>LR989929.1:5267500-10267500 GCA_905146935.1 Scaeva pyrastri | reverse complement strand
GTTGATATTCAAGTGACGTGAAACTGTCAAAAGCAATTATGTATAAGAAAATAAAGAGATTATGAATAACTGTAATATACAACACTAAATCCAATCATTTTGTATTTTAAGGAATTAAGGTTTTCATTTGACCTGGTCCGAAGTAAAATGAATTTTCATAAAAATTGTGTTTTCTTAAATTTGCATAACATCTATGTAATGTACATAGAATTGTTTGCGGGGGAGAGGATACTATGTAGTGTAAAAGTAAACAAAGCAAAAACTATACTTGTCTCGTATGTGTGCTTTAATGCGGACATATACATAACAATAAATTTACTAGGGCATGAAATTTCACTTCACCGCTAAGTAAGTCAGCCAAAACAATTGCAAACGACACAACAGCAGAACAAGACCGACCCATTCAACTAGCATTCAAACTTAACGAGCTCAATACCGTACTACTGTTGCTGGCGGCCTGGCAGGCTGGCTGGCGGGCTGTTAGCTGGCCCAAAAGTCTCTTAACTTTTTTGTTTGTTTGTAATTTAAAACAAACAACAAAAGCGCATTCGTTTGGTTACTGAAATACAAAAAAAAAAAGAAGGAAAACCTATACTATGTAAGTACATCGGCTTTGGCCGTTGAAGTTGAATTGCCAGTCTGCGCGTGATTCCGCTCCATTCGATGTTTTTTTTTTATTTTTTGTTTCACTGCGGTATAATCTACATTACACAGTACACACTGGAATTGAAATAAATTTCATCGGATATTATACAGCTACACATAATCTATATAGAAATTTAGCAGAAATGCAATAGGTGTACGGATTTTTGCTTCTTTTTTTACTTGCTGTGCTATAATTGTGTTTCCAACTTAACTATACGAGTACTAGCAGGTCGGTATATACCGATATGTAGAATTTTAACGGAAGTTGTAACATGAAACGAACGGTATCGTATTGGTATATAGTATAAGTGTTGAGGAAAAAAAGAATTGGTTAAGCACACTATAATATATGCACCAAGTAGTTCTTTGGCTATGGTTTCGTTTTGTGGCTTAAGATGTTTTCCTATTTGTTTGAGTCTCAGTGTCGGTATCGTTATACCTACAAACGTCAAGCGGTATGGTTAGAAGAATCTGCAAGCATTTGAACTTGACTAATGAATATACGATATGCTAGAGCAATGTCAGATACAGATACTTTGGTAAATTTAACCGAACATGAGTGATATTGGAAGTGATAGCCAGTTTTACTTTATTTCCTTTAAAAATAAATTAAGAATACACCTTGAGGTGTTTTGGTGGAAATAAAAATAGAAGTATTCTGATATAAAACTTACAGCGTCAAGTATCCTCAATACTTTTCTTCTTTACCTTGTGCTTTGTTGTTTTTATTCTTTGCAATGTTATTTTATAGTCAATTTTTATGTGAACTTACAAACTTGCAACTTTGATGGAATGTCAAATCTGTTTTCGACCTTTTTACCCCGTTTATATTCATCAATAACTGCACAGCTCTAGTGATTGACTCGTTAGTTAGTGTCAAATACCGAGAGTAGTGTCATGTTAATTGGTAACAACCTGAATCCTCCTGTCCTATAAAATAAAAGTTTCTTTCAGAAACGACAAGGCAAATCAAAATCGAGTCAATTGAAAAATGTCAATTTTAAATCGAAAACAAATTTTCTTATGTACACACATTTAAGAATCGGTTAGAAGTGTTTTTCTGGTATTCCTTCTTCCGGTTTTTCAATAGAAAACAGCAAAAGTTTATCATTTTGTATTAACAAACAAGGACAAGTACTCAAGATTTGTAAACATCTGTTTTGAAGTAATTTTTTACTATTTACATGGAAATTAAAGCTAAATAGTTAGAAAAACAATATTTAATCTTGAATTGTTTTTATTTTGAGTACTTACAATATGTAATTACGAAAACGTACTCTTCTCAGAAAATGTTTTGTGTCGTGTCTTCTGACTCTTAAGACGGAAATGACAAATTGTTTTCGTTAATTCCGTTGCCGTTACACTGTCAATTTATTCTTTTCAATCAATTCATAGCTTAGGTGTTTATACATACATTAAAATCTCATTTGTCAATGCAATTTTATTAATTTAGTCTTTTACTAATACAAATAATACCTTCTGCTAAAATCATGTCAAAATTTCTTTCATATCTCGAGTAAATATAAAACACTTCTTAATAATATAAATATTAATATATAACTAATCAAAATGTCATAATTATATGTCAAAATAATTACGTTCAATTAACAAAAAATTATTTATACATATGTATGTACATACATACATATTTGCACAATATCACATATCAAATCAAAAAACAAGAAAGTAGACATTTATTTGACATTTCTGTCTGCAAAAAAAAAGGAAATGTACACGTTTTTATTGTTTTATCTTGAATTATAAATAATACATTGTTTTCTTTAAATAATAATTGTTTTTATTATGCATAATATTCCTGTATATTGCCCAATTTCATATGCATTATCTTGTTATAGCCAAAAATGATAAAACACCACAACCAAAAATAATCTGTCAAAAAATATGTAAAAGTAAAAAGTCATTGAATTCCCATGAACTTACCTGCGACTGCAAGTTAGTATACCTTAATTCGTATACAGTGCGCCATTATATTGAACCTTCTTCAAAGAGCTTTGAACTTACATTATGTACTGCCTTTGTAGATATTTCTAATCCTATAAATTATCTTGTCTGCAAATAAAAAAAAATATTGGAAAAGAAATACTGGCAAGACCCCCTCATTTCCGCAAAAATCAAACTTATCTAATCTGTAAGACTGCTATAACACTGCTAAGGGAAAAGATCTAATTGATTTTCATTCCAATAAATTCCGTTTTACTCGTAAGAACACGATAAAATCAAACATACTCACTTCGCCTATTTGGATCACGCCTCGATTTAATGAATCATAAAACATGGCGCAGGAAATTACCGATCAGCTATAAACAAAAATTATCATTTTTACCGTAAAACCCTAATTCATGATCTCCACAGAATTTTATCGTGATATAGAAAGAATTCCTTGTAAATTCCGATGATTAGGCATTCTGGCATGGCACTCGATATTCATGACATGAGTCAGCGTCACTGCATTGGTTGTGGGTCTGTTCTGGGTTTATACAGTTACAGTACGAATAAAAACAATACCCATACATACATATACGATGCGATGACGTGTTGTGTTGAATGAAAGCTTATAGTGTGTTGGTTTATTTTTAAGCATTTTTCAGACATCAGACATCGTTTCCAGTTTATAAAATAATATAAGCAAGCAGCATGATAAGAACTCTGTCAGTGTTGGGAATTTGCAATAAAGAAAACAAAAGTCAAGTGACTATATTTTTGCCATAAAAGTGAATCAACCGGTGAATCTGTAGCCATTTGTACCGTGAGTTTCAAAAGTGATTGTTATGTTCAATTTCAATTCAATTATAATAATTCAAATAAAACCGTTAAGAAAAGCTTTCAAAGATTTAATATTAATAAAATGGGTTTTTACGAAGTGATTTCAATATTAAAAGGTTCGTTTGATTTGCATCGAAAAATAAATAATACTCATAATATTTTAGATATGTTTACAATTACGCAGTGTTCGTGATGATTTTAAACAAAAACAAAACATAAAAAACAGAAGTGTTGTTATTTCATAGTTCATTTAAAGGTTTTAAAAATACTTTTTTGTTTATTGTTTGCTGCTCCCACATCTACATTTATTTTAGTTTTTTTTTTTTTTGTATTAAAACAAAGTGTTTTTTTAAGGTGCAGTTCTCAACAATAATATCTTAAGTGAAGATCATAAATGAATGTCTAGTACATTGCAAGATTCTTTTCAAAATATTAAATTTGATAAAAGTCTTAAAGAGAGATGACATTGGTTCCTCCTTAAGTTTTAAACAAAAACTTAGCTCATATTTGTTTTAACTTTTAAATTGGTGTACATTAAAAATACAATTGTTTATTTTTATAAAAAAAGATGATGCAAGAGTGAAATTAAAATTTTTCCAAATGAAATTTTGTATAAATAAATTATTCATGATTTTATGTTAAATTCTTTTTGATAAAAACAGTGTTGCCAGTTCAATTTATTCTTAATCAGAATTGACTGAATGTATTTACCATTGAATGAAAATTATAAGCCGACAGATTTCTTTAACTGGATTTAATAATAATTTACATGAGCTTTTTTTTAATATAAAATAAATAAATAAAGTGTGAACCAAGTGTAAATAAATAATTATGCAGTACAATAAACAAACACATCCATTTTTAAATCTCTCATCTGACATCTGAGTTGATAGTGAAAAAATAAACAATCCAACCAAACGTCTGGTCGTCCAATTGGATTGTTTTTAATTTTGGTTTGACTTTGAGCTATGCTACAGGTTGTTCTTTTATTTCAGGATACAATCAAATCGAAATATGTATTATGTATTTTTGTTTTCATTTTAAAATATGTGGATTTGATAAATTTGATTGCTTTTTTCTGAAATACTTTGCTTAATAATTGACTAAATGTCATATTTAACTAGACTTGAATTTTAAATTGACACAACTTGGTGGAAAGTTTTTAATTTTCTAAAACATATAAGGTGTAACAAATACAGTTAAAATCTCAAATAAGTGACAAAAACACATCAATTGAAATCGATTCCACTTTTCCATTTACATCAATTTCTGTACTTCAAACTTCAACAAATTTCTAATCAGATGTTTTACTAAATAACTAATAGTTTATTTAATTAGATATTTTTTTTGAATCAGTTTCTTTTTACCAGATTATCAACCCTCATTATCCTATCTGTCAATTTACAAAAAAAAATCGAAAATGACCTCTGTCAGACTGAGTTGCCACTTAGCTTGTGCCAAATAATTAGCACTTGAAATCTATAAAAAAAAAATCTCATTTGATATAGATACAACTTAAGCTAAAATGTGTTCACATTATGTAGTGTTTATATGTATATCAGATAGGTACATCTTGCATGCATTATATTATTTTTGTATATAATCTATCAAATGAACAATTAAATAAATTGAAAAATAATACCACTGCCGCCTCCATCTCCACCGCGTTGACGTGCATACAATTGAGTTTTAGTGTGTTAGTTTGTTTATTGTTTTTTTTTTTTTTTAATCCAATTGAATTTATTTAATTTCACGATCCACTAACTAAGAACACATTTGGTTTTTTGTTTTGTTTTGTAGTTAGAGCAATGTGTGGCTTTTTTAATGAAGGTCAATTTTGTTATGACACATTAGAACTATGTTGATTATTGAATGAACCTTGAGTGCTGATTGGTTTTTTAGTGAAATTTTTTTCCTCTTATACAAAATAGTAATGATGCTTTGCTTAAAATGCCATATTTGATTTACAATCGATAAACATTTTTTTTTGTTTAATTTTCAATCGATAAGATCCCAAAATAGATTAGCTTCAACTATAAAAAAAGACTGATGTATATTTAATTGAACGGAAATTGAAAATCATCAAAATTGACTTTGATTTTGATTGCCTCTAAGAATTTGTAATAGAACATATATAATTGGTGTTAATTTGAATGTTGATTTATTTTTAAAATTAAATTAAATTAATCCTTCTCTTTCTTTTGTAGTTTTTTACTTTAACAAAATTTCAAAAAATCGCAGAAGTGTAAATTGGCAAATGTTAACGCAGTTTCTTACCACTTTTGACGTTAACCAACCAGATAAAATGTTCTTAATTATTGTTTGTTTAAAAGTGACATTTGAATTTAACTCGTGCTTTTTTTGTTGTTTCTTCAGTTAATTACAACATGGCTTTTTGTGATTTTCGATTGTGAATTATGTCGATTTTTTTAAGATCTTTTTTAACTACTGTAACACGTGCTTTTTTTAAATTTACCTTTACCTTGACTTTTGAAAAAACATGACATGTCTTAAAAGATAGAACTATAACAACTGTCATGTTATAAATGTGTCTCATCTTGTTTATCACTCAAGAGGACCTCACTTAAGTTAAACTTGACAAAACTGTTTCGAAAACTATTTGTTGTTAACATAGCTTCAATGAACTTCCGTCTTTTATACAGATTGCTTCTTTAAGCACAGGATAAGATAAAATTATTTATATTTCAAACAAATAACAAGAAAATTGTGAAAGTTAAATCTTAGAAAACTTAAATTTTCATGTGTCACAGGAATTAAAAATTTATACTTTTCATTATAGAGTATACTTTTCCTCAATGTTCAAGTAAATAATTCTTATCAGTTAACCTCGAATTGGTTCATAATAAACTAGCTAACAAAAATTATTTTTTTATTCCAAACAATGAGTTACTTTTGTAATTATCCGACAAAACCATTTATGTATTTACAAAACAAAAAATTAAAACAAACGCAATGATTATCATAACCTTCAATTTATGATAGCCTTACAATGAAGTTACATATGCGTACATACCTAATGTTGATAATATACATACGTTCATACAATAAAAATAAATATTTGTTCTAACATTTTGAGAATATATTGTACAACGATTAAAAAAAAAAACATAACTTCAATTGTATGACCAAGAAGGCAACAAGGAAGTGACATTTTTTTATAAAACTATAAACCTAGCAAATTATTATTATCATTACTATACATTTTTTTTATATTTACTTATTTTTTACTACTTTTTAAAGTGCGAACGATACTTGCATACATTATTATCTTATTCTTATCAATGTTTTAATAAAGAATGTTTAAATATAAAAATAAAAATAAATGACAATAAACGTATGAAAGTATAAACACATTATAGCTAGTTTGTGGTTATGGCTTAACTCATTATGTTTGTTTGGTAATAATAATGATAAAATAGTTCTTCTATTTAAAAAGTCATTATTTGTATATGTTAAACATAGATTATCAGCTAATAGCGTCTGTTATGTTTTTGATTCTTTATTTTTTGTGCGGTGAAAAATTAGCTTAACTAGTTGATTAATAAATTCAAGAAATTTGATAAATGATAATAAAACCACACAATTGTGTGTTTTTAAAAATATTAAATCAGAATTTTCTGAGGAAAAACTTGTTTCTTAGTAAATAACGTTGATTAATTATGATGTTTTTCTTCTCAATTTTACATAAAAACACTAATGACTATATGTTCTGCCACCCTTTAGAAACTGTTTACTTAAAAGTACTCATATAGGAATAATAAGTAGTGAATCTGAAGATATCATGTAAACATCAAAAGTTAGTTATCATTCTGGAAATAAACATGGTTTTATCAAATTGTTCTTTCCTTTATTTAAAAAAAAAAAACAAAAATAAGTAAACTCATACCAAGAAAAAACAGGGATTTGTAGCACAGGGATGTTACATCTACCTACTTTCAAAAAACTGTTATAATTTATATATAACACTTCTCATTCTTATATATAATTGATTGAGATGTCAAATGTTGCAAATTGAAGGCATAAAACAAAAACAAAAAATGAAAAAACTTCAAATTATGACAGAAAGTTTATTTTATCTACAATGTTTAGTGGTCTAAAATTTAACGGGATGGATTTGCAAGTTTTCTCTATATTTTACCTACCTATACATCTCTCAAAAACCCAACTGGTTTAACTGTCACAATCGTGATCTTTCTGACACTTAACAGCTGATACGCACGGGATAAAAGAACGGGAATCATCTTTAGATACACCCACATTAAATTCGAACGTACGTCAGTTTTTTTTCTTGAAAAAAAATCTTTTTCTTCCCAACATGTATCAAAAAAGATAACAAATATTTCAACGATTATAATTTTTTTTCAAATCAAAATCAAAGAAATTTCGCTTGCAAAAGATCTCATTTCCAAAACAACAACAAAAAAAAAACTTCCCTATTACTTCATAAATATTTATATATATACGATATCGTATGTATATATTAAATTTATCATTTGATTTCTTGAAACTAAGTCAACTTGAACACGCCTCATAACAATAAAAATGTAGGTATAATCTGTTTATTTATTGTTATTATTTTTTTTCGTAGCTTATGCGTGCTAGTTTAACTTACTCATAGCATAGGGCAAAATCCTATAAGGCCACTACCAGTCTCTGATATGCCTTTGCCCAATTCTTCCACTCAAGCCATTACCCTAGATTTATCTGATTAAAAAACAAAACACTATACCATCATCAAAAAACACCTATAGGTACATACGCACAACTAAATTCGTATACATACACAAACACATATGCGAGTATGAAATCTGCAAAAAAGAACTCATAATATTTTTCTTTCAAGGTTCTCGCGGAGTGAATCTGTTTTAATTATTACGTGATGTGAACAAATGATTTGCATTATCGTTTGTGTTTACACTAAAGCACGTGTAAATTAAAAAAAAAAGTGTAAACTTACCCTTGTATATATACAAAGTAAATATGAAAAATACGGGCCCAAATTTTGTATTTATCAAATCTAAGTACAAGGGAGCACTTCACTTATTCCATGAGCACATGAGCTCATACGTATACGGAAATGTTTTAGCAATTAGCATATCATTTATCTAAAATTAAATAAAAAAATATAGTTGCTGCGGGGCCTTAATTGATAATTAAATATAATGACAGGTAGCAAAATCAGTATACAGAAAGTATGTGTGTTGTACAGTGAGTGCTGAAGCTCATCGTGGAACAATGACATATAGAAAAAGTATTCTCACAGTTCGTCATCGGTCGTCGGTGTCGTCGCGTCACCGCATCAGCATCATCCCCACCTGTATTATGTCATGGCTAGTTGAATTTTTTCGCACGCTTATCTTTATCTTAGCCGGGTGTGATACACGACCTTGTAATAGATCATTAAGTAATACTTTTTGGAGCTCTACACAACTTCTATATCAACATTCAACAACTCTCATAAGAACTCTTGACTGGCAAATTAGCATAGATTGAAGATTTGTTGTCTTTATTTGAATTTCAAGTTTGAATTATAGAAAAGAAGGTATACCTATACACCTCCCGCCGTCTTTGAGTGTATCTTGACAGACGATAATGAAGTTAAAGTGGTTATCATTAGTGGCTAGATTTTTCTATCTAACACCATCACTTGAAAATTTCTTGAAAAAAGATTTGAATATTTGAGTAGACAGTCACGCTTCGATTTAAGCATTAAATTAATTTGAATTAGTGTATTATCATATTTAAGATAAAAATGTATGATAGTTTGAAGTTTAAAAGAGTTCTGTCGTTGTTTCACCATTCAATTTTCTGAAATGTAGATCAATTATTGAGCAACTTTGGCATATTTAACTACTACTACTACTTATTTAAGGTAGACGCAAACATTGTTGAGAATAATTTTTTGGATTTTTTTTCGAAAATATCCTCCAGTTTAAAGACTTTATTAGTGCTGAAGTAAGAAGGGTCGCAATCGGATGAGAATTTTCTTTAAATCTTTATGTGAGTTTTCGTAAGCTCATATGCTCAAATGACTCAATTTTTCTTGTATTGTCTTATTATTGTTTTTCACTAAATATCATTTTTTTTTTACATAAAATCTAATTTCCATTTTTTCTTCTTCCATTTTCATTGCAGAATCAATAATAAATCGTCATAATCCCAACCATCGCAACAGTACAGCAAGCGATGTAGCCAGCACAAGTGATGAAGTTAATTCAGTGAGTAGTCATGAAGACCTCTCCGATACATATGATTTGGTTAAAGTGAATAAGAAAACGGCCAGAGCCAGACGAAATCGCAAACAACGTCGTCAACAGCAGCAACAGTTACAAGATCAACAATCACTGCCAGATCAGCAACAGCAGCAACAAAACCTTACACAACAACAACAGCAACAACAACAACAACAGTCGACAGCACATCAAAAGAAACAAAACAAAAATATTTCAAATTCGTCATCCTCGATATCATCATCTTCATCATCGTCACCACCATCGACACCTAGTAGCTTGTTTCAGCAACAAAAACTAAGCAAATCATCTCGAAGAAATGGCAAGAACACCACCAATAACCCTGCCACCGGACAGCTACTCCAACAACAGGTACTGTCAAAAACTGCCAAGAACCTCTTACTGCACTCCTCCGAGACTCCATCATCATCGGCAACAAATTCGGTTTCGTCATCACCAACTGCCTCGCCGAAAGCCAAAAGGATCGGAAAGATTCGTCATCTATTTGAATCTCCCCTCAGTTTGGTGGATGTTTTATCTGAATATGAGATTGCCAGTTATTTGCGTCAATATGTTCCCGATGCCAAAAAGCTGAGGAATTTTGGCTATCCCGTCGAGAGTACTGTTTATGAGGGTTGCATTGAGATCTATAAGAGTGTGCCGAGCTTTTTCCCGCCTCGTGCGACTGCTACCACAAGACATCATCATCAGGTGGGTGTGGTGAATTCCACTGATGGTCTTCGGAGTTTCACCTCTCCCAATCGCAAACTGTCATCCGGTGACAGTGGCAAAGGTAGTGGTACCTCGACCCCGTTGTCATACAATGGCAGCCCAGCCGACAGTGATTATTCGGAGGAAGAGAACACTGCCGACATGATATACTCTCAAGTGGTGGAGAAAAATTGTGTGCGCTGTAGAAAACCGTTTAAAGTCACCACCAGTGGTGAGTTTATTACTCGCGAACCATGCAACTACCATTGGGGAAAGCAGGAAGCCGGTGAATACATGGACGAGAAGGGTGACTCCACATCAATTACGTTCTTTTCGTGTTGCAAGAAAGTGCCGCCAGAGCCATGCACACAGAACCACGTTCATGTCTGGACAGACATCACATCCGGTCTTAACGGACCCTACACAGACTTCGTTCACACAGAGCCCAGGCGTCGCCTGAGCAAAGCTGGTTCATCGGACGATGCCGATGTCAAGATCTACGCTCTTGACTGTGAAATGTCCTATACCGGCTTCGGCATGGAAGTAACAAAAGTCACAGTCGTCTCATACAACGGCACTCCCGTCTACGAGAGTATCGTCCATCCCCGATCGGAGGTCGGCGATTACAATACTCGATTCTCGGGGGTCAGTGAAAAAGACTTCGCACCCGGAAGCGAAGCAAGAACACTCGAAACAGTACAAAATGATTTGCTTGATCTCATTGATGCCGACGATATACTTATCGGGCACGCGCTTGAAAACGACCTTAGATCCCTGCGGATAGTGCATAAGCGCATTGTGGACACTGCCATCATTTATCCACATCCAAACGGCTTTCCCTTCAGACGCGGCTTGAAGAGCATTGTCACCGCCGAACTCGGCCGCGAAATTCAAGTCGACGAAGCTGGCCACAGCAGCTTAGAAGATAGCTTGGCGTGTCTCGAACTGATGCTCCTTAAGGTGCGTTCCGACTGGAGAGCCAAATCCACGAAAAAGGCAAAATCCGAAACGCAGCCTATTATACCCAAGTCCGAACAGTTTGTGGTGATCTCCCAACATCAGTCCGCTCTGCTGCACCAGAAAGCGTAGAGAGCAGTTAAAAGCAAAAACAATGCTTCGCAACTACGAGCTTTCTTTATTTGTTAGGCTTAAAACAAAAATATTTTTTTTATAAATTACTGTTTCATTTTCAAAGAAAACAAAAACAAAAACAAAACAAATATTTTAAAACAAAATTGTTATAGGGTAAAAATTGTAAATTCGTTTGAACTTTACAAAAGTAAAATAAGAACAAAACAAAAAACAAAAACACCTTACCATAAAAACACAAGCAAAACAAATATTTAAGTGGAAATCTATTTCATATACCTACAAATCAAAAGTGGAGCGGAATTAAAAAAAAAAAATATATAACGAACTGATTTATTGCTGTGATTTTCTCTTTTTCTCATTTTTAATATAAAAAAAAACCAAAATAAACAAAAAATATCTAACAGACATTTTTGTATTTTCCACAATATCATTTTTTGTATATCAGTTGAAAAAATCAAAAAAAAAAAATGTCCACTCCATATTTATCGTGTGAAGAAGAAAATTCTTCATTTGTCCATAATATTTTTTTTTTATTTAACTTTTATAATATTTATTGAAAGCAAAAAAACTTACTGAACTAAAAAATCATCTACCATCAACATCATCATCATCTTTTACATTTATTTTGTTGTTGAAAATAACATCTTTATATCTTTATATTTAATTTTAATGAAAAAAAAAAAATATACAAACTAATTTTTAAGACTAGGAAATAAGACACAAAAAATAAATAATGTTTTTTATGTAATGTAAAACAATAAAAAGAAAAAAAAACACAATGCAACTTTTTCAGTTTTTAGGTTTGTTCCTAGTTTGTACAGAGAAATGTAATTAATATAATAAATTAATTAATAACACAACAAATTATTATTGACTTGAAAGAAAAAGAAAAATGAAAAAAGAAAATGAACAAGAAAAAAAGAAATATTTTGTTTTAAAGCATTTAGTCAAGCAGTTTATATAAGTAGTACCTTTTGTATTTGCAAACAATTTTTGGCTAACATTTTACAAAAATGTTTTTGATGAATAACAATAATTTAATGCTATACAACAACACGAAAGTTAAACTGAAGATGATGAAGTCGGGTTTTTGAAACTGACGCGACGCGGGGAGAACAATAAAATGCTAATTTTATTTTTTTACAAAACAAAACAAAACAAATGTTTTTTATTTATTATTGAATTGGAATAAAGACAGAACAATATTTTCACTGTTTCATGCAAAATGTGATAATGTCAACCAACACAAGAAATGATAATATACACAGTTGGATTTACAAGGTCTGAAACGTTATTACATGAAAAACGACCTGAAAGCTCGGAAAATATATAAAGTTTTTTAGCGAAGAAGGTTTCCTGGCAAAGAAATCTTTAAGGCAAGCCGTGTAAGCAATACTATCCCAGAATCAGAATCCAAGAGTGGGCATTGTATCCAAGTCATTCTGATTTTCAACAGTGATATACTAGGGCGTATACGCACTTATTTATATTCTGTTATGCATAACCGACAGACAGCCCGGCAAGTAATGTTCACGAGTTTTACTGTGAATGTCAAACCAAGAGTATTGAATACAGTCAATGCATTTGTAACTTTGATGAGATCAAAATGTGTTATAGATCAAAGAGTTGTCATTAAAAGTTATATTTTTATAAGGATAGTGTTTTTTTTTTAACCTAAGATTTATATGAACGATGTGAAGAGGACCTCAGTGCCAACGATTATTTGAGGTGGTAGACGATACGATTCTAATACACCTGACCGAAGTGACGAAATGCCGAAGACCAAACAATGCAATCTCTAAGGAAATCCATGTCAGAAGCAGGCTTAAATCATCAAAGGTTTAACGATTTAAAAAGCTATTAATCATTGCAAGTTTACTTTAACGCTGATGAAAATTTGTCTCGACTAAAATTTGCTAAAAACATTTCTACTAGAGGAAGTGGACATAATATGTATTGTATGTCAAAAGGAATAAACTTGGAGAAGGAACTATCGCTCAAATCTTGTTGGGGGAGTGAATTTTACCGAAAACTGAAGAAAAAACGAATTGAGAGATAAAATTTTTCAAAAAAATAAATCCGTTCACAGCGACTTGACAGCTCACTTGGCAGATGAAATTTATAAATTTTGCCTCAACTGTCAAATTTCAGAGTGCCTGTGTGAATAGGTAAGCGTATATTAGCATGTTCATTACACATTATGGTCAAAATCATCCTCATGATGAGTACTGATATCAAAATCAAAAGATACCTACTTTTTATTTCTTAAGAAAACGTGAAGATTAAGAAGGAGGCAACCAGGCAACTAAGTGTCCAAATTTTGACAGTCCACCAGACACTTGTTTTGTGATCTTACAACTTACAACAACATTAGCTAGAACTAGTAAATTCAACTCTCAGCCAATTCTATGACGTTTATGCCAAATCTGAATGGTTAATTTGAAGTAAAAAGTTAATCTGACAACAATAATTACAAATTCGGGTATGTTTTCGTCCTATTTAGTTCAATATCCTTAATAAAAGGAAATTAATCTTAATAATGTCAGGATCATAGAAAATTGAATACAAAATATTAAACTAAAATTAATCGTGATGCAGATTTATGTATAATTCACACGACATCAATCCCTGACGACGACGATTGACGCCGCCGCTGCCTCCGCCGACTACGCGACGCGACGTTGTAAGTCTCTGACTTTTAATTCAAGTTCAACGTCTCTGCGTGAAAACCCTGAATGCTACTCGCTTAAAAAAGTGCACAAATAAAAATAATAAGTAACCAAAACGTAATACAATCCAAGTTTTATTGTTTAACAAAAAAAAAATAATATACTTTCAATCTGAGTTTAAACCGAGAAAGAAAGAGATGGACGAAGTTAAGAAGAAGAAAAAACATAATACCTACAACTTAAACTTCGTGCTGATATTGATGGTTAAATAAAAGCGTGACAAACTCAGCGAAGTAAATCGTCGAAGTCAAAATGAGTGAAAGACAGTCAGACAAACAAACAGACTGACAGACAGACAGAGAGAAAATAAAGTGAATGTCATAGTTTATTGCAATAATGGCAAAAAATATACAAAAAACCAAAACAAAAGCCAACCACGAGAAACTAAGTTATACTCGTACTCGTAAATCGTCACAATCAAGTATCTCATATTTAACGAAAACAAAAATGAAATAAAAATCTCCTTGAATTTATACGACTACAAGTATACGAGTATAAGATTGCAATACGAGTACAGCAAAAGCAGAGTATTTTCTTACCGTCGCGACGCGTCCGTCAGTATTTCACGGAAAACTTTCTCCGTCTGGTGAGTAAGGTAGGTAACAGTTTTATTTTTGTTTTTGTTATACATTGGAATCGAATTGGAATCAACAATAAATTAATGATGAGCGCCAGCGTTGCATATAAGATTTCTGAGGCTTCGACTTCAACGTACCGGTACCGGTACAACTTATTGTTAAAGTCACTGATGCGACAACGACGCACGACCAAGAAAACGCCGCCGCCGCACCGACATGTTATCGGCACAAACTTCTGATTCATGGCGCTTCCGTGACTTCCTAGTTACTCGTATGGAAATACATACTCAAATGGCCAATTGTTTTATTTTATTCGCGTTTCATATTATATTTTATTATTGTCATCATGAATTTGTTGGTTATTAAAATAATAATTTATTACAATGCGTGGTATTGTGGTGGCATCTTAGGAAACAACCAACCAAGGACGTTTATGTAAATAATAACTTTTGGGATGACAATAAACGCAATCAGAATTATAAAAGATGCTTTTTCTTTGCCCCCGCTGCCGCTTTTCGAAGTAATTGAAAAAAGTAATAATTAATAGGTATAAGTCACTGATCATAAGTAGATATTATTTTGAATCCTTAAACCTCTTTTTTACTCAAGAGCACATATTAAAGAACTTGTTAAATTTCTAATTTTAAAGAAAAAAGAACAAAGCTTAGTAAATTATGGTTACACCAGATATTTTGGACAGTTAAATCACATTGCGTATAGTTTCTTCTCAGAATTGAAGTTCAAAAAAAAAAAAAAAAACAGGGATTTTCAAAAACAAATGGCAAATCTATTTTTAAAGAAGCCTGTCTAAGGAAAATTTATTGCGTAATCGAAGAGTTCATTGTATTTCTCACATCCAATAAGTCTCGAGGTCTAATCAAAGATTTAAGAATTTCAAAATATGTACTCGTACCTTATTGGTATCACGATCGCCAAAAACCAAACCCAAGAAATTGACTCTGGCCAAACAAAATAATAGTTTTTATTTTGAGTATAAATTGTTTAAATTGCACATCAGCATCGCTGATCAGTGATCATTCATTCAGGTGGCACTATAATTTCAAATTTCAAAGTGTTTAGTGATTTGATGGTGGTTTTTTTATTGACAATTAAAATCAAACCCCAGCTAGTAACAAGAAAAACTCACGCTATATCGTATAAGATAAACTGACGACAACGACGACGTTGATGATAAATTTAGATCACCTAGAAAAGAATGCATTCGGATTCGATAGATAGAATGGAATTCACTTCGGGTCGTCCTTTGCTCAACTGTATAAATCTATTTAAAACACTGGTGATAGATTTTCGAGTTTTGAATTGCCAAAGGCTATCGAAAGCTTTTGTATTTCGTTGTCAACTTTAATTTGAATTTGATAAAGAGGAAACTTTGTTAGCTAATTTAGTTCAATATTTTTGCCTGGTTTTTAAATCTATGTACATTGAAAATATTGGATGTTTTTTATTTAAACCAAGAGCAAATTGTGTAATTAATTAAGATGTCTTCTGTGATTCGAAAAAAAAAAAACACTTTTGAACACTTTTGGACTTTTTTGGCCCCAATGATGGCAATAATTTTGCTTCTTAACAAATCCACTGACCCAAAAGCCAGTGTTGATAATGATGATGACGATATTTTCTAAACATAAATCCGAATTTGAGATCAACACTTTGAGAGTCCTATAAACGAATTCCATTTTAACGTTCAGACAAAAAATGTCGACAATATTTCTTAATATGTTGGCCTAACGCACATTAAGCGTGAAACCATCAAACTAGTTTCTGGACTCTGATTGGTCAGCTGTCAGAAAATTGCCTTTCAATGAAGACATTGAGAGAGAATTGAGAAACAGTGATGAGACGTCAAAGTAAGTCGCCTCAAAAAAGTTCAATGTGAAAACGGTTTTATGACAAAACACATCTATCTGTTTAGAATAAGAGAGGGAAAAGATACTCAGAAGCACTTTCTCGCAAGAGGCAATAGGTACCCTTAAAAAATACGCATGCCCCAGACACTGCTTTGAATTTTGACAGCTTTAGCCTCACTTTGAATTCCCCTTACTAGCCCATTTGTATACTTAATTGTCAAAAAAAACCTATGCAAAGTTCAACCACCATACTTTTATGTATAACAAGTTATTTTGATAAAAGATTTTAAACATATGAAATGTGCATATAATTATATTGAAAATCTCCTCCCCAATCACATTTTGACAGATGACGTAAGCACCCAATATCTGTCAAAGACACCAACTGCTTTAGGTAATTTTGAGCATACAACTAGACTTCTTCACATAAAAAAAAAAAACCGGTTCCAAGTTTTTTATAATTATTATTTATAATTTTAATCAAAAAACAGACAACTAATCGAATACGCACACAGATATACATAACTTGTGATTAAATTCAGTTCAATCTTACAGACAAAACTTTTTAAAATAAATTATTTTTGAAAATAAAATTTCCGACATTTAAGTGGGATTATGTTCAAATGAACTGCAACTGCAAAAAAGGTGCGTAGACAAACAGGCCCCAGGAGTACGGAAAACAGGCTGAGTCTGTTCATGATACCTATGCATTATACCGCTCCCCATCTCGACTAGCCAGCTCAGCGCAGGCGTCGCGTCGGTCGTCGGCGAGGTGGCACTGGCGGGGCTTCGGTGAAATGGTCGTCGAGTTTTAGTTACTCACATTATGAATTTTTCCTCTAGGGAAAAAAAGAAGGCGTCAAATCTGTGAGCGGAGAAAGTACTTAAAGTAGTTGTGTTACACTTAACTAGAGCACGTACCAGTCGAGTGTATGGTAAAAGATTGAAATAAAAATAAATGTTCAGACTTGATTTTACTTTTTCGAAGGCATCTTGTTGCATGCACCTTTGATTGGTTTACCTGGTCATATAGAAACTGTAAGGAAAAGTGATCACTTTTGATGTCGCTTAAGTCGGAAAAATATAAAAAAAAAATCAAATACGAAGCTTTTACTTTTTTACCTGCAATGTGTACGCCTATAGGCTGTATCCAGACAGTTTTGAGTAGGAACATTTCAATTTCGCTGTCAAATTTATGTAATACTAGTATATTTGGTAAAAGGAAAGCTGTTTAAATTTAAGTTTCACACGTTTGTTCGTTAAGATTTTCATTTATTTTTTTGCTTGCAAGAGTCCAATCAAATTATGAAATCACAGCTGAATGATTTTGTATCCTTATCTTATCTTTTCCATCATCACACGTTACAATTTCGCTGCCCTCTTTGCACGTTGCATCACACACTTTACGCTAGGCTCTTTTAAATGCACTTTTAACTCGCGCCGGACTTAGGTCCGTCCGCACATTGTTTAGTTTACCTAATTTTTACTACCATTCCCTCTAGAAAAGAATTTTTATTATCCTTCATTCCCACTGACATCTGTCAAACAAATTGCGCAATTTACCAACAATCAGATGCCAAAAATGTTTGTGAAGGTCAAATTATTATTTTTTAGTTCTATGTGTGATAAGAGTGTAAGTGCGAAGAGAAAACTATGAAGTACAAAAGTGTTAAGTTCGAAATGCGAAACATGAAACTATGTTCAGTATTAATTGATAAGTGTAAAAAACAAAAAGTGAAGTGCAAGTGTAAAATGTTAAATGCGAATTATAAAGTGTGAACCATAAAGTGTTAAATTTGATGTACATATATAAAGTTATTGTGAGTTATGATAAAAAAAAATTGAAGAGTTTAATGCGAAGCGGAAATTCGCGAGTGTGAAATAGGTATGCGAATCGTTATTGTGTGTTTAGTAGGAGCAAATATAAGTCCTGAAGTGCGAATTACGAAGAATTCGGGGAGTTGCGAAGAAAAATGTACCAATACATTGTACGCTCTTAGATCTTTTGTTTTTTTTTTACCACGCCATGATGGTGAAATACCTGTTACATTATTTTCAGGTTTTATTAAACTTTGGAAAACAAACAGAATAAGTGCAAACTTGACAGGTGTACCAACAACTGTCAAATTCCTAAGTTACCTTTAGAAGACATTTTACATCCAAAGTTTACCTAGTATATCTTAAATGTATTTATTTGTAATTTGTCAGAAAATATAATATGTGTCATATGGGTTTTCCTTGTATTAATAAGAAAAAACACAAAACCTGACTCAAAATCGATATATGTACATACATATGTATTATGTATGTACATATTTTATACTTTTAACCTATTAATTAATTTTGTTGTTTAACATTTTAAAAATGACAGCTGATTATGAATAATATTTAAATACTATAATTAAGTATAGTTATTTTGGTATCATGTGCAGAGCACACAACTTCCCCCATTACAAAGAAAGGAAGAGCTATTCTACTTCCTTCTCTTTTAATTATTTATAGTTAACTACATATACAATGGCCATTTTTATACCTAAATGAAACAATTAAAAGATAGACTTATTTTGCAAGTCCCCTCATCAATTAATTTATTTAACAATTAGCTATAATCACTCCACTTTCACTCGATATTAAAGTATATTAATCGATTATATCTCCCTCGTTGAAAATATCCACCACCAGGTGGAGTTATGGCTATCAGATTATCTCTATTTGATCACTAATCAACCCAATACCTGTAATCTGCTAACTACAACTCTCCACAAAGCCTGCAAAATAAAATTAACTCGAAATTCACATACAAACTACCTGTCTACACAAAAAATGATATGTCAAACAGCTCCTTCCGTATGGTGAATGGTTGGAATTGGAATTGGAATTGGACACTGTTGGCGCCATCATCGCTAGCAACTAATTGTGTTATTCATCTTGTTATTGTCAGGCTGCCGCGGCTGATCATAAAGTTTAAGTTGCAAATACCTTGCAGGCATACAATTTTATGTAGGTACAGTACATGTACATATTTATGTACATCATTGCGGCTAGGTAAAGTACGGGTACTTTCATATTCGATTGAGTAGTAGTTTTACAAATATCAATTTCTTTAGCGAAAGGCCATCTTATTTATATTTAGAAATGGCAAAATGGCTTCACATCCATTCAATTTTGTTGCATGTGGTGTAAATGTTATACTCAAATAGCGATATGTACCTACCTATGTATGTATTTATGGTGGAGATTTGATGTTGCTTTGACTTTTCCTGGTTTCAATCAAATAAAACGAAGCATTTGAGAAAATTCCCAAAACTTGATTTGACTACATTCACTTTTTTTTTACAAATATTCTTCGGATCACGTGATGTTTCTCTAGTGAAAATGACTTGATTATTCCAAAGGAAGGTTCAATTGGAGGTAAATCAAGTTGAGTTATGATTGGACATGTATGAAGATTCATTTGTGTAGATTCATGAGATGAGGCTTTCAAATATATGTACACATATATAAAAAGTCACTCTTCACGCCTTCAAGTTGGTAATAATTTGAAGATATTATTTGTAAGGTTGTGACGGACAAGCTACCACTATTTTACTTACTTGATCGTGACATTAACGTCCATATAGCGTTTTATTTGTTTGGATTTCACTTTTCTTTTCACGATTAGTAGAGTGAAGTATTAGGTTATTCTCACCTTTCTCTTGTTGGTGTTGTCAGTTTGTGTTAAAGTTTAAAGTTTTTGTTTGTATTTGTATTGCAATTTACAACTTTTTATCTCATATTCTTGAGTCTCTTTGTCTGGATGGATTGTACAAGAGAATTATGTCATGTGGACTATTTATTTTACTATTACTATTCGTTAGAATGATTCTATTCCTTCGAATGAACTTTCTTAGTTTTGAGATTCGAAAGAATAACATTTTCAATTGGCATCTGGAAGCATAAAAAGCATTCTGAAAGCGTTCAATTGGATAAAAGTGACAGTTCTGTCAAACATTCAAAGATTTTAAATATCACACTTGATAAATGTCATATTTTTTGAATTAACAAATTGTGCAAACTGATTGCTTGAAATTAAAATTAAAATATAAAAAAAAAAATGGAAAATAATATTGAAAATATCTTAACAATTGTTCCTCATTTGTTAGAAATATTGTTTGAGTCGTCTTCCTCATCTTCTTCATCAAGTGACGACGATGCAAGTGATGCAGTTAATTTTCTCTTGCAGGAGTTTGTTATTTTGTTGTTTGTAGTTAACACATGTCACACTTTACCAATACCGTCACACCAAGCTTCAAATTTTTCAGAATTCAGAAAAACTGTTCAATTAGGATTCTGCTTTTAACTCCAATTCCGGATTGCCAATTTAAAGTGACATAAGTACTCACATTTCAATTATAGTTTAACAGTTCCAGTTCTAGAACGTGTCATAATGTTACCATTTTACCAATGACATTCAGTTGTCAAAATATTCAGATTTCATATTTAACCATATGCAGCGTGCGTCGTGAGGTCGGGCGCATCAATATATCAAATGGTTAAAAAAGTTCCTATAATCTATATAGAGTACCAGCTGTCAAACAATTTTCTTCCTTTTATAGGAAGTCTTAATCACAGCTTATTCTTTATAAATTTAAAAGGACTATATTTTAAACGAATATACAGCTCTTTTATTTTCGTTAATTCTTAAAAACAAAACTGGACCTTTTTTGTGTAGTCATATCTTTATGGTATAATCTTAATTTAATACTAAAATGTTATTTTATATACATACATATTTTACTCTAAGGCAAAGAGTTTTATCTTCATAAAATCCGTACTTGATATACTTTAAACTGTTTGCCATAATTCAAATTTAGATGTGATAATGCGATAGACAAAATAAATATAACTCAGATTATACTTAACTTATAAATTTTCAAGACGTAGTATTTATCTAAATTTATATACTTAAAGATTCCGTAGGTACTTCAAAAAACTAAAAAAAAAATAACAAAATAAATACGAGTATTTAAAAAATGTTGTAAAATTTTCTATTTTTGAAATTGCGACAATTCGTTATTATCCTCATATTAAAAAATGTTATCTACATATACATATGTATGAATCATTGTAGCAGTTATCTAAAATTTACTTTAGATTTTTTGTATTAAACAATTAAAAACTCAATGTTTCCGGGTTGACACAAAAAAAGATCAAAGTAACTATTGTTCAACAAAAGACAAAAAATATGCCCAATGACCTTCATAGCGGCAGCGGCGGCGGCGTAATCGGCATATTTCAACATTTGTGTTACATATGG
Source organism: Scaeva pyrastri (assembly GCA_905146935.1). Classification (NCBI taxonomy): domain Eukaryota; kingdom Metazoa; phylum Arthropoda; class Insecta; order Diptera; family Syrphidae; genus Scaeva; species Scaeva pyrastri. Next base: position 10,245,546 of record LR989929.1, on the reverse strand, counting down.
ATGTATGTAAATAAGGAAAGCATTCGATCACCAAAAACGTAACACCTTAAGTCTAAACCAATAAAAAACATAAACAAAACAATAAACTTAATTTGATAACGAAAATAAAAAAACACAATAATCAAGTTCGCTTTCACTCTCGAGTCGAAATTAAGTGAACATAGTTTGTTATAATCTGGTGGGCTGGTGCTGGCAACTTATGCAATACAAACTTCAAGTTTTAAAGGTAGATTATGTTTTTATCTTGAGGGTGCTACATATCTTTAGTTCCGTTCCGATTTGCTCTCACCAAAATGAACATATAACAAAATGTTGTTAATTTAATCTTTTTCGGACTTTCCACTTCCTAAGGAGTTTTGTTGACAGGAAAAAATAAAATATTTTTAACAATCGATAAGCTTAAGATAAGAAAATACCGTTACGATTTTTAAATAGAGGCCTGGGACATGTAGAATGTATGTAGATTCTTGTCTATGTTGGAAGCGAAAGTCTTACATACCATTATTATGTGTGGTATAGTCAAAACAGTTATATACATACATAATATGTACATACATATATTTACTTAGTAAAAAATAATTTGTATTTTTTTCCTCGGGCTTAATTTTATCCGCAGTGGGTTTTAGTTGAATGTTTGATCCGAAAGTCCTGGTAGCTAGTGGTCTGTTATTTATTTATTGATCTCTAATTGTAATATTTTTTAATAAATTTTATAAGAATAGTAATAATAGAGTTAGTTTGTTTAAACTAGTAATAATCCGAAGACGTGTTGGGTATTCTTTTAAAAGCAACCTTCCTCGTGATTCGCTCATCTTAAAGTCACCATCATCCAGCATCCGATATTGCAAAGACCCTTCGTAGTCTTGTCTTGTAAATAAATTTAAGTCTAGTTCAATGTACGAACAATTCAAGGACGCACGTCACTTCGACGAAACGTAAGATCGACTGAAAACATCGTCGTTATGGTGGACTTCTTGTTCCATAAAATTCATCTGACACAGAATCCGAACACACCTTGGAACAATTGAAAAATTAATCTAATTTTTGTCCGAAAGTACATTTTCAGCGACAAGCGAAATTTACGAGATTAAAACGGTACCAATGGTAATGATTAAAAAAAGGTCAATTTTATGTTGAAAAAATAGCTGTTTGTTGTGAAGCAAGTTAATGAACCTTTTTGTCGTTAAATTTCCTAGTGTAGAAAACTGAAATAACCATTAAACAAAGAGAACTCTTTTAAATGCTAAGAATATTTCAATACCTTTCTACTTTCGCTTGCATTTTTTGACCAATATGCTAAAAATATAATAAATCGACAATTAACATAAATATGAGCTTTAATATAAACACACCAATTACAGAATTTTATGTTCAAGCTATATAGGAAATCAAATGTCAATTTTGACTTTTCTCCTATGCATAGTAAAAACGTCAAAAATTACTACGGCTCAATTCACGACTCATATATATCGGTTTCTGTAATTTACATGAGTGTGTTTCAGATTCTTTCTAAACCTTAATCCGTCCCTGTAGTGTCACACATGTGATTCCTACACTGCTTATTCAAAACGCACACATTCATCTATTACTAATTTTGCTGTAGAATATATGTATATATATGTAGTAATTTACATGCATGCTGTTTACTTGTGTTTTGTATACGTATAATAAAGTGAGTCTGATGCTGAGTAAGAACATTATGTATGTATGTGGATGATGATGATGATTGATGATTCACTTTGGATGTACACCCCAAAAATGATTCAGTTTCTGACTCGGTAGTTGAAATTGTAAACTGTTGCGGGTTGGTCTGCGTTTGTTTGTTTCTTTAGTCTTTTACGGCATGAGTCGAGTGAAACAGTGAATTTTTGTAAACTTATCAAATATTAAATAATAACAATGTCATTTAAGTGGCAAGACAAACATATGGAATTGTTTCTTGAAACTTATAAACAATACGAGTGCTTGTGGAATAACAAATGCCTAAATTACAGCAAATCAAATGCGCCCGAAAGGGCGTACTTAATGATGCTTAATGATTTAAATATTCCTGGATTAACAGTGGCAGATGTTAAAGCAAAAATCAAAACTATCCGAACCCGCTATGGAGCGGAACTTGCCAAAATAAGAAGTTCTGAATCAAATGCAGATGCCGGTGGGGAAGTTTATCAACCTCGATTATTCTGGTTCAAAAATGCGGATCAATTTCTACGCACTGTGTGCAGTCCGAAACCCACATATTTAACACCGAAGGTAGGTAGATTATTTATTTTTGATTTTAGGCTTTGAAACTTCTTAAGTCTTAACTATGAAAATGAACTTTTACAATAAATAATCATTGAATTATTCCATTGGACAGTCTTTAGGTAGAATTTATCATATATTTTTTATGTATGGAGCTAGAAAAATCAAAAACCGTTATATGAGTCACTTAAAAATCTGTAGAACATTAACAGATCTACACTTGATCTTAAAAAAAAACTACAATAAAGCTTATTTTTTATACAAATATGTATATATTTTTAGTTTCAAGACCAGAAAGAAATTTTTGATGAAAAAGTCAAAAATATTACCCAACCTTTCGAAGACAATGAATCAGATTCACAAGAAATTTCTATAAGCTCTCCAGGGACTACCAGTGACACATCACGATACCCCAAAAACAAACTGAAGCGTTCATTCCCCAGCAATTTTCAACACAATGGGAGTGCGGTAAAAAAATTAAAGCAAATGCCAAAAGAAGATGAAATACTTGTAAATAAGCAAATTCCTGATGAATTTGATTATTTCTGTGAGAGTCTTGCTATACAATTGAAAAGAATGCCCTTGAAAAGGGCTATTATTTGTCAAGAAAAACTACAACATGTAATGACACAAGAGCGTTTATTCCAACTATCTGAGCAGTACCTTTCATCGTTGCCGATTTCGATGTCATCTGATGATTATCATCAACAATCACTGAGTGTGGACACTCAAAATCAAAGTTCCGACCAGCGTTGCCGGAAAAATAAATTTGAAAGTGCCAATGCTGACAACAGAAAGTGCCATTTTGGGCCCCTGGGTGCCTTCAACAAAAATATATACAAATTCCAAAGATTTCATATGTTATTTTCAAATTTATTAGTTGCACTTCAAAACTTAAAGAATAATAAGAATAAATAAACATTAAATTAATAAATAATAAATTAAAACATAAAGTAAAAGAACTTCATTAAAAGAAACATAAATAACAAAAAATAAATAATATCATCAAATAATTTGTCAATTAACAATAAACATATTATATACTATCTAGTTTTAAGTTTTCTACCGTTAGTACCTACTTTAACGGATTAAATAAATAAATCTTTAGGTGGTATGAAGTGCTGGCAAGTTTCACCCTTTATTATATCGTTAAAAGAAAAAGCGATTCTATTACTTTGTAAGAAAGTCGATTTTTATTATGGGTTTTAATGTTATTTAAGCGTGAAAAAACTCTTTCCGCTAATGCACTGCCATGTGGTAAAACTAAAAGCCTGATGATCATCAATTTGGATATATTTGAAAACATTTGCTCGTCGATAACATTTCTCATGTTTCCTAATTCTATCCAATAATTTGTTGAATCCTGAGCAAACTTTGATTCGATTTGTTCAACATCAAAAATTTGTCTCATTTCATCGAACAAAACTTCATTTTCGTAGAGTGCCATTTAAAGCGTTTGAGTGCCACAGTGCCATTTAAATTAAAAAGTGCCAAAAGTGCACTATAGTGCCATTTCGGCAACGCTGGTTCCGACCATAATTCTATTATTTCATCAACAGGCTCCCGTTTGGAGTCAATTATTGAAACTCATCAATATAAGATAGATGGCGAAGAAGAAAGCGAGAGCGAGGGTATTTCCAAAATGAAAACTGAAATTTAGGGAATTATTATCAAATTTAATGCTATAATTAATGAAATGCCATATTGATGTACATACATATATTTACATGTCAAAAGAAAAAACTAGTAAATAAATGTTCATGTTTTTGATAAATTATATACACATACTTTAATAAAATTGAGAACACCTAAAATTCAATACTTTAAATTACAAAATTTATTTATTTTTGTTCGCTCATTCCAGTTTATCAATTTGATAGACAATGGATATGTTTTGGCAGGATAAAGACTGAAATGTCAAGAAAGTTTCTAAGCAGCTGTCAAAATGGAAATTAAAAGTTGAGTGCAAAGTTAGTCAATAATAACTTCCCTTATCTTTTTATGAGTAAAAGTGGTTACATTATCTTCTTTTCAATTTAAATTTGTCATTAGCTAGTTTGACCATTTTTTATCTTAAAACCCCAAGGACTCGCCAAACGGCAACTCTGGAGACATTTATTTATCTCATCCAAATTTCACATACACAAACCTCTAACCAGCGAATTGAAAGCAAACTACTCGTTATCGTTAGTCGTTAAACATTTGGACGAGTGTAATTGTCATGTTATTAATGTCAAATTTCCTTTCAGATGTCAACACAAATTTTCCCAGATAATTTGTTTTAACACACTTATATCTAAATTGTTCTTTATTTTATCAAGAAAAATATACAATACGACTGAGTATACAGAAACATCAAACATATAAATGCGATAATATTGAGGCATAGTGACCTCGGATAGAAATATTGTGAAAAATCTGTGATGTGATGCCTGTTTGCAAGCGAAACACTAAGCAACGTTTGCTGCGCTCCGATATTTTGATGTGTTTACCATGTGGTATGCGGCTATATTGCGATTTATCCGGCGACGGCTCGTCTTGGGTATTATCTTCTTGTTCTCACTCACATACTGTTTGGTCAATCTAATGGGAAATGTAAGAAATTCTTGCTCCAAATGTGTTCAATGTATGTTATTTTTTGTTGTGTTCATGTGCTGTAGGGAGGGCCACTGTCTATGGAGGCAGACGAATTCGAAATCCGCCGTGAAAAGCCAATGATCTGGCGCACCCTTCAAGAGGAGTCCAATAGAACAAACGACCTTACGACCACCTGCCGCAATTCAGTACAAGGAAAAGTCCTTATCGTCGACGACAGGGGCTATGTCTGTCAGCGCTCAGATCTCCTCTGGACAGGATGTTGCAATGTGGAAACAGATGCAACCAAATATTATAGCTGCGAGACCTGCAACGGTGCACACTGTTGTGCCATTTACGAATACTGTGTGTCATGTTGCGCACATCCCCTAAAGCGCGAAATTCTCGAAAAGGTACTGGCAAAGGCTTCGGGGCGACAATCGGCGGTATTTGCCTCAGTGCAGGACCAATTTGAATTGTGTCTCGTCAAGTGCCGAACCAACTCACACTCTGTTCAACATGAGAACAAGTATCGGGATCCCAAGACAAAGCATTGTTATGGTGAGACGGAAGCACACGAGTCCCAGAAAGAAGTCTCTGGAATTGCTGTGCACTGACAGAAATATTTAACTCAAACCTTGAAAGTAATTTCTTGTTGAATGATTAATGTGCTCTACGTGGAAGTTAATTTAGACAAAAGGGAAGATTATTCTTTGTTCTATTAGTGTGAACTTTTCGTTTCGTATTAAAAAAAAAATATTTTAAGATGAATTTTAATTTTCTAGCATAAATGTAACGTTAGGGAATATAAGTAGGTACATAAAACTATAGGAATTTATCAACGTATGTATTGTATATGATATATATAAAAATATATAGGGAAGAACAGAAAGGGTAAGAAATCTAGCTAACAATATTCAATAAAAGAAAAAACTTAAATCGCCTTTTTCTTATTCAATGCAGGCCGCCGCATCTTTCTTAGACTGAAAAATGAACTACAAAGTCAATAGTCAATAGAAATCTGGTAAGCTCATCATCATCAATCAATTATAATTTTTTTTTAATGACAACTAAACACTTTTCTTTCAAATATCATTGGAACCACTTGAAGTTTTTGTTAAGCCACTTCTTACGAGAAGATAAAATACATATGATTCAAATGATACAAACCAATTTGCCAATTGTTCGAAAAAAAATTTAAATCAACTTATAAGCTGTTGAAACTCATTGGAAAAAATTTTAAGAATGAAACGCGTTTTAAATAATGACAAATCTCTAAATATCAAAAATTCCTTTATTTCACTTACAATTACAAATCCTCTCTGTATATCTCTCCCTTATTTATACCATAAATCAATTTATTACTCTTTACATAACCCCAGGCCATCTTTTCGGAGGAGAAATAAATTCCAACACCTCCTTGCTTGTCAATTGTAATAGCGCCTCCTGTGCCAATGAGTCTCTGTGTCATTTCTCTAGTAGCATCTTCTGTTGCTTGTTGGACAGGAACCTGCTTGAGACTTATGAGCTGTAAGATGCGTTGAGCAAGATTAAAACGCATTATGGTCTCCCCATGCCCCGTCGTAGATACACCACCAATTTCGTTATCAGCATAAGTGCCACAACCTAGGATCGGTGTATCTCCAATACGGCCAGGTATTTTTCCCGTAATTCCACCTGTCGATGTCGCCACAGCAATATTTCCATTTGAATCAATAGCAACAGCACCAACAGTCTCTCCCAATTCACTGGATTGTTTCTTGTCCAACTCAGTTCGAGAGAAAATCGTATCTAATCCTTTTTCCTGACGTTCCTTGAACTCAACTAATGCCAGCTTTGCATTTTCTGTTACCAATGCACCCTTGGCTAGTGCCTCAAAATTGTGGGTCCGAGCGAATTTTAAGGCATCTTCGCCACCAATAAATGTGTGATTGGTTTTCTCCATCACTTTGCGTGCCACCGAAATTGGATGCATAATGTCTTGCAAGAGAGTAACGCATCCAGCTTTAAGATTCTTTCCTTCCATGATGCTAGCGTCCATCTCAACAATTCCATCCGAATTGAGACATGCTCCGTAGCCAGCATTGAAATTTTCATCCAGTTCCATACTGCGAACGGCTTCTTCAACTGCGTCCAATGATGAATGACCATTACTAAGTAACTTAAAACCATCGCGAAGAGACTTTTTGATACCATTTAACTTGCCAGACACTCGACTATCTGGTATATTGCCTGCACCGCCATGAACAAGAAGAATTGGTTGCATTTTGAAAAGTAAACTGTTTACTAAATGGAATTGCAATAAAGTTTTATATATTTATATAGACTTTTGTGATTGAGAATTATCAGTAGGAAAACATTATCAATGTGTGAACAATTTTTACATTTTATTTTGTCCCTCCCAATTATTGTGTTATCTGTTTGAACCTCGTACATATGTATGTGGTTACTATCCACTTTTTTTGCCTATCAATTTGATAATTTATATAAAAACAAAACAGGAAAATGAACCATTGCTTAATGCATTGGGTCGCATGAATTAAAAGGAGCACCTGCTGAAAAAAATAAAAATTCCAAAAGCAGGTTCTCTATTGGTGAGAATAATGTAATTTGTTGCTAGTATTTGATTTGTTAATATAAAAATGAATGAAAATATTTATGTAAAAACTAAATGTATAAAATTAAATGTATTAAAAATATTTACAAATCTTCCTCCAGAATTTCACTGGGATTAATGCCATAGATTAATTGATTTCCTCTGTTATATGCCCAGGCCATTCTTTTCGATGAGAAATATATTCCTACATTTCCTTGCTTGTCAATTGTGATGGCTCCTCCTGTGCCGATCAGCCTTTGGGTCATTTCCTTTATAGTATCTTCAGTTGCCTTTTGGGCACTCATTTTTTGATGGGCTATGGTTTGTAATATACGCTGGGCAAGATTAAAACGCATAATAGTCTCCCCATGACCCGTCGTAGATACACCACCAATTTCGTTATCAGCATAAGTGCCACAACCTAAGATCGGAGTGTCTCCAATGCGGCCAGGTATTTTTCCCGTCATTCCACCTGTCGATGTCGCCACAGCAATATTTCCATTGACGTCAATGGCAACGGCACCAACAGTCTCTCCCAATTCTCCAACGGATTTCTTATCCAACTCAGTTCTTGCGAAGAATGTATCGAGCCCTTTTGCTTGGCGGTCTTTGAATTCTTCCAAGCCCAGCTTTGCATTTTCTGTCACCAACGAACCTTTTGGTAATATTTCAAAGTTTTGAGAACGAGCAAAGTCCATGGCCTGTTCTCCGCCAATAAAAGTGTGATTGGTTTTCTCCATGACTTTACGAGCCACCGAAATTGCATGCATTATGTCTTGCAAGAGCGTTACACAACCAGCTTTGAGGTTTTTGCCCTCCATAATGCTAGCCTCCACTTCGGCCACTCCATCAGTATTCAGGCAAGCTCCGTAGCCGGTATTGAAATTTTCATCGAGTTCCATACTTCGAACTGCCTGTTCAACTGCGTCCATTGCGGAGCCCCCATTTTCGAGAATTTTAATTCCAACGCGAAGTGAAGTCTTGATGCCATCCAGTTTTCCGGGCACACGACTGTCCGTAATGTCGCCTGCCCCACCTTGGACAACAAGAATTGGTTGCATTTTAACAAAATCCACTAATTTATTATAAAAACGAGACACTTTATACGCTTTGTAAATATTTGTTCTTACTTTATATTTCTTTTCAGTGAACGAGAATCGAATCTCAGTTGCAGATCTTGGTATTTGTGATAATTGTTATTTTTGTGGACAACAGTGAACTTTTGTACTTTTTAAAACAAAAAAACAAAGAGGAAAAGATAAAAGAAATAACATCTCTCCCTCCGTCACAATTAATTCTTTTTCTAGTTATCATAACAATAATTAAAAAAAAAAACAAACATTATTTTGTTGGGTTGAGCTGAATGCTTTCACTTTTACAAACAGAGTTGCCGATTACTTGTTCTTTAGTATTACAAAGTAAAATACCAAGAGAAAAAGAAAATTATTTTTCTCGGTTAAGGACACCACTATATTAATTGCGTGAATTTATGATTTTCATAAACCATAAAAGCTATGTATGTATGTACGTCTGAATGATTCTGAGAAATGTGTGGTAATAAAAAAAAACTTTAATTTTTAATTTTAAAGGCTGGTAACAGTTTCTTGATATTTGACAGTTCACTTAGAATAAACATGAGAAATGGAGTTAGCTGTGCTTATTTTCAATTTAATTTTAAAGAATTAGTTAAGTATGTATTTATAAACATTACAAAAGTTAATGGAATCATTTTCCAATCCTGGTAAGAGTATTACTTTACTTGGACACATGATTTAACAATCAAAAGTACCCACAGAATTAATTTTAAACTTTTACAGTGCTGACAACATTTGCGTATGAAAAGAGCCATCTACTTTTTTTCTCTTGATCATTTGATTTATTTAAAATATACCAAAAAATAAGGTTTTCTTGATTCCCCTTCACATGCCTGACATGCATTTCAGCTATGCTGTGTAAATATAATGTAGGTACGTTGTACGTATCTAGCGTAAGAAGCTTGTTCAACTTTTTCACAATAGTATTTACAATTTAAAAATCATATTCATTGAGACTTTTGGATCAAGACTTACACCATATATTTGAAGACACCACCAAATCAACTATATCAGCTATACCAGTATTGACTGCTACATATTACCGAATAAGAACTAGTAGCATTATACTTTTCTTTAATCTTTTATTAATTAACTGATTCTGATGCGAAGCGTTTTTTAAATAAAATTCAAAATCTCTAATACAAAAAAAATTATTTATTCAAACATCCAGATAATTCCTTATACATCTCCTCCTTTGTATTCTTTTCATATTAATCTTCATTTAAAAAGTTTGTATGAAAAAAAAAATTATGTAAAAGTTATGTTATATTTTTTCTTTAACATGGTGTATCACCATTTTTTTTTTGTTTTTGATAAATAAAATACATAAACATGTACACATAATATTTATTTAATTTTATTTCAATTTTTTATACATATACGTAAAGAGCATTTATCTCAATAATAGTATAATTTAACTATATTTTTTTCCAGTCTCATATTTTTGGGTTTTCTCTTATAAAAGTAGTTTACATTCATTTTTTTTATTTTATAATAGTAAATTTTTGTTTAGTAATACAATTGTTCAATGCAACCGTTTTCTTTTCTTTTTTCTATTTAATATATTAACTAATTGATAAACCAACTAAGATTAACCCAAAATTAGACAAAGTTGTTTTTTTCATCGAAATATGAAATACTTGGTAGTTTTGTTTTGTTCTCAATAATTTTACTTTTCTCATTTCATTTAATTTAAATTCAAATAATTTTATAATTTTGCTATAAGCATGTGCGTATTATATTTTTTTAAAAATTTATTTTTACTTAAATTTAGGCAACAACTACAAAATAAAAATTTGATTAAATTATTAAATATTTATTACCAGAAAAATTAATTGTAATGTAAGTTAGAGTTTAAAATGTATTTTACTTATTATTTTTCAATTTTTTTTTTTTAATCAAGCGATTGCACAACAAAGTTCCTTTATAATAATCAATGAAAAATATCTATAAAATGGCGACACATAATAAAACGCATATTGTTTAGCCATATATTATTACAACTAGGTACATACATAATTAATATTTTATGAATTTGTATTTGTTTTTGTTTTTTGTTTTGCTTTGTAATAAATAAGAGTTACCATATATCGGTTAAAGAATGTGTTTAAACAACATTTACGCACATAATTATATTAGAATTGTATAATAATAAAGAAAATTAGTTAGGGTTTTGTGTTATATATAAATATAATAATATATTATTTGTTATATAACTCTAAATAAAATTACGTGGTGCTTTCCATTTTGTGCTTTTGCTTTCAAGTTCGAGCTTATCTACCTCGCTATTCTTTTTTATTTAATTAATGGACTTTCTAGACACCAACTTAGTGTTTTAATATAATTTAATTTAATTTAATTTAATTTAAATACAAATGTAAGTATAAATTTAAATTTAAATTTGAATGTAATAAAGAAAGCAATGTTAAATGTTAAAAGTTAAAAGTTAGAAGTTAATTGTTAAGAACGTTTGTAAAAATTCTTTGTGCAAATGATAAAATACCTATCATTGACTTTGTATGCTTATAGTTTATTGTGTATGACACATGTTTCACTACATACCGGGTTCACATTATCGGGACTTATGTATTTTTGTTTTTCTTAATATTATTGCTTCGCTCCCCTAAATTTGCCTATATCTATATATTCTTATTGACTTGTATATCGTTTTTAGTACATAACTCTTTTCTTCTTACTGTATTTCGTTAGTGCTTGGATTTCAATTATTTTTTTTTTATCGATATGAAGAATTGTTATACAATGACTAGGTATTTATTTACGAATACCTTACATTAAATAGTACATTTACAGAAATCAATAATAAGTTTGTTTTTGGCTTTAAATACATTTCATTTTTGTTTTTCTTTTTTTTGTTTCTTTTATAATATAATATTTCATAAAGTATTCGTTTTATTTTATTTTATTATATAAGAATTTATAAAGAAATTCACTTGAATATTCAAACGAATTTCGAGAAAATATAAAAAAGTAATAGATAAACAAAATAGATACAAATCGAACAGAAAAAACTTATTCGATTCGGACTTAAGTGGTTTTAGTTTTACTGTTTGCAGTTTTAAAACTTACTTGCAGTACTCGATTGCCTAGTGTGTAACCGTTAAGTGATTGTATTGCTACGACTGCTTCATCATAGTTGGTCATTGTGACGAAGCCAAATCCTTTGCATTTATTTGTTTGTAGATCTTTGATTACTTTTACACTCTGAACAGCGCCAAATGGTCCGAAGAGTTGCCACAGGACGTTCTCTTCAGTTTCTGGTGCTAGATTGTAAACAAATATGCACCAACCGGATCCGTTGATTGCGTTTGTTGGTAAAATTGTGTTGCCCAAGAGATCACCAGTTAATGGTGAAAATCTGAGAATAGGTATGAACTGAGTGAATTAATAAGTTTATCCATGATGGTTTAATTTGTAATAGTTCTAAAAAATAACGTAACTAAGCTTGCTTGTGACAAAACGTAGAACATTTCTCAACGCAGTGGATACTTGACCATAAGACACAAATATCTAACGAGTATTTTGTTTCCAGTTTTTGTTAACCTTAAGCCTTAATTGTTCAACAATCCCCTAATCATTTATGCTCATGAGTCATGAACTTAGAGAAGACAAATAATATAGTATTTTTAACCTTTGGATCGATTACAGAATCCGATGACTGGAAGGGGAATCAAATGTCGGTTTTGACATTTCTACCATTAATAAAATGTCAAACAATCATGCCGCATCATTAATCGGATTCTATGATCGGCATGATTATTGATTATGATGTCTGATATACTTGATTTAAAGATCAAAAAAACATGGCAATTATTTTAAAAGTAATGAAGTTGTTGATTCGTACAAAACCCATTTCAATTTATGTATGTAAGTGTATTGTGTACATACATACATATATATTGACTGTCAAAATGTAATTTTTTAAATTCCAAAAACCCAAAAAACCTTTCCGAAAATCTAAAAAATATAAACCAATCGCAAAAAAATACCTAAATTTGTAAGACTCTAAATTTCTGAAGATTTCAAATGAAATCCCATTCTTTGTTATTTATGCTTTACGAACTTCTTTACAAAAAATAAATTTAAAAATATAGAAAAAGTAAACAAAACAGTGGATTTTAAGAATGATAGAATTCGACATGTCAAAAGTCTGAGAACGCTGGTTCTGACAGTAATTCTTAAAAAAATATGTTAGATGCGTATTTTTTTATTTCTGCTGAATTAAATGCTTTGCATCTCATATCACCTTGACAGTTTTCTGGTTATGAAGCTCACTCAAATAAAAAAAAACTAGAGTAGTTTAGAGTGAGTTTTAAAGGACCCCAGGGCGACCACATGGAACCTTATAGCTCATGCTCAACTCAACTGACAAACCTATTATTTATCGCCCAAACACAAAAACGCAAGTTGTGTTTGGTCCGTTAGGAAGTAAAAGTTAAATCTACAATTTGTTGGTCAAATATTGTTGTTCTTAAAACAATTGCAGGTAAAATCTTTTTCCTTAACCTAAAAATAGTAAACAAAACAGAAATCTTCAAAAGATAAAACTATATACACAAACACTTAAGTCGTTGAAGGAACTACCATAATAATGCAATTCTGCTTTGTTGGAGTGCAATGACCTAAAATGTCACTCGTTACTGTCTCACCTATATTTTTTTTAATGTTGCTTTAGATAGGGTGGTTTTTTTGTTCTTTCAAAATTTAAATATAAAAGTCAGGGGGTAGGGACAAACATACATATGTACATACATACATACGTATGTGTGCCAAATGAAGTGTCATTTTTTATATTCTTATTGGAAAATGGTGTCGCTTTTCCAAGAGTGCAGGTAAATTTAACATTTCAAAAGGTTTTTGCCTTTAAGGATTTTCGCAAAAAAAAAATAAACAAGGGTGATATTCCAAACAGTGTTTCGTGTTAAATTATTCAAGCGAAACTCACTTGCAATTTCAGGATTTGGATTTGGAATATTCCAAATATATAATTTAGTCCTCTTTGAAAAATGTAATGAAACCATTCCAATTAGAACAGATGCACTTATTTGTTTAGTTAAATAAAAAGTGGAGATGAATATAAGGGAAATTACATTCAACCGATAAAAAAAGAAGGTGGTGGTTATTTTCTCTTGAGTTACACGAGTAATATGGAGGTATTATAGTTCTGTCAGTTTGACATTTCTTATGTTAGTTTTGTGCGATAAAAATTCCTGAAATTATATCGAAAACTTTTAAGATACTCAAAAGAAATTGAAGTACAAAAGGAATTTAAAATACTTGAGTAGTTGAATTTCTTTTTAAGTAAAAAAGGAAACTATTCCTCAAGTGCTTTTAAGTCTTTTGTAGTACTTTAGAAATTGAAAAGGAATTGAAAGGTAAAAATACAAATATTGGTACTTTAAAAATTGTAGTACCTATACCAATGAAATTCACTTAAGTTATTGTATCTAATAACCTAAATTTACATCATTAATGTTCAGGTGTGAAACTATATATAAACAGAGAATAATAGTCTTTTGTTCTGTGTTCTATGTGCCGGCAAATGACGATACGCTTTTGGAATATTTGACGATAAGAAATGTCTCAAGTTTCTGAAATTTTTATTTTTCGGAGTTTTCGGAGCTCAAAAATAAATGCACTTTCTTCCAGCACAAGTAAACTTTCATTGCATCCAATCAACCCCATTATTTCTTTATACATTTCTAGGATCAATTTACATATACATTATATGTTTGTATTTCCCCTTAAAACTTAATTTACTATTTACTTAAGATGGGAAGTTTGAAAAATTTATATTCGAAATTGAAGGAATTTTCCTTTGACAATTGCGATTTCAAAATGAGGGAATAAATAAATCGGGCCTTAAAAGTAAAAATAATGCGTATCTCTTTTTTGGCTTAATGACAGTTTAAAAACGTATCTCGTGTATACTAACGGTCAACAATGTTAAAACGAAATTAATTACAACGACAGAATCCGATAAATGAGTTGTGCATGGATTCGGAGTAATATTTTAACATTTTTGAAATGGTAAATAGGGATATCAGAGTTGACATTTCTTTCCCTCCGTAGCCTTAACATCAAATTCTTTGATCGATGTGGTTACAGGTTAATTCTAACACTTTTTTTATAGTGAAAATGTCAAAAAAAAAAAATCATTCCGAATCAATGCATATACCTAATTCATCGGATCCTTTATAATCGGCATGATTAAGTGACGAGATTAAAGAAACGTTTTCATCAACATGCAAGATAAAATATTTAAATTTGTATTTTTGAATAGTGATATCACCTACCTGAATCGGCCGGTGGGATGATGAATTGGGCCAGGAAAACGTCTATTTGGCTGTGGCTGCAAGTAAGCGGCCAACGGAGGTAATGCTTTATTCATATTATTACTAGGATTATTTGCAAATTTCACTGTAATTGCTTCGGTGGCACCCTTCGGAGTCGTTCCATTTAGTGCCTGTATAGCACGTTCTGCTTCGCATCGCTGATCGAAGCGTATGAAACCCACGCCTTTTGACAGACCAGTAATGTTATCGCACAATATTCTCGATGTAATGATTTGCCCAAACGAGCTAAATAATGATTCCAAATCCTGCTGTGTCATGCTCTTCGATAAACCGGACACATACAGATTCGCACCCTTTATAGCATCTGAGCTTGGCCGAGCAAATGAGACTTTAATGGTTTTGTTTTGCAAACGGAGTCCATTGAATGTGCTTACAGCTTTTTCAGCATCATCTGATCTCTGGTAATTTACAAAGCCATAGCCGAGACTTTGACCTTTAACGGGGGGAGAGAGAAATGCATAAAAAAGAATTCATTAGATACATAAAACACTCCTTTTTGCGATTTTTGTTTTTGGCAACAACTTCATTACCAGTTACTTTGTCCCGAATCAGCTTACAGCTTTCAACCTCTCCGATACTGGAAAACAAGGATTTCACTTCTTCCTGGGTCATGGTCTGTGGTAAATAATTAACTATAAGATTTGTCTTTGTGTCATCTTGAGCGCTTCCGATTGAACCGGCGCGTCCGTTTTGTTGCGAGTTTTCCACTAATCCGTTGGTCATCATCACTGATTTTCTTTACTGCTGTGTATTCGAAGAGTTCACCAACCGACGACGAAGGAAATTACGTATGAAGAAATTAATTAATTAAGGATCAACTATTCTCTGCCTTTGATTTCCTACTACGGGCTCTGATTGTCTTGCACTTCGACTGATTTAACCAATGCGGAAATTTAAAGAAACAAAGTATTCGACGGAAACAGGGAGACGTGATGCTGCAAAAACAGAAACGTATCTTCATATAAGAGATTCGATGGTAATGATCAATTTACTTTTTGGTTATTTTGTGAAATTTTTGAAAATAAAAAAAAATTAATAATAATACACGAAAAATTTCGAAAACTAAAAACGAAACTACAAATTTGTCACTTAAAATACAAATTTAAAATTTAAAATTTAAATGAAACAGCAAAAAAATCAGATAGATATTTCCAAAATGGGAATCGGTTCAAAGTAAATTTTTGAGAGTAGTAAAAACCGGTAGTCGGAAAAAGGATTGCCAATATATTCAGCAGTTCCACAGGCAACGGCGGTGCAACAACACTATCCTTCCAGTGCTTACTATACATAATGTACAACAATATACCTTCCCATGTAGGTACAAGGAAGAGAAATTTTCGTTGTATCCTTTACAACAGTTCGTGGGTGGGGTCTTTAGTTTTTCCTTTTCCTTGTACTTTTGAAAAACTGAAGTTTTTTTCTTTTCTTTTTTTTTTTTGAAACGAACGAAAACATTTTCAACTCACCAAAATTTTAACAATTAACGTTCTTATTAGCAACTATTTAGACTCTAATTAGACTTTTAACACAATTTCCTTAAACTATTCACACCCCTTTTTATTCTCACTCTTTAGGTCCGTATATTACTTTATAAATATGTATATAAATTTAATATATTAATTAATTAATAATTATTTAATTTTTAACAATAAAAACTTAATTCCCGGTAAGATATAAGGAACAAGTTGAACAAAACTAAAACATAGGTGTGTATCTCAGACGAAGATTCCAGATCTAATAATTTTTTTGGGTAGCTAAACTTAAATGGTGGTATATATTTCCTAGGCTGGTTGCTGGTTGCTGCTGCTCGTTCTGCTGCTGCTGCTGCTGATGGCTCTTCAATGAGGAAATCCACTTAACCGAAATATACGTGCGCGTAAAAATCCCAACCCATATAGGGGTGGCCGAAATAACTTCGGTACACTGTTGTAATCGATTTTCCTGCCTCGTGCAAAAAAGTATCCTTTTTGTGTGTGTACATATAAGGGTGGTTCTGTTTTTCTTCTTAGTCTTCGACAAGGAAAACCCAAAGGAAAATCTTTTCTTCTTCGTTCTTTTTTTTCTTTTTTTATAAATTCTAATTTTTCATTTTAAAAACCAAACAAACACACTACAAACAAAACTTAAAATAATCCTTAATAACTTTAACTTTAATAAAGAAAAGATTTACATAAAAAAAGGAATTACTTTTGTTTAAAAAATGCAGAATACCAAGTAAGTCAAAAACGAATTGTAACTAAAACTGAAACTGAAAATCGATGCCGCGCAAGGGATGAAAAGTGTTACACTTTCAAGGAATCACCTTAGACTAATAAGAGTCATGAAAATGAAAATGCCGAGTGATGATGGTAGATAGAAAGAACTGAGTGGACTCAAAGTTATCCTTTATCCTGTGCCGCAGTAACTGAGGGAGTTTTCTAGGAAACTTTGCTCCTGGAAAATATGTAATTTCCTAGGTTTCTCTCTCGGCAATCTCACAGTCTTTCACGGTTATCGTGGTGGTGGTAGCTTTTCCAGAGAGAGAGTATAAAGCTTGTGTGTTTTTCCAGCTCGATTAGGTATTTATCTAAAATGCGCAGGTCCTTGGTCTGGATCATATGGAAATTTATCCTTGCGAGAGAGTATGATATTTCCTGTTTTATTTACATAATGTACTAACAATACACAGCGGCGACCGACGACGGTAGCGGTGGCGGTGTCTATGCCGGCTGTTTGGACTGTGGAAAGATATAAAAGGTTCCTGGGAAAAATTGAAAAGTCCTTTCCAAGGCATTACAATAGATTTTCGGGAAAAGCGGATGCAATTAAAAATTTATTATTTACATCTTATATCCCGCGATGGACTAATGAATTTTTGTCAAGACTTCAAATTACAAAACAAATAAAATCCCAGCATTTAGAAAGGCTATAGCGCAACCTGGAAGTAATTTACATATGCACTTTTACATAAGAAATCAGGGCTCAGCTCAGTGTTTTTCAGCAACTGTTTACTCAGGAGAGGTACATAGTCCTGCTCTCGTATGTAATGTAAGGGATGAAAAGCTGACCCAATATGATGACTTTGTACTCACTCACAGTTAGTTAGATTTTATATCCTTAATTTGAGTTCATGTAAAATGTAAGGAAAATTTTCTAAATGGATCGTAGGTATAAGTGAAATTTGCCTGAGGTTTTCTTTGTTTTTTGACATATTTTCACACTTTCCAGATGGGGCTGATACTTTTGTGCAATTTGAATTGTCGATTCCTCATGTTAATATATGAGCTTTTTTTCTAGCTGGGTGTGGCTGATCATTTGATGTCGGAATGACCCAATTTTTGAGTAGGGCCTTTTTGTTTATCACGAAACAGGTGTATACTACATAACATACCCACAAAAAGAGCATTAGCCGACTAGATATTGTTTTTTTTTGCTTGTATTGTTAAAATTTATACCATGTATTATTATACACCCAAATTGATTGAGTTGGAGTTTATAATAGAATTTTGTTTTTTAGCAACCCTTAAACAAATTAACAAATTTATAAAATATTTGGTTTAAGTATAAGTATTAAGAACATATTGACTATACCTACCTACTCATGTGGGACGTTTCCTGAACGAATATAACAATAGAATTTGTTAAATATTATCTATTTATGACATTGTTTTCAGCTACAAAGCTGGAATTATAAATCCTCTTGACAATTCTTCATTTAAGCCATTATTCATGGATTACATACCTATATACATATACATATGTACATGTACATATACAAATAGTTAACGAGATTGGAAAAGGAATATCAAGTTCATAATCCATGTCGGCGTTTTTGTCTACTGTTTTGTTGTTTTTTTTTTTGTATAAATTGTATGTATTGACATTGTATTTTATTTTGTTTTGTATGTATGTACATATGTATATATGAATGCCGCACATGACTTTATGTTTCTTATTATAATTGATTATGGATTCAACGATACAAAAACTTACAAAAACTTAGAGAGTACATTTAAAAGCAGTTTTTTTTTGTAAGAAAAATAGTAAATTTTGTTTAATAATGGTTGATGTTATAAATTTTGTATTATTTATTGATTAGTAATGGAAAACAAGTGTTGGTGAAAATACCTCTATTTTGCCTAAGGGTTTATTTACGAAAGATTTAAAGTGTGTGTTTTTTATTAATATAATTTTTAAAAAAATTTATTTTATTAAACATCAAAAACTTTAATTTGTATAAATGTTTTGAGATTGAACTAACATTTTGGAATATTTTGTTTTGGTTCATTATCAAGTTAAATTAAATTAAATTTACGTATACCTTAAGTTAGTGTTTAAACTCTTGATATAAATTTAGTTTTGAATACATGTATCACAAAGAACTTCCTATATCGATTTATTTATTAGTACTTATTACAATTTATCGGTTTATAAATTATTAAGTTTATTAAGAAAAATATTGTTTGATTTTTTAGGAATTAACACATCAAAATGTTGCCATAAACTGGAACTTTATTTCAAAATACCTCAATTAACCTGATTATAGACAGTTGGAAAAGTATTTAGTTTTTATATTACTTATTTCGTTAGTCATAAAATAAAAAGTTGGTCAGTTTAATAGCTTTGCAATTACTTTTTTTGTTATAAGGATCTTATTATTTTTTTTTTTTTTGCATTAAAACAAAGCATTCAATTACTTTAATCGTGCAACAATTTGTTAATGTCAAACTGATAAAGTAAAAACTGAAAGAGATTAACTTGGTTTAATGAGAATAAGACCCTGCACTCGTCCATTAATCGGCAAGATTAATTCGCCTTGAACACATTCCATTTGTAAAGAACCCCATCCAACTTCAGTCATTACTGATGACAACCAATCGAAAAAACCGAATTCCAAAAATCGCTTCGTAATTTTCGCTGACTCCATATTCGTTTAACTTTATTTGTGATTAAAAAATAATTAATTTACCAGAAATCTTCTCAAAATGACTACGAGTTCTGCCCCAGCTGAAGGAGTAAGAGAAAAGGGTCTCTATGAATATCGTAAAAAACTCCTCGAACACAAAGAAGTCGAGTCTAGGTTAAAAGAAAGTAAGCACTCACGGCATTTGGTTAACACAAACTCAAAAGACCTTAAAACCAAAAAAAAAAGAAGAAAATATATGTAAAATTTAAATTCTTACAGAGCGTGAAGAAATAAAGGAACTTACCAAACAATATGATAAATCCGAAAACGATCTCAAGGCTTTACAGAGTGTGGGTCAAATCGTGGGAGAAGTATTGAAACAACTGACCGAAGATAAATGTAAGGCAATATAAATGTTAGATTTCCTTCAAAGCCCGACAGGTTATATCAAATGTGATTTCAGTTATTGTTAAGGCAACTAATGGGCCACGCTATGTAGTGGGTTGCCGTAGGCAATTGGACAAAACCAAGCTGAAGTCTGGTACTCGTGTCGCTCTCGATATGACAACACTGACGATTATGCGTTATTTGCCCAGAGAAGTCGATCCATTGGTCTACAACATGTCCCACGAAGATCCCGGTGAGGTCACATACTCCGCCATTGGTGGACTTTCTGAGCAAATTCGTGAACTGCGTGAGGTGATTGAGTTGCCTCTGCTCAATCCAGAACTCTTCTTGCGTGTGGGTATCACTCCACCTAAAGGTTGCTTGCTATACGGACCCCCTGGAACTGGAAAAACTCTCTTAGCTCGTGCTGTTGCCTCCCAGTTGGACGCTAACTTCCTCAAGGTCGTCTCAAGTGCTATTGTAGACAAATACATTGGCGAGAGTGCTCGTTTAATTCGAGAAATGTTCAATTATGCCCGTGACCACCAACCCTGCATTATTTTCATGGACGAAATCGATGCTATCGGTGGTCGTCGTTTCTCCGAGGGTACATCCGCGGATCGAGAAATTCAAAGAACTCTCATGGAACTCCTAAATCAAATGGACGGTTTCGATTCATTGGGACAGGTCAAAATGATCATGGCTACCAATCGACCAGACACCTTAGATCCCGCTTTGTTACGTCCAGGACGTTTGGATAGAAAGATCGAAATTCCACTGCCCAACGAACAAGCAAGGTATTTGCTTTCGGAATTAATTATTTAATCACGTGTACTTAATACCTATTTGAAACAATTGTTTTTATTTTTTTTTTTCTAGATTGGAAATTCTTAAGATCCACGCCTTACCAATTGCCAAACATGGAGAAATCGATTATGAAGCAATTGTTAAGCTATCAGATAACTTCAACGGAGCTGATTTGCGTAATGTGTGCACTGAAGCTGGTCTTTTTGCTATCAGGTAAGGCAATGAACCAATGAAGTAGAAATATCTAGTATGAGCAGAATGGTTTAATTGTATAAGCCAAGTCGTGCTTTACAAGCAAACATTTAGCGAAATTGCAGTCTTAAACTAATTCTTTAAAATGCACATGGTTCAGGCTCCAATTCCTTTCTATTTGACGATTGAATTATTTATGATTAATTAGGGAATATCAGAACATATCATTGGAATGACTTGTGTGTCTCAAGGACCTATTTTTTTCATCCCATTAATCAAAGACTTCATTAAATGCTGTCTATACGGATGATTTAGACTTTTAGGGCTATCTGATTAAGCCCTGCATTTAAATGCAATTGAACATTTCCTTCTTCTTTTTCTAGGGCTGAACGTGAATATGTAATTCAGGAGGACTTCATGAAAGCGGTCCGCAAAGTTTCCGACAACAAAAAGCTGGAAAGCAAACTCGACTACAAGCCACTATAAGTTTACAAAAAACAAAGTTAAAAACAAAATCATGAATAAACAACTTCACGTGCATTTTCCGTATTATCATTACTTTTTTAATAAAAATTCAATAAAAATAATACATTTATTCACTAAAACTAACCATCAAACAAATTGCGGCCTCAGACCGCATCGTCGTGTTTTGAGGTCTTCTCTTCGATGCGTCGCTTTTTTCTTTCATAATATTCCGTAACGTTGTCAAAGTTTTTTCTAAACCAACCGGAAACGTCGTCTGGTTTGGGAGTTTCATCTTGGAAATATTCTGTTATCATTTTGAGAACTTTTGCAGCATCTTCCACCCTTTCCCCAGCAGCAATGTCGATGACAAAACGGTCATTTTTTATACCGACGATGTATAATTTCTGCCCTGCGTAGCAGATTCCATTTACTATGATCGAATCGAAGCAGTACCGTGACAATTCCCGGATGTGACACACTCCAGTGGGGTCTTTGGTAATTTCATACTCGGCTACACTTTCATTCGGTTGATAGAGCAACACTGCTAGATGACAAGTGTTTTCACTCACTTGTCTCAGTGCGCATTTGATACCAGGTGCTGGTAACTTAAAGTCACAGAGTTTTGTTCCTTCACGATAGTTCCACAGCTTCAAGGACTCATCGCCGGATAACGAGAGCAGTATTTGATCATCAAATGGCAGAAGCTTGATAGCTGACACGAATTCTTTGTGCCCCAAGCAGTAACCCTCGATTTCATGGCAATTGGGAAAGTTACTTACTCTTATCTTATCGTCGCGATCACAAGTGATGACATACTTTTCGTTGGGCGTAAGCAAAACATCATATACAACGCTTAAGTGGCCGAGAATCAATTTGCCCGGCAATTGAAAGTTCTCGCAATCAAATATATAACAATCCCCGGTTTTGTCTGTTACCAAGAGCCGTTTATCATTAGATGTGAAGTTGATGGCACTCGAGGCTCTTGCTAGACTCCGAATGGACACCAACTTGGCATGTTCCGGTCGACATTGATAGAGAAGCAATGCTTTTTGTCCCGATGTTGTTACAGCAAGAAGAATGCCATTGGACGAGAGCTGGACGTGCTGAATGGATGGTGGTTCAATTGGCGTCGATTTTGATTTTGTGTTTTGCTGCGGATCATCCGCCTCCGCGTGGCTTTCGATTTGGATGATATCACATTTTGTTAGGTCTTCTGGAATTGTGACTTCTTTGTAAATTTGCAAGTCTTTGGGATTAACGAATATTATGTTCTTATTTAAGGCAACTATAAGCTCATGCCATTCACCACGTTGTGAGTAAGATAACAGAGCCATAACAACGAATAATTTATAAAGTATTTGAAAAATAAATAACTTGAAATTAAAACTCACTAATTTATTTTTTCCCGACTATGCACTATGAAAAGTGACAACTGTCAGTTTTAAAAAGGTATGTTAGATTTATCTTCGTGTTTTAGAAAATGAACGTATTCAGATATTTATAGATCTTTATCAGTGCTATTTCCAAAACTTTTTTTAATTAAAAAAAATTTAGTATTGGCCGCTCGGAATAAAATATCTCTCCGTTACTTCTCTAAAAACATCAGATAACATTTTAAATGAATTTGGAAATACAGCTTCAAAAACAGCAGTTCTTCCAAAAATAAAATTATTCCTGAACTAAATTCTGCACAATAGTGGATTTACACTAAGAAAAATAAAATGACTGATGATTAACTCTAGAGTCTAGACTCTAGGTATGTTAATAAAATTTGACCACACACGAACCTTGAAAATCGATGAGTAAAGTTTCCCGAACGGCAATTTATACAGCTTCTGAATATAAAGGAAACCGAGTTCTGATTACAAATTTAATATATACTAAGCTTTTTGAAAGTTATTCAGAGCCATACTTAAAACTTCTAAATGTACTTTCAAACTATTTATAATGCATAAAGCTTATTTTAGCCTCGGTGAAAATCATAATACCACTGTAAGTAAAGCGGCCCCTAATTAAACTCGTGTGGACGCAGTCTAAGCGCTCAGATTTTTCTGTTGGAACGTGTCTAATTTCTTCTCTTTTCGCTTGATTTAGACAGTTCAAATATTAACATCAGCTGACTCAGGATAAACAAAATTAAACGGTTGTTTACGTCAGCGCTCAACTTTCAGCTTTTGTGTCTACTGTCTTTGTGATTAGTGATAACGAACAGCACAGTCCAGACAATAATTGATTTTGTATTTGTATTTTTCTTTTCTAAATTGTAATCCATTTGAAAAGCAATCGTTCAATGGAACCAAAACCTAAAAACCCAACTTACGTGGTCCTCGGCTCTGGTGGTCACACCGCAGAGATGTGTGAAATAATCAAAGCTCTCTTTGACAATCTTCCCCAGAATCCTGATTGCTACTTCGTCGTAGCCAAAACCGATGCAACGAGTCGTCGGAAAATTGAGGACACTTTAGACGTCAAAGTCAAGCCGCAATTTATTGAAATTCCAAGAAGTCGGCAAGTTAATCAAAGTTATTTTACTTCAGTCTTCACTACTCTCTGGGCACTGCTGTTTTGTTTCTACATTTTACTCCGAGATAAACCAGGAATGGTTCTTTGTAATGGACCAGGAACTTGCGTTCCAATTTGCTTGGTTGCAGCCTTATATCGTTTTCTTCATATTTTGCACAAGGAAACAAAAATCGTATTCGTGGAGAGCTTCTGTCGCGTGAAGACATTGTCCTTGACCGGGAGGATTCTACTCCCAATTACAGATACATTTGTTGTTCAGTGGGAACCACTGGCTCGGAATAGAAAGAATGTCAAATACTTTGGTCAACTTGTATGACAATAAAATAATTAATTTTTACTTAAATCCGACATACATACATACCTTATATTTTATAGATTTAAAAAAAAAAATAAACATATTTTTGAGAAAGTAAAATATTTAGACTTTTATTTATCGGTGGAACCTTGAAATGATTTCTAATTTTCACTTTACATTAATTTAAAAGGCACTTCTAAGAAAGTAATTAGAAGGTTCAGTTTGTCTTAGCTCAGCTTAAGAGGCTTGGACAAGTCATACTTCTTTTCTATTGAGATCCAATCAATACTATCGAATAGGTTTTCGACAAAGAATTGTTCTCTGCTTTGTCCTGGGAATAGAAATATACTTATTTGATTGTTGTCAAGTATTGAAGAAGCATCAAATTACAATGGATGATGGATCATTCCTGAAAGAGTCACACACCATCCCAATCGTAAATATTGTTTTTCCTTTAATATTCTAAATGAATGCTTGCTCAAAGTTCAATAGGTTCTGGTTGGTATTCAATTGCCATTTGCAATGCCTGTTTGTAACATTCCTTAAAAATAGGAGTAGCTGGACAGGTTAGTTAGTTAGAAATGGGCCTCCTAAAATCCCCGCTATACTATTGTAAGTTGAAAAAAAGCTAACAACACATTTCGAATACCTTCTCATAAAAAAACAACAAAAAGAACTTCAGGTGTATCGACCCCTTTTTATCTAATAGCATTTATTTTTAAATTATACATGTTTTACAAATTTGTATGTTGATTTGATATTCCCACAATAAGATTATTAAACATTACAATGAACATTCTAAGTAATACATTTTTTGTAATTTATATTAAATTATCAACTCTTTCCCTCCAAATGCTTTGGGGTGTCAGCGTAAGTGAATTTTAATCGAAAAGCTTCAGCTACCAGAATATTTATCTGCCTATCGGACCAATTGTATGTTGGAAGATTCTGCAGCATTATCATTAGACCTTGGAAATCAGTTTGGTTGAGTAGTTGAGTCCTCCAGTGCAATAGAAATGCCGCACACACGTACAAATGCAATTGAGCAAAGCCATCCGATTCGGCTAGATATGTGTCCCACAATCTGATAGTACAATGTAACGGAAGTTCACGAGTTAGAAGATTGTTCATCCAACGGAAGGAGAACTGTAGATAATCGATTCCCTGATCTTGCAGGTGTCGATGGAGGGTGCCATCGATGCGGTGTATGAGGTCCTTCAGCTGATTGACCTTCTCTTGGATCCCGAGTTGTGCAAAAATATAATTGTCTTGGATGCAATCCAAGAAATTGGACAAACACCAAAAGGAATCCGCTTCGATTGCATGGCGAACTTCCTCGGACAGATCTTTGAATTGGATCTTTTCCAATTCAAAGCCATTAACTCCGAAGGCTTCCTGAAGGAAGACTATGAAGAATGGCGTTACTAGGTCATTTATTCCTTGAACGTAGCCAGAAGCTGGATGTCGAATGGCCCATATAAAGAGAATACGCTCGAACATTTCCTGAACAAGTTCTTGCTTGAAGAGCATATTGTGAGGGTTCATCCGAGGGACATCGATGTGAATTTGGCGGTAGGTATCTTGTTGGCTTTCATCCTTGCTATCAACCATGAAGTACTTCCTGCGCAGTTCGCAGTAGCTTTGGCGTTTGCTTTGTAGCACGTAGTTCCTCCGCTCCCCGTTCGGCGGAAGGTACTTGGAGAGAAGTCTCCAAGTAATGGCTCGCATTTGCTTGGGTATTCCAGACCAACTTATTTGCTTGAGATCTGCGAAATTCAAAAATGGCGATTCTATGAGGGCAGAAAGCTTACTGATTTTCGATTGGCTGTCCTCGTACTCTTCGGGTGTGGAGCTCAGTTTTTGCAGTTGTGGCCATCCTGGATAGACGTCGAATCTGCGGTTTCTACATCGATTTTCGTAGTTAGGATCTGGTCTCGGTTGCTCTTGGCACTCAGTAGCTGCATGGTTGTTTGCAGTTGCTAATGAAATGTCGTGGCAAACTGCTTCAGTGGGACTGACCGAATTCTGTTGGGAATTAGACTTCTCCAGAATGCAGCACTCATCATCACCCATATCCCACGCATCGCTCACAGACATTTGGTAATCCTTAAACGTCGAATCACCAGATTTCTTGCCAAAGGACTTTGTTGGGTTGGTCATTTTCAAGTTTACATTTGGACTTGGCCGGCCAGGGACGATGCGACTACTGCTCTTCCAGAAACTTTTAGAGTTGTCTGCCTTTTCCATTATACATACATATACCTAGATATACCCACTGCTCCTTGAACCTTAGAAATAGATAAACGAAGAAGACAAAGTTTCGATGCTGAAAGAATTTAACAGGGCCATATAATAAGCATCAGTGAAAGCGAATGAAAAGCAGCGAAAAAGTTAGTGTTGGATGTTTTTTCCTACAATTACAAAATTAGATTATTTGGTTTTGAATTTAAAATAAAGAATATCAAATTTTGATCGTCTTCTAATGGATGCAAGAAGTAAAAAATGTTTTCTTAATACAAAAATTGCACTTTTTTATCAATATTTTTCTAATTAATTGCTGTCAAACAAAAAAAGGACAACCGACTGAGACTGACAGAATTTTCACTTTTGACAGTACGTAGTGGATGAAAGAGTACAGCAAACAGGCGATTGACTTTGCGCAAACTGAGTTCAGTCTAATTTTATGCATTCGAGATTGAGCCAGAACTGTTGAATTTAGAAAGCTATTTTATTTAGAGAAGGTAGGGATCTAATTTTGGTTAAAGACCGAAGTATTTCTTTTCTTTTATGTATATAGATTTTCTTAAGTTTTTTCTTCAAATTTTGTTTGTTCCCTTCGAAATTCAGTGATTTCAATTTCCCATAAAAAATATACCTATACGGCGAAAGGGTTCATTATGTTAGATATTGTGAAACGTGGGAAAATGGTAAATTGTGCTGATTTTAAAAAAAAAGTTTTTCTTATTTAAATTTTTTTAAATATAATAAAAGTTTATTCATAAATGAGTGTATGCTGAATAATCAAGTTTAACTAACTTGTAGCTAAATGGTAGATTTTTCCAATCAGTGCATGATATGTCCTTGTTATTGTCATATGTTGAAATGAATAAAGTAATGATTAAAAAAAAGTGATTAATTTATATTGCAAACGCAAGTTAAAACTCCTCTTACCCACCGCAAACAGAGATTAAGGATTGCGATGAGCCAAGGGTCCTAAATAGCAAGGGTTCAGATATTGAAAGCAATTACTGTGATACAACCATTTTATGGTGTTTTTAATTTAAAATTTAGTCCGAGAAAATGTTGGCATTTCCAACTATAGATTCACCTAGTTAAAGATAATATTTAATGCCAAGTTTATATTTTTTTTGCACCTTGTTCACCCTCCCTGAACAAGAATAATAATATACTTGATCCATTTCTAAAACATAGTCTTTTAGTTTTGTTTTTTTGTTCTTTGTTCAGATCTTTCTGCTTCTAAATATACTGCTGCGCTATCCATGTTTATTTTTCTATTGAAATTTGTATGACAAATTGTAAAACGTAAAATATATGCGTTGACACAGCTCAATATTTCTTCTCCGATTCGGTTATCACAATAGCACCCACTACCTTAAAAATGCGTTCGCAGCATAAAATTAAACTTTGAATATACCATCAGCCACACAAAATTTAAAATCAAACAAACCTTTATTAGCTACTGTCATATTTAACTCTAGTTTTGACACTCAGCTGATTGAAAATATTAAAAAAAAACACGAAAATATCCATAATATTTTTGCCAACTTGT
This sequence comes from Scaeva pyrastri, assembly GCA_905146935.1. Classification (NCBI taxonomy): domain Eukaryota; kingdom Metazoa; phylum Arthropoda; class Insecta; order Diptera; family Syrphidae; genus Scaeva; species Scaeva pyrastri. The sequence continues at coordinate 10,217,320 of LR989929.1, read as the reverse complement.
CTCCATCGTTGTAATTAATTAATTTTGTTGTTTAATATATGTATTCCGTAAAAACAATTGTTTGTCTTTAAGTAAATCTATTAATGTAACAAATAAACAAGAAAAACTACAAATAATGGCGTGGTTTAATAGTGGCTTGAATAGCATCAAGGGACAATTATCGAATTTGGCCCAAGAGGTCCTCGCCGATGCTGATCGAGAAGAAGAGGCCATAGACACAATACAGGCTCTGGACCAGGCTCAAAGCCAATGCGAAGAATTAGCAAAAATTTGTTCCGAAAGAGATCTTGAGGTAAGAAGTTCTTTCATTTGTTGTGTATGTTTTAAACATACGAATAAAATAATTACAATTCTATTTCATTAATAAGATGGCAGAATAATGTGTACATGTACATATTGTACTTTTTCCTACTTTAAATCTTGTTTTTGTATGCAAATTAGAAGAATATAGGTTTTATTTTTATACCAAACTAAACTTTTTACTTGAATGAAGCTGTAAAAATATCTCAAGGTTCTTGTTCTTCCAATAAGATATTGCTAGACAATAATAGATTATACATATATAGGTATTTGTTTTCTCATGATAGTTGTGCCTAGATTTGTACTATATTCTGCATTAATATTCTTTTCAAAGTTAAGTTAAGCAGTTACCTATAGTTTCTACTTCATTCGTTCTTTTTTTTGATATAACATAGTTTATAACTGCTACACATAGTATCTAAACTAGTTTCGGAATTCCCTTGAACTTCACTTCGGCCAGCTGAGTTATTAAGAAACGAAATGTACATTGTACACATAGAATTATACAGATTTCTTTTTATATAAACGTGTTTGTTAGATTGAAGGGCACCATTAGAACATCTAGAGAGATGCAAAGAGGCGCAACTCTTCCATACTAAATGAGTTTCTTTTATTTGAACTTTTTTAACTGGTATCAGTAAATAAAAAAGCCAATTAAACGCTGTCGTTAAACTCCTGGTAAAGGTTGATTTTTATACTTTAATTGGTGTAGGATATCTGTAAGACCTCGTGTTGTCTAGTTTGTGACCACTTAATAATCGGTGAAAATGTTGCGATTAAAGCCAAAAAGGCTTCCTTACAATTATACGTTCAAATGTTCCGAGGTGTGATAGTAGTTAAAAGTTACTAACTAGGGTTGAAACATGACGACAAGCATGGATGCTTTGAACAGTTTGACTGCACGAATCTTATTTAGTAACAAGCTAGCTAGCTTGTTGCCTACTAAAATAAGAGGATCATATTAGATAAGATAAGTATTAGAAACCGAAAACCTTTTTTATTACTATACTAGCAGCTCGTCCCGGCCTCGCACGGGATAGATAGATAATAATAGAAAAGCAAATCATATTAATAGTATTTTTTGAGTTGAGTCAAAAGTCTGTTTATTTATAATATCTCTGTGCTAAATTTCATCCCGATCCGTTCAGCCAGTTTAGAGAAATTAAAAGAAATCCATCCCACGGGATGGAGCCTATGTCCTATTCCAGCCTATAATCTATCTCTCTTGCAAATTTATTCCAAATCTGTTCAGCTCTTCTAGTGCCATTTATCAACAAACATCCATACATTCAAACTTTCACATTTATAATATTAGTAGGATTAAAATTGAATACACTTTTTGTTCATCTAACAGACATGAAAGGCTTCTGGTACATTTTCGTAAATTTTTAATTGGTTAAAAGTTTGCTTATGAGTAAAACCCCACTTATAGAGGAAGTAAAATTTTAGTTAATTTAACTTATTATCGATAACGTTAAGGTTCTTTAAATATTATTTTGAATGTGATAAGAAATATCCAGCACATTTTTAAAACTCAACGACAACAGGAAAATGTGTGTACATCAACACTGTAGTTTTGGTTTTGTAAATCCAAGATCTATGTATAATTTCACTTAAAGTATTAAAACTTATGCTTTGATTTTTTTCAAGATTTTCTTTAACATTTTTTATCCGTTAAAAGAAATTTAGGTGCATACTTCCCACTTCACTGTGGTTCGCTAATTATACAAACAAACTTTGCAAATGGTAAAACTCACTTAAAATGTTAATATGATTTTTTAAATTGTAAAAACTTAAAAGGCCATCAAAGAATTTTCAACTAGGTGAGGGAAAAATTTTAAGGCTAGAAAATTATACAGTTTCAAGTTTTAAAATTTGATATTATTAGCCATACTAATTTTCAAATTTACATTTTAAAAAAGGTTAAAAACAACTGTGCCACATGCAAACATGAGTTTCATTTTGCATATATGTATGTACATACCATCAAAAGAAAAAATCCAAATGTTTTCTTAAAGAGGATTAGAATTTATATTTATTCCATTTTTCAAATTACGATGTTTGATGCATTTGGCGAAGTCAATGAATATCGTGTGGAGGTGCTAATGTCTCGCGATGAGTTGATCATTTTTGTAAATACAATTTAAAGAGAGCAAAAGTTTAAAGTTTTTCTGCTTTTAATTTACAATTGTCTTTTTTTTTTTAAATAACATTTTAAATTATTTTTGATTATATGCAACCAAAATGTTTATACCATAAAATAACAAATGTTACTATTTCGCAAAATATCAAATGTTACTATAAAATTCTAGGAAAAAAATTATACTATTTTCTCTTTGCAATCCAAACAATATGGATGTAATTATAGATTTTTGCATATTAAAATACCGTGAATTATGGCAATTTTGTTGGAAAGTGTTTTAAGTTATAATTAAACATCTAACTCCCATTATTATAGTTACTCAATAAAGGGTTAATTTAAAAACCACCTACCCTGAACTAAATTAAATAAATCATATTTCTAAAAGACACAAAAAAATGTTTTATATTAATATAACTTCATGCAGCTACATATGTATGACCATGTACACACATATTCACAATGCACATGTGTATAATATGTTTAATATATTTTATTATATTGTTTTGATTCACTTTCAGATTGCCTCACTTCGGAAGCAGATTGCTGAATTACAAAGTAGAGTATCTGATACTAGCGTTAATAGTGGCGCAAAATCAAATAAGTCGGTAAGTTTTAGTCAATATGTAGCTTTCTATGTGAAAAATATTCCATTTTTTTTTATCGCACCTTATTCCTGGGTTATAAAATAACCTATTTCCCAGAAACAATTATATATGATTATACAAGCATTAAAAAAAAAACCTTAACTGCCAAGCCAACCAATTCGCTTTCTTTTTATCTTAAAGTCAATATTTGAACATCGATAGGGAAAAGTAACTATGCCACATCGCACAACAATCAACACGTAGACTGTGTGTTGGAGACATCCAACTTTTTGGTTGCGTCGTCGCAAAGGTAGTTAAATTTCTGTTTAGCATAAAAAATGCCAAAAAAAAAAGACGATGCGGTACCCTCATTTTATATAGTAATATGCCTGAAACGGTGCGCATGAAATTCCTACCATCGCATCGCAATCATTCTTTTTATCAAACAATCAATATGTACATAGATAAACAAAAAACTGTTTTTTTTTTAGTTTTGTTCAAAATATCCCTACAATTTACACCACCACCTTGCTGTTGAAAATGAGTTCCTGATAAAGCGGTCGGTGGTGTACGTGTATATTTACCGCCGCGCCGTTGCTGATAAGACCAAATTAAATCAACATTCACTTCCCGACTTTCGCGGTCGATTCGGAACCTTAGGATGCGGGCCCGGGGCATACACCTTTGCCAATGGGTTTAGGCAGAATGCTCAGTTCGGAGTATATCCCCACATGTTTTTTTTTTTTAATTTAATGTACTGATAAGAACCAACACATTACAGGGTATATTTATATTACATAGGTACTTATGAAATTTTGTGTTTTGAATAATAATGTTTGCATATATTATGAACACATTCAATTGCAATATGCGTGTTAAGGTGGGCTTTATTTTAAATATAGAACAATTTAATATTAAAAACGAAGAATTGTTGTTACTAATAAAGAATTGGTTTGCGTCAATCAGCCTAATCAAGATTAAAAATGTCTTATTTTGGTTTTTTATTTTTTCTTCCACCCTTCTATCAATAACTGTCTTGTGTTGAAGAATCAGATAGGTTAAGTCGCTTAAATTTAGTGTTTTCAATACGTAGATTTAAATGTGGATTAGGATAATTTTAATGTTTGTAATTATATTTGTTCCATATCTAATAAGTCACCTTATAATTTTATATATATACATATATACATTTTTTTTTAAATGCGGACCACCTTAATGCCAATACTCATTCCTACAAAAGCTGATAATACATTTTTGCTTTGTTTTATTAGGCCTTTTTAAACGATCTCACCCTTTGAATGAAAAAATAAGTCAGGAAAACTGGCGTCGTTGGTCGTTTATTTAAAACACATTGAGTTATGGTTCTTTGCAATACTAACCATAAAATGACATCAAGCTAAATTCGTATCGTTTTTTTTTTTTTTCTTGGCGTCAAATTTACCATACTAAGGGAGCTAAATATGTACGTATGTTTAAGTTGGTATGATATGTTTTGATTAAACAAGAACAGTTTTTTATATTATCACAATTTTATATAAGTATATATAAAAGAATATAAAAATTAGAAAATGTGTTATTTTACCAGACAATCAGAAACTTAACTAACTAAGTTTTCTTCTTTTTATTATTTCAAGAAACGCGTTGAAGTGTACATAAATTATTCACCGAGACAAATTGTAGACAGAGAGAAGATTAAAATGTAGAATTAAAAAAAAATATAATCTAACATTGACTCATTGCCGAATTCAAAACAGCCCAGAAAACTTGCAAAATTCAATAAGTACATACTTAATGTTTTACACACAAAGTATCACTATCAGGCTATGGGATTCAAAGAGTTATAAATCTTCTAATTAAGTATAAAACAAAATTGAAAATCGGTCGTCACTTGACGAATATAGGAGCAATTAAAAAGGTTGTGTTCCGAACACACAAAACCGTTTTCAACTTAAAAATTACTTCAGAAAGCCATTGTTTCTTCTGTGGCGGTGCCTGTGGAACACCCTGAATATACAAACATTTTTCGAGACATGATTATTTAAATTGGAAAAAGAATGTATTTGTACTTCTCTTTAGGTGGGAAGATAATAATAAATTATTTATCAATCAATTTATAAGAAAACTGCACGCTTTTAAAAAGTATTCTTTCTGTGCAATACAAGTTTTTATTTTGAATTATTTTGAACATAAACTGACATAAGTATGTAATAGCAACAGAGCAGTCAATCTTTTTTTTAGTCTATTTTGCTAACTAATCTGCAAATCAACTATAGAGACTATTTAGATATACCAAATCAATACACATCATGTGTGTGTAGAAAAATTACTCGACTTTAATTTAATATGGCCTAGTTACACATTAATATAATAGAAATAAAGCCAATTTAGAATCCAACCACCCCAACCAAAGCCATAAAAAATATTCTAATATCCTGTGTTATCATCGAGAGTTCACTATCTAGTTGTCATAGTAGCAAAATTTTATCAGTATTTATCCCATAGGGGAGAATAAGGGTATAAAAAGGAGCTTCACCACCTGTTGACGTCCACTAGACAATAACGGTGCGTCAGTTCTGCAATTAATTCTATTGATATTAAAGTAAATTTGATTGTGCTTCATTAGTGTGTTTTTGTTAAATTGTTTTTTTGTTTTTTTTTTTTTGAATAAGTGTATCTTAAAAGAGTTATAAAGTCATGGTTTTACAATAATTAGTGAGCTACTGTTGCAGGTCGATATACTTTTTTTCCAATTCGTGGTAAGAATATTAATTTTTCCTTCGTTTGGTTACCTACATACATATACATACATATATTCTGAGATTATGAGTGTTCCATTTGGCTAATGTGGACACAATTGTTCGACGACTTGAGTCATTTTTATTTGTTCAATTGTGTGTGCAAACACGTTAGAAGAACGTTCTTTCTATAACTATGCAGCAATAAAAACAACAACAACAACAACAAAAAGGTAGAAAATGTAATTTCCTTCCTGTTTAGTTGTTAAGTTCTTATTACCTTATAAAAGAGAGCATGCGTGCCAGAATTATTGTGCATTTTTTGGGTCATCTTAAGTGAATTCATTTGTATACGTTTGGTTTTTTTGTTTGTATTTGTCTTTTTAGTGGTTTAATATATTTGGAAAGGAAAATATAAAAGAAAGGGTATTTTTTCTTTGAAATTCATTTTTAAAAATTGTCTACTAATAAAGTCAAGCAAGGTCAAAAGTTGGTGTCTCTTAAAAATGTAGATGCTCTCAAAAATAGCCTTACGCTAGTAAAAAGGCTTTTTCGTTAATTTAAGTTAATGTTTTGGGTATAGTGACTTCGGTTATAACTACATTTCGGCTATAACGACGAAATTTGGAGCTATAGTTGGGTTTGGCACCAAATAGTTTGATATAAAAATCTTTCGGATATAGCGACATCCGCTTATAACGACGGAAAATGTGTCTCCCATGAGTAGTCGATATAACCGAGTTCTACTGGTCTTAAAAATCCTAGATAATTTTTAATATTGTAACGGGTTGGCGAATATAGCTCCATATTTTTTTGATTCCTATTTCAATTCCTTTATTATTACATTTTCATAGTTTAAATTTTCCTATCGCGCCAAAAGTTTTAAATCTTAAAACAAATGTAATAGGTATGCACTTATGTATTTATGTATGTAATGTCTGTGTCAATATATACAAATTCCATTTCGATAATCTTAATTCAAATCGAAAAAAAAAAATGTTTAAATCCCACCAAAGAAGATGTGTCGCTTAATATCAAACTCATTTCCAAAAAACGCCCGTACATTCCCCAAAAAAAAAACACAAAGCATCAAAATAATAGTCCTTTCAATCAAAAACATTCAACTTCATTCTAAGGATAAATAGCTAGCCAATTTATTTGTTTTTCAATTCAATACTTCACCAGTCACCACTAAAAGACCTAAAGTAAATTTTAAAATTCTCCTTAATGAATAAGGAAGAACCAAAATACCAACACAGATTCAAATTCCTCATCTTTTGCTATTTATGTAGAGTACGTGGACCTATATTGACACAGAAAAACACACGTAGCTCGATAGTTGTTGCTGTCTGTGCATCATTCTCTATTTGTACTTGCACGAGGTGAAAATGAAAACCTTTTTTTTTGTTATTCCTTCCCAAATAAATAGAAAAAAAAAATCCATAAACGACGGACGAGACGGCCAATAGATGGACAAAAAAGAACAGAAAAAAACGTGCATTTGTATTGCATATCTAAAACACTAAACACAGATCTGGCCAGATCTCTCCAAGCAACCGCGCCATCATCGTAGAACATCGTTTAGCACATTGTTGTTAAAAGTCGATCTTGACGAATGCATCGTGAGTGCTGAAGAAAAGAAGTATGGTATACGAGTACTATTATTAAGTGGTACGGGCTACGGGTTACGGGTATACCTGGTGCAGCATGCAGCCTGTAGCCAGAAGTGAGGGCATTTTCTCCTTTTCGGACACGAATCAGTTACAAAATCCAAATGTTTTCCATCACTTCAAGTGAATTAGCGTGTGACACAATCGAAAACGAACGAACGAACGAAGTCTAAATGCAATGTTACGAGTGTGTCGATGTCCAAGCGAACTATTGACACAGCCCAATGCTCATTGCTTATTGCTTTTGAGTTATGAAATGTATTTCCACTACTTTACTTCTGTGAATCTGTTCTGTATATGTTATTATTTTGTTTTCTTGATGACGTTTAGGAAAAAAAGTGCTTTATGCTAAATAACATTTAAAGCACGAGGTAATACAGAGTTGTATTGACTGAATAAAAAACTTAAGGCCCGAAATAAACTGAATGAACACGGTTTAGAGCAATTTTGACGTACCGATAGTTTCGCACTTTTGCTCTGTTTTTCCGAATCTCTTTCTCACTCTTACCTTCATTTCCTTGTGTATTTATTTATGACGTTTTATAGTTTCAACTATCAAACTGTTTCGACTTTTCGGTGGTTTCAGGAGAAATCTATTAATTGAAACTTAATTCAGAATTCGGAACCTTACTTCAAGAACCTTAACCTTAATTTATTTATGTAAAAAGTATCACTTCATTTTAACAGAAGCTTTTCATCTAAGCTATTAATCCATTGAGCTTTGTACAGTAATGGAATATGTAATTCTATTTTTTTTTTTTAATTTGATAAGTATTTTTTTAAAACAAGACCTTAAATGACAGTTGGGCAATCAAAAACTTAATAGAATCTTGCTTTACCTTCAAAAACTAGACACTTGATATGCTCAATGCGCATGTTGGATAAAAGCGAATAATTGAATAAGATCACCACTATCCGATCCGTGTCCAGATTCGGTTAACTGTTTTATTTGCTTTGTATATCCCTAACATCAAATTTCATCCTGATCTTAAGATACATGCGACTATCCCGATAACCGATATTTTTCACCTATATTTCTCAAAGAAAGTACTTACAAAAAATTACGTTGATATATTTTGAAAAATCTTATTTTATAAACTTGTTTTTTCATGTTAATCAATTTTTTCTTTTTTACCTTTTTGTCTCCTAACTTTTGACAAAAGACTGCCATAGTTTTTTATTTGACATTTGTGTCTATAAACTTACATATAGAGATCGAATTGTTAAACTGTTACTGTCATGTATTCACCTTTACTCACTCACGCTAAAGGAAGTTGAACTTATTAACATGTAAGTCAAAACTAAGAACCATTGATAAAAAAACTCTTTCAAAGATAAAAAAGTCTTACATTTGAAAAAAACAAAATTTGTATTAAAAATGGAAAAAAAAGTAACAATTTGACCATAAGGCCTTAGTATTGTTGAATATGACCCTGAGCGAAGGTATATAAATGCTATTAAAAATGAACACAAATGTACCTGTACCTGTAGCAAAATTGATAATAAATAAAAAGTTATTATTAATTTTGTTATTTTCAATTAAGGTAGATACAACGAAAAAAGCGTTTGATCCATTTTTACCTCACGGTGCTTTACATATGCATTAATTAGGAAGATCGGTGTTTTAGATGCATCAGCACTCTTATCCGCCGGAAGTTCTTTGAACGCCACAACGACGACGACGCTCAACAAACAAAAGCTTATGCAAGCAAACTTCTACCCCACTGCGCCGCCGCCTCCTGCGCCATCCAGTAAAAAATGTGAAGGCAGGCGGGTGTTAAAAGAGTTTTCAATTTCACTAGCAGCGTTTTTCAGTTTTTTTTTTTTTTTTTTTTTTAGATTTTTTGTTTATAGTATATTGTTTTTTTTTTTGATTTGAAAATAAAATGGCACTAATTTTGTAGAGGCTCTTTTTTCTGTTAAATTTGCATGTTTGACGTAAATTATTATTATTTACTAAAATTATAGATAATTTAAGGTTGCATATATGTATGTACATAAATGCAATACGTGGCAGTTGTTGTTGTTCCTATAGTATATTTTTGTATGATGCATGGCACATTGAAGTTTTACTTCATTTTTATAATATGCAATTACCTACTTCACTTGCAATATAAAATAATAAACGTAATCAGTAGGTATACTTAATGCGACAAGCATGACATATACATATACAACGATAGTAACATATATACGACATCATCTATACAAAACAATGCCAAGTGCTGACGGAGTATTATGACATTCCCTTGATCTAAGAAGCTCCAACAAATACCTTAGAAAATGAATCACGAAAGATTATTTCGTTGAAATTAAATATGAAATAAGTACCTACCAGGTTTATATCAGCGAAGGGTTTTTTAAATTGAGAATTTTGTATTAATTTCATTTTATTTAACAGTGTGTAAATGACAGTTGAATGCAAATTTGTACTAAGAATAGTGTGGAACATGGAGTTTTTGCAAACATTTAGATGTGCATAAATCTATAGATGGGAGATTTTATGAAAATTAGAATCATAGTATAGAATTTTTTTCCAACAATGTGTTAAGTTGCTAATTGGACATGACCCACATGACTCATTGGAAACTAAATCTTTCAGTTATTATTAAATTGAATGATGGGAAAACACATATACATACATACTTATTTGTACATTAATTTAAATTCGTTTAGAATATTGAACGCTTTTAATGTTCTGACCAATTATTGTTCGGTTTTGGCGTAAGTGAAGTTTAGTTTTCATTGAGGTTTTATTTTGCTCATACTAAATAGGTTGATTCAGGGAATACACCCTTAGCCAAAGTTCAAACTTTCAGTCTTCAGTGTCAAAGTATTCATGGATAAGTAAACGATAATAATGATTTAAATTTTGAGTTGGTGCCGAAAAATTTAAAAGGAAACTAGCAGCAAAACCATCGAGTGATCATATTTTTGCAGGACACAGGACACCCATTTTTAATAAACGTATTTGCTCAAAAAACCGCCGGTGTAAGTGATAATCTTTGCTATTCTTATATTATGTTAGTCTGATTTGCACCTATGTAGAAAGTTTTTAATGATCGGTTTCAGATGGTCTTATATACTATGACACAAAACATCTTGTTTGAAGCCAGATACCTCCAGGTACAGTCCAAAATTATTTTTTCTTGAAGATTAGGGAAAAAAATGCTGAAGTTCCATTCAGGTAATATCGCCTCCATTGAATCATAGTGAACAAACTCAATAACATTGGTCAACAATTCATACACTTAACTCACTTCGCTTTGAAGGCTTGTAAATTTCATAGCTCCCCTTTAGTTCACCAGTGGGTGTTCATTTTTCTACGGCAGATCTTGCAAGTAGTTCTGGAGATAGTTTTTAGCTATATGATTGTAGTAGTAATCAAATTCTTTCAGCAATTTTAAAAAATTATCTTCAAAAAACCTTGAGCTGTTTAGAAGTGCATCGTTGCGTGGGAATAAATAAACGACTGCCTTTAAAAACTGTGTGTAGACAAACCTCGACATTTTGGTATCATAAACGATGAGTAATTTCTTTGTCTATCTAATCACTAAAACCGATATAAGTTATCTCCGAAATGATTTTTTTAACTTCTAATATTAGAAAACATGACAAATGTGGAGACTAACTGGCGATAAAGTCTTAAAATATATTTGGTACCATGTAGGTATACATATTTTAGGAGTATGAAGAACATATTGCCGCACCTTACCGATTTGCCAAATGATAATGTTTAAATTCAGCAATTCTTTTTTTATATCTACAACACACATTTTTGATTGATTGATTTTGTTGTCAATTTTATCAGTTAATTTTCAAAAAAAAAAAAATTGGACGAAGTAATAATAACTAAAAATGACTCAATCAGAACTTTATATTTTATTCTCAAATGGGTTCATTATCACCTCATACATGCATACATATTTTTTTTACTAAACTTTGATCTAATCAAAACTGGGTCTTTTTTTAAATACACAGGAGGAGATTCCTTCTTATCACCGCTATAAAATAAACGTGAAACCATGATTTCAAAGAACTTTTATTGCAGACTAAATTTCCTATGCGCCCTCTTCCGTTCACTGCGTACCTACTATGAATTTGACAGATTCATACAAATATCTTTCCCTTAACTTGTTTCTTTGACATCTTCAAAAAAAGGTGTCTATATCTATTGATCTACTTTAAATGATCGTGCAATCCGATTTCCCCGCTTAAAGCTGGCACTCAAATTAATTTGACATAAATACATGTCTTCATAAACACTACAAATTAACCCATAAACATCATCGTCTTCATGCTCTTGATATCGTTTTTCGACACCTTCCTTCCACCGCTACCAAAAACAACAAGAGTCAACGTCTGTATCTGTATTATTTTTTTTAAATATACCTACAAAAAAAAAAAAGATAAAATATCTCAAACCAAACGATCGTTTACAAGAGACAACAGGCGATCACATTGATCACACAAAAGAGCACCTGAGCTAAGATTCCCGGTGGTGTACACGGTACACGGTACACGGACATGGCCGGCTATACCGTCAACCGTGCGTTTGAAATGTGTTCCCAACTAAGTGTGGGTGAACTAATACCTTTACACATTTCCACCAAGCCAATGATATTTTAAAAGCCAATCACAAAATAGCCGTCATGAATTTTAGTACAAATAGGTTTTTTTTTGTGTTTAAGTGTTTGCCCGCGCGGTTGGTTCTCGATATACACTCAACTAGGTTTCCTGTACGAATCGGATACCGGGCTTAGTTTCAAAAAAGGTTTAGTTGAGTGCGGTTCGGCGCATCACCACTCATCATTTAGTTGCACCTTTTTTGTTTTTTTATTTCATACCTAAATGATGGCCCTAAAAAAAAAAATACAACTTAACTAAACACAGAAAAGAGAATAAGTGAAGTGTTAAATTCAAATAAAAATAAATACCTGTATTTGTTGTTAATTAGTATCTAACATAGAAATAAGTAAAATAAAATAAACCACTGAAAAAGAAGATAAGAGAAGAAACAATCATGCGAACTATTATAGTGTTGTTAATTATCAAACGTTCATTTGTATTGTTACCTGCATAGATAATAATTCAAAAAACTTGAACCAAACGTCATCATTGTTGAGATCGATTAACGTGTAAGTAATTCAAGATTTATTGAAAATCGAATTTAATTTATTACTATTTTATTTTTATTATTTTTTGTTTGTTTGAATCGAAGGGCACAAGTGAATGAATACGAGTAGATAATTATGAAAAAACTGATCATCAACTGTCATTTTAGAAATTAGAAGGCGAAATACTTGTTCTAAACATAAGCTAGTCTTTTCGTGGATAATAATTTAATAGTTTTGGAAACACGTCACAGTTAGGAAAAATCTGTCATATGCAAAGCAAATATTTCCTATGTATTAAAATAATAATTAAACTTTTATAAAGTGAACTAAATAATTCTATTAATGGCCATTTTATTTATTGCACAACACGTCACGGTTGTTTGACATTTTTAAGATGTTAGCACATGAGATTTTTTTGAATAGGAAAATTAATTTTTTGCATCATAAATTCCAATGTAGAATAAAATACAATTAAAAAGTTAATAAAAGGCAAGTCAAAAATACAGTTTCAAATTAAATTGTATTTAAAATCTCAAGCCTTCACATTTCCATAGCATCTAATTAAGGATAACAAAACTTTGTAAAAAAGAAATATTCAATCTGTTTAAAATCTAAACCATATTTTTAATGTTCACTGAACTGTTCCACTCGAATGTATCCACCATATTGCAAATACTAGTAATCTAAAAAGGACGATAATGGCATCTGCAACTTGGTTGAAGGTTTGAAAAATACTATCGAACATAAGGCCTACTTTCATAACACATTTTAACAATTTTTCACATGTTGCACGTCATAACCCTTCATGTTGATTTAGCAAATAGATTGAATAAATGACAGCAAATTTGACAGATGTTTGGCTGTGTTTTTTTTATCTGTTTTATATGTATTTATTTAAATAGTAAAAAATATAACGATACTTGGAATGGAACAGTTAAAGAAAGAAATGTTTTTTACCATGAAAAGTACATACGTATGTACATATAAACGAAGAAAAAAGTTGAGGGGCACCTATCAACCTAATAACTTTTTTGTATATGTCTCAATTGCATAGCTTTCTTTTTTTAATACGCTATAAAATATGATATGGTATTAAGTTATTTAAATATAATAATTTGAAACGCATGTTCATAATTCAGCTCCCCATTAATTAAAATAAAAAAACTTCATATAAACATCCGTTCAGGTTTTTGTAGTATAGACAAAATTGCTGCAATATAAATTAATTAATTTTCTATCCTCCTGCTATAACTGCTATAAAATAATTTCGTATTATTCTGAAAAAAAAATTAATTAATAACTATGCATGGCATCTTTTGGGGACAAAAAAAAAAACAACTGCATTATGTGGGTAAAAATATTATAAATCAGATAACTTGCACGAGATCTAAAAATTGGAATCACTTAATAATTCTAACGATCACATCAAGGTGTACTAAATTTTATGCATAAACTTGTGGCTTATACTTTATATTGATGTTTTTTTGTGCATTAACATTTCAATAGTTTTATTAGTTCATAAAATTCAATGTAACCTTAATCGACAGACATAAAGTTTTCTCTTTTTTTTGTCAATAAATCAACTTGATGAATGTGAAGTTTCAGAGTCTTACAAATTAAAATTCACATTTACAAAGATATTTGATATTTTTTTCATTATAGAATCTGACCTCGAAATTGTTAATATTTAGGATATATTTCTTTTATTGAAAATAAGAGAAAACTTCTTTGCCTATACGTATTTGAGGTTCTATAAAATCTTGAAAATGTATACTTTTGTCCAATATACAATGCAATAAATTTGATTTGATTTGTTTCAGTCGGTGTCAGTCTCGTTTCGTATTACTGAGTCTTCTTAGTTTTGCATTCTCAAGCTTTCAAAAAATATGCCTATAATATTCTGTTCAAAATTTCACCTTGAATATCGTTTTTTTCTGGAGCAAAAAAATAAAGTAAATTTATTTTCAAAGCATTTTAATTTTAAATTTGACAATTCTTTGCTTTGAATATGCCCAAAAAACCATATTTTGACATTAAATATAACTTCGAAGGTAAAAAATGATCTTTTTCCGTAATCTAAAAAAAAATTGTGAATTTTTAGAACCATATCCTTTGAATGTGCATACAACAAATTTGGTTCCCTCGGGCGTATACGCACTTTTGTATTTGATCGAGTTTTAAAAAATTGTTATTATTCTTATTACTCAGATTTATGTTGGTTTATGTTTCACACAAATGTATTTAATCACATTGAAAGATTGGTTTTGAACAGGTTAAATGAAAATTTCATTTAATTTACTAACCACATAAAATAAAACTCTGTTTTAAGCTTCTTGCTAGCTGAAACAAGAAAAATGATTTTTTTTTCAAGACCTTTCAATAAATTCTTCCTAAGTTTAGATTTAATAGTTCTCTTGGTTGGGCTAAGTTCGTTTTACCTTTCCTTAACAGAACACCTATTTCTTAAAACTATGTCAGTGTTGTTAAGTGCTTTGGCAAAACAGATTAACTAAATGACATTTAATTTTAAGATGACGTTACATAAAACATTTTATTAAAGTGCATCACAGATATTCAATTTTCAGCATTTTTTATTGTTTTTAGAGTTGGGCTTAAAACAAAAAACTAAAATATTATTGTATCACTACTTTGTACCTAAACAATATACATATCTAATTTTCAAAATACACATACCTATTTGGTATCTCATATGAGATAAGCATATTATGTTGCCTAAAGTGTTGTTAAAAACTGTTATAATTACAATCTTATTGTCTACAAAGGATATTACCCTAACGGTTTCATCACATGGTAACCATATTGCAAACCAAATATCATTAGCGTTCACTGATAAAAAGGTTATAACCCGTCATTACTCGCACTTGGTTCTATACTCCATTTTTATCGCCATTTTTTTTTTTATTCTATTTATGGGTTATTTATAATATATTCCTTTTTTTTTTGTTCTCTACCACTTCAAATAGATAAAACCCCCTCATTTTTTTGTATTTTTGGTGTACAATCCCATTTGTTTATACACAAAAAAAAAGTCATTGTATCTTAATTAGCTTTTCTTATCACAGTTAAGTATAAAGTAAACAATTTTGTGAAATTCTTTCTTATGAACAAATATATGTATGTATTTTCCTTATACACGCCCGCATAATGAACCGCACAGGTTGTACTTATTAAAATTCTTATTAATTTCATATGTATGTATTTGTTGTACTTATTTGTTGGGAATACAAAAATAGAAAACATGAGTCTGTATTTGTGTACTGTATAAAGGCATAAAAAAAAAGTTTTCAGTACAATGCGAATACGATAGGTGGCGCATGTGGCATAAAGCATGATACACCCTCATGTTAATTTTTTATCTAGCAAAAGTTCAACTCGCATTTTTTGTATTTGGTACCAACCCTACCTACGAGTTTGTAAAAAAAATCCAAGTAACACTACTGCTCCTCGATAACAATGGCACTTCAAAGCATTTTATTACTTTTTTCCTTCATTTTGGCGATAAAAAAAGTGTTTGAGAAAATCTACGTACACACATAAAAATAGGCACAAACTGGCAATTAAATGCAAAGTCATGAGTGCGACCTGACAAGGCTTAAAGCTATTGTGACAAATCCCCCTCTACTTCAAACAATGCAAAACGCTATTTGTTCAAATTAACTGTTTAAGGCTAATCTTAGGCAAAGTCATTTTAAAGGTAAGGTAAGTAACTTACTATACATATGTATATGTACAATACATGGATAGGAATGCATTGACGAAGTCATAAACATGACATATGACATATCATGCAAACACTTGACACTTGTGTTTGATTAATAAATTAAAAAAAAAAAAACAGAAATAAATAATAATGAAAATAAAATACAAATGCTTTTGGTTTCTATCGCTTCGTTAATGACAGCATTCAAAAATTGTCTGTATTTACAAAAAAAAAAGACACAAACCAATCGATCTACGCTCATCGACGACAATGACAACGATACCGACCATAAGGATGACAGCCGTATATAACGTTTTATGACGTTGGTGTTGGTTTAGCCACATTTTTTGATTATGAATTTAATTGTTATTTCTTTCAAACTTATAGTGTAGATTTAGACCGTATAGAAATGACGTTTTATAAGTTATTGCTTTTACAGTCATAAAATCAAAATAGTTAATTAATGTTTTGTAATTTTTTTTTTTTTTTGAATAATTGTCTAATCAGTTTTGTGAGAAAATCTGTTTTGATCTCTTTCTATTTGAAAAATATAACTGCGTCAATTACTGTCAAGTAAATAAAACAACAGCATCATCGGTTGTCAAACTTAAATTTTGATCTTATATTAAATACACAATATTTTTTTCTTTGTCATGGTGTTGGTGATTATATTCACTGTGTCACAAAGTAGATATATTTTTTTTAAGTGTGTCATTTATTTAGACAAATAGTGGCATAAGCAAAAAATAAGTTGAACTAGTCTGCATAATAACCTCTGGAACACAATAGGACCGCAGCTGGTTGCCAAGTCCCTAAAATCTGGCATCACAGCAAAGGTCGTCTAAAAAGTGCGCAGATAGATTGTGTTACGAATTTGTTCGTTATCTGCTATGTAAATTGTGTTCAAGGATTTCAATTATAGATAAATCATTTTTCTCTCAGCTACCTTACTAATTTAGCCTTAACTATAATATTAATTTCTTTTTACTAAAGATTTTTTCAAAAACATTTTCTGTGTCATCTGTGTTCTGTCTACACATCGTGATGCCACATTGTGCGAATATTTGCACACACCACATGTGCACTGCGCCTTTAGCTAGCTACTCATTAAAAAATTGACCCGCATTGAAAAACTGCTGGTTCGTGCCTGAAACTTAATAAACTTAACTCTTTTGTCCGTTAGCAAATACTAGGTACAAAAAAAAAACGACTCAACAAATACGATTCTCATTATGCGACATAAAAAGCAGGTCAACGCGTTTTAAGAGATAATAACACACATAAATGCGAGACCACAACAACAACAGCAAACAATAAATTGTCATGTGACTTTTCAACGCAACATTTTTATTTAGGCAGAGAAAAATAATTTACCCGAGTGCAAATTTTGCAAGTTCATAGTTGAGAACTTTCTCACAATTCTCGACTTAGTATTGTGTAAACTTAAAATTTTACCCAGAGTAGAATCAAAGGCTTTTCTAAAAAAACTAAATAATTCAATAAAGGATAAAATCGTTTTTGTTAAATTTATAATAGAATTTAATAACACGGTTGCGATATTTAGACAGACGTATGCCATTTCTTAGAAATATTTGCAATGTTTAGTTTAGAAAACTTTATTTTCAGAAAATAATCGATAAAATTCGAGGTGTTAATTATTATTATTATTTATTAATTTTTACATTAATGTAACAAATTAATACTTAAAAACTAAACAGCTCTAGCAACAAGGCTTTCGGCTGGGGTTTTAATTATTATGTAGTTGTAGGTTCTTGTAGGTACCTTATCAATTAAATAGACCTCAATTTTGCTTCTGTCCGGCCCTATTTCTATGATTAAGTACGCAACAATTTTATAAATCCTCAAAAAAAAAAGGAAAACAAAATTGAATGGTGTCAAGAAATACGCATAAAATTGAGCGTTATATGTCACTTGGATGATATCTGTAGCATATATTCATTTTTAAAACCACAACTCGGTGGGGATGAATTCTAGCCACAAAGAGTCTTTTAATATTACTCCAACGAACGTGCGACCATTGACAAAAACTCTACCATCCGCTGATGATGTCATATCAATTTGAATCCGATTTCCACACTGAGTCGATTAAGTCTTCTTCCTTACTGACGGCCACTATAACTCTCTAATTTGAAAACTATATTTGGGGTTCCGAATTAAACCCAGATAAAAGACAGAAGATTTGAAACCATTGTAAAAAGCGATCCCCAATCCGTGGATAATAAAACTCGCCTTGATTGTTATAAAAACCTTGCTGAAGTATCTTTTAAAATAAAACGGTACAATTTTAATTTATAAAATGTTCATATGTATGTATGTATACATATTGTTTTTTTTTTTTTGCTTACTTTATATTCTGATGTTTTTAACACTAAAATTCACACTGCCTCGCCATTTATATAATACGTAATCGCCATCTACCCGGTATAATGGAAACTAAGAACCTCTGAAACGTGATGGAATCCAGGATGCTTTGACGGAATAACTCGAAACCTAGACTTGAATACAGTTTGCTAAATGCACTGTTATGTTTAAATAATTGTTTTCTTACCATTTTCACAATTTGTTTCTTAAATTCTACGTCCACAGAAGCAATAACTTCCGGTCGATAATAAAACACTTATTTTTGTATACATATGTACAATGTATGTACATAAGTATAAAAATGCATTGTCACTGTTACTACTTGGCCTATCGCTGATGTTTTATCATCCACATCATTGTACCTGCTCAACAGCAGTACACACAGATCGAGTGCAATTATTTCTTGATTATTAACTAACGAACATTTATTTACCTGTATATTCACAATAAATTCATGTTAGTTGATGGTTAGATCGGTGGGTGATGTTTCATGCCTCACTGGGATTTCCGCCCATATCAAAGCCAACAATAAGTCGCATCGTTTTTCGTTTTTTTCTTCTTTTTTTTTATGAAGGGCGTAGAGAATAATCCTACTGATGTGGCCTGCGCTTGCATTAGAAAAAAAGTTTTATGTGTAGTTGTTAAATTTCAGCTTCATCATTATACTTGTGTAATAGTTTAGGAGTACTGCTATTTGGAGAGAAGACCTTGTGCTTCCGGATATTGTAATCTAAATAAGTGAGTAATTTTATAGTTTTTTTCTCTTTCAACGAGTTCAATTTTTGAAAATAAAAATAATTGAAGGCGATTGTTTTTGGTAAAAAATGTTGCTTATGTGTCAACTATGCACTTTACAAGCGACCAAAAGTACTTCGTCAAATAAACAAAGGGTATGTTCAAAAGACATGAGGGCAAATAGTTAGTTTCTAAGATGTCAATAACTTTAAACTTTACTTAACAAACATTTATCTTCAGTTGTTCTTACAGGAAGAACTATTATACATATATGTAAATATTACAAAACTCCATCATGAGTTGTATTTTGTGTATTGTAAAGATTGGAAGAAATCTCTTGTTTTCATACGACCACTTCAGTGCTTACCACCCACATTACACTCTCCACATCCCTTAATTAATATTATAAACATTCGTATAATTAGTTATTCTTGTTTTCAGGTGGGATTGAAAAATGTTTCTCTCGAAGACAGTTGGTATTGGGCAGATAATGCGGCAACTAATTCTTCTGAAAGTGACAACGAGAAGCGTCCGCCTCAAGCTGAACGACTCAAAAAGCTTCAAAAACAGAATAAAGCTTTGAATGAGAAAATTCTTCGACTCGAAGAAGAAAACAATCAGTTGAATGTTAATCTAGAAGAACTAGACACCGAACATCAGTTAGCAATTCAGAATGTTTTAGAATTAAAGTCCGACATTCAGCAAAAGTACACCGCCCTTAACAGTGATTATGAATCTTTGAAGAAAGAACATGCCACCAAATTCCTAACAACTGAAAATGAAATTGAAACCTTACGTACAAAATATGATAATCTTCAAGTTTCCTACACGAAATATGTCGAAGAGAACGTTGTTCTTAAGGATAAAGTTGAAAAATTGAATAGCGAACTTGCCAACAGTTCTGTGGAGCACAAAAATTTGAATGGTCTTCTTACCAAGAAGGACACAATCATCACAGAGTTAGAGGATGAACTTAAACGAAACTCCGAATCCGAAAAGAAAGAGAAAACTCTTCTCGAAGATAAAATTGACGAATTAGCAAAGGAACTGGAGCTTCTCCGAAATAGTCAGTTAACACCTGAGAAAAAGCTAAGTGAAAGCTCATCAGGCAAACAGAGCGTCGACGATGATTTCATTGTGGTTCCTGTGCTGGAAACAGATCCTCAAGTTACAGCAATACCTAAAAAGGAGGAGTTTGAAGAAAAAATCGAACAACTGAACAATCAAATAGCTGAGCTTGTCGCAGAAAATTCAATGTTCCAATCAAAGATTCAAGATCTAGAAATGGAAAAAGGACTTTCTGTTTCTCAATTAGAGATGTCCATCGAAGAACTGAAAGTTAAACTTGGTAGAAGCGAACGTGAAGTAGGCGGCCTCCAAGAACGGTTCAATGCCCTAGATTCGGAAAAACAAAAACTGGAAGAAACATTTAATGAACAAAAGTCCCTTGCCGAACGTTTTATGAAGGAAAACCACTCTTTGAAGCTAGAAATGGAAACGATCAATGAAAATATGTCTAAGTGCGAGGCAAATGCTTCCGATGTGGAATCTAAGCTGATGATGGAGAATGTGGATCTTCAGAAAAAACTAATCGATATGGAATCAAGCCTCAATCAAACTTCAACAAGCTCTGGAAGCTCTACGAACTTGGGTCACATAAAAAATCTTCTTTACACCTATACTAAAATTGAACTGTCCGAAGTAAGTGAAAATAATATTGAGTCGGCATTTAAGCAAATCCGAGATAAGATTTGGCAAATTGAAGTTCTTGAAAAGAACCTATCCCAAATGTCAGAGGAAATTTTGGATCTGCAAGAAAATAAACTCGCCTGGGATCATGAGAAGAAGACTTTGGAAGCTGATATTGGACAATACATTATTCAGTGCGACGAGCTGATGAAGAACAACGAAATATTGCTGAATGAGTTGGAGAATTATAAGCGTAATAAGCTTGAGACGATATCAGAGAATAACGAGGAAAATCTTCTTTTACTAGAGAACCAATTGGACGAATGCAGAAGCTTGAATACCACCCTCGAAGAGGAGTATCGTGAGTTAAACGATAAAATATCTGAGCTAGAGAATGATAAGCAGGAGCTCGTGAATCAGTTGAACACAGTTCAAGACATCAATGCCACAATGCTGACTGAACAAAAAATGCTCAAACAGCAGTTGGAAGCTTTGGAAACGGAGAAATCGAATCTGTTATTCGAATTCAACGAGATGAAATCAGATGATAGGGAGAATGAAGTTGGTGAGCAATTAACTGAAAGCAAGGAACATTGTACGAATCTGGAAAAACAAATTGAACGTCTTAACGCGGATCTTTCCGATGCAGTTCAAGCATTGCAAACTCAAAAGCTGAGCCTTCTGGAAGCAAAAAAGGAAATCGAACAACTTGAGCAACAGCACCGCCAAAAAGACATAACTCTCTCAAAAATGGACGCAAGGATTCAGGAACTCTCTGAAGAAGATCACAAAGGTTCATCAGCCTTAGAATCCTTAAAAATAGATAACGAGCACCTTCAAAAGAAAATAGACTTCCTTAACGAAGAAAAATCATCGTATTTAGAAAAACTAGCCAAGTTGGAAAGCGATTTGCAGGCAAACGCTGATTTACAAAAAACTATCGAATCCTTGAACTTCGAAAAGAACGAAATCATAAAAACTCTACAATCAAAACATTCGGAAAATATGCAATACTATATGGAAATTCAACGGCTTGGTCAGTTGCTTCAGTCTGCAGAGCAAGAAAAGTCTCAACTTTCTGCGAAAACTTGCGAGCAATGTGAAAAGCTTGCAGCTAAAATTGCAAATGATGCCCAGGAAACGGAAAAACTCCAAGATCAAATAACTTTCCTTCGTGAGAAATCAGACATCTTAACCAGTAATCTATTGACAGAGCAAACGAATCAAAAATTACTCCAACAAGAAAAGTCCGAACTGGCTGAATCGAATGCAAATTTGCGCAAAGATTTGGAACGTTTGCGTGAGCATTTAGTTGAGTTGGAAGAATCGCATACGCAAGAAACAATTGAAATGCAGAGTGTTATCGATGAAACAAAGGCCCAGATGAGCATATTACAAGGAGAAGTATCTAAGTCTAGCAATGCTTATACATCAGCCAGGTGAGTTTCGAAGGCTTGGAGTTATCCTAATACGATTCCATGGTTATATTGTCATCCATAATAGTTATATTAGATGTGCAGGTGCACTTAAAGTTCCTTATCTTAGGCATACAGAATCATAGTTAAATTTAATTTCATCCCCATATTGTAGTAAGCAGCCCAACTGTCTTCAAATGAATTCTTATGATATTTTCAAATATCCTAAGAATCAACATCAACATTTAAGAATTTATTTTAATGGCAGAAAGAAGATAGGAAAACTGATAAAATATTAAGACTTATACTTTCGTTGTTTCCTTTCATATCCGATTTTGAAGACATTACCTTCCCTGTTATTTTTCTTTATCACCATAACATTGAACTTTGTTATTTCTTAAACAGTAATTGGACTTACTTTTGCTTATGATCTAATAAAAGTGCAATCAGTCAAGCTCAAGGTTTGGTTTTGTCTGTGAACTTAACTAGAACAATAATTTATTGTTGCTATTTGAATTAGAGCTAAAGCAACCAAATTGTTTTATCTTTATTTTCTTAACAAAATTATCGAATGTTTAATTTTTTGTTATGCATATGTATGTATGTATGTAGGTACATATGTATGTATTGTATGGCTACGCTGTAAACAAATAATATAAAAAATATTTGTTTTTATTTTTAGGGGCAAAGAAATACACTTTTATGAAAACGGATCACGATCTAAAAACTTACAACTGTTAACCATTTCTATGTGTGTAGTGTATGTTTAGGAGAATACCTGTGTGAAATTTGTTTTCATTGTTTGTATTTACATATATACAAACTTTAATTTTTCACTTTAATTTCCATTCTAAGTCAGCGTAAAATTCACGTGAAATGAATTACAACTGTTGAAACTTCACTTTGACACCTTTAAGTCCTATATAATTTTAAAAAAGAAAAGTACAACTCTTGATCTTAAATTATTTTTGTATTGAGACTAAGTTAATTATAATAAGTTATGACATTTAAAGTAAAAATATAAGTTAAAATGTTATTTCATAGCTTTTATCAGGGGCGTGCCTAACCGACTTATCTGCGCCCTAATATATTTTTGTACTTCGTTAAAATATGTCACAAACTACCTTCATAAACCTTATTTTAAAGGAGCACAAACCAAACTTACAAAGAAGCGGCAATTAAAAATCGATATTTTGAGCAAGCTTGTCACGGCAAAAGCAACGTTGCGTTGTGTTTCGAACTTTTATCACTTTGCCCTGACTAATTACCGAAACAGATACAACGAAACACAAAAAAAAATTCTTATCTTTTCAGAGCATTTGTCACGAGTGCTTGTTTGCACCATTATACTCGTATAGGTAATAGGCCAAAAGCAAGTTACCTTCGGATAGTCTCATTCCATCGCCTCTCATGTGCTATTATTTAAAATTTAATGGCTAAATAATTTTATTCTACTCCTCCTCGATAGCATTCGTGCCAATCAGCATGCCGAAACCTTGCAAGCGCAATATGCACTCGTTACACAACAACGTGACGAATTAGTTGCCAAGCTGAGCTTAGCCGAGGATCGTGAGTCGAAAAATCAAGCTGCATTGGTGAATTTGCAGTGTGCATTAGAGCAATTCCAAAATGGTAAGTTTATTTTCTAGTGATAATTTGTTTTTTAATTCTCATTCCTTTTTTGTGTTTAAAGATAAGGATAATGAAATAAAAATAGCCACTCAAAAGCTTCGTCGTGATCTTGAATTTGAGCAAGGAAAGCAGAAGAAACTTGAAGCTGATATCGCAGCTTTAAATCAACAATTAGCCGATGCCAATCAAGGCTTGAGAGCTGCTTCGAGGCTTTCCGATCAACTAGAAAGCTCCCAAATGGCTATTGCCAAACTCAATGAAGAAGGTTAGTATTGTATGTATTTTTTGATACTAACTTATATCAATAAAATGGATTTAAAAAAATCAACATTTGAAAGTATCTAACAAATATTCACGCCACCGTTTGTGCAAATTTTTAGTGGGATATCATTTATAAATAAATTTTAGATCTTTTCGGCACAAATTTATCCAAAATTGCTAACAACATATGCATGGCCCTCATATTATGGTTCTTAGAGGTAAATATCAGCTGGTAATTCTGGGATTTTAAAAATTGCAATCACTCGGAATTTCAGTTGGTATGCACTTTTTGGAATCCAAAATTTACACACATAAACCACAAGTTCATTAATGTATAAAAAATATAATACTAGTATCTATGTATATATAAAACAAAAATATTTTAATAAAAACATTTTCAAATAGATTGTGCACTAACACTAATTATTATTGTTTATTGCAGACATTTTACTACTTTACTTTTTTACATGCATTAAAACATTTCATTTTTTTACATTCTAGTTTAAAAAGAAAAACGAATTTATGTATTTTTATTTTTTTGCATATTCGTATTAATTTTTGCTTGTTTTGGTTAGTAACGGAATATAATATTTTTTGAAAAGTGAACGCTTTTTTTTTAATTTTCTCACCAAATCTTTTCTATGCACCTATGAAATCATGTCAAAGAAGTAATTGAATCAAGAACTGTCGTGAACATGTTCTTGTTGTTCAAAGCTAAAAAAGAAAACCCATGGAAAGAATCACTTCTTTTTTGTTTCTTTATCAGAGACTCTCTAAGCAGTGTATCAATCCACTCTATTTTAAAACATGTAAATAATTTAGAGTTAAACTTTCAAATTTAAAACCATTGTTTTCTAATCAATTTCGTTATGTGTTGACCTATAAATGTACCTGTCGAATCTAAGACTAAGTAATATGTATATAATTTATCTCTATAATAAAGATCAACTATAAAATGAAAATTGGAAGATTTTTTTTTTCTATGAAACCAAAACTTTATACATATGTATAACTTTTGTATTTATATTTCCTTACTTATTTTATGTATTTTATTTGTGTTTTGATTTTACTTGTGTTTCGTCGTCAAAATCGTTGTTTTGTTGTTTTTTTCAAATTTTTGTTTAAATTTGCAAATGACGAGTAACAAGGCAATCTCAATTTGTAACTGTGAGACATTTTTTATTGTATCTACTCACGTTACAAGGTGGGATTACCTCATACTCGTTACGTTCTTCAAATTAAGTTTTTATTTTAAGTTTATTACAACTTTGCTTTACTCTAATGTCTAATGCGTTGTTTTTTTCAATTTATTTATTTGTGTTTCCTTTTTCAAAATTAATACTTAAAGCATGAACAATAATATAAAATATATAATTAACAAAATTGATAAAATATGTACATCGAACTAACAAGGGACAAAAAAATGATTCGGTTGCCCAGGTGAGTATTACATCAGGTACTGGTGTATAATTTTTCAATCCCTACCAGTACCTATGTTATACTTTTCCTAGGCGATACGAGAATGCTGCATGAACGAGAGAATGAAATAATGATAAGAAAAACTCGAGAAATAAAAGTATATACATTATACATTAATAGTGCATTTTCCAATAAGACAAAGTTTATCTTATATCTTTTAAGTACATATGTATGTACGTATAATTAAGTTCTAATATATATTTTTTTTTTTGTTTTCTACACAAACTAGTCCGAAAATTGATGGATAAAAACACATCACTTAGTGAAGAGTTAAGCAAAAGTGAATCTAGTCAAACGGATAAGATTGATAAGAATCTTATTAAGAGCCTTGTAATTGGATATGTGGTTAGTGGCAATATCAATGACAAAAACCAAGTTCTACGCATGATAACTTCTGTGTTGGACTTTAGTCAAGCCGAAACCGATAAAGTTGGACTTAATAAGCAGCAGTCAACTTGGTTTGGATCGATTATACCACCAATTCCAGGTAATTGAAATCATTAAGAAAACTAATGATACTTGAATTCGAAAGATTTATAAAGAACTCTGTGTGTTCTGTATATGACTAAGCCTTTCTTCTTTTATTACTTTTCCACTTTTAATAAATGTTTTTTTTTTTTTGTTAGGAACTCAAACAAAAGACAATCTTGTTCAAGCTTTTGTACATTTCCTTGAGCAAGAATCACAACCAAGACTAAAATCGGATAATGTGCCCAATCTATTGAATATAACCACCCAAAGTACAACAACATCCAACTCGAGTGGAGCTTCGGCCTCATCAGCAGTAAATGCTAGTAGAAAACCATCAAACTGTGATCCTATGGTAAGACCATCGACAGCCGGTACAGTTCAACCAATCCTATTGAATACAACAGTCTTAGATGATTTTACGCCATCGAGAAATTCCAGTTCAATACTTAAGGATATCCTTAGTGATTCCTGATATAATAATTAATTCCATAATGTACACGTAAAATTATTATTTTTTAATAAAATATAAAATTTATTAAGCTCTGTAAATGTGAGGATAAAATGTATTAAATGTTTTTTATAATTGATCAAATAAAAAAGTAAATAAATATAATACATACATGATTTTAATCCACAAAATTATTTGTTAGTTTTTTTATTTAACAGTAATTAATACTTGGTTACAAATAATATATTCTTATAAATCGTATCTTTAACAAAAATATAGTTCAATTTCTTGACTTAAATTAACATGCCCCTAAACGTCAAAATCTAAGTTGAAATGATCCCATGTTTGTATTTCTTCGAAAAGTTTTCTCCCAGGACTTTCTGTGGGACTGCACTGGCAGTGACCGATTAATTTGTAGTCAGGTGCAATATAACCGCTTTCGACACCCCTTAAGAAAAAAAATTGTTGAAAGTTTTAAGTTAATAAAAAAGAATATACATATGTACAGGCAAATTATTTACTTCTGTATAATTTTTTTACAAGCTGCTAGACTCATAACTGTAGGGAGTTCTCGCATAAAGCATCCAACAAAAGAAATTCCCACAGAAATGTCATTGTATCCTTTTGCGTGCGCACCAACAACGCCCCATCCTTTATAAATCAAGAATTAAATGTTTCATTAACTTGAAAACTATATGTATATGTATAAATTTAAAAATTCTAATTTATAAATCATACCCTACATAACGTAAGGGATAATATCGGCTTTTTAGTAGCAGGAACTTCGTTTTTATAGCTACAATAGCTTACTTTCTATTCAAAATTTCGCTAAAATAAAACTTGGTTATTCCAAATTTATTTCACAAAAATTGATTGTTCTCATAATATGCACAATAATTTCTGTTTCTATATTTCACATTTTTAAAAAAGTACATGCGCAACAAACTAATATTTAATTAGGTACAGTTTTCATTCCGCCACAAAGTGTCGTCCAAATTAAGAGACGAATTTTGCATACACTTTGGTATAAATGAAAGAGAACAATATTTGTGTACTTACATACATGTGTTCAAAATAATAGTAGTGCTCATTGAACTATAGCATCCCTGACATTAACGCCACCTTAACAGTTGGAAACTGTTGTGATGTCTGTGATGTCAAAGTTTTTAAGGGTCAACCATAAACAAATATACTGTAGCCTTATATTGAAAATGATTCAACGACAAAAGTTATAGGTCAGTTTTTAGATGTTTGCTTAATTAGAGCTGTTCAAAATAATAGTAGTGGAGTTGATTTTGTTCGATTTGTAAGTGATAAATAATTACCACTATTTATTTTTTGTCTTGAAAAGTAAGTATTAATTAAATATTGATAAATTTACAAAAAAAAATAAGTTGTTTCATTTAAATTGTACTATATACATACTATAGTGGGAAGATCAAAACATAGCAATGAGGATAAGCGATTCCTAATACTGAAGCTGCGAGAGGAAGGGTAAACATATTAGGAAATCCAAAATCTGTTGGAATGCTCACCCACAATGATAGCCCACGCCATTAAATTCCAAGAAACACCCGAAACCCGAGGCAGAAAAAAAAATACGACAGTCATGGAGGACAGGCACATTGTCCGGATGAGCAAAGCCGAGCCATTTGCTTCGTCTGTTGAAATACAGAAGAACTTGAGCTTGGAGGTAAGTGGACTTACGATTCGGAGGCGATTGTTGGAAGCAAATTTGAATGCTCGAAGTCCGCGCAAAGTCCCGTTGTTGACCAAGAAGCACATACAAACTCGGCTACGATTTGCAAAAGAGCGCATAAACTGGTCTAAGGAGAAATGGCGCAACGTATTGTGGACAGATAAAAGCAAAATTGTTCTTTTTTGTAGTACTGGATACCACCAATACGTCCGTCGTCCACCCAACACAGAATATGTAACCAAATTCACTACCAAGACGGTAAAACATGGTGGATCTAAAATTTAAATTTGGGCCCGTTTTTCCTACTCTGGTGTAGGGCCCATAAAATGATTTCAAGACATTATGGATCAGCGGGTCTATGTCGAAATCCTTCAAAATACAATGCTTCCATATGCCGAACATGATATGCCGCTGAAATGGGTCTTCTAACAAGACAGAGACCCGAAGCACACAAGTCGAGCGGCTAAAGAGTGGTTTCGGGTCAATGGAATTGAGCTAATGTCTTGGCCAGCGTAATCACCTGACTTAACCCCATTGAAAATTTATGAGGTGATGTTACGAGGCAGGTTAGAAGAGTTAAGCTATCAAATAACCGAGAACTTTGGGCCGTAGTAAGGGATGCTTGGCAGAACATACCAAAGGAGCGTTGTGAGTGTTTGGTAGACTCGGTGTAGAGCTGTGATTAATAACAAAGGTTACACCACATAAAAATAATTAAATAATTCTATAATAAGTTTTTTTTCTTTTTGTTAATTTTTATTAAGTTTTTTTTAAACATTTTTTGATACTAATATTTTTTTGAACAGTTGATTTTTTGTCTTTTAGTTTTATTTTCTTAAATAATTTTTCTCGGAGAAAACCCAAAAACAACCACAGTTAAATAATCAAGGATAAACGTATGTTTAATTAAAAATTAAGTTTTGTGAAAGTGAGTTATGTGATAGTTATAGTTTTATAAAGCAATTAATCATTCCATGAAGCGCACTACTATTATTTTGAACACAACGTATGTACTCTTAAATATGAAAAGAAATGGTGAGATAAGATTTTTTTGTTGTAATTTCTGCACGCATATGTATGCACGTACATATGTATATGTTTGTAATACACTTCGGCACAGGCGTTTGGTTAATGATTACTTTTAATCTTTCACTCAAAACAATGAACTCTATAATATTTAACACTATAGGTTTAATCAAAAGATATAAACCGCTAATCAACAATTTAATAACTATGTGCATGTTATGAAAAATACAAGTGCTTTACCTCTCCCTTCGTAAATGTTGCCATCGTTCCCAATTAAAAAGTTATACGCAATATCATTCCATCGACAAGATTCAATGTGATAGGTCTGATGAATTCAAAAAGAGAAAAAAAATTATAACAACAAACCAAACACAACAGTCTACCCGATATCGCATTCATTATCGTATCATACAGAGTATAATGTATTTGTACATACTTGAATATTTCTTATAAGAAAAATATTATCTGGCATAGATGTTGCCATTTCGGTGGCGGAATGTGCTAAAAAAGAAGAAAAATGTCTGGTTGTAGCAATATGTAGGTATTTAGGATAATTTTAGTACATACAAATTATAACCAATTCAGCTGGTTTGGCGAGTGTCTGGTAGGGATCCAAGGGTTTCTGTGCGAGCCATCTCCGTCGTTCGACGATATGTAAGACATTTTGGGCTAACCTGCGTTCTGCGAAATATTTAATTCAAAATACACCACCTATGTTTGATTCTATCTTACTAATATTGCTGTCTAGAAAAGCATCATCTCTACATGTCTCCTCTTCAGCCGATATCTTATTTTCTTTCTTTTGAAGGTGCACAAATTTTGATTCGTTATTAGAAGGAGATGCAGGAACTTTCGTATGAATAGTCTTTGTATTGCTATTGAAGATCCTCTCAATATAATCTTGACTAGGATTAGTTATATGAATGGGTCCTGTGATATAAGTTACATTTCCAATGTGAACTTGGCTAGAGTTTTCGATGTGGACGTTGCCAACAGTTTGAATACTACTATCTTTATTGAATATATGTTGTAGAACTTCTGATTGGGTAGGAAGATTCGATGTATTGCTAGAACTGCTTAAACTCATTTTTCTCGTATCTATTTTTGGGAATTTCTGATAAGAATAAAAGAAATTAGAATCTAATTACTTTTTTACCTCCTTGATCTTCCAAACTTAAAAAACCAAGATCATAATCACTGTCAACTACAGACGATGAAACGGCCGTACTTGCAGACAGAATTGATTCCTGGTCGTCATCTTCGTTGAAACAAGATTTATTAATCCATTGGGTCACTAATTCCGATTTAATAGTGTTTGGTTCCAGGCGATGATGCTCCACAAACTGATCATCAGTTGTGTTATTTTCTTTTGTTAATAATTTCTTCATCGATGTGTATTTGTAACACAAAAGTATTTTTAGATGTGTTGAGCAGAAATATTTTACAAAATAAAATTGTAGCACTTCAAACTGTTTTCAAAACGATCTTAAGTGACCTACGGCTACCTACTAAATCTGAACTGATAAGGATGACGTTTAGGTTATGACAGGTATGAGTGTGTTCAGGATTATTTAAAAGTTTTTTGCCGATGATTAAAATTACTTGAAAAAAAAAAAACAACTTACAATATTATTTGCTCTGTGGCTCACCAATTTCAGTGAGTAAATGAGACTTACCAGTGTTTCATGTTTTGTATATAAAGAAAAAATTGATTTTTATTGAAATCTCTCAACCATTTATCTTAATTAACCAGATACTGAAACGATTTTCAAAAAAATAAGTTTTTTTCCACTTGGGCTCCATTTTTTTGGCATTTTTAATGCAACCTATCTATATCCAGCAGGTTCTGTTATTGGTTTGACTATACTTAAATCTTCTACAATACAATAACTTTGAATATAACTGTACAATATTAATTGAACGCACTCTTTAACATGTGGATTTAAAATCTGCTGTCAGCTGTCATTGTCGGCCCTTTCACTTTTGGTTGGGGTTGGTTTGACAAGTCACGTCTTATAAAAGGTTTTGACTTGATTGAACTGAAGAAAATGTTAATTTGGTGCTTTTAAAGAAAAAATAAATAAAGCTGAGTTATTTTTACAATAAATTATAAAACTGTCGCAATTAGGACAACAAAATGTCCGCTATAAAATTATTATCATTCACAACAAGCTGTTTGGCTCGAACTTGTGTTGGACGAACTCATAATAAATACCTCCTACCGACCGGCGTATCGCTTTTCAACAAAAACTTCCTAAATTCTTGGGCACCTAACCAATCAACCTTAACCTATCCACTAAATGGCGAATTGAGACATCTGCCTGTCACTCCATTGGAACTGAATAAATTCACCAGCAATGTCTCTAAATTCAGCACAAAATCCCCAGCAACACCAGATGAGAGTAACAAGTCTATCCCTCTAGTAGACCCAACCAATGCTGATGATTTGATTTTTGGCGAAGCTTCGAAGTTGACTCAGTTCCAGAAGTTCAAATTGATGTACAAGAAATACTGGTATGTCCTAATTCCAGTACATGTGGTTACTTCGATTAGTTGGATTGCCGGCTTCTATTATCTTTCAAAGAGGTTTTACTATATGAAAAATTGAACTTGATAAGCACATGTATTTACTAACGCATTTCTAATTCTAGTGGAGTTGACGTTCCAGCAATGCTCCAATACATACACCTCAGTGAGACCATTATTGAAAAGGTCAAAAATTCAGACATGGGTCATTACGCAATTGCATATCTATGCTATAAGGTGATAACGCCATTGCGTTACGCAGTGAGCCTAGGTACATACCAATAACTTTTTCATTTATTGAATCTACAAAAGAAAATACTTTTTTTTCAAGGCATGACAACAGTTTCTATTAAAAGGCTGGTATTTGCTGGTTATATTAAGCCAATTCCAACTAAGAAAGAATTTATGGAAATGTACGAGAAACAAAAGGCAGATCGCGCGAAGCGCAGGGAAGATGAAGGCAAGACTCCAAGAGAATAATATCGGATACATTTTTACATTGTTTTTTCTTAATTATAAAATGTTAAATATCCATGGTTGCGGAAAATGTTCATGTTTTTGGTATTTTCTTTTTGCTGGCAAAAAAAAAAAATGAAAAATAAGAGATGAGAAGGAAATAGTATTTAGAGGTAATTTTAATAGATCACAATAGAAAAAGATTTTTCAGCTTAATCGCCATTTTTAACATGTTCTTTATTCAAAAATAATTTCTCCAACATTAGAAGATATTACATATAGAGCAATTATATCCACTTTAAAATAACGGTAATTTATAATGTAAATTACAAAATTCGTTAAGTATGGTGTGTTGTTTCAAAAAAGTCCATTTTATATTGATTAAGTCGATTTCGGTTACTTGTCAAAAAAATGACGTTATCAACTACATTAAAGTTATTCATATTAACGGTTTTTATGCAGAATTTGAAGCAAAATTTCCGTTGCAATTTTAGAGTGAAGTGATTTTTACAAATACGAATACATATGGATAAGTGATACTTTATATTAGTTTGTTTGGAAGTCCGTTTAAAGATTGTTGAAATCGAATGGAAATTATAGCATTCCTACATAAAAGAGTATGTAGATTTCCACAAGGACATTTTTTTTCATTTTTCCAAAACAACATACTCTCATTAGTGTTAACAAGTTTCATACTACCCGATTTGCTTAACTCACCTACTTTACAGGACCCTAAAATTTATAATTGCATAATTCAAATGTTTTCAAATTTTCTTTATTCTAACGAATTTTGTATATATTTACTTACTTTACTTTATCAGGCTCCCGATCCATGAAGGATTTCTGCCTGAGACACGATGGCCTTCCATTTTCTGCGATCTGGAGCACGTTGCTTCCATTCATCCAGACCAAGCGTTCTTTCATCCGCGATGGCTTGGTCTTTAAACCGCAGGTTCGGTCTTCATTATTTTATAATAATTATAATTTATTATAATTGGCGTTTAGAGGAATTGTAATTTTCACAGCATCTATTTTGAGTTTTAAAACGTTATTTCATAAAAAAAATCGTTTGAATAATTTCATTTGAGGGCCTTGGTTTTTATCAATAGAGAAATCGTGAATGTAGTTCTGTATAAACTTTTTGTTCACCCTCACAAATAAAGTAGTAGCAGCAGCATCGACATCAAAGACTTGAAGAATGCCTCAGGAACATTTTTATCTTGTATCACTATGTATTAATTGCTCATGTAGCCTCTTAGTAAACACGCTGCGAAAAGCCGCTCAAATTTGTTCTTGGCTAAAATTTCTCAAACTGTCACAGTGACAGCATCTGCCATTTTTGGCTTTCTGCTACTTCCAGCTCTTCGTTTTTGAAGAAGATAAGAATAAAACCTGAGACTGGGAATGGCAAATATTAAATATAGTTACATTTATTCAAAGTTTTCCTGACTGAGAAATGTGAAGTTCTTAACATAATTACTACAAATGTGATATGTGTGCTTGCTTTTCAATTCTCTGTGTAATTATATATTTTAACAAAGAACTTCCCTGAAAAATTCATAAAATAGCTAGTGCATTCAACCTGATAACAAAAAGTACATATCGAAACGTCTTAAGGGCGGCTCCTAACTTAACGCTGTAGTAATCAAAAGATTAATAACAAAAGAAATTTTATAACAATTATTGTTTGTTTTCCTGTGTCTGCATAATATTTCGGAATCCAAAATCGATCGCAGCTTTGACGTGATTAAATGTACAAAACAAAATTCATGTATTAAAGTTATAGTTGACCTTGGCATTAAATCTATATTCAACTGATTGATTGCCTGTGTCATCATTTTTGGGAAATGGATCAAAGAGGCGATATTGGTAGACCAATGAATACAAATATTCCAACAGTTTCTGAATCAGTAAGCATGAATTCGATGTTAGCTGGTCTTTCTATAATAAAACAAAAGTTCAAAAAAGGGGAAATTCCTTCAATGGTAAGAATTGATTAATTATTTTTATTCATTCTTTATGATATGATAAACAAGATTGAAGATGATAATGTAATCAACTGTAGATCAAAGTAGGTAAACAAACATACAAAAACAAAAAAATTGATTGATCTGGCTAGGAGCAAAAGAAAATTTGGTGGTGATTCATAATGCCCATTGAACCCAATCCGAACGGTTGCTGAGTTATATGCATTCCGTATTCGTCATTTTCTTGCAATCTTAAAGCTGAATGTTGATAGGGAAATTAAATATAACAATTAATAATAATTATGTCGTTTTATCAGCGTAAACAATTACGAATTTACTTTGAATTGTGTATGTTTGTACTCTACACTAGGCTGTCAGTTAACGACAAAAATATCCTCATCCTTAACTACTGTGCCAAGAACAACCTATTATGTTTTTCACTTGTTACAGTGAAATTTCTACGGTATTTTAAAATCTGAAATAAAAACGGTATTATTTGAATAAGTTAATTCAGCAAGAATAAAAGAAATAAGTTGAAGTACTATAACCTCAATAAATCATGTATTTGTTCTTCTTCTTTTCCTTATACGACCACATATTCTAATATTAAAAAAAAAAATTCCAATACATAATCACCAGGTTTAGATTTAGTATACTGATAAATTTCAACTAAAAATAAAAAAAAAAAAAACTATTCAGATTAATTTACGATCACGCAAATCTGAATAATATAAGTATTAATTACATAGTAAGTACTAATGTAATTAATAAAGTCCACCGAGTTAAATTTCTGAGCGCTTATAGATTTTTTAATGCAAATTTCGATCCAATCAGTTTGGATTTGAAAATAAAATCTCAGTATTTTTTTAACTGTGTGAGTGATTTTTTCTATGCTTTAAGCCACATCAACTCATAATTCTTATCGTTTCAATAATTCCTTAGGTTTGTATTTCTAATATTTAAAAAAAAATATGTACATATATTTTAAAAAATGAGCAATAACATTTTGTTGTCTGTTAAATTGTTACCTCATTCAGCAAAATACCTAATGCTAGGTTAGGAAGAGTCATACAAAAACTGTGGTGCAAAACTGCTCAAATTATTACTAAGGTAATTTTGCCCAAAATGTCCTCGAAATTTTGAAGCAACACTATATATACATAAATATGAATGACAATTTTTGGTTGACCGGGAAGTGAAATATGAAAATCTTCAATTAGAAAAATCGATTGTCTTGGTTTAATCAAACCAAATGTTAGATAATTGAGCAACCAAAATATTTTTGAGTCATGTTTCTATCAATTTATTTTCAGTTGTTAGAAGCATTTCAAGTTAACGGAACAGAACATTCAAATCGTTTACTTGCACTCGTTCACTCCACGGGAACTCATGCTATTTTTTCGTTTAATGTCGAACGGCTTCCACCACAAACTATCTCAGATCTTGCAATTGATAAAGTATTTCCGTTGGATGAAAGCTTTGAATTGAAACCAGGTGCATTTTCATTATTAAAAAAAAACCTTACACTGAGCATTTTATTCAAAATTTTTACTTTAGGTTTAATGGATTCTCAATCTATTATAAAATTTAGCTTGAAATCATTCGATGAAAAACCATCCGAATTTTACACTAGTAAAGGAATTACGAGCTTTGAGAAATTTCAAAAACATGTTAATATGGCTAAGAACTGTTTTTTATCAAGAAAACGGCTTACAAGTGAAAGAGGTGAAAGTGGTGCTGTAGGGGAAGTGAGCTTCTTGTGGCTGAACGCATATAAAAAGCAAGGAGCAGACATGATTGCTATTGATAGAGGAATTGCAGATGGAACAAAGCAACTAAAAAAGGGCGAGACTAAATTTCAAGATGAGCTAAAGAAGCGAGAAAAAGATTATATAATTTACAAAAACTATCGGTGTGTTTTTGTTTATTGCTTATTGTTTTAGTTTAAAGAAAAACCCAAAAAAATTTCTGCGTATTCCTAGAATTTACTGCGCTACATGGAACATTAACAGTACGTCATGTCCAACAGCTGATTTAAGCTTATGGCTAGCAAGATCTGAACATCCACCGGACATATACGTTATTGCCTTACAAGAGTTGGATGTTACACCAATGGCAATTGGATTTAGTGAAAGTAAGCCTGATCCTGGTTGGAAGTAAGTTCTTGTTGAATAAATTACTTTTATGTTTGACTGATAATATCGTTAAAGTCGAAAATTCATGGAATCTCTTCATAACAACGCAAAATATGAACAACTAACATCTGTGCGCCTTGTTGGCATGATGCTTACAATTTTTGTTCGAAAGGAGCTTCGTCCAAGTGTATTACGCTATAGCACGCAAAGTGTTGGCACAGGGATGATTTCTTTTGGCAATAAAGGAGGTGTTGCTGTTAGTGTGACATTTAACGATGCTACCTTATGTTTTGTCAATTCGCATTTGGCTGCTCATATGAACGAGGTAACAGCAAGAAATCAAGGATATGAAACCATAAATAGAAAGTGCATTTTCAATGATATTTCTGGTCTCAGATGCATTTCTCAACACGAGTAAGTATTTTTTCGGAAAGCACTTTATCCAACGTCATTGACCAATACGAACAAATCCATGCTTTCTGTATACAAATATGTAGAGGAAACGAAGTTTATTTAAAGTAAATAACTCTTTTTTAGTCATATATTCTGGATTGGTGATTTGAACTATCGAATTAATGAATACCCAGGCTTACATCTTGACCGTTCAAACTATGAAAAAATGCTTAAATTTGATCAGCTGCTAATAGAAATGAGAAAACAAACTGTTTTTAGGGGTTATACTGAAGGTTCTATTTATTTTAGTCCAACATATAAATACGATCCCGGGACGGATAATTTTGACTCCAGGTGAATTGCCGATAATTTTGAAATTCAATAAAATTTCTTTAAAACTTATCTTTTAAATTTTTTTTAGCGAAAAACTTCGAGCGCCTGCTTATTGTGATCGTGTGCTTTGGAAAGGTCTCGGTGTAACACAGTTATCATATAACAGTGTCATGGAAATTAGACAAAGTGACCATAAACCAGTTTATGCTGAATTTATAACACCAGTAAGATTCTTTTCAGTAGTTAGGGTTAAAAATAATATTAAAACAAACATGTTTATTATAAAACGAAACTTAAAAATTCTTTGTTAAATTGTTTTAGATCAAAACAAAAGATTTCGATCTTTATAAATGTGTCTACGAGGAAACACTTAAAAGCGTTGACAAATATGAAAACGATAATCGACCTCAAATTACAGTTGAAAGGACAGAAATCGATTTTGATGAAGTTACTTTCAACGAACTTTTTGTCAGAGACTTTACAGTTGCAAATAATTGTCATCTTCCTGTCGAGTTTTCTTTCGAACAAAAAGAACGAAGAATATGTGAGAAATGGTTGGATGTTGAGCCGAAATGTGGAAGACTTATAACAGGTTTGAGTTTACTGTTATTTTTGCATTGTTTGAAAAAGTTAATCCTTTACTTTGTTTTTTAAAGGTGCAAGTATAAGTATTCGAGTGAAATTTCAAGCGAATTCGGAAACAATAGCTGATCTTGTTGAGACAATAAATTCTTCTAAGCAAAAATCCGTGTTCGATATATTGGTGCTACAAGTTAAAGATGGTCCTCATTCATTTATATCGATTTTAGGCTATTACAGACCAAGTTGTTTTGGTTTATCGGTAGAGACTTTATGTCAAACAGATCGTCCAGTTTGCGAGTATGTTATTGAGGAATTAAATGAATTGGTAAGAAATTGTGTGATGTATTTGCAAAAGCATTCATAATTTTATTATTTTTTTATAAGGCAAAAATCAAAGATAAGTTTCGAGTAAGCATGCCAAGGGAGTTCTTCCTGCTTATCGATTATCTTTATAAAATGGGAACGCAAACAGAAGGACTTTTCAATCTAAATCGGTATTACGCAAATAGCGAAAAGATAAATCAGATTCGAGATTGGCTAGATAGTTGGTCAAATGAAGAATTTCGTAAGTTTACATATTATTTACCCTTAACAAACTTTATTGGTACCACGCTACGGTTGATCATTTATCTTTCAGCCTAACACTGATAACAATAATAATATTTATGTATATATTTGAATATTTGCTACTCCGCGTAAAAGACTTCTAAAAATGATTTTCAGGACTTCTATAGATTCTTCTCTTATTGAAGTGATTTGTATTATGTATTATAAAAAATGATTCGATTTATACCATTCTAAATGGATTGTATGCGCCTCAAGTGATGCCATATATCCTGTTATGGCAAGGAAATAGACGATAATTTGTTTGGAAGTGCTAATCAAACATTTAATCAGAGTTTGTCTAATGTCTATCTTCTTGTATGGCACATGACAATCTTGCGTTTTCGCACATCATCAATTGTGCCTGTCACGACAATTGAAACTTTAAAGAACAATAAGTCTTTTATATTTGCATATCGAAAAAGCTTGCTCGAGTACATAAATAGAAATAAAACACTCTGATCTTGAACGTTATCAAAGGCTGACGAATGCAATATTCATAAAATTTTAAATTAAGCTCATTTCACAAAATTTTCATTAATTTATTCAGTTTTTAAATTTAAATAAAAAATTTTTTTTTTAGCTGGAAATCCCCATACTGCTGCAGAAGCATTAGTCATGCTACTGGAATCTCCAAAGGAACCACTGCTTAAGCCCTGCGCAGATCAATTGCTAAGAACAACTTCAATAGAAGAAGCTTTAAATCTCATAACGCGCTTAAGTCCACCAAGACGTAACATGTTCTTCCATTTATGTCTATTTTTAAAAGAGGGAATTGGTAACAAACTGTACAGCATTGAAGAAATAGGTATGAAGTTTATTATTATTTTCTTTTTGCAAAAATTAATTTAAACTTTATTTACTTTTAGCAACATTATTCGGAGATATTCTCTTAAGAAAGAAATGTGAACAAGTTAAGGGCATCCAAGATGGCCGTTGTCGTTTGCTGATGTTGAGGTTTTTGCATTCGGATTTAGGCATTTTCACACAAAAAATGAATTCAATAATATCTGATCATCACGAGGATATATAAACTTTATTCTCTTATCCATGTATTTATTGAAATCACGATTATTTTTAAGCTCAAAACTATCATTGAAAATAATTATTGTTAAATTATACTGTCCATGTCTTTATTATAAACCTACACATCCCACACTGCTAGTTGTAATTAGCGAGAAAAAAATATTGGAGAGTTGAAAATAAAAACGCTTACACAAATGTTACTTTAAGTAAAATCTTTTTTTTTTCTTTACTGTGATGAACGTTTTTTGAAGTGTTTTTTCTTTATATTTGTTAGATATTTCCACAATGGTAAGTTTACCTATGCAGTATCGTTAGCAAAACCATATTTTTTTACTCTACCTCGTTTCCTCGTGGATGGAAATAGAATCTGCAGAAATTGTCCTTAAAAACCCACTTGAGTTTCTTAAACAGAATTTATTACCTCCAACTGTTATTACCATTATTAAAAAAAAAAACAATATGTAGACAAACGAGTAAAACTTCTCACTAACTACAATATTCAGACATTGAAATTAATTATCTCCTTTTAAACCCATCCCATCCCTTTTCTAAAAGCTCACCCTTAAAATTATAAGGGTATTCAAATAAAAAAAAAACATTCGGATTTATTTGGAGGTAGCTTACATCCCCAGAACATAAACACAACAAAGTTTTGAATCAATTCAAAAAATATTTTTAAAACTTGATAATTAAAAATAGACTTTATTTCTTGAAAATTCCATCACATGTTCCTCATTTTTTATATCACCTGTAATCCGCAACCATAAACAAATGCCAGAAGATCCTCACCGTCTTTAACTAATTCAATGCCTTTGACATCAGCAACACAGGATAATAACTCCCACTTCGAATCAAATGTTTCTAAGTTTACTTTTCTTACAACCTGATCTATGCTGCTTGAGTAAAAATAATTCATACACTGGGTAAATTTAACGGCAGTCACTTGGGCAGTATGTAAGTAATTCATACGTTTTAGAGTTATAACCTCAAATGCACCTGAGCTGTAATGAATCTTTGAATAAACAACATCTTGATCATCTCCACCTGTGATGAGGTGAAATTCTTTGTCATTTACGATTTCAACATCAAAGCTATTAACACCACTCTCATGATGGGCGATTTTAAAATCGACTTCGAAATTGCTGATATTCCAAAAACACACTACACCATCTGTTCCAACCGAAAGAAGGTAATCCCCAGTTATGCGAACGTGTAAAATGCATTTTCCGTAAAAGACTTCCGAAACGTGGAAAATGTTTAACTTCTCCATTTTAAACCGCCGCAAATATCCATCGGAACATCCTACAAAAATGTCAAAAGTGTTTTCCCCTATTTGACGAACGTCAATTGACATTACACGCGTCTCTGGGTCACAACGGATGTCCCCGGATTTAGTTTCTCTTTGTATTGTGTAGTCAATCAGCTCCTCAAAAAATTCAGAGCTTTCTTCAAAGGCACTCACACATATCTGTGCTCGTCCACCACAGGAAAAAATAACATGCTTTCTGGCAGTTGCATTCCACACAACAAACAATCCACGAATACTAGAAATATGCGAATAATTAACATGCAATTGTGTCAGAGTTCCAGTTTTAGAGTTAAATTGCGAAATCTTTAGCATATTATCTTCACCACCAGACACAAGTAACAATTCTCTGCTTTTATGGCAACTCAAAACATTACACGGTTTGACATGCCAATTATTGTTCGGAATATTTAATGTTAATAGCGGCTTGTTGAAAACTCTCTTTTGGTGTAAGTGAACTTGTTTGTTCTTAATGAAGACTGTGCGAACAAGATTCTTCGACAATTCGATATGTAAATCCCAGCAACGATGACCACCGCCACAGTAAATCTCAAAATGTGTATCCATTTCACGGGACCATAAGACAAAATGGTTATCGTTGAAGCCGAAAAGCAATTCGTTGTTGTTGAGGGAAGGAACAATTTTTTCTACCCATGCAATTGGAATGATTTCTCGCGATAATGCTGAAATAGTTTTTTCTTTTTTGTTTAATTTTATTGTTTTCACAGAATAATCGTGCCCAGTTGTTTTGAGTGTAGAAAAAGAAGCGTAATCTCTCATAAGAGTAACCGTTGTGCAGCCTAGATGGCCATGAAGACGTTTGATAGTGTCACAAGGTTTCGATGTTTCTTCGTCTGCAGACGTAGAAAATAACATAAGACTTCCTTGTCGATTACTAACAACCAAAAACTCCGAGTCTATCTTACAAGCTGCTGTAATCCATCGTTCTTTACAATGGGGCAATTCAATCGATACTGAATCTTCAAAGTTATGTGATCGAACTAGTTTACAATTTCCTGATTCATCAGATATCAGAAACTCGCTTTTTGAGAAGAATATCAACGATCGTATAACACCAGGAAGAATTGTACCTTCGGAAATCTTCTCAATTGTCATTGAATTTTCCATAAAATTGTAAAGAGTGACCTTTTGATAGCCAGCGATGGCAATCATGCCACTATACACTTCCAACACGGTGCACTTGCATGGAACATATGAATTTACGGCAAACCATTCACCTTTTTTTCCTTCGTCGTTGTGTCGATGCATCAAACGGTTTTTATTCGTAATGGCAATAAAGTTTGTTTCATTCAAAAACTTGATTTTTGCAATGTACTCATTCGGTTCAAGTAATAGGCTACTTATTACGGATTCGGAAGCTGAATTACTTTCCAAACAATCTTGGAGACCATATTTAAATATATTTCCGCTCGATCCAGCTGTAAGTAAGGTTTTAGTTGCACTATGATACTCAAGATTCCATATTGTAGCACCAAACTGCTGACGTCGTTTGAAAACCAATTCACCTTTACGATTCCAAAGGCAGAAAAAGGAGTCTTCACCTCCCGTTAAAACATATACGTCACCACCTATATGAGAAAAAATTAAGTGGGACTAGTAAAATAAACTTCAGTTCAATATTAATAACTTTTGGCAAACCGTGGTGCATGGAACTGTAATGATAACTTGTCTGTATCTTACAACAAACACGACTTGATAGTGTAAGACTTACATTCCCGTATAATCTTGGCCTTAAAGACCCTTGCAACATGGCTGTATCCACTTTTTGGATTGGTAATTTTTACGTCGCTAAAATCACAGCTCGCACTCAATATTATATCCCAAATACGTACAGATCTGTCGTCAGATGTTGTGACAAGCATTTTCGCTTCCAAGTCTAGATCAATGGAAAATATCACACCATTATGACATGGTCGTCGCTGAAGAAGTTTCGCTCTCCCAGAATCGTTTTCATTTTGGATTGTTATTGTTGGTTGCCAAACTAAAAGCTCACCAAAAGCATTACCTAAAATAGACATCGAGTAATTATTTGACAATAATTATGTGGGCCAATTCTTACCTCCGAGTATCAGTAATTTATCCCAACTCGATCCATAAATATATGACGAGTATAAAGTTGATTTGTCAGTACATGAAATTTTTCTTTGGATTTCACAAGACTTTGTACTATCGTTATATTTCAAAAGCAGAGCCACGCTATGTGAAGTGACCAAAAGAAAGGTTCCTTCTTCTTGAAGGAGTTTGCCACTGCCGATCCAGTCAGATAGACATCCTTTATAGAGAACCTCAAAATGCGACTGCACGTGCGAGAAGCATTTGTTTCATTAATGTTGATATTAAAGTTAATTTATTGATTCAAGTTCTTACAGCGGTTTGTTCAACGAATATAAATTCATTTTCACCATAAATTAACAATTTATTTGTCGATCCTTCACTCTCGATGCCGTGGACCTTTCCTTTTAGTTTGAATGGAAGTGTTGAGCTGTGGTCTTTTGTGTGCAAACGAATTTCATTGCCAACTCCTGGAAGTACCGAAATTTATTTATTTGATTGAAATTATGCTAAAAGATTATTTTTTACCAGCAAGTAGATTGTTGTTATTTATTATTTTCAAAGATATGCTATCGCTTATTGCATACATTTCAGTGAAAATTTTGTTGTTTGTTTGTTGAAATATTAAGGATTATTTTGAATGCGGTCCTCAAACATCAAATGTCTAATTGACAGCTGTTAAGGGCCAATTTACAATAGTCATAATTGTCATTCGTGTGACCCTGCCTGGGTATGGGTATGATTGTGTTGTGTAGTTTTACTGAAAAGATAAACGATGAACAAAACAGTTGCAATAAGCAAGCAGTAGTTGTCCAACTTCTAAATTTGTTTGTCTTAACTAAGCTGCAAAACCGATGTTTAATATTTAACTAAAGTTAATCAGTAATTAGTTCAATTTTCATACGCATCATGTTTAATTTTTATAATTAAACTTCTGTTAGTTAATCCCTACTTTCATCTATGAATTAAAATTACTGAATCTAGGATCAAATGTTTGACCCCGATCGTTCAACAAAACCATATAAACTTTAAACTACGGTTGAACTTAACTTAACCCACCGGATAACTGAAAGTATCGTTGTGAAATTTCATAATAAGTAAGCAAATAGGGAACAAAGAACTTTGCTGCGCATGTAGTTTTCGAATATGAATTTTATGAGAACAATAATTATTTGATAGTTTATAAAATTGCAGTTACCAAGCTCATTAATGTAAAAGAAAAGCCTTATTGGCAGCACGTGTATTTGTCAAGAAAATATCGAGATCTGACCTATTCACAGTAACCAAACAAATCTGACATTTAGTAATTTAATTGCTTTGTTTACCGACGGATGCTGAATTTCTGTTTTTAAAATTATTACAATTTAAAAATAAAATTATGTCGGGTAAAAGGGTATGTTTTACAAAAATGATTTTTTGCTTTAATACGTAATATTTAATTTGTTTTTTTTTTTTAAGCCCAAATGGGTAAAATCAGTATTTTCGGAAGAATTCCCACCATCCGAAAACCCAGCCAAAAAAACACGGAGTTCATCTTTATCAATTGAACCAACCCACACGTCAACATTAGGGAGTTTCAAAACCTCTGCATCAAACGATTCCACCATTCCAAGCAAACGAAAACTCAACTGCGAATCACTCGTCATTCAATCTCCTAATTGGATTGACAGTTTCGAGCCACATACCATCGATGATCTGGCAGTTCATGCCAAAAAGATTC
The DNA here is from genome assembly GCA_905146935.1 of Scaeva pyrastri. Classification (NCBI taxonomy): domain Eukaryota; kingdom Metazoa; phylum Arthropoda; class Insecta; order Diptera; family Syrphidae; genus Scaeva; species Scaeva pyrastri. The sequence goes on along the minus strand of LR989929.1, from coordinate 10,172,693 downwards.
AAGAAGTCCAAGACTGGATGCTTCATTCTGAAATAATGCGTACAAAGAAGTATTCTGCGCAGATTTGTTTAATTACTGGACCAGCAGGTTCTGGCAAAACAGCGACGATAAAAGTAGTAACAAAATTAATGAGATACCAACTCGTCGAATGGATAAATCCAATCGATTCCGACAACATAACAACACTTGGAGATCAAGAAAACCAATATGCCCAATCCCACGTGGAACTATTCAAGAGTTTTCTTTTTCGATCGTCACGTTATAAATCTGTTTTGGAGAGTTGCGATAAACGTTTGATTTTGGTGGAGGACTTTCCAAATTGTTTTATAAAAGATTCGACTGGATTCAATGAAGTTCTTGAGTAAGTTTAAATGCACACTTTTATCTTGAATCTGAACAACTCATGTAATGATTACTTTTAGGGACTATTTGAAATATGGTAAATCTCCTTTGATGTTTATAGTCACCGATTCGAAGAGCAAGAAATTGAATATTAGTTACAATCTCTTTTCGGACGCTGTGAAAAACCAATTCAAAATTAACCACATAAGGTATATGAAGGGATTCACTCTGAAAGATAACTAGGTACATTTTTCTAAATATTTCAGTTTTAATCCAGTTTCAACCACACTCATGAAAAAAGCACTAAAACGAATATGCACAATGATGACAAGTGAGAGTTTTAGAAAACTGTACAGAGTACCGTCAGTGGATATGGTTGATTCCATTGGCATGGCTGCTCAGGGAGACATCCGAAATGCCCTCATAAATTTACATTTTGGGTCACTCAAAGGTAAGTAGAAAGATCAACAAAAGTTTTCATGTGGTACAATAGAAGATAGATAGAGAAAAGAAAGAACACACGGACACAGCCGATGGTTGGTTTCGAAAATATTTCGTAAAAATTGCAACTAATTTGTAACCCAACCGTTGCCACTAAAACTTCTGGAAGCGATAGAGCTCTGAGATTTGGGTCTTGCTTTATTTAATGATTATGTAAAAAGGCTTACAAAGTGATTTTATTATTCACTCGTAGTCAATCACAATCACAAACTGAATTAAAATTAATAGGTGCCCCACTGCTCAAGACTGATGCCCTCAAAACATCTTCCCAATCAAAAACTCGATGTAAAACTCAAAAAAAACTATCATCAGTTGGCCGGGATGAAACTATAACATTGATGCATGCCCTCGGAAGGGTTTTTAATCCAAAATGTAAGTCATTTACATGTTTATTTGGAATTAAATAAAAAAATGTGTTTTTCATCATCAGATACCGATGACACAAAGCAGTTGTTACACTCTCCTGAGGAAATTGCCAGTTCATTTTCCACTGAGCCGAAAAATTTTACCAATTTTGTTCATACGAATTGCCTCGGTCACTTTGCTAATATTGAAAATGTCTTACCCGCTATCGATGCGCTAAGTGTTAGTGACAACATTCTTTCCGACTATAGAGAGGATGCGCTTGGCTTGATTGGGCTAAACATCGCGGTTCGTGGCGTAATGGTTTCAAATAGAAATCCAGTCACTGGATGGATGCCTGTTCGGGGACCAAAGCGAATAGAAATTGAGTGAGTTCTTGTTTTTAATCATCAAAATTTGGTCTTATAATTTGTATTTATTTATTTATAGAAAATCAGCTGAACTGACATCATTAGGTCTCAATCAAATTATATCCTCTCACCTGCTGGCATCTGACTATCGCAGCTATGTTCGTGTGATTTTGGGTAAAAAATAGTAACGAAAAAGAAATATCATAATTGTAAAGTTTTATTTATTTTGCTCATAAACATACTCTGTATTGAAGTTTTGCTTTTCATTGGGAATAAATCTAATATTGTAACACTTAAACGTACTATAATCATTATTATGGTTCCTTTTCTTAATATTTGTTTAGTAAAAGTTTGAATATACTCTTATTTATTATAATAAATATATTTACTGAAAGTTAATTTCATTGACATAGTAATTATAATTTAAACAATCTTTAAGCGCGATAACATTGAAATATGTTTCTCTATTAAAATATTTTTCCTTTTAGTTGTGTTTGTATAAAGAATTTTTAACATTGCGACTAGAAAATAACAAAACAATAAATTCGAAGGAAAAAAAGAAGTCTTAAATCTAAAAATTCAAATATGTACACAGTCATATTGAATTGCAATAACTCGAATTGAAAAAAAAAGACGCAATAAAATCCCTGATTGTAAAGTATTTTTGAATAAAACATAAATCTTAATACCCTTAAGTTTAAGTATATTAGAAAACTAACTAACTAAACAATCATAAATGCTTTGTCTTATCATAAAAAAATACACAAAGTGACTGCTATAGGTGATAATAAAGATGCAGTTTTTTTTTAATAAATGCTTAAAATATCTGAAAACGGTCTGAATTATAAATAATAGTTATAAATGTAGTTTTATTGTAGTGCCTTATTTAAGATTAAAAAAAAGTACAAAATCAGCTCTTTGCTTGATTGAATCCGCTGAAGACGACATCGACGACGAGACGCAGTTTGGTGGGGCGTTGAAAATGTAGCTGTTTCCAGCGAAGCGATTTTATTGTTTTTGTTGTAATTTTTGCATCAGAATTCAGCGCATATTAATCGAACCTGGCATCTTTTGTGGTCCCCGATCGTAGAATAGCAGATAGGCTGGCACACTTAGAACTTCATCGATTGAAACTTCTCTAACCACCGTATCGGATGTATAGAACCATCTTCAAACAAGGATGACCACATTTATTAAGCTTATATTTGCATTGGTTTGAATTAAAAACTTTTACCTGTGAGAACTCCTTAAAGCTCCTCTGCGATAAGTGACAAAATGTCCACTATTTGCTTCTCCAGAATGTACAACAACTGCCAGCAATCGGTACAAATTCCGCGGAAACATCGAACCAAACGTATTGAAACTACCGAAAGCGTCCATATTGCTGTTAGTTGGGACACTCGTCGAGAACAGAGACATAGTTGATCCCCATGGGGTGTTAGCCTAGAATTAATGTGTTTATATATACATATATATTTTTTTTTAATATTTTCTTCCACCAATTTTTTTACCTGGCTATTTAAATGGGGTTGAACAAAACTATACGGTGCCATCGATAGACTCTCTGGAAAATGTACATAGTCTTGACGTTTGCAAACCTGCCCTGTTGGTAGCCACACTGTGCGTGAAATGTGAATGCACAGACAAGCTGGTAGTTTGGCAAAAGTGAGTGATTTTGTGTGGTTTGTTGTTTCACTGCAGGAATCACATTTGACGCCTGTAAGATTTTCTGAAGCTATAAACTCACTTAACAGGTGACCCAAACTTAGACCGGATCGCCTTTGATCCGGTAGATGAAGTGTGATGCTGTCGAATTTATCATACCGAACGGTTGACTAATGAAATGTTAAAATTGTATAAAGTTTAAAAATTAGAGGCTTTAGTAAGAAATACAAAAAGAATTCAATTAATAGTATTTATTAAAATTACAAGGTAAATACATAAAAGGAGAGAGCAACTTGGATTTGAAAAGTGTTGATTTTTTTTTAAAAATTACAATCCACTAATAATCACTTTTTTATTTTTATAATAACTTTAACAAGTTGATTTGGGAACTACAACAAGAGACGGTACCAACTAGGTATTTCCGGATCCTTATATAAACATTGACTATTAAATCGATAACAAAAGAGAGGTGTGCCTACTTCAAGTTATTGAGAGCTTGGGTATAAGAAATGCACCAATATCTGAGTTACGGTAAAAATTTAGTCCCTTTCCTTGAAGCTAAGAAAAGAACTAAGTGAATTGACCCAGCACGCGTCGCTGGCACCTTTCTCAAAAATTCATAATATATGACGTACGGCATAATAGATTACCTTAAATCCACAACCATTGCATACAATTTGACTGCCCAGTGCTCCTTGGAATGGGTGTGGTACTTGCAATGGTGCTTGGTCGCTCCATATCTGGAAATAAGGAAATTTATTAGACTCAACCATCTAGTTCTTATTAAAACTCATTTTCGTACAGATACTCTTCCTGGGCCTCGGGACAATCTTTCAAGAGATCTGCAAGACGACGAAACTTTTCGATTCAACGCACCATCACCCATCTGTGTTTGCACCGAACGACATCGACTCTGCCGCTGACTAGCTAAGCTTAGATTTGGAGACATTGTTGGATCTTCGTTCATGTCCATCATCAGAGATCTTGATCCACTAACTCGGTCCTCGCCCTCTTCATCACAAACAGAAGCAGGAGAGTCCGGTGTATGGGCCTCAGATCTCACTTGCCGCATCAAATTCGTTGACTCATCGTATTCCGCATTCAAGAAATCCGAAAGGAGAGCACTCGAAGGCCTTTGAGTCGGCATCACTTCTTGTTTGCTTCCATCTTCCGGTAATAAAGCGTCTGACAAGCAGCCGACTTTCTTCGGTCTGGTGGATTCTTCTTCCAACGAAGCTAGCATTACATGCAGCAGTTCATGAGCATCTTGCTCGCCTTGAGGTATAACCCAACGAAGAGAGTTTAAAGCCCGGATCACAGCTCCGGGTGAATAGGGATCCCCTCTCAGAGTGGGATGGGTTCCATTGATGATCTCAAGCGTGTTCAATAGTGATGTGATGAGATTCTTTTTGTCCATCGATACTCCATTATACAACTGCAGCCAGGCTATAAATTGTGGGCAGGCTGCCAAGGCTTGCAGCAGAGTATTGAGAAAGCAAGTTCGCCCGAAATTGTGCAAGCCTGCAATTTGCCCTCTGCGCTGACGAAGTCTTGACGAACCTGTTGGCAAATGGGAAGAAAAGTTTGGCTATTTATAGTTTTTCTACAAAAATACCGCAATAATGAGAGAAAATCACTTGGGTTACCCGATGGTCCCCATAAAACAAAAGCCCCAACTACGGCAGCCACTGTGACACCTGCAGCCATTAAAATCTTCTCCCCTTCCATTTTTTGATTTTGATTAACTTTGATTTATATTAAATTTGATTATTTTTCAATATTGGTAGTTGATGCACATTTTGTGCAGGGGATTCGTGACTGGAATTGTGATTTAAAGTTATTTTAAGTCAATTGTTTTTGTTTTTGTATATCAAAGTTAGTTTTCGGTGACCAGGAATTTTCTTCTATCTGCTGCAGGAAAAAATAATTTTCAAAGAAGAACGTCAAATATCGACTTTGTATCTGTCACAGAAATATATTTGGAGTCTGTTTGAAAATTATAGAAATAGGTCAGTTATGGTAAGATCACAATAACTGTGTACAATTTAATCACAATAGCTTTCGCCATTTGGCAAATGAATTTTGTACTTTTGTTTTGATAAGAAAGTAAAAACAGGTCCGGGAACTGATTTTTGTGGTTCAAAAGAGATTTTCATATATCCTTACAATGCTTTATAATTTACCAGCCTAAAAAGTAAAGATTTAAAACGACCACAGTACCAGTGTAAGGAGCAGTACAAGAAGAAGAAGGATGGGAAAGAATTTCACATTCATTACCTGCCTTAGGAAGCGTCCAGTAGAAACTATAGAAAATAAAAAACTGGCCTTCTATTTGGTATTTTTTATTATCAAGCGATTTTCGTGTTATTGCATCGAATCACGTGAATAAAAAAAGCATTATTGTGCGAAAATAATTAATTCTCATGAACAATTCCTTAATTTAAATTAATTATTTCATCAAACCACTATCATAAAGCTTTTGTTGGATAATAATGGCTCAGTACTACTTTTACCTATAGCTAAGTCTGCTATTACACGATGAATCTAGATGCATGCGACATCTTCGAATTCTTCTTTGTTATCCTATCCTGTTTCTCAAGTGCTATTACACGATGAAACCAGATTCATGAATCTATTTTGACAGTTCTCTTTTATTTATATTTCGTTGTTTGACTTGTAGGTTTGCTTATGAGACTTTTCAAATTCAGATGATTTCAGTTTTCTTTGAAATCAATTAAACAAATATTTAAATTTGATTTGTTTTTATTTATTGATGAAGAATATGAATTTTGGAATACAAATTAGTATAAAAAACATTTATAATGTTAAGATGCATCGAAGTTTCCTTCTCGAAGAACGAAACCATATGAAAGAGAACAGTAAAAAAGCGAACAAGAACAAAGACAAACGTCAAATTGTCGCACGGAAAATTTTACCCGTGCGACACAGGTCGATTTTCTTGCGTCTCATGTTTTCGAATTTTGTCTCTCTTTTGCACTTATGTTGTTCGAAGTGTCGCATGCATCTAGATTCATCGTGTAATAGCAGACTAAGCACTTTTAATCTTTACCATTTTAATGGATGTCGGTTTAATAAGTTTCATAAATAAAAGTTAGGTACCCCCACTCAATTAAAAAATAATTCGGAGCCAATTTTCAAATTATTGAACACGCCTATCACTATTACAGTATTTTTCTGCAACCTTCTACTGTAAACATTACTCTCAACACATTCAAAATAGTACCCAAGTGTCAAACTGTCAAAATCGAATCTCACCACTTCTTCTGTCAGTTAAAATAATTCAAGGGGAGGTCTCGCATTTCACTTTCTGAAACTTTTTCATAGAAAATTCACACAAAATTCTGATAATCTTCAACAATATTTTGTAATTAACATACATTTTTTTGTAACATAATTAAAATTACCTCAAAATAAAGATCAAATACATTCGGAAAAACTCAATTAACCACAAATAAAAACGAATCTGCATGGGCGAGAAGTTATCATCACGGACGACGAGCAGAACTTGAACAAAATCGCAAAATGGTGGGTTTTGGAGAAGACTTTTTGCAAGGATTTTCATTTGGTCTTCTTGCTATAAGTTGCCATAGATCAACTTCCTTTGTAGTTTCTTATTGTCTTTACTGTTGAGGAGTTATTTTTTACTTTAGTTGGGCATAGTATCGAAAATCTTTGCATTGGCAACCAGCTGGGGGGCAATATTTCTACCTACTTGTAAATCTCTTCAAAAACTTTGTCATTGGGCGTAGTTGTTTAACAAAAAAAAAAAAAAAAATTGCGTACTTCAACAAAAGCAATAGGCGATAGTTCATTGAATAGTTTCCTAGTTTCCTCATTGTGCCTTTGTTGTGTAGAAAATTATATTTTTTGTTTTTTTCTTTCAGTCGACTTCCCTTGGGATTGTGGAGAATTTGTTAAATGAATTCTATCATCCCACAACACATAACCAACGAAAACGTGAGATCGAAGACCAACTGACTTCATTCAAGAACCAGCCTAGCTCGTGGCAGCAGTGTCTTTGTGTTCTCTCTTCAAACTGCTGTTCAACAAATGAATTCCTTTGGATGTTTACCACTTCCACCCTGGAGCACACAATAACACGACGTTGGGCCCAATTATCGCCCCAAGAACACAGCCACCTGCGGGAGAATCTCTGGTCTAGCTACGCCAATCTGCCATACGATGTTTCGCGTCGACAACGAGACACAATTGCACAATTGATAGCACTCGCGGGCAAACGAGAGTTCCCTGACGAGCATCCGGAATACATTAAGCATTGCGTAGAACTGACCAAAATGTACTTCCGATTAGGAGTGGTTCTCTTGAGGACCACATCAGAAGAAGTCGTCAGCAATCGAAATGATGTTTCTTCAGATAGAAAACAGTATTTTCAGTCATGGTATTGAATATGAGTACTTTAATATGAATGCGAGTTTTTGTTATTTACTTGTCGTTACTTATTTTAGCATAACACAATGTATGCCAGAAATCGTTGAACTCCTGGGAAAATACTTGGTTATATCAACTTGTCATCTTAATGGAAACGCCCTGAGTGCGATACCGAGCGATATAGCAGACTACAGGCTTTACACATCACTGCCAAATGACAATTCTTTAAGGTATGTTAAATTCATTGTTTTCATTTGATTTGTATGCAAAATGTTTGTTTTTTTTTTAGTTAATTTTTTTTTGTAACACTTTTAAGATAAGGATTTTTTTGTGTTATTTATAAATTTAGAGAAAAATCATTCCACAATTTTGAAAATGTTTTTTGTTTGAAGAAAGTAAAACGAATAATCAGCTTTATTCCATGTGAGATTTAGAATTAAAAGTAAATCATATTAAATTATTTAAATTATTTATGTAATAGGGTTTTACGATTCAAAAGTTTATTTGTACAAATTTGTGTTGTTGTTATAAATAGAACCGATATCTTATTTGTAGTTGAGTAAGGCAGAAGAATATTGAAAAAAATGAATGAAGGTTCATACTTATAAAGAACACGTAGATCAACACAACAATCCACCAATCAATATGTAATATCGTCTTAACACGATTTTTTACTTTTTGAACCAAGTTACAATGAGGGATAAAATTCCTTAAAATTTTTGTCACTAAAATATTTGCATCGATTTCTATTTCCTTTTGCACAAATGAGTGTCATTTTAAGTGTACTTTTGTAGTTATACATACTTCTCACAAGAATCAATTTTTTAAATACATTTATGGTATCTTAAAATTTTGCATTTTAAATTATTAAAATATTGAAGAAAATAAACGACATTTTCATTTCCTCCGCATTACAAAAGAAGATTTAGCTACGAAGATCCTAGTTAACTAAGAAATTCTGAGTTTTATAGTCTCACCAAAAATAATCACAGCTGAAATTGAAGTTCTTGCTAATTAAGATTGTTATTATTATTATAATCTCTCAATTATAAATTTACTTATATATAGTATGTGTTAAATAACATTTGGTTTTTATATGCAGCTCATCGGTTCTTGAGCTTCTCCAATGCGTTCAACATATTTTCTCATGGATACCAGTAGATAGCTTACTCACCGAATATTTTATTTTGGCCCTATTTGATTTGGCAAAATGGCGTAAAGAACAACCCGAGATTTCAGTGGCGGCTCTAACAACAGTCAATGAATTATTTTACTTACAAAAAGCCATACCATTTCCAAATACAATTATGACTGCAATCAATGGACTGTTAGATAAGAACAATTATACTAAATCCAGTGAAATGTACGAAGACAAATTCACGGAACTTCTACGACTGAGTGCAACGAAATTCTGCTCAAAACTTTTAAACGATCAATCCCTATTAGATCCATTCGTATCAGGCTTGCAGACATATACATTTAATGTTGAATCAACAATGCCATTATCAGAAAGACTTGAAACATGGAAACCATTGTTGAGAGTTTTTGCATCATCAGCTAAAAGTGAAATGTACATAGATTCATGTATAATATTTGTGGGACATATTCTGAGGGTGATGCGTGTTGAAGTGCTCAATCCAATTTATGAAGATGAAACACTTGATGAAAATGTAAGATTAAAGATAAAGAATTTACTAATTTTTGATTCAATAAATAATAAATAATTTCAAATAGATGCAAACAAAGTGGCAACATTATATCGCACCTTGTATTGAAGTAATTGCTCTAGTGGCAGAAATGCGACCGAACCAAACATTCAATCAAGTTTATCGACTGTTTACTAGACCGTTTTTGGTAATCATCATGTCCATAGAGAAGGCAATTGACAATAAGACTTTCGATCCAACAAACGAGAATGAATGTTGTCGCATTCGGTATAGTTTGAGAGAGATCTCGATGCTGTGTCAAGCGTTAGTTCGGATAGCCCCATCGCTGGACCTAGGCGCATCAGAAGAAATTCCCCTGAATCTGTGTACCCTCGTGCGGACTCTTCTGAGCGCAGTGAACTTTTTTAGTAGCAAAAAATTTCAAAGCCTACACGCTGAGAACTCACTGCTCGTGGCGAGTTTTGTTGATTTGTTGGACAATCTCGAATGAAAATTTCGAAAATGGCAAATAATGTGTTAATTTATTTCTAGATATGCTCAGTCTCTCTTGGCATTGCGAAGTTTGCTAGCCATATCCCCCGCAGTGATAACTGATGATCAGCTCCGAAGCTTGATACACACAGTTGCACAAATATTACTCCCAAGTACGTTTAATGAATCCGCTCTCGTACAAATGGCAGCCGGTAAGTTTGTTTGAGTTGATTTCGTTTTTTATAAGATTTAATTTTGATTTTTTGATTTGTTTATTAGCTCAACTGCTTTTGAACATTGCCTCTGTGATACGACCAAAACAAATGCTGGAGGTTGATTTGGTTGTTCAATTAGTACGAGCTGGCACCGCATTGCCTCATTTGCCAAAACACGTACTGCCCGTGGTGTATGAAGCCCTTATAAGTTCCTTAGTTTTTCCCTGGAAGAACATTTGCCAGCAAGAACAGGATTTTGGTCGTCGATCTCTCGTTCTTCAAGATTACGTTGGGTGTTTATGTCAGGAATTCTTAGCTATCGATCCATCTATACTCACTAATGGGCATGATGTTAAAATAAGTGCAATAACCGTCGGCATTCTTCCAATAATCACCGAAATTATCAATTATTTCAACGACACAAATAGTACAGTCAAAGAAATGCTTCTTAATGCGTTCAAGGTTAGTTGCAATAATGAAACATATTAAGAGAATCCATTGAAATATACTTGTGCTTGTTAATTTCTTTTAGCCGACAGTTCATAAGGCAATGAATATATTCAATGCAGTTGGTTTCGATAGCAATGAGATTGCGACAACAGTTTCTGATTTCGCTTTGAGTGTGTTGCGAACGCTACAGAATCAATTAGGCATGACATTCGTTAGAGAGATGATCACGCTATTTATAAATTCCAGCACAAGGTTTGTGTGAAAGTTTTTTATTGCATTGATTTATTTTTTAATTTATTTTTTTTAGAGGAGAAATGACTGTGAGGAGATTGAAGTCTATGGAGAAAATCTTGCAAATGTTTCAATTAATCGTGCAACAACCGGGCAGTGAAACCATGTCACTTATCCCATCGATATTAAACCTAACATTAGACCATATACTTCCATTATTGAGCTATGATAATAATTTGTTGGATTATTCGGATGTGGCACATTTGATGTACACATTGTTTGATAGGTAAGATTAGATTTTATTTAATATATTTAACCAAAGACAATGATTAATCCTTAACTTTAACTTTCCCTCATTCATATTTTAAGCATTTTAAATTACCGCTGGCAATATTTCTACAAAACAAACGTACAGTCTATAATTTTAAACGGATCATCCAACACAAATAACAGCAACGATCATGTCCAACATCCAGAACAGTTTTTAGCCATATTCAATTCCTATGGCCAAGCACTAGTCATCGGCAACGATCCGAATATTACTCGCACAGTTTTGGTTTCGTTACAGAATCTTAACGAAAGATGGAAACTCTTCCATCGTGCTTTATTTAAAACAAATTTACTCACATCATTCCAGTGTGCGTTGATAAACGCATTGCTCTCAGCTGAAGGTGCCCTCCATTTTGATGTCATGAGTGGTGTCCTCTTTTCAATGGGACAGGTTGATAAATTGAAATTGCATGAGAGTTTCATGTCGATTGGGTTCACTGCGACGAACTCAAAAGTCATTGAAGAAATCTGCTTAGCAACGGTGAGCAAAAATATAAAAAAAAAACGAGTAAAGTGATACATTCTTAAATTTTATTCCCAGGACATTCCAACGTTCTCTCAAAAAATGTCACAGCTTATACAAGATACACGTTGCACAAGACTTTCGCAATAACATTAAGAGGTTGCCCGAAATCATCACATTTTAGGTGCAATCATTCATTAAATGATTTTTTTTATTTTTTTTTTAAATATTATATTTTCGTGTTTAGAGTTCGTTTTTTTTATAATTTGAGAATACTCAAGATCTCAGCATTATACGTAGAAATTTTATGTTCTTTTCACGTTTAAAATGTATTCATGTTTGAAAACTGAAGTTTCAAAACTAAAACAAGTAAAGTCTTTAACTAATGTCCTTTTTGATTGGTATCAGAATGAAAGTTATTGTGGATTCCATATATGAATCAAGAATATTGTTCTTCCAGATAACCAGTCAAAAAAGCCATGTATTTTCGGCCTTAATTAGCAAAATTTTTGAATGAAAATCTTAAAATTATACAAATGTGCCAACTTAATTGGCGTTAAAAAGAACAAAAAAAAAGGAATATAAATCAGATTTATTTTTATTTTCGCTGTGTTACTTTTTTATTTCGTGTTGCAAAAAAAAAAAAAAAAAAAAAAAGTAGAGATTATTATGCATATAGTAAACTGTACCATATTGCGCATTTGGATATTAGTTATAGAAGTAAAAAACAAAACAAAAAAAGATTATGTAATATGCTACTTCCTAAGGAAATATTTAGTTTTAACAAAAAATAAAAGGAAGTATTTTATGATTTATAGATTTAAGTAACACTTTTATTTTGTATTTTTTGCTTTGTTTTCTTTTTTTAATATATTCTTTTGCTTAAAAAACAAAGCTGTAAAAGACGTAAGATTCTATTTAGTTGTTTCTAGTTATCTAAGTTATATCGAGAACAAGAAAAACAAAAAATACTAAAATTAAACAACAAAAAGTATATATCGTCATTTGTGTCATTTTTTATATTTATATACTAGGTATACATAAATATATTGATAATAATTATTATAAAGTATTTCGAGTAAGAACTTATAGTCATGTGTGTAATGAGCATTTTAAATATATTCGTATTCGTATACGTAAACATTATATTCAATTTTTTTTTTACCAGAAGTCTCTTAATTCATATTGCATATACAAAATTAAAGTGGATGTAACATGCTTATAATGGACCTTCGAGATTACTCTGTTATTTATGTTAAAGCTATCGTTCCTTTTTCTTATGATTTATGTAATTATATCATTACGAACGGATTCTGTGATAGTTTTAGTCGCAATTCGTAAAAGTTTTCTATTACGATTCAGTTCAAGATAGGACTCATTATTTACATTTGAAATTTCTGAAGGGAAACAATCGCAAAGAAAATTTTGTTGGGATCCGCTAAAACATTTTTTTGAATACAAATAAAAATTGGAGAAGATTTGTAATTTGATACCTATTTGTAATCGTAACTCGAAGTATTAAATATTTCTGTTAAGATTCTATTAAAAGTAGGAGAATCTTAGCCGCAATTTTATGCACTGCCTAGTATCCTCATTAATGTGTGTGTGCTTGCGAGCCATAATCATAAAAATTTGTATCAGTTGTATTAAATAAGTTTACACTATATGACATCTTTAAATTTCTTTTGATGAGAATACTGCAGTATAAATATACATTAATCAGATTAGATTCAGGTCATTCAAAGTTTCCAGCTGCATCCTGGTTAGAAAAAAGAAGTAAAGTGCCAATTGTTAATAAAGTTGTCCCTGAAATATATAAAAGGAAACAAAAGTTTGTATTGTATTTTTATTTTTCATATACGTACATACATACATACATATGTATGCACAGATTTTTTTATTGTTTTCTTTTTTTTTTATAAATGTATGTCACGATCTTCATTAACATTAATATTCGTTTTATATTAAATAAATATTTAACGTGTATAATTTATATTCATTATTCAACACTTATCTTATATTAACGCAATACATTTTCTTTCCTTTTTATGTCTAAAATATTGACACATTTAAATATGTATAAGGTAGTGTATGTTAAAGCCAAACAAATTCTTCTTCGATAAAGGGTTGCTTAAATGTTTAGTTTTAATTTCCTTTCTTAAATTTGGTTAGCATTACATATTGGTATGTTACTTCATTTTGTTTTATATATCTAGTGTCTGTACAACCACATTCAATTTATAAAGAGTTAAGCATCAAAAGGACCTTAAACTTCAACTATGGGTAAGTACTCCAAATTAACCGAGGGCGCCAGCGCAGCGCCATAACTTTTTTGATAAACGAAATATACAGAAATTATTTCTATTGTAAAATATCAACATGAGTTAGTTTTTAAGACAAATATTAACTTTTGATGACCTCTTATACATACATAAGTCTCTTATGAGATTGATACAAGAGTAAATTATTATATTATTGTGAGATGTTGTACATACAATCATAAGTTTTGAATATTCAAACACAAAACGGTTGTGTAGAATACATACGTTTATTAAATTCATCCAACTCTTTTTGTTGTTATCCGTTTTACGCTATCAGTTCCAATAAAAATTAAATAGGTACTATTTTCATTCATTTTTGTGGTTACAAAATTAAATTAAATCTTTTTAAGGAAAATTTAATATTCTTTTAAAAACTTTTTTTCAAAACCAGACTTGATGGCTTAAAACCGGCAACTATATGCCGTATTGTATTTGCTCGTGTCTGAAAACTTTTAGAAACAGAAAAAGATTAGTAGATAGGTACATTATTTAATCTCGTATTATTGTGTACTCTTTTTCAATTTTTTTTTATCGTTGGTATACATTAAGGTCACTCAACAAATTATTTATATTTTTAATACAAAAAGCATTTACATATTAAAAAATGCATTTAAATGGTTTTTTCCAATTGGTCAGAATAAAATTTTCTCATGGAGAAGAATATTTATAAAAATATAAAAATGTATACTTATTAATAGGATTATTATTTTAATTTTATTGTTTTTAAATCTTCAAAGAAATAGACAAATACTGGATGAGTAGAACTTTTGTTTCTTAAATACATATATATACGATGTACACAACAAATTATTTTTCACATGTTCAGCATTTAGCAAGTGTTTAATTATATCAATAAATAAATTATTTTGTGTGATGAAATTTTACTTACAATTAGTTTTTTTTAAGTTGCCTCATTAGTATATAATATTTTGTATATATTATGTATTTTTTATAGCAACAGTAAATGGTCATGTTTTCCATATACATATATATGTGCACACAATTTAATTGTTCATTTGTTTTTCTGATACACTTGGGAAATGCTTTCCATTTTTACCTTAAAACATACAAAAACAGGAATTATTGAGGGTAATAAGAAACTAGACCTAAGTTTATTAGTTTTTCGCGAGCTGTGATGTGATGAAATATTATTATTTTGTTAAGTTATGAATTATTTACTTACTACGTTCTTGTGACTTTCCTTAAAATGTTGCGAGCGATTAGGAAAGTGTCATAGGTGGTAAAAGGGATTTTAAAATCATTTTTGAATTGAGGACATTTTTTTCCATAATTTTGGAATAGAAATCAATATCCATAAAAATAAATATCCCGCCATTGTCTGTTTTTATCCAACATTTTGAATTTGCTTGTTACTGGTTATAAAATTTACACAAAAAGAAGGTATAAAGGTGCACGATTGGGTTTAGAAACCTGAAAATTTAAAGATCAAATTTGGGGCTTGAGAGATCGCCCAGTTTGTTGGATATAAATGCGTCTGATAAAAAAGTATTCTTGATGGAATTCTTACATACTCATATTTAGCAGAGGGCTAGTAAACAGCATTTCTGTTTTTTTTTTATAACAAACATTTTTATTTGATAACTTCCCAAATTCACATACCTAAGAAGATTATGGTTCTCCATAAATGCTTCAAAATCTTTTCTTCACGATAAGATACAAATTTCATTTACTATAAGTTCAATTTTCACAAGCACAATAAAAACCACCTTATTCTTAAATCAGTAGTCTTTTCAGATTTTTAAGGTTTGAATTCACAAAAATACAAAAAGTTTTATTTATTGATTAACCCCATCATTCTATAAATTTATATTTAAAAAAATATCGTAAGTCGTGTTCTAATTTTAAAGTCTTTTAAACACAGAAATAGTTTTTGTTCTAGTCAATAACTTAGTTTTCTTTTAGTCAATTATCTTGATTTCCTTTTAGTCAAATATATAAAATTTTCTTTTAGTCTATTTATCTGCGATTCACCTTTCAAATACAAACGAAATATTTTATTTTTATCCTAGGCCTTAAGTCCAAATTTGTATTCTGTCCAAAAATACTACTTACGTACTACAGTGTATAAAGACTTTCAACTTCAAAAAAATACTATGAAACTTTCAGTATTTTTTATTTTTTTAAGCAAATTTCTAGGTCAATTGACAAACAATTTTCGAAGAGAAAGATTTTAAACAAATGAAATTCAGACTTCGAGTTTAAAACTTAATACTTTTTATATTGTACGATTATACTAAACTACGTAATAGAAGTATGAAACTTTCCTTAATTTTCCGTAACTTTCAATTATTAATTTTAACTTAAGTTGAAATTTTGTTGATTAACTCTATTGGGCACAAAGCTGATAAGTTTAAGTGTTGGTGGAATTGGTCTGAGTTGTATTCTTAAAAAGTTAAAGTTATTGATTTTAAGTTTTTGAGTATATTATAGGAAGAACGTTTCTAAGTATGAAAACTTCTTCACATACTAACTAAAGGGATACTGAATACTAAAGGATAATATGAACGTTGTTGTTTCAAGTATACTCTTTTATCATTTGTGAATGAAAATGAAGATCATGCATTTCTATAGTTTGCTTCTTTAGTTTTCAAAACATTAATAGTAAAAAGAAAACTTGTAAAACAATATAATTGAAATAAAAATATTAAACTTAAAAAACTGATCCTGAATTCCATTTATAACAACCATAGCTGGTTTAGTTAAGTAATATGAGTTCAGATTTTCCTCAGATTAGGATATATGTAAGTATTACAGTTAAAGTGGATGAATATAGATAGTGTTATCACTGATTTTTTGGTCTGGTAGAATGTCAAGTACTAAACGAATTGAATAGCGAAGTTTTTCTTCTTCGAATCAAGAAAAACTCAAGATTTTAAAGATTTCTCTTAATTACTTTAACCATAACCAAATAGACAAACTTACTACTTCCTTTTGTTTTACTTCAATTCGTAGTCAATATTCAGGACTTGGGTGTGTATATAAATTTGAATACAACCTCTACATATTTAAACTTTACCAACATGCATTTTTTTTTAAATTGTATTTCTTTTAAGGAAGAAATTTCCCCCATTTCTCACAGATAACACAAAAATTATTTATCTATTGCACAAGTATATTTTTCATATAAATTTTATTTTCAATAAATATATTTTATTCATATAAATTCACCTAAATTAGGAAAGTCCTAAATATACATAATTTATATTATTTTTTTGTCATATAAAATAGATTTAAGTTTTTTTTCTTATTTTTTTTTCTTCAAAGCCAGTGCGACAGAAAATGTTTTTTTTGTTGTTCTAAATATAATTTTATATTGTATGTAGTTGTTTAATTTTAATCTTTTATTATATAGGTATATCTATAAATTTTATTTAATAAATATAATTGTGTTTGCTCTTATTCCTTAATTTTATTTTATATTTCAAATTTAAACATATATTTAATGAATACATTTGTATTGAATTTTAATTTAATGTGTGCAAAATCACACTACAACAATATAATTATTCACAATTTGTTTTGTTTAGGGTTTCTTTTAGTATTTTAAATATATATATATATATATATATATATATGTATAGCTTTGCATAAGTATGATACAGTGTAATTTAAATATATAAATTTCTCGTTGTGCTTATTTGCGTTTAGTTATTTTTTATTGAGTTATTTTATAATGTTGTATTATTTATAAATATTTTTTTTAACAACAATCTGTTTTCAATTAAATTGATTTTTCTGTTTAAACTAACAAACTATTTTTGAATACATATGCATAAATATGTAAGCTAATTTATTACTATTCCTTTTTAAAATACAAATTAAATAATTATTTAAATACTAAACATTTAGTTCACAGCAATGTTATAACTTGTTTCTGAAACGTAACATTTATATATAATATATATATTTTTATTTTTTATTTTATTTTATTTGGAATGCAACATGCAACATCCAATTCAAAATAGAAAATATAATTCTTATTCTTTTCTTTAAACATTGTTTAAATATTTGTACCATTCTCCATAATATAATATGTTTATTTTTTGTTTTATTTTAAATTAGCTATCTAAATATTTAATATTTTAGTTATCCACTGAATCATTTAGCTACTTTATGAGATAGAAAAGAATGACCAGAGAACAAAGAGAGATAGAGAGTGAGAGAGTAATAAATTTAAATTATAGGTATATATGTACAAATTTGTTTTTAAATTCATAAATTTTATTTTTTTTTTTTTTTGTAATGTGATGCACCATTTTATTGTATCAAAAGAGAACATTAAAGCACCAAAAATGTACACCATAAAAAATCTAATTAACAAGCGAAAAATTAGCTTGTTGATAAGATCAGAAGTGTGACATTGATTTTTTTTTTTTCTAAAAAAGTGTATCCTCTCCATTTGAGAGAATTTTGTTTAATAACAACGAGTATTCTTGTCATTAGAAATAGGACGGACGCAAAATAAAATTTCACTTTTGTTCATCCGTATCTCTTTTCCAAAATCAATTATGATGACTTTTTTTATTGTAAATGTAGTCCTTCTGACTGATTATTTGATTCTCCAATTACTTTGCGCTGCTGCTAATGCTGCTACCACAATGTTGAGTTGAGGAGAATTTTTCCCAAAAAAACATTATTGTGTTCGTAGAGGGAGGAAGAATACAACGGCGTGTTCGTCCTATCCTTTTTTCACAAACACAACATACACAAAATTATTTTACTATTTTTTCGATAACTTCTAAAGATTTTCATAGAGAAGTGTAATGTTTGTACGATATCATTGCCAACAATGTTTACTTGGCATCATCCTGCTCCATGGGTTCCTCGGATTCACCTCGAGATAATGCTCTGCAAAAGGACAAGTGGAGTCATGAAATGAGAGTGTTTTTGAGATTAACAAAACTGTGTGTCATAGAGAAACTTAAACGAACTTTGTTTATGTGAGAAATAATTCGAATACTATTTCTTTTGACATACTGTTTCGATGGGATTTTACCTGTTAGGAGGTTGCATTGAAAGTCCAGCCATAGCTGTTACAGTCTCGGATTCTTCTCGTTCAGTTCGAAGAGCTTGCATAGCTGACATGGCAACTGTATGCGCTGAACGACGTACACAAGGCCAATGGGACATCTAAGAAAAGAAAACAAATGCATATATTAATAAAATGTTATCTGAATAATGCTATGCAGTAATTAAAGTTAGTTTTAAATCAAATAACTTTCGCTGCGCCTCTGGAAATATATAATATGTCTTGGTTTTCTAAAACTGTTGAGTATTGCCACATGTACAAATAATTATTGTTTGTTATGAAAGCAATGATATCTAATATTTAAGGCTTAGAAGATATACTAACCTGTATGGCAATAGTTTTTTGCAATGTGTCGACTGCATTTTGACATGGTGGCCGGGATAACTCTGTTTCTGCTATTGGCGCTGTTTCATCCCCCAGCAAAGCCCGGACACATTCTTGGGCTGAGTCACATATCGC
This sequence comes from Scaeva pyrastri, assembly GCA_905146935.1. Classification (NCBI taxonomy): domain Eukaryota; kingdom Metazoa; phylum Arthropoda; class Insecta; order Diptera; family Syrphidae; genus Scaeva; species Scaeva pyrastri. Next base: position 10,153,405 of record LR989929.1, on the reverse strand, counting down.
TGGCAAGTCATATCCTCCTTCTAGAGCGAGAACAATCTTTCCACCAGCCAGTTGCATCAATTCTCTCGTCATGTAACCAAAACAGGCTGGCGATACCAAATAACCACCCAAAGGCGCAGGATGTCCTGCGGCAGCATCAAAACCCGCGGACACAAGAACAATATCCGGATTAAATTCGCGTGCAATGGGCATGACGACGGTACGGAATGCGGCTAAATATTCGGCATCCCCCAGTGGCGGATTAAGTGCACCCGACCAGGAGACGTTCACATTAAAGCCAGATCCAGCACCAGTTCCACACTGTTAAAAGGAATAATCAATAAGTATAACAATTTATCACAATCTAAGAAAACTCACCTCTGTTGGCCCACCAGTTCCAGGAAAGAAATTCCCATCGTCATGTCTATGTATTGAAAGATACAAAACATTGGGTGTATCATAAAACGCTTGCTGAGTTCCATTCCCATGGTGCACATCCCAGTCGACAATTAATATTTTTTTCATTTCTGAAGGTAAACGCTGACGTAATATCTTTGCCGCAATAGCGACTGAGTTGAAAAAACAGAAACCCATTGCAAGATTAGATTCAGCATGATGGCCGGGAGGACGAACTACCGCGAAGCCATTCTTCAGGTCACCTTTAGCTGTTTTAAATGCCAAATCAATCACACACCCGGCGGCCATTCGAGCTGCTGCGGCAGTATGGTGTTCATTCCACGTCGTGTCAAGATCCACACCCACTCCGCCACATCCCAACCTTACAAAGCTAACAGAAGGAGTAATTTCAAGCTTTTGCCGATTCAGTTGATTTGAACCGAACAGCAAAGCATGAGCCTCTGAGTGTACGGTTTGTAATTCCTCTTGTGTAGCTTTTCGCGATCGAAGACGATCACATCTATTCGCCAGACCTGTTTCTATGAGCCTAGCCCAGACGCTTTGTAAGCGACCACTATGCTCTGGATGTGACGAATTGTTACCACAAACGCAGGCGTGTTTTAGCATTAAATTGTCAAATGCCAGCCCCGTTGTGATTTTGTGCGGACTCTCGATCACATGACGTCGATGTGGCATACTAAGATTGACCGGTGGAATATGATCGGCAGAGGAGGAAGTCACAATCGGCTGTATGTGTTGTCCAGTATCAGGAATTTGACTTAGACCATGCGGTCCTAGATGCACCAGCGGGCTGGACAATGTCCGCGATAGAGGACGGATTAAACCACGTGCCACGGCATCGTCGACCTAGAAAATGGAACGATTCGCGTTTTTTTTTGGTTAGGAAACCACAGAACAGGGACAACATCGATCATTCCTCCTCTCACCTGCAATGAATGCATATACAGCAGTTCCCTCTGTTGCTGTAGGTACTCTTGGTCGCGCATTTTTGATTTTAGAGCAGCTTCCAGGGCCGTCTCTTCAGGTATACTTCTTTGAGATGTACTGGTTATTACAGAGTTGGCCAATACTGTCTTGGGCGGTTGTTTTTTATCGGTTAGATCTATCACTTCGTTGGTGGATTCTTCGGCTTCCTTCAGTTGTTGGTGCTGCTGTTGTTGCTGTTGATCACGACCGCTGCGGGTTAGAACAGTTTGTCGGATTTTTTGCGTAAGTAACATATGCTGTTGCTCATAGGCTTGACGTTCCGCCTGTTTACAAGTAAATGAGAACAAAAATTGATTTACAAAAAATTGCAGAAATAAAGATCGAATGTAGAATTCAAAAACTATATTTTTTTTAAATAGAAAAACAATTTCGATCACTTACATCACTATTCTCGTAATGAGTCTGTGCAATATTGACTTGCCCCGTCCCTGTAAGCATTGGATGTCCTAATGGCAGTGGGGCCGATTGTGTGCGTCCCAATGGTCGATGACCCTGCTTATTGAGCCTAGCATGGGCAACCTGGACATCGGTAATTGGTTGGCCATACAAAGGAAGAGGATGCATACCCATCGACACACTCGTCATGGGTGTATTGGCAGCATGTGCTTGCGGCGGCATTTCAATTGAACCCGAAGTTGACGACGCCGGTGCGTTGGATCTTGTCGATGGTGGCGGTATTCCAGTACTACTGCTAGTTGCTGCAGCATGATGATGATCATAGGGTGGCAAAGGATTGTAATAAGTTGGCGCACCAGCACCAATCATAGGTTGAGCAGCAGCAGCTTGTTGTCGCAAAGCAGTTAGCATGGCATAATTAGCAGCGGTAGGCGTATGGGCGTTTGGTAAATGCGGTCGTCCCAAAGATATATTCGGCATGGATGGCGAACTGAAGAGGGACAAATCGTTAATACTACTCCGTGGGCCAGACTGATATTGAGCAACATCCTCGTTTTCTTCTTGAATCGGTTGACTTGTAGGTGAACCTCGACTGCCACCAGTTACAAGGGATGGCGGTGAGTTGGGACCAGAATCTGGAGTACTGTTGCAGTCTTTTAAAGAAAAAAGAAGAAGAAACATATGATTTTAAGTAATTTGAAATTAATTGAAGATTTATTTTCAAACAAATTAGTTTTGCTTTATGTTTTAGTGAATTAATACAAAAGCATCAAATTAAAATTAAAAAAAAACTAAGGATGTTATCCAAAAAATTTTAGGGATAAAAAACCAAACATCTAAAACAACGCTTAAAATATACATCAACAAAATGTGTGACAAATATAATTATAAATAAATAAAATTTTGTATTAATTCGCTGATATACGAGTTTGTACCTTAGCGGGGCTGTTTGTTTGTATAAAATAATTAATTTGTATTGCATATTTATGTTTTTACGTACTTGCCAATGTTGAATTGTGCTTTGCCTGGCGTCTCTGGATTGCTTGCAGATGTCTTTCCTGCCGTCGGGCAGCTGATGGACCAATCCTTGCCTTGCGGTCGATTACACTTTGTTTGAGGCGTAATTTCAGCAGATTCGGTTCGGAAGCTAGTGTAGGATAATTTCCATTTGTTATACAAAAATCTCTTTGCAGTCAATTTCATTTTTTGTTTGTTTTTCAAAAGTCTCAATTTACATAATTTATATATTTACAAGATAGAAATAGTTTTAAGTTTAGGATGTTTTCTTGATTACTAAACTGATTTAGGCGAATTCAATAATTGAAATTGGTGTAAACTACAAGCATAATTTGAAGAAAAATGGAAAGAATTTGTCGAACACTTCAAAAATTCGAAGCACATTGAAAGTCGTTCAGTGAATTTCAAATAAAAAAAAAACAATAACGTTAGGGATACTTTTAAAAAGTTAATTATAGTTTGAAACCTGACAAATATACATAAGAGGCCAGCTGAATTTTGTTTATTAAACTTTCACAATAAATAAATCTACAGGATTAAACCCAAAATTTCTATGTTTACTGTTTAATTGCTGACATCAGAAAGCAATTGATGTAGAACAAATTTTGAGGTCTCATTATCGTAAGAATGTTAAATGTTACATTAAACTATTGAAAAAAAAAAAACAATTAAATCAAAGTCCAAGAGAAATGAAGTTAATAGATAGTTAATGTTTACTTTTTCTGGAGAAAACTTCCTTGTTTTTATTTTTTAGAAAAGCGTCTGTTGTCCTTGGAAATAATTTTAGTTTTATTATGTTTATATGACTCTTATCTAAAGCTAATATTCTAAATCACTAAAATACAAATATTTTTCTACAAGCGTTATTAATTGTTGTCATGTTATTTTTCTTTTATTCAAAACAAAACAACAAACAAAACAATAGCAATAATAAATTGTTTTAATGAGTCTGTCTTTATTTTATTGCTGAAATTATTTGATACTTTTTAATTAAATAAAATTGTTTGTTTTGAATGTATTTGAAAAATGTAAAATCCATGCATTAATGTTTAATAGTTTATTTTTTGTATTAATAACAAATTAGATAAAACCAAAAAAAAACTATTTGTTTTAAATTAAAACAAATAAAAAAAAACTTACCTGTTTTTCTTAACGGAAAATCGGAATCATATTTAACAATGGTTGAGGGCGGTTGAGGAATTTTGTACGGATGTGAACTTGTTACCGTGCCAGCCGGCAATGATTCACCAGAAGAACTTTTAACTACGCCTCTGTAATTCAATAAGTTAAATTTAAATTAAATTTTGTTTTTTGTTTATTTTTGAGAGATATTTTCAAACAAAATTATGGATGTGGGGGATTGTCTTTTTTTTAATCTTATGGATTTTTTTAACTTTTCAAACAGAACAGTGGTGTTGTTAACTTATATGTAAACTTAAAAGGATCTTTCATGAACATTTTATAAATTAATCTATGGCACTTTTTTGGCAACTATGATAAAATTTTATATTTATGATTTTATCCTTGAATTTTGTTCATTATTTTTATTAATAATTATGTACATAGATTTATGTAGGGTCATAAAAAAATCAAGTTTTTTTTATTACGAAATTGATAAGATTGATAGTTCAAAGACATTAAAAAAATGTACATTATGTACGTGATGATATATCTACATATATGTTATATTCCTGCATTGGATGTTATGAAAATATACTCCTGTTAGTATCGAAGTTGTTAAGACACACACTTTTTGCAGGAAAAAATTTGTTTTTTTTTTAATAAATTAAATATTGCTTATTATAAATTTCAAGAGCTTTCTAAACTTTAGCACTAAATAACAGCCATGATGTTGAAGATATGTACATCTGACAAATTAGTTGTCATTTATTCAGTTTGTGACTAACAGTCTTTTTCTTTGTTTTGCTTTAAATGGTTAAATTTAAAAAGCGCGTTCATAAAAATGGGATATCAAATTTTAACACAATTCATTTCTTAATATCAAGAAAAAAATGTTTACCTCTTGGAGTAAGGTGACGCTGTCATGCCATTAGAAGAAGCCGCTTGTTTTTTGTTCATCAAAAAACACTAGAATTCAAATATAAAATACTTTTTTAGTTTAATTTCTTTTAAAAATTAACATTTGAAATTACCATTAAAATTTGTTTGACTTCAGGACTTGCATTTGCACTGCAATTTTCTTTGCGTTTCATTGCTTCGCGTTCACGTTCACGTTCGCGACGTTCCCGTTGTTGTTGTTCCTCAGCTGCAATTTTTTGATCTCGCAATTCCTGGAATACGCCATGTGAGTGCGCCGCAAACTATAGCAATTATAATGTCGAAAAATTTTGTTTTGTTTTTGGAAAATTTTGTTCGTTTTGTTTTGTATTTTTTTTTTAATTTAAAAAAAAAGATGAAAAACCAAAAAAAAAAATATGAAAAACCGAAAAGACTTAAGGTTCTTATTCAAAAAGATAAAAAAAAAAACAAAACAAAAAGTGAAGAATTGAAAATAAAATTCACGAAAAACTTATGCTGATATGTGTGTATGTGTACACACATACATCCATACATTCTTTTATATGTTTGTAACTTAAGAAGAGAACTCGGAGTTTTTTGTTTATGTGTGATGTGTTTTTTTTTTTTTAATTATTGAAATAATTCCAGTAAAACTTTTTAGTGAATTTTAAATTATTCACTTGATGTTAAATTTTTTGGGAAAATTATAATTTTTTTTTTAAATTTCGTGATGCTTATTTTTTTGTTTGGTTTTACCTGATATTTGTGTTCCAGTTGCAGTTTATGTTGGAGCTCTAGTTGCTTTTTTTGTTCTTGAAACGAGTGTATGAGCATTTGTTTTTGCATTTCTTGTTCCTTCTTCAACTGAAATATGACAGGGGAGTTCTATTGATACATGTTATTGAATCAAGGAAACAATTTCAAATTGGTTATTATTTAAGTATTAAATTAAAAACAAAAAACATATTTAAATTCTTAAAAATTGACTTTCTATTAAATTTGTAAATTTATTTACAATGCAATACAATCAACTCGCATCAAATTATTTGACAATTTTTTTTAAATACATGTAACAGGTAATTTATTTTTTTATTTATTATTATTAAAATATACAAAATAAAATATAAGTTCTCTAGTATCAGCCACGAATTTATTGTAAATTGTTTGTACATTTTTCTGTGTCAATTTAAAACTTTCACGGTGGTGGGAGCACCCTTAAACTAAACACCAAACAAAGAACGTTTACGTCAAATATGAGGTGTTTTTATTATTAAGCTTAGAGCAGGGAACTGACCTGTCAAAAAAAGATACATATATGTTCCTCTTTAGCTCCTACACATCTGAGCTCTCAGGTAATGTTTTTTCTCTTATTTCAATCGGAACTATGAATAAATGCATGAGTTTACAAAGAATTATTTGAGTTACATATCTCAGGAAGTATAAAAAAGTATAGTTACTCGTTTCAAGTACTCATTCGAAAACTTAATAGTAAAATTTAATTTTAGAACAGGTTATAGTTCAAAGCTTTGATAGAGTACCTTATAGACATTAACTGTAAATAAAATTTAAACTAAATTCATATGTTCGTGTGTACCTACATATATGATGTTTGATGTACTTTTATGACACGTGCGCCATTGTATGTTTATTGTTTACCAAAATAAACTATCCCACATGTACATACGAACAAAATTGATTTTATCTGATATTATGTAACATGACGCATAGCTCCTTTAATTAGGCCCAGAGATAAGAAATTAGTAACAAAATAAATAAATAAATCAACAACTCATGTACATATGTACATACATGTCCATAATAATTTATTTGTAGCTGATGGTTAATCATGTATTAATAGCGAAGTTGAAGATTTTGATTTTTTTTTGTTTAACGCAGGAAATTACATATACCAAAAACATATGAAATTAAAATTTCAAAACCAATGTACATATGGTATAGCAATAAATGTCAAATTCTTGCAATAAATTTGGATATTGATGATAAAATGAACAACCGCCCGATATCCCAATGATAGTCAATGATTCTTTGAAACTTGAGGCCTTTTCAAGTATGGACCCTCTATATTAAACATATAGGTTACGCTCCTGTTGGGTAGCGTTTAAGTTCTGAACTTTAGATTATGTTTTTCTTCGTGTGAACCGGGAGGACTCAATCGTTAACTTTTTATGAGCTTTGTTAAGTTGTGGATATTTTGTCAAATAAAAAAAAGAAAACAATTTTTGAGTTTGAGAAATTAAAACTATTCTTAAAATGTAAACATTTTTAAGTTGTACTAACACATTTTCAACACTGAAACTTCTCTTGTCAATCTATGCACACACTAAGCATCATTAATGATTGAATAATCAAATTAATTGACAATTTCTATTTTATTAAATGTCAAAATCGCAAATCTCCATGTTCGCAGTCACGCTTTTATTTCTTTTTCAAAAGAATGACACTCTAAAACAAAATGCAAATTTTTTATATAGAACAAAAATTAAAGAGAAGAAATAATGTTAATAACACGTCATTATGCAAATTTCATTTTCATTCTGTCATAAATTGACAATTTTAGATTTGTATTTAATATTATTCGCATTATAAATAATGTGTGATGTCAAAGTCATGTATGTATGTATACCATATTCATATATGAGCACATAAACAACAGCGTCAACAAAAATAACACACTATAAACAACTATAATAGAGTTCTATTTCTGAACGCATTGAAAAAAAAATTCCATCATTTTACTACTTGCAAACAGAATCTTGTGCAAATACACTACGGTTTATTAGATTAGGTTATACAACTTATAAAAGTCAAGGCGACACGATAAGCTCAAAGAACAAGCCCATTACTAGTATGTGATCATAGCCGTATTGCATTGAAAATGTGAAGACCACGTTGCTTGCTTTTTAAAATGGAACACAGTTTTTCAGTTGAAACTAATAGACAATAACTTGGAAAATTAATAGGCTAGGTAAAAAAACGCTGTTTCTACCAATTTGTTATTACTTGGAAAGTCAACCAATGTGTAAATTTTGACGTTACTTAAAAGTAAAAAACTAAACGGATTCTCACGTCTTTCAAATATCAATTTTTATAATAAGGTTCTTTTAGACAACCGACGCATGACATCGACATAAGGAAATTGAAGCTAAAGCATGCCTCTGAACTCTAATTGGTCAGCTGTCAAAAATTTGATTTCAAACTGATTTATATTTTGGAAAGTTGACTGAAAGAAAGTCAAGAAAAAAATTCCTTTCATTGCTTTGTGACTTAATTACATATTTACTAAATAGTATTTAACGGTTTTATTCAACAGTACCTTTGTGACATAAGAAATAAGGAAATAAAATGAAACCTGTAATGAAGTGTGTGGTAATGATATTTATTGTCAACAAAGTGAACGGAAAGTATTGTGAAGCTGGTTGAGAACGCTCATAAAAGTCAGTTATGTCTGCCGAGTGTAAACATTTAAATTTCTGTCAAATATTAACTTTAAGAAAAGGTTTATTCCAAACAAAATATAAGATCAAAAGTGGATAGGTACTTAAGTTTTATTTAAATGTGTTAAATATGGTACACTTTACTGTTAATGGAAACAAGTATATTAAGTTGGTTTATATTAGTTAGAATAGAATTAAGAAGAAAAACAAGATTTCCAAAATAGAATTATATATACATATATACATACATACATATGTATGTATGTATGTTTATATGTAGGTACTAATATTAACCAGAAGTTGTTTTATTTTTATTTTTTGCCAGCAAATTTAAGCCAAAAAAAAAACAGCCTTGCAACCTCGAAATATTATTACTAAATAAATTTACATAATTCCATCCAATTTCAACAAAAAATATAGGCTTGATGCTTGTTTCTCGGACAAGATCAATTATTGTTGTTTATTCTTATTTTTGTTTTACAAATATCCATACAAATGTATGTACATACATACATATGTATGTAGGTATGTACAAACATTAATACAATTTATTTGAACGTGCTATGGAAAAAAACTTATGAATTAACATTCTTAACTCGTACATCACATGGTTTGAAATATCTGTGACCATTACGTTCTGAATCAGTATAAATTCTCTGAAATTCATCTCTTAATATACACATATGTACTCATGTGTATACAATCATGAATATCTTCTTGTTTTCGTTTGATTTGATAAATTAATCAAGCGCATAAATTAAAATATCGAAATTCGAAAAATCATTTTGTGTAGGTATAGATTTATAAAAATTTCGGCGTCGATGAGTCGCTATTCATTCAATGTTTTCTATTTTTTTTTTTTTTAAATTATATTATTGTGTATAGATATGTTTTTTAAAAATAAATATTTAATTTCCTAAGAATTCTTGTTTTTTTTTTGTTCTTTATTTTATTTTGTTTGTTTGCTTTTTATTAATACAACCTTTTATTAATAGAACACACATTGAATTTTATACAAAACTCTATGGCACTTTCGACTAGCTACTAGCTGCTACATATATCGGAATAAGACAATTTAAATTGCGTCGTCGTTTCATGTCCCGTTTTATAAATAGAAAGTTTAATTTTGAAAAGCCGAATCAAAAAAAAAAAAAAAAAATAAAATAAAATAAAAATATAAATTTGTAAATGAGCAACACACAAATAGCTCTAGCGTGCTCTAGCTCTGGCTGTGTCGCATAAGGCACAAGTACAACGTTTTGTGGTGGCTGTTTTTAAGCTTTCGATTATTATGTGGCTTTGGTAGCTTAGCTGTATGGGGCGGGCTAGTGCGGCTAGATTAAATGTATTCAATTGGTAGGAATATACTATGTATGTGACTTTTATAGCGTTTAGTGATGAAATCGCACTTAAATAAAACGTTAAGTGGATGAATGAAAAATTGCAAGTACGAGTACATTTTGTCTATTTCTGTTTTGACGCATCTTACAATATACATATTGAAGACACAAAATATATTTCCGTAAAAATTGAAAATTAATCAATCTTTTTTTGCACGCTTCTTTTTTTGTCACGCTCCTGAATAATTGCTATAGCCAGATTATTTTGATTTAATCATTTTAATAGGAATTTTTACAAATTTTCAAAAAGAAACGTTTTAAAGTTACGTTCAGGGTCGTGTCATCAGCTTAGTTATTATCGTTGATGTTTCAAATGGATAACAACGTTTGAACGATAAGACCTAATAGAGGCCAGTTACAATTTATAGTTGTTGTTAATTTTACAGCATGGTGAAATGCCAAAATATAATTATAAATGATAAACCGTTAAAATAAGTTGCCTCAACAGTTCATTTAGAACTCAGTTGACGGAAACGAGGTTTTAACTAGTTTTTTTTTTGTTGTAATCTGTCAAAGCAACAGGTAGCTTATTTTTATTCAAATTTCTGACATTTGGATTCGTTCGATTCGCAATCCGATAGGATATTTTTGTGAACGAGCAAAACCGAATAGTTCACATTATCTCTCAGAACAAATGTAAAAACAGGTGACAGAAGTAAAAAGGAATATTATATTTCTGAGTGACAGAAAGTCTCTTTGAGCTAAAACAATGTTATTTGGCATTTCAGTACAACTTTGAAATTTAGTTTTCGAAAATGTTCACATTAACGTTTAGTGTGAAGATACGAGCGTGATCTCATCATCTTGACTCACTTAACATCATCCTAATCTCTACAGATTATTTATTAATAAAAAAAACTCATTTAGGTTCTTGCACATAATATCAGTTTATTCTCTTTAAACAAGATACGTATACAAAAATGCAGACAGAAAAAAAACAGAAACTATTTTTATTTCATTTTTTTTTCTGCTTCTTCAAAGTTGTTCAAGCAAAAATGTCATTCTAAAGCACATAATGATGTGTGTACTGCTTTAAACCAAGCTTAAGGTCACTCTATTTCTAGATTTATTTGCTTTTGTCAGTAAGTAATGCTACCGTGCGTTGTTCTTGTTCTTGTCATAGTCATCGCTGTCGTTGGCGGCAGTGGCAGTGGCGGTAATGGCAGTAAGTGGCGAATATATATAATATATTTCTCGAACCCCACTGGATATGCGAAGTTGTACACATATATCCACATTTGGGAAAGTATCTAGCCTAATTGATAAAGAAACACATTACAAACCAGTTGGCAGCAGTTGCAAAGCGCTCTTATTTGGTTTATTTTAATCATACAATAAGTGGGAATTTCATAATTTGAAGGTTGACATGGCTTCGCTATACAAACTAAGTCAAATAGAAGATAGGTTTTGGGTTAAGATTAAAATCTAAAAAACTATACATAATATTATAATATAAAACTATAGACATTCCAGGAGTTTACTCTATGATTTCAAATAAGTTATGGGGGTTGAAAATGAATATCAATTTTTTGACACTTTGGATTTTTTATGCAACTGCATGATTTTTGATTTTTTACAAATAGTTATTGAAGTTCTTATCTGTCAATTGTTGAGTACGGTAAACAGAAATATGTTGTCACGATAATTTTAGCGCATGCTATAACTTTATAGCGGTTTTTTTTTGGAGAAAAACATGGGTCCGTTATTGTTTAAAATAGTAGTAGTTTTCGACAAAAGTGTCGCTTACGATAATTTTGGGACAGACTTGAGGATAAAAATGAAACTTTTTTTGACAACACTTTCATACTGTCAAAGCCGTTTAGAATTTCAAACTTGACTTTTTTGATCACGGTTTGATTCGTAGATGGCCAAAGTGCGTTCTGAATATTCTTTCACATTAATTCTCTAAGCATATGAACACGTAAAATGTCAACTAGACATAAGGGCAAAACTAAAGAACTTGGCCGTCGAAATGAATAGCTTCTTATTTTTTTCTTGATAAGCTTAGGTGGCATAAGTTGTAAAATGTATAGTTTCTAAAGTATTGTGAAAGTTTTACAAAACACTATCACTGTGTTTCTGTACCGAAGCGTATGAAATTGCATATTATATATTGTTGTTTTTATATTCGATAAACGGGTAAGCAAAGTTATTAATCGCCACCCACCAAGAAAATTAATTAATTTAGAAAATATGTATATTGTACATGCCTGCACACTTTTGGACAAAAAACCACGTTTTATTTTGATGTCGCAAGAATAAGAAGCTGGAAACCACTTTATTTTTAGACAACTTAAACTTTGACACTTAAAATTTAACGCTTTTAAGAATAGAAGAATTTTATTCTCATCATCTATTGGTGTCCCAATTAAAAATAAATACTATTAATAACTAAAATCTTACGCAATAAGTGACCAGTATTTCGTAAACTTTTGACAAACTAACCTCTAACTTCAAAGTCTGAACAAAGATAAGAAAAACACATCATCCATAATACTACCATTAATTTAAAATCAAATTTTTATTTAATTTTAACGTCAGAGTTCATAAAGACAAGCTCTGGTGCTTTTATTTTTACTTAAAATAAAATTAAAAAAAAAAACATCTCAATTGAAAAAGTTTATATTTATCCGCGTTCCGGTGTGGGAAAAGCGCATTAAAAATCGCTTGCCTGTTTTCTAAATTTAAACCGGAAACGCCATTTTATAGGTATATATTAAAATAAGCTAAAATAATATACATATGTATGTAGGTATATTAAAGCAAAAACAAAAATGACAAATAGAAAATAAATAAAAATTCCTTTTTCTTAAATTTAACCGAGAGCAAAATACTATTTTCTTCTTTCTCGTTTATATTTTGTTTAATTTTTTTTTTTTTTTAAACAAAATTCGAAAAACGGCAGAAGTTTATTATATCCCACTTCTTAAACTCGCGGGCCGGTTCTATTCTTGTAATTTTTGTTTATAAACCTACACGAAAGTTTAAATACTTCTTCTCTTTGTAGATACTATATGATGAGAATTTATAAATATCCAATCAAGTTTCTATTAATATTAAGTATGTACATTTGTATAGATAGATTTATTAATGGTTGTATTATAGCATTTAGACGAAATCTATTTCCGATTTGCAGCAGCGTGTTTTATGTTTTGATTTTCTGGTTAGGTGGGATTTGTTGCTTCGTTTTTTTTTTTTTTTTTGCAAATTCAAAATAATATAAGCATTAAAAGAATAATCCCCCATATTCGTGGACCTCGTAAGACAATTTTGTATTTCACATTAGAAACTTTATACATTTAAGACCTCATCGTGTAAATATACCGAGATTGTGGTAAAATATTTTTCTGTAAGGCTACAAATGACAAGTTAATGCAACTACTGATGTTTAAATAAGACATCAAATTTTAAGTATGTCAAATTTATTATAAGTTTGTAAGAAGCATATACTCAATCAATTGGTTTTTTTTTATGCTACCTTAAGTTAATCAATTCGTTTTTGATTACATTGTGTCAAAACACCTGTTTTTTTCTTGTTTCTTTGGGCAAAATATTATTATTATTTTTCGATAGGCTAACTCCTTATTGAACCCACATTAACAGGAAATTAAAATCTATTGGATTTACTAGTAGCATTAAGCTTACATTTTGTACACAGAAGCCATGACAAATAACACCAACAATAAGGGAAAATCCCATGATTAGGTGTCTCATTAAATCTGTGTCTCAGAATCAATCGAATCGTTACACAGAAAAAATGAGAGCGTTCAGATGATCTTGTCATGATCCTTTTCAGATCGCAATGTCTGTCACTTCTAAAGACTAATTTTCGGCCTCACAAATACTACACAAATTAATTTTTAAGAAACATTTATGGCTTTTTTGTAAATTTAAATATGAACATACAAATACATATTTAGTTTTTTAATTAAAAGATAATTTCACATTTGTCAATTTTTTTTAATCAAATTTAAATATATTTTTTATATGAATAATGTATTTTTTTGGCTATATTTACCTCCAGAATTTCTTGATTTATATCAGCCGGTGCTGTTGGAGGCTGATTTCCTGTTGAATTTATATCTAACGACAAACTACCAGGTACTACTATCATTCGATCGCGAGCTATTGCGGAATCGCGTGCCATATCTGCAAATAAAATTTAAAAAAAAAAAAATATTATAATAAAATTTGAGTAGGTGATTATGTATTTGTTGTCAAGATCTAGTTTTGCCTCTATAGTAACGCTTATCTCTTTTCAGACGAAAAAGAAATGGTTCATAAAATACTATAAGCATAATTTGTAGAATAAAAAAATTAAAATCTGTTTTTCCTAACATCTCTATAACAGCTTTTTAAAATTTCTAGCGAAAAATTGAATGAAACCTCAACCAATATGACACTCTATTGTTGGAGTTTTGAACAAATCTTTAACTAGGCTAATAATTTATTGTTCTTACCTAAATAAATTAAAGTTATGTTAAAATAAAGAATTATTCTTCTTTTAAAACAGATTATAACTTAAATTATGACACTTAAAAAATTAATATCCAATTGTTCTAGTATTTCATTTAATTGGCTCAAGTAAGGTAGAACGTTAACTACGAACATGCAGGTAGGTAGGTTATACGCTTAAAATAAAAGTCCCAAAAAAAAACTTTACTCTCGCTTACCCCTTGTACAAAGGTAGGTAGAATAGTTAAAATAAATCAAGTTCTATTTTTTTTATTTCGCAATTTTTTTCGAATTAGTTTCTGCAAAAATGCCTCTCATGTAAATCACTTTTAAAGCGGATATGAGATTGCACAAAAAGTATCCAGAATTTAAAACTAAACTAATAAATAAATCGTTTTGTTATTGTTTTTATTTGTATAGAAAATGCAAAACAAATTCCTTTATTCTATTTAACGAGATTTGCCTACATACATACATACATACTTTTATAGTAAAACCCAAACAAAACACGCCATAATAACATTCAAAGTGAATGAAACATGACTAAGACTTTTCCTACGTTCACACTAGACATGGGTACTATTATTTTATAACCGAGTCGCAATTAATCAACCCACTTTTCTCATTTCCCCACTTTCGTCACAAGAATATGTATGACACTGTTTGCACTTGGAAAAAAAAAACTGTGCTCTGTGTACTGTCAATGCAGTTCGTATCTTGTCAAACCACTTGACTCAAAATAAACCGTTAACATTTAACTGACAATCACAATCAAAATCTAAAACCGCACTAAACGACTATACCCACCTAAGCACTCCAGACAAAACAATTTTTACAAATAAACATAAATAAATTACTTGTTTTTTTTTTCTATCTCTCACTCAAAAGTTAAAACAATTCTCACCCGAAAATTATTGTAGAGCAACATTTAAGCAATGTGTCAGTAAAATGATAATTGGCAATTGAGTAGAAAATAAAATTAAAACAAAAAAAAACAAGAATAAAGCAATGAAAACAACAACTAGCTACACAAAACACAATACAACACAGTTTTTCTTCTGAAAGATACAAAAAAAAAAAACAGAGCGAGAAAGAGAGAGAGACTGAGAGCGAGAACACCAGCGAGCGAAAGAGAGACAGAGAGAACTTCAAAAGTCACAGCCCTATACAATACAGCCCCTGGCGACATTTTCTACACTGAGGCAAAGTTTATTTTTAAGTTTTGTTGTTCCTATCGCCGTGGCATTGAGCTTATCGATCCAAATCTATTTATAGAATCTTCACAATGTTTACTGAGAGAACTTGTAGCATTTATGTATATGTGTGGATGTATAGGAAATGTTCTCTTTAAATGTGTGTGTACCTGTCACTGTCAGTGGAGGAAAAAATAAAAATAAAAATAAAAACACACATGTAATATCAATATGTGAATGGGGGTGCATTTTCTTTTGTATATTATTTGTTTTTTTTTTTTTTCTTCATTCTTCATTTTTTATTTTTATCTTGATAAAAGCTCTACACCTGTATCAATGTGGGGTAATTATAATTACCCCAGTGGCAGCATCAAGTGTGCCATAATGCATCAGGTAGACACAAAGACGTAATCAAAGTTATCTAAGATAAAGAATTTCAAGTTTTTTTTTTTTCGCACTCTGTTTATTTTTCTTTATTCTGCGATACAAATTAGAGAAAAAGTGATCTAAAAATAAACCGAACATGATTAGGTTATGTTTTTTTTTTTTTACTTGTTTTGTGTTTCAGATTTTTAAGAAATGAAATTAAGAAATATTTTAAATGAGTTATAATTATTTATTTATCCGTTTGACGATGAAATGTTCTGTTATTGTAAAAAAAAAGGCTACAGAATGAAGTTACTTTCCGTTATTCAGTTTGAAATTAGCTTTGAAGTATTTTTGAAGAAAATAACAGTAGATAGCAAACAAAAGAACTAAATGATACACGAATTAATCTGATCGATATTTTTTGATTTTATTAATATGTATAATTGTATACATAGAAATGTCAGAAATTTATGTTAGAATTAGATCTAAAGCTCTCAGAACTCAAAAATGTCATTTTATTAAAGTAAAAGATGTACAATTGTAAAATTTCGATTTGTAAATGGAAAAAAGTTTCTTTAATTAATTACATTAAGATTTAGGAATTGTATACATTTTAAAGTAGTATTTATACTGGACGTTTTTCTATAATATTGTTGAGCGCTTCTTTTGGACCGATATTGCTCATGTGAAAAAACTATGGACTGTCCTTACATATTTTGTTCAAGACATTATTAAAATTCATAAACAATATTATTGTTTATTATTTGCTGAATCTTAGATGGTGATTACATTGGGCTGTACTGAGCAAAACAAATTTTAATTTCATCAAAGTGAGTTGATTTTGAACTCATTTGTAAAAAGACGATAAAAATGTATATATGTACTTGTACATATGTTTAAAGCAATTTCTCTTGTTAGTTCTGTTTGATTAAAAAGTTTCTGTGGAATCAACGCTCAAATTTTTAATATTCTTCCATAGTGTCTACTCCATTCGGTCACAATTATGAAGATTTCGTTTAACGATATGTGTCCGTCTGACAGTTATCTAAATTAATTTAACTATTAATATTTTTAAATATAGACCTGACGTATGTACATTGTACAGTACATATAACAAGCGCACTTTTTCCCTACTCAAGCCCATGACACACAAAAATTATTACCAACAACAAAAAAGAAAGTAACTAAAATATTTTAAGACATATTATACACCATGCCACTCGCTGCCCGATAAGATTTGATGTTTATAAATCACAAATCGATTTATAATCAAAGTCCGATGAAGCTGATTGAATTATAGATTTGGCTTCTTTCCACAGATTTAAAAACTGATAACAAAGTATTAAAATGGGAATTACATACATAAATACAAATAAACATAAGTGGAATTTATAAATTGTTTTAAACAAATAATTTATCGGTAGACATCTTGTTTTGCGCGCTTCGTTTATATTAAGGTGAAATAAGACTCAAAAATAAAAATGTTGTTAGCAATTTGGGTTTTCCCAAATTATTTGATTGCTTCTCTTTTATCGATTTATTTTTTTAAGTTTATTTGGAATGTGAAATCTAATTCAATTTATATTTGAGTAGGTATAATCGAAAAACATTCTTCACGTATTAGAATGATTAAGGAAAAATTATCATCATACGAGTAATTTAGTTAGGTAGGTGCAATAAGGCGGACTTATTTTTATTATTGATGGATAACATCAATTAGTTAAAATAAAAATGCTATATTTGTCTATTGTTATTTGACAGAATAAATGATAACCGATTTGACAGATGTGGCTTTAATAATATGGCTGTTACCCAGCTTTAAAATTTCGGAGGTCAGTATATTTATACATTGCTACTCTTGATCGTCTAAAATGTGAATTTGACAGAAATAATGGTTTTTTAACGAAGCTCATAGGTTAATTTCAATCATAAAAATCTTTTCCAATGAAAGTACTTTAAACATAAGGGTAAGGTAAGAATACAATACAATATCTTCTTGATCTGTCAAAAAAATGGATACCAAAATACTTCAATGATAATGAAAGTTCAGGGTCCCACCATAGTATAAAAATTTTAGGTATTGATGGAAATTTTTGAAACCTCGATATTCAATTTATTTTCATTTACACCGCATCATACCTATTCTACAAAAATAAAACCAGTTGTAAAATAAAAATATTTATTTGCAAATTCATACAAAAATTAAATACACAAAAAGCTGCCTTTGGCCTCGCAACATGAGTAAACTCTTACACCAAGTCAAGAAAACTCAATTTCATTCGCAAGTGTGTACAATCCACATACCTACTCTATAAGAACAAAAACCAGTGACAAAAATGTAAAAAAAAAACACGAAAAGAGAAGAAATTAAATATCTTTTTTAGCTTCTTATCTCTCCACCACTCCACCAGAGTCACATGCGGGGCACGACTGGCGAAAAAATCGGTACACTGACCTCGTTTTGAAGTTTCTGACGTGATCCTGTTTATATGCCAAAAATAAGTTTCAGATCTTTCTTGACAGTATTTTTATTTGCCATTGTGGTGGGCTTACACGTGTAATATAAAAATAATGTGTTTTTTTTTAACAAGAACTCTAATTATAATTTAAAAGTAATCACGCTAAAACGATTAAGGTGTAGTACACAATAAGACTTTGGAAATATTCGTACCTACTGACATAATTCATTTCTTGTTGCTATAGTTTTATTTTGTAGAAGCATACGTATAAGTACTTGGCATCGCCATTAGCTCTGATGAATCATCACTATTCACATATCTATCATTGCTTTTCTCAACCTCAACCAGTTTCCAAAAATAGTATCAAGCTACCTTTTTTCTTGTTAATTCCTCGCTCCATCATCATCATCATCATCATCATCATCAACAGGAAATACTATACCAACAGATTGATTTGTTTCTCTTATTTTATTCGGCAAAACAAAAACAAAAACAAAAACAACAACAACCAGACCGGATAGATGAAAGAAGTGAAATAAAATTTTTGCACAAAACTACGTTATATTAAAAATTTTTCCATAGTACGATAAATAAATTTAAATTTTGTATAAAATTAAGGTTAAACAGGTTTTTAATTATAATTATGTCCGTGGCTGTGTTATTATTAATTATTTTTATTATTTTTGTATTTATTAAAAAAAAAGTAAGGAAATTTCCATTCGAATACTTTTATCATATTTTAATCAGTGAAACGTATGTATATTTCCTTTTATACTTGCGATGTACAGTACATGCAGTTAAGGGAAAGTTTTGGATTTATAAAAAGAAAATAATAATGATTGAGCCATTGTCTGTACAATTTCAATTCAACTTTCAAATAATTGTTGAAACTAAGTGACAAAATCCAGTGGAAAGTTTTATTTACCTAACGCTTACTCATATAACAGACATTGTTATGTTATGCTCACTGAACAGAGAATATCTGACAGCTGTCAAATAAATTGTTGCTAGAAATAGTGGTTTCAATTCAAAGACCAGCAGCCTTATGTATGTTCTAGCAAAAATTATTATAAAAATTATTATCAATCAAATTAAGTTTGAGTTCACTGAAGATTCGTAAAGGGTGTTTTAACATTGGACTGTTAACAATAAAAGAATAATTTTGTCATTCTATTTTTTTCAACAACTGTAACTCTGTATGTATTTTAGGTGTGTTTAATAACAGGAGTTCGACAACATACCTAATAGTTGACGTTTACTTTACATACTTACTGAAAAGCAACAGTCCTCAAAACATAACTCGATAAAAATATTAATTAAATTGAACTTCATTCTCACGAACAAGAATCTACAACAAGTACGAGTATATCAACTTAATACATATTTTTATAATACGAAAGATAAAGAGTGAGGAGGAAATATTAACAAGATCACATATTATTGCTCATCAAAATTTAGGAAGAATGTATATTTTATTTTTTGCTACTCCATAAAACAAAAATTTTATTGTTTTTGTTAAGATTGTACTTTAATACTCATAATAATCAATAACAACAACACAGGGGGATCGAACTGTCTTAAACAAAAACAAAAATTAAAAACAAAACAAAAACATTAAACCAAGTTCGCACTTACCCCGGTGACATAGTTGGTGTGTGCCTCAAAAACTTGTTTTACACTTAAATATTACAACTTTGGCGGGCTGTCATTGTCAGCAATAAAAATGAAATGGCGTATATTATTATATTATACAGAAAAAGATAGACACACTGGCTCACAGCGGTGGTGGAGAGCAAGGGAATTGAATGGAAATTTATTGTGAATTTATTTTTGTGTCTCCCACACATTTTGTTGTAAAAGTATTACTCATTATCTAAATTTGTCCCCATTGGCAGGCGGGCGGGCGGGCTCCGGCAGTGCGGTGGATAATGTCAGAGATTGTTGGTACAGACAATAATTATTAAAAAAAAAAAAATGAATTTATATGAAACAAAGTCACCTCTACCAAAGCCAAACTACAAATTTTATGTTTGTGTTTTTCTTGTTTATTGAACATACGAGTGTAGTGTAAAAGGTACCTTGGGAAGTTTGAAAGTGTCTAGCGGGAATCGGAGATATGCGGCAATTTATCTCGGCATAAATGGTTGCTGTTTTTTTTTTTTTTTTTTAATTTTATTTTTGCTATTTATTATTATTCTTTTTGATATTCCAACTTTATTTGCGACTTATGTATAAATATGATTTTTGTATGAGATTATAACATATTTACTTTAATGAATTTTGAAGGTTAGTTTATGGTATGGTTTTGAAAAATTACAATACATTCTTCTTAAATATGAAGTGAGTCTGGGAATAAAATATCATTTCTATTTTTATGAGACATAAAACCATTTCATCAAGATCTGGAATATGTTTTGAGGAAAACTTGACAATTGAAATGTATGTCACTTTGACATTCATCAAATGATTTAGATATTAATTTTGTTGTAGTATGGTTATCTTAATGTTATCTCAGAGAGTTCTGGATGTGAACACATTGAAAGCTGTTTTTTTTTGAGTTTTTTCCCAAGAACTAAATTTGATTTAGTTGGTATCAACGTAAACCTTTCAAATATTAAAAGAAAAAAAAAAAACTACTATAATTTTTTAAATGATCGCTTAATCATTGATTTTTACTCACTGATATATACAAATAAATAAATAATTTTACAATATACAATTTATAATCTTGAGCAATAAAATGGTCAATTGTCGATTTGCAATTATTTTTATTTTTATAGCTGTGCAGCATAATTTAATCTTCGCATATGAACGACATTACCACGAACTTCAGGTGAATATATGATGGAGTTCAAAAAAGACTCTACTTTATTTCAAATTTCATTTTATCCGTTTTTTAGAGTCCTGAGAAAGTTCATAAGAATAGGCGTAGTGCTCCTTCGGCTGAATCCGAAGATATGAACAGAGAACCTCAAACCAATTGTCAAGCCAGCCGAACTTTGAGCGGCTCATCTAAACAAAAAGCCTCAAGTATTGCCCTGAAAGCCGCTCAAGAGGCCAAAGCAGCATCCAACGCCCAAACTGCTGCCGGCCAACAGGCTGCACATCAGGTAAAAGCTCAATTAGCTGAGAAAGCACTTCAAGCTGCACGAGCTGCAGAAGCTGCATTGGCCGGTAAGCAAGGAATAGTTGAGCAATTGGAAAAAGAAGTTCGTGAGGCTGAGGCAGTTGTTCAGGAAGAAACGGCTTCACTGCAAAACACTCAGAATAATGTTAATGCTGCAATGCAAGCAGCCCAACAAGCTACAACCCAGTTACGAACACTAACTCAAGCTGTGCAGACTGCACAGGCGAATGTTGGCAATTCGGAACAAGCTGCTCAAGGAGCACAACAAGAATTGTCGGAGAAAACCCAATTACTCGAGGCGGCCAAGAATCGAGTTGAGCAACTTTTGCGACAGTTAAGTGAAGCTCGAACTGATTTTGCCAGCACAAAACAAGCAGCCTATAAGGCATCGGCTTCGGCGCATGAGGCGAAAATAAATGCTGCACGAAATCGACGTAGAATCAATCGTCGGAGGCGGACGGCCATGAGAGAGGGTGGGAATAATCCGATGAAGACTTGAATTTCTTTGTATATTTAATAATATAAAAATATATTTTTCAGAGTTTTAATATAAAATTGTTTAAATTCAAAGATATAATGTTCATAATTGAATGAGTTCTGTGATAAAAGGTTAGCTTCCATAACGTGGCTGTCTGATGAACCATTCAAATAGGCCTCACTTCTGGCGGCTCATTTACAGGTTAAATACTTTTTATCCCACTTAATTACACGAAATAAATAATCTGATTTGGAATTTTTTTTTATGTTAAGACATTCTTAAGAAAGACTATTGAATGCCACTTGACATACTAAAATTTATAACTTTATAACGACTACAAGCTTCGGTAATTTTATTCACATTGATCTGGATCAAATTTTAATTTTAAAAATATGATCAAAATGAACGAAGTTTAAAATTTACTAATAAGAGTTTTTTGACAGATAGAGACAGATAGACAAAAAAGGAGCAATTTCAAACTTAAAAATATAAAAATTACAAATAAAAACATAAAAAAAGCTACAAGTTATATTATTGTTGAACAATTTATTACCTTTCCAAGTATTTGTGTTTGTTTTAATCTTGCGTGCATTAAAATTACCATCACACTTAAAAATGTGTGTTTTGTTTTTAAATAAACAAAACTCGCTTTACTCTCAAATTTAATTTATTATAAATAAAATTAAAATGTCAAAAAATACATACATACATATGTATGTACATATACAATTTATAATCATGTATATTTGTGTGTAAATTAATGTACCTTTGTATGCATGTACATTACACATTTGTATGAACATAATAAATTTAACGAGATAGGAATTTTCTCGCACGTGTTTGAAATTTAATTGAAATATTTATTTATAGAGGTCTTTGATTTCATTTATAAAAGTAAACATGTCTTGCAATATTCGAACGATGATGTAAAAAACTTTTAAAACTTAAATTTTATCTCTGCGGTAATATAAAATGCATTAAAATTGTTTTGAGCACGTAGTTGTTTTAAAACGTTTATTAAAGAGTGTGCGATTTGTTTGTGTTTGATTTGCATCTAAAAAAAAAATATCTTAATATTTATGAATGTGTTTATTTCATTACGATTCAAAAGGTAAAAATTCGTAATTTGGCAGCACTCTCAGAACAACATTTTTTTTTAATTCTTTGGCAAGTTCACATGTCAGTGTCAAAGTAGTACCTATAGGTAATCCAAAAATTTCAATGAAAAAGAGTATAAAAGTAAGTTTGTACACCATTCTTTATTAGTATTTTATTACAATCGCAGTTTTTTGATAAGGTATACGTAATACATCGAATATGCCTGTCAAAAAGTAATTAGATTCTAAAATTTCTTTTTCTCAGTATATTTGACAATAAAAACTGTTAGTTTGTTAGATAGGTCTGATTTCGTTAATCCTGAAAATTGTTCAATCTATAGTTAATTAATGAAGTAGTTTGTCAGTGATGGCGTATCAACTTTTTCTCCATAAAGCGAGATTTTACTTGGTAGCTAAATTACGATTTAAGTTGTCAAAAAACTATGGAAATCAAAAATTGACAGCGTAACATCTAATATATAAAAAAAACTCCACAACTTGCATGTAAATCTTTGTTAGGAGGTATCCACACGTTTCAATTTAAAAAAAAAGTAATCTTTACTTAAAATATATATATACATATGTATGTATGTATGTATACTTAAAATAATATTTATTCATATGTTTTTGTTGAAAAACAATGACAAATTCAATTGAAGTAAAATGTAGGTTATATTTTTTGCTGTTCAATAATAATTGTTTAGTTTAAACAGACATGTTCGAATCAAAACCGAAAAAAAAAATTTATAAAAACGGTAATGTTGAATTTTATTTGAACAAATGCATAATGTACTGTATATACATATGTACATACATATGTTAGGACTATTCACAATTATTCATAAACATTTCCCTTAATTTGAAAGCATACAATTTTCTTAACAACTTATTTAGTGGATCAAACGTCTTTAAATAGAAATAAACAAAATAATGCAAGAACAAAATACATTATACATATATGATTTAATAAATGTCAACTGACAAATGAATGTCAGTAGACACGGTTTAGTTTTGTGGGCCTATTCACAATCAGAGAAGGTCATAGGGCTATGATACCAAAGTTTTTTTTTAAGATATGACAGTTTGTTTTTTTTTATTACTCTAAATTTAATTTAACCATAAACCTTAACATAAATCTCATTGACATTTTCTAGAGCTGTCAAATCAAACGAACTTTTTTTCGGAGAAAACTTTTGGAACCCATCCATAGTCAATTTCTTTCTATGGCAGGTAGAAATTCAAGCTTTTTTTTACGTGAATTCTTCTATCCAGGGCGCCGAGTACCACTTTTAAAGTTTTGAGAAGAAATGTAGTCATGAGTCAGCTTAAAACAAAACATCAAACAAACCTTTAATATCCTGTCCTGCGTTTGCAATTTTTTCGCGAGAAATAAGATGATATCATTTATTTAAATTAAAATCAGTCAATCAAGGCGTTAGGCGTTTTAAAATGCAAGTTAATATGTTGACATCTTATTTCTTAAAATTGGACGTGATAGCTGTCAAAAAGCGACATGCATTGAATAAAAAAAACTCTACTTATAAATCTAAATCTGCATCATGAATGTACATTATACACTCAATCTCAGTATTGGAAATAAAATATAAGCACTTTCGAAAAATCCCTGTCAAAAATTCCTTACTGTTTTTTCGATAGTGAAAAATTCTAGCAATGTTTTATTTTGCCCAACTCGACTAGTTTATAAAATAGTGATGACACCAGTTCATCCTATGAATGAAAACTTCGAAAGCTTTTCAAAAGGTTAATGACTGGTAAAGTAAGATTTCATTTGTACCTACTGATGTCAATATTCACTTGAAATTTTTAACGTCAAAATACACTTGTTACTACCACAATGTAACTTAAAATATTATTTTAGTAAAATGTTATTTTAAGATTTGTTAGAACGTATAAAGATCTGGTTATCATATTTTACCGAATCACTTTAATTTTAGATAAGAATTTAAATAAAACTATCAATTCAGACCTGTATTTTAACATAAAATTAAAAATAGTTCCATGAAGAACATAACTTGTAAGCTATCTATCTCAAAGTATGTATGACGAAAGTTATTTTTTTCTTCTGTCTTGTTTAAATTATAAAATTAAATAAAATATATTATTTTTTATTAATAAAAACAAAATCAATTTACCACAATACAAGCATATTTAGTTGCCTCGAGGTCAGCCAATATTTTATTGTTTTAATTGATAAATCAAACTGAATTTGATAAGGAGAGATGATGACGGAACACACACGTTGAATTTTATAAATTTATTATTATTGTTGTTTTTGTTTTTGTTGTTGGGTTTTGAATTGATTTTATTTATTATTCCATTCACGATAGGCGGCTTGAGTTAAGTTTGAAAAAAAAAACGTCTTTTATAAATTTATTAGTCACGCAAAAACTTTTATATATTATAAATTTTGGTGAAAACAAAACAAAACAAATCTACCACACACTAAAAAATCACACTTTAGTTTTTCCAAGAAAAGAAAATAAGATTGGCTGATGGGATATTTTGTTTTTCCTTAGCGAAATGAGGCACACTTAAAACCCACAATCCGGTTGTTATTTTATAAGAAAGTATTTATACCTATATGTATAACATGTACGTAATGTAGTTGTTTATCGTTGAAAGAATTGATTTTTTTTATTTTTTTTTTTGATTTTATGTTATGGAAGAGAAATCAAATCATCAAGAGATTTTTTTTTCTTTCTTTTATATCTGAATGGATCGCGACACGATTTGTTCTTTTTTTTTTTCTTTTTTGTGTTTATTTTTTTCTTTTTTGCTTAATTAAAAAAAAAGCAAAATAAAATAATTTAATTTAAATTGCTGTCGTTGACGTCGTCGTCGCGGTCGTCGTGGTCGAAGTCTCGCTGTTGCTTGTCACATGAGATTAATTCAATCTTTATAGAAGTTCAACTTTATTTTTTTCCACTGTGCTGTTGTGAACGAAATAATTGAGAGAAATAAAATTACACAGAAATTACCAATTGATTTTGTTCAATCAGCAAAATAGCGAACAAAAGAAACCCGCGATGGCAATACAATTTGTTTTATTACTTATTTCACACCAAACTGATTATAATAAAAGTAGCAATGGTTCTCTTAAAGTGGACGCACTTTTTTCTTTTTTCCAAACGGACCTAAGAAGTTACGGCTACGGGTATTTGCAGAGTCGGAGCTTGAAGATGGTTCACGATAAATAACAAACACCTGTTACAACCGTTACGGACAGGTAGTTTCACTGTTTCACCGAGCATAAACTTTTTCTTTACTATTGTGAATGGTTTCAATTCTATTTATTTTTTTTATGTTCTAGTTGATTCTGATTTATTAATAACCACGATGATTTGCGTGTTTGCAACACAATTCACATGTTGCTGCTAATCAACTTATTTAAGGGGCACAAAAAAAGGAAAAGAAAAATAAACTCGTGAGTATTTATTTGGTTCAGATAACTAAGATCAGTGTGTTTAAAAAAAAACAGAAGCAGAACACGTCTAAACCGAACGGTGTATCTTCAACGACTGAATCTGAACTAAATTTATATCTGAAAAATGAAAATTGAATTGAGGAACAACAACAACAGCAACAACAAAAAAGATACGTTTCTTTAGATGTGTATTGTGTATTTGTTGTCGACCAACAGTCGACGAAACGATGTACGATGAAAGCGAAGGCGAACACGAATGAAGAAAAAATGAAAAAAAAAACCAAAAAACGAAAAAAGAAAAAATTACTACAAAGAAAACGATGCATGGCAGCTCTACTTCGAATCGAATCGAATTCGAATGAGTGAGTTGAGTGAATTGTGTTATATTTGTTTTATATTAGATATTACTTTTTAGAGGATAGCCGATAGAGGTGGATTAATAGAAATATAATTTCTTTTCTTATTCCGACTTTCAATTTAAGGGCAAGTTATGAAAACTGTAAAAAAAAAAATAATAATTAAGCCAACTACAGAATGCGATTCGGAGTGATTTTTGGCATTTTTACTTCGACTGAAATGCCAAAATTGACACTTGTTTCCCCTTTTCTGTGACCTGTTCATTAATCATGAACTTGGACTAATTGTTAAATCTTTGACGTTCAAAGGTTTTGATGAATGAAAGTTATACTTAAAGGTGCTATTTAGAATAATTTTTAAATAATTCGGAGACCGAAAGAATATATGCTATACAGTGGACATGGACACAAAACGCAAAGATTTTGAAAAATATCGAAAAAAACGTAAATAGTATAATTATTCTGGTTTTTACAAGGATATTTTTAAATCACGAGTGGTGTGGTAACGCTCAAATATGGTAGGTAAAGGTATTTTAAAAAAACTGTGTTTGTGATATCAAAGACAGTTGTTTTCATAAATAACAAAAATACTATGCAGGATTTTTTAAATATATGTATGTATATAATTGACATGTTTTACTCGTTTCAAAGGCTTTTTGAAACTATTGTGAATGTTAGGAGTGCAATCTGAAATGTCAAATATTACAATAACACGATCTATGTAGGTGGCCAGTGAACCACCTCTAGTTGAGGCGGCCATGTGCATACATGAATGGCTGCACAGAGAAAAAAGTACCACATAAAATAGAAGAAAAACAATAAGATTTCTCTATGGTTTTCATCCAATAAGAAAGTCTTATTAAAACCATAGAGAAAATCTTATTAAAATCTTGATGCCCATTTTATAGGATATCCACATATTTTTAAGAAGATATCTTATTGTGTTTCGATATGAGTGCTTCTTAAAATAATAAGAAATCTTATTGATAAGTATAAGTCAATCTTTTAGAAACAATAAGAAGACCTTATTGTTAATATGTGAAAATCTCTTAGAAACAATAAGATGATCTTATTGAAATAATGTGGAATACGCTTTGAATCAATATGAAGAACTTATAGAAAGCGTTTGAAAATCTTTTAGTAACAATAAGAAGATCTTATTGGAAGAAAATGAAAAACGCTTAGAATCAAAGAGAAGAACTTATTAAAAGCCTGTAAAAATCTTTTAGAAACAATGAGAAAGTGTGACATTTTCTTAGAAAAAATGAGACGAACTTATGTATTAAGGGTTCATTTGACAATCATTTAGAAAAATATGAAAATTTAAAATAAATTTATACAAAATTTCTGCTAAATTCATTTAAAGAAAAGACAAGATACATAACTTTTTTCAAACAATTTATTGTTTTTTTTTTACGAAAGGTAACATATATGCATAATATTTGGTAATTAAATTCAAGATTCGTTTTAAAAAAAAAGGAAGACGTTTTCAAGTAAATAAATAGAAAATAAATAATAAATATAATTATGAATAAAAATAAATAAATTCCACACATAAATTCCGGAACTGTCGAAGTTGCAAAAGAATTTGTCGAGGTCTTCCAACTCCATTTTATCCAGTACATCAATGGAGTTTATTCCATAAATTTTTATTAATGCTACTAAGCCCCCAGGCGAGAAAAATTTTGCTGGGTCTCCTCAATTTGTTCAGTATTCCATATTAAACATGGAACATTTATTGCTTCACTAACTATTCCACTTTCACTTTCACTCGCGATCACATTTTCAATTTTTTCAACATTTTCCTCCCTTTTAAATAAATTTGTATCTACAATTAAATTTTTTTCTTAAAATTGACGCACGTAGACGTCTCTAGACACTAGACTTTAAGAAAATAATGCGTTTTGCGAAGCAAGGCCGCGTTTCACGTATAGGTATACAAAATATGAGATAACTTTTACTTTTAGTAAGGAATTCTTTTTGACTTCGAATGATTTAAAAAGGAGTTCTTTTTAATTAAAGAAGATTTTCTTATAAACGTAAATGGACAGACATTTTTAATAAGTTAATCTTTTTAGAACCGAAAAGAAATAAGGTTTTCTTATTGTTTATCACTCTAGCAGACGCGCCATGGAAAAACAACGGGATTTTTACATTTTTATAAGACAATACTTATCGATTTAAGAAGATTTCCTTATTAGTCTATACAAAAGTAACAAGTTAATAAGATTCACTTCTTAAAACTGATAGGTAATAAGATTTGCATATACTAAAATCTGTTCTGAACTTCAAAATGATTTTCTTCATAAAATCAATAAGTTTTCTCTATGGAAATATCTTATTATTCTTTACTTTTAATAAGATTTCTAAGCAAAGTAGCACAATAAGGCAATCTTATTAATTTTATGTAGTCTTTTTTCGCTCTGTGTGGTGTGATTTTTTCGAAATGCGCCACATCGTGGAGATTTTTCAATACAAATAAGGATAATTTTTCAACTGTTCCAGAATTTATGTTAAGAGTCAAAGCCAATTGAATTTTTAACTTATGTAGGCCTAAGTCACGATTCAAAATTCGAAAGGTCGTGGTCTGCGATAGACCTCGGATTCTTCTGCGTATAAACTGTCAAAGTGGAAATAAAAAATTAAATTAAAACCAAACAATTTTCTTTTTCTGTTTAGATTAAATTTACTTTTTTGTATAAATACGGCGCAATATTTATCGCCTGTGATGCAACAAAATAATTCACTAAACAAACAAAATACACTTTTTAAGTATCTAAATCTAATTGAAAGTAACATTTTAAAACATAACAGGATCATAATTGTTAAATATAGCTTCTATTTGTAAAATTCCAATGAAAGTCGAAAACTAAATCTGATAGTTTTTAAGAACACCCTGTAGTCATTCGTATGACCTCAAAGATAACAAGTTGCACCCAACTATACAAAATTGCAACTTTATACGACCGAGTTTACTTTATAACTACACCATTGTGAATATCTTTCTATAATATACATATGTATATATTTTTTTTATATTTATGTACGTAAAGCAATTGCCGGGTTATTTTTTATTTTTGTTTTAGTTATTAGCTTCCTAAATTTTATTATTAGAAACGAACCCTTTTTTGTACTATCCAAACAAAGAAATCAATTTATACATGTTTATATTCAAATATTATTTTTATCCCCCACCCACTATTACATATATCCAAGGGGGTCACCACTCAATGTGCCATTCCAGTTGTCATCTGTTTCTGTTGTAATTTGATTATGACTCAACTGATACACAACATACTCGCATATGGCGAATTAAAAAAAAAAAAACAAAAAAAAACAACAACATAAGAAAAAAGGATTTATTTTTCAATTAAATTACATAATAATCGACAGGTTGTTGCTACACACAACACATGTTTTGTTCACGTTATATAAAATACACACAAACACACACACACACAACATAAAAATATGAATACAAAACTCACCCTTGGCTTTTAGAAAAGGATTCTCTTCGTTGCATTTGAAACTACGTGAGTGTTTTGTTAGGTCTAAGGACTCCCCTAAAAAGATACAAAGCAAAATGTGAAATAAAGTAGAATTCTAAAAATAAAAAACAAATGAATTTTATAGTAGTAATATGAAATAAAAAAAAAAATAAAAAAAACATTGACAGCGGTGGGATTCGAACCCACGCTCTTTCGAACTGGTGCCTAAAACCAGCGCCTTAGACCACTCGGCCACGCTGCCTCACACATATCACCAATTCTTTGACATATTTTAAGACAAGTAGAAGAAGCTGATTGCATCGATGGTGGTTGTTCACAGTACGCGACGTTTAAATAGACGAGTGCATGGAATTAAATTTATGTGGGCATTGGACATGTGATTTCATAACAGGTAATCAACTATTTAAATGATAAAGTAGAATTAAAGGAAAAAGAAAGGTATGAATTTAAATCCACCTTCATGTTTCAATTAAGAAAGTATGTACCTACATCATGAGCCGATATTTTTGACAGTGAAATAAGTCTACATTATTTCATATTTTAAGATGTATTAAGAAATTGGCAAATACTATGGATTTGGAATCAAACTTTTTGGACAAATTTGTAAAGAAAAACTAACGGTTTTGAAAACGAAGGGCACAATGCAAGTATGTATGTATTTTAAAAGTAATATAAAACTAGCCTACACTGGCTGGAACTCCTGCAAGCAAATATTTTATTTTTTTTTTTTCAACGGCAAGGCGTTGGAAGTTTTGTGAAAATCAAGGAATATACATACATACATATGTATGTATGTATGTAGGAAATGCATTAATAAAATTTGACATTTTACGATATCCCTTCATAATATTCCGTTTTAAATTTTATTTCAAAGCCATACAAAGACATTTTCGGAGGAAAAACGTTTGAATTTCATCAAGAATAATGCCTTAACGTTAATAGAATTTTTAAAAAATTATATTTTGACACTCAATTCTATTACAGTCTTAAATTTTGAAAACATTACAGAACTAACAGTAGATATTTTATTGGATGAAAATAAAACTTAGATGTCACGAGACGAGATGGATTTAGAGACCGAGACTTTTCTAGTTAAATTTCTTTTAAATAATGTCGCTAAAACGTGAAATGAAATCTTTTTTTTATATTTCGTTTGATTTCGAAATTGCTAGTTAACCCTTTCGACCTAAATATTTTGAAAATGGACGCTGATTAAAAGAAAAATTTAGTTTTTCTGAAACAAGCTGATCATGTATTCTCAGTGTAGGTAAATGGGTTATGTGAGGCTCACAAGATCATTGCTCTTTTGCCATCACAAGATCTATTATGATCTTTTCATAAACGAATCTTAATTTACATTTTTTTCTAAATGTCAAAATATAGGTCATATCGAAAGAATACCAAATATACGAGTATGTATTTATTTCGTTGGGTTCAGTAAGTGAAAATTATAAAGTGAAACAACATTAACTGTGATTATTATATTGAAATGATACGAAAAAACTAAAAATAAATAAAAAAGATGCGGTTATCTTTATTCCGAAGAGTAATTGTATGACGTACGAGACAATCACGCACCAAGCTGATGTCAGATGTATACACACAAACTGATAACTTTTTTAACATTTATCTACAATGCACATCCCGCATTCATCAATATAAGAGCAGACAGTAGCAGACATTCTGGCATGGGTAGGTTTGAGTTTCGCATTTTGTCTTATTAGATTCAAAGAATGATATAATTAAGTAGAATTATGAGAAGGCAGTGTTTCTTTTATTTGTCATATCAAATGACTCTTATAGACATTTTTAATTGTAGATGCAACTTAGGAAATGTCATGTTATACATATGTATGTCTATGTCTATGTCTATGTCTATGTCTATGTCTATGTCTATGTCTATGTCTATGTCTATGTCTATGTCTATGTCTATGTCTATGTCTATGTCTATGTCTATGTCTATGTCTATGTCTATGTCTATGTCTATGTCTATGTCTATGTCTATGTCTATGTCTATGTCTATGTCTATGTCTATGTCTATGTCTATGTCTATGTCTATGTCTATGTCTATGTCTATGTCTATGTCTATGTCTATGTCTATGTCTATGTCTATGTCTATGTCTATGTCTATGTCTATGTCTATGTCTATGTCTATGTCTATGTCTATGTCTATGTCTATGTCTATGTCTATGTCTATGTCTATGTCTATGTCTATGTCTATGTCTATGTCTATGTCTATGTCTATGTCTATGTCTATGTCTATGTCTATGTCTATGTCTATGTCTATGTCTATGTCTATGTCTATGTCTATGTCTATGTCTATGTCTATGTCTATGTCTATGTCTATGTCTATGTCTATGTCTATGTCTATGTCTATGTCTATGTCTATGTCTATGTCTATGTCTATGTCTATGTCTATGTCTATGTCTATGTCTATGTCTATGTCTATGTCTATGTCTATGTCTATGTCTATGTCTATGTCTATGTCTATGTCTATGTCTATGTCTATGTCTATGTCTATGTCTATGTCTATGTCTATGTCTATGTCTATGTCTATGTCTATGTCTATGTCTATGTCTATGTCTATGTCTATGTCTATGTCTATGTCTATGTCTGTGTCTATGTCTATGTCTATGTCTATGTCTATGTCTATGTCTATGTCTATGTCTATGTCTATGTCTATGTCTATGTCTATGTCTATGTCTATGTCTATGTCTATGTCTATGTCTATGTCTATGTCTATGTCTATGTCTATGTCTATGTCTATGTCTATGTCTATGTCTATGTCTATGTCTATGTCTATGTCTATGTCTATGTCTATGTCTATGTCTATGTCTATGTCTATGTCTATGTCTATGTCTATGTCTATGTCTATGTCTATGTCTATGTCTATGTCTATGTCTAAGAAATAAGTCGCAATTGAAATTACTTATCCTCCCACCAAACAAAATTTTACCTTGATGAATATTTAAAAGCTTTAACCGACATCATTCACTCATTTTGTCTGCCTTGTCGTCTTGTGTTTTACAAATTTCATCAGAGATGAAATCTTCCTTTATTCTTCAATTTTGGCCATATGTTCTCAATGCGATGGCGATGGGTTCTAAGAATAACCCGGTTTTATTTTAGACAATTCAATATGTTTAATTCTTATAGCCATCAGACTTTGTCTGATGCACCTTCACTTGGGCATCTTCGCTGCACAGTGCAGTGCAGCGAGAGAAAATGCATCAGTCTCCCCCACTTGACATTCCGCCCCACAACAAAGTGCATATTTTCAGATGGGTCCCTTCTTTTATTTAGGTATACAGAAATGTATCTTGCGCACACAATAAGGCTAAAAATAATTCACTTTACCATGGGAAAATTAAAGCACAGATGAGACGAAGAGGTCAGGTGAAATCTAAAAATAGCCATCGGATGAATTTATTTCGGGATGTGTAAAACCCCTTCTCGCAGAGTCTTGAATCTATTTGTGTCGTCGTCGACGACTTCGACGTTCTTACTTACTTCGTTCTCGTTCTCGGTGGACGCTGGGTAACCGCGCGCTCTTATGGTACCGACCGGACCGTTTAAAGTTCTAAATGCTGAAAGATGTCCTGCTATGCAATACGAGGACGAGTAGATCCAGCATTTATGATGCAGTAACGTTTGGTGGACTCATACTCGTACTCATGCCAAACATGTTGCGAAGGTCTTATTCAATGGCTTAAATGCCATTTGAGTTGTTCAACCTTTTTGCAGGGCTGGGTATTATGATACCAACATTTTTAAACTACCAAAGTGATGCCAGAGCACGATCTTGAACTTAGCAGTATTTAGATATTATCTAGCTTGCCACTGAGTTTTTTTTTTTTTTTGTTAATTAACATTTAGGCAAACATTGACAGATGCAAAGTGTCACCAATAAAGTTACCTATACTTATAAATGAGTTCGTAACTTTTGTTCGGAAAATAGAGAGATTTACGTCAATGACATTGGTGTTAAGGTATATTGTTGATGGTTAATGGTCAAATACGGGTATTGTCTTGCAAGCCGTTATTGCTTTCTATTTTTGCGTGTCAATTGTTGGCATAAGAACCATCATAGCGTTCATTTTCGTTTATATAGTCACTTGCGTCAATGTTTAGATTTTGTATCATGATTGGCATTCGGTTGTTTTTTTTTTTGTTTGTTCTTTTGTTGGTTTGTGATACCCCAACATTGAAAATATTGCAACAAGTGATGTGAGGATTTTAGAATTGAAGTAAATCATTGTGACGATAAATATTGACACTTTGTTTATCAGTTGACACTTAGTGGTTGAAATAAAAGGGGTAAAAAATTAAATAAAAAGAGAATGGTCAGGTTTAACTTTAGTTCGAAAGTGTAAGCCCAGAAGAATTAAAACCTTCGGGGTTGTCATAAAGGATTTTGGTTGCTCAAGACAAAAGGATTTTTATAAATCCCAGGGAGAAACATTATTCCAGTGGGAAAACTTGTCGGTTGCTACAATTTTATTTTCTCTTTAGTTTTTTTTTTGCATACATGATAGAGGCAGCGAAACCTAGGTCAATATGTGGCTCTTAACTTTTAGTATAGTTTCATACATCAAAAAGTCATTTTTGAAAAAAGTGTCGCTTAATACTTTCTTACAGCAAATTTTAGCTCTGGTTCAAACTTTTACTAGTCTACAATTACATATGTATTAACATGTGTTGTAAATATGTAATTATACTGGAAGTTATCTAGTTGTCAATTTCTAAGAAAGTTTGGTGAACCACAGGGTTTTCACTTTGTCTCCAATTCTTTATTCCAGAAACAAAAAGTAAGGAGATTCTAAAAAATCTTATATGAAATTAAAATTTAAAAACACATTTTTAGTAAAGGATATGTTGGAAACAACGACGAATAGTGACAGAAAGTTATTATACAAAAATTCTATCGAACTAAAAATGTAGGGTTTCATTATTTGTTTCTAAAATTTGTCCCTCTCCCCGATGGAATTATGTGGTGCTAACTTTCCAACTTACTTCCAACTATTTCATTCACATTCTTTACATACATACATACATATTTCAATAATTTCAATATTTATCTTAAAGGTAAAGATTTAAATTTTAAAAATAATCTTTTATAACACCTTCTCCGTCCTTGCAACAGCCAGCGCAGATATTCATACTACATACATATGCACATATCTAAATAATATTGTTACATCTACAAGAAGTTGCTCTCACAAAATTAATTGACCATTACTCTGTGTACATCTGAATTACCTTTTTATTTATATCTCAAAACAAAAATAAATCCGAATAAATCCAATTTGCCCCTCCCCATCTCTCATACCCCTTGTCCAATTATCTTTCCGATGGCATACATATCAACTTATAAGTTACTTAAAAATAAAAATAAAAAAAAAAACAACAACAACAAAAAGATACTAAAAATAACTTAATTTCATTTCGGTGTTCTTCTTTTATCATTGGACGACTATTGGTATTTTTATAGATTTTTTAGATTCTTTTTTTAATTTGTTGTTACTCTTTATTGTTTTTTTTTTTTTTTTTTGTTCAGATTAGAATTATATTTAAAACAACCATCTTTACATACGTGAAGGTTATTGTCTCCGTCAAATAATAAAACTTTTTAACAAATTTGTCAAAAACAGTGAGAGATGTTTTTCAAAATCCATAATGTATTAGGTTTTTTTTTCTTTTTGAAATGTTAGATTGCTCGTATTTTATCCAAAATTAAGCAAAAGTTTTCCTGGAATGTGCACGAGCGTGTGGGGCAAGGCGTCTTCATACATCGAGTATATATGCACATAAAACATCCCAAACCACACACAAAGCATTCCAAAGGAATCTCGAAATAGCATCTAAGCCATGGCAAGTGGATTCGAAGTGTGTCCTATTTTTGGAAATATTTTTGGATAAATATTTTTATTTTTATTTCTATTTTTTGTTTTTTGATGTTTAGTTTAAGAAGAAACCAACAACAACAGCAACAAAAAAAAATATACCATACGACGAAATTAGAATCAACTTTGTTGTGTTTTTAATTTTTTTTTTCTTTTTTTTTTTTCGTTAACGTTAATTTCAATCCGCTGCTGCTCTGAAGTGGAAAAGCTATTTTGGGAAGGCTTTTCTTCCTCATTGCGCAGTTTTGTTGTACGAGAGCATACTCGTAGCCGTAGCTGGTTGTTGGATAAAGTGCAGCCGCAGCAAGCTGGGTTGTTGGGCAATATAATCAATTTATTCTGATGCGCGAGAGGAGGCTTGAAACTATTTTTGGACAAATAATTTGGAATATAAAAAGTTGTTTTTATAAACATTTACCAGATGGCAAGTGAAAAGCGATAAATTTATGCCTGTACGAGTATACGCTGTTTGGGGGAAAATTTAGATACCACCACGGGTATACGCGGCGAATGAGTATTAATATTATATGGGCGATGAAAACAACGAACATGCGCGTAAAATTGCCTTCCAGTTGTAAAAATATAAATAAAAAGAATAATTTTAATGTGAACTTTCTACATATGTAGATCCATCAAAAAGAAGTTACCCTAAGAAACATAATTTATTTACATTTACAAGACGGCTATATAGTGTGTCCTCTGGTTGAATTTAGATTGGCTTTTCAGTCACGGAAGCTAATAAAATGCACTGCACTTGGCCGACACAGTTATTTGACTTTGACGACCGTGCGCCGCCGCCCGCCCGCACCGTTGTCATCGTCGCGTCGCGTCGTCGGTCGTTCCGGGTGACAAACACGGGTATATGGGTGTCAATAAATATTCGTGTAATATATTTAACAGTTGACAGCTGACAGAGTGTAAATCGAAATTAAAATATAGGCAAGGTGAAAACCTGGGAATTAATATAGGGATAAACAATTTATAATTTTTATTGAATATAAGTTTTAGGATATAGATCAGAAAGCGGTAGTTAGGTTACAGTATAGCTGTCAAAGATATTCGACTTTAATTTATTGCTGTAGTTTACTAGTCACTACAAAATTTTATATTCATAAATAAAATTTTAAAATCAGAACTTTAACAGACGCCTGTAGAATCATGACCACTTAATGACGAGCAGAACCAGATTAATTTGATTATGATTCAATATTTCTATAAATAAATCCAAAATTGGAGTCTTTAAAAAAATAGAACTGTAAATAGTAATTACACTAAAAAACCATTTAAAATAAATATCAGTGTTCTATACTACATTTATTAAGGTTTTTAAATTGAAATTTGATAATTTTAACACATCATAAAATCAATGACTAAATCGTCAACGACAAATCTTTGCTTCATAAAATTTTATCATCAGTGTGAACTTTTGATTTCGAGGTACTTCTGATTTAAAAATTTATAATTACTAATTAAATTTTTATTTATAATGTTAATTTATTATTTTTCGAAAAAAAACTGATAATTTTAAAACAGATTGATTTGGAAAATTATGAAACAGTTGATAAACGTCATATTTTCAAGCCTCTATGTGCGTTTACAGTCAAATCGGAAATATGTAGCTCTCGACAATAACAACAACAGTTAGAAATTCACTCTTAATTTGATTGGAAAATCATCTTCAGTGGTGAGACGAATTTCTGGAATAATTTGTACGTCTATAATGCATCCGGAAAATGTCACCGTTTGGTAAGATGTTGGTATTCTCAATGGTCCATATTTCTTTAAATCTGATCTTGTCCTGGCCTTGATTACATAGTTCTTTTATCCTGACGCAGATGCTATGGTTACCAACGACAAGTGGTCATAACAGATCGGTG
Source organism: Scaeva pyrastri (assembly GCA_905146935.1). Taxonomy (NCBI): domain Eukaryota; kingdom Metazoa; phylum Arthropoda; class Insecta; order Diptera; family Syrphidae; genus Scaeva; species Scaeva pyrastri. The sequence goes on along the minus strand of LR989929.1, from coordinate 10,115,467 downwards.
CGGCTGGCGTTAAGTGTCATTTGAACCGAGTTTTATATTAATAGCTTAAAATTAAGTCTTTCATTTCTTGAAGTACCTACTCAAATTTCAGTTTTTACATATATTTCGAAACATTCGAACGCATCTTTTTAGCTCTACAAAGTTTTTATCTTACAAAGAAGCGTTCACATTTTCGAGATTCTACTGTATATAATAAAGCTGTTCAAAGTTACACATTTTTCGTAGTTTTGCACAGAAGAGAGAACTCTTGAGAGATCAAAAAATTTCCCCACCCCAACCACAAAAATGTCTGTGCACAGAAAATTGAAGACTATCAAATTAAATAAATAGCATTTGACATTTCAGTTTTGCCGTGATGAAATGATTTTTTTGTTGACATTTTTTTGACGTTTCGTAGAGTCTGTGAATTTCTGTGAAATGTCGTTCCATTTCGTTGTGCACATTAGTTTCTCTCTCGCTGAGAGAATTTTACTCCAACTCCTTAAAAAAATGTGTGCTGTGAATTTCTGTGCACAAAACACTTGAAACAGACCTAATATGTAGTTACTAATACAAAACAATGAAAACTGACCTGGTCACACTTATCAGTATTCTACTTTAAATCACGTTTTTTTATGTTTATTATCTCGAGTAAATACTGTAAAATTCAAAAACACATGTAAACTATAACGGAAGTTGAAGTACCATTGTTTTTATATTTAACTTTTTTTTCTATAGACTAAAACAATATTAGAAAAATAGAAAATATTATATACCAATCAATTTGTTTTAATGTCAAATCAAATCGAAGGACTTACTTATAGTTTGTTTTTGTTTGTAAAGGTACTCGTTTCTATTTTTAGTTGTGAACTTTATTTTCCATTATTTGTATAAGTACATACATACATACATATTTTAACTCCTTTCATAACACGTTGCTTTGCACGCAAAATAAACGTTTCCCAACCAGCTATAAGTAGGCACCTGAGTTATTTTGGAATTGAAATTGAATTGCAAGGAGTGCCAGTCCTAGGCCATGATGCATATGAGCATGATGATATCTCTAAGTACGAGTATATATGTATACGAAATTGGCGAGATATTAAAACCTAAAATAGTAGTTGGTTGTTGCTCACCACTGACAACTGACAACTTTGAAGAAAAGTCAAAGCAGAGTTCTGGGCTAAAAACTCAAGGCTATATTTAGCAATTCTGCTGGATTCAAATTCAAATTCAAATTAAAAAAAAAAACAGAAGAAAGAAACTCAGTAAACAATGTTGGCAAAATAGAGTGAAAGGATGAAGGGAAAGTGCACACAAACTCATGTCTCTTCTGTTTTCTGTATCTATGATTATACAAAAAAAAAAAAAAAAAAAAGAGACACCCGACCGACCGCATACTGAGGAAAGAGCTCTCGGTATAAAGATCCGAAAATAGAAATGAAATTACATTATTCGTATAAATAAACGATTTGTGGAAGGAAAGGTGAATTGTTGGAAGGAAGATGGCAGATGGAAGGAGGTGCAGTGGCGAACAGGGCGGCTGTGGCGGGTGGACGGACATCAGAGGCGAGGACCTTAACGAGAATATACTATTTGCGGAGGACTGATGTTGCAAATGGCTTTCACTCACTATGGATGGCATTGAATTTGCGCACCGTCAGAATGACATAATCTGGATAAAAATATACACTCTTTTCGATTCCAGCTAGATATTATGCCATTACATACATTACATGTATATATGTATATGTTGTGTATTGTAAAAGTGACACACACCACTCCATAACGAGGTCTAAATTTAGTTTATACCAGAATGAGTACCTACTAATATAGCGCGGCTTAATCGAACCAAGCCGATTCGAAGCAAAGGAACAAGGTAAAACCCATTGGTCTGAATGTGGAGGACTAAACGAGTATACCTAGTATACAGAGTTATAGCCCTGGCCAGGTTAATACAAGGAGCGCCTCTATTTACATTGTCTGAAAAAAGACAGGATACGAGTGAGTATATATGGCTTTGTGGATAGGAAGGTAAACTCCAAGTTTTTTTTTCCTCTTTCTTTTTTGAAAATAGTAAATTAAGATTTTCCTAAAATAGACTGAATGCCCTCTAGAGAGGTTGCAAGTTTTTGAAGGAAAGTAGCGAGTTACGACCTACGAGTTGGTTGTACGAGTATTTACAGTTAACATTATGACTATGACCATGGACTCGATATTATTTTCGCCCGAAAAAAGAGTATTTTTAGTTTTTTAACAAGAAATTTATAACTTCATTTTTGAAATCCAAGAAGAAGTCCTCCAGTCTCTATTGATAACAAATGAAAACTGACATGAGTTTTTGGAAATAACATATTTTTATCTAAAGTACGTAATCGGAATGACTAAAGTTAAATATAGAACGAGTTCATAGTAAAATATTTCATTGTATGGAAGTCCTTTTTGTATATCTTTATTTTTTGTACTCGTTTGTACATATGTATGTATTTATGTGTATAGATCAGACGAAATTAAATAAATTAGAAGCATGTTTTTTTAAACCGAGTGACCCTTCACTTGTTGTTATGTCATTCGAACAGCCATTTTTAATTTTTGACATTAGGTCTGTTTCTTTACTTTTCGGGTAAAGTTTGGGAAAAAGCTCGGGAAAAAGTTCGGGCTCGAGCTTTTTGATGTTGTTTTTGTAATTTGGTGCCCGAACTTAAAAGTAAAGAAACGCATTTGGGATGTTTCTGGGTAAACTTCAAATTTGAAGACAGATTTGTATGTGTATGTAGCGAAACTGTTTTCTTTCTGTTTAAAATGAGCCATTTAGAGGAATTTAAAACAAAATTTAAACAATTGTTCTTATTAATGGATGATGAGGAAGATAACAGTAGTAATTTTAATTTGCAATCTCTTCTCAAATCACAAACTTCAAATTTTTCGATCAGCTGATTTAATTTTGACAAGCAAGAAAGTGCCCGAGCTAAAATGTTCGGGTAAATTCTTGCTGGAGGGGAAACGAAAAAAAATGAAAAGCTCTGGCATTTTCGTGCCAGAAGAAAGTAAAGCAACACGTTTTGGGTAGTTTTGGGATCCCGCGGGATCCCGCGGGCGAGTAAAGAAACAAACCTATTATTGCACTTGAGCTTTTTGATTTCTAAGGATGTGTTCACATTGGAATCTATTGAGGATACTCAATTGTTTTTATTTGAGTTTTGGAGAGAGACGGAATATTAAAACGTCAAAATAAATCGTCTCAAAAGAGTTCAGTCTTTCTGAATGCTTTTTTGCTTTTTTTCATATAATTGTTCTTGTCAACTAGGGCTGGTTTTTGACTGGTGAGTTAACTTTGAGGTTAGTTTATCCTGATCCCGGAGTTAACTCTTAAATCAGTTTTTCAGTGAAGAGTTAACTTTAACATCAAAATGTATAAGTTGATTTGGCATCACTGAAATGTCATCTGTCAGTTGTCATATACATATACCGGTACATTGCTCTGGTGATCATTGTATTTGTTGTTTTCAGAGTTATTTGTTGTGATTTTGAGTTTGTAAGTACAAAATAAATATTTAAAATTTAAAATAAAAAAAAATGGCTTTAAAGAAGATTTCAAAGTATTCATTTCTATTTATGTATTAGTAATTATTTTTAATAAAAATGTTTCACTTCACTTGTTCAATTTTTGTTTGCAAAACATCACTTTGCAAAGCTGTCCATATATTTTTTTTAGTCCCAGAAATAACTCACATAATATCCAGGGTTAACCCTGAGGTAACTTCGGGACTAAATTGAATTGAAAAACTGAAATGAAGAGTTAAACCAGAGTCAACTCTTACTCGAGGATGATCTCGAACTGAAAACTGACCCTAAGCATATAAACTGCATATAAACTGTGACAAATGCACAAGTTTTACACTGTGGTTAAATTGATGAGGTCCTTATTTATTTCAAATGTGACCAAATTTGTATCAATTTAAAACTACGGTCGATAAGGTACTTGTTTTTAAAGTTTTTTTTTTTTTTGAGAAAACGGATTTTATAATTACTTCGCAAAATATATGGTAAAAAAGAAAACATTGTAATTTTAAAAAGTCAATTTCAGTACAAAAGTAATTCTCTATGTACATTGTACACGTAGTATTTTAGTTATCAAAGTCAATCTTGTAAAGTTCTATTTATTTTTTGGACACCCTGTATTCATTATATGATGATAGAATTCGGATAATTTCTTCCTTAATCTTGAAGACTTGACTTTTAGTAAAACTCACTATTTTGATTGTACTCATTTCAAACTTTAATCTTCTATAAAATTATTCTCAATTAAACTATAGCAATTGTACATCTCGTATTTTTTTTGTTTAAACTTATACAAGAAGCGTATCTTTCTCTTTTCGTCAGCATTAAAGAAAATATGTATTGTGGCTATCATTAAAAAGAATACGAGTATTCTTCAAAAATTATCTAGAAAATCAATCTTAAAATTCATAAGATACTTAAAAAATTGTACAGTACAGTCCACATGAGATTTAAACCATTAACGAATATGCATACCGTCAGTGGTACACTTGCATATGTTGTTCATATTGAAGGACACATAATTAATTCGGTCGATAAGGGTGCTTTTCTCGAATATATGGAGGAACTTTATAAGGGTCTTCACCTTTAATAGACCAATTTCTTTTTTTTTATTCTATTTCTTCGTTTCAAAGTCTATAAGGCCTTTAAATACACACTACTAAATTAAGGCTCTTTTTCTTAACAATGTATGTGTAATGACAAAACAGCCATCCAAACTCATTGTAAATTCATTTCCATGGTGAGTTGCTAAAAATAGCCATTTTCTAAGCAAATGCAAGGCAAAAAAGACTGACATGGCTTGGCTTGGCTCAATGCCAACAGCAAAGCTTGGAATTTCATTAACAAAGAAAAGGATCAGAAAAAAATAAATAAAAAAAAATCTCCTTCACCTCATATTCCACCCACATTTTCACATTTTGTTGTTTGTTAACTGCGAACTCCCTGTGCTCTGTTCTAGCTGTGTCGCCTCCTTGGACATTGCCATTGCTCAAGGATATTCAACACCACTCACCATCCAAGAGACCCCGACCGCGACCCCTGCAAGAAAAGTTTGCGCCCGGCAGAACTAATCCCGCTCCGCGTTCGGGTATAAATGTGATATCAATAAAAACAAGAAGAAAAAAAGAAAAGATAAAAAATTAAAAAGAAAACAAACAAACTTAAGTGGAGCAGCCCAGCAATTTTTCAGGCGGCACGGTTTTTTATTTTGTTGCTTCGTGTAATTTTATTTCAGATTTTCAGCCATTTGTCTTGCTCTGATTCATGCTGAGCTAATGTGTATAACAAGAGGCACGAGCACACGAAACCTTATCGTCCTACCTCCCCTCCCTCTCAAACTTTTCGCCCCTTCCCCACCCACTTTACATCGCAATCGCACCCCGGGTTGATTCTAAAAATAACCTTTCTCAATATAAAGACAGTTACCTCGGTCGTGTGGTGGTAATGTAACTACTTGTCAACCCTCCTCCTCCTCCTTCGCCACTTTGATTATAGCAAGAGAGGCCACGCGGCACAGGGTACAGGGACTTATAAAAGCTCTATTAAAGGGGATGTTACATACTCAATTTTAAAGGTTGAATTTGGAAAATACTCGTATTAAGAGTTCGTGCAAAGGATTTATGCGTGTAGAACTTCAAGGACATTATTATGGACACGCGAAGATGTTGTGAGCAAAAAAGCTCTCTTTGTGTTTTTGGAAAATAAAAAGCTAAAACTCTCCCTCTCTCTCTTTCTCTCTGTCTCTCTGATTGAGAGACTATGTGTCAGTGTTGCTCCTTTTGTTGTTATATGAGTATCAGTGGTAGATATAGAGGTACGGTGGTACACACATAAATGAATATGGTATTGTATAATATATATTTCTAAAGAACTATCGGAAAATGTATTTGATTAAAATTTATTTTATTTTAACAACAGGAATTATTGTATTTTAATCAAAACATAATTTTTTGAGCTTAAATATAAATCTTTATAGTAAAATTTAAACTATTGACCATAATTGAGCTGTTTAAAGTGACAGAATATGCATTTTTAGTATAATGTACACCAGAGACATTAATGTTAACGGTTTGTTATTTGGTAGCTCTGAAGTTTCATTGTGAACTAACCCTTAAACTCTTTATCATATTGTCAGATGTAAAAAAATTCACTAATTAGTTAGAGAAGAATCATTATAGAATCTGGAATGGTAACGTTAACAGTAATTTTTATGACATAGAATGTTCTGAAGTTATTCAGAGTATTTTCGACAGAGCTGTTTTTGTTATTGGTAATTTTCTGCTTGTATCAACATATTGCAATGTAGGTTCTTTTATCAACAAAAATTAAAGATTTATTGGTTTAGCAAGAAAATTACATTTTTTTTGTCGTGTGACTAAACACGAGAGACTTCGTTGATTTTATGTTGAGTGCCAACAAACTAAGTCCAATCAGAATCATTTTTGACACATATAGCTGTCATTTCTGACATTCAGCGAAATTTGGGTTCAATAAATCCTCAAAATTTACCGTGGTGGATATACAAATGGAATCGAATTTTATGCATATTTTACTCTAATTTCATTTGACACAATTTCAACCGTGACCCAATGCTTTTAGAGGTGTTCTGTCAATTCCCCAGAAATAAATAATGACAATCACTCCTGTTTTTTTTATCATTTAAGCTAGAAGTTACTCTTTATAAAGTTAACAGGGTCTACTGTAGGTTTTCTTAATTCTAAAATGATCATGAGATCCGAGCGGACGTCGTGCATTCTGTGTACAATAAATTTTATAATAACATATTTTTGTTTGTTTAATATAATAAAATCAAATGCATGCGACCCATTGATGGAATTAAAATTGCTTTAATGTCATGATGACGTTTTAATGTGTCATCCAAATGTCCGGTTAAACTAGAGTCACTTTAAAATTCTTTTTAATTTACGATTTTATGCGGTTTGTAGATACGATTGAAAACAAAATGTGTCCAAAATAATTTATTGTTATTTACTTTTTCTAACATTTCATTCTCAAACAAATACTGCAAATTATTTATAAAAATAATGATTCATTCCACAACCACCCGGTACTGTAAATAAACTTATTTGATGTACATTATGTACTAACATAGTAGACACTTTTTAGTGTTCCAAAATTGAGATGAAAATAAAAAAACAAACATAAATCAATAACTTTCTTAATTTAATAAGAGATTAATTAATTATTTAATACATACCAACTAAACTAATAGAGCTACATCTGTCTGTCAAAATTTAAACTCGTCTTGTTCATTGACACATTCCCACCATAATCCCATATATTGATATCCTACTCAAGTGAATCTTGTTTAATAAACTGAAAATCCATAAAATTTACTATTCACAAATTAATAAAAACAAAAACTTAACAAACATCCTCAACGGAATAAAATCTCAGGATAGACCTAATAATACTAAAAGCCCTATCTGGCATCATAAAGTGATCCATTGGGGTGACACTTTGATTCATCTGTGACAATAAAATAATAATTCTCAGTGACAAAGTGCCACTCCACTTTGTCTCATCTCACAGAACAGAACACAAGAAACACACACAGACCGGACTTCGGAGCTGACTGGGGCGAAATGTTGCTTTATCGATTTTGAGTTATTTTTGGAATCGTAGCTGGCTCTGATACTGATGGCGATAGAAATGGCACGAGCCGGAACCGGGTCGTAGTCGACCGACCACCACCGTTCGGTTTTTTGTTTTCCTATTTTCCACTTGTTTTTTTTTTTTTCTTTTTTTTCCTGTGTTTGGTTTTCTTTAAAGGAAATAGTATACCTATCTACTAATACTACAGTGAAAGCAATGGAAAACAATTTGCCATGGAGCAAGCAAAAGGATAAAGCATGGAACGCCTGGGCCTGGCTTGGCTTCGCTTCGCTTGGCATATTGTGTGCTTTGTTGTGGTCGTGTGGTTCGTCAAGCATGCACGGACTTTTTCAAGGACACTACCTCGTTTTTATTATCGCCACCACCGCACCAGCGCGTCGCGTCGGTCGCTCGCATCGCCAGCGCCACGCGGTACATTCATAGTAGTTAAATAACTGGGTACACAAACATTTCTTGCCTTTTGTTTCCTTAATTTTTTTTTATTTTTATTTTTTGATGGTTTAAGTTAGAGTTGAGATGGTGCCACAATGGTTGCTGCTGGTATATACCTACATTTGTTGTTTCCATTACCTGTCAAATTCAGAAAACAAGTAATTATGTGCACCTTAGCAAAAAAAAAAAACAAAAATAAGGAAGGTATAGCATCAGTTTTGTGAGTAATGGGATTTTGTAAATGTGGGAATTATGATGTTAAACGAAGAAGAGAGTGCGGAAAAGTCTCATTTCCTGGAAGAAGGGACTCTTTATTTCCGAAAGGAATAACGAGAAGGAGGACATCAGGGTTTCACCTAAAAAAAAATTATAAAATAAATGCCTGCGAAAGACAACTGAGTTTTAAACTTTTCATAACTCAAAACAAAGCAGTTTTTTTTCAAGAAAATAAGTATAATATTATAGTATGCCATTTTAAAGCCATTTTAATATAATTAAAAAAAGAAAAAATGGGTTCAGATTAGCAATAATAAATGACAATATGTCAGTTTTGTTTATTTAATGTCATTTTTGATTTGGTTTTCACTTTTCAGACTGACGTACTTCTTATTCTGATTTTAATTGTATAAGAAGAAGCTATGTACTTAAAGCTCACTAAGTTTCGTAATTTTAGTTTTTAACCATTAAAAAAAAACAAGTAAACTCCAAACAGGCGTGGTTATAGTAGTGAAAAAAGAAAAATTAAAATAAGTTGTTTATTATGTTGGAATACAATTTTTAATTATTCAGTTAACAGAAGAAATTAATCTATTAACAATTTTGAAAAGACTTCGAATTCGATTGTTATGTTTTATTCGAAGATCTGTTCGATTTGCTAATTAGAACGAATGTAAACGAAACCTTGACAAAAAAAAAAATGCAATCTTATGTGAATGGATTACAGTTTTCGTATTCTTTTAAAGTTGAGCGTATTGCTTAGTTTTCGATTTGTGTTATGAACTGTCAAATTTTACAAGAGAAATGATTTACACAATCAAGAAAAACTAGTAGAAATTTGTTCTGGAAAATAGCTTCTGCTTATTTTTGGCATTTTTTAACAAAGGAAATCTAATGAACTGATGAGAAAATGTGACAGATTGAAAGCACCTTCGTCATGAAGTTAAAAGTCACTGCTAATTTCATTAACCCGTTGCGATACCAAATGTATTCTTTTAAAGTTTAAATATTATGGAAATTGAGATCAAAATAAAATTAAAAAGTTCTCCAATTCAGATTTTTATATTTTTTTTTTTAAGGCATTAGGAAAACACTACAAAACTCTTAAGATCCTTAATTTAACATCAATCATCAAAGAACAATTGAGATATTTTAATTGAAAGATTGTTCATTTTAATCTGCACCTCAACAATTTGTCTGTACGAAGCTTTCATCTTTCCTGAATCCTGACCCAGATGGATGGAATGTTTCCTTTTTTTATTTTGAAACAGAATGTTTCATCCTTCCTTTCTCCCAATATAAAATAACACACATATACTAACACTGGAAAACCAAGAACCGGTCGGTGGGTGGTAGGGCGGGCGGTATGGATTTTTAGTGTCAGAGCTTTATCCTTGAACACAATACATACATACATATGTACATATATGTATGTATGTATAATAGAAACGATTTTTGCCTTCCCCAACATATCAGAAATTCAGAAGTAGGGAAAGCAAAGAGAGAAACATCAAAAATACAAACTCAAACCTTATACATACAAGCAAACATACATACATATAGACGAGTATAAATTTTAAGTGAAAATTTGTAGGTAGGTCCAGGTGGGAGGTGGAAGGTGGTAGGTGGTAGGCGGGCAGGCGGGCATGTTAGGAATAGGAAGGTATTTGGAACTCCAACACGTGTCAATTTTGTTTCCTCGTCCGCATGTCTCTTCTTCTTGATGGCTCGTTCTTTGTTATTTTGTTGTTATAAATGTTCTGGAAGAACTTGTGGCTTCGGAACAGTTGTTAATTGTTTCATTATTTTTTTTTCATTATTTTATTTTATTTTATTTATTTTGGAGTGATGTAGGGGCAGGAATAATAGAATTTTCTCTTGTTAAAATTGATTTTCTTTTTCTATGATACTTTTCTCTCTCTTTAAGCTTTAATTTCAATTTGATCCGATAAATACACAATACAAAATGATTTACAAATAAGAAAACATTTTTGAAACGTACACAGCACAGTACATTATTGTGTATCAATATAAAAATACAGAAACATACAAACATAGTACATACATAAATTATGTTGCGCTTATAATTTAATGACAAATAAATAATGATGACAAGTTTATTGGAAAGGGAATTTATGAAGTTTGAGATCTTTGTCAAGAATTCTCCCTCTCTTTTTGTTTTGACAATTATAAATGTATTAAGTATACGCAATGTGGTATTCAATGCAGATAATATAAATATACATATTTTTAAATAAATAAGATGAACAGGGAATGATTTTAATTTTAAGAACAAACATTTCAGTAGTAAATGGTTAAGAACTTTAAAGTTTCAAGTGTGTCCTCATATTGACATATCAACTAGTTGACACAAATTATACTGACACTTTTGGAAAAAGGATACAACAACTTTTATAAGATCGATTTACGACAAATTTAACACATTTCAGATTTTTATTTTTGAAGGGTGTTAATGACTGATTGTCAAGTAAGCATTACCAGTACGACAAAATAGTGTTTGCTCATGACATAATCACGACAGTTAGGGCATTCCATATGTAACTAATAATTACGTCAACTTAGATTGAAGCAATATTAGAAATAATAAACTTGGTACAAAAAAGATCCTTTGAGTAAATACAAAGTTACATTAAAAAAGCATTATGTCAATTATTGTCAAGTGATATTATTGAGAAAAATTTGACGTTTAATAATTAGCGAAATTGATTTGTTTTTTTCTACTATTTCTACTATTTGACAGCTTAGAGAATTAAACTAGCGAATATTCGCTACTTGTAATTCAGTTATAATTGATGAGTCTATAGTTCGATAAAGTAAAGACATTTAGGTCCAGTTATAGCTATCATTGGTTTTCATCATTGAAAATTTTATTTCGTTATTAAAAGTGATAGAGAAAGTCAAATTTGTCATTGGAGGTATCAAAATGAAGCTAATGACTTGGAGAATTTTTTTAGCGAAAAAAACATTTATTTTAACCCATAATTTTTCTGTAAGTTAACTTCTAATTTTTCAATGATGAAATCGTTTTCAATGAACAGCTATGGCGATTTGGAACAAAATCGTTCCAATGAAAGCATTTCATTCTCGTTGTATTCTCACCTGTCAGTTTTTCTTTCAATGATCAACTCTAACCTCAAATGCTTGGAAAATTTTGTTTTCTTTTAAATTGTGAAGTTGTACGTAGTGTTTTAAAGAAATTTAAATAAATCTATCATTTGCACGGTTGTTAGAATTTTAATTTGTTCTTTTTTCCAAACAGTAGAGGTGGTTTAAAAAACCACCTTGTCAAAAAAAAATTCAATGATTGGTTTCAATGAGGAAAACCAATGATAGCTATAACTGGCCCCTTAAAGCGAAAATAATCCTTATACGAATAATAGCAAATACATATTTCACCTAACTCAAGAACGTTATAAAATTGTAACAGTAAAACAAATCTTTTTCCCTTCTGGTGGCTCTTCTCCAGAATACAGGAAACGAATATACATTCATATGTATGTATTTCGAACAAAAAAAAATCAATCATATAGGTTTTAATATTAACATTTGATTACTTACCATGAGTCACAATTCTTCCGTCAGGACTTGTCATTCTGATTTGCAGATATTTTTCAGTTTTTGTTTAACACAACAGTGGACAAAATTTGAGTATATTAGGTGGCTGGCATTGTTTATTTTAAAACTGAAAATAAAAACAAAACGAAAATAATTTTATTCATTTTATTTTCTGAATATTGGGTAAGAAATAATTATTTTAACAGTATTTTTTATTCACATGGGATATCAGTATATCAATAATAATAAGATCACTGATACCTTATTTTAGAAAAATTGTTAATTTTTTGTCCGTATAAATAAAATGCTACTTTTTAAATTTCATTCATTAATTCAAACATTTTAATCACTTTACATCAAGCAGATTCATTTTTTGATTTCTTATTTATTAACAACACAAATAAAAACAAAGACTTGATGAACTTTAAATATTCTAAAAATGTAATGTCTTGATGATTTCTTTGTACATGAATGTTTCTTAAATTAGTCAATTTTAGGAAAATCCCACATATATGTACGTAAGCAATTGACGCAAGTTTTCACACTTCGAAGACACTTTTTTATATTCTTAAAACATAGAAAAGTGTCTCCTGCTGTGAATATTGTTTTTTTTTTTTTAGAAAACAAGAAACAAAAACACAAAACTTAGAAATTTTGCACTCATTGGAAATGAGAAACAAGTTCGAGGCGTGTTGCCATTTAATTAGGATACAAATAATAGACATCATTGAGGCGTGCGTGTGTGTGACAAAAAAAAGAATTATTACAAAATGTAAATATCTACAATTATTGTTTTTTCACCATTCTTTAAATAAGTATTTATTTTAATTGTTCGATACATCACATCTTTCTTAAGCTGTGTTCACATTGGACTTTTTTGAGGTGACCCATTTTGACATATAAATCATCATTTTATCTCACAGACAGACAACTTTAAATTGTAGTAGAAACGAAATAAAATTAGGAAACTTAAAAATGATAACTAACCAGTTAAGAATTATTTTTATTACAATTATTATTTTTGAAGGAAATTTCATTTTAAATAAGTTTACTTGATATCAATGTGTGATTGACATTTGTCATCATTTTTAATATTCTAGAATCTTTCGACAGAATACTTTTTACTATAACACTTGTGATGAATATTAAAATATTATGTATACATATATCTATATACATATGTATGTACTTATATACATAAACAGCCTAAGGAAAATTTTGTGGTACCATTTTCTCAAAAAGTATTTGACCGATATCGATAAATTTGATATGCCAGAATTGTGGAGGTATGCAGAATATAATTGGCAATGGTCATTCTTAACTGTCAAAGGCACATGAGATGGTTAATTCTGCTTTGAATAATTAATTATTGTTTAACTTTGTTAGTCTAACGTTTTTTTTTTTTGCACGAACAAGTACATTTTTTCACCTTAACAACTGTCAAGATGAAGCATACGGTTTCCCAGTATAATTGGTTGTTTTGATATACAACTACTTCTGTGCAATTCCAATAACAATTTAGGTGTAGTTGCATTTTTAAGTGACCATTAAACAAGAAGAATTTTAAAATAAAACTCGTCCACGACGTCACAATGTCAACATTACTGAACTAATTCCACTAAATTTTAAAAGCAACGGTTTATTTTTACCAAAAGTTCCAAAACGATATCATTAAAATTAATCGTCAAGGCCACCTTTGCCATTATAATCCTGTGTGTCATAATAATCGAGTTCGAAATACACGCGTCACAAAAACGGTTTATCCATTCACATTCCCCCATACTTCGCCAACTCACGACGACAACGAGTCAACGACGATGGTGTTCTATGAAAATTATATTTTACTACAATTTAATGCCTGCATTTGTATCTACGTTTAAATTACACGCCACCTCATTTTTAGGGGAACGGGCATAAGACACATCGAGCAAACAAATGACACAGCATAGCACATCACTTGTCAGATGTCAGTAGTCAGTACAGTGCAAGAACCCTCAGAAATGTGTTACTCATCTTCTCCGTTGTCGTGGCAATCGTCGCGTCGTCGGTCGTGTCGTTGGGTGAATTGACGCTTTTATTTGTCGTCGAATCGGATCGTTGCCGAACTGAAGAGGCGTTTTCACTTCCGCGTAATTTCCTATGCGTAGCGTAGCGTTGCGCGGCAAATCTTATTTAGCCTATGTATGTGGCATAAAGCGCCTGCCTCTGCATGATGACATTTTCTTGGGTATTATACGTAGCTCGCATCAGAAAGAACACTCACTTTATACCCATACCCACCACCACCATACCCTACCCTTCCCAACCCGTCAATGCTACACACACTTGTTGGCTCTGGTGGTTGTGACTCTTTGTTGTTGTCCATTTTATTTTGCTGTTGTTTTAAATATAATGTCCTCTTCGAATTGTGAGTTGAGTTGTATTTTTATATACTTATCTGCAAACATTTATATTGCATTGTATAAAAAAGCAAACATCATGTTTAATCGTTTTCAAGTTGTGTTGCAATTCGATTCGATTCCAAAGAAAATTACTTTGGCGAAAAAAGCCGCCACCGCACCGCTTCCTTTTGTGTTATCTTTTAGACACTTTCCTTAACGGATTTCCCTTTTGAAAAAAAAAAAACTAAAGGAAGTAGAATTTATGGGAAATTATTAAATATTACAATAATGAGTGAATAGGTATTGAATCAATTACTCATTCATAGCTATTTAAATACGTGTTTAAGTAGAAGAAATTCTTATAAGTAACTATCTAGTACTTTAACTTTTTCATATCAACGAATAGGTAGTTAAATTTTTGATCTAGGTTTGTTTTATCAAACCAAAAATTAGTTTCCCTTACGGCGGCGGCGGCGGATAGATGGCTTTTGGGGTTTTAAGATTTAAGGGCAGAAAGAACATCAGTGCCAGGAAAACATGCAAGAACTGTATAAACAAAATATGTATAAGCAAACAAGGAAAAATAAGATGGATACATGAAGTCTTTTATGAAATATCTACATCTTTTTTTTTCTATACGGACAAAAATCTCGACGGATCATTTGTAGTACTCAATATCGATTTTTTGTTTTGCTGCTTGAAGACACAACAACAACTGACGTTTAGTGGAACTTCAACTTGTAAACGATGTAAATTCGACTACAAAAAACCTCAGTTATGGGAATCTCAAAACCGCAAATGCGCAACTATGGAACTCAAAATCATTCTTTAATTGTTAGGGACGGCATAAACCTAGAAAACTTTGCCATCAAATTTGTTTAAAAAAAGGTCTTTCATAGGGAAAATTCGAGCTTTGACACTTAATAGAGGACATGGCTGTCATTCATTTGTCTATTTTATCCATCCACCAAAAGAAAGCGTTCAACAATAAGATCATATTATAAAATTCTTCTATCAAAATAGATGTTCTGTTCAGGCATATTCAAGACTGACATAATCATTCTACTGGGAAAACTATTTTCAGTATTGTGAGTCTATTAAATCCTTGAAAATATCAACAAATTTAGATACAATAAGTAGCATTATAACAGATCTTAATTTTAAATTAAAATATATTACACGAAAGCACTTGAAGTTTTAGATAATCTGCATAAATAAATAAATTTGAATTTATTGGTTCGTCGACGAAACCGAAGATCTGCTTAAAAACATTTGTGTTTTTCGTAAGAAAATGGGTTTTTGAAATTAACTTGATACCGTACTAGTCAACCTACCAAGAGCTGAAAGTAACGACGGTAGATAAATATCTTTGTTCCCTAAATTGACTATGAAGTAGTTGAACTTAAATAATAAGCGACGCGAAGGCATGGGCATTTCACGTGGAGTTGATGTAAACTAACCCTTAGTATTATTTGCCCTTGTTAGACTTCTTCTTATGGGGTTTTCAGAAAGGGCACAATCCAAAACGGTTTTTAAGCCAATACAATCCATGAAATCGGTCAAATTCAGTCCATATTATAAAAAAATGGCTCTTTGACATTTGTTCTTTAACGGTTTTTACATCCGAGTCATTTTGACATTTCATCATTTTATTTCAGTCCTCATTATATATAAAAAAATACCTCACTATGCTTTATTCATTATAAATTCAGAACGAGATAAAATAAATCATTTATTTTTACCAAATTGGCAAATTTTATTTTTCAACTAATCGTTTATTTGACTGTCACACATAATATAATATGTTATCCTACTTTTAAAAAGAACTGCCAAACATATGTTATCCTTTTTTTAAAAAAGAATAAACTAATGAAACATTTTTTTTTTCCTTAAGAAAATCCTCAAAGCTGTATATTTGTATAAATAAAAATAATTCAAATCTTCAATTAACTTTCTGTAAAGAATAACTTTCTGAACGACCAATATTTCCTCTACAACGGCAACTCTTTTCAGATACACATTCCAAATTCCAATTTATATTAAAAAAAAAAAATCACACAACACACAGCCAAAAAAAAAAACGCAAACACAAACACAACTACCTCGCCACTCGCATACGTATGTATACAAATACACATCTGTATATGATTTCAATTGGAATTTTCCCAATAAGTCACACGGACACATTTTCCACCGCCTCTTACACTACTGCACAATTCAAACACATACCAATTTAAGATTCAATATTATTTTTTTTTGTTGTTTGCATTTCTTTATTAATTCCAACAAGTAGCTGGGCACTTTTTATATTTTTTCTCTCATTTGATTTCAAAATGAAATTACTCTACACTTTTCTGTGCGGTTCGGTTCGTTGACAGGTTTAAGTTGAATTATTGCAATGGTTTATTATGTTTATTTTTTTTTTATTAATAGAGTATTATTTAATAACTGCCACTGCCACTGCCACACACAAACATGAGATTTAAGTTCAACTGCAAAAAACAACATACAACACCAAAAAGCAAAAATGAAGTTGTTTGCTATTTTTGTGGACCCAAAAGGGGGGTGGCCGAGTTCAAATGCCCACAATCCACAGAAAAGGAGTTCTAGCTTGGTACAGGAGTGAAAGGGGATCAGAATGTTTCAATTATAAAGTTTTCCAATTGGGTACACTTGTTTTTCATATAACCTGGGTTAATGTGGGTTTATTTATGCTATGAAATGTAAACACCAGAACGCGATTGATTATACATAGTTGGCGCAATATTTACATTCGTAAAAAAAAAAAAAAAAACAAATTGGGAACACTTTGCTAGTGTTAAATTATGAAAGTAGAAATTGTCACAATTTTTATATTTCACAACTAGCCAACATTTTTTTTCTTTTAATTATATTTTCAAATCCGAATCAAAAGCAAAACCGAATGCGAATCCGACATCCGAGAGAACAACAGCAACAGAAAATGTGAAGCAAATTCTTCTAAGAATTAAGAATTAAGCGAACATCAAGACACAAAAGAATCGGAATTGGGGGGATATGGGCGAATTATGATGGAGCTTAGGCAAACAAATTATATAGACAAGAAATTCCAACCGAACGCCGAGGCAGACGGACGCATGGACAAAATACGTATCATATCGAGTTCGAGTCGACAGTCGAAGAAAACCCAAGAGGCCAAGAGCCAAGACCCAGCCAACAACACGAACTTTGGTTGGTATTTGCCAACTCTGAGTAAGTATTTATTTTTCTTTTATATTAGTTTGTTGTTCTTGTTGTTGCGAGTTTATTCACTTTTCTTCTCAATTTTCTTTCGATTTTTATTATTGTTGATTTTGCTAGGTGTCACTGTCACAATGAGCTGAGGCTGAGCATAAATTCAAGTTGTCATTTTGTGTGAGAACCGAGAACATTTGCACTTTTATGCGAAACGATGAACATTGAATATCTCGGATATTCTGAGGAATTGTTTTGTTTTTTTGTATTTTCTGTTTGGAGTTAGTGAACTAAATTTTCCGCTTGCCGAAAATTCAATAATCTCGTTAGACTACACACCCGCCGCCACCGACTATGCATACTGTAATCGAATTTGATTCGAATCTCGACCGACTCGAATCGAATGAGAAAAATGTCAAAACATCTATTTTGCTATGCTCCCCTTTTTTGTGTGGTGAGTTGGTGAATATGAAATTTGAAAAAGGAAAATGAAAAATGACAAATGGGGATGTGGTAGAAATTGTGGATAAGTGAAGATCTATATGAGACATTATTGGGTGCAGTTAGACTTAGTATGACCACTAAAATATTAGTTGAATTCTCACACACAAATAAGATTTAATCGACATCTTCATACAAAGAGTATTTTATTGAATGCCTTACATTTTCTAATTTAACAGAGCAAAATGTGTGTGTGGGAATGGAATATCGAAACGACTTTTCTTGCTGGCACGAATCTGAACTATCAAATGTTTCTTGATTCTGAAGCATAAATGAAAATGAATTTGACTCATGGCATGATTCTAGGCTCTGGAAGCTGTTTTTGTTTTTGGTTTATCTGCATAGCAATGCGACTTCAAAATATATTACATTGACAAATGACACGATTTCATGACCAATTCACACCATTTTCTCGAGAGGATCAAGCTCACAAATTGAATCCGATGGAATGTGGATTAATTGTGTGATACGTAGAGCAATCCTGTTGATGCCATATCAATTATAATCATCGATCTATTAAATGGTACTAGTATCGGCAAGTGTCGAAATTCAACTCCTTTCGACTTTTAATTTCAAAAACAATTTGATCGAAAATGTTGAAGGAGAAAATGTTGTTTCTATATACACATATACATATATTTAATTTTTTGAAATTGTAGTGTTCGCCAGTGCAAAAACCAAAATGACCCAGAATTGTGGCTCTTCAGCCATTTCAAATTTATCAAAATCCATCAAATGCTTTTTCAGAAAATGGTACCTCAAATTTACATATTATATAAAATAGATTGGTTTATCGTTTATTAAGTCGGTTAAATCAAATTAATCCACCGCACTGAGAATAGTCTGGAATGATTATGTCTTATGACTTATAATTCGACAACAAACTAAATAACTGTCATTTAACAGCTAAATTGGCAGTTGAAGCTTCAACAATTTAACCTCTATAAACTGTCGCTATTAAAGGATCCTTTTTTAAAGAGAAAGGTAAGCGTTTAACGTGTACAGTTTGATGGATCGATTTTGTTGAAAAGAGGTTGCGAATTTTAAACTAAGGGCAAATTCTTAACGCAAATGCAATTGAAGTGCGAAAGATGTTTTTGATATTTGCAGGGATGTTTACTTTTGCATTTAGGAACCGTTTCGTTTCATGAAAATCAAAATTAACACACTTTTGTTAAAAATAAAATTTATTAAGTATATTTTTTTCTTTATTTACTAATTCCTTATTGCTTATTTATCATCTATGCCTCCAAATTAATTAAGTTCTAAAGCAAAAGAAGAAAAAGCATATAAGTAAATTAATCATCTAACTACAATCAATTTAATAAAAATACCTACTTTTGTAAATAATAATATTAATATTAAGTAGGTTCAATAAGTGGGTATGTGAATTTATTTGCCAAGTTACTGTATACTATTTAGCTGTGTATTTCTGATAAATTAATAGTTATTTTCTTCATACAAAATATAAATATATGTATAAACGTAATGAAATAAATTCAGTTTTAGGAAAATAACAATTAAATAAGTAACGAATTAAAAATGTAAGTACAAATTCTAAATATATACCATACAAAGTAAAAATACAACAAATTATAAACAATTATTCATGTCTTTTAATGGAATCGTTTCTTAATCAAAACATAATTATGTATTATTTTATAAATTGAGGTTTAATTAATTAAGTGTCATAGTAAATTCGAGACTGCTTACACAAGTTATTCACTTTTATTCTATTGAAAGTTATCAAATGTTAAATTATTCTTAAATTCTAAATTGCCAATGCGTCTTTTTATATTAAATAAATATAGTTTTTATTTTATTTATTTATATTTATGTTTACATGTTTCTTCAAAATTGTCAAGTCATTCTTTTTTAAACATGACGCTAAGAATTGACATCTCATTTCTACAAATTGCTATTTTTTCTTTATTTTGATAAATCACCAATCAACGCCAATTATCCGAAACATGCTTTACTTGTTTTTGATTGGCGAATGTTGGCATTGCTTTTATACAGATTTGATACTTTTTACAAAAAACTTCCAAAAATTGGACATCAGCTTATAATAATTAAAAATGTACCATAACTGCATGTCTATTATAATTTACTAGTCTATTTTTTTTTGTAAACAAAAATTTGTTTTTGTATATTTGCTTTATTTCGACATAAAGCCATATTAAGCAACATGTTTTAAGTATTTATGTATATATTTTCCATTGACACTTTTCATATTTACAAGTTGGAAATCTAGCGTTCTGATAAAACTGATTTTATAACGTCTTTTGTTCGTTGCTTTTAAGGACGGTGGAAACATGAGACTCATTTTGACATTTAACGCTCCCGTTTAATGTTTAAAAAAAAGGAGGAAGACATGAAAACCAGTTGCTTCGAAAAAGAGTCATATGTGGGCACCATCAAATGTTTAAATAAAATTACAACAAATGTCAACTGTTGTTAACGGAAATAAGTCATGTCGATGTTGACGAGCTGAAAGTAGTTGTCCTAGTTGTTCACGAAAGCCTATAAATGTAAATCAGATGAAGTAAGAATTTTCAAGCTTCTTGAGAGTGTGTTATGGTCCCAAGACATTATTTTAATTGTTGAATGTATGTATTTATTTAAGTGCCTGGTTACACGAGCGCAAAAAAGAATTAATTCTCGAAATAGAGAGTATTATTTTTAGAAGGAAGGAAAAGGATAGATTTTTTTCTATCACCTTTCTTCTTTTCAAAAATCGTCCTTTCTCTTGCGTGAATTAATTCTTTATTGCGCTCATGTAACCAGGCACTAAGATAAATTCAAAAAATATATACGCTGTCCCCAAAAAAATTTATCGAAAATGTCTTTTTCAGTTCCTTTTTGTTTTTCGTTAATTTCTAATATCTCCAAAGTTTTAAAAGTCTGTTTATTTTTTGACATTTACATACAAAAATTTGGCATCTCCTAATACCTATACAATTATTTTTACACGTTGAAAGTTCTTGTAAAAGAACTTTTTACATACTCGTAATCAAAAAAAAAAACAGTTTAGCTGTCAAATATAGATACTTAAAATAAACATACTCCTTAGTAAATATATAAAATTTTACCGTTTTCAAAACGTCAAATTTACAAAATACACATTTTTTCATTTATCTTACGTCTCATCACTTTTACTAGTAAATTGTGATGACTTGACATCACTTGAATTACCGCTACACTCGTCATTCGTACAAGCCAAATGATGGTGGCAACTACAACTATTACTACTACAAATATTACAGCTACTTGGGGTGGATTGGGCAGATTGACGCCTCTTAATGGAAGATTCTTTTGGATTTGTCTTAATACTATTGCTACTGCAGCTCTGTGAATTATTATGTGATAGTGATGCCATTGCTGCTGACACAACCGATTCGAAATTACTTGCAGCATTAAGGCACCCCGCACTGTGGGAACTATGCAAGTTTGCTTTTATTGGACTTCTTTCCAAAGGGGAAGCGTAATTTTCGGCGTCTTTTTTTGAGTTCGTCGTCGAGGCTGGAAGAATCTGTTGAATTGGTATCATCCACTTGGGTATCACCGTGTGTCGTCGTAGTAATGGCCGTTGATTGGGCGGCGGCGGTGGGCGAACATGTTGACGAAAGTTGCTTGTGTTGAACCGATTGCTGTTGCAATGAGCCAGTGGAAGACTTTGTAATGAATGGTGGAGGGGGGTGGTTGCCGGTGTCGATGAGTGGCTCTTGGTCACCAACCCCAGATGCTGATGCTGCTGCTGCTGCGCTTGTGATGTCGTGGAGTGATCGGAAGTTTTCCCCACTTGCAGTTCCGCAATTGAAGTCAAAGATATGTTGCTGGAGTTGTTGGAGCTGTTGCGCGACAATTGTTGCAGCGGGTGATGACATTGTTGGTTGATTTGACAGACATTGCTGGCTGGAAGAATTGTGTCTAGGAGAGAGTATCTTTCCATGCGGCTGTTGTTGCTGCTGCTGGTGCTGTTGGCGGGCAATGAAATTGTAGATTTCCATTGGCACCAAGTCAGTGCTTTGGGATCGGATGATATGACTAAAAGAAGGTTAATCAAAAATATGAGTTTTCAGTTATTCTATGATGTAATGTATTTTAATGATAGTAATAAGCTTTGTTTTAAGAAACTATGGATATATGTATGTATGTATATTGGTAGGTAATTAAGCGCAATTAATAATATGAACCAGTGATGAAGAATGACACATAAATGACAATCAGTTGAATGACATATCGATAAGTAAATTACAAAAGGCGGCTTACGTCTTTTAACTAAATCGAAAACATGTCAGCAAAATGTTTTGCTCAGTGTTGCTTTCGGCTCACATAGAATTTATATATTAGATACAATTAAATTATAAATTATTATTTGTATAAATTGTTTTTAAAAACCAAACAGAAATGAAAATAATTAAAATTATCACTTTACAATTACAGAAACTCATTTGACATACAAATATCATGGAGTTTTCTGCTTTTTTGCTCTGAAATTAAATTAAAACAGAATTACACGTGGTTTTAAATTAATTTTTTTTTTGACTTTTTTCTTTTGTTTAATTGATAAACACAATATTGTTAGTTACAACATGCAATTATTAGTAGTTTTTTTTTGTTTTTGGGTCAAAGATAATGGTAAGGTGTGGAAAAAATTGGAATTGCGTAAAATAAGTAGCGTTCATGTATGTAACTATAAAAAAGAAAGAATAAGTAGGTAAGTTTTTTCTGAGTGCTGTAAATAATCCAGGGTCAATTGATTCGAAGTTTACTGCTTCTTTGTCGTTGAATGTAATGTATGTAATAAAAACACATTCAACAAAAATAGTGTTAAAAATTATTACATACATGCATACATATGTAGCCCAATATTGTATTGATTATTAAGATTTAAAATTAGGAGCCATTTAAATTAAAAAAGGACTTCACTAATAAAATTTTAAAAGTTATATGGGGTTGTTGTTTTGACATTTGACAAAAAACAAATACCTAGTAATGAACAGACTTATGTATATGTACATTAATTATGGTATTGCATAATTGTAAATACAGTTGACGCCGCCTATAACGACGCCGCCTATAACGACGCCGCTTATAACGACCAGTCGCTTTTAACGACCACTTTTCCATCACTTGTTTGGTTTTAATACAGTTTGTACTAGTGCAACGTTGCGTCGGATATAACGACCGCCGCCGCCTTTAGCGACCAGTTTTGCCTGGGCCCTTATTATGAATTACGAAACGAACGGCAGAAAAAACGAAACTCGAAGAACTGAAAGTCATGGCGAAGAGCGATTACAAGATACGAAAATAGAAAGCAAAACAAATTGCCAGGCAAAAACGAAAAATGATATTTTTTTAAAAGCGCAACTAACTTCACTCCTATTAACAAATGTCAAAATATAAAAAGCTGAACGAGAGCTGAAGTCACTCGTAAATAAAAATACGAGTATCGTAATTTTTACGATTCTCGTTTTTCTTAATCGCAATTTAACGAATACGCCTTATTTTGAACAAGTATCGTTTTTCATAATAACCCTCCTGGTCCCTTGACGGTCGTTATAAGTGTCGTCGACTGTATATTTTTTCGATTTTACAAATATGTACATAATAAAAAGACAATGTACATACAAATTTACTTTAGGGATATTATTGCATTTTATGGTGACAAACTTTTGCGGTACTGCCAAAAAGACAATTGGAAAATCGTCAAGTTCTTCACAATTGCTTCTTAAAATACATACATAAGTCCGAACTAAAAGAGAAGAACTCAGAACTTTTCTAATTCTGACAGCTGACAATTAAATTGATGTTCGCATATTGAATGTTGTTACAATAGTTACAAAAATAATAAATCGATCAAAAATTGATTTCAGATCAATGCAAAAATCAATAGTTGATTTTAATAAAAAAGTTGAATTTTTACAATAAAACCAACCCTATTATTGAGAAATACATATATTCCGTTCGTATGTATGTATGTAGGTATTTGCCGGTTTTATTCATGCACAAAAATATTAATTGCCAAGGAATACAAAATATGTATGTATTTACATATCAAAAATATCAAAATATGTATATTTCTTAGAAAAGTAAGAAATATTCAAAGCCTTTCGTTTGATTTGAAACTTAGGGAAAAATTATGGCACACATTTAAAATAGGTTTATTTTTATATATTGGAAACAACAGGATATCATATCGTGAAAATCCTTTTTGTATTCATATAAATACATGTATAAGGTGCAAAGGGTATAGGTCAAGTATATTTTTATTAATTTGTTTCGAGAGGAATAGAAGAAAAAACCATGTAAAACCGTTTCAACAAATGCATACAAAAATTAAACAAACCTCTGATTTGTTCTACGAGGTGGCGGTAGAGGTGCACGGCCAATTGGGCCACTCGGTGGTGGTGGCACCGTTGGCGGAACAGTTGCTTTTTTCGTGCGTGGAGGTATTGGTATGGAACGTTCCGACGACACAGACGGACTATGTCGGCTATCATCGGCACTATGGTGCGAAGAACTACAAAATAAAAATCAATCAAATAAAATATAAACCATAACCTAAAGCTACATAAAAAAGTATAAATGCACAACAGACAAAAATATATTAATTAAAAACATACGATACAAAAATACATACTATATTTACACAATTTAACCGAAACCAATACTCATATAATATTACACAAAAATAAAAGAAACAAAAATCTAATTTTAATTAAAAACTAAACAAATAAAACAAACAAAAAATTACCTATCATTTGAATTGAATACTGCGTGCGAATTGTGCATTTGCGTGCCGCCGCCGCTGCTGCTGCCGGTAGGTGGCGCTGCTGTTGGCTGCGTTATTGACGGTGTTATTGGTGTTGTTGTTGGGCCAATGTGATTGGTGACACTATTACTAATCGATTCGAACGGCTGGTAGCCAGAGTGACGATTTAAATTAGGTGGTGGTGCCGGTGCAGGTCCGAGGAAAAAATGAACAGATTGATTGTCAGTGCCATCGTCACTGCATGAAGAATCATCACGTATGCCAACAGATCGACCATCAGTGCCACCACCGCCTCCGCCACATGTCGAAAGGTTGTTGCTACTGATAAGGCCGCTACTATTCACACTATTGCGACTAAAGTTGCTGTCGGACATACCTGGGCAAATATATAAAATTTCTTTTCTTACGTTGATGGCAGATAGCAGTTTGTCTTACACATAGTCATTATGGACAATCACAAAATGTTGGTTAGTTGTGTGTGATATTGTACCTAATGTTATGATTTTATTCATATTGGCTTTTACGAGCGTTTGGAAATGAAAACGATAGTGTGTCTCATAGGATTAAAACTGAATAAAGACTCAGTGGAAAATTATTCAATTGATTTTCCGGAGGACATCTAACTATTGTCCTCATTATTTGACAGCAAAAGCTAAGCGAAGTACTTTGCCAACAATTTCGATCTTTTGCTGTCAAAAAAGGAAGCACCAATTTATTGTTTTTGTATAAAGTTAGAATAAATAAAGATAAATTCCTTGGTCTTAGCTTTATTAGGATTTCTCAAACTCAGACCTTTGTACTTAATTAGTATTCATATGGACCAATGCTTTAGCACTTGAAATCAGTGATTTATTTAATACTTAAAGTTGAAAATATATGTACCAGTACTTATACTTTTCAATTTCTTCTTTTTAATTCTTCAATTATTCTTTTTAATTTTCTCAGAAGAAATTAAAGTCCAAAGGGAATTTAAAATACTCCAGTAATTCAATTCCTTGTCAAGTATAAGAAATGGAAAACAATAACAATGCCTTTAACACTTTAATTTATTTTGACAAAAAATAATAAAACAAAATTAAAGAAAAGATTGAAGCACGAGGACAAAGATAAAAAATCAAGGAATTCTATTTCAGTTATGCTTAAGTACGAAGATATCAAATTATTAAATAAAAACATTATTTTCTCTCGAAACTATCACTGGAATCTACATAAATGTATATATGAGATCTTTTGGTTATTTATTTTTTGTTTAAACAAATAACATTAAGTCAAAATGATTACAAACATTTAAATAAACATTACAACAATTTTCAGGATGGATACACAAAACTTTAAACACTTAAAGAGAAAAAGTTTTAGATTTCAAAAAGTATTCACTTAGGTAAAACATATTTAACGGTTGAGCAGAAAGACGAATATCATGGTAATTATAATAATTTTAAATAATATGTTTCATGAAAAAAGTTACATGAGTTCACTTGCAAACAATTAGTTTGATTAGTTATGAGGGAAAACAACCAAATAAAAAAAATTATCTTACCTTAAAATATCTGCACATTTTACACAATTTTGTTTTTATTATTATTAGAATCATTAGGTTTACATTTTTTTCCAATTTGTTTGTGTTTAAATTTGTTTTAACTACTATTTTTGTATTTTTCTACTACGTTTCTAATTGATAGCTATGAGTATTTTTGTTTTTTGCTTAAATTGGGAAATCCATCTTAGAAAAAATCTAAGAAAAAAGTTTGAAAATGAAATAAAAAAACCTTTGGTTAGAGAGTAAAGTTGAAAAATATTCTTGTTTTTATTCTATTTTCTCATATTTAATACAGTTTCTTTTTTATTTTGTTATTATTATTTTTGTTTTATTATTTAAACTTTAGTGATGTATAAATCAGAACAAAATTTAAAGCTATTATTCTTATGTGTTTAGATTGCGTTAAGTATATTTATTTTTACTTTTCAAAGAATTAATTTAACCCGTTCCGGTGAGAAGGAATAGTAATATATATTGTTTAAAACAGACGACATTATTTAACTATGCCAATTAGTTTTATTTTTATTTTTAATTGTATTTTTTTCTTGTTTTGTTCAACAGATAAAATGCTACAGATATTTTTGGGTTAGCAATTATTTAAACAGGAAAGAGAGGAAATTGGAAAATATTAAACAAATATCATTGCAATCATTTGGGAGAAAATTAGTAATGGGAATAATGGAAAACAAAGGGAACGGAAAATCATCTGTAGTGAATCTTGGCAACAGTTATTTTCATTTAAAATTATGTTTGTGAAAACATGATATTTGTGTAAACAAAAAAAATAACATAAAATGTGCGTTTACATTACATTAAACACTTAAACTAAGTTTACTGTTTCCGTAAATAAATATTAAAATAAACGAATATTATATACTGGCAAGAAATGCATCAATGACTTTTTAACCAGAATTTCATGAAACATTATTTCAGATTAACGTGTCTTTGGCATGATTGAATTTTCGAATGTATAGGTAAATGTTTTTTTTTTCGTTCGTAAACTTCTAATATGAAAGCCGTTTTATTTGAGTGTGAGAGCTGCAGAAAAAAAAGAAAATAATCGCTTCCGGTGTAATACAGCTTTTAAATATTATAAATAAACTTTTTAGTTATATAATAGCTATAAGAAAATATAAAAGCTGTATGTATTAACTATTGAAGTTAACATAGTTGCAAATTTTAAAAGAGAATAAGCATGAACCTGTCTTTCGTACTAAATAAGAACTATGATATTTTTCTTAACATTCTGCTTCAATAACTTCTTTATATGTTTCTATCAAATTGCAATATGAAATCTGGTTATTTGTATTACTATATTATTATACA
The DNA here is from genome assembly GCA_905146935.1 of Scaeva pyrastri. Taxonomy (NCBI): domain Eukaryota; kingdom Metazoa; phylum Arthropoda; class Insecta; order Diptera; family Syrphidae; genus Scaeva; species Scaeva pyrastri. The sequence continues at coordinate 10,087,827 of LR989929.1, read as the reverse complement.
GAACTGATCAACTAAATACTTCTTTAAACTAACTTGAAAAACTTTCAAGACGATTTACACAAAATGGTAGAAATAAAGGGTTCTCTAGTTAATGAAAAACATGGAAAATTGTCATTATAAATATAAACGATATACATACAAAAGATATATCATCTGAAAATCAACGAAGCTTCATATCGCCATTAAGATTAAATAGATTAAGTTAAAGTAATTTGATTACTATCCTACAGACTGGGTCTGACTTTAAAAAATTCGACAAAGAAAAGTAAGGATTTATCATTCGAAACACAAGTGTCTAAGATCTTTTCGATATTCTAATATACAAATTGTTTAATTTCTACCAACTACCGAAAACTTAAATAAATATAACTGATATAATATAAAAGAAGTAATATAATGGTCACTATCTCGTTCAACATCCAATATGCTATTTCATCAATGCATTTTTGCCAGTAATAATTTAGAGACTAACAAATTTCAAGCTTTATTACACCGGAAGGGATTAAAAACTTATATTCTATTATTTGAAATTATATGACTGCATTAAGCTCAAAAGCTGTTTATATATTTTATTTACAACTAATAAATTATTATGTAATAGTAAGCTTTTTAACTATACAAAAATATAAAATGTTTTCTCCTTTTTTATTTTTATATAAATGCACTTCTATTAAAATCTACTTCAAGTAAATGTACTACAGAGATTCAATAAAATCAAAAACTATGTTACTTAAGTATTGACTATGTCCCGCAAACCTCTGTTAAAGATGGAAAATATAGTTTTATACAAATTTATTTTAAAGAGAATTGGAATAGTTCAAATGATTAAACTTAATTTTAAGCATAAATAAAATAGCTTTGTTTAGAATAATAATATAAAGATAAAAAAATAGTGCACCATTTCTGAATGTAAAACGAATATAAGCATTTAACAAATAATTAAGTACCCCTACTATTACATTTACAAAAACAAACTTTCATATTATAAATACGTAAAAAACAAGCGACTCATACTAAAAAAAAGACAAGTTATAATTCAAGAGTAAAAATTAAAAAAAAAATATATTTGAATTTAAAATTACAAGCACCGTTTTTTTAAATACTTGATTTTATTTTTCTTTTCATTTAATTTTCCTTTTCTTACTGTGATGTCATTGAAAAAAACAAAACCAAAAACTAGATTTTTTGTTTAAATCAAACGTTAAATAAAACTTAAAAAGAACAATAGATGTATATGCATTCGGTTTCGGAACATATCATGATGATCACTCCGATGAGAAAAGGGAAAAATTCTCAAATGTCTTACCTTGTACAGATTCATCGTCAAGATCATCTGTGCTATTTGTCATTCGCCCTAAAATGATGATGATATGAGCAAATTATTAACAGGATGTAAATTGTATATATTTGGCTTACCTCTTGAACCCTTTACTCCTCCTGATCCATTTCTACTATAGAGCACACTTTCTAAATAGGCAAGACCATTATTATTGACAATATTAAAACCTAAACAAGTTTCAATTTGTTTCCAACGGTGCAAACGTTCTTGCAGTTCGTTTGTAACGTCACTTAAAGAATTACGTGCTTCTACAATGGAACGATCAACATCATCGATACTTTTACCATGAGTCGATACAAATGCGCCGACTAAACTCGAACGTTTTTTACGTAGTTTTTCACAAGCTTCACGTGCTGATTGCAGCTGTTTTTCGGCGGACACACGTTTTTTTAGATGATTTTTGGATTCCAGTTCGTAGGTGTATTGCAGCCAGGACTGCAATTGTGCTGGTGGTGCCCAGCAATTATCGACAAGTTCGATTTCGGCGCGTGATAATTCAGAACGAAGCATTTCGATTTCTTTCTTTAATTGCTGAACTTCCAAGTCCGAACTCGAGGAAGTAAGCGATGGTGCTTCTTTGAGACGTCGTTCGAGATCCATTTTTTCAGTGGCGACATTCTCTTGTTCCATTCGTGCTCGTTCAAGTTCCTTAAAATAAATACAAGTTTATAAAATTAAATGAAAAAAAAATAAAGCATGGCCAAGAAAAAATGGTAAGTTGAAAGCTACGCAGAGTGCATAGTTAGCCAAGGTGAACTTAAACCTAAGAAAGGCTGCAAAAATAACCCTCACGAATATTTATTAAAATTTTATAATTATTGCTTCATGTAGATTCTCATATCTTCCTCGATTCTATTACGTACGAGTACCGAAGGCCTTGAACGTCTTTCTCAATGGAAGTTGCTAAACTGTCATTCAGGCCATTCAAAAATTACTCGTCACACTTGGAAATTGTTAAACATATAACAATATTTCAACTATGCAATGCAGATACATAGTTCCCAAAAGAGCCTAGGCCTCCAGAAGATATTTTTCACTTCTAATTATGATTAAGATTTATTTTTTTGTTAGGTTTTAAATGTTTAAAGTTTTAAATATAGTTATGTTTTATATGTCTCGTTAAACAAATTTAAAACACTGTATGGGTTAAAACTGTTTCAAAAAACACTAATGTACAAAAACAGTTTAAGTTTATACGAAAATAAAAACTACGAGTATCTGCGCAGTTTAATAATTTTGTACGTTATGCTCCATCAAATTTAATCGTCTCAAAGAATGACTATTTCCAACACCGATATCAATAAGCAAATGATCTTGTCGAGTCGATGGAAATAATTGCTTTGCTATCTCTAAGCAAAACTCTATTATTAAGGGTATGTTTTCCTTTTGAAACTTAACACAATAAGTTCATCGGTTTGGAACATGTTGCTGTCGTCGTCGTCGTTGTGAGTCGATGTCCAATATTTTTTTCTGTTCGTAAATATTGCTTTGTGTTTTAATTGACATGTATTTTAAAATCAAGTTCATGGAACATGTTTGTAAATCATTCGTCAAAGTTACTTCACACAGTCTCACATTTGTAATTTGACACTATACCGGAAGCTTTTTTTTCCATTTTTGATTGTTCAGAGATCACATGATTGAATGAAATCTTCTTATATTGTGCTTGTAAGCTTGGTAATCACCTTTTGCATTTCCTGTAAGCTTTGTTCGGCTCTTTGAAGTCCCTCCATGTCTTGCGCCATTCGGCGGAGATGTCTTTTGGCATTTTTATTTTGTTGGTAAGCATACCAGCAGCCAATAATTGCACTCAAAAGCAAGGTTACTAATATGTAGTCTTTCCATCTAGTTCCAGTTTCTAAAAAACAAAACACAAAAATTATTATCGTTATTCAATTATTCAAATCAATTCCAGATACTTACCTCTCGGTGGACCGAATAAAACTACATCCATGGCTTTAAGAGCAACCTTTTGCTTGTGGATTGGATCTTTAATCCCTAGCACGTTACCCACATAGTGCATATTATTAACTGCCAATCTGAAATGTGATGATCATTTGAGTTGTAATTAAGCTTGTTTTTGCTTTCTATTCTTTGTAATTTTTTTTCAATGCGAATAAGCCAGATAGACCAAATTATACACCTGTCTCATAGATCGCTGGCTGTAGGGAGTTCTAACTAGACAGATCTAGGGTAAATTTAGGGACGTGGGGCAGGAGGTATAAGTTGTGATTTCGAGTTGTGAGAGACAAGTGTTTTTACAATGCGAACAATTTTCGCAAAAAAAGAGTAAGCAAAAAAAAAAGGTTTGTTTGTGTACAGAGTGGAAACATACATGGATAGACCAGAGTATCATTATTCTCTTAGAATAATGACTAACAGTATTTACAAGGTACATTGTGTTTAGTTAACAATAGTTGTTAGTTTTTTCTGTTGTTGTTAAGTACACCATTGGGTGGCAATTAGAGTTTTTATTTACGCATTGACATTACTGGCATGTGGTGGTACTTAGCATTTTTAGTTACTTTTACTTTTGATGTATGCATCAATAAATTTTCTTGGTTAAAGTGTATAAGTAATTGTATTTAGGAAAGGTTAGATGTTTTAAAAAGTAAAGATAAAGCTATCAAATGCCAAAACGATGATATTGCAGTAAATTATAACAAAAATTTTGATTTCTTATTAGCGCAAGGACTACATTTTTGAAAAAAAAAATATTCTTACAACTCCCATCAGCATTTTCGAAAAATCAAACATTATCACTAATCATAAATGATATTGAATTCTTGATTGGATTAAAATGGCATTTCAAATTATTAAATACAAATTAGCTGAGATTGGATGAATATAAAAGTGAAGTGGCAGTTGATGATATTAAGTACCAAAAAATAGCATAACAGGCATACCATACTGTCACTGAAAGTACTACAAGTAATTGTATTTTGAAATGTTTTTTATGTCTAGTTAGAACAAAATAATCAAGTGGTTACATACATAAATCAGAACTTTTTGAAACGACAGTTTAAAGAAATCGATTTCGAATTAACTTTTAAAGTTTTAGTTAATTTTATAATTCTTAGGTTTAATTCCAATGTGCAACAGAGTTCCCACTTAAAAATCTCAATCAACATTAAAAAAAAAACGTTCAAGACAAAATGACATAGCAATTCTATTTAGTCATCTATGTACATATGTATGTATATTGATCTTTTTTGATAGTTGCTCTATGGGCAAAAAAAAAAAACAAATTAAAAGATTGATTATTTTCTTGTTGAACGAATGCCCGGTAGCTGTCAAATTTTCAACCCAATTTTTTGTTTATGAACTTAATAGGTAGAAAATGAATTTATTCGTATACTAATAATGGTATACATATATATTTGAAAAACAATTATTTCTATAACATTTTTTTATGCAATTTTCAAAATTGAACAAAATACAAACCAAATCAGTAAGATACTAACTCACCTTGGCAAAGCAGCGCCAGTAACTTTATGAGCCTTAAATAATTCCACATATTGTGGCAATTGAACAGATTGAGCAAGCCAGTCAGTAGTCTGCTCTATTGTCCAGTTATGCACCTGTAAAAAATAAACTTGTAGTCGATACAAATTTTTATATAATATAAAAATAATAAAATACCTCGGACCGAAGCCATGCTTCCCATAATTCTTTAACTGAAATATGCATATCATCATTGAAATGAAATGCTTTCTGACGTTTTTCATATCCAGAATCATACTTAAGCTCTTCTCTCAAGAACTGTAAATAAAAGAAACAACAAAATTTTAAATATAAATTTAATAATAAATTTAGTAAAGAATAAAGTTTTCACAATCTTAAAATTGACAGCTGAAATTAAATTATAGTAAGTAATTCAAGTTTGATGGCCATAATTAGAAAATTTAGCCCAGTTTTTTGATAAGACGAAAAGCTTTCATTTATGTTTGTTGTGTTTTTTTTTTTTATTATTCAAATAAGAGTTATTTAAGTAAAAATAGTGTGCAAGATTTTTATTTAATGAGTCATATATTTTAAATTTAAATTTAGAACTTTCAAAATAGATTTTTATTGAAAAGCTGCATAATCAATTTTAGTTAAATATTGATATGTTTAAGTTTCCAAATGATTTACATATGTACATATCAGAGTATATTATATTTTTCTATGTACTTTAAAATTATTCAAAATTCACTCCAATCAAACTGACAGCCGAGTACTTTATTTCAAATATCATCGTAAAGAAAAGAAAACATATGAGCACATGTAATTGGCAAAAGAAAACAACTGTCAAATTTCATTTTTAATCTCAATTTCAAACATCATTTTCTAACATTGAATTTGAAATCTAATTTAATCTTTAATGGCTTTGATGTGTTTTTTGTAGAAAACTTATTTTTTTAAAAAGTTTTTCAATTAAAAAAAATACACTCAAAATAAAATGAATGTGTCATTTACGTTTTATAAATTCATTTTCATTTTTATCCGAATGAAGAGCACAAACGTTCTAAATATCGTGCTCAGAACTTTTTTAAAATTAACTTACAGCATAAAGAAACCAACTTGTACTTTAATATTAATAAATAAAATAGGTACTCGTATATGTATGTACATTATGTATCATATATGACAAGATTATGTTCAAATACAATGAATTTATTTATACCTGAGACATGATTCATAAAAAAATCTAGTGGTTTCATAATCATCCATCATTTTCGGCAGATCAAGAATAGCTCTCCAAAAAAAAACAACGATTCCTAACAATAAACTGATAAATTTTCTAAACAACAATAAATTTCACAACAACAAAAGTGTTAATTCATGAAGTTGACAAATGTTTTTTTTTCGAATGATTAATATTATGTAGTATCTATACTAGTCGTGCCTACTTTGTTTGTTAGTTTCATTGACCACGCCGTTTACCTTGATTGCACCACGCCATGGTCAACTCGACTATGTCATGTACATTAGTTTTATTTCAATCTTGCAAATTAATAAAATGAAAATACTGCTATGAAATGCATAGAAACATATGTAAATGTAAAATAGAACAGAGTATTATAAGTCCCCTTATATAATTCATCCAAAAAGAAAGTTGAAAATGTTGCAGTCAGTAAACTTGACACTTTCTACTAACGAAGTTTACAACTAAGATGACACATACATAGGTAAATAATATTTGGTTTTTATAATTTTGTTACTGTGTAACATTTTAAAATTGTTTTGGCTTTGGTGACAGAGATGATGTATGTAGATCTCTCGAAAAATTAAAATTGCAAAATTTGATTCAAAGTTCTGATTTTTTTTTGTCGAATGAAACACAAAAAATGGGTTTTGATAGATTTCGTTTGGAATATTGTACAATTCTTGTTATGGCCATCTGAGAGTTCAAATTCTATAAGATTCCGGGCCCTAAAGCTCACTAACCTACTGTTTAGTTGTCGACAGCTTAAAACGAGAGAAACTTTTTTTATCGGCATCTCTTGCTGTCAAAATGACATTTCAGTCAATGGTTATATCAGAATGACCATTCCATTTATTATTATGTAGCCTTTTTAGTTGGTGTCAATTTTTTTTTTTTTTTTTTTCAAATTACGAAACAATTAATTCGGCGATTAAGTCCTACCTAGGGTTAATGTAAGAAAATTTTTAAGATACCTGAAACGCATCTCCGATAAGTAAATGTAGGAAAAGAATGAGTGAATTCAGTGAATGAAAAATAATCTCGAATTTAAGAATTAACTAAGGGTATGTTTAGAAGTATTAAAGCTAATTTTATTTAAATTTAACCAGCAAGTTTTTCATATTGTTTTTGGATTTCGATACAATTATTTAATTAAGTAGCTCTTATTGTTTTTTAATAATTTTGTTTCCATGTATGTTTGTATGTATCTACAGTGGTGGTACAAATATACAGATACCCTTAAATGGAGTTACAATTAAATGGAAGCGAAAGCTTAATATAAATCATATGATTTAAACAAAACAAAAAAAAACATATGTTCATACGAACAGAGTTACACAGCAACAAACACTTATCATTTTTCGATTTCGTTTATCACTAAATTCCTAATTTAAAAAGTAGTAGAAGCATTTACAAACATTAAAACTCCGACAAAGTTTATTTACATTTATACCAATTTTCATTGTTATCAATAAGAGAAGGGCAGAATGTGCATAATGTATATAAATTAAATTTGTATATTTCAATTTCTAAACGAAGTATGTAGTTTCTGATATTAAAGTTAAATAACACATTGATATTTCCAAAAGAGCGCTAATTAAATTTTTATCTTCACAAATTGCGCAAATATGGAGGTACACATTTATTTAGGTTTATCCAATTTATTTGATTAAACAAAAGAAGAACAAATTGGTGAAAATAATTTGCTTCAATCTGTATGCAAAATGATGATCGTAAACGTATTCTATGTACATACATGATACATTATGTGTAAATGAATTAGAAGATATATGTATTTGTCAAACAGGTGGTATTTTAATAGCATTATGCGTTGTTTACTGAAAAAATATACCACACATAAGTATAGAAATCATTATTGAAACAACCAAGTGGAACGTGCAGTTTAAAAAATTTCGAACTGCTTTTGTTATAAAAAAAAGTTACCATTAACAACGTGATGTATGTAAATACTTGTGGGTAAAGGTTAATATATATCAATTTTGCTTTTTAACAAATAGTAAACAAGAAAAAAAAAACACCAAATTAACACGAACAAAACATACAGATGTTCGGTGAAAACGATGTCATTTTTATTTTAGATTTTGTTTTTTTTTTCTTAAAAACTGTTTAAATTAAATTTTTAAAAAAATTAAGAAAGTAGTAGAATAAAATTAAATTTTTAAAAAAATTAAGAAAGAAGTAGAATAAATACTTCTTTTATTGTTGTTTTAATAATCTTCATGAAATTTAATTAGTAAGTTATTGGGCTTAAAGTACGGTTATAAGACTTGGAATTTTAGTCAATAAATAAAAGTATTAATAAAAATGGCGCAAAATTTTAAACAATCTATTGTTAAATACTTAACAATTTACTAACTAGCAATTTGCTAAATATTTAACAATTTACTAACGACTCCAAAATTTTAAACCTTTTTTTTCGTTTTGCTAACTAGTAAATTGCTAACTCCTTTTTATTAAAAAACGGGAATACAAACATGTCCAAATAGTGACAATTCGTGAGAATTAGCAAAACAAACATACTTAAACCGACCCATTAGTTGGGAATGTCCCAACTGTAAACTGGACAATCCCATGCAATCCAATAAGATTAAAATACACATGAACACATGTTTATTCTCGTATTCCATCATCCTGATGTAGATTTCTCCAAAAAAAAACATTTTCCTGCACAAAGACTTAAAATATTTCGAAATCTTCGTCTTTCGATAACATTTTATTGATTAAAAACAATTTTTAGTTCCCGAATTATGAAAATCACACGAATCAACACTTTGAAGTAAAATTGGGAAGACAATTGCTAAAGTTACACTAGGGCTTTCGGGATTTAAACGTAAGCAATATGTTAAGAGATAGTAAAATGTTAACAATTCGCTAAATCGTTGAAAATTTTGCTCCAATATATTTACCTATGATAAATTGCCTCCATAAACCGTTCTCACTTCAAAATGAAGTTAATGTTTAATTAAGTTTGTGAGTTGTTGACATCATCAGTTGATTAGAATACTTCTATTCCAATTTCTGTTGGTTAAGGAAAAGACACTTTTGGGATAGGCTATACCTTTACATAAAGTCTGTAATGGCAATTTAAGGAGATGCGAAACAAGTTGGCTTTGAAGCTAGGATAAGACCACCTACCTACCGAATCGACTAGGACAAAACGTCACTATTGACTGATGACATTTTAATAGATATTCCGCGAATAATAACCCAAGAAGTGTTGCGAAAAAGAGCTCTAAGTCAGTTCTTTAGATAATATAGATTCTCTATGCTGTCAGTCTTGCGAAGCGTTTTTATTTTTAAATTCAAAATTGTTAAAATGCTTTCACTTTTTTTAAAAGTTTTTTTGAATTTAAATCCTTATTGACCAATGGAAACAAAATTTGTTGTTGTGACATTTATTCAAATAAATCAAAAAAGTCGTAATTTTCTTAAAAAAAAACTAAAACTTAAATAAATATTCGAGCTTATACTTATATTACTTAATTCTTTTGATATAAAATTTCAACTCTATTAAAACAAAAATCAGGTCAATTTATTTATAATAAAAAATACACTTTGGTTAAAGCTTCTATACCTATACAATCCCATATTCAAATATACATTTATACACAAAAAGATTTAAGTACACACAAAAAAAAAAACAAAATATCTAGTTCTATTCATTTCCGCTTTTATATTTATCAAATTCATTTTGTCATTATACGAACACTACCTCACACCACAACAAAATAAGAAGGAAAACTTAAAAACAATAAGTGATGTATGACACATTTGGCTGTATTCACCTTCATAATCTACATTTTTATTCAAGTTCATAAAAATGTTTCATTACAAAAATAGAGGAACCTATAGTAGTGTGGTATTATTTAAGTAAAATCATCATAAATACTCACATCATCTGACTCACTGAGATCAATGTTGCCATTGTCATCGTCATCCAACTGCCGATGCAATGTGCGTATCGCTTCCATTCCTAGACGATCCTGGATGTTGCCACTATAGCAATCTAGGTCGTCAGCATGACAAGCGCCATCAGCTGAACCGCTTCCAAGAGCACCTAAAAGAAAACAATAGAAAAATTAATATACACCCAATCAATTAAAGTGGAATTTTGATCAAAGTTGCTCTAATAATAGAAATTTTTTAAACAATAATATATTTGATCTAAAATAAAAACAGAAAAATCATGTTATCCTTAGTTCTTGAAAAGTTAAGGCGAGCTTTTAAGCTGAGTTTCCTAGAAAAAGAGATTTTACTGTAAACAATAAATGGTTATTGTATTTCTAAGAATTAAACTTTAAAAGTATGCTTGCTTACGTATCCTCTTCTTCCATTTTACAGAAGAAAAAAGACAACAAGCCTATTTCTTTTTGCACTTTAAACAAATCAATCAAATGACAGGTTTGAAATTAATGCTTTTTAGAGTTGAAAACTTTGTTGTCTTTGAAAAAAAAAAAATAATTTAAGAATAATTATTTCTATGTTGTTACGATGATTGATTAAATGGTTTTGAATTTTTGCCAAATAAATTATAAAATACATATACATACATAAATTTAAATTTCGAAAGAGATTTTGTGGAAAATATTCATTTTTATCTGTCTACTTTTTGTTGTAATTTTTTTTTCTACATACATAATGTACAAGTATGTATGTACATACATACATAGATTGTAGGCAGGGATATTTTTATTGATTAGGTTGTATTTCCTTATTATTATTTTCTATTTTATTTAATTTATTAATTGATTACTCAGCAAGATACAATATTATTAATTTAACACTTGTTATAATTAGAAGGTAATTGGATTGAACGAAAGAAAAAAAAAAATATATCAGATAGCGCATTGAACTAAGTCTGTAAAATGTATTGTGCGTAATTGACAGATTAAAAAATATTTGTTATTCTTTAGGAACTTATAAATACAAGCATAACTTATAAAGGTCGTTATACAACCAATTTCTAAAAACGAAAAGCGATAACCGAATTCTGTTTTTTTTTTTTTTTTCTTTAAAGAATCATTTTGATAAATTGCTATATGCCAAATAACGATTTTTCCGTTTATTTTATGTAGTCAACGAAATTCATTTTAAACCGGACAATACTCTTGATAAAATTGAGAATAGTGAATTTTATTTCATTCCATTATTAAAATAAAAAAGTGCGTATACGCCAGAGTGTGCTTGAGACAGTTTAATTTTTATAGAATCTCGTGATTCTTTTCTTTTCTTTTTATGCTCAATTCGCAATTCTATTTATAATATAAGAGGTTTTAATCACAATCGCTGTTTTGTTTTTGGCCAAAGTTAATTAATTTTGCCGACATCATTTATAAGCCCCTTTTCAAACTTATTTTTTAGCTTTGGATTTATTCCATTTAAACTTTGCTCATCGAATTGCAACACAAAAAACTCAAACAACATGAGTGAATTTCGAAATTCCTCTGGATTAACAATATAAAAAAAAAAAAACTAGAATTGAAACTGCTCGAAATAAGCTTATTCCTTTAACGCCATGAAAATGTATTCAATATGTAAATGAAAGTTAAAACATTTTTTTTTTTAAATGTTTATGGTTAGATCGGGACAGGAATTAGTTTTGTGAGAGCCTTAATTCTTAGGGAATAGTTATTGGTATTTTTAAATAAAGGAAGATTAAACAATACTTCACAAAATTATCAAATACTTACGGGCAAAATCGACTTTTTTTTACTTTGGAATCTTACAAATATCTCGGGAACAAGTTGGGCTTAAATTTCGGTATTATTATTTAGAAAATCACACATTTTCATTAATTTAACCAAATAAAAAACATCTAAACTAATTCATTTGAATATCGGGACTTGATACAAAAAAATATATGCGATTTTGTAACTTAAAAAAACTCTTCTTATAACACCCAGAAAGAATCTCCATTTTAATTTGTTTTTAAATAAATAAGAATTATTAATTATTTTTTCCTCATTAAATTTTTTGCTACTCCTTGAAAATTTAAGATTCAACAATGTGTTCTAACTCATTTTTCCAATATAAAGCACAAAATTTGTTACTGTTCCATACGTGTACTCTACAACAACAAGACAAGCTATCTCCATCTAAAATTAAAAAAAAAATATCATCATCTTGATTTTACATCAAATAAAAATTCCATTTGAAAGTACTCGTACATAGGTATATGTATGCATGTGCATACCTTATAATTAAATTAATAAGTTTTCCAACTTAAATCTCGATTATAGTTAAAGAGTTAGATAACATTTCTCATAAGAAATTAATTTTGATGGGATTAATTCTTTACAACTTAAAAGGAAAATTTATTATTAAACAATTCGACAACAATAGACATTAAGATAATTCATTTCTAAAAGTTTGTCATGTCAATTTATAAGATAACACTGTTTACTTTATTTTAAATAGTATGATGATGATTGAGAGAGAAGGTTATCAAAACATATATATATGTATATGCAATAATAATTTGTCATGAAGGAGAGGTTACTTCCCAATAATCCACTAATGGAGTTTTTCATTAGTACATTTGGATTTCAATGGTAAAAGAATTGATTTTTTCGTGAATAAGATAAATGATTTAAAAAAAATGTTTTCATTATTTAAGTGTTTTGTATTGAAAATTTCAAAGTGGCTGTTTCCGCTAGACGTCGCGTCGTTAGATTACAGTAATTATTTTATTTAAACTGCATTTAAATTATTTTCAAAATTTGACAGATGAACATTTTACTGGCTTTTAAAGAAAAATCTAGATCCGCAAATATGATTTCAATTCAAAATATTATAAATTAATTTATTTTGTCCAATAAAACAAAAAAAGAGGTAAAAATCGTTGTTTTGACAGGTGATTTATTTTATCAATGGAACACCTCATAAGTTATTCATTATAAATTCACTCCAAATGAAATGTAGTTGGTGAGATTTTTAAATTTGAATGAAACGTGGTTTAGATTGTCTGCAAGTTATTATCTGCAATAGAAATATTGCGCATTTTGGAATTTCTAATATTGTATGCATCACTTGATCAACTTTTTTCTAAGCCGACAGATCGATGACAATCCCTATTGTCTTATACATACTCGTATGTATGTACATACTTGTATAATCTTTTCTTTTGCCGCCAATTAAATTGCGTGGCATATAGCGGATAGGTGCTCCGGCTATAGACAATAATAAAGCACGTGGCATGCGAGGAATTACGCGATAACAAATTGATTTTCTTTTATAATTACACAAGTGCCACCGGGCATCAATGCCCTTCGCAATGCGCATAAATAGCGATTTATAGAATTAACAATTTGCCATTGACGAAAGATTTTTGGTTTTGTAATAGATCTAAGTATTTATTGTATGTACATATATAACATATACCTTCAATAGTTTTTATGTATCTTAGAAAGAAGTTCGCCCGAATTGACTTCAATTTAATACTAATTTATTGTTGATCAAATAACTTGTATACACGAATTTTGTAAAATTTTTAATTATACTTAACAAGAACAACAAATTATTATCAACAAAACGTGACATCCAAAATTACCTAATGTATATTTTTTTTCTTTTTCTTGTTTGGAACTTTGATTTTATTTAGAAAAAAAAAAAGAAAAAACTTTTTTAATACACATATAACTTTTTAGTACATAGTACTAAATAGCACATTTTTTCAAGTTTAGTTTTTCAAGTCTGGATGACAAATGGGATTAGATTTCTAGCACACTTTTTTGAGATATTAGTTGACTGTACGTTTAAAAGCTGTCAACTTTCAAAGTGAACCCGAAAATTTGCGATTATAATGGGGGTATTTCGGTATTTCAACACAAAGAATAAATTTGAAATAAGCTTTTTCAAAACTCTTCAAGTCAAACAACGCGTTGAAGCAGTGAATCTGTACACTATTCTGAAATCGATTTATGGAAGAAAAGCGATTCCTTGGATAGGTGTGCCGGTGTGCGTTTTAAAACGATGACGTTAGTGCAGCGTTCTTTTATTTTTATAATAAAGAAAATAATATAGAACATATATTACCAACGCAAAGGAATCTATGCAATTTTTGTTTTTTGTAACAGGCTTACATTTACCAGTTTTGTTTCAAGAAGATGAGTTGAAAAAAGTTAGAAAGTATTTTGACATTATAACATCTTAAAATAATTAAATCTAGGAATAATTTTGAGAAAAGGTGTTTCATCTGATTTTAATTTAATTAAAAAATTTCTTAAGAGAATTTTCAAAATAATGTCTTGAACAAATGTACGTAGAAATAGAAGAATTTAAGAATTTAATTTTTTTAATTTTGTATCTTTCTTTTGAAGACCATTTAAATTTAATTTAAATCAAGGATTTAAAACCGAGAAATACTTGTAGCATTCTTATAAACGCCTATAGGAACTGTATATTTATATTCCAAAAATAACGCCAAATGCATTACAAAGAGATAACATATCTGGCTAAGATATTAAGCTATCAAATTACACAGTCTGAATTGATCGATTGTGATTGTCATATTAAACGCAAATGATCTATCTTTCTGATTCCCCTTTTAGTAACTAATTAAGTATCCCTCATTGCATAATTAAGTGCTTTTTCTTCTGAAACAATATTATACTTAATTACTTTATTATTATATAAATTGTAAACTTTACCGTTGACTGCTAGTCTTAAGTGAACACGAGCTTAAAAAAAAATTAATTAACGTGAAATTGATTATAAGATATAACTTTTGTAAATATAATGTTCATCTTATTATAACAATCTTGATACTTGGCAAATTAAATAACAACCTTCAGAGTCTAGCTACGGACTAGATGAATCATGTTTTACCTGTATCTCTATCATAGTATCTCAGAAAATGCAAACAACTAAAATTAATTAATTTTAATACACAGGTAAAGATATATGAATGTACATAAATACACCTTAGACTTGAATTGCAAATTTTCAATAACATAACCTTAACTAAGATCATGTGCGTACTGTACCTCATGAAATCTTTTTCTTTTTGTCAATAATTTTATTAAGAAAATAATAAAACTGGTTTTAACGTCAATTCGTTCACATTGCCGTTGCCGGCAGTGAACAAAAAAAGACCGTGTCTGGGAAATGTATTTGATAAATCGTTGCCATAACAGTTTAATATTTATTCTAAGGCAATAACCAGCTGTTCAAGTTGTCTTGCCATGTAGAAACAGAAAGTAGAAAAAAAAAGATCTGTTCGTATACTAACAAAGGCCTACATATCCATCTGAATTGAAAAACAATCGACTTTAGGTGACAGCAAATGACATCTATTAAAAAACCATGTTTTTGTTTATTTTTTCGCTCGTTTTTGCTTTGTACACATTTCATGTGGCTTTGATTTTAAATTTTAAATGTGTGATGGAAAAAAATTATAATTTTAATGACGTATTGTTTCGCTGAACTTGAGATTTTTTCACATCACGACAGGGAAAAATTTTACATTTACTTGAAAATTGTTATCTTAGTGGGTCCAATGTTCGTGTTTAAAAGCGATTGTTTCGATTTTGAGGTTTGAGTTCTAGATTTTTTTTTTATTTTAATAAAATGATGAATTATGTACTAAGTGGACTTGGTCAACGTAAAGTCGTTAAAGATAAAAGCATTTTATAAATTTATAAAAATATGGAACTCGAGACTTCATTCATACAAACCTAACATCCTACGAAAGGCTAGAAAAAGTTGATTAGGTAATTGAATATTTGTCTGACTTTTTGTTCTTCTAACTATTATAGTTCAAATGAAACTATTTTCTTTTAAAAAATCCGTACATAACCCTGAGGTCACACGAACAAGTGAGATGACTATTAAGTCATTGTTTAGATACACTGCTATGGGTGAAATAATAGTTGCTTTTATTAACACGCTTATATTAGCTTCACTTGTATGTATGTATGTATGTATGTATGTATGTATGTATGTATGTATGTATGTAACCGACACCTTTACACTCGATTTTGACCCACTTTACACGAACCGATTTTAATAAAATTTTGTACACATATCAAGAACCGGTGGCAAAACAATAATTTCATAAGTTTATCTCAATATCCTTATCAGGATTACCAGGATTAAATATTTTAATCCCACAGCGCCTGCCTTTTCCTGATTTTATTATGCGCTTATAAATATTAATAGACTCCCTCATTTTAAGTGCTGCGGTGGCTCAGTTGGTTAAAGCGCGGTCACGTTTCAGTTTGATCGTCAGGGGTCGTGGGATCAAATCCTAGCATGAGTGACTTTTTTTTTAATTAAAATTACGAGATTTTAAATAGTAAATAAATAATTCCAATTTCATTTACAATTTCAATCAACTAAATAGGTCAATGAAATGTTTCAATGTTTTCTTAAATCACAAAAATACAGTTTAAAAAAAACTAAAAAACACGCTTTTAAAGCACGTTAAACTAAAAAGTTAAAAATAAATATAGTTTGAAAAAAACTAAAAAACACGCTTTTAAAACCTATCATACTAAAAAAGCGGAAAATAATTTTTAATATAAGCTGAAAACAATAATGAACTAAAAATACAAGTGTTATTGTGAATAAGCGTGGGGCGCTCGATATATGAAAAAATATGGCCAATGCGCCCAACGCTTTTTCACAATAACACTTGTATTTTTAGTTCATTATTGTTTTCAGCTTATATTAAAAATTATTTTCCGCTTTTTTAGTATGATAGGTTTTAAAAGCGTGTTTTTTAGTTTTTTTCAAACTATATTTATTCTATTTTCAGCTTGCTGTACACCATATAGTTTCTAAAGTTAGGCAGATATATATTAAATATGCATATATATATGTATGTAACGGGTGATTTTTTAGCTGGTTTGGTTTTGGCAACACTGGTTTTGACAGCTGACGTGTGTTTAGTACCTTGTGTCACTGTCAAACAGCTTCAGTTTGGTTTGCAATTTAACCATGGATCGTCTTACAAATGAACAACGCTTTCAAATTATTGAATTTTACTATCAAAATTCGTGCTCGGTTCGAAATGTTCATCGCGCGCTGCTTCCATTTTATGGTCGGCATTCTCGACCTTCTGAGCAGTCTATTCGGAAGATTGTGACCAAATTTCGCACCAAATTTACTTTGTTGGACATTAAACCACCAACACGTTTACGTACTGTGCGTAGTGAAGAAAATATTGCGGCCGTATCAGCAAGTGTGACAGAAGACCGCGAAATGTCGATTCGGCGCCGTTCCCAGCAGTTAGGCCTTTGTTACAGCACTAGGTGGAAAATTTTGCGGAAGGATTTGGGCGTAAAGCCTTTAAGGATACAGCTGGTGCAAGAACTAAAGCCTGCCGACCTACCACAACGCCGAATTTTTGGTAAATGGGCTCTTGGAAAGCTGGCCGAGGATCCGCTTTTTTATCGAAAAATTGTGTTCAGCGATGAGGCTCATTTTTGGTTGAATGGGAACGTAAATAAGCAAAATTGCCGCATTTGAAGTGAAGATCAGCCAAAAGCATTGCAACAGCTACCAATGCATCCCGAAAAAGCCACTGTTTGGTGCGGTTTATGGGCCGCCGGCATTATTGGGCCATATTTCTTCAAAGATGATGCGAATCGCAGCGTTACTGTCAATGGTGAACGCTACCGAGCGATGATAACAAACTTTTTTTTGCCCGAAATGGAAGTTCTTGACTTGCATGATATGTGGTTTTAACAAGACGGTGCCACATACCACACAGCACGCGAAACAATGCCGCAATTGCGAGGCGAGTTTGGCGAACAGTTAATTTCACGTTTCGGCCCGGTCAATTGGCCGCCTAGATCGTGCGATTTGACACCATTAGACTATTTTTTTGTGGGGGTATGTCAAGGCTAATGTCTATAGGGACAAACCCGCTTCGATTGACGCACTGGAAGCCAACATCCATGCATTCATTCGTGAGATACCGGCCGATATGTGTGAAAGAGTATGCCAAAATTGGAGTCAGCGGATGGGCTACCTGAGACGCAGCCGCGGTCAACATTTGCATGAAATTATCTTTAAACATTAAATTGCAAGGTTCACACTATCGATTCAAATAAATATTTCATTCATTTTTTCGAATTTTTTGTGTTTTTTTTTTTAAAGTTCTAAACCTCTTAAAAAATCACCCATTACAATATTCCACCATGAATAGAAAACAGTATGGATTAAAGTGACAGTAATAGTATGATATCCTTATCTCTCCTTGTTCTTTTTATTTGTTTATATTTTCATACATTCCCATCTATTTTTCATTTTACTTCGTTTACACTTTTAACTCATATTTCAATATCACGAAACACAAAAATACTTTAAAAAAAGATACTTGGAAAAGTTGAAAAAAAACACGGCTAATATTTTCCCGAAAGTCGATTGTTAGGAAAATTCTGCCGGTTAACCAGCATAATTAAATACATATATATATTTTAATAACAAAAATAATAGTTTTTAATTTAGTCTTCTTTTTATGATAAAGTTAATAATAGAGCAATTTTTAAGCTAAGAGTTAGCTGTCCAATTACGAAGCAGTTTATTTATACTTGTTGATGTAGACCTACCCTAATTATATTTGTGTTTATTAAACACATACTTATTCAGTTATCTGAATTTGTCAATGGTCTCGGATCAATATTACCGTGTCCAATGACAAGGAATAAGCACGGGACGTTGCCCAAATAACACATAGTAAATATTTAATTTATTTATTTATCAATATCAGTCAATTTTACAGATGTAACTTCAACTGTAGGGCCGCTTAATAATACTTTCAGTTTTTTAGACTTTTTCAAATTTCTATTTTAAATTAAGAAATGTATTCCTAGCTTTATGTTTCTTTTTGGAATTTTTCATCATTAACAAAAACACGTGTATTGCCTGCCGTTAGATCAAACACCTGCGACGACATTCCGATTGAAATAGACCACATCACAGAAACCAAAATGGGTTCCGTTTTTGACAAAAATTAACAAAAATATTCTTAAGCCGTATATATAAAAATACATATGTTATAAACATTCTTTGTGTTGATTTTTCTCTTTTCTTTTTTAGCATTTTTTTTTCTTCAAAAAGTTTGACAAGGAGTATTTCGCACCACATAATATTAATATTTTTTTTTAGCTATAGATATGGTACAATTTTGTGTAGAAAAATATAAAAACATACTCTCTTCTAATGATCGATTGTGAGGTATTTTTTAATAATTTTTGATTTTAAGAATATTTAATGTAAATTTTGAATGGTTTTAATGGATAATTCCATATAAATGTTCATATATGCTTATATACAAACAAACATTATTTGAAAGGAAATCTAAGCTATTAATTTAAATTGTAAGTGTTTTCCTATAATCGAACGAGAATTCTTTGAATTATTTTTCGAAACCATCAGCTATGAGTTTTTGGGAGAGATTTAATTGAACCACTTTGTAGAATTTTTATTTCAATACTTTAAATCTTACACATGTATTTTTCTTTCCTTTCTATAAAACAAATCATTTGTGTGAGTTGGTTTGATCAATAAATAAAAGAATATGTCACATTTGTTTTTTGGTCTTTAAAACTTCAAGGATTCGGATATTGTTTTAAGAAACTAATGATATCGATAAACAATAAATTATTATACTACCTACTCGTATATTGCCCACTTTTTATGTCGGCGCCAATAATCTTAATTTTTAAAACCTAGCTACATATATAAAATTTCAATCACTTACTTATCTAAATTTAGCTTAATACAATAATAAAATCAATCGTATCTCTCAAAATAATTCGCTTATAAATTGTGTATATAGTGTAGGAGTAGGTAGACACACTTATACTCAATTCAAAAATCCAAATAAAATAACATTATAATCCACATAAATGTTTTCCAATGATGAAAGGACTTTTACGAGGAAAACAAACAAAATAAATTAGTTGATTACCCATTGGTCTTGCTCTTGAGTCTTGTTATAATTGTTGCGCCAGAAGTGTGTAATATGTCTTTCATCGCATCAGAGAAAATACAAATACAAGAAAATACGAGAATACAAGCACTTTTGTTTTGATCTAATTTCTATTTCGTTTCTCTCTCCCACTCGTTAAAATGGAATAATTTTTCTAAAAGAAAATGGCAACACTTTACATTCTATGATTTTTGTCTTTGCATCAACTGACAGATGACAGTTGGGATAGATATCCCCCAGTGTATAATAAACACACCATCACCATATACCAGGTATCATAGAACAGTCCACCACAGTGAGACGACACCACAATGACGGACGGTCGGTGGTGGTCGCGTCGCGTCGCCGTCTTCGGCTCGAACAGTCGAACGTTGAGCTGATGCAGCCTGAATTGAATAAAAATAAATTGGCACCTGGTTCAGCGTTCAACCACAAATTTGGCTAACATTCTTTTTACCCAGGAGTGGCGAGGGGACATTCACTTGACTTCCTCCTTCCCCGGTTTGCTCTATTTTTATTTTACATATTCATTCTTGTGTTTTTATTAGTTTTGTTTCGTTTCTTGGGAAAAGAGGTCACAACAGAATGTGCTTGGGATTATCAATAAAGCAGATTTAGATTGGATGACAAAGGGAGATGACGAGTAAAATAACTTGGAGTACCTACTTACATACATACATATATGCTCGTACACTTGTCTGATGCTCATCCGGCGCGACGCGTTGTGAGTTCACCAGATGATTATGAATTGTATAGAAACTCAAAAAAAAAATTGGGAAACAATTTGGCAGAGCTTTTTGACGCGATGTACCATTTTATGCCGGTAATGTGGTAACATGTACGAGTATAATGGTACATAATATCTATTCTACGCGGTTGTTTGTTTTTTCAATCAAAATACAAATCGCCAAACAATTTGAATTGAATATAAACAACGTGATTAGAACATATTAATAAAAAGTTTATTGTTTCTTTTTTTAATATTCATTTATTAGATCCCCCTTTTGTTTTTATGTTCTCTGATTTTAATTATTTATTTTTTCTACTTGCATGAGCTGAATTAAAATGTGTGCTATTTCACTTGTGTTGAATACACTTTTACAATTTTTTACTTAAGTGTTCTTTTTTGAGAGTGTGCGTTAATTAGAATTTTATAAAATTATGAAAACATTCTTAGTTTTATTTTCTAAGCGTTTTACGTGCAAATCTGGATTTTTTGGCAGATATAACCTCTTTTTACTTATAGTACCACAATACATCAGATTGATTGACAGTTGTTAACTTGACAAATGAAAAGACTTGAATTGACAAAGACAAAGAATGGGCAGGTTTAGATGTTAAATGGGACTTGATAATAATAAAAATAATTCTGAAGGAAAAAGTTAAGTTTGGCTTACAAATAGAACTGTGATTTTTTGGGAGTTTTTCATCTCAAAATCAGTATGCTTTTAATACTAATCGCTCGGATTAGGCAAACAAATTATAGGTAACCTCTATTAAAATCCAGGATCTAGGATTGTTAACCTGCTAAGCTATACTATTTACTTAAATATTATTTGAGTGTTTTTTTTTATATTACGATCTATTGTATGAATTGTTTCTTTCGACGAAAATGTTTTTGATTAATATTATATAATTTTATATTAATATATGACCAACATATGTATATGTTCATATGTAAAATAACTAACTTGGAATAAATTACCAAAAAAAATTAAGTACATACTTCATTTTATGTACACGTTAATGTGTAAGATTTTGAATTTATTGAAATAATGTGACTGTTTTAGCTGATTAAATTTGTTGAACTCTTATTTGTCAAACACAAACAAGTTTCCCAAGAAGTTTTTTACCTGGGCCGATATCAGATGAAAGCACAATTTACACAGTCAATTCAAGGTCAATAGCATTTTAACCAGTTTTTTTTTTGTGCTGTATTAGCATAATATTATTTCTTCCCTCAAAAGAACTTATATATTAACACAAATTTGTAGATATACTAAATAGGTATGTTTGGTTAAATAATAATTGTTTATTTTACAAGTTGTTACACCTGAACTGGGTTCTTAATTAAAAATATTAACAAACTTATGTGAATTCAATCTTAAAGTGAAATTTTGAATTTGTTTTCTTTTCTTTAAAGAATGAGAGAAATTCATAATTGTAACAGACTATTATTTTTCATATTATTGTTTAAAATGTTATTTGCTTCTTATTTTAGTTTTTTAATTCTTATTTAATGATGTGATATTTTTTGTTTTTTTACTTCGATTAGTTTAGTTTTTATATGAATACCAATAAATTTCATTGAAAATGATTCAGGATAAAACAAAAAATCGGGAATGCATGATACAATTTGGTATGACGAACCATTTTACTTGGTAGTTTTTAGTCAATACCTAAATAGTAGTATTCCCGTCACTTTTTATTGGTTTAGAATACATAAACTTCATACGCAGTCAACTTAATTTTCTTAACAAAAAAACGTTGCAACAACTTTAAGTTGCTGCTACTGCGTAAGTACATTATGTTTTTTCAACAAAACCACCTTTACTTAACTCATGACTCCATTATGAGTTATATTATGTAATATGTACATATGTATGTCAAATAGCACCTACTACATATGCTTGCAATTAATATAATTATTTTGGAACATTGAAAGTAAGTCAGTTAACTTTACTATCAATTAAAGTTTACCTGTGTGAATATATGAGTTTTGAGTTTTAATGTTATTTCATTTATTTGAAAGCTGAAGTTTATTGCTCTGGAATTTATAAATTATTTAAAGTTAAAAGAAGTTCCTTATTTGAAAAAAAGGTATTTTTTTACAACTAAACAGAGAACCATCAAGTCCCTCATGTCGTCTGAACTTATGCCCTCAAAAATCACCAAACAAAACATTCAAGCATAAAATTGTTTCTTGGAAAAAATAGAAACAAAATTCATGCAAAGAAGACAAATAAACTCAACTGATTTACATACATAATGTACATTACTCAGATCTACCTTTTTTGATAGATTTATGCGACCCCCAAATAAAGAACACTTTTGTTTGTATCAAAATTATTTCAATTTGTATTCTTTTCACGATCTTGTTGATACCAACAACATTCAAAAAATTACCAACATTTAAATATGTTCGATCATCGTTCTACGAGGCATTTTTTATATTTCCGCAATTACTCTAAGCTAAACTCAATATTTTTATTCCCAATAAATAACACTGTATAAATAAATTATTATTATATTATTTTACTACTCACTGAATTCGTTGCTAACGGCTTGAGACATTGCTTCGCTGAGAAGATTATACGAGTGCCGATGATCTATGTGGCCACTTCCAGGTGCTCCATGATGAGCGTAGGAGGGGGCCGCATGGGATCCACCGGCACCGCCACCACCACCAACAGCACCTGTTGTTGTCGTTGTTGTTGACAGTTGCGAAGCTTTCGGGCCACCACTGCTACCTGCTGCAATATTGCTGCTCTGATAAGAACTTTGTTGCTGTTGCTGATGATTTTGCTGATGTTGTTGTTGTTGTTGCTGTGTTGGTTTTTGTGATGGATGGTGCAATTGCTGGTGGTGTTCTAGCTCATGTGATGGATGTGGATTGTAACGATTACCACCAAGAGCACCGGTAGTAATCACAACTGAATCCCCGGGGGCTCCGCCACCGGAGACACTGTGTTTGTGTGGTGAAGAAACCAGAGATATCACAAGTATAAGGCAAATGTTCCAAAGCATTTTGATCTTTGGTTATGTGTAATTTTTGTTGTTGATGTATTATTGTCGTTATTAAAAGCGTTGTTTTTGTTCTATATAGTCGATGATTGTATCACTTTAAGGAAATTTAAAACTTATTTTTAAAAAAATTCATCAAAATAAAAGTTGATTTGAAATTCTTCCAGAGGAATATTAATAGATAATAGATGAATAGATAGATAATCATATGGTGGGTTATCGTCAGAAATAAATTTTTACTTGATGAAAATTTAATTTTTACGACCAAGAAGGTCAAAGCTATTAGGTTTATCTTCAATAAGTTAGCTAATTTCCCAGTTCAACCATTAACTCCAAGCCCTATACATAGTGTCCTTTTTTTAAGATATTATATGAATTGTATGTAGGTATCTACGCTTAAGAATAAATGCGCAATAAACTGATAGTAATTTTTTCGCAAAAAAATAAACAATTTATATTCTATATACATATGTATGTACATATGTATGTATGTAGTATGTATGTATGTATGTACATATTGTCTAGAGGGTTATCAAATCCGGAAAAAATAGTCCCCTAAAATGACATCATACAAATACGCATCAAACGAGCATCTAGTATGTATGTACATACCTAACTTGAAAGGCTAACATAAAATTGATTATAGAAATTGGTTGTGTGGAATAATTTAGCTTTCAGTTTCAGTAAAAGAAAAATTAATTTAATTTTGTTAATTTGCTATTTTTGTTATCAATTTGCAACTTCGTTGTTGAAAGGTACATACATCTACCTAACATTTATATTATACATAAAAATATATATTTGATAAACAAAATGGATACACAAAATTCATACATTAGATAGACTTTAATATCTGGTCTTAGCCCCACCAAAAATTATCACATACAAAAATAAATGTTCTCTTGTTATGACATCATGTTAATGCTAACAATTTATTCAAATAACAAAAACATTCGTTTTTTAATTTGAATTTGATTTGATACGAACCAAGACAGTTTTTGATTCCTAACGAATGATTGATTTAAAATCAAACCTTTTCAATTCAATGCTATGTATATTGCCGAGTTGTCATTTTGACAATTTTTGGTTGGACCTGTTAGTTTCTGACAGTTAATTTGCGCTTTGGAACTTTAAATTGTTACATTAATTTGTATGAAATAATCCCGGAAGGTCCTACCAAACCTCCCTAAATCTTACCAAAGGAGAGGGAGAATCCAAATTTAAAGAAAAGCAGATCCCGCAGTTAAAAGATAATATCTCCTTTTTTAGCATTATTTCGTAAGGTTTATTTAATAAGGTGAATTTTCACAGAGATTCAAAAATTTAGAAACTAAATTGTGAATGTTTTCAAGAACTTCAATGCAAGCAAGCAGTTTTACAATGGCAACTGGGAGAAATTAAAAAAAAAAATAAGTGATTGTAACTAAGAATCATTCCTTGGAAAAGGCTGTCACTTTTTATTTTTTAAGTTGATGGTAATAATATGTACATACTAAGTATTCAAAATAAGATAATACAATTTCAATTTTGTTTTCACGGTAAAAAAATTAATATTGAAAAATAATGTGACATAAATGAGTATTTGTATAGAAAATCTTTTAGATTTCAAGAAAATTAAGGATTTATCGCATTTTAATCTCGTTTAAGTACTAAACTAAGGAAAAGTACAAGGAAATAAATCAAATGGTTGAATAAAAAATAAGCAGATGCTAAAGTATAATTTATACACAAATATAGAATATTCTTCAAGTCAAGTTTTTAATAAAATAAAATCTAAACACTCTTTGGAGGTCCAACAAAAATACAAAAAAATCCCCAAGATGATCTACAAATCAACTTTTATTTATTTGCTTCAATCAACAAGTCACATCGAATCGAATTGATGTACTTGCACAACAGCAAAAACAAATCGATCAATTTTCATCAACTGACAGACTAGGAGGTCACAAAACTGAAACAATTTGCGTCCATATGAACATTTTTCCACACACACGAACCACGAACGCGTCTCCACCGGCCGCTGTCAATACAATATTGTTACACACAGTTGCATTTAATTGAACACGTCTATATGAAAAGGTCACGAAACTGTTTGGGCCTAAATTTTTGGCCGAAAAATACAAAAACTAAAAGCACCGATGTCGCTGCCTTAAAATCAAAGAACACGAAATAATTAACGATAGGCACAAATTGCAACAAATTCACAAAACAATTTAGAAAAAGGAAAATGCACATAAACAAATTTAATAAAACGCAGCCCAGAAATACAATGCCTCTTTTTTAATGCAAATTCATATATTATATTTTTATTATCTTTTCACTAGAATATGTTTTGTGGTTTTTCTGATCAATTTTTAAAATTAGATTAGGTAAGAATATTACTTATTTTATTTATATTTTTTTTGCATCGGAACCGCATAGACGAATAGTCGAGTGAGAATAGTAGGAACACCGGAGCACCCGAGCGATAGCAGTTCAAGTTAAGCAGCTAGAAGAGAAAAAGGCAAGACCGAGCGATAGAACGCGAAGAGAAGGCGAGCACCAGACTGATTCTGCTTCGGCTTCTCTGCTTATTTTTTCTCGAGTCGAGTGCGAAAACGAATAACAACGGAATTTATTTTGCAACACGTCACATTTTCATCAAATATATATTAAAGAACTAAAAACAAGATGATACTTTTTAAACACACTTTATGATCGGAATTAGGTAGAGAATTCACTTTGTACGAAAAGAAATACAGTGCAAAATTGCGTGATGAAATTATTAAGGTTGAATCTAAAAAAATCAACTTTTTTCCGAGATAACTTCGAATTCGTTTCTTCTTTACCCTCTTTTAGATTGAAATGCGCGACCAGACTGAAGGCATTTTAATTTCTTTCACGAATATTGTATCGTAATTTTTGATCTTATTGAATCAACAAACTGTTTGGAAGTTTTAAAGGGGATATAATTATATTTTATTACTATAGCTAGCTACCAACGATTAAATAAGCCAACCAAAAACAAAAACTTCATTCTCAATACTGTGCACTGGGGCAATTTTTGAAGTATGTATGAAAAAAAAAAGAAACTTTCGATGTTCGAATCGAATCTCGAATTGGGGGCGGTATAGGATGAAAACTGGGACACTTTAAATTTTTTGAATTCGCCGCGGATATGTTCACAAGATTTGGTAGTCCCATTTCACATGAGGAAACATGTTGGTGGAAATCAATATTAAAGTTGTCAATGTCAATACATATTAAAAATATTGTTGAAATGCGAAAGCTTTTCAAATTAAAAATCTACCGTAAGAGATTTAATTCATAACCTTGGCATCATAAGCAGCGTTCCTTTTAGGAGTATCTAAGTACTACTGGACCTGAGTATTTTACTCACCAGTTTTGGCTACGCGTATTTTTTGTTCTTAACTTCTATGCTCATGTACTCGTGCATTAGATCTTGAGTAGATGATAGTACTAGATTATGGTTTTCAAATTCAAATTAATGCGGCTATAGTTGTAAGATTTTATTGACATTATTAAAATTTTCCTCAATTACTAATTAGAAGACCAACAAACGCCTAGCAAAAACATATTTTTTAAAACTGTATTTGTTATTTATTCAATATGGGTTTATGTAGATGGAAACTCTACATAAATCTAACAAACCAAATACTTATGTAAGTCGAAGGGAACTTTAAAGTTTGCGTCGTAATTTTTCCCTGCAGAAGAAATAAATTTATCTAAAATTAGATTAAATTGATATCAAAAAAAATCATATCTGACGGTAATAAAATTTTAATTAAAAAAAAAAAACGAAGCTAGAAGGAAAAGCAAAAGAATGGCCAATGGCCAAATAAACTTTTCGCTATTATCTATTATTACCCACGTGAAAGGCATTTTCTATACTAACAAATATTTATTTATAAAATCATATTTGTTTAGAAAATGCCACTTAAACAAACCACAAATAACAATATATTATACAGTTAATTTTATTCCAAGGGTATCAATAAAGTCCCACTCGCCTGCCAACACTTACTATTGAAATGAGTCATCTGGATGTCATCGACCGTCTGACTCTGTTGTCAGCCGTAAACAAAAAAGGCAGAACAGAAAATTAAAGTCGTACCGTTTGCCGGTCGTCGAAGAACAAGAACTTGTAATCTTGTAAAATCTATTCACATTCCTCAAAAACTTAATTTTAATTATATCAAGAAAGATGTCCTCCCCAATCGTAATACCATCGGCATCAGACTTTGTCAAAGTTAATGTTTCCAATTCAAAAAACGATGCCATTGCCTTCGAGAAAAAATTTCCGAAAAGTTTAACAATTGCTGAGCTTAAGGTAAGTGCCACCTGGTTTAAGTTCTAAGAATAACCTCCCTCAAGGATGTTAGATTTAAGTATAAATCAATAGAAGTAAGAATTTCGATTGAAAACAATGCAGAAGTCTAATGCTGCAGCAATTCATGTTTGTATTCCCTTAGGAAAAATTGGAAATTGTG
Organism: Scaeva pyrastri; assembly: GCA_905146935.1. Taxonomy (NCBI): domain Eukaryota; kingdom Metazoa; phylum Arthropoda; class Insecta; order Diptera; family Syrphidae; genus Scaeva; species Scaeva pyrastri. The sequence goes on along the minus strand of LR989929.1, from coordinate 10,059,607 downwards.
ACTGGAGGCAGCGCCTCAACCATGCAAATTGAACTATACAATGGCGACCGGCTCGTTTGTAAAATCGACAATAATAATTCCCTCCTTGGCTCGTATCCTATTGAGGAGGGTATGCGATTGCATGTTATAGATAGCTTCCTTATAATTGCCGATGAAGTTGAGAAATTCGAATTGACCGACACTCAATACGAACAAAAGCAGGATTCAGTGCGCAGTTTTCTGAAAAAGAACCGACTCGGCAAGTACAATGAGGAAGAGATGAAACAGATCGAAGAAAAACGCAAGCAAGCAGCCGAAGAGGAGCAACGTAGAGCTGACCTTATCACAGTTGGATCTAGGTGCAAGGTAAGGCAATAGTATAATATTTTTAGAAAATCCGAAGTTAACAAAATGTGATTTAAGGTACAAGTAAAGGGAAACCCAACTCGCCTAGGAACAGTGATGTATAAGGGTGAGATTGAGGGCAAAAATGGAGTTTTCATTGGAGTGAAATACGATGAACCTTTGGGCAAGAACGATGGATCGTAAGTTTGAACAAAAAATTTGTTTTGATCAAATTCATACGATTTTCTGTATTTAGGGTTGATGGCAAACGCTATTTCGAATGTGAAGCGAATTACGGTGGTTTTGTTGTTCCATCAGGTGTTGAGATTGGAGATTTTCCACCTGAAGATACTGAATTAGATGAAATTTAAATATACACATACACAACATATCCGTTCGTGGAAAAAAACATGCTTTCCTGTTCGAATAATAAGATACTCGATCATTACTTTTTTTAATTTTAAAATTTATTTTAGTATTTGCCAATGATTAATTGCTAATTAAATTGATGTCACAAAACATACATCAAGAGTATTTTTGTTATAGAAACCGGCTTTTACTTTTGTGTTTTGTATGCGTTAGTTATAAATTTGTAATGAGAACTTCAATTAAGATGAAGAATCTTTCACGTGCTCCTTTTTAAATAATAGCTTTTTCCCAGAAACTAGAAATAATACAAATATATTTAGTGTCTATGTCAAGGTTTTTTATTAATGGCTTTTTTGTAAATCGTTTTAAATGTGTTCTTTTTGCGTCAGAAAAACACTTACTTTTCATGAAGAGAACACATTATTCTGCTCGTTGAATTGATATCAGAATCAATAATTTATTCGTTTATATGTTTGTTCACTATATTACCTAAACCAAAATTGCATAAATATAGTTTTCTTAACATTTCAGAATCAATATTTGTCTGTTAATTGCCATTTAGAGATGGAGAGTCTACCTACATCTAAAGTAAAATATCATTACAATAAATAAGATCAACACTGGGTTATTACAAGAAAAATATTTGAAAATCAAAGTACTTAACCTATCATCCCAATAAAGTGGCTGAAACTTTTTATGTCAAAGAAAGACTGAAATTAATGTCAATTACTTTTTGATAAGAAAAAACCCATTTTAAACGGAGATTTTTCAAAATGACTATTGGTAAAAAAATAATCATACATAGTTAACCTTGACGAGCTGCACTATTATACAATATCATTCATCACATATTTTGATCTTCGGATGAACAATTTAAGGAGTTTTCGATTTGTAAAATAGATAAATTTACTATTGAACAAGTTTTCGCTAGTTTTGTCTAGATTGCCAATTAACTATAAGCTGTGTTTTATTCACTGCTGAGAAGCTAGCGCAGGAAAATTTCTGTCGGCAAACAATAACAATTTGATTGCTGGCGAAAAAGAAGCCAGCTAAAATAATGGCAGCTGTGCTTCCAATATATTATATGTAAAGTGAGTTTGATCATTTTATTCACTTAAATACTGCACTTTTTTAATAGAGTGATTGAAGAGGAAGGTTTATATGTATGCATATACAGCATTATACGATAATTTTTACAATTACATACTCCTAAAAGCTGCAACATTATACTATAGTTGAGGTTTGCAATATATATGTATCTAGTATACCTTAAGGTGGTACAATTGTCGTCTATTATATAAATTGAGACAGGTGAGACAAAGTTCGCGGGGTCCTCTAGTAACACAATAAATTAATTTGTTATATTCACTGCTGTATATGTAAGGTCGCGCAGAATTCAAGTCCATATTTGATATATATCGCCAGCCCAGCTGCCATTTTTTTCCTGACTTCTTTTTCGAAAGCAATCACATTGTTGTTATGCAGTAGTGAATAAAACACAACCGTAATAATAACATATGTATCTACTTTGTTCTATTCGATTGCAAAATTTTCGAAATTAAATTGGAAAATCCTTAAAAATTTCCTTTCCTATTTCAACACTTGTGCTTATAAGAATATAAGCTGAATGAATTTTAGGCGAATTGAGCTAACATCTGTCATAACAAAAACCCTACGAAATGGAACATTTTTCGAATGTTTTTTTTGCTGTCCCCGGTAAATAACCCACATGGGAAATGTCAAAAATATTTTGAGTTTTTTTTTTCTTGTGTAGCATTCCACTAGTTCTCTTCTCGAAACTTAATAAATTGGAAGTTGAAAATTTTCAATTTCACAATTGCCGACAGCTAAATAAAATAGTTTGATAATCTTGAAAAGATGACCAACGTCCTTCGAAATATATCAACCTTGCGGTTGGTATCATTCACCAATACGTTTCTTCGACAGAGAATAATTCTCCATCCAATCGCCAATTGCTCTGATATCGAACGAAGAAGTTTCCTTCATGGTGGAGCTGATGTAAGTAGAATGGACGAGAATTTCGATTGGTTTCGCAATTGGTATTAAATTAATATGTACGAATGTAAAAAAGAGCTAGAATTGCCGATTACATAACAAAAACTTGTGCAGTTCGTTGAAACAGTCTTATTTTCTGATAATAAATCCCTGAATATTGAATTTTCAGCCTACAAACGTACCCTTCGCAGCAAGAGTGAGTCCACTAGTCAATTTCGGAACTGAGCTAGCTCCAAAGCAAGCTACAGATAAACTATCAACAGAAGTTTTGGAGGTACTTATGATACAAATATAATACAAGATCTTAATTCGATAACTCTCATAGAGTAGTAAATTAGTTAAGGACACTCCAGATCCCACAAACGATCCGAATAAACCGACCTTAGAGCAGTTGGATCACGTCTTCAATGTGCTGCGAGATACTCTGCCAAAATTATTTATTCAGCCAATGGACTATTCGGTTTACAGTCCCAATTTGATTTTCGAGAATAACATCAAAGGAAAGCACACAGTGTAAGTAAAATACAAAAACTGAGAAGAAAACGATGTGAAAAACAGTTTTTGTTTATTTCAGAGGTCTATATCATTACGTGAAGCAAGTTGCCTTGCTTCGAACAGTCGGTCATTTGAAATATGCTTATGTTAAGTTAGAAGTTCTTAAGATCACAAAACACCCAGAAGATTTCTCAATCAGAATACGATGGAGTGTTAGAGGTATATCGGGTTTGAAGGTAAGTTTTAAATTAAATAAAATACTGTGTGCCAGCAAGTCATATGCAATTTTTATTTTAAGGTAATGTTCCAATTCTGGAAAATTAAACTTTGGAAATTTAAGGAAATCTTGGATCAGCAAGAAGCGTAAGTCTTATCGATTTTACATATTGACTAGATAATTTTGTTTAAATTTTATGGAATTGAGTGAAATGATTCCTACTCGAAACTATTCTAAACAATTTTAAATTATTCCAAAAGATGGTACGATGGGTTTTCTACTTGCTACCTAGGACCAGATGGACTGATTTTTAAACATGTAGCTGATAGGGTAAATATAATCAAAAAATAAAATAGATTCAGTTCAGATTGAAAAGATTGGGCTAGGACTACACAAATTAGATTTCTTTTATATCTATAAAAGTGTGTAATATCGTGCTCAATCTTTCTAATATAAGTAAATAGTTTTATGGGTTATTCTTTTAAATGATCGTTAAATTGAAGGTGATGCCGGATCAAAATAAAGAAGCTGATTCTCCACTTAAAGAAACACCACTAGCAACAGCATCTGTAGCAGCTACTGCAGCACCAAAAGTTGCATTCGTGATTGGTCTAACTACTGACATCTCTAATTGCATAACATAATTTAAAACAAATAAATATAAACTAACATCATGCACATCCTTAAACACAGATTCTTAATGCTTAATATTGTAATATTGTTTTAATGTTTATTAAATATTTGCATAAGAAACTTATTGCAGCAGTTGAAAATTTATCAGAGAAGATAAACAAACGAAACTATACACATCTAGAATGGAGTCAAATGTTTTAATGTAATTTATGTTCTTTATTTAAGAAGTAGCTTCATAATAAATAAAATATATATTTATTGTTAAGAAGTTTTGTTTCTATTGTGTTTGGAATATAGGCTTACATGCGTGTAACAATGTCTACGGTTAAAGAAAGAATATTTGTACTTATAATTACGTCATAAATTAGGCACAAAGGCAAACTTATGAGCATTCCTGGAAGTACGAGTATATAAGGGATACAATTTTATACTTTTAGAGACTCAAATTGGTAGGACCCCTTACAAATCCGAGAATTGGACGAATAAATGCTAAATTGATAACATCCAGATCAGAAGTGGTAGAAAACCTTGCATCAATGGAAAAAGCCCTTACATTTAGTAGAGCTTTTACACAATTTCTTCAATAGGCTTAAGAACTTCGAAAATAATATCCATCAATATTAACTTCCCATAAAGTAGATTCAAATCCCGTTTTACTCTTTTAAAATCGGACTCGAACAGAGCTTCTTCTTTGTTTTGTTGTTTTTTTTTTTTTGCTCATTGCTCCCTGTCAAAATATGACATTTACAGAAAATGAAAAAAATATACTCGAAAACGAAAACATGAAAAATTTCTTGAAAAATACTGCTCTTGTTAAAAGTAATAAAAAACAACAAAATGAAAGAATTTTTAACATTCTTACTTACACGTTAGTTGCAATTGTTATTTTTGGTGGTATCTCCCTTCTGTGGGATTTGTTGGAAGAGAAGAAACACTCGTCAAATGGATTTTTTAACAAAAAGGTATCTCTCGATATCTCAAGAATATCGGAATATGTTTTAGAAGATGATGCTGAACTGGCTCGAGGTAGAAATGGTAATTGCTCATTTTGGGATTGCTTCAATGTTTATCGATGTGGACAACGGGAGCAGGACAGAATCACAATCTACGTCTATCCGCTAACAGAATATGTGGATCAGGCTTCGAAGCCAGCGTTCACCTTAACTCAGGAATATCATGAGATCCTAAAGGCGATAGTAGAAAGTCCCTACTACACTCCAAATCCAAATGAAGCATGTCTCTTTGTGCCGAGTATTGATACACTCAATCAAAATCTGCTAGATACCAAGTTAGTAGGAAAAGCCCTAGCATCGCTGAACTACTGGGAAAATGGCGAGAATCACATTCTCTTCAACATGTTACCAGGAAGTTACCCTGACTTTAATCGGGTTATGGACGTCAACACAGATAAGGCCCTCATCATGGGCGGTGGTTTTGATTCTTGGAGCTATCGTGTTGGCTTCGATATTTCTATTCCCGTATGGAGTCCCCGATTAGGAGGCCATAACAAAAAAGTAAGCCAGTCGGAGAAAAAGTTCTTGCTAATCGCTGCTCAGCTGAACATGTTTCCCCAACATGCGAGGCTGTTGCGTGATCTAGCTGAGGAATTTGGACAAGATGTGCTCCTCCTCACCACTTGCCCACAGCAACAGGTTGAGGAAATGGCTGAACCTCAAAGAATCAACACCAGTGTTCGATGTAGTTTTCCCAAAGGCAAGCGCCATGAATACCCTCAGATTATGGAAAAGGGCAAATTCTGCCTCATTGCTCGCAGTGTCCGCCTGGGACAACCCGATTTCTTGGAAATCTTGGCACACAATTGCATTCCAGTAATAATGTCAGACAACTACATCCTTCCCTTCAAAGACGTTATCGATTGGGAGCTGGCGTCGATTCGCATTCGTGAAGCGGATTTGCACTCAATAGTTGACAAACTTCAATCGTTTTCTCCGGAAAAAATCCTTGAACTGCAAGAGCAAGGGAAGTGGCTCTATGAAAAGTATTTCAAAGACTTATCCACCATAACCCGGACCATGTTAGACATCCTCAATGATAGAGTCTTTCCGCATCTGGCAAAGACATCACTCCAATGGAATACCCCAGATAACTATAAAGCAAGCCATAATCCACTTTTCCTGCCATTAATTGCATCAAAGGCGCAAGGTTTTACAGCAGTTATTTTAACCTACGATCGAGTAGAAAGCTTGTTTACTCTCATTCAAAAACTTGCAATAGTTCCGTCCCTACAGAAAATACTAGTCGTTTGGAATAACCAGAAAAAGTCACCCCCTCATCGTATGTTGAAATTGTTTTCTTCTGTGCTCTGTTACTTATCATCGTTTCGTTTTAGCTTCAATGTTTCCAAAAATATTGAAACCTTTTAAAGTGATACAAACGAAGGCCAACAAATTGTCTAATAGGTTCTTTCCATATGACGATATCGAAACGGAGGCCATTCTAACCATTGATGATGATATTGTTATGCTGACTTCGGATGAACTCGATTTCGGGTAAGTAACGATGACAACGAGTTAAAACAAACCATACTAAAAACATTGGACATATTTCAGTTACGAAGTTTGGCGAGAATTCCCTGACCGAATTGTCGGCTTCCCGAGTCGTATCCATGTTTGGGATAATATAACTCTTCGCTGGCGCTACGAATCCGAATGGACCAATCAAATATCAATGGTTCTTACTGGAGCAGCATTTCACCATAAATACTGGAGCTATATGTACACCAATGCAATGCCAGGCGATATAAAAGATTGGGTGGATGAGCACATGAATTGTGAAGATATAGCCATGAATTTTCTTGTTGCAAATATCACAAATAAGCCACCCATAAAAGTAACGCCTCGAAAGAAATTCAAATGTCCCGAATGCACGAACACTGAAATGCTTTCGGCCGATTTGAATCATATGATGGAACGTTCTGCGTGCATCGATCGATTTGCAAAAATCTATGGCAGCATGCCATTGCAAAGTGTTGAATTTCGAGCAGATCCTGTTTTGTACAAGGATAATTTCCCAGAGAAACTAAAACGTTTCAATGATATTGGTAGTTTGTAAGGAGAGTGTTCCCATTTAAACGCACCAAAAATCATAGTTTAATTAAATTAACCAAATATTAAGTAAGTAATTACATAGTTAAATTTTAAATAATATAACAGTTAGGCAGTGGGTGAGAAATTGGATTTGAATTGCTTGCAATTCAATTAATAATCCCCAAAAGTGAATAAATTTCTAGTTCAAATGAACCTATAGAATGAAATTTGAAATAAGTGACTTCTCAAATGGTTATGAAGTTAAATCGTATTTTTGTTTCTCTACTTTCCTATTACGGCCAATGAATAGTTATGCACTAATTTTAGAAGTCTATAAAAGTGACGAAACTTATCCGCCGGTCTTTGCTAAAATCAGACCAAGAAAATACATTCTTGCAAAAATACCACAACAAAGGGAGTTTTCTTAAAATTTATTTTCGATTTTCAAATTTTTCTTAGGTTCTCAATTCACAACATTTTTGGGTCTGTGGTAATTATTTTTCTTATTGACAACATCGTAGTCCGTTCCTCGATCAATAGATTGCAATATTAGATTATAATTTATAGTTCAATGTTAGAGCTTAGTTGACAGTTTACGCTGATAAAAAGGTAGCCACACAAAATTGCTGTGCTGTTTTGTTCTGATCTTACCTTTTTTTCTGATACATGTCTATGTTTTGTAAGATAAAAGGTCTTAGCGCAAATATCTGTTAAAATTTAGTTTTTATTTTCAATCTAGTGTTTGCAATCGGGATATTTGTAATCGATACCAAATACTTAAAGAGGCCGGGGACAGAATTTCATGAGGAATTCTGGCTTAAATTGGAAAAATAAGCATCAAAAGTATAATCTATTCAAATCTAATCGATATGATTTAAAGTGCAATATTATAAAATATTAAAATGTGTCTTGCAATTGCAACTTAAAAATGAGTAAAAAAAATTCCATAACGCACTTAAGAATACTAAATTTTATTAGTTTTTTCTTTTATATACACAACAAATTTTCATTAACAACTCACACACATCATCTACTTTATTTTTTTTTCTCTAGATCTTTTACATTATTTCAATAATATATGCTTTAAGCCAGCGTTTAAAATAAACTCGAATGCAACAATTCGTTATATTTCATTCACCCTAAATACGAAATTCGTCCTAACAACCATTGTTTATTCTTTTTGTTTTCTTCTCATGAATTTTGTGGAAAAGGTACACATATATGACACGGTGATCATTCTAGTTGTACGAATTTCGAATTAGTGGTGAACGTTTTCACAATCAATATTAAATTATATTAGTTTAGTATATAATACAATTTGAATGTATGTAGTTTGTATATTCTATTATAGAAAATAATTTGACTGCAAATTTTGTTAATGATATTTATATATACTATACATAAGTTAAACTAGTGACATCAATAAAAGGTATTAAAAATAAGAAAACAGTGTTTGTATTTGAAATCTTACCGACTGCTTTTATAAATTCCCAATCAAGGTTTCTTTTTTTAATTTGGTATACTTTGCAATAACTAATAATATACAATATATTTATATATTAGTTCCAGCTCTATGAATAAGGTACATTAAAGTAGGTCTCTATTATAAACATCACGTTGTTGATGCTGAGTGGGTTATTTCGGTTTGCAAAAAAAAACTAATATAAAAATGCATTAACTCGAGGACTTATTTTACATATCTGTTGGCAGAATGTCCGGTATAAGGTACTTGCACAAATCCGTCTCGTTTTCAACGAAAATAACTTTTTTGGCAGTGTTTTCGTCCAACCAATTTCGAATCACTGGCCATATTGTGGAAAAAAGACCCGGTGAATTGATGATCAAACAAACTCCTAAACGCTCTGGATAGTGTTTACTTAGCAGCCAGATTAGATTTTTAATAAGCTGATAATCCATACAAGATGTACTGAATTCAGCCAAATCGAAGACTATACACAAACTGTCGGTGACTTCTTCGAAACATTTCTTGCATCCCTCTTCTAGACAATAAACAATGAATTTGGTCAGTTCGTCAATATCACGATCGGATGAATTGTGATTTTTAGCTGGAATATATACAACAGGACGACCAGTACAGTCACGGTGTCTCAAAACACGGGCCTTGTTGCTGTGCTTTTTGAGTTCTTCGTTTTGGGCGAGAGCTTCAACGCCATATTCTTCTCGCCACTTGTTGGTTTTTAAAATTGCCTGGAAAATTAATATATATTAAAATATATGTATATAATGTATGATCACTAATTTATTTTATGATAATTATTTTAAATAAGGCAAAAATTATATTCCAATTTCCAATATTCTTAGAATCTTCTTAGCTTCTCGGATTCGGAAACGGCTCCTGAAACGACGAATGTTTACCTCACTTTTCTTCTCAAACAATTACCTTAAATGTCGCTTTAACACTTGCAACAGCAACACTCTTCCATTTACATAATATTTAATTGAAATAGAAATCATTTAATTGTTTGTTTGAATGTTAGCAGATTAAATTATAAAAAAAAGCTTTAATGAATAATAAATACGTTATGTACCTACATTTAGACTCTAGATTTATTTATATTGATTGTCTTGGCCAATTGACACTCGTAGAAAAATTCGCCTTTCGTATCAATTAATTTTAATAGAACGAATATACAAATTAACCACTGTGACTGTGACGTCGTAAGTCGCACATATTGATACAATTTGACCTTCAAAATTAAATAATTGAAGTAAACGAACTCCAGCTGCTAACCTACCAACACATGTATCTACCTACATACATATGTAATGTACCCTATATTTGTAGAATACGAAACTTCTAAAGTTAAATTTTGAGTCACACAACCTACATGTTTTGTAACAAGATGTTAGGCATGTGTAATTTAAACTATTAAATAAAGCTCAATAGTAAACATATGGTAATTACACCAATTTACGTGACTCGAGTATATTTATTTTCATGTCTTTCCAGGAACAATGTAATTTATCTTATCACAAAACTGCTACAAATGCGACACTTTTTAGATAATACATATTACATATTAGGAACCGTAAATTGATTTTTTCCCACTCTGGTGTGTTTCAAAATAAAACAAAAAAGAATAATTGTAACTACCTACCTCCTTTCCTATATTTTTTATTCTTCTTAATGGTAGCTACCTGCCTATCTGTTTGGAATCTTAAAATTATGAGTATTATTGATTTACCCACCTGAAATGCAGCATCGGCCGTTTTAAAAGCTCGTAGATAACGAATCAAAGAGAACTCATTATGGTACTGTTTGGGGTCAGCATCTGCAATTAGTTTCATTCGATTCTTCAAATCCTGTAGGTCATCTGGATTGACTTGGGCAACTTCCGACTGTGACATGATATAACTTTGTCAAATGAGATGATAATTTATGTTGGTAGGTAATGCAAATTGAGTGGGTGGTCAAAACATATGCAAGTTATTTAATGAAGCGATTGGTTAACTGTTTTTGCTGTTCTCGATTAAAACAACCCTTACGCTGTGGTTATACAAAAATAATAATCAATTGAAATTGATTTATTTTTGTTACAAAAAAAGTGTATCCGTATCTTGTTCTTGCGTACGTAGTTTGCTCGATAAAACTTTGACAACACTGGATACTGGATAGTATATTTGGATTGGGTTCTGTTCTGAGTTTTCGACTTCTGGCTTTGGTATTGGTAATGTATGGGAAGTTGTAGGATGAGCTCGGCAGGAAAAGTGGAACTACAACAAAAAAGAAAACAAAATATCTATACAGTATACATCTATCATTCATCAGTTCAAAAATTGAAGAATAAGACGAGGAAAGGTAATTGTCGATTGGCTGACAGAAGAGAAAGGAAAAGTTCTCTTTTCTGTGGGGAAATTGCATAAAAAACGTGATATCAGAGGACTGATTTTAAAAGTCCCAACTGTTTCACAGGGAATTTATTAATAAGCTGATAAGCTCAAAAGTTGCTTCAATTATTCACTTGAAACCAGTACAAATAGAATATTAGAATAATAAGAAAGGCAACACAGATTAAGAAATCGGATATAACTTAAGCAATACGCTTTGGCGTTCTTGGTTTCAATGTGAACGTGAAGTGAAGTAAACAATTCCATGAACTTTTAATCTCACTTTGTGTTATCTATCTATAAAACGCCTCCGAGCACTGTCGGCACTCGGCTATCGCAATCCGGCAATCGGTTTCTTCTTTCTTTGGCACTTGGTTCCTTGGTCGTATTGTTTTGTTTTGTTTAAAGTTTTTGTATTTGTTTATTGTGGGTGGCTGAATAGGTTTTGTAAATTAGTGAATTGGCATTTTTTTTATATAAGATTAATTATAAAATGGTGCTGCATTTCTTTTTTAATACCAGTATAATGATTCAATTAATTGAGCGTCATCTCTATGAAATTTTTCTTATGTTTACGAAGAGAATCTTACATGCGAAACGGAATAGTGTTAACAAGATGGAAAAAGTTGAAATAGAATGTGGGAAATGTGATGAGTGTGGTAAGTTTAGTAATTTAGGGAAATTTTAAACGGAGTGCTTATCTTGTTTAAAACTTTTTGAATTTTTTTAAAAAGATAAATTAGATAATTCAATTATAATGTTATCACTATCTTCATTTACAATATTTTATTTAAATAAATATTTGCATTTGTTTTGTATTGTTTATTTTTTGTTATTCCTAAAATATTTTAAAATCTTGAAAAAGTCGTTTCAAATTATCGAAATTTTGAAGAAATAATGATAATTCATTTCAAATATTTTTGAATAAAAACTTAAAACAATAATTTTATGTACATCATTGTTTAGGTATTGTTTTTTTATAAGATTTGTGATCTGATATGGGATTTTTAAGTTTTTGCATATAGGTTTCAACAAAACCATATTTTGAAAAGATCTATATGTATTTATAAATCTTAGTTAAATAGAGACTCGGTTTGTAGGCTTAAACTGCTTTAAGTAAAAATCCAAAATTTCGTGGTTTTGAAAGTAAACAGTTAACTAGGTATTTAGAATTGATAACTAAAGGACTATTCAGATGAGAGTGGCCAAAGAACGACGAAGAATTTAGGCTTATATATACATACATATATGTTTTAAATCCCATTTGTTTTCTATTTGTTGGTCGTTGGTAGCGCTCAAGTGAATAGTCCTTACGATTTAAAAGGAGTGGACCTAAGTTACTGCCCTGAGGAACTACGATTTGGTAATGATAAGGCCATCAAAGAAGAGCTTCTGAATACAACTCAAGCCCTTCTTAGCAAATTTAATGCAAAATCAAAATATGTAATGAATATATAAAGTTGTCCAAAATGTCTTCAGCTTAAAAATGATTAAGCTGTCCTCAGAAATATTAGGATTGACTTTTATAAAAAGTCGTTTCTCATCATACAGAATCTAAAATAGTAAAATGTGAAACTTACTTCAACTACTGATAGATTTCTTTGCATTGAAACCAATATAAATATTGAATGAACTTTTTATTTCATATTTTTCTAATGATAAAGTTGGGGGTCCCGTATTACAATACTATTCAAGCCGATTACAAAACCCAATAAATTAAGTAATTTTTTTTAAAGTAGAAATGCCAACATTGCCAACATAAATTGAAGAAACATACATGTTTGTATGTAATTTCCTGATAAACTCACCTAGGTATTTACATATGTATTTCATTGTTCACACACTATATCATAATAAATGATAATTATATCATAAAACATTTTTGTAAAGAATACAATACTTGTATAATACCGCACCAGAAAGATGACCACAACATAGATTGCATCATCATCGGTAGAGTAGCTTTCATTCATAGATATTTCTAAGTTACACTAAAGATCGCTGCTAGACTTTGTGTAGCCGATTTATCGCAAGCCTCCCTCCCTCAACTTAAATGTGCATAACATTTTATCAATCAAAACAAAAGCTATACACAAAGTGGCCTTCATAAATATAAGTTGCATTATTTATAAAGAATGATAAAAATCATAATACAAAGACGGTTTCCTTTTTTCTATGCAACTTTAAGATAAGATTTTACTTTCGCAAAAGTGCATATAAATAACGTAGGCATAGTATTTTTCAAGCAGTTAATTAATAAATTTTGAAACTTTCAGTAACTTAACGAAAATATTAAATACAAGTAATTTAAAAGTGAAAATGTATTCTCTTGAAGATAAATTAGAGGCGCGACCAATTGAAACGAATAAGCAATTGTGGGAATTTGATATTCGAAGTAAGGATGTAAATTGGCGTGATATAGTTGCACCATTAGCACGAAGACAAAATGCAGTGTATTTGGGCAATTTGTTTCCATATCTCAGCAGCAGTCGCCACACAATAACCGAAGAAAATAAGAAGGAAGTTCTTGTCTGCCACGATATGATGGGAAACTATTTAGAAGATCGGTAAGTTAAAATTGTTGCTTAGTTTAGTGAATCCAAATGTTCAACATATTTTTAGTAAAGTGAAGTAAAATCTTGACGGAGCTGTTTAAAAAGTAAACTGAACAAACTGTACAAAATTAATTTAAATTACTCGAAGAATTTAAAAAGTATTGAATTATTATGCACTTTATATATTTAAAAAGCTGTAATCTAAGTACAAGTCCTGGTACCTTTATGTACCAACTTTTAGGAAATTGGCTACACTTATAACTTTTCATGTCTACTCTAGAGTTACACCTACACATTTGTTTTTAGAAGAATTTAATTTCAATTTCAAGTTGAACTAATTTCAAGTTGAAATTCCTTTTGACGTAGGTTTTACCATTCTTCTTTAAAGTACGATGACTATCGGTTCTTTCACTGGTCAGGAGTCGATTATTTTTGTTACTTCAGCCATAAATACATTACGATACCCCCTTGTGGTTGGATAAGTGCTGCGCATTCTCACGGAGTAAAAGTTCTAGGTAATAACGGTTATTTATCAAGAAATGGTTTAACTTTCATAACTTTGGTAACTTATTTTCCAGGAACCTTCATAACTGAGAGTTCTCCACCCTTGGAAGAAGTGTTGAGGACCAAAGAGAGCATAGATGCAACAATTGAAGCCCTTGTCAAACTGTGTAAACACTTTTGCTTCGAAGGATGGCTTCTTAACATTGAGTGTAGAGTTGCCAAAGGACAGATGGAGAAACTTTTGTGAGTTAGATGCTTCATAGTGTATAATATTATAATGCATTAACTTTTACTTCAGTTACTTTGTGGAACAGCTTAGGGCTCGGGTAAGGAATGAAGTGGAAAATGGCATAGTCTTCTGGTATGATAGTGTGATCGACACAGGAGATCTCATTTGGCAGAATGAGATCAATGAGCAAAATGTCAGATTTTTTAAGTTGAGCGATGCAACATTGGTAAATTATACTTGGAATGAAAGGAGTTTAGAGAGAACAACTGATGTGCTAAAAGCGCATGGAGAACCCGCTAGTAAGTCATTCTTTGGGATTGACGTCTTTGGCAGAGGTCAGGTAGCAAAATTTCAAACGAAACAAACACTTGGAAAAATTTTCAAAACTAATTTCTCATATGGATTTTTTGCTCCGGGTTGGACCTTTGAGACTCTTGGCCAGTTTGGATATGATATCAAAAATTCTGATGGAAATGATCAAGTTAACGAAGCGTTCCTCTTGAGGAATGACAAATTTTGGTGGTCGTTCTGGGAGTACATTCCTACACATCCATATATCAGCCTTCCATTATACACCGACTTTTGCGTTGGATCTGGTAAGGGTGTCTATAAGTTGGGTCAAAAAATAAGGAATAGCAGCAAATTCTTCAGTTTGTCAAAACAATCATTACAACCATCTGTGCCTTTGTATAGTTGTGCGGAGCGAAATTTTGAAAACGTTTTTAATGGTGGATCTAGCTTGAAAGTTGTTAAGAATGAAATTAGTTTTCGGCTTTTCACGACCGACTATGAAATCGATGGAACGCTCGTCTTCGCATATGCCTTTAAATTAAACAAAGCTGATGGAGAGTTGGATTATATTCTGAGGTTGCAAATAGATGAGGATGAAGGTGAATGTTTAGTGTTCCTTGGGGATTATTTCTTGTCAAAAATTCAACCTGGTCGATGTTATTTATCTGCAATAACTGATAATTATATTGATGAGCTAAAAAAAGTTCTTGAAGAAGGTGCAGTAGATCTTAAAATCCCACTAACTGGAGACAATAACTGGAGAATTCGTTATTATGTGTTAAATTTTGATACAACAGTGTATGTAAAAGATATTGGTGTACTCTTTAGAAAGGCTTCACTCGCAAATGATACAGCCTACTTGGGTGCTGTTTACTTGAATAATATTGAAAATGTTGCTCTACCTTATGATAGTAATGCTATGTATCTTAAAATAAAAGAAGACTTCTTGACGCATTAATGGATGGATCGTTTAAAAATTTATGGCGAAAACTTGGTATACAAATTTATTTAACAAAATTTGAATGAGTTAAATTTGCCAAGTCGTGTCTTGAAAACTAAAATAATGGCATAAGTTTGATTCCAAAATAGTATAATATAATTTGATTATAAATAAAAAGCATTCTTATTTTAAAAAAAATGGACGACCTTTGTATTTTTATATATTAATTTTTTTAAAAAATACTCTTAGTGGGAGACGCGGCTATTGTAACTATTTTTAACGTATTGTTTGCTGTCGACGATTTTAATTTAATATTATTAAGAGCCTAAGATGTCATTTGAAAAAGTATCACCGTGCGTCGGCAAACAACTAAATATTTCCTGCCCAAAGCCAATCTACTTGAAAACAGAAAAGATTGTCTTAGCTTTACCAAAGTTAAAATTTAATGGGCAACTCAAGATTTCCTAGTATTATGCAGGCCTTAATCTCTACAGATGTGTTTGGGGTGTAAGTTTTCAAGGCTCATCTTAAAAGCGAGAAACTTGGCAGCACCTGCCTCAACGCTCGAATAAATCTACTACAATCTTCACCATCTTTTTGGTGCCGCGAAACTGCGAAAATAGACAACTTTTCTTAAAAGAAAATCTTAAAAGAAAAGAAGTCAAGACTCAAGAGTCAAGAGAATTTTTTCATTTTCATCAACATTCCTAAAACCTAAATCAAACCAATTAAACATCAATATTTTCTCAAAAAATAAAAGAAAAACTACTTCAAAGTGAAATAAATTCAATTTCGTGCTTACTTAAACAATTAAGCCTTTATATTTCCCATATAAAACCATAATAATTGATCCACCCTAACAGGTAAGCTGAAAAATTTAATTAAACTTTAATAAACCTTTGTCGTTATCTATTAATAATGAAATAAAATTAAAGAATAGCATAGTGAATCTCAAGAAACGCGTATTTAAAGTAATAAAAACAAGTGTAATTTTGATGAAAATGAACATAATCCCAGGCGAACCAATTCCGCCTGGATTCGAAGATGAAGTCAACCGTGTTGCAGAAATTCAGTCCACCATTAAAAACTATCATGAGAATGCTCTTATTGGAATCGAGTATACTGTAGAGCTGCTAAACGATGAGGATAGAGAGCCATCATACATGTGTCTACTCTGTGATAAACGCGGCGATCCCCGTACCATCATATGCCATTGGACTAGCTACAACCATCGATTGAAGTACTTGGAGAAGCATTTCCCTTCAGTCATCCGGGAACTAGCTCCGGTTCGCTACAAGCCGGATTCTCGCCAAGCTATGAACCACTTGATAGTTGGCATTTGCAATGCTATCGAACATCATTATGGTAGATTAGCTGTTAGCGTCTATCATGCTGATGACTTTCGTTCGGTTCGTGAGCGTGTTATAGAAGAAATAAATGAGAAGTATCATTATGACGAAAAAAGTGGTCCATCATTCACTAATGCCATTGATCGCGAGTTCTTGAATAAAAACACGCAAATCTTACAAATCACAATCAAGACTCCGGCTTCGATAAATGCGGATGTTGGTGCTCAAAAAGCCCGCGACAGTTTGGACGAGATTTCTAGCGATGAAGATACCACACGAAAGTCGTCTGGCGTATCAAGTGCCAAGAAGAAACGCCGAAGTCAGTCGCCAGCTTATAAAGTAGTTCTTCCAAGAGTACGGCGTTCTCCTCCATTCGAAGAGGTATTACTTGCTAATTTTTAAGTACTTTCTTATTGACATTTCGACTATTACTATAAATTAGTGGGTCAAGCTCATAGGTATTACTACTTTTATAATCAGTTACTGTTCTTCAGATATTCCGATCCATCTCAAATGTTTTTACTTTCCTAAAAGGGTCCTTACAATTATCTGCAGCGAATGGAATATACTGCTTTAAATTTGGAACACTGCAGTGACACTTCGCCTAACATTTTGTTGCTTTTTCCAACATAAACTATATTCAATTTCAATGATCTCATAGATCATTTAAAGGGCAAATCATAACCCTTTGAGTGCCAGTAAATTATAAAAAAAAAAAATTGTTTGCGTAGATTTGGAGCCATTTTCTACACTCTTTATCAACTTGCCGTAAACTCTCAAGTTAGCTATCTCTAGAGTTGATACAAAATTGAGAGTTGAGAGACAAGTTGAGTTCAACTTGTATCGGAGAAAATGGCTCTAGATGATAATTTTTGATCTTTTTCTTTTCGTGATTCTTGAACGTGAAATTTCCCAATTAGAAATATCCTTAATTAATAACTTAAGCTTGTTGTTTTGTAATTAAATGCTTTCATCAAAATATCTCATTTATTAATCTCCACATTTTTATTTTTCAATCTTAATATAAACATGAAATTAAACAATAATGTTCGACCTAAATAAATAAATTAAAAAGTCTCAAAACAAATAAAAAAATAAATTAAATTTCGAAAATTCCAACAGGAGCGACCAGGAGATTCGAAAAAGAACAGCAACAACAATAGCAACATCACGTTGCCATCACCTAAAGAACTTTCAATGCAAGCATTCCAAATAGCACAAGAACGCTATAAGTGGGAGAAATATCGTTGCATGCTAGAAATTGCAGTCAAGGGCCTTGAGAAGACCTTGAAGGACTACGAAAAGAACCCCGAAAAGCATCCATTATATCCAGAAGAGTGGAAGAAATTCTGGAATCGTCGCTACAAGGAATTGCAGGCAGAAAAGAAAGTAGATCCGAACAAGTATGACTATAAACCTGAATGGATTGTGTTTTGGACAAAACGCATGAAGGAACTACATGTCGCTGAAGTTGAAGAAAAGAAAAAACAAATTAAAGTTAATATTGGTCTAAAGGAAGATGCTGAAGAGAAGACCGACCAGTTAAAACAAAAGTTTAAGGTTCAGGCCAATGCCCAGAGAAATGTCCGCAGTTCTTCGGTTGAAAAAGTAACTAAGGGTGGATCTAATCCGTCGGCACCAAGCAGTAAAAAAAATTTAACACAACCAACCAAGGCTTTAGCGGTTATTAATATAAGCGACGACGAAGAAGACGATCGAAGACACAAGTCTTCGAAGTCTAATAGTAAACGCGTCCGTCCACGTTCTAGGAGCCGAAGTTTGTCGCCTTTGAGTGACGATTACAGGGAGCCTGAGCGGCGTCGTCACGATACTTCTTACCGCAGTTTATATGAACGGTCGAGGCTAGCCCCACGTTCTACACATTATCCGCCAGCGCGTTCTGCAGCTCCAGATTACTATTCCAGTTATCATGGTCATTTTCCACCGCCGCCAACTTATGGACCTGGGTATAGAGTCCTAGATCCGTACATGTATCCTCAGTATGAAAAACAGGGCCGATTTTCTCCTCCTCCAAAGGGTAAGTCTAAGGTAGAAGAAGTAAAAGAGGAGCCCGAAGATGAAGGACCTTTAACGGTGGTTGCGGTTTTGCGGTTGCTGACAGCTCTGGAGGAGCACTTGGGAAGTTTAGGACCGAAAGTTGTTGATCTTTTGGGTAAGGCATTGGCATTGGAAAAGGTAAAAGCAAACTCTGCAGATGATATGCTAGTGAACGAGGATAACTCTGTATTCTTCGAGACAATTAAAGAAAAGTTAAAAGGACTCCTGATTGCCGATGTTCTGGAGGATTCACAAAAAGTTAAAGCTGTGAAGAAAGCTGTTAAAAATATTGCAGCTATAATTCATCAAGTCAACGAAAAAGGTAAATATAATTTGTTATTATTTCAATTATTCATTTAAAACTTTAAAGTAACGAAATATTTAAGAAGTCAAATTCTCAATAACCGACTCGACGACGGAATCGGTTCGGTAATTTTTGTGTTGTGAAAGAGGAATTTGCCAAGTGCAACATATATTGAAAATTTAAATATAGTCAATTGAACCGAGTCGACAGGTAAGAAATAGAGATAGAATTTAAGTTTCGTTTTTTTTTAGATACTCAATGGAATTCTTCAAATTTTTAATCCATGGTAAGTAAGAAAATTGACGAATTAGGTTGTGGTAAGACTTGAATTCTCTTTTAGACTACGAAACTACTTTAAGTTAGCTTCTTAGGTAAATATTAAATTAAGCCCATTTTTGTAAATTCAATATCGAAACCAGTACGGTTGCATAATTTGTTCGGTATATTTCCTTAAAGTTCCTTCTTGTTTTTGTGATGTGAACTGCAAGTGATTAACGCAGATTTAAAGTTAAAACCAAATGATTTCACGTGAAATTATGGAGAAAAAAAAATCCGATCCCGAACTGGGACCCATTGTCGTGATAAAAAAAAACTGCATAGTAGTTCACAGAAGCACGTAAGTGTTGTTTTTTGTTTTTAGTTTGTTTGTTGAAGTTTCGAAATTTTTCCGACTTAAACGCGTAGCAACATCTTTTTGTTCAGACTTCGAACCAATTTGGTCCACTTTAATTTTTAAAAATTAGTTTTTTATTGAACCTCAATCTTTTTATCTGCAAAATAAAACTGTGAAGGACAAAAGCTTGCGCTTTAAACCGGAGGCGAGTAGTTTAGGTCATCGTTGTCATCTTGAACCAATAGGTTTTGATTTGACAATTTTGGAACTTTGTTGACCATTTATTTTTAAATGCAAAACAATCTACATTCTACATTGACGTGTGCCATAGCACTATTTATACTAGACTAAAGACTCGAGATTGGCTTGCGTTTTCACACAATGACCCAAACATTGATTCATCATCCCCATTGTAAGATCTTACTTTTTTTCAGTTTGTACCAAAAATGAAGTAGTTTTTTTTTATAAGTTTTCCATGACAAAAGTGAATGTGTATGAATTAAAAAAAATGCACTTATACATATTCCCTTGAAGAAGCCCTAATTAGTAAGGTCAATTTTATTCGAACGTCAATAAAAAAAAACTTTTGGAATATACACATGAGATTATATCATGCATGACCTTTCGTTTGCCCTTCTTTCAATGCTCATAAGTTTTAATTCGTTTGCTTCCTGTTACAAATAAACAGAAGGTCTTCCAAAATAACAAAAGTATCGCTAACCTTATCGATGTTGCTCAACACAAATGATAGCCATTGAAGTGTCTTCTTCTCGCCAGTAACTATTTTTTTTTTACAAATCTTTATTATTATTGTACGGCCATTATGCATGCAAACTTATCAATCTGCGGTTCATTCGAAAGCAATCAAATTGTGCGGTTAACAAAACAATAAAATAAAAAAATTGTTTTTGATATTTCTTAAATATGTATTTGTATTTTCACTTAAAATAATTCCAATTTTAATAATAAATAAATTTATCGACAAATTATCCATTGTTGGCAAACCAGTTTTCATGGCATCTGTGTAAATTATAAAACAAAAAACTACACTTTGGATACATCGCTCATCATCTCCTCCTGCACTTAAATTAATTTGAACAGTTCTTTGTTTGTTAAACGTTTAATTCACTTCATTCCCTCATTTCACCCACCATCCGATTCACCAACGTTATTATTTTCGTCGTGAATGTAATTCTCTCTGTGGGAAGGTGCTGCCGCAATTTCGAATTGACGAAAGAACATCAACGTCCTCGTAGACATGATGTCATTAGGGCTTTGTTTCAGTGCTCCATTAGTATTGGGAGCAACCTTTTCATCAATATCATTTCCAGAGAATCCCGTTGGATCATACCACTTTCGTTTCCTGGACATATCAGAACTCGTACCGAAACTCGTTTAGATTTTTTTGTTTGGATTATATTTTTGAAGTTTACCGAACTATGCACCAGCGATGCCTGCCAACGACTGTGTGTTTATAATGTTTCTTACCTTTTCGTTTGTCCGTAGAGTCAACAGTAAATACCACATTTCCAAGGTCAACAATGGTTAAATTAAAACTCCAACAACAAAAACAAAAAAAACAACAACAGCAACAGAAAAACTATCTTTGTATCTCTACCTATTCAATGTCAAAAGATGAGTTTATTTTTTTCTGTTTAACTGGAAGTTTATTCGCTTGCAAGAAAAAGGGCAATAGACTATGCGGCCGGAGTCAATTAACATTTAGACGTGTTGCTACTAAGCTCGTTTCATATGCAAAACCGATCGCATTTTTTCTACGTCCACAATATTATGTTTTTTATTATCGTAGACTTTGGAGGGTTTGGTTTTTAATTGGATGGCTCGATGGTTAAAATTATTGAGTTGTCAGTGACGTTTTTGTTTTGTGTGTTTTTAGTTTTTTTGTTTAATTTCTTTAAGCTCTCAAAATCGCACATTCAAAGTTTATTTTGTCTTTATTTATATTGGCTCTAAGCTCTAATTATTGTTTCATGGATATCATCAAGTAATAGAGGGGAAGTGGTAAAAATTTATTTTTTTTTCTCTTGACAAGCTGAAGTAATATGGGTTTGGTTTACTTTGGCTTGGCTTACTAACTTATATGAGTTGTTACAGCAACAATAATAATGCAATTGTTTGGTTTTGTATTTAATATAAAAGAAATAAATCTGAGGTTGACTCTTGAAAAGATTTTCCTTTACACATAATGTAAGTGATTCCAATTTGTGGTAGTGAGGCCAACCTTCACAGCCTACAGAGTTCATTTTCACGCTTTACCTGGCATACTACACCAACCAATCACGTATACCTACCAGCATACAAATATGTATACCAACATGAATACCATTGACGAGACCATATGACGATGGCGGGACTTAAACAACAACCTTGAGCCTACTCGAAGCTCTCGTACAGCACTTACATTCGCACGACTGATGACATTAATATTTTTCTTCTTCTTGTTTTACTTGTGGGTAAAAAATGTGAGATTGGCTGTTGGATTTTAATAATTTCCCAACAAAATATGTATGTTTGTTGATAGACATCAAGTTCCACATTTCTTCGTTCGTTTAATTTAAATGTATGAGAAAGAGAGAAAAAAAAGGTGGAAATAGGGATAGTTTTCCTTGTGATTAGCAAACTAAACTAAACTAAATTCAATTATTATTAAAGGACGAACAACCGAAAGTGAAATAAACTTAAAAATACGCAGCTCATTATTTTTTCTTTTCTTTGTCTTAATAACTTTAGTCCTAAGTACTTCCGTAGTTTTCTTAAGTCTAGAATTCAATTTTGTATGGCATAATTAATTTACGTTTGTGACTCTAAGAAATTATTCTTTCTGCATAATGCATTAAACTGACCAAATGGGGGAAACGTTATGTGCGTGAAAATATTTTTTTATTTTATTAATCATTCATCATTGAATAGAGATTAGCAAACGAGCTTTCTATTAATCAAAATACTTGATTATTTTCGGTTTCTTGTTCATCTAAATGTTTCAAGAAGTTTTGTCGTTCAAGTGAGGATATAAATTAAGGGACATTTAATTAATAAATGGTGACTTAAGTTGGTGATAAATGTTTTTGCAGTTCCTGGAAAACATCGTTTTGGTATGTATTAAGTTGAGTTTTCCAAAGCTTTATCTGTAAATGAAAGGCACACAGTATTCATCTAAATAAATATATGCTCCTATGAAGTTTAATGAAAAAAAAAAAACAATGTTAAGATTAAGGAAAGTCACATAAAAAATGTAAAAAAAAATATATGTATTTTCAGCAATGCAAATAACAATGTACAAATAACAATAATTGTACTTTATCTTCATTTTTACGAACATTATGTACATTACCTACATTTTGTACCCTAAACTACAAAAAAAGAGTTTTCAATTGTATTCAGTTAAATTATATACATTACGGATTTATAATGGTATACATTTTAGACAAAAAGTTACTCAATAAAGACCTCAACAGAATTAATCTAACATTTTGAATTTGTTGTTTATAATTTTACCAAATATATAATTTTTTTATGAAATAAAGGGCCCTCAAGAATAGACTTGTTTCTCATTAGAAAAATTATAACAAAGTTTCGGACTTTGAGTATATATGTATCTGTTAGTAACGAATTAAACTACGGATTGCGATTACCGGAAGTGACGTTAGTGAAAAAAGTTAGAAAGGTTGTGAATGAAAAATGTGTGGTGAAGATCCAAAAATATTTCTCGTGTATTTGCTATAAAACGTATTTTTAACTACATACTTCAATTGTCTTCATAAACAGCACTAACTACTAAATTTTAAATTCCAAAATCTTCATACATATACATTATGAACTGTAAATTCATTTTATAAAAATGTATACAGGATTAAAAAAAACATACAATTATAGCAATCCCCATAATACATACATAAATTTTCTCAAAGTTTATACAGGATAAAATAACTAGTAAGTGTGTTTCTTTCATATTATAACTTGAAATTTATTTTGGTAATGTATTTTTTAAGATATTAAGATATATTCAAGCAAATATTATTAAGAGGTTTGACTTCCAATTTAATTCAATACGCTCACCTTATATTCTTGTTTTAAATGGTATTCAACTTTCGTTATCGTGACTTTTTAAAATGACTGATTATATTAGAAACCCACATAGAGTTCGTATTGCGTCAAATTTAAATAAATTTTAATTCTAGTAGTATGTTAAGTGCATTGTTTAAAATAAATTAAGGTGTAAAATGTTGATTTTATGTTTGCAGTGTCCTTTAAAATTCAACACAAGGCAAGTTTTTACTAACGGTAGGATGTAGAAAAAATAATCTTTAATTTGTTTAAAAATGTATTAATTTCTGTTTTGTTTTTTGCATAATGAAAATCTAACTTTATTTCTAACAATTTACTTTTTTCCATCTTACCATTCTCGTGTTTGTAGGAAAATCAAATGATTCTTCTAAAGAAGAAAAGACTGATGAAAGTAAGACAGCGGATGAAAAACCAAAGCTTCCACAGAATTCGAAACCAACAATTGCTGATTTGCCTTTTGACAGACAAATTGTTTCAACGAAACTAGCAGCAGCTTTAGTTATGCAAGGACGAGAGGATGTCTCAACAACTGATATGGATAAATTAATTTATTTCTTCATCCTTATGGTAAAATTATCCAAGGAAAAAGTAAAAGAAGATGGAAAACCAATTCAAATGAAAAATGTTTTACCTAAGTTGGGTATAGCCCAGAAAATAAGTCCGGCATTAGTTGAAGAAATAATTGAACAAGAAGTTGCTACAATGGCAGCTGAAGTGGAAATGGAAGTTGAAGTCAGCGAAAAGGAAGCAAATATATCAAGCAGTGCGAATGCATTGGAAAGCCTAACCGATTCAGATTTGCAAACTTTATTGCAGAATTTTAAACACCTATCAACTGAGGAACAGCATCATTTGATTGCGCATTTGAAAAAACTTGAAACTGCTGATCCGTTGCGAGTGGAGAAGCTTCGAAAATATGTTAACTTAGATGCTGAACATAAGGAGCCATCTGCCTCAATGTCAGCTAGCAGCGAAAATAAATTTTCAGAGTCATCAAGGTCGAAAAAAAGTGCAGGAGACGATGAGTCGCCACCACCAGGCAGCAAGGATCAGTTTTCCGATGACGACGAGAGCCGTGGAAGTAACGTGCGCAAATTTATCGATGATGACGATGAGGATGATGACTATAATTTCGAAGATGTATTTAAGGCTGCTTCAAGTAATATTTCACGAAAATCTGAGGACCGATCCAGGCAGGGCCTATCGAATAATCGTGCACCATCACCACCTCCATCTAAGCCTCAGCAGCACTCTAATCTTCGGAATGTACAACTCCAAAACTCGCCACCTCCAGCTCCACCATCAAAACAAACGGATAAGTCAACTGCAGACTTCAAAAAAGCCATTGCTGGTGTATCTATAGCTGATACTCAGAATCTCATTGCCAATCTTATGGGTTCGTTGCAGCAAAGTTGTGGGAAATTCAACACGAAACACGATGAAGGAGGTTCTTTCGAACCTCCTAACCATGTTGCAGCACCACCGGCAAGGAATTCTCAACAAAATTCTCAAGCACCTGGTTCAGTGCCCTTCTACCAACAACAGCAGCAACAAATGCCGCAGCAACAAATGCCACAGCAACAAATGTATCCCAACTATCCAAACATGCAGAATCAACAGGCTCAAGACTACTATCAAGGTTATAATAACCAAATAGCGTATCCCAACTTTAACTATTCGGGTCCAATGCAACCGGGTATGAACGCTCCACAGTTGGCTCCATTTAATGCAAATTTCATGCAGCAGCAAATTCCCGATCAGGCAAATTATAACTGGAACACCGGCAATGGTGGTTACAAGTAAAATATAAACGCCTGTGTCTTGTCGTATGCTTGAGTGTTGTGTTCTGTTCCCGTGTAAACTTAGATTTAAATATTAGTTATTAGTAAGATGCAAAAACTGTGAACTTAAATGGAAGAAATAATATACATAAATATTATAAAAATTAGTGTTACCTGTAGTACTCAACGTCGTTAGAACGAGAATAGATGTGTTTTTCTAGATGTGTGCCACTGGTTTTGGAGATCCAAAATTAACGGTAAGTACATTTTCTAGTTTACTTCATTTCTTTACAAATATAATTGTTTTTTATTTTACTTTTAACCAAATAGACATGTGCACAGAGAATTCGGACGTGGTGTTGCGGGCGTGAATTGATAAACTATATTAGTGATTAAAAAATAACCAACAGTTAAACAGTTCTTACATTTTTTAATATGAATAAATTGATTATATTATGTAAACATAGTTTAATCGCAGTATTGTTCAAAAATTGACTAAAAACGACTAGGTTTTCGAACTATAATCATCTCCTCTTGAATATACATACTTAGATGACAAAAATAAACATAAAATAATTTTTGTGGACACTGTTTTTTTATTTGTGTTTAATCGAGGGTAAGCAAGTAATTTTGAATCGTCTTCTGAACTAAAAGCTAGATGTTAAAGTAAATGCATATTGTAAGTTATAGAGATAATCTAACTAACATCCCTATTTACGTGAATACTATATCCTTGAAAAAGGCAATTGATGAAATACTAAATGAAGAATATTGTAAGAATTGGACGAAATTCATAAACGCAGAACTTGAGCAAATTATGCTAAGAAAACGGTTACAAAATGGTTCGATTACGAAACAAATAAGGTTTTGATTTTTTACAAGCTTTTCAAAAGTGTTACAATTGGTATTAACATTTAATCTGTGTTGTCCAATTTAATAAAAAAGGGAAAACTACGTTATAAATTTGTGTCAAATAAATCGTTAACATGGCATGGAATTTTGTTATTTTAAGAAAATGTCCTAAGTATTATATATTATAATCAGCAGTTTCACTCTTTTTATAAAATAATTTGCTAACTATAACTAACAGTCCATTGGCCTCTCTCGTTTGTAATGAAGATAATATTTATGCCAATAATCATTATTATAATCGGATTGAAATTTCTAATTACGCATTTTACATGATTTGAATAAAATAAACTCGTATTATGATTTCGAGGTTGCGAAGTGATTGTATTTTTGCAATTGTCTCTGTCTGCTATTTAAGTTGAGTATGACTGGGATTGATTGCGCGAAAAATGTGTACACCAGATAATAATACAAATAGTACATTATTTAAAAAACATTTCACGTATTTTCGCGGACAAAAAGAAGAACTTCTTTTGCAAGAGTGCATTTTGATGGCGCACAGTGGTTCGCTTATAAGTGTAGGTTGGAATAATATGAAATAAGCTCGGTGGAAACAGAAAAGCGAAAAACTGTATTTATTATTATTATTATCTAAAAGATCGCATAAAACATGGAAGAAAAATAAGTTTTTAAATCTTAATTAATTAATAATCAATTCATGTCTTGCAAGTATGTCCAAAGTAACATCCTCAACAAATTTAAACCGGATAAAAACTTTCTTATTAAAGAAATGGTTCATTCTATGTATGTACATATGTATGTGAATTTTTTTGAGGGTTCACATTTTTTTGGCTTCGTTCTATTAAAAAACATCTTAATTTCTTATTTATAATAGATAAAAGTAAAAAAGATAATAATTTTAGTTTTTTTTTTACTTAACTGCAATTTCCTATTACTCTATCCCACTGTGTGGGCTGTGGAACAACGATTACATTATTTGAATTATCTTGCAGCAATTATTGGTGCTTATTATGACATTCTCTTTCGTTCGAAAGTGATTCGAATTCGTTGAAACTTAATTTTGAGACTCGGCGATTAGAATGTTAATCGTACAAATCGAAAGTTCACCCAATCCATAGAAAGTTCATTCATTTGCGCAATTTTGACATTCGAAAGAATAGAATTAAATGTCATTTTTGTTTCGTTTGAATTTTTCTGTCGAGTAAGAAACAAAACATGTAAGTTTTTAATTATTTCATGAAAAATAAATTACTTTTATTAATTTTTTTTGTTGTTTTATGTTTAAAGGTCGCATTCCAACTGGACAAACCGCGAACAAAAGCGAAAATTAATTAAAATAATGGAAGAAAAACCCGGAGGTAGCAATGGGTTTGAAGTATCCACTATCCTTCTACTCTGAACTTCTTCAGCACCATCTTCATTTTTTATAAACAACACAAATGGCATATTTTCATTGTTATTTAATTATTTTGTTTTTATCAAACAAATTTAAATTATTAAACAATAAACAAAACAATTACAAGTAAACAAAGATTTCACTTTTTGGTTTTGACATTTCACAAACACTTCTCTTTTGTTTTTGATATTTTAGTGTGACCAAGTGTATACGAAAAAAAATAAGAAATAAGAACGCGTCAAGAACAACTTATTTTTTTTAAGAATAGTTTCAAATCAGCCGAGTTGACACAAAAAATGTAATGAATAAGTATTTATTTATGGTTAAACATTACTTTATAATGAAAATATGTATTATTTATTTTGTTTCATGATTCTTTATCCAACATCTATAAAATGTTTAGAAACAAAAAAATGTAAAACGGTCATACTTATTCAAATATAAACATAGGAAATGTCAAACAGCTGATACTGGAAATGAATCTCTTTTCAAGTTCATTTTATGCTATCTTTCGCAAATGAATGTTATTCGATCGAATCTCAAAATTAAGAAAGTTCATTCGAACGAATAGAATCATTCTAACGAATAGACTATTCATGCGAATGTCATAATAAGCACCATTGCAGTCATCACAGCTATAGCAGTGTGTCGATGTTGACTTCTTTAAAAGGGCCTATCAATATGGTTAGACACTTTCACTTGAAGCCCCTTTTTGATTTTCATTTACTTCCATACATAATGTATCTATATCTACCTTTAATATTACATTTTTCATTACTTTACAGTAGGTATATGAATATTCATATGAAAGTAAATGATGAGCTCGTATTTTTTTTATCAAAGCGCCATCTACAAAACCTAATTATGTATGTATTTTGACTTGGCTTCTGTTTTGTAACTGAAGGCACAATAATCAACGTGCTTACCTCAGAAGGAATGCAACGTACATATGGACCTACTATGACAAGCATACATATGTTGGAGTTTTATTATGTAATAAAGTGGAGTAATAATTATAATGATATAATATGCGGAAAAACAAATTCACACGTTTCAAGTCAATTTACAAACATTAATATATGTAGGTGTGCACGTATTTATGAATTGTATTTAATTTTTTTTTTACAAAAACGCTCAAAATAAAACATTTATATTAGTTACATTTTTAATATTTTGTGTACAAATTGGGTTGACATGCATGTGACAATTCAATATTGAGTAATCCTTGATTTTACGATCTATTTTGGTTTGTGCCCTTCAGAAAGCTGTGGTTTCAAATATAAAGCTTATTAGTCTATTAATGACGTTTTAAATCGCATGCGACTCCAGTTTATAGCTTGGCATTGCAATCTTTATAAGTTAAATAACCGTCAAGGTCAACGATTAAATTATGAGTTAGTAGTTTTTAAAGGTTTCAGTTTAGGTGAGATTGTGGTGATGTACCAACAATGGCAAACATCTAAGAGTATCTGGGATCACGATGTAACCATTGTGCAACCTGGTTTTATATTTAAGGATAACTTCAAGATTTTCTTTAAAAAAAAAACGTCAAAAAGGACACCTAAAAAATTAAAATATTACTCCTGGTTTTTCTTCTTCATCTTAGCTATGTACATACATATATATGCTTTGGCATTTACAAAGAGGAAAAGTTTAGACTAGCTTCAATTTTTTTTTTAATATCCGGCATAGATCTTACCATCTGTTTTTCAGGGTTTGTAGAAAACTACAGTCAATAATGCTATCAATTTTCCCAATTGTAGTGATTAATTTTTGGGCAAGTTTATTTCCCTTGCCCTGGGGCGCAACGTTGCGTTGGTTAAGTTGCTCCTTGTGACAACGATTTACCAGTTTTGATTTGTAACAATTAGAGCCCAACCACCCATGAAGATTTTTAAAATACAAATTTTGAACTGAAAGTAAACCTTTACACAAAAGAGCTGAAGCACAAACTTTGCTTTCTGTATTTAGAAAAATTACATTGAATTAAACGGCATGAAAATTCAACATTCAAAATAAGTATGAATGTACATACATTTACAAATAAACTGATAGAACTGCAAAATGTTCAAACAACTGAATAAATAAACTTTCATGTAAAATAATATTCTTAAAGCCAAACGTTTTAAATACTACCAAAATAAAGTTTATTCTATCCACGACAATAAAAATGACTAGGTCAATAAATATCTTTAAAAGAAAGCAGCCACCACAACAAACCATCATATCTAAGGTGATTTCGCCAAGCCTTATTTGGATTTAAACCATTTAAGGTCATTTACATCGCACCTTTCACTATACCTACCGATCAAAAGAATAATAACTTCTCCTTATCTTCGATACAATTTGTATACCCAGCTTGAATTACTAATTTCATAAAGTGCTACCCTCGTATTCATACAATTACTCTAAGTGTATCGAACTTTCTTATAACCTAATTGAATAAGTAAAACATAAAATTGTGCGCTTACCTTGAAAAGTCAAGCCATTGGCACGGTTTCATGAGTCGAGACTTTATTAACAATAATATATGTACATAAGTACCTACTTTGCTTTCTTTTAAGTGAATCTACTCAAGAGAACAAATTAATTTTGGTAAAATGAATGTGCAGTTCAGAGCATATCGCATACATGTAGCTCTAACCTCGCCTTTAAATGCACATTCTGATCACGAACAAGTTCACGATCAGTTAATTTGAAATTCAACACGCACCGCACCAGACTACTTCCACTTCCACAAAACAATGCTGTAAAGGCTCCAAGTAAACAAATCTCCAGAAGAGTATCTAGGTTTTAGGAAGAAAAGTGTGAAATGTATGTGGTATGCAGAAGCATACATGTGTCACCAACCAATGATCTACGACCGGTGAATTTCATTGGGTAGAAAATATTTGATGATCTTCAGAAATTTGAAGCCATAGGCCAAATACACTAGGTGAAAGCTGTGCGGGACCATCAACAGACTAATCTTTACTTAACACAAACTAAGTTTACTCGCCGTACGTCGAGTAGTCGTCTTCGTCTTCGTCTACATCTACAATCCGCCACTCTTCTGCACTGATCGATACTCTTTCTCATAATTTTACTTTCGTATATATGACCATTTCTGGTGTCATCTCTGTTGTAGCCACAAGAGCTTCTGAACCAACCTATTTGGTTCACAGGGGCGCATTTGGTTTTACATATTGAACACGCAATGAAACTAAATATTCAATAATCATGGGTTTCGTTGCGTAATTATAAATTTCTTTTTTACTTATGTTTTTCTTTATTGTTCTCATAAATTAGACAAGTGCTCTTTTAAACGAGGCGAAACAATAAGAGCTAGTCTCGCTCCGCTTTCGGTCTCATTTGACTGAGTCTTGTTTCTATCTTGGTTTAAAGTTTTTCTCATCCATTTTTATAGAATCATTTTTCAGAGGTATGTAATGTCAAATTCTTGGAATTTGGATTGGAGATTTGTAATACGAAAAGAGGAATCTTTCAGATGTGACATCAGGGTATGTATTTTAAAATCCAGCCCTGGATAACTGGTCAGTTTATGGATGTGATGTACCCTCTCCTGTGGTTTTATACTAGGTATGAATGGCTTAAGAGAGTTCCTCGCATATGTACATCCCGTGGTTGTAGAATGATTGAAAAAAGAAAGTTATGCTGTAATTACAAATCTCTCAAAGATGAACGTGAGATTTTATTGTTAGGTTGGTATATTGATTATAACAATTATTATTATTATCTATTGACTTATTGGAATTTCGATAAATTCCAAAATTTGTTTTCATTTGAAACTAACCGCACATTTTTATAGGTACATAGATGCTTTTTTGTTTTTCTTTAACAGTTTGTTCAATGAGCAACTTAAATTATATTATTGTTCATAAAAATTTACACTTGGATAATTTAGACAATAAAGTCTTGTAATTATCTTTAAGAAAGTCACCTATAGGTAAAGAGGTTATCATATATGTATGTATGTACTGTACATATGCCAATATTTTATGAAAGAGCTAAACTCAAATGTTCACATTCCATTAAATGTGACTTTATGTGTACATACCTGTTAGTGTCTTAAAAACTTACGCAATCCAATACTCCTTCTAAATACATAGATGTTTAATTCTGCAATTTATTGGATTCCAGTGGCATGCATAAAATTAACTCATAGAACTGGTTCAGCAGTTTTGTTTGTATCTAGAATTATGAAAGTTATGTATTTCATCTTGACAAAATGCTGTTGTTTTTTATACTAGATACTGTTGAATGTACATACATATGTAGGTAATTATTTTATCTACAATGAATAGAACAAAATGAGACATAGAATTCATGGTTAATCTATTCATAAATGCATGTGATATACTATTATAGCTTTGTGTGAGGTAGGCGTTTAAGGTTGAAATTTCAAAACTAGAAAACCTTAACATCAAATAAAACTTCAAAATTCCAATAGAAATAAACTTACATTTAAAAAAAGACTTCTAGGGTCGTTCGAATAAAACGAAGCAACTGCTAAAAGCTTATAGTTTTTAAGAGTGTTTATGAATTTGGAATGAATAAAATTATTGCTCCTCGGATTTATATACTATTGAGTAACTGTTCTGAGGACATGTTTTGTCTTATTCAATTCATAAGTCTTATAATGGGTTCTGTAATTTAATGAACCAAAGAAAACAAGTCCAAGTATTTTAAATAAACATATTTATTTTATTCTCCAAAGATTTAGTAATCGAGTACATATTAGTACATATTTAAGTATATGTACTTATGAATATAGTAATAATCAGAGTAGGGTAGTACCTACATATTTAATGATGTTTTTAAATACATACTAAACTTTTTTATAGCAATAAACTTTATGGATTTTCAAACTCACAATTATGTAATTCAGAACCAAGTAGTACAAGTTGTTTTGAGATATAGTACTTTAAAAATCACTAAACCATAAATGATTGATTGCATGACCAATCGGTCAAAAAAATCGGAGAGTTTTCTGTTTTGAACTTGGTTTAATATATGTATTTTTATTTATTTAAAAATGAACAACTTACTAGCCTAATACTCCATTTTTGGAGTTTACTTACCGAAATATTTGCATTAAAAGTTGATTCTTAAACAAAAATTTCCCATGATCCCAATACTAAAATTGCAGTCCTCCAATATCTATTGGAATGTGTGTCTCCATAGTATGACTGTTTTTATTTTTGGAATGATTCGTTTTTAAAATAATTGACAAAGTAAACTTATACCAAATTACAATCCAAAGGGTAATTAAGACTTAAAGGTAACATATTACTTTTATTATTCTTTAATTTATTGATTTCAATAAAAAAGTTACACGTTTTTTCAGAAAACATCAAGTGATGAAATCGAAATCTTATAAGAAAAACAATAAAAAAAAATAGGACAAACATCCAAGTTCTATCTGCAATGGTACTGCAAGTGCAAGAATGCAATTCTCCTTTTTGCTTTTTTTCCCATTCATCTCCCAATCAACAAGCATAACCCCACAACAGGTACATGTACACGCGCCCGGCCAACTGCATAACCACATCATCAGCCACTATCACAGCAGCGCCTATAGTTGCAGTTCAGCTCACCTGCATACCATGTAGCGTGTAACCATCTAGCGCACCAAAACAACCATCTCTCATTTATGGCTTTATGCCTATGCCTACCTCCCAAAACACCACTCGCTGCTCCATCGCCAGACTACTCTACTCGTACACCACCGCTCCGTTCAAACTTCTGATACATCCATTCGACATTCGAACAGGTACTGCGGCGGTTTTAGTTTACTCTAAGCCACCAGACTAACAACAACTCATAAAAAAAGAAACTAATTTTTTACTACTACTCGCTTGCGGATTTGTGTAAGATTTTCGGATTTGCGAAACCGTGGTTCGAATAGATGTGTTTTTTTTTCTGTTTCTGTTTCCTTGCAAATGAGTACGAGTATCTGAAAACCGATCCGTCTTCGAGAAAAATCCGCTAAAGTTCTATTCAATCTTTCAGTCAATGTGCTCATTTGTCGTCATTTTGTCATCGTTGCCTGTCGGCTTTAACTGAGACTTAATTGTTTAGCATGCCAAAGAGCATTGTGAAGAAGTTTGTTAAGATCGTCAAATATCACAGCATGGTGCCAGAGCTTCCTAAGCTACCTTAATTTTAAAGTAAAGTATTTTTCAACATTCAAAGGTGCTCACGGTTCATTTTTTTCTTCTTCTCAAAAGTGTGTCATTCCAACCACATACGAGCACAATAGTTCGATAAGCATCTTTGCGAAAAAGTCGGAGAAAAGAGGTGCGCGATTATTGCAATTCAGTACTTGATCTTCGGCCAAGTAGTATGTGATCTTTCTGGAACCCGTAGTATAGCTTGAGTGTAAGTACACTACCAACAGCGTCAGCGTCAGCGCCAGTACAGCGTCTCAGTTTCAGTTTCCGCGCTAAGTTCATATACGCTAACTGTGTTCGGTTCGGTTTGCCGAGGGACTCCGTCGCGCCACCCAACCCGTCAACAACATTGCATGAAAATGGAAAGTGATTGCTAAATTGTGGTGCAGTGCTCTGTTGTAAAGTTGTGTTTGTGGAGAGTTATTAGTTCATTTAACCGCAAGTTAAGAAAAAGGTGCACAAAAATTGTAACATTCATTTCTGATCGTGACTGTTGGATGCTGTTAGAGGGGTTATTATTTTTTTTTTTTTTGATTCCATCGATCTATCGTGTAAATGTTGTATTTGTAGATCATCGACCAAAAGTGTTTTGTTGGTTATTGGAGTGATATTTTCTGACTGTCAAGTGGGATATCTTACATATTTTTGCTAATTGGAAATATTTGTTTTACTCGTTGGGGACTATATCGAGGACCGAGAGGCTAAGCACTTTGCTGATTCTGGTTTCTGTTTCTGGTGGTAAGTTTTAATGTCAAAGCAATGACTTTAATGCGATCATTTTTATTTGTGTGACCCCTCTCATTGAAACCAGTATTACTACGTTCTTTGAGAATTAACCTAAACAAATAAAATTTGAAATATGCAGTCATTTATAATATCTACTAAAGTTAAGATTATGTCATGTTAAAAATAAGATTTACCAGAGGTTTAAATAAAAGATAAATTCAAGAGTAATTGGAAAGTTCACCAGGGCGTATGTGGAATATATTTGTGTTTATTATTTTTCAAGTAGAGATCGCATCGTTTGAACTAAACATTTTATTTTTACGTATTTCCACATGTACATGTATGTATTTATGTACATATGTATGTATTTTAACTTCAAGTTACTTGATTTTTTCTGTAAATAATAATGTCTTTTTAAAATGAAACAAACAAATGTCAAGATTGGAGTTTTCGTAAAAATGTCACTGCTTTTTTAAAAGTAACAATACGTTTGTATTTTTAAGAATGATTTGCTAGGATATACGAATTCCTTATATGTATATTTTAATGTCATACCTTTAAAAAATATTAGAAAAATGAAATATTTTTTTAAGTGTTAAGAACATTAATGTTAAATTCTTTAATGACTAAGTTAGTTTGAATTAAATCTCCTTCTTCTTTTAATGCAACCATTTTGACATGGAATTTCGATGAAATTCGTTTAGTGTCGTATCGATGAATGTAATCATTAACACGTGCTATTTTGACGTGCATGAAATTATAAATTCAACCACAATCACACAAATATGCGCATAGAAAAACAAACTCAAAAATTCCCAAATGAATTCTTGACGTATGGGGCAGGTATTTAACTTAAGCTGTCAAATTCACTTTCTTAGCACATTTTCATAAAATTTATATGAGGTAATAAAGATATTATAACCGTCGTCGTCGTCGTTCTGGCTCTGAAATTTAACTCAGTTTAAAAAACGCAAGACATACATTGCTTAATTTTAATATATGTACGTACATAAAAAGTAAAGTACTTATTAAACTGTAAAACAGTTCTCGTTCATAAAATCCTACGTGAAGAATAAAAAACTATATTCGATGTTTTAATGAAGAAATTAAGTGGCATTCTATTTTTACCATTGCTTCATCTGTTAATCTTGCAATTAAAAACATTATGTAGGTACATATACAAATAAGCATTTCAGTATTTAATTGTTATTTAAAATCATGCGATCTACTTGCACATTAATTTTATGAGTAGTTTTTATGTTCAAATTCTTGTATATTTATATCTGAGATTAATTAGTTGAACGTACATAATTAAAACTACCAATCATTGACATCAAATTATGTTAAAATAGTCAAATATAAAATCAAAACAGATCTTATCAAAATGTTAATATGTATCTACCTGGATCAATAAAATGATACTAATTTTTTTAATTGCTTGAAAAACTTTATACTTCCTACTGAAATATACAAACTTTATAATTAATACAAATATGTATGATAAATAGTTTTAAAATGCCAAATACAGAATAAATTGCGTCATATTCAAAAAAGTCTACTATTTAAAGAATATTAAAATGTATTTCAGCTTAAGACGATTCTTATGCAGAACCAAATTTTACTGTGGTTTCTAAAACTATAGTTTTCTGATTGTGAAAACAGAAGAAACAAATTTTTGTTCAAAAGAAACACTAATTTTTCTATAAAAATAAAAATAAATATACTCTAAACTAAAACACTCGTTAGGTTAAGTTTTTATTCTGGCGGAGTTCAACTCAAAGGCCTTAGCAAATAATTTTTGTACGAAAAAGTGGACATTTTACTAAACAATCATACACTACTATCAATTATGTACCTTCATTGAAGGAGCATACTCCAAAACGAAAAGAAAATGATTTAAAATTGAAAACTATTTCTTAAAAAAATGTATTTAAATATGACTTTCATTGTTATTACTATACAAATTGTATATTATTATTTTCTTATATGTATTGTATTTCAAACTTGACACGAAAACTTTATTGTTAGAAAATTTTAATTTGATGATATTCTTTTATCATAAAAGTAAATACATATTTGTCAATTGAAAAAAGTAAGCATACGCCTCAGTGTATGAATTGTATCCGTCATCGTGAGAGTTCGTAAAAATGGTCTAATAGACTCTTAACTGAGATACATTGTTAATATATAAATCTACAATATAGTGATCTGTTCCATTGGTAAATTTGTATTTCGTCATTGATAACAGAAATCATTTTGATTTTGATCCATTTCCACTTATCAGACCACTTTAAAAGATAAAAAACCATTGCTATTAAATACATATAACTACATAGACATACATGTGTATATACAAACTTAAATGCACAAACAAATTTCCCAAGTGATCAGTCAAAACGTTGTCGAAGTCAATTAACTTCAAATATGCCAACATCCGTTTATATAATAAAATTAGTCGTTATGATGTCATATTAGTTCGTTTTAAAAAATCCTGTTCTTGGTGCCTTTAAGGACAGAAGACTTAAGACTTTTTTTTGTGTCATAAAATAGTAAAATTTCAAGCTCTATTTGCTTATTACCTATATTAATGTTGTAAGTACTTGAACTCCTTCATTATATGAATCTAAAGCGTTACACAGATTTTGATACAAACCATGTATAATTAGTGTATCTGTTAATTTGTTGCAAAACGTTGCACTGTGCATACAAAATGTTTTAGTTTTTGCTTGGTAAATGAACAAGCTACATATGTACATGAATTTTTTTTTTCAAAAAAGAGGTGTAATTAAGTAATAATGATGAGATTTATTTGTTACGTAAAGTATTGGGACTTCAATCATAATTTTGTCATTTTTATTTCTTGTGGTGACTTTTTTTTCTGTCAGGCAAAAACAAAGAAAGAATTGCTTTTAAATGTTTTTAAAGTTCCAACACATTAAGTTTTATTGTTTTTAATGGTTCAAGTACATATTTGTGCTAAAAGGTATTTTTTAACTTTTTTATCAAACAACAGAGTTTCCGATAGATATTATGATCTTAAGCACAACTTAAAAAAAGTGTTTTTTTTTTTATAAATACAAAATAATATTAGTACTAATTTTTAAATAACTCAATTGTGAGAACAATAATTTTATATTTAAATTTGTATTCATGTTCAAAAAACTGAAAATTGTCAAAAAAGTGGCATCTGATTTAATGTCGTATCAATAACGTATTAGTAATAAACAATAAAAAAACAAAACTTGTTACTCGAATGTGACCTTTTACTAGGTATACATACATGTGTCTTACATTTTTGTAAAGCTTTTTTTAATTTCCTCTATGAAAGATCAAACAGCGTAGTATAAGACTAGTAACTATTTGCATTGAGAAAGAAGTAGATGCACTTAAATGCTTCCTGATAGAATACCTAAAGATAAATCTGTAGATACAAGTTACATGAAGCTTACAAGTTGAATGCTGAAATGGAGGTACTATCGAGTTCTGCAGACAATTACTAATGTGAACTAGAGATAAAATATGAAAAATAAAAAACTGGATTTGGTGTACGCGGAAGTTAATTATTTTATTATTTTGCAAAATCAAAACCTAAAATCAACATTGGTTCGTGCTTTTAGATATGATTATAATTTCAATAATAAATTTCATTCACGGCATCCTAGAAGACAAAATCATAATTTTTGATTTATTAAGATTTTCACCGCGGCCTACTCCAAGGAGTAATCTGTAAGTGAAGTGAATAAGACTGAGACAAAATTAGTAAAATTCTAATCGTAAAGGGTCTTGTACATGATTTCGTTCTGTTTTTTTGCCTTGTTAAAGCTGCTTAAAATAGATAACAGCAATTTTGGAAACATAACAAAAATAGCTACAAGCAGAAAAGAAAAGTTTGAGAGTTTTACTAATTTTCTCACTTTTTTGAACTGAGTTTAATGGTACAAATTTTGGTCAGTTTTTTTTTTGCAGAAACCTGCATATCTGAGCCTTTAATACACTCTAAATTTATAGTAGTAAGGAATCTCAAGTGAGCCATTTAAAGATCATAAGTCAATAGACTAATGAATTTCTCTTTTACGTAACACCCACTTACAAAAGTATTTCCACGGTTTTATTTCACTAAATGCCTCTGGCAGAAATTTAAAAAAAACACTCCTTCTCAACTTTAATTTTAAGGTTACCTTCATTAAGTTAAAAAAATGTTCAGCTATAAAAAAAGCTAATGATATGCTCGCTTGAATTTCTTTTCACATGCAAAATACCTAAATTTTTCAAACAACAAAGATTCATTTACAATATCTTGCTTGAACAATAATATGCTTGATTACTGCTATTAATAAAAGTTCAACCGCCAATGCATTCAATAGATACATATGTACATCTGGAGGATTCCTCTAGCAGGTAATTATATGCAGAAATGCCGATTGGCTAACAGTAAACACGCGTAAGCAATTATGTAGTTTAATAATACACGGTTTATTATTATACAAACTCTACTCGTGTTTTAAAATTGATTAATCAAAATATATTTGAAAACGCCAGAGAAGCCAAAGCTGCCTTCCCTCCCTAAGCTCCAGATCACACAACACTTTCGATTTCATTTTAAGTAAACACTCCATTCTTTCCTCCATCGATCGGTAGCCATTTAGAGCTGGTTTCTGCAAGACTTGCAGCACTTCCATAATCCAGCGGTTCTGAATGCAACATAAATGGCCAAATACAAGCAATATCTACTTTTGGTCTAATCAGTTACGAGAAACAATCTGCAAATAACAAGTCCGTCACTGACAAGTTTCCCATTTGGAACCAGTCTCTGATGCAGCAGCCACTAGCCATCAGACACCACCAGTCCACCACCTACCGCTACCGTCCCTTTCCGATAAAAATCCATTCACTTACAAAGTGGCTGCTTGGCAGAAAAGTTGTTGCTGCCAATACGGCAATGATTTAGCCGACACAAGCAAATAACTTGAACACGAAGCATTACCCATTACCGGGACAGGCTTTTGGCGAGATGACGAAAATCCATGAACGAACCGGGGTTAACTTTAACTAACCACCATAATGTAACGTTTAAAACTAGACTTGGTCTTTTTATTCCGAAACACTTTCACCCAAGATTATTTGCCTCATGGAGTGAATGAAATTCTGGTTTATCTTCATGTTTGATGCTTTCTTTGACCGATCACCGACGTCGTCGTTGTCGTCGTCGAGCGTTTCTTAACCCCACATGATTTCCTTGTCATAGATTTCTTTAGGAATTTCTGCCGCCCGGAAACAAGTTCCAACATTGATAAATAATTATCTAATCATTTTTATTTTTATTTTCTTGTGTTTATTACTTAGAACATTCCGCAAGCTGTAAGTCACCTTCATTCAACGCTCAATGGAGGCCAACGAGCATGTTAATGCTATTCACCGTCAATCAGAATCTCCGGCGTGTACTATTGATTCCCATGGCTCGACGGTGGGCAGTATGGAGACAATTGTCGATCGCAATGAGGAATTGATGCAGATAACAATGGACACTAGTACGAATACGACAAATTTAGATAGGCACAGTTTGACAAACTCCCAGATATCAATCATAACCAAGGACGAAAAGTCGACGGCAATTTCACAAGATGCCCAAAGTCACATATACTCGAGTCCAGTTTACATGACCACCACAGAGAAGCCCACGATCAATGAAAGATTGCCCGAGATTGAGCTGCCAAAACTAATCAGTCACGCTGAATTTGAAAAACAACAGTTAGGTCGACCAAAATCTGACGAGTTGAAAAAGAGTCCCACAGCAACTTTGGATTCAAAAATAAGCAAAAAACAAAGATTTCCCCCCGAGCTTATAAAGATCAAAGGGGACTCGGCTAAAGACTTCAAGGTGGGTCGCCATCGAAGGAATTCGTTTCCCAACCAAATTAGTCTGGGAGTGGTTCAATTGTTGCTTAGTATCGCACTTGTCGCCCTGGGCGCTTTGTTGGTTGTGCGTGGGGCGTCACTGGCAACGTTAGGCTGTGGCATATGGACTGGCGGGATTGCTGCTATTACAGGTGCTTTAGGTGTGATAAATATGCGAAAGGTGCAAACTGGATTTTTGGCGCTGAGTCTGGTGTGTATAGCAACGAGTACACTGGCGTTGGCTATAACGGGCGTTGGGCTGACAAGGGATATTAGCAAAATGGAAGAAAAGGTTAGTAATTTGGTGGTAAATGAATTTAATTGTATTGTTTTTTTTTCAATTATTAATTGAGTAATTGATTGCTATGTTTAAGACTTATTGACATAAATGTCAAAAATTACATTATTAAAGTTTAGTGGAAGTTAATAAAAATGCTAATAACCATTTTATTGTAATATATTTTTTGAAAATTGTGAACTATTAAACTTAGAAATATTAAATACTTTGTAATTTTTTTTTCTTTTCTTTTTACGTGAACAGTTCAATCAAACGAAATTAAATAATGAAAAGATTGCCGCCGCATATTGGTTGGTGCTTGCGCTGGGTCTACATTTCATTGTGAGCGTGATTTCTGTTTACAAATCTGCATCAAGACTCTGTTCAAGGTAAGAATGTTTAAATTAAATATTTAGAGTTTATGAAAGTATATCCACTTATGTACATAAACACATATGTAGGCGTGCGTCGGTATCTATGACTTTGTCTCAAAAGTCTAAAGCATCTTATGAATAGAAATTTAGATATTTACATTTTTAGAGGAGGCTTTCATTGAAATGAATCGATGAAAGTGAAATTTAATTTGTTTTTAAATTTATTCAATGGAAGAATTTTCGTTATTTGTTAATGTGCGCGTGGTGTGTCTATACCAAAACTTTTAATGTATGCAAAACAAAAACCAAATTAAAACAAACAACTAAAATCAATTTTTTTTATTTCTACTTTTCTCACATTAATTTGAAAAATAAATACTTTCTAGCATGTTTTGGTCAATGAATGAATAACGTAGAAAACTAACTAGAGTATATTTATTGCATATTTATAAGAATCTGACATACTCGTTTTTATGAACCTATCGTCCGAAATAATCTTATAAATAAAAATTGTTATATTTTTTATTGAGTAGGTCTACGCATGTAATTAACAGTGGTGTATTAAAAAAAACGTCTTAACACTTACCTAAATGAATAAAAATTCAAAAATTTCCTCATACACTTGACACAATTGTGTCAAAGCGAAATGGAGTTACGTTTACTAAAAGACTAATCCAATATTAAACTAGCTTATTGCTACAATTTTGATAACTTTGTAGGAAATCAGAATTTGACAATTTTGTTAGTTTTTTTTAAGGATCTTAATCAGTCTCTGATTAAATTGATACAAAAAATGACCAAAATTTAAGAA
Organism: Scaeva pyrastri; assembly: GCA_905146935.1. NCBI lineage: Eukaryota > Metazoa > Arthropoda > Insecta > Diptera > Syrphidae > Scaeva > Scaeva pyrastri. The sequence continues at coordinate 10,017,425 of LR989929.1, read as the reverse complement.
AACTAAAAAAAGACGTGAACTTTTAGTTCTTTATTTTTGGAAATACATATAATTATTAATATGACATAACTTCTACAAATTAAAAAGATTAAATGTAATGAAAACAAGCCTAGGTAACAAAAAAACACATATTTAACACGAATTTTGAACACGAAAAATAATGTCATTGATCTTTACTTTTTTCTTACATATTCGATGAAAAAATTTTAATCTCAGCAAGGAAATTTTTTAAATTCGTTAAAGAGCAGTTATAACACACATCTCACCACATTGATGTGTTGCTGAACGCTAGCATTTAACAACCATATTCACCACACTACATTATGCTTCCACCTTAAATCTGTGCTAGTCCTCCATTTGACGTTCGTTGTGTCATTCTTAAATCGCTAGTTCATATCATAAATTTTCTTCATCATCGTCATCGTGTGTTTGTTTTCTCTATAATATGCATTAATTTTGTATTTTTTTGCCTTTATCGACAAAGAAAACAGCAAATCAAGTGTTTAAAAATAATTAATCAATTAGTACTAGTAGCATTTCACAAACAAAAACAAGTTCAGTATGTAAGAGATTGGTCATAATAACAGAAGAAGAAAAGAAAACACGGGCTAATTTTTTTGTACGTAATTGTTTTTTTTTTTGAAATATTTTCCATTTGGATTGGAGAGTGTAGTGTCTACGTTCGGTTTTCCCGTAGTGTAAGTCCTGCTCCAGCCCCCATTCCTATACCCTTGACATAATAATATCAAAAACGCAACATGCCACTTGCTGACTCGATCAAAGACTTACGCCTGGGAGTGTCCAATAATGCTGCTGTAACAACAACAACAATGTCGGAGCGGGCCTCGGATGCTTGCCAGGATGATTCAGAGACACTCATGGAGGGGATTGTGTGCGGCGGGGGCCGTGATTCGGCCACCGATAACAATCACCAACACATGGACTGCGAGGATGACACAGAAATGAGGGAGAATGAGATAGAATTGAGGGAAGTGGTAAAAGAGGGACACGACAAGGCCGACCCATCACAGTTTGAACTTCTGCGGGTGCTTGGCGAGGGTTCCTTTGGCAAGGTATTTCTGGTGAGAAAAATTGTTGGAAAAGATGCGGGCGCTCTTTATGCAATGAAAGTCCTCAAAAAGGCGACGCTAAAAGTCAAGGACCGCGTACGCAGCACAAATGAACGCAAGATTTTGGCCGATGTAGGCCATGCCTTTATTGTGAAGCTACATTATGCCTTCCAGACCCCTGGAAAACTTTACTTGATATTGGATTTTCTGCGCGGCGGAGATTTGTTCACGCGACTGAGCAAGGAAGTGATGTTCACTGAGGAGGACGTTAAGTTCTACCTCGCCGAACTGGCTCTGGCTATGAACCATCTGCATAGGCTCGGCATCATCTATCGTGACCTCAAACCGGAGAATATACTTCTTGATGAACATGGTCACATCGCTCTGACGGACTTCGGTCTCTCCAAACAACCCCTGGATGGTTCGAAGACCTACAGTTTCTGTGGAACGGTGGAGTACATGGCGCCAGAGATTGTCAATAGAAAAGGCCATGATTTCGCCGCGGATTGGTGGTCGTTTGGAGTGCTGATGTATGAAATGCTGACGGGCAACCTTCCTTTCCATGGAGCTTCGCGTCAGGAGACAATGAATCAGATTCTTCGTACAAAACTGGGGATGCCAGAGAACCTAAGTCCGGAGGCGCAGTCATTGCTGAGAGCGCTGTTCAAGCGAAACCCTCAAAACAGGCTTGGGGCTGGGCCGAATGGCATAGAAGACATAAAAGCCCATCCCTTCTTTGCTACGATTGACTGGGAGGGTTTGGTGAAGAAGGATGTTAGACCACCGTTCATTCCAGCCGTTTCGCGCGACGATGCTTTTTATTTCGATGTGGAATACACGAGCAAATCGCCAAGAGACTCCCCCGGCGGTCCCATAAGTGCCAGTGCCCATGAAATCTTTCGAGGATTCAGTTTCGTGGCGCCAGTTCTCCTCGACGATGTTTCCCCTACGCTTGTGCCAATTGCCCAGAGCCTTATGCAACAAGCCACTGTGAGGCAGAACAGCATGCCAGGAGTCTTGACTGCGGACAATTTCCAAACGGATTATAATTTGCTGCAGGAGCTGGGACGGGGGACATTTTCAGTGTGCCGCTTGTGCGAGCATAAAACCACAAAAAAGCACTTTGCGGTGAAAATCATCGACAAAACTGCAAACGACTGCTGGGAAGAAGTCGAGATTATGCTGCGCTACGGCAATCATCCCAATATCGTGACCTTATTCAGTGTCTACGAGGACACCACTTCGGCGTACCTTGTAATGGAGTTGCTAAAGGGCGGTGAACTGCTGGATCGTATTCTCACAGTGCAGACAATGTGCGAGAGCGAAGCCAGTGCTGTGCTGCGCACGATTGTTTCGGCTGTGGCTTACCTTCATGATCATGGAGTGGTTCATCGCGACCTGAAGCCCTCCAATATGATATACGCGTCGATGAGACAAACTCCGGACTCGCTGAAGCTGTGCGATCTAGGTTTTGCCAAACAGCTGCGGGCTGACAATGGGCTGCTGATGACGCCCTGTTACACCGCGAACTTTGTGGCTCCCGAGGTGCTCAAGCGACAGGGTTACGATCTGGCCTGCGATATTTGGTCCCTCGGAGTTCTCCTCTATATAATGCTCTCGGGACGAACGCCATTTGCTTCCACGCCGAACGATTCGCCGGATGTGATCCTCAAGCGAATTGGTTCTGGTAACATAGACCTGTATTCCAAGAAATGGGCCGATATTTCTCCAGCTGTGAAAGACCTCCTTCGCCAAATGGTTCACATTGTTCCCGAAAACAGACCAACAGCGTCACAAATACTCCAACATCCCTGGATGCGAGAGCAAGCCCCGTCGTGTGTACGTTTGACAGCACACACAGCCGGTGTGCAACAAGCATCCATGAAGGAAGCATCGCTCGCCTTAAAGGGCGCATTGGATGCTACCTTTCGTGCCATTGCGATTCCGCAAGCAGCTAACATTGGACCGGTAGAGCTCTCAAAGTTGGCCAAGCGTCGTGCTAAAGACCGTGCCACAATACATTCTTAACGCTAGTGTGCCATGATGTCGCGCCTTCAGTTGGTGCAGTTGTTGCTCTTTCAATTATTACCCAGCATCCAACCACCATTTGAGTAGGACAAAAAACAAAAAACAAAAGATTATTATAGTTATATTATTATCAATGAATTTATTATTATATTTATATATATATTATATATTCCAGAACAAATTACCTAGAAAATGCAGTTATTACAAATTATTATACACAAAGTTATTTAACTAAACAAAAACGAAACAAAAAATTATAATCATGAAGACGACAGATGCAGCAGTCGATCCCTTCGTGCTTCTCTCCATTTATAAGTATTAAAAAAAAAACACTAAAATAAATTTAAAAAATAATGTTTTATTCATTTATGAATAAAGATTAAACAAAAAAATGATTATTGATATTTATATACACATACTTCAACACGAACACACATCCACTCTTCAATTAATTAATATTATTACAAAAAAGTATTAAAAAGGTTTTATTAAAGCATAAAAAATGTACATATACATAGAATAAACTAAACTGATCACACCCATTGCATTTTAAAATAAAAATGTTTAAAAAACGTTTTGCTCTGATGACAAAAATATTTCAGTGTAGTCAGTGAGCTTGAAAAATGGTCGCCATTTTTGCGCACTGGAATATTTTTTGAAGAATCAAAAATTTGTTTTTATTTTAAGTTTAAACACCTTACGAAGGTTAAGGACATTTTAAGATGATTTTGAATGAATATCTCAATGCTCCCGAAGTATACTGGTGTTTATTTTTTTACCAGTGGAATGAGGTGAAGAAAGGAAGCCGAGCAGAGTACAAACTATATGTATTACCTACCTAAAGTTATTTACATATATTCCCATTCCCAAATACAGTTTGTATTGATTTAGTATAATAAATAAACATAGTTTTGTATATTATGAAATTTGTTTGGATACGCCCTTATAATGAGCATAATGTGAAAAGAAATGGGCGACTTAAACTCTGTTCATATAAATGACCACATCTTTCGAGATCTTAAATTTGGTACATCAAACAGAAAATCGAAGATCCCACATGGAGTGCCGACTGTGGAATTAGTTAGCTCATGAATTTAGAAAATTTAATCTCACTCAATCGGTGGATCCATACAAGAGAAAGAATGTGGTTAGGGGATGCAGTTTTCCGATTATAATTAAACTCGTGGAGCTCAAGGTTGAAATCAAGTTAAAATTTATTTGAAAACAAAAATATAGGGTTGCCACATGTAAAATGACCGCATGTAAGTGGCATGCCCCCACCCCCTTTATGATAAAACAAATATAAAAGCATAGCTTTATTGTAACTTTATATTAAAGTGGAGCGTTTTATAGGTCAAAAGAAAATATTAGAATTCCTTTTTCCATTTAATCGACTTTATGTTCTTAGAAACCTTATTTTTATGTAAAATTGAAACTTCTTCTTTGAATAGTTCTAGTGATCAGGGTATAATCATTATTTTCATGTTTCCAACAAAAATCTAACAAGTTTTATATAATGTAAAAGCTATGCGAAAGTTCCTAAGGGCATTAAATAGTTCCGTGATATTATTTTTATGCGGAAATTAGTTTGATTGAATTCCAATCACTTACCTATGCTAAATATACGAAATAGAGGCGGCCACAAATATATCATCATAGTTGATCCAAGTAAAATTAGTGGGACTCTAAGAACTTAACTTGGACACCACCAAAAGAAATATTATTTGATGACATGAGTTCAAGTCGCAAAATATTTCTGATCATAAGCACTCACTGTGCCTTTGTTTACTTTCAACGAACTTTATCGGCAAATGCCACTGCTAAAATGTTACCATTACCATGCACTTACCCCAAGCACAACCATTCAATTAAAAAAAAAAAAATTGCCTCAAGTAATTTCCTTATCTCATAAAAACAGAAAAAAAAAAACAATTGTGACGCTCATTCGAATAATATATTCCGTTATCAAATAACCTTTTAAATTCTGTTGAAATGCAAACAATTACCCTAAATTTTATAAGTTTCAGTAGGTGTCCTAAAAATTCAAATGGTGGAAGATTCGACAATACAATTTTCTCTTATCTATTGGACTCGAATATGTTTGTTTAGTAAACACAATAACCTCTTTTCGCAGAATAAAATTTATAGATTTGTTATCAATTAACTGAAAGGCAGAGAGGCAATCACATTATCAGGAATACAAACAGAAAAAAAATAAACAAACACACACTATAAGGTGCTTAACGGAATAATTATAATTAATTAAATAATTTATTTAGTTACAAATTATATTTTTACTTCTTTGTATATATTATCTTCTTCTTCTTCTTCTGCTTCGGCTTCTCGTTCTCCTTCCTCGTATCGAATGAGACTTTTTTTATCGAGTCCTTCGCGCTCTTCGTGTGCCTGAAATTAAGTTTTTATAAAATTAAAATTATGAATGTCTTTTTAAGGTTCAGCCGCTTCAGCTTCTGGGCTAGTTAATTTTTCTTTCTGTTGTTGCTGTTCCTGTTCCTTATCATCTTCATCATCATCATCATTATTGCTATTGATTTCTGTTGCTTCGAGGGCAGATGCGGCCGCAGAAACGTCCTCTTCAAGTGCACCATTTGTCACGACAACCTGCTCCTTGGCCTTTTCGGCACATATTCGCTCCCATTCGACGTGCTCTTTGTAATACTGGTAAATTGGAATGACTAAGACCGAAATGTCGTCTACTGTGGCTGGTCCCTTTTTGTCCGTCAACCGCCAATGACCGTTTTGGTTGATCTTACCACGAGCTTTCGCTACCAACTCCTGCGCAACCATCGTGTATCGATGCTTCTCAGTTGGAAAATTGGCTAAAGTCTGGAACACAGTCTTGGCTACGGTATCGTTTTCAGATACATCCCACAGCCCGTCGGTGGCCATGACTAGAATTCCATAGTCCCCGTCCTCGTTATTCTCCCCTGGAATGGAAACGATCTTGGTCAAGTCGCGGATTTTCACTTCTGGTTGGGCTGTTAGAAACGGCTTTATTAAAGTTCCCGTGTTCAATGCTGTGAGTTTATAGTCACCGAAACCGCGGGTGACGCCCAGTGTGCACAGAAGACGACTCCTCTTGCCCTCTCCCATAACCACTGGCATGACCAAATCACTTCTTGTGACTGTCTTGAAAACCCAACCTTCTTCGTTTCCCTCTCTGCACAAAAACCTCCTACCCAGATCTGTCATACGAGGTCGCCGGGCGAACTCCGTGACTGTATAACGCCTTCCTATTAAATACGGACAAAGCAGGGCGGTATTTACTAACCTACGCCGCTCGGTCTCCGGTGTGTGGTCGAAGGAGAACGGAACTCCGAATACTTGCTTATCATCGGCGTCGGAATCGGCGTCGCCTTCGCCGTCGGCATTGGAGTTGGCGTTGGCGTCATTTACAGCGACGCTAAGTACTTTTGCTGTGTTTCTCTGGCAGAGAACTGCCCGACTATCGCCAGCGTTCGCCACAAACATTTTTCCATAGATTAACAGGGTGACCAGGGCGGTGCAGCCGCCAGGGTCACGGTACACGCTGCTGTCCTGTTCAAAGAGGGCGTCCATGCTGAGAAATGCATTCTCCAAAGCGCCAATCACCAGCTCATCCTTGGTCACGATTTTGTAGAAATGACTCGGATGCGGTTCAGTGCTGACCTTCTCCTCTTCGCGCGGTAAGAGCAAGTCTATGATGTCGACAAGCTTCTCGTGAAGAATGTGATGCAACTGGAGAGATGCGGCTAGCGCTGCACCATACCCAGCATGCCCGTCAAAGATGCCAAAGTATGTGTACGGCAAATCTGGGTGCTTTTTCGAGGGGTCCGACAGAACCTGTCTGCAGAAAGCGGCCTGGTCCTCGTTCCATAACGACTTGCCGGCGTTAACGCACTCGGCATAGCCAGTGCCAAAGGGCAGAATGGAAATTTCTCGCGGCACAATGATTGGACGAATATTGTGGTCAGCGGACGCTTTCAGTTCGTCCTGTGTGAGAAGTTGCAGAAAGGTCGGCCTCGCATATCTAAACTTGTCACAGTTGAAAGGCTTATTCGCGGGAGAAGGCAGAGCAGGTGTATCACCCGACGTTATTGCAGTCATAACACGATTTCTCATGCTTTCAAACATTTCACCGAAAATTTTGAAACTTAAGACCGTGTAAATAGATTTTATTGTAAACAGCCACGTCGCAGTCTTGGTCTTGTATTGCTAATGATTTCTTCAGTTTTGTTTGGCCAAAGATTTTCCTTTACTACTCGTTTATTTGCTGCAACAAAGAAAAAAAATGTATTCCATCAAAACGAGGGAAAACCACCAAAATTATGTACTCAAGTCGATGAAGCACTATTTACTTATATAAGAATGTGGATTAATTGAGAAAGAACATGCTAACTTCTTTTAGAAATTTGATTTTATTTCGCAGTAGAAACTGAAGTTTTATTTTGTTATGGCTGGGATATAATTTAGTCTTTCTTCATTTCTCACTCACTTTTGATTTGTTCTTCTTGTTTTTTTCATTTTTTCCGATGGAGAACGTCAAATCGAATTGTGCCTTGGGTGTGTTCGTATGTTTTGTGTGGAATGTGACATCAGAAAATACCCCAGTTGGGATATTAGTTGAATAATTGTAGTAGATTCTAAATTAAGGTGCAAATGCAATATGTACACTTTTGAATGGGTTCGTTTAATTCTATTGTCACCGCCAGTTACACACCATAACATCGGGTAAATGCTTTAAGGTGCTTATTCTAATGTTTGTATTTGAAAGAATAAGAGTAGAGTTTGACAGATTATTTAAATTATCAAATGGTAATTGTTCGTTATAGATCTTCTAAATTTTAAGAAAATGTATTCAAGCTTGTGTATTTCTGGAAAATTAAAAAAAAAGTTATCTATGCTAATAAACTCAAAAAAAAATAAGTTTTCTCTTTTTCATTGCCTTTCTATTTACTGAATGCGTGTCCTTGGACAGTAAATGCAGTATTTATTATAGTCCAGCTATTTTTAAGGAAATCCAAACAAGAATTTGTTTAAATGATTTATTAAACGATATGATATTCTCAATGTTCAGAAAACGAATGAATAAAATTTTTGACAAATTTTCCTTTTATATTAATAAAATATTATAAACGATTGCTATGATATATTTCAATAGTATTTGTGGTCGGTTAAAAACCAGCACTTAAGTGAAATAATTCGTTTTCATTTGAGCCGAAATGAAGTCATTTTGAAAATTTTACAAATCGCCGTCCAATGACATTTTATATCTTACTATTTTTTCATGAAGTTATAGCATATATTTTAATGATGTTATATTCCATGAAGGCATTTAATATCTCAGACACATTTTTTTTTATTTTATATTAGAATATTGCAAAATTTAATACCTACATATTCCGTTAAAAAAAATATCTAAACAATCTTCACACCCTAAAGTTACCAAATAATTAATGTAAAACTAAAAAATATATTATATAATATATCTTTTATCTATAACAAACCATTGTAGAACCTCCTATGATGATTCTATGTATGATAACATTAACAGTTCTGGGCTTCCCGTCGACCATGAAACAATAGAGGAGTACATCAAAGCAATGTCCTTGTCGTCTGGAACAAATAATGTAACACACTTTCTATTAATGTCTTTTTGAAAAACTTTATAACTGTCATATTTTCAGTTAATCAAAAAAGAACAACTAGCTCCGCAACTCATGTATCCAACTATGAAGCCATCGGGTTCATCCAAGGCTGCCACCCTATCATCGCGCTCAGTTATCTTAATTCCAGCATCCCTGGGAAATGCAGTAAGTATACGAGAATGAAGGCCTATATGTTACATTTACTTGTCGGATTCCTAAAATCACTGCCCGCGCTCGTTGGTATTCATATGTGCGATGTTTGTCGATCTAGGCACTTTGTGAATCCTAGAACATTAACTATCAATAGGCCTTTGTAGCTCATTCTGTTGGACATGTCCCTTCAGTAAAGCAACAGTTGATCCACCCCATTCATGTACTTTTAAACTATCATATACATTGTCATCAATTATACACGCAATTTAAATTGACACAAAAACCAAACAAATTAAAGCATCTTCCACTCCGTTACAGCTGCTGCCACCCACACAACAGCCGATGACACAGTTGATGCGACCTCCACTTGGCTTGCCACCGCCCTATCCCATGATGTTGCCTCCAGGTGCGACACTACCACCACCGCCACCACACTTGGGCTACCGTAGTGGTATGACGCTGCCATACAAACGTCCGGGACGCTTCTATGCATCGCATCGTTCTCAAATGCTGTCTGCTCGCCACCAACGCCACCATCCCCATTCCCAATTGCATCCACATCCCCAGTCCGAGATAAATGGTCGTCATTCCAAGTCAAATCGCAGGACGTGCAACAGCGGCGACGACGACGCCAGCAGAGGCCCACATCAACATCAACATCAACGTCGTAAATCAGACACCGATGCGGACAATCGAAAAGCATTCATCTACACTGGCCTCGACAGGAAAATAGCTGATAGTTTCCTTGCTCGGCAAGAGCAAACTAACAGGAATCATATTGATTATTCATCATCTGCGGAGTCCGGCCGGAATGAATGTCACGATGAAGCTATGTAGTGCCATCAGGCACGTCCTCGTGCACAGCCTAGTATACTCTGTTGCTCTGTTGTTGTACTGTGTACTGTGTACTGTGTAGTGCTTTCGACGAAGGTGCTGCGAGAATATCCAATCAATGCGGTTTCATATTAAACGACCTACCCGAATGCTAGGATCCGTTTTACAGGTGCTATATTAAATTATCCTTTCCAGCATCCGGACAACACAAAGTGTACGGCGAAGCTCTATATTATGTAAATATCCTTTTTATCTCCACATGTGTATTATTCTTATCTAAGCTTACGAATTATTAATATTAATATCTGTAGATACAGTTTTATGTGTGTAATAAATCTGTTCATTCATGTAATTTTGTACAATATCAAATGATAATGAAACAAATGAATATAATTGTGCATACAATAAAATTTAATTACAAACAAATTGTGTAGCTTTATAGGGTTGTGGGACCGATGAGGTGAGTTGAGTCTTGAGTGTAGAGGTGTACACAGTACACTTATGTATCTAGAAGTCTTCATCGCTGTGATGCTCCTGCTTGTTGGCTGTTTTGGGACGCATCGGCAATTCACTGGCGAGCTTTGACAAGCTGATTTCATCATCCGTATTCAGCTCATCTGGAATGCAAAAGATAAAAAGATAATAATTATGTTATTACTCATCGGAGGAAGCTTCGTCTTCTATTTAATTATAAAGTTTCTGTATCTTTACATATGGATTATGGCGGGTGTCGATATAAGTATAAGAGTATTGTCATTGAAATTGAAATTCTTGATTAAGATAATTGACTGGCAGATTTAAGTTGAAAATGCAAATGCGGTCAAAAGATACATAGATTATCTAAGATGATATTGGTAATGGAATTAAAGTTATTTTTTCCATTTGATGATTTCTATTGTAGTCTTGTTTGTACGTATTTGGTTGTGTAGTAGTTTTCAAAAAAAAAAAAATATATAAAAGTATCTTTGGATATAAGAAGCATTTGTTAGTTTGAGGAAAGTCCTCCACCATAGGGAGGTGGACTAAAATCAGTTAAGGTTTCTTTCAAGAGGATTGAAAATATAAACTAAAACCAATGAAATATTTTTGACCGAGATCTGAGGTGCCAGCACGTAACTTCATACAATCAATTTAACTCGATGCAATGGAGCTGTGGCAGCACCTATGTAATATGCTTCAATCGAGTATCCTCGATTGTATCGTCTTATTTGGCAGCACACAATTTTGAAATCGACATTTGAAAAAAAAAACGACAGAAAAGTGTTTTTAGTTTCAAACAGTAATTTAGTTCGAAAAAAAAATATTCCTTGCTGCCTTGGAATTTTTGATAGTCAAATTTTATTCATTTTGCACAAAAATCTCGTTCCAAAAGGATTAAGGACCAACAAATTTAATTTTTATTTTATAAACTTTTATCATATACTTGTTAAAAAATTATGTATACGCCTAAGTGTACAACAGGTGGTATATATCGTTTATTTATGGATGATTATGTTCAAATTTAAAATAAAAGAAACGATTTTTTTATATTTAATGCACCAAAAAACATAAGATATAAGAATCTTGTTCATGCATTGTGCTCAAAGTAAGTAAAATTACAGTGCGTGAAATAAGAGGGATTGGCCACGAGATGATAATCTTGAAAGCCTTTTTTCGGTGTCGCCAAAGTTCAAAGATGTCACTAATTTGTTCGTTACTTAAATACACATACATATGTAGTAGACACATGTCACACTTTACCAATACAGTTACGTCAAACTTCAAATTTTTCAGAATTCAGAAAAACTCTTCAATTGGGATTCTGCTTCTAATTTCAATTCCTAATTGCCAATTAAAAACGTCATGTCTCATCTTGAGCTTAAAAAAATAACTAAAAAATCTGACTTTTGTTTCAAAATGTCACCTTAGTGAAAGAAATAAAAAAGAATGAGATTTTAGAGGACTGTTAATACAAAGAAGTCATAGCTAGTATAATCAATGCAAAATATTTTCTGTATTTAAGCTCGAAAAGAACTCGCCAAATTTTGGTTTAAAATAAACAACCTCTTAAGAGTTCTTTTTAAATTGTAACGTCTTTTTGATACTTTCGCCTTTAATGCAAAATTTAAGTCAAAATAATATCAGTTTATATGTCAATTGATAATTTTAAATAATTTTAAAGTTAATACTCACAATCTTCGCCACCAATATCAATATCGCTGTCGGAACTTCCCAGACTACTGTCCAAATTATCAACTGAGCCCCCCAACATACTGCCAACAATTTTGTGACGTCCAACTGTTGTTCCCGTTCTCGGTTTATTTCTTCCAGTTGTTGGACGGACCATAGTTGTAGTATTGGTCAAATCCCTTCCATTATTATCCATCCCTGTGCCAGAAACACCAACTCTAGCTTCAGATTCATTCCTCATATTCACCATCAGATCTTCATCCCTTATAAATGGCATATTATCATCGAAGTTACCGTCGAATTCATCTTCGTCGTCATCGTCTTCCATGAGACCTTCCGGCAAGAAATGCATCGAACTTTCGGCTGGCTTCTGAATAGGTGAAGAAATCTGCCTTCCAGCTGTCTTTTCACTTCGAGCAGTTATCTGTGCTTTCAGGGCATCTCGGCAGTGAATTCTCAAGAAGTATTGCTGAAATAACTCCTTCAGCTCGATTTCGTACTGTTCAAATTCTTGCAAATGGGCTGGGCGTATTTTTTCCAGAGCCTCAAGACGCTGCTTGGTTCTCTCAAGTTCAGCTTTCTTTCTTTGTAATTTAGTGCTAAGAGCATTAAATTCAACCCTCGAGCTTTCCAGCTGAACTCGACTTGATTGTAACTTCAGCTGTGCCACAGATATGGCATTTTTCAGAGACCTTTCGACACTTGAGATTTCCATTGGACGATTGGCTTGCATAATTCTCGATTCCTTGTTAATGACTTCCTTCGACAAAAGGTCATACAATGCAGCTCCGCGATTGGTCAAGTCCGAGGAAAGCTCACGGGCCCTACGTAGGTCCTCGATTTTATCACCAATATCAACCTGATTCAGACTCCTAAAGTTTTCATCATCGTCATTGTCTTCATTTTTATGGGATGGAGTTATCAAGAGCTTTGTAATTTTCTGAAGTTCCCCAGCAGTAGATGCTGATGATGCATATAGCTTTCGGGGATTTAACTTGATTGAAGATTTTGTGACGAAAAATTCAGTTGCCGAACGAATAAGAAGAATTCGTTCAGCTTCACTATCTGAACTACCGGCGAGTATTGTTCCTGGTTCAAGGAGGCTAGCCAACCATTGGAGTATTTCGGCAACAATACGGAAGCTGGCCAAACTTCCATAATTACTGCACAAAGATTGTAATGGAAAGACCCGAGGAAAGCCCAAGAGTTTTAGATGCTCGGATAAATCTTTAAAGTATGTTAAAATTAGAAAGTATTAAAGTATGTTCATATTTTGAGAATATTTTTAGGGAAATTAATACCTCTGACGTCCTTAAATGACATTATTGTCGGTTTTTAGCTGTCGAACTAAACAACAAAACAAAAGGAAAATAAATACTGTAAGTGAAATTCTATGTTTGCAGTTTTTAAAGTACCATAGCAACAACTTATTCACCGTGATGTTTTTTGGTTGAAGGGTGGAATGGTGGATACGTAAGAAGTTGTTCAATTTGTACACTTTTAGAGGTTATTTTGTGTTTTAAGAAATAAAGTAATTTGAAATTATTTTATCAAAAAACAAAAATCAAATAAAATTAAACAAAAGTCGAAATAAATTTAAAATAAAATCCCTTAAAGCACGTTGAGAATGTTTGAGAGAGTTAGCCTCTAAGAGAGCGTGTTATACTCTACTTGACGATAGAAGAGAAATTCTAAAAATTCAAAGGAGTTATTGGAATATTTAAGGACATTTTAAGAAGATCAAACATCATAACTTAGGACTTGGAAAATTTCACCGTGAACAGCAATTTATTATTGAGAAGTTTACAAACTAAGCGCAATTTTAATCAAATAGCTTTGTCAATAGACAAAATTGTCACGTAACAACTTTTTCATAAGGAAAAATAAATTTGTATGAAAAACAAAAATAGCTACTGAACGAAAGACAGTAACCAGACCATTTCCGTTTAAATTTGATGCCATTGCCATCTTTAATTTAAATCTGGGTTCAACGGCTTGACAACAATTGGTTAAAACTTTTGGGGCTCCTTATACAATCGTGGTTTTGATATCTGAACGGTGGCTCAAATATTTTGACTTTCCCGTTTTGATAGGTTTATGGCGTTGAATGGAGGTTTAAGTTTATGAATTAACTCTAACCATCTGGGACTACGCTTTAATGGGATATATTAAATTTAATACATTATGGATTAAATATTTCATTACGATTTGTTATTAACAATGATTGACAAAAAACATTGCAGACTGATGTTTTAATAAAGGTTTCTATTTTATAAACAAGTGAATATGCACTTAAAGGTGAGATATCAAAAATTAAAGTACTCAAATTTTCTCAGAATGCAGAATGTGCAACATGTGTTTTTTGTCCTCTCGTATTTGTACCACAAAATACGCAGAATACCAGGAGTTTAGAATGTAGCCTCATCCCCATATACATATGTATGTATGTACGTAGCCAACACACAAAGCAAATATGTACTCTCCTTTCTCAGATGGTTAAATGTTGCAACAACTCACCAGTGCTACCAGAGGACTTGATAAAAAATCTTGAAATTCAGTTTTCTATGTGTAATTTAGGTAATTTTTCTTTTAATTTTGGTGCAAATAATTATTATTTGTAAAATCGATTATTTAAGTCCGGTACTTGAATATTAATTTTGCATTAGTTGTCTAAAATGATCTACAACACACGCCTAAAGTTTCTTGTTGAATTGTCATTTGAAATTTGACATTTAAGTCACTTTTCTAAAACTGAAAACAAGAACAAAAGTCACAGAATGTATTGCTGTTTTTATTGATTTTTATGCTAACTGTACAACTGAAGATTTTTTGACGTTGACTGTGTTGACATTTCTATTCAGTAAGGTTTGGAATTTCACCATGAAAGATTTGAAATGCCAAAATAGCGCTTTCAAATTGTCTAGACTTTCACCCCCAGTTTCATAGTAGGCGTTTAAAATTCAATTCAGCTGAACCTTAAACGGCGTTCAAGTTTTTTAGTTTAACTCGTTCGGTTTCACAGTCAAATCTAAACTTTAGTTTATTTAAACTTCGTTCAAATACGTAATGTGACGTAACGTGTTCAGACATCACTTTTATGAAGTTTTTTAACTATCTATCCTTGTCTTTTCTATCATTCTTTCCTCCTCTGAGGTAAATAAATAAGGATAAATAAGAAATGTTTATTTTTTTTTGCTCATAATCTTCAGAGATTTATTTTAGTTCATTTAAAATCACTTTCACTACGCGATAAAATTTGTAATGCACAATTTAATTTTAAATAAATAATGTTTTCTGAAAAAAACTAATATTTCGCGACGTTTTAACAACTTTTTCCCCACAAACCCCATTCAATTAAATTGAAATATCAGTTTTGTTTGCTGAACTGGAGTTTAAACGGCAGAATACCCTCGGTTAACTTGAACTGCGAAATAAACTGAGTTTAGGTACAGTTTAAACAAAACTGTGATACCGAATAAATTCTTAAACTGAAGTTTAAACTACCACAGTGAAAATGGGGGTCAATGTTTCAAAGTAACAACTTTATAAAACAAAAAAGTGGTCCTATCAACTGTGCTCATCGTTTATGTGGCTTAGCACTAACTTCTCGATTACTAAGTCATTGGCCTATATGTTGACAATGACAAACCTGCAATTCTTGAAGCATTGGAAGCCAATATTCGAGTCACCTCACCGTTAATACCATACAGCCAGATTTATTCGACTGATTGGGTGTGCTATTTAATTCCTAGATGCGATGGCGGACATAGGCATATGCCGGATATCATATTTTACAAAAAAAAATGCCATACAATTATCTAATAGATTAGAATAATAAAACAAATCATTTATATTTATATTTAGTTATCAAGCTCTTTTAAAAAAAAGTCAATACTTATACTAAATTTTATTCAGTAGATATTATTATTTAAATAAATAGTGCTGCTTAGCACATAACATACGTACATTACAAACATATGTATAAAAAACGGCGCTATCGATTAAGGCAAAATTTCATTACAAAAATTCAAATGAATATAATTTGGAGTTCTCAAAAAAAAAAATATATACTTGTACATACATATATTGATACGGCGACGGCTCGTAAATTTCTAATAATGTGACTCAGAAAATTGTTATTCATTGAAATAAAACATTGAAAATGTACCATTGTAGGTCAAAAATTATGAAATCGTCTACATTAAGATATTTTTGAAAATCGTACGACATTATATTTGGTGAATTTAACCATAAAGTTATTATACTATAGCTGTGTTTTATTCACTGCAGCATAACAAGCGCAGACAAATTTCCCTCCGCAAATACCAACAATATTATTTCTGACAAAAATAGGATGCAGCAAAAAAATGGCTGATATAAAAAGAATACATATGTTTTAACGTTTTATTCACTTGAATGCTGCACTAGTATATGCAGCAGTGAATAAAACAAATCTTATGTCTTTTTTGAAAGTACATTTTTTTTTTCAAATCAAATTAAACTTTTGAAAATTGAAATCGAAGTCAGAATTGCAAGTTCCATTCAAATTTTAGAACCAAATAAAAATACATTAAATCTTTAAATGTACAAATAATGCAAAAAGATTTCCCCTCGTATTGTAACACTGTAAGCCTCCTACAAAATTACCCAACGACCACTTGAGATTATTATACACACAAGTGGACAGTAACAACAACACAATCGCAGGCTCGACAGTCGACAGTCACAGAGTCACAGCTCATAGCCACAACAACATCGACATCGACATCGACATCAACAGCAGCAGCAGAGCAGCCCCAGCCCGCAGCCAGCAGCCAGCAGCATGTAAACCAAACCAAACCAAAACTGAACTGCGCTATGTTGAGAACGACTAGAAATCGGAATTCGTGTTTTTCTCACCAAGCAAGGTTGCTCAGATACATGTTTAGTTTAGTTGAATTTTTGGTGTCGTCTTTGGTGGAGCGTTCGATCGAATACACCTTGCGGTAGATAGTGATTGTTTTTTCAGTTTTTCTTTTTTTTTTTTTTTCTTTTTTTAAATAATGATAAAAAATCCACTTAGTTGCTCTGTCGGCGGCGGTGGTGGTCTCGGTGCACTTGCGAGTTCGAGTACTGTCCGGCAATGCAGTCTCTCACTTTAAATAGAAGTTCAACTTGTTCATGACTTCTTAAGTTTTTTTTTATAGATAATTTTAATTTATTTAAACAAAATCAAAATCAAAAAAAAAAAAAAATGTAGACAAACAAATGTTTTTTTCCTCTCCCTCTCTCTCTCTCTAGTGAAGCGAAGTGAAGTGAATTAAACTACCTACTTCGCTAATCATTCAAACTTAAATCTCAATACCATACAACAAAAAAAGATACAAATTGAATTTAAAAGTTTATACCCAAATTTGTATCCGCAGTTATTTATGTGGATTTCCAAAAAGTAATCAATTTTTGTTCTGGTGTAGTTCTGCGAGTTCAGATTCGGATTCAGATAGAATACGGATTGAGGATTATCCCTCAGCGAGCATACAGTACACGTGTTCTTAAAGTTTTTTTTTTGTTTTTTTTCTTTTTGTATTTCGATTGATTCAACACTGAGTCGCTTCTAGTGCAAGAAAAATACACAAATGTACATGAGCATGATCTAAATATCTTTAGATACTTCACATAGATACATTTGTGTAGTGGTTGTTGTTTGTTTTTTATTATTATTTATTTATTTATCTTACGGGTCGGTCGGTCGACGACGACGACGGCGACGCGACGCACGGTCGGAAGTCGGTGTGGTGCATCTGTGTTGTGTGTTGAGGATTTGTTAACTTTTTTTTTATATTTTATTTAAAATTCTAGTTTTTTGTTTTTTTTTTTCTGTCAATACTTGTAGAGTGAATGCAAAAATAAAACTTCAAGAAAATTGAAGAGAGTAATACCCTGCGAAAGAAAAAAGGAAGTGAAACACTTGTTTTGTTTTGTTTTCGATGCATTTTCTGGAGAAAATAAATTGAAATGTGTCCAGTGAAGTGAATTTTTTTTTTTTTTTTTTGAAAGAAGAAAAAGTTTGAAGATTTACGAAAACAAGAATAAATCACTCGAACTCCTGGTCCAGCAAACAGAAACAGAAACAGAAATACCAACAACAAAAAGCACGTACCTATTCGCCTCTTTCATCTTTATAAAGTCCGGCTGACCGTTGCATGTGTGGATTTGTATGCGAGTTCACTTCTTCACCGTTAAATCACACAACAGCCCGTATACTCGCATCTATGCATGTACTGCTGCTGCTGGAGCAATAAACATTGTGTGAGTATGACTTTTGCATTTGTGTTTTGCTTTTTGCTGATATCAAAAAAAAAAAAAAAAACATCGACTTTTTGTTTATATTTTCCTTTTTTTGTTGTTGTTTGTTGTGTTTTTCTCTCTCTCTCTCTCTCTGTCTCTCTTTAGATGTCAATGAAAAACAGGTTCTTATGATAATAGTCAAAAAGTCTGCAATAGATACAAAGTTACAAATAAATAGCGTGTGATATGATGATAGAGAGATAGATGGGGTTAGCCTCGCGGGATTGTCTATTTTTGTATTTTTTTTTATTTTGCTATAATTATTTAGATTCGAATGCGAAAATCTGATTTGAAAATCGAATCGGCAATTACCTTTAGTCGTACTGGAAATTACTATATTTGTCCATGTTATTTTGAACAGCTGATGAAATGTGTTGTGGACAGGAGAACGGTGGCGGTGGGTGACGTAATTTCACCACAAATGGAATTTTGTATTAATTGTTTTTGTATTTTTTTTTTCTTTTTCTGTTGTTTTCGTCATTGGTACTGGAACGGGGATAATGTTTACCCTCGTAGATACTCTTTTTGAGTGTAATGTTGCTTAGACAGAGTTGTTTTTTATTTTTTCTATTCTGATGAAGATGAAGGGAGGGATAACAAAGGGAAATAATCATTAAAAAAAAATTAACTGAAAAGGACGACGACAACAAAGGGGCTTTTTGTTGGAAGTTGGGTGGATGAGGTATGCCTATTTTATGCCTGTTTTGTTGCCTGGAGGAGTAGGTCTAGGTGGGTTGGTAGGTAGGTATAGCAGCATTTAATGAAATTTTGATTTAGTAAAAAAGAACCTAACGAGTCTTAAAAAAGCAAATAGGAATTACGAGCATATAAATTTTAAAGTAAAGGGTGGTAGGTAAGGTACCTGATTTCTATACTTCTTAAATTTTTTTGACGGTATCATAAATATAAAAGCAGCTAAAAAAACAAGGAAATCCTAGAACAATGACTGTACCTAACTTATTCTACCTGATTTTGTAACATCTATTATTCTCTATACATATTGTTGGTATAAAAGCTATGAAAAACAGATACATTTATATGTATGTATGTAGGTACCTTTTATACTATAAAGGTTTATTGATAAAGTTAGGAAGGAATCTATTATTAAGGTACCTAGTTGTCGAACAAGGTAAATATAAATACCTATCCACCTTTGTTGTTTTGCTCTGGGAGAACTTGACACATATTTAGAAAGTTAAGAAGCCAGTGCAGCAGATAATTTCAAAATTCCAGGAATTTTAAAGTGTGGTTAGATTTTCGATGTGAAGAGTTCCTATGTGTGTACTGAACACATTTATACATACGAGTATTATACTGAATTCAGTATATTAAGCTCTTTTCATCTTTAAACTTAAAGAAATCAAAGTTTCTATTGTCATGAATCATGATACAAGACCCGATGAAACTTTTGTTAGTCTCGCTGAAATATCTTTAAATTTAAAGAATCTTTGTCTTGTCTCGGTTTTGAAACTAAGCTGCGTCTTGATACCTATCTGTACATCGTGTATTTTTATCGATAATGGTAAAATTTTTAAGTGTCATTTCCACTTAGGAGTGGAATACATTATGCATATGTACATTCTTTTTTTGTCTCCTAGTTGAATGTGAAAGCCAGTTAATGCCATTAAGTATTAAATATGTTATATCAAATTTCCACTCAAGGTTTTTTAGGTAAGAGGTCACCCGAAATACCCAATTTTCTATTATCTTGACATACCATATGTATACATATGTATATCAGCCTGATTTTCACAAATAGTGTTGTTGGCTTCGAAGGCCGCTGGTGTTTGTGACTCACTCACTTCCACCTGTTACTTCAGAAAACCCCTAAAAAAGTACTGCGAGATCAAATCTCACGATCTTCCAGTGATCTACACTCTACACTTTTTTTTCGATGAATTATAGAGGCAGTTTCAAAGTACATGCAGCAACACGTAAGTAGGTCGTTATCTATGGTAGTTGAACTTCAGCTCCTGATGGGTTAGTTAAATCAACAACTTCGGTCGAGTTGATTTAAACAAGTTTCATTATTTGCATTGAATTCTTAAAACAGATTTAATTTGTCAAATTTAGGAAGTATCTTTTATTAATTTTTTGACAATTGGCCTGAATTGGAGTTACAAGAGTTCGTTTGACTGCATTTGAAGTCTCTTATGTCTCTTGGACGTTTGCAATATCAAATCTCTTACTAGATATTTTGACAGCTGTCACTGTTTAATTAATTTGACAGGCACTAAAAGATAAATTGGTCTGGTGCCATCGATAGAAATCTTAAAATATCTAATCACTCATAATTTTGTGTGTATTAAAAAATATCTTCTCTTATGAATAAATAATTAGGGCTCGGTGTATGCATTCAAACAGTTTCCTGCTTTTAGTTGGTTTTGCACGATTAAGCCAATTACAGTGTTCTGTCATTGCTCGGTCGCATTTTCAAACACGTTAAAGCTTCCTCATGCTAAAAAGTTTAGTGCATCTAACCGAAACAGTGCTCTAGTGAAATGTGCACTTGACATGCACTGCTGGGAAGCTTTTTCATAGTCGTCGACCGTTGGTTGCCGTCGCGTCGCGTCGTACCATGCTGGTTGTTGTTTTTATATATTTTGTCACACAAATGCATTCATCTTATTCAATAGCTTGGAATAGCTCTCTCAGAATAAAACAATGTTAATTTTCCGAGTCAAATTAACATCACTTTATCTGGACTAAATCAACACGGAAACATTTACTAAAAATGTTCCAGTTACATGCAGTCCACCAAGATGATATAAAAATTATGAATACACCAACATCGCTAAGTTGATTAATAATTTCCAGATACGTGTATATTTTTTTTTTATTAAATCGAGAGGGTGCATTGCATGTGTGTTTTTGAATTGCTACGCATACTTTTGAGTTGCATGCAGAATCATTCAAGGAACTTTGTAATTAAAAAAAATATATATATGTATATTAAATTGATACAAGGGTGCTTTCTGCCTGCCCATCACAAAGCGAGGGACTATTTTTTATATGAAAGAAATCATAAATTCTTGACTGAATGCTGAAGCTGAGTCATTTATACATAACGTATTTTTTTTTTTAAATAAAACTCGTCAACATGCCGACATAGTTGATATTTGTTTGTGTTTAATTCGTTGGGACTTGATTGATATATTTATTTAGATTCTAGCTTGCTGATAATTGCTCAGCATTCCATACGAAACAATTAAACGCTTGGAAAAAAGATGTTAGACAAATTAAAGATATGAGTAGTTGTATCTTGGTTATTTATTTTCGTTGTCTTTAATAAAAAGCGTGATGTTATTTAAAAAATAAATAGAGAAAAATGTTGTATCATTAGGTACTTGAGTGATGAAGGTATACATATGTCCAGTGGTGGATTGAGGATCAATGGGTCTATCGGGACTCTTACAAAAGGGGCCAAAATTCAACTATACCAAAATGTTTAATAATAAATTGGCAACTCTTGTCTTATTATTGATAATATATTTTGAATGGGTGTTGTCTGATTTGAAATCTTGGATTCTTTACTGTATAAAAACTTTGAATAGTGGTTTTGGTATTTTGAGGCATTATTTTACCGTGCATTGCAATTTCTTCACATTCAATTTGCTGTCGATAGCAATTTCATACATTTTGGTATGTTTTCTATTGTAAAAATTTAGCGTTTGAAAAATTCTTTAATAGTAATTTTGTACAACTATACAAACATGTATGTTTCTTTAAGTCATTTCAAGAAGTCGTTAAATAAGTAAAGCCAAGTCTGTCAAGTCCGTCCTTGTGTATATCCTGTCCATTTCCATGCCCATGTAAATATCTGAAGTCATGTTTAAATGAATCCTCAAATGGGAGAAGGTTTTTGCTGTTGTTTTTTTCCATTGTATATCTAATTTGATTAAAGTATTTTAATACTCATCAGGTAGGTACTAAGGGAAATGAAAACACTTACTATCACCTAACAACGAATAATGTTTATGTTGTAATTTGGTCTGTGTTACATCATTTAAAAACTGTGTTACATACAAAATTTAATAAATGCCTGATAAGAAGGCTGTCAGTCATTTGATCGATCTGTTATTCAAGTGTGTTCTGTAAATTGTAAGAGATTTTCTTTAAATGATGTTTGAACTCAAAAAAAAAAAATATACATATGTATAATGTTGAAAAATCGATTTTCTGCTTTGAGGTGTGCTCAGATTAAAAGATTTAGATAAAGAAATTTAAATTCGGAAACGAATTGGTACAAATATTCAATCCGCGCAATTAAATACCAAATCTACGAGTATATAGTATGTTTCTTGTCAAGTTGTGTGGAAATTAGATGAATTTTCATGTAATGCTTCTTCTGGTTTCTCTGTCAATATAACAACTCACTTTTTAAAGGAACTAAATCTTAAGAATTCTATATTTATTTTGTCTGTTTATGTCCCCCAGCAGTATTGAGACCCAAGGCCACTGATGCATTATAAATATTGACAGAAAACGTCAAATTAGCTCAGAGCAGAGTTCAATTAGAACTCTCTGATTTATGTATAAAACACACTGCAGCATTTAACTGTCAAAGGCAGTCTGCTGTCTCTGTCATACTACACAGCTTGTCTGAATTAAAAAAAGAAACATGGATCTGTTTTTGACAACTTAGTTTTCTGCTCTGAACTTAAAAAGAAACCTTACTTCATTGCTACCTTCTGTTTTTATTTTAAAGATCTTAGAAATATTCATCTCAAGAGTTTGACAAAGCCTCATTTTTATGATGACCTACCTGGATTATGTCAGTTGAGAGATTTTGGGTACATTCATTTCAATTTTAAGTCAAAACTTCACAATTTATCACACTGAACACTGCTATTTAAATTAATGAATACAGTTTTTTTTTTAAATATTAATTTTTTAATTCTATCCAGGGAAAAATTGTCAATTTGGCCGAAAAAATTCTTAGAATATTTGAAAATATAGATATATGTAAAGAAAATAAATTCTTAGAATTAAAAATTTTGCTTCAAATTCTTTTAAGTGAAGTCGTTAGTTTTAGACAATATGATCAGTCATTGGAGTAATTTGGCACTTCTTTTTGGAACGGCAGTAAGTAGAGTACTTTTCATATTTTTGTGTATACAATTTTTATAACAAACAAGACCACATTACTATCAATAATTGAATATGTACACATATGTACATACATACATACATATGTATGTATATATACACAGATAACTAAATCTTATTACGCTCAAGTTGCAAAATTAAAATTAAAAAAAGGAAGAAAATTCCAATTGCATTCCACAATAGGTAGGTACATTATATTAATGAAATGACATTGAATAATGATCTCTCGTCCGCAATCACCGCTCCACAACCCCAGCGCCGCAGTATAACCGCCGAGCCGGACCGCCACAGGTGCATTCAATTTCCATATTTCTTAGAAAAAATAAAAAAAAAAAAACATTTACATGACATTATGTCCGCTAATATATGTATTACCTTACAATATTTCAATATTGAATTTCCATTTGTTTATTCAAATGTCAAGCAAAAAAGGGCAAACTACGGTGAATATCGTATAACTACGAATATAATAAAATTACTGACTATATTTGTTATTCTGCGCACATATGCACATCGTATACAAGTATAGCTGGCGAATGGCGAGTAGGTATCTATCTATTTTTTTCTTTTTTTAATATCTTTCGGATTGCTTTTGTAAATCTCCAAATTACTATGTAATCATATTATCATCATGAAGAGAAATACTCTTAATATATAATATATAAATAAGTAATTCTTTCACATTTTAGTCTCTGGTCAATGGTTAATCTTCCTCCTTGGCATTGGCATAGCATAAAGCACGTGCTCATTTTTTTTTCCTAAATCCTAACTCCTACCTAATGCATATACTTATGAGATTACACACTCTGGTTCATTTGGTTATGGACAGTTTTGTTTAAGATGTCAAAAATTGTGAAAGAAGTCAGGGAATAGTGAATTTTTTCAGGAGGACAAAAACTTGCAATTGTTTGTCTGTATTTTAAATGTATGTAGGTAAACTAATGGGCCTTCGTACTTCTTGAGCATTGAGATTCATCCTAAAAAACTACCACAAAAGTTTAATCAAGACCTCTCAACAACACCGAGGTGTGCCTAAATCATATGAAATACAAAAAAGAAAAGGAGTTAGACGAACTCACACAAAAAGGTCTAGTTTGCTTTTTACCCTCTATAACCGAGTGTTTCCTTTTTGTATATTTTAGATACGAATTCTATAAAAGAGAAAAATTCACAATACACACACACAAAAATTGACATATTGGTCCAAATGTGAATTGTCAATAAGTAAATCGAAGTTTTACCCTGTCATTATTTATTGTTTACGCATATTCTACATTCCTTTAATATATAACACCTCCATGTGGAGCATTGTTTGATAGAAAAATGAGGAGAAGAAGTCTCACGTTGCGTTGTCATCACGTTAAAAATAAATCAAAATACCGACTTATGTATGTACTAAATAAAAATGTGTTTATTATTAGCGATTCCATTTAATTTCCAAAGTAAACCAAGTCATGCTTCGGGGATAATTTTGCACGTGACATACGAGATACGAGTATACGCACGAATAAAATTCATACGTAGGTACCTGGAATATTTAATATTTAATATGATGGCCTTTGTAAATTCCATTGAATTCGTTTAATTTTTTAATATCTTTGAATAACAGTTATTTTTGGGGATAATACAATTCTGTAATCTATGTTTTTTTTGTAAAAGTCAGTTGATTTTGACGAGCTTATCATTCGGTGGAAAGAAATGAATGTGAATATGTAATTAATTTTGAAAAATGTCACCACAAAACATTCAGCTCCCTTTTTTTTATGCAACAATAATTAACAAAACTTATTCCTTCCGAGCAAATATTGTGACATTTTCAGAGAATTTTTGATCAATACTATTTCATACAATTTATTACTTTGAATTTGGACAGTAAATCGTATTTATAAAAAATTACCCAGATCTAGATCGTTTCAAGAGATGAGATTGACAGTTCCCCAGGTATAAACCTTTTTAATTGATGGACTTCTATTAAACAAAAAATTAATCAAGCCCTTTAAACCTTCATAAGTTGAAATAATTATTCATTTTTTATTATTGACTTTAAAGAGCCAGCGATAATTGTACTGCCAAGATATTATCTTATTCTGATGTGATCTTAAATATTTTAAAGTAGGTTTTATTTTCGTTTAAACACGAATTTTGAAAAAAAAACTTTTCTTATTTCCAAGTAATTCCACTTAAGTTCAGGGGGTTTTCCTTAAAAAAAAGAGTACCATATTTATAGTAGGTATGTGTGTACTACCTACATCTTATCAGCACTTTATTTTCAATGCCATATATAGGAGGCAATACACATTAAAAAATATTGGGAAGCACATTTATATCTTAACCCAAAGAGATGGTCAAATAATCTTAACAAAACAAAAAAAAAAAAAGATTACAAAAAAGCCACTGCCTCTGATGCGGTGTTCAATTACCTGTTTTAGTGAAAAATTCACAAGCTAATTCACATGAACTGATATTATTCAAGTCTTAACAAAAGAATTAAAAAAAAAAAACATCTTTTCCTTGTGACAGATTGTTATTTGTACAGGGTGTTATAGTTTTGAAAGTTAAAAATAAAAATTTGTTGCATTTGAAGTCGATGTCCAAAAAATTTTAGCTGTGTATCTGGTACATTGGAATTTGGAATCCCTTAAGGTAACTTATTCTGAAGTTTCATTATTGTAATTTTGTATATATTTAAAAATGACTACCTTGATATTATATCTCTTTTTGTAACCATGAATTTAGAACAAAATAAGATATTAAAAGAACCAAATAAACAAGATTGTATAAAAAAAGAAGAATTTTTGGCGTTTACTGTCAAAACTCTTAGGTTTGGGTTCTGTCAATAATTAATCCTCCTGCGCTGTTTGGATTGACTGAGAAAATTCTCAATGATATCAAAATCACAAACAGGCCTAATAATGAAATGTCAATCATACAAAAACTCATCCCGTTGACACATGATTTGATTGAAACCAAGGCTGTATTCACATCGAAACTCATTTTGACGTCTTATCAATTTATCTCGCTCAGCCATTGCAAATAACGGAATTTTCCCACAAATTTAATCCACTTAAATAGCTTCAAATGACATTTACTTTCTGATTAAAATATCAGTACAGAAAAGTAATGATGGGATGATGATGATGCTGATGATAATGATTTGTTTTCATCTCAAAATCTTTGAAATGTAATCATTCAAAAAAAGCTAATAATTGCAATCTAGTTTCCACAGTCTTTAATCTTAAAATAAACTCCGAGATGAATTAATTAGTTTTAAGACAATTTGGTGGTGAAGGAAAATTGATAGGCACATTCATTATTGAGTTATAAAATATAAAGAAACTTGATTTGATAATTAAAAACTCAAAGTAGATTTAGACATTTAAGCCGTTTATCCATGAAATATAATCAAAGAAATTTAAGCTAATATAAATAATTTATTCTTGATTAGTTAGATAATTACTGGAACACCCACATTACCTTACAGTTTTAAAGGTGAACTGTGTAGCGTATAACGTATTCGTATCGTATATGTATGTACCTTGCCAGACAGAGAAGTAGACGAAGTAGCTAAAATGTAAATTTATTCATGTAAGGTACTACTTAAATGATGATTGGACGACAGCCGAGCCGGTGCGGTGACGCGAACGATATTAATATACCTACTGTCAAATAATGCGGTCTCACTGGTTATTGACTCAACAAGGAAAAAAAATAATACTGGCTAGTGGATGACTGGCTGGCTGGCTTGGTTGGCTTGGCTTGACTTGGCTGGCTGAGTTGATGCTTTACTTTAAACCTTTAAAGCCAAATAAAAACAGAAAACGATAAATAACAAAAATCAGCAACCGAACGGATATTTAAACAAAAAGATGATACGATACAACGACGACGATGGGTGAGAACGACTGAACCGAACAGAGCCGAGCCGAACAGACGTAGACGGATCACAAGGAAAGGTCGATCCGGTCAGGTTTTGCTGGTCGACGGACGTTCGTTCGTTCGAACTTTATGAACCTATACAATTTCTCACCACCAGAGTGTCTGGCTTTGATCTTTTATTGGCACCTCCCGTCATTAGTTTGAATTTATCTGAATAAAGTCGTTTGTATATTATATACTGTGGGTATATGCATACACGTACATACATATGTACTACATATACATATAGGGATGGGAAATTTATTTTTAGGTTACAAAATAATTTGATACCTTAATAATTAGTGACTCTCAGAGGTTAATGCTGCCGGGATGTGGGTAAAATGAAAGCAGACCATGCGTACCTAGCAGACAGGGTGAATTCTCATTAAGCAGTGAGTTAATTTATACTCATTTCATTAGGTTTTTTTGGACCTTGAGTATTCATGTTTAGTGTGTGTTCAATATACATATATCACTTACTATTTTTAGGGGTTTCTTTTACCTGACTTAGCAAATCTTTTCCGAAATTTGCGTCAGTAGTTTTGTGCGAGTAAGTTACCTGCTTAAGTTCAATGGTTTGAACTTTGAAGATAGATAATAATAATGACATATGGGTTGTCAAATAAGTAATTTTAATTAGAAAATTTGAAGATCAGATTATTTGTATATATGGAAATTAAGATGGAAAGGTTTTTTTTTTGTATAAAATGTTCTTAGGTACCTATCCATAAGCTTGACCTTTCATCAGTATAATAAGTTCAATGAACATATCCGTGAATTTATGTATAATGATGTAGGAATTTGTTTCTATCGGAAATAATAAATCGAATAATTGTTCATAATTTTTCGTGTTTTGTTTCTTTTTCAATATTTTTGTATTTGTTGTACATAAGCCATTGAGTGATGTACATATGTATAACGGTAACATTGAGAAAGTAAACTGACATGAGTCAAAACATTTTGAGCTAAATAATCAGATAGAATTGCAAAAAAATCCATTTTCTGTCAAAGTGATATATGCGTCAAACTGTAACTCTTAAACTGACAGAGTGAGGGCGTATGTGTCGTCTGGTTGCAAAATGACATAAGTATTTAATCATTTATTTCTTAAACATGGATTCTTACTAAATTTTATTTTACATTTTTTTACTTTACTAGTTTAACACTAAAAGTATAAATACTCGTCTTGTAAATTCGAATTTGACTTGGCAAATTTATAAAAAAATGCATTTTAATTAACTAACTATAATTCACTGTAAGAATTTGGTTTATAATACTGTTACTTAATTTTATTCTTTCTGATTCAAAGATAAAAAGAGAGACGTGTTTTCAAAGTATCATGGGATTATTAACCTTTAAAACAGTGGCTCAATCGGGCGTATAAGCAATTTTTTTTTAGTTATTGAAGTATTAACAATTTATTTGCCATATAAATAATACCTTGGGCCTTCAAAAATTAACAAACAAGTTCACATAAAAATGTACATTTGCACATACTAAATGTTTATTCCTTATTATTTTTTTTTTCTTCTAACAAACAAATTTGATCACTGACATCAACAAAATGTAAATGCCTAATGTCTTGACAAGTAATTTTGAATTATTTTGACATTTGCAAGTTCATGGCTGTTTAAAAAAGAAATAAAATACACAAATAAAATCCATTAAGCACTAACATTATGCGATGTTAATTTATTGGATTGTTATCATAAATTCATTACAAGTTAACATTTGAATCCCATCAAATGTGAATTTGACACATACATATGCTAAATGATGACAGAGTCCATAAATCATTTCAATTAAATGGACATTTTCGATGTATTATATAGACTTGATATTTACAAAGGAATACATTTGTCAGAAAAATTAAAGGTAAACAAAAAAGGATAATGTGACATTTGTTTATGATGTAGACAAATTTTAATTTAAGTATTCCACCAACTTCGTTTTTTTGTTTATAAAAAAATTCAAATTTAAATTGACGACTGAAAGATAAACAATGTACACATCTAAAGTATACCTAAATTTGACATGTTTTCTTTGCGATGACAAATGAATTGCCTTCATGCGTTCCATGTTCGATCAACCAAATACAAAATTGCTTAGAACGCAGCCACTTGAATTTCTTTTGGGTTTAGAGTTTTTTTTTTATTAATGCTATAACTTGACGATGAAAACAAGGGAAAAGTTAATGCCAATATGTACAAAGGTATGTTAATACTTATAAAATTTGTTTACATAATAAATGAAGGAGACTGAGTAAACTTTAAAAAAATCAATCTGAAAGAGACTAAATTAAAGGAAAAAAATCAATGTCAATTTTGTTGGAGTATATGAATTTCTTTTTCAGACCACATTACTGACATTAATGTAAATTGTATAAGCCTCTAATTGGTCAGCTGATTGTTTAGCTGTCAAAAAATAGCCTTCCAATCGAGACAATTGTTTTCGAAATGATGTGTCTTCTTAGCTTTGACAGTTGATAGCTGTCATATTGTTTAAGGTTTACCTATCAAATTGGCTGTCATTTATTCAACTTGCTTTCCCAAATCACGACATAGCGTTATCCGGAAAGTGAAAATGATAAAATTATTTTATCAACGCCATTTTGGAGTGTGATTTGACCATTTACACGTTTCTTGTTGAATTTTTACCATAAAAAATAAATTAAAATTCTAAAATACAGCAAACAGACATGAATGGAAAGGATTTTGTGTGCTGAGACTCTGATCTCCTCAAAAACAATCCCCCCTTCTTAATCTCTGTTTACACTTCGATTTAAACCTAAACTTTTAACACAAAAGCTAAAATTTGACATAACAATTTACCGACAAAGTTGAATTTCGCGTCACGTAAATTAATTTTCAAACAATCTAATAGAGAAATTATGTTTTTCTTAGTAATTTACAAATATTTTGGTTTCTGAATCTTCAAGGTTTTTGAAGTTTGTTTTTGTTTGTGGTTTTTTGTTTTGCATTTAAAACACTTGTGATGATATTCTTGCGTATAGGTACTTACTTCTATATGGTTAAATTTGCGAGACAATGATAACATTTAAAGTAACTTTATAATTAACATAAAATTATTTAACTATATAAAAATATATCTATAGATAGATAATGATAACTTATTTTGAAAGCTGTTTTGCTCTCAAACGTTCATAGAATAATGAACTCTCTTTGTATTCAAATTAAATTAAATATGTACGCTTTTTTGAAAACAAAAATATTCCATGGAATATTACAAAATTACCTTTATAAGTATATTTTTACATTCATAAATCTGCGACTTTGTTTTGTTTCAGTAAATAAAACCATAATCTGAAATATTATGAATACCTAAGATTCCTCTTTAGAGGACGAGTGGAAAAAATTGCTAAATATTAATAGACTTTTTTATATTTGTTGCAAATTTATATGTAGTATGTATGTACATATGTACATCTATTTATTTATACTGAATTATGCTTATTATGTTAAGTAAGCCTCTTAAGAGCTCTCCTGATACGAGCAACATTTTATTGTGAATCAGAATAATTATCTCATTAAAATTAAAACTATACATTTCTAGAAAATTCTGAGCTTGGAATAAAATTTGAACAAAACAAATGCGCGCCAACAATTTGACTTTCTAAAATGCTTTCACTTTCTCACCATTTCTATCATCAAAGAACCTTTTTATTTTGACAGTTGATAGCGGCCATTTTGCTGAGGCTGCGTAGGTCATATTTTCTGTCAAAAAAGAACGACGGGTTTTCACTAAGGTGAACAATGAATTACTTTAGTTATAGAAATGCGATCCATTTAAATTAAAAAAAAACGTTATCTTAAACAAAAAATGATCATCCCAATAATTGAAAAACTATTTTTAAAAATGTTTGATATTTTTTAACTGTGTTCTTTTTTTAAAAATAGTCTTCTGTAGCTATAGAAAATTATCAAAAAATATGTATGTACATTATAAATGTATATTTAATCAACAATAATGACACCTAATCAAATATGTACATTGTACACCTTTTCAAATGTGTACTTTTTTTTTAAGTATAAACTAAGTACCTGCCTGTGCTTACGGTTAGATGAAATTCAAACTTTGGAATGCAGTTGTGTCAATCTTAAATAATGCATACATATATTTATTTTGACTGTGAAATATGAAAAAAAAAAAGATCTGCAAATATTATTATTTATTTTTTTTAATCAATTAATCTTAAAATGAAATATGAAAACAAAAAAAAATTTTTTCCCGCTTAGGATTTGACAACATTGGACTTTTTTATTCAGTTGAACTATATTTTCACGATTTTCCCTCTTGATGCTAGTGGAGTCACAGCCCTGTTTGTTTTTATTTTTGAAAACCTATATAGAGACCCATTTCAACGTTTTTTCTTTTACAAATGTGGTTTTAGTAAAACGTTGTCAAAAAGAGGATTTAAAAATCGATTCCATCCTTCCAATTGACATCCTATTCATTACGTGATTCAAGATAAATAAATGTTGTACTGACAATGAGTAATCAAAATTCGGATTCAGTGATTTCAAAATATTTTCCAACAACTCGTCCATTATGTTCAATCAGTTCTTCTAATCGATTCGTTTTCGTGGAAACAACAATTTGTTCTAAACATAAATTCCAGAAAATAATTATTTCATTCCAGAGACATTCCATTATTTCGATTGTAAAATTTATCATAAATAAAAATGAAAAAATCATTCTTAATTACTTTTGAATTCCCATGAACTTGAAGCTAATTATATGAAACCCACATTTGACCATACTCGTGTATTTAGAAATATGTGACAATTTATTTTGTCACAATAATCCAGGAAAGATTAATAACTTCGACTTACTTGTGGGGTCAAAATGTGCGGTTTGGTCTTCTAAAGGAATTAAACAATATTGAAATAAAAAAATAGTAACTTTTAAAAACAATCAATTGTATGTAGATGGAAATTCCTCGGCAATTCAAAAGCATTCCAAAGTAAAAACATACACAATAAAAAGCGAATTGATTTAGATTAGGGGTCAATTTAAGGGGTCACCATGAACTAAGCTTAACTTGCCGCTTTTAGAACAAATTGATATGAATTGGACCTCTTTAAGTATATAGTGAAGTAATAATAATAATAAAAAAAAAAAATAACTAAACAAAAAACGATTAGTTATCAAAACAACGGAGGCAAATTGTTTTCTTTAATCATTTCTTATTCTATATTGTGTACACAAGATATGCGGGGTGGTTCAAATTGAACGAAAATGGCCTTCAAAATTATTGAAGTCATAAAATGCTGGTTGCTTCAGAAGCAGCACATTTCTATTATGTATATAGAAGGTATAAGAATTTATTTCAATTTTGTCTTCCTTATTATACAGAATTCATTTTATGTATTTTAAAATTTAGTGTCTTAAGATGAAACAACCTGCATCAGGAAGGATTCCAAGAAACTTATAGCTTTCAGGATAATATAGTGTGTATCCTGGGAATTATTTTTTTTTTAGTAAATTTGACACATCCTTGTATTTATCTGTAAATGACAAAGTCAAAAACAAATTACTTTAAGTTTCAAGTGTGATCTGTTGCCCCATCAAGCTCCTTAACTTCTTAAGAGTTTATTGAAATTAAACAAACATTTAATTCACACAGATTTACTCACATGTACAATGTACATAATAATACATATTTCTATATACCTACTCTATTTATTCTTGTTTGTGTGTGTACATATGCATAGGTATTATTAAAGGAAGGATTCTTTAAAGAAGAATTTATGATATTCACTTGGGAATTAAATTATAAGCTGCAGGAGTACGTGTGTGCTTTTATCAAAAAATCTGATTGTTTTTTTTTGATATTTATGGAGCAAAATGTAACCTCGATGTCAAGAATAATCTTATTTATTGAAAATGAAAGTTGCTGGTCAAAAAGTCTAAATAAATTCGAATCACAATCGATTTTAACAATTTTGTTCACTCTGGCGTATACTCACTTTTTATTTTTTCATTTATAGTCATCAGTCGATTTATCAATAGGATATTTTTATTATTTAAGGCAATGGCCATAAGTGATTAAAAATACTTCCTCTACTTTACTTTATATCCTTTAGCTTTATTAAGGGCTGGTTACGAGAGGACAACAGTCTTGTATCGGTCTCGTCTTATAAAACCGAGACAACAAAATTTTCATTTGGAATCGAAATTTGTCCTCACAAGTCTCGTGTGCTTCGTCAGTCTATTCTAATTAAATATTTATTTAAATTATTATTAAATATGATTCTAAAAATAAAAGTTGTCCTAATTAAGGTCATTTTGAGGACATTAAGAATGAAATATTAAGTAAGGATGTCAAAATTTAGTATATTGTCTTCTTCATTTAAAATTTGTTGCGACTTTAAAAAAATAAAAATACTTCCGAATTTAGGTATTATTTATTTTATTTTAATAACTGTGAGTTGTTTTTTTTTTTTTGGAGGTTCGTCAATGTCAGCAAATTCAAATCTAACGCATACTTGATTATAACAAAACCACTCTACTGTAACTTTATGACTTACCATTCTTCCATACGAAATAAATTCATTAAATCTTCGGAGTACTTATCTCCTTCCTGACAGAAAAAAAGGTATGAACCTACTTAATGTTTAAAAAAAATGTAAATTTAAGTAAGTCCATGTCCCAACAAACAGGGTACACATGTTCATGAACTTCATATCCAAAAAAATAATATTTGATGCTCCTTGTCCCTTGTCCCTTGACACACTGTACTCGTAAGTACATAAGTATATGTATGTATGGTAGTATCATGAAAGGAACGTTACATTTTACACCTTTTTATGCGTACATACATACATACATATGTAAGTACGTATATTCATGCCATCACAAAAATGTAATGTATGCATAAGTAACTCCATCGGGGCAGAGCAGAGGGTTATGCTTTAAAGAATTTAAAATTCTATCAAACTGACAACGAGAACGACGACGACGACGACGACGACAAAGCGACGATGACATGCCAAGCTGAAAAGTGATGAAGTGAGTATCTACTGTTCATCCGTTCAATCACCGTTGCTGGCGCTCACCGCTCAGCGATTGGGATTAAGACCACATAATACCAAACACAGCCCACAACAAAGCGTTATTATTACCTTACAGCAGCGGCGAGAAGCAGCGCAGCGCATCTATTGAAATCTGTCCGAGATCTTGAATGTTTATTGGAAGTATGTATGTTTGCTTGTGTGTATGCATCTATTATTATCACTTGCTCTGCTTTATTCTCGCACATACTTACACAGCATGACAAATGACAAATGGGTGAATGGGAGCATCCACACTGATGTTATCTGTCAAATT
The DNA here is from genome assembly GCA_905146935.1 of Scaeva pyrastri. Classification (NCBI taxonomy): domain Eukaryota; kingdom Metazoa; phylum Arthropoda; class Insecta; order Diptera; family Syrphidae; genus Scaeva; species Scaeva pyrastri. The sequence continues at coordinate 9,982,822 of LR989929.1, read as the reverse complement.
TTGTTTTCCTGTTATTTTGTTGTTCAGTCGTTCAGTCGCTCATAATTTCAGCAGCTCTAGAAAAACAACAACAGCTATGTACCTACATTGACAAACGAAAGTAATTAAGTTGTAATCATCTAGAAAGGCATTATATGTTCCCACATCTATGTACACCGACTCAGGTACCGTATGTATACAAATGTATGTCTCTCATCATTGTAGGGAAGTTCCCAAAAACTGTTGTGTTTGACATTGTCACTTTGCCAGTTTTCAGTGCCAATGTCAATAACAATCTGTCACATTTAAATATTCAGGCGATATATGTACGTTATGTATCTATATGTATCTACTTTAAAACGTTACTATAGCGCCATCGCTCGCCACCCGCGCCCCGCAGCGCCAATGTGATGTTGTGGGTGGTGTTGGTGACAGACGATTGAAGGGAGAAAATTAATATGATTTTGAATAAGTTCCTACGATTTTGTAAGCAAACATCATTGCTGTCAGCGTCATAATTGCCTCAACTAGAAGCGAAACACGGTTTTACAATGCAGGGGCGGTAACAATCAGATTGCGCCTTTGTGCAATTTTTATTTTTTTTTATTTCGTCTCATATGACTCCAATAGACATCGAACGAAAGAAAGAATTTAGTATATGTTAGCATTGGAATAAGCATTTTTGCAACGTGTTCGTGTAAATGATTCACAAGAACAGAAAAGACAAAAAAAAAATTAACTAACTTTTAACTTTTAAATTGTACTTTTCGATTTCATCAAATTAAATATCACTCGCTGGTTTTATTGCTTCCATAAGTAAATATGTCGATCATTAGTTATTTGTCATATGAATATAAAATGTATAAATAATTCGGACACAGCGCCATCTATCCGTTCAAATGTAGATGTCTTCTTTAAAAATGACAGGGTGAAGTAAGGACCAATAATAACGCAATGATTTGTCGAAAAAGAAGATACATTTCCTCATCTGTGTTGATTCAGGGCGTTTTAAATTGACTTCCGGATTTAATTCTTGAGTCAAAATGATTTTGTACGGATGCAACCAAATGAGTTGACTTTGATGTCCTGAAATGGCGCCTTTTTATGATACAAACTTTGCAAATTCTTCAACTGCGTTCCTCAGAGTGAGGTTGTTGTTTGACAACGACATAAGGGTGACATAATGGTGATATCCTACGAGTATATAATGTACATAGAAAATAATTCTCCTCATTTTAAAAATATTGTTAGACTTCATTAGTATCTCATAAGTAATTAGCTTTAGAATTTCACACAATCTTGGGTAAGGTAATGTGCTTAATGAGTTTTTCTTTTTTTTTGTTCTTTTGTTTTTCGTCTCTGCCTCTTAAAGTGAATCCGAAAATGTGAGTCTTTTGTGCGGAACTTGTAAATTTTCGTTAATATTTAAATTGTATTTTGTAAATTCTTGTATTCTTGGCAAATTTGTTTTCTTATTTGCTCTAAAGTTGATTGAGTGCAAGAATGACATCAAAGTCAAAGCATATACTTTTTTGTTTTCTTTAGGGTTGATGTGGGGAAATATACCAAAGGGGGGGGGGGTGATATCCTTTTATGGTCCTACAAAATAATGTACATATTATACGTACAGAAATTTGAATTTACAAGTATAATTTTAACACGTGTAAATTGTCATTTGTATAAATTTATCTTAAGAAAGACGAAATTGAATATTTACATAATGTTCTTGTACATCGCAAAACAGGGAATAAATAATAGATATACAAAAAAAAAAAAAAATTGAGAATAAAAATGAACCTACACACTTCATTGGAAGGAAAAAATTATTGTAATGTTTTTATTTTCCCAAGGTTATTTGTTTTTACAGTTTTTTTTTTTAATTTTTGTCATCAGCTTTTAATTTAACTCGACTGACTTACTCACATCTCGGAATAATATTGATGTATACGTATCCTTAATCAAATAAGACGCATGTATTCCATTTGACGACTGAATTATAAAAGACTTATGTTTAGCTTTGAGAATTATTTGAATGAATCTTAATGAATATAGGAGGATAAGTGTCAATATTGATGAGACGATGCGTTCCACGAAAACGTCTGAATGAATTGTAAATAATGGATCAAGTGAGCTCTTTGTTGTTCTTTTGCTTGTGTCACCTTAGCTGTGGCCTTTGTTCAGAGAGTGGAGTTAGAAATAAGGGAATGTCTACAGACCTTAGATTCGAAATGCAAACCCACTTGTGTATATTCAAAAATCACTTCAGCCGATTACATCCCTGTGTTTTTATTTCAAACTGATGTAATCGCAACCTCAAATTAATAGACTAAATTATGAAAATATACTACGAAATATTTTCATAATTTAGTTTATTAATTTGAGGTTGCGATTACATCAGTTTGAAATAAAAATATAGATTAATGAAGACATTATTTATTTGTACAAAAACTTCCGTCTACAGTCTTGTTCAGTTGTTTATAATTGACTAGATAATTTATGTATTTCATATTAATAAATAATGATAATGATTTGTTAAGTTTGAACAAAAAAAAATTTAAAAAAAACTATTTAAATTAGATTAAGAAAACACAAAATTGATAAGGGTGTGGTGATGTGCTCAAATGTTAAACAATCTAACTTCTATTGGCCATGTATGTACATATGTACATACATACATATGTACATACATACATATGTATATAAAAACAATAAGGTACCAATGGCAAGTTTGGGATTCTTGAAAAAATACGTATATTATTTTTATTTATTAATCAAAACATAAATGTACAGATTAATCTTAAAACGAACTACCTCCATTTCTTACGGCTGGCAGATATTATTAAAAAAGTACAATTGTCTAAAACTCGAGGAAAACTTAAATTTCTCCAAAGATTTTCTCTTGGCTTCATAACTATACCTAGAGTTTTACTATCTCAAAAACAACTCCTATCGTTTTGATAAAAAATTTAAGTATTGTGTAGATTTCAGCTATGTTTATCTCTATATTTAGGCAATTCTTTTTATTTTTCCTAAAACATTGACCATTCAACGATACCTGCAACAAAACAATTTTTTTTAAATATCACGAAATCAAAATCAGGGCAAAATTTATATTACTACTTTTAGTTCAGAATTAATAGTCAGAATTTTCAAGTATTCAGAAAACAATACTCTAGATTTATCACACGGTAAGAAATTGAAGTGTATGAATTTGAAAACTTAAGATTTTAGAATGAGGAGGTGTGGCGGAAATATTTACCTAGCGTGCTTTTAGATTTAGATTCAATTTCTTTAATTGCTTATTTTGCTTACACTTTCATGTGTATGTTTTATTGGGATTTGACTTTTGAAATCACAATTTTACTCCGAAATATTCAAAATATGGTTATCTTAAAATAACAAGTGCCAAGTTCGCCAATCAACAACCCAGTTTTTTAAGGATTTCCGAGCCATCAGAAGTCACTACTCGTATAACAAAAACTGATTGAATTAAATTCAGTTGATTGTATCTTTTCTTTAAGTTAATCCATTCAAAGGATTCCTGTTTAATGAGTAAACACATTAAGAGAATTATTTATAAAGAACAAAAACCCCTTCTTCCAACATCAATTTTTATTTGCTTTTTTTTCAATCTCAATTATTCACATTTCATTACGCATTTTTATAAAACAACATCGATTCAATTCCATTTCAAAAACAAGTGAATAAATACCTTAGCTATATTTTTTTTTATTAGACATCGTTTCAGAATCCTTGAAATAACATTTTTTTCGAAATTTCTTATTTGAAATCCTGGCATTATACTAATTATGGGAAGATAACCTCAAAGGAGTTCCAAATGTAATTCTATAGAACCTACTATCTCCCCATACTCACAATTTCAATCCCAAAATCATCCACCCTTGTTAATAAAAAAAAATGTAAGTCAAGAGTAAAATAACTCCTGCGGGTCAATGGGTTATAAGTTTCCATGGTAGCCATGGGACAGACAGACGCACGGAGCCCTTTCGAATATAACTCAATTTGCAAAAAAAAATAAAAATAAAGAAAAAACCATCATGAAACACCCCTTGGGTTGTTTTATAAAAAAAAAGAAAAATAATTGGAAAATAAATCCTGAAGAAAATAACAAAATCACTGATAATTGAATTTCCGTTTAAGTATTTTATATTTTAGTACAAAAGGATGTTCCACAGAAAGTATAATAATAATGTTAATGAACCTTTGATTGCCTTGCTTCTAGTTACGTCTGGTGTGGTGTGGTGAGAGTGTAGTTGTAATTATAGGCTTTAATTGACTTATAAAATTATAATCTTATAAATTGCATCCTAGACAGTTTGTTTTTTTTTTTTGTATTCTTTGAATGGAACTTGAATTTTTTGATAAGGAACTTTAATTTTACACATTTTTTCGAAAAATACCCATTCAGGCTCTGACAGCAAAATGGACTCAATAATCTTAGAAGAAAAAAAGGTTCGAGTGAAGGAGACAAACCATCAAGGCGAAAAGGTGTCAAAAAAACTTGCTAAGTAAATTTATGATATTGATGTTGACCTAAGAGTCCTTGGGAATATGTATATGTATGTATGTCCCACTAGGTAAATCTTTTTATTTAATAACATTTACGTTTTTGGAATAGAGTCAAAAAAAAAGTTAAAGGAAATTTGCCTCAGGATGACGAATATTTCTTTAGGTGATGTGTTTCGTGTGTAATCAAAAAATATCCTTATCAAACTTTGCACACGAAGCTTATGCTTATTCAATAAATGTGCAAATTATATAAAAGATGTCACAGTCACCAGAAAGTTATAACTTTTGGAGCAAGGTGGAGCAAGAGACATCCATATATTTTGACATTTATTAGTTTTGTAAATGGCGGCATTGCTACTTTGACATTTTTTAAGCAAACAACAAACTACAAGTCAAAATCAACATAAATCGTTATACAAACAAATACAAATAATTCCATTCGTCTTTGTTGACAACTTTAGCGCCACCTTGTGTCTTTTCGCCATTTTACCTACTTCATTCATTTTTGACAAGAAATACAAAAAAGGCTAAAGGTGAAGACTGCACTGCACATTCATTGCAAATGAAAAGAGGTAAAGGGCAAATTAAACCTGGAGTTGCATTTTTTAATGCTGTCAAAGGATTCTGTAAGGCATTTGATGTGCTTTGCTCACTTTGAAGTGAATTCAAGTAAAAAACTGAACATTTTAGAAGCGAAGTGTAATTATTTTTGATGTTTAATTTACAGTGGAATTATACTTTTCTTATATGAAATTCTACTTAATTACAATTACTATTTGAAAATTCTTTAAATGAAGAATCAAAACAAAATAAGTGGTGGTTGTCAAATGAATATTTGGAAAAACATTATGGCGTTACATAGGGGACCATTTTTGGACCGATACTTTTCTTACCTTAGCAAAATAATTTGAGGTGGGAACCTCATAAATATTCGGAATTCATCATTATTTGAATGTAATGTATCGATCTTCTCGTTGACATCTTTATCGATTTCCATGAAATTTTTTTAAAAAGACGAAAATATAATTCAACGATAATATTTTTCTGGCACATGACGAAGCAAGCTAGCCTTAGTTGTTTTAGTGTTACTCAAAGAATTCAATTATAGAAAAAAATATAAAATTGGAATTTTTAGAGTCTGAAAACTACTTACAACTACGAATTAAAATTTTAGAATTCTATCAAAATCAAACGAAGTCTTTAGTTTAATTTTTGTTTTATATTTGATGAATAATTTTTAAGATATAGCTAGACTGTCAAGCTAAAAAGTAAAACGTCTTCTAGCTAAGCGAAAGAAAAAATCAGTATGTTATATGTATGTTTTCTAAGAAAACTTACCCGTGACCTTAAGGAGAACTTAAGCTTCAGACAATCTCATTAGTTTGACATATTCTTGAAAGGACATTATGACGTAAGATACTTATTAACACATTACCTTCCATTATCCTATACATACGAGTATATACTCGTATATTGGCAAAGAAAATAAGTTTTTCCTCATTTGATTCCTCCTCGTTAGATCCTTGGAGCATTAGTTTGTCATAAGCTCCTTTCGTTTGTCTTTTTCTGTCCTTGTCTTAATGGCTGTCTAGTTTTTGTCTGAGAATATAGAATCAGAAAATTATAAAAATCGTAAAAATTGCTTGGAAAACATGAGGTTTAACACAGCACGTCAAAATAAAAAATCCTGTGAAATTTCAATGAATTAAATTTCTTCGAAAAATTCATATTTTAAACATTTTAATATAAAAATGCATTATGATATTTTTTAAAACGTCATTCCATCTTATTTCACACATTCTTCTTTTTATTTCACACATAGTTCGGTAGAATATTTGCATTTTATATATTTTTTTTTGTTTTTCTCATGTTCTCTTCTTTTTCCATCCGTGGAATTATAATTTTCCACTTCATTTCAAATTGACATTTTAAATGATTATCTGCAGTGTCACTTGAAAGCAAGACCATCATATAATACTTAGGTACATAATATGCGTCTTACAGTGACTGTGCAACGAATTAAAAATGTAATTCATACAAATATTATAACATGCTTTTTTGACGTGTCATTTATACATTATACCGCATTTACATAATTTTATATCTTTTTTCTATTTGCTGCTAATGTAAGACAATATCTTGCATGATTCTTAAACAAAAAGTTGAAATAAATCTCTTTTCGTTCATGATGACGATAATGTCATATTGTGTGGCAATTTTAAGAGATGTAAATGTCAAAAGCAAACGTCATTTTAAGTCACCATAAAAAACAATCTTTTGCAAATCAGTGCACCCTGGGGTTGAAGGGAGGTGCTAACATTTTATCATCTTTTTGTTTTATTTGTTTATAGGGGGGAGGAAGTTTTATGTGCCTTGAAAGATTTTCGAAAACAATTGCGTGTATCCATACATACATACATATTTATGGTTATACATATGTAAAACGACTGGGTGAAATTTTAAAGTAAGAAATTTAATGCGCTGGCGGTTAAAAACAAAAGCCAATATATTTGCTAATAAAAATAAGATAACATTAAATGCAATAAAAATGAAGTCACTTGAAGTTTTATGATTTTGAAGCCCAAACACTTAAGACTTGACATATGTAACTCTTTTATTTGTTATGATGACGTTTTGTGATTTGCAAAGAAATATAAACAAAAAAAAATTGTGAAATATTCTATAGAACTGAACAAAATTTACTTCTTGTAAACAACTTTCATCTGTGAAATATTCTACCCCAGCAAGTAATCAATTTGGAGCGGATTGTTCAGAATTTTCCGCAACGCATACTTTGTCATAGGTTCAAATTTCCTTGGAGGTATCTTATCAGAAAAAATAAATAAATCAATGCGTCGGAACATTTTTCTCTGCAATCAATTTGAGTCGGAGGAAATCGGAAGAACAATCACACCAAGCTGTGAAAAATTACACACACACACACACAATTTCACTCAACACATGTCAGGGAAAAATTCCGAACAGCTGTTTTGAAGAATATCTGAAAGTAAAAATTCTCTGAATCGTACAAAATCGAAGAATTTTCAGCTCCGAACGGATATTTTGCTAGGTCCGATAATCGCTAGCAAGAACTCGTAAATAGGCTTTTTTAACCTTCAATTTTTGAAAATCAATTCTTTTTTTTTTATCAAAATTTACATATAAGAGTTACAAATAAGGGGGAGTTGTAAAAATTAATCGGAAACTTTTACAAATTGGATTTACCTAAAGCAATTCAAAAATCCCTCAGCTTCCAGTGTGAAAAATACTAAATTTACAAAATTTTTTTAAAATATACTTACGACAAATGTTAAAAGGTTACATCGTATCATCAGACCTACAAGTTTCAACTCAGCGCCAATTCCCGTGCAACACGATGATTCAATAGTTACTAAAATACACGTTTCATTTAAAAATAGAACTCAAAACATTTCAATTCTCTAATGTTGTCAAACTTCAAATATTTATCGGTACATATGTAAACGCCAAAAGTTAAAATAACTTTCAAAAACAAATCTTAAAATAACTTAAGTGATATAAGAAAAGACCAAACGATTCATCACTTAAACATAACATTTTTTATTTATACAATGAACCGAGCGAGAGTTGGATGAATAAATAACAAATACCTACAAAAAAAAAAACTTATTTATTAACACTTATCCCATATCACTTGAATTGATTGACACTAAATGTATTTTGTGTTTTATTTGTTTTTGCAGAATTGTCATCAGAAGCAACGGCAGCAGTTTTACAACAAAATACTTACATCCAAATGAAATCAGTTGAATCTGCAATGCAATCAGAGTGAAATCTACAGAAAAACACATCCATTGGACATCAAATAAAAAGAAGAATACTCCTCCCCCTCCCGGTCTCTTGCCTCCGTCTCCGTTTACGTCTCCGCCTTCTCCTCGTCAGACAATCCACAACAACTGACGACAGTAATCTGTATTTTTTTAAATTGAATTTACTCGGAAGATTTTCAATCATCCTCCCCCAAGCCAAGCCAAGCGTCGCTCGTCGCTCGTAGTCGTCGGGCGGCATAGTTTTTGCTACCAATCTTTTCATTTACACCGTCTCAGGTCTCACGATAGATTATTACTTATCTCTAGTCTCGATGATCTTGATAATGACGATGATGACGATAATGATGATGAAGAATGACTAATAGACAAGTAATTGAAGTTTGTTGGAAATCTATCCGCCATTGAAATGAAACAAATATCAAACCAAATTATGCGACAAATTGAATCAAATTCGTTGAGAAAAACCGTCTTCGCCACCACCACTGTCGCCGCTGCCGCCACCACCGCCACCATCATCGAGACTGACATCCACGTCTTCGTCGACATAATGACAAATTTCATTTTAAATTACCGTTGTTGGTGGTGGATTTTATAAGCGGACAGTTTGTGTCAAAATGAATGGCTCCTCAAAAGAACGACGACAACGACATTGCCATTCTTTTCGCAAGATAGCTCAACTAAACAAGGATTTAAATAATAAGCTCACAGTCGGTGTTGGCTCCTTCTGCTCCAGTTGCTGCTATTCCTCCAGCTCCTTTCAAAGAAAAAATAAAAATCATAAGAGAAATAGAAATAGAAACAAAAACAAATTCAAAACGAAATCGAAACCTAAACAATTACTCAGCATCAGCATTTGACAATCAGATAGGGCAGCGAATAACGGTATACGCGTTTAGAGACGTCAAAAAAAAAATTTAGATAGATGCACGTTGATGGTGAATAAGAAAAAATATTAAAGCCCAAAATATCCAGAGAAAACGACGTGGACCAACGACGAAAAACTCATATTACACTATAAATAAAATATTTAGAGAAATCAGAAACACATCATACAATTTTTATCAGTAGGGTCCGATCCTTAAGCGGGAGACAGACCAAACGTCAAAAACGAAAAAGAAAAGGAAACATTGAAGCTTACATTTGCTCGTACATCCGGATTAGGAAACCAACGACGACGTACGGCGACGTACGGCAGATCCCAAGAATATTTAAATAATTTACAAAATGGCCGAGGTGAGTTATAATAATTTTGTTTGCTATTTTCTATTCTCCATTCATCGTGAACCGTAAGTGTAAGCATAAGCGTAACGGTCCTTTTTGTTTTTGGGTATGTTTGGAGATTTTTTATTTTTCTGTGTAGTTAAGCGCCCTCTCGAGGGCACCACTTGCAAAGTGGTACTTGGAATATTTGAAATATGTATTAAACTTTAGTAGAAGTGCTAGGGGAGTGGGAGGGTTACGCAAGTTTGGATGGCAGAGATTAAAGCTGTGTATGTTCGGAAATTTATTCCACTATAACCGTAAAAGGTTTGTTTATGTGCAAATTGGATTTGTGGTTGATATAAAAGGATTGCTTTCAAATGGAAATGAGGTTCGAGAACTTCTCGTGTCCGAGTTTTGTTGTGCGAAATTTTATGCCAAAATTTATACATGCTATACACACTTAAACACACATCAAAAGGGAAAGTTATTTTCAAGAAGAACAAGAAGAGAAAAAGTTATAAGTTCAGAGTTGTGAAAATCGAAAATTTACCAAGTAATTTGCATTTTCTATCAGTTAAGGGGGGTTGATTAGATTGAAATGTGGTTTTTTAAAAATGTATAAGATTTGTTTTGTTTTTGTTTTGTTTTTGAGGTAAAATACTCGTAAGTCAAATCTCACATATGACCCATTGTTCAAAAAGGTATAAAATTTAGTTCATAGTTGAAAGAATAGCTTATTTGGGTATAAGTTTGTGTTTTTGGGGTTTTCATGGTTTTAATTCGATTTGAAACTTAAAAGTGTAGGATTTTCAAATAGAAGAGACAAAAACCTCATAATTAAACTAAAGGTAAAATAAAATAAAAACGTTTACATTTAGAACTATTTTGTAGATGCAAATTGATAAGTCTCCATTTATTTTTTAAGCTCTATTTCTGCACTGAAGCAAAAATGTTTTCTGTGGGAAGTTGACCATGAGATGAAATGATTTCTGATGTAGTGTGGTCTTTTTTTCGTCAAAAATAGCTTTTGATTTTGGTCTCGTATAACTTTGAGTCTTATATCGGCATCGGTAATGCGTTTTATTAGTAAATAGTTGAAGTTTTTAGTCTTGCCTCAAAATACCCACGAAACTAAACCTCGAAACATTCTTCATTTTTAGAGCTAAAAATTGAAAAATACTAAATGATTTTTCGGATCCAAAACTACGATTTCCAAAGGATTTTTAGTCCATTCTATCTTTAATGACATTCAAAAGCTTATTACTTTGAATATGGGCAAAACAAAATCGGATTAAGTTCACTTATAAACAGTTTTGGTAGAGTTCAGTTGATGTTTTTTTTTTCAATAGATAATTTTAGTATACTAACTAATAACTAATTAGTTTCTTTAAAAGATTAAGATTGTTATGACTTTAGATTTAAATATTTTCGATTTGCAGATCGAAATTTTAAACACTGATCAATCGGTTTTGGTTGTTTAACTGAACTTTTCAACCACTTGAACCCTGAACTTTGGATTGAAGCAGATAAATCCAATTTTGAACAAGAATTTTGAAAATAAACCCCATTTTATGAAACAACAACAACACACACATTTATCAAAGTGATGACAGATGAAATTTGAACAGACGTTGGTTGATTCAAAAAATTCGATCCGTAAATTTGATTGGAAAGCAAAAACCGATCAATTCGATTTGTTCAATAGAAAGCAAACAAAAATTGGGTATTGGCAATTTGACGATATTTTATTACAAAATAAATTGATGTATTTTACCAATGGAAAATCTATTCAACAAACTACGAAAACGAAATTTTTATTTGCTGAAACTTATACATATGTAGGTAGAAAAAGTAAACTTTATTTAGCAAAGATATTAGGCTTGCGTTCTTTCTCAATAAAATAAATCTATAAATTATAATTAAAGGCAGTCACGCAACTGAATCAAATTCAAGATTGCAAATAGTTAATTGTTTGGTTTCAGTTACAACGGTAAAATAATAAAACCATTTCTTTACAATAGTGTTTGTGTCACCTTACATTCAATCAAACTGCCAATTGCTTCTTCCTTTCTTTTGACGTTCAAATATACATAAATAGATAAATGTCGGATCTAAATGACAGAAGAGTACGAAAAAAATAAATAAATTGGGTTTCAATTGAATTTCAGAGGCGACAAGAATTTTTGTTGTTTTGTTTTATCACATAAATTGAATATTGAGGACTTCTTATACTAAGGAAAAGATAATTATCATAGGGTTGACAATCAATGTCAAAAATCACCAAAGGCAAAGGGTCACCAGTGTTGTCAATCAATAAATGAAGTATTTACAAACATACCTTCTATACTTGTTCCGAAGTTCATTGGAACGATGTAAACTTCTTGACATTATTGGAATTCCGATTTCTTGTCAGATTGATTCCTTAGTTTTGTATACGTATTATTATTTTTTTTTCCCTGACGTCTTTAAGTGATTCAATGCCGAGGGTATTTTTGAAATTGGGGACAAAATAATGGAGTTATGCAGCACGTGTTGTATGGAGTAGTTGTTGGAAAGGAAAATCAATTAATTCCAAGGGTTTTTCATGGCAAGAACTTGAGGTTCCATTTGAAAAGCTTTGCATAATTTAATCGTAAGTGGTAAGAAAATAAAATACAAACAGTTATCAGCCTTAAGTGTGGCTTTTAAGAAAACACTTGTCTTAATGTGATGGTCATGATTGGAAAAATACTGCTTTTTGAATTGTAATTACATTTACAAAGTTTTGTTTTTTGGATTGGAACATGTTATTATATCTGGAGACGCATGCCCTTCCTAATCACGTACCATTTTGAATAAGAGAATAAAAATCTATCTGATAAGACGAAAACTATACTTTTTATAAAAGTTCTCTCCGGTCTAAATTCAGTTTCTGTATAGTAATTATGTGATTTATTAATAAGGCGCAGGTCATGCTATCGTTACAAGGATAGGTTAGGTACGATTACAATAACTTTGGAACCACAAAATAATTAAGGATTCTTGGAAGGGGACACCATTATGGGGTATACTATACCTTTATCTTACTTGTTTCCAGCTAAATGGATTATATAAATTGTTCTAGTTCTTAAGGCCAAACACTTGATCCGATGGGTAATCTTGCATACATATGTATATGGTTTGAAAGGTTATAGTGCGCTTAATGGGTCCATAAATTGATTCGTACGTCGCGTCGCGTCGTCTTGAATTGTTAAATAGGAAATAAAGGATTTGTTTGAATTAATTACCAAATTATTATTTAACTCAAGCCGTTTTCGGGAAGTTGAAAATCAAGTTGTTTTATTGGTTAGAACCCAAATCACTAACGGCAACTTCACATTAGAGCCCTTGAAAAGTGAACATTATTCATGTGATTTTATTGGGGTTCTAAGTACTTCCTCAAATGTTACTTAAGACCGAAATTCTTTAGCGATTTTTTGTAGTTTTTTTAAAAGATAATTAGATGAATTCAAATAATATTGTTATTGAGAAACGGAAAACTGTCAAATTTGTTTAAAACATTTTGTATTAATATAATATTTGTATTTTTTGTAGAAGCATTAAATTGAAAAAATGATTTTAAAGAGACTTATGTATATAAATCTATTTAACTCAATTTATTAAATTTGACAGCAAACAATATGTTGAAGTCCATAACTTATACCTTTCCAAATGTCACTCCAAATTTTTTCAGGCAAACAAAATAAGGTCTATAAATGTTTCCATCAAAAATTTTGTATCAAAACTACTGTGTACGGGTTACTTTTATTATTTATTTTAATATTTTAGTTAACTTAAGAAAAACATAATGTTCTTATAATGTAAATACATGAACTGAAATTCATACATACATACATACATATGTATGCATTCCGACATTCCCAAAAACACATAAAAAGTAAAAATGAAATCCATTATTCATTATTCGAACATACTTTAAATTTATTTTGTCCATAAAACTTTTGTCTTGAAAATACCCAAACTATTTTCTGTAAGTGACAGAAATGAAATATCTATACATACATATCCATCCATATACATACATACAAACAAATAACATTTCTGTATGAACAATTTTGATGTTGATTTTTTGACAAAAGAACACAAAATATCTTTTACAAAAGTTAGTTTAGTTTTCAAATACAAGGAAATATAAAATGATGATGATGATGGTATGTATGTATATTGTTATTTGAGTTTCGAATAGAAATTTAATTTAAATTTCTATCGAATAGAAATTAATGAAATTGTTGTTTGTGTTTACTTTCGAATTAAAGTCAGTTGAATATTTATATCTTCAAGGGTTCAAGCAATGACAAAGCAAATGAGTGAATTCAGTCAATCTTATGTCTTCAAATTGACATTAAGAACTGAATATTTTGTCTAAATGTCAGAATATAATTTGTTGTCAACATTCAGAATTACAAACTGTCAAATTTTATAATAATATCAGTTTTTTAATGCAACAAAAAAAAAAAAAAAACCTTCAAAAACAACAAATCACTGATTCTAAGTTGACACAAATCCAAACTCGGTCAATTAAAAAGAAAAACATTTAATTTTTCGGTCAAAAGAATCACTTCACGCTCTATTAACTTGAAAAAGAAAATTCAAAAAAAAAAGTATGAACTAAACAAAACCACTCTCATTTTTGTTTCCCTTGTCCTTGTGCTTGATAATTTATTTCAATCCTAAAAATAGAAAATTTAAAACAAATAAGACATCCAACATCAGACAAACAATTATTTTATTATTTTGTGAAAAAAAAGTAAATTTATATTCATTCATTTTGTTGAAGTTTAATTTCTTGTTAAGCTGTATTGAAAGTATTAAAAAGAAAAAAACATAAATCGCACGAACTTGCCCTTATATTAATTTTTCTCGTGGATTTATGTTTGAGAGATAAAAATATGAATTTTCAATTCAATTGAATAAATGAATAATAATTGAAATAATTTATTCACTTAGCTGATTAAAGATAAAAATATATTTATGTATTGGAAAAGGATAAAATGAAAGAAAATAACTTCGTAACAGTCATTCGCGTGACAAGAAGACAGAATATACCCCTTAAATGTCAAACGTGTCCAAATTTCCTGCCAGAAAATATTGGCCAATTGTCAATTTCGTAGTAAATGTCATTCATAAGAAATAACATCATGTCCTTCTCATAGAAATGCCATCTATCTCTGAAAACAATCAATTTCCGGTTTTTAGGATTTTTTTACTTTTAATTTTCCGCCAGTTTGTCTGCTTTTTTACCAACGACCAAACACATGAGATTGACAACATCCTGTAAAGGAAACACTTCTTTCCGAATTTTAAATACTGGGTGCAAGCTAAGAACATTTGAAAATTCATATTTAATTTCGAGGGTGCTTAAGTTTTTTTTTTTTAATTAAAAAAATCTCTTAAAAATGGAATTCAAATTGTATTTCAATTAATAAGTAGCATTTATGGCTTTCATAAAAATTTCAGTAGGAGAAAATGGCTTCAATGATTTTGGAGTAAAATAATAAATCCTGCGAGGGTAGAGAGTTCAATTTAAAAAATGTTTTTGTATATTCATTAAGTGATGTGTTTTACGTGTGTTGGTATCTATAGAGGAAGACGTCTTTAAGGGATAAAATATTTTATGTTTTCTTTCTATGATGATTTTATTTACATGTTCGTAAATGTAAATAATATGGGTCTTAAAGCTTTATGGCGGCTGCGGCTTTAAATATATTCCCACCAAGAGCTTAAAAAATCCAGTTGTTTTTGTACAGATTAAAATCTAAGTTAAACACTAAGTTTATAAAGCTTCCTAGCAAAGTAAAATACAACCAAAAATTGTGCAAGATATAATAATCGACATTTCTTTTGTCCCCCACTGCTTCTCTGAGTGACGTTCATCCGAAAAGTT
Organism: Scaeva pyrastri; assembly: GCA_905146935.1. NCBI lineage: Eukaryota > Metazoa > Arthropoda > Insecta > Diptera > Syrphidae > Scaeva > Scaeva pyrastri. The sequence goes on along the minus strand of LR989929.1, from coordinate 9,967,378 downwards.
GACAAATCAATCTGTCGCTGTTTATTTTTATAGATCTGTGACATTGAAAAACTTTACAAGAAACTAAAGACATCCAATTTGACAGATGTTGATTTAACAATATCAACAACAACTGTCAAAGTTCAAATATCACTATTAGAAGATATTTTTTTTTTATTTAAACAGAGTGATATTGAAACAAACTTCAAATCGTGACAGAAAGTTGTAAAACTTCATGTCATAAATCAGATCTGTTTCCTTTTCACTCAGTTTGTGTGACAAAACTAACTTTATCTGATTGTCAATAAAATCTAAAGTGACCAAAACTCATCGAAACGACTTCAGAACACAGTGATGTACCAAATACAATTCAGTCATGGAACAAACCTACATACATTTGGTCTGCTATTACACCTTGACTCTTAAGTCATGACTCTAATTTGACAGCTCTCTTTAATTCAAATTTCCTTGTTTAGGAAATCATACATTCTGTCTAGCTTTTTCAACTATAAGGGTATACATGTGAACTCGAGCACGACGAATTTAAATAAAGAGGAAAAGCAATATAACAAATGAGTGAAAATAAAATGTCAAAAATGAGTCGTGGAAAATTTGCCCGCGACTCACAGGGAAAATTTTCTTCCGTTTCATTTTTTCGAATTTTGTATCTCTCTTGGACCAACGTAGTTCGAAAAGAGTCACGACTCATGAGTCGTCGTGTAATAGCAGACTTGACAACTGATTTCAGTGAACCCGAAATTTCGAATTCGAAAACAATTGCGTTTGGGTCGCTTGTCGCTTCTTAAATGAACGAGCTGTCAGTTGCGCTAGCTTGTGACGGACTACATATATGTATATGGTTTGTTAAAATGCCTTAAATCATAGCTAAATTTTTAATTGCTTCTTTTGATTATAATTTAAATTGATATATGCACGTACTGTAAGTTCACTTCGAGTCAAGCTACAGACGAAATTCAAAAATTCATTTAAATTTTGGGATGTATTAAATTACCTTGTATCTTAATCTATTTGTGTTTTCTTTCCTTTTTTCTTAGCAGACAGACCTACAATTACCAAGAATTTGGGTTCAGTAATATCATAACTTTCCAAAATATAGTTTCCATACAAATTTAAGGATTATTTCACAAGAAAAAGTCACCAGAAAGTTTTTTCAAACAAAAAACTACTTAACGTAAAATTGCGCTCTCGTTTTCTAAAACGCCTTGTCCATCCAATTAGTTGATTATCTCTGCATCCACATACATACATCCATTTATGTGTTCATGTATATATATGAAAAAATATATAGGTATGTACGTTTCATTGAAAAGCACACATCAATAACAAGAGTCTATACATACATTACATACTTATATTCTTTTCAAGGATAAACTACCTTTCCCACGCCATTCATTATACCAGGACATATAAGCTGATGTATAAAGACTGTGCATAGTTAGTTTAGTTCAAGTTCAACGAGATTTTCTTTACAATTTATAAAACTTAAGTACATTGCACAGACATCTAAGAAATAAAATTAAAAAAACAGCAAAAACAGAAAAAAAGAGAACAAGTAGGATTTATCTAAGGACGAGACAAAGTACAAAGGACACACGAGAATGTGCTCTTTATTATTATTTTTTTGTCCTTGAGCTTGAATTTACATTTTATTGTTTGCTTTTTTGCTCAATAAAAATATGTATATACAACAAATACAAATCCACATGACACATACACAAGTTTAAATATTTTCTCAATAAATCTATACAAAAAAAAAAAAACAACAATAGCCCAGTCGAAAGCAACTCAAATCCAATCGAATCCAATCGTTCCCGCCAACATATTGTCGCCTTTAAAAACCCATTTAGAAATTCATTTTGAAAATAAAAACATTATAGTTTTTTTTTTTTAATATTTACTTGTCATTTTATTAAATTTTCTTATGTACGTAATTTATTGAAAAAGTTTCTACATTCTCACCGTTTATCGAATTATGTGCTGGTTTTGTGTTAAACTACATATTCCTTTATCATCCAGGAATATGGAATATATAGGGAGGTGTATTTGCGTAGAGGAATACCTTGGAGTCAATGTAAATTTTAACAGTAAAAGTTTGCGAGGATACAAGGTTGGATGAAGAGAGCTAAGAGGTGGATGCCGCGTGTAGGTAACTTATTTAGCTGATGTGCACTTTACGTTCATCAGGATTAATGGAAGGCGCCTCACCGCCGCTTCCGCTTCTGCCGCCGCACCGCTTCTCCGTCAACACTGAACGAGTTGAAAAACAATAAAAATCCAAGGAATTCATTGCTGTGAGCTTCAACAATGAGGGTTAGGGATTATGGGACACGAGGTGCAGGCGCCCCATTTTCACACAATCGAGGACATTTTTTCCACAAATTGAAAGTGACTCACATTTGGCTCAGTGTAAAAAAACGCTTTTCATCACAAATAACATCGTAACGATAACTTCACACAATTATGATGGAAAAATGGCAAAGTTTTTGTTTTCTTTTTTGTTAAATAAACACAAAACCGATGTAGATACTGAGGCGTATGAGTGTTTTTTTTTCTTCAAAATTTAAATAAATTTAAATTATTATCAAAGCATTCCGCCCAATTTTTGATGATGCAGTTAAATGAAATGACATAATTATAGTCCCTGCAATTGATGAATGTTTCTCATGAAGTTGCATCGCTTATATGACATGTGGAGACATTTACTGGGTACCATAGTTCAGTTACTTTGATGTCGAGTTTAAGCCACAGACACTCGGGTATATTGCTCTATACATCCTGTTTGTACTATGCTAAAAACTAAACAGTAATCTTTTTTCAAACTTCACAATTATTATGCTCCAATAATTAATGACAATTTTACTTGTTCACATAGGTTCTTTGCCAAGAATACGTCACATCGGAGAATAAAAAGTTTTTGCCAAAAATTCAAACTGTAGCCGATAATTTAAATCGAAGTCACACAGTTTGGTCGTTTCAATTCTTTTGTCAATACAAAGTATAACGTATTGACTATATGTATATTGACTATATATTTTGATTATAGGATTATGACAAACTCAGTAGCTAAGAAGCGCACTTAACCTTTTACACCTGTTATACAAATCGTGGTCTCATGAATTTAAGTAAACTTAAGGTGGATTGAATCAATAACTCAAAATACTCGTAGGCCCTAGAGACCATTTTGAATGATCTAAAGACGGCCCTGATGACTGATGATGGCTCCAGAAGAGTTTCACGTGCAAGGATAATGTCATGCTTAATTAAAGCAAATAAATTGCAATGAAGAAACGAAATTACAAATAACCAATGTTGTGAAGGTTATATAGAACGGGCTGATAAAGTTGGGAAATGGAATAACTAAAATTTTTGTCCATCCTGGTGCATTGTCAAAGTTGTTCCTATTACTTATTTTTCAATTGATAGATAAACATATTAAAATTTTAGGAGGATTAATGCGTTTCCTGTGAAAATTTTACAAATTAAGAAAAAGTATTTTTAAGTAGGTATCCCAAAATTCGACAGGAAGTTCTTACTAAATATTTTTAAGGTAAGTTAGCGGGATAAGAAAGGTCTTGACTTGAAATTTATTTTGATTTTCAATTTTTGAAAAAAAAAATGAAACACCAGAATTATACCTAAAATACAACAATCCTTCTCGGACTTTTGCAAATTTAAATTCCTTTCAATATGAGTAAAACCATCTTTACAGACCTTACAGGCCGACTCCACAGGACATAATTTATGTCATGCGGTCCGATCATGACATGAAATCTCCAATGGAGTCGCGATATCTCATCTTATGACATGATGTCAGCGATCTATGTCAGCGGTTTTGTCTTGATATAGATGCCTGACATGAATTTGACAGATGTTTTGTTTTTGTTGCTTTTTTGTGTGCAGCTGACATTTCATCTCATTATTTTTTGATTCTCATGCCGGCAGGTTTTGTTTGGAGCCAAAACAATTTTTTTTCGAGTACGAAATAAAAAAAAAATGTCAACTTTTTTAATAACCCAGAGGAGATAAAGGTAAAAAAACAAAATTTATTCATAAAATGAATTTCTAATTTTTCAAAACATAAACAAACAATGCAAAATACGATATTCTCAAAAAAGCTTGACGAAGAAGTATCTACAATTGGACGTTTGCCAGAGATACTTCCAAGTCAGAGTCTTTTGCATGAATGAAATGTCAAGACATAAACTGCCCAGCAAAGAGAGAAGACATTTCACAGATATAGATGTCAGAGATTTAGTTGGCGATACAGATATCTAGTGGAGTCGGCCTGTTAAGCATGATATGACGTTATTCCCTTCATTAGCCAGAGTAAAAGTTCCAAGTTCTTACAATAAAAATCTGCATGAGAGCATTTGTAACCTATCCCAGTTAAGATTCATTAACGTGCGCAGTTTATTTCGATTTCCTATATCATCATCATCATTATCATCTTCATCATCATCATCACCATCGTCATCATCTTCTTCATCATCATCATCATCATCATCATCATCATCGAGCGTTAGACTGATGAGTTTAAAATTCAATTGCATCGTAAAATACGAGTATTTTGTATTTTGAGTCAGAAGTGAGGTTATGCACGAGAAGATTGATTTCACAGTTACGAGTATGTAGAATTATAGATGCACAGCCAGACATTGCCAAACTGAAAGGACCAACTAAATCTTGATGTAGAATTGTAAATGCTTTTATATATATACACACATATAGAAAGTTTGATTTATAATGAAATGAACAAGAGAAGTCAATTTAATTAAATGAAACACTTCTTTTCTATTTAAAGTTTTTATTTCTCCTGTTTTGTGTGTGTTGATGTGAAAGTTATTGGCTTCCTGATGTTGATGATGTTGAAAAAGAAAAGTTGTCGGAAATGAACAATTTTCGGCCATGACCATGACCAATAAGTTGTTTACATGGCACGAATGTTAATCAATCATGGTGTGCTGAGAAGATGGACGAGGAACATTTTGTTGGGTCATCTTTCTATTTAACATCTATATATTGTGTTATTGTATATCGTGTCGGTCGTCGTCGTCGAGGACGAATTTTTTGGGTGAATTCCTTATAGTTTATCAAGAGATTTTCTGGTTCACTTTCCAAAGCTATGAGTGTTAAGTATCATCTATACACTTTGACAAATTTGATTGAGTTAGTTGAAAGGAAACAAATTGATTCGAGATTTGAGAAGAAATTTAAGTTTTCTGGCTTTTTGATGGATTGTTTGGATCGTGAATTGTTGTTTTTTTTTTCAACAGAGATGTAATTTTTTTGAGGAAGAAGTTTTTTCTTTCGTAAGGATAAATTAAATTTTGTTACTTTAAATTATTTGTGTTGATGCATAAAATTGTTTTTTTTTTATATTTTTTTTTATCTTTAAAGTGTTTCCTCTGGTGTTCTTCGAAGGCAACCAATTAATTACCATATCCAAATCTAAGTCTGAGAAATCAGTATCTTTTATCCTATCTTCCTTAATGACTAAATCGGCCTTAGTCTAAGGCTTAAAACACCACGGTTTAAGATTGAGTTAGCGCCATCTGCTGATAAATAAGTGGGACCTGCTATTTTTGTCAACATAAGCAGCAGGTTGGATATGAAACTTATTCTAAAAAATGTTCAAATTGTAGGAAACTATTGTAAAATATTTAATTTGGTGAGAAATACCCTCAATTCATTTTTATTTAATTCTGGATCGAGTGAGCCTTTCTCTTAAGCTTTAATAAAAACCATCTGTAATTTTTTCCTTCTTGTACGAAAGATAAGTTTCTAATAAGAGAATCAAACTTATTTACTATTTGTTCTTTAATTAAGCTCTTTGAATTTAAATAAATGTTCTAAGCTTAAAAAAACGGTTTGATTATCACATTGGAATTAAGATATTTACTCAAAGTCTTATGCTCTTACTGGAATTAATTTATTGCACATATGCAAATCTTACTCGTCTGATGTTAAACCCACAAAAGTGCTTTAGTAACATATGTAGCTCAGTGGTTCGAATAAAACAAAGCAAACTAAACAAATAAGATTAGAAGCAAAATCACGTTTAAGCTGTAAATTCTTTGATTTTATTGCCAAAATCTCCGGTTGCCAATTTTTGATGGTATTTTCTTTGCCATTGGCAAGGAAATCTGATGGAATTCCTATCATTGCAATTGCACACACAATGCACACTGCACACTGCATACTGTTGCACTCCACTGCACTTCTCTGCACATCGACTGTATAATAAAATGACAAAAGGAAAAACAAACTGAATTTCAATTGAAAGAAATCAAAAGAGGAGTAGTTTACGTCGAGTATTCTTATTCATTTCATTCTTCCAACGGTACTATATGCTATGCACTTGGTTAAAAAGAAGCAATATTAAATCAGAAGGGAAAAGAGAATAAAGGTAAAAAATTCCATAATAAACAAAGAAAAGTTTCAATTCCTTTGAGTTGTAAATTTTTGCATTTTTTTTTTGACAGATATTTGTCTGCTGAACAAATAACTTATACCTCTGAACAAAACGGATATGACAGCTTTATTCTCACCGAAAGAAAAAAGAAAAAAAAAAGGAAAGAAAAGAAATTGATTTTCACTTTAAAACTGTTTACAAACTTTCAATTCCCTTTCCTCCATTTTAGTGTTCTGTGGGTCATATTTTGTGGTGTTCATATAGTTGTTCGTTTTCAGACTCCCCCTTCATCTGCTGAATAATGGATGCTTGTCACTTTGTTCAGGGACTGACGCGAACACGACGCGACGACCCGGTAAGATAGTGTTTGTCATTGTGGTATGGGAAAGCATAACACCCTCGAGCTATTAAGGTATCACTGCATAAGGGCGTTGTCCAATGGCTTTTTGTATACGGAACGGATACCGCTATGAGTCCTTCAAGTACACCTATTAAAGGTATCGTTTTCTTCTACGCCGCGCCTCCGCCGGCCGCCGGGTAAACCATTATATTTCTTTCCGGTTACACTACAACTTGAATGCGTTCCTCGACCTAATAACCTCAAAGTCGCCAGCCATTTTTATACCTACCACAACCCTTGGAGTGGTGGCCTGGCGCCATTTGCTAAATTCTTAAGTTATTTTCCGTCCAACAATGGGGTATGTAGATGGATGGACTTAAGAAATTTAAACAGAGTTGTTATATTGACACATTCTAAAGACAAAACATTTACTGTTTTCTGTTAAGCCAATGTTTTCTTCAAGAACGAAACTTAACCATGATGGATCTAATATTGTACTCATTTTGATAAAATATATTTATCATTTATATGCGTTACTGAACGCGTTCATGTTTTTTTTTTTTGCAAAAAACAGACTGAACAAATGACATAGTTTTACGGATGCAGCTTAAATAAATAATAAATATGGCGCCTATGAACTATCAAAGTTTGAATTCGCTATTGAACGAGCCTTTACTATCTATTACATTGTATAATATAAAATAGATTGTATAATGTATAAATTTATTAATTTCATTCCTGTACGAGATAACCTTCTCCGCAAAATATGGTTTCTATTTCAACCAACGCAAACTAAAAATCTGAATTCAAAATACTGCCCTTACAAAAATCCATTCTAAAAATCATATCCAGTAAGGTTCTCGGGTATATTATCTAAAATCGAATAACTTTCTTTAAAATTTGTATAGATATTAAAATGTCAAATGTTCCCGACCTACGCAAATAAATTTGACAGTTTTCCATTTTTCCGACGACGTGACGCGATTCCACTCTGTGAACCTTTTATATAACATCCCAGGTATTTTTATTTTTATGACGTGAGGTGTGTGCGGTGGAATAACAAAACTTTGAGCCACGCTTGTGCCATAGAGCTTCAACTTTTGCAATTGACGTGAATTGTTTTATTACACCCCATAAGCATCGTCATTTAAATCTTGGTGTGTGTTGTGCACGCTCCCATAGCTCATCTGTTGTTGACTCCGAGTATAATGACGAGACCGAGACGATCCAAGAAACATTAGATAGAGAGGAGAGGGTGTTGTTGTTCTGGGTGTTGGAATCGTGGAGACTTCGGTCGACGACAAAGACGACTACGACAACGACGTCGAAGAAACTGGTGAATAGTTTGACAAAGTACGTCAATGGTATAGAACTTACGAAGAATGTAGATGGGTAGTGTAGGCATGTACCAGTACCTAGTACCTACTTGTGTTTCCTGGATAAGGCATTCTAAATACATGGGGGTTCATTTTCCAACCGAATGAACAATTTTCTAAATATAGACGACGACGATTCTCAAGAAATAAAAGAATCCTCTTAAAGTTCAGTTGCTTAAGATTTCACCGATTTCATCATCAAGAAAGAAAAAAAAATCATCAAACTAACCTTACAACGGCAAGCACAAAAAAAAACTTCCTTTTCCAAAATAGCCCTCCTCAAAATGGCAAGGATATTCTTTGTATCCCCATCCTGCTGCTGAATGTATTTTAAGAGTCTCTTCAAGAAATTCATTGTCGATGTTGCGATGTGTTGGCATTGATACAATACTCGTATTATTGTTATTGAACAGAAATGACATTGCCTTCCAATTCCGACAGTAAAAACATCTCCTGCTTTAAGGACACCGATACTTAATCTAAAATAGCTCAGCTTTTGACAGGTATCTCCGGGTGGTGTTTTGCGTACAAGAATAAAAAGACACATGAACTGAACATAAAGGATGAGATGAATAGTGATGGGGTTCAAGATGAGCTGCATCGGTATTTGAAAAGCGATAATGTCAAGAAGTTTGTGACTTATAAAACTAAAACTAAAACTACTACAGAATAGGTCTTCTGTAAATGACAGGGTCAAACGGAAAGTTTTAATTATTTTATTTTGAGAATAACAACTATTAAAGCTGCTTCAGCATCAAAGATAAAAATAATACAATATTGCCGAGAGACGGAGATAGAGAGGGGATGGTTGGTTGAAGTTAAGGATAAGGAATTAAGCAAAACTTGTTAATCTTTGGTAAAGTTGGACAGTGTTGTTCTATTCTAAGTTAATTATATCTTGACCATTTAAAAAGGAGTGAATTCTGATGATGGAAAAAGTTTTCAATTTCTTTATAAGCAAAGCGCATCATAAAATCACAAAATGTAAGTTTTCATTTCGTATTCCTGAAAACCTAAAAAAGAGTAAGAGTAACAAAGTTAACAGTTCTACTTTTTCATCCGTGGGAATTTTGTATGAGTTCACATTTTCTTATTCGTTCGTGAAATCGATTTTTTACGTGAAAAGAAGAGTCCTGATAACACTGAAAACATTGAAAGTGACTACTCTGACTTTTGACTCAATGACCCGGGCATTTTTTGACTAAATGCATTGAAAAAAGCTAGACACCTTTTTAAACAGAACACGGCCCGGCCATGACCAAAATAGCTCGAGTTGCTAATTGCATTTTGCGACCTTTATCATCATGAGGAGTGATCTCAATTGATAAGAACTGATTTTAAATTCTACGTACAGGTACGATTATTGCAAGGTGTACAAAATCAAAGAGCACTTCCAAAATAAGGAATTTAATTAAAATAATGGGCACCAGTAGGTATTAAAGAAACACAAAATTAAAGTATCCCAATTTATGTACATATATCAGACATAAAAAGAGTAAGAAAAAACAGACATTCTGTTTGTAAAAGCAAAATACCAAATTTCAGGACATTATGGATCAACCATTTAAAAATTAAATTGTACACCTAAATTGCCTATTATATAGTTCAATGATCCTAAGGTTTTAAGGAGTCGATTAACATAATCACACCCAACCTCATTACAAACAAAAATACCAGACTTAGACGACCGACGAAGCAGAGCCGCCATCGATTATGGAATGGTACAAAACTTAATTTTGGAATTCTCAATCATCTTTATCTGCCAGTTTAGTCTGGAAAATTATTTGAGATTATGTTTTGTTGTGTATTTTTGTCATTTCAATTACGATACTCGCCACAAGACCACTAGACCAGGAGACAGATAGGCGGACAAAATTGCGAAATTAATGACACATTCCTTGACAAAATGGCAATACAAATGGTTGGTATCAAGGGCGAGGAGACCACTGGAAGTTAACGAATTTCTTCCGCCCACTTTTTCAGTTTAAGCGTAAGTTTTTTTCTAAACAAAAATAAATGATAATGTCGTTTGAAACCTCATTAAGTTCAAGTCATAATTATGTTTGTCGCATTAAGAGATTGTCAAAAAGAAATGGAATTTTAACAAAGAAGTTCTAATTTTTTTGAACAAGTTTTGGCTTAAAATATAAAACAGCGTTTAAAAGAACAAATAAAATTAATTTTTCTTACAAAGCTATTTTCAAAGCCTTGTTTAATTAAATACAGGCAATATTTTTCTACTTCTAGTTAATTAAAGGGGTAACAGAGTCAAACTGTTTTTTAAGCCTTTGTGTTTTGAAAATAGTTTTAGATGACAAAAATTACATTATAAAGCAGTTTGTTTGAGAAATCAATACGATTTACGTAGTATTTTAGATGAAATAGTGCTACCTACTTTTTTGGAAATGTTACCCCTTTTTACATCGTGTTTTTAGACTGGTTAAAGATTTACCTCTTATTCTTATGGAAATTCCGTTTCATCTCAATAACATCGAAGTGAAATCACAAGGCCCTTCAAATTGAAAATTGGAATTGGGAAAGGTCAAAGGAATTAAATGATTTTTAAAAAGTTATGTCGAATCGGGTTTACCAAGGATTGTTAAGTTGTGAAATTATACAAAAATAAATCAGTGAATTTAAAAAACAACCAAAAACCGATAACCTTACCGTTTCATTTTTTTTTTTATCGAAAATAACCGTTCAAAACAGCACTCTATAAATTCCTTCTTCTTTTTCTATTTCCAAAAAATACTTTGAGTCTATTCAAATGAACCGAACTGTATCTTTGTACACCTTTACCCGCCACCTTAATCTCCATCCACTAACTCCAAGCACAATGACTACAGTCAATTTCTTTTTTGTAGCAAAACAATTATTTTTCTGTACGGATCGTCTATTCTAATCATAATCCCGCTGATATTTTTAGTAAACGCATTCACATTTACATTGTTTTGGTACTCCTGTCTCCTGTGGTGTATGTTCCTGCCGCAGTTCCTATTATCCTCTTTTCTGTTCAACAATAATACCAGCACAAGACTATACAATATAAGGTTGAGGTAGGTGGCGACTGGAAGGCGGGAGCGAGCGGCAAAAACAAAAAATCGATTTTTGTTCCTTTGGCATCCCTTGGATGTGCATAAAAAAAAATATGAAAAAATATTTTACCAACAAAATATTTGTTCTACCTTTATTTTCATATGAGGGTGTATTTGTTTGTATATAATCAATTCATATGTGCAATATAAATATTTTATTCATACACAGGGTGTTCCAAATACTGATGAATTCTTAGTTTCTGATTTGCTTCATGAAAGAAATTGCCACTTAAAGAAATCTTGATTGAGAACGACTTTAAAACATACGTTCCTTTGTTGTTTGCTTGTGTACTGTCACTTTTCAGCTCAAAAATGTCAAATGTAAATAATTGACGTTTGTTGTCATTTGCAAAAATTATAAAATTATATCATTGCGCCATCTTGTGTGAGTCATCGCCAAAGTTCTGATTTCTGTCAAGTTAGTTTGATTCTTAACTAAAATCTCGAAACACTCTTTTCAAAAGATGAAAAAAAAAATTCAAATAAAAACAAAAAATAATAATCAATAATGCTATTCTATTGTAATGCCCACAGGATGTTGTTGGCAGGCTTACGGGACAAGTGCTTGATGTAGTGTACTCAAAAAAATTATACAGAATAATTTTTTGCCGCATCAGTTTAGTCGTATTTCGTTTATAGGATTCCTTGTTCTCCTGACCGGAATGATACTTTTATACCTCTGCCCGCACCCTGCACCCTTCCCATTTACAAAAATAGTGAATAATTTATTTTCAGGGCTATCATTTTATGAACAAAAATTGAAAAACAAGTACAAGCAAATACTCGTACTTGAAGCTGAGAAAGCAAAAATACGCGTTTAGATTGTATGAATAAATGTTTGGCAGCTTGTTCCTTAGGAAATAAATATAAATGAATATCAATTTAAATGAATCCTGTTCATTCATTTTGATTATTATAGATATGCCTCTATAATGCCCTAAGGCTCCTCTTGAATTTGTTATGTTTAGGGTATAGGCTTTAGTCAATGAGAATTAGGAGCAGATGTTCTTGATTGTCTCAAGTTTTGTATTATTACTATGAGAAGTTTCGAAATTTGCCTTGCTAGAGGCGGAGGGTTTCACTGTGGAGATTTTCAATAAATCAACATTCGATTTATTAAATTTCATAATTTAATGATTGTAAATAATGATGTAATTAAATTAATTTACAAATTGAATAAAGCTGCTGGTTGTGAAATATTGATGATGATTTTTTTTATGGAAATGAACTTCACCGCTGAAGATGGCTTTTTGATGAAAATTAGGATCCAAATGCTTCAGAGGCTATCAGCGAATACATCTTGTTGTCTATCTATGGTCGTATACCTTCAACCCCTATGAGCCAATTGAATTTCTATAGGTAAAGTGATGACACAAGTTTCAATTTACCTTTTGAGAGAAGCCGAGTTCGTTGAGGTATAAGGGTTGGTTGATTATTATTTATTGAATGGATTCCAACTCATCAATCACACTGCAAAAGTCTCTCCGTTAGAATATTATTGTGACCGTAAAATGCACAAAGTGCACGCAACTTTACCCTAATAGAAGTAACATTTACACGAGTTCCATTATGATTTTATAAAATAAGCTGAATAAATTAGGTACTGCTAATCTGATAAATTTATCTTCAATAATATGATTGCAATCAACTGTCAAAGTTATACCCACCGATGTCGATCAAATATGTTTTTTATTAGACAAGGTCTAAAAAAATATTCGCTGCAGCTGTCAAAAATTACCATAATTTACCGATAGAATTAACAATTGTTTGACGTTTTCGATATTGGGCGCATTCACTAATGTAGTCACTACGAAGTCGAAAATCAACTAGCTTTTTGAATGCAAAATGCACTATAAAGCTAGTCAATCATAAGCTGTCATATTTTTGACAGATGTGAGAATAAAATGAAAATCATTTGTGATTTTAAAATAAATCAAATCAAATATAAGATATGAAATGAGTGATTTGGAACAAGATGAAGTCATATGTATGCAAAATAATTAAATTTAGATCATATTGTATTTTTATTTAACAGCTGAAAGTGAAATGTCAATATATCTGTCAACTATACCTTTGAAGTTGAAAATTTGTACACTACGTCGGAGGTGAAATTTCAACTAACTTCTTATGTCGTTTTCAATTGGCAATCTGGAATCAGAAAAAAGCATTCTCAAAGCGTTCAATTGGGCAAAAGTGACAGTTCTAATTCTGAAAAAGAAGAGATTTCTCTTCTGGATTTGAAGTCAGAAGCAAAAACAGAATCACTCACACATTCAAAGATTTTACATGTCACACTTGACAAATTTCATATTTTTGAATTAACAAATTGTGTGAACTGTGAAGTGATTGCTTGAAATTAAAACTAAGCTATAAAAAAAATGGATAATAATATTGACAATATCTTAGCAATTGTTCCTAATTTGTTAGAAACATTGTTGGAGTCGTCTTCCTCATCTTCTTCATCAAGTGATGACTATGCAAGTGATGCAGTTAATTTTCTATTGCAGGAGTTTTCCAAAAAGCCAAGATTGCAAAACTACCAATACAGTCACACCAAACTTCAATTTTTGTTTGAATTCACAAAAAGTGTTCAATTGGGATTCTGCTTCTACTTCTCATTCCGGATTGCCAATTGAAAACGACATTAGTTGTATTTGACCAATCAGAATGAGTTGACTACGTAGTGACTACATTAGTGAATGCGCCCATTGACTTCAATTTTGAGGTGAGTTCAGACTTGGTAGTCAGATGGCTGCATTCAGGAAACAGAAAAAGAAAAGATGAAGAGTAAGTGAAAATAAGTAAAAAGGATCTGGATTAAAGAACTCCAAATGTCGTAGTTTGTGTACAGTCACCTAGGAACCATTTCTATGTCGCCAAATGAAATTGAAAATCCTCTGCAGCTTAAATATTCCTATACAACTTTTTACGTCAACACCTTTTTGTTAAATTGCTTTGCTGTATTTGACATTATTTTTTATTGCTGTTAAAACTATAATCAGTCGATAAAAAGAATTTCACCACAAAATATGTAACATGCGAACGTCTTCATAAACTTGAAGGTCACCACTTGGGAACATAATATGTACATAGTACGTACGATTGTAAATGCTTGTGCTTTTACGTGTTTATTTTTTTTTATTAATCTTCTTCAAAGATCCGTCAAAAGTATTTCTCCTAATAACCAAAACCATCTACAAATAATAAAGAAAAGTGCTTTTTTATTTTATATTTTTAAAAACGCGCATAACTCTGTATATATTGACCCTCAAGGGAAGGAAATGTGTTTTTTTTTTGTCTGTTTAAATTTTATTGCTTTTTCATTAAATAGAAATGCGTATACTTGTCAGTTTGTATAATTCCGCACCATGCCACCATAAACAGTCTTTGCTTTTAACCTCGAAAAGTCTGTCTTTTCTTATACGAGTACATACATATATTAAATAACTTCAACCCCCCTCCCTCCCGTCTGTTGCCTGACAAATCAACCACTTTGGTGTAATTAATTCATTTCCATTTTCCAACGATATAATACCCCGTATCATTTTAAATGAATTCCATATTTGTGTCTTCTTTTTATGTACGAATAAGTTTGTATTCTTTTTCATATACATACATACTTCTGTTGACCAAGTCAACAAAGATTCCCTTGACATACTATCAAAAACACCTTCACTCCATCCAACCCTCTTTCTGTGAATCCACCCTTGAAAACGTCTGTCGTCGTGTTTGTTGTTGTGGTTGAGATAACAATTGAATTTAATGTGTCTTGGTCGAACGATGTTGGTGTTGGGTTGTGCTGGGTTTATTGAAAGTTTTAACCAAAATCGGTTGAGTTATTTACAAGAAATTTTTCAAGTGATTTATGATTTCCGACTGTGTTAGTTAGGGAATAAAGTGAAAGAAACAACAACGTTATATCTGTCATGTCGAGCGAATGAACTTCCAAGATTTGATCTGTAGACTATTCTATTTAAATTTTAGATTTGGATTTGGCAAACTTTTTTTTTCTAGTTTGTAGACTGTCTTCACATTGGGCTATTCTGATATTTTTTCTGACGTTTCACACTTCACACATCGTTCTGTCAACCAAAAAATAATACTACAAGATTTTGTTCCCGCATTGAAAGTATTTTTTTTTTTATTTAAAACCAATGTTTGCCCTTAGAAGTAAGAAGTCAAACTTAATGTGTAAATGGGAGTTTCCTTTCTTAGAAGTCGCAAGTATACTGCAGACATTCCCAGGTCACATGCACTCAGTTTTTGTAATCATCATCAACGTCGGTGTTTGTATAGTAATCCTGTTGCAACCATTGTTGTCGTCCTAATTCAAGAACAAAAAAAAAAAAAAAAAAAATACTGGAAAAAGAACACCACCAATTAACCCAGATTTATATGACATCGTCACGTTAAATATCCTTTACATACTCAGTGGTTCATGTTAAACGTAACCTTTATTCTCGAACGAGGTTTATCCGAACTTAGAAAGTTCTTAATATGTACACATGCGTACATATAATACATGAATAATTCTATACACATCTATGTAGTACATAAAATTATAAACCATGTTGTTTTTTAAACCAACGGACGCGGACGTCCCATGTTAGATATTTGGAACTTTAGAACACATATGTAAGAAGTCTGCAGAAGGATATAATTTCGTTTAGAAAATTACAGTAAATTTGCTCTAGAAACGATAGTGTTAATTGAAGTTTAAAATTTGGTACTGAAAAACTCATTTCATGGAAATTTATGGATTCTATGAAAACTGTAAATTTGTATGTGACAGTCGTTATTAACCTTAAAGTCGGATGGTGAAAAAGTTGAGTTTGATGACAGTTGAACGAATGTACGTTAAGGGCAGTTCACATGAGCTTAAACAACCAATGACGTATGGCAAAAAAGAATTTAAACTAAACTAAACTATGTCAACGTTTTACTACTGTAGATTTCTATTGGTTTTTGTAATTATTAAAGGAATAAATATTTTAATACTTTTTACATACAAGTATTTTTTGGTACGTCGACGTCTTTGTGTCTTTAGAACTGATTTGACAGCCGAAAAATATGAAAAGATGATGTTTCTGGCGCATTGAGGAAAGTTAGCCACTCTGTTGTTAATTCGATAGAATGTCTAGTAGTAAAAATAGAGTAAAAGTATATTTTGAATATGAACTTAAACTAAGGGAAGATAGATTTTCTGAATACCAAAAATTTAACTTTAACATTACCCAAGCGAACTTCCTACACAAACTGAATTCTTTACCTATAACAATTATTGATCTCACGAAGACTAAATATTTTGACAGTTGTATGTGGTTGGTTAATTTGACAACTGCTAAAAAAAATATCAACTGGAAAAAACTATTGATATCTGTTCCACGTTCATGGCACGAAATATTTTGGCTTCCTTCTCACTCTGACATCTGGGTTTGTAACTGTCAGTTCTAAATATCAATTCAAAAAAGCATTCAGTATTTGGCAGATAGATGTGCGATAACAGTAACAACAACCAACCAAACTTCTACCTTTTCTCTAAGACCGATGATGATCTCTTAAAAATGATAATCCTGACTTTTATTTGATGTCCCATTTATAAAGACCGCCCTTATGGCATGATGTAAAATCTGTTTAAAATTAAACCACCAAAATAAACCGAAGTAACCTTAAATATTGGAAAAGAGAACTTTTTCATATAACTCTGGGCAACTTAACATATTTTTAGATCTGAATAATACCACACAAGATATTTTATCTTATTTTGTGTTTCTATTCAAAATAAATAAAAAATATATATTTATTTCATTACATTTATGTAATTATGAACAGTAATCTATGGCATTCCCATGGATAAAAGTTTTCTTTTGTTCTAGCTTTAGATTTTGTTTTATCTTATTATAATCATTTTTTTTTTGAAATCTTGTTCATTGGAAGTGTGTGTGTTTTTTTTTTCTGTTCATAAAAGAGAACCCCGTGGCAAAACCAGAAAATTTATACTCGACTGAATTTTCCCTCATTTTATAGATCATTATTTAGGTAAAAAAAACAAACAAACAAAAACATGAAGTAATATCAGTACTCGTATTTTTCTTAAACAATTTTTTTTTTTTTTTTTGAGGCAACACACAAAATCAAAATAAACGTCAAAAGATTAAAAATCATGAGCTTGACCATGAACTTTGACTAAACGTAAACCAAATAAACAAAGCGGCCACAAAATATTACACAAAGAAAAACTGCAAAATTTTAATATTGCCCAGTGTTGACTTCCTCAATAAATCTATTCAGATGAAATAATAAATAAACCATCATCATCAACATCATCATCAGCATCCTTAAAGTGCAACCGTATCTTTGAAAAGAAATTACCTTTCGCGCTTCTTCTTTAAATAATGTCTATTCGTTGTTAATGGATTACTTAAATAAAAGGTTAAATCTAATTGAATGGGTTTTACTTACTTGCTTTTATAAATGAAGATGAATTTACATTAGATATAAATGGGTAAATAGGTTCATAAAATACAGGGTGTTTTGTTTTTTGGAAAAAAAAATTTAATTTGAAATATAAAAACATCACGAAAATGTTCTAAATATTTTGACTGAATGACATGATTGATGGCTGCAATAGTTACTTTCAAGCATTGACAGTTAAAAGCGGCCCTACTGTTGAAGTAACGTTTAGTCACACCGAAATTAATATTTGTTGTATGGTGGGTAAATTACTCCAAGGCCACTGGTTTATTTAGCAATAAACGTCAACTAAATCTGTCAAAAACATCAAATAGATTTCCACGTCATGTCACCAGAAATTGTTAACTTTGGAACGCATATCCATTTACATAAAATCTGAAAGCGTTCAGTGCATTCCAAAATTGTGCATTTTTAAATATGGATAACAACAATGGAACGTGAGCGAACAGGATTGAAAGTTCTGCATGTCGCAAAACGTATGACATAACTTAAATTCAGTTCTCAAATTCAGCTACGTTTATGTCAATATCATTGACAGACATAGACGAGGAATTGACACGACCTAAGATTCAAATCGGATTCTTGAATCATTATTACTTTAGGACGATTTTTATAATCGTAATCGAATCTGAAAGTTCTTGTTTGACAGTTGACAATGATGAAGCAACATGAACTTGTCTGAGTGAAAAATGTTGTTCGAGTTGCCGGAAGCAATCGTTTCACTGTATTGATGCTGTCACTGCTGTCATCTGTAGTAGGAAGGTGTCTATATTTTTGTTATACGCTGCAATATACAAATGACAGATGATGAGGTACCGGGTGGTTCAGACATCATACCACCAAACTTCATACCATTAGCAATTGATAGCCGGAATTTATAAATAAAATTTATTTCTTTTCATTTGCCAAAAAATTTGTAGTCTGATAGTAAGAGTTTTATTGCAATTAAAAATATACAATATACTATTTTGTGTATGGTTTTGATTATTTTCAAATAAACAGGGTGTTTTGAAAAGAAAAATCTAACAGAGTTCAATGGAAGTGAATGTAAAGATAAAAAAAAAAACTGTGAAAACGTCAAGAAAATACAAGAAATCTTCAAAAACTACAAAACTTAATTCATGAACTTTCTCCTGCGTTTATTTATCTAGTTAAAAAATTACATGAAGTCCAAAACGCTGAGCTCACTGTTTTTAAATTTTGAAATATTCTTTTTATGAAGAAAGTATTTTAAGTTTGTCAATTTTGATGGCCTGTGAATATAATTGACTAATTGTGTTATTTTTAACTTTAAAAACATGTTAATTTATGATTTATAAAAATTTGACTTTTTTAGAGTTTAGTCAAAGTCACCCTGCACTAACAATTTCAAGTAAGAAGAGATAATTTCCCTCGTTTTTTGTTTATTGAATTTAATTTTACAGACAATTTGAAATTTAACAAAAATAATAAAAACTAAAATAAGACTAAGATTGCGGTAAAACAATATTTGAGGTTTGTGTATATAGTATATCTTCTAAAGTCTAAACAACCCTCAATTAATCTTCTGAAGAGAGAGCAATATTCCACAAATTACTCAAAAGGTGCTCTAGACGCATAGATAAAACTAAAAATATTTTTTATAATTTAATTAGATTTGGTTTTTTAGTTCGTAAGTGTATAATTTAAATTATATCTTCCTAAAGAGACAAGAACAACGACGACGCGACGCGACGGGCTAGAAAAGTTTTTTTTTTATTTTTTT
This sequence comes from Scaeva pyrastri, assembly GCA_905146935.1. NCBI lineage: Eukaryota > Metazoa > Arthropoda > Insecta > Diptera > Syrphidae > Scaeva > Scaeva pyrastri. The sequence goes on along the minus strand of LR989929.1, from coordinate 9,947,937 downwards.
TTTGTTTTTACATATTTTGCATTTTCGCTATTATCTTATCATTTTATTTTATCGAATTTTATCAACTTGTGTACTCTTTCCGCTACGCGACACACCGACGACGACGGACGACGTTTAAAAATACTAAGGTGTTATTTAAAACTGTCCAAGATAATATGTCAAAATTCCTTCATAGTGCTTAAGCGTCAAATTTTCATTGAAAAAAGTGGTACATTGTTTTTCTCGTTTTCGTCCGTGCGTCGTCGGTCGGACGGACTCTTTAAAGTTTAGTTAATTTATTTGTTGAAAGATAATTTTGCAAAAGAATTATTTTGATGTTGGATAATGTTTACATTTCATCAAGTGGGATTATAAAATACGAATTTTGAAGATCTGGCTGCAGCTGGGAAAAAAAATTAATTTAAAAAGAGCAAAACAAAAATGGGTCTAAAAAGTGAGTTATTTTTATTTTTTGTTTATAGTGTCTTTATTTTTAGTTTGTTGACCTTTATTCAGTGAGTTTTTTGATTATCTGATTTATTTGCTTTTGGTTTTGAAGTTTCATCCAGCTCCTAGATGATCTCTTCGAAAAAAATGTGAAGTAAGAAAAAGTGTACACGTAAACTTCCAAAAGATACCTTGTTGAATTTTTTGTTAAAAAAACTTATTCGATTTCTTCACACTTAAAAATGCTTGAATAAATAAAATGAAACATTAAGTTATCTACATACAAAATACATATATAAATGCTAAACAAAGGAAATATTTTAGAGATCTTTGTACTTTGATAAAAATTATAATCCACATGAAGAGCAACAAAATTGTATCAACATTCTTTGTTGTGGTTCTTCTTTAAAAAAAAAAAAGTTAATTTGATCTTATTTAGACTTTGATAATAAGACTTATCAATGTGACAGCCAGGGAAGGTTTAAATTGCTATCTCTTTCCTTTTTTTGGCACTTTTTCGTGATTAAAAACTTCTATTCGGTGTTTTACTGGATTCTTGAATTTTGACCTCGACCTCGTCCAAAAATATATTTGCTTAGAATAAGAACTTTACTTTACCTGGTCGGTGAGATGATTGACACCTGTAAAATTTATAATTTAATTTATATTTATAAAAAAATAAATTTTATAGACTTTTTTCATTCATTCTATTCAAAATGTAGTTTTTATGCGTATTTAAGACTACCTTTTGAATCTCTGATCTTATAGACTTCAAGCTTTGGATTCAGAACTCATAAAGCGTTTTTCTTTTTTAACTCAGAAAAGAGCTCTGAACAAAATTCTACTCAGTCTGCTCAGTTATTTTATTCTGAGCTCATAGAGCGCGCTCTGAACAAGCTCAGAACATGTTCAGAACTAAAAAAGAAACACAATTTTTTGTTTGACAGTTCAGGCTCTGCTCTGAACTACAAAAGAAAAACGCCTATGGATAACAGAAATGCAGATGATTGATTACTGTCAGTGGTCACTTTGACAACATCTAAAACAAACGAATTGAAGAAACTATAATTGACAGATGGTCGTTTTGTTTTTCAAATTTCATTGGTTATTATGTTAAAGTATGAAATAAAAATAAAACAAGACTTTGTTTAAAACATTTTTCTTACAAAAAAAAACATTACGATGATATTGATTACCGTGTTATGTTGATTTGGCTCAATTGCATAACGAAATTTATCATTTAAAAAAATACTCGAAATAAAATCAATTAATAAAAATGGTAAAATTCGTAGTACCCAGCGACACTATGACATCAGTCAATGTGACCTTGATGAAATGATTGACATCATTGCACACAATTTGTGTTATTATAATAAAATCAATTTAAAATTAATAAAAAAAAATACGTAGAAGTACATATGTACATAGTTAAATTAATCAACCAAATATGAACAAAAACAATAAAACTGTCGGTTGTATGTTTATGTAATTTAATTCATATAAATGATATAATTTCATTTGTCATACATATAAAACTACATATATGCATACGCATTTTTAGTCAATGTTTAATTAAATTTAACAAAAAAGACCAATAGCTATTAATTAACATAAAACAAAAACTAAAAAAAATAGTAAAATAAAAAATCAATGCAATTAGCCTTTAAACAATATTCATTTGGTAAAAAGTAGTCTATCTACTTTTTAAATATGGCATAACCACAATATTCTAGATTCTTTACCTCGTTACGCAGCCTACCGTAAAAGGTTTCAATTTAATCATAATTAAACTGACAACATACAAATAAATAAATAAATAAAAATATATAAAAATGTATAGATAAATTAGGTACACCAATATATATTTAACAGATACTATATAGTAGTTCAAGTCTATTTAAGTTTTAAGTGGCTAATACTAAATTTAACCGCTTAAATGTTGAGTATTAATTGAATTATAATACTTAAATCAAGATACGACGATACTTCAAGTGAATTTTGAATAATTTGTTATAAAAAATTAAAAACCATATCTATCAAGATTTTTGTTCAATTCCCGCACTTAAGAAACTATAAATAATTTTTGAATGAATAACAAAATATGGAAAGTCAAAAAATAGGAAATACAAAATGTATTGGTAAATATTGCCTTACATGGCACTTCACTAGCTGAGCTGTCCAACTTCGCTTCGATGTCTATTAATACTTTTTTGAGAAATGTCCTAAAACTGCATTGAAAGGCTTCTTTTTCAAGTCCGAAACAGGGCTTCTTAACTAAAATTAGTATGGTCAAATTATTTATGAAGTTTTATCTGTAAGCTCTTTAGAAGCATTTATATCCCAAATATTAATAAAATGTTTGTTTTAAAAACGTACCTATTTGAATGTATCGTTGTGTCAAAATGTCAAAACAATCAATGAAGTACTTTCGGAGATTTTGAAGAAAAAACAAATCTTTATATTTGATTTCACACGAATGTTCAAATATTAAGTGTAAAAATATAAATTGAATTCAAAATAATTCAATGTACATAGTTGAACAAAATTTTCCACTTAATTTAATCCTTCAAAATGTTGCTCGAGCAATTTCTTCACACAAACATAAAATATTGACAATCGATGTTAAATGAGTTCAACAAAATTGAAAACACTCCTGAGTCCTGACCTTATATGTATGTGGACAACAATATTAAATAAAACCTTATATAGAAAATACAAACAAAATATAAAACATTGGAAAATTTAAGGGAAATGTGTCAAAAAGTGATGGGAGGTGAAGTGGAGTGAATTGAATCAATTGGTCAGTTTGTTATTTCATTTTGGATAGCGTATAATATGACTTGTCACAAAATATAACGTTCGGCAAATTGGTTGATGGGTGTACCTACATTTTTTTTTATTTTATATATGACCAATTTTTTTATATTACTGTACCAGGTTTTATTATTTTATTATTTTATTTGAGGTATTTTTGGTTACATTTGATTTTGCTATCAGAAAAGATTATTAAATATTATTTTGTCGAAATCAAAACTTGGGATGGATTTTTATGAGTTTCATATATTATTTGTTTATGGTGGCATAGATTAATATAAATAAAATTTGATTTTGTTGGTAAAGTTTGTTTAAAAGGTCGATTATTCATCGAATGGATAAGTTTCGAAAATAACAAAAAAAAATAAAATATTGGTCTGTGATTATGTGATGTGGACTTTTGTCAATGACTTGTTTAACTTTTTTATCATTTTGAGATTTTCTTTAACTTTAACACTTGGAGATTAATTTCCTCTGTCAAAATAGTTACTTAAAATTTTTCTACTTACAAATTTCATCAATTTTAAGAAGCTCGTGTGATATCAATCCATTCATCGTTTCCAAAACTGACAAACAAAATATTTAATAAATTTATTAGATTGTTAATACATAATTTATTAACTAAACTCTTTACTAACATTTCCCCACCCCAGATGTGAACTTAAACGCTAAAAGCGTCGTATTCCCATAAAAATATTATTACAGACACACTTCATATACTATACCATAACTCATAAAAACAAACGATTTTATGTAAAAACAAAAAAAAACATAAAAACGGTTGTTGATCTTAAAAATGAATTCATTACCTTCCATGCTTTCACTTAAAATCAATCATCTATTATATCGTTAAAATAAAAATGTCATACAACATCAACCATATCATAAAAAAAGAAACTTAAACAAAAAAAAACAAATATCACACATACGCCACAGTAGCCCGACGATGTTTTTTTTTCTCATTTCCTTTATTTTCATGTTTTATAAGCAACTGATTTTTATGCCTACGTGAAAACATCTTCAAATAAATAGTAAATCAATTCAAATTGTATTCGTACCCTACCACATAATCCACAACCACGAAATCGAAATGAAAACCCTTTAAGTTGTTATCTTAACCTCTCATGGGATTCAAAGAATAAAACGAACAAACCACAAAAAAAAAAAACTCACCATGAAATCCTTTGATCCAATAGTCCTTCCATTTTTAAATCCAGTATAGAGGAGAGAAAAAAAAATCCAATCCTGAACAAAACCCAATTTAATCTTGGGAAGAAGAGCTAGCTGGAACGGCAGCGGTGATTTTTGCACTCCCCCGATCTTTTTTCTTGAACAACCTTCCTCATCATCATCAGTCAGCTGACGAAAGGCAAAATAAATTGGTTCGTTTGCTTCTGTGTCCTTGTGTGTGTGTGTGTGTGTGGTGTAGTGTTTGTATGTATGTATGAGTGGCTACCATTTCGCACGATTATTATATTATGCCAGTTCCAGTTGAGACACAATGGCGGGCGTATACTCGTATGTAATTCCCCGCTCGAGCCAAAGAGGGTCGACGTAATTAAATCTTACATTGTTCCATTACCATTTTCCGAATGGTTTTCTTCACTCTCCCAATTCTCCTTCTGCCCTCCCCGCAGCACCTTCAGGTCATATTATTATTTTTTGTTTTAATAGAATGTTATAAAAGCTGTTGGCTTTTAGATGGGTGCATTCCCTGGTGCTGCAGCAATTACTCTTTATTTTCATTGACCCCGCGCTAAACGCATACATCCATATACCTCTCCCTCTGGGTACTAAATTATATCTATGTATGTACATAAGTATATCCTTACTAGAACACACGCTTACATGTACATATATATATGTATATCTATGTTACACATGAACTCAATTGACTCTTACTTTTAGAATATTTGATAGCGACTCCTTCGTCCTTTAACCCATTGAGACCGACCGAATACGAGTATAGAGGAGCTAAGACTGGCATGACGAGGACATGACGATGACGACATTACGACAACATCAAACACAAAGGACTCAAAGTAGAACAACTATGCTTTAGTTTAGCTACCTACCGCTACTCATATACTCTACCTATGTGCACGAGTATGTTTGTATAGGGAAGCTTTTTTCAAGGAGTTAAAAGGGAGGTCTTGAAAAATTATATCATAAAACGAAAGTAAACAACTCTGGTGGATGAATGTAACTATGTATATGTACAAACTCGAGTTTTTGTTGTTGGTTGGTTTTTTGTTGGCATTTTTAATGGAAAGGATATGTTCAACAGTCACGAAAACGACTCAATTATGCCCGGCAATAAAATGTCATCTCTATGTAATGCAAATAACATTCAAACATATTTATCACACAATGCTACACTTCTTCTTTCGAAGTATTTGTCTTGTTTGATGAGGGCTCTGTGCCGTTTAAACAACCAACAACGGACGGACAAAATGGCTTATTGAAGACGTGAAGTTTTCACGATGAACTGGATGAAAACGTTGACTTCTGCATCGCATCGTTTCGTTTTCATTAGACGAAATCATGATTTTTATGATTTGAATATTTACATAAGATTGTGCTGCTGTTTTTTTTTTTTTTCTATTTAGACACAGAGGGTGTTTTTTGACGGGTATAAACGTCAGAAATCATAAATAACAGTCTCATGGATGAAACTGTTAACTCCACACACACACGACGAATTTTCATAATCCTGAATGTTTCAATTCCTATTAAATGATACCAATAATAATAAAAAGGGTAGACAGAGGATATATCAATTTTCGGTTTTGTATCTATTTTACGATATCGTTCAGTCACTCAGTTACGGTTTTTGCGATTTTAAAAGAACCGTATCAGTGTTCGAATTGACTAAGATAATTCTTGATAAATAACTGTGGAAATTAATCAATTCAGCCTGTGAATGTCAAAAATGACAGCTTAATGACAAATTCAACAAATTTGAAGTCTTTGTGGCCTGAGAATGTACGGCTTTCAAAATAAGTTGAAAATTAACGAATATAATATCAAAAAGTTAATTTAACTCAAATGAAGCTATAATTATCCTATCATTTCTTATTGGAAATTGTTTACATTGAATTGAGTTGGTTCGCTTTTAACAGACAGTAAACTAATTCCACAATAATTATGTTGCTGTCAGAATTACCTACAACATTTCTTGACAACATCCGGCGATAGACTTAACGAAACACATCCGTCAATTGTGGCGTCGTAAGAACTTTGTTGTCATAAGCATTTAATATGCCACAGTTGCTCCAAAATTGTCCTCCATCTTTCTACTATGATGGAAAATGAGAGATGTAGAATTGCAAAAAAAAAAAAACACCCTTTAGCTTGTGCCAAAAAAAAATATCCCACCCTCGTGTACACGAGTACATGACAAAATAAGTTATTCAACAAAAGTAATTTTATATCGAATTTTTAGGAAGTATTCGTGCGTGACCAGAGATGTGAGGAATTGAAATCAATTAGCGCCTCCGAGGGTGTGACAAGTCTAAGAATAGAATTGCTCGGATCTTCTATATAATAATATTTGTAAACACTTAACAAGCTTAAAAATAAAATAAAATTAACTAAAATAAAATAAAAAAAAGAAACGTCAAAAGTCAACAATCATTTTTATGTCAAGAGTGTGCATCCCAGTTAAATGGATTCGAATTAGTTCAGTCTCACAGTTTGAATTTCAGAGTCATTTAGTTAAGTTTAAAAAAATATACATAAACATAAGAATGTGTTCCGAAATGTTTAAATTGGAGAAAAATCCCATAAATAATTGGGGTTGTACCACAATGAATTACCACATTGTTTTGATAAATTCTTCGGGACATTAGGAGCTTGATGGTATGTTTTGTTCTTGTTTATAGCAAGGAATTAGATACATACATACATATATCAAAACTCATTCACCGTTTTCTCCGGCTTCTTTGGGTTTTCCTTCGTATACTTACTTAGATTTATTGGTTAATTTATTCTGAGAAATAACCATTGAAACCTCTTAATTTTAATAGACTTTTTTTTGTTATTATTTTACTTAATTTTTCTTTTTTGTTGTTGTGTATTTACAGTCAAGAAGGCAATCAGTCACTTTTACGGCAATGCCACCTGGAGTTCTAGTCAATGATAGTCGTGCCAATTCAAGTGATGACATCCAAATAGCACTGGCTCCGCACATACAGTCCTATTTGAGCCAAACTGGACGAAGGCATTCGTGTTGTAGTGTTATGCTACCAGTTGCATTTGAAAGAGCAGCAGCAAAATCTTGGATGGATCCGAAATTCGACTCACCCGTTCTGGAGGGACAGTATTTGACGAGTCTTTTTCCACACATACGAATGCGTTATCGGTGAGTAGAGTTTTATTGTTACTTTTTGATATTTTAGTGTCACTTAATGGAATTTCTACGGGTAACAAAACAAACTGTCAGTTTTCATTATTATTCAGGTGAAATGGAATTTTTAATAGAAAACTTTATATAGGAAGAAAAACATAGAAAAGATGTGCTTAGCAACACCGTGCCTGATTTTTTTTGTGGAAATATCAGGGAATATCCCTGTGGCTTGGCATTTATCGACGTTTAGAATTGAATTATTTCCTAGACTAATCTACAACGACCTACCTATCGTATCAGCTTAATTTTAGCATTTTGTAAGGCGATTTCTTTACTCGAAAATGGAAATCAATAAGCGATTTTCTTTTTAAGCTATGTGAGCACTGAGCAGAGCCTGAGCACTTCGAGTATTCTCTAAGTACAGTTTGATCAGAGCCAAAAGCAGTCTGTCTCTGTCATACCACATGAAAGAAAAGTGAATTATCTGCACTCATCTTTTTACTCCGTTGCATTCGCTCGGTCATTTTATTAAGAGCTCATATAGCCCGGCCTGACCCCTGAGCTAGCTCCGATTGAAAAAAGAAACAAAACCTGACCGCTTCGACGTGTCTCAGTTAAAACAGAAACACAGATTTTTTTTTGACAGCTCAGTTCTCTGCTCAGAGCTTAAAAAGAAAAAAGCCTAATAAGTCTGTCATATCACACGAAAAAGAGTGAACTTAGTTGAGCTTAATTATATTTGCTCCATTATCTCGGTCGTTTTATTCTGAGATCAAAGAATAGATTCCGGGCTATCTCTGATTAAAAAAAATAAGAAACACAATCTTTGTATTGTGCTGACAGTTTATTTACCTTTCTGTGCACATTGACAGATTAATCGTTGGGTGCGTTCACTTTGAACCAACTAACTATAATGTTGCACAGGTATGTCATATGAAATGCTTTTTCCTATTTACTACCTCTCCTTAAAGCTTTTTTGTCAAAATAAGTTGATGGTTCTATGAATGACCATTAGTTGTACCTATTTATTATTCTAAGGTTTATCACAATCCCGTGTGTGCACGTGTATGCATAAATTATAAAATCCAATGTCTTTATTTCAAAAACAAAAAATACAATTCAAAACATTACTATTTAGAAGATTCTCACCAACTTAACAAAAAATAACGTAGGATTTAAAAACCTTATTTAAACAAATGCTACCGTTTCAAAAAGTATAGAATTATTTTTCCAACATTTCCACAATCCCCTGCAAAGAGCATAGTTCAATTTATGTAAATTAAAACACTATTTGTCCTTCACGACAGAATTACTTAAAAAAGGGTGATTGTTTTATTTTGCATAATTGCGCCAGGGCGCCATTTGTTCCATGCATATAATTCTGCTCGCATCGCAATACAAATACAATATTGAGCATTAATATATTTGAAACTTTGTGTCTGTATATAACCAACCCCAACCCAGCTTTGCGCTTATTGGCTTGTGGTAAAAATATTTTCTGTTAAAATTAATTAAACTTGACCGCGATAAACGAATTAAAATAAAATCCAAGAACGAAAACAAAAACAAAAACAAAACAAACAAAAATTAAATTCGATATGTACCTACAAAACTTTCCTCTTTATTGCTTTCATTTTTCAAAATGTTTCATTTTGAGAGTAGGTAGGAAATTCTTAAATTTTATTTGAATGAAAATTAAATTTAACCAAATTCAATAATTGTTTCATTTCATTTCAGATTCACGCTTTTATACATTTTAATTTGCTCATTGGCATGGTTCCTATACTTTATGATCGGCAGTGGTTCCAATGGCTATTGGCGGGAAATCTCAAGTTCCTTCTCAATTCTATCGATAATAACAATTATAGCACTATGCTTCACCCATTGTGACATGTACCGAGCCCATTCGAACTTAACATCCGCTTTGACAGCCATCATTCTTTGTACAGCGTCATTAGGTTTTTTAAGTTTCACCAGCAACGCATTTAGTCCGCTCGGACATTTCGCCATTTGCCTAGAAATCATACTTCTCATTTACACGGCAGTGCCAATGAAGCTATGGCTGAGTGCGGTCATTGCAGTCACCTATTCGGTACTCTTTGAGACGCTTAGCCATTTGGTGGCTGGGAATTCGGCAGTGCATGGAACATCCAGTGAACACTGCTATAAGGTTTTGATTCTGCGAATTCTGCTGCAGTTCAGTGTGCATTTGGTGGGGGTGCATGTGCTGGTGATGAACGTTGTCCGGATGCGTGGAACGTTCATGAAAATCGGACAGAATCTCTTGGTAAGACGGCAGCTTGAAATGGAGAAGCAACTCAAGGAGAAGATGATACACTCTGTGATGCCACCCAAAGTTGCTGACATGTTGTTGAATGAGGGCGGGATGGAACAGCCCGAGCTGATGAGTGCCAAACACATGAGACCGAGGTCGTCGAACGATGTTAAGTCCCTGTTCCGGCCATTCCATATGCACAGTATGGAAAATGTGAGCATTTTGTTTGCTGACATTGTGGGCTTCACGAAAATGTCGTCGACGAAAAACGCTGAACAACTGGTCGAGATACTGAACGACCTTTTCGAGAGGTTTGACGATCTCTGCACTTTGAATGGATGCGAGAAGATATCGACTCTTGGCGATTGTTACTATTGCGTCTCGGGGTGTCCTGAACCGAGGCCGGATCATGCGATCTGTTGTGTGGAAATGGGTTTGGGCATGATCGATGCCATGCGGTGTTTTGACGCTCAGCGGCACGAAGGAGTCAAAATGAGAGTGGGCGTGCATACTGGCACTGTTCTGTGTGGCATTGTGGGAACGCGTAGGGTGAAATTTGACGTCTGGAGCAATGACGTTTCGTTGGCTAATAAGTAAGTTTTTTTTAAACTTTTATCAGACTACGGTTTAATTGATTTACTTTCCTTTGAAGAATGGAGTCGTCTGGGAAACCCGAACAGGTTCACATCTCCGAGGCAACATTAAACTTTTTGGGTGATGCCTATTTCGTTGAGGAAGGTGAAGAAGTCATGGGTAAGTGTTACATACCGATAAAAAAAATGCTAAAACTTATCGTCCTTCAATTGATTTATAGGCCAACGGACCTACTTTGTGGTCGGACGTCAAAAGGAGGTCTCTCGAAACAATAGTCTCAGTCCCAGTGCTCGAAACGGTTCGAACTACTTGCTGGCCTACCACAACGAACACTCCTTGTCACAGAGCGCAACCAATGTGTCTGTGATTCATCCTAACGTTCCGCCAGCCTCACCAGTTGGTCAAACATCGAGTTCCCTTAATCCATCGCCTTTATTGTCGATAAGACCACGCCTGACATCGCTAACAATGAAAATACGTAAAAAGTCAAATGGTCATCAAACACACAACGATGTCGAGAAGAACACAAACAATAATCCCTCAGCTCAAGTAAATCCTACAATAATTATAACCACCAAATCCCTTCCGGGGAGCTTGGATTCTGACCAAGAGGACGAAGGTTGTTGCAAGGGCTCCAATGCAGGCTCGACATTGAAGCCACACACCAACTCTGAGGAGGAAAACAAAACCAAGGCAAGACTGAAAAACTGGCGAGTTCCCCGATTCCTCAAGAAAATCGAAGACTTCAAGAAGTCCGAACCATCGGCGGGACTGTTGAAACCTGCACCACCTCGACCACCGGAAGAAGTAATCATATGCCTTGAGCAAAACGGCTACCAACAGATTCCACTGCTAATCGAGACCACGAAGCCCACCTGCACGCTAGACATTCCACAAAGACCAGGCCATACAGCCTCTGCGTCGATGATAAAGTCACCCGACGGAAGTTGCTGTTCTCCCGGGCAGCATTCCATGTTCGATGATATCATCGATATTCGATCGTACATCTCACAATCACGAAGTGATATTTCACCGTTCGGTCGATCTGGCAGCTATCGATCGCAATGTGGAAGATCGGGGCTGTCTGGCCAGTCGTGTCAATGGGATGCCTCACCTGAAGGTAGACCGCGTGCGTCCACTTTGGCAGCAGCGAAAAATGATCCAAAACATCATCCACCTCCGTTGCCACCGTGTTTGCCACCGTGCCAACACCAGCTGCAGGCTTGCGACATTTTAAGCATATGTCCATCGGCAACTAGCCGCAAGGACTCTGGGATCAAGAGCAACAGCCGCAGGTCGAGCATACAGCAGCAGATTTATGCCCTCAATCAGACGGCAGCGATCTCGCAACATCGGGTTTCCGGGTACTTCACCAGTTCCACCTCGAGCATCTCAAATATCGGTGACCTGCAGATCCAAATCCCTGTCCACATTCCACCTCCTCCTCCCGCACATCCACAGCAACATGTGGCTGATCCGTTGGCGGCCTGTCTGCAGCAACTAAGGAAGCAATCTGATCTCCAATTGATACGCTGTGTCCGAGATAATGCTAAATCGCAGCGGAGTTACTTGGTGAAACCTCCGCTTAGACGATTCAGCTTGTTCTTCAAATCGCATCAAATGGAGAGAGAATTCCGCTCGAAAGCTCACCGATTCGGTAACGAAAACGAAACTGAAGGGCCACCTACTCTTGCCACTCCTCGCTACAACACCTACATCGACATCTTTGTTGGCATTGCGGTGTACTTTTGCATTGCAGCGTCGCTGTTTCTGATGGCGCCATCTACAGTCTCGTACTTTCACGTCTGGGTCGGTATATTTTCCATTTTCACGGGAATCCAATTCTTTGCCTTGTTTCTGTTTACCCGACAGATGTGTCGAAGAAACAACGGCAAAGACAAATCCACGCAGAAGGAATCCTGCGCCGACCGCATATTCGAAGCCATTTCCAGCTGGTATCCCTGGCATACGTGTTTGGCGGTTCTAATGTCGATGCCAGCGGTCTTGATAGTCATACATTTTCTCCTCCTTGACCTGAATCTGCTGCAAGCCTTCGAATACCACTACGGTTTCCTCATATTTGTCTGCATTGTCCATTTCTGCAACTTCACGCAGCTGAATTGTTGGATGCGCAACATTTTGGCTTTCTTGGCGGCCATGTGTTTCGTCGGCATCGCGGTTAGCCAGCTCACATCCTACGTGAACCGCAATGACAATATCAACTCAACCGAACCATCGATATTTCCAAACACCCACACCATCATTTCCGAAGAAGTCAAGTGGTTCCAGGACTACCACGTTGAGATCTACCTTGATCTTCTGCTGATCCTCATCTTAGTGTGGCTACTGAATCGGGAGTTTGAAATCGGTTATCGATTGACGTTCTACGGCAATGCCGTTGCAAACCAGGACAAAATACGAGTGCAAAATATGAAGAACCAGGCCGACATGCTTCTGCACAACATCATTCCCAAGCACGTGGCGGAGCACCTGAAAAACACCGCCAAATATTCAGAGAATCATCGAAATGTTGCGATCATCTTCGCAAGCATTGTTAATTTCAACGAAATGTACGACGAAAGCTACCTAGGTGGTAAGGAATACCTGCGAGTACTTAACGAACTAATAGGTGACTTTGACGAACAACTATCGAAACCGGAGTTCCGGTGCGTCGAGAAGATCAAAACCATAGGCAGCACTTTCATGGCAGCAAGCGGATTGGATCCACTTAACCGTGGCGATAACAACCATCACATTCATGCACTTATGGAATTCTCCAAGGCTATGCAGTCCGTGGTGGACTCGTTCAACAAAGATCTGTTGGAGTTCAATTTGATTCTGAGGATCGGTTTCAATATCGGTGATGTGACAGCTGGGGTAATTGGAACTAGCAAACTGCACTATGACATTTGGGGTGATGCAGTTAATGTGGCCAGTCGAATGGATTCGACGGGAATTCCGGGCAGACTCCAGGTTGGCAAAGATTGTTTGCCATATTTGGAGGATAGGTATGAGTTTGAGCCTCGTGGAGAAGTTTATGTGAAGGGTAAGGATCACATGGAGGTATTTTTGTATAAAGGTGAAAAATCAACCGAATCTGCAAACAATAATGAGGGGGAGGGTGAAAGTGAAGATTGTTAAACTTATTAATGGTGGAATTGATTGACAATTTTCTAGAACAAAACGATACTTGTGAATGCTTTCGTTAAGATATGACATCTGTGAGCAGAAAGTTTCAGTGTGACACATTGAAAAAGAAGATAAAAAGAGAGAACCAAAATATTAGGTATAGAGTTTGCAAACCGTCAAAACAAGAAAGACCACAAAAGTTCAGCTTCGGGTTCTACCTAGATTAGTGTTGCCTTGACGTTGTGCAATCAGACCTCGTTTCAAAAACGAAAAACATCAACAAATCTTATCTGAACTAACTAGTTTTTTGTCCAGTTAATATTTCTAAAATCTCAGCGATTTCCATATTATTCGAAATATAAAAAAAAATTCAGATTTTTTCGATTCGATTTTGACGACTCTACGTCAAAATTCAATGAACAAATCTCATATCTAATCGAATCTAGAGTTTTTGTACCTGCACGTGTATATATTATGAAATTTGACTGTCTTTTCGTAAAGTTCAAAAGGACCAATCGAAAATCACTTTTGATTGACAGATTTGTAAAGTTCTCAATAAAACAGAGTATTGGTGTTTTATTTCTTGGTAGTTTTTTTAACTGAAAATTCTTCTTTTAGAAGGAACAATAATTTGAGATAATATTTTTTGTCCTTAAGTCCTTCCTTCTTTAAAAAAAATCTTCCAGTCTTTACGATTCTTATTGGAACTTTTAAAAGTTTCAGCGAATAAACAACCATTTGGAATATGAAATATCAGTCAATCGGAAATGGACGAACCAAATAAGCATCCGATTGGCCCATTTTTGTATGGCCGATTGGGTTACGTTGTCAGTTTATATATTGCACCAACTAGTCCAAGCAAAAAACCGAGGAATATTTCGTTAAGGTCATTTAATGTTATGTTCTGTTCGGTGCATCTATGAACATTTTACTTTCACGCTTTACAGGACATGTTTCAAATTCGCTGTAAAAAGAGGTATGGTTCCTACCAACACATTCTTGCCGATAACAGAACCTGACGAATGATTGAGTGAGATCTTAACGTTTTTTGTTACTATGGTACAATTACGGGTATCATAATTGACATTTTATTCTCTTAAACTTGTTTATAGGATTCTATAATCATTATTACAACATTGATAAAGTTCAATAACAAAAATTCTCTTAAAAATTTCATAGTTTTCCAATGCAATTTTACCAACAATTCAATACTCATCTTCACCTTCCAATATTATTGTTTTCATCCTGGAAATAAACAAAAAAAACTAAATATAATTATATTCTTATAAAAAATATAACTATAAAAGAAAAGAATCATAGCAAAAGAATTCTTGTCAACGTGTGATAAACTGATTAACTAAAACGATTGAGGGCTTTAATAAAAAACAAAATAAAATTATTACAAAAATATATAAGAAAAAAATTAATAATATTTTTTAAATGTGTGAAACAAAAAGATATATAAGAAAAAATCTCCTCAAAGGTCTGTTACCTGAAATATATATATATTATATTGTACATGTTTAAACAAAACAAAAAAAAAACACTGTTAAAATAAATTTATAAATTTCCTTTTTTTCTAATTTTATAGCCTTAACTAAAATTAAAAAAATATATATTTACATCTAGAGAATATACTCTTAGCCAATATGCGTGTAATTTTTTGTTAGATAAGTTAAGGCTTTTATAGATTATGTTTTATGATCTAAATTATATTATTTATGGATTAAATTCTTAACATTGTTAACTTAATTTTACTATATTTGCGCATACACATATTACTTCTTGCCTATATATACTTTTTTTTTAAATTACATGCCTTTGTTTTATATTTGAAACGCTTACTTTAAAAAGTGTAGAATTTGATACCAAAACAGAAACTTTATGATTCGTTATATTTTGTTTTAAATTATTTGTAAATATACCTAAATATTTTTTTTTAAACTATAAATAGTGTCTTGACCGCATAAATTATTATTATTTAAGAGTAAAATAATTTTAACTTTAGCATATTGTTAATAATATTATTTTATAATTACTTATTTTTTTTCTAACTAAAAATAAATTAATGAATGTATGTATTTATATAAAATGATATTAATGTAAATTTAATACGTTTAGACTCAATAATAATAATAACAACAACATCAACAAAAATCCATTAAAATAAATGTACACAATGTTTTTTACATGTTATATTTTTATTTTATAGAAATATATTATTATATTATTATAAAACAACAATAAAACAAAAACCAGATTAAAGAGACTAAAACTATTTTAATTATAAATAACACACTTGTATTTGACTAAGCAGAAAATAGATATTATTTTATAATAACAAAATAAAAAAACAAACAAACAAACAAAATTTACCCAATTTATTTACTTACATTAATAGATATTAAATAATGAAATATTATATTATGTATATTTAAAAACGAATATTTTCAATTACGTTGTTTTATTTAAAAAAAAAAGGAATACAAATTTAATGCACATTGCGTAAGTAAGGTACTATGGAATTTCCTTTGGTAAGTAAAGAAAAAGAATAATTTTGGGAATTTATTAACACTTTAGTGTAATTTAAAGAAGTCCGTACACGAAATTGTTGAAACAAAAAATATTGACAGGGCCATTGAATATACTTTTCAGCCTAGTAACGTTTTTCTTTTTCATTTTAAATTATTCAATTGATGAATTAAAATATCATAAATGCAAAACAATAATACCTTGGATAGCTTCTTTTTTTATAAGTCTCAAGAATATTGAATAACGAATTCTGTTGCAGCTTTAACTGAAGAACATTTACTAAAGAAAAAAGGTTCTTCCACAGTCAGTTCGAAAATTACTTTATGTTCCGCATTTTCTTACCAGGCCTCAAATGTTTTGTGTTGGAAGTACCATCTAAAACAGAAAAACTAAATTGCAACCAAATTGTCCAATAACATAAATTGTCATTTTTGATTCTTTCAAATTTAACCGCAACAAATTTCTAAAACTAATGCCCACGCCCACTAACAACTCTCAAGGTCACATACGAACCAGGCATTTGATTCTAAACCAAATTGGATCGGTTGATTTCAAAGTTTTCTTAAAAACTAAAATGGCTCGTGCAACTCGTCCTATTGAATTGAATTCAAGCCAAACAAATTAACCAACGTAATTTGCATCGATGGTGTTTGGCCTTCTCAAGATTTGCAACAGCACGACCAAATCTTTAAAATTAAAGTCCAGAATTTGAAAATTAAGAGATATAATTTTAACCATTTATGCTTCAATTGGGACGATATTTTACCTTTTTATTTTGTAATAAGAAACCAAAATGTAGGGTTTCACTGAAACGAGGTTAGCGTAGCAATCTTAACAGCAATAGTTCATTGACAGTCTGACGGTCATTTAATGGGAAAATCCGCGAGTTTTGCTGACATTCCAATAGTACATCATCAATTCAATTGTCTCACAAAAACAACACAGCTACTTTTTATTTTTAATTTACATTGTTTATTATTTGAGGAAAAAACATTAAATTTATTACAAATTTACTGATGACTGCATTATCGATTCAATTATTCTGATACCTGGGCCTTGCCTGTAAAAAGAAAAAAAAAATCCAAGTTAATTCCGATTTTAATTCAATTTTTTCAACAGAAAAATAAAATAAAAACAAAAATATACACAAAGGTGGAACTGAGAGGTGGCATACACATAGTTGGTAAAGGTTATTAGTCAAAGGAGTTTTGGAATAAAAATCTTGAACTCATGGACGGCATCAATAACCGTCGATACCGAGAGAGGTGTGATTAATTATTACTGAACACTCCTTGGGGCTAATTTGCACTTACGAGTTACGCATTGTGCCAGCATTGATTTGCTTGACTAAATTAAGACTTTTCATCTGGAAATTTTATTTAAGAAATAAATTATAATCAAATAAAATAAATATTTTGTGTTGCTCTTGGAACTACACCACCAAGAGGCTAACTATTCGAGTAGAAATAGCTTTGTGAGGAAGTCGTGTACTCACGGATTGGTTTGCCATTTTCCCATGGATTGAATTTCACGTGGCTCACTTCCCTCTTGGCGGCTTCAGCGCGAAGTTCGGCTTTGAGTCCTTGGCGAAGGACTTTGGCACAGATGTTCGAGTATTGGATGTAGCTGTGGGATATAGGAAAAATTAATATTACGTAATGGAGGCAGTTCGATTTTTTTGTTTTGAATATTGGGAAACTTTGGTGATCTAGTTGTTAACTTACGTCAAACCAGCAGCCCTCCATGCGTTGGTCATTTTGAATTGGATTTAATAAGTTTTTTCTTCGGTTAAACAAGAATAATTTTTTTCACGAATTATCAAATCGCGGATTTGACACGGGAGACAGGAATAGTGTGCCTCGGTAGGAAAAATGTGACAGTTATCGGCTAGTTTAGTTTGAGTGAGCAGGGATGGTTAGGAGGTGCAGTTATGAAGCAGTTAGATGTGCGAATAATGGGTGGTCGGGATGAAGATGGGAATTTATTTTGGATTGTGGTTTAATTTTATACCTAGAATTTGTCTTTTAGTTAAGATTTTTAATGCATTTTACATATTGATTATCTTAACAATTGAATTTATCTTATTTGACGACGATTTATTCCAGTTGATGTGCAGACAAAATTTGATTATTTAATATCAAATTAAGGATGAAATTAGTGACATTTCATTACTTTTATCAAGTTTGTGTCATAATGTTGGGCTCAAAAGTTTTTAAATTTGTCACTAAACAATTATCTATACATAAAAGAAAGTCGTAGTAGTTACACTATTTATTACTAAAGAACGACTGAACCGATTTGACTGATATTTGGCACAGAGATAAATTTATTATAGTCTAGATTAGCACAGAGGTTACTTCTCATCCCGGTAAAATGTATAGTTCCCGTTGGATGGATTTTTTTTTTTTTTCAATTTTTTCAATCACATCAGAAAATTGTCAACTTATACATTTTTACGGGAAAGATTTCTGTATAAAAAAGGTATTTCATGGGTTGTAGTAAGAACGATTATTCTATATTGAATTTTACTAAGTAATTAAGTAACGTTGTCTCAATTGGAGTGAATTGTCATAATTTGTATGACATTTTTTCTACTGATGAACTCTTTTTTTTGCACAATTAAAAGTGCAGCATTGCAGTTTAATATTATTTTTTTTGTATGTATGTCCTCGTTAAGCTAATAACCGGAAATTGCTACAAAGTAAAATTTTCAAATACCCTGATATTTTGAGATCTTATGTTGTAGCAAATAAAAATTTCAACTTGAACCACATTTAAATAACATAACTATTTAAAAAATATTTCAAAACAGGTAACTATATCTTTACAGAATAGTTTTAGAAGGTAAATTATTTAAATAAATATGCGGGTTCTTGTTCATTGTTAATTCCAAAACGAAAAAAAAAAATACTCATGGCTTTTGTTTAATCTCATTTTTCATACAAAAAATAAAAAAAAATTCGAACACTTAAATATTTGAAAAATATTTTAAATATGTTTTGTAAATAAAATAACAATCTTGGGAAGTTGTGACAGTGTTTGAAAAGTTGCACTATGCTAATTGGTTTTCCAGGGTGAAATAATGTCTGGGGTCAACCAAATGAATATGAATATTGTCTACTTCTACATACATATGTATTATTTTTACTTTATAAACAACAATTTCATTATATTAAACTTGTTGTGTTTTGTAGAATAATGAAGGACTTAAAACAAATATTATTTAGCCAAAGGATAACAACAAAAATTAAAGTTAATACAAATTAAGCTTCGAAAAAGATTTTAGGTGATGCAGACAAATGGAACAATATTTGAAGTGTCAAAATTTCAATATTCAAAAATAGTCAATATTCGTCAAAATTTAAACAGTTGCTAACAATTGTATTACAGTGAAATCTCGCTAACTCAAGCACGTACGAAACGAGGGCTGTTCAAGTTATTGGATTGTTCAAGTTACTGGAAACAATATAGCAAAAATTCAATTTATGATTATTAACTTATATAAATGAACACAATTTTATTTAAACGAACTTTACAAAACAAATCGTTGTTTAGTTTTGTACAAAAAATTCTTCAGCGCACTTTCTCTCAGATTTTGAAGAACTGTGAATCCTTTGAAAGTTCTGTTGTTTTGACAGACCCAATTGACTACTTATCAAATTATTCGCTAACTACGGTATTAGTTATAATTCTTTGTATCATAGCAACATCACCCGTTCCAAATGTCTTAATTATTGATAACTCAACTTATAGAGTAAGCAATAGAAAATTTAAGGTAAAGAGTCTTCAAAATTTCCGGTTTAAATTAAAAGATACATAACAGGGAAAATAGCACGTTCAAGTTCTTGGATTGTTTAAGTTATCGTATGTATGTTTAAGTTAGCGAGAGTCCACTGTATGTATAAAATAAAAGAAGTCTTAAAGTGATGAGAAGTTATAAATATCAAGCGAATCATTCGCCGTCCGTAAGGAACTTCATACTAGAGTTTAAAATTTTGTTAATTTGTAATTATTAAACAAACGCATACAGTGAGTCATTCCAGATGGGAGATATAATTATTTTTGTATTAAATAAATACGACACTGGATGCTGATAACTTTTATATACTGTTGCAGTTATATAATGGTTCATTTGATTCGATTCTGCTCCGAGAAAAGATTATATATTCTTTCAAATTTCGTAGCCACTCTAAAAATATCTCTGCATAAGAGATTTCCAGCCTTGGTTTTATCAGGTTAAAGGAATGTTCTTATCCCTAAATAAATCTTAGTCACATATGTATGTAAGAAGCTAAGAAATAATCTTGAGCATGCAACTCAGGTAAGGTCTTCCTTTTAAATCAAACACACTTTAATATGTAGTAAACCTTCCTTGATCCTAAATGGTCTCATTGAGTTTCTGCCACTTCCTGGAACGATTATTTTTAATCATAAATCCTCAAAATAAATATTAGCTAAATAAGATTTAAAAATTTAGATAAAGGCATCCAAGTATACCACAATAACTATCCATTGAAGTAGTAAGATATTTTTTCTAGGTTAACAGGCTGTTCAGGTAATTCTTTTTATTTTAGCCAAATTTTAACTCCACAGCTATAATACCTAACTTCAAAAAATAAGTTAGGTTTTTGAAATGTTACATACATTGAACATAAAGGCAGATAATGGTGTTTTAATGTCAATATTTAAAAACAAACTTTAAAGATAAATTTTTTAAAATATGTTTTTGTTGAAATGCTTATTTTTTTTTTTTAAGTAGTAAGTGTCAAATGAAAAATTATTATTATTAACTTAAATTTTCGAATGACTAAAAACAGGAATTTATTGTTTAAGGCCTTGTCACTCAGGGGGTCGATATTTATAGAGAGGTGAGAAGAATTTTTGGTTAACATGATGTTTCCCAAAGTTAATTGTTTTTGGGTTTTTAATCCACTATTATACCTACTCGACTAAGGCCGCGACCAGGAACTGTAAGCCATGAATTTTTGTGGTTTGATTTACCACAGCTTCCCACTCATACCCTTCTTTTTCAACTTTCACAACTCAAAATTTGCTGTGGGCTCTTAGAATATTAGAGGAACATATTTTAGAAAACCATACAAGTTTGATCAAAAAGTTTAACTGCTAGTTGGTAAAAAAAAACTCCTAGCAATATTAAAGAAGGGCCTTTTAGAAAAACTTTTTGTGGTAATTTGGTCTTAATGATTTTTGTAGAGAATTTCTATTGTCTATTTTGACTTTATCTAAATAAATTTGACTTATTTTGTCATCCCCAGTATCACAATACTTAAGTACCATCAGAATTAATAAAATCTTTCCTTGTTATGACATTTGGTTATAACTTATATTTTTGACGTTTTCAATTGTTGTCAAAAGAAAAGAGTGCATTTAAGTTTAAACAAAAATCAATGTTCCCTTTAAAATTATTATCATTCTTCTAATTGAAATTTCAATCTTATTTGACTATCAAATGAACAAAACCTTTATGCCCCGAAGTTATATGCGCTGCTGGAAAATTTTTGACTTCAATCTCGTAACGCCATCTAACAAATCGATTGACAAAGAAACAAAAGAATAACTTAAAAGCTTCGCATCAGCAAAATGCTAAATTCACAAATTGTAGGTACTAAGTGATTTCAAATAGACCTTATTCAATTCAAAAGGAAGTCGAATCGAATAAAAGAGAATAAAAACTGGCATAACAAAATCTCGTGAAATGCGATTCTAAACATCCTCAAAGTTTATTTTATTCATAATATTTACCCATCGCAAAATTACTATAACTACATAAATACAATTTTTAAATATTCAATAAGCATTTATAATAACACGAAGGTTATATATTTGCTCAATCACACCCCATAATCGATACACGATCTAATTATTCCTCCAAACAATAAATTCATTTAAATAAATAAAACTCAAACAGCAAAAAAAAAAGAAAAAAAAATCAAAAATATTTTTCATCCAAACAACAAATATTTATTCATCAATATTAATAGGTTCATGTTAATAAAAAAAACAAGCTTTTATTTCTCCAAATCAATCTTATTAGATGCACCATGTGTAAAAGCACAACACGTTTTCCTATAAACTCGGAGTCGGAATCGGACCCTTTTTCTATGTAAACAAAAGTCGGTTAAAAGCAGTTATGGTTATTTATTACTTGTAGCCTTTAAAGATGTCAAAAACACAACGAACACAGTTAAACTCTACGACAGTAATTAAAAAACATACCTATGTGCTATGTGCATAAATTAATAAAAAACCATGTCGATTTTGAGGTAGAAAGGTATAAGCTCATAAATAAACATGATTTGAAGTTCTTACAACAGTTTTATTAAACTAAACAAATGTTAAACGATAAAACTTATAAAATATATCGAACCCTTTAAGTTTATATACAAAAAAAAAGGAAAAGAATCGTGACCGATTTTTTGAAAAATGATTTTATCAAGCTCAACACCATAACAAAAGACTTAGAGACAGATCAATGGAATGCCAGAAGCAGAAAGGTGTTGCTATTTTCCATTGTCTAGAACCACGGGGGACCCCGAACCCTTCTGTGGAATAAAAATGCCAATTGGCACTTATTTAAGCATACAAATCTTCCCTCCCCAGCATTGCTCCCAACTCGTTTTCCAACAAAATTGTTCTGTGAACGTAAAGCCAAGAAAATCAGGTTTCTTCTCAAGAAAATTAAAACCCAAACAATAAAACGATTGCAGACCTTAAAGCTTTTAAAGAGCCTTAAGCCGAAGCCGCCATAATCCACCATAATCCACTATAAGCCCATAATTGATTGGTATCAAAAGACAATGGTGCAGTTATTTGGGTTCTAGTTTAAAGACACAATTCTCTCTCAACAATACAAGTTCTCAATTTTTCATCTCTCGTTGTTTGATTTAATAGCCATAGTTTCTACCACAAGCCACAAGCTCTCGCTCTTGGCTCTCGGGTACTCGGCTCAAACAAATCAAACCAAACTCCAAACATTCAGGGAGTTTAAGCTAGCAGCTTTAGCTCCCAGCTCCCAGTGCAGCATATACGAGTATACGATTACGAGTACTACCAACTTTCGCTTTTGATTCTAGTATGAACTGGAACGAAGCAGTTTCCTGCTTGCGTCAAGTGCACTGCACAGGCGGCCCAATCGACACAGGCACACCAACCATATCGTCGGTCGGAGTAGACTTCTCTCCTAAGAGCAGATATGTTAATTTGTTGTTGTTTTATTTTTTAAATAATTAAAATGTAAGAAATTACACAAACAACAAACATCTTGTACTCGTGTACTGTAAGTCTTGCATCGCATGTGTACCTAGCTAGGCGCCTCCACACCACAGCCGCCATTATAGCCTTAAGTTTGTCTTTGTTTTATTGGTCTCCTTCTTCACTGAATGCGAATTGAAATTGTTTGTTCAACAAAAACAAAACAAGTATAATTTAAAATAGTGCAGTCATATAAGAAAAAGGATTATCCCTAATTTATAACATTTAAGAAATTTTGACAGATACAATACAATAAATATCCAAGCCCGCATGTACCTATATGTATACGATTATGAAGCT
This sequence comes from Scaeva pyrastri, assembly GCA_905146935.1. Classification (NCBI taxonomy): domain Eukaryota; kingdom Metazoa; phylum Arthropoda; class Insecta; order Diptera; family Syrphidae; genus Scaeva; species Scaeva pyrastri. The sequence goes on along the minus strand of LR989929.1, from coordinate 9,924,247 downwards.
GTACTGGCGACGGACGACGACGACGACGGAGTTTGTTTTCAAAATAAGGCAATTAAGATCGAAGCTATTTTTAATTGAAACTAAAAATATATCATAAAAAGCTACAATTTTTAATAAAGGGAAAGTTGGCATACCCTAAAGGAATACAGAGATGTTAAAATATTTGAAAACGAACGTCTTTGATGTTCATTATCATCTAATTATTCCAATTCAAGCGAATTCAAGAAGTTGGTCATCCTTATCATCAACAAATAGAGCTCCCTGTTGATATTGATGGTTTACCCAAAGTCAGAAATATGGATTGTGCGTCGGCGGCGGTGCCACATCTGTCAAACCGAAATCCATTCCGAACAATGACTGTATAGGAATGTTCTTCTTTTGCCAAAAATTTGCTTCTTACCGAAAGATTTTAAAGATGGTGGTAATAACCTTTCTTTCTTCGTTAACTTCAACATCATCAAAGTGCTACTTTTACTGAATGTTTTGACACTGACATTTTGATCGTTGCTTTGAGAGTGCGTCCAAGCAGTGACAGTTCATAGAATTTCCATTGGAATATTTTTTGATTGCAGGTTTCTGCCAAAAATTTCACGGAGATATCGCTCAAATTAAATTCAAATTAAGCGCCATCTTCTTTAACTTCCACATCATCAAAGTGGTGCTTTTACTGAATGTTTTGACATTGACATTTTGATCGTTGCTTTGAGAGTGCGTCCAAGCAGTGACAGTTCATCGAATTTCCATTGGAATATTTTTTGATTGCAGGTTTCTGTCAAAAATATCACGGAGATATCGCTCAAATTAAATTCAAATTAAGCGACATTACTATCGTAATATGGAACTCCAACGGTGAATTGCGAATGACGTAAAACGTCATATTCTGCACAGTATATATCAAGTCTTTCAAATAAAACAACAAAGGGGCTTTTTATACCCCTTAGAACAAAAAAATGTTTTAAATAGAGTTACCAAGTTCCTCCTTCCCCATAAGGATTTATAGATAATGCAATCGCTGTTAAACCTTTTCGTTAATATAACATAACCTATTTAGTTCTAAGCTTTGAAAAATAAAACAGATCGAAACAAAAAATTAATGCACCGCACTGTTGAAATGCACATACAAATTAAGTACCCACCTAAAATTCACATTTATTGATGCTTTTAAATAAACTAAATTTCCCTTAACAAAAAATCGGACTATATATTTTATATTAAGTTCATATCAAAAGCATAATTTGTATACAAGAGTTAAGACGATTGAGTGATATTGTATCTTTTCTGCATATCATAATATAATAGGTCCAACATTACCTGTTTCTACCAGTTAAAACAGGCTTTCGGGAAAATAGAAAAACACTTGAGTGTTTTTCTTCTTAACGAGATCAAACTAACGAGTTTTTGACACAGGAATGCCATTCGTTTGTTTTTTTTTTTTTTGTTTTTTCTCGATTTTTTCGTTTAATGCAAGAGTGGAAAATTTTAAGCAACACCCAGATCGTGTGCTTGCCAAAAAAATGAGTGTCGCAGCCGCACATTGACCAAATGCACACCAGGCTTAAGAAAAAAAAAGACCGACAACTCTCTCTCTCTCTCAGAATGCGTCTCGCTCTCTGTTAACTCTCGCTTCTCGTCGTTGTTGTTGTCGTTGACTCGATTCCAAAAAAGAGAACGACTTTGCTCTTAGCCAGGCCAATAATGGTACTGCACAGTTTCCACAAAAACTAACCCTCCGATTTGCAATGGAGCATAGAAGAGGGTAACCTTTTGGCGTTTGGCGTTTGGTGAAGCTTTTTCCGTTTTCTGTTTTCTGTTTTTCCGTTTTCTGTTATCGAATCTCGTAGTTCGCATTCGCAGTTTGCAGAAAGACAAAAGACAAAAGACAATTCAAGCTTTTTGTGTGTAAACAAAACCCAAGATCGTTTTCGTTTTGACGGCAGCAAAGCGTCGAGCGACGAGCGACGAGCGAGGTACATATTTGTATATCGTGTAGATTGACTGATGGCAGAAAAAAGGTAAAAAACGAAAAAAGCAACAAAGTTTTGTTGGCTTATTATACACTACTGCGACTGCCTCTCCTTTTTGTCATAACGAGAAACTCGTTTCGCATTTATATAGGAAAGATTCGTATTAGCCACGCTCAGATGGGATTAAAGTATCTACCGAAAGAGAAGCTCTCGAATTTTGTACTTGAATATCCGCGCGTGCACACAGAGACACAGAGATAGATCATCGCCATCGACCGACGACACAAACCGCGATCGGGGTTAGTTGTTGCTTGTTGCTCTGCTGATATCAGTTTTTAGTAAAAAAAAAAAAAAAATATACAAAAGTCAAAACTCAAAACTCAAACTCAAAACTGAAAAGTATCTTGTGGCTGCTTCTTCACTTCATTTCACTTCACTCGCTAAAGCTTCATCGTTTTGTTCGTTCGCTTGTTCGCTTATAATAATTTCCTCCTCTTCCTCCAAAAAAGGAGAAGATCGTATACCTTACTATCGTGCGGGTGGTTGTTAAGTTATATTTGTTTGTTTGTTGTTTCTTCTTTAATTTTTTTTTTTGTTTTTTTTTATTTTATTTGATTTTTAAATTTCGTTTTTGCAATATTCGGCATTTAAATAAGGAAAAAACCGAATCGTTGGAAACATATGGAAGTTAGTGTGCCGCTCAATTCGTTATCGTAACTTGCAAGCAGCAAAAGTGTGTTGCGCTGTTCCGCTTCTTGTATTGAAAAAAAAAAATAATAATAATAAATACCTTGTGGTCTAGAAAAGTGATATCTTTTCTTCTTTTTTGATATAAATATATTTTTTATTTTTTGAAAAGAACACAAATCCTTTTTTTTCGAAATTTTTTTTAAATTGAAATTTTCCGGAAATGTAAACTAATCGTTCGAGATACTTTTTCCCATAAAATAATCATAATTAACTACAAATAAAAAAGAAACTAGAAAACAGTTAAAATTATCGAATACCAATTAAATCGTTACTTTTGTTTCCTGAATTTGTTTCTTCTCTTAAAATAGTTGTTAAGTGTTTCGAAAAAATTAAAAATCATTAAAATTGCAACGGTTTCTTCGAACCGATTAAGAGGTTTGTATTTTTTTTTTTTTAATTTTAATTTTTATTTATTTTGTGAATAGATTAAATTTAATCTTTGGTTTTGTGCCTTTGAAGGATATCGAATTGAATTCGATACTTTTTTTCGAAAATTAAACATTCGATATTTTTATTAAGTTTAGAGACACGTTAAATTTGAATTGAATAATAATAAAAAAATAGATTGGCTCAGTTACTCGCTAATGAAATTCAATTAGTGTCTAGAGTGATAACGAGCCAAATATTCATTACTTTGTCCTTTATAGGTGAGGCGTAGGTATAATTATTAATAAATTAGTGTAGGTTAATTGTGATGGAATGGTCAGCAGAATACCTTCCACAAAAATCATATTAATTGGTTGACATTTGTTTAAAATTCACTGTCGCTAAGTCCGGTTATATCCATTTATAATACATGTGTACAATTTATATATTGAAACAAGTTATAGGGTTTTCTAATCGATTAATCTAATCTAGATAAAACTGGATAGAATTTTCTTTTTAAGATCGTTTTACGAGTATGTATACAATATACATATGTACGAGTATGTATTTTAAATTAAACATTATTTCTTTATACTATTATTGTTATTATAAGGAATGTTTGTTGGTTTTATTTTTTATATATCAAGAATCAAGTGTAGACACATTTATTTGTATTTTTGTTTAAATATAATATTTATTTGTTTGTTTAAATGTTGTGCTCATAATTGGAGTCAAAGTGTAATATTTTTGTTAGTGTTTTTGGTTTCGTTTTTGGGCTTTCGTGGTAGAAATTATAATATTTTGAATAATTTTATTTTTTTTTTTTGTATGGCAGATTTTATTGTAGATACTTTGTATGTGTATGTACAGCTTGATTGGAACAAAAAAAAAATTAAATAAAATAAAATACAAAAAACGTGTTGAATGAGGGAGCTTTGATACTGTGGCTGGCTGTGGAGAATTTTAAATTCGAATTCGAATATTGATAAATTCTTATATTAATCCACATTTGAATAGATAATTTTTGTTAAAGGAAAGTTTCATTTGGATACATTTTTTTATTTTTTTATTTTTTTTTTGTCTGGTTTTGTATTGTCAATTTCTCTCTGTTGATATACTAAATGTTTGACGTAAGACTCTCCCATTTTTTCGAATGCGAATGCGAATGTGTTTGTATTTGTATTTTTTTTTCAAATTTAGAGTGACAAGGAAACTTGTTAGTTGATTATTTTTTTTTATATCTTAATTGTGTATCGTTGTTTTGTTGGTTTTGTTTTGACGAGAGAAGTTAAAGTTTCCTTGTTTTTGTTTTTTTTTTTAATATTTTATTTTTGTGTTGTATTTTATGAGCCTAGGTGTTATAATATTTTTGAATTCAAAATGAGAAAGACATTTATTATTTAACCTTAAAAAATTAGACAAAAATATTTATGTGGCTTTTCAATTGCAAAAAAAAAAACAATCTATTTAAACCATAATTCAACATTTAACCATGAAAAACAATGTCAAATAACGAGTGAATTTTAAGATGTTGAAAAACAATTTGTTAGATATTTTTAATTATCCTTGTATCTTGAAATTTGCATTAATTTTTTAAATAAATCTTTGTTACTATCCTTTAACTAAATTTGACAGTTTGTCATTTTGTCTATCAATAAAAACTATATTTTGACAACTATCAAATATTCAGCTCTTAATGTCTGTTGAAAATTATAAAATCACATTTTATAAGTGAAAGTAATTACTTAGAACATTTTAATTTTTTTTTTTCAGAACTAAATTTAAATAATTTTCACGAGTATAAATTGCCCAACTTTTAAGGTTTTTTCTTTCAGTGAAGCTGACTTTAAAATTGTAACTTTTTTCAACCACCTTTTGAATTATAAGCTTTCAATCAAGTTAAAGATATGATTTGCAAGGACTTGACCTTATTTACATTTAAGGCAAGCGAAATAAAAATATATTTAATTAAACTAATTGGAATTTGGAAGTCATTATTGAAGATGTACATAGGTAAATAGTGAACGATTTTAGTGACAGCTTGCGACAATGAATGAAATTGTACTCGTATCAATATCAAATTTATCATATTTTTGATCAAATGACCAATTAGTGTTTCATTTAAAACAAATTTATTTAATTTATTTTCTGTTAAATTATGACTGATTATTGAATTGATATTTTTTTAATTAAATAATTAGTATCGATAGCTTATCACGGCATCTTATTGAATCTACCGCTAACGAAAAGATCGATCACAAATAATTCTTTGAAGTGATTTGACAAATTTTTTTGCCAAATAATATTTGTCCTTTATATATGTACATAATATGTACCTTAATTTTAAGATTGCTTTAAAAGATTAAGAAATCATTGTTTGAGAGAATAACTTTATTCTTTTATAGGTAAGTTAACTCCATAGGTTCTCTTATGCCTGACAAGGTAATAGCTTTGCGTTTTTTTGACATAAAAACAGCCAATTTGACAGATTAGCTGTCAAAATTCAAAAGTCTCAAATAAAAGTCATGGAAGGTTTGATGAAACAAACAAAATAATGCTGCCAATCATTTTCAAAAGTTAGTTTGAAATTAAAATTGCACTAGATTTATGAGAGCGGAGTAGGTTTCATTTGTGTCAAAAATTTTCGTTGTATCAGGGCAATTTAAAAAGTTGTAAAAGAGTTCAAATGTGTATAGGTGTTCATCACTTCATCTACCGGAATCTAAAGATGTCAGGAGTCAAACTAATTTTATGAATGTATGTATTTTTGTCTGTCCCGACACGTGTCACCAAGGTCGAAAATCGACCCGGTCGATGATCTCTCCTGAATCTTTTCTCCAAAACAAGATCTTCTTTATGATTAATTTCAGCACTGACCAAAAAGTATCTTCTACAATAAAAATAGACATTTGTTTAAATTAATTTTCCTTTGTAAACAAACTTCTTATAAAACTCTGATGAATCAATTACATACATTTTTCTTGAAGTTACTGCTTCATACAGGATCAATCCAGGAACCAACAAAACATACTCGTACTCGTAAATTATCGAGATCACACGACTGGTCAGTGAACATCGCCATCAGTTGTACGTTTCTTGACATCCAAAGACAAATCCGATAGGCAAAAAGGCGAAAAGACAATCCATTGACAAAAAAAAAAAAAAAAAACCAATGAATGTATGTACATACATAAATATGATTCATGCAATTATTTGTGTGTATTTTATATGGTGAAATTAATTTTTAGCTGATTAAGGAAATTAAGACAGAGTTCACAATTGTGTGAAAACTTAAATAAAGATACAAAAGTACGAGCATAGTCAATCAAGCCATATTTTTATGCCCCAAAACGTGCTTCAAAACATGCGGAATAAACAATCTACAAGGTCGCCGGCATACCATACCTCGACGACGACGTTGGTTGTGTAGAGTTGTGGAGCCGCTTGTTCTTTGCTCTTCTTGTAGATACTTATACTTATAGACGTATCTGCTGCTCCAACAGATCTAGATACTTATGCATGCATTAAACAATCTTAATGTTTATAAAAGTTATAACCAATCAAATGTATCAAACAACGCAAAAAGTTGCCGTGCGGGCGTAAAAAGCTTGCCGCATATTTATACTCGTACACTGGCTTCTCGCCGGCCACCGCCACTTCCGCACCGCCACCGCCACCGCCGCAGACGTAAGTTTTTTCCTGAAACAAAGAAGTAAAAAAAAAAAAGATATTGAACCACTTTGAAATTTTATGAAGTTCTTTGAGAAAAAACAAAAAAAAACTTCGAGTAGAGCGAGTTCCAAGCGAGGCCTGCGGTTATTTTCAAAAAGCTTGTTTTTATTCATTTATAGATACTTTGGGTGTTATTTTTTGCGGCAGTCACTGTTGTTTGTCTATTGCCATAAAGTACATAAATTCAAATTAAAAATCGTGAGGAATGGTCATATTCGAATCAAAAGATCATTAATAAACCGCACAGTCAATCATAATTTTGTTTTTGTTTTTTTGTTTTTGAAAGAATGTCAAAAATTTATGAGAAAACATGCAATAACGATTTGACTGACGAAACGCGATTTTAATTTGTATGCGATTACCAAATCATTCTGGTGTTTGAATTTAGTTTTTCATATTTTTTTGTTATTGTTTCATTAAATTTTCTGGTAAGACGACGATGACAATGGAAAGAATAAGGAATCAGACTGTCCAAGTAACAGGGGTGTAGCTGAGGTGGGTTCTGTAGTATAAATTATTCGGGGCTCTTGAGTAAAAGGGGCCCAAGTTACAAAGTAACTGATGATATCTATCTGAAAAGGTTTAAGACTCAGCAGTCTAGTGGTATCAAAAAATGAATAAGCAAGTCTAAAACATTTGCAACATTGATTAAACGGAATAATGCACCAGGAAACTTTCTCGAAGTATTAGTTCAAAGGACGCAAGTATTTTTTCTTTAGAGGGAAATGGATAATTTTCTATTTTCATTCCTTATTTCCTTATTTATAAATTAGGCTTCCACAATGTTGGGTCCAAAAGTTCTTTCTAAATTTCTCTTAAATCAAGAGTTCCTCAGGGCAGTTATTTAGGGCCACTTCTCTTTATCTAAGTAAGTAAAGAATGATTTATCACTCTGTATACTCCACAGTAATTTTTTAATTGTGTGCTAAGTTATCTAAGGAAAATATCCGAACTATTATACAAATATTTTTGAAATCATCGATTTTACTTCCAACATCCGATTGAGTTTCATGTTTTCCGAACAATGTTTATCCAGGGCCCCAAAGGACAAGCTACGCCCGCTGCTAGTATATGTAAAAGTAGAATATACTAAGTTGTTAAATAATTAGACACTCTTGCTGTTTTATCTGCGTTAATTGTTCTGGAGAAGGTTACGCATAGTTTCTGTAAAGTTTATAGTGCATTAACCAAAACCAGTATTGAAATTATATGGTACGCATTCGTATCATTTTATTGAACGTGTCAATTGAAGGTTCATCAGTTAAGAATAAAAAAACTCCAAAAGACACATAAACTTTTAAATCTTTTCAAATTACGGAAGTTAAGTTTCTTTGACCAACATAAATTAAGATATAACCTAAAACTAAAGTGGTAATAATAATTCTTAGACAAGGTCAAAATCTTCAACTGTCAAATTAAACAAATAAAAATATTAATTCCAAAATCAGTCTCAGGTATATTATATTATTCTTTATTTATCATTTTCATTATATTTATTTATTTTAATCGTGTGTTGAAATCGTCTTTATGGCTAATTGGATGAATGGAGTGCTTCCGACCGACGCACGATTTTCCATTTAAATTGTGTTAAAAAAAAAAAAAACAAAAAAATCTGATGGTATCAGTTTTTTTTATTCGATTTCGATTTCGAGTTTGGTTTTATTTTGAAACAATATCAAAGCCATTGACTTCTGAATTGTTAAAGCAGATAGAAGATATCTACGATATAATTCATGATTAATGTGTTTGGAATTGGAGTAAAATTGTATTTTTGTTAAGTATTGCATTCGAGTGCAAATACGTCAAAATTAAACTCACCAATTATTGTTATCATTGTTTTTGTTAAGCCTCAGATTAAAAGGCTCAAGTGTATCTTCATACTCGTGTTGAGAAGATATGAAAAATAAACCAACTGAACAAAATACAGTTGAATTGCAAATTATATAAGTGGCGGTAGATTTGAAAGTAACGCCACCACCATCATTTGATGGAATTGTTTAACACAGGTGGCATTTTTTTTTTGTTCAAAAATTCTTCGTCATTTACATTCGAACTTTGATTAAACTTGGCTTGGATTGTCTTACTATAATGTGTACCTACTCGTATCTTAACAATTTCAGATGCCTTTCAGATGTTTTTTTTTACCAAAGGCATTATAAAAAAGTCAAAAATATATGCAAACCTATTTCCACACATAGATAGCTAAATATTAGAATGTAACCATTGTTTATAAAAATTCCTTGAAGCTTTATGTTTGAAACTTTTTAAAACTAAGTACAAGAATTTAATCAGACTAGTTTCCACTTCAGCTTTAAACCTTTTGACCTGTACCTCGATTAAATACATAAGTGCACCTAAAAGATTTTCTTTAATTTATGCAAATTATTTTTTAAATTGCCAATTAAATATTTGCATTCTACAAGAAGTTTAGGTGTGAGCTCATAAAAATTTGCAAAGCAAACTGCTCAGTAGATTACTTTTGTGTGTTAAAATTTTGAAATGTGTAAAAAGCTTTTAAAAGAAAATTCATTCTTATTTCCACGTTGGTAGGTATTAATGACTTTCACAAATAATAAGTATTAATTTTAAAATTAAATTCAGAATAATGTAAATATGGTGAATGCAAAAATTAAAGGTTATTAGTAAAAAAAAAAAACCGATACAAATCTATTGCATGTAGTTTTGTCGTTAAGAGTAAAATGCAAATACCAATTATTAAAATTTCTTATATATTCCTTGTATGTCATCATATTTATTAATATTATTTACTTTATAACAAACTAGCTGACCCAGCAGACGTTCTTCTGTCCTTAAAAAAAATCCCGAACATCGAGCTGATCTGAATTTGTTGATTTCAATAAAAGTCCAAATTACAGAATTTAGATTGCAAAAACAATTTTTTTAAATCTCCAAATGTGAATTCAATTTCATTCCCATTGTTCCAACAAACTTAAAGTTGCTGGAAACTTAAAGTTGTTGGAATCTGAGTTTTCTTGTGTAAACTGAAAAATAATTGGACAATTTATAATTCTTAGATACCTGAGAATTTTCTGACAGGTTGATAGTGCGAGAAAAATGTCAAATATATTTTTGTTTCTTTTCTTACTCATTTAAATAGAGACTCGAATTTGACAGCAAAAATTGACTTTTGAAACGGTAAAACCATATTTTCCAAAACTTAGACACCCTTTTACCGTTAAAGTTGATCTGAATACGCTAACGCGTTCTATTTGGTACAACACGGAGATTTTTTCCTAAAAAACCCCTTTAATACTAGAATATTTGTGTACTTTAAAGATCTTTTGCGAAACTGTAAGGCAATTTTTTTAAATTTGATAATAATTAACTGATAAATAAATTAATCCTTGAAATTACTGTTAATGTGTTTAATTCAATATTCTAGTAACAACTGTCTAAAGAATTGAATGTCAATTTCACTTAGTAACAACAACTAAAAAAAAAACATTCATAAAATTTTGCATAATTAAACAAAAATTGGAAAAACTACACGATCCGAAAGTAATAATAATTTTTGTTCACATTTCAAATCCAAAGAAAAAACATGTACCAACTTTCAGTTAGATCTTAGTACATCTAAAGCACGTATTCATTGCTTCCATATAATATTTATAAAATGTTCATTGTTGATACTAAATCTTTTTTTCAAAATCTAACAATAGAGTTCAAGAATTTTGTATTTTTATTGTGTACCTACATGAATATAATTCTTATACTCGTACTTATACCTGCATCATTTGTAATTTTAATCCAAGGAAAAATTGAAATAATTATTAAATTTTTATTATTTCTCGCTAACAAGGTTCATTTCTCACAATAGTTTATGAAAAATTTACATAATATTGTGCTCGTATTGCGCGATGCAAGGAAATAAACTTGTAATAATAATTTATATTTGCAATATAATTATGCGAAGAAAAAAAAAACATATATTATATTTGTTCATAAATAAAAATATGTATGTATGTTTTGTAAAATTAAATGAAAAACAATCTATAAAAGGTGTGTCGAATCGACATTCTTTTGTTGATAATCAAGAGCAGTGAAACGCGAACGACCAACTTAAGTTAAACTCTTTTCAATCCAAAATATTGTCAACCATTTAAATGACAACGCTTTGTATTTATAATAAAGTTACAATTCTCACCTTTTGGTAGATCTTTGAGATTCCGGAAATTTACTACAAATATCCAGATAAAAGCGGTTAAAAACATTTAATTTGTTACAACATTTGAACACACTGAGATCAGGAAAAAATAAAATAGAAAAAGAAAAATTTAAATAAATTGCAGTTAAGATACAATTGGACCTACAACTGCCAGTCGGCCATACTGTGTGTCCCTTAATACATTCCGATTCCTGTCGGATGACTCCAGAAAAGTTGGGGGACATACATACGAGTATAATCGGTCCCAACTGGAGTACAGGAGAAATATAGAAAAGTTACAATCTAGATATGAATACGAGTCGAGTATCTTTATGAAAAGACGAGAAGAAAAAATAGTTGTGGTCAAATGGCAAATTCCGGTTCTTCTTCGGCGGGGCGCGGCGTGATGGTAGCGGTAGGTAGTTGGATAGTTGGGTTTGGTAGATATTTCTTCTAGCGTGTGTGCCATAGAGTATAGAGATACTAGACTAAAAGATGCTAAAAATAAATCCACATCGCATTTGAACGGACCGAACGTTCTGTCCGTCGATTCGGGCAATTCAATTCGACGCACGACGACTACAACGATCGTGCGTCTCGCCTGTCGTCTGTAGCGTCTGACGCATCTGTTTGCTAGCATGATGGTGTGGTGGTTAATTTAAAAAGCACGTTGGCTGGTACTGGTATCTTGGGATAAATTGTATATTTTTGCTAACAAACATGTTGTTGTGGAATTTTTATTCTTAGGTTGTTTTCAATTCCAAATATAGATAATCACTGCACTGAGACCAAGGACTTATTTAACTAGTCTCGCAGACGGTAACGACAACACCGACCACGATGACGATGGTGGCGTCGTCGCTGTCGCTGAAGCTGACGCTGATGGTTGTCGTGTCGTCGTCGTCGGTCGGTTAGTCAGTCCGTCCATCGGGCCGGGTTGCTTGCCGGGCATGTTCAACTGCAATATTATACTATACTGGCTCTAGTCAGGGAAGGTATGTATATGTATGTAGGTAGGTTGGTTGGTTGGTTGGTACTTCTGCAAGACATGCAAGAAGAAAGCAGGTTTCTGTATGCGCAGCGCACTTACCAATTATTATTATCGGTGTCAGGAAAATCCAGCTGGAGGTTCGAAATCAGAACCAGTTGGTCTTTGGTAAGTGCAAGAAAACAAAATAAAAAACCAAAACATAAATGAAACATAGAGAGGGGGAGATACGACTCCACCTTCCACCCCGCACCCGATATATGTATGTATGTATGTATAATGACGGGGAATGCATATTTGAATTGGGAGAAGCATTTGCAAACAATTTTATTGCATGTCCTGCGATGCTGATGCACTATAGAAATAAATTTTATATTATTTTTTAGTTTATTTTTAGATTTATGTATTTCATACATAGATACGAGTACATACAATGTTTATTGTGTATGTGTATTTGTAAGGAGATATAAGAAGTATAGGGATCAATAAATAGTATTTAAGTGCGGCAACCAATTTAAACTTGAACCTCCAAGGCAGTGTTTTATGATCATAAGTACCAATCGTTGGTTTTAGTTTGAACTTAAGAGGTTTTCAAAATAATAAAAATGACTATTCAAAACCAATGATAGCTTTTATGGTATCAAGAATTGTCTGCATCGATGAGGGGCATTTTATACTTTTGATTACTTTTAAGGGCAGAATTTAAAATATGCATGACATCTTTCTGCACATATCTGAAGATAAGATAAGAAGATTAGTTCTTACATAATTTTACTATAACAAAATATATCAACAAATAGATCGACGAACTTATACATTTACAAATGTTCAGAAATAAGAAGCTTATTCTAAAAAAGAAACTTGATTATAATTTGGTATTTTGAAGAATCTGTGTAGAGTTCAACTAAACCGTATAAATGAATAAACTTTTTTAATTTAACATGAGTTTAATGTTGTTACATATCATTTTTCTATTTGTGTACTGAGGCGTATGAGTAATTTTTTTTTAAGTCTTTTTTAAGAGCGAAAAATATTATTATTGAATTGACTCAAAATGACTGCCAGTCCTATCAAATTCATTTAACTTACTTATCTCCATAAATAGAATGGGTCATCAAGCATAAGAATGAAGGCGGAATTAATGTTTATACTTCCTGCAGATCTAAAAAAAAATCAACTTAAAACTTTCCACAATTACTTTTATTTGTATGAAAAAAGCAACGAAATAAACTATTAATCACATTAAAGTTGTGGGAATATGAAAATGTCAATTATTAAGTTTTAGTTACGTCACAAACAAAAAAACCATCCCCAATAACTATTTGTTTTCAAAAATATACCTGCACATCGATTAAATAATAAATAATAGTTGAATTTAGTTTCTATCTACTATACTTGCATCATACATAAATTTAAATCGTTTCCTAATCACTTATACTCGTACAGTACACCTCCACTCAAGCCCATCAAAAAAAAAATATACAAATTATTGATAAGATTTAATGATGCTCACACTTTTACTTCACATGGAGGTCTAGGTCTTTTTCTAAATTCTTAATCGGCAACGAGTGACTTGAATTTTTAATTAAACTTTTTTTTTTATTTCTCCATAACCAATATTATTAATATATACTGTCCACCAGACCATTCATTCTATTATATTTGCTATACAAAAAAAATCAATTTTGTTTTGATTAAGCAAGTTAATTCAGCCCAAAATTGCACGGAAACATCAAGGCATAGAAATACGAGTATAATAATAATCTACGATTCTTTTTGTAATAAAAATAAAAATAATTATCATAATGGCTAACTGACGTGTATGTAAATATTATATACCCTCGTATACCTATGTTTGTAGACTCAACAGAAGCCCATCAGTATTGAAAATAGAGTGTACTTATGACAGTAGTACAAAAAAAAGCTCTAATTAACTTTACTAATTTACAAACAGCATCTACATTCTACTCTTATGTATACTCGTACTCGTATTTGAAATATACTGACTTTGACAGCTTGCTGCTGCTGCTTCTATGGGAGCTGTCACGAAGACATTATGCATTGGACAATGTTAAATATAATTCTTATTTAATTGTCACGGGATGATAAATATTTAAATAATTGCAAAAAAAACTACAGCTTCATAACAGCGCATCTCGGAGAACAGTAGCTGCAATGGTGAAGGTGATGCACTACCGGGATGGATGGATGCAATTAAAATTGTATTATTGAGAAGTGTTTGATCAAGATCTGCTACCTGTCAGTGTCAGATGAATATATTTCACCACACTCAGACTCAAGTGGTGAGGGCGGGCGGTGGCAATCAGAATTTTTGAATAATTTTCTTTTCTTTTCTTTTTATTTTGTTTTCAAATTCCAAACTTGACGCGCCAAAGTTCTTATCTTTGCGAACAATAAAGTTGGAAACACACGAAAACATTCAAAGCAGGCCATAAATCTACAGCTCCGGTTGTAATTCACTCTCCCCACAAAAACGCTGTACTACATCATAAATATATATGTTTATATAAGCAAGCGCTGTTATCAATTTGGGTAAAACTGAAACTGAAGTGTTAAGCCAGAATCTTGCAGTGATTTACGAGCATACGAAGGTGCAAATTTTTACTCCGTATGATGTGATGGATGGTTCAATTTCCTTTCTGCCAATTACGGAGCAAGATGATGTGGTGAAATTTCAGTGGAATTTTGCTCTTATTTTAATCGACGGACGGTGTTATCGGTGGTTGTGGGGGATTTATTTTGCAGATCATGTGCTGTGCTTAAATATTTGAATATGAACTTCTGATTTTGTGCGACAGATTTATGGATGGACCCGCCAGCGAAGTGTGCTTATTTATATTTTTCTTTTATTTGCTTGTTCATCATCAAGGAGGCTTTGATAGTAACAGTAGCTTTTTCGTTTCGTGCTCGTTCAGAGAAATTATCAAGGTTAGTAATGTGCTTGCTGTTTTTTTTTTTTTTTTTTTTGTCCACATTTTTTTGTTTAAACTTTTTTGACGTTTTCATGGAACTCATCATCATCGTACGAAATAATAAAATAAATGCCACCATGACCTACATCTATTTGAGCAGTGTGTTTAAACACAGACACTCAAGTTATATTATCTGGATTCGGATTGTGATTATTTAATAACTTTACTCAAGATTAAGTTTTTGAGGTTCTCTGAAGGACTAACAGTAAGTCCGCAGTAATTTCGCTTTTTGTTGTTGTTTTTTTTATATTTTTATTCATAAGAGCCTTTATGACTCTCGTTCTAACCTCATAACAGATATTAATGATGAGATAAAATTTGGGTGCATAGATAAATATTTGGGGATTTGTTCATAGCTAGTTGACTTATTTAAGATCATATAAACATAATAAGACTACTGGTGCCAGGTTTCATTTGTTTTGTGATAAGAATTTTTAAATAAAATTAAATGTTTTGATGAATTTAATAAATTTCATCTGCGGCGTTTACTTGAAAAAAAATTACATAAACGACCCTTAAGGAACATTGAAACCAAAACTAATAATTTCGTTCAACTAGTTAACCTTTTTATGATAATTCAAATAATACCGAATATTAATTAAATTATCAACTTTTAAAAAGTATTAAAACATGAACTACACAAATAATCTTAATATATATACGTAAAAATTCAATGTCCGTGTGCATGTCTTGAATGAACTCAAAAACAACTCAACTGATATTCATGAAAGTTGGCATTTATATGTAATTTGGTCCAACTTAGATGATAGGATAGTTATTATTTAAATTAACGGTCCCAATAATTAATAATAATTAATAATAAACTGATCAACAACGTTGATTGTTGTTATTGATCGTAGTTTCCATAAGTCTAGAACAGATGGCGCCTTAAGCGAATTTCTTTACAGAGAACTGTAAAATTTTGTCCTTTGCACCTCATAGATGGCGCTAAACTTTTATGTGATATATCTTCTTAGACTACACACTATACATGTCTTGTTTTGACTATACCACTTAACGTCGATTTTTTTAAAAATCATTCTTCATTTTCTCTTCGTTACGTACACTACTTTCAAATCCTATTTAAATCACTCAGCCACAGCAACGCGTGGCCGGGTCTGATAGTAATTTATATGTTCTTATTATTTGAAAATTTGTATAGGTATGTAGTTTCATTTTATTAATTTATTATTTTGAAAACAGTTAAACAACGTTAATGTTATAAGGCAAAACTAACTAGGAGGACTATAGAGGCTGCCTTGAGAAGTGAAAGCTAGGAAGAAGAAGAGGAGGCAAGATCTGAAATTAACATTAAAGTTGTAGTATTTCAAGTAACCATCTCAATAAATCAGGTTTGAAGGTGAGGGAGACAGCTTGGACAGTATTAGCCAATAGTAAATGTTAATACATATTTCCTTATTTCTGAAGCAAAAAGAGTAGGATCATTACTTTGAGAGGGATTTCGAACTTTTCCAAAATTGAGTACCTATTTTGAATGTCAACTTTAAGACCTTTTTGCTGAACTTTAATAACAAAGGAAAGTATCCATAGTTAAGAGAATTAACCTTAAAATAGTGATTGCTGTAATTTGTCAATTCTTATAAGTTTTTAAATTTTAAACAGGAACTATTTTCATTACCCTCATTTCAAAAATATCCATTTCATTTCTATGAATTCCAAGAAAAATTTAAATCACACATTCTGACATTTGAATAGTAATATTTGACAGTTAAATCTATGAATTTCAATATGGCTGCAGTTTTATAAAATGGTGGAGTTAAACACAGCACGGGATGTCATGAAAACATTTGCGTATGATTGAAGAAAGAAACGAAATTTTAGAATAAACTTATTCATAGAACCTTTTTCAGTTTAAAAAAAATTTCAAATAATCGAATCGACTTTAGTTATTTTAACAAAGTTCATTAAGAATCTACCGAAAAACGTCTCGGCTAAAAATTATATTCTCTGTGCTTTTTAATGTTCGAAAAATGATCTTGTTTGATAATTTAAGATAATTTATCTGAGATTGATAATTATTTCTATGAATTAAAAACCGGCTTATTAACTGTACTTAACAGTTGGTATTGTAATAAATAAAGTGCTGATTTTGGCCTAATTCTGACTTGTAAGCATATCCTTTTCGTTGACAAAGTCTTAAAGCCAAAAATTCGATTTGAAACTCCTGATTATTTCCTCTTGAAGTTGAAGTCAGTATCTTGGGATTAATAGGAAATTTTATTTTCATGGTTTAAAGGATGAACAGTTGTCAAGTTCCCACATTGAAAACCACTTTTTTATGATATTGGGGTTATGATGAAGCAAAATGAACTGCGAAATAATTCAAATCTAATAGATATATTGACCTCTATCACTCTTATTGAGACTCAATTAGGCAAAATAAACAATTGTTTCCTTTATTTGAACATCTTTTGCAATCAGAAACAGTTTAAATTTTCGCGCATATTTTTACAGGTGCAATGCAAACGCAGAAAACCGTTAAATAAAAAAAAATTGATACTCGTGTCAACGAAGCTCCTTTTTTTCGTTGTTGTAGCAATTGAAACACCAACTGTTTAAATAACATAAAATAAAATTGTTTAAAATTTCATATTTTGTTGGTGTTTTTCATTTCATTTCGCAAATATAGTTCTTTTGACATTTAAAGCCCTATTCACACTTTGTATGCAAATTTAAACAAATATTTTAAAATTCAATTCGTAACTTCAAAATGTAAAACATCAAGAAACACCATAAGCGGTACTCGTTCCCGGTGCGTGGCGATATATTTACGGAAATTATTACTTGTTGCATATGTTTATTATGTGGATATAAAAATACAGTTAAAGATAGATATTTCTAATTGAGGTAGGTCTTTTACGTAATAAATATTAATTCTACCTACTCCAATCCCATTCCCAGAAAAACCGAGTTCAATGGGTTCACCCCATCGCGCATCGGTCTCAGAGACGACTCGGTGGCGGCGACAGCGACGCATGACGACAAGCCGAGGCTTACATTTATAAGCTCCCTCGTCGTCGTCGGTCTCGAATCTCGGTCTCAGTAGGTAGGTAAGACATCAGAAATTGAATGAAAAAAAAAGTAATGCAAACACGTGCAATTATTTTACCGTCACACTGTCACCTACTCTTGTGACTTGCATTAATCTTCGTCTACACTAATAATATTAAGTTTTATTATCACCCCGTTCACACTCGGTCTTATTTTGGATTCCGATAAATTGTGAAGACCAAGAAAGACGCGATCAGTGCGGTGGAGGCGTGACGGTGGATGGCAGTGTTGAATGCGACTTGCAATTCTTCAACTTCTGTTCAAAATACACGTCATGCTACACTCGTATTATATATGTACATACAAAGATATGCGGGAGGTATAAGTATGTAAATTGTAAAAAATGGTAATTCGTGATAGTCGTCATTTGTTTTATCAGATTTCTCATTTATTTTAACATTTTTTTTCACTTAAATTTTGTTTAAGACAGAAAATGCAAAATACAAGTAAACCTGAAAATCCAAGTGGTAGGGATTCATATGTTCCATTGGCACACACAGTAGATATACTCGCGCAGTTAAAAAGTTAGACACATAGACACATTGATAGCTTTCAATATTAATGATCTCTCAGAGTTTATAATAATTTGAATCGGAAGTAGTCAGGGAAATTCAAATGTAACAGCAATTATTGTTACAGCAACAACTGTCATGGCAGCCGAAGAACGCGCGCGGGACTTCAAAATATGAAGTTAATTTGTTTCTATTTTTGTGTGTGTTTTTTTTTACTCATTTTTTTTTTTTAAGTAACTTGTTATTCTATGAATTGAGATAGTCACTTGTTAGACTCGTTACTAATATTTCCATAACAAAAGAATCTGACAAAGCGCAATATTCAGCGTGCGATTCTATTGTTGAATGAGATTTAGAGAGAAGAAAAAAAAACAAAAACTGCTAATAGTTTTTTTTTTTTATTTCCCATCCCCCCTTTTGATTTTCCTTTCAGTTTTAGTTCCGGTAAAATGTGAAATTGTTCTGTGTAGTTGTGTAGTTGTTTGTTTATGTTTTAGTATTTTTTATCCGTTATTGTTTTGAATTTTTAACAACTTTTCAAAATAGGTCTCCAATATTGGTTAACTGAATTTCAGTATCCAAATCTGTCAAAAAGAAAATTGAGTCTTATGGTTTCAAAAAACAACTGTCAAACCATAACTAGTAAAAGAAGGGCCACAAATAATATTGTTGGTAAGGGTTCATTTTACTATTGATTTTACTAGAAAATTTAAGACTGTTTATTACATAGCTTAATTAGTACAGCAGATTAAGTTTATTATTTTCAAAAATCATACACGTTTCCAAAAATCTAAATTAAATCATGTGTTTACATTATATCTATGTATATCTGTGTTACTTATCATTGTATGTATATACATTAAGGTGTGATTCTATTTTAAAACATAGATGGCATTGGACCATAAATTATAGCTCCTTAAAGAATTACAGCCTACAAACAAGTGTGACTTTACTTTAAGACCGAACGAGGTTTTTTGTTTTGTTAGTTTTGTTGGAGTTTTTTTTTTTTTTCTCTACAGAAGGCACCAAAGATAATTGTTTTTTATTTTTTCTACAATAATAAATTAAGAGTGACAGATTAAAACTTAATGTTTGTGTATATTTGTTGTTTTGGTTATTTAAAAGATCACATGCGTTCTCAATAAGAATAAGCATTAAGCACTTCTTTTCTGGCGAATAAAATCTTACCTTAACTATACCAGAATAAAGTTATACCTTGTTTTTGTTGTAGTTGTTGTTGTTAAATATGTATATGTATGATGTTATCTTTTGGCAAAATGATAAGAATAAATTATATAACCTTTAAAGATGAAGAAAAAAATAATTAAATATAACTCACTTATTGTACAGTATTTTTGACAGTTGTTGCCAAAGACTTGGCGAAGTTATTGTGTAACGTGTTGAAAAAAAAAAATAAATTAATTAAAAGTTTTTAGCAAATATTCTTTCGTGAACTAAAAAAAAATAATATACATACATCTAAATGTGATCAACTTACTGTTTAAATTGTACTCAATTCTAAAACCATAAACAACAGTATGTGAAAAAAATAAGTGCATAACAATAAATAATTAAATAAAATGAATACAATTTTAATTTGTCGAAATTGATCAAATTTGTTTCGTGTTGCAAATATCTGTAATTTTTTGTAAAAAAAAAACTGCAACTGCTGCAACTTTCTTACTACATGTGTTCAAATCTAAATGTTTTATCAAATTACATAAGATCTATTGATGAAAATGACATTTGATTGATTTGTCATGTTTCGTTTTCGAAAAAATCTTTGAATGAATAAGACAGTTCTGAGTAATAACTCAAAACACTTTATTTACACCCTAATCAATAGTCTTGTCAGCTTATGTCACATATCTTACTTGTATATCTGTCATTTTGACAAATTCGAAAATTTATTAAAGTTGTAATTGTCATTTACAAAAGACTATGTGTATTAGTGATTGTCATTTTGTGTGATGAAAATAATTGATATTTAATTTATTATGTGTACATACATACATTTACTATGTTTTATTTTTTCGTTGAGATTAAAAGTCTCAATAGACTCATGTGGCAATACTTATTTATAGAGAAGATGATAATAACTTTCGAACTTCATACGGTTTTATTTAATATTTCATAAATAGAATTCTACTTGCAGGACAATTTGCCTATTATCTTAAGAAAAGAAAATTTGACAAGTCATTAATTTTGAAATAAGCTGTCATCACAAACGACATAATTTCGAATTATGTACTAAGAAAAGAAAATGACAGCTATGACAGTTTTAAGAGTTATTACCTTCGCAAGTTTCCCATCACTGGAGGAAGTACCTTTCATAATTTTGTTCTCTCGTGGTGAATTTGTTTTTTGCTAGTTTCCAAACAGAAATTGTGACAATTTTTTATTTAAAAATTTGTAAAAAAAAATTAACTTACCTTCTGATGATTTCATAATTTTATTTTTCAAAGTTTTAACACTCCTTATGAAAATGTTCTGATTTGTTCCCTATGATGCTTTTTAATATTTTGGATACTTCAATTTTATTTGAAAAAAAAAACTTTTTAAAGTTGTAATACATTTATCTTTAAAATAATTTACCTTGATCTTACCAAATAATCCTGTTTTTAGTAAAACAAACAAATAATTTACTTAATTTGGTTTTTAATTTGTGTTTTTTTTTTGTTCCAATTTAAAATATAATTAATTTATTTTTGTTTAATTTGTTTACTTTCAGGTGATTGAGTGGATTTTTCTGAAGTTTTTACTCTAGTTCTAGCGTCGTTAACTTCAATATTTCAAAACGTCTCCATTTATAATAAAAAGTAAGCCGACTAAAATAAGAAAAAAATAAAAAAAGGTAAGACTTAGATTTTGTTTTTCTTAATTAAAATTATTATAACCATGGACGCAAAAAAATAAGCAAGCTAAAGTTTGTTTAAAAAAAAAACAAATAAACCATTATAATAAAATAAAGTTTTTGATTTTGAAACTGTAACGGCATAGAATTTTTTCAAAGTTTAATATGAACCATAAATATAATTTTATGCAGAAACTAAAATAAAAAAAACAGTCGGAGTGTCACTTAACGTAACTAAATGTCACTAAAAGTCATTCCATATTTTTGACGGCTAGCCCAATCTGAAGATCTTCAAATTGACGCATAGCATATATTGTAAAATTCATTGCTTAGTTTTGCTTGAGGGAATGTTTTACTTCGATTTAAATTAATTGATGTTCTTACTGTCAAACTCCGGCTTATGTAAATCGACTCAAAAGAATAATCTTCAACATAACCAAACTTAATCTTTGATTTTTTTTTTTTAATTTTCAAGAAAAATCTTTTTACCTTTATTTCCAATGTCAGGCAAAATAAAATGAAAAATGAATTCTTACGTGCGAAAAATTTTAACAACGCATTTCAAAAGACTGCGAAAAACCTAAAATCCAAACACTTAAATTCTGTTCCTCTTTTGAAATTTAATTTTTTAAATATTTATATTTAAACAACTGAAGAGTTAAAAAAAAAAATGCGAAGAACGACAAGAATTAAAAAAGACAAAAAAAAAACAAAAAAACGTAAACGAGTTTACAAATAAAATCTTAACTTACCCACCTACATACTCAAACGCCTCGATCCTAACTGATTGATGATTGTTTTCAAAAATTTGACAAATAATTGTAAATATCAACATGTACAAATATATATATGTATGTATACAACTGATGTAAATTATGGATATTGTTATACTAGAATTAATAAACTGCCGG
Organism: Scaeva pyrastri; assembly: GCA_905146935.1. Classification (NCBI taxonomy): domain Eukaryota; kingdom Metazoa; phylum Arthropoda; class Insecta; order Diptera; family Syrphidae; genus Scaeva; species Scaeva pyrastri. The sequence continues at coordinate 9,901,940 of LR989929.1, read as the reverse complement.
ATGTACGGACAAATATTAATAACCCGATTTGTGGACGTCAGAGTTGGCGGGTATGTTTGTGTTTTGGTTGTTCTTGCTCTTTGATGGAACAACCTGTACAAAATTAACTGACTAAAAAGTTAATTAATCAAAATAAGAACAATATAATAATATTTGCGCAGACAAATTTGAGTGAACATGTATGTTTGTATGTATTTAAATGATATTTGGGACTGGTTTTAATTGATTGTTGATACAACTACATTTATGTATGTATATAGATTTTCCCCCAGAACAGATTACATTATTCTAATTGTTTGGTAAATTTTATTTGGAAAAGTATTTTTAACAGACGATTATTAACTTCTTTGAAAAAATTATAAAATTATAAAATGTGATATTAAGCGCTGTCTTTTAGTTTAAATGAAGAAAGATATTTAGTCCTTATTAGTTTGAAAGGAATGAATACATCATAGTTCAAAAGTCAGCCACGGCATTTTTGTTGGCGCGCATCCGAAATGTCAAGTTATTCATGATTCTGACATGTATAAGACAGGCTTAATTTGACTTAACACGTAGGTTCTGTTCGTTTTAAGGGCTGCTGTGCATTGTGATTTATTTATAAGGACCTGCGACTTTAGAAAAACCGATTGAATAAATGACAGACCATTTGACAGTTGTAACTTAAATAATATGTCATCCAACAACTTAGGGAGCTCTTATTGATAAAATTAATTTTTATATGGATTTTTGGACTGTTTTAAATCGCGCTGCCATTTTTAACCTGTTGGCATTGAACATTTTCAAAATATTTTATATTATATTATTTATTTTTATTTTTGAGAGAATAACAAAATAAATAATAATTATCTTTATATTAATTATATTTTTATTGATGATTACATTATTGCTTGTCATTAGTTTTTATTAAATAAATATTATCTTCCCATTCACACTTTCTTGGTGGTTAAATGATTGAAAACACTTGACAGCTGGACAGCAGCTATCAATTAACCATTAGTATATGTTTCATCGTGAAGTTTATTTTTGTTCTTCAAAAGAATTTTATGTAAGATTGAAACTATATCTATTATAAATTTCTAATTAATTTTTAATTTGATTTGAATGTCTTTTAATTCAAGTTTGTATTTAAAAACATATCATTTAATTCATAAATATTAGATATACATACATATATTTTGTTTATGTATTACATATGCGGCTGACTTTGTCAAAACAATGAATTTAAATGTCATTTTTTATGTTTCACTTTAAATATAAAAAAGGCGTAACTTTAATTCCACCTGGCTTGATCATTGAAATGTTCATTTATAAAGTTTATTTGACTCTTAAAATAAATATTATGGGAAATCACAACTTGAAACAGCAAATTAAATCTGTCTAGGACTTCTTAGGAAAAAAATGTTTGTTTTTTAAATTTAACTTTGGCTCATATCCAAAACATTTCATACTAAAAATACAGAAAAAAAAACATCACATGAACGTGGTTTGATTGAATAATTTTGAAAATTGTGAAAAAAATTTACCTACATACGTACACAAACATATGCATACAATACATCATACATACATACATAATATGATATTACCTTATTTGTAATTCATGTCTGACACTCAGAGCGAGGGGGCTGTTAAGGAGCTCCTTGATGGATAATATTCAAAGGTCGTTGCACAATGTCGTGTTCTGTGCCATTGTACTATGCGTTGTGACATTTTGATTTGTTGAAAAAGATATATGTATGTGAAAGCTTTATTAAAGATATTTTAACTTTTATTATATAAACACAAATATAGATAGTATGTATTTGCATTATAATAAGAACGAATTTAAACATAACTTTCACGGTCGTTAGTAGTTAACTTTGAAATGGAACGGAAATTCCTTTCCTGATTTTACTTTTATTAACTGCCATTTTTTAATTTTAAGTTGTTGTTTAAAAAATCAAACTTGTATAAGATCCTTATCCTGGTTGAGATTTCCCAATGTTATGAGGTAAATTCTAAATTAAGAACCTAATGAGATTTTGGCAAAAAGAAAAAAGATTAAACAAAAATACTAAAATAGCTTTTTAATAAATCAATAAAAATATAAAATTCTCAATAATAAACAAATTGAAAATACAACAAAAATAGCCTTGACAGCATAAGTGGATAAATTAATCATTTTTGTCTAGATAATCAGTTTTTTTTTGTTTTTTTTTTTAATCTATGAAAAAAACAAACTCCATCGATTATTAACTTGTTCTTAGATTTATAAAATTAATTTTATAAGAAAAAGTCCAAAGGTTTATGAAAGTAAGAAAAACCTATGTTTTTGGAGTTTTTAATAATAAAAGAGACCATAAAATTTAATATTTATGACAGAGAAATTAGGTGAATTTTTGACAAAGTGGCCTTGTTAACTTTTTAAATAATAAGTAGGTCAGTTTGTGTTTCACTGATCTCTAAAAATGTTCTCTTAAAACTGGACTTGTCAAAGAAATGTCAAAGTAAGAAACAATTATTTTCATTTAGGTCTCTGTCATAAAATATTTGAAAATAACATTTCTCGTGTGAAATTTGATGAAAAGATTCCCTTGGAAAAATGCATTTAATAAAATTGTCCGAAAAAGTCAGACATCAAATCATTAAATTTAAATTACCTCCCTTGAGAGCTTTGACACAAAAAGTAGTGGCAGATACGAGTCCCAGCCAAATGACTAAGCTTAAAATAACCTGCGAAGTAATTTTTTTGAAATCCGTCTTGATGACAGTTGACTTAAGCGCTTTTTCGTTTCCGCATCTGTCAAAACTGAAAGAAAATGGCGTGACCAGTGTTCCCTAATTTGTTTATTCGCATTCCTAGGACTGGCCACGAAACAAGAAAATTCTCTGCTTTCTCTTGATTTCCGAGGCGAAAACTGTCAATTTTGACAGTTTATACATATTCTTCGTTCAATGTATTATGTTTGGAAATGTCTTGCTATCTGTCACGTGTGCTCTCAAATATGAGTGATTGTTGACTTTATTCGGATATTCATACATCAAATCAAAAAGAAACGATAAAAATGTTGTTTTTTTTTCCAAGAACTTGATGCAAACAATAATACCCTTTCGACAACTCCTAAAAACCTGACATTCAACTTTTCATCTAATTTTTCTTTCATAAAATAAAAAAATTCTTTATGAATAAATTACATTACCTACTTTATGACACAAGACACCTTCCCTTATAACACCTTATTTGATTTCTTTTACAACTCTAACGAGACTACTATCAAATAAGATATGAAAAACCATAAATACCAACTATGTAAATAATCCCAATAAAAAAATATCTTCAACTCAAATAAAGAGCACGTGGCAACTCTTGAAAATCCATAACCATGTCTAGAAAAATTCAAAATATAATCTACTCTTATAATCAATAAAATCAAATTGATTTGATGATTTCCTTGCAAAATATTTCTAATCAAACAATCAAAATAGAAAAAAATAATCGCTACCACTGACACCTTATTGCGAATCAATATATGATCCAATAAATTAATTAATTCTTTGATTTAAAACCGTTAATGTTGACCGATGAACACGAGACGATTTGAAAAAAAAAACCTAATCATTCATAACAATAAAACTCGAAGTATTGTACACGCGGCTATAATTCAGTTACTCCCTAGTGTGCAAAAATACATTTTTTTGGCCAAGTTAAGGGTTTGAAATAGAAACTTATAGCCACCACCTGCTTCATCAACTTCCGCCACCGATGATGGCCGCCATTCAAAAAAAAAAAAAAAAACTCCAGTCCTATCTTATCTTTTTGCTTTGCTCTTGATTGTGGGTTTTTCATCTTTCTTTTTCTCATTTTTTTTTTTAATTTGTTGTTGTTTTATTTTTTATAACTCACTTAGTACCCCTTTGTGTAATCTCTCAGGTGAAATTTTTTTCCCAAATGTAAAAGAGCAAAAACAACAAGAACGAACATATTGAAATAATAACAATTATTTTATCTACGTTTATTGACTCTAAAATTTAATTGCTTTGTCAGATTTTATTTTTATATATCACACAATTTTTTTTCTATTGACCAATATCGATACTTAAATAAGAATATCAATTTAAAATCAATTTCATTTAACAATTAAAAGCTGAGTGGAACGGTTTTGTACTCAAGTTTAAAAAAAAAAAATAAGACTGTTCACGCAAAAGTATTTTGTATAAGGACTTTTCATTTAAGTTAATAAACTTTTCTGTGATATTAAGGAAATTATGTTTAAAAATATTTTTAAGTGTTTGTGACTGAAATTAATGGCAAGGAGATTTAAGAAAATTTTAAAATATAAAAATCATACAAAAATTAAAATTTGAACATAAAAAATAAGTTTGATATTTTAATCAAACGAATTTGAAAATTTTAAATACTAAATTTAAAAAATACAAGAAATTGTTTTCGAGTTTTTTTTTTGTGAAAATTATTCTATTAAATATTCTACCGAAATATTTAGCACCAAAAAAACTAAAGGTATGTTGTTTGGTTTTTATTTATTAAGATATTTAAAAATCTGTTGATGTAAAAAAAAAAATTAAATGTTAGTGATTTTTGGAGTAAAATTCGAGACTTCAAATGTACCTATACTTTTTAAACGTCAAAAAAATTTAATTAAATCGAGAAAATTATTGCTTCATTCATTACAAATGTCAAGTAGTGTCAAAATTTTGTGAAATTCGAAAAGTTTCATACAGTGAAAACGAGCTTGAGTTAGTGATTTTAACACGGTTTCGAAGATTTTCTTGAAATAAGTGATCTTACGAAAAAAATATGAATGTTTTAAGACCACAGTCATAAATTTATGTGTAATTCCATTTAAAAATTAAGATATTTTGAGTTAAAATTTTGAGTTTTCAAACATTTTGTGGTTAAATTAATTTTAATCCGTTTTTACATAATTAAACAAGAATGAACTTGATTTTAGAATTTTGAACTCCAAACGAATTTTTCTAATTTTAAAAACTTGGGTTTTGTATCCTTTAGCTTAATAAAATTGTTTAATTTTTTGTTTAAACATTTTATTTGTTTGATCCCATGGCACTTTTAAGAATTTCCCATATGAGAATGAATATGAATTTTGACATTTAATTGACATTAGTGTTACCCAGCATCTCCGAATTACTATGGATTACGTCAACTTTTTTATTTCAAATATTGTTAATTTTTTTTATGTGACTTATTTTGACGTTTCATTTTGCTTTTGAACCATCAAAAGAAACCGGAAAAAAATGATGAGATGTCATTTTGAATAGTCTCAAAAGGGTGCATTGTGAACACACTAGGAGTTTTTCTTTTGTAGTTCAGAGCTGAGCCTGAACTGTCAAACAAAAAGTTATTTTTCTTTTTTACCTCTGAATGTTCAGAGCACCAAATTTATGTTTCTTTTTTCGTTGTGAACATGTTCTGAACTTGTTCAGTGCGCGGTCTATGAGCTCAGAATAAAATAATTGAGCAGACTGAGTTGAATTTTGTTCAGAGGATGTTCACAGGATGTTCTGAGCATGTTCGATATGCGCGGACTCTGTTCAGAACTCCTTCCTGAGTTAAAAAAGAAAAACGCTTGTTCTAAGATTTCAAATATAAATTATTTGACAGTTTACAAAATTAATGCTGTTGCTTGTGTAAACCTTTCTTCAAACCTTTATTTCAAATCAATTTATTTATTAAGTCTACTAAAGTTTATTACTTATGTATATACGAGTATGTACATACAATATATGCATATGTACATATTTTATTTTATTTGATATTCTAGTTTATGATCGATAGAAAGATTGCAACAAGTGAAGCTCAATTGTTTTATGAACCACTCCAAACCTTAGATATATTCACATAGGAGTAAAGAATTAGGAATTCACATACCTTTAAGGCGCCATTACCAATTTGAGTGGATCATAAAATGCAACAAGTCGTTATGTAATTTTTTGATATCAAAATCCCAGGAAAAAGACAATAATTTAAAATCTAACATTGTTATACTTTTATGATGGAGGCTCTTAATTCAAATGGAAGTATAAGCGATAGTAAACTATAAAGTAAGTCTGGCCAAAACATCCGTTTTCAAAAGTCACAATGAAATTCTTACATACATAATTTTTTTCTGGAGAAAAAATTGATTTGTCAGAGCAGAAATTGTAATTTTTCATTGAGTTTTTCTATCGAAGTTAAATTTTGTAATACAGAATTTTGAATGATTTTTCTTCGGTTTAAAAAGTGATTCGATTCCCGTTCAATTAAAGTGCCTTAAAAATATTTAAATGTCAATGATACGAATAAATTTGTTTCTTATTGACCAGAAGCTTATCAAACGCCTTTTTGTCTGGCTCAAAATTTATTATATATAGATATATCGCCACTTGATTGATTGCAAGAATTCACTGACTGTAGTTTGATTGTTAATAATTTTGCAGATAGCAAGAAGTGTGTAGGTAAGGTACTTAAACATAGCTACTGTTTTTTACAAAATTCCATAAAAAGCTATAAACAAAATAAAGTAACACGATAAAAATTCTAAAAACAAGTAATAAATTGAATAACTTTGACGTGGCGCCCAACAAACTATAAAATATACTCTTCTATTTATAAAAATCTTTAATTACATATATCGATTCGTGCAAAAAATATATCAATGACAAATAATTCAATCATAACTAAACTTTAATTTATAGTTAAGATAACCTCCTGATGATAACGCTGTCGTCGCCATTTAACACCTTAGATTGTTTATATTGGAACTTAAAATGTATATTATTATTTAATGACCTTGCAAATTATAGTGGTTTTTTCCACTTCGGAATAAATAATTTTGTTTTTATTGATAAATACCATGCCTAGACGAAGTTTAATGAACTTTTCATACCAAAGACGATGCCATAAACTAAAAAAGAAAAAAAAAAAACAAACTTATTAAGTATTCGTTTGTTGTGATGTGCAACTCCAAGGTACGTTTTCTCGGGGTAAATTTTGGGTCAAGAAGCATACACAAAACATATTAATGTCTATTATTCCATCCAGCAATTATCGTACATTATAACCTCACTTTATTGGTTCTTATAGTGGAAACATTGCGTAAGGTCATTCAAGGTCGTTTTTACGAGAAACTGTTGTTCGTAGGCCTTTGCAATGCGTTTTTTTTTTTTTTTAATTGAATGTCAATCAAAACATATTTTTTGTGTACCTTCTCACTTGATTTCAATTGTGTGTACATATGGGTTTTAATTTCAAGAAAACCACCTTTGATCGGAATAAAATTATTTTTAAGACACTTGATTTTGGTCTTGGACTGAACGTGAACTCATAAGAAAAAAAAAAACCCTAAAGTGAGCTGAAACATGATGAGTTCAAACTCATGAAATGCACTTGCAACGTTCTTTATACACTTGAATATTGTAAATTGCAGTGATGACAATCAATTAGGATAATATTGCCATACCAAATGATCAGTATCAATTTTATTTATTTATTAATTTAACTTTTATTTGCAATATATCATCAACCACGAGGTACACTATCCCAATTTAATTGTCTATTTGATTTTCAAATTTATATTTATTTTACACTTTATATAAAGTCACGAGACAATAACAAAAACGATCATTTATTTGATTTCAAATGAAAACTCATGATCACCACACCACTCAAGAAATAATTTGATTTGACAGAAAGATATTTTCTTTTTTTTTTTTGTGAAATTATATTTGAAAAAAATAAAATCTTCCTTTTGCTATCTTGGATCTTTATTTGATATAATAATATTAATTCTTTGGGTAACATAATCGATGTGTGAATTCCATTTATCAAGATGTTTGGAATTTGTTTTTATATGTTTTAATTTTATTAGTTTTAGAAATTATCGAAATCAATCAACAGGAAGCAATATTAGACAAATATTTTGTGACAGATTTGTCATCGTCTTAAGAGAAAGGAAGTATAAGAGAGTATTTGATGCGAAATAATAGTGGGCCTAGATGACTTTCCTGAGGTACTCCAAGTAATTAGAGATTAGTTCTGATTTAATTTTTGGAAATAAATGCAAATCACTTGACAGCTTAAAACCCAGAGATTGGAAGCCTTGAGATTTTAGTTTAAATTAAAGGCTTCTTTTTTTAATAGTGTTGATAAATGTACAGTCTATGAACATCGGTTTTTTGCATCGTTATCAGTTGGTGAAAATCGAGTAATGATATCCTGTCGATTGAACTCTATTTTATGGAGTAACGGAAATGACGATATGCCTTTGATAAAATTTTTATTAAAAAAAAAAATCAAGAAACCTGCACCTGTAAAAAGATCATTTTAACCTCTGTCTCAGGATTTCATTAACCTCAAATTGGCGTCATTATCAGTGCTATTTTTTTATTGATATATATAAAACATTCACAGCTGTTCAAAAAGGCAAATATCGTCTTAGATGCTCAAATACTTTTAGCTTATCAACAGCAAAAAAAAAAACTCTAATTATCATTATCTTAAAAACATACAATAGCGCATGTCTTTGAGATAATTGATAGCTTTTTAAATGTTAAACAATTGCCATTAATTAGCCAAAAATGTCTGTGAAAGATTTTTATATCAACAGACAAAAGAAAAAAAAATAGAGAATTAAATTGAAGATTCAAGTTTAGTTTGAATTTAACTTTAGAATAAGAACATTTATTAAAATTGTGAGAGCTGCAAAAAAATTTCGGAGTATTAAGCCAATCAATGGTTAGTTTGTATATTAAATAAAGTTTTTAACTTATCAATTGATTTTTAAAATATATTAAAAAAGAACTTGTAACGAGGAAGTTTGTGTTTATCTTGAGGAATTAATAAATTTAAGCCCCAAAAAAATCAAATAACCCAATTTAAGTCAATTTGTTATCGTGGAACATGTCAGATAAAATTATCCTTGTGGTCTTTTTGAAAAATTGATCCTCCCAACATTTTCATATCTTATCTTCTACCAACAGTATTAAAAACCACTCGAATTATAAGCCGATTACTATCACATTTTGATAATAACTTAATACCTACATATGTATGTACATATCAAAATAGAAACAATAATTTATTTCGTTATCAAAACATGATTAAGTAGATACTTAAATATAATATATTCAAAACTACTTATGTGGTTATAAATCGACACAGAAAGTTGGAAAAATGTCAAAACTAATTCCATAATTCAAATAAAAATTTTAAATTCCAAATTTTTATGATTTATATGATTATAAATTATTTATTATGAATTTTTAAAACAAAAATTAAAATTTTACTTAAAACTTTTACAGGTGACAGTTTTTATTAATCGTCATTCTAAATTAAAAAATAAAATACTGTTGCCACTTTGGGTAAATCATTTCAGATGATTAAACATTTATTATTTTATTATTTTATAATATTTAAACAAAGGAATTTGATTTTTATTTCTTTTAACAAAGAGTTTGATTTTGATATGTTTTTCCAAAAAGATTACAAAAACTCATAAAGCATTCACACCATAAATTAAAATTAATTTTTATCAACGTTATTAGATTAAATAGGTTCAAAATTGAGCTACTACGGAGTGTTTACAAATTAAAAAAAAAAAAAAACAGGATATTTGTAGATGCAAGTATCTATTTAATCAAAGATATGTCAACAGCTAGTTTCTTTCAGCATAGAAAACGAAAACAAAATAATAATTTTTTGGCGGAATTAGTCAAGATTTAAATTCATTTTATCTGTGTTTCAATTTGCAACCATTAATTCAACATTAACATAAGCATTAAAAACTGGAATTTTAGCAAAACAAAGTTATCAAAAACACACGATTTTACGAATGTGTTTATTTGCATTAAATAAATATCACTCATACGCCACGTGGTCCGTTCACATGTTTGCTCTATTTATTTGATCTATAACTTAAAGAATCTTTATGAAAGTCATTTTAATTACGAGTATATTATCAAATTACATTAATATTTATCAATGTGCAATGTAAGATATGTCAATTTCAAAATGATGTCAAATTTGAGACTAAACAAAAAAAACTGTCTCTGCACCTTTCTCTATTGAGGAAGCCTCAGATTGAATTTGTTTTAATTATTTTGTAAATAACACAAAAATCAAATGAATTAATTAGTATTTTTATATGTTGAAAAAAGCACGCTTTAAAATTAGGCAAAAATTTTGATTGTTTATTTGGACATGATACTTCTTGACATGCTAATCTGGTTTTAATTATTATTTTGACGTCAATGATTAATTTATGTTAATTATTTATCTAATATGTTTGTATGTATGTACATATGCATGATTATGCATTGTTTGTTATTTTGGCTATACAAAAATATTTGATTCAATCATTTATTTGTGGTTAAAAACAAGTTATCTATCAAAAGGATCAAAAACAAGTTGCAAATTGAAGACAATTGAAACAAACACACTTTTTGCAACGTTCAGCGCTCAATTTAATGACAACAAGATGTCAATTGTTTGTCATTAGAAACCATGGCTTCTTTACAAATTTATATTCACACTTTTTCTATATAAAAGTGAAAACATCAACACAATTACAAAAATTTCATTTGAAATACGAAAAGATCAACTCTTCAATCCATTTTTACCGATTGAAAGTCTTATGTCTCTGAATTGATTCAACAGACGATGGATGTCAAATAACTGTCAAAACTAATTTGAAGAATTTTGGAGTTTCAAGTGGGAAATCACCTTCAAATAAAACCATATCTAATTAACTTTAGGGCTTACCTTACTTTGAGTTTGCGTAGTACCAAAAAACCGTCAATAAACTTTGCTTTCCAGTTAAGCTGTAAAAAAATATAAATATTGTTTAAATACTCTCTAATTTTTTTTTTTATTAAAAAGGTATACAAAATGTGGTTGAAACTTTTTTGATTACATTTAATTGCCATTGGATATGGGCTGTTTCAGCTTCAAGTGAATTATTATAATTACACAGATACCCCGGATCCATACGTCCATTTGGCCAATTCCCACAAATAATAATAAAAAAACGAACTCTCGTTTATGTACATTCAAAATAAACAAATGAATTTGAATCTTCAAAGGTTCTCTAAGGAGGATAATATCAGACAAAGTTGGAACAGGTTTCGTTCCGATATCACATTCGAGCTTGTAGGTAGTCATTATTTCAGTCGACGGATAGGAACCTTCAAAATTATTATTTATCATGTACATATGTATGTACGTATTTTTTATTAAGTGCGATGTACATACATACCTATTTGTTTATAATTTGTATTTCAATTTGGAACAATGAATCTTCGAAATATATTTATGCTCTTACGTCATGTCATTTCAAATCACATGTTAGGTATACAATTCACCTTAAGTGACAGAAGGTTTTCTCTCACTTCTTTTTGAATGTGTTTGCGTTCTAGTAGATATAATCAACCAGGATGCTTTCAGTCGGTAAAGTTGTGAGAGAACTGTCACTTCACTAGTATGATCTTGTTTCACCAGAAATAAACTTACATATCAGAAAACTTTTCTTATTTGTCATATACAATGACAGTGACAGTGTCATTGTTATTAGTTTGTTCATCATCAGTCATCAGTGACTTTGAACTTTGACTTTGATGGATATATTCAAGGGAGAGATGATAGAGGGAGACAGATACGAGTAGTACTAATCAATGACATTTAACGTGGATTAATGTGGATGAAATCTGTCAGGTTATATGAAATGTCTACAATTAGCTGGAATTTTTTGAATTGAAAATTCCCATCACCATTCTGTTTATTTAAAGGTTACACAACTTAAGTACTAGTTTTGTGCCGTTTGCTAAACTTCTTTTTTTTTGTTTAATTTATGAAATCTATTATTATATTCTACATCAATTATGGAAGTAGCTTAGTATAACATTTTGATTAGACTGTCCGTCATGAGAGCGTCCGGAATACTTAACAATTTTTTCAATGTGCGTGTATAACAACCCTTAGTATTTTAATGATCTTTTTGCGTTTTGATAAATTTTATATAGAAGAACAAAACAATTTCATGATTATAATAAAAAAAGATTTTTTTTTTTATTATTATTGTGATATTAGTTCTGATTCTGTTTTTTGGAACGCAATTTGTCGGTTCATACATATTTATTAAAAAAAAAAATTTAGTTGGGAAAATGTCATATTATTATGTTCTCAAGAAACTAAATGGTAGTATTTTGTTAATAATAAATAATTTGTTAATGATCCTATTAATTCAAATTTGACCAAAAATTTAGTTTTTTAATGGACCTTTCAATAGACCAAATTCAAGTTTATAAATGCTGACAAGTAATTTCATCATTCAAAAATTTAGCCGATGGGAAATATTATTGTAAGAGGAAGGTGAGAATATTTATGTACATTTCTTAAAAACTTTATGTTCTTAAAAAAACATGTTTAACATCAAATTATTGAGATTTTGGTTGGGACAAAAATTGGTTAAGAAAAATTTGATCTAGATTGAGGTCCTAGTCATTTCCTCATCAGTTTAGAAGACAGTTAGAAGTCAGATTTAAATTTGACTCCAATACATATTCAAACTTATCATTAAGATACTTCTAAAGTCTTAAAAACTCAAATATAATTTATTGTCTGCAGAGTTCAGGGATCTTGACTATATTTCCAGAAATACTTGATTTATGAAATTTGTTGACAATTTTCATCAACTAATTTCTAGGGGCTAGGAAATTTCAAAGCTTTGAATTTTAGATGTTTGAAATGAAAAATTCCGGGTTAGTCTTGTTTGAACTTTTATCACTTGAAAAACTAATTATACTTTTAGTTAATTCCGACCACAAATTTTCCGAAACAAAACCTTTCCGGAAACATTTCCCATTAAAAACCCAACTAATGCGCATATTAGAATAGAATTTATAAAAAAAAAAGAAACAATGAAAGTACTTCGTTTCAATGAATGCACTTCCAATAAACTCTCGTAAGACTGGAGGAAATATGAATCATATTATATTTTATTATATTATTTATAATTGCTCTCTAAACAACAATCTGTAAGATACTTTATGATATTTTAAAAATAGATCAAACATCAACAACGATGATGGTGCACGATTACAAATCACAGATAGGTAAATGAATCTTCTTATCAATAAAAAAGTTGCTATCTAATTCATGACATAAAATCTATTTTCTATGAAATAATTTTCCGTCTAGTCGAATAATTCTGATAAAATAATAAGATATTGACGATAAGACAGAGGAAATGATAAAAAAAGTAAAGTTTTTATGTTTCAAAGTTTTCAGTTAAAAACACTTTCTCAAAATAAACATGAAGTAGCCTTAGATTTTTTAAAAATTAATGTTACTGATAAATCGAAAAGTAATTGTTATTGTTTTTTGAAACGCGTGCTCGTATATCTTTTATAATTAGTGTGAGTGATCTAATTGTGATATTTTATTTGTTTTAATTACTCGATTTGATGGAGAATTCCCCATAAGTAATAAGATGGATGATTATTATTATATGATCACGATAAGGACTTTATGAGTTTACGAATTGAATCATTTTTAAACATAAACATGATGACAACTGAAATTCCAAGATTTTATCAAAATATTGATGAGATTCCATTTTTTTTTTGTTTTTTTTTTTTAGCTAAGGGCCAAATAAAATTCACCTGAGAAATTTAAATTTAATCAATCTTAGTGTGTCTTCTTCTTCTTCTTGTGTACGCGCATATTTTTATTTTTTTTATATTTTACCTGCAAACTTGTTTTCTTATTTCAAAAAACCAACAAAAAAAAATACTTTAAATTATTTTTTCTACCTCGCCAGATTTTGCATACCAAAAGAGAACTCAAAACTATTTACTTTATCTTCTTTTTTAATTTATTTTTTATTGTACTACCGTGGAGCAGTGTTATTCAGCACACGTACAATTTTTATTTGATAATTTCTCCTCTTTGGGCGGTCAAAGCTCCATTTAAGCTTTTTTGAATTTAGGCTTAATTGATATTCTCTTAAGGTATCTCCACTTCTTATACCTACATATATTTTGTTTGTCTTCATTTAAATTGTACTTTTAATGGTATTTTACTTAATTTGCAGTGCGTTAATGTACATTTGGCAGGTAGTAAAACTTAAGTTAGCAAATTAAACACATTTTCTACATTGACAAATTTAGTTTTGCACCCTATCTACGTAATTGAATTAAAAAAAAAATTACTTTTGTGAATGAAAATTGGAACGTATTCATATAGGGTCATTTTAAAGTAGTAAAAGTTTTGTTTTAGGATCAAAAAAGAAACGCAGCCACAGTTTGACAGTTTGATTGCGGATCTGTTTATTTTTTGATGGCAGAGGAGAGATTTTTTGGAGAATTTTTCAACTGTCAATAATTGTAAAAAAAATAAACATGTTTAATATTTATACAAAATTTTGTTCAGGTCGTTCGCAGACTTAAGGTCAATAGGTAAACAAACCTATTTTACTCGTAAACAATTTTTTTTTTTTTGTTCGTAAAACAAGAATGTTTCCACCACAACCATCAGAATGCAGACTCTATGACAATAAAACTTTAAGTGTTTTGATTAATCTTCGTTCCTCGCATGATCCCTTGAGGCTAAATACTTGTGCCAAGCCTAAACAACCAAATAATTCAGGTTTTCTTACAATAATAATTATGTTTTGCCTCAGGGCTAAACACTTGGAGTTTTGAAGAAATCAAACTGACATAATATTATCATCGAAGTTTTTTTTTTTTTTAATTTCAATCTTTGGAAGATTATGTGTTAAATATGTATGTAGGTTTAACAAAAAATATATTTATAAAAAAAAAGAAAAGAAAATGTAAGCAACATGTCATTTGAAGTGCTTTTTTTGTTTATTTAAAATGTGCTACCTGTCAAGTGATTCTAACATAAGATGTCAGAAATTTAATTAAATATTATTAGGATGTAAAAAATAGGTTGAGTAGCTTTTAAAAATAGTTTAAAGTTTATTATTATTATTTTCTAGTTCTAATTATTATTGTTTTGACTAAAGTTTAACCAAATATGATCTCACCTATCACCCACTTATTTGAGAATTTAAATATATTTTCGTAAAATCAAAATGTACGTGAATAATATTTAGTTTCAGATTAAAAAAAAAAAAAACTCGAACGTGATTTTAATAATATTATATTCAATTTATAAACTGTTGTAGTCAAGACAAAGTGAATTAAAGTTGTTGCTATTGGTGACTTTTTTAAATTCTTTAGAAAAAAATGTAGAAGAATTTTATCTCAAATATTTAAACAATTTTAAAATTCTTTTTCTGCATCATTTTTGTATCTCATTAAAATTTCTATCGAAGTTTTTAAATCAGCAAAAATAAATACATAATTCTATTATTTGAATGAAAAATCTAAACCGGATAATTTCGAATATAGTTTTAGTAGTATGAATTATTGAATTCTTAAATTACATGCATATATTCTTAATAGCAATATCAAATTATTCTACAAATGATTGATATCGTTTTTTTTTTATTGAATGAGACACCTCCTTGTAATTATATCTAATCTTTTTTTTCAAATAGATTGAAATACAAAATTTGATTTGAAGAAAAATAAAAAAAAACTTTAATTTGTTTTATTATTTTAAGTTCATTAGATCTCACTTAGCTATTAGGTTACAAAAACTATAAATTATTAACACATAATTAACATTAACTCTGTTATTGTTTTAGCACTCAATTAAATAGCAATTTGCAGGTTAACTATTAAAACAATAAAAAGAAAAAAAAGACATTCATTGTATATTATTTCGTAACTTAATAAGTTTTAGCTTAATTGTCTGTTGATAATATTGATTAATGATAAAATAACTTTGTTTTTTGTCTTCAATTTAAAAGAATTCAATCATTTAACAAAAGTTTTATGTAATTAAAAAGTGAAGTCAAATATTTCATAAAAAAAACATCTTTTTTCTAATTGTTCTAGACGCAAGAAAGATTATAAATGTTTACCTGAAAAAAAAATCTTTTTAGTGGAACGTAATATTCAATTTAAATATTAGAAACTATAAAATTCACTTTCACATTCTTCTTACTTCAAATTTTTGATTTTTAACAAGAAATTCGTTAAAAGATTGCAATCAATGGATTCGTTGATTTGTTTGAAGTGATTACATTCAAATAAGATTGCATTCTTATGAATTACTCATCCAGCAGAGCATGTTCTTTCTTTGGGTGAATCAAATTATTTAAAAACAAACAACAATCATTTTGATTCCTGTTTGACTATTGACTTTTGACAGAAATAAGCTTTTTGGTCACCATCTTTAATAGTTCCAAATTTTCAACGAAATGAACCAAACGAATGGTGGATCTTTATTCCTATACAATCACTAAAACTCTCGTGTATTTCCGAATCATTCAATGGAATCATAAAGACCCAATAAATTGGGATAGGAATCTACAGGGATTTTTTTGAATGATGAAGGGGAGACTTGTACCTTTCCACAGAACATTTTCTATCTGATGTTGTAAAACGGAATTTAACAATCAATGACAAAAAAAAAAACGTCTACAAAAGCTTTCATCGTGGCTATTAATTCTACTTTTTTGTATTGTTATTAAATTTATAAATAAATAGCTTTTAGTTTTATGAGATTTATTATTATTTTACAACTATGCTATTAAAGTTAATTCACCTCTTTTTTTTTTTTCTTTCTTTTTTTTTACACAAATACCGCGTGTGTAGTTTTATAGTAAAATTGTATTTTAACTTATACCTATCTCAAAAATGCAATCGGACAATGCAATTCATATACTCGTAGAATTTTTGTTAATAAATATATTTTCCCATTGAATGGAAGCTTATAATTCTATTGTTCAATGCGGATATCTTTTTATTATTGTGAATTATCTTAGATGAGATTGATTCAAATGAGATTGTGTTGTATAGGAACAATTTTTAATTCAAAAAAAAAAACAATATACGAGTATGTGTTAAGGTACTTTACCTTCTAATTTTTAACGCCTTTTGATATTTATCTAGATACAAACAACTACATATGTTAAAGTACATAATATGTTTGTACGTTGTAATTTTTTTGTACACAATTCTGTTTCTTTTTTTTTTTATTAATGCAATTTATTTGATGCAAGGAAGAAAAAGGGTGCGAGACAATGGACGTTAATTAACACATGAAATTGTCTATTATTTATCAATTAATGTAGTTGTTGTTTTTTTTGTTTTTGATAATTGAAATGCTAATTATAATCTTACTTAACATGTGTATTTTGTTTAATTTTAATTATTTTTTTTCCCTTTTTTATTACAGATACATATATAGATACCAAAAATGACTGGTTACATATATGACGCCGATGAGCCAGTGAAGGTGAGACATAATAATAATTTTAATTTGAATCTTCATTAATAAATAATAGAAAATTATACTATAGTTAATTGGATAAATACAATCAAAATCATTTTGTCAAAATTAAACCCAGCCATATACTCGTAGTTCCATATTATTGAAATTAATATGTTGCAAATGTTATAGGAAGAGGGGCACTTTTTTAGCATAGTTTTATTTTTTTGTATTTGATTTGACAATAGTATAGTTTTATTAATAACAATGTCATGGCTTTAGTTGTAAAAGAATAATTCATCAATGTGTTAAATAAAATATCGTGTTTTGCGTACATACTCGTATAATAGACTTTAGTGGCATGGAATAGTGTGGCGTGGCGTGGAGCGGCGTTAACGAGGAGCCAATAATAAAATGGTCAAGGTGTGGTTTGGTTGGGCAAGAATGTCACCTATATGCCATGAATGGTTATTGAAAAGCAGCAAAAAAAGACATTTGGCAGTTACATATATTAGTTCATTCATTCGTGCCAAATTTATATGTTGACACTAATAATATTCAAATGGTCTTAAAGTTTTACAAAATGTGCTCGTACATGTAATACATATAAAGGGCTATTTTTATTTTTTGATAAGATGAAACAAAGTTAGCCAATTCTGAAGTGAAATTGAATACTAATATGTGTCCAAATTGAATTGAGATAACCGACCCAATAAAGGGCAGTCAATGTGACAGATGTAGCTTCAACAAATTTTATATCCTATTACTTGTCTGAGTTAGGACGACCACTTATTAAAAAAAGATCCACAACAAAAAAGACTAATGATGTCAAGTGTCATGAGCTGTCATCCATACAAAATGAGCTACATCAGAGTGTCAATATACATCATGTAAATTTATTTCAAATGAAAATCCATTAAGGCTGTCAAAAATCAATATAAATTATTGACTAGAACATTTTAACAAAGTTACATTTTAAATGTCAGATTTTGGCAAACAGATGTCAAAAAAACGGATCTGAAATCATGATCCCAGCACTGAAAACTTCCATGCAGTTACAAATTTTTTCATAAAACAAAGCATCCGTTACGTCAGATATTAAATAAAATATTTTTAAAACACTAACCTGATGAAATTATTGTTGTTTTCATTCATATTTAAAATGATACAATTTTTAATTGGTTTTCATTGAAAAACGTCATCAAATTCCAAATGTCAAAACAAACAATTTTCTTCCAAGAAAAACTCATAATTTAAATTTTTAATTCTGAATAATAATAATAATAATGTTTAACAATATAATAAACACAAAAGCTCACATTCCTGGTAGGTAATCAAAATCACACCTTGTTATAGCTTTAAACAAAATAAAACAACAACAACAACAACAAATGTGCTTACTGTCATTTTGAGCACAATAAAACATAGCTGATGATTGTTTTAAACGTCAAGTACTACAACATGTACAAGTACTGTTCGATAGCGTTTATTACTCGTATCCAGAGGAATGACTTGTTGATGAGATAAACGTGAACATTGATGCTCATCATCATTTTATAGTCAAGGTCCTACTTATGTATATTTATTTATACAATTTTTTTTTTATTTTGAATTTCATATTGTTTATGTTAAACTTGAGAATCTATAAAAAAAGATAAGAATCATATGAATTTATATAAAAAATATTTACAAGTAGTGTAAACATATGTATGTATAAATATTCCATTTTTCTTAAATGTTTCAAGAAAAACTGTTGGTGGGCTTCGATATTCTTTCAGATTCGATGCACTTTTAAAATTCATATTAAACTTTCTCCAAACATTAACGTTCCCAATAAAACAAACATTAACATTTTATTGCCATCGTAATCGTGCAATATTTTTTTTATCACAAAAGATTTTTTTTTAATTACTCATTGAGTATCTGAACTAAATGTTCATTTCTTTCTTCTGGCACCTCATCAAAAGAGGTATTTCATTCCAGGGCAAAAACATTCACTTTTATTACAATAAAAGGATATAATGAAACTTGAACAAAGTGTACCAATATTTTAATTTATATTATAATAATTAATTTGTCAAGGAATTAATGACTTTATTCGAAATATTTCGTAATGATGGTTTTCAACATTTGAGTGGTTCATATTTGAAAATCCACCATATGTGAGATTAAGATAAACATTAGAACCCCAGTATTATATTAATATGAATTTATTCCCTCAAGGACATAAACATCCCCAAACTTTGACATTGTGACCCTTTTAGTCGAATAACTATTACTTAATAAATAACTATGTATATGTACATAACATTATGTTGGTTAATCCTAGTATATTTTTTTGTAAGAATTAAACTATCAAGAGCTGCTATAGGTTACAAATTTTGTATTCATTCGTTATATTGTGAACTTCTCTCATTAGTGAATTGAAGCTCTGGTATTTATTAATTAATTTGACGTTTTGAATTAATGATTCACAATAGCGCTTTGAATAACCTTAAGGTTTATTTCAACTAGGTATACACAACTCAGAACATTGAACCTGTCGTTTTCTGATAAATTCTTTCAATTAACTTAATTAGATTTCATTAGAAATAATATGTATTGTATTTTATTATTATTATTGATAAATTTCTTTTTAAAATTGATTATATCAGCAGTAATTACATATGTAATAAAGTTTTCTGACACCTTTCACTTAATCGTTTCTTAGATCCCAGACGAACACGTAGTTTTTGCATAGTTTTAAATTGAATTTAGTTTTACAGTTTGCGACTTTATATAAATAATGAAACATGCGCAATTTAACTTAAAACTTTTCCTGAAACAAAAACACTTTCTCTTCAACAATTTTTTCATACAATAAATAAATAATAATAAATTACTAACCGTCACATAAAAACCACCTCTTCTCACCACAAACCTATAATTATATTGTTCTATACAGTAATTGAAAATGAAATATAAGTATAAGTAAAAAGTTAAACAAAATCAATTATAACTAAACTGTAATTCTAGAAAAGAAAAAAACAACAAAAACTAAAAATATTTCAACACAATTAATTTACAAAGTTATTGTTCACTTTTGATTTTTTTGTTGTTGTTGTTTTAAGTTGGTAATAAAAACGTTACCTACTGCCTTGATAAACCCAGAAAATGTCACGGTCAAACAAAACACCACCAAGTGTTTTGTTGATAATGACGATGATGATGATAATGATGTTTTATTTTTGTTGCCGATGTACTGAGCAGCGTCGTCCGTCGTCGGTTTGGTTTGTTGTAAATGTCATGTCAATAAAATCTGCATTTTTTGCGGTTTACAGGTGATTACATTTTACTGCGTCACACCACCTAAATATATTTTTAAAATTTAAATACTCTTTTTAACGAGGAAAAGATACAAATTTAGGTCAAAATCATAAGGATAAATTAGAATAATTAATTGAATCTTCATAGGCAGACTCAAAACGAGATTTTAATTAAACAAATCTCTTAAATTCACCACACACCAGAACTTCCGTACTATGCATTTGAGTAAGTAGGCAATTAAAAATTTAAATTCAAGGAAGATAACACTCGCTGTTCGGTGAAGTCATAAACTTCAAAAAAAAAGAAACAAGAAAAATAAATAAACAAACAGTGACAAGGATGCGCTGCGCAGTCGCAATGTGCAGCCAGCAGCCTGCAGAATACATCGCAGCGCACCTTAAACCAACACGAATGCAACAGGTTTATAATCTCGCGCATTAAACACGTTTATTTACGACCTACTTAAAGTAGTAACCATGTCCTTGCGAGATATTTTTATTATCACATTCCAGAATTTTAAATTCACCATAATAATATACATACTTAAAAAAAATCACCAAGGAATTATCGAGAAAAGTGTCAAATATACACATAAAACTTATAAATGCGTTTATTTGTATTGATATTTAAAAAAAAAGCTTTAAAAAACTGTTAATGATTGCATCAATCAATACCCCAAGCGACGACGACGTTAAGTAAACGTAATCAAAAAAAAAAAAAAAACACAACAAAATTGATATTCACCTCGTGAAACGTCAAACAATGTTATACAATTATGTGCCTTCAAATACAAGTGCGAGAAATAACCTTTCAAGGCTTGTTACGCACTGCTCATCGCACTTGATATTATTTTTATGTTTTTTCGTCAGTTCAACCACTATTTTAACTTTTTTAACTGTTCATTATATTTTGGGGGAAGTACTTGTACCTTGTTTTCGTTTTTGCATAATAAATCGTTTTCGATTATAATGTGACATTTACTCGTACCTAACGAACCCATCCCTACTGCACAAGATTTTGCTTCATCTTCAACAAGTTTTTGTGTATAAGGTTTGCGGAATTGGTTTCATACTTTTATCACGTGCTTCCTCATCTCATCCAGTTTCTACAAACAAACTTACCCACCTATCTGCAAAAAAAAAAAAAAGAACTAAGAAATAAACAAAAATATTATTCTCTGTCAAGTGTGTCTAAAAATAAACTCTCCTTAAAAAGAGAAAAGCATTACTTGACCCTAAATGATCGCACCAGGAACAGGTTACACCATCTTCATCCATACACGAGTATAATACACGTAACGTAACTCTGTCCTGTCATCATTAGTCACGCCACACAGCATCTGATTCTGAATGCTGAATCTGACAGCTAGTATAGTACCGTGTTGTGTTGTATGCTGTGCTCTGTGCCTGTGCATGTGCCACGACATTTTATTATGCTACGTTTACATTTGTTAAATTTATGTAAAAAAATGACCCATTTGATGTTGGTTCTGTCAGTTTTGTGGAGAACTAAATTAAAACAACAAAAAAATACTACCTCATGTCAGAATTCAATAATTCATTAGGCTTAATCGCACTAATTAAATGCAAAAAAGTTAATCAGTAACAGACAATTCCAATAAAAAAAGACAACGCTCACAACTACGGATCTGGCCGCTGTCCGCTGTCCATTGAATGGTATCTGTCTCTGTCGCAGCCTCAACCTCTCTCAGCCAGCGCAGCGTTTCAGCGACTACCTTGAGATCGCGCCGCCGCACCGCCAATATGATGCCGCTTTTGACAGACAATTTTCTTACCAATAATGCCGTTCCGCTGTATAATATTAAATCGATATATCGCGTTACACACTCAACTCATGATATTACTATATGGCTAGCACTTTGTCTTATCAACCGGCTAAAACCAGTTGAATCCAGGTCCAGGAGAGCTTCTAGCCATCAACAAATACTTTATACGACGAGTACTTGGTGGTTTTCTGAGCGAACGAGCACCGAGCAACGGGCAGACCAGAGCCGACTCCAATCTCTCACATTTACAACTTCGTTTATTGATATTCTCGCTGTTGTTGTACGTACGTATACGAGCACAACAATAACTTAAACTGACTGGTTTAACTATTTCGACTACTTTTGACGCAGCAACTGTCAAAAATGCCAGAAAGAAAACTTTAACTTACGTACATGTATCCAAATCCAAAACGTGTTTATTAGTTTTGCATTTCAAATTTTGTGTTAAGATGGTTTTGACTTTTATTTATCCACATTTTTGTGACATGAGCTTTTTTGGTATTTTTTTTTTGTCGTTTTTCTTGACGTTTGGTAAGACTCTTACTTTGTTATTTACCACGATTTACCACAGCGAGAGTGTATTAAACCCAATTCTTATTTTTTTTAAATTTTTTTCTCTCGAGTGTGGGGTAATCAATTTTAAAATGCAAAGTAAATAAGGAAGAGCATGACCAATCAACACTCAAGAGGGTACGATAA
The DNA here is from genome assembly GCA_905146935.1 of Scaeva pyrastri. Classification (NCBI taxonomy): domain Eukaryota; kingdom Metazoa; phylum Arthropoda; class Insecta; order Diptera; family Syrphidae; genus Scaeva; species Scaeva pyrastri. The sequence goes on along the minus strand of LR989929.1, from coordinate 9,878,808 downwards.
AATTGGTAGGAGGCATAAGCAAGGTACTCGTACTCGCACCCGTGTAAAATGTGCTGAGGAAGGGTGTGGTGGCGGCGTGGATCGGCAGCGCTGCAGCTCTGCGATTGTGATTCTTAACAACCACTTTCGAGTTTCGGCTGCAAAAAAGGCACCTTTTTCTGCGATCAAGATGCGAGATTTTGGGTAATTTGTCCAAGCCACCAAAAAGACACATGTACGGACTTTGATTCGGTTTGTGGTAACAATGTTTTGGTTCTTTTTTTTAAAGTGTGTGTTGTTTTTCTCGCAGAGTGGGTTTTTAGTTCATTGATTTATCACAGTTTGTGAATTTATGCTAATTTTTTTTTTTAACTCTCGAGATATACTGTTTTGAGGTCTTTGACCGTCCTCCAGTTTATGGATGATGCTTTTGAGGAAATACTATATACTCGTAAGGACCTTCGAGTGTTGCCGTTTGTGCGAATATTCTAATCGATTACCTGTATAATATAATAGTTTTGTTTTTGCAAATGAACAAAGAAGTTTTTTTTAATTATTTATTTCGCACATGGGAGAAGTGTTTTTATTTTATACGAGTATTTATGGGTTTTAGACGATCACCGTCAACGCCATAGCGCTGCGCCATAATATAGAAACTCAAGCCAGCTGCCAGTTTCATGGTCGGTTTTGCGGCTAGAATTGAGTTTGATTATAGATATAGCAGGAATTAAAATGGTAATTGATGTTGCTTTTGGATTGTGTTAAAACTACCGGGATTTTTTTTTTTTTTTTTTTATTTATTTCATTCATTCTTAATGATTCTGACATCAATTTAGGAAATAATAACATGTGTTTGTGTAAACTTAAAAATGCTGTTTTCTATCAAATAAAATTTTACAATCTAATGTTAACATTAATCATTTGTATTTTTTAACACTTTATGGGGAGAGGGTAAGACGTTAAAGCAATTTGAGTAATGTTTATTGACCGAGATGAAGATATTATTTTATGAATAGAAATTGTTGATCTTCTTGAAAATGCAATGACACTTAAGTTTTAATGACATATGGCAAAGGAAATTAATGTTAAATAAATTGATATAAAATTGAAATTAAAAAATATGTATAATGAGTATAAGTGAATAAATCAAGAGATCAAGGGACTTGCATTGGGCGCCAGTTAAGCTATTTTCAATAATTATTAAGTATTAAGTGCTTCTTCTTAAGTTAATCAATTGAATATCAATTAAAATATCAATTTATGATATCCTTGATCGAAGCATATTGAAATGTTTTGAAAAAAGAAGCTTCAAATCTCTTCTGAAAGGTTGGATTAGGATTAGTCAGTTAATTTATTGTCTATACTTCCTTGCTTCCGACAAGATAAATTTCCTAAGAATATTTTAAGAATGTAACTTACTTATGCAAATAAAACAAATTAATTGATAATTACAAAAAACAGACTACAATTTTCCATCAAAACCTTATAACTACGAATACGAATAATGCCAGTTATGGTTTAGTTCAATTATTTAATTACACAGTTACCTGGAAAAATATATTTAATTCAAACATCTGCACTGCGCTGGTATATTGTAGTGTTATGTCTTTGAGATACCGCCCGTATCAACTTTCAAGAGATATCATTTGCTTATTGTAGTTTATGTATAGTATAAGGGCTCCATTGCAACTAGAATTTTATCTCATGTAACATTCAAACGGGTGTTTGATTTCATACTTGTAGAAAAAAAAAAATTATAACTCGTTTATGACAGAACTACAATGCAAAATCATTTAACCTTGGTGTTGGATACTACCACACAATTGGAGGACTATTTATGGAAATTAAACTATTTAACCAAGAATAAAATTAGATTAAAATGAAAATTCAAATATATAGTGGAATGAAAGTATGGCATCACAATTATGCATACATTTTCTATGACTTTTCCATGAATTCATGGGTTATATTAAGTTTTTTGCTTAATCGTATAAATCTACATCTCCAGAAAATTGAACCAGTTCATATCTTCTTCACAAAAAAATTACTGTGCTTTCCAATTACTAGTAAAGAGATCAGAACAGTCTAAACAAATCACAACCAAACTGACAGATACAGCTTGAACAATATGGCCACTTTAAACTGTCTAAAGTACCTTTTTGAAGAACCTTTAGGTGCAGCTGTTGTCAATCAAGTTTTATATTAAATTAATTTTTTTCAGCAACTCAAATGATACGAATTTAATTGTGTACACTCAGGCGTATACGTACTTTTTTTCAATTGTGCGCGCATTTGAATAATTTTCTTCCGAATTAAAAATAGTATGTTTTTTGAAAAAAGCCAATATAGACAGTCAAACTACATACATACATATGTATGTGTCAAAAACTTATCTTCCATTTCCGTGTTTATTAAGAAATATCAATAAATTATTCCAGTACACATCCAAGTATGTACACAAACAACTTTGTTTCTAGCTTTTTTAATTACTTTTCCAAGTCACAAAGAAGAAAATGAAGTACATAATCATAAATTTTAACCACCCATCATTGTCATCATCAACTTCAGCATGGATAACACCAGTTTTATCAAACAAATAAGAGGATCGAGCTAGTTTTTCAGCCAATTGAAATGATTTATCTTCAATCAATTAACTGTTTGCGATGTGGTGAATTAAAAAACAAATAATACTCATCATGCACACATTTCAAAGAAGTAATACTTTTTTTAGTGCAGAAAATATAAATAAAAAAAAGCACCGGAAGTATTTTTCAAAACATGTCATGTATGTGTTTTATGGAAGATGCGTTGTCGATTAATCCACATTTTCCTAGAACTTGTGAAGAGATATTTAAAGAAATTGTTTTTATATTTGTCAGCAAACTTTGTTCAAAATTTTTTGATAGCCTTAATTTAATGAACTCATTTTTTCGCTATAATGCGTACATATTTGTTTACATACATACATACATACATGTATAATTAAATATTTAAAACTGATAATTAATCTTCCTTCAGAATCTAATATTTGACGATTTTTTCAAATCGTTAATTTGATCTTTACTGTATGTACACCTAGGCGTATACGTATCTTTTAACTCATTTGATTTGTTCTCTCTGTATTTGGTTGTTAATTCAAGGATATCAAGGCTGTAGGAAAAAAAAAACACTGAACATACATTATGTTACATATATTTGATTTTTTTTGAATTTGAACAATTTGTCTAATTAATTTTTTTTTATTTATTCAGTTAGTATTTTGATTATATCAAAACAAATATTCAAAATTTTAAAAATGCCATTAACTTTTTTAAAGATGTTTTTTTATTGTCTGTATTATGTTTAAACAATTTTTTTTTCCACAACAAACAATGCAGTAAACACAGCCGTAGAATTTAATTAAATATCATTTTTTACGCAACTGATTATATTTTTAAGGGAATGCGAAGATTTTAAGGTAAAAAACACTTTTTAAAATTTTTTTGAACCTGAAATTATGAAAACTACTTCAAGATATCAATTTTGTTCCTTTTAAGACCAGACACATTTTTTTGGATATCCTTTCGTGTCTTTGATCTTTGAATGACTTTCCTTCTCCTTACTATTTTAAATAGAAGTTTTGTTCAGATATTTTTCTGATACATTTGATTAAATGACATTCTTGCATAACATTCAATTGCTTGACTGGTCTTTTTTTAAAGATTTATCCCTGTTTGGCAGGGCTTAAATGTCTTATCTTCCACCTTAAGTTCTGGTGTTTTTTTGTCTATCTAGAAAGTCGTGATACTGATCAGTAACACACGATTTAAAAGTGCCGGAATATTTTAAAGAACAATTGACAATTAACATAAAATGGGTGTGTTTGGAAATTCATGAGAAATTATAATCCTTCCGATAAAAATTCTCGAATGTAATTTATGATAAACCATGAGACATAGTTTTTAATAAATCAAAAACTAAATATTTAAATACTATTTAGTTGTCCACTTCGGATCTCATATCATTCCATCTCCATTTTTAGTTTCATGACTCATCATCTCTCGGTATCACATTTTAAAAACATCACAGAGACATCGCTTTGTTTCACCGGCGAGTAAAAATTGTGTGCTATCACATGCATAATAATTAGCATACTTTATTTAATATAAAAATTTATTATATAGTGTTATAGCAAGATTTAAATTTGGCGTCTGCCAATAAACTGGTACTTATAATATTTGCAAATACGTAAGTCAAACAAAAAAAAAAACGATGACAAGAACCTGCTACAGCTCGTTTGATTAAGTTTAGTGAGATTTTAATTCAGTAGTGAGTAGATTTATTCAGCTTATCACTGGGATTATTATTATTTTGTTTGTTTTAAACATTACTCGAATATTGATTAAGATTTTAAGTCATGAAATTTGATATTATTTTTTGGTTGAGTTTATTTTGAAGAAAAATGACATTTCTGACATATGAAATAATTTGTGTTGACATTTCTGACAAATGAGATAATTTTTCTTGTAGAATATTATCACTCCAGTTTGCATTTCCATTTATTTTGTCGTTTAGAGCATCCGGCATCTGTGATGAAATGGTCCTTAAGTTAGAGGTTCGGTCTTCCTTGTTTTCTCGAAAGTAGTTGAGCTAAAATGTTTTTACTTTTGCTTTCTGCTGTCCAGCTTTTAGCGCGATTAAGCGAAACTGAAATTGTCTTACTCGTCAGGAGTTTACAACCTAATAGTTTCCGAAGTATCAGCAATATCCCAGGGTAATTCGTCGCTGAATCTTCAGTTAAGTGTCAGTTTTACTTACTTCATAGGTCCTATGACCTACGAAGTCAGTTGGTGATCCCTAGCGGGACATAGGGCTTCGAAGTGTCAGTTTTGGAATTCCCTAATTAGTTTTATCTCAACACATCCGGCCAAAAATTCAAACTATATATCCAAAATTTCTGAAGTAGTTAAAGCTCAAACACGCGATAACAACTCAGACTACTTATTTTTATTTTCACACCTTTTACTGATAAAGATTGACACCTTAGGTATATCAGGACTTCCTTCCTAGTGATAGCAGCATTTTGAGTAACCTATATTTTTATGTTAACAGATTAAACAATTTTTATTATTTGTTTGGATTCAAAAATTTCCATTCTGGTTTAATCTTTAACTGTTTTTTTTTTTTGTATTTGAAGTGACTCATTTGTTGTTATAGTGAGTATAATTTCGTCTGCGTGGATAAATAAAGTTTTTGATTATTGTTTTTGTCTAACAAATAATTAAAGTAACATATGATTTATTTATGATAATAATGATAACATAATTTAAAGGTCGAATTAAATTGGAATAAATAAGAGAGTTTTCTAATGAAACCTTCAAAAAATGTTTGTTTGTTGTCGAATTAGAAAAACATCTTTAAAAGAAGATTTTAATTTGAAACCATTGATGTCGAATTTATCTTTTGACAACCAATCAAATTTGATTAACTACTGTGAATTTTCGAACAAGGGCTGCCATTTTTTGAATAACATTGTCAGGTTGCCATAAAAGATGATCTGAATCTTATTATTATAGTATCATATCCAAGTCTTGGCATAGAATCTTAAATTTTTCTCATTAACAAATTATATTCCACTTTATTTTAAGTTTTTATTTAAATAATCGTATTTTTGTATTCTTTCAGCCAAAACCAATTTCGGACGATACCGTGTCCATCAGAGAAAAAGTCACACTATCCAAAGGAGAAAAATGGCGGATTCTAAAGAATATCAGTATAATTTCGTTTGCCTTTATGGTACAATTCACAGCTTTTCAGGTAATAAACTTAAAAAACATATTCAATCATTAACATTTTCTTATCCGACATCATTTTTTTTATATTTTTAAATAAATTTAGGGTACGGCTAATTTACAGTCATCGATTAATGCCAAAGATGGTCTAGGAACAGTATCCCTTAGTGCAATTTATGCAGCCTTAGTTGTATCGTGTATATTTTTACCCACCTTGATAATAAGACGGCTAACTGTTAAATGGACTTTGGTCTTCAGTATGTTATGCTATGCTCCTTACATTGCCTTCCAGTTGTATCCAAAGTAAGTCTTGAAATCATTAAAAATTGATATTGCACTTAACTAATAAAATTTCAATTAAAAGGTTTTACACATTGGTGCCAGCTGGTATTCTAGTCGGTTTGGGTGCAGCTCCTATGTGGGCATCTCAAGCCACATATCTCACGCAAGTTGGACAAGTTTATGCTAAAATAACAGAGCAAGCTATTGATGCTATTATTGTACGATTCTTTGGATTCTTCTTCTTGGCCTGGCAAACAGCTGAGCTCTGGGGAAATCTTATTTCTAGTTTGGGTAACTATTGCTATAACTCGTAGAACCTTCAAGGCTTTATTTAACATGTAAATTCTTTAGTTCTCTCAAGCGGTGGACATGGAGGTGGTGGCGGCAGTGGAGACAATACTGTTTCCGAAGAGGATCTTCAATTTTGTGGTGCTAACTTCTGCGTTCATGGAGCTAATGGACACGCTAACTTGGAACGTCCACCAGACGATGAAATCTTCGAAATCACAATGATCTATGTCGCTTGTATTATTGCTGCTGTAGCTATCATTGCGATTTTCCTGGATCCCCTTAAACGGTAAGTTGACGCACTCCTTCCAAAGAGAGATCCATTCCCATTTGATCACGTTATTTTCCTTATAACAGGTATGGTGAGAAACGTAAGGGTTCACAATCGGCTCAGGAGATATCCGGCTTGGAGCTATTATCGGCCACATTCCGTCAGATGAAAAAACCAAATCAGCAACTTTTGATCCCCATCACAGTGTTTATTGGTATGGAACAGGCCTTCATTGGAGCTGATTTCACCCAGGCCTATGTGTCGTGCGCTCTAGGAATTCACCAAATTGGTTTTGTGATGATTTGCTTTGGAGTCGTCAATGCCATTTGCTCGATTCTGTTCGGATCGGTGATGAAGTACATTGGAAGGCAGCCAATTATCGCATTGGGTGCAGTTGTCCACTTCACGATCATCATCATTATGCTTGTCTGGAAGCCACATCCAAGTCAGCCCATCATTTTCTATGCGATGTCTGGACTCTGGGGTGTTGGTGATGCTGTGTGGCAAACACAGATCAACGGTCTCTACGGTCTGCTCTTCCGACGAAACAAGGAAGCTGCTTTCTCGAACTATCGACTCTGGGAGTCGGCTGGTTTTGTCATTGCATATGCCTACGACACAACCTTGTGCACACGAGTGAAGCTTTACATTTTGATCACTGTCCTGGTGTGCGGTGTCATTGGTTACATCATTGTTGAGATCCTCTACAAGAGGAAGGTAAGATTCATGAATTACACAAATCCTGACATTGATGTGAGATTAATTTTCAATTTCTGTTTTTCCTTCCGCAGCAACGTAAACTCAAGAAACAGGAAGCCAAGGACAAGGAAGCCGAAGCCGCCGCAGCAGCAGCAGCTGAGGCCAACAAGGATGAGCCCGAAGAAACCGACGATGAACTTGACGAACTCGAAGAAGACATTGTAGTCACTCACTTTTAGGTTCAACGATTAAACAAAAAAAAATCTAAAATACAAAAATCTATCGCTTCTCTTGAGCAAGTGCAATCTAAACTTAAACTTTGATTTGAAAACGAAAGAGAAGAGCTGGAACTTTTTTTAAATATTGATCGAGCAGTACAATTATAATTGAATCGAAATGCTTAGTTTCATAATCAGAGTAGGAGATAAAAACAATCACAAAATATACATCTTGTATAATTTATTTTTATTTTTATTTTTTTTTTTTTTTTTGTTAAAACATTCTTCCATTTTCGTGTTATGAAGTTAAGTGGAAAACAAATTTTCAAAGTTACGCGAGATATATTCAAAATGAAAAATGAAAAAAAAAAATTGTCCAGCAGATTCCTATATAGTTAATTTATTTTTATTTTTTTCTCTACTTTTAAGTACCTATAAATATATATATATATATAAAAAAAAGAAATACATTTAATGTATAGTTTATGTATAATGTTTTCAAAACAAAAACAAAAAAAATATACAAAAAACAACACGAAAAATTGAAGAAGAAAATATTCTGCTCAGTATTATAATGTTAAATTTTAAGCGAATAATGGAAAATCAAAAATTAAAGAAACAAGCAAAAATTAAGACAAAAAATTATTAATTCCTAAATTGTTCTTTTTTGTGTAGTTATCTAAATACTGTAGTGACTCTTTAATTGAATATACATATACATACACATACACACACACATAATGCCTTTTGTTTTGTGATCGAAACATGAAAAAAAATATTATTTTATTTTAACTAAAAATTAAAATTAAAATTATATATAAACATATAAATGTACTCGTATGTTTTAAAGAAAACAAACAAAAAAAAAAACTCCTCTTTTAAATTACATAAACATTTTTAAGGTGGACAAGTTGTTAACTAAGTTAAAAAAAAAATGTGTAAGTTACGGGTGGGATATTTCTTTTTTTTTTCTTAAATCATAGCTTACAATTTATAAACAAATTAAATTAATATCTTAGGTGTTCAAGTTATATTTTTTGACTGCATCTTTGATATTTGATATAATTATAAATATAATTTTAATTATTATTTAAATATACATATATAAACCTTTAAAACAATTATTAGAAAAATAATTTAATTTTTAAGTGTTTATGTTTTATTTAAGTGATCATTGTGTCATCTAGAAGAGTATTGCAAATGTCAAACAAATATGAAAATATTGTGGAAATTTGATGTAAATATAATTACAAAAATAAAATTAAATGTCTTTTATTTGTTCAAACAAATTTATTCATAGTTTTTCAAGAATTGTAAAAGCAACCGCAAAAGCTGTCAAAATATTCTCAACACACAACTGAATTCAATGAAAAGTTGGACTACCTGATTAGACATAATGTAAGTGACTTCATATTCATTCTTTGAACACAAATTTAGACTCGAGGAACTACAGTTAGTTTCTTCAGATGTCATTCATATAAACATGGGAAGTTTACCTTACACATTTTTTCCGTTTTGTGCTTTTGCAAAAAGTAGTAGGTATTTACATCATTTAAAAAAATATTCTTCTTTACATACATTTTGGATGTTATTTTGTTCAGGAAATAAATGTTTGTTCGCAATTTGACAACTACGAGTAAAGGGGCCGCCTTATAGAATCCGTCGCCTGCGTTGCGGCACCGGATCCGTTGACATTGACGTACGAAACGGATAGGGGTGACCCAATGGATACGTTGCGTTCTTTTGGTTTTTAAAAATACAAACTAGGTCAGAGCATTTCATAGAACTAATGAAAACTTTATTTTATATTTGTTTGGGTATAATAAAACTGAAAAAATTGGCATCACAAAACTATTAAAATAATGGAAAAAATGGAAAAAATGCAGAATATTATAAGGAAGTTTATTTTCGTATTTTATTATAGTTTTCAAAAATAGCAAAATTACCGCAATTATTTGTTTATTTTCTTTTTGTTTAATAATGTATGTTTCATTTCAATTTGACTTCGTTCAATCAATTAAAGTAAAATATACAGACTGTTGGGACCTTCACAATTGTAAAAAGATTAAAAATCGTTTTTTGTTTGAAGGAGTCATAACTTTTATAATTCAATAAGTAATATTAATAAAATAATTATTCGTCTATATTTTCTATTCGCGCTCAATAAACGTAATCTATAAAAATATGAAAAATAACAAATGTGTATGCATCTAAATTAGAGTAAACAAAACTCATTAGAACGAGTCCGGAGTACAGTAATGCACCAAATACAATATCCTCATCGAACATAATTATAATTATTATTGAAAACTGATGTCAACGGACCTGCCGGAGAGAAAAGTTAAAAAAGTTCAGCAACTTTTTGCGTTGCGTCCGGTGAATGCGTTGCCTAAGGGGTGGCTTCTCATAAGAACGTGTGAATATTTAACCGAGCTGTCAGTTGAATACGTTGCCGCAACGCATGCGACGGATTATATTCTATTCTTGTCTTAGTAAATGAAGCTATTTCTGAAAAGATCAATCAACTTTCCAAAAAAGGTTATTGAAATTGGAAGGGATTTTATGGCAACTGATCAATGGGAGACTAGAAGCTTTCCTTCAAGTCAATGTCATCTGTCATCTGAACCTTCACTTAACAGAAGCACTATCATTAATAAAATTGAAACATAAATCGTAAAATGAAATAATAGTGTTTCTCAGTCCACATTACCATATTTTCTTGCCAATAGAGGGAGGTAGTGTCTACGAAAGTGTCAAATTATGATGTATCAAATATTTAGTTGAAATCGAAAAGCACAATTTTTACAATTGATTAATTTTGAATTAAACAAGAAAAAAAACTCCTTCATCAACTTCATGACAGATGAAGTACGTAGTCTGTAATGGCTGAAAAAATTTGATTTTTAAATTCCAAATTTCAATTTAGAAAAAAAGATTTTGTTTTAAACTAAAGGAATATGATTTGAAGTTGATTTGTTTTTGACAGATAGGTATTATTATTATTATCAATGTTACTTGCATCAATAACAGCAAGAACGTGGTGTGAATTTGATTTTAAATTAATTTTGTTGCCAATGGGTCACGAAAAAGTGAAAATTGTCTGTTTTTTTTTTACCCAATTGAAAACTCTTTTTAAGATTAAACAAGCAAGGTTGGGTAAGGTGCAAGTTTTTGTGGCTGTAAAATGACATATCAGTGATTGATTAAAAATTAAACACGTAAAAGCAATCAAGGTTGTGAAATTCGGCCCCATCAGGCCATAACGTTTAATCACAGAGTTAAAAGTTTATCCGTGAACCGTATAAGCTAACATTTACTATTGACTTGCATTTGGAAAAAAGAACATCACAATTAATCTCGCAGTTTTGAAAGATGCAAATAGAAACGGATACGCGAAACCTACATACATAAAAAATGTAAATATTTACTTTTCCAATGAATAGATAATATAGAAGGTATTAACAATGCTAAAGAACTGATAGGTAGTTGCTTTTTTTTGCAACATTATTATGTACACATGTATGTACATATATCCGGAAGTTTATAATTTTTTTAATTATTCAAGGCCGACAAATACGAACGTATTAGAATAAACTATAGTCAAAAAAAAATCTGTTTTACTTTAACCCACTTGAGTACACATGATAACTGATGTTGATGTTTGTATGTTTGTATGTATGTATTTAGGTATTTAGACATAACTCCAAATAAATAAATAATAGATACTTAATTTTTTTAATTTTTCTATTATACGCATAAGTATAATGAACCCATTTATCTCTTTTTAGTTGTTGATATTTGTTTATATCGGCATGTGTACAATAAAATAAACAATTGAATTTAAAAAAATTGTCGTAATAAATTCTTATTTGATTTAATGCAATTAGAAGATTTTGATTCATTGCTGAGTAAAAGAGTTGTTTATTATTTAATTGTTCCATATTAACATAACATAGCTATCTATAAAGTGCATAAATAAATTCAATCCTCAAAAACGGTGGAAAAGAAATCTAAGGGCGTGTTGATGCTATAGTAATCTTCTCGATTGATTTAAACACAGCAGCGTATTTAAAAAATAAATACTTTTTATTTATGGTTCTGATATCCAAAGTTAAAAAACATAAAGCATACACGTAGATACGACGCACAGTACGTACGTATTACTGTTAAATAGAAAAGTAAAATTTTCAAATAGATTTCGACTCGAGATTAAAAATGTGAACTCTTCAAATATATTGAAAACGCATGCTTGTCAAACGTGAAGTAAATATAATTATGAATATTTCAAACATTCATTCAACAGCAAGAACAAAATTAGAATAACTTTTGGGAACAAAGGGATGTTCTAGGGTTTTTTGTGTTTATTTTAAATTTTCGGCCAATTTCTACATGTTTTCAAGTGTGTTTGACCACATCTTTCGTCAAATTCGTCAAATATTCACTAAACCAATTTGAAATTTCTAGCTTCATACGAAATTTTGATCCACTTAGTGAAGCTAGCCACAGCTTCACCAAGATTCATTATTGAATTGAAGAGTAAAGCTGCGGCGGCGTTTTTATTTCTTACAAGAATCATAAAATCAGGTACATAATCTTCACTGAAAAGTTTACAAAGGTAAAAAAAAACTAAATTTGTTTAATCAACTGCTTTTTGTTAATATTATCAATATCGGTTAACCTATTTGATTTGTTTTCAGCTCACTGAGCTTTGTTTGATTTTGTTTGTTTTTTAACTTTGCAAATAAAAGATACATTTCAACGAAACGCATGTTCAATTCACACAAATCGTTCATATTACACAGGGTGTTCCATAAGAAACAGTTTTAAAAATCTAAAACTCAAAACACAAAAAATTCTAGAGTCTGCTTTCATAGTTATTCAAAAAGTAAATTTTCAACTTTAAATGGTAAAAATAAAAAATATAAAAATATACTTATTTATTAATTTATTTTAAGTCCACTTGATAGCATTTAAAAAAGTATATACAAATACTCGTATGTATGTATGATAATTCAATGTTTATGTTGATTCATTAAAATTCTTAAGATTTTAGCGCCGGAAGCTATTAAATACAAGTACATAATTGCAATTCAAGTTTTGACATTGAGTTTTGTTTGATTTAATATCTCTCATACACACTTATAATAACCTCTTCAAATCAAGTACTTTAAAACGTTATCTACATATCTAATTTTCTTATCGGTGAATACACCGAAGAAACAAATTTAAATGATTCATAATTATGACATATGAAATAATCAGTGGTTTTAAAATGACAAATGCAGTTGAGATCACAAATAAATTTTAACATTTTGAAAGGTTCTTAAAAATGTTTTTTGTCACTACATTTACTTTAAGAGAAGAGTCAAGATCTGAGAAAAATATTCATTTTCTTCCCAGTACTGTAGATGCCTGAAATATTCATACAAAAGTAGCTAAAGTGTACAAATAAAAACTGGAGACACTAAAGTATGAAAATAAAGCCCAAGTTCTGTTATCTATGAAACTGGGCAGCTATAAAAATAATGAGGTCTTAGTGCACGCCAATTTCCAACTTTAAAAGGTATAATATTCATTTCATTCATATATTCGAAACAACTTCAAATTGTAACAGAAAATTTCTATATTCTTACCTATGTACATATTCACCAGTGAGATCTAAAAAATACGACTTATGCAATTTAATTTTTTTAAGAACTTAACTAATAATATTAGCCTGTGAATTTAAGCCATGTTAAATGTATAATAAAATGAGTTTCCTAAAGAAAGAAATATTATTTTTATAATGTTAAAATTTCAAGTTCTAAAAGTAGGTAATTGTTTCCCTTTACTTGTTTTTTTTTTTTTAATTTTAAAAGCCAAATAAGTTTTGCAAGTTACAATGACTAGTCTACGCGTGGATAAGATTTATTATTTCCAAAGACACTATGTTAATTAATGTGATTTTTGAATCTAAAAGAAGTTAAATTGACTTACCAAGTATATTTTATCTTGCAGCAGATGTCAGACGCAGTTCAGTGGTGATTTTCATAATTCAATCTTCTTATGTACATTATGCACATACCTATTTACTATTCATTATTTCATTAAAATGTTTTTCTAAGTTTGCAAAAATATCAGTTGCGAATTACGTTTTTGTTCAGGTAAATTTCAAGAAATCGGTACATATCCGAAATAGGTTAAACTGAAATAAATATGCTTGTAAAATAATAAACGAACAACTATGTACTACCTTTTCAACAACATACTCACCAAGTAATTATAAATTAATAGATTTGTTATGCTGTACAACAAAACGACACAACTAATAAATAATCACTCGAAAAAGTATTTGAAGTGAAAGAAATAAAAAACATTATAAGTATTTTTATATGTACCTACGCATAGTGATTTCTAGTGTAAAGTAGCACTTAATTAAAGTAACCAAGTATATCCTGCACCCATCACAATCTTGGCTTCTCAACCAAGCACAATTTGTCTAAATCAGTTGATAACCTACATCTTTGCAGAAAATGGCACAAAATATCTATTTATATAGAAAATATTACTTAAAAAAGCAGTATTCGTAAAAAAGATTATATTTATTAAAAATATATTTAAAACAGTACTTTATAAAATAAACCTTCCCGACTGAATCCTATATAAGACGTCTTCACATTTCACCAAAAATAAATAAATAAATAACAATTAACATTTCATCTTTTTTTTAATGCAATGGAACTCCATCAGCGCCAATGAGAGATTCGCCTTTGGACAATAATTTTGGACCAGTACCAATCTTCGTGTGTATCACATATTTCAAAAGATTCTGCCCATATGGTTTCGAGTTTTTGAGCAAAATTTCAGGATTCTAAAAAAACAAGAACAATTAATTTGTGTATTAATAAACTTATCTAAAACCAATGAACCTTACATTTTCGTTTTTCTCAACTGGTATTCCTTTTAAATAATCATTCGAATCGGAATCCGTTGGAAAACACTGTTGAATAGCTTCCAAAACCACCGAGACATTTTCTTCGAGCAGATAAAGGCAGGCATTTGGACCAGCATCAAATGTATAGGCAACTTTGGTCGTGCCAGCTGCTTCGTTAAATGCATGAACAAATTCCGAAATTGCATGAGAAACATCATTCATATAAATGCAAGGAGGATAAGTGTCCAATGCAATTGCATGAAACTGATTCGAGTCCTTCATTGTAATCTCGGCAAACTTGTTGAAATCCTTAGCCTCAATAGCAGCAGTTATATCTGAAATCCTCTTCGGCACACAGTGTTCAGCTCGATGTTTAATCAAATCTGATGTCACAACTGCTCTTTGCATTCCTTTGGTAGAAGCAGTTTTTTTCTTGGAATCATTAACGACCAAGATGAGAACGTGCATATCTGGCCAATGAGTTGCCGGGGCAACGGATACAGCTATCGAATCAGTTCCGTCATCTTTGATGCCCATTTGCCATCTCACAAAACCTCCGTATAGACTTCGGCAAGCTGAGCCACTTCCCTGTCGGGCAATTGATGTTAATTCCTCTTCCTCGACTCCATACAGCGATGCCAAGGTGTAGACAAGACAAGCGTAGCCAGCAGCACTCGATGCCAGACCAGCTGCTGTGGGAAAATTGTTCTTTGAACAGATTCTTATCTTCCATTCAATGGGAAACTTTGGAGAAGACTTCCTCGAAGCTAATCGCTTTACTAGAAAAATAATATTTTGATTTCTGATATCAAGCAACATTTAAAGACATTGCTTACTTTCCTGGATACATCTCATGACTCGGGGATTCTCTTCAAATGGAACTTCCTCTCCATTCAGCCACATTGTATTCTTCTCAAATGTATCCGAGGCAGCTGCTGTTGTTTTCGCACACATCTGAAAAATAAGATTCAAATTTATGCATTTCAGAAAAGGTCAAAAAAAACCTCTGAACTTGGAACCAAAAATAGGCTTGCATTTTACATTATACACACCTCGTCTGTACTCAAAGTCATGCTTAGTGAATCGTTAATGGGTAAGATCAAATCTTCATCTCGCTTTCCCCCTAAAAATTTGTTTAAAATTAATATTTTGGGTCAATGGTTAACTTCGGAGAAAGTTATTGGGTTATTTTATTTACAATATTTTATTAATGCAATATTAACAGGTGCAATGCAAGTCTCAAAGATCATTTTGTGATTTATGACTGCTTATTTGGCTTAAGTATGATTTAAATTTAAAGTTAAATGAAGAAAGGCACTTGAATTTCTTGAGAATTTTAAATAGTTTAGGAATTGTTCTGCTGCTAGTTGCGATTGAATTCGTTGATAAATGAAAACAAAATATGAAACTTCAGAAACGTAACGTAACACGTAAGAACTATTTTATGTTAATTAGCTTTAATACAACATCGGAGCTGTCGAAGTTAAAAGGTACTTTTATATAATACCTTTTATCCATACTATAATAAACGTACTAAGTTGGCGATGTTATTTTATTTTCACTTTTTCCAATTCGATTCCATGTTTCGTTGCCTGTTATTCCTGTTTTGTATGTATAAAATCAATAAAATTTGTTAGAAAATGTTTAGAACTGGAGCATAATAATCTTTTGACAGTTGGTAACTTTATTAAATACAAAAATCTGAATATTAATAATGAGCCAAGTTGTATAAAATGATTCTTTGTAACTTTTAATTTGGATTTTACAAACATTCAAAGGACTAGAAATTTATGTATAATGACTTGTTTTTTTATGCCGAAACTATGGTTTAAAATGTATTTTCTTACGCTAAGATTTTGACTATGCAAGAATAATATTGATTGAAATTGAACTGAAAAATCTAAAATCATCTTAGATAAATTATAATTATGTATAAGACTTATAAATCTTAAACGATTTGTTAACCGAAATAATATGCGGCATCTAACTTTTATTGCATGAAGTTGCATCTGTTTATTCAAATTCAAAACTGTTATACATTTTTCAATGTTAATACATATTGAGATTGTTTATCTGTCAAAAACAACTCAAACTGTTTCTAAGAAAATTTGAATTCAGGGTAACAATTTTTTTTATCATCATCATTATAGTTTCTCAATTCAATTTTTCGACTTGTCAAACAATTTCTAACTTCAATGAAAAGTTTTTGAATGAAAAGTAACACAGTTTAGCATTCTCAGTTACGAAAAATTAATATTTGCTTTTTGAGATTTGAAAAACAAGCAATAGATAACATTTGTCAAAGTAAAAGAACGCCCGCACATTGCAAAAATTATGTTCTCTTTTTGTAGTAATATACCTATTTATTAATAAGTATACACTGGTGATGAAATTTCCGAAAATATTTTAAAAGCAATGTCCTTAATCAAATGACGGCGAGTGTATATCATCCATTTGTTTTTGAACCTCGTTCTGTTTACTAAATTTTACCGGCCGGCATTAAGTTCATTTACCCCGTTCGCATATCGCAAAATCGTAAACAACAATCAGCTGTTCTTTGTATAATAACAAAAGGCACATGGTAAGTGCTCCGAAAAGCATTTGTTTACTTCGCATTGCGCAGACGAGGCAGCTGTTTTTGTTTTACCCCAGCTTCCCCAGTTTGTTTCCACTTCCTTTTCCACACCAACACATTTGCAATTTAAGGCTACAATTTTTCATCCCTCAGAGCAGAGATCCCACACAACTAGATTCAGGGGAGTAGATCATACTTTACCGCGAGACTACTTTTTAATACATTTAATTGATGTATGTATTTCCGGTAAAATAAATACTTATGATGGTAACAGTGATATTTAAAACAAAATTTAATTGATTACATTATTATTGATTGATTTTGATGTAAAAAACTTAACTAAAGTAGTAACCACGTCAGTTCAATAGTATCATATAGGAATTCATTTGAATTCGCAGTGTTGTGGGAGCACTGTTTTAAGCGTACCCCTATTGTTGTCCAATGAGTTAGAAAGAGTCAAAGGACATGCGAAGCCTATGGCTGTCGTAATTTTTTCAAATTTGCTTGCTTCCTTTTACTGTATCGATTAACAAAAATATTCCAGACAGGATTCCGAACAAAAACTTTCGGGAGTGTTTTATTCTGTTTATAAAAATTGACTTATTTTACATAAATTATGTGTAAAAAATAAAATTAAAATCAAGTAAACTAAAGGAAATTCGTTATATTTTTGAATTTTTATAAAATTTAATACGAAAATAACAGTGAATTGTTGTTATTTTCATTTGGAAGTTTTGCAAAATAAGAAAATTGTTGGCATTGTGCAATGGTGGGCTTAGTGCAACCATCAAAATATGGTGAATATTTTCACGAATTGTATACAAATGGTGCTGAGAGGTAAAATAATTTGTTTTTTATACATATGAATAGTTATTTCTTGAAAAACTCATTATAAAATTCATACAGAAGAAGTGGAAAGTCGATAAAATTAGAAAATTGTAGATGAAAATTCGTTGTTCATGGCAGAAAAATAATATCGATTTTTACCAGGATTGCAGGATTCGCATCTATAAAGTGGGTGTTTATATGGTTTCCTTCCAATAGTAATAATTCATCATAGTCAGCTTGTTTGTTTTTGACAAAGGTTGCAAATTCTAATTCTACACCACAGTTTATCAATAAAATTTAAATTTTAAAATAATTTTTGAATTCTTTTAAACATAACATTTTGTCAATTTCTCAAAAACGACATAAAGCACTTAGCAAGCACTACAAAGTTTTAAGGGTAGTTGTTAGTTTTTAGATACATAAGTGCAAAAGGGATATAGATTCTCTCTTTGTCCCTTGTTTCAGGTCAATCTTTTTAAAAGATTTTGTGGGTTATGTACACAAAGTAAAGACCAAAACGAAATAACTATTTTTAAGTAAACTATTAGCGTAGATGAAAGGTCTTTAGAATGATTATATTTTAATTAAAAATTATATAGTCACAAATATGTTTTATGTATGTTTTATCTTATTATGTTAGATAGTAGGTACCTACTTAAGTCTGAAAACAATCAGACTTCAAACACTATTCCAGTTCTCATTGGCAAGGACACGAAATCGTCCCTAATTCTGTTCTTTCAAACACAAAAAGAAATCTTGAAATATGAACTGTAGTTTCTGAGAATATACGGAACACTTTTGAGAGAATATACACATGTATTTAAAAAAAATAGTATTTTATAAATTTAAACTTTTTTGAAATCAAATTCATTTAATTAACACGACTGTTGCTCTTTTTTTTTTCTTAGAAAACTACAAGACGCCAAAGGTGGAAAGAGAAACAACAATAAAGACAAAAAAGCGGGCGAAAATTTAGTCGATAATGAACAACTCTTCCCCGCTTACTCATTGGCTCACATTGAACTTAAACCAAATTCATCAAAATTTACAGTCTTTTCAGCCATTCGATCAGCTGTCCTGGAAGCTGATGCAAAATATGCGCTCTTTCAGGACAAATCTTGTTCTTTGAAGAAAAGCAAAGCTCTATCATCATGCTGCCTGTTATGCATCAATGCTTGTTTGGCAAACAATTTAATTGAGTGTTCTTGTCACACCAATGAAAAACGGAATGCTGGTGGGGCAGATTCTGTGCACAGCGATGGTGATACCGAAACCGATGAAGCTGTTGAAAAAGAGGTACAAATCGCCAGAGTTCCGCTTATTGTCGGTGCTGGTTTGCGTAGTTTATTCGAATTAATTGGCGATGCTAGGAACATTCAACCGAGTATCTGCACCAAAGCTCTGAAGGCCTTATTGGATGTTATTCAAGGCCAACAGCCGGAAAGTTTTAAGCTAGAGCCGGAGGATCTGATAAATCCACTCTATGATCTACTTCTTGACCTAGCCACTATGAGTGCATCTTCGGGAATACAACAGTCATCGCATACGATAATGTATGAGGCTAATTGGTCGAATATTGCTTGTTCCGCCTTAATCGGTTTGTGCATTGCTCGTGGAGACACTGGGAAGATTCTTAAGGCCATCGCTGCGCTCCTGAAGTCTCCGAAACAGTTGTCAGCTCAGATAATTAGGCTGCCATTGGTCTTATTCTCGCTCCAGCGGACTGTTATGAGTGCGGCATTAAACAAACCTATTCGACCAGACTTTCATTCTCATGGGGTTCCACAAAATTGTTTAGTTGATGAGGTTCGTCCTTACATATAATAAAAAACATTTCTCTTTTTTAACATTACTTTGCTTTAGTTCTCATTAAGATCCATCTTGAGTACAACAGCACCCCTAACATCGATTCAACCAGCAATGGCATCCGATGGAACATTCATTTATCTCTTGTGTAGAACTTGTCTTCTAAAAATCGGCACTGGATTCAATAGATCCTTTAAAGGTCATGTCTACGCTACGAATACCGAATTCGGAAAGGAAGCATCGGGATGGTTGGGATTTTGTGCAGTAAGTTGAAATAAGAGTATTTTCATTTCAATTTCTACATTCTTATGATTCTTACTTTGTTTACAGGGAAAATTATATTTTAAGCGTTTTTCTAAACGTCTCTCTGAAAATATTCTCCTCGTCAATACTGACACTCTATCCACCGTGCAATGTCCGTCCAACGTAAATCTTCCTATGATTCGCGAAGGACTCAATTATGTTCTGTTCTCAGATGAAGAATCAATTAACATGATTTGTACAAATCGTGATGTAAGTTCAAATTTCTTGAAAAATCCTTGTAAGTTCACATAAATAATGAGTTTTGTTTTCTAGGATACTCTTGTCGTGAAGCAAATTTTCAATAGTTCTGGAATTCTAGCTTTTGACTTGCCACTCAAATTGGCTCGGAAAAAATTCAGAACCCTAGGTTACGCTGCCTTTGAAGACGAAGTCCTTAATCAAAACCAAATTCAAAAGGTAATAAGTTAAAGATGCTATTGAGTTCTTTTGTTCACAGCTTTTTTTTATCCAAATTTAGATCCAATCTTCATATAATATTTTTGAGCCAAAACTACCAACGGATATAGAAATCCAAGGAATTGCATGCGGTAAAGAATTTGGTCTGGTGAAGGCTTCAAATGGGAAAGTCTATTACTACGGGAAATCTCCTTCTCTTGGCTTAAAGGCAGTCGGTCGAACTCCGACGATGAAAATTACAGAACTGATAATTTCTAAAGTGTCCAACATCACCCAAGTAGCTGTTGGACACGATGGTATTCATGCACTTCTAGTCAATGACGATGGAACTGTGTATTTTGCAGGAACTGCTCGTCGTGGTGAGGATGGCGATTCCTCGAAGAACCGCAGGCAACCAAAAGCCAGTAAACCAAAACGCTTAACACGAATTGATGGGCATGTGGTTATTCAAGCCGCCTGTAACAATGGGACTTCAGCTTTTGTTACCAAAACAGGGCGTCTTATAATGTTTGGCAAAGACACAGCTCATTGTGATGTTCATGGTTACGTTACTGATTTTTCGGATCAGCATATTACAAAAGTTGCTCTTGGAAAAGCCCATTGTGTTGTTCTAAACTCCAAGGGACAACTCTTTACGTTTGGTCTAAATAACAAGGGACAATGTGGACGTTCGTTTAATTCGAAATCCAAGGAAGCGAACTCATCAATGGACACAACCATCGGTCAAGTTGAATCCATTGATGTAAAACTAAATGAACAAAGGCAAAGGTATGACGTTGCAAATGTGTGCGATTTTGATGACCATCATTTGGGACTAGCACAGTGTAGGGTGTGCGTGGTGTGTAAGGAATGTACTGGATATAATGTCTCTTGTGTCTCATCAATCAATGTGCCTATAGAGAAGAGGGTGCCGGGAGCGTAAGTTGGAGTGGTGATATTTTAAAATTGTATTGCATTTCATTTGTGAACTTATTTTAAAGTATTTGCCCCTGCGGACATGGTGATGCGGGATGTGCCAGATGTGGACTATGTCGTACTTGCATTACTATTCAGGAAACGGACAACAGCGGTAAGATATGGTATAGTAAACAATTTCAAGATGTGAACCTATATAACACCATAGATCTTAAACTTCTAAGCGAAATGAGCCGTCAACGTTTGAAGGGCAACATGATGCGTCGAAAGGATAAGCAGCAACGCGAAGAAAACAATCTGGCTTCGGAAGCAGAAAAGGATGCTCCAAGGGTTGCCCCCTTAGCCCCACAACATTTAGTCCTGCCATCGAATAGTCCAGTTGTACAGATAGCCTGTGGATTGCATCATACAGTGGTTTTGACTCTTACTGGAGAAGTTTTTACGTTCGGAAGCAACCAATATGGACAACTTGGAACTGGAGATTTACAAGCTGTAAGTGGACCTGTCCAGGTTAAAGTTCAAGGAGCAATTAGCCAAATTGCCGCTGGAAGTAATCATACTGTCTTGTTGACTCACAAAGGAGTTGTTTACACTTTTGGAAACTATCAGGTTAAAAAAACAATTGAAAGCTTCGATGAGTTTATTTTTACTGTAAAAATGTACTTTCCTTTCAGAAAGGACAACTTGGACGTCTACCAAACGACTTTAATAAGTCCTCAATGCACGATGAAGCTATGAAATTACTCGATCCATCTAAAGAAGGTTCTGCTGCCTCAGCAATGATGGCTCAGAGGCAGAAATTCCTATGGAATTGCACTCCCGGAGCTGTCTTGTAAGTAAGAGAGATCAAATTCAAATTGTCGAACTGATTCCAATATTTTTCAGTGGTTTGGGACCAAGCTTCGGCAAGAAAGCCACATGGATTGGTTCCAGTGGTGACCAGACATTTATCAAAATCGATGAATCGCTTATTACAACTCATATTTTGCCCAAAATTAGTGTCATTGCTGATAAAAAGACAATTTGTATGACGAAGAACAAACTTTGGGACTAGAGTGAATCTAACTTTCTTTTTTTTTCATTTAGTGTTAATTCCAACGATTCCTCTGACTTTCCACGCCCTTACAATAAACCGAAGTGATGGCAGTTGCACTGCCCATTACAACAACCAGGTGAACTTTGTTCAAATCATTCAAAGTAACCGAAATTCCGAACTGCCTGAGATCAACCAGAATATCGATCGGAATATTGATCAGATGTCCCGTAGTATGCATGAGTCGAGGAATCAAATTTTTGAAGTACATGAAAACCAAATACACATGGGGGCTGGAGATCAGAGAAAACGTCGTCGTCAGGAGGCGAAAAGTCCCATCGAGAAACCAATGCCACAAATTGCTTTTGCACTGGATCCGCAGTTTAATGTTTTGTGGGTGTTTGACGGGGGAGTTACGAAGAGTGTCCTCTGCTACAATGTTCTCGCTAGCGAGATCCCAAAAAATGGAACTGTAAGACAAAATTGATTAAACTTAGAAATTTTCTTACGAAATACGCGCTTGTTATTCCAGAACTCGTCGAATTTTAGAGCAATTTTGTCGCCAGAACTGTCCCTGCCAACGAATAAGCCAGATTCTCAAGTTTCTCGGTCACAAGCTTCGTTGAATCTATTAGCCTGTTTGGATGTTCTTACTTCTGCTCAGGATTTGATGTAAGTTTAGTAGGCTTTAAGGTTTTTTTTTAAATCTCAAAATAATCCCATTTCAGTCCTGGTTGCTTTGAAGATATTACCCCAGCACTTCAGAACCAGATCAAGGAAAGTCAGTCGACCGACTATCAAATCTTGAACCGATTCGATAACTTTGGCGGTGGTTGGGGATATTCTGGGCACAGTGTGGAGGCAATTCGATTCTCCTGCGATACGGATGTTTTGATATGTGAGTGTTCAGTTTCAATTTCTGTTTCCAATTAATTTAAATATCATTATTTTTCAGGTGGCTTTGGAATGTTTGGTGGCCGTGGTGAGTATTCCTGCAAGTTGAAAGTATTTGACCTTGGCATCGATGGTGGGGGCTATGAAAAAGATGGAACTCTCATCTCAGAGACCAAAGAAATCCCCTTTGAATGTCCTGCACGAAGCAAGTATCATATCATGCTACCTAAGCCCATAACTGCCTTATCTGGACGATGGTATTTAATCTGGGCACGTATAGCTGGTCCGTCATCCGATTGTGGATCAGCTGGTCAAGCTACTGTAACCACCGAAGATCAATTAGTGTTTGTTTTTAAGAATTCTAAAAAAGCCAACAACGGAACTGATATCAATTCTGGACAAATTCCGTCCATTTTGTATCGACTCATTACTCAAGAGTCTAAACAACCAACTCCACATATTGATACCGACCCAGTTCAAAAAATTTCCAAATCTTTCGCCAACACGGTCACGAAGGAATGTTTTGAGAGTCTTGTGTCGCTGCTTAAATGGTCATGGGAATCGTTTAAGAGAAATATTCGTGAGCAAAGAGATAAGACACGTCATCTCCAAGTGAAGCAGTCATTGGAATATTTGATTTATGTGAACAAATCGTGTCTGCGATTGTTGAGGAAATACACCAACGAGATTTATCCCCAGAAAACGGTTAAAGTGCCGGCAAAAAAGTTAGCCGAAGGAAACCTATGTAAGCAATTGTGAGGGTTAAAAATGTAAATATTCTCTGATTGGAAGTTTTTTAATTGTAGCAAACAAAGTGAGTAAATCTGTGACTAGTGGGACAAAGCAATTTCTAACAAATGAACTACCTACACCGACCTCGCGGAAGGCGAATATGGAGAACGTTCAACTGGCCGAGTGTATTGGAAATGTTCGAGCTCTTCTAATCGAGATACTCAATGACGATATATTTAAAGATATTTGCAGTGAAGATGGTAAGTTCCTGAGATTGGCTATTTAAGTGGAATAGATTTATATTTTTTGATAGGTTACCGAATGGTCCTTGAGATCCTCGAGGAATGCCACACAAGCTTTGTTGCATGTTTCGATGCGTTTTATCCAACTTCTTCACTTAAATGGAATTGTCTTTGTGATCTACTTTCCCAAATGGATTTGGTATGTGTTTCCTTACACATAATTATAAATCCTTAAATTAAATATTATCCTTTTAAAGGGTGACTTACACTCACGCCTTCTCAGTGCAATAATTGCTGGACTTTGCAGTCCTTCAATAAAATTAAGAACAACATTTTCCCTTTTTACATCGGGTAACGAACGGCAATCAATTGTAAGTCCAAGTGACAATTTCGGCCTGCCAATGCTATCGAGCTCAGAGAATCATCAATACCCCATTCTGGTTGAGCAGATGATCTATCGGACGCAACAGGAAAAGACTGAATTTACAAGCAACTCATGGGCTTTCAAAGATGTTCTTCTGAGACTATTGGATATCATTTCAAGCCCAGTCAGGGCCAAAATTGAAAACATCTATAATCGTAGTGTGAATGTGAATGACTTTATCATGTGCAAGGATATCAATCAAGGGCTGATCAATAACTGTTGTCATCTGCTGGCAAGGGTTCTAGCTGAGATCGTCTATCAAACGTCTTTAAATGAGGTGGGAATAATTGAATTTTTTTGAAATTAAATATAACTGAATATCTTGCAGTTTGAAAAGGCGTTCTTGCCACCTCGTAGTCTGCACTCAACTGGAAACAGATTTTCCCGATGTGATGTAAGTCGGACCTGGAACACTGGTAACTTTGGTCCCGATGCCATAGCATTCACCGTAGATCGCCCGGGTATTGCTGTAGCCGGTGCAACAATGTATTCAGGATCTGGAAACTATGATTATCAACTGGAACTTCTCTACGACAACACCGTAGACCTTCAGGCAACTGGGCATAAGTGGGAAACGCTGGAGTCTGTATCGGGGTCATATGATCAGGATGCCGTTCACAATGAAATGGCAGAAATTAAATTCGAGCGGCCAGTTCATATTAAAGAGAATACACGATACGCTCTCCGATTGTGTTCTCAAGGAGCAAGAACATGCTCTGGTGATTCGGGCATGCCATCTATTCGTGGACCGTGCGGAACAACTTTCACATTCTATTCTTGTGATTTGAGTTTTAATGGAACCACGCCAACGAGGGGTCAGATTCCAAGCATACTTTACTATAGCAATCCAATTAAGATTGATGGAAACTCGTTGACATATGCAAACCAAGTTACAGCTCGGGACACAGCACTCCAGGTTGCAACTGACATCACCAAAAAATGCACGGAGCTATTGATTTTGGCCAGAAATGCTCTGGCTGCATCTCTATCACCAAGTGACAATTCCTCAAATCACACTCAGACAATTGATTCGGAGCACAATATCACACCGATCGAAGAGCACATGGACATAAATTGGGCGAATAATTCTAGGACATCCGCACTTTCCTCAGATCCGAGCCTAACAACAGCGAGAGATATCACGAAGAGAATCGAATCGTTCTCCAAAGGTTTGATAGAAACTTTTAAATTTGATAAACGCTCCACCAATCCCTTTGACATTGAGATCGAGATTGGTGCAACTGAGATTCACCCCAAGGACTTAATTGAAGAGAGCGGAGCTATTCAGGAATTAAATTATCGTAAAGGTCATGTTGATACAAAACTCAACGGTAACGATCGAACTGACAACGAATTCGATGTGATTGACAAAAGGAGCGATTCAGATGATGGAGTCTTGGGCAGCCAAATGACGGTGGTACAGTTGCTTGAAGTATTCAACACATCATCGGCAAATGTGTTTCACACTTTATTGCCTTTGATTTATGCACAGATTGGAACTTTGGCGTGTAATGACCCAAAAGTCAGTTATTTTTTTTGACTTTGTAGAATTGTACTTTAAAATCTTTTTTCTATGCATAGAGTTCCGTTCAAATTCTTGGACTGATTAAAGAGATTCTTCCTCATGTGGCTGCATTGAATCAACTATATTCGAGCAAGGAATATCTAACTCTAAAATCCAAGGACAAGAAAGTGGACTTCTCAGCTCAGGATATACATAAAAAGAGAATGGATGAGATGGATAAGAGTATGGATATATGCACTACAAGCAATCATTATTGCATTGTTGAGAGTGAACATCCATATCGTAGTGGATCCATAACATGTCAAAGGTAGGAATCTATTAATATACAGAACTAAAATAAAAACTAACTTGATTTGGAAAATAATTTAAGAGTCGAGTTTCCTCCATGTGTCCAATGGTTTGCCATTGAATTCGATCCACAATGTGGAACTGCTCAACTTGAAGACTATTTATTGATATCTATTCCAACTAAGCCATATTTAGCCGATGCTTGTCAAGTTGACAACGATTTTCTAGATATATTGGACAATAACATGTCCATGCAACGGTCAAGTTGCAAGAATGCCGTCGTCACCAACTACACTCGAGGCGGTCTTGGGTCAAATTCAAATTCAAATGATAATGATTGGGTGGTCATAAAGAAATTCAATACGTAAGTCGAAGAAATTTAAGATCTTGTATGGTTTAACTTTTGTTTTGATATAATTAAATTAATTACAGAGTTAGCAATTGGCCACAAAATGTCCTCATTTTACCGGGAAATCGAGTGGAATTTTCTCTAGAGACAGCTTCGCTATACGCTCAGGATCCGCATAGTAACCGTTTTGGATTTAAATGTCTAGTTGTTGGTTATGATAATCCGACAACGGTTAGAATTTTACAAATATCCAAACTGTTCTTCGGGTATTTTATAGATTTTCTTTTCACAGGTAAATTCAAAAAATTCATGTCTGATACGGTTGGAACATGAACTGGCTTACTTGGGAGGAATGTGCAGCGCTAATTTGATGAAAAAGGACTTAAATTTACCAGGTATTTGTTATATTTAGTTTTTGACTTTATATCTCCTGAAATCACTGGATTTGGAATGAGATTATATATTTGTACCTGAATTTCTATGAATATTTTCAATCCCAATCTCAGGGAGCCTTTTATGTTTTATTGAAGTAGTTGCATTAACCCCTAAGTGAAGTTAAGAGTTATCTATAAGTAAGAGTAGTTGTTATATTGATTTGCATTTCCGCCAGAAGATCATTGGATTAGAAAAAGTAAAATATTCGTATTAATATTAAATACATACCAATTTTTTAAATAAATAAATTCAAAGAAAAATTTAAATATATAAATTATAACATTTTAATTATTAAATTTGTATAAATAGCATCTTAGCAAATAATGTACTTTTGGTTTATTAACAAAATTAATTAAATTTTAGATGACAAAGAAGTCGAAGACCTATCGACAATTGAAGACACACTCACAAATCATCATGCTCTGCTGTCTAAAGGATTCGCTCTATCCGAATCAATATTGACTGTTAATCAAGCTTTGGAATCTTATCTACCAATTGGGTAAGTTTTGTGCAAGAAACTTAACAAAATTTGTTACAGATCAGTTCTCAGTAATCCAGCATTTTCAATTTGGTAAATAATTTGTGTTTCTTTGTAAGTTTTTGTTTCGGGTAGCACAACATCTAGCATACGCTTCCTTTTCTTTCTCGAAATTCGCAAAACAATTATACCTACAACTGTTGCTATTATTAAAACTAAAACTATAATACCGAGAACTATATACACTGTATAGGATTTCTCCTTACAATCGACATCGATGATTTTACTTAATGTTAAACTTTGGTTATTGCTCTTTGTCTGGAAGTAAATGTTTTCGGAATAGCTCCGAAAGAATGGCGACTTCGGCTGAGTTTTATCTAATTCTTTGCAAGGAAATTGATTATCATACTGAAGGCGGGTTATTTGCAACTGGATCTTGTCGTTGAAGACCAGAGCCTGAGGATCATTGTGAAATTTAACGATGTTATCAACAAATTGCAATTCGAATCGTTCAAGGAAAGCTTCTTCTTTGGATAACTCGATTGCTGAAATGGAAACATGTTCAAATGGTTACTATTCGATACTCGTTTAGAATTGTAAAAAGATCACAATTTACCTTTAAATGCGATAGGACTGGTGAATCCAAAATTATTGTCTTTTATAAGAACTCTATCTCGGATTTGTGCGGTGATCCATTCGCTTTCAGTCCGCTCGACTTTGTTACCTATCACAGATAGTTTCTTGACACCTAAATTCAAATTTACAAGAAATATAAAAAATATATACTCGAGAAAAGGAATACTTACCGTTAAAGGAAAATGCCCTCGTATGGATTTTCTTAAAAGTGACATTTTGTATCCGCAGGAATGTCAAGACTTCTAGTTCATAAAATACTTTAGATGGCACTTCGGACAGGAATTCACTATTAACAATTTCCAATTGATCGATAGTGAATTTTTTTAGAGCCTAGTAAAATTTATATTGACAACATATTTGCAAATAATAAATTTGTTAAGTTCATTACCTGTGGTTCTATACTGTTAATTCTAACACCATCCATTTTGAAGAGGATCGAATGATCTTTCAAAGTCGTAAAGGCAAATGGTCTTATTGACTCGATGGTGCAACTAATAAATGTAATTTCGCCAATGTTCCCATTGATTGCATGTGATTCAATTATTTCAATCTTGACCTTTAGAAAGAATAAAGAAAGCAATAAAAATTTCAATTTCAAGATTATTATCATAACAAATTGTGACATCAAAAGAAATAACTTTGTGAGTTGTGACAATTAAATGATGGTCATTCGTCACAAAAAATAAGGAAACATGCAATAACAACAACGAATTTGTCCCTTTTTATTAAGTTAATCAAAAAAAATTACTCACTTCTTTGAATTCAACAATTAATGGTGTATTGCTGGTGTGTATGGGAAATGAAAGAGCATTTTGTGTGAGAATTAGATTTTGGACTTTTTTAAAGATGACCGTTCTGAGGCCTTGTATGTTTTCCAATGCATGGGCTCGAACATACATATGCTTGCAATTTGATATCTCGATTTGATAAACATATCCATCCAGCCTTGGTAGTGTCATATACTGCAATAAAACAAAATTAAATTAAGTCGGGACGGCTCGTTATGTGTACTTTGTCATCTGAAATGTTTTGACATTAGCTGTTTTACGAGAAGGTTCGGTGGGTGAATTTAGTTCCATTGTATAAACCGTGACTCTTTTGAAGACCGACCGAAATGTGGCCAAACTGTTGTTGGCTAATAACTTGATCTCCTATGGCCCACTTTTAATAGGCCTATGGTATATGTACATACAATATTTGTATATCTTCATAATACTATAATTTCTTTGAATCCTATTTTGAATAATTCTTAGTTTTGTTTTTAAATCAACAGAGAAATTTACAAGATCTGCACTTTTTCAATAAAGTAAGACAAGAGCAACAATTGTTTGCTACAATGAAATTTTAAATCAATCAAGTATAAAGTTTACTAACATATCCTGCCCAGAATAAGTTTAAATTATCACAAAAGTTTAATAACAACCTCATAGGTTGGCAATGTGTTTTGAATTTTAATTTTTTCGTTGCCTATCTTATACCTGCATGTATTATTTTGAATTTTTTTGAATTTGCAAAATAAATGAAAATTCACATATTGTTTACAATAATAATAAAATAATTAATATGGATGAGAAGTGTGTCTTTACAATTTTACATTTAGGTCCAACACTAAAGTACTAATTAAAAAGCCAATGAAGTGTTAATTTAATTATTATTACACTGTTAAATAAAATTTTTCAATTATTTTTCTTTTATTTGTTTACAGTCGTAGTGTTCGTTCAAGGTCAGCTTATGATCGTGATTCATGCAATTATTTTGCTTTATAGTTGTATACATTATATCAACCTACTTCATTTTCATTTTTCATGGCCAAACATAAGACATTTCAATACAATGAAGCTACCGAGTGCTTTGGGCTATAATTCTTTGTTAAACTTTTAAGGAATGATTATTATTATATACTCATTAATTTAAATGCAAACTAATTCCTTCTTGAATGGTTAGCAAGAGATGTCAGTCAGAAAATTTTGTATTATTTTTATAGCTTGATGAAAAATATTATGTAATTTATTGAATCAATGGCATTTCTATTTTCGTTTCTTGTCCAAAAAGATATGAGATATGATACATATAAGAAAATGTTGTCCTTATAAGTTCATAATGTTATGGAAAATGTCAAAACGATATTTATTTTGTAGTCAACTAATCGCCAATAAAAATATCCAAATCAAAATCCAATCCAAATCTCGTGTAGTTGCTCTGAAAATGCAACGATTTTATTTTGTAAACATTTTTTTCAAAAAGAAGAAACCATGTATTCAATGTTTGCATACCGACATGAAAGATGGCGCAACTGTTTTTAGTTGCCTGTAAAGTAAACATTAATAATTAATTAGACAAATAATAAGTTTCACTCATGATTTGTAGGTTCTTTCTTTTTTTTTGTTAAGATTTTTACTACTTAGTTGTCAAACAACCAAATTATTGAAGAATTCAAACAAATTTACGAAAACTTAACAGCTAACAAATGTCATTTGTAAGATATAACAATAAGTATCGTTAATATAACGATTTAAATTTTAACGATTACTGGGTTGAGGTAGTGCGGCTTCTTTATATTTTCGAAAACACAAAAAAAAATTAATAGACTTGATGATTTTTAAACTTAATTAGTCTTGAAGTTAGTGTTGGCCTATTTAAAATTTATTATTTTTCGGCACATAAATACAAAACCATATTGCAATGAATTTCCTATCCGAGACTTTCTTGTGCCGATATCAAATTACATAATGTTCAATTTCCACAGAAACAAAAACATTTTCCTATAATGGCAACTGGCAACTTGTAAGTAGTCTACATGAACATTTTTCAAATTCTTCAAATTGAATTTTAAGCACGTCTAAACCATGATATTGGTTTAGTTCACTAGACTTGTCTGTCTTTGCAGTAAGTTTTAAAATTATAAACAAGTGCTTTACATGTGCGGATGTACGAGTACAAGTAAAACAAAAAGAAAGAGTGCTCAAGCGTCTGAAAACTAAATACCCCAAGTGTAACTCACTTCCTGTCCCATAGAGTGTCTGAATAAATAATAAAAAGCAAAAATAAAATCAGTGTTGAAAATTAAATTAAATTATCTCTCCACACATGAATGTTCATATTATGTACGGGTATATTCCCCAGTACGGTTTCACGCCAATTATTCTGCACTTTTGCCAATTAAGTGAACAACGCTACTTTACTGTTGTTGTGTCCAAGAGACCGATTTTAGGCTTGTGGCTATATGGAGCTCATCTTGAAGCACATAATACGTATTCGTACTGGTGTGTACATGTACATAATATCGTATCATGCCTCACAATCTTCATAATATTATAATGTTTGCTCTTTATATGCCACATACATATTCCCTATAAGCAACCCTATGTTATATTATTTTCAAATCTTAAGTGTATTCCCACGGAAGAACTTATTTGATTTAGACGTTTCATTATCTCAACTTGTGCCCTGTGTTGGTGTCTTCACGAAGCCAGAAAGTATAATTCAGCTTATTACAGTCATAGGATAAACATTCAATTCAAACAAAATAATAATGAAAAATTTAAGCTAAATCAAATAAAAACGGCAAACTTAGTGCACGGACACATAAATAGACACAGTAGTTGCCGTGTAAACGACTTTCGTTAAAAGTTAAGCTACCTACACAGTTGATTTTATTTTGAACGAATATCAGTATTAGAATGGTCACATTTTTTTTAATAGACGTCATAACCTTCACAAGTAAAAACAAATAATGGAATTTCATGGAACTGTCATTTCAGCAATGAGATGAAATTCATGAGTCCTTTTCAGTAACAGTTTTAGTTGATAAAATGTATTTTTATTAGTTTATCTAGAAATTTGAAAGAGAGCATACAAAAATCTGAATGTGTGAAACAGTGTCTTCCAAAAATTAACTTACATACATACATATATATTTGAATATATTTGCATTCTACTTTTTTAAACTTTGGTGTCGGCTCGCTATTTGGATAATTGGAGAGACTTGTTAAATGAGACTAGGGCTGGATCCCGGTTGTCGAGCCGATGTGTACATTACATAATGTATAAGGGAATTAATTTTTCTGTTCCCAGATAAACTTGCTTCAAACATTGAGTTTAGGTTTTTCAAATAAATTTTTGGGGAGACCTCTGAATAAGCGCTTAACAACCAAACCTATAAACTGAATAGTTCGTTGGTAAAAAAAATTCTGACTTATAATGACTTATAAAATAATTAAATGTCAAATAAAAAATCTGTCAAATATTGAAGTATAAAAGTAGAACAACGCATGTACATATGTACGTATGTATATTAGTCCGAACGCACTGTTTCGTTGAGTCATTCTTACGAAGGAAAACTCGTTGTATAATTTCAATTTTTTTTTTTTGACTTGATAGTTTTTTGTTTGTTTATTGCGTTGTTCTAACATTAAGAAATAACTATATATTATAAAAATAGTTGATTAGCAAAGAATAATAATCCATGTTCAAAATCAACTCCACAAATTCATTTCAGTAACATTTAAAGTAAAAGCACTCAAAATAGATTAACTTTTGGAAGTGAACGAAACTAAACAAAGTAACGAATCGATATTTAGTGTGCGTCATAAAATTTCTTTTTAATCACTTTCTGTTTACAGTTACAGTTATAATTTAAATCGTTTGTGTAAGTTAAGTAGCACACAATTAAACAGGCTCTACTGTGGGTATGTCTAGTCACTATCACTAAGTGTAAACTTACCTCATTTGTATTTCGGCAATCACATGAGAACTTGGTGTCGTGAGCAATACAGCTAACATTATTGTAAGCACCGTCATCGCTGTTTTGACTCGTCCATTGCTGACCTATGCATTGGCTGAATATGTTGCACAAATACAGTAAATAAATGAAAATTGACACTTTATTGTTCGGCTTTGGCAATCTCATATTTCCTCCTTTTATTTTATATTGTATTTGATTTTGCTAGCGCAGCAATGACCGTTAGTGTTTAGATGGGGAACATTGCCATAAGCCTGAGAGAACATTTGAAACTTTTATAATTTTTTTTTTTTTCGATATTAAAACGACGATGAATATATGATGGCACTTGACGAAGGAAAACACTAAACTCGCACTATTCCTTTTTAATTTCAACACTCACTACCGCCGCCGTTGTTGTTGCCGTTGTCGTCGTCGTCGCTGCTGATGATATCCGCCCCCTGTAAATTGCAACTGATGGTAATATTTTCAGCATGATTAAAATAACGCTCGCATTGTGTTTAGACTGTCGACTGTAGAATGTATGATTGCTGAACGTGCTTTAATCTTATCTTATCGTCATATTTATCATGGTTGTTGTTATCATTGCGACGACGAGGTGATTTATCTTTTTTGTTGTTGTTGTTGTTACTTTTGGTTGTTCTTCAGCAGCTATTTGCGATACAGAAAAATACGTTATTAGTGTTCCAATTTTCTTAGAAATTGTGTTGCTTTTGTTGTCATTTTTATTTTATATAGGGGAATTCATATCAATCATCCAATATAAAGTGACGAAATCGCATTTACAATGGACAAGAAGAGTGTAGAATATGATTTTTACCATTTAGGGACTTTTAAACATTTTCGAATTGTTTAACTAAGAAATTGAGTTTGAGAAAAAGTGTAGTTACCCAAATATTCGTACACATAAAATGATTGTTGCGTTTTTAACGAGTTTTGATGTAAGCAAGAAAGATGACTTAAAGGAATACAATGATTCATCTTATTGTCTTCCCATAGGAAGTTTACGTAATCGATTCGATTTGTGGAATTGAAATTTTTGACAAATGCGTCTTTTCAAGACCATCATTCATTATTTTTAGAGACATATTTTTAAACAGGTTTTTTAGTCAAGAACCCATTTTTTTTTATATGAGATGACACATTCGTAAAAAAAATGGCGCTTATCGAATGTGTCAACGTCAAAAGTGATAACTTACACTTTGAAAAACTGACACATCTGTCAGGTATTGAAATAGAGAATTTAAAATCGAACTTGCTGCAGGTAAAAAAAATAAGTTCATCAAGTGAAGTTGGCTAATACATTCTCCATCCAGAACTATGTTTTTTTTTAAATATATTTTTATAATATAATTTTTATAATTTTTGCAATTTATCGAGGAGATACAAAACTAAAAATCGATATAAATCGATTTTTCTTACTTTTTACTATGACCTCACGGCACGCCTCCGCGTAACCATAAATTCAGTGTATAAACAATTATTTTGCCTATTATACTTTTATTACATTTTGTTGGATATAAAAAATGAGTCTAAGTTCTAAGATAATTACATAATGCAATATATAAGTAATTAGTTATGCCGCAATTAATTATTCTAATTTATTTCAGTTGTCATTGATGATTTGATTTATAGATTAAATATTGTTTAGTTATCAAATAAGAAGTTCTTTGAATACCTATGTAGATCTATGTATTCAAAACAGAACAAACTTTTCAACTTTATTTTATAAAATTATAAATTGTTAAATCAGAATATGTAAAGTGATGAAGCCACCTGTGTTAATGAATTGTTGCCTAACCAACCGGATTCTATTCCTATGAATTTACTTGTTAAAGATATTATTTAAATAATAATCGAGAAAAATTAAAACAAATCCTATACGAGTATGTACATATTTTGTTTTTGATATATTTTTTGTTTGTTTTAAAAGTGAATAAATCAAATAAATAAATATACCCGTAGTTCTTGGAGCAATTTTTGTTCATTATGGATCTATGATGATTCATATAAATTCAAATTAAATAAATGGCATTGATCCAAATAAGCTATTGGAAATGAAGATAATACCTAATGGAAGCGCTTTGAAAACTTTTTTTGAAAGTAAATAAGAAAAAGTGTTCCGATAGGAACTTAACTTAAACAGTAGTGGCAGTATTGTGAAGGCTTCATCCCACAAATAAGAGTGAACCTCAAAATCATAACCTAGCCTAACCATATGTCAAATTTTGCTTAATTTGTGCGCCAGAGGTTCTCAATAATTCACATTTTATTTCGAATAATTAATAGCAATCATTTTTCAACTTTTATTCCAGAATGTTCGACGCAAAATGTAAATTATTCCGAAGTTGAATTTTTATTTTGACACGGCTGTTTTGCTTGACGTTTCTATTTATTGAAATTTAGTAACAGGAAGCAGTCTATAAAAAAAACATAAATATTAACACAGTGTTACCAACCAACTGTTTAGGTCCCTTTATGTTTGAGCACTTGACTGCTACCACAGGAGTGATGGTCGATGGAGTAAGACTGATGCTAGGATCACAAAGATTTCCAAATCAAACAGGCCCTATTTTAAACTAGATTGTTTTTTTTTTTTTGTTTTCTCGAATAAAAAAGCACGGATCACAATTGAAATAACCACCAAATTTCCTGGGAATTATGTTCATCATTCACGTTCTCTAGTTCCAATGGATGAAAACTTTGGCTGTTTTATTACTACATAATTGTCTCGAATTATGTATAAAAACAAATCCTTAAAATTAGACGCTAGTTTCTCCATATTTCTTATTATTTTTTATAGTAATCTTTATTATATAAAATTGATTGCAAGGCCTAAGAACTCCCTTTTAGGAACCGGCCCTGTTTATCACACGTGTTTATTCTCATTTAATATGTAAAAATTTCCCAATACTGCTGCAGTTGCTGCTGTGCGTATTTCACACTAGGTATACACAATGCGTGATTTCAATGTTTACTTTGACAAGTCTAGTATGCTGCCGCTGTCTCAGCTTCTACATTAAGTCATTCCGCATACAACTTTCCTCAGCACTTTATCTCACTGTGTACCGTGATGTGTGATCGACCTTAGAAGCCATAGACATGCAGGTTCATAATATTATATTCTTATATTTTTTCTTAGAATTTTCTCAAAAAGTAGTGGAAGCTCAAGAAATGGGGTGGGGGTCAGACGTCAGAGTCAGAGGTATATAGTAGGAGACTTTTAAGTAAACCAACAATGGAAGCAACACAATTTCCCATCTTCAGAAACTATAGAAACAAACATGGGCAACCAATAAAACATGATATGCACTCAACAACAAACCACTCACACTCACCGAACCACATTGCAATGTAAACAAAGCATAATTTAAACTTTTTTGTTTTTATTTCTTCTCTTCTGTTCTGTTCCCCGCAGAATATCAGGGTCTTCTTTACATATTCTCCGATACGATACGACTATGAGTAAGATAACAAAATAAATTCCACAAAATCAAGAGGAGCGACGCGAACTTTTGACGGAGCGTCTGATGCCGCGGTGGCGATGGGAATTTATTTGTACCTACGTAGTTATTTATTTATTAGTGCGGTCGCGGTGTAATTTGCATATTGAATGTTTTAGCTTTTACGTAATATGCGTCAAGTGATCCCCACTTTTTCGTTTCGGCTCCTTTTGCGCGAAAAGTATTGCCGAACTACCAAACGTACAACATGCGAGATGAGAGTCTCCCGCGCCGCGTGAAGACCGACGACGCACGACGACGACGACGTTGCGGTTCTATTCTCAAGTAGGTAGGTTAGGTATTTCGTTCGCAAATTAAAAAAATAAAAATAAATGTTTGCTAATGCAAATTTGTTGTTTATTTAGTCAAAAGAACACAGATACACAATATTTACATACTATATATGTTATTAGGTGTGTATAGTAAGCTGCTGGCCTATGCAAAGGTCAAATTGTGATTTAAATTTTCCACACGACAGAGCCGATTCTCCGCATTTGGATTTCTTCCACCTCACGATCACTCTAATCAGATCAAATAATTATATTTTTGATTTATCGCATTCTGTGTACAAAAGTAATTAGAATGTGGCGTTGGTCGTCGCGTCGTCGTTCGCCGCGGTTTAGCAAAATAAAATGTATCTAAAACTAAATCCAACCCGATTCGATTTGATTCGATGCCACACACAAGCCGCACTCCATCCGAAAACCGAAATCTTTGACGTCTTTGCTGCAGTGGTTGCTGTGTACTAAAAAATCATATGAGTGCTGATTTGGCTCGATGTCGACTGTCGACGTCGTCGAGTCGGAGTCGAAGTCGATGCTGGCTGACTGGCTCTCCCTCTCTGTCTCTAGAGCTCATTCGATCATATAAATCATGATCATAAAGTGGTGGTGGATCAGCGACAGGGTCGAAAAAGGCATTACTATACTACTAAATGTAGTACTGTTCGATTTGATTAATCAATGTTCAATGATATTCAAGTCCTTCAAAAGTTTAATGTTGATTATAAATTTCAACGAAAGTTAAAAGAAAACATTTTCTTCATTTCACTATCGTTTTGACATGACACTTTCTTTTTGATAAAATTTATAGAATAATGTAATTTTATTCTGTACTTTTTCTAAAAGTATAAAAAAGAATATAGGTACCTTTAAATTATAAATGTTTAAAAAAATTTTGTGGAATGAAGATTGGTTAAGTATCAACTATTTAATTTTTTCCAAAAATCTTTATTTTCATCTCTGATGTCAAATTGATCAAGAACATGTTTCAAGGCAGAGAGAGAGAGAGAAAATTTAGTTCTAGTACTATTTAACAAACATCAAATAATTTTACAGGGTGTTATTTATTTTAAATTTGTTTTTTTTTTTAGAATTTAAAGTAAGTTAATAAATATATTAAAAAAGCGAATGGTTTTCAAAATGATATTGAGTAGGTATGTATTTTGTTTCGATTTATTTTCAATACATTTTGTAGTTGCCCATTGATAGATAATTATTTAAAATGTATTTTATATAAAATTTAATGAATTTAAGCCTTTAAAAAAAATATGTGGGATTTTAGTCTTGCGATTTTGCGAAATTGATACGAACTGTCAAAACTGATTTTTCATCTATTTTTAATTCATTTCCGAAGTATCTTTGAAAAAAAGGGAAATTCTTAAAACTGCAAATAACGTTTTCATTATTTGACAAATTTTTCGAAACTTCGCGGATAAATTGTGGCACAAATATTATGTACATATTCGAACAGGAACACAATGTCTCTTTATCAGCAATAGTTAAATTATTTGACATCTCTGCAAAATTTGATCTCACTTGTTTTTAATATTTCAAAAATAGAATATTACTATTTCTAGAAATTCAAATTATACTTAAAGTAATTTTAACACTTACATAGATACTAGGTTAGGTACATAGAACTAGTTGTTAGACTTTATAAGACTAGGATAAATTAAAACTATACATATTTAAGAGGATCTTTTCTGTAGTTCATCTTCTCTTGCTTTTAAATAAAGTTTGAAATTGACAAACCTGCGATGAAGAGGTATACTGTTTTATTCACATCCTGAGATTAACTGTTGTTCTATAGCGACTTGTCCGCATTGTATAGCTTAGCTGGTCGTCGATGGTCCCTCGGTAAAATGGATATTACGACTTCTTAGTGGTTTCTCAAATTTAATTAATGAATGAAAAATTATGGAAATTGAGATATTTTTATAAAAATTTTAAGGTTGTATTATATACGAGTAAAATAAACTGGAGAAACTCAATTTTGGCTTGTAGGTTTGACAAGAGTACTTTACTCGTGAAACGAATATGTTGAGTTAAATAACTGGCTTATTTATTGGTTGTTTAGTTTTTCATTTACTCTTTTTTTTGTATGAAATTCAAGGGATAGTTTAAGTTTTTAAATGTGTTTCAAAAATCTAATTTTTATTTAGATAGTTTTTCTTAAGGAATATTGTAGGTACGTTTTTACTAAACAATATTTACAACATAGGTTATAGGCACTGCTGCGCTTAATTTAACTCTTAATTAAATACAGGAATGAATTCAAGCTTTTTTAATGATTATTTTGCAAAATCCGTGCCGTGGTGAATAGCGCTTAGGTCTGGGTTAAATTCCTGCCT
The DNA here is from genome assembly GCA_905146935.1 of Scaeva pyrastri. Lineage (NCBI taxonomy): Eukaryota > Metazoa > Arthropoda > Insecta > Diptera > Syrphidae > Scaeva > Scaeva pyrastri. Next base: position 9,839,631 of record LR989929.1, on the reverse strand, counting down.
TTGCCTCCTATAAGTTTTTATGGGTACTGTCTTTTGCGAGGGATAGGCATATACTCCCTGACTAACAATTGTCATGAAAAGTCTTTTCTCAAAAAATAAGCCTTTCGGACTTTAAAACTGTAGGTCCCTTCCATCCCTGACTGACACACAAGAGTTTTAACTCACTAGGCCCTGGTTCTTTACGAGCTATAGCGCCACCTAATTTATTTATTTATTTTTTATGGAAAGGTGAGACAATTTAAATTTTATAACCAATTTTCCTCGCTAACTAATAACTAATTTCCTGTCTTCGATTCTAAATTGTTTTCACTATTTTGTATGCTTTAAAAGTGTTGCAGCTATCTCCTAAAAAGTCTCCTAAGAAACGCTAAAATTCATAAACATTTCGAATCTTTTAAAAAAAGTTATAAATCGACTTTTGACCCAACATATAATCCTAAAGGGTGTTCTTATTCCAATTAAAAGGTCAAACAAAAACTATTTTGTTAAATGACAGTAAAAACATTTGTTCAGTTATCTATACACATTTATTTAACTTTCCAATACTTATACATACATGTACATAATATATATATTAACTTAAATAATTTATAGTATATGACTTTGTAATATTATAAATATTCGTATGAGAGTATATATACAGACAATAATAATTAAGCGTTCTAAAAGCCAACAAATTAATAATTAAGGTAGCGTTATAAACATATACTAAAACAATAATGCAACCATCTTAAAGTAAAAAACATTAAACTTTTCTTTCTTTTTTTTAAACAAAAATAAATGAAATAGTTTTTAGATATAGAAAAATGCATTTTTAATTTAATACTACAAAACATACAAATTCATCATCGGTATACACAAAATATTTCCTTATACATATATTAAAATTCGAAACAATAATTTTAGGTATTTATATTACTGTATGTTTACTGTTATATACATTACATTTATAGATATACATATATTTATAATCACAAGCCTGTTTAAATTGTTTATAACACTTTAAGGAGGACATTCATTTGAAAAGATTAAAAATTCAAAATTTGAAAAAAACAATCTATGCATCTGCATATTCAATGTCGTCAATATTAACAGTCACGTCACTTCCACCTGAATGATCTGATCCGGAATCAGATGTGGAAGCAATCATATGGCTTTGGTCGGAAATTGGTACTGGTGGTGGCTTATTGGTGGTGCCAGCACCTCTTCGAAATGGATTAACTTCTGTGTAAATAGGAAGACGTCCACTGAACTGAGGACTGTTTTCGAGATTTTGTGCCATTTTTTGAACATTTGTCAGAGGTTTCGATAGTGTACTCGTATTTCTTGGAGACTGGCCAAGAATGTCTGGAAGGTTCTGCGATGTGGACGGTAATTGTGGACGTTGAAGTGTTGTTGCTGATGTGTGTATGGTGGTGCCTGGCAATTTGGTTGCAGTTGGTGAGAGGCTAAAATTTGTTGTTGCATATGCTGGAGGATCTGAAAAATAGTTAAATGAAAATTAAAATAAGATTAATGTTGAATGTTAAATGTAAAAATTTGAAGTTGAGTTAAATGATAAAAAGCCTTGAGTTATGAAGTTTTAGGGTAGGTGATGAGTGTATGAAAAATTGCTCCGAATTCTTAAATAAGCAAGAAGATGGTTGAAAATAAAACAGATTCCTATATCCAGGCACAATAAATGAAAGCATGTTAAAAGCCTTAACACATCCGTCGCAAGCAAGCAAGACTTTTTCGACTTTTAAAAGAACAGAAAAGATGATAAACGGAACAATCAATTCGAATAAAAAGGTACCTACTTGAGTTTCAATTATCGTTTAGTTGGCGGTAACCTAAAGTAGATAAGACAAATATTTTTTAATACTCGTAAATTCCTTTTATATTGCAATCGATGATTGAGCAAAAACAATGTCAAAATGTGAATTCGCTTGTCATTGTTAAATGATGCATTTTCGAAAACATCCAACATCAACGTCAGTTTGACTGTCAAATTTCGTTAGTTTCGATATGCAATCATCTTGCTTTCTTTTTGAAGAAAAAAAACACTCGATTGTCTTGCAAACGCATTTGACGTTTACATATTTGTCGTAAAATTGATTATTTGCTGCACACTTTCGGTATCATGGTTTGATTCCGTTTAAATCTTCAAGAAAAATATCATATGCAATGAAACCATTAAAATAAGTTAAGCTGTATTCACATTTTGATATTCCTTTTGCAAAACTTAGTAATTTTAATATCATGGTAACTGCATGTCGAATGCAAATGCAAACAAATTTTATTTTAGACTAAATTATTTGAACACTTTTTCGCGGAAATCTGCTAAGATAATAATAAATTATAGTTTTTGGTTTATTACATTAAAATTTGTAAGTGAAACTATACAAAGTTTGCTTTTTAAAAATGTGTTCGAATAGGTCTCAGCAGATCTGTCAGATGAAAACAAGACCCGCTTTAGTTAAGTGTGTGCATAGCATTAAACAATTACTTCGTTCAATGGTCGCGTTCATGAATCTATCCGAATTGGTCAACTGAAGCAACAATAACTCAAATTATCTGAAAAATTACTACAGCTCCTATAAAAAACAATAAAATATGTTGCATACCTCTGTCAGTTATTGGTTCCGAGTACAGATCACCCATGTCAGTGTGCCTGTCTCTAGGCGAAGCGTATTCACACCGCAACAATGGCTGCTGAACGCTCCCTGGTTCGGCATAAATATGCTCTGGTGGTAAATTTGTCTGTTCCACATCACCCCTACCAATGGCGCTTCCATAACCGTCTTCAATTGAAGCCGTTGGTTCAGCATAGATAGGATCACTTGGTGGAGCTGTAGCCGATGGCATTGAACCTAAGTGCTTCAACATTATGTCATTGAAAGCACCAAAGTCTCCTGTATTCTCACATTTTGCCAAGAGATCGGCAATTCCGCTGACTAAATCAACGCATTTCTCCTCGCTTATATCCTTTCGCAGGAGGCTTTTCGTCGACTCACTAACTTGCTTATGAATGTGTGGATATTTGTTCTTGATTATTTCCATAGTCTGTTCGATAATCCGTCGGTCATTGACAGAGAACTCGTGAACGTGATTCTTGGAGTTCATGTTCGACTTTTTCCTGCTGGCACAGTGCTTCGCCGTGAACATGGCTATGACAGCTAGCAATATCAGCGTTATGGCTCCAGCTGCTATAAACACCAACTGTGGAATTTCGGCGTCACGCATTTCTAGCTCCTCCTGTGTGAAGAACTGGCCATTTATCTTGCGTAAGTTTCTATTCTTCACACAATCCAGAGTTGTCTTTTGCTCATCGCACACCTCATTGATGTACTTGAGGACATTGAACATGGTGGTGTTGAAACAGAACTGCAGTTTGTCATCTACTTTGCAATAGGTCTCCGAACGTAGATCTCGGTCGGATAATTCCTCCAACCATGATGTATTGCAACTACACAAACGATCTATGGACACTTCACGAATCCGACACAGAGGATGTGGCATTTTCAAACTGCCCCGAAGTGGTTTTGTCAGGGAATTTCCATCGAATTTGCATGTAACACCCTTGGAACTTGGCTTTTCCAAGGTCATATTTCCAAAAATACCAAACATATTGTCTTGGATTGTTATGTTTGACCATTCACGAACTTGCAACCATTCGCTGCCGACATATTTTATGTTGTTTTTGTAAATTGTTGCACTTATGGCCGTGACGTAGATGGCATTTCTTTGGATATTGTCAACCCTGAAAAAAATTTTAAATGTTAATATTCAAAATATAATATTCAAACTTAACTGGAGTAAGAAAAACGTTTAAAAAATAAAAAAATAATTCTGAAAAATCAAAGTCCCAGATTGACGTTTGGTCCCAGTGACGTTTGGAACAGAATGTTAAAAACTGTCAAATTTAATTGAAGGACTTCGACTAATTTTAAGTCCTCTGAAAAAATTTATCAAAAATACATAAATTTTGTGTAAAAGTTATAATTAAATTTCGACCGACACTTGTCTGTGGTCCAGTAATCAGTTATTTCTCTTTTCCAATCATTTGCAATGTCAATGAAATTTAAATTTATCTCGTGGAATGAAATGGAATGGAATTACTTTATTAGAATATTGCTTTAAGAAGCTTACAACTTTGTAAAGAAATTTGACTTTGAGTAAGATTATAAAAAAAAAGGAAGTTCTAATGTCTCAACAATTTCAAATAAGACTTTTACAAATAAAACTTGGGACTCAGAAGTGTTTGCCAAGTCATTATAAAATAAAACGATCATCATCTGTCAAATCGTCAATCAATCAATTTGGGTCCAACACTATTTGACTGTTTTATTCTAATATTTACTAAAATTACTCTACTCGCACCAAATTAGTTAAATATTAAACATACTTGTTTTTCGAAAGAATCAGCTCACTTATCCCACTTCCAGATATTGCTTCACTTTCAATTGTTCCGATTTCCGCTCCAGTTATCGCCAGATGTTTGCTGTAAAGCTGTTTATAAGAAATAGAAAATATAGGTTAAATAAATTTATCGATCGATTTGTCAATCTAACCTTTTCTGTGACAGCTCTCGACTTAATGACACCTATCTTACATTCCTCGAACTTGATCGAATCAATCGATATAACGTCAAACGTTCCACTATTCACTGTTCCAATAGTACAATTGAAGAAACGTATTTCCCTCAATGATGCTTCGAACCTGTAGAGATTATCCACATTCGAAGAAATAATATTCAGCTGTAAAGTAAACAGAAAAAATTGTTAAAAATTAACTTTCCAAACAAAGTTCTTCAACTGTTTAAACTCACTCTAGCTTTGGCTTTATTAAATGCCTGTTCCTCAATTCTCAGATCATTGATTTCACTGAAAGTACCCTTTACCATTGTATCCTCAAATGCATTGCCATAGATTATCACATCGTTACTCCTTCGTATGCTGAATTTCAATTCACCTGCTAAGAAATTTATTAGTAAAAGTCGAATTTTTGTCTCCATCAAAAAAGAAAAAACAAAAAACAAGAAACTTACCCGAGAATGCACTCGAACGTAATATCACCGATTGACAGTTGACAATTTCAATTTCAGGAAATGGTCCGCGGTTACCCTCGAAAGCACCCGAACCGATTTCAATTTGTTCCCCATCAATCATATTGCCCATGATCAATAATCGATTGATCTTGCTATTCTGCAATAAGCCCCTCTCCATTCGTAGACTTGTGTCGGGCGCCAATTTAATAATAAGCGAAGTTGCTGTATCTGGGATGAGAAAATGCGGCCCGAAAATAGGATTAAGCTGGAAAAAAAAAGAAGAAAAATCAAAGTCACACATATTAATTTATGTTTCGAAACTCGAATGAAAACAATAATCAAAGTAATTTGGATAAATTTATGTGTCGCATTAAGAATGTCCCGGTACCCGCATGAGAATATCAATAAGTATGGAGTACACAGTAAATATGTGTGTTTCGACTACATTAACATAATTGTGTCGTTGGGTCGGTCGGTCTGTAACCCCTTTCGAAGTGGAGTCGTTTATGAAGTGTCATTACATCGGGATTTTAGTTTTTTTTTTTTGTGATGTGATTTTGTTTCTTTTTTTTTGGCCAACTGATGTTTAATGCGTGTGTACGAGTATATAAGAACTTAATTAATTCCGAAATAGTTAAATTTATTCAAAAAATAAATAAAAAAACAAAACCATGGAATGGGGTTTAATCGATGTAATAGGGGCTTCTAAATAATGTTTCGTTCAGGGGATTAATATTCAAATGATGTTTTTTTTTTCCTTAGAAAGGAACGAGTTTCTTTAATTTTGATAATTACAATTTATGCTAAATAAGGAATAGTGAAAGATTGGAATTTTTGGAATATGAATAAAGATGATTATTTAAGTTATTCTTTTTTTTAAATTTAATAATAATATAAGGTCATACATATTTATATATTACTACTTTCAAAGTATTTATGATCTTTTGAGTTTTGGTTTCCATTTTTGTTATCAACATAAGATTGAAAAAATACTAATTTGCTAAACTGTCCTCATTGGTTATACAATTTATTGATACAACTTTAACTGTTGTTTTCTATTGCCAAATTATTAATAAGATTATAGATGTACACTCAGGCGTATACTTATTTTTTTTTTATTTGCTTAAGTTTTTAAAGACAATAGGACCAAATAAAAATAATAGTTAAAATAAATAAATGTTAAAATAAAAAGTAAATTAAATCAAAAAGTAGTTGATTTGAAAGAGTTGCACTTGACTTAGATTAGCCAATACTTAGATCAATGATTTGTCCATTTTAAAACCACGTGAGCATGGTTCTAGAGTCTTCTCTAATTGCTTTAACATTTAGAACTTCTAAAGCATGTGCGACCATTGATGACATAATTTGTTAAATCATCATGAAGTCGTTGAGTTTCCTCTCATCCTGTTGTCAGTTTCTTGCAATAATAAGCTGTTCACCGAAAGCACTTCGTACTAGAAGAGGGTTTCTTTACTTAAATCCTCATTTGAAATTGTTCGGATACGGAAAAATATTTTTGTTTGTTGAATAAGTCAACGAATTATCTCACGATAAAATTAACGACGCCCATTTCCGAACGTTTTTTTTAATCAGTAAAATGACACATGGTAAAAAAAACCTACTGAATATTTTGACAACTCGATGTCATGGTATCTTTGGCAGTTGCTGAAGCATACGGTGGTTATCCGAACATTGTCAAATTTGCTATTGATAATATTAACTCATTAAACTCAATTCTACCATAATCTTGTTAAATGCATATTTCTAAATTGTAAATCTCTCTAAATACAACAATTGGGTACTCAGGCGTATGAGCAATATTAATAACTTAAAATGAAATTTTTAACTTCTTTTCTAAGCAAACCAAATTAAATCCCTTAAACCTCCTAAACCTAAAGCAGACAATTTTCCAGTTTCTCACTTTCTTGTGTGGAAGTTAGTGAGTGAGTAAGTTAATGAGTCATCCAAGTTTTTGAAATAACTTGTGCCTTAGAGTTGAAACTGGATAATGACCATGTCCTCAACTAGCAAATGGCAAATGTCGCGATTTTGAAGTTTCGGGCTATTAAAAAAAAGAGTATGATCGAAAATCAACTGAGTTTTATTTTATGTGGCTTGTCAAGACCAGGTGAGGAAATTTCCGGTGTAAAGTTATTATGATTGTACCATATTCAAGGCTTTCAAAAGGCATATGTGTTAAGTTCATAATAAAAAATAAGAAAATATCACAACAATAGCAACAAAACACGATACATAAAGTGAATTCGTCCTCTGTTTGGTGAAAGACCTAATGTATATCGTCTAAATTAGACCCAACCCAGATGGTTTTCATCTAGAACTAAACTTCCAAAATTCAAGAGTATTGCCCGAATTACGATGCATCAAATATATAATTATGTATGTCTATCGTTTTTTTGTGGCATGTTGTCTGATGTATCCAAAAGTTATCGATTCAAATGAATGAAACACCCTCGCTATTCAATAGAGAGAGAGTTTATAGGATTAACGAATTTATGAGTTTGATTGCCCATGCAGCGGATGTAGAGATGTATTTAAAAAAATTCTTTCTTATACCCTCTTCGATGCGTATGGATCTAATTAAAACGATTAATAGGATCAAAGTACTCAATTCAGAAATCAAATGAAATACGCTTCGTAATTTGTTGAATCATTGGTGTTAATTCATGAGTTTCACAAACCCAAATATTCGAAATATTGAAAGAATGTTGAATATTGAATTTTCCAAAGAAGATCGATTTATTTTTTACTCTTTGCAATTGAATTTATAAATTACGACAGAATAAACCTAAAAAAGTACACCAATCTAAAGCAGCTAATTTGTTTGGCATTGGTTCGGTGTGTCTGTGTGTGCAATTAAAAATTCCAATCAAGAACAACTCCATATTTAATTTATGCAAAAAAAAAAATAATAATAAAGAAATAACACGACATGCAAACTATTCTATGAGCTATAGCCCACCTGTTTTCCAGAGCTTGTATTGTTGTTGTAACTAATGACCGGTTGGCCATAGTGAAGTGACTTGGAAGTGGGTAACATCAAGTTGGTTAAAATGTGACATATACAATAGACTATACGTTTACATGAAATGGAAATTCATTGTGAGAGGCGTATGCAGATTCCAATGAAAAGGGGACAGAGCACGAATTCAATTGAACGAAGAAACTTTTGTTGTGAAATTTTTCACAAAGCAAATAATGTGAATAAAATAAAGGAGTTATAAACGTTAAGTACGTACTTTAGAGGAAGGTTATTAAACTGGTGGCAGTTGAAAGGGTTAATGAAATAAAAATTAAAAATTGGCGATACTTTTTTTTTGACAGATGTCACATTTGATCTTTAAGTAATGTTTTGAGTTGAACTCTGACAGATGAAAGCTGCCATTTTGTTAAAAGTACATCTGTCAAATTCTAAGTCTATTCATACGCCAAAAACAAGGTTAAATTTAATAAAACGGAGTGCACAAAATTAGAACTCTGGAAGCTGAATTGTTATTTAAGCTGTCAAGTTTGTTGAACTTAGAATTACATATATGAACCAGAATCTCGACCTGACCCCATTTGTGGCTGAGTAGGCTGTCCCATAATGCAGTCGATAATAAAGGCTTATGTTTAGATAATCGACTTGTGGCACCCTTAACCGTACATATGTAGTATATGCGTGCTATTCAACTTTGTTTTTTTTATGTGCAAATTTATGCTTGATATAAATAAAATATAAATCTTAATAGAGCTGCCCGTAGTTCAAAAATATAAATCTGTCAATTATTTTCTATTGAAACACTCTGATTTAAATTTGAGCAAGACTTCTTCGGCTGAACTTTTATTCTAAACAAGATAAATTTAACAATATGTTTTTGATTTAATTTACATTTTGTCTTTAAATCGAGGGCAACAGATCTTGTACACAAGTTCTTCTTCCCTCTTAAATTGCATTTTTGTATTGAGGGCAAACAATATTTAAATTAGTAGATGACTTATACGAAACAAAAACTCGAGGCAAAAAAGCATGCGCAAAAGTGACACAACGAATCAAATTATTACGCGGGCAATTAATTGAGTACGGGAAAACCTGTTTCAGTTTTTTCTTGTTCTTGTGATTTGCAGTTTTTTTTTTTTTATTAAGTACCAAATAGTTTTGTTTGATTCTATTTTCAATAACATTTTGCTCTCTTGTCAAAAAATACTAATTCTTTTGGTTTGAGGTTAGAATTTGAATGAAGCTCTATTGCTTAAGGGCCAACTTTAATAGACTTAAACGAACTTAAGTGAGCGAGACAACATACTGTTTTATATATCACTAACCAAAATAGACGTTCGTTCTACTCAGTTTCGTTAAGTTTCGCTAACTTTCGCAAAATTAAGCAAGAGCCATTGGATTGGCTCGAACTTACATTAATGTCAAATTTGAAAGGCATTTTAACTGAACGAATGTTTACATGTTGTTGTCTCTTAGTAATTTTTGTCTCTTGTCAGTTTTGCTTTTGACGTTAGCTATTATTAAAGAACATTTGCTTAAGTTGCCAGAATCCATTATATTTACTTTATATTTTAACGATAACTTTCGGAAACTTTTCGTTCGGTTCTGATATTAGCTTAAGCTCGGTTAAGTCTTTTATAGTGTCAAAATTGAAATAAGTGTCAAATGTCAAAAGAAAAAAACTGAAAAATGTTATCAATATTATAATAAATGCCACTAAATATTTCTTTACGTTCATCTTTACCGATTTTGAGGAATGGTAGACATAACTTTCCGGACATCTATGAGTAATAGTTTATTCATATCATATTATCCACGTGTGTCTTAAGTAGATTTGTTTTTAAAATATCGATTACTCAACGAAGGTTTTTTAAAAAGATAATTTATTTCTCAAAAAAGTCAGTCACTTTTCTAACTGATTTACGAGAGCAAATACATACACATAGAAAACATATTTTTACTACTCATGTATCACAAATTAAGATTCTCTATAAAGAATAAATTAAATTTTTTGTGACATACACACATGAAAAATGTTATTTATTAATAATAAACAAACTAAAAACGTATGTATGTATGATAAAAACTCGAAGATGAGCATGAGATGATAAATTAATAAACATACCAAATTTATTAATATTTTTTTTTTTTTCACTATAGCAATCAAGTTGAATGTGCTTACTAAATGAAAATGCTACAGAAGGCTTCTTTCTGAATATAATTGTTATGGAGAGATAAACAAAAACAGACTTCCTTAATACTATTGAAAAAATACATATACATACATATTTAAATTTATTTAATAGTTAACTTAAAAGTTTACAAACAAAATACGTCATAGTTAAGCCGAAACAGTTAAAATCGTTGACTTCATATGCAAATTACTTTGGCACAGCTAAATCTATGACTTTGTATTTATTTTAGGAAACTAAAGAAACCTGAAATGAAAATTCTCTTGATAAACACAGTCCACACATACACAATGTAAATGTATGGAGTTGGAACACACCAGTTAATGACTGAGACTATCAGGTGATACAATACAAGACAAATTGACAGACAAAAGAAAGAACAAAGTAAACAGTAGAATGTTCCTGATGTGATTGTCGGATTACGAATCTGAACACGGCCACTGAACCATATTTTGACCTTCATAAAATATTCCGTTCTAAATGTCATGCAAAAGAAATACCATTACTTCTATTTAAATTGACATTTTGACAGTAAAAGCGAGACAGGATCTATGTACATATATCTCGCTTCACAATTTGAACTCGAAAGAAATTGAATCACCTAATTTGCAACAACAATGGTAAATGATATTTTCAAAAGCTTTAAAATTATATTCAAACTTTCTGGCAACTTAAGCAAATGTTCTTTGATAATAATCAAAAAATAAAAAAAAAATAGAAACTTGAAAAGTTCCAAAGACGCGTTGTTATTTATTTGTATCCTAACAAGATTAATGTTAAAATTATTTTTGTTTTTACTCAAATAACTTTTCTATTTATTAGCTTTTGAGATGTGATTATTTGAAATAGGATTCCCAAAAACACACCTAAATCTTAGGCGGAAACATTAATGCTTCCTTTCTTTCTTTTTTTTTTGTTGAATTTTTATTTTTAACATAAAAGGTGAGAAGGTGAATGAGTGATATGAGAAGTTTTTATCCACTTTTCGTCTCTGCGCTCTTTAAACACATAACTAATTCAATTTTTTTTTTTTGTTTTCATTCTGTTTTTGGTTTTTCATCTCCAAATTATGATGATGATGTCCAAAATTAGAATCTCAGACGATCATGCCGCCGATGCCGATGGCGATGCCGACGACGACAACGGCGACGTATCCGTTCTGTTCTGGAGGCTGGCTGTTGTGTCGTGTCGTTGGTAGTCGCGCATCTTTTATTCTGGAAATCATCGGTTGGCCGCGACAGAGCCTCCAACCATCCAGACACAAACCCGGAATAACATCAACTTCAAAAATTATATGAGTGTGCAGTAATATCTATACACAATCAACAACGACGCGACGCGACACGACGCATCTTCCAAACAGAAGCAGCTGAAGTCACTGAAGTGTCTACACTTTATCCAATTTTGGATTCTCGAAATCTCGTTTTGTACTTTTTGTGTTGGGTCGTCTTATTTGACGGCAAAAGATATTTATGCGCATCAAGACGAGAATAGGAAAAATAGACTACATATATAGCGGGCCGTATGTGTGCGTGCGTCAACCGCATATGGTGAATTTTTGAGATCAACCAAACGAAACCACATTATCGTCGTCGTTGTCGTAGTCGTAGTCGTCAGTGTCCAGATACGCGATTACTCGTATAACGATACATTTCCAGATATCCCGCATTAATGATAAACTCAAAAGATACAGCCTCGTCGTCGTCGTCTGCGTCTGGTGTGATGGGTGGGTCTGGGTACCTAACCTACTCGTATATGGGCTGTTTTTGACATTTTCGAGTGACAAATATTCACAGTAATTGTTGTTGTTTTTTTTTCTGTTTCTACTTATTCCAACCCAAGTGTCAAAAATACCATTACCATCACAGCACAGCACGTATCTAGAGAATGGCAGCGTTCAGTAAAAAGATTATTTCTTATTATTTCTACCAAACACCATTTATATACATATGTACGAACTTAATCTTCAGATGATTCAGATTATTTGTGAAGTAGAAATGATGCCATCACCATTGGGCAGGTTGGCACATTTATAATTTAAGTTTATTTATAAATTCACTTTAAACTCGAGAAAATAAAACGAAGAATTTTGTTCTTTAAACTTAAAAACACTTGAAAGAAGAAATTGAAAATATTTAATGTCGGTGTGGTGATTGATTAGTAGGCAAAGCTTTTATTTTGATTATAAATTGTTTTGGAAGAGATTAACGCAATTTTATTTTATAGATACATATGTAGATTATTGTAGAGGGTGTTCTATTTATCATCGTTTCTGGTTCCGTTTCTGGACTGGTCACGAGTATCGGCATTATCTCGTGAAACCGGGAAGAGACTGTAATTTGGACCAACATTTTTAAAAGTTCTCGGCCTTCTCTTTAATCTTGTAAGTCTTTCCGCTCGATTCGAACTTAAAACGATAACATTAACTATAGGACTCTCAACCTATCTTCTTTCTTTTTCTACCAAAATGAACTCATTACTCGCATTTGTTTGACAGTTGAAACAGAAGCGCAGTTAAGTATAAATTAAATCAACAGCTGAATTGACAACTAAATCATGTTTGAAATGTTTTTTTCGTGATTAAATGAGAGGTCTCAAAACTTAACAAGTTTTCGAATACGGTAAAACCTGACATCTGACCTGAGTTACTCTTGGGTGGCATTTTGAGAATAATATGAAAGTAAACGAAGTAAAACTTTGAAATCATTTGCATAAATAACAAACACACAATACATCTTCCTTAGTTTTTATTGGCATTTCTAAGACTTAATAAAATTATAACTTTAAACACACTGTAAAAAACACCCTTTATGACCTTGATAAAAACTGATTAATTAAACATAAAGTTTAGAAAATCCAACCGCCTACAGTATTGTGACAAAAAAACACACAAATCAAAGGTATGTATGTATGTAGGTACGCGTATTTTAGAATCTATAAAATGAAAATTCCATCGAAATGCACATCACACTCAACGTAAGCTGAAAAAAACAAAAAAAAAAAAAAAACACACCTTTCGGTTAAGCTTAATGGCTTGTCAGATATCTTGTAAACGTCAAAATTTCGAAATTCTTGTGTCTTTCTATATTCTGTTCGTTGATTGTCGCCTGCTGCCATGCCATGCCATGCCGGGGCGTGCGTGAAATTATTTGATTTAAATTAAATTTTCTCAACTTTGATTTTGAGGATTTCTTTATAATCGTTGATGCAATCAAATTCGATATTTATCATAAGCTAGCTGTTCTCGCTTGTCACATTTGTTGTAACCTAGGTGCTCTCTCGTCCGCCCACTTGGCAAAGAATTTATTGTAAGATTATTTTCTAAACAAAAATAAGAAAATAAATATTCTTTTTTTTTTTACATTTGGGGTCAAGTAAAGGTACGAGTATATCTATTTTTCTATAGATTAAGACAGAAGTGTCAAACATTCAAATACGAAATGGGATTTAAAAAAGAAATTAAAACTGTCACTTTAGTAAAATTATTAATCCAAACAAAGACAAAAATATTTATCATAAAGGGAGACTCATATTTTTGTTTGTATAGAAGTAGATGCATTTATGATTGTATGTAAAGATCGAAAATACACATACACATTCGAAAAAAACACTCTTATGAAGTATGACTTGGTTTGTCTTGATGACGCGACGCGAGACGTTGCAAAAAATTGCACAAAGAAACTCATTGTTTATAAATACATGCATAATGTATGTATGTATATTTAAAGGGAACTGGATATTTATGAATGACAGAAGTTAATGTCAGATAGGAGCTTTGGCAAATGATGATTGCCGTTCCATAAATATCACCTTAACGAGCAGCAGAAATCTATTGTTCTTCTTTTTCTCATTGTTGTTGTCATTTTAAGTGACGAGTAAAAAATTTGCATGTGATAAAATACTCGTATACGATTACTTACGTTTTTTTCCTTTATTTAATAAAAATAATAATCTGAGATTAAAACTGATAAAAGTTTTGTTGACAAATTGACGTAATCTAATGTGTGACAGCCACATAGTCTCCTGAGCGCATGACAATAATCATGCTTGCATGCATTTAAATTGAAAACTATTATACATTTACCTGAGTTTTGAATTTATAAAAGATGTTAAACACGCAATTTTCGCTTATTATTGTAATCAATAAGCCAAGTCTAATGGAGTTTGTAAGTGGCAAATCTTTGTTTTAGTTAGGGCAGGTTGTTGTAAGTTCACTTAAAAGTTTAATTATCATTGAAAATCAATTAGGAAATAAGAAAGTGAAGGGCCATTTAAAATTTGAACAATAATTATCTAAATTTTCGAAATATCAATAATTATCTTTTAACTGAAATAAATTTTGTTTTCATGTAATTATTCATTCATTTTATAAAATGTGTTTAATTTTGTAGTTCAATACATCAAAGAATTCATTATTTTTGGAATAGAATAATGAATTTCGGAAACGAACAGAAAAATAAAATGTGCTGGAAGCAAAAGAAATACAAAACTTTGAGAACTTTTAAATTGTCACCATTTTTTTTTTTTTTTTTTTTTTTTTTTTTTGCATTTTTGTGAATGAACTTTAACTTAGTTCTTAAAAAATGTCTTCCTATATTCATATATATAGATAAGTATTAACCTTGAGGCGCTAACAATTGGGTCGGTGTCGAATATCCGGCTATTTCAATGAGACTGTTAGTATTTGAATAGTATTCAATACTTTAACTTTTTAAATAATGCTTCAAACTAATCTGGATCTAAATTCAGGTATCTGACCCTACCAGGATAGCATCAAATCTTAACTGTTCTATTTAATCACTTACGATACTAATTTTTCGGAAATCTGATACTCATTCCAATTTCTTTCACATATCCATTTGTTAATTAATGAATTTGTTAAGTGTTCTTGTAGTGATTTGTTTAATGGAATAATTACTCATTGTAAATGGTTCGAAAACGTGAAAAGTTAAGACATATTATGTATAAATAAGTAGCTAGTCATAGTTTGGGTTGTTAACTTCGTGACCGGTTTCACCTTTTTGTGTCTGACTTATTACCTGAGGTTTGTGTTTACTAGAACTGAGAGTCGTTCTTAATCTTATTTCAAATGCAAAATATGTTCAATCCCGTTTCTTCGAAATATAACATCATAAATTAAATACTTTATAGATGTGAAGAAATATAAAAGCATACCAAATTCAAAAAGCGTACACTTTTACCAAATCAATGATGATGATATAAATGCACAAGGAAGACCTTAACTTTTTGAACAATATAGTCAACCGTTTAAAAGGTTAATCTTTATAATATCAAATTTTCAATAAGAAGATGAATGCCTTCCTTAATTTACACTACCTACTCGAATTGGTCCAACACGAATAAGAAAATAAACCTAAAGTTGAAAAATTACAGCATATTCATATTTAAATTTTTGTATGCCTACATATTAATACATCAGGTCAAACATTGGGAAGAAATATAAAAGATTAAACCTATTTATTTTAAATTCAAAACCGTTATTGTGTGAATATACCAACTGTCAAAAAAAGTTAGACTAAACATTATGTAAAATGCATTTAAGTGTTTAATAGGATTATCTTATGGTTTTTCACCTCTTTTTCACTTCTAATTCGGAATTGATAAAGTTAGGTTAGATATTACTCTGTTTGATTTTTATTAAATTCAAAAAATATTGTAGTTTTAATATGAATATCGATGTAACGAATCAATTGGACACAATTTATCTGCGTTCGATTTTTTATCCAGTGGAAACTACTTTCCAGAGTGTCAAGAGTCTGTCAACGAAAAGCTATAGCACTTTGTAGAATAAAACACTTTTTGCATAATTATTGACATTTCTCTGCAGTCACGGAAATCGGAAAATCCTTTAGCTTGTCTAAAAGCTAAAGGAGCTTAGTGATACCAAGCAAACTTGTAACCAATTAGGTCAGAAACTTATTTAAAATATTTGCTATTAGGCTAATCGAGGGCATTCGTCTTAAATAATTTTCAAAGTTCAAGTAAGTTCAAATGTCAATGTCTCATAATTTGTATGAATTTATATTGCTGCTATTATTTAAAAAAAAAACACAAGTTTTTCCTTGGCCGAATCAGATATAATTGGCGCTGTGTAAAAATAAGTTTTTTTTTTTTTTTGTTTTAATAAAATAAAAAAAACCTATTTAAGTATTTTTCACGATCTTAACTTCTTCTTCTCCAGGACAAAAATAGAAAGAATGTATCGCTCTGTAAGTCCATCGTACGTGTTGGGTGTTGAATGATTTCATACAAACATACTCGTATAAGCAAACGCATATTCCTAATTGCTGACTGTTTTATAAATAAACTCTCCTCCTTTTTTTTACAATTTGTTTTAATTTTTCAATTTTCGGTTTTTTCTGTTTTATTTTTGCGACGACAACATGTCTTGGCACAAAATTCACTTAAGTTTTTGATTATATATTTCTCGAGCTCTTGTTATCCAAGGCCACGATAAAATTACATATTCGTATTGAACGAAGAAGGAAAACAAAAATAATTTCAATCCACAATTGGCCGATATGTAAATATAGACAAATGCATCAGTGTAACGAATTAAATTGGAAACGAAAAAAAAAAAAATAAGAAGAAGATGAAATGAAGCGCCATGCCGTCAGATGAGGGTGCAAAACTTTTTATAGAACAATATACAAACATACATATGTACATTAAAACATTCTTCTGCATATGGGATATGTTTGTAATGCTTACTCATAGATATGTATTTCTTCCATGCCTTTGGAATCACTCTTATCTCGTTTAGGAAATGAGGCACGAATTATAATTTTCATGTTTATGGCTAAATAAAGTTTTCTCTACCATGTCAAATTGTAAACTTGATCTCTGATTATATTATGATGCTCGAACAGAATTTCAAATAGAGTTTATCGGTATTCTAGAACGTTCCTAAGTAACAAGCCAACTGCATTCTTTGAATGAAGATTCAAGCAAATCCAACTGAATTAGTCGTTTAAGTGTCAATTGTTTCAAACTTCAATCATTACTTCACAAACCTTTAATCAGCTCATATTTTGACACAAGATCACGTGGCGTGTTTGTAAAAGGAAGTTCTTCTCTGACTTAATTCCCAGTCAACTTTCCAAAGAAGTTACTTAAGTTGGAAGTCAATCAATGACCTGCCTATGACAGATCTGACTGTCATGTAAAAACTTTTTCCAAATTACCTAAATGTCAAAAAATCGAATTTTGAAACTCGTTGAAAATTATAGTTGTAAATGACAGGCATCTGACAACCATTAAAACTGACATTTTTTTAGACTGTTAATTTTCAAAAACGGCATTTTTGAATATCGCCCGTCTAAAGCTAAGTCTGACATTTGCAAAACTGAGAAAATTCTGCTCACTAAATGTCATATTATACATACATATGTACGAGTAGCTATGTAAAGCATCTTTTAGACATCAGTTTTCAGTTTAACTGTCAGTTCAGTTAAAAACTGTCATTTTGTGTTTAGACATCAGTTTAACTGAAAGCTTAACTGATAGCTCAACTGAAACTAAACTGATCGTTTAAAAGGGGCTTAAAGGGTTATCCGATAGGGACTTCCCAACATTGACAGTTGACTGCTGCCTTATTTATGAACGTGTGTACATTTTTAAAGTAGGTTGTCATTTATTTAGTTTTTTTTTTTTTTTGACAGATCACTATGGATCGAAAAAGTGTTCAAAAAATAAAAGTGATAGAATTATTGTTTTGTCAAAATTTGTCATACAAAATTTTACATTTCTTGACTTGACACTTAAACGATCTTATATTCCATATTTAAAAGACGTTTTTCTTTTTAAGCTCAAAAAGGGAACTCAACTGTCATAAAAAAAAAAATCAGTGTTTCTTTTTTTAGCTCGGAGTGCACTTTATACGATCTTAATTTAACAAAATGACTAAGCGAATGGGGTAAAAAGCTGAGCGCGACTAACTCATGGTTAAGAGAGAGACAGACTGCTTTTGACAGTTCAGTTGTTCAGTGCTTAGGTGTGTTTCATAAATAGGTATGATAAAATTCAGCTTACGTGGTCAGGCTCAACTCAGTGCTGTGCTCAGTGCGAAAAAATTAAATTAATTAAAAAATCAAAATCTTGCTAATCATCGATTTCGATTAAGTAAATCTTCGAACTTTAATTCCATAAAACAAAATACAACATTGAAAAAATGAATGAGTTAGGTTAATGCTTAAGTCCCAAGCAAATGAAAACAACTGTTAATGCGTTCCTTTCTTTCCCTCACACAGATATCTATACACATCTGACACAAAAACACTTGGAAACATGTGTCAGAGTAAAATATTCTGACTACTTTTTAAATTCTTCTTCTTCTTGCAACCGGAATAGAGGATTATTAACCTAGTTCAACTGACTACGTCCTGCTCAAGAATCAAGTGGCATTGAATATTATATCTGATATCTTTGTTTTCGAATGCTATCTATTCCAGTCCCTAACACTCAAAATTAGCACATTTTGTCCGTCACTTGTGATAACGTTCACTTCCGCTTTCAGTTTTTTTTTTTGTCTTCCTTTTTCCCAACCACAAACAAAACCCAACATATTCGTTAGATTCTTGTTTTGTTTTTGTGTTGAAATGCCTACTTGACATTCAAAAAATAAAATCAACCAATAGACAAGTCATAGACACGACGAAGACTCCGTCCGACGATCTATCCAATAGATAAATAAAAAATTATCTCCATAAGGACACGCGCGTGATCGCATGAATGTTTTCCCAAGAATTCTTCCCGATTGTCCAATCCAAATCCGACCTAAACCCATGCAGTCGACCATATGGGAACCATATTCGCTACGCTATAGAAACCTACGCATGGACGAGCTACCTTCAAGTATATATATGTATATCCATGGAACAAACATACACACGTTTCCTAACTTCACTCTAAGTTGTGTCAAAACGTGACTGCACAAAAAAAAAAAACAAAAAAAAATATTGTTACGAGTAATTTAGATATAAAAAGGTTGTTGGTGAAGTATTGGCCAACCTATAACCATTCCAACTGCAAGAAGCAAACATGGGTACGAGTAGATAATAAAACAATACGAGTAATATTGAAATTCTACTACGTGACATGACCATTAAAAAAGCAGACATTTCGACATGACGAAGTTCAATCCCAAGATTAGCCCTTTTTTTTTTTGCTGATGCTTACCTTTTTATTAGCACTAAAATCACAGTTAATTGTTATGAAGTTATTGTCCCTGGAGCATTTACAATTCGATTCGCAGATATCCTGTCTGCCCGGTGGACTGGCTATTAAATTTCGACTATGAAGCACCGACGAAGACGACGATGACGACGAAAATGATGTAAAAAGCTCCTCATTTTCCAGTGATCTTGCATAGCGAAGGTGCTGTTGCTGGATATTGGCAGGGGGGAAGAGTGCGTTTGAATGGTTCCACATAGACGCAAGTGATGATGTGGCGGATACTGGAGAACCTGCTGCAACAATGGGCTCCCCAGCTGGAACGGTTGCACTTGTAGCCGAATCACAATAAACAAACTGAACAATTGACGTAAGGCATAACCATGCAATGGTCCAAATGCAATACATCACCATGGGTGAGTTCGTCGTTGCATAGTAAGACGTCCAAGATGACGACGACGACGACGACGGCATGATGTTGTTTTGTTGTAGTTGTTGGTTTTTTTTTTTTTTTAGTTTTTTTTTAATAAAAATGAGATATACGGTTTCCGGTTTCACATTTGTGTATCTTTCACTCTTTATTTCAATCGAGGGGGGGAATGCTCGCTGCTACTCCAAAATCCATTGCCCCGTAAAATGCTCTTATAACCACCAATCGTAGAAAAACACCACAATCTAGTTCGTCAAAGCGATCAGCGATCAGAAGCAGTCCAAAAACGAAACGAAAACCTGTGTGTAGAAAAACATCTGACTCACAAAACGACCGACCGACTGATCGACGAACACCGCCGATATGTGCACCAGAGAGTAATAATTACAATGCGGACAGTGTAAAGGCAATTCCCGCGTACGAGTGTCGATGTCGAGTATATGCGTCCGTTACTGCTACCGCGTCCCTCCCGTCCGTGAATTTTTGATTCGGTCTTTCTTCGTATCTTTACGATTGCATTGGAGTCAGTGTCAGAGTGCCAGAGTGGTGGCTTATCGGTGGAACCACTCGTTGGTCTTGGTCGTATTCCCTATCGCTCGTCGACGACGGCGACGTTGCTCGTCTGATGGGAAGCAGAAATACCAAAGATTTTCTTATTATGGATTGTACTTTGGGTTGGAGCAGGCACTGCTGCACAGTGCACATATGGGACGGAGGATAAGCCGTTTTTATTGTTCCTCATAAATGGATGAAGAAAGATAGCTCGCTGGATGCACTGATAGTTGATATGGACGACAACCGACAACCGTCAACGACAATAAAAACGACTATGACGACGAAGACGATGACAGCGATTACTAACCACAATGAGACGAAGGCGATCGACGAATTCGTCAAGTTATACGTGCTTTTCACGAAAGAAAAGAAAATTGTATTCAACAAAAAATAAATTAAATTAATTAACAAAATTGTTCGAGTACGAGTACGAATATGATGAATGCTTATGGTCGTCCCTTTTGTCTTGCCCCCTGCGAGCACGGCGGCGTATTATTATTTTTGTTTTTGTTGTTATCTCCATATACGCGTATATGTTCGCTATAGCTGGTTCGTTGGCTTCTCTGTGTTGGTACACTTCCTTGTTATTATGATTTTTGGCAAATTAAAGATTCGAACTAAAAAGCTTCACTTGATTTCTGAGATTTCACAAAAAAAAAAACTAATTGATGGAATAATTTTTCTCACTGATGATTTTTCCTCACATCCAATCAAAGATCAATAATTTTTTTTCTCATAATTACACACCACCATGACTTAATTGAGGAAATTAAGCAACAACAACAAAAAAGTGCATCGGAGAATAGGTAGGTACTAGAATGTACCTAAATGAACCACATTCACCCGCAAGATACACAACAACCCGTTGGATAGGTTTTATTCATTCAAGATATCAATCAGCCCGATATATGTATATGGTAACCCCCCTTCGTTTCAGATATTTTCATATAAATTATAGAATAAAAAATACTTCTTTGCACGAAGTTGACTTTGGTGGAGGAATGAAAAGCAGAAGCAAACAAAACAAGAATATTTTTTTTATTTAACTCTCAAGATTCACGCCCGTTCAATATCACAATTCTCATTTCTTTTGGTTTTTTTGTGTGGTAGGAGCACTAAACGAACTCGCAGCGTGTTGTCTCGACCGTCAGCGACGTAAACGACTTGACGAAACGGCAACGAAATTAAAACTGAAGTGATCGTTCGGAGGTTAGGTAAGTGGTGCTGGTGCTTGTGACTTGGTTCTCTGTGCCGGTGATCGGTGGTGTGGTGGCGATGTCGAGTAGAGTCGAGATGAGAAAAATATTTTTACACTCGTTTTTTTTTTGTCAATGGAAGATGAGGGCGATACTCTCTTTTACTCAATTTTTGTGCTCAAATCGTCTTGGATTGTGGAGTGGTTTTTCGTTTCCACTCAGCAATCATTAACTCAATATTTTCTGCTTCGATGAATATTGAATGGATTTTTTGAAATATGTGGAATAAACTTTGACCTTAGTAATCTTGTGTTAAGACCTCACCTTGAAATTCAAAGACTTTTTAAAAGGAACTTACAATCCATTATTGTAAAACGTAGGACTTTTATCTCACCTTAAGAAAGAAAATTGAAACTAATGTCCTATTCCGTTTTGTTTTTCAAACTGGAACTAAAAAACAAGACATGTTTTGAGGGCTAAGAACCGATGAAACTTCTGATTACTTTGTGTCGGTCTTGTCAAAGCCGAAAATTGCCAAACTCGTATTTGTTCCTGAATGTCACTTGAAAAACTTGGTGTCGTATAGCTATTCTTCAATGATAATTTACAATTCATGGCTCAAAACCAAATTTTGACATCGCGTTCTTAATGTCAAGTTAAAAAGTTAAAGCTATAAAACCCGGAAAACTTGAGCTAAATCCTGAATATTTCGAGTTTTGAAAAAAAAAATCAAATTTTTGAGACTGTTCTGATTCTGAAAAAAAAATGTAAACGTCAATTTTAGGGGCCAGTTATAGATTTTCATCATTGAAAATTTTATTTCGCTATTAAAAGTGATAGAGAAAGTCAAATTTGTCATTGGAGGTATCAAAATGAAGCTAATGACTTGGAGAATTTTTTTTTAGTGAAAAAAACATTTATTTTAACCCAGAACTTTTCTGTAAGTTAATTTTTAATTTTTCAATGATGAAATCGTTTTCAATGAACAGCTGTTTCGATTTGGAACAAAATCGTTCCATTGAAAGCATTCCATTCTCGTTGTATTCCCACCTGTCAGTTTTTCTTTCAATGATCAACTCTAACCTTAAATGCTTTGAAAATTGTTTGTTTATTTTTTGTTTTCTTTTAAATTGTGCAGTTGTACGTAGTGTACAAGCTATAACTTGTCAAAAAAATTTCAATGATTGGTTTCAATAATGAAAACCAATGATAGCTATAACTGGCCCCTTAGGGTAGCGAGTGCGATTGTTGTCAAAATCTGTCATTTCTAATCCTTCATTTCATTTGTATGTCAACTTGGACACCAGTTAATTTCATTATTTTTTAGAGTTGCAAATATTTTACGTCACAATAAATGAAGGCGAATTTCAATTCAGAGTTTATTCTGAGACACCCTTTACAATTTGCTCAATTATTTTAAGTTCACCTATAAATACCACAAATTTCCAAGCCTATCTCTATTGATTGTAATCTAGATCCAAGCAACAGGTTCAATACATTGACTCACAAACAATTACTGGTAATAAGAATGATCCTACTATGGACGGAAGTAAAAGTAACTCAAACTCAAATTCATAATGAGTTATTTTCAGATTTGTTTTCTTTTGAGTGCGAACTCAACACTCAAAAAGAGAAGATAGAGAGAGAGAAATTGAAATATCTCTATTTGCAGTTGCAGGGTTCATTTATCTTTAAGATACCCGTAGTCCGTACCCGTAGCCATACATTTTTGAAAAATTTATAATTAGATAGTAATTTAAGTTCAGGGAAGGGGTGTTTATGACTATATACATAAATGAAAAACGTAATTATTGTTTTGCTATTTTGCCCGTCTTCATTGTCAGAGTCAGAGTCGCCTATTTTGGGTGAGTCATTAGGTACATTATTGTTTTGTTAAGGTATCGTACAGATAAATAATATTCACTATATGTCGTTGCCATTTTGCGAACAGTGATCAATGAAAACTTATCGAATTCATTATCACAATAATACGAACGACTGTGAGTTCAATTCAATAATATGAAGTTAAAAAAAAATTGAGTATTTATTTATGTAGGTATGCAAAAGTAACAACATCTGTGTAGATGTATGTCTTTAGGTACTCGTATCTAGTCAGAAATGAATCATTTTTGTATTTTTTATTTTTAAATGTTTATGTTTGTCCGAAATTGCTACGAAATCGGATTGATATGGGGGCTAAACTTAAGTTTTTTTTTATTTGTGTTTTCAATTCTAATGAATTCTGTAAGATGATTTACAAAAAAAAAAAATGACAATGAGAAAAGGATGTTGAGGTCTCTTTGATATTATGCATACGTATGGATACTTTTTGTTTTTATTGTAGACAATCGTGCTAAATTGACGAACACAAGTCCAAATAAACTTCAGTAGACATTGTGTTTTATAAATTTAAATCAAGCTTGAAAAGTTCTCATTCCATCAATCTCATTGGACTCGAAAATTTCCACCTTTGCTTGCTACACATATGTATTATTGAATCGCTGAGATTAAGCGAGAGTGGTACAAATTAAATAGAAAATTAGTATCAGCTAAAATAAATACAAGTCTTTATATTCATGTTTGTAATTGATCAACAAAAAGTAATAAGTTAGATAAGTAACCTTCACAAGATTTGATAAGGAATGCAATCATTTGCGAATGCAATCATTTGTTGAAATTAAGGATTGTATTCATTGAATTCACTTTCAGATTAGGATTTCATACTTGGCATTCTTGGCAATCTCCAATCTATTATGAATTGAAAGATTCCTACAATTATTATTTATATAAGCTGTTAAAATTTATACAGCTGTCCAACTACAAAACTTTAGACTTTAACCTGAACTTAGTACATTCAATTTATACAATTTTTTAAAGCTCTTTTAAAATGGTAAAGAATTTTCATTGAATTTACCCAAAATATCTTGACTGACATTTTCCAGAAAGGTCATCATTAAAATGAGACAAATTAAGACAACTGTTGAAATGCTTTTATAAATTAAATTATTCAAATATCTACCCTTTAAAAAATAATTAAAGGTTTTTTTTCTTTGCAATAACGACCTCGTAATAAGTAATATTAACTAATTATTGTTACATGTCCTTATTTTATTTCAGATCACAATCAAATGAAAGGCAATTTTTGAAAGATTTTATCAGTGGAGCACCAGGTTCGTCAGGGGCCCGTTTGGCAACATGGCTACAGCCTGAATCTCGACTCGACCCAAACAAGTTAGTATATTTAATCAAAAATTTAAGTTCGATTTAATTAAAATTTGTATTTTTAAACTTAAGATGTGAGTTGAGCACCATCGATGAACCCCTACGCTATGGTTGGCCAACTCAAATAACTGTAAAAATTAAGGATCAATATGGTGACGCTGTTCTAGTCCCAGAGCTTAAGGTAAAGAAGGATTCCATTGAGTAATATAAAAACTAAATAAATCTCTTGATCTTAGGTTGAAATAAAAGCCATCCCGAGTGGCAGTGGAACGACAAATGGAAATATTAAAATGCGCCGAGTGTCATGTACAGACACAACTTCATTCGGTGGAATGCAACCACCACCACGTCTAAACTATGAGCCAACGATTAAGGAAAAAATGTGCTTCAAAGCAATTACATTCATGAAACCCTACAATAATTATTCATTCGAGGAGCTTCGATTTTGTAGTCCTATCCAGACGAGAATTACAGAGACATTATATGCCCAAGATATGGAAGATGGAACTTTCAGTGTTCACTGGACTCCCAACTCTGTTGGAAGTTATTGTTTGACTGTTGCCATCGATGGTATCCTACTAGAGGAAGTCTATCGTGTTGAAGTAAAAGAAGGTGGAATGCCACCTCCGTCACACAAGCATAACCTCAAAAAATCCCAGCCACCAAATAAGCTTCGAAAGTTCATTGCTATGAATTCAGCCGGATTAAGAATTAGATCACATCCAACATTGCAATCAGAACAAGTTGGTATAATTAAGTTGAACGGAGTCATATCATTTATTGACGAAGTAAGGAATTCGATTTTTCCTCAGAAGTCCCAGGCACAATTATTATATTTATTTCTTTTGCTTTAGATCGAAAACGACGATGGCATTTGGCTGAGATTGTCAACTGAATCCATTAGACAGCACTGCAACATTGGTTGGTATCCAACGGAAGCTTGGTGTCTGCAGTATAATCAACATTTGGGCAAAACTCTTTTATATCCTGTGACAGATCAAACAACCCAAACTAATGCTGCAACGTCGGTTCCAAAATCTAGTTCAAAACCAAAACATAAGAGGTATAATGATTTTTGAATCTCAAAAGCTTTTCTAATTTTATTGTATTATTTCAGTCTAATGGAGAATATCGGATCACCACTTGCTATTCCACCAGATACACCATCGAAGCCAAAATCTGCATCCCACAGCAACAAATCTTTTGACTTCTCACAACCCAGGGTAAGTCAAATGTGGAGCATAAGGTTTTTTTTTTTTTTTTGTACAATTTAAAGTATTTTTTTTTATTGTAGTTCACTCCTCCAAAGAATTCAATGGTTGATAATATTTTATCTTCAACAAATCCGTTCGCACTTTCATTTATGAGCAGTGCATCCGAACGTTCCGATGAAATTGGAAGCGATAGTGATCAACCTGTCAAAGCTTTTGAAACTCAATTCTCGACATCATCAAATGATTCACATAATCAACAAGAAGAATCAATGGCAACTTCACATTCATCAAGTCCATCTAATATTGGTTCAGCCATAGCAGGAGTTGTTGGTGGCGGTGCGAGTAAACTTCAAGCTCTGCAAAAATGGTTCAAAGGTGATAGTGTCGATGGAAGAGATTCACCAAGGAAGAGAAGGTATTTTAAGCTTATTTAATAGAAAAGTTCATAATTAAACTTGTATAAAAATTGGCTAATATTTTGTTTAAATATTAAATCACATCATGTTCCACTTAATCATATTCCGATGTAAGGAATATATGATGATTAGTTTTCAAGTGAGGAAGCACAATTTTACACTCTGATAGTATAATTTAGATAATTCAAAATTAAGCATTGTTATCTTTGAACAGCTGATTCGACAACAAAATTGAGTTCATTATCTCAATATTCAAACAAATGGTTTCCTATCTCTTAATAAATAAACAAAATGTGTAGGTAGCTTCGGCAAACATGAACAAATCCCAATGTAATAAGAGAACAATATGTTTGTAGATGGAATCGAAATCAAAACAGCATTGATTTGTTGTTGTAGGGACGAAGACAAAAATAAATAAATATAATTCCAAAAACTAAACTGATAAGATATCAATTTCCTTTTACATAAATCCAAAAAAAAATGAGCAGATAGATGATCTAACAAAGACAAAATTACAGAAACAGCATGTTGCTGACATAAATAAGTTAATCACATCTTTTGTTTGTTCAACGATAGGTAGTCGATTTTGAAAATCGACGTCGATAGAGTTCTTTGACTCCCAATATCCAATAGCAAGTAAACTTTTTTCGTCTAACTTAAGAATTTTTGACGTTCTTAAAATTGTTTTCCATTGGTAAAACAAATCAATTTATTTTTGGTTTCAAATAGCTACTATGTCGATTTTCATCTTTTTCTGTTAACTTATTTTGTATTATGTTTTCCATTGTTTTTGTGTTCATTGACAAAATAAATCAGTTTATTTTAATTTGATATCAAGTTTGCAGACTTTAATTTTTGTAGGGATATTCCCAATTGTTGTGTGTACACTATTGCAATTTTGATTTGACAGTTCGATGATTGTAATTCGTAATGATATTAGTTTTAATCGATTTTGAAAATAAATAATTTATATTTAATTTAAAAAAATAGATTTAATATAGATCAATTTATTTTGTTGAATGCAACACGAAAAAAGAGAAAATTGGCTGTATTGAAATATTTAAATACACAACAAATAGATTTATGATTGGAAAACCTCCAAATTAATTACTTATCAACGTTTCTTTTCTATGTTGCAACTTCAGTTTCCTTCGAAAAATGTTTCTCATTTGTTTTGATACAATTTTACAATTTTTAAATGAAACCTTATTAATTAATCTCTTAATTCCAAGTGAATGTGGTGATATTGCACCGATAACAGCTCGAGACCTGATTCGTGCTATTGGCGTCCAAGAACCAAGAGGTAATGGAAATACTAATTCGGCCATCCCAGCCAGTCGCAGTTCAAGTCCTTTACAAATCCCGAAATGTAAGATATCAAGTTTTTACAAATTATTAAAAATAAGCTAATAAATAAACATACAAATCGTAGCTCTCGATGCACCAGCCCGAAATCTTAGTAAATCCGCTGAAACATCAAATCATTCCGAGTTTCCAGATAAATCTGCGTCGCCCTCTTCAGCTTTTGTGGTAGTAAAACGTTTTAAATATTTGTATTTATAAAACATAATCAAATTAAAATTGTATATGTTTTTATAGGACGATAAGCAGAATGAAGAATTGGAAGACACTCTTGTTGATACCACACTAACTCCGATTGATGTAGAAAACACAACTTTGACTAACAATGTTTTACCCACACCTACGCATATTGCACGCAGAGTTCCAAATAGTACATATAAAAAAAAAACTTATCTTTGAATAATAATTTAAATTAATATTCTCTCAGGAGAGCTGCAAGATCTGCGAACGAATTCAAATCTTCCGAATCTCGATATAAAGGTCGCTGAGCAAATTGGTTTACTCAATGATTCCGATGATAATCTCTTTTCTGCAAAATTATCAACTGCTGGCACTGATCCTTCCAGTCCACCACTTTGGCCACCACCGGTTGGTCAGGAAACATTTTCTGACCTCAAGACTAAGGCTCGCGAAGCAGTCAACGTGTGTCCTCTAAAACGAGCAATGCCACCATCCTTGGCCGAGAGCCTCAGAGCAGTTTTTGCCGCATTCTTATGGCACGAAGGAATAGTGCATGACGCTATGGCGTGTGCTTCGTTTTTGAAATTTCATCCATCATTGCCAAAAGAAGGTGCCACTGTTATCACTCGACGCGAATCAGGAGAAAATAAAATTACCCTCTCTCGAGAGCAAAAGGCTCAACAGCGGCATTCGGTTGAAGTAGCAAATGCAGGAACCTATTTAAATATTCGGCCATCTACTTTGGAGGCCTTAACCAAGTGCGGAAACTCCTGTTTAAATAATCGGAAATACAGAAGGAACATGGGTGAAGTAAGTTCTGTTTTTTTATTTTAAAAGCAAATATCTTATTGAATGAAAAAATTTGCAGGGGAACGAAAGCTCCGAGTCTAAAGTTAAGCTGCATTCATTGCCAGAGATAGTAACAGTGCTTCCGCCAGCATTGAGATGTTTGGTCTATTTGTGGGAACAAGTTTGTCGGAATTGCATTCAAATCGTGCAGTCAAATACTTTAGAACGACAAAAGAGGTAAGATTGAGAATTTAGATTCATGTTTATTTGATTGATAATAATTATATTTTTCTTAAAGCAGTTCTTCCCCAACTCGAGAGTCTCTCAGCGGCAGCGGCAGTGGCAAGGAAAAAGTTGAAGTAACCGAAAAAGAGGACAAAAAGTTGAAGAAAAAGAAAAAGGGTAATAAATTCTATTTTTGATATTCTAAGTCTTTGCTGAATATATTCTCAATATTTTTTCTCTAGACGAAGGCTATTGGTGTGAACTCTGTGAAATATTTCTCCCGATTCCAGTAACTTATCATATGAGAACTATTCATCCGGGATGTGGCAAATCAGCCAAAGGCAAGGGTTACAATTCGGTAGGTATGTTTTGTGAAGGCTGGGCTGGAAATTGTGGCGAAGGTGGAAAAGGAGCATCTAGTTGGTTTCTCATGTGTGATGCATGTCGAGAGAAGTAATATTTCTAAAAATTAATAGTTAAACACTGCTGACATTGTTTTTTATTATTCAGGTATGTTTCGTCGAATAAAAACATAAACAACATCAACAACTCTCCAAATGCAGTTCATTTGCCAGAAATGAACATTTTCGGAGTAAAAACAACAACACTCTTAGCAAATTCCGAAATCTACACAACCATGAAAGAAAATGCAGTATTTCTTTTGGAATTGTCCACAAATAATTCAAACATTCCACCAACGGCATCAAAGCGATCTCCTCAACAAATGCCTGTCGTAGCAGAGCATCAGTTAAATGCTTTATCAGATTTGAATCTAAAACCCAGCACGAGCCGTGGTGATTCCACCCCGAATTATAATTTCAATCGACATAGTCGTGTAGGTTTAAGAATCAGTGGAAAAATATTTGGACGTAAGAGTGAAATCGTATATTTTAAAAGAATTTTATAAACTGCTATGACATTTCACAGAATCCACTCCGAATCGAAAGAGTTTCACAGGATGCATATCGCCAGATTTCATTTGGACGGCTCCAGAAACATTCGCTTGTTTGGAATCACTTGGGGCTACCGTAGGTGATGATCTTCCCTATGAGATATTTGGAGCCAATGCTGCAGATTGTTATGAGAGGGTATACCTTTAATTGCACGTTTTTTAAACCCATTTGCTTACATTTCCATTTACAGCCTCTTTCGGAAATTTCTTTTGAATCCTGTGACCCCAATAATTTCGATACCATGACGGCATCTGGAACTGCTCATGGAAGTGGAACTCTGTCTAAATTCCATCGAAGTTTATCCATGGGGCAAGGCTGGTCCAATCAACAGTCGTTTAATATTCGGACTGTGGTCAATAACATTGTCGACGAGGGCCCACAGCAAAAGGTGGTATTCCGCCGGAGGAACAATTCAACGAACCAAGGAGGTTTGTGTTGTGATATTGCTAAGGAAACAGAACTTTCTTCATATTGATATTAACTAATTTTTTAGAGGGTTCACTGCTCATATGTTATCCATCTGAGAACCTTCGCAAGCTCGTGCCCGAAAATCTCCTCAACTCGTCGCTAGCATCGCAGAATTCAGCTGTTGCAAGTGAACGTCTGAATGTTGAGCCAACTGGAGAACAAGTTGCTCAAAATAAGCTCAACAACGCCAACAGTTTTCAATGCAACGACTCTAAGCTCGATACTTCTGGCAGCAAAGATTACTTTTTCGGAAGCACATACGAACAGCCACCATCATCAGATCATGCCAGCGTCATGGAAATAGTAGATGCAAATGTGAATGGTTTGATTAATCGACCAGCAATAGCTTTCATCACACAGAAGCATGATTTAGATAAGCTGCGCTATGCCATGAAGAGAAGTCTGAGAATCGCCACTTGCAGAATCTATTCCTTGCAGGCACTGAATTGGCTCATCCGTTCGGTGACGCAGAGCGTTTGTCTGCATGATCTTATGTGGTGGTTTGTGGCTTCGCTTAGTCCAACAACTGAATCTTCTGAAATTGCCAAACTGGAAGATGGGGTAAGTGTTGTTTGAAAACACAAAAAAAAAAAAGATTTTTAAAAACAATTTTCCTTTTTTAACATATTTATAGGAATTTTCACTGGAACACCCTGTTTCATTTACTCAGATAAGTGGGGGATTTTGTCACATTATCACCCAGAGTTTACACGTGTTCTTACAATCTGTTGCTGACCTGACTCTCTATTTGCCTGCGGGTTCTCCACTCCAAAGGATTGCCATTCAGAGTTTTGGCATAAAATTTCGGCAGACTGATCACCAATTTTTACACAGCTCACATGTCTTTGGAAATATCTCAAAGATACTCTCTAAATCTGATGAACAGAACGAAGCAATGGGACTGTCTTCTATGACAATGGGTGAATCGAATATTCATGATGGCATGGGTGATCATAGCTTCGTTAGGGGATCCGGTGCAAAGTCTCTAAATTACACCGACTTGAATGGAATGTTTGAGGTAGTCTTTCTGTGATATTTGGAATATTAACGAAATTATAATAACTTGTTTTCTTCTAGATCACTGTATCCTCTCGGCAAGCAATGTCTGAATCACTTACGGACAATTCTACTGAAACTTTCTGGGAAAGCGATGAAGAAGATCGAAATAAATGTAAAATAATTGAAGTTTCAATGAACAAGCTAAATTACACATGCAAATCAATCTTGGTTCACATTGACAATAGTCGAGATATTCAGGTAAAACTACGAGTATAAAGTAGGATTTGACCGCAACCCCAATAATGCTTGTCTTTTTTTAGAACAAAGTTACGAATGTTGTATTCTATGCTGGTCAATCACTTGGTGACACAACCTTGATCCAATCCGTCGACATTGACCAAAAATCCTGCGTATGGTCGTCTGTGAAGATACCAGATGAGACTTATACTCATTTTCGATTGGAATTCCGAGGACCAGAGAGCACCCTTCGAGTAAGACAAATCAAACTACTCGGCCTTCCAAATAATCTGGACGAACTTAATCATATCGCTGCAAAGGCCAATTTAAAATTAACTAACGCTACCCGGATTCAACAACAAATTTGCGAATCAGAAACTCTGAGAGTTTTTAGATTGATTACAGCTCAGGTGTTTGGTAAACTCATATCGACCGGTGAGAATAACAGAAAACATTCAACACTCGAGTCGAGTAGCGTCAATTCATTATTGGCCGATTCGCTAGATCTTCGTGAGCATATGGTTGGAATTCTCTTTAGTCGCAGTAAATTAAGTCATCTTCAGAAACAAGTCATTGTTCATATTGTCCATGCAATTAAAAAAGAAGCCCAACGAGCCAAAGAGGAATGGGAAATTGCAAATGTAGCCAATAACACAGTTTTCAAGGAAGCTCATACATCTTTGGCCGACCATAAGAGTGAATCTAGCACAAGCGAACGAGAAAGATACCGCGCTCCGGACACCTATTGCTTTGAAATGTTGAGTATGGTTCTGGCTTTGTCAGGAAGTGCCGTAGGTCGGTCGTATCTCTCGCACCAACATGGACTTCTCAAAGACCTGTTGAGTCTTTTACACACTGGAAGTGATCGTGTCCAACGGCAGGTTACTGCACTTCTGCGCCGAATTCTACCAGAGATAAGTCCTGATGTGTTTTCTGATCTCCTTTGCGTTCAGAAGATGCCTCCATTTGACTTCAATATTGTCCATCAAAACCCTGAAGATTTCGATATGAATCGTTTGGGTATCTTGGATATTTTCCTAGCAGTTATTGCTAAATCTCTACAACTGCAGGTCAAAATAAAAACCAACAGCACCACATCCAAGGGGAACATCGAAAAGAATCCATCGTTTGTGAGACTTTGTCAGTCTGTAGATTTGTCAGTTCACCAATTGAGAACGATAAATGCAAAGCCTGCTACCGAGGATGATGAAAGCGGTATACGGGATTTGTGCATGTCGCCATTCGGAACAGCCGCAAAAACCTCATCAGATTATCCGGATATGGTTTCATCCAAGAAAAAGCCGAAGGATGTCACTAAAAACATTAACCAGCGCTGGTTCTTAAAGTCTGGAGTTATTTCAATGAAACAGGCTGAGAGTATTATTAATCTCATCAAGGACATGGCAAGTGTAAGTATTTTCCGAAGAGCTGTGAGTATTTCAGTTTAAATTTTAAATCTTCTTGTAGGGAAAATTGTCCGATAAATGGTCACGTGTTACAAAAGCTGCAATTGCAGAATCAGTACTTAATTTGACTCGCTTGGAAGAAATCTTTCGAAGTCCGGAAAATTGCATTAAAACTGCAACTCTCTGGTTAGCCCTTGCCAGTTTATGTGTCCTTGACAAGGAGCATGTGGAAAAACTTTCATCGGGACAGTGGTCAAAAGTCTCCGATAGTCGACCAATGTGTACCAACCATGACGATGGGGAGACCGCTGCTATAATACAATGTGAAACATGTGGCTCCCTCTGCGGGGATTGTGATAGATTTTTACATTTAAATCGAAAAACTCGTAATCATAAGCGCACCGTTTGCAAGGAGGAGGAAGAAGCAATCCGAGTTGAACTCCACGAAAGCTGCGGCCGCACAAAACTGTTCTGGCTTCTGGCTCTAGCCGATTCCAAAACTCTGAAGGGGATGGTTGAGTTCCGAGACGGAAGTCATACAATTATATCGGGTCCCCAAGAAACAGTTGGTCGTTGTAGGTTTTGTGGTGTTACTGGAAATTCAGGGCTGCTGGAAATCGGAAATGTATGTTCTGATGTCCAGTGCCAGGAGTATAATGCAAACTCATGTCTCAAGACTAAACCTTGTGGACACATGTGTGGTGGAGTGGCTAACGAAAAGAAGTGTCTACCGTGTCTTCAACATGTTTGTCACGCCAAAGAAAACGAAATGGCTGTTGAGCTTAAGAAGCCCAAACTTACTCAAGATGCCGACGACATGTGTATGATTTGTTTCATTGAGGCACTGTCATGCGCGCCATCTATCCATGTAAGAATCTATATTCAGAGTTTGTTTTTAAACTAACTCTCATTTTTGTTTAGCTGGAATGTGGACACGTTTTCCACTTTCACTGCAGTAAGGCAGTCCTAGAAAAACGATGGATCGGCCCAAGGATTACTTTTGGTTTCTCTTTGTGCCCCATTTGTAAGGCCGATATTCAGCACGAGCTTTTGGCGGAGAATCTAGAACCAATCAATGCCCTGAAGGAAGACGTCAAACGAAAGGCACTGATGAGGTAACTTTATGATATAGAAAATAATACATTTGGTAACAATTTTTGTTGTTTCAATTTAAGAATAAAATATGAGGGTATCGTTAAAACAACTGAAGCCAAGGATCTAACTAATCTTGCTATGGATCGATATGCCTACTATGTTTGCTTCAAATGCAAGAAGGTATTATAATGAATTTTGTTTTGTCTGATTTCAACTTTCATATGCTTTTTTTCTTTCTTTGGCATAGGCTTATTACGGCGGTGAGGCCCGATGCGATGCTGAGGGTGGTGAAGTTTTCAACCCAGAAGAACTAGTGTGTGGAGCTTGCTCTGATGTTGCACGAGCGCAAATGTGTCCCAAGCATGGAACCGACTTTTTAGAATACAAATGTCGTTACTGTTGTTCGGTTGCAGTTTTCTTCTGTTTTGGAACAACACACTTTTGTGACACTTGTCACGATGATTTCCAACGATTGACAAACATTCCAAAGAACAAACTACCACAATGCCCAGCTGGGCCAAAAGCTAAACAATTGTTGGGCGATGAATGTCCCTTACATGTTATTCATCCACCAACGGGAGAAGAATTTGCTTTAGGATGTGGAGTTTGCCGCAATGCTCACACTTTTTGAAATTAATCTAGAAGCTTATTTATAAAAAAAAAATACTTGATGTATTTATTATATTTATCTATCTTTACTATTTAATAATAATAATTATACAAAAAAAGAGAACTGTAGTTTAAGCAAACTTAATACATAATATATATATGTATTTACACTATTTATTGATTATTTAAAACGATGCAATGCGAATTATTTATTAATACATGTATTAAACTTTATAAAATTATTTCAAGAGTTTCAATAAAAAGATTTAAGCAATAACTTAAAGAAAAAACCCTTATATTCAAATGAGCGTTTAAACAAACTATTTTGAACTAATCATATTCAAAACATATTGATAACCTAACATATTGAGAGAATGGACAATAATGTTTCCACGGATAGAGTTTTTCAAGTCTCATAGTCAAGGCGTTTAAAATACTGATCGTATTTCCAGCACATCAGGGGTGCCACAGTATTTACCCTTGCATTCTATTTGAGATCTAGGCCAAGAGAATGCAGATAAAAAAAAGTAACCTTTAATGGCTACCCAAATTAAAAGAACTAAATGATATAAAGTTTTGTTTAATTTTTTTTTATTTTTTTACATCTGTATTACAATATCTTTTCCTTATTTTGTCTGTGTGTGTGTGACATCTTGTGTAATTTTTTTTATCTGGATTGTGTATGTTTAAATTAAAAAAAAGAAAAACAATTTACAAATTTTAGGAAAGAAAATTACTTTAAAAAATATATTTGTATATATTCTTAAAATTATAATTAGGCGGGAGCACGCTTAGGCGTCAACCTCAACTTCTTCCTTAGCCTTAGCATCACCGGGTTTGCCCTTGGACCAGTCGGGTTTTTTCTATAATAAATTGGAATAAAAGTAATTATTAGAAATACCATCGACATAAAAAAAAAACGTAAAACATAAGGTGACTAAAAATTGTACAGCTAGAGAGAAGGTTTATTAAAAAAAAAATTCTGCTTTTGTTTAATGCAATAAACTAGCTTAGTTTTAGTTAACTATTTATTTAGAATGGGACTCAATTAAATGGATAATTTATTGCATTAACATTTAGAGACACAGTTTTAAAATTAAAAATAACATGCTTCTAACACTAAAGTAAATACAAACAAAGGATTCAAGATTTGCGTTTAAAAATCTCGCAACAAAAATGCTACAATAAACTATAACAAAAAGACAAAAAAATATATTGTTTGTATATTATTGACAAAATTAAAACAAAATAAAAAAAAAAAACGATACAAAATTACAACTGGTGTAAACAGTGAAATTACAGCTCAATTTTGCAATTTTTTTTTGCACATTTAAGTTCTTACACTTTTTAGCAGCAGCCCCTAATTTTAGATCTTTTACTTTAGCTTTCTACAGTAGTTGAAAGAGAGTTGGTTAGTATAAATTAAAGTTGTTTTTTAAAATATTAATAAAATAAAAGATAGAATTATTAATAGTTGTTTCTTGATATAAAATAAAATTAAACAAGGGAGCAAGAAAATTGTTCTTTTCTTTTGGAATTAAATGGCGCCCAACGCAACGCATCGAAAATATTGAATTTAAAATCTTTTTTTTTAATTTTCTTGCTTACAAGTTGTTAAAGTAAAATTAAATAAGCAGATAGAATAAGAAATAAAGTTTTTACAATAGATGTGGTGAAAAGAGAATGAACGTATGAAAGTAATCATCATACTTATAGTTAAAGTCAAATTATGTTTTTTTTCTTCATAAATGTATTTATAATTATTACTTAAGTTAACTTCCAATATTATATTTTGAAAATTTTAAGTTTAAGATTTATACTATTTCCAAAGTGTTTTTTTTCAAATAATAATTTTATTTGAAATAGTATATCTCTTTTCTTTAATAAAATAATTGTTTTTTTTTTTTTCCTATTTAATATTTTATAGATCTTACCTCCTTCTCCTCTTCTTCCAATGTGAATTCCTTCTTCTTAACAACCTTAAGTTGGTTACGGAAGTTGAATTCTGCTGCCTTCTTTTGCAATTTGGCAAATTTGTTCTCGTATTTGGAGACCTTCTTCAGAGCTGGTTTGACGCTTTAAAATAAATAGAAAATTAAATAAGATGAGAAAATGATTTTTCTGTTTGACAACGATTGAAAAAAAAACATGATCTAGTATTGAATATCAAATCATTTGTCAAAAACTGACGTTTCAAAATAAGAAGTAACAATCAGCCCTATCGAGGTTTTCGTTCAGAGAATTTAAGAAGAGAGAGTGGACTCCGATCGGAACTAAGATTTCTTTTGAGGTATCCGTTGCGGACCTAAAAAAAATGAAGCAAACAATCGCGTTCGTTTTAATATTTTACTTAAAATTTTGTAGTTTTAATTTCCGAATAAATTCCGCAATGATTTTTCATCGGACAATTTCTGAAAAAATTCAACGCCTAGCTGTCAAAAATTGTTGCCAAATCGCATCGCACCGCTGAGCGATGGAATGCGATGTAATTTGTCGGAAGATTTATGCGAAATGCTTATCGGAAAGGATACCTCGATAGAAAATTCTCCGTTTTCGAACAAATCGGAGAAAATTTTCTTCCGAACGGATATCTCGATATATGTACATAGGTGAATATCATTTTGCCTTGTGTTCAAAGAACGTACTCTACCCCATTGAAAGACGCGGTTTGACAAGACAAAGTGCATAAAACTTAGACAATTACAGCTATCATTTTCTCTGTTCATCTTTGTACTAGTCACCCTGTTTTGTGTCAACTAGCGTCTGGTTAGTCATCTGTCGTAAAATTGGCTGCCAATCTTTTTACACAAACAACCAACCCTTAGACATTGAAGTGTTGGGTTTTACTTATATAAACAATTTATTGGCTTATGCATCAACTGTATATTATGTTCTTAGTGCTATTATACTAACGTGAAGTGCGAGTATAACAAATAAGATGCACAATAGCGCTGAACAAAAAGAAGTTCCTTTTAGCAGAACGGAAAAAAAATGTGTAACGTCACACAAAGAACCTATACGAGTTTGTCGAAACTAGAAACCGTTGGAGAACTTTCTTAACTGAAAACCTCTTCATTTGTGTCAAAGAAAAAATAATTTTATAATAATAAATAATATACTTACAATTTACCACGAAGATCGTTAACCTGGGCATTGAGATCGCTGATCTAAACGTCACAAGGAAAAAAATATTATTAGATAATATTTCAAGGTGGACAGAGTATTTGTTTTACAAAATTGGAAAAAAAAAGAATTTACAACCACAAAACAAGCATTTTTTTGTTTAAACAAAACAAACAAGACACGATTTTCTGTTGTGTTGAATCAGAGTTTTTAGTTTTAATTTTTTAAGATGCAAAAACATAACAAAATATTCAACAAACAAGCATAACAATAAGATCTGTTTCTGTACAGTTTTCATTCCGATATTTACATAGTACTGTTTGATTTTTATTGGGTTGATTGAAAATTAGCAAAAGCATTACACAGTGAGTTAAATTATATGCAATTTTGTTTGTTGTTGATAGATAAATGGGTACTTGAAATAGATTTACAAGTAGGGTACCCTAAAGGAAACACATCAAATTTAAAATAAAATAATAAAAATAGTATTGTTATATAAATTTTTAAGCACGAACATCATAACATCCAAATGTAGAAATTTAGATTAAAAATTATTTTGTATTTATTTTTTAAGAACTTATATAGATCTGGTTTTTTAAAGATTTTAATTTTTTTATTTTCCACAAATATAAATGAAGTATCATTATATGTATTTTCATAACACCACGGATCTACAAAATACTTAGAAAAAGACAACTCTTTCTTCTCTTAGTTATGATTTCTAAATTTAGAGATAAAAAAATAACAGAATAAAAAAAACTTAATTTTGAGGTACTGCACAGTATGGCACATCGGCACAACCTTAATGTTTGTGTTTTTTATTTGTTTTTAATTAATTATTTTTAAAATGTACTTTTAAATAAACATTCTTTGGAGTTTTTGCACATAATATAGGGTTTGGGAGTACTACAAAGTGTATGTCAATAGAGAAAAAAATTAGAAAAACAAAACAAATAAAGCAAATTAGAGCCAAAGATGCTTCCATTAAAAATTTTAGCACCAAAAAGAAATATATAAATTTTGTTTCTAACATCTACGAGTATATTACATGACCGCTGGATTATGTTGCATGCACATTTTAAAATAATTTCTTTAATAATTTAACGGACAAAAAAGAAATAATATTCTTGAAAAAAAAAAACTAATCTTGAGTGTTTAGGATTTGACCTGGTCGTTATATAGAGGCTTGAAATCTCAAGAAAACTTAAATATTTAGGCTTTAAACGACCAGTGTCAAAATAAGAAGTACATACGGTAAATACGAGTATTTAACTGTCAAAAGTTAAGGTTAAAAACTGCTTTTAGTTTGTTTTTACAATAAGCTTAGATTGACATTTCCGATGAACATGAACAATTACTTTTCGAGTATTTTCGATGGCACAATTTATTTATTTTTCTTCTAAAAACTAAATTGAAACTCTCCAAAGAACTTAAATTATTTAAAAATAATAATTTTCTTCCAGACGTGTGCCATACAAGTGCGTTTTTTTTTTATATAAAAAATATAAGAATTTCGCAAACAAACTGCGCTGCATTTAACTATATTTTTTTGTATCTCATATTCTACGTAAAAAAAAAGAAAGTTCTAAAATTCTGTTACATTCTTTCAAACGAAAATCCATGCTGCTTCATATAAATTATGTTAATTTTAAACTTTATAAAACTAATAAAATATAAATAATTTGTTTTTTTGTTTAACATTAAGAAACAAATTTAAAAAAAAAGAATATAAAGTAAACACAAAGCAGTATGAAAAATTATGCATTCTTGAATTTAAACAAATATATATTATGGAAACAGTCATTTGAAAATAAAATGAAAAATTCAATAATACTTTAAAATTTAAAATGAAAAGTAAATAGGTGTAG
The DNA here is from genome assembly GCA_905146935.1 of Scaeva pyrastri. NCBI lineage: Eukaryota > Metazoa > Arthropoda > Insecta > Diptera > Syrphidae > Scaeva > Scaeva pyrastri. Next base: position 9,799,873 of record LR989929.1, on the reverse strand, counting down.
GTATTTTTCTATATTGCAAATTTGTGTCATTCTTTTCAACAAAACATTTAAAAAAAAATCGTATTTCAAAATGATTTATGCACTCCGGAGGGATAATTGATTAACATTAATGATATAAGGTTATGTTTTGTCACATCCAATGTTTAACATAATAATTTGAACAAAAAAAAAAATTGGATATAAAATATGCTAAACTCCAAAAAATGATATATAATAAAACTAATTTTCAAAAAAAAAAACAATATTCAAATTTAAAAATAAATTTCGAATACAAATCTCAAATATAAAACACAAAACATTGTATTTCAAAAATAATAATTCAACCTGGGTCTATGCACTTAGAGTAGAGTGTAAAAAAGAGATATAAATTAGAATTTGATAACACAAAGTATTCTTCTTCTATAAAGGTGACGAAAATGTTTAATATGTTTTTTTACGTTGGAGAAAAAGTCGCTTCAAGAAGCTCTTTCGATTAGTGTTTTATTTCTTTGGATCGTCCTTGTGCAAGGAGCCCTTCAGTATGAAGCCAGAAGACAAAGATAATCATATCTGTGTTTCAAACGCTCTAAGGAAGACATTTAAATGCACTAGTACTAGTTTGTACAGTCTTTTGAAGTTTTGACACTTGAAACTGTTATTAGTATCTGATCGGCCAACTGTCAGAAAATTGGATACTAACGAAGGTAACTGTTGTTTTGAAGACTGAAAGAAAAATCTATCAAAATTTTATTCACATAATTTTAAGATGAACTTGTTTTGTAAGATTAATCGCTCTTAGTATGTATGTCAAGAACACCAGAATTTACACTGGGTAAAGTACAAATGGGTAAAATACAACCAACAAACCTAACTGATGTATCTCACTCTCAGTTAAATTCGGAAGTCTAGGGTTAGAAAAGTCGCCTTGAAATTTTCCTTAATTAGCTCTAGTTTTTGACGTTTTTGGCTCCCATTTGAAAGTTTACAAAATTGGAAGAGTATGGATGGGAATAAATAAATGATGAGATAATGACTAGCCTCAAAATTGTACAATATGAACAGGTACTCTCTTTGAAATCTACAAAATAAATCTGTCCAGTCAAACGTGCAATCGAAGAAATCACGCGCAGGCGTGCACTTCTTGAGAAGATCAATAATTTCAGAAGTATGAAACAAATGTCTTCTTCACTACTTAATCGCATGAGGCATGATACCCGTAACTTCACAATTCTTTGACAGATGCTTTCACGTAACGTATACCAATGTAACTGTCACAAGAGAACTCAGTGTACGACCTTCACCATTACCAAGTTATTAAACATATCAAACATCACCATTGAAACCATATCTTTGTGCTATCGAAAACTTTTCTGTTTTTAAAAAATTATCAACCCTACTCAAAAGTAAAAAGCATAAAATATGTCTTGATGCTAAAACTCAACAAAAACTATTCATTTAAGGACAAAAAAACAGGGATGGCAATAAGTTAATATTGCCAAAAAATGATTTGAAAAATATGTATGCCCAAAGGAAATGATGGTGCATATAGGACTATGCAATTAAATACGAAAAAAAAACATCAATTGACATGTGTGACACATACATCAAAAGCACGTGTTCTGAATTAAACACAATCATTGTATGTATGTATGTAACGGGAGAGGGATGACATTAAAAATCAGAATGATTTTACACAAAATGTTTTTCTTTTGTTTTTTGAATAAATGAAAATGTTTCTTTTTTGTATGTACTCGAAAAACAAAATATCAAAATCCTGAATTTAGAAAAATGTACTAGGTTTTTGACTTTTTGAGGTGTGTTGTGTACATAAAAATATAATAATTGTTTTTGTGTGTTTTTTTTTTTTAATTGGCAGTACCTCCCAGTCTTTTTTCCTGACTTCGTATTCCAGATCCCATTTTTGACCTTCACAAATATACATACGCTCGTAATACTCTTCACAAATCTCTTGTAATTCGCCTGGAAAAATTTGTGTTTTGGTTTTATGATCAATCTTTTTTAATCGATAGGTACATTATATATATTTTTTTTAAATTACCAATAAATAAGACTTTTTTTATAAATTTCTTCAAAATGTTATGTGTTCTCAGTGTAAGTTGCAAAAACATTAAATCAATCATACGTAAGTGGGTGTAGTTTTCTATATAATTATTTTAATTCTCTTTTTATATCCAAGAGAAAAATATTTATCGAAAAAAAACATACATAGCTAAGCATCTTATAAAGTGGGTTGGTATATTTAATTAAAAAAAAAAAGAAGAAAACTATGTACTCGACTTGAGAAATTCTTCTTTTGAATTTATTTTATAGTCAGTTGTTTTTTTTTTATCAGCAAGTAAAAATATTTTGTATTAAGTAGAAATCAACTAAACTAAGAATCAGACCAAACAAAAAATAGTTTGACATCTCAAAATCAAAAAAATAAATATAGGAATTGTATACAAAACGAAAGTTAAAAAGTTAATTTAAATCTTCTCATAAATCATAACCGTTAGGTATTTTTGTTTTTTGAATATCTTAAATATATGTATGTATGTATGTATATAATAGGTACTTTTGTTTCATGTTTCAATGTTTGAAACATAACCAAAAAAAATTATATTTTATTTTTTGAAAAACAAATAAGAAAACGTACAAAAATCTGTCTTAGATTTTTTTCTTTGTATAAAAAGAACAAATTTTGTAATATTTATAGCATTATTCAAATTAAACTTATATAGAGCATATTTATTTATATATATATAAAACAAAATGCATTTTTTATTTAATAAATAAAAACTAAATAAATAAATAAACAAGGAAGAGAGGAGTACTTTTTTACCTCGAACGCCTTCATTTTTTGGATATGCTCTAAATCAAATTTGTCACCCTCCAAGGCATAAGCGCGTTGCCAATATTGTTTACATAATGTCTGAAGTTCGGCTAAATTATCGAGTTTTTGTTTCATTTTAAATTTTTTTGTTTTTTTCTTAAATTTCGTAAAACTAATTTGTACTTTGTAATTTGTATATATAGGTAAGTTCTTTTGTTGAATATTGTTTTATTTTTATATTTTATATATTTTCTTATTTCATATAAATAATACATATGTAAAATTCTCCTACACATACGATGTGACTGTTAAATAAATATGATTGTTTTGTGAGAATGTGAGTAGTAAAAGCTTCAAAAATCAAAATATTATAAAAAAAAATATTCAGGTTGCTTTTACGTTATGTTTTAAGTTTTAAGTTTTATTTTGTGTTAAAAAAAAAAGAATATAAAGTTTCAGTGCTGTTAGCAGTGTTGTTTACTTTTTTTAGAGAGTTTGCTTGATTAATTATTTTTAGTTTATCTCATTTTTGTTTGTTTAAGGAGGTGACAGCACTGGTTTTCTTCAAATTAACAAAAAGAGTTACACTAAAAGCAATACGATACTAATGTCGAACAAAAAAAGTTCACATTTTTGGAAAAGATTGACAGTACAAAATTATTTCTAAAAACTGTCAATCAGTTCTAGTGCAGTTATGCTGTTATGCAGAAATACAACGGTGATGGCGTCTTCTGATACATGACTTCTTCTATAAGTAGTCGATACATGACTGGAAATTAATTTAAACGAACAAATTCAATCACTTTGCAGTACAGAGCAATGTCAAATGTTCCACGTTGGGCGCCAGTTATCGATGCTATCTAACGCGCAAAGATGAGCTTCTAAAACCATTTGCCATATTAAAATGGGTTTAGCCCAATCGAAGCAACATCAATTCTCAACTAAGTAAAGACGTCTTCACTTGTTTGCAGAAAGCTTTAATGCACCTATGCTTCTCCTTAAACAAACTTCGATAGAAAAAATAAGTAAACATTTAGTGTTTTTACATTAAAAAAGAGTAAACCTCATAGCACATCTAGTTTTGTTTTTTTTTTTTTTGTTTGTCAATTCGCAATTATTTTATTAGAACTGCCCAAAAAAATCTGTTTAACCGAATCTTTAATTGGCAGCAGCAGCAGCGTTTGCTTCTACAAAAAATTTAACTCGTTTATTTTTGATTTAATGAACAAAAAAAAATCGTATTATGTTCTTTGTCAGTACTTTAGACTGATTTAAACGAGGTAAACAAAAAGTATTATTAAAAAAAAAATTAATACAACAAAAATGTGTGTATTCAATAAAATCTTGCCTCGAAGTCTCTTCTTCTAACATCGTATTCAAGATCGTATTTTTGGTCTTCCAATTTTCGAATCAATTCGTGATACTCTTTAGCGATTTTCCTAATGGTTTCTAAAAGTATTTGTATGGTGGGTTTTTTTTTAATAAATTATAAATTTGTTTGTTATTTTGTATTGTTTTTGTTTTTGTCTGTGGAAGTGGATGTTGGATGATTATATAAAAAAAAAAAAATTGTTTGTGTTTCTTCTCGAGTGAAAATGAGTGAAATTTGATTTTAATCATTAACTACTTAATTGCATATAATATACATATTTTTATTTGTTTTAATTTTAATATTTAAGTGTTGATAAATCTTGCAGAAGCAAAATATTGGAGTGGTGTGGTGAGAAAAAAATATAACTAATATTATAAATAAAATCTTACTTTGTGATTTCGCTACAAAAAATATCGAAATTCACAATAAAACTGCTTTCAATTTTCAAAAAAAAATGTGATAATTTACTTGCAGTCTTATTTTTGTTTTTGTTTTAATTTATTATTATTGTTGTTGTAAGTGATGTTGAGAAACATCACACTTTTTGCTTAGTGGTGTTAATTATATTGTTGTATTATATTATTGTTTCGATTGCAAAATAAGTGAAATTTCAAAAATAGCAAAAATCAAAAATCAAAAATGTTTATATACAAAAAATTCAATTTCGCTTATTTCTACTCTCGCGTGTAAAGCAAAAAAAAATTATTGTATTATTTTATATCTTATTATTATTAATTATTATTATTTTTTATTAAATTGTTGTAATTTGACTTGTGAGAAGTCTTGCGGACGCGCGATTTAAATTTTGACAAGTATTAAGTAAACAAAAAAATAATAAAATAGTAATTTAAATAGTTCGGAAGTTTCTGAGTGTTAAGGTAGTTGTTTTGCTTTTTGTTTTGTGTGTTGTGTTGCCTCTTAATACACACTCCCCGCTAGCTTACATTGTTTTTCAAAGAAAAGTTCAAAAAAGAGACACAATTATAAAAAAAAAAAACATCTAAAGCTGGCATCACTGGTATTACTGAGTGCGGCGAAGGTGACATTTGACAGTTGACAGTTGACATTTGTGCAGAATTGTTAAATAAGAAATCAGATACAAAATTTGAAAGAGATTACATTTTTTTAAATAATTTTAAGTGAAAAACAATGTAGGAGCCAGCTTAAGGTGGTAGCGTAGTGAGAAACGTAATAACAGAAAAAAGTCAAGTGCAAGCTTTCTAAGGCTTTTTTGGGTTTTTTTATGTTCGTGTGTACCTCAACATCCTTTCGCTTAACAACATATTCAAGGTCATATTTCTCGTCCTCCAATTTATTAATCCTTTCGTGGTGTTGGCGGCAAAGTGACTTAAGTGTTTCTGAAGAAATTGTGTTTTTTTTTTGTTGTATATTTAATTTTTTGTTTGTATTAAAAAAATGTTTAAACATTATTAATATGACAAAAATATGTGTCAATATTACTATAAAATGTCAAAAATGATTTGTGACATTTGTGAAGATAAAAATTGTTTTTTAAAAAAAATTATAATGCAATTAACCTCGTCTTATGATCTTATTTGAAAAAAAAACTAAATATAAAAAAATATAATTAAAGATTTAAATGTATATATGTAAATGATACATATAAATAAAATGTTATAAGAATGGAAAATTTGTTTGTTTGTGTTTTGGCTTTTAAATTACCTTCACTAGCATCGCTAAGATTTCTGGGGCTACCGCACCTTTCCTCAATGATACGCCTACGTTCAGCTGCCTTACGTTCTTGTTCTTTCTTCAATTCCTCAGCAGCTTTTTTACGGAGCAACAACTATATAATTGCAAAATAATTAATAGTTAATTAGACAACCTTGAAGTCAGGTAGGGGGAAACTTACTCGGAGCTTCTTCTTCCTTTCTGGGGTCATGAAACCCTTCTTGGCCTTCTTAGCCTTTGAAGCTTCTTCCATACGCTTGCGCACTTCAGCACGCTTGCGCTCGATTTCGGCTTGTTTTGCCTTCTTAGCCTGTTGATAATTCAAGCAAATTGATGTTTTTTTTTTTTTTGTTAGTTAGATTGTCTTAACACAAAAGTTTGACACAAAGTTTATCCGAAAAAGGTAAGACACCAGACACGAGGAAGTCACGAACACATCGATTGAATTCGTTTCTTATACCTCTTCAGCTTTAACTTTTGGATCATTGGGATCTTTGGGCTTAGCTGCAGGGGCTCCATTTTTAGCAGGCGCTGCTCCTGCAGCTGGTGCAGCGGCTGGTGCTGCTCCAGCTGCAGGCGCTGCTGCAGGTGCTGCTCCAGCTGCGGGTGCAGCTGCTGCAGGGGCTGCTCCGGCTGCAGCGGGGGCTGCTGCAGGAGCTGCAGCCGCAGCCGGGGCAGGTGCTGCTGCTGCTGGAGCTGGTGCTGCAGCTGCTGGTGCAGGGGCAGGTGCTGCAGCTGCTGGTGCTGGTGCTGCAGCCGCTGGTGCTGGCTCCGCCTTTTTCTGCAAATTATTAAAGTCAAAATTTCAAATTAGATTTGGATTGATTATGGATTTTCTTCGTCAAAGCAAAAAAGTCAAAAAAGCGTAAGAGGTCATTTATTTTGAAATTTTCTATCCTTTTAACAAATTTGAGCAAAATTCGGTGTCGATAGTTATTTCATAATGGAGGATTCTATTTAAATCCCCACGGAGATTTGAGCTCAGTTTAAATGTTTTTATATCGAATTGTTTGTACGAAATAAGAAATATTTTGAAAGATTCAACATTTTACAGAAAAAATTACTGTGCAAATGATCAGAAAGAACTTGAACTTAAAATTAAAAATTAATTTTCTTAAAACATCAAAATATCAATCACTCAAAATTCTAACAGTTCTTGGAAGTTCGATATAATTTTCTATAATGATTGATTTTACACAATTATTCCTTTGAATTATAAAAGGTGTATTGGAGAGTAATTGAGGTGAGCTGGCAGCACTATTTCTAGTGACATTAACTTTGACAATTGATGAATGATAACTATTTGTCAGATTTTAGGGACTATTCACAATAGAATGTAATTCCTGGTTTGCTTTTCTCAATAAACCTGTCAAGTTTAAAATTCTAGTATGTCAGTGTCAACTTTAACGTACTCAAAATAAATTTAAAAGTGACTTAAGTCAATTATGTGCTATGGCCATTACAATGTCATTTGTGTACATCATAATTATTTTTGCTAAACTTACAAATTTTGTTCAATCAACAGACAATTTACAAATTGCATAATATTAAAGTTTGCGTCATATTTTATGTCACACCTTTTCCTTCATAAATAACATTAATATTCTGTCAAAGAAAAACAAACCAACAACAATCTGAATGACACTCTTGTATCTCACCAACAACAATTCCGATAAAACCTTAATTTAAATAGAAATTTCAAAATAAATGACTTTTGGCATAGCAAAGTGTTTAGATAGATAGATCTTAAATTCTAAATGTTAAATAGCAAAGCAAAATAAAAGCAGCACTTAATTAAAAGCTGAATAGCCATGACAGTCAGGAACAATTTATATGCATTGTCTTAAATCTCCCATCTGAAATCTATAAATAAGCGCATAAGATAGCATATAGTTGTATTGTATTGTTGGATAAATTATTTTGTGCAAGCGAAAATTAAGCAAACAAAAATCGAGATATTGCATCCAAAACAATGACTTTACCTTTTCTAAATTTTATGTCAAAAATCTTGTCAAACTGTTGGGTCCAGGATGCGTCCATTGATGGGGAAGAAAAGTTGCATGAAATTTAAGTAAAATTTTTAAAGTTAGTAAAACTTTTTTTTTAAATCAGAATTCAGAAATTTTGAAGTTTTTCTTTTTGTCTTTTCGATACGTACCTCACCTCATCATCACCCATGTTTATGTATTATTTGTTGGTATACTGAAAATGGAAGTGTTACAAAGTGTTAATACTTTAATTTTCTTTCTTTGGAAAATCGTTTCAATAGAAAATTCAAAAAAAAAATATGTAGAAACATTTATAAGACACGAATACGCATATTTTCCTGAATACATGGCGGCGTACGAAAATAGATCTTCACCTAAATAGGCTGCGTCCGTATATGGGCGCTAGATACATACACAAGCTTAATTCACACATTTAAAGCACATTCATGCGCACCACTAATACACCTATAAACAGAGGATATCTTATTTCATTCACAAAAAAAAATAGTTTATAAAAAGTTTTTTCTTTTCGATATTTTTTTTTTTTTTTTTTTTTGAAAAATAGTGATTGCTTAAAAGTGTTCTAAAAAATCGGTTACATTTTTTTCTTCAAATTTCAATTAAAATTAATTGAAAAACCTTTGAAAATTTTTGAAAAACTTTCAAAAATAGATCACGATCACAGTGGGTTCTCTTGAAGTGTGTGGGTGAGGTCAGAAACGGTGGTTATATACGAGTTTGTATATGTATACATGTACATCCAAATGTTTCGCACTTTTCACATTGTTGCCTGGGCATCTGGTTGTGGTATAAAAGCAAGCATATTAATCATTTGACCTTGGAAAAAGTCCCCGTTGAATATTCTGAATTGAACAGACATCTAACTGTCAAATGTTTAACTGTCATTTGAGGGAAATATATTGGTACCACATACTTTCAAAAACTTTGGAGGTTATTTCTTCACAAAAGTGTTCGAACACTGGTTTACACTTGGTTTAGGACACGTGTCAAAATGTTCACCATTTCTTTTTTTTGAATTATGTATTAATTTAGATTTTTTTTTAATGTAGGTAAGTTGAGGTATTTTCAAGAAAAAATTCAGTAACGATTTGGATTAGTATTTTAATTTGGTCTCAATTTAACTTAGCACATTTTTATTTTATTTTATTTTAATATATGTATGTAGAAAGGTATTCTGGATAATGTCAAATTTAGCACACGTCAAAAATATTCGTATATCCTTTTAGTGTCTGATCCAGGAACTCACCTTTTCGGAGAAAATAAAAGGAGGAAGTGAGAGTGTCGCGATCAACGAAACTTTCGGAATTTCTAAACTGAACGGTCCGACAACCAACGGCAGACTATATGCTTCGAAAGAATTAGTAAAGATCGTTTTCTGATTTGCGACGCAAGCGCTTTTGTCTGATCAAAATGTATCTCTGGGCAGCGGCACAATACCGTATAGATTTTTGAATAAAAATAGAATCGCACCGAAATAGATACTGCTGTTGCAAGAGTCTGAAAGCAGAGACGATTTGATTTTTTTCTTCCAATTCTTTTTTTTTTTTTTTTTGTTTAGAAGTTCTTTGGAAAAGTTTATTTTGTTTGTTTGTTTAAACAATTTTATCTTCAATTTGAATAAATCATTCGGTATTCAATTTTACAGAACTTCATTTATTCGGATGCAAATGGAACAATTTCATGTTATTTCTGTGTTTTTGTTGTTTTTGAGGGGTTCTTCAAAACATTTACCATTAGCGAAAACGCCAATTCGAAATGAAAATTTCCAAAAAAATTATGTCGAAAGTTGTACATTCTGTTCTTCCACATTTCATTTAACATCCCACACATTCGTGCATCGATTCTTGTTTAAATAATTTTGTTGCTCGGAAAATATTAGTGAACATTTTTGAAAATCATACATACTCATATTTGCATATATATGTAAGTGTGTATGCATATATACATACATGTAGGAGTAGAAAAATTAATTTAAAATAGATCTTGAAACTCTATGCGTGGATTTTTGTGAAATTTTTTTTTACAAATTTTCTTTTGATTGTGCACTTCGTTTTTATTTTTAAAAAATATTTGCTCTTTTTTTTTTCATTTGTTTCTCTTAAATTAAATAAAATTTGATGAAGAATGCAATTTTAGAACATTTTCATTTAACCTTATAACAATGCACGTTTTTCGTTTTGTACTTTTTTTTTGAGACATACCTAGAGATTTTAGTTTGACACACAAAATATGAATGCATCAGTTACTAATGAAGGGGCTAGTGTGATACACATTTTGTTATGTTGCCAATTTTTTAGACACATTGAGTAGATATTTATTTAAGAAACAAAAATGAATGATTTGTTTAAATTCTTGAACGTTAAACTTATAATGCATTTAATAACAATTTTTAAATGATTCAAGGAAATGTGTGTAAGAGTCAGCCGGGCAAAAGTAACTTATATATTTTTTGTATAAATTTTATTTATTTTTAAACAAAAATTAAGAGAGAAACAAGTTGAGATTATTTTAATGAATTATTACAAACTAAGATTATTTTAAAATCCAACAAACTTATTTGGACAGTCGACTAAAAAATAAGAATAGTTTGACTTTGACTAAGAATTAGAAATATAGAATCTTACACCCTTATTACGGTCGTCAAAGATCAATACGATATTTGATATTTATCAATAAAATTAATGAATCGGTATTATCGTTGTCAAAAATCAAAATTTTTGATAAACTGTGAACGCTCTTCAGAAATTAGATCTATTGTGAATGATTTAAATTGACAGTCTTGGTATTATGGTTGTCAAAATGTTTGTTGATTATCAAATTTTCAGTCAATCACAAATTCCTTGTTGATAAAATATTTTATGGATCTCTAAAGCCAAAAGCATGTCTACTATAGAACTATTTTTCGGTGAAAATGAAATTAAAGACGAAAATACTTTTAAGCAAGCAAAGATTCGAAGAAAATTACGCCATGCTTTAAATCCGATGGATTTGGCTGAACATATGTATGTAGATTAAAGATCTTTTTTAATTACATTACAAAAACTAATTTGGCTCGCTTCTAGATTCATTCAAAACTTTAGAGTTTCGAAAGCAGCCTTCCTTAATGTATTTTTAGATATCAACGACAAGTTAAAGCCAACGAAAAGGCAACAATCCATCCCAAACATACTAAAATTTGCAGCTGTCTTAAGTAAATAGGCACTATTCACAATAGATTTTCGATATTTGTTCACAATGGATCAAAAATAGCAGTCAAAATCTGCTGTCATTTGAAGTGTGACAATATAAATTGAATGTTTGGCATTTACAATAGTGAATAGTTTTCAATCAAACAGCGCGTTGAAATTATTGAAACTTACTTCAAATGTGGTCATTCAAACGAAGCCACTTTCTGCGCCATCGATACAATTGTGAAATAATTAGAAAAGAGCGATATCTACTAATTTTGTAAGGATACTGATTATCCGAATTTATCGGCTTTTGCATTTGGATTTGGATTGAAGATTTTTTACCAATTTCCTATGAAAACAAACAAAATTGACACATATGGGGCTTAGAAAACCGACAAGTGATCGAAAGGGTGCCAGTGCCACTGCAACCTGATAAAGTGACTGGTGCCATTGGTCCGTTTTTCCAATTTGGAGCAACCAGCCACACAACACGAACAATTCTGGGTTTATTGCGTGAGAGGTTCCCTGGTCGCGTATTTTCAACACTTCAATTGGTCACCGGAGAAACTCATTGCTATTATAAAAACGACTTATGATGGGTCCAAATGTCATGTCCTTCACGGAGGTAGGTTGTCTCAAGAATTTGAAGTCCGAAGCGGGGTCAGGCAGGGCTGCATACTGTCACCAATCCTGTTTTTATTGGTGATAAGCGATGTACTGCGGATGGCTTTGACAGGAAGTGGAGGAATAACATGGACTCTGACAACTTACCTTAAACATCTTGACTACGCTGACGATGTTTGCTTACTTTCCCATAAGATGGATGTCCATCAAATGGCAACAAGGGTGGACAGAGAAGCAGCAATCGTGGGGCTGAAAATCATCCGCAATCATCCGCTCCGATAAACATTGCTGAACAAGCAGTAGAGAGCTTCCAATATCTTGGAAGTATTGTCTCTACTGAAGGAGAAACCGAAATAGACATCGTCAGCCATATCGGAAAAGCAAATGCTGCTTTCAGGATGTTGTCCAATGTTTGGAGGAACAAATCTCTCAGCTTGAACACAAAACTACGACTGTTTAACTCTAACGCCGAATCAGTTCTGCTATATGATTGCAGCACCTGGAAAATAACAACAACAATAACCAGGAAACTGCAAACCTTCGTTAATAGGTGTCTTCGAAACATCTTAAGGGTTTTCTGGCCTAATCGTATCTCCAAAGAGGATCTACATAGACGAACAGGTCAGGAACCCATAGACACCATTATACGAAGGCGCTAGTGGCAGTGGATTGGACACACGCTTGACTGCATTGCGGGCCAGGCAATGCAGTGGAACCTACTCACACAAAAAAGAAGAAGAGTTGGTCGACCGAGAAGCACGTGGAGGAGAACAGTTGAGGAGGAATCTGGGAAAGAGCTGGATTGAGCTTATATACATCACTGGAAACCGCACACGATGGCGCGTATGAGTAGTTGAGGCCCTCTGATCTTCTAGGGAACACCAGCGGACTTCGTAGGTCTGAGGACCTTGAAGTGAAAAAGTGGTTGAAAATTACCATCTTCCTGAGGTGGCCATTTGAATGATATTGTTTATTACACTTAATGACACAGTGAAAAGTTTAGAATTAAGTAAAATTTGTATCCTGTATTTTCAGGGCAAATTTTGTTCACTGATTCTATGTTTGAAACTGTAGACAACACAATTTAGATGATGAATACTTGGGCGTATACGCATTGTTTTAATTAGATTAATTTGTTGCAACTTTGGTTTATACATAATAAAACTCCTCGTTAGTCGAATGACTTAAAGGATTATGGGTTATTCATATATTTATACATATGTAGCTGCTTTGCCAAAACTTTGGGCCATAATACAATCCTTATTATTTCACATTTTATTAAAGCGATTTCTGACTGAAAAATCTCGCCGTTTTCTTGTCATTTTCGAAAAGCAAGAAATATTCCAAAAACATACATGATCTTAACTAAGGTATTTCTTGTAACTTTTTTTATTTACAGGTATTTAAAATGAATCATGATATAAAGACAAAATAAACCCGACATAACCATAAGTGTGGTAATTTGTGAAAACAAATAACCATTTGGCCAGCAATTAATTTGCATACTTCATTCATCCAGGAAAAAGCGGTGCTGCACTTCATTCAAAAACCATATGCTCTGAATGTGTGGTGAATCAGAGTGCAGCCTGACAACAGCAATGACGTCACCGCGAACTTGCAAATCAACCGATTTTCCTCATCAAGGTCTTCGTCCTTTAACACTGTGCAGTATGCAATGATGCTGCCAACCGATGCTGATGCTGAAGCTGGATGCTGATGCTGTCCACAAGGCTTATCAAATACCTTGCACTTATATTTCCGAGTAATTAAAGGACACGCTTTAAAAAAAAAAATTGAAAAAAAATGATAGGAGGTGAATTATATCTTTTGTAGATGTCATGCGTCATCTTTAATGAAGTGAAGTACAAGAAGTGGCAAGAGCATCAGATGTGTGTGCATCTGAATGAAAATTCATCCTGAATTTTATCACTGACGTCATATCCGCGCGCCTTGCAGCGACCCCGACCTCGTCTATTTCTGACTTAGCCGGTCTGCAAAGGCCTTTGCGGAAAATATATCTCGATGTTTTTGAATCCAAGTGGCCCAGTTCTTTTTTTTTTGTTTTTGTAGTTTGTATTTATGTATGTATGCAGGTACACATTTCTGCTGCCCGCCACCAACCGTCGCAACCGTCGCTGTTTTCGTCGCCTGCAGTCGATTCACATATATAGATTTGCAGCCAGTATCGCCACCACCGCGTCGCCTGCTCTTCTCTGTGCCTCTGTGCAGCGGGACGCATTTATGTGCAGCAGCAGCTTGGATTCTTGAATGAAAATTTTGTGCAAATACTTTCAAGTTTATTAACCGGTGTGTTGGTACATAGCCGAAGCAGGGTACTATTTAGAAGTACATAAGGCAGGAAAATACATACTTATATGCAGTTGCACATACATATGTAGAGATGCGGTATGCGAGTGAGGGAATAGTTATTTATGTATTTACCTATCCTCAATGGTGGACATGTTTTTTTTTATTATTATTTTTTGTCCCATTCCCAACGATATACGAGTAGTACCGAATGTAGAGCATCAATGACGCAAGACAATATAAAAAAAAACATACATACATACATATATATCGCTTGAAACATCGTCATCCCGCACGGAATTGTTTTCAATTTATAGCAACATGGCTTATGTGCAATGACTTTAAGAATTCTATCAATTTCGTATGGGATCTTCTATAGATAAATTCACTGATTAATTTAGGACGAATGAAAAGTCATCAAATCAAAATTAAAACTTCAACAATCTTTTCTTTTAAATTTAACTTGAAACGCTTTTCAGTAATTTTTAGTTTGAAGAGAAACGGTTTTGCATAAGTATTGACCACAAAATGCAAAGAATATGACCCATGTGAATGCTATTGGATTATGGTAACTTACATCTTGGACAGTTTTATCGATTCAGTGGCTTTATAATCGTTGAAAGGCTGATGGCTTCTTTGCTAAGTCCTTCAATCAACTTCTATTTGTAATTTTATATTGCACTTTTGACTTTGTTAAATTTTATTATATAGTACATACATACATATGTACGTAGATTATAAATCAACTGGTCTATGTATAAATAAGCAATATTATTTAACGACAAAAAATGTTTGAAAAGTGCATCACACAAATATTAGCTTTTTCAAAAAGAACATTTTACCTGGGACCCTTGGCGTGTGTGGAACATTTTTTTTTCTTCAGAATTCGTATTGAAATAGATACTAGGTTGGGTGGTGACGATATTTGAAAATTACTTTTAATAAACTTACTTATTACTTTTCATGTGTACATATTGCATACATGATGATAAATTCAAGACATTGAAGTTAGTCGAACAAAATTTAATTGGAGTGAGATATCTCTTCTCGTTTTTGAGATACCGTGGGCGAAAAATTGTTTCTCTAACGTAAGAGCGTACGAACGTGAACGTATGTGTCTCTTCTCGTTTTTGAGATACCGTGGGCGAAAAATTGTTTCTCTAACGTAAGAACGTACGAACTTAAGAACGTACGAACGTGAACGTATGTGTCTCTTCTCGTTTTTGAGATACCGTGACGTGGGCGAAAAATTGTTTCTCTAACGTAAGAACGTACGAACGTGAACGTATGTGTCTCTTCTCGTTTTTGAGATACCGTGGGCGAAAAATTGTTTCTCTAACGTAAGAGCGTACGAACGTGAACGTATGTGTCTCTTCTCGTTTTTGAGATACCGTGGGCGAAAAATTGTTTCTCTAACGTAAGAACGTACGAACTTAAGAACATACGAACGTGAACGTATGTGTCTCTTCTCGTTTTTGAGATACCGTGGGCGAAAAATTGTTTCTCTAACGTAAGAACGTACGAACTTAAGAACGTACGAACGTGAACGTATGTGTCTCTTCTCGTTTTTGAGATACCGTGACGTGGGCGAAAAATTGTTTCTCTAACGTAAGAACGTACGAACGTGAACGTATGTGTCTCTTCTCGTTTTTGAGATACCGTGGGCGAAAAATTGTTTCTCTAACGTAAGAACGTACGAACGTGAACGTATGTACACACGCATACCCAGATATCTCTGTAAAAATGACAGATTTAGATTCTAGGAACCCTAAAACGTCCAGATTTGTAAAGAATTTCAATTTGACAAATCGTACCAATAACAATATCTCCCTATGGGAAGAAATTTAATTCTGAAAATAATTTAATTTGTGAAAGGGACTTGTAAAAATTAAAAAGTAATTTTTGTATTTAATTCCAAGAAAGAGCATCTAAGACGTTAAATTTTTTGTTTAAGGTTTATTAAAACTATTTGATGTTTGTAATATACTTCTTTTTCGTTACTCCATTATGGGTCCCGATAGCATTTCTTTAAAATACAACACTTAAGTAATCTTTTTACTTTTTTCCACTTATAAATTTTAGGATTTCTAATCACTTCGTTCAACATAGTAACATTGTCATTTAAATAGATCGAGGACTGTCGTCAAGTAAAGAATTTACACCGATAAGTCACCTTTGTCTACAGTTAAAATTAAAAAAACAATTTAAATGTAGTGTTTAAAACAAGATCAAAATAAGTTCGTTTACATAAACTAGAGACTAGATTCTTTTTATTTCCCAAGCTGTTAACGATGTAAGATACATACTCGTATTTATAAATCAAAAAAATGGTCAAAACTGCGAAAACTCTATTTTTGAAAACATTTAATCCATTGAAACTAATAATAAGTTGGTTAAGGCCTCAAATCAAAGAGAATTCCTTGACATCTGCAAAATAGACACTTCATGACAAATACATATGAGAGCCGTGAAAATTCAACCTAGATTTTTTGACATTTTTCATGTGCCTGCAAATGGCACTCTTTAAATTTTACCTCCAAATTACATGTATCTATTTTAATAAATTTGTTAAAATTACTAGACTAATAGCTATTTTAACATAACCTATTTTTTATTTTTCAAAGAATAAAATAAAATATTTAATTCCATAAGATTTTGTACAAAGCTAATGTAGACAAATATCGTACGTATCTTATTTTTACACTTATACAGACCTACACACTTCGTTATTGAAGCACGTAGCTATGTACATATGTATATCGTGCTATACCTAACCTATGATTTATTTAAACTCATATTAAATCATCCACTCTGATCTAAAAATAGAATGTATGTACATACATACAAAGCTCAAACGAAACGAAAAAAAAACAACAACTCCGAATATAAGTGTTTGTTACACCACCACAAAATCCCCCACCCAGAGATCCCAGAAATCGACCGACATCGCATCGCATCGACAGAAACAAAAACACTTCACAGCCTATAACACCACCAGCGCAGCCCCAAGCTCCGAGCATTATGCGCTTCCAACAGCACGTCCTCGTACTCGTACTCATCTTCTTCTTCGTCTTTGTTATCGTTGTCGTCAGTTTGCTGGTACTTGTCCTCGCCCTCGCCCCACGTAATACCTTCTCAGCAGATTCACGTCACTAGTTTGGTTTAACGACCTTCCTTCGCTAGGTTGATGAACTTTTGACCTAACTTTTGCATCATACTCGTATAAGGACGTATACTCGTATATTTGGAAGACTTAACAAAAGGGAAACGAAATCAGTTCTCTCATCGTGGACCGAGGAACGAGGACTGATTGGAGCTTTGGAACACCCCATTTTTGTCCATCCCGAGCTTTTTCATTTCATCTACTATTTTGAGAATTCAACTCGAAACAGAAAAGCTTCACGACTTTGTTTATCTACCACTGACTAACGTCATCATTATTCTATGCTCCTGCTGCCTGCTGCCTGCTGAGGCCGATGATAATAATATTGTTGAGATTCCGTAATTCGGGGTGTTCTATGTCGAAGTGTTTGGCAAAGACCAAAGACTCGTCAAGGCTATTTCTAAATTTAGCCGAATGCACATACATACATACATACATAGCTGCCTCTGAGTATTTTCTAATTCGGAAAATAATTTTTGAAATAAGAGTCTGCCATGACATGAATGAGCGAAGCTGGTAGAGAGGCGGGTCACATACACGCTGCCCAGCTTGTCAGCGCGAATTCCTTGATGAGAGATAAATACTTTTGGCAACAGAAACAGAAATTCGGTACGAAATACGAAAGCAATCATGAGCTTCTATGTATGTAAATATATTTTTCTTAATTTCGATACAAAAGTTTGAATTTGATGACGGATGAAAAACACGATTACTTGTGGAATATGACCAGCAAAATGTATCCATGAAGCCCACCCGGCCAAAACCTTGTTCAGCTTAAGATACAATACATACATATGTATGTATGTTTGTATATGGATGCCCCTTTTGTCCTTTGCATAGTGCTCCCTTCGCCATCGCCATCCGCACCAAAGTAGATACATGAAGACTTTCAATTGAGATTCAGAAATTCGTATCTACGTCATCAAGCTTAGAACCGTGAATGGCAGTCTAAAGGCACGGTATTGAAACACTCGAAGACTGAGGGGGTAAATTATTTGCGTCTGCTTCTGCTAACCCAATTTTTACTTCCCCATTCCCATTCCCCATGATGTCGAACAGAAAACAATCTGCCACCACCTGTAGTTTCATCTCTTTCCATCTCTTCTGTTCGCAATCCCACTTCTGTGTGTCACTTTCTTTTTTCTTTTTTTTTTTCACTCGCACATTTTGCCTCCTAACACACTGACCCAATGCCGATATGACCTACATATACCAACTAACACACATCAATCCATGTATACTGCATGTAAAGGACGACCGACCAACATCACAAGGTGATAGCGTGTATATAAGATTGTGATATGTACAACAGCATTATCTGCAAAGTTGCCTTGCAGACCGAACATGGAGCAACAAATATGAAGAGTGTTGCCATTAAAAGTCTAGCGGAAGCTTTTGATTTTTAATTGCAGACAAGAAATCAAAGCAGGACTTCGTTTTGTGAGTCCTTAAAGATTATTTTTACTTGACTTAAAGAGGAAAAAAGTTAAAATGTACTAGCTGTTCCCCGCGACTTCGTCCGCCTCAATTTATTATTATAGCAATTAAGATTAAGTTTTAAAAAATATATATTTTAAAGTACTTCGTAAAGGATATTTAGGTTTTATTTTATTATGACTGAAGAACATACGGATTTTCTCTGCAACCCGATTTTGACAATGGAACGGAAGTCCTTTAAGATGAATAATTTTCTTTCCTTTTGCAACATTTTCCACTGATTCTTCGCTCCTGTTGATAGTAGCGTAATTTTAGCTTAATTATTTAATTAATTAATAATTTAATTAGCTTAAAACCTTCCTCGAAAAATGGAATATTCAACACAAAAAGAATTTTTAAATTCGAACCAGGAGTTCCTGAGATTAGCGCGTTCAAACAAACAAACTCTTCAGCTTTATATATTAAGTATAGATATAGATAAACATATGTTCATATGTTAATTATGTGTACTGAATATTATTTATCATAATATGTATTTTAAATACAGATTAAAATTAATACGATATCCCGCTGGCTGATTAGTGAAAGAAAAACATAGTGCTTGGTGGCGTTCGACTGCGAGAAGAACAACTGGTCAAACAATTAAGGTAATGGAGCATGAATACCTTGGGTCAATAGTAGCAAACTTTTACCTCTTAAGAGCAAAGCAAGTCGCAAGGAGAATTGATGGCCCCGTATGTAAGGAAGGCTGATTCCGCAATCTACCTCGAATTCAGATGTGTCGTGAAAAAAATAAACTCGGTAGATTCCGTCGGGCAGGTCAACAAGCTCGCATGAAATCACTGGAACCACCTCGGAAAGTTCTATGTAGTACATTTTATGGTAGGGACAGCGTGGCAGACCATCCTTACTTGGAGGGACGGCGGCGGCGCAGACCAAACCGTCCGAATCCTTTGCGCAACTGAATGGCGATGGCATGGCGTTCGTCACGATCGGGAAAAATGAGAGACTCCTTTGGTCATTGGTTATGAATCATTATAGGAGAATGGTCATTATTGGTCTTTGGTCATTGGTCATTATTGGTCTTTGGTCATAAATGGTCATTGGTCAATATTGGTCATTGGTCATTATTAGTCTTTGGTCATAAATGGTGTTTGGTCATAAATGGTCATTGATCAATATAGGTCATTGGTCATTATAGGTTATTGGTCATTGGCCTGTACAGGTCATTGGTGAAAGGTCAAAGGTCAGAGGTCAAAGGTCAAAGGTACAATGACCAATGACCTATATTGACCAATGACCCTTTATGACCAAAGACCAATAATGACCAAAGACTAATAATGACCAATGACCAATATTGACCAATGACCATTTATGACCAAAGACCAATAATGACCAATGACCAAAGACCAATAATGACCAATGACAAAAGACCAAACTCTTCAGCTTTATATATTAGTATAGATTTTTAATAATTGAGTACAACGAAAGAACTCAATGTCTCAAGTACGAGTACATACTTATATATAATTTTGTGCTCTGATTTATTAAGAACAATTGAAAAAGAATTTAACTTGAGTAATTAAAGTCCATCAACGATGTCCAAATCAACTAGTTGGCCGACTGCATCTTATTCCATTTAAGCCGTAAAAATGTGTGTAAGATTTATATCTGAAATTAATTTCGGAGCTTTTAGATTTCTTCAGATCCAAAGATCAAAAGGTTGTACTAATGATAACAGTATGGTCTTTTTAATAACACACATCAGAGGGCGCTACGGTTGTTCAATTTTCTGCAAAGGTGACATTTAAAGTGTCACAAGAAAAATTGTTAAATCTGTAATAAGGAAAGTTGAGTTGATGCTAAATTTTGACAACCTACCAACCTAGAAGGATTTTGACAACCTGCAGGAGATTGACATTAAAGCCCGATGGACTTAATCTTTTGGTCAAAAACAAAGCGTCAGAATCAAAAAAAAATATTTTCTTAACAGCAATGAATTGCTCCAAAGTTAAACTCCAAAGTCCTTAAATGAAATAAGTACTGATATCTAAATTTCTTTTTTTCTTTGATGGTACAAAAAAAAAACATTTCCTAGTTATGCGAGGATATTTTTATAAATCGTGAAATATTCTCCCATTTAAAAATGTAAAAATGTCTGCACTTTAAATCTTTTAATTCAAGGTTAAAGAGAACTTGTCGTGTTTGTTATTTCTTTTTCTGTTTGTTGTATTTTTTTTTTTTTTCATATAAACGGTTGAATAAAAAAAAAAGCTCTCCATCCATGACACACATTCGTCCTTTAACAGCATTTTGCATTCATAATATTTACGAAAGCTTTTCACTCATGTTGCTTCAATGAATATCTCTACCTTCCTTTGCTCATGACGTCACTCGGAAAAATGTCGGTCAAATATGTATGTATTGTATAATGTATATAAGGCCTTATCTGTAATGTTTCATTGACAAAATGTACGTCTGCACAGACGAAAAAAAATATCCTCGTCCTGTAGAGGTATGTATATAGATACAAGTAAAAAGATACATAAATATACCTAGTCCTAGATACATTGTGGAATATATTGAGGAAGGCATAGAAACACAACACAGGAAAATAAGTTTATGTGTCCTCCTCTCGTGTGACGGTTCTATTTAGATAACTTCCGTTTCATGTGAATTCTAGAACGACCGACACCATGGCACAGCTATAGAGAGTGTGTGCAGGGACAGGAGCAGGAACAGGTCCTTGTATATTTGTATATTATATTGCGCCATAGTCAACCTCGGGTTACGCGGTATATGTACAATGTATAATGTACGTGGAACATTTCATTCAAGAAGATTCTGATTCTGATTCTGATTCTAAAGCTGTGTCGAAGCCAAAGCTGAAGGTCTAACTTCGTCACATTCACAACGGGAATATCCGACCGACGACAACGATGTCGTACCTACCTAGTGTTATAACGGTTTTTCAAAAGTACATTCATTGTACATTCGGTCTGCACAAGTGCCTTCTTATATACCTTCTCGTTTTACATGGATTGTGTCGAAAAATTTCTGCAAAGGACAACAAACTGCTGCCTTTCGAAAGGCACCTCGGATTTGGAAGCAGGCAATGGCGGAACAGTTCAAAGAAGCATTTTGAACCGAGCTAAAGGAAAGCGTGGACAAATTGTGTGCTTTTTCGTTATCCTTATCGTTGTCGTTGTCGTCGTTCTCGTTGTCGTCGCCGTTTTTCTTCTTTGAAATTAATACTCGTATCCGAGATATTTGAAATAAAAAAAAAAAATATACTGAAACATGAAGGCTCTGTCGTTATCGTCCGTCGTCGATAGTCGTCGAAGTCATCCAAATCGTCCTTGTTGCAAAATTCGTCGTCTGAATGAAAAAAAGAGTTCGGGAAAAAAAGTTATTAATGTCCTAAAAAATGTATGGAAATGTGCCGAACCTTCAATTGACTGTTGAAATAAAAGTGAATTAAAAAAAAAAAAACTTCATAAATTATGCATATTTAGTTTCCCCAGGAAATACTCAACATTATACTTGAATGAAATCGGACATTGCAGTGTTTTGAGTAAGTTTTTCGAAAAGACTATGCAAATGTACAAAAAAAAAACAGGAACTAGAAAGTTTATTGATTGATTGAGAAATTTAAAATGTTGTGTTTAGTTTTTAATCAAATTCAATTCGGTCAAGGTAAATAAGGGAAGAAATTACGTATATCTACTTTTTAGAGTACTTTTGTAAAAAATATTTTTTTCCTATAAAAGTTTATTGGATTAAGACCCAACATATAGGACATTTAAATTAATCACCACAAACTGGGAGCAGAAATAAATCATAACCATAACTTCCTAATATTCTTATGTATGGACAGATGGACATAATATCTGCAGCTGTTCAATGAAAGGAATTTTAATCATACAATCAAAGAATAAATAAATTAGAAGGAGTTGACTGCAATCGATAAAAAATTAAAATTTAAAGAATAATGCTTGTATACAATTTCAAGGTATACGAAGAAATTATAGTTTTTTGAAGACATTTTACTTTAAAGAGAGATATTTTCTACTGATACTTCCGATAAAATCAAGGCTTTGAACCTTGAAATATGAGTACCTAGTTAGTTTCATAAAAAAAGGTCAAGTTTTAATACAAATTTCGATCAATGCCAAGTGTGACTAGATATTTTAAAATCGATTTAAAGCTATTTTTGTTGACGTTCTAAAATCAAGAAAATAGAGAGCCCCAAACTTTAAGTAGGTAAAGATACTGATAAATATACTCGTCTTATCAAAAAGACAGAAAGAGGTATTGACTTAAAACAAAAATTTAATTTAAAATAAATCATTCAAACCTTATATTTATGTATGTATGTATATATTGCAAGGCGAATGCACATAAGATAATTCCAGATAATTCCAAGTGAACCTTATGCGTATGGAGCATGGAGGCTTTTCTGGATGCTGGCTGGTTTCAGATTTTTCTAATTTCCTTTCCATGTACCGATGACGACAAGTGGTCCTTCGAAATTACCATTCTTCTTTTTGGATTTCTGTAAATTTTATTCAAGACCTAGAGATTCTCCATGAGTTCTGATAATAAATTGGTTCAGCTGTTTCTGGACTCACAACTCATTATTGTTCTAGAACAGTCAAAACTGGAATCAAAATATCTTCATTTTGAATCAAATTTATGATTCTGTCTTCAAAGTAGAAAGTTCTTGAAAGTTCTTTATTTTAATTCAATTTTTCAATCATCTTGACGTTGATTTTATTTGTTTTAAGATATTATTTGAAAAATGCATAATGCATATAATTGAATCGAATTCCTTGCGTTGTTTAACTGTTCCAAAACTCTTAACCTCAACAAACGTCTTTGTGAAATTGTTGTTCGCTTGTAGTGTCGGTTAAAATTTTGGGCATATTCTTTTTTCCAATTTAAAATTAAATCAGCTTACCTTTATGGCCAAAGATATTGTTTTGTTTGTCTAGTATTGGGAAAAAAAAAAAAGAATTAAAACAAAATACATAGTATGTACATACATACATACATACATACATGCATAATTCAACTCAAAGCTGTGTTGTTTTTTTTTCAAGTGTACTTTATTTAATTCTAGGAAAAAACTGATTTAAAAAAACTGTCATCCATTGTTTTAGTTTTATTTTCATCCAAGTGACAATTTTATTGGTTGCTAATAAGAATTGACCTTGAGCTTGTATCAATATTCAAAACAGTACATTTTGGTAGTTCATTGGATATGACATTGCGGCTTTCTTCTTGTTAAATATGTTTTGCATATTTTTTTTTTTTTTTTGTTTTAAATGCTTTGGTTTAGATAGAACAATTTTTATCTTAAACCGTCTTTGAAAATATTAGAAGGGTTAACAATATTTGTTATGAATTTGATCTTGAAATGAGGAACAAAATATGAGATTGATAACACTAGTACATACAGCTTTTGAACTTCAGATTGAGATCGCAGGATAATATTGTTAACTTTATTATATATAATCTAAAATGTTTGTTTTTTCCTCCTCTACATTTTCAAATCTATATAAATGTCTTGTTTTTAAGAGCCACGATAGAAAGTCACCAGCATTCAATTTTCAGTTATATTCCTAACGTTTTTTATCACAAGAATTCTACCAGTAAAAAAAAAAAAAAAACATTGAACCTTTAATGACATTTTAACTTTGTGTAAGTTTAATACTTGAAAAATACCTGGAAAGTTTAATTAAGGGCAGTCTTATTCTTAAAAATAGAAAGACCATTCCGATTTTTAACAAAAAAATAGTGGGTAGTGAATATTGTTAACTTCTATTCATATAAAACCTTTTTTTTGTCATTCAGCTCCTCGGACTCGTAGATATACATAGAGACTTCATCAAAGCAGTTGTTGGTCTTCACAACTTGTTGTAGCTTTCAATATATCGAAAAGCAATGACTAATTTTGTAAGCACTAAACTCCCTTTATAACGAAAAAAATAATCCAGCATACAAATCAGAAAGCTTTAAATATGTCAAATTTGTTCAGCTGCAGTTGGTTTTTGTGATACAAGACAGGAACATACTCTTTACGAATCACAACTTACCACAACACGTATATATTGTAACTAGACTGAGGATTTGATTAATTAATTACATATGTATGTATATAAAGCACTTCTAGACTCTTAGATTTTTTAGCCAGGAGGCATCAACTCATTTTTCCTTCATTAGTAGGTAAAACTTTGAATCCTTGTTGTAAAATCAAAAAAGAGAAAAACTTTGAAGTATCCAAAAAAATTTAATTTTTCTTAAAAAATGTGAAACAAAATTCACAAGTTAAAATTAAATATCACTAAAAATATAATTTAAAAAAAAAACTCTTTTGTGCACCAAAATCGGTGTTAAACAAGTCAACCTTTAAAGAAGAGTGATTATTTGACATTATTACTATATGTGCCAGAAATAGCATAATTTGACATTAAAGTCCATCTGAAAGCACATCAAGTCCTTCTAAAGTCTATGAAAGTATAAAAAATCAATATTATCTAAGTAGGTATAGATCCATATCGAAAAAACTCTAAATTTTACCAACATTTTTAAAGAGTTAATTTTTGGAACATTGTACTCAGTAATCTAATCTCTAATCTCAAAATCTAATGATCAGAATATTAAAAAGTGTTATTCTTGTCTTTACCACGTGTTCAATTATAATTTTTTTTTATGTTGGTACAATTAACAAATAATACAAATTTAAATTAAGAAAAAATTGACAATTTTAAATAAAATTAATTTTTCAAATCTTAACTTATACCCTTGAATAAGACCTTCCCGCCCTATACGAATACATACATACATACATATGTATGTACGTTCATCCATGCACAATAAATTACATCAATCCTTCGTCGAATTGAAAAGAGTTCCCGTTCATAACCTCGACGGTTAAACATTGTTGTCATATACATGCACACATAGATATGTACATACATCCAAACATACAGTATATATGCAGATACACAGATACACCGAAACGCATAAACCTATGTATGTATATCAGTTTGTATATAAAATTCTATTTTTAGAATGAGGGTGAAATATTCTTATCGTGTCATCTATAATTAAACTGGAGGACGTTTACCCACCTGACGTCATAGTTTTGCAATTTCTGTACCACTAACCTAATATTTGGTATATATACAATACCCAGTCCTAGCCTGCGCCAAGAGCATCTCTCTGCCACCCATTTTTGGCCCAAATGAAAAAATAACTATACATACATATGTATGTATGAGTACATACGTACTTAATATCTGTACTGTTATTTTATAGAATATTTTTTTTTACTTCATTTAAATATTAGAGTGTGCGCTAAAATAAAAATGAAAATTCCTGAAAAATTGCACAAAAAAACAAATATTACTGTACATAATAAGAAAAGTGAAGGAATTCATTAAACAAAATAAGAAAATCCTAATTCAATGTGGCCAATAATTCTTCAGCAATATTTTGGTATAGGTACTTGTATAGATACTTTTTTTTTGTATCTTAATATAACGAACGAAATATCGCTCGGCTAGAAGTCGACTAAATATTCATTCATTGAGTGAGGACAACGATGACGTATTTCGGTTCACGTACTCCAACTCGGAACGCCACAAAGTAGGTCACGAATCCTTGCACAACGTGTATCCTGAGAAAACAACATTGGAACGAGTGTTGGCTCTGGCGATATGGCGATGGCGCTGGCGCTGACTCTGGCGCTGCTGTATCTGCCTCTGGGTGGTATAGAAACACAACATAAAATCTCACCATATTTAAAGATTATCCCGTACCTACCTATATCATGGATTCGTTGTTGTCGGGTGGGTATTTTTGTTTTTGAATTGTTTGGTAGAAGAATCTTGGATTTTTGGTGGAGACAAGTTTTGATAAAAAGCATTGAAATAGGTTCAGTACATTTTTCAGTTTCTGTCTATATTTTGATGTTATACTGTGATGAAGGAGGAAGGTCGAGTTGATTCAACAATTTGTTACTTTTTTTGATGTGTAGGTACATAATGTTGTGTATCTCGCCAAAATGTTGCAGACACAAAACAATGTTGATATACACTTTTTTCACAACATGATACATTTTCTATTGATAATAAAGCTGTGGGTAGGTATTGTTTACATTTTCAAATTTATTTTTATATAATACATCGACAGTTAAAGTGCAGATTTCAATCGAAAATTGTCTCTGATTTTTAACTACTTTGTTTTTGACTTGAAATATTACTTTTTTTTATTGTATTCGACTTTCGAGGAGCTGCTCTTGAACGGTCGATATGTTTATGGATAAAAAATTGTATTTAAGTTACCGTTCAACTCCGGGTTTTGAATTATGAGAATATTCCGTACGGTTTAGAAGTAATAACAAGTAACTCAATTGTCATTTGATCATAAGATAACAGAGATTTAAATATATAAATTGAAATGTGCCACGTATTCCAACCTTGATTGATTGAAAGTCTCCACCCACCAAAATTTATTAATTTATGAGTTAAATATTGAATCACCATATCTCTAAAGATGAAATTTAAAGCCAGTTTTTTAACTATACTCAAAAGTCAATTCTGTCTATTTTCGTTTATCCCAAACTCCTTAGTCAGTTCAGCTTTTTACCACATATCGTGAATCCAAAGGAAAGACTAATGAATTCCAGAAAAATGGTTCACAAATGAGACTCATATTCAATATTTTAAAATATTATTTTCAAGCTACGTGAGTTTGACTTTTAAAAGATCCTGCCCTCCATGAGCTGTTCCATCCCCAAAATTACTGTTTCATCCGGAATTTAAAAAAATAGATCATACGGAATCATTAGTGTCTTCTATCATAGAATATATTTTAGCAATAAATACGCCCAGTATTATTTCCTAAACTAGATACAAAACTTCGTTGAAAAAGTCTAATCCTTGTCGCTGAATACTTCCATTTCTCTTTTAATTAAACATGTCTTAAACGATAAACTTAAATGAGCATTAGAAACTCTGCCATCCTTCTAATGCTTAGAATGCTTAGGGGGAGTACCTAAGGATGCACCTTGTAAATATTCGACAAATAACCACGCGTTTTTCTACACACTAAACTCATATACGAGCATACGAATGTGTGTCTAGTGCCTTACCTACCTAAATCAGATTTAAATTTGATATTGAAGCCCTATGATGTCAAGAATTTAGAGTATATGAATGTGTATTTAAAAACATATGTACATATTGCACATAAGTATTAAACAAGTGAAGCACTTTTTTAACTTTTTTTTTTTTTAATTTAGTTGTTGTTGGAAGAATTGTATATTACCATTGTGTTTGCGCGGCTGCACGTTCCGTCATATATTACATGACAACCCCTATTAAATTGGATTCGTTGTCTTTGGTACAGTTATTTTTGTTGTAAGTTTTTTTTTTTTGCTTTTAATTTGGCGAACGTAAAGGCCTTTTATTTGGTTTAAATATTCAAAACTTATTTATTTTATTTAAATTCTTGTTATATGTAAGGGTTTAATTGCATTTAATCAAAAAGCGTTGATTCTGACTCGTAGGGTTAAGTACTTATTGTTCCTTATTGATTCAAAAAGGGCCTACATTTTTAAACCAAGTTATCTAGAAAGAAAAAACTCCTTAAAGGTCTATCTGTAACTATTATTTGTTAATGAATTTGCAACACTTCGTTTTTCTAGCTTTAATGGCTCCATGGTTAAATTAAGTCACTGAACATGGTAAGCTTATAGGTCCAGTATGTTAGAAGCTTATGGGTCCAGTATTTCAATGTGAGGTTCAAATAAAAGCTGATTTAACTCAAAATTTGGATTCACTGAAGGGTTTGTAAGATCTCATATCAATTTAAGCATCTTATCGGTCTAGTCTAGTGAAATCTAAAAATTTGTCAAAAATGTTGCCAGTCACGCATTTCCATATATATGATATTAATTGTATAACTGTCAAAATATAAATTCTACTTATGTAATTTTTAATTGGCAATCCGGAATTGGAATTGGAATTAGAAGCAGAATCCCAATTAAACAGTTTTTCTGAAATTTGAAATATTTGAAGTTTGGTGTGACTGTATTGGTATTGTGACATGTGTCCACTGCAAATGTGTATTTATATACGGAACAAATTAGGAACAATTGTTAAGATTATTTTTAATATTATTTTCCATTTTTTTTATATTTTAATTTTAATTTCAAGCAATCACTTCACAGACATTTATCAAATATGACATTTAAAATCTTTGAATGTGTGAGTGATTCGGTTTTTGCTCCTGATTTCAAATCCAGAAGAGAAATCTCTTCTTTTTCAGAATTAGAACTGTCACTTTTGCCCAATTGAACGCTATGAAAATGCTTTTTTCTGCTTCCAGATTGCCAATTGAAAACGCCATTATACTTTTGATGAAAGTCGTATCAAGAATCAGAAAGTTGAAATTGTACATTACATTAGTTCCGAAAGTGACTGATTCTAGAGGTTCAAAGTGACATTTAAAATACAAAATTATATGATTGTCAAAATTAAGTTTATTGTCCATACTATCAAGTGTCATTAAGGGAACGATACGACTCCGATTGTAAGCCTCTTTTAGACGATCAGTTGTCAGTTCAGATGTCAGTTCAATTAAAAAAGAAACTGTATTTTTGACGTCAGTCCGGTGTTCAGTTGAGCTTTCATTTTACTTACATATGTGAGTATAGTGGAAAGTCAGAACAAAAACATTTTTGTATGTTGCTTCTCATTTCACTAAATTGTTAAATAAAGCAATTTTCTTCCACAAACATACAAAAGCGTTACACATTCCAATGAAATCGACCTTATTATCACTACCTTTCGAAATATTGAAAAAAAAACAACAGGAAATGCAAATGAAATGACTACTGTTCAGGAATTCAGTCTCGTCTGAATTGTTTCATGGCCACAAACTAATTCTGAACACACAACTGGAAAAATAAGTGCCTATGTACCTAAAACTGAGCATTCACAAAAACCTACATACATAAATTTTATTTTTTGACAAATAAAGATAGACTTCACAAAAATAAAACTGCAAACTGTTAAAATCTGTCATCAATGTGCAATTTTCTACGACTCAATTGACGAAAGAATTTTTGTCTTTTTTTTTTATTTAAGCGCCACAGATTTCAGCGCCCTCCAGCCAACGGTATAAGGAATTAATTTAATTAAAAAAAAATATGCACCCCTTTTGAGAGTGGATTTATCGATAAATTCATTGACGTGAAGAAATCGACAATATGAGCAAATATCAATATAATTTCCAATCAATGATTAACAACTAATTGAAGGGCGCTGCAAGTTACATGGTTTGGGAAATTTTTGTTTTCTTTTTTTTTGAAAGTATTTAAATTCGGCGATGAAATAGGGGTTAATGTCCTAACGTTGTATGACTTTTTGGGGAATTTCTTCCTCTCCACTACATATACATATATACATTGTATATGTATGAACAGACTGACAGTTCAATAAATATAGATGTCAAATGGTGCTGGTGCTGGTATAGTGTGACTTCGAATATGTCATTATAGAACTCCTGAAGTACTCGTACAAGCACTTCTACACCTAAAAGGCATGAGACGCGGACGCGGATGCCATAGAAATGATTTTGAACAGAAATGGGGGTATGTTATGGCTGCATTATGCACAAAAGGTAAGCAGATGCAGCCGGCACCAGCTTAGAGACGTCAGGTAACCTGGATCGTATTCCAATTGCACTGAAGGCTTCCGCGTTTATTATGTGCGGTATAGGAATAGGAATACTATCTCGAGGCTGGCTGGTTGGAGGTGCATACTCATACATACATACATAGGTACAATGGTACACATAATATAATGTGCTAAAAACCGATTTTTCGTTCTTTAACAATTTGCTTTTTTAATCAAATCATTGAAGGTCTAGTAATGGCAGAAATGACTATGCAGGAATAGGTTTATAAAATTATGCGCTTTCATAACGCCAACGACCAATCAAATGAAGTATTAGATGTATTGTAACACAATTGTATGTATGTATATTTTAGGTTTACTTTCTATGGAATCTTAATTTATCTAAGAATTACTTAGGTAATCTCATACACTAGCTTAAAGTGCCCAAATTATTTTGGTTAGGTACCAGCAGGAGAAGAATAACTCCTTATAGACACATCGCGTTAATAATAAACTGAATTTAAATTTTATACAACTAAATGACGTTGCTCTAAAACTAAAACTAAAATTACTTTTTTAGTAATTAAAGCAAATTCTTAAGCTTAATTTAAGTTTTTCGAGTAAAATTCAAGTTTGTTAAAAACTGCGTCAAAAAGAAAAGTTTGAATTTGGTTCCAAAAAAAACAAATTGTTAAATTTGTATTGATTAGTTTTGACAGGGTATTCGAGTTCGGGACAGAAAAACCTTTAAAAAATATAAATTTTGAGAATTTGCTTTGCATCCTTAAGAACCATATTTATATATGTATAATGTTTAATTGCTACCTGATGGAAGTATCACCAGCTGCCCCTTAAAGCCCAATGGTCACGACTTTTGTTTTTTTTTTCGATTCAAGGATTTGTTATAACTCTTAAAAGAAGACTAATGTCGTTTTCAATTGGCAATCTGGAATCAGAAAAAAGCATTCTCAAAGCGTTCAATCGGGCAAAAGAGACAGTTCTAATTCTGAAAAAGAAGAGATTTCTCTTCTGGATTTGAAGTCAGAAGCAAAAACAGAATCACTCACACATTCAAAGATTTTAAATTTCACACATGACAAATGTCATATTTTTGAATTAACAAATTGTGCGAACTGTGAAGTGATTGCTTGAAATTAAAATTAAACTATAAAAAAAAAATGGATAATAATATTGACAATATCTTAGCAATTGTTCCTAATTTATTAGAAACATTGTTGCAGTCGTCTTCCTCATCTTCTTCATCAAGTGATGACGTTGCAAGTGATGCAGTTAATTTTCTATTGCAGGAGTTTTCCAAA
Organism: Scaeva pyrastri; assembly: GCA_905146935.1. Taxonomy (NCBI): domain Eukaryota; kingdom Metazoa; phylum Arthropoda; class Insecta; order Diptera; family Syrphidae; genus Scaeva; species Scaeva pyrastri. The sequence goes on along the minus strand of LR989929.1, from coordinate 9,768,278 downwards.
AAGCCAAAATTGCAAAACTACCAATACAGTCACACCGAACTTCAAATTTTTCAGAATTCACAAATAGTGTTCAATTGGGATTCTGCTTCTACTTCTCATTCCGGATTGCCAATTGAAAACGACATAAAGCCTAATCGGCATAGGGAAAGCCAATTTGTTTCATCCTTAGCAATGTATATGTATGTACATCAAAATGAAAAACTATTGTTTTAGTTTATGTCAAATGGTTATGTCATGTTGCTATCTATGAATCCTCTTCAAATAGGGTGTCATTGTCGCCAAAAGAGATTTCAAAAGGTTTCCAACTTACATATGTCAAACCAAGACTATATACTGTCACTAAATTCCTATTAGGGATTGATGCTGGAACAATTCACATGGAAGCACTAGTTCTGAAAACCTTAGGACACACAAACACTTGCTTTCAAACATGGTTCCAGCAGCAGCTTCTTAACAGGCAGACTTCACAGGACATAATTTATGTCATGCGGTCCGATCATGACATGAAATCTCCAATGGAGTCGCGATATCTCATCTTATGACATGATGTCAGCGATCTATGTCAGCGGTTTTGTCTTGATATAGATGTCTGACATGAATTTGACAGATGTTTTGTTTTTGTTGATTTTTTGTGTGCAGCTGACATTTCATCTCATTATTTTTTGATTCTCATGCCGGCAGGTTTTGTTTGGAGCCAAAACAATTTTTTTTCGAGTACGAAATAAAAAAAAAATTTCAACTTTTTTAATAACCCAGAGGAGATAAAGGTAAAGAAACAGAATTTATTCATAAAATGCATTTCTAATTTTTCATAACATAAACAAACAATGCAAAATACGATATTCTCAAACAAGTTTGACGAAGAAATATCTACTATTTGACGTTTGCCAGAGATACTTACAAGTCAGAGTCTTTTGCTTGAATGAAATGTCAAGACATAAACTGCCCAGCAAAGAGAGAAGACATTTCAAAGATATAGATGTCAGAGATTTAGTTGGCGATACAGATATCTAGTGGAGTCGGCCTGTAAAGACTGACGAAGATCGTTCTGCATTATATGTATGTATGTACAATGTACATAGATGTATCCCAGACAGTGCTGACAAAAAGGAAGGCTTGTTGAGAGCTGAGATATTAAATTCTAATTAAATGACAATTCATTATCAATTTAGGAAACATTTTTGTAAATGTTAATGTAAATGAAAAAAACAAACCCTTGAATGTATAACCTTGCAGAAAAACTTATATTGACCTACCCCAACTTTCTACTTAGCAAGGTGATATCTGCATTAAATCTTTCTAATTTGATTTAATTTATAATCTCATAAATTAAAACTGTAAAATCTTATTTTAGATTTTTATTATTCCAGTATTAACCCTAGTGTAGGCTTTTTATGATCCGCTTCAAAAAAAGAGGTTTACGCTTTTGGAAATCTGAGCTCAAGAAAAAAGGTGTGTCTTCGTCATTGCTTCTAAATCCCAATTCTACAGAGCTTCACAACCCTCCAATATTCTACATACCTGACATATACAACAAATTGCATTGGATACAAAATAATAATGTTACCTACCACGAGTATAAGGAAGCAATAAGCCTAAATAGTGTCACTTCAACTGGGGGTAGTTGATATTTATGCTTCATATGTGCACCTATATTATATGCATGTTCTATGTTCTCCTTCACACACTCCCACATGCCTATACTGTCCGTCCACCCGTCCAGTCCGTCCAAAGGGCACCACATACACTTTACATACATACATGTATACATGCTAAGTGGCTAACATAACTCATACTAACAAAACCAAAATCGACACATAAATCAGCTATAAAAGTAAGAAGCTACTTGTTAAAATAGTTCACTCAAATAGTGTTTGTTTCATTGTAAAGAACCACCACTGGCTCTCTTGTCTTGAGCAGCTTCAAAGTCAACATCGAACCATCACCAGAAACAAAAAAAAGGACTACCCATCACCAGGATGACCGTATTCCAGTGTACTCGTACTCGTATACTCAAAGGATACCCTAACCATAAGTCAATTTGGATATTTAGTACAGCCCCGGCTAGAACGTATGACAGTGATATTTGGTGTTTGGTCGGTGCTTAATTATGGGGGAAGGCAATTCTACATAACGTACAATGCAATGCCTTCTAGTGTGCACGCAGGTGGAAATAAGCAGAAGCCCTATTAAGGTTACCACCGAAGCAGTAAAAGAAGAACAAGAAGCCACCTACCAGCTTAAAGTCTTACATATGCCCAAAAGGAGACGCACAACTTCCTACCCTCTATAGTCTCAAGCCTCAACAATACTCGTATGGCACACAACGGTATTATTTCCTCACGGTCGAAACAACGCGCGATCTAATTTTAAAATTTCGAATCGAACCCAGTCTTAATTACTGTCACGAGGATAGCGTATTCGGCTTTGGACTCTGCTGATGGTAAGTCGAAGCAGCAGCGCTAGCAGTGGCGGCCAGTTTTATAAATAATATTATTAATAATTTAGGATGTCAATAGTACGTTCCAACATTTATTCGGCTTGGAGCAATTGATTTGGGTCATTTTTAAACATGAGAACCTAGAACACATGCTGTGGGCTTCAAGTTTTGAATAATTTATAAAAGAAGGAGAGCTTTGGCGTATAAGGACGAGTGTGTTCTACTTTTCTTCTTCTTTTTTTTTTTTGTATTTTCTAAAGTGAAGTGCAAGTTATTGGAGTATAGAGTCTATAAAAGAGGTTCTTATTGCAGCTGCTGGCCACTGCACAAGATTAGATTATGACTCTTGTGCGTGTGACAGCGGCTATTGTGAGATACCGAAATCAACATAAGATTGTGATATTTTTGTGATTTAAGTCTACAAAATTTGGCATTCTATTTATTTTCAGGACACTGCAAACTTGCGAAGAAAGTTTACAGAAATTATATTCCTTCTTCTTCTTTCAAGCTAACTCGATGGTAAAACGTTAAAGAAGTTTGTCATATGATGACATTTTAATCTTAGTGATTCTTGGACTTGAAGCTTCTGGAAAAATTATAATTGTTAACCTGTGCTAATTTAATTAAGAGCTTAGCTTTGCTGCCTAATTCAAGCAGCAAGAATATGGAACATTCATCTATCTCAAGCTTAATTGTTCATGATATGTTGGAGTCGAGAAACTGCAAAACCTCAAACTGATTTTAAGAGTTGTCAAAAATATTTCTAATTTGTATTGATTTTTATTTTCATCCCTTAACAGCTAAGAGGTTTATACCCACTAAGTATTTCAAAAAAAAAGGAACAATTAATTAAATTAATTAGATCATGTTGCTGTTAATACGAATGAAATATTAAAACTTAATCCTTAAAAGTAATTAGCCATTAAAATATAATTATGCTCCATATTCAATTTGAAATTTTTAAGAATAATCCAAAATTATTTAAATATTTTTTTATCAGCAAACATTTTTCAAAACTAAATTTTACTTTTTTACCTTTGATTTTAAACATTTTTTATTCTTGCTGATTTCAATGTAATATGCAACACAGACACACAGACTCACAGACACAGTAATTGTTTAATTTTTTACTATTTTTTATAAATAATCCAAATGGATGAGAACTAAAATGGGAAAAAATTTAAACTACATACATAGAGTAAAATTGGGTACAAAACTAATATAAGTAATCAAAAAATGTCTTTTTAACTTAAAACATACTCATTCCATATAATAAACATGCTTATTATTGGATATTTATAAATGAACTTTAATAATAAACATGTAACTTGATTAGTTTTGAAGTTTGACCTTTTGACATTTTTTTACTTGATTTCTGTGACAGGGAGTTCTGTTTTTTTTTTTCATATAATTTGAATTTATTTGCATCGGTATAGTAAATCGAAAAAAGATGTATTATTATGTAATTAAAAAATTATTTGTTTGGTCTATAAGTATATGTATGTACTAGCTGCTTTTCTATGCATTTGTGAACATGATGATTGAAAATTTTAAAAATATATTTTTACCTTTATTTTCTTACGATAAATTTTTGAGAAAATAAACATAATAATTATTATGTGTGTTATATATAAAACCAGAACAATCAATTAAAACTATAACAAAAAAACTATCCATTGTACATTGTTTCTTTTTTCTAAATTAGTAATTTTAAAATTTTGTTTAAATTAGTGTTATTCCGTTTGCCCGTAAACACGTAAATAAAGGGGAACTGTTAGAAAAAGTAAGTATCATTCCAATCGTGCATTTGGTCTTTTATGTAATTAAGCTTACACAAGGAAAATTAATATCTTGAGCATTATTCTAAAATTTAAATTACATACATAATGCACATGGTCGAAATATTTAAATAGAAAAAAATAATTCCAAACTAGCAAGGGCAGTTTTTAATGATACTCAACTGGCAAAACAAAGATTTATGTTGGTAAAAGTCAACCTTCTAAAGTTTGATCAAAATATGAGTGTAATTCCATTTTTTTAAAATACTAGTATGTCGAAATTCGACACCATTGGTCACATTCTTAAACTATCAACTTTGAAAACAATTTGATCAAAAATAAAGGTTTTTTTTTTATTTTTGGAAATAGTACAGTGTGTAAATGAGTGTCCCAAGTATATTCCGCACATCTTTGCAATCGTGGCTTTTCAACCATATCAAGTTTACTGAAATCGGTCAAATACTTCTTGAGAAAATGGCACCAAAATATTTTCCTTATCCCATTTATTTATAGATATACATAGATACATATGTATGTACACACATTATGTTTTTTTTTCATGTAAGATATTTAATTTAAACTAAAGTATATACACATACATAATATACTTTAAATTGAATGCTATCAAAATGTATTTTTGTTTGACATTTATTTGGCCCGTTCTCAAAATCGTGAGTCACTAAAGTTGCAATTAAAGGTGGAGCATTATATATACATAACACACATACATAGAAATTGATGGTTATAATTTCAAAACTCAAAACTTTTGATAATTTTGAGTAAAATGAAAAAAAATTTATAAAAGCTGCTTAAATGATATTAGCAATTGGTCTAAAGCAACAGTTCTCAACCATTGAGAGTGTGCGGACCCCTAGCAACGAATTTAACAGAATTAAATTAAATGTATTATTGTATAAAATCTTTAAATAACACTGGTCGTCAAGGTTTTGTAGCTGACAAAAAAATTATATTTTCCCGAACGTTTTTTGTTGGCCTGGATTTGAATCCGACTTCAAAACCACTCTATCACGTCAGGTTTTTGAAATATCAATTTTTTAAACTTGAAAAACACCTTAAATTAGGCTTTCTGAGGCTATGTAAATTCGTGAAGTACTTTTTTAATAATATGTGTTATAATTTCTTAAAATCTATAATCCCATCTTCAATAGTCAGTTTAAATATTTTCAGTACCTCATTTTCTTTTACAAAAATTCTCAGTAATTGGTAGTCTTGACTTTCTAGAAACGTTGAACCTTATGCTAAAACGGGTTTTAACAGAAAAAGTCAAAAATGGTTTACAGTGATTTTTTGTCCTGAATTGAAATTTCAACTTGAATATTTTCCATCAAATCAAGTTTTTGACTACAAAAATAATTTTGAAAACGGGTATTTTTTAAATTTGAGCTGATAGCTAAGATCAAAGTTCGGATTCAAAATCATCGTCAAAAAATAATTTTAAAACGTGTTTTTTAAACCCATGACAGCATTCAGAGTTTCTCAAAACTTTGTATAGAATCAAATGAACACACATAAGCCATTCGAAACTAATGATATTTTTCAAAAACTAAATGAGATACTCAAAAGAATAAATTTTACCTCGAAGACAAAGATTTGCAAAATCATCATAAAATTTATTGTTAGGAACTGTGATGGTCTAAAGTCTTAATTTGAAGTTTGGAATACTCTTTATCTATTTGTTATGTTTTTGAATTTATAAGGTTAACCCAAAAATTATAAAAAAATCAATTTAATTTGGAAAAGAAGAATTTGAAAATTACGATTGGAATAATTGACTTTCAATTAAACCCATTTAGGAATAGAGGAGTTTAGAAAGGAATGCAAACTTTTTTACCGATTTAATTCATTTAAGTTTATTTAACAGAAAGCATAAAATGTATAAAAAAAAACTTAACTAAAAACATAAAACCTCAACAGCCTTCACAAACAGATCCCAAAAAAGTATACTAATAAAAAAAAACTTAAAAATAACGTCACAGCAATGTTTTTAAATTATTTAAACCAATAAAAAACTTCAAAAGTTTCAGTCTTCATACCGTGAAAACTCTCAAAACAACAAAGATTCCCGAGTTTTGAAAATGCCTACCTTGATTTGCATAGGAAAAGAAGAGTTTTGGTGCGGAATTAAGTTTGTATGGGAATAAAGTACTCAAGAGTATAGGAAGTAACAAGTTTTGATAATTTTAGATAAATACATAGACGAGGGATCTTCTCAACAACACGTTCTCATACTTAACTCATTTTTGAAAAAAGTGGAATACAAGAGTTTTTAAATTATATCCCTCAATTGTATTATCTTTAAAAACAATAATTTAATGATGGTAGGTACACTGGGTCGTATACGTACTTTATTTACATTTATTCTTTTAACATAATATTTTTTGAATCATGTAATCTTTTTCAAAATTGTTGTATGAGAGGAGTGGTTATTTTATGATTGTTCATTTTTAAACACTATACACTCAGTTGTAGTTCGAAGAAAATGTCAACAAATTGTCAAAAACTGTTTCACTCAAAACTTTTCTATATACATTCTTAAGTTTTGTTTGAAAATGTCACTTAAATGCTACTAGCCGTTTTATCACCAACAGATTTAAAAACAAAAATCACAACTAAACAAATTAATTATCCGAATAAAAAGTGTTGCCAGTTGAGTACGAATTGACATATCTAAAAACTTCAAAATAATTTTAAACTAACAGTTTTTAAGTACTAACTACTTTTTTTTTAAATACCTCCAAAAGTTGTTCTTTTTAATAGAAAGCTCGAGGTGAAAAGCTCCAAATAGATCCCTTAACTACGCAGGATCCACCTCAAAGGACTCTTGTATTTCGTTTTTCTGCATCTATAGTTTCTTTCCTATTTGCAGAGACACAAAATTGGATGTCAAAAAAGGCAAATGTACATAAAAACATCATTGTTGTGGCAGTTGCCAGAGTGTATCTTCCGTGAAAAGTGAGAGTAGTCAATAAGGAAGCAATTCCAGAGGATGCATTTTTTTTACCTTATAAAAGGAAAATTACATTTTATTCATTAAAACTTTCAATAGCCCTAATAAAACCTGACCAAATAGGGACAAGGCTTTAAAAGTGTGCGGTTGCTTACTCGTTTTCGGTTGTTTTTTTTTTTTATGTAACAGTCAATGGATTGGGGAATGGCCATCTGCCAAAAGTAATCGAAAGTGCAAATGTCCTTCGGTCAAGTTTCAAATGAAGTGTTGAGAACCATCAAATATTATTTGCAAATTGTTCTGATATTATGTGATTTTATCTACCCAATGGTTTATTAGTTTTTGTGTTTATATTTTTTCGTATTCATATTTTGAATATGTTCCGACGTCGTCGTCGTCACCAGTCGTCGAGTAGTGCCTTTTTTGTAGAATTTCTTGAAGAAAAAAAGTGAAATTAAATTCAGGCATTCTGTTCTATTAAAGAAAATGCACACAAGAACTGTGCCCTGCTGAATGACCTACTATACTTTAAGTTTTGGCAATTGAACCAACATTTGGCCAGCAAATCTCCGTAAGTATGTGTTTCAATTAATTCAATATACAATATCCGCCATTCCACTCCTCACACCTCTCTTTTATAATAATTAAAAACCAGTGTGAAAAATCCTATCATCATTGTCACATCAGACAATGTAACCTAATTTCTTTGGAAAATGTACTCAAGGGCCCATCCCTCTTGAGAATTTGCCTCTAAGGTGTCTAGTAGCTTTTTGACCCCTCTTCTCTGTAACAGTAGTTTCACTTCCTTTTCATGCGATTGTAACGTTTGTCAACTTTTCAACAAAAAAAAATAAAAAACCAAAAAAAAAAAAATGAAAAAATAAATTATTGTTGTGTAGCAACGACTGAAGCGGGTGAGAAGCGAAGCAGATTTCTCATATATCAGTTTGTTAAAAATTTCACAAAATGCAAAATGTCATCGAATAGTTGCTGACAGGGCCACAGGGTGGCAGCACTGAAGTTGCGCTGGGGAGGATGGTACTTGATTGACATTTCTTTTGATGCTTGAATGGGAGCTGATAGCTTGAGTTTCACATTTCCTGTTTGTTTTAGTTTATTTTTTTTTTTCGTTCGATGTTTCTCTCTTTAAAATACGCATTGTATTTATTTTTTCCTCTCGTCGTCGTCGTCGAGAAAAGAAAAACATTTTTAAAGATGACAATGTGCTATATGGATTTCAATTAAGTGGGCATATGTATATAGCAGGAACCATATTTTCAGAGTTCCTTAGTTTATTCTATTCGCTTAAGTTTTTGTAGTGAAATTTAATAAGGGAACAAACGAGATTTACTGACACAAAATATTATTCGGTTTCATTATCGTATTCAGATTCGAATACTGTTGAAAATATTTGAACAAGGTACTTCAATTGCTAAAACTAGTACTTGGTCAGGTTATGATGATGTTGTGTGATTTAATCGATGTTTTCGTAATAAAATTAGCACACTTAAAGTATCGGAAAAATTAAGTAAGTCAATCAGTCAAAACCGGAGCATTACTCTGACAGTAATGCAATTTAGATAATAGTTTTGAATGTTCAATAATTCATGTTTCACAATTTTTAGAATTAAATTAAAACTTTGTCTCTGTGTCCCCAAGTAAAGTCGTAGAAGAACTTATGAATTTATTGGAAACATATGCTGTACTGAACAAGTCTCGGTGCTGCTCTAGAAACAGTAAAAAGTGTTTAGATGGCAATTTTGAGAAAAAAAAAGATAGTTGGACTAAGAAATAACTTGGGTCCGAAATGGCACGAAGAAACCTAAGCTGGGTAACTTTCCAAAGCATACTCGAATTAAGTTGTTACAATTTAAAAATATAGGTCTTTGGGTTCGAAGAGTTTAATGCTACAACTTTTTAATTTTAGCTTAGACTTATGTAGTTGTTCAACTAGGAGTTTTATAAACCAAATAATCTGCAAGAGTACTTGCCCTTGTAACCTCTGGGATTAACGAAAAACTTGCCTATAAAATTGATTTTATTTATTTCTAGAATCGCACAATGGATCCATCACCAATTACAGTAACAAGTGTGGCAGTTATTGCTATTTTAGTTTTTATGGCCGTTTTGGCATGTCACTATTTAAGTCCAAAAACAACATCATGGATTCTGTCCAGCAAAGAAGAGACAATACGATTATCTAAAAATAAGCTTTTCAACGCCAATGGTTATCTGGTATGTTTATTTCTTCTCTTGGTCCCGATCGCATCCAATAGACAACTATGTAACTTTGTCAACATTTCAGATTCACTCGGGTTCTGATTTTTTGCTTAGCTCGAGTGGAAGTTTCAAAAGATTTGATTCGGTAGATCGTGATTGCAAGGATCTCGGTCAAAATACAACTCATATGCCATTATGGAATATACCACAATCAGATATACCGCCACAGCCACTACGACCAGCACCAGCACCAATTCCATCAAAAATAAATGAAGAAGATCTCAAAGATTTTGAAAATGAATTCATAACAACTGCTTCCATATCTCATCAATCTCCACAGATCAAGCAATCTGCCACAGTAAATGCTCTTCCAAACAGTCATTCAACTTCCATTGATGCTTCATCTCTTAAACGAAATCTCTCCACTCCATTGAACTTTGAAATAAAAAATGCCACAACTGCTACTGCCATACCAAGGCCAACAATCAAACGCATTGGCACAGCTCCCAATGGTCAGCTGATAAATCTCTCTGAAGCAGCTTTCAAAATTCAACAGAAAGGCGAAGAAATGCAACGTTCCAAAAGCACCAATCCTTTTATAAACCAAACCAATCAAACAAAGTTCGCTGCAAGTCCACCAACTTCACCACTGACAACTATCAACGAGATCTGCCAGCTTAGTCCGACCGAAAAACCACTGGAAATGAAAATTCCAATTACCGATGACAATACAAATAAAAATCCATTTACTACCGTGGAACTTCCACAAGAACAAATAATAAGCCTTTCCGACACGGCACCCGAGAATAATGACGCACCCAAGGAAACATTTATCAATGCCATATTTGATTTTATAAACCAAATGCCTGCCAGTCAGAATATGTCACTGCCTTTAAACTACCAATCAAACTCGAACTCAGAAGTGGTGGCGGCTGCAGCTGAAGACTCTGGCAGAAAAGCCTTCTTTCAGTTCAGGAATAGATCGTTCTCAGAAACCGAAGCCACAGAAATTGATTTGAAACAGTTTTGCAGCAATAGCAATCCGTTCAAGCGCAAAGGAAGTGTTGAAATTCAGAAGACCACGTCGGAGGAAGTTCTTTCATCAAGAAATGGGAACATTCCTCCGTTTCGACGTCAGTCTTCTGTAGGTTTTGGAATTGGTCGACGAAATAGCTCGCAAACTTCATTGGACAGTGATAAAGGGTCTTTGGATAGTATTATATTGCAGAGAGCCATTTCATGTGATTCCGTCAATTCGGAGTCATCTGTTCTACTTTCGGACCTGGAGCAGCCCACACCGGAAATCACAGGATATTTGTGTGTGGGACTCCATTGTGATAAGTATGCATAACAAGGGGATACATATTTTTTCTGGGAATTTCTTATAATTGTTCTTACTTTTTTCAGAAATACAATAACAAATCAAAGTGTGGACATTGTTGTCAATGTCATGGAAGTTAAGGAGATTGCTGGATATACAAATCTTTATCCTTTTGACACATTTGTGCGAATTTATTTAGTACCAGACCAAGCAAATGCTGTTCAAACTAAGGTACATTACATATGCTCAAAAGGAAAATCTTCTGATTTAATGTAATGTAATTTTTTAATATTTTTTTTTAAAAGGTTATCAGAGATTCTTTGACACCAAGCTTTAATGAAACATTCACATTTCAAATGAAGAGGCGACAAGGTCGACATTCGTTATGGTTTCATCTTTACCACTGTGGAAAAGTTCACACCTTGATTGGTAAGTTTTTCGTTGATTTCATTCAATGCATTGATCGTTAAAACACCAGTTCATTATTGGTTCACTATATTCTTTTTGATTTGAGTTCGCCATTTTTGTTTTTATCTTCGTTAAGTTTATCATGTGACACTTTATCTGTTTCCACTGATAATAGTTTGACTATCTAATTTATGTGAAATGACATTTAGTACAAAATAATGACATAACATTAAATTAATTTTTATTTACATACATAGGTGAATCCGAATTGGAAATCGATGAAATCGTTCGTCCAATGACAACGTGGCTTCCATTATCGGATACAAGGAAACAAAAAGCCAAGTGGGGTGAATTAATGTTCTCACTAAGCTATTTACCAACAGCTGAACGCCTCACCGTTGTCGTTGTTAAGGCGCGAAATTTAAAATCTCATGAGCAACTTGCAACGACCACAACAACAACAACTGGCAATGATATTCAAGGAATTTTTATTAAGGTAAGTGAATTTACAACTTCGAGATTAAAAAAATTAACTATCGATATTTTTTTCGAAATTAGGCCTATCTATTGAAAGACGATAAAAAAGTTTTCAAGAAGAAAACCTCTCTCAAAAGAAAGGATCATCGCTGTCCCATTTTCAATGAATCAATGATATTCAGTATTCCCCCATATGCACTGAATTCAGTTCATATCCGGCTGACGGTAATGTGTGCAACCGGCACTGAGGTGATTCCTTTGGGCCATGTCATAGTTGGTAGTACAACAACGGGCAAGGGCTTACGACATTGGCATCAAATGTTATCGAGCCTCAGGAAGCCTGTTGCAATGTGGCATATTTTAAGATATGCGTCAATAACAACTAACGATGAGCGAAATGACAAAAAGAGGATTTTCATTGAACGATAAGTTATACCTCACCAACCATACATACATACATTTACCAGTTATTACAAATGGCTTATTTATATTTTTAATTGTATGTATACTTACCCAACAATAGTATTATTTAGCACCTCAGTGAAATCAAAGTTATTCCATTTCCAACCAACTTCCGGAAGGTGGTGTATCCACAAAATAAACAAATTAATATATTAACTAAAGTAAAGATTATAACAATTTTTCATACGTTTTTCTAATGCCGACTACCAGTTCCAAGAACTTTCTAAAAATCTAAAAATATGAAAGATATAATATACAGTATACCTGCATGACTAAAATGAAAACATTATTATTAATTATTATCAAAATTGATGTAGGTACCAAAAAGAAAAAAAATAAACCATAACACTCAGTGATGACTCTGGCTTTAATAGAAAAATAAAAATATATGTATTTAGGTATTTTTAATGAGAATCAAAAATTACATAACCTCATTTCAATAAAGATATTTATTATTCCTTTGATTTGGAGGTTGCAACAATTCACGTTGCCTCGAATACATACATAATTGTATGGAGATCAAATTTAAGGGAACAACATTAAACAATCGGGAAGTGGTTATATGTAGGTGGATAAATTGACGTTAATTTGTCGTGACATATTAAGTCATGTTTGAAATCTATTTTTTAACGTTCACACTAAATCGCACTTGAGTCAACTGAGTAGAGACACTACACTTTATAAGCGACTTGGGTGGACTATGTCTTATTTAGTATTGAGCTGTATCATCTGATACCGTTGTCGCCTAGATGTTGTGCCTCTACTCCATAAATTTAAGTGTGATGCAGTAGAAATTTCATATACATAACTACAGTGACTGTTGTTTGATTTCGGTGATCGACGATTCGCTGCTCATTTTTGAGTCATTGGAATCCTTATAAAAAAACAAAAACAATAAATTAATAAAATTGGGATTGTGTCAATTCACGTGTCCCTTACTAAAAGAAATTAACCAGAGAATGTAGTTGTTGCTTGACATTAATACAGAAATCGGCAAGTACTTCACCACTTCCAATAAAACTCGAATTATAAATGTTTCTATATTTTGTATTTTTTTTTTAATTTGCATTAAATTTGTTTGTAAGAATTAATTTTAAATCATGATCATTTTCTGGAAAAGTTTCCTTTTTTTATAGACATATAATGACGGTGTATAATCTCAATTATACTTTGACATTTGTGAATTAAAGAGATACCTACACATATAATAGATAGTGGATTGTTAAAAATGTTTATAAAGTTGATTTTTCTTGAAATTTGTCTCAACTTTGGAGCGCGCACTTGTATATCATTCAAATAATTTTAAATATTTTCAAAAAAATATATAATCATATTTTTAATCATCCTTTTAAAATATATTAATTTTAATATCATATTTGTTTTAACATTTCTCAAACAAATTTAAGCATCATAAATTGTTTTTTAAAAAAAAAATTCAAATATTTTGGACCAAAGCTCTTGACTATCTCTTAACTAAAAATAAATTAAAAATTGAAAATAAACTTTTCATTCCAAAAATACCAACTCAAAAAAAAAAAACATGACATGTAATACAATTTATTATAAAATCTTTCATCTCAAACAAAAACCATTAAAATTACCGCATTAATACAAAAATAAAAAAACATTTCACAAGCAATTACAATATATACATAAACATAAGTTTCTACTAACCTAATCACATTTTTATACCTCCTAACGAGTGAAAAGAAAATTACAAAAATAAAAAACAAAAGGTTCATACACAATTACTAAAATTAAATTACATAACCTACGATACAAAAATATCTTAAAAAAAAAAAAAAAAAATTGTATTATTATTGCGACTTGTGGCAATCAGTGAATCAGAAAAACATTGGAAAGCTACCGTTTGACTGTGTCCTTTTATTTTTTATTTTTATCAAAACAAAATAAAATAAAACAAAACAAAAAAAGAAAACTATTTATTTCAATAATGTTGTGATAATGGATATACCTTTCAGAAAAAGCCTTCTCCTAGAATTAAACACAAAATAAATTAAATAAAATAAAAATACAAAACAAAAAAGCATATAGTAAAAAAATATAGTTGAATTGTTGGAATTTAAAATTAATTATATTACATTGTACTGCAAAGACAGCAAAAACAAAATGTTGTGTTTTAAGAAAATATATATTTAAAAAAATACAAAGTTAAAGCAATAAATAATAAATTTTAACATCTTTTGTTATAGTTGAAGCTAAGAAATATATTTAAAATAAAAGAAATGAGGATATTATACAATATATGTATATCTTATTGAATTGATTTAATATTTAAATAAATATATGTATACTTTTTATAGATTAAGTGAATTTATAACCAAGATTTTTTAATACAAATTATTATAATTTCTGTTGTGGTAAGGCGTTGGGATTAAGGCAAACTTTTTGTTTCACTAGTTTAAGTTATATGTAAGTGTACCTTAAGTATATACTTGTTTTAAGTTGATTTATATCATACATATATGTCCTCCAGGATGTGCATTTACATACATTTATTACATACATAGGATTTCTATCTGCAAAATATCTACACAGGAAAGTAGTTTTGGTATCATAGTTAAGTCGGATTTTGTGACTGATCTGATTTGAGATCTAAGAACACAAATCTTTTAAATTGCCAACCTTTTTATTTGATCTTTTTTTAGAACCGAGTTTAAGTATCATACATTTTATACAATGTGTTATAAATTGTTCCAAACTTATTCACACTTTATCCCATTCAAATAATGTCAGTTTTAGTTAACATTTGAGTCCTTATTAGGTAAATACTTCAAAATATTTGTTCAGTTCTAGATTTCGAATAAAAAATAAAAGGATTTCCTAAAATTCTTATTGTATTGGACCTTAAAATAATAATAAACATCAGCAAGAAAACTATGTACTATACAAATGTACATTTTGTTAAACAATTTCTTCCAATAATAGCACAATGAATTTAGAATAGAAATGCACACCTACTCGTATATTAAAAAAAAAAAAAAAAAACATATCTATCTTTTAAGTTTTTTGTAGGTACATTTAACTCATCAATTCATTTGATATTATTTCAAAATACATACATATTATTTATAAAACAAAATTAATAAAACAAACAAGAAAGCAATATTATTTAAAATTTAAAGCTTCTTTTTTGAAGATTATTATTATTATTATTGAATAAAATAAAAATAGACTTATATAACACCAAAACTGGTGTTTGTTTTATTGTTAAGAAATGTAGACATTTTAAAATTTGTTTTAATGCAATTGCGATTTACAATAAATTTTAATTACGTACATACATATATGACAATAAATGACAAACAAAATAAGCTTTTATGTAACGATTTCTTCTTTTGGTCTCTCTTTCTATCTGATCTGCTTAAATCTTAACATTAAGTTGAATTATTATATAATTTAAACTTAAAAAGAAATAAAAGAATTTGTAATTGATTTTATTAGTCGAAATTTTCAAAAATTTAAAACTTTATTATTGTGTTATTTGTAAATTTAATATTGTTAAATAAAACTTTAATTTGTATTTGACATATGTTATAGTAGAAATATAAGAATAGTGAAACGTTAATTCAATTTAACACAAATTAAGACACCAATTTACAACAAAAAAAAACGAAATTATCGATCTTGTGCGAAACAATTATTTCGTTACTTACGAGAACAATTAAATATATTGTGTACATAATGTGGGAGATATTGAAATATGAAAAAATGTCTTTAAGTCCTTATTCTGATTTTGTTTAAATCTAAAAAAACTACTTGTGATTAAATTTGCGTAGATAAGAAACAAAACTCGTCATATCCCATTTAAATTTAATTTGAATATAAACAAAGTTAAAAATTGAAAATTAGGATTCATAACCGAATTCAAAACAATATTGTCTTTCATTTTAGACTTCCAATAAATTTCATGTTAGATGGCGAGTTTTAGTTCTTATCAACACAATAATTAGGTATATTTTATTTAACTTTATATATTATTTACTCGACGCAATATCTCAAGGTGCTAATTAACTAATTTAGCAAAATTTTCACTTCTATATTTCAAATTTTACGGAAACTATTAAAGAAGCTAGTTTATATAACACAGAGTGTATAAACAAAACAAAATGTTGCAAAAGTCTTAATAATATTGATTAAAAACAAAAAAGTATTTACTATAGATTATATTATATATTATACATAAATTATATTGATTGATTGAAAACACATTTGTAATTTCGTTATTTATTCGAAAAAAAATAAAAAAAATTAAATATATTGTTATACGAAGTAACAATTTTTTGAAATGGTTCAAAAAAGAATTGAATCGTTCGTTGAATCTTCTGATTACTTTTGAGCAAATATTTACAAGACCAATCGGTAAAAGATAGTTAAATTGACTTCTAATTTGATTTTTCAGTCCAGTAAGGGTGTACTTGAACATGTACCGTATGAATTATATGAGACTGTGGAGTAAAAGGGACTCCCGAGTCAGAGTTTGATTTCATAACACATATCTCAAGAGAACCGGAGAATACCGAAACAAATTCTTATTCTTTTCTTTTACTTAATTATTTTTCTAATTATTATACTCGTTAATGATCAGGCTTAGATAACCTTGATAAAAGAAGCTTATGGCGTCATGTCAGTGCTCTTGGCGTTTATCGATTGACTACCCTTTCTTCCAGCTTCGTTAAATTCCACAAAATAAATCAGAGTTACCACAAACGTCACAATTACTATTTTTCTAACGGAAACATCAATCTTTTGTTCAGTTTTGACATTTGGGTAGGTTTAGTTTTTATTTAAACTTAATAAAATTAAAATCCTTTTCTTCTCTTTTATTTTATTTTATTTTATTTTATTTTATTTTATTTTATTTTATAATAAATACATTTATTTACAAACTCGAAATATTTACATATGTATAACCAGAATCTCAAGACCAGACAATCATTTTCCCATTATAGACTCAATTGAAAACGAAAGCTTAGGTCGTTTGGAATATAAGCTGGTTTCAGTCTTAAACATTTTCGGCTGTTCGTTAAGTTCGATCGATGTATGATTTATACTGTCAGATCTTTCTCTTAGTATATCACATGGATTACTACCGTTACTTCGTAGATGCCCCGGCGGCGGCGTCACGTTTAAATCCTGATGGGGATAGTAGAAATTTTGCTGAACGGCCATTTGAGCAGCTGCAACAAGTGTTGCTTCAATAACCAAATCCAACTCTGGGTCAGCAAAAGCTCTTCGCTTTCGAATTCTGTCCAAAAACGGCGATTGTATAAAAGCGTATTGTTGACGTGATTCTGAATTAAAAAAAAAGAAAAAGAGAAGAAAAAGCAAATCATTTAGTTAAAGGACACATCCAAAGAAGTTTATTATTTATTATTCTTAAGAAAAATAATTTTGTAATAGAATTCCTTCCTTTCCGCTTCGAGTGCAAATGTAAGTAGTGCATTTAAGTGTGAAATTATACCTAGCTTCTTCTTCTTTTGATGGATATTACGTTTGTGTCCTTATTGCCCTGGCATCAGATTTCTTCAGTTCTTTTGTTTTCGCTTGATTTCCAAAATTAACTGCATTTTTAAAATGAAATCTGATCCCAAGTCATTTCCTGCAGACAGAAAAGTGCCCTTTCTTCACGAAAAGACACCACATGTTCGTTAAGTGTGTCAGTTAGGCGACATACTGTCTGGGAAATCCTTTCGCTTTACATATCGTCAACATGCGAGTAATAAAAAAATATAGAATCTATACACTAGACCCTCTTTGTATCCAAACAAAGTACATACATTTACATACGTATGTAGGTGCGCATTTTAAGAAATATTAAAAATATATTCACCTTCAATTGCTGCAGCTAAGTGCAATGATGACTTTTGAAGAGTTCGACGTTTTTGTTTGTAAATTATTTTCTGAGCCAGTAATGCTTCCTTGGACTGTGAAGCTCGATTTGTGATATTCGAGTCTAGGGACTCCAATGTCTGTTGCCGTCGCAGGGCAATATGAGCTGCCAGGACTTTTTGTCGATTCACAACTAATTGACAGTTCGGGCACGAGCAATCCCTCCAGCGACAGAGTTTCTTGTGTCCTTTGATGCAGGAAATTACTCCGTGATTTCGACAACGTGCACACTTGGGAGTTCTAAATCCTCTTTTCGATGTATCTGTATGAACTTCATTTGATTTTTTTTGAATAACAGACATGTTCAATTGTTGTTAACTTCAGGATATCAGCCGCTTTTTTTAAGGAACTGGACTTATCTTCGATTTTTAATTAATTTGATTGCACTTTTTATAATTTTTTTGGTAGTCCTTTTTTTTACTTTAATAAATTCTGTTTTATTTATTACAACTACAAAAATATCTCTTGCTTTTCTTTTCGGCAATGCACTTTTCGTTTTCAAACTCAGTTGTGATCTTTCCACTCGAATGCTTTGTTTGTAACTGATTTTGGGATCAACTAGCGACGGACCAAGGCGACTGGATGTCTGGTCGTCTGCGAAGATAACTTGAGGGAGGGATGCTGATGCTGATGCCGATGCCTGTTGAATTGTCTGTCGTCGTCGTCTCATCCCAAAATAGAAATTGTCATTTGAAGTGGTTTTTTTCTACTCAAACCAAAACAAATTATAAAATTGCCGTTAAATCGAAAAGTGTTTGTCTTTTAGGAAAAAAAAAATAACGCACCTTCCTTTTTTTATCTATGAATAAAATATGACACTGGTTTTCGTTAAAGAGGCAATGTGGTTCTTTTCAAATTAATTTGGATTTGAAAATAGTGGGCGAATATTTTGCATGTTTTTAAAATAGGAATATATAATGTATGTAGGTGCATGTTTTGGGCATCTAACTTAACATTAATCAAGTACATAAGTAAACAATCTTATCAAATATTTTAGCCTTAGCTCATAATAAGTTACTTAACCCTAACTAACTAAATAGCTCCTTCTTGTAATATGTACGTTATACTGTTGTAAAATGAGGAGGACCTACAATTTATTTATTCAGTAAGCTATTGCATTAATGTTCGTGTGACCGCATTGGTCTGTTTCAGGGCTCGGTTCAAACCTGACAAATATTCCAGAACGTTAAATTTTCCTTTTGCAACTTAATATTTATTGCATATGAAGAACACGTTATATAATGGAACAAGAGGCGAAATATTTCATGGTTTGTTTAGATTTAACATCAAGCAACAGGAATTATATATTATGTCTCTAACGGTTTATACATACATACATTGATCTGTAGCCTTAACCTGCAAAGTTAGTATCTGCAAACACAAATATTCCATTTCATAATCTTTAAAATTGATTCAACGTTTTTAATAAAAAAATATATAAATATTCTTAAACAGTACGAAAAAACATAGCTATGGTTTAAGGCTCTTTCAAAATCAATCCTAAAAGCATGTTCAGAATATTCATCTAATTTGAATTTCTTTTTCCTATGTACAAGTATTTGATCCGAAAAACTTTCTCATACATTTTATATACATAATTGGCTTTATGAGAAAGTGAAGAAAGGAAGTCAACATAAGTTATTGAACATTTCCTATTTTTAGTGGCAAGAAAGTTTCTTTTTAAATATTTACATATTGTATCCGTCGGATACGGGTTGATCCAAACAAAAGAAAAATTACATAATTATGTAATAACAATAAAAGTCCGGTTTATCGTCAACGAGTTTAAGATGATGTCTTTTTTTGTGAAATTTTTATCACTTTAAACTCATGCTGTAAAATTATATATGTACTTAATGTCAGTTGTTGTATTTTAAAAAGTTTTTACCAAAAACATGAACAAAATTTTACACCAAAAAAACATGTACTCCTCAGAACACGATAACTTAATTGATATGTCACCACAATTGTTAAGAATGTAGTTAAAGAAGATTTAGGAAAACTAAAAGAAGCCAACAAAGATTATTAAAAAACTAAACAATGTATGGTATATTCAAAGTACAAATCTATTTTAACCTTACTCCTTTACTCAAAAAAGAAGTCTTCACAATTCAAAAAATATATTTTGAACCTTAAACAGGTAAACAGTTTAAGCTTAAGAATCAAAAAAAAAAATCTACCAACATACATACATGTCCAATATTTTGTTTGGATAAATATTTTGATAACTACTCAATACCAAAGTGTTCGAAACTATTCATAGCATTGTCAATGAACAAACCTAATGCATATTTTTATTTTCTGTTATACTACACTGTCTAATGTTGCCCATGTACTTGCTTTGTTATTCATAGGTTGTCATTTGTGTTGTTATTTTTCTTGCATTTCGATTTAAAAATATGAATATGAAAGAACATCTGTTATTTTAATGATTAAATTTACAAATTTTAAATTTCTACTTTTGAGAATTGTTTTCTAAAAATTAATATAAAAAATAACATGTCTCACAACACGCAGGACATCCGCCAGGAAATAATTCGAGAAAACCTCCCCAAACTAATTGAACAACTAACAGCGTTCGGGGTAAGAATTGTTTCTGATTTCTGAAAATAGAAAAAAAAACATTCTCTCATATTTTTAAGCCTTCCGATGAAAACTTTAAGCGTTGCGAACAATTTGCCTTGTACATAATCAAAAATCACCGGAATCTAAGTGTTAATAGCCATGAAATCAAGCGTAAAATCGAGGGAATGCAAGAGAAATTCCGGGTGGCTAATTATTCGCAATACGCCGATCACCTACAACATCTGTGCGAGGAATTGGTCAAGCATCCGCTTTGTGTTATGCATTACGAGGTAGATGTGTCCTGGTCTATTTTAGAATTTCTATTCAATTTGGCATTTAATCCTGTCGGGTCGTTGCGCAAAAACAAAGACCAAATCGATTTGAATGCCTTAAAAGCCTTCGAGGGCGAAGAAGTCGACGAAGAACACAAGTTCTTAAAGAACCTATTGAAGGAGGATTTTATTGATGATTGTTGTAGTTTTAATTCGGATTCAGACCTAAGTGTAAGTATTTTTGGCATCAAACGCAAAAAAAAAATCTATTTGCTCCCTCTTACTTCAGGTCTGGTCGGACGAAGAAGGCGAAAGTTCATCAGCCGAAGTTAAATCCACTCAATCAATTTCAACCGACGAAAAATCTTCGAAAATGAAATGGCCTGCCAGTTGGAAACCCCCAGAAAAAGATCCTCATTTTGTGCAATTCGATGGAAGCACATCTAGAGATATTCTCAACTCTAGTGTGCAAAGAGATTGGTGGAATCCCAATAACAAAACTCTTCTAGAAATTCCCAGTCAGCGAACCGAGGCTAATTTTGCTCAGCTATATAATTCTTTCCTTAGTGAAACGTCCAATAATCTTATCAAACGAAAAGTCCTCTCAACTGAGTCAGAACACTCGTTGATTAGAGAAATTATCTGGATGTTTAATTCTCCCCAAACTTGTAAATTCTTCAAAGTAACTGATAACGACATCCAAGTGCAGGAAAATGTTTCTATTCCAAGCTTAAGTGTGGTATGTAATTGGAAATTAATTTGGAAGCCCAAGTTTTGTGTATATATTAAACAAAATTTCAATTCTATTCAACAATCAATTACATAAAATCTTTCTTCCCAAGAATGGATTGAGAACTTATCTAGAAGAATCCGTTATCCCCTATATAAAAATGATGAATACTTTGAAGAAATTTATTGAGTCAGTATACATTCCCACTGACTCACCATCGCCCATAACATATGAGTGTTATGCTGCTAATTTGGTTGATCTTTTGGAACCCATAAACAGTGCCATAGTAGAAGCTGATATTTCAATACAAAAACCAGAGTCTCAGGTTATTAGCTCACTTATTCATCTACAGTTCCGACTTAACAAGAGTCTACTGCTTTTAAAGAGGATTTATAACATCCACACTCAGGTTGTGCTCGATTCTAAGCAATCTTCATGTGAGTAAACAACTTTGTTCATATTTTTATTTTTTGAATATGTTAACATTTTTTTTCCAGCTCATATCCTTAGTGCCCATTTGCTAGCAGCCCTTCTGCATATCAATCATAATGCACAAAGTCCTGACGAAGCAAATCTATCGATATCCCTTTTCCTTACAACCGTTAAAGTTTTCTGTCAACTTATTGAAGCATGGTGGAGTGATGGTCGATTGGATGATTGGCAAAATGAATTTCTTGTCGAAAAGTTAGTACTTTAAATTTTAGCTTGCAGAAGACTTTGTCTATGTTTAAAATTTTATTTTTCAGGGTTGGTGAAGGTTCAGAAATAAAAAAGCGTCAATTTACGAAAAATCGGGAAATGGCATTCTTTGTGCCAGCAAATGTATCACAAATGATAACAGACAATAGTTTTATACAACTTTTACTAAGTCATTCGGAGGAAGCAGGAAATACTCTCAATTTGTTGTATCAAATCAATAAAATTTCTGATTTGAGGAATTCATTGGATATAAAAGGTGAGCTCGAAAATACGGAACTCTGATGATCGAACTGGTACTTAACACATTTTTCTATAAAGGTAAATTGTACGACCAATTTATTGAAGAAGTTTGGGTAAGCATTCGAGAACTTAGCACTTCGCAACCGACACCGTCCAATAGTCCAGTTCCAACTGCCGATATCAAAAGATTAAGCTTAGATGAAAGTTCCGAGTCACGCAAAACATTTGAATGCCTTGCGACCAATGACCAATTCCTGCTCATGGCTTTTGCATGCAATTTAGATGAGTTAAGTAGAGATTCTACTGAAAAATCCGACACTCTCACCACAGATCCTCCACCAGCTTTGAAAATTTTCAATGAATTAGAAAAAACATCACAGATTATTCTACCGCTTGAAGACATAATTCTTACCTCAATGACTCAAATATTAAATGCACGTATTGCTTATGCTAATCAATTCGTTATAAAAATGTACCTCGAAGAGTTTGAAGTAAAGAAACATGTTCAAAATATTCGAAAAGTTCTACTTTTTGAATGCAGCGATTTGATGTCATATTTTTATTCGAAACTTTTTGTACAAGTAAGTCCGGTTGTTTAATTTTAAAGTGCTTTAAATTATTTTTATTTTAAGATAGAATCTGAAGAGAATTGGGCAAATCCTTTCCTGTTGAGTGTGCAACTAGACAATATCATGTGTTCGAAGTTTCCAGAACTTTCATCCCTGTTTCGTGTCGATATTCAATCGACTTTTCGATCTATAACACCAAAGGCAGGATATTCATTGTTTTTTTGTTAGTGTTGGGAACTCCTTTTGACGATATTTTGTTTAGGTTACAGAAGCCGTTGATGAAATTACGATAGGCTACAACATCAGCAAGGAGCTTCTTCATGTCATTACCGAGAAATCCCTCGAGGAATATAATAAAGTTTTTAGATTTCTGTTAAAAGTGAAGTGGGGAATATGGGCTTTAGAAAATCTACATTTTCCCCAATCACGAAAACGTTCTGTGCCATATGCTCCATTAGAAATGATTGATTTGATAATGAGAAGATTAGAGCAGCTTCGTTTTTGGACGATCTATTCTCTGCAATGCATTCACTTCCATCTGATGACACATGTCCTTCAATCGATGGGGCAACAATTGAATGAAAAATTTGATAAATGTAGCCACATAAGAGAAATGCTTAGAGTGCACGAATCCTACATCACAACTGTGTGCGATCATTGCTTTTTGGGGAAGACGTTCAATAGTATTAAAGTTGGCGTTGAGCAGGTATGAGCCAATATTTTGTTTTCGGTTAAGATGAAGTTCAGTTAATTTCGATTTTAGCTTCTTAATTTGGTTTACATTATTCGAATGGAATGGAATAGTTGTCTTAAGGAAATTGATTCGAAGAATATGCTATCTTCTTTGTCCGATGATGAACCAGACAGTTCTGGTAACTATGTTGCTGTTTCACAAATTGATGCTATCGAGGTAACATACATAAGATGTCATCAGTTTCTAGCCAATAACCTAAACAACGAAGTTTATCTGAATCAAAATAATTTCTGTAAGTTATTTAAATTGAAATCACTTAAGTAGTGATTAATTTTATTCTAAACCTTCTTTTCAGTGTCTGGGTTGAGTGCAGCATTTAATGCAAGCATACCATACTAGAAGGTAAGTAATTGTTTCTATTTGAAATGAAATTACCTTTCGAGCGCAAGCTATCAAATTTTGTCTTTTTTTCTCAGTTGTTTATAATTTTAAATTTGCTTTTCAATCAGTTCTATGTCAAGTTTTTTGTTGAATTACAAAACATTTAGAATTCTGGCAGGTATAAGATATTCGCCGCAACAGAACCCACAAACACAGTTTTCATAACACGCTATATCCTTATTTACATTCCCACCTTTTATTATTTGAAATTTACAATCATTTGTCATGTACATCTTTAGTCATCGGTCATACGGGAGCAATGTAACCATCCTAAAGCAAAAAAATAACAAAATGTAAACAAAAATCCATAGGGAATAATTTTCAAATATACACAATTGACTTAGGTAGACACACCTTCCTTTAAAAACAATTAATTTATATAATGTTGAATGAAAGTTTGCGTAATACATGTTACAATTACAGTTTGTATGGAATTTGCCCGAACAAACAACTAAACCGGTCAATCCTGCAGAAATATTAATAGCAAAATTGGTCTGATTTCTATCACGAAAATTTATCCGCCGATACCTCAATTATGCAATCGTATGTATATGCCAAAGAAACCATGAGTAGTGCTGGCCGGATGGCTAAAAATATTAGCAGGCAGGTACTGTCTTATACAAACTATGCAACTAATGGCAAAACTTATCAAAAAACCAAAAATAACATCAGCAAAAAACAAACCTCCCTCATATCAACAACATAAACAGAAATTCAACTTAATTTTCAAAAACCACCCTCAATTAGTTCATAACAGCATAATGTTAGTCAACACGAAGACCACATCACTTACTACCTCCTATTCGAGCAAATTGTCCAGAATTCTCACCTCATTCGCGTGATATCACACTGTACTCGTAAATTTAAAAACAAAATACCTTAGCAACGACATTTGGTCAAAACCAATATAAGATAGTTGTTTATTCGAGAGTAGTTTGCGTTGTACTCGCAATGAAGAGGCAAAAGGCAGCTATAGAAGGTTTAAACTTTTGATTTGGTTTTTGTGTGTTGTGTTGTCTCTTTGAATCGAAAATAATTATATTTATCAATGGTTTTGTATTTTTTCTTTCTATTTCCTTAGAAGTGCGTCACAGTTCGAGTTTATTTCTACAAATTTTCTTGTGGCTTAATGTGTATCTTTTTGTGATATGGGCACTTGCATATGCTTTCTTTATTCTGCACAATGTAAGCAAACATTTTCTTACTACTAACTAACTTCTATACACAAATAATCATAAAATATGTATACATAAGAGATAAGTTTTGATTCATTAAATTCTATGAATGAATACCATAGATGAGCGCGTGTTTAATGATACTTATAATCGGCAAAGTTTTGTCTTGAAAAAGTTTTCTCTTGATAAGAAAAAAAATTTCATAAGTTTTTCAAGTTTTTTTTTTCTATTCTGAATATTGTATATATTCACTAAGAAGCTAAGGGTAACTATTTAGAGAAGATAAACAAACAACTTCGGTGTTATAAGCAACGTTTAGTGAAATCAACATGTCAGTGTAGGTATTCCCTAATTAATAGTTGTGCAAGTGAACTAAAATTATTTTCAAAAAACTCCACGTAAACGAATAAATATAGTGAACATTTTTCGAAAACAGTTTGAAATGCATCAACATTGCAACGTTATCGGCGCTTTTATAGTTTCTGTGATGTTTTGAACGTCAAAAAATATTTAACTGACTTCAGATACATATTTAAAACATAATCAGGTTTGATATAAATGAGAAAATACAATCCTTATAAAATATCCGTGAAAGCTCATTTCGGACTTCGTAACAGATTTGGATAGAACTCGTGACAGAGCTGAATATAATCCTTTTTTATTAATATTTATTTATTATTATTTATTACCGAATACAAGAATCACATAAATAATAAAAATTCGCAGTAGCTACATAATATGTACATACATATGTACATTAAATTCATGTACTACCTGCATGCGTACTTTTGGGTTTTTTGTTTCTTCACTCGTGCTTGGCTACTTGCCATAATAATTTATCATCAAACAAATTTATTTCATAAGTATGATTTGAATAAACTAGAAATGCTACGGGGGCGGTATCTTACAACACACTGTTGGAAGTTAAAGGTACATCAACATAGAGGAAGTTACCTACTATAAGAAACTAGAGCATTATGTATGCAAATAGACTTTAAAATGGAAATAATATATGCACATTTAACAAGAACATGCAACATAATTTGCTTGTCGGCTTATTTTTCTATATCTCGTTTAGTGGAAACAAAATAATAGTGCATTTGTTATGCTTCATAGATTTAAAGTGAACGATGTAGTAGCAATTTTAAGTGATCTTCGGCTTACATTTCTCATAGTATTTACATTTTGAAGGGAAAATCTTAATTTAATTTTTACAGTTGAATTGCAATTATTTAATAATAACAACAAAAATAGACACTCATATTAAGAAAGTAATTTCTTCCATATGAATGGTTGATTAAACATAAAAGCTGTCTTTTGATTTTAAAATTAAATAAGGTCGTCGTTGTGTTGCAAAATCTTATAAATGTTTCCAGATTTACTGCGTCAAGCTTTCTTTGTGCATTGGACAGAAGATGATTTAGGCTGGTTTACAATAAACTGTATCTACAATTTAGATTTCAAATACATTAATGAGTTTATTTTTAGAAGTACAACCGAAAAAACTAAAACATGAAAATCGTTACATGTACATACATAAGATTATTGCATCGTATAAGCTCATTTCAAAATTGGTCATGTACCTTTAATTAAATTTAAAAAAAATATTTATAATATAGAACTAATTTTTATTCTCTGTTTAAAGGCTCATCATGTCGAAATGAGTCAAGTTATTTTCACATCTTTTGGCTACTCAGCTGCAGTAGTTACAGAACTTCTTCGCTTATTCCTTGGCTACTCTGGTAACCTTAAAAGAAAGGTTAGTTCATTCATTTGTAAAGAACAGACCTAACAAATTCTTGTCATGTTGTTATTATTTCTTTTTCAGCCAATCGATTTGAGTGTATTTTTAGTGGTATCAACGATCATCCAAACCCCAATTCTTCTATATCTCACTTTATTTTTGGACACCCAACTTCACATAATAATACTTGGATGTTTGATATTATTTTGTCTACTATTCGAAGTGAATCTCGGTGCTTATACTTGGCGAAGAATGTCAATGCAACAAAACAATTTGCAGCGCATTAAACTCTTACTAGCCGAGAAAAAAGAACTACAGAACAATAACGACTAACTTTATTCTTGTTGTTCGATTAAAATCTACGTCTTTTTTATTGCAACTTTATTGTATTATTAACTATATTATTTAAAATTTCTTTTGTATATCTGCTCTGTGCACACTACGCACACTATTTTTTTGTTGAAATATAATTTCAATAAATGCATGAATTCAAAAACAAACAAACAAAACAACATTCATTCCTTCTATCAAACTTTATAATTCTCTTCTAGATTGTGTTCCATGTACAAGGCATCGATTCGGTCCAAAACGGCTTTCATTCGAGGAATAAATTCTTCTAAAGTCTTAAGATTTTTTGCTTGTAACTCACCACTGCCAATTAGTTGCGTACGAGTTGGTGCCCAACGGGAGATAACCTGATAGAAAACCTCGTCATCAAAAAATATCTGGACCTGATATTTTTATCTTACCGAAACTGTATTCTGCACAAACCAACCGTGATATGGTTTCAGTGATCGATCATACGCATCTTGGAGGTGATTTTTAAGATTTTCCAAACTTTGTTTATCGTTGAACATATTTTCAAAGAATGTACATATCAATCGGAGACCACGTTTTAGCCACAAGAGTGAATCTGAAGAAAACTTTTTGTCCAAATTGATATTTTTCACAATGAGGTCCTCGAGATATCGAAACTTGTCTTTTCCCTTTTCATAGCTTAGGGTTAGTTTCTGTGAAGAAACGGAAAAGTTATTGATTATTTTCATGATATTATTGTTATAATGTAAGCATTTATACCTAAAATGAACTTTATAAAGCTATCACAATATATAAGGTATTTTATCTAAATATGTATAGCAAATCGAAGAAATAAACAAACTAAACTAAAGTATGAAAATTTGAAGAGTGCAGTGCTCAAAAAAAAAAAATAAATCCCCTGATAATAATTAATTTAAACATAACAAATATAAGGACCACCTTAATATGCGTTATATTAATCGCTTTGTTGGAGTCTACCATATACATATATAAGTAAATTTAACAAATGAACACAATTCTTTTAGGTTTTATAAATCAAACAAACTGGCAAACCAAAAGATATAACAGGTGTGTTATCATACATTTGTTGCATCATATTCAAAATATATCGAGAGTACATAAACAACAGATGGTAAAATATTGAAAAACTCATTATGTCAATAAAAGTTGTTGCCGTTTTTGGACTACTTCTCTTATATTTCATAATTTATCACATTAACTTACCTCTATATTTCCACTCATATCCTTAGTTATTGGTTTGAAGAGCTTACCAAAAGTATCTAAGAACAAAAAATAAATCAACATCAATTTAGGTTAGTAATGTTGATAAGAAACACATTAAAACAGGCCAATCCCAAAATATTTCATTTCAAAGTCCAACATACCTATGATTGTAACAATTTCTTGTGATGCATGAAGAAATGCTTCGGTTTCAATAAGTTGGTCCTTTTCGATGACAGGAAATCCTTTAAGATTTTCAAATTGTATTCTCGGCACGGCAGCCGATTCAGTCATTTTTCAATTTTTTTTTTCTTAAAAACGCGCAAAACAATAATGTTCTCTTAACCAAAGAATAAATTAGACTGATGATTTATCGATAGTAAATCAATTTATCAAATTCCCAATTCTTTCTATTCGTACAACAAATGAAAGTTATTATTATCTTATCGTTAATGTTGTTTAGCTATAAAACAGCATATGATAAGTGATAGTGTCGCTGAAGCATATTCTATCAAAAAATAAAAAAGAAAACATACGAAATTAATTTAAAAGATAAATTAAAACATTAAAAAGAATCAATTTTGAACTCAATTAAATGGGTGGAATGAAGAGAGACAAATATTAGTCTCATAAACAAATAGTAAAGATATAAGCACTACAATTTTCAAGATTCAAGAATTAAAATATTCTTGCGAAAACATTGCGTGGATACTTCAGTAGAGATCGGTGAGCTGGTTACCCTCTGGGGACCCTGTATCAAATACATATATTTTGAGTACCATCTGCCAATATTTAAATTTGTCTTATTCAGTTGCACAATTCTGGTGCATGATGTTTAAATCTTACTATTGACCTAGTTAGCATTTTCATGCGGCAGTATGGTTAAAAACAGGGTAAGATCATCAAATTAGAATTCCTATACTTTGAATTTAACTACATACATATTTTTGTAAATAACGAAACAAATACAATTTCACAAAAACCAACGTGCCTTAAACATACATATATGTATTTAATGAAATGCCAGATCACTTAATGCATACAAAATAATAAATATATAATTACCTTCACCATCTAATTAAGCCACAATACGCATAATTCAGAAGTTGCTTGCGTAACCATAGGGTAAACATACCAAACGTACATACATACATTTATGATTATACAAAAAGCAAGAAACAATTTCTATTCAACTATCAAAAAGTCACATTTAACCTATTGCACTTAAAACACTTCAAAAGCTCAAATACGCTAATTTCTTGTTTATACGATTTTATTTAGTTTTCGTTAATAAATTAGTTGTGTTAGCGAAAATGTTCAAAAATATTTTGCCCCTGTGTTACACCTCTTATTGTAGTTGGAAGCGTAGATTTTAGTGGTTCTTCTTCAAGTTTAAATATGTATTATGGTTAGTACTGTTACTTTTATTAAGATTAGAATATGTTTTGGCACAAAAATACTGTCATTTCACAATCTTAGGCAATGACAACATATTTCAAGTCATCCATGGATTTGTTAATCTTTTTTTTTACAATTAGCCTTAGTTTTTTAATTTGTTTTAGCTATAAAACACCAATTTCTAATAGCGTAATACAAGCATATCAAAATGAATACAAGCTGTGGTTTATAGTTTTTTTTAATGTAAATTGGTGCAAAGCAAATGGAACATATTATAATGCTTCTCTTCTTGTACATTAAAATAGCCTTCTAGAGTCTACATTATTAAATTGGCGAATTATGGCAATTTCTCCAGAATATAGATATGTATAAGTTTCTAACAAATCAACTTTGTTTTGACCAGTTTAGGAATCAAAATCCAAGCGTTTGGTTGTGCCATCAAAGCAAATGGCAAACACATGATGCTTTGTGTAGTCAATGTGCTTTGGAAGATTAAACTCATAAATGGACTTTTCATTAGTAAATTCAAAATAATCGCTAACAAGACTATCTGCTGTGCATCGAATTTCTATCAATTTCAACGGGCTACTCGCCATTACGACGAGATTATCTTTTTCCTGCGTTATGCGAGTACTTTTCATGTCTTCCTTGCAATCGTTTCTCAACCAGCGGTTATATGCCAAAATGATTGCACAATTTTTAGTAAAGAAAAATGAATCACCACCGCACTTCTGCTCATGGTACTTTTCCAGAAAGCGGTTTTGGTCTCTTTTGACTTTGGTGAATCTTACTGCCACATCTGTCGCCTGTTTCTGTAATCCGATTATTCTGTCGGGCAGACTCTCTGTCAAATTGTCGATTGTAAAAACCCTATTAAGGTAGTCAAACCCATTTCCCATCACACCATCGTTGGTATGGCCAAGATCAAAAATATGCCCGATTTCATGACACACAGCTCCCAAGCTTGTTGCAAAGACACCAGCGTATGTTCGTCTGTAATTGCTATCGTCAGGAAATCTTTCCAAGTCAACTTTTTCATTATTCTCAAAGCAATTGATTATATCCTCGAACTTACTGGGCCATGAGTAGAAAAATCCCGAACCGAATAGAGCCAATCCACCTCCACCAAGTGCAGCATTGCCTTTCATGTGTCGCTTGATGTTTTCGTATGAGAAGTCACCATCGGTTATGGGCTCGTACTTTGTGCAACCGATGAAAGCCACAAACTTTACCTTCGAATCATTGCCATGCTCGGAATTGATGATCTCATAGGCAAATTTATTCCACAACTCTTCCTGTGATAGCTTTAATGCTTCTTCGATGTCTAAATTACTCTCAAATATCTGGCACCGCGACTTCAGCACAAATGTTCTTCTTCCAAAACCCAACTCGTTTAACTTTTCTGCATACAAGCATTGCAGCAATTTCATATTCAAATCAATAATTGCACAAGCTTCTGATGCACTACCACCTCCTCCACTACTACCACCAACACCACCACCACAACCAGTACTCCGTGTGGTCGATGAGTTAAATGAACCATCATGACCCCTACAAACAATGTAGAATGGCTGGACTTTGTAGGGATTCTCTTGTGGACGGAAATGGCATTTGAATTTTATAGATGCATTGCAATAGGAAACATGGAATTCCTCTGTCACTTTCATAGCCCCTGTGGCCTCACAAGCTTGAAAGCGATACAGTATTTTAAATTCACCATTGGCTAAGGAGACCCGAGATTCCTGACTTAAAATCTTATGATTAGGACCATTGCGAGTCTTCAATTGGATTTGTTTGTCAGGGGAACATGGCTTACTTATTTTTCCTTTGATGAGAAGAAATTCGTGGTTGATGACTGAATTGTTTGTTAGATTTGTTAACTCTATGACGTGAGGCACAACACAACACATTGCAGACAAATTTCCTAAACACGTAATCGAAATGCAAATTTAATTGAGATGAATATCAAGAAGCCTTGCAAAGGTAAAGGTAAAAGGTATAAGAAATATAAATATAAACAAGAATTTCCATTCCAACAAGACGAATTTGACAAGAAGCAGCTGGAACTGGATTTGACGTATTGGCCGCGTTCAAATTGATTGTTTCTCAAAACGATAAATTAGACAAGTTCATTTTGAACAGTTGTTTAAAAGAATTACATTCGTTTTGTAATACAGTCTCTAGAATGTTTACGAACGAAATTTCATAAGATTTTTCAATTTCATAGAAAATTCTACACGTCTTATTGACCAATTATGATCCAACAATTTAAGGGTATAAAATATTAAACCAAAATCGTTCAATAGGACCCAAATAAAAAATCTCAGAAAATAACTCATAAACATTTTTCGGCATAAATCAAATGTTCAAATATATATACAGAGCTTTGACAATTTCCATTTTCTGCTATCTTGCATAATAGATATGTAATTAAAACTGAATTTTTGGATTTATACTCCAAAAGTGCTTTCATATAATTATTCTTTCAACATCTACAAAAATTATTGAAAATAATAGAGGGGGCTAATTTGATATTACTCTAATCTGAACTAACCTTTTAATTCGTGACATTCACGTTATCGTAATATCGTAATATCAAGTTCTTCTCTGATCCAGTAAAGTAGTTTTTTGACAGCTCCTTTTGTTTTCTGAAAAATTATTTAAACAGCATATAGCACGCACAGCAAGAGCAAGTGAAACATGAATAAATAAATTTTTATTTTGTTGTTGTTGCTAAACTGTAAAAAAAAAAACAACATTATCATTACTGTTTTGTTGGCAAAGTTACCTCATAATTACTAAATAATTTCTATTTGAAATCAAAGCGAAGCGGCATCACTATGAATGGCCGTTCAATTCGTATAAATCGAATGCCAGCTCTTGTACTGGCAGTCATCGTGATATGTGGAATTATATACACTCTAAATGTGCTATCGGAAGATAAGCCCTTGTATGGAATGCTCCGGAATACAAATCAGGTCAATATGAGAAAGTTGCTTATTGGCTCGATACAAGCAGCACAACGAGGAGGCCTTGAAATCTTGGATGTCGCTCACTCCAGAGATCTACAACAAAAGAGTAAAGGAAAGACGCTGGAAGGTGTTGATGACCCCTACACGCAAGCTGATGCTAGATCACATTGCATCATGAAAGGTGGGATGCATAGAATATTCCCGAAATTGAATATTGTCTCCGAAGAGGACATGGAAGGTTGTTTGGAATCGGGATTCTTCGAGCTAGATCCAACTGTCCTCCATGAAACTGCCATTACACCTGATGAACTAGTAGATGTTAAGGACATAACAGTGTGGATAGATCCACTAGACGCAACCAAAGAATTCACAGGTAAGAGGGGTTTAAATGCTGGGGTATGATGTTCTTTCTAAGATCTGTTATTAATTCCAGAAAAACTATACAAGTATGTAACTACAATGGTTTGTGTTGCTGTGAAGGGCATTCCAGTGATTGGTGTTATTCACAGTCCATTCACGGGCAAAACTTCTTGGGCATGGCAAGAGAAATCTGTTTCTGAAGATTTGTCAAGTCTGAAAAAGGTTTGACCTTAAAACTCTTTTGACATCAACAAAAAATAATAATCCGTCGATTTACTTTTGTTTCAGGAATACACACTAACTAAACATCCAATAATCACTGTTTCCAGATCACATGCCGGTGATGTTAAGAACATTTCCAAAGAGGTCTTCGGCGAGAACTCTAATATCCTAATAGCTGCTGGAGCTGGTTACAAAGTGCTCCAAGTGGTAGCAAATAATGCAACAGCTTATCTACATTCAACGCGTATAAAGAAATGGGATATCTGTGCCGGTAATGCTATTCTAAATGCATTAGGTGGCAAAATGACCACATGGACTAACGAGGACATCAACTATGCAGACGGCAGCGATCCAATTAATGACAAGGGTTTATTAGCTGCGCTCACAAATCATGACGTTTATATTGCCAAGATGCTAGACAGACACAATAAAAGCCAAAGATAATTTAGTTTCTATATTATGTTTGTTTAACGATAGCAAAATAGGTACTTAAGGTGTTTTAGTTTTAATTTAAAATACAAATCAAAAGATGACAGTAAGGGACTGATACATTTTAACATTGTTTATTTACAATACCAGAAAACAGTTTAAAAAAAACCTGAGTTTATATGTTTTCAAAAGATGGAGCATTAGGAACTTAAGTGAATTACTTTAAATTTATTTCTTTAATAAATGTGATTTATAAGAAAATATATAAATTGTATTTGCTTTCAGGAAGAACACTAATAATGAGTAGAATACTTAACTCGATTTAATGTTATTTTATTTTATTGGTTATTTTTTTTTTTTCCCAAATTCAAATACAAGATACGCAATTCAAATTTATCATGGGACAAATTAAATATTTGAAATATCCTTACTAGAAACAACGTATTAAGGTATCCATCACACCCGTGCTTTTTAAAATAACTGAAGACAAAGGGCAGCAAATTCATGATGCCGTTTTACATTTAATAATGGTTTAGGGATTGTATAAAACTGATATTCTAATTATAATGGATGGAGAAAAGTTTTATGAATATGGTTTTACATATGTATGTAACTATAAATAGCCCGGCTATTATTATTTTGATATAGCGCCTTAATAAAAAAAATGCCATAAAAGTACTTAGAGGACAGCCCTGTCCAATTCATGAAAATATTCCCTTCATAAGAAAACGTCACTTGAAAATTTCCCGATATATCAATATATATATATATATATAAAAAAAAAAACGAAAACAACGTGTGCTTGAACTTTAATATTGGATTTGTTTTCGTTCTTCTTGTTAAACTAGAATACAAACAATGGTAAATAAAGAAAGAAACTTTATGCTCATAAAATTAATCAAAATACTTCGCAGGCCAATCTAAAGAAGAAATTAGAGAGCATCAAGCATCCTAACAGTCGCAAAACCAAAGCTTTAAGTAAAAAAGCAAAACGCCAAAATAACAAACACAAAAGTCGCTTAGGACATGCCATAAAAAGTAACATCATTGGCGAGAAACTTAACTGGTTTTTGGGAAACATTGGAGAACGCACAAATCCATTAAGTCCTGAAGAATTTGAGGAACTAATCAAATTGTATCTCAGTAGATTTGACGAGGAACTCGAACAAATCGCACTTAAACAGTCAATTTCAAAGAACCGCGCTCATCAACACGTAGCTAGACAAGATGTCATCAAAATCACACTTGAGAAGGAGAAGAACGAGTTCTATGGAGGTGGAATGGGTAAGTGTGTGCTTGAATGTCTTTTAAGATGATTTGTTTATTTTATTTTTGTACTCCTAGAAATGATAAACCTTTGTGATCCAGTTAAATTCAAATCACTGCTCGACTGGGATGGCAATGCAATAAATGTACAACACTTGAAATTCGATTTGATTTCGAGTGGAATGTTGAAGCGACTCAAGGTACCTAATCCATGTATTGTAGTGACACCGTGTAGCGATGGGGAACAAAGTATGGATGTTTCTACGAGTGCGTCGTAGTTAAAATTTGAATTCCAATTTTTTTTATTTGGACTGTTTGTTATTGAGTACTAATAAAGTTTCCGCTTGTAAAATAAATTAATTATGTTTAATTTAAATCTGAAACAACTATGATTTTCCCCTTCTTGTATTCCCTGGGTCCCATTGAGCATAGCATATATAATGTTTGTAGCTTTTTGCAGATTCAAAATGAAACGTAAATGTTTGAAAGGATTTATTCATCAGTTGTCAGTTTTATAAACGCGATTTTTTTATTTCATTCAATTGTGAAATTGTTTTTACATTCAGAATTATTATTACTTGATATTTTAAGCATATTTTCTGAGACCTACCAAACTAATATCGTTTTCCTGAATTATCTTAGAAAATCACTCCTTTTTATTTTGAAAATTATTACCTACAAAGAGTTGAACGGAAACAAAGTTATTGAAAGATTGATCTTTCATAACATTCATATTTTCATGTGAAGTGCTGGTGATGCCTTTCTTGACCCTTTAATAAAATCCGAAGAGAAGAATTCACAACAGATTCACTGTATTTTTAGTTTTTTCATTTTTCGGACCTTATTTTCGACTGCGAGAAGAACAACTGGTCAAACAATTAAGGTAATGGAGCATGAATACCTTGGGTCAATAGTAGCAAACTTTGACCTCTTAGGCGCAAAGCAAGTCGCATGGAGAATTGATGGCCCCGAATGTAAGGAAGGACGATTCCGCAATCTACCTCGAATTCAGATGTGTCGTGAAAAAAATAAACTCGGTAGATTCCGTCGGGCAGGTCACCTAGCTCGCATGAAAACAGTGGAACTACCTCGGAAAGTTCTATGTAGTACATTTTATGGTAGGGACTAGGGACAGCGTGGCAGACCATCCTTACTTGGAGGGACGGCGGCGGAGCAGACCAAACCGTCCGAATCCTTTGCGCAACTGAATGGCGATGGCATGGCGTTCGTCACGATCGGGATAAATGAGAGACTCCTTTGGTCATTGGTCATTGGTTATGAATCCTTATAGAAGAATGGTCATTATTGGTCTTTGGTCATTATTGGTCTTTGGTCATAAATGGTCATTGGTCATTATTAGTCTTTGGTCATAAATGGTGTTTGGTCATAAATGGTCATTGGTCAATATAGGTCATTGGTCATTATAGGTTATTGGTCATTGGCCTGTACAGGTCATTGGCCTGTACAGGTCATTGGCCTGTACAGGTCATTGGTAAAAGGTCAGAGGTCAAAGGTCAGAGTTCAAAGGTCAAAGGTACAATGACCAATGACCTATATTGACCAGTGACCTATATTAACCAAAGACCATTTATGACCAAAGACCAATAATGATCAATGACCTATAATGACCAATGACCAAAGACCATTTATGACCAAACACCATTTATGACCAAAGACCAATAATCACCAGTGACCTATATTTCGCCTATTGGTCGTAGCGTAATTTTGTATAGCTTAAAGTCTTCCTCGATAAATAAACTATCCAATGCAAAAAGAATTTTACAATTCGAACCAGTGGTTTCTGAGATTAGCGCGTTCAAACAAACAAACTCTTCAGCTTTATATATTAGTATAGGTCTGCAAGTAACAAAATTTTGTCAAATTGTGAGACACACAGAATTTGGTGCAATCGGGAATATAGAGTTTTGTATGTGGCTCAGTTAATTGTTACTTAGTTTAACTTGAACTGTCCACTTAGAAAAAGAAAAATTATCGTCTTATTGCACCTAAAAGTAAATAGCTACATCTTTTTAATTTGCACAACAATATTAAGTTTTAGTAAACTGTTATAATTTATTTTTCGATATCTCTTACAAATAACATAGCATCTTCTTTTTTTCCAATTCTATGGTTTCTGTTAAAAAATCAATAAACAAACAGCTTTCTCCTTCGCTCATCGTTTTATTTATATCGAACATTATTTAAATATTTTACTTCCTGTACCACATTTGAAGAGTCTTCATGCGCTTGACCTTCTTTTGCAGTTGCAGCACTCCATACATCAGGGCTTCAGCTGTGGGAGGACAACCGGGCACGTAAATATCGACTGGAATAATCCTGTCGCATCCACGAACCACAGAGTATGAGTAGTGATAGTAGCCACCACCGTTGGCACAGCTTCCCATTGAGATAACCCAACGTGGTTCGGGCATCTGATCATATACCTTACGTAGAGCCGGTGCCATCTTATTGGTAAGGGTACCAGCGACAATAATAACATCAGCTTGACGCGGAGACGCTCGGAAAACTACACCATATCGATCCATGTCATAACGAGGAGCAGCGATGTGCATCATTTCGACGGCACAACACGCCAAACCGAATGTCAATGGCCAAATGGAACCTTTGCGACCCCAATTGAGCAAATCGTCCAAACGAGCAACAGCCCACTCACTGACATTGCTTTGTTTGGTTCCAAACGGAGAGTAACCCTTCTTTGGAAGCGATTCATCAGGACTCACTGTTGGCATGGTGTTTTGAAAGCGCAACGCCATGCAAGTGTTCACTGCCGGGCCAAAAACACCTCCAAGCCTTGCCAGGGACAAGTCACCAGCTGCGGCTAGGAGCTTTGGAGATTTGTTTACTAATGCGGAAGCGGATCGTAACATTTCTCCTAGGAAAAAGAAAAAATATTAAATGTAAGTTCTTTAACAGAAATGTTCACAAATTGAAACTACGACTAATTTTAATGAAAAATCTATTTTAAAAACAAATGAAAATCGGAGAAACCTTTTTATGTAACTTCCACAGCACAATTTTAATACAAATGTCAAAAGTTTTTTTCGTGGGCTTAGGTTGGTAGATTTGTAGATGTCAAAAATTAAAAATCGTCCCCAGTTAAAGGAAATTTACAGTAGAGTCCATAATTGTTAACACAACGCTCAGTTATCCGATTGTACTAAATTATAGTTATTGATACTTTTTTGTACGTATTAATATATTGGTGGTGGATTTCAATGTATGTGCATTTTTAAGAAAAGAAGAGGAGAATAGACATGTTCAAAGAAACCGACTGTGTTTAGGAGTATGTTTACCATCTCACCCCCACAAATAATTAATAAATACCTACATCTCCTATTTTTGCAGATTCCAAAATTATTTCCTTTTTACGCCAAGCGGTCTGGCATCCACAATGACTCTTCTTATCGTTTTGAACTCGAAGATCCCCATAAATGGAAATTTGTTACTGAAAGAAGTTTCACCAGTTCTTTAATCGCAGTGAAGGACTCTTTAAATGCACGTTGGTAGTTGTAGGTACTAATCCGTTGATATCGTTTATATAAAAAAAAACTTTTTTAGTCCTTATTTTTTAGGCAAATATTTTTGTGCTCAAAATGTTTTATATTTAATTAATATAATAATATATGTAATAATGTTTTAATTTTAATATACATTTCACTAGAGCCATTCCAATGTTTAAATTTCATCTTCAAGTTCTTTTCCTCCCACTTAGCTCAATAATGTAAAATGGAATTCTTTTTGAACTGTTAAAGTTTGTTGCCTCTGTGTGGACTAATTTTCTTATTTTAATTCCTGAATAATGCAAAGTAAGCAAAATTAATCGTCCCTCGACTTGTTGTAATGCATACCTACCTATTAGTTCTCTTCTTCAATTTGATACAAGATTGAAAGTTCTATTACATATACATAAACTGGTACACGTATATTTCTCATTTTGATAAAAACATTGTTTTTTAAACCTCATTATTATGTAGTTTTTCTTTTAGCCACATGTTTATGTACATATATTGTTTAATAACGACACAACACAGCTTTTCTCAATGTATATTTTAACATTGATTTGTGTTAATTATATGTTCTAAATATGTATGTATGTTCACGGTTACACATTACGAATACTTAAGACAAAAACCATAAAATTAGTGTTTCAGAACTCATAGACGGCAACATAAACTGTTTAAGTGTATCTTGAGACATCTATTATCTATTATCTTTTGCTTTTTTGTATTTATCCGCTATGTATTCACATAAATATTAATAATTCTAATTGATTTTTTTAATTAGCAGATCATTCAAAAGTTCATGTTACTCTGCTTAGCCCAATGAATTGTTATAATTGTGCATATCAATGGCTAAATATATTTCCACGGATAAAAAAACACAGGAAAAAAAAAAACAAAATTATATTCTTATAAACAATTATCGTTAAAATTTTATTATATTATTTTAAGTATTAGGTTTTCAATAGAAAATTATTAAAAGTGCCCCCACACACACATTCGAAGGAATTTTACGTGAATGTGGAACATGTATAAGTCTCAAGGGTGTGAATGTGTGTGTACATAAAACAAAACTAGAATTAATATTAACACACAAACAAAAAAGATATTAAACAAAATCCATGAAATAATAATAATAATGTAAGTAAAGTTGTAAATATTTTTCTCTTCCAATCTTTTTAACATTCTCTCTTTCTTTTTTTTGTAATTTTTCTCTTTATCTAAAACAATGCAAATATATATTTATGTGATTTTATAAAAATTAAGGAAATTTAACAATAATCTACATGTATATAAAAATTAAGGAAAAATTTTGTAAATCTGCTAGCATTTCGCTTCTTAAAACTTGAAACAATATTTTTTTGTTTGTTTGTCTCAGGTTTCAAATCAAAACTAGGGATAGATAGTTTTGTTCTTTAAGAAAAATTAATCTTAATAAACTAATTTTTGTTCTTTAAAATAAATTTGAAGCTTTTAGCGGTTGTTGGACCCAGCTTCAGACTTCTGGTTAGTGCTTATTTAACTTCCTCGACAGCAGATGTCTCGCTAGCTTTTGGAGTAGCAGCGGCAGCAGTAGAGTCAGCAGAAGCGGTGGTACGTTTTCTTAATCCCTCATCATCGGTAGCAGCAGCTGCAGCGGATGATGATGCTTCGTCGGTTTTTTCTTGCTTATCGTTTGTTGTGTCCTCATCTTCATCAGAATAATTGGTTGGTTGTTCACCTTTCTTCAAAAGACGTCCAACATAGTGGTATTTTTCTGTATTATAATAAATATTAAAAATTATTTAATGCATTTTTGAGTTAACATTTCTATAACTACCTTTGAATTGCATTTCCCATTCTCGGACGGAGTCCATTTCCATGGCATTGAGATCACTAAGGTCATCATATTCATCGTTATCGTTAGCTGTTACATTAAATGTTGCTAAGTTTCTTGATGCATCTCGACCAGCAAACGAAGCATATGGTCCACCTAGAAAATGTTAATTGCGCTATTAAAAATAATACATGCACCCATGAGTTTAAATTGATCTCTATTTGCGACTCAGTGATGCGGAAAATAAATGTTTCATTTTTTTAGTGATGCACCAAGTGATGCATGTAGTAAAGACATTATTTATTTAATAATGAGATTTGGTAAATGTTTTTCCAATATTAAAACTGTCTTAATATATGTCAAAATATTTCAAGCATTAATAACTTCATACAAAAATTCATTTATATAATACAAACATTTTACGAGGTCACAAATCATATCTAAAGTAGTACACCATTTTGTTAATATACATATTTCTTTTTTAGACTTATGGAAAAACTCAGAAAAAATACTAACCATACCTGACAAAATATTCGATTTGTTTTAAATAAAATAGCCGTTTAGTAATTTAATACTTCGTTTATTATTGTTATGTAAATTAAGAAAACATTGAATAACAAATGAGGAAACAATGGACACAATAATACAAGTAAAGTGGTAGTTGTGTGTTGCACTTCAGTCAAGGTTCAAAGAGTAAAAAAGAAATAGAAAATGAAACAAAAACAAAAACAGCGCCAATTTTTGATAAAAATTAAGGTGCGAAATTTGTAAGGAGCTATTTTAATTTTTAAGTGATTTAAATAACTATCCGAAGGCAGTTACCTATAAGAAATAAAGATTTCTGGTAGGAGTTCAAGAGAAGTTTTTTATCTGAACAAACTAAATACGTATTCGAAAAAATCACTTTTGGAAACAGCTCTACAATGCAAATTGAAATAATGTCTTTATTTGAAAAAAGAAGATGCATTTGTTTGATTCATTCAATTAGTTATCAATTCTCGGTCGTGAGCATAATTTTAGTTTAATATATGTACGTACTATCTGCTCTACACGGGTATATGTGAAATTTATTGGCAGGTATACGATAAATTTCAAAATAACATCAATTTTGTATACAATTTATTTAAAACATATGATCAAAAATTCAATACATTCATAGATCCAAAACAATATCGCAATTGTTTCAAATAATTTCTTGTCATTTTCTGTTATATGGTAGGTATTTCGTTTCTCTATTATCTATCCTATTTTGTTTATAAATCTTAACAAGCGTCACGCTTCGATAAGAAAACAAAGCAGAATAGAAAAGAAAAGTTCAAGTATAATAATGACTTTGCAATAATTTCGTAAGTTTATAAAATTATTTGCTCATAAATATATGCATATGTATGTATTTCCATATGTCTTTTATTACAAAAGACTGAATGATTTAAAGATGTAGAGGTCAGTTTACTAAGTAGATACATTGAATTCTGATTCCATTGGTGTATAATTTGAAAACGGAAAACAAATTTTTGGAATAATTTTATGTGAGCAGTGGCAAAATTGAGTTGTTTATACTCAGTTAGGTACTTTAAATAAGCAATGAATTGTTAAGCAAACTAAAAATACTTCAGACCACATCAGTCATCAAAACAATGAAAAAAAATACAATTAACATAATATTTAAGTGTATAGATACGTAGATGAATTTCTTGAAACGCAATAAGGAGAAATCGAAATTGGTTTTTATTATCATCTATCCAATGAAGACAAACACATATTAAACACCATCAGATAATTTTGTGATTTCTGATCGTTTAAATAAATAATCAATTAATAAGATGGCAATCATCTTTATTTATTTTTCGTTTAATATTCTTCTTGGTTTGTGATATCCGTTTTAAAGATTTATTTTTCGTATGAAAAAAAATGTTTTTAATTTGTGTCGTAAAAATGAAAAAATGATAAAATTGGGGTCTTTTTGAATTGCATCTGTTTTCTAGGAAGTGGAGCATAGTAATCCACATTTACGAGCAGCAGGCTAAGTAATATACAAAAAACAATCATTCGAAAATAAAATTTCTTATAACCAAATAAATTTAAATAAAATGTTTATTTACTGGCATTGATTTTATTATGGAAAATTAAATTATGAGGTCACTGTAAAAGACGTTTTTGAAAAATTGAACACTAATAAATATTTTTTATTATTCTGCTTTCTGGAATATATGTACATATAGAACAGAAAACAAATTTCTATATTTTAGCCATCACCAGCTTTGAAACAAGTGTTGGAGTTAAATGATCTAAATCAAAAACAATAATTTATTTTTTAATTAACATTCAAATGTGCAATATTTGCATCGTAAATATAATGCGAAGTATGTAAAGTTCATTTGTGTTTGTTTCCACTAATATTGAGATTCAGTTTACAACCATTAAAAAATTCAACCGACCTAGAAATATCTGATAAACGACATGATATGTTTGGTCATCTCACGTGTTATCGATGTGAACTGACCATGAGAAAAACTATCACATCAATAAAACATTTTATTTAACATGCTATTTTATTAAGAACAATTGTTGGCCTAGAATTTAGATTTTAGGAAATTATTTTAGTCTTTTATTGACCGCGAAAATCTTCCTGACCTGAACAAATATAAAAATTTAAATTATTTTAAATCGTTGTAACATCTTTAAAATATTTTCAGTTACCTACAGTCATTTTTTGAACGTCAATAATAGCTTTTTCAACAAAATAGACACTATTTTCCTTTCTACTAGTAAAAAACACCGATTAATAAAAACAACAACTAATAATATAGAGAGCCTATTGTACCTAGAACTCAGTGTTTTGAATAAAACTCATACAGGAATGGCACTATCCAAAGAAAATAAATAAATTGTAACTTCATCATCGTAAAACGCAATAAAACACAAGCAAACATACTCATTCCATAGGTATGAATATATTTTAATTAAACCGAAAAATTCTAGCTGCGTACTGTTTTGGACAATCAACCTTCAAGATGAAACATACTCGAATTAGAATCTTGTTGACAATAAAAAACGAGTATCATTTGTTAGCCAATTGCAGGTGCTCCGAGAGTGAAGAGGCCTTATTATCTAAAACAGAATTCAGAAACCAAAAATGCAAGAGAACATATCTAACCTACCTACCTTATACATTTTTGAAACCATACATTTTTCAATACTTGCATACCCACTTGCAGGTATTAGTAGGCCATGACTTCACTATAAAGGTACATGCTCGTGCATATTGAAATATAAGTGCTTAGATAAAAAATAAAAAGAAAAAAAACTATTAAACTGAGGTGAGAATGGTCAAATTAGGTGGTTCGATATTCGAGTTCAGCGCGAATGGAGATGATAATGAGTAACTACTTATAGCTTACAAACGCATTCACATTTA
The DNA here is from genome assembly GCA_905146935.1 of Scaeva pyrastri. Classification (NCBI taxonomy): domain Eukaryota; kingdom Metazoa; phylum Arthropoda; class Insecta; order Diptera; family Syrphidae; genus Scaeva; species Scaeva pyrastri. The sequence continues at coordinate 9,724,221 of LR989929.1, read as the reverse complement.
TATCATTCCACCCAGCCGGTACGTTTCCAGCGCCGCATTTAATTGATTTGGATTTTGTCTGTATATACATATGTATGTAGGTGCTTATTTGACTAAAAATCAAATACTTTTTTTTAATTTGTTTAGTAGTTCAAGGCTTCAGGGTGCAATGGACATGTTCTCCCCATTTTTGTTTTTGTTTTTAGCTTCACAATGCCGGCGGAAGTAGAGCAGCGGGGAAAATTGATTGTTACTGCTGACTTGTCAGAAAATACTCGATATTAATTCTATACCTCAATACTTTTACGTATTCTTTTTCAATTTGATACAATATGGAAGAAGGATAGACAGAAGAAAAAAAAATGGTTCCTGGTGGGTATTTTACATCAATTAACTTCGTGGGAAGAACAAACAATTTTTGCATACGTAGAAGCTTCAGAATGTTTTTTTTTTTTTCCTGACATTTATCAGCTTTCACTTACCTGGTCCGTAGAAGTTCTTTCCTTTAGTGACGTCATACACGCTTCCATTAACACCAATCAGAACCCTTCCATCTGGTTGATTGCCATCGAATGCTCGTAACTCCTGGATTGTGAAATCTCTTCGCAGTTTTGGTAGCTCAGGTTGTGGGGGCTTAACACCGCTGTGAGGGACTTCGATGCGGTCTTTGATGATTTTATAAACAAGGAATGCAATGACGGCTACAAGAGCCAAATTCATGGGACTGTAGATGATTTCACTAATAACCGAAGCAATGAAAGACGAGGATTCCTCCGTCTCCAGGTTAGAACTGGAGGAGGCAGCGCTCCCATCAATATTTTCCGCAGACATGATTGAAGTTTTTTTTTCTTTCTACTTCACTCACAAATTATTCAGTTTTTCTGCGTTTTAATGTCGCAGTCTTTTTGAACTTTGATCTCTTTTTTTTTGTAAAAAACTTTAAACTACACAAATACCAACCGTGCAATTGTAATAAAACGACGAGAAAATTGTACTTATTTGTTAGCTTGTGTCTTATTAAAATCGTATGTTTTTTCGTAAGTTGAAAAAGAAAAACTAAATAAATGTGGGACGACGATTAAAATGTTGTGTAAATCAGTCAACAGACATTTGGTTAGTTTGGTGGATGAGAATGAGAAAAATATAAAATACGAAACGTCATGCATGTTGAAATTTGAAGTGAACGAATCCAATGACATACATACAAAAAATGAAAAATACCAACTTAACGACGGGGCATTGTCTTATGGCGAGCCTACACTTCGTGGATCAGTTCACGGAAAGGTGTTGCCATAATAGAAGTATAACTGTGTGGAAAGATTTAAGTTAAAATGCTTTTTTAATATGTTATTTTTTTTAACATATGTCGTAGATGACTTAACCTTATAAAAACAATAATTTTTAGTATCTTCTGTATTTTGAAATCTCGTAATTATAATTTTTTTTCGCTATAATTGAAAAATCGTTGTATTATTTCCCATCAATGCTAATTTATTTATTTGAAGCTATACAATTTTATCGATAAAACTGAAATTCTTTAAAGTAAATATTTATAATTCTTGTGCCCCAAATAACTTTTCTAAGTTTTTGTTTTTTGTTTGCTAAGATGTCAAAGAAAGTTTTTTCTTCCAGATATTTAAGCCTAAAGAAAAACAATTAAGAATTTTTAGCAGATATTACCAATTTTTTAAATAAAAAATTTCAAATCATTGTTTCCTCTTACAATTGTTAATAAAACTAACGTTAGAATCAAAATTTGTATAACAATTTGTTGTGGAGTCTTTCGAGGCGAAAAATGTGAATTCTTTAATCACAATTACAGCAGATCAATAGTATTTTTCTGTTTTTAAATTTACTGTTCTGTGTTCTGCATACGTTCTATTTTTATTTTAAAAATGTTTATACGCTAGTGTTGCTATGAAGTTAAAAATATTATCAAATATTTTTTGTCTTCATTAGAAACATTTATACAGAAAAATAATTTGTAATAATTATTTATTTATTAAGTAGCATGAAATGAAAGTTACATTATATTATTCTTTTTTTTTTTTGAGATTTAGGATATACATATATCATTCCTTTACATCAATAATTATAATTTGTAATAAAGTTAAAGGAAATTAAGAGGTTCTTAAGCCTCCATTAGACTAAGAAAATACACTATCAAAAAAAAAAGTATATGTACATTTACATTTATATGAAATCGAAGTCCATTCAATTTACGACATTTATTTTTTTACTATAAGAACATTTTCATTTTTTCCTTAAGTTAAAAAGCCAAAAAATAATATCAATTAGAGCAGACACAGAAACTAATTTTGTTGAATTGTTTTCGATATTATTCCTATTTGTTAAAATTTAAAACAAGTTAATAGTTATGTAATTATACCAAAAACACCATTAAATTATACAACCAATGTTAATTTTAATAAGGTACATTGTGGAACAATTTTTACAAAATGATTATTGTTAATCCGTTGAGCTACTAGATGTGGACTGCTAGGACAAAAAATGTTTTTTAATGTATAATAATGTATAATAACTACAAAGATATTCCAAAATTTAATTAATTCCTTCTGATCATCAGTTGGATAAACAAATTAATTTTTAAGTAGGTAGATTAATTTACCGTTCAAACATAGAAAAATTCAGCAACTTCAGCATAACGAAGACTAAGTGTACATGATACATATAACTGAAGTCATATAAGACAATAAATAAAGCTTACTGGAAAATAATTAGAACAGCAGCGTTGCAGCGTCCATAACCAGTTTAACTTATACACATTACTTATGCACGATTAATTGGCAATGGGACAAGTTTTAAACCGAAATCTAGTTAACAAAAAAATACCTTAAGTCAATAAGAAACAGCATTGTTTCAACTAGATACTAGCATATAAACTTGCTTGTTTTATCTATATAAAGCACCAACTGCACAAGATAATAGCTCCAAGTCTAGATAATATTTCTGTCTCCTCAGTCCCTCGCCCACAGATCTCAACAATATGCGTTGATCAAATATCGTTCCCAATGCACTTACAAGACCAGAGGACATTCCCAATTATACCAATCTAACAAATTAAAAAAAAAAAAACACTTCCACTTCTTATAAAACACGCTCGTGGATAGTTGTAATACACAGTTTGAAATATAAGCACAGATAATATCCAGAGCCACCAGCCAGCATTCCACTTGGCCAGGCCAAAGTAAAAATGGCCACGACCACGACGAATGCGGTTCAAGGGGTTCTGCGACAGCAGCAGCAACATTCAAACTCTGCGCTGCACTGCCCGGCTGCATGCCGGCCGTATGGACAAACTCACTTGCTCTCGGGGCACATATGGGTGCAATTTGCAAGGTTTATGTGCGTTTTTCTGTGCGATAACGAATACGAGTATAGGCATTGTCGAGTATCTTTTGCATTTTTTTTCGAAGAGAAGAACGAGTACTAGCCGAGTACCTACCTACTCGCTGCAGCTTTACACTACTTGGAACTTGGAATGTAGCAGTAGAAGTTCGAGATACATTCGCAGATAAACCGGTTTAAATTGGTCAGCTTATAAATCCATCTCCCGTGGGCTTATGGTGGCAACTTCTATGAGTCCTACATGACGATCGTCAAGAATGAAAAAGAAAAGAAAAAAGGTAAAAATTGTAAATACTATTGCGCAGCAGCAACGGCAACGACTCGGACTCTTTTCGGATAGTAGACTCGAAATCTCGTATGATGGCTTCTGAAGTTTGTTAAAAAGAACCTGGCGCACAAGAGTTCTTTGATGAGGATGACGATGATGATGATTGATCCAACTTCTTTAAATGCGATTGTAATATAAAACTGGATATTGTGTACATACGAGTACAGTACATAGTCGTATAGGGGAAGATAAGTATCTCGACTTGAGTGATGATGTTGCTATAAAAATTATGGATAGGGAAGTGAGAGCAATCTTATTCTCAAATGTCATGTCAGTTAGACTGATATGGATAATGTAACTCTCTCTCCTGGAATGAAGTTTTTTGATTTCATTCGTTTGCTTTCTATAATTTTTATTTACGTAGATTTTATGTTTGGGTAAGAATAATTTAGGAAAATCAAAATTGAATACAAGAACAAAAAATATCAAACTAACTTTGGAAATATAAGTGATTATAAAAGTTCTTCCAACAGAGATCAATCGATTTTTGGCAGTTGATAGCAGCCCTAAATCTGTCGAATTGGGTGTTCGTTTTATTCACTCAATTTTTTCATCATCAATTCAACTGACCCTGAAGCTAAGGTAAACGATGTGTGTTCGCTAAATGAACTCCTCAAAATTTTTAAACGGGCCCTATTTTTTATCAAATGTCATGTAAATTTTAGATTCTAGCAATAAAGACCATTTCTGGGTGAATGCGGGAATGTACAATAGACATAGTACCCAAAAATTTTCAATACACACCAAAAAAATTATAGTTTGGATTAGATCTTATCTTAGCCTGACAGAGACATCGATTCATATTTCTATAAGAACAACGTCATCATTGCCAACTGTCAAGCTCACGCCACTTCGGTAATTTTGCACGAGCCAGTAGATGGTATCATACTGACCGCCTTTATACATAACTTATAAGTTATAACTAACGATAAATGTACAAAAAAAAAAGTATTTTAAGAAATTTGGATTGATGCACTATTTTTTAAATTAACTGTCATTTCTGAAGTGTAAACCAAAATATGTTTATATATTATTATGCATACTATGTAGTAACTACAAATACAATAAAGTTAGCTCTGTTACCTTGACATTTTTATACAAATCATAAATCTTGGACATGAGAAAAAGTACCTACATACCTAATTTAGTATTGTGGTCAGGTTATTAATTATTGCCTCAAGCGTTTGATTAAATATTTTAATAGAAACCTATACAAATATTGAAAGAGATTATTAAAGTAGGTACAATTATAATTTCAATACATTTAAAATGAGCTTTAAACTTTATTTAAATATGTTTTAATTACTGTTAACTTAATATTATCACCATAAAAACAATCTTCATAAATATACGTAGGTACATGCATAAAGTGAATATACTTAAATAAAGTTCAACAATAAAGCAATATAAAAACGTATGTAGTATAAGATAGGTTGATTTGAACTCAAAAACAAAACAAAGCTTATGCATATTTTTGTTGTCCTCCTCTTTTCTCACCTTTGCTTGGATTGATGATTTTGTAAAATTGAATTTTTTATTTTGGATTATTATTATTAGTCACTCATCACAAAGGGACAGGCATTGATTGTAGAAATAAATTATTGGCGTGATTTTCTTTACTTGAAAGTTGAACAGTGAGAAAAAAATAAAATATATAAGAATCTTAGAAAATATGTAGGTACATAATTACAAAATTGACCAACAACTTTTATTGTCATGCCTTGACTTATCATAAATTGTACTAAAAACTGGGTGTTTTGAAAATTCAGAATATTGATTGCCACAAAAGAGCGAACCAAATGGCTGGTTAAGTTTATTGCCTTTGACACAAATATACATAAGATTGTACAAGTTTTATTAGATACCGTTTAAAATTTAATTCAAGTTATAATATTTGTATTGCTTTCATTAAAAACGTTCATACAAAAAAATGACAAGATTTTCAAATCGATTATTGGTATTAATCTGTTCCCTGGATCAATCAGTTTTCCGTGACACAAAATAGACGAGACAGAATTTAATATGAAAAATTCTTCAAAAAGTGGCGAAATTGTAATTTTTTTGTTTTATGTTTTCTATGATTATTATTTTAAAAAGCATATTAAGAATACTGGTAGATTGTTTTATTATCTAATGTGTGCTTAAAACATACGCCAGTAATTATACTTTGATTGCTACAACAATAGTACACTGGGCGTTTATGTACTCCTATTCTTTAATTGATATTTTATATGGGTATAGTTTGTTTCATTAAATGACCACTTTATAAAAAAGCAGAACAAAATCTTTCCGACCAACTAGAGTTCTTAAAATCATCGGACTTAATAATTGAAACAATCCTTTATTATCTGCAGCTGATTAATTTTATAAGGTTGAACTGTATTTACATTTTCAAAAAAAGAAACATGAAACAGTCTAAATCAGTTGTCCAAGTAAGTAAAACTTTTAAGTAATAAACATAAGCATACATGTGTAGGTATATTTTAATACTTCATAATCTATTATAATAATTATTATTTATTTCTTCAATTCAAAGAAAAAGAATCCAGAAACAATAATTTTCAATATAAAAAAAAAACAGGTTCTTTCGAGCTTCATTTATTCGTATCCACAAAATAAAACTTTGCTTACACCCAGAAAAAAAGTTTCGGTTTTTCTGCAGTATTTAACAAAAATTGAAGAAACGAGTTAGAAGAGTTAGTAAACATATTTCCTCTTAAAAAGGAAGGCGAAATTCATTACAGAATAAATTTCACATATACAAGTAAGTAGGTAAGTAAAATTTTATTGAGATTTTTTTTTTGTATGTTAAAAATTATTTACAAATTGTACACTTATAATTAGAGTTTTGCCGACTTGGAATTGCTCAGGTTACACATTCTTAGAGATTTTCTGACATTTGAAATACTGTAGAAATGTCAAAATTGATATTTGATTTTCCCCACACTCTTTTCATTGTATTCTGTAATCACCTCATGTAGGACAGACGCCCGGTTCTTTCGAAAACTGATCAAACGATTTTAACAAATTTCTAATTATATTTCATCTGATTTATGACAATAAATGTTTTTTTATGTACATGTCTATTTTTAACATTCTTATCTTCGATATTTTTAAAAGAATATTGCATTTCACAGCCAGACAGTAAGTAAAATAAACATTTATTTATTATTAAAACGCACGCACTTTATTGTTTGTCTTTGACTTTCTAGTTTCTAGGAGAGAAAAATATTTTTTCTCAGTGTACTTGCTCACAAAAAAAAAATCTTTCATTTCATGTACCTACACTTTTTTCATATTATTTTTGTATTCCTGTAACTTACCACGAACCTGGATTTTTGCCTGCTATCCACACCAAACCTAGCACTGAAGGTTTCCCCTCTTTGCATTATTATATGGCACACCTTTCCCATTATTATGAATCAGGCAACATTCCTTCATGCCTTAAGAACACACCGTACAGCAACAAAAAACATTTTCTTTTATTTTAAGACTTCTCTGGAAGCGAGAGTCCAAGAACCAAGACTCAAGAATAAGATGGACGCCAATATCATATAATCTGTCTATAATACTGGCCTCGCCTTGCCTTGCCACAGCCTGAACCAAGCAAAACTTGATTTTTATTTACAGTTTCTATTATACCTATTGGTATTCCCTGAGGTATTTTCGGATTTCGGAAAGATCTTTGATAACCCTCCGGACTGGTTTTTCATTGATAAAATGAAATAAAGGTCATCTTGTGTTGGGTCTAAGACATTTAATATAGCAATAAAGGTGCCAATCGGCTTTAACTTTGATTAATGATTAATTGGTCTGGTTTGTTTCTTGTATGGGCTGGACGTACTCGAGTCTTGAGTGTTCCTCCGCAAAACAAGTCGACAGTTGATGTTTTGTACTGATCTGATGGTACGCCTACACACATGGAGACCTTCTCAGACTCGAGTCACAGTGCTCTTCGCTCCCCTCGCAAAAAATGCACAAATAATACCTATGATTTTATTTCGCATTCTCATTCTATCAAATTGTTGTTGTGTTTTTGTTCGTTTTGCTTTCGAGTTCGAGCATTTAACACAACTGATCTGCTTTTGCTCTCTTCGGCTTATTCTTTACATCATACCATTAAACCATTTCCATACACGATCGTCGATCTGTCTTCGATGAGAGTGGAAAGTTGGATTCTTCTCCGAAGCCCCCTGTTCTATGTAGGTATAACAATACATAGATGGCGCTGCTGTTTAAGATATTAGGAATGCGCGTGTACAGCACGATAGCGGGAGAAACGTTAGGTGATGAATTCCATGCGAGAGCTTCGATAATGCCGCTATAAGCACGAAAGCGAGGCAAGACTTGAGCCACAAACGGAGACGAAGACGAAGACGAAGACAGAGACGTAGATTGTGACGGTGGGCTTGACGATATGTTGTTGTTTGTTTTAGATGTTGCGCGCGAGGTGATTCGCTTAAGCTCTGAGCAGTGAGCAATAGCCACAGTGATTGCGATCAATCGGGGGGACTAGGGTCAAGCTTTTTTTAACCGTCGTCGTCGCTGTCATCGTTGTTTCTATGAGTGCGTCTTCGTTTTCAATGAATTATTCTTTATTTTATTGAAGATTGTTTTATGTTTTGCATAATTTGTTGCAATAGGTGCAAATTTTGACAATAATTGATAGAAAAATCGGTAACGCTTCGCAAATATTGTAAGAACACTATAGTGGCCAAATATAAAAATAAATTCCTGTGCTCCTTTTTTTTGTGTGTGAGTGTGTCTGTTCTCGTGTGTTTGTTTCGGTTTTGCTTGCGATTATCAGGATCAAATAAATAAATATTTTAAATTAAATTAATTAAAAATGCTAATTGAAGCTTTTCTCAAACGGCCACATAAATTCTATTCGAATTGAAGAATTTACCTATACAACAAATGCAGCGGTTCTAAGGGATTAACCGTTATATTCAAATGAAATTCAAAAGCTTTGTTGTTTTTTTTTTTTAATTTATATACCTTCCTACCTACTTATATGTGCAAATTATTTAACTTGAAATAACGGTAGAAAATAAAACTCATACGGATGTTATTTATTGTGTACCTACATATATAGAATTCAAAAATAGTGTTACCCTCCTAGTGTTAGTGAATTCTTAAACGAGCATTTATAACCCACAAAAATTAGGTTATTTTGCATGTGCCATATACAAAAAAATCTATATATATACATAAATAACTGTAATTCTGTTTGCAGTTCTTGCATACAAATACATTTACATACATAGCAAAAAAGACACCATTGTTAGCAGTAAACATGGCGACCCATAACGAGCTGTCATTTGACTGGAGTATCCTATTACAAGACTATGACCAATGGACCAAAACAGGTGAGAGCATCGTGGTGTGCAAGCAGACACTATATCCTACTCATTTTCTTTAAATTTAATTTTATTTACTTTTTGTGTAATTAATTTTTATTTTTACTGATTTAGGAGGCAAATACTTTAAATGTCTAAGTAGTTTAAAGTGGTTTTATTTGTTGATTACTAAAGACATTTAACATGCGCGTACATTTGGCATTTTAATAAAAAAAAAAACTTGCGTGTTTATTTGGGTTAAATGGAATTTTCAACAACGAACATTGCATGAGTTATCATTGTTTTAACAATTAAAACAGTTTAGGTATACCTATACACAGATGTTTATATATTTTTGCAACAAAAACAACTTATTTTCTTTAAAGACCATTATAACAAATAATGTTTTGAATTTATACTTATGCGTGTCAATTGGCATTATCTCTTAAAATTTAAATATTAATAATATTTACACTCGATGTCAAAAAGCTTCAGCCACATGAGAATTAAGTAATTTTCTTAATCCAATCGTTTTTTGAACCACCTCCCACTTCAGAATCAATAAAGTTGCAAGTAAAAGTCACTAGATTTCAGTTTTTGTATAGATTTTATTGAATATTCTCACATTTTCTTCACTTTTAATGATTTATGTATAAAAAAATGATAGAGTTCAATTCGTTAAGATTCAAAATCCCTCGGCCATGAAATTTAGTGTAGTGTGAAAAAATTTTAATGAATGGTTGTCGAAACAATTCCAAATTCCTTAAATGTGATTAAGAACCTATTAAGGACACATTTGTATGAATAAACAAGATTCTAAGAAAAAATTGTTTAAGTGCTTAAAGCAAAGATATTAAACAAAATATACATATTTCTGTTTTGCCAATTTAAGTTCCTTACATGCCACACCTCTTTTCGAATGCTTGATGAATTATAAAAATATTCTCTGTTCTTAGATACTAATGTACGAGTATATAAAGATGGTACTTAAAAAATATTTTCCAATTTACAATCTTTACAATTTATCCGTAATTGTTTGCAACTAAAAATAATAATTGAGTTTAAGAATTCAGAATACCTATCTTTAAGAGTTTTTAAAACCTCCGAATGTCAAAATGTCTTTCATAATAAGAACCACCCTAGTAAGCAGGTATAGAGTTTTGTTAGAAAAAAATAAGTTTTTTTTTTCAAGTACTTCAGCTTAATGTTCCTTATAATCATATTCAAATAAGTTGCCATAAAATTGTTTGCATAAATTCATCCGGTATATAGGAAAATTTCAAAGTACCATGAAGGTTCTAATGGTTTTCTTTAACCCGCTCTTTGTTTGGGTTAAAAATTCTTAAGAAACCGACAAATATACCTACTAACACTTACACACGTAAGATTGAGCTTGCCTTTCATGACCAATCAATCGATGAGCTAATGAATTCATTTTAGTCAACAAGGTGTTTACGTTTAGCGAATACGAATGGAATGCTTAATTGTGTGTGAATGTGAAGTGAATGAATGTTTTCAAGTGAAGTCATCATTAACGTGTCTAACAACAACAACTACAATCTTTCACATCAGTGATGCGATGTTCGTTATAAATGGGATGACTTAACGAAGACATATAACAGCATTCCTTTTAAGATTCAAAGCGGTTTAGATCCTTTTTAAGATTAAACAGCAGTGCTAATGAACTGACTAAAAGAAAATGTAAGTTTGTGTGGATCAAATAGATTGACTTTCAATTTTGTGACAGATAATAGATATGGATGTAAAAGTGCAAATGTTATAAGGCTATTCGATGAAAAGGTATAGTTTTGACACATTGTAAAACTATAAAATATATTTTGCAATTGTTACATAAGCAATGGAAAAATGTTTGACATGCCTGGTGGCGGTGGCGATGGCGGCGCGGTTATGTCTTCAAGTCAATTCTATTTTTAATGCCGAAATGTACCTACTATCAACAAAAGACTGCCCACACCTACAAGAATGACAAGCACAAGACAAAATCTACCTTAGCACACATCCTTTTTTGTAAACCATTCTGACATACAAACGGATGTATGTTTTTGCAATGAAAGGTACATACTCGTACTTTGACTGTTGCATAAAATGTTCGCCCACTCATATTATGTAGCTAGTATAAAACCTGTCAAAACAGTACCTTTCCAGTAAAGCAATACCAAAGTAATATGCATAACGAAACAAATAATAGAAACGTCAAGCTTTATACATTCGCTCTGACAATTGGACAAATAGCCAGATGGTGTACTTGTATACATATACATCATGTAGAAATATGTATATTTTCCTCTAAACCTTTAGTTGTCAAATAAATTTTAAAGTTTGTCTTGCAGAAATAAAAGAAATGAGCAAATATTAACTCAGCACTATGTGTTAGCTATAAATTGAGTTATTAATTTGCTTTAGGGCAAAAATTCACTTTCACATCTACATACAAATTTGATGGAGTTGTAGTTTATAGGTATACAAGTACAAGTAGCTCACAATGGACCATTTGTATTGCGAATGGCCAACTGTCAAACGTTTTCTTATATTTATTTTAGCCAATGGCCGTCCAAACAACCAAAGTAATGAAAAACTAATAGAGGCGTTTGTTTGACAAAAAGATTTATCACAATCTACTTATATGTACCCGAGAGTTGAACAACCCGGTCCAGGTCCAGGTTATGACACCTCAGGTTGCGTGCGTATAGCAAGTTACAAATTATTTTCTTCGCCAAAGAATATCTGATGACCAAAATGTAGGTAAATGATTTTTAATTTATAACCGCTGGTTAGTGTATGTAAAACTTATCAAGAATTCACTTAAGTGAGTACACATAATAAATGTTCTTGAAGGAAAACATAGACCAACGAAAATTTGGTGGTACCATTTTCTCAGAAAGTGTTTGACAGATTTCGATAAATTTGATATGGCTGAAAAGTCACAACTGTGGAGATATACAGAATACACTTTTGACACGGATTAACAACACTGTACAATTTAAAAAATATATGAATATTATATTTATACAAGGCGCGTTTTATTGCTAAACTTTTAGGTTAGTAATCGGAATCCCAATAAAAAGCTATCCCTAGTTTTCAACAGAGTTTCGTTTTATATTTAAAAGTTGGTTCCCCTTGAGCCAAATGTCAATACTTTTCAGAGAAAAAAAGAAAAAAAAATCAAATTTAACGTCAGAACCTGTCAGAGAAATAAACAAAATATCGCTTTGAAATAAAAACAATAAAATGTGTCAAATAGCCGCAATTGTATCATTAGTAAATTACTGAGCTCGATTATTAACCTTAGGATAAAATGAACAACAAAACGCGCCTACAGAAACAATTATTTCAATATTTTCGATCAAATTGTTTTTGCAATTTAAAGTTGACACTTGGCGATACTAGTCTATATTAATTTGCAAAAACGCTTTTCTTCAAATAATATTTTTTCGATTTCAATGACAAGTGTCAGGTTTGAAAGGTCAAGTTTCTATATATGTAAGTAAGGTTTGCTTGATACAAAATTTAAAAGAAGGCGTATGAGCTAAGATCTAATTAGAATTACTATTACTAATGTGTGTATTCCTAAATAATGCTCAAAACCTTTCCTTTTTTTCAACCCAAAGCTCACGACAAATTCAACTTGCATATATGTATGTACATATGTAACTTATTAAAAGGGAGTTTGGCCTTCTGACATCCCCACCTACCTCTCCTACTATAGAGGAGCAATAAAAATGCTACAAAGTATTATAATTGTACAATCATTATGCTTAATCTTAAAATAAATGTCTTCTAAATTGTAAGAAAGATTCAAACTCAAACTCCTTTATGCAATAAACAACCACACTTTCGTTATCTCTTCCTGAAACCGAAAAACAGGAAAAAAAAAAAAACATTCAAACTTGAAATCGAGTATCGAGTATCACGCTGTTTCATTCAATACTTTGTACAAGAAGTCTTCTTAGATAAAACTACTATAGGTATACTCACACTCGTACACAACAAATAACAGCAACGTGTTTCGTCTAGGTACGAGTATACGATTATCTAATTTTGAACCCTCTCTTCTCGCAGTCAGCTATTATTGCAACATGGTACTTTAACACTGTGTATTACTCAGGCAATAAATAACCTCACGTCACATTGACAATCAGGCTCCTTAATCACACAGCCCCCGTGCCCGTATGTAAAATTTGCTGTAAATGCATTTGAACTTCATGAAAGCCATTGCGAATTTCTTGCGTCTTCGTCCTTTCATATAAATGTGCATTGCTTATACTTTTGCTGTTGTCAGTTGTTACAACTGCTGCAGCCAGCAGTGCAGCGTGCCATTTCATATGTGAAAGGTAGGTACATATGCGCATGCGTACAAACGTGACAACTATCCCGCCACATTTCAGCGTCGCGTCGTTTCGTTGTTCGAATGCGAGAAAATTGTAATTTTCCTTTCTATTCAGACACTGGTAATTATGCAGACCGCTGTTATGGTTGTTTCGATGCGCGCGCGGACGCAAAATGATAAATCGCAAAATGCCTTTGCGAACACGAAATTTTTCGAACTCACTGCTGTCTCCGTCTCCGCATATAAAAGTTATACGCGATAGTGATACTTGCATGAAAGTCACCACGTTTGCGGTGGGTCGAGGTAACAAAACCAATTCATTAACACCCACACTCTGCACGAAGATATGAGTACGAGTACCTACTCGTATGTATGTATATAATAAGCCATATGGAGCCTCGATGCAGAGGGAGCTCCTGCAGCTATGCTTGTACAACATGAAGCTCTGAGGTGCAGTGCAATGCGGTGGTGGATAAAAAAAACAAAAAACTAAAATTCGCCGCCCCCCGCCGTGCAGCGCCGTTTGCAAGCAATAAGGAAAAATAGCCAACGAGTATTTTAGTGAATTTGCCTTCAAATCACGATCTAAGATCACATAATTCAGAGCTCTTTGTAACTGCAATCAATATTCAATTTTACTAAAATTGCAAAAAAGGCTTTCGAGTTCGAGCATAATCTCCAACTTCAAGTACAAAACTTCATGATTTCGTTACGATACATTTTAAGATTGATCTTCAAGTGCGTCGTCGTCGGTCGTCTTCGTCGTCTTCGTCGTCATCTTCTTCACTTGGTGAGATTGTTTCCTCTCTAATAATAAAGATAATCACAGACCGACTAGCAGGTTTGTTCGATTCAACAACAAACCGAAACCGCATTGATTGCCATGCCACTGACTGAGGTAGTCATATTCTACGATGCCATTCACAAAGTATGGTCAATCTTTACCCATGCCTCTGCTGATGTGTATCTTAGTTCGATGATTACCAATAACCAGCATATAGAGTAGAGATGGTTAAAAGTTGATACTTTTATACGAAGGTACCTACATGTTGTGTATATGCTACCGAGCATACTCTCAAGGTTCGACAAGAAAATGAATTATTTGCAATTTATTTAATTAATGGCAAATATAATTTGTTCCTGTTACAGATGTTACACTGTACACACAACGAACTTGAAAATCACTTTGTTGCACCATTATAATATGCTCCAAATAGAGTCAATGTCAATTATGACATTTACATTTTCGATGCAAGTAATTTTGCAGTGCACTTTTGTATCTGTCTTTCCGTCAATTTGAAGTGATTATTTCTTGTAATTCTCAATGTTATTATATTATTATGTGATGGTAGCTACATCAAAGTATAAAAACTGTATAGGTATGTTGAACATAATTTAACCGATTGATGTTTACACATTAAACTTGTCAAAAAGTGATATAGTGTAATGTGAGAATGCTCATTATGTTTGTTGGAAAGTGATAGTCATATAATTTAATTTGTGACATACTGACATCAAATATATTTTAATTGTATTATTGATTGATAAATGATCACTTGGCGAAAAAAACCTTTCACCCAACTTGAAGTCTTAAAACTAAAATGAAAATGACAACTGATGCTTCTTTTGACACATGACCATGACATGGTTGTGTTTGCAAGCACAAGATAAGTTTTATTCAATTGAAGTATAGTTGTAAAAATGTATGGTTTCAAATAAATTAATAAAGCTCATAGTAAATGTTTTCAGATGAAGAGAGATTACCTATAAAATGGATATTGTATAATTTGACAAAATCGAGAACTCCTGAAAGTAATGGCTGTACTTTACATGCGTCAGTGTACAAAGTGACGAATAAACACAGGGTAACTACTCATCTATGATATGTAATTGGAAATGGAAAGGTAGTTGTTAACTGTCAGAGCATTGCATGATCTGACAATCGTCTGTACTTTAGCACCATGCACTTTAGTTTCACAGTAAGTTTCTTAAAAACATTTCGTAGTTATGCATCTTAATAAGTTATTACCCATCCCAAACATACTCGAAACTCGGAAATTATTTGTATTTATACAAATTCAGCACACACATCAAAAGTACGACTAAAACAAAATTGTTTTTAGCCAAAATTTAATCTGCATCAGCATCGTCAGTTTTGTGTATCTATTTATTTGCCCTGTTAAAAGTCAATGGATTTTATCAATTATAAAACTCACCAACCGGAAATCTAACATCTATATATGAAAAGAAAACAAACTCGATGTCAATGCCAATTGAAATTTTATCACCATATATGTACATATAAACTTACTTTCAAATCATCTCTTCCAATTTTATTTTTCCTTCACTATACTATCATCTCGTTATCTCATGTGGCAATGGCAAAGAAGTAAGTTATTTAATGAAATCGTGAATAAAAACTTAAAGTTTTTTACCAGATATCCTCTTAGCTATAGATAATGGAACGTTCACAAAACCATTTCTATCAAAATAAAAATAAAAAATAAAAACAAAAAATGATCTGCCAATCTAACATTCAGATCCTTTCATATTTTCCACTTTATACATTCACTGAAAATAAATATCGCTCTTTATTTCGGATGACTATATAAGTTAATTTAGCAAACATCAGTCTGAGCTCTGAGTTAGGACTTAGGATGGAGGTAAGGTAACAGCTTTAACTTTTAGTATTGGCTTCCATCACACACATTCTAGTATCTATAGTAAAAAAATAAAAAAAAAAACCTTTATGTCTCTTCCGTCCGTCTGCTGCGGTTCGGCGTAGTAAAATGATTACAAGACAATTTAACCACAAAACTTATGATACACGATTAAAATGCCCCCTTCTGCTCCTGCCTCCTCTGCCATAGCCATACTAGCCAGGCAGGCCGCATCAAATAGCTATGTTAATGTTAATGTACATGCGTGCCCAGGCAATTTCATGCTGTTGCAGTTGCCGTTGAGGTGCGCGCACTTGTCATGCAGCGTTTGTTTGTTATAATGTACTTGTATTTAGTGTACACTTTGCTTGCGTGCAAAACCCATAGAGTGCAGTCTTATTAGACTTCAAATTTGTGTTGTTGTTGTTGTTGGATTGGCGCATAAGATGCGCAGATAAGATGGAAGCATGAAATGATGGTGGGAATCAAATTAATTCCCGAGCATAGTAAAATTAATTTGTTTATTTTTGTGTTTTATTTTTATACTGAGAGATTCAAGTCAACGACAAATTAAGACAATTTTAATTTAGCTAGCTTAAGTTTAAATGACATACACACACTACACAGGTAATATAAAAGGTGTTTCTGTAATTTACTAACATATTGTTTTTCGGCCAGAACCTTATCCATTTTATCGATATGTACCTACTTAGTTTTCAAGTTTCTGAGGCGGTATCTTTTTTTTTGGGACTTCAATTTCTTTCTTACTTTTTCTTAACGTCTAAAGCAGTGCCTATCAACAAAATTTTAGATATTGACATTTAAGGGGGAACCAAATTTAAAAAGTGACATCAGTCAAATTAAACAACTAACAGTTTCAAATTGTATCTTATTTTATTATAACCATTTCTCTTTCTTAGACAAAAGAGTACCATTAAATGAAACACCCTGTTTATATCTAGTAAAGAATGCAAGAGGTGTGCACTTAACATTTTTTATCGCATGGCATGTTTTAATTGTTTGTACGAGTATCTAGTAAAAGAAATTAAATGTTTCCGGGCTAATTGAAAATTAGGTCGTTTTCATTGGTGTGAAATTAATTATTATCTATTGAAGATACTTATCTTAAGTTTTTTTTTTTTGTTTTCGTTTTTAATTATATAGTATTATTTTATTATTTATTATTTTGAGTTTTTATGGCTATTGGGTGTAAAAGTTAAAATTTTTAGAGAAAACAAATTCTCTGGCAGTAAATAGAAAGGAATTGCGGATATTCTATTTCTTTCACTTTTTGTTTAATTTTGCACTTCTTTATTCGAATAAGCTAAAATATAATGCAGGCTTACATAGGTGGCTTAAATTTGAGGTAAGACACTAGAATGAAAAAAAAAATGATAAGTGGTTATGATTATGATATTTCATTTCTATGGTTTGACATATACGAACACACATGTGCTGCCGGAATATAAAATAGTTATTGTGGATAACGTCTATGGTTCTTAAACACATAAACAGAATTAAAACTACGCAACTTCAAAACGTCAAAATTTATTCCATTTACTGAAAATGCTATATTTTCAAACAGTATATTTTATATTTGTTTAAAAATTTCACCTCAAAACCCATTTGTGAAGGAATTCCGATTTTTTTCACCAATGTAAGGAAATTTCTGGTTTTGACATTTAGAGAATATTCAATTCATGGTGTCAACTGTCAACTTTATAGCTAAAAATTAGCCTCTCCTGGACAAAAAAATTACATTATTTGTATTACCATACGATTGATGACCTAATGTTTTATGAGTCTGAAGAGATTCTCGGCAAATTATGGTCCAAAATATACAGATACATCCCGTTATTCTCTTGGATGCTTTTGAGTAACTATCGTCTCAAGTTTCGGTTTCACAAGACGAGATTTAGTCGAGACCGATTTGAACTCCTAAAAAGGAATTTATGTACATATGTATGTATGTACGTTATGTAGGTTTTTTTTCAAGTTTGCAATTGTTACCGATCTCGCCTCATCTTCATAGAAAAAATCTTTCGGGGTTAGTATCTTAGAAGAATAAATATAAAGAAATGAAATTTGTCACATAAACTTGAGTGTGTGGTTACACTAGTGTCAAATCGAAAAAAATAAGAATAAGAAATTACTCAAAACATGGAAACAATCTTAATGGGTCATTATAGTAAAATTTACACTTGCCACGTGAAGTTGATAATAATATAACGGAAAAATCCTATAACTCTTTTATTAAAAGCCACATTAACGAGACGAATTAAAATTATACTAATTCAAATCAAAACATTTCTCCGCACATAGTTATGTTGTATTTTATGTCCAAATCAATCATCAATTAAATAAAATTGTAGTTTTGTTTGCAATAACCGACTTTAAATCACAATTATATCAGATTAATCAAGAGGAAAAAACCTATCTTTTGTATTGGAATTATTGGAAACAGTGGAAAAAAGTGTAAACGTTCAACAACATTCCCTATACGTCGCGTCGGTCGATGAAGTTATTGGAAAAAATGATTTTGGTTTGATACGCAACAAATCCATAATAACGATTGCAACACGGGTCTTGTGATTTTTTTTTTATTTTGTCTATTGTACTTATACGAATAAGTTATTCCTTGTTTTCTATATTCATAAATTAAGCGTATCTAACATGTAACAACTTTCCTCTATCGATCTTTCCATCCTTGCCGTCATCGCAGATCACTGATCGACAGTCACTTTATTTGATTTGTGATGTACGACCAAAGACGAAACGACGACGACGTGACGTACGAGTACTTATGCGCGCAAGTGCATAACGATAACGTTCATTGAAATCTGCAAAGTTGTTCGGCAACGACCAACGAACTTAGACAGTGGGTGATTCCTTAAATGGATTGAAAGTGAAAGAAGTCAGACGTACATATACATACTATGTATGTAGGATACCCCGTACCTACTCCTTGGCAAGGCGCTCATGTTATAACGATCTAGCCATCAAGCATCATTTATATCTGTAACAAATGTTGTGAACCAAACTAGACAGCTCTCTGATCCGACAGCGCAGCGATGCGATGGGTGTGTAACTTTCAATTGCGGGAGGCACAAAAACTCAAAATTAATATACAACAAAAGTAAATGACTATCATTAAGAGAATTGCAAATGTCTCGGTTGTGGCTGCGGCCAAGTAAAGGATACTTGAAAGCTATTATAGATGTGGGAGTCACGTTTAAAAAGCCGTTGGAATTAAGTTAATGATGAATGGAAACGGTCGGTGCAGTTATGGAAAAATGCCTGAATGTATTAAACGGTCAAAAGTCTTAAGATTTTTCTATACATACATACCTAAGGCCTAAGGTGTCTTCAATAAGTTCACAGTCTGACTGACAAGGAGTTCCACATTCTTTTTTTATCTCAAAAGCATAAAAATTTTACTTCATCGAAAATGTTGGATTTTAATAAAAACAATTAAACAATGAAACACGATATTTTCTTTTGGAGTTTTGGAAACGCTTGAATATGTAAATTAGAGTTCTCAAATTAAAAGAAAAGAGTTCTTACAAACACAATAATTGGTTACTCAAGTCTAGTATACGCAGATCGGGACAATGACAAGACAAAATTTATCTCTACAAGATGCCCGCAAAAAGTTTGAAGTTGGAGAAATAAAAACACCTATCAGGGATGTACTTTTCTATTGGTGCCATCAAAAATGACTCCATCCCAGTTGGAATGGACTTGTTTTTGTGAGAGCTGTCAAAATTTGTCTCGCAAAATAATGATTAGAACATTATTTTCGCGAACAAACGAGGTGGAGACTTTTTATGCCTGTTTGGTAAAATTGAAAAGTATCGTTTACCTTGTTTTTTTTTTTTCATCTGGTTTTTGGCAACAAAATGTGAAAATTGCACTTTGCTAAACACGCCTTTTCAGCCAAACGTCATAATTTAGCACACGAACAGCGTACTGCACACATACAAACATATGTACTTACATCATGCAAACTTATGTATTTACATATTTATTAAAATTTTATTAAAATTAAATTTGAATACACTTTTTGTGCACAATAGAATCAGGAAAAGAAAAAGTTAAAACGATCTGAATGCACCTTCTTTCTTGACAGCTGTACTGTCAAAAAAAAACCTTTATAAAATATAATGTACTTGCTCAATGGTCAAAATTCTTTTAAAGTTTATGCTGCAAAGCTGAATTCCCTAGATCCTATAAGATCACTAAATCATAACAGAGCACACACTATTTGGGCCACTTCAACAACGTCAAAGCCAAAGAACTGCAAGGCTATAATTTTTCTGACAGATTAAGATTAAGATACCTAAACCGTCAAGTCAAAATAACAGTCTCTGTAGGAGCTAATAGACTTCTGAGCGCGGCGCTAGATGGACATTTAATATTTTCCCGCGCAGATTGTCTTGCTGAGTGCTAACACGTCTTATGATGTTTTGCATTCTATGTTCCTGTCTAAAATAAAATGAATATCTGTGTGGGCTCCGTGTTCATCAACTAAAATAATGATCATCACCATTACTGTCCGGAGTTTAATCTCGTGCCTATTCGATGAGGGTAAAACATCATATACATAGCGAAACACCTTCAAAAAATATCGTGACTGGAATTTTGTGAAAATGTGCTTGAAATCATTGCAAATAGTAGGTATAATTTTTTTGAAGGTATAGGAGTTTTGGGCGTCAACGTAACGAGAAACCTTTTTTCGTTAGCCTGTTCAGAGTAGGTACCTGTTGTCGACCAGTGTGCTGAGACTGAAAATAAAGAGAATCAACTGCACTTCGAAATATGCAGCGACGACGACGCCAACGGTGAACAAGACGAAGACATTGTGGAAACCTGGAAACACACCTTTTTCTTTTGTTAAAGCTCGGACTTGAAAGACAACGACTTGTCGTGTTGTTGTTGCTGACTAAGAAGTTTGACTTAGTTTAGCTCGAGTTATAGATCAATCCTTTACCCTGCGGCGGCAGCGAGTTCGTACAAATGCTGGGAAAATATGCCACTTGCAGGTGAATTAAAAATATAAATATAAACATGTTTAGAATATGTATAAGGTGTACTTAATTGGATCATTTTAAAAATAATAAATTAAACTTGGGCTAGTCTCATGAAATTCCAGAATCAAAAACCCTTGGACTTTAACTCAAATTTCAACTTAAATCACACGATAAGAAATCAGGAAACATTTTGAATATAAATTAAAAAATAAAATGTTTGAATGATTTATTAAACCGAGAGAAAAAATAATTATGGATTTTCGGTACATAATTGTTTCTATTCTTTTGGAGTTTTTAAAATCCTACAAATACAATTATTCAAATAGAATTACATTCCTCCGTGAAATTAAGACCACCTGATATGAACTTTTTTTCCAATTAATTTCAACCTACCCAAATAAATATAACAAGTGATCTTAAATACTGTTCACATAACCTTCGTCGTTTAAGTGTTCCCAGGTTCCAATTTGAACTATCGTTTGCCAGATTACATATTACCAAAACCAAAGCTACCAAAACGTCGTCGTCGTCGTGACGCTATAAAACTTTAACCATGATGCAAGATCAATGACTTCTCTTGTCACAATTCCTCCAATATCAGATATGCGACTTCAATTGCGGATTGTTTAAAGTTTTTTGTATTTTTTCTTTTTTTTTCGATGGAAGAAACAGCGCATAAGATCATAGCAATATCTTAACCATGTCTCTATCAGCTGTGCATGGGTACCGGTACTACACATACTATATTGCAATCCGATCACGGGCTCACCAACTCCGAAGCCGAGCACTGAGCAGTGAATAAAGCTAACAATGCAATAGGATTTCTTTCTAGTGAAATGATGATTGTTGCAATACAAGTTAGACAAACTGTATCTATGCGTAGGCTTCATATTAAGAGGTAAACACACAAACACAATGAGGCACCCATGGTAGGTATGCAGAGGCAGACTACAGTTATTTGAGCGTCGTCGTCGGCAAAGAAGCTTTGCAATAAGTATCTTTATTCCATTGTGCTTAGACATTTCAATCATTTTTCTGTCAACATGTCCACCTTTAGACGGCAACGGTGATGGTGGTTGTTTTGCTGTCCAGACTCGTAACTCGTATAGAGCTAAAGACGTGCCTCATATCAAATTTCTTGCAATTGTCTGCTTGTTGTTGTTGTTGTGTGGCTTTCGAAGAATGGAAAATTAAAATGCCTATCGTAGTCAACGAAATTCATCCTAGAGAAGTACCTACAAGATAAAAAAAAAAAACGATAAAATGGATAAAATCTACAGTAGCGATTTTTATAGATAATAATGACTCTGAAGGTTGATGTGGTTACAATAATTAAACATCGTCACCATTTTACAATAATGAATGATAGACTGTGCGGTTTAAGTATTTCCTTAACCAAGATCTTCTCAATATTAACGGTACATTAGAGAGTGTCAATCGCAAGCGGTTTGGAATTATTATGTATATGGTGTGGGGGTTCCTTTTACATTATCATAGATCACCATGATTCTTCTTTTTTAATTTATGAATAAATTTGAATTGTCTGCAAATCTAGTCGGCAACAAAACACTAAAATCTGAACATTTTCATTCCTACTTTGCTTATAGATGTCAATTTGACGGTAAACTGAATGTCAAACAGGCATTTTATAAAGTTTTCTTTAGGTCAATAATTTTGCTATTACTTTTGTGAGCCTCTATTTAATGGACAATTTCAATGCGATGTGTATGTTGTACATACAATATGTGTGTAAATAATGTACGTATGTACATTATGTATCTGATATTTTTTTTAAATAAAATTGTAGGAAAATGTTTTCCTTTTTTACTGATGATGAATACATTTTATTTTATTCTGATATAAAATAAATTAATACAATATCACGTTTTCTTCGAATTCGAATATAATTTAACAACAACACAAGCACACCCTTTTCTTTAAACTGCCAAGGGATGCCGCTGCTGTTCGTTGGCCGCCTCTTGACCAATAGTTCAGCTTTCAAATTATTAAAACCGTGACTGAAGATAAGAACCTGCACATAAAACAATTCAATTTATAATCAAAAATACACCAGTGAAAGTCTGTAACGCCATCGAGACAATTTCCAATTGGTTTGCACAAATGCATCCGTCATCCATTCTCCTAGGCACTTTTTTCAACAGTGGTCCAGTTTATAGGGCAGAGTTTACTTAAAATAACAGAAATACCTAAATAATAAACTAACTAGAATAATATTAATAATAATAATAGATAATAGACAATTTTTTGGGTTTATTTTAAGTTGACAACAGCTTTGGTTCCATTTGTTTTAAGATTCAGAATAATTTGTTTGGCTCTTTTACAATGGTAGAATTGTCAAAATTGACATTTGATTTCCAGTGCAGCCTAATCGTGGACAAGTTGAAAAAGCGTTGAAAAAGTAACTATTACTTTTCATTTTGTTTCACAAACTCTCAATAGAGTAATTTAACCGGGATCAATTGAAGCGTGTGCACGTGTAAATTTAGAAATTTTGAATTAAATGAATAGAAAGCTCTTTCCTGTTTGAATTTGCTTTTAAACTTTAAAAACTATAATGTAGTTATTTCGAGTAAGTATTTAAATTATTTGTCCCACTGTTCGCCACAATGTATACAAAAAACTAAAAAAACTAATTGAAGGGCAAACAAAGTTATTGTTCGCGATTTTTTAATTGAAGGCATATTGCTTCAGATGTGAAGTGTGGCACTGACCACCACAGCCAACCACCTTCGCATCACATCGAATGCCATGGGCATTTTCACTTTTTTATACCATCATCCATCGATGGTGACTTTTTGGATTTATCTTTTTTAATCCTACAAACGTAGGTATATAGTAAAACTTTAAGGCATCAGGAGCACAAGGCATTTCTTTTGGGCTTTGAGCAATCAATGTTCAAAGATATACCTATGAGACGACGCGACGGACGAAGGCGACGACCGACGCTATGCTCGTAACTGCTCCTTTGGACTTTTACTTTCAAAGAAATCGTGCAGAATCTTTTTCTAAAAAACAGGTGATATACCATGAACGATGAACGCGCAAGCGCGGCAAGCTCTCTGTTATCAATAGTTGATCATAAATTGAATTCATTTATTGTCATCGTCATCGTTGCCGTCATTTATTTGAACTATACCACAGAAAAAGTACAAAAAAAAAAATAAAATAAAAAAGAACTACTAGCCGTTGGACATTCACGGTCAAACTGGGCACTGGATACGAGTAGTGTATCGTGCTGCCTGATGACAGTGGTCATCAATTCATACGCTACTTTCTGAAGAAACTTTCTCTCCGCAAAACACTCACTCACCCATTGAAGAAGAGCAAATTCCTGCGGAATACTTTCGTCCCAATGGGTTTCTGGGCCGGCCGGTGCAATCGGATATGATATACGAGTGAGATGATTGTTACCATGAATTTGTATGGTTTGACTGGAAGTTTTCTTCTTTGCAGATATTTTATTTTTAGATTACTTGAATTTAAAACTTATTTTAATTCAACGTAAAAGATCATTAAAAATAACTTTGCATTTTTATCAGATGCACTTTTAACTCAACAGACACCGCTTAACTAATCGTTAATTCCGCACCAGGCCAATATTGTCAACAGCAACATAGCACGAAGTATTTAACTGATTTCCAAAATTAATTTAGTAAAATATTAAAATGCTAAATATTCAAATATTTTAAAAATTATTTACATATTTTTGGAAGACTGCCAGTTTATACATAATTTAAAAGCAATGGTGTACGAAACTCAATTGAAATCTATCAAATCTTCAGTTTTTTGTGGCTGAGAAAATTCTGAAAAATAAAACAGGTAAATTTTTAAATACTTCCGGATACATACTGATATATTGAAGATCTCTCAGAAGTAGTCTGACATGTCATACCACAGAAAATAAAAAAGTGAATTAACTGCTCTTAGCTTTTTACTTTTAGCTCGGTCATTTTTACTCCAGAAGGCATAGAACATGAACTTTAGTTGTCCTGCCACTCGATCTACTTTTTAATAAACTTACGAAGTACATTTATGTAAGTATTTCGGGCCATCTAGAAAAAACTATGAAAAATTGCATGAAAAATCGAATATCTAAGCAACACCAATATTTATCTATAGCTTGATTTTCTGCATTTAAATTGGGTGAGACGAAGTTTGCCGGGCCGGGATAGACCTGACTTTTTCCCGATGCCCATAATCAAGGAATATTTAGTTTAATATATAAACATAGTTTTTTTACGACTTTAGGGTCCTGGGATTGTAAATTAATGAGTGGAGTAATATGAATATAAAGGATTTTTCAATATCCATTATAACAAGCTAGCTATAGTCGAAGCTATTCATACCTGTGAAGGTGAAGGGAAATGCAACATTTCCTCGTAAGTTTCATTGAACTCTAATAGACACTTGTGAAATATTTCCTATAATTCCCACACTACTATAGTGTATTACTATTACTTTCGAGTTTCAACTAAAAGATCTATTCGTGGGTGATATCTTTAACAATTAATAAACGAATATAAATTTCTCCTTTGTCTTCCTAATGGGAAGTACTTACTTAGTTATTGTTTATGGATCAAAGCAACTGCCATAGTTTACTATGTTGATATTCCCAGCTGGTTGCCGATGTGCCGATGCCGCGAGCCATGTGCGGTACGAATACAACAACGACGACGGTGTGCTTTTACCGCCACCGCGCACAGCGGTAAAGTCAATTCGGCATTTAAGATACTTTCTTTTCGATTTAATTAGATAAAGGAGACGAAGACGTCGCGTCGTCGTTGCCGCCGTTGAATTTAAACCACGGTATTTGCTACCGATGCGATATGAAGCGATGCGATGACGGCGCGAGTTAAGTATCCATAGCAAAACATATTGAGAAAAAAGAGAACATTATTTGTATTCAATGATATCTTTAGTCTCTAGTACAGTCTTGCACACAACGCTACAATGATAACATATGTAAAAGAGATAATATCGTTTGTATACAATGTTGGAATATTATCTCTTCTTCATTATCAAGCAAGACGATTGTACGCTTGGGTCTCCTTGTAGATAGATAAGAAAAGTATATAAATACGACTGTATGATGAATTTATCAATAGTCTTATTGTAACTACATAGTAGCCTTAAGCTCCTTTTAGAATTAGTAAAAAGTATTTCAATAATAAAGGACATAGTTCCAAATAAATATTGTTTAATTTTAAAAGTAAGAAACAAGTGTTTTAATTGGCGATCCTGCCAGGAGGTTAAATATACTTTTTAACTTCAATCGAGCGGACCTCGGGAACAAGTAGTGAAATCTAGTATAAACAGAACACTCGCGTTACCGGTTACAAGAATTACCTAGCATAGCAGGTACAAATATAGCTTCTGCGTACGAAGCAGCAAAGCAATTCAGTGAAAGTGTATATGTGGAGAAAAAAAACACACAAATTCGACGACAACAGACACGAGTTCAAAATGGAACAACTCGCAGTATTAATGGCAAGATTAGAAGCTTTAGAAACCAGGTGCAACACAGTAACACAAACCCTAGAGCACACACGCACAGAGAATGCAAGGTTAGCAGCAATAATAACTAACCAAAATCAAATAAACACTAATTTAGAAACAAAACTAAATGAAGTAAAATCTGGATTAGGCATAGTACCAAACATACCTGTGCTAGAGGAAATAAGAACCACATATACAGATGGTAGTGAAATACAGTTAGACGCATTTAAAAGCCTACCTATTTTCAACGGCGATCAATCAAATTATCGGTCGTGGCGCGAAGAAGCATCCAGATTAATGGACAGCATTAAAAACTTCAAAACACACAGTAAGTACGCAGCAGCATTGACTATAGTGAAAAGTAAAATACAGGGTGCAGCCGCGAATGTGTTAACTAATTATAACACAATTTTTAATTTTGAGGCGATACGTAACAGATTAGATTATACGTACTCTAATCAAGAACCTCTATACGTGCTACAAGACATGATGAAAGCCATCACGCAAAAAAGAAGCACACTGTCTGAATACCACGACGAGATAAATAAAAATCTCAATTTAATAATATCAAAAATCACTATGTCAGGTGATCCGCCGAATATAATCGACAGACTAATTAAAAATGCTAACGACGACGCAGTTCGTATATTCATTGATGGTATGAGTGACAACTTTACAAGAGGATCATTATATTCAGCTACAATAAATGATCTAGAACACGCATTCGCAATTGCTCGCAGAATAGAACATGATAATGTGCACAGGCATTTACATCTCACTCAAGATAAGCACCACAAAAATATGCCACATGAACGCAGAAACGAAAGAAGACCAAATTATTCGAGCCAAACAACGAATTATCAACCCCAGAAGCAATACGATAATATGCAGCAACACAATCAAGGACCACGCCTAAACCCTTTCAAGAGAAATGACGGACCACAGCCGATGGAGATAAACTCGAGACAAATTGTACATGCACAGCGACAAAATTGGAATCAATACAAACCCGATGTATATAATCCACCAGCGAAACGTGAACACAGCGGGAGTTTCAACACACACAACAGACCGCAACGATCTTATCAGCAGAACTTCAAGCAGCAGAGAGTAAATAACTCCCGACAACAACGCAGAGACGATGTCAGCAGTACATATGCAGAAGCAGATGAAACGGAATGTATGGTAAATAATAACATAAGAATAGATCATTTAAACTAGTAGACGGGTTGCCCTGCTTAAATTTAACTAGTACTATTTCTAAGAAAATTTATAAAATTCTTATTGATACTGGTGCAACCCATAATTACATTAATAGAAAATGCGATTCTAGCGAAAAAATTAAAATTAAACCTATAAAAATAAAAACAATGCATGGTTATTCTATGGTAGATACAAAGAAAGTAGTTAGGATATTAAAGAAAAATATAACATTTTTTGAATTAGAGGATATTCAGTCTTTTGATATGATATTAGGATATGAAGGACTTAAAGTTCTAAACGCGGAAATAAATTTCAGTAATATGACTCTAACTACCATAAGCAGTGTCGAATCTATTCAGAAAATTAATTACATAATTGGGGAAAATAATATTTATAAAGCAGACATAGATAGACTGATGAAGATTAATAACAGCATAGGACCGTTACCCTTTACAGATACTATAGAAGCAAGCATTAGGACGACCAATGATAATCCGGTTTATGTTAAACAATATCCATATCCCATAGCAGATAACGAATTCGTAAACAAAGAAATACAGAAACTCTTACATGACGATATAATAGAAAAAAGCCATAGTCCTTATAACAGTCCCATATGGACAGTACCTAAAAAAGGTTTGGACGAAAAAGGAAAACCAAAACGGCGCATGGTTGTTGATTTCCAAAAACTTAACGCTCACACTGTAACAGACAGATACCCCATTCCGGATGTCAACATGACAATTCAAAATTTAGGTAAAGCCAAGTACTTTACAACGTTAGATTTGGAGTCAGGTTTCCACCAAATTAAAATCAAAACAGATGATAAAGAAAAAACAGCTTTTGCTATAAATGGCGCAAAATATCATTTTAAACGAATGCCTTTCGGGCTCAAAAATGCACCAAGCATATTTCAGAGATGCGTGGACGACATTTTGAGAGACTTTGTAGGTAAATTCGTACACGTTTACATTGATGACGTATTGATATATTCTTCATCTGAGGAAGAACATATACAGCACATAAGTCAAGTATTCGACGTACTCAATAAAGCCACATTAAAAATATCTGATGAGAAAAGTAAGTTTTTTCAAGAAGAAGTAGAATACTTAGGTCACATAATCAGACATGGTAGAATCACTACGAACCCTGAGAAAATAGCAGCTATAGAAAATTTTCCAGTCCCACAAACGGTAAAGGATTTGAGAGGATTTTTAGGTCTTACAGGTTACTATCGTAAGTTTATAAAAGGATACGCAAGCATAGCCAAGCCCCTGACATTATATTTACGAGGAGATAACGGTAAAGTAAACAAAAAACAAAGTAAAAATATTAAGTTAAATCTGAATGATTCAGCATTAGAAGCGATTAGAATTTTAAAAAATTATTTGAAAGAACAAGTCGAACTTTTTCAACCGGATTATAGTAAACCATTCGAGCTTACTACTGATGCATCCAACATAGCTATTGGAGCCGTACTAAGTCAGAATAAGCAACCTATACACTTCTTGTCAAGAACACTGAGTAAGACAGAAGAGAACTATAGCACAAACGAGAAAGAGCTATTAGCGATCATATGGTCCTTACAAAAACTCAGAAACTACATATATGGTATAGCAGACTTAACCATATATACCGATCACCAGAGCCTTATATATTCTGTATCAGAAAAAAATCCCAACACAAAGCTGAAACGTTGGAAGGGAATCATTGAAGACTTTGGAGCAAAATTAGTTTATAAACCAGGAAACCTAAATCTTGTAGCTGACGCATTATCACGTCAACGCATAAATACTTCTACCATAGAAACAGCACATTCAGCTGAAAGTTCTTCTAATGATATAATAAAAACTGTGAATCAGCCTTTTAATGCATACGCTGCACAGTTCGAACTTATTGAAGATATAACAAATAATATCGAAACACAAATCTATTTTAGTAACAAAATAAGACTCATAATAAAGTTTAAGGACAAAGACTCTTTACTAAGGCAGATGAAAGAAGTTATACAACCCCAAAAGATTGTAGCTTTGCATACGAAATTTGAAAACATATACAAATATGGTGAAAACATAAAAAAAGAATTCCCACTAGTAAGATTTATATTCACACCAAGAAAACTTCAAGACGTGACAAATTTGGAGGAACAACTAAAACTTGTAAGGGTAACTCACGAAAGAGCACACCGAGGGTTACGTAACAATATACAAGAAATCTCAGAGAAATATTACTGGCCCGATCTAAATAAACAAGCAAAGAGTTTCAACAAAAAATGCATAGCATGTCTATTTGGAAAATATGAAAGAAAACCTATCAGAGAACCTCTGAATAATTCAGAAATACCAACACATGTGGGAACACACATTCATATGGACATATACTTCAACGACAAGTATACTTTCCTTGTAACAGTAGATAAGTATTCTAAATATACAATCCTTCGGGAAATCGAAACTCGAAACAGACTGTACGACGTTATGGAAGAGGTCTTATCTAATTATTTCCCAAAATGTGAACGACTCATGACAGATAACGAGAAGGGATTCAAAACAGAAATGGTGAACCAAATGTGTTTGAAATACAACATAACTAAAGTAGAAACTCCAGTATACAGATCGACAGCGAACGGTCAGGTAGAACGTGTAAACGGTACAATAACTGAACTGTCTAGAATATTCACAATTCAGAATAAAACAAGACTTATCGAAGAAATATTTAGAACAGTGCGTGAATTAAATAATTCTATACACTCAGTTACCGGTTTGAAACCTAGAGACATTTTCTTTAATCAAAATAAATATAGCAATAGTGAAATTATAATAAATAAACTAAACTCAGCATCCAAAAAAGTGATCGAACGTCTAAATAAAGGAACTCGACACAGAGAGTATAAAAAAGGAGATAAGATAATGGTAAGAATCACAGGTCTTAGAAAGAAATCTAACGCCAGATACATAACAAGAATAGTAGAAGAAGATAAAGGAGACACTGTAATCTCTAAAGAAGGAATAAAAATTCACAAGGATAACATAAAGAATTATCATTTTTCAGATGACGAAAATATTAATATTCCTAACATTACTAGGAATTGTACAGAGTCAAGAAGGGCAAGGAAACGTTCAAATAACTGAGTTACTAAACAAGAAGTTTATACTTACGCAAACAGATGACGTGTATTTATTCAAAGAACAAACTTATTTGTTACATGCCACCAACCTGACTTCGATATTTCAACCTTACGTAAATATCGTAACTAGTAAATATCAACCTACACAAGAAGAAAAAATTTGGTTAAGTAAAATTAAGAATTTAGCAGACCAATTACAAGAACATACTAGGCATACTAGATCAATTAACTTTTTAGGAACAGCTTTCAAATATGTGTTTGGTAATCCTGACCATTATGACTTAGTTAACATAGAAACGAGTATAAATAATCTCATAGAAAACAATAATAAACAAAAAACTATAAATTCTAGATTTGAACAAATTTTGCAACAATTCGAAGGTCAGAGCCTTAAAGAACATTTAGTAATAGAACAAGTGTACGAACAATTATTATTATTGACCAGAACAATTAATGCAGCAAAAAATAATGAATATTTATCAGAAAGCCTAGACTTAGATGACATTAAAAATATTATTCAACATGAAATAATTCAAGTACCCATAATAAATATACTTCAGTACTCTAAAATATTATTAGCTAGAACTGATGAATTCTTCATCACAATATATAAATATCCAGTTCTAATTAAATCATGTAAATTGTATAAAGTAACACCTTTAAATTCAAAACATGGAAAAATCATTACAGATAAAACAATTGCCTTATGTAACCAAACTTATTTAAGAACAAGAAATTGTCAAAATCATCTAAGTAAAAACATTTGTGAAATTAACTTTGAAGAAGAAAATTGTCTTATTCCACTTTTAAAGAATATAACTTCAAAATGCAACATTAAACAAGAATACGATTACGACTTAGAAATTGAATCCGGTGTTATGTTATTAAGCGGTAAGCATAAGTTAAATAATCAAACAATTAATGGTATAAACTTAGTTACTTATGAAAATACTATAAATCTAGACGATAAAATATACAAAAACATGCATAAGCAAATTAAAGAAGTTATATTAAGAAATCATAATTCAGAGTCTTACATCGACCAAATAATTAAAGAAGATACAATGTACAAATTCGATAACATAGATACTTTAAAAAAACTAATTATTCCTTTTGAAGAAAAACCGATATTATCAACTATATACACAATTGTAACACTGATTGTTATTCTAGCATTTACGTACGTAATGATAAAAACTATACAATGTATAACAGATCGTCAAAAACAAAAAAAGATTGACGCATATAACAAAACTTATGAAAGAGAAATGTTAAAAATAGCGTCGAAAAATCGAGACGATTTCGTTTAACAAGGGGGGGAGTTAAGTATCCATAGCAAAACATATTGAGAAAAAAGATAACATTATTTGTATTCAATGATATCTTTAGTCTCTAGTACAGTCTTGCACACAACGCTACAATGATAACATATGTAAAAGAGATAATATCGTTTGTATACAATGTTGGAATATTATCTCTTCTTCATTATCAAGCAAGACGATTGTACGCTTGGGTCTCCTTGTAGATAGATAAGAAAAGTATATAAATACGACTGTATGATGAATTTATCAATAGTCTTATTGTAACTACATAGTAGCCTTAAGCTCCTTTTAGAATTAGTAAAAAGTATTTCAATAATAAAGGACATAGTTCCAAATAAATATTGTTTAATTTTAAAAGTAAGAAACAAGTGTTTTAATTCGCGGCGGCAGTGCATTCTATTCAATTACATAAATCAAAGTAATTACCACCGCATTGTAAACACATTCACCTGATGCCTTCTGTTGTTTTGTAAGGCTGCGGCTGGTCTGGCCTGGCCTGGCCTGGACGACCAGGCTACTCCCGTCCCGGCCTGGCCTGCACGCTGCCATCTATTTCATTTCAATTTAACCGAGTTACCATGACACAGCCATAGTCACAGCATGAGGTGCTGCAGCTACCGACACTATGAGCGCTATTATTGCGATCGTTACCATTAATCGCTGATATTTTCCCACACTTAGGGGAAATTCCAAAAAGCCTGCTAAGCCAATAAGTAGGTACGAGTATACGTATGTAGGTAGTAAGTACTCGTAGACCAAAGAAGCTGGACTCCTTCCTTCTAACTCGGCAGCAGCACTTGACATTTAAATACGAGTACGCGAGTACGATCCGTGGTGTGGCAATGTGGACGATAAAGTATCGATATTAGAGTGTACCACGATATCTATACTCGTATAAGGTTGCCTCCGACTCCAAAATGCTGGTTGCCTAAAGGCACAACATCGAGTGGTCCATAAAAATTCGCATGTCTTGGAATTTGTGTTTGCCATCAAGAGGGTGGGTATCGCATGGGGTCTAACGTCTTAGTCGTTTCGTATACCTACAGTGTAAACAATGCTGCACAATAAATCATAAAAAACGCACGTCAGTAGTTGCCACTAACTTAAATGCGAGAGCCGATTTGGACTTGGAGACAAGCAGCACTTATTTTATACTTTATACTTTCAAGTCTCATACATATATTCGAGTATAGGTAGTTGGTAGAAAAACCAAAGGAGCCGCGCAGCACACTTGGCATATGGAGACGGATAAACACTTTCCCTTTTATTTCGGAAAAGGTGTCTGCTCTGAACTTGTTACATTTTTAAGTTTTAATAGGGTATTTGCATTTCATTTTATGTCCAATTGGAAAAGTAAATGGCCTTTGAGTTGGTTTCTTATTGTCTATATATATGTATAGGAGTATCGAGTGAGACAAAGTTAATGTCAAATAGTTACACTTGGAATGAATGTTATATGTTTAAAAAAAAAAATTAAGAGTGAATTTATTTTTTAGAAAGTCTGACTGCAATATTGATTTTGTTTGTTTTAGGTATTGGTCACTTTACTTTAATTGCTTTAGATGTTCAAAGATTATTTACCGCTATTGATGAACATTTTGGTTTTTGATAGATGTAACTACCAGAAATTAAATTCATTCTGGTTTTGTTTTATCTAATTTCTTTTCATTAGAGATACTAATGAACCTTGTTCACTATATTTTTCTAATCTGATCTGTCAGAGCTACAAACGCAGACACTCTAGCTTACCTATATATATAAGTAAACGTCATAACATGACTGTATTGATGAATTTTAGATAATGTCATTAACCCAAAACTGTAAAATTAATTTTGAAGAACTGTTTGTGTTTCTACTGAAAGACCATTCAACAAAACGTCAAATAGAAATATCGTTGCCCTAAACAGAGATATAAAAACAAGTGAGACAACCAAAAATTCATTCTGAAATGTCAAATTAAACGTCTATAAAAGACTGATAGTTAAATTAAGTATTAAAGCGTCAATTTACTTAAAATAAAGGTGTAGAACGAATTCTATACATCTTTACATTAGACGGATTCAAATAAAGATCGAACAAGACCAAAATATAAAAGCTTTAGATTAAAATTTATTCAACAAGTTAGTATGCATAAATAATTTCATTCACAAGCTTAAGTATGTGAATTCAGTTTAACTGCAGAAATTCAAGCTTGGCGATTAGTCACACTGTTTGTTCGCCTTAAAGTAGGTTTTAATGTGAATGGGAAGTAATATAACTTGATTCACCATAAATACACAGAGTTGTATCATTCTATTCAATATCAATGGCAAGGAAGTCTGTCAAAACTTAGGTGCACACAGCTTTACATATACTGATTTAACTTATAGAAATATAGGATTTGTAATTTTAATTTAATTGTTTTAATTAAATACAAATGTAAGAGCTTCCTTAAATGACAATGTTCTTACATATTTATGACAGTCAAGAAAAATATAATGAAAAATTTCAATATATTCTAACATCACATGATAAAGTAGTTACCTATTTATTGCCATTTCGAATGCGTCACTCCTTAAATCCCGTTTCACAATTGTGTTTCGGTCAAATTACCCGTGGTTCAGAAATTTAAACCACGTCTGTGGACATCAGTCGAGGTTTGCTCACCTTTAATTTAACTTTAGCTTTAGTCATACTTTGTTTGACAATGCACCTGCATACATACATACATAAATATGTCCTAAAAAGAAGAAAATATACTTTTAATTTGATTTGTTTACGGTTTGAAGTGAAATCAAATAAATAGTGGCTTAGATCAATTAAATCTTTGATTCATAACTCAAATTATACAGATTTAACCCAAATGGAATAATCATATAGATTAAAGATTAACCCACTGCTTGCGAACAATCGGTATTAAGCTATCGAGGAAAAGGAATACACAAGGATTTGTAAAAACGAGTGTCACACTGACATAAATTAAAATTCCATACCTGTCCATGTAACATTACCATGTATTTATAAAGTCTGTCAAAACTTAGGTGCACACAGCTTTATTTTATTCTGTCTTTAAAAGGGTTCAACCGGCATTCATCCTACACAAATAAGCGAAAAAAATAGGTGAAAAATGTATCCTCTTGAAATATATTATAAAAATAAAAGGCGCCAATCGACGCGACGACGGAACTTCCGTCACCACTAACACCATTACACGTTCTGCTGCCACGCCACAACCCACGTTTATACCGGTCTTTTCAACAAAACAAAAAAAAACAGACATTATCTGTACACCTCGTTTATACGCATGCACTCTTACTAACACTTCCAGAAATACAAAAATGAATCCAAAAAAAATTATTATTAAATAAACTCCCAACCAGCTGACTATTTCGCTTGACTGACTTCTTGAAGGTCCTTCATTTGTGTCTTCTGTCTTCTGTCTTGTGTAAGTTTATGCATTGCAAACATGATAACTGTTTTTTGTTGTCTTTTCAATTCAACTTCAACCCTCAAATAAAAAAGAAACAACAACAAAACACGTGCAAAGGGTGTCATTTTATTTTCATGAACTGTCAAGAGGGGTGCATTATTTGCAATCAATAAAAGTGATGCCAAATTGAAAAACAATCATTCCAAGTCAGATTTACTTTCATAACATGGCAAAAGCCTGACATACCTGGCAAGACTTTGAACTTATAACAAAATCAAGTTTCATTATTTTGGAGCCAAGGCAGAGGGTGTTTTTGTATAATATTTCATTCGGCTTTTTCCATCACATATGTATTTTCTGACCGTTAATAGTACGCATGCGCCGAAAGTATTCATAACATTATAACAGAGGATGTCAAATACACACGTCTTTTTCACTTGTCAAGAACACACAAAAATTATACTTCGTTGTGGTTTACGGTGCACTTATAATATTGTGTTGTATATTTTGATAAAAGGTGGTATAAATTTACCTGAAAACAAACTTAATCATTTTTTTAATATTAAATCAAGTTTGCTTTTGTTTTAAAAGTGTTTTGTGATCCTTAGTTATAAGAAAAACAAAGTTGGAAAACGCATTTGAAGTATTTTTTTTTCCTCCAGTGCTGAATAAAAAATCAATAATAGCAAGGATTCAAAATCGGATAACCGATGGAGATTAAGATGCTGGGAAAATAGTTTTTTTCTTTCAATCACAATTTATTTCTAAACATCTTTTCATCTTGATTTGTGTTTTATAACAAGAGGATATGATTAATGCATTCAAATAATGTTTGATATTAATCAACTTTCCTCGTAATATATTTTTAATTATATGTTCGTTTTGTGGAAAAAGTGCAGATATTTTCACTTCAGTGGTTAATTAAAGGAAATTATAAACACTAATTTTGTTAAATTGCAGTTTAGTAAATTGATTTGCTGATTTTTAATTATTGTACAGAATAACTTTCATGAGTTGAATTTCTGAATACATTTTTAAGGGTATGTACATAATGTACTAAAGGTGCAGAGGGTTGGGTATGCAAAATGTTCTTTTTCGATGGGTTAGGGTTGAAATCCATATCTGTAGGTACTGATGGTTACCCCAGGAGCCAGTAGCAATGCGTCATAAAGCAATTTGATAGATTTTTGACAATTTGCCAACATTATATTTCCTTTCTCTTACTCTTTCTTCAAGATTGACTTTGTATGATTCATAGTCGATTTGAAAAGTGTGATTGTAATAAAATAATATGGCGTGCAGATTGAGCGAACATTTGTTTATTTTATTTCAAAATACAATTTGAATTTTGCTGTTATTGCAGACATTCCATGTTGTGTTTTTGATAAAAAAATATTATAAATATATAGAACAACTTATAATTCTGTGAGGTTTTCAGTTTTCCAAGAAAGAAATTAGTAATTTACACACAACAATCAAATATGTATACCTAGGTATTATAAAAAAATGAACGCATTTTAATATAAAATTTATCAGTTTTTAAGTGATTTGTCTGTTAGGCTTTCTGATAACCCACATCTGATAAATATATGACATTTGTCCCGTTCTAAAATTTTTCTGTTCAGGCGTCCACACTTAACATTTACATAGCTATTAAAACTAAATTGGAAATTGAAAGTGTAAAGTAAAAATGTATAAGCAAATAAAAACAGATAATTTATTTTCACTTGTGTTTCTTAACTATAGATTTAATTTTTACCCACTCAACTTAAATTCCCATATAATGTTCTTAGAAAAATCTTTTATCTAAATGATAGGAAAAACCGTTTGTTGCCACATAAAAAAATAATCTCTTAAGTTAGGTATTTCTAAAATATGTAGGTATTACAAAAATTGATCTAATAAATGGAAATTGAAGTTTACGTGTCCACCACGCTCAAATTTAAAGTTTTCGAAACGGTTTACATATACCAGAACCATTGAACGAAAGTCAAAGTCACGTTCATCGAATTTAGTTTAGGTACAATAAATCTATTTGTACATTATCTTTCTGAAACCTACTGTTAAACCGAAAAAGACAATCATCAAAAAATAAGTATATTTGTTCGTAGCCAACAATTTGTTCAAGTTTTTGACATTGACAGTTTGTTTATTCCTGTAAGGATGTGTTCACTGATTTCTCAACTTTAAATCTTTTAATTAAAAAAAATGTGTATGTACTTGCTTGTAGTACCATACTGTTTATGAACACAACCAAACCAACATAACAAAATTAACAAACTGATAATAAATAATAATTAACGAAAAAACAACAAACAATTATTATTAAACTAATCATAACATTTGTACGTCTGTACCTATATGCATGTAGTAGACATTTGATTTGTAAAAAAAACCTTCTCACATCCATGCAAATTGATAAACAAAGCTTTAAAGTTTAAGAGCTTAATCAGAGAACTTACTGAATAATCTGTGACTCGTTAAGTTAAAACAAAACACAGTAAACATGCATTTATAGTTAACAACAACACCTACACTCACACACAATTCACACACATCGAAATCGAAGATACATTATGTGAGTAAGGTATAGCTTCAAAGTCTAATTTTTAAACGGTATTTAGGTACATTGTGTATGCCTATAAGTAGTATAATTAATAATAATAGATATGTATGTATGAAGCGTTGCCTTATTGACAATATCAAGTAGCAAATACGAGTATATCTGTTACTAATAATAACCGCTACTTTACCATGTTGACATTATACTTACCAACCTATACCAATTTATTTCCGGCTTCACATGGAAAGCCCTCTTTCCACCCGTCCCGTGCTTGGTTTGAAAAACATGTTTGGACGGTTTTTTTTTTTCTGTATTCCGGATTCAATACAAGTTCAACACTTTTTTGTCAATGACATAAATACGCGTATACCTATAATATATGTAGCTACATGCGTCCTTTTTTATTTCGTTGAACATTACCAATTCGATGACACATTGTCAGTGTCAGTTTTGTTTTAAACCGCGTTGCCACACTTCGAGGTTCAAGAATTATGCTGTTATGTATTTGAATTAACTGCTATTCAATTTGTGAACCTATTTTGTGTGAAATGTAATTGCCTATACCTTAATCCCTTTATTTTTAAACGGCGGCGGCGTTGTGTTCTAAAATTAGTTCATATGTATGTATGTATGTTTGTATACATAATTTTCTGTTCGGGACACATTAAAATGACAGCTCGAATCGTCATCATTGGTCTAAAGATGTGTGCTGTGCGAAAGCGAATGATTTTTATATGTCACGAAAGCTTTCAGACCTCAGACGTAGACGCAGACGTAGACGTTTAATTTATAAATTTTCATTGTCCGTGTCTTTGTTAGCCATTTAATATGAAACGAGCGAAACATTCATGATGTAGAATTGTAGACGGTAGAGGTTGGCAGGCAAGATAGCAGTCGCGAGTCGCGACAGCAGCAAGTGTAGTGTAAAACAGAATTTCTCATTTCTCAACTAACTACGACAGTGACAGTTAAAGGCAAAGCTAACGCGATAGCTACCTACCTCCCGAGTAAATAGTCAACTAAGTGCTGTTTTATCTTTTAAACACCATCTCCGGCTCGTGTGACAATTATTATTATAATGCAAAATTGATACGTTTTTTTTTTTTTTTTTTAATTTGCTTTTGTTGTAATCCTGTACGTTTTATATCGCACTTACTGGTCTGCTAATCTTGTGATGCCTTAAGACGCGTGACAGAGAGGAGTGAGAAACATAAGAGAGAAAGGAATAAATTGCACTACCCTTAATTTCCAGATGGTGCTTCAGGTTATTTGAAAAAGTGTAACCAAGACCAGAAGTACCTGGAAGTGTTGCCGGAACGGGCTAACGGCCGGCCGTGTTTTCGTCTCATTTAAAAAATAAATGTAAAGTCCTTTAAAATGATTCAAGATTAACCTTCTTAAATTTGAAGCTTATAGCTGTTTAAACCGGTCATTAATTTAAAGAAAATACATATTTAAATTTATAAACTTGTCATTGGTTATTAAAACTCAGTTATAGCCTAAGTGCGTGTAGTGTAGTTTTCCAGTTTTCAAAAACTGTCAGATATGTTATGTATACGGTACATATACCTTACCTACTGCTGTCAGCTGTGTTATAGTGTCATGTGTGTGCTTGCTGATAGAGATAGCGTAGCGCATTTTGAAGTTTACTCTCACAAGTCAAGGTCCATTGGTGAATATTATCAAGGCCAACTTAGCTAATAACATGAACACACAGTTTAAAGCTTCCAAAGTTCATACATAATTTATTTAATAATATTTTTATTATAAAACTTTTCGGTGGGAAACAAAATCAACATTTAAACAGAAAAATGCGAATGGGGGCATGGCATACATATGTATATGTAGATAAAGTATGTATGTATGGATATGGATGGATACTTAAGTATACTTGAAAAAAAAAATATGATTCATTAACTTTCTTGGCAATCAACAGAATTGTATGATAGTGTGTGTACTTTGGGTGCTGATTTTGAAGTTTTTAATTGCGCTTATGCCGGCATTAATCGAAGGTAGGTGGGTTTGGGTTTCGATGGGGCATGGGGCCAAGACCCAAGAAGAGAAAATTGAAGATATTTTTATTGTTCAATTAGATACTTTTCTTTTTTTTTACTTTACGAGTATCTATCTACCTACCTACTATTGTTTGCTGGTTGAGGGTTTCTTCAAATTAAATCTTCTCACGTTTTTTTTTGGTTTGTTTTGTTTTAGTTTTGCATTGGAAACTAGTATTCGGAATTTAAATTAAGAAACAAAAAACTGAAGAAGAAATGCTTACCTACTGTGTTTTGTCACGGCTGAAAATAAACACAAGAAGGTTGGTATGAGACATTACTTTGCATTTATCTTCTTATGCATAATGATTTGCAAGTTCCCATTTTTTTTTTTGTTTTTTTCATGGTGACATTCTTTTTTTTCACTTCCTAATTTATTCATGATATGCAAAATAACAACGAATCAAATTATTTTGTGTTTACAACACACGTACATGGAGATATTTCCTATAGTTTTTATCTAGCTGAAAAAGAAGTTCTTATACCTACATACCATAGAAATATCACAAGTATTAGTGTTGATCTAAGCCACAGTTTTTATATTAAAAATATTAGTCAGCATTGCCATTAATGAACCCGCTGGTAAATTTCTTATATGCCCACAAAAATTACACTTTGAAAAGTTAAAAAAAAAATGTATAGACACAAGTATACCTACTAAAGAGAAAGAACCCTTTTTTCTTAATTAACTTAATCGATTAAAATCAAGTGTGTTCCCATTTCACATTAAATCTCTGCACGATTTTATTGTTTGTGTACTTGAAACCAATTACCAGGGCGGCGACGAGGTGTAGAGTGTATATCGTGAAAACGCTTCATTTTATAAATAAATACTACTATCTATTAATTTTTTCAGTGCCATTTAAACATGGCACGAGACTCACAGTAGGCTATACATTGTACCCCTATCTAATAATTCTTTGTAATTCAGATATGTACATATTCGTATCTATTCATTCAATTTAGTGATTCAAATGATTTTGTAGTTCTAAGGTTTTAATTAGTTATGTTAGTATACTGCTCAATTTTTATCAATTGAAACTGTCAACTGTCTTTAGAACAATACCCATCTGCAAAATTCAAAAATATGCGTTACTTTTGGCACACACTTTAGTACAAAATCAAACAAACTTCAAATTTCTTCTACTACTACTACATCATATCGCTCAGTCCGAAATGATTTCGATAATGATTACTGTTACTGCCACCAGACTCTCTCACGTCTACATTTAACTTGATTTGACTTAAGTCATTCTATAATAAG
Organism: Scaeva pyrastri; assembly: GCA_905146935.1. Taxonomy (NCBI): domain Eukaryota; kingdom Metazoa; phylum Arthropoda; class Insecta; order Diptera; family Syrphidae; genus Scaeva; species Scaeva pyrastri. The sequence continues at coordinate 9,682,709 of LR989929.1, read as the reverse complement.
TAGTACCTTAGATGTTAAAAACTATAATTAAACTATATGAAATATGAGTGGAATAAAATCTCTTCGATGTGTATCTTAATTAAAATATAAATTTCATTTAGGTATCAAGCAAAATATAGGTATTCTTTCAGCTGTCATTGTTGACGTTTTGTTTTAATAACAATTATACGAGCGTCTTTTAATTAATAATTGAACTTGAAAAGATAACAATAAAACAGTTTTAAAAATAAACATTTATTTAATACCTTTCAAAATAAATGTATAACTTTTAATCGGTTATAGTAATTTAATATTAATAATAATAATACCTTCAAAGAAGATTTATAATGAGAGGTTTACATTATATTTTACCTTGTTTGCTGTTTAATGAGTACAATTTCCATACATGAGTACACTTTACCTATACTAATTGTTTGTGACAGTTGATCTGTCAAAAAAGTTGTTAGCTATGTGTTCTTTTATTGCCACAAGGGTATAAGGTGAAAAGGTGAAATGTTGTAGCTTTAAATGACGGATGATAGATAGTAAAACTTTGAGTTGACTTTGACAATGAAAAAAAAAGTCGACACTACTTCTGACATCATACATTCAATTGTACATCTTTGAATACTTTTTCATAAATATGTAATTTACTTTGATATTCATGAAATGAATGTATGTTTTTAAATTTTAATTAGGTAAAACAGAATTGATAAAAAATATGTACATGTAGGTTGTAGAATAAAGGCAGAAAATGTCATAATGAAAAATCACGATTAATATAACATCAGTGTTTAATTGTTTTAAATAGATTTCAAAAAAAAAAAAAACAATAAAATAAAAGATTTAAAAACAATACAAATTTAAATAACAAAACAAAACTTCAAATAATGAGTGTTTTCAACGAAGAACAGAATGCGGAAGAGGATCTTTCCAAGTATATGTTAGATGGTAAGTAATTAAAAAATTACATTTTCGTTAAGTTTTTAATATTTATAAGGTATACCTTATTTAAATGTTTACCTAATTATTCTTTAACTCCACTCAATTTTTTTGACGTTTCAATGGCCCGGCCTCTTCACCATGGTTTTCACCAAGATTTTTCATGTGAAAACTGAAAAGAATCCTTTAAATTTTGACTTTCAATTTAAATTACAAAATGGGTACCAAAATGTATGTCACCGTTTCCATCAGGTTCTTTTTAAATATAACAACAGTCATCTGTAATAATAAATTTCGTCGTCATTTATATTTAAATACACAAACATACATATATATAATGTACTTGCATTTTAAATATTTCACCACCCAAAGTCCCATATTTGGAACTTTCATCACTTTTGTAAGCCAATGAACTTCCTATACTCACTCCCACAATTCACCTTTTGAAGCCACAAAAACAATATCCTCTTTTCTCATGGTTTCACTTTTTATACGAGGGTGACTTTTACATTATAGTGAGTTCAACTTCAGTGCTGCTATTCCTCCTCCAATTAATCCACTTAAACCTCCGTGTCCCCCACCATTCACAAAACCTGTCACCATTACTACACTACGTACATATATGTATACGTACATAAATACAGTTAAAATAAAATACGGTTTTCTACAACTTTATATATTCATTGAAACGTTAATCCAATAGAAGTCAGGTTAAGTGCAAGAGTTCAGAGCGATTTTATGCAGTTTGTGGTGCAAAAACAAACTCCCCACACCACTCCACACCTCACCACATAACATCATCGTCATCGTCATCGTGTACAAGTATAAAACCGAACTCTCTATCGTGTTCCCAACTTGTCTGACATCTGAACCGGCAGACTAAATTTGGCAGTAAGTGCAGCCACCGATAGCAAATTATGTCAGTTCCCGCGTGCATTGATTCAAAGTCCGGATAACATTGTTTTTCTGTTGGCTCCATAAAATGCAGTTGGTTGCTATGAAAAATGAAATTGCATAGGTACATATTGAATCTTATAGCTAAATAAAAATCGCGATGAGAACCATCATTGATTGACCAAGGCGGAGGAGACTCATAAATCCGGCGCACTATTGCACAATTTGGAGCACGTTGAACGTTTTGAAATATCGAATTATCTACTATGTGCCTGTGCATTATAATGGCGTGGGAATAACTATGAAGTCGCTGCAAGAAATTTCGCTAGTCTTTTGCAACTACTTGCAACGTCGTCGCGTCGCGTCGCGTCGTTGTTGACAGCTGTAAGATAATATGTATATGACGATGAAGAGCGAATTTGCATACATGAGGATTACGGTTTTTTTGAATGACTGCAAAACAAAAGTTGCATCAAGTGACCGAATGTACTGTACATACTCGTAGATGAACAACACCTGAAATCAAATGCACCATAGAAGTTTTCTGTTGCCATTTTGTACAAAAAGGAATGAACAAGTATCATGTATGGTAGGTAATTCAATTCACCTTGACTAAATGTCACAAAAGATGACAGCTCTGTTTCAATGTTGCTTGCTTTTTTTTCTAACTTCGTTTTTCTTTTTGCTGTCAAAGTACATACATACAGAATACACATATGAAAGCACTGTTTTGTCTTTAAAAATGCACAATATTGTCTTGTGATTTTGTTTTGAGGTCACTGCGGGTGTTTTCAATGTTTCCAAGGAAATGCATTTATGTACATAAGTATACTCTTATTTCTGTGTGTGTTTGTTTATCTACGAGTACAGCAAAATAGAAAAGAAAGACATAGGTAGTAATAATTGCCAAGCATTCTATGGTTACATTCTTCCGGCTCAACTGTCATTGTTTTTTACATTTGATGTGTGCAACTCTCAAACATAAACGGAAAAAAAAAATTAACTTGGAAACATTTAAACTGCGGCGTTCCGTTGCCACGCATAAATGTCATTCCACCCTCTGCTATATGAACATCAAATTGAAGTTATGCTAGCTAGACAGCTTTGTTGTCGTGAGGAAAAAACATACATAATACGACAATGAATTTTCTTAAGTATTAAATGACATGTTGATGTTGAGTGTGTGTCTTCTAATTAAAACGAAATTAGCAAATTCAATAAAAAACACAGATATGGCAAGAAACTCTTTTCAAATGCTAATTCAAAAGTCAAGTTAGTATAGACAATGAACTATGCTTAGTTATTGTTTGACCAACATTATTGAGAAACAGAGTGAAATTCATGTGTCAAGAGCTATTTCAATTTATTATTAGTTATAAACAAATCGAGTGTGACATAAAAAATGCTATCAAGTAATATGCTCAGTACATGCATCGTTAGCTTTGAGATGTACCTACAAGTTAACAAGGCATCTCATAGCTGTCATGGAACAAAGTGGTAGCAATATTTCAACAAGTTCCGTATATGCAAGAAAGTTCAATCGGCTGAGAGTCTGCAGTGCCGCGGCCACACTACCTCTAAACCATTGCCGACATCATGATCATGAACTGTCATTTATTTGATGCCCTCTTGCGCATAACATTAAGAAATAATATAACTTTATGTATGAAAATTTCAGCTTAGGATGTTCACACCATCAACAAATTTTGCAGACCGAAATTCACTTTTATTTGAATTTTGCAAAATTATGCAACAATTGGAGATATTCCGTCAAAGTATACTTATAATGACTTCCGGTTTATGAGACCACATATAGCAAAGGAAAAGCCAAAAGAAATTGTGGGTACTTAAGCTTGGTTGGTTGGTAATTTGTAGAAATTACACAAAATAATTCAATGTTAATCTTGATGGATAATGTGAAGTTTTAAAGTATAATTAAATATAGATAAATCAGTTCAGATGAATAATTGATCTTTGTTATGTTTCAGTAATCAGCTGATATTTTGGCACAAGTGCACTTAAGGGAAATTTTTTACTTACATTCCAGTTAACATTCCAAAAAATTGAACGGACATTTTTTTGACAATTCACTAATAAGATACTAAAGTACCTACTGCCTTACCATCATGTTTACCAAGTGTTGGTAATTTGACGTTCAAAGTCCTTATATTCGGTTCTCACTTCTCATGATTCTTGTCGTTGGTTTAGAAATACGAGAACCTTCGAGAATTGAATTGAAAATGGCATAATATTACAAATAAAGATAACATTACATTCAAACTTATCTTCAATTTTTTCGTTTTTAATGTCATTCCGAAATCGACATCTTTCATCCTATTTTTTTTGGACACACTGCCTCTATGTATTTAAAGTGCATAATTGATTTAGACTCATTTTATGAACTCTTTCCACCAATAACCTAAACAAATACAACTATGTATAACAAGATCTTTTATATAAGTGCATGGGGCAAATCTATGACAGTTTTCTATTTTCCAGGCAAAAGTCGAAAGTTTGCAATTTTCAAAATAAGAGGTTATGTTGCATAGCTATAAGCTGAACTCTGACTTTGTGAGAAAAGACAGTCATCTTGAAAGTTAATGCGCTTTTCATTTTCTTATGCGCTTATATAGGATGCACAACATTTCTTGATGTTGCTTTTCTAAGTTAATAATTGGTACACCAAAGAATGCTGGCCATGGATGGCGCTGCGCTCGCTGCCACAGCTCACGGGCGCAGTTTGTATATATATATATGTATAAGTACATATTTATGTATATACGTAGTTGTTGCTCGCCTGTGCTTTATACTCGCAAACACCAAACATTCATAACTATGTCTCTCTCTATATGTTGTGGCCTTCTTTGACCGAGAGGTAAAATCTATTTATTTCTATCTAAAGATTAAAGTTAGATGATTACAATTCACGTGGTTTGGTCAAGAGAGTCATAATTGCCGCACAACTCATAATTGCCAATAGCGAGCGAGGAGTATACACTTTGTAGCTCATAAGAAAGATGGAAAAAAAAATCGTAAAAATATGAAAGGAAGGTGAAGATGACGTTTAATTGGATTCCTTTATGGAAATTTAAGATGAATTGCTTATTTTTTATTTAGCAAAAAGAGAATCCTTCATCGTATCCACTGACGAATAATCTTTACACTTTGAATGAAGTTTCATTAATAAATCTTCTGATCAATGTAAAATGTGGGAAGGGAATTGTTGAATGTAATAATTCTACAATCGTTGAATAGACAAAAAAAAAAAACTTAATGTTGGGACGATGATTAGAAAAAAATTACAAATTATGGCATTTTTATACTTAATCCATTTCCTCTTCAATCGAACAAAGTTCAGTTACTAAATTGATTCAAATAACTGCCGTGGACATCAAGTTATATTTTGTAAGTGCATCTGATTGTGGAGACCGTAATAGGTGAAGCCCGGACATGATATTACTTACATATTTTAATATTTGCACTTGTTTAACGCAATATCTAATATGATTTGATAAATTTAAAAAATGACAGCCAATTTGACAAATGAAGCTTTAACAATATGTATATGAAAACTCTTTAGAGTAAAATGCCCACAATGCGCATATTTTGGGAATATTTTGACCAATATTTTTTATTGTTCTCTTGTGTTTAAACAAATTAAGCTATCAATTTTAATTGACTAAGAGTATCATGAAAATCTCAAACCAACATTGTTTGGTTGAAAATTTGTGTGTTCACTCCCAGAATTTATTATTAATTCAAAAATTCACTTTATGTGCATGTCGTTGTATAGAATGCAAAAAGGGATATTTTACAGATCAAAAAAGTGAGTTCTCTTAAGGAGGCTAATTTTGACTTTATTCCTGCCATTGCATGAAATTCATCAATTTACTTTATGTAGGTACAACTTGGCGTATGAGTGTTTTTTTTTTTGCTTCGGAAACTTTGAAAGACTAAAAATCTTTGTCGGCTTTTTATCTTTAACTAAAGAATAATAATTAGCCTTAATAAATGTTTCTCCAAAAACTGAAAGGGTTCAAAATATATACGTTTTAAATAAGAATGACTTCCAATGAATACCTGCACCAATATGCAATTCATTTTAATGTTATACAAAGTATGAGGAACTCTGCAACGATTGTCTTTTATGCGGACTGAAACACAAATCACAATAGGCCTAGACAACAATGCTTTTTTACATACATACATACATATTTCTTTATAAGATCTTTGAAGAAAAGAATTCCAATTCCAAATCTCATTAACAGTGTACAAAAACCCTTTGAAACTCGATATTTTTAAATAAGTAACCGTTACTTATTTGCATTCGTTTGTCAAAAGAGGGCCAGAAGGCAATTGTCATAGAAAAGGTGATTGACACGTTTAGCTGGTGTAACGAGTACCTACATACCTATAAGCCATTTTTTTTTATTTATGTTGGACGTTGTATCTATGTATATATTCTATATTCTATAGAAGCTTACAAAAAAGAAGGTAAAATATCCAACGAATGCATTTTCACCACACCCTCGATAAAAATGCAACATCACTCTATCGAGCATGTACACGGCCTTAATGTAAAGGAACATTTTCTGGCTTACTTTTTCAATATTCTTCAGGTGTTTAAGGTGTTGCTGCAGCTGCATCGAAGCAGTGCAAGTGACTCTGCCTAGAGTGGAAAATTCTTTTAAAAAAAAAAACTCTTATCTTACCTTTTCTGTTGCATTCTATAGAGTATAGTACGCTCGCCAACAAACATCAAAGGGTAGGGAATGTTTGGCTAAAGAAAAATCCAACAAAACTCAAAACAAATCCAAAAAACGACTCGACCGTCTTTTCTCTTAAAAACCTAGGATTTGTTGTTTCTCTTTAACGTTGTATTGACACACAGTCCACACCACAGCCGCACACTCTTCACAATGTGCTCCACCAGCACCGGCTCCACAATTTACAAACAATTTATTTTATTTGCTCATTCCTCGTTTTCAATTTTTACCATGCCTCGCTATTCACACTCGAATTTCACTGTAGGTGTAGAAAAGAAACTTAAGTCGGCTTTTTGTAGGTTCCCCTAGGTTGATAGTCCCCACAGTTACAAGAATACCAACAGTCTGACAGTTGACGTGCGTTTGGGTACATCGCCATCGGTCTTTTGGTACACTGTAGCACTGCAGAAGTTCAGTTCAGTTCAGTTTGCCTTGTGTTTTTCTTTATTTTATTTCATTTTTATTTGTGCATCTCACTGAACGTACTCATTTATCATTTTGCAAAGATTCTTCTTGCTGAACAGAAACGAAGACGCAGGCAGTTGTCCGCGGCGCGCCGCCGTGCTTTGTGACCATCATCTGAAGAAGATGCCTTCTTGAGATCTTACCTGCTGAGAGCAAATAAAAACTACGTCAAGACCACGGTTAAGCTTCTATTTCTTGTTCTTGTTATTCTTTATGCTTTTTGTTTTGTGTTTATAAATCTCGTTGGAGGCAATTTTAGTGCATTGACTTTTTAAAATCGTTCATTCCCTGGATGAGTGGACAGTCTCGAGAATTTGCATTTCTTTTCTACCTAGAATCCTCAATTTTTATGCAAATGTCAAGAAAGAAATCCGCACGGAATTATTTAAATTTAAAAAAATGTGAGCATTATAACGGTTCTTTTGTGCGTTAAACTGTAAAGTTATTTGTGTTTGAACGAAGAAAAATTATTCATATTAAAAATCAAAAAAATACATACATATAAATACATAAAAACATGAATTCAACAAAACAAATGGATTTAGATGCCAGTGATGGCAAACCCTTAACATGTTTGTATTATTTGCGAGATAAAATTGTCCAAGAAAATAATCACATCAATAAAAGTATCCGCGACTCTGAAGGTCGCCATCATGAAACGGCGGCAGTCAATAGCATCATTAAAGATGAACATTCACTTAATTCCAATCGTATTTGGGACTCAAATAGTTTTATTAAAAATACACCGACTTCATTGATGACAAATAACAATAGTGTCAATAATAATACAACATCAGCAACACCGAATATTTTATCTAAATTGAACAGTTTAGATTGTTGGGATTACACCATCGAACTCGAGTGTCTTCAAGGTCCAGAAGGTTTGTTTGGTTTTTATTTTTATTTGTATTTGTTTGACGTATGTACATACGAGTATGTTGTTCTTTTTATGAAGTGAGGATTGTCATTTCAGAAAATGTAGGTACCTACAAATGTACATCTATATTTTTGTACTTTGAACTTAACAGTGTCAGGTTCTTTCAATTTATTTTACGTAATGTTTTCCTCACTTTTTATATTCTACAGTCATGGCTTTTGGGTATTTGTTAATGCGTTTGATACCTTATCTCTCTTTTTTCCGAAAGAACACATTTTTCAATTCAATTTACTTATACTGATGATGATATGACCCATTTTTTCTGTTACCAATTTTGTAAAACAAATACAATTGTTATTGGAATTTATAACAGTGTTTGAACATAACCGGCTGATGTAAATAGTTTTGTTTGATTTTATTGACTATAAGCACTCAAAAGCATGAAGATTGAAAACTTAAACAAATTTTAAAATTTTCTACACAATTCATAAACAATATTTTGTGTTTTTTATTACCTGATTAACCTTCAGATTGGATGCAACATAATTTCAGTAAATGGAAATTTACTGTTGATAGTCTTAATTTAAAAAAAGAATACGAAAGTTGTTATCGTTATATTTTTGTTAGTTTCAAACTTCACAATCAAAAAATGAAAAAAAAAAAAAAACGTCAAGCGTGGATAAGTTTTTGATTTATTGGTTTTTATAATCGCAAGTGTACTGTATTTAATTATTTTCAAAATAATTAAATTCCTTTGTTTAGCATACAATTATTTAAAAATTATACATACATAAATCAGTAATCGCTTTTTTTTTTTGATTTTTAGCATTTTGCTCCTTTCTTTGATTGATTGAGTATGAGTTTTGTTTTTATTTAATTTAATAAAGTAAATTTCTATAAAGACAAAAGTATCTACTAAGGAATAATTTAAATGTAGTTGAACCTGATTATTTTATCTGAATTTTCATTAATTTAATTAGAACACAATATACAAATCCTCATCCAAGCACTTGTTTTTTTGTAAGCAACTTAACAAACTTGAGACAAATTTGCGCCATGTTCGTGACGATGACGTTTGAATTCCATTAAAAATATTGCTTTTGACAGTTGAAGTATTAGTCTTTCAACAGAGTTGATGTTGTATGAGCGTTTATTTATAATTTTTTTGACAGATTAGTTGAAAACAAAATTCAATCGTGCGTGTATGATTAACTACCTACTTTATTTGGTAAATGTACAGCTCATGTAGGATCGGGACTTAAAATAAGTCTAGTAAACTGTTGACATACAAAAAATGTTTTTTATGGGTAACGTAATAAAAATAAGGGTACATTTTACATTATTTAGGTTAAATTATTTTTCTCTTAAGGTGATACGTGTTTGTCAAAGTTTTTATATAGTTATACATATTTGATGAAAAGAAAATCTGTGCAAGGTTATTAAATTCTATTTAAACTATTTTCTATACACAATTTCAATATAATAGTTGATTTATTTTATAAATGTACCCAATTGAATGGCAAGTGACCTTCAAATTTTATTTTACGATATTTTTAAGCTTTAACTTGTGATTGATCGATTTTGATTAAATTAAATTTGTGAATGAATTTCTAAGAGCAAAGAGCGACAATTGTAAAAATTGTTTTTAAATCTTTGATAAACTAAATAAAAAACTCAAAACCCAGCTGACAATTTCTTTCCACAAACGCATTTATAAACTATCAAAAATTCGTTTGGAGTTATCTTCGAATTGCAATTCGCGAAAAATCTGATGTCAATGAAATTTCAAAACTTATGACCACGCACAATTCATGTGTTATTTTCTCCTTAATTTTGTAAGACGTTTTGCCGGTTAAATTTCCCACTTTAAAATAATTTTTCTTAATAATATATGTATGCATGTAATGTGTGTCATCGGTACTTCTTTTCTCTTATCTATAAAATACTTTTATGTAGACTTTAAATTTAATTATTTTTTAATAATCCACCGACTTCAGTAAATTAGTTAATTACCATCAATTTAATTTTGTTGCACAGTCATAATAATCTTACTACATATGTACACTTAGCTTCAAGATAAGAGATAATAATTAATTGAAGGGCTTTTATGTAGGAGTATTTCAGGGATGTTATATGTGTCAAAAATGTATTTTGAATTTAAATTAAATAAGTAACGATAGATGTAATTCAAAAACGCTTAACAGAATAAAACTAGAACATGAAATCAATAATTTTGAACATTTTCCCTGGTAAAGTACAGAGAACACAAAATTATACTCAAATGCGTATTACCTGATAGTATTTTATTAATTAATAATTGAATCCCATTCAGAAACTGAAGTCCCAAACGGAAAAGATAAATCCATCGCATAATGTATTTAAAAATTTTCAGGAAATTAAAATTACTTTTATTTGCATATATTACCCAAATACAATTATTCATTTAATCTTTTCTTTCAAAAAATTAATATTTTTACGCAACACTAAAGAAGCATAAACCAATAGATTATTTTCAATGGTTTTCGTTTTCTTTTCTGGAAGTAGTGATGATGAATTGCTTCCAAAAGATGAATAAATCACAAGATATTGCATATATGTAAGTTAGTCTACTATGCCTAGATACGAGTATAGATATTAACTCAACTGCGGCTGCCTGTACAAAGTTATGAAAAAAAAACGAAGAAAAAACACACCAAAGATGTAATTTAATACCTTTCGGCAAGAAGTTGTCAAAAGTCACACTCTTAAATCCAAGAGAAGTGAAAGCAAAATGCATTTTATGAATTCATAACTCACGTAAATTAAATTCGTCAATAAATCAATTCTTTTTATGCTTGCATACATACATATACATATGTATCTGTTCATAATTTTAGATTCAGTAAATCCTCACTTTTTATCGTCTTAGTTTTATGTGCTTAAATTAGTGTTATTTAAAAAAACACTTTTGACATTTACGAAATTAGTTACAGACATAATTTAAGGTTTTTTTAAGAAAGTACATAGTTAGGTGTGAATATTTCAAGTGATGATGAAGTTTGGCATCGTGTAGATATTGTGTCTATATGAAAATTTAGAACTAGTCTCTGATTAGCCACCTGGTCATATCAATATATGTACGTCAATGAATTTTGAAAGACATTTAGTTTCCCTACTTTTTTCGAACACATCCTGAAATATCAAATTAGTCTGAATTTGAGCAATGGAATTGGCTTTGAAGGACCACTGTTGTTTTGCTTATTTGGATACTTTTAAAAATTCACAAAAACCCATCAGAGAAATTCTAATACGGTTAAATCACACGATCTCTGTGGCCGGTTCACATCAGCATATAATTTCCAATTTGACAAGAAGTGCATGTCACGCAGCGCCATCCCTGATTATATAGAGTTTTTTGGTAAAAATTAATATTTGATACAAATTAAGTTGAAATTGGACAAGTTGACTGTTTAAGGCCGATTTCTTGTTATCTATTCAACATTCGAAATAAATTGCCTCTAATTTGGCCAAGCAAACTGACAGGAGAACAGTCAATTTCACAAATGTATCATTATTAACTGTCAAAGTTCGGAAACTCGTATTAGATAATGAATTCGGAGTTTTTAATTGAAATATTCGATATAAAAACAAAATGTCATAAAAGTACTGATTGTACTTCATTGTACACAATCAAAGAGATAACTCTTATCTTTTATTTAAATTCATAAAACAATCTCACTAAAAAAGAAAGAGCACATCCATTTGGGAGATTCACTTCCGCAAAAACTACTCCACCATTCATGTCGTCTGTGCGGAAGTTCATCAATAAATTCATGCAATTCATGTTCATATATTAATAACAACATACATAAGTTAAGTACTCTTCACATCCCACTGGGAATCAAAAGGGATTTGAATTGTTCAATGAGTTAATTTATTTAACTTTTATAAATTCACTGATGCATCAGCACATCATATAAATTAATGAATGTACTCATGTTAGATGTGTTTCATCACTCCTGATCGTGATATACTCATACTCGTACCGAGAGTATGTCTTATTGTGAAGTATACCGTCAGTAACGCCACCGACTTTTGTGAGTAGGTACATTATATGAATGCATCCACAACTCTGAAGGTTAGAAATGAAAGTTCTATTGCTGCACTGCATCATATGCAAAAAATATGCAATGCAGCCAGGCACGGAAAGTGAGATTTTCATTTAACATTTTTTCACACGGGAATATGAACTGGATAGGACCAATAATATCAACAACAACAACAACAAAACAAACATTTATTCCTCAAATGTTAATTTTATCAGAATTTTTCTATCAACACCACCTTCGGCTGTTGTTTTTGTAACGGTTTTTTAATTGCACCAAAATGAAAAAAATAACAAAACAAAAAACAGAAATTCCATAAAATAGCCAGGTAGGTATGCAAAACAAGTAAAAGTATAAAACAACAAATCATACAAACAATATGCATCCACTCGTATGGAGATTGCAAGTTTTGCAGACTGCAACTGCAACTAGTACCACCAACCCACAATGCAGACACAACAACAACAACAGCAACAACAATAGAGTGAAAACCGGACCAAAAACGAAAAAATCGATCCTATTCCACCTTAGGTACGAGTAAATAGCCGCATGCCTGCTACATTTTGCGCGATATTCGCCAATTTAGCATGTGAATTTTATACTGCATGCATGACGCTTGTTTCGATGAGAGACAGAGCGAAACAATATTTCATTTCGTGTTTTGCAGTTGTGCAGTTTTTGATTTTGTGTTTGGTGGTATTTTTGCTAGCGATGGAATGTGTTCAAGGCACTTTCTGATGTGTGTTTTTCACATTTATTTTCAAAATATATCATATCTTTAGAGTAAGTTTGTACAGTCCCCAGCCAAGTTCTTGAAACTACTCTTTTTTAGACGAACAAATTCAGTTCAGGAACAATAAAGTCAGAAAAATCTAATTTACTTTCAAACCAGTGCAGTGATACTTGTTTGTAAGTGAAGGCGCACCTTTAGCCTTTAACTTGATAACCAAAAAAATTAGCATTTAAATTGACAACCAGCTAAAAATCAAAACCATTTCCTCTAATATGACAATGCAAGACTTTAGTATTCCTTTGCCGCAGTAAAATTAACAAGGTGACATTGACAATTTTCCAAAATTTGAAAACTGAAAATGATAGCACTTGACAGCTGTCATGACTCAACAAATTACTGTTGAATATTTCCTATCCATCATGGAGATTTGAGGGAAAAGATTTTGCCTATCGCTATATGCATCACCCTTTATTTTCAAACTTAACCTTAATTGTATTTACTGAACACATAAAACCATATGAGTGCTAAATTTGTATTACAAATCATATAACCATAACCAATAAGTGTGTCCAATTTTCTTACTAAATCATTTTTATCTTTTTATAATTTCAGGTAAGCGAATTATTTGTCAATCGTGAGTATAACAACAACTAATTTATAAGTAAATGGAGTTATGAATAAAAATCTTCTACATTATGTATAAGAAAAAGAAAAGTGAAAAAAAGTAACACCGGGCGTATACATAATTTTGTTTTTGATTATTTTGCTACACTGTCTGTCTGTGTGCCGGCTTGTTGGCCTAATTTTTTCCGTGAGAACGCCTGTCAATCCAGAAATTCATTTCCAAATTTTAAAATTATCGAAAAGTCATGTTAAGAATTTTCCTCTTCAGTGGACTTTTTTTATTCGGAAATGTCAACAAAATGAAAATGATTTTCCCAGATTTGTATATATTTTGGAAGATCTAATAATTCGCCTTTACATTGAAATAATAATTGCCATTGACAGTTTGCATTAAATTCAAAAATCAATCTTTAATTTACTCCAATCGGTGAAAAAAAAAATCAACTTTAAGATCGAAATCTAAATGAGAACCAATTGAGGATTACTTTCATATCAAGAATCTATTTCCATTTTTTGTTTTTGTGGAAGAAACTACATATATGTATTTCAATAACAAGTGTTAGCCTTGTTTGTAATTAACGCAATTAAAAATTGAGAACAACTACAATTGTTGAATTCTGTTCTGTGAAGATGATCTCATCAAAATGCATTTTGTTTTCTTTCGAGTACATCATGCAACAGCATATCAGCTGCAAACTTTGCACACGTTAGTTCATCGGCCGGTTCCTGAATAAAAGATCTCACTGCAATAGCAAATGGAAAAACTAAAGAAAAAACCTTAAACCTGTTCCTTCCTCCGCTCCGTCCGAATATCCGTGCGCGTAATGTTTTGTATAGCAAAAGGAGTCAACCAGTTCCTCGTTGGATTTTATATTCCTTTGGTGAAATAACCACACCATGATCATCCGCCGCCGTCCATCCTGCGTGCGTGGCCGCCGTTACTTCGGCCGTCATGTCAGTCGTCGTTGTCGTTAATGTTTCTACGTATGTATAGCTAAGCTATTCAGCTGTTTTGATGACTCTTAGTCTATGTGCAAATGTGTTTGTTTTTGTTGCAGCTGCAGGTGTTGTTCTCATAAATAGCTGGTTATTCGTTTAGGTTATAAGCATTTTCCAAGCTTTCCAGCAAAAAAGCCAAATATGGAATATGTCAACACAACAACTTAACTATTGAAGCCGATTGCCGCGCTGCCGTTGCTGCTGAACATAATTACACTTTGCTTATTGCTTACCATTTACCAGGAGCCTTAAAGCGCAAACTTTTTGTATAAGATTTATGTAATTTCCAGTAGCTATAATGGCAGAATTCCTGGGCAACCTGTCTTGTTGTAAGTTTTAAGTGAATGCGTTAACTGAATACCTACTTTTTTTTATTTTTATGAAACATCATCATCATTATCATCAAAGTAGAGACTTTAGCCAAAATCTACAGATACAGATATACAGTTTGCATCTTTCAGTTTACATATAGTGGCAGAATTATTAATTGAGATCACGGGGTGCAAGTAGTGTAGCCTTAGCTGAATTATTTAGGTTATACTTAACAAGCAGAGTCTCACGAAATTAATCGTTCAAATAGAGTGTAATGGCATAAATATTGCATTAAAAATGCTAAATTATACAACGTACGTATAAATACATTTTAGCCTATAGAAATATACGAGTATGCATAATTATATGTGAATAGGTGTAAAGGTATGCACTCCAACATCATATCGAGTAATAATAACAATAATTAAATTAATAGCATTTTGTAACTCGAAAGTGCAAACTAGTAATAAACGGTGTTGAATCGTGTTAAAAAAAATTAGAAGTAAATCAATTTGTTGGTATTTTTTTAATATGATATTTACTCAAAAAATATTACAGGCGTCATAAAACGAATCTATAGTTACTGTCATTTAATGATGGCATGGTATATGCTCCTCAATAGAATATTGCCACCAACGCACCGTTCTTGTTTGTTTTTAAGCTTTTTTAAATCCTGAACAGTTCACCAAAAAAAAAAAACGAAGAAGTTCGTTATAATTTAACTTCAAAATTTAAGCTATCAATATTTTTGAGTATGTTTACAAGAATCCACAACTCATATAGCTCCGAATGTATGAATGAGCTGTCAAACTTAATTTAATTAAATGCTATTGCCTTAAAGTCATCTTAATTTACATTTACATTTCTAATCATTAGGTACTCTATTTCTTTTTAATTTGCAATAATTCTAATTTATTTGTTTTCCTTAATTTGTTTTAATTATAAAAGATGCAATACATATTTTTATATAATGCTATTCCAAATATATATAAGATATACCTAATAGAAAATATGTACATTAAAAAAAAAAAGAATTGTAAATTTTACTTTATACAATAAATAAGTGCAAAGCTGATGACTTATTTGCTAGTGCCTTTATTGTAATGTCTCAGCATATGCAAATCGGAATCTTGCCTATAATCTGTTTTCAAACAATTATAGTTTTTATAGTTACCGTCGAGACTTACTCTTAGTTATCAATGGTGAAATATTTTATATCAACGGAAATCTCTATTTATTGCCGCTTAACCAATATTTCCCAAGAAGTCCATCAGATGGAGGAAGGTAAACATTCTGTACACACAATCTTGTTTATATATCTATGGAAATTAAACGGCAATACCTATTTTATTCATTTTTTGAATAACAAAACGTATTAATGTGTTTAAATTTGTATGAGTTAAGCTTGAAGAAAAAAAAAAACAATAAAATGATAAGATAACTAATAAACTAAGTAATAGGTAAGTTAATATTTTATTTCCGGTGCAATGTTAGCTTTGTGTGAATAAACCGTTTAGTTTTGTAAATGAACAATGACATCATAAGATAATAAACTACACAGCACACACATAATCATAAATGTTAAATAATTTATGTATGTGTGTATTTTAGTTTTGCGAGTAGAACTAGCGAAGCTTTAACTGTCAGACCTATTTTAAAATTTTGTTCTGTATTAAGGTGTACCGATTCATTTTGACACATCCTCATCAGGAACAGAACTTCGCAAAAACATTTAAGCTGATTTCAAACTGTTTTCAAAACTTTGCCAGAAATAATTTGTCTTTAAGTCTGTTCAATGAAGCTGTTCCGAACAGTTTGGAACAGTTTATAACAGATTAGAACAGCTTTTTGCTGTTCAATGAGGTTTTTGCTGTTCTAAAGTGTTCTAGTTTGCTGTTCAATGAGGCAATCTAGAACAGTTTGGAACACTTTAGAACAGCATTTTCTACACTTGCTTTTCAGGTAGAACAGAATTGTGAAAAGTGTCAAAATCATCTGTCTGTAATTTGTGATTGGTTTCCATTTCGTCTGTTGTGCTTTATACTTGTTTTGTGTGAGAATAAAGTAAACAAAATATTATATTTGGAACAGTTTTAATTGATTTTTATGTCGGAAACTAAATAATTGGTTTATTTATCAAAAATTGGTAGTAAATTTTCATTAAACGTGAGTCAAAGCAAAACTATTTTTTGTTTTCAATTTCAGATGCCAGATATTTGACTGTTCTAAGTTGTCTGACTTTTATTGCTCTGTTCTATCCTATCCTACGCTGTTCTACTCTGTTCTATCCTACTCTAAAACTCAGTGAACAGACTTTTTGTTTAAGTCAACAATAAAATTGACAGTTGTTTTCTTTTTTTGAGAAATGAAGAAAGGAATAAAGTTAAATACATAAATATTTTTTGAAAGAACACGAACAATCCTTTACTACTGTGTTGTTCACTATATTTAACGACCTTTGCAACATTGTTAAGTAGTTAGTGAAAAAGAAATTTGTATCATATTTAAATTAAAAATTTTTTGACAAAACATTACGTGACTCCATATGTATATGACGATAACTGCTTGTCAAATAGGTATTTAAATGTTAATTCAAACGTCAAACTTAAGTGCATTATATTTTACAACTTTTTCCGTCACAATGTTACACAAAAATATGCAACAACAAGAAAATTAAAAGATGATCCCATCACCAAGTGCATCCACCACTTAAAGAACTCGTTTCATCATTCAGTCTCGAGGAATTTCCAAATGGAAAGTTAGACCAACCAAACACGGAAAAAAATCAAACGTAAATTCATTATTATTCATTCACTTTTTGTTTTATTTGGTTGATCTTCTCATTTCATTTGCGACAAGAGAAAAAAAAAACTTAAAAATTAAAATAAATAGGTACACAAGTATGTATGTATATGGCATTGTAGGTAGGTACATTAAACTTAAAACAAACACTTTCTCACGAATATGCCAAAAAGAAACCTTATCCTAAAAGTAATTTATAAATATCTTGGTCTTCCTTTTTTTTATTCCTCTTTTTCTGAATGACTTTTTCAACTGTCATCGGATCGTTTGATCTGAAACTAGCCTTTCGCTTATATTTCTTCACGTTGCGACGTAACTTTCGGTACATTCTGCGCAAATATTTGTTGAGAGCCTTCTTCTTGTAGCGCTCTTCGCTTTCTTTATCGTCCGTGGCGCTGGCGATGATAGAAAGCATTTGTTCGGTTAAGCCCAGCCCAAGATGTGGGGCGTCTTTTTCCACTAAAGCCAATATATAGACTTTATCTTTTTCTTTACCATGGGGCTTGTCACTGGTGTCTTTGACGACAACGCCATTGGCTTTGTTGATGGCGCTCCCGGATAGGAGCATGGCCTTACTGTTACTGGTACCGGGCAAACGGACATTTCTCAACATATCCCCAATATCCTCTGCAGTAAGGTATGTGTAGGTTTCTGTGTACATGCGTTGAGCTCGTTTGCTGCCTCTGTCCACTCTGCCAACGACAACGAGTGGGTTTTCGTTTTCGGTAACTGATGGTAACTTGTCTGCATCTTCACCGTACCTTGGTTGCCCTTTCACAACCTGTTCGTTTTCTTCTGCATCTGCATCTGCATCCACGTCTGCGCTCTCCGCTCCTCCTGAGACTGGTTGCAATAACTGTTCTCGTTGATGAGATTTTGTATCCATAAAAATTTGCTCAACTCTTGCCGTGGATTCTTCAACCCATACTGGATTACACTTGACAGCTACTACCGTGGCAAGGACAAGAACCAAACCGACTTCAATGAGTTTCATCGTTGATATCGAAATGCGAATTGACTAACCGATTGGCGAAATTAACTTAACTTATATACCTATGCAACGCTTCTTGCGGGTCAATATTTTGAGGCAGAATGTTAATCGCTGATGATCATCATACCATAATATGATTCAGAATGTAGAAAGTATATACCTACCAGTAATAATAAAAGAAGATACCTATAGACACATTTCACTTTTCGACTTAAAATTGAAATTATGTTTTAATATGAGAGTTTCACTTGGCTTGACTTGACTTGGATTGAAATTGAATATTTATGAGATTCGGTTATATCACAATTCCAGAGTCAGTTACGTTAGCTTTATGTATAGAATTTTGTATGGAATTAAATGTTTTCTTGCATGCTTCGTTATCATATTCATGGGAACTAAATTAATACATTATGGATTGATATATAGTAACATATATGTAGGTACCAGAAATTTTAATCTTTGCTCCCAACATTATTTCCGCATTGCTTAAAATGCCTAAATTAAAATCTTTTATGCGAGTTTTTTTGGATTTGTTTTTATTTGCATCAGTTCTTTGACACCTGATGACGTGACTGTTTACTTACATGTTGAAGAGTAGCTTTATTCATTGATAGGAAATTTTAGCGAATGACACATCCAATCGATATATTATAATTATTCTGCGGTTTTATACTGTTGCAGAAATTTATTGGACACAGATCTGTAATGAACTTAAATTTAATGAAAAAATGATAAGGAATAAGAATTCCTAAGCTGTCAAATGAAATGCACACTTGTTGTACGGTGAGGTGATGCGACTCACAAACGAAATATGCATTAACAACGCCACCTGTCAGCTTTTATTTTTACCTAAGCCCTTGTATAGCACATTACAGACCAACTTGCAGAAGAATATTAATACATACTTATAAAATTTGGTCTTTTCTGAAAAAACTACGATCCATTTATATTGACTCTCCCGTCATTGTTCTAAAGGTAAATTCACAATAAAAGTGTCTTAAGTGTTGATAACATCATGTCCAAATTAGTTAATCCACTAAAGATAGTTTTAACATTATAATTTCTTGATGAAAATTTTCAACATCAGAAGCTTTCACAGCTCTCCCATAAGTGAACCCACAAATACTTAAATATTACTTTTTTAATTTATTTTCTTACTTAATTTCAAACCAACTTCAAATGAAAAAGCAATAATTTATATATTTTCATACCAAAAATAAGTCTAGGAGTTAAAAATACCGGCCTGATTTTTGTTTTAATTTACTTATGCAAATTCACCCACAAGGAAACTGTCATTTAAAAATTGCATCATTTATCATATGCCTGTGCACAGCTTGAAATTGAAACATACTTGTCAAACTATCTTTCATAAATGAGGGAGATAGACAGAGAGACATTAAAAAAGGAAAAACATTTTCATCTATTAAGCAATATCACTTGAAACACAGTTGAGCTAGCTTGAATATAAATAGGTTCCTACACTTCATTCAGCGCATTTTACCAGGCGCTTTGATTGACCTGTAATAAGCAATCCAATGTACCGCGCAGCCGCTGCTGCCGTCATATATACGAGTATCTCGATCGCCACTTGGCCCACGTGTGTTTTGACCATTTTGTAAATGCATTTATTTTTCTCAAACACTGTAACGTCGTCGGAGTTGTGAATTGTTTTGCAGCCACCTCCGGGATCCAACCTCTATATGTTCACTTAATCAAAACTTATCGATTTGTGGTTATAGGTTTATAAATATATGACTGCATCCGCCTCCACTCGGGGCACTGATTAAGCATTATTTCCTTTTTTCTTTACGAATATGTATTTTTGGTTAAGATCACCATTACAACACAGTGGTCATTTATCTTGGCTTATAATTGCTGCAGTTAAACAGGTAGAAACCCCACAATCAATGATATCTCCTCAACAACGCCTGGCGGTCCTTACATTTTGAAAGCAACTTCAACTGCAGACGCGCGCCGCTGCCCTGCCGCGCCACCGATGCACTACACAACACCATCAAGCTATAATAATAATAATCACACTTGAATGAAAAATGCGTGCAACCGTTGCGGTTTTTAAACAAACAGTCAATTCTTTTGTTGCACTTTATGCGGGTCGAGTCTCGACAAAAATGGTATACAAAAAAGAAGGTGTATCGCTGAATGCTTTTCATACTGCATGGCTCTCGATTGTGGGAAGAATTAACTCATTACTTACGAAATTATTCATAACAAATTTCGTGCGGTCTGTGAACAACCGTCAATGGGATTGTGAATTGTGCGATAGTATGTTAAATTGTAAAATGAAAAATCTAAACATGTGGAAAATTAGTATGAAAGATTTACTGTAGTGCGTTTTAGTTTTCAAATGAAACCGACAACTTTTTTTGTCGAATTGCATAAGGTTGGAGTTGGAGTTATGATGAATAAGAGGCAGGTAATATGACCTAGTATATATTTCTGTCAGTCTGGAATTTTATTGGTGGAAGTCACGAGAAGTTGTAACTGAAGCCGTGCAAGAGGTCTGTTTATGAGCAGATGGGTTTTTTTGTCCAAAATCACCAGAAGAAATACAAATACAGCAATGAAATGCTAAATATTAAGAACCTTTTCATTTTTCGGCATTCACAAGTTACGTCCAACATTTTACTACCATTTTCATAATTTATTACCTCCATATTCGTTTCGTAGTGCCTGCTGAATATTCTCTGTCGACCCATTTCAACCTGAAAAATCCTTGATCTGATGGAATTATTTGTAAGTTAAATGAACTTAACACTGACTTTCCACTTTGACCCCAACATATTGCTGAAAATATGTGCTTACACACTTTTACTGATGGTAGTCTGTCTTTCTTCTTAGCAACAGGGTTTTCAAAAATGTTTATCTTACGATGTAGAGTTTGTGATTTTATGTATATCTTTTACTGTTTCGGCCATAGAAAAATCTCCATTCTGGTCCTTTTTGTCGATAAAGATATCTGCTTACCTAGAAAGTCGCGCATTTACAATGTTACTTCAGATCCACTCTCGCCTACCTTTTGCATTCCCGAAGGCGGAAACTAAGATATAAACATCCCCTTTTTTTTACAAAACTAACCTATTTCCTTTACAGAATTAGATTTTTGTATTCGCGACCTAGATTATGTGATCGGGAGCTTAATTTCTTGAAGAATTTTGTATCCTCTATGTAAATTGGTCGTTCTACACCACCTTTGTTTGACCGATCCTGGAAGTCTGTATTTATCATTTCCTGTTCAAAAACAGACTAATTCACTGTCACCTTGTCATTGATTGATAGGTTTGAAGACTACAAATATTATAATGTCGTTTTCAATTGGCAATCCGGAATGAGAATAAGTAGAAGCAGAATCCCAATTGAACACTTTTTGTGAATTCTGAAACATTTGAAGTTTGGTGTGACTGTATTGGTAGTTTTGCAATCTTGGCTTTTTGGAAAACTCCTGCAAAATAGAAAATTAACTGCATCACTTGCATCGTCATCACTTAATGAAGAAGATGAGGAAGACGACTCCAACACTGTTTCTAACAAATTAGGAACAATTGCTAAGATATTGTCAATATTATTATCCATTTTTTTATAGTTTAGTTTTAATTTCAAGCAATCACTTCACAGTTCGCACAATTTGTTAATTCAAAAATATTACATTTGTCAAAGTGTGACATGTAAAATCTTTGAATGTGTGAGTTATTCTGTTTTTGCTTCTGACTTCAAATCCAGAAGAGAAATCTCTTCTTTTTCAGAATTATAACTGTCACTTTTGCCCAATTGAACGCTTTGAGAATGCTTTTTTCTGATTCCAGATTACCAATTAAAAACGACATAAGTGGATAATTTTTATGATTTGAATTTGAAAAATCAATTTAGCTTCCTCAACCACTCGAGTGTGAAGTGTCAAATTTTATACCCATTCGCCTATTTTTCACATTACTCAATTTGACAGCTGATAACCTTATTAGTGCTGGACGTTAATGCAGGCAGTAAATTCAAGTTTAAATTAATAAAAAAATGAATGTACAGTTGTTATAAAATTAAATAAAAATATAAGTAATATATTCAGTGAATGGAAAATCCCATAGATCTTTTAGAAAATTGACATCACAAAAACAGTAAAAACAATGTTGATAACTTTCTTTGGTCAATTAACTTATTACAACTTTTCTTGTAGTGTGTAATCAAACTTTTTTTTTATTTTTTTTATTATAATTTGTAAAAAAGGGATCCAACTAACTAATTATTGATTCATGATTTATGTCGTCTTTTTATAGACTTCAAAAATTGAAGAGGTATAGCTCTAATGGATAATTAGGGACAAAAGTGAATGAAATTTTACATAAAATATGATTTGTTTGTTTTATTTAATTATACTTTGCTTATTGTCACATTTTGCGTTAATCGACCTTATAAAAACCTTTAAACTTTTTTATTACGGTTTTACTCGATAATTATTGAAAGTATGTATATGTATATGTATATATGTGTGTGCATTTATTTATTTTCAAATGGAAAACGTTAATATCAATGATGAAACGTCAAAGTAGTTGCCTTAACAGAGTCAAGTGTGAACACGGTTTTAAGATTTGTTTTTGTTTAATTTATGTTAAGTGGAAACATTTCAGATTGGAGACATATGTTATATGTACCACCACATTTTTGACAATTTGATTTCTTTATGTCAAAATTAAACCGATCATTTGTCAAGATTTAAATTTTCACATGGCAGTTTGAAGATTGTAATATTTTGGATTATAAAAAAATATAATTGACTAAATCAAATCTTCATCAGCTGATGAACGAATATTTTTCTTAGATATGTTGATAATGCACACACTACACTCGTAACTGTTAATTCATGAAAAACAACGAAACAATAAAAAATGGAAAATTACAATTTACGAACTAAGCTACACTTGAATAGTGTGTAGAAAAACTATGAACATTACAGCTATCACTTTCATTTGACCATTAGTAACAACTTTTAAGAAAGTTATGAAATATTATTAAACATCAAAGTGATTGTCTGCTTGTCTTCCACTCAGCGTTGATTATTCTATCATGTTGTTGCACTACGCTTGGTTCGAGAGTAATAATCATAATTTCTTAATCGAATCAAGAGATGTGATGTTGTGATGAAGGTGTTTTTATCTTGGGTTTTTTTTTAACGAATTACGAATTTAAAATGACTGCGTGTGTACATTCTAATGACAGACAGTAACAGTAGGTATATTTTATGCTTTTTAATAACTTTGTTTAGGGTACACACACAAATAAAGTAGATATCTAGATAATAGACAATTTAATTTAATGCTGTGAAACGAGTCGGTCTTAATAAGTATAGTTTTGCTTGGAATTATTAACACCTTCTTTGTAATGAAAAACAATTATGAGAAATAGAAGTAAACAGAGAGTTCAATGGCAAACATCATAAGGTTTGTTTTCTTAAAGCGCAGCGTCCATCGTTTAGTTGCGATAGATCAAATCAGATGTCAAAATATTTCACGATTTCAATTATTATATTGTTGGTTTGGTGGACTTTTAAGAGCTTTGACATAGTTTTTAATATTTGTATACATACTCACATACATACATACATACATACATACATACATACATATATATATTATATATTATTTTACTTTGAAGTCTTGCCTGAAGTCTTGAACTAAAAGAAACCTTGGAAATGATTCAGTAAATATATAATTGCTTAACGTTTTTATCTGTCATGGCACGTTGCTTGTAGGTACTCGTATATGCAAATACAAACGTGGTTAATCAGTTGTAAGTGTTACAAAATGAATTGCCTTATTTAAGGATTTTACAAAAGTGACTTTTGAACTTTGACAGTCAATAGTGGCCATATTGTAAGAACTACAGCAGTTTTTTATCACCATGGATGGATAAATTTCACGATCTGCCAAAAATTGTCGCCTCTGTTCGTGAGAGTGCTCTTGGGAATCCCAAGTAGTAGAACTTGGAGACCAAAACTTGGCCAATTTGAGGCGTGATTTGGGGCTGCCACAGTATTTTTCCGAATCAAACTTTTAAAAATAAACTTTTTTAACAACTTTTCTTGCGTTTGACAAATATTTGTCCGACCTGTCAAAAGAGAATTGTATAAATCTGTTAACAAAAAATATTAGCTAAGAAGATGGGCGTTGTTGACACAAGTTTAAAATCACTCACACTTAGCCTTTTCATGATTTTATCTTGCTCAATTTTTGTAATTATCAAATGGGCAATGAGATACAATGATGAATAAATCCAAATAAGACTCGTTAAACGGTCCAGTTTGAATCCTTGTAGAATACTGACTTTTCTAAAAATTTCGATATTTATAAACAAATGTCCTCCTATTTTTGAAGAACTGTTTAACATTTTTACCAGCTCTTTCTTTTGTTTTAAATAATATCAAAATTGTTTTTTTTTTTCTTACAGATTTACAATTAGCTGCAGAACTTGGAAAGACATTATTAGAACGCAACAAAGAGTTGGAAACAACGTTAAAACATCACCAAAACATCATTGACGATCAAGCTCAAGAAATTATAGTAAGTACCCAGTCCAAGTCTATAGAAGTATTATATGCATACAGGTGCAGTACGGTGGCTATCCAATTTTAAAATTACATCATATATGACGTACATTATGTACATATATATATGTACATCATAAGTGTCAAAGTAGAATTAATGTAAGTTTTCATTTGCTAGAATTGTAACATCTTCTGATGAAGTAACTTTTCTTTCAAGATTTTCTAGAGGATTTCTTTTGAAAGTACAATATCTATAATTGTATAATTCGAAGAAAATTCATTTAAGTACAAATTAACACTTCTGACCTTTTATGATATTGATCAAATAAAAAAAAAAATGTTGCTTGTATAATTAGAAAACATTAGGAATGTACTCTCAAATTAAAAAAGTAAATATACTTTTAGCTTTGACCAATTAACATCTTTGCGAACTTTCTTTCTGAATTAGATAAAACAAATATAGATGCAAATGTTTCAGGTCCAATGTACCAACTTTGTTTGTTTGAAATAATAGCAATGCACCTCTGTTGTACTTTCACAAGTCTGTCTATAGTGCTAGTCATAGTTTCTTTTGCAAAAATAGAACTGATGCGTGCCCAAGACGATAGCAATATTGTCGCTATTGTCATGTTAAAATAAGGTGGATATTTCCGGGCACTTTAGTGAGCAGCGTATCTATAAACATAGTTTGAAATTGGGAATGAAGCCGATACAACTCTTGACATTTACTCTTAAATTAGAAACAAAAACATAAAATAAGCACTTGCGTCCTTATTTATATAAGGGGTAAGTTCTTCTGTGGGTCGCAATTAAAAGTAACTGTATACTTTATTTTAAGGAATACTATAGACTTTCATGTACTAAAAGTAATACGAATCGGTCCACTTAACTCAAGCATCGATTCGGATTCGGATCACCGAATCGAAAACCGTAACAAAAATGGGTGTTTGATTTCGCGTTTCTTTGACTTAATCGAACGGAACGCCATCGCATCATTTCCACCCAGCCACCGCCATCCAGTGGATCGCCACCGCACCGACCGTCTCTATATCCAATGCCAACATCAAAATCTTTAGTAGCTGATTAATAAAGTTGCAGTTATGTTGTACATCGAAATAAGATAGGACATTGCAATGTTGTATTTGTAGTGCATTTAAATTTCCAATAAAATTTGGGTCAGTCGATCTTAAAACGATTTATATGAATCATTAAATATGGAAATAGAGCGAATTCGGCACTCCCTTACAAAAAAAAAAAACGAAATAACAATAATATGTTAATTTTCAGATATACCAATATGAAAGCGTATTAGTAACGGATGTTGGATTTTAATGAAAGACAACTATAAAACACTATTTGAATTTCAATCACAACATGGAGTGTCTTTGATTTATAAAAGTAGAGAGTCATCCATCAAAGTAAAGTACACGTTTTACACATTTTTTCATGGCTAAAAGTGTTTGACAAAATAATCTCTTTTTTTAATGAATGCATAATAAATAAAATAGATTGATTTCTTCTTTTAAGCCATCACCTGTCAAATTGTATTTCTCATCTAAAAGCTCTTAGCAGAGCACGCATCATAAACACGCAACATTCACCATCACCGGAACCATTGAACTTTTAAATTAAATGTGTTGAAGAGCATCACCCACAAATAATAAAGTTTCACTTTTTAGTTTTTTTTTTTGGTAATTTGGTTGTCTCCCTCAAGGTCATTCCAAAAGTCTTCAGTGTACGTACAAGGAAACCAATAAAAAAAAATAATACATGGTGCATACAAAATGTGAATATTTTATTAAACACATAAATCAAAGCATATGCGGATCTTATATTTGGTTAAATAGAAGAGGGACTTTGATAAAAAACTAACACTTTAGAAAATGACCAAAGTTTGCCAGAAGCATACTTAACCCAATAAGTACAGTTGAAACTCGATTAACCGGGATTCGATTAACCGGGATGCTCCATTATCCGTGATGAAAATATTTGAGATTCTTTCTAAACAAAAAAGACAATATACACTGAGTTACAAAAAAAGTGGCGCACCTTGAAATTTTGCTATAATTTCATAAAAGATGAACAAACAAATATTTTTTTAATGCAATTTTTTTTTTTGAGATAAAAATAAGTAATTCACCTAAAAAAAGGAAAAAAAATGTTAAGAATCTACGAATGAAGCAAAAATTAAAAAAAATTAGCAAAAACTTCATAAGTTAACATTTAAAATTTTTATTTTTATTTTTTTTTAACGAGTCTTGTTTCGTTTCTAGTAGTGGGTATTTCAACCCCAAACATCTAACAAATCTTTAATTTGCCTGGGTGTACCTAGGATTAGGTTCCTTAAGATAGTGTCGTCCAAATTGTCCCATTCTTCGATTAGAGCAGATCTCAGCCCACTAAGTGTCTCGGGAAGGGCAGGTCGCCTCGTAATCATTCGTCCCAGCATGTCCCATACATGTTTGATGGGATTCATGTCCGGGCTCATCACAGGCCAAGCCATCACGTCAAATTCGACTTCTTGCAAGTAATCAGTAACACACCTGGCAACATTTGGTCTAGAATTTTCCTGAACCAGAAGGAAGTTTTCGCCAATAAATGGTGTGAATGGAACCACATATTCCAGACCTACGAAGTCCGTTGGTGTTCCCTAGCGGGACATAGGGCCTCAACTACTCCTACGCGCCATCGTGTACGGTTTAATCCGGGTACAATAGCCAAAAGTCGTCAACGTGTGATCAATCCTTATCCGAGGCGTAGTTTCGGTTTCGGTAGCACGATTTAATTCAGTTACGAAGAATGCTAATCTCCGTAACCTATCCCAGAGAAAGCTGGGAGCTCCGCACTTACAATTTTAGCTTATTTTTGTATATAGAGTTAAATAAAATTGATTTAATTTTATTTTTTAAAAAAGATTATCGAACTTTATTAGGACATTTGTCCACCGGAATCAGCTTAAGACTAACTCTAAAACATTTTTCAAATCAATCATATGCCAAGAATATAAATTTATCTTTCAATACGTAGATGTAAACATTCCCACATGAATGCTTAGTCATGGAGATAATCTCATCGAGGATGTTTACGTCTCGTATTGAACTGAAGCTTAAGCAATTTAAAAGATCAAATGTGTAATTTAATACTTCTTCACATTTGTATATAAACCACACATGGACCTCATCATGTTTATATGTAATATGATATGTGCTTAACTCCTCCCTCCTTAAGAATTTTTGTCCTCAAAAATTTAAGTAAGTGTTACAAATAAATTATCATTAATTTTTCTTTGAGAAAAATCTTTTAGTACAATTTTTTCAATTTTTGGCATTTCGTTTACTATTTTTACATTTTTATTTTTACATTTTTGAAAATATATGAGGATTACAATTGATATTATTAAAATAAACAATATAAAATTACTTGTAAGGGAGTATTTGGTAATAGTTTTCATATAATTAATTTGTTCGATATTTTTCAAATCTAACTGATCAATATTTAGTTTTACATTTTTTTCAGTTATATTACTTTGGAATATTGCTGGTAATGGCACTGGTTTGTTAACAATTTCTTTGTATTTATATTTTATATCTTTAATTTCTATTGTACAATTTTTTATGTTTATTAAATAGCTGCCGTTAAGGTACTTAGTTACATTTTCGCATTCTATATTTATGATACCCTTAAAATTATCAATTGCCATTATATTATCTGTTAATTGTTTCACAGTTGATCCTGTGTTATAAATGAAGGTACAATTTGCATTTTTTGACTTGAAGAGTCCTGAAAAACATGAATTTTCTTTTATTTTTTCAATCTGTTCTCTTTTACATAGTATAATTTCGCTTGTTACTTTACATTTTTCTTTTATTGCAAACATCTCATTTGTATCTGTTAAAATTTCTTTAAATGGTATAACTATTTGTTTTTTATTTTGAGTAACAGGTATAATTTGGATATGATTGTAGGATTGGGGGGTGGCGGATGGTAATGATATAATATAAAGAATTAAATCATCCTTTACAGCTATAGAGGGGGTTGCTAAATTTAATGCTTGTGCATCATTTTTGTATGGTAGATTTTCAATCTTTTCTATTATCTGTGTTATTTCTTTCCTGTTTAACAATTTTGAATTTACTATGCCTTTTTTTGCCCAATGTATAGCATTGGTTATATCTTCTAATTCTTCTTTAAGCATATATAATTTATTGAAAATGGCTTGTGCAAAGTTCTCTCTGGGGTTAACATTTAATTGTTTTACTATGAAATTGTAATCCTGAATTATTTTGTTTGTTTTTATCATTATATCTCTGTTAATGATCACTTGTTGGTTATTATTTTTAATCAAAGAATTTTGTCCATTTATAATTTTGTCAAGATCGTATGCATCTGGAGATCCTGCGATATATTTCCATGCAGATCCAATCCAATCTATTGAACGTTTTACTTTATGAAATCTTAATTCCTCAATTTCATTATCTATTTTTTCCTGTAAATGCTGTATTTGTAATTTTATTGGCGATGAATCGTTAATTTTTGATTGAATAAAGGGTTTCATTGATAAATGGATTTCGCTATAAGCTGTCAAGTTTATAATGTGAATGATTTTAAAATTTCCATCGATTATTTTGCCAAATCCCATTTCTATTGCCATTATAGGTGAGTTCGAATAGTCAAAAATTTTGACGTCTCCATATGCTGCGCATAAAGTCATTAATCTGAAAATAGGAGAAATAGGTTAATCATTCTTAATATTAGTTTTGTGAATTTTCCTTCCAGTCATTGTTGTAACAGTGACTCTGTGATCATCTTTTACGATTTCTTTGATGAATTTTTGTTTTAATTTCCCTTTTCTTCCTGGAGCTTTAACATATATGATATCTCCGGGTCTATACTTCCTTGGTTTATCTCGATTTTTGTTTTCGTATTCCAACCTTTGATGCTGTATTCTTTCAATCAAATCTTTGGTTTTAATGTTTGTTTGTTCTCTGGCCAGTTGTAATTCTTCAAAAGATTTTGATGGTATTCTTCCAAAAAATATATTAGCTGGGGTATCCTTTACTGTTGAATGAATTGTATTATTATATCTGTCTGTTGCTATTGTCACTAATTCTTTTATTGGAGTTAAATTATATTCTTTTTGAATGCAACGGATTATTTCTTGAATTGTTGAATGTACTCTTTCTACTTGTCCATTTACTTCACTTCTGCTTGAGGGTGTGAGGTAGATATTAATTCCTAAGTTTGAAAGAAAATCTGTAATTATTGGACTCGTTAAGGCTTTATCTCTGTCCATCACTAATAATTTTGGTGTTGTATAATAATATACTAATTCAACTATTTTATCTTTTAAATAAATGGCGGATTTGTTTTCTATGGGAAAAATTTTTGCGAATTTAGAAAATTTATCTATAGATGTAAGGAACAATTGTCCGTCTAATTCCATAATGTCTATGTGAACTATTTCTGTTGGATAATTTGGAATAGGAGTTCTTTGTAACTTTTTTTGAGTTGGGTGTCGGTCATATTTGTTTTCTTTACATATTTTACAATTTTTTAGAACTTCTGTTATCCTAGAATTCATTTGAGGAAAATAATATTCTTGTAACATTTTTTCTTTATTTTCTTTGATACATCTGTGTGCTTTTCTATGTTCTTGATGAATCAATTCAAGGATTTGTTCGTCATCTATTAGGTCGGTTACGATTTTTGAGTATATCTTATTTTAAGGTTTTGTCCGAAATATTGTCTGTATACATCCTGTATTAGTTGCATAATATTTTCTGGAGCTTTTAATCCGTTTGTTACATCAGATCGCATTTCATTTTTAAGAATATCTTTAATTATTTGTGTAGTATAATAATTTCGAGTTATTGTTTTTCTATGATAGCCAGGATGAGGAAGTTCATAAATTCTATCTTCTTCTTCTCCTTCAATTAATATTACTTGATTTTTGAATACATTAATTGGAACTTCAGTACTTGGTATTAAATCAGTACTGTCTTCTTCTGCGCTATGTTGTGTCATAGATGTTATTGGATTACACTGACTAATATTCATTCTTGAAAGTGCGTCAGCTACATAATTAGTCTTTCCAGGTTTATATATAATTTCATAATTATATTCTTCAAGTCTTGCTTTCCATCTTTTAAGTTTTGAATTGTAATTTTTATTACTTAAGGAAAAAGTAAGGGGTTGATGATCAGTGACAATTCTTATCTTTTTTGCACCGTAAAGGTAGTTTCTGAGGTTATCTAATGCCCATATTATCGCAAGCATTTCCTTTTCATTAGTTGCATAACCTTGCTCCGTTTTATTAAGAGATCTAGAGATAAAAATTATTGGTTTATCTTTACCTAGGTCACCTTGAGATAGAACTGCGCCTAAGGCGTAATTCGAAGCATCTATCGTTAAGATAAAAGGTTTATTAAAATCTGGAAACATAAGAATTTCGGATGAAGTCAGGAGTTTTTTTAGATTATTAAAAGCTTGAAGTTCCTGTTCTCCGAATCGAATTTTTACTTTACGAGATTGATTTGCTTTGATTTGAGCGTTCTCGCCTCTCGTAAGGTTGGTTAAAGGTTTTGCAATTTTTGCGAAGTCTTTTATAAATCTCCTGTAATAGGATGTCAATCCGATGAAACCTTTCAGTTCCTTAAGATTATCTGGGGGATTCAGTCTTTCTATTGCTTCAATTTTCTTAGGATCGGGTTTGATTCCGTCTTTTGTTATAATATAACCTAAAAACTCGGTCTCTTCTTTTAAGAAGCTTGTTTTTTCTATATTGACTTTTAAGAAAGATTCTTTTAATTTTTTGAATATTATTCTTATGTTTTTAAAATGCTCTTCTAATGTTTCACCAAGGATGATAATGTCATCGATATATACGAAGCATATTTTTCCAATGTATTCTCTCAAGACATCATCGAGAGTTCTTTGAAAAATCGCAGGTGCGTTTTTCAATCCAAATGGTAATCTAAGGAATTCATATTTACCATTCATTGTGGAAAATGCCGTTTTAGGGATATCACTTTCTTTCATCTTAATTTGATGAAATCCTGAAGTCAGGTCTATTGTTGTGAAAAACTTGGATTTTCCTAAGCTTGCTAAAGTACTGGATATATCCGGAATAGGATATGAATCTGATATGGTAATAGCGTTAAGCTTTCTATAATCGATTACCATTCTGTACTTCCTGTTTCCTGAAGAATCAGACTTCTTCGGGACAACCCACATAGGTGAATTATAGGGGCTTCTAGATGGACAAATGATTCCATCGCTTAAAAGTTTTTGTATTTATTTGTCAACCTCTATTCTCATATTTATTGGATAAGGGTAGGTTTTAGTATAAACTGGTTCATTGCTCGATGTTTTGATTTCGGCTTTTACTTCAGTTTCAATTGCTTCTTTATTATTCACTGGACCAAATATTTCTTTATATTCCTCAATTATTTTTCTAAGTTCTTCCTTAATATCACTAGGTAAATGATTGTCTTTGATTTGTAAACTATTGACCTGTACAGAAAATTTTTCTTTGAGTGGAATTTTTATGTTTGGTTTAATTTTTAAAATATTTAATTTTCTGTCTATAACTGCTTCCAATGCTTTTAAAGTGTCATCTCCGATGATTCCATCGAATGATTTTAATCCAGGTAATACAAAGAATTTTATAGGTGTATTGTTTCCGATACATGCAAAAAATTTAACTGTAATTTTTTTATCTATTTGGATTTCTCCTCCTGCAGATTGGATTTTAAATGGTTTGATTGCTGGAATTGCATTAGGTGCCAGATCGGTTTTTATAAAATTTTTATTAGCACCTGTGTCTATCAAAAATTTTAAGATATTGCCGGTTTGAGTTTTGTATTCTATATATGGTATGCTAGAGAGGCTTTTGTTGTAAAATTTACTTCAGTGTCATCCTCATCATCCATATTATCATTTTTTTGATTACTTTGGAAATTGCATGATGTTTCATAGCAGTCTTCATCATACTCGTTATTATATTCTTGTAAGTATTTTTCTTCTTCTTCCTGAGTTTCAGTGTTAAAAACTCTTTGACGTTTTAAGGGAATATTGCTTGATTCATTAGGATGCGAAGTTTTTTCAATATTTTGTGAGGGTCTGTTCATGTAATTCAGATTACGTGTTTGAACTGATATATCCATGGGGACTGGAGGTTTTGGCTGAGTAGGTCGTGGAGGTGGATTATTATCCTGTTGATATCGTGGAAGATATCTGGGTTGATAATTTTGATTATTTTGAACGCGTGGATATTGATGCTGAATATTATATGCCAAATTTCTTTGAGGAAGTTGCAAAGGCTTGTAATAGTCTTTTTTGTATTGTGGTCTTTGTTGAGGGAAAATTTGGTTAACGGGAGATGAAATTGCATTTGTAATATCTCTTCTATGAATTGAGATATTTCTATAGTTTAAATTTTGTATTTCCAGGCAAGTTGCATATGCCTCTGGAAGTGTCTGAGGTTTTTGTATTATTAAAATTCTAGAGAGTTCGCCGTTGAGGCCACGGATGAAAACATCCAATGCTCTGTTTCTATAATTTTCTATCAAAGCTGTAATCGTTTCAACAGAATAATCTTCTGATTTTAATTTGTTAATTATTAGTGAAAACTGGTGGTTTACATTGGCATAGAATTCATCTAAGGAAGAATTCCTTTGTGTCATTGAAGAAAGTTGATGTTCAAGAGTACGTATGTCTCTTTTATCTGCGTAATGGAGAGAAAGACATTTCTTAATCATTGACCAATCTTCATTGAATATATTATACGAGATCAGAGCTGTATCTGCATGACCTCTGATTTTTTGTCTGATGCTCTGTAAGATGGCTCTGTATAAGGGTTTGTTCCTTACACACTCATAGTCGTGTAGGATAGATTCAACCGTATGAATCCATGATACATATTGTACGGGGTTACCGTCGAAAACTTGGAGTTCTCTAACGCAATCTGGAAGTTTTGAAATCTCCTTAAGATCTTGTTCAGTCAAGGGGATTGATTGGTTTGGAGTAATGGGCTGTGGAGCGTGAAGCTGCGTTTCAAGAGCATTAGTTCTTGCTTCCAGTTTTTTCATTAGGTCTGTATGTGCATTCACAGCACCTGTGAGCTGTGTAATTTGATGAGATAATTCTGATAGAGACATTTTTATATTATATTATGGTTTAAGGATACGGGAGTAAGGGATACTTAGAACTCGTGTGTGTCTAAATGTATGCTTTTTTATACGTAAAAAATTTATGAAATTTTCCTTATATCTAAATATTTAGTATAATAGAAATATTTAATATAATAGAAAAACAAAAAATTTTAAATTTCACCAGCTTCGGAATTGTTGTTTTGTTGTTTTCGTTGTTTAATGTCTATTTTGTCTTTATTTTTCTTGATTGTTCTTTTAAATATTAAAAAAGTTCAAATTTTAGTTTCTAATTTTTTCATCGATTTTAATTTTTTCTTTCACTTTGAATTTTTAATTTATTTTTTCAATATATTTTTTTAATTTTGATTATATGTAATAATCTTTTAATTTTAATTTTGTTTCACAATCTTATTTTTATACTTTAAATTTTTTATTTATTTTTCAATTTATGATTTCCTTCTTATAATGTTTAAATTTTCATGTCGTTTCACTATATTTTTATTATTATTTTTTTTTTCACTTTGAATTTTTAATTTATTTTTTCAATATATTATTTCAATTTTGATTAAAATAATCTATTAATTTTAACTTTGTTTCACAATCTTATTTTTATACTTTGAATTTTTAATTTATTTTTCAATTTTTGATTTCCTTCTTATAATGTTTAAATTTTCGTATCGTTTCACTTTCTTTTTTTTTTTTTTTTTCACTTTGAATTTTTAATTTATTTTCACTTTTTTGTGTATAAACTTACATAACTAAAAGGTTCCTCATTGCCGATGAAAGCAACTTAGCGGGACAACGCAAGGGAGAGTCCTATTTGAAGCTTTCGCTTTTTTACGGCACTCGGTTCTGCGGAGCTTTTACCAAGATTATCGCCGTTTGTTCCCGAAAAGGCCGAGTTGGTCCTGTTTGTACAACACTTTTATAATAGCGTATAACTACTAATGGCTCGGATTCACTTTTACTAAGAACTGGTTGAATAAGGATCAAGTACTTATTTATTTCCTCATTCCAACCACGTTGAGCGCCAGTTAAATAAAATTGATTTAATTTTATTTTTTAAAAAAGATTATCGAACTTTATTAGGACATTTGTCCACCGGAATCAGCTTAAGACTAACTCTAAAACATTTTTCAAATCAATCATATGCCAAGAATATAAATTTATCTTTCAATACGTAGATGTAAACATTCCCACATGAATGCTTAGTCATGGAGATAATCTCATCGAGGATGTTTACGTCTCGTATTGAACTGAAGCTTAAGCAATTTAAAAGATCAAATGTGTAATTTAATACTTCTTCACATTTGTATATAAACCACACATGGACCTCATCATGTTTATATGTAATATGATATGTGCTTAACTATAGGTATACAAAAATAATTACCGGGGACCACCACGGGGAGGTAAAGTAAGCACTTCGTCGTGCCTGAAAGTTGCGCTGCTGGCCTATGCCAAGTTATAGGCAGTCAACAGTTACCCGATCAGACACGGCGCAGGTCCACCATCTGGTGACCGCAGACAAAACCTGGACTCATAAGTAATAGGAACTCTGATCCAGTCAACCTCGGACCATTTTTAGTAAAGACGAGCAAATTCCATCCACTGGCGATTGTGCTATATCGTGAGTCTTGGTACACGAATTGGCCTCCTTGCTCTCAGACCACTCTCCACTAATCACCGCCTCACTGTTTGTGCATTCACAGCCCTCTCTCCAACGGATCTAATTCTGTGAGACAGCTCAATCGCTGTTTGATGACGATCTCGAAGACTTTGAAGTACCCAATATCGATCGGTCTTGCATCAGGTGTAGCTCTGGTGTGACCTGAACCTTGACACCGGGCTACGCCTGTAGCTTTTAATGGTTCTTTTAGCGTCGTCTCCGGTTTTCTATTCATAATAGCGGCATACCGCACACTACGTCCATCCTCAGCCAAAGCCAACCCCCTGACGAGTTCTTCTGCCGTTATTTGCATATTTTTTCACAAAATTATTAAAAAAACTAATAAATCAACCAATTAAAATAAGCCTACAACATTTAATTTATTTCAAAATTTACGGGGTCACGGAAGCAAAAATCCGTACATCTTGCATCTGGTATATGAAGAAATGAATATGTTGGGGTTTTTCTCAATAGGAATCACGTATTACAAGGAAAATGAAAAAATTATTTGCAAACAAACACACAAATATACCACTTAACTAAAAAAAAAATAAGCTTTTAAAAAACATAGCGGTATATTGCCAAAATGATAACAAAACATCAACAAATATGACTGCGCCACTTTTTTTGTAACTCAGTGTATTTATTTAAACTCTATTATCCGTAATAAACTCTACTATCCGTAACATGACAACAGGGCCCCATTCCACAAAGCAACTTATCAACTTTTCACTTTGCACTTTTCAAATTTTTCGTCAATTTGCAAAACATTCTTTTCGACAGAACTACTTAAGTCTGATAAGTGAAAAGTTAAAAATCATAAGTGCAGTTTCCAAATTCTTTGCAATTCTTTTGTGTGCAAAGTTAAAATTGAAAAGTGTAATTTGCAAAGTGTAATTTGCAAAGACTTTGCAAAAATAATTCTGTTTCGTTTTCATTCCACAATAACTTTAAATTCTATTTTCGCAAAGCGAATTTTGATTAGTTTATCAAAAGTTTACAAAGAGAACGATCGCTTTGCAAATGCATATTGGTATTACTAGTGAAGCTTTCAAGTTGATTTTTTATGCAAAATTGACGAAAAATTAGTGCAGAATACTTAAATTATGTTCTCAACATAAACAACAGTCTTTGATTTTGAAAAGTAATGAAAAGTGATAAGACAAAAGTGCAAAGATGGTTAAATGCTTTGTGAAACACTTTACACTCTCACTTTGTAGAAGAATTGTAAAGAACATTGTGAAACAGAAACACTTATCACTTCCTCCATCACAACTTTGAGCGTGGCTTTAGTTGTTGAAATAGTTTCAAACTGTTAGAGTGCGTTAAATAAACCAGGTTTGAAAAATTTTAAGTGTGTATTTTAACGAAATATCAATGTAAATGACCATCAAGTTCTGTTCTGTTTGTAACTGAATATTTAAAGTGTCGAAAAATGCAAAAAATTCGATTTTCAACTTTCTACACCAGAATACCCCCTGAAAAACTTCAAACTTTAAATTCAAAACACACTCGCTGTTATTAAAATTATTTTATTATTAATTTATTTTAAAACCTTGAATTTCTTCAATTGTATTTATTTTTCTTCTTATTTTCCAGTATCTTCAAAAACAAACAGCTGCTCTTCGTGAAGTCAACGATTCTCGTCTCAAAATCTATGAACAACTAGAAGTTGGTGTTCAAGAACTAGAACGCTCCAATCATCGTCTTAATGTCGAAAACAATAATCATAAGAAACATGTTAAAACGTAAGGTTCAATATTTTAAATTACATATGTACATATGTATTAACAACCGTTTATAACATTTTCCAACTATGTAAACATTATAGGCTAGTACATAACATTGAAACTTTAGAATGTCGTTGTGAAGAGCTCACAAAAACTGTTGAAGAAACCAAACAGTCATTAACGATAGAAAGACGAAAAAATGAAAGATTACTGCAAGAGAAAAACAATGCTGGCAATGATCAAATGGAAGTTCGTTTACGACATCACCAAAAAGAAATCAGCAATAACAGTGAAGGCGAAACGGAGGTAAAGAGTTTTTTTTTTCTTTTTTAAGTTTTTCTTAATACACACTAAAACATTATGTAGGTACTCAAAAAGTATGGTGAATTAGTGACATTCTGTCGTTTTCGAATTCAATGTTAAAAATGATTTTCATGTTTTGTCTAACTATAATTCATACCTATACCTATGTAATTTATTCCTAAACCTATACAAAAAACATAAATGTAATTTAACAAATCATACATTTTTAGATCTTCCATGCAAACACTACAAACCCCGAAAATTGTAGTTTCGCCTTCCTGTCATCTAGTGCCAATAACAAGAATGCCAATTCCACCGGTATTTCTGAGAATTCACAGAACGAATCTATTAATATAAGTTTAGATGGCGCTGAGGAAAATGAAGAACTTATTCGTGTAATTAATGATTTGGAAACAACCAAAAAAGCTCTACTCTCAGAACAACAAAGAGTTGGTGAGCTCGAAGATCAACTTGTTGCTATAAGTAAGTTAAAATTACATCTACAGATTTTTTATACAGTTGAGTTAAAATTTTATTTCATTTTAAGTCCAAGAAAACCAAACTCTGCAAGGTCGCTTAGTTCAGGGTTCAAATGAAGAAATGAAGTCAGTCCATGAAGAGCTTTCAATTTTGGAAGAAGTTCGGTAAGTTAAGCGAGAAAGTCTAACAATAAAAAAAAAAAAAAAAAAATATTCAATGGTCATAATGAACTTTAATATAATTTTGCATAATTCAAGGCAAGGAAACATGTGCAGTCGATGCTTGCGAGCATGCGATGAAAGACTGACAGTACACGATGAAGCTTCCTCAATTGCTCCAACCGAGGAGGATGATGATCGTAGTTTGCTGGATATGGAAGCCGTTGGGGGTGGAATCGAAAGTAACGGTGATACATCGTCACAAGTAGCCTATCACCGATCAGCCGTCACAATAAAGGTGAGCAATTATTGCTTTAATTTAAAGAAACTTATTCTTCGGCATGTTTCGCGGTTAGTTGGATTGGTGTCACTCCCTTTCATTTACGGTCCACTTTTCTCTTCATTTCTTCTTTTCAGTATTATTTAATGTTTTATTTACTTTTATTTTATTAATTTAATCTACCTACCTACATACATATATTTAAGAGAGCATAATAATTGTATCTAACTGCATAAATTATAATACATTTACCTATATTGTTAATTAGTACTTATTGATATTAATAGCTTAACTAAGTTTACTCTAAGTAAGAACAAAGAAAAAATGCAATAATTGAAAGAAAATTGCAATACAAAATAAATTAATAATGTTTGAAACAAAACTTTATTTTTCTCACCACCACCACTGTCATCCGCAATCAACCACCACCACAAAGTCCACCATGCCTTTTTAAATATTATTTTAAAACACATACAAAAAAATATTCGTAAAAGTTGAAATTTTTTATTATGCATGTAACTGTCTGTACACCCTGTACTAACTTAAGTGTGTATGTATTGTAAACGTCACTTTATCTAATAGAAATGGGCAACTTACCATCGTATCTTTGTGTTTAAAGTCTTCAAATCATACATTTTTCATAATTTTATAATTTTTTTATTTGTTGCTGTTAATTTTTAATTAAACACAATTTAATTGTTTGCTTTGATTAATTAGTTTCATACACAGGTTTGAGTAAAATATTCCTGCAAGTAACATTTTTTCACACCTTGTTTATTTATTCATTTCCTTTCCACAAAATTATTTCTATTTTTTTTTTTTTTTTTTTTTTTTGGTTAATAAAAATGTAACAAATTTTTAGTGTGGAATTTTTTCTTTTAACAAGACTGAAAAAGATTGAATTAATAATTTCACTTAACGCAATCGATTGCTTCAAAACAAAACACGAATCAAACTACGCAAATTATGTTTTCTTTTTTTAAACATTTATTCTGTTTTGTTTTTAAAATTTTACTTTCCATCTGTTTTTTTTTTTTTATTTATTTTATTTAATATTCTTATAGGCTGAATGCGCGGTTTGTTCAAATACAACAAAGTACCTGCATGAGTTGCCTATTTCATTAGAAAACATCCTGCTCGATGTTTGGCAGAGAGCGATTCGAAAATTCAATATAATGCAATGGATTGCGAAAATCCTTCAATGGCCAGCATTAGTTATTTTTCGTTTGCTTAGCTCATTACCTGATGAAGATGATAGTATATAGAATTTAATTTCTTTAATCGTTAATCTTTTTTATAATTAATTTAATACGTAATTTAATTAATTTAATTAACTGCATTTAATTTTTTTCTATTTCATTGCACTTATTTATGAATGTTTGTCCATTTTCTATATTCTAACAATGAGTTTTTGTGTACTTACTAGTAATATGTTTTAGGTTTGTAGTTTATATAACGGATATTATAACGGTTTATAAGTGTGCCGAGAAATGTTTAGGTGGAGCAAAAAGTTAGTATCATAACGCACCTGTGACTGTGAACAAGTGTCTCTGTTATTATTTTTTTTTAATCTGGCAACTCTATTTATACTTAACCTTATGTATGATTGTGTTCGGCCA
Source organism: Scaeva pyrastri (assembly GCA_905146935.1). NCBI lineage: Eukaryota > Metazoa > Arthropoda > Insecta > Diptera > Syrphidae > Scaeva > Scaeva pyrastri. The sequence continues at coordinate 9,642,299 of LR989929.1, read as the reverse complement.
AGTCATTTATGACTGGCTATATTTGTATTTCCGAAGAAATTTTTCAGATGACATTATTTTGAAAACATATAACTTTCTTTCTTCATATAACTTTCCATGAAAATTTTTAAATGGCAATTTTCAGACACAGGCTAAATACTTCAAGTCTTCTATGTCGTCGTCTAAAATTGCTCATTTCTTCAAAGTGTGGAGTAAGGTGTTCATAACCCAACAATAGTTGACTGATTGTTTTATATTCATTAATTTTTTTAAATATTAGGTACATTTGAGACCCATTATTTAATTTAAAAATTTTATTGTGCTTCTCTTGTAACGAAACAATTTTATAAACTATTTGTTTATATTTGAACGGTTTGATCAATGCTTTTCTACTCTGAAAAATGCACCAAACTTAACGAGATATTTTAATCAAAACACAATCCTTTCCATGACTTTTTTAAAGTTTAGTTTTACAATTTATAAGGTTAGATTCAAAAATGTTCAATTGCGGGTTAAAATAAGTTTAATGCTGGGCTCGACGAAAATTGCATTGTACTTTTTTTAACCTAATATTTAAAGGTTTAAAGAGGAAAATTTATTAAATAAAGAACACGGCCAAAGTCAACCAAAATTCATCTTCAAAATTAATCTAACACTTGCAAATTTACAACATTTCTCGGCACAATAAATACTTCCAACAATGTGCCAAGTGTCTTATGTGTAAATTATTTATAATATGTATTTATTAATTTATTTTATAAAGAGAAACTAAAAACATAATAAAAACGATTTTTGACTAATGCTGGCCATATTTTCAAAAGTCGTTCTTTTATCTACTGGGCTCTGATTTGAATAATAACATTAAGTATGCAATTTTGGCCAGAAATCGTTTTTTGTGTCTGTTTTAAATAAGAAATGTTATTCTACCCTTGGGGTAAAAGGTGTCACCATAGAGATTACAGTTGCATCAAGCTCTTTAAATGCATCTAGGCAGTTTTACACATTCTACAAAGCTTTAATAGGGGCCTTAATGCCTTTTTTGCTTTTTTTATTACATACTTTGAATATTATTTATTTTTAATAGCAATAACTAATTTTATTTGCACAAAATATTGCTGAAGTTCTTGCCGTAGATCTTAAATCTATTTATTTATTTTTTTTTTCTAAACTTTTCCACTACTTTGCCAGAATGCCTTTTACCCCAGGTTAGGTATTAACATGGTATTACGGGTGTTACAGTTAAATTTTAATTGTTACAAAAAAAGAAAAAAATTATACATATATTTGTTATTTAGTTTTTGATTTTTTTGTAAAAACTAAAATTAAATGTGTTCACAATGTTTCCGTTGTGAGAGTGAATGTGATAATTAAAATAAAATTACTTTAACAATAAGATTTAAATACATTTTTGGTAAATAAATTAATTTAAAACAAGGATTTTATAAATCTTATGCATGTTTATTTTTAATTTGAAAAAAGGTATTTAATATCTCGGCAAGTAGCTTCGAAATAAGTAAACTTTATTTTTGCAAAAAAAAAAAAAAAACACAAAAAACAAAAAACAAAATACTGAAAATATTTGCAGGTTGCCTCAAGACTCCCTCAAGTTTCTCTGGATTTGAACGCTCCGGCAAGCCCGAACCCATACAGGGATTTGGTTGAGAAGTATGAAGCCTTGCTCGAAGTCCAACGCCATTCGGTGACGCGTAAGAGTGGTGTTTCTCTGGGCGAAGAATACCAATCGAATGGTGATTTCGCGTCTCTGCATATGAAACACAACAGTGACAAGAATTCCGTTCCGAATCCAGACCAGGAAAACACCCAAACCAGTCGCAATAGCAATAGCAATAGTAAAATCAACAGGCGAACACCAACCGAATTTTCAGAAGCAGAGACATCTTCCTCTGGATTCTCGGATGAGACGAGCAATAAGGGCACCCAGACTGATGATAGACCCGGCTATTTCTTATGCTCAATTGGCGATGGCGAAGATTGCAAATTCAGCATTTATGATGATGCTAGTCCCATTGATTCGCGATTCCGTAATCGCCCTGAATATCGTGAGCTTTTCAAAGAAATCTTTGCTGTGCTCAAAAAAGCAGCAGAGAATAAGGAAGAAGGTGACAAATTGCCGCTACTTGACGACACACATCCCCCATCGGCAAAGGTTCCACCTGTAACACCAGCCAACGAGGAATTGCCCTCGATGGACTTTGCTGATGATGCACAGAGTATTATTTCATCGGCTATATCGGAGCAGTCGTTTGCCATGTCTGAGTGCATAACCAAAATGGAACGAAAGACCGCCAAGAAGCACATAATTGAGAAGAACCAAGAGAACCAACCACCGTGCGTATCTTTGTCGGGCTCAACAACACTTACCCCAGCTATCATCGAAAACGGCCGAGTTCTGACTCCACTTAAGCGTGAGCCCCTGGAATACTTAACGGTTGGAGTGGGAATTAAGAAGAAGAGCAAGAAAAAGAATCGCAACTACGGCACCGATCGCTCCGAGTCCCCTGCTGCTCTACCATCCCCACCAAGGGTATATTACAGTAGCGGCAAGAAACGTCGCGATATGAGGCCATTTAACCATTCGCCATCCACTAGTGTTACACCTACTTCTTCTTCCTTCGCTCAAAGTCAGGGACGTAGACCCAATTTAGAATGGAATGGCAATTCGATGATCATTTACAATCGTGGCGTGAACTCTGCGTCATCCTCCCCACGAGGCCCAATAACACCACGAGGTCGTGAGCTTGATCTAAATGGAGTAGAGTTCCGCCCCAGTACCGTGTCACAGGACTTGCACAAACTTAAGAAACTAGATCTTTCCTACGCTGAAGTATTGAGACGAGCGGATGCATGTAAACAACCCTACCAACGGAGGAAATAAATGCAAGAACACCCTGTAGATTGAATAATTTCATAATACTTACTATAAGGAGGATGAGAATGAGTTTGCTGCCACAGATTTAGATAGTTTTAAATATCTCGAACGCGTCTTTGCGATAAAATTCCTTATTAAATATAAACACATAATAATTTTTTTGGTATAATAAAATAAAAATAATTTTTAAAAAAATAGAAAATCACATACATATATACAAAACTTAAAAAATAAAAAAAAGAAAACCCAGATGATCGTTTTTTAAACGACTATATTTGAGGAAAAATCACAAAATAGATTATTTACACTTATTTTAATTTTTTTTTTTTTTTTTGTAAATACTAAATTCATAAACAAAAGAAAATTACACAAAAAAAAAATACGACGTATACTTTATTAAATTATGCAAACAAATTTCATAATTATTTCGCGCAACCCAATTTAAACAAACAAAAAATATTAAATATAATAGACTTTTATTTAAATATAATTTTTTAAACTTAATCTTTGTCCTACAAATAACTTAACTTTTATTGATTTTTTTAAAATGATACACTTATTCGAAGATATTTAAAGCTGAAGAAGATAAAACAAATAATTAGGTATTGAATGATCAATGATACACAAAATAAAATATTAAATAAAATGTAAGAAAAGACAGAGCTGAATTTAAGAATATTAAATTAAAAGAAAATAAATTAAATTGTATTTAGAAAATAAAAAAAACGTCAAAATAGCCAATCAGATGGATATTTTCGAACAAGAATTGTAAGAGATATTTGGTATTTCCTTTGGATCAAAATTAGCATGTAATGTCTATCGCAGTCTGAACTGAATGAATATATATAACAACTATACAATGTATTGTGATTTGTTTTACTGTCATAAATAGAATATTTGAAAAAAAACATCCATCATCGTAAGTATAAAACTTGAAAGAGAATGAATTTCGAAGTTTTAACTGAATGTGCCCCCCAAGTTTAATATCCCCGATCGCTGTTTTCCAAATATCAAGGAAAGGTAGAATTTAATGGAACATAATTCTGTACTCCAGCATAAAAAAAGCTGCCCTTATGTCTTTTGAACGTACCCAACATGTTTTAGATCAACTCAATAATTAATTTATTATTATTGAATGTTTACTGAGCAATGCAAAACACCAGATTGTTTGTTTTGGAATGAAAACACATGTACATTGTACATATTTAATATAACTTGGTTTCTAAATTGTCATCTGAAGAGGTTTTATAAAACTAGTATCAATCTCCTATATCATAATCTTGAATTCTAGATTCAAAATGGTCATCAATTGGTAGATTCAAATGAAGACGGAAGGGACAGAAGAATCCATACAAAGAAATGCAATGAATCCACAGGAATACATTGCAGCAGGAAATAATGAGGAATTTTTTGTCCTACATGAATTCTTAGACTTTCACCGCATTAAAGATTTTTATTGCAACTCATTCCCGGAATAATTCCTACAGTCAAAAAGTAAAAAAGGACGTGAAGAGAAGAATAATGGTAAGAAATATTTGTTTTGGAATGGTATAAGTCGTGTAGGTTCGTTTTAGAGTTTTTTAATAGCTCCTGTATGAATAGTTTAACTAGTTAAAACTCTCAACCATTATTTTATAAAGTTTATATGATCATCAAAGAACATCTTTCCACAAGAATAAAACTGGATATTTATAGAGAAAAATAATCACCGTTTCGTCGTCCACTAGATGGGGTCCACATTTGTTCTGCTAAATGCCGTTGTTTGGTTTGTATTGCATTAATAAATAAAATGGCTCCACCTGGGTCATATTTTTCTTTAAAAAATTTTGTCGGTTACGCTACGACTTGCAACCCACATAAGAATGACCTTGTTTTGTTTAGTCGATTTAATATAGCCTTTTTTTAAGAGGTTTATTTGAGTGTTAAGCATAATATGCTTATGCTATGAGATATTATCTCACTTATTGTTAGTTATTTCGTTTGAAAGATTCGAAAGAATTTCTTGCGCTCAAGTCTACTGTGGTTCAGTTCCTTTTTGCTTTTAAATGAGATTTTGAAAATGTTGCCAGGCAACAAAAAAGCGGACAAGCCAAAAATACAAGTACAGTACAGCCTCGCTAGTCCGGACACTCGCTAGCCCGGACACTTCAGTGGTCCGGACACCTCTATGTTTCGGACATTTTCAAAAGTTTACCTCTACAGTCCGGACAGCGTATTAAAATGCTTATGTACAATACACATACATATATTATTTGTCTCTGTTTCTTGGAAAAAACGATTGTTCATACGATTACGGGGAATAGCCTTCTAGTTTTGTCGCTTGTAATTAGTTGGCTCTGGAATCTAGTCATTTTAATCGTTGCAAATTTACTCATTGGAAGTTTATATTTGTGGTCGTTGATTTTTCATGCTCTGTTACATTTCATCGTGAGCTTTCTTTAAGGATAAGGCATATTTTTTGGTGTATAATTTGAATTTCTCATTGAAAATTTTTAAAACATAAGTTATTACTTATTATGGCTTCTACAAAGAAAAGGAAGCATGTTACTTTGACACTTTCTGAGAAATGTAAAATATTGGATGATATTGAAACTGGCAAATCAGTCAGGCAAGTAGCAGACATTTTCAAAGTCAACTGTTTTTGATATAAAAATGAATAAGATGAAAATTCGGAAATTTGTAAAGTTTTCGGTTGTCCATTGTATTTAATTTTTTCTCTATAGTCCGGGCATTTCGCTATTCCGGACACGGTAGAAACTTTATGTGTCCGGAATAGCGAGGCTGTACTGTACTATTGCCATGATATATGTAGGTAAAAAAATTAGCAACTACAAAAGAAAACTCTTATAATAATAATAATAAGAATAAGAAAGGATCCAGAAGCTTACAAGAAATACTACGAAAAAGAGAAGGAAACAAATGAACGAAGGAAGCAAGAACGTACATAAATTAAAAAAAAAAATTAATTAATTAAAAAAATATTTCCTTTTCAAAAGTAAAGGTAGTGGAATATGAAAAAGAAACAAAATGTAAAAAGTCTCCAAACTTGAGTTGTAAAATATAAAATTAACACTCCGTATAAATGTAAACAAAATATATATATTTCTCAACGCTTACGGTTCATCAAATTATTATAATGAACCAACACCACATTTCACCTTTAAGCCGTGAGTGAAGATAGATACCAAAGTTTTTTTTAATTTGACTCTCTCTAAAATTAGTACTTGTAAGTCGAGTTCTAAAAGTTATAGAGTAGGTGTTAAGCGCAAACCGCAAGCCATGGAACCATTAGGACAAAATCAGTTACTCCAAGTCCAAAAGAGGAGAAACAAATTCCATCAAGTAGGTAATGAGTTTGAATAAAATCGATCATGTTTTGATCGTACTAAGCCAATGACAGTTCAAGTTCATAAAATACCGTGACTTACTGCTGATAAACACGTACTTCTGTACAAGAAAACGAAAACTAAATGTAATTAATGAAATAAACCATTTCAGATTTTTAACAATAATATATCAAATTTATCACCAAACACACACTATATTAAAATTTTATAAAATATATTTGTATATGTATCATTGATTTATTTACAAACTAAAATCATGCAATAATTATAATTAATGTCATAGGACAACAAATTAAAAAAAAAGAAATTAAACACATATGTATGTACATATGTATGTATGTATGTATATACACACATATGTAAGTAGGTATGCACACATTCGAGATTACGATAACAAAATATCAATTAATGGCATTGCATTGAGTTCATTTGCTGCGAGCTCCTTCGCTGCTTGTTCCTTTGCTGCAAGTTCCTTTGCCGCTCGATGTAATTCAACGTCTATCATAACATCATTGCGAAAATGCTGGTGCATTTTTTCCAACAACTGGCTAGTTGACAATACTGGCTGGGCATTTATTTTACCAACAATTGTTTCCAGCGAGTTCTGTGATGATCCCGCAGCATTTACTGAACATGCTGATAATGTTGATTCTGCAAAAGACATGAAGCCGTTCGAAATTATGACATGTCTTTTGTAAATTTTGTATAACCATAATATAAAAAAAATCAAATTAACAATACAAAATGTAAAACAACTAGAGAGAAGTAGGAAAGTGATTATTTCAAGTTGAATTAAGATTTCCATCACTGTGAACAAATTTAGCTGGAAAAAATGAAGACTAAGTATTCTGATGTAATTTTTTCTTATTAACTTGTTATAAACAATTTTTACTTGACGAGCAATATTTTATTTGAATGCTACAATCAAAGGTTTGTCATACGAAACTGAAGAAGCTTAACGATTAAAACGAGATGAAATTTGAGCAATTTTTTATTATTGATTATATTATGTGCATGTGTATGTATGTGTAGGTTTCTATGAATTTTGTTTTATTTATGCTTTCAACATGATTTGCAAATATAAAATGTTATAGTTATTCTCTCTGACACCTGACACAGATTAATTTGATTTCAATTATGTATAATTGTTTATAACATGTGTTTATGTATTTGTTTTTGGTTTGCCTAGCGGTACTTTGTAAACAAAGCATGTTTGTGTTGTAGATTAACAACTGTTATCGGTTTGCAAGCTGCAAGCTCATCAATGCTCTTATACATGTACATAGTAATAGTAATACAAGAATTGGTTTGCATTTTATTAATATTCCTCGTGAAAAATCGAAATATTTCTGTACATATGTACACTGTAGGTACATACATATGTATGTATATATTGTATTAGTAATATTAATGTGTTGAAATTGTCAAATTAAAATATTAATTTGATCAAAACTAAGAACTTATTTGTGAAGGCTTTTTAAGATACCAACTTGATTTTATTAACTGAAAATAAATTTATACATAAAATTGTTGATTGCATCCTCACATGTGAATTCAATAATGATCTAGTGCTAGGCTTTTGTATGAAAAGGGGTAATCCAAATTTCAGCATGTATGTATGTATGTAAAATTAACTTTTACATCATCAATTAGCAGGGACTATAGTTAAGAAATGAGTAATGCCTTACGATTTTTTTGAAAGTTTTGATCATGATCTCTTTCTGGTTTTCACCAAAATGTATGTATGTAGATGAATATGCCTCAAGAATTTTGATCGATGAATAATAAAACATAAAAGTAAGTTATTTATTATATTTTAATGTAAGTATGTCTACATTTTGATACAACTCGATTATTCATCTTCTTATCGACCTCGGTTATGCACCAAGGGATGGTTCTTCGCTAAAATGAAAGCTAAACGTTTTGCCATAAAATTACGATTTATGCCACTTTGGAAAATAAAGGAAATGCAACTCAGGGTAATTAAAAACATTTTGAATTTAACGAATATGAACAAAGACAACTCGGAATAATATGAGAAGTTTAGAATTTACTAATCATTAAATCTTCTTCAATTTAAATGTGTGTACGAGGTTGTATGATTAACTGTTTTGTATAACAATGAGTTGAAATGAATAAAAGAAATAAGATTTTACCGACCATAACAGGCATGTGACTACGGTATATAATAATTGTACCTATTTCGGCAAAATTTAACAAATAAATTTGTATTTCTCAATAAAGTCGATATTTACCAATCCCCGAAGATCCATTAATAAACGCAGGTCTTAAAAACAATTTCTGAGAAGGAGGAGGCGGTGCTGGACGATTGAATGGATTCGACCGCGTACGCGGAGGTTTTGTTGGTATCGATGATGGTAACTCTTGGCCAAGCCTTTCTACAAGGATAAAGCATGATGTAATGATGTCAAATTCTAGGTTTAGCCGTTTAGGTACTTGAATATTCAACCACTTACGTTTCATTGTGCTCTCAATTTCATCTAACTGCCTTTGAAGCTCCGCCACTACAAGCCTCTTGAATTCATAGCCGGCTGAAGTGAGTACCTTCATCCAGGCTTCCATTTGTTCGTGATTATCGGCACTCAATACGTACGTACGATTTCCATTGAAGACAATTTGAAAGCAATATTGTTCAGTTTCTTCAGAGAGTTCTGCTGTCAACAAAAGATTTTTTATCTTCACTTTTTACAAGAAAAATGTATGTAGGTGGTAATTTGATTACTCACCGATAGAACAGCCTTCCACAATAATAACACCCAGGGGTTCCCTGTCAAATTTTTTCTCGAAATAAAATAGCAAGTTTCCTTTGAGCACAAAATACCGACGCTGAAATGCTTTATTCACTTCGCCTCGTTTATTCAGATATCCTTCGTAGTCATACGGAGGAGTGGTTGCAAAAATGCAAAGATTCTTTTCGTTGATTTTCATTGTCCTTTTTCTTAAATGTTTTAAGAATACTAAAATAAAACCAAATATAAACAAATTTTCTCGATGCAATAAATGGTTTCAATATTCACTGTGCCTACTCTTTTTTTCAAAATTTTTGAGAACTGTTTTCGTTTGATATTCAACTTAAATCATTATAAAATCTACTAATTTCATTCGGGTTTGGAGAAAATATCTGGGAAAAGCTATTTCGTCACTTCGAATTCGTCTCTGACTTTTTGATTTTTGCTTTTCATTTTCCAAAAAAAATACGTCAGACGTCACTTTGCGTTCGCGTATCGCGTTCAATAAATTCCAGACTGTTTAATTTTCTTAAAATGTTGCTGTTAGAACGACGTCTTGTTTCGAATCATTGCTAACCCGTTTATATTCAGAATCGAGAGTCCGAGTTCAAGTGAGGTCGAAATTTCGGCTTTTTTTTCTGAGTGCTGAAATGGACTAACTACAAACGATCATTATATCTCCTATTACCGTAAATGCGTTTTAAATCCACAATCTATAGGTTAAGCCGTTAATGGTTAATTATGGATTCGGATTAAGCTAATCAGTCAATTTTTATTGAATAGCGACATTCAACCAGAACCACTATTCACATGAGAGCGACCGACTCTCTACTATGGCGTAAAACGCGGGATCTTGACAGAGGGCGCTATTTCACTTACTGTAACTATTAATAAAGGTTAGTTAAGATGTGTGCAGACCTATCAACGTGAACAAATGGGAGTGAGATAAAAATGATAAGACATCATAATTAGTCACCTCAAATAATTTGAAGTATAAACATCAAAATGTGTCGCTTACACAGACTCCAATATAAACAAGGTTTTTTATTTAACTGTTGGCGAAAAATGAAGAAGTGACAAGCAAATTTCATGCGCCATCCCTGCAATTAGACGTTCGTTTCGTTAACATAAACATAAAATAACAAATACAAAATTGTAAACAAATCCATGAAGGCCTAAATTTACATCTCCTAAACTTAATCAAAATACATTGACAATATATGCACAAGGTTTGAATAAGATCGAATTTATTAATAATTAAAAACATTTACATAAGAATTTAATTTCATTAAATTGTTTCAATTCAAGTAAGATGTCCTACCTCCTCACTGAAATTGCCCTCGATATGTTGGGATACAAATTTTACGACATAAACGGCACATATCGCATAACAGACTTCCAATCCGTGTCCTCGCCTACCGATTGTGACGAAACATCCTTAGAAGACATCATGTATCCCAAAGATGTTCGTTGCCCGTCGGCAGACATAAATTCCAATGATTCCGATGAATGTGTTGAAGTTCCCAATCTGCCTGTGCCATCGATATCGGTTAACCAAGATTTATTGGTGCTCCAAAACATCAGAGAATCAATAGAAAAAGAAGTCGACAGTCTTCGGGAGGAGATCTATCATAAAAAAACTAAGTTTATTGAAGATAATATTAAAGTTATCCGCAAGAGAGACAAAGCGGCTAAGATAACACCAAAAGAAATTTTAGAACCGTACAACGAAAGCGAAAGTAAAAATATACGTAGAGAAGCAGAGATGCTTGGGGAGTTTTTGAAAAGTGTTGAAGAAAAATTGGAGGAAGCTAATCCTGAACAATTTAAAGAACTGAAGAGATATAGAATGGAGGAATTTTTATAAGTGCAAATATTCTTAAAAATAGATGCATCAATTGAAAATGTTGTTTTTCTTTTTGTCAATAGGGCTTTGGATCTAGCAGATTAATTTTTGATTGACTTACATCATCATTGTCCAAACTTCAGGTCTAGAACATATTTACTTCATGCTCTTTTAGTGAGAAAGATTTATTTTTCAAAATACCAAAATAGGCTGAGATTGAAGTTAAGCCCAATCCAACTTTTAAAAAAAATGTTATGGTTTAGCACCAGAATTTATGAACAGATGTGTTTGATATTTGATCCTCTATGTTCTTCCCTTGATTGATTTATTTATAGTTAACTAACCCGGGTTTAATCTGCAACTGAAAAACTCAGTTTAGATTTTTACAATATCACTAAAAGAAACATTTAGACATTCATTGATTTATTAAAAAAAAAAAACAACATTATAAAAAAAATTCACTTAATGCATAAGAATTTCGGTCTGCACCAGCCGATTATTTGTATCACCCGGCATCCTGTACGGAACTGTTGCGGCCATGTTTGTTAGTGCTTTAGCCTTTTCTCGCAAATGTGCTAATTGCTTTTAAATAAACAAAACAAAAAACCATAGATTATTTGGAGTTGTACATAAATTTAAGACAGAACTACTTACCCTGTCTCTTCCACTGTCTATAAAACCACCACCTTCCTTTCCTCGAATACTCTTATACTGACTGTAGAGAATGTCCATTGTTGCTAAAAGAATATCTGGATAAACTTTACATATTTCACCGCCTATACGTTTGAAATTATTAATAGAATCTTCTAGATCATTCATAGACATCGGAACAAGTTTTGTATTGGCTAAGACCTCCAGAGCCAAATGATACTTTTTCTCATGATAGAAATCGAAAAATTGTACGAGTTCGTTCAGTAGGTTGAAAGTGGCAATGATTTGGGGTTCACATTCAATTTTGTTGCCTTAAAATAAATTTGTATGTAAATATAAACGCATTAGAAATTGCTCGCACCAAATTACCTCTGAGTCTGTCGCTAAAATCGCCAGCCAAGACCTGTAATCGCTCTCTAAGGGAACCTTTCTTTGAACTTTGATGTACGACTTGTGACAGAAGAATGGAAATATAACGCAGTGCTTGGCCTTGCATCTGCTTTGGATAATCATTATTAAAGCTTTCATTTTTAAAAATGCGTTTTAACAATTTCACTCACCCCAGCAATATCAAACATCTTAATTGCATCCTCAAACATTCCTTTCTTAACCAAATCCTCAGCAACCATACCAGCTGCTATCCGGGTATCGAAATCCACACAGTCAAACTGTTGGAAAAGTCCTCTGTAATATAAGAATGATATAAGTGATCCCTTCGATATTTTTCAGAAACTTCTTTGCATAAACTTACCCAACAAGAATACCATTAGGTTGCATTTTACCAAAAATCAGATCATAATTACGGCACTCAATAGCCAAATCACTGACACACACGAGGAATAAATTACGACCCTCGGGATCCTTGAGATTGCGCAGGAAGAAGAAATACTGTAAGGCCTCGGCGGGGTCAGTAATTTCAAATTTTTTAACGTACAACATTACTAAACGAGCAATATTCAAGCGTCGCATTGGAACTGGATCTTCTATATCGACGGATACTGTAATTTTATTTTATTGTTTAAATTGAAAATTCGGTCAAATGTATTTACTTTTAGCTTACATAAAGGTTCTTGAACATTTCTTGTACCTCCGAGCAAAAATAACTCGTTCAAGGCAAGAGCAATGTGAACAGCATGCGTGCGATATTTTTCAGTACGCGACAGGAATTCAATGGCAGCTTCAAATTGTCCAGTCAAAGCCAAAACTTGGAAGTAAAGATGACGTTGTTCACTGGCATTGAAATGTTTTTCTCCGTATTTTTCCAATATCATTGTTTGCAATCCTGAATAGGTTAAGATTTCCGAATTGTCTGAGGAATCTGTTCTCAGAATTGACAACTGAATCCACAAAAAGTCATCAGTGGTCTTGGCTACTTCCAAATGTTGTTCATTTATATCACAACCAGCAATTATGCAATAGACCTATAGAGACCAATAATATTAATAACTTTAGTCGTGCAAGTCAAAGAATTTTTTGAAATTTTAACAAGCAAGTTACCGCTTTTTTAAAAGGGTCCGTAGAGTTTTTAATTTTGTTGCAGTAATGCAGTTTTAGCTGTCCTTCCAGCTTTGAATTGATTTTCTGTTCGGGCTTATTGATTTTGTCTTCAAGAACTTGGATGAAGTCTTCATGACCAGCTCTGTAAAAAGATTGTTTTGCATGCAAGTTAGATATGCATATGTATTTACATATGTATTTATATTTTATGTTATGTATGTATATACATATGTAAGTACAATGCCGACGAAATAAATAGCACAGTGTAGTGTAAAATGTCTGTAGCGAAAGTATTTCGCATTTTCTTCCACATTTTTATTTATTAAAATTTATTTTTTAAATTACAAAAATAATGTTAACGGTTCAAGTTATTTTTGGACAAAATATGTGAATGGCACAAACAATTTGAAGAAATAAATAAAATTTAGTAACCTTTGTTTTGAATGAAATCAGCACACTGAATGAATCACCTTTGATCAGCAAAACCATAGCTTTAAGTCCTGGTTGTTGCTTTTATTTATTTACACCTGCCACTTGGCATTGGAGACAATCATTTATAATCTAGTTTCTTCAAAATTATAATTCCTTATCTTCCTTCCTTATTCCTTATTATGCAAATTTAAGCAATCTTATTGAAACTTAATTGAAAGAATTACTTTAAAAAAAACTAGGAATACTCGCAACAGCTTGAATGTACTATTTATTCTATTTAAACTAAATACCGGCATTAAAAAGATTTTTTCTTATAATTGTGCTTTGTTTTTTTTTGTTATAAATGAGCTTATTATGTACTAAATAGAAACGGATCTCAAAACTGCACTTACCCTCCCATTTGCATACAGCGCAAGGCTGATTGAAAATCACCACATCGCATGCAATAGTACACCATTGGCCAGAGGGGCTTGCCTTCGATCGTTACGTCTTGGAGACCAAAACAAGATCCCTGATTAAGAGTCAGTCCGACAAACGATGAGACCAAGTTGAAAATACTGGGAACACCACCTCGTTGCGCTTCTCGCAAATTCCCACTGATGATAGTTGACATGTACAATTTATATCTGTTTTCTAGGTATTTTTTTGCTTGATCAATAAATTGATGGATTTGACATCGACTTTGAATGGGATCACGACTCCGTGAAACTGGTGTAACATTAACCATGTACTTCATAATTTCCCAAATTTCACAAATTTTTTGATCCTCGAAGTTTTCAGCTATTTTGGCAAATTTTTGAACCAGATTAGGGCGTAGAGCTCCTTTACTAACTAGTGCATTGTATTCGCACACTTCTCGTGCATATGCCATTTCCTGTTGAATATATTTTTGCATAACTAAAATCTTAAGGCATTTTCTTAATAAGTAACTTACAATGTGGTTCAAACATGACCGATTGCCAGAGGTTTCATTTAGAATTGTTTGCTCAGGGATCTTTTGAATGTCTATCCAGTTTTGGGATGGTCCAATGAGTGCGTTCAATAGCTTAAGTTTCTCCTGACGCCAGTCGGCTTTTATGTGCTCCCATTTTTGTTTCTGCGCGGATTGGTAGGACTGAAATAATTGTAATTATTAGTTTGGTTACAACAAAAATGTGCAAGTTGTATTAGATTATCTGAAGATTTTTTTATTATTATGACCACCAGCCACCAAATAGCTAATTTACTTACGTTTTTATGAACTTCCTCAATGACCGATAGAATGGCATTCTCCTTTTCGTTCTTAAGAAAACTCTGAATATCTGTATCGGCAATTGGATCAAGTGGCTCGAACGTCTTTCTGGTACTTAGGGTTTCCAGTTTTTGTGATATTTTTGGCAAATCGATTCCCTTCGATCCGAGAAGTATATGGCTGCAAGGGTAAGAATTGAAATTATTAATCAAATAATTTCTGAAATTATTGTAATTTCTACTTACGCTTGTATGTCTTGGGCGCCAGTCTGGGTAACGCGTGAATGTAGTTCTTGTGTTGCTTGCAGTACTTGGGATATAGTCCGTTCAACTCGTGGAAGTTCCTCGGAATTTTGGGTTTCATTAGTAAGCCGTTGGGCTTGTTGTAAGAGTGAACTAAAGTCCATTTTATTTAACTTTTAAAACGCTTTAGAATTATAAACAATTATTTTGAGCAAGTTGAAGGATAGAAGGCAGCAAACCGCGAAATTTCTAACCACAAAAGTCGTCGACGTAAATTTTGAGTTTGACTTTGACGCTACGCTCTGACAAATGTCAATTTGACGCTCGATGAACAGGGATGTAAAAGAATATGTACCATTTTTTTACATGTAGAATTGATAGCTCTAGTTTGATAAGGGTCGGCTGAAAAAAAGTGCTTATATAATTTTAGTTTATTGGATGAATTACAAACTTACGATGGGCGCATTCACTAATGTAGTCACTACATACAATCGTAAACTGTCAAATTTTTGACAGATGTGAGAATAAAATGAAAATCAGTTGTGATTTTAAAATAAATCAAATCAAAATGAGTGAATTGGAACAAAATGAAGTCATATGTATGCAAAATAATACAATTTAGATCATATTACAGTGATATGGAAAATTAAAATTGTATTTTATCTAACACTTAGTGAAATGTCAAAATCACTGTCAACTAACATTGAAGTCCAAAGTTTTACACTTTATGTTGTTCAAAAAAATAAATTTTTATCTTATATTTGATTTGATTTATTTTAATATCAAAAAAAGTTTATCAAATCGCAAAATTCTAATTATAAGTGTACATGTAAATTTGTAAATAATTGTAATTGGAAAAAAAAAAAAAATCTCAATAAAATTTTACTTACTTACTTACTTTTCTCAATTCAAACTTACATCTGTCAAGTTCACGATTGTCTTGAATTTCGACTAAGTAGTGACTAAATTAGTGAATGCGCCCATGACTGCGATCACAAAAGAAAAAATGTTGGTATGTTGGCATGTGTTTATTCAATATTTTTAAGGATGTAATACCAATACAACACATTTTTTTATATAATGAAAAAGAAATTAAAAAATGAAAATTATGTACACACATTAGATTATGCCAATTGAATTTGTTTTTATTTATTGAAGAAGCATATGAATTTTGGAAAGATTTTTAATTTTAAGATGCATCGAAGTTTGCTTCTCGAAGAACGAAAGCATATAAAAGGGAACAGCAAGAAAGCGGACAAGAGCAAAGGGAAACGTCAAATTGTAGCCGGAAAAATTTTACCCGTGCGACAAGCTCGATTTTCTAGCGTCTCATGTTTTCTTTCTTTTGCTCTTATGTTGTTCGAAGTGTCGCATGAATATTCTAGATTCATCGTGTAATTAATAGCAGGAAACAGACGGACATTGGAGATTTCTCGTCATGATCGAACGTAAGCGATTGGTAGATCTTACAATATTGTAAGACCAGACAATGTCTGACAATTACTTAGCTTTACAGATTCGAACAAGTGCCATAAAATAGTTCCTTTCATATTTGAATTGAATTAAACCTCCATTTGGATGTACACAGATGATTGAGAGTTGCAAGTCATTAGGCTAAAACCAACTTACCATTCGTCTTCTTTTTGAAAAAAAAAATCTTCAATAATTTCATTATATTATATGTATGTATATTGTTCACCCATTTTAAAAATTATTGGAACGTCGTGGTTTCAGCTGCTCACAATTTGTATGAGTTAGATTTATATAATCATTCAGAAAAAACTATATAAATTCGAATGTATTATTATGCATTCACTAATTTACATAAGTGAATTATGAGTACGATAATTGATTGTAAAAAGTATAAATTTCTACTTTTAAAATATAAATAATGTAGTATAGTATAAATGTTTCTAAAATGTACTTGAAATATCTAAGTTCCATGTTTAAAAGCTATGAATGTGTGCGTATTTTTTTCTCGTTTAAATTCAATGTACATAAATTTAAATGTTTCTTTTTTCTTAAATGCAGCAAGTTATGTAAATATAACAAAAGTACACATAAATCCTTATTATTATCTGTCTTTCACAATTACTAAAAAAAAATAAAAATTATTAAACCTAAAATTAAAGTAAATAAATAAAACCATTGAACTGTAAGCCATTTAGTTTTTTTTTTTTTTTTGCATTGGCTTTTGAAATTCATAAGTACACTAACCCATATACTGATAGGAAGCACACACCGGTTCAGTGTGCCTGGCATGAGGTGATGCTTGCAAAGCTAATCTTTGAAGATGACATGCTCGGCAAAGTAATCTTCCGTCCAGCGGATAACACCGCTTATCGGGTTCATCAGTCAATTGCATTCCACATTCTTCACATATGTAGCAATCAACGTGGAAATCTTTGTCCATGGAAACGACACGAACTGTTTCATCAGTTCCTTCAACAGGTGTAATACCTAAAAATGTAATTCAGAATTATTTTTTAATGACAATACAATATACATATACAAATAATTACCCTTTCCACAGCTAGCACACTTGGGAGCAAACATTCTATGATAATCATTGACGCAATAAATCTTGTGGTCTACGTCAACTGTAAACGGAACCCCATCTAAACACTCATTGCAGATGCAACAACGAAAACAACCGGGATGATAGGATTTTCCCATAGCTTGAAGTATCTTAATATATAAAAAAAAAAACAGATAATCGTTCAGACTTAATATAACTTAAAATATATCTATCAATGATCAATGTACCATTTCCATGATAAGGTGACCGCATATTGCACATTTCTCTGCAGTTTGTTGAAATCCTGAGTACTGAAAATCAATACAATTCTTCAATTTAAATGTTATCTGTTTTATAATTCCTTATATTTCATATACCATGTAATCTTCTTCACAATAGACCCTTCCGTGAACATTATAAAATGCTTTTCCACGCAGTGCACGACCGCAGGAGCAACAAATAAAACAATTAGTATGGTATAAGTTTCCCATTGCCTGGCAGGCTTGGCCAGCACCTTTAACTTTGTCGCCGCAGGTATGACAAATTCCTGTAATTTGATAATGTTAAATCAATTTATTTGTCTAAAGACGGTATTTAATTTATGAAGTCAAGTTTTAAGCTTAAAAAAAAAAAATAACTTACAAAATTTATAATTTTATAATTTTACTTTTTATCAAGAAAAATTAATTGTGTATTATTTTGTTAATAACATTAGTTGAAGGAACCAATTTAGAAAATCGTCAGAATTTAGCAGCAATGACTTTAATACATACATACATACATTAAAAACATAGTATTAGTGATGGGCACCAAACTTCGATACACGAAATTTTCATCATAAGTTGTTCCTCTGATAACATGATGAAAATAATAAAATAGATGTTCCTTACCAAAATACTCTCCATGCTCCTCACTCAATTCAATTTCTTCCTCAAGTTGACGTGTTAATTCTTCGATTTTCCTTTGAGCCTCAGTCGGACCAGCAGGGCGTGGTGGAGTTACACTATACGGTAATAAGTTCTTTGATAGCCCTTCGAATACACAAAATTACGAACTTTTTTTTTTACTCATTTTATTGGGAGATGATGATGACTCACCTGTGCTTCCTTGTGAAGGTGTAGGCGAGGTAGCTGTTGGTGGCAAAGAAGGTGACCTCATTCCAGCTGCACTATTTGCTCGTTCCACACCCATTGCCATTGCCGTTTGCTGCTGATGTGGTTGTTGTTGTTGTTGCTGCTGCTGAAGCGGTTGTTTTATTTCCTTTGGTTGAATGGTGTTCGATTTTTCAATTATTTGCGGAGCTGGTGGGGGAGGTTTTCTATTTAAATTAGCAGTCATACAAACATAATCAGAACTGTTAATGTCCTCAATGTAGTTTGGATTCAAAGAAATGTTGATTCCCATTTGACCAGGTGCTAACGGTTTAGGCGACGAAAGCAATCTATTTGGAATGTGATGCATTGGTGACTGAAACACAAAGAAGTTGCAAGTTACTTTTGTTTTATTTTTTTAAATTTTTGAAAAAGGTTCAATTTTTATTTTTGTATCAAATTATCCGTTTAACGGACAGAATCAATTTCTAAAATAAAAAAAGGACAAATGATAAATACTCTAAAAAAGCTTCTTCATTTAGAAGTAAAAACGAGAAAAATAAAATGCAATCAACATTATGTCGGACAATCAGTTTTCAAGTTCTGATCTGACTAGGCCTCATAACACATAACACAAACACTATTTAAACAAATTATCTCCTGTTTGCCAAAATTGTTTAGAAAATTCCACGCTTACAATGACTCATCTCCTTGCCTGCTAAAATTTTTCAGTTTCATCAACCCGCAAAAATAAAGATATAAAATGTAATGTAATAAAGACAATCTTAGTAGGAAGCTCTGGCATCTATTTCTAGTTTGATTTCTTATTGAGTATGTTCAAAAATGAGTACATAGTAATAAAAATGAGATAGCTAGATTTTATTACTTGGGCACAATAACCAAAAACCTATCCTACATCAAAAGCAAAGAATAATTAAAACAAGTCGTACACAGAATTGTTGAAAATCAAGACTAATTCATTAGTTAGATTTTCGGAAAATTAGAAACAAACTAGACAAAAAGTTCATCTCAATATTCTTGTTGATTATACATATATCAAAAAGATTTTAGCTAAACATACCTGAGGAATTTGATTCATTTTTAGATTTTGTGCCCTATAATCAGGAACTTTGTTGTTTTGTTGAGTTTGATTAGGCGACATAAGATGACTTGGCAACGAAAGATTTCGATAACGTTGATTCGGAGAGGCATTCACAGTAGCTGCGTTTGTTTTCAATGAAGTATTTGAAATACTGCGCCGGTGTTGAGGCCCGGCTATTGAACTAGCACCTTCATTGTGACTAAGAAGGGCATTGGGTGAATCAAGGGAGTGATGAGGTGAATGTTGTTGTTGCATTTCAACCAATTGGTAAATAGTTGCAGTAGCAGGGGATGCTTGAGGTTGTGCTCTCTGACCTAAAGAATAGAAGTTCATAAGTCTCTCTTAATAATATCGTTAACTTAAATAGAACCAGAATGGGGTATGACATTTTCATAGATTGGAGTTGGATCCACATCAGGGATTGGTGTGTGAGCATATCTGGAACTGATGGCTCCTTGCATGGGCAAGTATTGCACCCGATTGCTGTGACTGTTCATGCCATAGGCGTTTTGTGGAGACTGCGGTTGTGCCCTGGTGTTGTTTGAATCAAACTGCGCTCCCGAATAAAAGTCCAAATTTTCATATACAGGCGAATGTTGCTGCTTGAGCTCGTAGTGATTTTCATTGTTCAAGGCAAGCTGCTCTATGGGTCTCGGCGTGGCGTACTTAGATGCAGCAATTATATTGTTTCTCTCGTAGATTTTGTATGATTCATTTGGTATTTGTTGTTGTTTTGTTGGTGGCATCGTAGTCTTTGTTGGCCCACACATATGTGCGTCACGAATTAACGTCTCAATGGCACCGGGTGGTCGGTCTAACTGGTGATATTCTTTAGTTTTCCCTTCGTTACCTAGGTGCATTTGTTGCAGTCTGTATTCCATGATTGAATGGATATCGTTATCGAGTCCAACTGGGTTAGTGTTAGAAGGCTTTGGTTGTTGTTGAGAAGATGCCATTGTTATTTCCACAAAAAAGTGATCAAATGCTCTTCAGTGAACCCAGTATTTTCCCTTTTTTTCTAACCGCACACTTGTATATGTATGGAAATGCCAAAATCGGACTTTGGAAAATAATTTTATTTTAATTTAACATACAATTTATTAATTTGATCAAATACACGAAATTTTATTCAGGTTAAAGACCTTTTTCTTCATTCTTCTTTTTTGTGTGGTGGTTTTGGTTTTTCGGAAGATTTTACAACCCTGTTTTCCTGTTTGACGGGGAGATTGAAAATGACAGATGCCAGATGTGTGGTGAAGGTGTGTTTGATATGTTATTTCGGTGATTTCTGATAAGAAGACCGCTCCTCAAACTGTATTATATAGAGGCCTTAAGCCACTACGATATTCCGTCTTTACACGAGGAAACTAGTTTCAAGAATTTTTGTGACGTTTACTTAAAACTGCTAACATAAAATCATTTTAGCTAAGTTTACTTTCTTGCCTCACCCCATCAAGCTATTTATGTTAGAAGTAAGAAACATAAAGATGCACCGTTGATTTGCCTTTGCTTGTCCTCGCCCCCACAGCAACTCTTGAGACCGACATAACTTTCAACGTAAGTCAATATTTGCTAATTTTCACTAGAGTCGGCTTTGTGATTTTTTTTTTTTACATTAGTGTGTTGATTTGAGTAATGGTAACTCCTGAGCTACATCACTTAGAGGAACAATTTTTTTTTCCATAATATGAAATGCAACCATAAATTTGTGTCAGTAAATTGATGAGTAAATCATTAAGTCGAAATACTTAGACAATTCATAAGGTGATGTAGAAAAATAAATTCCAAATACCTTGTATTAACATAAATATCCTCAACATTGTTTAATTTTATGACAAATATTCTGCTATGTATTGAACTTTCTGAAAAAGATATGAGTACGTGCTTGAGACACAATGTATAAACAATATTTCTTGCATCCGAAAGTTAAGAATTCATTTATGTGATGTGATATAAAATTAAACGAAATTTGAAATAAAGTTTCCTTTTTAATGGTACATCTGTTTTCCATATCCTAATATCCACAAAAATCTTATGTCAAATTTTAACAATGTTTATCTTCTATTAATTCTTTCCAAAAAATTGCTCGATTTGATAGAATTTTTGAAAGAAAAAAAAAATTAACCAAAACATTAAAATTATCTTTCTTTAGAGTTCTGTAGTTGATAAGGGTAGGGTTTTTAATTGTTTTCTACTGTGGGCAACTTAACATTGCCGACTACTTGGCTTGTATTGTGTGCACTCGCGCACATCCCTGAGAATCAGTTGTTCTGGTGCTCAACACTATCGGCGTACCTATCGTACATTTTGACACATGTTAAAATTAAAATGAAAATTTGACACGTCAATCGGCTAAACATCACTTGTTTTATTTTTTGTTCCGTTGGTAATTCTTTGCGAAAATTTCAATTTTAAGTGAAATATTTAAAAAAAAATACTATATTTCGCTTAAGAACCATTCATAACATCACTCTTTTACGGAATACCAAACAAATATCAAAATGGCACTTGCCGAAGGACCATGCTACACAATTATCAATTCGGCCGATTCGGAGCCCATCAATGAAATGCAATTGAAACAAGATTTGGAAAAGGGCGATGTTAATTTGAAAATTGAAACTCTGAAAAAAGTCATTCAATTGCTTTTGAATGGAGAGAGACTTTCTGGTCTTCTAATGACAATAATTCGATTTGTTTTACCGCTGCAGAATCACACAATCAAGAAATTGTTGTTGATTTTCTGGGAGATTGTTCCAAAAACATCATCGGATGGGAAACTCCTTCAGGAAATGATTCTTGTCTGTGATGCCTACAGGAAGGTAAGTAAAATGATTGTTTCTTTTAAATCATTTAAAGAAAAATTGAAAGTCTAATTGATCAGTTTTGACGAGTATGTTCGATTCATAGATATTTTTATTGTCTGTTATGAAAATACCCTTTATAATGTTTTCTCTATTAGAAATAATGCCTGGGACTAAGTTGATTTACTGACGTCATAATTTTACACTTCCAGTCAAAATTTTTAGAACTCCAAATCAGCACAATTACTTGCAATTGCAATAGAACATGATGAACACAATGAGTCAATGGTACCCCGCCCCCCTTTATGGTGCACCAATTTTGTCCTCAAAATGTTTTCCAGTTACCTGCTTAGAATTAACTTTCCATTTAATCCTCTACTAATCCAGTCCATTGGTATAGTGAAGAAAGCGCACATTATTTTTTTTTCTACTCTCATTTTTTGGTTAATATTATACGATTCCTAAAGTAATTCTTTAAAAGAAATTCCGATATAAATGAAATTTTCTTCAACTACAAACTACCTTATACTGGCTTGCTTATTTATTTTAATTTTTAAACCTTCAAACTTCAAAACCTGATTAAGAAATATAAGTATCCAAAAGTACAAACACCGAATAATACGCAAAAGCATTAAAATATCTAAGATTTATATTTGCGCATAAATAAAAGTAGCATAAATATTCCCATATAAAGCTTTACGAAAAGCTTTCATGATATTAATTCTTCTGAAATTCAATTCTAAAGCTATTCTGAGACAGCAAATAATACTAATCCCTTTCCGATTTGTTGTAGGATCTTCAACACCCCAACGAATTTCTTCGTGGATCAACTTTGCGTTTCTTATGCAAACTGAAAGAACCCGAACTTCTGGAACCTCTTATGCCAGCAATTCGGGCTTGCCTAGATCATCGTCACTCCTATGTGCGACGTAATGCTGTCTTGGCTATATTTACAATCTACAAAAACTTCGATTGGTTAGTGCCTGATGGGCCAGAACTGGTTGCAAATTTTCTCGATACCCAACAAGACATGCCATGCAAACGTAATGCATTCCTGATGTTATTGCACGCAGACCAGGAACGTGCCTTGAACTATTTAGCATCTTGCATCGATCAGGTTAATAATTTCGGAGATATTTTGCAGTTGGTCATCGTTGAATTGATTTACAAAGTTTGTCATGCCAATCCTGCCGAACGTTCACGATTCATTCGATGCATTTACAATATGTTGAATTCATCGTCAAACGCTGTGCGTTATGAGGCGGCCGGAACTCTAATTACACTATCGTCAGCACCGACAGCTATAAAAGCAGCAGCTGGCTGCTATATAGAACTAATTGTCAAGGAAAGTGACAACAATGTGAAGCTCATTGTCCTGGATCGCTTAATTGCAATGAAAGAACACGAGAATATGGAAAAAGTAATGCAAGATCTGGTCATGGATATTTTAAGAGTACTAGCTGCTCCAGATATTGAAGTACGTCGAAAGACTCTTGGCTTGGCAATGGATTTGGTCTCGTCCCGGAATATTGCCGAAATGGTTTTGGTTTTGAAAAAAGAAGTCTCCAAAACGCACAATATCGAACATGAAGACACGGGCAAATATAGACAACTATTAGTTCGCACCCTCCATAGTTGTTCTATAAAATTCCCCGATGTGGCTGCAAATGTTATTCCAGTGCTTGTAGAATTTTTATCCGATACTAACGAACTAGCTGCTGCCGATGTGCTCATATTTATTCGAGAAGCAATACAGAAGTTCCCTTCGTTGAGAAAACTTATAATTGAAAAGCTCATTGAAGCATTCCCCCAAATTAAGTCTTCGAAAATCCATCGGGCAGCTGTGTGGATCCTTGGAGAATACGTTGATTCTAAAGAGCAAATAAAGGAAGTCATAGAAGTTATCACACAGACTTTGGGTGATATTCCAATGGTCGAAGCTGAACAAAAACGTCTTGCAGGTAATCAATCTGAGGAAGAAAAAACCGCCGATGTCCAAAAAGAGGCCCCCAACAATAAAGTTACTTCCGATGGCACCTACGCCACTCAAAGTGCCTTCAGTTTGGCTCCGTAATTATTTACTTCAATTCTTTTTTTTATTTCTTTTATTAAACATCTAACTATGTTTCTTAGAATTGTAAAGAAAGAAAAACGTCCACCATTACGGCAATACCTAATGGAAGGAGATTTCTTCATCGGAGGATCATTGTCGGCTACATTAACAAAGTTAGCCCTACGATTCATCGAACTCGAAGGGGACAAGGTAAATAGATTTAGTCAAACAAAGTAAGTTTATTTTTGCACACTGTTCTTACACAGATCGAACAGAACCGTCTTTGTACTCAAGTAATGCTTATCATGAGCTCAATTTTGCATCTGGGAAAATCTGGTTTTCCAACAAAAGCCATAACAAACGACGACATGGATAGAATCTTCATTTGCTTAAAAACTCTCAGCGAACGTACTCCCGAAACGGTAGAGGTTTTCAAACATTATTGTCGTGAAGCACTTGGTAAAATGTTAGATGCCCAACATGAGGTGAAATTGAGTTTGAGAGACGACCTTAAAGATATAATTATATATAATTGTTAATATTATCCTGATTTCCAGGAAGAACAACGGATTATTAAAGAAAAACAGAAGGTCACAGCTAAAGTCCAACCCGACGATCCGGTTGTATTTGCTCAATTATCCAATGGTCGCGATAACCAGTTGGGTGAAAATGTTTTCGAATCGAGTTTGAATCAGGCCTTGGCAGGTACGAAATCAACTAATCTGAGCGACATAACATCACCAAATAACAAGTTGAATAAGGTGACCCAGTTGACTGGTTTCTCAGATCCCGTGTACGCTGAGGCATATGTGAATGTCAACCAATATGATATTGTTTTGGATGTTCTCATTGTTAACCAAACAAGTAAGAGGAGTAAAAAGACAATTTAATTATAGATTGTGTTAATTCTTCTTTATGCCCTTACAGATGATACCTTACAAAATTGTACTCTAGAGTTGGCCACATTGGGTGATTTGAAGCTTGTGGAACGTCCCCATCCAGTTGTCTTGGCACCACATGACTTCTGTAACATAAAAGCTAATGTAAAAGTCTCGTCCACAGAAAATGGAATCATATTTGGCAATATTGGTAAGAAATTTAATTTCCACCCATTTTTTGCTGAGTTTCTAATACTTATTTTTCGCTTACAGTCTACGATACTTCAATTAATACTAATGTTGTCGTTCTGAATACGATTCATATTGATATAATGGATTACATCATTCCAGCCTCGTGCACGGACACCGAATTTCGCCAGATGTGGCAGGATTTCGAATGGGAAAACAAGGTAATTTGTAATTATTAAATAAAATTACTTAAGTGGACTGAACGTGTTTTTTCAGGTTACTGTTAATACAACTTTCACGGACCTTCATGAGTATTTAAAGCATCTTCTCAAAAGTACTAACATGAAATGTTTGACTCCCGAGAAAGCCCTATCTGGCCAATGTGGATTCATGGCAGCAAATATGTATGCAAGGTATCATATCAAACCATATTTTTCCCTAATGATTAATTCTAACTAATAAAGTGAATTGAAAACAGGTCCATTTTTGGAGAAAGTGCTCTTGCCAATTTAAGCATTGAAAAACCGATTGATGCTGCAGATTCCAAAGTTACAGGACACATTCGTATTCGAGCTAAGAGTCAGGTATTTGAAGTTCTTAGTTAAATCAATGTTTATATGTTTTTTATAAATTTACATTTTTATTTCAGGGTATGGCTCTAAGTTTAGGCGATAAAATAAGTTCTTCACAAAAACAATCAGTGCAAGCTGCATAAATCATATTTTTTTAAAAATAAATATATATATAATTTAAAGTTTATGTTGTTCAGTTAATCAATAAACACACATTTAAATAAATTAGAAAATTAATTTTTTATATTTTCGTATAGAGCAAATGTTGGGATTATACATACCCTAATTGTTATGTATCCATAACATGAACTGTGTGAACGCTTAGTACTTGTCCGAGACTATAAGTTATACTTAAAGAGTGGTAGGTGCTTTTTTCGTATGACACAAATTGCGGTCATAGAAATTGACAACGAACCATTTTCTAATATTTCACAGGGCAAGGGCCTAGTCACTTGTAAAAGCTCGGTTTTATAGATGTGCGAGTATCGATCACCGAAATGAAGCATCAGTGTACGCGGTTAGTAGCAAGATGGCATACCATTTCGAAACCTACCGCGTGCTATTGTCATGTGTTCTTTCTTTCTGTTGTTCTTCCTCTACTCTGGTCTTCTGTCTTGTGTAGTATCACCTTACAAAGCCTCAGTAGCTGAAGGTACAAGTGTCTCTACTCTGTAAAATTATACGCTGTGTAGTATTTAATGTAATGTAAAACAACAACAATAATATTTCACTAACATAACGTAGTTGTTATCTCTTTAATAATAACCACAATAGAGCAGTTCTATACTCGGGTGGGTACATACATATATACATATGTATGTTTCTGTCTTCCTGACTGTTGAATTTGATTAATCAGTTGTCGTTCTGTAGAAATTAAACCCATCTTTAAAGACCTTAATATTGTCTTTATTATAATCAGCCAAAAAATTGCATTATATAATTTAATATTCACAGATATGATAGCAAAAAAAAGAAGATAACTAAACATTAATCACAAAAATATAAATACAAGCTTGATTTAATAGTTAAAATGTTTAACAGTAAAATAATACATTTCCACTCGAAAATGGCCACATTCATTATCTTCATTCATATATTCTTACTTTTTCATGATAGCATACAAATAATTTTTTACTATGATCATTAATATGGTCGAAGGTGGGCTCATCGAAAAAAGGAATCAAATCATCTTAAAACTAAGAATACAGTGAAAGGGGTGCAATCTACTCAGCACATAATGGTTTCGTTACATGATGTACCTCGTTCTTTAGAGAAACAATTTAATCGTTTCAAAATTTTTCCAAAGATTTGAATCATAATCTCTTCTATTTTTAATTGAATTAAATTAAATTATTGTTATCAGGCGAGTTATTGGGCTCAGTTTCGGATGTGGTGCTGCTACCAGCAACACTACTTTCAGATGTGCTAATATTTCGACTAGTTCTTCTGTTGCGCCGAAAAGCTGCAGCTGCAGCCACGACAGTAATCGAAGGGGCAGGAGCAGAGCTAGTAGAAGGCGCAGCAACAGCATCTGCTGTTATTGCAGCTGCTGCTCTCTCTCGGTTACGCAATGAATGAATGTACGCTAACATACGAATCATAAACGCTGCCGGAACTGTTATAGTATCTTTAGTTTGCTTCAACATAATTGCATTTCGTTCCATTAACTGAAATAAAAACAAAAAGTTAAGTATTCCCATCTCTTGATATTGACAATGTACAAGTTACATACATCATTGGCTTCCGAATCGTTAAAACTTGCTTCCTGTTGAGTTGGAGCCCAGATTTTAACATCATAATCAATTCCTGATGTCGCAAGATACGGAAGTTCTGGATGGGGCTGCACGCAATTTACCACATGCTGGTCAGCTTGCAGAAGCATCACCAGCTTCCCCGTGCGTCGATTCCATGTAAAAACATGCCCACAATCCGAGCCGGACATAACATAATCGTTTCCCCAGAATGTTGCCTCTTTGATCATTGTGCGGGCATTTCGATGGCCAACGAATTTCATTTTCATATAATCGAACACTTTTTCTTTAGACTCATTTTCGAGGTCTGCCAATTGCTCACTGATTTGTTCCTCTTGAAGTTGATTTTCATCTTGGTTTATATCTGCATCTAAAGTTGAGGATGCCGTGACATCATTTCCATCGGTGTCTTCTCGTATATCATGGACACTATGGCTGTGCGTCCATGATGAAGACGATGGACTATCAGTGTTTTCAACTGTTGGGGTATTTGGCGTGGAAAAGCTACTTGGTGAAGGAACTGTAATTAAAAATTTCTTTCTTAAATTATCGCCATTTTCTTGATATTCCATTTACCTGCTCCTCGATCTGATGATACTGCTACAGCTACGGCAGCTACAGTTGCTCTAATTTCTTCGCTTTGTTCCCTTGTCAACGGCTCTTCGGGTGTAAAGAGCGGCACCTCTTGTCGCATGTTAAAATCGTTCGTTTGTTGACCTGTAAGGCCTATTCTAGTTCGAGGGTCATTTAACATTCTTGATATCACTTCTGTCATTCGATGCATAATATTTCCATGGAGCTGTGGTCGCACTTGTCCAATTTCAACACGTCCATTCGGATCTCTTTCCGGTCTCGCATCCGGCCCGGTATCCGACCAATCGCCTCGAAGTCGCAGCTTCCTTACTTGCGGTGGAGTTTCTCCACTAAGTAATTTTTTTCCTGCACGCTCAGAATGCAACTCACTTAAATCAATTCCTTGGTTATTCAAATCAAACAAATACAAGTAATCTGAGGAATAGTTAACTAGTAAATCTGCTTCGTCAGGACTATATTTAACCGAAGTTACTCGATACGTTCGTTTTGTGGTGGACGGGATAGGAAAAGCTTTCACAGGAATCGTGTGCCGGTCGCTGGGTGTGGCTGCATTAGAAAAATCAATAATGGACAAGTATCGACGATCGTAAATTCGTATGACACTATCTGAGCTTCCCACGGCTATATAATGATTTGTGATAGGTGCGAGCGACATGGCGGTTATTGCGGACGGACTAAAAACTAATATATTATCTTTGCAGCAAGTTCTGTAGCAGCTGTAAATAAGTATAAAATGGTATTTTTTCTTATAACTATCTTCTAGTTATCGATGTTACCTTGAATTTTGTCTCAAATCAAATAAGCGCACTGTGCCATCTTCTCCGCAGGTCATAAAGGATTTTGGTTCCCTTGGTACAGTCATGACTTCGTAAGTCGTTCCGTTTTTGTGGCAGTTGAAACACAACAGTTTTGCTTTGTTTTCATAAAGATCCCCATCTTGCCCTTCATTAATGCGTCGCATATATGGGGACATGAGTTCAGTGTGCAAAACAACACCATCTCCGGAACATGAAATTATTTCAGTGTCATTAGAATGTGGCATAAAACGGGCACTAAAAATATTTGCACGGTGAGCCGATTTGAATTTAAATAAAACTTTCTGATTGTGTGGATTTGTTACGCCAATAAATTGATCATCGGATCCCGATAGTAAATACTCGCCGGTATTGTTCCACGAAAGGCTGTTCACGCAGCCTGAGTGCACTAGCAGCCGACATTGCAGACCAAGCCTTTGCAAATAATGCAAGCTGTCTTTTTTTAGAATAAAACAAATAATATTATTAGTAATTTTAGTTAGAGAATCTATTAATTAATTTCTTAAGAAAATTCTTAATTATTCATTGATTTTTACGGACTAATTTTCTGATAATTTTAATAGAAGCCTCTTAAAAAAGAATAAGCATTGGAGTATATGTGCATACATACATAGTTTTTTTCGTCCAGAAATTGTTTATAAATTGAGTGTGTAATTGTTATGTTACTAAACAGAGGCTGGTTTAACGCTGGGTAGGGTAGCCAGCAAAAAAAAACCGGTAGTCATTTTCACCTTCGTTTAAAATGCACCGTTTTTTTGTATGATTAAAGCAGATAACGTTAATAAAAGGAGTAACGAAAATATTTTAGCTGTGTTCTATTCACTGCTGGGTACCTCGGCAAACAAAAATTTGATTGCAAAAATAATGGCAGCTGTGCTGGCGATAGATGTAAAGTGAGTTTGATCGTTTTATTCACTTCAATGCTGCACTAGCTATATTTTTTTGTCTTAGTTATATTGAATAGCTTAGATTATTAGAATAGGAGCAACGAAATGTTTTTTTTTCCATTTTTTTCTATTGATTCCAAATTCAAAAATTTTAATTGCGGTCATAGTTACATATTTTTAAATAATTTTTTAAAAAGGGTCTAATTTGTTTTTTTTTTCTATTGAAATTTGCTCTCAAAAAACTTTCAGTTCCCAAAATTCCACTGCGAAATTAGCGCTTAGTGTTTTTTCTCTTGGTAAAGAAATATGTCCCGCTCATACACTCTCAAATATTTTTTGTTGTGGGTTTCTTGTAAGTCATCAAGAACGATAAATGCAATAGAAAAACCGGTGGTTGGAAATAGAGAAGTATGAATATGACAAACCAATTTTTTCAAAAATTTTTCATAGGGCAAATCACGTTCACCTCCGTGGTCGGAAGTATAGAGAAAAATATTATGTGTGGAATTCCTATCTTCTTATTGCACCCTCTAGTTGGATGGCGTAGCGGAAGTCATGAGCGTTCTTTGTTTTTTTAGAGAGGGGATTTATTGTTCTTTGGTTCGTTTAGAGGCGTATTTGTTTTATGCAAAAACAAATTCATTTGCAATGCAAATGAGATCAGGACCTGTTTTTCGCGATGAACCTCATGACAAAAAAGGTCACTAAAGCCATTTGAGTGCGTCGATCAGGAACACCCATACTTAATAGCTTTAAAGGATCGTTGCAGCAGGGATTTAATTTAATTTTATGCCACTTTTTGAGGCAGAAAATGTGCATGAAGGTACTTACCTTTTGAATTATTCACAAAATTTAAACGTGCACGCTTGGATGGATACAATTCTTTGTTATAAATATCACGAAAAACGCTTGGAGGTCCCTTTGACATCATTTCTAGTGCTTCTTTCTTCTGCAAGATTTCCTGTTGAAAAAGATAAAGTTATTAATGTTTAATTTTATTTCTTATTATATTCGCCTGAGAAATAAGCTTTTGGCATTTATGTTCATTACGAGGTTTTATTATTATTAGACAATTAGTCTATAAGTTATCGTGAACCAATCAACATAACGGAGAGAAAAGTGAAATATAGATAAAATCGATAAAAACACTGCAATTTTTGGATCTCTGAATGTAGATAAGGATCTTGTATTGAGTCGAATTGGCATTGGATATGAAACTTGGGTTCATCATTTCATTATGAACCTGAGGCAAAACAAGACTCAATGCAGTGGCATAAAAAGGACACAGCACCTCCGAAAAAGTTTAAGATCTTACAGTCAGCTTTGAAACGGTCGTTTGAGGACTCTACTTACCTACTGATGCGGGCTAAGAAATTTATCACCGATAAAGAAGTCAAGGAGCAAGTTTCGGCGAATTTTTAAGATAAAGACACACAAAATTTTTTGAGGGTATAAATAAATTAATTTAAAGATCTGAAAAATGTATCCGGGTTGCAACTGATTAGGTAGGTATATTGAAAAGGAAAAATAATTTTGTTTTTATTTCCACCCTATATCCCCCATTCCACGGTCATAAAAACGGTCCCTCAAAGTTCCATTTTTTTATTTTTTTAGGCAAGTTCAAATAACAAAAAACTTTCGAAATTACATCAGATCTAAAATTCAATTAAAGAGTAAGGTGCACTTTATAGGTATATAGGTAATCATTGAAAATTCTTCTCATTTAATATTCTTATACATTTAATATTCTTATTAGGTATTTGAAATTAAATAAACTTTTTGGCTTGCATAAGTGAGAATTTATAAAATGTACCTACCTAATTCATCTAGCTAATTACCTGCAACATTGAATATTCATTCACTGTGCACCATATCTTAAAATTACTGGGTTATTACGGAAAGTGTATAAAATCTCCCCATTTTTGTCGGAAACATACAAAAAAATCTACTCTTCGTGTATGTAACATATGAAGACAATTAAAGGTATTACTTGTCTTCTAGTCTTAATCTACACTATAGATACCTACCTATTCACGTATTCTAGGGACTAGAATAAATATAGATGACATATGAATATTCACAGCATCATGATATTCCATATATCGTTTAGTTAGCCAGTTAGGTGGATACACACTACACAGTAAAACTGCATTATGTAAAATAAATGGGAAACTATAATAAACTTACACTGTCTCAAATAATGAAATCCCTTTGTTGTTTTCTTGTATTGATTTATTTTTGCAACACAGCCATAATCCAAACTTTTGTAGGCATACACATGAAAAGTTTTTATTAATAAATATTCATTTATTAATAGATTCTGTAATGATAAAATAAAATTAACAGAACTTTAAAGTTGACATAACTTTTTTCATCTCAGTTGGGAATGAGTTGAGTTGTCTTACCTCAGTTTTCCACAATTCTCGTTCTCGGTCGTCAGTCCTCACAGTTCAATGATTATACTATTTTTAATTTCCTGGGTGTTTTTAGGAAAAGAAAAAAACTGGAGATGCACTGCACCGAAGAATAGATTTCCCAGCTGTGTTGCACTTGTCTTGTGAACAAAAAAAATGACATTTGCTATTTGACATATCTAATAACAAAAAGTAAACAAGTACGTTCATGTTCAATGTGCCTGGCCTGACGTGTTCATCGCTGTGGGTTTTGTTGTGACCATCTGTCTATATGTGTTCTGACTACTCATGGTCATGGCCACTTTTAAATTTGTTTTGCGGTTTGCGGAATGAAAATTGAATCAATTGTGTTTGAAAATTTGAGAGGGCGGTATTTATTGTTACCCTTTTGAAATGGAGCAAAAGAATAAAATTATTTGTCTGAATCATAATGAATCTAAGTAGAAAATTTAAATTTGAATTTCAAATATACTTGGAAAGTAAAATAAAACTTTTTCCACTTTGATTAAAACAAAATTAAAGTTTAAATTAAGCTCAAAATAAGAGTACCTTCTAATTTGACAAGAAAATAATTTAAAAAAATCGGAACGATTTGAAAATAAAACTGTGCTGCCCAAGCAGAATTTTTGTCATCACGAGCTTCAAGTTCCAGTCATTATTTCTTCCAAATCGCGTTTGCAGAAGAAACGACCGGCACAACAATTAATACAAATGAACAGGTACAATCAAACAAGAGTACTAAATTTTCACTTCCACTAATTTAAAAAATACTGCCTCACTTCCCTTCTTTTATTCATTAATTAAATAAGAGGGGGGTTTAACAAAGTTAAAGATATTGGTTTTGGTATGCAATACATGAATATGAATTCATTACATTTATTGTATTGTAATTTCAACACCATCTATACTCAATTACAGATTGTTATTATTTCCAAAAACTTTGGTTAAAATGAACTGAAATAGCATTTTATTTTGTCATTCGTATTAGTGGTTCTCATTCATGTCAATTACGGAATCCCCTGAATGAATTGCGGATGGATTCTTTATTATTATTATTATTTTTTTTTTTTTTTGAAAAAAAATGTTTCAATTAGTATCCCATTCCCGAAACGTTTAATTAATTAATTAATTAATTGATTCAAAATGTCCTTCATCTGTAAAAATCAAATAAAAAAATACAAATGTGCTTTGTAGGCAACTTTAATTGATGTTACCCGCAGCTTTACATGTAATATTTGACGTTTCTTCCGTGACATTAAATGAACAGCTGATTCAATTACAAAGAATTTCCATTCAACTAGATTAATAAAAAGGTCGTTTTTCTGACAACTTTTGTGTGGACTTATCATTTTACGTATTTGTAAACTTACGACATTGCATGTTTGCCCTCAATACAAAATGTGTTTCCGAAAATATAGACCTGAAAGCCTGAAACTGAAAATCATTCTTTGAGTACTACAAATAAAATGATTGCATCCAATGATTTTAAGGCAGCCTTGCGTTACGTGATTGACATTTATTTCAATGTTTCGAGACAAATGCCAAATTGTTCAATGTTGTTACTTTAATAAATCGTTGGCAATTTATCTTCAGCACATTTTTGTTTAGAAAATGGACCACTTTCAAGAAAAAGAAGTTATTCAAGCGATTTTAATTGCCGACAATAACGTTGACAATTTCAGACCTCTTTCCGATACCATATCAACGGTAAGTATTACTTGTTTTTTTGTGAAAGTATTTATTTTTGCTTTAATTGATCTGATTGTCTATTGTTAGGCTCTATTGCCACTGGTAA
Organism: Scaeva pyrastri; assembly: GCA_905146935.1. Lineage (NCBI taxonomy): Eukaryota > Metazoa > Arthropoda > Insecta > Diptera > Syrphidae > Scaeva > Scaeva pyrastri. The sequence continues at coordinate 9,607,974 of LR989929.1, read as the reverse complement.
ATGTTCCCTTACTCGACTATGCATTGGAATCACTTAATCACAGCGGAATCGAGGAGGTTTTTGTCTTTTCTGGCTACTTTCTCAACGATGTCAGGGAACACATAAAGTGAGTATTATTTTGAATTCTGTTCTAGCTTTTGAAATAAAGTATGTTAATATAACTATTGTTTCATGTTACAGGAAAGGTATTTCGTCATGCTGTTCTTGGTCAGTGAATATGATGGTTCAAGTGATCGGTGGTGAATCATGTCGGTCCTTTGGTGATGCTATGCGAGACTTGGATGCTAAAGGATTGATCCGTGGAAACTTCATTGTGATGGGAGCCGATACTGTAACAAACGCAAATTTAAGACCAATATTTAACCAGCATAAGTAAGAATTAAGATAAATAACTTAAATACCAGCCAGGTTTGTTGCATATACATATATACATACATACATAGGTCAGAAAAAGAAAAGAAGCCCAAAGTTTAGCATCAATTGAAATCTGAATTAATCTTATGAATTTTTCTTGCTCAATAACATAAAAAGTCTTAAGCCTATGAGGGTCAATAATTATCATTTTCGTCAACCTTGAAAGCTAAATAGGTCCCAAGTTTTGCTCAACGCATTATTTTTATTTGTGCCGGAGGATATACTATGCCATAATTTGGTATATTATGTATGATGATCTATAGCAGACTTAACATTAACATAATTAAACACATAAAATAAGACGAGGAAGTAATTTTGATGTCTTTTTTCTCATAGGAAAACATTAAAATACGATAAAGGGGCAGCAGCAACAGTCATTTTTAAAGAAGCTTCTTCGTTTTGTCGTACCGGCAATGAAATAATGATAGCTATGGATGAACAAAATAATCGACTTCACTACCACCAGCGCTTAAGGATAAATTCAAAAGAATCAAACTTCGAAATTCCATTGGATATTTTTTTGAACAATTCTAAAATCTCTCTTCATCATAATCTAATCGATCCACAAATTGCTATTGGCTCTCCCATGATGCTCTCGCTTTTTAGTGACAATTTCGATTTTGAAACACGCGATGATTTTATCAAGGGCATACTTATTAATGAAGAACTTCTCGATTGTCGTATTTATGTATCAATGTTACCAAATGAACAATACGCTCGTAAGGTGAACAATTGGCTGGTTTATCAAATTGTCAGCAACGATGTTATCAATCGATGGGCTTATCCGCTTGTTCCTGATATGGGTGTTTGTTGTTTGTGGCAAAACTATATCTTTCTCAAAAATAACATTTATAAGAGTCCAACAGCGAGTTTGGCAAAAGTTGTTCTCAGAGAAAATGTTGTTGTGCAAGAAAATACTATCATTGGAGCAGGCTCCGTACTACTTTCGAGTGTTGTGGGTTCAAATTGTCGAATTGGCAAAGACTGTAAACTGACAAATGCATTTGTGATGAACGGCGCAATTATTGAAGACGGATGTACACTGAGTTTTTGTGTCATTGGACCTAGGGCAAAAATTGGAGCTAAATCGTCAATCACCATGGGAGCAGTAGTTGGCAACGGTTGTATTATTTCCGAAAAATCTATTATAGAAAAGGATCTTGTTCAAAAATCTCCTTCCGCAGATGGTAAGTTTAAATTTTATTAATTTAGCTTATTACAAAAATTATCAAATAAAGTATATGATCATAAATTAATAACATAAACAATATCAATAAATAGCATCTTGTGGATTTAACTTATTTAAAATGCTTTTAGGTAAAACAGAGAAAAGAGGAGAAAATGCTTATATCATCAACGATATTGAAGAAAGTTACTCATCCGATTCAGAAAATGAATTTCTACAAGATAGACCAAAAATTGAAGTACCCAAAATGAAAAAGCTACCACTAATAAATGATGAAAGCGATTACAATTCAATAACGAGCGACGAAGACGGTGAATCACGCCAAGGATCTCCAATACCAGATGATACCAACAGTAAACTTGATTGCCTTACAAATTATATCCTTTTAATCATAGCGGCTTCTTTTTCTCTTGTATTAATTTAGTATTTTTATCAGAAGTATTGGACTCTTTGGCACGTGGAATTGAAGTCAAATCTAATCCAGATTTCTTAATTCTTGAAATTAATTCTTCTCGCTATGCCTACAATATGTCTTTGAAGGAAGTCAATTACAATGTTGTCAAAGCGGTGTTTAGCTTAGAACCCATTAAAGAGGCAACCAACAAGCAGGTCCTCAGTGTAATTGATCAGATTTTTAATCGTTTGGGTTCGGTTGTTGCGAATTATATAAAAACGGATGATTCAATGCTGGATTGTTTAAAGGCAATTGAAGTTCGTTAACCTATTTTAAACCACAAGAATGTGTTAATTAATTAGTATTTTTTCAACCTTCAGGAATGCTGTGAAGAACAGCCCACTTTGAGGGCCAAAGTAGCTCAGATTGTACATTACCTTTATGATAAGGAATTCGTCTCTGAAGAAGCCATACGCGTGTGGTACAATGAACTGGATGATGGGTCAGAATGGTTAAAAGCTCCGTTGATGAAACTGATAGATTGGTTAGATCAATCGAGCGAAGGCAGCAGTGATGATCAAGATGATGATTAACTGTCGCTTTGAATGATTTGTCAATAAAAATAATGGTCTCTTAAAAAAAAAAGTTTTATTCAAGAAATTTGAATATACAACAAAGTAAGATTAGAGTTTTAAAACTAAAGTAAATATTAAACTGGAGTGCTTCGTCCAGAATCGTCGCTGGTCCGTGCTGTAGGGCCCGTCAAAGTAACGTTGTGTGCGTTTCTGCTAGGAGTCATAGCCAATTGGCCAATTCCAAGGCGAATATGATGTAGATGAATTTGGACGTGTTTTTGAAACACTTCGACATTATCGCTATCCAACAAGCCTGCTTTAACCTCTTCGATGCAACCCTCGAGTACTTTGGTTACTTGCGAATTCGAATCACTACTCAAATGTGAAGCAACAAGGAGAACAGTGGCCAAATTTTTTATCAAGCGTAAAACTTGAATATCCTGTACGGTCCCTTGGTTGTTGCGTAACACCGAGTCATCAGCCGACTCACGACATTTTTCTCTCAAGTAAGATGGAGCAAGCATTGCTTGTACTTGTGGGTCGCGAGTAAGATCGCTAGAAAAGCTTTGTATGCCATTTAAATATTCTTGCATATCGCGATTCATTTTCTCCATGGAAATCACAATGCTGGCGTATCGACGTTGGAACTCCTCAGACAGATTGTGCTCTCCAGCCGATGAAGATGACGATGCCGCAGCTGCGGCATTTTTGATTTCTGCTTCGGCATTCATGTCTCTCAATCGATTAAGTTTGGATTTCTTTATGACAATTGCTCTTTTTAAACGAACAATGGTCTCTAATAGTTTCACCGGAAAACCGCCGATAGTGTCACGCTCAATCACCGGATTCTTAAATGGGCTATCGTATTGCTGCTGCCCGAGCAGCGGATCGCTACGGTTTAAAGAATTTCTACTTCTTGATGGACTGTGCATTAAATTGCCATTTAGATAACGTGGTCGGAAGTCTTGCATTAGACTGTTTAATGGCAACATTTCATCAAAATTATCAGACACAATTTCAAAATCAGGAATCGAATGTGTGCCCAAACCGTTTCGGTCGAATGAAACGCGATAAGTTGAGCTAAGTGAGTCAAATGCGTCTACACTCCCACTGAAAATACCATCTTGTGGAACACGAAGGCGGGCTGTCACCTTTGTACCTACAGGCAAAGGTAGTGGAATCTTATCGGGCAGATCGCGAACAAAATTGTTTATGTCACCAGCTTGCTTTCGTGTCTGAAGAAAACGTATCTTCTGCCTTTTACGCTCAAGCTCACGACGCTCTTCTTCGAAAAAAGCCTGTGAACAGCGACGTGGTTTTCCCATCAGCGATCTCATCTTCTGCCATTCGGCGCGTGTAAGCTGTCTTGTTTTCAGATTGGGAAACGATTCGTTCAAACAAATTTGGAAATCATTTTCACCCTCAAAAAGGGGTTTATCCACAAATGAGTAAAACCATTCAAATATTACCCATTTATGGGCCTTCGGTAGCTTTAACAAATTACGTAGACGCAACCCTATTTGCTGGCCCATTCGCTTATCGGCCGGTATCAGTGCATTACGTGAAGTGGATGCTGTCGGGGACGTGAAGAATTTGCTAGGCGATCGTTTTTCGGGTGTTTCTTTGTCTTCATAGCGGACATAACGTGTACCGGCAATGGTTTTTCTTTTTTTCAACACTTTTGAAGGAGTCTTAGCTGGCGAGCTCGGCTTCGATTGAACGCCATGCTTACGAGGTGAGAGATTTACTCCTAGAGCTTTGTTATCATTAACAAGCTCATCATCAAAAAAGAGACGATTACGTTTTCGTACTCGAGCTGGCATTCCACGGGCGTTCAACATTTGAATTGGCTGTGAGGGCTGAGGTTTTGGTGGCAAAGTACCAACTCGATGTAGGCCAAGAGTAGCTGGACTGAAGGCAGGCGGTTCGATATCCTCATCGTCAGACATTGGTGTCTTTGTAGATTTTGGTGGAGTTTCGTCGTCAGACATGATAGCACCTAGAAAAATTAACGGAAACAAATAATTTGTATGTAAAATAATATGATATGGGTATTTTGAATATTATTTTCGAATATTCACCCAAAAGTCATATGAAACAGTCAAAATAAAAAAAAGAAAGCCTTTAACTTGTTTTTGTGTCACATGAAATGGTATTTAATTCTTTGATTATGCTTGACCGACCACTGATTTTAGAATCTACACAAAAAGATCTTAGATGTAGATCTTAGTAAAAATTTTCAGTGCCCCAATCGCATAGGAAAGTGCCAAAAAAAAAAACGTACCGGAAGTAGCCCTCTACCGCCGAAAGTTCCCTAAATAAGTTTATCCGACCAGCGGATTCTTCATATATTTATTTTCTGTCTCCCGATTGGATAGGTCGGTCCCTTACCATTATATTTCGTAAAAAGAAAAACAAATTACATACATAACTTAGTTAACTAATATTCTGATTTTCGAATTAAGAGTGCTTAACAAGCAAATATACCACACATTTTTCTGTATGAACTTTCGTCAACGTACAGTAAATGCAATATTTAAAATGGATTTTTTGTAATTATCGAAAATTTGTTTGATGCCTTCTACTGTATACCACTTCATTTGCCTTCGACCTATAAAAAATTGTCGGTTTAAGCAAACCAATATGCAATGTCACACAAAAAAATAGTTGAATAAATAAGTACATACTTAATTTTGCAATGATAAGTAACATCAGAAACAAACATTTATTTAGTTCTGACATAGAAATTAATAGATGTTTATTGTCATTTTAATTGAGAAGCATGAATAAGTATTTATCATTTGGTCATAAAGTACACACAGCTTGTTTTGTCTTGTGATCTAATAAAAAGTGTTTTTAACTTAATTATATATTCTCAATGCAATAATTGACAAAAATTAGCTGGATAAACAAATCCAAATAACAGTTTAATAATTTCTTCATCAGTGACTACAATTGTATTAGTAGACGATTTTAAAGTGTTATATTTTAGAACTTATGGATTTTTTTAACCTTACCATATCAACAAAATAATACATTCCTTGAGTTAAAGTATTAGCGTGCAAAATACTCAATTTCTATTTCTATTCGAACCAATACTGATACATGACTATAGCACAGGCTATTCATTTCGGTTCATAATCCTCTACTACTGCTATAGTTGTGGGAACCAACAGAAAAACTAGTGATTAATTTCTTCCGCAATGCAATTTTAATCTTTATTAATTTGAACGGTTTTTGCTACCAATGTATTCATACCGTATTGCTTTTCATTCATGTATGTATAAAACGAGCTAAGCTATTAGGTGCACTCCGGAACTAAATGGGTCACTAAGCGACCACTTGACCGCTGTTTTTAGCTGCATACCTAGTGCGGGCTCTAATTGAGGACCACAATGTATTGCATTTCTAAATATGCTTTATTTTACTTTATGGTTTGTGGATAACTTGATGAAAGTTTCACTACGAAATAAAAAAAAACTTTGATATTTAATAATTTTATTTGGTATAGTTATATTGAATTAAAGCAAAATACAATATTTTAACATAGTTATTAGATTGCCATTGTTAGTTAGTTCATTTTTTTTTTTTTTGCATTTGTTGAAATTTTCGATTGATACACACGTACAACATTAACATTTTTTATAATTATAATTTGTTTAACAACTCTCAATATAAATAAAAAATGATTTAAAAATTATATTTTCCATCATTTTTAATACTATAAGGAATGAAATAAAGGAATAAAAACAAACAAGAAAGAAGAAATAAGTAGAAATACATAGATGCATTTCATTATAATTAAACATTAAATCTGGTTTCTGAACCATCAGCCAACATAAGACTGACTGTTCTGTTATTTATCCAGTATAATTTAGCTAAACGCATTGGATTCAAACGCACAACGTCCGGTATCGGTGCTGTGGAATAACCTTTTGTGCATCGAGTCTGAGACTGACCGAGACCAAACATTCCGGTACTTGTTTGCCAGAAGGATAGTCGATTTTCACTACACGAATAGCTGACCAAATATTTGCCATCTGGACTGAATGCTAACGCAGTTATCTGATGCGTGTGAGCCGGTATCATTTGACATTTATTTTGACGCAACTCATAGATAGCAAGGTGGCCATTGCTTGCACCAACGGAGATGCGGCGACTCTGTGGGCAGTGTGAAATTTGGTTGAATTTGCAAATGCTTGGAAATACTTCATTTAGGCCGCGATTCTTCAGCTCGTTGACGTCCACACAGTGCAAGGTGATGTCCATCACTTCAACTAGAAGACTTGCTATCTCACTTTGCATTTTGTCGATCAACATTTCGACACATTGTAGTATCTCTCCCTTGGCTTTGTATAACACCGACTGTGTCAGTGGGACGTTGATTGTTTGCGCGTTTTGTTGCATTGTGTTATAGCGAGCGACTTCACGAGCCATTGTTGTTATGAATGCTGCTGGACGGGCGGTTGCAATCAGGCGAAGAGCATGTCTGGCCGTGCGGCAAGCATCTGCTTGTGGAGTTAGAGGCAGTTTATAGTTCAAATTTGGGACCAATTTCCCAGCATCACATGATATCTCCAGCAAACCTAATAGAACTTTGCTAACATCAAGATAAGGTTCCCACACCGTAAAGCCGCGTCCTAGAAGGTCAATAGCTGCTCGACGTAATGGTGTATATTGGGGCAATTTGGCCGACGGTGGTGCGTAAAGCAGATGTGCCAATGCCATTGACGTCAACCGTGCTAGGTTGTTTGCTATTCCAAAACCTTCGACTACAGAACTCTTTCGACGCTCGCCTGATGTTGACTTTCCAGGACCATTCTTAGGGCTATCCTGTGAAATATCTTGTCCAAATTCAGCTCCAATTACTCCCAACAGAATTACTGCTGTGTTCTGCTTACGCTTGAGTTCGGCAAGACTTGCCGGTTTTCTTATTATTTCCTCCTCCTCTTCCTCGTAGTCTTCGTCCTGGGGTTCTGTAGATTGCAAGGCAGCACCTGTATTTGTTCCTGGCGCACCAGTTGCTCCACCCGCTACATTCACTGCTGACATCAGAGGTTGTTGCTGTACTATTGGCTCAGAGTGTGTGTAAAGGGGTAGATATTGTGCCCAATTTTCAACAAGTTGTTTGCGACCTTTCTTACCCATACGAGTTAACTCACCCAAGAGGATCTGCTGAGCTGCCTCTCTAATTTCAATGCAATGATGCTGCCAGCGTTTGGCCATTGCCTCAACCTGAGGGCGCTTGAAATTCTTGGGTTCTAAAGCGTCTATCTTGTCGGGCAATAGGAAACAGTGATGAGTCGATAGCAAGCTCCAGCCCTGTTTTATTTGATTAATGTGAGTGTTAATGATTTCTTCACGTTCCTCATCGTTTGACCAAACTGAGTCCGCACGCGTTGCTAAGCGCTGCAATTTTTTGCTCTTTTCGCTTTCCGGTAAAAATGAAGCTGATCTCATTGACATTAGAGTATTGGACATTGCCACTAAGGCCAGAATATGGTTCGATGTTAAGGTTGTGCTAAGCTGCCAGTGAAGGCGAGACGTGAAAATATGCGTTAGTTTTTGTTGACGGGCAAGTTCTGGTGGAATACCTTGGAATTTCTTCAATTCGACAGCAGGAATCATCAACATATCATCCGATATTTGGAAATTATTTTGCCATGTCGGCAATAACAGAGACATATACCCAGCTTTGGAAAGGACACCAAACGAAATAGGCACCATTGGCCTAAGTAGACCCAATTGAGATTCGCATACTTTATCTAAATGTGGATCAAGTCCCCATGAATGCAACAATGACAACAATAACTGGGCCACTTCCATAACATGTGTTGCTTCCATTTTAGACACAATTTTTCGACTGTTTTCTTCTGTTTTATCGTCACTTACTTCAACAGCTTTATGAAGGCTTTCCACTTTAGCTTGAACCTTTTTCTCAATGTTTTCTGCACCTTCTTTGACTTTCTGAAGGAATCCGTGCTTGTCTTTGTCTTTGAGAATTTTTTCCATGTCACCAGCTTTGTTCTTTACCTTACCAAAGAAATCCGAGATCTTCTTGGATGCATCCAATTGAGCCGATTGCGCACCTTGAGCTGCAAAAGCCAACCCTAATTCGGCGAGGGCTTCTGGACTCAAAGTTGCGTACTCCTCGCTGTGCAATTCAAATATCAATCCCTCTATGTCGAAGAACAAAATGTGGCTTTCAGCGTCCTTCGGATTCGTTCTTAAACCTTGGATTATAAGTGGACTGCTACGATGCTTCATCAGGAATGAATTTTCTCCATGATGGCTGGAATGAAGCTGTTGCAACTGGTGTATTCCTCGTTGCGTTGCGTGTCGTATAGCGTTGAGATTTCGAGACTTCAAACCGCGGAAGAAATGCACAGCCGGATTTGCCAAGCCCATCTCAGATGTGGAACCGGATGGTGTTTCTTCAGAGTTTGCTTGCTCATCACATGCCATGAGAACTTCTTCGGCCAACATTCCATGAAGCACCCGATCTAAATGACCAGTTTCCATTTGCCACACATACACCGTACCATCTGAACAACCAACTATGAGGAAGTCATCTAAGGGCCTCCATTTTATTGTCACCACGGGAAACAAATGGCGACTCGCCAATGTAATGCACTTACGCTCCTGTAAACTAAGTAAAGTCACCGAATGATCTGAAGCTACGGAACAAATACACTTTTGTATTCTAGCACTGCAGTTGTCTGGTGGAACAAGCAGCTGCGTTATCTCTCCAGCGTGAACACAGAATCTATGCAAAAGATTTCCACTATACAGATCCCACAAGCAAACCGCAAAATCGACGCCACCACTTAGAAGATGGGCCTTTTCGTAGCGTGTATGTGCTAGCGATGGGCATAACAAACAGTTCACACGACCTCGATGTCCCGACAAAATCTGATGAGATGGCCAGTCACTGAAATTCTGCTGAATGCCAACTAACAATTGCAACATTACTGTCTGCGTTGCCGGAACTATAACAATTGTCCCATCCTCACGACCAATAACTAGACGACTCTGCTGAGGGAGATAGATGCTAGAAGTTAGTTTCACTGGAACATCGGTAATGCGACTTAGTTGGTCAAGAATCCCAACTGGCGGAGGATCCATCATTGACCAAGCCTCAATCAAACTAGTGCATACACTCGATTTGAGACTTCTTGGTGGACTTTGTTTGGCTTGCATGATGCTGATGTTGTCCAGAGGCAGATCTGGAATCGACCAAACTGTTATCAAACCCTCCGAATCACCTCGCAGTAAATGGGTTCTCTGAATAAGCTTCATTGCCGGTGGGCAGGAGAGAATTTTTTCTCCAGGCTGAGAAAATACACAATAAAGATATGGAGCATCGCGAACAACAGATTTCGAATGAAATTCCTTATTGTCTGGTATACAATTTGCAGGAAGCTTATACAAATAACCTTTTCCCTCATCAGACCACAAGATAACTCTATCCGAAGAGATAAAATCACCACCCTGCCATCGCTCCCTTGGAGGCGAAATTACACTACAGAGCACAGTGAAATCTCCTGCGTCATATATTTGCCAATATTTAGTACAAACAATTAGAACGGTTCTCTGATTTGTGGCACAGCAATTAAGAGTAATCGCATTTAAACATCGGATCTCTTTCGATTCGTTTTCGTAAATCGGCTCGGAGTACTTATTCTCATTACCAATTAATGTCCATACTTTGACCGTTCCCGTTGTAGTAATAGCCAAAACAACATCATCCTTGCGCTTAGAAGGTCTCAAAACGTGCAATGCTGATATCCAATCTGGTTTTACTTTCGAACTAAGGACAAAAATCACCTCCAAGCTAAAGGGATCCATTACCATAATCTCAGGATAGTACCCATTACAAAACAATCGAACACCATCCGTATTGGCCATCAAGTAGGCTTGAATGTTTGTATGCACCTGGGGGAGTTTGATGCTCTCGGTGCACTTTCCATCAACTAAATCCCATGTACACATCTCTCCGTTTTCTGAGGAACTTACAAGGAAGTTATTGTCGGCCAGAATCGATGCTTTAGCCAAACATAGGACTGGTGCGGAATGTCCAACTAGAAGACATCTTGGTGTCATTTTCATTGTGGCAGGTTCGACTTGCCAAAGACATATCTGCCCATCGTAACAACCAGTGACAAGGATTGTTTGATCATCCGACAAATAAACACTGGAAACGCAGTGAGTTGGTGCTGTTGGCCCCCACAAAACCACTGGCACCACCAGGTTTGTACTCACCATTGCTAAAAAAATGGCTGAAGTTAATCTGTAGACGTAATTTTAATTTCTAGTTTTGTTTTTTCTTAAAAAAAGACATCCGACGAATGAAACAAATTAGATAATTTGATTAATTATTAAAGAAGTTGCACTCTTTTTGTAATTTTTTACAATTAATTATTATAGTGTAAGAATATTATTTTACGCAGTTAATTTTATATTTTCACTTTTGTTGGTTGAAAAATTTACTTTGAAAGAAAATTTTATCGATTCGTCTTGTGGGAAATGTCATATGTGACATTTGACACAAATAGAGACGTCATTGTAGTGCTCATATGGTTAGAAAAATATTTCCCTTCGAAAGGGATTTTTCTTGTCGTTTTTAATTGGCAATCCGGAATTGGAATTAGAAGCAGAATCCCAATTGAACAGTTTTTCTGAATTCTGAAGAAATTTAAGTTTGATTATACTGTATTGGTAAGGTGTGATATGTGTTAACTACATATGTGTATTTATGTACGGAACAAATTAGGAATAATTGTTAAGATATTATTATTATTTTCAATTTTGTATATTTTTTAATTTCAAGCAATCACTTCACAATTCGCACAATTTGTTCAAAAAATATGACATTTATCAAGTGTAACATTTAAAATCTTTGAATAGTGATTCTGTTTTTGCTTCGGATTTCAAATCCAGAAGAGAAATCTCTCCTTTCTCAGAATCAGAACTGTCACTTCTGCCCAGTTGAACGCTTTCAGAATGTTTTTTTCAGCTTCCAGAAAACGCCATTATATACTGATAGCAACGAGTTAAATTAGGGTTGAGATTTCAAACACAGGATTTTGGCGAGTAAAGTGGCTTTTCTTTAGATTACGAACGAAAGATTAATAAAGGGGTTTTCAATTGGCCCTGGTAGATTTTGGTGTTCTGCAAGAGGCAGTTCCCTTTGGTACATAATAATCGATTGATAACTCTAGCTGTTTTATTCACTGCTGCGCAGATAGCACAGCAAAATTTCCCTCGGCAAACAACTTGATTAATTGTGATTGAATAATGACAGTTGTGCTGTCGATATATGTATGTAAAGTGAGTTTGATCGTTTTATAGCTATGCAGCAGTGAATAGATAAAACAGAAGTAATATCAAGCAACGCATTTTATGCTAAGCGTGGTAACCAATAACGGTCAACATGGTAAACAGTCTGCCAACAACCGTACATTAAAGATCGGCCAAGAACATATGTGTTTCCCATGAAAGTGTGCAGCAGCATAAGATCTCTGCCTTTTAAAGATCTTAACATGTGCAATTCTACTTCGGTAGTTAGGCCTACACCTTAAAAGACCCAGCGGCCTATACACTGCTTGACAAGCTTGAGTAGTTTATAGGCCGCTTAAGTATTGTAGAGTAGCCGAAAATCCACAAAAAAAACTGATATTGAACGCTTTCAGAACGCTTTTTTCTGCTTCCAGATTGCCAATTAAAAACGACATTAATCTAATCCTTGTCGGTAATTGTATTGAAGCGCAGATTTTGGCATCTTATCATTGAGGCAAGAATTTTTAAATTTCTTAAAATACTAATAGGTTGTTTACTTTTTAAGTTTTAAAATTGTATTTTCTCAAATGTAATCGATATAAAAAAATAACTCAAATATGAAAAAATGTGGGATACCTACTTATATTCTGCACATCTCCAAAATTATGGTCTTAGTATAATATCCCGCTTTTTAAAATCTCTGTTATTTTATAATCGCGTTTCTTTTTACCTACTTTTGATTGCAAAAGCGGGATAATAATAAACTCTAAAATAAGTGAAATGCAGACAAATTTTGTAGTTGTTCTGCTGCTTAGTCAATCTACTAAAGACTAAACAATATGTTTCACATAAACAAGTTGTCACCGCAATAAATGGCGGTAAAACCCTTAGCCGTTAATTGCACTAAAATAATTTTTGGAGAGTAAATATAATTTTGTTTTTGTGAAAAACAAATAAAGTGTACAGCTATTTACCTATTTTCTTTTAGTCTTATTCTTATAGATCTTGGATAACATTTTAAAAGTATAAAAGGTGGAATAACAAACATGAAATAAATAAGTTTTAATCATGTAGTCTAAAAATACAGTTTTTGGATAGCGAACTTAAACCAAGATAGAAAACCCAACATTTTTCTTTAAAAAATATCAAATATAGAAAATAAATCCAATTATTTTTAAGTTTTTTGAGAAATCAATATTTATAAATAGCATTTTTTTAGTAGAAAGTCAAAAAAATAATCACGACCGCTGCATCTAGTCCACAAAAGAAAATTTAAAAGAAAATGTAGTGTGTTATCTGTCTTGTTCTTTTATACTTTATAAACAATTTTGCATTCTTTCCATGTTTGAATTTGTCTTGATTTTTTTATTTAATTGAGTTCAAGTTACGAAAAACAAATTGCATTCACTTATTATTGAACAGATGAAGCAGCTTATTTTAGTAAGTATTTGGAAGATTTTAATGGAGAAAATTCGGTATCTATTTGACTTTTCACTGTAAACAAAATAAATACAAAACAAAAATTCATGACACTTAAAAAAAATAACTCTTATTTATTTTGATAATTCTAGTCCTAAATCTATTTTTAAGGAAATATTTTAAATTGATTGAGTTCCAAATATTTTTCTTTACACAGTTCCAATTTTTATTACAGCTGGGGATTAAATTCTTTCACAAACTGATAGAAAAACAAAGCAAGTTCTTTTATGTTAGCTTTCAAAACTACTTTTACTAAATTTTAACTTGTTACTTCTTACTCGACTTCGTTTTGGTCATTTTAATGCATTGATGTTTATTTTGTTAAAAAAAAATCAGATACTGTACAACATGAGTAAATATTTACATGAATGAAAATGGAATTAAATTAAAGTAATAGAAAAATAGAATCTGATTGAAGCAGTCATCGATGAAGTCAATGATCTACCTAAATAAACCCACAAATTAACTGATTGATTAGGACTTATCTTAGTCCAAATTACTTAGCTTGGGTAAATTATAACATTAATTCCATTTTAATACATATCCTTTGTTTTGAAAGGAATTGCTAAATGCTTCATTTATGTTGGTACATCAAAGCCTTATTTAAAAATCGTTATCAACATGTGAATCCAAACTGCAGAGCTCGAATTTAAAATTATATTGTATCTGCATCATAAAATTCCTTACGAGGTTTAAAATTTAACATGTTAACAAATCTCTTATTGTTCCGCAATACAAAAACTGCATATTCAACCACAGATTTAATTGCCAAAACGGTGGCATTAGAATCATCTATCACAAATTAATTCAAACATAAACAAACCCTAATTTCAAACTAAATGTGATTGGGAAGCTTTTTTGTATTTTATTGTCAATTAATTTGTGAATATGAATTCCAATATTTAATCAAACAACTCTCTATTTACAAATGCTACAGACAAATTCTTTCAAAATTGGTTTTATTTTATATTTTGAAACAACACCCATTACAGCTATCAAATTAGTGGCTCTATGTGTGTGGCTCTCCAAACAGACCCTGCCAAAATAATTTTTGGAATTCGAATTAATCTGTTTTTGACCAAGAATTACTTTTATTTTACCATTATCACGGTTATAACAAAAACCTAAACTCAACGTTGTAACAATAAAATGAAACTTTTTTGTATAATTGTACAAAGTATTTGTATTTAAAAATAAATATATGTTGTTACTCTATTTTCAATTTGAAATGACAACTTCTCAAGGAGGCTTCTTTTAGTGAGTTTATGGTTTGTTTTGAATCTATAAATTAAACTTACCCAACTTTAAAAGTATTATCAATGAACTTATATAAACTATTTTATTTATATAAAATTGAAATTTTATTTAAAATAAATGGATTTGGGGTACAATTTCAATTTCAAACACGGACACGAATAAAAACTTTGACATTTTATGATTATGGGAAGTTGAAGTTGGGATTTGGAAAAAGGAAAAATAGGAAGCGTTTGGAAATTCATAAAATAAAATCATTCAGTGACATACATATTCTTTAGAAGCGAGTCCAATTACGGTTCGCAAATGTTGTCACAAACCAAGATGCAACACAATAGTAACAAATAAATAAATAATAAAAGTAAGGTATTACATCGTCCCCCTTAAGCCAAAACAAAAAATGTGTCTGTATCATTTGCTCTTGTAAAATTAGGTTTCCAAAAAAAAACATTGTGAATGTTTATTATTTATCATTTATTTCTAATAGTCGCACATTTTCAACATTCTTTATGACCCAAATATTTTCCCCATCTATTAGACTTTTTGTATTTTTATATTTGTGTTTCTAACTTAACTTGAAGAATGTAATTGATATTTGAGAAAAAGTGTAGTTTCTTGTAAGTATAGAATAAATAATAAATATTTTTCGTGGATACACACAAGAAGAAAAAGTGTGCCCACTCACTCAAGAAAAATGGACAGTACTTCGATTAAGTTAGTTTAAAAGTTGTGTTATTAATTTGTATTCATTGTTTTGTTATGTTGCTAGAGTTTTCATTTGGGTACGGATGCCAAGTTTCGCATTTTTCTCATTTTGTGATATGAGTTTTGCGTTAAAACTCATGTTTCTTTCTTAAACCGTTCTCTTTTTGACAGCAATTCTCATTTTATTTTTGCCTACGAAGGAGAAGGTTCACTAAAATTTGACTTCTTTTCTATGATTTATATCCTACTGTTGACCATAAATTCTAATGAATTCTTTTGTTTTTTGTTTTTATCATAACCGTAACCTAAATGAAAATTCTAGCAACATAAAAAACAGTAAATATAAATTAATAACACAAGTTATAAAAAAAATTTCATGTGACTTTAGTTCACCGAAGTTTTTAGTGTTTTAATTTCAAATCATTCCTCTACTGTCCATTTTTCTTACGTGTCCATTTACTTTTTCTTTCTGTGTGTATCCACGAAAATGATTCTTTTTTCCACTCGTGTAACCAGGGTCTAACCAGCCACTTACTCCATTATGAAAAGTTCTTCGACAACGATTTTTGTATGATGTACATTCATGAGACGCGCTCTATTTTGCACGGATTAAAAAAAGAGCGACAAAGTTCGGTCATTGCAAAATGCAAATACATATTAGATGAGTCAGTTTATTTTTATTTAAAAAACAGATGTCAATTGTTGACAATGCTTTTTTTCATTTCCACTATTCACACAAGATTTGTATATTCGCACAATTTTAAATGGCAAATACTGGCATTCCGGATTCTTCTTGGCAGCCCCCTTTTATAACTTTTGAAACGACGTAAGTTGTAACATTCTCTACAATGACTATCACCTCCTTTTATGAGACATTTTAAATTACTAGGATGGGACCAATAACTATCGAATTGTATTGGAAGCATGCCCCAAATACATGTCGCAATATTGCCGAACTCACACGCCGTGGTTATTACAACAACACAATATTTCATCGCATTATTTCAGACTTCATGATTCAAGGAGGTGATCCAACTGGTACAGGTCGTGGAGGACAATCCATTTATGGATCACAATTTCCTGATGAAATTCATCCTGATCTTAAACACACCGGTGCAGGTGTCTTATCAATGGCCAATTCCGGTCCTGATACAAATGGATCCCAGTTCTTTATTACCTTGGCCCCAACCCAATGGTTAGATGGGAAACACAGCATATTTGGGCGTATATATTCCGGAATGAAAGTGATTAAGCGATTGGGAATGGTACAAACAGATAAAAATGATCGTCCTCTAGATTCTGTAAAAATTTTAAAAGGATATGTTGAAAATTGAAAACGATAAAAAAAACGAAATAAAACAATTAATTTAGCATGTTTGGTTTGCATTTATTTGTATGTCAATGTTTATAACGATTAACTTTAAAAAAAAAATAAGAAATTCTTATATGTTTATAATTATACGTTAAACGAAGAGATTTTATATGTATTAATTAATTAAACGAAATACATAGGGTTCATTTGCATTATCTCGCTGGACACAACCCGCTTGCTGTATTCTGCTTTCAGATTCTCCAGATTCAAATTGCTCCTAAAAAAAAACAAATAATTAAAACAAGTTTAAAATTTCAAGATGACGTGTTTTGAGAAAACAAAGATTTTATATAAAATGCTATGTACGATTTGTTCTTTGCAGCTCGAATAGAGCAATAAATGGCATATTTTTTTAGTGTTTATTTGTTAGAGTTTTCTCAGTAAGTTAGCTACACTTTCTTTCAAGACAAAACACCAATCAACACCAGTTTTGCATTTTTTGTTACAAATATTTTAAATATTTTAGATAGTGTCTTTTGAAAGGTTTTTGTGTTAATAGTTTGTATTCAAAGAAATTTATCAAAGCGATCGTTTACCAAAACAAGTCGAAAACATGTGTATTTAAATATGTACGAATTAATATAATAATACAAAAAACTTAATAATACAAAAACGAGGTCCCCAAAGGAGCCAATCGTTCCAAAATTAATTCCATATTAAATCTTATTAAATATTTACGTACCCTTCAATGTAGGCTCGTCCTCGGAGTCCAACCAAATGGGCCAAATATGCTGGGGCTGGATACGAAACCGAACGATTACAACGCGGGAATAAATGGCATAAATTATACGTTAGTTTTTGCAAGTCGTCAATATTTATGTTTGCATCATCGATTATGACATTGTATCTTGTAGGTTTTGATGTTCCTTGAATTGCTTTATGGCTTACCAAAAAGAATTGGGTCTCATTTGGGTGGCAAATTGTTTGATCAACAACTGTTCCTGCTTTAACATTATTAAACTTGCCTTCTCCCTCGGAAGCTTTTGGGAAGAAGCGAGTGTGATGACGTTTAACAACAATAATTACAGTGAATTTAGCTGCACATTTCATCTGAAATTTAGAAACAACATACATTTATGTGCTTAGTGTATTGTTTAAACTTCCAAAATATCATTTTGACATGACGATGTCATCTTCTAAAAGAAACAAATTAAATTACCTGTTTACAAGCAGTGCGCATTGCGTTAACTTCAATTTTTTTTATCAAGGGGAACTGTCCATCCGAAACTCCATCGCGATAATATATAATATGATCTGGCAGACCACCAGTAAACTTTTTGAAAACATTCAGGTGTTGGGTCATTATATTTTGCATATCTTCGATCGTTTCAAGTTTAGCTGTTTGTAATCGATACTGCATGTTGTATTGTGTTCCGTGAAGGTCATGGGAGGCAACAACGCCAACAATACTTGGCAAATTTGTTTGTAATGGCGACGGATGTGATACATCGGCTCCAACAAACATTACTCTGGATTTCTGTAATGTTATTTCGTTTTGCGACGAAATTTTATGATTAGTGCCATTTAATTTGGCGTTTACTTTTAAAAGTATATTTCCAATTGTCATTTGATCAATTGTTTTAAAGTTATCGAATCTCTTATTATAAGAGTATATTGTATCACCCTTGATACACTGTGTTACAATGCCACAATAAAGTTCTGCTTGTTGTTTAACTTTAGCGTATGACTCGGCCTGGTATGGTAAGATTACAAAAACGATGCTTACATTGCTCTTTTTTAATTTTTTCAGATCTTCCAAGACATTGAGCGAATCTCTAGACTCCTTAATGCTATGACAATTCTGACTTAGTTGCATTCCCAATTTTTTACTTTCTGCGACAATCTAAAAAAGTATGGAATTGTTTTTATTTTAATTAAGTTATTAAATTATATAAATCCATCTCTTTTCTTGTAAAAGTTCATTCTAAATAATGCGTCAAGCGTTTAGAAAATCAAGGTGTTATGCGACATTTTCAAAGTTTTGAATATTTTAATCAGCATTTAAAGTTTTTTTCTGTAGCTTTTTACATGCAAATAACACTTGCATCTCTTTGGTGAATAGTGATAATTAGATAGCTTAATGCGATACAGGAAAGCAGATGATACAGAAATTTAATTTTTCGAAAAGGGATTACGTATGCAAAATGAAAATTTAAAAAATGTCACTTACGACCTTCACCTTCTTCACGCTTCAATACATATGTACATTTGATTTTCTTTTTTAATTTTAATGCAGGAAATGCAGACTGAAATTTTTCAAATGGCAAAGTTTCTACAAATTTCAATTTTAATAAAAAAAGTAACTTAATCAATCGAATCGATATTAATGATAGTCTATCTCAAGGGTAAAAAAGAATTTACATGTTTGTGTGTCATACAAGCAAACAGAACAAATGTGTGCTTTTAGTTTTTTTTTTCGCTAGAAACAAATCCTATAAAATTAAAATTCCCGTGCTTCGTATTTTATGTTACTTTTTTAAATCATGTTAAATTATGTTCAACAAAAAACTATTTTTATAAAATAGAGATTCATGTTTAAAATTTACAGACAGACGAATAACAGCAGTTTTTCTGTTCTTAGTATTCTATTTTAATCTCCGATTTGTTTTATTTGAATTTAAAATTATCCAATACTCACCTTAGTGACAAAATTGTTTCTTAAAACCATTTCATTAATATCTTTTTTTTGGGAAATATTTAGGATTGCCCACTGATGTTCTTTTTTATCACATTTAAAAAATCCAAAGTTTCTATTCATCCATTCACCAGGTCTGTCAATTGCAACATTTTTATGTTGACAATATTCAATTGCTGGCGAAGACAGCAAGCGGGCGTTTACAGTGATAAACGATTTATCGACCGATATTCCAAATCTCTCAACAGTAGGATGCATGTAAAAATTAAAGCTTTGCAGAAGATCCATAATTTTGTTTTTCCGGACGTCAGTACTAGTTGCTGCATAGCGAATCATTTGTCTTACTTGGTTTTCATTGTCCTTACGCATTATGGCTTGACCGGGTGGCACCTCAAGCAGTTCTAATGGAATATAAATATTTTTAACGGTACTGCCGACATGTAAACATGGCAGGTGCGGTTTCGATAATTTATATCCTTTAGATTGGAAGTATTGTTCCACGGTAAGTTTTTTACCATCATCTGTTTTAAAAGTTTGTTTTGAAGAAGCATCCATTACTTTAAGGAATTTAAAGTCTTTTTCAATTCCCTTAAAACATGCGGGTGGTTTGTATGTTACCCGCAGACCTTTTAGGAAATCATTTAACTCCCTTGGATTTGGGTAGCGCATTCTTTCGTAGAATTCAACTAAGTTTACTTTACTGGGAAATGACTTGTGTGATACGTCAACATTAAGTAAGGGTTGGTCACATAGCATGGCAGCTTGATACAGCCCATACCAAAGCTCAAACCCATCTCCTAAATCAACTCTACTGTTTGGTTGCTTGAAAAATGACCGACCAGCACGTACACCCATTTCATGACAGGGCGTACTAAGTACGACTTCAATGCATTGCAACGCACGCATTGGTTTATCAAATATCCTTTCAGTGTGATAACTTGAGCTAAAAGGAAATAAAAAAAAAAAAAATTGCACAAAATTGCTTACGCAGTAAAAATACAATTTCTTACGTTTTAAGTGATTTTAAGTCAATTTCCACATCATCAGTTGCTTTTAATGTGACTTTAAATGGTATTTTTCTGTCTCTTTCATTAACCTCCACCTATAAAAAAGAATATGTTCAGTAAGCATTTTAATATAGGGAGTTGTTGTAATCGGGCCGATTTGTCAAATTGACAAATCTTGACGCTTAATGGTTCCTAGAATATAAATCTCTCATTTCTAGAGAGATGTCCACGATATCTCAAGAACGGGTAAAGATATCGAATCCAATTAAATTTTGTTCGACAGGTTATAACTTCGAAGAATGCGCAAAGGACTTTCATAAAAATTTGTCAAGCGGTATTTTCATTATAGCAATTTAAAGAAACAGTGAAAATTTAGGTTTATAGCTAATATCTCAGGGACGGATAATAGTATTGGCTGGGATGTGATAGAGATTTGGTATAACTTTGGAAAAAGCTCAATGTACCGTAATTAAGGAAAAATTATATTATTTGAAAAAATCAATAAAGTTTTTTACATAAATAAAAAAGTAAAAAATCTAACAAAAATTGGAAAAATGTATGACTTGAATATATCGAGAATGGGCAACTATATTGACTTCAGATTTAAGTTAAAAAAATATAACTTTTAAGATATGGTATAATTTTGGCAAAATTCGAATTTACAGTTTTTTTCACAATAAAATGAAAAAAAAAAATGAATATGTAGAGTGGTTAATCATTTTAACTTCGAATTTATTTTATTTCTTACATTATACAACTGTTGACATAATATGGTAAATTTTTGAAAAATTTTGAATTGACAGTTTTTTTTTACAAAAAATTTAAAAATTTCAAAACGTTATAACGTTAAACGTTTATTCTCTTGAGAATAAATAATTTTAGCTTATTAAAATTGTTATCAATTAGAATCAATAATAAATCATCCCTGCAAGGGAACATTTGATACCTACCCAGTTTTCAAAGTATATTGAGAAGTTATCAGTGTGGGTCGCACCTAGCCTCATTTTTTATTTAGAATTCGAATAAATTTAGAACTACATTATGTACATAGACCAAAACTGGCAATAAAAACTTTATAACAAAACTGTATAACTAAAAGAGAATTGGTAAAAGGGTTTTTTCGATTATAAAAACTTGTGAAACGTATTGTTATAATTGTATCAAAACATAATACAAAAATATATACTTTAGTTGTTCAAAAAATAAAAAACAAAACCAACAGAGATTTATTCTTAAAATAAATGTGTAATAAAAATAAAAATATGCTAGTGTTTTTTGGAAGTATGAAGAATGCATAAAATAATTGATGGAACTACATACATACATATGTAATTACATCTTAAATTTGGGTATGATTATACATATAAGCATAAGTAATAATGTATGTATGTAT
The DNA here is from genome assembly GCA_905146935.1 of Scaeva pyrastri. Lineage (NCBI taxonomy): Eukaryota > Metazoa > Arthropoda > Insecta > Diptera > Syrphidae > Scaeva > Scaeva pyrastri. Next base: position 9,586,281 of record LR989929.1, on the reverse strand, counting down.
AATAAATGAACTTGAACTTGAACTTACCGTTATTTCAGATCCTAGTTTATCACTTGGCAACAATACTGGACTGTAAGCGTTTGCTCTCCCATCATATGCCAAGTTGTACTGTGGAAATACTTTTTTTACGTACGCATCGAAAGCTTCGCGAATGAATTTTTTCGGGCGATCGGGATCAATTTTGACATCGTAGTGATAAGCAACGTCAGGCATATTTTTAAGATCTAGCATAAGATAATTTGTTTCTACTTCAAATTTATGGCCCAATGTTCCTCTGGGTATGCTAGTTGGGGGCTGAGGCACGCGTACAACAGCGTTGCTTTGTCTGCTGTCACCACCACCTCTGTCTCCGTATCCACCTGCACCACCACGCCCACCCGAACTTCCACCTCTGCCTCTGTTTCCAAAATCACCCCCACGTCCTTCGCTACTGAATTGCCTTTGTCTTTCACCACCTCCTCCTCTGCCACCTCCCCATCCTCCTCTACCGCCACCAGATCCTCCACGACCACCTCCACCTCCTTCATTACTGAACTGTCTTTGTTGCCTTTCACCACCTCCTCCTCCATAAGAATCTTGCTGTTGGCCACCTTGTTGTTGAATAGAGGCTCCACCACCACCTCCCCATCCTCCTCTACCGCCACCAGATCCTCCACGACCACCTCCACCTCCTCCTCTACCTCCTTCATTACTGAACTGTCTTTGTTGCCTTTCACCACCTCCTCCTCCATAAGAATCTTGCTGTTGGCCACCTTGTTGTTGAATAGAGGCTCCACCACCACCTCCCCATCCTCCTCTACCGCCACCAGATCCTCCACGACCACCTCCACCTCCTCCTCTACCTCCTTCATTACTGAACTGTCTTTGTTGCCTTTCACCACCTCCTCCTCCATAAGAATCTTGCTGTTGGCCACCTTGTTGTTGAATAGAGGCTCCACCACCACCTCCCCATCCTCCTCTACCGCCTCCAGATCCTCCACGACCACCTCCACCTCCTCCTCTACCTCCTTCATTACTGAACTGTCTTTGTTGCCTTTCACCACCTCCTCCTCCATAAGAATCTTGCTGTTGGCCACCTTGTTGTTGAATAGAGGCTCCACCACCACCTCCCCATGCTCCTCTACCACCACCAGCTCCTCCTCTACCTCCTCCACCGCCGCCTCTATCACCACCTCTACCACCGCCTCTACCTCCAAAGTCACTACCACTAGGGCCTCCAACACTTCGTTGTTGTTGACCGCCTCCATTTCCTCCTGGAGCTCCTTGTTGTGGCTGCTTAGATTCTGAAAGTACATATATCGATGTGATTGGTGATGTTAGCGCGAACAACCAAATTCCAAAAATGTTACTTTATTAAGTTGAGGAAAAATAAGAATGTCAGTTATCGCAATAACAATCCTAGCTAAATATATGTTAGGTAAACGAGCAGAGCTATTCCAAAATGATTGCCTAGATTGACACAAGTTTTTGTATTCATTAAAATTAATTCGCTCCTTATATTTTTAGTCCAAATTTCTACGCCTAAACATATCATGGGAAATAAACGAGATGATATTATTTGAACTACACAAAAATCAAAAATTACTGTTTTCCCATTTTTCGTAAATAGCTCTCATTTAAAGTGATTTAATTATAATATGTATATGTATGCATTTACTAAATTTTCTATGCTAGGACTTGATTTAAAGACAAATTACGAGGTTATTCCTACATACAAAATGGTCGATTTAGCAATTTTGAAATAACATATATGTATGTAAATATGTGTTTTTAAAAATTTTCGCTTGGGAGGTTTCTGTTTTCAATTCGGAAGCGCTCGTGTTTTAAATGTTCATATATCATTAAACCGCATCTTTGGGCAAGATAATATTTTTAAGAAATAAGTTCCCAAATTAAATACATTTATTAATCGATCCACTAAACATAAACTTTCTTTTGAGACACCTTGTTTTATGTATTATATTTGTATATACATATGTATATCGTCGGTGAAACCAGAAAAGTGTGTAACTCCAAATTTTCTGAAAATGAGATTTGAATGCCATCTGTTAGCCAAACCCGATATCTACTGTTCCTCAAACTGGGAATCTATTTAAAGTTTATACTTTTTATTCTATTGGCAAATTAGAAAATGGTGTAACTCCATGCTCACTTAATTTTGTGAGAAAACCGTGTATCTCCCCATGATGCGGTAGTAATACTAGTGTGAGTGACATTATTTATTTTATAGGAAACTAGCTTTTACCCGCGACTTCGTCCGCATTATTTTTTTGTTTTCTCCCGGTTGTAAGTCCCCCTGCAACAATGTCCCACTATCGTGTTCCTGTGGGAATGAGATATTTTCCCGAAGTAAAAAGTAGTCTGAATTTTGGTACCTTCCTACCCTATAAGTTAAGTAGTGTGATAGAATGTCGCTAAGTTTCTATCCAAGTGAAACTGTTAAATAAAGACAGTTGCATCAAAATTTTATCATAAATTCCCTAAATTATTGCGCCTACCTACCCTCTAAGTTAGAAAAGTGATCAAATACTAACTTGAAGTCTTAGTAACACTCAGTTAAAAAAATAAAACATCAAAATCATTTCAGTAGCTATGGCGTCATGCGCTTCTTGTAACGATCACGCTAGATTTCCGCGGGAATGAAGTAGCCTGTGTCCGTGCCTAAGATCCTATCTTTAAATTAACCAAGTCTTATAAAAATCCGTTCAGCCGTTTAGGGATGATAGAGCTAAACTCCCAGCAAAAACCATAAAAAAATCACTAACTCAATTCAGTTTTCTGCCTACTGCCTAAGAACGATGGCGTGATTATTTATAGCCTATGACCATTTCTAGGTTATCATCTATCACCATACCAAATTTCAGCAAAATCCGTTCAGCCGTTTAGGCGTGAAAGAGTAACAGACAGACAGACAGACAGAGTTACTTTCGCATTTATAATATTAGTATGGATACCTACAAGAACCTAGAGATTCATATGCACGGACTAATAACAGCGTAGGAAAAATGTGAATCTCCTCATAGCACCCGTAACATTTTCTAGTGAAAAGTGTGTATCTCCAAAAATAGTTAAATATTGGGCAACATTTTGATTTTGAATAATTTCCAAATATACACAATATTACGAAATATCAGTTCTGAAAATTTCAGGAAAATCGGGGCAACAACTTTAAAACTATGACGTTTTAATGCTCTCCTGTAAAATTTGCTAATATGGAGTTACACACTTTTCTGGTTTCACCGACGATATACTAGCTGACCCGGCGAACTTCATCTCTCCTACATAGTAATAAAACATAGATAGCGTAAAATGAATTTTAGAAATACACACGCGAAACTTTCAGAACTTTTCAATGAATTTTACACCTTTACGTCACACAGTAAGGACGTAGTAGACAAAGACGAAGTGCTTAGTTGGAAGTTGTATTATACACACTTTTCTAAAAGAATTTTTTTCCACGGATATGATCATGGTTTTAGGTAAAAAACAATGTTTTGGCTGAAATAACGGCTTAAAACCGATCTTTGAAATGATGAGCGCTTAAAGATAGGTTTATTGACAGCATCTCCACGTCACGGATTAATATTAAAAATGTTTCTTTTTATGGAGTGTGTTAGTTAGTACTCTAAAATATCTGTTAAAAGCTTTTATATTCTGATCAAAAACCGTTTGCCTAAATGTAAGGGCCCTTATGTTTATCTGTTTAGAACTTAACTTTTATATTGTTTTGTTTAGTTTGTTTTTCTACATACATATGTATGTATATCGATCAGTTTGTTTATAAAATATTTTGATTCTTATCAAATTCGTTCGTTTCAAATAAATGAATAATTTTCTTTTAAATTAAATACTTTTATTTTATATTCAATTCATGAAAAATAATCAAAACTGCCTCATTAAGTCTCACAAAACTCGCAAGCGATTAAAGAGATGCCATTGCATCCAAAGTGAATATTTGGTGTGAACTACTTTTGAAAGGCGTCAATTCGGAGCGAGACTATGCGATTTGACACCTTTGTTTATTTCTATTCTAACCAAAATACCGTCAAATCAAGACTCTAGACGAAGGAAAAAATCAAACTTACTCAAGTTATGGCCGAGAACTTTCTTTGTACATTTAAAAAGGGAATTCCCCATTTTGAGACTGACGATGATGAAATAGTGCAATCAATAAGACTTCGTATTATTACTACGCATTCATGTATATCCAACAAAAGAATTTAATAAGTATATTTACCATTTTTCTTTTCGACAGGTTTATTGCCAGGATTTCCTGATCCAGTTTCAGGCCCTTTATTTTGGTTTGGGGGCTTATTTCCCTGCGGGCCATCTTCAGAGTTTTTCTTATCTAAAGTTAGAATTCCATATAGATAGATGCAAGAAGCAAGTTTTCAAGTATTATACTTACTTTTTTTTCCCATTTTGCTTGCTATTTGTTTTTAATTTGTATTCAAAAACTTTAAAATTTTATTAAAATAAAATAGAAATCTTTACTATATTTATAAAAATTAGAAATACTGCTTCTCTCTGCTGAGTTTATATCAGAATAAAAATTAATTTCTTTTCTTACTTGAAATGAATGCAATATAATGCACTGAAAAATCAAATGGGATGAACTTTAGTCAGGGATGTCGTGGTATTGCTATTTCAATATTAATTTAATTTGTAATCCGTACAGCCAAAAAAAATATGGATGTGAATGAACAGAGCTCACGATTATGTACGTGTATTTGAAAAACACGTATACACAGAGTCCGTGTAGTTAGAAAAGCCCAAAAAAATATCCGTGTATTTATTACACCTATAATTATTCTCTTATTATCCGTGTACACGGATTTTATTTATCCGGATCTTAATTAGACGGATGGAATTTTTGATTTTTTTATAATGGTTTTATTTTTTTGTTTTAGTTTGGTAGTTTAAGTAAGCTGACTGTTTTCCTATTTTATTTCAACAAGTTTTAATAAAAAAATGTTAGCCCGGACAACTTTACTATCAGTGTAGTTGAAATACACGTGTTATTATATAATTACACTGATTCAAATCCGGATATTCTTAATACACGGATATCTGTGTATATGATTGTTATTGTATTCGGGGGCTCTAGAATAAATAAATAAACATTAATTGCAAGTAGAGCAATTTTTAAATGATTAAAATTTCCATTGTTATGCTTGTCGATATTCCTTGTTCGCATAGTATTTTTTCGGTAATAAAGATATTCATGGAACAAAATAAATTGGTATATTATAGAAATGTAAATATATATTATTAAAAATAAATATATAAATAAATATAAGTCGAAATTAATAAGGTTAAACCCTGCCCAAAATATTCTTCCTTTTGTTATAGATCCGTACTCAAATTCGATTTAATCAAGCAAGTGAATCATATTATATATTTGATCATGTGAAGCCCTCTATACGCGCATTTCCTGATTGGAATTGTGTTTATAACTTAATATTTTATTGACGTTCGCTATTTTCATCCTCTTTTTTTTTGAACAACAACAACCAGCAACAGTCTGACAAGTGTTGACACAAAATACGATTTACATATGTTTTTTGACTTAAGATACTTTTAAAGAAATCAAAAATGAAGAAATGGATTATTTTGTCTGTAGTATCCTACTAAAACCTTATTTATAAAAAAATAACAATGATAGTTAATAATTTTTTAATTATTTATTTAGCACTAACACTTCCATCAATCGTATTATGTGTAAGAAAGTATTCGACTGCCCGAAAAATTAAATTGAGGTGATCTTAATAGAAAAACAAAAATAATTTCTCCATGTAAGATGTTTATAATTATATTTACTACAGAGAAGAAGTTCGCGGAATGTTTCAACATGCTTATGAAGGATATCTTCGTCATGCAAGTGATTATGACGAATTGCGACCATTGACTTGCGATGGCATCAACACCTGGGGGAGTTACTCATTGACTCTAATTGACGCCTTAGATACACTGGCTGTGATGGGAAACTTCACAGAGTTTCGACGTGTTACCCAGTTAGTAATAGAACGAATGAACTTTGATACTGATATAAACGTATCGGTTTTCGAGACAAATATTCGTATAGTTGGAGGCCTACTTAGCGCTCATTTAATGTCCCACACGGCTGGCGTAGAACTCGAACCTGGCTGGCCATGTAACGGTCCACTTTTAAGACTAGCGGAAGATGTCGCAAAAAGGCTGTTGCCAGCCTTCGACAGCAAAACTGGAATGCCCTACGGAACGGTCAATCTTAGACACGGCGTTCCGCCTGGTGAGACATCTGTTACATGCACCGCAGGTGTGGGTACTTTCATTATAGAATTTGGAGCTTTAAGTCGTCTAACAGGTGACCCTATCTACGAAGAAGTAGCTTTAAATGCTATATACTCGCTCTGGGAGCATCGTTCGTCTATTGGATTGTTGGGAAATCATATCGATGTTCAGACAGGGAGATGGACGGCTCAAGATGCTGGTATAGGCGCTGGTGTGGACTCCTTTTTTGAGTATCTGGTTAAAGGGTCTATAATGCTAAACCGGCCTGATTTATTGGAACTATTCCACGAAGGCCGTGCAAAAATTGACAAGTACATGAAACGTGATGATTGGTATGTGTGGGTGGGGATGAACAAGGGACAGGTAACATTGCCTGTGTTCCAATCATTGGAAGCATATTGGCCAGGCGTGTTAAGCCTTATAGGCGATATTAGTCCTGCTATGAGAACTCTACATACTTTCCATACAGTCTGGAGGCAGTATGGATTTTTGCCCGAATTTTATAATATTCCCGCAGCTGAGGCTGGCTCAAATAGAGAGAGTTATCCTTTGAGACCAGAGTTGGCCGAATCGGCAATGTATTTGTATAGAGCTACAAAAGATCCTTATCTACTAGAAATTGGTGAAGATATGATTACTAGCATCGAATATAGCGCAAAAACCTCTTGTGGGTACGCCACAGTAAGTAAATTAAAGATTTTTTTTTTTATATTATGTACATATCTGGAGTAAAATAACTTTTGTTGAATGTAACAATAAACAATGAATGGTCATGTTTCGTCACTTCTTTTTTTTAAATCTCTTAAGCCCATTTATTGATGGCCCCTGGCTCATTTTTGCTTGCTGCATTTTGAAACAGAAATAAATTTAATGTAAGCGAGCGTTTTTTTCTTCGAGCCCATTAAATATGTAGTATTGTAAAAATATTGCTTTTTCAAATTTAAAAAAAAGCTTAAATTCTCTATTAATTTTGTTTGCATTTAATAATATGTGTGTTTTTAATTAAAAGAGACTTCTAATAGAAATATTTTACTTAAAATTATTTGATTGCCTTACTCGTAAATGAAAAAAATACAATGAAAAAATCTCTTTATGGTTTTAAAAATAATAACATTTTTAATATTGTTTAAATAATTTGTCTTGTAAAATGTAAAGCTGCATTTATAAATCGTGCTCATATGTTAGAACATTTAGCAATGTCTTGTATTCTTTAAGGATATGCTTCCTTTTTTTATAACAGGTAAACATGAAATGCATATTGGACTTGCTTATCTGGAAATTAAATTGCTTCCAACCCTTTCAAAATTATTATCCATATTAGTCATATATGGACACAATAGATAAGACAAAACTATATTTCTAGATCCCTAGGCAATAAGATCGTTAGTGTATAAATATTACCTCAAGAAATTTAAGTAAAATAACCTTGACACATTAAAAAACGTATATTTTTACTGTTTTTCAGATAAGAAACGTTCGAGACCATCGCAAAGACAATCGAATGGAATCTTTTTTTCTTTCTGAAACTACAAAATACCTTTATTTATTATTTGACGAAGACAACTTCCTCCATAACAACGGCGGCTACGGTCGTCTATTTGAAACACCAAATGGTGTGTGCATTATCGAATCAGGTGGATATATTTTCAATACGGAAGGTCATCCAATGGATCCATCTGCCCTCCAATGCTGCCACGACCAACCTACAAAAGATTTGTTTAACGAATTTGATCTTGCAAGCTACTATAGAGATGTTAAAATGCATAATGAGCTTCAAAAGCAAACAGTCCAAATGGAAAAAATGAACAAATACCATTGCCCTGAAATCAATAGAGCAACAGATAACAAACGCACAGATACAAATCTATCAATCGATATTGAAGTCTTTGACACTGATGAAAGTGGTACAGACCTGGCAAATGATATGTTAGAAAATTTCAAAAAAATTCAAAATGATGCGCAAAATCAATTTGAAACTTTCTATGTCAAAGATATAATCGACGCTATTAATGGAGTAAATACAATTGATGAAATGCCTACGGCTTTATTAGCTTTTATGGAAAGTCACATAATAGACCCCGAGAAAATAAGAAATTTATTTAAAGTCAATTCGTCCACTGCATCAGAAATAGATTTGTCGAAACCTCGGTCTATCTGGAGTTTATATATGGAGCAACATAGATTACGTGCCAATATTGTTGTAGTTGAGGCATTTAATCTTCAAAAATTTGATAAGTATCAAAACGAAACACACGCCGTTGTGAACGAAATTCTGGAACTATTCAACGCAACAATGTTGGATTTGGATAAATTGGTAAACAGTTCTAGAGTGCTTCGAATTATTTTAACTGCTCAACAATGGTATAAAACAAAAATGTCTGATACCGTAGATATGCTTGAATTTACAAGACTTTTCGCAATCGACAGTAGAGATGAAAATACATTTCAGGATTTAATCGAATCGAAGATAAAACTTTCATCTCTGCCTGTTCCCGAAATACCAAAATCAAATTCTATTGATTTGGATTTGTTTGAAAAGTTGCATAAACTTGCTCGGTTTAAGAAACGCATGATAGAAACATTCCAGAAATTGCAATCATTAATCGAAAGCAATGAAAAAAAAGACTCTGAACATTCAACACCTCCACCATCGATCGCGAAGCAATATACTTCTGGGGAAGAATTCGATGAAACTACCGGATCTAAGAATGATGAACTCATTTCAATAGATCCCGAAAGATGGAGTAGTAAGGAAAATACACCACAATCCTCGCTTAATACATTTTTCAAACAACGACCAACTACAGTTAGCGAAGAGTCAACGAATAATTCCGTTTTGACGGAGTTTGTTCATTCCATAATTAAATCAACACTTCCTCCAAAGCTGAAGTTTGATGAGCAAATGTTCCTCAAAAAGATACGTTCGCAAGGTGTATACATGAATCGAACACAAAAATATGAACTTTTGACGTGCAAAGCTCCAAAGTTTGCAGAACGGTTTGCTTATCGCTATGAAGTTGTGTGATGATTTACCTGATTTCATTACAAACCGGTGGAAAAGTCCTTTAGTTTGGTAATAAAAAACTATTTTTGATAAATCAATAAAAAATGTTTAAAAAATTTTGTTATCAGTTGAAAGACTTTTAACTCGAATCGAACTCAACACTTCAGGCTTTTGATCGTTCATTGAATGGTGAGTAGAGTATGTATATACGTGTTAATTCTGTCATAAATAAAGGAAACAAAATTAATTGTTTAAATATAAATGTTCAACCAAGTGGTTTGTCGATCGAATCAATTGGATGTCCTTGTCCTACAACTAAAAATCCTAACAGCCCAAAATTATCTTGGCGCCAAGCGCTTCAAAATGTTGGGTATGATTTTTAACTTATTGGAACTTTTTTCATTAGTTATGAATATAAAATTGACCATAGAGTAATTGAATCATCAGTTAGAAGGGAATAAAAACCAAATTGACTTTGTTTTGCAACTGTCATCTCTATAGCTAATCGCAACTTACAAGTTTAAAAAACAAAATCGTTTTAATAACTGCAATATAGTAGATTAAATAAAGCTTTAGTTAGAAGATGGAAACAACAACAATTCATATAGAGAAGTTATTCAGTTTATTACGTTTTTCCAAAAGTTAGGTCAAATGGATCCCTTCTTCCAACTGGTGATTAAATTGTTATAATTTTCTTAATTAACTTGCAAAATAAAAAAATATTTTATTTCTTAAAAAAAAACTAAAATGTCGAAAAATATAACTACATATTGGTAAAAAATATTTTGGAGTCGCATCTCGAACTTTGAGAACAAACATAAACATTTTGACGCGTTATTGTTATAAGTATTTCATTTATTTTTAAGGGTTTAATAACTCAAATGAAAAAGAACAGCTATTAACATTGATTTTTAAAGAAAATGATATTTTTCAGTTACATTTTGCAAGTTAGATTATCCACAATAATACTTATTCAGCTAACTCTTTGTATATACATATAATTACATATATAGTATTCTCATGGAACACAATTTTGTGTTACCGAGGAGACAACATTGGGGGCGCTAGCTGTATTGAAATTTCTTAATTAAAAGGAACGATAAGAGCCAAAGTTAATATAAAAAAAATAATAATGTGCGAGTGAAAGGAGTATTTTATTTTCTGTCATAAGAAATAGGGAGTGCGACAGGGTTGGTTGTTTCCCGCCACAACAAAAAGGCAAAAAAAACGTAAATATAAACAAAAATTTTACGTTCCTTCTTGCCTGAGCATTATTCGCATGTTTGTGGCTGCCTAGCGACGGAGTCTTGTGTGCTATACATTTGGCTGTAGCTATGTATGCTTTAATCATTGTAGGTATTTTGCTATTTCAAATTCGTTTTGAATAGATTTTTCAATTTTTATGAAATCTGATTCGTTGTTGTCAAATTTGTAGGCCCTTGCATTGTTGTATTTGTTGTTTTTTATTATTTTGCAAATTGTTCGTAAGGGAGTAGGTGGATAAGCAAAAGTAGCTTTGCAGGTAAAGTGTTGCTACTTGATATTAAATTTATGAGAAATAAAATAAAACAAATTGGCGACAAAAATAATGTTTTAACTTTTTAAAGGAATATTCATTTTTATTATGTTTTGTTGAAGCAAAAATATTTAAAGGTAGATTTTTACCTATTTTTAAGAAAAAATAGCTACACCACAACCGAAAAAATAATTTTCACGTACAAATAAAGTTGTTTTTTCAAGTGAACTAAGAAATAATTGACATTCTAGTATTGTCGTGATTTACATCAAAATTTGTATTTAAATGACATTTTGACGATTATTCATGCGAATTGCAATAAAGTTGTATTAGGTACCTTCTTTCATGTAAAATAACCTTTTTGTGTTCAATATTTGTTTAAACATTTAAATTTGAACTGAACTTTGTTAAAAAGCTTAGTAATAAACAACTAATAACTTTTGCTGGATTGACAATTATTTATTAAAACACTAAAACCTCAAAAATATTTTATCTATGGAAAATATTTATCATTAAAAAAAGTTGAAATACCTAATTGAATTTACTTGCTGGAAATTATTTTCATTATTTGAAAATATTATTCTCATTGGGCAATGATTCTTCGAATTGGCAACTACATTTTCATTCTTCATCCTCTTTGACGCTTTTTTTGCCTTATTGTTATTTTTTTTAATCTCCCCTTCCTATTAACTCTATATATTCGTTTCAGATTTTTTTGCGTTGACATATCTCTCAAATTATTTTTTTCTTTTTTTGGTTCTCTCTTATTTTCTTCTCGTCACCTCTCTTAAATATGCATAAATATTGATTCCGAGGAGACAGGTTAGGGGTCGCGTCGAGCGTTCCTGTTCATGATTGCAATATTCCATTCTATATAGGTACAAAGGTTAACTTTCATTAATATACAAAAATCTACTTGTAACAATAAGACGACAGCACTGATGGAAGTGCCAGCTGTCAAAGAATAGGGACTAGTTGAGTTTGAGCGCAATAGCATGAGCCATTCCTAAAATACGAGTTTTAGAAAACAAAACAGATGCTTTGATTGATTTACCTTAAATTAACTGCATAACCTAAAAATTAGAAACATTTTTTCGATGCAGAACGAAATGAATGTGTATGAAATTTTATTGTTTTGTAGAATAATAAATTATCAAAGTTCCTGCTACGCCACTAAAATTCCACTCGGTCGCAACTTCAATGCAATAGAAATCTAAAACAGCTTATGTCCAAACGATGTCATTTATTTCTGTCTAGTGTCAATGAAAAATAGTTTTATCAGAACTGAACAGCACAAATAAAACAAATAAAACGTTACAATAGATTAAACCATTTTCAAAAAAAAGACACCAATTTCACCAATCCCAATAAAGTTGGTAAATAGGCATTTTTAAAAAATGTAGATACAGATTAAGTTAAAACTAGCTGACCCGGTGAACTTCGTCTCTCCCAAATTAAACGTCTTAACATAAACTCAAGCGTACATAGTAATAAAACATGAATAGCGTAATAATGAATTTTAGAATTATGCGAAATTTTCAGAACTTTTCAATGAATTTTACATCTTTACGTCAACTTCACGCAGTGGGGACGTAGTAGAAAAAAATCAATTTTTCGAAGTGCTTAGTTTGAAATTGTATTATACTTTTCTAAAAGAATTTTTCCCACGGATATGATCATGGGCCACGATGGGCCAGCATTTTTCTGGAATTTTGTTAAGTTCATAGCAAATTAATGGGCTTATAATCCACCCAAATGAACCAAAAGTGCGTTATGGGAAGCATGCACGAATTCGTTTTGAGTGTGATGTCCTACAGTCGTCATTTTTTGAAAAAAATTATGTTTTATTTTTTTCTATTTTTGTTTCTTTTTGACAAAAGAAAAAACTAAGAATTTGTTTTTTGATAAGTACGTAAAGGTGCTATAACCCTTATATTTCGGTAAAGGTAGTGTTATGTGTAAATCCACCGTACCCATTTTGTGCAAACTTCACATAAACCGTTTTCTAAATAGTCCGAACAAAGCTTAAAAATTTGGTTTAGATAGGTGAGCCCGTTCTTGAGTTATAAAATTACGACGAAAATTGGCATTGATTTTTATATATATAGATACATATAAATATGCTATTTTTTGGCTTTTCCCGGCAATTATTCGAATTCTTCTCACCTTTTAAATCTTCCCTAGACCTCCACGAACATTTTAAGACCAAGATGGGATAAATCCGTTTAGCCGTTCTCGAGTTTTAGCGAGATTAACGAACAGCAATTCATTTTTATATATATAGATTAAGTATTCATTACACATATCAAGTTTTCATTGTTTTTAAGATGTATTCTGCTATTCGGGGGTGGAGACAAGTCCAACGAATCAATTTCAATAACCATGAAAATTGGTTCAGCAGATCTCGAGTTATAAGTGTTGTAACAAACCCGTCTTTGTTTTATATACGTAGATAAAACAAAAACCGAGCCATTTTAATTTAAAAATCAATAACAATTTTAGCTTATCTATTCACCTTTAACAAATCTGTTCTAGGTTCAATCATCAAAAGTAGAGTAACTACTTTACGCCGCATATAGCTGGAACCGATCCCACTAGACGACCTTGATTGAATCAAGAATATGTTTTTGCGTGTGTACTGAAATGACATAGTAATAAATCTAGTTCCCTATCCCTAAATTTCGGATTTATGTACTATGTATGTTGAAAACGTAGTAATCCACAATACCGCACACACACAAGAACGTAATTTCGATTCCATTTGAATTCAATCTCTCGATCTCGATTCAGATTTCAGATACACCAACACCATATCTGGATCGAAATGATAACCGGGGTAAATAGTTAATAAAATCTAAAATTTTGGGACAGCTTCATTGAACGAAGCTAACATGTGTTATGGTTTTGCTTTGGTAATAATTTTCTAAAAAGAAAAGAATTTTTTAATTTGTGTTTCTCGAAAGCCCTAAATTTCCAAATTCCAAAGTAATAAATTATGGAAGAACAACCCAATACTAGAGATACAATTACGAAGCTCAAATCGTCATTGCCAATATGTAGAGTCTGCTTGGATTTTTCGATGGAATACATCGACTTTGAAGCTACTCTTTGCGTTATCAATAAACGCGAGATTACTTTTTCTGAAGGATTTCATGAAATAATTCCAGATAATAGGAGTTTATCTCACGAAAATATTACAAATTTTTGTGCAGCATGTGGAAAAGAACTCCTCAGTGCTTACCTTTTTATGAAACGCATAAAACATACAAATTATATTCTGAAAAAAGTTATAAACTTAATTGATGACCATGGCGACGAAAACGAGATCAAAACAAAAACAGATGCGATAGAGTTTAGAGATCTCGGATTAGAGAGCGGCGACGAAACTGATAAAAACTACCACGGATGCACGGAGGATATTGTCAAAAATAATGGTTTCAACAATTCGGTAAGTAGTAATTTGTTTTTATTTGATTCAATAGTTTTTTATCAGAGTATAAATTTATGCAGCAATTTGTTTGTGATGAATTTATCAAGATAGAAGACCTTGCAGAAGCAGAGTTTGATTTCGAATATTTAACAGTATGTGATCCTGAAGTAACGCTAGAAAAAAAGGAATTACTAAGTGAGGTACAGCAATGCAGTTTTATTTTAAAAGTTACTTAGTATCCGCTTTATATAATTAGCCAGAAACACAATGTCTTGTTAAGGAAATAGATGGGTTGGATAATGAGAACAACAGTGAATCGGCTATGAGGATGAGTACGGAATGTGGGTTTTCCGAATCAGAACGAAAAGAAAGACAAAATTTAGAACAAAATGAGATCAAATCAAAAGAAAATTATCTCATTGAGTGTTCTTACTGCGACAAACTTTTCAAGAGGAAAGATCTAAAATCGCATGTGTCGAAACTTCATGGGTATTTTGATTCAGACTTTCATAACAAACGTACAGGTAAGACAATAATTATTTTCAGACAATATAAATTAATTAGTATTTTTAAAATACCGATAGCATAATATATTCTTTTCTAACTTTAGTTAACATTAATAGTCACTTTAATATTTGGTTAAAAAAATTAATCTAACAAAATCAGAAGTGTATTTCTAAGTCAAATATAGCTGCATACGATAATATTGCACTGAATTCTATTCCTACCTAGTTTTTGTTATTACAAAAAAGAAAGAGTAACAATAATGTATTTTATATGCTGTTCACTTTTCATACAGAAAAAAGTTCTAATTTCCACTTTCGCCAACAACACACTAAAACAAATTACCAGAAAGAATTTGATTACAAAAAGTGTTCATATTGCCGAAGAATGATACGTAAATCTAATATGGAAAAACATTTGGTAACACACTCTGCAGGAATCAATAAAGCAATCAATTGCTCTGTTTGTGGTAAGTTAAGTTACACGTGTATTCATAGCATCTATACAAAAGTGGTTTCTAGTATAAAAACATCATTACGTTTAAACTTCTGTTTTTTATGTTCACTTCCTGTATTTTTTTAAGATGAAACTTTTTCAACAAATATTGATCTAAAACAACACTTTCACTCACAAGCAAATGAGTGCAACCGGTATGCCTGCCAAATATGTGGAAAAATTTGTCTAAAGCCATTTACGTTAAGAAATCACATTCAAGCAAAACATTTATCAGAACGTAGAAAACACCAATGCGAAGACTGTGGTCTTTTCTTTTCATTCCCGTCACTTTTGAAGGAACACAGAAGGAAGCACATCATAAATAATAGATTTAAATGTTCGTATTGTGATCGAACATTTGTGCGAAAGCCACAGCTAGACATTCATATACGTTATCATTTGAATGATTTTCCATACAAGTGCGACCAATGTGACAAATGTTATGTCTCCAAGAGCAATTTAACTGATCACATAAGATCGAAACACACGAAGACAACATACGACTGCGAAACATGTAAGCAGAAATTTAAATCACAAACTGGACTAAGGAAACACAAATACGCACATGACGGATACCCGTACAATTGCCCGTTGTGTAGTGTTGGACAAACTTCGCGATCTGGGTGATTAGTTTTTTTGTGTGTGTTTAAGAAAAAATAACTCTTGTTTCTTTGTTTGATTTACAGAATGAAGCAGCACTTAATGGGAGTTCACAAAGATGCCCTAACGGAAGAAGAATTCGATATTATGTTTCCCATTATAATTCCAAAGACTGGTTTTCGAAGACCCAAACATACGCGAATACAATAAACAACGAAACGTAGGTTTAATACACTCGGTTAATTGTTAGGAAAGTATGAAAGGGGTTAAAAGTCTTATGCGGGAAGAGTGATCCAAAAAGATCCTAAAACGCTTTGGCAACTATTTTCTAATATCGTAAGAATGAATAGTGAGACTTTGTGTTTCTGAGACCAAATTTGTAGGTCTTGACTTTTAAGAAAGAATTATCTCAGCTAGAAAGGAAAAAGTCAAGAGCGAATATTTCAAATAGTATAAGTGTACGGAAAATTTTATCAAAACTTCTAAAATTCAAAAGATACTTTTCACTTTTTTTTCTGATTCGAAGATAAGACCATGGTAAATGTATCCCCTAAAGCTCCAAATGCCTACTTCGTTTCTTGTTCTAAGGCTAAGAAGGTAATGGGTACGAAATATACAATATTAATAGCTCATACTCATACATTATGTTTGAAAACCGCGTTATCGAGGAAAACCAAGGACTTACTCATCTCATATTGTATCAGTTATCATCATGTATACAAATTAATTCAAATTAAAAAAGTATCCATACTGAATAGTAAGGGAGCCAATCGTAGGATTACCTATCCAATCAAGAGACAGAAAATAACCATCGGTAGATTACAGGTCACTTATTAAGAATCCGCTGGTCAGGCAATCATATTCAGGGATCCTTTCGGTGGGAGAGGGTTACTTCTGGTACGTTTTTTTTTGGAACTTACCTATCCAATCGGCGCATCGACAAATTTTTCTGTCACTAATAAGAACTTTTAGTGTAGGTGGTGGGCTCCCGAACTATAAAAATACAGTTTAAAGTAATAAGTTTCCATAAAAAACATTTTAAACTACATACATATACATATGTACATATTTATTTTAATCATACAATTTATTTTTATTTTTTAATTTATTACAAATTATTATACCTATGTACATATAAGAATTAACAAACACTTCAAACTTGATTCCTAAAAAACATACTCCCTTAGCTTCAACACCGTTCTTTACTTATGAACAATTCAAGAAAAAGTCATGTGTGAACATTATTGTCACGCAGTATTTCCAGTTCTTCGGGTAATGCACAGACCCTTAATTGTTTTTCGATTAACAAATCTTGCAAATGTGACAATTCTTGCGGAACGAATATGGCTCCGTCTAAATAAATAGCCTTATTCCACGGACAATCATCAAGAGCAGCTAGCAAGCACTTCTTAGTCGTTTCAAAGGGCGTCTGGCTATCCGACAAGCATCGCATATAGAATCTCCAATATAAAGCATTTCTTTGAAATACCGTTGTGCCCTCTAATGATTTCAGTAAGTTCAATATTCTATTCTTATAAGTTTTTTCGTTGTGTGCTTCCTCCCACGGAGTAACATCAGCATCAAACTGATTATTTGATCGTTTGCATCTCATCCTAGCCACAGTTATAAGAAATATTATCGAAAATATCGAGTTCGATCGCAAGATAGTACTTCGGATTTTAAACCACGGTTGGTTGTGCAACACTGTACAAGATTGGAGAAAGAATAAATTGCCAGGAAACTCGTTCATTGCTTGCGTGATTTTGTCAAAGATGAGTACATTGGAAACAATACACGTCGAACTATCACATTGCATAAGCGAAATCAGTAACTCATAAACTTGTTCGCGAACAAATTTGTGTCTTTCATTATTTTCGACAAAACGGCGTAACATTGTTTCCAAAAAAGCCATCGCTTCCAGTTTGTTACCTATAATGTAAAGATACCATGTTTTCATATTCATAAGATTTAAAAGAAAATCGGAGAAGAAATATTGCTCAAGCTCCATTATTTTTACATTCTTTTCAATATCGACCAAAGCGTCGAGTCGATCTGAGATCTTTTTTAAGCCCGATTGTCTACGAACTGCTGTGAAGTTATAATTTGATTCCAAGGATTTGTCCAGTGGAAGAGATAAAGAATAGCACATCAGAACCTTCAAAGCCTTTTCCAATTGTTTTTCTTTTATTAAAATATTCACGTAGCATACATAACCATTGGATAAATCTGAATTAACATTTTCATGATCGTTGCCGGTGAGGATTTGTCCAAAAATAACCTCACAAGTATGAAGATCTCCTAGTTCGTACTCTAGCAAGGCGTACTCCGTATAGAAATTGAGTACATTTCGATTCTGGTCTTTTTTAAAAAGTTGTTTTACCTTCGATCGCAAGTTCTTTTTATATTCTGCATCTAGTTTGTTGGCTAGTTTCTGGAGAATAAGCAAAACTCTCTCAAATCGGAGCCAAATTAAAATAAATAAGATTCTTTTTCGCTCATCAATCTCCTCAAAGCACTTAGCGCAAGTCAAAAGAATATCATTAATGGTCTTAGTATAAATTTCATAGCCGATTGTCGTGTTTAAAAATGTCGGGCAAACACAAACTTCCTTCGAAAGTTCAAAGATGCCATCATAAAAATCTTGGAACTTTTCACCTGGACATTTGTAGTTGTTTAGCAAGACGACTAAAATATCTTCAATTGCATCGGTATCTCCGATATTTTCTACCTGTGTGTTAAACCTATTTCTCAGGGAGCAGCTGTTTACTAGTGGAACTTTTAACAATCGCAATATTACCAGTATCATATAAAAAGAATTCTCTCGCTGTTGTAAAGGATAAATGTAGTAGCAGATGTCTTCATTGAACACTATCCTCTGAGGGTCACTGCATTGGGTGGTTTCCGGACACGGCAGGTAGTTGAAACTCTGTCGCAACTTTTCAATACGTAGCCAAATCTCATTCATCGGCAGACCAGACTGCAAAACCAATTCTTCGTACTCAATTAATGTCTGTTGGTCTTTTTCCAGAGGTTTCAGGGAGGAAAATTTGTCAGGCGAAACATTGAGCTCTAGAGCAAGCAATATAAGGGCGAAGAAGAATTCGTTAAGGCCCGATTGCCTCAAAAACAGGGCACAGTTGTTAAAAAGTTTTAACATAATACTATCGTCTTGCAGTTTTCTGTGCATTTTTTGCATGCATTGCTCGTAGATCTTTAAAACATCAGGAACAACACAACGGGCCATAGTACATTGTGTTGTTAAAATTTGAGACGTCCACAGGACATAGTTGTAGGGATCTTTACTGATAAGTTTATCGATAATTTTGCTCACCTCGAACGAAGGGTAACTGGCATTTGCTATGTCCACGTATAATCTATACAGAGTTTCATTCCCAAGATGATGAAAAAGAGCACGCTGGAGAATTTCTAGTTTTTTCTCGGAAAGAAATGTTTTCGACCATTTATAGGGGTTTTGATCTTGTAGTTTGACCAAGTCAACCCAGTAAAAATCCTCACTTGGATTTTGTGCAATCTTGCGATTCAGATCGGTTGTAGCCTGGGTAAATTTGTTTTCGTCCAGACAAGCTGTTGTGGATGTGTGTGTCTGAGTCTCATGGCACAATTCCGATTTAAAATATCTTTTGAAATGTTTAATAGGCCGACTAGTTGAAGCGCCACCGAATGTTCGGTGATAGTGAAGCCGATACCTTGGACAGGCTGGTTTATGAAGGGTTTTAATAGTACGATATTGACTGGCACCTTTTTTGTCAATGTAGAACTCTTCATCACCATTGAATTCAAGAGACAATGTTTGTTTTTCAGGTGAACAAAGGCGTTTCTTCTTGCTTTTCTTTTTAGAATCTTTCGAAATTTCATTTTGCTTATTTGAAGTGTGTGACGGATTGTTTAGAGTATCTTTAACATTTAACAAATCTGGGAGAATATCAGAGTCCAATTTATTGAAGCTTGAATTTTCAAGCCAAGTAGAGGTGGAAGACGTTATTGGGTCAATTTCCTTGGGTAGTTCATCTTGATCTTTGATAGTTGTACCAGCGTATGCTGGGAACAAAGACATTTTTTGTTGAAAACTAGTATTTTACTTTTACTGGTAGTTTAATTTTAATAAGAATGATAAATGACGAGTTTCACAAATTACAAACGTTTATTTACATTTTACAAATTGCTACTGAAATAGATTTAGAATTTAAGATGGATTCACAATGGCAAAAAGTATGTTTGGCAACCTGAAAATATCACAAACATTCTTAAAGGTACTGAGTTGTATAGCCCCTTTAAAATACATTTCATGCAGATAGATTTTTTTTTTAATTTAATTTAATTTTGTATGTACCTCTCAATTTTTTCTACAATCATAACCTAAAATTTGACAAAGATGTTTGTGGAGAGTAGAATATGGAAAACAGCTATTTTATTTTAGTATTAAATTTGAATAAGAAAATTCCTGTTTGATACGTATGTAGGAATATTCTTGCATCCCAGAGACTAACTCTGCAAGTGTGAATCGCAAATTGTTTGTGGAGAGTAGAATATGGAAAACAGCTATTTTATTTTAGTATTAAATTTGAATAAGAAAATTCCTGTTTGATAGGTATGTAGGAATATTCTTGCATCCCAGAGACTTACTCTGCAAGTGTGAATGGCAAATTGTATTGTGTATTTGTGTTGGTTGCATGTGTTAATATTTGAAATACATACATTGGAGACACCAATAAGATTTTTGTATAAAAAACATCTTTGACAGCCCACAGTGTTAATATTGCCTCGCACTCAATTTACTTTTATTATATAGAAAATATAAGGACGCCTTTTATCAATAACTGAGCATGGCTTTAGATATGACATGCCATGCAATAGCACTAGCAATCATTCGTCTTGTAATCGGGTTATCCATCTCAGAATCGCTTAAGTTGACCCAAGGCCCTTAGACACTTTTTCATGTATGGCCAGCTTTATAATTTTGACTTACCAAACACACCTTTCACTTAAATCGAACTGTCAAAATCAGTCACAAATATACTTCGTCTATGGCGAAAAAGGGAAAACATTCAAGATAAAAATAGTTCTACGGAAAATTTGAATCCTTGGCTTTTTAAATGTTTTACTAATATCATGAAATAAGCGCTTAATTATGGAAGAATACGAATTATTAGAAATAGCGATCTGCCGCGTTTGTCTGAAAACAGTAGACGAATACATAGAGCTGGACACGTTTATTCAAAACGATCAAGAAGATGAAGTCCATACTTATTTGGAATGTTTCAAGGCTTGTACACAGTTGGATATTAAACTTGATGATTTTCAACCCAAACATATATGTTCTGCATGCTCCTACGAGTTATATGCTGCCTATAAATTTATAACAAAAGCTAAGATGTCTCATGAAATCCTTACAACACAAGCAAATGAAGAAGTTAAATTGGAGAACGATGAAATTTTTATTGAAGAACAGCATGATACCGATTTCAAAACAATTGATAGTACTGTAAACAATGAAGATGTTTTATATATGTCAATGGGAGACAATGAAATTGTTAGTTTTCTCTAATAACATTCATTCGTAAAATTAAATTAAATTATTAATCTTAAGGTAGAGGAGGAAGTAGTCGTAAGTTCCCAAGCAGAAATTGGCTACAGTGACGAAAAAGATGAACCAATTGTTCAAGTTTACGATGAAGTTGTCTCAATAGATGATTTTGATGAGGAAGAAATTATTGAACTCGAGCAAAAGTCCTCGGCCAAAGTAAAATGCAATTTGTGCAGAAAATACTTCACAAATTTAAATGAGCTTAAAGAACATGGCGAGCAGGAACATGGTAAATTATAAATTTTGTTTAATAATATTGATTCAATTTGTGTAATTTCATCGTCTTTCACTTTCCGCAACCCATTACATTTACACGCCTATCAGTGTGAAATTATAATATAGGAGGGCGGGTGAAATATTAAAAAAGTAATAACTATAAAAATTGTTTATTTCTGATTTTCAGAGAGCGCAGAATATTGTTGTCAAATTTGCTTTCATCGCTTTACCTTTAAGTATGGCCTCAGTGATCATATTAAGCGCAAACATGATACGTCCTATGTGAATTGCAGTGTATGTGGAACTCCAGTACAAAGCTGTTTAATGCGTTCACACAAAAGAAAAGAACACTTAAACACAACATTTCTCTGTGCAGCATGTCGTAAGTACCTACATACATACTACAAATTGAAAACATACAAAATATTTCAATGGCTTTTTATATCAAATGTATCTAATGTTTGACTACAGAAACCATAGAATTTATGATACTAAATTCGTGCAAGCTAATAAAAATACAAGTTTGTCATTGCAATTGATAAACTGAAAATTGCATTAAGACTACCCGATTAAATGGAGTAGTGGTTTGCTTCCGCAAGCTCCGTTTAAATGAGGTAAAATTATCAGTGACAACAGAAAAGTTTTTCCAGGTTTACAAGTACATACATACATATATGTTTCTGATGATGGTGGAGTTGGCACTCGTAAACATGCGGTGTCCTTATCAAGTTTTTGTAACATTACATTTTTAAAAACTGGGAATATAATTCTTATTTTTATTTTCTTGTGCAGCACGTACTTTTAAAACCTCAACCGGCCTTCAAATACACAGCGAAACCCACAAAGAGAATCGTCAGAGAAATTTCGAATGTGAGCAATGTAATAAAAAATTCCTCACCGAGCGAACTTTCAAGGTTCACACTCGTACTCATTGGGAGCGAAAACACTTTAAGTGCGAATTATGCGACAAACAATTTTTGCAAAAGATCAACCTCAAACTTCATATGCAAATGCATCGTGGCGAAACCATGGACTGTATATATTGTGAAAAAAAATTTGTTCGTAAAACAGATTTGACCGTTCATTTGCGATTCCACACCGGAAATTTTCCGTACGAATGTCCGCTTTGTGACAAACGTTTTGCAATTGTTAGTCATTTAAATTACCATAAAAAACGACATCAGGGCTATGTGTACAAATGTGAAGTTTGTGACAAGGAGTTTATTAACAAGTCAGGATTAAGAAATCATTCCTTTCAGCACACAATTATGCCATTTAATTGTTTACTTTGTGATAAAGGATTTCCGACCAAATTCAAGTGAGTTCAATATTTGTTATTCATTTTTTTTAAATAATTTTTTTTGTTATAGAATAAAAAGACACTTAAAAACAGTCCATCATGTCGAAGAAAACGAAGATTTTGAGCGGTTGATAACAAGAGACAAAGTTAAAAATGAACCTGTCGGCGAAGAGACAGTAGAAGAGGAAATATTTGAGCATGTTGATGATAAATTGGAAGAGGGCTGAAAAATATATTTTTTTTTAATATTATACATAATAATTAAAATATAATTTAAAAATAATAAATTGTAATTTGTTAAATGACTAATTAGAAGACTTACATTTGTAATAGTTAAAAATGGATTAACGCGTGTACGCATTCTCAGCAACTATAATTTTTTACGGAAATCTAATTGTCCAAAAATTATATTACATAACTCAATTTCGATTTTTATCATTTTTTTAAGTTAGTTATTAATACGACAATATGGAGTTTTAGAGTAGCTGGGACCTTAAGATTTATATTATACCTATAACTATGGAACAAAAGTATATAATGCAAGATGAGTTTTATTATTGTATAAAACGTCAAGCAAATTAATTTATCAGATAATTGAGCATTTGGGTTGTTTTAAGAGGATAGGATATTGTCTTTCATTAGGTAATGTGCCAGATGTGCCTGACAGCATTAATATCCCACACACAATATGTTTAGAACTGATTAGGAGTTTAGAGCTTTTAATTTTGGTTTCTGTTGTTTCTTTCGAAATCTCGTTCTGCGCACTTTCCTTCTGCAAAGAAGATGGTAGTGTTCGAGACATTCTATAACTTGATGACTTTTGCTTTGAGGGAAAAGTACCCTGTTTTGGCCTTTTAGCAATGAGATATTTAATGATGGATGTTACAAGACAGTAGTATCATTTATGCTTTATCACTTTTGCATAGAATTTTGAAGATTATATCAATCTCGGATTTCACAAATATTATTTTCGCTAACCAAAAAAAAAAAAAAAACCAACACGATTAAGTCTGTAAGTACTCTTAGACATTAGATTTATTAATGTTTGTATATATGTAGGTATTATATTTAATGCTTAATTTTAAAAAATTGTACTATTTATATACGCAGTTCCTGGCATTTAGCAAATAGGTATTCCTTGCATTTAGGAGCTGATTCCGAATAAACTTATTACATCTTAACTCAGCTCTTATAAACACAATTTTATGGAAACATCTCTTTGCCAAATTTATATACGTAAACTTTCAGTGGACTTAAAATAATCTTAGAAATAAAGAAACAAAATCTAAACAATAAACTCATCAGTCTATTTAGTAACTTGGAACCTTATACACATTCTCATAACTTTTGCTGTAAAAAAACGAAATTATATACGTATCAACAAAATTCCAAGTTACTAAACACACAAAAACTAATCACAAAACGTTCCTTACAAATTCTACTTAAAGTTCTATTGGAATGAAAAAATAATAACAAAAAAAAAAAAAAAAAAAAAAACTTAGCAAGTCTGAAGATCTAAAGGAACAGGAATATTGTTTTGGGCAGCAAATTGCAAAAGAGCGTAGTATTTGTTTCTCCAATTGGCAATTTCTCGATTATCATTTTCGTTTTCCTGGTGCAAACGTTCCAGTTCCTGCCATTCAGTCGTTTTCTCTGACTCCAGGGTGTCTTTCTGTTCTATTCGTTTTATACGACAACTTGCAGCATATCCACGATTTTTCAATGTTCTGCGTCGTTGTTTCATGCGAACAATTTCCTCTCGAGTAAGGCCACGCATTTTGAGCATTCGATTAAGATCTCGCACTGAAATAGAAACCAACTGCTCATCGGATATGTCTGGTATGGGGCATGGTGACATCGGGGGCTATACATGAAAAAGGAAAATCATTCGTTAATGCGACCTCACGTGCAATTACTTGCAATAAATTTAATGAAAAACACTTGATAAAATGCTTGTACATTAACTTTTTTTACCAATGGCGGTGGCGCCTGAAATTGTTCTTGTCCTTGTTGATAATATTGGTATGCCATTGCCATTAGTTGGAAGATATTTTATTTATTTACTTGAAGACTTTTTTGTGTTAGTTCTAATACGCTTTTCGTATCGCAAAATAATTTTTAATTTCGAACTCCCTTATTTTACGTATGATAAGATAAGAAGGTGCTTGAGATGAAGTATAACAACAAATTACGATGACAAATCGATATTTTAATTTCTTTTTGTAAAAAAGGAGACAGACAATTTTGTTGAGTATGTTTGTTTTGTACGAATAGAGGGAAAACGTGTTTAGCCCTGAAACGAATCAAACAAATCTACAATACAATAATCTATTACTTTTTGTATTTAAAAAAGTCTTACTCCCATTTTATCGACTTTTTCCAGGATTCCTATTCCGTATGTTCCAGTCGATAGAATTAACGACTGTCAAAGCTACACAAACCCGACAAATGCATTTCGTCCCAATTCTCACCGTTTCTCGACGAGTTTTATCGCTTCGAAAGTTGAGAGCTTTAATCATAAGGTTGAGGGTTAAGCGTGTTTTTTTTCCCCTGGCCTGGGAATCGGCTCGATTCGTCGAAGAGCGTACCAATACAATGTAGTCTGAAAACTACACATACATTCTAAAATAAACAATACTTCCTTATACCGGTTAGAAAATGGCAAATATTTGAACATTTCAAACCCAAGCACAACAAGAATAAATAAAAGAATGAGTAGTTAGTAAATACTTAAATTTAAAAAATCAATATAATAGATAAACACAATAATAATTTGTTTGATAAATATAATATTCATAAACTAGATCTTTTTCTCGTATTTCAAAATATATTGCATTATTTTAATTTTCATAAAAAAATAAGTTTCAATTTTTTAACAAACCATTTAGTGTTGTGAAGTCGTCAAAATCAATACTTAAATTTGGCGTATTTTCTAGTTCTAAGCGCTTGTATAAAACACAAAGATGAGGATTTACAAGAATTTTTCAAATGAATTTCATAAGTTCATATTATTTTATCTTAAAAGCCCTGGAATTTATTTTTTCCATAGTCTGTTAGCATGCAAATACTCAACATCTCCTAACAATATTAACATATAAATTTAAATGTATAGTTCGTAAAATTTAAAAATAATAATAAGAAGAAGACGGTTATATTTTGTTTATATCAATATACTAAGTGAAATCAGGTATCAAGTATCAGGACTTCTTTTTTTTTCTATTCAATTACTCACAATTTCTTTAGTATGTACTACAATTCCGTTTCAATACAATATATAATCATATGGATTTTTTATGTTGACAAATGAAAATAAAGGTAATAATGTACGAGTATTAATAATACTTTAATTTAAAGGCCCAAAAATTAGATTCATCAAGGCGCCTCTCAAGATTTTGAAACTAAATATATACATACCTTAAAATCAATAGAATATGAAAAAATAAAGTCTATATTTAAAAGCTCGAAAAGTATTTTTTTTTTGATACGTGCTTTAGATTGAAAGATGTAAACATCCATTTTAAAAATACAAATTCATTCTAAAATGTTTCTTTCTTGTAGGCGAAAGTAAAAATAATTGGCCCTTAGTTTTTTTTTTTCATTTTACAATTATTTTAGTTTAATTTTATTACTTTATAACGTACACAGTAAGGTAATAGATATCTTATAATCTAGTGAATACTTATCAATATATTTAAAATAACGATTTAATTGATATTAAATAATAGCAAAGAAAAACATTGGGACAAAATATGAATAAAAGCAAAAGGTAAAAGTACATACACATATATATGTATGTACATTATTTTTACTGAATGTCAAAAGAAGTTTTAAATCTATATAGTGGTTTGATACCTAAAATTAGCACGCTGTGTATATTTATGGAATATAAAGCTGATTTCTTATTTTTTAATTACCCAACTTAGCAATAAATGTCTAAAATCCTCGCATTCGTAGAGTTTGAAATAAAGCTTCTAATGACGGCTAATCAGATGGAAGGATCTCTATGGCTTTATAATGGCGGTTACTTACTCTCTCAACACTTTCAAAAGTGATTGGTTATCTTGGTTGCACAGATTTTGGGAATTTTAGGGTTATTATGTTAAGTTTACTATAAATAAACTCTTAAAATGTAAACAGTGATAATACATAAAATAAATACTTTTGTTTGTAAATTGATTTAAAGATAAGACTTTTTTAATATATGAAATTCCTTATACAAAACCTATTTACTTGATTTTATTAATAATAATTTATTAACTGATATTAAATTAAGCTAAACTTTCGTCCGAAACAACACTATCTTTTTCATTTAAGTCAACTTTTATCCATTCCACTTTTTCTCTTTTTGTAGCTGTTGGTTGTTTAACATAGATTTTATTTATTTCGTCCATAGTCATATCTATTGTATGCGTTGCTTTAAGATGGGACCTCAGCCTTAAAAAGAAATAAGTATGTTAAATTGTTATCATGAAAATAAACTTAATCTTACTTTGATTTTGTTGGGTAACCTTTTGTACAATGTAAACACTTATATGGCATTTCACTGTGCTTGAACGCATGGTCAGAGTATGCCGGTCGTGTGGCAAATAGCTTTCCGCATACTTTACATTTAATCTTCCAACCTAAATGTATTTTCAAATGACTATTGAGATGACCTATAGCATTGAACTTCTTGTCACACATTTCACATTGATATGGATAATCACGTGTATGAAATCGCAAGTGTATTTTATATTCAGGTTTAGTAATAAACATTTTAGGACATTGAACACACTTAAATGCTTTTCCCGTGTGCCATCTTCGGTGTAAGCCTAGCGAAGATGAAGAAAGGTATATTTTGCCACAATCAGCGCAAGGATATGTGGGACGAGTTTCATCGTGTATTTTTCTATGAATCCTTGCACATTGCCGTGAACTAGAAAATTTACCGCAAATATCACAGGGATAGGCCTCATTTTGACCATCATTTTCGTGCGCTTTTAAGTGTTCCTTTAAAGAAGTTATGCGAGTGAATGTTTTCGCTGAAACAAAAAGAATAGCAATCATTTTTAAGTTTATTTTTTTTAAAACCTTGAATTTTTGAACACACTGTTAGCTTTTGCTGTTTGTGCAATAATAATAAGAAACTGTTTTGTGTTTTAAAGTGATGTTCAATTTTCCAAGCACAATGAAAAAACCCACCACATTCAAACTGTTTTTTTTTTTTTTTTAATAAAAACAGCTTTTTAATAAGTTGACTGCAATTAATCTACTAATATTTTTAAGTCCGTTTCGGTAAGGTACAGCTTCAGCAGAGGATCACAATTTTATCAGTAGGATACTTGGGCGTATAAGCACTTTTTAATTTTTAATTATCATTAAAGCAAAAGTATAAAATTATATGTCTTGATTGCCCATGAAAATAGAAATTACTAAATTCATAACCTACATACCATAACACCTCTTCTAAATCCTTTTGCATAAGTGTTTTATTAATGAAAGAGCGAAACATGTCCAATTTACATTTTCTGAAACCTTTGTCCTGACTTCAATACTAAACTACTTACTAAAGTTAAACATAATTGCTGTCATATTCAAGTTACTTATGCACCATAGTGAATGCATAAATCGATAATTTAAAATGAATCAATTATTGAGCATACTCTTTTCTGAATATTTATACTTTAAAAATTGTTAATAAGAAACACAACTATTAACAATCAGATAACAACAAAAATTAATATATTTTATTCACCAATTAATTTTATTGTTTGCAATCAATTTTGTTTTCAATATTTTCATCAGAATCAACTTTAATCCATTCTACTTTTTTCCTCTTTGTAACTTTTGGCTCTTTAACATATATTTGATTTATCTCGTCAATAGTTATAGCCATCGAATGCGTTGCTTTAAGATGAGCCTTAAGTCTAAAAATAAAGTGAAAGTTTAGTGATAGATCTTTGACAAAAAAAAAATTGCTTTGGTCTTACTTTGATTTCGTTGGGTAACCTTTTGTACAATGTAAACACTTATAAGGCATTTCACTGTGCTTATATTCATGATCGGTGTGCGCTTGTCGAGTAGAAAAGAGTTTTCCACATACTTTGCATTTAATCTTCCAACCTAAGTGCTTCTTTAAGTGGCTATTCAGATGACACTTAGCAATGAATTTCTTGCCACACATTTCACATTGATATGGACAATCGCGGGTATGAAAACGCAAGTGAATTTTATATTCAGCTTTTTGAATGAACATCTTTGGACATTGGACACATTTTAAAGCCTTTCCTGTATGCAACCTTCGATGTAATTCTAGTGATGATTTAGAAAGGTATATCTTGCCACAGTCAGAACATTGATATGTGAGACGAGTTTCATTATGTATATTTCTGTGAACCTTTGAACTTTTAAGCGAACTAGAAATTTTACCGCAAATGTCGCATGGGTATGTTTCCTGTGTGCTCAGGTTTTCGTGAATTTTCATGTGGGTCTTTAAAGTATATAAACTAGCGAATGTTTTAGCTGAAACAAAAAGAAAAACCTTTAATCTAATAAACCTAATACAGTCCCATAATTCGAAGTCAGAAAATGTATTACAATTTTCTAGTTGTGTCTTAAAAGGACAATTTTCCATCTACAAAAGATGAATGAAATGCTCTTTTGCTAATGATATTTGATTTTTGAAAAATTATAATATCCGTTGACCTTAAAATGAAAAATAAGTAAGCGAATTTCGGTTTAACTATATACATATTTAATTTAATTTCTATCATACCTTTCGATTGATACCTTATAATAATAAATCAG
The DNA here is from genome assembly GCA_905146935.1 of Scaeva pyrastri. Taxonomy (NCBI): domain Eukaryota; kingdom Metazoa; phylum Arthropoda; class Insecta; order Diptera; family Syrphidae; genus Scaeva; species Scaeva pyrastri. The sequence continues at coordinate 9,556,552 of LR989929.1, read as the reverse complement.
GTCCGTTTAACCGATTTTTCTTCAAACTTTGGAAATAGAGAACTTAGACGATTAGAGTTGTTAAAACAGATCAAAACATGAATACATTAAAATGGAAAAAATTAAGACTGAAAAAAAGTTTTTTGAAGTAATCATAAGAGGTGGATTTATATGTACATTATTGTATTTTATGCAGTCATATGTATAAAAAAAAATTATTTACATAGTGACATTGTCGTATTTCACAAAAATTCAAAACTGAAAATGTTTATGGCATTTCTGAAATAAAATATACATATTATGTATGTATATTTATGAATGCTTTAATCTAATCAGTTTAATTTTTTTCATTAGGATCTACTTTAATCCATTCTACTTTTCTTCTTTTTAAGACTGTTGGCTCTTTAACATATAATTTATTTATCTCGTCCATAGTCATATCCAGTGAATGAGATGCTTTAAGATGAGCCCTTAGTCTAAAAATATAAACAGAGTGCAAGATTATTACATATGTAGTTCCTTGAAGTTAAAGACCCTTATCTTACTTTGACTTCCTAGGGTAACCCCTTGTACATTCAAAACATTTATAGGGCATTTCACTGTGTTTGAAAACATGATCGGAATATGAGGTTCGACTGGCAAAGAGTTTCCCACATACTTTGCATTTAATCTTCCAACCTAAATGCACCTTCAGGTGGCCATCCAAATGTACTTTGAGGTTAAAATTCTTGCCACAAATTTCACATTGATATGGATAATCGTGCGTATGAAATCGCAAATGAATTTTATATTCAGATTCTAGAACGAACATTTTTGGACATTGGACACACTTGAAGGCTTTTCCTGTATGCCACTTTCGATGTTGGTTTAACGATGACGGTGTAAGATATATCTTGCCACAATCAACACAAGTATATGTGGGACGTGATTCATCATGTGTATTTCTGTGAACATTTGCATTTTTGCGCGAAGTAGAAATTTTTCCGCAAATCTCGCAAGAGAAGGTCTCTTTTTTGTCCACATGACGTTCATGAGTTTTTAAGTGAGCCGCTAAATTGTTTGAACGGGCGAAAGTTTTAGCTGAAACAAAAAGAATGACCTTTAATGAAAAACTATTACATAATTTTTTGGTCTTAAGACCATAACCATAACACTAATCTGTAGTCTACGAGCGGCCTTGATATGGTTTTAGAATGTTTTTGATTTAAAGAACCAACATCGGGAAAACAAAATGTGTAAACATATTTTAAAAGCAGTTTTTTGAGAATTATTCTGGTTATAAATTATACATTTTACCCTTTGAATGATTAAATGAATTAGTTTGGGGTTGGTTTTAGTGCACTGAGACCTTAAAAATACTTTTATGTTTGTATGATCTCTTTTATTTTCGAATCCCTTAATGCTTAAGCAAAATTGTGATGGTTATTTGTATCTGTTTTATCGAGTCAAATTATTTTCATATAGGTCCTATATGGTATTGTGATAAAAACAAACTTTTCTTTAATGATCTACAACCTTCTTTCGTAATTCGCTTTTAAAATAAAGCAGTAAATTTTTTTGATTTTATATTATAGATACATATGTATTGAAATAATAAAACGTTTTATTGTTTTGGTGACAAAAATAAATTGTAAAACTAAAGGAAATAGTTTTAAAGTTTTTTTTTTTATAACTTTTCATTGCAAGAATGGAAGAGAGCTATCTACATACATTTGTGCATATGTATTACAATAAATGTAAAATATAAATTTTAATATAATGATTTTATTATTTATTTTACTTGAATTAATACAAAAAATGGCCATATTAAAACTAAAGTTTTTTTACGAACTAAACAGTTGGATCGTTATCCTCAGAATCTACTTTTATCCATTCTACTTTTTCCCTCTTTTTAATTGTTGGGTCTCTAACATATATTTTAATTATTTCTTCCATAGTCATATCCATTGAATGAGTTGTTTTAAGGTGAAATTTTAGTCTACAAAAAATTAGAAAAAGAGAATTATTATGCGAAAGTTCTTCGAAAATATTAACTTGGAATCTTACTTTGATCTCGTTGGGTAACCTTTTTTACAGTGTAAACATTTATAGGGCATCTCACTGTGTTTAAATACATGATCTGAGTATGCCGGTCTAGTGGCAAAAAGCTTTCCGCATATTTTACATTTAATTTTCCAACCCAAATGCATTCTCAGATGAGCATTTAAATGACTTTTTACATTAAAATTCTTGTCACAAAATTCGCATTGAAATGGAAAATCATGTGTGTGGAATCGGACATGAACTTTGTAATCCGATTCATGAATGAATGTCTTTTGACATTGGACACATTTGAATAACTTTCCTGTATCGGTGTGTATCCTTCGATGGGTGCTTAGCCAATCTTTTGAAAGGTATACTTTTCCACAATCAACACATGTATATGTGGGTCGTGATTCCTCATGTATTTTCTTGTGGGCTTTTAATTTATAGCTTGAAGAAAAAACTTTTCCGCAATTATCGCAAGGATGGGATTGTTGTTCATCCTGATCATCTTCATGAGTTTTCAAATGGGTCTTTAGAGAATAAATAGTACAGAACGTTTTAGCTGAAACAGAAAGAATAACCTTTAGTCGAAGCCTGCGCTATACACACGTTTACATAATCTTTATGAGTTCGGGTTTAACTTTGACAATAACCTCGTCTTTACCGTTGGCATTGACATATGTATGTAACTTTGGGGTTATAAGAGTGAAAAAACATGCAGTTTTGTACTGGTTTAATCTTTAAATGAAAGCATCAACCTTGTTGGAACGACTGGTTTACCCAAAAAAGAAATGCCATTTAATGCGATATGATTGTAACAATTGTAACAGTCTCAAAATATTCCTCAATGTTTTAAGGAAGTCAAGCAGCGGAGTGAAATTTTATTTATACATATGTATATTTTTTTTCATAATTTATATGCAAATATTGTAATATAAAATACCGCAGTTTAAACGAACATTTTTCGCTATAATCTTAGTATCATTCTAAATAGGAACTGTAATTAATAAATACATGCCCAAACAATGAATCATCCACATAGTGAGAGTTAAAAGATGTGATAGGTTGGTGTGTTGGTTGAAGGGAAGGGAATGTCAAAAAATACAGTGATTGGAATTTGACTACTGGTACTCTAATCAGTGTTTTTTGTTTCTTAGATGTTTTCTGTAAGGGGAAAAGATCTGCGGTTAAAAACGAACAAATAGAAACATTTCTAATTCGCTTTCAACGGGTGTATGCTTAGTACATATAACGTGTGTAAGTTTTTTCGAACGGTCCTCCTGTAGTATTTTGAACTCCTCAGAATTACAATTGTTCCGAAAGCGAGCGACACTTAACACTTAACACGACCAAGAAGTATTTGGCATCAGCCTTTCAAAGCTTACAAAGTAAAATAAACAAAATGAGCTTTGTAGATTGTTAATAATTTAAACTTGACAGAAGAGTTGTTTAAAGTAAATGTTTGTTAGTTACTTATTGACCAAATTTATTTGTAAATGTATATATGTAATTGTATTTATTAAAGAATTTCATAGGTTCTACAGTTATTTAAGTTCACTTTAAACTGAAACGACTATTTCTTTGTTATTAGAATCAACTTTGATCCATTCTACTTTTTCCCTCTTTCTAGCTGTTGGTTCTCTAATATATATTTTATTTATTTCCTCCATAGTCATATTCATTGAATGAGTTGATTTTAGATGATCTTTAAGTCTAAAACAAAAAAATAAACAAGGAGAAATATTATGGAAGAATTCTTCGAAAATATAAACCTTTTCTTACTTTGATTTTTTGGGATAACCTTTGGGACAATGTAAACATTTATAGGGCATTTCACCGTGTTTGAATGCATGACTCGAGTATGCTGCCCTGGTTGCAAAAAGCTTTCCACACTCTTTGCATTTAATCTTCCAACCCAAATGCATTTTGATGTGAGCATTCAAATGACCTTTGACATTAAAATTCTTGCCACACATTTCGCATTGATATGGATAATCGTGCGTATGAAATCTCAGATGAATTTTATATTCAGATTCAAGAACAAACATCTTTGGACATTGAGCACACTTAAAAGCCTTTCCTGTATGCCACCTTCGATGGGAGCTTAGCGATGAAGTAGTTACGAATATCTTGCCACAATCAACACATGGATATGTGGGACGGGATTCATCATGTATATTTCTATGAATCTTTGCACATTGGCGCGAAGGGGATATTTTGCCGCAAATTTCACAAGGGTAGGACTCAATGATACCGTCATGAATTTTCAAGTGATCCTTTAAGGTAGCCAAGCGAGTGAAAGATTTAGCTGAAACAAAAAGAATGCACTTTAATCTAAAACTTGTACAGTTTTATGGTTTGAAAATAAAATGCACGAATTGATCGCACAAACTTTGTCTTTTGGTTCTGGCAGCGACTTATTAATATGTACGATGACGCTAATAACCCATCTGATCTGAATTTTACTTGCGATAAAAATTAAATTACTTCAACTACATTATCTTAAAAGCTTCAAAAACATTGCTTCAGATTCGCACTTGAAATAAAATGAATCGAAAGTTTAAAGCAAATCTTCAAAATCCCATTAGTACTTAACTCAGCTGTCAGCTTCCGTTTGAAAAATAAAATTATACTTGTAATTTATTTACAAAAATTTGTACATTGCTAATTTTTCTTTTAAGAATTTAATAAAACGTACGTAATACGTATGCTAATCGATTTCAACCTTGGTATGAACTTCAACTTCTTTAATAACCGTATCAGCCTGAACTAAGGTAAACTTTCTGGATCTAGGTCTTTTTGGTACAGTGAATTTGCCCATTTTTTGTAATTCCTCATTCGAGAATTCCACCATGTGAGCAGTTTTCAAATGAACTTTGAATCTGCAATAGACAAAATTAACAAAATTAGTTTTCGAACTTGAAAGTTATTGAAAATGAGTTCATTTTTTACTCACTTCGGCTTAGAAGGATAGGCTTTTGGACAGTACGGACATTGGTAGGGCATCTCAGAATGATAGAAAGAATGCTCTTGTAACGCTTTGGTAGATGTAAACAGTTTTCCACATTCTTCACACTGCAACTTGAGGCCTTGATGACGCCACATATGCGTCCTCAGATGACCCTTAATGGCGAATTTTTTGTGGCATAACTCACATTGGAATGGATATTCTTTTGTGTGAAATCGCATGTGTACATTCAATTCGTACTGCCGGCCGAACTCTTTTGAACACATAACGCATTTTATTGTGTCACCCGTATGGATTCGCACATGATTTTCTAGGGAATTTTTTGAGTGATAGGTCCTATCACAATAATTACATTGTAAAAGGGCACGTTCCTCCTGATGTATAAGCATGTGTTTTTTTAGATAATGATTCGAAGAGAATACTTTGCCACATATATCACATGCCTCCGATTTGGCATTGACTTCTTTTTTTTCGTGATATTTCATATGGGCATTGAGTATGCCAAGTGTACTGAATGTTTTGGCTAAAATGAAGAGAAGAATTGTTTGAACTAGAAACATGAGTTGTGAAAAAAATTCAAAATTATAGATCTGTTATTCTCAAAAACTAATCTCAAGGCATTGATTAAACTTTGTGCCTAAATTTTTAAAAATTTAACAGAACAGGGCTTTTCTTTCAAAGATTCATATTATATTAATAAATATTGGATTGATTTCCGAATATTTTCTTAAAATATTCAATCGAGCAAATTAAGCTTTGATTTATTTTGGGCTCCTCTTGGCTAAGGTGCCAGTTACAACTTTTATTATACATATGTATGTCGGCGTTCTTATTTACAATTTGAATATACTATTTTAGTATTTAAATAAGAATGAGTACTAAGGTTTTTTATCCTTCTGATTTATTTAGACGAGGAGGAATTTAAAGGAAGGCAGACTAGAGAAGGTTCGCAGAAAACATCCACCGCCAGTTTTTACTACCAAATTTTTTTGTCAGTTTAATTAATATAAACATATCTTGTATTCAATATAAAATAAATTTGTGTGAAATAAGGACAATGTATGTAATCAAAGTAGCTTTTTTTCAACAAAAATTAAAATCATTACTTCACATGAAAGTAGCACACTCTACTTTTAGAATAAATATCATATTTTAAAATCGACATGAAACAGACATTAAATTCATCGGGTTGAAATACGCACAGAAGATACTATTTTTGTTCCAAAATAAATGCACTGATAAACTTCTTATACTAAACGAAGCAACTTACAGAGTTGGATCTTACACTCTTATACTTCAAACGATACAGTTTGAGATTAACGTATTTTTATAAAAATAACGAGAATTAAATAAAATATATTCTATTTTCACCATAAACACATCTATCTATTATGTACTTAAAAATAATCCTCTTTAATAATGTTTATCGTTTATTTATGACATTTTATAAACCAATTTTGGCTAATAATATCTAAGAGCTGTATACAAAAATAATAGTTAAAATCCTAATGCATTTTCCATCGTGGGCTATTTATGGGATTGTCATCAATTTTTTTAACTGATGTGCAGTAGGTTTTAACTTCACTTGAAGAATGTATTTGGTTTCAAAGTTTCGTTTAAACCTTGAACTCAGTTTAATTCACAGTTAAAGTTGATCGACAGAATTTATATTTAAAGCTGCCTTTTTTTATTTGAAATTAATTGTGCTTTAAAATTTATATCGAGTGATTTTAAATATTTAAACGGCGAGGAGTATTCTTTTTAACACGCTTATATTAAAACTAACTCCATCAATGAATCGACTTCTGCTGATGAAAAATTTTAAATGCGTTATGTACTTCAGAGAAGGAGAAAGAAAAAACCTTCATAAAAGTGATGGTCTGGACAAGTTACGTCACATTACGAAATAGAACAACGTTCAGATTTCACTGTGAAACCGACCGTGTTAAACAAAAAAAAAAAAAAAAAAATTAAACGCAGTTTAAGATATAGGTAAATTGAAGTTTTAACCTTTACTATGATATTACACAACAAAAAACGGTCATAGTTAAAAAAACAAACATGGATCTGTTTTTTTTTTAACGTCAAATAATGTCTGATATTAAATATTCTTTTGAATAAAATTTTAAATACCAATTAATAAGTAAAATCAAATAATATGTAAACATGTTTTAGCCCTATCAAGATATCCGTTATTCGTTCCAGAATCTTCTGAGGTCAGTTCTCAGACTTTTGAAATGGACAGATTCAATAAATTATTGTATGTGCGTACAATGAATATATATAAAATAAGACAGCTGATGATTTATGTATATTTAACCGAGCCCATTTTTTTTTTTTTTTTATTCGCGGTTAAAATTTTTTAATTTGAATTTAATAAGTATGTATTCACGGTATTTAATTTCAATTTGGCAGTGAATTCTTAATAAAATTCAACGGATTACATTATAAAGCTTTCATAGCAAATAAAAAGTTAAGCAACTTATTTACATATAGAAATGTATGTAATTGATTATACTTACAACAAACATTGCATAAAAAGTCTTTGGATTCTGAATGCTTCCTCTTCATATGGTCTTTCATTTTTGACTCCTGACATTCATGATCACACGCCGTACACTTTACTACATGCGAATGTCTTTCTTCTACGTGAGCCTTCATAGTCGAACCTTCAACCGTTTCATTGCACGTTAGACAACGGGAGTTCAGAATATCAGAATGATTGGCCTTGATGTGTTTTTGCAATGATCGATTTGAAAAGTATGCTTGAAAACAGTGATCGCATGGAAATTGACGAACACCTGAAAAAATAAAACAAATACATAGTGTTTTAAAAAATGTTTTAAATACAATGAAAAATACTAACCATTATGGACATTCATGTGGGCAGTAAAAGAAGTTATTCGAATATGCTTCTTGCAAATTTCACATTGTTTGTATTTTTGCTTTTTAGACCTATGTTTTTCTTGCTCCGTTATCATTTTAGCTATGACTTGGAAATCTGAATCGGTTTCATTTTTTATTTGTGATAGCATCTCTTCTTCATCTTCGTCAACAGGTTCATAGCCTTCGGAGGCAGTAACATCTTGTGAATCATTTGCATCTTGTGAATCAATTGCATCTTGGGAATCATTCGCATCTTGAGAGTCAATTGCATCTTGAGACTCATTTGCTTCTTGAAAATCATTTACGTTTCTCACATCTTCCCCATCCATAGAAACATTGGTCATATCAAGCATTTCAAATTCGACATCTACGGGATCATCCATAACTACTTCCTCATAAATTGTTTTCTCATGGTTTTCATCGTAATTTTCATTTTCTTGAACGTTGGATTCTTCTTCGTGCATTTGCATATGGTCGTGTAGGCTATCTATAGACAAGATCATTTCACAAATCTGACATTCAACTTTGTCGACTGCATTGCTTTGATCTGCCGTCAAATTATTTGCGTGTAAACGGTTGACGTGTATATTAAGAACCATTTGTGAATAAAATTGTTCCCCGCAAACTGTACACACAAATGTTTTTTCTAAAAAATACAATTTTTTATTTATTTTTTATAAATAATAAACTTGAAAGCATGTCGGAGTGACAAATTTATTTAAAATTATTATTGTGCATTCTTTTAAACTCCGATAAAAAAAATAGTTGGTTACTATGATGATTTGAATGTTTAGGATAGATAAAAACTATTAAACATTAAACCAGGCTGACCTCTTATAAATTAAATGGGAATTTTTGTCTGCTGGGTATTATCAATTACATTTTATAAATGATAAAATAAAATAATATCGCAGATTGGAGAAATATACATTAAAATTTGGAAAATGAAATTAAACATATTAATTCAACATGTCGTTTTCTATATTTGCAACTAGATCAGAAATAATTAAACTACCTAATTTGTTATTTTAATTTTCCATATAAAAATTTCTTAGTCTTAATTATTTTTATTAGTTAATGTAGGTATGTACAATCGCAAAATTCGGCTTATAAGGACCAGTAGAAAATCATAGGTGTTCTCGAATATAAACCAATTGATAAAAAAATTAAACTTATAAATTTCGAATTATATATAATTGTTTAATATTTTGGAACAAATCAATATCAATATTTAAGTGTTCTTTACACAACCTACCTTCATCTAGATGATTTTCTGTAGGTTTTGGGTCTTGAGTTGCCGTTCCTTCAGTTGACAAATTTTCATTCAATGATACCAATTCAGGTTGAAGAAAACATTTCATCTAAATTTTTAGTAGAATGAAATTACTATTTAAATATTCACAGGAAACTTACTTCTTCATCATCGAATTTTTCAACTTTTGTATTCACAGATACTTCACGTAATGTCTTATCAGCAGCTTCAGCTTTTTGCAGAAATTCGTAGGCAATTTTTAGCTCAAGACCACATGAACTGCATAAACTTTGAGGGCAATTTTCATCGAATTCAATTTCGATACGAGTACAAGCTTGAAAACAATCAAGGTACGTAAGATCGCTGTCCATTGCTTTGATGCTAGCATCCAACTCGAATGGAGTATCGAAATCAATATATTCAAGTGATGTTTTCAAACACACTCGACACACGGGCAGCGAGTCGAACATATTTTTAATTTTTCTTTAAAACTCAGTTTGCTTTTTATAGAAATTAAAAAGTAAATAATTTGTTAATAATTACACGCCACTAGCCCAAGCAGTAAGCACAAGACATTTTAATTTCACGTCTGGAAAATTGATAAAAAAGAGTAGATTTATAGGTTGACAGTTATTGAAGGCGTGTTTGTTTCAAATAACGCGGAATGCCTCTTGAACGAATGTACTAGATTTTAGTATGTACTTTTTTGGACTGAGGGGTGTGTTCCAATGCTGGGATACTTTTTTTTACACGAGGGCACTAGATGCTGCAGGATTGAAACCAATCATGGAACTAAAAAGTATCTATCATTTACCCTGGTTACAAGAGGAGATCGAGGAATCGAATCGAAATTGAATTGAGATTTCGATCCAGGTATACGATGTCAGTGGATCGAGAAATCGAATTGAAATAGAATCGAAATAACATTTTGGTTATATTTGTGTGCGTACTGTGTTGTGACTTCGTGAGCATATTTTCTCAAATAATTCAAACAAAATAATGCTTACAACAACAACACAATACAGAGCACCAAAATAAACTCATCTCAAAACAAACAAGAGAGAAAAAATATAACACGCAAACAAGCAAAACATCACACACCAATAACTCGATGCCCCGATTCGGGTTTACAAACAAATTTTCGATTCGATTCACCTCGTTTTGTGGGATCGGATTTAGTAATCCTATTACGATCCGATCCGGGTATACGCGGTGCTAAATCCTGATTCAATTCGGATTCAATTCTCCTTGTAAACTGGGTAATTGAAATCGACACACAACAAATTCAAAGCACATATTTAAATACAAACAACCTCTAGACATTTGGGAATAGAGGTGATCATTAAAAGAAAAATTGACAGGTGGGAATGAAAACGCGATTTTCTTTTATATATTTTTATTTTTTCCCTCGATAATATGAATATGAGTGGTATGAGTTTTATTTTCAAACTCATGTTTCTTTCTTAGTAATCGAATCAGCTAAGCCACTGACGCCAAAGGCGGCGACAGCGACTCAAGGACAAATGAATCCCTGCACTCTGAAACACTAGCGACAATGCGGCATGTGGTTCCCCTAAAAAAACTCGCAGATGAGAATACTATCTTTGTATATAGAATGGAATAGTACAATCATGAAGAGGAACGAACGACGCGCCGCCTTTGTATATAGAATGGAATAGTACAATCATGAAGAGGAACGAACGACGCGCCGCCTAACGAGCCTCCTCGACGGTAAAAAATGGTTCGTGCCTGAATAAATCGAAGTAGAGAATGAGAGACAGAATGAGGAGAAAATTGAAAAATAAGAAATAAATATGTGTAAGGTAACGTCAAAGCAAAACCGAATGAAAAGGTACAAATGTGGGGAAATTTTAAGGCAGACGATAAAAACACAGGTGTATGGTTATTTATGTCGTTTTGTTCTGTTCAAGGGGTTAGTAAGAGTAGGAAGGGAAGAAACGTTCAAAAAGTAGCAAATCGTTAAATAGGAGTGAGTAAGAACATTTTTGCAGTTTGCAAAATTGAGTACTTTTTCCAAATAAATTCCCAATGAGAAAAATATTCTCTAATTGTTTACGTATTAATTCAATACAAATATTTCAACTTTCTTTGATGATATGATATGAAAAATATATTCTACATTACCTAATATAAACTAAATTGATAGTTAGAAAATTTTATGAACTTACTTTTAAAATTTAAATTAGTGTACAAATCAAATTTGTAATGTATTTCAATGCTAAAATGTCATTTTTCTAGTTAATTACATCCAAATTAAGATTCAGGTTACCATTCAAATTAAAAAAAGAGGCTGGGTGCGGCTCCTGTTGCATTCTCAAATAATGAAAGCAATAAGTAAATTCAATTATTTTAACTTTTTGTAAGGAAAAATATTTTTGATAGCTAAATGAAAAACCATGTAGAAAGCAAATTTTAATACATTTGAAAACTAAAAGTTCCCATTATTTTTTTAAAAATTGTTATTTATTGAAGTTTGTGTGTTGAAATATATCTCCAATCACACGAAAAGTATCAGATGTTGACTTTTAATCTTCAAACTAAATTAAATTTGGTGATTTGTGTGGTTTTGTTTTTTTTAATTGCTTATTCGATTTATTTTTGGCTTTACTAGTTGATACAAATTTTATTAAAAAAATTATCAAACTTCAAAAATTTCAATATTTGTCAAATAAAATCAATTCCAACTCAATAAAATTGTATGCTCTCGAGATATTCAAGTTGAAAAGCATTGTTTACCAAATTTTTGTAGAATTTTGAGCGTAAAAATTAATACTTAAGTTGCATTTAAATGTAAAAAGTTGACAGCAACTTTAAAAACTTTAAGTAAATGCATTTTATTTCAACTTAAGAAGTGTTTTTAATGTCAAAATTTGTTGAATCAGTATAAACTTCTTTAAAATACTTGAAATTCTTGCAAACATAATAACTTAATTTCATCTGCAAAATATTGAAACTTTATTTCAATTTACAAAATGACATTTAATTTAACTGAATGATACAGATTTTAATTTAATTTAAACCATACTAGAATTTCATTTTATTAAACATTGAACTACTGCCTTTATTTTTCCTTACCTACCAATCCACTCCCTTACTAACATTTTGCAAAATGTTCTCAAACAACAAATACATCAGTGCAATGTATTACAAATTTGGCAACTACGCATCCTCAGAGGATTCAGAAGCCAATTTTTGCAAAAATTGAAAATTGAATCCAAAACGAATTTCAAACAGCAAGATCCCTACAGTGTTACAGCATTCATAGCTATAGCAATATCCATAACACACACGACTCATTCCCTTCACACAAGTATGTATGTATATAGATATACGGTTTCCATACAAGCAATGCTCAGACAGAAAAAATCCCCTCTTTTTATATTTAACTTACTCTATCGATTTTTCCCTCCTATTTCCTATGAATGAAATTTTGTTTGTGTTTATTTTCTTTTTTCTCTTTCATTCTAAGGTGTCTCGGCTAAATTTCAAGACAACTAGCGCCCCCAGTGTAGCGTCCTCGACTGCAAAATTTTCTGTTCCATGAGAATACTATTCATTATATATACAAAGGCGCCGCCTAACGAGCCTCCTCGACGGTAAAAAATGGTTCGTGCCTGAATAAATCGAAGTAGAGAATGAGAGACAGAATGAGGAGAAAATTGAAAAATAAGAAATAAATATGTGTAAGGTAACGTCAAAGCAAAACCGAATGAAAAGGTACAAATGTGGGGAAATTTTAAGGCAGACGATAAAAACACAGGTGTATGGTTATTTATGTCGTTTTGTTCTGTTCAAGGGGTTAGTAAGAGTAGGAAGGGAAGAAACGTTCAAAAAGTAGCAAATCGTTAAATAGGAGTGAGTAAGAACATTTTTGCAGTTTGCAAAATTGAGTACTTTTTCCAAATAAATTCCCAATGAGAAAAATATTCTCTAATTGTTTACGTATTAATTCAATACAAATATTTCAACTTTCTTTGATGATATGATATGAAAAATATATTCTACATTACCTAATATAAACTAAATTGATAGTTAGAAAATTTTATGAACTTACTTTTAAAATTTAAATTAGTGTACAAATCAAATTTGTAATGTATTTCAATGCTAAAATGTCATTTTTCTAGTTAATTACATCCAAATTAAGATTCAGGTTACCATTCAAATTAAAAAAAGAGGCTGGGTGCGGCTCCTGTTGCATTCTCAAATAATGAAAGCAATAAGTAAATTCAATTATTTTAACTTTTTGTAAGGAAAAATATTTTTGATAGCTAAATGAAAAACCATGTAGAAAGCAAATTTTAATACATTTGAAAACTAAAAGTTCCCATTATTTTTTTAAAAATTGTTATTTATTGAAGTTTGTGTGTTGAAATATATCTCCAATCACACGAAAAGTATCAGATGTTGACTTTTAATCTTCAAACTAAATTAAATTTGGTGATTTGTGTGGTTTTGTTTTTTTTAATTGCTTATTCGATTTATTTTTGGCTTTACTAGTTGATACAAATTTTATTAAAAAAATTATCAAACTTCAAAAATTTCAATATTTGTCAAATAAAATCAATTCCAACTCAATAAAATTGTATGCTCTCGAGATATTCAAGTTGAAAAGCATTGTTTACCAAATTTTTGTAGAATTTTGAGCGTAAAAATTAATACTTAAGTTGCATTTAAATGTAAAAAGTTGACAGCAACTTTAAAAACTTTAAGTAAATGCATTTTATTTCAACTTAAGAAGTGTTTTTAATGTCAAAATTTGTTGAATCAGTATAAACTTCTTTAAAATACTTGAAATTCTTGCAAACATAATAACTTAATTTCATCTGCAAAATATTGAAACTTTATTTCAATTTACAAAATGACATTTAATTTAACTGAATGATACAGATTTTAATTTAATTTAAACCATACTAGAATTTCATTTTATTAAACATTGAACTACTGCCTTTATTTTTCCTTACCTACCAATCCACTCCCTTACTAACATTTTGCAAAATGTTCTCAAACAACAAATACATCAGTGCAATGTATTACAAATTTGGCAACTACGCATCCTCAGAGGATTCAGAAGCCAATTTTTGCAAAAATTGAAAATTGAATCCAAAACGAATTTCAAACAGCAAGATCCCTACAGTGTTACAGCATTCATAGCTATAGCAATATCCATAACACACACGACTCATTCCCTTCACACAAGTATGTATGTATATAGATATACGGTTTCCATACAAGCAATGCTCAGACAGAAAAAATCCCCTCTTTTTATATTTAACTTACTCTATCGATTTTTCCCTCCTATTTCCTATGAATGAAATTTTGTTTGTGTTTATTTTCTTTTTTCTCTTTCATTCTAAGGTGTCTCGGCTAAATTTCAAGACAACTAGCGCCCCCAGTGTAGCGTCCTCGACTGCAAAATTTTCTGTTCCATGAGAATACTATTCATTATATATACAAAGGTATAGGTTTCCTTACACCTATCACCAGATCACCAATGGCTTTCCGCTAGGACCGTACAAGAAAGAACGGATGGTTAACGTTATTTTGGAAGTGAATAACCAAAATAAAGCTTACACTTAAAGGTATTCATATTCCCTTTAAAAATAGGTACATACATGGGTCCAAACACATCCATTTAAGTTGCAAATGACTAAGCAAAGGTGGGGCTTTTGCTCAATTTTCCTAAACTTTTATACATGCTAAATTTTAAAATATTTTAAAAATAAAAACAACTATTTTCTTTACATTTTGGTCAACCTTAATATGAATAACAAAAATAAAGCTTTTTAAAAATAAAGCTTAGACTAAAAGGTATTCATATTCCTTTTTAAAATGGGTAGGTACATACATGGGTCCAAACACATCCATTTAAGTTGCAAATAACTGAGCAATAGTGAGGGCTTTTGTTCAATTTTCCTAGAAGTTTATACTTACTTACTTACTTAGGTCCTCAGACCTACGAAGTCCGTTGGTTTTCCCTAGCGGGACATATTGCCTCAACTACACCTACGCTCCATCGTGTACGGTTTCCAGCGATGTGTTTAAGCTCCCTCCAGCTCTTTCCCAATCTCGCAGATTCCTCCTCGACTGTTCTTCTCGGTCTACCAATTCTTCTTCCTTCTTGTGTGAGTGGATACCACTGCATTGCCTGGACAGCAATGCAGTCATTACCTTTTCGAATCGTGTGTCCAATCCAATGCCACTTGCGCCTTCGTATAGTGGTGTCTATGGGTTCCTGACCTGTAAGTCTATGTAGATCCTCGTTGGAGATACGATTAGGCCAGAAAACCCTTAAGATGTTTTGAAGACACCTATTGACGAAGGTTTGCAGTTTCCTGGTTATTGTAGTTGTTATTTTCCAAGTGCTGCATCCATATAGCAGAACTAATTTGACGTTGGAGTTAAACAGTCGTAGCTTTGTGTTCAAGCTGAGAGATTTGTTCCTCCAAACATTGGACAACATCCCGAATGCAGCCTTTGCTTTTCCGATACGAAATTTTAAAAATAAAAACAAATATTTTCTTTACTTTTTGGTGAACTTTAATATAACAGTCCCTCGCAACTACACATCAAAGGTTTATTTTATTCGATCAGGTTCATCTTCTTTAGGTTTGTGACAACTTTTGTGGCGATTTAATCTGGGAAAGAAAACAAATACATTAAGAACTAGACAATTAAAATAAAGTTCAACCAGTCACATACTTATAAGGTGAGGCAAATCCTTTTTTACATATAGAACATTCGTGGGGCATTCGTTCGTTATGCTTGAATTTGTGAGCAGTCAAGCTACCACGATTTATAAACTCCTTTTCGCATTGATCACATTTGTATGTTATACCTTTGTGTTTTGCCAAATGATAATTATAATGCGATTTTACAGCATAGCTTTTGTCGCAGAATTGGCACTGAAACGGATAGTCGCCAGTATGGAAACGTTCATGCACAGTTAAATCGGCTTTGGAAGGAAACCGTTTATCGCAGTGTTTACAAATAAATCGTCCCAACTCTCTGTTGTGCGTAAATTCATGAACATCAAGGCTCTTTTTGGTTGTAAACTTTTTTGGGCATATTTTGCAATGGTATTCTTTGTAACCCATATGCCGTGAAATGTGAACTTTAAGTGATTGTTTTTCAAAAAACCCTTTGCCACATTCTGAACATATGTACCTCCTTTCGCGTTCTTTGTCGTGTGTTCTCATGTGATTTTTTAAATCGCAACGCACAGCAAATGATTTGGCTTTATAAAAATAAAATTACGAAAATGCATGTTACAGGAAACAGCTTACATTTCAAAATAATAACTTACGACAAGAACTGCAAAGATAAAGTTTCTCATCTTGTTGGCATCTTTTGAGATGATGTTTGATTGAAAGTTGCTTAAGAAATTTTCCACAAATTCTACATTCAACATATTGACCAACTTCTGACGCAACCAAATTGTTGTCTTTTCTGCAAGTCTATAATGTAAAACAAATTTATTTATCTTAAAGCTTATTATCTATCATGTTGATGGCATCAACAATGGCACGTGAGGGCATTAGGGCGATATGGCTAGACTCATAGGAAGATTATTTATTTTTAGGAAAAAAAAATCTGGACAAAAACTGAAAAAAGACTATAAGTTGAGGAACGAAGCGTTAAAAAACATTTCTTCAGAACAATAGTATAGATACTATTCGGACATGTCATGTATGTTCCGCATCCTTGCAACCTTTTAGCATGGGATTAACAGTAACTTCTGCTGCTAAAAATGTCTCTTTCAAACTATAAAACAATTTTAATATACCTTATACGTGGAGTTCAATTGTAAATCACTCGTCTTTGATTCTTTTTGTTTAACTTCATTGTCAGAAACGGGTTCTATTATCACAGTACTACACTCCTGAGAAGATTCCTCATTATTATCTATGTAAGCGTTTTCGGAAGCAAGTTCCACTTTGATAAATTGTTCAAATTGCTACAACAATACGTATATAAAATAATACAAAATTTGACATGAAAACTGTATACATTTACCATATCAAATCCATCCTTACAATTGACACTTTTAAGATCATTAGATTCAATTTTCACTGGGGCACAATTCTCGGAAGTTTCATATTCGTATTTACAAAGCGTATATTCGGCTGGGTGCTTATCTTCCAAGTACTTTTCGAAATCAGTTGAATTTTCATTCTAAAAAAAAAATAATAATAAATATTTGAAAGACAAACGATGGTTTAGAAGATATACATTAATATGGCCAATTTTGAATTTATTGTTATCATAGGAACGGTGACTACTATTTTCGACATTATCATTAACTACATGTTGATCTTTAAGAAATTGATCAGAAGCAGATGCTTTTAACAGAAAATCAAAGGCAATTTGTAAGTCGTGAGAACAGCTTTGGCATATAAATTGTGGAAAGTCATCAAACTCCAGCGCTTCTAAATGGGTGCATGCATTGTACATTTCCAAGAACGTATAATTCTCGCTTAGGTCCGTTTTTTGCCCAAGTAAAAATCCATCCGAGTCTGGTAGCAGACAGACTCGACAAATTGATTCGTCTAAATAAATTTCCATAATATTACTTTAGTTTAATTTTAATGAGTAAACTTATAAATATATAAAAAGAAAGTAGAAATGTAAATTTTATATGAACATGGAACTGCAAATTAAAAAACAAAACAATTGGATTTTTCGCTGTAGGTATCTTCTACATTTCCTTTTCTATTTCTATTTGGATTTTGACAGTTCGTGAGGGACGCGTTCGGGTAAATAAAACCTATCAGGTGCTGTAGATTGGGTGTAGAATACAGAGCTGCCGAAAGTAGTTTATAGTGTTACTGAAATATGTTTGACTCATTTTAAGGAAACTTTTTTGTACCGTTTAGGTCTCTTTTTGATTTTTTAAGATTTGCCCGACTACAATTTGCGTGAATGAAGAAGTTCTCTATGTAACAAATATTATTAGAATTCCTGTAAAATGTATGTGAATGTCATAAATACACATCCTCATTGCGAAGTTCAACTATCAATTAATGACCTATATTGCGAAGATCGATTACACAGGTCAACACACTTTTTGTTTCTGGGTTCTTGGTATGATTTTCTTGTTCCTCCTGCATTACTAATTAATTATAAAAAACTTTTACCTGAAAAAGTTTGTTTTTGTAGCTACAAGATTGTTATTATGGATTTAAATGTAGTACCAAATTTGTATGGTACTACTACACGATATAATTTTCAAAAAATCAAAAAATTTTTTTTTGCATTTTTCACTTCTTTAGAACTTTAAAAATCACCTCCTAAAATAATTTAAAGATATTCGAATTCTAACACCATAAAAAAACTAAATATGTTTTCGTGTTTCCATATAAATACAATGTAATAGAAAAACTTTAAACGCGTTTTTCTCCAACTATTTATTTATCATTGTAACGCGTGAAAAAACAAAGTTTAAAAAAAAAAAAAAACAGTTATGTATTTTTCAATACAAAGATTGAGAAAATCGCAATTTGAACACAGAAACAAACAAAAAATATTTTTTTGTTGACCTGTGTTATCAATTGATTGACGGTTGATAGAATTTATCAATTCAAATCGGTATTATGAAAATGAATTGATAAAACATTGTGCTATTGTGGATGTTTTCAAAATATTTCTTTTTTTATTGTGAATGGAAATGTGTAATAAGGTGACAATCTCGTTAACCAAACCAGCTGCCGGTATAAACGTAGTATAATACTACGGCAATAAATCCGAGATTAAGAGAATGAGATTTAGAATAAATCACGAAGTGTTTTCACCGACACATTCAGATTTATTTTGACGTCTGTTCTGCGACACTTCACAATTAACAAAAGGAAAAAAAGGGATTTTTATTCTTTCAGTCGCCAAGACTTATTTGCAATTGTAACCTTGAAAAATTGTTAGGCATTTTATTTTTTACTCAATTTCAATCGGGTTTTTGTAGTTCGCTATTTACTACTAAGTACATAATGCTATTTGTATTCTACTTTCGACAGCACTTTAACGAATTACACGCATACTCTCAAACCCTGACTAAACACAGCGCAGCCAGACTTCCACTTCATAAACAAATTTTTCCAGTCAGGAGTCGGGACGACAGCACCAGCATTTAGCACATTTTACTTTTTTTCTTCAATTAAAATTGAAAAAGGAGAATGTTAATATTGTTTTCATTATTCAAAATTCAAGCATAAATGTAAGCTTCTAAAATGAATTAAATCGTGAAAGAGCAATTAAAAATATCTTTGCAAATAATTGATCGATTTTCTAAATAAAAAAGAAGAAAAGCTACCACCAACAACTACGAACCACACACGTCTCCAATTGTGTCAACAAAAACAAAGATGGCTACTACCGAAATTTCTTCTTCCAACGAACGACACTACTATGCAAAGCTGGAAGCTGTTAAGGATATCCGAGACAAAACCGTTCAGCTAGAAAAACTCAAAGTGAAAATTATAAAAGAAGTGAAAATCAGTGACGACGAAGAAAAATGCCTCGAAGAATATCGCAAAGAGATGGAGCATTTGTTGGAGGAGAAAATGAGCCATGTTGAAGAACTTCGGCAGATTCATGCGGACATAAACGATATGGAAAACGTCATCAAGCAGACCAAGGAGAATCAGACACGTTCAGTTGATATGGCCAATCGTATATACGAAGAGTATCTTGCCATGAAGTATCAAATCGATCACATGCGAAGAGACTACCTTGGCTTGAGTCCACTTAGGGACTTGCACGAGGAAGAGGGCAGCCCTATTTCGAAAGACCGCTTTCAGGCCAATTTTCTGAAAGCCCAAAATGCAGTAGCAGCAAGTTCATCATCTGCTTCATCTCTAGCTCGTCCGCATCCCAGACACCCTTTGCTACCGGAAGCTACTGTTACATCCTTGCCACCGTCAGGTCCACAGCATGCATTTATGCCTCCAGCACCGCCTCCACCATCATCGGTTGGAGGTTCAGTGACACGACTCAATAAAAGCGAATTTCCTCCTACCAATCGCCTTCAACAAAGTCCATCCATTGGCATGGGACATCCCACCTTCCGTTCTGACTTCAATGTGAATCTCAGACAGCAACCACCGCCCATGAAGTCTTGTTTGTCTTGTCATCAGCAAATTCATCGCAATGCTCCCATTTGTCCATTGTGTAAGGCGAAAAGCCGTTCACGGAACCCCAAGAAACCAAAAAAGAAAAACAATTAATTTGATTTCTGGAATAACAGAAAAGCTAGAAAGACGACAGCTGAAGTCACTTTCAGCACTGGGAAGCATTTTACTTATATACCTAGTTATTGTAATCCTCATTACATTTATTAATGTAAAGTTGTAAGTTTTCACACATAATGTAACTTTAGTTTTATATGTTACTGATTTTTTGTTTTACCTTAATAATGTATCTCTACCATGTATGTAATACAAATATTTACTCCTTTGATTGATTACCATGCTGTACGCAGCATTTAGTATACGAAGCATTTTCTAATAAATAGAGTTCATTCTCAGCAAGAAATTTACTTTTAAGTAAGATTAAGTTTTAAGCACGCTACGCCCGCGTAAATATATGTTTGCAGACGTAAAAAAATTAAACGGATAACTTGATCATTCTTTAACTCTAGCCTGACAAACCCATGCTTACTTTGTTCTAAACATCTTAGAAAATCTATCAGATACAATGAGCTCTTATTCTATCGATTTCAGTGAGAAACATTACAAACATTTGGATCATCTGCAGTCTTAGCTGACCGTAGAATTCTTCCCCTATTGCAAACGTGTAATTTTATATTCTCAATTTTGCAGTCTAGCTTGTTATTAATAGTGTTTTTATCAATTTTGTTTCTATTTGCATCTTGGGTAAATTTGTACATACATACAAGGATCGAGGATATACTTTTTAAAATTAATATACAAAATATTATTGTACGTCCAAACATTTAGTTTGGCATTTCAGTTTTCTTTAGAAGCGCTAGACGAAACACATACATGTATAATATAAATTATCTCAAGAAAATCAAAGGAAACAAAAAAACAAAGAACCTGTTAATTTAAAAAAAAATGATCAAGTCAATTTGTTCAATTTAATTCGACCCTAGGTATACAATATCAAGAAAAATTTGGCTACTACGGCTATATTATAACACGATTTCTTCTCATTTTTAAAAGCAAATTCGATATCTGATATTTTCTTCATAAAAATTCTAGAGCTTAAAGGAAATTTTCAAAAGCCACCTTTTATGTAGTAATATGTCTCTCTTATAGGCTGCAGTCCAATGCATTAATGTCACAAAAATAGGGCACAAGCCATCTATTGTGTATGTATGCAGTTTTTATAATTATGTATTCACTTACCCAGCAAAATTTCAAATTTCAGCACTAAATTTTATTTTATTTTAATTAAAATACATACAAAATAATTATTAAGAGTGCATTATTTACATGTTGAAAAAACTAAACATATTACGTTTGTTTTATTGACAGAATGCTATTTTTGAATTCTGAACCAAAATTCTCTATGAGAACGACTTTTTCAAGGCATATTTGTTAACTTATCGTAAAAAACACCAAACACCAATTAAAATCAATTTCAACTTTCAGAATCAATCAGAACTATCTTTGTTTATATGTATTAACATGACTAAAAAGTATAATATACCTTACTTTGAATTCACTTTATTCTATTTTACATTATTTTCATGAGTTAGAATATGGTAATTTAATAATTAATTTTTGAATCAGTTATAAAATATACATATATTTTTATTAATAACAAAATGTTTAATATCTATTGAATCATTATTTGCATATTATCTTGTTTATATTTTTCCTTAATTTAATTGAAATATTAACTGATCTTTGATAACAAGAAATACATCAAACTAAATTATAAAATAATTTGTGTAAAATTCTTTTTTTTTTTTGTAACTTAATTATCTTGAACTTTAGGATTTCTATAGAAGTTTTTCATATTTCGTAAGCGGTTCTCCTCAACATCTGATTCGGTCATAACAATTTGATGATATCTTTTCATATGACGGATGAAGCTGATATACATATATGCATGGAAAAATATAAAAAATTAAATCAAATGTTGAATAGTAAGTTAAAATACAATCATTTTTTCATCTAAACAGAATTCATTGGTAGAGAAAGAACAGAAAAAGCTAAAGAAATTCGAATATTTTTTGCAACTATGAATATTTTTATTTAAAAAAATTATTACAATCATAAATTTACGGAGGCAGCCGGAAAATGAACAAAAAAAACAAATCGTACTAACTTTAAAATTACATTTTTATAATTTAAAAAGAAAGTTTCTTTTTAAATTAATTTTAGGTACTAAGAACAAAAGGAAGATATGTATGTATATAAATAAATTGTCGTAAATTACTTTATTTCTAGTACGCAAAACCATAATTTAATTTTCAACATGCGGTAAAACCAATCGGCAGAAACCGGTAACCAGTGTTTTTTTAAATGTTCGTTTGGCTACTTAATTAAATATAAATATAAAACTCACCTTTCTCTTTTGTGGTGATTATCTTTGCATATATCACAAACAAATGGATAACCTGTGTGTTCAAACCTGTGTATTCTTAATTTTGCCATATTATCAAATGTCTCAGGGCAATATTCGCACTGCCGTATGATACCCTCATGTTTCGCCAAGTGATATGTTAATCGAACTTTAATGGCAAACTTTTTGTCGCACAAATGGCACTCGTACGGCAATTCATTGGTGTGCGTTCTTAGATGTACTTTCAAGTAACATGGCTGCACAAATTTTTTGTCACAATGCGGGCAATCAATTTTTCTTTCAAAATGATATTTTTCGTGCTGCAGAAGTTGAGCTTTAAGTTTAAATGCTTTGGGACACACCTTACACATGAATGGTCTGATATTTTCATGTGCACTTTTTTTATGAGTTTGTAACTTAAATTTACTGTAAAATTTTTTACCACACAGTTCACAATGGTGCGCAGTTTTTTGCTCGCCATGTTGATAATCTTCATGATCATTTAGGGGTTTTAAATTGAAAAACTTCTTGGCTAAAAAAAAATATTTGTTACTTAATGAGTTGTGTTAATAATTTTAGTAACTTACGGCAATATGCACAGAGAAATGTTGGAACACGCTTGTAGTTGTAGTTGTAATGCTTTTTTCTATGTTTGACTAACAAGGATAAATCGCTTGTCGTAAAGTCACATTTGTTACATTTTTTTATGTTTGGGTTTACATTTGGAGTCGGATGCATTACTGCTTTATGTTCCTCGAATAGTCCCTTGCCCTTGAAATCTTTTTCACAAATCGCACATGAATATAAATGTTTCCCTTAAAAATGCCCAAACAAATAAGAGAAATTTAACATTTTAAAATGACAACTTCAATTTTATTCAGCCCTATTACAACTTCTGTGTTAATCTAAAACTCAATATTTATCGTATTGTATATCTCATACACGAATTATGTGATGAAAAAGTTTCCGGTTACAATAACGTTCATGCCAAAGCTGATTTATAATAAAAGGAATATGTTGAAAAAGTTTCGAATTTATAAAAATAAATATTAGTATACTTTTTTTCTCGTTAATAAGTGATAAAAGTTTTATAAACGAAATTTTTGTTTAATAAATGATTCTAATATCTTGGAAGAGAATAGAATGCAAGGCGCCTTTACTAAAGTATGTTATCTTAAAAATCCCGTTTGAAATTTGCGTTGTTTTTTTAAAGAGAATTCGATATGATTCAATGTAAGCTAGCTTAGTTTTAACAAAAATTTACATTTCCCCATGGATAAAATATGATATACGAGGATTACCTTTATGTATTTTAATATGTGCCTCTAGCTCGCTAGTTTTTTCGTAATTTTTAAAACAATATTTACAAGAAAATACTTTATCTGCCGCTGAACGTATTACATCTAAGTGTGCATAGTGAACGTGCATTGGAAGGGTATTTAATTGGTACTTCCTTTTGCAATGAGTACATTCAACCGGACATCTCCGTGACCAGTGTAAATCCTTAACGTGTTGTTCTAGGCCATCTTGATCAGGTAGAATATCACCACATGTTAAACATAAGCCTGATGAATTATCTTGAACAAAAATTATTAAATATTAAAGACTACAGAAATTTGTAGGCACTTAAATTACTTTTATGATCATTATTATTGTGGGTATTTAGCTTAGTTCGAGATTCGAATGCTTCTCCGCACTTTTCGCAAAACCAAGCATCTCTGAACTTTTTATGGTTTTGTGCCTTGTGTAATCTATATTGCTTAAGAGTGAAAAAGGAATCATTACATTTATCACATTTGTATGCTCTGTTGCCTGGAAAAGATATACTAGATATTAATTACGTAGGTGATTTTTAGAAGAGCTTCTTTAAATTGCTAAAGAAAGTTTTAGTTATTTTTTTTTTTTGTTATTTTTTATAATTGCTTATTATTATTAAATGTTTTCAATTAACCTACCTGTATGCTGGTTCATGTGATCAGCAAAGTTTTTGCGAATCGTTTTCTTACATATATGACATTTGGTTTTTGTTTGACTTTCTTGTTTGAATGTAAGAACGTTGGCAGATATCTGATCCTCACGAAAAGACAAAATATCCTCAATTTTGATAGGGTCTTCCTTTGGTTCTGTTTCAACTTTTGGTAGAATATACCGATATGTTGGCTTGAGTTCTTTTCGTGGATTTTTTGTCCATTGTATTGCATCCTCTTTTTCTACTTTCTCAATTTCAATTGATTCTGCAATTAATATTTATCAGAAATACAAAACCAAAACGGATTTATGTTAGAGTCTATTTTTACCGACTATTTCGAATCTATCTACGAATCCGCTATCATCTTTTGGATGCGTATATGTATACAGATTAACATTTCCCTTGTTGTCTGTATCTCTTGCTAATTGCATTACCTGTAGTTCTTCATTTTCTATTGATTCGTCATTTTCATTACCTTCATGATGAATTTTTGGTTTAATTTCTGATACAACTTCTATAGACAAAGTTGGAAGCATGATAATTTCCTGGAAATAGTGGGTTTTTATTAATTTTTATCTTGGTAGATCAGTTAAAATTTCAAGTGTTAAGATGGACAAAGAAAAAAGTGATATTTTTAGAATCCAAAAGCCCTCATAATATTTACAACTAAATTTTAAATTTGATAAAAAAGCTTTAAAAAAACTGAGGTCTTGCAGGATTTATTAGTAGTTTAACTTAAACTTTAAGATTTTCTATTGTTAGTCTTGTACTTTAACATCATATAAAGGAAGAATATAAATACTTAAAAGTATACAAACATTTTTTAAAGTATATGGGTTAATTACTTAGCCAATTAACTTTTCGGAAAAGTAGATAAATCAAGGTTAGATATTCTACTCGTATGGTATTCGTTTAATTTATGTGCACAGAAGTGTTTTTTTTATATTGGCAAATAAGAGATTCAAAAGCAGTTTGACTACCTGCAAAAATAAAAATATTGTTTTTATTTGTTTTCTTTTAACCAGGCTAAGACTTCTTTTATGACCAGAAGATCAGCCTGAGACACGTTACCGTGTGTATAAAGTTATCAAAGTAAATCAACCCCACTTGGGGGAACATGGAACTGTATTTTTGGCATGGTGTAGTTGGAGTAATTGGGAATTGATTCTAAAAACATATAAATTACGGAGTGACCAATATTATTGTTTGTTCATTTTGACAATAGTAGCAGTGCTCTCAGTTATATGTTTCAATATGGGCAGAACTGATCTTTTAGGTTGCAGAGCATTAACCTTTAACTAATTCATTGAACTATTTGTTTACTTAGAGAGCGTTAGAATGTGATTTGTAATAAAGTATTAGCGTGCTTCCCTGCAACCGTACCTACGCCAAAACTCTGTGTATCTGTATACCCACCAGTTAGAATTGCATTAATGCATTGACTAATCACTATTATTATTACCTTTGATTCGTTCTCAGCTTTAGCTTTAAATTTGGTATCATCATTTTCGTCCAATTGGGCAATATATTCTTGAAATAAACGATCAGCCTCTGCGGCTGCAATAATAAAATCATAAGCAATCTGTAATAAGTTCGCACATGAAACACAAATGCTCTTCGGTAGCTTGTCGCTGGCCTGAGCTTCCAATTTGGTGCAGTAGTTGAAACATTCAAAAAAGGTTGTCTCTTGAAATGGAGTATCTAAATCTACGTATTCTAAAGAAATGGTCTGCATACAGACACGACACATTGTTGAACATTCCATGTTCCCTAGAATAATTATAATTCTGTTTAACAATAACTAATGTTTATTACGAAAAAAAAGCACGAACAAATAGTTTTTGAAGTGTTTAGTTTTAATTTGGAAATTTGTTTTTGTTTTGTTGTTGTTTTCTAGAAAGTAAATGGAGGGGTTGTTGCCTGTTGGTTCTTTGACATTTAATTACTTCCAGTAACTCAAAAAATGTTAAGGTTGTAAAAACATCGTAGTTGTGAATTCATATGAGGCACCGAGTTGGCTGCATAATATACAGTTTTTTGTAGTTGACTTGATATATGGAGTGGAGTAAATTTGTGTAAACATTTAGCAAAAATAATAAAATAAGCAAAACATACTTTGTTTTTATTTTTATTAAATAAATAATTCAATTGGGCATTCATGATGTCAGATAAATTTATGAAGCTAAGAAACGAAGATTTATTTTACTATTTGATCCGCATGAAGATGAAAGAGGTCCAGAGTAGTGTAAGACATGATAAACGATAAAGGCAGGGCTTAATTCTGTCACCAATCCTGTTTTTATTGGTGATAAGCGATGTACTGCAGATGGCTTTGACAGGAAGTGGAGGAATAACATGGACTCTGACAACTTACCTTAAACATCTCTACTACGCTGACGATGTTTGCTTGCTTTCCCATAAGATCATGGATCTCCATCAAATGGCAACAAGGGTGGAGAGAGAAGCAGCAATCGTGGGGCTGAAAATCAATTCGGGAAAAACAAAGATGTTCAGCCTCGGGAGCTCGCAATCATCCGCTCCGATGAACATTGGTCAACAAGCAGTAGAGAAAGTAGATAGCTTCCAATACACTGGAAGTATCGTTTCTCCTGAAGGAGAAACCGAATTAGACATCGCCAGCCGCATAGGAAAAACAAAGGCTGCGTTCGGGATGTTGTCCAATGTTTGGAGGAACAAATCTCTCAGCTTGAACACAAAGCTACGACTGTTCAACTCTAACTCGAATCAGTTCTGCTATATGGCTGCAGCACCTGGAAAAACACAACTACAATAACCAGGAAACTGCAAACCTTCGTTAATAGGTGTCTTCGAAACATCTTACGGGTTTTCTGGCCTATAATCGTATCTCCAACTATGACCTACATAGACGAACAGATCAGGAACCCATAGATACCATTATACGAAGGCGCAAGTGGCAGTGGATTGGACACACGCTTCGAAAAGGTACTGACTGCATTGCAGGCCAAGCAATTTGATCCGGAATATGCTATGCTAAACTTGAAAATAAAAAAAAATCAATCCTAACTGCATAGAACATAGGTGCAAACGTGCAAACCATAATCAAATAATTTTATTTTTGCAGAAATAAACATTTTTATGGATATTATTTTCTGTAATGTAGATACAGTGAAATGATGAACTTATAAGTCTTTTGTGGCAAGATTCAATTTATTTACTTCAATTCACTGTTTTGGATTTCAGAAGCATTGCAACTTTACAAGCTTCTATGCAATGTTTATTCGAAGTATAACAGTGGATAAATATTATTCTTCATTAAATATGTATAAATTTTAATAATTGTAAGAATATTTTTGACTATTTTATTCATATTTTTATACATAAGAATAGGTTAAAATAATCAATTTGAACTAAGTAGTTAAACAGTTGCCTTAAGTTAAATATTTGTTGGATTAAGTTTTTTAATAGCACTTTTACTATTACTGTCATATGAAAATTGTGCTTCTTGCAAACATTGAAGCTAAGTATGTAAATACAAATAAAACTTAAAATAACATTCGTATGAGGTGGCAGCACTGAATACAAGTACTATTTAAATTCGTTTGGTATGTGAACAATCACGTCTATTTTGAAGTTTCAAAAAAAACAGGTGTTTGTTGTCAAATTAAAAAAAAAAAACAACACGGAAACAAAAGCCAATATGGATAAATTATAACGCTTGGTTCGCTTATTAAAATTATATTAATTTAAACATGAACTATAATTACGCCACTTAGTGAGACTAAACCCTGCTGAAGTTTGAATTTAGATGACTATTTGGTACGTTTTCTTAATACCTATGTATTTGCTTTAATGACATGCACATAGAACTAATCCATTTTATTCGAAATTCAGAACGATGTTTAATTGTTTAATGCAGCTTTATTTTCTATGATTTAGTTTTTAAAACAAAAACAATATATGTACATATACATATATTTACGCATAGAAGCTACACATGCATGATTACAATCTTTACCTACAGTAAGAAAATAATATATTTTTGTTTTTTTGCACTTGCGGAACTGTAATACCTAATGCCAAATCAATTAATCAATTAATTAATTTAATATTAAAATCTATGCATGATTAAGGAGAGATTCTTGTTAATATTTCTCTAATTTTTTCAAACGATGTACATATGTACATAGTTAACATAAATGAATGTATAAATATTAGTAAAATTCATGTACTGTGAAATGAACTTGATCTGGCAAACATGAACAGATCAAGTTTCTAGTTTCGGCTTTTGGAGTCTGAACTGATTTTAATAAAGGTATAATGGATACATACAAAATAAGGCAAACATAATAAAAGTTGTATTCAAAACCTATTACAAACAACAAAAGAAGTTAATATAGAATTGTTGTTTTTTTTATCAAAATAGGCAAGTTGATATAAGAATCCTGTTGTCTTTTGGTTATTGTAATTTCCCACTCGTTCTGCAATGATATACAATAATATATCCTACATGTCCATTAATCATTGCATGCGTCTGAGTCATGAGTTGCGTAGCTAATTAATTGCGTATGGTCCTTTTAAAATCCTATGATTGCAAATCAGATCACTCTTCTTTAATTGAGCGATCAGCTGACTGAGTATAGCATCTACAAGCCAAGCTCACGAGGAAAGGCCATTCCGTCTGTTTATCATTGTTTGATTATTTCTTGTATTTGGTTGACCTAAGAAATAATATCTCTTGAGTTGGAACTATTTGAAATAGTTAAATATCTGTGATATTTTTAAAAACATAAGTTTTGTGTGATTTTTTACGACTAAATGTGTTTGAGTTCATTTATATTATCCTCAATTCGGTTATTATACAGTAGTTAATTAAAAATAAAGCATTTGTTAGATACAATAAGTGGTTAAAGTGGGTAAGTGTGTTTTCTCCCGGACGTACAAAATGAATAGAGTTAGTTTATAAAATCAAATAAGTGATAAAAAAAAATATTTATAAAATTTCAACTTAGTAAAGTCAAAGTAATTCAAAATTAATTTTTTGTTACTGAGCTCTATTATTTGTTTATGCATTAAAAAAAATAATTCTTCCATTTATAAAAAATAATAAATAAAGAATAAATATTAGTCACCATGATATAAGTCTTAAAAGTTACTAAACAGTAATTTTTTAAGGTGGGAATTTGAACCACTATATAATCAAATAAATAGAGGAATAAATTAAATATTAAACTGATCGAATTTTCAATATTTAATACCTAACAGTTTCATTATAATTACTTGTTGTCAGTTTTAAAACCATCAAAAACGGAAAAACTTTGTTTTATTTGCATTTGAAAAATAATGAATTAATAAAAAAGAACACCGGGTGTAGTTATATAAACAGAGTATGTTTGGAACTTAAAATTTTATGGACAATTCCAGTTCAGAATTACGAATTACTATCAAACTAACAACAGGAATACCTGATTTTGGTCGATTCATATAAGGAATTCTATCTATTGACAATGTAATATCACGTATGTATGTAGGTCTATAGTAATTTCTATTAAAACAAATATGTATAAGGAATTCAATATATTGTCATACACGCTTAAATTTATGTAAAAAAATGAATGCTTAATGTACCCTACTACAACACGGCCTTGTTGTTTTTTTGTACTTGTTCATGCTTCTAACTAAAATTGAAGTAATAAGTCGTACAGCTAAGCTAATTGATTGCCCATGGTTCTTAATGTAACTCAAAATACATGTATAAATAAAAAAATATACATATATCCCTTTTTTAATGGGACAAGATGAAAATTTCTCTACTGCTCTCCTATTTAATTGTTCCAGGTATTTTAGATTGCTATTTGTTAGTACTGGGCAAATTTAAAAAAATGTATTTAATTGATTAATTGATATTCCAATGAAAACACTTGCAATTATTTAATGTTAAGTGTTCTTCTGTGGTCGATATCTATAAATATTTCGCTTTCTTATAAAAATATATATTTTTGTCTAAGTAATCCTTTTTCTTCTTTATAAATGGTAGTACTGCGTTTTTCATAAATCATGACAATTGTAAATATAATTTCCAAATTTGTTCCCGGGGTAAAATGGTTAAATGGATACAATCTGCAGTTTGCTGTATCTGATATGATAGCCGGTATCACCGTTGGGCTTACTGTATTACCACAGGGACTGGCATATGCAACCTTGGCAGGACTTGAACCCCAAGTAAGTTAGATTACTATTATTATTTTGATTGATAAATAACTTTAGTTTCTAAATAAAATTTTCCTAGTATGGCTTGTATTCTGCTTTCGTCGGAGGCATTTTATACGCATTATTGGGTGGTTGCTGTCAGGTGACAATAGGACCAACCGCTCTTCTAGCACTAATCACTAGTAAACATACTGATTTGGGCTTAGCGTCGGGATCGACTTATGCTATATTATTATGTTTTATATCAGGGATTATTGAATTGTTGATGGCATTGTTAAGACTTGGTATGTGTTTTTCATAAAAATGAAATGCAATTTCGAAAACAAAAGTAATTTAAATTTTAAACTTACAGGGGCACTTGTAGATTTAATTTCTTTGCCAGTAACGGTTGGTTTTACATCTGCTACTGCTGTGATCATAGGAACTTCTCAATTAAAGGTTTGCCAGAAAGATATTAATTTTTCTTTGTTAAGTTAAAATAATTTATGTATTTATTTCGCAGGGATTACTTGGATTGAAAGGAGGATCTGGTTCAAATTTTATAAACACAATCAAGTCAGTGTTTACAAATTTAGACTTGGTACGTTCTGGGGATATGACATTAGGTTTTATATCGATAGTTCTACTGCTTCTTATGAGAGTATGCGTATTAAATTATTTAAATTCGAACAATTGAGAATAAAAACAATTTTTAATTGCAGAAACTAAAAGAAATTAAATTATCTGAGAGAGTAACTGGGTACAAATTATTAAATGGCTTGTTTTGGCTTTTGGCTACTGCTAGGAATGCTTTGATAGTACTTTTATCAAGTATGCTCGCTTTTTACACTTGTGAAGGAGAGTCATGCATATTTGTTTTAACTGGAAAAGTGAAAGGAGGCTTACCTGATTTTAGTTTGCCTAGTTTCAACACGACTATTTTAAGCGAAAACAACACTGTAATTGAACAAAATTTCACAGATATGGTAGGTCTCTTCTGATCTAATGGGTTTAAATCTTAAATTTGTGTTTTATTTATGTAGATGAACGAGCTGGGATCATCCATCATTATTCTGCCTGTTATTGCTGTGCTGGGAAATGTTGCGATTTCCAAAGCATTCGGGGGTTCTGGAATAAGTGCAACCCGTGAATTAGTGGCACTGTCTCTAAGCAACATATGCGGTTCATTCTTTAGTTCAATACCGGTTACCGGATCATTTTCTCGTAGTGCAGTTAACCATGCTAGCGGTGTTAAAACACCAATCGGTGGCATTTACACTAGTACTCTGGTACTGCTGGCGTTGGCAGTTCTGACTCCTTACTTCAGGTACATTCCCAAAGCAGCCTTAAGTGCTGTAATCATTTCAGCAGTCATCTTTATGATTGAATTTGAGGTATGTATTTAGCCATAATTTATCATTAGCATTTGTTACATTCTGATTTTTAGGTCGTTAGACCCTTGTGGCGGTGCAGTCGTCGAGAGCTTTTCCCTGGTGCGATAACATTTATATTTAGTTTGACACTAGGTGTAGAAGTTGGGCTTTTACTAGGTGTTGCTACAGATGTTGCATTCTTAGTATATCGTGTAGCCAGACCACCACTCGGTGTGACAAAAGCCAAGGTTTGTTAAATTTGTGTTCTTGTATTTTTATACGAAATATTATTCCTGTAGACAAGTAATGGCGTTGAACATATTCTAGTTCGACCAAGTTACAGCTCAGTTTATTTCCCCGCCATAGAATGGTTACGAAATGAAATTTCAAAAGCAATTTCTACATTTGGAATTTATCCTGTCATACTAGATTGCACAAATATATACGGTAAATTAATAATTATTAAATATAAATTCTGGATTATATTAAAAGACATTTAATTTTAGATTTCGATTTCACTGCAGCCCGAGGTATGGGATCATTATACAAAGAATTATTGGGTATGAAAGTTCCTTTTTATTTGTTAAGAGCATCCAAAGAAATAGATTTGATATTAAAAGAATCTACGGACCAAAATATTCCAAGCATAGAAAATTTTGAAGAGCTAGAATCACTTCTTGAGCAAAGTAAGTATTGGTATAGATTATTTAAATAGTTTTAATTATATCGCTTTTATCACATTCAGGTCCTGAATATGAGTATTACTTACAAGTGACAGTTCCATTGGTGCATGATGCAGAAGAACATGACAAAGTGAATTAGTTTGAGAAAATAAATTTTAATTCTCTAAGATATAATATTAACGATTAAAGTATTATCATAAAATATAAGCTTAGATCACGTTAAAGTTTTATTAATCTTTTTGAGTATCAAGTGCTGTGATCTTAACTTGTATTTATATACAAGTACTAATTTAACACCATTACATATTGTTTTCGAAAACCTTCTTCGTCTTATAAGAGCATATCGAAAAAGTCGTTCGGATTCGGTATCCATTCCTACCATAAAACGCACTCAGAAATCTTGGTAATTTATAATCATTTTTTTTTACTAACTATTTTAAGGTACAAGACCGACTTTTTGTTATAAATAAAAACAATTAATATGTTTTACTTTTCAAAAAATATATGTACACTATTCTTTACATCCAATAAGATAACATGTGTAATTAAACCAATGGTTCTTATTAAACTTCTAACTCAGCTTTAGAATGATCAAGTAAATCCAAATCGCTGACGATCCCCCTTTTAATATTTTTTTCGTTTTTTAGTCTATTCTGTAATAATTCATCATCGGTCATTATAATATTATGAACTGCTTTCGTGTGACGACTTAACCTATAAAGACAAAACAGTTAAAGCTATTTAGGTATTCGATTAAGAAAGACACAAAAACCACATATCACTTCTTTTCCAAAACATGTATTGTATTTGAATTTGACATTCGACTCAGTTACTAATGTTGGAATGCGAAATACTTCTACAATACAGGATGAAATTTACAATTTGGATCAAAGATGTGATATAATGTATATATTTAAATACAATGCTCACCCTAATCTGGTTTTAAATCCCATCTGACAATAGTCACATACAAACGGCATTCCAATGTGTTCAAACATATGCAGCCGTAATCTAGGTTTACTATTAAACTCACACGAACATACCTCACACACATGTTTGGTACCTAAATGCTTTTGCATATGATAGGTAAGTCTTACCTTTATTCTATAACGTTTGTCGCAGATATGACACTGATAAGGCAATTCACCAGTATGTATTCTCATATGAACTTTCAAGTCAACATTTCGCAAAAATTTCTTTTCACACTCCGGACACTCAATGGTCCGTTCGGTATGAAGCTTCTTATGTGCTCTAAGCTGAAAACTATTTTTGAACGTTTTTGGGCATTCAGGACACTGATAGTTGCGACCATTTGAATGTGCACTTAATATGTGATAATCGAGTTTTTGCTTATTCATAAATTTTTTCCCACATTTCTCGCATTTTGCTGCACGTTCTTTATTACCATGTCGATAATCCTCATGCATTAGTAAAGATTTTGGATTGGCAAATGTTTTTGCTGATGGTGTTTATTTTGAATAAGTTAATAAAAGAAAATATGAATTGCAAGAAAAACTTACGACAATATGAACAAAGATATTTTTTTTTAGTGGGATTTTCATGACGATATCTATGGGTCTGCCAGGAACTTAAACTTGATGTTTTAAAGTCACATAGTTTACATTTTCGATGTTGGGAATCGTCTTCTTTGTGCTCGAGAAATTCATGCTTATTTCGACTCAACATGTTGTTGAATTCTCTTTCGCATGAATCACATTTGTAAATTCGGTTGTCTTAAGAGATAAAATAATTAATAAACGTTATTAGACCAATTCAATAATTATTAGTAAAGAATAATTGATTTGAATTTCAAATATTAATAAATAGATAGACCTGATTATTTTAGTAGGTAATTTAGAACAAATGTTTGACTATAATTGATATAATTATGTAAATAAGAGCACAGTTTTCAGTGGATTTTTGTGTTACTTAAAGTTCATAGACGCATGAGACTTTTTTTATTCTCTTAGTTCATATCTGTTGTTTTTCGTAATTTGAAATAAAACTAATTTTTTATTCGATATCGGTCAAAATGCCATACAAATATTTGCGATTTTTTAAAACAAAAAAGGGTAGGTACCTTTGAATGATTTTTTCGGTTCATTAACTCCTTCCTTATTGTCATTGACGTATTGAATATCTTCAGTATCTTCTAAAAATCTTTCATGCATATCTAGAATAAAATATACATCTTGTAATTTATATTCAAATCATTCTGTTTTGTTTGATTATTTACACGAGTATTCGCTTCTACCGCAATTATTATCATCAGCCTCGTCCGTGAGTTCATGTTTTTGAGATTCACTACTCCTTTTAAGATCTGCGTCAGCTTTTGACTCTATAATATAACAATGAGCATTTTCGTCGATAAGTTCGACTAAAATTTCTTCTTTAGGTAACACAACCCCGAATTGATGTTCCTCATTTTTCTTCTCGTCTTCAGTATTATCGTCGTTTTCAATATATTCTTCAATGTATTCTTTATCAGAGATATATTCAATCTGAAATGTTTGTTATCAGGAACTTCAAAGAAATAATTCAGGACGATACGATAATTTACCAACCTCCTTAAAACGTTGAACTACATTTCCTGCGTCATTTTGTTTTTGTAAAATGACATAGTTTTCTGATTGTCCAATGCCACCGCGGAGTATTTGATCTGTTTCATAGGCCGTTTTTATAAAATCGTATGCTGCTTGCAATGATCTACCGCACGGAATGCATATACTTGTTGGAAAATCATCGTGTAAGTTCGCTTTTAACCTTGTGCAATAATTGAAAACCTCTAGAACGGTGGTATCGTTAAGAGGTGTATCTAGAGATATGTACTGACGAGAAATTTCGTTTAGACATGCCCGACAAATAATAGTTGATTCCATGGTTTTCTCTACATTAACAATAAAAATAATTCAGCTTTAGTGCTTTCAAGCAATAATTTATTTTTTATTTGTTGATGTTGATAGGTTTGCTTTTAATATAAATTAATTAAATGGGGCAAATGTCAATGTCAAACGTTAAAATGAGTGCTGTCAAAATCGGTCGGGTAGGCGGTCTGCATATTCTGAAGGTCAAAACACAAGAAAATACAAAAAAGATGGGAGTAAGATTAGAGTTGACGCATTATATATAAAAACTTTAGTAGCATTAGAACAAAATTTTGTAGGTAGTAAGATTTTGGATTGGCAAATGTTCTTGCTGATGGTGTTTATTATGAATTGCAAGGAAAACTTACAAAAATATGAACAAAGGTATTTTTATAGTGGGATTTTCATGACGATATATATGGGTCTGCCAGGAACTTAAACTTGATGTTTTAAAGTCACAAAGTTTACATTTTCGATGTTGTATGGATATTTCTTACATATATTTAAGAGTGACAGGATATATATGTATATATTTTGGAATTATCACATCAATTTTTAGTTTTGCAGAAAACGCATTTGAATGTTTATTCAAGCATTGTAAAAGTGTTTGGGAATAATTGAATAATTTTTTTAAGTTTATGTGTGTTCGTGGGTATATGCATTAGTACTTAGAGATTTCGACTTAAATTCAATTTGTTAGACAGGCAGAAAGGTTTTTCCAAAAAAATTGTGGACTTTGTCGCAAATATCTCAGGAATAGACAATGCTATTGACTATAAATAAATGTTATTCTGTACATTATTATGTAATACAGATTTAATATTATTTTGGACAGAATTCAACATACCGTTATTGTTTAAAAATACAAAATACGAATACAACGTGGGAAAAATGATGTCATCTTCAAAACTGTTTTTTCCTCTGTCAAATAACATTTTTGATAACTGGTAAATTCTCGAAGAAATTCAAATGAGTGTTTTCTTACAAAAAATTCAACCAAATCTTATTGTTTTGCATAGAAGTTTATGTCTCTATTGTTTAATAAAATGTTTGTTTTTTATAACTGAGAGTTAGTTGAAAACTGTTTAAAGCCTTTCCCGTCATATAATATTGAAATTGTTCGTTACATTAATTTTTATTTACTCCCAAAATATACATTACCTTTCGCCATCCAAAGAAAAAACTCAATCTTCGAAGACTATGCGGGATCTGTAGATATGTGTTGTGTTTTATTCACATCTGTAGCTAAATTTTTCTCAGCAAACAACAATTTGATTGCTGGTGAAAAATAAGCCAGCAAAAATAATGGCAGCTGTGCTGGTGATATTATATAAACTAAGTTTGATCATTTTAATTTTATCTACTTTATAGAAAACTCGATATTAACTCGCTACATTCTATCTATCTATCCTGCAGAAGAAATTTATGAAAGTTTTTACTTTTACTATTGTAAAACCAAATGTTGGTTAAAAACTTCACAACAGCGGCTATAGAACATCGATAATGAAGTAAAAGTAATTCAAGTACTTAGGCCTTCCCTAAGTCTTAGTTACTCACCGATTGAACCACGGATCAAATAATTATGAATGATTTATATATATAGATTGTGGACCTTGTAATTGAGAATGACAATTCTTGTTGGTCACCATTTTATAATTGGAAAAATTCTAATTAAACATTTCCAAAGGGAATCAATCATGAGCTAATAAAATAACTCCACAAAACGTTTTGGATTACCTTGATGATTATCTGAATTACCATAGCCAATGTGATCGAGACTCTGAACGTCTAAACCAAGTTCAGTCAGACACTAGCTCGGAGACTTTGTTGTAACAGGTATTGGGTTGAAATAAGATTGATTAAACTCGGAAAACTGAGTCTAGTCGAGGTTTGTTTTTACACCAATGACCAAAACTTGTTGACTACCATGATAGTTGAAATCAAATGTCATTCATAAAAATTTTGTTTGCCTTTGATTTTGAATACCTTTTCGGTGACCTATTTCATGGATTTTGATTTCCTTAAACAAAATACTATTGCTGAATGCTGACACGACACAAAACGGCCTCAATAAGATTTCTCCACTCACAGAATTTACTAAGAACATTGGACGTGATTGGAGTAAATAAAGGTGTTAATTAGTTCCAATAACTTAGTTTTTATTAGTAAAATTTTAAATTTCACTTTAGTTGAGATTTATTGATTTGCTTTCTATAAGCCGCGGTTTGGTAAGTGATTTCTTAAAATAAATAATGTGACAAATCTATTTTATTTTTGAATTTTGCAATTAATGTTCCTTAGGTCAAAATGTCGAAAGAGAGAAATAGTATTCCTGCAAAAAAATCATTACTAGTGGCTTATCTTTTATGGTTGATTGGCGGTTTTATCGGGCTTCATCATTTATACCTGCATCGAGATCGACACGCCTTCATTTGGTGGTGTACGCTGGGGGGCTACTTTGGTATTGGGTGGATTTCAGAAATCTTTCTTATCCCAGAATATGTGAGAGATGCTAATGAGGACCCAGAGTTTGTCAAGAAATTTGTATTAAAGTTGCAAAGCAATAAAAAGCCCCCTTACTCTTCTCGCCGGTTTGTAGGAGAAGTATTGTTGGGGTATTTGTTTGGCCAACTAGTGCAGATGGCGATTCCTGAAAAAATATTCGGCGGCATTGACTGGGCATTTTTGCATTGGGCCATACCAATCGTGATTGCAATTGGTGTTTGGACAGTTGGCAATATCGGGCGCGAGGAAGGTGTCCTATGGCATTGTATGGTTGCAGCGATATTGGTATATCCCATTAGATATCTAATATATGATGAAACATACACTCTGCTTGTTACCTCGGTAGCAACAGCGTTTGTATTTGATACATTCTCGAAAAAGTGGCAGCGTACTCCACCAAAGCGACGAGGCAAGCTTGAAAGAACTTTTAAACTTTCAGCTGCTATTTTGTTGTATTTTACTCTTTGGACAAGCTTCCTATACTTTAATGGCACTATTAAAGATGAGGAAGGCGGTGAGATTCCTGTACACGAAGCCATTCAGAACTTCCTTGCGTCTGCATGGTGGACCGACCTTACACAAGCTCTTTATGATTCCTATCAGTATGCTCAACACCATGGTTGGTACGAGACCTGGAAAGAAATTTTTGAAAGTATGGATGTCGATGGAGAGAGAAATTCTTACAAAATACTCGGAGTGAGTGCCACTGCTTCGCAAGCTGAAATCACCGCGGCGTATCGAAAGCTCTCTAAAGAACATCATCCAGATAAGGTGAAGGATGAAAAAGATAAAAAAGCAGCAAATGCGAGATTTATTGAAATCCAACAAGCTTACAGCGTTTTAAGTAAGATAAAATCGAGTCGGAGAAGAAAAAATAAACAGTTTAATGAAGATATTATCTTATAAAAATAAGATTATTAACATGAAAAGACTGCTCAAATACATCACCTTATCTCCATTGAAAAATCCAGCAATTATAAAAGAAATAATTTATGCAAAAACGTCAAATTAAAATCCGTCCAAATAATCGAATTATTTATATTTTTTTACAACAAAAAGCTAGTTAATATAATAAAAAGTAAAACCAATGTTTGAATGAAGGTATCAAATAACTTAAACAGTTTTTTAAGAAATAAAAGAAGGCTTTAAGCTATCAAAATGTTTGAGTTTCACTTTTTATACGCTATATTTCATAAAAAAAAAATGTATCCTTACTCAAAATCCAATTAATGTACCTAATCCACGATGTTAA
This sequence comes from Scaeva pyrastri, assembly GCA_905146935.1. Classification (NCBI taxonomy): domain Eukaryota; kingdom Metazoa; phylum Arthropoda; class Insecta; order Diptera; family Syrphidae; genus Scaeva; species Scaeva pyrastri. Next base: position 9,517,083 of record LR989929.1, on the reverse strand, counting down.
AAAATTACCTAAAATCTTCCTTACATCTCGTGCGCTGCCAAAGCTATTGAAGATGGAACAAACAAATGTAATAAGATTTTGTAGAACACATCATTATCTACAAAAAGTGTGGCGACAGCATAGCAAGAGGAAATATTTGATTGTTTATTTGAATTGAGTGGGTTCCTCGTTGGGAAACTACACTATTCCCAATTGACATAGGCTGCTCTTTTCGGTCAAAAACAAGCACATAATTCATCAGTTGTAGCAATTTGTATAATATTTCAAACTACATAAATTTTCTCAGAATTCATAACTTTTCGATATTTCAACGTAATAACATATACAGCGCTTATGAGTAGCGCACGTTAGTTTGACTAGACAACTACTTAACCAACGAAATGTAAAGAAGTCCTAAATATTTAAATGCAGTATTTTGGCTGTTATTTATTTCAAATAAACCTAGTCATCTATATTCAATTAGGGGTGCAGTTGTCATAAAGGCAATCACTTTTTAATTAGGAAGCTTTACCTTACATAATTGAGCGGGCTTACAGTTGTTAATACTTTAAATTTTTTAGAAAAAAAATTAATTTTCTATTGAATTTTGTTAGCAAAAAGAAAGAACTTATGCTCAAAACCTTTAAAGTTAATAAAGCATTCGATGTTATTTTGAAAGATCAACTTGCAAACATTTAAATATAATTCAATAGACGATTTAAAAATCGTGAGTTCAACTTTAAAATTTTATTGCATCAACTTTATAAAATTGCACTCCTTATAAAAATAAAAATATATTTGTGTGTGTGTTATGAATAAATATTTAGCTATTATTTATTTTACCATAAAAATTGAGTATAAACTTTTTAAATCACATGCATATGTAAATTGACATATCTTCTTGGTATCCAACAATTCTTCATAAAGTCTCTCCCCGTTGTTTACTTATTCCTAAACGAATACCAACAGAGCATGACGAAGTGCAAATAAAAATAAAATCTCGCTTTGAGATGTTTATTCCTTTTCATTTTTGAATTGCCACTAGTAGGTATCACATCGAAGTCTTCCTTTCTTTTGACTTGGTTATTATTCATAAATAAAAATATAAATACATTCGTTTTGAATTATTACATATTCCATTAAAAAATATAAAATGGAAATGAAAATTGAGTGCATTCCTATCTGTAGAGTTTGTATGCAAACGTCTCCAGAATTCGTTGATTTCGATATGCCACTTCAAAATGAAAACGAAGAAGACACCAGCATTACATATTTAGATTTTTTCTTTGAGTGCACACGCATCGAAGTGGAACCCCATGAAGGAGGATCACAGTGCTTTTGTTTACCATGTGGCGATGAACTTCGTTCGTTTTACAAATTTATTAAAATTGCAGAAATGTCGGATCGTCTTTTGAAGTCAAAATACTCCTCACTAAGCAGAAGTTCTAAGACAAATAATTCAGCATTATGCAAAGTATGTATGTATGTACATATTAATTCACTACATAAATAATATGTTATTTTTAGAATTGCTATTCATAATACTATTCTTTTCAAAATAGATCAAACAATTAGAACACAAATACGAGTCTGTATCTGAAAAAAATGTGTTAGATGGTAAAAACAACTTGGAAAAATGTAGCAATCAAGAAACAATATGTCTGTTACAAGAAAAAAATAATCAGGAAAAGAATAAAAACCATCGATTAATTAAATTACAGGTAGAACTTGTTGAAGAAACTAAACTGAAAACACACGATTGCTTAATTTCAGGGTTCTCTAAAAGTTTGGAAAAGAATCTTGTTCAAACTGAAGTAAGCTTACATACAGAAGGTCATGGCCCGAAATTTAACGAAATAAAATTTAAAAGAAAAAAATCGAAAATAGGTAATTTGTTTTTATCTATTATATCAAATTCAAATGCTGAAACGGATGTTTAAGTTTTAGTATATAACACAAGAAGTGTGTGCAAAGTAATAATTATGGCTAAATTTTTCTTAGTGTTTAGAAAAGTGACTCGATGCATACTATTTTATAACAGATTTATTTTACAAAGATACTTTTCATAACGCTGCTGTTAAGAAACTTTAATCACATACAAGACTTGCAAAAGTGAAATAAAATTATTGCTTTATAAATTGGCAAGTATCGAGTATAATTATTAAATTACTTTGAAACCACAGTTAAAGGCTGTAATTTTGTTATTATTATAATAATTTAAACTTTTTATGAATGTTACGTGTGGAATAAAGTTTAAAAGTACATAGACTTTTTTCTATATTCATGGCCTTGTATGAGGAAGTTAAATTGATTTAGGAAAGATTCAAAGAAGTACAAATAAATATACATAGTTTTAGTCACCCGGTTTTAATTTTTTTTAGGTCCAGCTGAATGTGTTTTTTGTCATGAAATTTTGAAAAATCAAAAACAGCTCGAGCAGCATCTTATTGAAGAGCACCAAAGACGTACAAAACCATGTGAAATATGTGGCAAAATGGTCATACGTATGCGGGACCATCTTTTGATTCATGAACGTGAAAAACATCGCATGCAAAGACCGAAGACAGAATGTAAAGTTTGTTGTCGAATGATCTCAAAACAAACTATAAATCGACATATTCGCCATGTCCATCTGCGTGAAATAAGACAACACAAATGCTCCGAATGCTGTAAGTAATCGAAGTCATAATGTTTGAGTACATAATAATAGAATTATCTGGACAATAAAACTGTGGAAGCGTTTTTATGTTTTACATATTTTTTTTTTCTTTACAGCTCAGACTTTTGCCGATGCACACAAGCTTAAGGTTCATGTTGTAAAAGGCCACAAATCTAGGATGAATATAAAATGTTTGTTATGTGACAGAAAATTTGAAAGTGCAATTTCTCTCAATAACCACTTGAGAATTCATCCTTGTTTGGAACGTTTTTCTGAGAAATATTGAGCAGCATGTTCATAATTTCAATTTTATATTAAATGTGTAAATTAATTATAATCCGGCTTATACGAATTAAGTAAGACTAGTGAAATAAATATGTGAATTGAAATGATCGATTGAATTTAATACTTTGTAAGAAACAAGGTCTTGCCTTATAAGCTAATTTTTCTCTTCATTGTCTTAACAAACTAACATTGCTCTTAATTCAATTCTGAATAAGTTTTTAAATTTTTCGTTTTTCTAGCAATATTTTGCGACAATCGACCTGTCTAGAAAGAAAAAAAAATGTGCATTGTAAAGAAAAATCAATAAATTTCATTTTATACAGAGTTTACTAATTTTCGTTTTCTTATGATAAATTCTTTTTTCCTCGGACTTTTTAGATCTGCTAACATTGCAATAGGTTTAGGTTCCAAAAACTAGCATTGCCATATTGCAAGCCATGATATGGTGGACAAAATGACAATAAATGTCTGCACTTGTCTATCTACAAAACAATGCCAGTTCCGTCTTGTCCTGCATTCTTTTATCATCATTTCATCACACTACACCTAATTCAAATAGGTTACCGCTTACCGGCAATCTTAGTAACAGTGACATGAACCTAACCTTAGTACTAGTTTTTTCATAAGCTTCCAAGGTCACATTGCATAACAAAGACAAACATAATTTTGTGTTTTTAAATTAAAATTGTATTCTATTTAAAATAACTTATTTTCACGATCTATATTAATAAGCGTTAAGTAACAGTAGCTACAATTAATTACAAATTATTCGCCGAAAATCTAACAATAGTAACCAAAGTAAACTCATTTGTTTACTTATCAGATGTTGAAACCTGCCTGGCGCATACATTGCTTATGTGCTTCAATCAGCTGCATGCAGTTTTCCTCTCCACGCTCGACAATGCTTAAGAAATAATTTAAACAACTCTTTAAATATGACGCAAGTTTGTAAGATTTTGTGAAATGTATACCATTGATCTCTAACGCGTTTTGTTTCAGGACAAGCACAACATGCTTTGCATTTTGGTTTTTCAGGTTGAATTCCGGTAACGTTTGTTGCTGCAGCTTGGACAGCTTCTTTTACAGGCGCATTTCCCATTTTCTGTCTAGTAAATTAAAAAAAAAAATTTTAGTTGACCATAATGAAGCTGCATAATAAGTCACAACAAATTTGACTTTAGACAGGAAAACATATACATACATATGTATGTAATTTATTACAAAATCTTTTGAAATTAATTAAAAATTAAAATTATAGTTAGCATACTTTAAAAACAATTTAGACAAAAATGGTTTAAATTTTATTTAATAAAAAGCTAATAAACCTGTATGTTTAAAATATTTCCTTTTTCTTTTGCGAATCTGTGACTTTTTATACTTATTTTCTTCGTAGTTTGACAGACATTGACAGAACGATTTAAATAGGCTCGTCCCATGAAAGTAGGCGTTTTTCACTTTTGACAGCTCAGTTCTCTGCTTTGAGTCCGAGCTTAAAAAGAAAAACGCCATCGTCGGTGACGCGTGCAAAACTGCAGTGTGTAACTCCAAATTTTCCGAAAATGAAATTTTGATGCCATCTGTTAGATTTAAGCGAAATACTTAAACCGGGAGTCCCCATTAAGGGACATATTACTGTTAAAATTACACTTTGGTGTAATTGACCTATCAATTTAGTGAAGAAAAAAGTAGTAAAAGGTTATAAGTGACATCGTTTTTTGAAAAGAGATCAAATATTCGTGATTTTTTTTGCTCTCCTGTAAAACTTGGTTCTATCTTCTATGGAGTAACACACTTTTCACGCGCACCGACGTATTGTACCTAAAAACAAAAAGTTTAATGCAAAGTGGAAGGTAGGCGTTGGAGTTGAATTATTAGGCGTTTTTCTTTTTTAACTCCGAGCGGGGCACTGAGCGGAGCACACAGCGCTCGCTCTGAACTGAACGTAACTTGAGCGCTCCGAGCTAATAGGCGTTTTTCTTTGTAACCAGCCACAGCCACTAACCGACAGTGTATGTATGGTATCGGAAAAAAAAACAAAGAAACCAATTTTGGGTGACTGATCTCAACGCCACTGCCTAGAGACAAGTTAAAACGCTAGAGCCGCACTTCAAAGCTAGCGCTTACGAAAGAAAACAAACATACAAAAGTAAATATATCAAGTTACAATTGAATTGCCACTATAGAAATTTATAAGTTTATATACATATGTATCTGTATTTACCAATAAGAAATGATAGTTGAGAGAAATACTACAATAAAATTTCTTGATATCGCGAACAAAAACTTCTTCACTACTACTTCACTTCTTTGAATGGTTGGGAGTGAGATAAAATTAAAATATATACCTTAAAAAGTCCAATGTTCACAATGAAAATTGATTACCAGTACAAATCGGTATTAAAGTATAAACATTTCATTTTATTGTATAGTAAAAATTTTATTTTTGTCTAAGTTGTACATTTATTTCCAAATAAAGATTTATTTAATATATCATACATTTCATATACCATTGGCCTGTAAAAAACGATTACTCATTACATGACGGCCATTTTTGACCAAAAACGGAAATTTCATGTTTTTTGAAAGACGGCTCAAGCAAATGTTTTTTTTTTTGCATTTTTGTCAAGTAGAAACATTGCAAAAATTTTGTACGTTGTTAATAGTTAAGCTTTAAGTCTACTATTGCACCAGTGTTCCGACGACTTTTTCATCGGGACTTCTCTCATAAAGTATATACAGCATGTTTCACTTTATACAAGTCAAATTACGTACTAAAAAATTGCAAAATTCCGTGAAAATTTAAAGAAGAATATTGCACGGCAATTCGATTTAACATCGTAGACATAAACTTAAAACTTTAAATTTTAATAAAGAATAAATATAAATCTAAAAGACCCTTTTTCCCTTAATCCACGCATAGAGTTTAAAAATATTGTATGAAATTTAGTGCAAACATTATCAACTTTTTTAAGTGGGACTGTAGTAATTTTTCTTTTTTTGTACTCGCACTACGTAAAAAATTAGTCCACAAACTATAGCTAACCCACATATCGAAGCGATGATAACTATTTATGAAAAGGAAAACGTGAAAATATTAGAATGCATTTATTATTTAAATGAAATCTCTTACTTGTTATGGTGTTCGTGCTTTTTTCGGGGGATTCCACTGCTAGCAATTGCAAAATTCTTTCAGCAGAACCATCCCTTACTGATGAGTCATTGATACCAAGAATTTTCGTATAAAGATGGAAAAGATCAACAGATTCGAATGGTTGAGCCTCTATTCCTCCTGTTTTGAATGCTGGACCTTTAGCCATAAAAATCGGATGCATGAGTTCTTCCTGATTATCATAACCATGCACACCATAGGACGTTCCTTTAAAGACGATTATGTTACCTTGTCCATTTTTTTTCTTTTGAAAAGTCATAATATACCATCGTCTTTAGCGTATTCCCATAAGTCTTGGAAGCCATAGTTCATTTTAGCAACAGCTATTAGTGGACCAAAACGCTGCTTGTTGGTAGCATGCCATCTTGTAGGTAGGTCTTCGCTTTTGTAAACGTCAAAATTGCCATTTGATTTTGATGCATTTTTCAGAGTCTCATAGACATATTCAAGTTTTCCTTGAATAAAAATAAAATAATATCAACTTGAAAGATAATGGCATGTAACTGTTATTTCAAGTTTACAGTCATTTAAAACGCACATGGGACAGTTAAAGACAACTGAGTTAATATCCAAACGAGCGAGAAAAAGAAAGATATGGTAAATAAACTCATGTATTTTAAATTGATGTTTAAATTATTTGGTAATATTTACGAACTTAAACGAAACAAAGGCGGATTTGGTAAATTGATAAAATATAAGCTTTTTACTTCGAGCGAATAATTTATCACACTTCTGTAAAATAACAGAAGTGATTCCAAATCCATATCTAATCCAACATCAACGCTATTTTTATAAAAATGTAATTCGATTTCTATAACTACATATATACATACTAGATAACGAACAATATTAGCTAATTTTTTTTACTGAGATAAATGCTTAAATGCTAGCTTTTCCTTCTATTAAAAAAAAAAAAATTATTGAAAATAAATGTGACATGACAAGTTAAGTTAGTGTTGACAATTTCCAACTAAGAATTACATATCAACAAAAGTTCCAAAACAATCTTGATTATGGCTCTATTTGCATAGGCCAAACTAAAAAATTACTATAATATACTATTTTTATATGGTCAAATACTCGTGCTATATTTTGTATCTTATCGATAAATTTTAGTGTAAATATTACCCACCTTCTTTCGGAACTATTTGAAGCACTGGCGAAGACCCATAAAATTCACATGAATCGGCTTCCAAATAGTCTGTAAGATTTATAAATTTAGCAGGTGGCACTCCAGCCATTCCGTGATCGCTTAAGTGTATCACATTTGTCCTATTCTCCAACTTATGGACAATCAGTTGTTTTTGAATGTATTGAGTCAACAAGTCTAAATCAGCGACAACTTCTGTTATCTATCAAAATCAAACTTAAGTTAAAAATAACCTTAATTAATAAACCAAAAAATAGGTGTATTACGAACGTTTTTTGCATCCGGCCCAGTAACGTGAGCCAGCTTATCTGGTTGCTCAGAATAGAACATTACCAGATTAGCTGGCTTTATGGGGTCGGTAAGCCACGTAATCATAATGTCTACGCGTTCCATCAATGACACAGTATTGTTATATTTCGAGGTATACGTGCATCCCGTTTCTGTGTAGTTGAAGTCACTTCCAGGCCACATCATGCAACCAGAAACCCCATTAGCTTTTTCGTTCACTACCTAATATTGTTAAAAGAAAAGTTGAATTGATTGTAGGTATTGCTTATAATTTGTGATGAACTTTACCCAAATTGGTTGAACAGAAATATTGTAATGAAACAACTTATATGAGTATTTCATGGGTCCGTCGATAGAATCGTATAAAGTATTAGCAAGGACCCCATGAGTGTCTGGATAGAAACCCGTCGCAATTGAGAAGTGATTTGTGAAGGTTTTTGTAGGAAAAACATTTAGCATCCGATCCGTATAGATGCCTTCCTTGCGGAATTTAAGCATCGTAGGCGTGACGTTGCGTTTAAGGTATTCATTACGAAAACCGTCATAAGAAACTATTATGAGAATTGGACTTTCCACCCTTGAAGGAATGTCTCTTTCGAGGAATGTCGTATTTTCGTTAGTTGATGCGGCTGCTGAGGACGATACGGCTACGCAATGTAGAGTGGACACCAGAAATGATACCACAGATCCATTGAACTTCAGCTTCATCATAGATAGAATAGCATCTGATTTATTTATGATATAAGATATTTCTTTAATCTTAAAAGTTAAAATTAATAGAAGTGTAATGAAAAACAAACAATTAAATAACAGAGCTCTCGAAATCCTAATCGTAATTCGTAAATAATCAAAATCAAATAATCAACACAGAAGTAATAAAAAAACAAATTTGCAATGACAACAGCTGTGATGCCACTTTTTTTTACTTACCCTGTTTTCCGCTACTGTGTAGTGGGCTTAATTTTGTATGTTCGGTATCAAAATGATGAATGAGAAAGAGTTTTTTTTAAATTATTTTATTTAGTTCAGAACTTAAGTAAATATTTACTTTTTTAGTTAAGAACTGGTGTGCAAACTGGTGTATTTGGATTTTTCATTTTCATTTGTCAAATGATTGTGTTCAGTATTATTTAACTTACGTCTGCTGCTGCTCAGCTCACCGAGCTCAGAACGAAGAAACACAATCACACACACAGAAAAGAATAAACACAATTTTTATTTTTTTAACAGCAACAGTGACAGCAAAGGGATTTTTTTATTGATGATCACATTTATATATTTCTTATTTTGTTGGCGTCAATGTCTTTGTATGATTTACGAATTTCTATCTAACAAAAAAGGATCAATTACATAGGTCAACAAAATGTTCAAATAGCGATTTTCTCAATCTTTGTATTGAAAAATACATATATTTTTTTAACTTTGTTTTTTCACCAGTTACAATAATAAATAAATATTTGGAGAAAAACGCGTTTAAAGTTTTTCTTTTACATTGTATTTATATGGAAACACGGAATAGTTTTTTTATGGTGTTAGAATTCGAATATCTTTAAATTATTGTAGGAGGTGATTTTTAAAGGTCTAATGAAGTGAAAAATGCAAAAAGTACCTTGTAGTAGTACCATACAAATTTACTACTACTTTTAAATCCATAATAACAATCTTGAAGCTATAAAAACAAACATTTTCAGGTAAAAGTTTTTATAATTAATTAGTAATGTAGGAGGAACAAGAAAATCATACCAAGAACCCAGAAACAAAAAGTGTGTTGATGTTGACCTGTGTTATAGCCGCCCTTCCATTGTTATATTTTCATTTTTTTATGTTGATAAACCTGAAAAATGTCACCTTAAGGTTGGCAGCATTTGCACAGCAACATCAACTTTAGGGTTTAGGTCTAACGTTGATGTCAATGTCGATGTTGCTGTGTTTAATGTGTTCAAAGCAATTTAAGACTACTTCCTCTAAAACGAGTAAGGTGGCTGTAAAAGTTGCTTTTGAAGTTGCTGTGTAAACCTGTTTCTCGCATAATAATGAGCGCTCAGAACCCGTTTGTGTGTTACATGCTCATCGTCAACAGTTTATCTGGCTTGCTTTGCGGAAGAGGGGTATACCGGAGAAACTCATTGCTATTATCAAAGCGACTTACGATGGGTCCAAATGTCACGTCTTACACGGAGGTAGGTTGTCTCAAGAATTTGAAGTCCGAAGCGGGGTCAGGCAGGGCTGCATACTGTCACCAATCCTGTTTTTATTGGTGATAAGCGATGTACTGCGGATGGCTTTGACAGGAAGTGGAGGAATAACATGGACTCTGACAACTTACCTTAAACATCTTGACTACGCTGACGATGTTTGCTTGCTTTCCCATAAGATCATGGATCTCCATCAAATGGCAACAAGGGTAGAAAGAGAAGCAGCAATCGTGGGGCTGAAAATCAACACGGGAAAAACAAAGATGTTCAGCCTCGGGAGCTCGCAATCACCCGCTCATATGAACATTGGTCAACAAGCAGTAGAGAAAGTAGATAGCTTCCAATACACTGGAAGTATCGTTTCTCCTGAAGGAGAAACCGAATTAGACATCGCCAGCCGCATAGGAAAAACAAAGGCTGCGTTCGGGATGTTGTCCAATGTTTGGAGGAACAAATCTCTCAGCTTGAACACAAAGCTACGACTGTTCAACTCCAACGTCGAATCAGTTCTGCCATATGGCTGCAGCACCTGGAAAATAACAACTACAATAACTAGGAAACTGCAAACCTTCGTTAATAGGTGTCTTCGAAACATCTTACGAGTTTTCTGGCCTAATCGTATCTCCAACGAGGATCTACATAGACGAACAGGTCAGGAACCCATAGACACCATTATAAGAAGGCGCAAGTGGCAGTGGATTGGACACACGCTTCGAAAAGGTAATGGTAATGCTAGCCAGGCAATGCAGTGGAATCCACTCACACAAAAAGGAAGAAGAGTTGGTAGACCGAGAAGCACGTGGAGGATGAATCTGCGAGATCGGGAAAGAGCTGGAGGGAGCTCAAACACATCGCTGGAAACCGTACACAGTCCAGTTAGGGAACACCAACGGACTTTGTAGGTCTGAGGACCTAAGTAAGTAAGGTCGGCCATTCACGATACAAAAAAACTTGCGCAAATAGGGGTTTGCACAGATTTTTTGTGTTGTGAATAGGGTTGTTTGTTTTTTGTGCTTTTTTTGCAGTTAACTGCGTAAAAAATCAAAATAATTTTGATATTTGCTCAGGTTTGTAAATTAATATGCACAGTTATTTTGTATCGTGAATGCCCGGCCTAAGTATGCTCATCATCCAATCATATCTGAACTCTTATTAAATTGTGGGTGTGTGTCATTTTCTAGTGTTACACACACTCTCACTTATGGTCATCAGCTGGATTTGAGTTATAATAAATAAGTAAATTTACCCATTTATGTCGTCTTGTTGAGTGGACACATTTTCTATTATTCTTAAGTAAGACGTGTTCTTTTTAATCCAAATTTGATTTGTCATAAATTAAAATAAAACAAATTTAAAAGTTCAATATATAGCCTGGCCAATTCTAAGTCGGCAATCCTATAGTGCCTAAGATATAAGTTATAAATTAAGTGAAACAAATGTAAATGAAAGAAAAATCTCAATAAAAATTTACTACTACTACTAAGTAAATCAATGACAGATTGACATTGACAGTACAACTTTGGACAACATAAACAATTTTTTCACTTTTGTTTTTTAATATACCTAGTAAATAATAGTTAAAAGAAACTAAGATCCGCATTTATCTTTAAGATATCATTTCAGTTTAAAAGAATAATAGATGTACAAAAACAATGACACTTTTTTATAATGGCATTCAGTATGAAGTCGAAACGGAGGGTGATATGGAACCAATCAACCTACTAGCTGAGGATGAACTCGAAAACTATTCGCAAGTAGCGGATGACTCAAAAGATTTTCAGGAATCCAATTGGACACCCAAGGTTATGCATCTTTTCTTAGATGAATGTATAAAGAGAAAAATGCTTATTCGTGATCCTAAAATTCAAAGGCATAAGGTGTTTTTGGCCATTCACAAGCAGTTGAAAGCAAATGGATATATTTTCAAAGTTATAACACTCGAAAGAAAATTGCGCACTATGAAAAAACACTACATGGTTTTTATTGAAAACAACCGAAACCCTTTATTGAAACGTACATATTGGCAATATTTTGATAAATTGAAGATATTATTTCCAGATTATTTAAGCCAAGATTGTCTCGAAGATACTGAACCACTGACAATCACCAAACAACAAATACCCCCTACGCTTGTTGCAGCAACTAATTACAATAAAAATTCGCAACCACTTCATATATCCTCCAATTCCAATACTGATCATGCTAGTCAGGAAAGCTCAATAACTCAACTTATTTTAAAGAATAATTGCTCTACTGCTTTATTAGGACTAACTTTTGATAGAAAAAAAGAAATGCAGCAAACAGAAGAAGATGACAAAAACTTTGAAAAGTCCGTTAACATCAAAATATTCAGAAGAGAAATTCTGTCTCTTGAAGAGCGGCGTACGATTGCGATAGAAAAAATCCTAGCAGAACTACGTCAGTCAAATAAGCTTAAAGAGGAAATGTTGGAGCTCGATATGGAATTATTTGAAGCAACAAAACAATTGGAAGATTATACTGACTGATGAATTTTTTCCTTATGTAATAAATCTTATCTATACAACCAATAATTGTTCCTATCATTAAACTTAAATTTGTTTTGCCCTTACATATACATAACAACAATTTTGTATTGCTTTTCTTTTGGTTTCCGTATTTTATTTTGATATGAATGAAATGAAACCAATTTGTGTAAAAAAAAACATTCCTGGATGAAGTTTGAGGACGGTTAATGTATTAACATTTTTTGCTGCACGGGTTTTAGAATTATGCCTACACGAAAAAATGTTACATTTTTTGAGAAACCTTTTTAATTACATATATACATATTATAATGAAATAGAGAACAGTGTTACACTTTGAAAGCATATATTAAGTAAAGTGATATCGCAATAGTACCTACCAAATCAAACCAAACAATTTTTAATAAGTTTAATAATATCTATGTATGTATGTATGTAGATAAATCAGTTCTTAATATCTTAATCACAATATCGCGTATTTGGTCGGGTGTTTGACAACTGAAAAGCTTTTCTTTGTCAGTTATTTCGTTTGAATTTGGAAAATTTTATTATTTTTTTTTTTTGTCTCTATGTAAAATAAATGAAAATAAATTATCATAGGAATTTCAAAAATCTTTTTTTAAGTGTCTAGATTTCTGAGACGAAATTTGTTTAGTTTGTAAATAATGTTGTATATATTGTGTAATATGTATGTACATATATCGGTCAACGCTCGAGGTCCGCAAAATTTCGTTTTGCAAATGCTAGGGACACGCTTTTTGGAATATAAAATAGTAAATTTATGATCAATATTTATATTGATATTGTGATTTAGCTATAATATACTTATATTTAATGTAAAAAATCCTAAGCAATTTATAAAGTTATCTTTTTTTATCTTTATCAATGAATAAATACCAAAAACATCGAATCAGAAAAATGGTTATTAATGTTGTTATTGATTAGAATTTGGTTGTTCCATATATCCACTTCACATCCTCGCATCCTCTTATGTAATATGTATTTACAATGTCGCCCACATGTGTTCATTATTTCAAAATATAATCTCAATAGATTTTTAACCCAACAAATTTTCAAATTTAAATAAATGTAAATGTTTATAGGTATGAACAGCTATTAAATAATTTAAGTATTATTATTATTATTAATTTATTAAAAAAACAGAATTAGCTGCCATGGCTTTCTACTAGGAATTTAAAAATAAAATGATTTATGTACAAATTAGGTATGTAAATTATGTTTATGTATATATGTATAGTTTTTTTTTTTTTTTGTATAAGGTTTTCTCGATTAAAGTTTAGTACCTTGGTCTCAACGACGAAATCTTAAATGAAAATATCAAAAAAAATAGTTTCTTTTATTTTTAATATTAATTGTTTTGGTTTGTTCTTTGATTTCATCTATAAAAAAAACTTCCTCTACATCCATTTTGTCGAGCGGAATATTTGTTTATTGTTATGGCTCAAAAATACAATAGAACTGTCGGTGTCGCAAAGTGAGAAAGAAATCTATAAACAATATAATAACTTAGTAAGTGAAGTTAGGAAAATTTTGAAAAATTGAAGGGAAAGATAAAAAATAAATAAAAACGTAATGGTTTTCCATAGTTTTATGAACGCCACTAAAAGTTAGTTCTACATTCGAGTTTTAATTTCTCCATTCAACTAAAGGGACAACAAATTTAATAAATATTACTGGTAGGAGCAAAAATAAATTTTCATTCTTAAATGTATAACGACACTGGTTGATGAAAATATCCAATGGAATGACTTTCCACACGCATCCTAATGGGCTTTTTTGTTTTCGAATGTTGGCTAACTTTAGTAAAAAGAGACGTATTCAGTGGTATCGTATTGCCAATACATGTAAGTTGAACAAGGACAGCTAGATAAATAGTTTAACTAAAAGGGAAATTCCTAGCTTTAACGTATCGTGGTCGGTTTAATGAGAATTTGTAACGTAACGTGTCAGTAGTCATACGTCATTTTCATTATTGAGAACCTGACCAGATACTATACTAATATACCATACGACCATACAATACCACTGCACCTAATTCAATTCAAGTCAAGAAAAGACGAACAAGTTTCTCTGAAGGAAAAATATAGAAATCAGAAAAGTTTATAATTTCCAGTCGAAAATAAAATAAAATTACAAGAAATGAACGCACATTGATCGGTTTGCATTACAACTTATCAGTTTCCACAAAAGCACTCGTGTGCACTACGAACACAAATTAATCATAAAAAAGAGATTTTTTCAGCAACATTTTTCAGTTTTGTTTTAGTTTATTTTTTCCTGATTTTGCTGCTTTTCGTTTTCAGTAGTTTGACTAATTTTCCTCTTACGTGCCAGTGCCAGCCACTTATACGTAAGCCGTCGGCAGAGAAGTGAACGTGCGGAGGTAAAGGCGAAATGAATTGAGTGACATCGCCGTCGTCTGCATTTTTAAAAATTTCTATTTTTTCCACTTGCAGTTTTGGTTTTGGCTATAAGAAGCTGATTTACGAAAAGCTAACATTTTGTGATTTTATGCTGTAGTGACAATTCGTAAGCAACAATAATTGTTTTTAAAATTAAAGAACCAAAAACAAATAAAAAAAAAACATTTTAACCATAAATGTTTAAAGGTGTGTGAGATTACCGCAAAAGTATCATTCTCCCTGCCGCATTGCTCTGCCCATTGCCATCGTCGTTGTTGTTGTGTCGCTGTCGTCGCGTCACTTCTTCATATCTTCGAAAAATTACTATCAATTCGTCGTGTCAAAAAATTTCGATTTGATTTAATTTTCTGAGAACAAAAAACGAGAAATTTCCAAATTTGGTGCTTACAAGTTACGAGCAGTAGTGTTTTTTCAGTTTGATTAAGAAGTGTGTCTTTTCAAGATCTTAAGGTTTATTTGACTTAAGACGGAGGTTCTAAGTGCGGCCAAAAAAATCATGCCACTCTTTGGTAAATCGCAAAAAAGTCCTGCGGAATTGGTAAAGGCTCTTAAAGAAGCTGTCAATTCACTGGAACGTGGAGACAAGAAAGCCGAAAAGGCACAAGAGGATGTCAGCAAGAATTTGGTAAGTTTCTACCCAAATCTACCTGTATCTTTATTCAATTGTTGTAAATAAAAGATAATACCTGTGTAAGTTAAGTAGGCAAAATATTTTGCTTCGGGATAGGGAGTGTAGTATAGCTGTGTTACGTATGATAGTAAGAATGCGTCAAGTCGTATCTCGTAGGTATTGTGTTTGTTCTCAGTTGAGCGTGTGATTCATAAAAGATTTTCATATTATTTTTCGATGCATTGCTAATCAGAGTAATAGTAAAATAGACTGAAATGTAAATTGTGTTCTCAAATTTAGTTAAAGGTTTAATTTAAGCTGAAGAAGAATTTCTATGTCCACTCTGGCTTATATTTTCTTGTCTTTTTACTCACGAAAAATCTGATTTTCACAATAATTCTACGGTTAAATCATTTTTAATATACCTACTTTACTTTTAAACTTTAATCTTCAAGACATTTCAGATATTATAACAATCTTCATTATACGTATGCACATACTACATACATATTTTGGTAGGTATTATTAAAACCAATTTATACGAAATTTCTCTTTGGTTGTGTTGTTGTCATAGCAAATCATGTTGTTACTCTTTCAAGCATTAGAAATACACTTAACTTTATTTAAGAACTAACAATCTAATGACAAACAAAAGCTATTGCATTTTTTCAACAATAGTTATTTTTCCACATTTCTTACAGTCTTAAGATATACATATGAACTTCTATATGATTTTGATTTACAAATTTTTCTGTTCGTGAAGGAACTAAAGTATCGAATATTGATCTTCTACATCTACAAATTTAAACTAAGCAATTTAATTTAGAAAGAATAAAAATAAAATAACCGCTGTTAGGAGCGTAGGGTAAGTCTGGAATTGTGCGAAGATCAAGGTTATTGGTTAGGAGGACATTCTTACATCTCGAGCAGACGTAAGGTGCATTACATTTATATTTTTTTAATTAATTCATAAGTACACAGAATTTTGTCATTTTAATACTTTATTTATTTATTAAATTTACATACATACACCTCTAGTTTATCCCGGTGTTAGGAAAATGTCAGGGGGACAGCAATATTTCGTCTAATCCGAATGGCTTATTTAAGTAGCACTTTTTATGACAATAGTCACTCTTGGTGGATTTGTCAATTCCTCTAATACCAAAAGACAGTTAGGAGTTAACCAATGCCTCTAGCACGACAACAATATCACGCCACGGACACCTTCAGCATTTTGTAAGAGTTGTTATTTAAAAAATTTAGTTACACTATTTATTAAGAACAATTGGACCTAATCCTAATGGACTTAATCCTTAATTTTTTCGTCAAATCCAATATTTTTTTTTAATAAATTCCTCCAAATCAATATTTTGCTGTATACCTTTGATTTTTTTACATATGACCACCATTTACCGTTGATGTTGAATGTATGGAAATTCGATAGTTTCACGATTTTATGGAATTTTCGGATTGAATTTTAATTGGAATTCAATACTAATATGTGTGGATGATTACGACCAAAACCCGAAACAATTATTGTAAATTAAATAAGACAAAGTAAGATAAAATACAATAAGACAAAGTAAAAGGACAAAAAAAAGGTCGATCCTGCCAGGAGTCGAACCTGGAATCTTCTGATCCGTAGTCAGACGCGTTATCCATTGCGCCACAGGACCTTCAGTTAGTGAGCTGTCAATGTAAATCCAATATAGAATTGAAATAAATTTATTGGAATAGTATATAGTATATACCTACTCGTCTACTATACTTTATTGGAATAGTATATAGTATATATGTACCTACTATTCGAATAAATTTATTTCTATATACCAACCAATTCACTTAAAAAATACAAAAGTTCAGTTCGAGAAACGATAGAAGCATGGAAGAAGATGGAAACACCTTGCCTGTTAAATTGAACAATACACCCTTAAATTCTGGAGTCTATAATTCTAAGTCAATCTCTGCATTCTTTGCAGATTTGATTTTTCATAACGAATCAAAACTGTTTATTTTCTTCTGTACTTTATGTAGTAGGCAATATTTAGTCGGATTTTAAATTTCAATAAGTATTAGGTAGATTGTGACGATTATTCTTGGTTCTAGTTCAAATATAGAAAGATGACAAAGGACGTTTCATGGTTTATAGTGATCAAAGATATTTGTTGCTTTTATAGACCTTAGTTCTTTTTACCGTAAATATATATATACATACTTACTTACATATGTACGTAGTTTCATTATGTAAACAATAATATTTTTAAATTGTGTTTGAAAGTACATATGTACATAGAAATTGTTTAAAAATGTTTTTTGTTGTTTAACAACAATAACATAGAGGTTAATATTTGGTTGTCAAGAGAAAAAAAATAATTAATTTGTAAATGTTGTAATTAATATTGTAAATATGAACATACATACATATGTATGTATGTATGTAAGAAAATACATAAAAATAATTGTTTATTAATTGTTTATAAATACATAATTAACTTTAACTTTCGATAATACATGTGTACAGAAGCTTTGGAGCAACTCCAGGAATGACTCACTCAATCAACCATATCACTCACCGGCACCAATCATTCATATCACTTTTTGAAGTCTTAGTTTACAAGAAAAAAAATATTTTTCATAACGTATCAAAACTGTTTATTTTCTTCTGTACTTTATGTACCTAGTAGGCAGTCAGGCTATAATTTTATTTATTTATTTTTTTGTTAAAAATATAACCGTTGATCACCAGAAAGGCTGTACCTAGTGTATTATTAAATTTAATTTGCAGTGTTTTTTTTTTTTAACAACATATCGCCATAGTCCATGATAATAATATCATCTATCCAAAACAAGCTGATTGGTTGATGATTCTCTTCTATATTTATTTGGTGTATGCGAGTGGCGGTGGAAGAGTTCAGGCATAGACCGCTAGAATTAAATTGAATCTTTTTCAGACGCGATCACGAAAACTATTACGTTTAAGTAGAGATATGTACTATTGCGTTGTGATTGTGAGTTGTGACTGTGGTGGCTTCTTATTCTTAAAGACAATTTTTTACAATCAACGCAGACTTACCTACATGTATGTACGTATGTACATACTAACTTATACATACATATGTACATACCATACGCAATTTTTTATTTGTTTGCTTAACAGCCCATTAATTCCTGAAACTTCCAGTGGTCTAGTAAACTTTAATTCGATTTTTTGTCTCATTTTTTATTGAGTATGGTGTATATGTATGTATATACACACTCAATTTTATATGTACACACTTATTTCTATATGCACCTACTTAAAGAAATTGGCGACATGACATACTGTCAGTTGGTTTATCACGACAATTTTTCATTAATCCAATTTGTGATCCAACCTCGCCTGTTCAAGCGCTGCTGTAGATACTTTATTTTATAATCTAAACCGCTAGTACTAATCAAGTCAATGGCAGAGTGCAGTAAAAAAGTGAATTATTCAGGGACGTAGTCAAACAGAAACTAAATTTTAACTCTATAGTTTTCACTTTCAAAAGCGACGACCAAAAAACAAAAAAATAGAATGATAATACAGTGCTTTTTGTATACAAAGTCCCTTTGTTAAGAGCTTATTTCTTAAAAATCTCAAAATGTATTAAATATTTGTTCATCCTTCTATAATCTCACAGTTTTTTATTCACTATTTTCTTATTTTTAAAGTCATTTGAAGTTATTTTGAAAGCAAAAAGCCTGGCTTAATTGACAACTCTCTCAACAAATTAAACAAACTTTTTTGAACTTTGTGGAAGGTTTAACAAATCTTAAGCAAATAATGTTCATGAGTCTTGTTCCTTCTTCCTGGCAATTTTTGTATACCCTTCAGGTATAAGTTTCAGTTTCTTATTGCAGATTTTGCTATCCATTAAAATATGAATGCAGTATATTGAATAAGATCCCGACTACGACACTGCTTTCCATCATTACGGTGGGGTGTAACTACAATGAGTAGTACATGCTTAGACCTTGAGAGGAAAATTTTCTTGCCTACTTGCATCATGTATACACGTCTGCCGCATGATAAAGTTATTTGGTTACCTTGACATTGAAAGAACTGTTTTTTTTTATTAAGTTGTACATATGTACATATATGTATACAAAATTTCTGGCTCAAGTTTTCTTAACTCCGTTATGTGATATCAACATCGGGAGAATGAGTTTGGAGGAACTTTTATTTATTTTGCATTATTTAGTATTGATTTTACCAAATATATATATGTAAGAGTAGTATAGGAACATAAATGTCATGCAGGCGAACATTATTTCGCTTGGGCTATTTCTATTGTTTTGATCTATTTTGGGATGTATTTTTTTTCAATATCAGCTGCGGTCATTGAGATGATGAAAGTAAAGGTTATCGTTCCATATTGCTTTATTTCATTTCATAAATATAGAATATCTTTAGACAGTAACCCTTTTAGAAATAATTATTAACTTATACAACAGTTCTCACCTTGTTTATATGGTTTAAAAACATTAAAAACATATTTTTTTTTATTTTTTCTTTACTAATGTTTTCCCATGTACATAGCTTAGATTAGAGAGCTATGAAAAGGTTCGAAACGTAGGTACCTATTCTTAGTCCTCTAAATAATTTTTAAAATACCCTTTAAAACTTTGTTTTTACCATTTGATAGTTATTTTTTTATTTAGGTACATTTATGATTTATCTTATTAATTGAAGCGTTCAAGAAAACGACTTTAAGTCATATTTGTAAAAATATAGATTAATGTCGTTTTTAATTGGCAATCTGGAATTTGAATTAGAAGCAGAATCCCAATTGAACAGTTTTTCTGAATTCTGAAATTTGAAAATTTGAAGTTTGGTGTGGTAAAGTGTGACATGTGTCAACTACATTATGTGTTTCTAACAAATTAGGAACAATTGTTAAGATATTTTCAATATTATTTTCCGTTTTTTTATATTTTAATTTCAAGCAATCACTTTACAGTTCGCACAATTTGTTAATTCAAAAAATATGACATTTATAAAGTGTGACATTTAAAATCAATCTTTGAATGTGTGAGTGATTCTGTTTTTCCGAATCAGAACTGTCACTTTTGACCAATTGAAAATGCCATAAGAGTTCAAAGTTTCTTCGAAATTCTGAACTAAAAAAGGGTTAGGTATACGAGTATTTGGGAACTGAAAACAAAAAAGCCATACATACGTAATATTTTTGTATTTAAACCCGTTCTTAGGTTATCGCTCTTGACGGTTTATTCAGTTTCGAGAGTGGACTTTTGTTTTAATGCAGTTAATTCTACAAAAATTGGAAATAGAATTATTATTAAAAGTAACCCTTGGGAGTTGTTCCTTATCAGAAACAAGTTTCTAAGGTACTTTTGCTATCATTTTCAAATTTCGTAGGATTTTTTTTACCGATTGCTCTTACTTCTTTGTTTATAAAAAAAACGTATTTGATTGCTACAAAAATCATTAAAACATTTCCAGTACTTGTGGTACCCGAACTCAACTGGTTTTAATTTTTTGATTTGAATTTTCAATAAGCTTTTGCATTTTTTTTGATCGTTTGCCAAAAATGAATATCTACATTGAAAGAATTTATCAGACACTGTCGTTGTCTGTGAAATCAAAGCCATCAGAGTACACACACTTAAGCTTGCTGAAATGTGTAAACTTGATAAAAAGAAATTCTTTCTTGTAACTTTATGCCAAGGTCAAACTTTAACAAAAATAAAAAACAATAAACACCCTCTAAGTAGCTAATTAGATTGCTAAGAATTCAAATGCTTGCGCTTAGTTTAAAACCGCTCTCATTTAAGGAAAGGGTAAACTAAAATTCGGAAAAAAGTCATCGGTTCTAAGTTAAGACGAAAATAAATTAGCAGGATATGTGGATTTAAATATGCGTCTGCAAAAAACATTAAGAGGACCTCTGCAAATATAAATATACATAACTCAAAATATATATGTATATATATGCATGCATACATATATGTACATACATATGTATGTATTAAAAAATAGAGACTTATTGCATACATATTTTTAAACACGTATACTTACATCACATATTTTTATTTACAGGTGTTAATCAAAAACATGTTATATGGCACATCAGACGCAGAACCTCAGACAGAGTATGTTGTAGCGCAATTATCACAGGAACTTTATAATAGTAATTTACTACTGTTACTAATACAGGTGAAATATTTATCCTTACTTATTTTAGATTCCTCTTCATTTCTCACAAATACGAGTATATGTATAATAGCCTTTTCCTAACAAAATAATATTGTTAACTTTGTCTCTTCTGGTCTACATAAGAATTAATAAATTACAGACAAAGTTCAGAACGAAATAAGTTAGTTCGTTGAGCTTCGAAGTCCTATTAATCTGGGGTTATTTTATAGGTCGTTTTAGGTTATCAGGATAACCTACGTTATGCCTGGATTTAGTTGACCAATAAACGTATTTTTAAAAATATGTAAATTGAATTACTCAGCATCGCATGAGAACCAAGCCCAGTCAACTACTATTATTTTGACAGGAATGGGGGAGATGACCTTAAAATTAGTCCTGAATAGTAAATGTAAGAATAAATTTTTTAGGAAAAGATATGCTGGTGATCTAGAACTATCAATTGTACACACTTTAAAGAGACAGTTTAAAGCAGTTGTACATTACATTTGTTCTGTGAAACCGTTTTCAGTTGTTACTGCTTCAAGATAATCTTTAGTGCTGAAATTATTACAAAGTTTGGCATTATTAAGACAATTAACCATTGTCCATTTTTGTAACGTATCTGACGTTGTACGAGTGGTTAATCTAAACGATAATTTAAGCAAACGCGTTTTTCAAATATTTAAGAACTAAAAATTTTAACATGTTGGATCGGCCGTTTTAGTTATTTTATGTATGTAATTTTTGGTAAAAGAATAATTTTCAGCAAGGCCATAGATTGAAAGTTTATAATCTTGAGACTTAAATATATCATATTCATTCAATTTATCGATAAGAATGGTCAAAGTTCTTTTGCAGCTATTATTTTAAATGTTGATCTTTAACAAATAATGTTATTAATTGTATTTAATTTTGCACAGAACCTAAATCGGATTGATTTCGAGGGTAAAAAAGATGTGGCTCAGGTTTTTAATAATGTCTTGCGACGTCAAATTGGCACACGATCACCAACAGTTGAGTATATTTGCACGAAACCGGAAATTCTATTCACACTCATGGCTGGCTATGAACATCAAGAAATTGCCCTTAATTGTGGAACAATGTTAAGGGAATGCGCTCGTTATGAGGCACTTGCGAAAATCATGTTGCACTCCGATGAGTTCTTCAATTTCTTTCGTTATGTAGAAGTATCAACGTTCGATATAGCGTCAGATGCCTTTTCAACATTTAAGGTAAGTTTATTTGAGACATTTATTTTGTTCGTATAACGATTATAAAGGGCTTTAATAAATGGTTTTGCGGATGAGACCTTTTCAATATACTTCTTCTTTCAACAGAAAAGTAAAGTGCGCCACATGAGTCTAGTTCATTTATACTTAACATTTATTCCGTATTTTATTCGGAAAATATTGGGGTCGACTGGCTTATTTATGTATATTTATGTAGATATATAAAATATAACAAATAAAGGAGCCAGTTGACTTAGTACATTGACTTTAATTCTTTTGACTCAGTCAATCTACCACCTACCAGCAACCATCACAAATCACTCACTTCAGCCACTTTTGACATGTTCTGATCATGATCTCTTTCGATCTTGGTGGAGACCCTCTGTTCGATTTATTGTCAGATGGATGGATAATATGAAATCAAAGCAAGATGTTCACAAGGACGCAAAAAGAAAACATTTCTCATTTTACTCGTTCCTATGTATTTATATACATACATATATACAAAAGAGTGCAACCTACTGCACTAAGAAAACTCACTTACATATATATATACATACATTTAAAAAAAGGGTTCCAACAAAGCGGTGCGATGTTATGCGGTTTTTAAACACTGTTCTTAAAGTAATGGTTTAAAGTTCTTACTGCAGCGCTAATTTGATAAAAATTTATTATTCAATGATTTTTTTTAAACTAATTGTTAATATTGACATTTATTCTAAATATGTTTTACATTTTTGTAGGAACTGCTTACACGTCACAAAATGTTGTGCGCCGAATTCCTTGAAGCGAACTACGACAGGGTTTTTACACATTACCAACGATTATTAAATTCAGAAAATTATGTTACGAGGAGGCAGAGCTTGAAACTGCTGGGAGAATTGTTACTAGACAGACATAACTTCACTGTAAGTAAAATCATTTTTTATGCAAAACACAATAGCTTCAATTCTAACTTACTATTTTTTGTTTATTTTACAGGTAATGACAAAATATATATCCAATCCGGATAATCTTAAACTTATGATGAATATGCTGAAAGAGAAATCAAGAAATATTCAATTTGAAGCCTTCCATGTGTTTAAAGTAAGAAACATTATTAATATTAATAACATTATTTTTGTAACACTTATTTTTTCTAGGTATTTGTTGCAAATCCAAATAAACCCAAACCTATATTGGATATTCTTTTGAGGAACCAGGCAAAACTCGTCGATTTCCTTACGAAATTCCACACAGATCGATCGGAAGATGAACAATTTAACGATGAGAAAGCGTATCTAATTAAGCAAATAAAAGAGCTTAAACCACTTCCTGAACCTTAGTGATATATTCATATTATATAATTATTACAATATTATTATACTTAAATTAAAGAAAAGAAAAAAATAACAAACGCAAAACAACAACAAAAAATATAAAAAATAAATTCTGATGATTTAATGATTTTAAAAAAAAATCATGAAAAGAACCAAAGCGTGTTAACCAGCAGTTCTTTGTATTTAACTTCGGTTAGAGTTTTAACTTTCATAGAGATATACAACATAACTCGAATATGACTTTGAAAGTTGAAAATGTTGGCTTACGCATACTTTAAAATCTGAGACATTTTAATTCCCGGTGAAATGTATGGTATCCCGGTGAAATGTATGGTTCCCGTGGGATAGATTTCTTTTAATTTTTTCAATCACGCAAGAATGGCTGAACGGATCGGGATGAAATTTGGCACAGATATTATAAATAAACAGACTTTTCAATCAACACAAAAACAACTATTAATATGATGTGCCTTCTATTATTATCTATTTATCCCGTGCGAAGCTGGGACGAGCCGCTAGTATTGTATAATTTCTAACACAAAAATTAAATTTGTTCTGGGTCATAATAATTCTTTCACGGGAGGCATCTTTGCTCTTCAAAATTTAACTTTTAATTGAAGAATTAAAACAAACTATGAGTAAATCATTCCCAGAAAAAACGTTATTTAAAAATGTAACGACGGAATAAGTAGCAGAATCGTATAAATAAAGCGTTCATCTTTTCGAGTATTTAGATTTCAACCCGTACTTACACCTAGATAAAACATAACTTTTTAAGTTTAAATAGATTTTATTTCATGGTTTAAATTCATTTTTTGTAGTTGTGTTATATATCATTCCTTTTTGAATTTGATATGGATTTATCTGTAATACTTTTTATTTGAAGGCTTCAGTACCATTGAAACCATAATATTCTTTATGGTTTGGTGTACAGTTGATATCAATATTTGGTTTTAACATTTACATATGTACATACATTAGACGGCACTACAGTTCGTAGAGAACCAGGGCCTAGTGACTTACAACTTTCAACCAATTACATTACATGAAATACTGGTTTTTATTTTGTTTCTATGGAATTTAGTGCAATTCCAAATACAAATTTTTTGGTTGTAATTTCAGCACCTTCTGTTAACCGAAATTTCTCGACTGTAATTTATTATGTTATTTTGTTATGTATGTTTTTTTCTAGTTTACCAGTCCTTACTGGTTTAATAAGAAGTTTGTATTCAGTCTAAATTTAACGTATCAAACCCCAACGACTGAGCTAAGATAATGAGTTCAGAATGATTTGGATTTCTTTTTCTTATGGGGATTAAATTTGCTGGCAAAAATATCATAAAACATTCAAATATTTATTTTTTTGTCGGTGAATTCATAGCTAGATAAGACTAAGACGATTAAGTTTGAAATTCGATATATCTTAAGTTCGAAATTTAATATTTTGGTTAAAGTTAAAAAGCAAACCATATTATTAAAAATTCTTGAAACGAAAAGAGAACAAGTTATTAATTAAAGTAACGAGTAAGTTTTTCATGTAACTGTAACCTAAATCTCAAATAACGTACCTATAGGTTCCCACTTTGTCTTTACTAAAAACTTGAGAATTTTTGTTATTTACATTAATAACATTTTTACTTTTATAATTAGATTAAGTCAAGGATAAGATAGAAATTTAAGCGATTAATGCATACCATCTACTTGAATCTATTATCATCTAAATAAAGTAACACATTAGTCAAGAAAATGTTTGCTTTCTGAGTGATGTAAAAATTGCGTTAGATGTCGACATTTTTCAGCTATTATCACGAAGTTAGCTCTTCTAAAATCTTTTTTGTTTCTGTTTACTTTTGTAAAAGAAAATACACAAACCAAAAATGCTATTCCAAAATAAGTAAAGCAATAAAAGCTATTTTTTTTATTCATATAATTGAACAAATTTAATTTTGTGGCTTAGTTTTAGGATCTCTGGATTAACATCTTCACATTTTCTTAATTGAATTCGGCTGTTTGGATTAACTTCATGTTATGTTATCAATTAGTAAATGCTTATACTCAAAAATAATCTTTTACTTTACATGAATATGTACCCTCAATAATAGTAAAAATTAAAAAAATGTTTTAATTTTGAAGTTAATGCACCGAATCAACTAATTGAGCTAGCGATCAAATATTGATCCACGCTAAGGATCTAAATAACGCAGTAAATTATTTTTTAGTCTGTTAGTTAATTTCAAAACAATAAAAGATATTACATTCTTAAACTGACTAAACTACCAGACATGCAATTTAAAAATAAATACATCATGTAAAACATCTAAAAAGATATACCCCCGATTTTGTTTAACCTATGATATTAAATAACTTAACCACAGATCAAATAGTTTACAACAAAACTATATTCATACATACATTTTGCAAAAACTTTTCATTTCTCAATCCGTTTAAGTACATACATACCTAAAACTTAATAAATAAACGCGGGATAACGAAGGGTTAGGCTTTAGTCCAAGTTTTTTGAATGGAGATAAAAGAGGAGAAAAATCCGTGTCGATTTGCAAGTTATGGCTTCAATCAGATACTGGGATCGAAATGACGTACGGTTTTTTAATTTATATAAACATTATCTTAAATTACGGTTCCAATTAAATAAGGTTCAAAACGGTCGTGCTGATATGCACATGATATGCCTACATTGAGCCTTAGCTGTTTTACATAACTTGGCTATCGAATACAGTTATGAACACGGTAAAACTCCTTATTTTATTTATTGAGTAATTGATAATTCAAAATATATCTTTTCATAATTAAAGGAAACGATTTTGAAAACCATGCGCTGCCATTCCAAGAAGAGGATCGTCATTCACTGCCAATCCATGAAGAGAACCCAAGAGGCCAAATCTCTTGATTTCATGCGCAGCATTTATTGCAATACACTTCAACTAGCTAAGAATAATAAAATGTAAAATCAACTCTACATCAACATTTATCTATCTATGTATCTATCTGCATATCATTACACAAACAAACCATAAAAATCTAAACTTAAAACGTCTTTCATTCAATTTAAATATAAAACTAACTTTTTCTGCATATCATACATTAATGGTGCATGTTGGAGAATGCATTCTTCTTCTAAGTTATTGGTTGTGATTTAGGTATAAAGCGCTTTGTTTTGTTTGGTAAAAAAATAGAAGTTTGAGCAACTTGGGTGAAAATTTCAATTTAAATAATAAAAACTGGCATCTAACTTATTGTAGTAGATTTTTCAAGGGATTTTTGGTAGACGCCATTTTACTATTCCACGAGCATTTTATTTTTATTAATAAGAATTTATAAGTCCTTCCATGGTTTAGTAAGCTCGTCGAATAATGGTCCAATATGCGGTTTTTTATTAATATAGCTACTAATATTCAACAGTACAAAAATCCATTCAAAAAGGAGGCAAATATGCCACTCAATTCATGAACAAAGCAAAAGTACTTATGTATATAGTTAAGTTATCAAATAAAATTCAAAAGCGTTTTTGCTGCTTTCTGTCCTCTGTCAGCAAAACCAATCTACCCTATCACAATTAATCCACTGAATGCACTCGTTATCAAAAAACCCAAAAATTACCACTCATCTACCCAACAGAACTGAACAAAAAAAGTACTCGCTCACCAAAAACCACAAAAATCAATAAAAACTCGACGAAACATTACCAACTGACAGCCCTGCTATGACGCAGCTTCAAAGATGTCTATTCCATGATAGGTGTTGGCCCAGCTGTCAAACACACATAAATTTTTTTATAGGATAAATTTTTTCTCTCGTTTAAGTTGAAATCTCGGAATAAAAAATTGTGATGAATTCATATAAAAAATAACCGGATAAATCTATCGAAAAAACACCAGAAATTGTTTTAAATTGTGAAAAATATTGTAAGCTATTTAATAACCATCAATTTCAACCATAAAATTGATTTTTTCCACAATTTACTTTCAAGTTTTCTATTTTCTCACACGGTGGTGCAAATTGCAATTTTGGTGTACCAAAGAAAAATTTTTCTCGGTTTGGTTGGTGTATGGTGGAAACTTTTTTCTTGTGTAAAAGAAAACCTTCGATTCGAACATTCAAAAGAATATTCCCAAAGCGAATCAAATTCGCCAGCATAAAAAATCATCATTTTACATTTT
The DNA here is from genome assembly GCA_905146935.1 of Scaeva pyrastri. Lineage (NCBI taxonomy): Eukaryota > Metazoa > Arthropoda > Insecta > Diptera > Syrphidae > Scaeva > Scaeva pyrastri. The sequence continues at coordinate 9,488,896 of LR989929.1, read as the reverse complement.
GCACAGATATAAAAGAAAATCTAATTTTTTTCAAAAACGAAAAAAAAAATATTAAATTTGTTGGAAGTGAGCACAGAAGCGCAAAGAAAAAATCCAAAGAGGCGGAGTGCGAGAAAGGGGAGCATCAGAGCATACACACTCATCCATAAATTCTGTGAAGGAGTGAAAAAGAAGGCCGACGAACGGAGAAATCCAGAGCAAGTGTAGCAGTAGCCGTACTAATCACCTGCACACCGGATAGACAGAGTAAGCACAAAGATCGAACGAACGAAGTAGGGAAAATTTTTTTCAACAGGAACAAAAAAAAAAAACAGGAAAGATTTTCCCCCTCTTGCTTTTCAGCAACAACAAATTGCGTGTACTTTTTTATAAAAAAGTAAAAAATAATTTAACTAGAAAATGAATGAATTAGACAGCCTGCGGCAAGAAGCTGAATCATTAAAGAATGCAATTCGTGATGCCCGCAAAGCAGCCTGCGACACCAGCCTGGTGCAGGCCGCAAGCAATTTGGAACCAATCGGGCGTATACAGATGCGTACGCGCAGAACCCTACGCGGCCATTTAGCAAAGATTTACGCGATGCACTGGGGCAATGACTCCCGAAATCTAGTATCTGCCTCTCAAGATGGTAAACTAATCGTCTGGGACTCGCACACCACGAACAAAGTGCATGCCATACCGCTACGCTCCTCATGGGTAATGACATGTGCATATGCGCCTTCAGGTAGCTATGTTGCCTGCGGTGGACTCGATAATATGTGTTCAATCTATAATTTAAAAACTAGAGAAGGTAATGTGCGTGTATCTCGCGAACTACCCGGACACGGTGGTTATCTCTCATGCTGTCGTTTCCTAGATGACAATCAAATTGTTACCAGTTCCGGTGATATGTCCTGCGGTTTGTGGGACATTGAGACTGGCCAGCAAGTGACCTCATTCATGGGTCACACTGGCGACGTAATGGCTCTATCACTGGCTCCACAATGTAAAACTTTTGTATCGGGTGCATGCGATGCCTCGGCTAAACTATGGGATATACGCGAGGGTGTTTGCAAGCAAACGTTTCCCGGCCATGAAAGTGATATTAATGCCGTTACATTCTTTCCAAATGGTCAAGCATTCGCCACCGGTTCCGACGATGCTACATGCCGACTTTTTGATATTCGTGCTGACCAGGAGCTAGCGATGTACTCACATGATAACATCATATGCGGTATCACATCTGTTGCTTTCTCCAAAAGTGGTCGTCTTCTTCTCGCCGGCTACGACGACTTTAATTGTAATGTCTGGGACACAATGAAGGCCGAACGGTCTGGCATTTTAGCTGGACACGATAATCGGGTGTCATGCTTGGGTGTTACTGAAAATGGCATGGCGGTTGCCACAGGATCATGGGATTCATTCTTACGTGTGTGGAATTAAAAAAAAAAAAACAAAGCACACAAATTTAAATTACACACACAAAAGAGTAAATAAATTAAATAATATATATATATATAAATATATACATAAAGTAAATATTAAAGCAACAACAAGAATAATTTAAAAATAAAAAGCATTTACATAAAAAATAAATAACAAAAAAATTACAAAAACCATTAAAAAAACAAAAAACACATTTATAACATTTTTCTTATAATATTTAAGTCTATAATTTATACAAATTTTATATGGCCATATAAGCTATGCATAAAAAATTATCTTAAACTAAAAAATAAAAAAAAAAAAACAAAACAGTGTGCAAAAAGGATAACAAAAAATAATTTATATATAAAACTAGGTAAAAAACACAAAAAACTGATAATGAGTACGTCTAAAGTAAAAAATTAAATATTGAGCAAATAAAATAAAAAACACAATCCCATTCTTTTTATATAAATATAAAAAAAAAAAACAAAAAACAAAATAGAAAACAAAGTAATCTTTCATTTTAGAATTTCCAAGTAGAACATACATATAAATATATAAAAATTAAATAGTTTACCACTGAAAATTAATATTAAAACAAATTATTTCGAAATAAATTGAAACAATTGAAAAACAACACACAAAAGAAATATATATAATAAAATATTTATTTTCTTCCCTATATTTTTCCTAAAAGCAAAAAACACGCATACAAAAACACACAAAAGTAAAAAAGATTTAAGTAAAAAATACCTACTTCAACTTAAGAATAATAATGAATTTGTAATATGAGATATTAGCTTTAAACAAAAAAAAACAAGTTTTATGTTTATTAATTTAAAAACAAAATATACCAAACGACAGCGATTTTGCTTATTTTTGTTTTTTTTTTTGCTTAGCTGTTGGTGGAACTTTAAAAATTAAACATAGCGAAAAATGTAAAATTTTTATTGTTCTTAATTTTTTAAGAAAAAAAACAGTGTCTCATTTGTTATTTTTTGTAAGCATGTGCTTATTAGTTATGTGAGTTGTATTATTTTCTATGGTTATAAGGCTTAAATCTTTAATAGGATTGTTTTTAGATCATATCAAACCTACTTTTTTTCATTGTTATGCAATTAATTGCATTGATGTTTTAAGCAGTCAAATCAAAATACAGTCCAATCTCGTCAAAATTTTATAACAATAATTCTGAAAATAAATTTATTAATTCCGATCTTGAACCGATTACCAGTGGGCTGCGCCGGGTTATATGTCTCAATGTATACAACGTTAATACCTTTTTCTGCAAAATGAAACGCTATAATTTAAAAAAACAATATAAATATTGTTAAAATATGATAGGGTGGCATTTTTCTTGCAAAATTTAAACAAGTTATATAAAAACATATATTTTATTTCCACTCCATCCATATGTTAGAACATATTGATTCTGTAAAGTCTTTTTTGCCATTCAAATAAGACAATAAGACTTGTTTTTTGTTAAAAATAACCTTTTGTATCTTTTTAAGATTAAGCATTAAAATAATAAACAAATTAATTTGAGTTAACGGAATTGTTAAACTCCAATTTCATAGATGCCAACAAGAAAACGGCTTTAATTGATTGCTCGTCTTAAATTAAGAAATTTGTTCAAGTAAACACTTGGTATTTTCTCAAGCCGAACACAGATTGCACAGAAAATTTAAATTATTCAATTTCAAAAGAAAAAATATATCATTTTTAATGATTCACATATCAGCAGTTATAATATGACTAAAACCTATTTTATAACTACATATTATAGTATATGTATATCATTACAAGAAATAATTATATGAAATCAGCAAGTAAAATTTAATAATGTGCTAAGATTGTAATGAATTGCCATTGACTCATCGATGATAAAAGGAACATTCCAAAACAAATATTTCGTTCATGAAAATGTTTTCAATGAATAAAATATTAACAAGGGTTGAATAGCTTTAAAAATGTGTATTGGCTAACAAAGCCTGTACAACACCTTGGTAGAAGAAAGCATAACTTCAAAATATAAATTTCATTGCTCTTCATTGGGAACATAGGTTAAAATTGAGTTTAAACTTAATTTACTTAGAAATGCTTATAGAAATTGTCTTATTTTTAATAAATTTTCGGAAAACACCATTTATCATTTCCCTGTCGCATTCATTTTATGTATGTTCGTAAGTTAGAAAAGAAGGAAGCCACCCTATTTTTATTTTAATAAATTTAATAAGAGACGGAAGGAACTCAATTCACTATAACAGTTTCTAAGACAGAACTAAAAAGTTCTTAAGCCATTCGTAAATCATAGAAAAGCTATCTCACAGGCTATATTCTCTTTTAAGTTCTCATGCATTTCAGTTTTTGTTCTTTATTTCTTAACTTTAATGCATTTTTCTCTCATTCCTTACAGTTTTTGTTTGCCATATATTTTCTCTACCTTTTTATCTCTATAAATAAAAAACAAATGGACCACTTAATTATATTTTTATTTCATAATTATCTTCACAACTAAATAAACCATGTTATTTGTATTCTTCGCAGAAACGTAGTTATCGTTGTGTTATTATTTTTGTCAAGTTTTTGATTTGTTCTTTATTTATTTTTTATTCGTACAAGTAAAATAGAATGAAAAAAACTATCTAAATTAAAGCACAAAACATTATGTAAACTAAATACGCATACAAATGAAACCAAAACTTATTATTATAAATATATATTAAAAAAAACTACATGCATATAATATTAAAGCAAAAGAAAAAAAAAAACAATCAAATGAAAGGAATTTCTCAATTTTATTATTTTATTTAAGTTTTAACTGTTTATTATTATTATGATTATACATACTATTATTATTGTATTAAAAAATATATAGCACAAAACTCTATATACTATTATTTAAAGTAAAATTAGTATAAACTTCTAAATTAAATAAAGAAAATAAAAAATCAAATAAACCGATTCGATGACACACAAAGCCACAAAAAACATCTTTTTTCAATAAATATAAAACAAAAATGTAAAAAAACACAACGGAGATAGCCATACTTAAAGCAAAGAAAAAACTATTTGCCATTGATTTATAAAAAAAAAAAATATTAAAAAATGAGAAAAATGCAGATCCATTATTATTATTATAATTAATTAACTTATTGAAGGAAAAATAAAATTAAATAAAACTTAAAAAAAAAAGAAATCAACGTGTATTAGAATAAAATAAATAAAACAAAAAACTATGGGCAGTTTTATCATCATATTTCATAAATTTCTAGCATTTTTGGTTTGCGCGTGGCAAAGAACAAACATTAAGAATAAAATAATTAATTAATAAAATAAAAACGTAAATCTAAAAGAAAAAGAAGAAACATCAATAAACCATTAATAATATAAAATAATAAATTTTCAAATTCTATTATGTCTTATGTTTAGGAAGATTTCCTATAAATTGTAAGAATCTGGTGTGTTTCGAAACAGTTGAATAAAGTATGTTGTACAACAATAAAAATAATAGTTTAGTTTTTCTTTCAAAAAAATAAAATAAATAATAATAATATCGTTTGGAGGTTGCAAAATTTTAGGGCAAAGCCGTTTTTTGTCGAACAACATAACTTCTACTACTATAAATAAATGTCTAAGATAGATGTGGTTCGAAAATAGTGGAAAACATCAACCAAAATCTCAAATAGGAAACTTTGAGTATACATAATGTATGTTTTAGAGCTCTCGATTATGTTCGTGTATTTGAAATTCCGGATTCACGGAGTCCAAACAAATATTAGTGTATTTAATATACGTGTAATTATTCTCTTATATTAATTACACGGATAATTAATACACGGATTCTATGTAGGTTAATGGAATTTTTTATAATGTTTTTGCTTTTTTTTAGTTTAATAGTTTAAGCAAACTGTTTCCTATTTTATTTAACCAAGTTTCAATAAAAGAAAACTAAGATAATGGAACCCGGACATCTATTAGTGATCCGTATAGTGGAAAAACACGTGTAGGTAATTATAATTGCACGGATTCAAATCCGGATATTCTAAATACACGTATACCCGAGTATTTGATTATCCGCGTAATCGGGAGCTCTAATATGTATATTAAAATTAATGCCTTATGAGAGCTTGGCATTCGGAATGCAAACGAGCACTCCATATTTCATTCACTAAAAGCCCGGTTATCTATTGCAATTTGAAACTAAGTTCAAGCCAGATTTTAAGCTTAAAAGTAAATGCAAACATCTTGGCTGAGCTAAAGAATTAGTTTCCAAGAATAGTTCGATTTAAAAAAAAAGAATGAAGAAGGAAGGTAAGGAACATATTTATTAATTTCTAGATTGTAATTATGTATTTAGTTAAAATGTTTTATATACTACGTATCTATATGAGGAATAGAATATAGAAGCTATGAAGAGCCCATTATGTATGTCCATTTTATAAGTATACTAAGGCAAAGCAATTCGAATATACTGTCGATAATGTGTCTTTATAGATTTAAAGAAGTTTCATTTCCACCGCACACTCATCATTGAATCCCCAATCTACGGTGGTTTAGCTTTAGTTCATATTTGACGTTTCAAAACTCCTCTGGGGTGAATTCTCTATTGAACGCATACATATGTATATCTCAGCTGATTAAACAATTGTTAGTTGCCCTTCTTCATTTTATTAAATTAATCGATAGCTATTAATCTGTAGCTGTCAAACATACATACATATTCTGATCGAAAAAAAACAATAAATTTGAAAAACTCTCTTCAATTCTTATCCAATTGCTAGTATACTATGTTTATTTATGTATTCATTAACAACTAATCATTGTTTAACTTCGTTTTAGATTGTAAATTGATTTCGGTGAACCTACATTTATAGGTATTTTATTTTTGTATTCATTGGTTAAATAAGTTACTTTTTATAATAAAAATAAATAAATTTAATTTTTCTTCATTAGGTATGAAGATGGCGATACCATAGCCTTCAAAAGATAGATAAATCAAAATGAAAGTTATCGATTATTTTGATGAAGATTTCGAGTGGAGTACTGAAGCACCTTCTTAAATATTTTGGTAGTGATGTTAGTTGCGCAGTTTCTAAAGATATTGATATGAAAAAAAAACCTCAACTAATGACTGGAAAGGTACCATCCTGAAACATTGAAAAATCATGTTCCTAATTTATTGAATACAAAAAAAAAACTAGAAAAGCAGACATATCTTATCCAATTGTTTTTAAGAAACAATGTAGAGACCAACATGCTCAGAGCATGAACAAAGAAATTATCAATTACAAATACATATACTAATCTTAAAACTCAGTTCGAAACCTGTGTAAATTCCATTAATACAATAAATGGAGAAAAGATAAAGGGGTTCCAACAGTCACCAATCAGTGATTACAAAGCCCTGAAACAAATTAGGTAGTTGTACAACCAGATATTAAGATAGGAAACCTCAATATAAAAAAATATTGAATGTTTAAAAAAAAGGTAACTTGTTTTTGTGGAATTTTGCTTTTACAGGCCGACTCCACAGGACATAATTTATGTCATGCTGTTCGATCATGACATGAAATCTCCAATAGAGTCGCGATATCTTATCTTATGACATGATGTCAGCGATCTATGTCAGCGGTTTTGTCTTGATATAGATGTCTGACATGAATTTGACAGATGTTTTGTTTTTGTTGCTTTTTTGTGTGCAGCTGACATTTCATCTCATTATTTTTTGATTTTGATTCTCATGCCGGCAGGTTTTGTTTGGAGCCAAAACAATTTTTTTCGAGTAAGAAATATCTACTATTTGATGTTTGCCAGAGATCTCAAAAACGAATCTAATGTGAACACAGTCTTAGGTGTTTCTACTGACAATGTATTCCAAAAAAATCAATCTGAAATTTATGACGTCTTTTTTCATATGTCAACTGTCACCAATAATAAAATATCCGATAGCACCACCATGCTTTGGCAAGTGGAAGTAAGTACCATTAGGATTTGTAACCGCGTTCGTCACCATTATTTTAATAATTTTTGCCAACAATTTGCATCCCACGCTCGTAAAATCAAAAAAATGAACAAAGTTTACTTTCGCAATGAGCCTGGAACTACAGAACTACAAATTAGCTTTCGCTATAAGAATCCTGAGATGAATGTCGACCGAGAGTTCAATTTCTGCCGAACAATGAACGAAAACATTGACGACGCGCTTGTGAGAATACGCAATAATATATCGAAAGAATTAAATAAAAAGTCAAAGAAAAAGCAAAAGAAGTCCAAGTCATCTCAAGAAGACACAGCTAAAATGGCAGTAGCAAATAATTCGGATGTTCAAGAGGTAAGATTTTGGAAATTGCTCTATAACTATGTACATACATAGTATGTTTAACTATCTATTAATGCTTAATTTTTTTGTAGATTGATGTGGATTTCCTGAAAAGCAATGAAAAACTGTCTTCGATTACATTTGCCCAAATGATTTCGGACTCAAAAGAATTAAGCCTTAAGGTGTTCAACGACAAATTGGAAGTGGTTGTAAATAATCCCTGGGTTTGCAATTTAGTTTTACCGCAGTCGATTTTAGCCGGATTCATTGTATATCCAACCAAACTGGAATTACAGTTTTCAGATCGGAAGCATTCCCTTGGGACGTGGTACAAAGGAAAAAAGTAAGTCTATTGGATACTTTTCTAAAACGTTTTACCTACCATTTAAACACTAATCTTAAGACCAGTTCAGGAAATCTACAGCAAATAGATTGGATTAAATGTGGAAATGGATTGAGTTACACAACATCAACCGCCGACATCGGATTTCACATAAAATTCGAACTGCAGCCAGGAAATTCTAGTTGCTTGGGTCCTCCAGTTGAAGCTATTTCTAAAAATGAAGTACAAGCTGGTCCAGGCAAATGTCCATTCGAAGAACGTCATGTGTTCACACAAAATCGACTCCATGGGGATAGGTTTCGTGTTGTATCATATAATATTCTTGCAGATTTGTACGCAGATAGTGAACATACTAGAACTTTCCTTTTTCCATATTGCCCACCATATGCTCTTAGTATTGACTACAGAAGGCAATTATTTATAAAAGAAATAATTGGATATAATGGTGATGTCTTGTGCCTACAAGAAGTGGATACCAAGGTCTTCGATCTAGATTTGAAACCAATTTTACTTGAAAAGGGGTATGAAGGATCCATGCAGCAAAAGGGTTCCAGTGGAGAAGGTGTGGCAACGTTCTATAGAAGCGATAGATTTGAGATGATCAGAACTGGTGGTTTGAATATAGGGGAAAATGTACCAACTTTGCCAGTTTTCCGTGACCTATGGAAAAAAATCAAAGACTTCACGAAACTAGTTGAGCGCCTTGTAGAACGCTCAACAACTCTACAGGTAAAAAAACTAGAATACATTACAGTCGACGCCGCTTTAACGACCACTTTTCCATCACTTGTTTGGTTTTCATACAATTTGTGCTAGTGCAACGTCGCGTCGGATATAACTAACGCCGGCTACAGCGACCAGTTTTGCCTGGTCTCTTGGCGGTCGTTATAAGCGGCGTCGGCTGTAGTATGAAAAATGCTTAGAAATTGCAATAGTTAGTAAAAATATTAAGACATTTTGTGAAGTTACGTATGAAAAACAAAAATTATTTTAGCTTTAAAAAATAAACACAAACGTTCTTATATTTGTATACCTTACAGTTTAGTGTACTTCGTTCGAAGGACACTGGGAAAGTCTTGTGTGTCGCTAATACTCATCTATACTTTCATCCCGATGCCGATCATATACGTCTTCTACAAGTTGGATTCTCCATGATGTATATAGAAAATATATTGGCTAAACTTCCATCCGAACTTGGTATTTCGGAAGAAAGTATATCATTAGTATTTTGTGGAGATTTTAATTCGGTTCCTGAATGTGGGATTTATAAACTTATGACAGAGAAATTTGTAGATTCTGATAACATTGACTGGAGGAGTAGTACGTACATAAATGTATATGTATCAACAAATCCAACCATCTGATTACTTATTTATTTTTACAGATGCTGAAGAAGCCGTCAAAAATGTTACACTTTCGCAACCTTTCAGCATAGGTTCGGCATGCGGAACACCTAGATATACAAATTTCACTCACGCATTTGCCGCATGCTTGGATTATATTTTCTATCAATCGGATCGTTTGACAGTCGAAGAAGTTATTCCATTGCCGTCGGATGAGCAGCTTAAGACGCACACTGCCATTCCCTCGGTAGTGTTTCCTTCTGATCATGTCGCACTCGTAACTGTTCTAAAATTTAAAACATAGGTTGTTATCTACTTAATATTTAATTATATATTTAAAAGTGAAAATAGATGAAAAAAATTGTTTTTACAAATATACAATAATTGGATTCTTAAAAATTATCGATTTGGGTTAGATCTAGGTCATCATCCCACGCTGTCTTTTCTTGTTGAGTGCTATACTCTGTTTCTTGTGTTTCTGCAATGGACCATAGCTGGTCATCATCAGCTTCGGCGAATACATCCTCTTTTTTTCGTTTGAGTGTTTTTTTAGCTGACAATCCTGTCGAGGTTCCACTTCCATCACGATTTCCCATCAACTTTTGGCTCTCTTCAAAGTATTGATTAGGATGATTGATTCCTATTTCTATCTTGGAGTCGTGAGTTATTTGGAAGTATTTACCACAAGCCAATTGATAGTGACCTTTGCCTACATAACTCATTATGTCTTGAACGTGAGCTGCTCCGACCCCATAACCAGTAAGTTTCATTTTCAACGCCGATGGATCGTAAATCTTGTAAGGGCAGCCATGACATTCACCTGGACCTCCAACTTTTTCTTGAATAATCTTCATACACGAATATGGGGTATAGTTGACCATAGAACCAACCTTTCCGTAATTGTGACGGATGCTGTAAACATAGCTTTTCTCGAATTTTTCTGCATCAATCTTTTTAATGAATTCTTCACGCCAAAAACGTATCGAGTCTTCCAATGTAACGCCTATTCCTTTGAGAAATAAGCCAAACTGCATTCGCCCCGAGTGTTTGTGATGGTGTGTTGTTCTAAGATGCTCATGTGCTACCCGCATGCATAAAGGAAATGATTTCTTCGAAAGTTGATCGAGTGCTTCTAGCGGAACCGTTGAAGCGTTCGAAAGGGTATAATCCTTTCCCGTATAAGTTGTGTGTAGCGATTTGAGAAGATGCAGCAAACGTTCATCGTTTTCGAGGTCGACAATAAGTTTACTCGCCGATTGAAGACCGCCTTCGATTTCGTCCTGCTGTTTTACAGCAATAATCGATACGAAATCATGAGTATTGACATAGGCAAAACCGTCTTTGAGATAACATCGACGCGATTTAATTAAATCTAAGACCTCGGTGAAGTGAACTTTGTAGAAGTCCAACATTTCAATTTTTGTAACACTCTGTCCCATGGTGCTTTCGTACAACCCATCTTTGACTTCATCTTTTTTATCTTCCGTAAGAGGTGTGTATTTGAGGTTTGATATATCAAGAAACTGCTTGATTTCATTGCTACCCAGTTGACTAAATTTGTACTTAAAAACTTCCATTTCACACCTCATAAACCATCTAAAATGTACACGAAAAATTAAAATAAGGTAACGATGCACCAATTAATAACACCAATAAATAACCTTTGCAGATCTTGTGTCCGGCAATATACGAGACGCAAAATAAAGTGAGATATATAATCTCGCCGGCGGGCTTGTAAATCAGTTTCTTTTTTCGCTCCAGTTGATGCGGATGCACCTGTGAATAAACGCAGATATCCCTTAAGTCCTTCTCTATTCAATTCAAGGTTTATATATTCCTTCCAATCGTCAGAAAGAAACCGAAGGCTTTTTAAATTAGCTGCATCAAATATTCGTAAAACTTTCAGACGTTCGAGTGCCAGTTCTTCAAATTCTTGAATTTTAATATCTTCCGTTGGAGGATATTTATACAGAAGTACATTACATGGATATCGGATTTCAAGGTCATCTATTTGAGGTTTTCTTTCAATGCGTTGACGACTCTTGCGTGTAAAATCCATGTTTTTGTTTTTTTGAAATTCACAATTTAAATTTGTAATCAATGGTTAAATGTTAAAATATAGCAACTGAAGAAATTAATTGGCGCCAATAATAATCTTGTTGACATTTGCAACTTTCAAAATTTAAGTAAAAAAAAAGTCACTATTTGCTACAAGTGGTAACGGACGTGTTCAAAGTTAAATAATATCTCTCACTGATCCCAACAATTTAAACTGTCACTCATTTGCATTATTTTAACTAACTTCTTGTTTACTTATTTTATAAATAAATGAATTGTTACTTGAAAAAAGACTGACATAAATAAAGGAAAACTGAAGCCACAGATTGGACAACGGAAAAAAATACCATTTTAATATATTATTTTTCAAAGAGACAAAGATTAGTTTCTTAGGAGTTAGGACTAATAATTCCTCGGAAGGTGAGGGTAAGGTTCAGTCAGGACTATCATCGTTCAAGAATCAAGAACATTTGACTATAAACTAATTTTCCCTGATTAAAGCCTAGTTTTTCAATACAAAAATATCGATATAGATGTTAAAAAACTATCGAAATCGAAAATGTTCGATAGATTGGTTAATGCGAGAAACATCACATCAACTTTGTCAACCACTTTACTCATTTAAGAACCAGTGGTTTTAAACAGAAACATCGACTTCGACGCTAATTTGTATGTTGCTGTGCAAATGCTGCCAACCTTAATCGACATTTTTCAAGTTTATCAACACAAGAAAATGAAAATATTACAATGGAAGCGCGGCTATAATTATTGAGTTTATCAAAACAAATCCCCTTTTGTAAGATAGAATGTCAATGTTTTTGTATGATGTATACATCATACAAAAACATTGACGCACATTGTATGATGTATACATCATACAAAAACATTGACGCCAAACAAAATTAAAAATATATGAATGTCATCATCACTACATACAATTTTTTCATATAATTTTACAACAAAATAATTTTTATATTTGATTACTGTCGTTTCCTGTCAAAATCGCTGTTGACGTTGTAATTTGTTTCACATGACTTTTGCTGTCTAAGTGCTAGTGCTATTTTTCTTCCGATTTCCTCCGACACAAATTCATTGTGGAACAATGTGCCGACGATGCATTAAAAGGGGTGTTCACTTTATCAAGCATGCTTGACAAGCACGGCTTGATGAGTTGTTTGATGGCTTGATGGATTTGCGTTAACATTTGTCAAACAAGCTCTCATTTGTCAAGCATCATTTCTCTTTAGAACTTCAACCATGGCGGATGTTTGGTTGCAGCTCTTGACCAATTTTTATAAAAGTCCTTGATGCGTTACATTAATTTCGTGGTTAAAGATTTCTTATTCAAGTTATTAGGGCATTTATCTTTAACTTGAGGGAATATGAATTAAGAAACTCCTGTTGGTAATGGCCCGCATTTTCTTGATCCATTACATTTATCAATAGATGTGTATGCGTAGCTAAATGAATTTCCTGGAAGTTTAATTAAAATACGGTCGTTAATTTTATCAATGCTAATATTTCTTCACGCCAAAATTACCATTTGACACATCAATTGATAATATCTATGTATATTTTCTATTTCGACGATATCTAAACTGTCGATATTAAATACTCGATGCTGGTCACCTTTCTCCTAAATCGCGATCAATTTCAATTTTATATTCAACATGAGATATTTTCCCGCCTCCTATTAAAAGTAACTTTAAAGGAAAATTTATTGCACATAGGCTACTTTTTATCCCGTAAAAATGTATGTATGGTTCTCGTTGGATAGATTTTTTTAATTTTGCCAATCCCGCCAGAATGACTGAACAGATCTGTATGAAGTTTGGAACAGGGATGGATTAATATTTTTTTATGTTAAAAAAACTCTGGCAAATAATTGGCCATAATGCATTACCTTAAAAAAGGTTAAAGTGGGTCCATTTTAAAAGATAGACATATACTATGGCAGACATTTTTTACACAAATTAAAGAGAAATAAATTCTTTCATACATATTTTTTTGATTACTTGAACCGTTCAAGCATCGCACGCAACGGAAGTCCTCCAAGATGAATGATTTTCCCCGTTTTTGCTCGCAGCCTGATGTTATATAGCCTATAGCCTTCCTCGACAAATGGACTATCCAACACAAAAAGAATTTTTCAATTCAACAGTTCCTGAGATTAGCGCGTTCAAACAAACAAACTCTTCAGCTTTATATTTTATCTATATTATGTATATAAAAATGAGTTTCAAAAATGTGTGATTTCAATGCTATTTGCTGTAAATTATTTTTATTCTTTTTAATTTAATTATTTCAATTATGGATAAAAATCTGATTTGATGCGCTGACTTAGGCTGTGTTCAATTATACAGGCGTCATTTTCTATTGATCAAATGTGTTGATTTTTCTGCAAATGGTGGATTTTTGTGTATTATTACAGTCGTATATCGCACACAACATACGCAAACGATAAAAGCAAAAAATATCTGAAATCTGAATTATATATTATACAAAATTGTGCAACGGTTCATGATTGAAGGACATGACTGATGATAGATTTAGATTAGATTTTATTTATTAGATATAAAGTTGTATACATTTTCTTTTAACAATTTTGACAATAATGAATTTTTAAAGACATGACAATTTATGTCGATGATGGCTATAAATTTTCTTTAATTTATATTCAAATTTTATATATTTTAAAAAATTTGGCTTTTACTTAATATTTTTAAATAAAACAATGACTTTTGTTAAATATAAAAAAAAATTGTTTAAAATTTCAGTTAAAAACAAATTAAGGATTCAATTTATAAAACATGTTGTTTGGGAATGGCTTTTAGTTTAGCTAAAACGAAAACAAAATGTGTGTAACGCTTAAATTGACAAATACATTATGACTTTTAGTTTAGTTAGAACAAAATTTTAGAAGCTTTCACTTATAATTCTCTTTCGGTGCGAGGTTGCCTCCTTACAGTATTCCACAAGCTGTATCCAATTTTCACCGTTGAGAAGACGAAGTATTTCATTTTCAGGTAGAATATTCTTTCCAAAAACTGTCCTTCTTATTTCCCTTAAAATTTGACATTCACCTAGAAAGTTGCAGAGACTGCAAATAACTGCCAAATCACTGCGTTGAGGTATGAAATTGAGACGCAACATCTCTCCTCTTATATTAAAAATTGTTCTGATGGCTTCCATTGAGAAATTTGGTGCAAAGTAAATCAGCTCATTAAGATTGTATTTCAACTTTGAGTAAAAAACTCTTTCTGTTGATGATCTTGCACTTTCTTTGGAAGCATACCACTCCTTTTCATCAGTTAGCTGTATGATTTTATAGAGTGACTTCTTCAGTTCCCAATGATTCACTCCAATTTCGTTAAACGTGATTCCACAGTCCGCTGCAAGCTTTCTCCAATCTTCATACCAACCTTTTCTATATTGAATAGCATGTTGCTAGATTACTCTTAGCAACCTTGAGCTTTGCATTTTTGATATCCTTATCAGGTAATCCGCGTTCAGTTTAAGAGTTGAAATAAAGAGTGTTGCTAGGCCGCTTTCCAAGTAAAACATATATTTTGGA
This sequence comes from Scaeva pyrastri, assembly GCA_905146935.1. Lineage (NCBI taxonomy): Eukaryota > Metazoa > Arthropoda > Insecta > Diptera > Syrphidae > Scaeva > Scaeva pyrastri. Next base: position 9,473,849 of record LR989929.1, on the reverse strand, counting down.
GTACTTATAGGAAACGAAGTATGTTTTCCACATCATCGATTTTTTTTCCGCCCCAAACTTGAGCTCCGTAAAACAAGATTGATTGTGCAGTTGCGTTGAAAACCCTGTACTTTGAACTCAAGGCAATGTGACCAGTTTGCATCAATAGCTGTTCTTGCCTTGTTTGCTTTCAATTTTAAGTATTTTTCCATATTTAAATTAAAAGTCAACTCCATTCCTAGGTAAGTGTACTCTTTTACTACTTCCAAATCTCTCCCATCAAATTTCCATTGTTCATCACTTGAAAGTCTTCCACTACCCTTCTGGAAAATCATTACTTTTGACTTATCAATGTTGACTTCCAAACTCCATATTCTACAATACTCTGCCAGTCTATTTATCATCAGTTGAAGTGATTTTGCCGACTCTGCTAATATGACAATGTCATCTGCATACATAATAACTTTAATGGTTATATCACCAATTTTAACTCTACACGATAACCAGTGCACCAAGTCATCCAGATACAGCGCAAAAAGTAATGGGCTAAGATTGCAACCCTGTTTAAGTCCTCGTTTCATTTCCAATTTTCGGATATATTTTTCCCGTCATACATTTTCGCAAATGACTGTTGGTAAAGTTTCTCTAAGGCATTGACAAATTTGCTGGACACTCCTAAATTGTATAACTTAAAGAACAATGCATTTCTGTCAATTGTGTCAAAAGCAGCCACGAAAAACGCATACAGTTTTTTATTGTTACTCAGCTTCATTCTTGCCATACCACTTAAGACGAAAATAGTGTCTACTGTAGAGTAACCTCTGTGAAATCCAGCTTGGTACTCACTGAGACTGATGAAAACACAGTCTGACTGATGAAAACAATGTGATTATGGAGACGATTATCAATGGAAAATTCAAAGGAGAATTAACATTGAAATTTGAATTATCTTAGTTTAATTATCACCCTGGAGTTTATCACATGGCGTTAAATTTTAAATTATTTTTACACAGGTTATACTTTTTTCATCATAAATGCACACAGCGAAGCGGGTGGGAATTAGCTAGTATATATATATATATATATATATATATATATATATATATATACATATATATATGTATATATATATTAGTATATAGATTTAATATAAAAAAAATAAACGAATTTATTAGAGTATATTAATATGTTAAATATTCATATACTACTAGATGACCTGGCGAACTTCGTCTCGCCCAAATTTAACGTCTTAATATAAACTCAAAAGTACATAGTAATAAAACATAGGTAGAGTAATAATGAATTTTAGAACTATACGAAATTTTCAGAAGTTTTCAATGAATTTTCCATCTTTAGTCATACAGTGCTTAGTTTGAAGTTGTGTTATACTTTTCTAAAAGAATATTTCCCACTGATATGTTCATGATTTTGGGTTAAAAACAATGTTTTGGCTGAAATAATAATTGCAATGATGAGCGCTTAAATATAGATTTTTAAACAATATCTCCACGCCACGGATAAATATTTAAAATTTTTCTTTTTATGGATTGTGTTAGTTAGTACTCTCAAATATATCCATTAAAAATTTTTTAAATTCTGTAGATACAATTTTGTGGAAAAATCAAGCTTTACAAAAAATGGTCTAATTCAAATTTATTCTCATATTTGTTAGTTCTTTATAAATTTCATTACCTTATTCCGCCATATTCATTCACTAAATAATTGAATATACATACATACATATGTATGCATGTATATACTTACATACATACATACATATACAATAATATACTTCTGGATTTTTTTTATGTTCATAGTAAATTCATGGGCTTATAATGTTATAATTCATCCAAATGAACCAAAAGCAATGCACGATTTTTTTTGAGTGTGATGTCCTACAGTCGTCATTATTTGAATTTTGAAAGAACTTAGGTATATTTTATTTTTTCTATTTTTTGTTTATTTATATTTTTGACAAAATAAAAAAACTTAGTATTTGTTTTTTGATAAATAAAGGTGCTATAACCCTTATGTTTGGGTTTATTTTTTTTTTTTGTTTTTGCAAAACGTGCAATGATACACATTAAATTTCGTATGTGCACACTCCACAGGAGGAGTATGCGAACAGGAAGTTTTGCCACTTAATTTTATATATATACCTATAGAGTCTATACATACTCATGACTGGATTATGAAAATACCAACCTTGTTTATTAAATACAATTCAAAATATCTACGCAAATATAATGTACAAGCTTATGTTTATTACTTTCTTTTCCAAGCTGAATACCAATTTCTTATTGTCTTAATACTGTCCTCTGCGTCTTGTGCAGTATCACCTTTCAACTCAAAAACAATATCGTCAGAATATGATGCCTTGGCTTCTTCTTCAATCAGCTTAAATATTTCACATTCAAGGTTTGACTTGAGTTTCTTTTCATTGTATCCTCGCTCTTTTAGACGGTCAAAGAGGGTAGTATTATTGCAAGTTACCACGAAGACTGCCTGAAACCAACGTTCTGGAAAAAATTCACAACCGTGGTATTCGACAATGTTTCCTCCTTCTTCCATTTTCGGTTCTAGATAGTCAAGAAGCTGCATAAAGATAGATTAGCTCATATTTTTGTTACTCAAGAACCTGACCTACCTTATCTTCATCTAATATGGGACAGTCATATTCATCGTCATGTTCCTCAACAAAATTCTTCTCTTTTGCTATTTTCGAACAGTCCCACCATTTAAAGTTTAATTTCTCTGAGACTTTGGCACATAAGTGTGATTTGCCAACACCTGGAGTTCCTATATTAATTTGTTCGAAGAGACTTTATAACTACATAATTGTAATCCGACGAACATGAAGAAAATCTTACCTGTTATCAGTATATTTGGTTTTGTTTCAGATTTTTCACCTGACATTCTGAATCTGTTTTTAAAGTTTTCTAATGATTAATTCGGAAAAAACAAATAAAAAACCACTAGAAGTGTATAAACAACAGTACGAAAGTGTAGTGTGATCTGTCAATGTCAATTGTCTTGTCATGCGGGTTCTACTTCTAGCTTTGTATACCTATATTATTATATACAATGCCAGAACCAATGAGTTGCCATAGATTATCAATTAAGAAGATCTTTGTTTGTTTCATATATAAATAACTTTTTAGTTACATATGTATATGGTTTCATTTTTTGTCTATGTATGAAATTTAGCTACTGTTTTGCGTTCTTTCTTCTAAGAATATTAACTATTATTTGCGTTCAAAGCTAAGAATGCTCCAATGGGAAATTTTTCATTTTGTAATAGTTACAGCCTTATTTATAAAAAGCAACATAAAGCCCACAGAAAGTTATGTACGCCTTATAATGCTTCTAAACGCGAAAATGCTATTTATAAAACTTAATAAGCTAAACGCGTTTAGAGGTTGAATAGAGCCTATTAAAGGAAATTATAGTGACGAAATGTCATTCTAATTTTTTCCATAACTGAATTTAAAAAAGAAATTACAGAATTGAGTTATCCTGACTATGAGAAAGAGAAAAGTATATAAAAGAAGATTTAATTCAATGGGACAAGGCGATGGAGATATATAAAAAAAAAAAAAAAAAAAACAAATATAAAAAAAAAATTATGAAAAAAATAATTGAGTTCGCAGCGACAATGACAATCGAAGAGGCCTCACCGGCATTATCTTGGCTTTCGATTCCATTATGTTGTGTTATTGTTAACGTATTGAATTTTAAGAAGAACATACAGCTGATTTTATTATGACATCTAAACAGAACAGCTTTCATATCTTGGTACTTTTTTTGACATAAGAACTGATTAACTATAATTTATAGAAAAATGTTTTATAAATACGAATTTATGCAACGTTGAATAGAACCTACATAAATCCTTATACATTGCACAACTATTGAATTCATATGTTTAGTGGATCCTATTAAATAGGACTGATCGTCTTTCATGCTTATTGTGTGATATGCAATATCATCAGAAATTACTAAAAACTTACATGTTCTTGACATGCATTTGAAGAGTGTATTGTATATCTAGCTTAAAAGTGGTTATCAATATTGACGTTGACAGATTCAAAAGGTGATCCATTACATCGTTTATGTCAATTTGCATTTGTGATAATTCGATAAGCATTTTTAAATAAGTTTTTAAGAAAGTATTGGAAAAAAGAACTTTATTGAATCAAAATTTTTTAAAAATGTCTAGCTCAAGTGAATGTGAAGACGAAAATATAAAGCAAATCCTTGAAGCAGCTGATCCAAGTTTCCTTACAGATTCGTTATTCAAAACAAAACCAATTAAGAAGGAAATTTTGCAAAAGAAATCGAATGGTATCTCCAACAGAAGAACCTTAAACTTAATTTTTAATGTGATACAACCCAATTTCAGAAATTCTTACCTCTCAAAGGCATATTAGCTATAATGAAAGCACTGATATTGACTTTGTTCCTTCGGAAACAGTACAAAAAATCATGGCAAAGAAATTGAGTTACTTAATACAGGAACAAGTAGAGTTCGTTAACGGGTCAAATTCATCCGAAAAAATAAAAAAAAAACCTAAAAGCAGAGTAAAATTATTAAAAGAAACTGATTGTTATGTAAAACCATTCGAAGAATTTGAATACGAAGATCTCGGTCAAAGGAAAAGAACCCAAATCAAAAAACGTAATATTGTTGGTGAGGATTGTTTGGATGAGAAAACAAAGCATAAACTTGTAGCAATTGGTGGCGAATTCGTTTTGTCATTGAAAGAAACAGAAAACTGGTCGGACAGATCAAAAGGACAAGTCTATCACTATAAACTAGGAAAAGGGATTAATAAGGAGCAACATTTGATTGAACCACAAAATGAATTTGAAAAATTAAGATTAAAAAATCAATGGAATGAATCAAAGATAAGAAAAGTTAGATTTTCGTCTAAATAAACTCATTTTTAATGCTTTGTTTTACTTGATATTTATTTATCTCCTTAGACTTCGGTACTAGTTTCATTTTAAAGGATTTAAGGTAATTCATAAAACTAGAAGGACCTAGATACTAAAATGAGGAACTTGTTTTTTTGTAATCTGAGATTTTAAAATTGTCACATACTACAAAACTGAAAATCATTAAAAAGATGATCTTTGAAAACGATTCATATTTACGTCCGATGTTAAAACCTTTTAACATTTCATTCATTCAATTATGTGTACCTATGGTACTATATTCCTTATAAAATAAAATGTACTAAACTTCTTTTTTATCTTATTTATTTGTGGATAAAGATGGCTCATTCGAGTATGGTTCTTCTTGGGTGCAATCGGCTTCTACAATATGTACCCTAAACCTGCTGAAATTAGTTTTCTTTTTACTTTACCATGGTGATTGTGATAGAATCACCTTGAATTCTGTACTGTTATATGATCTTGTCCCTCAATATAGCCAACATGACTAGAGGTCGAAGCTGTAGAATTGTCCTGTGCTGCCGGTCCAGCGGTCGCTGTGAAGTCGAGAAAATTCATGAAATCACTTTCCTGAAATGGGCCCTTTTGCATATTTTGACTCTCTTTCATAAGCTTATCGTATTCTTGCAGAACTCCTCGAAATTCTCTGATTTCAGAGCGATTGCGAGCAATAAGGTTGTTTTTGAAATAATTATGAATTGCGGTGAGTGAAGTGCTAGTCAGAGCATAATAGGCTCTTTCAAGGGTCAAAATATTGATCGAACTTTTTCTGTCTTCCTGCTCATTGGATTGTATATCTTTAATTTGTAATATAAAGTTCCTGATGAATTCCTCGAGGGCATCTGTGAACAAAACCAGAGCACTTTCAGCTGTATCTGTGAAGCCAGCGATGCAAAGTTGTCCACAAATTGCTTTACGCAGCGATTCCTTGCAAACCGGTCTGTTTATTTGGGGATATTCCTTCGGTACTCCTCGTGTAAAATCAGTCTGATTTGGCGGTATGAACCAAAGTGGCTTAGCGAATTTGTCGTCATTAACAAAATCGGTGGCATTTTCCGGAGGGAAATCAACTTGTGGAATCATTTGGCATGGATTAAGTAAATAGTTGCTAGAACCCTTTAAATATTAATGGCATGTTGAGATAGTTTGGTCAACCAGAAAACTTTAGATTTTTAACAACTTACCGATTTATTGGAATATGTGTCTATAAGGGACTGCAACATCTCTGTTTGTTTCATAACTTCAATTGTTTGAGTAACAAGGGGGTTCTTCACTTTAACAAATACTCTGTTCAATATCAATAAATGAGTTATTGAAAAGAAAAAATAAGTAAATATTTACTTGAGATCCTTAGGTTGGGGTTTGTTTTTAACCGCTTCATTTAATTTTTGTTGTTTGACGCTTTGTGATACGAGTTTATTGAAGAGCGTGTCTTCGTGCTTCTCGTCATCGGTGACACTGCCCCATAGTGTACGTTTCATAATGCACTTTAAAAAAACTAATATTGTAAATAAAATTCAAGAATTTTCAAGTTATTTATTTTTTCAAAATTAATGTTGATTGAGATGGTAATGGATTTTGCTTTGCACTGTCACATAACATTTTTTGACATTTAGTTTTTTGCTTGGTATACACAGTTCAAATGTTTGGCAAGAATGTGCGCGTGTTTCTTGCATTGGAAATTTCTGATTGAAGTTATATACACAATTTAAGCTGAGTCTTCAATCTTTTATTTTTACATTGGCGGTTTGGTGTGAAGACGATCTATAAATTAATAAATTAATGCGGTTTTTTAAATTCTGTTTTTACGAATTTAAATTTAAATTGCTAATTATTATTGCTTATAATAAAAAAATTGTTTTCCATTTTATAATTTTCAAAAATTTTCATTTCCGGCATTAACTCATGCCCTTGTTACCTCTTCAACATACTCGACGCAACGCAAATGACACAATGAATGCTTGATTAATCATCAATCTTGCATACACACTATTTCAATGCAGTAAGCTTGATTGAAGGAAAATCAAAAGATTTTGATTTGAGCATACACCCGATCTATACGTGTGACTTTTTCACTAATAAACTCACACGTGCTTGACAAGCATTTGAGCAGTGTATAGGCCGCGTTAGGTTCATGCAAAACGAAAGATCACCGAAACTTATACAGCCTTATTTATTAACTGGCCATTATCGGTGAAGTAATGTTACTCCGACTTTACAACGCCTTTAATACTGAAAAGCTTTTTTGTAAAAAAAAATACACCAGTCGGAGTAAGCTAAACTGGTTCATAGGAGTTTTAAAGCCGTTTTAGTGTCTAAGAGTCATTTTGACATTTCAAAAAAGAGTGTAAAAGAATTGTATTTAATATTTTGAGAAATGGAATTTTGTGAATGATTTACATTCTTTTAAAGCCTTAACTACGAGAAGAAGAAGGTCAAAGCACTTTAGAACTCGGTTTAATCTCATACAATGACAGATTTAAATTTCCTATAAAATAAATTTTTCAATTATTTTTAGCTGTTGTAATCTGCAAATTTATATATTGACTTATCTTTTATGATTTATTTCTTTTAAATACGGCTCTAAAACTCCTATCAACCAGTCTTGGCTTACTCCGCCTCTAATACTTGTGTATTTTTTTTGTTTTTATAAAATTTTTTTCAGTATCAAAGGTAATATTAATTAATATGATTATCATGAATATTAATATATGTAAGTAAAAGTGAAAGCAACTTCTTCATAGCTCTTCTCAATCCAAAGTGAAACACGTAGTTCAGAAAAATAAGGTGTTACCGATTCTAAACAGTGTAATCTGAACCCTATCATTGCCATGTATAACAAAGAATTTTAATTAGCTGACATCCGCGGTTTCCGGATGTCACCACAGAAGCAGCACTTTCGCGACATGTTCTTTTCTCGGCGAACGCCATTGCTGTTTGCATCGGTTGGTTTTTCACAAATTTTAAATGTAAGAAATTTATTAATAAATCTTTTAAAAAATTCATTATTTATGTGATATGAATGTACATTTACAAACTATTTAATTGTTGGTCGTTGAAAATTATATTAAAATGTGTGTTTTATTGTTAAAAATCGAAATTGGTCGCTCGAAAAAAATTTTGGTTATGGCGGATTCTTGATGGAAACCTTACACGTGTTTCAAAATCTAAAATGAGAAATATTTTCTTACTACATGTGATATTTTTATAAAAATTAAATCCTAACGGAAAGGATAAATCTTTTAATATTTGGTTCTAAATTTAAAAAGTCTATTTTTTTGCCCGATTTATCTCGTTATATTGCACTTAAATGCTCATCCGCATGATTGGACCCACCAATAACCTACTACATGCTAGATTTTCGGCCTACAACTCCAAATGAAGAGGGGCTGCTTTTAGAATTATTGTTTAATCTAAATATATATTTTATTTTATTGTAGAATGGCTGACGTTGAAAGTGTTGAAAATTTCGAAGGGGAGCAGCCAGTTGAGGCAGAGCCCTTAGCAGTGTTGGACACTACTTCACTACCACAACCGGCTGAGCTTCCCGACATCAAGCTCTTCGGTAGATGGAGTTGCGATGATGTCACTGTAAGCGACATCTCCCTGCAAGATTATATTGCCGTTAAGGAGAAGTACGCTCGTTATTTGCCCCATTCCGCTGGTCGATATGCCGCCAAACGTTTTCGTAAGGCTCAGTGCCCAATTGTCGAACGTTTGACCAACTCATTGATGATGAAGGGACGCAACAACGGAAAGAAACTAATGTCTGTGCGCATTGTCAAGCACTCTTTTGAGATCATTCATTTGCTGACTGGTGAGAACCCACTGCAGGTAATTTCTTAATCCCTAATTCCCGAATACCCCAAGTTCAATCTACTTATCCTCCTCGTCCCATGCTAAACTGTTGTTTTCGATACTCTTACATTGCAACAGGTAGAATGAGGACGGAAATCAAAACAATTGCTTTCGATTCTTAGGAATATTGTCATATGTATGTTTCGATCCCACGAAAGCAATTGACAATTTTGTATTTAATTAAATTTTACTTCAACTTATTTATTTTTTGTGTTCTTAATCTTGTAGGTTCTTGTGAGTGCAATCATTAACTCTGGACCACGTGAAGACTCGACCCGTATCGGTCGTGCCGGTACAGTGCGTCGTCAAGCTGTCGACGTCTCGCCTCTTCGTCGTGTCAACCAAGTAAGTTGTGTTAACTTCTGCCACTTTGTTTGAATTTTTGCCGTGTATAATGTCTTTTTCCGTAATGACCTCGAGAAAAAGATTATAACAAGCGGCTAAACAAAACTTCTGGTAACCGTAACGTCTGCATGAACTTTATTATGTAGGCGTATGACCTATGAGACAAAATATCAAACATTTTTATTTACATAATTCTGTGAACCACGTTCTTATCTATATGAACTGATATGAACTGGTGAAATTTTTATTATACTTTAAACTAAAGATACGATACAAATAATATTTAAGTTAGAAAAGTAAAGCCGATTAAGAAATAATGCAGGATTTGTTGTGTATTCGAAAATATTAACCAAGTGAAATTTCAATAATCAACAATCGAAGTCCAAATGCATATTGATTAATGTCTAAGTGATGTAGCTGTCGACTCTTTGCCTATAGCAAAGAATAACAACTGATTCAGGAACAGATATGACAAACATATTCGGTCTCCTTTTGATCTTAATTTAACATATTGATTGGCACGCAAGTGTTTTTCTTTCTCTGTGTTCTGAATTAATTATAAGCTATGAATAATTGAGCAATTTTTATGAACACGGTTTAAAGACTTACAAGCTAAAAATATAAGAAGAATGTTAAATTGCATAAATCAGGCGGTGTAGACATCAATAAAAAAAATACCGATTTGCATTCTAAAACCAAATCCACCACAAGATTGAATTTTCAAATTTTCATCTTGAATAGTTGAGAGCAAACTTCTTTCTTGAATTATAATTTAAAAAAATGTTCTCTACATTAGCAACTCAACTTATTACAAGAACATATATGTATATGCATGTAAAATTTATATCTTACAGCTCTCACTATAAGTCCAGTTCATTGTTTCCTATGTTTCTTTCTAAGAGGAAGCCTATGCTTCTGGACAATAAAAAACCTAGTTTTGAGTTCTACTGAGAGTAAAAAAATATACTTTTTTTTAACTCACGACGAATTCTTAACACATTTTATTATATCGAATAGCACATCGAACAATTTGGCGATATTTTATAGAAATTCTAATTTGTTATTTTTTTTTTCAGGCTATTTGGTTGCTTTGTACTGGAGCACGTGAAGCGGCTTTCAGGAATATCAAGACCATTGCTGAATGTTTGGCCGATGAATTGATTAACGCTGCTAAGGTAAACTTATTGAAAAACTTGTTATGTATTATTAGTTTGTCCTTTATAATTGTGAGCAACGAATCTACCCCGTTTTTACAGCTTCGCTTAAGGACAATATCAAATTGTTTTATTGTAATAGCTCCCGAATATTAATCATTTTTGGCGCTCGAGAAACGTAAAATACCATTGTCATAAACAATTTTTAAGAATCCGATTTAATATACATAAACAAATTAAAATACTTCACTTCTCTCGTAAGACGTGAAACATTTTTTGGACATTTTGAACTTTTTAACAAGAATATCTTAAAATGTTGCATACTTTCATGATTTTTGTTATTTATTCAGTTGAAACTTACAATGCCCTTTTTAATGCTGAGCAACGATAACCACTGCGTTGCTACAGCTTCGCTTGTGGGCAATATAAATTGTTTTATTATCCTAGCACCCAAAATTATAAATCCTATTTGCGGTGCTCGAGAAACGTAGAACTACATTTATCATAATCGTCCATTGTCTTAAGTCATCATAAGCTCCCTTCAATTGAGCTAGAATATTGTTATTATATTTATTACAATGGAATGAATTACAAAATAATACAATTTAAAGCTATAGCTACCGGGACTATCAGCTAAAAAAATAAATAAAATAGAATATATTTATGCAAGTTATGAAATTAAATAAGTTTATCTAGATTTAATGTTTTCAATATTTTATAGTCTAGTTGTATATTTTCTTCTGATGGATTTTTCAAAAAGTCAAGTATAGATTTAATTTTAATGAATTTTTGTTCGGTAGTTTAATTTGCAAAACAGCTTGATTTTTTAAATGCGAATGTCCTTTATAATCCTTAGCAACGATAAAACCCCGTTGTTACAGCTTCGCTTAAGGACGACATAAAATTGTTTTATTATCCTAGCGCTCAAATGTAAAAATTTGATTTGCGGTGCTCGAGAAACGTAGAACTACATTTATCATAATCGTCCATTGTCTTAAGTCGTCATAAGCTCCCTTCAATTGAGCTAGGATATTTATTACAATGTAATGAATTACAAAATAATACAATTTAAAGCTATTGCTACCGGGACTATCAGCTAAAAAAATAAATAAAATAGAATATATTTATGCAAGTTATGAAATTAAATAAGTTTATCTAGATTTAATGTTTTCAATATTTTATAGTCTAGTTGTATATTTTCTTCTGATGGATTTTTCAAAAAGTCAAGTATAGATTTAATTTTAATGAATTTTTGTTCGGTAGTTTAATTTGCAAAACAGCTTGATTTTTTAAATGCGAATGTCCTTTATAATCCTTAGCAACGATAAAACCCCGTTGTTACAGCTTCGCTTAAGGACGACATAAAATTGTTTTATTATCCTAGCGCTCAAATGTAAAAATTTGATTTGCGGTGCTCGAGAAACGTAGAACAACATTTCAATTTATATTTTGTTGGTTGTAATGAGAGTAGGCGCTCCGGTAGAAAAAAGAGATTACAATTAAAATATTGTAAATTTTAATACCAAACGTAGGAGTTTTAGGATTTTAATTCTGTTTGTATAGATTTACATATTTTAATTCCACAATTTTTTTTTCTCATTTTAGGGTTCCTCCAACTCATACGCCATTAAGAAGAAGGATGAATTGGAACGTGTTGCTAAGTCCAACCGATAAGAATTTTACATTCGTGTGTATTTTTTTTACACTATAGAAACAAAATAAATAAATAAAAACAAAAATTGAAGTTAATTTCTTTGGGTCTTTTAGTTTGCAGCTTTTTATAATTAATAACCCATGAATTTATGTTATTAAAAAATTGGTTTGGAAACTAAACATTTTAAGCGTGCCCATGATGGTTTAATATAAATGTTGCCTAAAAAACCAAAAAAGTATTCTTTTTGGATTACAATTTCGCAAATTTGTTATTTTACAATCGTTGTTGAAGCATCATATTTCTTGAAAGAAATATTATTTTAAAAACCGACAAGGAAATCTCTAGGCATGCAAAATTAAATATTGTACTGAAATATTCCGAAGCCGTCATAGAGAATGCAATTTAAAGGTACAAGCTAAAAAAAAAAAAAGATTTCGTTTGGACCTCGAAATATGAAATATTTTATTTCAAAGAGCTAGAACAAGAGGTTTGATTGAGTTCATAGCCAGGAGTTGTAAGTATGTAACAGTTAAAAGAAATATTTTGAATTATCTTTCGTTTTATGTACATCTCAGTTTACATTGGCAAAAAAGAAGCCAGCAAAAATAATGACGGCGTGCTGGCAATATAATGTAAAGTGAGTTTGATCATTTTATTCACTTGAATTCTGCAAGCTATACAGCTGTGAATAAAACAAATATTGTAACATACAAGTGCCCCATTATGCAACAAGTACAAAAACAATACTTAATACTAATCACCAGGGAATACTTTATTTGTGATATGTGCTCATTTTTTTCGTTTTGTGTCTTTTGAAATCAACAAATTTTCATATGACAAAAAAAAATCTTTTTTTATTATAAATAGGTACATAACAACAAATAGAAGTTCAGGATTTTGTTTGTTAACTTTCTTCTAGGAATTGTGAAATATAACTTATAACCCATTCCTGAAACTTCACCATGTGTTCATCCACAGCACCGATATAAGTATGGGCTTGAAATTTCGGTGGCGGATATGCTCCCGGCCCAAAGACATTTTGAATTAAGTTCTCAGTCATATAGATTGCAGCAATAGCATCGATCATTATCACATCATGGCGGAGGGATAACTTAGCAAATGATTCAGCGAATAATTTAAGTGTGGAGAAGGATTTTTGGGTCAAACAATCTGGAGAAGATAAAAAAATGTATATATATGTATGTATGTATTAAATTAACTATGTATGTACCTGGTCTATCCATTCTGGAAGCCACAAAATACTTTCTTAGAATTTCTGAAGCTTCTTCGGTGAGATCTACTCTTCTTTTGCTTATGACCGAGAGAAAATCTCGCATATCATCTGCACCGATCGAGAGCTCATCAATTGTTGATTCGAATGGTTTTAATGACGCCTGTTCAAGCATAAAATCCACCAGAACTTCGTGATTTTCGTCCTCGATTATAAGAGGTATACCAAAAATTCTATATACGTTTTTCAATGTGTCCAAAGCAACTCAAAGTTTACATTACTCACTCGAGAAATTTATTGAAGGTATGCTGATCCTTAGTATCGTATTTGTACGATCGCCAGTGAGTCCAGATAGCTGCTTCTAATTCACAAGTGACCGTTGTCTTTTCGAGAGCTACTTGACCGCACTCAATAGTTTTAAATAGTTTAAAACTTCGTGTCGCACTTAACCGCCCCCAGTCACCCACATAGTATATGCCACCTTTAGCCATCACAATAGGATCGGCTTCGATCCATGTGTGTTTGCTATTTCTACTGGCTGGGACTTTAAAATCATCGTCCGGGCCAACGAATCTCTCCGCCACATTGCCAATGCTTTCCATTAAATAGTTGGCCATTCCGAACTCGGGGCCAATAGCGACTATTGAAATGGGGGGTCGATCAATATTTTCCTCAAGTGAGGCAATGCTTAGCAATAAACCGATTTTTAAATGCACGAAGCAGTCCATGGGTACTCGTTCTTGGCACATTTGGGCACTGAGGGAATAAACGAAAGCAAAATCTGAGTACGCCATTTTAATGGTGTCGTAAAGCTGTTGGACAGATTTAGGAATTAGGGTGAGATCCTGTTGTGCAATTTCAGATGAATGCAAATTGCCTCGTGTGTTAGTAGGTACTGGCTCATCTACAAGGGATGTTTGACTATAGCTTAGCGTCAAGCAATCCATGCGTGATCTACGTGAAGTACTTGGACCTATTTGGTAGGGATCTAGTTCATATACCGATGTGCTTGAATAATTTGGTCTCACAATCGAAGAAATTGGATCTGCGGAGAACTCAAGATCTAAACTGTGGTCTGCATCGCTTTTTAACTTTGAAGATATCGTAGCCGAAAATTGAAGCGATGGCACAGAAAGATCTAGTGGTTCATCCTTCATTTGAGGATGAACAAAAACAGACTCCTCAAGGTTAATTTGAAGAGTGTCGGAACTCAGTTCAATTTTATCACTTTTTGGCGAGTATAATAATAACGTTGGATCTGGTGGTCCCAAAGAGAAAGACAGGTTAAACTCTGGAGGGTACTTTTGAGTTGTTTGTTTAGAAGTTAATTCTTTTTCATCATCTCGAAAAAGTTCCGTTGTTTCCATGACTTCGCGGTATTGAAAATCTTCATGGTTGGCATCTTCGTTAACTTTCTGACTAAACTCCAGAAGGTCATCAAGGTCGGCGTCCCGTATTGATTTTACAGCAGCGAGCGAACTATTTACTGTTTCACTAGATTCCATGCTATGAATTCTATTGTTTTGAAATCCAAATGACCTGTTATAGTGTACTTTGCACCCAATTTTAGATCACAATCGTAGACGTGGTCTAAGAAACATGAACATTTTTTACAAGACGATGCAACAATGACATATTTATTTAATTTTACCATTCAACCGAACAATTTGGCAGCGAAAGATTTTGTTGAATACTACTGGAGTAGATACACTTCGAATGGAAAAGACTTTGAGTAAACGATATGTACCGACACAACGCAGTTTGGAATATTCACTCATAGGACGAGCACAATTATAACAATTAGGTTCTAAAAAAGATACAAACAAATGTCGAATTAAGATTTGATTCTTTAAGGAGGAATAACAAGTTATGCAATAGATGTATAATTATTTAAGAAAAAAGTTCACACTTTTGAAGTAGTCTTTCGGTTTATAGCATGACACTTTACTTCTTTAATTAAGCTCGAATTCGGGATTGCGGTCCATATTTCATTATTTAAAATTATTATAATATTATAACTCGTTTTGCAATTTCTTCCTTTAAGAAAGTTGTTGACGTAGTTGAATTGCTTTTATGTGTAAAACAACATACCTAGCCCTACCATAAGTTCTTTTACAAATCTCAAACACTAGTAGATAAAAACGGTATAGTTTTATATGCAATATTATTTTATTTATTTAGCTATCACATTTTGAAGTTTAATTGAAAAACAAAGTTTCACTGGAAACAAATGCCAAAAGTTTTAGTGCAGGGACTTAAACGTTGTGGTCATTGGTTTTTAGTGGCACACACTCTTGCTATTGCTATTTCGGAAACTATTTATTAATGGTTTCTTTAGACTACAAGTTCAAGTATTCGAAGTTTTTGTCGAAAATCGGAGTCTGATCAACGAACATTGTTGCGGTTCCTAGTGGCTTTTGAAACAGAACTTATGGTAGAACTTTTCGCATACGTCGAGATTTTTGGACATAATGTTGACGAAAGGAATGATTTTATGATACTAACCTTTTGTTACCTCTCTTTTTATGATATTTGTTTGACAGCCCGTTGTACAATACCAAATTGATTGTATTCTGAAAATACAACAAGCTAATACTATGCCATTCTCTTCTTGATTATCCCATTGACTACTTACGTATAACTCTCAGATTCTGTGTATCCAGACAAAACACAATTAAGCACCGCCAACCCACCAGGGTATCTGTTGGGTGTTATATCGTAGATCAATTCTTCTTGTGCAGGCAATCCGATGAAACGAATTCGAATATGAACTTGTTCGGAATTAACTCTTTTCAGAGGCGATTTTAACGAACTTTTCAGTATTGAGTTTATAATCGAACAAATAAGATACTTTGCCGTTTCAATAAATTCCAATGGTTCTTCGACCAAGCTATGAAGTAGAACCTGTGACTTTTCTACAAGATCCCTATAGTGTAATGGCAAATTTAGAATGATGGGTGCACGAGCGTCCTCGGGCTTCTTGGTGCTGTTGTATTTGTTGATGAATTGATCTGTTTTGTCTTCGATTATTTTCATTAACTTTGTGCTGCGTATAAAGCTATCGAGTAATCTCTGCTCTCCGAACCTATTTATAAAAATAAATTGGTGAGATTGTAAAGTAATTGTATGAAATAATTTACGACTGATTTAAGATCGTCTGGTTTTGGTTTGTTGACATTTTTCCTTTGAATCTTTGATTTGATATTTGATTTTTAAAGTTTCTGGGCGGTAAGGAAAGTGCCCTCTAGTGTTCAGCACGAATATATACAACACAAATTTACTGTCTTAACACATTAGGCGCACGACAATAAATTAGATCCTAATTAACACAGCTGACATGGTGTAGTTCTAACCTGATAGTAATGAGCGTGATCTTATTTTGATTTCTTTTTGCAATCAGAAAAGAGAAAGTGAGGGATTTTTATCCCGGATCTGTTGTACTTACTTCGAAAAATCTAATCAAGATCCAAAATTCCAATAAAAATCCTATCTTTTTTGCAAAATTTTAATTTTCGAAGTTTAGTCCATAATGCGATTCGCCCAGGACAAAAGTTGGGTTCATTATATTACATACATTATATGTACATACATATAATTCACCTAAATGCAATGAATTGCTAAAAATATGCGTCTTAGAAGGGTACAACAGAATTTAACTGATAAGCACCTTGACTGGACTGAATATAGGTAATCAAACACACAAATAACAAAATGTTTTGAACATTGTTTTTTCAGACATAATTTACTGTTAATTCAAGTCTTCCTGTTATACATAGCAATGGTTTAGTTGTCATTTATTGAACATAGCTTCATCTTACTACAAATATTCCAACCAGGCTCCAGGGTTGCAAACAAGCTCAAAAGTGAGCTGCGCTCAGCTCACAGCTCAGCTCACTTTTGAGCTAGCTCAAATATGAGCTAGCTCACAAAAAGAGCTAGCTCACATGTGAGCTAGCTCACATTTGAGCTGTTGTGTGAGCTGAGCTATAAGTGAGCTGAGCTGTTGGTTGAGCTGAGCTGCGGGTGAGCTGAGCTGTTGGTTGAGCTGAGCTGGTGGTTGAGCTGAGCTAAGGGTGAGCTGAGCTGTCGGTTTTTTGCTTGAGCTGTTGGTTTAGCTGTTGGGTGAGCTGTTTGGTGAGCTGTTGGGTGAGCTGTTTGGTGAGCTGTTGTTGTAGTTGGGAGAAAATTCTGAATTTATTTTGTATGATTGTTTGTTTTGACTGACATAATTATTCAATGTAAAAAGGTTTTAGTAAATAATATACATAAATATTTCTGAAATATACATAGATACATATATAATTTTTTACTGATTTTAACTACAATAACAAAAAATTCAGTTTTTTGAAAATAAAAAAATGACAAAAATTATGAATAATTTATGAATTATGTTATCCAAAAAATAAGCTAAGAAAATTTGCTAAGAATCGATAATACATATTTGTACCGCAAAATAATAATATTTATTGTTCTAAGAATGCCTTCAAAATTTCTATTAATACAAAAGTGGGCCAAGGATGTTACAATGGGTTTTTCAAAAACCGCGTGGTAAAAACTAGCCATTGACTTATGAATGGGTTTTTTTTAATTCAAAATTTAGGTATTCGTTTTTTGGAGATCATTTGTAGATGGCAGGTACCTAGATGCAAATTTCGGTAGCTAATTTATAAAAAAGGGTTTTTGACTGAAATGGAAAAATATTTAATGTGAATTGTTATAAAAAGGCCATATCAAAACCAAAAACCCTTTCAGTCAAAAACCCTTTTTTATAAATTAGCTACCGAAATTCACATCTAGGTACCTGCCATCTACAAAGGATCTCCAAAAAACGAATACCTAAATTTTGAATTAAAAAAAACCCATTCATAAGTCAATGGCTAGTTTTTACCACGCGGTTTTTGAAAAACCCATTGTAACATCCTTGGCCCACTTTTGTATTAATAGAAATTTTGAAGGCATTCTTAGAACAATAAATATTATTATTTTGCGGTACAAATATGTATTATCGATTCTTAGCAAATTTTCTTAGCTTATTTTTTGGATAACATAATTCATAAATTATTCATAATTTTTGTCATTTTTTTATTTTCAAAAAACTGAATTTTTTGTTATTGTAGTTAAAATCAGTAAAAAATTATATATGTATCTATGTATATTTCAGAAATATTTATGTATATTATTTACTAAAACCTTTTTACATTGAATAATTATGTCAGTCAAAACAAACAATCATACAAAATAAATTCAGAATTTTCTCCCAACTACAACAACAGCTCACCAAACAGCTCACCCAACAGCTCACCAAACAGCTCACCCAACAGCTCACCAAACAGCTCAGCTCACCCACAGCTCAGCTCAACCAACAGCTCAGCTCACTTATAGCTCAGCTCACCCAACAGCTCAATATGTGAGCTAGCTCACATGTGAGCTAGCTCTTCTTATGAGCTAGCTCACAGTTGAGCTGTTAGGTGAGCTGAGCTATAAGTGAGCTGAGCTGTTGGTTGAGCTGAGCTAGCTCAAAAGTGAGCTGAGCTGTGAGCTGAGCTGAAATGTGAGCTTTTGGCATCCCTGCCAGGCTCTATAAAACACAGGCCAAATAAACAGAATATTTATAATAATTTCTTGTTAAAGCCAACGACACAATTCCTCCCAATGCTTTTATTGAACAGTCGAGATCTGAGACAGGATAACAACCAGCTTTCCATTATTCACCATGTTGGTCGTACGATAGAAGTTATATAGTCTAACTTAGATTAGAGAGTGAGTTGTATGTATACGTATATGTGCACTCAATAACCATTACTTCTTAAGAGAGATCGAGTAGCTGAGCCATGACTATATGTTTTGACACGTTTTCTCAGTTCTTATGAAGAAATTAAGTTCTGACGGGTACTTGAACTGTTCGTTCCATATTTGCAAAAAAATATGAAATTTTAATTCTTGTACTGAAACAAGGGCGTCTTAAATTAACCAATCGGATAGGCAAGCCATTATATATGTATGTATGTATGTACATCGTAGAAGGGTAGCCACAATACAAAATTAGCATTCTCTTTTTAAATGTGTAACACATTGTACAATCATACTATAATACCTTCCTAATACGTCATTTACCATAATTAAAATACAAAAACAATTTCGATTTATATACACAAAATAATATGTATGTATATATGTTTATTGTAACATTATAAATAATTATAAATAAAAAAGGTAAATCCTTGATAAAACACAAGTTAATCCAAAATATGAAATATATAATTAATTTAGTTTGAAAAAAAAAATAAATATACATATTTTCGTACTATCGTAGTCTGTTAAAGAGTTTTAAAATGTCTGCATTTGTTCACAAACAATAATTATGATACCTCTACTATTTCATTTGAAATAATTTTTTTTTAAATGAATATATATATATGTATATAATTTATATTAATGTAAAATATATAAAAAAACGTTAGATGAATATTTAAAAAAAATGTTTCTATTCATAATCAATCTAGCAAGCAAAAAATCTAAGCTTCAGACAACTAATCCAATAAATTTCACAACTAACTAAAGTGCCTAAGAAGTTTACTAAGAATTTTCATAATTAACATCAGTTTTAATATAAATATTGTAATCCTTTAAATAAACAAAACAAAGGCACATACATATAGAAACTATTGTTTGGCGCTATATCCATTCCCATTAACTGGTGAATCTAATAGTAAGTTTGAAGAACATGAGCAATTAACGTTGATAATAAGTTTTCTTAAAGCCTAATTATAAAAAAATACATGTCGCACTATGCTTAAATAGCTAGTGTATTTTATTTGTTTTAGTTTTAAGAGTTTTATACTGTGTTTGAATTTAAAAATTCACTTTGGCATAGAAATCTGTATGTATGGAGAATTAACCCTGTGATTTCTTTTAATACGATTAAATTCTTATAATAACCTTATAATTTACGAAGAGCAGAAATGCTCTAATAATCTAAATTTCCTTGAGCTCCAGTTATAATGGCATCAATCCAAATTCGAGCTGCTGAATCTGAAGCCGCCTGCAGGTGATAGCTACGCTTTTTTGTTTTAACAATAAATGTGCAATGTGGTCTGCCACTTTTTGATGCATTCAAATGGTCCAGATAGACTTCATCAATTGTCTGTAATAAATTAAAGAACATTTTTGAAATTCTTGTGTTATTAATAATTAATTTTATTTCTTCAAGATAAACTAAATTATTATACTCGTATGTTTAATTTTTCATCATCTCATCTTTTAATTTAATAATAATGTGCAATTACTCACCGAAAAATACGCTCCTCCACGGGGTTTTCTCTCTGACTTATCCGAATAGTAAATAAATGCGTTACGTTGCCGATCCAAAACAAACCATCTCCTTGACCAGCCATGGAATGTGGCGCCTAGTTTGTGCAAATACCTTTAAAAATAAAAACAGATGTTATTTCAAGTTCAATTTTTCAATAAAAGAATAAGACTCGCACCCCCGACAGCTGTATGAATCAACAAAAACATGTGGGCACTGGGCGATCTGGTGACCTGCCGATTCAATGTGTTGTCTTAAATCTAAATCGGGAGAGAAGATCGGTAAATACCGAGTAAGTGGTCGTTGGTGTTTTGGCAGTGATCTCTTGTTGCCCGATTGCAGTCGATCACTGTTTGCTGTGTCACTTGAATTGACACTTGAGCGTTTGCCATCGTCACTTTGTTCCGAGTGCCGATTACCACCAATTCCCATTAATCCCCCACCGCCACTGCCACCACCACTACCACTCCCACCACCTCCACCACCACCCGTTGAGGAAGAAAGCTCTATGCTGGATTTATAGTTATTCTCTGATAATAGATCACAACTCAATTCTGAATTTGCCTCGGACAGGGGTCGTGACCGTAGTGATTCTAATTCTGGCTGCGAGTGACGATTCTGAAATAAAAATAGAAAATTTACTTTCGTTTTAAACTCAATAATAAATAATATAGAATGTAAACAATAAATCATTCAGCGTGTTGGAGGAGGTAGGTATGTGTCATTTTCCAGGAATGAAATAAAGATTAAATGTTGATTTGTCGTCACTTGCAATTAATTCTCTGGAACGAACGCATAGCAAAAACAAACTGATTTATCATAATTTGTAGATGGTATACAGGGTTCTAAAAATAAGATAGAAACTAATATCAGGGACTCCACCAAGTGAAATACGATTTACTCTCGTAAAATAAAATAATAAAAGCAATTTACGAGATAATTCATTGTTTCTTTGGTATTTGGCTGCAATCCAAATTTGATGATGTCTATGTTCGTCGATTAACTACTATGGCATCTAAAGGCGGGGACAACGCATTCTGATTATTTTAATGTTAATTGGAAGTATCTGTGTATGGGGATGGATCAACATATTTTTGTTTTGAAAATATTATATTTTTTATAATTTTTTTTTTCTTTTCTTGATTTGTTATTGAAAATTGTCTACATTCCCCACATTTTGTGGGATCTTCTGAATGGACCATTAAATATGGCAGAATGTCATGGCGATCACATAATTTTTTGTATATGTGCCTAAAGCATCAATAATGACATTCATGAGATACATATTTAGCAAAAAAAAAAAAAAAAAAAATGTATAAAACTTTAGATTAGACAATAAACTAGGAATCTAGCCAGTTTATCGATAAAAAAAGACATTCATCATAGTAAGTAGAGTATTAAATAATTACTGTATTAAAGGTGATCATCCCAAAGAAGATGTGGAAAATATTAGACTTCCTAAACAATTCGAATCGTATGCTTTGTTTGGATGATTCAGCAGCATTGAATGATCAACGAACGTAGAATAAAAGGTTTTTTCGTGTATCTACCTAAATGAATTATGTACATTTTTTATTTTCCCTATTTAAATGCACATATTGAAATAGTTTTTAAAGCAATGTTGTCACTCGAACTTCATATGATATATTTTTTTAAGTTCATATTCAAATTTAACACGATCTTACAAGTTATTTATTTACATACATTCTTAAAACGTATCAATCTGTTAAATTGAACAACGTACATATTTTTCACCACTGCAATCGAATTCTACACAATACGTAAATGCAACATTTTACTCACTAGGTAGTATTCAACTCTCACTCGCGCTTGTGACGGTCTTCTTCTGTTTACATAAGTCATCCAAACAGACATTTTTACAAAGCTTTATAATTTAAATTGGTACAATAAGTATGTATTTTTTTAGAACCAAAATGTCAATCACTCTTTTTTATTTTTAGTTTTATTTATTTTCAATTTTGAAGTGCACAAACTTGACGAAGAAAACAAAAATAATTGATGTAATTTATGCGGAATAGACAAACAAACCAACGAACGAATGATTAAACTAACTAAGAAATGAACAACCAGCCAACGGACAACTGAGGCCAAATCAAATTTATCAACCACCAGCTGAATTTATCAACGCTTTTATTAATATACACATAAAAGAAAAATAAAGACATTTTTTTTTTTTTTTTTTTGAGAAAACAATTTTTCTATTTCGATTTCGATAAAAACTGCTGTGCTAACGCACATCGGAAAAATACGTGTGTGCGCAGGAAGCTCATTATATTTAGAGGGTATAAGAGCCACCTTCATATCTAATTTAGACAACTCAACACTGCACGACTGTGGTGAATATACTCAACAGAATGCCAAGTGCCAAGAGCATCGCGTCAATATTCTGCGTCGCGTCATAAGCAGTAACAAAACCAACAACAGATGATGACATATTTCTTTTTTAAATAAAAAAAAACTTTAAATTCGTGCGCGGTTATATGTAAGTATGTACATATGTAGGTGTCCCCGGTAAGTGGTCATACCTACTCACCTACCACAAAAAAATCATAAGCTTTTATATAAAATTTTAATTACAAATTAAAATGTGCAAGTGCATGTCTGTGAAGTATGGATATTTTTAAATAAAGCAAAGTATTTCTTAAAAAAATGGCGATTTCAAAAATGAATGCTAGCGAAATTTCGAATGCAGTTTGAAAAACTTTAGAAAAGTAAATAAATGAAGTGCATCTTTTGTCGTTGGTACAGGAACTAAGTACCACTAAATGAGTGCAAAAGAGGTTTCATCGATTTTTTTGGCGAATGTGCAGATGATTCTTAAATACCTTAGCTTTAGAAATACGTGACCTAGCTCTCTTTAATATCGATTAAATGTTATGGTTTTAACGGAATTTGAACGATTTCCTTACAGAAACTGTCTCTCTAATAAATTAGTTATTTCTCACTTCCTTAAAAAAAATATTTTTGAATATTTATATTAATTGATACAATAGAAAATTCCTTAAATAAAAGTCTTGGTTTTATTCGCAAGATATACTGTAATATTGTTGTGAATCTGCAATAGTTTTGCCCCTTCCTGAGGAGCTTATACTAATGAAATTGTAGGCTTTCAATGCAATTCAGAGCATCCCCCATTCAAATTGAGTATTAAAAACTAACACCTAATCTCTAGGATCCACAGAACCTAATGTTACCCCAATCAAAGCATTGGCACTTTTCATACTTGTTTGAATGTAATTTACATATGTATGTACCTATGTATGTATGTAATTAAGTTAACGATTTTTAGAAAAATTTCAACTTTAATCGCTCTATGTCTATATACCTTACCAAAAATGATAAATTGGTAATTAACACAATAAGTAGGTGAAAAGTGTGCGAAGATAAACATTCAATATAATTATTCAAGGACATTTTAAATATTAAATGTGCTAATTTAAATGATTTGGACTGATTCCAAAAACGAAAGTTAACGAAAACAAACTCAGCCGTTTTAAGACACACGAGTATACGTATGTGCATATGTATGTACACTCATAGAGAATTTTAAAAAGACGTTAATTTGATGAAATTAATTTTATTAATATTATTATTAAGCTAGGGTATTTGAACTTAAAATATGACATCAGGTTGTTTTTTTGAGAAACAATATAGAATATGTGAGGGATTATAATTCTAGGGAATAAGAATAATTTTAACTAGATGCGTCTTATATGTTTATTAATGTGTAAATGTCACTTAAAAACTAAGTTCGAACGGAATTTAGTCACAGAAAAAGTGATGGGACGAAGAAGCCTGAGAAATATTTTCAATCTGCCACAGAGCTAAGTCGCGCTTACAATACACTGCAAATGAGAACAATATCAATAAGGGACCATTGCTACAATCTTTATTACAAACGTACTAATAATTGACGTAAACGTCTTAAAATCGAATTTTAGCTGATAAATAGTTTAAGTTACAAATCTACAATTTATTTTCATATCCCACAGCGCTTTCAAAACGCTCAATCCTTCCATTTTGAACTTTCATGAAATCTAATTGTTTTCTCAATATTAAATACCATGGCATTATTTGCTGACGTTCCAAAGTTAAATTATATTATTATTATTTGATAAATTGTACGAAAAAACGTGTAGAAGTAACTAGTTTTTAATCTCTTCCCGATCATCTATTTCAGGCTTTTAAAGTTTAAGATAAAACAATAAAAAATTATAGAATTTCTTTAAAAAACAGCCAGCTAAACAAATTTGACCACAGAAGTCTATTTATTATTTAAAAATATTAAACATTTACACACTTGCGAATTCAAACACATTTTCATAACAATAAATTAATTAACTTAATATTAATTTGCTTAATTAACTTCATATCACTAGAGGCATCAGCGAAACAATTGTTTTTCAAAGAGAAGTTCGTGAATAGAAATTAAATTGTTTACTTTAATTCATAATTTATTGAAAAAAAAACTTGTTCACTCTCAAAAATTTGCTGGAATAACTGTTTATTAATTTAATAAAACGCTTACATAAAACTTGCATTAATCAAAGTAAATTGAACGAACAAAAATCTCCAATTGTTAACTCTTGCTGGAATGTATAAGTTTTTAATTCACTTATTATTGCACTTGAAATAATTTTGATTAATAAAATATCCCCTGCAGGGTAATTTGACTCTTTTCCACATTAAAAGAATTTAAAGTTTAAAACACAAGTCTCCCGTTTGATAAGTAAGATATTCATTACTAACAATATAAGTATAGGTTGGAGCGATAAGAATACAAAGGAATACCAAACAAATACAAAATACAATATAATTAGTATGTAATAGTAAATGTAACGAACCAATGAAGTTTCTACTCACTTGACTAGATTTATTTTGATCATTATTAGTGCTGTGTTTGTTATTGGCGGTGGTACTGGAACTGACTACTTTTCTGTCTTCATCTTCCACCTGTTGCTGCCGATTTTCTTTATTCGTCAAATCATCCATTTCCGTCGACTCAATGACATCCTTATTACTTGTTGAGTTGCTACATAAAAAATAAATATAAGATATATTTAATGTATAGGTAGTTGAAGTTGCAGTTAATTTACCAACAAATAATGGACGTAATTTTTTCAAAATTCATTTGAAAAATTATGTAAACTAATAACAGGCAATATTTGGTTGACACTAACGCCCAAATTAACAAAAATAAATTTTATTATCGCCTTCTCTTCTGTACGTGTTATACAATGCCAGGCAAGTAATATAATTTGATCAAAATGACCAAGTTTATGATTCTCGTACAGTTTATCGATGCTCTAACACAATTTGCTATTTATAACACTGTTGATAAGTGACACTGCAGGTAATGACTACGACTATATGACTTCATATCAGTTTAATATCGATTTTATTTTTTCTTCGACTTTTTTTAGTTTTATTTCAGCTCGGTATAATGGAATGTGTGATAACAACGGTGTGGCTGAGGTGGCCGGCCGGCGCGGCGGCAACTACAGCTACTAGATATACCCTGCGTGAAGCTTACGACTTATTTCCTCCAGTTAGTTAAAGCAGATAAAAGAATGTTGATCGAATGGAGGAATGAAAAAATGAGAACGGATCTATGTATAATGATGGTTACCGACCGGTCAGGCGGGTTTATTGCCGTTATAAGCCAAGAGTTGTACTTCAATGGGATTAAAGGGAGACGACGAAAACGAAACTTAAACAGAGACACTCTGATGTGGAGAGTTCAAAATGTGTATTCCTACAATTTATTTGATTATGTTTCCAAATGGAATTATCATCAAATGCGCGTGGAGTGGAGCACATAGATAGCGCAGCATGGGAATTGAATGTCTCGCTATACGAGTTGGTATATGAAATGTAATGAAGCTACTTTAATTTTTCTTATTGTGGAGTATGACAACAATTATTTCGTTTCAGATGTGTGTGAAAGTATACAAATGATATAATTGTGTGTACATTTATTATGCAAATAGCCTTGTATCTATGAGCTGCATTGTATGAGTTTTCTAATCAACAAATAAAAACATTTACTCACGAAATCTTATGGCAAGTAATGTTTCAAGTTTATATTGATTTAGGTTGTATCTACACAGACGAATTTAAATTTTAGTAATTTTAAATTAATTAATTTATTTTCTAATTAGTCGGTTAGCGCGTAGTCGTAGAGGGTGTTTTTTTTTTTGGTGATGTTGTTGTTAAGTATAATAATATGTTAGTGAAAGATGACTAGGTATAAAATTAAAACTACATAATACGAACAAAAATCTTTCCTATGGGAAAAGAATAAGTGGAAAATGCTGCCGTATTGAATCGCAAAATGGAAAATGTAGGTATATGTATAAGAAAAACATCATTAGTAAAGTCGGTCGTCGTCAGTTTGAATGAGACTTTTCAAACAAATTAGTCTTAAAAAGAGTTTATCCAACTTATGCTTGTTTGTGTTTTCGATTTTATGTTTAGATGGTTTAAAATTTGTTTTAGATTTGTATTGTTAAATATATTTAAATGTATATGAAAATTTGACAGCATTGATCATATTCTGGAAATGCTTGCTCAAAAATATTGATATCTTGTTTTTTGTAAATATTACAGTGTTCCACAGTGTAAACACAAAAATGACCCACAGTATATTCTGCACATCTTTACAATCGTGTCTTTCCAACCATATAAAATTTGTCGAATTCGGTCAAGACACGTAATTTATATATATTAAGATTATATTATATTATATTATATTATATTATATTATATTATATTATATTATATTATATTATATTATATTATATTATATTATATTATATTATATTATATTATATTATATTATATTATATTATATTATATTATATTATATTATATTATATTATATTATATTATATTATTCAATTGTATTATCTCAAAAGATACTAAACAAAAAAAAATTGCTTTCATTTTGGATACTCCTCTTTCATCCCTTTCATCTGTTCGAGACTAGTATGAGAGTGTGTGTTAAGCTGGTATTTAGGAATTTTGGTATTAATTTGTTAAAGATTCTTGCAGAATCCTACTTATTACATGTAGGAAAAGACTAAAAGTGCCAGATCCTATTGCAGAATAGGGAAAAAACAAAAAAAAAAAAAATTGAAGACTCGACTAAAAAAATTAAAGTTTGGACTAAACTTCTCACTACAAGTTTATGTATTTAAATCCTGAGAAGACAGTCTTATTCAGTTATTTTTGAAGATCAGTGTAGATAAAAAGGTACTGTATTCAGAAAACACGAACATATGGGATTAGATTCAAAATAAATGAACTATATCTGTTTGAAATCGGCCCGGCTTACGAGGATAGATTCTGGAACGCTAGGTGATTCATAAAATCCTACTATTCAGAGGTTTTTATTTTTTAATCTGAAAAGGTATTTTACTTTAAAGACAAGTGAGGGTGGAAATTATTTGTTTGTATGTATTTTGAGGCAGGTTTACCTACACACATTTCTTTGGATTCTACAAATCCATGTATATTTTGAGCTTGAACTTGTTACAATTTCTTATCATTTAACTTTTCTATTCATGTTAAAATTATTAAGCATCATTAAATCAAGGCTGCCACTCACATTAACGAAGTCAAAACACACCAAATATTTCAGAGAGGAAGTATTTCAAGGATTGCAATAATGTTAAATTTATTTTTTTCAAATCCAAAAAGCTATTTGTATTGTTGCCTAAATAGGCTTGCCAGGTATTTGCATAATGCCAAGAACTTCACACGAATTCAGCTTCTTTGTACCTTTTTTTATTTTAAGTTTTTAATAGTTAATTCTTAATTTATATGCGACATTTTTAAAAATCGTAGGTAGGTAGGTGGTTAGAAGAATTTGAAGTCCAAAGTGATTAGGATTAAGGCAGACAGCCTCGAAAGGAAACGGAGGAATAAAATAGACTCTGACAACTTTCCTTAAATATCTTCACTACGCAGACAATGAATGATTGCTCTCTCATAAGATCATGGATCTCCATTAAATAACAACAAGAGTAGAGAGAGAAGGCAATCGTGGGGCTAAAAATTAGTACGGAAAGAACTTAGATGTTCAGACTCGGGAGCTTTCAGTCATCTGATCCGATGAACATTGCTCAACAATCAGTTCTGTTACATGGATGCAGCAGCAACAATACCCAGGAAACTGCAAACCTTCGTTAATAGCTATTTACGAAACATATTTCAAGTTTTCTGGCCTAATCGTATCTCTAACGAAGAGCTACATTGGCGATTGTCAGTGGATTGGACACAGGCTTCGAAAAAATAATAACTGCAATGCGGGTTAGGCAATGCATTGGAATCCAATTACACAAGAAGGAAGAAGAGTTGTTAGTCCGAGAAGCACATAGAGGAGGAATCTTCGAGATAACAAATGGTGTTACCAAATCAATACGACCATTTGAATTTTGGGTTACCTATATTTTCGATTTTTAGATTGTATCATTTAACACTATGAACAAAGTTATGGTCTAAAAAGTGTGCAAAGCGACCTGTTTTTGTTTGGCTTATTTTAGGTACTGGTTGATACTTACTCTAAACTAGTACTCAACATGGACAAATACTGTGCACGTGCTTCATCATGACTTTTCTTTTTCAAATCGACCATTTTCTGTCTTGCATGCTCAATAACATGGCACCCTGCAATAAAAGACAGTTTTTTTTTTATTTAATGACAATAGAAAGATTTTTCTAAAAATTACCTTGTTGTGCCAGCAATAACTGTCGATTTCTCTCAATTTCTTTAATACTGTCAAATATCTTATTACTGGCTCCTTTGGTTGAAATCGGTGCATCAGACGTCACCTTTGAAATTCTATCGATATCATCTTGGGAAGGAATTCTTCGTTCCAATGGATTAACCTCAAAATCATCACTACCAAGCGAAAGATTAAAATTTACTCGTTCACCTGTCTGCTTATCTTGTTCTCCATTAACATTGTATTTAAGTTTTAATAGTTGATCCTCTTCTTCTTTGTGCAATCGGCGAACAACTTGTTCCTCTATAGAAGGCGAATCTTGAGAACTCTTAGGAGCTTGTCTTGGGGGGAGAGTGGGTGCACCATTGTTATAATCATCTTTTATGTCAACTACTTCTAGTTTTCTCTTGGGTGTGCTTGTCGCTGGCTGTTGTGATGGCAATTCAATTTTATTGTTATAAAACATATTCTCGTTAACACTCTTCGACATAATGTCCTCTGGATGGCGTTTCGGGCAGAGAATTTCTGCTGACCCGAAAAGTGATTGTGACATTATTCCGTGTTGATTATCGGCTGGTGACATTTCACTCTCATCATCTTCCTCGTCGTTCTCATCGTCATCGTCATCATTTTCAGATGATGGGTCCGATTGTCCATTGAGCTCCCCAGTTATCTCAGTAATATTAGCATCAACTGTTCGTAATTCTTCTTTGTATTCCCGTAATTCATTAATCAATGATAACAAGTTATTTTTTAAAGTTTGAGCTTCGGAACAGGCACCACTGTGATTAGCGGAGTCAGAGTTCTCCAACTGCCGCATTTTAATACGCTGTTCGTCAATTTGTGATGACATATCTTTCTGTTCCATGTGGAGTTCTTCTCGGTATGCTTGCCAATCAGACTCTTCTTCCAGATACTGGAATTCCAAATCTTCAAATGTTTTGCGATCATTCTCAAGCGACTCATAACACTTATTGAATTCTTCATTCAAACAATCATCAGAGGGCTTCTCTTTCAGCATTGTTTTCAGTCTAAAGAAGAAAAACAAAATAATCGATTTCACACGAAAATCGAAATAAAATGTATTTGTAAACTCACCTTTTTACTTGGTCTTGTTTTATAGCAATTGATTGCTTTAGCTTAGCCTGTTGGTTTTCTTCCATTACACGTGTGGCATTTCTTTGTGCTTCCAATCGATGTATTTTAGTTTGCAGCAAGGTGAACGATTTTTCTAGTTTTCCGAGCGTGTCCTTGATTGATAAGAGCTCAGCTGACTCAATAGATTTCTCAATGTTCATCTTAAAATATATGTTTATTTGACTGTACAATAATAGAGTAATAAATAAAGACAAATTGCTTACGCTTCTTAAAGTGTTTTCCTCTTGCAAACGCAATTCGCCAATTTCAGCCCTCAACATTAGAATGTTAGCTTGAAGTTCCTTACGAGTTCGCTTAAGTTTTTCAAGATTTAAGTCGGAACCATTATCATCCGAGGAGGCTATGTCATTCTTTACAGGAACAGTTATATTAGTCTTCACGCTTCGAACGGCAGGAACTGGTTTCTCCTTTTCATCATAGCTCAGATTTAGAGTCAAATTATTGATATTTTTATTAGCTCGTTTTGGAGTTGAAGTGAAGTTGGTTTTAGATGATGTTGGACTGGCTAGTCGACTTTTATCCTGTATGGCCTCCATTTCCATTTTAAGCTTATCCTCGAACGTTTGTATCAATTGCTCATAATCCGAGTTTGAGTGACTCGTTTGCGGTTTTTGTTGAATTTGAAACACAGAAGAATTATTAAAAGTATTTTCTTTTTTTGGCGACATGCAAGTGGTACGTATTTTTGTCCTTGGACTTTGTGGCACATATTTTCCCACAATAACATTCTCATAGCCCGACTTTGGTGATCCGATGCACGAGCCACTAGATGGAGTTCCACCCCCGCTGCCACTACCACTACCACCACCGCCTCCTATTTCTATTCTTCGATCGCCTATAAGCCGAACATTCTCATAGCCGGAACTGGACTTGGCTTTGTCGGGAAAGAAAACTTTTGAGTGTCCTGCATGTTGAGGGCTTAAATCATAGAATGGACCTTTCTTTTCCCTTGGCAGAGAACCATTGGTTTTAATACGATTCTGAACTATGGGCGAGGAGGTAATACTAGAATTCTGGCGCTCATACTCAGTGCAAATCTTAAGAATCTCTTCTAATCGTTCATTTTCCTGCGCCGAAATATTCTGCTGTGATTGATTATGTGCTGCCAAAGACTCATATGTTACACTATGATACGATGATGATGAATTGTTGATTTCTGTATTGATACCATTCATTGGAAATAGCTGCAAGCCACCATACGTTTTGGGGTATTTATCATATGGCGTAGTGCTTCTACCATTATTTGATAGATTATTATTTACCTTAGCCAGAATCTCATTGCCACCAGGACTACCACCATTTAAGTTCAGCGTGGAACTATTCACGTTGCTATTGTTTTGTTGCTGCTGCTGTGATTGCAGAAAACTTGTTGTTGTTGTTGGAATGTTTACATAATTGTTCATTTTTTGATTTTTCTCGTTTCGATGATTCTCTGCAAGATTCTTCGCAAAATTTGCATACTTCGGACCGAGTACATCTTTAGCTGGTGTATTTACTGTAATCGAATCGGCTGTGAATACTTTCGGGCATGTCAGACCATTTATGTCGATGTTTTGAATTAGTTTTGATTCTTTCGGATGAATTTTCGATTCGTAGAATGCTTCGATTTGGGCTTCTTCAGAGCCACCATTGCTACTACACATACTTCGGCCCGAATTACGACGCGGAACTTGGGTGAAGTCGATTTGTGGCATTGAGATTCTTTCGTTGCTGCCCATTGCTGAACGTATTAATTGAGCTTCGGCGGGATTATTGAAACGCAAATAATTCGAATTGCCAATCGTGATCATTGCGCCTTGGGTGAGATTTGTTTCGCCATCGAGTTTTGTTCCGTCGATTAGGACTCTAGCTTCGCTTTCTGGAACGATAGTCACTTCATTTTCTTCACTACGATAAATAGTGCAATGGACCGGGCGCACCCCAGATCCGTTTAGAGAGACACTGCATGTAGGCGATGAACCTATTGTCATATCACCTGAAATATAAATAAACATTATGTTATGAAGTTCAACATATTCACTTTTTTTTTGTTATTAATGTTAACAATATGTCAAACAAGTGACGGATTTGTGAAATTAAAAAAAAAAAAAATACTCACCAATGGGTATGTAATGTATTGTAACAGCCGTACTCAATCGACCACCTCCAAGGCTAACCAAGTGCGGATCATTAGCAGCAACTCTTAATGATGGATCTTTCTTTTTCAGTGACATCTGCAATACAAAACGGAACATTTTTTGTTTTCATTAGGAACGTTATGAATTTAAAAATAATAAAAGAATTTAAACGAAATTCGCGTACTGCAAAAGTCGTTGTAAAAGTTTGCTTGTTCACTAATTTTTTCGTAACATATGAATTTTAAAAAGAGATTAAGTGTTTCTATTTTTTGGTTAGTTTTTTTAGGTCAAACCAATTTTAAAAATATTAACTTAAATAATAGAATGTTAACAATCAGAATTAATTAAAACATACATAATATGTATATTTAACAAATATGATTTGTATCTTGCACAACTACATATTTACATACATACATAAGTACGTGATGTAGAATATATCACTAGATGAAAATCCAAAGCGTGGGCGAATGGTCACGTAATGTTTTAATCAAAAACTATATCCACTCAAGACAAATTG
The DNA here is from genome assembly GCA_905146935.1 of Scaeva pyrastri. Lineage (NCBI taxonomy): Eukaryota > Metazoa > Arthropoda > Insecta > Diptera > Syrphidae > Scaeva > Scaeva pyrastri. Next base: position 9,440,818 of record LR989929.1, on the reverse strand, counting down.
ATACTTAAAAGTTTGAAACCATGTTTAATTTCACCTTAATTTGTTTTTGCAAATATTGAACTTAAGTTAAGTATTTTATATAATACCTAGGTATGTATAACAAAGATTATTTCTTGTTGAGAGCTCAGAAAAATTTATAAACTTGATAGATGAACGAAGACACCACTAAAAATGAACCTGAAATTTAACAATATCCTAAGAAGTTGGAGTTGTGACTGCACAACAGACACTAAAAGGACGAAGGTTACTCGTCGTTATGGTCGGTCTGTGTCCATTAGGGGAAATCCTTATAAATTCCTATTCTGACCTGCACGTGCCAACCATATGCAGGGTATAATAGGTAGCACTTAATCTTTATGGTTTCCACGGTGATATGGACCATATACAGATGGAATAGAATATTATATTGTCCAACTCAAACACTGATGTGACACTGAGTTACACCGTAGCAGTTGTGGGATAAGCACAGCAGCTGCAATTGATTAAGAAATCGAATACGCCATGCAAAAGAGAAGAAGTGGAAAGAGCAGATGCGTGATATAGTGCATTTTTCAAATAACAGGCAAATAAATACTATATGTACATATGTATGAATTAAAATAAATAACCTACATAGAGTCTATTTTGGACAGAGGTAATTTTTTTTCAACATTAATGAGAATGGGGGTGAAATAGTTTTTTCTTTTTTGTTTAAAAAATTAAGAAAGTAGTACTTTTTATAGTGTATATTTGGAATGCTATGTTAAGTAATGAGAAAATTTGGATATTTGCCGAGTTAAAACGGGACTTTTTGTGAATTGTGATTAAGGGGAATGCTATAATTTATTTGTTAATTCAATAGATAACGGTTCGATCGTAGAAAAGCCAATATGGAATTATTGGAATATGTCCAATATTTTGTATATACTACATAATATGTAGATTCAATCTGCATTATTTAAGTCTAGTAATTTGTTGGCGTCTTTTGATGTATCATCGTCTTGCAAAGCTTTGATATAAACAAATTGTGTTGGTAAATTGTAACTTTCGCTCTTCATATTGATTGATTTTTTTTTTTGAAGGGTTCTTCCAGCTTCATACCAAATTGTTTTGATTATTAACTTTAGAAAGTTAACTTTAAGTTATAATGTAACAAATCCTTATCCATTAGAAGTTCATTTGAGCGTCTTTACTTATTCAGCACTTTTGTAAACTGTCCTAAATGTACTCTTAAAGTTAGACGATTTGGAATAAAGGGTTTTAATGAAAACAACTACGGCCTGTATAAGGGGAAAGATATTCGAAAATGTCAACATGGAAACCATCAATTTAAATTCAAATTAAGTCTCCTTACACAGATGGAAAATTCAATGACGGTCACAAAATGATCTATTATTTACTCACTTCTGACTTATCAAATTTTTGTAATTTCTGTAATAAAAGTGACAGAAATCAACTTTGGATGTCAGCTAAAGGCTTTTCATGCTTTTTAATTTTATTTAAAATGTATTTTTTAACTAGTGTGTTTGTGTTTACTCACTCTCGCTTCGAAACCACAAGTTCAATTTACACGTAAAATTATAAAATACTTAGGTACATATATATATGTATGTATGTACATTGATTTAGTTTCTATAATTCCAAGTGAAAAATTTCACTTTCATGCCTGGCCATTACCATTAAATAAATAACAACTAATATTCTTTTTTTTACAAATGAAATGGAACTGATTATAGTTTAATTGAGGATGAGAGTTTATTAAATCATTCGGAAAAAAGCTATCTGATTACATGTTATTGAATAGCAAGCAAAAGGGGTTTGTGTAGATTTTGTAACATCAACGCTAAGTGATTTTAAAAAGTAGAGATAAGAGATGTGCAACAATCTTAAATAACTCAACCTTTAGGTACATATAAGTTACATACTTTATGTAGTATCAACGAGCAAAACTTACGTTTTGATTGATTAGAATGATTAACTTTTATAGAAGGGGCGATGGCAGTCAAAGCTGAATCATATCACACCAAGTTTCTTTCGTCATTTCACTCTCGTTTTTATAAATAAAATGTTGATAAGATAAAGTTTATCACTTTTCAGATAACTTCTAACTTAAATAAAATGTAATCATGATTTTAATATCTTTGCACACTATTATGTACATATTTGAAGGTACATAACATATGGTATGTACATTCATCCCTAATATGGAACGCTTGATTATGAAGTTAAATTAAATTAAAAAAACAAGTTATCAACCTCCTGTGGTTTTTTAATCAGCCACGCCTACTTTTCTTCATGTCAGCACAGTTTTTTTCTTATATATCCATATGTACATACACATATTTATATACTTTATCGTATAATTGAATTTCTCGAAAAATAGAGGTGACAAGTGATAGACAAATATGTAGTTATCAGAACTTTACAGTGAATTAGACGTTTCTGACTCTTAAATAAATAGAGCTACCAGACGCTTACAATTTTTTTTTTTACTTAAAACAATTAATTCTAGTGATCCTAAAAGATTCCGACTTTGGAGACATTTGGACATTTGGTATCCATATTTCAATTTAATTTTGAACCCCTTGAAAGTTTCTCTATGTTAACCATTCAACCAATCAAATTGAATTGAGTTGAATCATGATACACAAACAATTATCATCTTAGTCCCTATGAGCCAAATATTTACCTTAGCAAAAATGCGAGTTTAACCACAATTACTAAACAGTGTTCAATATTATATGCTCAAGTTTAACTTACATCAGTAACATTTTTTTTTTAAATATATATTTCATAATATTTATATCAACTCACATTAACCTTCACCTATGAAGTGACCTAGTACTACATTTAAGTTTTATCAAGGACTTTCAAATATGTATATGCCACTTAATTCTAGGTAGGTGTATAGTGTATATTCACTTACTCTTATTACATACTGCATACTTGAGTTACTTGAAGTCCAAGTGAATAACCCAAAAGTGTTTGGCCAAACCCACACAGTTTAGATTTCTTTAGTTTTTTTTTTTGCACTCAAAATAAAATAAACGAACTTCCACGCGATCGTTGAATCAAAACACATTTAAAAGAAAATAAACTTTCGTTTACTACAAAAAAAAGGTCTAGTCTATTTCTTCTTGTAATGCATAATTTGTCTGAGTTTCTATTTTAAGTTTTATTTATTTTTGGCTCAATTTTCGTTTTCGTTTATGGTCTTTTTTTGCCAGCAATGTCAAGTACTATTCATAATTTATTAAACTTGAGCGCAATAATTGTACCCATACAGACACATGCATATTTTGGTAAGACATAACAAGAAATTCTGTTTCAACATTCTGATGCCATAGCTCATAGGGTAAACTGACAATTATTATGTCACGATAACAATAAATGTCAGTATATTTATTTGAAATTGGACAGTTTCTTAAAAATGCCAAGGCAAAAAAAAAAGTTAGATTTGAGAAAAAATAAAAAATCACAATATCTTTGAACCAAATTCAGTTTGAATTTTTTTTGGGTAAAGTGTCAAAAACCAACATTTTACAGGTCAAAACTAAAATTTTACAGCAATAAACAAATTCACTCATACCTTTGTATGAATTACTCGTACATAGTCTTAGAAAAATCAAATAATAATGCCACAGTTGTACAGAAATTTAAGAAATGTTATGAAATACCCATTTCATAAATGTGAAGCACGAACAGTTTTTAATACTTTGAAAGATAAATAAACAGTTCTAAAATAACGTACAAAATGTATATGTTCAGTACATATGTATTATGCAGATAGTAGCAATAGCAAAAAATGACAAGTTTGAAATGTATTAGGTTCTTTTTTTTTGAAAAATTGTCGAGAGATTAACAAATGGCAATTTTTAAAATGATACCTAAATAAAAACTAGATAATTTTGAAATACGATTTTTAAGTTGGATAACGATAATTCAAATCAATGTAAAGTTATGCATAAATGTATGTACGAATCAAAATAAACTAACGAATCATCTGAAGAGATGTTTGTTTTTAAAATCTAAAGCTTTATAGCCGTATTTTGTGAATTTAAAATGATTGTATTTTGGAATACCTATATTGCTGCAAATGTCAAAACTAAATTATTATACAGTAGTTATTTTCATTGCGAATAAAACAATCGCTTGTATAATACCTTCTATCAAACATCAAGTCAAGCAAATGATGCTTAAGATTTCCTTGAAATAAATAAATCGTTATCAAAAATAAATTTCTCGGAAAGCTTGGCTGTCATTGCATTTATTTGTGGTCGGGGAAAATTTATTATATTTCGAGGGAGATTAACCATACCGTGCAAAATATTAATCATAATTCCTTCAACAAACAAAACACGAACATTTGGTTTCTTTTCTTTTTCACTTCACTAAATGTCAATTGTGTGATAAATTTTCTGTTATGGCCCAATTTTATCCATAAGCATTTTTTTTAAACTATGGTTTTAAGATATACTACATACATACATACATACATATGTGTACTACTCGAATTGATTTTCATAAATATTGAAATTAAGCACAAGAAAATTCTTTTCATGTTTTTAGTTGTTTTTTTTATGCATATTTCAAGGGCATACCTACCTATCATTGAACTTGGTTGACCTTCTTCGATAGAACGTCTTCAGAGCTGTTATTGTTCTTCTTCTTATTTTTTTTTTTTTCATAATTATTTATGTCTCAAGATTCAAATATCCCCTTTCAGTTATTTTTTTGTGTGTAATGTTAATGTACAATACGAGTTCTCAACTGACTTCATTATTTCAAACAAGATTTTTCATACTGTTTCACACTTCGATGATTGCACTTGAAACTTTACTAAGAATAATGGAAAAAACTCATATACTGCTACTCCCCTTTGTACTCTTTTTTGCTTTTCTGTTTTAAGCTCCCATCGAGATAGACTCCGAATCTTTGTAAGTGGCTGGTTATTTTTTATTCACCTAATTAAACCGCCCCAATGTTAATTCTGTACTTGAGACGAATTTCCATCGAAAGTAAATTGAAGGGTTTCTTACATTGCTATCAGTATCTCTTCATCTTGGCTGGGAGTTCTCGGAAGCACTAGTGATCAAGTTCCTTCAAGTGTCGATGGGGTGGAGTAAGTTTTTATTAGGAAAATAAAACGAAGAAACAATTAACACTTTTAATTCATCTTTTGTATGAATTTTGAAAAATTTCAACAGTACCTACACCAAAATTGTAAAAATAGATACAGGAAAACTTGACCAATACTGTGTTCTTGTTCTAATGTACAGTTTTATCGGATCTAAAATTTTTAAATTTAGTGTTGAAGTGTCAGACTGCTAAGCTAAGCTGTCAAAAGCAGCCGAAGTTGAAATTGATTTTAATTGTGAGCTTATGTTCAGTTTTTGTATTTTTAATCGGTTTGCACTTTTGTGGTGATTTCCTTTTATTAATTTAAGTGCAGTCAAAACCGTTTCTTGAATATTCACGCACTTTTTCCGACAGGTTACCAACTTCTAACATTTATTCGTTTCGCAATAAATTTAGCACAGTGCTGCATTCTTATCATTGGCACAGCATTTGCTTTTAACATACTACCAATTGCTAATATAAAACAATAATAATTATACTGTCAACGCTGTCATTCAGACCTTTAAATTTTTTTGTTCACATTTTATCATTACATAATAATTATGGTAGTTCATCACAATATGGTGTAGGAGGAGGACTTACTCGCATGGGAGAAGAATTTTTCTAGACATTGATGTTTCCATTTGCATTCAATTCATTAAGGACCATTTGTATAAAGCTTGTTTTAATATTTGATCTATCGCTTAACTAAATTTAATCCACCGTCGTTTTAATTTATGCATTTAGTTTTTGCAGATCATAGCTATAGGCGCAACATAATATACATAGAATATATATAATAATAAAACGAATGCTGGTGGAAAAACATTTTAAGGCATTCTGAGGTTGCGACAGTTGGATAAAAAAAAGTTAAGACAAAAAAAAAATGAATAAATAGAAGGTACAAAGTTTGATTTTTTTTTAGATCAAAAATTCGCGCTAAAAGTATAGTAATATGATGGAAACGCGTGCTTTAATTCGTTAATTTTAAGTGATTTGCCACTGTTAATTTATCCTAATATTTATCTGAATATTCACACTTCATTAGATGTCCAACGAAAGAAACAGATATGTACAGTACATAATTATGTACAATAGCATTAAGGATTTAAGTAAATTTGTTTTTTATGTCTATATATCCAAATGTGAATAAAATTATTTATTTTGTTGTATAGTAGTAAGGTGAGTAAACGAGTAAAGTGTGTATGAAGAATTATTTTGTAAGCGAAAGGGTCAATGAATTGTTTTAGCCAAATAAAAATTGTTAACAGTTCGTGTGAAGAGTTACTCACGAGTATTTGTTATTCGCGATAGCACGTGTTTTTTAATTGTTTATTTTCTACTTGAAATTTATTATTCAAACACAGTCCAGGAAGTTTTTTATAGCCGTTTTTTTTTGCAATTTAAAACTTGATAAGAGTTCGAACGAAGAATATTTAATTCCAGGCAATTCCAATAGCAGATTTGAATATCGTCTAAACTTCATAATTTTTCTCATTTACTGGGAAACAAGTAATTGGATATTTTTTTTTTTTAACCTTGTTTAGGTGTCAATATGTCTTTTAAGCTTTCCAATCGAGACAATTCAAACCGGGCCTCAAAATTTTGCAACTCACTCCGCCAAAGTAAAGAACTGGCTAAAAACTAACTTTTGCACTTCAATGTTGTAACTGTTTGGTGTCAATTCATTTTCACAACTCCAAAACTAGATGGACTTATTGGAAAAATAGATCTATCAAAATTGTCAATTTAATTTGTTTCATTCACTGATTTACGAATTGTCAAACTCTGTTCAGTAGAAATAAACACACATAAGGTAGGATATTATACATACATCTGCGTATGTGTTTAATTTTAAATTCTATTTAAAACCAACGGAATTAATTTTTTAAATTCATATTAATACGAATATGATATTAATGGCGTGTGAACATAATTAAAACGTCTAATCTTTGTATGTATATGACACAATTCATTTGCCTTCTTTATTTCTTCCGATATTATTCAATGATTCTTTAATTTAAAACCGCCAAACGGAAAAACGAAATAAAGCCAGCCCCTAATTAATATAAACACATACTTTGTCTTACGATGACGTTTTAATGTGCAACACCTGTAAAATATATTAATGCACCAGTAGAGCCAACAACTAGCTCATCGTCGGCGTCGTCGGTCGTCGTCGTCTACGTCGAACTCCGAGCAATAGAATGCACTCAATGGTGTCGCTGCTCGCTGCAGTTTATAATAGTGGTGCTGTGCTTTCCAACTGAAGGTGCGTTCACATTGGCACGTTGTGATTTTTTGTTATTTTAAAAATAAACAAAAAAGAAATAAACAAACGTCATCTGCACCACGTTTTACCTACATACATATATTTTTATATTGATATCAGTCATCGCACCGAAACGATAAGCTTTTTTTTTTCTTTTTCGATCTACATTAATTTTTCATTATTCTTTCATCCTCAATTTATCAGACTAAAAAGAATAAAACTCATTACATTACGTATACGTACTAACTGACATTTTAGGGAGTAAGCCAATGAGCTTTGGTTTTAATCATAAAATATCTCATTCAAGATTAACTTTTTGTGTGATAATGCGACGATGACGTCAATGTCTAATTATATTGCAACCGCAAACTAGGTCGTACTTCTACATTCATATATATATGTATAGTATATACAATTACACACATACATACATACATAGCTATACTGCGCTTAAAATATTCTTAAGTTGAGAAAGGTTTTTAAAAAAATATTAAAATAAAATGCGGGTCACAACGCGGATATATCAATGGTTTGCTTCCCAATTGGGATTTTAGTTCTACCAGACAGACTGACAGAGACAGTTATAGGAATAAGGGAAAAATTAATGGTAAGTCATTGCATTTACCCGTTTCAACTTAGAAATGGTTATCTAGAGTTGAAAGTACTTGACAGACGACAAACAGAATTATAGCACGGCTTAAAATGAACGGAAGCAATGGAGTATGCACTAAGTAGGTAGAAGATACATACACATAATGAAGAAAATATTATGGTTCTAGTTTTGCATTAAAATTAGGATAAGGCATAAACATTTGGAATGTGTCCAAAAAGATTTATTGAAACTCTATGTCATTAATTTCAAAGGTTGTCATAATATCGGGAATATTATGTCAAAAGAAAGAATAATTTTTTGTGTGTGGGCATTCTTTAAAAGACAAAAAAAAAAATAAAGAGCAGACTCTAATTTTAAGTATTATAAAAATACATAATAAGGCATTTTTTTTAACGAAAATTTTCATATGCACTTTAGGTTCTTATGTACCTAGATGAAACATTGATGCTAATCTTTTAAATTTAGACTTACCTGCATTCTATATGAACATATTGTCAAATATGTGTGCGACACACAAATTTTGTAACTTTATCAAATTGGAAACCAATAATCATGTGAAATTTTTGCGTTGGTCATCAGCTCATCACCTTGACGAAAAATGCTACAATTTTCGAAAGTGACTTAGGTTAAACCTGAGTTAAACCAACGTAATTATGTTGAATTGGTGAACTATATTAATTATGTGCTGAAAACACTTTCGAATGCTCCAACTAACAGTTTTCATGTCTTATGTCTTATTCTTAGAATTTATAAGTCCCTTTAGTATAAATCCCTTATAGTTAAACTATTTTAAATATGACTAGTTATAAATAAATAGCAAATAAATGAGTTAAGTTTAATAAACACGAGGTTTATTTCTACAAAAAAAAACTCAAATGTTTTAGATTGTAAAAAAAAAATAGACATGTCGATATCTTAGGAATGCGAAACTCATAATCAAACAAAAAAAGTAAATTTATTACCAATTAAAGAAAAAATTGGAATGACGTTAACTTTAATGTTTCATTTAAAACGTCAAAACCAAAGCAGTTCTAATTGTTCACGTCTTCCTGTCTCTCTCTTTATTAAGGTAATATGTATGTACATATGTACCTATGTGTGTTTAAGAAAAATATTAACATGTTATAATAGTTAAACATACATACATATGTACATATAACAACTGCCAACCAACCGTTCCACTACACAGCACTTGCATATATGGTGGATTCTGTCAAATTAGTGGCAGCAGTAAGCACTAAGTGTGTGATTCTTTCTGTAGAAGTCCCACTTCCTTCTTCAGTTCGCTATTTTAAAGTCTAAGCACCCATCATCATAATAAAAGTTTTTTTCTGCTCCCTTTATTCGCAGTAAAGCGGAAATAATCATTTGAAAGAGACCTAAAGACAACAAGCTATGAAAATAAAAATAAAATGAAAGAAAACGAAAAACAAAAAAAACACAAGCAGCAACCATGAAGCACATTATTATTATTACAAAAAGTTAAAGAACCAATCAACAGTGCGTTAAACTGTCGTTGCATGCTAAAAGAATTGCCACCACCAACGCCACACATTTTGACAAAATGCTGCTTGGCTCGTATAGACGTATAGTGGAGCCATCATTGACAAAACATGTTCGTTTTCAGATTTCAGCAAATATAGATACCTATACGTGGAAGAATACGGTTTAACGTAAAATTTGTTTAAATTAAATTTATGAGAAGACAAGTTCTTCTAGAATTTACATTTACATTTATTTAGAAATATACATACATAGGTACACGTGTTATATTGAAAGCATTTATAAAAAAACGAAGTTTATTTAAAATTTTTGCTTCGGTCTCTTAATTTTCATGATGATTTGTGCCTTCATGTTTTTTTCTCCAGGTTTTAAAATTTTTTGTTAGATATGTATATTTTTAACGAACTGAACTCGTTTGTTCTGAAAAGTGTAGAAAACATTTTTGGGCGGCAGAACGACAATAAAAATAATCATTGGCGAGACTGTTAGTCGTACAAATTCTAATTATAATTTATGGTTTCCTATTCCTATGAGCGTTTTTGTTGTTGTGCCGCAGTGCTAGTTGGTTCTTGGATCTGGCTCTGGCTCTGGCATCATCGTAGTGAAGATGCAACCCATGTAAAATCGCAGCATCATTTTCATACATATAAAAAAAGATTATGTTTGTGTTTGAACGAACAAAATTATTATGAGCTTTATCATTGATGTTCCAGTTTTTTTCTAGAAAAGTTACATGATCAAGGAGAAGGTGATGGCCGAGCTGCTTAGTAGCTAGCAGCGTGAAGGGTACAGGTAAGCCAAATAGAAGTTGAAGCTAATTTTTACTTTATTCGTTAAGTTAGTTCCCTACACAGAAATTTCTAACTCTAAAGTGTGATAAAGGGTGATCGTGACTTTTCGGCACCTGTCAACAATACCAATGAAATCCGGCTGTCAAAATGTTCACTAAGATTTTTCATTTCATCATGAATCGTTTCACGCCTGTCTAACGTGTAAAAATTATTACACAGAAAAAAAAGTACCATGGAAATTTTGACTCAATAAATACGTCGTGATCTTTTTGATCCTCGAAGATCATTATGACTGACATCAATGTACGTCCACTGAAAAAGTCAGCCGAGGCAACCCGGTTTAGTTTTGTGGAATATGGGTCTTCATTCGGAAATCGGTTCATTTATTGGACCCTAGTAATTTTGGCAAAATATAGACTCTTGATACAAAAATTTAAATTTTTTTATAATATAAAAATTATTTAATGTCCAATACTTCGTTAATGACTTAGTACGTATGTATTTATTCCATAAAACTTGACAACCAACAGTTCAGTATTGTTTAACCGCACAATGGGCTTACAATTTCATACCCAAATCTCTAAGGTGTGAAAATCTAGATCGGGAGATGAAATATAAATTAAATAAAATATAAAGGTTGTCCGATAGATTACACTAGTTTACAGTACATCTGTTGCCAAAGAAATTTTAGCTGTTGTCGATTACATATGATATGCAGTTCTCAAAATTATTATAATTCGAATTTTTTTATCAGCTCTAGTTTCTGAGATTCAGCTATGCACATAAAGAATAGAAAAACATGTACATATTTACCAAGCAAAACTTTACTAAAAAAATAATTAGCAACCGAATATAATATAATATAATTATAGTTTCCTCTCATTTGTGTAGTTAAATTATTACACTTTACTTGACAAATTGAAGATACAATCTATAAAATACATTGAAGTCGTCAAATTTCATAAGCTTCAATAAAATTCGGTGTTTTTCCAATTTTACAAACTAAAGCTTTTCTAACATTTACCCACACCATGTGTACATGAATATTGTATTTTTCTAAAAACGTAGTCATTTGAAAAAAAAAAAAAAATAAATTAACAAAATAAAACAATTTTTTTTTTGCTAAACAAGCCTTATAAATTTTCCTATGTTTAAGTATATTTAATAAATTGTGTAGACAACCCAGAATTGTTCCGCCTCGAATTGCACTAAAGCATAACTAACGATTTTACTTTAAGATTCTTAAGGCGTAGACACACTGAACCTTAACAAGAATACAACAATAACAATTTAGGTATAACGACGAGAAATTAAGACTAATGTTTCGAATTCAACACACCCATTTAGATTCTTCATTTTATTAAGTTTAAAATTTAAAAACAACAAATTGGAGGAGGAAATTAATCAAAGGGTGTTCCACTTCGACAATTTAAACGAAAAACCAGAGAGACAGAGCAAACAGATGACAAACAAACGTCATTCGCAGACGATCAGTTGCCATAAATTTAATTCACCTTCTCATATTCTTTTTCAATTGATTTCAATTTATATACTTAATGTAAAATTAAAATTCATCACATGATTTTGGATCACAAAAATGCACAAGAAGCAAGATGAGTTCTCCTCGTCTTTGTGAGTTGTGCTTGTGACCAAAGCTGAACGAGCGTTTTTCTTTTTGGTTTGCTTGCGGTTATATTTTATATATGAGTACATATGGATATAGTATATAGAATAAGGAAAATGAGAATGAATCACCTCATTCACCAACCACGACCACGACATGGAGTGACGCGACACGACTCGCACTCGACTCGTTGTCTTCTTTCTCGGAAATATAAACAGAGCAGGAGATTTTTTGTTTATGTTTAATGTTTACATTTTATTTTTATATTTTCTTTCATTACTCATGCAATGCAAAATGGAGATGCCGATGGCGATGGCGTGGAGGAAAATACTTTTTCCTGTGTAGACAAACTTATAGGTTAGCGGAGTAGTGGTGGCGCTTGATTTCTATGACACTAACACCGAATGTCATTCTCATTAGCATTATGTATGTTATTCTTTTTCTATTATATTGACACAATCTAATGTGCAATACGGCGGCGATATAAAAAATGATATTTAATACAACTTCAGGGAATCAAGTTTTTTCCTAAGAACTCATCACACCATTGAAGTATCGTTCTTATACCAGAGATTTTATGTCAACTTAAATGAACTGCCAACTTGCAAAAATCAAAAATCGCTTACCGGTTCTCATGGTGCAGCACAAATTAATGACGAGTCAGTTCAGTGTGCAGTGCAGAGTGTGATAAAATATAAAAGAATGTGCTTCAGTAAGTACTTTAAGATTGGATCCTTGTATTGTGTACGGCGTCTTCTTGGACTTGTGATTGGTTTCATTTGAGTCGAAGATTACCATTGCCATGAATTGCACTAAATGTTTGGAGAAGCCGAATAAGCTGTGTATTTTATAAGAACAAAAAAAAAAATCCGGCAAACAGTGAAAAGATTTAATCACACCGATTGCAATTGCATTCAGCCCACACTCAGTTTATGAGAAGACATTGATTATTATCAATAAGTATACAAGGAACATTTTAATTTTTATATGAATAAGAGACAAATTGACAGAAGTCCACCACCAAATTGACGAAAAATCGTAATGTAGTCAATTACAAGAAGTGGAAAAGGGAAAGATTAAAATCTTTTGGGGACACTTTGATTTTAAATATGGAACTTGGGAATAAAGTAGCAATAACATTAATTCGAAAAAAAAACAGGCTGTATACAATAAAAATGTATTATAAGTTCATTAATAAATCTTTCATTTGTGTGAAAATACGCATCAGCCAAAATTTTGATGAAATTCTACTTGACTAATGACTACTCATTTTCCAATGATATAACATACAAATACATACAATTTATTTAGTATATTAATTTGGTAAAGTAATTTGTTTTTTACTTAAAAATAAACTAAGTGATAAAAATAAAATAAGTGATAAACAATACTAAAGAATTCAATACTCAATACAATACAATGCAATATAATCTCGTTCTTTAAATTAAAAATGAAAAAAATAATGAACAATGAATTAAAAAAAAAACAGCCTAAATCAATTATACAACACCAACGATAATATAACTGCCTTATAGATAGCATTTGACCTTGTTCGAGATACTTTTAACAACAAACTGTCAGAGTCAAGATACTACTACCTAACATCTAAAATGAAAGATATAATTTGAACGTGAGTGTACATTAAAATTCAATCTAAAAACCAAGATAAATTGTTTCTACGTATTTTTTTCTTTGGTCTTTGACTCACTCACGCCACCGAATAATTATTTTGGAAACTTTGGTATTGAAAGAAACAGCAAAAGAAAAACAAAACTTCTTCGTCTCTTGGTTAAACTAGTTATAAGTAATTAGGTAGGTGGAAAAGTCATTTTTGGGAAAAGTACAATAGAGGGTGTTTCTTTTGATGTATGGATTAAAATAGGACTACGATTTTGACAGATATGAACAATTTTAATTATACATTTATTATAAGTTCTTTATTTGGACCTTATTAATTTTGAGTGGAAACATAAAACTTACGAACGCAAATCGAAAGATCAAAAATTGTTTGAATTACATAAATATTAAGATTGAATAGTGAATATTCATAATTGCACTGAAAATCATCTCTATATTCGACTTTAAATAACATAATGGATATGTATAGATTTTTTTTTTTAATTTGAGAGTAATTCTAGTACATATAACGTTGTCAAAAAATATCATATCATATACTTCATAAAAAAACACCCTATATAATTAAATTTGTGACTCAAAAAACACCATGGTCAGCCAACCTGATAATTTGGTTATTTAAATGATGAAATTGATTCACGTCCTGAGGCTAGAATTCGGGTTGAGTCATACAATGGTGTTTCCTAAAGGGAGAATTTAAATTTAAATTATATTCGAAAATTGTGAGGGATTGAGTTAAACTAATTTATGCGGGTCAAGTAAAACAAAAAGTGTATACATGCATATGTATGTATGAAAAATAGTATATGCATATTTTTTGATTTTGAAATATTTCGTTTGAGCTCGCCTGAAAGATATTTTAGAAACTGAAACACTATCTTAAAGCTTAACAATGAAGTTTTTATAGTTTTTTTCGTGTTATTATATTATTAACCAATACATAAATTAATAGTTCAATAATCTGGTAGGTAATATATTAAGCAAGTTGTCAATCAGAGCCGAGGCATGGACTCTGATGAGTGGATGAAGGAGTTTTACTGCTTTAAAGAAGAAAAAAACTTTGCGTAATTTACGTTTGCAAAAACGATAACTAGCGTATTGGGTTGTACAAACTAGACCGAACAGGAAACAATCTAACGCTTCGGCCGGAAAACCTTCGATTAACATAACGAGGGACCGCAACTATTAATATACAGCATGTTAAACTGGTGACAATTAGCTAGAGACTGATCTAGTTCCGAATCATGTCCTCCGTTCAAAAATTTAAATCAATCAAATTCAAATAATATTTCGTTAACTCCAGACATGAAGAGTGACAAATCGATTGAGGCGGCGCTCACGTATACGGTATAGGTAGGAACATACATAGTATGTTCATTTTAACTACCATATTCCGGAACCGGCCTTTTACTCAAGTATATTATAGTTATCAAAATTGATTTATCGATTTTGATAGATATACAGAATAATAAAACTCTAATAATATGACATAAAACTATGGTAACCACAAAGCAATAATATGTGACGTCTTTGTATTCCGATTGTTCTGAAATAGATGTCAGGTATCGAACAGTTTTAATCATGCACTTACACTCGTTCAAATCTGTGTTCGTACAAAAGTACCATTATTTTTTGACGTTTGCACAAACACAAATACTATGATCTTAATGTTTTAGAATTAAATTCTGTGCGTTTGTTAGTTTTATTTACAGTCGCAAAAGTATAATTCGAATTTTCTATGTATATATTTTTATAAGTTCTTTACAACAAATGTCACTTTGATAGTTTAGTAGTTATCTGAACTTCGTGTAGGTTTGAGTTAAAATATCACTGTTAAACAAATTACAAATAATCAAATGGTCAAATTTGACGTTTTTCATATGAATATTATGAGTTTGACATAACATTCTTTAACGTTTGTAAATATAGTTCATGATATCTGAAACACATAGACAATCTCCCCACTTACACTTAATTTGTAACCTCATCCAGGGGGTATAGATCTTTGAAGTGACGGAACGAAATGACTTTGCCCCCATGATGTAAGTTGAAACCACAAGCTACATTTTAAAAATAAATCACGCATGATGCACCTTTCTCGATGCACCCTCAGTGAAAATAAGAACAAACAAAAATTAAAATAAATAAAATTAGCTCAAACATTTTATGCTGCACATCAACAATATATCAAATAGACAAAAAAAAAACATCAAATATAAAATAAATACCTATATTTATGTACCTATATAATGCGCTCTTGCTCTGTGTATCTATCCCTCTCTATTTTAAAAATTTGTATTTTTAGGCTCGACATGTAAACAGTCATCATTTTGAAACAAAAATAAAAAAAAAACCAAAGTCCAAATATCTAGCACATTATTCTAGAATCTAGAGGGACTAAAAGACACACAAAAAACAAACCATTTGCAAGATAAAAGCAAAGACCGCACAAGAACCTAAAGAACTTATGCAATTTTGGATTCAAACACTTTGCTCTTACATCCACGTCATCATAAAAACGACATCCCATCTTTCCGTCGTCATAAATTAATGAAAATTTTTAAACTTTGAAACTTTGTGTGCGGAGCCATTATATGTTTGTATGAGAATTGCCTATGGCTATGTCGCATTTAATTATTAAGAGCCCGTTGAAGATGGAAATATATGTAGATGGGTAGACGACAGAGGGGCTTTCGGGCGTTTTAGAGGAAATAATGCCAAGAGGACAATGTTAAGCCCTTTTCTTCTCTTTTTTTTTTTCTGCGTCATCTTTACATTTTGTTAGGATGACATGCCATCGAAGGAGTACATGAGTATATAATACAACTCGTATGTGCTGTGCAGTGCATGGTGCAATGAATTAATGATGAATGAGACTAATTAAATGAGGTCCATTAAAGTTGAGCTGTTTGACTCTTGCAGTATGCCCGTTTGCAGAATCATGATTGTGGTGGTAGTAAACGATAGGGCACGTATATGGTAGGAGACATACATTATGCATGTGTTGAATAGTGTAATGTTAAATGCAGAATATTTGATACATGCAAACAAAATTTAATTTCAACCAACTTAATTTTGGCTCAAAAAATTTTATTTTAATGGAAATAGTCATATTTTTACATTATATTATTTTCATTATTATTCAAAAGCAATAATCCATTTAAATTTTTGCTTAAAACCTAAACGCAACTGGATAAACTATAGAGTGTAACTAGGCAAAAGACAACAGAATATTCTGAAGTTTTATTGAACATAACTTTTTACGGTCAAAAAATTTTCAATTGATCCGTTTATGCAGTGCTTAGGGGAATCTGGCAGGACAGGCAATTTCGTGAAGCCCACAAGAATTAAAATAATTAAACTATCAAGCACTGAGCACTGAGCAGAGACTGAGCAGAGCACGTCGACTATGCTCTGAGCAGAGTTTGATCAGACGCCAAAACTATCCGATATATTTACATATTTATGAAACACACTTATATACTGAACTGTCAAAAGCAGTCTGTGTCTGTCATACCACATGAAAAAAAGTGTGTTAGTAGCGCTCAGCTTTTTACTCCATTCGCTCGGTCACTATATTTAGAGTTCTTAGAGCGCGCTCCGATTGAAAAAAGAAACACAACCTGAGTGCTCCAATGTCTCTGAGCTAAAAAAGAAACACAGCTCTTTTTTGACAGCTCAGTTCTCTACTCTGAACTTAAAAAGAAAAACGCCTACAATAAAAACCTCGGTAGCTATAAGAAATTGAGGTGTTCTTAACTGAAACTTAAATTGCAAAATCAATTTGTGTAAATTAATCGTTTTAATCTTCATTCTCAAAAATGTAAATTATCATGAAATACATACATACATACATAATTTAAATTTGATTCATTCAAATATTTATAGTTGTTTTAATTAGTATTTAAATATATCAAAGAATCGAGTTTTTTTTTTCTGAAAATGACTTTATTGTTTTAATTGTTCAATAAAAAAAACAAGTTTTTTGAATAACAACCTCATTATTCATTTGATGTTTATTTAGTAGTAAAACCGATAAAGTTTTTGTGAACATTAATTGACACGTAATATTCGATAAAAAAAATATTATTCGAATTAAATGATTTATAGTATTAGTTGACTTTATAAATATAGTGCTTGTGTTATATAAAAACTTTAAAATTTTAATAAATAATAATCAGAAATATTGTTTTGATCAATCACGACTTATATGCTGTATTCGAATATAATGCGAAAGAATTAATATATGTACATAGAACTATAAGCAACCTTAATTTTGATGCCGAATTCAAGTGGCTAATGTGAGAAATACTTTATTTAAATGAAAAGACACTCATGGGGCTTAGCTACTCGTTCGCAAGGCAGTGCTCGTCCAATGAAGGTTTGTGCTTTGGACTGTCATGTGCAAGCTGTTTTTCACGAGCACTGCCTTGCGAACGAGTAGCTAATTTGTATATTATGCAATACGTTCATATATTTTCAAATATACTCAGACACTCGTTCGTACCTAAATTATAGTTCCTTAGGCCCTAAGTAAGCATGGCCCCGGTATTCCCTTTATGGTGACTTCGTTCTTTTATTATCTTCATTGACACTCATACTTCACAATTAGCCAGAAACTAAACTCCTAAATATAATAGACTTCAAAAACTGTCTTTAGTGTCGCACCAAAATGTAAAATAAATTTTATTGCTGTCCATGTCTCCATCAAGATCTATTTAAATAATAATAATAATAATTTGATCAAAGAAAAAACCTTGTACTTAAACTCGAACAGCAATATATGGTAAGCACGTCAAACCTGCCGCAGCCTTCCAAACAGAAGTTGATGGTAATGAATTTTCGTATTTAATGTGTTTCGAGATCGTTAGATACTTGAAAAATCTCCTCCAGATTTTTTCCATTTCCCACCAGCTTAGCTGACCAGCCGGTCGATTTAATAGTTTTTGTTTTTTTTTAACGAACTCGCGGAAGTCCATTAACATCACTAACAGGCATTACGTGCTGGTATTTCATTTTGAGTCTTTAACGGAGAAAATCTTATTACTTTGACTTGTTTCTTCCTTCTTCTCCTCCTCAACGATCGACCTCCTTCTGAAACTCCCACAGAAGAGAGAAATATATAAAAACTATTTTGCTGCAAATTTGCAACATGTTAACTCATAATCGCACAGCGTTAATCCGAATTTTTTAGTGTGGACTTAAGATTTAACCGGCGACACATCGGAACAAGAGATAACTGAATTTGGCTAAAAACGATGTTTAAATTTAAATTTGGAATTTTTAAAAATATCTGGAAACCAGGTCCTTGTGGCTTTCAACAATTCTGTAAGCGTGAACACCTACAATTTTTTCTTTGAATGATCGAAAAAAAAATATATTCCCGATAAAAGTAGTGCCAATGTGAAAATATCATGTGCTGAACAAAATTTGTCTGTTAAAAGTCAAACAGTCACAACTTTTTTAAATCAAAAGACATAAGAAACATTTACTTAATGCCAACTTTTATGGTACTCCGTTCCAGTGTGCTGCTGCGGCGGCGGCGGCGGCACTTAACAGGAATATCTTCATTTTTGCTTAATGATTTGTTTTACTTGCAAGTGCGCACGCCAGCTTTAGATTGCTTCATACGAACATTGGTATATCTATTAATACCTACATAAACAGTTTATGGGATAGATACATAGATGAAATCTCGTTGAGAAGGTGAAAGTTTCCAATAAACTATGAAAACCGAGTGCAAGTCCATCGAACGTCAAGATTGAACGATTGATTTTTTTTCCAAATAAATCTAATGGATTAATATGATTGCTGAGATGTGAGGGCAATCGATTTAATTTGTTTTTTGTTTTTTTTTTTTTTTTTTTTTTTTCATAGTACCTACTATCCATTTTGAGATGATGTGATCGATATTACTTTTTATTAATGAAGTGAAATACAAACATGCATACATTATATACCCGACGGTATTTGAATTCATCTTATGGAATCAAATAAGAATTATAGTTTTTGGAACCACCCGCAGTCTGGCATCAAACGATTTATCGTCACATAACAATGAGCCATAATTTAATATTAAAGTGGTCGATTGTAGGCTAAACGAATGCCAAATACCGAGCAATAATTTAAAAACTACACCTTGGCAATGTATGTACTTTTTTTTTATTCATAATCGAAAATAAAATTATTATAATTTTGACATTGAGCCAATGATTATATTATATAGGATTTCAATGTAGTTTAATAGACTACATAATGTACATATGTACATCTAATCTATGTTATAATGTACTTTTTTATTAAGCGTAGGCTTAGACATATCAAGGAAAAAAAAAAACAACACATGATGCAACTATTTTTAGATGAACTTAAGACTCTGTCGAAATTTGAGCTTGTATGAATTGAATTTGATAAGACGTTCACCAAAAAATATATTTTAGTTGATTTCAATGAAATTTGGAGATAGTATAATAAAACACAATTTTAAAATTTATTTTCAAGTTTAGGTTTTCTTTTCAGCAGTTTTAAATTCATATTCTGTTTAAATGATAAGATGAAGTGAACCGACTCATACATTTTCTGGTTAACCTACATTAAGGCTAGAGTTGTAAAGGATAAGACGACACCTATGTCTAACTGGGTCTAAGCAATCCTTATCTAATGATTAACATATTTTGTTAATTTAATATACACATGTACAAATAGATACATATGTATGTAGTTAAGAAAAAGATACAAATCTTTATTCAGATAACAACATCTGCTAAAATTTTATGATAGTCTTAATTTTATGTCATTCCACCTCTTTCAACAATCAAATTTACATTAATCACTGGTTAGTTCATGAACAGCTGTTTTTATGACATCATAATGTCAATGACTCATGATTATTAAAAAAACATCAATTCAATTAAGTCATTCATCGATAAAAAAAAACTAAATAAATAAACAATTTGGTAAACAGTACAGTAATAAAGTTTATTTCGATGCCTTTTGCTTATTAAAAAAAAAAAAAACTGATCAGAACTAGTCAACAAAAATGTTTCTTATAGAAATATAAACACAATAAGAACTCAAATAAAAACTGGGATTTGAAAATAAACAAAAAACATTTCAATATTAAAACGAACACCATTCGGTCCTAGCTTAAGCTTGTATTTAAACTTAACATTTCTAGTGTACTGAACCGAAGATGAATTATGTAAGTCTAAGACAAACCAAGTAAAACGATGCTAATTTAAAATTAATAAGCGTACAAAAGTTTAAGCGGAACTCATAAACAAACAAACAAAAAAATAAAATAACCCAAAATCCCATAAGTTGTATTATTATCAATTAAATGAAAATTACAAAACAAAAACATACTTTCTCTGTTGTTGAACCTAAATTCAAGCAATACTTAGTGGCAGCGTAAGGCTCAAAAGATGTTAATAAATTGAAATCTAGAACACCGTGATGATGAGGTCGTATATTGTTTATGTATATGTACATATATTTTTATAAATCATACATCCACTCTTTTGTGGTGCTAAAACAATGATTCTTTTGCTTTTGCTTTGCTTTACATTGTGTATTGTGTCACTTGATAAACAAGGTGTGTATCGTGTGCTTTTAGTTTGTTTTCACTTGAAATGGAAAAGCCATTTAATGGTTCTTCCTCATTTACAGGGTGTTTTTTGTTTAAATTTGTTTTAGCTCAATAAGTCTCATGAACGAAAAAAAAGACGAGCTTATATTTGCAAATCCTTGCAGAATATATGTATGTATATTCCTCTTAAATAAAATATATGTATAAGATCCTATTTAACACTCCCGCATGCATCCATGATGCATCGGATGAAAACGGTAGAGCTTTCTATGTTTGAATGCAAACAAAGCAAACTTGTGGTGAGATATTAAAATTTTGAATGATTTAAAAGGCTCTTATACTGTCATTTAACATTTACCTTCACAATTTCACATTATAAGCAGTGGAATAATATTAGATTACAAAGGCACCCTGTAAAAGTTCCTTCATATCTTTTAAGTACTTATATACATACTTAGGTATTTAAAATCAACGTGTCGTTTATTTTTAGTGTTTTGTTGTTTTTTTGCAAAAAATACAACACACCTTCTTTCTATTGTTGTTATTCTGAAGTGTTTTTTTTTTTTAATACATAAATTGCTTTAGAAATAGCTTGAAATTGCGGTAAGTTTGTATAATTACCGGACTGATTTGAATCGTACAATGATTCTTTTGATTACAACAGCTACAGACAATTATGTGTCAAATTCGTTTTGTTTTTGTTTTAATTATTGTACAAAAAAATATAATATCGTTTTAAGAGAGCGGTTTTTTAAACAACTAGAGTTTTGCCTTTTCCAATATGAAATTAAACTCCTGATATTGTTTTGTTGCGTCTGATATACTTATACATCCATTCTTTTTGTAAAGTTGCTATACATTGTCAATGTCACAAGAAATTG
Organism: Scaeva pyrastri; assembly: GCA_905146935.1. NCBI lineage: Eukaryota > Metazoa > Arthropoda > Insecta > Diptera > Syrphidae > Scaeva > Scaeva pyrastri. The sequence continues at coordinate 9,418,814 of LR989929.1, read as the reverse complement.
TTATTTCTTTTTCGTTTCCTTCTTTATAATTCCTGTGGTAAGAAGATTTGTAAGTGAAAAGCGAAAGTCTTGTGGTTTAAGCAGAAAAAGAAGTACATATTGTATTTCTTATGGCTTGAACTTAAACCTTTTATGTCCTGTACGGATTCATGAGAGAAAAAAAAAGAATTGTTCCTTTTACCAATGAGTGTCATTTTTATGTATTGATCTACGATAATATTTATTTTGTCGTATCTTTTTCGAATAAATTACAAAGCTAAATTTAATTTAAAGACAATTTAGTTAGTGTATACATTACATACATACATATGTGTAAATGTATGTATGTAAGTAACTATTTTTTATTGATTAAGTATTTGCTGGCACAGCGTTTACCTTTGAATAAATAACACTGCATAAATCAAACCTACATTTCTGACCAAGATGGTTTTGGAATAACTGAAACTATTAATTTTGAAAATTCAAACAACTATTTATTTAGCAATTTTTTAAATTAACGGATGTTGTCAATGAAAAAAAAACAACACCCACGATTCCAATTCTAACATGTTAACATAAACATACGTTTCACAAATATATACATATGTAATATTGATTACAGCCCATAATGCAAAATACATTCATACTTTTCATAGCTTTAATTTGTTTCAATTGAAAAGCAAAGAGTGGTAGTAATATTTAATTTGAAAGAAACTAAAATACCATTGATGATGCGATCGAATTTCATCACAACAACATTATATACATATGTATGTATAGGTTTAGAAGATATTTAGTTCGCCAACAATAATTAAATCTAATTCATAAAGATTGAAGACATTATTTCAGCTTGGCCCAAAATGATGTTTCAGTACGAACTTAGCAACAAATAGGACAATTAACTAACAATGCAATTTCCGCATTTTACGAACAATTACATAGAACTCAGTCGCATCTGTATAAAAATGAACATAATGTTTATCAAGAAGCAAACCTATAGGCATTTTATAAGCACATACAAAAAAAGTGTCATTATTCATGTTTTGTATGCAAAGCATAGAACTTTGATACGGTACTTCATAACGATATAGACAGTGCATTTGCATATAATTAGAACCCGTGCACTTTGTTTATATTTATATCGATGAAATGCAGTTACTGTGGTATTGTTTGCAGTAAACCCAACCCAAGTCAAACAAGATCGCGTCGCAGTGATGATGCCTTTTGTATGACATCATTTCAAATTAATAAAAGTTGCTTTAATAGGAGAACACATGGGAGTTTAGGTATTGTTTAATTTTTTTTTTTTTTTTCAAAAATTAAGGCTATTTGTACATACAATTTCCTTTTCAATTTATTTTTAACATCAACAGCGACCTTTGGTTAAATTGTTTAAGTTTAACTGAAGATGTTATGTAGGACAATATTCATTTGTACCTAAAAGTGGAGGTTCTGAAGAGCTTTTAGGACTTGAAACTTGACAGTTATGAACAACTTTAAATGTGAACCCAGCTTTTTAACCAACTGTCAATGCAAGAATGTTTAAGAAAAACAACCTTGAACAAAATGTTCTTAACAGCAAAGGCTTCTAATCTTTGGGTTATGTTCCGAAGCTTAAGTGGACATAATCATATAAAACTTTTTGCAATATATATTTTTTTTTTTGACGAAACTGTAAATAATTCTTTAAACTCATCGGCCAATAAAGCCGAAACCCTAACTAATAAATGAAGTTTTGTGAGAAAGCAATTCATCGCAAGAGGCAGTACCCGTACAAATTTCCAGGTGGCACAGACAGGGGTTGAGCCCAGACCTCTGGCATGACAGTTTTACTCACTAATCATCGCGCCGTTTTTTCTTTTTGTATTAAGTTAGTTAGTTATAATATACTAAATATTATCAAATTTAATTGCAAATGTTCCTTTTTTTAGAAAGAGAACTTTGCAAAATGTATTAAAAACCAGCGCAGTTCGCAATTTGGATACAAATTCAGAACATCAATAACTCTTGTAACAATACAAACGTTTATAATATGAGCTCTTTTTCTCATCAAATATTTATATGTATTTAAATCTATTTGTTATGTCCCAAAAATTTTTTCTTGCTCCCTATTTCCTAATAATTTTTCTATTGTAAAAGGAGAGCACTTTATATATACATATGTTTACATAACAAATGGGATATTAGGTATTTTCTTGTTTTCTGCCGGGCCGTGCGTCGTCGAACAAAAGATCACACCAATCAACAAAAAAACTAGTATACATACATAAGTGTTCCCCATATGAGCCATAAAAAAGGTAAACTCACTTAACTAAGTAACTAACTAGCTATCTATCATAACAACATTTCTATTGATTGAGGTCATTGTTATTTTAATTGATATAGCAAAACAGTACACGCTCAAAAAGGGAACAAACTAAAACCAACCCCATGTTAAGTTAAAACTGGTAGTACCTAGACCCAGGTACATAATATCTACTTTGTACAGATATCGAAGTCAGAGTAAACCATAGTAGTTAGTGATATGTATCAAAAAAAAAAAAAACATAAACCTAGGGCTTTTGTTCTCAAGCAAGAAAACATTTTGTAAGCCTTTTATTTTATTTTATTTAACTGAAGAATACTTACGGCGTTGTTAAAACTGGATAATGAAATATTTTTCGAAAAATTGGAATATCAACTCGGATGAGGGAGTTGTTTGCTATTTCAAGTCAAGTCTCAGACAAGCTCGCGTTCTTTGCTTTTTTATTTTTTTTTTTAGTATTTCGCAAAACTTGTTTCCTTCACACAAAAATTAACCGTGAAACGCACTTGAAATGTTTCGCTTTCTCAATTGTTACACGCAATCTTCTTGTTCGAATTTTTTGTCTTCATTTACTTTTCACGAAGTCGAAATAAATAATATAAGCAAGACAAAGGGTTTTGCAAAAAAATAATAAAACAAAATAATAATTCAACTTGATGAGATTAGTGTTTCTTTCTACATTATGGATGAGGATGAGTGTCAACAAAAATAAAGAGGCGCACCCGATCTTCTCGTTCAGTGTTCACAGTTCGCCGTTTTTCAAACACTACTGCACTATAAGTTTTTTAAAACAGAATAAGAATACACATTACAACACTGTGCTATTCTGCTATTGTATGGTGCGTGCGAAAGACAGAGAGATGTACAGTGTTCGTATTCGGTCTTTTCGGTGTTGTTTGAGAAAAACAAAAAATTGTTGTGACTTGTGAGTTGTTGACAGTGACAGCGCTACTAGGCTACCGGGAGACTTTCGCATGTCTACACAAAAGGTCTGTTCTTATTGTTGACTTAAGTCCTTGGGAAATTAAAATTGATTAAGCTTAAATAGAAAAATCATTTGCGACTGAAATGTGAAGGTGCATTACTTTTAATTTGAATTTAAAATCTAAATTTGTATATATGTACATATCGACGCTGTTTAAGAAAACCGACATAACTAAAAAACACGATTTTTGAGTTAATGATGCTAATCGAATAAAAAAAAATTCTCTATCTTTCTGTCAAACTGGCATAACTGTAGCTCTTCGGAATCCAGCTGTATGGAATTTTTTCCAAATGTCACATTGCATAATTATATGAAAAATCGTATGACTCAGAAACTTTAAACTCGTTTTCTGAAGAATCATGTTTTTTGAGTTATGCCGGTTTTCTTAAACAGCGATGATATGTAAAAGCGTTTAAAATTTATTGTGATTGGATTTACAATTTTACATGCAGAGTTTCAAACTAAATTGCGTGTTTTTTCATGTTTAATAATCTCATTTCAAAATGTGTTTTCGTTGAGTCAATGAAAAATTCTTCAGGACTATAGCAAAGAGTATTGCTCATACTAAACATAGCAAAGAGTATTGCTCATACTAAACGGAATTTACTAAATAGCCAGTCATATGGATAAAAACATTTTAAAGTATATTAAACTTGTCTAATTTAGACAAAGCAATAATATACGATTTTTTTAAATATTGAAAAAGATCTCTTTAAATTATAAATTGAATGTACATTAAAACACTTAAATGGGACCCATTTATACAAGAGTAGATTCTTACTTGTGTATCCAAATTTTATTTTAAAAATCGATCAAAGATTATTTAAATTTTCTATTAACCCAATTCTCCGGAAACGGATCAACAATAAAACTCTACACATCATTCTTGTTGCTCTTACTCGTTAGTTTATATTTCCACTGGACTCGTTCATTCAACAGCTGTCTAGTACACCTGTCGTTTTTTGCACGATGACAGCAAAATATATGTCCCGTTCCCGTCCTTCACACCACTCCGCCCTAACCGATGAAAAAATACAACTTTCGCAAAAGTTAGAAAAGTCATTTTTGCTTTTAGCTTTAGCAATAAATTAGAACAAAATTCTCACTAAACAAATTATAATATACCATCTATAACATGAAGCCGTGAAATGGTTACAATTGCACATAACATTAAAGTGAAATTCAAAATTATTCTATTATTTGTTTTAAGTAAATACATAATTTCAACGAAAGCCAAAACTAGAAATAAACTTTCTTTAAAATAAAGACAAAAAAAAAAAAATAAACTGGAAAAAGAACATCATCATGGATCTCTTTCACAACCTCACGGCGAATATACAAATATATCTTTGTAAGTTATAAAAGTTCATATTTCCACTTGTTAACTTTACTAATATTTCCATTTAAACTTTCATCTTAAAAATATAGCTTCCTACATTGACTTGGACTACTCGCTATGGTTGTACAGAATTTTGCTGCCGCTGATTATAACATTCCTTTTGCCATTCGTATTTGTAGCGCTTATTTACATATCGTTTATTGTTTTATTTGTTTACAAAATGCACAGGTGAGTGAAGTGTGAAAGTACAAGCGGTCAAGTTGTTTTCAACGGATCGGGTGATCCAGGGAGATGATTATAGTATCTAGCTTAGGTCGAACTATTTAAATTTAGAAAGTTTAAATATGTATGCAAATATTAAAATATTAGATTATGAAATATTTTGCACTGAATTGAATTATGCCCGTTTAGATCAATAAAATTAGTTTATATTTTATATTTTACATTGAAATATTATTATTATTTAGTTGCTTTTCTATAAGATGTGACATCACAAGTATTCTTAAATTAATTCGTATGAATGAAAAAGCAACTTAATGGTTTGTGCACCAACTTTGATTTGCTTCATAGGATCCATATAAATTTGGTGCAACTTAAAATCTGGAGAAAATATTCGGTAGGAGAGACTTGTTATGAGTAACTGTCTGGACAAAAATACCCCGATTAGTACAAGAAAATGAATGTAATGATATTAAATGGCGATAAGCGAATATTTGACATCTAATAAATGAAACGTTTTAAGTACGAACAAATATTAATGATTAATTTGTATTATTTGATTATTTTGCGGTTTAAGTACTCAGTTATCAAGTGCACAAAAAGCGAAGTGGTAATTAAGATTTTTAATAGTATGTATTATTTAAAGAGGATCTGTTGTTGACTTGCGAGGCACACTGAAGTTATTATGTTCTTTAATCGACTAACGCAGATTTGTTTTATTATTTTTTTACTAAATAATTATTATTTTATTTTTTAAACCATGTTTGTTTAATTTATTCAGAATTAATAGCCTTTCAATTGTCCTCTGAAAGTTTAAACACAAATATATTATTTTATATATTTTTAATGGCTTTTTTTTATTAAAGTCATATGTTTCGAAAGAATGATAAGTTCGAAATGCCGATCTTCTAAATTAAGGGAGCCAAGTATTATTTGAATCTATTTATTATTCATATTTTTGAAAATGACTATATAAGTTCAATTAAATTGAAAGGTTCGAATAAAATTGTATTGAATGTTCGATGGATAGTGCAACTAAGTCTTGAAATCAATACCCACACTCATATTTAACATTTTCAAGAATTGGTATTGGAATTGTTGTTGGCAGTAAAATGTTTCTATTTTCTTTAGGCAAGTGATCATGCGCCACGTCAATACAGATCGTAATTTTTGGACTTTTGGGCGAAAGCTAGTTGCTGCTATATGGGATGCACATGCTCGCATTTATCATGGATATGAAGTTATAGGAATGGAAAACCTTCCAACCGAAGGTCCAGCCTTGATTGTCTACTACCATGGTGCTATTCCAATTGACATGTACTATTTTAACTCACGTGTAATGTTGCAAAGTGACCGATTGATTTACACAGTCGGAGATCGTTTTCTTTTCAAATTGCCTGGCTGGGGTCTCTTGGCCGATGCTTTCCACATATCTCCCGGAACGGTGCAATCGTGTAGTAATATACTGAAAGAAGGCAATTTGCTAGCAATTTCACCTGGAGGCGTATATGAGGCACAATTCGGTGATCATTATTACGAATTGTTATGGCGAAATCGAACCGGATTCGCAAAAGTCGCCCTGGAGGCTAAAGTGCCGATTATTCCATTTTTTACACAAAATCTACGTGAGGGATTCCGTCAAGTGGGATTATTTCGACGGCAGTTTTTATGGTTATATAATGCTACTAGAATACCTGTATGCCCAATTTATGGTGGATTTCCAGTTAAATTTCGATCTTATCTCGGTAAACCTATACCATACGATCCCAATATAACAGCTGAAGAACTGCAGTTAAAGGTATACATGGACTTTTTTCTTTTAGAATAAAAAAGTAATTTTTTTCTTACTTTAACAGGTCGCCCTTGAGTTGTCAGAACTAATAAGCAAACACCAGAGAATACCTGGGAGCATATTGCACGGGCTCCTCGATCGTTTTCGGTTTCGGAAAAAACAAGAATAGACGATTTTAAGATAGTAATTTAGAATTTCTTTGAAATTATACAATTTGTAAGACAAACTAGTTTGACCTGAATGCGATTGTTTAACGTACTTAAAAAGTCCAAGTTTTCATATTTATGAATATAAGCTCATCATTCGAATTAAAGTACTGTAGGATTAGTTTTTTTTTCTTCTAAAATTTAATGTTAATCTCATTTATTGCCTCTCTATTTTTCATTATGACTTTTGAAAACATGTTTGTTTTAATTTAATTTATGGGGTAAAATTTGACCAATATTATGTAGATAAATATTTTTTTCATAATATAATTATTACTGTGTTTTGAAGCGAACATTTAATATGAACAAAGTGTCTGGGTACATACAACTAATTTAATTAAATAAATTGTAAAACTGGAAAACAATTAAATGTAGGTATAATATGGTACATTATATGTATGTGTGAAATGAACGGAAAATAGTCTTAATAAAAATGCAGTATATGCATGGATGTGTAATTTGACAGTTTTTTTACAGTATATCTTATCTTAATATATATAAATCTCGTGTCACAATGTTTGTCCTCAATGGACTCCTAAACCACTTAACCGATTATAATAAAATTCGCACACCATGTGCAGTTCGATCCAACTTGAGAGATAGGATAGTTTAAATCTCAAATTATAGTCGCAATTTTAATTTATTGCTAATTATTTGTCTGTTATTGACAGTCACAATTATCTGTTAACTCCAAATGATTCTAACAGATGTCGATACCTTTCGACTGGGTTGAGTAAGTAATCAATAGATGGCGCTGCTATGATAAATCTACGAACGTGTCATATATCTACATTTTAACAGCATAATTACCACGTGTTGTTGACGCTATAAAATTAATTAAATTTATTTTGTAGTGAACGAAATACCGTATAATTCAATTATTTCCACTTTTTAAATTTTTGGTGTTAGCATATCTATATATATAAAAATGAATCCCGTTTTCCCTTGGTCACGGCATCACGCGTGAACGGCTGGACCGATTTCACTTATTCTTTTTTTGTTGTATTTGTTATTATTAGGAGAAGTCTCTTATGTAAGAAAAAATTACGAAAGTTGCACAGGAAACAAGAAGATTTTACTTTTTTAATAAAATAATGTGTTATGGCAGTAATATTCACGTAGTTGCCATTAAAAACAAAGAATTGTAGTTTAAATGCTCTTTGCAAATATAACAACGGTCGGAGTTGGTCTGTGGTCGGAGTTATAATAACAAAATACTTATATAATTCACATTGGTTTCCATAGGATAATTTGTAGTGTGTGTTCATTTGTGAAGTGTTTGTTCAACAAGGTTAGTCAAATTAATATAGTGTTTCAAAGTTTTGATAGACCATTTTCATACTTTTACAAAAGAATAGGTACTATAGTATTTTGTTATTTTCAGTTGAATTTTTGTTTCTAAAAATGCCGGCAATTAGATGTACAAACTTAAGTCACAGAACCCGTAATGCTGCAAGTAAAAGAAATACAAAAGCAAATCAAACTGATGAGCAACGTGAAACGCGGAATGAAGTTGAACGGAATCGATGGAACCGACATTAACAAAATAGAAGTGTTGCGTTTAACTCTTATAGAGCTGCATTGACTACAATACACTGCATATCGTTGCTATTGGACCAATGAACGTTGTTTGTCAATATTGCAATGCATTAAAGTTTAAAAATGAAACCCCTGGATTGTGTTGCTCGAACGGTCAAGTCAAACTGAGGCCGTTGGTACCGCCACCAGAGCCATTACATTCATTGGTTTTCGAAAATGGGCCAGATTCTAGACATTTTTTAACTGATATCCAGTAATACAATAATTGCTTTCAAATGACATCATTTGGCGCTACAAAAGTTATTCAAGAAAATTGTATGCCAATATAGGTATATACCAATTAATGTACAATCACAGTTAAAAACATTCTCTGTCGGGTCAGCTTTAGGTACTTAATAAAGAAATTAACTTTATTCGGATAAATAGGTAACAGATATTTCTTGATTATAGGGCGGTACGAAGTTCGCCGGGTCAGCTAGTAAATATATATGTTTGTATGTATCTATTTATACATATACATAGCTTTAAATGTGGTTGACAAAATGACTGTCATCATGTTTCCGCTTTCAATCAATCATTTAAAAAATTGCAAATAGTGCGGAATAAACTTCTGTTCGCAGAAAATGAGAACAAATTTGTGAACAAATATATCGACTTCGACAAGCTGCGTATTAAAATGTTTTGTTGCCCCTTATTACTTTTGACGGCATGAAGAACAAATTTGACATTTCTAATGTACATTAAAAATTATTTTGGAATTCTGAGGTTTCTCAATGTTATGTATACATATTTGAACGGTTCCCATGATACAAAATTCGTCGTACAAATCACATTTTTGTGTGGCCAGACAGAGACAGACAGCTTTTGGCAGTTCATTACTAGTGTTTCATAAATAAATTCTGTGGATTCAATAAAATTCAACTGTTAAAAAAAAAAGAAAAGTAGCTTAATTTATTAAACATAATTTTGATTATTTACATCATAATGTTACAATGCTTTATATGAATAAGATTTTGACACATATCATTTAAAAAATGTATATAACAATGAAAGTATTGCGTTAATATGTTCTTTCTTTTTCACTTTTTCAGTTATTTTTGATTTTGACACAATTTGTCGTTCTTAACCAATCGCCAGTTTTTCCTTATTGAATTACAACACAAACCAACTCCTGTGGATTTTTATAATCACCGAACGTTGCTTTTGAGTATCACTTCCATTCTTGAAGGTTATTGGCCGGTTCTGTGTTAAAATAATTGATATAATAATTATTAATTGATTTTCTAGGAAAATGTGAATGAAAACAAGTGTCAAAAATTACTTTTATCAGTTAAATCACAACCACAGTCAAATCAGTCAATCAAAGTAAAAACACAAAGATTGATCATCAAGGCCGAATGCGAGGCCAGAGCATCAGCCCTAAATATATTTCTGGTAGAATTTTTAAAAGATAGACTAGATGTAGCAAGTGACAAGTGTGTAATTTTGTACATCATTAACAAGCGTTTTTCACAACTAAAAACACATTAAAATGGAAGAAACATAAGAAGGATCTGACTTCAGTTAAAAATAAAATAATTTTAAATGTTTTAGGTTGAACTAATCAATCAAGAAGTCTGATCTCGCTAGTATATCTGCCCTTACATTCTTTGATGTCTTAACAACGTTTGTGAATTTCATTTTGGTTTTATGTGACTTCGTGTGGAGTAGTTAAATTTTCTTCTATGTATAGGATAAGCGTTCGAAATCGAGACAACCACAACAGCATTAAAAAGAAAAGTTAAAAAAAAAACCGCATCAATAGCTTTCTTCGAATGAGGAAGAAAGCAGACCATTATCAGAAACTATTAAACAAGAAATCAACATTACACAGAACGAAGTGGTAAACTAATCGGAAAGGATCTTTTCCTTACCTACTGATTATGCTTCCAAATACTCATAGTCAAAAGATGATCATTTTTTGAAATTATACTTCAAAATAGAACGGACAAAATTTAAGTTGAAGAGACAAATTGCACTAGTGAAAGAAAGTAACCGAACACAAATTGAAATAAAAAATAAACTGGATTACTTGTTGCACGAACTATGTAATAAAAAGCATCAATGAAACAAAAAAAATGTTTATTTTAAAAATTATTTTTATAGTTTATACATATTTTGTTGTACTTTCTTTTGGAATGGAGTATCTACTAAAAACAAACCATTTCCAATCCGTTTTTCAATTTTAAAAATATATCAATAAAACTATGTCTCTTGTGCTTTAATTATAATTAGCCACCGTAGAGTGTCTAAGTATATCAAAATTAAATAAATAGGGCTGCTTGACTTCAATTCCGAACACTTTTACCAATAATTAAGTTATTTTGTTTTGGGTATCTACACATAATATAATTCATTTACCTGTTTCCTTACCTTGTAGCATATTAATATTAATCAACTATAAAGCGATTTTTAATGGAAATATTTTTATTAATATGAGATTAAAATTAGAACACAATAAATCGATACTTTGTTTGCATTAAAAATAAAAGTGTAAATTGTACACTAACAACAGTACAACACTTCAAAATGATAACAGAACAGAACTTCGCTGGCCGCGACGCAACCAAAATCAAACTCAACAGTCAGTTTCGAGTGTCGCCAGAGATTCTGGTTGGCCGCGATAGAGAGCAGACGCTTTGTTATTTGATCGATCAATTTAAAAATTTAAAACAAACAAAAGTGAATTCCAAAACAAAAAATAAATTTAAATTGTGTAATATTAAAAAAGGAAAGAAACTTCCTTTTCTTATTAAATACAAAATTAAGGACAAAAACAGAATATCCCTCATGGAGGGTAATGAAAAAAATTTACCCTTACCGAAAATGGGAAACGGTAAATCGGGTGACAAACAACCTATGAAATACAAAAAAAAAGTGCCGTTACAGACGAATCTAACGGAAAAAGTGGCGTCCCAAATCGCAAATCCTAGCTTTTTAAAAATAGATGATATTAATTATCATTTTCCTGATTTGCCCAGTGCAAAGAATAAAAATTACAATTTAGAAGTTCAAAAAACAACCCAGACCATAATTGGTAAGCAATCGGAAGTTGAAATAATAAATCAAGATGTTCCAGGAAGCAGTTTAAATTCACTGCAAGTAACACCGAGAAGAAGAGAAGCGGCAGCAAATCTTTTGGAGCTGGGAAGTATGTCCAACAACAACCGGGATGAGTTAAACGATGATGAAATGGAAGGATGGCAGAAGGTGGCAGCTAAAAAGCGGAGAACCTCGAGGCACTCAATATCAACAATAACATCAAGCAGAGACTCTTCAAATCAGAGGGTTGGTGAGAATAGATTCCAATTACTCGACAATATTGTTATTTTAGGTAATGGCGAAAAGTCCCCTAATAGCCAAAATATTAATACAAATAATGTTAATCAGACTAAGGTAGATAATAGTAATAACACCAAATTTTGTCCCCCTATTATATTATATAGGGCAAATATAAAAAAATTAGTAGATGATTTAAGATCTTCTTTACCTGACCTACAAATAAGAGTAATAAATATTAACCGTTCTAAGAGCAAACTCTTTATTAATGACGTGGGGGCGCACTCCAAATTAATGGAAAAGTTGAGAGAGTCCAAAGAGGTGGAAGCTCACTCTTTTACGCCGAAAGAACTAAAGAGGGTAAATTTGATTCTGCGGGGGTTAAACTTCCAATACAATTTGGATGAAATTAAAGCAGAAATCGACAGTCAAGTTCCAAATGTAGTCGAAAGTATCACTAGATTTGAGACAATTCGCTCAAAAGAGGAACAGATTGACTATAACTTATTTTTGGTGAAGCTTTTGCCAAACAAACAGGCTAGGGAAATAACTAATATAAAGTATATATGTTTTTCCAAAATAACTTGGGAGAGACCTAAAGGAAATAAAGGCGTGATGCAATGTAGGAGGTGCCAAGCTTATGGCCACATTGCAAAAAATTGTGCCCGAAATTACAATTGCGTTAAATGCGATTCTAACCATTTGCCTGGTGAATGTAGTCTCCAAAAAACGGAGGAGTCTATTCCATATTGCGTAAACTGTAAAAAATTTGATCATCCTGCTAATTACAGAGGATGTCCTTATTACGAAAATTATATTAGTAAACGGAGAGCCATGGTTAAGAATGCTATTGAAAAAAAAGAAAGAAATCGTAATTCAGTTCAACAGGCAGTCAAAAGCTCTTACGTTCTTGATTCAAAAACTTCTTATGCTGATCTTTTTAAAAATAACCCTTCAATTACTCAGGCCCAAAATTCACACCACCCAGTGGCAGGCAGTCAAAATATAATTGGTGATTTTCTTAACCTTTCAAAGGAGTTATTTGGAACAAGTGTTTCAAATCTTATTTCAAAAATTAAAAATTGTATGGAAAATATTAGACTAACCGACTCAATCGAAGAAAAAAGATTAGTATATCTAGGACTTCTGAATGAAGTTCTCATTTCTAATCTAAAATAATGGCTATGCAAATCCTGAGTCACAACGTTGGGTCCTTAATTGAACACAGTAGAAGAATCGAGTGCCTATCGATTCTTCTAAATAACAAGGTAGCGGTAGCATTTTTACAAGAAACCCATCTTAACGATAGACATAAAGTATTTCTGGACTCATATATACTAATTAGAAACGATCTTGAACAAGGTGTTGCAATAGCAATAAAAAATAACATTCCGTTTAAAACTGTTGAAACAAATAATTTAAATATTTTATGCCAGTTGATCTCAGTAGAATATATTTGTGGCAATACAAGAAAGAACATCTTACTAGGTTCCATTTACATTCCCTCTGGCACGGCATCCTCATTTTTGATTCATGAACTTAATAAATTAAATCAGCTGGCAGAAACATATGATGGCTGTATCTTAGGAGGAGATCTTAACGGTAGGAATCCCTTATGGGGGGATAGTGTAACAAACGTGAATGGTGTTGGCATTGAGAAATGGCTGTCTGACCCAGATTGCAGTTTAGTTAATGTGACATCCAGCTGTCCCACATACCCAAGAACATCTTCCTACTTAGATCAATTTTTAATTGCAAGTTGTTTGATAGATTATATTAATCCTAATTGTAGAATCAAAGCTTTACCTTCTTTTTCAGACCATTTACCTATCCTTCTCAACATCAAATTAGCTGATGCACAGATTCCTTTAAGTAAACCCCCCATAACTAGATCTTTCAAAAAAACAGATTGGAACAAGTTTAGAAATTCATTAGACATAGAATTAAATAAAATTAATATAAAGCATACTACAAACATGTCAAACTCAGAAATAGATACAAGTATAAAAAAGTTTAACTTTGCTCTCTTCTCGGCCGTCGAATCTAACTCAGCTAAAGTAACACCATCTCTAAAAAAATATGATTCATTACCCGAAAATATAAAAATCCTTTATTCTCATAAACACAAATGGCAAAAAAGACTAATTAAAATTTATCACAATAACTACAATAGAACGAATGTTGAATATAAAGATCTATCAAACAGAATTTCGCTTCTCAAACAAATAATTAAAGAAAAAGTTGCAATTTGGATAAATGACCAACTCAAAAATAGACTTTCCAACATTAAACCTGGTCCGCATGCATATAAAAACATTTATAGAATCATCGGTAAACCTAGGAAACTAAATTGCCCAAAAATAATTGTGAATGGTATTACTATAGCTGAGGAAGAAGAGAAGGTCAATGTATTTAGGGACTATTATAATAAAATCTATAATTCTTCTTCAAACCTAAATAAAGAGCTTATGACAACAGTTAAAAATAGAATTGAAGAAGCTAGAAACAACTTGCCGGAAAAAATATTTTTGTTTGATCAAAATAACTCTGCTCTTAATCCTATAGCTCCTTCAATGTTCTCATCCGTTGAAGAGACGCAATCAATTATCAAAAATTTGAACTGTAAGAAATCGAGTGGTCCGGATGGTGTTTCAAATTTTTTGCTTAAAAAAATATCGAAGCTTGGCATTGAAGTCTTAACTATTATTTTTAACAACTGTCTAAACAATGGGTATTTTCCATTAGATTGGAAAATTGCCAGATTGTTGCCGGTTCAAAAAAAACCTAAATGTTTTGAGCTATACAATTTTCGACCCATATCTATGCTTTCAAATATAGGTAAAATACTTGAAAGGATCATTTGCAAAAAAATGGATAGTCACATAGATAATTCTTTTGAATTCATTCCTGAATACCAGTTCGGTTTTAAAAAGCAACATTCTACAACTCATGCATTGGTGAAAGTTCATAATGATATAACTAATAATTTAAGGGAAAAGAAATGTACAGTAGCTTGCTGCCTAGATGTTGAAAAGGCGTTTGATAGTGTCTGGGTGGAAGGCCTATTGTTTAAGATTTTGGAAATTGGGTTTCCACCGGAAATATTCCGAATTCTACTAAGCTTTCTGTCGAAGAGATTTTTTTATATCATGATTCAAAACACTAAATCAAATTTGGTAAACATAAGCCGAGGAGTTCCGCAGGGCTCTGTTCTGGGACCAAGACTTTATAATATCTTTATGTATGACTTCCCACATATAAATACTTACCCAAATTCAACTCCCACTAAGGGTTTCCTCTTCGCAGATGACACCATAATCTTGGCACATGGGATCTATCCTCATGATGCTGTCAGCAAACTGGCTAAACATACTGATTTAATTGCAAACTTCTATAAAAAATGGGGAATTAAAATTAATATCGCTAAATCGGAAGCAATTTGCTTTAGGAATTCGTGTTCTAAGGGTATAATTGGGGTTGTTGCAGAAAGCAAAAATATAAGACTAAAAGTTGATAACGTGGAAGTTCCTTTTAAAACTGAAATTAACTATTTGGGAGTTCAGTTTTCAAATTTGCTGAAATTTAATCGTCACGCAAGGAAAACAAAAGAAAAAGCAGTTAGAGTTTCTAACATTTTAACACCATATTTACGTCACCAGAGTCTTAAAAAGAGCACTAAGCTTCTTTTTTATAAAACACTTATTAGACCAATAATAATTTACGCATTCCCTTGCTGGTTTTCAATCTCACCTACCGTAGCCAATGAACTCGAAATTCTGGAAAGGAAAATATTAAGATATTGTTTAAATAAAAACTTCAAAACAAGAATAAAAAAATTTTCAAATCACTACATCTATAATGAATCTAAAGTTACCCCTTTAATGTCTTATGCATTCTTGCTTATGAAAAAATTCACCGAGAGAATGAGCTGGTCTGAAAACAGTGTAATTAAAGATATATATGAACAACAAAAAGATATTTCTTGGGACAACTCACAATACCTCTCTCCTATAGGAATTATATCCGAAAATGTTACCATTGCTTTGGAGTGCGCCCTACCATCATTCTACAAACGTACTGTCCAAGGACAGAGTCGCGGATAACCAGAATTTGAACTAATTATTTTTATAGCGCTGCATCCTGACGGGCCTTGCCGATAGAAATACCTTTACATTGCACACGCGGTGGGCAGTGGAAGTGATGGAAGTCGAGGTGGTCCTCAGGATGTGGCGCAGTACTCATAGACCATATTTAAAAGATCTTAATATCTCATCAAAAATGTAAACCAGCTTGTATATATGTATATAACTACAACAAAAAAACAAACAGATTAACAAAATAAATGTAAATAAAGAAAAAAAAAGAAAATATATAAATAAAACCTACCCTGATGTGAAACAACTTTTAAAAATAATTCTGTAAATACTTAATAAAGACTAAACAAAACCATGTATCCATTAAAAACAGAAAAACAAAACAACATGTAATTTGAATTATAATTTATTAACTAATTAACAAAAACATTAATAACAAATTGAAACAAAAACGAAATATTTATCAAAATTTATGTTGAAGTTCCTAGAGTTATACTCAGTAGGTATATCTCTTTATTTTTAAGATAGTTTAAGATATTTTTAAGATTAGGTTAGTTTTCATGGCTCTAACGTCAAATGTAAAAGTAAAATAGCTACATGAGCAAGAGCTGAACAACACTTAAATTAAGAAAGAGACAACAATTTAGATACTTATGTCAATAAAAAATGAGAGAGCCATACATGACAGCTCCCCATCAACCACTAGTGTAAGAAAAGAAATATTATATGCACATTGTAAACGAAAAGAAAAAGACTCAAATAAATGAAATGAAATGATTTCGAGTGTCGAAAGGCTAGTTCACGTTCATGACGTGACAAGGGGTCGTTCGTTTACGATGAGCGGCCCTAATTGCAATTAAATACCCAACTTACCAAGGGACTTTAAATCTACCTCAAATCTTGAAGACTTTGAAATACCTTTAATATATTAAGTGACGGCGACCTGTGTTGGCGGTCAAGACTCAATAGGAACATACATTATGAAATTTCAACCGCCAACCGATATCGCAACTGTTTGTCGAATAAGCATTACAATTGTATATAAGAGAAAACACTGGTATGATAAATCTTCTAAATTTCAAATAGATTCAAATTAATCACATTTAATCCCGATACAATGGACGGTAAACATATAACAAACTAATATTTGGGGTAATGATAAAATCAAAAACATTCGAGTTGCCAAACCAACCTAGTGACACCATCTCCATCACCACTTACCTTTCTTGTGTAAACAAACATTACAATTTTAACATCGAACTCAATTAAAATCCACTCAATTTTTGACGTTGAAATGCCACTCAAACAATTGGATGCCTCTCAATTCACCAAATATATTTGTGGTTAGGTTTGAAGTTTTGTGTAAAATAATTTTATTTTTTATCATTTAATTAAATATTAAACAAAAATGTCTACTAACACAAAAAAATATGATGAAATAGATGAGGCTGAGGTAGTTCAAATTATTCAATAAAAAATCACATATATTTTAATAATATTGCTTGAATCGAAAACAGGAGGAAGCCCTCCTCAAATCAGACGAAGAAGGAGCTCCGGGCAATCAAGCTTTGGCCGATGCTGATGAAGATGATGTTCTTATGGATGAAGACACCATTGGAGATGTATTACCCGATGATGTGGAACATGAAGAAGACGAAGACGACGATTCAGATCTCGATGATACCACCAAGTATCTAATTGAATTTAACAATCTTCTAAAGGAAATCTCCGAGAACCAATACGCTTATGATAAATATGTCAAGCTATGTGAACTTTCGCAGTAAGTTTTATTTAATTAAATTGCACTTAACTGAAAAGAAGATATAACAAGGACAAACTATTTCCAACTAGCAAAACAGATGACCTGGATAACATCCGAAATGCATATAACTTATTTGCATCGGTTTATCCATTATCTCCAGAAATTTGGTTGGAATATTTGAGGATAGAAATTAGCGTTGCACTTTCTGCTGAAGAGATAGGAAAAGTCGATGAACTTTTCAAGAAGGCACTGCAGGATTATTACAGTAAAAAAACAACTGAATGTTATAGGACAATTTATAATTATTTTTTTTTTTTCTTGAACAGGTACGGAAGTTGCTTTGGAATATGCAGCATTTGCACAGAAAACTAATCGAGGTAAAGAGATTTGGGAAGAAATATTGGGCACTTATGGATTGCATTGTTTGAAAGGAAATTATTTTTTCAAATTATACAGACAATACGTTGCCGGCTTGGAGATGAGGTGAGACAGACTCAATATGTTTACTCCGTAAAGATATTTTTAATTTTGAGAGACTTTTTTCGATTTTTCTTATATAGCTTGGACGACAAAACACTATTAAATATTCAAAGTTACCTGCGTCAATTGAAAATACCTCTTCTCGATATGGAAGACATATACATCGAGTTCAAAGTTACTTTTGAACAAAACAAAGCCACACCGGCTTATAGCAGCCTCGATTGGAATACCATAGAAAATGAGTACTTTCGTGCCAAAGGACATTTACAAAAAATACTTCCACATGAACAAAAACTCCTCGAAATCGACGATAAACAATATCGCGAAAAATCAGAGGTTTATCGAAGCTATATTAAAGAATCGGATAAATTTCTTGACGAAAATATCCTGCAAACTTTGTACGAACGGCTTGTAGCTGATTGTTGCTTAAATGCCGACTGTTGGTTTGAATATATTTCATTTCTTGATTACCGAGATGAGTATGAACGTCCAGAAGAACTTCAAGATTTACCTATTTTCCGTCAGAATGCTGTCGATGTGAGTAATCGAGCGCTGCGCAATTGTTCGTGGAATGAAAAGTTGTATATAAAGAGAATGCAGTTGCTGGAAAAAATGGAAAAGAGCCGTCAGGAAATACAGGAGGTTTTGGAGAGTTCTTTGTCGGTAGGATTTCAGACGCCTGAACCAGTTGTTGCTATTTGGTTAGAGTACTTAACCTATCTTAGACGCCTAACAAACTTCGAGGACGAAGAAGAGTGCGAAATTTTGAGGAGGAACTTTAACTTGTGTTGGAATTCACTGGGACAACAATGGGGAGTGTTGGCCGATTGTAATTGTGAGATCTTAAAATTCTGGGGAAGACTAGAGTACGGCCCTTTGCGGGATACCAAAAAGGGCAAGGAACTCTGGACGACAGTAATGGGTCAGTTGCACTGAAAAACTATCAAAGGTTTTGTGGTTTATAAGACGCTTCATTTTCAGAAAGTTCCGATAATGCCACTAGGAGCGGTCTGTGGATTGAGTTCTCACAGTTGGAAATGAGACGAGATCTTGAATCAACCAGAAAGTAAGAAGCACTACGAAGTCTCTTTCATTTAAAAATACAAATTTATTCTCTTGCAGACTCTTTCGTAAAGCTCTAAATTCTCAGGATCTGGATAATCCTTATGTGATCATATCGGCGTGGCAACGGTTTGAACGTTGTAACGGTTCCATCCGTAGCATGGTTTCTTGTCAAAAAGATTGTGATCAATTTTTAGAACAGTATCAACGAAATATTAAAGCTATTTCAAAGAAATTTGAACAAAAACCCAATGTCGATAAAAAAGGTAAAGATAGAAAGAGGAAAGCCAGCGATGTCTCACAAGAAACCATCCAAGATAAGAAGCCTAAAATTGTAACCGATGCCAGTTCTGATTTTTCGTTCAAAGATACAAAATTAACGGGATCATTTAAGGAACATGAGAATCAAGAGATTGATTTGACAAAAGATCATTTAAGAATATTTATAAGTAATTTGGATTACAAGTGAGTTGATAAAAATAATTATTTATGATTCCACATAATTTGATCTGTTGTTTTCTAAAGTTTAAATGAAGATGAAGTCAGAGAACAGCTGCCCGAACTGAGAATCTCCAGTATTAACTTAATACGATCAGCAAATGGTCGAAGCAGAGGTTTTGGTTATGTGGAACTAGAAGACGAGGTGGGTTTTCCTGAACAAAAATTGGCATTGTAGTATAATTTATTATGCACTTTGTTTACATAGACTGAAGTTGATAAAGCCATTAAACTTGACCGAAAGTTGATTAGTGGACGACCAATTTATATATCTAGTGTGCTAAGGGATAAAGAGAAACGACAAAAATTTAAGTTTTCAGGTAAGATGTAGTTTTATGTTAATTACTGTGTAATGTGTACATATATTTGTTTGTACTTTTAGATGAGTTAGAGCCCAAAAAGCTTTTTGTTAAAGGACTCCCTCCAGATACGAAGAAAGAAGAAGTCGAAGAAATGTTTGGTGCATTTGGCAAACTACACGATGTCCGTTTGGTCTTTCATAAGTAAGTTTTTCGGAACTCTAATCACTTCAAACATGTGTTAATATGGAGCATGATTTTTATCATCATTTGTGTATAAGTGGAGAAAAAAATTGATTATTTATTGGTATGATTTTTTTTAGGAGTGGAAAATTCAAAGGAATTGCTTATGTGGAATTCGATGAAGAAAAATCGGCTTCTACAGCTTTGATGAAAATAGACCAGAATGAATTGCGCGAACACATAGTAAGCCTTAAAATTAATTGATCCTAACTAAATATTGACTTAAATTGTTTCGCTTGCAGATTTCAGTTGCCATTTCTGCACCCCCACCAAAGGCATCTTCCAGCAAAGAACCACCTTTGAGTGTAAACAAAATTCTTAGTATGAGTACAGGTAGAAAGCCAAAAATTACTGGACAACTTAATCAAAAACCCCGAATGTCATTGATTCCTAATGCAGTGAGAAAACAAATAAACCCATCCCCGACATCATCATCATCATCAACAGTACTAGGAGCAGCAAATGGTTCATCCAAGACAAACGATGATTTTCGTAAATTACTTCTCTTAAAGAAATCCATGTCGTAGAAAAAAACTTTCAACATTTTTTAATTTATGTATTAAAAAAGAGTACACATTACTTTTTTGTTTGAAACAAAGATCAAGATTTTTTATTTGAATCTGATTTTCGAGGTTAAATTTGTATTGATCTGATTCGTTGAGCAGCTTAAGCTGCACCATAATACAATAGAAAGTCTGGTGGATAGGTTCAAAATGATAAGAAAGAAAATAGTTTAGTGTTTACAAGATTCACCGAGATCTCTAGAATAGACCAACGAAGTTCTGTATGAACTTCACGTCTTCGGATTCTTTCTCAGAATTGTTCATTTCAATATATGTATATAAAACAAAAAATAAAAGAAACCCACTTAGGTATATACTACATAACACATTGCCCAGCTAGAGATATGTATGGTCATTCGATTCTAAAGACCCAAACTGTTTGGACGCGTTTTTCCTATTAAATGAAAGTTATTTTAAAATCTGAGGTTGAGTTGTTATTGTGATAAAAGAAGGTAATTAACTTATGGTGGAATTCTCATTACAAGGAAACTTGAATAAACATTTTCTTGGAAAACAGGAATTTTGAATATTTTATTACACAAACAAACTGAATTATCATTATTAAGATTTGATTTTGATTCCTTTCTTGGTAGTCGCTTTGATACCAGACATTTCTCCACCATAGCGTTGAGTTTCTTTGCGTACAGTTCGAACAGCACCTTTGCGACGAATGAGTGCCTTGCGGAACTTGCTGCGATGCTTGACTCGAGGATTTCGCAGTTCCTTCTTGCGATGTGGCATAAGACCCTTGTTCTTTGCAATTTGATAAGTGATACCACGGCGTTCACCTTCCCCTAGTTCGTCGCCCTCTTCTTCTTCTCCTCCTTCATCGGCATCTTCTTGGTCGTCTTCGTCTGTTGAACCTTCCTCATCAGCTTCTTCAACCATTTTAACTCGCTTACTGCTCGGTTGTTCGTCGTATTCTTCGCCACTATCTCCATCTTCTGCTTGGTGGAACTCTGTCATCATTCGCAGCTTCTTCTTTGATTTTTCCTTAACCTTTTCGACAGGTTTCAAATCGATTTCGATCTCTTCACCAGAATTGATTCGATTTAATAATTCTTCGAGTTGAGGCTTCACAATATCTTCGTATCTTTGTTGCACTTGATTGATTAGTTTCTTTAGAGTTACCAAACGTTTGGCTATTGGGTGATTCTTTATGGATATTCTTTGCGATTTGAGTAGCAAATAAAATGCTACATTTGTGCAGTATGTCATTACCATATTGTCCCTCGTTCTGACGAAGTCAAAGATTGGCAAATTAACATTCATACTATCGGCAAACTCTATAACTGGAGTAAGAATATTTTTACTTTCATCCAAGTACATATGAAAATCCTCAACCAATCCATCAAATTCCGGAGAATCCTTCTTAAAGAGCTGTTGTATTTGTCGTTGGGACATATTACTGAAATCCGACTTCAGATGAGTGCTTTGGTCTGATTTTTTTGACTTAGATTTGAGATTAATGTCTTCTTCTTCGTCGTCGTCGTCGGAAGCTGATAATCCATCACCAGCCGGTAGGTCAAGGAAAAAGTCAGCTTCATCTAGTTGCTTTGCTAGTCTCATCTGAATAGCTTTGCCTTCTTCTTCCTCTTGCTTGGCCTCTTCCTCTTCTTGTTCATTATAAGCATTGTAGTCTTGGTCCACAAAATCTGTGTTATAGTACGCTCGACGTTGCTTGCCCCAGGCCTTAGAATCAGGAATACCATCGTACTCATCACCACGTTCAATATCACTATCACCGATTATATCATCTGCATCCTCATCGTCAGAATCCGCACTCTCGTCGAAGGCGAGAATCTCTTTTTTGGCATTGGTTTTCTTTTCCTTGCCTCTGCGGACTTCTTTGAGGATTTCTTTTTCCTCTTCACTTAGCTCATCTTCTGATTCTGATGGCTCATATGAAACATCGTCATTATCTAGAAATAGTTTATCTTCCATTATTAGTTCATTAGATTTTATTAAAAAATTAAATAGAATTAAAATAAAATATCTTTCTTGTTTTAGAGCACTCTCCAGTGCACGTGCAAATGTTTTAGGATGACAGAAGTTATGACAGCTTTGATCAAAACAAACATTGGCTTCGTTCATTTACTAGCTTAGATTGTTTCAAGTTCTGAACTGTTTGTTATGATCTTTGTCTGCAAGCCAATCATAGTTCTAGAAATTGTTGCGCGATAAATGTTCAATAGTTTTGGTCAAAGGCTCAGCAGTTTTAAGTCAAGAAATTCAATTAGTTAATGGAGGTTTAAATATTAAAACTGATATAAATCGCACTCCACTCACCTACAGGCATAAAGTGACAGATAGAGTTATCGATTTGACAGGTTTTTTACTTTTTAGTAAATAACTTTCTTCTTTCGACTTTCCTAAGGCTAGTTGAGGAAACGTGATTCGAAATTTACCCTGTGGTTTAGCAATTTTCATGTAAAAAAGTCATTGTAAACTTCAAATTATTGAAACAATTAATACAAAAAATTTAAAATACTAAACCACAATTTTAAAAAATTACACAAAAACTCACCACATCTACCAGAAATAGTTAGTTTTAGAAAGTTAACAAACAGGCCTACTTCACTTATAAAAACTCTCTCATTCTGAAGCACCCTGTGAACAAGATGGCGCTTATTAATGACAAAAAACACTCAATTTTGACATTCGCGGATGCACTCTTTTTGAGTCTTTTACTCCCGAAGTAAATTCAAGTGGAAATTCATAAAAGCACATCACACGTGTTTTGATTCGTTTGCAGAGGAAAATACCGATTATTTTGCTAAATTAAACATCAATTAACTTAAAATGGGTAAATTTCGTTCAAAACTAAAGCGTCACACAAAAGGAAAGTCATGGGCTAAAGGACAATCGGCAACAACAAATCCAGAACAAATGAAACACCGCCTTAAGGCCAAGTCCCGATTTTTTCAACCGAATTTGAGCTTAGGTAATATATTTTTGATTAATATGCTTCTGGATTAATTTTTTTGTGCTCTCCTTTAAAACAAAAGCTCCTCCAGAACCAGAACCAGGAAAGACAACACTTACTTTGGAAGCGCTGCTTAAACACGAACAGCGTCAGCTATATGCCAATTCCGACAAGGAACCCACTGTCAACGATGTAGCTGGCAGTTTGCGATCTTTTAGTCTGAATGATGATGATGGTGACGAAGACATGTCTGAGTCCCAGCCGGGCACTTTTAAGACATTCAAAACTTTTGCTTCAAACTACAGTACTTGCACGAATATGAGTTTTAAGAAACTGTTATCGGGTTTTCGGGCTTCGTCAGAATTACACAAGGAAATGCTAGCCATTCTAACTGCTCTGACAGAGATAATCAAAGAGCGTGGCGGTACTGGCACTTCAACGGAATATTTTATTCTACTCATGGAAACCATTGAAGCCAGTGAACAAGAATCAGATATTATAGCCGGAATTTCCTTGCTGGGAATGGGTATTAAATCGGTACCGGTTCCTGTTCTAAGAAAGAGATTCTCCGAGACAGCGCAGACCTTGTTGTCAAATCTTCAAAGGTTTTTGGACTCAAGTAATCAATCCATATCAAAATATGTAAGATTTTTTATTCTACAACAATCAATTGCTTTAAATAATTAGGCTTTTTTAGATTATAGGTTGCCTTTCAGTGCTTCTTCGTGCACAGGAATACATGACTTGGACATACTCATCAACATGGCAATATATCGACGCCATCCTCTCATTTACTGTGCACTCTAAGCCAAAGCTTCGCAAAGCAGCACAGCATGCGATCACGTCTATTATCCGAGGTAGTTACTTCATGCTTCCTCCTAAGCAAAACCCAGATGACCCCGAGGATAAGGCACCTGAGTCTCTGAATCGCGTTAAATATCATCCGGCTGGAAGCCGAGTTGTTCGGTTCTGCCTGAACCAGTTTAAGCCTGAAGTGCTTATCAATTCGCAAACAACTGTTCTTCACGCTCTTTCATTGCTAAAGGACACTTTGGCTGGCTTTAAAACAGAAGACATCCGATCGATATGCGAAAACCTTCTTTCAATAATGACAGCCGCCAATGTTCTAGTACGAACAAATTGTCTACAAGTTTTCCACACTCTATTTCTCTCTAGAACAGACAATCTCAACGGGGATCTATGTGCTAAACTCTTGGCTGCAATTTACGAATATCGTCCTGATCGCTCGGATGTTCGTCAAACCTTAGCATGGCTTACTGTCCTCAAGGAGGGACACATCCATTTGGCTACTCTTGAATTGCAGACATGTGTTAATTCCCTTCCACGATTGGTAGACATTTGCACAACTGATCTATGGATGTCTGATCGATCAGAAATAGTCACTGGGGTTTCGAATATAATCAAAGAAATTCTCCAGGAATGTGTTAAACCGTCATGCGCTAGTGAGGAGACAGCCGAGCAGTTCCGAGTTCCTATCACCAAAATTATAAGTTCGATAAGTAAAGTTCTTTCGGCACCGTTTGGAGATGTCGCCAAATATGTCATATTGACTTTCTCTATTGTCTTCGATATTTGTGGAGAGTTCTTTAGGTGGGTAAATTCTAAACTTAAATAATACAAATGAAAACACTATTTTTTCCTTCTAACAGCAAAGAACTCATGTCTCCATTGGCGACTCTAGCGAACCGTTACGACACTCAAAACTCGCTCCGCATTCACATCGAGCATTCCATTATTTCTGCAATCAAGTCTATGGGTCCTGAGGTTGTGCTCAAAACTGTTCCCCTTACCAACGCCAAGGGAGAAGTTTTGCTCGAGAAATCTTGGCTTTTGCCACTCCTACGTGAAGGGGCAACTGGAGCCACTTTTAAATTCTTCAAAGATGTCATTTTACCTTTGGCTTTAGATTGCAATAACAAATGGAATCAATATACTCAGGAGAAAAATATTTCTCTCTCGCATACGTATGAACTGTTGTGTTGTCAGCTTTGGGGTTTGCTTCCAGGATTCTGTCGTAATCCAAAAGATCCGGAGAATTTCCGTCTAGTTGCTCCAACCCTTGGTAACGCTCTTGACAATAATCCCGAGTTTCGAGCACCCATATTCGATGGTTTGAGTGAATTGATTGCCTGTGAGGACGGCACAATTCGCGGCTTCTTGGGAAAATATTCTAAAAATTTCTTACCTCGTTTGTTTAATGTATACACACAAAAAGCCAATGGAACATATGAAGCAGATTTGCGTAAAAAGGCTTTAGAAGTCATAAAGGTTAGTATCTTTGAATTGTGTAGTAGAATACCCCTAATAAATCTGTGTCTTTTATTCAAGGCTTATGTGGCGATTACTCCAGAAGAAGTACTGAAAGAACTTTTTGAAAATGCAAAAAGCCAATTGACTTCTACAGCAACTGGATCATTTGAAAACGATTCAATTTTCGATATAAACTGTGCCCTGGTGCTGTACCAATCCGAGGATGTCATCAAGACCTTCTTCGATACATTTATAGTTCCAGTTCTTAAGAAGGAAAAATCAAAAATTGTTGCTAAGGATGAGCAGAAACTCAAGAAGCAACAAAGAAAAACTTATGAGTAAGTTCGTTTTAGTAAATGTACCTAGTATTGGATTATTCTAAATTTGAACTTCATTAGACTTCTTCGTGATATTCTTACATCGGATATAAGACAGTGTAAGAAATTTAGCAAAAAGAATGTGGTTGCATTGCAGAAACTATTACTCGAAGCCTTTGCAACCAGCTGCTCAGTGTGTCAAGCTGCCCGTTTGAAGTGAGTGCAAAATTTAATTTACATCTTCCGCTCTTATCTTCACTCATGTACTTACTTAAAAATTCTTAGGTGTCTTAAAATTCTCATCGAGAATCGTAAAACCCTTACAGTCAATGATAAGATTGTTATCAAGACAATTCCCGAGGCAATTGTCAGCTATAGGGAATTCTCTACTCGAAAAGAAAACATCTCAGAAGAAATTATCAAACTGGTTGGCAATCTGTACCAAGAAGCAGATAAACTCAATGATTTCATTGATATTTTAATGGCTGGATTTGCCGGTGATGAGACAATTGTAACCAATTCCATATTAGCATTCCGTTCGGTGGTGCAGAATCTGGGTAAACATTTGACCATTAATACGTTGGAATTCATACTGGATCAGGTGCTTGTATTTTTGGTGCAAAAAAGTCGCGCACAAGCTGAAGCATCAGTTGCTTTTCTTATAACATTGATAAAGGTTATGCCATCGCCTTTGATTGCTAATCATTTGGAAAATATTGTAAGTAATTTTTGAACGGAGTGATTTGGATAGGAACAAAACAAATTTTTCTTCTTTAGATGAAAGCTCTTTCTGCAATGGTGAGCGACACGAAGAGATATTGTCGAATTCAAATCGGATATTTGCTTAAAAAACTCTGTAAAAGATTCACAGCTGACGAACTAATTAAATGTGTTCCTGGAGACGATGAGCTTACTCATCGACGACTGAAGAAAATCCGAAAGCAAATGCGACGAGAAAACCGACAGAAACACGAAGAAGATAGTAAACGTGACGATGAAGACTCTGAAGATGATTTTATTCCAGGGCTCGAAAAGAAGAGCGTCACGTAGGTTTTTTTTTTCTAATATAGAATTTGACATTCATAGTTAATTGTACTTTTTTCAAACTAAGAATTGATGACATCCTTGAAGACT
Organism: Scaeva pyrastri; assembly: GCA_905146935.1. Classification (NCBI taxonomy): domain Eukaryota; kingdom Metazoa; phylum Arthropoda; class Insecta; order Diptera; family Syrphidae; genus Scaeva; species Scaeva pyrastri. The sequence goes on along the minus strand of LR989929.1, from coordinate 9,391,483 downwards.
CCGATTCTGATTTGCCAGATGAAATAAGTAGCGACGATGAGATGGATAATAGCAAAACGAAAAAGAAGTCAAAGAAACATCAAGAAACTTATATTCGGGAAGATCCTGAAGACATTGTCGACTTGGCTGATATAAAATCCATTGGAAATGTTCTGAGTAAGAATATAAACCTTACGAAAACTTGACTTGCTTTGGTAAACTATTAAAATAATCGTTTTTTTTATTAGCAAACAAACCAAGCACCTCTTCGGCAGCAGTTGCGACCTCAAACAAGAAAAAGCAAACCGAAAAAAATCGAGGCTTTAAAACAGCTGATGATGGAAGACTGATTATAAGTGATAAGTTTGTAGACAGTGATTCTGGTGACGGTAGCGGTGACAGCGACGAGGATGATGAAAATGCCGAGTCTCAAAAGAAAACAGCAAAACGAGGAATGGAGGATGATAGTAGTGATGGTAGGTTAAAGAGGACTAATTTGCTTGTACTAATTTGCTTAACTGTGCCTTTTTTATCGATTGTTACAGAGGAAGAAACTGCAGCGGCACCAAGTCGAAAACGTAAAGCTGTTGATGCATTAAGTATGAAATCTGGTAAAACAGGAACCTCGCGTTACACAGCTGGAGGCAAAGGTATTCACAGGCCGGTAGCAGCATCAGTAAAATCTGGCCACACAGGATATTCAGTTCAGACAACCGCATCGATGTACTCAACTAAGAAAGCTCAAGGTGATATGAAGAAGAAAGGCAAATTGGATCCGTATGCATATATACCACTCAGTAGGAACGTTTTGAATAAAAGGTAAACTTGATAATCAATTTCGAAAAATCTGTGCCTGATCCGGGGACTTTATTAAATTTATATTTGCTTTTTGCTGACAGAAAACGAGCCAAACATGCTGGAACCTTCAATGGAATTGTGAAAGGCGCTCGAAAGGGAGCAACAAAGGGTGTCAAAAGCAGAATACAAAAGAAATATAAAAAATAAGCACATCATGTAAAAACAGAATTCTTAAATAATTTTATTTTCGAAACATAAAATGGATTTTATTTATTTATAAAATAAATATTTGTTTGCATACAAAAATACTCTGACTTTTCACTAAAATATTTTGACTATTTGTAGCACCAGGAATAAATGATTATTATGTGATTTATAATTTTTTTTTACATTTTACTGTTGCTATGTTCAGTTTTAAAAAATTGCTCCACAATATATTTGCTATGCCATTTCCCAGCAGGATCATCACCTTCCATTGTCTCTTCGTAGAAATGCAATTTATCTTCTGCATCAATTATTATTACACTGTGCGTCCTACTGCCATAGCCAGCATCGGGTATTTTAACATTGATTGCACTTAAATGATTTCCCCAATTCGGAGCACGACCAGCTAGCTCTTCATCGGGCCAATGCTTTGTTTCGTCTTTTAAGAGATCAAAACATTTTTGGACTAGAATTTCCTGAGATACTTTATTCTCTGTTTTTAAATATTCTTGCAGAATTTCCTCAAAACTTTTACGTCCTGCTATGACTTTTTGAAATGGAGAGTCACCTGGACTGTTGCCAAATCCATAGCATTTTAATTCTTGATAAGTTTTAATGTTTTTTGGGGCATTGCTAGACAACATAATCGAAGTCGGTGAAGAATTACTGAAAGAAACCAGATAAAAATAAGTTACGCATACGCCCGAGTGACTGCCAGAAAATCTGAATCAACTCACTTTATTTCAATTGAAACGAAATTAAATGCATTGTATTTTTCAGCTTCCGCCAAGATTTGGTTATTATATTCTTCAGCAGATAAGTCACCCGAGACAAAATCAGACACAATCATTCCTCGGCCTAGTAAGAGATTAGTGGTTGGTGGTGCTTTGAAATGTTTTCATAGGTGGAACATATTAAATGAGCAGCAAAGGCGTCAAATGTAGTATGCGAAAATTTAGTTATATCTATAGTAGTTACAAAATGATATCAACTTACTTTGAGGGTCCTTTAGTTTTGGTTCGCCAGTGACATTAAGCAAAGCACCCAATTTAAAGGAACCATTTTTTCCGCTTACAGCCAACCAAGTGCCACCTTCACGTCCTGCTTGCAAATCAATTCCTACGAAAACCAAAACATCCCATTTAGATTAAACAAAGAATCTCTATCAACAACAATTATTACCACCAAAAACATGTGAAAACTTTGACCATCTATCAGCGTGCAGTGTTTCTCTTGAATAGAACTCATCACGATTTGAGACAACAATCAATTTGATACCATTTGGTCCAGGATTGGAGTTGACATAAAAGAATATAACACACATTTTATCTCCTACACTTCACACACTCCACTCAAGTTCAAGACAACCTGAAGAAGACTTTGATCTTTGGGAAACACTGTTGTTTTGAGTTTTTAATTCATGAACGAAAGAATTAAATGGTTTTTTAGTGAGGTAGTGTTAAAAGAACATAATAGATAGCTTGATAGCTTTTTAGGAACTATGTGACAGTAAAAAAAATTAGGAAGAAAGAAAAATAAAACAAAGAAGGGCAAAGTCTATTTTCTATATTCCAGCTGTTGAGTGAATTGTTGTGTTGTTTTGATAAGAATTTTTCTATAGAAGAATTATGAATTATTGTGAATTGTTCTTAAACAGATTTTGGGGTGCGTTCAGTAAATAAAAACTCATTACTTTGGACGGTGAATCAACACCAAGAGATATTAAAAACATTGGTGAGATTCTGTGGTGATATTAGAAAAAAAAAGTACAGCGAGATATCTCTTACAAGAATTCGGCTTTTAGCAGACCATAACTTTCATCGTTATTTGAGATGCACTCATTATAAATATAAAGCGGAATTGGCTCTGGGATAGTTGAAAACTGAATTTTATTTGAAAGTTTTTTGATGAATATGTCAAACCACTTGCCATTCTTTTGGATATGATCACTAAGGCCGACAAATTTTAACCCTTTAGACTTTTCTTGTGAAGGTTACTGAAATTGTTCACTCGCAAAATCAATAAAGACAATGCCATCGGTTAAATTCAGTCAGTAAGACACCTGAGAAATTATTTTTTATTATTTAACTAACTTTGATGAGTTACTGTACCTAGTAAGTTTCTATTTTTAACTAGTAATAATCCGAATATTACTAACTGAATATAAACACTTTGCCCTCAAATATTCAACTGATTCAAATATCAAATAATATTAAGTGTCTGCGTTACATGAAATTGCTTTTAAATGCATCCCAATATAAATGTACCTACTACAAAATTATCCAAACAAATTTGTGTCTTATCAGATAATCTTTGTTTAATAACTTAAAAGTGTATGTACGAGTACTGTTTGCTTTAAATGTTTTATGATAATAATAACGGTACTTAATTGCGTTTACAAAGGGTGTATTATGTATTGCTATTAATTTTAAAAAGCAATAGGAATGTGCAGTACAAGACGTTTTTTAGTGCCATATGTATTTTTGTTAATGTGTGCAAAAATAAGTCTGTCATGAAATGAAAATATTTACACAACAAATCACAGAATCTTAAGCTTAAGCTGCAAATGTCAATTTTGAAATTCTCATTTTAATAAACATTTCAAAAATCACTCCGAATTTATCCGATTCTGAAATCGGAATCTTTTAATTGAAAAATTAAGAGATTATTAATGGCACTATGGCAGTACTGTACCGCTACCGACTACCGAAATTGAGTGACATTACTCTTTAAATTTAACTATATTAATTAAAGCTTTCTGCAAAAGCACATTAATAAAAAAAAATACATACTCAAAAGCAACAGGGGTGTGACTGAGTACGTTAAGTGTGAGGAGTGGCGCCAATGGGCTAAAGAAAGCAAAGTTCAGAAACAAACAGAGAAAAGGAAGGGGATACAACATACAAACTATGTATTAAGTAGTATACTCGGTTCGGTGTATACTCTTTTCTGTATTTTTTAATTTTTATAGATGAGAAAAGAGAAATGAGAATTGTACATGTCAGCCCAAGGCACAAGCACAACTACTACAAGTGAAAGAATCGGCAAAATTGGTGTTGGTGTTGGTGTGTTGATTTGTAAAATATTGCATAAACTTTTGTTTTTGTTCTGTTTCTGACTTCTGTGCTCTGTGACAGACGACAGTGTTGCAGATTGCAGTTGTTGGTTGAAAGTTCTCGTGTGAACGTTTGAAAATTTGTATCTACGCATTGTGTCTATTCTCTTTCATAAAAAAAAACACAAGGTACCTACCTACCCGTTGTAAATAAAACAAAAATATTTAAATTTGATTTTTTGCAAAAAAAAGAACCACCATACGAAATTTGGCGACCAAGAATGTTGATTATGTCATGAATTTTTGTTTAATATAAAAATAAAGTGTGTGGTCGATGTGTATGCAGTGTGCCGTATCGTTGTTGCGTGTTATCAAATTCGAATAAATTAATATATGTACATATTAAGTACGAGTATAACCACCGCCACCGCCACCGCCAGTCATTCCGTTCCATATCCATTGTTCGAGAGAAGAAAAGTCTGTTTTCTACACTACAGTGACAGTCTACAATTTACAAACTTGCCACTGCCAGAATAAATCGTTTTTTTTTATGTTTCCTGCATTCCGCTCTGCTCATTCTGTTGTGATTTCTCTCCCTGCATGGCATGTAGGTGTAAGCTGCTAAATACAAGCATACCTACATACATTTACCCCGTCCCGGGTTTTATTTTATCACGTGCTTTCCTTTAGTAAATACATATATATATTTTCCTTTTCTCACTTAATTGCACTCTTGAATTTCGAGTGTTTTTCGTTTATCGTTCAGCGTTGATCTTTCGTTTCATCAAACTAAATTCCAAGCAAAGCAAAAACATCGAGAAAGTCTACGACGAACGGCGACGACGGTCTACCTCAATACTACACTGCAAGAAATTTGAATTTTAGTTCTCAATTTCCCCGAACTGAGTGAGAAAATCGTTGCTCGTGGTTGCTCCTAGTTGGTTTTAGTTCACGAAGTGAGGAAATTACGTGCGAGATTGTTTTTTTATTTTTATTTTATTTGAATAATATTTTGCTGCTACCCAATGAATATTTTGTGAATAAATTTTATTTTTAGAACACTGTCATACACTAGTTTATTATTGAAATAAAACAAAAATAATTAAATAAATTAATTGTTCTGCTTAAAAGATTGTCCATATACCTACCTACATAAACGTGTCGGAAGTATTTTCCCTTGGGAACATAAGTTTGCAACAAAAAGAAGGCCAAGTGATTTAAAAAACTTTAACTTACGAGTTCATCCAACCGATTGCTGCAATATTTTTGAATTATTTTTAATTTGGCTTTTGAACAAGGTGAGTTTATTTTATGTACATGTAAATTAATTTTTTGATTGTGCTAAGGGCAGTTTTAATTTGTTCTATGTTCTATCAAACGCGACTTAGTTATGTGGGTTTTAGGTATGATTATTAGATAATCTGCGGTTATCTCCTTTTTTGTCTATCCAACCAAGTTGTCTTTACTTTTGTATCATACTTTAATCAAGCTTTAATTATGTTTGTCGTAAATATATAGGCATTTGATTTTTTTGTCTATTTTAAGATAAAATTCCACTTAAATGCAACAATTCACTCAATAATCTGCAATCTGAGTTATTATTCATGTTCAAAAGAAAATTAATATGAACAAACATATGCGAAAAAATCTGGTATATTGCTCATATTTCGTATTTTCGTATTAATTTTTTGTTATCTCTTTGTATTTGACCAGTAGTGGACTGGTTTTCAAAGGGGCCCCTTAATTTTTATGCAGGGCTATTTAATTTAAAATTCATTCCCAGGAAAAAAAGTTCATCGTTTTTTCTTAAAAAGAAAATTTTGCTGATTTTAAACGATCTTTTTTTTTTGTATTTGGTAACTAGGTACTATGTAGTAATAATAAAATCAGAAAATGGCTACTATTATAATTTATTGCATTACACTCCTATTAACACTTGTTCATTAATGAATTGATAATGTGCTTTGTATCTAGTAACATTATCTAATATCGGTTTGCTTAAAATTTTAAAACTGCAAGATGTTACCATATTTCGACACTCCAATCACATGAGTGTTTAATTTTTTCGCGTTCTACATAGGTAGGTATATTGTTGTCATTTACAAGTTTATATTTGACAGTTCATAAATTATTTCTCTACTACACGTGCTTATTAGATTTTTCTTCTTCAGGGCTGTCACTGTTTGTTTTTGTAATTCAAATTATTAATAAAATAATATAACACATTTAACAACATTCATATTCCTAACTGTTATTCTCCATAATCAAATCAGGAGGGTCGATTTCGATCTAACAAGCTATTCATGCACACATGATATGTCTATGTTTATGGTAGGTAGGTTACATACATACATGTGTATACATATGTACCAAATAAAGTAAGTAGGTACTTTCGTATGACTTGATGCATATGCACATGGCATACCTACATGTGCAAAAACAAGTGTGTATCCACAAATGCATTTTATATTTCATACAAGAAAAGCTGTCTATCTCGCTTACGCCACAAACAAATTCTGAGTCTCTCTCAATATAATTTTGCTTTGTTCATTTCGTATCGTATTATCGTAAAGGCAAAGGCAACTAAAGCAAACCGAACCAAATGAAACCAACAAAAGAAGAAGAAGAAGAAGAACAACAACAACGGCAATGGCAATAATATGAAAACGACGACTGTGCTGTGCTGTGCGTTGTCGGTGTCGGTGATCTCAAATGATGTCAAAGCTTTGATAAAGAGAACAAACAAAGATTGGCGTGATGTGGAAAACAAGTTGAAAATGATGGTGGCCGTGGCGGGTGGTGGCCTGGCGACGGCGAGGGTGAGGGCGATGGCGGGCCAGACCAACAACTACTAGAAGGCGAGGCGGCGGCGGCGGCATTGGCAATCGTATGAAACAAAACAAAAACAAAGAAATATAGTAAATATTGTGTTGTTTTTACATATGTACATACATACAGATGTGTGTGTATGTGCATTTTTAAATTGTAGTGTAGTGAAGGCGTACGTTACGGCTATACGCTCTCGAATGTTGGGGAATTTATATGCATTCGGTAAATTGATTACAAATAATGAACGTTAGTGTTGCCACCTGGCATAAAAAATAAGTAGGTACCTACGTGGTCATTTTTCAGCGGGAAATTCGCGTTTCAATCGTCACGCCTTGAGTAAAATTTGATCGTCTGGTAAAATGACACTTGAAAGATCCCTATTTGACTCAGTAACAGTCTAAGCCTGAAATATTTTTGATGTGGTAGGGTGTTAAAAAAAAAAAAATTGACATTTATGCCTTCTATTACCGTCACTCATTTTGCCGTTTAATCATTATTTCTTGCTCCTGTGTTTTACTAACCATGAAGTTTGGAGTAGGACAGAGTAACGAAACTTCAAAATGAGTCATCTCAAAAGAGTACAATGTGATTACTGATTAGTGTCAAAGAAAAATAGACTATTTTTGTGTTTTTAAAAAAGTCGACGAAACAGCGCGTAGCAAATGCCATGCTTAAATATTTGTAACCAACACTTTGTCGATTTTGGGTTTAGAGACACAAGGACGTAACTATATTTTTTTCATGTTTTGACTGAGTACCTACATACATACATATGTATGTATGTACATATGTCACTTTTTTAAGAATATAGCATTCTGTATTTGTAGGTACTGTGGCAAAAAATTGTACCTTATAAGTTATATACCTAGCTTATGCCTACAGAATAATAAAAATCTTTGTATGTACATATGTATATTTATCTATACATCAATTAACCATGGCCATGTTGCAAATCTGTCAAATCTTAAAAATAGAAGAGAAAACCAAAAAAATAAAATTGCCCAAAATAGCCTTCGTATGCATAAATAAATAATGACACCTGTCAAGGCCAAAGGGCATGTTTAAAAAGAAACCCTATGGATTTTCTAGAACTTTAGTAGCTATGTACAGTACATGGTGGGGGTAGATATAGATACTTCCAATCCTAACTATTGCAGTAAATATCAACAATACAATGTGTTGGAACAATTAGAAAATATGAAGTTAGTTTTAAGGAAATTAAGACTGCTAGAGGCAACATGAAAAACAAATACAAATCTAATTCCAATAAAACTAACAATAGACCAACAGAGACCTCAAATCTCAGAAGCAGCGCCTCTGGTGACTGGTACTCTCTATCTGATATAATGTAAAGTCTAGAGCTCTTGCTCTGGTACAAAGTCAAGGAAAGTGCAAAACAAAGAGATTATAAAAGCTTTTACTGCATTGAACGTCGTCGTCGTAGTCGTTTCTTTGTTGAAACCTGTAACCTCAGCGAATGTGTGTGCATGTGTATGTGTATTGTATGTGTATGTACATTTTCACTCTATCCACTATCCCAGAGGAGAGAAAGCATCGTGTGCTTAACAGGACCGCATCTTGTGGTTCTGTTTCATTCAACCAGTAGTTTATCCCAGATTTCAATTCAACGCACAAGTGGAACACAAAACAGACAAAATGCTGCTTAAACATACACTATTCGTATACACTAAATCCCTGTTTTCTTGTTTTTTTTTCACATTCTATTCCTCGGAATTCCCTTTCCTTACAAGCCCGTTCATAAGGATGGATGGAAAAGACATTAGGAAAATTTGTACCTATGTACATATTTCTATCTCAGGTGGGCTTTTGCACTGTTGTATACTTATTTGTGTATGTTGCAAAGTGTAAAGTTTTCAGATTATTCAGAGACATAACAGAGAGTGTGCGTCTGCATTATTTATAAACATACCTAAATGTCATGTATGTTGTACATACATACTTACATAATAAGTTTATGTATTCATCCGGGCTGACTTGTTTTTTTTTGTGTGTGTTCCCGGTTGAATGTACGCGCAAACGTCATCGTAACGTAACATTGAAGCAAGTTGTTAGTTTTTTCTTTTCCATCAATGGTCACAGTAGTGAACAATTTTTGTCATAGGCAATTGTTTTTTGAATTAGAGCTGCAAAGCAAAGACAAAATGATACCTAGATATTAATAATTTAGAAAGTAGTGTTGCATTATTGAATTTTCTCCCAATAGCAATATTAATCCTTGAATCGCGTAGGTTAAGCGCGAGCTAGTCTTCTGAAATGTCATTTTCGAAGATTAAATTTGATTATCACCAATATTTGCGTTTTATTCATTGTATGTAAATTACAATTGGAAGCAGATTAACCTCATTTCAATTGAATTTAACAATTTACGATGAGAAATTTGAGAAATCCAAAAAAAAGTTAATTTTCTAACCATTTTGGATACTTCATAAGTATTTTATTACAATTTAATCTTAGCAATATACCTACCTAGTTATAACCCGAGCAGAAATGCCATTTGCTTTGACAGTCAATGAATGATATTCTCCAGAATATCAAACAGATCTAACTCTTTCAATGCTAACGAAATACCATTCCAACATTTCTTCCCAGACTATGAGGGTATGTCATGTTAGATATCTTAAAAACACCGCAAACACATACTCCCACAATGTATTTTTATTTTCTTAGAACATATTAGTGATTATTTTATTACTCCAATTAATTTATTATAGTAATAAATGTACTCAAAGAACGAGAGAGAGTATTGAATATTGGTATTTCACACATACTTCACCCGCCATGCGTCGCGTCGGTTGCCGCTGCTGCTGCTGCTGTTGCCGCGCTGTTCCAAGTACCTACTCGTATTGGTTCAATTTAAAAGCTGTGTCGTCGATAAGTAGAGATACATTGTTGAGCATATTTGTTTTGTATATAAAATAATCTAGTACGTAGAAATATACAAATTTTCCAAGTGCTTGTTTGACCTTGAAAAAAAAAACGAAATATTTTGAATAAACAACATTTTTTCTTTTTTTTTTAATTTTTGGCAACAAAACGATCTTGACATGGTTTTATGAGAATAAGAAAGAGAAAGAATCAAACACAACTCTCTAGGTTATGGTCAAGGATATTTTTGTTTGATTCATCGCATATCGGTTTGAAGTTGTTTCTGGTTATAATCTTATGATTTTTATTTATTCTTTTTAACTATAAAGTTTTTGATTCTGGTTTTCGAGTCCGCATAAATACATACATATATGCATGCGAAATGTATGTATGTATGTATGTATGTAGGTACATATGAATGTAGTTTTTTGTTTTAAGTTTTAGATAATATCTAATGTATAAAATGTGCGTTCGAACTAATATGGTTGTTAGTGGTATTATGACTTTCTAGCAATGAACTGATTTAAAGGTCTACGCGCCAAAACATTGATATCCCAATATCTCGCATGAATTCGTTTAAAAAGCATGCAAATGTCTGCCTTACTAAACCATCTCTTTTAAAAATTAAGTGGGAGTGAGATAAAACGATAAGATGTCAAAATGAGCGAATTTAAAAAAATTCTATGTGAACTCCGTTTGTGAAACATGATTGAGACCTGTCAAAATATTTTTTTTTTTCAACATACCAAACTTAGGTATTTTCAAACAACTGAAGATTGAAAAGTGAAAGTATCGAACCAAACGCTCTATTTTTTTTTCAATTCATGCAAAATTCGATGAATAATAAGTTGCGGATAGATTCGGAGTGAGTTTTTGACTGTGGTATAGAAATGTCAAAATTGACATTTGATGATTTCTTTTACAATACACTCATAGGATTTTGTTATTAGTAGTATAGCTTTTATAGAAGAAACATTAAGATCAGTTACAAAACAAATTATTTCCACTGTAGTTGCAGCGCGATTGCCATCTCAAATAAATAAAATATTTTACATTTTCTTTAATAATAGAAAAAAAATATAGAATACATAGAAGTATATTAATAAGTAAATAAAGTATTGTCTACATGACATACTTAATTTTAACTTAACAATAAACGAACAAACAAAAACAAAAGCCCAAAACAATTGTGTGCTTATATTTAGAAATTCATATTTCACAGAAATTAAATGCATTTGATAGAATATAATACATATATGTATGTATGTATGTAGATATGTACTTATACATTTATCTGTTTTTTGCCTTTATAGAATGAATATTTATACACAGGTACTATATATAAACAAATAAGTATGTACTGTACATATTATTTTTACATTTTCGTACAAAAACATCACAAAATATAATATGAACGTTTGTATACGCTCGCTATACCAGTCCAAGACAGCTCGGATTTTATTATTTTTCTTAATCTTGTTTATTTATTTTTGTCCACTTCGTGAGATTATACTTGTTTTCATTTTATACCAGTTTGCATTTCAAATAAAATTAAGTTGGTATCGTTTTATAATTTTTTTTTCTTTCTCCGAATAAAATATTTATTTTAGTCAATAAAGATATTTGCCATATTTATTTTGACATTAAGTACAAACAAATTAACTGATAAACTACATAACGTATGTATGTTTGTACCTATATGCTGGTTATAACTACATATAACTTCAAAAAGCACGTATGCGTGACATGATAATAGAAGTCTTATGTTTGTAATACATAACTGTAGATAAACGTTTGTTTTTTTATACATCCTAAAAATTTGTTTCTTTTGTTTGAATACCCCTGTTCGGAATTATAGTTTAATTAAGACTTTCAGTCTTTTAGGAAACAATAAAAATAAAACGAAGTTGTAAACAGCAATCACTGACATTTTTATCCTATTTTAAAATAATTAGACCAAAGTAAGATTAACTATTTATTGCTAAAAAAGAAAAACTTGGAGTTAATTGTACAATTAAATGAATCTTGTTTTTTGACATTGACTCCGTTTTGCAAGGATCCAAAACAGACGTACAAAAAAAGACATAAATCCTTACATAATCAATCGGGCTCAAAATCCACAACAAACAATGTCGGGTTTTTGAGATTCGATTGTGTTTCTTGACGTATCTAGATATTTACTTATTCAGAAAAATGGATAAATTTTCTGTAATACTGACGGTCAGTTTCCATATCTCTCCAGAGGTCATTCAGTGAACTCATGTTGTTATTGTCTATTGTCGTTTACTGAGGTCCTGGTTCAATTCACGACGAAAAATTCACCAAATTGTAACGTAACATTCTTATGAGTGACGTTTGATCATCAAGTTCCTCGGTTTTGCATTTTGTGAACGTACCTTTTAAGAGGTTTGACTTATCGTTTTTTGAGCCATTAGTGGATTCAAATTTATCCATGGGAAGGTGTATTTTTGAAGTGGTAACAAACGGAATTGAATTAGGATGTATTTCTAAAACTGCTGTATTAAAATAAGAACTGTTTTATTTGATCTATGTAATTAAATAAGCTAGATTTTCAGACAGTTCTTATTGCTACCACAACTCTCGTGCGTGTTTTAAATGTTTAACTTTATGCATGTGATCTGATCTTATAATCCATTAATTTAATCGAAATAATATAGTAGGTAAACTTCGATCATTATAAAATGTTCCGGCCTGTCCTGATGCTTATCTTCAAATTCAGGAAAACACATTTTTTTGGCTTTTTGTCTATAATCTCAGAACTCACAATTATTGTACTTCATTTTTCTATTTTCCAAACGTTGTATTCTTCTAAAAAGCCCCGTGCCACATAATGTACATTTTACATACACACAGAACACAGTGTAAATGGCGTATATAAATGCATTTTTTGCTCAATTATCTGATTTATCTAAACGAATACAAGTGCGAACGTGCTAATGAACGATTGGAGAATGGCTATCCCGATAAAGAAAGCAAAACAAAAAAAAAATTGTTTTCAATTTAAAAACACATTTTCGTTTGATTGTATGTATGTATACAGTACACATGTATGAATTTATCCATCAAGTTAAAAGAAAGAAAGAAAAAAAAAAACAACAAAAGCATGTGCACATTTCGAACTAAAAATAGACAGGGTGGCGTATGCGCAATATTTTTTTTTATCAATCAAGATTCACAACCCCTCGTTCTCGGATGTTATACCTGATTAAAAGATTGAATTGAAACAGCAAAAAAAAAAAGAAAGAGAAAACAAGAAAAGATTCACTTTAAAGATATTCGTCAACAGATGACACATTTCTCTTTATAACCTATCTATCGACAATAATTTAAAATGTAATAGGTATGTAACTTAACCGCGTAAACAAAAAAAGCTTCCCTGTCTATTCAGTGTGTGTTTGTGGGAGATGGTTTTTGGTGAACGGGGACATGGGGAGTTGTTTTATGGCAAATACACTGAAAACAATCTGAATCATACACTGACAAGCCGAAGTGTTTACAATCAATTATTTTTATTATATTTTTTATATAAATTTGTGAGTAGTAGTTCACGCAACACCATCATTTGCCATGTGTTGAGTATGCCCTATGTAAAATATACAAGAGAATGACGAACAAAATGGAAAAAAAGAAAGCACATGTTTAATGCTTTTGTTTACTCCTGCAACGGGCGCACCAGGGACGGTATAGGTGGGTTACAAATGAACATTGTTTTTTTTTTTTTTTACTTGTACATATATCAAAATGTATTGACTTACAAGTTATTTATGCTTACATTTAAAAATAAACCAGGTCAAACGTTTTAGCAATGTCAAAATGTGACTTTTAAGCTTCATATCGTTTGAAATGTCTTTTGTTTGCCATCAGTGTCGTGAATTTTACTCTTAAAATAACGAAATGTATTTTCTTTGTTACATAACTGTATATGTACATATTTTGTCAATTTGTTAGCAAATAAGGATATTTTATTGATAAGGAATGATTCGGAATTAAGTAAAAAAAAAGACTTACGTATTGAACTAGCAGAATGGTTTACAATTTGAACTTTGAACGACTTAAACCTTGTTTGTAAACACACCCTTAAATCAATAAACAAACTGTCTTATGTCAAAACGAAATTTACGTGTAGTTCACATATCCAAGCATATTTAAACGTCAGTGACAAATATGTATAACTTTTTGGTTATATGTATATATTTTAGGTAAAGGGTCTTTGGTGCTCTTTAATTTTATCGATTTAAATATAAAACAAAAAAATTAAATCTTAATACCTATACAGTATAAACATGTTACTAATGGGATACGGCCCTGGATTTTAGTATATCTACACTTTAAATGCGAGTGTCTGTTATGTGTTGTAGGTGGAATTGGCAACTTAACTTAGAGTCAATGCAGCTTTCAACGTATAAAGCTCACATTGTTGGTGATATTAATTACAATATGTTGTAGTGGTGTTTCGAGGGGAAAGGGACACTCATATAATGATTGCACATTACAGTTTTATGACAACGACTAACAAGTTGAATAAAAAATTATTAAATGAAAAAAAAATAACAAAATGGTGTTGTTTGCTTTTTGATCTCATTTAAATAATTAAATTATTATTATTATCTACGACTTAGTTCGTTTTCGTTAAGAAATTTTTAAATTTTTTAAGATTTAGAATTTGTTTTTTAATTTAAAGATGATGTAGGTATGTATCTTTTAACAAAATGCAGCTTCTTTGTGCAGTAAAAAAAACCATGACAAATGGCCTACATACGTGTCAGTTTAATGTCATCAAAATTGTGCAATGTTGCCAGCATTACCTACTTGAAATTAAATAGGAATTCTATGTACAGGGATGTATAAGATATGACTAATTTAAGGTTAATCATGTAGAATAAACTGCAGAAAAACACAAATTTCTATTTGTTTGTTAAAGTATTAACTTGAATGTTGCATGGCGGTGTGTCAAACTCTGCCATATACCAAGAAAAAACATTGACCACAATGTGTCTGTCGTTGCTGTCATCGTGCTCGCCAATAGCGATAACTACAATAATAGTATGATTTGAAAGTTTATAACTTTGTCTCTTGTTGATCTAAGGGCTCTGTCTCTCCCTCTCTCTCTCTGTCTTTCTCTCTCTTGACATACAAAGTTACATGGGCTAAGCTAACTGGCCTGGCTTTATGTGGTGTAAGTGGAACTACGTGGTTTCTTAAAAGAGAATAAGAGAATGCCGGTTCTGATGGTTGTTTTCATCATGACTCAAGAAAAACTTTTGAAAAGAAAATACCAACCAAATGAGAGAATAAAATTTTGTATGTACGAGTCTGTGCATAGAGGAGCATGCTTACAAAGTCAAAAAAAAAAACAACAAAAAGAAAAAAACAAACAACAAAAACAAGAAAACGTGTATAGTGTAGTATAGTATTTCTATGATTTACAAAAGCTGTGTTGACGTGGAGTTCTAAGGCTTATTTTGATAATCTTCATGGGGACGAGTATATAGCAGCTTTTTGTGTGTTTTTATTTTCGTTTGGAAAGTGCCGGCTTGGAAGAAATAAAACATACATATACCATACCAACTTACATGAAAGTATACATACATAAATAAAAGATAACTATGGCTTAGGTGGGTTGGTATAGATTATTTAAATTAAAATGTGCTAATGTCCGCGTACAAATGTATGCATGTACATATGTACATCCATAAGCCCGCCAGCCAACCAACCAGCCAGTCAGTGAGTGAGCCTATTCAGGTATAGAAATGAATAATGAATATAAAAAGTAAAAAAAAAAATGACAAAAATAGTTGCTAGGTGTTTTTATTTGGAGAGTTTAAAAGTTACTGACCTTTTTAATGACTTAAAAATTATTTCGAAGATTTATACTAAAAAGAATCTTGCCATTTTGAGATCTTATTAAAACTAGCCTTTTTTAAGTTTTGCAACATTTATTCGAGAGATGTGGGATGAACATTTTTAATAGTTGTTGCGTTTCTTAGTAACTTTTAAGCACCAGCTAAATGATTTCACACGAATTCGCTTAGTAATTTTTTTAAGCTTAATATCATACTTAAATTGTGTCAGTATAAAAGAAAAAGAAATTAAGTCATAGTCATTATCCCTCAAAATGAATATTAAAATGGGACACTTGGGCGTATACGCATTTTTTAAAAATTATTATTATTTTAAATCAATATTCTTCGAACAATATTTGTCAAGTTTTATGTATTATGCTATCTGCTTTTATTGAAAGAAAGAATTAGGTTTGCCGAGCTAGAAAATGATTAAAAAAAATCTGTTTCATTTGCGGTTTATTTTAGAATCTAAGAAACGTTTAATATTTGCTACAAAAGAAATTTGTCATCAGAAGAACATGAAAATCATATTTTTTTCTATATATTATATGCAAGCCTCTTTTTGAATAAATTCCGCATGAAAATTTAATATAAAACAAAACCGTGGGTAATTAACAGCGAGATTTTAGTGTTGCTGTGTTGGTAAAAAAACCATTCATACGTAGAAGGTAGTTCACAAGGCTTGTTTTTGAAGAAGTAAATTTTAGTTTTGTATATTTTTTGAAGAGGTCACAAATCATATGTAGAAAGACATACTTCAAGCATGTTGATGTTGTCATATTATTTGCAAGAAAAATCATCAAGTATAATAGCAACAATACCATCATAAAAAGTGAACAAAACAAGTAGGTAATAGGTATGTACTGTACATCTACAATCTACATACTCGTATACGCTAAAAATGATTTAAATTTCATAAATAAAGTCTCCAACGTCACTGTCAATTTGCACAGAGCGATGACTTTCTCTCAAAGTCAGTTTGACAACGACCACGACGACGCGCAGCATTTTTGCCAAAAACAAAACGCAAAAGCACCATCATTAATTTATATACATATGTATTTACGTATAAATCGTAAATTGACCTCCATAGTCATTTTCATTTCCATTTCCATTATAATGCTTTAGCTTTAGCTGTACATTTTTGAAGCTTGAGCCGAGTCGAAGTGAAGCCAACTTTTGTTGAATTGTATATGCGTCTATTCCACTCATTGCTTTGTTTTTCTGTCATCCATAAGATCCAACATCCAACCCACGCAAATTGCTCTCCTCAGATTCTAAATTGTCAAAACAATATACTTGTTTCTCAATTTATTATAGGTATACTCAAATTTAAGTGTGCATTTTTAGTAGATTTATATACTATATACCTACCTATGTATTGTATATGTAATTTATTTATTATGTACAATAAAATTCTATGAATGACGTTTATATGGGCGCTTGTTTTCACGCAAAATATGATGTGGAAGTAAAGGAAACAATATGTACGTCCGAAAAGACTTGAAATATAATAATAAAAAAAAATATCACCACAAACTCCTTCGGACATTCACTTTGTCTTCATTTGCTTATTTCGACGATACAAAATAATATTACCTATAAAAAAAATTAAACTATAAAACTGGGTCCGGATAAAGGCTTTTTGATAGACACTTTAACTTCGGATCACCTTGACAGAACTTTGGATTTTTGGACCTTATATTTATTACCTTATGAATCTGTCACTTTACAGAATTTGAACTATAAAACTTAAAATTTAGTTTTTTTCTGTTCAGAGGATTATTTTTGAATGTCCACCAGACCGCGGTAAATTAGCTCACAAAGAATTAAAAATGAGCGTTCTGAGGAACAGTTTGAACTTGACAAATGTCAGGCGAGTAAAATTATTGAGAAATCTTATATCAATCAAAATGTCGGTAAAGCAGGTTGTTCGGAGAAATGACGAATTTCAATTTGTGATGCTTAAATGCACTTTAAAGATAAATCTAAATTTAATGTAGGTATACCTAACATTTAAAGAAGACTCGATGTTCATACCTCTGCTAAAAAAGAAGAACACCTTATGGAAATTTTGACAGTTCGATTTGTTCTTTGGTTCTGTTCATTTACTTTATTCGAATGTTTAAGCCCATATAGTTCTGTTCTTATATATGTATGTTTGTAGCGAAATCAACATTTTAAATTTAAGGCCTATGTTCGATAGTATGAATGGCCTTGAACAGAAAAAAATTCAATCTCGTCTTTATTCCAGTCTCGCTGGCCTTGTTTAGTGATACTGTACCTATTATTAACATTTTTTTTTTCGAGTGATTTGATAGTTTGGGAGTGACATTTGGAAAGAAAATGTATAGACTTTTTAAATTCCATTGGTCAGAAAAAAAAATCCGAACTCTGGATTGTATACATTCATTATTGGTGTTTTACATTTCTTACTTCGTTTGCCTCCTATTCATTTTTGAAAAATCAAAAAAAAAAAATGTTAAACCGCGCATGAATTTGTCAAAAGAAAAACAAAAAGAAGAAATATCCCGCGTGGTTGGTGAAATTATAATAAAAAAGGTAAAAACAAAAACAAAAACAAAATAACAGTATGTTAAACATTTTTTCTTTTTATATTTTTACTGTTTATTTGAACGTTGTTGCTTGATGTGGTGAATGCTAAAATGTTTTATATGCACCGTTACACATGAGTAATTTTTTTGGACAAACCTTCCTATAATGGAAGTTGGTTCGTGTTGTTTTGTGTGAAAAAACGGACAAATAAATTTTTATTTAAGCGTTATAGGTGACTTCATGTGTACCTATATACAGATACACATGTTTATTGATACTAAAAGAAAAGCTGGAAGTAGAAAATTTTTAGTGCTTTAATTTGTTAAATTTGTAACATACATACATTCCATTTCCCTTTTATTTGGTATACGATGTAGGATGAACAACAAAAAATGTCCTTTATTTCTTTGCCATCACTTTAAAATTAAACTGAATTTTAATTCATCGAAGTTCAACTGCGTTGGAGCCATAGTCAGATACCTTCACCCAATTTGTGATGGATACAAAATATAAAAAAAGGACGACTATATATACAAGTAATTGAAAAATGATGTACCTACTTAATCTTTTAATGGCAGATTGGTCACAGTTAAGTGTGTGCAATGATGGATGATTTGGCAGCTTGACATGGGAACAAAACTTAATTTCCGGGCGAGTTCGATTTGTCGGTGAACCGTCATGATTTTCAGTATGTTTCCAATGCTTTCTATTTCTAAGTTTTTTTTATTTATTTGTAATAAAAATAAAAAAAATATTCAAGTTTTTGAAAGAAACAGAAGTAAACAACTGGGTAATGCATGTTTCGAGTTGTTTTCTATATAATCCTCTGTTTACACTTTTTTCGTTTCCTTGTGCATTGGTTTAACTGTTTCTTTCTTCATAATTTCGCTACACTAAGAAGCTGTGAAAGGTACCAATGACATCCAGTCGTCCAATTATTCAATATTAAGAATTATTCATCCATCGTAATGAATATGCCGAATATGTTTTGAATATTTACCTATAAAAAGTATAGAATTCCGATCAAAAATTATTTTTCGGGCAGATTTATATTATATGTAGCAGAACTGATTCTTAGTGGCGTTATTTTGACTTGTTCAAATATTCAGCCGACTAATTTTTTGGCGTGAATTCTAAATATTCATATAGTAGACATTAATTTTCAATATACATACATATTTGAAACGTCAAAATCAATCTTATTTATTTAAACTGTTTTGACAGCTTGAGGGCACATACAAACTGTTAACAGCAACCTATTGACTCTGGATGGTATGCAGACTAAACCAATCAATTATTTATTTTAGATCTAGTTGAGGTAAGATGATTTTTGATCGTAATTCGAATTGGTAACTTAAAATCTATAAGTATTAAGTACCTTACCTACAATTTAAAATAAATTCAATCAACTTAATAAAATTGGGTCGCCCATTTTCAAAGAATTTAAGCTTAGCATCAGACATCACATAGTTACCATCATACAAAGAAAAGTTAAAGATAAATCACAAATCAGGTGGACAAAAAAAATTTACAGTTGAAACATGGATGACATTCTAAAACTGACAAAGCAAGCTCCCTAGTCTGACAAACAAAATTCCGAGTTTAAATTTTACTCTTGATCTCGCCATAAATCAAAAGAATTTTTGAAACTTTTTTTTTCCAATTGTTGTTTTCAAAAGAATTTTACGATACCCGTACCGTACGTTGTGTGTTGCACGAGTAGTAGTACGTAGTCATTTGTTGTTTGTTGTTATTGTAATATTTGCGCTCCTTGTCGAGCGTGTGTAGCAAATCCGATGAAAAGAATACAATTTTATGCACCCATATGAAGGAAAAGTAGGAAAAGTATAGCGAGCAGTAGATACAGCTATTGTACGAGTATGTTGTTGCCGTTGGTATTGCAGTGTAGCGCGTACTTATTGCGCACACAGTGAACGCATTCTTTTATACTTTTTTGTTTTGGAATTTATTTGGAAAATCGTTGCAGCGGATACGAAAATAGATCCCAAGCAATTGGTAAATATTGCATTTAGTTTATGTTTTGTTTTTGTTGTTTGTGCATGAAACTGAATTCCTGTTTGTAGAGGCAGGTATAGGTTAGGTATCTCTGTCGTCATGGCACTGGACATGTTGTTCGATGACTTTGGCTTCTTGCTTGGCTTGTTTTGTCGCTACCTATATATACATATTTACTTATACTAAACGTACGTAATGTAGTTATACTACTTGTTTTTTTTTTTTGTATTCACCTTCGCAATCAACAGAAATTAATGTTTTTCCAGACCACTCTGCTTCGGGATAAAAATTCAGCTTTCATACAAGTGGGTGTTGTATAGGTATACATATGCACATATGAATTTATGTATGTATGAAGGTAGGTATGTGTATGTATATTTTGTCTGTGTGTAGGTATTACGGGGTGGTGGGAGGAAGAAGTATTTATACACACATATTGTACATGTGAATGCAAGGAGAATAGGCGAAACTGAAGAAAAGAAGAAAACGACCTCTAAATGAACTCTCAACTTTATTGTTCGTGATTCGTCAACGAAAAGTAATAACAGACTTAACGGTTTTTTAAATATGTAATAGGTACATCAAACAACTAATTTCAAATAAGTAGTTCGGTACCTACTTACATCAGCTTACAGCAGAAAGCCTTTGATGCTACAGCTGTATATTATTATGCTAAGCATTTATGTTTGTATAATAAAATAATAATAATAATAATAATAATACATCAGCTTAAAAATTTCAAAGCAAGCTGACATCGAATTAACCTAAGTTTTAGTTTGTGCTAGCTCTATTTGTTTACTTAAGAATATGAACTTCGAGAATCTCAAACTCAATAACGTTACCATTACATTTATGTACATCAGTGACATTTCTGATTTTGACGAGTCACAGAAATTTGTGTAAATTTTTCACAATATGTTGGGCCTGTAGGAAAAAAAAACAACTTTAAGGTGGAATAGGTAAAAATTGAAGTCAGTCTGCGACAATCCTACCACTACCTACGTGTTAATATAACCTATCAAGCATAGAGCTCAATGATAGAATATCAAACTCCTTTGAGTATCATTGGCAGCTCAGAAATTCAGCAGCTGTTGGAAGAACTGTCATTACTATATCTGATGGGTCTATCTCTGTATTTTTAATTTGCCTTGAAACTTTTATCGCACTTAATTAATTTTATCAATTGAAATTTATGTACGTGCTTTCACTCCCAAAAAATAGGTTCTTCGCTAGACAAATTGTTGCCGGAAAGACCAAAGTAGGTAGGTAGGTACAAGTGCAATATTTGTGGCTTATTTCTTTAAAGGTATATAAATATGGACACACATTTTTTTAAAACTAAAAACATAATAAACACCACAATGAAGTGTATTAGTTTCTATCTGTCATAATTTGTTTGTACCTCTTGTAGCTTAAGTCAATCTTCTCCCGCCATTATCGTTGGTCGTCGTGTCGTGTGTCGGTTGTTGTTTAAATCTATACCACCTACCTATTTAATAAGAACCATAACTAAACTTCCCATGTTTTGTTCGTAACGTTTCTCTTTTCTTTTTCTTTATACCTATTTTTGTTTGCACATTTTTCCTTTGGCTTCGTTTTCGAGTTTCACAAGTCCAAGTCTCGCGCAATATTTGGAATCAACATGAACAATTAGTCATTCCTTTTTTTTTTGTAGGTATTCTTGTTTAACCGTTTTGTCGATTTTTTTTTTCTTTCTTTTAGGTATACTCAGACTCAAACTCATGACACGACTCGAATGACGTGTAGAAATTTTGTATGGTTATTTTTGCTTCCATCTCAATTTATAGCCTATAGAGTTACCTCACTTTACCTTAATCAGCCGCCATCACCATAACCATAACCATACCACTCATCGAATTCGAACTCGAATTGGAATTCTACCTTTGATGATTCAAAAGACAGCAACAGCAGCTTAGTAACACTACCTACCACCACATCGACTGTTGTTAAGTTTTGATATTTTCTGTTTTTCTCTTACTTTATCGAAAGTTGAAAAATATAATTATAAGTAGGAGAGGTATAGGTAGGTAGCTTCTAAGCTTTGCGAAAACCTCTACCTACCTACCTACTATGGTCAAACTGCAAAATTATACATATTCATACAATTTAACATTGTGTACATAAGTATAGGTACCTATATAATTTCAAGCAACGTGGTGTACTCTTTATAAATATTTCTCTGCTGCCATTGCCACTTTGTCTATTCCTTGTTGTTCCACTTCTGTTGCCATTGAACACACAAAGTCAATGCACGCTGGCAACAAGAATATTGCAATACCCATGCAAAAGTTGTGATTTGTGAATGATAAGGATAGTATATAACTCAGGAGGTAAGAAAGACGAGGTAGGGTGCTATCATTTGGATAAAGGTACGATCCAGTAAAATAATATTAATATACATTGACGTTGAGTAAACAACAAAGAGTACAAGAAAGAAAAAAAAAAGTTAAAAACGAGTTACCGCATCATATTTTGTATATATAAGAATAAAGAAAAACCATTCTTTAACTTCATTACCTATAAAGCTCTCTTAAATAATATTTCAATTTAGTAATCACATTTTATTGAAAAATATAGGTATAGTTCCAATCCAATATAGGTACAGGTTGTCATTCAATTACCTAGTCTAATTTAATTTATCTGAAATCATCTCACTTTTAATGAGAATTCTTTTAATAATGTTTCTGATACCTAAAGCAAACAAAGAGAGCCCAGTTTATACCTAACTCGGAATGAAAAGAGTTGAACCTCTGCCTGGTACATTTTTCAAGCAAGCCATCTCTAAGAATTTTTAACAATGATTAGGTCGACAACTTCAAGGCATTGCTGTATAGGTAAAAGATGTACATATAAAGTTGTGATGGTTTTCTTAAGCTTTTCACTTCAAGTCTTTGCGTCATAGAAATTGAATAGGTACTTTGGCAACCCTATGCCAATGCATACTGATATCTTATTCGCTATAACTGCACTCTCACACTTGCACGTTATTCCAATTACCACCATATCTTGAAAACACTTTATCGCATTCGCATATCGCATGCAATGTTTGCAACAACCCAAGAAAAAGAAATAAAAAGAAGCAATACTCACTCGCGTCGCGTTGTAGTCGTAATTTGTACTCGTACACTTATACCCACAACTTACGACCAATACGAAAAGAGACACAACACACAACAACTAATTTAGAAAAAAACAACAAAGCAGAATTGATAGAAAAGATACAACGTGAACTTTAATGCATAGAAAAAATACGAATACGATACGAATACGAAATAGATGAAGAAACAACAACAACAACAAATACAAATAAATAAATTGTCTGGGTCTATTGCCACTGCCTTGCCTTGCTTCTTGCTTGGCCTGAGCGTGCCAGCCTGGTGTGATGTGTTCATTTTTCTTTGTTAGATTTTCAACTTACTTAAACTCGACTACTATACCAATACTAGTACCATTTCTACACTGCTGTGCAAAGTATGAGTAATTTTGTTATGGCAAAGCTGTGAAGAAATGTGCACTGCCTTATCATTTCATTACTTGTGGAGACTAAATTCTGACAGCTGAACTTTCTTTCAGTTGTCCATCTGTAATTTTTATTTATTCTTCAACATTACCGACGTGTCTTTAGACAAGTTTGTGGTTAAACAAATTAAATCAATTGGAAAATAAATCAAAAGATTCATTGAAAATTGATTTTTTCACCACTCTGTAGCAATGTTCATATTCCTCGTTGTTCTCTCTGCTTCTGCTGCTTTTTCAGTTTTCTTCGGTTATAACGTTCGTCATTCACATTCATCGTTCAACCAGCCAGCAGCATAGCTGTGGCTTTGTTCGTTCCCCTCAGTTATCGCAATTTTCATTTGTGTATTAGTTCCCCGTGATGACTGTTGTGTACAATCGTTCAACAATTTTTTAAATAGATACAGCGATATAATATACGTGACCGTAAAGCAACAGACCGGAGAAAAAAAAGTAATTCGTCACTTTGCATTATTATTTTTTTTTTGTAAATTTTTTCGGGAGTGATTTGATTGAAATCTTAAAGAACGTATAGTGCAAGATTATTTAGAGAATCAAAGAAATTCCAGCGTATAACGACCTTTTTCGCATTCGTCTTTATCTACCCATCTACATATTTTTCAACTGATTTTTTTTTTAACAAAAAGAAAAAAAAAATACACCTATTAATAATATTTTGAAGTGTTTTTCGTTTATCGCGAGTGTTTTGGAGAAATCTAATACAAGAAAAAAAAAATTATAAAATTATATTTTCTAATTTGAATGGGAAATTATGCATAATTCATGTATCTAGATATATTCCTCCTGTTGAAGAGTCAGAGGAGTGAAGCAAAGCGCACGCAGACCAATCTCAAGTACAAAAGAGTCGTTGTCATCATCATCGCTGTCGTTGTCGTTGTTGTGAACACCTTGGTTAAACAAAGCAGCAGCAGTAGCAGGAAAAAAACAAGTGACACAGGTATGAAGCAAAGAAAAAAAACTTAAAAAAAAAACAAAAAAAGTGAGAGCGTTAAGTGGTTATAAGATCATCAGCAGCAATTTTATCCATTTTCCAATGACAGTTAGTCTCATTAGATTTTCAATGAAGTCTTTTTATCTATTTACAAAGCAATAATTTTTTGACAGTTCCTTGGATGCAAAATCAAAATAAAGTTGAAAAGTAAATACATAATGTATACATATGTACATTTGTACATAATACCCATATACATTTGTACATTATGTACTAATTTCTCTTTCCACAAAATGTTGTGTAATGTCATTTTTGACAGAAGGAAAAATTGGGAAACAAAGAAGGCCAAGTAGGCATTACTATACGTGTAGGTATAGGAGAAATGTTATCAAAATGCCTGTCTTTGGTGAAGATACTTCTTATGAAATATGTGTACATTCATATACATATCTATCTATGTATATTGATGGAGAAAAAGCAATTTTTATATTGTTTTTATAGATACACAAAAAACTGCATACAAAAATTCTAAGATAAAGAAATAAAGGTATGTATGTGCTTTTGCATTGTTCACAGTCCAGTGTTGTTATCATTTAATTTTTTTCTTACTGTTTTCTTAGATGTCTCGTTTGTTGTAAGTCAATTTAGTCAGGTGCTATTTTTTAGTATACAGGGCCCGTATTACAAATTACGAAACGAAAGGCAAAAAAACGATACCCAAGAAAACGATATGGACCGATTATGGTTCACGATAATGGATGCATGAAAATATTGCCAGATAAAATCAAAAAAATCTATTTTTTTTGAAGCGCATCCAACTTCATTTCTCTAATATTTGACAGCTACATAAAGTCAAAATAAAAAAAACGAGTGCCATAAGCAGTCGTAAGAGAAAACGAGTATCGTTTAATAAAAACGACTATCGTAAAACGTAATCGTAGCATAACGATAACGAGGGATTTTGAACGATAATCGTAATCCGTAATACGGGCCCAGGTCAATAATATTGTATTTATATAAAATTAGTTTAATTATTGTAAGTAGAAGAAAGTATTTACCTATTCTGCACATTCTTGAACTTCACATAATCATAGTGGGTACATAAAAACTATAGCGTATGTAGGGTTAAAAATGTCCATACAAAAATGCACCTTTAATTTTCGGCAGTTAAGACAAATTTAGTTTACCTCAAATGTCAAATGAATATTTGTTAGTTAAACAGTTTAAACTTACTGTCAAGTGTCAAATATTATAAATTTAAATGTGATAATTTCTTGGGAAAATTTATTTTTCGCAACTTAATGAATTTTCAATTCTTCTAGGTATTATAACTTAAATCTCTGTCTACACGTGGTAAATAGAAAACCCATCATTGGGCAAATAACATCACTGTCCACAAGGCACAACCTACTCAGCAGTGAATTTTTTATGTTATATTTTCTTCATCAGGCCACCACTACTAATAAGAATCTACTTACTCACCATTCACCAAACAGCCACACTATATACTAATGCTATACACTACTTACTTGTGACTTGCGATTAAGTATTTATTATATTTTGTATCTATCTCTTTCCGTCTTACTTCGAATTATGGCAAAATACTAAACTAAACTCTTTAAACGTAACGTGCGCTGCTCTATGTATGTGGTGCTGAGTGTGGAAATGGATCGAAAAAAAAAACAAAAACAAAAAACCAATGGCATCATCGTTATTTTATCAAAATAGAAATGGAAAATATATAAAAATTGTTGCATGCGCTATTTTAAAGTTTCATGAGAAAAACAACACGCACACTGATAAAGCAAGCTTATGATGATGGGGTTCTGTCGGTCGGTTCGGTTGTCAGAAGTCAGAGTCGGATGTGTGTAGTGTGTCTATACGTTCATGTGATGCCTTTGTGTACGAACTACGAAGACGAAGACTGGCTGTCGTTCTTCTCGTATCATGATTGTTTTGATCGTCCGATGACGATGACGAAGACGAAAACACGTTCATTCGTTCGTTTGTTGCTCATTGCTCGTTGGTTATGTTTTTGTGTTTACCATTACCTTACCATCTCTCTCTTTTTTTCCGTCCGTCCGTCCGTCGTCTTTTTCGTCTTTTGATGTTGTATGTTTTTTCTTGTGTTGCTGCTCACCATCATCGTCGTCGTCGACTCGTCATCGTCATTGCCGTCTCCGTCTTGTAGTCGTAATTTCCATAACATGTGATATGTGAGTAGTGAAAATTATTTTAATGGTTAATGGGAAGAAAGAAAGAAACTCGAGGGAAAAGAAACAATGGAACCAGGAGTTCTTGTACTGGTATGGTATGGGTATCTTGTATTTTGGTTGTGTGTAGATGCAAGGTATAGAAGGAATAGAAAAGAAAAAGGAACATAAAGTGTACCTGAAGGAAAGTTGTTCTTGTTTTTATTCGTTGGAAAATGTTCAAGACTTTGTTGTTTTTAAATTCTATGTTCTATTTGAAATGAACCTGTGATGCGTTGTTTTTGTTTGTTTTTATTTTTATAAACTTTTTGTTGGTTTTAAAAGGAAAAGTTATTTTTAAAAGGATAAATATAATCATATAAGTAGGATTAGAAGGTAATAAAAACACAAATGCTTATTTTATTCATCAAGGACTTGGAACTAAATGCATGTCTACCTACCTGGATAAGTTACGAATCTAGGTACGATTTACTGTCTTACCGACTGAACACAATTACACAATACGTAATTTAAATGCCGCTGTGATTGCAATCAAAGTCCCAGTCTCTGTCAAAATATTGAATTACTAGGTATTTACTTACATTATGTACATAGACAATCTTTCAGTTCAATGCCATAAGCCAATACATTCCTTGCAAGGTCGAAACGAGCTCCAAAATTTGGTCCCAACTATAAATGTTAAGCCGGCAGATTTGGGTAGATTAATAGAGGTTCAATGGAAGTTTAAATATATGAATTGACTTTTTCCACATACTGGAACCACTTAAGCTTTTGCGCCAAAATTGGATAGTTAAAATGAATTACGGATTAATATTTAACACTACCAATACTTTTTCAATGTGCAAACGCAAAAAATGACATGTACCTAGAAAAATGTTTGACAGCAGAAGGCATGCAACTTTAAAATCCAAGTTGCAGCATCGTATTCCGATGAATATGCCCGCAACTATTCTTTTGCAGAAAAACTGCCAAAAGAAGCTGATTCAGTGGTTTAAATGCGCCATAGGTAATTATGTTTAGTACCTAGTTTATTTTAGCTTTTTCCACCCAAATACAACTGACACTTCAGTTAGTCTATTGTTTAAATTCAAGTTATTTTAGACATTTTTCAATATAAAATGCAAATGACATTTGAATAAGGCCCCCAGTGAAGTCAATTGTAAATGTGTGTGGGGAAATGTAAACCGTCCTATTCCATTTTCATTGGATTTAGGTTTAAAGTTAACCTTCATTGTTTAACTTATGACATAAATTAAATGTAGTGTTGGCCATTGACACAAAGAATGAATAAATCACATCTTGGAATCATAATTAACAACGTTTTTAACACATCCCTTTAATGATTGTTACTTGCATCAATCTCTGCATAAGAGAGTCATTCGGTCTCTATCATGAAAAACATAGAATTAATTTCAATTTTTATTAAAATACATAACTCTCAAGTGCATACATGCATACATATTAATGTATAAAGTCATTTGTCCTCTTATCTGACAGCAGCACAAAATGTACAATCTACAATGTAAGTAAGTATATGTGGGTATACCTACATGAAGTGGAAATGCAATTGAAATTGATTGTGTGGACGAGCAACTACCGCCCGACGAGCGACGACGACGTTTATCAACTGACAGGCTTTGACTTTTCCACCACTGTGCACTCTGCAATTTTGAGTGCGCCATTTTTTTATAATTCTTTTTTTTTTGCTACGTTTTGTAACACAGAAAATCAACGCCGACAGGGGGCTTTTTGTCCCTGGTATTCCGTGTACTAGGTATATCTACTCCTGGCTAAGAAGGAATAAAATGAAAATGATGATTTAAAATGTACACACAATTGAGGTTTTTTTTTTAAAAAAACATCCCTTTTGTTAGAAAAAAGAAGACTACGTGTAAAAGTTTGTCGTTGGACTTGTGTCTTCTTTATTCCATTTATCTGATTTTTTTATTTACACAATAAAGTTTCAAAGCAAGGAAATGAAAAAAATCAAAAAGAAAAAAAACATTGTCAAACTCTTAGAGAAACATAAAAAAAAAAACGGAGAAGAAGAATTCTTTTTCGTACTCATTAGGAAAATTATGTACAAAATGTCAAATGGGGCCGCTGACAGAGTGGCCCCCATAAGTGGTGTAGGTATATGGTATAGAAGCATCAGCACCAGCAGCACCATTGTGACAAACGATGTACTGTCAGTCCGTAATCCACAACAGGGGAATTTATTTTGTGTTAATTTCAAGACATTCCCAATCATCGTCACCTCGTTCTGATAATCCGATTTAGAGCCAAAAACACAAAGAGAAGACGAGTATCAGTATACATACATACATACAAACGTACAGATGTATGTATACAACAGTGGAAGTCGGCATCAGAAGAACTACTTTATTATTGTTCCCTTACGGTTTATAGGCACTGCTGAAATCGATGGAGGTGTTAGCGCGCCCAACCGACAGAAAAGCCTTACAAAAAGGGGTTACATGCTATAAATGTATCATTCTTATTGTACACCATGTACCTTACCTACCTACTCCCAATCAAAGTAGTCCACAGTTCTAGATGCAAATGCCATGCGGGCGGGTGTAATTTTGTTTCCATCGATTTTTCATCCTTTTCAAGTTCTAGATGCCAAGCGATTTTTATTTTTTGCAATATGTATGTAGGTGTAGGTATAAGAAGGACGTTTGTATGGGTAGGCATGAGGAAATGGGAGGGCAATGGATCTGTCAGGAGAGTTCGTTAACGGAAACAGTATGGCATTTACAAGGAAATCAATTTTCGAACAGGATTTTGATGATGATGCGGTGAAAATTGAGATAAGAACGCATTTGGATATGGGGTTTGGGGCTATATGAACCTATACTATGTACGCTGAGTTCAGGGCTCGAAAAGGGAAAGATTCACCGTAGGTAATTGAATGTAATGTAAATAAAAGATTTATAAAACGGTTGACAAATTACCGTACTTAGGTACATGCATATGAATTGGGTGACGAAAATTTAAACATTCCATAAGGATTAGTGAGTAATTAAGAAGAACAGGCATTAGCATGTGAATAAAAAATGATTATTAGGGATTACGGATTTAGTCTAGTAAAAATTGTCTTGGTTTTAATTACCAACATCAGATTTGGGGGCATAAAATGTGAGAAAAACTAAGACGAAGTGAAGAACTGTGCTTGGCTTAAGCCAGGAAATTCAGAGCGTTTTAAATACAAGCTAAAGCATATTAAATATTTACAAATATCGAAAGGTAAGAAAGACACATAGAAGGGGGTCATCGATTTGAAGTTTTGTTTTTAACACCACTTCCACCAACTGACAAGTAATCTTGTGTGTCAAGTTCGTTCTTTTTGTTATCCGAAGAACGATCGAACTGTGATAATTGTGTTCATACTCGTATGTTGTTAATAATCTTGTACATTCCACAATCATTTATACTTTAGTATAACATACTTCGGACAAATTACATTTTTGCTGTGATAGGTGTCTCGCTCACTCATTAATGTTTATCTGTTGTCTGTCACATAATTTCCGAATCCCTGCATCGATGTTACCTGCACTCTGGTAAGCTTTGCTATTTTCACATTCCGGATTGCGTATTGTGGCGCTGATGACCTTCTTTGCGTTGCAACTGAACTACACGTTCATCTTTATGTAGTATGTGTAAAACGCAGAACAGAAAACACAAAATGCTGAATGTAGAGTATACCTGCGTCGCATTCGCGTACGCCCGGCTCTACGAAAACTTTTGCCATATTCAACTCTTGCTGTTTAAAGTACCCTACATATAGGTCCTGCATTGAGAGCCCAGTTGTGTAGCTGGCAGGCGCAAAAAAGCAAAAAAAAAAAAGAAAATAGAAAGCGACGAGAAACAGAGAATACAAATACGGTCAAATGAAACATGCATTACGGCACGTAACAAGGGAGGATTATAAAACCTTCATCGACTTTATAGTTTGGTATAGGAGGAAGGTAGCAACTCAATACTCAAACCAAACAAACCAACTCAACGACCCCACAAAAGCCTGAGGACATGATCCATATCAGGACGAGAACAAAACTCTTTGTTGCACATTTTCATTTATGTATGTTTCTATGTATGAGTATACGCATGCAGCAACACAACACAACCCAGTCGGTCGGTCCGTTCTCTCGCTCGGTCCTTGTTTTGGTTTCAACAACACCACCACATGGCAGCATGTACTAGCGGCCGTGTTCACCTTTTTCCGATTGCATTTCCTCTATCAATGTGAATGCTGCGCGAAAAGTTTGGTGTGATTTGGGTGCGGATGTTGTAGGTGCTGGTTCGCGTAGTATGGTGTTAGGTGAGTGCTACACGACGACGACGACTATATGGATTAATTCCCTTTCATTCCCACCTATACGTATACACACATTGTCATTTAAACGTCATTTAGTATCAACATGTTGCTACGCTAGCAGCGCGAGAAATAAATAATAAATAATGATGGCGTAGACAAAAATAGTTTTGAGTGCATGCGTGCATAAATGCGTTGCACAAAATTAGATCAAACGTTGTCCATTACAAAGATAAAAGATAGCATATGAGTACATATGTATGTAATTTTGAAAGAGTTAAAAGGACACGTCAACAATATAGTCCTAAAACGGAAGTAGAATCTTGTATCAATTTTAATTAATTAAGGAAATTCAAACATTTTATTATCAACTGAATTATACGTGGATTGACGTTTAACTTTTCAAAAAAGTTTGCTTTTTATTAGGTGCAAATTGAAATTCAAAATAAATAATGCTATGACATTTGACGCCATTTTGAGTTCACGGACATTATGGTGTTGCCACATCTTTTTTTCTTTTACGACAGGACTTTTTCTGTAAATTCATTAATTTTTTTAAATTGTTTTCGTCAATGTCAAATATTAAAAATCAATTTTTTCGTTAATAAAATATATCAATAACATATGTAAGTATTTTAATTAAACATAAACATTCATAACATAAGAATCGGTTTTAAAGTTACTAGCTAGAAAAATCGTTCACAATGGTAAGCGCGTATAATGAATGAACTCAATGTCATTAATTTCTATAAATGCAAATGTCAAAAAAAAAAAAACTCGTAGAAAAGTCAAATTTTAGCAGCATATGAGAAAAATGCATTTAATATTTCCTGAGCTTTAAAAAGTAAACTGATTCATTCATATATTCAATCTCTTATTAAAATTATTTCATTCTTGGTTAAAGTTCTAAGGAAACTATGAAAGGATAGACATTTAAAAAAAAAACTATGACATTGTTGAATTATGTATTATGAATTATGGCATAGCATACACATATAAATATATACATAGGTTATAATGTTAACAGTTTATTTGTGCAAAGTTTTTTTTTACAAGTTACATTACGTGTCCAGTGTCCAGTGCCTGACGATGGCACACAGACAAAGTTGATTAATTTTTAATGAAACCCATGTATCTATGTTATGTTGGGTATATTTGGTTGGTTGATTTTATTACCGAGGTAAATTAGGATATAATTGTTTTTAAATGACATTATGACTTTGTGTTCTGGTACTTTAGAATATACATATTCCTATATTTATACATATTTTATTTTATATATTGAATCCATGCAGCCACATATAGAATACCAATAGTATGAAACCAGTTTTTCAGAAATGGTAAATGGACATGGATAAGTCATGAAGATATGTTTGATAAATACCTATGTAAAATCAAGATTTGTGAATCATACATTTTTAATTGTGGTTTATGGCTTAAAGGATTCTTATAAACTGGACGTAAGACCTTGATTGAGTTTGAGTTATTTTTGTATCTCAATGCGTTGCGTTTTAGAACTCCATTCATTCATCGGTAATTTCTGAAAAAAAAATAACTGTTAGTTGGTTTGGTTTATGTTAAATATAGTCATAATGTCAAACTGTTTTCTTTTGTAATCAATCTTCATCTAAGCTTACAAAAAATAAGTAAAATAATGTCTTTTAGAGTTTTCTTTGGCGGTGTTTGTAAAGTGATTTATCCGTGACCTGTCACTACTTAATGTTAAACTGATTAAATAAAATGTTTACTAGTATAATATTTCCATACATACATATGTATATGAAATTATATGTATGTAGTTACATATATATATTATTTATTATATTAATATATGTATAAACATTATAGGTACATTTCATTTTATGGCTAAACCTAAAAGGATAATTGATTGCTATCGTATATCATATAATACATAGTACATATTATTTACTTAAAGCAGCTTATTGCTTATGCTTATACTTTTCCCAACGAGCGCAGAAGTCAACTCGCATATATTTTCCTATTACCATATCCAGGTGGGAGATACCTACCTACGATAACTCATAAATTTCCTTGTTCTTTTATTTCATACAAACAGAACTTAACAAACAAAAAAAAAAATGATGATACCTAGTTTTTCTGTACGTGTTTCCACCTATAAAATTTGCCTCACCGGTTACTAAAACACACATCAAAAACAATACCTACTTACATTCATACACGTAGGTATGTATTTATGTATGTAGGTATATCCATCTGCGTCTAAATCCCTGGATTCATTAAATTGAAGAATAACACTTCCTACCTATCTATACTCAATTTGCTACACTGCTTTCCATAATTCCCGGGATATATAGCTAAATAGGTAGGTACACTATTCAAACAAAAGACAGATCCCAGCATCCAAGAGAGCGAGCACGAATATAGACTGATTCAAACAGAGTGTGTGCATCAGTGCGCTGCGCTGGCTGAGTGATGAAAATCTCTCCTGCTTTTGCTGTATGCCAGAATCAGGGCCAACACCAGCACCAGGACCAGGCCAGGCCATTCCAGGCTATGCAAATACACATGACTTTTCCTCTAATCGACGACAGCGACACCCACAATAACCAACCACATTGTGCTCTGTCAAGCTGCCCGGCGAATATTTTTCTTCTGCTTTTGCATCTTTTTTTTGTATATACGAGTGTAGGTAAGGTTGTTGCAACCATGCCACCCGCTTTATCAAATACTCACTTCCGCCGCATTCTTCCAAGTTCCAACAACCAACAGAGCACATTTCAAGTTGTCTACTTTCATCTTTTTGCTTAGCACCTTCTTCTTCTTCTTATCCGGAACCGGATGTTAAACATTTTATAGAGATAAAGAAAATTTTCAAAAAAAAAAAAAAAACAAACAAACAAACACAGAAGAAAACATCGTGTGATGTGATAAATACTTTGTAAAGCGTTTGGAAAAAGGAGCAACAAACAATGCGAAAGAGGATATGAAAGAAGAAGAAAGTATATCCATTACCGACAATTGCATTATGTATAATACTCGTTTATCCTATAAAGCACACAAAAAGCATCCACACCCAGACCTAGCTCTGCCTGTCCTACACACACCAACACACACACATGCAGATAACTTGCTGACTGGGAGAACAACCCATTTTCCGCATCTTAGAAAATGTGCACCAAAATTGTAAGGTAGGTAGGTAGGTATATATTGGCAATGGCAAATCCTTGAGATTCTACAACAAGTCAATGTGTGCATGTATATGGTGACGTTCATCTGCCTCACTCGTGCTCGTTTTCGGCAGAAACCAAAGAATAAGGCAAAGGCGTCCGCAAAAGAGAGGATTTATTAAAAAAAAAAGCCCGTGCTCGTGCTTTTGTGCCCGTGTTCCATGGGTTTGTTGAACAAACCTACCTACATACATACACACAAAAAAGCGTTCTCGTGAGTTCAATTCCACGCAAAGGCAAAGCCTTTATTCAACGGGCTCTTTGTTGTTCTTGTTCTTGTTGTGTTGTGTTGTTTCTTCTTTTCTTACCAAACCCAAACGGCTGAGAGCTCTGAGACTGGGCTGGGATGACATGGTTAAAGGTCGACTCTCCTTTTGTTTGGTTTTCGTTTTAGAGCAAACAGCAAAATGAATTGAATTTTGAATCTGTTTCGTTGAGATTCTGCGCGTGGAAGAGTTCTTTGTGGCGTATTTTGTCGAATTCCTTTTTCGTTTTTCGTATATTTTGGTTGCTCTCTATGCCACTTCATTCTTTGTGCAAACCAAACAAACACATGGTGACGTTATTACCGTAGCCGTCATATTATCTGCTAGGTATCTGGTTCTGGCATTTGTTTTTCATGGATATTGTAGAGAGCCCAATATATCGTTGCCCCACTAACTCCTTCTCTCTTTCGCTCTTCAGCCTTATACCTGAAAGTTAAAAATTTACTGAATGGG
Source organism: Scaeva pyrastri (assembly GCA_905146935.1). Classification (NCBI taxonomy): domain Eukaryota; kingdom Metazoa; phylum Arthropoda; class Insecta; order Diptera; family Syrphidae; genus Scaeva; species Scaeva pyrastri. Next base: position 9,356,348 of record LR989929.1, on the reverse strand, counting down.
GCTTCAATTTTAACATTACAACAGAGCAAGGATTTAGCTGATGTAATAATGGGTGAATTTTTACAATGTGTGACTGTGTGTGTGTGTTTGTTTCGAATGGATCTGTGTAGGAAGCGGTATGTGGTGAAAATTCATTTAAGAGTTTAAAAATAGCAAGTAGGTAGGTATGTAAGTCCTTCCTTACAAGAGTTTACAATACACAAGACTCGACACGAGGCAACCAATCCAACCAGCATATATTCGAAACCTTTGTTGCTGATAGCTGAATGCAATGACAAAAGAGAAGTAGGTAAAAAGAAGGATTTCGTTTTCGACCAAACCCCATTCAAGCGAATAAGCAGTACCTAATTGTTTATTGATCTCTGCATTGCAAAATCTGGTTTCGTGGAATTTATGGCAAATGCTTGTCATACCTATCAAGTGTCATGTTTTACTTAGAATTTAGAAAATGGACTATAGAACATACTTACTGTTTTTTTGTATAGGTATAAATAAACTAAGTGAAAGCACAATGACCATACCTACTTGGCGAAATCAATTATTGTTAAAGTGTGCTTTTCAGTGTCAGCGTAACGTAACTTTTAGAACAGCGGTCTCCTTCTTAGTATATTTTGGGTCCAATTCAAAACTGAAAAAAAAAAATAGAACTTAGAGGTTACTTGAGTAAGTAACTCACAGCTATCTGGGGCAACACATACCTTATCAAACTACTCGCTGTTTGATATTGAAGTTCAGAATAGACTGGACAAGCGAGTTGGACTTCTTAATTCGAATGCCCATGTGATATCCAAACGTCAAAAATGATAAGCTCGTGTGTATTTAATGTTTCGCGGCTATTCTATAAGTTTTTTAATTGTACTTGTCAAGTTAAAAAGTGTAAGTCTACACTTCAAAATGTCTTGTGAAACATAAAATAAATTTTATCATCTTATGTACATTTTTCGACAGTCCTGTTTTAACATTTTGACATTATTGTTTCTAACCCAGCCAAAGACAATAATTTGTCAGTTGCTATGGCTTTCAACTGAAAACCTGTCACATTTTGACAGAAAAACTTGACACTATAAATGAAACCACTACATATTGTTCCCGATTTATGTATATGTATTTGTATAGGTATACACACACAACTGTTCAGTTTTGTTCGTAAAATGTACATACCCATAAAATGCTATTATAAGGGACGACATTAAACTGTAGATATATTATATAAAACTACTTCACATTAAAATGAAAGCAGGTTAGGATGGGTGGTAATTAAAATTCGATCCAACCATAACTTTTTACTTCTCATTAATTAAGACCATTTCCACATTCCATTATTAAAATAAAAGCTTATATCTGTGTAGAGAATTATCATTCCATTCATTTATAACAAGAGTAAGAATAAATGACATTACACAATAATTAAGATTAAGATTGTCTGTGTATTGTTCAATATTTTGAGTGAATACTTGTAATTATGTAGTTAAAAAGCAGTTGTAAACTCTATAGTCAAAATATATTCATAGAAATGAGAGATTTGTTGGTGTGGAAACAATTCTTAACTGATATAGTTTAACAGTCGAGTAATATCTTTGAATATATTTAAAAAAAAAACTTATATGTCTTTTGACACCTGACGGAATTGAACAGTTTATAAGTTTGATATGTAGAATATATTTGTAATGCCCATTACTTGATGGTTAGGGCGTATAAGACTGTCATGCAAGGGTCTAGGTTTAATATTTCCCTGCGGCACCTGAAAAACGCCGCTACCAAAAAAAAATTGTATTAAAAAATAAGCACAATGTCAGAGTATCACTTTTGTGTTTCTGTAAAAAATCGTTAAAAAACTGTAGCTGTATATTGTGTATCAACTAGTTTCCAAAAGCATTTTCTTGATTGAACATGTTAAAAGTTCGTCATGGCGGATGCAAAGAAAAAACCGTTTGTATAACGTTTATCTTCCCGCCTAGGTAAGAATACATACATTCCGTTTTCGACTCGTGAATGACTCACAGTTGTTGTAATCAAATCGTGTTAACATTCAATTTATTGGCAATTTTTTTTTTGTCTGAAACTGGACTTTTGCCCACTCCACTTCTCTTATAAATAATTAATAGGTGTTCGTGTCAACTATTTAACACGATGTATCTTATAGTCAAGTCTATTATATTAAACTTAAATATTAGTATATATCTGATACTACATTTTGTAGATGTATGTCTGTAAACCAAAGATTAGTTCTTTTATGAATGCAGTTTGATTAATTGCAGTACTTTTTATTAAAAGAAATAGAAGTAGAATATAGGATAGAATCGTTGTTAATTGAAACAATATTTTGAGGTTAAAGGGTTTTGCATGTTTATTATATTTTATTCTTGAATGATGCTTTGAGTTTGTCTTGAGTCTTTATCTTTATGTTAGAAGTACGTGTGTATCTTTTTTACAATTTGTGTCACCAGTTAAATGATAAATAGTTGTTTTCTGAAACTACCGCCTTAATTCATTTTAAATCCTGATTCTACTGTAGGTACATATACTCAATTTAATGTTTGTATACCTAGAGGTATAAATATTCAGTTTCATGTCTTTTCATTGTTTTGTGGTAATTTGTTATATACTACTTGCTCTACTCATCAAACTACAATACTCTCAACCACCGGATGTATAGTATAGAATTACCCCATAATGTTTCAAAGCATTGCACAGCTCTAACCCCTTTATTTTTCGAAGAAAAAAAACTCGACATGCCAAAATATGTTGACTTCTTTTAATAAGAACAGTAATTATAGAAAGTTAAATTCACGCTTGATTTCACAAGTTCTGTCAAATTTGACAAAATTTACTCGAGACTCGAGAGTATACCGACCTATTAAAAAATGGCGCCTAACAAAGGATGGTTTTCTTTTTTGTTTAACTACTTAAAATGTACCTATGCCTACCTACGTTATGTAGTTTTTTAAAACAAGTCCTAGGTATGTTTTCTATAGGTAGGTATAAAGAGAATAAAAAACAACACTGCAACTTCTATTTCTGGGACGCAATTCAACTCTACCACCTACACGCCGCTGAAGATACAGCAAACAGCCAGGACAAAAAAAAAAAACTATGAAAATATGAAAATGACGTTCTTGCGCTCTCGGTCGGTCGGTTGATATGGTTTCATTCTCTCTTTCATTATCATTTCTATTTCTATTCCAATGTTCTCAACACTGATGATGAGGGGGATATGGAGTAAAATAATTTAGCGAGCCGGCTGCTAGCAAGCCAAAGGCAGCATGGTGCTCAATCCGCAATTCCGCATCCATCGGTCGACCTCCCCACTTTCGAAATGAATTCGTGTAGGTAACGCATACAGAAAATAAAAAAAATAAATAAACCGGAATTGAAACATAAACATAACATTGTATAGCCATTCATACATCTGGATGAGTACAAGCATGCTGTTTGCTGCTTTACCATTACCAGCTTGTGAGCTTGCCTTGCCACCCTCTTTGATTTGGTTGGGTTTTGAGAGCATAAGACATCGTCATTTCATCATACACATTCGATGAGTGTATATGGAAATGGAAAAATTATTTACAACGAAGCGCAAACTCCCACGGTTGACGGTATACGTTGGTTTTTGGTTCTCTCGTAGTCGTCGTCGTCGTCACGGACAAAGGAAGGACACGAAACACGAAGCAGTACGAGTAAAAGCCTGCAGTGTTGGCTTAAAAATAGTAGCACAAGCACAAGACCTGACTACCTACCACCACCGGCTAGCTCTGGGTACTGGGTAGGTATTTCTTTTAATGTTCTCTTGATGATTTTGTCGTTCTCGTCGTCGGTGTCGGTCGCATTCGCATTCGCATCGTAATAGAGTTTGGTTTTGCTCGCTTGTTCTTGTTCTCGTTTCTTGGTTCTCGATTCCGTTGATTGAAAAGATAGAAGACCCGGATAAAAAAAACAGTTGAAAAGACACGACGCGTTCGATCAGCAACGGTAGTGGTGCTGATGGTGGTGGTGGAGGTATTTGGCACATGACACAACAAGGCGCAGCAGTTTAAAACAGCAAGACACGAATAAAATACAAAAAAAAAGCAACAACAACAACAAGAACAAAACAAGTAGGTACAACACGGTACCATCCGAGACATATAGCGGTGAAGGCATTTGCTTTACAGAGCATGCCAGTCAGTCCATAATGTGACCCTGGCTCGTTCGTATTCGTGTATTTGTATTCGTAAATATCCATTTTCCCCCCACAGATGTCACTAATTGTAGTTTCTTCTTCAAAGTGATAAAAAGAAACATTTTTTGTTTCCTAAAAATTTATTTGTTCTCTTGGAACAGAAACATAACAAACAAAAGATTTATCCGTTAATGAACGATTTTGTCGGTTCGGTAGTTCATTTTTCATTCAAAGTGGTTGTTAGGTATATTTCGGAAGTTGTCGGAAACAAAAACAACAACAAACAAAAAAAAAAAGAAGAAAAACGAAATAAGTTTCGCAGACATTGTTGCGTATAAAAAGTGAAATTGTGTCCGTAAAATAACAAAGCAAAAGAAAATACAAAAACCTACAAACATTTTTTTTTATAATACAAGTTTGTCCTCTTTCTATGTTTCAAGTACTGCAAAATGTTGTTTTATTAAAAAAGTTTCCACTCAAGTCTGAAGTGGTGGTGTGGGAAAACAGTAAGTTTTCTATGGAATTTTCTTTCATTTAATGTTTTTTTTTTTATGAATGAACATTGCACCTACAATACACACCACGATGATGATGACTACGACGTAGGTGGTTTATTCATTGCATCCCCTAGAGCAGAGTTTCTCATTTAACATAGAAAAAAAAAAAAAAAAACAAGAAAAAACGTCGTCACCCCGTTCCTGATGCATTGCATTGCATTTTATCTGTGAACACATTTTTTTCTCTCACCGTTCGTCGTCATACTTACTAGCGTTCACCCTTAACCACTTCTCTATTTTACTTATTCATTTTTCCACCCCCATCGTCGTTGTCGTTGTCGCTGTCGCTGTTGTCGTTTTGCTGTAAGGTGACTTTACTTTTCCAAAGTTGTTGGAAGGTATAGGTAGATACGTGCCTTTTAACATTTTCATTTAGAATTTTGAGTAGATACCTACCTATCTACCTCCCTACCCAATATATACGTATATTTTTCCCTGTTCTCTAGCTGCGTACTTGGTATTATTTCATTCCCATGTGACATTAGATGATTAAATAGAATGAAAACACAAAATCAGAAGTAGAAAAAAAGAAAAACATCCAATCCAATGAAAATGCTAATTTCTTGTGGGTAACTAATAACTATCTAGCTTGATTAAAGATGGAGGTACGTACCTACAACAAAAGTAAAATTAATATGACGATGATTAATAAAACCATGACAAAGAAAATGGAAGGAATTGAAACATTTTTTAATAATGCGTCTTTATTTCACTGAAAATGTAATTAGATATGAGTTCCAATTAAATTTTATTCGTTTCTCTTCGTTGAGTTTTACCTACTCGTGTTTTTTCAAAGAGTCCAGTGTATGAAGTTACTCTTTCTGTTCTTGTCTTGCAGTTCTTTCATACTTTTAAAAGTAGCATATTATTTATTACATATATGTATTAAAATAAAAAACCTGCTCTAGAATTATTCACCATCATCAGTGTCCAACTTTTAGCGATCAACCGTTGTTATTTTTGAAAGAAAATAAACAATATGCCTGGTAACACTAACAAATATATAATATGTATTTTTTTGTACGGCCATCGTGCAGCGTGTTGTGGTCAGGTGTCAATAACTTGTACCTTATATATCGCATCTATCTATCTCACTTCCTCTTTTTCTACTGGCGATGGTGGTGTAATCAAATAGATATAATTGCATGTTGTACAAAACTTTTTTAGAATGTGACAGGGATGTCATAAACTGTTGTGGTGTAGTTCTGTAGTTTTGTGTTTGTTTTCGTTTAGTAAGTGTTGGTAAAACAATTTTTGTTTTGTTGTTATTTTGAGATTATGAAAGAAAATAATAACATGTGATTATGGTGTATGTATTGTATGTATTGTATGTATGTACGTACACATTACATTTTGAAATTTGCCTACAAAGAAACAATACCTATGTACATATTTCGGATTTTGTTCCGACATTATGGATCGTTAGACTAGAAAAAGAACGCACCCAATTTATACCAGATGCGAATGAGTCTCGCCGATCTTTGATTAAGACCCAGGGCATCCTTCCCTACTTTAAGAAGCATTTACTTCTAATGAGATTCAATAATTTTCAAATTGACGTCTCAGTTATTCATCTCTCTTCCAATGACTCAACTTTGGCATTTCTTTTTCATTCTAAAGTGTGTCCGAGAGGAATTGCGAATAAGTAAAAATGAATCATACCAGTGAAGAATTTAAGAATCTGTCAAAAAAAAAAAAAAAAAAATAACTGTTAACACTTTGAAGAAGAGAAGTGGAACCCTCGTGTCATATGTGTGTAAGTTTATGTATACAATTTGTTCTTATTTTTTGAAGTATAGTATATTCCCTATGTATGATGTCCGCACATGACGGATCGAATTTAAGTTGTTAAATGTCAGTTTTTTTATACGTGTTTTTTTCATCACATAGTTAATATAAATGTATATACATATGTATGTTCATAATACATAAAGTGAATTCTTAGTGCAAAGTTATCATCGTTATTCCGTCTTCTTCTTTTTCTAATTCCGACGAAGGCTCGGCTCAAACCCTCCTTAAAATAGAATATAATCTCAAGAGGATGTGCTGAAGCTTTTTGAGGGTGTGGAAGTTGATGACATGACTATAAGGGATAAGCTCCATGTAATTGAACAATCTTTCCGAAGTTCTTTATTATATTACCCTTAAACGTTTTATTTGTTTTGGGTGTTTTTTTTTTTTTGTATGTTTCATGTTGCTCCGTAGCTATTTGGAGAAATATTTTCCATTCCTGGAAATAGATACACATACACACATGATGTATCTTGAATAAATTCAACGTATCGTACATTAGGTATACATACTACATAACATACAACAAAAGTTGACGATTTTTTTTTTGCCACATTCTGTTCAATTGACCATGATTACTTTGGGCTTTAGTGCTCCAATTTAATTTGACGTTTTCTATACACATCATGGCATGTGTACAATTACTGGGAGGGGAGACTCACTATTTATGTATGTATGTATGTGAGTACGTGAGATGTTTTTTTGCTGTTGTTTTTTTTTTGAATTTGAATCGGATATTTCGTTGCAGTTTTGGATCATTGTTTTACATTTTTGTGGGCATAATCTGAGTAACTAAAATTTGTTGTAATGTGTCATTGATTGAATTGATTCATAGCTGAATATCTGTTTTATTTTTAGGATCGTGTGCATTGATATCAATAAACCTTGAAAAACTATGTTCTAAACTTGCAGCGGCTATGTCTTGACTCCTAAATCATCTGACGTCTTTGAATAACCGTAGTTGTTTTCCATGACGAAGTACACATAAGACTTCTTTATTCTTAGTTTGACGTTTCATTAGATATTTTATCTCGCACTATCCTTTAATAATTAAATTTCCGTGTCTCTTTTCAATCATCAAGAAGGAACAAGTTAAAATATCAAAGGATTCTAATGTGAACAATTCAGCTAGGATCCATTCATATTAGTCTTATTACTTTTTTTAGACGAGCAGTATATTATTTAAGCACATACTCGTAGGTGCTTACAAATTATTGAAATATTTTAGCTGTCATATTATTTTACTGATTTACTATAGAATAAGTAAACGAAACTTACTAAACTCATTTTTAAATGTATTTTTTTTTTTTCTTGCAGTTAGTACTAAAATATGTCGTTGGACACACTTCTAAAAGCCGCTCAGTATATTGAGTTGCAAGAACAAAGTCGATCATTAGAGCTATCACCTGTACCATCTATCGGTGAACGTTATCAAAGATCTCAACCGCAACAGCAGCATTTTTACGAAAGTCGAAACAATGCACGCCATCATCACCCAGTGTCATCGTCATCTTCGCCTTCGTCGTCTTCATCATCGTCACCGTCATCATCGTCATCATCATCACCACCATCAGGAACTGCTTATGTTCTGTCAAATGGCCAAATTATGCATAATAATACCAACCTTAGTAGTAGTAACAACAACAACAACACCACCAATAGCAACAACAATATCAGTCAATTAAATCAAAATGATTTTGATTATGGTGTTGAAGCGGTGACAAATGCAGTGGCTGCGACCGCAGTTAATGGCAGAACTATTGAAGGTCGCAGTATTACGGGTAAGTTTTTTTGCGTCGTTTTTATTTTATTTTTGTTTTGTTACCTTTCTTCTGCTTTGGCTTAAATATGTGGTGGCAAAGGATGCTTAAAAAGGATTCTTTGGAACTATTTGTTAAATAGGTGCTAAATGTTTTGGTTTACTGAATTCAATTTAAAAAACAAATACATATCAAACAATTTCTGACACATTACTTCAAGTCCCATGTGCAGTGACAGTTTGATAAATACCAAATACATACACACATACATAATTAGTTTTCAAATGAATGCATTCAGCGTCGTTATAGACTTGTTTACAAGAATTTTAGAGTTTGTTATCCGTAAAAATTCTAAACTTTCAGTTAAGAATTTTTTGTAGTCAGTAATACCTAATACATATGTACGTACATACAAATAATAAAAAGATACCTATAACAAAGTTGACAGCTTTGATATAAGTTTTGAGTAATCAGCATCATAATTATTTGACTGTCGATACTTCATCATTCATATTAGCTATTCGCATTTTTGTTTCATTTACGAAGTACATAGTACATGTGCATATGTACAGTATATACTTGTACATATTACTGCCCTAAGATTCGAAACCTTCTATTATCTATGCAGTTTAATATTTATCATTGGACTGTTGCTCAATGTAACAAGGTGCTACTTACTGTCATTTTCGAATATGTAGGTACTTACTATTTCTGCAATAAAGAATAAAATAAAATAAAAAAAACTTCATTGAGGCATGTTGTTTGACCTTGTTTACAAATTCCCTTATTTGTCTTGATTTCTTAAAATAAATATCAAAACTCACCTGTCCATATACCTACTAAAGAAAAAACAAAATACAGAAAAAAAAACAATAAACACACGCATACACGTGACAAAAAATCAACTCCAAATGACATTGGGAAAACTTAAAATAAAATGAATAAAAAAACGTAAAATAAACAAATGATTCATCACCAAAGCTAAAGCATTAAATAACTTCTCGTATAGATATTCATACCTACATATACTAAACTAAACACAATAATCAGGATTGTTGTGCAGAGCGCATTATTTGAGACAGCAGCTACAGTGGCGCGAGCGGTGAGGAAAAATTCGCAATCGCAACTTTGTTGCTGTTGTGTGTCATGGATTTTTTTTTTTTTCAGTCGCTGATAAAGCATGTGATATGTGAGTGTAAAGTCAGCGTATACCAACGCATCAAAACAACCCGACTACCCAACCACTTTAATTTGTGGAAAAATAAGAACAACAATGAAACCCTATATACATAGTTGTGCTGTGTGTGCAAAAGTTGCAGTGTGTAAATGTATGTAAAAACGCGGTCGAGCTCTTTTTATAGTGCTGCCCCTCACCTCACCCAGTTCACCAATACAATAACAAAAACGTTTGCACTCTATGTCACTTTATTCGGTTCTAAAAGTCACACTTCAATCATATCACATGGGTCAGAGAATACCTACACACTAAACAGTACAAAACGCAACACATACTGATACCCCGCCTTAATGTCTCATTGTGTTTTGCAGCTTGTTTGTAATAACATTGTCGTTTTAAAGACATACTGGCATTGGGACTGGGCTGGGATTGAGATTGAAATTGGAAGTTGGAAGTTGAAACCTCTGCGGGACCGCTCAGACTCAGTTGCCTCAGAGTATAAATAAGCTTTCTTGATTGTACTCTCATTCTCTCGAATTTGATGTTTGTATTCGTTTTTTTTTTTTCTTGTATAGAGGGAGAGGCATGCTATGTAAGTTAATGTGGAGAGTTTAGTTTTGCGAAAGTGTGTGTGCGAGATTATCGAATTTCTTATCTCTTTTATTCAAAAATAAGACGATATTTTTATTAAGGGGCAGATTGGGTTTCCATGCCATGCTTCAAATTTCTAATTAAAACTAATTAATTAATTAGTAATTATGTCATGTTTATGACTTAATTAAAGTGATTACTAATACAGTTTAAGTGGTAGGTACCATCAATTGCACTGTCCTTTTTCTTTTAAAGTTTTGCCTTTAACACGCTTAGGTATCTATAGATGTACGTACATGTGTACCTACATACATATATGAATCAACTTAGTATTATAAAACTTGATATTATTTTTTTCATCACCAACAGGCGCTCGCTCTTAGGGTTAAATTAATAATGCACGCTTATTTTGTACTGGGTGTTTTGAAAAGAACGAAGACAAAGAAATTTTAACTAGGTAGAACTGTCACATTTCAAGAAAACATCAAAGCAACCGCATTTTAACTGTCAAATGATTCTGATTTTTTAACAAAGATTTTTTTTTCAATCACAATCTCAGTGCTTGCATGAAAAAATCTATTTGAATCTTGTCGGAGAATCATCTTGCGTTTAACGTTAACAAATTTGCCGACAACGCGATCTTTTTAACTGGGTAAATAAAGTTATTAAACTTAGAGAAAAGAATGGTTTGATTAGGTTTTTTATTTGTTTCTGCAGTTTGAATTTTCAAAATACCATCTTTGACGCAAATGACGTTTATAGGTAATTCTGACGTTTTAAAAAATTAGATAGGTATTAAAATCACTATTAAATTTAAATAAATTGTCGAGTAATTTTTTTTTTTTCGATTACGGTACCTACATACTTATCTACTTGACCTTAGGAGCGTAAAATTGACGTTTCTCTTTACCAGGTCTGCTGAGTTTAAACACTTGTTTTCTTATTGACTGGTGATCGCGTCGAAATGATTGCTATACCACCTATTCGACAAAGATAAGAACATTGAGCTTAACGTCTAGAGCAATACGCACAACTATAGCCTAGGCTAGGCGTATTCACACTAACACTTAACAAACTGTCTCGCAACCATTAACACGCAAAAAGAAAACAACACTTAGCATACAAAACGCAAAAAAAAAAAAAAGAAAAGAAGCAAACACCGTAAATGTCAATGAACTCTGAAGTGTGACATTTTTATGTTATTTGGTTTGTTTTGTATTATGCTGTTATATTATGTGTATTTGTATGTTTGTATATGTATTTTAATGCAGTATTGTATTGTACCTATTATTTTATTCCCCACATGGTGATTTTGGTGGGCTGCTGGCTGCTGGTAGACGAGAACAAAACAAAATAAAAATAAATCAATGGGTTTTTCTTCTCGTACATAACATTATTTTGCTTATCACATTTCTGTTACCTTTGTGGTGGTGCTAGTTCTGTTACCTAAATTACAGCAACATTATAGATTGCCAGTAGCGTCACGATGTTGCGTACATTGTGTATCTACCGTACCACCATATGTATGTAAAATACACACACAGAGTACCTATAGGTTTTGTGTAATAGGTATGTATCTATTAGAAATTGTTGTTTTTATGATTTGTGTGAAGTTTCACAGCGAGTACGACTACGAGTAGTAAGTAGTAGCAGGTTCAATGAGCTTTCATAGGTATTTTGTAACATAAGCAAAGATCTGTGGCCGCAGAAGATGTAGGTTATCTTCAATATGGGTTCCTATTAATTACTTAGATTAAACAAACAATTTTCTTGAGGGTACCTAACTACCTAGGCATAGGTGGAGAGAAACGTACATATGTATGTTTTATTTACGTTTTTCTTGATTTTATTTACATATACATATGTAAGTATAGATACGTACCTAACGGTGGGTATGGATATTTTTTTTAGAACTGAAGGATGTGAGAATGTGTCGAACCACTTTTTTATTAATAATTAAGAAAACAAAAAGTTTAGGCTTTAGGGTAGATATAAACTACGGGCTGTAGAATTTTTAGATAAAGAACAGGGATAGGTATCTACTTGTAGAAGTTAATAAAAGTGCCAGAGTTGAAGTATTAATTTTTGAACGAATCGAACGATCATGGCTCAAAAATACTTGAGTTTGTGTTGTTGGAAGAATAGAATGGGACCTACAATTGTCTGCCAAGGCTTGACAGTTAAAATGCAGTTACTATGCGCAAAATAAATTGCAAACTATAAAATGTACTGCAATGAGTAATTTTTCTATATTTCATATTTACAATTCAAAGTATTTTTTATTAAAAACAAGAATGGTTGTCAGGTGTCATCATTAAATGTCATACATATTTTTGGTGAACGTATGTTTTTAAATTAATCTTGAAAAAAACGCAATTTTTTTAAATCACGTTGGGTTTAACTTGACATGAATATGTAATTCCAATTGTTATGCTAATATTATAGTAGAGCAATAACAAAAAAAAAAAGTAGGTACTCAACGTTGGGCGCCATTCCTACACCCTTATTATAAATCTACCTCATTGTACCTACACACTTCACCACCCAGTTCGCATTTCCCTCAAAAGAAGGTAGGTAAGCACTTTTCTTTTGAACTATGTCACGTGGTTGTGTCAAATCCTTTGTTTATTCTCCTTTGTTAGAATAACGTGAGTTTCCACAATTTTTTTTTGTCTCTTTTTTTTCTTTTCATTTTCTATGAAGTTGATATGTATGCGTTGGAAGCAAACAATTTTAAAAGCCAAATCCCTTTAAGCTTTGCTAAACTGATTTGTAAAGGTTCTCTTTATACCCAAACACCCTGTGTGAAAGTAAAATTAGAACTTACTTGCGTCCGTTTCTTTGAAAAAAAAAACATATCTATCAGTTAAGCCAGTCGCTCAAGATGAGATTATTTCGCGAAAGAAATGCTGTTTTTTATATGCATCACCTTCTACAACTGGATTTCGTTTGTCCCTCTCTGACTTTGCACTGTTCGATTTTTTTTTCTTGTATCTTACTTTACTCTTTTATGTAAATTTAAACAATAATCGACTTGTCACAAACAAAGCTGCTCACTGCTGAGTTGGAGAAGGCAGAAGCAGAAGGAGGTTAACCAAAAGGAGCATTTTAATTTTGACTGGCGTTTTGTACATTCGTTGAAGTTTTCTTTTGCATCGCCATTCGCAAAATTGTATATGTAGTTTTCTTTTATTGTCGTGTCGTGCACCGATGGCGATGGCGATGACGATGACAGTCGAAAGCGAAGACGACAAGGCGGACGGTGGACGGTGGACGTTGGATTGCGGTTGCGACTTGCGATTACTTTGCTATTCACTCACATCACAATGGCGCATTGTTGAAGGTGGAATGCTCTAGGTGCAATCATTCGCATCGTGCAAGCGAAAGAATAGGGATCGGTTCCGTGTGCCGTTGAGTTGTGTTGTTTTGGTTTTCAATAAATTAATGCGTTGTCGGTGTTGATGTTTGTACCTAACTTTTATATAGTGAAGTGTGTTCCTTTGCTCTTTTCTAAGCCGCTGCGCTGTGCCTGTGACCTTTGTTTAGGACGTTGGCGTTGATTTAACATTATTCGTTTTGCTTTGTTTTGGGCGGTTTAACTTGTTTGTTTTGATCTTGTTTGATTGTAAAGGTATAGCGTTATAAAATGCTAAACAACAACTCAACAAAGAAACCGCGATCGAAGCTTATACCCTGTGAAATGATTGCCGGTGGTAGTTTTCCGTCGACGTCGTCATCGTCGTCGTTGTCAATATCATTAGCTGCAGCAGCAGTTGAAACATTAACATCACCACCAGCACATGGAGCTCCGTCTTCTTCATTGCCATTAAAAGTTGTATGGCCGCGAATTGAATCACGGCCATTGACAGCAGACGTACCATCACCGCCACAAGTGGTGATGCCTGTTGTTCCAGTAACATCAACCACACCAATTGCTGCTGCTGCTGCTGCCACAGTGCAAGTAGACTTGTTGGCAGAGATTTTTCTGCGTTTAAATACATCTCTAATGAGTTCGAATCGGTTATTTAGTGCAAGCGGGGGTGATAGTGATGATGGAAATGTGAACGAGCATCAGGTTGTTCGGACGTTGCTAGTAAAGCAAAACTATTTCCCGGGGTGTTCGTCGGTTAAAAATGAAAGTCGTAAACGAGTTTCAAGAATGGAGCCCCTGTCAGCGAATGAGTGCACATTTATAGAAGAAATGGATTCGGCGGTTCTACCACCGCCCAAAAAGAAATGGATACGTCATTACCTGATGGGTAACGTAATGTTTTTAATGTTTGTCTTTAAAAATGATTTTTTCTAATTCCATTCGGATTGTTTTTGAATTTTTAAAGTACCTACATTTATTACCATAACTTGGTGAATAAAGGGCAACACTCAAATCTTTAGATATGGTTAAATATTCTTAGCAATTGTCAATTTTTTATAAACAACTCTTAGATAGGTACTGACATTTCTCCAATGTCACCATTTTAATAAACCCGAGAACTAGGATGAATTTCTGTTCTCAGAGCTCGAAAAAAATTAGAAATAAAAATAATACGGGACTCTTTGAATCACTTTGGCAACACTTTTTTGTCTTAGTGACATTAAACTTAACAGCTGACAGATGATTTTGTACTAAGTGAATCTACTTGTCATTTTTCAGTGAATAAACAAATTGTAAAGCCACTTGAAAAATTCTTTTCCAAAGAACAGTCATAGTTCGCAGACAAAATAATTGCTCATAAAATGTCTCAAGAGTTAACCAAATTCCAATTGAAAAAAAAAATATCTTGTTTTACTTTATCGATTCAATGAAAATCAATATAAAAAGAAATCCACACAAAAATACACTTTGTAAACTATTTCTTTTTTTTTTTTTAAATTAAGTATATGCGCATGTTATTATTTGAATTATCAGATGAGGCACGTGTATCCATGCAAATATACATTTGTAAACAGTTGCAGCTTGAAATAAAATTTATAAATAGATCTCATCAATTTGAGTACTTGCTCATAGAATAGGTATTTTTATCTACCTTAGTATTTTTTGTATATTGTTGGAGATTTTTTAAATAATATTTGAAATGGGTATTAAAATAAAAAAAATAGAAAATAGGAAAGAGGAAAGAGGTATAAATATTGTAATCGCCAGTACTTATTTTGCTTTAAAGTCATTCTCGTTTTTGACAGTTCATTTTGTCCATTATGTATGACAGATACATTTTGCCCCGAAATATTGATTATTGAAACTTGACGGATTAAATTTCGTTTTATTGACAAAATTACATAATGCAAGTAATGGTGCAAGTAATACATCAACTATTTCTATAGGTCCACGTGTTCGCTAGAAAAGCATTATACTATAGTATAGACACTAGAGAGACAACTTTTGATTGGACTTTTAGTTTTCATCATCATCAATACCTACATCATTATCTGTTATTTTCTTTACGTAAGCGTCTAACCGCTTATTTCAGCTTTGGCTACTTCACACAATCATGTAGGTTAGGTAGTTAGTTATAACTACTAAAATATTTGTACTTCCCTCCCAGTACTTCTTCATACTTAAGGTTCCACTGATTAAAACCAAAAACAATCTCTTCTTTGTTCGTTTTGTTCAAGGGGTGGGCTGCATTGTTTTGTAATAACAATGTTCATGTTTATTTAAGGGCAACCGCACAAGCAAGTGTAACTGCCTGTGTATAGTTATGTTTGTGTGTATGAATGTACATATGTACATGCATAGAGAACCAACAACATTGAAAACACATGTTTTTTGCTGAGCAAACAAATTCATTGTAAATAATTTACTACCAATGCTTTGATTACATTGTATAAACCTGGGCACATGGTATTTTGTTGTTGTTGTTTCAAAACTTTGCAATTGTGTATGTGGTATCTGTAAGTGTGTGTGCGTTGAGTTGACGCAAATGAATATGATTCACGTGGGAAATGAATGACGTTTTTTTTAAGAAAATAAGTAACAAAATAAAAGAGAAAGCTAGTTATACTCGTTTCTGTTTTGTACTTGCTTCTGCTTGCAAGCAGAAGTGCAATAATTTTTTTTTCTCGCAACTTAGAGCTTATTTTGTATTGAAAATTAGAGCTTTTATGTTGTTGTTTTTTTGCCTAACAAGTGGGTGGTGTTGAATGTCTATTTGAGATGTGTATTATGTTTTCATATACCTAGTTTCATACACTGTTGTATATCTAAGTATATTTTTTAGCAATATATGCTAAGTTCAAAGTTTATTCAGTGATGTAAGATCGCAATTATTTATTTTATTAAATACAAACTTCCAAAACGGATAGCTTTTACTTCGTTAAGACTATACTACCTACCTAACAGATGAAAAATATAGGAACAAAAACCGACGAAGTGACAATGTTGACGTTTTTAATGTATGTCTACTCTCTGTCTCTGCTAGCCATAAACACCAATATCCTGGCTTTGCTCTCTCGTTTGTTTATAAATGTCAAACCTGTGATTTTTAAGAAACGTCAATATTCCATTGGAGAGGTTATTTTGTTGTGACATTTCCTAGCGATACAATCTAGCAAAATAAAAAATGACTACCTATTCTCTTAGGCGTCGGTCGAAGGTAGGAAGAAGGCTTAAAGTAATTTAAGTTAAATCTTAATAGGCTTAATAGGCATAATAAAAATAACAAGATATCTTTAAGTACTTAGTACCTATAATTAAGTGTCAAACACATTTTTGGATTTAATAATAGTTTCTGTGCCGGTGCTAATCCACCGTGAGAGCGTTCCCTCAAAAATGGCGTGCGCGTTCAACGTGCTCACCAAATGCAAGCTTTTTTCTTTTTTTTTTTTTTAGAAACTCGTGTGTATGTGTTTACCTACTATAAATGTTTACTATATTGCCATTGAGTCTATTTAAATTAAATTTTATCTATGATTCTTTGAACTGCGCATGACTAGAACTTAAATAGAGAAAACATACTATACCATACCACACTATCGACAGTATGGCAAACTTTTCTGTTTTGATTCACAAAATTTCCCACTTTTCCTATAATTATATTATTCTATGGTAGATATCTATCTACAATCTACATACTCGTACATCATGTTATTGTGTCTTTTTTTCTGGTGTAAAATTGATTGCTATTTAAGTGACTTTACATAGTGCAAATTATACAGTTTTTCTGTTTTAATATTATGCAGTGTATAGGTAGGTATAATCTTTTAATAACCCATTTGAGTTGTATAAAAAAATAATATTGAATTCACCAGTTTAATGCCTTCCGGTATAGGTACCTCTAACTCTAACAACGACAGAGTAGTATCGGTTGTGTCTATACGTGTGCTGCACATAGATGTATACAAGTGCATGGTTGGGCTGGGCGTAGTTTAGTTATTCCCAGTAAAATCTGTCGAAAAATAACGGATGTCGATGTTAATTTATTCAACAAAAAAAAAGTAGACGTGTGGGAGTTTGTTTTTACAAATTAATTAACGTCATCTCCCATCAGCATCCCATCGCATCGGCTGCTGCGAGTCACGGGGCTGGAGGCGGCTCGACTGGTATTCTACGGAGAATGGTGATATTGCATAATTTTACTGTATATGCAGCCATATTTTAATAAGTTTTAACAAATTCATTGCGAGGAAATTAAGTTGATGAAAAAAAAAACGTGATTTAAAATAATTACATAGGTACATATGTTCCTACACATACATTTTAATATTAACTTTATTACTTTAAAGATGCGAAGTAAAGATAAAAGATTAATTTATTGCCGTTATTCATTGTAACATTAGTGCTGGATTTTTTTTTTTTTTTGTTGCTTTTTTATGTCAGAATAAAAATAGTTAATTGAGACATTCTTATTATTTAAATGATAAACTACTTACAATGTTATCAAATTTTTCTTCACGAATTTATTAATAATTAATTATTTTAATAATTATAAATCATTTTTATATTAATAGTTTTTTTCCTGTGTAGATTTTACTTGTGTAAGATTTTATTCGTAAAAATTTGAGGTAACTCTTTTGATTTTGATTAAAAGATAACAAAGCGCAGATCTAATTAAGTTTACCAGTGTGCAAAATAAATAATAAACTTATTTTTAGTCTAAAATCTGTCAAAGTGTAGGTTTTCTCCTTTTGGAATTTCATTCCGTTAAATTATTGAGTTATGTTTCACTTAAAATCAAATTTGTAGGTTCTAGTTATGACTTCATCCCATAAATTGAAATTACAGTTTTTATTAAAAATGAAAACGAGAGATATTGGGGCATAATTTTATGAACTATTTCGGGTGTGTCATTTTAACAGACGAAAACTAAAAGCTAACTAAGGTTAAATTCAGAGCGATTTTAGGACTCAGAAAAAAAAGAAGAAAATTTGTTTGCCACTAATTAATCAGAATTTTATACCTAATTCCGGTATAGCGTATAGAGGTACTTTTTCTACGTTGACTAATGCATTTCCGAAACCCCTCAGTTTATAAACGAGAGACATTAAATGTTTCTTAAAAACTGTAATACCTATGTATTGTTTATTAAAAAAAAAATTAAATGTACGTACATATTTGTGATCATGTTCACGCACTAAAAGCTCATTAATTCTGCAACTTCTTTTAGTCATAACCAGTTTTGCCCTCTGTTGTTGGGTCATCATCATCATAGTTTAATTGGAATCGTATTTTAGCAAGAAACAACCTCGTGTTATGGACAACAAGATATTATGGTTTTTCGTTTTTAGTTTATATACCTACATACATATATGTACATATGTATATGTATGTCTTCTACGACCTACAGTTAAATCATAAAAATGTGTCTTTTTCCAGAAATTCTGCGCAAAAGCTTTCAAATCCCCGGAGGCCACATGTCAATGTGGATGACGAATCTTTATCAGCAAAAAGAATAAAAAAGTACCAACCTAAAGACAAGGCAGATAATGATTCAGTTTTGTTGATTTTCTTTTCCTTTGTTTGCGCCGTTGAACTGGTTTTTGTTTCCGATATATGAATACTCGTAAATGTATAATGCAATAGGGCAACACAACCACAGAATACCATCATTTCTTACCACTCAAATAACCTTCAAAACATCTTTGAATTGAATACTAAAATGAATGTAGTATACTAGTATACTCGTATGGGAATCTTCCTGATTGCGACGCGTACCATGCCAAGTTGCTTTGGCATTTTTCTGTTTTGTGTGTGATGTGTATGTATTTGCTTTGTGTCACTTCAGTTGAATGATTGTAATTTTTATTTTGTTGCCTTTCATCAGTTTTGATTGTTGTCCATGTTTTGTTATGTATTTATTTTTCGTTTCTTTTTTATTTTTGCAGAGGAGCCATACTCGAATGGTCACTCATCCCCTTCTTCCTTTAAAATGATCAAAACACCTACACCATCTACCACTATCACAACAAATAAACACCAACAACTACATCAACAAGGATTACAATCACAAGAACAACAATCATTGTCCATCAATAATAATTGTTCGCCAAAAAACGAAATGCTTACTTCATTGTTCTCAAATAACAATAACAATAATACAACAATAACAGTTGTTGACAAAAACAAAAACCCAATTTTCACCACGAATGGCAATAATAGTAAAAATACTACAAGTGCTAGTTCGCAAGCATTTAATGGTGGTGTTAATTTGGCAGCATTGTCTGCAGCTGCTGCAGCAGCGACAACCCAACCGATTGTCATAAATGTAACCAATACTCGTACTGCAGCCAATACGTTCAGTGCCAGTAATCTTATTCCCCATACAACACCACCATCAACAACAGCGACAACAATAACCAATAGTAATAATAATAATAATAATAATTCAAATTTGAGAAACTCACCACAAATGGGGGTAGCATCAGCTGTTGCAGCTGGAACTGCAGCAAACACTTCTTCAGTGTTTCGCAAAAAATGCATACCCCTAACCCCACCGCCAATGTCAAATAGAAAGTTTATAGAATCTTCAAGAATTCGTAGTTACTCACTTTCTTCCAATAAAATTACAGCCAACAGTTTAGTTGGAAGCAACGGAGTTATAACCGCCACCAACAATAACATCAACAACAGCAACAGTAACAGCAACATCAACATCAACAACAACATAACCAACAACAACAACAATAGTAGTAGTAGCAACAACAACAATAACACACCCGCCATCCTGCATAACCATTATATCCATCAAGTTTTGGCTGCAGCCGCCGAAGATTCATCGCAGTCGAGTTTAAATTTATCATCGTCTGGCTATTTGAGTGGTGGCAGTATTAATTCGAATGTCGGAAGCATAAATTTGTCCACATCTGCTGGTGTTCCAATGAATGGTGTTAGTATGATGAACGGATCTCCTCCCAGAGGAGGAAGTTTATTGGTTTCCGGTGGACATTTGGAACACTCGATGTCGTGTATTGCATCATCCGCTCCAACATCTAGTGGAGTACATCAACTACATGGATCGATTGGTGGTGGCAGCAGGCGAAGAACGATAAGTTCGAACAGCAATGGGTGAGTTGATAATTTTATTAAAAATTAATTTTATGTTGGTTTCATTATTATTGTAATTCTCGTGAAACATTTCAGTATTTCATTTTACATACATACATACTCGTAATTATAATGAAGAAAAAAAGCAAAACAATGAAATTGGTCACTATGAAGTATGAGCTTTGGTTTTCTTAACTTATTGTTAATTATTACATTGCGTAAAGTCATCACAAAGTAATGTCACTTTTGTCAGCATCATTGTAAACTCTTCAACTTCTTACAATTTAACATGAAATTGGTTAAATTTATTATTGAATTAACGAAAGAATGATAAAACTTTTCAATCGAATTTTCCTCAAACCTCATCAAGGTATTAGACTGACAATAACATTGACTGCTCCGTAATTCTAGGCCATCCAATAACTAACAGTTCGATTAAAACTTCCACATCTCTTTTGGAACAAGACTTATTTACTTTTATATTGATAGATCAAAAACGAATCTTCACAAGCTTTCTTAAAGCCTTTAATTGTCGTTCATATCTTATGTAGATGACACATCTGCAATTTTCGAGGTTCCGGTTTAATATTTCGGGTTCCCAAGTATGTTTTATCTGTAAACTTTTGTTTAAACAAGATGCTATAAAGCTAACCAACATCAAATGGAATAAGTTTATCACTTAAGTGCTAAATATCTTTCAGCAGATTATACATTATGTATATTCGCCCGCTAATTAGTGTCATAGGTGAAATTGCCGCATGGCAATTCGTTTTTGTATTTAAGAAGACTCAATTTCTCACCTTCTATTTAATTGCTCCACTCTACCTCAAAAGCGTAGAATCCACCTAATGGAGTTATAATATAATGATTCAAGTAATCTCAGGCAATAGGCTTCAGTGCGTTAGAAGAAAGTTTCTAGATTTAGGTGGTACGACCCCAATTACTTAACAAATGGCCTAATTGTGTTTTCTTTTAATTTTATTATTTCAACCGCACTTAAGAATTTGTTTTTCATTCTTCAAGAAAATATACATAATTTTTCGATGAAGTCCAGATAAAAGATTGCATGTTTTGGGTAGAAAAAATACAAGGAAGTAGTATTTTGTGTGAAAGAAATTCCACTTTCCAAAAAAAACTTAATTAAATGAAAAAATCCAAAATCAGTTCCTCGTGTACTTCCAGGGCGGGCACTCGAGAAGTTCATAATAAACTGGAAAAACATCGAAGAGCTCAACTTAAAGAATGCTTTGAACAACTTAAAAATCAATTACAGCTTAAAGACGAAGAACGGAAGAAAACATCAAATCTATCCATCCTTGGAGCTGCTTTAAAACATGTCATGGTAAGTTTCCTTATTGTAATCGTAATCATTGTAAACAACAATGTTTTTTTCTTTCCTCTTTATTAACAGGCACTAAAAATGAAGGAACAAGAACTTGAACAACAAGTTGAGCTTCTGGCAAAAGAAAAAATCAATGCACAAAAGAAAATTGTAAATCTTAAGCGTGAGCTTGGACCAAAAGTTGATAACATTGATTTTTCCAGTATTATTTCTGACATTGAACTTGGCAGCATTCCGATCGAACGAGGTAAGTTTCTTTGTTTTGAACAAAGATATGGATGAACACTTCCTGATGCTTAGT
The DNA here is from genome assembly GCA_905146935.1 of Scaeva pyrastri. Taxonomy (NCBI): domain Eukaryota; kingdom Metazoa; phylum Arthropoda; class Insecta; order Diptera; family Syrphidae; genus Scaeva; species Scaeva pyrastri. Next base: position 9,334,193 of record LR989929.1, on the reverse strand, counting down.
TGAACCATACAAAATTCTCTTCAAAAATGTTGCCTGTATCCTATCCTTAACGAAGAATCCAAGCCGAAATAAAAAAAACCCAAATATTAAATTCATTGGCGGTAGAAAAACCTGGTTACTTAAGCGTAAGAGTAATATTTGTATCTTAAAAATTTCTCACTAATATGGGAGTCAATATGATCTATTTTTTTAAAGTACTTATTTTATTTTTAGAAGAATACTTGATTAATCTTATCACTATCGATGACGAGTCTCAGAGACGCAAATTATATTGAAACAGTTGAAAATATTTAAATTTTCTCAGAGTAATTGAATATACTTTAAAAAGACATGAAAATTGTACAATGCGAATGAGTGGATCTATTACACAATATTTTACCAATGCACCACAGAAAAATGAGATGCCTCTTGGTTTTTTTTTGTGCAATATTTTAATTCTTCCAAAGTTGGTCTCATGATTTACATTTTACAAGACTTAGTCAGTGGCTTATCCTTATAAAAGCAATAATAAGTATATGCGCCTATATTATTTATTACGTATAATGCTTACTTTCGATTCTATTCTTGAACTAGTTTTTTAAATTGATAGAAATTTGAATAAAAATTCAATCTGCAACTGAAGTTTCCTAATACATATTACGTACATATGTATATGAAGGTGTAAATTCCATGTAAATGAATTACTCTTTTTAGAAGTGAAACGTTGCATCGCGTGGAAATGAAACATGGAAATAATAGAACTAGAAAATAAACAAATACATAATTTCGTAACGAATTCAAAATGCATTTAGTCCAAGGCACAGAACTTGAACTAACCTATTTGTTAAGTAAAAAAAAAATCACTTCTTTTTAATTTGCATTTCACTTTAAAAGTGTTTTATAAAAAAATCTTTTTTCCTTGAGTTAAACTTATTTTTTTTTGTATTTGTCCTAATTAAATTGTAACTAAAAATGCATTTCCATACATTCTTCTTCTTAATCCTATTCCACTTTCCTAATCGCTCGCGATGTGTTTATCAATATGAGAGTATTAATAACTCCTTGAGTGCTCGCATAATATATAAAAAGAAAATTATATAAAATCTGCCTTTTTTTTTGTATTTTCAGTTACCGAAGGTCTAAACGATTCGATCTCTCTGTCATCTGGACGAGGTAGTATGTTGTATAGCTCATCTAGCTCTCTATCGAGTGGCAGTGGCGGCAATACAATGTCCTCACCATTAGGCGCTGGAGTAAGTTACCTTTGGGCAGTGTCTCTTTAACGAGGCGACACAAACAAGCTCAAAAGTCTCTACTCTCTCTCTTTCTTTCTCTGCTTCTCAACTTTCGCAGATGCAAACTTCAATGCCAACTGCATTGTCACCTGTGATATCACAATCAACATCGTCCTCCTTCTCTGCCTCTCCTAGTAATAGTTCACCGATATCTCCGAATATAATGATGAAAGCTTTATCGCCATCATCTCAGTCCACGTCTACATCTACGTCTGCCGGCACTACATCATCATTAGTGGTGAATAATAATTTATCTAATACTGGAAACAGTGGTTGTTCTTCGGCAACATCGGTTACAATGCCGTTGTCTTTGACGGCAAAAAACATATCGGCCACTTCAATGACTCGTGGATCACCAACTCCATCGACGCCCTCACCATCGCCGTCCTCATCGAGTGGTGTTTCGTCATCATCCTCAATTCATTCATCATCACCGCCGATTGGTGGCGTAAAACTTGTTCCAAACATTCCAACGACAAGTTGTGTCAAGTTTGGTACTGTGACCAATGTCTCGGCCAATGGTAATACATTTGTTTCATCTCCCGTTATTAATATAACATCACACAGTGAAAATAATGGAGGTATTTCGTCATCAAACAGCGTCTATAGTGCTACTGCCTCGGGTATGCCACTTAACATGAACGTGGCAGTTGTATCCTCCAGTTCACCCAGCTTCCCTTCCTTTTTTTCATCATCATCGTCAACACCCTTGTCATCAGCATCGACCATCACAACTTCTGTCAGCCATAACAAAGAATCAAATAACACCGTTGGACGAAACGGTCTGACACGCAAGACTCCTGCTAGCGATAGCCACAACAATAATATTGACAGTTACTATAACAACAATCAACATCACTATCAGAATCAGCAACAGCTCTTAGACGAAGGTGAACAACCTGCGAAGGTTTTCAAGGTATTCAATGGACTAGCATTGGGTCAAATGGATAAGGACAACAAATTGGGCCTTGCAACAACACCTTTGCAACTGTCCCAAGTTGTTGGTGGTGGCAGTTTAGTTGTTAGTCCTTTTCTGACTTCATCTCAAAATGGTGGTAGTCTTCGATTAGTTGGAGCAAATAGCTTAGCAACAATTGAGCTAAGTTCTGGGCCTTCTAATCAGTCCAGATGCAATGGTAGTCTTCTTGGCCAGTCATTATCCCCACCAAGTTCTGGAGGTGCTCAGTTACACAAGCTCTTGATGAGCGCTGTAAGTGCCGGTGCAGGTGGCAGCACAAATACTATATCGAACGGTAATTCTTCGACCTATGTTTCGGCGGCTGAAGTTGGCCGATTGCCTGGAGGTGCCGAACTCAATATCCTTCCCACCGCAACAAATGGTACAGCTCCATTGTATAGAGGTAATGGGAAATTGTCCATTGTGAATAATGGGATTTCTCTAAAAGGTATGTCTTTTGTTTAATTTTTATAAAATTGTGTGTTTTTTATTGATTGTTTTTGTATATTAAAGGAGCTGCAAATGATTCAAATTCATCAACTAATGTGGGACGCGGTGTACATGTACTGAACACACAAGTTCTACAATCAGCTGCTGGACTCGGATCGATTAGTGTTTCTCAAGCACAGCAAAATAGCAACTTTGCTCAATTGATTGCCACTTCACCTCAGATGGCTGGAAAGGTAAATAAAAACCTTTTATTCTAATCTTAAAACATCTTATCATAGAATATAAATATGAAAGTCAAAGAAGAAAATATAGGAAAGTTCAATTTTAAAAACCGTTCTTAAAAGGTCCTTTTTACATAAAATAAAATATACTTTCACTATTATAAACAAAATAATAGCCAAAAAGTATCGGGTGTGGTATGATCAACCACTAAAGACCTTGAAAACGCATTTGTCCGCCATATCGGAATTCTGTATTCTGAATGTTTATCAATTGTTTTTTGTGGAATATAAATTTTTGCAGAATGGTAAACTAAGAATGCGGTTTTTAGTCACGTTAATTACACAAAGTCAAATAATTTTGCTCTCGGGCTATCAAGCAAAATAAAAGCTCACGTTTGCCTGAATAAGTATCCCTCAAGTCATGATTTGCGTATCAAAACTTTAAGGAAACGAAATAAAACTCTTTGAAAACTTAAAACTCAAAAAAACTTTTAATTAGTTAAAAATAAGATATATATATATAATTTTTAAAAATCATCATTTTATTGCAACTCAATTTTAAAAAAATATGAAAAGTTATCCCATTCTTTCAGGTAAATCTCTCAGTGGGTGGACAAAACCTACCATTAATTGGCACCCAATACCTCGGTTCAATGAAACCAATGGTTGTGGCTGTTTCAAATAATAATTCAAATCAACCCACCTTACCGTCATTGTCATCTGTTGTTGTTCCGCCTACATCATTGACGACATCGACCGCTATTGTAACAGGAACCACCAATGGCAATGCTTTATAAATCTTTACCAATTTTACATTTTGTAATCTATAAATCTAAGTAGTGAGTTAAAAATTGTATTTGATTTAAAATGATTTATTATTTTTCTATTATGAAATAATTATATAAATTATGTAGTAATGTATGTATATTGTACTAAACGAAAAAAATATATATATATATATAAAAAAATTTGTGTAAAAACTACGCCACAAACCACACCACACACCATCGATTGACCACCACACAACCACTCTTCCTGTTTCATGTTCATAAATATATCTTATCTCAAACTTTGTTTCAAAATGCATTTCTTCTTGTTGTTTTTTTTTTTGCATAACCACCATTATGTTAAAATCTCTTATTTTAATTATTCATATAAACCAACAAATGCATATAAAAATCTATATTTACAAAGAAAAAAATCTATAAAAAGAAAAAGAGAGCCATCATCAATTTTACATTGTACAAGAAACGAAGAAAATTTAAAATTAAAAAAAAAAAAAACTTACTAATATGAAAAGAAATTAATGAACAATCGTTGTTGTAAACACACAAAAAATATATAAAAATATATGTACATAATGAAATGTATTTTCTCAAAAAAAAAAAGAAACTTAATTTTAAGTGAACAAAACCGAAAAGTAATCATTGTGAGTTTTAAAATAGGAACAAAAAAAATTAATTTTAAGAATCAAATAGTGAATAGAAAATTAAGATTAGATTGTCTAAAATGTATTAAAAAAATAGAATTAAAAAGAAACCCATAATTTTTCTTTCTTGTCAATTGAACAAAAAGAAAAGTTTTTTTTTTGTTTATTGTAAATATCTAAATTATCTTTAATATTAAAAATTGTATTTTATTTAAGCAAATAAAAAATCCGGTGTAAGATAAAGTGTTTTAAACATTTTTTAAATATCATTGAGTCTAAAAAACATTGTGTTTTACAACTCAATGCAAAAAAATTGTACACATTTAGTTGTTATATTGTTATAATATTATTATTTTTTTTTTAGATTTTATTGCTGTAAATGTATTTATTTTTACCTAAGACGTAAAATTGAAAATAAGTTACGCCTTAAGAAATTGTTTTTAAGAACAAAATTCATGTTGATACTTTGTTAATACAAAAAATGTGTAACTTTTGTTTATATTTTTTAATTTATTTCTTTTTTGTTGAACATAAAATATTTTTTTAAATTTAACTAAATAAGTGGGTAAATTCAAAATATTTTGTTAAAAGTTTTAAATTGTGTATAGAGAGTGAACAAAAAAAATCATATGTATAAAGCCGGAGTAGTTATTAAACCAACACGTGAAAAAAAGAAACGAAATTAGGGAATCATTTTATTGTAATAAAAAATTAAAGTAAAAAAAAACATGTATGTTTTTGCCGATATATTGTATTTAAAAACGTACACAAGAGAGTTATTGCTGGAGCTTTATGGACTAAATAATCAATTGCAACAATTTAAACCTAATTGTAGAAAAAATATGGAAAATATGGACATGGTAAGTTTTCCTTTGAAAGATACTAAATGGTTGTTTGAATTTGTCACTTATTCGATTACGTAAAAAGATCAAATCAACCACTCAAAAACATATTGAAAAAAAAAAACGTTCAAGACTGAAGTGTAATATGATAATTTTTGTTGATTCTATTGAGTTGCTACTGATATTTGTGTGAACTCCTGTTTAAGTTCAGTGGATCAATAGAAACTCATATTGTTCCTTATATACGCATTTAGCAAGAATAACAATTACATATATGAACATTTTTCACTGTAAAATTATTATCCAAGCTAAAAGTTGTACCAAATAATGTGAAAGGTACAAGTGAATATTGTGGTGTAAAATAAAAATCACATAAATACAATTTCAAAAGGTCGACACCATTTTCACTCGAAAAATTGATACAATTTCAGATAATCAAACATGATTCATCGATTTAAGATTAATATATTTTTGTTCCTCTCTTTGATAAACAAATCATTAGTTGTAAAAATTGGAAAAAAAAAAAATTGTTCTGTACATACATTTTAAGTTCCGTTTCCGAGAAAAATGAGTGTCAGGATTGGTATTGAAAATGTGTTGTGTTGTTTATCAAGTGTTATGGAAAAGCATCAAAGGTCAATTTTAATCATCAAGGACGACTATGAAATATAGTTATATTATATTGCTCTCGTCAGGCCCATAATTAAAATAATAACTTGTGAAATCTGATTCTTTTCGTTTTTATTTCTTTAAAATCTCAATTTCATAAAAAAACCTCTGCAAAAATTAAAAAAGTAAGCCTTTTATTCAAAAGAACAACATCATTCATCATACCAACATTTATTCTGCAATCTAGTTGAGCGAGATCATAACTTAGTTATAGCTCATATCTCCATCTAATGCCTCTTGTCTGTATTAAATTGGGAAATTAAAAAAAACTGCTAATCTAAGTGTAATTTTAATCAAATTAATTACAAACAAATTTAATGAATGTGTAACAAAATAACGATATTCTCCCTCCTTTTAATCAAATAAAATGTGAAAAAATGAAATTTTCTATTTTGCATTTGCTTCTTTCGTACAAAATGTGGCTTAGAAATCCAATTTTATAAAATGAAAGGCTACAAAAAACAAAAAAAAAAAAAAAAAACTATTGAAAAAATCTGTGCAATGTACACTTTGTATATTTTCTTAAGAAACAACTAAAAATATATCGAAAAGTAAATTATATACACACTCTTAACAATGAATTATAAAAAATACAAAATTACTATCCTTACATAAATGTTTGTAGATATGAAATATGAAGTGTAAAAAATCATAATGTATATATTAAAAAATGCATAAACAAAAACAAAAGGTATAAATGTGTTTCAATTTCCATCAGAACTAAACTAATTGTTATTGTAAAAAACAAACAAACAACTTAGCAAATATTTTGCAAGGTTTATATACACACACACAAAAAACACTGAAACATTTAAATTAAGAGACAACAGGTAATAATAATGAAAATGAAAATCTTTATAGTTTGTTGTTTTTAGTATTAATTTTATTTATTTTTTTTTATAAAAAAATAAAGTGAAGAACAAAAAGTGGAAGCAAATACATAACAAACAAGTAAAACAAAACTAAAAATGTTTATATTACTATACTTTATGCATATAAATAGTTACAATATACAATATAGACTTTTATTTTTAAAAATAAAAAATATTTATTTACGAAAAAAAAAAAAATAAAAATTGTGTTTTATTATTTTTGTTTGTGGCCTAAAGCAAATGAGTTATTGTTTAGGGCTTGGTATTTTCTTTATTAGCATTTAACTAAAAATTTGAGAATTTACAAGTATTCCAAAATTCCAACTCTTGTTTTGGTTTTCCTGACTTGTAAAATACTAACTGCCTTTTATTAAAAAATTGAAACCAATTGTAGACTGGAACATTTTATACAATCCTATAAGATTAATTGTTATACAAATGAACATTGGCATATCGTCGTAGTATTCCATTAGGAAGTTTACTTACCAACATTAGCCAGAGCGCTTAGGTTGTGTTTATTTTTTCAACCAGAGCTAGCTTGGTGCGAGCTCTTTAAGCTAAGAATAAAATGACTAAGGTAATGCAGTAAAAAACTCAACTTAACTATCTTCACTTCTTATCCTAGAAGATAACAAATTCTACTCCAAAATTCCGAACATACTAGAAATTCTCAAACTCTGCCGAGTGCTGTGATCTCTTAAAAAAATACCTTGATATTGATTACGAATACAATGTCTAATACATATTGAAATTTGAGATTTTCAGCTTAAAAATGAGTGTGTTAGTGGGAACTAAAATACAAAAAAGGAAACGTACAATATATGCTTACCAAGACTTTATATGAAAGCAACTGGCTTATCAGCGACTCAAAAAAAACTTTATTATCTAAGAAAAAAATTTTAATGCAGAAAGAGTATAAAAAAGGATTTATGAAAACACTTCTATACTAATATATAGAGCTGAAAGGTTTGTTACTTTGAACGCGCTATTCTCAGGAACTCCTGGTTCGAATTTGAAAATTCTTTTTGTGTTGAATAGTTCATTTGTTGAGGAAGGCTATTGGCTATATAACATCGCGCTGCGAACAATATTAGCGAAGAATAAATGGAAAAAGTTGCAAGAACGGGGAAAAATATTCATCTTTGAGGGCTTCCGTTGTTTGTTTCAACGCACTTATCTCAGTAAAGAAAATTATTCATCTTAAAGGGCTTCCGTCCCATTGTCAAAATCGGGTTGCAGAGAAAATCCGTATGTTCTTCTGCCATAAGAAAATAAAACTTATCCCTTACGAAGTATATATATATTTTTTTTTAAACTTAATCTTAATTGCTATAATAATAAATTGTGGCGGACGAAGTCGCGGGGAACAGATAGTTCTTTAATAAAAAAAGACAATAGCCAATTACAGTCTCAAACACTTGGCATGTAAAATCAGTGCACTACGTACGATCTGTATAAAGAAATAGTTTCATTTTACGCTATAAAACAAAAATTATATGTTGTGTTCAAAAAAATAAACCAAATAAGAAATTTCAGTTCTAATCGTTTGACCAGACCCTTATATGTAATCTATTACTTTCAACATATAAACTTTTTGAACACATCCGTTGGAACTTTAAATATCAATCGAACAGATCTGCGTTCTGTCAGAAATATTTTAAATTTTCAAACAACAAATTCAAAATTAAATATTAAATGACTGATTGTGCTGGACTTAATTTGTCTGCAATCAATTTAAACAAAAATAAAATATTATGCAAAGACCACGGCGAACGACTGAATATGAAACTCCATCAGAAAAAACACGTCAACCAAGGTACAGTACAAAGTTTAAAAGCTAATGAGTTATAACAAATTTCTTGGGCGCATTTCTAGAACAAGTCGTCTGCAACAGCCCATGCGACGTCCATCGATACGGGATGGTTCCCTTACTAGGAGTTCGTCAGCGGAACCACTGAACTCTCTACTCCCTGGAACGGGAAATTATCCAGCGGTTCCGACATCGACCAAACGACAAAGAAGCAGCAGTGTCAGCAATGCTCGCACTCCACAACGAACCCCAACTCATATGACACCCTCGAAAGGTACACAATTCACAGGTGAAAAGCAACGCGCTGCCATCAACGACAAGCGCTTGATTCAGGAGCAAATCGTGCGAATAACCGAATACCTGAAGGGCGTCGATTGTGGCATTAATACCGAGTTCTTGCACCGAGGTGGCTTAAAAACTATGTCCATGAAGCAATTCATTGGCTTGGTCGACTATTTTTTGAAGTTCATAGCCGGAAACAAGTTCAAAGTTGGAGCAAATCACGTCGAGTCCATATCGAAGATTCTAAATCAAATCGACTATCCATACACGGTGAACAAGTCGTGGCTCAAGACTCCAACGGCTCCACACGCTTTTGGCAATGCAGTTATGCTGTTTTCATTCTTCATGGACTTCATTCCGCCACCGAATAACATCGAATATTTCAAAAAGAACTACTTAATAGCGAGCGAGGAGTTCCCAGATGTCGATTTTGCAATCAAACTGTCCGACATGGCCGAAGAGGGTTTCTCACTGTGGAACAATCAAAAAAACGAAGAATTCGAGAAGCTTCAAAATACGGCAGTAGATGAGTTGATTTGCAAAAAAATATCCATCTCCAGTTTGGATGCTGTGGACGAGGACATTAAGCGTCTGAATATCGAATTGGATGAAATCTCTGCAAAAACTGAAGTCATAGAAACAGAAGATGAATACTTTCGTCTAGACAAAGAAGTAAAGACCAACCAGAGGAAAATTGAGAAAATGCAAAAACAGATGCAGGAAAATCAGAAAATAATCGATAAATTAGAATATCAGCTCAACGATAAGCGGGAATTGTGTGAGAAACTTCGGTTGATTGTTGAAGACATCCGTGCTACAGTTCACACCCAAAAAATGTCGGTGGAAGGGCGAAATAAGCTCATAGAAGAAGTCGCACAGAAACAGTACCAATTGCAAACAAAAAAGCAAGCGGTGTGCGATCTCCAGGAAAAAGACAATCAATTGCAAATCCAGCTCGCCAGACAAATCAAACTGCTGACAGAAAAAATCGCCCAATTCAACAGCTACATCCGTGAGATGATGGCAGACTTTAAAAGTCTGGATTTAAAAACTCTTAAAGTGGACATTGAATCACTTTGCTTGCACCAGAACTCCAACCTAGAGACCCAGATACAAAGAGTCGAAGAATTTCTCAAGAAACTCAAACTTCACATATCTAACCAAATGGATGATCTGTCGAAACGGATAGACGACCATGAAAAACAAATCAAGTTGATTACCTACGAAATTTCAAACTGGATAGAACCAAATTCCAAGGAAAAAATGCAGACCATCAAGGAAAAGCAAAGGGAAGTCGATGAACTAGACCGCGAGATCATTGCTGTGACAAATTCCACAAGCAATCAATTAACTGAATTGGGCCAAAGGGTGAAACAATCGGATATTGTTTTAAATTCACTGAAAAATTCCATAGCGGAGAACCGGCTGGAGATTCCGAAGACGCAAGAAGAGAATCAAACCATGATGAAGTTGGTGAGTGAGCGGTTTGAAGAATATTTCAGAACGAAAGATGCCCTTTTGAAGCAATTCCACGAAGTTTTGCAGCAGTTTCAAAAAAAATGTGCTGATGCTAAGGTTGCAATGACAAATTGATCATTTAGTTTTGTTTTTATTGTTTAAAATTTGAAATAAGTAATAATAAATAGATTTATGTCTGTAAGTTTGGATAGAAAGTAAGTTGCGATGGTTTAATAAGTTGAAGTATTTATTTTTAGATTCATCTAATTGGTTTTTAAGTTAAAAATAAGATCATTTTCCTTTTGAACATTTACTAAAATTTTCAACGTTGTTTTATTGGAAACAAATATACAATATTTTCACTTATTATTGCCCAAAGAATAATGTTTTTCTCCTAAAAGTCAACGCTTGTAGCAATAGCTATTCTGTTGTGTATAAATTCCTGCATATTTATAGAAGCACGCAAGTTCCTCAAAATCGTCACGTAGAAGTTATGGAATTCCGTTTAAAAAATGACACGACGCAACAGAGAAAACGAGAGACGTGGTAAAAACGAGCCGACATCAGTGAGTTACGACCACTGATCTATGTTTTTATGGACGTTCTTACATTTGGTAAAGGAATAAATCGATTAGCTAAAAATTGGAATTTGGATTTTAAAGTTGCCATAACTTAGAAAAATCATGTCTAATTCGAAAGTTGTACTTCAATAAAAAAAAATTAAGGTCTTCTATAATTTGATACGGTGCGTTAATCCGTTTTGCTTCCAAAAAAATATTTTGGCTGCCTAATTAAAATGGATTGCGTGATCCAAGCTGAAAACTTGTTTATTTTTGGATATCGTAGCAGGTTCCTGATGTAATTGAAGCGCTTACTGCTATGCAAAATATGGTTCAAGAAAACACTGAATTCAGTATAATGTTCTTTTAATATCATTATTTACTTCAATAATTTGAATTTAATACATTAATAAATATTTTTGTTTTAATGATTTATTATAATTTAGCTTACATTCTTTTTCATTTTATTTAATTTCTTTTCATACATATACATATCCTCAAAAATTCATTTAAGTATTAGTACCAAAAACTTCTTCCTTAAAATTGTTTCAAATATTTGATTCCATTACCATGCTTAGAAAATTTTGTTTTTCCTACAGTATGTAGATGCTTCTTAAGTAAATTAAAAATATAAAATGGAGCATAATACAATTAACGACATAAAATATTCTTTAAAAAAATGTATCAAAAAAATCATTTGAAAAAATATATGTAAGTATAAATTTTATCCCAGAATCTATTCCAGCCGGAATGTTAGGAATCTACTATAACGTTGACAAGATTCTTTTCTCTAAGTTTGTAGTTTTCCTCCCACTTCCGATAGATTCTGTGATGTAAAAAATAACAAACTTTTTGTTTTTCTTGAGGACTGTTTACAAATTAAAACCATGAACTAAAAATAGAAACTAAAAAAGAACAATTAAATAGATAATTCGTTTTTTCTCTTTTTACTTTTCATTAAATGATTTAAAGCAATTATGTATATAAAATATTTTAAATAATACGTACAAAATGTTTTGATTTTGGAAGAATTAATAAAAAAAACTTAAAAAGCAAAAAACGCCCATTTGATAAAACAAAACCACAAGGAACGTATGTGATAGTTTACACAAGTCCTAATGTTGGATTTGAGCCCAAAGTTCTGTTACATCAAATGGGCCTTAGTAAATTAATTTAAGTCTTCGTACAAAGATTTTGAGTGTGTTGTAGGTGTTGTTGCGGTTGCTAATTTAAGCATATATATAAAATATCCAAGGACCTCATACTCATAATTCTCTACCGCTTTTTCCTCACAATATTTCTTTTTAAGTTTTCATGGCTAAAAATCTAATCATTGTGATTCATTTTGAGCTCATTCAACGTTGAACTAAATCTCGACCATTCATCCCGTGTTGGTTGTGCAACATGTTCAGCAACATCGTAAACATAAAGTTTACCTGAATCATCACCAATTGTTAAATGGAGCCCAGATGGGGTCCATGAAACTCGATTCAGCGCTGGAGCACCGTCAACAACCACTGATGCCGAGGGCACTTCGGTATCCTGATTTAAATTCCATAAATCAAGGCGACCACTGCCGTCGACAGAAGCGAACACTGCGGGATGAATTGGAGACCATGCAACATCCATTACGTAATCAGAATTATCTTCAAAAGAGTACAAAGGTTTGGTGTCCTAAATGTAGACACAAAATACAGTCATGTTAATAATATTGTCAAAAAAAAAAAAAACTATTTATTAATTTTAATTACCTTAAGACTCCATAGTTTGATTGTCCAATCAATGGACGATGTAAGGAACAAATCACCAAAATCTGGGGTCGATTGATTTGGATGAGTTGATATTCCCGTCACTGGACCTAAATGCTTTTCGTAAACGTCAGACACACCCGAACGTATTCCATGACGATAGGCTTAATATTAAAATAAATAAGCTCTTAAAAATTTTAAATCGAAACAAATGGCATCAATAAAACTAACCAGAGTATACATTGCCATCTTCGCTGCCCATGACCAGATTGTTGATCTCATTCGATGGGAAGGACATGCAAGTGATAGCTATTGGCTTCGATTGCCGCTGCTGCAATTCCAGTGTATCTTGCGGCATCGACAGCATGTCCAGACTCCAAGAGCAAAGCTTGCCATCGGATGAGATCGATATCACATTGTGTGCATTCTGTGTGCCAACCATTTGCAAACAGTACACTGGATGCGTATGTGCGGTAGCACTTAGCGGTGTTCTCTGAATGGGCGTGCGCTTTTGTACTCGATTATCCCATAGAACAATCTGACCAGAATAAGTTCCACCCAGAATAAGATTCTGATTAAATTTAGCAAAGCATGTTGACATCACGGCACTCTGACAATGGAATACATCTTCGGGTGTTTGTTTTTTGTATTTAGTGTTCCACACCATTACCACACCATCTGGTTCATTGGGGCTTTCCTAAAAATAATTTATTTAAGTTATTTAAGTGTGGTTTAATAGTTGCTTGTACAGAATCAATGCAAACCTCATTATTGTGATATGAAGCCACGACCAGTTCAGGGAAGTGTGTTGACCAATCCATTGAAGTGATGCATCGATTCTTTGACCATCGGTCTTCGTAGAAAGCTCGATTCAATGACAACCTTGCGTGTGTCTTCTCATCGTTTGCTTCTTCGTTATCGCCACCGCCTATGTAGTCGGTATAGATGTCCACATTCTCAGATAGGGCCCTCTCGATTACACGTCCAGCGCGTAGTACAAACCTTTGGAAGTCCTCCGACAAGATGATCATTTGTTTTTGTTCCTCCGACAATTCCTTAACTAATAAATATTTTTTTTTTTACAAAATGTATTAAGCGATGCAAATAAATAGTATCGACCTCCTTATGCCATTAATGTTCTGAAGAATTTAACAGAGCTGTGAAAGACCTTCATGCTTCCGACATAAAGGAGACGACATACATACAGACATACATATGTATATATGTAAATACTGAATATTGACTTACTCTCTTTTTTCTCTTCATGTTCCTTCTTGTGTTCGAGTGGTGTTATGGCTGGGGCGACCTCTTTTACTGTGGGAAGACCATGTGGTAGAATTCCTGGCGGCAGCTTGGAATGAAAACCATGATCGATGTGTGGCAGCGAGCTCTCTTCGTCATCTCCTTGGGCATCATAGGTAAGCACTGTTTAAGGTATAAAACTAACACAGCTAGAGGAACATGACAATCGACAAAACAGGAACAATTCTACGATTTTCATTTTGTTAAGCTTTTTTTCGTTTTGATGTGACTATAATATTTATTACTTAAGTTAAAAAAAAAACACATTGAAGATATTCAAACAATTATTCTTCTTTTGGTTTGTCTTCGGAATATTATTTTAGAAAAAAAAATTAATTTGTGTGCATTTTTGAGAAAAAAATTACTTCGATAATTATAAACAAGGTAGAAATGTATTCAAGTACCTACTAGAATAATTATAAAACGAAAGAATTACATTTAAAAATCGTGAAGTTGTGAAAACAAAATAATTTTAAAGGGGTCACTCATTTTTGCATATTCAAGGACATCAGAGCATAAAACAAGCTGTAAGAAATGGATGAATAATGAGCTTGAATGTTGAATCAATGAAATCAAGTTAAATAGTGCTCACAATTTTAATCTTAATGTTGAAACTTAAAAAAAGTGTTTAACTGAGTTAAATTTTGATTGGAAAGGTTTTGAAATGTGTTTAGACTTGTTGAAAGTTAACCATATAAAAAAATATACGTCTGATTAAAGTTGATTAGTGCGCAATAAAAATGAGCAAAACTTTGGTCGTTACTCTTGTCTGTGACGGTAAATTTTTAAGCACGAACTTATTTTTAGGCTAACGGGCTAGACATTTATTTATCTCTGTAAGCTTAGTGAGACAACCAGGCGGCGCTACTGAGCGGGATTTAAAACCGTTTATTTTATTTGAGATTCGATAAATGTGTGAAGAGTTCAATAAGAAATTCATTTTTATTATCCGAATCATTGTGACTAGTGTAAGTGGTGTAAGCACTTCAAAAGTATCAACTAGCTAGGGTTATGGATTAAGTTCAATTTAACATAATGTACTTATATATGTATGTACGTATAAACATAATAAATAATTTTTAGGGAGAAGATTTAAAAAACATGCTTGGACATTCGATTCGATTTCGTTGAGCTCTGTTTGCTTTGCACTAATCCAAACAAATTTGAGACCTGAGCTCGTCTAGAACTAGGTTTTGACCAGGTTTTTTATACAGGTTTTCACACAGAACATCTTAGTTTTTTTTTAACGTATATATGTAACACAATTCTAAGATGACGCTCTGGATCTGGACGTTGGCAACAAAAACTATCAACCCTGGGTAATGTTCATAGAAAAAACCTACAACAAAAGTCTACTTTAACTTTTGAAAATGGTAAAAGTGATTAGCGAAAAAGTTTTTTTTTTTAATTTTAACAAAACAATATCGCTGATAAATGGAGTTCATAAAATACCATGCAAAGAGATCTAAAAAAATATTTAGACATTCGATTTTGTACATAAAAGAAAATCTAATTTAAATAATATAAGTTAACAAATTTGTATTTATAACAAGTAAAATATATCAGCAAAAAATGACACGCAAACGTTTTAGCGAAAATGTTATAGAAAAATGCAAAAAATGAATTGAGTTTTAATGTGAATCAAAAGTTAGTTACCTTTTAGAGCATTATGTGCAAGGATTATTATTTATGTTTGTTTATTTTTCCTACAAGCGGTGTATTTACTTTGAACTTTGATTGATTTCATTTTTGAAAAGAAACAACAAAATTATTGTTTATTAAACACAAAAGAAACTAATAAAAAAGTATTAAATTATTACTTTAAATATACCCACGCACAAAACAAAAATTCACATTTGATTATGGTGAGTTTGATGTAGGTATACATTTTAATGCAGTTATCACTTTAAGTCAAATGTCGTTATGAAAGAAAATTAATAGTTTATATATTAAACTTTGTTTTTTTTTTTTCTTCTTTTTATAAACCTATTTATTTATATGGTATGTAAGTAAATTTCTTAACCGTGTATAGAAAAAAGTAAATGTGAGAAGCTTGATTGTTTTAATTTTTTTTTACAAAACAAAAGAAGAATACAAATTAATATATTAATAAAAAACAAACATAAGATTAAACAGTAAACAAAAATTATGTATTAAAAAATGTATAAACAATATCTTAACTAAAAAAAAAAAAACAAGAATATGTGTATTTGTCATTTATTATTGTTTTTCTGTATATTTCTCCACCCAATTTAATTAGAGTTTAGTTGTTTAAGGCTGAATCTTGAAAAGAAATCGTTTCTTGGAAATTCAAGAGAAACTGATTTTCTTTTTTTTTTTGTTTCGATTCAAACAGTTTACTGTAACTGCAAAGATTTTTCCATTATATGATTGGTCATACATAAGCACCACCGACATTTTCAAACATGAACTCAAAATAGGTAATAAAATTTGTATTAGTTAAGTTTATAAATATTTCATTCTTTTTTGTGAAAGAAAATGATCAAATAATACATTCAAGAAAACAAAAGTTTAATGTTTAAACAAAGCTTCACAGGTAACAAAGAATTTAACTTAATTAAATAAAGATTTAGAAGTAAGATATTCTAGCCAGGAGGAATAGGGTGGATTAAAAGTGTGAGGGATTATAAAGTAATCAAGATCAAATTGTTTGAACTCTACCCAACAACAACGTAAGAATATCAATAATATTTCCTAGACATTTGAACCTTCTGTTTTTGAACTCCCACTTTAGCTTTAGAGTATTTATAACACATCCTTTCAAGGATATTAACTAAAATTATGGAGGCTAATTGAATTGTTATTTAACAAGAATTTTAGTCAATCGTTGTGGATTTTGTTTGTGAACATGTTAACAATAAAGTATCACGCAAGACTTTTCTGAGATGTAGAAAATATAAATTGGAGAGCAGAGTCCTAAGAATGTAATTCTCATAACTCAAATTGTATGAATGTTTACGTTTGAGAAGGATTCAAATTGGTCTTGCAATGAAGAGAATGCAAAGTTAAAGCTACACTGCGTACCCCAGCGAAAGTCGACTTTTTTTTGTTAATATTTTAATTAAAAAATTTAATTTCATCAATCAATCATGAATTTTACGGTCGGTATTTAAGAATCGAATTCAGAAAAAAGACTCAAACTTAACAAGCTTTAAGAAAAATGCAGACGTTTATCAGATCTTACAACACTGTCACATCTGTCAGTGACTGTCACACATTGTCATCTATGACGTTGACAATAGCCAAGTGTCATTCAATTAACAATAATTATTGTCAGCTCACATAATTGGGAAACCGTGAAGGTGTATCTTTTAAGATTGAAACATTTACAAGATAGTTCTGCTTACTTTTCCATTGTCATTAATTAATATACATACAACACAAATAATAGGTATTCAGAAATGTATTCAATACAACTCTGATTTTGAGTTCGCACAGACGGCTTATATGTGACGGTTTGTCCAGACTATTGTCGCATAACTGATAATGCAAATTTTAGATTTTCGTCTAGCAATGACTGAAAATTGTTTCTGTTAAAACCTTTGTAAACTAAAGAATGAAAGGAAAGGTTTTAGTATATTACCGGCGATTAAAAAGGGGTAAACTACATTTTATGAACAGAGAAAGAAATGAAATCACCTTTCACCAAAGAAATGTATGCTTTACAGTTGACGATACTGTCTGGTAATATTTTTCTTTAACAATTTATTAATTTTATATAATGTATATTCTTTAATTTAGTTATATTTAATTAATGTACCCAAACAAAATTACAAATTTACTTCCCACAAAGATGCTTGATATTTATTCAAATGAGCTGTGTTAGCAATTGTTAAGGCAAATTTAAATGATCTAAAGGCAAATATGAATGAATTTAATTTTTTTTTTGTTATAATATTTTAATAATGTTAGCAAATACATAGAGAGAAGCATGCACAGAATATAGTAGGTACAACAATTACAATTTTGTTTATAATTATGTATATTAAAATAGATTTTAATTAATTTCTATATGTAATAAAAAAATAAGAGAAGTGTAAAAACTGCGAACACAAATCAGGCAACCATTAAATACACTAAAATAGATCTACATAAACAAAGATAACACTCTTATTGTTACCGAAAATATTTATTGTTTTATTTTTTTTTAATTCTATAATTCAACTTGAATGTCTTAAAAGCTTTTGTATATTTCAGTAGAATGTTCAATAAATCGTTGAGAGTAAAAAAAACGCGATTTTAAATTAATAAGTTCCTATTTTGCTTCATGTCGATCCTATTCACTGTCGATATAACTCACAGATACCTACCTGTGAACTCATCCTCCCACTCTAAACCTGGATTAAGATTGTATTCATCTTGAAGTAGAAAAGAATTTGTTTTGTTTTGTTCACGTTTTATTTTTATACAATCAACAAAAAAAAAAAAATTATATAGGAAAGATATCGTAATATCGATTCAAGTAACTAACTCTTATTTTGATTTATATTTATTTTTATTATATTGGCCAATTTCTAGGAGTTTATTAAACTAAAAAAAAAAAAAAACTTAAAAAAACAGCAAAACAAAACTAAAAGAAAGTCCTAGATGAGGTTGTTATAATAATGAAAGTGTATTGTACTTGGAAATTATATAACCAAGCTTCAGAATCGAGTTCATGCATACAAAAAATGGAATGGAGTTTGATAACACTCGAATGACTGATTTTTTTGATTATCTGTGTTTTTGTTTAGTAGCACAAATTAGTTGCACAACAAAAACATTACTCAAAAAAGTCATGTTAACCTCTCCAAAGATTAATTAGAAACAAAGGAAAACGACAAATTAAAAAAAATACTTAACAAAATAAACGGGAAATGAAAATGGGACTAATGCAGCCATGTATGAACCAATAATTTAATGAAAATTTCTTATAAATAAAAGTTATTTTCACTAAGGGACTAATAATGGAACCAAGTTAGCAGTATTTACTTATTTTGCAAAAAATGATTTTAAAGCCAATGCATGTATACAAAAACAAATTCCATTGTAATCGGAAACTTGTTAAGAATCCCCATATCAAATATTTCATTTTAGTGGAAATATACCATTGCGAACTGAATCTGTTATAATATTGCATATTTCATAAACAACGTTAGAAAGAATGATGTTCTAAGTCGATTGTAAACTGTGCATTGTACTGTATAGTCTTCTACTCAGAGGTTTTCTTAAGAAAACATTTACAAATGGATTTCATAAGATGATGGACATACATATGTACATATATGTACATACTGCCTAATAACTTTTAATACACGCAGTGTAATTCCTTTTATAGTTGTATTTTTATACAATCTTGAATTGCATGCTATCTACACCGAAGCAGATATCGTGAATTGGCATAAATGGAGAGGCTTGTTAAATGAGGCCAGGACCCAATCCTGGTTTTCAAGCCGATGATGATTTCATATTTTGAAATTCCAAATTTAAATGTCTCACTATGATGGTAATCTAAATACTGCTAGTTTCAAAGCTAGTTCTAATGATGCCAAACTTATGTATGTATTTACATGGTGAACATTACTAGAAAGAGTTGCTTTAAAAAAGAACTGAGTCGTGATACGAACCATATTCCCAGTCCTTAAATGCCTGCAAGTCTTTTGCTACCTGAATTTTCCGGTGTCTGTGTTGGTTATAATTAGGAAAGCATACAAAGTACTCAAATTTTCCTCAATTCAAAACCGATACACGATTATATGAACAGTTAGCCAGGCGGCTGTTATGAATAGTTGCTTGGCTACATCATTCTCTGAATTGGTCCAAAAATGTCGTTTTAATTATCTTTCACGCACATCCAACCATGATATGGGCAGAAAACGAAAAAATGATTCGCTCCCTTTTTAAATGCCCTGCTTTGACCAGTTTAAGTATTTCATCCTTGACAATCTTTTGAGCAATTGATTTCCTTCCTCCAAAACCTCATATAACGATGTCTCTATTGTATAGCGATCACCAAAACATAGCTTTTCATTTCATATTATTTCACTCATTGCTTCACCATTTCTATCTGCCTAACTAGTTTGTTTTCATACTTCAAAGAGCTTAAACATACGTTACATTCGTGAGGCAATTTCGCAAAAAATAATAACAATAACGTTTTTCTTGCCGTTTAATACATAAATTCGTATAAGAACCTATAAAACTTTGCAACTTTCCTATATAGCATTAAAATACATAAATTAATTTGTTCCAAAATTAGTCCCTCAAAAATCAATAACTTATTATATTATAGTGATACCACAATCCATAAAAATACACTATGTATTCACTTTTGCTTACTGATAAATCATATAATATAAGAAAAAAAAAATGGGTGGAGAAATAAAATTATCATCAAAACGAATAACTCCTGTAAAATTATAAATAATTTAGTCTACGAACATAACGATTTCTTAAGTCTACAAACAAAGAAGAAACAAATAAATTAAATTGTACATGTTTATCTTTCAATTTCAAAATATACTGCAACTTCATTAAATTACTATTTACCTTTACATCAAAATAATTAACAGAAATAAGTAAATAAAACAAAAGAAAAACAGAAACACAAAAACACGTAAAATAACTCAACTCACCGTAATAATCCGATGCGTGAGCTAAAATTAAAACAAGAAAATTAAAAAGACAAACATTAGCTTTCTAAATAAAACAATAATAATATTAATACAACATTGGCACAGTCAGTGTTTTAAAATAAAAAGTTAGAATTATATTTTTATTTTGTATTATTATTCGTAGAAATAAACCTCGGTTGTTATATATATATATACCATGGATAAAATAATTAATTTTCTAGTACTCAATCGTCAACCACACTCGTATGCATTTTCTAAAATAATCAAAAAACGTTTCTAATAATACTAAAAATATAATCATCATACTTTCAACAACCGAGATGAATTGTTTTTTTTTTTTTTTTTTAATCTTTTATAAATAAATAAATACTTGTTGGTATATTTGATGTTATGAGAAAATATGAAAATATAAATGAAATTTTATTTAAAGAAAATACCTTTGCGGGGTCTCCACCAATCCTCCATATATCCTGATAGAGGTGAGGAATGGCAAGAAAGAACTGTATTTGTTATTTAATTTCACTACGAATTGCTAATTGGGATTTGTTTTAAATATAATTTGTAACTACATAGTTTTGTATTTGTTTATTAGTTAAATGCAAATAAATTAGTAGGAATAACTTAGCTTCGCTTCTTTTTTTTTACTTTGCATGTTAGCGAATATTAATGTTTTGAGCTAGAAAATAACGATAAAATATTGCAACTGTGTGTTAAGGAAGCGTGCATCAAGTTTGTGTTTGGCTTTTGGGAGTATAAGAACATGCTGTTACTCGTACTGTTGAGAAATTGTGTCTGATTTAATATAAAATAAACACTTGTACAATTACCTAATAAAAGATTATTTTAATTACATGTTGATTTATTTTCTCAAGCAAAGTTTTCAGCTATTTAATTAACATAGCTTGCCTCAGGAATTTGAAATTCTCATATGTTGAATTTAAAAAATCAAGTTTTTAGTTATGTATTTAATTGTTTTAGTTGGTTATAGCTCATAAAAAAGAATCCATACATTCTCAGAATAATATCATATCCAAGTACATAACAAATTTGTTTTATATAAACAATTTGTATGTCAACCATTTGTTGATGAAAATAATTAAATTTTTACAAATTTTATGTGTGGACATTCCGAAGCCCATTTATACTTAGTCTTACCGTAAATACTGTTATACTAAATTTGGTGGAAAAAAGGAAGTCTAATATCAAAATAGTTGGAAAGTTGTATTTTTATTATAAAACATTCTTTTTTAATTAAATAATCCACTCTCTATTTAAAGTACCCGAATTTAGCCTTACGCATGAGAAAACGTAATGTTAACATCTGAAAGCCGGATTTTCTTACAAACTTTCCAACTATCCTAAATTGTCGATCTGTGCTTTTGAACGAGATTGAAGCCGAATTGATTTTTAAAAAACTGTATTCATAAAGATATTTTTAATTTTGATCTTCTCCGAATTATTTTCTTGCAGACACATGTTAACCTAGTATTGTTCTTATTTGTGTAAAAATTTAAATTCCAAGTTAATGCTTCAAATTAAAGAAAAGTATTCGGACTACATTTTGTTGTGCAGTTGTTTGTCGCAGTGCTTAATAGATATTTCAACCGCATGCAGATGCATTTTTGTTGCAATACGGGTGATAGTTTAAATGCATTATAATCTACATCAGGATGATGATTTTAGTTTTAATAACGTTGGAATTAAAAGGCAAAAGATTCGGCCAAATAAAGAGACTTCAGTCTCAACAGTTTAAGTGTGCTTTTTCTTCCAAATCCAAATGGTTTCAATCAAAAAGAGTTGTTTATCGAATATTTCTTCTTTAAAGCCTTGATTCAAAAGCAGTGAAGTAGTGCTAAAGGTTTATAACTTTTACTTGAACACGAACAATTGGCGTTATATTTTTTTTTTTTTTTAAAGTGTTTTATTCCAGGGAATGAAGATTATCGTGTCTATATATTTTACAAAAATAAAATTCAAATTTATTTGAATGATACAAATAAAAAAAACTACCTCTTTTTTCCATATTGCTTACAAACTCTATTACAACAAATTGATTGACTTTAAGTATTCTTTGGAATACTCACATAAGAAAAATTAGAATGTAACTTGAAATGAAATGATATTAATAAAACACCCAATTACTTCTGTTACTAATTATGATTATGTCCAAATAAATAATTTCGATATTATGAGGTATTAATCGGGAGTAATAAAAAGGGACAACAATCCGTAAAGCTTAAATTATTTTTAACTTAAAAACAAATTTAAAATTTTGATTTCTAAATTTAAAGCTACGTTATTGTTAAACACAAGCATAATTAGTATCTATGTTTGTATTGTATAATTTATATTTATGTATATGTATATATATATACAGGGAACAAAAAACATGAAAGCTAAAAAAACATGAAAACAAAACCAACATAAGAAAACCACACAAGAAACTACCCACCATCACGTTCGTGTCCACCAGAACTATTCGTTTGGGTTTGTTTTGTGTAGACCAGAGTTTCCTTTGGTGGAATGTTTGTTGCCTGTACAGTGACGACACTCAAATTCAATGGCTTCTTACGACCAACACTGTAAAGATGAAATAAAAATTCAATAAAAATAGATAATAGAATTATTGAAGAAATAGACTTTCGTCATACCTTTGGCCATTTACACTTGGCTGCAAACTTGCATCTGGAGTTATGTTATTGGAGTTTTCTGATGTTACAGAATTAACAGATGAAAGTGAGGACAAAACCTCTGACACTGGAGCGACACCCAAAGATGATAACATTTCATCCAAGTCCCTAGAAAAAGAATATTACCAATTATAAATTTTATTTGCAGTCGGAAGTAGAGAAGAAGAAAAACCTACTTTCTTTGATCCTTGTCAATTCCAACTCCACCTCCTATTCGTCCAGTAGCCTCTTCGATGTCTTTCATTTCCTTTTCACGACGCCTACGATCCTTTTCCTCACGCAAAGCAGCCAGCTTGGCCTTTTTCCGTTCCAATTCAGCTTTACGATCCATGATATTTTTGTCGTCTAGACTTGTTGACTAATTAATACTTTCAGATTTAAGGTTTAATGGAGATTCGCTGACTTTTTTTTTTTTTTTTGCTGAAAAAGTAAATGAGAACCAAGGTATTGAGAAAATGAGAATGTAGCATGATTACTACTACTTATTTTTAAATTCTTTGTATGTATTGGTTAATAGCAAATGTCACATTAGTATAACATTTATATGTAACTATTGAACAATAGTAGGTAAGTAATTTCTATGTTGTTTACAGGAAATTGAGAGGAGTTTCTTTGGAGACATTAGCAGTTGGTTTAGTGAATAATTACATATATTAATAGCATCAATTTTGAAGAAGTTAAGGAGTCCATCTATTTTGAAATAAGAATGAACAAATTGAAGCCCATCGAGGTACCAGAACTCTTACTGAATTACTGAAAACAACGTGTTTCAGGCGGAGCCTGATGAAGTACACATTTTCCTAGTTGTGGAAGATATCAAAAACGTAACACAAGAGAAAATAATTCGGAGAGAAAAACAAACCAGATGTAAGGTTTGTTCATCAAAAGGAATATATCCCGAAAGAACAAACATAGTCTCATAGCAATCAAGTTTTGGTACTCTTTATCTTTAGATAAAAACAATTTATAATTGCAATACCGCTGTTTCTAACGACATAGACAATTATCGCCCTTTACGACTTAACAACAACACTTTACACTTGACTTGAGACCATTCTGAACAAGGACCCGACACGAGCCAATTGAAAATGCAGCAAAATCACATCCCACATCTAATGAAAGAACAAAAAATCGATATCTTAGACCGACAATGACAACAAAGAAAAATCCGGCAGGAAATTAAAAAAAAAAACATGCAGTGTTGGCTTTACGTTCCATCGCAGCTCCACCTAAAAAAAGGTTTCCATCCCAATTAGAAGCAAAAAATGCAATAGGCCAAGTTAGGAAAATGATGATGTCACCGATGACTGATGCCTATTTGTTAAAGTTTTATCTTAACTTAAGACAAACTATTACAAAATAAAGAATTTCCTCTACTAGAGACCTGAATATTACATGAAAACGCAAGAAAATTCAACTTAAACAGCAAAATCCAAATAAAAAAAAATAATCAATAATGGAGGAGAAAACTTTCAAGTTTTCATGAGGCACTAATAAAGAATCATATTTTACAAGTTGAATTCAAGATTTCCGAATTATTTTGTTTGCAAAAATTTAAATTCAGTACCTTTATGTACGATTTGATACAATTGTTTAAACAATTTCTGCACTTTTTTTTAATTAATTCAACATTTTCTTTGAGAAACAGTAATCACACGAACTATATATACTAATCACCACAATGCAAAAATTTCTATTTTTTCTAATAAGAATAAAAAAGAAATAAGATTTCTCTGTGTTTTGTCTTATGCCCTCTGGCGGGAATTTATATGACATATGAATGAATGCATTCAGTCTAATCTGTGTAGATAATGTAGGGCGGAAAGTTGAAAATTTGATAGAGCAATAATGTCGTTGCCAAGGAAATTCGAATTTGTTTATTCACAAATCGTGAAAATTCGTGAAATTTTATTATCAAACAAAAGTAAATTGAGATTTTGAGGGAATTATTGAAAGTTAAAAACAAAAAATGGACGTTACAACAAGAATTGAAGAAGAAAATCGAGTTGTGTAAGAAAGTTTGATATCAAGTCAAAATTAAAATTATTTTTGATTTACAAAAACAGACCCAGTTAAGAATCCAGATCTTATTTAAATTTGATTGCATTTTGAAAGTTTAGTTACATACATTATGCATGTATGTGCATATGTAGATAATAATTGCATTTGTACATAATGTATGTTGGTTTCTATAAAAGAACAATAGGCCTGTAATATTTTTAACTGTTCATGCAACTAACTACCCCTGTTTGATTTTGTACCGTTATTATAGAACTGATGAAGTAAAAGAGGAATTTTTACAAACTTTATCTGATGTGGAATCAACTGATGATGAATTGGAAGGACTTGATACTTTTAATATTGAAACAGCTAAAACCGATATCTATGAGTTACAAGGATGTCATAAAATAATGCTAAAGTAGGTATTCAATGTTATCAATACAAAATATTTATAATATACTTGTGTTTAAAGGACTTATAAGAGCTTAAACTTATTTATGTTAAAATATTAAATTATTGCGACACATGCATTTTGTGAAAATGCTGATTTTATTTAAAAATAAAATTTTAAACGGAAATGTTTTGTATTTTTTTTTATACCAAAATGACTGATCTCGAATCTTGATGTACACTTAAAATATTTATCTACCATCTTTTTTACAGAACAAAAGTCCAAAAACAACTCGGTGTCGAAGTGGGCATTAATGTAAGTGAAGAGTTTCCGTGGAAGCGAGTCAGGTTTAGTCTCCTAAGTCAACATCTTTTTGATGAAATCGATAACGGTGCAATGCTTCAAGAATTCTTTGTTGACTACAAACCAGAAGATAATGTGCTTCTGGGATATGCCCCTTCACTTGAGCAACAAGAGGAAATTAATAGCACAATTAACGAGGATCCTTTCGTTATCTACGTCACAGAAGCGGATGCACTTGCAGCAGCAACAATTATTAAAAATATTGAAATATATGAACGTTTAATGATGAACAAGAAATTAATCAAGCGCCCACGGAAATGGATAAGCAGAGGAAGTGAATACGAAGTTAATTTGGGCATTCCACCGGAAAAATCTGAAGTTGCAGATGTTGAAATTCAGACTGTCTACCCAATGATACAATCAAAAGTTAAATTTGAAATGCGTTATACGTCGGATGTTCGTGATGGTTACGCTGAACTTATTGCAGGCGATGCGCAATTTAAGAATGTGCAACAAAAAACAGTAACTGTGGGTATTCAGTCAGCACCAGCAACGGTGACATTAGAACAACAAACTGATCCGACATTTCCATCCAATGCTTGGTCACAATATTTGTATGAAATTAAGGAAGGTAAGGTAGTTCTATAGTATTTTTAATGACGCCATTGACGTCAGTTAAGTTCTCACTAAACTTGTGTTGCGTTATAAAGTGATCATGGACAATTTCCAACTTGATTTTTTCAAACTCAGATCAAGACGGCCTTGATGAGTCGTCTGAGGATGAACAAGAAAAAGTTAAGTCTGCTGCAACTAGTAAAACTGTCACCCCAACTACAGATGCAGAAAAAGAAATGAAGCCTCCACCTGAAGTCTCTGAACAAATAAAGTATCT
This sequence comes from Scaeva pyrastri, assembly GCA_905146935.1. Classification (NCBI taxonomy): domain Eukaryota; kingdom Metazoa; phylum Arthropoda; class Insecta; order Diptera; family Syrphidae; genus Scaeva; species Scaeva pyrastri. Next base: position 9,307,406 of record LR989929.1, on the reverse strand, counting down.
CCTGAGTGTACTGGAATTCAATCAGATCGATATGTATAGGTAAATTAAACATGTCATTGTCGTACCATATAGAAAAAATTATTTGTGTGTTCGAAGACATTTTTTTTTTCTTAAATATTTTGTTCCTAAAAATGTTTACCCAATTAAAAAAAAAGAATAAAAATCTAAATCTTACCCCTCTTATTGGAATATTTTTCAGAATTTTTAAGTTTTCATTTTGGATGCCATTTGATTACTTACTGTAGTCCCCAAATTCTTTGATTACATTAATTTGTATACAGTTTTTTTGTACAATTTTTTCAATCTTTTTTTTATAGGAATGACTACCCTAAAATATCCACAGCACCAATTCAAATATTTACCAACCCCTACCTTGAAGAGATATTTTGCTTTGCAAATATTGCCAAGAGCAACAAACGTTATGTATCTGCTGTTGATTGGTACCCTCACTTGACTGGAACAGTAGTTACTTCTTATGCTTTCAGTACAAAAGTAACACAGAACAAAGGTGAATTAAAAAATGTCTTGTTTTTAATAGTTCTTGTTACAATAATTAATATATTTTTGGTGCAACTTGCAGAGAAAATCGATACAGTCCAAAGAGCAATTCTTCAACCCAATCCAATATTGATGTGGAGCTTTACGGATAGTCTAAACTTTAAGCTAGAATTTGAAGCACCTCGTGAAGTAACGTCTCTATCATTTTGTCCTTACGATCAAAATATTCTTATTGGTGGAACTATTAATGGGCAAATAATTATTTGGGACCTTCAAAACCGTACGAGAAATCTTGAAACAGAAGAGCATCTCACTGCTGAGGAGGCAAACAATCGTGAGATAATCAGCCAATTTTTATCTTGGACCATCCAATACAACGAAGGAACATGGGTATATCCGGCTGCAATTAGTCCCCTTGATGGTTCACAGACAGATGCAGTGACTGAAATCAGGTGGCTTAGTCGCAACCACTATATTTCGTCAAATGGAAGAATTCATGAGAATTATTTGAAAACAAGAAAAAGCCGATATTTCCTAACTCTTTCTTTTGATGGTTCAGTAGCATATTGGAATCTAGATTACGATGTTGGAAATGTAGCTAAGGCTGCAAGCAATAAAAATCTACCTCAAGCATTGACACAAGACGAATCGGTCTACAAAAAACTAGACAAATATATAAAACCTGTATTTACGGTGACTTATCCGGAACCCTTAACGTCAATTGTCTGTGATGAAGCCATCTTCTCATATACCACATATAATCAATCCAACGACAGCGAGGGTAAAACTTTTCCGGTTGAGGTAAAAGAAATAGAGCAGACCTTATTTCGCAACCAGTTTATTGTGGGATCATTTTTCGGGAGAATCGAATGTTTAACTTTTGAAGGCAGTGAGTCTGGTTCAGAGATCAATAGGGAGAATATTACATCTCCAACATATAGTTTTGCTAGGGTTCATGATGGACCTATAGTGGCCTTGAAGAAAAATCCATTTTATCGGGAAATATTTGTTTCGATTGGAAGAACTGTCATGGCCATATGGCGGGAAGATTTTCCTTTTACTCCGATTTTGTGGCGTGTTCGACCAGAAGCCCTAACAGCTGTGGAATGGAGCACTGATAGGCCAGCTGTTTTATTTCTAACTCGAAGAGATGGAAGTTTTGAAGCTTGGGATTTATTAGGTGACTTCAAAGTTCTAAATTGATAGTATACCTTCATAGATATACAAGGTGGAACAAAATTTTTACATCAGACATACTATTCCGCAAACAAACTTTGAAGGGTTTCATTTGAATCTTTTGTGGATATATATTTTGTCGTTCTATAATTTTATCGCTTTCCAATAAATAATTAAGGGGAAACGAGGATAAGATATGATAAGGCAAATTTATTCGCCTTAAAAGAGTCTCAAATGAACACCGTCCTTATCAGTATACTCGTACAGCTAATAATATGTGTTGTTACAAATGTTAAGATAGAACAAACTTTTCCAAAATTTGCCAAAATTATATTGTTTTCTGGAGTTTGTTTGTATTTTGACTTTTTAAACCTTTGTTTAATTTTCAGCAAGGGATGATGATGCATGTTTAATTGAAGTATTAGGCGGGGGTATTATTACAGCATTATCCGAGCATAGGGCTGCTGTCCCAAAAAAGGTAATAAGCATCGGTGACTACAATAGTAGTTTTCGGATGATAGCTTTGCCTGAAGGATTTTATAATCCCGTTCCAAACGAATTGAAGGTAAATAGCACTATTTGATGAACTTATAAGGTTACCTAAGAGAAATACAAAAACTAAGATTAAATCTATACCTACTCATTCGTCTATACATACATATATGTTTGAATGTATATATTTAGCTTCTTAAAGACTTTGTGGAAAAGGAAGTATCCCGCAAAAAATCAATTCAAAGTTGGCAACAAAATTGGTACACTCAAAACGCCGATATAATAGAGGAAAAGAAAAATTCAAAAGATGTTGCTGCAAAAGATCTAGAACGCTTGCGTCTTGAGGCTGAAAATGCCAAAAAAATAAATCAAACTCCTGAAGACAAAAAGTAAGTATTATTATGAACAAAAGCAATTGAACTTATATATGATATCTATAATTTCTCCAACATTAACAGAGAACCATTGGTAACAAAATCTGCCGCTCATTATGATTTTGAAGAGAAACTTGACAATAAATGGGATGAACTGAATCTCAAACGTCTAATACGTAATTTAATGGCTCGCAAAATGGTTGACCCGGAAAAACTTGAACGCGAAACAGCTCTGGAAAAGGATCGTCTTCGTTATGAAGAAAAGAAGAAGGCATCTATCAATGCAGCCATGGCAAAAGTAAGTGAAGAAATTGCTGCAATTCGTGCCAGACTTCTGCCCGTCGAAAAAGAAGACATCCAACTCTCCGACACTGTTGCGGCTTCTGTGAAAATTATCTTGCAAGTAGCACCAAGTTATGCTGATGTGGAATTGCAAGCGAAAACTTTTCTTGACGAAAGTCCTCCCATTCCAAAAATACCATATGACACCATCATGGCTCGGTGCGATGAACGTCGGAAGATGTTGAATAAAGCCTTGGGTGTTCCATATCATCGAACTACTCATTGTGAACAAGAATTAGCTTCAGGTGGTTACAAGGAATGGGATCATGGATATGATGAATTTTTTCGAACTCTGGAGGAATCTAAGAGGGCTAACCAAACCAAATCTAGTGGGTCTCCCTGTCCCACCTCCTTACCACAAACCTTATCCTGCAGTGATCCAGACATGGTTCCCCAAAAGGATTTGGAGGTATCATAACTTTATTTTCTGCCACATCTAATAAATTACTACATCACGTATATAATCGACTGTGTATCGTATGGGTATGTTTACCTTAAGTTTCTTTGAATTCGATATGTGGGACATGCATAGACAGAGGTTCTTCTTATTGATGGCTTTTTGATCCAAGACGTGCACAATTTGATAAATTGTGCATTAAAGTTATCTGATATTATGCTAAGACATAAACGTGTAACGAATTATAAATCCAAATTCAAATAAATCCGTCTTGTCGTCATGGATTTTAAAAACTATTTGTGCATAATAAAACAATATACTCGGCGAGCTACAAGTGTATAAATGAGGAAGAGTTAAGGTATATGTTCGATAAAAAGTGTTATAAAATAGTTCAATAACTGGATTGGAAATTAACTGAGTTTAAGATATAAAAGAAAGGTAAGTACCTACTTGATAAAAAGTTGAAATTGGAGAGCAGTGGACGGAATATTAATTCGATGTCATTTTTTCTAAAATATAAATCTATCGATAGGGTGTCTCTGAAAGTCCTAAAAAATAATAAATACTCAAATAATTTTAGATTTCATTATTTTTCATGGTTTACATTTGGTTGCATAAGAAAGCTTATTGTTTTGGTTAAACTTATAACAATTGTTAGAAAAATGGATGGCTAACTCTCCGTTTGACTAATATCAAGTTCTCAATTATTTTCATAAAATTCAATTCAACTTTTATAGTCTTCCTTGAATTGAAAGCATTCTTTTTGATTGATAACAATAATAAGATTGCACCTCTATAAATTACAAATACTACATTTTTTTTTTAATTTTTCTTGATTTAAATAAAAAGAAATAATCGAAAGATTGTCTTTACAGTAAACAACAATTTTGTAAATAAACTTACTTAAGAAATAATTCAATTTAAATTTAACTTATGTAAATTTTGACGAGTTCATTTGTTTGTATCTGCATTAATTATTATTTTGAACTCTTCTATAGCTTATGAAGACAGTATTTAAATGTAATGTATTGCATTTAGCCATCACATCTGTTTTCACAATGGAAATACCATGTATTTGTTATATATTAACTGTGATTCAACATTTAAGAGTGATTTTTCAACCGTTTTAAGGTTGTTGGGGTAAGAGAATATCTAAAGATAGTTGCCAAATCGATGTTGAAAATGAAGAAGGAACTAGCCGAAAACTTAAATCTTAAAATTTCTCTATTTGCAGTTTCCTTTTGTTTAAATGTTAAATTAACTTTGAATTCGGACTAAGTCACAATAAATAATATGAAAGCACTTAACGAATTTAAGGTAAATTCACAATGATTTTAATTTACTCAAGCTCACCTTAAAAATGTCTTTAATTTATTTGACATTACTCAGTGCCCACTCTCTGCACTATTCAACAAATCAGGGAGTGCACAAAATCAATCTTATATATATATATATAGTTATAGTTATATAGTTATTTTTTTCCTTTACCCTAAATTGTATAGGTATGTTTGTATACATATGTGTCAAACTATAACTACAACCCACATTACTATTAATAATTGTTGTTACACTGATATATTAATTAATTTATTAACAAATCATCCTAAAGTCTCAAACATATACATAACCATGAAGATGTTTAGTAATCTTGTACGATTATCGACATTGGCATCGTAACACACCGAAATTTATCATAAATTCATTCCCACACCGGGAACTGCCTTATCTCACAGAAACATTATTTGATCGTACCAGCGGTAGACTGACATTTTGTAAGTCATTTATTACTAAATCATGTCATCTCTCTATCAAGTCAAACACCTTCACAAACCTCTTATTTTATTATTGTCTACAGAAGAAAGAAAAGTACCTATAGTTTGTCTTTGTCACTACGTATCGAACCCGTGACAATCACGGGGTGACATTTATTTTTTGCGTTTAAATTGACATAAGTTTAATTGCTTAACTGTATTAAAATCAAATTAGTATCGATTATGCTAATTGATAATTCATATTCAAAATTGTAAGACATCACATAATATCGACAATTTAACACAACTATATTTATGTATCTCCATCTACATCTACACACTCGCAGACATACACAACACAAAAATCTATGTTAGATTCAGCAAAATTTAAACTTTTATTTTTTATGATGAAAATGAAAAGTAATTCCAAAAAACCTGTCCCTGGGGTGAGAGAGATTTCAAGGATAACATCTCATTTGCACGTAATTGGCCATGTTGTTGTTGGTGTGGTAAAATATATAAGTATTTTGTTCAACCGGTCAGTAACTCAGTTGTATATTATGCCGGTGACCAATATCGCAAAAATTAACTAGGTAACTGGGTGGGTACCTATGTGAAGAAAAAAAGTATATTTTAAGAAAAATTGTGTGGCCTTTTGTTATATCAATCTTTCTTTTAAACGCCACCGCCATATTTCGTCGCTGCCACACCACCACCGCGCTGGAGCTGAAGACCATCTTCTCTTCAAACAGGACTGTCAAGTTGTATGATTTTTGATTTGGTATAGATTGTGTTATGTAATAAAGGTAGCAGGCTTCGAAACAAGTTAGGTAATTCAGTATAGTTGTATATTAGGCTTTTTGAATGCTTTGAAAATCATAATCAACTTTTTATTCAGTGAACTAAGATAATTAAGCTTTATGCCAGTTTATGGACCTTTAAGTTTTTTGCAAACATTTTCTGGTTGTATTAATTGAGATCTGCGTTTTTTGTCAATCATGTTTTTTTTTCTAACTCTATTTAAGCTTTCATAGAAGATTAAGTCTGTGTTAGCTCTGAAAATATTGATGTTACTTTTTTTAATTGACGCATTTAAGTTCTTCACGGATTCTTTTTCTCAAGAATGAAAGTTGTGTACACACAAAACAAGGAAACAATAACTAGCAGTTTTCGCAATAAGTATACTTTTTAAATCTTTTAAATAAACGGTATTTGTATATGCTTCTATACATTTTTTGTCCCACGTGTGCTGCCGTTCAGTAGTGTTTAGCCATAGCTAGTAAAAACACTTATAACAATAAGATCTTTCTTTTCTCGGAATTTTAGTGTTGTACACAGATATTGTGCTGTATAATCTGATAGCCAGTAGATTGATGCACAAAGTAGTATGCATACGCACGTAATGAAGTTTTATATCTTATAACGAAAACTCATTACTTTTATCCCTTATTACAGTTTCTATAACACATAGTTTAAAATCAGAAGCTTTTCTAGAAATGGAGAACTTTAAGTGAAAAATAAGTTAAAAATGTCGTGCCAAATCATCCTCAGCAGATTTTTAATGGAATTATTTATTTATTTTGTATCAATAGCATTTATGTAAATGTGTTACAAATAAGAATCAAGACCACTATCAGCCAAGGCTATCTGCAAACAAAAAATCTCAAAAGTGACAGAATAGTGTGTCTCGTCAAATTGTAATCTTTATTGTTTCCCTAAGCATGTTTTTTTTAAATTTGTGTTATGTAGGTACAGTTAAGAATTTTCTATCATAACATAAAATTCACCGTTATGGTGTTCTTCTTTTATAAAAGTTAACAGAACTTGACGGTTTAATCATCATCCTCGTCAACAACATTTGTAATATTTTATAAGAGGGATCTATTGTAATGATTTGTAAAAAAAAAAAAAAAAACGAATCTCAATTTGAAAATAGCCCACAACTAGTTTGGTATTAATACGAGTAGATAGGTACTTTCTTCAATGGTTGTCCCATATTTCCTGACACATGCAGAACCTTAGTCTCAGTAGCCGCTTGCCCGTATGCCCGTATCTATGCATGACGTTGTGACTGGAGGCAGGGTGCGAAAAAGACAAATGCCTTTTTTTTATTAACTAACGAATGCAATAAACTCAATACGATCCGACGCACGCTAATGCTGCTGACCAGATTTATTATGGCATACCGATTCCATTAGTTGTCGCAGTCTCTATTTTTTTATATCGATTTCATTCAAGGTTTCTCACCACCGACAGCAACAACACAAATCTGTCCAAGTCACCGATGCCGATGCCGAACCGAAGCCGATACGGTGATAATGTAACTAGATTCTTTTCACTTGCCACTACAACAACAACGCTTACAGAATGATGCACGTCAAACCAGATTCTGGATGAAAGTAAAAGTTGGACTCTGCCTCGAGGTAATTGGCACAGACATGGAGTCAGATTCGGATCATAACTTAAGCGCACAGTTATGTACATATGTGTACTCGTACATACGCACATGCAAGATAGATACTCGAATTTATGGATAGAAATATATATCTACATACATACATATGTACATGAGTGCAAATAGATATTAAAAACTTGTTGACTATGGTTAGACACAAGTTATGAAGCTTGGGTGTTGGCATTGTGATTTTTATTATTTTTATGGGATTGGTATTTAATTGCTTAGCTAACATGTAAAGTCTGTTCCTGTATACTTTCTTTAGGTTCATAAGAAGTAACTTTTTTTGAAAAACTATTCATGGCGATTAAAAATAAATACCTCTGACCTAAGATTATTATGAAATAAGATGTTAATATTTTTTATTTCAAGAACTCTAATAGAAGTTTAGTAAAACTTCAAATCCCAAAATTTGCCTGATTAGACGAAAATGTATCAAATCTCATCAAAATTAAAGAAGTGACATTATGTCAAAACACAGTTGTATGTGTGTACTCAAAGCCAGTAACTGTCAAATTTCCATTGGCAGTTAGAAACGACTTCGTAGTTGGATTAAAAATCCTCTGAGAAAGCAGAAAACCCTAGACAAGAAAGGACTAAACAAGTCTACGAATTAAATTATTAACTGAAAAAAAACATGAAATTGAGATGGTAATCAATCAAAATAATCCGAGAATAGGACAGTCTCGTGTCTCGCATCGTGATCAAATTCCGTTTATTTTTTTATTTATGAGTCTTATTTTCAAAAATATTTATGTACATACATAGGCTCCGATTGTCGTTGTTGATCAACAATCGAATCGAAATGTTTCGACTGTTTCGATTAGTTTTCAAATTTGGTATTGTGTAACGTAAGCGAATAAAAACAGTAATATTGTGAATAAGCACAAAAAACATTATGAATTTTTCAAATTTGACAGTTAATTTTTGAAATTGCTGTTTGTTCTTTTTCTGCTTTTTAAATGTTCCTAAAAGGGATGAAATCGAATTATGGTTTAGCGATAGTGATATACATAAATGCCCAAGAAAATATTGAAATTGCCAGAAAAAGAAGGCATATCAAAGGCACCTCTAATCCTCTCGAACTGGAAGAAACAGTAAAAGATGTATGGAAAAATATTTTAACTTTTTAAAATACTTTCGCGTGTCCAAAGTTTCAAAGAACTTCTAGATAAAATTAGCCCAAAACTTAGGCCAGCAATAAGAAGCTCTTCGATTCCCAACATAATAAAGCTTTCTACTTTTGAGATTCTGTGCTCAAGGGTCGTACAAAGTTAGTGTTGGGAATGAATTTTGTATTGGTCTTGCACAAGCCACAGTTAGCACTAAAGAAAGTGCTATCAGTAATATATGGATTACTTTCAACTACACTGAAGCAGTAAGACGTGTCGGGTTGAAATGCACTTTTATGGAAAAGTGGGATACCAGGTGTGATAGGGTGTTAGCGTCTCCAAAAAAAAAGAACTGAAACACGCATATTACAATCACAAAGGACCTTACAACGTAAATGCGATGGCTGTAAGTCTCTGGGGGCATTAATTTTTTTTCGATCCTATATGGTTTGTTTTTTTATTGGTTATTGCTTCTGACATACATAATTTATTATTTGAATATAATTTTATGTGAAATAACTAATAAATTGCAAAAGTAATAACATTTTGTTGCTTCCAAACATCAGCTCCCTTACGAGTCGATCACAAAATATCAATCGAAAAGAAACAAATGTTTTCAACTTCCGCTCGCTTGAAAGCGAAAATTATTTTTTAAACAACTTCTAAAAATGTAGAGTTATGAGAGTGTTTAATGCATGATTTGATCACTGATCAGCGTACCTGTACACTAGGGCGTATGCTTACTATGTATTACAAATTTTTGTTACACACATATTACGTACATACATACATAGATTCTTCTTGTGTCTAAACAAAAGGATAAAAGGACATTGTCTTTCAAAATAAATTTCTTAAAATGCTCGTACTTTGTGTGTATTTTAATCATTATACGCCACCTTCTTTTAAAACACGTTAAAGAAGATATTAGTTACTAATTTTATAAAGAAAGAAGTTGACTTCTTTTAGATTTTTATTAGGAAAATAAATCAAGTCATTAGAAAAGTAAAAGGTAGAATAATTATGGAAACGATCATATATTTTTTTTTTAATTTTTACCTAAATATTGAAATTAAATTTGAACTACATAAATAATTAAAAACAGATAAACTTTGAATTGAACTTTAAACAATGAGGTTTAAATTATGGCTGGCCATAATGACGTTTCAATCACCAGGCCAAAACCACAAAAGTCAACCAACAAGTATAGCTAAATAGTAGAAGGTATGTGGTATATGATACGTATACGAATATGCAAAAGCAGCTTCTTTCAACACTTGGCATGATGCATACCAATGATTCAAAATCAATTATGCGACTTTAAGTATGTCTGCATCCATATTGCCACGACAAGATAGTTATCCTAAGAATACCTGCCTGCACCTCCTACATACTTATGTACATACACTACACTTTCATACATATGATTGTATCTATGTACATTTAAAAAGCCGAAGTACGAGTAGGTACTTACCAACAACTTAACTGTCTGCCAACGACAGAAACAGCAAAACAGCCAGCGCCAGTCCAGGCCAGGTAGAAATTTTCAAAGAAATGTAAATATTCAGCACACAATTTCAAGTTGTGCGACACTTGAATCTTATGATGGTTTGGTTGGCTTTGGATTGGGACTTCGAACTATAAAGATACATAAATAGATACTGTATCTTTTATTAACATATACATATGTATGTATAGATGCATGTGTATAGGTAGGTAATGATGTACATACATATGTGTGAAAAATAACGTTTTTCTTGTTTTTCACCACTCTTGGAGCTTGGAGTAAACAACAAAAATTATATACTTCACTAGCTTAACCAACACTAAGCCATATAACAAAAGTGCAACAACAAAATTGTATGCCAAGCTTAAGCCAAGACCGGAGAAGGGAGTCTTGAAAAGTCAGCGTCGAGTGGGATTTGAACGTAGTTTAAGTATAACCATCGAACTGTGGAGTTGAAGCAAGAGTGACGGTTGACGCGACTCATATTATAAAATTAAAATTTAATTTCGCTAAAAAAGTTTATACAAACAAAAAATGAAGCAATTCACTGTTTGTGCCATTGTTGCTGCATTACTCGTAGTTTCAACCAGTGAGTGTTTTTTTTTTTTTTAATTAATATTTAATATACATATCTTATTAAGTTTAACTACTTTGTGGATTTCTATTAAATGGTTCTTTACAAAGAATTCGATTTGTGAAAATCGTATTGTGAAATTTTCTGTTATATTATTTTATTTTCAAAAGTAATCGTATTTTATTTATTTTGTTTTCTTGTTGTAAGAAAATTTGTAACTCAAAAGTGCATTCGTGTTTTCACCTTGGTTTGGTTTTTTTTTTTTATTATCGGTGAATAAAAGAAGCATAACCTTTTTTTAGTGTGGTGAATATAAAACAGTTCCTTTTACCTTGTATTCATGCCACGTTGACGTTTGACATTGTCAAGATGGCTCCTTCTATGATACGAGTATTATTTTGAAGGAAAATATACAAGAGTCAAAATATTTGCAGACGTTCAATTTACGAATGATTTTGAGAGCTGCTGACTTATTTTAAATATTTTGTTTGTCTAACTCAAGTATATGTACATAAATTCATATTTAATATTACCTTTGTGATACGTATGTACATATGTACTCACTACACAGCTAAAGGTTCATGTCTTAATTGGCGCCCAATGTGAAACCATCTTTTACTGCTTCTTTTAAGTTTTTTTAATTTGATATCTTCGTGAAGCATTGGATTAATAAACGTTCTGAAAAGATGTTGCCTTATGAGTCAAAATCTTGTATATATTTATTCCTAAGATGTTTTTTTAAGGTATTACACGTGGCAGTGTTTTTAAATGTATTCATTTCAATCAATTATGCATAACACAACAATAGCTAAGTTTTTATAATTCAAAATAGACTAATTTTTAAATTTGGACTCTGGATTGAAATTTGTAAAAAGATTTCCAGATTTCCTTAATATAATGGATGTGTAATGTTTATTTTGAGCTGCCATTTTTTTTATGAGATTGTGCCCAAAAGAAAAAAAAAAAACACTGAGGTGTCTTTAAAAATATTACATAGTTTATTCATTCGTTAGGTTAACATTTGAAAATTTTATTTGACCTTAAATCAATCCATTTATTCCCAGTTTAACCTTAACCATATACATAATATATGGATGTACAATTGTACATAATATAATTTTTAATGGCCAAAACATTGGTTTAAAATGGATAAATACTTGCGCAATCTGCAAGCTTAGATATTTTTTGAGTTCGATCAATGACCACGTTTTATTTATTCGAAATGTCAAAAAATATTAAGTGTCAAAAAAAAGTGTTGTTAGTTTAAAAACTTAACACCTTAAGTGCATTTAAAGAAAAATTCGGTAGTTCCCCGAACTTCCGAGAACCATAAACATCACATGGCTTAATAAATATGCAAAATAATTCCGAACTCAAGTAATTTATGAACCATCATCATTAACTGTCATTAAAAGAAGTATTGCCAACCTAAAAAAAAGAAGAATTCTCATCCAAAAAAATTACTTTATAAGTCAAAGGCCTTCCTCTTGTCTAGACAGGAAAATCAATTCAACAGAAAAATTCTAAAGTTGCTAATGACTTTAAATGTCAAAGAAATTAACAAAAAACCAGACATGAAAGTTCATGCATTTATCATTTACAAATCACAACATAAATATACATATGTATGTGTGTCTAATAACGAGAAGTTTAATTTTGCAAAGGTGGTGGAATTTTACTTGTTTGACATTTGATAAACATAACCATAATTATCAACCAGTTCTGGTGCAATATGGAAATTGATTGATTTACACACATTTTCGCAATTTGTGTTCAAATAAAGGAAGCATAACAATAAATCTTTTTAAATAATGATCAAATCATCACAATGTTAGTTCATATTGAAACATTTTAACAAAAGAAGTTAATATCCAAGGCAACAAACAATAAACCACACAAATTGATATTGACAGGTTTACTTTCGTTTTCGTTTTCAACTTCAACTTACTAGTAACGAGTAAGTTTAAGCTTGAATGACATTAAGCAATAATTATATTCTCATGCAAACAACTGTCATTCAAATTATAATAAAAGAAACCATAAAAACCCATAAAATAATCGATTGAATAAACATTATCTATGCAAATCCAATCCACTTTGCTTTTTTTTTTGTTCAACTTCATTTCAAAACAAGATACCGGCTTTTTATTCTTTTGGAACCGGCCTTAAAGATTTAGGTTATGGTTGTATTGTTGTGTTATGCAATCTACTAAATTATGTAACGTCCTATTTACTGATGCTGAACTGAGGTGGAGCTTTTAAGTGATGATGATGAAATGTATGTACATAATTTAACTTTTCTTTCGAGTGCATAACATAAATTTTATTAATTTATAAGATCAAGTCTCGTCTCGACCAACCGCCTTGGCGTCGTCGTCGTTGTAAGAAAGGTGTCGCTGTCGATGAATACAAATGTACGAGTAAATTGATACTCTGTCGATGTTAGGCTGGCTATAATATATAGCGCAGCCGTCATTTTCATTTTGCGCAATCCACATTTTTATGCGGTGCAGACGAGTTCACACCATGTTACGTTCAGACGCAGCGGCGACAACGCGACGCACGGTGCGGGGCGATGCAATGTGTAGTGTATGTAACTACTTTTATGCGGAAAATGTAATTGCATCTCCGAGCATCTCGCCTGGAGATTTTATAAAGAAAAATAACTTTCTATTTCAATCCCGTGACATCAGACACGTTGCTTTGGTATTAACTTAATTAAACTTAAGGTCAATAACTTTATTTCAAAGTTATTGCTTGTCAATTAATTCACGCCAAGTTTTTTATTTGGCGTCTAAGTTAATAATTTTTATGTCAATCAAAATAGCATCTTTCAAGGTTTTACATTTAAAATTTAACAGAAAAATTTGAATATTAGTAGATACGAGTAGGTACTTACGACTATAGAGTGGTAAAAGTGGATTTTCTTAAGTGGGTCATTTGACAGTGCTCGAATTTAAGACCAGTACATTGGGTGTGATGGATCAAATCTTAGAGATCTTACTGTGAACTTTAAGTGGAGCAGAAAGAACTCGTTAAACTAGAAGCTGCTGTCATTGAATTCATTAATTCTTTTGAAATCAGTGGTCTTAAGATAAAAATAATAAAAATTAAATGTTGACATACCTGTATACCTTGTTGCTGCTTCATTCCAAAATTAAAAACGACAAGATATTTAGTTTGTACTTTTGTTTTTTACACAAAGAGACTTTTGAGTTCTAATTGGCGCCCAACGAAGAGGATTGCTAAAGAAAGTTTGAATAAATTTCTCTTATTAAGTTCTGAGGACTTTAATTTTTTTAATTGCAAACTTCTTTAACTTTACTTATTTTTGTATATTCTTTCTCCTTGCAGACGCTCAAAAAGGATTCGTTTGTCCAAAATCAAATGGTGAATTCGAACATGCACTTCAATGTGACAAGTACTACTCTTGTTCCGACGGTGTGGCCACCGAAAAGACCTGTCCCGATGGCTTAGTTTTCGATCCATTGATCAGGAAAATAAACAAGTGTGACCAGCCCTTCAATGTTGACTGTGGAGATCGTACCGAGCTTCGTAAGTTTTTAACTGATTCAAAATTTTTAAACAAAATAATATTTTTTTTATTTAATTTCTTATAGAACCACCAAAATCCAATGCATTGTGTCCACGCAAGAACGGTTTCTTCCCACATCCTGATGAGAGCATTTGCAACATTTTCTACAATTGCATTGATGGTGATGCCACCGAAATGAAGTGCACTGTTGGATTATGGTTCGATGATTATACTGGAAACTGCGTGTGGCCCGACTCAACTGGACGTACTGGTTGCGTTGATGAAGACAGTAAGTTTGATCTAACTTTAAGTTATATAACTTGCAATTCTTTATTAACTATTATTTTATCTTATAGAAAAAAGTGCCGATGGATTTGTCTGCCCAAAGAACTCAGCTAAGACCGATCGCTCTGGAAACGCTGTTGCCCATCCTAAATACGCCCATCCTACCGATTGCCAAAAATTCTACGTGTGCTTAAACGGTGAAGAGCCACGTGATTTGGGTTGCCAGGTTGGTGAAGTATACAACGACGAAACCGAACGTTGTGATGCTCCAGAAAATGTTCCCGGATGTGAAGATTGGTACAAAGAGGGCGATGAGAAGGACAAGAAAAATTAAGCTGTGAATCTGTTAATTTTTTATATAATTTTATATTTTAGTCGTAGCCGTAGAATACTCTAGAATATGATAGGTTTTCTTATGGATAGCCTTTTCCTAAATTAAGATCTTAGGTTTTCTTCTAGGAGAAAAAATTATTTTTTTGTTTATTATTTTTTTTTTTATTTTAATTTCATTTGAAATCTATTTTAATTTGTGTCGTCGACTGCTATTTAAGGGAATAATTTTCTGTGACTGATATTTAACTTTTTACCTATTTTTTTTTTTTGGTCTCCAACATTAACCAACAACTTATAAATTTATCCAGATTTTCTTAAATTTAATTTTTTCTTAAACATAGTATACATAGCTGCTATTTATTATTGTTTCGTTAAATTACTTTAAGTGTTGAAATGTCAAATATGCGCATCTTAAAATTTCAAACAAACAAATTAAAAAACACTTTCCATCATGTTGGTTAAGAACTTTATATGCACAATCCTATATTTTCTAGCTTATTCAAACAAGTGTACCTATACATAAAATACAAATTGCAAATTGTTTAATATTACACAAAATCACAATTATTTTATACCTTAGACACAATAAAAAAAAATCGTTTTAATTTTTTATAAATCTTAAAAATGTATAATGGTTTTGTTTTTTTTTTTTTTATTTATTCTTACTTCATTAACTTTCTATCTATGTGGTTATAATTTAATGATTTGGGTGAGTCTTTCTTCTACCATATTTCTACTTAACTACAGTTCTGTCAATCTTTTTTTCTTCTACCAAACCTACGTACACTCCTGTCTATCTTTTTTGAAGATGGTTTAATTTTAACTTTATATGGGTCTTACTTTTGGTGTTGATATGCAATTGATCTTAATATTTTGTCGTTATGCCAACTATCAGTTATTTTGAGTCAATACCTGTTCTGGCCAAAATGTCATTCAGGATAATATTTCTGTAACTTGCCTTACTGATTTTTTTAGCTTTTTTCTTTTTTAATTACCTCTTTCACTTGAATAATAAGAAAATTTAAAAATTGAGTATAATGTTACTTTTTAAACACTGAGTTTTATTTTTCGGTACCCTTTATACTAAGATTTTTAAAACTAATTTCCGATTGGATGACGTTGTAGCAAAAATATATTTTTGAAAGTTCTACAACATAATCAACTCCACCGAGACTATTCGGAACAACATAATATATAAAAAAAATCGGAATTACACCAGATTTTGAGATTTTAGTTGTACATTTCAACTGTTTCATTCTTTTTTCTACTTAAAAATTTATTTAGTTTTATCATAATATTCTAGTATTGTGAACGTTTAAATATTGAAGTGACTAATGCCTTACTCAATTAATTTTTTTTCTCAAATCTAAGATTTGTTTGTCTATTATCCAATAAACTTTTTTGCTATCCGGTTGCACAATCATGATTCAATGTTTTATACATGATACAGCAACTTTAATTCACCTATTTCTACGGAAAAAGTAACAGATGTTCCAGTAAAAAACCAAAAGTTTTTCCACACTAACGAACCTTGAAGCACTGTTGGACTTCATTTTATCAACTAAAAATACTTACACATGTCGTTTTCAACTGGCAATCTGGAAGCAGAAAAAAGCATTCTGAAAGCGTTCAATTGGGCAAAAGTGACAGTTCTGATTCTGAAAAAAAAAGAGATTTCTCTTCTGGATTTGTAATCAGAAGCAAAAACAGAATCACTCACACATTCAAAGATTTTAATTGTCACCCTTGATAAATGTCATATTTTTTGAATTAACAAATTGTGCGAACTGTGAAGTGATTGCTTGAAATTAAAATTGAAATATAAATAATGGAAAATAATATTGAAAATATGTATCTTAACAATAATTGTTCATAATTTGTTCCGTACATAAACACACATATGTAGTTAACACATATCACACTTTACCAATACAGTCACACCAAACTTCAAATTCAGAAAACTGTTCAATTGGGATTCTGCTTTTACTTCCAATTCCGGATTGCCAATTGAAAAAGACATTAACTACTTAGGTACTAGTCATTCAATCTTTTTAAAATTCTTTTAATTTAACTATCACATGTGTATACTTATTTTTTCACGTAATAATTCTTATTTCTTGTAACTGAGGTTGTCTTTTTCAATGTTTATCTTTCATACCGAATTCGTCTTTTTCTGTACTTTATTTTTTAAGTTCCCTTTAATATACAAATTAATTTATCATTTTTCTTCATAATTATTTCTTTCTTTAACCTTTCAGTGCGCTTCTTTCACGTAATTTTTTTTTTCAATTTTCTTTAACTCTTATTAATTTCTATCTCGTTAGAATATGAATGTGTTCTGTATGAATCAAAGTTTAAAAAAATCACCAAAAAAGTTGAATAAAAACTTATAAATACAAGTACATATTATATTTTAATATTATTTATTTTGGATTCATCTCAACGCTATATGGAACACAATATTTAAATATTACAATAAAAACAAAGACTAAATGGCAAAAAATTGTTTTAAATAATAAAATTTGGAATTCCACCATCTTCTGGTATTGATAGCTAAAGTCAAACCTAGACCTTTACATCCTGTTTTTGATAATTTAACTGTCCAATGCAAATAACTTAGTACAATATCTATATTTTCGTTTCATGTTATTTGCTTAGGTAAACAAAAATAATAATGGACAACTTTATGTCGATTTAGTGCTTGTTTTTGATCTTGTGTTATAATTCTGGCTAGAACCAGCAGATCAATATTGTTTCCCAAAAAACATTGAATGCAAATGAATTCACGAAAAAACTAAATTAATGTTCTTCTTATTTGACGAAATTATTTTGTGTAACTTTATTTTATCTCGATTTAATTTAATAAATCCTCAATTCAAAATAATAACAACGAAAATTTTCATTTAAATAAGAAGACATAAATTAAATCCTGGCAGGAAATTTATCAAACTATCTTCTTGAGGATCAAGAGGTAATTTTTATTAATTGAAATAATTATGTTTTGAAATCAAAACCATTTCTTCACTGTACATTTTTTTCAATGGTGAACAAAAATCAAACTAAAAGAAATACAAATGTCCATCAATATGCATTATTATTCTATTTTAAGCCGAAGACAAAAAACAATGTACACCTCTACTTTTGCACACGAATAAGAACAGCGAAAAAACTGTATGCATTATTTATAGTCTGAAAAGTAAAATATTTATTCACGTTAACAAAAAAATTCCATTTAAAATGAAAATTTATATTTACAGACCTTTGCAAAAGTTGGTATCCCAATTTGGAAAAATTTACCAGCCTTAACGTAAATTGGCTCCTTCAGAAATTCCATGTACAAGTAAATGATTTTCCTTGATTTCTCAGGCAGAATTGTCCAATTCGAACTAAAGAGAGCGTCATTTAGCTTACCAGCTTCAAGAGTTATCTGATTTCCATAATGACAAGGAAGATATATCTGTAGTCCCATGACAAAAAGAAAATCTATCATTTCAATAAAACGTCCTGGACTATCCATAATTGACATCTAAAAAAGGACAATTTTATAAAATATCCACCAAATTTAATTGAATAAGAAATAATGCATTACAGAACTTAATCGGTATGCAGTGAAACACAAAACAAATGCACTGAACAGGACCTGAATAAAAATCGGCAGAGACAATACTCGTTGACAATCAACTGTCAACCTTTCAAAAGAAAAACGTTAAAATACCGCAATGATGTTAAAATACATTGCATACTTCTTGGCAAAATTATGAACACTTATTATTTCTTTGAGTTTGTCCAGAAAGATGTCATTCGCTTCAGAACAGACCGAACCATCCGCACAATCGTTCACAACCCTGGACAACCGACTGCCAATGACAAAATATATCAAAGAAATGCTCCTCAGGAGATAGCATTGCAACAGATCCAACGACACATTTGCAAAGCATCCCACGAGTATTCCCACAAATTGGTAGCAATACGCCAACCAATAGGACTTTGATTCGTATCGATATTCGAAGGGCATCCACATCGGGTATGGCAGGACCCACTTTTGGCCAAGTGCGATGATAGTCGATCCGAATAGGAGAACCGCAAAACTTGCCCCCGTGTAAACTATCGCCACGACATAAAACATTCGAAGGGCGTTTTTGAAAGTCTTCAATTCTTTAGGATCTTTCAAGCTGAAGTCCTTGCCCTCAAGTTGTTCTATGAAGTCAACAGCTACACTATTCAGATGCAGAATGTTTATTACTTTTAACGAAACGCCAACCATGGTAAATGTCAGGAACAGCGGTTCGGTAAATTCTTCCAAGGTCTTGGCTGTCGCAACGCTAATTAACATTAATGTCGTCGTTGAAAATGTTGTACAAAAGTGCAGCAGATAAGAGTAAGTCCGGTACAATGAATTGTATTCGCTGTTTACTCTCCATAATCCTAAGAATTTTAAGATCCCCACTGAAAGTCTTATTGGTTGAACGATGTCAAGTGTGTTCATTGTGAAAATGTTCTGACAAAGTGCTGGAATAGGACACACATTGGGGTTGTTTTATACAAGTAAGACGAAAATATCCTTTAGGCACCCAGCAATTATGTTCTTAATTAGGGGCGTTACGAGTAAACGGACTTAATGGTATTATTAAAGAATTACTTAAGTGTGTAGAGCACATCACTCTACATTTCTACAATGTAGATTATTACATATATTATAGTTTTTGTGATACCTCAGTTCTTTTAATTTCCAATTAAGTAATTCAGGGCATTTAAAATCAGAATCAGTTGTTTTTTTATTGATTGAAATAGATATCACTTTAATTTGTGTTTTAAGGTCTGCTAATATATCTATATCTGTAAATTCCTGAAGTTTTGAGCTTGAAATGTCAACTCATGGTGAGTTTTAATCAATAAGCCTCTTCCAAGTCATGCCGCTTACCAATAACATTATTTGTATTAACTTATAAGTGGGAAATGATTTCTGAAAATCTTTCTTATTGGCCTTGGTTTCTTCTGTTGAGATTCTTAAAAGAAATACTATTAGGAAAGAAAGGACTTTATATTATAAGGGAAACTGTAGAACTGATATGCAAAATTTATTCACTTGAATAATATTTCGGAAGAACGATTTTATTCATGCACGAAAAATGATTCATGTAATTCTGTGTATGGAACTTATAAGAAGACTTTCCGAAATCACTTGGAAAAGCATACAAAATTCTATTAGAAGTTCGTAAAGCTGTTTAGTAAGACCTTATACAGAACTGTCTTCTTATTTACCCCGGTCTTCCTGAAATTATTTTAAAGTTTGTTATTTCATTTTCATTTCATTTATTTATTTCGTTAATTCGAAAGTTAGTACATTATACAAAGGATCTTAAATTTAAGTGCAGATTGTACTTTGATCTTAAATAACACAAAATCAAAAATATGATTTCTCTAGTACTTTAGCTCTAATCTCATATAATATATTTTTATCTCATTTATTGAAATGTATTAAAGTTCTAACTCACATAAGTTTATATTCAATAACATAGAATATTCTTTGTAATTAAGTAAATTTCAAATCGGCAATGTTTAAGTAAAAGACATTTAAGACCATAAAGTATTTCAAAAATTTGCTATATGTACGAGGGCGGGTCAATAAGTCCGTGACTTTTTGAATTTCTGACCTCTTTACTGAAACAGCAACACTGCTCCTGTCAACAGGCATCTGCATGTAGCATGCAATACGATAGACTACAGTGTTAGTTGTTCATCTGTAGAAGTAACGCAAAGTAGCTGTATGCGTTGTTAATGGTCTGCAAAAAAAAAAAAAGATTCATGTATAAAAATTCACACAATTCAAACTTCACCCACTTTTCCAAATGTTGGTAGGCCAATATCGAAAAACTTTCCAGCCCTTACGCATACTGGTTCCTTCAAGAACTCCATATACAAAAGTATAACTTTTTTTGACTTTTCAGGCAAATATATCCAATTAGAATTGTATAGGGCTTCACTTAATTTGCCCGACTCAATTGTCACTTGATTCCCATAATAACAAGGGAGAAACATTTGAATTCCAATGACCACAAGAAAATCACCCATCGCTAGAAATTGTCCAGGATTTTCTCTAGGAGATATCTACTCGTATAAATCAAATTAATTATGTATTTCATTATAAATTCAAAGTTCAATACTCCACAAGTTGTTATTTTTACTCACACTGCTTGTCTGATATCCTGAGAAACAAAGTACAAGTGCACTCAGAAGGACTTGCATAAAGAATGGAAATGACATAAACTGTTCGCATTTATCTGTAACCCTAAACAAACCTTGTTAGCAATTAATCGAAAGGATTTACATGCAACTTACTTTTTAACGAATCCGTGTAGCTTGATAATTTCCCTCAAATCCGTCATAACCAATTCATGGATTTCCCTGGGCTCCGAGGCATCACACAAATCAAATCCGATTTTAGACAAACGCATCCCAATCACTCGATAGACCAATGAAACATGATGCAGTAGAAACAACTGCAACACGTCAATGCTGACATGTGACAGAGTTGTCACTGTCAAGCCAATAAGTTGGAAAACATACGCATACCAATAGAACTTCGAGTGCAAATCAAAAGGCATCCAAGCCGGATAAGGGAGGACCCAATTCTTGCCAATGGCTACCACCGTGAAACAGGCCGCGTATACACCCACAGCAGATGAACAGTAACATTTGACCACACGATAAAAAAAGTTGTGGGCTCCTCTGAAAAGAGCCAATTCGTCTAGGGTTTTCAAGCGGAACTCTTTGACATCGAAGAGTTTCAAAAAATGAACCGATTCACTGCTTAATCTCAACATGTTTATAATTTTTGGCAAGAAAACCGCTTCGGTGAGTGCCATGTGCAGTGATTCGGTTATCTTCTCAAATTCCTTCGAAGTGAAAACACTTGCCCACATTGAAGCCGTTGTTAAAATCGTGAAACAGAAATGCAAAATACACGAGTAGATTCGGTAGAGCGGTTCCCATTTGTTGTCCAAGCGCCAAAGTCCTAAATATAAGAGGATGGCAATGTTTCCTCGAATGGGTCTCGCCAAATCGTAATTCATCCTTCTTGAACTTCAGGTAATCGTGCGGCGTTGAATGATATTTAATTAAGGAATTAAAGGCTTATATAGTACATGGTGTGACTGTCCAAGTGGTATTATAATTAAATATCAATTATGAGTTACGCCCATGTGATTAATATCAAATGATCTTCTGAGAACTATTGAAGTCGTTTTAACTTACGAAGAGGGTAAACCACAGTTCTTCTCTTTTTCCCTAATTTTCCATTAAAAAGCTTGATTATAAATAAACAATTTATTTAATCAATTTCAGTAAACAAAGCCAATCTATATGTACAAACTTCTTCTTCTTCTTAAAAAAAAATATAAAAACAAAACAACAAAAATATCTAAGATTATTTAAAAACAAAAAAAAAAAAACAAAAAAGGGAATTCGATCTTTACATTCAAGTTATATTTAGATGCGCACTGAGGAATAAGTCCGAAGATAGTAGATAGAGTATCAGTGGCGAGGCGTGAATAATTTCAAAAGGTAAGTCGAAGAAAAATTGGTCACCAAAATTTTAAAGTCCACATGTTTACTTGAAATAATTTCGTGTAATGTGTATTCGTGTGGGTATCAAGCTAAGCTGACTCTTAAAAAATTCCAACTATTCCAAGTGAAGTTCCAAATAAAAATATAATTATATAATAAAGATACCAATATCTTTGTGATTTGTTGAAAATATTCATTGTTTCAATATAAATATAATAATTCATTACAGTAAATTAGAATAAACGGCTGAAATATAGACAGTAGACTGTAAACCTATATATAAGAATTATTCTTTTAAATCCAAATTATAATAAATAAACATTAGTCGCGTTTTGTTGTTCATTTTATCCTTAAATTAGTAAAATTTTACATAGTAAACAACAACAAGCGAAAACTGAGGAGAAACAAGTTAATAATCGAGCTCAGTAATTTACTAAGGATACATGTTGCGGCTATTTGACACATTTTATTATTTTTATTTCAAAGCGATATTTTGTTTATTTCTCTGACAGGTTTTGACGTTTAATTTGATTTTCTTTTTCTTTTTTTCTCTGAAAAGTATTGACGTTTAGCTCAAGGGGAACCAACTTTAAAATAAATAAAAAAATAAAATAAAACGCTCCTATTATGTATATTCCGTAATGATATTAGCTTGCAGTTCTAAAGGAATATCAAATAGTTATAAGTCTTATATTATAAATATAAATTAATCAAATTACTAAAGTTTTCTAACGAAAGACTTTTCACACTTTAAGTTTCAAGCTTTCAAATCTAAATTTTCAATATTCAATTTCACACCGAACACAAAATCAATTCAAGTGTTGCACTGCGTTCTGCTTGTAATTTGAATTTTTAAATAAGTATAATCCTGTTTGCAACTTGCTGCATTTATTAGGGCCAATTGTTCCACTTTATGAAAGTTGCAGTTGTTTTCTGGACTTACTGCCAAAAATAAATTAAAGCTAATATTCAAACTACTGGCAAATGAAATTGCAACCTTAACCTTTGAGATTTAGGATCCACTCCAGTGGATACATTCATAAAATAAGTCGGAAAGAAGCGAGTTATTTTATTCCAGAAACATCTTCAACGTCAACCTGCCTGATACATGTTGATTCATAAGCGCAGTGATTGGGAGATGCAAGATGCACAGGCACACATTTTTTAACTAATTAGTAAGTCGAAGGAAACCGAGTTATTTTTGTTTCTACGAAACCCACCACTACCTCAAGCAACATTGACATGCGCACTGCGAAACACACATGATTCATCAGCTAGACTCTTGAGTCAGGTGAAAAGCATGGGGATACACACAAATTCACCAAAAAATAAGTCTATGAAAACCGGGTTATTTTCTCCCATAAGAAAGCGTGTATTAAACAGAGAGGTGTCAAACCCATTGAACAGTATATGAAAGAAGAGGAAAGAGAACAGAATTGTTCTACTCAGGGATATGTTTTGTAACCCGACATATTTCGGATTATTTTGTTGCTGGTATAGTTTTATGTTTGTTTAGGGGTAAGTTGAAAAGCAAACATGTGTAGGATACATTATGTATAAAGTAAAATTGAAAGAAACGTTATTAAAGTAATGTTGACGGCGTGTGCAGGTGTGGGATTAAATTATATTCATGTCGCCAAAAGCTACAGTTGTTAAGGATTTAATTTTCAAAGGGTAAGTCGGAAATAATCGACCTATATGGACGCTTCGCCACTGTAGAGTATTTAGTTAGAGATTCTTTTTCAGATTTTCACAGATTTTTTTTCTTTGTACAAACTGAAGATATGGTTTTAGAAAGTGGCTTATTTCTTGTGGCTTCTGCAATTTGGAACATATTCAGGATCCTCACATGTTAGTGTGTTCTCATCGAAGACCTTGTCCTCGCCGCATGTAATCAATCGTGGATGACCTTCGACGGACTTAATGGTATTATTAAAGAATTACTTAAAGGATGTTAAATTTAAATTGCAGATTGTACTTCGATCTTAAATAACACAAAATCCAAAATATGATTTTTCTAGTATACTTTAGCCTTAAAATCATACAATATTTTTCTATCTCATTTATTGAAATGTATTAAAGTTCTAACTCACATAAGTTGATATGCATAACATAGAATATTTTTTGTATTTAAGTAAATTTCACACCGGCTATTTTTAAGTAAAAGACATTCAAGACTATATATTTAAAAAATTAGTAATCGATCGAGTACAGTGTTAGTTGTTCATGTGTAGAAGTAACGCAAAGTAGCTGTATGCGTTGTTAATGGTCTGCAAAAAAAAAAAGATTCATGTACATATAAAAATTCACACAATTCAAACTTCACCCACTTTTCCAAATGTTGGTAGGCCAATATCGAAAAACTTTCCAGCCCTTACGCATACTGGTTCCTTCAAGAACTCCATATACAAAAGTATAACTTTTTTTGACTTTTCAGGCAAATATATCCAATTGGAATTGTATAGGGCTTCACTTAATTTGCCCGACTCAATTGTCACTTGATTCCCATAATAACAAGGGAGAAACATTTGAATTCCAATGACCACAAGAAAATCACCAATCGCTAGAAATTTTCCAGGATTTTCTCTAGGAGATATCTAAATCAGTCAAATCAATTAATTATTATGTATTTAATTATAAATCCAAATTTCAAGACTTCACAAGTTGTTAGTTTTACTCACACTGCTTGTCTGATATCCTGAGAAACAAAGTACAAGTGCACTCAGAAGGACTTGCATAAAGAATGGAAATGACATAAACTGTTCGCATTTATCTGTAACCCTAAACAAACGTTGTTAGCAATTAATCGAAAGGATTTACATGCAACTTACTTTTTAACGAATCCGTGTAGCTTGATAATTTCCCTCAAATCCGTCATAACCAATTCATGGATTTCGCTGGGCTCCGAGGCATCACACAAATCAAATCCGATTTTAGACAAACGCATCCCAATCACTCGATAGACCAATGAAACATGATGCAGTAGAAAAAATTGCAACACGTCAATGCTGACATGTGACAGAGCTGTCACTGTCAAGCCAATAAGTTGGAAAAAATAAGCATACCAATAGAACTTCGAGTGCAAATCAAAAGGCATCCAAGCCGGATAAGGGAGGACCCAATTCTTGCCAAGGGCTACCACCGTGAAACAGGCCGCGTATACACCCACAGCAGATGAACAGTAACATTTGACCACACGATAAAAAAAGTTGTGGGCTCCTCTGAAAAGAGCCAATTCGTCTAGGGTTTTCAAGCGGAACTCTTTGACATCGAAGAGTTTCAAAAAATGAACCGATTCACTGCTTAATCTCAACATGTTTATAATTTTTGGCAATAAAACCGCTTCGGTGAGTGCCATGTGCAGTGATTCGATTATCTTATCAAATTCCTTCGAAGTGAAAACACTTGCCCACATTGAAGCCGTTGTTAAAATCGTGAAACAGAAATGCAAAATACACGAGTAGAGTCGGTAGAGCGGTTCCCATTTGTTGTCCAAGCGCCAAAGTCCGAAGTACAAGAGGATGGCAATGTTTCCTCGAATCGGTCTCGCCAAATCGTAATTCATCCTTCTTGAGCTTCAGGTAATCGTGCGGCGTTGAATGATATTTAATTAAGGAATTAAAGGCTTATATAGTACATGGTGTGACTGTCCAAGTGGTATTATAATTAAATATCAATTATGAGTTACGCCCATGTGATTAATATCAAATGATCTTCTGAGAACTATTGAAGTCGTTTTAACTTACGAAGCAGGTGTTAGGCTTTTTATTTTGCATAATATTTGCAAACTGTAAGTTTTCTGAAGTAAAAAATATGTAATATAGATTCGATGTGGTTACACTGAACCTAAGTAAGAACACGAAAATTGTTCTTTATTTTGCTTAAATTGTTTATAATTTATTTCTGTCAACTTTGAATTCGTCGAAATATTTGTATGTTTTTGTTTCTCTTTTGACAAGTTGGTGTTAACTTATTAGCAGGACACCCCAAAAACAGCATGAAAAGTCTTATGTATAGTTATTTGCCATTAATTAGTCGTGATTCGTGAATTATAATTTAAAATTTCAATCTTGTCATGGATTTTTTAAACTTATAGTATTTTTGTGTGGAAGAATAATTGGTTGTTTCATATTCTGTTTTCTGCAATGCTTAAATGTATTCACTTGTTCAACCGATTAGAAAAATTGTATTCCAAATAATTTTTTAAATATTATTATTTCCTCCAAAAATAAACCACACGTCTTCTCTATTTCCTTTATTTTTCATTAAAAATCTTGATTATAAATAAACAATTTATTTAATCAATTTCAGTAAACAAAGCCAATCTATATGTACAAACTTCTTCTTCTTCTTAAAAAAAAATAAAATAAAAACAAAACAACAAAAATATCTAAGATTATTTTAAAACAAAACAAACAAAAAAGGGAATTCGATCTTTACATTCAAGTTATATTTAGAGAGCAATGAGGAATAAGTCCGAAGATAATAGATAGAGTATTTAGTTAGAGATTCTTTTTCAGATTTTCACAGATTTTTTTTCTTTGTACAAACTGAAGATATGGTTTTAGAAAGTGGCTTATTTCTTGTGGCTTCTGCAATTTGGAACATATTCAGGATCCTCGCATGTTAGTGTGTTTTCATCGAAGACCTTGTCCTCGCCGCATGTAATCAATCGTGGATGACCTTCGACGCAGGTAATTAATCGGTGACAATCGCCGGACACAGGGAAACGTGGGAATGGCCAAAAACGGGCAGCTACTGAGTCGGGTGCAACTTTTGTTGGACACTTGAAACCAACGACGGCTATTTTATTGTAGATAGAAAATAAAAAATTGTAACAAAATATTATAGGAAAACATGTTTTTTTTTTTTTGAATACCTTCTGGGTTGCATTTCTCCAAAAGTTGATCAGGCCAGTTGCATCCGTGGATTCTGTCGTCATAAGCTAAACCGGCATCGCATTCAAGTTGGTGTGGTTCACCATATTCGCACTTAATATAACTGGTGGAGCATTCAGGTGAGATAGGGTAGATACCAAATTGATATTCACAGCCGGGTGTGGAAATTGGTGTAGCTGAAAAAAAAAGTGAAGGTAAGTTATTTTGTTTACAAATCTATAATAAAAGCGTTTCCCTTTACAGAGTCTAGCCTAAAAGAATAATGCTCCAAAATATTCACACTCTTCACTTGAAACACATCATACATTTATTAAAAAAAATTACTAATTTAGTTTAAATTTTAGTGCTAATTTTCGAGAAATTAAAAAATGGAAAACAAAAGAGCTGATGTACGAACTTGAAGATTTACTCACAATAAGCCAAAAATGTTAATTAATTTTTAATTTATGATTTTGATAATGCAAGCTTAGTCTTCGATACTTAAATAGCACTTTGAAAGAATTGCCAATTTTTTGACAAACTTCTAACGCCTTTAAAATCCTATCCTATCTATAGTGTCTTTCATACATAAATGTCAGGAGTTCTAAGTTTTTTAAAACAAGAAAATAACATAAATTGTCGTTAAAAAATGTAACTAACCGCCACTAGATCGCTTTAAGAAATTGCTAAGACATTTTACTTTGTAAGATACCTCAGTTGTGACATAAATGTTACACAAAACTAATTCTGATGAACGTTAAATAATTTATTTAAGATCAAAGAAGGGAACTTATTCTTAAATTTCTTATCATAACTACAATACTTGGGATGTATGGAATTTATTTTCAGTGTCTTACATTTCTGGCATACTCTCCGCCATACTTCGTATTTTAAAGATTTCACGCATGGCAAGAATCATTTATCACGAAAATGTGAAGCATACATATGTGAGAATTTTCAAAACAATTAATTGTACATACCAATATGTACAATTGTACATATACATATTTGTACGAACAATTCACAAGTCTGGCTTACAATAATTAAATTCATCAGCACTTCAAGAGCTGTCATCAACTGCCGAGGTGTTTTGTTTTATTTAAACCCCGATACGGTCACTTAAGCGCCACACATTTTGCTAAGTTCAATTCCAATATTTACGAGTAACCGAATACCTCTGGCAGAGTTTTATCTAACCCATAAACCTATACCACAGACCAATAATTGCAATTGTGCTCTAAATTTAACACATGTTAAAATCTATAGGTATTTAGAGAAATGAAGTACGAGTACGAGTAGAGTGCTTTACTTACGATCATATTGTCGGTTACCACAATCGACTGCCCAATTATAGTTGCAGTGGTTATGTACAGCTCCTTTACCGTCAAACAACAATCCATTTTCGCAAGTCTCCAAAGTCAACGTTCCATTGGTGCACAAGAAAAATTGATCACAGTTTTCCGTGTGCGCGTAAGCCTGTACTCCATTTTTTTCTGGGCATTCTGGTGTGCCAACTGCAACTGCATGAGCTAAAATAAAATTAAAATAAATCAATTAAATTGTGTTTATCGATTAATTGATAAATCAAAGAATTTTAATATTCAACTGTCATTGTTAAAATTTAAAAATGGTACCTATATAAATAAAATGTGTGCACATAACCCAAAAACTGATACCCAACTGATAATTTACGATTTTATAAGTTCAGGCATGTTGCAAATGAAAGTAAGCAAATGGTCATTTTGTATGCGTTTGTCAATTTATCATACCATAATCGGAATCGAAATACCTCTGGACAGACGAATAGAAATGATGGTTGTACGTTAGAGAAAGAAAAAGTGAAACTCTCACCTGTTTGCTAATATAGTTAACCATGATCTTCATTTTCAAATTTCCAATAAATATTCAAAATTCACTTAATAAATGTCTTGGCAAAAAAAAAAACAACTAATTTTTGTGTGCAAAAAAAAATACAAAAACAAAATATATGCAATCATTTCAAGGTTCATAATGTCATTAAAACTGCCATTTTTGTCTGCATGAGTAAAAACTTAATGCAATAAATCCAAAAAAAAAAATACTTTGCATAATATATTCAAATTTACTGTGTTTCCCTATAACTTCCTATATTTGTGTAAACGGAAAAAAAAATCAACTCTTTGAACTCACGATGATGACGGTATATTTACATTACAATATTTTACTGGAACGGTACGGTCACCGCCGCGGCGCGCCGTGCGTTGCTGAGTTCAGACAAAAACTCTCACTTTCAACTGCTCAACTAGCAAGTAGAGGTGATGGGAAATCAGTGTTAAAATGTGCCACATGTGGTATCCCCCAGCAAACTACGGCCAATAAAACGAAATACAGTGGACTAAGACTGTTTTTAAATTGTAAAAAAAAACACAATTTGAATAGCAATTATGGACACAAAGATGAACATTTTTGAAAATATAAGATATCAAGGAAAAGGATGACTTTAATTGAAACAATGTTAAATATGGTGAAGATTAAAAACGACACTTAAAATTATCACTCCTAATTGTCCGGCTTAATCATGTAACTCGTATGTACAGTAAATACTACCAAGAATCTTCTATCTTCTTCTTCTATACATATAAAACAAAGACGGGTTTGTTACAACACTTATAACTCGAGATCTGCTGAACCAATTTTCATGGTTATTGATTCGTTGGATTTGTCTCCAGCCCGAATAGCAGAATACATCTTAAAAACAATGAAAATTAACACACTATGGCTCATTTTTGTCTCTGCACTATTGAACACTGTACTATGCCAAAAAATGTATTAAAAAAATGTTTTTTACTTCAATATTTTAAATTAAATTACTTACAAAATTAAAAGTCTTACAAGTCTTATTTCGACGCATATTTTAAACCGCCGCCGTGTTTTTGAACTAATTATCTGACAGTTAATGGTCACATTCGACATTAAACGTCAATATTTATTATTATCGATACGAAAAGTGTCCTCGTGGAAGTATGATCAAGACAAATGGTTGCCACTTTTCAAATCTGAATTTCTTTATTGAAATAATTTAGACTTGCCAAATAGCACTGTTTACAAAACAGTCATTGAAGAATTTTTGACAAAACGGCCACAGTACCTAAATCCATCGTTTCTCGAAAGAGTTGGTAACACTTTTAAGACTATTAGGTAATCTCTAGATCTACTGAACCGATTTTTAAAATTCTTTTACCAATAGAAAGCTAGCAGAAAGATGCAGAAAATAGTGCCTCAAAATTGTGTTTAAGAGAAATACAAGGGAAAAATAGTGAACAAAATATAAGGTCCATTTATAGGTTTTTATCCTGGCGTTTTTAGAATCTCAAAAGTCATTAATCGAATTGAGATTAAAAATTGCGCTTATTGGTTAAATTATGAATGCCAAAACTTTATTAGAATCTGGATATGAAGATTTAAAGCAATTTCTTTCACACAATTTGAAAAACAGGGCAGAACAACGACTGCGGGGTCAACTAGTATTAATATACAAGCATAGAAATAGTTAAAAACGATCAAAATTAACAAATACTGTCCGCCATGAAAACCAATGCTATTAGCCGTGTTTTTTTAACATGGAAAACAACAACAAACAACAGATGATTGCACAGTCATAAATAAGTTATAAGTATAAGTATTTTAGTGAGCATAGAGTTTCCGATTGTGAAATGTAGGAGATGCAAAAAATAAATTAATTCGGTAAAATATCATAGTTGGGTTTCTTCCTGCAAGTGTTAACACTGCAACCGATTTATCAGCCGATTTCCGATCTGAACTATTTCTACTAGCATATCGGATGAGTGTGTGCAGTGCATATGCACTGAATCCGTTTTCGGGCGATGTCAATCTTAACAAAAGGACGACGAATCTAAGCTATTTTGGTTTCGTCAATTGATCAACATCGTTAATACTCAGACAATGTCGGTTGAAGCGGTGTACCCGGTCTCTTCTGTGCATAGGTTTGGATGGACGTGTTCGGTCGATGACTGTTTATGTGTACATGTGTACCAAAAGCAGGAAAGCCAGGACATCTCGTTTTTATATAAATTTTTTAATTCGTAAGTTATGAGGTCTTCTAATGAAGCCGCCTTCGACTTTATGTAGTTATCATTCCACTATGATCATCGATTCAAAGAATAAAGCAATGCATCAAGTTAAAAACTTTTTAAGGGGCAATTAAACTTTTTCCTACTTTACCCTGCAATCGATTCCGATGTGCAGAGTAACACTTTACACGAAGAAGGTAAAAATACCAGATTCCTATCGTGTGTGATCTTGGAAATCGGAAAAGAAGATGATATGTCTATATTTACCCAAGAGCCAAGATTCATAGCCCACAGACGTGAAGTAATCGGTAAGGTGGCTGTGGCTGTGGCTGCTTTGCAGCTGACTCTATGGCTGCAATGTATAGGTTTTATTAATGTTTGATATGCAGCGCGTTGTGCATACCGATACTAGTTGTAAGCAGTACATGTTTGTTTGTATATTTCCATAAAAGACTACACTCCAACCAACTCCAGACTGGCTGATAAACGAACTACGTCTCATAGTCATCAACAGGTATTTTATTATGTAAGTTAGGCACACAGAGATGATTATGGGAAACCAAAAAAAATAAAAAATAAATAAAAAATAAGAGATGTTGAAGTGGAAATGTATTGAGTTAATTATTACATTTTTGTGCGGAGGTATGAAGAAATTTCTAGCAATTGTGACGTTTGTGTTATTGCGGAAGGGAAGTTTTAAGCTCATGATGACTTTTTTTATATTTGTTTACTACATGCACTCCTCATATTCATAGACATATGATGGCGAAAAGAAATGTCAGCATTTCTATGAGAAAAAAAAGACAGTTTACCAAAAAACGAAATAAACATATAAGACACATGAACATTTAATATGGTGAAATAAATTAAAGAATGTAATGAAAATAATGATTATTAACAATCAACACTTTCAATGCAAATACATCGAATTTACGCTGGCGGTTTCTGATAAATGTACATTATGTCTTTATTGATTATATCTATCCAAGCACACCAACACAACGAGCTGATCGGATTCTGATTCAAAGCCCCATTTGCATTTCCATTTAAAAGGAACTTGTTAATATTTAAATCAATTTTCTTACCATTTTTAATAATATTTCGCTTAATAAAATAATGATACATGGACATGTGTAACTGAAAAGATAAGAATGCAAACTTGCTATAAAACATATCAGTTTAACAACATGTTGCCATTTATAACACATTCATTTCTGATTTAGCACTTGAAGTTCTGATGTGATAGCAAGACCATTGAAAAATCCTGAAACTTTGACAAAAAGTAGTTTTTGAGAAAAATGACTCACTGTAAATTTTTTTTTTTTTGCAATACATACTGTTATTAAGGTATGTAGGTAGGTATTTTGAAACTTCTGTTCAAATACGAGTAGCTTTACGTTCTATAAATTAATAGGGTACACATGGAACATCATTCAATATCTCCATAAATATTTAACTAAAACTTTTTAAATAAATTTCTTATTTTGTTGAGTATTGTCTTTGAAACGATTGATGTTCTGATATATTTGTAGAACTGTCAAATATAAATTCACAATCCAAAATGGCAGGATTCGTTCCACAATTCACCCAATACAATTTATTCATATTTTTTTTTTTAAGATGAAAAGCGATAAAGAAAAAAATCTTAAATACATAATCTTCTTTTGTCTCCATAAAGAAATTGTAAAAAAAGTTTTATCTGAATCTAAAATATGTTAAAAATGTGATTAGTTTGTAAAAAAGTATGTCCCACATGTTATCTCAGAGTTGCCAGTAAACACGCATGAAAAAGAAATGCAAGCATTCAAAATTTTGTATTTGAACTGCAAGGCTCTTTTAGCTATGTATTCTCTAATTGAACAAAGTGTAATTTTTAGTTGAATATTTAATAAGGTACTTTGGCAATACACATCGCCAAGACATACAACGCTGTTATACGTATAATACATACAAGCATAAGCATTTAAATTCAATTAAAATGTTTCCTTAAGCCGACCCAATAAGAATTTTTCAGACACCTACTTTTTTCAATTTGCACAATTTAATCTAAGGAGGTCAATCATTTTTATATTACATATTTGTCTGTGCCCAGCCTCACCCACTTTCTTAACGAAATATGTTTAGTACGTCTACAAAATTATGTTGCCGAAAAGAAAAAAAAATAGTAATACAACAATACGAAACAACATTCTCTTATTAACAAATAAAAAATTCCTTCTGTGTACCTGCCTTCAACGTGATTGGCATAGTCGCAATTCTTCTCTTTTTTTTATTGTTTTACCGGTAAAAATGAATCTTAAAGTCTGCATGTATCCCTAATTGGTCTTTTTATATCCACTTGTTTTATTTTTTAAGTTAATTTTATGCTCATGTCATTTATTGTATGTACACATGTATACGTATCTATGTATGTTTATAAGTTTCGTTAACGTTAAAACAAAACTATAAAATTAATATACTGCACTGAAAAAGTACAGTTGGTGTGCATGTACTTAAACCTACAACTGCCAACTGGTTTGAATTTGTAGGAAAGTACAATAACGTTCGTAATATCGAGTAGGTTACGCCTGGCGTATACGTAACCAAAAACAAAAAAAAATACTTAAAAGTATTTTGCTTGATGAATTAATTCGTCGGTTTTTTGTTCTTTCGACTCCTTTTTTTTTCATTTTTGTATTGCTAACATGAAGAAAAGTGAACGTAGCTGATTTATTTACAGAAATGAAGTGAATTGTAACAGAAATTGTTACAGGGTCATGTAGCGAATAAAACTGAGACTAAAC
Source organism: Scaeva pyrastri (assembly GCA_905146935.1). Classification (NCBI taxonomy): domain Eukaryota; kingdom Metazoa; phylum Arthropoda; class Insecta; order Diptera; family Syrphidae; genus Scaeva; species Scaeva pyrastri. The sequence goes on along the minus strand of LR989929.1, from coordinate 9,273,282 downwards.
CATAGGTCTCGACAATATCTTGATTAAACTCGGTTGGAGACATTTCTAATTGAAAATTATTATTTTTATCAAAAGAAACAAGTTCATATAAAAATTCTTATATTTTGAATCAGGTTTCATTAAAATTCTTTCGTTTGTTAGACTGAACTTTAGCATTTAGCAAATAAACACGCGTCTAAATTTTTGCAAAAATGTAGGTGTTGATCTTTAAAATGATATTTGTGTGTCAACTAACTTTTTGTAAACTTGTGAATTGGTCACTCGCCGATTGTGCACAAAATTGATAGAAAAACGAAAATGGATTTGGTCGCTCTCTGCTAAGTTAAGTTATCTAACGAAGTAGCCAGAGAGTAGTCAATCTGTTTTAGTTGTGAGCTTTAGGTGTGCAGTAAAAAAATAAAACAATTTCAGTAGCCAAACTGGAAATACTGGGTTTAGCTTTTTTTTTGCTTTTCCTTAATTCTATACAAAGTGTTTATTGTTGTTGTAGTTTAGTTATTTTCTTGTGAGATTTTGTATTTCCTGGGAATAAATTTCGAATGAAAGATTAAAGTTGATTGATGAAAAAAAAATCCTATTTTATAATTCGTTCCTTACAGATTAATGAAAGCAAAAACCAATTTGACTGTTTGTTTTAATTCAAAATGAAGCTTTGCCTCTTTCAATGGCTTGTAAATTAATTTCAGAAATCATTTTCATTCAATTCTTCACATTAAGAAATTCTAAAAATTAACATGATTGAGCTTAAACGTTTACAAATTGGAAATAATCAGTTATATTGAACTTTACTTATTATCAATAAATAACAATTGCACTGTTCTACAAACAAAATTCAATTACATTTTTATAAAATTGTAAAATACTTTCGTGGGCATTAAAAATATAGAGTTATGTATGAATGTACATATGTACCTATGTACTTACATTATGTATTTACATATGTACTCGTACATATGTATGTACATATATTCAAAAAAAGTTTATTTTATTTTAACGTTTGAATATTTTTTTTTGTTCAAGGTTTTGAAAAAATGAATTTTTGTCGTTTTCAAAAATTTAAACTTTTAAAAATATCTTCAAAATGAAGTGTAATTTCTTGGATTGAATACAAGGTTTAGTTAAATTATCCTTAATTACAATTGGAGCGAATATTTTTTTATCCATAAGATGTAGTTTGTGAAACCAAGAAATTATTTAGTGTACAAACCTTAGGCTAGACTTAAGTTGTTGAAAAAATTGAAAAAAATACAAAAAAAAATAGTTGAAATAAGATTTCAGAATGATTCCATAGGTTTTCAAAATAATAAGAACAAATAAAGGTTACATTGTTAAATATTATTATTTTTAAGCCTTCAAATACTTAAACATAAATGGTTCAATTTATTTCCTTAAGGCTCTTTATTGATAACTTCCAAATACAAATTTCCTCAAATATCTTTTTCAATCTTCAAGATGTTTATTTTCACAAAAGTCTACATATGTACATCTACATAAATTCGACCGAAATTCAAAACACGAAACAAATAATTTGTGGAGTTATATACTACATTCTAAAAGACTCGAAAGTTCTAAGGTTAGTTTGTTTTTGACGGACAACATTTGGCTGCCAGATATTACTACGAAACATTAACATTAGGACAGTTAACAATAACGTTAGGACAGTTTCGAAATGTTTTAAGAAACTATCGCGATCATGAAAGCGAAATCAAAAACAGAATAATTGGAAACAGATAAATGGAATCATTTTATTTTTACGAAACATCTGTTTTGTTGAAGCAGATTTGTATTAAAATAGCCGTTATCAACTACATAAGTTTGAATGTATGTACATATGTAAATACATCGTAAACATAAATACAAAGATTTCTGAACTTCATGTCTATAATAGTCAAGCCATTAGTCATAATCTAAATTTTTTTACTGCTCAGCAATTCAACTTTGCCAAACTTAATCCAGATTATCCAGTACTACATGCAATTTCAACCCCTATGTCGTCATAAATTAAAAATTGCCGTTATTGTAGCGTTTCTGACAACAAAAGCTTTCTGTTTTTTTTCAATTTTTTTTTAAACAACAGCAATATTTTGGAATGGTTCAAGATCTTCAACTTTCAGACAAGAAATTTAACCAGTTTAACCAGATTAGAATTATATTACCCAGCATTATGGAACACACAGTACCACATCATAAAACCGCACAACCACACCACACTAAGTCACTAAGGTACCTACCCAAGAAGGTTGATATGCGAACAATCTAGAGTAGAACTACTCGGGGGTCTCTTTTAGACTCAAAGCGACGGCGACGGACGCGACGACAGTCACCATTGAAAGGCCCCTTGGGGCTTGAAATAATCACAAATCAAGAAACAACCCGAACCCAAAACTCAAAACTCAATGCAGCCAGCACTTAAAAGTGAAGGTACCACTTGCGAGTGTGCATAATACTTAAACTTTAATTGAAAGCCAACAAACAAAACTATTGCAAAACCCTATCCAAGCTGAACGATTGGCTCAATCTATCATTTGGATATCAATATGCCACATTGTGGTTTAGATTGGAAAAAAAATTCGTTACGACACAATTATTATTTACATAAATATGTACATAGTTATTATACAAAAAGTAAAACTTAAATCATAAAGAAGTACAAAACTTACCAAGACTCATCAATCCCATGAGAATCAGGATACTTGTCTGGATGCGTTTCATTTTTGGAGTTTCTTTTTTTTTTGGTTCTTTTGAATGCGCTTAAATTTCGACTCGATCTTGACGCAACAATTCACAGACACTTCCTACTTTGCGGTGATGGTATTCTCCGTTTCCGTTTAAGCTAAGCCGCGATCGAAAATCAACTGACTTAAGATTGCCGTGACCAAGTAAGACTCTGCTTTGAATTCGGCTTATAGCCAAACAACTCTTGGCTCATATTAACATCGAACATGTTCCAGTTCGACAACGACCTCCTAAACTTTACATTTTCAACCAGCCCCAGCCGCCGCCGCACAGTCGAGACATCACAGTCGGTTTCAGTTCCAGCCCCAATGATAGTGAAAGCTTTGCTTGTTAGTGTATGCAGTACGTTGTGGCCTGCAGCGGTGGTGGCGGTGGTTGTAGCGGCTTCTCCTCAGTTAAATTATCATGAGTGTCACTTTTGGTTGTGCAGACCCTTTCTAATTAACGGTCCATAATTGCAAATTGATCGATAGTTGATTTTGCGGCCCATTGGTATCAGTGGTGGTCCACAAGTATATACATACATACCTGCCAGTTAGGTCAATGGATTTTCTATAAGAACAATAAGACCGCTGTTAGAGTGGGAATGGACAAAACAGCACAAAGCTCGGTAACTTATTGCGTAACTCTAGATTGTGTGAGAGCCACGGTATACCCGCAGGTATAGCTGCGCGCGTCAAGTAGAGTTATATCAGACAATAAAACTTAGCTTATCGATCTTATGGTTGGGTTTGGTATAGAGTTTGACGGTGAGTGAGTGGCGTGTGTTGTTCGATTTGGAATTAGGCCAAAATATTGCCTGAGGGGTGCAATTATTAATTTTTTTTTTTCTTGCTATTTACTTTTTATTTTCGCGAGATTTGTATGCTACATCTAATTTTCTGCTTCTGAATAAAAGGTGCAAATAAATTAAGCATTAATACGATACAACAAAAGGAAAAAGCAGGGTTGAGTTTTTTTTTTACAAAACGAACAATCTAGAAAACATACACAGGTTAGATTGTGATTTCAATATTTTCGATTCTCAAGCTTCAATGGATGGATTAAATAATTAAATCAAAGTATCGGAGGTATTGATGATATAATGAATTTGCAAAATGGTTTATGTTTATATGATAATTTTGTCTAGTGAAAGGTCCAAGCTAATTAAGGTTAATAAACTTTAGCTTTAATAAGTTTTAAAAAAATAGTAATGTTCGTTATACGATTATTATTGTACTTCACTAATGAGGCTCACAATTCATGAAGTATATTTTTCTAAGAAGGCATAGCCTTCCATCCTCTACGATCATTAGCACAGATCCTAAAATCTGTAATGAATTGGTCTTAAAACTGATTCTGAGGCTAGCATTCGGTGAATCTTGACTGAAACGCTGTTGTCCATTTGCTCATTATGGCCGAGCCAATGTATTTACTTTTTGAACCACATCCGCATCTTTTTGTGTATATCATTTGTAGATCTTTTCCTCTTGCATGGGCAAAAAATGTTTCTTTATAAAGAATCCAATAACAGCTCTCTCCAGCTTATCGTGCAGCACCATAGCAGGACTTGGATTTTGAAATTTTTATAGATCATGCTCTTCGTCTTACACGTGACGAGTTTTGGACCAATTTTGTTCAGGTTCTCAACCTTGAGTATTTTTAACGTGTAATTGTTTGAAATCCCCGTTAATTTTCTCGGTTATTAAAGAAAACACAACAAAAAACTATCCTATCTCCTTATTCTCTTTCGTTTTTCTTACAATTACAACAATTATCCTAATTCTGTGAACAGCTGCAAATAATATCTTCTCAAGTAAGCTACATTCCGTATTCAAGTATCATTTTGAGCTTTGATTTAAATTTATGCATACCTGCATACATCATGTGGATTAAGTGTTAGTACTATAATTTAACTATTCTGTTTCAAAATTTAAATGGAAACTTATAACCCAGACTGGCTAGTACGTTTATTTTGATAAATAGGTACATCGGTACACGTTTTAAAATACAACAAAATAAAGGACACAATAAAACTAAAAAATAAAATAATTATTATTTTCACTTATGCGTTTCAAAATAATTTTAACCTTTTGCTATGTGTGATCTGGTGATGGTGACTGATTGCCAGCGTGCAAAAATACAATAGCTCGAATCAATCCATCACGCACAGATTCACCGGGTGCACCAACATTGAACATAAACTTAACTCTATTGCAAATGATATCCGGCACACAAGTGTACATTGGATACCATCCGATTTTGTTGAAGACTACGTAAATTTTATAAATTCGGTTGCGATATATATAAACTGGCCTGTCAAACGAAATCTCTAGCATTGAATCGTATCGAACACGAGACGTACAATGAGTGTACGTGAGTCGAGAACCTTGCATGTCCTGGACGTGAGCATAAAGAATCTCGGCGTATCGCTCTGAAAACCCTGCCGAATTCATCAACTCTCCACACAACACCTGTGTGGGTACTTGGACACCTGAAAGTAGACAGCTAAGTGTAAGCGAAATTTTATCCTTAGTTGATAATACGAACCAGTAATCATTATGTTTGTGTCCACTTGAAAAGTCAGACCACAATCGGTCACGCTAGTGTTGCGATAGTCGAACTGCTGTTGAATTGTGCGCACACAATACGACCTTCTTGTGTCATTCGTAAGATCGCTATCAGCAAATCGGCTATTTATACTTGGAGGAGTGAGGTCGAACACTGAAGTACTTATAGTGGGAAAGAGAAGTGGCTTCTTCCTATCCGAGGGAGAGATGCGGTAGTCATCATAGTTATCATGACTGCTTGGTGGCGGAAAGTTAACCTTTCTTGAGATCCGAGATGTACAAAAACCTTCGGGCATAGGACAATCATTGATGCATGGACTCGAGATCTTGATTAGAATGGAAAGAGCTTCATTCTGCTGCAGCAATTTTGACCGTGCAGGACCTTCAGCGAATTGCTGTGGTGTCATTGTGAGGAAACGTATTTTCTTCACCGCCTGTTTCATTAAACTCTGATCGGTTATCTTTCGTTGAGCATCCATGTCGACGTTTTGCTCTTCATCGTGTTGTTGAAGCTGCTCTGACGCTGGCTCTACTTTTGGTTCATCCATTTCGTCGGCATCGATTGTCTCATGCATTGATTCTACATCCACAACGGGGTGTTCGACATCGATGGCTTGCGATTCTGATTGATCTCCATCGTGACATTTGCTACTGGTGCTGGCAACATTATCGTCGTCTTCGGGCATACAGCCACGTTCCATTGCGTAACGCAGTAAAGCATTAAACAAGTCCAATTCGGTTTCTATATTAAGCTTATCGCAATCTAGAATTGTCAGAAATGTAGACATTTCTATGTCACAGAAGTTTGGATCTGCCAAGACTTCCTTGGTCTTCGCTGCTATAATCTTCGAAAACAAATATTTTAAAATACTTTGTTCAAAGTCAAAAATTCTTTTTCTTACCTCCATGCTGCTTTGCATGAGTCGCGGTTCATCAAAGAGCTTAGCGAACTCATATGCCCGGCAAGCGTTTTTGGGGCTCAAATCGGCCCACAGAAAGTGCGTACATTGAGCGACAACATGCGGAAGCAGATATTTTTTTGCAACATAGCACAGTTCGCAGGCCTTGTCGAACGAACTTATATTGATTTTGTCCGAGTAGATGTACTCTAACATGGCATGAAAGGCTTCCGGCTGGACATCGGGTATCACAATGGGGTCAGTTTTATCCGGCAAATTTCCATAGAACATTCGCTCGAAAACGGGTGAAGCCATCGCCAGTATAAGCTTATGACCAGGAAGAAGCTTTTGGTTAGGTGGGCTTCCAACCAGAAACCGACAATCGGCCCATTTCTCTGTGTCAAGCAAGTGCTGGCCACGGTCACGAATGTTTTGGTAATTGTTTTGCCAGTCGACAAGTTGATCCATTATTTTTCTTCTCTTATTCAATTTGCTTAGCGATATTTTTGTTTCTTTTAATTTAACCTCAATATATATTAACACAAATATTAAGAAACACTTAAATGTATTATTTTAATAACATTCAAACACGAGAAACAGAATTATTTGGAATTTAACGAAAAATTTACGCAGTTTTGTTATTTATTTTATTTTTTTTTGACATTATTATACATATATGCGGCCTATTCACAATGAGTAAACAGGGAATACAAATACGTGTGTCTGAACATTAAGGGAAAAAAGTTTGAAATATATGTAAAAAAAACTTATATTCTTAAGGCATGATACGATTGTGTTTTTTGTTTTTATCTTTCAATGCAACATGGAATCCAGTTTGATTCTTGAAAGTTTTTTGTCGTACTATCGTAGAAATATAATTTGTTAAAAATAGGACTTATCACAAAACACGAATATCAGTTAACTGTGATGTTCGTTAAATAAAATGTAGAGCTTAAACTAATTTTAACCAAAAAAAAATATATACCATACATATTGTCGTTAAAAAATATATGCACTCTTCTAAATCTATACTATATTTTCCATCAAAGCTGCTATCAAATCTTAAGTTTTGTTGTGATGGAAAAGCGAAATTATTTTACCCATCGCATGATTAAATTTAGTTTTATTAATAAAGCTGAATTTTTAAATACATCATGTAGGTTTATTCTTGGCAAAACCTAATACTATTTAGTTTGGTTTTTTTAAGTTGCATGGCAAATTTTTAGTTTGTACTGTACCTAATTTTTGTGGATTATATAGAACTTACACATCACTTGACATTTTCGCAATCCACTCATCAAATACCAAAAACAAAAGCCGCATTGAACAGAAGAGACCAACTATATACAAAATCCATCAAGACTTTCGTTTGCAACCATCCTTCAACTCTTTCGCTCTCATTGCAATGCAAAAAACCAACATGACAGCTCCTCAAAATTTGGCCCGTCTACAAGTTGGCATTTTCGTTCCTCGTCTGTTTAACTTTTAACACTGTAAAACGATCGCTCACTCGAGCGTAGATAACTTGATTCTTAAATTCTGTTTTAGTTTTATTTTTATTCCAAAAAGAAAAAACAAGAAACAAACTAAACTTACTTGTTATTAAGTGTCTCTAAGTTAGAGTGTGTGTGCGTGTTCCTTGGAAGTCTAAACTTAACAAAAATTTACAATCAATCATGAACATCCCAAACGAATATATTTCCAAAACGGAGGACGTCGCCGATCAGGTAAGTGGTGACGAAGATGTCACCTCCGAAAAGAAATCCAAAATTACCCTAGTCCGGGCAAACGCTGAGAAATCATCAACACTATTGCCAAAAACTTATTCCACACGCTAAAAGCATCTCACTCGACCCCTGCTGTGGTGGTGGAGCAGCACACATCCCCACTAACATTTCGTTGTTGCCTACTAAATACAAAATTGTCAACGTCATCGAAGAATTTCACGTAGAATTTTTGAAAAGAAAATTGTTATTTCGTTGGTTTCTATCCGCCCTTCCTGCTCCTCTGGTTGTCTTTTTATTTGTGAATTCGATTCTAACCAAGAAAATCGCTGAATTAAAACAATGCAACTGTTGTTTGTTTGGCAAATTGTTCTCTCGCTTGGAATTTAACAGTAAAAATTATGTGGATGTAATTTGGAGTTTTTCAAGTGTCCTCTGCACTCTCTCGATCAACCCCACATTCCACTGCAACTCATTTTTTTTTAGAGTTCCACAAAAACATGCATTAATGAAATACTTGATTTTTTATGAATTCCAATCATCTTCATCTACTATGGCTTTGAAGCGGTAGCAGTTGCTTGGCCACATTTGTGATCGACCAGCGACCACTTTCGCTCGCTCTTGAGCTCGACCCAAAATCGAAGTATTTACCACATCAAAAGAAAGGAAAATTATTCGAGTTTAATGTTGAATTTCAGATTATCAAGCATTGGAATTGGAACCAGTTTTGTAACAACACGCCGCCGCGCGTTCGCTCGCTCGCCACAAGACACGAATACGATACGATTTTGTTACTTAATAGGTGCTTTAATTTGGGTATTTCTTCAAATTTTATTTTTCTTCTTTGCTATTATGCTTTTATTTTGTATTTCTGCCACAAATACTCAGGGCTTTCTTTATCAATTTATCGAGACCACGTAGGTATTAAGAAGAAAATAAAACATTGAACATTATCCCCCATTCAAGTGCTAAGAAAATAAAATGAAATATGATTGGCATTTCAGCTACCTTATGCGTCGAATGACCAGCTTAATTTAATCGACTGGATTTGCATAAGACATTTTGAACTTAGAGACAAGTCCACGTCACTGGTTAATAAAATGAAAAAAACTACAATCAAACTTTCAAGATATCCACATGGATGAATATATTTGCTCGTAGAGAGATAACACACCTCATATACTTTTGAATTATGATTTTTATGTATGTATGCACATAGATATTTTTTTGTAGTATTTTTGCGTTATTGTTGTTGTTATTTTAAACAGCAGCTGTTGAATTTTGGAGCAACATGTGGGGAAACACAAGTAAGGCAAGCTACCGTTTTTTTTTTTTCATTGTCATTTCATTACATGCCGCTTTCTCTCAAAAGCAAAAGTGATGATGATCAATTAACATTGTTATGGGAAATCTCATTTTTGCAAACTCTAATTATGTTATAATTGCTGTCTGGTTTTTATTGTTTGATCTGTAAGAGGTATGTGCCTTCTCTGGCAGGTATTGCAGAGGTACTTTTTTCTTGTAGATGCTTTAAAGCAACTGTATGGTATTTCTGAAAAAAAAATGAAAAACCAACTATACTTAAATTGTAATTAAGACTCTAATGTCCTTATGAATTGACATGGTTTTATTTATTCAGATAATATTTAAAGACAGCGAAATTTAAATTCGAAAGACTTTGAATACAGCACGATCCGTTAAATTAAAAACTGACTTTTGTTTGATCAATTAATTGGCATCTTAGGTATTTATTTAAGATGTTACTAATCAATGCAATCTTAACTTAATAAAATTAATTAAAATGAAAGTATCAACTAAAACTTATGTAGGGGGTTATCGCAAATAGAATTTCTTATCAGAATGTTTTTCTTCCACTAACATAAGCAATGTAATCGATGTTTTACTTTCCCACTTAATTCATTGGTATCGGACAACAAATTTGACAGTTCCTAGTTGTATTGTTCAGGGAATATTTATTTATTTATATTTATTGCAAAAAATTTAAGATGTAAGAAAATATTTCCAGCTGAACTGAAATTCCTGTTCCGTTTTGGATTATTAATAGATTTTATGAACCGTGGAAAATATCCTTGCTTCCAATGTTTAAAGATGGGAAAATTTCCGGGGAAATACACAAATACCAACCAGTGTATTGAATACCATCAACAATCTCCCAGGGAATTTTATTTCTCATGGAAGGTTTCATTAATAACATTTCTAGTTGCGTGTTTTATCGGCTTTCATCTGATTGATACAAACATTCCTAAATTGTTTTAGATACGAATCTTCCTCCTAGCAAGAAAATAAAAAGACTGAGAAATAATTATCGTAAATATTCATCGTTAAAAATGAAACATTTTTCGAAAAATATACATTATATTATGTAGATAGATAAACGCAAATGGCATATGCGACGAAAAAGACTATTAACCTCGCTTAAAGATTTGACTAATCTTTCTTTGTTTGTCTGTCCGACAAAATTTCACTTTGATCTTGAACAAAAAATAAATTATAATTGCATCATTTAGATAATGTTAGTTCATTAATTAGGGGCAATAACATTAACTTTCAATTAGTATTAATTATGTAGTGTGTTTGATTCTTATAATTGTGTCTATTTCTTCAATATCGTTTACACATTAATCAAGGTCGTATTATATTTGCGTTGACATTTAGTTCAAGGTCATATTTTGAAATTATTTCTTATTTAAAAAAAATTAATCATTTTTGAATTTATACTTCGGAAACAAGATTTAGAGGATTTATTTTCTATACGTTCATTTTAGTACAAAATTCTACCTTACCTTAAAGCATAAAATTTTGTAAATGAGTAGTTACCTATCACAATTCAAGGAACTAACTTTTGCTTCATGTGTTCAAAAAGTAACTAATTAAATACAGACACACTTTTCCAAAATATTAATTAAAAAACAAAGTAAATATGATATACTATGTGTAAAGGTTTATTTTCTCGTATCGTAAATTATGTTCTTTTCACAAAAGACCTTCTAAATCTTGAACAGTGCTTTTAAATTGTATTTAACTTGAGCATTTTTCGTGAGGCTCTGATAAGGTAGCGCCCTCTTTTTAAATACATTTTTGTTCGTCTATTGTATGTTATTAATATTTATTAGCTATGACCCTATTAATTTGTTCTTCTTCATCTGCTTTATTAAAAAAAAGCACGATGATTATCATGTTAACAATATTGCTTAACAAACATTTTTGATCTTATCTTATTTCTATGTATGTAAATCAAAAGAAGTCGTTATAATTTTCTCCAAAAATCCCATCACACTGATAACTTATTCGTTTGTTTGTATTTCATAAATAGAATAAGGTAGTGTTTAAGTGGAAAGCTGTTTTTTAAAAGTCAAGTAGTTTAGCATGTATTTTAACATGTTAGCAGTACTTCAAGTGCTTGGTCAGTACGGAAAGAAGAAGTCGTCAGTTAAGTAGAAGAACTTGGTAGAACTGTTGAAGTTAATACTGGGGACTAGCGATAAAGTATATAAATGTCTTTGTAAATCAATCGTAGTATTTAACTTTAAGTATCAGAATCAGAGTTTTGAACTTGAACTTTTCTAGTCCTGCTCTATCATGAAGGTTACAATTGTTACCATTATTACTACTACATTTAAACGGTTCATTCTGTAGATGTTGATGAACTTGAAGAAAAGCTAAAAGTCTCCGCAAAAAAAAAAAAAAAAAACATGACCATGAGATAAGATTTTGGATGTCTTGATAGTCTTAAGGCAAGGAAGATAATCTGACGACTGATAAAAACAGAAATAACAATATTTCAGTTCGAGCTCAGATAATATTTGTTCACTACTTCGATTTAAATAAAGAATTCTACTGTAAACAAAGTTCAAAGTGTTATGCTTACGGAATTTAGTTTTTCTCGATTTAAATTTTTTGTTTTTGTTAAAGTTTCACACATCAATTTTTTAATATTTCCATTAAAATCAAGGTCATACGTAAAGGAAAAAATATCCTGCCAACAGTCGCAAGACTTTGCCTTATAGCAACATTCTTTGAAGATGGTCTTCGAATGTGGTTCCAATGGAACGAACAACGTGAATACATGAACATGAGCTGGGGTTGTGGTAACTTCCTTGCAACGATCTTCGTCTTAGTAAATTTAATTGGACAACTTGGAGGCTGTGGAATGGTTCTCGCTAGATTTAAAGTTGAAATTGCTACTGGAGTACTATTCTCAATTGTTGTGCTGCAGGTGAGTTATTTAAAAAAGCTTGTAAAAAAAACCATAAACACAATATTTGTGTCTTGTTATAGACAATCGCTTATTCCATTCTATGGGATCCTCAATTTTTATTACGTAATTTGGCCTTAATTGGAGCTTTATTGCTTGTTCTGGCCGAATCCAGAGTGGAAGGACGTAGTTTATTTGCTGGGGTACCATCTTTGGGCGAGAATAAACCAAAAAATGTTATGCAGCTTGCTGGACGTATTCTGCTTGCCTTCATGTTCATTACACTCATTCGTTTTGAATTCAGTTTCTTGCAGGTAAACAAGGGCATATTATCTTTCAAAAGATCACATTTAGTAATCTCTGGTATTTCTTAGATCGTCCAAGATATTATTGGCTCCATTCTGATGGTTCTAGTCACCATTGGATACAAAACAAAATTGTCTGCACTTATTCTTGTAGCACTTCTCACTATCTTGAATTTGTATCACAACGCGTGGTGGAGCATTCCCTCATACAAGCCTTTGAGAGATTTTCTCAAATACGACTTCTTCCAGGTAAGCATCAGTTAATTCATTTTAACACCATGAACATTTAAATTAAATTTTTTATTTCTCCAGACACTCTCAGTCATCGGCGGACTATTAATGATCGTGTCACTAGGACCCGGTGGTGTTTCAATGGATGAGCACAAAAAGAAGTGGTAGACTAAAAACCATATTTTTTACCTAAAATGTAGATTTTTTTTTTATAAAAACAAAAAACAAAAAGGGACAAATTAAATTTTAGAGCAAAATATCCTTAATTCCTAAACAAAGACCGCATTTAAACATTATGTAGAAAATTAACTAATTCGAACAAGCGATGATTACCGATTTAAAAAAAAATTAATTTCCCTTATTTTTCCATGGTTAGTGTTTAAGTTAAAACCTATGTTCGATTTTGTTAACTTACAACCGCCGTAAACGTGTTATTATAATAAGAAGGAGAAACATTTTGCTGTATAAAATTTGCATGTTTTGTTCATAAATGTGAGCCTTTCATCAGTAAATTAGCACGATTCTGATGTGAATAACTTAACAAACGAAAAACCGTGACTGGAAATTGTTATAATTTTGTAAATGTCTGCAAACTGCAACTTGAACTACATACATAACTTAAAACAGTAATAATTTGACAATCTATTTTGATCTTAAAAGTGCATTCAGCTCAGCGACAAACATACATTTTATTGTGATTCCCAAAAAAAAGAAACATTTTTAAATCCAAAAACAAAACAAACAAAAAAACATTTGTAAAATGTAAAACATGTAAAAAAAAGAAAACAAACGAAAATTATTTTTATTTTTTGATTAATGTATAAGTTTATGAAATGATGACAAAAAGTAAAACGAAAAAGGATAATTGTGAACTTTTTTAAAACAAGGTGATAAAAATGCTTTTTCTTTAATTTGTTTTATCATTAAAAATATAACAGCGTTTTTTTTTTTAATTTCTATTCAAGACTATAACTTTGTGGTAATCAGAATAGGGTATAGAATAGAATATCAACCCGCAATAAAGTGCCAACACTGATTCAGCTAGGCAACGTTTAGCGACGTATAGAAAAAAAGATGTCGATTGCAAAGTTCACAGATTGATAAAATGTCCACACATACAAGAAGCAGTTTAAAAATTGTTTAACGAAATTAGGAAGGTTGTGTTAACATTTCGCCAAAAATGAAATCTCTTCTTACTTATACCCTTAATATCAAATTCCTCAGAAAGTTGTTAAAAAAACAGGATAGGGTTTAAAAGAAGCTTTAATTTGGTTGAAAGGGAAGATGCAAAAAGCTAATGCAGATTTAAGTATTTGAAAAAGATGATACTTTAAATTTAAACAGTTTAACCGAGAGTGATGTTTTAATGGTTTATATGCATTTAAATTTAATGTAGAGTTGCCTGCCATTCTCTAATCATTTCGGATATTACAAGGGTCGACATTTTGAAATTCTATCTACCAGAAAGCTTACATTTGCAGTCCAGGGTTGCTTATTTAAATGGAAAAGACTTATAGAGTAGGAAAAAATGGTAAATCGGTTAATAGATACTTCGGAGCGGAAAATTCTCCGTTTTTGTACACTTCAGAGGATTTTTGATTTGAGATATCCTTCGAAACAGCTGATCGGAATTTTTGTCCGACGGCTTATCGTAGAAGTGAGTTAAAGTGCTTTTGCTGATTTTCTACGACTCAAATTCATCTCGGAACAAAATACGTCATTGTTGAATTTTTATTATTTCTGATAAGTATGTATATGTTTCGATATATGGTCCTCTCCGAACGGATACCACACTGGGGTAGATTATTAAAGAGGACCAGATTCCCATCCACCACATTCAAGTAAGTAAGACCTTGTTCCATGATATTAGAAAATAATATTCCTTTATAACAAAAAAAAAAAAACTACAAAAATGTTCATGATGATATATCTTGGAAAAATCTTACTCTTTATTTTTGTTTTCAATTTTTTAAAAGTTGAAAGAAGTACACTATTTTATAACGATGAGAACCCTGATTACTATCTGTTCTAATGGCAGTACATTTTGTAGAATCTCGAGAGAAAAATAAATATTTGGGGATTTCAGAAATAAAATTTTACAGCAGAAATATTGACTTTTGAAATGGTGACAAGATACTCTAGAGATTTAATATGATATAAATAAATTCCCGTTTACAATTTTGAAGAATCGCAATTAAACCAAATCAGGGATATTCTCGAGGATCAGTTTATATTTTCTCTTTTCGGAGAAAGAAAACATTCCAACGTAATGCTCGCAGTATCAGTAGTAACTCAAATTAATTTTTCCCAGCTGTATTAAGAACACCCTAACCAATTGGATAAAGAAAAATAGAAATCCAACTTTTTAAATTAATGTGTGCAAGATCAACTAAAGAAGGACCCAATTTTTAAATTTACTGCAAATTTTGAGGACCCATGAATTTTATAATCAAATAAAATAGTTGTAACGAAAACAACATTTATTTAGACGATTTTATTTTTATTGAAAACGTTTTTGAGGTGCAGTTTTGGTTCAAATATTTATTTGATCAGTCTAAATAAATTTGACTTTCTTCCAACATTTTGCTGCTAAGATCACTTTGAAAATTGAAATCAAAGTAACTAGTGTTGGTTCAGTTTTCCCAACAGTAAATACTTACCTTTATTAAGCAAAGATTTTAAGAACTCAAGTTCATGTATGCTTCTTCAAAACCAACAAATATTTTTAGTGCATGAATACCCCAAATATCTATTCATTAATATACTTACCATGTCGTGCCCTAACTTCATGATCTTACAATAATTTAAAAAAAAAATACTTACGGACAATTCAAATGGGTGCATTTCCTGCGGAAATAATTTTTAGAGGAACTATAAAAAAAAAAAAAACAATTTAATTTATTTATAGGAATTTCCATTTATTCAATCTGGGATTGGAATTACATTTCATTCTCCTGTTCTTTTGATAGTTTGCTTCGCTCGAATTTGCAATTAACTTTAGCATTATTATATAACTAATCGAATAATTTGTTGTTGTTAGATTTATTAGACAAAAACAAATAAATTGTGTTACAACATCGTTTATGTCAAAGCAGCAGCACCAGAAATAATTTCGATAAGTTCTCCAGTGATGACGGACTGTCGGGTACGATTGAAAGTCAAAGTCAACTTGTCAATCATCTCTCCGGCGTTCTTGGACGAGTTGTCCATGGCAGTCATGCGGGCCGATTGCTCAGAGCAAGCACCCTCCTTCATGGTGTAGTAGATCAATGAAGCCATTGAGTACTCCAAGTAGCTCTGGATGACTTCAGCATCCAACGAGTCGTAGACAACCAATTTCTCGGACTTTTCTACAACTGGTGCACTGTAGACGGGCAAAGTGCTCATCTCGTATGACACCACAGACTTGAACTTGTTGTAAACAAGCTGACCTTCGGTGAAGTCATAGCCACATGTCATGACTTCATGGGCGATGCGAGAAGCATCCAAGAAGGTGGGTGGAAGACGGCCGACTTCGTTGGCCACCAAGATGATGTTCTTGCTGTACAAACGCTGCAAAATAGCACGCGATTTGTCTCCGATGCAGATGACTTTGGTCTTAGTGTCATCGACGGCCAATGCGTTACGGATTTCACGAGCAACACCACTGTGCACTGCACCACAGAGACCACGATCAGAGGTGACGGCGATCACAAGTTTCTTGGCCTCAGCCTTTTCGTCAGCTGGAACTTCGGTCTTCTCGAAGAACTGTTTGGCACCCACTCCATAAGGACGAGCCTGCTTCAGATCACGTTCAGCACGGGCATACTTGGCGGCTGAGACCATTTTCATGGATTGCGTAATTTTCTGAATATTCTTCACAGACTTCAATCGCATTGAAATCGACTTGAGGGTGGCCATACCACGCTGCTGCTGGAGTCCATTTTCAACAATTGGAACCAGGAGGGCGGTGGTGTTCAGTGCAGCGCGTTGCATCATTTTCGTTCAAGCTAAAATATAGTTTTTTTAATTGTTTAAACTTTATCTAGATACACAAAAAATTAAATTTTCCTCACCAATTTTTCACGATATGACCGAAATGACAGAGGAATGGCTAATGGCTTATGTAAGGTGAAAACAGTGCTAGTAGATGAGTTCGAAAATTTACTCTATATGCACCGGTTTTTGACAGTTCAAGATGTCAAATTTTCTTGAACTGTTTCTCTTTCTATGCATCTAGGAAAATAATTAAACTTACAAGTTGAGAAAAATTTTCTACTTTGTATAATTTTTTAGTTTTGGTTTGCGCAATAGCAAATTTGGAATTATATATTTATAAATAAGAATTAATTGGAAATACTAGCTAGGACATTTTTAGTATTTCTGTTAAGGACATTTTTCAACGGAGCGCTGGAAGCGTATGATGCCTTTTCTAAGGCACTTTCTACATCAACGCGACCCAATAGGTCGCTCACACTTCAACACTTTACACTGAAAACTGCCCCATTGAAACGACTTACATGCATAATGATATTATGGTGCATTTACATATTTCTGCATTTGATTTTTGCCAAAAGAGGGGTGCCAAATAAAAATTTCAGATTAGGTAGAGAAAAATTGCAGAATAACTTCATAAAATCAAAAAAAAAAAATGACATCGAAATGGAAACGGAAATGGAAGAGAACGGAGGTAGTTTCAATTTTCTTTTTGTGTTTTTGTTGTTGTTCGTCCTCAAATAGGAGGGGTGTCAAAAAGCTACCCATGGACATTCTTTCACTATGATCGTTTTACATTTAAAAAAAGAATTTTCACAAATTTCTACCTGTTTATTCTCTTCCATTTTCAGATTTCGATATATAACTGTCTCTCTCTACTTTTTTGTATTTTGCAGATGTAGAAGCATGTAAATCCACCATTTTCAAGAATCTAGATTAATTTAAACTCTGCAAAAAAACATAACGTTTTGCCAAACGTATAAACTCTACAAAATATTTGAGCACATATTTAATAAATATTTGTATGTTATTTTTAATTAATTAATTAATATATTAATCTATATATATAAAAATGAGTTTCTAAAATGTGTGTGTGGCCGCCTAACTCGCACATTTATGTACCGATTTTAATTTGTTTTTTTTCCTTTTATAGAGAATTATCTGTAGATGGTTTCTATGTAAAAAAAAGTTATATTCGAACGCACCGTTCTCTACAAATAGCAAAAAATTAAATCGATTCATAAAAACGGAATTTTGCAACATCAACAACATATGTACATATTTTAACAGTTTTGACATTGTTTCCAATAGATTTTGATACTTTAAGCACACGATTCTCCAAATTTCTATTTTTGTCCGCACTTGCTGAAATTATAGTATTAAGGCGTTTTCGAGAATGTGCAAGTATTTTTCGGAATCGACAGTTCCATATATACAGTAAAGATGTTCAATTTTGTGTTAGAAAATATATTCCCATTATCATTAATTTAGCTTTAAGCTCAGTTTTTTTAACTTAAATTATTTTAATTTATTCTGAATCGTTTCCAATTTAAATTTTTAAACGTGAAGTTATTTTGAGTTATAATACAAAAAAGTGAGTGTGAGTGTGTATAATTTTTTTGGTTTCAAATGTATTTAGGACCACTTAAGGATTTTGTTGTTTAAATAATGTGTGTGTGGCCGCCTAACGCGCGAATTTATGTACCGATTTCAATTTTTTTTGGCATTTGTAGAGAATTGTTGGTATATAAAAAATGATATTCGAAAACAATTCTTTACAAAATGAAGTCCATACAATCACTTTTAGTCATATTGGTACACCTTGTACTACTTGCATTTATTTGCTCCCAAGAAGGAAACAAATAAATTTTAAACAAAATAGACATGCAGTTATTTGAAATGAATATTGGTAATCCTAAAAATGACAAAAAATTTAAATTTTGTTAATGTTATTACACCTCAAAGAACTCATTTAACAAGATGCATCAAAATTGAAAGATTTTTTCACGAAAAGGGCGAATTTCGATAGATTTGTATTATCTTTTTGGCTTGAGTCTACTTATTTTTAAGCAAAAATTTGGTTTTTGTATACTTTCCTTCTTCTCAGAGTAGATTTAAATAATTAAAATCTAAAATGGGACAAAATTCAAAAAGCATTTTTGTTCTTGATTTTTGTATGGAAAATAAAATTGCATTTATTGCATGCATTTTGGGTAAAGAAATCAGAAAGATAAATAATAGATGGCGTTGGGGTACGATCAATGCCAACATTTGATAGGTATAGGTTGTGTTCAATTTGTGGGTGTTCTTCCACATTGTCATTTTCTATTGATCAAATGTGTTGATTTTTGCTGCAAATGTTCGATTTTTGTATATTATTACACCTCTTCGGAATAGTCGTACATCGCACACAACATACGCATTATAATATGAGCAAAAATTATCTGAAATCTTAATTATACGAAATTGATAATGTCATTCAAGAAACTGTTGAAAACAATGTGATTCAGGACAGGAGACGATTATCAATGGAATATTCAAAGAAGAAAAGCACCTTATTCCATGGGTTCCAATTATTACAACTGATCTTCCAATTAAATTGGATTCACCTTCCTTTTCTCTTTTGCCATGACCAATCGTTGGAAGTAAGTGAAATTAATATCGAATTTCAATGTTTTCCGCAAACCGTCTTTTTTTGTTTTTGAACCGGAAAACTTATTGAAAAATTTAGCTTTCCATTAAAATAAATTACATTGAAATTTGAATTTTCTGAGTTTTATTATCACTCTGGAGTGAATCACATGGCCTTAAATTGGGTGAGACGAAATTCAATTTTAAATTATTTTTACCCAGGTTCAATTTTTTTTCTTCATAAATGCACACAGCGAAGCGGGTGGGAATTAGCTAGTGTTTCATAAATTTACTACGTCACATAATTTTTTCCTTCACTTTTCTTTGTGTACCAATTAGTTAGATACATTTTTAAACGATTCCGATATGTGAATGTGGCTAAGCTGTTTTTATTCATTGTTTTGTATTTGTGTTTAGTATATTGTTTATGCAATTATTATAAATTATTGAACTGTTTTGTTTCTTAGAAGTTTAATGTTAAGAAAATATTTATCAATTTAAAATACAAAACAAATTTTTATCGAGGATGTTTGTAGGAGTATAGTTGAACACAGAGAAGCAGCATAAAACATAATTCAATTTTACAAAAAATGGAATAAAGGTGTAAGTATATTGTAACTTTTAAAAAGTGCAACAATGAGAAATATAACAATTGTGTTAAAAGCTGAACGATAGTAAAAAGTTATTGAAGTTCAAACCCTTAAGACCATAATTTTTACCAAAACTGATCATTTATTTATAGTTTAACTTAACGCAGCTATTATGTTTATAAATATGCCTGCTTATGATTTTCCAAAAATATGTTTAAATAAGTCGAAATACCTCCAACTTTGAACGCACCATCTCATTGAAAAACAAAAAAGTAAAAACAACAAAGCGCGTTTTTGACATTTTGTCTTGTGGTCGATTTTCGTATATTGAGTTTTGGTTTTGATTTGATTTGAGTGCTAAAAAATTTCACAGTACATCCGTGAATGGGTGGGTAGTTTTCTTCTTGATTGCAAACGGAATTTATTTTAAAGTAAACAAAAGCAAAAAGCCTTTTTAAATTCTGCAAAAATCATGGGTCAGTACTGGAATCTCTCTAAAATAAAACTTATATACTGTTTTTAGTTTGTTTAAATTGTTTTTAGTGCAACTAAATTTTGAAGAATGTCCTTTGAGAGTATATCTAATCATATTCCTCCACTTTAATCAAAAAAATGGGTCCTTTTCTTGATTTTCTTCTCCCACAGAAACAATTGAAATGCTGAAAGCACTCTACGACTTCCAAGCTGTGTACCCAAAAACAATCAGTTTCGATGAAGGCGAATACTTCATCCTTTATCAGACGAGTGTTCGCCAAAGGAACTGGTGGCAAGTGGTCAGCATGAAGGGCAACATCGGATTTGTTCCATCTAATTACGTAATCACAATACAGGTAAGGTGTGTTTGTATAGACTAAAATATGTGTTTATAACTATGTGCGCGACCTATCCCCAAATGAGGAACGACGATGGCCTTGAAAATCACAAACGAAGGTAATCAGATTTCATATAAATATTCTACTGTGCTCGGCTCGCTTACGCTGAAACAACAAGGGAATGGACAGCGGACCCCGCCGAACTACGAGCTCCGACACAACAAAACAGATTATGTCAATAGCCGTAAAACAACCAGCCTTTTATGATCAGAACTATAAATGTACCTGTCTAGGTATTTATAATGAGAAATAGTTTCAATCGATTCTTACTGAACATCGAAGTGCATCATCCTTGCAGGGGTATATTTTTATTGTCGGCTATTGGAATTGCTTGGCATGTGGGGATGTGCATAAATTTTCTTTATTCAAGTAAATCAGTGCCAATTACTCTAGTGAGTTGTGTGGATATGATCGACAAGAGTCGAGAACCAAACGATGCATTCAAGGCTGAAGCATATAATTGGCGCATTCGATTATGTGGAGCATGGACAGAGTTGTTGTTCTTTGTTTGCTTCTATTTGCTTTGTCTTCGGGTTTTTGAAGTGTCCTCTCTGGGGCTGACACAGACCCTTGTTATGATGTCCCAATTTAGCTTTAAACAAGTTGAAGAAAGAACTTTGAACTACAATGGAATTTAATAAAGACAAAATATAGATAAGAACACTGAAAAGGACTTAGCGTACAAAGTATGTCTACAATCATTAACTATTAGTTATAATGTATTAAAAGCGTTGCAATTGATTGAATTCCTAAATAAAAAAAAAAAAAACTGAAAAGCTGGGTTCAAATAGAGTATGATTCTCTTAATTTTATATTCCTGCCTGTACGAATATTATAAGCTCGCATATCATTGAGCACAGTCTGAAAAACTTGTAACACTATTTCGCGATTATTGCAATAGTTTTTCTGATTAGTAAAAATTAGTAATTGATTTTTTTTTTTCATTTTCAAAACATGTTTGGTAAAATCAGCATAATGATAAAAGTATAGCCTTGTAATTGTATGAAAATAAGACTATTGTTCAAAGTATTTCTCATACAAATACTAATCTGTGGCGTTTGGTATAAATATGATAAGTCGATTTTATAAGTTTTGCAGAAAACGCATTTGAATGTTTATTCTAGCATTGTAAAAAAGTATTTGGAAATACTAACACTTAAAATGTACATTATTTTTTTTTGAAAAAAATGCAAACGAAAAAATCTATGAGTAAACTTGGCATAATGAGAAGGCAGTTATTTTTATCGCTCTGATTTTTGAAATAATTTTTTATATTAAATTTCCCTGTGTTTGCGTGCGTACTTACGACCGTAATCGCACGTATGTATGAACGTATAAAGTGAACGTTTTTGGTGGTGACTTATATCTCAGAGAACAGGCAATGCCATTGACTATAAGTACATTGCATTCTGCACATTAAACAGATTAGGTATGAATTTGGGAAAAATCAACATATAGGTAGCTTTATTTTTTAAATAGAAAAATCTGTGAATAAAATGTTTGGTGCTCAATATATAAAGGAGAAATGATAACATCTTCAAAACGATTTTTAAGTAGGTACATGAAATGACGTTTTTGACATCTGGTAAAATTTGCGAAAAAATCAAAGTAAATTTATCGACTTACGAAGAATGGAAAAGTAAAAAAAACCTACTAAAAATTGTTGTTTACGACTCCGATATCTCGAGAGTGGGCAAAAATAATGACTTCAAATTTATTTTATTTACATTACTCAACTATTGACAGTTTAAGTTTTTTTTTAATTAAATTTCGCATATCTAAATAAAAGTGTACATATCGATTCTTCAGAAAAAGCGTTTGAACATTTTGAAAACGTTTGAAAACAAAGACATTTCTGCCCCCTGGATACAAATAGAAAATTTTCAATTAAGTTTTTGTTTCATATCATATTTCAAATATATTGGCAGTCTAAACCAAAAAAGTCAATTTTTGGACTTATCATATTTATACCAAAGGCCACAGAAATATACAAAAAGCATCTCATATTATATTCTTATTAATGTTAGCTTTATTTCAGTTTATATTCAGCCCTTTCGCGAATCCCATCGTAATCGTATACTCCAATTGCAATAGAAGTTGTAATAGTATCTTTTAGGATTTGTAACAAGTTTCCCAATTCTTAACCAGTAGATTGTTTTAATTATTGCCAGTAATTTCACTGATTTGTTTTAAAATTAAAAAAAAAATACGTGAAAACTTTCAAAGTAAAAATTATTTTTTTTTTTTGCAGGTGCAACCCGACTTTTTGATTGGATTCCTCAACTCCAGTATTGAATCTCTCGAACTATCCAAAGACACAGAAATCAATGGAATCATAGCCAAAGAAGAATTATTAGACCGACTTAGGGAAAAGAAAAATGCAATTGAACGTTTTTTTGCCGTAAGAAAACAATAGTTCAAATATAACAGTCTAAGAAAAAAAAGAGTTAAAAATAAGCAATCTGCATTTTTGGACGGTATTTGAAATTCAATCTCAAGCAATATTCGATTTCTAGGCATTAATTCATAGCATAAGAAAAGATTCGCCTATCCCGTTTCTGAAAATGCACACGCTTTATTTTTTCTTCGATTTTATTTATAATATCGTTACAACTTTTAAGTAATCGCAATTCACTTTTAGGGAAATAAAAAAGACGACGAGACTTCAGAAATAGAACTACAAAATCAATCATCACCCCCATCTGAATCGCTACAACATCAAATAGAAAAGCAAACTCAGCCACAAACAAAAAGATTTGATGGCGGCAAGAAATCTATGTCTAGTCCTGCTGTTGGCACAGCTGTTCCACCACAAATGATCCAAGAAAGCCCCAGCATGGGTGTTATTAGTCAAAAGACTATCGAACCTCCACAAGACAATCGGGACAACAGTATTACTTCAGAACCATCCGAAACAACAACGACAACCACAACGACAAGTGAAGAAGTGGTCACCATATACAAAGAGTCCTCATCCATAGCACAGACAAATGGAGCTGGAACAGATGCTAGTGAAATAACAGAAATCACACCAGCTGAAATTAAACAAGCCGAAGATGAGGCCAGTGACGAGCAGAGTGAAAAAGAAGTAAACAGTATCAATACACATAATCATCCCCACTTCCAGCATCACCACAATCACCCACAACAAACAGATAGCGATAATGAGGATAGTGCAACGGCTGCGGCAATTATTGCAGCATCTGCTGCTGCAGCTGCCGGGAGTGATGTCAAAGTCGATTCGGCTGATGTTTATCAAATTGTCGAAGTAATCCGGAGAAGTACGAATTTAAGCTTTGATTTGTCATGCGAGGCATTGCGTGTGGTCCTTACTAGTTTAGAACAGTTGTACAATGGTGCTATCAATCCGTACCTGGAAGCAGTGGCAGTTCATGTCACCGACAAAGTCGAAACGCCCAAAGAGCTTATGGGCGAGACCCACGATTCAAAGCGCTTACAAGATATTTTTTGTCAATTGGCCGATTGCAAAAATGACTCGGAACAACGTACATGGATGCTTTACGAAGATGAAGATGATATTATACAATTTTTGGAAGAACTTGTTGACATTTTGGTAAAATGTTTGCTTAAAAAAATTTAAGAAACTGTCGATATAATTTTGTGTTCTTATTTTATTTTAGGAAAATGCTGATGAAAACATTTGTTGCTATGAAATGTCTTGCGATCAATACGAAAGCCTTGTGAACATGGTCCAGTTCTATCAAATGGAAACTAGCTGGCCAATTAAGAAACTTTTACTGAGAGCATTTACGGCTGCGTGCCATTTAGATAAAATTATAATTGATATTCTACTCACTTCAGTGCTTCCTCTAGAAATTGTAAGTTGAAATAAAGGTTCTTTAAAGAGCGTAAAACAAAATATAAATCGATTTAAATTTTCAGGTTGAAGACATGAAAACTCACTTTTCAAACGTTCCAAAATTTAAAGAACTTGTTAAAATGCTGACAATTATATTTTCACAAGGTGCACGCATGCCTGTAGCGCATGATGGTAAGGGTTTTGTTTACAAACGTATTCATATTAATATTAATTCTACGTATTTTATGTTTTGAAGCTTTTCTGGGGGTTGATTTTAGCACTTTTCTCCTTGAAATTGTCGAAGGCAATCATCCAGAATTATTAATTGATTTGGTCATTTATCTTCTTCTATCGTATAATCTTCAATTCAAATTATACTATCAAAACTTTGTTCTACAAGCAATGCAAAAATTACCAACTGTTAAAGTTTTTACAGAGAAAATCCTACTTCTTCTAAATCGCGAAGGTAAGATGTGCTATTGCAGTTACACTTCTTTAATTTATTCTTTGTTTTTTTTTTTTATTTTCCAAAGAGGATCCACTGAAAACATTTAGACATGCGCTAGTAACTAATTCAGTTCTCAAGATGATAACTGATATCTTTACAATTCCCGAAACTGCCATGTTGGTCTATACAAACGATAGAATAGTTGTGTTTGATATTGTTGTAAGGCAGCTATCAGATTTATGTGCTGGCAATCCTGTAAGTACATTTTTTTTCAACGAATGTTCAATATGAAATTAATAAATTCTTCAATTTAAGATGAGGGGAAAATATCTAAACCTTTGCCATTGCATGGTGAGGAGCACCAATTACGAAAAAAATCAATACCGCAAACAAGAACTTATGAAAATATTTACTCGCATTTTTTGTGAAGAAACAGAATGCAGTGCTGAAGATCAGAAATTAGTTCGTGCAATAGCCAATGAGTTTCCTCATATATTTAAGGCGTAAGTGGGTTAGGAGTCAAAGACTTTAAAACAAGCAATTTCTTTTTCATTTTTAACCAATGCAATGTGTTCCTTTTAAATAATTATGATTTTTGAACTCAGTGATATGATGAGTTGTAGTTGGATTTGTTGATTAACTGTAAGTCTAAAATTAGTAAACATTTCTGAAGAAATTCACAAAAAAACGTAATTGTTTAAAAGCTACACACATAATATTTTGAAATAAGTAAAACTGAACTGTTTTTACCTAAATAGATTTATAGCTATTAAAAAAGAACACACATTGTATCAACATAACATTGATTTCCAGTCTTCATGGTGCATATATGTATAATTGCAATTAGTGTATACGTTGTGAATACTCAAAACAGTTTTTGTTTTTAGCATATGTTTTGTCTTCCAAAAAACATCTTATTTTTATAACCTTAAATTTTAGTTGATTGTTTCCCCTAATCAACCGCATCAGTGTGAACCCAACTATCCTATTATCCACAGAACAAAAATCCACAAAATTTAAAGACGTTCCTGAAATTTGTTTCGTGTTTATGAAAACTAATTTGATTAACGGTATGAAATGCCATTAATTGTAAACAAAGATTTGTAAATTATTAATTGGTGGATTTTGTATTCCTGACTTGTACTTTTTGATTGAGGCGTTTTGATTTGTGGATGTTAGATAGTGTAGCGACATTGCATTTCAGAGATTACCATAAATTTTGGTATGGCCCTATCTTCATCCATCCATTATAAGGATGGAGTAATTGTTAAGCTTCAAGGGACGACCTTAAGAATTGAAATAATAAACGCTAAAATAACCGTTTTGTAAATGTAAATACTAAGTTGATGGACGTCGAGTTACACATTGTAAAGCAGTTCTTTGATTAGAAGACCTAGACGTACAACATAAAAATCAACAGTAGATACTTTGGTAAGGATGTGGCTACAGATAAAACATCTACCGGTCAGCAGGTGAAAATGAAAACGATTTGATGATAAGCTAGGTCCCGCCCGGTTCCCATGACTTGATGGTGTCGCAAATGCTTAAGTTTTTTAAGCTTTCAATACTTCCTTCCTATTTCATAATGTACATTTTTTATCATTTCGACAAAAATAATCATGGTGTTTATTTTTTAATTTAATAACTCAGTTTGATGTTGATGTTTCTTAAAAGGTTAAGAATACCTACTTTACTGATGTCAGCTGCTTGTTTTTTTCCTTTTGTTTTGTTTTTTTTTTCTTTTAAATAACATACTATATTTCTGTATAATTGATTTTCCTTTATATTATGCATGTACTTTGATTTGTTTTAGTTTTAATATTTTATTTTGTTTTCAGAGTACTCACAACTCCAATTCAAACATACTACAATATACCAAATCTATCATTAAATTGAATACCATAAAATATTCAATTTTTCAATCGTGCCAAAATAAAAATTAAAACTTAGTATTAATACAGAAAAAAGAAAACACATTTAGCAACAACACTAACAAGAAAATTGAAAACAAAAAACCAAGAAAAAATAATAGTAAACAATGAAAAATGCAATTTAGAATAATCTTTAAAAACAATCTAATCAGAGAACTTTATTTATTTATTTGTCATATAGAACACACATAGAAATAGGTGTATATTTTACCATAGATCCAATTGCTTTAATTTTTCTTAGAAATTTTAAAAGTTACAAAAAAAAACTAAATCAATATATTCATATACATTCACCCATATATTATAAAAATCAATAAAAAACATAGATTCTAATGACTAAATAAAAAAAGAAAATTAAAGTTAAACGTTAAAAAATAGGAGTAATTTTTAAACATTAAAGAAATTCACAATTGAACACTGATAAACTTCGTCGCATTTGAATATTCATTCCTTAAAATTTGAGAAATTTATTCTTACTTTATTCTTAGAAGAAATTATAAATTATATCAAAGGCAATTTTTTAGGAATTTGTGAAAAAGAGAATTTTTAACTACCTAGTCATTTGCTCAATAAAATACCTTATACTTTAAAACATTATAGAACAAAATATTCTCCTAAAATTGCCTTTAGAAATGTTGCATTTCTTTCGATCAGTATTCAATATTTACCAAAAATGCCGTCACGCATGATCTCTCAAAATTAAACTCAGCATTAAATCACACTAAATTGAAAAAAATTGTTTTTCTTTCAAATTTAAACTGTCTCAATCTCAAAATTAAATTTACAAGACTTCTTTTTATAAAAAAACACTAATCTTTTTCCAAAAGTAACTTCAAAAAGTTTTTTGAAAAACAAACAAATCAAACGAAAATTTAAAAGAATTAATTTTAAAAGTGTTATTGAAATTAAAACAAAACATGTTAAATTTGACTATATAATCTATAACACAAAGTTATAAATCCAATTTTAATAAAATGTTATAAATGTACTAAGCAAAAAAAAGAAAAGAAAATATATAATAATTATAAAAATTAAATTCTAAAAACAAAATCGAACACAAAATAAATTAAATAATAATTAAATGGTCTTTAGAAAATAAACTATATACCAGTCTTTTGAAAAATTGAAGTAATACTTGCCAAACAAAATTAATACTCAAATTTAAGTTTAATTTATTTAAGTTCTGATAATTATTTTAAGTAAAATGATATTTATAAAAAAAGGAAATACACAAAAGCACACCAACTCTTGATAGTTTAGGTTTACAATTAGTATTATAAGATATTTTTTCTAAGTAAGACCTTTGTGAAGTTATAATACATATATAATTGTATTAGAATCATGATATTTCTTTAAATTATTTTATCTGTATCAATAATTATCAATTTTTATGGTTTCCTTTCGTAATCTTAAGGTTTCAATAATTCATTATATATTATAAATCATTCGAAGAATATGTTAATATTGAGTCATGTGTAAATTATGTTTTATTTTGTTATTTGTTGTATTGTTTTTGTTTTAATTTGTTTGGTTCAAATAAACAAATCTTTTAAAATCACAATGAAAAAGTGACTTGTGCTCTGGTTATTTAAGTTAAATCTGAACATGTGATTTGCCATTTTAAGTCTTGAAATTGTAATGTAGCTCTCGATTAGGTGTTAAACTGAGGGTATTAGTAAAAGTATAATCCACCATAGTGTGGCTTTCTAGAATGTTAAAATCGGAAACATTCCGGAAGAAAATTATAATCAACGAGAGCTTATATTTCCATTTTTCGAGATTTATAAATGATTGTAAATAAAACAATTTGAAAAATCTTTTTTTGTCAATGTATGTATTTATTTAAGTTTTAAAATTTATACAAATTCAGTGAATTAATTTAAACTTAAAATTAATAAATGCACATAACTCCGGTACGTTTAGTTAAGATTGTATCTCATATTTTCACTTAAGAACTATGAATTTAAAAAAAAATAATAATTTCGACGATCGATTCAAAAGCTACTCTAAAAGGTCAAAAACTGACTAAGAGTTTAAAAATAAAGAAAGATAAGAAATCCGCAAAACTATTTTAAATAGTGTTTTTAACAGATTTTCTCAGCACTCTGATTCTGAGCTTTTAATAAGAAGTAAAACCATAAACCAATTTTATTTTTTCAGCGAGACTTTATATATTTATTCTCTTTTTACTTTTCAAAACATGTTATATTTAAAATTAATAAATAGATAGGGCTGCCATAAATTTTATGGAAATAAAAATTGAATCCAATTCTCTTGGAACGAGATAAATATTTTGTTCACAACCATATTTGTTTTTACAGTAAATCCACTTAGTTGTTCATATAAACAACATCTTAGTTTTCTAAACATCGTACATATTTACACTTCTTCATAATTCATCAAATTATCCAAAAAAGTAAGTTAAAAATTATCTTAAATCTAATCTTAGACTATTAAAAAATAAATATCCTTAAAAACTATTTGAAAATGCAAGATCTAGGTAGTAGTATTGGTAGTAGTATTTCGAGTAAACGTTTCATAGAGTATCCATATTCTAAGTTAGGAAGGATGTCTATTTGGGACTTAGTTTTGAAGTCCTCAAAGTAGGTTTCTCCTTGAAACTTGATGATTTTTTAAGATTCTTTTCGGTACTGAGATGAATTTGCCATTTAATCAATCGTAATCGCCCAGGGATGTTCAATTTTACCATACTGGATGTCCCTAAGTGTATCACGCATTTTCTCGAACACAGGTTTTTCTTGATCTAAAGTTGGAATGTGCAAGTTCTGACCAAGATAGCTTATTCGATTTATTGGACTAACAACGCAAGCGGTACCTGCACCGAAAAGTTCAAGCAACTGCAATTTTATAAAGGAAAATAATGTCGAGTGAAAAAATATTAAAACAATTTGTTAAACTTACTCGTCCTTGATTAAGTAGATCGCAAACCATTGGCATAGTGAAGACACCTTCTCGCACTTTGAATTTACCCCACTGACGGGCTAGCGTTATAATTGAATCTCTTGTTATACCGGGTAAAATGAGACCATTCAATGGAGGTGTGACTAATTCTTTTTCTATACAAAAAAAAAAAACAAAGTTTAAAATGTTCATTTTAAAAGGACAAAGAGTTTTTGTAAATTACCTCCTTGCTCGTTAACGTAGAACATGAAAATGTTCATAGTTCCAACCTCTGTCAACTGGTGATCCTCTCCATAAAGCCATAAAACTTGTTGTAAACCTTTAGCTGCAGCTTCTTTTTGAACATTAATTGTAGGTGCATAGTTTGAGCCCATTTTACGATCACCAACACCTCCTGGCCACGCCCTAATAAGAGAAAATGTTTATATATACAGGGCTTCTCTTAACAATGCTTCTATTGGATATGTTCCAGTTGAATTGAAGACCTAAAATTTGCTATTTGGAACCCAAGAACGTACCTTGTATATCTTGGATCGGCCAACAGTGACACTCCAACATCTTTTCCACTGAAATAACTTCCAACGGGGCACAAAATTGAGTATAATAACGCAGAATCTGACGATGCAACACCCAAAGTAGGCTGTAATTAATAAATAAATTGTTATTACAAAGTATTAAATATTTAATAACTTTTATTTTAGCTTACATCAATGCCAATCATTGTGGGTCGAATATATAAACTAGCTGCCTCAGAATGTGGAACCCATTCTTGATCGATTGAAATTAACCTTGCCATGCACTTAATAAATTCAAATCCTTCGAATGATGGAAGGCCGGAACGCTTGGCTGAGAGATTCATACGATTCATATTCATGTCTGGACGAAATAGCCGTATTTTGCCGTCTACACCTCGGTAGGCTTTCATGCCTTCGAAAAGCTTGAAAAAAAGAAACAAAATTCATATAAATTTAATATTCCTTCATAAAAGTTGAACAAATTAGCAAACCTTAGTTGCAGAAATTATTTCTTGTAATTTAATCGCTTAGTAACATTTTTTATTCTAATCGTTTTATTTAGCCAAAATTAATAGAAGATGAGGACAATTTTTTGATCTAAGGTTATCAGTTAGAACACTTAACAGATTCAAATTTATAATTTGTCTGGTGAGACTATAATCTTATCATAATTTTAATAGTTAAAGTATTTCCTGAAGCTCTGCAAATATTATCAGTTTGGAAGTAAAGCAAATAAAACTGGTTTCAATTTTTTTGATTTATTTTTGTCGTATACCTATTTTGTATTACTTTCGAGTTTTATCACAGCAAAAAAAAAAACTTTTCACCACTTGACTCATTGAAAGCTGAACTTTGTTTTATTATAAATTTATAAACTATGTTCAAATTGGATTTTTCTGAATCGTCTTATCATTTCACAAAACGTCTGGCCATTCCTTTTTTTTTCTCCTTTAGAGGAAGATAACGCGATGAGACCTATGAGTGAGTCGGCTAAAAAAATCAATTTGAATAAATTACAAATTTGATTTTAATACAAATCAATTAAGTACATACATACATATGTACCTATGTATGTATGTATTTATTTTGTCAATGAAAAGGTCCATTAATCGAGAAAAAATTATGTATGGAGATTTTTATTTAATATGAATTTTAAACATAGCTTTGTATGTTGAGCTCTAAAGTCTTGAGGCCAATCTGAACCGGGCAAGTTCAGGTGACGAATAAATTGTCACTGATTTCAAAACACAGAGCATTGACTTTGCAGGAAGAGTTCAGGCTGCTGAAAAAATGTTTGGCCGACTCCAGATCAATTTAAAGCCGATGATTCTTGTATGTATGTAGGTATAAATAGAATATAATTATAATAAGAATCCTTGCTGGATGAATAAGTTTTTATTCGTTTTTGATGAGACTTCACGAGCGAAGCCCCACGATAAATGTAATAAATTTATTTATTGAAATTGAATAAATAAAAAGCATCAAGCGACAACTCTAAGTTTCTGACTTACCTCAACCGCATAGTGCAAAACTTTGGCCGCAGGATGAATAACTAAATTTTCTAACCGAGTGATTTCTGGTTTCTGCCAACCGCCTAAACTTTTATGATATTCACATCTTAACATATGATCTGTGAAGTGTTTTCCAAACCCCAAATCATCGGCATCTGGTTTTGGTTGGAGCTGTTGTGGTGTTGCCAATCTGACACTTAAGTCTTTTGCCTAAATACAAAACAAAAAACAGATGAGGAATTCGTTCTTAATTATTTTTTTTATTTAATAAATTATTAAAATAGGGTCTTGACTTACAGAAAACTGTTGGCCAACATCATCGTCGTGTATAATTGGGGATGGAACTGTTTCGTATTGTGATGATATCGTTGTTATCTGAAAACCATCATCGTCATCAACTTTTTGTGATGATTGTACAGTCTTAAGTGACTGTTTGCTGCATAATCTAATATTTTGATAAATGAAACCAACGAACCGATGTTGATTCCGGAAAATTTCCTAAAAAGATATGAGAAATAATAAAAAAATTAATATTATGTAGGTATACCTAGTATGATTAAAATTTACATAACGTAATATACTCTGTTAACTTTTCAGACTCTTGAACATTCAACACATTTGTAAATTTTAAGAACCTATTCACTTACTCACTAACAAAATATGCAAGAAAAAAATTTACTTTTCCATTCAAATTACAAATATTAAGGGTCTGATTATATAATTTTATGTAATTAATTAAAACACAAATTCATTAACCCATCCAAGTGAGGAAAAATGCTAATAGTAAAAGTATTCCGTTTAATTTCAGTAGCAGCACGTGGATCTAGCCTTCAATCGAAATTTCTTTTTTGATTAATTTTTCATTATAATTGAAATCACATTAACGGTGTAAATGTACATATGTAATGTACGTACATATGTATATTGTGTGACCTTCCATTGCGTCGTAATAACCCATTTTAAACAAAATGCATTCTTTTATTTAAGCTTTAATTCAAGTTGATTTATTAATAGAGTTCTATATAGTTATTGACATGTTTGGAGAGAGGACGTAATTTTTGTACGTACCTAGATAAATTTAATGTAAAGTTCCTTGAACTCGTTCGAGATCAAAAGCACATTGCGAATTGCATTTACATACATATGTAAATATATACAAACTCTCAGGATTTCCTAAAATATTTTTTAAATGCTTTTTCGTTATCATTAGAAAACCTTGCACATAAGCTCTGAC
Source organism: Scaeva pyrastri (assembly GCA_905146935.1). NCBI lineage: Eukaryota > Metazoa > Arthropoda > Insecta > Diptera > Syrphidae > Scaeva > Scaeva pyrastri. Next base: position 9,240,173 of record LR989929.1, on the reverse strand, counting down.
TTGCGAACGAGAAGAGACTACCTGATTTGAATTGTGTTCCCAATGTCAACTTTTTGGACATTTTTCTAAATAAAAACTGAGGCTATTTTGACACGGGATAAATGGAGAGACTTGTTATATGAGGCCAGGACCGGATCCCGGTTGTCGAGCCGATAATGATGGATGATGATGATTTTGACAATATGTTATTTGAAATGTTTAATGTCATTTTTGTTTGATATTTCAATACGCCTTTTCTTTTATTATCTCAGTTTCTAACCTTGACAATTATTGATAAAAATGATTTTAAATAAGGTTTTGTAGTTGGACATTTACGATCTTTGAAATGAGCTTCCATAAGTTTTGATACACTCGTATTATGATTTAATTTTTCTCTCCCAGGCAAAGATTTTGGAACTCTGAAATTTTTCTCATCTTAGCCAATGGTACTGTCGAGCTGGCAACCCTAGTAAGATTGGCCTTTTATGCAAAACGAAATTTATGTAGTTCTTGGCTATAGAAATTTATTTTTGCTTTAAGTTTGTATGGTTAATTTATAACACAACACCTTTATTACCGCTGCGCTGTTAAGCTTAATGTTCATGAATTAGACATTATTACAATTTCTACACTAAATGGTAACCATACTCATATACCTTCCCAATCAAACGGTTAATAAAAAAAGGCGTGTGCTCTAGAAAAGGTCAAATGTTGATGACTTGCTAATATTTAATTGTTTTTGCTGTGATAAGACTTTACTAATCAATCAAGTTCAAGGTGTTTATTAAATTAATAATAATAAATAACACTAACATAACAATTTAGTGTTGATATGACCCAGTGATGTAAATACCTGAGTAAATTTTGTTGTTTTTTTTGCAAATGACTGATTACAATTGAAAAAATTAAAAAAAAAAATTATATTACGTTAGTAACAAAACAAAAATTCTGATACGCCCTGAGATCTTCATTTAGGTTGACTTGGTTGCTAAGTTCCTAGGATGTTTTTAATCTTTTCTTGAACAAAAGGTTAAAGTTTTCTATATTTTTGTGTGTAGGTATTAATTGTGTTGACGTACATAAGTCTACGTTCCTAAATTCAATATAATTTAAAAAAAAAATGTTTTGTATTATCTCTTTTTTTTTAGAAACATTTAGGTAATACATATTAAAATAATTATCTTTTGACGATTTGACTTTTACTAGATCTAACCAAATTCTTATGAACTTTTGAAATATGGGTAGGTAGGTAGGTGACAAGCTTTAGAATTGAGGTCAAATAATAATGTTATGTTATCCAAGGAGAGTGTTTTTTCTCAAGGGACTTTTAACTTATGATCACCAAAACTTACTAAAGAGTTTTTAAATCGTTAACTCATGTAGGTATGATTTCAGAGTTATTTTGCTTACAAAAAATGCCTTCTGATAATTTTGTAGTTGAGGTGTTGAGGTACCTACTCTTTTCACTGATTCTCAAATTCTCAAAATACTTTGTTACTTTAATTGCGAACGTACTAACTTTTAAACTTTTAAAGTAAGTTTGAGTGCCGGCGCCTGTCACGAAAACTTAAATACATGTTATTCCCTACTCGTTTCTTGCATTTGACCATCTTACTCGCTCTAAGTTTTTGGACTAGACTGTCATACATATGTGTGTAGGTTAGGTACCTATCTAGGTATATAACCTATCTAAAATATAATTAATAAATTGCTTAATGCCTTTACACTTTTCTTGAGAAAAAAATTTCCTATCTCATAAGGTACCTACCTACATTCGCACTTATCTTGCTGACCTCAAAATTTTAGTAAATTTCCATTACATACATTAATTATTTCATCATTTTATTATTTAATTTTATTAATCTGATGAAACAATTTAACAAAAAACAGGTCAGGCATTATGTGATGTGTTATGTCTATCTTCCTAGATTTAACAATTAATAAACTAAAATGTTTTCATATGTTCCTAGGTAGGTATAGGTACATACCTACCTACCTAGTTTTAATTTTAATAAACAACATGATGCAACGTTTTCAATCTTAGTTTTCCTAGGTAGGTAGGTAGGTAGGTAGGTACCTACCTAAATTTTGCCAAAATAAAAAAAGTTTAGCTAAGGCTGTACACGAAGGACAATGACCTATTTGGATTCGATCAATTGTGCTGATTGATTTCTGAAGTACAAATTCCGACGAAATTGACCGAATTAATTAAAATAGGTACTATCAACAATTCGAAAATCCAAAAAGCTCCAGGCTAGCAAAGAATAGGATAACGACTTTTTCAGGTCAGGCTCCGTCATCGTCATTGAGTTTTCTGCCAAAATTAATTGCAGGAAATACCTAAATGTTCCTAGATAGGTACCTACATCCGTACATCATGCCGGAGCTAATAAATACATACAACATACCTACTCGTAAAATAATTCATTAGGTACTAGGTACTATGTACATAAATGTATTTACATAGGTATTCGGTCTAAAACAAAGATAGGTAGGTTATTTTGGCTGTTCTAAATTTTCGAAAGTTTTTGAGGATATTGTTGATGAAACTGTATCAATATCAAGTTAGTAGTTAACATTATTGCAATGTCCGTTGGACAGGCAGTGAATGACATGAACATGAAGATGCACTAAGGAACTTATTTAGGCTAACCTAACCTCTCCCGCTAGTGCGATGAAATTATGATAATTGTAGTGGCGCAGCTACTTAACTAACAATAAAACTACCTACTAGATGTACTCTCTCAATCTTCACTGAGATGGAGTGATGGAGATCACAATAGAAAAAGACCAGACGTCTCATCCAATCCAGAAAGGTCCAGATCCAGACTCCAAACCATCCTATAATAATAAACTAATAACAGTGGCCATCTGTACTTTATTATTAAATTAATATAGGGCTTCAATCTTATTTTAACTAACTTAATAAATAGTTATTAATAATGTGAAATTTATTATTAGCTCTCTCGAGCTTGCAAAAATTGCCGTAGCGGACGGTTTTTCACGTCCTCATGGCGGGGTATTGGTTAAAGTTTTCAACTAGCAATAATCGCACCTCGGTAGGACCTCATTGGTTACGATATCGCCTCTGCGCAAAGCTGACGTTTCCCAATTTTCCACTCATACTTAAAATTTATTTCACCTAAAGATGATGTGAATTGTAATAAGACAAAATGAAAAATTCAACCCATATTAATCAACCCCTATTTTGGCTCACCCTTAAATTCAAGTTCCATGACTGTTAATAGTTGTTGTTTTGTCATCGCGTTTTTGTATGTATTGAGCGCATGACCAGGTAATCTTAGATTCTAATTCTAAGATGAAAAACCTAGGGTAACAAAGTAAGTAGAACTGTCTAATTTTGATAAAATTGAACTACTGTGTAAGTGTGTAGGTACCTAGGTTCAATAAATTATTAATGAAAGAGAATATTCTTTCCATGCGTTACCATCGTCACAACTTGCAGCGGACTCCCAATTAGGTAGGTAGGTAGGTATACGGTATACCTAGGTATTCCTTAAAGTTTTGATTTGCATGTTAAAAATATTAGAAAAAAAAGAAACTTGTATGGTTGGAAGGTAGCATCTGAAGATATGTTTACATACATAACAGTTTGAAACAGTTTCCTATATTTAGATAGGTTATTTGTTAATGGTTACACATTGAGGGATAGGTAGGTAAATATTTCATTAAATTATGTTGGAGTTCAGTTCAAGGCAAATCAAAGGAATACCTTCCTATACCTACATGCATTGTATAGGTACCATAAAACGGGATAATACCTATGCCTAGGTTACCTAGGGTTGACTTCAACCCACTGGCACTGTAGGCACTAGGTATAACCTACATAACATTGGGTTTATCCCTTGACTAAAAAAGTAAAAATAAGCTGGATTAGGTAACTTAGCAATCAAAAATGGTGCTAGTCCTTTCAAAAGGACGGGAGATCCTGTGATTTGACGTGGTACAATATTATTTGTATCGGGTTTTCTTATATTAGGTAGGGACGTAGGGTACATGTCGATGCAAACAAGCCATAAGCCAAAGTGGTCCCAGAAACCAACATTACCAAAACCATCGGCTTAATTCAACCCGACAAAATTGTTAATTTCAAATATGAACCATCCAGATAACCTGTAATTTGAATACTGGTGAATAAAAAAAAACTGTTACGTAATTCAAAAACAAAATTTCGACCATATCAGAATTTCGACCTATGTATATTGTATACATATTATTACATTCAAACTCTTTTTATACACTAAAATTGTAAGTAAGAGTAAAGTTTTATTGCGCAGTTTGACAAAGTGAAAACTGAAAATGTCAGTAGTACCTAATTAATGGTGATTTTAATTACCTACCTACCTAGTCTTAGTCTAGAGATACCTAATAGCATTTCGAACTCTTAAAAATGACAGTTCTTCATCTAATATAGAAGTAAACAACCAATCAAAATCACAATAAGTATGGTTGGCAGCTGGGACAGGTTAAAAATATTGAAATGTCAACAATTGTTAATGGGCTACTTGATTCACCATTTTTAAAAAATTTAATAATTACGCAGAACAGAACTAAATACAACAATAATGAAACAACAAATGATGTTTAATATTTTTGTATTTTGTTCCTCTTTCTAAATATTTTAAACCAGTTTAATTTTTAATTTTGTTTTCGCTTTATTTGAATAGCTACATATTCTCTTTTATAAATTTGTATGCTGATTTTATTTAAAACAATAGGTACTTAGATAATAATAAAACGTAAATTCATAATTCATATCTTTACCGAAAAAATTAAATTTCAAATACCTATACATTTTATAAAGAACTTTCTGCATAGGATTCTGAAGAAATTTATTAGGAAATTTATTAAAATAGGTCCCTTATTTAATCATTCTCCATTTAAATTAAAAAAAAAATCCGTTTTAGTATAAGAAAGTTCTATTTGTATGTGTTTGTGCTGGAGTCATTTTTCAAAGAAAGTGTCATTAAAATTTGTCTCAAAAATACTTTTAATCAAAATACATTTATCAAACTGTGTTTTTCCTTTTTTTTTTAGATGATAGGCTGTAAAAGTTAATCACCATAACATTTTACAACAAACTTTTTTTTGACTTAGACAAAATCATATTGGATTATTTTTTTTATGCGTTATCATTTTTGGTTTGGTTCTTACTTTAAGCCTTGTTTCAGCTTCAAAGTAAACGAGTTTATTTTTAATAAGACATTCGCAAATTGTTGTTACCAACCATGATATACAAAAACCTTAATATGTATAAAAAAAAAAAATCGATCGAAAGGCTGGTTTGTAAGGTAGGAGAAACAAATTATGTATTTAAATTTTTTAAAACTTACCTTTGCACTTATAGCCATTTTTATTTTTTTCTTAGAGAAGAAGTTATTTCTGTGTCACTTAGAGATTTTTGAAAAGAAGAAATATTTTTTCTTTTACTTAAAAAAAAGAACTTTATATCGCTGAACACAGCCTTCTAAATATTGATAAATTTCACTGGATTTTTATTTTTTTTTTTCTAACGATTTTTATTTCACTCAAATAATTTAATTGATATTTGCGATAGTGGGTACAGGAATCACTGGAATTGTTTTTATATGAAATTAAAATTCACTTTATTTAATTTTTATTAAAACACGACTTAAAAAAATTATAGATAGATACAATAAATTAAATTATTCTAAATAAAATAACCGAACTTAACTGCCCGATGACTGATTGAAAACTGAAGTCGATTGCGTCCGAAAGTCGTCTATCTATAGACTGCCACGATCACCATAGATAGACTAACACACAGATACAAAATATTGAATAAAAAAGTGGATTTTTTTTCGTATGTAGGTATAGATAGGTTTGTTATAGATAGGTCCGCTCTTATACCGTGTTATCACTAAACACTAACTTCTTGTTTCTCAGAAAACATCAGAATATCGATACCAGAGGAGGTGAAAATAATTGAAGACCAAAAACTTAAAAAACTTGCTTTTTGGATCTCTTTAATTAACCTATACTTTAAAAGATTTAGTCAATGAAAAAAAAAAAAAAATAATAAATACACACACTATAGTTAACTCAAAGAACAAGTATCCTGGCTACTTCATGGATTGTGCACGTTTAACAGACGACGCGACGATAAGCAGTAGTAATATGGTTGCCACTAGAGAAAATTAAATCTTTTTTGTAAACATATTTAATTTCATTTTGTTTTATAAAAGGGGAAAAAAGCTGAAAACAGATCACCTGCTAGGAGTAGGAACTCCGAGAAGTTTCTCTAACAGTCAATAAAAGAGTTGCGGATAGTTTCTAATGATTTTTGACATTTTTTGATTCCATTCGCAGCCGACTCATAAGAACCTTATGATCGGTGAAATTATTTTTTCAACATGTATAAAATTAACAGCTGTACAGCTATTTCATTATAGGCCACTATTACGTATTACGAAGAATTTAACGATACTGAAGTAAACAACAACAACGAGAAAAACGAAATAAATACAAACGTTGTGAAGCGGAAGCGAACTTCACAATAAATTACTCGTTTAGCTAACTGTCAGAAATGTATTAAAGTTTATTCAATTTTCATTTAAATATGACGAATTGTAATTTAGTTCTATTTAAAGTTGTTAAGTAAGGATTCGCCCTTAACTTAGAGTGAAAAGTCAAAATAAAAACGATGCATCTTTAACGCAAATCGTTTTCAAAACATAGTCCGTAATCACTTGTTCTAAGGGTTTGCTCTTCCTCCTTTTCATATGTTCAAAATTTTGAAGACAGAAAATATCTTCGAGGTTAGTGTTGAATCTCCTGTGAAAAATACTTAAGCTAATTTGACAAAGTGGTAACCATGAAGTTAATGTACCTTTGATTGAAGAAAATCAAGTACGAGTATTATGTACTAAAATACAAGAAGCACTTGTACTAAAAAGACACATCAACAACATTTCTCGATTTGAAGAGACAAATCACTGAGAGTGAGCTGTAAAACATGAAAAAATTCTCTCAAATCACAACTACTTACACAAGTAAGTTTTTCTAAAATTTATTTTGGTTTTTTTTTACACATTTTGATGATTCCTATTTTTATGTGCGTCAAAAAAAAAACTGCACAAAACTATGCCATCAACAAATTGTTAGTGTTATCATCAATTTCTTTTTGACTTTCAACTTTTCAGTTGATATCTCTTCTCTTGACAAGCAAGTAGGTAGGTACATAGGACCTGCCAACTATTGATAAAGTGGGAAATGAAGATAAAAACACGTGCTATGCGTAAACAAAACAAAAAAAACGCCACCACACCACAACAATAATAGAGAGAGAGTTCGGAAACAATATGCGTTTTGCGTTTGAAAATCAAGGGTATAGGGTTTGGAGATATGTTTGTAAACATTTGGGTGATGCAATGTCATGCTCCGACGTCATCATAACAATATCAGACTATCAGAGATTCTCTGGGAATTCAAAACAGCATGGTCTGTTTTTTTTACTGAACATAGCTGATGTAGGTAGTTTTTTTTTTTTAGTAATGTTGATTGTATAGTTTGGTATACAAACATATATACATACATACATGCACACTTGTGTGCAGTAGAATGAAGAGTGAGGAATGAAGATGCAGTATCTTTATCAGTTGCTTGTAATTTAGTTTTTTGAAAACAATCTGTTAACTCCAAAATAAGTTGAGAAGCTAGGTAGGTATGTAGGTATTTTGATAGGAAAATTGCTTATGAAATTGAAAATATGTATTGCAGTAGGTGCATCATATTTAGAGAAATGTTTTTTGGAGCATGTTTTGTAGGTAGACCGATAAGGATTAGATGGAAATATTTTTCCCTATCGCCAATTTTATAGGAACTTTTTTACTGGGAATTTTTTCTCTCATAACTTAGTTACGGAAATAATTGTACACAAATAAGGAGAAAGTTTCCTGGAAAGAGTTGTTTACGATATCAAAGTTCCCAAAATGAGAAAAAACTCGGGGGATTATTGGTGAAAAGGCAAATTATAGACTAATAGCCTTTAGAAATATTAAGGCACACATTTTTTTTATTTGAGGCTTTAGACACCTGTTAAAAATGATTTGTCGTTGATGACAACGTTTGCACTATTCTACTTGTTTTATACCTACTAAGACATAATTTAGGAATATCCTATACGATAGTTTAAAAACTTGTCTCTTAAAAAAATAACTATAGGTAAATAGATTAGTTATGATAATGTCAATATAAAAGCAGCAACATATTGCTTAATTAATCAGTATAGATTCTATTATAGAGAGCACCAACACACTGCACAGCCCCTTCACCATTAAAAGTTTGTTTTTCAACGACAAACCTATGTATGTATGTATGTACATAATATCGATGAGCTTTTAATAAAACTACAATAACAAGCCGTCATTGATGTTTTGATAAATACAATATTTTTCTTATTATTATTTTCTACCTTTATAGTTGCTAAGTTTTGTAAACAACTTACACGTACCTAACCTAAGTCACCATATTTTTGTTTTGCAAAAAAAAACGCACTAATTCTTAACTCATACTATGTTAAAAAGCTTCAATATACATACATACGAGTATACATAATCAATATAATAGCAAACTCCGTCAAGAATTGTAAACAAGTTAATTTGAATAGTAGAATCATTGTGGAATTAGCTTCAAGTTCCTGAGTTGTTATGGTTTGTCCCCGAATAGAGATAGCATGTGCTATACGCTGTACCTACATAATGAAATCAAAAAAATTCCACAAATGACGATTATTAGACTACAAAAATAAAAACAGAACAAATTATTTATTTATACAAACAAATGGATTTTGATATTCATAGAAATTATTTGAAATGTTGACGTTGTTGGGAGTAAGAATATGCATAGTAAATACTAGACATATGTACATAGTACATTGGAAACACAATTTTTTTTTTAAATTCATTTTTATTTTATTTCAATCTTACAACTACTTAAAGCTAGACAAAAATTCTTAAATACATATGTACATATGTACCTAAATATATAAGAAGGTAAGTTATGGCCCTCATATCGAGCCCCCCCAAAAAAGTGCTTTGATGAAAGGTTTAGTTTTGCTTCATTGATTTTGTCGAAAAATGATAAATTGAAAAGAAATACACGAAATGTCAGTTGCACTACCTTACCAGCTTATTAATAATGTTCAGCAAAATCAAACTAGACAAATATAAGTTCAATTCAAAATGTCACACTTAAATTAATGTTAAGCTATTTAAAACTATTTTTGACATTTTTGAGGTAGGTTCCTATCTATGTACCTAATACAATAAAGCTTAAATTTGTTAACGTATTGACAAATATACATACATATGTACTTAGGTAACTAGTTTGAAATTTAACATGACTTTGCTTAAGTAATGTCAAACGAATTGTAAAAGTACGGACCTCCTTACCAAAATTCGAAATGTGCTGTTGTTGGGGAACAAATCAGACCTAACCAACAAAATTGCGAGACCACACACATATCGTATTATACAGTATACTACTGATAGTATTGATATAAAATTCCAAGTTTGTCTCATTTTACTTTTTAAAATGCAAATATTAATGAATAAATTAAATTTTACCTTTTAAATTATCAATTCCAACACATATGTATATAAATTTGGCATTAATATGAAGTTTAAAGTGATCTCTTGGACCAAACCGTTTGTTGCGGAGCTCCCCTTATTTTTTGCAAAAACGAAAAAAATTAAATAAAAAATAGGCCTATACACACATAATGTGGCAATGTAGGTGAAACTATACTCAATGCTTTTATTATGTATACATGCATACTATACATGCCTGCTGATTTGAGTAAATTAAAAATACCTACGCATAATTTAAAGTTCGAACAAGAAATTTTGCTCAGGCGAGCGTTTGTTTAATCGTTAATTTATTTTTACCTATACACAAATGACTTAAAATCAGGCCACTTTTTGGTGTAAATACATATTTTAATAACTTTGGAACAAAATATTTATTATCATTATAAGCATCTACTTCTAGACATGTATGTACATATCTATATGAGCACATATTTTCATCTAACTTAGATCTTTAATGTAACGTATGTATATGCAATCAAACTATCGGCAGCTGTACAAGTATCCATAATAATACGTTTTGCCGCCACTAGATGGAATTTTACAGGTCTTTTTTGAAAAACAAGTCTCTCGGAGGTGTGTGTCTGCATAAAACTTAAAGATACGATACAACTACATATTATAAAAATAGTAGAAAGAAATTTGAATAAGAGAACCAGGTCCGCTGTTCGTTTTGTCGTCACCGTCACCTCTTATTTATTAGTCTTTGACGTTTGTGTGTGTTTTTGAATAGAGACGAGCCCAGCAAATTTAACCAATCAAAACCGAGTTTATCAAAGAGACCTTGACGCTCCCATTTGTGTTTATCTGGTTTGAGTTGGGTTGAAAAAAAAAAAAAAAACTTGTAGATACCCAGGTCAGGTACCGAGGAAAGATCTGGAAACTTTACAGATCGAGAGAGTTTATTATTTGATACTTGTTTTTTAGTATCCATACTCAGTTTTAGTACAAAATAATATTGTGTGAGTAAGTAGGTTTAGTGGGTACTTATTAATGGTTATGTACAATCTGTTTTTATCTGATGTTTAGATTCACTTACTTACTTTTGTTGACTTGATATTTTTTTAAGTTTAAATTTTATGTTTGTCGACAGACTTGTTGATTTATTTCTGGACTTATTAGATCTGAGCCTGATTTTTGAACAGAAAACTAATAATATGTCAATGAGTCAACTAACTATGCCTGAAAATGGTGCGAAAATTGTGTCAAATAGTAGAAGATGGGAAAAGTATGACGTAAAAACAGGTTGTTGTTTTTCGATCTTACGATAGAAGATATTTAAAAAGTTTGGTAAGCTGATTAATACAAAATGCGTAACATGTTTTTAAATAAATTTTGTTTACTCAGAAATACATATGTATGCGTATTGTACATTTCATTTCTTTGACATTTACGAATCTGTTGTTAGATACCTAAAAAAACAAATATTCAATTGTATTGTCCTCTTGCTCTCAGTAAAAGCAACAATAATAATGATACACTGGGCGTATACGTATTTTTTATTTTAAGGTATGTTTTTTAACAAATAACTGTTCTTCTTTTTGGCTTGTATAAATTACTTTATAGTTTATATGCACGTCCATCTACAATTGACAAAATATCAACTACCGCATTAGCTCCTTTGCTTTGTTGTTAAATTGTTAATATATGTACATAGGTAATATTAAAAATTTGAAGTATCAACTTAATCAAGGAGAAAATATTTATTAAATAAATTATCTGTAGAACTTTCCTTGTCAAAGACGTAAACTGTTCACAATAACAATTCGACCCCCTGAAGCGAGTCATTTTGATTATAAATTAAAATATAATCTTCGCGAGTTTTTTTTTTTCTTTCATTCTGCAAAAAACATCCAACGTCATTAGCTTATCAAAAACAAAAATTAAGCTCATTATTTAAGAATATTCATGAAAATAGAACAATTTATATATGTATGTATGTACATATGTAGTATGTATGTATGTACATTCTACATGGTTGGTAAATAAAAGACGCATGATTTCAGCGTCATTCATAGGAATAAAAGCCTAATGATAAGAATAAGAATGATAGTGAAGTTGAAAATTAACCATTTTAAACCAAAATTGTGATACTAATTTATTTGTATCTTACTACCTACTTTTTTTCATTTTTTACTTTATTTTCTAAACCAAATTAATTGCAGTATTTACAATTATAACTGATTTTTGTATTTTTTTATAGAAGGAGTATTAACGTCTCGATTTTTTACAACAGTCAAAAATGTTTAAATTAATTATTGAGTGTGTTCTCAAAATTTGTATTGATTTGATTCTTTACAACAGACACCTTCAATTCTTAATATTTTAATCGGTGGATCGGGATAAATGGAGAGACTTGTTAAATTATAGGCCAGGGCCGGATCTCGGTTATCGAGTCGATGATGATGATGATAATGAGAGCGAGTAAATATTATAAGACGTCGAAAAGATCGCGTATGAAACAATTAATAGAATCATGTAGTATCTTGTAATTTTCACTTAATTATGTTTTTGGTTGTTTTGGTTTCCCTCTTTATCTTAAGATTTGAATTTTCTCCCAAATATTATTATTATTCTAATTTTGATTTTTTTAAAATTTTGACAAATTAGGTAAATACCATGAGTTACCATTATCATTGATTCACACCTCGAACATTATTCTTATATTACAAAAAGTTATCGTGTCGCATGAAACTTTTTAAAAGTCCCCGCTGTCAAGTGTAAACATATACTATACTCGAATGCATTTATTTTCTTCCAATTGGAATAGAATAAAATATATTTTTTATGTGGATGCACTTGTAAAAAGCTTAGATAATTTATATCAGCACTCAAAATTGAGTACTTTTTTCCAATATAGAGTATGCCAATTATTATTACCTCCAAACATTACAGTTCTAATTTTGTTCCAGAATTATATCCAACGACAAAGTCTTAACGATGCGTGAAATAGTTGTAATATATTTTTGTGTATTTATTAATTATTCGTTTGCCATTGCCACCATAAGTAGGTGTATAGCAAAGAACTTAGAATTTACATATTTTAACTGAAACATTATTTATTACAGATGAAAGAATCGTTAATGGACATTTAACTGGAAACGCCAACACCAAACACCAGGTGTCACTCCGTGAGAAGATCATGGATGATTTCTATTTCGGCATGGGATTTCTTTGCGGCGGCAGTTTAATATCTCCAAGTAGTGTTTTAACCGCTGCTCATTGTCTTCAAGAGTAACTATCTTTATTTTCACTAATTGAAAGAAAAAACTCTCAATTGTTAACATTTTCATATGTATATAGTCCTTCGGACAGGCCAATAAATGCCACCGAATTGATAGTTGCAATGGGAAACCTTGTTAAGAATGTTCGAGATAATGACACATTGGTATTCAATATCAAGAAATATGTGGCGCACCCGAATTATAATCGGACAACAATAACATTCGATATAGCGTATATATTTTTAGATGGTAAAGTTCCACCTGATCATCCAACTATTCAACCAATTAGCTTGGTTGATACAAGGATGCCTTTGGACACTGTTTGTGAAGCAACTGGCTGGGGATACACCGAAAAGGTTTGTTTTAATGTAATTTTATATTTGTCCAATTTTAAAGTGAACTTGTTTCTTATATTCAAAAAAGAAATTTTTCAATTGAAAAGTGGATACATGAATAAAATTTGTCCTCAATTAGTCATGCTTACTTATGACATCAACTTAATAGATTTTTACTAGACATTAAATTATATAAAAATGTGATTTTATATAGACAAAGTTTACATACAGAAAATTCATTAACATTGTGATTTATTTAAACAATTTAATTTACAATTGCCTTAAAGTATAAGTGAAGCAAACTAGAGTGAGGTTATAAATTCAGAACCATGTGGAGGTTTGACATTTGGATTAAATATGTTTGTCTGTATGTGTAACAATAATTCTAATCTATTGTACGAATGAATATTATAATAACTTGAGAGTATGATGATACAACTAAAATACTTTCACATACAACAATCATAATTAAATTTTGTAGCCATTACTATTTTGCTAACTTCTTTTTTTTTGCGAAATCTCGAAAACGACTTGAGTGATTATGATTAGATATTTAAATATTCGTATATTAATTTAGAAAATTAAAAACTCACTTTTATGATTGGGCACCAGTTTGGTTTTTAAAATTGATATTTCTGTAAAAATAATTCCGACTAAACTAAACTTTTTTTTATCATTATATCACAGGAAGTGCCATCAGATAATCTTCTTGCTGTTGATGTCCGAATTATAGATATTAATGTTTGCAACATTGGCTATGAGGGTATATTACAAATCACTGGTCAATTATGTGCTGGTTATATGACCGGACAAAGAGATGCGTGTGGAGGAGATTCGGGTGGTCCTTTGGTTTGTAACGGAAAACTCACAGGAATTGTATCATTTGGAGTTGGCTGTGGCACTGAAAGTAAACCTGGAATTTATACAGATGTTTTATTTTTTAAGACTTGGATTCGAAGAATTGCCAAGAATTCTGGAAGTAATTTGTCCAAGAATTTGTCTCTATTACTAATTCTGTTTTCACCGATAAGCATGGCCGTATTAAAAATCTTATTTAAATAGCTTATTCTAATTACAAAGTTAAGAAACTTTAAAATAGATATAAGTAAATATTAAAATAAGTCATAAGCATTTTTCCAAAAAAAAAACTCTAAAATTTTGTTATTTTTATGAATTATAGGCCATTTACAGCTTTTATTTAATTTAAGTTTAACTAAGCGATTATTTGTTGATTATATTTGAAACAAAAATTAAAAATTGCTTAAAAAAAGAAAGCCGTAATTTTATTTATTATTAAAATAGGTTTTAGTTTTTTTGTAGATCCCTCTGACTGCCTTATAAATTTGATATTTCAATGAAAAAAGAGTGATTACTGTACAGTGTTAAACTTCAAGCTGAAACACTTGAAAATCTCCATAACTTAAAAATGTAATGTAATGTTCATAAAGGCAGAAAATCTGCGCTAGTATACAATCGCAGTTCTTTTCTATTGCATTTTAGAACGCTCTCAATTTGCAGACTATCTGCAGTAAACAAAAAGGCCTGACTTAGGCCAATTTATATATGTAAACAGAGTTTATAAACGTCAGAGAAAAATGGCTCCAAATCGTAACGAAACCACTTTTATCATCCCTTTAAAAATAATAATAATTTACATTACTTATTTATATCAGAAAACTTATAAAATATTTGCAATAACTTACATTTTTTGCAATATCTTGCCCTTTTCACAGCTAACAAATTTTAGCTGCACAATCTGCACGACCGACCAACGCTGACAAAAGAATGACGTTTATGAACGGTATAGGTACTGCAGTTCGCCTAGGTTAGTCCGATCGAAAATCTAACTTTATGAACGCATATAACGCAGTCCTTAGTTAGGCTGACGTTTATAAACTTACCCGTACTCTCACTCACCTTTCACCCTCTTGGGCATAGACGCTCATAGAATAGAATTCAGAATTTTTAAAATCATTTTCAAAAAAAAACTGCATTCATATATTTTTCCTTTACCTTTGGATGCAATTTTCTCAGGAAACAAAGTATCTAATCTACTTACCTTTTAGCTCAATAAGTTCCACAATTTTTTATTGTAAATTTTGAATTTTTAAAACCAAGGAAAGTGTTGCATATATTTAGGTACAAATGTATTAACTTAATATTTAGTATTTTTTTTAGGTTACGTGCCTACTTTTTTCTATCTGTCAATTTAAGTTATTTGTATGTTTTTTTTTTAATTGTTAAAATAAATAATGATTTCTTTCATTTTATTGTTGATCAGCAATGCTGATAGACACAATTTCAAAAATCTATCAGATTTTGATTACTTTACTACCAGATATCTATTAGATTTAAAGCGTCAATCTGTAAAGCAATTTTGAAATATCATTTAGCAAAAATATTAGATACGTACCTAATTAAACACACAATCAGAGCTCCATTCAGTCCAATTTAAAATTTCCAAAATGCGTGCTTAGCTCCTAAACACGCAACAATATTAAGTTTTTATAATGATGAGTATACCTTGTAGATGTGTGTGTATGTATGTATATGAGTTAATAGTTTTTTATAATATACATACTTATGTTTGTATTTAGTAATAGATACTTATCTCATAAAGTCATTAATTAAAATTGTTACTCTCTTATCAATGAGATATTATCTCTTTTAATTCAACTATATTGTTTCACAGTTGTAAGGCATATAATAACTATAAACACATACTTATACTTACCATTTATAACGGTATATCTTAAAAATTGTTTTTATAACATTGGAATTCTTATCTTATTCTCTTATAGTGAAAATCAATAAATATGTTTTGAAATTTTCTAGTAAACACAAAAGTAAACTATTCTTTTTATCGTAATGATTTGCTTTTTCTTTAAAAAAGTAAAAAATTACAAAATTTTTGTATTTGATTTCAGACAACATAAAAAGACACCTTCAAAACTTAAATTTGTAGATAAAAAGGAGATTTTTAACTTCTAATTTATTTATTTATTTTTTTTTATGTCTTTAATTTGAAAATATTAAAAAAAGTAAAATTCCTTATTTCTATTTATTATCCACTGAGATTATCAGCAAATTTAAACCCTACTATAGTTCATATTGTTTAACTTTTCTTTATTAATAAATTAGTTGCTGAATATAATATTATTTCTAATTTCATGAGCTTTTATAAGTGATTCGTCGATTTTTTACCAAACCAATATGTGTTCCTAAAATATTTTGAAGTATCGATAAAATGCAACCAAAATTGTACGAAACTGATTAGATTTGACTTTTTTTATGCTTGAAATATCTACACGTATACATTATAAACTATGTACATATGTATATCAATTAATTGAAACAAAATATTGGTTTATTAGTATTTTAAAAAAGGTCTAATTTTTAGTGAACCCACGATCAGCGCCCTGTCAACACTGCCATTACATTTTACTTTATATTTTTAAATACTTTAAATTATTTTGAAATGATTTTAAGAATCAATAATTTGACATTATGGTGCTTCGACGCGATTTTAATCTGCGTGTTGATGTCTAAAAGTGAGTGAAATTTGGTGGATCGCAGTTTTTATTTATTTTGACAGGAAATACCGAAGAATAATTATAAAAGTCATTAAACTTTCGAATAACACCAACTAGACACAATATTTTTAAAGTTATTCACTCGGTACTTTTTTAAAATACATACATAAACAAAATATTTGGCGATGTCATGATATTTATCAACCGATATCCTGTAAATGTCTCTCTAATGATTCATTTATTGTTTTTGTTAATTCTGACACATAAGTACAAAAGTTTGGAGGTATTTTTATATTATATTTTGTTAAATTGGAAAAACAAAATTAAAGAGTTAAATAGTAGATATGAGTTGAGTATGCCACATACAAAAAAAAAATTCGGTTTTAAAGCCAGATCGTTAACACTGCCCTCTCTTATCTCGATTCGGAAAATGGAAGATAAAAAAAAAAGATTTACTGATAGAAGCATTTCTTCAACAAATAAATTCAAGATGAAAAAAAAAAATAAACGGAACCTAAAATTTTAAAATCAATCAATTTGTCTACGTTCAATCAATTATGTACATACATACATATGTCGCGAAACCAATCTTCTTCAACTAAAAAAACGGTTTAAATTTTGATTTTGCGTTCAATTTTGTATCTGTGTCATGACACTGACAGATGAAGATTTCCATTTGTGAATTTGATTTTAAATCAAAAATTAAAAACTGTATTTTCTCCTTGGATGAAGTTGACATTAAACTTATTTTGGGTGACTCATTTTGACAAGTCATCATTTTATCAGTTAAAATGAAAATGAAAAAAAAATTATTGATTTTATAAACATGTCGGTGTTGACTGTGGGCATTTTTAGCTATACTAATTTAGACGTCTCATCTTTGTATCTCTCTTATAGGTACTTGTTGGTTAAATGAAAAAAGGAAGTGAAACGTAAATTTCATTAAAAATTGTTGATACCTCAAATTTCAATATCACTTAATTAGACCTTAATTTTTGCCATGTGTTTAATGCTTACAGTTTCACTCACTCAAGCCGATGATGGTGGAGAACCTAGAATAATTAACGGTGATTTAGCCAAATTTGACAACACCAAGCATCAAGTGTCAATACGTATTAAATCAATGGATTATCCCTTTGGAAATGGACACATTTGTGGTGGATCATTGATTGGACCCAGAAAAGTGTTGACAGCGGCCCATTGTATATACAAGTGAGTTATTTTTTTGCTTATGTATATATGTAATGTAATTTTAATTCACAAAATATTTATGTATTGCATTTTCTCTGTATACATTTTCAGTACTGAAAGAAAGAAATTTCGTGATCCTAAAGAATTTTCAATAGTAATGGGTACATTAAATCGATTTAAGCCAAGCGGCTCAATGATTTCGGATGTGACATCTCTGGCGTATTTAAAATCGTTTGACATTAAAACAATGACCGATGACGTGGCAATAATTTTTTTAAAAAAAGGACTGCCAGTAAATGGAACACATTTGAGAATTCAACCGATTCCTTTGAATAATTTCACATTGCCACAGGGGTATATATGCCAAGTTTCTGGGTGGGGTAAGACACATAGTAGTAATAAGGTAGGTTATGTTCTATAATAATTTAATTTAGATTTCTTACCGCCTTGGTTTGTCCCAGCACTAAATCAAATAGATACAAATAAGTTTTACGTGCGTCGTTTGAGTATATTTACAGCCGTGCGTCGGCCGTGTTCTTTTTTGAGTGCGCGTTCTATTTGACATCTGAGAATTCTGAGGACAGTTCACATTCTGTCCGGACCGCCAGTTGTCATGTCATCTCTCCGTTTGACATGGCTTTAAGACTTAGCGTAGCGCGTCAGTAGAATGGTTTAATTGTGCATTTAATACACAATAGACAAATGTTTAACGTTCTTTTGGGGAACTTTGTTATTTTTACAATAAATACAAAATCAAAACATTAAAAAATGCTTTAATTTAATTTTAAACTTTAATATTTCAGGACCTCCCAGCTGAGTTGCGCATCACAAATGTGTCAATTGTTGCAAGAAAAGATTGCTTAGTTCCTTATGGCAATGCCCTTAAGCCGGGAATGATTTGTGCTGGCTATATGTTGGGTGGCAATGACGCCTGTCAAGGAGACTCCGGTGGACCGTTGGTGTATAATGGTGCCCTTGTAGGAATTGTATCCTGGGGTTCTGGATGTGGTCAACGACAATTTCCCGGTGTGTATGCCGACGTGAAATATTACATAAATTGGATAACAAAAACAAATGCTAGTGGAAAATTGAGTTGGAGCATAACAGTTTTGTCAATTTCTATAGGATTAATTATATTCAATGTTAATAGCTTTTTTTAATATCTATGTAGTATGTATGTATATATGTATGTATGCGTCAAAGTACATTTATGTATGTTTGTTAGAAAAATTAAATTATTATTATAGATATTAATATTTTTGTAATTGTTGCTGTTTTCATTGCAAATATTTATTTCAAGTTTGTATGGACAATGGACATGAAATGTGGTAGTTTCAAATTGCCCTTATTCCTGGGTCTGTACTTAACAGCGTATTAAAAAAATAAACACTTTCTTAGGTCTTTTCAAAATGTGACACTATTTTCTTGGCAATTTTTTGAATGAAGTTTTATTTATTAGCTGAACCATTTTAAATTTGACAGCTTAAGTGTCATTTTCTCATAATACCGTTCCTGAAGAGGAATTTATTTAAGGGAAAATATTATAATGTTTAGACTTGGCAAACCTTGGGTGATCATCACTCCCCAAATGTTCTCCTTCACATGATAAAAACTCAAATCTTATTTACACATTTTTAATGACACCAACAGTATTAAAATAGTTGTTTTCAAAAAGAATACAATAAATGCAGTGACAATTTTCAACAGTGATTATTATGTTCCAACAAACTTAAATTGCTAAGAATCCATGTTTTAACAATAACACTTCTTCTTCCTCCCACCAGTATCGAAACCAGTGCTGATTTCGTTGACTCCAAGCTTCACTGTATCAACCGAGTAGAAATGATTTGCAAGACCTCTCTGATGGATGGGCAAATCTGTTTTGCTCATCAGAGACTCCATGCGATTCATGACCCTCTCAAGAAGCAAATCAACAGCATGTCGAATATTAAGGCCAGTGCAAGCACTTGTTTCCACATATGGCAACTTGTAACGATTTGCTACTTGTTGGATCTGCTCCTCACTGACGACTCGTTGGCCATCCAAGTCGCATTTATTTCCACATAGCACAACGTCAGGATCTTCACAATAAGCGTGCATTTTTAACTGTTCCAACCAATTGGTGACCTCGAGAAAAGATTTCTCATTGGTCAGATCGAATATCAAAAGGAAGCCCATAGCATCTCGATAGAAGGCGGTTGTCAAACTGCGGAACCGCTCCTGACCAGCAGTATCCCAGAGTTGTAAGTGAATGCGATGACTTCGTCCTTGTGTAGTGTACATCTAAAATATTAAATTCATAAAATATCCATACACACATTGACAGTTTGGGTTTCTTTGTTTCGAGGAGAAGGGGGGGGATATAACAACAACTCACCACACGTTTTTCACGAAAATCTATTCCCACTGTAGAAATGAAACGTGAATGGAATTTCCCATCCGTATATTGATAGAGAAAGCTTGTTTTGCCCACTCCAGAATCTCCAAGGGCAAGGAACTTAATCAAATAATCATAGTCGATGGGAGGAAGCACAGATTTTGGATTTTTGAGCATGATTTTCTGGAGTATCACAGTTTTATTGTCAACAATATTTTATTTTTTTTTTTGTAATCCTAATCCTGAAAGAGAAGATTATTTTAGTGTTTTTAGATGTACATGACAGAAATATGATTTATAAATGGATATGAATGATTGAATAGGTGATGAGTTAAGAAGTGTAATATCAATTGTTAAGAAGTTTTTGATGTTTTTTGGGATTATAAATGTCACACAATACCTTAATCTGTGGAAGATAAAAAATGAGAAAATTTTATGGGTTACTGTGACGCAAGCTGTCAAGTCACAGCTGTCATCAACGTAGGATTTATTAGGCTGAAAAAATCATACGAATTATTGACCCTAATGGCTAAATTATCACAAACGACAAAAAATAACATTTTGTACACCTTGTCATTTTAAATACATAAAATTAAAAAGGGGTAATATTCTAAAAATGCGTGTGTAAATTGGAAAAGTGAGTGGGGGCAAGATAAAATGGTGAAACGTCAAAATAAGTCTCCTTAATTTGTAAACATTTCAAAGTTTGTATTTGAAAAATTGAACGTTTGGTATAAAACGGATTGCTCAAGTGCTGGATTATGGAGCAAAAGCATTTAAGTGTCATAAATAAGTATACTACCGTTATAATGTATCACCTCATTAGTGACAATCAAAATTCCACCTTTTTTCCAGAAAGGCTTAAATTGAATAGTCCCCAGTTTAATACTTGAAACATCATGACCCATTGACATTTTATGGTATGTACAGTATATATATCAAAAGTCAACATTAATACCTTTTAAATTGATACAAATCTACATACATATGTACATACTTACATAAATAAGTTCCCTGAATTTTAAATTCCTGAAGATCTTATTCGTATTAAACGAATATAATGAAATATGTCCATCAAATTATATCAAACTAACGATAGGATTTACTCTAGAGACGTGATAAAATGCGAAAGAGAGAGGGTCGTTGTGTCTGGTGTAGGTATGTACATACATATGTATGTAAGTCAAGTATCACTTTACTTACTTCACAGTATCTTTTACTATATTATATACCTACCTACATACTTAGGTTTTGTACTGCTAACTCATTTGTATGGAAAGGCTATTTGAAGAGGATAAAATTTCATAAAGTAAGAAATACTTCAGGATTATGAAGGAAGTTAGAGGATAATAAAACTTTCTTAACATTCAGTTTTATGGTTGTGTAGGTAGTTAGTTGTGTTTGATTCCTAACGACGACGCACGTTCTTCCATTGAAGGTATAAAATAAATCCTTTTTCTAAGTACAGGAGAAATAGGTCTCAACTTTAAAGAGGTTAGGTATCATTATTCACTTTAATGAATTCGAGGTTCTGGAATTTTAAAACTTAGGTACCAATTGGTGTGAAATTCAGTTCTTTTTAGTTTCTTATCCTCCGTCCATCTTTAAGATAGGACGATTCACCATCACCATTCTTATTTCTTTTTTTCTTGTTTATTTAAAATAAAACGCACAAAGAATTTGAAGACAGAAACTTTACCTAGGTAGGTAGGTATTCTGTTTTATTAACTGTGATTAGATGTAGGTTGCTCATGTCATAACTAAAGTACTTATACATTTTGGCACTGCTTGCAGTTATCCCGTAGCTACCTATTTTTAGAGAATAATAATTTCTTGACAAATATTTTACTTTTGCATTCAAAATACACATACATAGACACACACATTTGAATTAAAAAAATGTCTGATTTCTGATATGAAACGGAAGGTTTTCGAATAACGCAGGTAACAAATCAA
Source organism: Scaeva pyrastri (assembly GCA_905146935.1). NCBI lineage: Eukaryota > Metazoa > Arthropoda > Insecta > Diptera > Syrphidae > Scaeva > Scaeva pyrastri. The sequence goes on along the minus strand of LR989929.1, from coordinate 9,217,949 downwards.
AGTATAGGTACCTACTTATCTACCTACCTAGTTATTTAAAAATTGCTTCTTTCATTAGAACTTAAAGGGAGCACTCGGCGTATACGTAATATTATGTTGTTATTGAATTTGTATACAAGTTACCTACCTTAGGGCGATTTATTAAAGATATTTTTTGTCTACCGTTCAATCACAAAACTGTACTACCTCTTACCTCTTTATTTATAAATTGTGCCTTAAAAACAATCTTTAATTTTTTCAAACTTTTTTTTTTTGTTCTTTACTAATTTTGAAAGTGTTTTAAATCTAAAGACTAAAACTTGGATTTCTTTCATTCAAAAAGACCTACCTCCTTCCTACAATTTTATGAACTAAAAAGTTAGGATTATTTTCTTTGGCTTTAAAAACTTCAATTTTTCTATTGGCATTGAAATAATAATAAAATAATTGATAGTTGAATTTAAAGTTTTTATTGAGTTGACGACCTGCATTGCTTAATGTTTGCGTTTTGTTTGTATTCTCAAAAAACATTCAGAAAAAATCAGAATGACAAGGACAACCCGCGAAATCCAACTGAATTCGAATCTGCTGAAAATCTTGCTCTTTTACTTTTAGTTAAGGTGAGCAAATCCTAAAATGCCAATAATTGCCATAGATTACAGTTATCTACTATTAATATGAAGTTTATTTATTTGGGCCGATCCCGGCGGTACTGCAATACCGGGCCAACCCGCGACAGAGGTGGAGCAAGCCCCTAGCACTCCGTCTATTTCCAAAAATCAGTTTAACATTTGTTGTCCCCCGATGGGGGATCTATCAGATGTTAAGCTGATAAGAACAGATACTACACTTTGATCTTAGCCATAAGGCCGAGAAGCGATAACTTCCTTCAATTTTTCACCGCTACTTAACGACAATTTCAATTACATATGAATGCGAATGATTAGATACATCCAAAAATAAATGCATGTAAATAGTTGTTGTACTACCAATGAGCGTGCGTACTACGGAAGGCAACCCCTAGGTATTTTATTTGCAATGAGGATTATGATGATGACAACAAGAATAACAGTGTCGTTGATTTGAGAGCAACGTCCTTAGTATACCTAGACGTGTTACGTTTCCATTTACCTGAATGCGAGTCCGAGTAGGTATTATCCTTTTCGAGTAAATTCTGTTTTGTGAGAATAAAGGAAGGACGATTGTATGATTGCAGGCAACAAGCGCTATAAGCTTGGTGTTTGGTTTATTGCATTTTGGTGGCCGATGGTCGAACGAAGATGAATAAATTTTATTGCAATGACTCTGGGTGGTCTGTGATCGGTGTCTGTCTATAGGTTTCTCACCGAACCTATCTTGCTTGGGTAGATAGGTAGGTAGGTACCTACCTATTACTGTAAATGTATGTAGGTAAGGTAGGTATCTACTCTTTACCTCTACTTCTGGATCTGGATGTAGGTAGGTACTTTGGACGTGGGAAATCTTTTATTTTCGCAGTTTTGTTAATAAAATTAAATAAAAACGAGTGTTTTCATCGGGTTCCAATTAGGAAAATGAGGATTAATAATAATATTATGTAGGTTTATGTAAATAAACAGGTACCTAGATAGCTATGTCATTTTGTTTTGAGTAAATGTGTGTTTGGATGAATTTTATCTACCTATACAAAATTTATCTGGCAACCCTGCTTATAATTATTAAAGATAACAAATTTATTGTTTATCAATAAAAAACCAAGCTAGTAGTTATAGGTACCTACCTAACTATGTACCTATGTACATTTAGTATTAAATTCTTTTAGTTTGTCAAATTTTATAATTTAAAAATTAAAACCCGCAAAAAAATGTTGGTTGTTCATTATTTACAATTGAGTAGGTACCTACCTACCTAGGTACCTAGTTAGAGTGTTTAAATTTTAACATCAAAATATTTAATTTCTATTTTTGTTTTATGTTTGACATAGGTATTATTTAACCATCATAATTATGTTATGCCTATGTATCATAAAACAAAAGCAAAAAGGGTCAACTCAAAGATAAAGTAAATAACAAAATATAGGCAGGTTAGGTTTTGGTGTACCTACCTACCTATCTGTTTTCGCTTGCAAATAAACCTACAAAGTTAAATCCTAATCCCTCTTATTGGTTAGGTACCTACATAGATTTTATTAACTCGGCTATGATATGGTTCTATGCAAATATAAATATCCTTTATTTAAAACATTTTCATTTTTGCTTGAATGCTTTTAATTTGATTTTGTCCCACACTAATTATACATACATATGTAAATGGATTTATTTATTTATTTTGTATCATGATAAATGTTATACAAATAAATACGTTGGTTTGGTAGGTATCTTTATAACATGAGATGTTTGTAATCTTTGAAATTTAAATTGGTTAATATGCCTTAAAATTAGCTTTTGAAACACACAAAAGAGAAAAGTCAATATAAAATTTGAATAGCGGAAAAGCGATAAAACCAGACTCATACAAAGAGTATAAATACATTATATACCTACATACATAATTATATAGGTAGTTACTTATAGGTACATAGCTAACCTTTTATGCTATACTACTTATGTGTATTGTATCTGTATATGTACATATGTATTTACTTATACAAAAAATATTTAAAATATAAGGGCTTTTCCTAGTTAACCGCTATGAAGACTCAAACCCTTTGGGTGGAATTGACTTAGGTAAATACTAAATAACTAATACGTGATAGGTATACATAAATGACAATCATAAAATCATTCAATTTGTTCCGAGGAACTTAGAAGGCAGTAATGACTATCACTTTTCATTTTCACAATATCTGACCAAATACAAATAATTATATACATATGTAGGTACCTATGTACATAATATGTACATAGATACCAGACGCTGACAAAAATTAATTGACAATGTACCTACCTATGTTTTTGTCCAACCATTTTGAAGAACAATAATCAAATACATATACATACATAGGTATAATAAATAAATCTAGAAAATTAATATGGGATTTTAAATTTGAATTTAAAAATTTGCCGTGTTTATGTTTTGCACTATGGTTAATCTTCATAGGCCATTGTCGTGCAAATGAAATAAACAAAACCTCCAATTTTTTTGAGCCTACCTACTTCATGTAACATCTGCATTATCTACCCTTCATATAAATACTTATGTGCATACTTTTGTTTACCTACTTATACGAACATTTTATTTTAAATTTAAGTGACGAACGTTTGATTTATTAAAAATCATTTTTAAGTAAGTAGGTAAATAGCTTTTGACTTTTGAGAATAACATATTTTAAGCTTTTGAAAACCCCAAAGGCAAAACATAAGCAACAAAATTATAATAATATCAATCTCAGCATAATTTTAAATTCCTTTAGATATTATTTTTTATTTTAATCTGACGCTCTTTACTTATATTTTTTTAAGAGCCTCATTTTTAAATAAAAAACAACAAGAATAAAGCACTTCTTAAAATCCAGTGATACAATAAACATGATATTTCATGATGGATTAAATTTTTGTTGTTTCATTTCCTATATAATAAGAAAGTAATGGAAAAAATATATAAAAATACATATGTATGTTATGTACGTAGTTATCCAATAGCTTATTATACTAAGCCAAAACGGCTTACATTGGTGGCAATATACGAGTACATTATTATAAAATTATAGTTAAACTAGGTATTAAATAAGTGTTACTGATGTAGATATTATATTCACAAATGTTATAAAGAAGTAAAGTAAAGCCTGAAAAAAGTCTCTGGTTTTAGTGGAGCTTACAAAGAAACTCTATAAATACTTATTGCTCTTATCGTGTGAATCTAATTTTATGAAAAACATCCTTTAAGCAAACTAAACAAATCTGTAAGAATTTGTATTCACTTACCCGGAGGACCAAATATGCAACACGGTGTCCCAGTCCGTCCCTGTCACTTATACCTATCTAATATTTCAAGCACAATTACTAATATGTATTGTGTTTCAAAAACTATACATCAACTCCCACGTGTCTACGTGTTGCATCACACTTATGGAACCATTTGAAAAATGTGCTGTGTAAATGATGAAGTGTGGTGAGTGTGTTGACCACAGATAACTGAATTCAAATTTATTAGGGTGTGCTATACGAGTATTGACCACAAACAAATTGATTGCTTTCTGGGTATGGTTTAATGTGTAATAAATTTTGGAGGTTTTTCAAAACATTTTTAAAAGTAAACGAAAAATCGAACCAAAAATCCAAAATGTATGTAACATTCTTAGAAATAGGTTTGTAGTAAAAGTAAATTAAAGAAGATTTTAGAAAGGAGAAATATAAACAAGAATAATTTATATGTATACAGCTTCTGGATAGAAATTAGTTTGACATTTCATTTCAACAAATAATGACAACTTTGACAGTACCCAAAGATCGATAAATGACAAGAAAGTACAGCAGAAATCGATAATACAGTTTATTCCTTAAAAACATAAATTGTGCAATGTTTATTTTTTTTTTAACTTGGACAACTTTGTCAATAAATCAAACCTCAATCATGATTCTAAGTTTATTTGGAACACTTTATATTTAGCTTTAATATTTCACAATCCCTGCTCTAGTGAATTGTAAGTCCTTGACGAAATTTAAATTAATTTAAGTAGATAATTCAAATCTTTGAACTTATGCAAAGTAAACAAATTAATATTTTCAAATACCTACATACATATTTACATACTTCCACGTTTCTATGAATATTAAATCCCCTCTTTTTAGAATATTTATACCTTTTGTGGATATGGACAGCAAATTTATATCTAATCAGTAATCACTACGTGTTTTAATAACATTGAAAAGCATCCTTCCCCCTCTTAATTTGATTTATGAATGCGGACATGACATAAGCTGCTTTGTTGTTGAAAATAAACTTCCAACCTTTAATGTTTTTCTTCTCATAAAATACCAAAACAAAAAAAAAAAAAAAATACCACATTGGCATTTTTGAATCATCTATCTAACACTGCAAATTTCTATTTAAAAACACTTATTAACGGTAAGTTACCTACCCCTTTTTGGACTAAAAATAACTTGCATAAATGCTTGGTTTGTTGGTAAGCAACCGTTTAAAAGGATATTACATTTAAGGCATTGGGTAACCGAAAAGACCCATTTTTTTATCATTTCTTGTAATAGAAAAAATATTTACAAAAGACTTACATACATATGATGTAATTAATTGTCTTTGTGTAGGTATGTATATGTATGTAATGTAGGTACCATACTAATTAAGGAAAAACAAACAAACAACCATAAAATAAAGCAATATCCTGTTGCACGGCGTCCTATGTATAATGATGTACGAGTATGTATGGATATGGAAAAGGACATCCTTTTTTATAGTAGGTACAGGGGAGCTAGATGCCAGACAAACTTTGATTCCAAATAGACATCACATCACATCAAGCACAATATAAAATGAATCCAATGCAACATACCTACGTTATGCACACCACAAATATGTGTAACCAACGTTAATTAGATTCCCGATATAGACACACCACCGGAAATTAGCAGGATTCACTTAAAACCACAGGAGATGAAGCTCTCACGTTAAAAAAACAACTCACTTGTTGCAATAACTTATACCTTATACGATTCGAACTAAAAACAAACAGACGAGTATAGGTACTGTCCGTACGCTTCGAACAGCCATCTGAATCTGATGGGTAGACTTTTCGAGCAAGTAACAATCAACACATAGCACGGAAGGCACAACACAACACTGTTCTAGCTGGCCATCATCAATAAAAGCACTTTCATTCTTGGAAACCAAATGGGAGAAAAATTGGTGCCATAGCCAGAGTGTCGTCAGGCTCAGGGATCTGAAAGCTCAATCCTCGTCCTCGTTATATTGCATTACGCATGTTCTGGTTCTGATGGTTAGGAAAACGTGATACCTAGTGCATTTTTACTGGAGAGTAACTGATGACTGCTTTATTTAATCCTCAAAACAGAGAACTAAATTTCAACCCAAATTTTGACAAAAGACCATCAAAAGTTTAGCGAATGAAATGAGTCTTTTAAAACATTTCAAGTTAAAGTACCTTAAAATAAGTTCATAAAATGTACAGATAGCTACCTATAAAATGTTAGAGTACATAGCCAGTTTCCACTTTTAATAAGTTCTGAGTGAATTTTTGTAAATGTATTTTCGAGGGTGAGAACCTAGTAACGCAACTAATTAGTTGAAAAAGTTTTAAAAACCGTTAAAAAAGTGTTGGTTGGTTACAAATATCAATTTTTTTTAATTAAATTAAATTCAATTTGGTTTCTCAAAATGTTTTAAATTCTGTATGAAAGTCAAATTTATTTTCTACCAAAAATATACACATTTCAGGCACTAAGTGAAACAAACTTACAAAATTCGCAATCAACCTAAGCTTCGAATAAACCTTATCAATACAATATATTGTAGAGGCATTTATTGAGGGCATGCTAATGAACTTGTGATTTTCATTAATGCGTTTTAATGATATAAAGGTAAGAAGGTTGGTACTTTAGTTTTATAGGTATTTAAAATGTATGTCAAGGTAAAATTCTATAACCTTGATCATGGCGGGCGCAGGCAAAACAAATTTGAAAAAAAAATACAGTATGCATAGAGACACGAAATATAATTGGGCGAAAACTGATATTTTTGTGAAAACAAAAGTTTCCATAAATGCAAATTTCGTGACGGTAATACAGTTTGTTTAATATAATAGTCAAGGAATAATCGCCGGTTTGAAGCCGTTTCTAATAACATGCATATCACTAAATAATATTTAGTATTTGTTCCTATTTCTAATGCATTTTAGTTAGTAGGTGAGTTATTCATAGGATCATAAGGGTGCATAATAAAAGTGAGGTTAGAATAAGCGTGTGGAAAGAAGTGTCAGGCTAATGTTAACATTAATTATAAGACTGTCAAAGATATTTATTATACAGAATTCTTAATAGTAACCCTTTGTACTACAAACATAATTAATACACTCAATGATTAAGCCCCACAAAGTGCCAATAAGTGGAAACAGAATCTTCTACACACACAGTTGTCAACATCGTCATATCGTTTTTCGAGACAATATCTTGAAAACATAATTTTGGTAGATTTGAACCATACAAAATTAATTTATTTATATATTTATCGGTTAAAACAGATTTAGTGAGAGGATAAGGATAGATTTATACGTAGGTTACGGTTTGTATAGTAGTGGCTCAATATTTATGTTCTTCAGAATTTTTAAAGCAACGATTTTGATAGAAAAAGACAGGTTCAACCGAAGTCCGAAATTCAAAATACAGGATGTCGCACAGCTACCGATTAGAAAATACTTAACCCTTTTATACTCTGTTTAGCCGATTCCACCCCTGTTTTTACTTCGCACTAGAATTTAGAACATTTTCCATAGACAACATTTTGGTCATGACTGTACTACAGTTTCACATCTGCGCATATTTCTTGTATACAGAAAACAGCTGTTTTTGGCATTCATATGTAAATACACAAACTTATTTTTTAATTATTTCATATATTTTGTAATAAATTCTTCAAATAAACAGAATACCTTCCAATTTTCACCAATGGTAAAAGTCGACGTTGAGTATTGGTAAGAAATTTCTACCATGTGTCTACATGTACAAAAATTCTATCATTCATTTTCTCGCCTCCAAGTGGTCGCTGCAACTTCGAATGGCATTGCAAAATGCTATCTGCATTTCTCCAAGAGAAGCATCCAGGCACCGAGGTAACTTGTCACACCGGCAGACAAGGTTCATTCGAAGTGAAAATCGAAGATAGTCTGGTTCATTCAAAACTACAAACATTAGCTTTTCCCGACCATGATAGTGTTTTGGAAAATGTACAAAAAGCAGAAAAAGGTTTACCTCTGGACAAGGTCAAAGAACAACCAATAGAAAATTGTGTAATTATGTAAATAAAGTAATAAACCCCAAGCTTATTATTAATATTTATTTGCTCAGATTTGTGTTAAATTTCTTTTAATTTCAATTTTATATCATCTCGGCATGATATAAAAACGTTATTCTTGAAATCAACCAAGGACACGTAAATTCCGAATTGTATTTTTCCTTTAAACTCTTTGGCAATTGTCCGGAGGGGTTCGATAGTCTTCTGCCCCGAATGCTGATCAATGCAAACCATTTGGCAGCGTTTACAGAATCCATCGACTCTGAAACGGACACCACCTATGGTTATTTCCTCAAAGAGGTTTTCCTCTAACGGCTTTTTTGTTTCGATTACCAAATTTGCCCGAAACCTATCAATAGTGATGTCAAGATCTTCTTGTTCGGACTCTACCTTTGAGGCCAACCATTTGACGGAGGTTTTATTCAGCAGAAGAAATTGTCCCTGATTAACAAGATTGAGCTCCTTGGACTCGCCGTTTTTCGTCTTTCTTCCTGCACTCTGCCGCACCATACGCAGACCAGCGCACTCCAAGCAGTCACTTATCCATTCTGCCACTTCATCGCCACAATCTAAGCCTTCTACCATATCGTCACAAACTTTACTCTGACAAAGTGACGATTGCAATGACTTTCCCACACTTTCAATACATTCGTCGAGAGACAAGCGAATTGATCGCATGTCTGGAAATGTCAGTTCTAAGACCCCAGCTTCAATATCGATTTGTGGTTTTATCAGACACATTCGAACGTGCGTCTTCTGAGTGACTGCCATACCATTGCCATCAACAATCATCCAATTGCGGTCATACAGAAAACCTCGTTCTGTTATCTCCCAACTGCCAGTGATTTCGAAAGACCCACAGCTTTTTACTGGATATATGCAAATCTTTGTTAAACTTGTCGGTTGCAAACGCCTTGGAATATGATCGAAAACTTTGGGCAGTGATTTAGAGTTCTGCATCAATTTGAGCCGCTCGCTACTCGTTTTTAAGTAACAATCGGCAATCATCCGCAGAGCTCTGACAACATCATTCTTGCTCGTCATATACCCAAACGACATTCGCACAGCGCCAGTTGGGATCCCATCGATCAGATCATTATAATCACTGCATATATGACCCGCTTCGAATTGCTTTCGAATGACCTCATTTGACAGTTTCAAATGATTTTGACAAGCACCAGGATTACAGAAACATCCTGTCCTCAGTTGGACGTTGAAAATTGCCGCTATACACGCTACTTCAGCAAAACCCACGTAACTACCATCATCATGCAGAATATTAAAGGTTATTATGCCCCCTTGCACTTGCACGCTATCGAAGTCTGTGTGGTTATAAAATTGAATAAGTCGTTGGCCGTTGGGATGCTTCAATTGACGCAGAACATCATAGCAATACTTGGCAAGATTGAATACATGATTGGAAATTCTTTGAATTGGTTTCAAATCACCTCGCTGCGTAATCAATCGTTCATGGGTGCGAAAGCCCTCGAGGACTTTTGCTATTCCGAGGAAAGAAAGCGTACCATCCTCGAAATGGTCGGTGAAGCCGTTCCGTTTTACATGGAAATCTTCCAGTGTCATTGAGATCTGCACAGTTCCACCACCGTAATAGGATTTCTTCAGCAGCTTTTCACCTCGTTTGCTGACTATCAGTGCCCCAACACCTGTCGGGTAGCTGAACAACACATTAGGAAGAAAAAACCTAACAAATCAAAAGATTTTCTCACCCGAATATCTTGTAGAAAGACACACAAACAAAATCGGCTGGATATTGGCTCAAATCCAGGAAATTCGTCGCGACGAATGAAGCTGCATCAAGACAGACATAGAAATTGCTGTTGTCCGGGTCTGAAGAATTCCCGCGAACCCGTGTCCCCTGTGAACTCAAGCCATTTTTCTGTATAACCGGGATAAGGCTCAACGGCAGCTTGTATCCACTAAAGTTGCACTGAGCCGAGAACACCAACAAGGAGTTGCTTGCCGCTCTTTCCACCTGTCTATTGTCAAAACCTTTTAAGTTGTCCAACAGATCATCCTTTGTAAGAGCAAATATGTCGTTTGTTCTAACGACTTCTCGCATTCCAAGAACTGAAGTGTGATTTTCTTGGCAGTAATAAAATCTTCCCCCATGCCCGAAATTGAAACATTCTCCCGCCAACTTCAGAGCTGCCGTCGCATTGGCCGTGAAGACCACAGAATAATTACTGGCATCTGTGTTGAAATGATTGAGAATTCTAAAAATAATAATCTTGGAGCAACTATAGACACTAAGCTATTGTTTCAAATACCTGAACCTCACTTGGTCTACAAGATCACCGGTCACTTTACAAGTGTGTGGATTGCAAAAAAGGTTTTCTTTCAAAACCTTCTCGGCACATTCGATTTGTTTTTCTGAATACAAGGTCGTTCCCGCATGATCGAGGTAAGTGTTCTCTAAAGGAGAATACAGAGATAGTCAGTAAGTTCTTATCAATAAGCTTTTATCAAGAACAATAGAAATTATTCTGGAAATAGATTGTATCGGAAAACATAATCGTTGATGTCATAAGTAGAATCATTTACCTCCAAGACGTTTGAATTCCTTAGAAATGGTTTCTTGCTCCTCTGGGGTGAATTCTGCTATGAACTGCGACATGTTTGTTAAGTTAAATATTAATGGAATGTGGTAAGTTATTAATTATAATTGTGAAATTCCTGTAAAAAAACAATTTACAACTTCCTCTATCGAAAGCAAAACAACCTCTTCTGGTTCTGAGTTCTGAGAAGTGAGAAAACTGAGAAACAACACTGAACAACAACAAGTTTGATTACACAATTTTGGTTCTTACTGTCACGGTTACGAATGAAAGCGTTCAGTTCAACTGATAAAAATTGATTTGTAAGAATTTGTTTTCTAAAGTCGTGAATCTAATTGGATAGGCCACAAAGCGGTAGTGAAAGTTAGCAAACTCCATATAGTTATTTAAATGCAATGTGATTTTTCGTTGAATTCATGGAAAGTTGGACATTTTTGAAAAGCCTTATTTTAATTTAAAGACTTGAATCACCATGGAAGACCCCGTATTTTTTTAGTTATTTATGCTATAAGTGTATCTTGGCCCATGTACAGTTTGATAAAAAAACATTGCCAAACAAAAACTCAAATGTCAAAAAAATGCTTGACATTTGACAAACGTTTACTCATTTACTGGAATCCAGAATTAATTCACATTTTTGCTAAGTAAAATAAACTCATTTAAAATGGAACCATCAACTGAAAATCCAGATAAATCCAAAATCAAAGAGGTCACAACATCTACTCTTCCCGAATCTAAAGAAAAGGACAATTCCCCTCGCAAAGGCCATCGTAAGCGAAAAAGAAAATTCCTGAATGCAATTCGCGAACAAATGGAGTTTTATTTTGGCGATGCGAATCTGTCCAAGTCTAGATTCTTAATGCAGCTAATAAATCAAGATCCTTGTAAGTAACCAAGCAAAGAATTCTTCTAACGCATAAAGTTGTTGACCGTGTTTCTCTTTAGTTGTTCCGCTTGAAGTGTTTTTGACTTTCAACAAATTGCGAACCCTCACCACTTCGGCGGCGGACATTGTCAAGTCGTTGTCAAATTCAGAGCTCCTTGAACTGGATTCGGAGCAGCAGAAAGTTCGCCGAAAGACTCCACTGGCCGTAGATCGAAATGTCGACCACAAGACACTGTACGTGGAATCCCTTCCGCCAACTGCTGACCACGACTGGGTAAAGAATATGTTTAGCCGATTTGGGCCGGTGGAATATGTATCCCTGCCCAAGTATAGCAAATCTAAGAAGATCAAAGAATTCGGATTTATTGAATTCGAGGAAGAATCAAGTGTCGAGAAGGCAGTAAAAGCGTTCCAACAATTCAATGGAGTCCTCTGCATGGAGACTACAGATCCGGCTGAGCTTACAAGCGTAAAGTCTTTTATTCGGGAACAAAACCAAGAAAAAGACGATCAGTCAGGAAAGAAAGCAAAAAAACGGAGGATATCCAGTGACTCCGGCAGTCAAACAGACTCCAAACGTTCAAAGCTCGACTCATCTCAAGAAGGGGCTACATCAACTGCAGCCGAAACAGATGATCCCACGGAGAATGACACAGATGGCAGCAAACGCCGCAAGCGAAAACACAAGAAGAAGAAGAGGAAGCAAAACCCCAACGACGGCGAAGCAAATCCCGACGCCGAATTCGTTGAGATTCGCGTTCTACCCAAAAAGGACTGGAAACGATTGCGAAACAAATATCTCAACATGCAGCGAGAAAAGACTGCAGAACTGAAGCGAATGGCATGGAAAAATTCCCAAAACGAGATGTACACAACAAAACCCATTGAAAAGCCCACCAAGAAGCTGGAAAAAATGAACATGAATTTTTACGGAGCCGGAAATGAAAATGACGAGAATCAAGCGGTCAAATTCAATGATCGCTCCAACGACTCTCCAAAAATTAATCCAGCCGAAGAGAAAGCCCCATTGTTTTCCTATGAACCGGGATTAATTGTTGAAGTTGGCTTCCTGGCGCCTTGTGTAACAGTCAAGGAATTCAAAGCTGACATGCGTCAATATGAGACAGTCAAGTATGTTGATATCAAAGAAGGAGCTATGTCGGCCTTTCTGCGGCTAGATTCCACTCAATCGGCAACAAATTTTGTAAAGCAGGTATCATGTGCTGAATACAATTGCAAAGTGTTGAGTGGTGATGCGGAAACCGAGTACTGGGAGAAAATTAAGGAAGATCGCGAGGCAAAGCTGAATAAGAAGGTTAAAAAGCCAAAGAAACGGGGACGGGAAAAGATGCAGAAGGTTATAATGAAACACATTCGTTTTGGCGACGACGATACAGATTGAAAAATTTTAAACTTAAGTTAGTTTTTAAAAAAATGAATTGAAAATGAAACAGAATGTTAAATAAAAATGGTGTTCCCTGGTGAAGTTTGGAGCATCGATAGATTTATTAAAAAATTAATCAATTAAGAGACTTACTTAGTTTCCAAACAATTTTCGACAGTTTTCCGGTCATGAAATAAAATTGATGTTAGTTATCGTTATTATCGAGATTCATAGTTTGGACAACCCTTTCTTCAAAGGTTTCAAGATCGAAAGCGATAAAGATTGAAATTTGGAATTGATTACCTTTTTCCTATCATCTTTGGGTCTGAAAATTCAACACGGTATTGAATATTCTTCAATCAAGTTTCCAAGATGATTTGAAATGGCTTCAATGTACCACTTGAAATTGATTCATGGAAATGGTTTGGTAAAATAAAACATTGATGTATTTTTATAACAATTAATTGGATTTAATTTCTTTGAATTCTCATCTCACATATTTACAAGTTTATGTTCAGCTATTGAAACGAAGTAAGGCCATTGAAGCCGCTCTATGAATTCTCGGTTCAATTTGATCTACAAAAAAAATGAGGAACGTTAAAATTCTCAAAATGTGTACTTTGTTCGCAAATACACATAGGTACATATGTTTGAACTTACAGATTTTATGTGATCCTTTGATTGGGAAGACAATAGGAAGAACCTGCGGATTTGAACAAATAAAAACATAGGGACTGTCAGACTCTCCATCGGGATATATTTTCCTGTATTCCTCCTGTGTGAGGACATCTTCAACATGAACACACCCAACAAGACAGCCAGTTTGGTATTGTGATGGGAAGTTAATTGAGTCATCTAGAAGAAATAAAAACTCATTCACAAAACTACAAACGAAAAGAATTAATTCTGACCTTTGTAGTGTGTTTTGTAGAAATTCTCGACCTCGCTTATTTCCTCGCGGTTGGGTTCCTTGGCGGTCGCGGCAATCCACAAGCGACCACGATGCCCAGTATACCATGTTCTGCCTTCGTGCCTGCAAATGCAAATGAGTTTTCTCAAAATCAGTTAATGCACACCCAGGCTACGTGACAATTACTTTTTAATGCCTTGCACCAAGAGTGAAGCATATGGCTGATGCATTGACAAACATCGACGCATATCTTGCATTTCCATCAGCTCTTTGTCCTGGACCCGATTATAAACCATGCTGACGTTTTCCATTCCATGGGTACTTTCGATATTTGGACCGACTTGTGTGTAAACTGGCTTATAACCATCATTTCTTGGATCTGATATATCATTTTCGTCCTCATGTTGGTCATGCCTGCGATTTGACCAGCTATTTGTAGACTTGTTCAAAGTATCTTCAATTTCCTTACGGACCATCCTCTCATACTCCTCAGGGACGGGTTCTTCTTCGATTTCACGACCAAAAATATCCATTCTAATTTTTCTTGACGAACGATTGGCGTGCCTTTTTTCGTGCATTTCCTGTTTAAGACGTTCGAATTTCTGACGTTCGCTGTCCGAAAGCCAGACAGAGTTTTCCTAAAAAAAAACAAGCAGACTTAGATGACTTCACTATTCTTATTTTCAACCGTAACCTGCGGAAACACTTACTAGAAAATAATCTGACTCGTCGTCAATGACCTCGGTTCTCTTCTCCGAATTTCGATCGTACTCCAGAAGCCGGTCACGTTGCTCGAGGGCTTTCTTGAGGGCTTCGCCACCGCCTTTCTCCTCCAAAGTCTTCTTGAGACTCTCACCTTTTTTTGACGAGGACTTGATAATTTGCATTTCTTCCATTGAGCACACCAACTCGCCGCAAAAGAGACATGGTCCACTGCCTTCTTGTTCGCAAACAATTCGCCCGCAGCTTAAACAATTGTTTATAAGTTTATGCTTAGAAGCTTCACAATTGCAATGACGCCGTCCTTTGAGCATGATAGTATTGGGAACTTTGCCATCGTTCGTAAACAGGTTAACGTATTTTGTTTTCTTCTTTCCACCCCCGCTAACATTCTCACTCCCAGATTTCTCCTGTTTCTTATTAGTTTTTGTCTGCTGTTGGGATTGCATGGAAGCCTTCTTGTTGGGAATAGCTCTACCTAGAAGAATTTAAAGAGTTAAACTTCAATTTCAGTTTAGGAAAGCAAAAAACATACTGAAAAGTCGCTGTTTGCAGTCAACCATAAATAAACGATGTTCATCATATTCGGGATTCAACAGACTGGCAAAGTATTCGTCGAGCTCTTCGGAGTTTTTGATGGACATGATATACCTGAGACAAGGAGAACTTTATTCTGAAAACGTTTTTATTTCATTGTGGTCAACGACTTACTTTATCATGTCTTCGGGAACTTCGAAATCTAAACAAGAAGACAGACGATCTTTAAGCCATTTCTCCATTCTGAAAGGAATATAAATAAACGTCAAGGCTCAACAGCTTTTGAAAATGCAATTCGGTAGAACTCCTCCTGTAGTTGATCAATAGATTTATGGGATATGTTTCTCTGAAATTGGACCGGAGGAAGTTTCAGATTTCAGTAATTTTTGAGTTACTTCTTCTTTCATATATGTGGCTGAGGCTGACATCTGACAAATAAAAACAAAAATCGTTATGTACACTTATGACATTTTTTATTGATAGTGTTTCGGTGTACTTCAAACCAAAGGGCGCGTTCTTTTCATATGGCTAGAATGCAGTTCGTCCTAAATTTTCGCTTCAGCTTTTTTTTACCTTGCACCACCTAAAATTTGACATACGATGTTTGTTTATATTTTCATATTTATTAAATTTATGTTTATGTTTAGCGTGTTATAAATTCAAAACTTGGTTTTGACCTGGGTGAAGGGTTGCTGTACTCTCTAAAATCTTTCCTAACAGCGATATTGGGATTCTTTAGTAAATACTTTTTCTAGAAATGTATAGTAATGAAAAGGTAATAAGCGCCCAGCAGAGTTTATCTACAATACATTTACTCAAGAAAGTATAATATGCTATCATCTCTTTTTTTGAGTTTTCTCCAAAGAACAAAAGATCTCAATCGTTTTTGCTAATGACAACGAACTCAATAGAGTTTCAAACTTGCCTGACCCTAGTCTTATTTTTGTTTAGAAATTAGATAAATCATTGTAATAACAACTGATAAAACTTAAATAGTCTATGGTCTATGCAACCGAAACAAAACAAAAAGACCACCATATTCAAAGTAGCATCGTAATGATGTACTTCCATATATTATTCGAACTACCTTACCATCAACGACTATTCCTACACAAATTTTGGTTCGCACTGTACACTACCAACACTATCATACACTGCTATATATAAATTCAAATGTCAGAATATACAAATGGCGAAGAACAGAGACAACTCTATCACCATACCGTTTCCCACTACTAGACCAAATGAGAAAGCTATACAAAACTAATTTAAAAAATAAAACGAAAAGGAACACCAAAAAAATATACCCCAAAAAAAAAAAAAATAAGAAAAAACCGTTTATTCAGTCAAAGAAACGACGAGCGGACGGATAAATAAAGAAGAATTCTGTTATTTTGTTTTCCTAAATTATATACATCCCGTTATTCCTCTCCATTTGCCATTTATGGTCATTGTAATTTATAAATCAGCTGTTGCAACTACTCTCTATTTAATTAAGAGCTCAAATCGAATTGGAAATTATTTTTTGTCAGAAAGAAAAAAAAAAAATCATTACAAAAGTAAAACAAATCCAGATTTGTGCGTCTCGTTCTCGTCTCGCCTTCGTTGTCATCCAAGACTCGACTCGACTCTGGTGTGGATCTCCTTTCTCTTTGTGGCAGTTTTTTTCTGCCTTCACCTTACATCTCCTCTGAATTCGCTACATAAAAATTAAAAAAAAAAAATTGGGAAAATGTCTTGCGGTTACTAAATCGACGTTTTCCGTGATTTCTGTGGCGTATAAAGTGAAATTTTGAAAGAAAGTGCCGTCGATTGTCTGCTCCGGTGTTGATGTCAGCCAAGCTAAAAGAAAAATCCATACGCACACCCCTTTTTCTCTCGAACAATTCCCACTGTCAGTGCCACCCCTAATTTAAGTCGTGCGTTGTTTTTTTCCCTCAATTCTGGTGAAATTTGTTTATGCGAAATTGTAGGTTTTTCAATTAACCATCAACGCAATCGAAAGTTAACTTGGTTCGGTTGTTATCCAACTATCGGAAGAAAAAATAAAATTGTGTGAAACTTCTCCCACGACGCGACGTAACTGAATTCTTTTGCTCTCTGCTCTTCCATCCTCCTGTGCCGAGCCGACTTTTGTTCGTTGCTGGAATCATGTATCGAATCGGTCCAATTGGACGAAAACCGAATTTCCATTCGCGTGAAAAATGTCTAATTGGCCTTGTGCTGGCGACCTTGTGCCTCTTGTGCTTCGCTGGAATTTTCTTGCTTCCGGATAACTTTGGTGGTGAGCGCGTGCTCAAAGTGTACAAGAGTTTCCAAAAGGCCGGTCCCGAGATTTTCATACCGGCTCCACCGTTGGCTGCAAACGGACATGGTGGCAAGGATCTGGATCCCCATGTGCTTGGGGATCGAGTGAAGCTGCAAGCTAAAATCAAAGAAGAACTCGGCGATATTCTGGATAAGCCAGAAATTTTGCGACAATCAAGTGATGAAGTTGGTGGCGCAGGTGGTGGCGGTGGAGTTGGCATTGGCGCTGATCCTGGTTTAAATGAGAATGTAGGCGTGGCACCGGTTATTGAAAACGACCTTCAGTCGCAGCAGCAACAACAGCAATTGCTGGCCATGCAACAACAGCAACAACATCAAGTTGTTGGTGCCTTGCCACCGCCAGCTCTGAAGAATTCAATGAACGATGATGGACAAGACATGTTGCCAGTTGGCGATGTCGCACAACTACAAATGCCCATGGATGGTCATCCGGATCCAAGTCCCTCGGTCGAGGAGAAACGAATGAAAGTTAAAGAGGTAAGTAACATTTGATGAAAGTGGTTATGCTATGAAGTAATTTAGTGGTTTTAAGCTTAGGTAGAAGAAATTAAAAAAAAAACATAAGTTCATTGATTCATTTATCAAATTTATTAAAATCGAAAAATGCAAAAATGTTAAACAGATTTTAAAAATAATTTGTGGCAAGTAGAAATGTAAGAATGACGTAATTTGGAATCTGAAAACAAATTTTGTGTGTAGGTACCAACCTACTCACTGCGACAAGAGCTACCACATCATTTTGCTTATCAGTAGCAGTTATTGTGTGTCAGAAAAAATGTGTAAGACTCTTTTATGAATTGAAAATATTTTATGAGTTGACGGTGACAGATTTGGAAAGAATTGGCTTTGCGAACTTTTAGCTAGGTAAACAATTTTCAGACTTCAATTTTTTTCTCTGGTTTTAAAAAGCGTTCACAAAATTTCCCTTATGCTTTTTTTAACTTGAATGAAAGGAGCAGTTTGTAAAAATCTAAAAACCAATACAATTTAAGAAACGGGCTATAAGTTTTCTAAAAGTGTCGGAATATTCGGATAGTTCATTTAGAAAACATTTTTTTAAATGGTATTTTTTTGTTGACATCTGATAAACATTATTTTTCTAATAGATCTATTCACGAAGAAACACCTTGACATGGTCATTAACTGCTTTCTTTTAATGCATATTAGGACAAAGAGTACTGTTGCCAGTTTTTCGGATATCATTAAATTGGTGCTTGTTCACTTTTATCAGAAGTAATCCTTAATTGGAAGGCAATTCTTTAATAGCCCATCAATAAGAGACTATAGAAAATCAACACATTCTTTGCGATGACAAAAAGGAGGTACATAGGCAAGAGTACATTAAAGACTCAAAAACTGTCTCAATTGATCCAAATTTCCTTAATTAATGAAGATTTCTTAAAAAGCAACATACGTACACACAAAGTATAGCTCCCTATTTCAAAACTTCTATTTTTATTATTATTATTATTATTATTTTATTATTCATACATAAATGAATAGAATAATACTTAAGATTCTATTTTTAATTTGCCAGTTCATACCTAATTTCAAGATATCCCTAATCAATGTATTTCTTGATATAGAATAGATATGGAAAAAACTTTTATTTTGGTTGCACAGTTGTGTTGATGAAATTTGTTATTTTTTTAGAAATTCATAGGTACACAGATAACCACAAACTAATCAACTAAAAATTTAATATCGGTCGAGTTAGCGCTATCAATTTAAAATCAGTTTTAAAAACATTGAGGTATTGGTAATGCAATTTAAAGTATGACATTTGTTTAAACATTTAATTTCTATAACTGAGCTCCGCAATAAAAACAATGTAGCGCCCTTTTTTTTCTAAAATATACAATCTCTTTCATAAGACAAAACATTTTTTTTATTACACAACTTATTAATAGAAATCAAGTGACAATTGTTCAAACAAATTCCACACCGGAAATCTAGAAGTCATAGTTTACGATTTTGATCAAGCGTGTATACTCGTAATAATGATAACAATTTTTGTTCAGGTAGTTCTATGCAGTAGTTTAAAACCAAAATTGTGCGTGTACATAAATATTCCAATCCACATGTGTTTTTTTTTTATTTTTTTTTTCTTAGATAAAACATAAAGATAGCAAATGAGAATGAGAGATGATAATTTTGTCGTAGGTTAGTTATTTGAGATAAAGTTTTAAAAAGTTTACATCAAACTAGACAGTTTCACTTGTTACTCAACATTATTGATGGAAATTATGATTCTAATCAATAAGCTTTAAAATAACTTTACCACCAAGATTTGAAAACGAATTATTTTGAAACAATTCCTCATTACTAAATCTAAAAACAGTACTTTCTGTTTGTTTTAAGAAAATAATATTAAAATATTATTCGGCAATCTAAATTTTACTAAACATTCCCGAACGTACATATTTGCAGATTCCTTATCTTTATATTGAGCCAAGTTAAGTGACCTCTCAAAACAATCAATAGATAATGGTTGTTGTTATTTACTCCGCCCATAAATTCATCCAGATAAGAGTCGCGGTATATGAATGAAAAACAATAACACAACAAATATGTACCTACTCAAAATGTTGAAGTGGCATAGCTACTACACCTATTGATTGGTATCAATAAAAATCTGTTTTTATTGATAAATCAGATTTTCCATCCAATGAAAAAAATCGACGATATCGATAGTGTTCCCATCGAAAAATTGCTGTTCCTTATAGGAATTGAATTCGGCAAGTAAAATGAAGATTGGAAAAATTGTGTAAACAATTTGATCAAACAATAATAGTGAGCCATAGAAATTCTTTAAAATGTTTTTGGCAGAAGTTTTGCAATGGTTTTGTTGTTTAAAAATAATCTAATAAATACAAAATTTCTAACTAACCCATTGAAATGCCGATATTCTATTATAAAAATCGATATTTAAACAAAATAAAAGTTTTTTTGCATCCCATTATTTTTTGATAACTTTGATGCTAATCCATTATACTCGTACTCACTACATAGTTATGTATCAGTGAACTCTCTAGAATAGTTTATGCAGCCAATATTCTCTTATTTAAAATTTTAATATAAATTCATGAGACAAAGCCACTGGTTGCTGTATACCCATTCTTGAATTCAAACACATCGTTTAGAAAAAGAAAACTATCTACATATAAAGAGAAATCGCAAATTATAATAAAAAGGATGAAGTGAAAAAAAATATGTCAAATGTTTTATTTAGCTTTAAATTTGTTGTTCAGCTCTCTCGAATTGTTATTCGTGTCAACGGAAAAATCTCTAAGCCAAACGTTCTTTAGTTGACTTATATATGTTGGATCTGGATATAGAATAAGTTTAGTAAAGAGAAAAAGAAGAAAAAAGCATTCAATGATTTTGTGTTAATATTATTATGCAAATCGTTATCATTAAATTATTTATGATTATAGGTACCTATCTTAGAAGAAATCCAGTTTTAAATTATGTATTTTATATAAAGTTCAAAATGCAACGAATGGGGACTGGTTTTTTTATTGCTGCTTTTTATTTCCTTTTTTATTTGGCCAAAATAGAATCAAAAAAGAGCACACAAAATAGCAATTTTTACCTAGTTACTATTTATATAAAATATTTACTTCTGATTCTATTAGAATTATGAAATTTGATGGACCGATATTTTCAACACAGACATTTTTTGAACAAATAATTTATCATATTATGTACATTATATGCATGTATTCAAAGTCTTAGTTAGAGCAAGCTTATTTCAAAAAGTAATAAAAGGAAATGACAATGACTTAGTCACTGTTAAAGCATCGGTTCCTGTCGATTACTTTAGTCAAAGAAAAATTTTAATGTATTAATTGCTCAAGTAATTTCATTTGTTGTTGACCTTGAAGTGCTACGCCGCCGCCGCCGCATGTCTAATTAGCTCCTCTCGACCTTCTGTGAAGAGTTTATACAACTTGGATACTTTTTATTGAAGTCAATCAATTATTCTCACTTACTTAAAAATATATAACAATAGTGTATCCATGTCAAATGAATATAAAATTATAATCCGAGAATAAAAGCGAAAATAAAAATATACTCGTAATTTAAATTCAACCAGCTGCTCGCACCGCGTCCATTATGAAGGTTCATTTCAAAAAAAGCCACGCAAGTTCATTAACTGACCTTATTCTTTTTTTCCAACAAAATTAACGCTTTCTTTCAGTTATTTCTCTTTATAGGTATTATGGGTATGAGGAAATGTTTCATTAAAAATTCTTACCTTAGGTAGAGCTTAGAGTTTGCATTTCCTCATTTTTATAGCAACTCAACAGCCTCTTAACTTTTTGGTCAATTTGCAGAGAAAATGTTTTGTTTTTTTTTTTTAGAGGCGTTCGTGTTTTTATGATGATAGTGACCTCAATATGGGTCCCAACTTGTGTGTTTAGACTTCATTTGTGATTCAGCAACACACTAACGTGTTCTATATTAAATAAGAGAAAGACAATTCGAGAATCTAGAACATTTAACAAAAATTAAAACAAAATAATCATCATTATTTTGTCGGCAGTGAACGCTTCATGGATGTTGTGTCGGTTCATATGGAACATTGGACATACAACTCTCGTACCTATTGCAATTGAAAACTCAAGTAAATAAAATAGATTTCAGAGTGTTCAAAGTTCAAAACATCTCGGACAATCTCTGTTTGTGTGGTCATAGTATGTATAATAGTGTACTTAAGTATAAAACGCATTTATTTGTTTTTATTTCAGTTAAGCAATGTTGTTGCTAACAGCATTTTCTGACAACGGCGGCTAAGCGGCCTTTCGGCGCGGTGGTGGCGGCGGCTGTATGTAGTAGTCAAGAAGTGAAAATCTAAAAAACGTGACCACAATTCTATAATGATGATGACGCGTCATGACGGGGCAAAACTTGTGTAGGTGTTGGAATTTTGATTAAAATACAAACGGAATTCCACATTGTTGCATATTCTATATACAACACACTCGTGTTTATAGATAAAATCACTATTTACTGTATATATGTATATACTTTATACATTTTTAAAGCTAATGCATAACAGTTTAAGTTGGTAAAAAAGAAATGCCAGGCATTTTGCCGGTAAATAATGGCGTGCGTTCCACTTGGCTGATGGCCAATGTCAAAATGTCCACTGACACCAGTTGGACTTGGACGTTTTTTTTTTTGTTGAAAAATATATGATTTTAATTTATTTATATTTTTCGTTTTCAAATTGAAGAAATAAAAACCAGAAGGGGTCTTTCTCTTACTATGTAGTTTTATTTTTTCAATTCTACTTAATCAATACGATCGTACAATGGATTTTTTTAAATTTAAACATTAGTAGCAACCGGCAAAATGATTTCCTGTCGATTGTTTAATAAATTATACATTAATATGGAGTATGATTTGAATTTGTGATGATAACAAATAAGGGCAAAGGAAGGTTTTTTAAGTACGGAACAATATGTTAGGATTAGATTTGTATACTTTAGTGAGCGTAGGTAGTTTCAATGTTTACTAATTTGTAATTTCTTGATTATAGTAATTTTATAACAGCAAATTTGAAAAATTGCAATGGTGAATCGTGGTACTATTGTTGAAAAAGAAGCTGAGGATATCGATAGGTCTTTAGGATATTTTGTGTTTAAAGCATGTGACTGCTTTGTTTTAGCTTGTTCGTAATTTTTTGGATACCGTGTCTACCAAATGATTTTATCCTGCTCACAAGATTAATGATTGTTTTTGCATTGTTAAGTAGAGGTCTTAAGGACATGATATTTTGCATTTTAGATTCTTCTAGGATTGAAAAAAAAAACTTGTCCAAGTTAATTCTACATCAGCGAGATTGCTTTTAAGTAAACATTTTGAAAGTTCATAAATAAAATAATATTTTATACATAAATATACCGTTACGGAAACTACATACAATTAAGTTTTGAACTTATGTAATGTAACTATAACGGGCTTTGTCAGAATTCCTAAGTTTAGAATAATTTCTTTTATGCAATTAAAAACGAGTTAGAAGTCTATCTCTTTTGATCTAGTAGCGATGTTATGTAATTTCGTTCTTAAAATCAAATGGATTTTATTTTGGGTTTATAACAGCAACTCTCACTATGCAATAAACTTAATTTGTATCTCGTGTTCATCATCATTGGAATTAGTTGGAAGCGAAGCGTAAGAAAGGGGTTATATTATAAAACAGGGAGATTTGATAAGAATTAATACTACACGTGAAATTGCTCCTTTATCTATGCCACTGATTACTTTGTTTATGATAGGAATTATACTGGTTTATTTATGATCAAAATTAGTACCAACTAATTTATAAGTAAACATGCAATGATTTCCTTTTACTCTATGTTAAAGTACTTGAACTTGAAATTGAAATTAGACAACATTGTGTAGGTACTAGAAAATTAAAAATGTTTGATCTAATTTGTTTATTCAAGTGTTTCGACTTAAAAGTAGTATGGATACCAAATTAATCAAAACAAAATGCTTAATTAATATTCATTTCATTAAAAGTAAGAGCTCATAAAATAAAGTTTTAAACTTACTGTTGGCTTAAACTTCTGCTTACAAGTGTTGGGCGTTTCAATCACACCGCTAAGTTTACCTTTCCCTACTTAATATACTAAAATAGTTGACACTTAACTGAGAATTTGTTCACTTAAGTAAATACAGCTTAAATTTATTCAGCTTTGTTAAATAACTTGAATTATTTAAATTATTTACGTTATCAGTTGTTTAAATACTACTATATTATAAACCATACACTTTGAATCGTGTGATTGAGTTCGAGAAGAGAACTTGAAAAATAATGATTTAAAAAGGGACTTGCTAACCTAAATCCTGGCATGGCAAGTATTTATCATACGATTCAAGACTTTGCAACTTAAGACATTCTTCTATGACAGCATTTAACTTGCTTTTATATAAACAAAGATCTAAGTTCATAGTTCAAGATCTCGCTTATGTTTCGAAAACTAACCTTTCTTTTTTTTATCCGTCTTTGTGGATTGAAACCAACCTGTCTTTTCAACTGAACTTGCATTGTTAATTTATGAACCACCCTTATGACTCCAGACTAGCCCATTCAACTCTAGATCCGCATCAGAGCCAGAGACCGTCCGTCCTCGTCTGTTAAATAACTGATTTAATTCGCTTTCAGAGCTCTGGGTCTAGACACGATTTTGTAGTTTCCATCTTGAGAGGTCATGAAAGCCATTTCAATAATTTAATGTATCCCACTCATACAAATGCAGAAAATTCAAGACCTGTCTTTCCAATTTAAGATCCTCATATTGAGTGACACTAATGACAGAAATATTTTTTGTTGCATATCGAAAAGGGGCTTTAACTGGAAATCCACCAAAAAATTATGTAATGGCAATTCCTTCGTATTTTGTTTGTATACAATTCTCAGGTGTTAACTATATACATAGTATTATAAACTTGTCAATCAATTAGTATCTATAAATCAGAAAAAAAAACAAACAAAACACACACATGCAGCAAAAAACCTAAACCTGTTTTCATGTTCGTTTGCCAAACAAAAAAGTCAAAAAACGTTTAAACTTGTGTTCTACTTACTCAAGAATCTAGTTGCAAATAAGAACAATTTATTTGTCAATACCTAGTTCGGTTTTTGGTGTTGAATTTGATGATCACGATTCACTATAGTATCGTTTAAATGTGTTAACATGTTAATCAATGGTTTTCTTTTAGGTAATCACCGCGATCCTTATGTGTGTCAGTCTAATGGCAGTTAAAACAGTTAGCAACAAAATTGGAATTTTCCCAGCTAGCTACACTCAAATTAAGCAAAGTCAAATACTTTGCATTTAAGTCAGTAGTCATTTGTTCATCTGTACTCGTATGACTCAAATCTCATTACTTTTTTCCCGCGTGGTTTTAACCCACGTCAAAAAACTACAATTAAATAATTAACTCATTTTATTTAACAATTTTAATTCATAATACAAATTTAAACTGTTTACAAATGCCAACTTCCCTGTCATTTGCACTTTGAAATAATTTATAAAACGTCATTGTCATCTTTTTATAGGTACTTGTACTCGTACTTTCGTATATTTTCCCAGAATTTCACTCATCATAATTCCCAACGTATTAACACTGTCACTATGGTTGGCTTTGTCATTATAATTTCTGAAATGCCGTCAAAGTTTGAAAATTTTTAATTAACCTACCATAGCGGCAACAGCACACCAGTCAGCATACTCTTTGGGGAACAAAATGCGATGATTGACGTTCCAGCTCGACGCGACGACCGACGACGACACAATTCCAACTAAAATAATAAAAACAAAAACAGTTTCATACATAATCGTATGTACGGGTACATTGCTAAAGAAAATGTATGTATTTATGAGACAAGTGAATTTTTAATTAAATGCGATTAACTGCACATGCAAATAAAATACACACCGCACACTGCGATGCACTGTGCAAAGAAATATAAGAATGACGCTGTCAATGTTTTCGAATGAAACCATTCAAAGAGCATTCCGATGAGAGACGTCATCATTATTTGGCTTGTGTGTAAAACTGTAAATGCGATGTCTGTGCTGACAATCTCCCTTGAGAAAGATCCGTAAATGTAATTAACGTTTCTCTGACAGTTCGTTTCATTTAACTCGCATTATTTTATCACGTATATCTGCTTGTACTTATAATCGTGTCGTTGAGTTTTATGTTTTTCTTGTTTTTATTTTTGTTGTTGTTGTTGAGCGAATGTTTTTTAGAGAGATTTAACAGATCAACATAAAAATGTACACTGCTGTTAAAATTTGTTTTGTTGTTGGCTAAATTATTTTGAAAAGTGACATGTTGTTGATTCTTAAAAATCAAGAAATTAAACCATTGACACTTGACGTTTTAGGAACTATTGTCTGCTATAATAAACTTTATGATTTTACATAATTGTTCACTGCCGAAAAAACATTATCAGTTTTAGCAATTCATTCCTTGCTTACGTCTATTTTGTTTTTCACAAACGTCAATGTATTCGTTTGCTTCTTTCAATAGCTCGAGTGACACTTTTTGCCACATTACTTGGATATTTTTGACAATTTATTATACACACCACTGTATATTGCACTTGAGATTTAGATTTTATGATGTACTGTCAGTTTTGTGTGATGAAATAATTGACGTCTTTGTTTGGATCGCCCTAGTTTCTCTTAGAAAGAGCAAGCCATTTATAAAATTGTGTATATCTTTTTGGATCAGTCTTATACTTCACTAAATCTCCTGACCTATTTCCATTTTTAACGAATTATAATAAACAATAGACAAGGACATTGTGCATTTTGTTTAAATGATGCATACATACTCGTATTTGAAATGAATGCCCAATTTTTTGAAAACCGTATTCCCATTACAACGCACGACGAATTTAAAATAAGCCCTGTGGCATTTTAGTGCGATGATGGGAATTCTAAATCTAAGGGATTCCCTTTTCCTATTTGAATGTCATATTTTTATCCTTGGCCTGTGTGATATACATACATATGTATTTGCATCCAAAAATGAACATATACATATGTACATTTAAAGTAATAATTCATCCCATGAGCATGAGGTGTTTTACTGGGAACGACAACGTTTGAATTTTCCACATCGAGTTATGGCAAATCGATTTTTATTAAATTATAATTGATGCAGAATTTATAGCTGGAACATGTTTTTGATTTCAAAAAGTGAAAATAGAATAAAATATGATTTAATGGAATGATGCTTGAGTGAATTTCAATGGAAATTGTTTAAGGCATCAAGATAGGCTTATATTGGAAATAATTAATGGATATTATATTTGCAATCAATAGAAATGTCAATGAAGTGCCAATAAATTGATTCGGCCAGGTTAGAGGTTTGGAATTAAGTGTTCTACTTTGTTCTATTATTTTTTTGTTGGACTATTAATTTTTTTTTTAATGTTTAGTAGTGCATCGTATCTGAATGACAATTATCCATCCAATATCATGTAACGTAACATAACATTACTAAATGTCAATAAATGTTGCGTTATATGACAGCTGACCAATTAGAAACCCCTTAAATGAGCAAACTTGAAAATTCAGTGCTTAGCTGAATCACTAGTGAAAGCATTCAGTCATTTAATGTTTTGACATTTAAATTCTTCTAAAGGTGTGTTTTGTTGAAATGACATAAATATATGCCCTTCACTAATTGTTGGTAGGTTTAAAAAAAACGCCAAAATCTATTGTTTTTGAGTTAACTTTGCTTCGATTCTTTAAACCATTTAAAATTCTAATAAAAATAATCAATATCAATATACTTACTATATATTCACTTCTCATGTGAAAAGTAATTTTCCTGATTCATTTTTATCTGTCATAAATATTTAGAAAATATATGTACTTCTTTCGATTGATTTGCATTTTTCCCGTCCTTAACCCAAAAAATAAGACATCAGTTGCTACTTCAATCAGATTCATCAGGAAAGTTCTCCTTAAAAGGATTTCTTTTTGTCATTTCACTATCGAAGATTTAAGATTTAAAAAAAATATAACAACCCATTCTTATCCAACTTAAAAATAAATCATCTTTATGTTAAAGAAATCCTAGCAGGATTTGAAGAATGAATGAAAATGAAACGAATTTGAAAGGCAACATTTTTTCAATCATTTAAATTTCTTAGAGTAATCCTTCCGTGCGCAATCCATCAAAGGTGTCAGCAAAAAATACAAAAAAAAAAAATACGAGAACGAAAAGTCTCCAAGAATTTGATTGACATTAACTTAAGCTCCCCGTTTATATTGATCCCATATATGTATGTACGAGTGTATATGAAGAAATTTGAATACATTTTTCCAGAGCTTGGGTGTTTCCGTCAAAATACAAAAAAAAAAAATGTATAGAGTATATCCTATATCCTTTTAGCAGGCGAGGCGGTGACAAAAATTGAAAAGAAGAGTGATGGCGCATTTTAGGTTTAACACTTTCTTTCCTTTTATTTTTTTTTTTTTTAAGAAGAAAGTGATGAAAATCATCGCTTTTCACAAATTGCGATAAGACATCATCTTGCTTCGCTACTTGGGATTCGGATTGATGATGAAACCCAACGCGCTTCAGGGCATTGTTTGAAAAATATCACACTTGAACTATTTTGTAGACGACGACCGACGACGACGACGAAGACGTTCATGACATGAACGTAAGGTTTTCTACTTCTTTTTTGTTGTTGTTTTTGATAGAGCTCTAGACAGACAGTACAAAAAATATCCTGACTATCGTGACACTGCAAAGGGTGTTTCGGTTATTTGTGTACTTTTTTGGAAGAATGTTTTTTGAAGATAGAAAAAAGTTTTATTAACGAAGCCAGTGTTCGAGATTTTGAAATCTCTTTATTCATTCGAACAATTGAAAAAGAAAATGTTAAAAATCGAGATGTTTTTTTTTTTTTTATTTTCTTAGAAAATCATTCTGGAACACTCTGTCTTGATGCACATCTTATAGGAAATTCTTAAGAATGAGGACAACTACGAAATGAAAAATAAAATCCTTGGAATAGTGTTAGGAGTTGTAATGAATGTGCATTGGCCCGAAATAGCTTGGAAAGGGCAAAAATCTATGAGATATGAATTTTTAATAATACTGAAAGGAAAAACGAAAATAAAAAAAACCTGTAATCATAAAAACGACAACCCTAAAAGATGCTCCTTTGTATTCATTAGTTTGACAAAGATTATTATCAATTGCTATACATAAATATTTGTATGTACATTTATAAGATACATTTACATATACATAATACATATTTAGAAGGTAATGAAACAGGCTGATAATAATTGTAGAGGTCTTAAGGAAAGAAATATATAGATAAAGTCACTGTTGTCATTGACATTGAAGATGTTCTTGAAGTTTGACTTTTCAAGGTTTTCTTTTTGAAGGAGAATAAAATTGCTTCGAACCTAAGAGTGCTAAAATAGATTTGTTTATAATAAATAAAGAATTTTTCTTATTACAAAAAATAATTTCAAGTTAATGGCTGTAAACATAGTTTTAAATTCAGTTACGGAAGCTAAAGTTCAATAATTTTGAAGATGTTGAACTCTGGAAGAATTTCCATGAGACGATGTATTGACTTATTCGAGTCGAATTATATTTTGACATCTCATATTTTATCTCGGTCTTAACGCAGGTTTCAAAATAATAAAACGTCAAAATGAGTCCCATCTAAAATCATCTTTTGTTGACTAATATGTCAAAATTGGTAGGTTAATAGATCCCAAACAAAAAGCTAAATGTAACTTTTAATTCGCAATAAGAAGTTGAGCTATTGACATAAGTTATAATGTCTAAAAGTCAGTTCACAATAAGAAAATAAATCGTAGACATAAAGACCTTTTTGTTTTACTATAAATTCGTCTCCAATGGTGCTTGTTCCCTTCCACTTCTCGATTCAATTGTTTTTGTCGGTTTTATTCATTCGGTGTATCAGAGCTCAGAAGACTCGACTCGAGTGGTGGTGCATTTTTCCCTTTGCGTCATTTAATTCTTCAATCCTACTTTAATCGAGTGCACACAACGCAACGTGGGCGTCTAGAATATGCTCTTTTGATTCATCAAAGTTCAGTGACATTACTTCCCATTGCAAAAAAAAAAAAAAATCTTTGGCGGCGACGACCAACCGACGACGACACGAAGTAAGGGTGGCCATTGTATTATAATATAGGATGTATTTTATAAGAATTATAATCACTGCACTGCACTGCAAGAACCATCATTGTCATCAATTCCATCATCTTCATCTCGACACAGCTGAAGCACATTTCGCAATTTTAATTGTACTCGTCTACCAGAGCAATGTCTATTCTACATGCGAAGACTCAAAATGACTGCGTCCGACGACGTCGTCGTCCTTTGTCTGTCAAGAAGAACGAAAAAGTCGAAGAGAGAGAGAGAGGGAGATAGTAAATCCCACTTCAAATGTGACTTTAAAAATCGATAACTGTTCTTTTTTGGTTTCTATTGTCAAGTTGCATGCTCCTGAGATTATTATAGCCAAGCATCAATCATGGTACAAAAAAGAGGTGCACTGGTTCTGGTATGTTTCATTTTATTGTTGTTTCAGAATTGTTTTTTTTTTTCTTTTCTTTAATGAACCATTTTATAACGTCTGTATGGTATTTTTGCACAATTTGTTTGCTTTAAAAAAAAAAAAAACAAATCAAAAATGAATTTTATGAATAGATTGGTTTTATTTACGTTAGCTAAGTAAATATTTTATCATCAGTACAAATTTACTCAGTTTGACAGGAAGTCATTTTTAATAAGTAAAAAAGAGAAAAGCTTTTTTTAAAAAAAAGATATAAATAAATTTAAAAAAAATGTTGATTGAAAAACGGTGATTGAAGGTTAACGCTCCTTTATGTGATTGGTGTGATTGATTGCTTAGCAAATTTGTAGGTTATCTATTGATCTATGACAGATTGATCTTGTTTTACTGGTGAATAAACACAAATTGTGTTTGTATTTGGTTTTGATCTCACATTTGCATGATGCATTTAAAAACCGATTTTTTTAATTGATTTTTGAAGGCACACCTGTATGTATATTGTTGAAAAGTGGAACTTAATTGCTCAATTTAAGAGACTAACTTACTTCTATAGTTTAATTTTTACTGGAAAAATGAGATATAAACCCTCTTATACCTACAGTGATGGCCAAAACTAAAGCACGAAAAAATATCATTTCATAAACACAAACACAAATGATATTTTTATAATTTTTATTTTTTCTTATTTGAAAATATTTGTCTATATTTAACAGCTTTAAATTTGATTTTAAATCTTAACATATTTCAGAAAAATTAAAAAAGTTGAAAATTCATCACAAAGTACTTGGACAAAACTAAAGCACATTTTTGTTTTTATGTGCAAAGAAAGAAAACAAAAAGTTGTAATGTTAGTATTTAGTGGCGTAACCATTATTTTTGATGACTGCATCACATCGACGAGGCATTGAGGCAATAAGATTGTCAATTATGTTTATGGGGATGTTTTCCCAAGCAGTTTGAACTTGTTGTAGTAGTGAAGTCAAACTGTCACATTTTGTTCGATCAATCCTCTGATCTACAATTTCCCATAGATTCTCTATGGGGTTGAGATCAGGGGATTGCGCTGGCCACTTCATAACTGTAATATTGCCTTCATTAAGCCAATCTTTCACCAGTTTAGCGGTATGCTTCGGATCGTTGTCATGTTGGAAGATCCATCGCAACGGCATATTCTCCTCCGCATACGGAAGCATGACGTTTTGAAGGATTTCCTTGTACATGAAACGATCCATTATACCATTAATTTTATGAATTGGCCCAACTCCTTGACTGGAAAAACATCCCCAAACAATAATGTTTCCCCCACCATGCTTCACAGTTGCCCTGGTAAATCGAGGATTGAGGCGTTCGCCTTTCGGTCTTCGTACAGTGCGAAATCCGTCCAATCCTTTTAAATTAAACTTCGATTCATCTGAGAAAAGGACCGTCTTCCACTTTTCGCTCGTCCAGTTAAGATGTGATTTGGCAAATTCTAATCGTGCACGTCTATTCTTTAGGGAAATAAATGGCTTTTTTGCAGCACGACAAGCTTTCCAGCCGCTACTAACCGCTCTTCGCCGGATAGTTCTGGACGAGATTTCTAAGTCTAATTCATTTTTTATTTTTTTAGAGGAAATGTAAGGGTCATTTTTTATTAATCTCATTATTCTGTTGTCACAACGCGACGTGGTTTTTCGAGGTCTACCGCCATTGTGAACTGTTCGCACGAAATCGAGCTATTATTCGAGAAATAACTGTATGGCTGATACTATATTTTTTCCCAATAAATGTTACCGATTCACCGTTTTGAAAGTCCGACACTATTTTCAGTTTAAGTTCATTTGAATATTTATTCCGCGCCATTTTAACATTTATTATTAAAATTTTAAATTGTAATCGTTAGCACCATCAAAGATCCGCTATTAACTTCTTATTTTTTGCTTAGAATATTCTTGACTAAATATCAAGTGAAGTTAGTAGCATTTAAAAAGTAAGTTGTAAAATTTGATAACTGGTAGACAGTAATAGGGTGAATGTGCTTTAGTTTTGTCCAACTACTTTGTGATGAATTTTCAACTTTTTTAATTTTTCTGAAATATGTTAAGATTTAAAATCAAATTTAAAGCTGTTAAATATAGACAAATATTTTTCAAATAAGAAAAAATAAAAATTATAAAAATATCATTTGTGTTTCACTTTTTATTGCGATGTTTATGAAATGATATTTTTTCGTGCCTTAGTTTTGGCCATCACTGTATGTTTATCCCTCTTAAATGTGAAGTGTGATAATAGTTGGGTTGAAAGTCCACATAAAATGGTAGGCATCATCCATTGCCACTCTTAATATTCTACAACGTTAAAGAGTCATAGGCCGACTTGTTCAAAAGCTGAAAATGATTTTTTTATTCACAACAATGTAGAAAAATGTATAATTTTACAATTTTCAAAAATGTGGACTTATGCCACAATTATAAAAAAAAAAACAATTGCAAAGAAATAACTTCACACGAGGCATAGCCTCTTCAAAAGTGGAGACATTTTGGTTTTGTGATTGTACTGGGGTAAGTTAAAGGTCCAAAATTGAATTGTGGACCTATGTCCCCCCCAAGCAGTCAAAAAGTACATTGTGGACTTTTGACTTGACTCTGTATTTCAAAAAGGAAAGAAAAAACATAAAATTAAAGACTTTTACTCCCTCAAAATCAATTGTGAACTTATGGCCTACATTCTTTGTTACTTTACATTAGTATTGATTATTTTATTGTTTTTGAATCATGGCCTCAAGACTACAAACAGAGTCAGTTTAGATATTTATTTTATTGAATGTTTAAATGGGTTTCCCAATTTTTGTTTTCTCCTCAAAATAAATAAAAATACATGAATATAAATATAGTTAGACTAAAACCAAATTTTTGACAAATTTAATTTAGGATTTTTTTTGATAAAAACTTTTAGATAAAATATTAATTTTTTTGTTTACTTTATTTTCAGGTAAGTTGATCGAAAGTGATCGGAAATTGAATGTCACAGGTTTGTACCTTCGTTTACATTTTTATAATTAAATTAATTATTATTATTACATATTATTAAATTTTATTGGCACTTAACTAAATTAAGAAATATACGTTTCTATGCAAAATATATGATAAAAGCAAATTTAGTGTCATTTCGTTATAGTTGTTAAAATTAAAAGCGAATTTCAAACTGTCAAAGATGAGTATAACAACTCAAACCGAATATTCATTAGTCTAATGTCAATGAAAAAATTCAAACAAAACTCAACTGTTAAACTTTGTTGGTCTTAACGAAAATTAAGTAGGTGTAAAATATTCATCAATTAGATTTTATTTGAAAGGTTTTTTTTTTAATTTTAGACTCGCGTGCCGTCACTTTTTTTAAATCAATCTATCATTCATTAAAAAAAACACATTGAAAAGACTTAACGAATGTTGTTTACAATACACCTTCTCTATAATTACATTTTAATGTCCAGGAAATACGTTATGGTCATGGAGCGACCTTTCTTCGACCCGCGACGCAGCATGTAGGCTAAATAATATTTACAAAACAAAGCCCTAAGAATGTCAGTGGAAAACAAAAATAAAATTCAAATAATCCACCCCCCTTAGTTTTTCTTTTGAATTCAATTATTTGCATGGTTGATAGATGGGGGTAGTTTTTTTTTTTACATGCTATTTCCCCCCAAAGTCAAAAGGCTAAAAAAAACTGTAAATACGGAAATAAACTTGGCCTTGAAGTCAAGCATAATTCGCATAAAAAAAGAAAATTTATCATATAGAAAATTTTCTTTGAAAAACCAGTTTATGTGTGTAGGAAAATGGGTTTTCGTATAGAAAAATATAAAATGCACGACTGGATTCACACGTTTTTTTTTTCTGCCAAGGGAATGGAAATAAAAAAAAAAAAAATGTATTTATGTCTGCTCATAAAAAAGTAACCCGCCATAAAGAAAAAAGGAAAAAAATCAAATTATCTTTTATCTACGAATGTACAGGGTCTTCTGTACCCATTCTTTGGGTGGCGTCCACCCAAAATGTCAAACTTCCCACGAATTTGACACATAATCGAGGCTGAATTTGATCGAAGACCTACACAAGAATAAGTCACCTCCACGTGAGATGACCATGTCGTCGAAATACTCCAAGTTTCTAATATACTGAGAGCTGGGTAGTGCTTCGTTCTGTCAAAACTACGTGTCATCCACTTCAGGCTAAAAGAAGTTTATAGAAATCGAACAGGCTTACGTCAGCCTTAAAAAATATGAACCAAAGTCGCCGCCAGCTCAAATTTTGGTATGAATTGGGAGCTTTTGAATCTCATTTGGACTAGACCGAGAAATGTCCATCCCACATCGACAAAGATTTTTTGATGGAAATTAGGGTCAGCATCCAACCGCCTCAGAGTACATTGGGCTTACACACGCCGCTTCATTGTATGGTTGTTTACCTTTAGCTCTTCACGCACCCCGCAACCCGAACGAAGAACGTTGTAAATTGGCGCCCGTCGAAAACCTCACTTTGACTAAATTATACATTCCTATATAAGGAGGAAATTTCTGATATCAGACTCGGGTTCAAGTAACCCTTTTATCTTTTAGCTTCCCTCTATTCAAATACATAATATTTCCATTTTTTTTTCGTCCGTCCGTTGGTTTCGACTTTGTAAGCACCTTTGTTAAACATTAATTCCAACACCTTATTGTTATCTACAAAGGTAACAACAATAATTTGTAACCATTTTGGCCCCCCAATTAAACTCATTCTTTTGTATTTACTTTCTGTTTATCGTGTTTACATTTAGCTTTTTCTTCGAAACCCCAATAACCAAACCACAAACCGTTTACTATGGAGTATATATAGATTGTAGTAGGTACCTACCTACCTAATAACTATTAATTTTCTCCACCACTAGCCGAGTGGAAATAGAAATAGAAATGAAAATGAAATTATTATTCTGTTCGATACCAATTCCCATCTAGGGTAAAAGAAAAACCGCACACCACACATTTATTGCACTATACTACCGTTTAGTGATGCTTTCCCGCCCATTTGTGCTTGAGTTTTTCTATTTTTTTTCTTGTGTATTTTTTTTTTTTACTTTATTTTATTACTTTTCCAATCAATTTGCCATTTGAAACAACCTTCCCTGTACAAGTGTATATACAGCGCCCTCTATCTGTGCACACAATGGCCACTTCAACTATACATTTTGCTTTTAATGCTGTCATTTCGTTTGAATTTAATTCAACCCTTGGCCGTGATGTGATGGCGGGCGGAGTGTAGCTGTAGATTCTTATTGTCAATGCTTTCTAACTGCCATGCCGCAGTCGGTGTCGGTCGGTTAGGTGGTTTTGGGTCTGTTTTTTTTTGTGTTGGTTAAGGGTTTTAATAACACACAGCTTGGTGTACCTATATTTGCTTTTCAATTTAACTTGTTCCTTGGTATGGTTAATATTGCTTATGGTCTACTGTCTACCTACCTACACCATCACTTTTGATATCGGTTTAACTGTTTTCTATAAATGTCTTTTTTTTGTTGTCTATCTCATGATGACCAAAGACCGTGGCAGCGACACCACATGGTTAATTTGAGAAACACTTGTCTAGACAAGAGCCTTAAACACCACACGGATTAGTTTAGTTTTCACTTGTATATCATTGTTGTCTCTCTTTCACATACTATTTATTTCCATGTATGTATGTGTGTGTGTGTCTGTGAAGTTGGTAGGAAAAAGTTTAGCTGTCATATCATGTGTCACTATAGTTGTCTTAACAGGGTAACAACTCAGTTGGAACTAATCCCTTATTACCATTGGATTATAATAGCTTTAAATGTTTTAACATCGCTGATTAAACTTCATCTTGTATGTATGGGTTATGGATACTGATGTTTTTGAGTTAAACGTCATGATTTAAATCACTTTTGTCATTATTGAATTTTGTGATCCATGAAGCACAATAATTGTTGCATGTTATAAAGAATGAAGACCTTGAACTTGCCAACAAGCCAGAAAAATGTTCTCGTAAATCACAAATAACGAGAAAAGGAAAAAAAAAGAACAACACACAGAGGGAGAAGGAGAAGTCTGAAAACTCAATTAAGGAACGGCATCCTTTGCAGACTTCAGCGAGCTGTAAATCAATATATGTATACCAAATGTCAGTGCCATACATTTAAATATATATTCGTATATGAAGTTAAGAACAAAGTCAAAGGCTCTGCTTTACAATTTTTTTCCCTTTTCCCTTTTCCCTTTTCCTTTTTTATTTTTTATTACTTATCCATCGGTAATTAATGAAAAAATAAATGTGAAAAATCATTTTTCCGTGAAAATAAGTGTGACGAAGATACGTAAGACATTTACCCCAATTACACTTCCAAATGTCAAAATATCTACATTCGTTAAGTCTTAGCATGAACTGTCACTGATTAAAGCATGTTCAGCTGTCATTTATAGCAGATACGTCATAGATTAAATAATTAAATTAAAACTATACATATACTATGTATTTGTAGCATGTGTTTTGTTTACATATATAATTTTTGACAGCAGGCCACTTACTCTTAAAATTATGCGGAATTCGCACTTTGCGTTTGAAATGTCTGCATTCAAGACGCACCCATTATCTACACCCCACCCACATCAGCATCAAAAGAACAAAAAAGTAAATACGCAAAGCATTTCAACATTCTTACCAACAGAAAATCACACGCTTATAATTTTTCAACGTTCGTTGAGTTTTCAATTGTATTTTTTTTATTTAACAATTTAACATGATTCGATTATCATTATCATTATCATTAAATTTAATGTTTCGTTTTATTTCATTTTCATATTATTATTTTAAAATGAAATATCCAATGTTGTGTGTTGTGTAGGTATACCATACCGTCTACAAGCTACAGAATGGTGTTCTATACATGATTTCAATTTCATCTGAGAGAAATTGAGAAGAAAAAAGTTCATATTAAATGTTTCAATTCAATGAATTTCACATAAATATTGTTGTGCTGAAAAAATGCAACTTCGCAAAAGGGGAAATTTGAGAGCAAAAAAGATAGTTATATATAGCCAGGGAATTTCTGAAAAGCTTTCAGTTAAATGTAGCTCAGTTAAAGAGTTGCCAAATTTCAAAAATGTTTCGAAGCTTTTGATTTGTTCCGTCAATAACGAATTCAATTTCCTTGTTTGTAAAAAAGCTTTAAATAAAAAATGGAAAGTTAAATATTTAAAGCCGGTAATAGTTGAACAAGATTTAATTGAAAGTTCAATCATATTAAATCGTGTCTTGAGTTGAATGGTTACCTTTACAAAAAATAGCCCAATGTGTAAGTGTCATGTGCACCGTTTGAAAAATTGAGAAATATTGACAAATTTGAGCTTTGGTTATGAACGCACCCTTCAACCAGCAATTGTCAATTTATATCATTTATTATCCTGTCACTTTGTGCTTTTTTCACAAAGATCATCATTTTCTTTGACAAGTGAGCAGTACTTCTTCTCCATGAACATGAAAAGTTTTACACTCAAAGTTTATTAAAAAAGTATCGTTCAGTACAAAAAGCACCAGGTAAACTCTGTCAAAGCGAGAACAATGGGTTTTCGTTAAGCTTTTCTGCTGAAAGCTTCGCAATTATTTCCCACCGAAGACCGAAGTTGCCATTGAACTACCCCCTTTATTTGAATGTCTCTTTTATGGCATCGTTCTCTGTTTACGTTTAGCCTTTCTTCCAGTATCCATAAGCTCCACTGGAAATGGAAATGTTGTTTAACTGTACCTACATACATGCATATACAAGTATGGGATGGTGAAGCATCCACCACAAAGCTGGTTGTAGCTGCTGCTGCCGCTGGTTGATGCTGGTGCTGGTGCTGGCGCTTTGGCTGGTGCCTCTGAGCTGATATTATGCTCCGGCTCCCAATAGGCCAAGCGAACTGATTGCTAAGTAAATTCTTACGATAACGTTTTTCCTCTCATTCTCTTTTTTTTGGGAGATACAACAAACTAACAACCACTTTTTATCACATCGTTCTCGTCGCTTCATCTCGCTTGCTCTCAAGTGAATGTCAAAGGCAAAGCTGCGTTGGAATACTTGCCTTTCGGTTTTTATTTCAAATCGACAGGGAACATTCAACATTAAAAAAAAAAGAAAAAAGGGTAGAGTCTCAATAGCGAGAAAATTCACAATAACAACAACAACAATATCGCAAAATGACAAAGGAAAATCTGAGCCACAAGATATGTAAGAGGGAGCAAATATTCCACTCCGCTCCACCACCGTGGCGTGGTACTGCTGCTTTTGCTCTTTAATTTTGTTCTGCGAGGCAACCACTTAGTTGTTTACTGTTAGTCGTCGCGATTTCTGTCTGCGGTTGCCCTTAAAAATAAGATATTTATCTTTTTTTTTTGAGATAAAAATCCGGAAAAAGCGCGTACGACGGGATGTGAAGAATTTGTCATTGACGAGATTTTTTTGTTTATTAACTGCTTCGCCTTTCGCTCGTTTTTTATTTATCCTGTTTTTTCTTTTTGATTTTTGCCAAGATAATAAAAATAAATAAATGAATAAATAATATTGAATTTTAAATGAAAATAATCTCGAGAGATGCACTTTGATCAATTTAATAGATAAATTAGCAAAAAAAAGTGTTGTTAAGGAGACGCAGGATCCACAACGGTAATTTGGTGGCACCTTTTTGTCACAGAAATTACAAACAAAATTTAAATCGCTGTGTTTGTTTTGAAAACAAAGAAACTGTGATAAAAGTGACAGTCAACAACTTGCGTCACTTTTGACAGTTGTTGCTGATATTTACAATAATCGTGATCGTTCGCTCGAGTTCGAGCCTGAGTTCGAGTTCGAAATTCGCCGTAAGAGCTCGGTAAAGTGTCATATTGTGTGTCACATTTTGTGTGTGCTCTGTTCGATTTGAGAGTTTTAACGAAGAAGTCAACTGAAGTTGGCTCGTTGTTTCAGAATCGTGTCGTGATATGCAACGGGTTATTCTTGATCGAATTTCGAATTCGCCGTAAGTTTCTCAGCAAGTGCATTCAACGAAATAAATTTGAAATAAAATATTATGTTGTTTTTGTATTAAGAACTTGTTTTGTGTGATTTTGTAATAAAAGATCAAGATATTACGAGTATAGTTGAAGTATGTACGAGTAGTTCGTCCTTAACGACAGATGTCAAGTGTCAGTTGCCATTTTTTTGTTTTTGAAAAATATTTTTTCCGTGCCGGATAAGTGAAAACTGAAGTGAATAATTCTAAGCACATAAATGCAAAACGAAAAAAATAAGTAAATACCAACAACAAAAAAAAGAGGATATCTCCCTGAATAAAAATTCTTGGCAATAGTTTGTATTTGTTTTGCGTGGCACGCCTCCATCCAAAACCCAAAGTGCAGACGGGGTTAAGTGTGCTGAGAGAATAATGAATAGCAAAGAATTGGGTATAAATTCTTATGCAGTTCGGGGTGCACAATATGCTAACAAATCCTCGGAAAAGCGAAATAAAAAAACAAATTTTTATTTGAGGACGAGTATAATAAAAGAAAGGAAAAAAAAAGAAGCGAAAACACAAAAATACATAGTATAAAAGCCGCAGGATTTAGCCATGCAATCGTGTCTCTCATGCTCCACGTTCTTCTTCATTTCCTTTCGCACTCGCACTAGGTTTTGGTGCAAGGGTCCAATTTATAGAATCCAACCTAGTCTATGACGACGACCGCGACGTGAAGAGTGTACACTTTTGTAGGTACGAGGGGATCTTTGCTTTTCACCAAACACCGAACACCGAGCACTGAATAGCGAACAAGCGACGAACAGGGACGTCCAAAGAACGTGCATATATGTACCGTTAGCGTTGATGAAGGATAACAAACATTTTCTCTTGTATTTACATACACACATCCGCTTTCATTCGTAAAATATGACTATCTACACACATACAAATTTATATATGTACTCATATCTCCTATTTCGTGTTTCTTTTTGTTTTGTTCTGTTTCTTTAGTGTCCTTTTTGCATTTTAATTATTCAGAGCACATAGTTGTAGGTCCTTGTGGGTAATTGTATCCATGAGGCGGTTCTCCCTATTCCTACGTGTCCAACCTGCGGAGTGAACCTCCATTGGGACATGGGAGTCATATTCACTGCAACGTCACTTCACTTACCTAGATAGATGGCATAGGTAACGGTTACTCGTCGTCGCGTCGTTCGTTGGTCGGTTATGCAGACACAGAGGAGCTATGGGATGGATTTTCCTAAGGGGCGCTTCTGTTTTGGTTTCTGGTGAACTGGTGGACTGGATTTGTTTATTTTAGTCCTCCTGTGCCCTGTGCTCTGTGCTCTGTTCCTTGTTTGCGTTTTTGCTGTTTTATGATGTACAGCTTTGTTTTTTTCTATATTTTTTTTTTAACTTAACATCCTGATCCTGCCCTGTGCACTTGTTCCTCCCCTGGCGGGCGATGATGGTATCGTTTTTGCAGTCTTTGTTTGAATACAAATCGAAAATTCATTGACACTTGGTGCTGGTTTGTTTTTTTTTTTTATATCTTTTAAATCTTCCTTGTGCTCTTTTTTCCTGAGCTGTTTCGTTCGTGTAAAGTGCCTCCAGGGTTCTTTGACTCCTTTTTTGTTTGTTGTGGACTAAATACCATGGAGTGTGAGTCATGTTTATTGCAGTTAATTTAGAGTTCCCTTTTTTTGTGTTTTATTTATACCTAATGCCATTAACCGAAGTAGTTTTATTTATTTTGTTTTTTTTTGTTGACTTTTTAGCAACTTCTTTCTTTATGGACACTTTATTTTTAAATTTTACATCGTGCAATGCATTTTATGGTAGGAATATTGAGGTTGTTTGTTTTTTTTTTTTGAAAGTCTTTCGAGGGAAAAGTGAATTCGCCGCAATTTTCGTTTGGAGAAATATTGTTGGTTGCGTTTTTATGGTTTGGTAAACATGTTAATTATATTATGTTATCTTTTATACATGTGGAATGAACATTTGCTTTATTCTTTTTTTTTATCTTGTCATGAACTTGAAGATTTGTTAGATTGTTTGCATACAAAATATGAGTAAATAATTGTTTAATTAAAGAATGAGTTAATCATCTTTTGTTGTTCTGGCCTTATTCTGTTCTTAATGAAAAAAAGAAAATCTGAGTTAAATAACTTTTAATCTCTTTTTTTTTTGTGTCTGTAGAAGTGCAGACAAACATTTTGTAAGGCAGGTTCTTGTCTTAATTGTTTTAACCTGTGGTTCATGTGTCTGTTCTCATAATATGCAATTAACAAGAAATTTGTCTTAAGTCAAGACGAAGTTTGTCAGATATCTTTGTTTGTCAAAGTTAAAGTTTACCTGTTCCTCGAATTCACTAAAATTAAAGCTTTAGTCAAGTTTTGAAGATTTGAATCAAACAAACCTAACATAACGACGAAATACAATTTTAGCAATTTGACAACTGCCATCATGCCTGGGAAATGTTTGGTGCAAAAATGTATACATCCCCTTCGTCATAAACTTCTACACAAAGAACATAATATTGTTTTACAGATTTTTTGACAGTTTGGTTATAATTTAAGGGTGCGTTCATAGTGTGAGTTTAAAGAAATTAAAAATTAGGTTGTGAAATGTCAAGAGAAGGAGTTTTACTTCAAATTCAGTTAATTTTTCTTTAAAATGTAGCAAAACTATTAAAATATGGAAACGAACATACAGACCCAAAAATTAATTAGTTACATGTATCTATTTCACTGGTTTGTAATTATACTTCAAATGTTAAAGGCTGTTTTTGTGTGTGTGTGTGTACCATAAAAGTAAGTAATTACTCGTAATCTTGATTTGGATTCGATTCAGTACAAGTCTAACCATAAACCAGTCGTTATACTAGATTTTCGGCATTCTC
Source organism: Scaeva pyrastri (assembly GCA_905146935.1). Classification (NCBI taxonomy): domain Eukaryota; kingdom Metazoa; phylum Arthropoda; class Insecta; order Diptera; family Syrphidae; genus Scaeva; species Scaeva pyrastri. The sequence continues at coordinate 9,175,644 of LR989929.1, read as the reverse complement.
CTTTTCTTAAATTCGACATTGAACGATAGAGTTATCTTGACCATTTATGTATACAATTTTAAAATGTCTTTCAACTTGATGCAAATAATTAAATAATTAAAGTTTTCAAAGACAGTAAAACCCAGGTAATCATTACCAATTGTCACAAGTTCTCTTTCAAAAATGTTCTTCAACCCAATTTTGTAACATAAATTTTAAAAGCTAAGGGATTGCATACTTCATTTCTTTTCTTGTACTTTTTTATTATTAGTTAACCAATTATTTTTGTTCCTTAAGAATAATTATTCAATTATGATGTATGTCAAAAACAAGCATAACATTCAAAATTATATCCACAATAAAGATCTTTAGGTCATTTTCTTTGTTTACCTTAAGCCAATAAATTGTTAACATTAACGAATTTTTCTTTTGAAATTATCTTTTATATTATTCGAATTAACTGAACAAAAAAAAAAAAATCTTAATTCAACAAAGGAATCTTATTCAAATTTCACAGTGTTTTTGACATCCTTTAAATTGTATTCAAGTTGTAAATTTTCTAAGGTTCATGAAAGAAGTAAAGTACCACTTAGGTTAGGTGTATAGGGTAGATTTCGTTTAATTGATATGGAATCAGGATGTTTAAAAAAAAAAAAACATGCATTCAAGTCCTCACTTAGGAAAACAGGGAAATGGATAAGTACAAAACCGACTGTCATCTGCAAAAGCACTTAATATCACCTAAATTAATGATAAGGGATCGTAACGGAATTGAATATGCTGACCAAAAGGAAATAGTGAACACAAAAACATATGCATAGACTCGACGTGAAATGACTTAATCGCCAGGCTTATCCTTCATAAATCTGTAATTGCGTTAGCTTTGTTAAGCTCTGGCCACATTAAAACTGTAAAAATATCACGGTAACTGGGTAGCCAATCTAATTTCGAAAGAAACAAGGACCAATGATGCAGTATTGTCATACAAAATAATCAAGTCAATTCTTTTAGATGCGTTGATACTTTTAAATTGTGTTCTCTCCTTGACTAAGCCACTAAGTCAATCTTTTTATTGTTCGAAAAATAATTTTATTGGTAAAAATAAGGATGTCTAGCCAACTTTTCCACTGTCAAATTCTGGAACTCACGAATTCGTTTGAACCAGTACAATCATATACATACGAGTAAGCGTTTAAACTCAATCCACAAAATAAATCGACTTGACTCTAGAAATGCTCAATTCAGTAGATTGACCAGATTCAATCACTTAGTTCCCAGCCAAGTTCGATTCACAACTAATGAATTCAGAAAATTCAAATTTCAGTTCTATAGTAAAAGTGGTTCCTGAGATACAGAACTTTGAAAACTCTAAAACCGTTACAGATCATCAAAATTACAAAACATTTCGATATCAAGGTAAGCCTTGTGGTGCAAACTAATATTTGAGATTTGTCATACAGAGGGCGTAAGCAATAAGAGATGCATGTTAAAATGTCAAATCTTACCGAGAGTGCGTCAGAAACGTCATAATCCTTAGAAATTAACTGTCAAATTTCAAATATTAAGCTATGACATTTGACTTTTACATTACACAAACCGAATTGATAAATTTGTAATGTCATTTTTCCCAAATCATCTTAACCAATCCCACCTCAGAATTTTACTTTTCCATCTCCATTTTAAGCTACCTTACATTTATTTTAGCCACAACATTATTACAAGTTGTCTGAAGTTGTTTCGATGTATGTGTGTGTCACTCGTCTAATTTTAATTGTCATTACTTATTATATATGAGGAAAATTGATACTTCTTTCAATATCCAGTTCCGATGTGTGTTTTTTGCCCAACCAACCTAAGGAAATAATATATCATATTTACGCAATTAAATTATAGCTGAAATAAATAGAAAATAATAAAACGAGGTTAAAATAATAATTGCCATATCTTATTTCAATATTTCAATTGACTTTAGTTGGAAGTATTTAGAAATAGCGTCATTGCTAGCAATGAAACCCTATAAAAAAAAGCAAGCACCTTGTGCCTTTATACTAACTATACTAAGAGATGAATAAGTCAAATAAAAGTTTTTTTATATGAAATAGAATATAAAATTAAAAGGAAATTGATTTTAAGATAAATTAGTAAAAAATCCTAAAATAGCTTCTTTAAGTTTGTTACGTTTTTGACATACAAAAACAAATGTTGGAAATGTTAATTGCGCCACTTCATAAATACTTGAAATTTTCACTTCTTGTTAAAGATGAATTTGTTGTTCGTTTTTTATTTGTATCAAACAATTTTAATAAAAGCTACCTTTTGTTAATATTAACTTTTTTTTGCGGTAAATTGCTTTCAGGTTTTATTTGTTTCCGAATCTAATAAAATCTTGTTGGAATGTTTTTAAATTGTTGTTTTTAATTATATTTCCATTGTCCAATAATAAGAGGATATTATCATTATTTTAATTATTTCATCACGTTTTCCATTTTTGTCCAAAAACCGCACACAAAAAAAAGTACGCATACGCCACAGTATTCTTTCATATGTCATTATCAAATTTTGCCAATGGGGTGATTAAGAAAAAAACAAAAATCAATATTTAATGAGAATCTTGTTTTTTTTTTTTAAACACATAGCTGATTAAATAATAAATTTACAAAATATCTATGCACAAACAATCATATACATAGATACTATATGTGTACATAATGTATAAAATAAATTGGGATGGAATGGGTTAATTAGAAAAGTATTGATGCAAAAATCAGACAACAACAAAAATAATGAAAAACAATCTGCAGCTATCAACTATAATTAAAAATAGGTATACTACTCGTGTTTATGCATACTTTATATATATTTTTTAAAACGTAAAACTTTGAACTTTCAAATTTCAGCGAATTGTGTTTTTGATTAGATGGGCTGATAAAAGAAAAAAAAAACCCAAAAGGTCATAATCAAACGACTTTACTTAGCAGAAAAAAAAAAAACATGAACATAAACACTGAACAGCTTTTGAAAATTCATGGGTCGTATTTTCGTCAAATAGAAAACAAAATAACTATTTCAATAAAAGACACAATTAAATAGAACAAAAAACCGTACTTGACAAATTATGTAATTATCAAATTTGATAATTTACTCTAAATTGAATTATTCTCTATTCAATTGTTGTTTGGTTTTTTTATAGGAACTTGAAAAATTAAATTTAACATTAAAACAGTTTAAAATTAATTAGCTAATTTTAATGTAAAAATGTCCAATCAGCGCACAAAGAGCAGGCTGAATTTGACAGATGAAATGAGTTATAATGGCTGTGGTTTCTCCAATTGAAAAACTCAATGAGAAAAAAATCTATCGGTGGCAATATAGAGTGTCCACCGCATCTTTGACGGTAATTATCTGTCCAAAATAAATCACAAAAAACCGACTACGTCTTACCAAATTCGACAATTTTGTTGCAGGACATTTTTCGGTCAAAATTCGGGAAAGTTTCCAATTCCATAATCCTTGTCTATGCATGCAGGTTTACCTTTACATCCTAGGTAAGTTTAATTTTGGTCACGATGAAATATTCGAGTACTGTACTTTGGGGCACGAATAGTCTAAAAAGTATACACCTTCGTTTAAATTAAAATAATAAAAATTAAAGCTAAATCCGTCCTTAGGGATTAACCAAATAGACTAATTAGATAATAAGCTAATTTGGTCATCAACTGTCAAAGTTGAAACTGACACTTTGTACCCAGATGTTGTAAAAGACTAACAAAGTTTAGTTTTAATTGAAATTTTAAGAAGTGCTTTAGTTTTTGTCTGTCTTTGATGAGTTCAAATTATGGTGGACACTACTCACATTTCGTAAAAATGTCTATAGCTTACCACAAGGAATTCACTTGGGTCATAAGTCATAATAAACTTCTAAAAACTGAATATTTGCTTGAGGACTTGCCAGACCTGTCAAAGCATTTCAGTAATTTCGAAAAACACATTTAAAAAAGAATTCGTTTTCGACCCATGAATCTCACAAGTCGTAACGTATAACGTCAACTTTTGAAATTCATTTTTAATTGAAATCGAATTAATTGATATTCTTCTTCAATGTTTCTAAGATCTAAAACCCATGACAGATCATCAATCATACTTAAAGTGCTTCTGGACTTAAATGTGATACTGGAAAAGATCTCTAACGTTATCACATTCGTATACATTGCCATATTAATTTGTGTCTACTTATATGTATGTTAATTTATAATATTTTACTATGTATGTATTTAAAAAGCCCAATAGCTCCACAAGCAGTCCTTTTTAAATGTCTTTTAAACGATCCTAAGCTCTTTCAAGAACCAACAACCACTCTCATAAACATCAACACGAATTAAAACCCTTACTTTGAAGTAATTATAACGCATCCTTGGTGATAGCTAGATTATGTAGGCACTTATTATAAATGTATACGTATATTTGTCTGTATGTACATATATATGGTATATAAAAACCCCTTTTTTATTTTGTAAAATTGTCGTTGGTCACACAGTCACACCTTTAAAAGTAAAAAATATAAAAAAATAATCCTTATCCGGAACCAACATCAAAAGCTCGTTAAAGTGTCCTCAAAATTTTGTTTTGACACTTTTTTTTTGTTTCGTTGCTTGTTTGTTTATTTGTCGTTAACCTTGATTATGATGAATAATAATCATAAAGTTTCTATTCATTATAATGTACATACATATATCATAGAAGTGGGGGTCGGTATAGTGTACATCCTCACCTCATGGGGTATGAGAGGATAGTATTTCCTCCCTCATTAACCCTATCAGAAACCACCACAACGATGACGACAACGTTTGCGAGGACGAGGACTACGACGACGATGACTATGACATGAATTCCTAGTTGTAAATTCCAACGAAAGCATAATTTACGCAGGTACCACTACTATAGTACCAGTACCAGTAGCAGGATCGGTATCAGTATCAGTAGCAATACTATAGCACGTGATGCACATAAACTTATGTACAACATCAGCACATCCCATATACATATATAGCCAGCCATCACAGAGGCCACAAGGCAACCTCGACATATAGAAGCAGAAGCAGAAGCCTATATTCTGGTTCTTAATTAGGATGGATGCATAGTTCCAAAGCCACCGCATCATCGTCATCATCATCAGGAACGACGACGCTGCAAATACTATATCTACTATTTTTTTTCCATGTTTTTGTTTTGTTTTGTGTTGTTTTTTTTTAGATTTAATTATGACAGCAGAACATATCCTTGTTCTTCCTTTTTTTACTGCCCATCGTATCGCATCGACGACGACGACGACAACAGACGGAGACGCCACAAGGCTGACTGACCTTGTACCATATTATCGATAAATAAAAAAACAGTCTTGTTGCAAAAGATTTTCCTGTTTTGGTAGACTTTGAAAAAAAAATTCAATCAAATTTGCTTAAGTGGTTTTCGAAAGCCGGAAAACAGTTAATTTTGATTTATGTCAAAACTTTCTAAAATGACATTAACATAAGAAAACAACAAATTATAATTGACAGATCTGACCAAAAAGAAAAGTGTTAAAAAAAGGTCCAACTTCTCCAAATCCAACAGGTTAATCTGCCACATTTAAGGCAGACTGTACATAGTAACTTTCTGTCATGATTAAGACTTGTGGAGCTTCACTCCTTTTTGCCCAGTTTTTCAGATGGTTTGCCACACCTCTTTAATGGAAAATCTGAAGTTCTCAGTTTCTTTTCTAATTATGCACTTCAAGTCCTACCGTTCTACTGGCTTTCATCATTTTGCAAGAATCACAAGTGTTACAAAAAATAATAATTGTAAATGAGTTTAGTTCCAAAAAATGCCACCATATTACGAGAATTGGAGTTGTTTATTTAATTAATTAGCTATAATGAGAAAGTGGGTTGATATCAAGCCCCACATCCAAAAATCCCTTGACTGTTTTACTGACGGTATAGAAAAGTTGCCAATTTTTTGAATTTACCTCGGGAATTACTTGTACTATTCTGCTGAAATTTTGTAAGGTCTATATCCTCGACTATCTTGACTGCTATGAGTAGACTCTATAATTCTCAACGATTATAACGCTGAATTTTAATACCCAAAATGTTAAGTTAATGCACATTTCGTGGTTTACAAGTTCTAGTCTCCAACGAAAAGTTTATTTTGGAAAGCTGCGTACCCTATAAATCATTCGCGGAAGTCTGCATTGTTTCAAGATTTAGAAGAATGGATAAAAAAATTAAGGCATTTTTTTGTTTTGGCAGCAGAAACAGATTTTCCTTGAAAAGCAACGGAAAAGTTCATATCTCTACTCCTGAACTTCATAAAACAGATGTTCGATTAAACTGTATGGCATGATCTAGCTGCAGCTGGTCAGTTCAAATCTTTGTCAAGATTGTCAAGTCTTAGATTGTACGTCAGTGCTCATCGATTCGTCCTTTCTCCAGAACCATTTCCTTCAACTTTTCTGTACTAAATTCCACATTCCTTCCAATTCTAATGCACAGTATTCTTTTAACTTATTTATCATCAAAAATTAAAGTTAAAAGTACTGGACCGAGAGTTCAATCTTGTGTCACTCCTTGGAAATCGTGAATCCTTATTGATCTTTGTTTTTGTTTTATACAAATGGACTTGTAGACCTTTTGTAGAGTTTATAAAACAGCACATTTCTTTATTTTTCTTGTACTCAGTTATGAAGTCGGTAATGCAGTGTCTGTGTAAAAAGCTTCAAGGCTCCGTTAGAAGCGTTTATTTTTCAACATCACTGTAGCTAGTTAAAAGACTTTCCTTAAACGGAATCGCTTAGTATTTCCTCCATAATGCAGACAATTCCGAACGGAAGTACTATAGCTATACAATGTACGGTGCCGTTTCTTCTGCCGGTTGCTGGTTGTTGGTTCATTTTAATGGCAAACATAGCGTGTTAGATTGATAAAACTTTATGTGTATGATGTTCCATGAAGAACCTCAATTCTCCATCCAGAACCAACTAATCGGATAATCTTGACACGTTCGACAATCGACAGTCCTTCTCCTTGTTGGGAAATAGCATCATAGATTTTCTCGGGTAGCGGAGGGCTGTTCTACAATCGGAAATTCAATATATAGACATAGAAGACAGGTATATAGAGATGGAGATAGGCATCACCCAGAGAAGAATCGAGATAAAATGGGCAATTCCATGTTGCAACTGCAATATTGCATGATTTCGGGCTCGCTATGATGATTATCGCATTTATACGGATTGTACGGATGTATGTATGAAATTTGACAAATTGCAAATTGCTGCTGATAGTTTAAAAGAGACAATAGTATAGTTGTCATTGTGTCTAAATAGTTGCTTATTCGTGATCGTATAGCAGCGGCATAACAAAGGCCCGTTGACATATAGAACAAGTGAAATGATGGCGGCCGGCGGCGGCCAACGATAGAGGAAAGACGACACAGTTGTTGCGGGACTAGGCCTGATTTAAAAGCCGGAAATAAAAATTTACCCTCGAGTAGAGAAAGAATATTAAGTGTGCTTATAGGGTGCTATTTGATGCTGCGATATTATAAATGAATAGTTTTTGTGTCTTTTTTTTTGTTGTCATTATTTTTCGCCCCGCAAAACAATGATAGAGATCAGCAATGGTTTAGTGGTTACGTTTGTTAATAAGAATACAAAAAATAAAACTGAAAATAAAAAAAAGTGATTACATTCACGTTTTTTTGATGCTTTGACTCTGATGGGAGACTGTGAAAGAAAGTGTTGAAAATTTGTTTTTGAAGTAAAAAGAGGAAAGAGTTTAAAAAATATTCTAAAAGTTGAAACTTCAGTGTGCGAGGATTTAGTTCTGTTTGAGTTGGGTTTTTGTTTAGTTTGATTTTGTGTGAATTACTTTTTCAGAAGTGAAGTGATGGTTTTCTTAAATATTTTTCTAGTTTGAAAAAATGTTAACTTTGAATTAGTTTTCGGTTTTAAAATTCAACAAAAGTTAAGGAGTAATCAAGCTTCATTAAATTGTTAGGTGTTAGTTGGGATTTTGTTTTTTTCTTTGAGGAATTAGAAAAGTTAATCTCAAAACTTAAATATTAGACTTATGAATAATTTTTGTTTGGATTCTTTCAAAGTGTCATCAACTGTGATATTTGAAACGCGGAAACTTTGAGATGTGATATCTGTGCTATTTTTAACAGTAATAAACCTGTTCTTACTTGATGCTGACAACTTTGTAAAGTTTAAATCTAATTTTGACAGGAGTTGTGATAATTTAGTCCAATCTTCGTTATTCAAAAGCAATTACTTTCAAATTGTCACAAATCAAACAAAGTTCACAATTATTTTAAGTCGTGACTTAAAAAAAAAAAAAACGATTAATCGTTTATGTTGAAATACTTTTGCTGCATTATTTATAAGACTAATGTTAAAATCGCCAGAACTTTTTATTTTAACACTCATGACTGAGAATTTTTTTCTTTATGGTCAAAATAAATTTTAAAACATTCTTTCCAAAAAAATATTACACTATTTTTTAACACTCGTGATTTTGAGAAGTCTTTTTCATGGTCTAAATCTTTTTAAAAATATAAACCACTATACATATTAGTTATGTTCCTCCTTTCATTTTTTTTTTATTTTACATAAATAGAGAAGTCTTACTTTTTAAAAAACGACAATATAACAACATTACACTATTATAATTAACTGTGAAAATGTTTGCACCAAATACAGTGGCGCAAAATTTTAAACAACCTATTGTTAAGGACTTAACATTTAACTAACTAGTAATTCGCTAAATATTTAACAATTTACTAAGGACGGGCATCCGAACATGTCCAAATAGTGACAGTTCGTGAGAATTAGCAAAGCAAACATACTTAAACGGACCCATTAGTTGAAAAAATCCCAACTGTAAACTGGACAATCCCATGCAATCCAATAAGATTAATATACACTTGAACACAGGTTTATTCTCGTGTTCAATCATCCTGATGTTGATTTATCAAAAGTCTTCAAATATTTCGAAATCTTCGTCTTCCGATAACATTTTATTCAACACTTTGAAGTAAAATTGGCAAGAATTTTTTTTTTAGGATAATGACAGATATCATATGGATTTAGCAAATTGCTTAAAGTTAAAGTGTAGGGTTTTCGAGATTTTAACTTTATCAATATGTTAAGAGATAGTAAAATGTTAAAATCGTTTAAAATTAGCTTGACCATCTTTTTAGCTTAGCAAATTGCTAAAAATGGGTTTAACAATTTGCTAAATCGTTTAAAATTTTGCGCCAATCCCTTCGAGTCTCGTTTGGTGGCGAGCCCTAGTATGTTCTAGAAACTTTATTCCAAACCTTCATTATTTTGAATAAGCGAGTGAACTCAGTCATTTTAAATACACTACAAAAACAGTAGTAAACACTTGTGTTTTATTCACTGCTGTATAGCTAGCACTGCAAAATTTCCCTCAGCAAACAAAAACAATTTGATTGCTAGCGAAAAAGAAGCGCCAACAAAAATAATGGCAGGAAAAAGAAGCGCCAACAAAAATAATGGCAGCTGTGATGACGATACACATATGTAAAGTGAGTTTGATCGTCTTATTCACTTGACTACTGCACTAGCTATACAGCAATGAATAAAACACAACTAAAGTAAACAACAATCAAATACCATATTTTGTTATTTTTCAAAAAGTCATACTGTCGTAAACTCGTTTATAATTCGAGTCTATTGAATTGTCTTTGTTTAAAAAATTCTATTTCGTAAGACCCACAAATCAGAATTATTTTATTTATTTTCTGAAAAACTAACCCACTTCTTAAAAGTGGTGATGATTTGATAATAATTATTCTTCCGTTGCCATCCAAAGTTGTAAAATTTGAACTTCTATCAACTTAACCCAATCACCAAGAGTACCTTGACTATATAGCCTCTTTATTCAATTATAGATTTTAATTAATGTGCATAAGTAATAATGAGTTTATTATGCCAAACAGCATTGCACTTAACTAATGCAAACTTATTATCCAATGAACCTTGATGTTCCTTTTCAATTAAGTGTCTTACTTGAATTGCATTTTATGTATGTAAAGTGTGTATCATCTATCTCTACGAATAACAATGCAGTTCTTTTGAGAGCATATAGTAACTACATATACCACCGTACCTGTCCTTACTTCCTCAGTCATCTGAAGTTGGTTGCATTCAAATGCAATAATTTCTTTTAATTAGTACAACATGCCTACGCCTCAACATTTAGCGGTAATGTGTGTCTTCTGTCTTCAGATTTACATAAATTCCTTTGATAAGTCAAAAAAACAAAGTTTATATAAATAACTTAACAGAGTTTGACCCAGTTAACTTAAATATATATGTGTGTAGTTAAATGAATTGTCAAGTGTAAATAATGTACCCATGCACTTTTACATAGTTAAGTTGTGTCATTACAAGGAGTTGAACAAAAGATTTGTGGTTTAATTAAATGGATATAATACGGATATATGTAGTTGACTCGTGGCAATGAGCTCATTTTGTAAGTTTGTTTTTGCTTTTATAGCTTTAAATTTTACTGAGGATAAATACGATAAACTATCTTTAGCGCTAAGAGAATTTAATTTAATTGTTTTGACAGAAAGAATAAGGAACGATGTTATCGATAAAACAAGATAAGTTAATAAATGTTTAGATTCTTTATGTTTGAAGGCACTGATAGACAAATGGCCATGGACTGTCAAAGTCAAAAATTTTTTAAAATTATTATTTCCCAATTAAAAATTCTAAAATGAAAAGGTAACAAACATTTCAATTATGTCAATATATTAAGACAATTTTAGATTAAATTTTACTTTAACAAAAAAGTACTTTTGTATATCCATTTCTAATAATTTGTTTGTAATCTAGATGGAAGAACTTGACATCCTGCATCATGCAGCACATTTAAGATATTTTCTTGGTGGTTATTTAAAAAATTAATATGAGATGAGATATACAAACTTCTGATTAAAAAAAATTAAAGAAGATAAATTTGACATAACTTTTCAAACACAAATCTATTTCAAAAACAATGGTGTAAAATTTTAAACGATTTAGCAAATTGTTAAACCCATTTTTAGCAATTTGGTAAGCTAAAAAGATGGTTTTGCTAATTTTAAACGATTTTAACATTTTACTATCTCTTAACCTTATGCTAAAGTTAAAATCCCGAAAACCCTACTTTAACTTTAAGCAATTTTCTAAATCCATATGATATCTGTCATTATCCTAAAAAACAAATTCTTGTCAATTTTACTTCAAAGTGTTGATTCGTGTGTTTTTCATAATTCGGGAACTAAAAATTGTTTTTTTTTTTTTAATCAATAAAATGTTATCGGAAGACGAAGATTTCGAAATATTTGAAGACTTTGTGCAGACTTTTGAGAAATCAACATCAGGATGAGGGAACACGAGAATAAACCTGTGTTCATGGGTATATTAATCTTATTTGATATTGGATGGGATTGTCCAGTTTACAGTTGGGATTTTTTCAACTTGTGGGTTCGTTTAAGTATGTTTGCTTTGCTAATTCTTCGAACTGTCACTATTTGAACATGTTCGGATGCCCGTTTTTTAATAAAAAGGAGTTATCATTTTACTAGTTAGCAAAACGAAAAAAAGGGTTTAAAATTTTGGAATCGCTAGTAAATTGTTAAATATTTAGCAAATTACTAGTTAGTAAAATGTTAAGTCCGTAACAATGGTTGTTTAAAATTTTGAGCCACTGTTTCTAGTCTCGTCCTATTATCGACAAGGTGACATGTTTTTCACGTAGTTTAATAAATGTCATTTTGAAACTTTAAAATCGATTTTGAATGGAGCAAAAATTTAAAATAAGAACAAGGTTGATTTTCAATGAAGTCTGACAGTTTTTTTTTTTTGAGGTTATTGCCTTCCAAATGTCATTTCAATGAACAAAAAAAGGCTTTTTTCGAATTACAAAAATTAATTTACTTTGGAACATCAAAAAATAAATATAAATAAATTTGAAATAGTAACTTAAAAAATAAATATAATTTTAAAAGGTTAACCAAAGGGTCCAAAAGACAGTCTCATCTAGGCTGCATATTTTTAGGTTGTATTGTTTATGGTCTCCTCTCGGTTTAACAAGGCGAGATTGAGATTTTTCTCGTCTCGTATATCTAACCTTAGAACATGCTTAAATTTTAATTAGTTTTGTAATTCGTCATCGGTTGTTTGTCGAAAATTATAATTAATCTTCAACTTTAAAAATATTTTCATAATAAAAAAAATAATGACAGTAATTTGCTATAGAAAATAATATAAATCGTGTGTGGTAAATATTACAATAATTAGGTTATTTTTTCACAAACTGCATGCGATCAATCAAAGTCAATCCAAAATGTATTCAAGTTTTATTCAAAATTTATCATCACAGTAATTTAAGAATCGTTAATTTTTATTTTTTTTGTATTGTATTGTATTATTGCAACTTAACAAGTCATTATAAGATGTACGAATTTAAAAGAATTTTCAAATACAAATTAGTTTGTCGTTATTTAAAATTGTAAAATTAATAATTGTTGAAATTATTCAATTTTTCAAATTACCCATGCGTAAAAATTTGTAATTTGCTTCGAATTGTGAATGCAACATTTTGATAATAAGCATAAAAATATTAAAAAGGTTTTTCCTATTACGACTTGACAACTTTGAAGTTCTACTGTCATTCATATGACAGGTGTAACAATAGACTTGAAACCAAATTAGACGAACTTGTTGCTTTATTTAACAACTTTGCATTAAATTTGTTGATTAAACGGTCAAGAAATTATTTTAAAGTTTTCTAAATTTCTTAAAGTGTCAAATCAGATTCTTTCAAAGGACTATTTTTTACCCGTTCTCGTGAAACACAACTGGATATTCAAATCAACACGTTTCACTTATACCAATTCAAACTAAAATGAAACAGAATTAACCTTTTTTTAAATGTTTAACTTTCCGTCATTATTCTTCCTAGATATCCTCCCCCCTGTCTAAAATTAAGGTTTTTTTTACATTTACTCGTACAAACAATGTACACACTTATCCATCCTAAATCTCTGTCATTAGTCAACCTTTTTATAATTAAATCAATCCTCGAGCTTAGCAAACAATCGTATTATTTTAGTACTTTTAAGCAGAAAAAATAATTAGCCGATTAGAGAGGTATTCATTTTCAAGGATTAAATTATTTAAATCGTGTTTCGTTGAGTGTTTTAAACAATCATGATGAATTCTCCGAATCAACAACAATGTTCATCCCCCCGTAGAAAAAAAAGAAGAAAAAATGGACATCAATCAACCCTTTGATGAGATAAAAAATTATGTTAAAAGGACTATTGTATTCGCCACCGAGTATACGAGTAAATAAATCCTCGTTATAAATACTTCATTCCTTTTTTTGGGGATTTTTTCTATTTTTATAAATTAACCGGATAGAATGACATTTTCTCTGTTTACTCACGTGTGTTTAACGAACATAATACCTATGACTCCATTCCCTGATTTCGTGTTTTTGTAAATCTGGGCTTCATTTCCAATTCAAACCCATATGCGACCTAATTCCTCAGCATACTAAAGTATCATGCCACAAAATAACTTCCGGATTAAGTTACTCTCATCGCCAGCACAACAGATACAAACAAAAAAAAAAAATGATAAAATTGCAAAGAATTTTTCCCCACATTCAAAACAATAAAAACAAATTGAAAAAAGAAAAACCCATGTGACAGCTATTCGTATTCGTATCCAGTAAAATGTCAATTGTTTTTTTTGGTTTTATTTTACGCATTCCACGCTGTCACATTCGTATTCGGAATCAATTCATGTGACGCAAAAGCTCTTGTTTCTACTCGTATTCAAATTTGAAAAAAAAAACAATTGTCAAAATGTAAAAATATCCTCTTTCCACAGGTATAAAGATAGAATCCAAACTCAAACAAAAAAAAAACCCTCTGTAATCAACTGACATTCATATCGTTTCGGTTTCATCTCTGAATTGTGTCCGTATAACTGCGCCACATTCACTCATTGCAAACCGACGCGACATGGTAACAAACCAAATGTACGCGTCTCCAGATAAAAGTGCTTAAGATTTATTTACTAAAATAAAAAAAAAAAATCTAAAAAAAAAGAAAAAGTGCCTTCCATTATTTTGGATTTAAAAAAAAAAAAAAATTGAAATAAAATAAAAAATCAACGACAAATAAAACAAAACAAAAATTGTAACATCTCTGCCGCCGCGCGACGCAAGGACTGCAAACGTCAACGATGTGCAGTACGAAATGTTGTCGTATGCCAACTCTGCTTGTCATTGGTATAACGATAACAATAGTCCTTGTCTTTATCACTGGCATCACACTGACAAACAGTCTCAACATATCGAATATAATTAAGCTCCGTGAGAAGGTGGCTAGCGATTCGGTGAGTGCTAGCGCCCACCATCATCAGGGACGGGATTACAATTTGCTAGCGACAAATCATCCGAAAAATTTAAATCGCAATAAAATTGTTATCGAAATCGGTTTAAGGAATTACACTGAATCGAATGATGGGCCGATAAATGCGGCCGCCATTAGTGGTGGTAATATCGATTCGATTGTTTTGAGTTCGAATGCAAATGGTGGCGGTATGTTAATGGCGGATGCTTCGGCAGCATCTCCATCATCATCATCATCAGTAGCAATGTCGTCGCTGTCATCTCCATCGTCGTTGCCATCATTTAATGAGAGTGTAACACAAAAAACACCAACCGAAACAGAACCAAACGACGAAATCGGGGATATTGTTGCGGCCATGTTGTCGAACAGAGCTAGAGTGGCGCGGGAAAGTCAGTTGGATATATCCGACCGTAATCCGGCCATGATTGACTTTGAGAAGAGAGAAGTTGTTAAAAAGGTAAATTCACACTTTTTGTTGATATATTTTTTTTTTCGTTTTTATATTTTTATGGATGGAGGTGTGAAATATTTGTTTTTTTTTTTCTTGATGTTTCGTAATCACAGCGAAGTTTGTGTGTTTTTTTAATATTTAAAATTATTCTAAAGAAAGATTTATTATCCGCAGCATCAGTTTATAAAATGGGACAAATATAATTTGTATGTGAATAACATTTGTTCTACAATTACTCTTAAATAAATTGGCTTTTTATTATAATAACCTGAAATATTGATAAGCCATTTTAACTTAAACTTTATTCGTTTGAAAATAGAACTATGATTTTGATGTCAGATGTGGAATAGTTTTTGAAAGATTGGAAAAGTTAAAAATAAATCCTACTATTTTTTCTTAACAAATATTTAAAATTTTCATAAGTTTCATTGAAATTTAACTGCGGCAACTAAGTTCAAAGAAAAAGTAAAGGTCCAAGATGACTGCTCTGTAGAACTCCATCAGCTACTAACTTTAATGTTCTGGGAATGGAATTTTGCCATTCAACGGAATGATCAGATTTTTGATTTTTAAAAGGGACAATACTCAAGGTTTTATGGCTAATTTAGAATCTTATATTCATATGTAGGTATGTTATTCTTGAAGAAGTATTTGACGGTTCGTATGTCTTCATAATATTTTTTTTACAACATGTCTGAAGCATTAGATAAATAATATCAGGAAAAGTAAGGTACAACAGGGTCTTCCAATAAGCGCTTCTTACTTATAATTATCAGCATTGAAATTTTGGGTTGAATTTTCCATTGACTGGCCTTAAGTAAAAAAAAATGTATTTAAAAGGTAAATTCACACTCTTTGTTAACACATTTATTTTTTTATGCGTCGAAGGTGTGAAATTAATTTAATTTCTTGTTTCGTAATCACAGTGAAATAGTGTATTGTTATCAATGTGTTATTTTGTAAGCAAATAAATACCATTTTCTTGTTTAAATAATATTTAAAGCTTCATGGCCATATATATATGATGTTAATTTTTATGAAATTTTTGTTGAAAAATTGTTGATGGTAATAAATATGTGTATTCGCGTGCATAAGCATATTTTTTTCACTCGAAATTTTAGAAATATGTGTAGGTTAGAAACGTTCATACATATATGTACCTACCTACTTGAAATGATGATTTTGTGTTTTTGTGTTTTTATGTTTTATGATTTTTATTTTTTGTATTTACAAAAATTTTCTTGATAAATCGAGTATATTTTATGTTTTTCTTTTTTTTTTTGGAGTGTAGAGTAGAATTTTACCAAGTACGAGTGTGTAGATACTTTTGAATTTCGTGAAACAAGTTCCGAGAAAAAATCCACCGATACGTTAACCTTTTCCATGTTTTTCAGTGAAAACTGATGTTAGGTAACTGGGTTGGTAAGTAAAAGTAAAACGCGTGGAATTTAAATGTGCTTCAATCACATCGACGATATGAATATTAAAAATAAATCCAAATGGAAATCGTATTAATATTCCAATAGAAACTTTTTATTCATTGCAGATTCGTGGAATTAAAATCTTTTTTTTCTTTTTTTTAAACCTTATGTAGCTACATACTTTGTAACACACGAATCACATCGATTGTTAGTATTGGGTCTTTTTTTTACAGGCAGTTTTTTATAAATTACAATTTTACAACTATGTACATATTTTCAGGGAAAACTAAAGGTGACAATTTTAAATTTAAATATAAAAAAAAAAACAAAATCAAAAATCATTGTGTGACATTTTCTGCTACTGTCAAAAGCATATGTAAAGGGTTTTTTAATAAGAGGTGTTATTTTGAATAGCCCGCTATTTTGGTAGATGTCTCTTTTGAAGCTGTAATTTTTTGACATTTGACGCCATTAATAAAAATGGAACGACGGATTTAGTCATTGCTGATAAGGTCCTTGAAATGCATGAAAATGATCCGGAATTACCATTTCCACCTCGGCGGCAACGTCAATAAGCTAAATTATCTCATCTGGGGCTCGGAAAACCCAAGATTTATTGTTGAAAAGTCTCTCCGTCCTCAACGTGTAACTGTTTGGTTCTATTTATGGTCCAGCGTCGGGGTCATTGGACCTTACTTTTCCGAAAATGAGGCTGGAGCAACAGTTACGGTGAAAAGTTTCCGGACCATGTTATCTCTCGAAAAGGGTGATCACAATTGGCCACCGAGGTCCGAGATCTTGTGATTTAACACCTTGCGACTTCTTCATTTGGGGCTACGTGAAAGATAAGATCTACGCCATCAGCCCAGCGTGTCGATTCAATACCTCAAAGATGGAATTCTTGAAGTTATTGAGGGCATACAGCAGCCATTTTGCGATTTGGTAATGGAAAATTTTATGAACAGGATACAGTTCTGTAAGCGTAGACTAGGCCATTTGCCTGGTATTGTTTTCCATTGTTATTAATGGCATACCTTCCTTTTTACATTGAAATAAACATTCGATCATTGATTTCAAAAAATGCCATTTTTCTTTGTATATCAAAATAACACCTCTTATTGCAAAACCCTGTATTTTCAGTGGCCGTAGCTTGTCAAGTGTGGGCCTCGAAGTAAATATTTCCTTTTGGTGAATCTTTTTTGTCTGAATTACATAAATTACAGATATAATTTTATATTAAACTCACGTAATATTCTGAATTTAAGACATTTCTAAAAATTGAAGGTGTGTTACTTAGTTTTGGAAAATGACTATCTTGTATTTGACAAAATGACTTTGAACTCATCAATTTGTCCTATTTTTTTTAAATTGGGTTGAGTAAGAATCCTCCCAAAATCAATTAACTTTCAAAGTTCAACCCCAATCAAAACTCGCACACATCAAATTGAACGCCCCCAAATTTATGAAATAATAAACCAGTAGATTTAATTGCCCTTCCTTTTTTTTATGGATCAAATAAAATTTAATATACCTATTAAAATTTACACAGATACCAAACTAAATAATCTCGAGACATTAAGTACACACAATCAATGTTCCTTTCACCACCTCCCCCCCTCAAAAAAAAAAAAAAAAACAAATTTAAATATATAAATCTACATTCGTTTTATTTTTTTTTTGCGTTTATTTTTTTTGGCAAGCTTTTTATAACAATTTTCATCAATCTTTCTTTCTTTCATTCATTTTTTATATTGATTCACTTTCGCTGGGGTTGTTTCCCTTAAGAGCATCAAATCATCTCCATAAATACCAGGCTTATGTCAATAAAAAAAAAGGAAAGGAAAGAAAAGGAATCCTGCAAGGATCAAGTTAACCCAATACAAACAAACTCAACAAAAGGATACTTCTTCGTCCTCCAAATACCCAGAAAAAAATACACACCATCACCTTCAGTATATGTATGTAGGAGCTTCATATGAATGGCCACACATCACCACACATTTCTTCTTTTCCGGCCGGCCAATCAATAATAGTGCACTTAAGGGGACGGGTTAAGACCCTTGGAACGCTCACTCTCGCATATACAAATACAAATATACAAATATACAAATATACAAACACAAACACAGTCAGGCTTACTTTTTTATACATCATCATCAGGACTTCAAGACCTAAAGGATATGATGATGGTGATATATAGTATCAGACCACATCCAACAAATATTCATTGTGTATGGCATGCATGCTTAGGGCAAGTGAAATGTTTATTGCTTAAGCATAAAAGTCAGACACATTGAGCACATTATATCGAGGAGGATGATGGTTGCTTTTTTTAAAAAAAAAAAAACACTCCCAAAAACGCCCTCCTCCTTGGTTGAAGATTTTATTTAATTTTTTGTTTTTTTTTTTTGGTACTGTATCATTCTCTTTGAGAGACTCTTCAAGTCCTTTTTGACTGAACTACTTCATTGCTTACCAACCGAATGAAATTCGATATTAAAGTTTAATACACAGATGGGTCGTAAGTAGTTGAGCTTAGAGATAAAAGCTAGATACCTAGAACTATGTACATACATTCGCATTTATGGCTTATGACATAAGATATAAGTACACTCAGACAACTATGGTCAGAGGCAATAATTCTGCCTTGAAACAACTTTAATATGCAATTCTTTGGAAGTCAGTCAAAGAAAGACTTAACATAATCTGTTATGGGCAATAAGGTTTTATTACAAAGTGAACTTAACTGCCTTAAAATATGAAGGTTTTCTGATCCGCTTTCTCAGCGTCTGACTATGCCTTCAAATTGGTCGAGCAGAATTTCGAATGTCCCAAAATTCAACCAAAAGACTTCCAAATTCGACAATTTGTCAACAAACCAAACAAGTTTCCAAATGCTCCACAAGTCATAAAGCGAATTCACGTTGGATTTGGTCAATTTTTTTTAGCTCCATGGATCAGTTGAAATTCGTACAAGTGCAGTCCCAAATAAGGACGTCAAATTCGTCAAGTTGTGGCCTGCAAAAGGTCGAGTTTATGAAAGTTTCGGAAAGAGAAGACCTAGTTTGGTAAAACAATTTTCGTTTATTTGCACGTTTGAAATTTGGCAAAAGGAACTGAATAAATGACAGCCAATTTGACAGATACATATATCGACAAAATGGAGCCCGTCATCTGTCAAAACTTCTAGAATATTTACTTGTCATTAGTACTTCATTGTTTCATAAATCTTCTCCAAAATATTATTTCCAAAGCCCGATTATTAAGGTCTTCGGACTAAAGGATCTAAAAAGACCGAACATCCGTTATCAGCTGCTTCTATTAACCTAAGTCTTGTTTGGAATGAAATGCATTACTAGTTTCTAAGTATAGAAAATTATGCTACTCTTACAGCTTTATTACGGTTGTAAAAGATCAATTAATTGACAATTGAAATATTTTGTCAATCAATTGATACATCGGTATTATGAACCCGAGTTGATCATTTTTTGATCCAAAGATCAAAAATCTATTGTGAATAGTGTCTATTTACTTAAGACAGTTGCAAATTTTAGTATGTTTGGGATGGATTGTTGCCTTTTCGTTGGCTTTAACCTGTCGTTGATATCTAAAAATACATTAAGAAAGGCTTTTTTCGAAAGTCTAAAGTTTTGAATGAATCTAGAAGCGAGCCAAATTAGTTTTTGTAATGTAATTAAATTAAATTTTATCTACATACATATGAAGCATCGCGTAATTTTCTTCGAATCTTTGCTTGCTCCAAAGTATTTTCGTCTTCAATTTTATTTTCACCGAAAAATAGTTCTATAGTAGACATGCTTTTGGCTTTCGCGATCCGTAAAATATTTTATCAACAAGGAATTTGTGATTGACTAAAAATTTGATAATCAACAAACATTTTGACAACCATAATACCAAGACTATCAATTTAAATCATTCACAATAGATCTAATTTCTGAAGAGCGTTCACAGTTTATCAAAAATTTTGATTTTTGACAACGATAATAACGATTTATTAAATTTTATTGATAAATATCAAATATCGTATTGATCTTTGACAACCGTGTTAATCTATCTCGGATTCTTTCGATGGTGCATTATTCCATGACCAGGACTGTTTCTTCCTTCGTAGTGAGTTCAAAAACCATTTCTTTAAAATATATTACCATTGTTTCTTCAAACCGTAATAATCGTAATATCAAGTTTATTAAAATCTTCAAATCTATTATATGTATTTAATAGTTTTTGCTTAACTCTCCAACTATCCCTTATTATAAGATCTCAGACTTGGGTCCTGGACAAGGACCATAACATCCTATTCAAATGTTGTTCGTTCCGCTACACGACACACGAGATGATGCACATTACACACAACAAAAAAAAAGGAAGGAAGGAAGGAAGGACGAAAAGAAAGGAAAGTTTTTGGTTCATTTACTCTTTTTTTTTGTTGTGTTGGTGTATTTTTATGTATTTTTGCAAAAGTAAACCCATCATAGTCAACCTCTATTGTGGATAAAATTTGTTTCAAAACTTCCAAACACAAACTTCTTCCAAACTTTGAAGTACAAGGTACTAGGAACATGGTATGCAAAGAAGGACCTACCAGAAGCTTAACGGCGGTGGATGGCGGCGGCGGTGTATGAAGATGGACCATCAGCACAATAAGGACAAGAGAAAAAAAAAGAACGAAAGAAAAACTACGATGAAATAGCGCATATGGAATTCCTATTCAAAGGATGTTGAGGATAAAATTTTGTTGTTTATGTTTTTTTAGTTTATTTTTTCATCTTCTCTTTCCTTTTGTTCGAAGAGAGTTAAAATAATGAAGACCATATACTGTAAATTGAAATCAAAGGAGCTTATAGCTTAGATTTAAATTAATTTTATCTATAAATACAATTGAATTAGAAATGTAGAAATGTGTATCCTTCCTTTCTTTCCATTGGAGGCCCGTGCGTCATATCATAAAGGTCTCAGATACATATTTGTACATCTCCAAAGGTATACATTGATGTGAAGGATGGAATTCTCTTTCTCATTTTAAAACAAAAGAAAAATGTTTTAAGCAGATTTGTTAAGAGATTTTCTGTTAAGATTCTCTCCATCCGCACGCAATCAAAAGTTTTCTTCTTCGTTTTGTTCTGCTAAAAGAAAAACGAGAAAGAAAAAAAAATAACACAAAGGAATTGTTAGAATTGTTTTTTAGAGCCATCAGGCTCAATGCTTAACGCTTAACGCCCAAGCAACCAGGGCACCTCTGGGCGAGCTTAAGCCTCGACTCGATTCGACTCGACCTAAACTGACTCCCAAATGAAAAGCCATAAAAGGAGGAATGCGTTAAAGGTATTCCTGTTTAAATAAAAACAAAAAAACACGAGAGAAGACAGAAAACAAAAAGCAAAAAAAAAAAAAAAATCAAAACTAAAAAGAAAGAGGTCGTAAATGTGGATATAATAATAATTGGGGCAATGGAATGCGAACACGAAAAGTTTTACAGAACCTACTCGACATTTGTACGGGTTGAGTCTGAGTCTGGGATTGGGATTGGAACTGGGACTGTGGGACAGAGGACCTGAATAGAGAGGTATGTATGTTATGTACGAGAGTATTTTCAATTGACGTAGTTTGGTGCGACAATTATATTTGCTGGCTTATAAGGACATCCCTCCTGTGTGGTGTGGTGTGGTATGTAGTGTGAGGCAAAGGGTAAGCGGTAAGGTTAAAGGATTTGCGGTTTAATTCTGTGTTATCATTTTCGAACACACATTCGCATGGTTTATGGTTAATGATTGAAATTAATTTCATAAGTGTGTGTTGTGTATGTGTTTTGTTTGGGAATTTATATTGATTGGCTGGTGGTAATAGGCTTTTATATTTGTACTTAGAATGTGGTGTTGGGATGTCCTTTGTCTCTTTTTGAATGCACAAGGACATGAACTCTGCGGTTTGACAACGTTTATCTTGAATTTTGTTTAAGCCAGATGGTCCTTGGAAGAGGAGAGGGGGTCTCAATTCATATAATTAGGGTGCAATCAATGTGTTTTGCAATGAAAATTCCTTATTGACATGGTTTTTTGTGTATTCTTTTGTCAGGGTTCGACAAATGATGATAATTAATGTCGTTAGACTTATCCAATACAAAAATAATTGCTGGTTTAAGTACTAGATGGCTATAGGGATGAGACTTTTGTTAAACTCGGTCAATAGCAAAAAATGTCAATCTCGTCTCGATATCAGTTTGGGTTAATGATTTTTTTTTTCTCATGAATTTTTTTTTTTGGTGTGTCTCTTCTCATCTCGAGTTGATGAACAATAAACCTACATACCCAATTGCTTCAATAACTCAAAAATCACAGTTTTTAAAAACAAAAAAAGAAAACTTAATTTTTCAGAGAACTTAACATTTTTAGAAGTCGTTGGGATTTTTTATAAAATTTGATGATTTCTGACTTCAAATAAAAGTATGAAGAAGAAAACAAAATTCGTAATTATTCAGAAAATGTCCCATTAGAAGATCGTTGTCAATTCAAAGTACTAATACGAAATTTAAGAAAAAGTGCGTATCCGCCTGAGTGTACAGAAACTAAATCGGCCTACATTTGTGGTTTAGATTCAATCGAACCATTTTTTGATGATAGAATATGCTAAAAAATAAAAACCTTTCTATAAATAGAAGTGGAATTAATCAAAATACTTTTTTTTGGCAAGAGATGTTTAGAAGACTTTTAGAATTGTGAAATTTTTCATGTAATTAAAAATTAGACGACATTACATTCATATCTATAGTATCTTAGACATAAATCTACAAGTATAGACATTGCACCTTAGTGACTAAGACTATCAGATGATTGCAACACAAGACAAATTGTACAGGAACTTCTACTAAACCATTTAGTAAACCAATTCTATTTGGCAGTTTGTTCTTCACTCTTTTTACCAAGTTTTGTCGATTATTTTGTTAAATAGTATATTAACCAACTTAACACACTTTATAAATTTTGTTTTTTTTAATCCTCTTAGGAAGAATCATTCTTTAATACTCTTTTGCAATTCCCATCAGATTAATTATAAAACTTTCCCCTACGTCAATTTAGTTTCCTTCAATTGATACAAGTGAACATTTATTTCAAATATATGTACATACATACAAACGAGTAATAATAAGTGAATTAATTACAAATAAATTGATTTCTAAGTTCTGTTAATTTAGTGACAATAAAATAGATCTTCTGCATAACTTCTTCTGCGGAACTTCTCGATAAACAATTTGAATTTATTTCAAGATAAAGATTTTATTTTTTAAATTTTATCTTCTCATTTTGTTAAAATAAAAATCCATCAGCATTTCCTTATAATCGCGTGTATCCGCTGCCGCAAATGGAAACTGTTAATCAACCCCTTTTTTTTTGAAAGGTTAATTAATTTAAGTGCGTTATTCCCGGCTTTCAATCACTTTATAATACCAATTAAACAGATTAATGCTTTAAAATCGATTAAACAAAATACACTTCAATGCAGTTCATATGTGTACGAGTGTGTAGGTATACGTCATGTACTCAAGCCTATCATAATACACACACGTACTCGAAATTGTTCTCGAAATCGTACTCGCACTCGTATTTGAAAAGCATTTCAAGATCTCAAGACAAAAACCAATTAATCTTATATAGGCTCTTGAAAGTATGAAGTGATAGATCCTTTTTTTTATGGTTGTATTATTTTAAAGCTTCGAAATTAATTACAACAATTTTGAGGGCTTGATGCAGAAGCGTCTTCATACACACACACACACACCTACACTCATCAAATTGATATAAAGACGCAATGTTTTTGCCTATGCGAGTATACCGCTGCTGGCTGATTTATTTATAGCGAGTATAGCTCCTTATTTTATAGCGTTTTTCACGTCGTCATCGTCGTCACATACTCGTGTACATATATTTCTCACATTACACATATTTATGTGGACGCATAAGCCATAAATAAAGCACCCAATAAAGTTCATAACTTTATTAAGGACATCATATCAGCTAGAACATTCTGTGCGTGTGTGTGGGTTGGGGGTGTGTGTGGTTGGATCCTTCTCTCACTTTAGGTATACCTTCATACATTTAAGTGTGTATCACGAATAGAGGGAGTAAAGGGGAGAGTCCGCTTATAGAATAGGGTTCACAAAACTAAGGGAGAAAAGTCTAATTAATTTCTTATCCCCCCAAAAATAGCTCCAACGATCAACGACGACAACAACTACGACGCACATTACAGCAAAAGGTACTTAATGAAGCAGAAGATGGGCGGGAGCTGATGGGGCGTGGTACGTAGTCATACGTGTGTGTGTGGGTGTGAACATAGAAACAACGCAAAGGCAGTAGATTCACATCCCGATGAGATTGTGAAAATTGCCGCATATACTCGTCCTATACTCGTAAAAGGGAAATTCTCTCCTTTTGTCTGAATTATAAATTTTATTTCGTTAAATATTTATCATAGTTTATGTATGTATATTTTGGGTAAAAGTTAAAACAACAACAACAACTGAACAACTGCGGCAGTGACCTTAAGTTGAACTGGAAACTGACCAAATCTTACGAATACGAAGTTATACCCTTTTTGTAATTGCTGCTTGTTCTTTGAAAACATTTGGGAATACATTTGCATATATATTTTGAGATTTAGAATCTTGATTGTTTTTTATTTATTTTGGAAAGAATTTTAAACGAGCGAGGGCATATGAAAACTGTGGCCATGGGAGTGCCAAAAAATTATGATTGTCATTCTTGGTAGTTCTATAAAAAAAAAAAAAAAAAAAAAAAACAAATAATGACGGGTCAAAATTAAGCAAGTGTTTTGTCAGTGTTACAATGTTGAAATTATTGAATAAAATACTAATTTGAATAATTTTTAAAACTTTATTTGAATTACTAAACGGTTGACTTGAATTAAATGTCAAAGATTTGCCAGTTACGACATTACGACTTTTTTACAGGAACAAACTGAGTCGATTTTGACGTTTCTAACCAAAAAAACTAAAAAGAGGCTGGGTGCGACCACACTGATAACTTCCCATTTTATTTTAAAAATTTGACTTTTATCGAAGTTTTTGTGTCACAATAAAAAGTCATCAAGTGACCCCTTGTTGTTTTCAAGCATAACATAATTTTGTCAATTCTTGTGAACTTGTAAATTTTTGTAAAAACTGTAAAACCGATTAATTCTTCATATTTTTAGATTTCCTCGTACTTTTGATATTAATTGATAACAATTTTACCAACAAAAAATGATCAGACTTTAGTAGAACTTTTTGTAATTCCTTAAATTTTTGTAAAAAAATGTCAATTTGATATTCTTCAACATTTTATCATTTAGGTTTTGATGACAAATGCATTATAAATAATATAAAATACATTTTAAGTCAACATCATTGCTTTTTGTGAAGATATTTGAGTTGAAAAACAATTTTTGACACTTTTGTGTAAATTTCAGTTTTAGTTTTCTTACAAAAACTGTCAATTCGTTATTTTTCAAAATTGTATACCATGTATTGATAATTGTATTTTGTATAAATCAAAATAAATTTGAAGTCAATATCGTTGCAAATTCTCGAGATATTCAAGTCAAAAAATATATTTTACAAATTTTTGGTAGTTTTTTCACGTTTTTATTTTCTTGCAACAAAAATGTCAATTGATTTTTTTTTAATTTTACCTGATGTCAAAATCGTCATTTCACAAAGCAAACAATTATTTTGAAGATTGTATAATTTTTCCTTCATGTATATTGGAGTGCCAACTTTTTTTTATTTTAAGTTTTTCAATTTAAAAAATAAAATAATGGAAAAAATCAGAATGAGTTATGAGACTGTCACAAAGAAAGAAAATAGTGTTCTTCCTTAAACTTCGTGTTAAATTTATCAACTTTTGACAATTGAAATGTAGAATTCGAAAAACCCCTTCATTTAAAATTGTCAAAATACTGTGAAGCACTTTTGTATCACTTTTTAAACGACTAACAAAAGATGCCAAGATTTAAAAGACTTCAAATTGAACGTCAGTGATTTTAAGTGGTTGGAAAAGAAATAAAAAAAATGGTTGATAATTCTTAAAAATGTCAAAATGTTGATTGAGAATTTTAAGGACTCAGGGTGTCAAAGTTAATTCAATGAATGAACGAAAGAATTTTTATGATTACATTCACGAGAGAATACGTTCTTTTACAACTTCAATATTATTCACTGTAATCGTATACGTATAAAGTTGTACTTCATAACATTATCTGTCAAAGTCTAAATTATTTCACGTCATTCTTAAGCTGAATACTCATTTATAAATTAGGGACAATTTTAACTATCACATTCAATTTAATTTGACAAAATTCACTAAATAAATTAAAAATAGTCCAATAAAAATATACTACCCTATTCTCCAAAAAGGTCTTATGTCAAAATTACGAATAAGTTAATGTTTCCAAGAGAAAAGTGTGAGTTTAATTTAGTTTGATCTTCCATCTTCTTCTTTGGGATTTATCTGATGCTGCTGATGAAAATGTCCAAGGTTTTATTTTTTTGAAAGCACTTAAGTTCAATAAATTACACTTTTTCGTCCCTTTAATCTAACGAAGTGATACTTAGTGTCCCATAATGAGGTCAACTACATACATACAAAAAAGAAAAAACCACATAAGTCAAGATACGACCACAAATAACCACCAACCTTTTATTTATCCTCTTGATCACAAACTTGTAGAATTATTTTTCCTCTTTTTTTTTTTGATTTTATTACATGAATAGTTAAAATGACAAACTGAATTCGAAATCAAATGTCACAGTTCATTACCGCATTCATATAGCTTACCCGGTGACAAATGAAAACAAACGACAACTACTCGAACATGTACACATACATATACATATAAAGTAACAAAAATCAACGCCCCGAAATTATTGTGATAGTTTATAACATCCCCTCTCGCCATGCCATGACAGGAACGGAACGATGATGCTGGGAAGGATTAATGAGACTCCCATAAATCCCATAAAACATTTTGACAGATGGAGAGTTCCTAAAGCAAACACGAGTAATGTTGAGTCCACATCAGCAACAATATGACTGTTAGAACATTATAAGCTACATGATATGGTACGAGACAATATGGCCTTTAGCTATTACATCAGTTAAACGAAACAAAGTAACGAATGTCATTTGTCAAAGTCAGCCTATGAATTTCTGTGTCTATGAAAGTGTTTGTCGCTTCTACACTCACACATCCACAAACATGGCATCGGACACACAGATGTCAAAGACGAATGCTAAGTCAAAGATTTAGTTTACGTTTTGAAGAAGTGGTGTCTGATGTGCAATGTGAAAATAAATGTCAAGCTTATTTAAGTACTTGAGTAAGTCTAACTAGTCAGTGAAAATTTTGAATGTTTGACAGGTCAAAGGTTGTTAAATGTCAGTTGACAAAAAAAGTGGACCAACCCAAATATTCGTACAAATCTAAACATTGATATGCTCGTACTCTAATCTATTTCCATGTGAATGCAGCCTTAGGGTGTTATGGTATGTTTCTACTTGTCAATGGAAAACACCTATTGATATACTTTGACAGGACAGGGTTGTGCAATATAGGCAATAAAACAATGAAAATATCGGAATAAATTGAAAGTAAATAAACGCTATCTTAAAGTCATAATTTTTGACCAATTTGTTTTTACCGAAACTGAAAGTTAGGTGTCGCTTCATCCTTTTCTTTAGCGTGAACTAATTTCCCTTAGAAAGCGGGGTTAGTTTTCAACTTCCAGTAAAGTACGAGTAGATCGAGTTTCTATTGAGTAACAACTGAGTCCTTTAGTTGAATAAGTTGCCGATGACTTAATTTCTGTAAACTAAGTTTCCGAGGATTTAGTTTCCGTGGGACTTATTTTCTGTGAACTTAGTTCCCCTAAGCCTAAAGTTTGTTCTTGGTGAATTAGTTCCCGTGGACTTATTTCTCCACACTGTCCTGTTGAAGTGATTTTTCCAATGAAAAGTGGAATAATTTTGTCTTATCTTGGTGGGACATATTGTCAAATTTATTCCTCCCTTTAAAAGTCCCCCTTAAAGCGATTTCTATATTCGAATAGATGCCGACAAATAAAAAATCACATCCGATCACAACTGAAGTGTGTTTTATTCTTATATTTATGTTATTCCGATTTTTATTTTTACTTTTAAGTAATCAATTCTAATTTCCAGATTTGATTTTCATTGTTTCGCAATAAAGTTCCTCCTACTCGTATTCGCTTTCACGTCAAACCTACCCATGATGTCGGTTGTGGTCGTGAACATCAGACACAGATACACCAGTCTCAGATTGTCTGCCGCTTGCGATTCAGTGAAAAACGGCTGGACCCATCTTAATGTCACACAGACTATGCCCCTCGTACATATTATTATCATTTCCACTCAATTGATGCCCAAAGCCAAGTGGTAAATTAAATTCACCTCTGTATCGCAATTTTAAATTTTAATTACCGCTCTCTTTTACTCTGCCCGACTGTTTTTAAGCGCGTCACGTTTGCATCGTGTGTTGCTGTATGTGACGATGACGGTTGGTTGTTCCGTCCCTTCTCCATACATACACTCGTAGACCATAATAAATTGTACTTTGGAAATCTTTGAACAATGAAATCGAATTCGGATCCGGGATTTGTTGTCTGACAGGTCACAGTTCGCTATCGCGCCATTCATTTAAACTAATTATTATTATAGAGTCTCATATATAAAACGAATCGAACATAATAGTGTTTTGGGGTTGTGGTCTGTGGTCTGTGGTGATGGTAGCGGTGTCAGGCAGAGTTGCCAGACGTAGAAAACTATTTTTTTATGAAACAAAAATGATAGTGGAGTCTAAATTCTATTTGAGTTAAAAATAGAAATGTGATTGAAAAGACTTCAAGATTTATTTTACGGAAAGTACTCTTAATAATTTGGACCAGAAGAATGATATTTTCAATTTTTAGTTTTCACTGCAAAAAGGGCCAGTTATTGTCAAAGTCAACCTAAATCTCAACCTAAATCGCAACCTAAATCTCAACCTAAATTCCAACCTCAACCTCAACCTTAATCTCAAACTTAAACTTAAACTCAATCTCAAACTCAATCTCAATCTCAATCTCAATCTCAATCTCAATCTCAATCTCAATCTCAATCTCAATCTCAATCTCAATCTCAATCTCAATCTCAATCTCAATCTCAATCTCAATCTCAATCTCAATCTCAATCTCAATCTAAATCTCAATCTCAATCTCAATCTCAATCTCAACCTCAATCTCAATCTAAATCTCAATCTCAATCTCAATCTCAATCTCAATCTCAATCTCAATCTAAATCTCAATCTCAATCTCAATCTCAATCTAAATCTCAATCTCAATCTCAATCTCAATCTCAATCTCAATCTCAATCTCAATATTAATCTCAATCTCAATCTCAATCTCAATCTCAATCTCAATCTCAATCTCAATCTCAATCTCAAACTCAATCTCAATCTCAATCTAAATCTAAATCTCAATCTCAATCTCAATCTCAATCTCAATCTCAATCTCAGTCTCAATCTCAATCTCAATCTCAATCTCAATCTCAATCTCAATCTCAATCTCAACCTCAACCATAACCATAACCTCAACCATGACCTCAAATTCAAATTTATACCACTTTGACATTTTTGACTTTTACCATCACACTTCTCTTTGTCAAAAAAAAAAAATGGAAATAAGATGTCAGTAAAAATTTGAGACAAAACACATAGGAAAGTAGATCATTGACATTTATCTATGAAGTGTTAAATGTCACTTTCTTTAACTTAAAAATAAAATAAGTTAGAAGCTTGATATTGTGCTTCAAATGGTCAAATTTATAGACCAATGTGTTTTTGGAAATCCCTAAAATTTGTTTGTTTAAAAATCAAAAGAAAAATTTAATTAAATCAATATTTTTTATTTTTTAATAAACAACATCATCTGGCAATTCTGGAACTAGGGGTGGGAATTTTGTTTGTGTCCCGTTTATTAGATCACAATAGAGAAGCAAACTTCTGTATCGTTGTTGTGGGTGGGTGGGTGTCTGGTTGCTTGTTTGAGGGGTTTTATATGGAAACTATACTACCTGTTGAACTTTTGTTGAATCACATTTCTTTTTTTTTAAATGTGTTAAAATGTGTTGCCATAGGATACAACGACAACAACAACAAAAAAAAAAAGGATGTCGGAGGATGTCACATGGCACAACCTCATATTGTATGCCTACATATGTTGTCCTGACACTCACTATAGTGCTCTGCTCCTCGACAAGGACAATCATTACGTTATCCAACAGTTTGACGTTAGTATGTATACTGTAGTTAGTATCATCACATACTCGGATGCCAAGAACAGCATATTTTGGTATATGACAATACAAAAGACACCACACACAACAGCAAGGAAGAAGGATTCATTCGAATTATAACGAAATAAAAATAAAATTAAAAAGAAAAACAACAGCACAGCATGCAGCGACAACTGAAAGTTTTTTTTTTTTATTCAAACATATTTTTTTTTATTTTGTTGTATGTATGTGTATATGTTATAATTTATTGTTCCTGTTGTATGTGAGTATTATTAAATTTCCATATTGTCTCACTAGGATTTTAACACACAAAGTGTAGTTGAAGGACACAAATTGTACATGATGATGATGATGATGATGATGACGATGATGATGTTTAGTGCGCGCGTCAGAGCCATGTGATAGGAAAAGTTTATTAATTTTCCACAGAATCCAGTGAATAACTTTTTTTTTGTTTTTTAAATATTGTTTTGTTTCAAAATATCGGAAGGTTTATCACGAAAGACCAAAGGTTATTTGAAAATTTGTATAAGTTGGATAAATTGTTTACTTCTTGCACGTTTTAAGTGCCTCAATAAATAAACGACAATTTCGTCGACTGTGCTTCATATTTGATAGAAGCAGAAAGCTCTCAGATTAAGGACAATTCCTGTGAACATAAACACATTAAAATGTGGTGTTAAGAGTTCTCCAAATTTAACCAAAAAACATGAACAGCTTTTCTTAAATTGTAATGTGTAAACTTCCAAATTTTGACAGTTCATAGAAGTCTTACAGTTTTACATTTGTCATAGCTGTCAATTACTCGTTATATCAGGTAGGCTTCAAACGAAATTTGAGTCCACTCGTTCAGTAAACGAACACCTGTACGCTAATGAATCGTAAGGACTGTCAAAAATATTACCTGTCTGAACAAAGTCTGGGAGAAATTGACAGATTTGATCGGTTAAACTTTTCCTTTTTTAGTATTCTGCTATCCATCAAATTCATCTTGATTTATTTGACATTTCTGATAGGCATAAAACAAAGAATCTGCTACACACATTGTGAACCACTTAACCGATTTTTATGAAACAATAATACGTATTTCTAAAATAAACGTCAGCATAATAATTGCTCTGGTGAACTTGAATAGGAGAAATACTACGGGAAAATCTGTCAGAGCATCTGCTGTCATGGCGGATTGCTCCCACCTCTGTCAATTTTAATTGAAAATTGGATTCTCCAATCAAAACTACGCACTTTTGGTCCAATATACCGTCTTGGTTGTAGTTGTAACTGCCTTGACATTTTTTTGGCCTAGCATTTAATTTCGAGTACATAAATGCCAAACCCATAAAAAAAACATTTTTTATCAGTAAAAAAATTGAAATGTGTCCATATGTGACGCCCTCGTCCACGTGCTAACGAAATCGCCGCAAAATTGACGTATCCAACCGAATACATTTAATAAATACAACTGACCCGAATTCATGTCAATTATTTTACATCAATCTTTATGTTTCTTTTCAATTCTACAAAAAAAAAAAAAATAATAAAAAAAAAATACAATAAATGTGTGTGTAAAAGTACAACTCTGGAGCATAATGTTCAACTTGTTTACCTCTGGGGCATTTTGATCAAAGGACGTTTTGCCTTTAATTACAATTCACAAACACAAGGTGGCGCTAAATAATTAATCATTTGATTTTGGTTTTGAACAACTTCTTAATTAAATACACACAAATTTGGACTTTAAACAATTTCTTCTGTCAAGTTGAAAATTGACATATACGTCAAGTGTTGACACTCATTTCCGCAAGATTTCCGATGATAATTGGTGGAATTCGTGGTAGAAACTTTTGACTTGCTAGTGACCATATTTTCAGTGAAGTTTGTGTGTCACACCAAATAGATATTCATCTCGATTGTCTCACGGTAATTTTCGACACAAAAACGCCCTCTTTTGACATTATGACGCTTGACAGTTATTCCCAAGCTCATCTTCGTTATCTTGTTTGTTTCTTACTGCTGTCAAGTTCACAAATGTCATATATGTTTGACATATGACTTATAACATCTTTCGATTGGCTAATCAATTTTGCTACACCTTATTCACGTGTGTGTCTGTGTGTGTTTTGCTTTTTAAACCCTCTCATGTATTTATATACAGTTGCTTGTTAATTTCGGTTTTTTTTTACGAATGCAATTATAATTAAAAAAAATAAATCCTGAAGGTTTTTCGTCCTCTTTTGCTGGCTTTTCCTTTTTTTTTAAACTCCACATCCGAACGAAATGAATATCTGTGTGTGTGTGTGTTGTGTGATTGTTTGAATGTGTGTGTGTTTTTTTGTGATTTTTGAATTAAACGAAATTCAATTATATTTCCTCTGGTTGAAAGTGATATGTACATCATATTTACGCCAAAAGGACTCACTTAGCAACCATGAACATCGCGTATCGTCACCAGGCATCAGGCAGCTGTGCATATTCATGATGCGGGTTTATTTGTTTAAACTAAAGTACAGGTCAAAAGTAAAGATCCACTTTGAAAAAAAAAAAAAAAAAAAAATCTCTTTAAGACAAGAACAAGTGAAATAACTAGAACCAGGATCAAAGGACCATGGGTGGATTGGATACCTATTTTCTAACCGGAAATTCCAAACATTTATGTTAAATTAAATTCATCGAATTCTTATTCAATATTGCACAAAATTCTGTGAAATTATAATAAATCTATTGGTCAGAAATCTAGATCAAGAATTTTGCCATATTATGGAATCTGGAAGGACTTTCGTCCCCGCACTCAAAGTAAAACCCCACAACACAACGTACTCGTATCTTAACCTCAGCTGTACACTGTATCCTTTATGCGTTTTCCATGCATTTTAGTGTGTGTGTGTTTTTTTGTATGTATTGCTGTTGTCATTAAGAAAAAGTGCATTTCCGTTGCACTAATTTAATTAAAATTCAGTTTTATCCAGGGATGTTGAATTTGTGTTGTATATTTAAGTTGCATTTAAATTTTTAATTAAATTTCGTATTCGTTTAACTTTAACATCATCAGTAAATGATATGAAATAAATTATTAAAATATTAATTAAATACATACATACATGTGTGCATTTTATATACAAAAAAAAATATTTATCATATTTTTATTTTTGTTTTTATTTTCAGGTAAGATGAAATTTAATACTTTCCGGTTGGTTTTTGTTTTGTCATTTTGGTGAGTTATTATGTGTCACAAAAAAAAAGGGCAAATTCATAATGACAATTTATTACTTGAGCAAGTCTTTCCCGCGAATACCTTACCTATACTGATGATAAAGTTTTCCAATAAAACAGAAGACATAAAAAGGAGAGAAAAGAAATCACTGACCTTTAGGATGTCATGTCATTGTCAAGATTATAATACCGACTTCTGACACAAAATAGATTTTCCTCAAGTAACGTTAGAGCGAAGAAGAAAAAGTTTTTTTTTCGTTTTTTGTTACTTTTGGAACAAAATAAAGTTGCGACATGATGATGATGGTTTAAGGAGTTGTGTAAGCTTGGGAGGAAAAAAAAAAGTGGAAACACCTCATCGGGAAATGTTGTCGAAATAATGAGATTTTGTTTGTTCAGATGTTGGTACTTAGAAATTGACTCATGTTAATGGAAGATTTGTTTTTAGTGTGAAGTGGTTAAAAGAGATTCAAATGTCAAATTTAGGTAACTTAGTTTTGGGTTTCAAAAGAAATTATATGAAATTGTTCTTGTTGTCGGATGAATTTGGAGTCCTGTCTGATGGAGAATAGAATAACTGAAACAATTTAAACAAGGAATCACGATGTGAAGAAGTTTTGTTGAAGATGGATTATTTCAGAATTTGACAGTTCAATTCGAGTTGACATTTTAACAATAAAATACTTACAATCTTCATTGACAAAGAACTTTGAGGTAAAAGTGATTTACTGTTCAACAGCTGTCTGTCTCTTTCCTTGATTTCAAAGAAGCTGGAGACAGAGTCTGCCGCCAAAAGATCAGATAAGTAAAATACTTGATAACTCTAGAGAATTTACGTCTATTCATACAAAAGTGGGAGATTGGTCTTAAACATCAAATTAATTTGAAACAAGTGTAGGAAACGTCTTCTAGGTGGTAAGACTAAGCAATATTTTTGAATTTGAATTTCTAACAGCTAAGAAAACAACAGTCGGTAAGGTAGGGTTATGTGTAGTAGAAACTTAAACCAAGCTTTGCTTTCAATTGGAGTCGGCCACGCTGAAGTAGCCTGAATACCCTTTCCTCCTTGCTGCCTGGATCAGCCCTCGGTACCTATAAACTGTGGGTTGTAAAGGTGGTAAAGGAAGGCAAGGTTTTGGGACTCATCGATAGACACGTTTCAGCGATGTGCTGACGAGTTAGATGTGTTGGAGTAATGGCACCTCCCTACGATGGGAGAATAAGGAACAGTTTATCGTGAGTCCTTGCCGACAACACTTCGATTCCTTTATACAAGTAGAGAAGTTCCTCAAGGGTGCATCGTTAGTCCAATATTCTTTAATATTTTCATTGACGGTTTAATCAGTTTTGTACAATACGAGTATATCAGCTAAATGAACGTTTTCTGTAGTATCGAATGTTTTCTAATGCTTCCAATACTATTGAAGGCAATTCTCTACGAAAGTATTCAACTTAACCATGGATCATGTTACAAGTTTAAACGGAAGCTACCTTAATGTGGGATCGACATACCTAAACCATAAAAAACATCTTTGAGCATTAAATTCAATACAAATCTGTATTCAGACTTTAAGACTTTAAACATTTAGTTTCTAACCATTTGATGATTCGCAGGTCGAAAAATATCCTCTAGACCGGGACGGGACCAGACTTAATTCAAATTCTTACCGTCTGGTATTTTCTTGTCCCATTGAAACCGACTAAATTTCCTGTCTTAGTGCATTTTGTCTTTTAACTTTAAAAAATTTCTTATATTCCATGTGGTGCTTAAATCTATCGGCAAAAAATAATTAATGTATGTCGAAATTAACTGACTTTAACTCTCCACTATTCTTGGCTTAGAATGCGCTAAACAACTAAGTTCTGTGTTCGTCGTTTATGTTGGAGCAAAAACATGCGACTTCGTCAATAATTTAAAATTCCTTCCCTTCCAAAACAAGCATCAGGTGGCATGCAACTACCATTAGAGAGTCTAAAGGTATATAGTTGCTTCCAAACACGCCACATGCCATGCATAAATAGGTGTCATATAAGCGTTTATATAGCCCTGCTGTATAACTTGGCTGTCAAAGCTCAATCGTAAGGTGGTAAAACTAATGAAGATATGTAAAGACACTGATGGTTATAAGGTTAGGTCTTTATATTGTGCCCCTTATAGCACGGATAAGAATGAGAACTTTTCAACTATTTTTAGACTTTTCCCTTCAGACCCACAGCCTCGAGTACGAGTACTTACTCCTTAGTGGGTATACCTACTTGAAAAACTATTTTCCGTGATCAGAAATGTATTGTACGAGTTTGCGCTGCATCCGTGCAGATGCATCCAGCAATCTGCCAATCGGACAACATGAATTGCTTCTTGACCTGCGGGGCGTTTTCAATACGAAAAAGAAATTAATTAAAACAAAAAAAAAAAAAAAAACAAAATAGTGAAGAAGTGCATAATTCTGAAATCGCTATGGCATGTCATATTTCGTTCCGCCCGCTTTAGCCATTCACCCTTCATCCTTCATCATCGTATCGCCTGAGAGTACGCAATTACCTACCGTCAGTGTTCATTGTTTTTATGGATTTAATTGGTTTCGCAGATGTTACTTGATGGTGCCCTGAATTATTTGTTCATCTATTGTTTAAATAGATACATAGTAGATACAAAAGCTTGGTACTTGGAATTATATACACAGATTCACGAATGCCAAATATTTTAGTGAGTTTTTTTGTTAAACAAAAAAATGTATATTTGAATTGTCTTACTATGAAACGTTGTCGTGTTGTGTCGCTGGTACGTCGCGTCGTACGTGCGGCGCGTGAGAAATTCACAAAATGACTTGAAGCTATTTGAAGCTCAAGTGGATATACAATATACAATTTTTAAATATACAAATACATGTGTCTATATAAAATTGCCTGTGAATGTATATAAGGTTTAAGATGTTTTTGAGCTTGGTATGATATTTGAACGTATTTATATCCTTTTCTTTTTATTTGCATCATAAAACTAATTTAGAAGTCAAGGAATTACGTGCCGAAAATAGCGGATTATAATACGAAAACGAGGCGAGTACAAGATTGTTTCGTTAGTTTTTTTAAATTTGAATGTCCCAGTATATCTTCACCTTCATACATAATCCTGCATTTATTTTAGATGATATTTTGTTGAAATTATATGTTTATTTTTTTTCTCGAGTAATAATGGTACAGGTGCGTGTAGAGATTAGGAAGAGAGAGGGGGAATATATTATGAGAGTTCTGATATTTTATTGTCTGAATACATTTTGACAGAAAAATAAATATCTGTTCATTGTGAATATTTTCTCGAGCAGTAATTCATTTTTCTTAAATTTAAAAAAAAAAAATCCCTCAATTTGAGTCCAAAAAAGTCAAGATGCACGCAGAAAAAAAAAAAAACAAAAATATGATGATCAATTTCGACATATTTGGAATGAGCGAGCTCTGGAAGGCTCTTAGGTGTTCTGACTTTGATAGTGTAGTGTAGTTCCTAAAGTTCAGTCGGTCCAAAATCCGTTTTCGGGGTTCATTGGTCTCTATTGTTTCAACTGGAATGTTTCAAATTTTAAAACTTTTTTTACTGACGTACCTATCATTGATCATCTCAAATTAGACAAGTTGTTGTCTGCAAAAACTGAGTTCTTCTGGGTGACGCGAAATTGACTGCCGAGAATTCTGCTGCACGCTCTTCAACGACAAATACGATATTTTCATGGAACTTCTTGTTCTTCAATGGACCCAAATTAGTTCTGTCGACCGTTAGTAAAGGGTTATCCATTTTGCGGTTTACAAAAGTAAACGTAAATAAAACACATATAAAGTTTATTATAAAGTTTGAACTTTGACTTTATGTGTGAAACGCTACATCATTTAAAAGACCACCACACGAATTTTTGCAGGCATCGATTCTTTTGAGGTAATTTTCGACCACTTTTTGACACATATTCGGCGGTATCTCAGCCATAACTTGACGAATGTTAATTTTTAAGTGCTCAAGAGTTAAAGGTTTATCTGCATTAATACGGTCTTTCATGTAGCCCCCCAAAAAATTGTTTAACAACTTAGTTTGACAGATGTTTAGTTATTATTTGCAACAAATGGTACGTGTTACTAAATATTCGTCTATGGTGACTTGGTGCAATTTAAAAACTAAATAACTGACAGTTAATTTGACGCATGTAACTGTCAAAGTTAGGAAGTGCTTATAAGAAGTTCCAATACCATCGATATTTCATCAAAAAATTTCGACTACATTTTCATTTTAAATATAATCTTAAGTAAAGATTTTAACGTTTTGTAAATATTTTGCAATCGTCAAGTTGACTTTATCAGCTGATAAATTGTGTGCTTCGCATACTAAATCATAATTAAATTCAGTTGGTCTCTTAAAAAAATTTACAAAATAGAGTCGGGTATTGAGTAATTGTCTATTAAGTTAAAGTTTAAAATGTCCCTACTCAACGAAGCCTGTAGGACCCTATACACTCTTTGTACAGGAACGGTCTCTCTAAATTCAGGAAACATTTAATTTCGTCTAAAATATTAACTATACCAAAAAAAAAGCTTGCGTCTGATGTCTTCAGTTCTTTTTAACTTTAATTTTGACATTTAAAGCGTAATTTATGATTGATTTGTGTTTATTAATAGAGAACGAGTGTTTAATGGATTCTAAAATACAATATCAGTCTTATCTTATCAATTTATCATAAAAATTTATTTAAAAAGAAAATATTTATAATTTGAAAAATCAGAAAATAATGGAAGCTTTTTCTAAGAAGAAAAATTCTTAATCTAAGACTTAAGTTTGACTTACAAATAATCCCTTCCCAAACAATACCTTGAAACCGTTCTTGTCCTTGATTTTTATAAAAATAGAAAAAAGTTTTCATATAGTTAATTTAACTTCAATAAGAGAATATTATTGTAAAGAGGAAGGTTTTATCATGAGAGTATTTATTTGGATGAAAACAAAAATAGATTGGGTCGGCGGCGGAGGAGGAGAAAAAGTTTAAGTTCCTTTGAAGGACTATATTTATACTTACAACGACAACGACAACAACTACGACTACGACGAGTAGGTATATTTTATTGAATTACAGAACATTTCTATATTTTAAAAATAAATACTAAAAATAAAAATACAATTCAATTTATTTGCACAAATTAAGTGAGCAAAAGGATATTTCTTTTGAAGCAATATTGAACAAGTATTGTTTTTCAAACAACAACAACAAAAAAAAGGTTTGGTATGTTTAGTTAATGTTTTATTAATATTGTGTGTTGGGTGTGCTTAGAAATTACTTTTTAATTTTGTTTTTATTGTTTTGTAATTTGAAAATAATATAAAGGACCTTTTAAAAGCAAGTTATCCTGTGCGTGAGAGAGTAGATTTGGTATTATAGAAATTAATTTTAGAACACTTGTAAGAAATTGTTTAACGTTAAACACTTGTGTCGAATTTAAGGACTGGGATTTGAGGGTTTTGCACGGTGTTAACCTCGTCCTTCTGGAGTAAGGATTTAATCACTTATTTAATCATTAAATTCTTCGGCTTGGTGTTTAAGACTTCCCTTGTATGGCATGGATTGGACATGGATAGATTTCCTTCTCGTGTCCGATTCGAATTTATTCATTTAGAATGAAATATTTTTTTTATTTTACACTGCAGATGTTACGTCCTTCAACTAAACTAATTCTACATCATCTTAAAAAAGAATGTTATTACCCTTAAGTGACTGTTAGTCAAATTAAGCTTAAGTCAAAAAAATATTAGACGAAACTTTTAACTCGAGTTGATTTAAAATTGTCTTCAATGATTCATGAAAATTCTGAAATCCATCAAAATGTGAAACCATTATACTCAAGCTACATTTTTAACGTCTATTCCTTTACTCGAAAACCGACACTTGACGAAACAAGACGATACGATATTAACTTTACTCATGGTAGTCGTTAGGTTACGGAGGTTAGCTTTCTTTGTAACTGAATTACTCTCGGCTAAAGAAACCGAAACTACGCCTCTAGGAGTATAGTTGAGGCCCTATGTCCAGCTAGGGAACACCAACGGACTTCGTTGGTCCGAGGACCTAAGAAGTATGGCAGTAAGAAATACATGTGTCAGAACTTTTTTTCGAATCTTGGAGCACTTTTCGAATTTTCTTTCGTGGGTCAGAACATGGAAAAGGCACATGAGTGAAGATCTCGTGAATACGATGATGAAGGTATGACTACGTTCTTGTTTTTTGCCAAATAAACGCGGCATTTGAAAATGTACTCTCATATGGATGTCAAAATGTGGTTTTTCTTGTCCATAAATTGTCAAATTTCATTGTTGCTTTAGAAAAGATCGATATTATAGTTTCGAGGTGAAATTTTGCAAACAAACTAAAAACGAGACGAAGTTTTCCATCAATTTATTCAGAAAAAGGAAACCTAGACTAATACCGAGGCGATTATGTCAAGACCGATAGTGTAGTCGGGCAACTAAATAAGTCTAAAGTCGATACGGTACTCAAAATTTACTATCTATTTTATAAAATTTTTGGATAACCTAAATTTTTTGTAATTGAGTGTTTCTGATAGTCTTTTTGAAGTAGGATGATTTTTGGGTGAATTTTAACCTCGTTCTTCAATATTCGAAACATTTTAAGTTTCAGTACAAAAATTAAGGGATATGTCATGGGAACTATGATGTGCTCTTTGAGTGAATTTCCAACACAAAACCACCTGTGTCCTTAACTTAATTGAACTTCTAGTCAAGTGTATAAAATGGTCTTCAGAACTAATTTTTCTCAAAAAAAAAAAAAAAAAAAAAATGAATAAAGAAACAGAACTTCCTTTGTTTGATCCGATCCCCTACAAATTATAAATGCAAATATGGTGCTTAAATGCAATTAAATTCAGATAAAAACTCTGTGATAGTGATAGTGACCATTTCAAGAACAAAACCCTCTTTCAGCTTTTGATGGAAATAATGCGAAACACTATAAATTACAAAAATGAGATAAAACTTGACCTGAATAGATTTTCCAACACAAAAATGCTATTTATTGACACCAAACTTTGATCATCACAAAAATTAGAAAAAAAAAAAAAAAAAAAACAACATCAATCCATATCAAGATCTAAACAGAGGCTCTTCTATAAATAATCAATTAGTGGAAGCACTGTTGCATGGCATTAATTGCAGAATAGCGAAATTGTTTTTCCGATCTCAATGCGATCTTAGGAAGTTTATACTTTTTTCTTTTTGTTGTTGTTTTTATTTTTTGTAATAAATCTCAATGTAATTATTACATGGATGCAAATCTACGACAGGTCATCACTGCTCGTGATAACAATATGCTTAATTTTGATTTAAAGTGAAAGAAGAAAAAAACACGTGAACTTCATCTAAACTGGGGGTAAAAAAAAACATAAAAACAAAAACAAAAACAATCTTAAAGCTTAGAACGCAATTGAGCGTCATGAACTCATGACACAGCTAGCGAGCGAGCGAACGATGCCTTTGTGCAAAATGATGATAATCTTTCTAATGAGATGCATAGAAAAGAAAAAAAACACGTGAAACAAAAGTCTCAGTGTATACTTACATAGTTTGATACTTTATGCGTGTCAATTGAAATTATAAGGAATTATTAAATTTAGCATGTAACAGTAGACATTCATATGTTGCTACTAAACCTATAATTTTCTTCAATTATCCTGTTTATAATACAGAAATAAAAAACGACTTCAAAAATAAACACACTACGACGCACGGTGAAGATTGAAAAGTCGATAACGTCGGTAATGTAACATTTCAATTGCGAGTGACAGAAGAAAATTACAGTCGAAACATGCAACTTCAATTTATTTGTCAAAACTGTCATTTGGTGTTAGACAAACAGTAATTATTATTTTTTTTTTTAAACAACTTGTCTAGAGGCCAAATCACTCACGGGAAAAAGAAATAAGAATTTAACACTTATTTTAATCGCGAAGAATTTTGAAATTAAGTCTACATTTTTGAGTAAGAATCTGAGACTGTTTGAGGTTAGCAGCGGTTACCCCCAAAACTGCAGTTATATGAATGATAAACTTGGGTTGATAGGTGAAATGTGTAAAAATGGAATTTAACTTACGTCAAAGAATGAAGCCTACTTTTCTTTGGAGTGAAGTGATTTGCTTACTGTCAAATCCTTGATTCAATTTATCTTCTTGCCAAACAGTCTAAAATTTAATTAGGTTAGGTTAAGGTGGTTGCACACTTAGACCAATGACCAATAAATGGTCCTTTCTGATACCACTGCAATTACAAGATCCTCTTACTCGTTGAAACATTTGGAGCTAACAATGAAGCGTTTGAGACTGTAAATAACTGAGTTACTCAAATCACTGGGATCATTATATAGTAGAAGTCACCGGCAATGACAAAGAAGATGATGAACTGACTCCTCCTCTTCCTCATCCATACAGATTGTACAGAAATCGTTTGTCGGAGCTTCAAGCCGTAGAGTAAGTAGAACAGTCTACAAATCAAAATGGGTTGCTTTGAGAGTTTATATCAAGCCAAATTAATTTTAATTATTGTCTCTTTGACCCGACACCCAGATTAGGTGAATGTTGAATTGTTCCAGCAGAGATTATCGACAATTTTGGGCTAGAACTGAATTAGAGGAGACAGATTCTAAGGTTTTTATGGCAGTTTGACTGTCCGAGAAGATGCGTATATCAGTATACGATATTACGTTTCCTTTTTCTTTGAACCAAGAGAGGACTTCCTTGATGGCTAGAAGTTCTGCCTGGAACGCATTACAGTATTTGGGTAGACGAAAAGAGAGACATAGATTTAGTCTGTCTAAGTATACGCCTTCACCGACCCCCTCATCGGTTGTGAATCCATCTGTGTAGAAGCGGATGGCTTCTCCTGTCCAAAGTGACTCATTTTCACATATGAAGATCTGGAAGGGATAGACACTTTGAAGTTCATATCGAAGCGAGAATGATCGGTTACGTAATCAACGTTACTAGGTTGAGATCTGAATGAATTTAGAATATTTAAATTATACTTAGTCTAGTCAAAAACTAGACGAACTGAAACGAAATTTTACTTTCATTATTAAGTAATTTCGACACGTTCAACAATCTTAAAACTCTAC
Organism: Scaeva pyrastri; assembly: GCA_905146935.1. Classification (NCBI taxonomy): domain Eukaryota; kingdom Metazoa; phylum Arthropoda; class Insecta; order Diptera; family Syrphidae; genus Scaeva; species Scaeva pyrastri. Next base: position 9,132,590 of record LR989929.1, on the reverse strand, counting down.
ATTATTTGATGCAAAACTTTACATCATAATGTTTCTTCAAGTTAATATCGTTCAAAATTTTGGCAACGGATTTAATGAAATTCAATTTTTGCATTTTTCCAACATTTTTTTTTTTTTACAAAACGATTAATCTCTGCCTAAAAGCCAAATTAACCTAAGTGTTCTCTCCACTGATTGAACCCCTGTCGAAAAAAACGTTTACTATAAGCTTCCTTTTAACCTTAAAAATCGTTTGTATTTTTAAAAAAGTTGTTTCACTTAGTTTAGTGGTCGTATGTTTGCATTTATTTAAGCCTGAATTTTTAAATCTTCATTTCCTTCCCTTAAACACTAAAAAAAAAAAAAAAAAACAAAACGAAGAAAATCCCTTGCCATTCCAAAAGTATCCTACTCCCCAACTTAAAAACGAATTCGAACCAAAAAAATAAAAAAACACTTCGAGTGCAGTTACACCATTTTCTTGTTATCTTACAACTAAATGCTTCATCCAACTTAAGTGTTCTTAAGTGATCTCGCACATACTTGTGAAAAGCAGGGGATAACGTATCCTCCTCGTATCTCCCTTCTAATATATGTACATGTACATACATACGTACACTTTGTTAACACCAACCGTTTCACACATGATAACGATATTTATATCACATACGAGTTTTGAGGTTCTCGAAATTCACTTCCATTATCCTTGACCTAGAATAATGTATAAATTCCTGTTTTTCGTTTTTCATTTTTCTTGTTTTGGTTATTTCAAAAACCAAAGGCGTTATTATAGACTTTCTATAAGTAACCCCCATCCCACCCGCCAATACATTTCAATTCCCACTTCAAGAATGATAAAATATTATCCTACTTTAATCCAGAACGTGACCTTTCTCACTCTTCGTGTTGCTGGCTGGCTAGTGTGGGCTCACACTATCGGGAATATATTGCCATATGGCTTTTTAGCCACATCATGTCCATCCTCACTTCGGTCGGTCGTCGTATTCTTTTCGCTGCTTATAATCACATTTATCACATTTCGAAAATACCATATTATTCCAAAAAAAAAAGAAGGATGACAAAAAACTATACACACTCAACATTTACTACCACTACCCCCTGACTTTCCAGTTTTTGGTCTTAATCTCATTACGCCTAAGGGTGTTTTCATTTTCGTCAAAAAAAACACAACAAAAAACACCATCCGTGCTTTATGTCACAAATTACACTCTTTATCTTTCTATCCATTGCTGCGTGACATTCAAACTTCTCGTTGCTCAAAAAAAAAAAGAAGAAGAAATTGCGGCTATCCTGTGATGGAATAAAAAAAACACACATACAACCAAAAAAAAAACTGCTACACAATCCAAAATGATATACGACTCACTGTTGCTGATAATAATTTATAACTTTCGAATAGCTCCGAGCGAAGAAGCTTTTAATGACAATCGTTAATCTTGGAGGAGTTTTTTCGTTTTTTTTTTGTTGTTGTTGTTGTGTCCTTTTTAGTATTTTTGCTGTTCCAAGACAAAAACAAGAAAAAAAAAACCCGAAGCTGTATATTTACGCATAACGAAATTACACACTTCCTTAGGAGTAATAAAGAAAATGTCCAATTTGTTGTTGGATACTCGTATAGCTCTAAACTAACCTTCATAAAAATTTTCGGGATCTTTCGAGGCGCACAAAATATTTTTGCTTAAGTCAGCTTTTTTCTGGTTTTTAGGCAAAATCCCCAAAGCAAAAAAAAAAAAAAAAAAAAAAAAAAAAAAAAAAAAAACATGGAGGACTTTTAACTGTTCGACGAAGCCCAAAAAATGGCATAAAAATACGAGTTAACTCGAATTTTCACTTAAGTTTTAAGAATCATCAGAGAATATCCCGCTTAAGGAGGGGGGTGAGGAGCTGGGCTGTAGTCTTTCGTTAAGGAGATGAAAAAGCTACGTTGGATTTTTTCTGAGCCTAAAATGGGGCCCGGAATTTGATCATGAAGAAAAGCTGTAAAAAGTAAAAAAAAAAAATATTCTAAGATCTCCCACATGGATCTTTTAAAATTCTTTTTATAGTTTGTTAACTTTGATAACATAAAAATTGGGGCATGCTAGTTTTACAATTCGTGAAGCGGATTTACTCTATCCGATAGGTGGCTCTGAAAACAGAATTCATGAAAAAGAAATGTAAAACTTTTTTAGTTTTAGTGTTAAAAGGATTGTATAGCAAAAGTACTGTTGTCAAGTTAACAAAAAAGTCATACCAATGATGGAAAGTGACATCTACCTTTGTCAACTGTCAAAAAAAGTCAAACTGTCAGTTTAACTGTTAGAAGTTCATTCCAACGGCGGAGTGACATCTGTTTTTATCAAGTGTCAAAATGGAATCTGTCACTCATTGACGTTGTTTATTGTGAAAATATCAATAACATTTTTTGATGCATTGTCTTCAATTGCAGAATTTTGGTATAATAAATTTGATTACGTTCTTTCTTCTTTAATGATGGAAATTTTGCTTTTATTGACTTTTTTGACATTAAGGGTTTGATCCATGGCGTAAGAGTGTGTTTACAGTATCAGTAGGTTTATGTTATTTAAAAAAAGAACAGAAAAGTAAACAATTTATGAACAGTTGTAAAAAAAAAACCAATAATATTCACCAGTAGGTGGCGCTGTATAGTATAGGCCAAGAAAAAAAATGACAGGACTGTTTGTGTATGTCATCAGTGCGCCACCTACCTGTAATAACAACTTGTGTCAGATCAATTAGTTACTTTAAGTATTTTAGACGACTGTTGTCCGATAAAACTGTCACATTTTATTGGTAGACAGTTTTGAATTGTAATTTTGCCAATCACATACAATGTTTAATTTTTATCCTGGCAAAATATACCCTAATACAGCCGTGTCCTTATACTTTCGGCAATGAAATTCCTTAGCAAAAAAAAAAAAAAAACAAAAACAACATAAATTTTGCTGAAATTTGCCTTTATTTTGTTGTTCTTGTAGGAAATTTTGTCCTTCTTGTTGTAATAGGCGTGTGCCTTTCTGCCTATCTGCTTTTTTGTTGTTTTGCTTTAATTTTGCTATCATACAACCACCCTTGAAATCACAAGAATACAAATGTTTTTCTGTCGTATACACTCACTCGTAATGTTGTATACAACTACCACTTGAATTATATACTCCTACCTATTTGGATCTACCTCCACTCACAGGAAAAAAAAAATGAGAGCGATGTTTTTTCTAAAAACGCGTCGAACAATAAGCGTTTGTTTTTTTTTGTGTATTTATTTATATTTTGCTTTTATTTTGTGGTACACACTTTGTGAACACATCCCTTTTAAATGGCGCCCAATAGAATTCTGAGGCTTCTTCCGTTGCTAGATGCTGGTTGCGACTACGACGCGGCGCTGATTGCGTTGTTTCGGCGCTAAATTTGACGAAATACTTTGGCGGTGAGGATGTGAGTGTTTCTAGCACACAGTTGAAGGGTTTTTTGCTTTTTATCTGTGAAAACTCACAACAACAATCATTCACATACTAATGGACTTATTTGTTGTCCTGGTTATACATAAACATATGTATGTATGGAAGAGATGCAGCTATTTTCTTAAGGCTCTGTCCGCACCGCATATCATTAATTTTTACGCTTTTCTAAGTACACAAATTTTTGTATGTTAAGGGGGGAAATGGGGGAGGAAGGGGTATATTTTTTTCTTTTAAAGAAAACGAATTGTTTGAGAAAAAGCCGCGAGTTTATTGTTTCTTGTTTCTTTGTCAGTTTATCTGTGTGTAATTTTTAGTTGTTGAAACAAGAATAATAATAATTTGTCAATGTTGTTGAGTGAAATTGAAATTGAAAGAAATGGGTGGCAGTTCAACCAAATTTCCCAAAATTAATTCCTCAAACTGAATTCTCAAGTAGGAAATACAATTTGTTATTAAAGTAAATACATAATATTGACAATTTACTGAAGAAAGAGAGAGAGAGAGAGAGAGAGGAAGAAAAGGGAAACCAATTAGGACAGTAATCGTTGAAGTTGAATAGCTTAGAATTGTTAAAGTAGCAATCGATGCAGAAGTGGAGTGTGGTTTTCACTTTAGAATGATGATCATGAAAAGGCCATAAATTATATCGACTAACAGGCATTGGAATGGCTGAGTGAAATTTTGCGGTCTATTTGAAAACAATTTAATTTGCGATAAATTAATTTGGAATTGATTCTCTCTAATTGAATATCTCTTGAATCTTTAATTTAAATTACTCAAAACGCAAATAAATACGAGTATGTATGTTTTGTTTATGACTAATTATATAGACTTTTGAAACCAATATAAATTTGACATAACTACGATAGAAAAGACCAAATTCTTCTTTACTTGAAAATTCTGTTTGCATGTGATGATGCTGATGGTTTCACCGATAAGAAATGCGGGTTGATGAATTCTGAGGATGTTTCACTGTATCTTAAGTGTTTAAAAGATTGCTGTCGAAAGGTCAAAAAATATAAAACACAAATAATGGTTTAAGAAATCAAATCAAAGTCAATTTTCAGAGTGAAGTGAGCTTCGTTCTACGAACCAGAGAAGAGGCTATTAAAACTCTCTTTTCGTGGTCAGGATTAAGAACATCTGAAAAAGACTTTCATTTTTTCCTGGATAACTACCAGAGGATTTCTGATTCAGCTTGATCGGTCTAGAAAGCCCAGAATTTGCTGCGAGTTTTAAAAGTACTTCGTGAGCTCTACTTTAGGATATGTTGGTTGACGTTATGTGTTAATTGATCGATCCACGAAAAAGTAAGCTAGTGAAGAGAGATAACTGCTGCAATGTCACTTTTTAGGTCAATTTTTAAGTCATTAAACCGTGAAAAAACATATTGTGCACCTAGGCGTATACGCATTTTTTTTTTTTTTTTTTTTTTTTTTACAAAATATTCATATTAAAAGCAAAACAAAGCCTGTCGTTAATTATTTTCTTTCGAATTAATTTCTATATATTAAATTAAGGATCATAAAAGTCAAATTTTTGGTAATACATGCTTAAAAATTTGATTGAAATGGAACTTAAGAAAAATCGGAATCTTTTTGAGTGCAAAAGACTCTCCTTTTGTTGGTTTAGTTCAGTTCGGTTTTAAAATCGTAGTTCTTACATTAAATTAATACTAAATTACATATTTCTTACCCAAAAGAAGAATTTTGTTTGAAAATTTCCAAAAAAATAGAAGTTCCGAAATAAATATAAATATTTTCAACAAAAGTAAAGATTTTAAAGAAAACATTGTTAGAAACTTATGTATGTATAGTCTATCTCTCCGTGTCTCCTCATCCTCTCTATAAAAAACCTATTCCAATCATCCTAATTGAATTAAATTTTGTCACTTTATTTTCGTCTGAAAAATAAACCATTTGTAAAAACCAGACTACCCTCCCTCTGTCTGTTAAATTATGCATAAACAAAAAACTTGAGTAGACCTTTTTCATACTTAATCAAAATTTAACCCTAAAACGACAAAAATTCACACACGTGTAAAATAATTCAATCTCAAACTACCTAACCGACAACCGATAAAATGTTTGGTTTTATTTTTGTGTTATTTTTTTTTTAAATAAAAAAGTAAAATAAAGTTCCATTAAACTTATGGAAAATGTGAAAAAATAAAAACTGCGTTTGCATGTTCGTTGTGGTGGCGGCGGCCGGAGAAGCCTAAAGCCAATTCCAAAGCCAAAGCTTTAAGGTAACGCGCAGCAAAAAGAAAATTCATATTTGATAGAAGCAACTCAAGCAAAAGCTGATGCTGGCGTTGCTGCTTATCCGTTGCCTCATCATCAAACTGAAACTCGAACTCGAACTGAAAGATGTATAAATGTCCCGAAGCTAAAAAACCGGCAAAGAGACAAGACACAAGACCCCCGATAAAAGCTTATTCCTCCAAGTGTCGCTCTTTCGTAGTTCTTTTTAATGTTTTTTTCGTTTTTGTTTTAATTTTCATATTCTCGTACTATATACAAATAAAAACGAGATAAACCGTTAAGTGCGCTGGCGCTTGGAGAACAAACAGCTTTTGCTTTTGGCCTGAAACTGAAACTGAAAATGAAAACACTAGAGAAACACCAAAGCCCGAGCAAAAGAAAAGCGAGGAGGACAGTGAGAGTGTATAGAAAACTGATGAAGTGTAGTCGTAGCCAACCCCCCATCTTTATCTCTCCAATCTCTCCATGGGCCTAGGGTACAGTGGCTACGGCTGTGGCAGGGCTTTTGTTTATTAGCGCAAAGAAGCTTGAACATGCTTCAAGTGTACGCTGCTGTGTGGCGCTATTTGTTATTTGTTCGATGGACTGCGGCGGGGGGTTGATTACCGCCACCAAAAGTACTGAGCACCGTTCGTCGTCGTCGTCGTCGTTGGTCGTGTGGTCGTGTGGTCGCTGGTCGTACCCGACTGCGATGGATATGCATCATCCATTCCAACCAAAAAACCGACAACGACAACGAACGATGGAAAAAATGTATCTAGGGGAGAGAAACGTATCTGAAATAAAAGATATCCACTTGCAGACGCAGAGGAGTAGCGTATAAGTTTTGGACGATTCCACTTCGTTCCACTTGCAACAAGGCGACAACGAAGACAGTCGACATCGCGCAGCAACCATGAACAGGTTGCTGGTGTACATACGCGTTCAACTCTGGTGTCGTCCTCGGTCTAGTGGCTGCAATAATTTTTTTTTCCCTCAACTCAATTAATAAAATAAATAAAAACAAACACCAAAAAAATAAAAACTTAATAAACCGGAGCTTCCTTTCAGTTTTACGTACGTTTTGTTTCGGTTTTTGGTTTTGGTTCCGGCTTCGGCTTCGCCTTTGGTTAAATTATAATTTATGGTTAAATTTATTTGTGTTTCAAAAATATAAAAATTAAATTAAATAAAGATAAAGATAAAGGATAACGTTGTAATACACACGACATTGAGAGCTTCCAAATTCAGCAACAGCGGTATACAAAAAATAAAATTAAAAAAAAAAGAAATACACAACCCACACACAGAGTGTCTCTATACTCGTACTCGTATACCAGTAGAAATATAGAAGCGTAGAAAGTAACGGTAACAGTGGTATAGAGTAGCTTGCTTGTTTACATTTTCACCTTCACCCTCGCAAGATACTCACGATAGAAGATCCTTTTCGACTCGTGGTTATTTTATTTTTTTCATTTCGTCCTCCGCTCTGCTCCACTCCGTTTGCAAACACATCCACAGAACATAGAACTCGTATCTATGAGTTCGCATAGGTATCTACGGTTCTACATTTAAATTGAAATGTATCTGAGAGATGTAAATGTCATTGAGTGTGTGATGGATTGTATGCTTGGTTGATCCTTGCGTGAAGGTGGATGGATTTCGATTCGGATTCAGATCTGGATTTGGATACAGATTCAGAGATAGGATAGCTAAAGGGTGTTTTTTTTGTTGTTGTTGTTTAACTTTTATGTTTATGTTTATGTTTGTGTTTTTTTTATCGTGTATTTCGTGACGAGTAAATTCATAAGGATTCACATAATAAATAAATAGTGAAAAGAATAAGTGTGCTTTTGTTTTGGAGACAAAAAAAAAAAAAAAAAACATCCAATGTCAAAGGAAAATATACAAAATAATAAAAACAAATAACGTTTATGACACGTGAGACTGTGCGTGCGTGCGTGCGTACGTCGTCGTTTTGTGTGTCATGTCAGATTCACCGAAACCAAAGCAAGCATCGATGATATCCTTTATTCAGGTTTTCTTAGGAAAAGGAACCAAAAAATAGGGAAGACATTTTTATGTCCTTTGTAATTCCTTATTTTTATTTTTTTTTATTTTCTTTTGTATGCTAAGTAAATAAAATACCCAACGTCAGTTTATTTTAATATTCTGAATTTCAAGTTTATGCGAAGGTATCCATCTTAACCTACATCCCAAGGTTCTCTTCCATAAAAGATATCCCTTTTTTTTCTTACTATAAGAAATGATTTATTTTTGCTTTTTATTCTCGGTAGGGTATTGTTTTTTTTTTGTATTTGCTTCTTAAACTTTGGAAAAGGTATCTATACTGGATTGTTGAATCTATATCATAGTAAATTTTAGTGTGTCATGTCATTATGCTCTTTTTTATAAATAACGGATTTCAGAAATTGTAAAATTGAAGTACCTACCCTTTATTTCAGCTGATGTTACAAAAAAGTTGCCGAAGGTCAAGACGTCGTCGATTTCTCAAAATGTCACTAAAACTCTAAATTTTTTTACAGAAATGTTTATGCAAAATTTTGCAACACTTGTGAAAAGTATAGAAAATACTACATCGTAAAAATTGTTCCTTTTCCTGACAAAATGTTTAAATTTTAAGTTACAATATAAGAATTGTTAAGATTTAAGATTTACAAACTTTGTAATATTCTATCGTCTCTCAGGGTTTGATTTGACGACAGCAATTGTCATTAGCTTATCATGATTCGAAGAAGAGCTTTTATTTTGTATTCTATTAATAAACAATTTATTTGTTTCACATTCAAAAAGCATTACAAAAATCTCAAGTCATTAAATTTTAATGATATTGCTTCTTTTTTCTTTTTGCTAGATGACGTAAATTGATAATTTTCAGATCACTTATTCAAAAAGGAAATACGTAGGTACATGTAATTTAGTAAGCAAATTTAATCAATCACTTCGATTTCGAAATTAGTACTTAATCGAACACGGGTTTCTATAGTCATTGATTGACTTTCATATTAAAGTGGTTTCGAATATAGAATTAAATTTTTGTTTTGATGTTGCAATTATTCTAAACATTGAATATTCTGAAATTTTTTCCTTTCGGGTAGAAAGAGAACATATTAAGTTTTTGTTTTATGTCAAATTGGCTAAGAGTCAAATTTGTCCACCAATTTAATCGTTTTCAGTCGAGAAAGTGCTTCACAACGTCCCAAAAGTTATTTAATTTTCAGAAATGTGACTACAAATATTTCACCATATTTGTGGTGAGTTTTTACAATTTCATGCGTTCAGGTGTGTATCATTCAAATGTCAAATTCAAAGATGACAGGTTCAAAAGTGACAGCTGCCAAAATAGCAGGCTTGGTTTTTGAAAGTGCACATCACAAAATCTTAAATTCTCTCACATGTAGTTGGGACAAAAAGCAATTCATCTAAAGTCATGCCAAAATATGACACTCATTTGACGTTTGGTCTCCAATCATCCCCCAACCGTATACGGCCTTGAACGCAATGATAAATAAATTAAAATTAAGAAAAAAATAGAAAAAGAATCAACCGAAACTCTAAATATTTCTTCACACACAAACCAATTGACATTTATTAATCTTTGTCAGCACAATTGCGTGGTTTTATTTTCGGAGGTTTTATTTCACTTTTTTTTTTCAAAAACGGCGCGGTGCGGTGGTGCGGTGCGCGGGACAACAAATTGTGATGGATGATATTTTAATTTTTTTGTGATCTAAATATTAAATAATTAGAAGAAATATAAATAATGAAAAAAAAAAAAAAACACTCAAACACAAAACAAATGAAACCCTATAACACATGTGTCATGTGAATTTTTAAGTTCAACTATAAAAGATGCTTGTTGAAACCCATTTTAGTCTTTGCGAAAGTTTAGAATAGATTTGGTCGTCGTCGTTGTTGTCGTCGTTTCTCGTGAAGTTTAGGTTATCCGTGGTACCTTCTAAAAAATAATATTAATTTTTTTGTTTTAAAGTTATTACCAAGGGACTATAGTGATGTTTACATTTTTATGTCAATGGTGCTTTGTTATTGCTCGCTTTTGTGCAAACAAAACTGATTAAACATAGTTTTGAAAAATACATACTTTCGATTGTTGATTTTTGTGGTTTTGGTTTTTGTAAAGTTTGGCAAATAAATTAGTATACAGGTCTGTCTAAACAAATGATTATATAATATATACACGAGTACTTATGTTTTGAAATATACCTGATGGGTAAATGAATTGTTTCCTTGTTTTTTCAAATATTTTTGGTGAATATTTTCAAGGCTTCGATGTCAATGAAAATGTCTTGAAAATGACGTATGATGATGAACCAAACAATCATAAAGTTAACAAAAAACATTTAAATAGGACTATCGATAATTGGAATTCCAAAAGTTATTTTAAAATCAGGTTTAGCAACTTGAAAGTTCAGAATGATACCTATCGTTAAAAATAGTGTCCGCACTCACTCGCATTGTATATGTTACAATTTTTGCTTGAAACTTGGAACAAAGTTCATTTGATGTTTTGACTAAAACGTACGTTTTTTTTTTTTTTTTTTAGTTTTGGAATATCCTCTCTAAGCACCGAAACAAAATTCTAACAAAATATTTCACATAGGCTTAACCTCGAATCGAAACGTTCCTCAAATTCAAAATCCAAATTCTGCTTATGCACCATCACGAGACTTATCAGGACTTGTGAATTAAAAATCGTTAGCTTAAACTTAGATTTTATAGAAAAAGCTATGTTTTGGATGAATACATTAAAATTAGCTAAAACTGTGTTCTAGTAATGACTTTTCCAAAATACCGACAGCTAGCTTCATTTAACTTCGACCTATTTTTCCAGATAAGGTTTCAATTCGTATGAATAAAAAATAGCTTAAGCTAGAATATTGCAGTAAATGCTACGCAAATTTCGAGAAACTTTTGTCTCTTTCTAGAAGACTTTGACTAATTCTTATATTAGAAATTAAGTTAAGGGTGATTATGTGTCAAGAAGTTCGAGCTAGTTAAGCAAAAGTTGGAAACATAAACCTAAAGCAAGAATATTCCAATTGAGAGTATGCTCAATGTGTTTCTTATCCACTCAAAATAAGTTTAAGCTACACTTGTCTTGTTTACATTCTAGTTAAAGCTTTGTATAGCTTTAGAATTAGGTTCTAATAAGAAAAGCTTTAACCTATTTTTTTATTCGAAACATTTTAAAATTTCTGAATTCCCTAATTTTGCTTAGTAAGCCAGTGATTGCAAAATGTTGTTTCCGAGTTCTTGCTGCAACTGCTTCAAAGAGTTGCAATTCGATAAAAGGCTCTTGTTAAATATTTCTATCTTGAAGTTAATGACACCTTATAGTTCGACACGACTTTTGATATAATTTTTAAGTTTCCTAACTTCGTCCCAATTTATTTTCTCTCCATTAAAAATTTAAATTCGTTTTTACATAAAAGTTCAGTGCAGAATAAAATATCACATTATCATACTTAACGATTTAAATTTGAACTACTTTGCGGAACTTACCCTTTTTCATTTTTTTTTTCTTAGACTTGTACATTTATTCGTTCAAATTTAACATCCTTAACGAGCACCAACAAGACTTGAAATCCAATCCACTTTTCAAAAACGTATTTATATATATTCAATGCAGTTTCCAATTTATGACTTAGAGTAGGTATGTTCCGTGTTAGAGCCAATTTTCTTCGTTGACATTTAAACCTTCTCACGAACGGGCATGGTTATGGTTAAGTACGTACCGCAACCATTTCCCCCTAGAACACTGATTTTCGACGAAGAAACTATTCAAGTAAACTTAAATTTACATAAATAAAAAAAAATAAAACAACAAAAAGTTTGAAAAACCTCAGTTGAATTTTTATCAACTTAAGTAACACACGTCCAAAAGGTTTTTCTTATATAGTGAAAACCAAAATACTGTATAAAAAAGAAATAAATATAAAATATAAAAAATAAAAAAAAGAGTTATTCTACGTGAGTTCTTGTTTTACAGCAGTGTACCTATACAGACGAGAGTATATCTACATCTGTATACCGTATACGCCCAGTGGCGCCTCCCTTAATTTATAAAACCCGCAGTATTGAATTTTGCACGTTTTGTGTGTTGTTATTTGTTTACATACAAAATAATCCAAAAACACACACGTGTCTTTTGGTCCGAATAGTTGGTAAAGGCATCGCGTAACATGAAACAACGAATGTCCTTAAAGGACAATTTTTTACTTTTCGTTTTGTGTTTCACATTTTTTTTCGATTTTTTTTCTTTTTTGAGTTTAAAAAAGTCTTTATAAAAAAATCCTTCCTTGTCGTCACAGCCTTTCGCAACAAAATATAAGGAAGACAAAAAAAAAAAATAAAAACTGCAAATGTAACAATTTATATACAGTAGGGTGTAAAAAAAAAACCATTTTTGAAAATATTTGACTGTAAGGACATTTCAATGCAATTTTTGACTTAAAAGCAATTTTAAGCTGTTTTTAAATGAATTTTAATTTAAAAAAGGATTTGCTACAAGTTCTTGTAAAATAAAGCTAATCAAAGAAAATCCGCTGATTAACTTTAATCCAGGTCTAATTTCATTATAATGGACTTTTTTTTAAATAAAATGTTGGTTAACAAACCGTGTTCGAAAGATAAGCAGATAATACACTGAAAAGAAATTGATTAAACCCAACTTAATCATTGGTTAAGTAATAATTTTATAATTTTATGCCCTAAGTTAATTATCTAAAGTTTAATTCACGGCTTAAATTTGTGTTATGTTTTTTTCACATACCTACTTAAGTATTAAAGAATGATGAAAACTCAATTTAAAGATTTCTTACTTTAAATAAAAGCGGATTACACTAAATGATTAAAAATGACTCATTAAAAATAAAAACTTTACCTTAAATTAAACCCAAGTTAATCCTGGATTAGACACGCATAAGCTCTTAATGTTTGTTTATGAAATGGGTATAATGTTTATGAAATGAACATAAGTTTATGCCATTCGTTTACTAACATAAGCTTAACTCACGTGACCCGAATGACGTATAAGCATTTGGTTAAACTTAATCCGAGTTTAAATATGAAAGTGCACTAAATTGTCTTCTGGCTAACTTACTTGTTGCCCCCGATCAAGGGTCTTACTTATGGGCCAGTTTGTTGAAAATAAGATGAATTTATGGAATGATTGTAATAACAGTGACAAATGGCTGTAGTTATATTAAACTCAAGTTAAACCTTGTTTAAGCGAACAAGGCCTTTTTTTATGTTTTATATTTATATGATTACTAAAACCTTCCTTTTTAAAAGAAGAACAATTTATATTCAATTTATCTTGTTTAAGTTTAACTCACATGGCCTAAATGGCATATAAACAAGTGATTAAATTTAATCCGAGTTTAATCTGGAATCCTTTATTTTCTCAAAAAATATCTCTTCCTTTCTTTCAAACACTTTGCAATCTTGCAAATATGGCACAGTCCTGTTGTGTATAAAGCCGTGTACGTGTAACGACTTGGGAAGAATAAAAATTGCCTCCTGCAATTTTCTGCTCGGATTTTATTTTTTTTAGTTTTTCTCTATTTTTTCAGTTTTTTTTTTTTTGATAGAATTTCTTCTTTAGCTTTGCAATGGATGATGATGGTTTTATTTCCTTTTTTGTGTTGTTGTTGTTGTTGAAGGGGTTGAGGTAAAAGGGGGTGTTAGACTGCATAACCTACACCAATTGACATCCAACCATGTTCTAGCTCTAGAGAAGCACCCAGGAACAGCTAGCGGCTGCGAAAGCAAAATTAGAGCATGCGGAAGCCTACTTCAGGCTCTAGGTAGCAGCTATGCACCACCTCAGTTTTCGTAAAGTACCTGCACGTTCATACACTAGTACACACCAGGTTTATTACCTGTGTATATATACAGGTATTCACACACACACAAACACACTTATGCACTTACATTGGTTACGGTATTGCTTGCATACGAATCAAGTTTTTCATTTCAAACTCTTAGGTTGACATTTAATATCACTCTCTACATACAAACTTATACATATGTATACTAAATTTTTTTTAATATACATACATATGTACAAACTACAAATACAAACACGACTATAAACAGACAGTCTTACATAAAAGGCATTCGGTTTTCTTTTTTTTTTTTTTTTCTTACTAAGAAAATTCGTTCCTTAAGATTTATCTCTTGATTCAGGATTTTCTTTTTTATATTCATTTCTTTTTTATTCATACAAAGATAAGCAAAGTACACCAAGTATCTATGTTAATAAAATATAAGCGAAAAAAATCATGTAGGTATCCTTGAATTATAGTGCATAGAAAGAAGTCCTTTTTCTTGAAAGTTCCATATTCAGACTTACCACACAAATGTGACCATCATCACCAAAAGACAAACAAAAGGATGTGAAATAAGATCGTTTATATGACTTTTCTTCAAGTATCAAAAAAAATTAATTTTGTTTTTTTGAAAACCTTATAAAGTCAAACAGGTATCTGGATGCTATAGGTGAGGTTATATAGCATCAAGAGAAATAAGGAAGCTATTTATGTGAAAGGACACATCCTTAAGCCGGAAAATGTATTGATGACGATGTCAGTAACAAAAAGTGGCTTTTAGAATACTCCTCAAGACCTCAAGGTATAAGAAACTTGTATACAACTTTTCTCGTGTAGAAAAAGAATTATAATTTCATACATCCGAGATTGCTATAGATGCTCGTAGATGTATGTATGTTGCTCTGTCAAAAGTTTACTTTCTCTTCTTCAGGATAAAGAAAGGAAGGAAGGAAGGAAGGAAGGATGTTGTATACGAAATGGCTGAATTTGAAGGTTGTAATTGTGTGTGAAGAGCTAAAAATATATATTTTTAAATGGCATCTTCAAACTTACTGCTTACTGGCTGCGGTTGTGTTTGAAGTCAAAGTAATAATACACTTTATTGTTCTATGGTTTGAAAGTTAAAGGAAAATACCGCATTAGGAACTAAATCGCGTGCTACTTTTATTTCTACTCACATATATACATACATCTTGGAAGGAAAGAACTATTCTATATGTATAGTTTTTGTGCACGCTTTAAGTTAAATATGCTTAATAGTGCTTTTAACTTTAATCGCTTTTTTTATGAAATTGGTTCGAACTTGAATACAATTTCTTTAATCCATTTTTTCTTTTTGTTTTGTTACCAAACCTTTCGAAATGGTCTGAAGTTGTTCTGAAGGCAGAATTGACATTCATTAAATAAGAAAAATGTCATGCTAGGAAAAATTAACCTTAACCTTAACCTTAGACTTTACGCTCTTCTAAATTTCGTCATTATATGTTATAAAGTTTCTTTTGACACTTCTTATTTGTTTAAAGGGTTAAATCACACAATTTCGGTGCCCAGTTAACTTCCACTTAAATTGAGTGTGTACCGGAATCTATTCCTGTGCTACCATTCTGTTGAAACTACGTGTCATTACTTCCCTCATCGCTTTGATGGTCTGTCAAAGTTTCAGTTCTTTTATTTTTGACAGTCAGTTCACAATTTTGGGATTTAGTTCCTGTCAAAGTTTAAAAATCATCAAATTTTTATTTTTGGAAACACAAATTCTTGAAAACTGATTAATCGATTTCTGTTAAATTTTCTGTTGAATTCCAGAAAATAAGAATGATAAAAAACTGTCACTTCTTTACTTGACTTATTTCTTAAACAAAAAATTTAGTATGTCTTAAATGATCATAAAAATGATTGCTACCAAAGTTTAATCAAACAAACGTCACTCAATCGGTTCAAACCGCAATAAGGAAGACAAAACCATAATAATTCTGTTTCATTTAAAAATTCATTTTTCAAAATCAAACAATTTATTGGTTTAGCCTTTGTATATGAAAACTATAGTACTCTCATGGCTGAGTCTTTTTAGGGTGACCACATGCCGACTTGGCGCTAGTGTCGCAGAGTGGAGAGATGCATTTGTCCTTGAGTCAATGACTGAGAGGTGAATATTATTACTATTCCATAAGGAACTAGTGGAGTAAAGGAAATAAATAGTTTCCCTGTAAAAATAACAAAAAACAAAAACTCTCCCATCGTCTTTCGTGCCAAATGAAATTCAATTTGTGATGTTTATTATGAAATTTTTGTATGCGAACACAAAAGAAAACCGAAAGGAATGCTTGCGTCGTGGCCGCGCCGCCACCGTCGTCATGGTCGTCATGGTCGTCGTCAGCGGCTTAGCTTCTTCGATCGATTTTTTTGTATTTTACGAAGGAATTTTTTTCTTGATAGGTAGTTTGTGCGAGGTGAGGAAGAAAAATTTGTGTATTATGAAGAGTAGGTAGCTATGTATATACATTTGACTTGAAGTTTTGTTATAAAATTCGGGTAGGTTTTCTTTTGGAATTGAATTTTTTGAATATATGAATTTGTGAATGTAATTTTAAAGATTTCGGAAATGTTTTACTTTTATTTTTCTTAATATTTATAGCTTATTGAAGGTGCATTGCTAGGTATCTAGGTAAAGATTAAATTATTAACGTAGGTAATAAAATTTCGGTTTGTAGGGAAATTGGAAGGTTCAATATTTGTTATTTTTTTTTAAAGGATTTTGTTATTTATTGTCCTTAATTCAAATAATTTTTTTTTGACTCTATGAAATCTCGAAATACCTACTTGAATGTATGTACATATCTATGCATGATTAAAAAAAAAACAAGTTTTAGAGTCAAGTTCTTGATTTTTCATCCGAATAATAAATTGAACCATTTTTGGTTTATACTTTATACATATATATATATATTTTAGACAACGCAACGTTTGGACGGCTTTTTTGGTTTCTCAAATACCTATCTCACGAACTAAATATGTTATTGACTTCAAATAAATATTTATTCCATTCACTGGAAAATTTTCAACGTAATGTTATTTTTTTAAGTAGAAAAACTAAAAAAAAATGTTTGGGTCTCAAATATACAATGAATGGAAAATTGTATACCTAATATCTATTCAAAACTATTTTCTACTACATGAAATTATGTTTTTGACATATGGTGAAAGTTTGAAAAAAAATTCAATTGACAGTTCTTTTTACGAAAAATAAAAAAAGTACAAAAAAATCTATCAAGAATTGGTAAAAAATGTTTTTTTGGCTCGAATATTTCAAGACCGGGTAACGATATTGTTGGAATTTAAGATTTTGTTATGTTATCATACTTTATGTTTATGTTGTTTATTTATGTAGGTATATCAAGTTGCTAGTTATTTATATGTTTATTTTTATCGAAAATAAAATTTTCATTCATGTTTTGAATCTCAATACAACAGATATTGACTTCAAATTGATTTTTATTATACAAATACAACTGTTAAAATATGGAATAATTGTGACAAATATCGATTTGAAAGTTCTTTTACAAAAAATAGAAACCTAAAACCAAAATTAAGTTAAAAAAATGCTAGTGTTTCTTGACTGGAATATGTCGAGAGTTTATTGTTTGCATAATGCACATGTTAGAATATGGTACATTTTTGACATTTATCGTATTGACAGTTTTATTAAAAGTATTAAAAATTGTTTTTCGACTCAAATATCTTCACAACAAGCAATGATATTGACTTCAAATGTATTTTATTTTCATCATAAATAATACAATTTTCAATAAATTATAAAATATTGAGAAAAATCAAATTAACATTTCTTACAACAAAATAAAAACCACAAAAAGTTATATGAAAAATTGGTATACATGTCTGGAGAAATTTCTTAAGTCTGTTTATAATTTTTTTATTATTAAAATTTGTATCAATCAACATCAAAAGTAAATCGATTAATATCTCTCTTTTTTCGTTTAAAAACCTGACGATATACATACATAGAGTGATGTTGAAGTTTTATTCAGGCTAGAGTTATCAAAAATCTTATAACTTATTTGCCGTTTAAAAATCTTGTTTGCAATATGTACCTATACCTAAAAAGAAAATGGGAATTAATTCTATTTCCATTTTTTACTAGATATGTGTCTAAGGTTTATATCTTTTTAAAAATAGCTTGATAACCCAATTCAAAAACTTTTACTACAATTTCTTTATACTTATCAATAAGGAAATGGGAAAAAATGTTTTATAACTGACTGTTAAATTTATGAGTTTTGCAGAATATGTAAAAGGAAAACTAACCTATAACAATCCAAATTTTGGAATGACTTGGAATACATAGTAGCTACATTTTTGTCTTCAAGTCGATTGAAATGCAAACTTGTAAAAGTCGAAATTAGTAAAATACTTTTATAAAAATTACTGGATGCATAATCTAGCTACAATTGATGTCATAAAGTACATATATACATATTATGTACATATCTATTATTTGAAAAAAGAATTGAAACGATTTAACTAAAATTAATGAAAAAAAAAATTATCTACCCAGGTAAGTCACGGTGTCTGGGTTTTTTTTTTTGCCCATCATTTTTTAGGACATAAAAGTTTTGATAAGGTATTTAACTAGTTAAATAAAAGACACTAACACATCTACAGGTACACACATAAGTAGGTATGTAAATTAAAAAAAAAAATGCTTTACTTACCTACCTACCAAGTTTCTTTTCGAAGCTTCAAAAGAAATAAAAATGCAAAATAAGATGATAAGTAAGAAAAACTAGTCTAAAAAGGAACATTTAAAGTTCTTATTTTAATAAGAAAAAAATATACATATGTACCTACCGACCTATGCAGATACATTTAAAACAACATTTTTTCATGGGAAGTATTAAAAAGAGAACACATAACATTTAAACTATTTCTATTTCTAAATATGAACATAATTTCCTTATACTTATCTACCAAGTTCATAATTTTCAATAAGGTAGTCTTTTAAAGATGAATAAGAACCTACATTGTTTTGCATAGGATAACCATTCACATAATATTTAGCTTTATTTTGGATTTTCAAAAATTTAAAACTCTTGCAAACCTTTTTCATATTCCTTAACGCTCAGCTTTAACACATTATAATAATTATATTTCCATACCTACCTATCTAAATTACATCCATCTGATCATCAACAACACAAAATTCATCAAAGATCAAACCATACAGGAATACGAATGCCTACCCAAAATTGTTTCTTTCACCTGCTTTGTGTGTCGTCTGGTAAAGACGACTACCGTAAAGAATACTCGACCAAAAAAAAATGTAAACAAACCAAAGTCTTCCAAAACAGCAAAATGTCCGTTTTTTAGCCTTTCTAACTCTCACAAAAATTGTATAGTCTTTCCTTGTCTCACTTCGATTTGAATTCTCGTCAGTTGCATGTCTTCCATTTTTAAATAATGTCTCCACGCGACGTTTAACGCAAAAAAAATAGATGCCGCACCATTCGACCTCAGCCATGAGAGTACTATAGTTTTCATATACAAAGGTTTAGCATTCAATAAAGCTTAAGTGTTGATTGATCAAATTGTGTCATTCAAAATTAAATAAATTAAAAAAATAAAAACAAACAAACAAACCTAAAATCACTTCCAATATATGTATAATCATTATAAATTACTTTAAAGTTACGAGTAGATGTTATTATGTATGTACTTGAATTGTTTCAGTGTCATTAACAGACATTTGACTTGTCATTTGAAAAATGTCACAAACTTCATTCATCACCATTACCGCCTTCAAGTATTTGATGCAAACTTAAATCTTCTCAATTCAATCAATAATATTAATGTGTCTTGTGAAGTGTAGTGTATGTATGTGTGTATAATTTTATTTTTCACACACTTCTCTCAATTAAGTGCCATGACAGATATATTACATACATGATTGTATGCTTGCAATGACAGTGATAAAATGACAAATGATTCCTGTCATTTTGAAGCCGCGAGATGTGTGACTGTCAATTAATAATTATTCTTTTTTTTTCAAATTTAAACTAAATGAGTTTTATTAGTTTATTTGATTTTTTTTATATCGACTTCAGGATGTAACCCTGGCAGAAAATTTAAATTTTGTTTCATATAATTATGACGGGTTTTTATTAAATGTTTCATTAATTCGATATTAAAAGGTCAGATCATAGTTTCTTTTTTTTTTAAATATTCACCCAAACCCATTAAAAACTCTCTAACCATTTTTATAGCTAATTGCTGAAACAAATGTTTGCAGCAAACGTGAGGGAAACTTTAACGAAAAAAAAAAACAAGAAGAAGAGAATGTTAACGTAGACTGTTTTTGAAACGTTTAAGACCTAATTACGGCCATTTTGCGTGCAAAATTAACGTCTTACCCTAATTGGGTGTGTGTACTCTGTTTATGGTTATAAAATATGATGTTACACATAATACTCTCCCCCCTCTCTTTCTGTACCTTTTTTTTATTTAATTTGAAATACCAGAATAAAGTTTTTAAATTCAATTTTTTGTGGAATTTTTTAACTTGTTATACTTTAGTTATAATGTTTATTTTGTGTTATGAACAGTGGCGTAGTTAAACATAAACACAGTGGGGTTGCATGAATCTGGCTTAATTACTCATTTTTGTTTTTGATGTAAACTTTGAGTAAGCTTTTTTCGTGTAAACGTGTATAAAACCCGATAAATATTTAGTAAGGCCCAATACTTAATCTCTTTTGAACCGGGACATTCTGCAATTTTCGGTAAAAAATTAAATGTGTCACGGGAAAGTTTTTGTTTTGAATTTGTAATTGCTTTCTGATTTCGTCAAACAAATTCGAAATTGAAATATTTTTCATTGTACATATTTGTGTAAACGTCAAATAGTTCTGCCATCTTTGTGAAATGAAAAGAACATGAAGAACTGTCACTTAAAAAAATGAGTGTTACGGATTGGTTTACGATTTTCCCGTCATTCATCCTAAATCCAATTTGGGAACAAAATTTGGCAACTCTATCCGACACTATTGAATTTGAATTTGTTGGTTCTTGTATTCGTGTGTTTGTGTGTTTTCAACACTAATGGGATAGTGTCAAATATCAACTGGTTTGGTCAATTCTGTTCTGTCATGTGCTGACGAAAAAATCGACTTCTATAAATTCGTATTTATGTCCTTGTCCACATTGCAGCCTTGACTAACAAGATCAAGTTCGTAATATAATAACCAGTCGGGCATTTATTTGAAACTCAAAAGTCTCTATGACATGACAACATCAATCCAATTCCCCACATCTGTCAGACAATTAATTTGGTCATAGAAAAAGGAACTTTAATTTAAATTTAATTTGACTCCCTAAAACTATTACATTATTCTAATTCTCTATCTAATATTTTATGTCATTTTAATTTCAATTTCAATTTTTTCTTAAATAGTAATTTAACGCCTCGTTACATTTGTTATTAAATATCCATTCAAAGAGCTTAAATTGCATACCATACATCTACATAAAATAGAAAAACCCCATTTAGAGTCAATGGAATTTTTTGTTAAATGAATTCCATATTATATTGCCCATAAGAATTAGTGTCAAATTTCCCGAGTGCTGTCGTTCTATCAGCTTCCGGCTCATTGAATGTCCAAACAGGAAGTTAGTATATTTTAATTACCCTCACTACCACACAAGCCCTCTGGTGGTGATGTGTAGTTCTAACCCTCCAATCTCATTGACACTTTTGGTGTGTCATTCCCCATTTCTAAAACACAAACACACACACACACACTTACACTCATGCAGACCACATCTATGCATAAAAAGTGACTTAAGTAGTCAAATTAAGTGGTACCATAAACTTTGAGGGGGATTTTCGAGGAACGTCGGTCGGGGAAAGGGGGTGCGATAGTATTAAAAATAAATGAGGACAATATTCTCTAAACGCAGCGCAGTAAAAAAAACTTAACACTCTTTCCTTTTTTTACATTCTCTCTCTCTCTCATAAAGAATCCCCATCTATCGTCTCGAAAGAAATAAAAAAATGAGTGCATTCAGCATCCAAAAGAAGAACATTGCTCTTCAGCGTGTTGACAGTTGTATTATATTCATGCAAGGATACTACCATACCATGCCATTTACTCTACACACACACACTGACACATGTGCATAATTAAAATCACCACATAACATTAACTATTGTGTTTCATATAAAAAAGGCAAAATTAGAAAAAAAAAAAAAAAATAGAAAAGAAAAGAAAAGAAAAGAAGAGAATAGAAAAAAGTAAAGTATATTCCCCCCATTTTTATTTTCGTTCTCTAATTTGCACGGATTGCTTGTATGGTGGGTGCTAAAAATGTTGAAACAGTTCAAGTGCTCCTGCTGTGTTCCACATTTTTTAAACTCTACAAACACAAAAACAGCAAAAGCAACGGCAACGACACGACGAAAACCGACTACGGCAATAAAGTAGAGGTGGTGCCTGTAGCACAGATTCAGTGTAATTTATAATACCGTTAAGGAAACGTCAAAAAAAAATAAAAATAAACAAATAACTATACAACAAAAAAAAAGTAAAATGTGTCAAAAAACTCAAAAAATCCCCCTGCTGCTGGTCGGCGGGGTGTGTTTTGTCATCGTTTTGGTATCGATAACCGGCATTACACTCATAAATAATATAAATCTGTCAAATATTATCCGTTTGAATGAGAAAGTCGCTAGTGATTCGGTTGGTTTGCACGAGGGCCAAATGAAAGATCTGAACTACGAAAACAATCATCCGAAGAATGTGTTCAAATATAATATGACATCTCAGTCGCATGACAAAGACACCGCCAACGCTGCTGAAGGACAACGATCGTTTGCTGGACAAGAAACAACCGTTAATGGAACATTTAGCACATCCAACGACGAAGAAGAAGAAGACGACGACAACACTGATGATGAAGACACAGTACTGACAGAAAGGGTGGCAGCTGTCATGTGGCATGATAATAAATCACCTTCGTCGTCGTTGAATAATAATAATGATAATAATAAAAACAAAAATGACATAATCGATGGAAAAGTGCTGCCAAATTTAGTAAATTTCACTGATAAGGATCCGAGTTTAATCGACTATGAAAAGCGGAATACAGTTAAAAAGGTAGATAAATTTATTATACATTATATTGTTTTGTTTTTATATTTACATATGTGCAGGTACAAACTAATAACTTTACCTACATATATTTAATACGGGTATGTACTTTTAGTTTATTTTGTTAAATCCTCTGGAGTGATGTTGTTCCATCATCGGATTGGGACCATGATAAAACTAAATGGATGGAATTAATGAGCGCATAGAAATTAGACAAATATAAATGAGGGTATTTAATGTTAGATTGCACCTGCTTTTCAAAGTAATTTGTTATCTTTAGGGTGTACCTTATATGTACATAGATAAATGTACATATGTTTGGTTTTATTTTTAGGATAAAATTATATTTCTTCGGTTCTATTTTTAGAATAAATTAAGTTTTGTTTTGCTAAAAATAGATTTTGTCAGGAGGGTGTTGTTTAGTTAGATGTTGAAAAAAATCAGCATAATTTCGCAAATAATTAGAAACTTAATTTTTGACGTTAATAGAAATTAATTTTATGATTTTATTTAATACTTTAAAATGAGGGTAATCATTTTTGTGAAGGTTCACATTCACATTATGAAACTTCTTAATCTGTAAATTTGCATTAATGCTGTAAGCATTTCTTGAACTGCGTGGTTAGTGATAAAAAGGCTAGAGTTGTTAAGATTTGGCCAATTAACAGAACTTTTAAAAAACCTACTTTGAATTAACGTAATGTCAAGTATTTCTCTACTTTTTAAGGGTTTTGATATTGATTATTTTCAGGAGATGTTTATACTTAGCGATCTATGTCAATAAAGGCATTTTTAAGACATCGTTAAATGTTCGTGATTTTGGTGATGTTATTGATTAATGATTACCATTTTATTTATTAACTTCCCAAAGGGAGTTATTGTAATCGGTCCGATTTGTCAAATTGAAATTTTTGACAAATCTGGACGTTTCAAGGTTCGTACGTTCGTACGTTCGAGATACCCTTTTTCGTCCACGGTATCTCAAGAACGAGTAGAGATATCGACTACAATTAAATTTTGTTCGACAGGTTATAACTTCGAAAGATGTAGAAAGGACTTTCATAAAAATTGGTCAAGCGGTTTTTTCACTATAGCAGTTTAAAAACATTTTGGTTGGTAGCAAATATCTCAGGTATAGATAGTGCCATTGACTTGAAAAGAAATTTATTGTATACATTGTAATGTGATACAGATTTGATATAAATTTTGAAAATTTCAAACTCACCATTATTTTTTTTTTAATTGAAAAACCAAAAAAAAAAAAAATTTGCTCGAATGAAGTAAAAACAATTTTCTATTATGTGAAACGATTTTTTTAAATCTGGTGAAAGTTTGAAAAAAATTGAATTGACAGTTTTTTTTACAAAAATAAAAAAGTACAAAAAATTCTACCAAAAGTTGGTAAAAAGTGTTTTTTGACTTGAATATCTCGAGAATGAGCACCGATATTGACTTCAAACTTATGTATGTTTATACAAAATACAATTATTAATATATTCTACAATTTTGAAAAATATCGAATGGACCAAAAAATGTCAAAAGTCCAAAATTTTCAATCATTTTAACTTCGAATCTATTTCATTTTTTGCATAATAGAATCTTGAACATATGGTACTTTTTTTTTGAAAAATATCGAATTTGCAGTTTTTTTTACGAAAAATAAAAAGCCAAAACTGAAATTTACCGAAAAGTGTCAAAAATAGTTTTCCGACTTAAATATCATCACAACAAGCAATAATATTGACTTCAAATGTATTTTATTTTTAACATAATGCATTTGTCAATACCTAAAAAATGATAAAATATTGACGAATATCAATATCATTTCTTACAACAAATAAAAAACTACAAAAAGTTAAGTAAATTATATTGTTTTTCCGCGTCAACATCTCTTACTTAAATTACTTTATTTCAATAAATACTAAATAAATAATTCAAAATATGTGATTTTTAGTTATGACGATATTGCAGCAAATGAGCGATATATGTATATTTTTTTTTTGTTTGACAGAGTACAGTGTTCGATAGTGCAAAGACAAAAATGAGACATTATCACCCATGTTCTGCATTTCACTTATTGTGAATTCACTTGGCGAAAGTCTTAGTCTGTTATCAAAATGTAAGAGAAAAATATTAATATTTGTCATTTTTTACCACGAAAACTTAAAAAAAAAAGCAAGAATTAACTTTATTTATCAGAACAATTCATATAATATTCACACACTCACATTGTGTCAGGTAAATCTAAAACATTTGATTTGTCTCTCAAAATTTGTCTTCTTATTTTTTCTTTTGAATTCTGCTTCCTTCTATCCATTAAAATTGCCAATAATATTGCATCCATGTTCAAAGCACAAGAATTTCACTTTCGAAACAAAATAAAAATGGATGATCCTTCAGTTCTGAAAGTTCGAAGCAATTTCGAAGTTTTCGAAATCGGTCGAAATCTAGAACATCCAATTTCATTTCACGTGAAATTCAAAAGTGATTTCAATTCACTTTCGATCGAATTCCGGAACATGGGCGATTGTGTTAATTTTTTGTAATTTTTATATGACACAAACCTTGTCCTAACAATAACGAATACATAAAACCAAGAATCATCCAATTTGGTGCAGTTGTTCGAAAGTTATGGGCGTACAAACATTTCGAAGATCCTTATTTATTTATGTATGTAGAATATTGAAAGCCCTTTTTGTTGAAACCAAAGCAAGGAATTTGTCGAAGTCTTATTGATTTCGCACAGAGGAACATTGCAGAGGAAGAATAAAGGGGCGTGGTTTTAACCCAATTTGTCATGATTTGTATTATTTGAAATGAGAACTATTATTTCCTGCAGGATACTGAAATGTGGTAGAAGACGAAGTGAAAACCAGTGGAAACATTGACAACTTAAAATTAAAAAAAAAAACTCCAAAATAGTTCGACTTGTCGTATTTTTGCAACTTAGTATTCATTACTGAGTTTTATTGCAATGCAACTTCTATCACGATAACGTTGCATAACATCAACTTTTTTGTTTTGTTAATCTGACCAAAATTATATAAAATCTCTCATAAAATTTAACAGTGTTAAAGTTGTTTGAATTCTGTTCAGTTATTTACATAAAAGAATTAAAGATTTGTTGCTTATAATTTGCTCAGTATTTTTGTCTATACTTAGTTAAGCCCCATAAAAAGCTCAAAGCAATACAAGCAACTTAATCCAATCCAGTCATGCATTGTATTTAACCTTTAACACTCTCGTATGTCATCCTTCAAAATTTTTGAACAAACGTGACCTTTAAATTCTCAACAGCTGTTGAAACTGACTTTCCATTAAGATAAAAAAAAGAAAATCAATCGCTAAAATCAAACTTCAAGTACGCATCACAAAAATCTGAATGAATCGAATCTAATGCTCCTCTTCTATTATCCCACTCAATGCGGAACCGCTGCTCTCGCTGATTTTTAATTATTATTATTTTAAAATTCCTCAAAAATGTATAAACTTAAAACATTAAATAAAACACACACACAAACACACCCACCTGCGCCGCCGGTCATTATAACATTCCATTCTATTTTCCCACAATGAATCAGCAATCAAAAACGAAAAAAAAATCATTCAAACGCATAAAATCTTATATTCTTAATATTCAAAATTTGTTTAAAAAGAAAATAGAAATAAAACATATTATCCAATTGACCTTGATAGAAAAAAAAAGCAGATCAAGAATAAAAAACATAAATTGACTCAAGTAGCCATAGCCATGGCTAGGCTATGCCCAGGCCAGGCCAATGGTGGTCCTTCCGGGGCATTATTCATCTTTCATTTGATTCGATTCGATAGTAAACAAATCTCAAGATTTGTTGGCATGGCATTACAATCAACTAAACACACACACACACTGAATAGATAAAAATGATTTTCCAATAAAAATCCAAACCAATAAAAAACATGGACTTCAGTTGTGTTACCAGTGCCAAAAAAAACTTGACTTTTGGCGCGGTGAATGACGGGGTGGCGGCAGCAACTAATGTTTTCCTTATGTGTGCGCCTTTTTCCCGACTCTGCCAAAATGTGGAAAATTATGTGCCTTGTTGTTGTTGTTCTTAGTTTTGTGCTTGGAATTGGAATGCTCACAAGGAGCCAGTGTTGTGTCAAAATGGGCCAACGAATTAAATTTTCATATTTTAACGCCTGACACAAAAGATTACTAAGTAGATCATATTTTCCGGACACACATTTGTTTGCGGTGGCAGAGGTGGTGATGGTGACAAGTTTTTCAATTGAGCAGCAGCACGCCTCAATTGACATCGGCGCACAATGGGGCAAAATCCAAAAAAGCTGGCATTTAATCAAATTATGAAGTTGAGCTTTATTTTAAATAACCGTTCTATTTCTCTCCAAGATATAACAGAGAATTAGAAATGAGACATAAAAAGTTTATTTGCATCACGTGATCTAGTAGAGATCGTCACAATTGAAGAGTAAGTTCACGTTTTGCGTTGAGTGCAGACCTCTTTTTACCGCTTTGTGTTGTTTTAGTAAATTGTGTATTTTTTTGTTTGTTTATTACGTGAATTAAATTTAATTTATTGGAATGGAATCAGTAAGCTCAGGTGCGTTTTTATATGTTAATTTTTTTGAGAAAAATATGTTCTTGTTGTTTTAATTTGTAGTTAAAAATAAAAAAAAAAGGAAAAAATGTGTATTTTTTTTGCATTTTTTTTATATCGTTATGCGAAAAGTTGTGTTTCCCGTGAAATCCCAATGTGATCTATACGTCATTTTGTTCTGTGGTTTGTCTTATTTCAGAATATGTTAAATTTTCTTGCTACATTTTGCTCCCCTGTGTGTAGCGTTCGTTTTTGTTGGTGACGTCATGTTCTGAAAATACATGTTTTTGGCCAGAGTTTTAATATTTTTGAAACTTCTTAGGCCGAACAACATCCAAAACATTATCGGTAACGAGGCAAGAACTTTACAATATAATGAGGACGTCAGGTTGCCAAGGATTGGATAGCCAGATAAAGTTTTTAAAGGAAGAAGTTGTTAGGCGGACTCAATGCTCTGGTACCTTTGAAAATGATATTAACATAAAAATTTACAAATTCAAATGGCAATTTAAAACGCGTTGGGAAAAGTCTAGTCGAGTAGAGCCAAGATTTTTAGAAACCAATAGAATTTGGCTTAACACTGCCATTCTCTTCACATATAAATGTCCCTTAAAATATAAACGTGGTCGTCCGTCTGTGTCTTTTGAAGAAGGATCAGAAAGAACAAAACGACAAAAAACTGAAGAGCTGAGAAAATCAACGTCTCTTTCTAAATTAACATTTGCGACCGAAATGAGTTTGCGAGCATCTGGGCAGTCGGGAGTTGCGAAACTAATTCACGATATAACCACCAGTCCTGGAAAAGTTAAAACGTGTAGGAAAGCTTTAAGAGAGTCCATTGAACCTACTTCAATGACTGGTGAAGAAGCCTTAGCTTTAATTATTGAAGCAGACTTATCTCGCTTCCAATATGAAATCATAAGATCAAAAGCTCCTAAAGTATTTCCTTCTTACAAAATAGTTCAGGAGTGCAAAAAAAACTGCTATCCCAATCCCGAATTTATGAGTGTTTCGGAGACTTCTGTGAGTACAGATTTGCAAAGTTTGCTAAACCTAACAGTTAAGCGTTTGATAACTGTCCAAAAAGACGTGATTGAAACACTAAGTACCGAAGAGTTGCAAAATGTGTGCTTGTTCTCTAAATGGGGCTTTGATGGTAGTTCTGGGCACAGCTCATATAAGCAAGCCTTTCATGGACTGAACGCAGATGATTCCGCTGTTTTTCTTACTTGCCTAGTTCCACTGCGCTTAGTATCTGGTGCAAAAATAATATGGCAAAATCCTCGTCCAAGCTCAACCAGGTATTGCAGGCCTTTAAAGATTGAATTTTTAAGAGAAAATACATCAGTATCCGTAGCTGAAAAGGTAAGAGTTGACGAAGAAATTACCAACCTTCAACCTAGTATTGTAAGGGAAAGTGGCAGTACAATTTCGATTCAACACAATTTGATGTTCACCATGGTTGACGGAAAAGTGTGTAATGCCATTTCAGGAAACACATCTTCCCAAAAATGTTATATTTGTAATGCCAAACAAAAAGAATTTAATCTTATAGAAGAAATGATACGAAGGCCAGTAAAAACGGAGCATTTACAATTTGGTTTATCCGTGTTGCATGGATGGATCCGGTTTTTTGAATTTCTTCTTCATCTCTCATACAAATTAAAAATACAAAAATGGCAAATTAGAGGAGAAGAACATAAAAAATTAGTTAACGAAACAAAAAAAGAAATTCAAAAAAAGTTTCGAGAGCGTTTAGGTTTAATCGTAGACAAACCAAAGCCTGGATTCGGAAATTCCAATGATGGAAATACGGCCAGGAGATTTTTCGAAAACGCTGAAATTTCATCTGAAATTACTCAAATTGATTTACTTTTAATTAAAAAAATACATATCATAATGATAGTTGTTTCATGTGGCCATGAAGTTAATTCTTTAAAATTTAGAAATTTTTCCCATGAAACAGCAAAATATTTTGTTTCAAAATATCCCTGGTACTGTATGCCGCCTACCGTCCATAAATATTTAATTCATGGGAACGAGATAATTTCATATGCTTTATTACCTATTGGGCAACTCAGTGAAGAAGCGCAAGAAGCCCGGAATAAAGATTTTAAAAAATATAGGGAGCATCATTCAAGGAAAAATAGCAGAGAAAACACTAATGCAGACATATTTAATTTTTTTTTACTATCATCAGATCCAGTTTTGACAAGTATGCAAAAGCTCCCTAAAAAAAAACTACAACATCTGCCTCAGGAAGCCGTTGAATTATTAATATCTCCCTTACCAGATGAAGATGAAATGTTGGAAAGTGATGAAGAAATCTAAGTTCAATCTAATAATTGTATATTTGTAATTATACCAACCAAAAATAAAAAAATTTCAAAAGTGGCAACCTTTTTTTTAATTTTTATAGAAGAAATTGCATTACAATTAATTCGAAAACACCTAGAATAATAATTACTTATAATACAATAAGTCTTATTAACATTTTGAAGCCGTTTATGTAAATTTCGAAATCTGAAAACTTTTTTGTATGGGTGGTAACCCTAAAAATGGGCTTGGCCATTAGAAATCTTGACTATGCATTAACATTGGCATAAGTAGAATTTGTGCCAAATTTCAGCTTCCTAGCCCTGTTGGTTGATTTATTGCCAACTTTTCGTGGTTCTGCCCCACTGTGCGGCGGCGAGGCGGTGTGGAGTGGCGATGATGATGATGGCGCGTCACACAACGGAAATAGAAAAAGGAAACTGTTGAAGTTTCTTACGTTTCGTTTTTTTGTTTTGTTGTTGTTTGATGAAGGTGTTGTTTGTATAACATTTAAGTGACGAAGCAGATTACAACATTGACGTTTGAATATTTTGACAGATTTTCAACAATCTCCATGAGAAACTTAAACTTAATGCTTTGGCTGTTGAGAGAGAGTTTTATCATCATTTGTTAAAAGTGACAGACAATTTTGATGTTTGGCCATAAATTTTAAGTAAATGTACGGAAAATTTTGTGAAATATGAGAAAAGATGAATGACGGTTGATAGGAGGAGGAGGAGGAGGTGGATGAAATGAGGATAGGAATTTTCTTTTATTTCAGTTTTCTTTTTTTTTCTTTATCTCTTAAAATATTCCAAGTTTCGCTGAATTAATTAGGTTAGTGTGTTGGTATAATGCAAATGTTGATTGATTTAACGCATTTATTTATTTAATGTTTGTATTGCTTTGTTAATTTATGTTTATAAACATTTACATAAATCCTGTGAAGAGTAATTTATAAATAGTGAACGGAAGTTGACTTTTGATGTACATAAAAAATTAATCTGTTGAATAAATTTGTAATCATTTTGTGTGTGAACGGAAATTTATTTCTTTGAACACCAAACATAAATATTTTTCTCTTATGGTCGTTGGTGTGACATTTGACAAATGTCACTTTGGAATTGTTAAGTGAAATCGAAGTTGACATTTTTATATTACGGAGAAATCACCGTGGTTAATTTATGTGATATGTCAATGTAGACACAATATATTGGGTATTCAGAGTCCAAATGTGGTACAACGGACAACTCTTGAAAGTCTTAAAGGTTTTGAAGATTTGAAAAAGGTAGAACTCAACTTTCCAATTAGAAAATGAATAAATACAAAAAAGCGAATATAAAAAAACATAATTCACAACTCCTATTTTTAACAATTGAATAAATTCCAATTTTTTTTTTAAATATTGTCACTTAATTCATCAAAATAATTAAAGCAAACGCCAATTTGAGAGACACTCAAAATCTAAAAATTTCACCACAACTGTTTAAGTTGTTTCTGAGAAACTAAATAATATTTAAAATATCTATACAATTAATATAAAATTATTTCTTATTTCTTTTTCAGGTATGTAAACTTCAAAATTCAAAAACTTTTTCCGGAAGGTAATTATTAAATATTTATTTATTTAAGGTTATGTTACGTAATTTTTTAAGATTATTAAAATTTCTTTAACCTCACTAATTTAAAAACAATTCTTTTCTAAAGAATCTAATTTCCTTAAACCTCATTTTATGTGCGATATATATTTAATCTTGTTCAACAAAATATCCCGCCAAAGCAAAATCCCCAAAACGAAGGACATCAAAAAAAAGAAAAAGAAGAAGAAATCAATTTGAAAGAACAAATCGCCAAGATTAAATTCATTACCAGCGAAATTAATATCCCAATAAAAGCATTAAAAGTCCCAAGTCCTTTTTGCGCCATAGACTATGCTCAACGCAAACCCAGTCAGTTCTCAGTGATCCCAAATGACAAAATCTATATCTATGGGCTTTGGCCCATGCTATGGCTCCGGCTTCGGCTTCCTCTCTTCTAAATCACAACAGAATCCCGTGTTGGTGCTAGATTAATGTCGTCCTTGTTCCCTCCGATTCCAGTGCCACCGCCAGCGTTCTTTATAACTCTTAATTTTGCCCTAGCGCGTTCTAATTTCTCAGTTGACTTTACTTTATTTGTATGACGTCACTATGCGTCGTCGTTTCCTTGTCGGTGTCGGTGTTGGTGTTCGAGTTCGTCTTGATGGTGTGGCCAGGCCATAAACGAAGAAGATGGATGTTATATCAAATACTTCCTATCCTACCTATAAAAATATTGGAATGAACTTGAGAGCTCCTTGGGTGCAATTAGTCTTTCGTGTGTCATATAAAATGATAAGCCGTCCTGGAAAGGTCGCTCTTTTATGTATATAGGGAACAATTTTATGCTCGCATGTGAGTGGAATGGTGGAAGATGTTATGCAACCATCTAGAAGCTTTATTTATATTTTCTTCTTTATTTAATTAAATTTATACGCTCTCTGGCATCAACATCAACTAGTAAACTCAACTAACAGCAGCTTCCGTTCTGCATACATCACTTTCTGTCAAATTGTAAATATGTATCACATTCTCTCACTTCAATCTTCACTATATAGTAAACTGATGACAGACTTGACACCTAGGGTGCGCTTTAATCTTCTTGCCACATGACAGCGGGACATGCCAAGCAATAAATTGCGCGCGAAGGGGTTTCTTTATTTTTTTCTGTTTTTCTTTTTAATTTATTTCAATTGAAATTTATTCTTTTGGCTGGATTTTATGGTTAAATGTATACGTCACTAAGATAGATGTTAATGACAGGATTAGGTTTGCTTTATTTATAGGAGTGCCATGCGGATGCTTTTGTCTTCTCAGTTAATCCGAGTATGTGCGGTGCCTTAGTTTTTTTTTTTAAGTCACTTGGATGAATTGAGTTGAAAAGAGTGTATTATGTAGTTCCTTCGAGATTTATAGAATTAAATAAACTTCAGTTAAGTAAATTGTTTTAAACCGCTGCACGTTGGGCAGAGAACATTCTTTTAGAAAGATGGAGAACTAAGTTTACTGTTGTTGTTTGTCAGTGAAGAGTTCATTTGACATAAAGTGTAGACTTATCAGAATTTAATGAATGGCTGAATTACACAGACTTAAAGTCTTACTTTAGGCATTGTTGGACAAGATTCCAATATTCAAAAAAAGGAATAATTCCAAGAAAAATAAGGTTAGGATATTTTAAATTCCATAAACTTGAAATAAAACTTAAATCATAAATTTGAAAAGAATCACAAAACAAAAAGCAAACTTTACATATAAAAAATGTAAACATGACATTGGTATGATATATGAAGGTTGTAGATTCATATATCAATTCAAGGACATGAAATGAAAATCCCAGTTATAATTAAAAACCAAGCAAAATAGAGTATGGGTTGTGTTTAAATTACTTGGCAACAGAAATGCAAAATCGAATGCAACAAAATGAAAAAAGAGTGAAGAAAAAAATAAAAATTAAGATAAAGATAAATCGACATCAAATATAAACTGCCCTGCTGTATTGCTCCTTATTTAAATAATGCACTTTAAGATTTTAAAGTTGTGCAAGTTTATGAAGTAAAAAGAAGAAAAAAGTCTCCAAAGAAAGACTTAATTAAATACAATAGCTTGTATAAATAAGGAATAGCCCGGAAATAAAACAAAGCTGTGAAAATTTCAGGATTATTAAATGCAAATGTGTTAGATGTACAGTAGTGTGAATATCTTTTAATTTTTAATTAAATCAGTTCATTAAGGATTCTTATGAAATATTCGAAAAATAGTCAGTTATGAGAGAATCTGACAGACGTCATTCAGATCTTTCATTTCAATTGTGTCTAGAAAGAAAACAGGAAATTCATAAATAGCAATAAAAAGTACGTATACGCCCAGTGAACCATTCTTGTATTGAGGTTCTTAAAGGGAACATAATCATAGGATATTTAGCTGGCATATTCGTTTAAATCAAGGAAAGAGTTGCCAATTTTGTGTTACTCATCCGAATGATCTAAAATATTTATCAATCGATGTGACAGTTGACAGTTATTGTCATTTAGTGTATATAATTTTGTTACATTTCAATTCATGTCCTTTTACAGATTTGAACATTCTAGTTTCACTTAATATTAGTTTTTTATAGTATGAATGTAATTTTCAAGTAAAAAATCCATTCACCGGTTTCAAAGATGACATTTCAAAGCAATCACAAGTTTAAGTTGTAAAAATCCGATACCGAAACTCACATATTTTGATTTTCACATGACCAAGACAAAACAAGCAAAAATCTCGTAGTGTCTTATCTAGTTCTAAACTTGGGCCTCAAGAACAAGTTCGAGGTCCATAATCAGTACACAAAAACTTGTTAAACATTCTTTTAATATATTCCCAATTTATCCAAAAATTTTACAATACCTCAGCATTTTGAAATTTCCATAAAGTCTCTCTCTTTCGCTCTGAAATTATGAATTCTAAAACTTTGCACATCACTATTTCTGGTGTGGTGGTAGACAAACTTATTTATATATATGTACATAGCCTACCTACCGCATCATCTTACAGTGGATGGTCTTAGTGTGACGACAAGGTTCGCTGATGATTGCATTACCGCCACCACCATTACCGCATCAACTTTAAACAGTTTCCGGCGACGACGGAATCAGCTAGGATTTAAGCTCCAAAGACTGCAAACTTTTCAATGAACACAAACTTTTCACAAATACATTCTCGGAGAAAGGAATTGAATCAAGAACAAGGATGCAGGCGGGCGGAAGTATTTTAAGATTAACCATAAGCCTTTATCCTATAATATACTCGTTGTTGGAACAATTACCTACGAGTATATAACCTTGCACTTAACATTCATCGCATATTTGTGCAACATATTCCAACTTCAAATGGCACATCTTGATGTCTTGTGTCCGCAGGCTTCTGGTCGTCTCAACGAAAGGAGGACTTTTCAAAACGACGAAGGAAGCACAGGACCAACACAGCATAATAGTGGCGGCACAAAATGAATTGGAATTTTTGTTTTATGTTTTCCTTTTGCTATATGGCAGACAAATTTTAAGGACATTAAGAGCGTTGAATCCGACCGATGATGGTCCTCTCCTCTGGAGTTTTCACTTCCTAAATCCCTGCTGCGCAACCATCTGCCACACATATAAAAATTCTTAGCCTTATTTTGGATGTTTTGGAAGCCAAATTCAATTCCATGTTCGTTTAGGCAGCCGCAAAAATTTTTGCCAGAAAAAAAAAGTTCTTTGAACGAAAAATGGGTGGTTGTGTGTCTGCTCTCCAAAACGTCAAATTTCAATTGGGGTGAACTTAAATTTTTGTGTGGCTGTCAAAAAAATAAAAAATAAAAATAAGGAATGAAAAATGCGGAATGGGAGTAAAGAGAGAAGCATTTTACAAATTAAAACGACTTTGATGACAAATTATCTCACGTTCAGGTGGTTTTTGCTTGCGCCTCACAGTGGAGTAGGCTTTGTGAAGAAGTTGGCCGGATTCCAAAAATGTATGTATTTAGGTGGAAAAGGTGGACATGTCAATTCTTTGTGAATAGAAGTTAAAGAGGTTTTTTGAAACTTAAGAGTGAAGAAGGTGGATTCCGATAAGTGACAGATCTCAAACGTCAAAATAAAGTTCTTTTAAACTGAATTTTAGTGTCAGTGTTCATATAAATAAAGGAAAACGATGAAAAATGATGTTCACGTTTTTAGACTCATCTTCCCCACTGTCTAGATGAAAGGCTATAAAATATATAATTTTTTTTATTTTCTTTGACTTCTTCCGCTTTAAGCTGAACTCGAGAGGGCTTTTATTTTTGACAGATGAAATGCCTCGTTGGTTCGATGGCATGCATTGAATTTTAACTTTGTGTACCGATCGATTTTCTATATGTTTGACGTTTGTGCTTCCTTTCATTGAGGCACCTTTAGTCCGAGCGGATAACATGAACAAAATTATGATTATAATTTTTTTTTTATTTATTATTATTAATTATTAAATATTTTGTATGAGCGTTATTAAAGAAAAATATGCACGCGTTCGTCTTCAAGAAATTCCGATTCCGTAATGGCCTGCAAAGGTTGTAATTGCTTTTGGCATGAATTTTTGAATTCCCTTTTTATGTGTGTATTTGTATATATGCAAGGGGGAAAACCGAAAACCTTATACATCAGGATCTGAAGATGGTTGTGATGAGAAATATAGCAGATGTATTATTCCTTTTGTGTGATGTGGATTATTTAAGGACCCTAATGGGAACATTTTCAAGATTATTATTATTATTAGTGGAAAAATGTTTGAGAATATTTTTATTTCATTTTTTCTTCTGCTTTAAAGAACGTGACTTTATTTAATGGAAACTTCAATTGATTCTTTGAATGAATGGATTTTATTGGTAGTTCAAATAAATTTAACTAACATGTCAAAAAATATTCAAGCAATTCTTCTAGTTTTAATGTGTGAATTTTAATGAATGATGGTCCTGGAATTGCGAAGCTTTAAAAGTTAACAACTCAAATTTCGAATTCCAGATAATCATAAAATTCATTATATGTTAATACATTATAGTCTTTTGCATAAATCAGTAAACATTTTAAAAATTTTAAGACGAATTTTGACGGTGTTTTTTGAATTCAAATTTGACATTTCTAAAAGGTTTTCTTTGTTCAAATATTTTTAAATTCATTTAATTTGCCTTAAAATCTCTAAAGCTCCAATATACTTTCGGATTAAGTCTTTACTGTTAATCAGAGGTAATAAAATTCTAGTACACACAATTACAAGGAACACATATTTTTTATTTACAAAATGTTTTCATTCCCTATTCATATATTTTTTTTAAATATAATAAATGCCTCAATGAATTCTCATAAAATTAATCTAATTTTCCAAGTCTGTGAATCGTGAAAAGAAATGGCATTAAGAAAATTTACTAAATCGAAAAACTTTTCTATTTTCCTATTTTAAAATTGAAATTTAAAACACACACAATGGTAAAAAATATAATACAAAGCATCATATTGTAAATTTACTGAATACACGTTAAATATTAAGCACACACATACTTTAAAACCCTTTGGCCCTTTGGCTTAAACTGTACGAGTAAGTATTCATATATCAAGACCTCAAGGGCTTCATGATTGAACGGCGTTTGGCAGCGTACTCGTACATACATTTACTTTAAATGGAATAATCTTGTTTTTAACTAAAATTTAAACTCATTTACATTCCGATATCCTTGAAGGCTCCAACGGCCATAACATTTATATTCCAAAAATATAATTATGAAGGATATCTGGATATACATAGCTTCTACTATGTAATTGAAAAAGAACCAACCAAAAACCAACAGGAGCAGCCAGCACCAGTGTGAGTGTCCCAAGTGGGCTTTCTGGCTGCCTTCTGAATATAGTCCCAGACCAACAGAGCTAATTGAAGGCAATTAAAACTCAGAACACATCCCATAGCAATTGGTCTATACTCTATACCGTTGATGGAGTCGAGTCGTCCCAATCCAATACCCGTCAACGTCGGTCGTCGGTCGTCGTCATCGTCATCGGCATCATCAACATCAACATCAGGATCGACATCATCGTCATACTCGACTCGTACACAAAGGATATTAAATTGACCGAGGTTATGTGTTGTTGTTAAAATATACCCACTTTGGGGACACGGGAGCACCCGAGAGAAATTCAATTTCAAAAAAACACATATTTATGCCCCCATCAAGGATAATAGACCAACGAACATAACATTGATGGTTTTGGTGATAGCTTTCTGATAAGGAAAATCCCTTCAACATTCAGTCAACACCAGGGGTGATCCCAGATAATTGATTCCCCAAACAGGCACATTCCCTTGTAGATCCTTGTGCCGTTATTAGTTCCTCTGTCCACACTAATACATAGATTGAAAAGGATATTGAGCAAATTTTATGAACGAATCACAATAACTTAATCGAGTAACTTGGAACTGGACTGATGGAATGGCATTTGACTTTGACTTATCAATTTAATTGGTGTTCGCATATAGGACGAAATATTCTAAGGACTAAACGGAAGCCGAAACGGGAGGTTAATATAAGGTCTGTGTTCAATAATAAATCAGCAACTAGTGTAGTGGTACGAGTGCGAGTTCGAGTCCTAGTACGAGTATGAGAAGTTCGAGGTCAAGGATGTGGCTGGGAGAAAATATAGAAATATGAAAATATGAAAATCTTTTTCAGTCCTGGTGGAATGTCCTTTTGTTTATTTCATTTCTTTTTTTTTTATTTTTTCATCTTTTTTTTTCATACCAAGGATATTGTATACAGTTATGAACGACCGACGACGTGACTTTTTGTTTGTTTTTTTAATTTTATTTTATTTTCAGAGAAAGTTGGTTCAACCATTTTTCAATTTTTCAATGGTCCCCGAGTGGCAGAAGTTTTGTAATTCATTCATATTCTGATTTTTTTTTCGTTTCGTTTCGTTTCTTTCTTCTTTTTTTTTTGTGTTTTCAAAATTTAAATAGAACAAGCTTGCATTGAATTATTATTATTCTTTGCTTTCAGCAGGTGTTTGTCCATTTGTATATTCCATGAACAGAAAAAAAAGTCCAACTGTGACTCGTTCAAAAAAAAAAAAGAAAAAAAAAAAAAAAGGAGTCAAGTCTGCTGCTGTTCATAATCCTTGCATACTTATAAGGACACTACCCACTATGGAATAAATTTTCATAAAAAGTGTGTGTTGTTGTATATTGTATAATTATGAAAAACAAAATACATAGTGCTATTTTGGATGGTCAGTTTGGGGAAGTGTTTGTGTTTTAATTTTTGTTTTCATTAAAATAACAACACAAAATAATGTTTTCTAATTGTCTTTTAAAAAAATTAATTTGGAAATTGGAATTTTCAAAATATCTTTTTTTTTTATTAAAAAGGTAGAAATTAAATATTTAATTCAATTATCTTTAAATTACGCATTTGAATTTTAAGTTGTCAATTAAAGCGAATATTTTACGTTCATGTTTTTCTTATTTTACTAGAAACGTACAAAAATATAATTTTCGTCTTTTTTTTTAAATTTTTGGAATGAATTTGAACGTAATTTTCATTCAATTTCGTATGCAAATTTTAAGAACGTTTTTTTATGAAATTATATTAAAATATAATAGCTAAATCACAATATCGCGTTAGGTCGGTCCGGCGTTGACGAGCGTTTGATCGTTTGATCGTTTTTATGATTTTATATTTCAAAAAGCGCGACCCTAGAATTTACAAAACGAAATTCCACCTCAAGCGTTCACTGACATTTAACACAAAAAATAACACTATTTTAAAAATAAACAAACAAATTTCGCGCCAGAAATCTCCACAACTAAAAAAAAAACGCATTTGAGGTTGGCACTTTTAATTTATTTTATTTTATTTTATGTAAAAAAAAAAGAAAAAAATATTTAAATTTTCAAAAATCAACAACAAATAGCTTTTCAGCTGTCTAACGCCCGACCGAATAGAAAATAGATCTACTTTTGCTTTGCTCGGACGTTTACGATATTACGATATAAAGTCATAGCAACACCTGAGCTAATATTTCGGATTGCCTCATAAGAATACATAGTTTCCAAAAGTCAAAGCCCGACCGACCTAACGCTATATTGTGATTTAGCTATAAATGTTTAATGGGGAACTAAAAACTATGAACGAAAGTGTTTTCCATTTACAAACAAATTCTCTCTTCAATCGGTAAAATTGATCAAAAATAAAAAAATAAAAAAAAAAAATAAACTTTTTATATAAGTTTCAAAAAACGCTTTATAGACTTTTAACTCATTCTTAGTTTAACTGTCAAAATTGGTATCTCTATAGGAATTGGAATATGTGTTTGAAAAATTGGTAATAGATTTCTCAGATCTAGTTGAAAATGCATGGAAATGTAGATCGAGTTAAAATGTTCATGGAAATGCTGACGAGTTGTTTCCTTTTCACAATTTAATTTGCGGCAACACTTTGACATAAGGCGATTGTTGTTGTAAGGTCTGTCGCACAAGTTTGCGCAACCGAGTTCAATTGCATTCCGTTGCCGGCAACTTTAAAGGTCTAGTTGAATAATCTTGTCTCATTATTTCTTCGAATTACTTTAAAATCACTTATAAAATACATTTAGTTGGAGGGTTCAAATTCCCTTTGTTCAATTAAAAAAAAAACGGTATTAGACGATACTCAACCTAAATAAAGTTCTTCTGAGTTCCATAGCCCAATAATTTTGCCAATCTCGCAGATTCCTCAACAACTATTCTCCTTCTGGTGCTTCTCGGTCTATCAACTCTTCTTCCTTCTTGTGTGAGTGAGTTCCATTGCATTGCCTGACCTGCAATACAGGCATTACCTTTTCGAAGCGTGCGTCCAATCCACTGCCACTTGCGCCTTTGTATAAAGGTATCTAAGGGTTCCTTCCAAGGTATTGGAAGCTCTCTATTTTCTCTACTGCTTGTTGACCAATGTTCATCGGAGCGGATGATTACGAGCTTCCGAGGCTGAACATCTTTGTTTTTCCCGTATTGATTTTCAGCCCCACGATTGTTGCTTCTCTCTGAATTAATTCTTTAATTTTACCATTTTTGTGACAAATATTTTAATTCAGAAAATGATTCTTCCGTTTTTTTGGGAACTTTTACTCTTCGTTATGCGGTCGAAACAATAATTGTTTATTTTGTGCACCTCCTACATTTCAGATTCCGAAACTCTACCTTCACTAAACTAGTCTTACTATATTGACTACGTCTTAATCCGTTGTTGTTGTTTTTCATGTTAAACATTTCTATCGAATGAAAGCAGACCGTTAGAGTAAAAGTAGAAGATCATGATGTTACTCCAAACTATTTTGTAGTTTTATCGGGGTGTCCACAAGGTAGTCATTTAGGTCCTTAATTTTTAACTTATTCCCTAGTGTCTTAATTTAATGTACCTGCAATAATTATGAACTGAACAAGATGTTAAATTTTAAGTGCAACAACATCTTCATCTTTTGTAAATATTGCACTGATGCTATGATTTTAGCCTTTTAAAATTTTACTTTAAATAATTCTGATGGAAACCATTTTGTTCCTCAGCTAGAATTTTTTTCGTATCTCTACTTCTACATTGACTGCATTGTCTCTAGAGTTTAGAGTTTAAAAGTAATATCGTATTTTGAACTTTGAAGTTTCTGCGAAATTTCAACAGCTCTAAAATATCATTTAGTCAACTTTCCCTTAAATTGCATACAAATTCAAAATTTTGACGATTTTTGACAACATTTCGAAAAGTATACCTACACTAAAATTACACTTTGTCGCTTGTCTTTTCATCTTCCAAAGAATATTTTTTTCAGGGCGATAAATGTCACGCATAATGGGAAACATGGTCCCTATATAAATGTCAGTTGGCAGCCATTTTAACAAAATTTTCTTCCATAGGTAAAAAGTGTAAATGCCTTCATCATCTGCGTAACGGTATCTGGCAGGAGTCAATAAATGATTAATTGGCAAACCGAACTAACAAAAATAATAGCGAACTGTCAAATGAGCTGTCACGGAAGCAATTACTCCAAAATAAAGTTCTTCGCTTCTAAGAAAAACACCACCATTTTGTACAAAAAATTATTTCTTATATTTTACAAGTTAAAAAAAAAATTGGTTTATTCAAATGTCAAATCTGCTTAAGAATGTACAATAAGATGTTTTCAGTTCTGTTTCTTTAAAGAATCTTACACTTCCGGTTTCCTTTTAAAAGGAAAATGTTACACCTGAAATTTATGTAAACGATATTCCAAAAGAATCCACAGTCATTTATCAAATTGAACAAAATCAAATACTTTGATAACAAAAAGAAAAAAAATATCGACTTCCTTTATCTGACAAATTATAGTTGGCCATATTATGTAACGGTTCTATTATAAACTTTTGAGTAAAAGAAAAAAAATCATTATTTTCCCAGAGAATTTCCACTGTACCGAAAAAAAATAAACAGATGCTTTAAAGAATTTTCCTTTATCAAAAGAAAATGCGGAGCTTCCTTGTTTTTCTTCTTCTTCTTATTTTTTTTTTTGTTAATTTTTTTTTGGTTCATCATGATGCCTGCGAGAGAGTAAATAATAAATCGTAACAGCTTAATTTCATGAATCCGTATAAGATTAATGATAAGCTGGGAACAGATTCTATATATATGCGTTCATCTCCAGCTCCTGGTGCAGATTCTGCTCCTCCATCACCTGGAATAACGAATTCCCTCGACTTATTTGTTTGAAAAATGATGCGATGAAATCTTACTTCTCCATTTAATGACGAAATGATTTGAGCACTGATCGGGTGAAGACTAAAGACACATTGACAGGTGGCAGCGGCGGTGGTGGTTACGGTGACGGGGTTCGTGTACCCTTTATGCTCGTCCCAGCTGAATATTTGTTCTTAGCCAATAAAATGCTTTCAAAGCAATTCACAGGTATTCCAAGTAGCTTGGGAATTCCCAGAGTTAAATCTTCACACACCGGATGGCGATGATGGCGCTGCTGCTGTTTTAGTTGACGGCGCGGTAGCGGAGGACGAACGGATGCGGCGTGGCGAGACGACGACGGCGGAGAACGCAAATAATAAATAAACGCCAGATAATTTATTATCTCGTTTTTCTGTGCATCTGGTGTGAATACTCAGCCCAGCGCACACACGGCAAAGTGAAAAAGATACATTTCTGCCGCAGATGATTCTTCCTCACCGTGCGTCGTCGGATATGTAAATTTTACACAATTCTACGTTACATCCAGAGCTGTAATCCGCACTGTAGATACATACATATATGTAAATTGAACGCTGTCTATATGTACTCTATACGCACTTAGAGGATATTGTTAAGATACTAAGTCAACAAAAGCGTTTCGCGGATTCGATTTGTTTTTGTTTATCTGTTCGAATGAATAATATTCAATAGATTGCGAACGCGAGTACACTCGCGTATTTAATGTATGCGGAACATGCAATTGACATGTCGTCGTCTTCGTCGTCGTCGACGCGTCGGTTATTGTGGTGCTCTCGAGTGGAAGACGCTCACCTTGAAATGGATTAAGTCTAAGCAAACGACACACACTTGTGTGTCCTGAGTTGGAAACAAAAAGTACTTAATTAAATATTGCGCCACTCCGGATGCCCGCCAGCTTCAGCTACTGTTGCTACTGACACCAGATCGCTCACGCAAATGGGGACAATTGTTCCCGCGAAAAATTCAACTTCAAATTGAGGAAGGGCAGTTCCAGTTCGAGGATAATTTATATGAGCTCGCAGAACAATAAAAAAAAAAAAAAAAAACACAGTTCTGAAAAGGTGAGTGAACCTGACATCATCTGCAGTCACTCATGCTTTTGGGCTGAATCATTCAAAAATTAACATATTAAAGTACATTCATTCAAGTGCTGAGGAGGTGGGGTGGAGAGGAGGATCATTGTTATCACTTGTTTTTATTTTATTTGAATTTGAATTGGAATGAAAACTTTTCGAGTGATTAAGAAGTTTGTGGAATGAATAATTTTCTAAAACGCTTGTGGGAATTATGCAAATTCCATTGAGTTCCAGATAAGGAATATTATTTTACTTTCTTCGAGGAATATATTATTCTCTTAATTGGGATTTCTTATTACCTACAACTAGAATCCCTATCCCTGTCCCTGTACCGTGGTTTGATATAGGAGGAGAAGTTTATGTTTCAATTTGTTTTAAGGCACAAATTAATTTTAATACGTTAAAGCCTCTAAGGCACATCAAAGCATCAATTTCATTGAAAAAAAAAAAGAATAGGGAATATAATGCGATTATTTATTATTCCAGGTGGTTCAAAATGTATTTCTCCTCAAAATTGTATTTATGTTAATGATAAGTTTATATTTAAATTTCGAATATAAATTCAGAAACAATGTTATGATTTTTGTTGAGTTAAACAACTTACTTTGCT
The DNA here is from genome assembly GCA_905146935.1 of Scaeva pyrastri. Lineage (NCBI taxonomy): Eukaryota > Metazoa > Arthropoda > Insecta > Diptera > Syrphidae > Scaeva > Scaeva pyrastri. Next base: position 9,088,912 of record LR989929.1, on the reverse strand, counting down.
GGCGTTGCAGGTCAATCCGAGATTTCTCAGAAACATCAGCCCAAAACCATTTTGGTAACATAAGAAAGCCAACTAAGATGGACTCAATAATTTCTTCAGGAACCTATAAGCTGGTCAATATGCTTCGTCGAAAGAGAGCTTAACGGAGTTCAAATAAGACCAATCTTCTTTTGCACTCATGCAGTTGCAAGAGTTCTGAAGATGTTGACTGACACGAATTCGCTGGGCAGGATAATATCCCTACAATTGTTCGGAAGAGGTGTTCTTCAACGCTAGCTACAGAGATTTTTTCGAGTAGATGGAAAACAGCATAAGACCAGCTAATCCTTCTTCTTCCTTTAAGTAACGCGCAGTTACACCTTCGTCCCATTCTTGCTTCTCAACTCTTAGTCAGAACTAGTAATTTAATGATCAAACTGCGCAAGTAATCCTTAAATCCTTTTGTATAAAGTAATATTTCTTTTTAGAACACCGGTTTCTATGTACGGTTTCCAACCGTTCAATACAAGTAGTATTGGATTGGTTTCAAATCTTAGATCACCAATATAAACGGTGGTATGCCTCAGGGTTCCGTTTTGTCTCCGACTCTCTTTAAGACACACCTCAAATATTTATAATGATAGAGTGAAGGGCTATAAAGCTTCTTCTAAGTTAACGCATACAACGTTTCTTTTACTTTTCCATACAAAACATATCACTTTATTCCCATCCATCGAAAGTGTCTCATATTTTTTAAGCCCATAACTTCCATTACCCTTTAAAGAAGGAAGATTTTAGTTCAATCAATGGACAAAAGTTTCTCCTGTTTCAGGAACGAACCGGTGGTGGTCCATTATTGTTTAAAAAAAAAGAAAAGATTAATGAAGAGAGACAAATACGAAAAGCTTCCTTAATTTTGTCAAGTGTGCTACGAATGTATCACCATCTGTTTAGGACACTTCGATCTGAAAAATTATGTATTTTTTTATGGAGATTTTTTTCCAGATGTGTGAATTTGGAATCAAAATTGACTCATAAATTTGTATTTGAACAGTGAGGCACACAAAAAGAAGTGAAACGATATTTTCACGATAGAGCTTTGGAATTCATAGTGTAGGTGAATATAATTTCTCTAGGATAAATGATAAATCTATTTTACGTCAAGATTTGGATGCTTAATACTTTAACAAACATTCAAAGTTTTATAAGAATACAATCTCTTGTGATTCATGCATTTATTTGAAGTCTTTCGAAGGCGCTTGCATTTAAATTGCAGCAATTTCCGTACCTGACAGCCATTTGCATTCATTTACTCTTATTTTGTTTTTATAAGTTATCTCCCGCGAAAAATCCAAGGATCCAAATCCAAACACTTCAAATGAATGTATGAAGTGTCAATTAGTAAAAACTTGCAATATCCATACTAATATTATAAATGCGAAAGTAACTCTGTCTGTCTGTCTGTCTGTTACTCTTTCATGCTTAACGGCTGAACGGATTTTGTTGAAATTTGGTATGGTGATAGATGATAACCTAGAAATGGTCATAGGCTATAAATAATCACCCCATCGTTCTTAGGGGGTAGAAAGTAGGCAGAAAACTGAATTGAGTTAGTGATTTTTTTATGGTTTTTGCTGGGAGTTTTTTGCTCTATCATGCCTAAACGGCTGAAAGGATTTTGATGTTAAGTTGAGGACCGGAACACGATAGTGGGACATTGTTGCAGGGGGACTAACAGCCGGGAGAAAACAAAAAAAACTTATGCGGACGAAGTCGCGGGTAAAAGCTAGTGTTATATAAATTCTTAGAAAAGGCCTAGACAAAACCTGCAAACATTCTTCGTTAAAAAATTAATAAAATCTAAGAAAACTTTCACGAAGATACCGTTTCCTTAAGCCTATACATAAACTCTTCCAAAACAAATCCTGAAACTTATTTCTCAAATTCTTCGATACACTTACCAAAAAAAAAAAGAACATGCCAAACTTAATTTAAAAACCACTTTATCAAATGTCAATTCCAGAACAATAATTCTTAAGAATTGATAAAGCCATTTTGTTTTATTTTTAGAAAATAACGTATCTATAATATTTTTGTGTTATGTTGAGTTAGGAAAATGTATTTTTGTAAGTTTGCAAGTCCCTTTTTTAATTTTCAAGGAACGTTGCACATTTTGCATTTTTTATTGAGCCGTCAAAACCAAAAAAAAAAAAAAATAACGACAAAACACATTACGACTTTTAACAACGGTTTTCCCTTGTTCCTTTGTCTTTACTTATTTACAGAAAAAAAAGTTTTTTTCAAGTTTTTCGTTCCTCGTTTACTTATTTATTCCACATGAAAATAAATACAAACTAAAAACTTCCTCTCAACAAAATACAAAAAAAAACGAAAAAAAAAAACAGAAAAGATAAGCAAGGACACGAAATAAAGCGAGTCCTTCCATAACTCTGTGGTGTGCATTTCTTTTCTATAGCAACTCCACACTCACTCTCATCCACAGCCCCCCTCCCCCAAAAAAAAAAAAATATCGAAAAAATAATTCTTAAAAATAAATACCTAAGCCCCAAAAACAAAATAAAAAAATAAGCAAAATAGACACACAAAATATTCAACAAGAATATAGTTGAAAAAAGGATAAAAGAATTTTGGAAGCCCCACGGGCTTTTCGTTTCGTTTAGCCATGATGGCTGAATGCAGAATTTTTTTGGAAATTTCAAAAATGACAATAAATATGCCATTTTATTATTTTCCATTATTGTTGTTGGTGTCATTGGAGAAGTTTACACTGACAGATTGCATATTTAAGTGCTGCCAAATCAAATACATACTAGATACAAAAAGAATTCACAATAAACGGATATACATATACAAAGGAACAAATCGATCAAATTTTGTTATGAATAATTCAATATCAATATTGGTTCTGTTGAAATACATACATACATACATACATACATATTTATTTCGATATGTTTTGAGTGTCGGGGATGAGAACAATATTCCAAAATATCGATGGTCTTAGTTGAGGGGCATATTAGCGAGATTGGACAAAATTTATTGGCATATTACCGCGGGGATTTCGATGTGCAAACGTGGTGTTCTAGAACAAATTACACACATGCATAATATATATGAATATGAGCAGATATAGACGCACTTTATTATTGAAAATATTTTTGAAAATTCCAATAGGTTTTATAAATTTTAATATTGTGTGCAATTAAGTATGCGTGGTTAAATCGAATGCTGCAGTTGGCTTTTGATAAATAAATAGTTTAAACCGCACACCGCCGCTGCATTGAAATTAGATAAGTTGGCTGCAGGCAACGATACGATATTTTAATCGCTGCATCGATATTAAAGGATAGGAATTCGCAAGCACAAAGGTAAGCAGAAATAATATCAATGAGAAAATAGAATAACAGTGGAATTAACTTCAGCACACTAGAAAAGTGATGCCAATTCAATATAAATTCAAAATCAACTGACAAAAAACTTGGAAAGTTCTGTTTTTTTTTTTAATTCACTTTTAACGAAAAATAGACTTAATCGACCATTTTGAAACTTAAGATGCATTTTGCCAATCTTTAAACGGAATAACTGCTAAATGCCAAAGATTTTCAAAAAATTTATAAATTTTGACAGAATGAAGGATGTGCCTGTTGATACTTTTTTGTATATTTCGGCAGCACTACAAAGTGTAAATGTTCATCATCACAATATTTTTTGAATGTTCAATTTGTATGTTTAATTTATTACACATTGTGGAAACGTCATTGAAATATGACAGTTTTCATTTTCATCAGTAATCTGGTGGGAAAATAATTATGCGTCGAGCAAAATAAGTTGCTAATCATCGCATCACCCACTAGGCAACTTAGAGCAACTTTTCGGAATTTCTTCTTGGTGTGTAAATTTCTTCTAATATCTTTTTTATATAATAAAGGGACTCTTCCAATAAATGTATTTTATAATTTAATGAAAATATTGAACCACTTAGAGTTTCCTGCAACTAATTTTTTCCATAGTTTGTGCTTTCTCAAATAAATGAATGTAATCAAACTATGAATTGCTCAGGTTAGCAACTTTAAGCTGTGGACGACTTAATAAAAAAAAAACGCCTTAATTTCTCTGCAAATTCAATAGTGAACAAATTTTAAAACCAACTTGATTTTCAACTCGATCCACATTTTCATGCATTTTTCAACTCGACCTGTATATAATCTTAATGAAGCTAATAAATGGTAGAGATGATAGTTCTTGACGTAGCAATGGAAAAAATAATCGAAATCCGTCCAGTAGTTTTCAAAAGATGCTTCAAAACTACTGGACGAATTTCGATTATTTTTTCATTATTAGAATGCTGCATTATCCCTAAGCTGCCGGGACGGGCTACTAGTTGATAACATAATGCGTGCTCCTTATCAACATCAAGGATCAGTATTAAATAATTGTAAGATGAAGTCCAGAAATATTAGCAGAGTGTTTTCAAGAAATGAAGTTTCAATTTATTTTTGTTTCGTTAAAGTTTGGTTATTTTTTATTTTTCAAATAACTATTAACAAAGTCATTTGAACAATTTAAAAAAATAAAAAGTATCTTAGGTACCGTTTTACAAATACGTACCTAAAAGTTGTTGTTTTGCTCATTGCGTTTGCATTGAAATGTAATTATTATCCAATCAAAAATAATGCCTAATAACATCCGATTTAAACCTCGTCCATTTAAACGTTTAAAAAAATGTAAAATTATACCTTTAACTTAATTAAAAATAAGCGTTATAAACCTTGAAGAGCTTGCCAAAACTAATAAACACAAACAAATTTAATTTTAATTATAATTATATGAAATTACTTTTTATTACTAATATAAATTATCAAATTATTTCTCCTGCTAAAAATTGTAAGAAATCATGAGTCGACTAACCAATTTTTTTTATTTCTTTTTTTTCAGGTATGCATCCGTTAACAAGCGTTCTTAATGCAGTAGGTATAAAGAAAATCCGTTTAATCGGTTTTTTATATCATCATCAATTATCCAGTGTTTTTTTTGTTTAATAGTATGAGTTAACAAAAGCTCTCTGAATCTTTAGAGAAACTCGTGTCAGTGTTTATTATTATTTTTTTTTTTATTTTGAGGTAGATAAAATTTCATCATGTCTGCATCTCCGACATCATAATAATTACAACGCATTCAATAAATTCATCTTTCAAAAAGAGAGAAATGCAATTTTATGAATGCAAATATTATTTTTAATTGTTTTCCCAAACAAAAGGCTTTTTATACACTTAAAAATAAACTTTTAACTCTCTCCGAATGACAGAACAGTGGAATATATACACACTCGTACTTTTAATGACGGAAAGACTGTCTGGAAAAATTAAGTCCATCGTCAGCATTGTCAAATTTCCCCTTCAATCACCATATCCCAACACATCAGACTGTTATACTTACTATACACAATAAAAACCCTGACGAAAACTACAATAGACCCCGAATTGATTGAAGCACAAAAAAAAAGAATCTAACAAATGCAAATCATTCAATCCCATGATGATGCCAATATGCGATGCAGATGTGTTCCTTTATCCCATTTATCCCGCTCTACTTCATCATCATCATCATTATCATCCTCGTATCCTGCTAGCATTAGGAAAATTTACATTTTTTCTGTTTTTCAATTCAAAAATTATTGTTTGCTTTTATTGCTTCGTTTCAAGCATCGAGAAGCCGCCCGCGCCCCCTCTATCGCCCTCCACAAGTTCTAACAATTGATAATAATAATCAACCCCCTACACCACAATAGATCGAAAGTGGAGTGGAATTTGATAGGGTGACGGGGACGGAAACGGGAACGGGGGTAAGTTATTATCGAGCCGCCCAACATGACTGCTTTATTAATTGGGGCCCCTTGTCCCCTCTCAACTCGTGCAGATTGCTTCGCATTCCCATTCATTTGTCTGCACGAGGGGGTTAGGGGAAAATCCTGCACTCAGTGCATAAAACATAGGCATTGCAAAAATGATGCAACAAAAAAAAAAGACAGCGACAGAAACAAGGAAAACCCCAGACCCAATGGAAATTGAAAGAAAATCACTTTTCGTTGGAATTTTCCTTATGCCAGGGAGCAGAGTACTTAGAGTATAGAACTGCACACAACAATGTATGAGTGTATTTATTGTGTGTGTGTGTGTGTGTGTGTATATGTGTGTGCTGGCTGTCACTGTGGCTGTTGAGAGGAAAATTCTGCAGACAGATAAAATTGATATTTTCTTTTTTTGCTTCATTTTTTACTTCTCCTCGGTCTGTGAATTAATTTGAATAAATTTTTTAGCTTGCTTCTGTTTTTTTGCTTTCTTTAATTTCGCCAACGTTCGTACTATTTTTTTTTGTTGTTGTTGTTGTGTCTTATTCGAAAGGTGACGAAGAATCAACAAGCAGTTTTTTCTCTTTTAAAAAATATTTTATTCTTCTTTTTCTTTTCGTTGCATCTTTGATTGTGTACGAGTTTAAGTAAAATATGTACGAACGTTCAAAAGTAGATTTTTTAAAAATTATTTTTTATAAATAAATTTCATGACACGAAAGGATGGAATAAAAATAAAAAATAAAAATAAGGTAATAAAATGATTGTTTGTTGACACAAATTCAACGGAAATGATTTGAATTTTATTTAAATTCCTGGAAATTATTTTCTTATTTAAGTAAAAGATTTTATTTTTAATTTCATCTTGAAAAAGAAATTTAATTACCATCACACTATGCGGTTATAATGGAAACAGATTGAAATGTTAATGCAAACAAAAAAAATATCACTCATACGCCACAGGGAATTAGAATATTTCTTTTTGTTTTTATGGATGTTTGAACAAACCTTATCAGTTATCTAAGGATTTTGTGGGAAAAAAATTATTTAAATAATTATATTTTGTTATACAAACAGTTATATATAAAGGAAAAAAGAAATATCAATTAGCGAGATATGAAAGAACTACAAATTCAGGAAACAACGCAAATTCTTTGCGGAAATGCACAACAATACCTTATCAGAATTTCAAACTTTTTAAATTTGTAATTTTTATAGACTTTGGACTTTGGTATTCCCATAAAGAGGTAGATTCTATTTGATCAAAAAAACACGAGCAAAGAGATTTGTCATCAAAAGTTGGACTCCAATCATGCTATTTCACAGTGTAATCAGCTCAAAAATTGATCTTTGAAAAGTGACAATTCTATTTCCTGATCATATTTTCCAGGGCTTATGTTAACATGACATGCTGAACTTTTAAAACAATTTTTAAATGCTCAAAATTTTGAAGAAGATATCGTAAAATCTAATAGCTTGCATGAGCTATGTAGCTAGAAAAATCCTTTGCGATAACGGGTCAGAAATTCAGCGTTCTATCGATTAGTTGGTTAATAGGTTATTAAAATAATAAATCCTTAATTGTCCACCTCTTAGTAAGAAGATTATGGTAACCGTAAAAATGTTAAATCGTGTAGACATTACCCCAACAGAAGACCCATTACCACTTTAGCATTGCTAATTTGAATGATGGATTTTTGACAGTATGGCCGCTATCAACTATCAAACTTTGGATGTTCTTTTTCAATGAGAACCTTTTATCTCTATTAATTAAACTCAGCCCATTTACTAAGTGCTGAGCAAGCAAAAAGTTAAATCATCTCCAGGAGCTTAGGAGTTAATTTTACGATACAACAAATAAGGCTTATCAAAGATTAAAACCAAATTAACTACTCGATAGTAACTGTCAGAGAATTGTCAATAGAAGTCAAGTAAATTACGTTCATTTGAATGTTTGTCTAGTCTTTGATTTGAACATACAAGTGAAACGTTTAATTAATTTTTTTATTATTTCACCTACATTAAGCTAATTTGAGTGTTTCAAAGTCATAACTTCCAGTTATTGTTCTTTTTAATAATTTTTTTTTCAACTGAATTCTTTCGGGAAAATCAATAGGAAAGAATTTATGAGTTGATGGCAATAAATTGAATTTAATAGTCTTCTTTATAATAAAACTATAAAAAGAACCCTTTTCATTGCGGTTTTTAATATGAGTTAAGTACGTTTACGAGTCTCGAAACAGAAGGAAAGTTAAATATCAATAATTCAAATAAGATAAAACAAAACTAATTGGCTAATACTTAAACAAATATGCCATAAAATTTTCCAATTCTTTCACATTATCTGTTTGTGTGTGTTTGTGTAGTGTAGAATATAAGTATGCACATAAAAATATCCATAAAATTTCCCAATAAAATAAAATATTCAGTCTTATCCAAATTCCAAAGTCAAAAAAAAAAAGAACAGCAAATTCCAACAAGAAAAAAACTTGTTGATGATAAACGGATTGCTGTCATTTTTATTCACTTAAATTTGCACACGGAAGCTATAAATAATAAATATAAAAATCAGCGAAAATGTTCAAATTTTTTGTCGTTTTTTGAATTTTTTTTTGTCACCCACAAGACAAGCGATATCAGTCATTCATATTTTAAAAGCTGATATTAAATTCTGATGTCCTCACACACCAAATGCCAATTGCCATTAATACATTCACACGCACCTTTTCTCTAGTGGCGATGGATGGTTTCGGTCGTCGTCGTCGTGTCATCCCACGCCATATGAAAGTAGTTTGCAAAATCCATCATCAAAATCGCTTTCGTAAATTCGATTTAATAGTCCAATCCATTTAAAAGGAAAAATATAAATTCAAAAAATAGAGACACACATGTCCATATAAATGGACCTGCACACCTGCACAGACACACATCCTTTTTGCTTTTTGCGCCATGTTTTTTGTCCTCCTCCTGAAAAGGATAATTTAAAACATCAATTTTGTTATATTTATTCCAAACGGATGTGTGAGTGACAATACCAAAAGTGATAAAACCCCAAAAATGAGGTATAAAAACACCTCCAATATGTATATGAGGGTGAAAAAATGTTCGTATATATACTCTCAGTGATTCCCTGATGCCCACGAGTATAGGTAAATGTCATATGGAAAGGACATCAACCAAAACACTCTATTTTCGACTATACACATACACATACACATACACATACACATGCTTAGACATATATGACATCAGGAGCAGCAGCAGGTTGATTTAATTTTATACATATTTCAACTCAATGGTGGATGTGCGGCACTTAAAACATCCTTTGTGGTAGGCACCAACTATACCACAACGTAGTGTTGCATGGCGTGCTAAATTTTATCCTTCAGACCGTAAAGGATATGATGGCCCACCAAAAAGCACAACACGCCGAAATAAAAAAAAAAAACATAAACATGTTAAACAACAAAGTTTCTCTACATCAGAAAATGTGGCCTTGTGTGTCTCAGAATGAGAATTGGTGTACCTAACTTAACTTGTCTCCAATAAAATAAAATTTAAGGAGAAGCTACATCATTTTTTTTGTAGGGAAAAACTTCAATTATATACCGTATTAGTTTCGAAAATAATCTTATAGAAAATCTATGACATTTCATGGACATTTCGAATCCAATTATGAAGATTGATCAAATAAGAAAGTGACGTTTTTCAAATTATTATTAGTTGCTGTCAAAACTTTCTTTAAGATTTGTTATTGCAACTAAAGATTGATTTTTAGCAGAGAAGCAGACTAAGAAATGTAAATCGTAAAAAGTACGCTAGATTCTCTCTTTAAGGTTGTACAGCTTTCTTATACATGGTGTCTAAAATGCGATGTGTAAACTAGTCATCAAACACAATGTCTTCTGTCAAAACATACAGTTATTTCGGAAAATATAGATTTTAACTATTATCTAATTTTTCATGTTGGTTCGAGCCACGCCTATTAAATGAAAAGTCCGTCATTTTATTTCATTGTGTAATTTTTACTTTTCCAAACTTGTAAAAGTTTTCGGAACAGATAGTGCGCAGATCAGGAGTCAATACGGAAGGCACTGTCTTCAACAGATCGTCCCAGCTATTGAGGTATGCGGCCGACATAGACATCATCGGCCGCTCCCAACGTGCCGTTATTGAGGTCTTTGCGGAAATTGAAGCAAATGCGAAACTAGTTGGTCTTGAAGTTAACGAGGACAAAACGAAATACCTGCTATCAACAAATAAAATCACTTACATCCACCGGCTTGGAGACAACGTCACTATTGATAGCAATAACTTTGAAGTAGTTAAGGAGTTCATCTATCTCGGAGTCAACATCACCTCCACGAAGGACACCTTAGTGAAGATTCCGTGAAGAATTGCCCTAGGAAACCGCTCCTCTCTCGAAAGGCAAAATGCTTGCTATACAAAACTCTTATACTGCCAGTCCTGCTATATTATGCTGAGTGCTGGACGATAATCAGAAAGAGAGAGCTGCTTTTGGGATCTTTCGAGAGAAAAATTCTTCGTCGGATATTTGGTCCTGTGTACGAAGAAGGCGAATGGAAGTGAAGATGCAACCGCGAGTTTTATGAGCTGTGCAAAGATGTGGACGTTGTCAAAAAAGTTAAAACACGTCGACTTTATTAGCTCGGCCACATCGAGCGAATGTACAACAAGGCTCCAGCTAAGAGAATCTTCGAATCCCAGCCACCTGGTTCGAGGCGGCAAGGAAGACCAAACCTCCGCTTCGGTTTAAAGACCAAGCCATCGCGGATGCCAGAACGCTTGGTCTGGATGAATTCCATGATTTTTTAAGGATCAAAAGTAGATGCAGGAACTAAGACCTAATGATTAAAATTCTGAACAAGTAATGTAAATGGCAATGACAAGAATCCCCTTCATTCTACAATCTTTTAAAATGGAACAATTTGTTAATTTTGGTTAATTCGTCGTCAAGTTTAAACAAAAAATTAAAATTAGAGTTTGAATTGTTATATATTGAATTATCTAAAAAATGTGACAATCACTTATCACCACATCGATTCCTCCAGCAGAAGTTTTAGTGACCTACTCTGAGAATCACTTCTTTTAATAAAACAAAATCTATTTTAAGGTTAAATTGAACTTCAGGTTTCATCAAAGTTCTTCATCTCCCACAAAGTGTACTCCAAAAAAAAACCGAACAAATAAAACTCACTCTATTTGAAGAAAAAAAAAAAGAAAGCAAGAAAATAAAAACTGAAAACATGACATGACAGACAAAATGCGGGCACATATTGTCTGAATCCACATCAGATGCCATATATTCTGTTCTGATATTCACGGCGCATTTCTTTATTTTTTTTTTGTCTCCTGTATATAGAAACACTTTTATGAATAAAAATAACTCCAAAGTTATATTATTCTTCTTTATGGAAATTTGAAAATTTTGCCTGAGGCCGCCTCCACCATCGCGAAGCTCCGCCGCGCCGCGCCGGGATGAAATGATAAAAACGATCTCCTGCTGAACTTAAAATAGCAAAAAAACTCAGCCGTTAGAATATTCAGTATTCCATTGCTTTGGCTTCTCCTTCAGTGCTGCCAAATATCGCATGAAAATAAATTTAGATGAAAAATAAAAACAAAAAGAAAAAAAAATATATTTTCTACAGCAGCATGGGGTCGGGAAAATTAACTTAACAGTGGCAGCTTTTCCTCCAGTCAATACGAGTTTAAGTGAATTCAAAAAGTTGTAAACTTTTTCTTGTGTGGCACATTAGAACTCATGATTGACGTTATTTAGTTTTATGTGATGATAGGAGGGGGGAGGTTAAGTTGAAGGAGTGCAGATAAAACAAACAACAACCTACAACCCAATTGCTATGCTGCATTTTCAAATAGACGCCCGCCAAAGAGTTGCATTTTGCAATAAATAAACTTATTGTAGAAAAAAAACCAAAAATTAAAAAAAAATATTTTCACTTTAAATTACAAACATTTAAAATGCAAAATTAAAATTGTAAATAAACATTTTCAACGACCGACAAACGGCGAGTGGCGATGTGACGGACCAATGTAAACTTTTTGACGTTTATTTTTATTTATTTTTGTGGCGCTTCAAGGCGAAAGTCATCAACTAAAATAATAACAAGGAGACTTTTCGTGTTTCAAAAATAATAATTTTGATTTAAAGACAAAGTCAAAAGTCAAAAGTCGGTAGTGTTGTTTTTCTACTTATGTTTTTTTTTTCGTACAAAAACGATTCCATTAAATAAATAAAATTGTATACAGAAGTTCGAAATGCAAGGGCATTTTTAAAACTACAAACATATAGGCTTTTTAACCTTCGCCTTCTTCGTCTGCAATCAAAAGCGACAAATAAAATTGACTTGCGATTAATGTCAAGTAGATTGGAGCACTTTGATCGACTTAATTCAATTTACAGAGATTTAATGCGATTACGTTCGTTGTAATGTAAAATTTGTTGTTTGTTGTTTTTTTTTGGGAAAAGTTAAACTTAACTCATGTTGCATTTTTTATGAGAAAGAAAATGGCTCCAGAATGTAAACATTGACTGTGAGGTAGTTAAACTTAAGTAAATGTAACAACACCACAACGAACGAACAAACGGTAAGTCTTTATTGGGGCGTGTAATGGAACTTGGAGTAATATAAAAACTTTATAAATGAAATTTATTTTTCTCACATAAAAATAACACAGGTTAACGCACATAACGGTTAACTTTTTTGACATTTATAAAAAAAGCAAAGGAAGACGACAGAAGAGTGTTTATTTTGGCATATTTTGTGTGCGTGATGAAATGATTTGACATCGTTTTCTTTTTCTCGTAATCCAGGGGCTTTGGTTGTTTTTAAGTCGAGTATGTTGGTATTGTGATGGTTTGGCGAAAATCCACTTCTATATGTGGCAATATTTGGTTGGTTGGAATTGGGCTTAAAATGAAAAGGTTTTCTTCTTTTTACTGAAGTGAAAGATTGAAGCATTGAAATGAGTTTCAAGATAGTTAACTTTAACACCATTTGGAGCGTCAAAATGACAGAGTTAACGCACATTTGTTTTTAGGACGTTCTTATCTACAAAAAGATACACTAAGTGGTGCCGAGATCAGATTGTTACAAATTTCATATCTGCAGAAATTTTAAATAAGTGCAAAATTCAAGTACAAAATATTTTTTTGTACTTCATTTTCATTATGTCCATAATGTATTTAATTTTGGATCACGAAAGAGTATGGAAATTTCACAGTTGACATTCAATTAAAAGATAGTTGATAGTTGATAGTTGAAAGTTGATAGTTGATAGTTGATAGTTGATAGTTGATAGTTGATAGTTGATAGTTGATAGTTGATAGTTGATAGTTGATAGTTGATAGTTGATAGTTGATAGTTGATAGTTGATAGTTGATAGTTGATAGTTGATAGTTGATAGTTGATAGTTGATAGTTGATAGTTGATAGTTGATAGTTGGTAGTTGATAGTTGATAGTTGATAGTTGATAGTTGATAGTTGATAGTTGATAGTTGATAGTTGATAGTTGATAGTTGATAGTTGATAGTTGATAGTTGTTAGTTGATAGTTGATAGTTGATAGTTGATAGTTGATAGTTGATGGTTGATAGTTGATAGTTGATAGTTGATAGTTGATATGGTTGATAGTTGATAGTTGATAGTTGATAGTTGATAGTTTTAGTTGATAGTTTATAGTTGATGGTTGATAGTTGATAGTTAATAGTTGATAGTTGATAGTTGATAGTTGATAGTTGATAGTTGATAGTTGATAGTTGATAGTTGATAGTTGATAGTTGATAGTTGATAGTTGATAGTTGATAGTTGATAGTTGATAGTTGATAGTTGATAGTTGATAGTTGATAGTTGATAGTTGATAGTTGATAGTTGATAGTTGATAGTTGATAGGTGATAGGTGATAGATGATAGGTGATAGGTGATAGGTGATAGGTGATAGGTGATAGGTGATAGGTGATAGGTGATAGGTGATAGGTGATAGGTGATAGGTGATAGGTGATAGGTGATATGTGATAGGTGATAGGTGATAGGTGATAGGTGATAGGTGATAGGTGATAGGTGATAGGTGATAGGTGATAGGTGATAGGTGATAGTTGATAGTTGATAGTTGATAGTTCATAGTTCATAGTTCATAGTTCATAGGTGATAGTTGATAGTTCATAGTTGATACTTGATACTTGATACTTGATAATTGATGTAAAATGACAACAATACACGGAAAATATTGACGTTTGAAAATAAAAATTGTACTAGATCTAAAAATTTTCTTTGATTCTAAAATTTATAGCTGTGTTTTGTTTTCGAATGGAATGCATACAAACAGTTGTTAGCCAACTGTCAAAACTCGCAAAAAATGATCTATCAAAAATACCATTTGTTCTTAATACCTGTATTGTATGTATATTTAAAGGTATCATATTCCATACAGTCTTCTTGTACAGTATTAAAATACACAAAAGGCTTTAAACCCAACCAAAACTAGATTGTCATGAGGTTATCTTAACCCTTAAAAGTGATTACAAACGACTTTTGGACTGTTGCGGTTCAAATTTCCCCCTTTCTCGCATTAAATTTTGTTCTAATTTATATTAATCAAGAAAAGGTGGCATGCCCAACTTTTTCATTAAAAATCTCTGGCCAACACTCCACTTCATCAGTTGGGTTTGTGGACTGAATATAATATTTTCTATCAAATTACCGACAGACACAATCGTGCTACCATTTTCAATTAACACTTGTTGCAACATCATAATACTGAATAATGAGTGTGTCTGTGAGTGGATAAATTATACAATTTTCTCACTGTCTGACGAATCAACCTCGTTCTTCACACTTGGCTCTGCGTCATTTCCTCTATCCATCGGATTTGGTTCTGGCGCTGAGGTTGGTGCGAGGCGGAGCGTTGTGGTGCGATGTCGAGGAGGTTAACCGGTCATTATGAATATAATCATTCATCCGTCACGAAATTAAGTGAAATTTAATTTAACAATCCATCAATTGGCTATTAACTCTTTCGGATCACAACTTATAGAAAATCCAAGTTCGAGAACTTTGATACATCATCACTGATGGGCGCTGCGCTGGGTTGAGTGAATCTAACGATCGATGGGCGAAATGCTGGGAATACGGATGTAGTCGTGGCTACTGAATTGGAGTTGCCTTTGTCGTCGGTGGTCGTTGCAGCGCAGCGGTCTGGTAGCACGATTCAATGGGTAGTGTTTTGTAGTGTTAAACTATAAATGAGCTAATTGCCACCATAAATAGAATCCCAGCTCTCGGAATCAGAGCCAGAACCATCAGCGGCAGTTGCAATAGCACCTGCATACGAGTATCTGTAGGTGTCTTTCGCTACTCGGATTTGCATACGAACAGATAGAGCCAACTCTTGAAACTAAAACAACAACTGCCAACTGTGACTCCACAATTCCACATGGCACATGGGCAAAGGTGGGCGGATAATTGCTCTCCTAATTAGCAGCTGGGCGAAATGTTAATTGTAAATTTGTTCCAAGTGTGGATTTTCGGCATAGGAACTTATCTACAGACACGCTTGATTACAAACGACATTGCTATCTGCGTCGCCGGTCGTTCCGTTCGTTGATGAAGGCCAGAAATGTGGTTTCCACATAACAATGTCACTTTCCATATACCTATACTTATGTGTATGTGTATGTTGCACATGTGTGGGTATATTCCAAATGATGCTTTGATAAAATTCAATTAGACCTTGGATGAGCGGTTATTGCAAATGGGTTGTCATTATTATCGTGTGTCGTTGGTTGAGGTTGATTTTGCAAATTCAAATCGAATCGTTTCTAATTAATGCGATGCACAGTACCGTTATGTGGGGGCGTAACCTACATTGCAATATTATTACAGTGGGCGGAAAAAAAAACAACAAAGTTTTCGATTCTAATGAAGGGTTTGTGATGGCTTTTAAGGGCACTTTGATAACATTATGCATTGTTGACATGTTCGCCGCCGCCGATTTTTTAAGAGGATCTATAGAATGGCCGATGTCATGGAATTTGGCTTTAATGATCACTGTGGCCTATTTACATCAACGCAATAACCGTCAACGATGATTTGAAAAAAAAGCCTGAATAATTGACTGCCATTTTGACAGATACATTTTCACTATCAACTGTCAAAGTTGAAATTGAAATACCCTTATTAGAAATCACAAGTTGCTTTAACAAATTTAAGTATTAGAGAATATTAAAAAGTTATGTTGGTGGATTATTTTGTTGTGGACGCATTTTTGTAAGCTTCTGGTAACTCGATACATATTAAACTAGAAACGTCATACATCGCAAATCACCTTGGAAGATTCCTTCTCCGAGCTTCTTGGTGGTAACATTTAAGGTTTTTTGTCTTGAACTAATGATTGTCAGTAGTTAGCTTGAGTTTGCCACGTGACGAAAAAGGATTTATAGTACCTTATAACCATCAACGAAAAATGTCAAATGATAGCACCCGCATAATGGTATTTTTCGTCGATGACCCTGTATTTGTTAATGAACTTGAGAGTTCTTCACCTGACCTGAATAACTCGAAAGTCTTTTTGTTGACAAAAGTCGAAATTGCTTTTCAAGTCCAAAAGAGTTTATTTTCTTTAAAAAAAAAAACAAACAAAACTGTGGCTCTTTTGAAGCCGCTATAGTTTTCAACTTTGGTATACATTAAACTAAAACACCATTGAAATCCCATTAAACTTTGGCCGTCGTCGTTTTCAAAACCTCCAGTATACACACATGTACCAGCTCGCAAGAGAAAAGCATTTGCTTACCCTCCATCAATTCCAATAATTACCTTAGCAACAATCGAATCGAATCGAATCGTGCCTAAAATGACATTCTGATCCCACATCCTAAAGCTTGCTATGAAAATACCTACAGCTGGATGGCCCAATGACTTAAAAGTGCAAACAGCCATCACCATCAATACTCGTAAGTTTCCGTCCCTGCCTCCGAGTACCGATGTATATGCACATTCGACGGATGGGAGTATGTCAGTACCTTAACCATGATGATGACCATCATATAGACCTGCACCAGATACAAATCCCTTTTAATGGCAGGCAGAACGGTCCACACACACACACACACGCTCGTTCTGACTCACACACTTCCTCAAACATAACATCGCACATCGATGAAGAGTAAACAAAACTTGACACATAACCAACATGGTCATTCAGTGACCGACAACATTCATTGTCAACATCAAGGCACAAAATGGAAGGCATGCGGTAGGAGAAAATCGAAGCAAGGCAGTCCCAAGCTGTGTTGCATGTGTGCCTATATTATACGAGTACGAGTCCGAGTACTTTCGAGACGACATAAGAGTAGCGCCAATCGTACTTAACCCACTTCTTATGCTTGACCAGATTTTCAATGGACGGCACAATATTTTATTATCTTCGTTGTGTTGGTTTACACATTAAAGCGCCTTTGCCAACGCCATCGATTTGGCCACCGCCTCCACCTCCAGCCACTGTCATCATCAGCAACAGCAGCAGTAGTAGAGCGGCGTAATCCGGTAATGCGCTTGAGGTTAGGGGCGAAAGTGTCATTGGCGAACAAGGAAATCCTCTGGGTATATCTTTCCGTGCTACGTCATATGGTATGGTAATATACAGTGGTACGAGCATGAAGTGTACATGCGCTGAAAGCTACAACTGTCCTTGGATAACAGTAAAAAGATAAAAAAAAAAAACAAACAGCCGAAGCGTATGGATTTTCTTGATTTTCCGTTTCCCTCTCTTTGATTTTCTTCGTTCTTGCTGGACTATTGGGTGGTCGTTTTCAATTTCCCATTGTCGCCATTGAAAATTGAAAAAGCTGGACCCAAGGCAGGGCCGTATGCATGGATTTTTTTGAATGTATTTTTTAAAGGCCACGAATTAAGGAATGTTCTTGGAGAATCATCAGAAACACTTTCACAAGGTGGAAACAACTTAGTTCTGTTTTCTTTTTAACGCGATCTTGAAAATTAATTCTTGTTAAACATGAGTGCTTCCTTCCTCATTTAAAAATAGTCATGGTTGTCAATTAATGTGACGAATTAAGGTGACTTTTTGTGGGTGGAACGAGGATCGAGGAAACAGGTTACGTGCCGCTATGCAACGTTTGAAATTGTTAAAGAGAAATTCAGGTCTTCTGTCTGTTGCGGTGAATGTTCATCAATTGTACAAAGCGATTATGTAATTTGACACTTCTCAGTTTTTTCTATGGGCTTTTATTTAATTCCTTAGTCTACCGCTTAACGTCAAACGCTTTAGCCGAACTCGATATCTATATTCGAAGCACTTCTGTCAAAATATTATCAAATAAATATATTGGAATTTGACAGAATTGATAAGAGCATTTAATATTGAAAACACAAACAGTACTAATTACGAACCACTTATCAAACGCATTTTCTATATTAAGTCACTAATTTGGAAAAATTCCTCTTTAGGGGTGCCACAAGGATCAATTTTTAGTACATTACTGTTTTTTTAAATTAATAAAATGACACTTGCTTATGTGGTTTTGCATCATTCATTAGTTCGAATGAAAAATCAATTCTTTCAACGGTTTCTATGACACCTTACTTGTGTAGCTTCTCCCAGGCTCATGCCTAACATAGTATTGATAAATACGTCCCTGACAATGCCCTATTACACCTGACCATGAGAACTGGTCAAGACTGCCCTATACTCGTGTGTGTGAGTTACAACTGAAAGTGTTTTTTTGTCATTTCACTTCGAGTTCTTCTTCTTTTTCGTTTTCCTCCTTCTTTTTCGAACTTTGTACAAAAGGAAAGTGGATGTGTAGCTTGCATAGGGCATCATGAACTCACCAAACTTCGGACTCGAGAGAAAAAGTCATGATGTTCGTAATTTCACTACATTTTCTAGTCTCTTTTTTATGAAGGTGATTTATTGAGGCGATATGGTGTCATATATATGTACATATATGGATGGTTCTACATTCCGTTTACCACATGACTACCGTACCGACACACAATAGATAAGCCATATGGAATCTAATGGACCTTTTCATGTTTTGCTGGCTTTTTTAATTTTTAAATATTGGAATTAGAAATGAAAACGGACATGGAGGATGTTTTTGGAAAAAGCTATAAATATTATGAGAAGCTCTATGTGTTTGTGCTGCAACCTTGTGGAGGAGGATATTGCAATGCATATCCTGATTCATAATATTTTTCTCTGGAAAATATGGTAGATGGTATTTTATGGATGATGATAGTATACAATTCAGTATGTCCTTGAACATTATTTTGATTTCATTAGAAATTAAGAACAACAAAAATAAAAAGAAAATGTCAGGTTGGGTTGTGTTTATCCTGAATTTTGTTTAGGGGGAGTTTACATGACAGGATTTATTACATTTATATGGGATCCTTATAAATAGTTACATAAACGCATTAAACTAATGATGAAAACCAGAAACAGGAGTTTTTTTTTATTATGTTTTTTTGTTTATTGACAAATGATGTCAACGAAGGACTATTTGATAACACATTTGGGGAGTTACATTCATACGAGTGTATGTGTGTTGTGTGTTATGTAAGTGATGATATATTTATTGTGTTATTTGGACACAACTGACAAGTGACGAGGGAAATTATGTTGATTAGAGAAAAAAAAACAATTCTATTACGTTTTATTTTCAAACCTCTTGCGTCCAATTTTTTCAGAGAAATATTCAATGCAGACAAGTTTCCAGTCTATAAAAATGATGGTTAAAGGTTGTTTTTTTTTAAATAAATTATATTTTTCCTTCGAAGGACAATCACTTGAACAAATACCTAAATTTAGAAATGTATATGCAATGATTAACCAGTCAAATTCCTTTATAGGATAAAGAGTAAAGATGGACCAGTTCTTTGGCCTGTAAGTTTTTTGTGTTTTGTAATGTAAGTTGAGGGTTACGAAACACTTGCTCTCAATTATGACAAAAATGTTGTACAAACAAACCGTCAAAAACCTTAAACAATTTTAACAATTGTTAGAATAGTGGGTAGATGTTACGCCCGGTGAGTAAATCAGTTCTTACTTCAACCGCAACTACTCTGTCAAATTTCATAATTCTTCCAAGAATTGAAATAGTTCATTTTGAATGATACTAAAGTTATTATGCAAATGTGGGTGAATATCACGCTCTCTTATTTAAAAGTTAAAAGGTTCCGATTTTTTTTTCTTTTTTGTCAGTGATAGAGACAGCTATAACGATTTTTGAAGTGTAGTATCTCGGGAACCACTGGGGCTGCATTTGTTGAGTTTCATGTATAAATAAGTTTTGTATTTGAAGTTTTAGAGTTTATTTGTTCTTAAGTAAGGGTTCCATATTTTATCCGTGTTTAGCAATTTTAACTTACCGATTCCGCCATTCCGGTAAGTTAACTCATGTTTAACGAAAGCCTAAATGTATTAATTTACTTTTTCCGCCTTAACGAAACTTAAAGCACGTTTGAACTTATCTATTTCAACTCAATGTAATCGGTGAGTTAAAATTTGCTGAACAGTTTTAAGAGTCTGTTACCAAAAGACTGTCAGAATAAGGTTTGTTTGATTTCAAATACTATCAATCTTCGAAGACAGCATGTTTGACACTATTTTTTGTTTCCATCTTTTCACACAAAAAAAAAACCAAACGGTTTCCATTTTTTGCATGAAATACAAGACAAGAAAAAACTAAATACAGTAATAAAAAGAACCATTTAAGTCAAATTCATGCTGGCAGTAATGTTACGACAACGACGAGTAGGCAATTAAGAGAATCTGGTTATAAGCTATGTTGTAATCAGACAATGTCTGCAAGCAAGCAAAAGTTAATATGTTCAGCCTAATTGCCGGAATAAATCTGGAGAAAATTAACCAGTTAACCTTGACATGATGTGAGTGTATATACACATACATACGTACATTTGTATGTATGCATTTAAGTGTGTGTGTGTGTTGGAAGTTTAGTTCGATACACGAACACTAAAAAGGAAATAAGGCCCGCACACACCTATTATTAAGAACGAGATGATAAATTATTTCGTTGAGTCAATTATTGTGCACCTACATCCATACGTACGTCTGTGTATGCATTAGTGTATGTGTTAACTACGTGCATATGTGTTGGAAAGTCTGTTTTTATATTCTACTTACTGCCAGGTTATATTCTGATGTTTTTATCATGATGGGTGCAGAATGTGAATTGGGCCTTAAGTAGGTTCGATAAAATATTTTAATTAAGAGATAGAAAATCCCTTCTTTTTTAATGTTGTTGTTTTTGTGAATAAAGCGTCTTGTTTAAATTGTATTTGATGTGGTGATATTTAAGAAGTTAATTAAATTGATAGAAATATGCTCAATTAAAAGTGTCTCCCAAGTGAGGTATGTGGTAAGGAAAGGTAACCATCGTCAAACCGTGTTCAAACAATTTTATTCTTTAAAATTTTAAATCACTAATCATTCATAGAATTATAGTGACATTCAATTTGACAGAAGATGTAGGTTTCATTAGTATGGCTGCTCTCAACTGTCAAAGTGCGGAAAATCGCAATTGATGTACTTTTGACATGAAATTTATATTCAAGTGTCCTATGGAACTATGTAATAGGTCTGGTAATTAATAATTATGCACATTTTTAAATTCCAAACTCTTTAACAATTATAGCAAACATTTTATATTTAATGAAAACCATCCTTTCAATCATATAAAAGCTCTCAATTTGAAATTTAAGTTTTTGTTTTTTTTTATTAAGACCCCCAGACAGTCTAATTTTTCTAACTTAAAAAAACCTGCGGTGTTCTTTATTTTCTGTCAGACTATTCATGACGGGAGCAAACTTTAAATGCATACATACAACATTTATGTAAGTTGTTTTCTGCCTTTTTTGGTTTCTACAAAAAAACAAATTCAAACTTCCTCGGCTTGAAAAAAAAATATCACAAAAAAAACTTTTTCCATAAGCAAAATTTAGTTGTATAAAATAATTCTTTTCTTTTATACTGCAAATTGGAGTACACAACAAACTGCACTTTTACCACTCAAAAAAAAAAAAAAAAATAAAACCAACCAAGTACTTCCTGAAATATCCTTAAGGCAAATGGCACCAGCCAAATGCAACACCATCTAACAGCAAATGTGTATAAGTGTACATTTGTATAGTGTTGTATAGAATAGGAAATAAATTTTATATATATTTAAAAAAAAATATAAGCATCTACTCGTAACTGCCTCGAAGCGAGAACATCGACATCATCTTGCATTATAAACATATAACTGCAATATTTTTATACTTGACCCTGAAAATGATTTCACCGCACCAATGAATGAGTTAAGTGAGCGGACTGCTCTACATTCAAAATACTTAACCAACACTACTTGCGAAAAGAATATCCCCCCAAAAAAAAAAGAAAAGACCATTTCGTTTCCGAGAAACTCTATAGAGACAGAAAAAAATAAGGTCTCTTAAATTCATTGAAGGTCAATTTAAATGCGTTATCTAGATGTCCCAATGGTTATGGGTTTGACCCTTTGGCCAATTTTGTCTATTCCTCTGATTTGGCCCGATGTCCTTTTTTCAGAAACAAAATCTGGTTGTCTTTTTTGTGGTATATTATTGGAAGCAGAGCTTTCTAGTTTAAAAACTGAATGGTATAAAAGTTCAAAATCATCATTGACTCATCTTTTAACTCAGTGAATAATTTGGGACTTAATGTCACTTAATCACACCATGAAGTCAAGCTAATTCCACTGTAAACTCTGTGATATTAAATTAAAATTAAAATTTAAGACAGATGGGAGGAATGTTAAAAATTCTAATCTTTTGAGATTTCATTCATATGTTAAAGGTTGCAAAAATTTTCCCCCAATTATTAAAGTCGTCAATCTTTGCATTCTTTTCCAATTTAAAGTCTTCTGAAATCTGCACTCATTTCCAGTCTTTTTAAGCCTATATACTTTTGAATTCTAGGGCGTTCTGTACATTCATTTGAAGTCTTTTCATTCTTTTGAAGCAAAACATGGAAGCGAAACAATAAAAAAAGAGCAACGACTTCAAAAGAATACAAAGAAGAAATAATTGTTACATTTGAAGTAACACTCTCAAAATGATTTAAATGAATGTAATATTTAAATTGAAGTCCTTAAACATTGCATTGATAATGAAGACTTAGCTTGAACTACTAGACGCCATCCATAGAAGTCCTATGAAATATCACATAAAGGGCTATGCGTCACAATATGTTGTGACACCAAACAAAAGTATCAAACGTTGTCAGTAGTCACATAAAAAGATAAGACCGAAAGTCGTTCAGCTCTTTTGAGGCTTCGAATTTGACATTTTGATATTCAAGCCAAAGTTCCATATTTTTCAATGTGATCTTATTGTGCATAATGAATTAGGATAAACATAAACAAGAAAATGGTGTCACTTGGAACATAGAGAAGACATCAAGACTTCTCCTAAATATTTGTTCGATGATGCTTAAAAGTCCCTCGAATTGTTCCCAAAATTTATCAGTTCCTCTCATAGAGCTTTCGTCATAACATTTTCTTTTTAAAGTTTTCTTCATCGAGGTTCTGTTCGGCTACTTGATCGCACTATCTGTTGAAGCATCCATCACAGGTATGCTTATAACTTTGTTAAAAAAGTATCTTGAACAAGGACATTGTTCATTTATCCTTTCTTTATACCTATTGTGTCCATTTCTTTCGTCAATCTTACAATTAAGTACCCTCTTCACAATATGACTCCCAGTTTAGTTTGAGGGAGGAGTTCTGGAAATTACTTCCATTTTATGTTGGAATGTGGGTTAAGTTTTCGTTTGCTCCATCAGCGGCAGTGATGCATAAATAAGCTTGCAAGGTTTCGCACTTCTTTGAGTGCTTCTCTCGTCCTCGCTATGACTTTGACTATATACCAGTAAAGTTTGGTTCCTTTTGTGCCTCCGGCAGGCAACCGAACTCAATGAAATGATGACGACTTTCGCTGCATCATAGTTTGCCTCCATTATAAAAGCCTTTGTCGTTTTAATTCAATTTAAATGGAAATTGTCGTCATTCTGAGGAAGCTAATATCTAGTAACGCAAAGGGGGAAGCATTTTCGTTTTATTGTGAGTCCTCGTCGGATATTTTGAATACATCAAATGCTCCTTAAAAAACGGTCAAAAGCAAATCTTTCCTGTTTTCTAAAAAGATAAGATTTTGTTTTGAATATTTTCTTGAGGAACCTTCTGTCAATCTGAATTAATGTCTCCTTTCGTTTACTAAAACAGCAATCTGGTCACCCTGTAGTTTGTAATTAAAACCATTGTGCATGTGTGCTGTTTACACGAGTATGTGTCCATCTAAAAAAAAGACCGCAGGAATTTTTATTGACCTTCTGTCGCACGCTTTTATCGATACACTTTTGTCGCTTTATTAAAGTGCCACACAGAGATACAAAGTTGAAAGTAGAACAAGAGAAGATATTTCTGTTCCAATTTCAGTACCAATATGGTTTAGTATTTAACTGCAATGCCAAGTGACAAGGATTTTTATTGATGTATTTTTTTTTATGTACAAACTCTCATAATTCTCCACCCAATTCCTGTCCCTTCTCATCACCCAGCTTTTCATGAAATAATGAAATAAAAATCGAGTTTTCATGTCCAGTTTAAAGAGAATAACTGCTATGTTATAATTCCTGCTGAACAAGCAATGGCCCAGAGCGATATACAGTGGAACAGGGTTGTATGATAATTGACAAAAATTAATTATTTTTTTTGTGCTACGTCGGTCGGCTTTGAGTTAAAGTGACTTTATTCGCATAAACCTAGGATCTTGAAAAAAACTACCCAAAAATTCTTAACAATGTCAAATTTCACAATCTCATATCCCCATAATCGTTCGCATAGAATTTTCCACTTTTAAATGATTTATAGCTAACTTCTGGGTCAGTAGAATTTTGTTCAGGTCCAAGTCACGACGCTCAATTGGTCATTCGACAAAAAAGAATTAATAATTCACAGTCAATTTGACACTTCGGAATATTATATTCCGGTTTATAAAACATGAATCATGTATTGGCTCATATTTTGACAAAGAAGCTATTTCTCTTGAAGTCACTAATTTCAAATTTCGATACATTTTTTTTAACGTCAGTTTTTGACAGTTTAGCCATTGATTTACTGGTGAGTTAAAAGTCAAATTTTAGAATTGTCAAGTACCAATGGGAATGCATTAAAATGAAAAGTGACAGTTAATTGAAAACTGCGTCGTATCTGCCATATTTCTTTTGATTTTGACAGATGACCATCCCATAGTTTTTCAAAGAAATTGCCGAGTTCAGCAGCTATGTTATAATAGTCAATAAAATTACTGTTTAATATTGCTTCAAGGGTTAAGCTTTATTATCCCTAATTTCTGCTGTACAAATGTATATAATATGTAATTGTACTCAAGGGCCTTAAGGACCTGTACACATGTGTATGCCCTTCATACAAAAAAGATGGAAACTCCATTATCCTACCCCACTGTGAATTGTAAGTTGCACGTTCCAGTCCCTAAATGACCGCAGTAGGTTTTGTTTTGTGTATTTTTTTTTTTTTTTAATATATCACAGACAAACGTACATAACAAAAACTTATCATGCGGATGCGGAAAATATTATATTATATAGGTCCACGGCCGTGAAACAACACCACAAAAGTACCGACATCTTCCGCAGTAATTATATTTTTATTATTTACAAAATATCGATGTCGAATGCGGCAAACCGTAATCGTGGTGTGGATAAAATAAAAATAGAAAAACTAGATTAAATGCACTGCATTACCGTCCGTCGTCGTTGTCGTCTCCCTACAAAGTTTACAAATGTTGCAGGCATCAGATAAAGGTCTATTGCCATCAAACCTGCTTCTGTTTCGTTGAGATAACAGTACCCCGCGGCGGCGAGGCTTTGAAGATGCGTCAAGTCAAATATCGATCTAGAATTTCCAAGTGTTAATTGAAGGCTATATTGATAGCTTTTGATACGCTTTCTATATGCACGCCGCCCGATTTAGATCGGGGAAAGTGTTTTACGTTTATAGTGCATGGAGATGGAGAGTTGAAAGTTTTGCCTTCAACAGACATCCCACATTATAATAAAGACCACGACCACGGCCATGAACTTAAATAAAATTGAATTGAATTGCTTAACTGTCAAGTTCACAAGTGCGCATATCAAAACAATAAACAGATAAAAGGAAAAAGCGTTGAAGCAGAGTAGGGATGGTTGTAGCTGTGGGGAGATGATTCTTTATCATTTCTATTTCTGATGTTGTCCCTCCTCATCCACCATAATATATTTTTTATTTATAGCATTATAATTGTTTTTTTTTTCGTAAGACAATAATTGAGATATGGAGACGGCGGCAAGCGGTCGATAAAAAGAAGAAAACTTTTTATTTTCTTGCACGAAACGGTCAACACATAACTGCAAAACTTTGTTCATTCGTCCGCCATTCATCAAAATGCGATCCAATTTATGATTATGAAAAACTACATGGATGGATAGGAGAAAGAGAACGCAGATGCTTTTATGATTGTTATATATGCAGTTCCTATAACTGTTGCTGGTAATAACAGAAATCGAGTTAAAAATAGATTCTAACTGCAGTGAGAAAAATATCTTCCGTCATTTGACATATTTGTCAAAAAGAATTAAAAATTCATATGCTTTTGAGTATAGGTAAGAAGTGAAATTCCACAAAACTCCGTACTTGGTCCCGAAATTGGGATATTTTTTTAAAATAGTTTTGGTATATTAAATTGCAATTCAACTGACGCGAAAATGTCAAACTTGTTGACGAAATGACATTTGACTCTCTTCCCGTTTAAATTAGTTAATTGTTATGTCTGTGGTTTTGTCTCCTTCCATGTGCTCAACAAATTTGAACACGAAACGACATTTTGACACTTTTCACTGCTCCTTAATTTATTTTTTCTTTGCAACGCCATTTTTTTCTAAGTGTAGTATTGATTGTATGAGTATGTGTGTAATCATAAAGTATTTCAAGAAGAAGGGGCTCTTGAATGGTGTGAACTATTAATTGGAAAATTTTCAAACTATGTATTTTTCATTAAATGTCTGAATAAAACATTGACGTTCGTGTGAAAGGGCTTGAATTGATTAACACCAGTTATAGTCGCTGCTGCCGCCTGCCTTCTCAATTTCAGAAAATTTTGACGCCATCTACCTATTATAAATATTTGTACCTTATATCATATGTACATACATATACATAGTAAGTATAGGGTGTTGTTTTGTAAGCTTGTGATTTTCTCAATTTGTTGACGTTTTATATTGAAATTGTATATAAAATGTTATGTGTGGCAAGTTATGTATTAAATATTATTGATTTGGACATGAGAACAAGACACATGAATGTATAATCACTAGAAATTGGCACTGGTATTTAAAAAGCTGTGAAACGTCAGATGACCTCAAATACCGTTCTTATATAGTGTCAGATATTAGCATCTATAGGTTCACATCTAGATCCAATTTATTACAACGATTAATTTAAAAAATTTACAAACTATAGACGGTACCATTAAAAAAAAATCATAGACATACTCGTACGAACTATACCTGTATCTGAAATCAGATCTCAATTATCCGTATGTTTCGTTTTTTTATTCTATCATTCATGCGTTTCCCTAAAAACTTGAAAAAATGATGAATTTGACAATAAAAAAAAAACAAGTAAGCAGGTAAATTTGTTAAAATGACTCGTGCATTTAACAACACAATACACAATTACATGAAATATTGTCTACTGTTTTGAATATTTAACAGAAAACACAAATTACTTATGATTAACCCTCTTAAACGACGACGACGACGCCAACTGATCATATATTGTTAATGTTATTAAATTTTCCAATTATTATTATTCTATACAAATACAAGCTACATATTATATACAAACAGGAATTCTCATCATTTTTTCAATTGTAATTTTATAAATGCAACGACTCATTGTTTATAAATAAAGATTGAAGTAAAAAATAAAAAAAAAAAAAACATCGACAAGTGGACACTCTTCAATTTATAACCAACAACAACAATAACAACAACGACGATGACAATCACTTGTCATTAAGTAGCGACAACTTGTCTTGAGCATCCATTGTGTTCTTTTGTTATGGTGTTGTAATTTTTGTTGTGTCATTATTTGTGAAATATTCTCATTGAGCTTAAAAAATGCTTTTGTTATTGGAAAATACATTATACATACTCATACATTTGTATACAAAAATATCTCATCTTTCAAAAAGGCTTCAGCGTCATTTATTAATCGATTTAAATACTTTTGGAAACAAAACAGACAGATGGAAATATGTCGGTCACACAGCTCGAATTACCGACATAAACATTAAAGGCACGTCAATAAAATACACAACAATAGCTACATGTATGACATTAATTCTTGCGAAAATTCATGGTCATATAATGGGAATCGGTTCCTACTGGAAATACTCTCGAATTATAAGCCGGGGACGCCCGTCCTAGCTCTCAGAGCCCAGAAGAGTGTGAGTGAGTGAGCGCTGAGTGGTAAAAACAAACATCAGAGGCACATCAGACAGCAGAGCTCCAGCGTTTTAATTACACTGTGTACATGTCGCTTCAGAATGACATATTCAATGGCCGAACGACGACGTCAAAAAGACAACAATGCCCGCCGCCCGGCAGTGCCGACAACAGATTAATCCGAACGAGAACGACTGACGACAATTTTGTATCAACACTGTGTCACCCGGACCCGACCGACCCAATCCCATTGGCCATTACCCATTTGTTTCGTATTCGTTTTTCGTTCCCACTTATTATAATGGATGGCATGCCAGTTCAAATATTGCCCCTGATTGACATAAAAATGTATGATGAAGTTTCGGTATGTTATTGATACTTTTGTTAAAATAACAATAATTTCTTGAATCTTCCACATGTCGTGATGGTCAATTAAAATTATTCTATATTGAAACTTAATGCGTCATGTCCGTCATTTTAATTGCTATAGCTGTTTTTTTTTATGAAATATTCCCATTGTCCCGAATTATAGGGTAAATACATTTAGCTTGGCAATAACTTTGTATACGCAATGTCATTAATAAGAAATCGTTTGAAAAAAGATTTGTGTGCATTACGAATAAAAACAAATATTATGCATGCTCAGGTAGGTGTTGTATAATAAGGGGTATAATTTAAAGCTTGAGATTTGTCTTATAATTCCCACTAATGGCGACTTGTCAACATGTTTCAATAGCAAAGTTGTCTGCTAAAATAAATCAACTATTATATTCTCTTGGGGTCATTGTTTACGGGTTCTAGCACGAACGTACTTCATTTCAAAACCGTCGGTCGTCGTCGGTATGGTCTATAAGGTGACCAGATGAAAAGGAAATTAAATAAAACAAAAACGGTATATCGATTGTCGGTCAAATAGTGTTTCGTATGTTCTTCTACTGTCATTGTTTTTTGACACTCTTAAGATGGAACTTGGTTTTGGAGTAATTTTATTTCAAAGAAAGTAACAACTTAAACGCAAAATGATTCATACTACATCATAATTTATAATAGGGCGGATCTGGAAGAGACAATAACTCAGGTCTGTGACAGCAATTAATACAATTTGCATTCTCTTGACACTCTGTATACGAAGGGTTAAAAAGTTAAGAAACTTCAGTTCATCTATCTGAAACTTGAATTGATAGACATACTGAATGGAATGCAGATCTACAGACGATATTAATGACACTTAACATTCATAAAAACAGAATCTTCAATCCCACTAACTGACCATACATTGTTCGAAGTATCATCTCCAGACATTATGCACTCTTATAGGGTCAATTAAAGTGATCACATTAAATGTGATATTGATTTTATCGATGTTTTCTTCTTCTTTTTTTGCATTATTGACTTCGACTTCGGATATCTCGTTACAATTATTTTATATTAAATTTAAATTAGACGAGAAAAAGTTCATTCGATTTGCCATATCTATTTTATTATCTACATCGAGTCATCAAGGAACTTGTATACAATTCTCTGTCCTCCATGATAGCTATTTAATATTCAATAATGTATATAAAACCATTTCATTCGATAACAATTAAAATTAGCACGAGTTTATGACGAGGAAACTAAAAATACGTAGAGTGTTGCTTATTAGGTAATATACGGTTCGCAGGTAATCTGTAGTCATGAGATCGATACATGTGATAATTGATTCGCACTTCTTTTTGCTAACGAAGCTGGTAGCAGTTTATAAAGGTACTAACTCTGTTAACTGCGCTGTGATTAGATTTACAAAAGAAGATAGGTATTTTGCCGGAAAAAAAGATGAGTTCATCGCCAACGAAAAGTACAAACTAATAGAAAACTGAATTCAAATACTTGTTCTTATTATTTAAAAAAAAAAAAAAATTGTTTCCAATAAACATTTTTATATCATAGACCAGCATAATTTTAATGCCACTTAAATCAAGTCCTTAATAAATGCTAACAAGGAAAAAATTTTGAATGAACTCCAAACTAAAATAAAAGACAATAACCGAAATATCCCCGTGGCTATCTTCTGCGAAATCAAAAGTAACCAAAAAAACCTATTTTAAAAAAGATAATCTCCTTTCTGAATTATTGGCACATTATAGATCGATACATTTCTAAATTTAAAAGTATAATCCTCTTAGCTTAAATAAATTTTGTTCTTAAAACATAAATATTTAACTTTGTATCTCATCCATTGAACAATAACTACATAAATTTATGTAATCATCAGTAAATTTTATTAAAGTCACATATATGTATAAGATTACAAAACAAGCAAAACTAAATAACTGATAGGGAAAAGTATCCCTAAGTCATTAAGTCAAAAGGTTTTTCGTTGCCATTTATCATTTATTACAAACAACCATCCAATTCCCTTTTGCAACTACATATAATTTATTGCCATAACAAAAATCCTTTTACCACAAACCAAAAGTCTAAAACTTCACACAGTTAACTTGTTCCTCTATTTATGCAAATTAGTTTCATAACAACTGTTGAACGCAACATTTCTCTATATACATACACCAAACCACCCACACATGCATATTGATGACCCTACATATATATACATACAAAACCGAACTTAAGGACCTACAGAACACAACGAGAGAAAAATAAAGAAAACAAAAATTGCCAATTAATTAAAACTTATAATTAAAAATAATTACAACTAAACTGAAAAACAGAACCCAAAAAGTTCTGTTCCTCCCACGTGGCGTTGCTTGTCGTCGCACAAAACACAAATTGAAATCTTAAACACATCCTTTTTATATTTTTCTTCCGCTTTTTGTACATACATATACACGCACAACACCTACCACTACACATTTGTTTTCTTTGAAAAATGTGCAGGCAACAAAAAATACATGTACGAGTACTTTCTCAAAGGAATCTGCTTTTATGGAAATTCCTTTGTGAATTCAATTGCTAAATGAGAGCAACAAAAAAAAAAAAAAAACAAGATCCTTGTGGAACCTCCAAAGAAATAAGGTCCCACGACTTGGTAGCACTTAGTTGCCCTTATGACCAGGCTCAATCTAATGAATATCGGTATTTTGTTTTTAATTGAAGAAAAGAAACAAGTCCTTTTCCTTCGTTTGAAATTCGTATCCATAGTTGTCGTTTCCTCTTCAAAAGCCACGAGGTTGATTGAACCATAAATTCATGGCTGATTTTGAGTGTTTTGTATGTACTCACCAAATTTAAATCCCACGATGATGGTTGTGTTAACGAGAATCCCTTACAGCATCCTTAATGTTTCAAAAACTAACGTAAGAAAAAATGTCCTACATTAGGTACCTACACAGTACACACACCAAAACTAACCCAAAAAAGACCGAATAAGCTAAAGAAGAAACAATCTTTTAATACAACACGCTTAGTCCTTGGAAGTGAAGAAACATTTTTGTTTGCCTTTGTATCTATTCAATTCCTTGTCGCTGACTTTTATAATGAGAAGTTGACATTTTTTGTCTACTTTTCTAGAACCTACTCGTAATAGTACCAGGACCATGACCATCCTAAGTAGAAAAGCCTAAAATACAGATGATTACTTTTCTAATAACTCGCTATTTTGTATAAGCATTTTTTTTTTCTCTCAGAAGAGATATCAAAAGCATCAGCGTCAGCAGTGGCGTCCATGAACAAAAATTCTATGAAAGAAGCTTACTTCTGAGAACTGTTTGCACTCTGGCCATTCCAGAAGA
Source organism: Scaeva pyrastri (assembly GCA_905146935.1). Classification (NCBI taxonomy): domain Eukaryota; kingdom Metazoa; phylum Arthropoda; class Insecta; order Diptera; family Syrphidae; genus Scaeva; species Scaeva pyrastri. The sequence continues at coordinate 9,056,723 of LR989929.1, read as the reverse complement.
TGGGTTCTTCTTCTTAGACTTCAAAGAGGAGAAATAATAATCTCGGTAATTTGTAATAGAATAGTAATTTTTGTGTGCCTTAAAGAGAATATTATTATTAATGTTGTTTTTGAAGTGAGTGCGTTGCATAAGATTTTGGATAAAAAAAACAACAACAAAAAATGAAATTGAAAAGAATATGAACCTACTTTGCAGTTTTACGAATAGTAGAATATTGGCCTTGCTTTAGTGTTTGAGCTTTGAGAACTCTTGGTAATACTCTATTTCCAAGTACACAATTTCAATGACAAGGGACCTCACTTATACGTATCTGTATCTTTAACCTAAAATAATGTCCTTCTAAGCACAACTTAGAAGTCTTTTTAATTGTGATTTAAGAGCATTGAATCTTCAATGTCTTCACGCATTATTCAATTAATAAACATAGATAAGACATAGAATAAGTTTCAAAGATTTTAACTAAATCAATTTTCTTCTTTCTAGATGATGATTCATGCCTGGCAGAACTACAAACTCTATGCATGGGGTAAGAACGAACTGAGACCGCTCAGTCAACGAGCACATTCGGGCAGTATTTTCGGAAGCTACGATCTTGGTGCAACAATTGTTGACGGCCTCGATACACTGTACTTGATGGGTCTTGAAAAAGAATACCGTGAAGGACGTGATTGGATCGAAAGGAAATTTTCATTGGACAACATCTCAGCGGATTTGTCCGTATTCGAGACGAATATACGTTTTGTTGGTGGACTTCTGACACTGTACGCTTTCACCGGTGATCCAATGTACAAAGAAAAAGCTCAACATATAGCCGATAAGTTATTACCTGCCTTCCAAACACCAACTGGTATTCCATATGCTTTGGTCAACGTTAAGACTGGCATGAGTAAAAACTATGGTTGGGCATCGGGTGGCAGTTCAATTCTGTCGGAATTTGGAACGTTGCATTTGGAATTTTCTTATTTAAGTGACATCACTGGAAATCCATTGTATCGGGAGCGAGTTCAAACAATAAGACAAGTTTTGAAAGAAATTGAAAAACCCAAAGGACTCTATCCGAATTATTTGAATCCCAAGACTGGAAAATGGGGACAACGTGAGTACTGAAAAATCGATGTTTTTAACGAATCTCGAAACTATTTTAATGTTAATTCCTTATTTGTTACAGTTCACATGTCACTTGGTGCGCTAGGAGATAGTTTTTACGAATATCTGCTTAAAGCATGGCTGCAATCTGGACAAACCGACGAGGAAGCACGACAAATGTTTGACGAAGCGATGACAGCAATTATTCAGCGAATGGTTATGACAAGTCCTAGCGGATTGACTTATGTTACTGACATGAAATTTGATCGTCCCGAAAATAAAATGGACCATTTGGCCTGTTTTGCTGGTAGGTTACATGAAATTCCGATTTCTTCCTTGTCCTAAGACTCATATGATTCCCAACAATTAGGTGGTCTATTTGCCCTTGGTGCGAATACAAGACAAAATGAACACACTGAAAAGTTCATGGAAGTTGGAAGGGGCTTAACAAATACATGTCACGAGAGTTATATTCGAACTCCAACTAAACTAGGACCAGAAGCTTTTCGGTAAGAAAGAATTTAAATAAAACACTAATTTCTCACACATATTGTAAATTTATACATAATTCATTTGTATTTTCAGTTTTGGAGAAGCAGCTGAAGCTCGGGCTATGAAATCTCAAGAAAAATACTATATTCTTAGGCCAGAGACCTTTGAAAGTTATTTTGTTCTTTGGCGACTGACCCACGATCAGAAGTATCGTGATTGGGGATGGGAAGCGGTAGAGGCCTTAGAAAAACACTGTCGGACACCGCACGGTTATTCAGGATTGAAGAACGTGTATCAAGATGTACCACAAAAAGATGATGTACAGCAGAGTTTCTTCCTTGCTGAGACATTAAAGGTTAGATTGGTTGTAAAGTTTCAGTTCCCCGTGTTTCCATTTTTATCCTTTTTTTAATGTGAGGCAAACAAATTTTGTTATCATTTGATCACTTCTTTAGATATACTTTATAAAGAACATAGTGTTAAAGAGTATGATTCTTAAATAATGTGCGAGCAAGTTTACCGACAAATAAGAGTTTCCTTCCAGTCATTTTAAAGGCAAAAGTCTTTACAGTCATATTTCTTTTTATTTATGTTTCTTCAAACGTCCATTTTACAAAAGTTTTCATTTCCAAGTAATACAGCACTTTAGCTGTCCTGGACAGCAACAAGATTCTTCCACTTGTCCTGATTTGGTACAACTAACTACGGATGGTAATGGTTGAATTTTTTGAGACCCCTCCATGATTGGATCTTAAATGCACAAATGACACTCAAAAAGGCATTGATATTCCAATGCATCTATTACCCTGGACATTCTATTTGAAAGATTTGTTTGTTATTGATATTCCAATGCATCTATTACCCTGGACATTCTATTTGAAAGATTTGTTTGTTATATTTTCATCAGGTTTCATAAGTGTATGGCCTATCCAACGCTACTACCCTTGCATGATAAGTGCATGAAATTTGTTTCTGTCCCGGCCTGCTACACTGTTCAACTTTCAATATGGTTTGCGGTCACATCTTCAAAATGGAACGCAGACAGCGACTAACAGTATAAACTCATATTGAAGATGCAAATTGAAAATACTGCTGCATCATATCACCTCCACTTAAAGGCTCCAAAGAATTAAATTCTGAAACGTATTAAAGAATACATTTTCCTTACTGCAAAACTATTTCCTCTTATCTCTCAAATAATTATAATAAAAATAATTCATTTTGAATTCTTCATTCCAGTACCTGTACCTGCTGTTTTCCGACGACTCACTGTTACCCTTAGACGAATGGGTATTCAACACTGAGGCACATCCCCTACCCATCAAAGGTGCCAACATATACTACCGCATGGCGACAACATCTTCGTCGGTGCCTTCATCAAATACACCTTAAGGCGATTCTCCATTAGTTGTAATTTACAAATTAGGTCCATTAATCCAATTATTTATGCATCTCTAAGTGTGGTTGGCTAAATGCTAAACCGAAACACGACAGAAAAAAAAAACATCAAATCAAACGACACGATGATGATTTGTGGCATTTTTTTAAAAATTAGTTTTCCGTCGTTAAATTTGTTGCATAACAAAATACCAGACAAAAAAAAAATAAGTAAAAAGTTCGCGGTCGTTTCCGCAATATTGTGTTCTTGATATAAAACAAAAATGATATTTAAAACAAAATTTATAATAAAATAATAATTAACAATAATAGCAAAACAGAAACAACAACAACAGTGAAGTGATATGATGTGTGTGTAAATATTGCTGCAAGAGACAGTCTCAGGGCATATTCTTGAGACCCCTTGACACATTTGTTTATCTTAATTATATTATTTCTTATTTTAATTTAATTATTATAAATAAACTTTCGTTTAAGTTTTAGTTTTTCTTGTTAAGTTGCATTGTATTAAAGCTAAATCGAATATTAGTTTCTTTTTTTTTTGTGTGGACCAGCGGAATGTAATATTTGTTTCGTGATCATTTTTACAGGCAGCTTTTATTCTGAATTGTTAATATAATTTGTTCTTATTTTTAATTAAATGCTGTTACTGTTTGAATACATGTATTGAAGAAAATATTAATACATATTAAAAAGAAGAATCTTGACTCTGGGGTACTCATCATGTGTAAGTGTGTGAATAAACTATATAGGACTTACAGTTATCTTTATATCTACATTATATCTAACTTAGTAATCTCATAGATGTGTATGAATTTATAATACGAAAATCACTTTTTGGGAAATTTTCCTATTTTTACATCAATTTTATTTTTTTATTATAATTAATTGCATGATTGTATAATGAATAACAAATAAAAATCATAAGAAAATTAGTTAATAGAACTTTTGAACAAACAAACAAAAAATAATAATAATTAATTAAATACAAAAATCACAATTGTAAATAAATAAAATAAATATAATATAAATCAAATATATTTAAATATTTAATAAAAATGTACTCTATTTTGTTTTGTTTCTACTTGATAATGTTTGCTTTTTGTTTTTATTTGTTTAGGTAATTATTATTATTATTATTATAATGTTAATTGCAATTACAACAAAATAGAAAAACAAACAATTAAAATTTCAATGTAATTGTAATTGTTGATTGAGCGACCATAAAAATGAAACAAAAAAGCATATTTGTAATTTATAGTTTGTAAAATATAACAAAAAATTAAAATATGAAATGAACATTTAAAAACTTTTCAAGAATAAAAATTTTAAAAAAAAATTCCAAGGGATATAAATTTAATTCAAATATTTATATATACATATATAAAAGTAATTACAAAATTTACGAAAACATGGAACAGATAGTTTTTAATGGATCACCATAAGAATTTTATAATAATTATTAAAAAAAAAGATTTATTAAGTAACAAGTACAAGAGAGTTAGGAAAATTTTAATCAAAGAAAAAAAAACAACAACAACAATTTTAAAATATATATAACAACTTGTGTAAATTAAAAAAAAAATCTACATTAATAAAAACTGAAAAACTTATAAGTCTTTTAATGAACATTGTAGTTTCTTTTCGAAGATCAAATTTGAATGTGTTGGGTAAGCAATAGTTTTGCTACTGAGGTTTTTTATTATAGTTTGGTGAAATAATATTTCTAAGTTATGACGAAAAAGTGGTTGCTAGCAATTTGTTATTTTAGTAAGGAAGTGTTGGATGACTAATTGATCTTCGCAGGAAAAAGATTTTAATAGAGTATTTACAAACGCTGTGCCGATGCTACGTAAAGTTGCATTGCCTCAGAAGTCAAAGAAATTTATTTGTAAAGGTTATGTAACGTTAAATGAGACACTTTTTAAGCTGTGGGTACACGTTTATAAGTAGCTCATAGATTTTCATAACGCAAAGTTGAGTAGATATTCAATTAACGATTATACATTCATAAAGAAAGATTTCATGATCTAAGAGTATTTGTACATAAGAGAACTTGGCCCTAATTTTAACAATTCTCACTGCTTTTTGCAGAGTTTTCGATATGGGAAGTCTCTGTACAGTACATACGCCAACTCATACCGTTTTACTGTATTTCATCATTTTACAAACATTTAAAGAACTCATTAATTGATAGCAATTATAAGAAAGTTTGCAAATACCACGAAAACGTTCGAAATTTCAAGATTCTAACGTCAGTCAGTCAATAACGGTTTTTTTAGGGCCGTATCTAAGGAACCACTTGTATTAATTTGGTTACTTTAATTCCTCACTCGGCTCATGACGCGTTAGAAATGTTAACGCTACTCAATCTTTAGATCTTTCCAGAAGATAAAAATCCAATTACGGTAGCATGAATGTTGTTTCACATATTTTTAGCATAAGCTATCCGATTGACGATTGTAAGCAACTGACTTTTATCTTTTTACATAAAATAAATTATAGTCAGGAAATATGTGCTACTAATTATTAGTTTTTTTAAACTCAAAAAGAAGTAAATTGGGGAACGTCTTTAATTTAAAAGTGTGAAAACTCCATGTTTTTTTATATCATTTGAAACGAATTTAGACCTTAAGCCTTTAAAATGGCACCCCGTATACGCGTTTTTACTTATTGAATATTCATCGACATTGAGTGGCATTAAAATCTCTTACAAATGCGTTTAGTAATTCGACGGTCTGATCTCTCCCTAAAAATTGATTTTTTTGTAATTAGAGATTTTTTTAGATTTTTATTTATTTGTATCTATAAGTAAACAATATAAATAAATAATAACAAGAAATACAAATAAATAAAAATAAATAAATAAGTAAATAATAATGACTTCTGCTTGTAATTAGTCGAGTATACAAAGAGTTCTGATTCAGCAAAAGACATCACTATTTATAAAAATTGGCTTTCCTTATAAACTGATACAGAATGTGAGTGGATTATCAAGTTTTTTAGAGCATTACAATAATTTCTTTTATAATTTTTACAAAAATGTTTTCAATGTTGTCGTACCCTTACGTCACGGGAATGAATTCATCCAAAACACCCTATTCAAGACGATAACACAGTTCAGAAACTTCAAGCATATCTACATTGCCGACATTTGTTTATTTCTTTTTTTGCCGCCATATTCACCACTTGCCTTGACTTCTGCCAAAATAAAATACAAAGCCACACAAAAAATAATAAACGCAAATGCCGATGCTATCGTGAGTTTTCTGTTTGCTATTTTTGCAACCCAAAAACAAACTAAAAATAAATACAAAATCTTTCATAATTATCCCAATCGTGTAATTACTATGTTATCAAAATATTAAAAAAAACAAGAATCAGTATTTTAACTAAGGCAACAAAATGGAAACAGTTTTTCTAAATTCGGACATTGCTCGGATGGTGCTTGGTGAGTGTTTTATTTTTTTCACTATATTATCACTTGCTTGTTAATTTTTTAAATTGTTATGTTTAAATGTATTCAATAGGATATTTACGTAAACAGCGACTTGATAAAGCCGCCGAAGTGTTTTGTAAAACGAGTCCATTCCTTGAAAAGGAATATGAAGTTCTTAAACAAGGATATCGTTTATTTGGATTCAAGGAGGATTTGCTTGAGACTATCATCAAGGAATACTGCAAGATCACAACCAAAGGTACAGTCTCCTACTGATAAGTTTATTACTTGGAAAATCAAACAGAATATATCAAGCAGTTGGTATCTGTTGGTGGGTTCTCTAAAAGGAAAATTCGTGTAACAAAAAAAAAAAAAAAAAAAAAATAGAAACAATTGCGCCTTTTCATTGAGGCGTTCTTATAAGAAGGCTTATTCCATGTCATCGAAGTTAAACATGCAGCAAGAATAATTAAAGCTGCAGTGATTTACGTAGGGGGAAAAATTGAATTAATTTAATTTTGTTCTATGTTTCTTAGGACATTTTAGCCAATCGTGGATTATGCAAAAGTTCCATTAAAGTGTAGAAAGTAGTCAAAGTTTTTCTAATGCATCAGGAAGCAAAATACTTGTTCCTGATTTGATACAGAATTAGTAGATAAATTGAAGAGAAAAAATGACTAGACTAAATTTATATGTGACTAGTAGAAAGTGAAAAGTTTTGCAGAATGTAGGTTATTTTTACTAAACACATGGGATATGAGATCAATTCAAGTAGTTAGGTAGGTAAAAGGTATTTTATTTCAAACGGCAACTATGGTTGATTTTTTCTTTTAGACTATTGCCTTGTGTTGAATTTGCAATAGGAAACAAACCAACCAGTAAATAAGAATGATGTTAATTGTTCTAGTGACCGTTGGAACAGACATTAATTAATATTGTGTGAGGGATTTTTCAATTGGTCCAGAGTCCATTAAGTCAACACATTTTCTTCTATTGTTAACGACATTCAGTTCCTAGTCACTTGGATTTGTCACAGATGTATCTGCAACAGCACGCGATCAACTGTCAAAGTTAGAAAATCCCTATTGGAATAGGTACATACTTTATAGCAAATTACTCTAAAATGAATCAGACAAAATATTTAGGAATAAAAAATGAGGAATTGTTTACAAAAAACCGTTGAAATTTGGATTACTAAATGCAGCTAACTAACTACGCCCACTGATACTTGATTTCGATTATCGATGGGAACCAATGATATGTCCATATTTTTACATTTTTTAATAAATAAGTTTATTTTTGAGGCCATCAGACCCTTAAGTCTATCACTTAAGCAATAAAAAACAATTGTCACTCATTCAGAAGTCCAGTAATTATCAAGACCTTAGAAGACCAAGATGTATAGAAACTTGTAAATAAATGAATAATTTTTTATTATAACGCTTATTTTGTTCTTTACTGAATTTTAACTTTTTCAACACCTTTAGTGGACAAAGCAATTGAATTAATGCCGACGTCTTTAAGAGAAAATTTACAACAAAAGAATCTATCAGCGAAAGTAAGTTCCTTGATTCATCATCATCACACGCATCCATCAGCAATAATCAATGAAAACAAAGAAAATACTTCTGCAACGAATAAGCGTAAAAGGTGGGTATTTTCTTGTCAACCTCCAATTATAACTTATTCGTACTCACCAGCAAACTATTTTCTTTTTCTTAACTTACGACAGAATATCAACCGGAAGCACTGATTGCGATATTCAATTTGCAAATGATGATAGCATGCTTCCACCGGCTACAGTGATCAAACGTCCTCGAATATCACGTGGTTCATTTCTTCCCACCAAGACAAAAAACACAAACCCCAAAGACATTGAAATACTAAGTCAGTCGGAGTTTTGTGATAATGATTCAGTTGATGATGATGTCGACGCAGATCTTGACGAACCTGTTGAAACTTTCAAATTACCAAGCACAGCGCGTTCAACATCAACGCCGCGCTTGCAAAATTCAAATTCTGAAGAAGATTTAGCATTAACCACGATTCCGGTGAGGCTTTTTTTTGCTTTTGCTTTTGTTTTTTTATTTGATTTTCTTATAAATTTGTATAATTTCAGTTGCAAGACATATCACAAGCTCTTCTTGATAATCAAGAATTTCAAGAGAAACTGGTGATGAATATAAATAAGGCATTGCAGGGCTCAACATGTCCGCCATCATCGTCTGACGAGAAAGTAGGGGACAAATATCTAATGGACGAGTTGGAAACCGTTGTCAAAAATGCCACAGAAGCAACTGAAGTTGACCCAATATTTGATGAGTTCCTAAAACGAGTTGTTTGTAAGTAAAAGAATGACGAAAGTCATGTTTTTTAAAAACTATTTTATTCCTACTTTTTTAAGCAGCTCAAGTACATCCCACTGATACCTCCAATGACATTTCGGAGATTGAGCAACAAGAAGAAGATCAGATACAGCCCCCGCAACAACAAACTGCACAACCTGACAATGTAGTGCCGCCACCCGTTGGCAACAATACATCTTTTGGATCGTTGATCGATCCGAACTTCTCCATATCCAAGCTTATTGTTTTGAATTCTAATGAAAGTGCCCAAAAAAACCATCCGCATGACCAAGTCCCTGCAAATAACGCCGATGGCAGTCAAATAATCAACACAAGCACTCTGGATAACCAGGTGTACTTTGACCATTCAACCGGTCAGTTGACTTGTCCGCTTATCCTTTCCAGCGATGGTCTACTGAATCTCCCGTTTTTCATAAATAGTGAAATAATACAACAGCTGCAAAGTGACATTAATCTGGATACATCCCGCATTGAGATTCCACTGGCGGAACCACTGATTGTATCTGCAGATCAAATGCCCTCGAATGCCGTGATTCTGAGGAGCTCCCAGAAGGTAGAGAATCCGCCCAAGGCAATATCAACTATGGCGCCAAGTGTTCCGAATGCCGAAATACCTCAGCAGGGATCAACACCATCCACGGGTATTTTGAATGCAAGAAGTTTTAAGAGTTTGTCCACGCCCAGAAAAAAGTCGCACGTGAGGACATTGAGTTTTTCACCCATGCCTCCTGGAAAGCAGCTTTTAAAGCGGCTAGCCCCCCACCCTGCTCCCGCCGCAGTTGTGGCCAAGGAGGCACCTTCTACTTCTACCCTTGATGAAGTGACTATCGTTAAAAACGTCGAAATTTCTACACGCATTGAAGTGATTCCCGAAATCGAATCTGAGAATTCAAACAGCGTTAGTAATCAAACTGTCATTCAGAAAGAGCTTACAGATACCCCCAAGCGGAAAGAGAGGTCAAGGACAGTCAAGCGGGTCCTCTCAAAGGACAACGAACACGATTCCGAGAATACCAACATGCAATCATCTCAACAGCAACAGCAAGAAAACGAAGGTAAAGACGACAACGACGAGAAACTATCGAACAAACTTTTCCTAAATCAAATGCAACTGAAAGAATGGAAGCGTATGCGAGAAACAACCCAGACAAACTTTGACACCTATCTCCGACAAGTTAATGCGGAGCATCCGAAACCAGTGCGGCGCGATCCACCTAAGAAGAAAAAACGGAAAATTCTTTCGCCGTGTGCTACGACTTCACAGGCTACAAACAACACAAGATCAAAGACGCGGCTTAAATTAGCCAAAGAAAAAACTCAGGCAACGAAAGGGAAATCAAAATCGGGCACCACCAACAAAAAAGAAAAAAGTCTCATAGCCCCAACTACTACATTGAAAAGGAAGAAAGGGCAAGAGATAATGAATAAGTCCATCTATAATATAAAAATCCCAACGCCTCAGAAAACTGACACTGCCACAAAAACTGGGAAGAAAATGGTGAAAAAAAATCCCAACAATAAATCTTCAGAGAAATTAGATGTTGTTAATGAAGTCACAGAAAAGGTGACGTTCGTTCAGCCAGAAGAGAATCCAAAAGTCAAATTAGAAGAAGAACGTGAGAAACGAACTGCAAATATAGCTTGTCTGCTGGACACGCCTTTTAAAGCGTTGGACGAGCAACTGTTGGTGCCTCCAACACCCGGACTGGTTCCGTCGTCCCTAGAAACCCCCGTCTTCAAGTTAATTGATTCATTAAGAAATTTTTCCGAAGTCAAAAACAGCAACATATTGACTCCCCAGTTTGCCATCACACCCGGTTGTACTCTGACCCCCTTCCCGAAGGACACACCGAGAAGTGGGACTCATCAGATACCAACCGATTATTCCTCGGGCGGTTCATATTACAGACCCGATGAGTCGGACGATCTGGACAAAATAATCGACAAACAGCTGCGAGATTCGGCACAAAAACGAAAGGCGGAAGAGACGCCGCTTGTAACTCCCAATAAATGTGTGGAGGAAGTGACCGAGCAGAAGATCCCCTGTGAACCCGTTGTTCTGAGTCGGGTGAAGTCATTTGTAGATGAAGATATAGCGCAGCCACCAGTAGATTTGCATTATACACTTTCCGCTGGCTTACCGGAGGTAACTGACGAAGAGGAAGAAGTACCAACGTCTGCTTTGTCAACAAATTCGTCATCTTCGTCTTCTTCCTCATCGTCGTCATCTTCTTCGTCATCATCATCGTCATCGACAGCAACAAAACCGAAGAATCTAAGTGCTTCTCTTGCCAATATGGACAATCTCTCAGAGATAAGTAGCACCGAGGATGATGATTGGAGCAAGGATATGCCTGAAAAGGTGGCTCCTACTTCTGACGAGCCACTGGCGGCGAATTCACAGCTAGTGAACAACGATTGGGAAGTGCGGTATCCTGTGAGAAGTTGGCTAACCCCGAAAAAGGTTGACCCACCTTCGAAGCCAATCAACGAAGACATTCAAACCAAGGCCAGTCGCCAAAAGCAACTATCCGATTTGGAATTGAAAAAGCAACGTATGAAAGCTAAATTGTCGACGGATATGAAAAAACCACTCCGGCCAGTTTGTGTCCCCGCTGCAATTAAGGCTCACTCACCCAAAAAGTCATCCGTACAAACGGCTAAATCCAAGATAACCACAATTCGCAATCAGTATGTTATGTCGACGGTCACTACTAAGGAGAAGAAAGTGATGAAAGTAATGACGCCACTCAAATTAACCGAAGTGGATATTTTGGAAAATTCACCGCCAGGTCCAAATAATGAAAAAATCGATATGCTCACCGCATTAAATCTATTGTCGGCGAAGAAAAAAACACCGGAAGGTAAAAATATTAAGTCAACGGCCATAGCCGTTGCTAGTACCTCGGCGAAGGCACTCAAGGCACAAGCACAAAAGAAGGTTCCACCTAAGGAGACTGCAAAAAGCAAAGTCAAAATAAACATCAAGTCGTCTTTGAACAAAACTACCAAAAGAACCGCACCTAATTCGAAAAAATCGATTCAAATAAAATCATCGCCCAAACGAACGTCTAATCTTAGGCAATCGTCGCGGTCTATTCGAACACCGAAAGCTCTCGAAGATTTTTCCACTGCCGCAGCCCTACCGAAGAGAACCAATGGGCTGGCGACGCCTGTGCCTAAGAAGAATGTCAAAGCTAAACCACGAACAAACAAAAAGATCCAAAATGTGGGGATTATGGACCCAGTTGTAGTGTTACAGCCTCTAGTTGTGCCAGTTGAAATGAAAGTGGAGAAAATCGATCCGCCCAGGGAGGAGGAAGCGACAGTAACCCACGAAGCTGTAATGCAAGCGGAATCTCTGAAATCTTCTCCAGAGACTATGAAGTCCCTCGAAACTGTCCCCAACAATGACAGTGATGACGAGGACGAGGACGAAGATGATCCCTATGAATTGTGTGAGCAAGTTCTGATCGATGATTCCGATACAAAGCAATTCAGATGTATCACATACAGCGGTCCTGATGGTGCTGAGCCACCAGTTCAAACATCTCCCAAGAAATTCCATGAATTGAATATATTTTTGAATCCAAATGAAAAGCACTGTGTCAAGACTTCCGAAGAGTTTACTTTATTTTCATTTAGTCCGAAGAAAACCTCACCAACCCTCAAGAGCGCCGCCGTTCGAAATATTCCCAAGAAACGACCAGTTAAAGTGTCAATTTGTGAACCAGAATCGGTAAGACAAGCGGATGAGGATCGGACTATAGCAGAGCAGGTTATCCAACAAGACAATCTGAAAAAAGATTCTGGCCCTATTTCTCCTGCGAAGCGATTTAACTCGCCGCCTAGCATCACATCGACTCCAATTGTTCCACCGCTTAAGGTATCGGAGCTGCAGAAAGCAGCTGCCACGCGAGATAACAAAAAGACTGAGTGAGTATAATATTAAAAAGACAGAGAGAGAGAGAGAGAGAGAGAGTGAGAGTGATAGAGAGTATAAATGAGCTTTATTTTCGCTTTTCGCATTCCCGTTATTTTATCACTGATTTTGTATTTGGTTTCGTTGCAATTTCAGAAAAATCACCATACCCCGTTCAAAAGATGAACAAAAATGTACACTCACCACGAAAATTCAAAGCCCAACCCTTACACCTTTGGGATCACCTCCTTCTAAATCCAGTGCAAAAGAAACCGATGTATCGTGTTCATCAAATAAAATTCACGAAAATGATTCTAAATCAGGCAGCCGAAGTTCTAGAACTAAGTCAACGGCTAATGTCGATTTAAAATCGCCCACTTCTTCAGTTACTTCAACAAATCCAAATCAATCAGCTGAAGCTAAGAGCTCAACTGAACTCCCACTTGACATAGATGTAATACTTTCGAAATTACATGGCTAAAAACTGTGAACTGTTATTTTGTTCAGTTTTTACTTTTTAACTTATTTAAATTGGACAACTAAGAGAGTTCGGTTTTTTACTTTTTACTGTTGTAAATTTAGGAATTAAGCTATAAGAGTCCTAATACTGACTAAATACTACATGAAGTTTTTATAAAATGTAAAATTAATGTATAAATATAATTCGTATATTCTCCCCGAGATTGGCAATAAATAAAAATATGTATATTGATGTAAAATATATAAAATAAACCCTGCCTACCTACACCTATCCATTAATTGAATCTTAATGAAGGAAGATAAATTGTAAGTGATATCTTTTTATCGTTTTTAGTGAATACATTTTATTTATTATAAATAATATTAATTATGAGAATTAATTTAGATTAAAATGTAAAGTATTCGTTAAGTGGCAGACAAATTTGCGAATTGGAAATCTTCAAGGTTTCTGATTCTTTATGATATATGTATAAGAAATAAAATGTACATTTCAAAGATCTGGTATTTTATTTTTTTATTTTTTGTACCTCTTTTTAGCACAGGTAAGAGATTGTAAGGTAACTTTTAATCAATCGATTAATCTATACAAAAGACAGAACTTGTGTAACGATGGCAATATTTTCTCATGAAACATTTATTCGGTGCATTGGTCATGGAGTTCAAAATCAAAAGCGGTTTGCCATATTTTAAATGATAACATGTTCTTGGCAACCCCATTAGAATAAAACAAGGGTAAAGAACATTTTTTCAGTATTTTTTATTTTAAAGGGTGATTCATCGTGAGGTTTGATTCATAATGTAAAATCAAACACATAAATGTGAAAGTGAACTTAAAATTTTTACTATCAGTTAAAAGAAAAATTCATGGTGTTTACTATTTGAGAATGATATCATGTAAATGTTGGCCACGGTTAAGTCTGTACTGGTACATTTGGAAGGCCCAATTTTAGGCGACTCGAGCATAACAACTGGTATCTCCTGAATAACACTAGTTTTCTTCCAAAGCCTCCATCGTAGCCGCCTTATTTTCTGAAGACCTGAGACTTAACATATCCCCAGAGAAAGTAATCCAAAGGAGGCGACCAATTTTATAACACCTGTTTCGCTCATAGCTCAGCCAAGCTTCTGTAATCTATACTAATATATAAAGCTGAAGTGTTTGTTTGTTTGAACGCGCTAATTTCAGAAACCACTGGTTTGAATTGAAAAATTCTTTTTGTGTTGGATAGTCCATTTGTCGAGGAAGGCTATAGGCTATATATGTATAAAATCACGCTGCGACCGATAATAGAGAAAAACCATTGGAAAATGTTGCAAAAACAGCAAAAATTATTCATCTTTGAGGGCTTTCGTTATTCGTTTCAAGGCGCTGATCCCAAAAACTACGTGATCGAATTGAAAAATTTTTTTTGCATTGGATAGTTTATTTATCGAGGAAGACTTTAAACTATACAAAATTACGCTACGACCAATGGGCTAATTATAGGTCACTGGTCATTATTGGTCTTTGGTCATAAATGGTCTTTGGTCAAAAATGGTCATTGGTCATTATAGGTCATTGGTCATTTTTGGTCTTTGGTCATAAATGGTCTTTGGTTAATATAGGTCACTGGTCAATATAGGTCATTGGTCATTGTACCTTTGACCTCTGACCTTTGACCTCTGACCTTTCACCAATGACCTGTACAGGCCAATGACCAATAACCTATATTGACCAATGACCATTTATGACCAAACACCATTTATGACCAAAGACTAATAATGACCAATGACCCATATTGACCAATAACCATTTATGACCAAAGACCAATAATGACCAATGATCAAAGACCAATAATGACCATTCTCATATAATGATTCTAACCAATGACCAAAGGAGTCTCTCATTTATCCCGATCGTGACGAACGCAATGCAATCGCCATTCAGTTGCGCAAAGGATTCGGACGGTTTAGTCTGCGCCGCGCGCCGCCGCCGCGGCCCCAAGTAAGGATGGTCTGCCACGCTGTCCCTACCATAAAATGTACTATGTAGAACTTTCCGAGGTGGTTCCACTGCTTTCATGCGAGCTAGGTGACCTGCCATCAATTCTCCTTGCGACTTGCTTTGCGCTTAAGAGGTCAAAGTTTGCTACTATTGACCCAAAGTATTCATGCTCCATTACCTTAATTGTTTGACCAGTTGTTCTTCTCGCAGTCGAACGCCAATTAAATTATTAATTAATTAAATAATTAAGCTAAAATTACGCTACTATCAATAGGAGCGAAGAATCAGTGGAAAATGTTGCAAAAGGAAAGAAAATTATTCATCTTAAAGGGCTTAATTCCGTTGCATTGTCAAAATCGGGTTGCATAGAAAATCCGTATGTTCTTCAGCCATAATAAAATAAAACCTAAATATCCTTTACGAAGTACTTTAAAATATATACTTTTTAAAACTTAATCTTAATTGCTATAATAATAAATTGAGGCGGACGAAGTCGCGGGGAACAGCTAGTTCTTCAAAAATGTTAGCTCACCTTTAAAATTATTTCAAAGCTTTCAGAAAGTCCAAATAAGAAAAAAACTGGAAAATGATTGTTTTGAAAAGAAAATTAATTTTATTTCAATATTTTCTTTCAATATCAATCTACACACTACAATGCGACTAATATTTTTTTTTTGACAAAGACAAAATCAAAGAAAACCAAACATTTATAATTTAGTGGGAGGGTAGTTCTATTTATTTATAGCGTTTTTGTTTTTTTTTTTTTTTTCTTGTGAAAAGGATTATAGATAAAAGAGATTCAATAGTGATACAACACATATAATTCACATCAATAATTTGTTTTTTGTATATCATACTTTCCTTAAGCTTAATGTATGTTTTTTTTTTTTGAAATTTAAAAATGCGTTTTTTGTGTTTTTTTTTTTACTTAATTGTAATATATAGAGATCATAATTTAAAAATATTTTGTTTTTGTTTTAAGTTTTGTGCTAGAAATATTTTTTTTGTTTTTATTTTTTACTTTGCATAAAAGACACGAAAGTGAAAGAGCTTTTTATCTTTTTCCTTATACATTTTTGTTTTCTGTTTCTTTAATGCTTATCATTTCATGTTAATTTTTTTTAAATTCTTTTGAATTTTTTTCTTTCAAACTTTTATTTTTTTAATGTAATTTTTAAAACACCGAGATTTTTATATATTCATTTTATTTTATCGAAACATTTTTTTTTTTAATTTTAAACACCAAAAGCTTAAAGTTAATTTTGTTTCTAAAATTTTTACACATTTTATTTTTGTTTATATATAATTTTGCATTAAATTTTTTATTATTTAATTTTGTTTCTTCTTCTATTTCATCGACTTTTCACTTTCAAAAATAATACCTACATAAAAAAAATCCCAATAATCTGATTGAAACTTTATAATTTTCGCTTGTTTGTATTTTTCAGAGGTTTTAAAGGGGGGTAAATTAAAAGAAACAAAGAAAAATATAAATAATAAACACAAAAATTGTATTTTCTATTGTGTATTTTTATGTTTTTTTTTTGTTGCCTTATTCTTTACAATATTTTTTATCACAATGTTACGTTTTGTCTTAGCACCCGCTGATTTCATTCGCTCATTCGATAGCAAAACATCATACCTGCTCTATATCATACAATTCATTTATGCCTATTCTATCATACTCACACCTAATAATTTATTTTTCGTTTTTGTTTAAACAAAACAAAAAATATTCCTTTTTTTCTTTGTCTGCTTATCTTTCTACACTATCACAAAAATATTTTTAATTCTTTCCGTGTTGTTTTACTTTAACTTTGCATTTACCCTTATCTCACTCTAATATAAGCCTTACAACAGCCCAATCTGCGATATGATATTTAATTGTCAATACGTCAAACCTTACAATTTATTATCTAATTAAAACCCCGTTTTTAAATTAAATCAATTTCCTTCATGAATTGCAGAGTTTCTTTTGGCAGTTCCGTGGTCTGCTCAGAGCTTAAAAAACACTCCAATTTCTAAATGTCAAAGTATCACTATAGATGGCGTGGCGTAAGAATTATGCGTATAATTAAGAACCTATTTTTTATTTTACATAACTTTAGTATAATGTTTAAAAGATATTTCGATAATAAAAGTTAAACTAACGTATTTCTTTAAAATTAGTAAAATTGTTTTACTGTAGATATCTGAACAGACCTATTTGAAACCAAATTTGAATTCAATAACTTGGGTGGGTTGAAGTCTTCTATGACTGCAAGTTGAAAATTAAATTTTTGAGACTGAGTTTTTCTAAAAATTTTTTTTTAAAAAGTTTGAGAGTGTCTTGGCCAAACTGATTACATATTCTAATTCAACGCGTTGGTCAAAAGTGCTGATCATTTTTCACCGTAAGTTTATTATGAAAAATTTAATTCTTTCCTCAGGTAAAACTTTTAAAGCTCAATTAATTAATTAATTTTAAATAAGTTATATTTTTGAAAAAAAATTTGTGTCGTTGTAAAACATGGTTCAAAATGTTGAACTGGAGTTTAAACCCCAGACTATTGTCGGTTTACTTGGTCTGCGAATCAAACCGATGTCAAGGTTTATAAGAAACTGTGAAACCGAATAAATTCTTGAACTGCAGTTTAAACCGAAAGTGTAGTTTCACTATGAAAATGGGAGTTAAAGTCATAAATAAATTTAAAGTTTTCAATTTTTCAAATACGGTTGCTTAATGTGTTAATGTCTGTTATAAAAGATCATAGGAAGTATATGTATACATTACATGAAAATATCGAAGCAGATATAATAATTTAAACCACAAGCTATCGAACTTAAAACTTTCAATGTAGTTTCACCAACTTGACACCTATAGTACGCAAAATCTCTTACATATTTTTTTAAATTTTAAATTGACAATTAAATATCATATCTCTGCATAGGGTGTCAAGAAAAACCTGCCTTTTCTTTAAATGATAATAAATCTATTGTTATGAAATAATTTTGAATGTTTTTGTTGAGAAATTGAATCAGTTTTATTTAACATTTAAGTAAATAAATTATTTAACTAGATAGATTTCTTAATTATCTTAAACTAGAATTAAATCATTCTGTTCACATTTTAAGTACTTGTGTGTTAAGTGTTAAAAAAAGCAGTTTTTCCCAGCTCACCCTACACTACCCAAAATACTCAAGATGTGCCCGTTTATAAATCTACTGCGTAACGTTTCCCAAAAAGGAAACTGGACTGAAACTATAGTTCTGTTTGTTTTGTTTTTTGTATACATAACTATTCCTGTAACTAAAGCTTTGTTTGTTAGACAATTATTTTTTTTTTATAAAACAACAATATCTGCAACAAAAAGTATAAAAAACAAAAAAATATATCGTAAGAAAAAATAATTTTAGCTTATTTTTTACTCTTCTATTTCGTTATATTTGTTTTTGTTTTAATTTTTTTGTTAAATGTTTAAGTTTTACTATAAAACCATCAATTATTTTGTTTTCAGTTAATAAATGTTAGATTAAAATCAGTCTCTATTGCAAAATTGTTTTTGTTTTTTTTTATTTCATATTTTATATATAAAAAAATTGTCTGGCTGTATTTAATTTTATTTCAACATTTTTACATTTAGTTTTTAGTTTATGCATGTACTATGTATGTATGTATGTATGTAATGTAGTTTTGATTTGTGGTTAGATTGTAAAAAACACATTAAGTTAGTTTTCAAATAGTTGCTTACATATTTTTTGGGGGGTTTTTGCGTTGTTTGTGACTTAATTTTTGTTAATCGGAATTTATTTTATTTAATTTTACCTTTTGTTTTTAACAATAGATTTTATTTTACGTTTTATTTTTTTTTGTTTGTGTGCTCTAGAAAAATATCACATTCTTTCTTCGTTCGATCGAGAGACATTTATATATATAAATTTTTATATTTATTTTTATATTCTTTTATTTAATATTTAAAATTGCCATTTTTGAAATAATTTATTTGTTTTTAAATTGTTTTTGTTGAAAACATTTAAAATCATTGAAATCAAAAGAGTTTTCAAATACTTATTTTTTCTTTAATTGAAATTTTAAATATAAATAAATCGATTTTCTCAGTTTTACTTTTATTTTAATTTTACTTTTTTTTATATACAAAAATGGTTAATTGTGAAAATATATCTTTATGCACTATATAATTTTTGTTCTGTTATATATAAATGTCATTTTATATATATAAATATTCTTGCAAATATTTGATTGAGGTCATTTTAGAATTATTGCTAAGTTCTTTCTTTATATTCACTTGAATTTTGTTTAAACTTTTTATTTTTTATTTTGTTTTTTTTTTTTTTTAAATCAACACCAAAATTTGTGAATATACTTAAAACCTTACAGAATAAGAAAAACAAAAGGAGTTACAAAGGTTTTTGTTTTGTGTTGTTTTTTTTTTTTGTTAATTTTAATATTTATCAACTTTTATTTATGATTTTATCTATTTTATGTTATTTTGTAGACACTTATGTAAAACGAGTAAAAGGAGAGAAAAATATTGCTCACAACATCAACGTGAATATTTTTGTTTTAAATATAATTTTAGGTAGATAATATACTAATAACTTTTTTTTGTTAATTTTTTTTTGTATTTTATTCCAAAAAGACGTCTAAACACCGAAAAATATTTTGATTTATTTTAACATTTTTTTTCTTTAATTTGAAATTTAAATGGTTTGAAAACTTTTTTGTTATTATAATTATTCTTTTTGATTAATTTTTTTTCTTGTGGTTAAAGTAAAATCCGAAGAGAGAAAAACTATTTGAAATCTTTTCCGAATGTTAAGTGTTTTATTTTTGTTTCTGAAACCTTTTTTTCTTTTTTCATTTCTTTCAGGAATATAAATAATTTTTAAAATTCTATTTAACATTTTGTTTTTATTTTTTATTTTGTGAATAAAATGTTAGACACAAATTACATTGAATATACATTTATATTTTTTGTTTTTATTTAAATATAGTTTTACCTTTTTTTCTTTATTCTTCAAAAAAGTTCGTTGATCGAAATTGTGTTACTTACATACTTATTTGTTTTGTTATTTTGTTAATTTTGTTTTCTGAAATATTTTGTTTTTCATTTTTTTTTTTTCTTATATCATGAAAACGAGAAAAAACAACACCAAAAATTTATTTAACTACCAAAGTCTATGACCCCTCCAAAAATGGTTAATATACTAAATTGTTTTTTAATTTTTGTTTTAATTTTTTGAAATCCGAAAATGTATGTATGTAGATAATTTTATGTATTTTAATAATTTTTAAGTCCAGACATCAATTTATTATTATTATTTTTATATATATTATATACATATAAATGTATATATATATTTATTTTGTTTAATTTTAATGTATATATATATATATATATAAGTTTATAGAAATTGGACACCGATTTAATGCAAAATGTATATATTGCTTTACTTGTTTTTTTCTTTTTAATTTAATAATTTTTCCTAATTTTCTAACACATTTTTAATTAAATTTTTAATTTTAAAATTTTGTTCCTTTGTACAATTTGTTGCATTTTTTTTAATAAAAATCTTTAAAAAATGTCAATTGACTATTTTTTAAGGTATGGACAGTTTATGTAAAATAATAATTGTAATGAAAAAAGTGTAAAATTAAATTATTTTTATTTTTATAATTTAATTTAATAATATCTACGCATTTGAGTAAACTCAAGGTGATCAAGGATGGGCTTGGTTTTGTGTTGTGGTGTCACTTGAGGTTTTATGAATTATTTAAATATAAATAATATTTTGAAAAAAAATCAATAATTGATGCCAGAATTAGTATGAACAAGCCCTTATGTTTTGTGTTTAAAAAAATTCGAGAAAACAATTTACAAAACACAAAATGAAAATAATGAAGATAAAACAATTTTAAATAATTATGCATTAGTAAATTATTTTTCTAAATAAATCTGTTCAAATTTGTCCTATATGTTATTTCAGAAGCAGAAGTTGTATTTGTCAAAAAATATTTGCTGCATTAAGGTTAGAAACATAAAGCTGGTATTTCTTAAAAAAAATAAGAAAATGACAATTTTATTAAATGCCTTACTGCGGTGTTTCAAATCTCTAAAGGTCAATAATTCCTGGACAAATCTAACTCTCTAAAACTCGAGTATTCGACTGATAGGTTTGTTTTTGTTATTATAGTGTTTTGATTTTGACGATCAATTTAATGAGTTTTTAAATAATTAAAATTTAAAAAGTAAATTTAAATTGAGATCTAGGAATATGGTTACAAGTGAGACTAAGAGTTAATACCCGTAGATTGAGTTTTAAGTAGATTTCGGAACCTGCTCTCAAATTTTATTCAATCCAGTTACTTTTTTTTCAAATTAAGTTTTTTTTAAACTTAACTTAACTTAATTGTCTTTTAAATCAATTGTTTATCATTTTGGCCGGATATTAAAGTTGAGGCAACGCCAATAAGGGCGTCAGAATCAATTTTTTGTTGTTGATATTTTGAGATTCCATCCCAAAAAAGAAACGACATTAATGTTTAAGGTTTTAGAATTTTATGGTTTTTGCAGTGGAATTTTAAAATTAAGCCATTACTTTTTTAAGTATCTAACGTAAATGTTACTCTTGGATTTTTTTTATTATTTGTCAAAAAAAAAATGCCTTGACGTAAAGAATGGGATTGAATACCTCCAATTTGATGGCAAAGGTGTCTTTCGGAGAGAAGCTTAGAGGGGAATAGGATTTCACCAAAGATTTTCCATGAGATGAGCATTTAAGTAGATTTAGTATAAATATAAAAATGTGTTTTTTAACTTTTAAATAAATAAAATACCCATTTGATATTAATACCAACAAATTTTCTTATAGAAAAATAATTTCAAAAGAACGATTAAAGCAAAAAATAAAATAAAACTTCAAAACAAATAAAAATAAAATAAATTTATTTAATATTATAATATAACTCAAGAAAAAATATAAGTGTATAATATATTACTTAATGTGCAGTTTTGTATACATATATATTTATTTTATTTTGTTTTCTTTAATAAAATTCACAGCATCTTAACAAAACTAATCTAACAAAATGATATATTTATTAATAAAAAATATATATAATTATACAAACAGAAAACTTAAATTAAATAAAAAAAATTGAAACAAATTAAAGCGAATTTTAATATTTTTTTTTGTTAAAGAAGAATTAATTTAAATTAAAAGTTAAAACAAAACATTCTTTTTAATTATTTTTTTCCATTTTTTAACGGTAAAGCATCCATATTATTTGAATGTATTCTCATTTAATTCCATTTTGAAAAATCATCTATTGCATATTTTTGATTTTAACAGATGGCTAATATTGTTTTTCTATTTTTGTTTTGAATAAAATTTGATTTATAAAAATAAATAGAAATACATTTATGTATAATTGTTTTGTTTTTAATTTGAATATTGTGTAAAATTATAAACTTATTTTATTTTTTTGTTTTATCAATTATGTGTTACACTGTGTTTTGTTTTTTTTCTTATGTTTTTTTTTTCTTTGTTAAAATCTATTTTATTTTTAATATTTTTACTATTGTTGCGTTCATAACATTTTATTCAACATAGTTATTTTTGTTGTTTTTTTTTTTCTTTAGGTTTAGTGTTATTTTTTTGTTTTTGTTAAGTTTTAAATTACTATTTTTATGAGGTACATCATATTTTGGCACAGTGAAAGTTTTGTTCTTCTTTTGCTTTTTACATGTTTAATAAATATTGTTTGTATTTATTATTAATTTTTTGTGAACTTTTGCTTCGGGTTCATGTATGTTTTTTTTTTTAATAATATTTATGTATATAGTTTTGTTTTTTTATTGGTTCGGCAATTGTTAAGTTAAGTTTAAGTTTATAATATTGAAACTACATGGTATTCGATGTTCTTGGTTCAGAGTATTTGTTACTTGTTTTTTATTTGTATTTTATTTATTTTTTATTTACCAGTTTTAAATCATTAAGTTCATTTAAGAATTACAAAATATAAATCAATTTGCTATTAAAAAATTGTAATAAAATAATACATTTTATTCTTCTGTAGTTTTTGTAGAAAATTTATTTATTTTATTCTATTTTAATGTTTAGGCGGTTGAAGATAAATCTGTTTGCTATATTAAAATTCTGTTCGTTTTGTTTTGTATAAGTTTAAATAAAATATAGTTAAGTATATATTGTTTGAACTTCTTTGTTTATTATTTTCGGTTTGCTTATTATGGGCATTAAGTTTAGCAAATAATAAAGTTAAATTCTGTATTTTGATTGTGCTATTTTTTATTGTTTACATAAAAAAGTTTTTTCTCAACAGATTTCATTTAACATAACTTACAAACTTATCTTCAATAGGAGGGCTTAGCGTAGCAATTTATAGTATAATTATATGCTTCTTTAGTATTATTGTATTAGTAACTTATTTCCTTAGTTGTAGTAGTACTATTGCAGTGTAGAAATCACAGTTTGTAATTATTTTTAAGTTAACAGTTTGTGTTATTAAAGTATAGAATGTTGAAAAAGATGAAAATAATATATGTAGTTTTATTTTTGTTCTCGGAAAACAATTAGTTACATTTAATTACATTTATAGTTTAAATAATTAAGAAAATGTACAATCAGTGATAATCAGAAAATTGCTTAATTTAAATTCATTGATGTTCTATTTACACTGTTTTAGATTTGTTGTTTATTTTTTGTAAATTAATTAAAAACTCTCGGTCTATTGATTTTTGTTTTGTTTTTATTTTGTGGGGGGAGAGGGATTTTTTGTATATATTTAATAAATATTATCTAAGCTATTGTTTTGTTGTTGTTTAATTGTTTTATTGGCGCGTTTTGTTTTTATTTTTATTTATTTGTTTTGTTTTATTTTGTGTGTAAATAGTTTTATTCAAATATAACAATAAAAATTGTAATATATAACATTAAGTTTATGTTTATTTTAAAATTACTATTTTTGTTTGTCTATAGAGGTTTGTTTTATATTTTAGTTGTAAATAAATTTGTAATAGAAATAATTTTTTTATTGTTGTTATATTTTAATCTATTGCTAAAAAAGTTTTGTTTGTGTGATTTGATTATACATTATAAATATTATTGAAACCAAAGATTGTTTGGATGTTAAATGATTTGTTTGTAGTTTAGTTTCTGTAAGTAGTAGAATTTATCTCTTCTATTTTTTTTTTGCAGTTTTATTTTGAGTTTGACTTTATTTTTTTTTAATTTTAATTTTAATAATTTTTTTTTTTATTTTTGAAAACAAACTCTCAACCGTGATGTATATGTATGTATGCATACATTTAAAAATAAAATCTCTTACACATTTGTATTCAATTTTTAATTACCTATCGAAGAACACATTTTTTCTGTTAAATATAAGAAGGTAAATAAAATTTTGAATTTCATACAAAAATTAGATTTCTTAACCGAAAATTAAAGTAGATATTTCTAATCTATGAATTTAGTTTTTGACCCACACACCAATTATTTGAATTTTGATTTAAAATTTACACTTATTTTAATAAAATTGTTTACATAGGAAATTCATTTTGATATCAATGATGTTAAATTTAAAGAAAAAGGTGTTAAACTACTTAACAATAAACAAACAAGTGGTTTCGAGAAAGCGGAATCAAATATTCATACAAAATTCAACGAAGCCGTAAAATTCTTTTCAAAAGAATTCTCACGTGTAATAGCACCTTTAACATTTTTGAATATCCTATGACAAATTACAGGGTTGTTATATGTCCTCTCTGTTAAATAATTTTAATCACAAGTTTCTATTCGCTGAATTCAGACATTATTCCAAGCTTTATCTTATGTTGTCTTGATATTTGTTTGAATATTTGGCAGTGTATTTTATAAAGTGGAATATAGTCGGTATTAAAGCCGCCTACAAATTTAAATCAACTTAAGATTAATTGCTTAAATTGTTTATAATCCACATTTAAATTTGAATGAACAAAAAAGTCCTCGTTCTTAATCGAAATTAAATCTGGGCAATAATTTGTTTTAACAACAATTTCCCTACTCTTTAAATGTTTTTTCTTTTATTTTGAGTTGTAAAAAGTAATTATTTAATCTTTTTTTAGAATTCAATTGAAACAAATATTACTGTATATTAAACATCTCAAATTTGGTAAACAAAAGTTATTGATATTTTTGTTTAAAGTGAAATATGTTATTAATTGTAGTAAATTTTCTAAATTTCTTATGTTCTTTTTCAATGATAGATTAATTACATTTTGTTGTTAAAAAATCATTTAATAGTACAAAACTATTACAAATTTGAAACCTAATGTACTAGATTGAGGCAGAACTAATAAAACATCATTTAGTTTGACATCTATTACTCGATGGTTTTTGTGTATAACTGATTTTATGGAACTCAAGAGATTTAAGTTGCAAAGTTCCATTTGGTTTTGGAGTTACTCAATATTTAATTGTTTTTAATTTTTAATTTGGAATTAAAAAAAAGATAACTTAAATTATGATTTTCTTTACCATTGATACCAAAATTAACTTTCCAAATAAACAAATTAAAATCTTATCCTAATATTTTTTTAAATTTAATATGAAGAAAATATCCGAAACGATTTTTCCAAATTTTTGTTTAAATGTGAATTAAAATTTTACCTAGATTACACACTTACATTTTAATTTAATTTAACAAATTTTTATTTTTTCATATATAAACAGATCGATTATTAATTTTGTGTCAAACGTATATAATATTTTTTGTTTTGCTTTAAATTGCGAATTCTTAACTTTAAACAATTATAAATTTTTAAAGTAGTATTTTTTTTTTCATTATTTTGAAATTTTTTTCCAAAAAGAAGAGATTAGTTGCATTAATTTTTTTTTTTAATAAACAAAACAAAATAATTGTGTAGGTAATTTAATATTCTTATTTTTTTTGATTTATATGCCTTCATTTTGTATTAATAATTTTAATTATCTGCGAAGGAGCCGTCTCCTCCGCGCCTCATCTCAGCGTGGGGCATTGTGAATATGCGTTGTCAGATGTTTTGAGAGGTAGTCGGCTCGAGCGAAGCACTTGCCACAGGATTCACAGTGGTATGGACGTTCACCGGTATGAATTCGAAGATGGCGAGTTAAATCGGACTTTCCGCCAAATGCCCGGCCACAGAAGAGACACACAAATGGCCGTTCGCCAGTGTGTTTGCGAACGTGCAACTTTAGATTCTCCTTCGAGCGAACGCACTTGCCACAGAATGGACATGCAAAACGTGATGATTGCGGTCTAGATAAAATTAAAATTCATTCCAATGTGTCATAATCGATAAAAAGAACTGTCTAACATACCTTTTGTCACGTTGCCTTTCGGCTGCATCGACACGCAAGAAATTCAAAATGGACGCTTCTTGCGGATTGAGGCCGAGGAACTGCTCACTTGGAATACGCTCGGCATTGATGAGGCTATTGATCGATGTTGTTGGGTGGGAGGGTTCCGATTCCATTGGCGAAATAAGACGATGCTAAAAAGGTGAAGAGGAAAAATACATAAGTCCCTAAATAAAAGTTGGGCCATTTAACCTCTTGAAATTAATATTTTAATGGAATAAGAAACTAACAAATGATTTGCGGAACAATGTGCCGCTTTAACAATAAAATTATACAAAAGTACGCGTAGGGCATTCTTATCTTTTCACTGCAAAATAAATCAAATTAAATTAAAAAAGTAAAATTTCGAGCTTCATGTGCTCATCTTAACTTTCTTCATCTATGAAAAGAACCCATGTAATGCCTCACTTATAGTTTTTGTGTCTTTGAATGCATTCATCACCTTGACCTTTGACGTTCATGTTTCATTCAACAAAATAAATATCAACCGCTATTTTTGCAAAATAGTAAGTCAATATTAAGGAAAGTTTCGAAAATTTAATAATTCCTTTTTTTTTAAGGCTTAAATATTAAAATTTTAAAATAAGTTTTTGAAAGTCTAGTGACTTTGTATTCCATAAAGTTGTTTTAAATTGAAGGCAGTTTTTCACAGCTGCCAAATCAGAGTGTCTTATGTCGTTTGAAAGGCTTTCAATAGGCGTTTTTCTTTTATAGTTCAGAGCAGAGCCTGAACTGCCAAACAAAAAATTGTGTTTCTTTTTTAGCTCTGAACGTTCAGAGCATCAAATTTGTGTTTCTTTTTTCGTTCTGAACATGTTCTGAGCTTGTCCAGAACATGCGCTCTATGAGCTCAGAATAAAATAACTGAGCAGACTGAGTTAAATTTTGTTCAGAGGATGTTCGGAGCATGCTCGATATGCTCGGACTCTGTTCAGACCTCTTTTCTAAGTTAAAAAAGAAAAACGCCTAATAAATATTTTAAGAGTGCAAGGAAAAGAATCGGAATTCCCTACACGTGTCTAAAACTCACCCTTTTATTTGTACTATGAATTCCTTCGGAGCTGGTAATACTATGCTCCAACATGTGACTTCCGGCGCTGTCATGATACATCCCTCCGGCCGAATCGACTGTATTATCTTGTTCTTCTTCTTCGTTCTCACGTTTAATATTGATCCTTAGGTCGCATCCCTCCTCGGGGACATGTTCATTCGAGCTGGTCACCACATCCTGACAGCTATCCGCGTTTTTGCGGTCCTTCTTTCCATGCAGCCGTTCCAGGGCGTGATTCAAGCGATGTTTCTTAAAAGACTTCAAATATCTAAATTGCATTCCACAAACGTCGCAAGTGAACAGCTTATCAGCTGGCAGTCGTGCCCTGTGATTTTGCTCCTTGTGCTTGGCATAGGCCGACCTATAGCGGTAAGACTGGCCGCATTGTTCGCATATAAAGGGTTTCTCATCGTTCGGCCCCATATTGGCATGCTGCAGAGCGGCATGCTGCTCGAGCAGCCAGACATTGGGGAAGTTGGCGTTGCAGACCACACAACGGGTCTCCTCTTCAATGGGCTCAGAGAAGAGGGCAGCTTCAACAAGAGATTTCAGATGAGCGGCCGACGATGAAGTGGACGTTGATGAGGACGAGGACGTTGATGGCGGTGGCTGTAGTAGAGGCGGCGGTGTCGACGAGGTAGATGATGAGGAACTTTTCTCCTTACAACTGGACGTTTCGGTGCTCGACAAATGACCGGTGCCATAGCGGAGTCCATCGGCCAGCGATGAACTCGAACGACGGCGTAAATATTGACCGAGAGTTTCTTTGGACGTAAGACTGCCACTGCCGCCAAGAGCGCTTAGCAAGTTGGAGCTAGTGCTCAAGCTACTGCTGCCGCCACCATTTTCAAGCATTTCAATTTCTTCCTCCTCCCTTTGGACGGTTTCTTCGGACTTACGCTTGAGCTCCTCGAGGAGCGTATCTTTTGTGTATTGGTGTTGTGGCGATGGGGTTGGATTTGTTGTTGTTGCCATTGCCATTGCCATTGGTGATGCATCACGATGATGGTGTTGGTGCTTTTGCTGATGATGGAATTGCTGTTGTTGTTGTTGTTGTTGTTGTTGGTGATGGTGGTGGTGATGCTGGTGATGTTGGTAAATGCTTATGGCCGACGGATAGCGATTATTATGATTAGTATTGTTGTTGTTGTTATTGTTGTTGTTGTTATTATTATTCAATTGTTTGTACATTGTTGTTGGAGAACGTTTGGACATTAGTTCCTGGTGGTCTTTTGGGAGTATATCACTTATTGAGTTGAAACGGAGCGGATGATCTTTGGGCGCGAACAGAAGACCTCGGTATCTTAAATTGGCAAAGAATAAATGAAAAGAATGATGATTCATAACCATTTGATCAAATAAAGTTTAGGAAAAAAAATTAAGAAAAATTACCTCAAGGCTTCCTCCGCTAATAGCGTCTGATGGTGTAGCATGCTTAATATTCTGGACGGATCTGTATCGAATAGACTTAGACCAAGTGGTGTGAAAGGAAAAGCGAACGGAGTAGGACATCTATTGGCCTGATGAGCTGTTATCGAACGAACAAAATTTGGTATAATGTGCTCCGTGTCAACCTGTTGGAAAAAAAAAATACCAAACAGAAACAAACCAAAAAAATAAATCCATTAAAAATCTGTTTAATTTTAAAATTAAATTTAAAACTAAAAAATCTTACTGCTCCACAACGAGAACGAGAAACATTTTTTTATTTAAGAGAAAGAGAGAAAACAAAAATAATAAGAGATTGGAGAAAAAGAGAAAACAATATACGAGTACATATAAAACATCAATTACGCATGCACAAGCAACATTTAGAGTGAAGAGAAACATTGCGAGCGCTTAATTTAACAATAAATAAAACTCCAAGATGTTTTTTTTTTATTTTATATTTTTTTTTATAATATATTTTCAAGTTTTTTTGTTGTTGTTTGTTTATACAGCATTTTTTTCATATTTTTGTCAAATTTCCCATTTTATTTTTTGTTTGTTTTCATTTTGAAAATTGTATGATTTTTGTTTTCAGTTTTCAGTTTGTATTTTGTATTTGTTTTTTATTTTTTTTACAACTATGATATGCATTCATTTGTTTTTTTTTTTTAATTTCCGATTTTGTTTTTGTTTTTCCTTTTAAATAATTTTATGTTTGCATTTTAAAATAAACTGACATTTTGTATATTTTTATTTTTGTTGTCTTCTTAAACGTGCATGTTTTAGAAATAATTTTTAAGTTTTTATTTGTTTTTGTTTTGTTTGCATCTTTGGTGAGTTTTTTTTAATGTTTTACTTTTTTAATATAGCCTTTTTGTAATTAATATTTTTTTTTTCGAAAAAACGCAACAATGTCAGCTTTCTTTTTGTTTAATTCATTTGAGATCAGCAAAAACTCGAAAATGAGTTTTGTTCACTAATTTATTTATTTTTGTTTGTTTTTTTTTTTTAATACAAATTTTTAACTTCCAGAAGTATTTAACCAAAAATCTTTTCTTTTAGAGTTCAGATTGTTTTATTTACTATGTCTCAAATCTAAAATGCTGTTTTATTTTTTGTTTTTATTTTCAATTAAAATAAATAATAGGAAAACAATAATTTTCATTAAGGAAAAAAAAGAAAAAAAAATAATCCAAGATTATTTGAATTTATTTTTATGGGATCAAAGAGAGCGAAAGCAAGGATTTAAAAAATGTTTTTTTTTTTTTTTGAATTGTTGATAACATAGTTGTTGTTGTGGTTTTGTATTATTTTAACAAAATACACTTTTTAAATATTTGTATTCAATACCTAATATATGTATATATAGACATTTTTTAATTTTATTTGTTTGTTTGTTCATGTTTTGTTTTACTCTGTATAATAGTTTAATAATGTTAATAAATTAAATATATATCTAGATACATATATTATATAATATGTAAAATCCTGTCTGTGTATATAGAAAATGTATTTTTTTTTTATTTTTAATTACAATTTATATTAAATACAAATGTTAAAAATAAAGAGAAATACAAATAAATTAAAAAATGCATGAATAATTAAATTAAATGTAAAAATAAAAATTAAAATAAAAAAATATAAACACGTTTATATTTTGCAAAATAAAAACAAAAAATTATAAAACTTAAAGTCAACTTTATGGTCTATCGCGGTTTAAATATATATATATATTTATATAAAATACAAATATTTTTGTTTTTTGCTTAATCTGTCTATTTTGTTTATGAATTAAGTTTTTTTTGTTTGTTTTCTATTTTTTTTGTAATAATAAATATAAATATATATTTTGTAGGAACATATGACAATAACGTATTGCAGCTATTTCTTTATTTTTTTGTGGTATTTTTTGTTGTTGTTTTATTTTTGTTTTGTTGTGTTGTCGCTCTGTAAATTATTATTTATGTAATGTAGTCGCGGATTAAAATTTTATTGAAGTTCAAAAAAATTATCCAGAAATATGTGGATTGCTCGGGATTTGACTAATGTGATATTTTTATTTTTGTTTTAAATTAACATATTTCTAAAAAAAAAAATAATTTAGACCAAATCCAAAGCAACCAAGTGCATAAGTTTTAGATTACGAAATTTTGGTATGTTCCGAAAATTACATATTTTTAAAAATATTTTCTTAGTGTTAAATAATTCAACGTTTAATAAGTTGGGTGTTTTTGTTGTTGTTGTTTTGTCTTCTATTTTTGTATTATTAAGTTTGTTTACTGTAATAAAAAGAGCCTCATAGGAAACTTAAAATTTCAACCGTAGGTACTATTTTGTTATATTTCACTTTTTAAGAACTTAAAATTAGAATAAAAATACAAAAAAAAAAAATAAAATAAAATAAAATTATAATAAACAATATTTGAATACTTGTTATGTATTCTACGGCAATAAATTGATAATTTAAAAAGGAACAATTAATTACTTTAACTATTTTAATTTTAAGACTTATGATAATATTATTGATACAAAAAAACATAATTAAAATAAAATTGAACTAAGGTTAAATTAAGAGGAAAATTAAAGAGAAATTAAGAGATGTTTTATGGAGAAAAACAAATCTGATAATAAACTACTTACTGGAAGGTAAAATTTTTTAAAATCATTTTTTTTTTTGTTTTTATTTTAAAACATATTTTTATGTTTTTTTTTAAGATATTAAGTTTTGTCATTCACTTGCGTTTTCTCATCGAATGATTCTCGACTTTACTCTATAAAATTGCTGTTTTTTTGTTTTTGTTTTTGTTTTTGTTTTTTTTTTTACATTTTTATTTTTTGTTACCTTTTTTGTCTTGAAATAATATTTTTTCATTAAATATTCAAGGGGATTAGGCACTACAGTGTATTTTTTACTTTGTTACTTATAATTTTTGTGTTAATATATAATGTTGTGTATAAGCTAATTTATATATTAACAAACAAAAATTAAGAAACAAAATAAATACTAAATACTCGATTTACTTAAAAATAAATTTTCTTGAAAAAGAAGACTTTAATGTTGTTGTTTTTTTTGTTTTTCTTTTCATAAAGATTTATAATCTATTTTGAGCATATAAGTTACATTTAAAAAATATGTTTTTTTAAATTAAAGAACAAATTAAAAGATTTTAAAATTTTTGTTGTTGATTCAAGCCATGTTCTACTTTTTGTTTTGTTTTTTTTTTTATTTTATTTTATAAGATTTTTGTATTAAGTTTTATTTTATTTTTGTTGTTGTTGTTGTTTGGAAATCGGGATAAAAATAAGCTTGCAATATGTTTTTTTTTTTTGTTGTATTATTTTTATTTGTTTGTTTGTTTAATTAGTATATAATAATTTTACTTTACAATCTAATAATATGTTTCCGTGTTGTATCATTTTTTGTTATACAATTTTTGTTTTATGTTAAATTATTTCTTTTTTTCGTTTATAATACAAAAATTAACTACAAAATTGGTTCTATACGTTTCATGGTAATAATTTTTTACCCTTGGATATTTTTTTAATTGTTTTTTTTTTTCTTTTTAATTTTTAAATTTAGATTCATTAACCATTTTGTTTTTTTTTTTTTTCATTTTTGTATATTTACATATTGCAGTTATGATTTTGTTTTAATTTCTTTATTTTCCGGGAGTTTTATTTGATTAAATATTTAGACGAGTTGTGTGCAGTCAGCAGATGTTTTTTTTTTGTTTTAATTTATTTTATCGATTTTTTAGTAAATAATGTTTAAGGTTGTATTTCATCTGAAGGGGGCCAACAATCATAAATCATTTTCAGTTGGAAATAAAAAATTTAGTTTTTTCAAAGATAAAAAATAAATTAATGTATATTTTTTTTTTAATTTGAACGTTTTAAGGAAGGGGTAGAAAAGAAAGTTTATTAAATAATTTTGTTAAATTTGGATAGTCGTCAAATTGTTCAAGATTTGAAAACCCCCTTTATAAAATGGACAACCTTAAAGTTCACAAAAATTATTTCACTGAAAAGAAAATTCCAAAACTTTCGAGAAAAAAATATCTGCTTCAGCAACGATCCAATAAAAAATTATTTTCCAATATTTGTGTATGATTACTTTAGTTTGTTTGTTTTATTAATTTTTGTTTTTTTGTTTTAATAACTTTAGCTTGGCACTCAAAAATATTATTTATGGGTTTTGAAAAACAAAACAAAACAAATCAAAACTTCATATAGTATTATATAAAGAGATTTGATTAAAATTAGTTCTATTGTTGTTGTATTTTTTTATTTGTTTATAATTTAAGTTTAATCTTTAATGTATAATAGTCTTTTGATTTAAAAAATTAAAACACTCTATTGCAGTTTTCAGTTACTTTGTAGTTAGCAGCGAATTGTTTTTTTTTGTTGTATTGTATTTGTTTATCTGTTTATTACAAGTTTCTTGTACAGAAAACGAATTTTAAACAAATATTTGTAGTAGTATTTAAGACAAAAATTAATAACAAATAAATATTTTAGTTATTTTTTTTATAATTTAATTTAAGTTAAATATAACACTATTTTGTTTCGGTGAACGATTGTTTATAGTTTATATCAACAGTTCTGTGTGGTTGAGTAAATATAAATATATTCTGTTTTGTTTTTATTTTGTTTTGTTTTATTTGTTTAAAAAATACTATTTTTACTATGGTTTGTTTGTTTGTTATTTATTTATTTGTTTTTTTGTTTTGTTTACTTCAATTCTATTACTTTGAGTTAAAAAATATGTTTTCCTATTTTGTTTTATTATTTTTCTGTAAAAAATCTGCTACGGAAAAATGAAACCAACGAAATAAGCTGACATTTTTATTTTTATTTTTGTTTTGTTTTTTTTTTTTAAATATTGTTCATCTATTTTATTTAAGTTGTAACAACAAAAAAGATAAGATTTGTTTTAAAATATTTCACTATTGAGTTCTGAGGCATTTCTTGTTTGTAATGTATTTTTATTGACCCTTTTATTTATATTTTTTTCTTTCAAATTAAACATTCAATATTGTTAATTAATTATAATATGTAGGTTAGGTATGGGTGTGAAATTTAAATAAAATAAAACTTTCTTTTGTTTTTGTTGTTGCAGAGATACATACATACATAGTTTATTTAAGAACAAATTTAAGAGTTTAAATATTTTATTTAACTGGTTTAACGTATTTCAATTTGTAGATAAAGTAAAACAAAAACAAAAATTTCAATTCTTGTTGTCAAGCTTTAACAATTGTTTTATTTTTCTATTGTTGATCTGGTGTAAATATTATATTTAATTTTATTTTATATTGTTTCCTGTTTTTGAATTGTTAATTATTAAATTAAAAAATATTCACATTTACTTTATTTTATTGTTTGTATTTTGTTTAAATGTAATAAAATATGGTTCTATTGCATCTTGGTTTATTTTATTTATTTTTTTGTCTGTATATTGTATAATTGTGGAAGAATTTGAGTTGCCCTGAGCTAATTATTTTTCATATTTCTCTGTTTTTTTGTTTTGTTTTTAATCCTTATTTTTAATTACATATTTCCATTTTATGTATTTTAACTAATTAGACCAAAAAGAACATTCAACCAATTTAATTTGTTACTATTGCTCGTTTGTAGTTGGTTGTGGGTTATATTTTGTTGTTATTTATTTTTAATGAAAATGTTAAATTAAAACAAATAAAATTATCAGAAAAAGTGCTTGTCCAGAAATTAAATTTTCGTCTGCCGAAACTCGTAGTTTTTTTTTATAATTTTATTTTTATGAATTTTTCATAAAGATGTGATTTATTTTTATTTAAGTGTTTTTTTTTATTTATTTTTGAAAATAAAATTATAATCGAAAGTTACATTCGAGTTTTATTTGATATTCAAAATATAATTTTTTTTTATGTGCCAACGCTTTGTTTTTGTTATAATAAGTATTTTTAAATGTATGAATAAATTATGGATAAAATGTTGTATTTTATTTTAAAGATAATGATATCTTGCCAACTGTTCACTTAAAGTTATTTTTTAAATTTGTTAGATATTTATCAAACTTGTCTTTTTTTTTAAATACTCGCATTTTTTGTTTTGCATTCAGTGAAGTTTTTTTTTGATAATTTTAAACTTATTTATTAAACAAAATATATCTTAACACAATATATTGAAAATAAGTAGGTACCGTTCGAAACTAAGGGTTGTAATTTAAAATAAAAATCAAAATATTTAAACAAAATTTTGTCTTAAAAGAATATTTTCAGAAAGAAACTGGTAAGGAAACAATTTTTTGAAAATGTGTTAATTAATTTTAAAAGGATTTAAATTTAAGACAGTGAGGTTTTAAAAGGTTTTCATTTCCGAGAACTAATGTTTAAATTATATTTATTGAGCTGTTTGGTAAATAAATTAAATACAAAATAAAATAAAAAATATTTAAGTAAAATCCTGAATGCAATTTTTTTGTTTAAAATTTTATGCAAGTTTTGTTATTATGATAAATCATAAATAACTTTAAGTCTTTTTCTTTTAAATTTTAATTTTAGTAATTTTAAGTTGAATTTTGTTTTAGAAATACATTTTTTATCCATTAAATTGTTTCTTTTACATTTTTATTGTTTATAAATATGATTTATTTTTCTGATAATATATATGCATTTAATGTTAAGTTTTTTGTTTTTTTTTTGTTTTATTTAAATATTCTTAATATTTTTTTTTTTAATATAGTAGAGGCACTCTAAGCTACAATAAGTCGTAACGAGAATTTATTTTTGTCTTGTGTGTAAATCCCGCCTGTCATTGTTTCCCTCGGTTTTTATTTTTCTTTTTTAATGAAATAATACAGAAGAATTAATTTATGAAAAATAAATTTTCATTAACGACTATTGTGTTGGGAATTGTTTTTTTGTTTTTTTTTCTTCATATTTTTAAATTACATATTTAAATATATATAATTTGTTTATTTCTGTGTCGGTTTTATAGGTATATAATATACATATATATATAAATTATATATATAATAATATACAAAAAGTTTTGTTTTTGTTTAATAATTGTGTAATGCATGTGTGATATTGGTTTTGTAATTTTTCTTAATATGTCTTTATTGTTAATGTTTTGTTTATTTCTCCATCTTCATCCTCTTAATTTTTTTCTTTTTTAGTCTTGAACTTTAAGAGTTTTATTTTTTTTTTTCATTCAATCTCTTTTTGTTTTTTCTTCATGTTGTGGTACTTCTTTCATAGTTTAAATGTCAGTTTTTAGTTATATAGTTTTTTTTTTAATTTTTACTTTTGTTTATAATTATCTTTATTTGTATTCTAATGATATTGTGTGTAGTTTTTATTTTATTATTTGCCCTCTAATGCTATGCTTTCCTCATATTATTTTTTTTTATAGAACTATAAAGAACTTAAGTTCTATGGCGAAAAATAAAATAAAAATGAAAACAAAAAATCCAAAACTTATTTTGTATCCAAGACAAAAACATAAAAACAAAACTAAATAATTCGTTATTTTCTTGTTGTTGTGTTATATAAGTTTCTAGAAATTATTTAAGCCCTAAAGATATAATTTGATTTATATATAATTAAATTTTTGTTTTTTTTGTAATATTTGTTGTCCTTAAAATTTACCAAAATGACTAATTTACTTCAGTTATTGCTCTAAATGTGTTTTTTTTCTTAAATTTTAATTTTTTTTATTTAATTTACGTCTGTGTATATATATAAATATTTTCCAAAAATTTCATTTAAATACCAAAATTTAATTTAGTTTTTTTTTCTTTTTTTTTGCATTAATATAATTTTTCCTTAGGAAAAATTGGGTGTGTATATAACGATATTATTTTTTTAAATTTTCTTTTTTTTTTTCTTTTAATTAATTATTTAAATTTAATAAATACCATAATCGACGCATGATGAACTTTTCCCACTCTGGATTTCTTTTTCTTTTTTAATGATGACATTTTGTATGTTTTGTTAATCTTTTTGTTTTTATACTCACTTCAAAATAAAGAGAAAAATTATTTGCTTAGGATGATGGAAAATCCTTCCATCAGGAACATAAAATGAATAAATTAAAACTAAACAAAAAAATGGCTCAAATGAAAATGTGTTATTTTCTATGATGAATTTGTATAATGATTATAAATCAATATGGGGAACTGAAAATAAGGAACTTTCGAGTGTTAGTGTAAATTAAAAAAAAAATGTAAATATTATTGTTAATTTTCTTCGATGTTTAAGAAACAAAAATTAAGTTTGTAGTTTTTTTGTAATCTGGCTTCTAAGCAGTGTTTATTGAAATTATTTGCATATTTTTAGGAGCTGTTATAAAATTGAGCAGTGAACTTTAAATACGTTGGTAAGCTCGAAATGTTGACTTTTTTTATACAGTAACAATATGAGATGTTGAACTCAATTCATACAAATAGTAAAGAGAAATCCTTGAATAAGACACTCAAGATTTAACACGCTGGTAAAGTTTCACAAAAACTAATAAACTAAAAATAATTCATAAATTGTGAAATTATTTAAATGTCATTGAAATTATTTTTAAAAAATTGGAAGTGTCAGGAGTTGTAAAGATTTAATTTGAAACGTTGTGCTGGATAGCAATATTTATTCTTAAGAATTAAATATTTTATAAATTTTTTCACTAAATAAAATGTGTAAATGATAAAAATTATCTGAAAAATTTATCAAAATCAGAAAACTCTCTTTCAAAAGAGTATAATTTTAACATTAATAAAAATGTATTTATTAATAAAAAGCTAGCCAACTTTTCATTGATATTCACAATTTTGTTTAGCATATTTTTTTTTTCAAAACTGTGAAAAGTGCATAAATTATGAAAGTATGTTTTCAAATTGAAAAATGTCCTTGAATACAAGTAATTTGATTAAATTGTAAACTTTACTTGTGTCAAAAAATAAAATGTCAAAAACAGCAAACACAATTTATTTTGAAATTTATGTTTTTTGACTATTCACTTATGGGAACATTTCAAAAATAAAATTGTAAAGAGTAAATTCATATTTAAATTTGTAGGTATATGTGTAAACATGTGCCAATTTCTTATTTGAAAATTTAATATTGAAAATATTATTACAAAATTATCAATAAAGCTCCATAAAAATGCAAATAACTTTTGTTTCGTTTTCGTGTTAAAATATAATAGGAACTTAAATTGTAATGCATATATTATAATATTCTACAATATAAAATGAAAATAGTTAATGCTGATGAATTCAATGATGTCGATAAATGATTATACATAATATTAATGTAAATGATAAATTATATTTATGTTTATGAATTTTGAATGAATTGCAAATGAAATGCTTGCCAAAATGTAAAAAAAAAGAATCAAACAAATAAAAAAGTATTTTTTGTTTTTGTTTTCAATGTAACACTTTCTTTTTTATTTAACTAAATATTGTTTTTTTTTATATATCATCAATACAAAATTTCTCTCGCAGAATATTTTATTTTTTCTTTACAGTTCACATTCTGATATTATTTTATGTTTTAAGTAATAACAAACAAAACTTATTAAATTCATCAACATTTATATATAATATATATAACTTAAACAAAAAATTAAAATATAATAAAATATACAAAACTAAAAATATATCAAATATTACTTTTTTTTATTTAAATTTGTTATACCAAAGATCGATTCTGTAATTGATTTATTCAAGCTTCCCAACTCACACATAATATTATCACTTTCATTTATTTTTAAATTTGATAAAATCAAATGGAATGTTGAAGAAATAATAATAAAAAAAAACAAAAATAAATTGAGAAATTAAAGTAAATTTTATGGAAACTTTAAAAAATTTAACACAGTTAATTGTTGATTTTTTAAGAAAATTAAAATTATTTTTCTTGATCACATCACTTTTTTGAGATCGTTTGAATTGCATAAGAAATGAAATTAAAAAAATATAAATTTTTTTACAAATTGACTAAAGAAAATATCATTTGTTCTAGAAAAATTTCTTTTAAATTTAATATCATTTAAGATTTATGTTTTTTTTTTGTTTTTACTATAAAAGGCCGAAAGGAATCACAATTTTGTTGTTTTTTTATTTCAAAATTTTTAATAAAACATACATAATATGTATGTTTATTATGTTTTTTTTTTGTTCTAAATTTTTATCGACAGTCTAATACTGACACATTAAATATATATTTTATTTTATGTTTTTTTTTTGTTTACAACACTCATAAATAAGAATTAATAAATTTTGATAAAATTTTGTTTTAATCTAATCTATCACAGCCAAATTTTTCTCCAAAAATTTTTCTCAAAGATAATTAATTTGTTACTTGTTTTTTTCTTAATTTTTTTTTATAAAATTTTGTTCTTTTTTCTTTTTTAATTTAGAATTTTGATAAAATAATTTTTTTTAATTTCATTGTCATGTTTCATTTTCTTTTTTTTTATTTAATTTAAAAGTTATAATACCTAAGAAAGTAAAAATATATTTTTAAAGCTTCCACATATTATTTAAAAAAAAAGAAGAAAAAAATGTAAAGTTAAATCGAATAAAAAATATTTTTAATGATGATGTTGAAGAAAAATAATATAACGCTACTCTTTTTTCTTCTCATGATTATCCTTCTAAATTACCACAGTTTCTTTTTTCATTTACTTGAGTTTTGTTAAGTTTAATTTTAATTTTAAATATCATTAAGTATTTTGAAAGAACTAAACAAATTTTGAGATCGAATTTTGTTGCAATGAGTTTTTTTTTATTTTTATTTTTAATCTAAATTTAATATTAAGTAAATTCTTAATTATAACATAATTATTTTCAAAATATTTAATGATATTTTTAATTAAAAATAAAGGAAATATATTCATCGATCTTTGGTATTTTTTATCTAATAAAATTCTTAAATTCTAGAATATTTCATGATGGCATAAGCAAAAAATTACGATTTTTTTTAAATTTTAAGTGAAAAGTTGTAATTTAAACAAATATCTTAATAAGCATAATCATAAAACAAGCAATAACTGTACCTAATTAATTAAATTATACAAAAATAATATTTATTATATATTTATAAAAGGATTTTCCATCATCGTATTCAGTTAAGTTTTCTCTTTCTTTGATTGCTTACTTCTTGCTTTTTGAAAATTTTTACAAAATTTCAACAGTTTAATTTTTGTTTTTAAATAAGCAAGTGTTTTTATGTCATTTCATTGGAAAACAAATTCAATTTGCATTCGGTTTTAAACCCTCTTGAAAAATTCATTTTAAATAAACGAAGACATGCCTCACTATCAACAAAAAAAAAATTGAATTTTATACAAAACAAAATTATAATATTAAGTGTTAAATTTAAATAAAAATTATATTATTTTTTTTTTGATTTTTTAAATCATTCTTATCAGTTAGATTAAAATGTTGCTTTGACAATTTTTTTTTTGTTTTAAAAGTTGTTTTGAACAAAATGTAAAACAAGGTAATATGTCAATTAGCATTATTAATTTTAAATATCGTTAAGATCACAGATATCTATTTTTTTTATTATTTATTTTTGTTTTTAGTTTTATTTTATTTTATTTATAATAAATTTATATATTTTCATTGTTTTATGCATTTTACAGTTTTTTTTTTTAATAAGTTTTATTTTCTACGAATATGTATAACTTTGCTTGTTGAATTTTGGTAATAATTGAACGTGGTGTTTTTAAAATTTAATTTCTTTGTTGCTTAACAAAAATTATGAATTTTTATTCTTGAAAAAATAAAATAATTGCAGAAAGAGGGTTTTAATTTTGAAAACATTAAATATTTGAAAGTTAAATTGTAAAATTTGATAGAGAGATAATCCGGTGAATAAGAATTTTGTATTTAAAAAATGAATGTTATTTTGAATTTACTTTAAAATTAATTTATATTAATTTGAATATTCAGTTGGAAAAATAAAAGTACAGATTATTTTCAAATACTCAAACCCTTTTCAACAATTACTTTATATTTTTTTTTATTGAAAATTTAAAACAAAACAAAATTACGAAAAATTTAATTTAAAAACCAAAATGTTGAATTGAATTCATTTATAAAACTTACTTTTCATGAATACTTTGCAGTAATATTGTTAATTATATTTGTTTGGTTTGTTTATTTATTATTTTATTGTATTGTTTGTTTTTTTTTTACTAAAAAAATTTACTATTGCTATTTGAGTGTAAATATTCATCAAGTCTATTGTAGTTGTATGGTTTGTTTTGTTAATATATTTTTTAAGTATGTAAATATAGTTTATCTATTTGTTTTGTATTATTTATGAAAAACAAGAAAAAAGTATTATTATATATATTATATTGTAATAAAATCAAATTAACAATTAATTAATTTAAACAAACAAATAAAATAACAAATAAAAAAAAAAGAAAACAGATTGTGAGTTATTTAAAATCAAACCAATTTCAGATTTTGTATTCAATAAACAAAATTCTCTGTGTGTATTGTGTAGCACCAATTAATATTATTTATTATTATTTTTGTTTATTTTTGTTGAAAGATGAATATCTCTTATAGCTATTTGCAAGGATTAAAATTACAAAAAAATAAAAATAAAAAATAAAACGAATTCAACTTAAAATAGAAAAAAATAAAAACTATATAAACAAATAAGCTAAAATATCTGAATTAAATTCAACAACCGATTTTTGCGGATCACATGAGATCTCAGTTAATATTGTGTTTACTTTTACTTTTGTTTTTGTTTTGTTTTCTTTAATATTACTTTTATTTTTAATAATAATAATAATTATGATAATATTGCTTAGAAGAAAACTTATTGTTTGTGTAGTGATTATTTTTTGTTTGTATTTTTCTTAAAACTGTTCTTTTTTTTAATTAAGTTTTCATCTGTACACACTAAAAAAATAATAATTTGTTTGTTTGTCAATTTTTTTTTGTTTAACACATAAAATTTAATTTTAGTGTAATTTTAAAAATTTAAATTCATTCATATGAATATATATATAGAAATTATAGAAAAAAGAAAAATGAAGCCTAACTAACATAATCTTTGCAATTTACTTAACATTTGCTCTATGATAATTTTAAGTAATTTCTTATTAATTTTATTTTCTTTGTTTTGTTTTTGTTTTTTGTTTATAAAAGAAATAAAGAGAACTAAAAGATTTACATATTTCTGTTCTAAATTAAGTTTTTTTTTGTTTGTTAAAAATATTTGTTTTATAGTGTTTTGTTATTTTATATATATTTTTTGTTTTTTTTTTATCTTGAGGGTTAAACAATACATTTGTTTATTTTTTTGTTTGTTTGAATGTATCAATATTGTAGTTGTTTTTTTTTTCTTTATACATAAAAATATTATTTTGTTTAAATTTTTTTAATTATTATCCTGTATGCTGTAATTGTAATAATAATAATAGTAATAATAATTTAATAATAAACTAATATCTTTTCACTATTGCGGTAATTCATCCTTTGTGTCGACAGGAGATGGTGACAGAAATTTTCGCACATATTTTGGAAAATGAGTTTTCTCGTGCGCTTTTAATATTGTCGATCGGGAAAATGTTTTCCCGCACATGTGACATCGAAAGGGTCGTTCTCCTGTGGATGTATAAAAATAAAATTCATATA
The DNA here is from genome assembly GCA_905146935.1 of Scaeva pyrastri. Classification (NCBI taxonomy): domain Eukaryota; kingdom Metazoa; phylum Arthropoda; class Insecta; order Diptera; family Syrphidae; genus Scaeva; species Scaeva pyrastri. The sequence continues at coordinate 9,014,035 of LR989929.1, read as the reverse complement.
ATTTTTTCACATTCAATAAGTTATAATATAAAAACATATTTTAAAAGAGAACAATAATTATTTTTTTTTTTGCAAAAAGACTGGAATTTACTTTTTCTCCAATCCAATTAAAGTTTTTAAAGTTTGCTCTTAAAGTAGGAATTCTGAATGTATAACCGATCACCGTCTCCTAATCAATTGGCTTAAAATCGTTAAATATAACTATTATTGGGCGCCATTTTATATAGTAATCTTTATACAAAAGATTTTTGATTTAATTTTAAAATATAATTAGAAGACTATTTCATTTTACAAGGATTTTTAATTTTATTTTAAAGAAAAAAGACAAGTTTGAAATTTCCCAACAGGTGACGCTAGATTGTTTGATTACCGCTCAACAGATGGCGCCGTTCAAAAGCTAGCATTCCGTTTGATAGCTCAGTGAATTTTTTGTTTTTTTTTGTGATGATATTTTAACCATTTTAAATTGATTTTGTGAGTAAATTATTTTAAATTAAAGGAATATTTGTATGCATCTGAATTTTATGCATTTCTAAGTAATTTTATTGATATTTTTAAAAAGTGAGCAAAGTTTTTTTTTTAATTTAAAAAGAAAGCATTTTATTCAAGTTTAAAAAAGGTATAAAATGTGTTAAGTTACTCGGTCTAATTTTAGTGTTTCGAAATGCACTTTAATGCTTTGTAAGGTCAATTATTATTATTCTCTTTTAAATGAATTAAATAAATTGTTTATAAATTAATCAACTTACCCGTGTGCACGCGACAATGGTCCTTCATGTGATGTCGCAATTTGAACGCTTTACCGCAGAACTCACACTTGAAAGGTCGATCACCTGTATGTACCGGCAAATGGGTGATGAGTGAGGCAACATCGGGAAAACTTTTACCACAGAACTTACACAAAACAACACTATTTGGATCATTCGACGTTGACGACGAACCACCCATCCCCAACCCACTACTGCTACCGCCGCCGCCGACGCTGCCGCTTCCTCCAATGCCACCATTACCACTGCTACATCCACCGCCGCCACTGCTGCTCATAGCAGCAGCAGCGGCTGCGGCAGCATATTCCATGTCCATTGCCGTTGGTGAACCGTCCTGGGCGTCAAGGCAACTCTCCAGATTTGGCAGCAGATTTGGTCGCGGAAAGTGCTGCGCCAGCGGTGTCAACTCATGTTTCATCATATGACCGGGGTGCAGGAGGTGGGGTCCAACCGTTTCGCGGAACTTAAGCGTTTCCAGTGAGTGTGACAAAATGTGTCGTGTTAGTTTGCTTTGATGGGGGAATGTCGCGCCACAATACACACAGGGGTATAGGGGGGCGGGTGCACCCTCCAGAGATGGGACGCTGCCACCGCCGCCGCCGCCACCACCACCAATACCACAACCACCGCCGCCGCCCCCGTGTGGCGATTCCGACGTTTCCTGCAACAACCAAACAAAAATCCACATCAACTTCTTTTTTCATTTTCGTATTTTTTTTTGTTTTTTTTTTTTTTGTTTTCTATTTTATTCATTTTTTATATAGAAATATTTTTGTTTGTTAAATTTATTTGTAATTTTTTTTTCTAATAGTTTGTGACTTTTTCTTATAAATTCTTCGACAGAAATAAAGTTTTGCAAACTAAATTCTATTTTGTTAAAAAAAAAATCAAAAATAAACAAGAAATAATAGTAAACAAAGAAAATATCAGTTAAAGTTGTTTAAGTAAATTAAAAAAATGTATTATTTTATTTTATTTACTTTTTTTTTTTAATGTAAAAAACGATGCCAAAACAAGAGGGGCAGAGTTAGACATATTTTTATATTTTTCTTTAGATATGTGTAATTTACATTTCAGCGATATTATATTGTATGAGAATTTGTGGATACGTTTCGTTTTGTTATCCATAAAATATTTTATTGTTTTTTTTTTTTTTAATGTTTAAGACATTTTTTTTTTATTTTTTATATTTTATTTTGCAAGAAGTTGAGGTTCGATTTTTGTTTGGGCGCTGGGAAAACGTCATAAAAGAGCTTTTAGATTTTCAAATAATTTGTTTTTTCGTTTTTTTTTTTATTTATTAATAATATGTTAATATTATTTTGTTTCTTTTTTTTTAGTTTGAAAATCAGAGTGAAAAAAGAGCGTATTGTTGTAGTTTTTTTTTCTTGGTAATTAATAATTTATACTAAATTTATAAATTTTAAAATTTTGGTATTCAAATTTTTAGTGTTGGTATATTTTCAAGAAGTTTTTCCACAATATTGTTAAATTATTTTTTTAAATAGTTTTTTTTTTCTTAATTTCCAAATGGAGTTTATTCACTCTTTTTTCTTTTTTCTTATTTAATAATTTTATTTCTTTTATTTGATTTTGTTTTGTTAACTTTAAAATATATATTTGTTTAAAAATATATGCAAATTTGATTAAATATAAATAAAATTGTATTTAAAATTTATTATATAGTAATATAGCACAGCCATTTCCAAAAAACGTAGATCAACTTCTTGACAATAATAATTTTAAGATAAAATATTATATAAAATTTATTGATTTTCTTGTATATTAATTTTTTTTAATAAACATTTTTTATTTTATTTTTTATATTTTAAATGGCTTTTTAATGTTTTTATCTTTGAATATTTTTTTTTTAATTTATGTTGGATATACAGTGTTATAAGGCAGTTTTTCTTTAAATTAAAACTTCCATTTTATTTCTATTTCTTAGAGTAACTCTTATAAAATATAGTTGTTTTTGTTTTCTAGTATTTGGATTTTGTTTTTGTTACAAGTATTAAAAAATACTTATTCATAATTCATATAAATTTACTTATCTAATTTGTTAAATAAGAATAAAATTTTAAGATATTGTACATCTATCAATTGATCCTGTAAACATTTTTACAAGGCTTTAGTTCCTTTTGAGAATGTCTAGACAAAAAAATGTCATCAAAATCAGTTTAATAATGCTTAAATTCCTTCCAGTTTTGAATGTCGAGAAAAATCACGTAAATATCTTTAAGAAATAATTCACTTATAACGAAATTTAGAAGATTTGGGTTGCCATAAGGCATTATTCGACAGTTAAAAATAATTTATTTCAAAATTGGTTTACTAGTTTCTGAAGTAAACTTAAAAAACAAATTTGAGCTGAACAAATACAAATAGAAGTTGAATTTTTCTTTTTAAGACTCTTAATTAATTAATTTAAGGACAGAATGACAGATGATACTAGCAAAAAAAACAGTAGAGGGTATCAATTGACTCATTTTTAGTAAAAGATCATAGTTTCTAGAGCTTCTTTTTTTTCATGTTCATGTTCATGTTATCAACAAAATATCATAACTTCTTATGAAATACCAAAAACATGATGACAGAGTTCAGGTTGGGTCCTGTCAACATTTAAATTGACAACTCTTTACAGAGCTCACAAACGTGTAATAGATTTTTAAATTTTTAAACATATTTTGGTTTTATTTATAGTATCAAATTTCTCCTGTATTTCTAAGTTTCTTTGGATATGAATTCAGAGTTTCAAATGTCAAATGGGGATTTAAAAATGAAAGATATAAATAACAGGTGGGTGTTTTTTTGATAAACGGTAATTACCATCTTCATTTTGGTTTTTTTACAATTTTTGAGAGAATTTAACTCTTGCTCTTTTGTATTTGACACTTTGTGGGTTTCAAGGCGAAAAATAAAGGACCAAAATTACAAAATGAACGTCTATTTTGGTTCTTTTGAACAATTAATTGTAATTCTATTCAAAAACAAATTATCAATTAAGCAGTTGAATATTTTGACGTAAAATAAGTCTACTTAAAATTTATAACAAATGGAGGAACTAACGTGCTTCAAACACAAAGGAATAGAACTAGAAAACTTGTATCTTTTTTTAATGAGTAGAACCACAATAAAATGGTGAACTGTCAAAATCATTCACCTCAAAAGAGAACTGAAAGAATTTTTTTTTGAAGCATTTGTGAACATGATTATCATTCCCAATAATATCTCACTAATCTAGGATAAATTAAGAGTCTGTGAAATTTAGTGTCACTTCATCACTATTGGAATTGAGATTTTTGACATTCATTTTCGAATTATCCTTTTTTAAAAAAATTATATAAGAAACAATTTAAAGTGAAATTAGCTCGTTGATTTTTGTGCAATAAATTATACTGTCGATTTTGATTTAACAACATCCTGAGCTTGGACATTTTTTTTGAAAAATATTTGTTTAAAATGTGTCATAGTAAAATTGTAAATCTGAACATATTTTTGAAATAAATCTGACTGTTAACTGATAGAAACTCAAAAAAACCAAAGTCTTCAAAGCTGTCTTCCCTGTCAAAAAATGTACTTTACTTAACTTTGGTAAAAATTTCAAATTTTAAATCTTAAGCTACCTTTAACCTTTGTTTATTTAATTTTTAACCTAAGGAAATGGCTAGTTGTAAATATTTTGTTTATTTTCTTTCAACATATAATCAAAACTTTTTGAACAAACACTGTATATCCACAGAACAATATTATATAGTTAGAGAAAAAAAAAAACGATTCAATTCAAAATCACATCAAAATGTCATACAATACAAAAAATAAAAAATAAAATAAATACATTTATCATAAAATAAATACACCAAAGAAAATACATCGATTTTATTATTTGTAATATAATTATATAGAAGTTATATAATTAATTCAAAAAAAAAATTATACACATATAGATAGATTGAAAATTATGTCGATTAAAAAGAACACATACATATATATATATATATATAACATAAAATATATAGTAGATAATTATGAAATTAAAATACACTTAAAGTAATAAATAATTTTAAAAGCGTTCCACATAAACACAGCAAGACCTAATTCAGTTGCTTTATTTTATTTGTTTTTGTTTTTTTCTCGATAAAAATTTTATTTTATTTTATTGTATTTATATTATTTTATATATGTAATTCGAAAAAAAATTGACATCAAAGTTGAAACACCGAAAGCTCTATATGGATGGATAAAAAATCGCGTTGAAGTATTAGCATACACATTTATATTATTGTTTTTCTGTTTTTCTGTTTTTTTTATTTTTAACTCGCTTGATATTAACTTTACCCCTCTTGTTTTTATTGTTGCATTTTTTTGTTTGTTTAAAAACAAAAATGTAAATAAAATATACTTTTTTTGTGTGCAATGAAATTAAAAAACAAATAATTGAAAATATATTTAAATATGCTAAAAAATCGTTTTTTAATTATTTTTGTTTTATTTCTGAGAATAAGGAGGGGATAATAAAAGTAAAGAGCTAAGGCTTTCGGGGCTAGGTGGGAGAGTAAGCGATTTTTATTTTATATACAAAACTAATTTTTCATTAAGAATTTTATAAATTAAAAAAAAAAACTTCTAAGAATAATGTTTACCTAAATTTAAAATGTATCTCGCTGGGGTAAGCTGTTTTTGTTGGCTTTTATTAATTAAGTGAAAAGCAAATTGCATTTGAATTTTATTTTAAATAAAAATATGGTAAATGAGTTTTAAAAATTAAAAAAAAAATACTTACAAATTTTGAAGTCGGTTAAAATTAAAGCATTTAAATCAAAATCAGCATTTAAATAAATTATTTCATAATTACGAGACTCTGAATAATATTTTATCTAAATTCTAAAATTTATGTATAGCTTTTTTCTGTCATTTTGTGTGTTTTCTTTTTTAAAATTTTTATTTAAATTTTACATAAACAAAAATGTTCTGTCGTTAAAACTGCATTTCTAGTGAGACATTTAACATTTTTGAAACTTCGAAATTCGTTCATACCATTTTTGAGACTGATTTTATTTACCTAGTTTCGTACTGTAGTTCGAGGACGTACTGTAATTTGATGTTTGATTACAACACAGAAAAGTTTTTACATCCAAAAACCAATTAAGTCTCTTTTTTATATAACATAACACGATTATAGTTTAGTATTCAAAAAAAAAAAAAAAAAAAAATACGCATACGCCCCAGTGACTTTTACGATAACTGAAAGAAAAACTCCAACCAAACATCAATTTTTATGACAAACTAAAATCATATTCAACTATACAAATATTCAATACAAATAGGCACCATCGGAAATTGAAAATTGTCATATTTTTTGTTTGAATTCAATTTTTTTTTCCTTTCAAAATCATTTACACACTCAACATTGTTACTGACCCAAATTTCCACGAGTATATAAAATTTTCCAATTTCCTATAAAAGCCATACAACATTTTAACTCAAAATCCAAAACTAAAACTAAAAAAACAAAAATCAATGTTAGATACGAGTGTATTCTAGTTTGACATAAATGCGTGTATACCTTACACACATAAGGATAAGGATTAGAAGGATTTGTACGAGTATATGTATGTATATGGAAATGGATATGTGTGTCCTGAATTCCGCACAGGCCGAATGCAGCAATCTAAAATATTCAAACTAATCAATTTGCGGGAGAGAGTGCCTAAAGGGGTTTTCGCAAAAATCCACTGCGTCGAAATTTTGATGCAACTGTGTCACATGTTCCAACAGTGAAAAAGAGACAAGAGAAAGGCAGTTAAAGAGAGAGAGAGAGAGATAGAAAATAGGAGAAGCTTTTAAGGAACAGACAGACAATACTAATTTGGCATGAATTTGATGTTTTAATTTTTTTTGTGTTGGATTTGTTTGTGGTGCACTTCGGATATATGATGCGGGGACACATATCAGCCAGGATATTGCGAATATCCACTGACCCCATTAAACAGATTGCAATGTACTATCCGGATGACCCATCATCGTCGTCGGTCGTCTAACATTGCACATCGTCATCCAGGATGATGATGATGATGATGCTGACGATATCCATGTCCAAAATTGTACTCGCACTGCACCAGGAAAATATACATATATAGTGTCCTTTTCGTGTACTCGCACATTGATAAATCTTTCCTTGTTTCACTGTTTGGCAACAGACTCGAGACACACGAAGAGTCCTTGCAAGGGAAAGAGTCCAAGTCAAAAAAAAAACGAACCGAGAAGCTCAGGACGAAAGATACAGGATAAAGGACTCATGCTGGACCAACAATAAAATAAAGAAAAAACCAACAGAAAAGAACAAAAAAGTCTAAGTGTGTGTTTAACTACTTTGCAGTGACATATGGACAGGCAGGATGTTTGATGCTCCTCCGCAGCGAAGGACATGAGGAGCAATTTATTTGACTATGACAACTCCTACACTCTTAGTATGCCCTCAATGACTACTGTGGTCAATTCTCGAATCGAGACTACCTACTCAAGAGGACTTTTTTATCCTGCTTTTTTGTTTTTGTTTTTGTTTTTGTTTCCATTGAAGTAGCCTTGATATAGGATCCCATCATCATCATCATCACATTCACATCCGGTCATTTTGGGGGAAGAAAATGATGATGTGCCAGAGAAAAAGAGACTATTTTGCAGTTGTTGGTAGTGGAGCAAGAATAGAAGGACGAGGAGAATGATATCAAAAATTATATGACGTAGCTGTGGACGATGATGATGATGATGATGATGATGATGCGATGGCTTTCCGAAAAGTCAATTTATGGATTTCATTTAGAGAGGGCGAGAGTAACACACATAACACATTAAGTTCGCATCTCATCTACATAATGGATATCTGCAGTTGTTATGCACTGCATATTTATGCACACGAGTGTATGCAGCATACACTTCTATGCGGTTATTTTGTGGATTTTTATTTTTTTATTATTAATAAACAAAATTTACGTATAGATTATGTGTTTATCCATGTGAAAATATAACCTTCTTTTTGACTATTTACGTATGTCTATGATGAGTGTATTGAAATTTGAGATTATTATGCAGTTGATGATTTTGTGTAGTTATGTATACGCAGTTATATGTATATAATTATCAAATTTTTGGACTTGAATTTAATTTGTTTTGATTTTTGAGTGACCTAGAATATTTTCGGTGCTGTATAGACATCGCAGCAATAAATAAGATAAGTGGTTTGAAAATAGATGGAATAAGGATTCAATGAATGGTTTCAATTAAAAAAGAAACCGAAATGAGAAGTCATTTATTTTTTAATTTTATCTTTTCTGCATTGAATTGAGATTTGAATAATGCACTTAGGACTTAATTGAAAATGTATGAATATTTTTAAATATTATGTATTTACTGGTGCTGAAAAATTTTGTATAATGATTTAAGGTTATGTCATTATAAAAATTAATATTTTATGAAAAGTTCAAGATTTGAAGTATTCATTTATTTCTTAAAAATATGTACATATTTGTATTATTTTATGGAATGAAGAGTTTTCTAATAAGAGGTATTATTTTAAATAGCCCAGTATTTCGGTACATGTCACTATTTAAGTTGCACTTTTTTGACATTTGACAAGTAAAAACTGAGCCATTAATAAAAATGGAACGATGCACCCTTCAACTACCGTCAAAATTTAATGCGGAATTTTGAAAAATCATTTTGACTGATGAGGCCCATTTCCACATCGGTGGCTAATTAATAAGCAAATTTTTTGCAACATAAAAATACAATTTAATATCATACAAAAATGGACCAAGTTAAAAAATACCTTACATGGGAACTTATCGTGACATGAATGTCATCTGTCATTACTTGCCGTATTATACATTTTACACACATGATAATGTATAAATTGATTTTTGACGTAAAAACATTGCATACTCTAGGGAAACACACATTTTGTTTTAGGAAATGTCAATAAATTATGTCATGACTCATGTCACTTTGTCATTCATTTTAAGCCTTTGAGATGTTTTATTGTTATACATTTATTTATTTAAAATCTCATCAAGTTTCTTAACTTAAGGTTTTGTTTGTGGTGAGTATTATCTTATGAATCATCTGTCATCTGTTTGACATAAGAACAAAACGCTCCTGTACTGAGATTTCATCAGCAATAAAATTTACTGGACATTTCGTTTTTACTGCCAAAATTCAAAAGAAAATTACTTTGGGTGAGTTATCAATCATCTGTCATTTGGTATCAAAAAATAAGAGTCTTAGTTGTATTCATTTAAATTCTTGTGCTGAGCGTTGTCTGATACATTCAGTGGCTTAGGTGCAATGTCCTTACTTCGCAGTTTTTTTGAAGCATCGTACAGTTCTTATTTTAACAATGTAAAGACTTAGACACATATTTTAAACAATTTATTGTAATATTAAAACAATTTACCGATAGTACTAGGCTCTGTTTTATCACAAGATGGCAATTTTAAACGAAATATTACACTATGACATTTTTTATACAAAAAAACTGAAAACTGTACGTTTAAAATGGAACTTTGAATGCTTTTAATTTTAATTAAATTTTCTTAAATTCTTACTCAAAGGTTCTTATTTTTGTCACTTTAAATCCTTTTAAGTATTTTTTTTTTAGCTTGCAGTGATTTTATCTAATCAATTTTACCCACCCCCTCCCAGCCACCTCTCCCACTGTCGAATAACCTTCCACCCCTTCCAATTCGCATCAAATAAAATCGACAGAAAAGGTGAGCTTAGTTCAAAAACCTATTGTTCATCATTGAGCTTTTGATGGAGGAGAACATGTGGTTGATACCGGGTGAGATGGGTGAGCTGGGGGCTTCGATGTCATCGTCGGTTGGTCGGTCGTTGGGTGACGGTTTTAGGTTTTAAAAGGACACACGTACAAACGAGTACACATATAGACATTCAACTGTAACTCCTGCTGCTAGTGTGTATCATTCCCATAGGACAGAGCCGAGAATGTCATGTTCAATTGGATGGGAAAGTCATGGCATCATCGTCATCATCATCGACAACAGTGGCAGCGGTGACAGTGTCTCCACACTCTGCACATTCTAACCTTCGTGTGTCTTACTCCTTTTTTGTGTCCTATCCCGCATATCGAACCAACCCCTAGCCCGCAACAATTCTCTGGATGTGTCATGGGGCGGGCGGTGTGTTGGGTTGATGAGTCTGAGTAGTTCGAGGACGAGTACGAGTAGCTATGAAATATTTGGAATAGGACTATTTATTTTAACTTTAAGTGATTTCTTTTCCAAGTTTTGCTTCTTTTTATGGTGCCCATTGCACAAATACGAACGAAACGAGTATAGGATTTTTATAGTTCTCCATGGAGCCGGAGTGTGGATTGGATACCTGCATTTGTGCATCCAGAGGATTCACCATAAAGGTATACTGGTATCTGTATCTGTACTTGCATATATTGACTTTATAAATTCATTTCGTTTTTGTTTTGCATGATTTCCAAAGAATGGATTAGAGCTAGGATACAGTGTTTGTTTTATATTTTATTTTATAAAATTCTATTGAAGCTCGTCAGCTGCAGATTGAGGCAGCTGCAAAGCATTTCAAACATTCAATTTCAAAAAAAAAGTGAAATAAAATAAAGAATAGAAATCCTAAAACCAAAAAAGAACCTAGTGTAGGATTACTGTAGTAACATTTTTGTAATGGGAATTGTTTTTCTTCTTCGGTTTTTTTTTTTTTGCAATTCATTGTTTTCTACACAAAAAAAAACACCCTATTGAATAGAATTTCTAAATTTTTATTATTTATACACACACACTCTCGTACAAGTGTGTACCTTATCATACTCGTATATGGACATGGACACATCACGATCAGACGAATGAATTCTTTTTTCTTTTTTTTTTTAAGATTACTTTTAAGTTTTATTTTCTAAAATTGAACATTGATTGCGAATATAAAATATTGAATAGATTTTTAGTTTTCACATCAGGTATAGAAAAATATATTTGCAAGAGTCTGGTGGTCAATTGTAGCCTTTGATTTGAAAAAAAAGACTGCAATTTGCCAGCTAAAGAAATTTCATCGACATAGCAATCAAAAATCTAAAAAGTATAAATATTTCTATATTCGATTGGAATCACAATAAAAATCGTAAAGGTACTTGTACCTACGAATTATTATCATATCGTTTGAAAAAATTTGAATTTTTATAAAGTGGATTTAAAACATAAAATTGGAAAATATTCTTAGGAAGGTAATTGAGATTCGATGGTCAGGAAAAATTTCGAGCATAAACTTTTTACTGAAGTGTTATGATGTAAGATTTAGAAAATGCTATTTGAATAAGTTGTATATTAATTGTTTATGAAACGTTGACATTAATTTATTACAAAGTTAAAGAATATCAAATAAAGTTGACTTTTTCAAAAAAATTCTCAGAAAAGGTTTGTTTTTTAAATGAGACACAAATTACAGATTACGACAAATTTAAATAATTGTAAATTGTTCAAGAATTGAAAGTATTTTGGGAAATAAAAGGTGCCAAATAGTTTCTCTAACATTATATAAAATCAGCAAACTTCTCATAAAAATAGAAAACAAAATTGGTCCCAATATGGAACCCTGAGGGACTCTGCTAGAGAAATACAAATGCCACTATAGATACATAAGGTTAAAAAATAAATTTTAAAACAGCTCCATATTTTGACAGAAGGAATATTAAATGTGGCTAAAATTTGACAGGCAACAGTTTCCCCTTAATATTATTAAACAGTAAATTTTTAATTTATTCCACGAAATTAACTTTCTTTTGGAAACTTCAAAGTTCAATGAAACCGGGATGCACTTCCAATTTTGATGAACTGTCAGTTAGTAAGTGAGTCACTTAAGGCTTTTGAGATTTTTTAAGGTGCCGGCCGTGCCGTTTTTCAAGAATCACTTTTCTCAATTAAGTGAGATTTCTCTCTACAAACTTAGCAAATATTTAAGTTTCTGTTTTTATTGATTCCATTAATTTTTTTTAGAACCTATCCCTGTAAAAAGAGTACGTAAGAAGTACCAAAGTTTGTTTTTTTAAAAAACGTCCAATAAGTTCTTAGTCTCACCACCCGATGGTGTCAGTATCGCAAGAGAGATTTACAGTCGTTTATTTGTTCTTAGAAGACAGCTGTCAAAATTTCTGCAGAAATCCGTCAATTTGGATACATTAATTCTTCTTACTTTAAAGGTTGCTTTAATGTAAACAATTTGAGAAATTTTAAAATACATTTCCTAATGAACTTGCAGAATCCAGCAAAATTTTGAAAAACTGAAGAATTACTAAACCAGAATTGTAACCTGATTAAAATTTATAGAAAATAAAGATTTTTTATATATTTAAAAAAAAAAAAATTAGACAGTGACAGTTTTGCCATTGGTTGAAGGATGCGTTCCTAAAGTTGAAGTTCGAACCTGTTATGTCCCAATTTTAAATCCTTAAACACAAAATGTTCTTTCTTTATAAACGTACATCGTTCTACGAGTACGTTTAGTTGTCGTTACTATATTCATAGTCACATCAAACAAAACCCTGCAACATCTTTAAAAGTTGGTTCCCTTAAAACTTCCAATAAGTAGGTAGGTACTTATTTAAAATCCTAACAGCATGCAGTCCATATCAAAAAGGACTAAAACCAAATGGGTATATATAGTACAGTAGGCAACATTATATGTAATTCAAGAGAAATATTGATTTTGTCTGCTCCTTAAGACGCATTGTAACTTCATCAGGAACGAGCATACGGCGAGTATAAGAAAAATACGAAAAAGTGAAGAACATACAAACAACAAAACTACATCATCAACAAAGAGGAGAAGAACATTTTCTACTATCAAGATATTTTTTACATATATACATATTTTTCTATACATATAATTCCCAATCCAATCCAATCCAAAAATATAAAAAAACCTTTCCTATGTTCATCCCTAAACGAACTCTTCAGGGAGTATATTTTCATCTTTTTTTTTTGTTTTCTTTTCTTTGTCCTTATCCTTTACTATGATTTTTGTGTTTTTTTCTTTTTTTTTTGGTTCCTTTAGAGAAAGATATTCGTCCTAGTGTAAGGAAATATGTATAAGACTTTATATCTCCGACGACGAACGGAACGACGACGACTAAATACGATATATAGAGTACGAGTAGTCACAAAATTCATAACCAACCTCCAGCTCCAGGACATTCAACTTGGCCTTTTTTGCAATTGGGTTGGGTATGAAGTGAGTTCGTACTTTTTTTTTTGTACATGTGTTTGTGTGTGTATGTGCGTTTATTTTCAGACATAAAATTAGGTTTGGGGATGTCTAGCCTCCATTTTTTGGCAGAAATTAAATTTATAGCAAATTGAGACAAGAAGGAGGCGAGAATTATACGTAGAAAGTACATATATACTCGTAGACATTAGATAGAGTCCTGTGTTGATGCAGTGAACTTTTTTATAGACGTATCAAAAGGATTTTGTGTGAATGTATATATTTTGGAAGTGCGTATACCAACACATAGACTCGAAGTTTTGAAATAGAAGACTTACAATAATAAAATGTACATGACATTTTTATAAATAGAAGAAAGATGCACAAACTTTTATTCTTTAAAGATAGACTTTACTATAGACTATTATTTGGTCCATACAAAATACATACACAGCAATTTAAGTTTCTGTAAAATAAAATGTAAAATAAAATATGTTATTAATTAATAAACCAAAAAGAAGACAACCAAATCTTGATACAATGTTAATCACTCTATCTGAAGAAGTTATAATTTTTGCAAATGGCGTTGTAAGTCAATCACATTTGACATATGTCAACCAGAAAACTTCAGGCGCCTGTCTAAATGACTGTCAAGACACCCCCAACAACAAATTCGATCAAATCAAAGAGGCGCATTTACACTTTGAAAAGCATTTGAAAGAGGGAGAAAGAGAGAGAAGATGATGTGATATTAATTTTTAAAAAACTAGAATTTTTACTCTCGATTATTGGAACGGTTTAATCAATATCTGAAAATGTACACATAAAAATACTGAAAAATGAAATACTGAAATACTTATACGAGGTTCCACAGGAAAGCCACCTAGGACCACTTTTATTTTTAATTTTTTCATTGACAACCTTCTGCTATGTGTGAAATTGTTCCCTTGACCTGTATTGTATTTATACCGGTATTGGAATATTGTTAAAACCCTTCTAGTAGTAAATTAATTCCTTAAGCGCAGATTATGGAACTTTAAAATTTTCATGGAAAATAATTGAGTATTTTTAAATGATTTTATCAAAAATGATTTCAACTCTAAGTGCTTCTTATGAACAGTTCTCATTTATAAAAATTTATAAATGAAGTTTTTCAAAAGAAGCTACTTCCTTATATTAGAATTTAAATTCATTAAAACGAATAAATCTTCTTAGAACAATTTAATACTCAAGAAAAAATATTGCAATATGTTTACAATTCTTTGTCCATCTTTAACTAACTATCACATCACTATATGTATGTCGGAAGTTCAATTCATATCTTTTTCAACCAAAAAAAGAGACTTTTATGTGTATATATGTGCATAAGTCTAGATACTGTATCTATGTATGTAGGCTTTTTCTCTCTTATTGCTTCATATTCTTTCTTGTATTCTAGATTCTGATTTAACTCACAAAGCCTGCAAGATGACTGCCGGAAGACTTACATCCTTATTCCTGTTTTTTTTTCTTGTTTTTGTTTTTATTTTTGTTTCCATTTTAAATTTTCAATCGTTTGATGTTTTTTTTTTTTGCCTTTCTTTGTATGCTCAGACTTGGCTCTTGTTTGAATGAACAGGATGTAAAAGGATTTAACGATAAATACTAAGCACAAGTGAATTTTTCAATTTTCCTATTTGCTTCCTGTTTGCCTTTAGGATATCGCCATCGGAATTTCTTTACTTGTTCTTGGAAGTTTGTTTTTTTTTTAATTTTTTTTATTCATTTTGTTTCTAATCGAATTATCTGAATTAATGAAGAGCAAAAAAGTACGTATACGCCGTAGTGACCATTTTGCATGTTTTTTGCTCTTCATTCCACTGGGGCAATTTTTTCCGTAATGTTCACAAAATTTAATTGATTTTTTAAACTAAAACTTGTTGTAAATGTTGAAATTAAGCTCCTTTAAATAAATTTACATTGAGATGTTTGGGTTCTCATCTCCTGGCTGGCTCTAGCTTTATATTTTGAAATAAAGAAGGAATGGAGCACTTAAAAAGGAATTTCTAAATTTAAATTTTTAGTAAACTCCAAAAAGACACAGAAGTCTTAAGGTTTACAATGTTTAGATGGATACAATGTAAAATATATTCCAGGCAAACATTTTCAGTTGATTATTAATATTTACCTTCCAAAGAAAAATACCTCAATATTTAAAATAAAGCCTTCATACTCATAATCCTTTCAGTATTTTTTAAAAAACATTTACGCAGAGTTTAAAAAAAAAAATCGAAAGAGTTCAGTGAGGAAAATTGAAATACTTTTCCATTGGCACTTTTCGTTGGTTTTTTTTTCCTATTTTTTGTTGTAATTTTTAAAAAATGTTTTCCCTGTAATCCCTATCGAGAGAATTACAATACCGAGGATCTAAAAGGATCTCACGCTATTTTATTTTTGAGTCTATGTAACATACCTCTCCCATGACAATTCCGCATAGATTATGTCTACATATAGGTTAGGTATGCCACTCCCGTGTACTCCTGGTACTCCAGAGTCTTTTAATCCTTTATTTTATCTTCGCGTTATTTTTTTTTCTGTTTTATTTCTTTTCGTATTATTTGGAATTTTTTTTTTCACTTTTTCATTCAAACATTATCCTTGCATTTTGTATAAAATAAAATCCTTGATATGCATATGAAGTTCTAGGTTTTCAAGCTGCATTATAAATGCAATAGGACATTGGGGATACGATTAGATATTCTTTTTCTTATTTTTAACGAGTATATAAAGCTAGGTTAGATACATATTCTGTATATCGGTAGATATAAGTGTGTATAGTTTGTTTCAATAATGAGTTTAAATGCTTTCAAAGTTTAATCGTTTAGTTTGAACAGGAGAAATAAAAAAAGTCAGTTAGGGCCTCGGGAGTATCGGTACGCAGAAATGACAACATTGCAAATGCAGAGATTTTATTTTGTAGTTGAAACCCGTGGGAGGCTCTTGAAGACTTAATTGGTGGAACTAGTCCCTGGAATAACAATTAAAAAAAAGAACTAAAGGATGAGATTAGACATCCACTCCACCACCACTTAACCAAGAGAATTAAATTATTGAATTATTTTAAATATTCAATCTTTCGTAATTAATTTGTGGCATTTTCTTAAAGTGTTTTGTAGTTTGTGAAACTTTTAGTATTTGATAATACTTAACTACAAAAACAACCTTACACAGCAAAATTAATTAACAGCACGACATAAAATTTGTCGAGGACACAATAACTAACTCCCAAAAGTGTAAATAAGCCAAAATCTGATGGACTTAGTTTTTTTTAATTTCGTGGTCAGTTCATCAAAAAGTAAATCCCAAAAGTGCTTAGATCCAATCATAAAAAGTGGAAGTAATGACCTAATTTTTATTACTGACGATGGAACATAACTCAAAACTTTTTATGAAATATGAACACGAAATTAAATGCAAAGTGACTAAAACGCGAGAGGAATTTTTGATGCATTCCCTATGGATACTACACTCCTTTGTCCTCCATACTTCGTCCATTTCATATTCTTGCATTTATAGTCAAACTTGACTGCAATTCAAAATTGTATCAAAAAATACATAATTTTGAAATTTCTGTATTCGCAATATATTGGGCTCAAAGATTTCGTAAGAAAACGAAAAATTGATCTAAGGGCGCCTTACTGTTAAAGTTCAAATTTCCTGTCATATTTTACTTAAAAATTCATTTGATCCCATTAATTTTCATTTCAGTTTGTCACAAGTCTTAGCTTTGAAAGAGAGACAAGATGAATAGTTTCAAAATATAAGAGAGCAATTGTTTTTCAAGTTACCTTATCAATTATAAGTTTTAATATAAAAATGCGTTAACCTAAGAATGACAATTTTGGAATGTAAAAAGAATCTATTGGACCTTAACATCTCTATCCAAACAAGGCACTACGTTTTTGACTCTACTCTTCTTCCAGTTACGAGACTCCTCAAAAATAAACTGAAATCCTGTCAAAAAGTCATTGGCATTCATTTGTATAAGTAAAGCATCCTGGACCTAATAGTGTTTGAATTTAAAGTTCTTAATTGAAGTCACTAACAAAAGATGCGCATTTATTAAAACTTCTGCATCATCGGGTCTCATCAACATAAAATTTACAATAACAAAAAAAAAAATTGTCTTCGAGTAAAATTTTAATATCCGTTCGAGTCTGTCATGATTTTTGATACCAATACAGCGTCAATATGCATAAAGGATTTTATTCCACTTTTCTTATTTTTTTTTTTGTTTTTGAAACACATACAAAAATCAACACCAAATGAGTTAATAAAAAAAAGAACACAAAATGCAATCTGTCTGACTGACTGTTTCAAGTGTCCTTTTATGTTCTCATTTTTACGAGCATTTATATAAGTATATGTGTGTGCAGCATTTATATTTTCCTATAGTGCGTTTTTTTCAACAAAAAAATAAAAATAAATAAATGCAAAAAATCAGCATCTGTACAATATGCCGCATCGACATCGCAAACTCTTCTATTTTTCTACTGATGACGCTGATGGACAGGACACAGACACATGATAGGTTCTTCTTATTATTATTATTATTTTGTAGAATGGCAAACAAAACTTTTTATTTTTATATATTTTTGCTTTATTTCCAAAGTTCCATATTTATGTGTGTTCTTTGTATTGTGTATCTCTAAAAAAATCATAAGTAAATAAAACATCTCTTTTGAAAATAAAAAAAAAACCCAAACGCACCATTCCAATACCAAAGCTACCGAAGAATGGGCGACTGCATAATTCCACCAACGACGACGGCCAATATGATCCTTTTTGACGACGACGACTCCTACTACGACTACGACCACGACACAAACATCATATTATATACTCGCACTCAATGGCAACTCAGCCAAAAAATTGAAACAAAACCGAGAAAACAAGAGAAAATCCTGCGAAAAATAACGACAACAAACGAAAAAGGCGCGCACCGAACAAAAAAAGGAACAAAAAAGGAAACAAACCAAAACTACAAAACGAAACGTAGCCCGCACAAAACAAAAGGATACGAATGCTCAACAAAAATTTATACAAAAACCCGCTTCCCATTCCTGAGCCAGATGCCTGACGCCTGACGCCCAATCCTTGTCAGGACTTTGGGCGACTTTGGGTGTTGCAAGCTTGGAAGGATGCTGCAACTCAGAGTTGCATAGCCCTTCCTTTTTTTCTACCCTCTCTCCCTCTCCTCTCAAACGTCCTTATCCTTATATTATATACCAACGAAAAATAATCAAAACAAAAAAAAAACTTATACTGACGTTTTGATTAAAAATATTTCTATTTTTAACAGTTTTTTTTTTATTATTTAACTTTTTATTTAAAAGTAAAAATCAAAAAAAAAAAAAAACAGACATTTTATACGTTTTCATCCTTAAATTCGTATACGAAAAATTCATCAGGCATTGAGTGTGTACGCGCTACGAGTATGATGACGATGACGTTGACGGAGCGGTGTGAAGCGGGGTGGCTACGCGGACGGGTGTGTTTGGAAAGCGGATTTCGTTGTGTCAGGCTCAGGAGTCAGGAGGACATGGTATCCGTAATAGGAGTGCTACGCGCGCTATTGGAAATGGACTAGGTTTTTTTTGTTTTCTTTTTTTTTTAAGATTTCCAGGGCCAAAAGTAAAAAGTGAACTCGCACCCAACAGAATTACAGTAGAGTCTAATGAATTATTACATGACAATTTAGTTTTTGGATCAGATTTTTAAGGAGAATTGGTTGCTTTATTTGTCGAGAAAGAGACGAAAAGTGACTATAGAAAAACTATTACAGAATGTTTCTAAAATAATGTTTTTCTTTTTAGAGACAAAAGTCAGTATTGAACAACAACTGATTTGTCAATCGTGTGACTTGCTTTGATTTATAACTTGACATAAGTGACATAAGTCATTTTGGGTAGTGATTACTCTACATGGCAAAATTTAACCTGGAAAACAACAACAACAACGGATAAGTGAACAAAAATAACTTAGTAGTAAAAATAAAGTTTCAGGTTGTGAGATGTAGATGGCAGTTAAGTGGTGCCAGATATCAAAAAAGATTTGCAAACTTGAGGATATTTTCGCTGATATTTTTTTAATGTTTCTCAAAGTTCAAAGCAAATATTTTATAGTTTTATAAATTCATTCATTGTATTATTATTTAAAGAAAATATTGAACCACGATTATGCAACTGGTTTTTAGAGTTGAGTGCAACTTATTTCCATATGCAGCTGGTGGAAATTTTATCCATATTAAAGTCGTACCAATAATTTAGTGAAATTTGAAATTTTGACACTTTGAAAATTAAAAATAAGCCACATCTTGTGTTATTACGAAGCCAAGAATTCAGTCCTTTCTGGAGTAAGAAGTTAACCAAATACGGTGAAATATTTTGACAGTCAATTAAATGGCAATTAATAATTATAAATTCAAAATATAGGTATTTCGTATGCTAAGACCAGTAACCCTTGAATTTTGAAGATGAAATATAAATATCTAAAACTCATTTCGAAATAAATTTAAACTCTATATTGAAGTGTTCAATAATTCTCGGCCTCTACTGTAGAATTATTTTAATTTAACACCGAACGCATTACTTTTTTTTTTAGTCAGGGTTCTTCCAGGATCTTCTTACCACTACTCGTTCGTTTATACAGGAAGTAGGAACTGCATGCAATTCATTTTGGTTTTCAACTTTGAATTCGTATATCAAATATTTTTTTTTTTTTTTTTTATTATTTTGTGTAGGTACGGCGCAATATTCTCTTTGCTTCCCATTTTATTTTGTTGAACAGTTTTTTGATTTTTCTATTTTTTAATTTTTTTTTTCAAATATACGTACATATAAATACGAATGTATGTAGGTATGTATGTTGTTATGTAGAAGGTATTATATTTGAAACTTTTAACAGTGAATCGTGCAGGATAAAAGAAAACAGCTCCCAGAGAAATAAATCCCCGTCTGGATGTACGTTTTGATGGTAATTAATACACAAAAAAAAATAATAAAAAAAAAATGTTAAAAAAGAAGACGACACACAATGATGGTGTGCTACACTTCATCATATGGGTGCGTTTCCAGAAGGCACACACCAAACTCAGAACCAGAACCAAAACCAAAACACATATCGCACAGGATCCGGATGCAGTACGTTGACGCGTACGAAAAAAGGAGTGTATGGACCAAAAACGGTTCGGTATCGTCGTCGTCGTTGTCGTTGTCGGCAGCGGCGGCGGCATCGGCTGCTGTTTCTGTAGCAGATAGCATAAAAGTAAATCGGGGTAGATTACTCACAAAATTATACTCCAGGCCCAGTAAACTCTCCAAAGTTAAGAGTAGAGTCGGGGGCTTGGAGATGTGTCGGCAAAAGTGTGTTTGAGTTTGAATAGGAAAACACATCATAGACGATAACGGGAAGAAAGAACGCGCTGCCATCTGACTACCCAGTGCTATAATTCTCCTGCCCCATGACGACGACGTGCGTCCATGGTAAACAGGTTGATGATGGTCTATGAGTTTTGCTTCATTTTAGCCATAGTTATAGGTTTAGGTGGAGCAAGTGCTAGATATCCTTGCAATCCGACTGAATTGAGAACATAAAAATGTTAAAGTTTTGACTGACTGACAGCCAGTGCTAGACATGAAGTTGGAGATTTTATATGTACTGTATATTTGGAGTGGAGAAAAGGGCTTCAGACAAAGCAGCCAGCGAACCACAAACTCCCAGCAGCGTAAGTCTAGTCTTAAATTTTAATGGGTTTCTATTTTGGAAAAAAAATATTTTCTATTTGGAGTTTTTTTTTTTAATTTTTAAAAAATAATATGATGAACCATTTGGAAGGTAAATTGTTTGAACATTTTTTAAATTACACACCAGTAATGGAATTGAGCTTTTTTTCTCTCTTTTGTGAGTTTTTGACTATAAATAAAATGGGTATATAATTAGGTGGCGTTTCTTTTGTATCTAAAATTATTTTATTAATTTTTAATGACACAAAGGGGATTAACATGGATCGTTTACTTGGAATTGGAAAGAAGTGTTCAAGACATTGCGAATTCAAAATATCAATTTTCTACCATATTTGTTGAAAATCTATGAGAGTCTCAATAAATTTAAGGTTTTTTAAGAAATCCTTTTAGTTAAACATGCCTTATAATTTGAAGTGTCGAAAATTGATTGAAAAAATAAAAAAAGACAATATTGAGTTATTACGTTCACGAAGAGGAGAGATAGAATGGTCGGAAAGGAAAACTGACACTACTGAAATGTCCTGCGAATGTCAAACGTAGAAAAACTATTTCTAAAATTGCTGTCATAGTTTCGAAGAAGCTAAAATTTTAATGGAGAGTTTTAAGTCTAATAATTTTTTTTTTTTAATGCTGACAACTTTAAGTTCGCTTTGAAATGAAATAAAAGCTCTACAAAAAGGTTGCTTAGACATTGAATTGAATTTACCAGGATAATATTCCAAAATAAAAATAAAATTAAGATAAAATTGCCGAAGGTAGTTGAATTGAAATCGAAGGTTAGCAACTCTGTTCTGTGTTAATTTCAAAGAGCATTTTTTTCCTGTCAAATGCAGATGGAGTGGAAATTTAGAATTTGGGAGGATGACAGTTTGTTGGAATAGAAGACAAAATCGAAACCCGATTTATGACTTGGATCTCGGATGTTTTAATTGGATTATTTCAAAAATCAATACATCTTGACTTTTGACATCAGACATCATCTTATTCAAATTAGCTGTCATTTAATTAGTTTGTCAAATATCAATGCACGAATAAAGAGTCCAGGGACAAGTGCAAATTGATAAAATTGTTTTTGATCAAGTCGACACAAAATTTTATCAAACTCGAGTATTTGGAAGTGTAACACGATTTTGGTTACCACATCTAAATCTTTTAAACTTCTCTTGTAACACGTGTCAGTGAGATAGTGTGGAAGGGCCTTAAGACAGACAGTCCTGAATGTTCATATTTTTTGCACCGTTCGTTGTTGTTAGGTTCATTCAACTTCATGTCGCAAAGTTTCTTAAGGCAAAAAATATATAGGTACGTACCTACTAGAAACTATACTCAACATGGTTGTTACACAAGCCTACATAAATTTAAATTTCATAAAAATGTTATCCAGCAGGCTTCCAAAAGTACTTTTTCGGGCTTGATTTTTTTTTTTTTTTTGAAAGAACGATGTAATGTGAAGAATGAAGTTAGCCAACGAAGTTCCTGTCAAATTTCTCATATAATTCCGAAGGACTATACCCAAGAACTTTAAGTGAACTTGTACACCTTTAGGGACACATCAATCTCATCATATCTAGATCTACCATTCTTGTTCGCTGACAAAAATAAGAAAAAGATTACAATTTAAGTATTTTCTACATGATGATGATGATGATGCTAAAAAATTCCATTGAGTTGACAGCAGCAGCATTCATCCCAGTCCCCCAATCCCAATCCCACCCCATTGCTCTCTCTCTCTCTCTCTATCTCACTTTCAAATTACTCACATAAATTGACAGGACTCTAAGTGAATACACATACTCTTATACACCTGGTGAATTGCACACAAGTAATCCATATACATACATTTAAATTTAACGAAAAAAAAAAAAAAAATTAAAAAGAAGAAGAAAATAAATTTAAAACGAAAGATATAGCATGTGAAAGCTACAACGACGCCGATGACAACTACAACGTTGACAACCACCTACTATGACAGCAACAACAACAACAGCAACAAAAACAAAAACAACAACACCATCACGAAAGCTAGGAAACGTGCCCAGACGTCAACCATCAAAAATATCTACTCCACCAGCACCACCCTCTACCCTCCGCCTTCCACCACCAATTCTCTTTTGGTCGTTTAAAATTGTTTGTTGTTTCTTATTTTTTTTTCGTTGTTGCATACTTTTAGGTCTTATTCTAATGGACTTCTATGTTTGTATGTGTATTCACACCAGCTTTGAATGTGTAAGTGTTTTATGCGAGCGTTGCCTTATCGGAAAAGGGCAACAGAACAGCAGCAACTTCACTCCAGATTCCAGAATCAGAAGCAGAATCAGCAAAAGCTCCAAGCGCACCACCAAGGACCAAGCACCACCATCATCCTCATCATCATCATCATCATCCTACTCACTGTTTTCGCATAAAAGTATGCAGTGAATTTGATTTGTTTTCTTTGCTTTTTCTTGTTTTTTTCCTTTTCGCTGTGAAAATTTCCCGCCAAAAAAATAAAAACAAATTTCACAAAAATGCGTCTTTTTCTTTTTCTTCCTTAATAATTATTACGTGTGTATGAGTGCTAACTGGTTTGGGGTAAGGATACATTTTTATCCTCGAACATTTTCGCATTGCATATAGTGAGGTGCAATTCACGTCCGTCGTCGTCGTCGTTGGTCGTTCGGATGAGGTGTGGAGTGCGGTGAGTGGTGGAGTGGAGTGGTGAGATACTTTGCGGAGGTGGTTGATGGAAATTCGTTGGAAAACATTTTTCCACGAAACGTTGAATGTCAGCCCCAGCGAGAATCGACTCAGAAATGGGGGGGGGGGGGGATTTTCGACTTTGGAAAAGGGTGTAGGGGGCAGGGGGGTTGGTTCGAACGTGAGGAAGGTGTACGTATGATGGGCGAACGAATGTATGCGCGTGTGTGTGAGTGGTTTTATTTTGTTTTTAATTTTATACGAAGGTTGATGGCTCTGATTCAATGTGTTGTATATAAAAATCGCTTCAGGCTAAAATGAATGATGAACGAAGCGCGGCATAAAGAAGAAAAATAATAAAAAACGAAAGTCAACATATAGTATACGTACGTATTACGTATGTAGCAATAGCAACATCAAAATCAGAATCAGGAGGAATCAGGAGAAGGAGAGAGAAATACGAGAAACAAAACAAAACAGGAAAAAATATAAAAAGTGAAAATAAAATGAAAATGAGTGCAAAATCCTACAAGTATGCTTTTATGTATATATATTTTTTTTTAAATATACATACATACAATTTCAACATATTTACCTATCTACCTTTATATGTAAAAATGTACTTGTATATGTATAAAAATGCATTGCACTTAAATGTGTCCAGCATATGTGATTTAAAATTTAAAAAATGAAGAAGAAAAACGAAATCTTTTATATTTATTTGAACTTCATTTCAATAAGGTTTTTGTGTTTTATTTTCTGAGTCAGTTAACTTTACTTGGTTACTTGCATGTGTATAAGTATGGATATGCATGTGTGTTTGTAGTTATGTAGGTATGTGTGTTTTTTAAAAAGCTTACAAAAAATAATAAGAAAAAATGGTGCAAGTGTGTTGGTAGATGGCTGCAATTATTTGATTTTTTGTTGTTACTTTTAATTGAATTTTTTTTTAAATTATACCTTAACTTGAAATTAATTTGACTCAAATTCAAGTTTATAATTTAATAGAAGAGTAAGTCCTTAAGTGAATTAGAATTAGTTTCGATGAGAGTTTTAAGGTTTCAAAATTCAAATAAGAACAGTTTTTTTACAAGAGATGGATAGAACTGAAAAAACTGAACAATTATCCAAAATCCTTGAATTTGTTGTCAATTGGAAATGCTCATTTTTAATTGATAATTTCAAAAACGGACGTAAGGGTATTAAAGTGAGGTTTTTCAGTTTTTTAAAGCTTATGTCATTGAAAAAAGAAGAACATTTAGACTTTCGTATTAAAATTGTAATAAAATCTTACAAATTGTATTTTTGAGGGAAACTTAGAAATTACTACTGAAATTTGAAGATAATGAATTAAATTTCCAGATTAAGTGCTAAAAGTGGAATTTTTAAATCTGTTTCGATTTTTATATAGAATTAGATTGGTGACAAAATACTCGTTCATATGAATATACTAAAAATAATAAGTAACCACTGTAAACATTTTTAAACAATTGTGAAAAACCAAAAGATTATTTTTTTCCTTGAAAATTTAAATCTTTTTGAAATAAATAGTAAACTGTTCTATGGCTGGTTCTTATTTTTCTATTTACTGGAATTTCACTTCTTCATCTTAAAAGTAATAAAAAAACACCAAATATGTTCCACAGAATTTTCGTTTTGACTTATGTAATACATTTATGTGTCATGACTGAATCACATTTAAATCACATACATCAGCCATACTTTCAGTTCTTAATTCAATAAATAAAATAAAGTAAGTATACGCCCAAGTGAACCAATGAATTCTTAGTTTTTCTTTAAGATAACATTAGTTTCGAATACATTTTGGGACAACTTTATTACTTTGGATACCAAGCATAAATTAAAAGTCCTACATTTCAGTTTGACACTGCAGTTCCATAGATTAGGCTATTTTGGGTTTTGCTTGTTCAAAACTAAAAATAAATGTTTGGCCAAAAAATTTACTAAAGGTACTACCATAAAGATTAAAGTGTGTAAATATTAAATTTTTCTTCAATTTTCAGAAAAATGATGATGTCTATTTAAAATATTTACAAAAAAATTATTTTTCCCTTTAAAAATTGGGTTACTTTTAAAGTACAAAATCACTCCAAAAATATTTCAAGTTTAATTGCAGTAATGCCCATTAACTAATACTAAACTTAATCATTTAGGACGATTAAATAAAATTTATGTTGAGCTTTAAATTGAATTTCGATAAAAATAAAATGAAATTTGATTTATAATTTTTTCTCTCCAAAAACTAAACACTTTGTTTCTTCTAAAATCTTTTCTTTTTCTAAAATGTTTTTTAAATTTTCACTCCTTAATTATAAGTTAATTTTGTTTTTAAATCCTATCACATCTTATTATTAAATTATTGTTATTCAGAGTCTCGCAATAATTTTATGATATTTTTATAAAAAGTTTTAAAAATATTTAATTTTTTATTCTTATATAAATTAAAAAATAAAAATATTTGAATTCATGGATATAATCTTAAAAGTAATAAATATACGCACTATAAACACTTATATTAAACATTGAAGCATGCTGCATTATAATTCAAGCCCTTGAAGTGATAAACTCAAAGGTTGAACTTCTGTCCTTTGAGAATTTATCTCGTTCATGCAAAATGAAGATCACAAAAATAAAAAAATATAAATAAAAAGGATATGTGCAAGAATCCTTACAATCACACACGATTTATATATGTAAACAAAACTCA
Organism: Scaeva pyrastri; assembly: GCA_905146935.1. Taxonomy (NCBI): domain Eukaryota; kingdom Metazoa; phylum Arthropoda; class Insecta; order Diptera; family Syrphidae; genus Scaeva; species Scaeva pyrastri. The sequence continues at coordinate 8,987,837 of LR989929.1, read as the reverse complement.
TATAAAACACTGTAATTTATAAAAAATAACGTTTTTTTTTTTAAATTTAAGGCATAGGAAGAAGTCACAAAAAATTGAAAAATATTTATTAAAAAAAAATATAAATAAGTTCTAAGGACATTTAAAGCGATTTTCTCTTATACGAGTAAATAGAAAACAAAAATATAAACAATTTTTTTTTTGATGAAAATTTTAGGAAAAGAAAACATTCCAAGACTTACCGAATCGTGTGACGTGCGGTAATCGAGATCGCCTCCACCACCGCCACTGCCAAATGACATCTTCTCATCGCTGCGGTCCCAATCGATTTCCTTTTTCAGAGACTGTAACAAAAAATGCTGCTGTAAGATAACTAAATCCATTCAGAGAGAAAACATAGATATATCATTTCGGATGCTTACCAGTGGAACCGATTGCACTGGCCCAAGGCCCGAGGGGCCGGCCATGGAGTCTCCACCGCTACCGCCACCTCCACCGCCGCCACCACCACTGGTACTGCTTCCAGCTGGTGTGGGACTTGACAGCCTGCTGGATAAGGAAGTGGCCGTGTGCGTTAGAGAGGATGGTGGTAGGGTGCCGCTACTGCTAGGACGATCGATGCCAACGCTACAGCCGACACCAACACCGCCACCGCCACCACCACCGCTGCGGGATGGTGGTCGGTTCGTGAGGTCTGATGGTATTGCTGCAGAAGAAGAGGATGATGCAGTGGCAACACTGGCTGCTGATGCTGACGGCGCAGTTGACGTACTGGACGAGTTGACAGGAGGAACAACCACCGATTGTGAGGTTGACGATTGTTGACTACTATTTGATGCTGCAGCGGCGGCAGTACTCGCACTCAGGCTCATATTGATGCCGATCGAGTGCGGGTCGTTTGAAGAATTGTCATCGTTTGGGGAACTTGGTCTGTCACGATCGTGGTCTTCCAGGGGCGAGGTAACCAAGTGGTGTTGTTGCTGTTGTTGTTGTTGCAGATGATGGTGGTGCAGTAAATGTTGATGCAGAGGATCATCGTTATTGTTGTTACTATTACTACTAATATTACTGTTATTATTGTTGCTAATATTGCTTGATGTTCGCGCTGCACCACCACCAATGCCACTAGAGATGGCCGACATATCACCGCTACCAACACCGCCGCCACTGCTGCCGCCACCACCACCGCCGCTACTGCCACAACTATTACTGGGACAGCGCCTCTGATAGAGGTCCAACGGTACAGGAGAGGATTGTTGCAGTCGCTTTGGAGGCGATACACTGCAGCGTTCCGCAGCACTGCTTTCACGTTTCAACGATTGCAATGAATTATGATGCAACGATGTTGTTGAGTTGGCAGCTGAATGCGCTGAAGCCGAACCGCCTAAGGGGCTATCGCAGGTTGATGGTTTTGGTTGTGAGTGTGGCCGCAAGCGGTCCGGTTCACGTTCAGGTTCTCGCAAGGCGGTATTTTGATTTGTCATCTCTGCCAAGCCCTTAACCTAAAATATTAGAAGAAAAAATGAGCATTTACTTTCAAATTTAAACTTTCAATTCTTTAAGTGAATTCAATAAATACAATCACACAATCATGTTCATGTCACAGAAGATTGCATTCCCAAATGATTGTATTCATTTACAAGTCGAAGAGAATTTTTGAACGTCTAATAAGTTTTTTTTTAAATCATATCAACAAAAAACAAATATGTACATAACTCTTGAAATTTGTCAAAAAATAATTCCAAACTGAAATACCAAATATCAGCCTGATTTTGATTTTTTAAAATGACGTTTGAATGGGAGCTGACAGTTTTTTTTCTAAATGTATGAAATAACTGCTAAAAATTGAAACCAAAATTAGTCCCGATTCCTGCTACTTACGAGCAAACTAAAAACTAAATGTCAAAAAATGCTTTAGCCTGACGAAGAACCGACTTCACAATTTTTAACGCGTTGAAGAACAGTAGAAACAAATATCTGCAAAGCTGTCTTTAAGTATTGATTTTATGACATTTGCTTTCTAGATTCTTGGACATCATAATTTTTGACACTAGCTTACGCAAACTGAATTACTTAACTGAATGCAATCGCAAACTATTCCATCTTAAGCCGATTCAAACTCTCTAGAAATTTGTCTTGTTTCTCCAAAACCTTGCGCAGTTAATTGGAAAACTGTCATCTCTTGAAAGCCATAGGTCAAAATGAGTGACCAATCATATTTTCCTATATAAATAACCCAACTTAGTACGTGCCAATAATACACTTGTCCAACTTTCAACATCGACACCTTCCAAAACACCTACGTAACTACAAAACAATTTATTTTTTTAATAAAAAAAAATACCTCCGCATGCGTCAGCCATTAATCAAATTATTATCCAAATGTCACCACGCTCAAGGCTCAACGAAGACGACGACGAACGATGACAACAACGAAAACAACGAAGACAGCGAATACAACGAAGACATGTGCAACATCTTTCTATCATCATCATCGTCATAGTCATCATCATCATCATCAGCACAGGTGGTGGTGCGTAAAATTGCAACAAACTTTTTTCAAATTATCTTCTTCTTTTCTTTACGTACTCGTTCTCGTATATGTACGCGATTTTATTTCTATCCTCTTTTATGTGCACACTTATCATTCATCGCTAATTCTATTCTTTTTTTTTTTTCTTTTCCTTTTTTGACTTTTGAATTTTTTCCTCATGCTCATTCTAACACCAACACATAATTTACTCTATACGTGCAATACCTGTCACTAGGCCATCTGACACCTGTCACTTAAAAAGAATATATATTGACACCTGTCACCATCGATCTTTGTTGCGCTTTCCTATACTTATACTTATACTTAGACTTGTGTGCATTTGTATAGTTTAGTAGTTAGTATAGGGATAGTGAAGAAATGCATTTTGGATGGAAACTTACCTTCAACGATTCAGCAGTCTTCAGCAATGCAGATAGCTGACAATATTGCACGTTCACCTCGCCCTTATACATGAATTCAACTAAAGTTTGCAATTCGGTGAAACGGACGTCCTTCAATATCACAATTGGATGTCGTTCGGGGTGGTCCAGAAATAGGCTCTGGAAATATGACGAACAGGCCGAGAGGACCACCTGCAAATAAAAAAAAAAAAACTATTTTAGCAAAACTTCCAAATACCAAAGTTTCAGATCAATTTTTTTATTCTCAGACAAAAAACCACTTATCAATGATATACGATCGGGTATTAGCACAGTTAACTGGTGTTAAGGTGCGACTATTTGCTAGTCGTTAACTATGCTCTCCCCAGCAGCGGACCATCGCGCTCCCATTTTATTCCGACAGAACGAACGACGACGACGATGACGAAGGAATAACCCCTTCCGGGCGTCTTCTTAACCAAAGTTCGAACAAAAAACCAACGCCATCTATCGTATGTGCGAAATTAAAGTTTCAAAATGCCCAAAGGATATTTCCAGCTTCGAATCCAACAAACGAAACGGTCTGCAAATGCAAACCGCGCAGATGGAGGCGGATACGAGCGGCATTTCGCAGTGCCACAACACGACCAGGTCGATTTCCTGGTTAGATTTCCCTCATCCTGCAACGATTTCTTAGGCGTTGATGGGTGTGTGTGTGTGTGTGTGTGTGTGTCTTGGGGGAGGGCAAATATTTGTTGTATCACGTTTGGAAAATTAGTTTCGTTTCTTGAACTCGGACAAAAAATATTCAAAGACAATTTTCCAGCAAAAAAAATGATAATTGTGAAAAATGTTAAAAGCCTCTGAGTGAGCATTGGTCATTAAAATGGAAACTATGAGGCTGGGCTTAGCCTGGTTCGGGGGCTTTTCAGAGGTATGTATATGATCACAGAAGGAAGGAAAGGTTGAAAGATCGTTTTGGACTTGTCTGTCCGTCCCGTCCGACTGGCACGGTTTGTTTTTGTGTTGTTTGTATACTGTGCATATTTTTATGCCTCAAAGTGCACATGCAAATTGTTTTAAAATTAAAATTGCGCTTGTTAACGAGGACATTAATTGTAATTACGCGACTCTTGTGGAATTTTTCAACTTTGTCTTCGTTAGAAAAAAAAACATGAACTGACAAAAAAAAAAAAAGAAAAAAACGGAAAAATGTTAATTTCATGATGTTTGCTTTGGTTTGTCAATATGATGGCAAATGATTTAGGAGTTACCATAGGTGAGGTTTATGGAATGTGCGTTTGGTATAATTAATGGCTTGAGGCTCGGAATTATCGATTTGGATTTAAAGTGGATTTAGCTTTGTTTTCAGATGGAGTTTTGGTACTAAAATATATTCATCACAAGTTGTCAGACTTGGACTTGGACTTGAAAATGAAAACAAAGTTTCTTAAAAATCACGTCTCGAGTTTTTAGAAAAAATACCAAAGTAAGCCATCAATAAAAATGGAACGATACACGATTAATTGTTGAAAAGCCTTTCCATCTTCAACGTGGAAGTGTTTAGTGCGGGTTAAGGTCCGGCGGGGTCATTGGACCTTACTTTTTCGAAAATGAGACTGGAGCAACAGTTACGTTGAATGGATTGGGCTATCGAGAGATGATTAATGATTTTTTATGGCCAGCTTTGGATTGTAAAAATTTTGCAGCGCAAATATACAATGAAGAAAAAATAATATCATCTTCAAAATAATTTTTACTATAGAAAATACTGTTTTTAACATCTGGTAAAATTTTCGAAAAAATTCAATTGACACTTTTTTTACAAAAAATAAGCAAGTACAAAAAATTCTATGAAAAGTTGGTAAAAAATGTGTTTTGACTTGAATATCATCACAACAAGCAATTGACTTCAAATATATTTTATTCTCAACATAATGCATTTGTTAATACCTAAAATAAGGTAAAATATTGACGAATATTAAATTGATAGTATTGTACAATAAATACAAAATGGGAAGTTATCAGTGCAGTGTGGGTCGCACCCAGCCTCTTTTTATTATTTAATTCATCGAAGTCGTTTATCTATTCTGCAATGAAATTTGATATTTTATATTTGATCCCAGCAGTCCAAAATGTCTCTCCAAATTTATAAAGTCTACCGTTTTCAATTATTTTGGCGAAAAATTACGTAAGCCTGGTAGAGGGTGTTTTTAAAACTCCATGAGAAGTGTTGACGGTTGTTGTTTATGGTTTGACAGTTAGAATGCCAAACTAAGTTGACATTTCTATTCAGTTAGGTTTACAATTTACTATTCATCATAAGTAATTTGATGTCGAACAATGCAATTTCTCTGCTGTCAGCTGTGGCTTTAATTTAAAGGTCTCAAAAATTTAAGTAAATTCCTGCGGCCCCTCAAGGGATTAGAAAATTGATTGAGAACACTTTATGTCGGTTGAGGGATACTTTATCATAAACTGCTCCAAGTCTGATAAGGTATTAGATGGTTCAAATTTTACATTTCTTTCCATAGAAGTTTATTAAAGAGGCCATATTCTTAACACACTGAAAAATATTTACATTGAAGATGTTTTCAAGACTTTTTCTTATAAACGCCATCTGCCTGAAAAATTCCGGACTTATGGCAATTATTGATTTAAAACAATTTTCTCACTATTTCCAAATCGTCTGAACCTCCCTCTTACCCTTTCCCTGTATATTTTACATATCAATGCCAATAGGTCGAAAATAATTGGCTTAAAATGTGGTTCAATACAATCTTGAACACCACAATTGAAGTTAACAAAAAAAGTCATAGCTCCACTTTCCATCTTTTGAAATAACACCAGAAATAAATCTTAAGATGCCACTAGATTGAGAATAAAAGATTCAAAATGGCACAGCAACACCACAGTTGTAGTGCAGTGCTGTTGTCTTCGAAAAAACTTAAAAGAAAAGTTCAAAACGCTGCTCAATGGAACCTAGATAACGACAGCAACAACAACAAAGCGATAGACGCAACGCACCACAAACAAACTTTAAACCCACTCGATTTTTATTATTTTTTTTTATATTTGCGTCACGGCCATTTCTCAGCGCGCAATAGATCCCAAAAATTCCCATGCTTCAATGAGCCAGGCGCATCTCAGGAAAACTATATACTACGACGACAACGACGACGACGATGGCAACTTCGACGACTTAGACGGCCAAGATCTTCATCATTACAAGCGAAGGGAAAATTACATAGGAAGGCGCACATTGGACTTGTCACGATTGGCCATAAATTTTCGCTACGCTAGAACTGCGCTGAACAGCGTTGCTCCACTGTGAACTGTGATGATGGTGCTGCAGCGGTAAGCGAATGTCTTTTCTCGCCCCTGCCACTTTGTTGAAATTTTTTCTGCGGTAAGGTAATCTTTCTCTTTCTTTCTGTTTTTTTTTTTTTTTTTTTTCAAATTGCCAGTGAAAAGGAATCAAAGACCGAAGCACCTCAATGCGCGCATCTTGTTGTCGTTTAAGACCTGGAATTTTTTGTTGTTGTTGTTGGAACTATAGATTTACCATAGAGTACGCGCGCGTTCTTTCAATATAGTCGAAAGATTTATCCTCGCGCAAAATGAAGAAAGATAATACGAACAGGTACCATCCGCATGGAGGGGGTAAGGAGATGCCGAAGAGACATCGAGGACGGAAAAATAGGAAGACTTTAGAGAGGATGATGATGTTGTTGTCACACACAAAGTTCCCAGAGATCATCACATTGGATTCGGCTGAGTGGTACATAGAAAAAAAAAAAAACATATTCCAAGTTAATGCAGCCACAACAGTCAGAGCTGGAGGGAGCCAGAGGGTTCCAAGCCAAGAGCCGGAAGGTAGAAGATATAGATACGAGTGCTGGATAGGGAACAAGTACATAGGTATTTTGGCGGACAAATCGAATTGAAAAGACAGAAAATGTAATAATTTTCCGGAGGGAAATTTATGGAAATTAGTCTATATTGATAGAGAGAGAGAGAGGGGGGGATTTGATTCTGAGAGACAATCCCCCCCTCCCCCCCTACTATCTAGTATCAGGAGGACTTAAGAAGAGTCCAAAGCGAGAGAGGTTTGCATTTCACGTTTTGCAATAATTTCTAAATTGATGGACCGTTTCGTTCTGCTCCAACTCCACAATAGAGGGCGCCTCTTTCCTTGTGTCCTTTGGATAAACTCTCCCATTGTCAAATACACATACACTTACACATTGCCACAACTATATTCTGGAAGTTGAACTATTTCTTGGACAATTCACGTTGAGCCATGGATTTGGGTCATCATCTTCTATGTTCCATGTTCCATAACGATGATGATTATGATGATGATGACGTTTAATTTCAATTCGTGCTCCATGGACAGGATTATTTTATTTTTATATAGAAATTAATGGACGAATTGGATTTTTAGGATAGATTGATTGATGATGGTCAGTTATGGGTTCTTTATGAGAGATCGGAATTTTTCGATATTGAAATATTCTTATACTTAGTAGATTTCCTTTCGAGAGTAACGGTATATTGAGAAATAAAATATGAGACCGGTAATGGATAAATAATAATCAATTCTTTTTATTCTTTAATATGTCACTTAGGAATTTGACTGTGTTCCAAAGTTTGCTTCTCAACATCGGGAGAGAAGATTTTGTGGGATAATCGTGAGGACATTATTGTTTTTCGAATTAAGTATTTTCACACGTTTTCTGAAAAAATGGTGGAGATTTGTATTCTAGGGAACTGATTTTTGTGTAATTATTTTTGGAATTTCCTCGGCAATACCACTTAATATTTCTGGGAAACCTGTAGTGATGATCAAGGGTTTTCAATGTCTACAGATAGCGGTTCTGAACTGGACGAAAGAAAAGGCTGCGTTCGGAATGCTATCGAAGATATGGAAAAACAACTCTTTTAGCTTAAAGATCAAGCTACGACTGTTTCGCTTCAATGTTGAATCCGTGTTGTTTGATGAATTCAACACTTGGAAAGTCACAGGAACTGTTTCAAGAAAGCTTTTAACTTTCGTTAATTGATAACTTCTATATGTTTTGAGAATTTTCTAGCCGAATAGTATTTCCAATGCCGATATTAATATTAGAACAGGTCAAGAAACCATACCCTCTATTACACGAAGAAGAAATTGGCACTGAATTCGCAAAATTGATAGCTGCATTGTGGATAAGGCGATGCAATATAACCTGCTCACACAGGAAAGTGGATCGACTTAGAAGAAGTACTTGGAGAAGAACTTAGATACATTTCTAGGAATCGTACAGGAGCAATGGAGACTCTAAGCCTCATAAGGGGAATTTTACTGACGTTATAGGTTCTAGAATCTAATTGAGTAAGTGACAACTAAAACTACAATACTTCATGAAATTCCAAAAATGTATTTTTTCCCTGCAAAAGTCATAACTGTCGAATTTTCTCATTGAAACGCCTCGACTTAAAAGTGACATTAAGGAACAAAAGTTCTTTCGTATTGTTATTTTTTTCTTCAATTTATTTAAATATCTTAGTTAGAAAAAAAAACATAGAAAAAGTTTTTGTCAGTATCACGAACAAATACCTAGACCGTTATACATTCGACTATTCGTGACAAAGGGGAAAAATAAAATTTCTTAGGAAAATTACCAAGGTCAACTTTCTAACTCCAATTTCTATACAAGTAAAATTACAAAATAAATACATTTAATAAATGTCAAACTTTTCCATGCTACTTAAGTTTTTTTTCTTTGTTTTTTCGTCACACTGGGTTTTCAAATTGAAAAACAGTCTTTGGAATTTATTGATTTTTTTTATTCATGACTCGTTTTTATTTTCCCACACTTCAAAGAACTTTTACCTATGTACATGAAAGAAAAGAATTTTATCACCACCAAAGCCAAGCCTTAACCCACAGGCAAGTCATTTTATTTCGTCACTATATAATCCAGGAAAATGAAAAAAAGAAAAGTAAGAAAAAACATGTCACAGAAAGCAGATGCCCATCAATTGCTATGCAATCTTCCAGCATAAAAACGTACCCACCCACCCCATAAAACAACCGATCCAGAGATTGTGTCCCCAATTGTACGATTATATACATATGCAAGCGAATAGGCAATGCACCATCATCATCATCATCGTCGTCATCATCATAACCGTATCCCACCCAATGCCACACAAGAACATACACCGATTTACTGGATCTTCTTCCTAGAAGCCGTTTATATTCCTTATCTTTGTCTAAACAAAAAAACAAAAAAAAAATGAAGAAAAATCGAAAAAGTAACTCCCCTCTCACTTAAGAAAAAAATAAAAATAAAAATAAAAAGATACAAATGTATCCATCCATCGTCATTCGGGCTGTTGAAATAAAAGACCACCATCAATATATCTGCAGTCTGCACTGCGCGGCAAATCCTTATCTTTTGTGTAAACTCCTGAACCCGCGGCAGCCATCAGCCATCAGACGGCACAGCGACAACAGGGGTAAGAAATAAACTTATATAAAATAGAAACTCTTGCCTCCTGCCCCAAATTCCGCCTTGAGTATAAGTGAATGTGCAGTGCAACACAATGCAATGCAGTGCAGTAAAGTGCAGTGCATCTTTGAGAATGCATCAATATTCCTTGTAAGGCGAGTGCGCGTGCTGTACTCAGTTCGATTGACCACACGCAAATTTTTTTTTCGGTATATGGTATGTCGTCGTCGCGGTCGCGTTGTGTCCGTCGTGTCGGTCGGTAAGTTGGCGTTGAAAGTGATGCCGAGTTTTGTGTTTTTTTTTTCTTCTTCTATTTTCTATTTTTTGTCTTTGGTGGTGTTCTTATGGAATTTACTTTTGAATAGAAACATAAGCGCCGCCGCCGCCGGAATTTTTCCTTGAACTCTTTTCGTATCTACTGTAAGGATGCATTTACAGGGTGTTCTGACTGAATTTTATGAAAATTCCTAGAAATGTAGGAACCAATTTTGATGGAAATTAACATTAAGTATTTTAATTTTGAATGTCCTGAAGGGAAAGCTACACCTTTGTCTGCATTTCTGCATTTGAGACGCCTGATGTTGTTTTTCATGAGGGGGGAGGTGTGTGTTTTTTTTGTAACATTAAACAATTATATACAAAATATAACATTTAGGGACAAAATCATGGTACTCAAAAATTAAAAGTGTAAGAGAAGTAATTCCATTTTGAATTGCATCTTAATCTTTTACCCCATATGTCAATATGACCCAGAGGTAATTAAAATAAATCAAAGAAATATCCTTCCAATGCTATAAAAACAAGACGAGGGGGATAAATTGAGGAAGATAAATATTGTGTTTAATATGCATTCGAGCTCTACTTTAAGAACCAAGCTGCTGCATCTGCAAATCTCTACTCTGCATCTTTCAAGACGTTCGTGGACGCATTGGGGCTACTGCCGCCGCCGTGGAATGATATCAGAAAATGTATGCCTTCTCTGCACATACATACATACATATATGTATGTAGATATGAAATGTAAAATGCAATTGGAAGCCCCTTTTGGTCGATGGTTTTATTTATACGCGTCTCCTTTTTTTTTGTTTGTTTGATTTGTATATTTTATCGAACGATTAGGTTTATACTGAAGAAATAAATACTGTTCCAATTAATTTAATGTTTTCATTATGATATCAATTTGCAGATTAAATTGTTATGTAGATGAGTAATTGAGTGTGAGTTTAATGCTGATTAAAGATAAATTATGTGAGAGTTGTTTAAAACTAAGCAAAAATTTTGAGATGCAGGAGATTATACATTATACTTAATTAATAGTTTCTTTTTGTATATATTGTAATCAATCAATAAAATCACTATCATAAATTGAATGATAAACTTAAAACTGCAGTGAATTAACCTTAGATTATCTTCCCATGGTTTGTTAGCTTTTATGTGTATATTTTTAAAGAAGAACTCAAGTTTAATGGCTGGAATTGGACTTGAGAAAATTCTTGCATCTTCAAAGAAATTTAGAAATTACTACCATTTTTGATCATGTCAAATTTATGATCATTCCACAAGCAGTTGTCTGTGGAGTGCCGCTAATGGAAAGTAGATCTGAATTTAAGGAGATTGTCTTAGGCTGCATCTGAAGTTTCATTTCCCAGATGCAAGAGAGTGAGTCAAAAGACTGACTTGAAAAGCTGGGAGGACTATGTTAAGTTAGAACTACTAAGTTAGTTAAACGAATATTATTAAGAGAAATAGAAATGTAACCCTGAAGTCTTAAAATAGTCACATGTTTCTAGATTTATTTTCTTAACTAAAGAAGCAAAAACTGAATTACAATTCATTTATTTTTTTAAGAGCAAATACAAGAGACCTATGTTCTGTACCCTCTTCATTTATATTATGTATTTCAAAAATACAAGTTTACTTCATTTCGTTGCACAAAACTGACTGGAAAGTGACGATATAAAAAATACACTGTGGCGTATACGTACTTTTCGAAACTTTTAAGAATTTAAACAAATGTTATGTTTCGTGTAAAATGGGTTCTAATATGAAGCCATAAGCCTTGAAAATAGTTAAAATATACAAAGCATATAGAAATGACATAAATTCAACCTAAATTTAAGTACTTAAGATACTTCTTATGCTGATTTTTAAAACAAAATACGAATGACAATGAAAATACAATCTTTCTGTTTTGACCCTGAATATACACATTTTCAATATCAATCTGACCTAAAAACTTATTTCTGAATAAACAATGTATGTTTGTAATTAAATATTGAATTTTCTTGAAAACTCAATTTAGAAAACCCACCTAAAAAAGTATTCATTTCAAATTAATCTCTATTTAAAATAAATTGCACTTAAAATAATTATCACATTAATCTTGTACTCCATATAAATATAAATCGATTAAATGAATTGCTCAGCCTTGCATACACCCCTCCCCCCTTTCCCCCTCCATCAAACTTTGCTACACAAAAAAAACTCCTTGTGCAATATTTCAATTTCGAATTGGAACAAACTTCGCAGATACTCGTACATACGAATATAGAAAACCTATAATTTCTGTAAAAATGACCAATTCTCTCAATTTATAAGAAACTCCCACAAACCATTAAATAACAATGAAACCAGATTCCATTTTTCCATCTCAACTCAACTCAACGACACATAAGATACTTTCTTTTCCTCAAAAAAAAAATTGGAAAAAAAAATTAACGAGAACGACTGCCAATGTGGTTACAAATGGATTTGTTTTGCAAACATTATCCGACTTACATATATATTGCTGGATTGAGATTCAGAGTTGGAGCCACAAAGTGAGACTTGAGACCGGATTGCGGGACCACCGCACCGCATGACAGAGAACAGACAAAATGCCAGTTCCATTGCGTTAAGCGCCTCATTGCGTGCGCCACTAAAATATTTATCGTATATGATCTTGGAATATAATTTGAAATTTTATCGCCGATTAAATGGTGAATTTGAAAACATTAAAATCATCGCCCGGTGCGGCTTGGCGGCGCGGGCTGTGCTAGTGCAGAGATCGTTGTTGGTCATCGTCATCGACGGACGGTGCGGTGGTGGCGTCAGACAGACGTATGATTATGACGACGCCACGCGCCCGCCAATGCCATCGCCATGCCATGGCCGGCCGCAGTAGGTGATGAAGAATTCCAATTTGTATCTTTTGCCCAAGAGCCGGAAAGATTATTTTGTATTTTGTATCTTTTTTTTATTTGTTTGTTAATTTTTAATCAGAAAATCCTGTTTTCGCACGCGTCGTTGTTGTCGTCGTCGTTGGGTTGTCGCGCGCCTGCGCTGCGTACGCGTAGCCATGGCCATTCCAGCTTATTTTATGCATAATAACCGATGATGCGTTGAAAGTTTATTTCGCATCTTAAATACTAGAAATGGGATTTTTATCTTTATGGATAAATTTGTAATTGGGTATTTTATGAGGGCAGCCGTTTAGTGCGGGCATTTTGTATCTGTGAAATTGATATTTTATGGCAAAGTATCTGTGTCTCTCAATCGACTGGAACGATGTTGAAGATGCTGGTTTTTTGCATTGCATTGCATTGCGCTGCGCTGCACTAGGCGCTGCTGCGCTGGTGGTGTCACAGATGCTTGCAAACGATTGGCGAATGGACACTTTATTGTCACTTTAACATGAGCGCGATGCAAAAAATGTATCTTTTTTTTTTGTGGAGCTGGCTAAAATATACATAGTCGAATGGATGTTAAATATTAATGCGCTGCGAATCTATGATCATGAATAAGTAATCATCACGATTTTGATAGCTTAAGTTGGAGGAACTGCCAGCAGTGTGGCTTTGGCTATATAGGACTGTGGAAGTGTGGAACTCTCTGGCAAAGTGAAGTGAAGTGAAGTGCAATGAAATGATGTGATGTGATGATGGCGATGATGATGATGGTATATGGACGAAGGTAATTTCCACTTGTCTTGTCTGCCAGTCGTTAGCAATTATTATGTCAGCTAACTTTGTTTGCAATTTAAGATTGCCTTAGAGCTTGATTTTATAGAAAGGGGGGGTTTGGGGAATGGTAAGGCAGTGATTGGTTATAGCATCAGGAAAAAGTCGTGCTATAAGTGGTAAGAGTACCTTCATATACGAGTATTGTAAAGTTGGTTGTGATTTAATGGAAATTAAATTCCTGTCATGCAAAAGGGCGATGCAATTCGATTGTTTGATATTATTGTTACCCGCACATATCTATTTATTATAATTACGTGTATCTTTATCTATCGATTAAAATTTGAATAATCGTCTTTTGGAATAATTTAAATATGAGGGCTTTATTGTGTTATAAGCAGGCTGGATGCAATTGAACATTTGTTAAAGGGCAAAGGCCTTTTGCGCTTTGTGCAACTTCGTTTAAATTTTTATGATTTGAAACAGTTTTGAACTGGGATCTTGTAGAGTTCCTTTTTATGGTAAGGATTTTGTCATATTGGTTTTTTTGAGGAACGATTTGGCTGCATTCACAAGAACTCGAACCACAATTTGGTGAATTCAACTGATCAAGAACAAACGACCTTAAAAAAAGATTCGATAAGTTTTCGCTGAATGAGCTCTGGAAGCACTGGAAAACTGGGGCTATATTTTCATCTAAAAACCTTCTTCCCTGTAAAGCTCTTTTGTGATTGAATGGCCACATCGACACATAAAGTTGTCGAAATTGGGACAACACAAATTAGCAAAAGGTTCAGGAACGTCCAATTCATCCCGAAAAAACTTTTGGCTGATTGGTTCTCAGGCTAACAACACTTATTAATGTGGGTCCATTTACGGCGAGAGTTAGAATTGCATGATTACCAACTTTAGGCCTGATTTGGAAGTCACTCATTATCATAAGGCATACCCTGAAAGGGAAATTCTATACACGGACAATATAGGAGACGGTCATGTAACGTAGAGGTGTTGTCAACTGGTCATTTTAACCTAGGTAGACTTGGGAAGTCAACACACAAGCCAACATAACCTCTGTCATTGACCAAACCAAATCTCATTAATCAATGGTTCTTCGAAGCCGTGATGAATATTGGAAGGGTATTATATTCCATCATTCAAAATAGCATTTGAATTTAAAAATAGGAAACGCTTACTGAAAGACCCTGTAATTTCTTCTCTATGTTAATTCGAAAGTCTATGATAATTGAAAACTTAAAATATGCGTTAAACTTAGCCCACCTTAAAAAAATTCAAAAACTAATAAAAGATATAGGTAAATACAGTAGCAGACATCTTAACACACTTTATAGCAGGTTTAGAAGAAATAATAAAAAAAAATAAAAAAAACAAACAAAAAATTCAAGGCCAACATCAAAAAAATCTCAAAATAATGATTCAATTCAATTCATTTTTTTTTGGTCGATGGTGGGAGCGACACGACGACGTGACGCGTCGTTAGCAATCACAACTCGTTGTTGATGGAACTTGAACTTTTGGATAAATAATTTGGTCCTCACTCCCTAAGGGGCTGAGGGTGAGGTATTTTAGTATAGAAGGGTGATTACTTTAATCACAAGAAAGATTTAACTCGTTAAGTCGAAAAAAAAACGGCATTTTAATACCAACACCACCTGCCAAGGACAATTACTCACCGAATCATAAAAATGAGAAAAAATGAATCAAATCAAAATTACCACTGGATATTGCAATTACCCGAATGAAAGTCAAAATTGGATTCGTTAAGTGAATTTTACGAGAATAAAAATTATTTTTTTTTTTATTTTGTCCTTCCTTCAAGTTCATGCTTCTTTCCGGTTGGTGGTGCTGTGTGTTTGGTTGCAATCTATCAATGTCGGATTCAAAACCAAAAAAAAAAAAAAAACATGAACATTTTTCAAACAATACCCAGCAACAAAAAAATCACAAAAAAAAAAAAAACGCAAAAGGCCTTGAAGTTGACTTTTTGTCATAATTTTAAATTTGTGTTAATGTATTGTGCGTCCCGTTGGTTGTTTGGAGAGCAAGAAAAAAAAAAGTTTAATTATAAAAAAAAAAACAAAGAGCTAACAATAAAATTTTGGTTTGTATGAAGTTTTTTTTTTTTTTTTTATTTGCAAATCTTTAATGCAGACATGATGTGAAACATAACCGGTTTAATTTGTTTTGTCTGATTTTTGATATTAGCTTGTTCTTTATATAGAGTCTGGGCAGTCTTTAAGATTCTATAAGTGGACTTTTGTTAGATAGAATATAGTTTTGTAGGTACATAATTCATAAAGTGCTTATATTTCATTTTTAAATTCACATCAACAGTGACATAACCAGTAGTTAGGGAATAAGTAAGTATGAATTAGACATAGACCTGGTGTTACTTACAACTTAAGGGTTTCCCTAGAGGAATTTCCGATCTAATGATAGGTAATTGAAAGGTTGATATCTGTCAAATTAGTTGTCAATTATTGGGCATAGGTTTCAAAATCAACATGAAAAGTTGCTGAATTTAATAAAATCAACTTTAACTGGGTTCTTGAATAGTTGAACAATAAGTTGGCAGTTGGGTTGGTTGTCAAACCACATGAATTTTGGTATTTTTTTCTGTCAGATACTATTGATGTTTCAATGTCTAAGGAACCACTTTCGAAAGTTATTTGTAGTACATTTTATGGTAGGCAACAGCGGGACAGACAATGCTTACTTTGGAAAGAAGGCGGAGACCAAGGTCCTTTTCAACAAAAAAAACTTGTCAACTTTGCACTTATCAAATTGGTTTTTTTGGCAAAATTATAAGTGTGTCTGTTCCACAATATTCTTTGCAAATTTAACATTGGACTTAGCAAATTTTTGCAAAGACTGTGCACTCTACGCAAATACCTTGCAAAATGTGCAAAAACTGTGCACTTAATGCAAAATCTTTCTTCTTTTCCGCAAAGTGTTCCACAAAGCATTTAATCGTGTTTGCACTTTGTGTTATCACTTTTCACTTTGCATTATTACAAATAAGGCAACACCGCAAAATAGGGTTACCAAACTTTTTTCAATAAAATAGAGTATCTGTTTTTTTTTTACTTTGGAGGGTGAACAAAAGCGTAGAGTTGAAAAAAAGTACAAACATTATTTTAGTTCTTAAAAGTGTTATTATTTTTTTTTTGTATTTTTAGCATAATTTAATAATTTGTTGTTCTTAAAAAAATCATATAAATCTAAATAATCTACTTTTATATTCTTGATAGCTTCATTGGTAATATCAATATGCATTTGCAAAGCGATCGTTTTCTTTGCAAACTTTTGATTAACTTATTAAAATTCGCTTTGTAAAAATAAAATTTTAAGTTTTTGTGGAACGAAACAGCATAATTTTGGCAAAGTCCTTGCCAAATTACACTTTTCAATATTAACTTTGCACTTTGCACAAAGGAATGTACGTGGAACCGAAATTGCAAAGTGAATATAAAAATTGCAATGACTTTGCAAATTACACTTCAGATTTTAAAGTTCTGTAGAAAAAAAATTGTTTGCAAATTGACGAAAAATTTGAAAAGTGAAAAGTTGATAAGTTGTTTTGTGGAATAGGGCCCAGGATGCCCGAAGCCTTGGATGGGCGCAACTTAATAGAGTCGTGCTTCGGTTCGCGAACGGGATAATTAGAGAGAGATCAGATCCTGGTTGTCGAGCCAATTTTGATGATCTACTGATGTTAGCCATACGTGGTAAAATGGGTATTGTTGTACCAGTATATGTGCTTGCTCATCAAGCCCTACGAATTATTGTATGTAGGTTCAGGACTGCAAGAGTTTGAAAATTCAGAACTACTGTACCGACCTCAAAAGAGTTGTATGATGGTTCAGGACTACAAGAGTTTGAAAATTCAGAACTGCTGTACCGACTTCAAAAGAGTTGTATGACGGTTCAGGACTGCAAGAGTTTGAAAATTCAGAACTGCTGTACCGACCTCAAAAGAGTTGTATGATGGTTCAGGACTACAAGAGTTTGAAAATTCAGAACTGCTGTACCGACTTCAAAAGAGTTGTATGATGGTTCAGGACTGCAAGAGTTTGAAAATTCAGAACTTCTGTACCGACTTCAAAAGAGTTGTATGATGGTTCAGGACTACAAGAGTTTGAAAATTCAGAACCCTTAAATTTGTTACATCTGAAAAAAGCTCATAATTCGAAGTGAATATAAAATTTTCTTTCATTACTTTATATTCATATATTATCCGCAGACACATAAATTTAATGAGAGTGGACATTACATCTTAATGATGAAGGTTATCAGATGATCCAACACAAGTTATGAATGCCAGATAGAGGAACAGAAAGAACACATCTAGATTTTGAATGAGCACTTTCTTCTTATTACTAATGTTCACTGTGATACTTGATTTTGGTAATCAAGGGAATTTCACTCCAAAATCGCACTATCACTTTGACATTTATGTGAATTGTTTGGTACTGTCAACTTAGATGTCTTCTTAGATTGAATTTTACCTCAGTCCCAGATTTCAACCGGAAGAAAATTTTACTTGATTGTTTTTTTTTATTAAAAATAATAAAAATTTTAAAATTGTGAGGGGGAAGAGTGGGTGTTCTATATTTTTATTGAAACCAACACGAAACTTCTGATATTTTATTAAAAAATACATGACGTGTAGTTTTCAATTCAAAAAAACATAACTTATTTTTCAAAGGGAGTTATTTAACTACCCCCCCCCCCCTCCGTTCACGCGTCTGCCACTTGGCCAGGTTATATTATTCATTTCAACATTCAAACGTTGTATCTTGCTCCGAAAATAGGCCAACCAACTGTTCTTCAAAATTATGCCAGTCCTACCGAGTTCGTCTACATAACTTTAGATTGGTATCGCGTCCGTAGCCGATGTGATAATCTCTTTTATGTTTAAAAATAAAATTGCGAACTTCAAAGTAGGAACCTACATATGCCAGTGTGTGTGTGTATTTTTTTATTCAACTCTACAACAACAACCGAAATTCATCAAGAACAGAAGTACATAGTTGATATCATCATCCTATTCGCAGTTTTATAGAGGTATTCGTATATTATTAATTCGTTCAGTAGTGCGAATTTTTTTTTTTTGATTCGTAAGGCCTTTGAATTTTATTCAGTTTTTTTTTTTGTTTTTTTTTTTTGATTGTTCACTGCGAAGGTCATTGTGACGCATGAAACTACAAGCTAAATAAAATTTTATATACATACATACTTGTATCATCTGTTGGTATGAACTAATGTTTATAATATTTTTTATTTATTTTTTTATTTTGCGTGTGTATTGAATCCGTCTAGACGTTAAACACACGAACCGGAACAAATTTTAATGGTCTTTGGGTTTTGTAATTTATTTTTGTTTTTTTTTTGGTTTATTTCTTTTTTGACATAAGGCTAATCTGGTGTGCTGAATGATGATGTTGATGATGATGACAGTTGCGCTATAGAAATAGAAAATAATGCAAAATTCCGTCATCAAGAAACATACCTTCCTAAATTTGAATATTTTTTTTTCTGGGGGCTTTGATAAATAATTGATGGGTATTTCCAAGATTTCTAAGAACTCAAATGGTTTATGGATGCGTTTTAATATAAGATAAAATCAATTTGTAGTGAAGGTAGGTGGAAAAGATTAATTGAATTTTCTTGACTAAGTGACCATGATTTTTGACTAAAAATAAGGTAATCTTAGTGCAGACAAAAGTCAGATATGGCAGTGCCCAAACAATGACTGACAAAAAGCTGACAATATCCAAATTCCCTCCAACTGTTCACACGGTAACCAGAATTTGTCCCAAAGCCTTACAATTTCATTATCAGATGGTTGGCTGATGACAGTTCTTTTACAATGACATTCCTGACACACAAGACTCAGAAGATCCTTTGAAATTAACCGATTTCAATGTCTGCCTCTCGTTTATCTCTTAAATTGATTTAATCAACTTTATGTCAAATGTCATCTTCTCGCTACCCAAATCCACGCCAGAAACTCAAAACTAAAGCAAAACGTCAAAATAATCAAAAATTATGATTATTACAAAATCCTTGGGGCATTTGAAAAAAAAAAACTAAAATTCAATTAACCTACACTCCACGTGCCAGTGTCAATATTTATTTCCCTCCATAGTCTTCTTCAAAAACTAACATCTTTTTTATCCACAGAGGTACCTAAATAAATTTCACACAAAGCATAAATTAGAAGAAGCCTATAACAGATGCACGTGTGCCTGTGCAGTGTGCAGTTTGCAGTGCATCTATTCTGTACTGTATCTACATATAGAAAACTTCACACAGCATAAACATAAACAGCGATTAAAATTCAATAAAATCGTCATGATAATAACGATAATTGTGTAATTCATATACAGCTAAGGATTGTGCCGGGAGGAGCGGCGCGGCGGGGGGGAGGGCTAATGGGGACTGCACTGCACATGTATATATGTATATATTGCCTGCGCCATTACAGAATGTATGCATCTACAAACCAAATCGTGTAATGTCACTCATTCGTTCGTAACGTGTTTCAGTTAGTTTTTTTTTTTTATATTTTGTATTTTTTATTTTGTGCCATTTTGTGGTTGTGTCGATTAGTCTGAGGAAAAGAGAGTCCGTCAGTAGCTGTTAAAAACCACCGCACAATTGCAGTGCAGGGCTATAATACGACGACAACTATGTACGAGAGTGTACTTGTACAACAGCAGCCGCCAACTTGCATCTATTTGTATGCAGTTTGATTGTGTGCTAATCCAAGGTCGCAATTGGCACGATTATTCCTTGCACCCTCTTCCGCCTTCTTTGGCATGAGTTCCAGAACCCTGATGCCCCTCTTCAACCACCCGACTGCACCTCGCACAGTCACCGCAAAGTTCTGCATCTGCATGCATTCTCTACCCCATTCTCTGTATCTTTCTGCATGCATAATATGCCTTCGTTTACATGTCAGAGCCGATGTGATGGCGATGGCGATGGATGGAAGCTGGAACTGCTCTGTTGTTGCAGTTGCTGGCTTTTTGCAGTTTTGTTGGCAGTGCCAAAGCCAATGCCTGCCTTGGATGCATGTTGTGCCTTTTACTTCCCCGATGCGGCTTAGCCCATAGCCTGCGGGCTATATTCTCTCTCTCTGTGGCTATTGAGTAGTACGAGTATATGTCAGCTAGCCCAGGCCCAGGCTCAAGCTCAGGCACTAGGAACCAGAAACCATTGCCATCACAATTGCTATCGCTATCGCTATCGTTGCTTGCATTGATCAGAGCAGCAGAGAGATGGAGGAAAAATTAAAATGAAAATGAAAAAGTTAATAATAATTGGTAAATGTAATCGCATTATTGCCACATAGAGAGTGAATGAGCGATGATAGAATTGTTGTTCGCCTGTTGCTGCTGCATTTCTGGCTGCAGTTGCATATACTCGTACCTACCTTCTATGTATATTAAACGAGAGTTGATTAATAAAAAAAAAACTATATAAAGATGCAGATACTCGTATCTATAGGGCTTAAGGTTTGCGTTTTTAATTTTTTTTGTCGTTAAAACACTCGTACATATGGATGATGTGTGGTTTTCGTATAATGCACATAGTTGTTTATATTGTTTGCGGTATTAATGGAATTCTGTCATGCTGTGGCACGAGCACATGACGAGTATCGTTGGTGTATTTAATTCGTCTCTGACAATAAGGCTGAGTGGCTTGGGAATTTTTTTTTTTTGAACTTAGAGTTTTTCTTTTAAAATAATTTTAAGACCTTACATTAAGGTCCATCATCAATTGACCTCATCATTTTCTATACATTTTTAATAACATAACCTTAAAACAAAATTTCATCTATTTCCGGGTTGATTTTCATAGTTTTAATATCAAAGGGCACGGTTGTACCCAGCCAAGTTCTTAGAAACTACGCCTTAAGAATAATGTGTTAAAAATTCGCTCAAAATGGAGTTCCACAAGGCAGTCATCTAGGCCCAATACTATTCATTTTAGTAAGCGATGGCGTTGCCAACCTTTTTGAATGACATCTTTGATTGATTCTCTGTCTGCTTGTATTTACTAAGCGTTGAGTAAATTTAAATTACGGTTAAATTAAAAATGAGGACCAGTTTTTATCTTAAGTAGTTAATTCCATTGTTATATTATTTTTCATCCATCTTAAAGTTCCTAAAATTTCTCACCAAAAAACTTAAACTAAAATAAACTGACCAGAAGCATATGTATTTGTATGTATGTATAAGAAATTGGATTTCAACAAAAGAGTCTAACACATTTCCGGGTGCAGGGAAGCCTTAAAATAACAAAAAACCAAGTAGTAGCCTTTCAAAACGACAAACTCAATTAATACCTTCTGCTTGCTTGACCATCATCTCATGTGTCCCTAAGGAACATAAAAGAAGCTAAAAAGTTCTAATCACGCACAGGTAGGGCAGCCGCAGCAGTAGGCAGTCAGGAGAGCAGCCAGGTAGATAGCTTTGCTGCTGGAGTTGCTCAACCTGATTTGAATCTCACCATCCAAAAACCTAAAAAACCCAAAAAAAAAAGGAACTCCAAACCTGCTCCTAGTAAAATTGTGTTCCCGCATATTTTGGATCATCCTGATTATAATATCATGTATGGAAACAAAAGTCAGTTCAAAAATAAACAAAGAGAACATAAAAATTCCCCCAAAAATGACCATTCAAAAAGGCACAATTCTCTTTGCATGTATGCATGTGTTATAGGACATAACCCATATGTGGTCAGTAATACTTAAGAAGAAAAAAAAACTACCTGCTTGACCAGGCTAAAGAGCCATTGTCCCCGATATCAAACGAATCTCTATTATTTTTTAATTTCATTGTCCTGATTTCTAATCGCACATTAGAGACACTTTTTATCCCACGCATTTTTTAATATTAGATTTTTTCTTATGTTAAACTTGATTTTTATATCGAATCCAGTTTTTGCAATAGAAATTTACTTTGACGAAGGTCAACAAGGTTTTAAGGTAGGTATTGCAATGGTTGTCTATTTATTCAGCTCTTTATACATGACCAAATGCAAGAGAACATAGTCGAGTTTTTCTCAAATTATAGGGCTGCTAGCGAGACAAGAAAAGTCTCAGTCTTGTCAACATGAAATTGTGGCAAGACGAAAGGAGAGAAGAAGATACTAGTTAAAAAGAATTTAAAAAATTTCGTTGGTCTCGTCTCTATTCGGATTCTATAGTTTAAGTAGCCAAATCTATTATAAAGTATTTGTGTTTTATTTACTGCTGCATAGCTAGCACTGAAAAATTTCTTTCTTTAAACAAGAACAATTTGATTTCTTGCGAAAGAGAATCCAGCAAAAAAATAGCAACTGTGCTGTTGATATATTATATGGAGTGAGTTTGATCGTTTTATTTACTGGAATGCTGCACTAGCTATGCAGCAGTGAATAAAACACAACTAGTGTACATTTTTGAATTCCATTTATTTAAGAATAATGACAATTCAAAAATACTTATGATTGAAAGAGATTTAGGCAATTTTTATGACCGGTCCTAGTTTAAAATTGACATTTAAAACGCAATATTTTATGTATGTTAAAATTTCGTTTGTTCTGCATAAAAATAGCTAGTCAAAAAATTGTGAAATGTCAAGATTGCCAAAATGGTCTCTTTTTGTGGTTAGAACTTATGTTTGATAAGATTCAAAAAAGAATCTGATAAAAATAGAAAGAATTTCTTTTCATTTATTAAAACTTTGACATTGACAAAGTAAAAGTCGAATTTACTCAAGTTTCTATCCAATTATAAGTGATTAATTCAGTAAAAAAATAATGAATACAAAAATAAAGCAAAATGTGTAAAAATATAAAAATTAGATGTATTATATGACACGAATTGTTGTCATTACTTTGTCAAGTTAAACTTGTTATTCACTGATTTTTTGATAGTGACGTATGTCTAAAAAAAAAAGTTTCAATTTGTAGAGAGTTTCAATTTAAATTATAAAAACAAATTTATTTTATGTCAATAACTTCAAAATGACTTGAAAATTTCCAATAGCAGCGGTGGCGCTGTGAGTGCACATTTCGTTTTGTAGTTCAATAGGCGGCGGCGCTGTAGGTTGTCATTCTTTTTGACAGATCAATATTGTTTGTTCTATCTGATTTCATTTTTTTAGTTTTTGTAATTTATTTATCAAAAATATTATTCCAAATCTATTTATTTTTAAAAAAATTCTTGAAGCAACATGGATAGATTTATTTCATACCAAGAACAAGAAACTTGAAATTTAAAATTATAATAAACTTATCTCATCATCTCACGGGATAATAGTTAGATAATAATAAAAACGCACATCATATTAATAGTAGAGTTTGAGTTGAGTCAAAAGTCAGTTTATTTATAACATCCCTGTGCCAAATTTCATCCAGATCCGTTCAGCCGTTCTAGTGTCACTATAACACGACTTTCTTTTATATATATAGACGTATATCCGGTCAGCTAGTTGAAATTATAAATGACTCATATTCAAGGGCCTACAAGACAAATTTCTTGCTTAACAAATAAACTTAAATTATTTTTAAGGAAATGTATAAAGTCTAAAAATGTTCCTCTAAGTCTAATTTCAGTGTTTTTTTAGAGGAAGCAAACAAACTGCTCTAATTTTAGTTTCAAATTTAGATGCCTTCAATTTTTTATTTTGCTCTGCAAATTATTATTTAATTAGCTAAAATTTCGGAACGAACTCTATCTGTTCGATGAATCAATTAAACTTCATACGCATACTTGTAAAACCTTCAATACTATCTTTGAGATACATATTTTTGTTTCTGATTAACTATTTACTTTAATCAATTTTATTTGCTCATAAACATTATGTGTATCTTATCAAATCCCCAAGCTAAAATAAGAAAATATTCGAAAATAGATTTTGTATTTCAATTTAATTATGAATTTTTAATAATTAGAAGCATCGGTGGTTCAGTGGTAGAATGCTCGCCTGCCACGCGGGCGGCCCGGGTTCGATTCCCGGCCGATGCAAATTAATATTTTTTTTAAAAAGTTTAGAAAACAAATAAATTTCATAGATTTAAAGATGATTAAAATTTGTTTGTATTCTTTTAACCACTTTTTTGTTCATTTCAAATCAAATGATAATAAAATGAAAAATAAATATAAAAGTCAGTCGGCATTTAATTGATTATAATTTATTACAATCATAATTATGCTAATCAAGAATTTTTAACTTTGAGTTGCAAATTAGATTTTGTATTTATTATATGCAGAGAATTATTGGAAATTTGAAAACTGGTTAATTTTGAATGCTCATATTTCTTTATCTATATTTTTGGTACTCGTTTGAAAATTTATTGGATCTTCTTAAATATTCAAATATTCTTTCTTCTTCAAATTTATTTTCCTGCGTTTCTATCAATCAAAATCAATTCATACAAATTCCAGTTTTATTTACACACAAGACCATTTGTTTTTTTTTTTTTTCAAAAACCTTTCGTTTATTCAGTGAACTACTGGTACTATTTTTGTGTTAAAATTCAAAAATAGATTGAATTGAACTTAAACAAACACTATCAACGTTTGACATTTGTGTGTTTTTGTTATTTGTCACTTCACAATTCTCTTTTAGCCAAGTTTACTCGTTTCGTTTGGTTTTTTTTTTATCTATTTACCTACCAACATCCAATTCGTAATACGTAACTCTTGTTCATTTTTTCTGTTCAAATATTGGCGCCAAAAATACATTGTCAATGACCTAAACTAACTTAAACTGTCAAATTAGATTTGTTTACCTACTCGTTATTATTTCGTGTGCTTACACGCCTTTTGTTACGCTTGTCGAATATGACAAAAAAAAAAAATCTTTTTCAAATTCAACTAATTAATTTGGAATGTTCTACAAACTCAGTCATTGTAATAGATAGATAGATAGTCGGTTTTTTTGTGTTCTTGATGTGCGTTGAACGAGCATAAAAGGTGGCGACCGTCATAGGTACATAATAGGGGTCATACAAACAGTGTGTCCCATAATTCCCTCTCAGATTGTCAAAACTGTCATATTCTATTTTCTCCAATTTGAATCTAGGTACGAGTAGTTAGGAATAGGGACGTATCAGTGTATAATCCAACACAAATCGAACAGTGCTACGATGACAGTAAAAATGACAGCTAACACAACGTGCAAAAGGAGGTGTGCTCTCTGCTCTGTCGACTCGAGTCGATTTCGAGTTGGAGTTGGAGTCGTAGTCGATGAGATTATAGCAGGAGACACCAAGTCTTCCTTGCAAACCTTAAAATAAAAAAGGTTCATGGACGTTTTTTCCAACAAAAAAAAAAGAAAAAAAAAAAAAAAAAGAATCTAATCGTTAAATGCCTCCAGGGCAGCATCGAACGTTGTAAAAATATCGAATAAAAAAAATGAAGTAACGAAAAACAGGGATGTGTGGGAGAAGAAACGCTCTGGTTTTTCCATTCTTCTCGTGTCTGGTCTCTGGTTAAACGGTGACAGTAGCAAAGTCGATATAGGTAGGTTAGTTAAGTGCATCACCATGCGATGCCATGCCATGCAGTGCAGATGGGAAGACCCTTAGAAGGGATGTTCGATATATCTCTTTACTCGAAAGGATAACCCTATATTCATATTCGATGTATGTATATGCATATTGGTAGCAGATTAGTGGCAAGTGTTTTGACACCTTTGGATGCTTGGGGCACCTTTAGGAGTGCAGAACTATTAATTAAAATGATGCGCATTGATTTGTGTGGGTTGAAAAAAATGTATGGTAAAATTGAAAGATCTTTAAGAGCATACTGTGTAAGAGGTGCTTAGAGTAAGGGCTTGGAACTAAAAATAAGAATGCTAAGGTTTTTTAGGACCGAAGGTGTTCAAGAAGTGGAATTTATTTTTATGGATTATGTGAGTTTTTTTGTTCATACGTCAATTTCAAATTTTCTCAGAAATCGGACTGCCACAAGATTCTGTCTTAGGACCCTTATTTTTTTTTTTTTGATTTTCTAGTAAAACAAGCTTAACGAACTTTAATTTAATTTGGAGACGATGAGGATTTTTTTAAGTCCACTTGAAGTTAATTTTTGAAGGGGTTAGGAAAGAAGTTGATGTCACAAAAAATTCTTAGAACGGGCGAAGAGATATGGATGGTCATCTTACGTCGAGGTTATGTCAACTGGCTACCGATGTTGTATGATTTTGCAGAGATTTATGAGATGTTATCCGTCAAGTTAAAGTCATTTAAAATTGATTTATGAAAATTTACAAATTAGTTATATAATAACTGTTATCGATTGCCATTAATTTGATATACAAATTTATCTGAGAAAGCTTCAAATAATCTTACTTAATGCCTTATTATATTGATTAATGTCTTTAAATCGTTTATAAAAATTATAACTTCAAACCCCCCCGCATCAAAAAACACACACACTCAATACAATTTATCTCTTTTCTGAAAGTATTCTCGACTGTGAAATCTTAAACCTCCCAAAAAAACAAACGAGATTTATTTCAAATGTCAATGAAACATCAATCAAATTCAAATAACCAGATATTCGTATATGTATCTATAACCCCTGATTATATATTTTATTATAATAATTCGCCATTCTCTAAAGATACATTTGTATCTAATATACTGCAGCCATTCCCCGGAGCTGTATAATAATAAAATTGTATGCATGTACCTACTACATATACTCCTCGTGTGTATAACTTTGTACATAATTCAACAACAATAAATACAAAAAAAAAGAACAAAGATTACAATCTATTATTTTATTCATGTCCAATAGTCTAATATCTAATTTGTATCTTTGAAATTGTTTTGCATATATGCTCGCATACAACATGTGCATTGTGCATTATTTTGTTGGTTGCAACATTCATTTTCAATTTTTTTTATATCTGTGCGAATGTTAGTTTCTTTTTTTTTCTAATTAAAATGTTAATCCTCGTATCGGTGATCTTTCAGGTTGTTCCTTTTGCAACAACAATAATCAAAAACCAAAAACCAAAAACAAAAAAAAAACATCCATTTTAGCCAAAAGCAACAAATCGCAGAAATCAAAATAGTGTGCAACATGGAGTTAAGCATAAAAAATGGAGTCCGACAAAAAAAAAATATTATTATTATTATTATTATTTCTACGAAGCGAAATCCCAACCCATAAAAAGCCAACGCCTTCGCCTCAAAGTGTTCTTTGCGAGTGTACTTGTCATGTTGAATACCTGCTGCATGTTGTATGCAGTCGGTTTGAGTATGCAATATTGCAGCGACGGCGGCGCATACAGAAACAGAAGTAAATGCCAAATTCAGAATCGACCACCTCCGACCGCTCGATCGTCCACCTTATCCATACTGTACCCGTACCGTACCGCACCGTACCGTTTTTCTCTCCGTCACAATTTGTCTGAAATAAATCAGATTAGTGGCGGAAAAAATTTACATTCGCCTGCCCATGGACTTCTATTTTAAAACCCAACCAAACCAAAACAAGGATCCTTTGAATTCATTTTCATTTGGCGATGTGGAGGAGTGGGCCGCAATATCTATTCCTCAAAAACAAAAGCGGCCAACCAACAGCACCTTGAGGCACTAAGGTGTGAAATTTGTTTAAATAAATTGAGCGTATTTTTTTTTCTACTAGGTACTGTATAGGATTAGAGATTGCGTTCAATGTTCAAGTGATATGAACCCGCGCCCGCATATTCAATAGAGGTGAAGGTGCACGCGTGGCTTCGTCGTCGTCGTTGGTTTGACGTTGCTGCATTTTCAAAGCTGCAGCTACTAAATGCTGTCATGTAGCTTTGTTGGCAAATTGTTACACAATACGAATTAGTGTCCGGATATATTAGAGTTAACAAAACGAGTGACGCTGACTATGCGCTCAACAACGCCACTGCGCCGGCCACTGCACCCGCCTCGCCTCGCCTCACCACCATAAGTGTTTTGGCGTATTAATGCTCCCGAATGGCAATGCTATCACATCACACATAGTTCATTAGGCTTATACCGCTTATACACAATCCATCCACAAGGTGCGGCTTTGTTTTGTTTGAAATGCTTCCAGGTGAAATGCTAAGCTGAGCTGAGCTAAGAGTATCCTTCTAGAAATGAACTGATGTTTGTATAAGTTTCCATAAAGAAGGGATTAACTTTGGTCTTGGTTGTCAATCATTTATAATATTTAGGACAAGCATTACGAGCACAGGAACACAAACATATTATACTCGTACTGTCACACCCTTTGGATTAGTTGGAAAATTTCATTGCTAATTTATTGATATTTTGAGACTCTTGACTGCATACTTACGATGCGATGTGAAGGACATTCTACTAAAACATTGTCACGTAAAATGGACAAATTAGAGTGGGCTGAGATTGGGGGGTTGACCTGATCGGACTGCAAAAATTTTAAAACTTGACGAATGACTTTTTACTTTTTTTTAAGTTGTTTTCATAGTTTTTCATTCTTTAGAATATTTTGATTGGAATGGTCACACCTTTTTATATTTTCGTTATAACTTGTGAACTAAAGCGAAATTGAAAATTTATGTTAAGAGAATTTTTGTTTAAAATACAATTTTCCGTCGAAATATATAATTTATTTTTTTTCTAAATAATTTGTGTATGAGAAAATGGTCACACTATCTACTCACTGCATTTCTCCTTGATTGACCTTGCAACTCAAAAAGCCGAATTTGAGAACAGAACTTAAAAACTTCCCAATCAAATTGAACTTAGTGGTTTATTTCTAATCTCAATTTTTCGGCACGTATTCAAATACAAATTAATAAAATAGAGAAATGTTGTAATTCACAGTGAATATTAAATGTCATTTTTGGCCCTATCTGTGTCTTTTTTCTTCTTTGACAAGCACCTAGGTCAGGTATAGTGTGTCTTTCTGATAATTGCAGACCTGCACCCAAATTTGAAAATTAAAAAAATATTCCCACAGTTCTTTTGTGAGCCTTTCACCTGCATAAATAAAATTAAATTTCAACACTTTTAAAATCGACAGCAAACTTTCAAAAGAAAGCGCCACCAATAAACCTGTCATCGTAGTTGACAGCTTACAAAGCAATAATCAAAATTATCACCCACAACATAAAAAAAAATAGACCCCTTTCCCCTCCTCTAACCATTCCCAACATCAAACATACATACGAGTGCATCGAATTGAATTGAAATGTCAATGCACATCCACAATATTACAGCGACAGCAACCACAATGCGATAATTTATGTTCAGAATCCATTACACCCAATGTCAGTCATCATCATCATCACCGTCGTCGTTCGTCGTCGTCATTATTATCATCCCACCCAGAGTCAGAGCCAGAGTCAGAGACAGAGTCAGAGCCAGCAGAGAGTCAGAAAGCCAGAGCCAGCTAGTCAGTCATCAGTTCCATATTGCAACCAAGAAGAAGTGACAACAAAACACTGAGCAACAATCAAACCATAACCATACACCGCCACACAGCAGACAGCACAAACTCACGCCAGAGGGCGCCCCCATATCAACGAAATAAAAAAACAAAAGAAACTTCCACAATACAAAAAACAAACAACAGCGCCAGTGGTAGAAAGTGGCCAAACCGAAGGAGAGCGTATTCAATATGTCACAAGTTGTCGTTGCCGTAGTCGCTGTTGTATACGAGTAACTATAGTCTTTGGAATGACGACGACGATGACGACGAAGGAGCATCATGGCCACTGGCCTCACCAGCAGCAGCAGGAGCAGCAAAAGCAACAGTGCCGCAAAAATTGCATCCCGAGATGACAAAATGACACAAAATGTCAAAAAAAAAGAAGAACTCTAGTCTAAATTTTTTGTCCAATCTTTGACCATCTTCCATTAGAGTTGGCATTGGGGTGACGTTTGATCAAACCAATTTTCCAATTATCCATCTAAGCACAGGTACGAGTATGTATGGCAAACTACACCAAGGAAGAAAAAATTGATTATCACAGGTGTCCTTAGACTTTGCCACATCATACCACACCACACCACACCACACACCTCAGATGCCGATGGCTGGAAATCTGTCCAAAAATTATCGAAGGAGCCACTGACTCCGTATACGAGATCAAAGAGATTCCATTAACAACTTTCATCCATCCAAACATTCCCATTACCATTCCCGTTCCGACACACACACTCACTCGCACTTGGTTCGTCAGGGAGCAGACCGGTTTCATGAGTATAGGTACATAGGAATAGGAGCAGTGAAGGTAGCACTAGAAGCATCCTGGACCATCTCCTCTTCCTCCTCTTCCTTGTTCTCCTGCCCACTCTGCCCACTCTGTGACCATAAACTCAATTTGCAAGCGTTTGCGGATGATGTCGCTTGATGATGCTGGAGGATATTGGTTCCTCTGTTTCTCAGTCGGACGCAACTGGCAAGACACTTGTCTGCGTGTTTCTACATCTTGTTCCCTTTTCTCTGGACGGCTCAGCTATTGCGACCAACGACGACCGACGACGGACGGTTGCCTTGCTGGGTGATGATGCTGGATGATGCCGATGCCGATGCCGATGCCGATGCCGATGTCGATGCCGATGGTGATGGTGATGATGATGCCAATCGGTCCAGAGGAGATAGAATGATGGAATGCATCAATGGTCAGTGAAGTGTGTGTTGGCGAGTTTAGTTTTTATACTGATGGTGGCTATTGGATTGGGACCGTTTTTGTTTTTTTTTCTTTGGTTTTTGTGTTTGGAGGACACCTGTGGAGGCTGATAAGAGGAATGCATATGCATGGACATCAGTATGTTCCTGTCTCTCTCTCTCTTCCATTCTCTCTGGCTTTGTTTTCTCGCACCATCATCGTCAGCTTTGGAGTCTTTTTGAAGTTAATTTATTCTTAAAACGGTGTGTTCCGGATTTTCATCGTTTTCCTTATTGATGGTGGATATACGACATACGAGTGCGTTGTGGGTGTTTAAAGGAGCATATATGTGACATCGGTGGCAGTGGCATGTTTTGGCAAGCTGATTGCGCAAATAGACCAACATATCGATGCAAATCCAGAACCAGTTCCAGACCCAGTGTCAGACTTCTAGGCCAGTGCCAATTCTCTTTTTCTGTGACACGATGATGTTCCTTGCAGATGCCAAAGTCTAAATTTGTCACTAAATGGATTTCGATATGCATAGATGGCCATAAGGAAAGGTCCAAAAGGAAAGGTGTTGTTGTTTTTGTATTCCTATGGTTAACATTCTGTTCTGAACTGATCGATTGATTGCAGGTTGCAAACAACACAAAAAAAAAAAAAAAAAAAAACTATCTAAGTGGGTGTAATGGAGAAGGAAACTTAGCAATTAAGAGGGATCAACTCCAGGGTTTTATCCAATTAACTTTCGGATGAAGAAAAAATAAAACAGAAAATGGAAGGAAAAAAAATTAGGGCTTATGTGGAATTTGTTACAAACTAACTAGTTTGTGTTTCTCATACATGCATGAATCATACATGGGGAGGATAAAATTGCTAGAGAGGTGGGGGGGGGGGGTGATGGGGTAAAGAAGTTTAATGAAATTTGGATCGAAATGTATATTTGCATTAATTTTTTAATGTTTGACAGTTGGTCAGGGTCGGTTGGAAGGGTTACGTCTTTTCATTGTCCTTAGGAATGAAGCCCGCCGGAAAAGATTAACGTCACTTTTCACGTTCGAGTCTTCGGAAATAGATTAAAATTTGACCTTGGGTGTTCGATTCTGATAAATCGAATTAAAAATGTCATAACATACAAAATCCTACAAAGCTTGCATATTTCCCATGTTGTCTACCATTTACATGAGGGGCAACAGGCCCCCACTCGATTTGATTTCGTATTGAATATGGTTTCATAGCTTATTTGTATGCATTATTTAAAAGTAAATAATTTTAATGTAAAACATATACATATTTGATTAGCCCCGTCCCCTCCTAAATTTTTCTGGTTCCGCACCTGCATTTTTTTTTATTATTTTGTCTGAGAAGTAAAAAATTTTAAAATCAATATTTCCAACTTACCTTATGGGCTCTGATGGGGGCGCCCTCAGAACAAGCTAACGTGACGTCCACCAGACTCTCGTCCTGTAATAATTGACTAAACACCCCTAACAGGTTGGATTGATGATTGTTCCACCTCAAGCAGTAGTGCTCACTGCCCATGTCGGTGACAGCTTACGCTGCTGTAAAAAAAGGATATAAATCAAAATCAATTAAAAATTCGTATAAAAATTAAAATAAATAAAAAATGTATTCTCTTATTCCGTAATTTCTATAGAGCTACGTGCGTATACACCTTCAGATTCAGACTTGTCAATAAAACTAGATAGATATTTGTATATAGAGTATAGAACCAGACTTTAGTATGTGTACCTTCATTAAGCGCGCATTTAATTACTGCTCATGTTCGATGTCCAATTCGAAATCAATATTCAGGGCGCGCATTTTATTCTACGAGTACCATCAGTCGACGACGGACGACCACAATACCGCCAACACTGCGCTGCGCTAGCTTCACTTGCGCAACACGAGAAACTCATCTAGAAAAAAGCCTCCGCTTCGCATGAGAAACACATTGCGCATCAGGATGAAAGAGACACCTTAACATGCGCGCACATGGGCGCATATGTTATAGCAATATAAATACATACACACATACAGTGCAATAGCTGGTAATTAAGCGTGTACGCGAGCGCAATTTGACCGCTTTAATTATTGTGTAAATGCGTGTCGGGATGATTGCACGCAAAAGTGGTTCTGTACATTTCATTTCGCATGGATACAAAAATGAAAAAAAGAAAACAAGAAAAGAATAGGGGGGGGGGGGATCACGATGCGATGAAGAGGGAACGAATCGCATTGAAGAAATTTGCGATAAATGGATACCGAAGTGAATTCTTCTCCAGACAAAACATAATTTGGAATGGAATATTATGTTTTAGTATCTGTTTGCACTTGTTTTATGCAAATTTATGAATGCGATGGTTCTGTGTTTTTTCAGGGGGTTATGAATGAAGGAAACATGAAGAAATTGAAGTACAATGGAGGGGAAGAGGATCATGAACAAGAAGTGATATTGAGAAATGAGGGGGAAGGCGGAATAAGCACAACAAGACTGCAAGAAATTGCTCTTAATATCTAGTGTAGTATTTAAATAAGTGCCAGTTGATCATTTCACACGAAATGATCTTTCTTTCTTCTTAGGGTATTCGAAGTTGGGGATTTAAACACAGTCAATATTTTATGGGGTTCCATATCATTCAAGGGGTTGAAAGACATCGATTTAATACTCGTGATCTTACTTTAAATAAGTGTCAGTTCATCCTTTCGCAAGAATTGATCTTTCTTTCTTATTAGGGTATTCGAAGTTGGGGATTTATACACAGTCAATATTTTATGGGGTTCCATATCATTCAAAGGGTTGAAAAACATCGATTTAATACTCGTTGTTTTACTTTAAATAAGTGCCATTTGACCACTTCACAAGAAATGATCGGTCTTTCTTATTAGGGTATTCGAAGTTGGGGATTTATACACAGTCAATATTTTATGGGGTTCCATATCATTCAAAGGGTTGAAAAACATCGATTTAATACTCGTTGTTTTACTTTAAATAAGTGCCATTTGACCACTTCACAAGAAATGATCGGTCTTTCTTATTAGGGTATTCGAAGTTGGGGATTTATACACAGTCAATATTTTATGGGGTTCCATATCATTC
Organism: Scaeva pyrastri; assembly: GCA_905146935.1. Taxonomy (NCBI): domain Eukaryota; kingdom Metazoa; phylum Arthropoda; class Insecta; order Diptera; family Syrphidae; genus Scaeva; species Scaeva pyrastri. The sequence goes on along the minus strand of LR989929.1, from coordinate 8,953,762 downwards.
AAAGGGTTGAAAGACAACGATTTAATACTCGTGATCTTACTTTAAATAAATGTCAGTTCATCCTTTCGCAAGAATTGATCTTTCTTTCTTATTAGAGTATTCGAAGTTGGCTATTTATACACGATCAATATTTTATGGGGTTCCATATCATTCAAAGGGATGAAAGACATCGATTTAATACTCACGATCTTACTTTAAATAAGTGCCATTTGATCATTTCACAAGAAATGATCGGTCTTTCTTATTAGGGTATTCGAAGTTGGGGATTTATACACAGTCAATATTTTATGGGGTTCCATATCATTCAAAGGGTTGAAAAACATCGATTTAATACTCGTTGTTTTACTTTAAATAAGTGCCAGTTGATCATTTCACAAGAAATGATCTCTCTTTCCTATTAGGGTATTCAAAGTTGGGGATTTATACACAGTCAATATTTTATGGGGTTCCATATCATTCAAAGGGTTGAAAGACAACGATTTAATACTCGTGATCTTACTTTAAATAAGTGTCAGTTCATCCTTTCACAAGAAATTATCTTTCTTTCTTATTAGGGTATTCGAAGTTGGGGATTTATACACAGTCAATTTTGTATGGGGTTCCATATCATTCAAAGGGATCAAAGACATCGATTTAATACTCGTGATCTTACTTTAGATAAAATTGAGCAGTTTTTTGAAAAAAAAAATGACCGAAATTGCATAATTTCGGGTAAGATTCTAAATATACCCTTGCAAGTCCAACTCTCCACTAAGTATTCGAAATGGGTACAGTTTTTTTTATTTTTTAATCATTTTGCATAATTTTAAATAAAATTCTAAATATACCCTTGCAAGTTCTTAAGACAAAAAGTCTCCAAAAAGATAAAGACAAAAAGTCTCCAAAAAATATTCAAAATGGGTACAGCTCTTGCCTCAGAAAAATATCGAAAACTATATTTCAAAAAACAAAACTCCTAAAACTTACGTCACACAAAAGCGTCTGTCAGTCATCGGTGTATGTCGTGTCAAAACAAATCTTTCATTACCGTCATTTACTTTAATTTATTGTTTTAGCTTTAAATGTGTATATAGAAAAAAAAACAATACAAAAGCAAAACAACTTTCGAAAACCTCATAAATATTAATTTGTCTAAGGCTACATATCCGTCTAACTAATTTTCTAATTAAGTGTGCTTCCCTGGCTTATTAATATTATATTGTTTTTTTTTTTTGTATCTAAAGTTTGTATGGGTATGAAAATTGTACCCTGTGACGAGTGTGACTTAAGGTGTTATGGTGACTTCGACAAAATCTCGCAACTCGACAGAAAAAATAATGAGAAGCTATTCAAGTGGAGACAGTAATAGCTTATGATGTTGAAGATGGTTGATGCCACATCGCATCGTCACCGTCCCTTTAGCCAAGAAACCAGACATAACACCTATATGGAAAGGTGCATGCTTTAGACCCGTACAAAAACATCATCACACTTCTTGAAGTGCAACAAAATGTGCACGCTTGATAGATTGTTGGGCCGTTTTTTTTTTTATGGCCGCAGTAATTGTGGTTAATTATAATTGGATAGTGAATGAGGCCTTTGAAGGTGATGCAAAAGGTTTATGTTGTATAAAAAATGGATGGAAAAAAAACTAACAACCTTTGCACTGCACTTTCATCACCATGACCAACACGAAAACGTCGCTCTTCGGTCGTCGTTCGTCGTCATCGTCATCGTTGTCGACACGACCACAATCCACTTCACAGAGTGATAAAGGCACGTACCTTCATACTTCATACCTACACATGTACATATACCCACTTGTGCCTCCCCAAGAGGTAGGTAACTTCGTACTCTTAATAACCGCCAACAGACCATTTATCATTTTTTCTACCATAGTGCAGCCGGGTAGCTCTAGAGATGTGTCCCGTTCCCGTTTCCATTTTCCATTTTATAAAGGTATGGTATAGGTTCCGTCCAGATTTACAGCGCATTCATCAATAAGCCACCTAGATACAAGCCGAAGTGCAGTCCAACATGGACATGTACGCGCTTCCGTATAATTTTTCTAAATCACATCGTCAATAGATCATTGCTGATGCGCAGAGCAGGGCGGTGCAGCGGCGCGAGGTGACGTAGAATGACTGGCCCCAACCGAAGCCGAAGTCGAAGCCCAGGTCGAGGAATCGTGTCCAGTGGCATGTGTCTATATATACGATGATGATGTGTTCCTTAAGGATGAACGGACGGACGGAGTGTCGGGGAGGAGAATTTTTAGCCTGGAATATTTTTTCCAAAGCAACTTTATCGGAAATTAAGTCTTTATCTTGAGTTTCAGCTCTTTTTTGTTGTTGTTTTTGTTGTTGTTTGGCTGGGGTGCACTCACGCGGTATCATGAGGCCGGCATCTTTTGTGGAAACACGCACAAGAAATAGACAGACCAGACCAGACAAACAGACAGACAAACAGACTGAAACACTGGCTGTGGAGGGGGGGGGGAGACTTTGTGGATATAGTGGACATACAGACCTATGCATCAGAGAGGGAATTGATGTCTGTCGTAATTTATTAATCGACTTGGCGGATTTTGAGGGAATATTTGAGTCAAGAGTAATCAATTACAATAATAATAAAAATTCAATCGATCGTCAGATTGAGTGTTGCTGGTCTAATGGTTGGTGAAGTATTTGTATATACACTGCACAGCTGAGGTTTCCAATGTAGATTTTAATATGGGTTTTCGTATTCACTTCGAAGTTTAATTGAGTCGAAATGGCCTTAAGACTTCAGTAAAAAAAATGGTTGGAATCTTCCCCAAAACAAGTGAACGTGGGGTTTTAATATTGCTCTCTAGCTTAATATAAAAACTAAGGCCGCTCTCGAGTTCAGGAAAACTGACATTCTCAAAGGAGCTAAGAGAGCTAACGAGCAGAAGTTCATTGAAGAAAACGTCCTTTCTCTAGCTCGAGCAGCAGAAAATGGAAGAGAAACTCCACTTAAAATTTGTAGAAGAGTCATAAAGAGCTGTGCTTCATAAAAAACATGACAGGAGCTTCTATCAAATTCAAGGTTACTGCTTCAATTCAGTAGTAACAGAAGACATATGAAGCTCATGTACCCGTAAGGAAGACTGAAAACTCTTGAGATCAAGGAAGGACATTTTAGTAACCGTCTTTCCAAAAAGTTTTAAGGCTTCATACAGAACAGGTAAAAGAGAAACTTACTCATCTTCCTTAAAAACTAACACATTAGATTAGGGACTACATTAAAAAAACGCCCAAAATGTTAATTTGACAAAGCAACATTTCTTGATAAACTAGAGTCTGTTTTAAATGTCAAAGGATTGATGAAGAAGACCTAAAATTTGGATGAACTGCAAGTTTGACCAACATGGGACTCTCTTGGAGCATACCTTCCTTTGGGGTTTCACTGTTTTCGGACAAATTCGCTCTTGAACTTTAAACATAACACAAAAAGTAATAAAGTTTAAAAAAATTAACAAAGTTGTTAACAGAAATTGATATTGAAAACCTTTGAAAAGTTCCATGAGTCCACAAAACTTTATGTTCTCTTGTGTAAAAATGACGAATTATTGCATGTTGTCAGTAAAACAGACGAAACACGAAAAATGTACAACATTCTATAGTCATCATTTTTGTTTGATGATTGAAAAATTCCGACAAAAGAAAATAAGGAACCATAAAATGGTTTTATACCAAAGATGTTTTAGGTACCTACGTTGTCCCTCGAACATCGAACAATTCATTATAAATTTGTGTTTTTTTTTTCTTTAAGGGGGAACACCAAACCTTTATATCGTCGATGATGACGAGAATTTCCTCCATCATAAACAATAATGATCACCTTTAGCACGACCAAACTTCAAAGGTTCGAACACACACACACTCTCACGAAATCGACCATTTAAAACTATAGTCAATGTCGAAGTTTTAAGTACTTCGTCAGCAACTACCGGGCTTTGTTTATGACAAAACTTCAAACACTTAATAGGCTCATTAAATATTTTTAGCTTACATTAAAACCCGGGAGACCAATCTTGGCCTTAAAGGTTTGCATCCGTGTATTGTATACTCGTACCTTTACCTTCCCGTAATAAGTTTACTACATTCGACCATGTTTAGAGATTCAAAGGTCCAATGGGTAGTAAAAGAAAGGTAGGTATACAATACATCCCTGCTGACGCTGCTAATGGCTATAACACTCTCTGCCTATAGACTATATACCGCCATCAGCCGACCCAACCAAACCGAACCGAACCCAGGCAGGTTGTGAATGTGATGTTGGTTAATGATCTTGCATGTTCGATTGCAGTTAAACAGAGAATTTTGTTAATAATAATAAAATGCAATCTCAATTATAATTGAAATTAATTGTTTTTTAAGTTGGAAGGGCAACACCACTGCACCACACCACTGCAGCAGCAGCATGTGACGGCTATATCGCCATACCATCGAAGTTATTTCCACTTGGTGGAGACGGGGAGGTATGCCCGGTTTTGTGCAGTCTGTAGTGGTCTTTCTTGCCTCTTAGGTATTTTAATTTTTCTTCCAATGATGGTCATCAGCGTATTCGGAATCGGAATTGCACATTGCGCCTATAACCGCCCCTGGAATATGTTAATGTTTTTCTTATGGAAAGAGTTTAGGAGTGGTTTTTTTTTTTTTTTTAAAGAAGACGAAGGTGAAGACGAGATATATACCAAACTCTTGTTGTCCCAGCAAGGGGTCCATACATTTGGAATTGATTAATTAAATTGGAAGGTGGTTTTATGCCTCCCTTTCTTTCGAACCAATCACCTCTGATGCAGATGCAACTTTGTTGTTCTTCGTTTTGAAGGAATGTTGTAATTTGTGAGTTTTTTAAGTGCGTTATTAAAATATTTTCACAACACGTAACAGAACAGTTACATTAGCATTCAATTGTAAGGAATTTTAGCGGGAATCGATAAAAAATTAGGGGTTAGTATTTAAAAGCCCTCTATACTTGACCCACTTAAACTTGTACTAACTAAATTTAACCAAAATCGTTAAAGTCGTTTAAAAATAAATATAAAGAATATATATAACTAAGAAAAATAGAAGTGGCCCTGGGGAACCTCTATTTTAGTAATGAAAGCACTTAAAAAACCTTCCGATTTCTAAACATGATCTGACGTGAACTTTTTTGAAGATATGGTTAAATGAGCAATGAGGATTTCAAAGAGCAGATTGAGAATACTCAACATTTCTAAGGAAGTCAACAAGTTCATTGAAATGAAGATGGAACACACATTTTTCTTAAGTTCAGAGATTCGACAACTCGATATTGACTTTAAGGCAACATCACGTGGTATTTGAAAACATCGGTTGGAATCAAATGCCAAGCTCAAAATATTCAGAGCATTTCTAGTATCACCAAAAATATTTTTGACATCACTTTTGAAAGAAGAAATTCAGTCTCAAAAAAGTGTCACTTTCAAGACATATGGAGGACAACTCAACTAGAAACTCATTGACATTCCTGTCAAAATTTGTAAACATTCCTGTCACCGTGGGTCTAGTCAATTTCAAATGAATAACATAATTCTAGTAAATATGAAGATTGTTGTCCAATACCAGGTTTAGAAGTCTTCTTAATCAATTTAGGCTTCTTCATGAATTTTTGAAAATCGACTGAAGTGATTTGACAGTTGATTATGATTATCGGAGAAAAGATGGAAGATTTTAGCAACTTTCCAAATTTTCTTCTTCAACATTGCGCTACCAAAACCAAATCACTTCCCTCCAAAAAGTTCTCCTTTTTTTTACTAGCTAAACAAATGCCCTCGTAACGAGCTCAAACAATAATCTCAACACCTCCTGATTATAATACATTCCGAGTCTAGGTAATTTACACCTCTTAAGAGGCAATTTATTTCCATCTTCCAGTATACGTATTCCAAAACGCACCCATGTATGTAATCAACCTTTAGCTGCCAACAAGGTTATAAGGTCTAATCAATTCCGTTCGCACTTAGCTTTCGAAAACAAGACAAAAAAAAAAAAAACAACAACAACGGACACAACAACTGATTTACGCCAAAACATCAACAAACGATCAAAATAAACAAACAAACAGAAAATAAGGTCTCACCTTACATCCGTAAACGTTCCAAGTTCCAACTATAAAGCCAGCTTAATGCTTGCGTTCTTCTTGCCCGCCACCTGCCCTCGAAGGAGAACAACAACAGAAAATAAAGAAACAGTCGTTACTACGACCATATGCGTTAATTAAGAAAATTAGTATCCCACGCCTGATTTATGAATTAACGGATGCCCGATGCAGAGATAGATACACACATGGAGCAGTGTCAGGCATCAGCATCAGCAACTACTGCCAAAGAGAACAACACGGTACTGCAATCGCCTGAGCCGAACCGGACGCGGACGTGCAGCGGAGTCTACATAGTGCATACTGCATCTGCATCACGGGCACAATCCTCTCGGATCTCGGTTCAGTTCCAAATGCAAACGCTGCACTGCTGCTCCTATGGAGGTACCACCAGAGATTGTGTGCACCATTACGGCCATCACAAATGGGCCTCGAAATGCTTTATGCTCATTCGAGATTTATGCCAAATGAATGCTAATCGAACGCGGAATGCTGTGCCCAGAGATAGATCTACGAGCACTTCTCCCAGGGCGGATTATGGCTGCCACCGCGAGCTGGGTACCTTACCTATTCTCTCAGATGCTATGGCACAGTGTGTGTACCTGGTACCTGTTGGGTTATACGTTTACGCATCGTAATGGGCACAATTTGCGCGGGGCTGACAAAAAAAAGGAAAACCAACGGGACACAGCAAGGTAAATTGATTAGAGTGCACCCACATCACCAACACTGATGGGGCGAGAGTGTTTCAAGTTTGCACAGATGCAACCTCAGTGGCAGCACCACTTCGGAGCGCGGTTCATTGGGTATATAGCAGCCATACAGCCAGCCAGCGTGGGATGACACGAGCAGGCTGGATCAGCTCAAGACCCAGAGTGAAACCAAGCCAAAGAATGGAGTGTGATCGGAACACAAAAGCGCATAACATGCAGCGTCAATTGGCACTGCAGCACACCACACCGCACCGCACTGCAGCAAAAATCAGCTGCTCAGTACTGTGCCACCACACCGCCGCCGTATGCCGCATTCACTGCTATCTTGCTGCACCCTCGCCACAATGAGCCCCAAACAAGCATCCGCAATGCAATGCCATGCAACATTTTACTGTTAACAGGTTAGCACAGAGTCCCGCTTCCGCACCACATCACCGCGCACATGTGAGCTTGTGTTTGTGTGTGTTGAAACAGCGTTAATTGTGCTAATAAATTATCGCATTCGGATCGGCGCGGCGGCGGTAAGCTGTTCTTGAAGACGCAAAGAAAGGAGGTCTTTGCGTCTCTTTGGGGGATCGTATTCAGGGATCGGGATCGGGATCGAGATCGAGTTCGAGAGACTTGCTGCAACATTGATTGAGGGTCCTCATGGGCCACAGAGTGAGCTACAAAGTGTGCCATGTTGTTTGCGCAGTAGCTGTCAGTGGTAATTAGTCGAATTGTCAACTTAAGGCAGCTTATATTTTTGGCGCTGTTTATTTTAATTTTTTGATTGAATTTTGAAATAAAAAGGGCTTTGAATTTCCAGTAATCGGAAGAGGAGAACATAATGGGGGTGATGGAGGAAATATGGAAAGTACACTCTGTTGATGATGATGACAGTTTAGTTTCAGGTTAAAGAACAATTTCGAATTATCTGTCACTTGAACTTTTTTCACTTGTTTCCAAATGTCACTCTGAAAGTCCTAATCGCTCACTTCTGGTACAACAAATAGAAAAAATTGATCGTTTTGACTTTCCAGGGGATTCTTAATCATTCAAAGTCATAGCTTTCTTTCAATGAAATTTGACAGTTTATTTTTGACCTTTTTTCAGAGTTAAACATTTTCGAAATCAGGGAAAAATATCTAATATTGCTTTGAAATGTCAAAATTCGGAGTAATTCAAAGAAACAGACAGAATTTAAAAATTAAGTTTTGACAGTTAAAAATAAATCAATGATGCTGACAAGTCTCGAGTAAATTCGGTTTAAGATGTACAGTCTCGTTCCGGTTTCGTCTCGAGTGCTTTTTAAAACGAGGCTAAGACTTTTCTTATGGCCAGTTCTACTCAGGGCTCAAATCTTACAGGTATTTTGACGTTTCTATTTAAATTCTAAGATAATGGATAGAATAAAAAAAACTCAAGTTCTAGTTGTTGTTTTTTTTTTGCATCTATAAGTGGCAGGCCTCTTAGTCTGAACAGCACTCCAGTGACACCCATTTGGCACCAAATTAATCTTGTGTTGACCAAAATCGCTGATTAATTTACTCTTGTCGGGAAATACTATAAGCATAGGCCCCTTCCACTTGAAATTCCATTCTACATGTCAAATCCATACAAAGAATGCCATATAGGTGCTAGTGAACATAACTAATTGAATACTGACCATGCGCCTTTTTAATGAACGAAAATGGACTGCCTTCAAAGTGGTGTTATACGTGCTACGTGCACCTGGCCACTTGCATAAATCAATTTGCTGGGCAAAACTGAATGCTGTCCAACAACTGTAACAACAACAAACTGTCACCGTCGATGTCACAATATGTCCGGAACCCTTAGCGTGAACTAATTACTTAAGTAAACACCCAAACCCTCTTCGACTTCTAATTTAACTTTCCTCTCACACTTCAAACATTGACTGGTATTCTAACTCCGAACCACATGCAACAGCAGCAGCAGCTGGAGGACAGGAGGAGTAGATAGATATATACCTGGACAGGGACACTTACTGAATATACCCTCAGGTTGAGTGGAATGTCTGTGAAAATGTGGAACCATGATTTCTATAATTCACACAATGCCAAATCAGTTGCGTCAATGAGGCCGGGCCATATTATAGCCTCGGTCAGTCTTAGAAGGCTCAGGCTCAGGCTCAGGCTCAGGTTCAGACTCGACCATGCTCAGCTGAGCTTCAAATAACAATAAAGCGATAAAAATAGGAAATAGAAAATAGAAAATTCAGGAAAACGCGAACTCGGAGTATTCCGCTCGCAAATAATCATAAAGTAGACACTTTTGCACACCATGGACACTAATCGCGATCCCAAATTGCACGATCTCCATTTATATGGATTTCGTGTTTTTTTTTTTTGTTAAGTTTTGGGGAGCTCAGGTCTCCAAAGCTGTGCGTCTAGTTTTTCACATTACCTCAGATTTACAGAGCGGAACGGGCGGAGGCGACGTGGCGCAAATGAACCATGTGTACGCCACAATAACACAAAAGTAATTTGTTAAAATGAAGGCGGCTTGTGCTCAGTCAGTCCAAGCAACGTGCGTCGTCGTTGTCGTTGGTCTTGGACCAACGGCAATAGTCGGTCGTCCGCTAAGCACAGCTTGAAAGGCCAGAGCAGCTTTTGACTTGGCATAGCACGCGGGATCGAATTTTGAGAAGTTGGAGGAGAGATATATCCTGTCTTGGAGCTAATGGGATTTCGTTTGGACGCGCAGAGTACTCGGCGAGTCGAGGCACTGCACCAATTGCCTCCCTCCACCCGCCATCCACACCACATCACCACATGCCACCTTATAGGTCCGGCTATCTAGAGTTGAGCCGATTTCAATGGAAAAGTGACTGATGGGGCGGTGTGTGCTCTGCGGTGAAGTATTGTGTGAGGATCTGGCTGACTGGCTGGCCCACACTCTCCGGCACATATCGAGGTGGAGAACTGTTGAGATGATGAATAGCGCGGGCATTTGTTGAAATGAAATGTTTCGCATGTGGCATGTAAGAGTATGGTTGTGATTAAGTGCAGAGCACATTAGGGGAATTAGGATTCACCTGTGATGTTCGACGGGTAAACGTGCAAACGTTAGTTAGTAATTATAGGAAATGGAGGTAGATAGTTACGGTTTTTTTTCTTTGGTTGGTTGGTGGGGTGTCCGACTATCCCACAACTGGCCAAAGACCGAACCTATATGCGGGCGCTGATGGGAGAGCTAATTTAAAGAAATGCTTTGTAGGTTTTTCCAAATTCCATCATTGACTGATGTCGGGTAATGACTTTGCAAACAGTCTCATTTGTCTATTGAATTGTTTTTTCTGATGTTTTTTTTTTTTAATATTTTTAGAAAGCTCAAAAATATAGGTTATGGGTGTTGTTGCAAGAATAAGAATAACATTTGTGTAACGCGATGGTTGTGCACGTATTTCTAAGATTTCAGCACGAAAATTCGTTCCATTGAAAAGTTGGTGTGTTGATGAATTGACATTTTTTTAGTGAATGCGATGTTTTCTATGTTTTTTTTTGGTGTCTTGAGTTCGAATGCCCCAATGAAACGCCATAAATAAAAATGAAAAAAGGCTCAAAAATGTCAGAAGGCTTTCAAAATTGACAACTAACTCCAGGAAAGCTTAAAAGGTATGTCAAAACTAATTTCTCAATGTCAAATTCAGTAATTATTTTCTTATTTTAAATCTGGAAATTATGACGTAAGATTTGTTAGTTACGACATTTATTTGAGACTTTGTTCTTCAATCATTTCGATTAACGTCATGACATAACATGACACCGATTCTCTATCAATTAAGATGTCATATTGCACAGCTCAAAAACGTCATTTTATCTAAAACAAATGTCAAAATCCTAAATCTGTTAAACAAAGAGCACATAAACGTACACGGAATAGGTACAACGCGTTTAAGTGGCTGAGGCTATCAGGTGAGACAACACAAGAAGTTAGAAGTTAAAAAATTTTTTCAGAAGTAGTAATTTTTTGACCCGGTACGATACAAATGTGTACTTCGACAAATTTTCAGCATAGGTATGCTCCTCCAAAAAGTGAATGCAACAAGTTTTATATGCGGTGAAAATTGTGGTTTGAAAATGTTTAATTTTCAAGTTATAGGACTGGATGACGTCAGTTTATTGAAGGAGGCAGATAGAATTGGAGCCGGATTGCTGAAATAATGTTAAAAACTTTTAAAAATGCGAAATTTTTTGTGGAGGTCATTACGACGATGATAAGGGCGATTATATATTTTCTAGTTTTTTTTTTAATTTTTCTCAAATGCTCCTGCAACAAAAATTCTAAATCTTCCAAAATTGGTTCTTGAAAATACCAAACATGAGGATGGACAAAGAATCTTGTTGAATGTTGCCCACCAGACTGTAGAAACACCAATTTTGGAGCCGGTACGATGGTGATATAAATGGTACACCAGGGCGTATACGCACTTTTTTAATTAATTGTTTTTTTTTTTTATTTATTTCTACAAGACAACTGTTAATTTTTGTGGCAGAAATATTGAACTTAGAAAAATATGGTTGAAATTTTATGATATTGGGTAAATCCTAGGATTCATGTTCGGATCCCACTTTCTTTTATACCCAAGTTCATAAATCCATACAAAGAGGTGTACCTACTTTTTTCATACACAGCAGTTCTGGAGTTCTAGCAGAAGAACGGAACACCTGTCCGATATCAATTTAGAGCAAAAAGAACTTTCTCAAACCATCACGATTCCTAGATTCATTCTATCCCCACATCATTCACACCACTCGTCCTCCTCATACACACGTTCGAATCATTCCATAGAAAAAAAAAACTGTACACAAAAAACTAGCAGTTAGACATTTGTAATTAAATGAGGTTTTTATTAGTTTAAAAATGAAAGGATAATAATAAGGTTTCATCGACTATCAACTTTATGTTTGCTGTCACGATCCGAGCACAACAGAAGCTGCTGCCGTATCCGTCCGTAGGTACGAGTATACTATACTAGCACAGGGTGTACGGATAGAATACGGATAGGTTCGGTACATTTTTTATAGCCCCAACATAACGTATCTATGAGATTGTGGCATGTTACGCGCTTCCCCTTTCTTCATATTATAGTTAATAACAAACTCATGGGTAATAAATCGAGTTCATGTTATAAGAACTAACCGTGTGTAATTTGTGATAGACTCTAAGCTGGATCTCGAGTAGTCAGTAGTGGAGTATATCGCGAAGGAGTTGTTATCCCGACTCCTAAAAAAAAATAAAAATTAAAAAAAAACCGACTGCGGCCTTTATAACGCTCGCCACAGATGCATATAAGATGTACACCAAGTTGTATCTGACAGAACCGAAACCGACATTGTGTGTTCTCGATATAGTATCCGCGTTTATGTATCTCAAAGAACAACGGAAGAAAATTGTTTCGCGTTATTTACGATTTGTTGTTGTTGTTGAAAAGTGTTCCTGAGACTTTCCCTTCTCCCCTTCATTTTTTGTTTTGTTTTTCTCCTGCTTGCCATCGAACTTTCCCGAGGCAAACAACAACAAAAAAAAACTACAAAAACAAAGTGTCGAGAAAGAAGATTCAGCCTGGCCATATAGACTAGACATGGACTGGACACGGACATGGACAGGAATTGGTATACCTATTGGAAGAAGAAGATAAATTGAAAAGTCATAATTTTTATTTATATTCCCTGGAAATGTATCTGGAACTCACGTTCGCGTGTTGCTTCTCTCACTTTATGTTTTGGGTTCATCCGGTGCAATTCCACGTCAATCATTTGCACAGGTTAAAAATCAATTGCTCGGCTTTGCTGGACGGAGTATGAGTCTTAAACAAGATCTCAAGTAGATTGGGTAGTACTAGAAGTTAGTTCGAGATATACGATGTATCTACAACTGCATCAACAGTTTTTTTTTTTTTATGGAGTGCAAGTGGTTCGAACTTTTCATTTATAAGCTTGTGTGCGTGTACGGAGCAAGTGGATGGATAAACGGAGATGTACTCAAAGCCTTGAGTTGGATATAAGAATGGGTATAGAAAAAGGGTTCCATAGTTGGCTACCAGGTTAATTGAAAAGTTAGCCTGAGGTGGTCTTTGCGGATCGCATATTTAGATTTGTTTCTTTTAGATTGGTTTGTTGGGAGTTTTTATTTTTTGCATTTAGTTGGATGAGAATTTATTACATTCGCAGATTGTAAGCTGTCCCTCAAGTCTTTAGCATAAATGGGATGGTCGATGATAATCTTATATTGTATAAGAGACTAAAAACTATTTTACGAAATAGAGGGACCATCCAATCAAGGATTGACTTTAATAAAAAAAAATCCAACCAGTTAATTAAGATCAGTTAAATGAGCTTAAAAGTTATTGACTTAATAATGTAGATGATTTTTCAATCTTGGAAGATATTGTAAACGAGAGCTGACAAATTAAAGTCTTCAGAGAGATCAATTCATAACATAAAAATCAGTGAAACTGTTACTATTGAATGCTTTATGTGAAATTATTTTAATTAAAATGGCGCCCGACGTGAGATCGATTTACCAAAACACCCATTACTTTAAATGAAATGAATAACTTAGCTTTTCATTTGAATAAACAACGAAGTTTTGTCCTTATTTCTTTGAAATTTCATCGAAATTCCAAAATTCTTGTAAATGGCGCCCAATGTGGAATCATAAAAATGATTATCGCCAAATGAATGATGCTAAATTTTATTCACATGATGAGGTAGTTCTTCCCTTCTGGTTAAGTTTTCAAGCAACTTCCCTTAAATTAGAAATGGAAACAAGAATTAACGGAATAAGGAACCTTAAGTTTTTAATTCTTGAATAAACTACAGCCGCAAATGAAGAAGAAAATACTTTTTTAATCAAATTAAATGATAACTTTATACAAAGAACCCAACGAATAAAATAATAATGCGTAAAAAAACTCACTTTATGTATGGATGGCGCCCAATGTGAGACAAAAAAAAATCATGAATAATTAAATGCAAATGGAAAACAATCAAGTAAGAATAAAGTTAAGACCCAGTTATACTTGGACTTTGACTGTAATATGTCTTAAGTCTCTTAAGGCCCTGTTTCATTACCATAATAACTTTCTCACTTGAGTGACTTTGAAATCATAAAGTATCTACTAAGAGTTTACTCAGTAACAGAAATCTATAAACTCAGTATGTAAATTTCTCACCAGCTTTGAAACTGAAACTTTTCTCATTGAAGCCTCTCCCAGTTATCTATCGTTTATTTCATTTTATACCAACCGACAACAGTATTAGGTATAACAGTTTTCTGCCAAACAAATCACCATAATTAAATGCGAACGCACCCTTGTACTTTTATAATCGCAAACGATCACGTACACTAATTTGTTAGTACTTACTTCTTAATCGCTTTCGATCTACCTCACCACACCCCACCCTGTAATAATAATCTAATTCGCCATGTTCTTGAGCTGAGTTGATACGTTAGTTACGGCGGCGCAGCAGCGGCGCACGGCACGGCGGCGGATACACTCCCAAAGTTAATTATTCTATATCTAGATACACATAGTTCGTTTAAAATTTTCTAATTAAATAACAAAGAGGCTGGATGCTGATGCAAACGCATCGCATAGCTTCTGGAACGCTACAACTGCGCTGCACCGCTCCAACTTCCCGTAAACTTCCCGCGGCCTTAAACTCAATCTAACAACAACTCTAACTACAATAATAATGATAATAAAATAATAATAATCAACCAAACATCCGCTAGAGTAAAAGTGCAGTGGCTCTAGTTCTGATGCAGCTTAACCTACCTCCAGCATCAAGGTAGGTATGTTGCCGCTCCATTCGTCCATGTGGTCGGCAAAAAAAAACCCACTTTGCATACATATGTGCGCGCGTTCCATTTAACCAGCACACGCAATATAAATCTCTCAATCGTTGCAAGTGGCATCTAACATCACTATCAGAAGTATCTTCGGTTGGAAGAATTGTGTGTAGCTATCTATAGGCAGGAGTTGCACCACAATTAGACCCAGAAGTCAACAGGGACCAGTTCAGGCGGTCGTCGCTCGTCGTCGTTGTCGGTGTCGGTCGGTGTTTGGAGCAAAAAGCAGATCAGATGCGCTCCTAACATCTGTACATACTACATGTGGAGCCACCTTCAACATCATGGCAACAGTTTTTGAACCACTTCTGGATTTTTTTTTTCCATCGTATGTGTTCGAGTATTTTGTTTGCTTAACCTTTCATCAGGATTGATTTATGTTTTGTTTATCCACACAATGCGTTGGGGTTATGTAAATTGGCCTCTAAATCAAATTGGGTCGCAATCTACAGTTGCGCCAAGTCCATTATGACAAAGCTGGACCAAAATAATCTTTATTTCCGCCCTCGTTCGCCAACACGGTGGCAAGCTGCAGCTCCTGCTCCATATTGGGAAGCCGAAAATAAGGTGTTAATTTGGCGACTCATTTCTGTAGGTCCGACAGTTCACTAAAGATACAATCATGCCTCCACTCCACCATCACAAACTCCATTACTCCGCATTTGCACAAAAAGATAGATTAAGCAAAGAAAAAAACAGAAGTGGTCCACGAAGGGTACCTTGTGGCATGCGGTTTAAAAGTGGGGGAAATATTCGTAAATAATTGACTTGAACTTTGATTTGGCATGCTTACGCTACCCGCGCGTACACAAAAGGCTATGTTGCTGCTCGGTTGCATTGTATCTGAGATCATGCGTTGAGTATCTTATGCTTGTTGTGGAACTGTTGTGGAACACAACAACCAAACCAACCACAGCTACTCTAAACCATGCCAGGCCGTGAGTAACTCAAAGATTACTCAAAATCTACTCTGTGACAACCGAATGTCATTAATTATCCTCCTGGATTTCCTTTGGGGCGCTACTGAATATGAATGCGCAGTCCTAGGCTGCAAATGTATCTGCAGTATCCATACCTACGAATATAGTATAGGGGAAACCAAAGCGAACTTATTAATGATCGGCACGTCGCTTGATTGGAAAGGATAGTGGTGGTGGACTGTTGTTGTTGGTATAACATGGGGCTGGGGGATCGGGATCACTCGTCTGTTGTTGGTGCGCGCACTACTTGCGCGCGTTAAGGCAGAAAGTCGGATTAATAAATCGAATTTTCTTGTCGCCTTAAATGAAGTGTCAAATGATATACCCATACCCAGGCTCTATGTGGTATTAGGAGGTTTCTACATACCTACAAAGCTATGTATATGCGTGGAGAGGGAATAAATATTTGGATTTTCGTTAGTGTTTTTTTTTTTGTAAAGATTTCCTTGATTTGGATTTCAGCTCTAGGCCCATTAGTCAGAGTCAGAGCCCAGAGCTTTTGTTTTCTTTATTTTGTGCCTTTGTGTGAGTGTTGCAGAGAATTTGTTTGGTATGGTGCAGCTGTAAGGCGTAATGTTATTAAGATTAGGTGTGGATTTGTCATCCGTATGTGGGATTAGGGTCAACTTGGGTTAAGAAAAATATTTTGTAAGAAAAAACGGTTTTTTGATTAAATGATTTTGTGTAGCTGTGTAGCTGGGATTTTTTAGCTATAGTAGGTAATAGAATTAATTTGTGTATATAAGTTCGGATAGTGTGTGTCATGTGGGTATCAAGTAGCATCAAGGAGTAAGGTTGAATTCCATTGAGAAATACATATACCACATTTTGCACGGATATAATTACATGAAATAGGAAGGTTATAAGAAAGTGGCGCCCAACAAGATATTATAAGATAGCAAACAATTATCATAATTCAGATTATTACTTTTTACTTTACACTCGTGAAACATAAATCACTTGGAAAAACCAACAGTATGAGCATTATGGTAAATTATTAAAAAGTGGCGCCCAACATGAATGTCTTTTTTCGAATATGGATTAAATTAACAAGGAAAATATAGATAACTTTAAGTGTTAAGCATATTTACTTGAATTTTATTATAATGAAAGTCATACTGTTCTTAAAATCCAAAATGCTTGCAAAGTGGCGCCGAACATGAGATTTCATTACCCTTTTCCTTACTTTTGACAGGAGTTATAGAATTTTGAATTGATTTTTAATCCAATGTATGTATTTATAACTTTAAAAAAATCAACAATGGTATATCTAAGTTTCTTAAGGAATTCATAACAAAGTGGCGCCCAATGTGATTTTCTTGTAATGAAAAAAATATAATGCAAGAACAAATAAAATGGTTAGATTACATTTATATGTCATCTTTATGTAAATACTTTTAGTGCAAATGAACTAAAGTTATGAAAAGCATCACATTTAAAAAAGTGGCGCCCAACGTGAAACTTTTTTTTTTTAATAGATTCAAACCAAATACATACTACGAAAAAAGTTATTATGAAGAACACAGTGAAAAATGTGATTGTAAAAATTATGTAAGTTTCACAGGATCGTAGAATTTTTACGATTTAAAAAGTCAACAGTATGGATTGCATTATTGCAGATAAAAAATTACCTTACATTTATTCTTAATAATTATTATTATTAATAATGCCTTCAGACTTGACCTTTAACCCAATAAATTAGTTTTCGTTTTATCTTATTAAAACCTCACCAATTCAAAATAATTACAACTTTAATTGAAAACCTAAATTTTCAAGATAACCACACGTTATAAACTTATTTCGCAACATAAACGTTGTTTATTTGAAATTGAATTTTAAATTGCATCTCGCTTGTTGTTGTTGTTGTAATTGGTATTGTGCGCACTTATTAGCACCGATGAAACTTACAAAAAAAAAACGAATTTCAATAAAATACCATTAACATCGCAAAGTGAGTTCGGTGATATTGTAATGTAATTATTATTGTTTGATCGCATCGCATCACATTGCATTGCACCGCATCGTTTTCTTTCGGTTCACATTCAAAATCCTTGGACTTATATTCTCGTTTGCTAAGCGTTCTCGAGTTTGTCCTTCGTTGAAATGAACAAAATTATAAAAAAAAAACATAATTGAACAGATTCTTCGCAGTTCATATTCCGCACAAAGATTGAGTACAATTTTTGCGCGTAATATTTCGCAATCGGACAAGCACAAAGCCCGCCTCAAATGAAGATCTTGCGGTGGCGGCAGCGGCGGCGTTTAATTGAAAACGAAACCTAGGTAAGGTAACTCTCAATTCGTGTGAAGGAAAAATGTTGGTCTCCCCCTTAAGCAGCGCAACAACGGCAAAGGTCGTAACCTCCCCAAAAAAGTTCAAGCTGCGCAATAAGCTTTGTGAGCTGTCAGAGCTGTTGCTTGGCATTTCATATGAGAATATACTTTACCGGCTGCCAGAGACACCACGACGTTTTACACAAAGGTGCTGCCACACGTCATAGTCAGCGGCAGCAGCGTCGTCGAGTGTGGAACGCATTTTCGGTTAGATACTTTTGCTCAGATACTGTTGGTTAGAGAGATATCAGCGACAACGTGACCGCCATTGACAACACGTACAATGGCTGCTCTGCGAAGTGCTGCATCGTGGGTATGTGCGCTTGTTGCACTTCTTCCCCGCCAACCAACGTGTTGTGTTATTTTTTTTCTTTATGTATTATTTATTTTTATCTTCTAATAAACCAATTAAAGTTGAAATTATCGAAATGAAGATAATACAACAACAACCACCGCGCCGCGCCGCACCGGAACAACGAATGAAATGCACACATTGTGCACCTGAGCGTTAGAGGTGAGGTGAGATACTTGTTTTTTCGCTGCTTGCTGCTGCCGATGATGATGATGATGATGATGATGATGATGAAACTAATCGTAATCACGCTCTCGCGAACCATTGGTGTGTGGAATTTTTGATTACAGAGTGCGCAGTGCGCACCGGTCGCAGATTCTGCACACCACACCGCACTGCCATGTCACCTCACCGTAGTCGCGTCGTCGGCGTCAGCATATGGCACTGCGACTGCAGATACAACTTGAGCACGATGTAATTTCAAAAAAAGGCTAATTATCGTCGATGTGGTCAATATACGGAACCGAGTGTGTTAAAATCGGACTTCAAGTTGTCAAGTCTGATTTCGAACGAGCACAAACATTGTCTTCGTTCTCGTATATCTGCGGGAAAATTTTGGTTTGTGGATTAAGATTCGTAGTTTTGGAGATAATGTTTGGAAAAATGTTCAATTGCCACAGGCTAATTGCATTCGGCCTCAATGTCGTTGGCATCGTTGCGTCGCGTCGCGTCGTCGTGTGGTAGGTATGCAAATTATTTTTGTTATTTCAAGTTTATACACAAAATGTGATTAAAATGGTGGAATGTTAACAGTTGTTTAAGTGTCCGAATTTAAATTGCAATTGAGGTATTCAAAAAAGTTTGAATGCATACAGTTTTTTTTCTTAGGCTTAAATTTAGACTCTAGAATGTCATTTGCGAGTTTAGTTCGGTCTTCTGAACAAATTAGACCATTTAGTGGTGCTATCAAGTTTTGGTGCCAGATTTTGGACTTCTATTTATTGGAAACTGATTTGAAGACCGTTTTTCTTTCTATTTTCTATTTTAAATTCGATTTAATACTTAAAAAAAAGAAAGATCAGAATGGAAAAATGAAAGACTCAATTAAACAAAGACAAAATATCGCTGACAATGTGGTGCCCTGTGGCATTCCACGTCTACAACAATCCAAAACTAAAAGCGATTATTTTGGACATAAGCTAAGAAAGAGGCCCAAAAATTTCCACGATCTTTTTAACTGTGAATTTATTGTTCAAGGTACTTTCTAATTACTTAATTTTGTACTTCAAAAAAGGATAGTGACAGTTTTAGTCGAATTAACAGCAACATTTGTTTTATTAATAAAACTTAAATTCACAACTTATTTTCATATATTTTAAATAAAATTAACTCTATCAGTAATTTTTTTTTATCAGTTTTATTTTTTAATGTAGCTAAATATTTTACTTACGAAAATGAACCAACATGAAAGCGAACTCACCTGAAAATAGAAAAATAAAATCGATTGAAAATTTGTCTAAAACTTTTATAGTAAGACAATTATTAAATAATAATTTAAAATAAATATTTTCATTCTTAATCCATATTTAAAAGCTGAATTTCATCGAAAGAAATCCATTCACAAAAATGTCACTCATTGGGAATGTACTCCTATTTGAATGCATTCAAAAGATTGCATGCATTGACTATAAAGAGAATTGAATTCACAAATTCTTTTGAGTTTCTGAGATGGAAGTGAAAAAAAGTCTTGAAAAGGTCTCAGATTTACGTTCCAAGCAAGTGTACACTAATAAACATTATTGTTTCTTGATAAAATCTCAAAAATAAAACCCCCATTTCATGTCAGTCCCAAAACAGAGTTATCAAACACTATTAAAAAAATTCAATAATAACAAAAACTAATCAGCAATTATAGATCGACATCATAAAGAATGCAGTCAAATTTACTTTATATGCATATAAATAAATGTGTTATATCTTTTGGCACAGATCAATTCCATTAATCATTTTTACATCAAACAAACGATCCTAATAAGCTTTTCCGAGATCGAATTAAGATCACTTCAAATTGATAATAATCAGCGCGCACATAAGAGGCTGCAGAGCAGACATGCGTCGTCGTAGTCATCGTCGTCATAGTCATCATCGACGTCGACGTTCGACAACGTTCGACGTCGACTTAGTACGTTGTAAACTATTTCTCTATCAGTTTTTAAGCCACCACTGAGGGAGTTACCACGCAGCCTCCTCCTCATACTCCTCCAGCAACTTTTAACCGATATAGACTTCTGAAACAGGCTCTAACCTATATATATACATAAGTACAACTTCTAAGGCTTTTACATTGAGGCATAGTAGGTATATACCCACCCACTCTCTTCACCTGCGCACTTCGCATACTGAATTGAAAATCAAATTCTTTTGCTTCCGCCTTCCATGAGCCTGCGCTGCGCTGACTGCGTGGATTGATAGGACATTAAATCATTTTGCATAAATTTCGATATCTATTCCACCCTCAATATTACGTTGTTATCCTCTCTTTTTCTCTTCGTTCGTTCGTATTTATAAACTTGGCTTTTAATCGAATTTCAACTCAACTTAGTTAAGTGGAATAACAAAAAATAAAAAAAAAACTGCAACGCATAAGAAAAAATCGGAGCACGATCTTAATTTCGATCTTGCATCACACTAATGGTGCAGCGAGGTAGTCAAGTTTGTACGGTGCATCTTTAACAGCTATGTAGCATCCGGGTCGATTTTAACCATAAGGTGAATTACACAAGGCTAGTTTGAGGCTATGATTCGAGACTTAACAGAACCTCCACAGAACTGGGTATACATTCAAAAGGACTAATCTTTACTTTTGGAGCATAAATAGTTCGAACTACTGTGAAGCTAGAAGTCTGGGTTCAACACCTGTCCAAGCCACCTCAAAGTTTTTCTCCAAGACCTATTGAACTACTTACTACTGCTGCTACTTTTCCGCTCATTAATAAGTGGAGTTGAAACACTGATTCTCTTTGACTGAGTCTATCAGATGATACAATACAACAAAGATTGACATATTGAAAACTGAACTTTTTCCTTGCTGGTGAAATTCCCACCACCATCCAACTATACAGCCTTCACTAAAACGTGAGACATATAAAACCAAGCTATCAGCCAGCCAGCAGCGTTAACTATAGAACCTTTTTTGAGACTTGTATGCGGCTTCATCACCATTTGTCTTTCAGGTGGCACGAACCTAAAACTACGAAAACACTATCTTCCGTTGGTTGTTTGTAATTAAGCTGCGCACGCATTCCGCAGAAATACTTTCAAACAAAAAAAAAAAGGAGAAGGAGAAACACACTCCTACCCATTTTAGCTTATGCCAACAATGGAGTCCATGTTTGCGTCCGAAGTATTTCCAGAATCTGACGAAAAATTACTCTCGATAGGAATTGGGAATTCCGCTAGACTAACACGCGTCTTCCGCATTAATTTACCACTTATGGGTGGAAGGAAGGATTTTTATCGACAATATAGCGCGCTAAGCGCATGGCCCGTTGCCTGTTGGTATGGTATTACTATGGCAACATCACATGCGGCACACGTTCACCAGCTAGTCAGCCAGCCATCGCAGCGCTTAGCTTAGCTTTTGGGTCAACTTGGTATATCGGTGTATCGGTGGAACACCTGAAGAATTATTTTCGACCGATTAAACGGGCCAACAGCGAATTCACTTTGGCCACAAGCACAAGCACAACTACCACCAACATCAAACATCCAACATCCTTATACTATGGGCCCTGTTATCTTAATGAAAACTATAACTAACTTGGCTCGTTTGGGTAATAAAAATTGGCAGTATCTTATTAGGGGAAGGCTTGTGATTAGGAGGACCATCCAGGAGCATCGCAGGAGCTCCAACGATCAACCATTAGACGACCGACCGACCGCCTGATGCACTGTTTCATTCACCTCCTCCTGACATTCAATTAAAGTATCGCTGGATCTGCTGATGTCGAGAGGTTGTAAATATGTAGTTGTTGTAACAGTTTTGTTGCGTTTGGAAGCGAGTTGGTTGTTTGTTGGGGCTGGTTTTTGTTTGAGAATCTTGGGAGAATTTTCCGGATTTTTTTTCTTGTTCGTTTTTTTGTGTTATTCTTCAAGGAACGCCTACTGCTCTGATTTTCTATAGGAAGCAAGTTCATAATTCTATGTGACGACTCATTACTCCATGTATCCGTGGATCGACAGAGTTAATTATTGGCTTTTGACATTCTAACCAACTCTCTTTGGATACAAAAAAAATTAAATGAAGACGGCCAAGATGGAGGAGGTTTTATCAGTGCTGTAGACTTGCATCAAGAGGAATAAAATTATAGTCGATGGGATGTAACCCAAGCATCATAGTATGTGCTGTAGCTCTCTTTGTATTTTATACACCATTGACTATACCATGATGATGAAGGTGTCCATATTTAATATTTTTGAGTTGGAGTTAATAATTGGTTTGCATCTGAAAGATACTTTCGTATGAATACTCGTATAGCTAAAGTAGTTCCAGGTCCCGCATCAGATGAACAAAAGTGGCATTCATGCGTGATGGTGTGGGGTGAGAAAGTTTAGCTCGATGACGATGGTGAATATCCACTTTAGTGAGATGTCTTAAATGGGCTAATGATGAGGTACGCAATTGATTGAATTATATACTGTCAGTGTCAAGTGAATTACAAAAAAAAAAGAAGACGGAGAGTTGTTTTGAGATGGAGATGGAGATGGAGACATGAATTGAAGAGAGACGTTTTGAGTTCTTGTTGACGGAAATTGCTTTGCTCATATACATTCAATTATAAGTGAACATCCAGAGTCACACTAAATGTCTTCTTTTTTCTTTGTGGACCTCAGGACTGAAGAGAAATTGATGAAAAGGAAGCCATAGGAGTGGGTTGGGAGGGAAAAGCTTGAGTTTGAATGAATTATTCATTTTAATGAAGATGATCATTAAAATATTGTTAGAGGGAGGATAATTTTTTGATTATGTTGCATTCAATCACTTCTATTGACATTTTAACTGAATGGTTATAAATACAGTTTTAATTTTACATCGAATTTGATAGTGGATAGTTCCATTTTACAAGGTATGATCCACAATTTGTTCCACAGTAAAACTAAATGAGCGACTGAGGGTATCAAGTGATACAACATAGGACAGTTTAACATTAATTTTTAATTTCGGTGAGCGATGGAAGTTGAAGTAAAATGAAATTTCTTGGAATTGGACATACCTGAGATTCTACTGATAGCAGAATTGAAACAAACATTTTGGCAATAGATCGGAATTATGGCCAATCCTTTTTTTTCGAACCAATTGTCATTTTCATCATACCATTGTCTACTAAGACTATTAGATGATAAACTGAAAGATAACAGACATTATAATATCCTACTGTAGATTTTAAAAGGTCCCTAATCCACCAATAATAATTTCGGTAATAAAAAGAATCGATACTTTCTCAGTGACTAGGCTATCTCCTTCCACAAGAGTTCAATCAAGCATAGTTGCATCCACAAAGATTGACAGTTTTGGTATGGTTTAACATATGATGGCAACACAACACCTGAATTGTTTCGAATTGCGTTAGAAATCACAATCATAGCCAA
Organism: Scaeva pyrastri; assembly: GCA_905146935.1. Lineage (NCBI taxonomy): Eukaryota > Metazoa > Arthropoda > Insecta > Diptera > Syrphidae > Scaeva > Scaeva pyrastri. Next base: position 8,929,802 of record LR989929.1, on the reverse strand, counting down.
TGATTTCAGGAGTGTTGCAATGCTCGAAATTTTGAAGAAGAAATTCAGGGGAGCAAACGTTCAACTAACCGGGAATTTGATACAACCTTTTTATTTCATCCGAGACTACGTTAAGTGTACACTAACAAGTCAACAGCTTTTTGCAAGATCAAGACCTTCGGTCATTACACTAACTCTGTAAAAACACTGCACAGTTGACCAAGTCAATAAAAATTAGCAACGCGGAAAAATAGTTCTTTAATTAAAATTGCGGGAAAACAGAATTACCGGTGAAATGTTCGGTCCTCCCTTTCAAAACCTTTAACTTTTCAAATTTAAAACCTTCTCAGAACAGTTCAACAGAACGTATAGAAGATTCAGTGTTACAGTCAGTTCTAGGTTCTGCTAAAACTTTCCTATAAATCTTTAAGTAACCAATTCTTCTTCTATAATTTATAAAAAAACAGGTCGAAACTATTAACTAAATTATATCAAAAGACTTGTAAATTGTGTATAAATTGAAGCGACATCTATCGACTAAATTCCATTTGCAAAACATAAAAGCCAAAGAGTCATAGAAGCTTGTATGCTCACGCTCAAAATCCCATTCACTTGTGATTGTGATAATTTTGATCATCATCATCAAGGAATAAGAAGAAGATCTCACCTATTATCTATTGGAATTACATTTTATGGCCTAATTTCACAGTAATTCCCGTATACCTACTACATATACAAAGAAATTCGCTAAAACCTCATCTGTTCGCACATCGCAATGGCACGGCTGGAACAGCAGTGGCGGCGGCGGAATGATTCAAACTCTTAAATCGCCATGCAATCAACTCTAAATGGAAACTCAAATGAACTTAAACACCTAGCAAAGCATTAGCTATTTGATACGCGGCCAGAACTGCTGCTTCCAAATCATTCTACACCGACCAACGACGACGGTAAAGCGACGACGGACGGACCAACAGTCGGACCGATCGCCTATAGCTCGCGTAATTGGCAATCTTTTCTCCTTGGCCTAAACATACAAGAAAATAAGCTAGAATTCAGGTAACACAAGTGACGCGTCAGAGATCAACGGCTACCGAAATGAACAACAACAACAACACCACAATCTCATTCCAATCACCACAACATCTTCAGGTTTATATACTCGACAACCGACCGAAGACGATGGAACGGACGACGACGACTCGTATATGGTCAAATGCGGAGCACCGACGACGATTAACACTGGCGCGTATCTATGTTGGCAATTTCTCTACAAAATGGCCAAAAGAAAGTTTTGTTGTCCGCATCCAACCAGAGCTCTAGAGCTAGAGCCAGAGCCGCAGAGTGGGTAGAAGTGGCTATTTTTTAACGCAATACAGCGTAATCGGGATGCCGCATCACTATAATTACCGTGATAAATCTAGGCGCCTCAAGAGAAACCATCCAAACCAAACCGAACCTCAGTTCGTTGTGGTTGATTTTACAAACGGACCCAAGAAGTGACAGAGAGCGGACAACAAGCTACAAGTATAGAAAGCAGGCACCCAACAAAACTTGCCATCATCAGAGACCCCAGCTACTGCTAGGGGGCACCAGCACCACTCTAAGTCTCTGTCGCTACCGAGAGTCCAAAAGGATCCTCGTCCAACATCCTCATCTTCAGTCTTCGAGCCTCATCCGCACCCCCAGAGAGAAAGAGCGCCCGCTCTTTTAATGGCCAAGATAAGTGCTCACATCAGAGCAAATGAGCAACAATAAATTATTATGATTTGCAGAAATGTTCTCTGCAACTGTATAATGATGTATCGAAAAGTGCAGGAGCAGAAAACGACCTGCCAACTGACGGACGTCTACAGCGACGCACGGTGACGGCAACGGTGCAGAAGCGGACAAACGCAGCAATGTCGGCAACACGGTGACCGTTGTTCTTTCACTCGCACTGTTCCTGGTAGTTCTGTGGCTTGGCTGTTTTGTCTTCAAACAAAGTGACGCGGTGTGGTTCGATGGGCGGGCGGGCGTACGGGCAGCGGCGGCGTAACCTCAACTTGGCCCTGGGCTAAAATCACTATAATTAAGATATAAGGGCACATTTGGAATTGCCAATCATGCTGATGGAGATGAATGGGAAGAAACAGTCGTACAGCAGGTCGTCGCGTCGCGTCCGTCGCGTATAGCGTCGTCTTAGTTTAGAGAGCTCTTTGGGGCCTTTTATTAGTCTTTTGCCATTTTGTCCGTTTTGTGCGATTTAACATGCGGACAAAATGCAACAACAATGCCTTCCTAGCGTCAGATAGCGTTTCAGTGCGCCTGTGTGACACTGACAATTATCGGGCAGTAAAATGCTAAATTATACTCGGAAGAGCAAAGAAAAATAAGTTTGCGTCTTCTTTAAGCCTCATCATCATTTCGGTGTGTTTGTGCGTAAATGAGTGAAGATCATCATCATCGCTGGATGATGGTAAAATGGTTTTCGACGATGAGGAATGTGACTTGGAGGCTTTATTCATTGAGTGGTAAGAGGTTTGCTTCTTTTTTTTTTTATTTTTTTTTTTTTGTAAAGAGCCCAAGGATAAGGTCAGCGGAAGATAGATTAAGGCGGACAATGCGTTGATTACTTTTTGAGGCGTAGATTTAAGTTGGCTAATGACCTGAGATGAATGTGAGAGTTGAGTTCTGTTTTTTTTTTTAGAATGGCTTCGCTCGTGCGGTGAACTTGATTAAAAGAAGAGAATGTAAATTTTGAAATGACTCGGAATATATCCGCAATAAAACAATGAATTGATATTTCTGTCATCTGTCAAAATCGAAATAAAATTGCAGATTGAGTATTAGTTTAGTTGTCAAATTTCTTCAATTGCACTATTTTCGATTGTCACTTTGATTCTAGTTCAAAATTGTACTAGATTTTCACGTTTCTTGCATTGTACTATTTTGACGTTTCATCACTTCACTAATTCTTTTAATCATCAAGTGTCAGCGAGATAAAATATCGAGACGTCAAAATGATTTTAACACACTAAAATTCTAGTACAGTTTTTTACTAACATCAAAGTGACACTTGGAGAAAGGACAAATGTGAATGAACGTGGAGCTAAGCTGTTTATATGAAAAATGACACTTTCAATTTGACAGCTTGAGCAGATTTCAAATTTTATTTAATAAAAATGTCAGTTGGATGTCAAAGTTTATTTTTACTTTTTACATTTGTTAACAGTTACCGCAAACTTCAGTGCATTTGAAAAGCTGTTGAAGTGTTTACAAAAAAAGGGGGCACAATCTGCAAATTGTCTTAATTTTAAAGAGTGAGGTTTTAGAGGCAGAATTCGAGAAACTTTGAAATCTCATTAACCACTATCATCTAATTAAATCAAGACAAGCTAACTCTTAAGTGTCAAAAGAATGAGCTTGCAGAAGATAATCGTGTATGCAATGAATTATGAACATGTTTCTTTTAAGTAGTATACATTTTTTTTTAAATTCCAAAGATCAATTTTCAAAGCTAATTCTTTCCCTCCTACCTTATGAAAGTCGAAACCAAGTTCTTATCATTGTTGTCCTAGCCATTACATGCTTTTTTCTGGAGTTCCGCAGGGATACATTCTTAGACCACTACTGTTAACAATTAAAGAAAGATTTGATTTTTCATTTTTAATTTTTAGGAGTTAAAAGTTTTATCAGAATTTGATTATTGTGTGCAGTTATTTTCTATATTCTTAACCCTTAAATGTTTATAAAACCCCTGGTGTCTAAAGTCATTTTCTTTTTCAACTTATTTATCTTTTCCCTAAGAGGCTTTTAAATTCCTGTCCAAGTTCCTTATTTCCATATCTGAGTTCTATGACCGAATAAAAGTGATGTCATATAGTCTTGACGTCGTCGCCGCCTCTTGTTACAAAATTTCTTCCCAGAAGCCAAGTCAACTTGTCAACTTATACTACAACAACGATACATTATCTTCAAGATTATGATCTTATTACCCTAAAGGTCATGCTATTTATAAAACTTAATCATCTTTATAAACCAAGCATATCAGAATCCAGTATTATGTAGCTTCTTATAAAATAAGATCTTTCTATTCTTACTCGAGCTTAAGTCAAGGCAGAAAATTGTGTTCGGACACTCCTCTTCCAAGAGAATCAGTATACTAAGATTTGACGTATTATATTTGCAACCCTAACCGACACCAGTCTTACGCCATCCACCCTGGAGGCCATCAACATGACATCTTTTCTCATCATCTTCTTCCTCGTATGTGCTCTCATCAACATTCAACATTCAACATCGTCTAATCCAGGATCTAGAGCATAGCTTTAGATGTTTATAGTCACAGAAATAATCAGATGATCAAAGTAGATCCCCTTTGGTTTATCGTCGGTTTAACAGTTTAAATGCCCCATAGACCCTAACAGGATTTGTCTAAATCTCGCTTAAAGATCTATCAGAGCTAGAGCTCTTCTCTCTCACAAAAAAAGAAGAACGAGAACAAGTTCCAATCTCCATGACGGAAGCAACACTTAATATCGCTCAGCCATAATTATAATCATCTCATTGCGGACAGCTTGCAGTATACCCAAATGCGATATTAGTCCGACCGACGACGACGACACGGCGGCGCGGCGGACACGGAGCCTCCACGCACTCAAAGTTGCTTTGGGTCCGCACCACACTCACCTTGATCTCCTTCCGGTCCTTTTCGTTTTGAATAATAACCACCACCACCAACCGTATTCCCCGCCACCAACACCACCGTGGCGGCCGCCGCCGATGGGGAAATGTGATAAAATATATATTATTTCCCCGTGATGCTGATGTCGTCCGTCGCCGTTAACGTTGTCGTCATTGTGGGACCACGGCAGCGGCGGCGTGCATGGCGTACACACCACCACCCAGCAACGCTGAGATTATCTCGATTTTCCCATCCGCCCGATCCCCGATTACATGCGAAGAGTGTCCATTGCAGAGCCCATTCTTTCCCGGCTAGGACCGTTTTTCAATTCTGCGTGTGCTTTATAACCGCCTCAGTGTATGCAAGCGACCGCGCGTACAGGTTGATTCCACGTAATAAACAACGACTCGCTTAGCCTGGTATTTTCCGATCGCATCGGACGGAACGCACATATATCGTAGAAGAGAAAATATAGAATAGAGCATCCACGTCTACGTCCACGTCCGCAACGCTGCTGCTGACGGTACAACCCCATACAAAGTGTCTGTCGCATCCGTTGACAGTTCTGTGTGCGCAGGTTTTATTGCTGGTTAAGCAAATGTTTTATACGCTCATCTGCGCGCTCAACAGCAGCTTCTGTGATGTGTGTTCTCTCAGACGCGGCTTCTTGTATTTCACAAGAAGTCCTCAGCTCGGACGCAAATTCAGAGCGAGAGACGAGTGATTTGCAGTTTGAGTTTCCAACATCCGAGTAGGATGCTTGCGTTGCTGAATGCTGCTCTTGCGTACCTGCACTCTATACGTGCGACACCATATACAATATCACTGCTGCTTGCGTGAAGTGTCACTTTTCATTAGAATTGACGCGTGACCATTCTCCACTTCTCGCCCCTCGCAACGGGCATTGCGTATCGTAATCTTTCACTAACTCTGTTTTTCACTTAAAATAGACGCGCAAAAATAGACGAAGTAAAAGGAAAGAAAAACGATAAAATACCAACAAATAAGATGTGAGAAAAGCAGAAGAAACTTTTCACGGACAACAACAACTATGTACGTATGTATGTATACTTGCTTGGTCAGGTAATTAATTACCTCGGATTTGATTAAGTCCTCGGTAATGACTTGCGTAAATGCGGACGGCGTCGATTGGCATTTTATATATTTATGCGTTTTTTTTTTTGCTTGCTTGCTTGCGCTCTTGCGTTTGACACTTTTTTATAATGACTCAATGAGTCAATTCAGTGATGAGTTGTTAATGAGAAGTGGGTCAGTTCCGGTCGTTTGTTGAGTGTCATCAAATGGAACTTGTTTATAAAAATGATGATGTCCGATCGCGAATAGCGCCGGAGCCATTTACTTGATGATTGATAGTGACGCTTTTGTAGGGAATTATCACTGCACTTTTTTATGACAAGCTGGGAGTTTTTCTGGTGGGACACTTTTGAATACCACTGCCGAAGCTGAAGCTATTGAGAGGAACAGTGTCCGAAAGAAGCTTTGGGATTGAATTAAAATCTTTGACATGACATTCTACGCACTGATAAGCACTGCACGGGTACTCAATTATTTGTGTTGAAGAGCTCTTTGGCTTTTAAAAAGATATCGAAGCAACGCAAGACCTGTCCACTCGTATATATGTAAATATGTTGGTACACACATGTAAACAAATTTATTCATCACTGACAAACAAACACTAAGCCTTACAATGATCATAAGAACAAATATTACAATATTGTAAAATGTTGCACATACGCCACAGTGACCCAAATTTAAATTAAGCTTACAATTACATTTTTGAAGATATTTCTTGCACATTTTTAATAATAAGAATTTTCATTCACTAAGTTAAACCCTGGGGAATAGTCCTGTGAGTCATTTGTAATTTTGTAGGGAACCGCAGGGCAGAAAATTACACAACCAAAAATGTCAAAAATTTCAAATTCGCAAAACACATTTTTCTCGTAAAACATGCTAACCTGAATAAAAACGCCAGCAACTTTTAAAGGGTTGGCAACATATTATTTACTAAACAAATCTAACGTAGAATTTTTAAATTTTCTCATGTGACAGCTCAACTTTGTAAATTTTTACTTAATTGTCCATCCTATTTTTATCAAAGCAAATTTCCTTAAACTTTCTTTCTTGAATTTTCTGTAAAACATTTTTATGCAAGAAAGTCTGCAACCTGCAATATCATAGTCAGGTTTAGAAGACTAAATCGCTTTAAGTACAAACTACTTCCTCGTAGTGATCTTAAAATTCACTTCGCGTTCTTTATTGGCTATGTGGTCTTATTTGTTGCAAAATTATTCCAAAGAGAATGTGAAATTTCAAATGCGCACTTACTCGCGCGGCCTGTCAAAAGTCAAGGTGACCAAGCAAATAACAGCCAGCAGCGAGCAGCGAGCAGCGAGCAGCGATGGCAGTCGGCATGTTAGTTAACCGGCTTCTGGTGGGAAGACATTTTTATTATTAGAAATAGTTGTAACAAAAAAAAAAATAAAAAACAAATAATAAAAACTTATACGGAACCAACAACTCTTTTCGCGTGGTTGTTGTTATTGTTTTTTTTTCGTATATTTAAAGAGTTTTTGTGGAATTCGCAAATGTGCACCGGTACACATCAACATCATACAAAACGTGAAAACAAAGCCTTAAGTCGGTAACGCATGCGCTGTGCAGTGCGTTTATGTGTGTGCGTTGAGGAATGAAAAATTCCATTGAGATATGTACCATGATCCACGAGCACTGTGACTGTGCCACTGGGTTCCGAGTCCGAGTTCCAACCTACTCAACTCGGCGCAAAACAACACGGAACACTAAACATGGCACAACATGGAGCAGGAGCAGTACACAACACACACAGCACACAGCATACAGCGCAGTGCAGCACAGAAAAGCACAACCAACGATTGCTGAACAGGTGCGCAATGCTCGATTGGCGTTGGCCGCGTGTGATTTACGAGATGATCTTTTGCGGAACGCGCTTGCGTTTAATGAGGCCTTTTTTGTGTTGCAGTTGTTGTTTTTGTTGTTGTTCGGGCAGTTGAGATTGCAGTTGCAGTTCTCCCTCTCATCATCGCGTTCTATAAATGGCTACAACAGATTTCACTGTTCATGGATGCGCTTGTGATATGTCACGTATGACACCGCAGATACAGATTACAAGTGACACGTCGCGCCGACCGACCGCCACCGGCAAAACTTACAACCTGAGCATATATGTAGGTTGTAAGTCATATGAAGTTTCACTTGTCACATTGTGTAACCATAATCGTAAGCCAGGGGGCGCTGCACATAGCACACAGCGCATAGTGTTGTTGTGTGTAGTGCGCTTGTCGTCAACCCAACCTAGTTGCGTTGATCTTAACACAAATATGCGCGCACACCAAACACAGAATCACCACACCACACACCACACTACTCCACCGACCGTCTTACCATCTCACCCAGCAGCGCACGACCGACCAACCAAGCGGTGAGCTTATGCAATCATCACATATAGGGGGTAGCATATTTGTTACTCGGAGCATAGTTCAGTGGAGCGGGTGGTGGCATTTATCTCGTGGGGCTTAAGGTTCCTCATTCTTTCCTTGATGTGAATAAAACAGCAGCAGCAGCAGCAGCAGCTGTGACTTGGGTGCATGTTCGCGCATAAGCCACACACTTTATAAGCTCGCGTAAACTATGCTGCAGTAAATCTTTTCGAACAATATCTCAGGCTCGGCTCGGCCCGACATCATGCCTTGTTTTGTTGCGTAGATGCTGCGTCCTTGAGCTCTATATATAGGCACCTTTATGACCAAAGATAGCAGCTAGATAAACGTACAATTGGACAGGCTATACACGTTACACATACCTATATAATAATTCTATTGTGGCTTAGATCTGTATGTCTGTATATGAGAGAACGATGTTTATGTAATTTTATGTGAGCGCGCATTTAATCTGGGGTTTTGATCGTGAATTTGTTGCAATTTAAATTGAGTGCGGGAGGGCATATTTTGTTCGCCCGATAAACGGCTTTAAGAGATATGTATACTTATGTATCGGATCGGAGGTAGCCCGGCAGCGCTTTCAAAATATTATGTTTCGAAAGCACTTAGTTGAAAGATAATGTTGCTAATTTTTTAGCTGATTTTGGGTATCACATTTGATGATAAGAGGACTACGAGGTGTGTGCAATGTACATAGGTTTTTACTTTGACGAATGAGAGTTGAAAGGAGCGTTTAGAACTATAATAGTTGCAGAAAGACTCTCTTATGGTACCACCACTCCAAAAGTACTCGAAAAGTCCAAAAACTAAGACAAATATTTATTTTTCCCGAGTTTTGAATGAGTTCCTAGTTCTTCCACTAGGAACACTCGAACTTTGACAGTTGAAAATATGATGGAAAATCATAGGTAGTCGATTCTGATGCGCTCACAAGGTCTAGGTCCTTCACATTTCAATTCGTTACTATAAATTTTAACTGCAGCTGAAGGGAAAGTCTGCAGCATCTTCAAGGATGAAGGGTTTTTCTCGATGGGTTCATCAATTGTCAAATTTGAGACGATACCAATCCACATAAGATCCAAGAGGGTTCAATGCTTTTTGAAAAAAGTCATTTTAAAATGGATTTTGGGCTGGGCCTCACATCACGTCAGCATGATATTCACTGTCAACAGCGAGCTCTATGTGTCAATGATTGCTAACTTCTTTTACCTGCGAATTAGATGTGACAACGATATGTGGCATCTTAATCAAAAACACAGCTGCTCTTAGTCAAAATTGATTTTTTGGAAGATTTTTAAATCAGCGAAATATGTCAGTTTATGACTTTGAAATGTAAGATCGATAAGAACTTATCGCATCTCGTAGGGAATCCTAGGAAAATAGGAACAAAAAATTCTTTTCCATATTTTTGGGACACAAAATTTTAGGGTTTTTTACATAGTTTCCTCAAATAAAGTTCAGCTCTGCACAACAACTCTTGCCAATCGTACCAAGACTAACTTGTAGATACAATTTGAACAAGGAAACTATGTAAGCTCAATTCGTTCTTTGCTTTGCCATCGAAATAGATTAAAATCTAACTAACAGTTTGCGCCACCTCTTAAACGCAAACTGCTGCAGCTACTACGACTAGGTACATATATATGCCACTAAGCGTAAGCTTTTTAAGTCGCAAACTCTGCCGAAATCAACATGTGCGGTCGGTGAGCAATTACAAGAAAATATGTTGATATTACAACCACCATCATGCACTTAAAGGCATTTGAACATAGATACTTAGGTAAGGTACAATAAATGCAACAAGAAAAACAACTACAACAACTAACGGGAAACAGCTCAATAAAAAAATAAAAATTACAACAACAACAACAAAAAAGAACCATGTCAGGCAGCTAATTGAAGTCGTGAATTAAGTTGCATCACACATATGCATAGGCCGCAAAGGCTAGGCACACACACTCAACACACTACTAGTATATAACACGACAGAAACATACCAAACGGACGGACGGACGTTGGACAGCAGCTAACGTGACACACGTGTTGCCTTTGCCGCTCGCTGCACAGCGCAATATAACTGCAATCGGCTGGGCCTGCACATAATAAACCATTTGCCCGACCTGTATACCCCTACGTTGCGATGCGGGGGCAGAAACGCGTCCGTGTATGATAATAAGAAACGTGGCTTACTTGGCTGCGTCAAACTCAAAGCTGCCCCTGCTTGCATCTGCTCTGTGTCTGCATCTGCATTTGCATCTGCATCTGTATCTGTCAGGCAACTCACATACGGAAAGCGCGCAAAATGTGCGTGCCCTGACATTGACGGAAGCTTGCATAAATTAAACAGACCGCTCGGAGATAATGCACATCCATTGAGGGGGAGGGGGAAGGGGTTAGTCTATTGAGCTTATACGACTTTCACAATTAATTATAAAATTGTTTGTCACACACACATTTCAATTCGTAGAGCATTATAATAGATACTCGTAGATAGATAGATAGATACACACCACTGTATGCATTTTAGCAAAAGATACATTAGCTATTTGTATATTTATCGGTCGACGACGACGACGACTAGGACGCTCGCTGAAAACCTGTGTATGATGGTGGTCGCGGTTCTCGCGCAATGAAATTGCGCGTGTGACCTTCAAATGCCAGAGTAAGAGATAGAAACTAAAAGAGAATGAAAGATAGATAGATTCAATGTATACCTAGGTTTGAGTAAGTGTATCTATAAACTAGTCATAGTAGAGAGAAAGACTCAGATGAAAATTACAAAAGCCACAATACCAACAACAACAACAACAACAAGATTCTTTGCTACTTTATTGAATGCAATAAATTAGAGATTACGAGATATAAGATATAAAAATGCACTCGATAAGCACACGCGAGAATGGTGGCTAGTGCGGGCTAGAGGTAAGTCTCTAAGTATATCTAGTGCAACTGAACCAATCGTCTTGATTCGTATGATGATGGTGAATATATAATATAGGCTATAGGCAGGCATAGCGATGATGTTGGTGTTGAAAAGGAAGCTGGTGATGCCAGCTGTGAAGATTTTTTTTCACACGAACGGAAGTTCAAAATTGTATCGAAGACGTCGGAAAATATAATTTGATCTAAATATAGGTTTGTAGGTCAGTGTATGCATTTGGATTAGGATGTAGATAGGAATTGTCCCAAAGTAATAGATGCAAAATTTATAGAGAACAAACCCTTGCTGAAGAGAAGAGTTAATTGGGTAATTTATTGGTACTTGCAGTCTTGTCCCAAAGATAACCAAATCTGCGCTAAAAGTTATTGATTATTCCTTTCTTTGAGGAAGTGAAAAAATCGATAGTGTCGTTTGAAAATTTGGGACACAAAATTTGTGTATCGTATTCCAATTTTCAGTACCATTTAACCCTTTAACCCATTTAAATTGAGTTAAAGAGCTCACCTGTGTTTAGAAATATGTTTCTATAATTTTGGGACACGATTTCCTACAAATACTTATCGTATTGTCATTCAAGATAAGTTCATTTTTACAAAATTAAGTGTCAGTTCTTTGGGTAATGCTAACACATTTATATCAGCAATAAAAATTAGTAGACATCGAAATTGTTTAATCAATCAATTTTAAAAACCTTTATCAAAGTTGTCACAAAGACTTTTTGTATTAAGTCTTGAGAAAAATATAAATATTATTAAATAAAGCTAAATGTATCAAAACAAAGTAATATTAATACTGTGAGGTTAAATTTTGGGACAGTCCGTAGACGCTATTAAATAGTTCCTTCGGGTCTCTCTAGTTAGGAGTTCTTAATGTCAATAAGTATAGCATTCATAGAAAAATCGAAATCACGTATCGACTGTCACAAAACGTATTAGTGTCACAAAATAAAAGTTTGCAATACAAAATGATCTTCCCCTTAGTGATGTCTTATTGGGACACAAAGTTTGGAAGTTTCAAAAATTACAAAGGCACGCGTTCTTATTTTGAAAGCTTTTTTTTACTTAAAAAATCAAATGTGTAAAATATTTTGCTGTCCCAAAAATAGTATGGCAACACTAATGTGATCTTCTCCGTACTAAACACCCCACCCCAATACACACTTTGTGAAGGCAATCAATGGTATTTTTTCTAATTGTTCAGTGCGTCATGTAATTAAGGCACCACATTCCACACATGCATGTATGTACCTATACACCCATAAACACAACACACACACACTCATACACGACGCTATATAGTATACGAAATGCCTACTTACTCGTATTTGCTTGGTAATTGCAGCTGCAAAAAGGATCAATCAATAAAAAAAAGTAGCACTTCGATCGGTTGTTTTGTTGGTTGTTGCCAGGTTTGTTGTTTTTGTGGTCTTATGGCCAACTGTGAGTGAGGATTTATGTGTTTTTGGGGTGTTATCGGTTGTAATGTGTGCAATTTTACAAATGGTAAACGACACGGTCGGTCGTCCGTTTGTCCGCTCGTTCGTCGCTTGGTGGTGGTTAATAATACAGTGGGAGGGGAGAGCTTTTACTTATACTTATATCTATATACGCAACCAATGGACCATTCTTGCACACACACACACACACATACATACGTACATACAAAGATCGCAGGTAATGACTATACGGTAAAGGTACAATTTATCATAAGGCATATTTGCAGTGTGTGTGGGTTGATGCGGATATTAGTCATTTGCAAAAATGTTGTTTTATTTTTATTTTTGTTGTTGTTGTTTTAGTTTTTATTTATCTATGTGGATACAGGATTTGGACATGCACATTAGATACAACGATGATACCATACGGAATGGAACGTATAACACGCATATGGAAAGAGAGAAAGAAACCGAAAGAGATGTGAGATGGGACGAGATGAACATATCTGAAGAGACTAATGTTGTGATTTGTAGGCCACAAGATTTCAAGGAATTATTATGGGCGAAGTTTAATGAGGAACATGGACTTTTGATAATTCCTATGAATTCACTTAAGTGGGATTATGAATTGATTGCCGAAATTGTTTCAGAAAGTTTTAATCTGGAAGATTTGTGAGTTTGTGAGAGTCGAAGAGAGAACATGTGCCCTGAGAAAGAAAAGAGGAAGTGAGAGACCATTTTTTGGGGTAATGGGAACACAATTGTTAGGAATTCTTAAATACTTAAAATGGTACGTCCTTAAACAATTTTTTAGTATTTTCTTAAGATCGTTAAAATCGTTTCCTGGTATTGATTTTGCAGTTAAGAAAGCTTCAAGCTAAGGAATTCTTGAGGAAACATAATATTTGAGCCCCCTTCTAAGGGAAGATCTGTCAAATATCTTTAGCAGAACCTAAAGGATCTATTGATAGCACATTGGTTGTAAAATGTAGCCCTACCTGTGATTTATTTTAACTCACTACAGATTGCTCCATTTAAAATAACCTTTCCCGTGCTTAAATCAGTCGTTCCTAAAAACTGGGTAAAAGTTCTTAAAATTCCAAATTCAAAAAAAGCAAAAACCTATTTTTAGCATTGAATTTCTCTTCTTGTTTTTGTGCGGTTCTTTAATTCAACATGTGTGACATTTATTCGCATGCGCCACATTCCATTTGGTCATTTGGCTAAAAATTCAATTCCGCATACACCAGAAACCAAGAATCAACATCAGTATAGGTAACCAGCAACAGTAACAGCAGCGACAGCAGTGGCAGCAGCGGCACAGCAACATGTGCGCACATGTCATTGCAGCGCCAGAGGCGATTGAAATTAATTGCCACCACAAGATCTACTGGGGAACAAACCGTGTGGCTCACCTCGTGAGAAGGGCGTTTGACATCGTTAACGATCACACAGCGACAGAGTATCTATACACATATATCGTTGTATATGTAGTCGTCTTGTATCTCTAACATTTCGATGGTTGATTTCCTCATACACCAAACATTCCAAAACAATTTAAAAAAAAACAAAAACACACAAAAACAACTCGGTATACCAATTCCAGATATGTCACCTCTCAAACTGCGACAACGACTACGACGACGATGAGGACGACAAACTTCTAACAAAAAAAAAAAAAGAACGAACCACACTATCCAATACAGCAACCATCACCAGGAGCAGCAGTCAGCATCAGATGCAGATGCAGGAGCAGAAGCAAAAGCAGGAGCAGCAGAAGATTTATGCCAAACACCAAGTTGAACCGCATAATCAACACAAACCTCCATCATGTCAAGTTTGTCTCTTTCCCGGATCTCTGAAGAGGACGACGGGTGTCGCTACTGCTGTTACTTCTCCCGTTCCAAGATGAAGCAGGCCGAGTTTCCTATTACCAAAGTATATACATAGATACCTACGAATGGCTTGTTGGCCTATACTATTGGGAGCAACATTGCAACATCCTACATGAATCAACAAGCCACACGAACGTTGCGTTCGTTGTTCAACCCACCCACGCACGCATCGGCTGAGTGATTTTTCTTTACTTCGACTTCCCTTTGGCTAAGGCTCAGCGCTGAGCTATAACTACAAAGGATCACGCTGAATAGGACGCAGTTTTAGACATATGCTTATTTCATATATACATACATACATAGATACAAATTCTATAATTTAATAGATACAACTATAGCATTAGATAGTATAGTGCCAAAGCCAGCTAGGCTGGGTTACGACTTTTGCGGTCAAGTCAGCGATTCAATTGTTGCAATAATCAGCACAGCATCAGGGCTGGATTGAAGCTTTTAAAAGTGAAGATTCCAGAGATGGGACGTTTCTATTGCTAGTCCAATCAAGTCCTCAAATCACATTTAGGGACAATTTGCTCATTACTCTTTAAATTTAACATTTAATTTTGAATTTTTTAAATTTCTCTTAAATTTGATGAAGAGTCAAAACAAACACTGAACAGTAGTTCTCCTAAAAGATTTTTATAAGTTTGTGCTTATGGTTTATTTAAAATAAAAATTAAGGTCAAAGTTCTTGGAACTTTATATCAATTTCAAATTCTAAGTAAGTTCAAATTAAGTTCCGAATAATTTAGACTTAGATGCAACTCTTTCAGTGTCACTTCTACTACTCTTAGACCGTACGAAGAGCTTTAGCTCTTTGCTGATGCTAAAGAGAGAAACTCTTAGAGAGTTAAGATGCGGAATTTATTAGGCCAATATGTGTAACCTTGGGTCTCTTGCAAAGAAGGGGCTTGAGAATTTATTTCATACTACTTAAGTGCATCTTGTGACTCTTGAACCGAAAGCTTTTCTGGTCCTTCTGGTTTGAATATGGGGAACTTAATTTTGATAACTTACTGCTCTATCCAATTTTGGGACAGTAAAAACAGTTTTAAAGTCGAAGTAAGTGACAATAAAGTTTCTTATATGGTAGAATTTGAATTCTACTTCGAAAGATTTAGTGTGATTTGTGGGATTGTAAGACCGGGCCAAGGACTTTGCTGACATCCTTATTTCATATTTTGGGACTTAGGCCATGAAGTTAGAACTGCAACTCTGAGATTGTGATTGCAGTCTTCAGGCTTTGCTGGTTCTAAGATTCGTCAAAAAGTCAATACTTCAAGCTGCTTTGTCCTTGCTAATGTTTCGCAAACAAATCCACTCCTGCTTTAACTCAACGAAAATGCGGTGGCGGTAATCTGCCTCTAAGGAAAAGGAGTCCGTCGCCGTCGTCGTTCGCATTACAGTCTTCTCTCTTCTGCCACTGCAGGTGATAACGGGAAATTAAAGCAAACCAAAAAAACCTCTCTCTATGTTTCTAAGAGTATTTTGTTAGTGTCTGTCCCAAGTTAAACAAACAACAGAACGCTACACAGCACGGGCGAAACAACAGAACAACGTATGCACCTCCTAATTGCTCCTTTGGCGCTTTTTATGGAGAATATCACACAGCTTCCCCCTTCCTGCCTCTCGAACAATCAAAATTCTTTCAGAGCACACATCTGGACCAAACCAGAAGACAGTTAGAGTATGTGTGTTTAGATGTGGGACGCGCTTTTTTGGAGACTGCCGAAGCCGGAGTTGAAGCTGAAGCTATAAAGCCAAAGCCGAAGTCGATTCCGATTTCCGACGCCACCGACCGCCAACAACAACAACAACATGAGAATGCATTAAGCAAAAATCGATCTCATAAATTTGTTCTCACAGCAGCAGCCAGCAGCCAGCAGCAAAAGCAGGAACAGGGAAACGCGTTGTCTTTTGGCCTGGTCGGGTTCGGTTCGATTCAGTTTGTTTTTTTTTTTGGTTTGTTTTGTCGGTTTCGGTCTTCCAAATGCGGACATCAATGCTGCGTTGAATTAAAGGGTAAGGAAAGGATTCCCCGTCTGCGTCGTCGTCGCCCCCTTGAGTTCCGTTCGATATGTCTAAAGTTTTGACCTGAAACCGAAAGGGAAATAAAGAAAAAGTCCAGGGAACGCACGCTGACACATGTTAAACGGTAGCGGAGCAAGAGTACGAGCTGCGAGTTCAACCATCAGATGAAGAAGGGATCCAGGGAGCCGGCGAACGCAGGGAATATCGGTGAATTTCACTCACCGAATTCGAATTGTTCGTCGTCTTCGTTCCTTAGTGGCTGTAGAGCGGCGCGACGACGACGACGGAGACGTTACGATTGAATAAGGAGAACGAGGACAAAAGCAGTCGGTCTCGTATAGTATCTGCATATACGACTATTCTCAGCTCAAGTTGGTGCGGTGAGGTCCGGTCCGGTCATGATGCATAGGGAATCGGAATATGGAAGTCGAAGGTATTGTGCCTCACCACCATATAACTTGGCTGAGGTGTCCAACCTCGTTTGCCTACCACCGCGCCGCGACACGGAAAAGGTGCTCATGAGATGGTTGGTTGCAATTGCAGACTCTGTTTCTGTTGTTGTTGTTGTTTTTTTTTGTTTTTTTTTTGCCTTATTATTATATCATTTTTCAATTTGTTTCGCTGGCTGGTCGCCAGCAGAAGGGACATGGAGAGGACAACAATGCCTGGCGGTGCATTATATGCATGAATATATGCAGCACAACACAAACAACAGGCGATTGCTTTGGTGGATGATGCAAGGAAACAATTGTCTGACTCCGACTCCGACGACGGTCTGAGGCTAGGCTGCGGTTGATTGGATAAGTAGGCCATCGGAAATGTGCTGTGAAAATTTCGCGCGATATACAACTGATGAAGGTCGAACCGGGAACCGCACAAAAAAAAAATGTGAAGTGGCAATAAATTTCAGTAAGGATGTGTTTTTTGTTTTTTTTTAGTCTTTTGTTTCTATCTCTTTCTCTGAAAAGCTGCTTAAATTTACTTCGGAAGAGGGGCTTGTCGTGGGTGATGCACAGATGAAAGTTTGAATCTTGCAGGTACAGAAATAAGAGCATCCTCCATCGAGATTAAGTTTTCTCCTCTCTTTTGATTCCAAATCCTAGACGAATTAAGTCTTCCTCTTAATTTTGTTCACCTTTGTCTGGAAAATACTCGTATGACCTTTTAGCGGCCGTCTTCGTAATCGAGACGTTCAAGCACAAAACATAGAAGAAAGCCGTCTGTTTCCAGAAGCAGTCTGGATGAGACTCTTGGGTAGAGCTTTAGTAGTTGAAGTATGCTCTGAGTTTAATCAGATCTCTCCAGTTTACCATAAAATATACTGGATCACTAATTGTCAAAATTGTTTCATCAAAATGGATATGACAGATTGTGTCCATACTCGAATTTCTTAAAGAATGAATTTGGCCAAGTCATCACCGTTAACGACGAGCCTATAGACTGACGATCGTGAACTTCTTTTGGCCTGAATTACTTCTCTGTAAGTTACTAATCACTGCGTCTTTCGAAGCCAACTCATGTCATCGTTAATATGCGCCAAAGTCATGGAAAATTTCGAAGTATTCGAGAGGTGCCATTTTTCTCAAATAACGGAATTTATAAATCTTCCAAAAAAAATTAAGTTTTTTTTATTGAAATTTAAGTTAAAGACATTAATAAATTAACCTTCATTTTTCAAACGTCAATTTTTGATTGATCTTTTTCGTTTGTAATGACAATCAATTGAAGAACAGTTTTAGAGAATAATATACAGAATGCAAACCTTCAGGGTTTTCTTTTCGATACAAACTAAAAATGAAAAGGAAAATGTTTTAAATAGTTCTGACGTATTCATTTGACAATCAAGGTATTTTATTATTTTGCATAAAAACTATCGATACACTTCTTTCCTTATTCGATGACAACTCACTTTCACTTTATGTTTCGATGTTTAAAATTAAAATTCCATTAAATGCAAATTTAAATTTTGTATTTTTTTTTTTTTTTTTCATTTTTAATTTAATGCATGTAAACGAGGGTATGGGTTGGGTTTTAAAGTAGTTAAGTTGGGTTAAACTTTGTTTTTAACATTCAAATTAGTTTCAATATTCCGTCGAAGTTATTTATTTCTTCCACCTGTCACTTAATTCTCAACTCTCTCCAATCTATTTGGAAAGTGGACATTTCATGTTATTTCTTTCCATTCGTTAAATATATTACTCAACCATGTAATGAATTTGTTCACCCTTTTCATTTCGGTTAACGGTTTTTGTTACCGTTAGCGTTCCTCCTATTTATTTTTGAATACTTAGTTTATCAGTGACAAATTACAGTTATTTCACTCCCTAATTCCTGAATAAACGAAAGTAAAAAAGTCAAAGAAAGTTTCGTACAACAAAAACAAAAAAAGAAAAGAAATTCACGAATGTTTTCATGCGAAATATTATGCACCTTTAAATTTCATAGTCAGTGACCTCTATCTGAATACCTAACCCTTCTTTTTTCTCTCTTTCTCTTTTTCTGTCACTTTTGACAGTCATGGATGAAAATTTTAAAATTCAAGATGTTCTTTAACGAGTCAGGTCCCTGAGTGCGAGTAAATTTATCTATACATAAAAAAATTGATTCGAAAACACGAACATTTTACTAAGCTCTTGGGAATACCTTCCTACGCTATTCAAAATTAGGGATCAACCTTCTTTTTTTTTTGAAACGGTGAATTTCTCTTACCTTTCTACGAGTAGGTACATGTGTGTCTACGTTTATATCTGCAGCACACCATCTGCAACACACAGATGCAGATACACACGCAATCAAACTCGCGGGAACTGTCATCAAAGTGCACCAAAAACTAAACCAACAACAACCAACCAACCAACCAACAAAAAAAAAGGGTTGATGCATTGCCAAAAAATTTGGCCAGAAGTTCAGAGGGAAGCGTTTATTTTTTCGGGGTTCGATTTTTTTGTAAATATAAAATTCAAAAGCGAACTTTTCCCCAAACGGCTTCGCGGTTCTCCTTCTGACAGAGGACGAAGAACGACCGACTACGACGCAAAAAAAAAATCAAACGCCGCATTCAACCCTTGAACACGTAACCCACAGTCAAGACGACACAAGCTGAATAAACCCACTGTACCTACAAAAAAGGACACGAAGCGAAGGATGACGGCGAGGATGAGGACGAGGACGAGGATGACTACATGCGATGGCAACAATTGCAAGGAAGATTAAACAAAAAATTCCCGTTACATCTTCCCGTTATACCTAAACCTGCTCGATATTTGGGGGTTACTGTTACATTGCATATCGCAGGTAGCTGAATTTTTGGCAACGGTTTTTATAACGGCGCGCGGTAAGTGTTGTGTATGTGTGTGTGTATGTGTGTTACGCAAAGCAAAAATCGATAAGGATGCATGCAGCAGGATGCAGGCCAAAAATTTTCTCGGAACTGGGTCAGGATATAACGACGATGACGATGACGACGACTACGACCAACCATCAGCTGGGATGAGACGCGACGGGTAAAGTCAAAGTCGTAATTTTTTAGAACAACCCTTATGCGAGCTGTTTTATAAGCGACGTACCCTTGGCGTTCGTTGGTTGCTATACTCGTAGTTAAGGCGCAAACACAGTGTGTTTGTTGATGATGGAATTTTTGGGCATTTAATCGTTGAAAGTGATGTTGGCTTGGACCTGGACATGGCCATCGTCGTCGGTCGGAAGCAGAGAAAGGACGGCATTTGTTGCAAAGGATGTGCTTCGTAGAGGGGTGGAGCGGCGCGGGGGGCTGTATAGTACGCCTACAAGATGCAAACAACATGTGTTTGGATAATAATTTATTTCATATCAACCTACATATTACATAGTTATGTGTTTGTATGTATGTATTTTGGTGGAACTGGAGTTGAAAAGATGGCATGTGGATGTTGATGCAGCGTGCGCATACCTACAAAGGAATAATAATATTTTCAGATGCAGCAGGTGGGATAAATGGTATACGAAACTGCTTAAAGGACACAAAAGCTTGTTTGGCAAACAACCCAGTTTTCAAGGAAGGATTTATGAGATTGGAATTATACGCAAATTAATTAGTGATAGGGGTTTTGGTGTTTCCATCGATTGGCATTTGGTTTTTATGGAGTATCTAACATCACATGAAATCTTAGTCCAATTAATTATACATATCTAAGAAGTTTTGCCAAGAGAGAAAATGTAGTATGTACAAAAAGTATCCCAAGGTCCTTCGGCTGAATTAAGTGATTGTTGCCTTATATTTTCTATAGCTAGGAAAATATTTAAAACACATATTATCTTTTTATACTGTAAGACTGACGTATCAAATACTGAACTACGATTAAAAGTTGTGTCCTTTAGAGTAATTGAATTGAGAGTTGCAACATGACCAAAAATCGAGAAAAAAAAATCCAATACCACAATCTTTCTGACTGATTTCATCAAAGACCAAAGATAGTGAAATTTGACATGAATCGCCTTAGAAGCTGTCAACAAGTCTTTCCGATTCTAATATTTAACAAAAATATCTCTTCGATACAACTTAGCCAATAAAGGAATTCCAATTATGACCTGCGAAGAACCCCTAAGAAAATGAACAACGCAATTGACATAACTTAACATCAGAAATTATATGGTAGGTATTTCTTTGTCATTTCATTTAAAATTGTTGTTTCTATTTTTTTGTAAATTGAATATTTAACTTAAGGTATAAGACTTTAAAAAGCGATGACAGAACTACCTATCTGTCAGACAGAAACAACATCATGTTTGTCTCAATTCAACTCAACTCAGCTTAGCTAAAACAAAAAAAAAAACGAATCACCATCCATTTTGATTTTGCGAAGTGCATCAAAAGTCACTTCCTTCCTTCGCACACATCTTCTCGTACTTCTCCGAACTATGTAACTAAATACATATATAGATACTTTTATGTATCTTTTTTTATAGTTGGTAGATACAAGTATAAAGCTATGCAAAAAAAAAAAAAACAAATGTTTGGATCATCGCCAACTATACCTTCTCAAGAGCAAAAAAAAGTGAATGTATCATTCAAATGCTTCTCAGTGTTTGGTTTATTTATTTAATTTTTTTCAACATTTTTTTTTTATTTTATTTAAATCACAATTAAACGCACGTGGTAGCTTAAGTTAAAGCTAAAACATTTCTATATGCAAATGAACTTGCATAACAAAAAAAAAAAAAAAAAAAGAAAAAAGAAACAACAACAACAGAACAACTCGACGGGAAAAAAACAATACAAAAAAAGGAAGAAAAAAAAATAAATACAAAAAGAAGAAGAAGAAGAAAAAGAATGAGAATGAATCTATGTATCTTTGCGCACGAATAAAGAATAAAACAAGCCATCAAAGCCAAGCCAAAGCCATAGAGAAATGCCAGCAACACACAAATGTCAATGCGGGTAAATGTCGCTGTTTTTATTTTATTTATATATTGTTTGCTATTTTCCTGTTCTTATGTGCATAAAATATATTCACATCCACATTTCTAAATAATATATATTGTATCTATAACTAACTATATACGAATAGATACATTCAATTCACCCAATGTAAAAGTATCTACACTCATACCTAACCTAACCTATCTATCTACTCGTATCTATCTTTTCGAATTGACTTCGAGTTCAACTATACACACGACACGACAACCCAACCAAACGTAGAGAGAGGGACGATGATGATGACAATGAACATTAAGAATGATAATCGTTTAGATACCTAGGTATCCAATCCAATCCAATCCAACAAAAGATTGCCATTCGATCAACTTAGATCACTTCTTTGAGTACTTTGGTAAAAAATGCAAGAAAAAAATCGTTGGCATTCTACTTAAAAAACACTTTCCCCCTTTGAAATCTTTAGCCCCCCGCCACTCACTGATCTCTGATGGCTCCCTCGAAAAGTCTTACGGAAAATAATTGAATTAGAAAAATAAACTTTAAAAGTGGGTGGCTGGCTGCAAGCACAATAAAATCGAGATACAACAGACTTCAGGTAGCGTATAGCTGATCGGTGAGATCTTTGGCGGCGGAAGGGAGGGGGGGAAGCAACACCTATGTAATCACCGCAATCGTTTGGTTTTTAATTTCATTTCATTTCAAGCTCAAGGTAATCCGCTTGGCACAACAACGCCACCCTCTGTGCCACTCCACTGATCGACGATCGCCGCTGATCGCCAACCACCAACCGCGAACCCCATCGCATCGCATCGCCCGCCATCCACTCCCCTCTGTGAGTCGAGTATGTAAGAATCACGATGATGAGCGGGTGAACGTCGTCGTCGACGACGAACAAACTAAAAGCGGGCAATGAAGTGCTTTTGCTTTTGCCTTAACAAAAACCGAAGCGGACTGTTTCTGTTTCTGCGCGCGCTACGAAGGCGATCTTGAACTTGAACGATCGTCAAGCTAGCTGTGACTTTTTCTTCCAACACAGTCTCCCTCTCTCTTTCTCTCTTTTGGCTTCTTTACACTCTTTACGTCTGATTCTGTTCGTCAAACCGACAAAACATTATCTACACAAAGAGCTTTCGTAATCATGCCTCGACGTCTACACATAGGTTAAGTAGTTGGTGGTGTAGATACATGTATTGTATACTATAAATTGTATATACATATGTAGATACTTTTTGTTTTAATTTCTTTTGAATAAAAAATTCAAGTGCAAGGTCTTCTGATGTGTTTTTCTGTGAATGCGGGGGAAAAATGTGATAAAAAAAAACTTTATTTAAAATAAGACGATAAAACGTATATTTTAATTAATGGGTTTACACGATCGATTAAATTATTTTTTACATTGCAAAACTCAAATATATACAAGATTATAAATTTGCATTCAAATGTTTTTTTTTTTGCATTTTACATACTCGTATCTGTACTGTTGCATTTTTATACGTTTTTATGAGAACATATTTTTTTTTAAATAAACATTCTTTCAACGAGTGCAATCGTGCCTCAACTAAAGTTCAATGCATTATTGATTGTCGGGTTAAGCACGTATAGGTATGACGGGAATGCGTAGTGTGGCATTTTTTTTTCTAATTTGCGTTTTTAGAAAGTTCAAGGGAGATTTTTTGTGGATTGCTTTAATCCTGTTATGATTGATAAGCATTTGAAAAATTCCAAAAATTTAAATTGCTATTTTGGGAAAATATTTTGTCAAATTATTTTTAGTACTTTTTGTTCTGAATGACATTTATGTACATGTTTGACAACTTACAATTCTCGGGCATATGTTATTTTGTTTCATTTTCAGATTTGAAGCATTTCAAGCTGCACATGCACTGAAACTTATTCTCTGATTTTATGTCAAAATTCGTCGTGCTGTTTTCACAATGAGTAGAATATATTCAGACGCAATATTAGGCATTCAAAGTTTCTGGCTTCATTGTCCTGAAGTTGAAAAAGGGTTGATCGCCGAAGTGTTTTTGGTTTTGATAAAACTTGTAATACCTGATTTAAATATTGACAACAAAACTTAAGTAAAGTGACGGAAGTATTCATTTCATCAATATAGCTCAAGGTTTGAAAGCTGTTAGCAACAATTTGTCATATCCATAGAGAAGACAAATATTGGGGTTCAGCAATTTGGGGAAGCTCTTGCCCATTGGGTCATAATTCAGAACTGAACCTTAACCCCTCTTTCCAGTACTAACAAGCAGTTTTTGTTCTCAGCAAAATGTGTTCTTCAAATATTATTTCACAAAAATTAGAATTTTTTAAATTCTGACTTCTATTGTTTCGGAAACAGTAATTCTTGATGAGACTGGATATATTATTGTCAAAGGTCTGGAAAATATTTTCTTATACCTTCCTGTCAAAATGAAGTCCTGCAGATGTCACTGTCTCCTGTCCCTACTACTTTACAGGAAATTTTGTTTACTCCAAGCCAAACAGAAAACAATTGGATGCATTTTTAATATGTGGTTTCAATAGGCATTACAAAAAAAAACTACCTTAAAGCCTTAAATTTACAAAATCCCCCATAACTAATATCCTCGTCCTTAGATACCTATATTTACCTATTCCTGATGATGATACGAGTATAAGCAAAAAAAAAAGAGCCTCCATTTTATACGTCAAATCAGTCAGGGTCATTTATGTGCAATTCTGCCTTCACTTAGTATGTACAAGTACATAAATAATGCAAGTGAACAATAATAATAACTGACGCGCAACCAACCAAGGCAATTCGCATGACATGTCACCAACAAATATGACGTTTCACTTCAAGACTTACACACACATAATGGTGCATTTGAAGAGACACTACACAAAACTCAACATGGAGTACTCGCACCCACCGTTTTACAACATTCAAATGAACAATAACAACAACAATAAATGAACGCACATTCTAAATATGTATATGTAAAAGTATACACACGACACACGAAGGAAGGTATATCATCATCGCATAACAGTAATCATGCGAACCGCATGCAAAAGTTATGACAGTTGAATGCAACTCGTCAGTCGCATGCAGTCGAGCCGTTCGTCGAGGGGTGATGCACGCGAGTCCTTAGCCGGATATAAACACATCATCGTCACATATAAGCAACAACAGTTTATTTCACCCTCTTCTGCGGAATGATGTTGACATTATTTCTAGTAAACGTAACCTTCTTTATCGGAACTGTCATAAGCCAGTCAGCCAGCACTACCAGCAGCGAGGGCTTAGTGGGTCTGGATCTGGAATCAGGATATCAAGGGCGGAATTAAACCATCAGATCAGAACCACCAGTTCCACTTTTATGTACATCAAGACGCACAATGGCCCAACTTTTAACTACAATTACAATATTACATCCTTATGTTTCTTCAATATGATGGTAGATGACACGCTACACTTGCAAAACATCGCAAAACACATGTTAACAGATTGTGCGCCAGCCGAATCATGTGGAACTCCCATGCTTTTCTGCACCATCATCATCATCATTTCCATCTCGGCTTGGCTCAGCTCAGCTCAGCTCGGCTCGGCAGCAGCAGATAGATTCCCGTACCATCAACAAGCACCGGTCGATGGCGGAACAGCCAGCACCAGCAATGCCGTGGAACCATCTCTCTCCGTATATATTGCACTCTTGGTTGTGGTGCTTCTCCTGGTTAAACAATTAGAAATGCAAATTTGCAACAAGTTTTGCACTGTTCACCTATTCATTTGTTTAGCTGTTCCAAGTTCCAAGTCAAGCCATTGCAGTCTTCGACTTCGTCTTTGGCGTCGTCGTCGTTGTCTTTGTCGTATACTCGTACTTGTTGTCAGTATAGTTTAGTGGTCACAGAATAGGATCCGTGTTTTTTTTTCCCACCACTCCATCGCCATCACATCACCACCTCCCCAAAAGACCGACCCACCTTCCTCACATACTCGCAGTAACATCACATCAGGCATTGCATTGTGATGATGGTGGATATCTGAGAAAAATCGGTGAATATGATGAATTTTAAATAAATTTCATTAAAATAACAAGACAACAAGTCAAAGTAACACCATCACTCGGTTGCTATAGGCTCGGACGTAGAGTTCAAACTAATAGTCTGGGATGCTATGTTCCAATTGATAAAAAAAAAACAAGAATTCCAACGCAATAAAATTCGCTATAAATTTGGGGATACCAAGTTTCTTTTTGAAATGAGGAACCAGAAATTGTGTAGAATTTGCTGTTTCCAAGAAACAGAGGTAGCTTAAAAGGCAATCGTGTGCTATAAGGAACGTTTTTAAGAATGAAGGAGTTTGTGAATCCCTAATGTCCAAGGACGAACTATCTTCAAAATTTCAAAAAACACATTTCCACCCATAAAATTATATATTTATGTTGGTAAAAATTTAGAAGCAGTGAGATAAAAGGTATTGCAGAAAGCAATGAGTCATTCTTAAGGTTTTCGAAAAAGACTTGCCTCTGTGACTTTTATTTAGATTTCAATACATACCACTATTGGATTCACTCGTAGATTTGAGTGATCATTTGATGGAGTGATTACATTAGCCATTTTGTAAAAACGGCATCAGGTAGGATTGAATTTATCATGGACTTAAGTGTAAACTTGCTCTTTTCGCTCATTTTAACTGCAAATAGGAATTACTTAAGAGTCAAGTCTGAACAGAATATTATGAAGATCGAGCTACTGTCATATTTTTAAAGCTGTCAAAAATACAAGTCATAAATATGCTAAAGATGAATACGATAGAGTTCACCATACTTAACTTTTGCAATCTAAATTTAATATAAAAGTATATGGAACTTATAATAACCGAAAGTTCCAGATGTTCACTTTTACGGCGTCAAACTTTACAGCAGTATATTTGGCAGTATTAATGAAATGTCAATACTTTTCGACTATTTCAAGTTATCTCGAAGTTGTTGAATACCTCAGAACTGTAAGTTTTCCGATTAACATTTCCGACGTAATTCTCATTTACAATTTTCGAAGATGGGGGAAATTTCATCTTCGACTGTCCCAAGTAACCCTATTACACTCCATTATCTTGATGTTACAATAAGTTCGTCATGGATGTTAAAAGAATCTAAATAAGGATTAATTAATGATCTGAAAAGCTTTCAAGAAGTTAAGCCAACCAAAAAGCCAAAATATCAGAAATTCGACCATGAAAGTCTTTATTGGCCTTGAAACAAGCCAGGTTCAACATGAAGAGTTTCAGCTTGATTTTAGGTGTTTTGTTTTCAGTCTCATAGGTATTGACAAGCATTGGACTTCTTTGACAGTTGTTCACAGTCCATTACAAACAAATAAAGATGACTATGGAAGAAGTATTGATTCGAAGAAGTATTAGAAATATTGTAGGTAACAGAAAAAGAGTCTTTTAATTCCTTCTTTTGGCTACATTTTCTGAATTTAAGTCGAATGTCTTAGTATAAAATACGACTATGAGGAACTTTGGTTTGAAGGAGCTACATTTCCAAAATTGTCTTCATTTGCAACCTTACTTATTTAGACCATAATGAAAGTTAGTGGAAAACAGGGCTAGAAGGGGCAACGTTCACACAATTGATCGCGTAAAGTGGGCAAAATAACCAACTAACAACACCAACACTAACACTAACAACAACAACAACAAAAACAATTTGAACTCGCCATATACAATACATACATACAACATTCTAAAAATGTTTATAAAGGAGGGCTTTTTGCATAAATTTGCAAATGTACTTCTTGGATGGTGTGGATACAGTTTCAAGTCACTTGTTGTTGTTATTGTTGTTGTTGTAGATGTAAGTGATGTTGGGGTGTTGGTTCTTATGCGGTATCGTATCCATAATATAGCTTAGCGGCAAAAGCATTGCTGCAACGAGTATACGTATGTATATATGTAGTTGGGGCCCGGGCCTGCCGCAAACAACTCACTGCCACTACATTGGAAAATAATAATTAATTGAGCGGTGAGTGGTTTTTCCCATTTTAACAATATTTTCCTTACTCTTGTTGGTTGTTGTTATTTTTGTTGTTGTTGTTGGTTTGTTGGTTGTTGTTGTTGGAGTAGTTACTGGTTGTGTTGTCAGGAAAATTCTTTTATTTTCCCTGATTGGGTATGAATATGAATTAAATGAATTGGCAAGTGGGC
Source organism: Scaeva pyrastri (assembly GCA_905146935.1). Lineage (NCBI taxonomy): Eukaryota > Metazoa > Arthropoda > Insecta > Diptera > Syrphidae > Scaeva > Scaeva pyrastri. The sequence goes on along the minus strand of LR989929.1, from coordinate 8,901,758 downwards.
GTGGGAAACAATGCTGGTGGAGCATAGCAATATTGTGAAGGTATTTGTATGGGTATAGGTTTTTACAGTATATGGAATGCAAAAGGAGGCGGAAGTGTTGAGATATACCTACTCAGTACTCGTATAGTGTAGGTATTTAAAAGGCGGCAAATAAAAATTGCAAGAAAAAAAAAAAAAAAACATTTATGAAAATTTTATGTTCCCTAATTGAATGGAAATGCAAAAGAGTGGACAAATTCAATTAGTATGACGCAATTGAAAAATTTGAAAGTATCTATTAGTTATTGAATGGAAGACAGACAATACAAAAATTAAAGTCTTACCAAAGCCGCTGCAGCGAAGGGAATGGCTTTTTGGGTACTCGTATACGCCTACTTTAAAAATTAAGTCTATAGCCAGTTCTACGAAATGTTAACGAACAAAAGTTTGATAAGTTTACAATTTCCTCTCACCAAATAACGACAAATAAAAGTCTAATGACGTTTTTGGAAATGTTGTTCGTTTGACATTTACGGATTTTGTTAAGTAAATTCAAGTTGAGGATTTTTCAAATGACACATGATGGACCACAATAAAAATTTTCTTAAATTAATCATCAAGAAGCTAGATGTTTGTTGAATTCTAACTTAATGCATTAGAAAAGTTTGTTTTCAGAAGTAAAAGAATTCATTTTAAAAATTGAAAATTTCAGTTGTGGTACTTACTGATAAAATGTTTGACTGTATATTCAAAATATGGAAATATTTTCACTCACCTGAAAAAGAAGAAAGAAACATTTGTTTAGAATGTGATTTAAATTTGTATAATATAAAAATATATTTTTAATTATTTTATTTATTCACTGTTAGTAATATTAAGAAATTCCAAAATCAAAAGTGAAAAAACAAACTCGAGGAAAATTCTGAATCCTGTTATGATTAGGTACTGGTAAATGATTTAGCAGAATATTCAAAGGAAGTAACGCAGGAGATTTCGGGTCCTCCTCGAATTTTGAAGATTCCAGCTAGGTGAACCTTACATCAACACTTGATGCTGTACTTAAGGCAGTTCCGACTGACACAAGTGTTTAAAATATTATACAGGCAATGTCAATGAGTTGTTATTATGGTTCTTAAAAATGATATTTTTAAATACACCGATTAACTTAACGTGTGAATTTCTACTAAAATTTACGGTCGTATGATAAAATTTAAGAATTTCGAAAACATTGGTTTTAAAGGAAACCAGAATAGTTCAATTAAGTGTAAAAAGGAAGAGTGTCTTTTGAGAAAAATATGCAGCTATGATGTTGACATCCACTAAAAATAATAACTGACACTGGTTAAATTCCGAGGCCACCAATTGACTTGACCAATACGGCTAATAGGTACATGGTAATTTGGTGCACAAAAAGATCAATTATTGTAGCATAGGCTGTGTTGCATGACGATCCATCCTACATTAACTAAATGTCGTCTGAATCCGTGTTTTCTACGTTCTTCAAGCGCTAAACAACGTTATGATACTGACTTTAACAGCTGGCAGTATCGAATGTTTTAAAGCACATCATGAAATTCATTTGTCTCAATTTTGAGAGCTAAGGATTTCTTAAGCAGAGTCTTTCAGTACGAAGTTTATTGAAATTATTTTTCGAGTAAAAGCCCCTGCGAATGACGTGACTTTTTTAAAGCAATTCCACTGACATATGGTAGAATACTAAAAGCCATATTCTCACAGCTTATATTTTAAAAATTTGTTCATTTATACCCAATTAAGAATATTTGATTTTGGAGCTTATTTTTGTGCGACTGAAAGGAACTGGGGAAGCACGGTTCAACATTTGAAAAATGACCCAATATTTGATTTGGTTGTGTCTGTCATACTACCACGCCAGTCACAGAAAATTATTCAAAGACTTACCTTTGATATTTAATTTATAATATAAGCTGTGTTTTATTCACTGCTGGGTAGATAGCACAGTAAAATTTCCCTCCGCAAACAAAAACAATTTGCTTATTGGCAAAAAAGAAGCAGAAAAAATAATGTAAGCTATACTGGCGATAAAATGTAAAGTGAGTTTGATCGTTTTATTCAATTAAATGCTGCACAAGCTATACAGCATTGAATAAAACACAACTATTGATTTCATTTGGATCCTTAAGAGTGCATTATACAGTATAAAAGGTGTCCTTTTTGAGTTATTTGACTTTATAGCAGACCCACTTTTTCACAGTGGACTTAACTTGAACTGGATCTCCTAAAGTGGAGGAAACAAAATCGACTGGATTGGTTTATTTAACGTATGGAAATGTCTTCTTCGGATGCGTGACAATTCTAAAACAATTTACAAAGGGTGATAGTTATTTTCTTTTTTTTTAATTATTAATTTTTGCCGGTTTTAATAGAATATCATAAGTGACCTCGCTCCATAAAAAATAGAACATTTCAATCCTAATGAAAGCAATGCGTTTCCTCTTCACAAATATACATTCATATTTAAAAATTTAAACGTCAATCGTTATGATTGATAATAATTCCATTTTTAAGCAAAAGCCTTTCAATTGGCTTCGAAAACCAATACCCATCCATTCATAGATACATATGTATTTCTATTCTGTCATTGTCTCATAATAATTGTCATGTCATAGTTACAGTTTTTTGTGCAATTGTTTTTTTTTTTTAATTCATTCTTTAATTGTAAATGTATGCGCGTTACGTTTGATTGGTGTGTGCGCGACGCGTGAAAATCATTTGAGATGCGGTCGGTTACATAAATGCGTCCGTTTTTTTTTTTTTTTTTTTTTGAGATTCCAAAACGTCCAACTGTATCCATTCATCCATCCGTCTATCTATTTGTCTATCTAGCCATGTGTATCTTTGCTCTATGCACACACAATGAACTGTATTATACCTTTTTGCTCGTAGATAGTTAGATATTTTATTTTTCTAGCTTTGGAAAACTGAAAACTGTGTATCGGTTTTAAAGTATCTATAGAGGAAAAGTTTGATAGATATGCCTGGCAGCGAACTTCGCATTCAGTTAAGAGTCACATACTCTTACATTTCGCGCGACTGCGAAACGATGCGACGCGACTACGAGAAATGACGGATATCTGCGCGCGCTCTTTTCAAATTGAAAAATCATTATTTCGTTTGATTTGTTGTTGCGGCAAACCAGCCTCCATGTTCCCGTTCCCCTCCCCCGCAATTTTCTGCTCAGCTAACCATTCGAGCCGAACTGTAAGGTGAAGCTGAATACCGAACAGAGGGTTTGGTGAGTAGATGATGATGATGACGGTGATTTGCGTTAATCAACCAAACACAGACAATTATTATTGCTGCGGATGTGCCGTGCAGCGGCATCAGCAGCAGCAGCGACAGCAGCATCAAAGCGATCTCTAGAGAAGCATCAATAAAATGTGATGAAGGAGATGAAGACCTTGAATTTGGTTTGCAATTATATATTTTTTTTTTAATTTAATGTTTATAATGTATACACACAGCACCCGGTAGTATAGCGCAGCACCGTTCTCCGGCTTTGACTTCGGCTAAGTCTTTGCGGGATACAGAAATGAAACACACAAAACATAAAGGTGTGTGTTAATCAGTATTTAATGAGATTTAAAAAGAAATTAAGAGAAAAAAAAAGTGGCAGAAATTTTTATACACACGCGCGGTTTCTTTTAAAAAAGATGTTTCTTCTTTTTTTTTGTTTAATTTAGTTTGCAGTCTTATAGTATTGTTACGATTGTGTATTGTGAGGGTTTAATTAGATAGTTGAGAATTGAATATAAAAAGGATACACTTTAATCATACAAAGGAGTGTGAATCGATATAGTATAAGAGCCGAATGAGTCGTCCTAAGATGAAACTCAACATCAACACTCGGGGGCAGCAAAGGGGTAAATGATTGACTTGGCTTTTTAATGAAAAGAGCACATTGAACAGAAGTTGAATGCAATGGTTGAATGTAGCTGCATTTTATACAATAAAATTGTTTTTAATTGATTAATTAATTGAAAATTTGTGAGAACTTCACCACAACTAAGTTTTAAATAATTGAGCAGCAGGACTCAAAATAATCATTTTAATGAACGAAATTGAAAATAATGTGAATTAAATAAGTTAATGATGAGCATTAACTACTAGAGCTTTATTTCAAAAAGTGACGTCTTTTCTGATCATGCTCTAATTTTATTTGAACAGACCTGTATTTATGAATTTCCATGTGGACCCCTTCAAAGTAATACCACAGCCGGTATTACAAACTTCTGCCAGTATTTACCCAAACCTCGAAGAACTTCTTCGTGTACTTTTTAACATATTCTAAAGATCTGTCTCCAATTCGGTTTTTATATCCTCAATCATCTTTTTGTGCCAAAAATGTTGTTAAGTATTCCTAATATCACATTTGAAATTCTGTAAAATTAATCTTACTGTGACCATACTAACAAAAAGTCCTCGCTAAACTGAAACGGTTGAAACTTGAATCTGACTTTAAATTTTAGAGTCTTTTCACTTTTTCCGTCAATACACAATATCATAAGAGCATTTAAAGAAAAAGAACATATAACGTCGTTCTAAGTTAAATAATGCAGTTTTAAAAATTACTGAAAACCTCAACAAAAAATGCGTATACGCCCAAGTGTCCCCATTTTGTTTTGCTGCCAATTCCGGTATACTTTGGTAGTCTATTTGTTTATAAGGCGAGGATATCGTGTTCAATGTCAAAAATTAAAACTAACTATCGAATTTCTGCAATCAATTAAGTTATTGATGAATTTGAATTCATTGGTTACCAGCGCCATCTTGGAGGAAAAAAAATAAACTTTGTCTTAATCCATCAGAAAAAGTAACTTCGTTTTCTATAAACTAAACAAGTTGTTGATAAACTTAACATTCCTGGACGAAAATCTGAAATTTTAAAAAATATATCACGAATCCTCCCCTCTTCCCTCTATTCTACTTTCAGGCCGGTTTATATGCAATTTGCTGCTGTGGTCATTTAAAAAAAAAAGTACACACTACAATATCTCCGATTATGTCATCGTTACGTCTAGCTAGCTGATAAGCTGAGTTAAGGCATCTCTTTCACATAATTAAACGCAAATGAGCAAACAAACACGCCAAACATTTAAACGTTTTCCTTATCATTTGTCAGAATTATTTTTAAAGGTTTGTACAGTCTTATTTCTTATCAGTTATTTGAATTTATTTATAAACGTTATAATTTATGAAATACGAACACAAAAAATGCATAACAACACAATTACATATATATTCGTATATGAGAAACCTCACTGCGTTAGTTGCGCTCCTGATGTCAAAATAAGGAAGCACATAGTCGGCTTGTCGCCACTGTCAAAAATATATAACTGCATATTATATATGCAAAGCCAAACCCAACACAAATGAGAAACTATTTTTATAAATATTAATTTCACTACAGAAATGCGGCAAAAGATGATGTTCTTACCCTTGGTTGACTTGTGATTAGTGGGGGAAATGAAACCAGCAGAGATCTGCAGCGAGCAATTCAAGAGCAGCAGGAAGACTGGCGATGATTCTGTAACGCTGTCGAATATTCCGAATAAGTGAATTTTTTTTGACAGATATCGATATGAATGATAGTGCTTGAATCAAAAAAAGATTCAGTCAGCTGATTACGATTTGCAGAATATTTTTATTTCACAATTTTGACACTAAAATCGCTGTTAGCTTGAAATTTTCGACACAAATCAGATCAGATACTCGATGAGAATTTTTCTACTTTTCCATAATTCACAAAAGACCGAAAGATACACCGGAAAAAAAAGAAACTCGATAGAATGGAAAATGGGAACGGAAAATCCTTGCGACTGGCGCGGCGGTGATGATGAAGTTAAGGTCGTTTGGAGATTACAGGTATTCGGCGGCGTACAAGAAAAAGAAGAAAACCGAACCGAAAGAACCACCACCACCACTACTACGATGAAAACTCAAATAAATTGCCACTGACATAAGGGGTGGCGGCCACTGAAGTTGTTTGCTACTGATGGCGCGGCGCGTTTGATGAACTTGAAGATCGCTCTAGAGAACCGAACAGAATCGTGTTATTTTGCTTTAAAGATTTTTGATTTTTTTTTTTCTTCTATGTATTTTTCTAGAAGTGAAAGCTCGAGAATCCTTTCACTGCGTTTTATCGATAGTGCAGCACTACACAACTGAGCGTTGTTGGATGGATGGATGGCACATTGCACACACGCTTGAGCAGGGCAGTAGAGCAGCGCGGTAAAGGCGGCTACGACGACGACGACGGCAACAGCAACGGCAACGGCAACGGCAACAGCAACGGCTGCGAATTTTGTTTTCTCGTGCATATATTCTCTCTCATCAACTGAGTCAACTATACGACAAAATATACAAACGCAAACGCAGTGCATGCTTTTTTGAAATGTTGATTTAATAGCTTTTTCGAGTTTTCTAGTTCAAGATTGGCAGCGCTGCTAGAAGTGTATCTACCTATGTATAGATGTGTGTATGCACTGCCATATCACCATCCCCTATACAAGCGCCCTCTATGTTGGCAAACCTTCACACAAAACGACACCGGCAGAGAGCCAGAGAGGGAGAGACAGCTTCGGTGTTCTCATGATCTTCAAGTGCATTATACTCTATACACATTCTACGTAAAAAGTCGCGTGCCCTTGCAACACCCTCGACTGTATCGGGAGCTTTTTCCCATTCGAAGCCCTCAACGAGTACACAGTAGATGCACTTTTCGAGTACCCAGTACCCACTCAACAATGTACTCACGTGTGTGTGCTAATGTATTATACACCCCCAGAGTGTAACCCCGAACTTGACTGCAAAAAAAGCTCAATTAATAAAAGCGAGAAATGTGGGGTAGCAGTAGCGTGACAAGCGCATCTCTCTTTCACTCGCATTTGTATATTCTCTTTGCCAAGCGCACACCACAGAACAGAACTACAACGATCAACCACCGCTGCCATTGATTGCGATCGCTGCGATGATGGTCGGTTCGGTGCGGGCGGTCGGTTGTAGGGGAGGCGTGTAGCTGGGCTCGAGCTGTTACGTGTTCGTATGGTGTTGAGCTGAATTATGTATGCTTTTTTCGCTTTGAAGTGGATCGCGTTGCGTTTGATGATAGGCAGACGGATACCGGATGAATTTCACTAGCAAAAGCAAAGCGAAAGTGCATACTATATGGGGAGCTTGAGTTGCAGGGGGAATTAAGGTAGCACATTTCATAAACAAAGTTAAATTTGTAGAAACTATAGACTTGAGACGAAAAAATCCCGGTTTCGTGTCATGAAATCAAGCATTCGATACCGATAGGAGACTTTATATTTTAGACTTATCCAGGACCCTCACCAGTCCCGAGATTCTCGACGGTCTTTTCTGGTCTATTATATAGTTTCAGCACTCAAATTAATTGTATTTTAAACTTTTTGTTCAAATTTATTATTTGACAAAATATTCAAGACCTGGAAGGTCGATTTTTAAGGTTTTAAATGACATTTTGGAGTGGATTTCTAAATGGATTTATTGCTTAGAGTAGATTTAAATAGGCAATGAAGTGACTCTTAGTTTATGTGCCTTTTTTAGCTTGGGATTTTTTTTAAGACATGTTCAAGACTAGTTCAATACTTTAACCTCTTCATTTTCAGTGGCATGTGATAGATTCAAATTTAAGACAAAAACTTTTAACCCATTTCTTTCAAACGAAAAATCACAATTTTAACAAATTCACAGAAATTCGAACAATTCTTTTCAAATGTTCTACCGATCAGTACCTAGATCCGTTCTCATCAAACAATATACGCAAAAAACTCAACAAGCTCAAATGTGTGATCGTTTCCGTATACACTCTCACATGAGTTAATTTTTTGTTTACTTAGAGCGTCGGCGTATTTCTCTCCCTATACGCCAGCTTGATATACATACATTACATATGTATATGCATAACTAATACATGTACATTATAAACAACATGCATACTTATCGCTGCTCCCATTTAAATCATCTGATTCAAAGCATTTGATGCCATGTGGTGGTGGTGGAATATAGAATACAATTTTTGACCTTGACAATGAATTTTTCGCAGTTTCGCAATCACAAACGTCAGTGTTATTGCAGCAATGTGCGAGTATATTGCCGTCTCCGCATAAAGAGAGCGGATAAGTTTCCAGAGTTGCCATCATTTGTTGTTCAACAGCAAAACGATCAAGCAGACTTCGAAGAACATTTGGAGAATTGTCAACAGTCTTCTACGGCACTGTCAATGATTTAATATTTAGAATTTTGAATTGGATATCTCAGTTATGTTGGCAACCCTGTTCGATAACCGCAAAAAGCAAATATGCGCAAGTGAGTTTAATTGATTTGTGGGCGCAAAACTGGGCCACTCGAGGGTTGACAAAGAGGGATGTGCAGTGCGCATTTTTTCAAGAGTGACACATCACACACATACACTACACACTCGCAGTGTCGATAGAGATATGGCACAGTTTCCGTTCCGTTTGGTTGGCAGGACTGTGCCTTTAAAATGAGACGAGTTATTTATAACATTTATTGCACTTGAACGGACGGTTGGAGAGCTACGCCGGCCGCGCCGAACGCGAATGCATTGGGGCTTTGCTGATGTGTATTTCCCGCTGCCGCTCACACTACATACATATACTCGTACCTACCACTGATTAACCGTCTGTTCTCGTTTATACCCTGACAGAGTGATAAGAGCTGCCCCAACATGGGCAGGAACAGAGAGGGTGAATGAGAATGTTGTGTAACGTAACGATGCGGGCTATATATCGGTTGGATTGGAATTGGACCTCACGAACGGAACGGGAAAGAGGGAGGGGCTTCTAGGTGGGAAGTATGGAACGCATATATGTATACGTATGTATTTCATTTCTATATTCCTATGAGAGCCCATTGTATTCATTGCTGGCGTCGTCGGTCGTCGTCGTCGTCGGGCGTTCGTCGTCGGTTGTCGTATCCATCGTTGCCGTCTTCGCAATGTGGGTGTGTTAGTACGCGTGCGTTTATAATTTATTTTTAAAACCATTTTTTTTTTTTCAGTTGAGATATAAATGTATATTCAGTTTAGGGTTCTAGGTTAGATATTTTTAGAATAGAAATGAAATGATATTTCTGTGGGATGCGAAATTATTGTTTTTATTATTAATTTTTTTTTTTCGTTGCAAAAATATGTTTTATTTATTGCGTTACGTTTAAATTTGGATAAAGGAAATAAAAAAATACAAAGTTGAATGAAATGTAAGTGATTTGAAGAGATGACCGATCGCGATGGCGCCCTAACCCAACTGTTCTCAATTTAAAGCCAAATTTAGCAATTTGATTTCACGATTGTCTCCAGGAAAGGTCTTTAACAGGTTGAACTTAGAAACTGTGTCAGTAGCTTTAATTGCTGATTCAGGGGTTCTTCAGGGCAGTTATTAAGGGCCACTTCTTTTTATCATATATTTGACAAATTGAAACTAGGACAAATGATATTCTTTAAAAATATTAACGAATTTAAAAAGCGGATTGGAAAATTAGCAACACTTAGTTCCTTACCTACAAATTTTGACAGTTGCTAGAAAAGGTATTGTTGAGTTCCAGGTGATGACAAGCAAAGATATTTAAAAAGGGAAATTGTTCACATTTCGTTTGGACTTAAGTTACGACAAAGGGAATGAAGTTATTAAGATGCCCGTGTTTCACCAATTCAAATTTTGTCTTAGCACTGCCAAAGGACTTCTTCGTATCTTTGCAAAGCAAATGTACAAAATATTGCAACATTGTAATTCATAGCTATGTTAGCGTTGAAGTCGTTAGGAAACAACTCCATTCAATTATTTTCCGAATAAACAACCGTAAGACTTTCGTCAGCAAAGTAAACAACAACGACAATCAAACCATGCAGATTGGAATTTCAAAAATTGAGGTTGAGCGTGCGCATGTGCGCGCACCATGGAAGTTGCGTCGTCGTCGTCGCTTTCGTCGTCGCTTTCGTCATCGTCATCGTCATCGTTTTCGTTGTCCAGCAGTCCAGGTGGATCGATAAAAAGCGCAGAAATAGTCGGCAGAAAAACATTCCAATGTGCCACCATCAGATTCTTAGATCTCACCCGATGCCCTATGGACACTTGAGACAACGAACGCAGCCAGCATGGAGTGGACCAAGTATTGACCCTTGTCCGATGGTTGCCCAATGTCCATAAGTCCAGTCCTGATGAAAACAACAACAACAACAACAACGACAGTGTACAAAAAATACACAACCGCACCAAATCGAGAGTGACAATTAAGTTGTTGCACGTTTGTCAGTCAGTTCGGCCCGGACAATGTCTATGATGTATGTGTGACGGTATATGAACCAAGTCCCCTGACGGAATGGAATTGCTGGACTTGAGCATGACTAAGATGACTGAGCGAGCGCGGCTATAGGTGGTTTTTGTGGACATGGCTTTGGCTTAAATGATTGCGGTAATGAACACTAAAATAGGAGTTAAATGGGCGCCGATGGATTTGTTTCTACTTGGATTGGTTGAATTTTGTAGCGCATTTTGCGTCGAGTTTGAGGTTAATGTTGATGTTGATGTGTTTTTTTTTTGTGGATGTGATAGTATGTGCACATTTTGGTTTTGCTTTGGTATAGAGTGTACCTATATGTGATTGGATAGGGACATTTGAGATGACATTTAAGGCTAATGATTTCAAATACATATCGGTTTTACCAGAATTGACAGTTTATCACAGGATTCTGTTATAATATCTTGTGGTTTTAAAAATGGAAAAAGAAAAAATGACAAGAGGTTAGATTGTAGTTGGGATTGTTAATTGGCCTTAAAGTCTTCAATGGTCATGGAACATTTTTTTAATGTTCTATGCGTAGACAGAATCAAAAAGAAGTACTGAAGAAAAAGTATGTGACAGTTTTAAATTTACAACGCGATGTTTTCGATGTTTTTTAGTTCTCCTTTTGCTGCGTTATGATATAATATCAATGATGTTCTAAATAAGCTTTCAAAGAGTATATAGCAACAAAAATTCTGCGTCGAATGTTTATTGCTTAATAGTTTTAATTTTTCATTCAGTATGTTTTCTATGTTTTTAGTTTTGATCTTTACGAGGTTAACAGCAAGCAAAAAACGCTGTTCATTGATATATTAAAATTATTAAGTGAAAAAGGTGTCGATGTTTTAATTCTAGCCTTGCGATGTTTTCTATGTTTTTTTTTTTTTTTTAATTAAATATTTCGCTGTTAATGATGCGCAAGAATCTAGATTCGCTTGAAATTTTAATAATAATTCGTTGTTTCAGTATCAATGTCACCATTCACTATTTTCTATGTTTTAATGAGGCTCAATATGAACGAAGACACTTTTTTCGTATATCGAAAAGTGAATTTGTAAAGATTTGGTGTGAAAGTTCTAAAATATTTAATTTATTCAACAAATAATTGAAAACCAATATTTCCAATGGTTTTGCCTAACGATTCTTTCTATGTTTTAGATGTTAATCTTGAATTCAAAGGAAACCAAGCATCAGCACTACCTTTAGATTGAAGATAAGTTTTATCTCTTCAATTTTTAGGTGCTATGTATTCTATGTTTTTTTTTTCTTTAGAAAACGGTTTGAAGATCTGTCAAACCATTTCAGGTTTAAGAATTTTTTACAAGCTGCATTTCTACAATTCTGTCAGAAAATGTAATTTCCGTTGGATATACATAATGTGCAAACCATCGCTTGAATATCTCAAAACCTATGAAAACTACAGGAAATTAGAAATAATTTAAGGAAATATGCTATGATCAAGGTAAGTCACTGAGATTTAATATAAGAAGAGGCTGCACTGCCCTCTAGGCACTATCATCATCAATGATTGATCAATAAAAATCTGAACTGCTATTCTTAAACCAAATCATAGGTATAGGAAGGCATATGTATAGCCCCGGATTTTGTTCTTTAATCTTTAAACAATAATGCAAACTATCCACCCACTCTAAACAATTACCCATCCTCATATGCATCCCGTTGGCTATATAAAAATTCCCTTTTCAACATCTCCATCGTCATCATCATCATCGGCATTATAAAAATCATCCGTAAACCTTCCTTTACTCGTATTATGAATCTGTCTAAAAATGCAACTCAATCCTCTCGATGTTCATGATTATGAAATCTGAATGCATCTTCGGGCCATTCTTATTAAGTAATCAAAATCTTGACCACACCGAACGTCCACGACGATGACGACGACGACGATTCCACAACAGGAAAAAAAAGTCAAAATGCCCAAGAACACAAAAATGCCCTCTCGATACAAAACAAAGTCCAGAATCCGGACCACCATGTGAAATTCCCCAGCCGCTTATATCAACTGGCCACTTAAAACCAATCGGTCAGAGTAAGGACCAACAAAAAAAAGAAATTCCAAACCCAGATACGTTTGTATGTCTGTATATAACTATCCTCTTTCCAAAGATGGGAGTTTAAAGAGGTAAACATGTTAATTCTTGGCGCAGTTTTGTCCAGCCACCTCCACTCCAAAATGAATTCATGCTCACCATCCGCAGAGATATGAGCCTTCGTCAGCATCATCTCCTGTGCAACCATCCAGATCCAGATGCATCGCCTGCAGATACAGATACAAAAACATTTACAAAAAAAAACAACAACAAAAAACAAACAAAAAAACACCAAAGCAACCCAAACTCGCATCCTGAAGCGCCACCGAAAAATCTGCGAAATTTTTGATTTATCATCTGGCAAGGAACGTGGACAACATAACCAACCATTGCCACCACACCACCGCACCGACAAAAAAGTGTGCGAGGTGCATTCCAAATTCGGGATAGCCCCGTGTCGTCGCCCTCTCCAAAAACAAAAAACCCTACCAACCTACATGTACCTAAAGCGGTACAGACGTGTCGGGAGTTATCGGTGTTAAATTGGAACGCATATTGGTCAAATGCATTCGGGGGCTCCTTCTTCGACTCGACAAGGAGGGGATTTCTTTTTTTCGGGATTTTGCAGACAAACTCAATCACAGAAAACGGCAGTGGCTGTCCGGTGTCCGGTCGACTCGTAAATGGTCGAGGAATAAGGAAAACCATGCACGAAAAAAAGGAACTACAAACCCAAAAATTGGACCATGACGAAGTTCAGCGCAGCCAGCAGCGGTGCGGAGTGGAGTGGAGTTCTGGAATGGAAGGAACCGAACGATGATGGTGATAGCTGTGATGTCGATGTCGAAGGTATCATCGACCTTCCAGAGAGATCCTCCCACATTTTGTGTTCTTTATGTCATTAGAAGGGTCTGCTGCTACTGCTACTGCTGCATGTTTTATGTTGTTTTGGTGCATCTGGAGAAGGATGTTTTCTTCGTTTTTGTTTTTGTTTTTGGTTTTCTTTGCTTCGCTTCGCTTTGGTTTTGTTTGTTTTGTTTTGATTTTTTGTTGGGACAACATTTCGGTGGCGCTGCTGGACACGATGAACTGGACATGGACACGTATATTAAGTGATTCAGTGCGGCTGGTTACATCATCTTCAACAACACTTCACACTCAATGATGGGAACAAGGATAACAAGCTCATGAGTTAGAATGTGGAAGAGTTTTTTTTTCCGTTTCGTTTTGTTTTGTATGTCTCTTTGTTTTGTTCCTTTGGTTATTGGTGGTCATTCTGGGCTGAAGTATTCCAAGGATGTTGTTGGACCTCTGTTAGTCCCTAAAAAGTTTCTAGATAGGATAGGAATTCGTTTTTGGTTTTTGGTTTTTCATTTTTGTTTTGTCTCTTTTCGAGAAATGAATTACCTACCAAAAGTAAAACGAAACGGAAAAAAGTGATAAAGGACTCCTGTGGAACGTAAATTTGGTTTCGGTTGACTGGGCTTGTATTTAAGTTGATGTTGTTCTTGTTGTTGTTGTTTTTTTTTTTTCGTTATTCTTTTGGCCTGTTAGTCGTTGTCGTTGTCGTCGTCATCATCGTCATCGTTGTCGAGTTGAAACCGGAAGTGATTCTTTCAATTAATTTATGAATAGGAGGAATGGCAAATAAGGAAAAGAGAATTTTGTGTTTCCTTCTCGTCTTTTTATTCTCGTTTTATTAGTTTCTGTCCTGTTTTTTTTTTTTTCGTATGGGACATATTTTCTGGCGGTTTTGCGGCCCTAACGAGATTTTGGTTTTATTCGGGATGTTGTTAGAAGTAGGATAGACAGACGTAAAAGAACTCAAAAGAACAAGAATTTCAAATCTGAACAAGGACGAGAAGGTGTGCAGTTTTTTTTCATTTTTTTTTTTTTATAATTTGGGACTTGGTTTCCTTCTGCTTGATTTGTTTAGTCCCTTTTTTTTATTTTGTCAACCGAAGAACTAATGCAGTTGTTGTTTGTTGTTTATGAATCGAAGGGTTTTAGGATGAGACTGGGCACCTTTTCGAGGCAGTTTCCTGTTTCTGTTGTTAAGACAAAATACTCGACTTGATGACGTTCAGCCAGGAAATTATAATGAATCAATTTTTGGAAATGATCAACAATTTAAGCGAAAGAGTCAAAAAAGTTGATATGGAATTTCTTCAGTTACTCTCCGAAGAAGGGTATTCAACTTGTGTACATCTTGTCAGGTATGTCTTCTAACCTTCTACAATATCTTTGAACATTTATTTTGACAAAATGAATACGAAAAATTCAACTGTATGTGATAGGCAAATTAGAATGAGCGTATTCAAAAAGAGACTTTCAAAATTTTTCAGTTTATAGTTCTAAATCACCCATACATAAAGGTTTCAACAATACTTTCTACGGCCACCGTAATAGTCCTAGAAAGTTCGTCCTTTTCGAATTTTTCGTCTTGTCCTTGGTATTTGAAAAATGGGTACGAATATGTCAACAATCCAATTATGTCCAATGCATTTTCAAAAATTTACTCTTTCGTTTAAATTTATACTGGAAGTGTCATTGGCCAATATTTCTTTAAATTGGTCAGGCCATCACGTTTAAGTCGACTAGGTATAGTCAACATGTGGTTTTAACAAGACGGAGCTAGGGGTCACATTTCTCAAGACACATTGGAAATTTAATGGAATGATAATCTCACGGATAGAGGTGATGTAGACTTTCCACCATTGGACTTATTCTTGTTAGGATTTTTTTAAATCATCACAAACCACAACTGCCTTTAAGTACGACATAATCCTTGCCAACGGTCAAATTCAGCCAGATGAGTCAGTCCCTACAGCTTGTGGAAGTGAATGGTAATGTTAAATGTTTCTTAAAGAAATTTCGAAATCCTCTAAACCCTAAAACCAACTTTTTCTAAAATTCAATCTTTCATTATAGTTTTGCAAATCAAAAAATTACGAACCTGTCAAAAAGCATTCAATTCCAATTTGCCACGAAAATTGTGATCCTTTTTTCAACGGTTCTGATGTGGGAAACATTAAATCGAATGTTCCAAAGTTGACATCTCAATTTCTTCATGAATTCTGTATACGAACTTTCATCAAGTGAAAGGTCGATATCGATGTCATGAGAAAAAGGAAACAACTAACCTCCCACACAAATGATCTTCAAACATAATGTGTGTCCCCTAAATTATAGTCTTGGCAACATTTTATATTGATATATTTACCCTCATTGCAAAAGTATCTTAAAATCTCTTAACAATTTCCTTTATCTATAAGTTACACACATCTCTCTCACGAACAAAAACAACGAACTTCATATCTTGGAACAAATCAAACTAATAGCTAAATCCTTGGGTAATAACTGCGTGGGCTCCGTTTCTTGACTCTCTCCTCAACGAAAAAAAAAAAAAAAAAAAAAACAATATCTAAACTATAAGTTCCCATTTCATTGTGAAGGCATCAAAGATTATAAAAATAAATTTTCCATATCATAAGTCTTCCCCTTCTCTCCATCTCCGTCATATGCTTAGTGTGGTGCTTCTCGCAAAACCGCCCGCAATCGACAGAATGCAACAGGCGCGGAATTTAATTTATGCACAATTCCCCACCAGCATAGCATTAAAACAGTTCCCATTCATTCCCATGACATACGCGAATCACAAAATGACAACGAAACCATCATGATCATCTCGCGTTCAAGAGCACCAGCACCAGCTCCAGGCTCAAGGCTCCAGGTGGAGGAGTCCATGTCCATATATTCACGTCTTCAAAAAAGAGTAAAACAAAAAAGCGGAGAGGTGGAAGCCCCCAGCAGACTGATTGACTACAAACACACAACACAGACCTCCTGTGACAAACGAGGAAATCATGCGTGTGCTGGCCGGAGTTAAGACCGCGAGGGGAGAGGAGCGAGGAGCGAGGTAGCCGACCGAGCTGAGCTTGGCTTAGAGAGACGCTAAATTTAGTTCCGCGTGCGTGTTCTAGTGATCAGATTAGGATCTCCTCCTATCTGCATCCACAGATCCCATGGAACATGACATCCCAAGAAAATAAGATACGAGTACACACCAAGTCGCGCCTACGCGCACATGTGCGAGCGTTCACATTATTTGACGACAATCCGTCATCGTATGTGATGCTTATGCTTACTGGTTGCCATTGCCCGCGTCTAAGTTCGTCTCTCTCGCGTTGCGTCGCGTCGTCGTCGGTCGTCGTCGTTGTCACTCGATCCCACTGCTGCCCTCCATGGATCGCTGAGGAATTTATCCGCATATGTGCTCGACGAGGAGCACGGCCACAGATGCATCTGTAGGATTCGTTGATAGCAAACAACGACACTTGCTGTGCCCTGTGAATGTGACTGTGTGCCTGCGACTGTCACTGTTGCTATTGCTTCTGCTGCTCTTAGATGCTGCCAATGTGGCAGTCGATTTAATGAGAATGATGACTTACGTAATCATATGGCAGCAGCAGCAGAAGCGGCTGTATGGCAACAGCATACTGCACAAGCAATAGCGGATCGCGCAGGGGTGGGAGCGCGGGCAAAAATCCGCAGTTTATCACGCGCCTGTCAAAGTGTCACACGAAATGTGCGATTCCATTTGTTCCTCCTCATTTTTCTATCGCTGCCGCAGTGCCGCACTGCCACTGCGCTACCGCCCGACTCCCGCTGCTGCTGCTGCGTTGCGTTTTTGTTTGTGTGTCTTTTTTTCGCTTCAGTATTTTGCTCAATGGATCTTGCTTGCAGCTGAGCTTGCGAAGTTGTCACTTGATCATTTCTTCGTCGTCGTTGTTGTTTTTATTGGTGGTGGTGGCGTTTTTGTTGTTACTGTCGCGAAGTTTGAATGGATCGTCTCTGTTTCTTCTTTAAAGGTTTTTCTTTTATATGTGTATGTGTGTATCTTCTTGGATGTCTGCAGTTTAGATACAAACAAAAAAGTTGAGACTTCTTGGTGGCATTTGCCTCAATTGGACGTGAAGAGGTTGTGTGAAGTTCTTTTTGGTGGTGCCTCTAGACGGAGTGAACGTAACGCCACCTCTTAATGAGGTGTCTTGAGTTGTTTGTCACCATATCGAGGGAATTCCTCAGAAAAGAAAATGTTTGCTTTTTTGTTTTTATTGTTGGTGCTTTGTTTGCTCTTTTGAAATTTTTCCCGATACGAATTTGGAATTGAACATTTAAAAAAAAAAAAATAGTTTTTTTGTGTGTAAGTAAGGTACGAGGAAGATTTAAGAGACATTTGATAGGCATATGGACTTTTGTTGACGATACCTACCACATAAGAAAGAAAAATGTTATATGTTGGTTGTGTTTTTTGAAAATGTTAACCTTCTATTGAGTGCGATCATTAGTGGTAAGCATCCAGAAATAACTTTTAAGGTGTAAGTTTAACAAGTCTCATGTTGAATTTACAAGGTATACTTTTAAGATTGTCTTTGAAATGTTAATGTAATTTCGTAAAAGTGAAACATTAAAATCTGATAAAGTAAGATTGATTTCTAGCAACGTGTTTTGTGTTTTTTTCCAACTTAACTACAAGTCCTTTTGCTTTTACATTACGTGTTGTAAATTTAAACTAACCTAATGACATATGTTTGAAAATAGCAAGTGGAAGCACGACCAAAAACGGACTTTTCTTATTGCTCAAGATTAAGAAATTTAAATTAGAGGTGTAAAAATTCGCTTTTAAAATAGTTCATTTAGATTCGATGGTTATTAAGTTATTTAAACTTAGTTAAAGGCATTTTTTGTTCATTGACTTTAAGCCAAAATTCAACTTTAACAAGAAAAAAATAGATCACAGCCATAAACTAAATTTTATATGAATAAAAGAAAAAAGGTGCACTGGGGCGTATACTTGTTTAAAATATTTTATTTTTATTTAATTTTATTTTTTTGTATAGTTTGAGTCGAAAATCCGTAAATATTCCGAGTGTTGAGTGTTTCCCACATTTTCATTCTTTTATTTCATGATTTCAAATATGAAGTCATTGTCTCACATCGAAACCCGGTAACCTTAACTTAAACTTTTACTTTTTCATTCTTTCTTTGTTTTTGATTCTCAAACTCATTTTTATGGGTACAACATTTTTTCAGAAACTCATACAATTAATTGAAACTAATTATTAAAAATAAATTTGAAAAAAAAAAACAAAATTAATCAAAAAGAATATATCACCACACCTTCGAAAATATATTATAATTACATATCATTGTACACTTGTGTAGGTATGAATTGTAGAAAAATTGTTGTGACTCCACCTTTGTGGTTATTTCCACAGCTGCCTTGCAAATCAAAACAAATAATTAACAATAATTACAGCAAACATAATTACAACAATTAAAACAGAGGCATTCAAAAAAAAAATTCAAGACAAAAAACGAGATGTAGATTTTATATCTACCTTACCCACATTATTGGAATTTTTCAACTATATAGGGTGTTTTTTGTTTAATGTGATTAATTTTTAACTTTTCAATAAGGTTCTTATTTTTTTCATTTATAAGGTAATTTGGTTTAAATCAATTAATCCCAAAAGAGGTACTGGAAATCATTTTTAAATTTTTAATAATTGAAATAAAAGATAAATTTTAGAATTTCACAAGAGAGATTTGGACTTAAATTTTTTCAGTCTCTTTTAGCAGACGAAATAATGAATGGTTAATTTTCGGTTTCTCGCATCAAAATTAACCGAATTTGAAAAAAAAGTAAGTCTAAAAAAGTTTATATTTTGCGCAACAAAATATTGAGGTCCATATTTCCCTTTCTTAGCATTTTATAAGCTCGTATGGCCACAATAAGGAACGTTAGTAGACAATTGAATCAACTAAAGCGAAAATTTTGACCAAAAGTTTCCTTTTTTGGACAAATAATCCCCCAAAAGCCGTAATATTACTTTGGTTCACTCAGGCGTATACGTAATCTTTATTTAAAAAAATCCAGATCATTTTTTAATTGTATGAATCGTAAATGTAAATGAAGTTCAAGGATCAAGTTAAGAAACTCTCAGAATGTATGTAATATGTTGGCCTAAAATAAAACACCCTTTACTCAAACTTCAAAACAAAATAAAAGAAAAAACCAGGTACGCTAGGAAATCAGTATTCCACTGCTGCCGAATTAAAATAAGATCACGTCTCCATTTGTTTAGCCCAAAACCAAGAGCAAGAAATGGAATACACGAACTCCAAAGCGCAGGTAAAGTATAAAGCGCACCATACAAAAACTTAAGACAGAGTTACAAATAGGCTCTGATGGTCTATACATTAGGCAATACGTATACCAGCACAGGTCTTTATTCATTGTGCACCAAACACAAATAGATACAGCAACAAAAACAACATATAAAAAAAAAACTACGAACAAAAACTTAAAAAATTGCGTGCTGCAAGGATTGCACTTTGTGCAGCACCACAATACAAAATATTGCGTCTCCTACACCACTGTGCTTTGGATGCAGCCACAATGCGACGCACGGGTAGCGGTGGAGGCAGCGGCAGCGGCGCAGTGCTTCATGCCGCTGCCACAGCCGCACACACGAAATTATGTGAATTAAAGAATATATTTGATCCCATCACACGATCTCTCTTTCTTTCCATGAATAATGCGCATTGATTACAATGCGCTACGCTTGCGCCATTCAGATTGCCGCGCTGCAAAGAGAGGGCCTAGTTTAGTTTAGTTAAGTTTTTTTTTTTTGGTTTGAAAGTCGGGACTGGCGGGATGGATATATGCACCGATATAAGCGCGGGAGACATGAGCAGAGTTTGCCTACATCAGAAGGTTTTACTAGGAATCTATACGTACAACCCGGCCAGCGGCCAATTCTGATGGGGTGCAGTGCGCAGTGCGCATGGTGCCGATGCCGGCCGGTCTTTGCGCATCAGAGAGGTGATGGTGTGGTGGATTGTAATTTTGCGTTGATGCCATTTTCGACTGGGAAAAAATAAGACGACGACGCGACGCGCATAGAGTTCATGTCCAATAGTGTCCGCTTCTGGGGTCCCTCAATTTAAGTGTTATCTTGTGACGTTTAGGGAATACAGTCTGTCGAACAAAAGAAGAGTTGATTGCTTAAAATGATGAAAAGTTAGACTTAGACTAAGACTAAGACTAAGACTAAGACTAAGACTAAGACTAAGACTAAGACTAAGACTAAGACTAAGACTAAGACTAAGACTAAGACTAAGACTAAGACTAAGACTAAGACTAAGACTAAGACTAAGACTAAGACTAAGACTAAGACTAAGACTAAGACTAAGACTAAGACTAAGACTAAGACTAAGACTAAGACTAAGACTAAGACTAAGACTAAGACTAAGACTAAGACTAAGACTAAGACTAAGACTAAGACTAAGACTAAGACTAAGACTAAGACTAAGACTAAGACTAAGACTAAGACTAAGACTAAGACTAAGACTAAGACTAAGACTAAGACTAAGACTAAGACTAAGACTAAGACTAAGACTAAGACTAAGACTAAGACTAAGACTAAGACTAAGACTAAGACTAAGACTAAGACTAAGACTAAGACTAAGACTAAGACTAAGACTAAGACTAAGACTAAGACTAAGACTAAGACTAAGACTAAGACTAAGACTAAGACTAAGACTAAGACTAAGACTAAGACTAAGACTAAGACTAAGACTAAGACTAAGACTAAGACTAAGACTAAGACTAAGACTAAGACTAAGACTAAGACTAAGACTAAGACTAAGACTAAGACTAAGACTAAGACTAAGACTAAGACTAAGACTAAGACTAAGACTAAGACTAAGACTAAGACTAAGACTAAGACTAAGACTAAGACTAAGACTAAGACTAAGACTAAGACTAAGACTAAGACTAAGACTAAGACTAAGACTAAGACTAAGACTAAGACTAAGACTAAGACTAAGACTTTCAATTTGTTGCTCTTCGAGATTCTTAGCAAATAATTTTTTCTATGCAAATATTAGGATGCATTGTATTTATCTAAATTTTCTCCTATTCCTTGGTATCTTTTCTGATACACACACTGTGATCATGTCCCAAGAACAAAATAAACGCATAGTTGGTATACGTCAATTGTTACGTTGCGTTTTGCAGATGATTGCTGCATCTACACTGCACTGCAATGCATTGCACCGACTTCGTATATATGCAATCACGTTTTGGACTTAAAAATAACCTCCTAGGCATAAAATATCTTAGCCTAACCTAGCCCAACCAAACCACACCCCGGCCTCAACCGTCTTTTCCTACACGATTTTATGATTCTTCGCCGTACAAATTCGCTACGTGGTTCTTCATACGCGACCAGACTCTGTCATTTCGGCTGGCGGAGCACGATTTTTCTCGTAGCTATATAGAATATGCGAAAGCAATTTGGGTTCCCTAAACTGCTACACATAAGAATATGCGCCTTAGATTCGAAACGCATCATTGCAAAAGGATGCGATTTTGGCTCATCACATCTCTGTCCGTCGTCGTTGTCGTTGTCGTGTTCGTTGTTGTGTTCGTTGTTGTGTTAGCTAGCTGCTCCTTGCCAGCGGCCCTCCGACACGCACAGAGTTCAGAAAATCTGAAGCCAACACAACACAAAGAAGAGATGAAAAAAAAAGAAACGTGGGCCGATTGGGTGGGTGGTTGATGGATTCAGCGTACCACGATTCCCATAGAAACCATAAAAAAGCCTCTAAGCCCAAATATGCATAAATGCACTGCACACGCGTATCTATGGCAGCAGAAGATGTGAACCTGTAAAGTTTTATTCTAGATACAAGTGTGAAGAGTAATGTACATCACGTCATGGCCATTGGTGGTGTTTGCTGCGCGATGCTGTTACCGCTGCTGATATTGCTGCTCCTGCTGTTGCTGCCGCTGTTGCTGCTGCTGCAGCCGATGATGATGCTATGGTTTTCCATCACGCATGTGGTCACGCTTTTCCTTATTGCAAATCTTCTATCATCCGTCTTATGGAATAGAGTCGCCCCCAGAGCTTATGATGGTGCCTTACAGAGAACCATATGCGCAATAGGTAGGGGGTCCTTGCGTCGCGTCCGTCGTCGTCGTTCGGTCTTAGAATGTGCGATTGAGGGAAAATATCTATGAAAATCACGCAAATCACGCACTTTGTAATTCAAATGCGCGCGCGACCGACCAAAACTTTAAGGCAAACCCAGATATATGGAAAACTGCAAAAAAGGAGAAGGGAGCGAGGGTAGGTTATAGGAGCTATGCAGAGACTTTTGAGTGTCAGTGAGAAGCGAATAGCATTTATTTACCATTTGAGAAGCTCGTAGGTGGGTTTGGAGATATTTTCTTTGGTGTGGGCGCACATATTGGGCACCACCGTCTCGTCGTCGTCATCGCACCGTACCGTATCGTACCGCTTCAATGATACTTACCCAACTTAAAGAAACATATTGATTATGTTGAAATACGTTTGTAGCTATGTGAAGATACCAAAACAAAGAAGGAAATGTTGAAAGTACGCGCTGATTTTTTTTCTTACCTGAAACGAAAAAAAACATACATATACATATATATAAAATTACGGTGAATTTTGAGTGAAAAATGTTAAAATTTTGAATAAGAAATCGATGGCGGGCAACATTGTTCGCTTTAGGGTAAGAAAAATAAAAATAAAAATAAATGAGGTCTTCGCAGACTAAATTCTTATGGTAATGATGTGATGTATTGTGATTGAGAACAGAGGGGAAATTTACCAGAAACAGACTTGGAGCGATTGGATTTTTTAGAATGGTCCACTTTGAAGTTCTTAACATTCTTATGGAATAAAGATTGGACTATTGATTTGAGGAGCTTAAGATCATTTTTGTTTGTAATTTTTAAATTCAAATTGTCCACGAAACAACAAAAACCTTATTCGTCATAATGACTAATTGACAATTTTTAATTTGGCAGACCTTTTTTTATGTTTTCGATTACTTGACGTAGTGTCTTTGTAAAATTTCTAAATTCAATGTAGTGATACTTGGATTTTTGACAAAAGTTAGTCATAATTAACCTTTGAGAGTTTTAATCTGTCCTGCGATGTTTTCTATGTTTTTTGGCTTATTTTGTAACAAAAAATGTACTAAAACTAATAATTCTTTTAAATTGGATTTCTTAGTCAAACTTGAAATTTAAAATTTCTGTTCATTACTTCGAATATTGCATGCGGTATATTCTATGTTTTCTTGACAATTCTTTAAAAATCAGTATCCTTGAAAATAGGATACAAATTGTTGATTAATAAATGCTTTTCCATTAATACGTTCCCACAATTTTAAATTTGTCATGTTTTCAATAATCTAGGGCAGAGTTGTACTGTAATGCAATGTTTTCTATGTTTTTAAGATAAATTGTTATGAAATGTTTACAATGATTAATAAGTCCAAGAGGCTAATGACTTCCTTCGCGTGTAATATTCGCAATATTCTTGTGACAATTTTTTTTCTCATGCAATGTTTTCTATGTTTTTTGCTGCTTCTCAGACCTTATAAGAACTTGACCACAAAAATAGTTTAACACTTCTCTTCCTGAACATACTGAACATTTATTTGATAAATAAATTTCAGTGAAATTGTTGTGGCAGTTTAGAATTTGCGATACTATGTTTTCTATGTTTTTGGTTATCATGTTTTTGCCAGGCACCACCCATACAATTTTATAAATTTAATGGGTTATTAGTTATTTGTTTTTAATTTTTCAAGAATTATTTAATGTATGTAAAAGGAAACCTTTGTGGAATATTTTCTATGTTTTTGTTTTGATAGTTATGCATGCATAAGATTCAAATTAATTTATCAAAGAATCTCCTTGAATCTTTGGAACAAATGTTGTTTTATTTTTTCGTTCCAATGCAATGTTATTAACACACTCCTAAAACATAGAATCTGAAAACATAGAGAAACTTGAATCAACTTAATTGAAACATCTTCTTTCAATGTGATTGAAAGTTTTCTTCTTTCATAAATGAGAGTATAAATTTAAACAAACAATTCATCAGAGACTTAAATATCATCTTATTCTTAAGTCCAGATGCATCCTGCACACAAAGTCCATCTTTCAGTGTATTCTACCCAAAAAAAAGAGGAAACATTTTTTTAATTTAATTGCCAAAGAATTTCTACATAATATTGTGTTCACTTAAAAATTCTCACATATGTATACGAGTATATACGTAAAACGTAGTTACATAAACGTATGTATTTATGTATGGTCTTGTTTTTAAGCCCCATTAGAAAAATAAGCATGGAGATTTGCAAGGCGTGCACAAATAAACCGAAGGCAGGTTGGGCAGGTAATATAACTAACCCTTACCTACCTGGTGCTCGGTCGCTATTCGCACCTAATCGCATAAAACTCTGCGAGAAAAAAAAAACAACATACATATATGTATTTATACCACCATACATACATACATCTAGTTACATATATACATACTTACCTAGCTAACATTCTGAGTGCCAAGAATATCGTGAGAGAGAGGGGTTGTTGGAAACCATAATGGCAGTCAAGAGTTTAAGTTTGTTAAGTTTTCGTAGCTATAGTAACTTTTTAGGGGTTATTTTTTAAAACTTTTTCTTTTTATTTTTGTTTTTCTATTTGTTTTTTTTTTCAATTTTTTTTGCAATATACTCTCGACGGCTTATATTTGCGTGTGAGTACATGATAAAACTTACAATATGCCCCATGCACTAGCCATTCTCCACCATCCATTCCAAGGTACTAGGTAGGGTAGGTATATCATCCCTATAAGAATAACACATATTCAACCAACAACAACAACAACCCCAAATTCTTATTCTAGAAAAGAATATTATGTTAGGTACATAGAAAAGAGTAGGTACTATATGTTTGTATATATTAAGAGACGTTGACGACGACGACGATGAACGGCGATGGCGATGATGAGGGCGAACATTGGCAGGGGTTGTTAAGACGGTAGAGCATTGCATGAGAAAACCAAGAATGCCAAGAGGGCGAGGCAATCAACAAAAATGAAGAAAATGAATAATACACAGAGAAGAAATAACACAAAAAAAAAAAAGAAGAAAAAAAAACAGAATGAATGAAAGAAAGAAATAAACCCTAGATAGAGCTGAGACCTGAGAAGTCACTTTTAACAAAACTCTCTTAAAGCAAGGAGGTACGTGGGTAGGTAGAGAACGGCTGGTCTAGGAATATGAATGCCAGCTATGACCAATAATTGACATCCATTAAGAATCATGTATCTCTTTTTCGATATTGACAACATTTTCAAATTTATACCAATTACACTTCATCGATTGTTAAATGGCAAATATTTGGTATAATATATCATTGATAACAAAGTTCAGTTTATTGTATCTTATCTTTCATTTCGATGAATGGCAAATAATTGGTATAATAGAATGAGTTACTATAACAAAATGTCAGAATTTCATTAATTTTATACCAATTAAATAAAATATAACCGACATAGCAAGTCATAAATTACATAAATTTAAGGAATCAATCATTATGATGCTGTTAAATGAAAATAATTGGTATAATCTGTTATTAACAACGAAACGTCAGAGTTTGAGCAAATTTGTCAAATTTTTTTGGCACTACTTTGTTAAATACAATTTTTCGGTATGGATCATCAGTAATAAAGTATCATTATACCATTTGCTATAATTTAATGTATTATCAAATAACTGGTATAATATTCATTGATAACAAAATGGCAAGTTTTATACCAGTCAAACGTAATAAAGTGTCTTTCTTTCTGAATACCATCACTGAATAATTTTAAACCAATTGTTTTACGTAGCGTATATCAATTTTTACTGATATTGGTATAATGTGTTATTTATAAAAAGAACATAAATACTTTTATACCAGTTATTTACTATGTATATTTGTATTTTTATTGCTTGGTAAAATATTAGGTATGATGGGACAAGAATACATAAATACCATTATATCTTCCACTTTATACCAATAATTGGTTTCTTGATTTATAAAAGATAACTAGTATAATATCTCTTTCTAGCTTAACATTTCGAAGATTTTTAAGAATTTAAGAAATGGTATAAAAATATATAAATAATGGTTTGTTTCAAGAAGGACACAATTGGTCGAAAGAAATACTTTGATAGGGAAGACAGATTTTAACCTCACTTACCAATTTTATACCAATCTACAAAAACTCAGATTTTAGATCATTTGGGTAATGAAGTATTTTAGAATAAGAATAAGTTTCCCCCCTGTTGGCAACCATCCCTGTGAAGGTAGGGTTGGATTTCTTCTTTTCTCTTACTTGTTGTATTTTTTTTTCTACCCTCTTACTACCCAACCAAATAAACTATTTTTTTTTTAAATTCTGTCCCTTCTTCCTTGAAAGAGGTAAGAAAAAAATGTGGGATGGGCTTCGTAGAAACGCGTATACTATGTGCAATGTTGTCGCGCGCCGCCATGCGAAATTCTATTCCGTCGACATATTAGACATTGTTTGTTGTCGTCGTCTTCATCGTCGTCGTCGTCATCGTCATCATCGTCATCGTTGTCGGCAGTGTAGTAAGACTTTAGTCGTAGTCATCGTCGTCGTCGTCGTTTGGGGGGTAGTTTTACCATACCAACCCTCTTGTTATTTTTTTTTTATATATATATATTTTATTTTTTACGCCATTGTGCTTTAAAAGAGGAGTTACTTTATTATATTGTTATGATGATAGTGTATAAGTCGAGTTCTCTTCTTACTCTAAGTTGGGGTAAAAAAAACATCCCTTGAATGTTGGTTGGGTTATTGATGAAGGGCAAATGAATGTAAAAGAAAATTCTAAAATTCACACTACACAATGGCGATATTCAAAATAAGTGTTTTTTGAGGATAAGTACGAAGGAAGAAAAAAAGAATTGGAAATAACCATTTTTCTTGTTAAAAATAAGGCAGTAAAATAAGATAGAAAAATATTTTACATCAAATTAGATAAGATTTTTTTTTATAGGCTTAGAAAAACCAATTTTTTTTTCTAGATTTAAAAATTGAATATTCAAACCTGCAAATGTGCAAAAAGTTATTCAAGAAGAGACTTTGTGTCATTAATTAAATATCTAAGTTTTCCAATGCTATTGAATGACCGTCTGTCAGTCATTAAAATAGAGTCTAAGATATTGTATATGTCAACATTTTAAATTTAAGAAAATAAATGGCAAATAATCACTTTACGAAGAAAGGTGATGTCATTTAATCACAGCGCTTGAAGATCAATGACGTCACTTAACTTTAGTTAAAGAAAACAGGCACTGGAATGATAGACTGAGCCACTAAATTAGGATCTTCACAAAGTCTGAATCTTTGATATACAATAAGCCAGAATCCAGAATCACTTATGTCATTTAATGTTAAATTACAGTGATGTCACTTTATGGCAATGAAAGGAAGTAGGCATTATGTAATATGACTATTTGTATAGAAGGGCAGTCTTACCTAATTTTTTCAGTTTTATACTAAAGTTTTCAACAGTTTACAATCTAAGTTAACCTTGTCACTTATTTATCATCATGTCAAATGTCTCTTAGTTAAAATCCGGAAATTGCGGATGTCATTCAATTGCAGTTTGAGGCAGAAGGAATTACTCGATATTAATCTTAGGCTTCAGACCGAACTTACATTCCTAAACAATTTTAGGTCTGAAGAAACTCAAAGTATGTCACTAAATTGTCAGATACCCACTGAATGACAATAATTTTAATCTGAAGGGCATTATCAAAATTTGAGAATATCTAAAGTCCGAAGAGAAACAAGTTTCTTTCCGTTGAAGTAGATGCCAATATACTCAGACAGGACATGCTATACTAGTTAAAATCATCACGTTAAGAGAACTACTGTTTTTTCTAAAGCATACCTTTAATATCTATAACTGAGTACCTATGTCAATCTGCAAAACAGATAAATGTTTTAATATTAAAGCCACGTTTTTCTTCTGTTTTTACTTGTTTTTTTTTCTAAATCCAAAACGAAAAATATAACTTTGTGTACCTATCTACATATATTTTACACACCCACTCTCAAACAATGTCCCTGAAACTAAAAATTGCGTAACTAATTTTCTATAATTAAACTTTTTGAACTATACCGCCACATCAACATTGCAAAATTTATCACCTAATGACATCACCACAATACAACTCATCTATACTCGTACCTCAACCTCACCTACATACTTAGTTTTTGACGCATCGTAAAATCACAAAACGTGTGTTATTCAAGTGAAATAAGTAGGTATTTGAGAAATTAAAAAAAAAATTGAGTATCTATACTTGCAGTAGCTATACTCTCTAAGTATTTCCTTGAAAAAAAAAGAAAGAAAAGATTCCATTTCGATAAAATAAATGCGAATAGATACAGATTCAGATACAGATACTTTTCATTTAACCTCGTTATAAAGCTACAAGATAAAGCACCTATATAGAAAGACAATGATCCACGCAGTTAATTGCAGTTTAATTGGTTTCTACCTAAATGAATTAAAAAAAAAAAAAACCAACAACAATTTGCACTTAAGCACCAACCATTATTATAATTGGTATTGCAACTAATTAATTTCGAGCTTCGTAAATGAGCTCTTGTCAAGACTCAAGACTATTGCGTGCAGATTTTGAAAAATCAGACAAAAACCAAGACAGACAGACTATACGCAGATTGTATCTAACTTTGACAACGACACAAAAGGCATTCCTCAAACACAACCAAATGCAAAAATTACTAAAAATATATACCTACGAGTATATGTATGTACATATGTATGTATGTAGCTATCCAGAAGATAAATCACTTAGTGTCTGGTAGATAT
This sequence comes from Scaeva pyrastri, assembly GCA_905146935.1. Taxonomy (NCBI): domain Eukaryota; kingdom Metazoa; phylum Arthropoda; class Insecta; order Diptera; family Syrphidae; genus Scaeva; species Scaeva pyrastri. The sequence goes on along the minus strand of LR989929.1, from coordinate 8,872,548 downwards.
AAGATAGATAGTATGCTGATGGTCGTAAAAAAAACGTGAACATGTTCTAGAATCATTGCCAGAAGCTTGCGCATAAAAGAGCTTTTGAATTTCTTTTCATCTTTAAACAGAATAAAATATTCGCCGACTATAAACCTACAAAAAAAAAGACTAAACTTTCTGTGTTATTTTTATAACCTATCTTTTTTTTCCTTTTTTAATTCTAAACTCTTAAGTGGATATAAAACAGGCACAATTCTAATAGATGCAAAGGTAAACCTACATTTATAGATACACCGCCATCACCGCCACCTCCACCGCCGCCGTCTTATAAATTCTGCGCGGGAGACTTGTTTTATTGCGACTGCGATCGGATCGTATCGGGGTACAGTTAGCGTTATTTTGCATAGCTTCCCTTGTGAAAGCTAAAAGCCCATCAATCGCCAATCATTCGCAACTAACCAACTACCCTTGTTTTCTCATACCTAACATACGTTATCCCAATCGGCTTTAGGAATTTAGGTATCCAAGCGCACGCTTTGAAGAGCTTTTTTTGGACTTCATTTTTTGTATGTATATTTTTTTTTTTTGTTATTCAAACAAAACCACAAAAAAAAACTGCAATGTTTGTGTGTTCAGCAGCGTGCAAAACATAAAACGGCGTGCGAAAAAAATTGATTACATCACTCTTATACTTGTGGCAGACAGTGTTGCCAGAATCAGTTTTTTTTCATTTATTTTTTAAAGTCTGTTTTTTTAAGAGAGTTTATTAGAGTATGAGTTAGTAATCAAGATATAAATGTAATCCCTGTTTTATTTGGAAGTGGCTAGATAGCACAGTAAAATCTAAAAATTAAATGCTATTTGTTCTTTTTGTATAAGTTACTAGGCGTAAATTATTCAGACACAGAAATATTTTGATTTTTTTTATTATTATTTGAACAGAGCTAAACACCTTTTAAATAATTCTTTTAATCTTGATTCGAGAGTAACCTAGATCTAGATTTACCAACCAAAATGTTAAGTGTTTTTTTGACACATTACTAACTTTCATTGTGTTTTATTTTTTTATCTCTAAACAATTACATATCTCGTTTGACCTGAATCCAGTCCAGCATAAGAAACTGTTACTATAAAAATGAATGATAAATGATATCTGTCAACTTTTACAGCTTCAATTTGTTTAAAACTTCATCGTTTTCTTTGTGAATTAAAGCTATGACTACATTAAAACTATAACCAGCATCTATCCGCCATTGAAATCGCTGAATGCATTCATTTATTCATTTTATATTGTGACCGCAACTGCATCTCACTTCGGTTTGCTTAAATTTTGATTTTAAAAGTCACCTATTCTTGTCTCTATTCTTTTTTCTAAAAACACTTTCAGAAATTGAATTTTTTTTTTATAAACTCTCGAACATTTTTCTCTTCCTTCAAAATTTTGACTTTAGAGCTTAATTTTTGAACCAAAAGTGCACGTCAAATCGTTTTCCTTGACGAATGGCTGCAATAAATTATCTTTTCTAATCTAATTCAAAACTTAGGCACCATTTTTCAACTTTGATCGATCTGATTCAATTCAGGCTTTACACGATCGCATGATCATTGTTTTAATAATGGATTTCTGTCTTTGAACTTTTAAACTATTAAGTTGTAACAAAATTTAAATGTCAAATAGTGTCGAAAAGTTCCCTGCGAATTTTGACACTCATGACTCAAATTTAAAAGCAAAAACTATTGGAAAAGCATTGACGTTTTTAATTTTCAAAGACACTCGGATTCAAATCAGAGGGCATTTTTTAGTAGAATTATGTATCTATAAATTCGAATCGGATTTCGAAACGTTTTTAAAGTTGTTAAAAAAAAAACCTCTAAACACTTCTAACATTTCTATTGTTTTACCAGTATGTCTATCAATCGTGCCAGATTGGCAACCCTGTCAACTTGTCATATCCACATAGAGATATCTACAATTTTTCAGATTCAGAGATAAACTTGAAGGAGGAAGTTTGTTCCCTGTATCTCGCTGTGTTAAAAAAAAGTACACATTTTATTATAACAATAACAAACGATCTTGTTGAATATATGTACGAGTTTATAATTTTTTTGTTTCTCTTCTGATGTAGACTACGTGTGTTGAGTGCAACTTTAATACCAAACTAAAACAACAACAAAAAAAAGATACAAATGTAATTCACGCTGCGTTGTTTAACGACTGTTCGCATTCGCATTCATTTATTTTGCATTCTTTTTTTTTATTATTTTGTTGTATTATATTAAAGATTTTATGATTCGTTTTTTTTTCTTATTGTTTTTTTATTTTATTGTCTCGGTTTGTGTGTGTTTTATTTCTCGCATTTTATTGTTTTATTTCTTGTTGTATCTTATTTGTTGTACTCGTACTCGAACACCACATCATCAGTGCGATCGAGCTTTGGCGGTATATTTTATTAGAACGAATCTATCGCATTTTAACTTGTATCTACATACGAGTATAAGTATATGCAACAAGTTTTGTGTTAAGTTGATTTTTGTTTTCTCATTTTTAACGACTTTATGCCCATAACCTTGAAATGGTCTCTCTCTCTTTTGTATTCATCTGAATATTCGCCGAGCATGTAATCAAAAGAAAAAAAAATACAAAACGAAGATTTTAAGATTCAATTCAATGTCAGTGCCAGCGAGAAGCTTTGCGCGAATGGCGCGAGTGACTGAAGGAAGATACAGATACAGTATCTTTAGCAAACAAACTGCATTGATTTGCATAGGAAATTTGTTCGTTTGTACTTAGAATGCACCTAAAATGTTGTAGATACATAACTCGGCCAAGTGGTTCACTCAATTCCAATTCGTTGTCGTCGGTTGGTCGGACACACATAAATTGATTAATTATACAAGTTGCATATTATAGAAAATAAAAGAAAATTATAGGGTACCTAATAGTTGTTTGGCATGGCATTCAATATACCTATACGAGTATAGATATGAGTTGCGATCCATCCGATCGTAGATCGATCGGTGGCAATATGCTGTCGATATTTTTGAAATTTATATACGTAAATTCCTTGGAGATTATATGACAGCTCGCTGGTATTTATTTATACGATTATATGAGAGTGGCGACCGCAACGTTCCAAAAGGAATTTCATTCTATTTTCTTGTTGTTGTTGTTGTTATTTAGTTGAATAAGATTTGTTGTAATTTTCTCAAGTTAACACATTTTATTTTGCTTTTGACACGTCGACTTCAACGACGACGTAGACGACGCCGTTTTGTGGTATGTCTATAAACCTACCGGTACCGATACCGGTAACGATATCGATATGGATACCAAGACCGAGACCAAAACCAAAACCAAACGAACAAACTTTAGATCGACTTGGGTTTGGCGTTTTTATCGTTTGTTGGGAGTCATGTTGCGGGATATTAATACTTGGGCTTTGTGAAAATTGAACAGAAATGACCAATGGTCAATTATTTAGTGCCAGTATCTTTGATTAGATAATGTTGTTTTATAGATTGGATTGTGGCATTATAAATTGTATAGTTTAGGTTCATACATATATATATCTGCATGTTATACATATATTCCATTTATATTATGTATTGTGCACATACAAAGGTGTATATATGTTTGATGCTGGATTTTTTATTATAAGTTGAGATTTATTTATATGGTGGGGGAATCAATTTATTGAGAATGTCGATCAGTTGTTTTGTCAGTATATAGTGGATAATAAATCTAACTTGAGGTTTATGGAAGTTAACAAGTGCATAAATGCAATCGAATGGACTATTTTAATATCCATCAGTGATATTTTTCTATTACTTACCTACATACATACATACATATGTGCATTTGTATACAGAAAGAGTAAATTAAACAAAAAAAAAATTTCAATCATTTTTATAGGATTTTAATTATTTTTACACGATTTGTTTTCCGGGGGCTATGACTTGAATAAATGCGTTTGGCCTGATTGTTTCAAACGAGTTTAAAGTTATTTGAAAAACATTTCAATCAGTGACCTGAAGAATGCAAAAATGAGTCTGTTATAAAAAAAAAATCTTGAAAATTTTTAAATATCTACAAAATGTGTTAATTTTGTTTTTTTTTGAATGTCTGTTTGCATATTTCTCGTAATTTAGTTGACTTTGTTGGTGTCTACTCAGGGAATGGTTTTAAGATTTTCAATAACTTTATTGGGAAATAAATTATTGGTTTCTATTTATGATGAATTTTAATGATTTTGTAGCGTCTGTTTGGTTTTCAGGGTTAAAGTGACAGAATTAATGTAAAATATTATTTTTAACTCCAAAAATTTAGCAAGATTAATGAAAGTTGAAATTTTCATTTATTCAATGATATAAACGATGAAGAGTTCTAATTTACAAGGAGTCATTAAACAACATGAACATGATAAAGATACATTAGGGCGTATGAGTACCGATTTTGTTATACCAAAATTCGTACTTCCTTCGTTATGTTGGTATATTTCTAGTAATGTCAAAAGTGAAGATGATAAAAATACTGTCGAATAAAATGAGGTCATTTGTAATCAATAGATTTTTAAATGACCTAAATCAGGTATTTCTTATAATATCACTCTGTCCTGAAACAAAAGAAAGCACAATTTTTAGTTTTGAGAAATTAAACAAAAAGATATAAATTTTTTTTTGCAGTAGCCCTTTATTTTATTCAAGACGTTTTACGGACATTTTTTTGATCCTATATGAATTCGCTTAATTTCGCTACTTTTTCATGAATATCTCTGAAAAAAGTCAGATTTACAGTAAATCAAGGTTAGTTTATTGCAAGTGACCCATGTGTTCTAGGATTAGAATTAGTCAAGTCTAAAGTTTAAATCGTTCGAAAATTTAAAATCTTTTATTTATCTTTCGTCCCAAAGCATATAATTTTTTAACCAACAATACTAAGGAATCTTTTTCAACATTTGTCTCAAAAAAATGTCCTTTCGCCGATGTTCTGCATTTGGATCGAAAGTTAATTGAAATAACTTTTCTACATTTTGATTGAAAAATTCAAAATTGAACTATCAAAACTGAAGGAATTGAATTCTTTCAAAAAAAGGAATAAAACGAAAAGAATTTTAATTTTTGAAGTTACAATTTCACAAATGTGGATTGTCGACCTCCCGAATTCACTTTTGCTATGTGAATTAATATCAAGTGAAGTGGGCAATTTTATCCATGTGGCAATTATTTAATATGTGGATTTGCCGTCGGTAAATGAAATGTATGTTTTTAAAATCATTCTGATCATTCATAACAGCCATAACTGTACAGCAGGACATAAATAAGGATAAGCAAATAAAACATACTAATTTTAATACAACACATTATGTATTATAAACGAAAGAAAATAATTAAAATTGTTAAATGCAAGCATATGGTATCTGAAATGCAATTCTAGCTTATTTAATTTTACACATCTTCCAAAATTATGCATATTTTGTTTTCAAAAATTTGATAACAAAATCTTAGCTCTATATTACAGAATTCTGAATTAATACACAAAGGAAATCTGCTTCTTTCATTCTGGTTTTAAAAATCACGATTTTTTCTATTTTGTTAAGCCGCGACACAATATTTATCAAAAAAAATTACATTTGATGTTTTAAAACTATAAAATAGAATGGAATTTTATTTTGTAAGAAATCAAGGCATAGGAGAACAAAATACTATATGAACATAAAAATGTGTTCCGTTTTCTAGAAACTAATGGTTAAATTTTGAAAAAACTGAATTTCGAAAAAAAAAAATTTGACTCCAGATTCAACAGTCCCTTCTCATTGAAACTCGTTTTTTCTTTAAACGTATTAACAGTAGTCAAAATTTAGAAAACATGTGAAGTGATGTAATGCCAATTTTAGGACCTGAATTTCCAAATCTAATAATCGATGATACCAAAGATAAAAAAAACAAACCTTTCCAAAATCCCAAAATGAATTCATATCGACACCATACATTTATTCAAATAACAGACAAAAAATGTATCAAATTGAATGTCTATCACATCATCTAAGCAAATGCATAAAATAATAATTAATATTAAAAACAAAAAAAAACATTACGTATACGCCCCCATCATACATGCTCCTAAATACATAAATATTTAACAAAATACTCAAAATACATTTCCACGCCCACTATACAAAAACAAAAAAAAAAACATTTCTATGACAAATAAAATTTAAAAAAAAAAATTCAAATCTCGTTTCGCAATCTTACGCAACAAATAAATGTACGAAAACATACCCATGCGAACTTTTACGTATTTTTATACCAAAATCTATTCCAATGGCTTTCTGACTTATAAAGCGTATTCTAAAAATAGTTTTTTTTTCAGATAATATTCGCATATAAACATTATATACAAAGTATGTGTGAAAAAACGTAATATATACATATGTACATAGCAATTAAATTCACACAGCTACAAACAAACATAATTATTGTCTGCAAATATTTCGCAAAATTAAATAAAAAAAGCTTATTTAAAAAAAATGCGTCTTTTTTTCATTTTGTCGTTGGCTTAATCTATTTTCAATTGTTTTAATGCCTTTTTTGTCATTATTCCATTTAAAGACATACATAAATGTCACTCTGACAGTTTTACCCCGCTGCTTCATCGTCATATACTCGATACTCGTAGTCGTATGTATGTATGTAATTTTTGCGCTTTCCTGCGGTGCGGTGTAACATTTTTATTTAAATGACATTTTGCCGAGCCCGCGAGTATAGAATATTTTAACTAATTTAATGTTTATTTTTTTCCTGTTCACTTGTTGGCATTGATAATGAACTTTTAAATGTTCCGAGCTTCCATATACAACCGCAATAGAGCGCCCCCGCCGCCACCTTCACGCTGCCACAATCTCTCAAAGTTCTCTTTGAATTTTTTTTTCGCAGCTTTTTGTTTAAAAAAAAAATACGAGTACGAGTATATCAGTGTTCGATGCACGTTGCAGCGCCAATGGTGATTATTATGACTTTCTATAAACTTGACAAGTATCACGCAGTTTTTAAAATAAAATAAATAATACAAAGAAATATATGTATAAAAAAAACACGCAGAGAATATTGTTGGTGAATGTATAAATGGGGATCGTTACCGGGGCCCAGTATAGAACCACACAACCGATCCTCATCGAAGTTTAGGTGCGAGTGTGGTTCTGTTTGGTTAAATTTTGGCGTAACACGCTGTCACTATGCCTTTTGAGACGAACAAACTTTGAGATGATTAAATTTGAAAGAAAAAAAAAAAAAAGAGACAAAAATGTGTGATAACTAAACGGAAAAAAGAATTGTTGAAAGTAATGTTAGAGAAGAACTGATTGCTTGTTGTGTAGGAATTATAATTTACCCTATGATTTAATTATATTTTTTTGAATTTGACAACAATTTTATTAAAACACTTCATCGATGAAAATTTAATACTGTTCTGATTTAATATATTTAAATTGATCTTATGATGTAGAAGACAAAATTTGAAATTTTCAAATTGTAACTTAAAAATGAGATTTTCAACCGAAGGGCTTTCAGTGAGAATCTTAATATAAAAGACGGACATTTTCGGAATATTTAAAGTTACACATATTTTATACAATACCTTATTATAATAATAAGGAGAGAGATTACAAAATTTTTAAAGCTTTTTTAATTCTGTTTCAGAATTTCTGCTTTTAAGGATTTCTGGCTCTTCTAAATTCTAGCAACTAGTATTGAAAAAACTTGAAATTGATGTTAGTTCTGTATTGCTGTATTTTTTGGTTACTGATGAGTGATCATTTATGTTTTCAAAACTTGTCTAAAATTTTTACTGATTTTTTTTTAAATCAGAATTTTTAAATTAGACAATTTTAACATAAGAAATTTGATTCTGTCTAAATGTTGACTTTTTTAAACTTCAACAAAATTAGCAATTTATTTGTTTTCACTTTAAGGCTTAAACGCATTTGTAGTTTAAGTAAACTCATCAAAAATGTTTATAGGAAAATTTTAAAAAATAGTAAAATGGTTATCTGGATGAGGATTAAGAAAAAATCGAAATTTTCTTTTTGAAAGCATTTGAATCAACTGAGAGAAATCTATTAAAATAATATTGATGGATAGAAATTTGACTTATTTATAGAAAAAAGATTTATGTCAAAGTTACTTTGATGTTCAAAAACTTAAATACTATACCTGAAATCTCCTTACAACCCAAGAAAAATGAGTAGCCTATAGAAAAATTAGAAACATACACGTGCTAATCATTGATTAATTCAATGCTAAAATATTCACAAAGCAATGCTACTACATAATTTAGAATACAAAATCGACCTAAATTTTTGAGTTAATTTAGTTTCTTCGTCACTTCTTGATTCATTCAGAAAAGCAACTGTTAACTAAAAGAAAAAGAAAAAAGTTTTCGAATTGAATGAAAATTGTGACGCAAGTTTTCCAAGACTTAAAACAAATATTGTTTTTATGTTTTTAATTTTTTAAAACCTAATTACTAAGAGCTCATTAACAGTTGGCCGATTTCACAGCTGACAACATGTTAAAAAAAAAAATTAATTGAAATACAAAATGGAATAAATATTTAAGTATTTACGTCACAACAAAAAATCATCAATTTCAGGAAGAAACTCTTCTTTTTTTTTTTTGTTCAAAGATTATCCCAAAAACTATTCCAAATGCATTTTCTAATACCAAATTCTTTCAAAATATAAGAAATTTTTAAATTGATCAATATTCAGAAAAAATCTAACACTGCTACCTAAACTGATATTGTCAATGTATGACAATAAAAAATATTCTCTGAGAAATCGTCAGAAATTCAAAATGTTTAACAACATCACGCATTTGACTCTTAAAGACATACCAAAAAATGTTGCCTATAAATTCAAAGAGTAACCTCGCTTAAATCTATTAAATATATTTTTCTTTTAAATTCAATTTAAAATTACGTAAGAATTTAATGCGATATTTTTTTTCTTGTCGTCGAACTATCAACTTAACACAAAAAACAAAATGTTTGCAAAAATTTCAGCAACAATTTCTGAAGAGAAAACCATTTTGCAAATATCTCTTAACTTTTCCAACGCTCAATCTCAATACCGTGTTTATAAAATATAATTCCCTGAATCAAACACATACTCATATATGTAAGTAAAAAAAAAATTAAATTAAATACAAAGGAACAAGAATCGAGGGAAAAAAAAACAACAAATAGTTTTGATGAGGTCTACGCACTTTTTGGGGTCTACGCACTCTGCGGGGTCTACGCACTTTTGACAGCTCGTTTTTTTTTCGTCAAATTATGTGGCACATGGTGCGTGGTAAATAGAATAACACACGCACAAAATAAAAAATAAAAAAAAGTTGATTTAACAAATAGATTTTTTGACGTATACTCGTACATTGGTTGTTCCATTCTCGGGGTCAGTAACCTTTTTGGCAAAAATGCTTGAATAGTTTTGGGTTTAGGTTTTTGTAGTTTTTATGTTGGAATTTTTATTGGGTTATGTAGTTGTTTTTTTTTTTCTTCTTTTATTATATTTATGTGCTGTACTAATCTATAAATGCGTGCTTTTGTATGTGTTCCACTTATATGTGTGTACATAGGTACGAATTAATCTATTCTGTGAGACAAGAAAAATTTGTTTTACTAAAATCTGTGTTTTTTTTTAAGCTATTATTTTGTAGTGGTAGATAGTTTATAGCTTTGTGCCTAATTGGTGTTGATTAAAATTTAATTAAACATTATAACAGCCAAGAGCCAAAATCTTTGGATGACTTGACTTTAGATATCTCAAGACTTGTATAAAGTGTATTGGGGCCAAACTTGTGTGTAGTTTAAACAAAGTAGGTATATTATAGATAGGTTAAGGTATTTGAAGTTGTGTTTATTGTTATTTGTAAGTTTAAATTTTTGTTTTTGTTAAGTTTTATGTTTAAATAAAAATAAATTAAAGAGAGAGTTGTAAATTTTTGTGGAGGTAATTTTATATCGAATTTTATTAGTTTCAAGCTTTAAATTTGTATATTTTTTGAATATCAGATACATAAGTGTTTGTGTGTTGGTTTATCTAGCATCTAGTTGAAATGGTGTTATTTTTAATTTGAAAAGAAATTTACTATAAAAGAATAAACATTTTAGAGAAAGATTCAAAGATTAGTTTGGTGAACATTTCAATTAATTTTAAAAAATGGAGCAATTCATTTCATACTCAAATAAAGGATGTGTATTTTTATTTATTTTCTGGATACTTTTGAGATTCCATTAGTAGTTAACAATGGAAAACAATACCAACTAAATGGCCACCATAATCTAAAGTTGCAGCACCGTATCCATTTCATGAAATTTTTCATAACCCATTGAAACAATATCAGCTTTATATACTCAATAACTTCAAAAATACCTTCTTTAGGGTCTAAAATCCACTATTTGAGAATTTGCGTACTCATTATCTTTTATGTGGTCCCAAGGAAAAGAAAACTTAAAAGTGTAAAACTGCAAGATCTCGGTAGCCAATTTTGATCCCCTCTTGGAGAAATAAGACGTCCAGGCAACTTTTCTTGTAAAATTGCTATTCTTTCGCTGCTTGAGTGGCACTTAGATATGTCTTGTTGGAAATAGAATATGTCGAATTAATAACTTCCATAAATATTCATTAATCATAGCTCGATAGCACAATCCATTCACCTTACAGTTTTCCACCATCATTCCTAGATTGAGCCAAAACAAGACTTCGCTTATTTACATACGTATGTATAACCTACAAGCTGGAAATGGAATCATAGTGATCCATTTTAAGGACCCAATCAGTGAAGAAACAACGTTGCTGCTGATCGATCGGATTAAGTTCTTGAAACGCTTAAGACTTATGTATGTGTTAAAGCAAACTGTATTGTAAAGTAGCATTTAGTTTGAGTAATCACCAAGGCTTCGAGCTAAAGAAGCATTATTCCCTGTAATTCTGATTCGGAAGTGACGCACATGGTTCGTATTCTTCATAAATCTTAACTTGTCACAGCATCAGTTCAAATTTTTCAATGAGTTTCATTATTGATAGAGGAGAAGGTGCTTCACGACACGACCCAAAAAAAACATTAGTTTAGCACGCTTTGACATCAAAAAAAGCATTATTTCGTAGCAAGTTTCAGGTCCTTTACCGTGTTCTGAAAAAAATATGGACCGGTAACTCCCCCATTGCCAGTTCAAAATCCACATCAGACACTGAGTTTTTTGAGATGCATTTGTATGTGACACTCTCGAATATAATTTTAATTTCAAAATCCCATATTTGAAAATTTTGTATGTTAATAAACCTTTCTTCATCAGAAAATAAAAAGGCGTGAGAAGGCGATTGATTAAAAACTATGATCTTTTGCTTTCAGCTTTTGTACCGGTACAAGCGCAAATTAATAAGATAAGGAGTTCGAAAGTTGTGGGCTCCGAAAACTTGATTTTAGTGAGTTGGTTCAACAGAATGGTACTTGGTTGCTTAATGAACCACCATATTGTCAATATTCCTCTTCTTATGACGATTATGGACATTCATTTGTTTCTGAACTTTATATTCATAGATTTATTATCGGTCAATACAAATTGAATGAAACACAGTTTATTGAAATCACTTTGACAGAAGAAGCTACAATTATGACTGCTATTAAATACCAAATTTATAAAGTCTCTTAATTTTTATCAAAAATTGTTACCCTCCTGTTCTTAGATCTATTTGAAACGTAAAACGACGTCTTAAAAGGATGTATTTTTTCCTTGCCGGAATGATTTTTTTTTCTTCAATTTTTAGAATTATAACATTTTCCAAACATATCACTTCTTTCTGAAAAAATCTATTTCAGTTCATTTCTGGTAGTTAAACTAAGCATGTTAAATAGTATAAGCCAAAAAACTTGAAAGAATACACAATACTAACTGTTGCCCCGTTTTTGCAAAATGTTTCACTGATTCTTCGCTCCTATTAGTCGTACCGTAATTTTTTATAACTTAAAACCTTCCTCGATAAATGTACTATGCAACGCAAAAAGAATTTTTCAATTCGAAACAGCAGTTCCTGAGATTAGCGCGTTCAAACAAACTTTTCAGCTTTATAAATTAAGGAAAAAATAGTATAGAAGTATAGATTTCCAGTACAGTAACGTTTAAGAAACTTAATGTTTTTAGTCTAAACATATAATCTGAAAGAGCATAATCATGTGACTAAATTTCAATCTCAAAAACTTCTTGACACATTTTGAAACATGAATAAATGTGAATATTTCTCGAAGGATGTCTTAAACGCTGAATTTTCAGATGTTCTGATTTTCATAATAGACAGAAACTTATGTATTGTCAAAACAAAAACTTCAAAGAACTATCAATTTTGACAATTAACTCGTATTTTATTTTAAAAATCTTAAATCTACTCGTATTTATGTTTATGTATGTATGTTTTTCCTCAAATTTTTAAATTCTAATTTTCAAAACATCGAAAAAATAAATTTCTAGAAAAAGTTTTGAAGATAAATGCTTGTGCTAGTTCATCTTATTAAACATTGATTAATATCTCCTGCCTTATCTTGATGAGTCTAGAGGTCTCTCAAACATCATACATCTCCTCCTAAAACCAACTTCTAAACTTGTGCACGAACACTCTCATAATGACACACATTTTTTTTTTCAAAATTATTTTTATTTTTGCAAATAAACAAAAAAAAACTAAATAAAATTTCGCACATTATTTTATGATCGTCACAACGCGGAAATGAAAAAAAAAAAGAAAATAAACCTAGACAACACTCTATAACTGTTTCATGAATACATATGCTTCGAACTGCTTGATCTAAAGCGCGAAATGCGTGTACGCACCCCTTCCCTCCTTCCTCCCCCCTCAAACAGTTACTCGTATCTATCTATGAGTTATGTACATAAATATTAATAGCATTGTTTGCAAATGTCTATTATAACTGTTGCTAATTTATCTGTGACCTAGTTTTTGGCAAGCGATGCGTATGCGTGTGTAGATAGTTAGATACTTTTAGTAGGTAGGTAGGTATGTGTCGTGCTCTCCGCCCGCTATCCCTCTTCTAACAATTTGTCGTATCTAATCATACATGCTAGCTTGGCTATGCTTACGCAATGCGTGAAAGATAGGCGATCACACACTCGCACGCACAAATACACATTTTTTATATGTAAGTAAGTATGTATGTGAAAATAAAAACTGTACGCAAATATTTCAACGGCATACTAGGTATATATGAACGGTACCTATAGATTTTTGCCTCGCCTTGAGTCGAACGAACTTTTTCGCAAATTTTGCGTCCTTGACACATTTGCGAATTTATTGTGTGCGTTTTTATTTTTTTTAAATTGTGTTCCTCTCTTTTTAGCCAGCCTATAGTTGGTTTGTTCAGTTCAGTTCAATGCTGAATTGCTTTGCTGTTTGTTTTTGTTGTGATACGCATTTGTTTAAATTGGTTAATTATTTTTATTATTATTATTTATATTGATATACCTACTATGTATGTATAGTCGTAGGAACCTACCGCACTTTGTTTTATTTGTATAAGTGAATATAGAAACGAGCATAGTTTTGGAGGAGGGAAATAGTGTTTATAGTTTTTGCTATGATAGATCACCCCATGTTTGTGAATTTATTGGAATTGGAATTTATCAGTTGTTGCTAGTTTTTGTTATTTGTATTGTTAATTTATTCATTAGTTTGTATCTTTATGACATAATGTTGAGTAAAAATAAAGAATAAGGAACAATTTTATGCAAAGAGTAACACTATCATTAAAATTGATTCTTGTAAACTATGATAAAATAGTAAAAGTTGTCAAAAACGGAATCAATCAGTAAAATGTCATTTGACTTAATTTTTAAATACATTGCAATTAGCACATTTGTGTTCTTTGACATGTTTGACGTACGAAGTTTAATTGACATTCGTGGAATTACAAAGTCAAATACAGAACTATCATGTCAGGACCAGAAGGACCATTTTTAGTTGTTTAAACTGTCAAAAACTGCCTAAAAGCTTGACAACTTGTATATTTTGGCAGTTGCAATATGATACAAGTCTAATTTAAAGTTTAAAATTTATGAACAGTTTCAACTTTGACAGTTGAAAGCAGCTATGTTGTTGAATGTACATCTGAGAAATTAGCTGTCATGCATATTCTGTCACAATTGGTGGGTATACCTATAGACTTTCCATATATTTTAAGTTCTGATACAAAGCTTCAAAACAGGCGTAGCTAAAAAAAAACATTTGAAACAGATAATGGCCAGATAATTCTTTGTATCCATCACCATCGATCCATTTCTAGACTGTTAGGAATGATCTGCACAAAAAGATCGAACTCTTCGATTCAAAAAATTAGGCTGGCAAAAAGCAAATAGCTCTTGAAGTGGCACACGAGAAATGATCATGAAATTATTCTTTTCAAGAAGTTCAAGAAGTTTTTATAAAGCCAAAACAGTTCTGTCAAGGGTTCAACGTGTCCACTATCCGACTTCAGTACTGGTTTGGTAGGAAGTGTCACTTTTTGTGTAAAAGGTGTGAAAAAAGCTGTCATTTTCTATATAAAATATATATGTTATAACTCTTTCAATGGAGATTCATGGATTTTTCAATATGACTGTGCTCCTAAACCCAAAGCCAAAACCATATGTACACAAGGGTACCCTAGAAGCATAATCCTAGATTTTATATAGGAACAGAAGATTGGCCTTCCAGCAAATACCGATTTGAATCCTTTGGACTGTGGTCAGAACTGAAGAACACGGCCTCTAAGACTACTCTTTAAAAAATTGGAAATGTTCAGAAAGAATGACAAAAGCACAGGCAAAAGTGTCAATGGAAACAGCTCAGTGGTAAACCCGATTAAGGTCCTGCCAATCAACGCTTTGAAAGTCAACGAAATGTAAGGTACATCGAAAATAATACCGTTGTAGAGTGAGTAGGAAAGTCTTGATGGGTTTTCTAAAGTTTCAAGTGTATTCAAATAAATTCAGATAATTTTTCATCGTAAGTTACTGAGAGAAGTCTTAGAACAACATTGAATAATCTCACATTCATCATTAAATAATATCAACAGAGCCCTCTCAAATTTTGCCGATACTCCTCTTATCTTCAGTTCTATTTCAAAAAAATTCCGTGAGTTCCTAAAATGTGTTCACATAACTTAACTCAATATAAAGCTAATATAGATGTCCAAGGTACTGTTTCCTAATTTCCTTTAATAAAAGTTGCTTACTTTAATTCTTAAACAAAAATAAATTAGTAAATGAATAGTTTGTCATTATTTATTCAAACTGAATTCCTTTTAAGCTAATTACCTTTCATATCTGGTATAAGTCCCTTTATCTGATTATATCAAACAATTTTATCATTAAATGTCCTTTTAAGAATTTGTGTCCCGTCCTAATACCTTTAACTCAATTTACTATTCTAAACGCATCAAAACTATATCAGCAAATATGATCAAATAAAAATGACATACAAATTTCACATGTAAATTACTTTAAAAATAATAATTGTTGATTTTAAAATTTGTATTTTTTTTTTTTTAAACTCAAAATAAAAAATTAGTCTTAACTGCTGGTAGGTATATATACAATTTTAATAGGTTTAATGTCCTTATTTCATACTAAATTATTGACAATTTGTAGGCACTTTGCCATTTTAATATTAGAAATAGCCATAAGAACATAATCTTGATTTCATGCATAGGTATTCACAAAAAAAATGTAAAAAAATGTGAAAAAACAACAACAAAAACAGAACAGAACACAGGTGAAAATTAAGTCTGATGTATCAACCTTGTAGCACTCCATACTCGTATATGTAGGTAGATAGATAACTGCATAAAAACTAATTTACTTTATCTCTCATAATCACACTATAACACTCCCCCTTACTCATACACTTGCACCAGACAAAACACACTTGCATAATGATCAGCCATTACAATTTATTTAATAACACCAACCTCCCAGCGAGGACGAACATTTTTAATCGCGTGGGAGTCTTGCTTAATTTTGTTTTTTAGTCTTCTAGATAGAGTTACCATTATACATGTATGATGCATGTATTGTATAAGTATGTATATATAGTCACAAATACGACACACAAGTACTCGTGTTTGTTGTTTGTATGCCCTTTCAATGATATCCATCGCAGATTTTATTCGCACGCAATGCCTTCGTTTCAACTCAACTCAACATCACATCAACCCAACATCAACCATCAAACTAAACCACCTTATATGTATTCCTTAGAGCAACCCAACCAAAGCCTATTTTGAAAAAAAGCTTTGTTCGATTCTTTGTCGCTTTTTGATTCGCACAAAGAGGCAGAAGACATATAATTTAAACTTACCAATTACGCTTTTTATTCTACTTTTTACTTTATAATTTTTTTTTGATTCTACTCTGCCCCGTCAGACCGATAAAAATCATCAACAAAACATAAAAAAGCAAAAATTTAAGTGAAACACAAAATGCAACAAAAATAATGCAAGAGAACAAAACGAAAAAAACGAATTAACTCTATCGGAATAACAATTAAAATAACACAAAACAATAATCAAGAGAGAAATGTTTTTTTTTCATTTTATTCTTATTTTTTTGTTGAAAATACAATTGTTTGTGTCCCACTGTCATGTGTGATGTGGTGGGTGCATCAGGCATGGTCGCTCGCAGGTGCAACGTGTGCGAATGCTTGTAACAAAAAAAAAAAAAAACACAAAAGCTTTTTGCAGTTTCTCACGCTTTCATATCACATGTAGGTACTAGCGTAGATACCATATTACTTAGGTGAAGCAGTGGCGGTGGTGTTTTCTCTCTGTGCGGCAATTGACCTCCTCCCGAACACACCCGAAGACCTTATCAAATTCAAATTGTCATGTTAAAGAGAGATACACTTGGGCTTGGTGATGGTGAGTATACTGAGTATGAGAGAAAAGCTAAAGCGCAGCGTGTAAGTGCAAGTGCAGCCAGAGCAACATACAAAAACGCACACACGCAATAATGATGCAAATTTTATTTCTGCAAAGTTCTCTTTGACAAGAAAGTTTTGTGCTTATGTGTACTTTTTTGTTTTTGTTTTTATTTTGTTTTGTTTTTAATTGCATGTTGCTAGAAGTATGTGTCCGGGTTGACTTTTTTTCCCATGCTGAGGCTAACAATTTCACTCCGTCGAAAACCCCCCTTTTTGAAAATTTTCCAGCAGGGTTGCCGTTTGATGATTTGAGAATGTATGGCGAGATTGAGGAACATGAAAGAAGAGGTAAATAAATTAGATTCCTCATAATAATTATATATTAGAAAAATGATACTTAATGCTTTTAGATTTAATTCAATTTATCAAACTCATTGATAATGGCAGGACAACGTCTGCCAGGTCAGCTAGTTCATATTATATTGACAGTCAGGGCCTAAGTTGGTCAAATGTCAACAAAAATAAAGAATCTTGTTTTGAAATCATTTTTATTCAAAATTTGACAGACGATAGAAGTTTTTGAACATTTGCAAATTCGTTTGACTTAAACGTCATTTTTCGAAACAAAAAAAAGTCAACATGAGTTTGCTGAACTTACGAACGCATACACAGATATTTCATAAAATGATAGATTAAGATTCAGAGACCTTGAAATGTCAAAATTTGTATTTCTAGTGACTCCCAAATTTGTATTTCTTTCTTCTGTCAAACTAAATGTCACATCAAATATATTGTCACAAATGTCACCTACAAAGTAATAAACAGGAAAATAAAGTTTATTAATTTTTAATAAAACCATAAAAAAAAATGCATCTAAAAAGACCCACGATGACGGCAACCTTGTCCTCTTATAAAATTATAATTATTCCCCATCTCTATTCTGTATATTCTGACAGTTTGCCCTATTCGTTGTGGGTGTGTATGTGTGTGTTTTGTTTTTGTTTTATACACTCTACCATGCGTCAATTTTATTTGACACCTACACATAATGTGATATCAATTGATAGATAACCTTGAATTATAAAAGCCTTCAAGAAGACTTGGAAGTGAAAAACATCGTTGGATTATTATGATGTAGTGATTTTTTTATATTGCATATTCCTTTTTGTATATGCGGAAGATAAAATATCAACTGCGGAATTATTATAAATTTTACTACACATAATTTTCACACACACACAAACATAGTGTAAATGTGACATGTGACAATTACACATTTTTTTATGACACGTTTGAAAGTTGGGAAAAAAAAAACCACTTTTCAATTATTCAAAAACATGTTCTTTTTCATGTTTTTCTGCATTTGTTTGACCTTTTTACTGCAATGAAATATCATAACTGTTATTAAGTTTCATTAAAAATAAAATACAAGTCAAGTTGCACCTCCATCCACCCACACATTCACCACCACACCCCCTACTTGTACATGGTCCTATACTAATTATGTCGTTTCCTATAATTATTAACAGAACAAAAAATAGGAACCAACATACAGTTACTAATTTAAGTTTTAGTTCTCGCCACTAGGGGGCCTAATAATAAATGTGTATAGGTTCTTAAGTTCTTTAGAAAAAAAAGAAGTATGTATGTATGTGCCCTTAAATAAAAATTAAAAAACATTACATCAATTATTCTGTATATAGTGACATATGTCACGTGACTAATTGCAGTACACTTTTTTGTCATTTTTCTTAGCTTGCATGCGGAACAAAAGAATACACATAAGAAAAAGTGAAGTAAGAAAAAAAAAAAAAAACAACGAATGAAATGACGTCATTGTGCGTCTAATTGCAGCGCGATTTAATTGAATACTTAAAGCTACGAATATAAGGTAATAAAATAGAACAACAACAACAAATAGGAGTATAAAAATTGTTATCGTTTTGGCCAAAGATAATAATGGTAGTTGTTAGTGTTTTTTTTTTTTTTTTTTTTTTTTTATTTATTTCGGTCTTCGTATTTCGAATGCTGATAACCAGCCGGCGTTATTTAAAAATACACAAGTCAGCTGGTTTGTGGTTGGTATGGTGAAAAAATTATGGATTGGTATGGATAAAAATACTTTTATGATGTACTCTACTCACTTAAATATCCTTATCCACCGGATAGAGATTCATTATTGGGTTTTGAAGTAATAGGAGCAAAATAAATACTAAAAATTGGTGGCATGTTGATTATACATGCCATGTTCAAAGAAAGCGCTTTCAATGACAAGAATTACTCTTGGAGGCTTTGTCAATTTCTCGCTAGAGGGAGTAGCCGTCAACCTAGATCTCTAGCATGACAGTCCATGGGTCAAAATACTGTCACTCCATACTGTCAAAATATTTAATGACCATAAATTCTATGTAATGAATGGGTCCGAGTACCTATGTACTTAGATTTTAGTTTCAAAGGAATACAAATTTGGCAGCACTTTTTTGAAAATACTGTCAAAAATTTAACTGTCGGTTTTGTCAAGTTTTCGTATGCAAGAACTACTTATTGTGGTTTGAAATACTTTTTGCATTAATCCCAAATTGGGTTGTGTTTTATTCACTGCTGTAAGGCTAGTGAAGCATTCGATATATCGCCAGCACAGCTGCCATTGTTTTAGCTGGCTTCTTTTTCGCCAGCAATCATATTATTGTTGTTTGTTGAGGGAAATTTTGCTACGCTAGCTACCTAGCAGTGAATAAAACACAGCTAAAGTTCTTAAAAATAAGTGCAGTATTTTTGAATACTACTTTTTTGGCAGCTGTATTATTCAATATCATTTTTCATTCGGATTCACTATTTTTTGATAGTTCTTCATGTCGATACGGTAGTTTAAAATTTGACGTTTAATTTTAAAGTATATGTATTTTATTTTAAAAATCCATATCTATAAATAATTTTAAAGGAAAAGGAAGAGGGAAAAAAAATAAGACAGAATCACTGATCACGAAAGAAAGCTGCAACATTTTAAATCAGTACGGTACACAACGCAACGCAACGTTCAAAATCTCATCACCATTCCTCATCCTCATCAGAATTCCTATCCTATTCACATTAAACACACAAATGCACCACATTGTGCTTGTATAAATCTGGCTGTCATGAGTCTGTCATAGGATTGTAACGCAACAAAATTTATAATCATAATCACCATACAGCAAATAAAATTAAAAAAATAAAAAAACAAATTAAAAATCATAAATAAAATAAGAAAATATCAAATGCCCATAGAACGATTGCATAACACTCGGTCGCTATATAACTTAGCCTTTAAGTGAGTAAGTACGAAAAAAACACATCACGAGAAGAGAGATAAGATTTAATGCAAAACACGGATCATCGCCGCATGTAGAAAAAGAGGAACAAATTTTTGCAAATAAAACGCGAAACAAAAAAAAAACTGAGTTTCTTGTCAGTTAAATAAAAAAAGAGTGATCCTCTGTATCAACAACAACAAAAACTACACACAAAATTGAAAAGAAAAAAATCCGTTTGCTCAAGGCCAAGGCCATCATAATAACCCATACCATTTAAAGCACGATTGACAGCGATGACGGCCGGCGCGGCTGGCGCATGGTGGCGTTCGGAGCGGCGGCTGCGGTGACGGGAATAGTGATGGAGATGCGATGCCAGAGAGGAGGAAATGACAAACGAATGCGATCTTGCTTTGTGTCTTTTTCATAACAAATTTCGACGAACTCAACTCAGCGCAGCTCAATTCAATTCAATTCCATTCAACTCAACTCAACTTAACCCAGCCAGCCGACCAACCATTCAGACAAGCAGACAGACAGACAGACAAACAATCAAACAGACATACAGAACAATTTGATAAGCCTAAGGTCTGAGTGCATGCAACATTGTCTGTGAGTTCGGATAAGATCACGACTTGAAATGAAGCATCTTGGTCAGTCAGTTAGTCGGTCAAAGCTTTCCGGGATGATCAGCAGGTTCGTGAGATCGTGGCATGCCACCAGCCACCACCACCGATCATGCCTTACCGATCTTTCATGTAGATAGAGGTTCACTTCGAGGAAGCTTTCGTTTGCGATCACCAGAGTTCTGACTCTGAGTGTATCGCCCCGCTCCTCGCTGACAGAAGAACCACACCACACCACCACCGTCACTGCCATTGCCACCGCACCGATCACTGATCGCGATTCACGAGCGATCGTGCTTGACGCATCATGTTTTTGTGTGTTGTGCTGCCATAACTCACCTGCATACATACATCATCATCATAATAATTCCAAGTCGCGCAGTTCGCAGTTCGCATGTGTGGTGTGATTGTGATGTGGTATTGTATGGTGTGGTGGCGGATGGCGGAACTAAGAAAAAATAAATAATTCGCAATGCATGCACGATCATCATGTTGGGGCGCTGCTGTTAGTAGTGGTTGTTTGTAAGTTTTTTTTTTTGCGTTGATCATGATCATGATGAAGATGAAGATGATGATGATCTTCATCATAAAGACGATTATTGTGATTGTGATCATCATTTCTGATATTCTTCTTTTTCTTCGTCCGGGAGGATCGCGCACAACACAATCCCAGATATAAATAATGGCGATTGTGAATGCGATTTATGTGATCATCATTAATCTCAGAGCGGTTTGTGGTTTGATGGAAATATTGTATAGTTTGGAATGTGCACTATCTACAACGTAGGTAGGTATACCTTAGTCGAAGTTTAAATTGAGGTATCTATTTATTGAACTTATTCCATAGAGACTATTCGGTCGGAACGGACTAGGTTCCTACTTGTACCTTCATTTTATAGCAATGCGGAAAGTTTTGAATTGCGTTAATGAAATTCAAATGGAAATTGGTATCCACAGCAGCAGCGGTAAAAGTGCGTGTGAAGATACCTTACCTACTTGGTAGGTTTATGTATGGCCCCCGAGGAGTCTTTGTAGAAAGGTATTTTTTTTTTGTATACCGATTCAAATGCTAATTTTAGACGATTACACTTTTCCTACCTTAAGTGAATTTAAAAAGGCTTTAACTTGCTAATATTATACTGTGATGGAAGATGATTTTATATTAAAATGGTTTAAGACCTGAAGCGTTTTTCAAATTGATAATCGGTTCGATCATTAGAAAGACGAAGCTTTATCGCCAGTATGCGAGAAGTTATTTTGTTTTATTGTTGTTGTTGGTGTTGTTGGAGAGTTACCTACTTAAGTGGATTGCCTAGAGAGGATTTATTACATTAATACCATATATTATTGTTCAATTTAATATGGGCAAAAGTCAACGACTCATTAAGGTTTGAATTTATTTAAGGTGAATTTTGGCCTTTCTAAAATGACTAACACTTTTTAAAAATGAGATGAAAAAAATTAAGGAACACAGCGAGGAACGTTAAGACAATTTCTATATGCTTTAAGGTAGAAATCTAGTACTTAATTTTAAGAGGGCAGTGTTGCAATATCAGTTAGCTCTGAAGCCTGTGATAGTGAAGATCGTTCCAAAATAGATAAATTTTGACCAAAATATCGTCACAAAAAACATCACTCGGGACTTGAAAATGATGTTAAAACTTTTTTAAAACAATGTTACCCTCAAACTAAAGATGTAAATGTAAAAAAAAAAAAATAATAAAGAAATTATGGCTCACCTTAAACTAGAACACTCGCCAGTCGGGCGTTACCCGTCCAGCAATCCATAAGATAGTTATTTTTCTTGGCCGTGTTGCCAGATTACTCCGTTATTTTTACAATACACACGATTTGTGGCGTCAGCAGCGTTGGTGGCGGTGACGCAGAGCGTGATGTCTGATGCAACTGCTACTAATCCTTGAGCCCACAAATTTAACACCAAATCAAATTAATTTTTTTCCTTTTTTTATAATTTTGTGTTTTTCTATTTTTTTTTTACTTCTTGTTGTTATAATTTGAATTTATCAGTTTTGTTTGTTTGTTCTTTAATTAATTATTTATTAAAAAATAATTTAATTTTTAGCCTCCAGTTGTTCCTTTTGTCCTTTTTCTTTTTTTTTATGTTTTTTTTTTTAAACTTGTGTGTGTGCAGAGATGAAAACAAAAATTCAATTCAATTGACGTTGACAATCAACAAAGAGACGAATCCTGAAATAAAAAGAAACACAAATTTAAAAATTAGAACAATTTAAAAATATTTCAAAAGTTCAAGTTCTATTCTTATAAATTACGAATTCAAATTTTGGCCCAAATTAAACAAAAACCACTCTAAACACCCCCTTTTCCCCTATATTTTTCAAAATGATGTGTGAGGTACTTTGTATCCTTTGAATTTTTTGTTAATTTTTCTTTTCGTTTACTTCTCCTTATTCAGATGGTAATTAAAAGAGAGTGAAAGTTTACTCACGATTTCAACCCCCATATATGCATAAAATATGCAGTTTGCATTCTTTGCATAAATTACTACATGCACCTTTAATATTACAACTCCAACCCTTTAACCCCCCTTCACCCTTACCTCCTACCAAAAACGACATACACAACGGGGGCACACATGTGTGTTGTGTATATGACAAACGAAAGGAGCATCATTAATATGCGCACTCATACCATACCCAGTCCTCGCCAGTTTTAGGGAAAGCGGGTTGTATAGACGTGGTTGTATTTTATATCCAAGGGCTGAAGGAGTAGATGACAATCGGGTAGGGGGTAAGAGTATAAGTAACATTTAAGTTGTTACCATTGCACTGCGTTTACACCGTCATTCATGTGACGCAAAATTCGCTCCTTACTTGTGAAACAAAATTTCACAAAAATTCGGAATAACACAACAACAACAAAACACTTTCCCGTATTTGTAACTTTAGGAGTGTTTGTGAGTTAGAATGGATTTTTATGAATGTGGGTGTTTTTTTTTAAGGAGTTCAACTGTGCAACTTTTTTTCAAACTCAAAACATATCAGCTGATGGTTTATAATTAAGAAAAACCTCTACGAATGGTCATGAATGGATCTTTTGATTGAGTTCTCTTTTCATTTTTGTTTAACTTTTGACGAAATTCATAAATTATTTTTGAAAAAATTCATTCAATTTCATTCATTTCAATAGAAAATTTTCTCCCAAGATTAGAATCAATCGAATTCAATTATTTGAGACTTCTTACGCTCATTCAACTCATTTGAACCAATTTAAAGTCTTTGCAATCATTTAAATTCTTTGAGGTCTGCTAAAATAGAATGAATGAGATTGCGATTGCGAATGAATTCTAAGCACTTCAAATGAATGGAATCTTTTTTAATTACAAATTATCGAAACAAAAAGGATTGGGGTTTTTTATATGCCAATCAAAGAATTTGAGATAAAATTTCAGTCTGAAAAAAGGATAAATTCAATATAATATGATTATAGTGATTGCATTTACAATTATGGAGGGAGTGATATCTTTTATCAATTCTATAAGAATTTAATTACTAATCTTTTGTAGAATAAGGATTTTTAGTTGAAGAGCATTAGAAAAAAAAAAGTTGTCTATAAATTAGTAAATATTTCATTAAAACTAGCTAAAAAAAAAAGTGGAATTTTGAAACTACTTTTGAAATTAAAATTAAGACAGAAAATAAAGTCTTACCAAAGGATTCAACTCAGATAAAAATTAAATTTATTCAACTTCAACCTTGAATTCAAATTGTTTCCATTTCTTGCTTCGAACGTCTATGATCTTTTATCCAATCCATTGTATGTCAATGAGACATAGAACTAGGCCTGAATATGTTTCTGAAATCATTTTTGGTAACACAAATCAAGCATAAACTAAAACTCAGTTTCTCCAAGTGAATGCCAAAACAGCGGCGATACGAGTGTCGACTGTCAAGTGTATAATATATTAAAATCGCTTGACCCTTTTATTTTTGGTATTGCAAATTCATAGAAGCAGTACAAGGTTCCAAAAGCGTGTCTTATAATTCTCCAATTACTGTCAATTTCTTGCATACACCATCGGGCTACTTATGGTTCCAAGAAAACATTCTGTAATCAAATAGGTCATTCCTCACGTACGTCTACTCTACACCTCTGCCTATATACCTCAACCTTTATAGGAATGAGACACTTTGTCTATTATTTCTGACTTTGCATTAAAAAAAAAAAAAAAATTGAAGACTTCACTCCGATTGCAAATTTTGAATGCGAAACGCATTCAATCAAAAGTATTTCCTTAGAAATTTCTTAAGAATAAAAAATTATACTTTACACCTTAAATAGTTCTACATTTCAATACATGTAGATGAATGTATGTTTATAGCTAGTTGACGAAATGTATACACATGTAAGTTTTGTGGTTGAATGTTTTTTTTTTTTATCATATTGATCGTGTTTCACATGAAAAACACAACTTCATATTATAATAAACATCACTCGCACTTATTTTGAGGTATACCTTTACTTTGGTGTTATCGGAGGCCTCCTTTGGGAGTAACATGACGTGTATATGACTACTTTACTCGCAATTTCAGTGCAATTGAAATATGATCGTGATTGTTGCTTACATACGAATATGACAAAACAAAAAAAAAAATAATTAACTGACAAGGTTGTTTGAAGTTGCTTACAAATAAAAAGAACTAGTTCGTTAACTGACACATAGATGGCGCTTCAAAAGACACGTGTATTAATTCGACAGCTGGTTGTGATGTATAACATTTTTAATTGAAGCACCTTTTATAAGTAAAGCATTACTTTTCGGCGGAAAATTATACTATTGAACCCAAGGCTTGGTTTTAGAAACAATATTAGGGTTTTTCATTAGAAAAGTTATGTTACGTTACGTAATGTTACGTTACGTAATGTTACGTTACGTAATGTTATGTTAAGAAACGTTACGTTACGTTATGTTACGTTACGTCACTTTACGTTAAATTGTTTTTATTCATTTTTCTATTTTATGTTAAAACAATCCTTCTCATCTAACTTATAACTAGACTCTAAGGTTACTTACTTACTTAAATTTGCTATTTTGTTATATTTTGTTTTATTTCACTAGTATTAATTTTTTTGTTTTATTTCAATTTATTTTCGTTTAACTCAATAATTTTCCTTGTTTTAATTTTAATTTACTTTTTTTTATGAAACTGTAAAATGCCACAAGAAATTGAAAATTGACGAAAGTAATTGGAAACGTAAAGTGGTTGTATTCAAATACTGCAAGGGCTTTATTTTTCTTATTGTTTGAAGTTTCATATAAAGATGATTCAGTTCCAGGAATGTAATTAGTGAAGAAATATTTGTTTGTTCTTTTTTCTTATTTTTTTTATTAAGTTGCAATTAAGCGCCATACAAAAATACACACATTGAAATATGTAATTTCTTTTTTAGAGCAATCAAATTCTTTTGATTTAATTAAATTTTATAAAGAGTTATATGGACAATCTTAAAAATGTAATAAATGAAAAAAAAAAACAATCGTTTTCGAAAGTCAAAAAGAATTAATAAAACATTTCATAAAACTACCAAAATGTGTTTTTAGTTCCTAGGTTTCTAGATGGTTAACATTGAATCATTTAATTATAAATTCATTATTTGCTCCTTCTTAGACCACTTTGTTACAAATTATCAAAAAATGAAACCAAAAAAAAGATATCCTCCCAACCCGCAGTAGTATTCCATCATAAAAAGAAAATTGAAAAAAAAAACAAGTATACGCCACCGTAGCCTACTTAGTAAAATAACAAAAAACTGAAATCCATTCAAACAATACAAAATACAAATTGAATACTTTAAATTTTTAATCATTGCACCATTCCTTCAAAATTAATTATTTAAATCCTTCAGGGTATCCGTCTCGCCTAGATGCTCTTAAAAAATTAAATAAGAAAAGTGTGCTTGCTGCATGAAAAAAAAAAAATAGTAATAACATTCATTCTCACATAAACTGTCCGCCGATTTAATTAATGCAATTATTATTTAACAACAAGTCGACCGAGACGCCACCATCAGACGTCGTCGTCGCGTCGTCAACCGACCGTCGTCGTCGTCGCTGGTGTTGTCAACGAGGACAATGGTGACAACGACCCTAGCAAAGTAGCCAAGCCAACCTTAAGTAGATAGGACGGACGCGACTATGATGATGATGATGATGATGATGTTAATGACGTATACATAGATGGGAAGAAGATACGAGACCAATTCATACGAATAAGACGAACTTTGCAAGAAACCCAAGAAGAAAAAGGAATTTCACAAAAAAAAAATGAAAATCCAAGAAAAATTGAAACATAGATACTCCAGGTGTGCAATACAGATACACGGTGCCGGCGAGCGTCAATTCTGAGTTCCACCCCAAAGCACCTCAACCCAACCCACCCTCTCAAGGTTTAGCTGAAGAAAAAAAAAAACATCCTTTTGATGGCTTTCGCTGGTGATTTTCGACTTGAAAGGGCTTGACGTGAAGTTTAAAAAAAAAAATCGAAAAACCGAAAAAAAACAAAAATCCGAAAATCAAAACCAAGACGGAATAAAGAAATTCGCAAGGCACATGCAGGATGACGTACTTAGAGCGACGCATGTGTTTGTATGTGTGAAGGGCTTTTCACTTTCCCTTTCGTTTGACGGTCGATGAGTTTGTCTGACGGTTTTTTTTTTTTTTTCTTTTTTTTTTTTGAAGAGTCCTAAGAATAGGGTGGCATACAAAAACAAAAAAAAAAGAAACGGAACAACAAAAACAAAAAACAAATTTACAAACAAAAAAATATATAGTATAGAAAATATAATGTCTAACGAGACGGTTATTTCACTTTTGCTTTTTTTCCGGTGACCCACCCTTTGTAGCATTGCACGCCCCCTTGTTCCTCATCGTCTTTGACTGACTGTTTTCCCTTTTCATTTTGTGTTTTGTCGTCGTCGTCGTTGTCGTCGTTCCCGTCGCGTCGTCGTCGTCCGCGTCGTGAGTTGCTATATTTTTGTTGTTGTTATTTGTTTCGTCGCTTATGTTGATGGTTGATGAATTTACGCGAAATTGCAATGTCTGGAGTTTTTTTTTTTTGTTTTTCTTCTTTCGTTGTTGTTTTTGTTTTTTATCGCAGGTGAATTGCACACACTAATACGACACAACTCCCAAACCCCTAAAACGTGGGTATTTAATTTTTTGTTTCTCTCTGCCGGTACGGTGTTTCTTCTGCTTTTATTTTGTCGTCGTTTTTGTTTGCTTGTTTATCGATCGATGTGTCTGGTCTGGTCTCGTATGGTATGGTCTGGTCTGGCTCTGGCTCTGGAGGTGCGCGCACATTAACCAAAGAAAATGCAGAAAAGCAAGGAAAATCTGGCTAAGGGCTAGAGGTACATGTACATGTGTCTAATGCCTATACATACATATATGTAGGTACCTACTAAAGACACTGGCGATATGGCAGGCAGTTCTTGTGATGAGGAAGACTATACACCAGTTAAGTTAGCAGTTGTGGAACGAAGGAGTGCAAAGGAGGCCAGGACGTCTGCCCTTCCTATACTGCTGCCCACCACCATATGGCACACACATGCCAGAAAAGCAACTTACAATTGTATGTATGTCTCGCAGTGTGTGTGTGTGAAGTGGATTTTGGATTTCAGGGTCGCATTGCTGAACTCAAATCACTTGGAAGGGAAATTTTTTTTTCTTAAATTTTTAAGTTTTATTTAATTTTAAATATTTTCTGTTAATTAACGTTATTTTTATTTTAACATTTTTGATTTTATATAATTTTTATTTCAACTTTGTATCTTTTAATCTGAGGAACGGTTTCCTATTCTATGGGAAAAAATATTCTTCTGTCAAACAGTTTCAAACAAATAAGAAGAAAGGCTTTAGTGTATGAAAGAGTCAACTGATATTTGTCCAGAAATTTAAGGCTCTCTCTTGATTAGACATAAGTTATTAATTAAGTCCTTTTGAACAAAGGCCAATGAACCTTCGTATTCGGCCCTGCCAAGCCAATAAGTCTGACTCATTTGGTGATTTCCAAAAGGGATTTGTTATATTCCTGCAGATATTCTAATAAGCTGACTTATACCGCTGTTAGTCAGTCAAATTCGAGTGAACCAACCCAGCCAGCCAGCTCAGACTAGCCATCCAGACGATGGATGATTATATTATCCACAAAGATATGTGCAACCAAACAGGTGGTGGCTGGGAAGACACTTCTATGAACTGAACATACAAACATACATAGGTCCTAGTCTTGGTCTTAGCCAATTTGGCTAACAGTTTGTTGTTGTTTTTGTATACTATACTATTGCGTTGTCACCTTAGGGAATGGGCATAACGCTGAATGGTTATTGCGGCAGCGATTGAAAAAGGAAACTTCAAGAGTAGTCGTGATGGGCAATAGACTCGACTCGTAGACGGTGTGGATTTTATTGCAGCAGACGGGGTGCTTCAAGTTGGTGGTATGATGTCGCATGTTTTCAAGACGTTAACATTAAATTGCAAGTTGTATTCATTTAGGATGTTTTCGTTTTTGTTTTCTTTTTTTTTTAATTTTGTTTCTGTTTTATTGTTATTGTTGCTGTAGGTGAAAGTGTAGTTGAAAGTCAGAAATTTTGATGAATTCAGACGTGTCTACATTGAGTTTATACATGTGTGTATGAGTGTGCTAGGAAAAGAGGAAAAGGAGCTAGACATACTACAAACACAGAGATACATACTTATGTGGGAGTTATGCCGGCAATGTCAATTCTTTTTGAAACATTCTAAAATAATAATGGACATGGGAAGGAGTATGAACTGTGTTTATTAAATACAAATAACAATTTTTTTAAATTTTAATTTGAGAGTAAAAATCCAATTTTTGAATTCGACTAAATTTAGATTCCACTAAAAATAAAAAAATTGGTTTTTGATTTAAAATTGTTGGGAGACTGCTTTGAAAATTAATTGAATTTTTTTAAGAATACATACATATGTATGTATGCATATAAAATTGAGCTCCAATAATTAGAACTTCAATTTCGGAATATCCGGATACTAAATATAGATCTGCACCCGGACAGATATTCGATTGGTTAACTTGGACACCAATTGAATAATATCGGATATCTAGATCCAGACGTCCATAGGAATGTACATTACGTAGTTTCATTTCATTATTTACCTTATTACTTATCCGGATAGTCGTAAATATCCGGATAGTATATTTCAAGAGCTTCAAGATTCCAGGAACTTTCTTTATTTTCAGGAGATAACTAAGGTATAGCCTCAAAATGACACCGTTTGCAAATTGGATCGAGATCTCAAGTTGAAATAGGGTCGGACTTTTGATCATGCTTTGTTCATCACTTGAAATGAGCTCTCAAATTTAAATGACATTTTGAATATTTGCTTAAATTTTTTCCAGAAATATTCAAAATAAAAATTATTAATGGGCAAAGATCAAAGACACCGAATTGAGACTAAGAACAAGCTTATAACTGGAACCATCTACAAATTTCTACTGCGTATACACACGTTTGAATAAAACACTCGCTTTAATTATTGCCAAACCCACCCATGACTTAATTCGTAAATGCCAAAGCAAATTGTTATTATTTTTTTTTTGAAATGTGCTTCAGTTCCTGTTTACAAACAAAAAAAAAAAAAAACAACAACTTTACTAATTGTAAATTAAAATGCAAATAATAAACACAAAACAAGCTCCACCATAATATTTTATTCTTTTAACCATCACTTTGTGTTTGAAGTGATCCAATTTAAACTGATTAATTGTTCGGACAGGCCTCTCTTAGCCAATATCACCGCATGATGTCGTCGTAGTCGATATGTTGTCGTCCAAAATGATTTTTATTTATAACTTTATATTTCTTTTTTTTTTTTGTGCAAGTACCTTTGCTATATACTCGGACAACAGAGAGATAATATAATATCCCCCCCTGACAACAGAGATGTCGTTGGTAATTGCATTTCATGCTCCTGCTGCTAGTGCTTCGAAGTCCGACGACACGACGACGACGACTGCTGCGACTGCTGATTTACTCCGTACTTGTAGCTGTGGCTGTTACTGCTGGCTCGTGTAAATGCTTAATTATATTAAATTAAAATTACACACATCAGAGTGACTAAAGAAACAACGCATTGCTGATGTCGCATTGAATAGCTCGTGGAATTTCAAAATTTTTGCAACTCCATCATATAAATGAGTAACAGCAGCAGCAGCAGCGGACTCAGCCGCGGACAGCAGTGAATTGCAACAATTTTGCGAATCATTTAAGATTACACACCACCAGGTTTGTAATTGGACACACATTGCAATCATTGCTGGTGGATTTTTTGGATAACAGTATCTGATGTCCGAGTGGTAAGGTAACGAGAGTGATAAATTAATTTTCCTTGGATTTTTGCAATTTTATCAAATAAAATAAAACTTAACACGATCTAGAAACTAATGCAGGTTTTTGTTTTCAAAAATCTTATTTTTTGAACATTTCCCGTTGGTGGTTTTTATTGATTTCTGTATCCTTTGTCCTGATCACTTTATAATATAGCCTTAGAAAATAAATGACATCATCGAAAGAACCGGGCCAGTTGCACGAGGAAATCCTCCTTCAAGATCAAGCAAGTGGCACGAAATCTGGGGCTTAAAATTAATGCAGTTGTAACAAAGTACATGAAGCTTTATCTAACATTCAGAGGCAGATCACGAATTTAAAGTGTTGGGTCGAAAGCCGGACCTGGCAACAACACAGAACAAGAATTAAAGGGGGTTAGTGGTTAAGTTCAGCAGTTCCTATTTTGGTCTGTTAAGGCTTAACCTTGAAATCCAAGCTACTGTTGTTCAGAATCTGAACGTGTCCATTTCACATATCCACCATTTGAGACTTCGGTCTCTACCATTTATATGACAAAGGACAGTTCCCAACACGCTTCAACTATCACAATGTATCTCGAAGTAGATTAGCTGTATAGCTAGTGCAACATTCAAGTGAATAAAACGAACAAACTCACTTTACATGTTGTATCGCCAGCACAGCTGCCATTATTTTTACTGGCTTCTTTTTTTGCCAGCAATCAAATTGTTATTGTTTATCTAGAGAAATTTGACTGCGCTAGCTACCCAGCAGCGAATAAAACACAGCTATTGACAGCAAGTCACTTAACTTACAGGAGCAAAGAGGAATTTGTTTATAAAGTCCTTTGTTCAATTTGACGTTCAATAAGACTGAAGTTTTATTGTCCTCAAAATTGTCAAAGATTGCCTGGACCCGGACGGATCAAGGAGAAGATGATAAAGAAGAATTAAAATTCAAATCCGCTGTACTTTTAATCTTGTATTTCCCCTGGATGACAATGGGACATTTTCAATTCAAATTTATACATGGTTAAAATTAATATAAGGTGGTTATTATTTTTGACATTAAAAAGTGGAAAATCGTTTGAAAAATTATTAACACAAATCTTAAAAATGCATCCAATTTTCTGTTAGTTCCAAAAAAGCAGATTTTCGATCTATTAAAGTTTTTACACTTGACAGATTGTATGGAAAAATTTTGAATCTACAAAATACATATGAAACATTAAAAAACTATGCATCCAACTTAAAACTTTTTTTCAGACATAAATAATTCTTTCAAAAATTATTTATGCACTCATTTGCACTGAGCTGAGCATTCTTCTTCTCTTCTTTAGCCCCGCGCAATCATTTATATTTCTGCTTTAATGCGCGATTCATTATGACCTAATGAATGATCTTAATGACACAGAGATGAGATGAGAAGAAAAGAGTTGTGCGTTTTAAAGAGATGATGATGCACTGATGCTGATGATGGAAGCAGATGTTGTGGCTGCTAGCGCCAGCTATTTGCATCTTAATATAGGTATAATCCTCCTCCTCATCATCATCACCATTTACCATCATTGCTTTCATTAAGATGTTAATAAATAAAAAATAAAAAAGAAAAACGAAAAACGAAAAACAAACAACTTGGAAAATTAATGGAATAATGCACCAATAAATGTCATTACAATGCAGTATTAGGCATAAAGCATTATTTCGAAGATTTTTAGAAAAATTTTGAAATGTTTGACACATGAGTAGTCATTTTATTTAACATAAGTTAGAGTTAGAGCTTAGGCTTACTTTTGAAGCACTTAAAAGGTGAAGTGTATTATTGTAGACATTAGGGTGGTTCAAATAATAGTTATTAGAAGAGATCTAATTTTCTTAAATTTTGTATAACTAGTTCTAAATTCTAAAACTAAGGTCTTATTTTTTGTACAGTTCTATCAGAGACAGATAATAATACCAAAAACTTTTACGATATCAAAATACGAGACGAGAAAAGATCCAGTATCGTAATGGTCTCGCCTTATGAGATTAAAATCACCCGGTCTCGTTGGTCACTGGAGATTTTATAGCTTCAAAAAAAAATATTGGAAGGGAATGTTTTCCAGATTTCAAAATATTATGGTTATGTATTTTCGAGGTGAAATTTGAAGACAAGACCAGACGGCCACTAAATATTCTACTACTCGCGAAAAAGAACACGAGATAGACGACGTACGTCAAAACAAGGCTCTAGTTGAGCGTGAGACGAGACTGACATTTTAAAATATTTAACAGGATTGAAGATAGAGATAGAAGGACAGGATAGAAGAAGGAGAAGAAGAAGAAGAAGAAGAAGAAGAAGAAGAAGAAGAAGAAGAAGAAGAAGAAGAAGAAGAAGAAGAAGAAGAAGAAGAAGAAGAAGAAGAAGAAGAAGAAGAAGAAGAAGAAGAAGAAGAAGAAGAAGAAGAAGAAGAAGAAGAAGAAGAAGAAGAAGAAGAAGAAGAAGAAGAAGAAGAAGAAGAAAAAGAAGAAGCAAGAACTACTTAAAATTATTAGTAAAATGGTTTTTTATCTTTAGAAAATAAGGACCACCCTACTGCACACATTTTTATTCATAAAGAACTCTTATACATTTCTCAAGAATTAAATTGCAAGTATTTCAAAATTCAAACGATATGTTTGATGTTCATTCGAATTAAAACGGATATCAACACACAATCGGAAGTAAAATTCAAAACAAAAAAAAAATAATAATCCATCAACCACAACGGATATGCACTTAACATTGCATTGCATTTTAACCAAATCATCGACTTATCAAAGTTTTATACGAACAAAAAAATTTAAAAAACAAAAAAATGTCAACTAATTTACTTGGAATTTGTGACAGCATAAACTTAAGCGACTAAAGGAAAAACAAATAAATATGTATAAATAATAATTTGACACCCTCACTTAATTTAAACTGGTGCGGTGCCATTTCCTGGAGCTCAAGATATGTACGGACGGGTGTGTTCAGAGGTAGACCTTACATCAGCCATCATCAGCTTACTAGCATTGGCTGTCGTAGCGTATAGTCCGTCGTCGTCGTAGGTACGGTATGGACATACATATACATATGTATGTATAGATGGAATTGCCACACGAGAACGTGCTATTAACCACAAAAATGAAAACGCATAGCGCGAAAAAAGTCACATCAAGACAAACTGAAACTGAACGAAAAAAAAAAAACAACAACTCAGCCATTGTGTATCGCCATCGTTTACCTATAATTCCCCAAAGGGAGTCCCTATAATAAAATTAAATATATACATATAAACATGTGTATGTATGTAGGAAGGTATAAAAACATAAAGAGGGATCTTCTTGGTTTGGGCCTCCTCCCCATCAAGGTACATTTCGGTCGCAACTTAGCCGATAGTAAAAAGAGATTATACCACTTGCTATATTGCTTTTAATTTAAATCGTTAATTGCGTTATATCGCTGGGTGTTTTATTTTATTTTATTTTTTATTTTATTTTAATTTGTTGCTGTTTTTTGTTTAATTCAACACTAACTTACATCGGATATCACTCGTGCACCCCTCACACTTTGAAACTCTTAATCTCGGGTTTCGCATGTCGTGCTCAGCCATAAGAACATGAAATGTCTTGAAAATGGAGAACTATACTCCGATACAATATATGTACGAGTACCTTTGAAGAATTAACAAAGAAACAACAAAAACAACAACAACAATATTATACAAATCCTGACCAATGCGAGAGGGTTCATCGCAAGAGCAATTCCAAGAATTTTTGGGGTCTTTTCTGTTGGGTTTTGTTGCCAATGTTTTTTTTTTTTTTTTTTTTTTTTTTCTGAGCCATGCACGGAAAGCCTGGGTCGCTCCGACCGCTACCGTTCGTCCCTCCCGCCTGTTGAGAGATTGACCAACAGAGTTTGACCGAGAGATCTTTGTTTATGTCGTTTTACCTTTTGCACCTAGTTGAACACGTAATTAATTTATGATATTTTTATAAGATGGAGATAAATGCAACATACTTTACTCATATTAAAGATTGTTTTTTATTTTGCTTTCAATTTAATTATGAAGTATAATTGACTCAACAAAAAGGGGTGCGAAGACAAGTAACATACATAGAGTAAACGGATACTTTGGGCAGTTTACTTTATATCAAGGACACGCATTAATAAAATAATTTAAATAATTTTGCACTTTAGTAAAAAACTAAATTTATTGAAATATATCAAAAGATCACATTTAAGGAGATACGACTGTTTTCGAGAATTTAAAATTTTTGGTTTTTGTAAAAAAGACTGAAAATGTGATCTGTTTAAACTGACAAGAAAAATGTTCGGTTTAAGTATTTTCTTTGTAAGTTCTAACAGGTATGTATTAACTCGCTTTAAGATTTGGCAAAATTTGCAATTAATTTTTCCAGTTATTGTCAAAAACTTATTTTAGAAATTTTTTAAAAATCTGATAGATCTTCAGAAGTGTTTCTATCGACTCAAATTATTGTTAATCAGTCTTGAAATCGTTCGCCTTAGTTGTATTTTGAAAACTTTTACTTCAAGGTTCAAATCACTTAAAAGTTTCGAAAACTTGACTAATTGAAACGCTTAACATTATATCAACAACTTAAAAGAAAGTCAGAACTACCAGATTTGATGAAAATCCTTCTGATATGTAATTGACATTATTTACTGCCAATTTTTAGAAAATTTAGCTGAGTCTAGCAGTTTCAAACATTGACTCTCTTTTTTCAAGATTTGAAATTTCCAACAAAATTTTGGTTTTCAAAACGTATACTTTTTGTTTTGATGTTTTTTGTTTAAAATTTTATCCATCAATAGTTTGACGACATTTTGAGTAAAAATGTGTTGACATTGAAGCATTGGAAAGGGATACGGTCAGATTTATTGGAAAAAGGAGTGAAAATTGGTATGGAATAGAATAGAGGTTCTTAAGCTCTTACAATTACACCCTATTTTACACTTTCAAAAAATCTATCATCTAATATAAACTCTCAGCTAGCGGCATAAGTCAAAATAACCAATTACCAAAAATAGCAGTGATGGAAATTTTAAGCACATCAATAAGGGATACAAAAAAAACCCTCATGCATGGATTGAAAGTGAGTGCATTCAGACTCAAATAAATTTGTTTGCAAAAATTTCTAAATGAATTAATTTTAAAATAAATAGTTTCTTCAAAATGAAATGAAAGGTAATTACGAAACACATATTAAAATTATTTTTAAAGTTCTTACGTCATTCTTGTTTTTTTTTGCCAATAATATCCCTACAATTTTATTTGATACTCTGTTAGATGTGCATTCCTTTTGTGTGCATGAACAAAAACAAAACAAAAAATTTGAAGTGTTTCCTTTAGAATTTGTCTTTTTATGCGTATTTTTCAAAGTCGTCCTGACCACAATTAACGAATCACTTAAGAACCACATCATCAAACAAAAAAAAAAAACTAAAAATAAAAAAAGAAGTGAAGTAAGTTAGGAAGGTAGTACCTCCTGTCTGATGCACACATTCCGGTCTGGATTGAGGTAAGAAGCCAAACAACTAATGTTCTTCTTTTTTTTTGACAACAAAATCAAACTTTGTATCTGTTCAAAAAAAAAAAATTAATATTGAATTTTTCGGTTGAAAAAAAAAAAAAATCAAAAGATATTAATTGTTGTGTCTCTGTTTCAGTGTGTGCTAATGCGTTCTAGCTCCCCCTCCCTGGTTTGAAATAATAATCTTACCGGTTTTGAGTTTTTTTTTTTTTTTTTTTGCATCGACCCTCTTCAAAGTCAAAGTCAGGGTCATATGTATTATAATAATATAAAAATGTGTTTAGTGTGTTAGGTCGATAAAATATACACTTGGCAGATATATATCTAAGAAGTGTGCATATAAAAGTTTATGCATACACAAACACACATACGAAATGTACACAATCGAGAAAACAATGTTTTGACAAGATTTATCTGACAGAACATAAAAATAAAAAAATTATAAAAAAGGCGTAAAACAAGAAAAAAAAAGAATAAACTTTCGCAATCAATTACGGAATGATGAATCATAGTTGCGAGGGATGCAATTTTTGTGTGTGTGATGACTAAGTGACTGGCATTAGTTACAGTCGAGACAAAAGTAAATTTAGAACTTTTGACAACTTGGAGCTTTTACTTTGAACGGAGCCTTTAAGCCTTTGAACAATTTTTCAACGTCAAAACATCCATGATGACAGTTCACAAATGAAGAACGTTTACAACTGCAGTCATTCATTTAAAATTTTGTTCAATGGCATTGATGAAATATAGTTTGACAGTTAATATCGGCCATATTGTTTAAGTTTCAGCTGTCAAATTAACTCAGTTCGTTTTGCCAAGAACCATTTATGTAATAGGTGTTCTGTTCGTACGAAGTTCCGCAGCCTTGAGCCTACAAAACTGGACTGACCCAGAAGCTAAAGGTGAATGAAATAAGGTTGGACTGAAGAGTAGAGGTATGGCCCACTTTTGAATAATTGAGTTCGTCAACAAAGAAAAGTGTAGAACATGAGAAAATATCAATCCAAATCTGATATTCATGTCAGTTTATTTTTGAAGTCTCGGAGGTTTATGCAAATAAATAAATATAGGCAACACTATACATGCTATCTGTAAAATTCATGACAAACTATACATTTTAGACGCCTGCGACATTTAAGTGAAGTTCCATTTTATACTTCATAGTATCAATATGTCTTTCCAACATAAGCTATTAAACATATCAACCACCTACTGAAAGATCCTTAATTTTCAACTAAGATTTTGTTATAACCTACCTTCAAAAAATGTTTATAAACATGTGTATAAACATTTCGGAATAAAATTCTAAGTTCTGCACATTTGGTATGAAAATATCCTTTATAATCCAAATAATCCGCAATTTTAGTAGACATTTTCTCTGTGTGTCTATTATTTCCTATTGTTTCATGTAAAAGACCAACTAATTGTTTGTTAAAACAATCGAAAGCTCTTACATTACAACCCCAAATCCAAATCAGCTTAGTAGTCGTCTAAAGTAGCTTCTTGACTGGCTGGCGGATTGGCTAGCTATCGTAAGACCAAACATCAGTCGCTTATCCCTCGTTCCTATCCATAGTGACTTTGCAAATACAAAACGCAACACTAAGTCCTTGAACAATGCTTTACAACAATTTCTGTTTGTTCTCGCCACTTCCTCTCTATATCACCGCCAGATATTATAGACGGAAAATATGTAAGATTACACATATGTAACTTATACATATAAATACATGTGTAGAAAAAAAAACCGATGCTCAGCTTTATACTAGTATTATTCATATATCATCTCAATGTAAGGATATTCGCTTTGCATCCTTTTTTGTATTTTTTTTTTTTTTGTTTTTGTACTTAAGTATCTTTCTTTCTTTTGATAAAAAAGAAAAATGTAAAGAAGTGATGAACATACACAATAATAAAAATAAGAAAAAAAAAATTATGAAAAACTATGTTAGTCCTTTTAACATATGCCGAGAATAAACGCGCATAAACCATCAAGAGAAAGGGTACAAGGATTTATGTAACTTCACTTTATACAAAAAACAGTGCGCGTTGAGTTTGATGAAAAAAAAAAATATTTAGAATAGTACGAAGGAGAGAAAAAAAATGTATATAGAAGAAGTTCAAGAAGGTCTGCCTACTTAAGCACGCATCATTTTCTCTTTCAAGGATTAAACTTTGCCTGTTATATCCCGAGCAGCGAGCGAGAGACGCGCCGCTCCTTACAAAGCCGCGTCGTCGTTGCTGAGCTATAATATGTTCATATGAGACACTACAAAGTACACACACGGTCGCCCGCGCAAAGGATTAAATGTATTAAAACTTTGTATCATAAAAATACAACGTTTTTCAAATACAAGCAGGAAAACAGGGTGTTTTTTCCGGATCTCTATAGATTATGTAGATGAACTATTAACTGAGCGAAACGAAGAAGATCTTTCGATTGATTCTACACTCTACATATTAATATAAAATCAATAAAATAATTTTCGCTCACTTAAGAAATAAGCAATATTTTCGCTAAGTTGAAATTTAATTGAAATAGTATTACTTAGAAGGTTTGAAATTGATCGGTAATTATAAACGCGAATATTCGTACTTTTCTCTCATTTTCGCTAAGAAAGCCAACCGAAAGATTTATCTAAATTTTTTTCTGATATAATAACAGTTTACCAAATCAAAATTTGATCTTTTAAAGAATTATGGAACCTGCTTCATCTAAATTTACAGATAAATTGGAAAACGAGTTTTTTTTTCGCTTAGTTTACATAATCAACAAATTTTTACTAGAAGGTGATAAATTGAAGTAGTAAAAGAAGGTTGATAATTGTAAGACACAAATTTAAGTTTTTCGTCTAAATTCGCTCAAGATAATGTGTTTCGCTAAGTTACGCTTCGAAATATTTTCGATAAAATAAGACCAGTTAAACATAACTTAACTTAAAGTCTTCAATGAATGAGATCTCATTGTACGTGATTTTAGCTGAGTTTGAAAAACTTGTGATCTTAAACTTTGAAAACTTTGAAGAAGATTATGCGATGACTTACTTTATGAAGTTTTTCTTGGCATAAGCAGAAAACGTCAAAAAGCAAATTGAAGTATTGAAGTGATTGCTGACAAAAGCCAGTAATAGTAGTTTTTCGCTAAGTTCGATTGAAATAAAAATATATCGCAAAAAAAATTGAAAGAGAGTCCCTAATTTTTCGCTAAGTTTGATTATCTTCAAGAAGACTATTCAAACTGAAAAACTTCTTTAACGAAAAATGTATGGGTAGGGACCATGGTTTTTCGCTCAGTTAGATTTACTGTAGAAGTAAAAATCAAAAACAAATAATATGAATATTAAAATTTTTGGTTGGAAATTAAAAATTGCCTTTGAGTAAAATGTCGCCAACTTGGCTGTAAATAATTTCGCTAAGTCCTATGAAAGAGTACTTAACGTAGTAATAATTTTCTATAATTCTAAGTTCTGAACTAAAATTACAATCGGAAACACCCTGTGCACCTCTTGATACCAAGGTTTACGAAATTACTTTGACACACACAAATTTTGCACTCGCAAAGGAATATAATGATAATAATTACAGTGAGTTCCAAGATTTCAAAGTCTCTCTTTCTCCATCTATTTTCTCTAAAGGGAAACGACAGTTTGCCCAGGAGTGAGTTGGGTTTGAGTATAGGTAGGTATTTAACTATAGCACAATCTTTTAAAATCCTTTGACACTAGAGAACCATCATGCAGAGATAAATATGTATACAGATACAGATGCAGACAAGTTATATAGTAGTTAAGGTTCCTACATTTATATTATTTTTTTTTCTCTCTCTCTTTCTCTTTTGGTTTTTCTGTTGTTGCTTTGTTAAAAGTGCGTCTTCAAACGTTTATACTTTGAGAATCAAACACACAGAATTAGTGCAGAAGTGTAAGGAAATTCCTTTGAAGTTGAAGTTTCAATTCGTATATCCTACTTTATGTATATTATTTTGTATCCTTCCAATGCAGGACTATTTCTAGCTGTGTTTTGCTGTTAGGTATACAGAATCCAAACGAGTATAGGTATCTCGAGTTTGAAGAAGACACTTCAGTGCAAAGGGGGCCTCTGAGGCATATAACTAGCGCTTTTGTACAAAAGGTTGCAAAAATATACGAACTTTTACTGATGTAAAAAAGTAACAGAGACGCGCCGCGCCGCTCCGCCAAAAGAGTCGGCTCGGCATAATTAAGGACATTCATTCAAACACACACACACACACACACACACACAGACACACAATCACACGAAAAAGTAAACGCAAAGTCGCATTTTCTTTCAGATTACATCATCTTCATTATGATCGTCATCATTGTTGTCAGCATCATCAGCGTCGTAGTCGTTCGTAGGGTATCGCATTTACATCATTGTGTGTGATTTGGGGGGTGGTGATGGTGGCACATGAATGCGTCTACGTCTCTGTTAGTATTTTGTGTCACCCACTACCACCTACCACCCACCATAAAGGAAACGGAAGCTTTTGCCAGGGGTCGGTCGTCTTATTCGTTGTCGTCTCAACGTCACAAAGGATATTGGACTTGAGGTTGACTGTGCGGGGACAAACTAATCAGGATAACAAGACGATGTAGGTTACAAGTTGTATTCAAATGCATCTTAGCATACTCGTATATGCGTTTCAAGGCATAGATACGAGTGTGCAGTATGCAACCCCCCTCCACCCCCCTCACATTTACATTCTACTGCTGTCATCCTTGACTTGGATTAGACCTCAAGTTTTTCGCATATAAACGCACCCCATCATATGCCCGTGCACTTTTCTTTTTGATATATGCACACACACATATTTTGCAGTTGATGTGATCCTTTGTGAATATGATGGGGAAATGCACTTACAATGTTGTTTTTTTTCTGCACAAGTGTATTTAACAAAAAGAAAAGGAAATGGTGAGAACAAAATATGACGCACAATCACAAAGGCGTAATATAGAGATGGATTTTCTATTCGAAGGACAAGCACTTTATAGGAAGAAAAAAAATAAGGTATTTTATTTTCTTATAAACGGAAAATAATATAAAAAAAATTAAAACAAGGAAAAATCGAAAAAGACACAAGGGTGGCATTGTTACAGATTTATGTGCGACACACAAATAGAAGGGTCGGCTAAAATCTTGGCATACTTAGGTAAAGAAGGGGGACGGGGGCTTTGTTGTCTTTATATTACGCAATGAATTTTGATGTGATGTTGTGTGTAAGTGATGTTAAACAAATACATATTGGTAATGTCTTTTATAGCCTTAAGGTGCATTTGACGGTTTACTTATGTCACTCTAATGAGAAGGGCCACAGACGTCTGCCAGCTGACACATATTGGGCTTCTTTTAGGACGAAACATAAGATTTGATCCTACGAGACTCTTTTTAGTCTCATCTCAGTCTTGTCAAAATCGAAAAATTTCAGTTTCATCTAAGTATTTAACTTCACTCTTTTCTAGAGCAACAGTTTATTTTGTTTTTGATTTTCGCATTACGGAATGATTCCGTTTATTTACATATAGATTTTATTTATATATATACCTATTTAAAAATTAACAAAACTTTTGTAACACGATTTCTACCTTCACTGGGTTCTTATACACATGTAGAAATAAAATCCCTGATCGGATACAAGCTCGTCGATATAAACCTCTTAAATGTCAATATGTTTACACAAACAACAATTATAATACAATTTAAATTTTTTGTTTTGTTTTCTTCAATTATTCTTAATTCTTAATCCATAATACGCCCATCATTGTAGGTGTCTAAATGTATGTATAAAAAGGTGCTATAAATGCATTTTAAATTAATTTAATATTTATGCTTTACCCACATAATACCTTTTTTCTGACACGTCTACTATACGAGTATTTGTTGGCATTGATTTTATTACATTCCTCCCACCCCCCTAAGAATATTCTCAACCCTTTAACAATAAACTCATCAGTCACAGTTATAATAAAAAAAAAAAATAAATATAAGTTCAATTCTTGCATAAAAAAAAAATTATAAGAGCTTAAGAAAGCTTTAAAAATTCCACATTATGCGTTATGCATTATTTGAATCCCCCTTTTCCCCTCTTAATGATATCATACACATTTGTTTAGGGTAAATGTTTAATAACTGTAAGAGTAGAACAAAAATAAACGCACTCGCTTCAAAATGGGGATTGGGCTTTTCGCCGCACGTCACTGTTTCATACGCTATTACACTAGATAAACAGTTGTTGTCCAACTATTTGACGTTAAGCAAAACCGCAGTAGAACAGTCGTCATCGTTTCAACGTGCGTCGTCTTCGTCATCGTGTTGGTTGTAAGGACACCAAGGAATATCTTTCTGTCGAAAGTAAACTCGCCCCATAATATTTTGTTTTCCGCTCTAAATACGCGCAGACAAAAAACAAAAACAAAAAACAAAAAAAAGAAGAAAACATTGCAAACGCAGTGTGCTAGTTGCTTTACCCCTTTTACCTTTTTTTCAAATGTTTGAAAATTCACAAAAAAAAATGGTGTTCAGAAAAAAAAACACTCCCAAGGAAGTGGACATAGTAGGTATATGCAGACATAACCGCAGACATGCCTCCAAAAACCCATCATACTGACGGAAGGGTGTCTGATGGTCTGATGCGTGATGTGTAGTAAGAAAAAAAAGGGTAAATTGCAATTTGTTGCAACCCTTTTGGTTTCTTTTTCATTTTCGTTTTTATTTTATTGCTTCACCTTGTTTTGTATTTATTTGACTTTCCTTACCTAACTACCACTTGTTTTGTTTTGTATTTTTTTTTTTTTTGTAACTTCTCTTTGCTTAAAGTATCAGGATATAATTCCAATGACGCAACACGCACTCCTTTTTTTTTTCTTTTGCTGACAGTTGTTGCTAATTTTGGGGAAAACAAAAAAAAGTACCATAAAAACGTTTTTGCATGTGGATTGTGCATAAAAGGGTTCACATTAAAGAGAAATTAAGTAAAATAATAACAAAACAAACAAACCATTTTATGAATAAAACAATGTTTTATTTTATGATGAAACACATAAATTAAAAAATAATACACGCATATTGATGAGGAGACATAATAAGTTCGCATAAAAGAAGTGACACAATATGAGAGCAAATGAAAAGTAGCTTTATGTGTGTAAAAGAATTGTGGTTTTATTTGAATTTGCCGCCATTTTCAGTAGAAGTGATGTTAACTCTTGACAGTATAACAATTTGAAAACTGACAGTTAAGAGTGTTATTTGAAATAGAGAATTAGATGTTAGAACAATTTGTTTCATTTTTGAACAATATTCTTAAAATAATTTTTAAGTGTATTGACATTTTAACACACAAATGACAGCAAATTATGCT
Organism: Scaeva pyrastri; assembly: GCA_905146935.1. Taxonomy (NCBI): domain Eukaryota; kingdom Metazoa; phylum Arthropoda; class Insecta; order Diptera; family Syrphidae; genus Scaeva; species Scaeva pyrastri. The sequence goes on along the minus strand of LR989929.1, from coordinate 8,828,382 downwards.
GCACATATTTTGGGACAAACTTCTGAAATATTTTTTAAGATAATGCATTCAAATAATATAATTGTTTCATATCAAAACTCGTTTTTTCATCAATCTATATAAATTGTTCACTGTGGCGTATACGCACTTTTTTTAAGTAATTTTTAGATTGATTGTGTTTTAAGTGTGTATGAGTGTGTGTGTGTGTGTGTGTTACATGTGGGTATGTGTGAGTATATGTGTGTGTATGTCGATGTGTACCGGTAAAGAGTAAAGTTATCGACTAAATTGATCATTCTACTAGCAGAAATGACTTTCAAAAAATACAATAAACAATGTTTTTTATTGTTGAAAATAAAATTTTATTAAATTATAAACCTTAAAGAAAAAAACAACTTTATGGGTTTTAAATACCTGACAAGAAAATTAAATTGTTCAATTAAATTGTTGTCTTAACATTATAATGTCGTTATAACATTACCTAATTAGTACTTAAAACTTTTTATTTTTTTTCTTAAACAATTTTAAGTCTGAAAAACAAAAAATTAAATATTTACTTCAGGATATAATATACATGATGTTTTCAACAACTAGGAATATTATTAAATACATTTAGGTAAACACTTTTCTCAAGGGACTTTTATAAAGTAAGTTGACTAAACATCGGATATGCTTATACTAGGCTTAGCGGAACGAATGGACACAAGACTCTTCAAGTATGCAAGGCAAAGAGTGTACTGCATGCTCTAAAAATCCTCACCTTACTAGTCTTGGTATATGACACTGAATGCTGGACGATAAACAGAAACGTAGAGTTTTTCCTTTGGGCAAGGAAATCTAATGAAGGAGAAGATACATATAACCCCAAACTCTACGCATTGTAGGTGATGTTGGAAATGTAAAAACACAACGCACAACATAGACTTGGCAACATAGTGTGAATGGACAACATTGCTTTAGCTAGAAGAATCTTCGCATAAGAGCCCCCAAGTTCCATTGAGGATGCTAGATCTGACCTCATTAGAATATGTCTTGTTCTTGATTTTTGCACTAGAACCAATTAAAATAAGACATTTAAGATGGGGACACCTAGAAAGTTCTTAATGAAAACCCTTTCCGATAGTCACATAGGCACCTAAATGCAAAGCTCTTCTAACTTAATCAAAGTTAAAAATTAAGTTATCTTAAAATCAGTAAGAACTTTGTAGAATATCAAATTACAAAGAATAACAGACCCCTTTATTTTTTTACTTTGTAGGACTCAAAGGGCTTTGGTAAAATTTTGGTATACCAATCTACAAACAAACCTTTCCTATTGCCCATCACCCAAAAACCGAACTTCTTTATTTCTAATATTTTTCCATCATTGATTTTCACCCTTACTATCGTCTGTATTTTCAAAAGTAATGCACTTCAAATAAAATGCACCACTTCATCGGAGAAGCAAAAAAAAATTATAAAACGGTACCTGCACACAAAAAATATAAACCCCACTAAACAGAGGTAGCAGTCTGGCAGTCAACGAAAAAAAAAAAAAAAAACGAAGAAAAACCCCGGTTTTCACATTCAAAGGTTCAGCTCGATTCCTTTTACAATATTTGCATATGTGTATGTAACTACACACAAATATACATACAAATATATATACTATATGTATGTAACATAAATTATGCAGCTTTAAAAAAACAAAAAACAAAAATACTACATTCATCTACCCACCTCCATGTACTACCAGGAACGGAACCAGGACCGATGTCGTCCTACATAAAAATACATTTTCTGTTTTATCCTTTTTCTGGGACACACAGTTCAATTTGCAAACATGTTTCGGCCCAAAAAACCAGGAAGAACGAAACAAAACAAAACAAAAAACTGTACAAAAAAAGAAAAAAAAAAAACAGACACACACAAATAAATAAACGAAAACTCAAACGTGCAAAGAATCCCCGAAATTTCGTTCAACCGTTTGCTTCCTATATTTATTGCAGACGGGCGTCTGTTTCAGCAGCCATCATTCCAACCACCGCCATACATAATACACAAATATACCCCCTTCTCCCCTCCTGCCTCTGATACTCGAACCCCAAACCATTTCATCATCATCGTCATCATCATCATCGTCACCCACACAGGCACGCAGCAGTTGCAAGGATATAGGCAAAAATATGAAACACACGCTGCATTGCTCACATATTTGTTGTTTTGGTTGTTTTATTTCGCTTTTGTGTTTTTGTTTTTCGTTTTTCGTTTTTTGTTTTGTTTTTGTTTCGTTTTGTTTTTGTTAGATATCAATCCTTTAAACCCCCTAAATTCTCTTGTCCCATACTTTAGATCCTCGCTTCTTAAACTGCAACTTTTGTTTTGTGCATGTGCACTAAGCAGTGGGCTTATTGTACCGGCCAACCGCGTAACGGACCACGGACGTCCCATCAATGCATGTCTGCTGCAGCAAGGACGAGGCATATTTTTGGGAATTCTCCCATCCTTAAATTCAATCTTTTTTTTTTGGTCTTTTCTCATGCGATGTTCTTTTGGTACAAATTCGTCCTTTTTGTTGCGCGTTGCTCGTTGCGTGTATCTCTCTCTACAGGTCGATTTTTGACGTTTGTGACTGACGTTTATTTATTTTTATTTTTTTTAGCTTGGTTCCTGTGTCTGCTCTCTGCTCTGCTTCTGTCCTATGTCTGTATAACCTTATTGCTGAGAATCTACTCGTCTGCGTCTCGTACTGCCGTTCGACTCATCGCTCTGGTTTGGGGGATGGGAGGGGGGGGCAAAACCCAGACAGGATCTCATTTCTCTTGAGTTGTGTCAAAAGTTTTGTGGTGCGTGCGTGCATGTGCGTTGCGTCGTGTGTGTTTTTTGTCTGGTCTCTGGTCCGTCTGGCTTTAGGCTAAGGATTTCTTTCCTTTTTTTGTTTGTTTTATTTGTATTGCTTTGCTTTTTGTCCTTTTTTGCGTGTTTGCTTTGTCGCTAGGACATGGAAACAATACCTGCCTTGCCTACCCCAAAATGTATTCGATTACCGACTGTTTTGATATTACACACATACACACACACTCAAACACATCAGACACAAAGAGCATAGAGGACCGACCGACGACGACCGACGATGATGATGACGACGACAACCAAAAAACAGGATACTCGTATCTACCAGTTTTGTTGCTTATTTGGGTTTGTGGGGTATTTTTTTGCGTTTTTTGTTTTGTATCGTCTGGTTTGGTTTATTTTTTGTTTTCCTCTTTGTTACTTTTTTCCACATACGTCAAGGGATAGGATAGGTACTCAGTATATATATAGGAAGTTAATGGAAAAAATGCGTCTGGGAACGTAAATGCGTTCGAAGTTCAATGATTTGGACACAAATGTAGTGAAGGTTGGTAGACATAGCATGGGCCTGTTTGGTATGGGCTTAACTTTGTTAGTGGATGGTATCTATCAGATGACAAAGAATCCTCATTGGATTTTATGATGGAGCCTTTTATTCCTATTAATGAAATTGTAGTCAGGACTCAGGAGTGAGAATTCATAGAGGGAAATAATATTATTTTCGTTATGGAATATGAGACTTTCATCAAGTTCTTAGCTATAAAACTTATTTGAAATGCAATGTCAAGTTATTGTTTCTCTATTGTAAAACATAGTATAAACATAGAATAAGAAAATTATGATTTTCATAGACAATAATTGAGCAAGTAGGTAAATGAGAGAAAAACGTAGACAAAATTATCTTAAAGAAAATTTTCTGATTGACAGAAAACATAGAAAAAACATAGAATGACAATTTTCAACCAATTTAGGTACAATAAACTATAAAGTAAAGAATAAATGGAAGTTTGTATCTATAATCAAATATTGGGTAATAAACTAAATTATAAATAAAATTCATGTACTATACTTTTAATATTTGATACTGAACAAAATATGAAACCCAAAAAAACAAACATAGAAAACATCGAATGGTAAATTTAAAACGTATGGAAAATAATAAATTTAAAAAAATTTACCTAAGGAGCTCTTGTCCTTTTTTGCAGGATTCCTATGATTTCTGTTTTATAATCAATAAAAAAAATATAGAAAACATTGCACCAAATTCAAACTACATATACATAAATGTATGTATATAAAATTTTCAAAGAAAATCTTTTAAAAATAAGTCACCTGATTAATGATCTCTTGAAATAAAAATATTACTTGTTATTAAGTTAAATAAATAATAATAAAAAAACATAGAAAACATCGAACGACAAATTCTAAATCGACGCAATTATTTATGTTTCTCAATAATTAAGTTAACAAAAATAACTTATTTTTTTCTTAGAAGAGCTATTTTTATTGCTTGGGACCTATTAAGTTGATCTGTAAAAAAAAACATAGAAAACTACAAAACCGAAATTATTTAAGCTTAACAAGGAATAGATTTTACGAAATATATTTTCATTCTTTAAGAGAATATTTCTCATGATTGAAACTTATTTAAACGAGCAACAAAATAACATAGAAAACATAGAATAACGAATTCAAAAGCTTCTAAAATAACATACATACATAAATCAATCGGATAATGGTAATAAAAGTTTTAAGACAACATTTTTTCCCATAAATAGTTTTGTGTACCATAAACGAAACATTGCATTGTCAATTAAGTAGGATCCAGGGAACAACTCAACTTAAATATCACAGTACCTAAATACGTATACACAATTCTTGGTCAAATCGGAGGGAAGTTCAAATTTAATCATATCTTATTCACCCACACTATGTAAGTATACATTCACTATAACACCCCCAAAATGCAACAACGCATCTATCTGATGCATTCTGCAATTTACACAACTACCCTCTCGAATACATCCTACAGATACACACACACACACATGTAAATCGAAATTAAACTTAAAAGACTACAATTTTCAAATAAAACAAAAAATGATGCGTTCATTTGTTAGCTATGTATGTGATATTTATGTACACATGAAATGATATCCCTGCAATTGTATTTCAAAAAAAAAAGTCTCAAAAAACGATCACAACAAAACTGTAAAATATACCCTACCCATCCATGGAAAAAGATACAAATGTGTAGGTACGTACAAATAATTTTATTTGCATACATTTTCTTTTGATATTTTCTTTTTGTGTAAAAATCATAAGGACATTCGCAGGATTTCGTTGGATATTATAATGCTCAGTCTTTATGATCCAAAAACGAGAAAAAAAACCGCCGCGCCCGCCCATGTTCAAACCTTTTTCCATAGGTACGAGTATGGATGAAGGTATAGTGACTTCCAGTAGAGACTGACAGGACGACTACGACGACAACGACAACGATGTACAGACACAAACAATACCTAGCTACTGTTATAGGTACCGAAACCGAGACCACCATCGGCTCCTTCTCATGCGGTCCGGGTCTTGTTTCTTTCCTGGTTCCTGGTTCCTGTCCTGGTGCAATGTGCAGCATTGTGATGGCAGCTGAGAAGAATGAGAAGTGCTGATGATGGCGATGGATGGTATCACGGTGCATCGTGGTATGGGGAACAATTGCCAAAAAATGAAATAATAAAAATTTATATGCATGAAAATATTTTAATGTTCGTCTTCTTCTCGGCTCGCACTCTAACCACCCTTCTCACTCTCCTGTCGCCTGCTCTATCTTTCTATGTCATTCTTCAAAGAAAAAGGACTACGACGACGACATGGTGATGATGATGACGATGACGACGGAGACGACGACGACCGAACGACCAAAACGGCTACAAGGATACGACCAAGAAATGCAAACATTTTCGGGTGTGGAGGATTATTTTGCACTTCTCTTATTTTGTATTTGCTTCCTTGTACCCCTTCGTCTTTTTGTTTCCTTTCGCTGCCAGACTATGTGTTCAAGTAGTCGCGAAATAAGGGTTTTAAAAAGCGGGCGCAGCCAAAAGCGGCAAAGGAAAGGGGGAGGAGGTACAGAGAGAGTGAGTGAGAGAAGTGGAAGAGGTACAACCAATACTTTCATACATGTTTGTATGCATGTACATAGATATGTATGTCTGTGCGAGGATATTCCGCGCTGCGCTATCCTGGCACTTCAATTAATCAACGGGAAAATTTTTGGCAATTTTATTTCGGGTTGCCACTTAAAACGAAATAAAGAGAAATAAAATACAAAACTCCAAAAAATTAAACAAAACAAAAAAACACAAAAAAATAGGCACAACGAAAAGAAAAGGAATAAAACAAGAAATAAAATATATACATATGTATGTATGCATGTATATGTTGTACAAGGGCTGCTTGTCGAAATACAAAAATGAGACGAAAAACAACTTAAAAAAAATATATATAAAATATCCAAAAAACAAACGGATCACCGTTCGTTTTTCAGTGCATTCGCGTGTGCACAGCGAGAAATAAATACACATACAAACGATATACAAATATCTATACATACATGCATACACACGGTCACAAAGATATATGTACGAGTACAAGTATATTCGAGTGCAAAAATTCGGGACACACATGCCATGGGGTTTTGGGTTTATATGCAAATGGAATATCTATAAAAGGATTTTTTGATTTTTCCTTTTCTTTTATAATCATTTTTCTTTTTTATACCTACATACAAACATACTCATGGATAGGTACCTACGAGTATGTGCAATTTTTTTTTTTTTTCAACGGACTGTTATCCTTTTTCTTGTCAATTTATTTTTATATTTTTGATAATTTTTCTTTTTCTTCTTATTTTTTTTTTCTTGATTTTTTATTTTGTTAAATTGTAGATACATATATATAAAATAAAAATGTTACAACAAATGACAGCAGAAGCAATTTATTGCTAACGAATAAGGGGTTGGTAGGGGTAGGTCGAACGAAAATAACGAATGCTTTGAGTCTCACTTCATACCTTCCCGTACCATTATTTATACTATATATGTATGTAAAGGGAATGAGACAGGTGCGAACGAAAGAGGAGGAGGTGGAGGAGGGGCGTATGCAAGAGCGTTGCTATGGAATCAATAATATTAGCTGGTAGGAGGTGCCTTCCCACAAAATACCTATAGTTATATAAATTTATAAAAATAAACAATAAAACTCTCAACTGTTTGGCAAATGAACAATTTTTTTTTGACAAAAATTTATAGTTATCAACTTAACTCCCTTATAGTCAATTAAGGTAACTATAGCAACTAAATTATCATTGTCAAGTGTTTCTCTTTTTTTAACATTCTACTTAGTTAACTAAATGGTAAAATCTTATATGAACATTTTGAAAAAAAAACAATTCATAAGTCAAAAAAAAAAACAATAATCAAACGAAACACAATGAATTTTTAATGTATATGGGTGTATTGTAAGTGTTGCCAGACGTCGCAAATTTCAAATGTCAAATTAACTGTCATAGAGAAATTTTTTCGAGGTTGTAACACTAATTCATGTAAAACAATAATAATTAAAACTGAATTTCTTTACAAAATTTCAATTGCAACAAACTTTATCTTATGAAAAATATTGTTTTTTAAAAATGACAGCTAATTAACAGGCATTGACAAAATATTATTTCAAGATTTGTATGTGGCAAAATTAAGACTTTGAGTTTGACAAGCTCATCTAAACTTCAATCATCTAAAAAATAATAACCCATGTAATGCCTCGCTTTATATTTTTGTTGTGTCTTTGAATGCATTCATTTTCGTTTGTGAAATTTTTGACGTTTGTGAAACATCATTAGAATAAAACTTTTGTTCTTTATGATAACTTCAAAACTATTAAAGTTTGAGATTATCTGAGATTTTCGTTAAGCGGTAAAGGGGGAAATTTCGTTCAAAAAAAGGGGAAAAACTAAGTTTTATTAAAAACAGAGGGATATATAATTTTCTAAATTCTGTGGACCTTATTTCACAGAGATGTGTAAGTATTCCTCATTTTTTGATAACACACCTGGTATATGTTTTTATAAACTACTTGACGTATAATGCTCAGGAACTTTACATTTCATTTTTTGTATTAAAAAGCATCTGTCTAAGAAAAGTCCTACACGACGTATGAGTAGGTTTTTTCTTTTATAAATAATTGAATTATTTTGATAATAGTTTGAAATCTTTTTCGGAGTATATAATGTAAAATCTTTTTTTATGCACCCCACTGTAAATAATTTGGGAAAAATATCATTGGTACATAAATGTTTTTTTTTAGAATTTAACTTTTTTATTTCATTTAAATTATATTATATTCTAGACAGACTATTCTATAGACACAGCCGCCTAAATAAAATATGAAGGAGGGGTTGTTACCTTTAATCGAAAAATTATCTCAAAAGTTGTAAGCCTATGAAATAAGACTACATTTCAAAAAGAAAACACATGGATTTTTGAAAATTATGAGAAAAAAGTAATTTTTTTACGTGTGCAGGTTAGTCTTGATGTTTTTCCACCTGTTCTTTTCAGGCTCCTACGTCTCCAAGCTCTCCACATGATCATCGTGACTTTCAATTGACACCATAAAATATACTTATAATTATTTTATAACTATTTCATTTTCTCATTGCACCACAGGCACTCCTTTTGCTTTAATTTTTTACAAATCTTCGTTTTGAATTTATAAATTTTTAATTATTTGCAGTAAATATTTAATGTTAATGTTTATTTAAATTTAATTCAATAAAATATTTATTAAAGGCTAAAGAGTTATCTCTCAATAACCCGTTGTCTCTTTGCAGCAGTCCGTTATATCTATAAAAAAAAAGAAACTCGAAGATTGTATGTTTGTATATATAATTTAAATTATAACGTGTTCTGTTTTTTTGTTTAATGATAATCAGCAGGACCTGATATGTAGCTTGTTAAAACGATACCAACAACTTACGTAACAATTAAGAATTTATTCTTAGATATTATAAATGTGCCTACATACATATTTGTATGCAGGTAGGTTTATAAAATATATATTTTTAAACTTTCATCAGCGATTTGAATATTTATTTAGGATTATGTTTTTTTATTGCAATAATTGGATTGCTATAATTTTTGCTGTTTATTTAAAGGTTAAAAGGCTTAAAGTGATGATTGATTTTACGACTATTATGAAATAAATCATTTTAACTTGTAGAAGGCTCATTTAAAATTTATCTATACTTCTATATTTTATAATACAGCAACAAAAAATACCTGGCAACGCTTAAAAATTCAACAGGATGTGCAACGTATATCGCTTGAAATGTTGAGTTACAATATGTTTTAAGTTTTGTAATTGCTATATTTTTTTATACTACTTACCAAATTCTTTACGATAATATTGAAAATATTACTTACTGAACAGTTTTAAAACCACTGTCAAAGAAACTTTAAATGTATTCTTATAGAATCTAATAGTTTACTTTGGTAGCACTGTTCTAACTGCAGGTAAATTTGACAGTACTCAATTGACTTTTGTGCTAATTTGATTAGTGATTTAAGCCCCTTTTAGACGATCAGTTATAAGTTCAGTTGTCAGTTCAGTTAAAATGAAATTCAGTTCGGTTGTCAGTTCATCAGCTTAACTGAGAACTGAACTGACAACTTATGGGAAGTCCATCAGTCAGTCTCAGTTTCATTTAAACGCTTCAGTTTTGACGTTTAGGCAACATTATAAATGAAAGCTTAACTGATAGCTCAACTGAAAGTGAAACTGAAAATGATCCTCTAAATAAGACTTTAAAATGGAAATTTTGGAAAGTTGATTATTTCAATTTTGAAAAGTTGTTTGGTTCTCGAACATAAAGTGTCATGATTTACAAATGGCTTCAGAAGATCATGAGTTTTTAAACTGCGCATGCGTCATGATCAAAGTTGACAGTTCAACAATAACAAAATGCAGAAAAGATCATTGGATCATAAAAAACGCGAGTTAAAGAACTGTAACTTTTGACATATATCTAATCTAAATTGATCTGTTGATTGAATTTGATCCAAAAGATCAAAATATTTCAAGAATTTGTTCAGTCTATTACTTTAAGGCAACATGAGCTTCTTCTCGACTTTTTAGCACGTTACAATAACTATCAAACAAGCTTGAAAATCAACTCGCTATTATGTTCTTAAAGGCAGTAAAGTAATGAGTAGAGAAAAGTCGAGTAATTTGACAAGAGCCGTGTAGTACTTCTTCCGTATGACATTCCACGTCAGAATTTTTTAACTTTCTGGACTATTATCAATATTTTTGAACATTTTACAATAACTTAAAAGGAAATCAATTCTTTGACATAACATTCCAATAATTTTAGTATCGACTAACCAACTTTCAAAATCCTGTTTTTAAAGTAAAAATAGTGAGAATTTTTTTTAATTCTTTGAATTTCTACTGTCAAAAATTAATTTCTACTTTGTTACAAAGAATATAATACACATACAATAATTGAAAGTGTAATTAAGTCTCAGAAGACAACTTGACTTCTTATAAGTTAGTTTTTATTTCTAGCTGAATTAATAGAAATGTCTTGCACTTAATGGTCTAGTCTCTATCATTAAGTCAACGTTTTATCATCTTGCGTTTGCAAAGGAATTTCTTAACCCTTCAACAAAATTGCCATTCGAGATCATGCTCTTAGTGCAAACAACAAAACATTAAATATTAAATAATAAAAATAATAATTATAATTAATTAAAGTTAGCGCAAAAAAAAAAAACATAATAATGTAATTCTTATAGTTGAAACAAAAGGCACAAATGTTGACAGACAATTTATATAAATGCACTCTCCGAGAATGAATTATTACGCTCGCATTTCGATTTCTTCTTAATCACGCGATTTTTTCAGCACTTACAAAAAACAACAACAAAACTAATTAAGTTACAAAATAAAATAAACTAAATAAAAAAGAATCTATGATAACTTTCTCAGCGGAACTAAATTTTTGAAGTGATGATGAATGTTTGACTAGCAGCCAACATTTTTGATGCGTTCATCAATTAATTATACATAAAAATGTAAAACAAAAAAATTACATTTTTGATAATGCAATGTCTTTTCTTTTGATAAGAAACAAACTGACAAATATAATTTCATGACTTTTCATATGAGAAATTCTAAAACTTTTGATGCCTGATTAATTTTCAGTTACAAGAAAATTACACGTTTGTAGTTTCAAATCACCACCACCACCACGACCCACGCGACCCACAGATGGCGTTGGTGGCGTTTGGAAGCGCTAGCTAATAACGAGTAAGTATAGTCATTATTAATTAGTATTCCTTGAGAGGGAGGTGATTATGATTATGATTGCTCTTTTTTTTTGCTGCTCTTCTCCTCTTCTGCCCATTCCCTCTTTTTGTTCTTTTATTTTTTGCACGGCATTGTTAACTTGTAAGCTACAATTAAAAGAAAAGGAGAGAACAAAAAAAAAACTAAAATCCGATGATAATGACACGCAAAAATTAATTTTATTCGATGTTCAATTGAACATGCTATGGGATGGGCCACACACCAATTAACCAATGCTCAAGCGTAAAAATATGCTCCTGTTTTACTACATACATACATACATTGTACTATATGTATAAGTATAAGGCTTATAATTATTCATTAAGATAAGGAAAATTTATTTAAAGCCAGTGCAACATTTTTGTTTTATCTGAGGATTAGGCAAAACAAAAAATTAATAATTTATATAAAAATGCCGCCGGGAGTTACTATAGGTATTTATTTGGATCATAAAAATTAAATATTGGAACTAATGCTAGATAATTGAGATCTAATTATGTAGGCTTAGTTTGAGATTCCTCATCGTTTTAATTAGACTTAAGCTTTTAATTGTGACTAAGTTATATTGTGACTAAGTTATATGTAATGTATAAATGTTGGTTAAATTCGTCAACAACATTTTTTTGAAAATTTTATAAAAAATCTAACAAACTCATTGATAGTGTCAAGATCTAAAGATTAATGATAAGATTTCAATGTTTTTTAATGTACATATATGAGGGCTTAGTTAAGCTCATTTGGTAGATTTTTTTAAATTTTTTATAAAGTTTTTATTTCAATTGGAGACAATTGTTTTCAAAATTTTAATGATGTGAAGAAAATTTAAATAAATGTTTTCATATTTTTTTAAATAATAAAATTGACTGGAAATGTATTATATCGTTGAAGGATTTATTGAAGATAATTAAAAAAAAATTATAAAACTTTTACATACATACATATGTACAGTCATTTGTATCTATTTGTGATAAATTTTCAAATACATAGGTGTAAGTCATTAACCAAAAAACAAATTTTAAGGATGCTTGAAATAATAAATAATTATTAAATAAGAATAATGAATGAGTAAAGCATCTAGAAGAAATGCATTATTTTTGGCACTGTTTTACTCTTAAAACATTAAGAAAAAAAGCATCTAATTTGAAACAAAAAACACCTTAAGTCTAATTTCATAAATATAGGAATACAACAACACCAAGACTAAATTTATGTCATGCATAAGTAAATATGAAACAAAATTTTACTTGATTATATCTTTTTCTAGACACTAAGAATATAATTTAAAAAACAAATTAAAAGAATATAAAGTTGTAAGCATATAAATATTTTAAGTTTTTTTTTTTTTAATATTCGTTGTCATATAAAAATTAATCGTTTTGGTACATATCAACATTTAAAATTCCAAATGATAAGAGATTTATTTAACTTTCTTAACTAATAAAAATTCAAATTTTGTTCACATACAATATATTTTTTTTTGAGCTGAATTCTGGTATGTTACTACTTATACTGATATTGTATCATTTTTTAAAGGATAATAAAAGTTAATATTTGAAAAATAAATTGCAAGGACCAAGGAATTTGGAAACTGTGTTCTGCTTGTTAAATAAAAAAAAAACAAAACTTGTATTCCAGATCTTTAAAATTATATATTATTATTTAATAAATAAAATGTTAAATTTTGTTTGGTTTGGGTGGGATTAGGTAGTGGGAATTAAATGTTTTCTATCATGTGCAGACATCAAAGAAATTGGAAATTGTAGGTGTTAATGTTTGCCACTTTTAAGTATTTCTTATTCAAGAAATGATTCATTGTTATCGATCTTTTAACTGTTTCAAAACTACTCTCAGAAAATAAAATCTTACCTAAGAAGAAACGTTTTAAAACTCACTGACTATCAGATAAATTTTATCGAAATCGGTTGCGTACTTTCTGAGAAAATTGTGCTTAAAAGATTTGTGTTGAACAAAATGAAGGATATAAAGAGCATGATCAATAATTTACAACTGAATACAAAAGTTTTGAGCTTAAAAATCCTTTTTAGTGACGCTTATTTTAATTTAAAATGACATCTTTTGATTTTTATGCGTAATGTGACACAAATTCTGACCAGCTACCGCAAAGCCGACGCATTTACTGTCTTCATTTTAAATATTGAATATCAAATTGAAAAAAGAAAAAAAAGAAAAACTTATTTAAATGTCGCCAAACCTTAATTTACACCCAAAATTTTTATTTACAATTTATTTTACTTAGCTATTGATTTATTAACTTAACTTATGAAGCTTGAGAAGAAAACATTACTAATGAACAATTGAGTTGTTTTAGGAAATTCTTATTTTACAAATTGTAATCATTAAAATATATCTTTCAACAATAAATTTATCTCTTAAACTTTCGACACATCTCAATCGTTTTTATTTGCAAGTTAACACTATTTTATTAATAAACAAATAAAACTACAATTTAATCTCAATTCTTAAATATTTAATAATTTTTTTTATAAGCAGAAAAAACATTTGTTCATTTATTAATTAAAAACTCAGTTCTATTTAAAAAGAAAATCCTTTCCAAAACGAAAACATTTCCTTAATGATCATTTGAACAGTTTACAATATTGAAATTTGACATAATAATAAATTTGGCGTCATAATGCCATACAAATTAGTTTTTTTTTTTGAAATGATAAGAGATAATAAAAATTGATCGATTAATTATTATTTGCAAAGTCTTATTGTGTATTAATTATGATCTCCTGATTATTTTTCTTGTGCAACATCTGTTTTCAGTATATTAAATGAATTCTTGATCGATCGAAAAAATTACTCATGTTTCAAAAAAAAATTATCTTACGAAATTTATGAAGAAATTATTAAATTCTAATTAATGTTTTCAAAAAATTATAAATTAAAACAATTTTTAACAGGAAATTTGAAATTTATGTGAAAAAAATCTAATTATTTTTTTTATGTACAAAAATGTTTCTAATTTCCTAAAACTATTTTCGAAGTTAATAGCATTGCTGCTACAACTTTTGACACTGATTGATTTTATTAAATTTAAAATTTTAAACAGGACAATCTTTAAAGATTTTCTTTTTTAATGGGATCTATTATTTTAGTTTATTCCAATTTCAATTTTGTTTTACAATTAGTAATATTAGTGGTTTTTTTTGAATGGTTCTTAAAACCAAATACTTTTCTATTCAATAACGAACTTAAGTTTTGATCGATAGCAAAAACATCTCAAAAAATTACTTGAAAATCGCTGTTTTTTTCTAAAACTATATTTATCTTATAAACTCGAAGAATTTATCAATGAGAATGCTAGACTTTTGACTTATGAATGAATCTAACACAGCACTCATATTTAGTGAATAATGCTGATGATCTATGAATTGGAGTTTTTAGGCAACAATCAATATAATCAATGGGAAACATTATTTAACGTGGACAGAAAACAATTAAAAAAGCATAAATCTTCTAACTTTTTAAATATGTATGTTTAGAAAGAAAAGGTTAAGTACCGTTAGCACATTTTATCAGCAGTCAAGAATATTTAGAAGTTTATAATTTATTCTAATAATCATTCAAATCAACATTTAGTCACGAAACGCGGGTATTTTGTTCAAAAGTCATACAACGAAACTAAATCTTTAGCAAAAACTTATTTATAATTTTAAATATTCATAGTTTTACACTATAAGAAACGTTATAAAAATGACAATTGTCCTTCAAAGATAAAATATTTAGTTAAAATGACTGCATTTATTCTTAAATTTTTCAGATAAACAATAAGGGGTATCCTGGGGAACGCCTTGATTAAAAACACATAATTTTCTAGATTATTATGGATTGTTCAAATTTAATATATTTTTATTGTTTTAAAATATTTTCAAACTAACAAAAACCGAATATTTTCCTGATATCAAAACAAATTTGGATTAATATGACACACAATTTTGAAATACATAATATTTAGATACAATTTTGAATGTGAAATTAAACAACATGAACTTTTACATTTATTTTATTTTAGTGTGCCAATAGTTAATTTATAAACAAGTAGTGCCTTTTTTTTCTATCTTTATAAAAAGATAATTTAAAATAAATTAATCGCCGATCTCTAAATTAAAAAATCCACCTTCTTCAATAATGTTGATTGAATGAGGTAAGAAAATTGAATTCAAAAAATGTTTAACTTACGAATTTTATCATAAAACATAGGAGAGTATAAAAAAACACAAGTTTGGGCCATTGTCACTTTCTTTTTTATAGGAAACTCGTTATAGATTATGGAGGCGAAATTTTGTGATCCTTTTTATAGGAAGTCAAAGATGGTATCTCATTTTTTCGTAAAACCACAAATCAAGGCACTAAATTCCTACCGTGAAAAGAGGATGTTTAGACACAAAATAACTTGTTTCAAGTGTCAAAAAAATATCACTGATCTTTTTGTGATCGCAAAATGAAAATTTACTTTTACTTTCAATGTAAAGGGAAAAATGAAAGTGAAAATACTTACAAAATAATTTTTTGATGTGAAAATTCCAAGATAATCCTTTTCCGTTAGATTCTCTAGCAATAAAGTTGCGTAGTTATTATGTTGCGAAAAAGTCGGTTCACACATAAATTATATTATTATCGAATTCAAAAAAAAGAAAGAAAAACATTCAACCGAAAATCCGATTGCTTTCGGATGTATTATGTTTTTTTTTTTAAATATAAACAAACGGTAAACGCAAATTTACTTTTTCGTGCCCGAAATAGTTAAGCAAAATTTTTCAATTTTTATTTTTAATTTTTTTTTCTTGTAACCAAAGCACAGTGGCAACTTTTTTTTTTAATTTTTGTTTAACTTGAAAATAAACAATCAAATTGATCAGAGACAATAAAATAGAGAAGATGAAGAAAATTAAATCCAAAAAATTCACCCACACACATAAAACCGCGTCGTCGTCTTCGAATCCGAATGAGAAAAAAATTGATAGATTGCAAATTTTGATGAAATATATATTTTAATTATTAATTTTTCTCTCCGCACTTGATTTTCGATATTGTTTTTGTTTAGTTTCACATTTGATAATAATTTTTCTTCTCTTTTCCTTGGCCAAAAAAGGACTTTTGCCGTTCTTTTTTATTTTTTGTAGTTTTGAAAATAATCGTGTTTTTATGTTTTGTTTCTTTGATTATTTTTATTTGTTGCATAAATATTTAGTATTTTTCATTTTTGTTTTGTATAAAAATAAAAACAGTTATGCTTTTTTTTTAATTTTATCTTCTCTTTTTTTTAATTAAACGTCAACATTTAAACTTCCTTTTTATCGCGATATTTTTTTATTTTTATTTTTTTGCACTTCACTTTTTTCTTTGCATTAAAACAAATATTTTTCTTTTAATTAAATTTAGCTGTTTAAAATTTCTGTAAAAAATAAAAAATAAGTAAAACCACAAATTAAAAAAAAAAAATCGTGAAAAATTAATTAAAATCACAAAAAATCACTGTTGGGTTAATTTGATCAATATTCAGAAAATATAGTTTTGAATCTCGGGAACCGCGCGCGTTCTAAAACTGTATTGTTTTCAGCATTATCCTTGCTGGTGGATTGCGGGAAAGCGTTTGATCCAGTTGATAACTTTCGCTTGCCTTAAGAAGGAAACCGAAAACACTGTTTCAAAAAAAAAAAAACGACACGAATCAAGTTCAATATTGTGGCGCCATTAAGAATGTTCCCTAAGTTCGCATAGATACTCGTCACAAGACCAAACCAAAAAAAAATCAAAAAAAAAAAAATGAACTTCGAAGATACTCTTTGTGTATCTTTTTATCTTTTCCGGGTTTCTGGCGCGAGTTATAAGCGCGTAAGATTTTCTTCTTGACAATCGCAAGTTCAGAACGTGAGAATTTCTATCAAGACAAATCGTTCACACATAGGCAAAAGTCAAAACCGATAAAAGATATTTTTTCGAATATTTGTAGACAAAAATTAACTTAGTTTATTTTTTTTTTTTTTTTTAATTTTATTTTTTAACTTTTGTGTAAAACTATCTTTTATTTCATACCGACTCTCAGAATGCAATTTTTCTATTTAGATATTTTGTATCTTTTTTTTTCTATTTGTTTTGTTCAAAAATGTTACTAACCGAAAATGATATTTCTAGAGAGCAGGCAGCAGCGACTTGTATCGAACTGACGACACTACTGACGTTCCGAACGTTTTGTGGATTAGAACCCCGCAACGCAGCAGTCCAGAGTCAGTCGGTGTATACGAGACCAATGCGTTTTTTTTTTTTGCCTTCTTTTATTTTTTGCAATATTTTTTTTTTTTTTTGTACCTACTGTTCACGATACAAAAACCACCACCAACGAAAGCCCGGTTGTGTGCGCCGCGTTCCGTGTGTTGCTAGAGTGCTGCTTCACTTGGTGCTACTGCTGCGACTGCTGCTGTTGTTAATGTCAGTCGTGCCTCCTCTACTCTACTACTCCAATGGCTTGCTATGGAGCTCTGTTGCTGGCTATGCTCCTCGGTGTAGAATCCGCCGTCGCGCCCGCAATAGTCGTCGTGCTCGTGGTCGTCGTCCAAACGCCTCGATCTCATCAGAGAATCTCTAGCCCCTCTTGTTTCTGATGGAGTAGTATAGTGCTGCTGCTGCTGCTGTAGCTGCTGATGCGGCGTCTAGTATGTTGCTGACTGGCCGTTAAAAAACTTTGTCTTATTTCCTTTGGATTTTTTATTCAGACTCGCTTTTCCATCCAATTCTGTCCGTCCTCTTCTTTATTTCCCCCAAGTCCAACCAACACTTAGACGATACCAATTCCAAATGCAGTTCTCTTCCTTCATCGGGCCCCACAATCCATTCACCCACACCATCAAACCAAAAATCTGTCTGAAACATCGCCACTCACCAGCTCATAGCTCAGACCAGCACCAGAGTAGGCACACAGACACGACACACACACAGACCCCACACGAACACACTCTTGCGATACATTTGCAACGTCGTTTTGGATACCAAGACCCAACCGATCCAAAGAGAATATTCCATACAATCAAGCAAGTGTGCGAAAAGTGTCCCATTCTCCTAGCCCACATCATCATGTTGTTTTGTTGGGGGGCACCAGCAAAAGCAACCAACAAAGCCTCCGAAACTCCTCCATCCACTAACTAGGCTCTCTTTAGCAACATTTCACCTATACCAACTATTCCCTAGCAACATTTTTCATTCATACTTTGTTTGGTTTGTTTTGCTTCTCATTACTACCCTCCTTGCATGTGCATGCATACGCACTCATACACCAAACAAAACGTCATTACACACTCCACAGATGGGGTTGTATCTAACAAACACCTGTTTGCTGAATGGCAAAAGCTTCCCTCCCCCTTAAAATATTATTTCACATTGGTAGTAAACCTACGCATGCACATTGTGCATTCTCTTGCAACATTTTGCCTGTACTCTTTTTCCCACCGAACAAGTTGTTGTTTTGTTTTTTGAATTCTCCCAGCAACATATCGCCGAAAGAAATTTCAAGAGTCTTTCAACACAAACAAACGTAAAATTTTGCAAATGGAATTCTCTTGTTTTTTCCCCAAGCAACACACAGCAAGTAATTCTTTTTTTCTTGCAAATTCGCCAAAGTGAGAAAAAAAAAATTGCCAAGAGAATCTTCTCTTTGACAGAATCATCAGCATTAAGAACGTTCATATTCATACATGTTGCCAGAGATTTGTTGAAACAAAATTCCACAAAAAAAATCCTCAAAAAAGGAAAAACAAATTGAACACAAAAATTCGCAAACTCTTTGCCATTTTCTCCACACATCTCTTAATCATTTTCATGTACGATTTATCTGCTCCCTACACTACCCCCTCCTCCTCCTCCTCCTCCTCCCCCCAAGAACCCCACGAACGACAATTTGCAAAAAGTTTGCAAAAATCAACCAACAAAAGTATCTCGTATCTGTATCTACGGGTATGAGTAGAGTATCGTTCTTATGACGATGACGATGACGGGACGAGTTTGTTCTCTCTTCAAAAAGAGAATTTGCAAAACAAAACAAAATCGCGAAACATTTTTTGCACATATTTTCTTGGCGTTTCTTTTTTTTTTGTTTTTTTTTTTTTTTTTTTGCACGAACTTTGGTTTTATTTTGTTTTATTTTTGCAAAAAAAAAATGGCAAATAATAAAACAAGAAACGCCGGTAAGACTTACTCACACACTCGTGTATTAGAAAAGTAAAGTGTGGTGGACGCAGCAAAAAAGCAAAAAAAAAAAGAAGAATCTAGGTACCTAGTATCTGATAGATTAATCGCGAGTTAGGTTGTTGGGGGCTGTGTGTGTGTGTGTGTTTGGGGGCTAACACATAAGATTTTTATGCAAAAAATAGAGGAAAAAAAATATATTAGAAAATAGCGTAAAGTGTGTGCGAAAAATATTCGCAATAAAAAAATACATTTAATCAATCACTAGAGCGAACGGGCAAGTTGGAGTGTTTGGTGTTTTTTGGTGTTCCTAGAGTGTTTTTGGCTGGTTTTTATTTTTTGTACCTACATATTTAAAAGATTTTTTGGCAAACTTAATTTTTTTTTTAATTTTTTTGTTCTGTCATGTTACCTACCTACCAAGTTAGTTTCATTTCTTGTCTCGTTTTTTGTAGTATTTGTGATTTTATCATATTCGTAGGTATGTAAATTTTGTATCTTTTAACTGGAAGCTTGGGAGTGTGACCCGTTTACTCTAATTCTTATGTTTTATGTTTGTATACATATAATGTAGAATGCGTAGAGAATATTAAATTTAATCGGGTTTCGGTTAACATTTAAATATTTGAAAGGACGAAGAATTGCTATAACGGCTTATTTAAAAAAAAAATCAACATAGGTACTCGTTCCCATATGTAGATACGTAGCTTCCCATCTGACTTAGACACTTTACCTTTTCTGTGGTGAGTAATAAAATGAAATATTTCTCTTTTGTATCCTTTTGTTTATCCTCGTTTGTTTAAAACATTCCTGGCTTTATTGTGTAGCTCTAGCTACCTTTCTTTCTAATCATTTAATTTCGAACAGACTTTATTATTAAGGTGAATTGAATCCATTTTGAAATGAAGCTAGAGAAACCAAAAATTAAATAAAGTGTTATGTGACAAATGCCGTCGGCAATTTGAAAAATACATAATTGAATTTCTAATAGGGAAAAATATAGAAATACGATTACATACATACATAATCTGAAAGAAATTGTCATAAATAAATTTACATAAATGATTTGAAAGTGCTTAAATAACTAAGGTTTAGTTGATATTATATTTTTTATTTAACTTTATTATTATTTAATGAATAATTATAGTTTGTTTAAAATTGCGTTTATGAATTTGTTCTGCTGTTAAAACATAAATAAGTATAATGTATTACGGGAAATTGGTTCTTAAGTTTATGGTTTTATGTTTTTAAATAAAAAGTGAAGTAATAAAATAAAGTTTTCTTGATTTTGCCAATTAACTTCCTGCAAATTGTATTTAAACGGATTATGTTTACTTTGAATTGATAGGGACGGGTCTCATTGTGTGTTTCTCAGTAACTTTAGTTTTCTAATGACGAGATTTAAAAGTGTGTACACTAAATATTGCGTCAACCGACGGCTTTTTGGTAACAAAAATGTTTGTTTCACGAATAGAATGTATTTTAAGATCTTTTAGTCATCATAATTCTTTTTAGTTATAATTTAGGAGTTTTAAGAAAAAAGTTAAAAGGTGAAAAATAATTTCTCTTGTTTTACTGTTAGTGTGAAAACTTCGTATCTTTTTATATATGTTCTTTTCATTTTTAAGTTAACACATAAGATTTGGTTGGTTTAATTGTCCTTTATGTTCCAATTATTGCTAGCGGCGTCGTTGAATTTTTTTGGGCCGTCGCATTGGTATATCTTTTTGTCTAAAAATACTAATTTTTGTTGTACAGATAAAAATATGTTAGCTATCTCTCACAATAAAACTCAGTATATGACAATAAAAAATAAACCGGAAAATGTTTTTTGGGTAACAATTTATATAACAATGTATCGTGGCTACTTTTTCAAAACGACTTGTTTTTCTAACAAATATTTTACAACAATTTTCATCAACAAGACGAATTTGATTAAAATCAAATAAAAAAGTACGTATACGCCTAAGTTCACCAAATACCTTATTGATTCACGTGACGCATAGTGGGTAGAAATTGGAGTAAATCATAATTTAGAATAAGAAAATGCAAGTGAATTTCAAAGGTTAATGTTAATAATTTGTCTAACAAAATAAACGTGGTAGACATTTTATTATGTCCGAAAGATATTAAATATATTTAAAAGCATTTTGTGAGCATAAATTTGGTATAATTTGTTAGTCAAGGCTAAGTGAAAAGATCAAGCTGCCGCATAGAAAATTTTGAAAAGTTAACTTTTCCCAACTATTTCATTTTCCATGATCTGTCAAAATTTAGCTTAGAATTTAAGTATGTATAAGGTGCGTTTTGTTGTTCATTTTATCCTTAGGTTAGTACAATTTTACATAGTAAACAACAACAAACGAAAACTGAGGAGAAACAAGTTAGTAATCGAGGTCAGTAATTTACTAAAAATACAGTTTCAGGTATTTGACACATTTTATTATTTTTATTTCAAAGCGAACAAAATTGTTTATTTCACGGATAGGTTTTGACGTTTAATTTGATTTTTTTTCTTTTTTTCTCTGAAAAGTATGGATATTTGGCTCAAGGGGAACCAACTTTTAAATATAAAACGAAAGTCAGTTTAAAACTAAGGATAGCGTTTTATTGCGATTCCGGTTACTAAGCTAACCTAAGTTTAGCAATAACGCGCCTATAATAATATTCCCAAGCTAATTTACAAAATATTCTTATATCTATTTAAACTTGTAAGAAAAGGGAAGAAGAATATGGGAAATAGAAAGGATTTTAGTTGACCACTTTATTGTTAAGATCAACTATGTTTCAACAGATTGACGGTTGATAAAGTTTATCAATTTTAATAAAAATCGGTATTGTGAAAATGAATTGATAAAATGTTGTGCTTTAAAATATTTCTTCTTCTTGTGATTGGAAATGTGGATCTGGATTTTTCGTTAATCATTTCTTGATTACTAAACTAAACTAAAACTAAATCAAAAACAAAATACAAAATGGCTTCCAATAAAATACTTTTGATAAAGATGAAGAGTTGAGTGTAGCTAGAATGAGAATAAGTTTGAGGGATGTATCCACCTCTTTTCGAATTGAAAAGCCAAATGGTATTCTAATGGTTTCGATTTGTTTATAAAAACTAATTAATTTGTTCATAATCTACTCCGTTTCTAGGTTTTTTTTCTATAAATTGAAGCCCTGTTAAAACGTTCGACTGGTGAAACTAGAAATATTGAGTTGAGTTGAGTTCAGGTGTGTGCAAAATGAATAAAGTTCCGTTGAGCTCGAAAATATATTTTTTTTTTGAAAAAGTAGAATTTCTAATGTACATATAAAGTAGGATGCTTGGATGGTACTCGAATTAAGATTTAGGCCCTCGCTAAGATATTCGACACCTATGTATGTATACTTATACCAAAAAGGATGCCATAGCCTCAACGCATTGTTAGTGTTTTTAAATACACATCATGAAAGCAACGAGGGCAAATCTATTATTAAAAGAACATTTTTCAATACCAATTTTTTTTTTTCATTCACAATAAATTAAAAAAAAAATATCATAATTTATCAACAATATTGACGGTAGACAGTCATAATAATTTTTAATAGAATTGATTGATAAATTTCAATTATTAACTAATAGTTGAACTCCGCAATAAGGATGGATATTAAGATAGAAAATCTAGAGGGAAAAATTGTGGTTTCGAAGAACAGTTGAATTTCTCTTCTTGCAAGCACCATGTTTTTTATTTGGATTTGAAATATAACATTTACATTGGTCTCCAAATAAACAATGTCTACCAATAATTTCACTTATTACACAACTTACATACTTTAAAACAAAAAGAAGAAAAATCGAAGTATTATTAACTTTAAAGTCAAGTACGCTGATGAAACAAAAAGAATGCTTTTTGGCCATTTTAACCATCAAAAAATTTGAATACATTTTTTCTTTTCTGTGTGTCATCGTCGTCATAACTCATATCTTATTTCTTTTAAAGACGTACTGGGTTAGTTATTGTGTCTTACTTTCGAACCTACACACATACTTTCTCGAGAAATTAAATCTGCATCATACATAGATTTTAAATCTGGGATTGTATAACGTTAAGCTTTCTTATAAAACAGAAAACTTACATCGAATTCGAAATAGAATTAAATCCAAAAATGGTCTTCCTTTATGGTTAGTTATTTTTTTATTTATTTTGTATAAATAAGTTCAATTAAACTTAACTATAGGAACTTGGAGAAATGATTCCACCAAAATATAATACCAAACTCTTGTGTTAATAAGGATGTCAAAGAATTGACTTGCCCTCATTTTGTACCTATACTTCAACTTTATGAAAACTACAGTCAGTTTTATGCATTGAGATATAAAGACTTAAGATTTTTTTTTTAGGCCCCAAAACAAAGACCTCAGAGTTTACTGGCGTTATATGAAATATAAAAGGATATTCTACACAAAGCTGACTACTTTATTTAACATACAATGTAAGGACCTATTCAATAAATTTAAGATTGTTGTTTTGGTTAAGATTGATTTGGTTCAATTTTTTTTTTTGTTGCTAGGTCTATAAACAATAAACATGCGGGTAAACATGTTGCAGACGATATAATAATGTATTATGGTGGCGTCGAAGATGTCTACAATAGCGGGAGGTCCGTTTATGATTATTATGTACACTTGTACAGATATTATTATTTTTATGGGGGAGCCTTTGTCAAAAACAAAAGAAAAAAAAAAAACACAAACGACGGGCGGCGGACAACGACTTTGTTGCCAGACAAACAACCATGCACAAATTGTGTAGGTTGGTTGTCCTTTTTCTTAACTTTTTTTTGTTTTGTAGATATAACTAACTCAAAAGGGATGAAATTAGATACGAAATCCTAAAGAGCACAAACTGCTAAGAAGACGTTCTACTTATTCGAGTGTTTGTTGTGTTATTTTTGGATAATTTTAGGCAATTTTTTGGGGTAGGAAGGTAGGACACAGAAGGTAGCAGACAGCTTACGTCCTACTGCCAACCTACCTACAGTCCTACACACTTTAAGTCAAGTCAAAATACAATGACCTCTCTGCAACAGTCGAAGTATCTACAAAACTTATTTTTGGGTAGATAAAAAGATATTTCAATACGAGAATTGGAATGGAGGGTTAGGTTCATCCACCTAACGACTTTCCCTTAAATGGTATACACAATTTAAGGATGTGCGTTAGGAACTCTTTTTTTTTGTTGTTTTTTTGGCAACTTTTTTTTTAGAGGGTACTAATATAATCATGAGGCCATTCAGGGATCATTGGCCTAAAATAACACTCAAGCGTGACATAATAAATTTATTTGAGTTCTCGGTTTGTTATTTATATTCTTTGTTGTACTTTTACCCTATATAGCCCTTGGGTTTGAAAAAAACAGTTGATTTCCGAAAACGAAATTCATTTGAATTATGGTAGATGTTTAAACTTTATAACGTACTTAAAACAATGGTTTCTTGGATAACGACATTCAAGATTTAGATTCTTTAATGCCTAGATCGATACCTATTTTTGTTTTCAAAAAGTGTACACAAATAACTGATCTCATGAGAGCTATAAGTTTCTAAAGTTGTTATCCTTCCAGGTTCAAAAGATCAAAAGTAAGTTAAAGAAAATAAATACATTATAATTTTTAAACTCTGAAAATAGGTCGGAAGAGAAGTTAAAAAACTTTTTGACACATTCTAGCAGTTCAATTTTGAAACTTGGTTATAATGACGATTTTGGAAGTAAATGAGAAAAGAATGTGTAAAGCTTTTGTGGATGTTGAAGCAAAGGGTTAAACGTTTTATGAAGACGAAAGTGTTGGGATATGTTAACTGTCATTGAAATAAGTGCATTAAACATCGATTTCAAAGACTTTACTGACCTGGGACTTAAATTTAAATTTGAAAATATTTCATGCCAATGCCAACTTTTTGATCAAGAAATGATTAATATTTCATTTCACACATTTGAAAAACGATTTTAACTCAAGACGATAAGTTCCCCTGAATTTTTGGGAATAGTTTGACTTTCTTCTAAGTTTTGGTCTTGTAAAACATCTCTTTCACATTTTACTGGAAAAGGAAAACGAAAAACTACTTTAATCCTAGATATTAAATCTTACTACCTTCTAATCTAATCCTACCTTATTCTCTTATACAATAGCTTATACAATAATTTGTATAGACATAAAACAAAATCAAAACACAGGAAGTTTAAAGGTGAAAATTAAAAAATAGTCGATTAATCGAAAATTAAAACAGTAATCGCAGTTTATTATAGACACTAATAAATTGATTGCAATCATTTTCATTATTTAAGGTTTATTACAAAGATTACAATGAATGTAATTATTATTGGACCCCTTTAAGATTGCACTCCCAAAAATGTGCACACTCTCCTTCTGAGTGTTTTTGACTTTAGCTCGCTCGTGGTCTTGATCAATCATTCTTCTTTTGGTTTTGACAGTTCTTTTAAAAGACTGAAGACTCGTAGTTATTTTTTGTCAGATTACCATTTCAAAATGCAGCACGAAAGGTCCTTTTTTTATAAATTAAAAGCATAATTGGAAACATTAACAAATGATCAAGATTCTCGAGCTCATCAAAGTACACGTTATTAAACTGTTTTAAAAATACTTACATATGTAAGGATGGCCACAGTTAACACAAAACATACCTATAAATTAAGAAGACACAACTGACTTTTTACAATTTATTTAATGTTCACATTACAACAGCACGATGAGCAATGATCTGCTTACATAACTCTAAAAATAATATAAATTTATGATTAACTGGAATGAATAAAATACATAAGGTATCGCATGTTTTTCTAACGGTCATACTTGCCATTTTACAATATTATTTAATATTAAAGCGAATGAGTTGAGAGAGAACTCTTATTAAAACATTATACTCGTATTTAAGATAAAGATTATGTAGGTATGTTTTCGAACAGCGTTGTTATACAAAATGCCTACACACATTACCTCGTTAAACTTACGTCATAATGTGTCCCCTTTGCTGAATATCAATGTTCTCAATTCCAAATTCAAAAGCATCCCGATGTAAATAATAAACTGTCTACTTCCACAAAATGACAGTGATGCGTTCTTTTTTTGTTAAAATGTAAACCATTGTTAACTCAGATCCTTTCTAAAATCAAGAAGTGTATTTTCATTGTCGAGGTGTCAGAATGTGACATTTGTAAACGCATCTTGTTGATGTAAGTTGGGATTTAAACGGTGTAATTTGAGTTTTATTTACTTCTTATCGCCTCTAAAATTAAAAATTGTTCTCAAATGTGACACCGAAGAATATTTAACAATTTAAAGTTAAAGAACGGAACACAGCTGTTACTTTTTGATATTGACACTTGATTTGATAAGTTTTGACATACAAGAAATTCTGTTAGTTCAGTAAACACTTTTTAATAACTAATAGGTAGTATCGACAAAAGTGCATCAAATAACGGCTTATTTTCAACGCTCAGTCATTCTAATTTATCTACTAATTTATTTTGATAGTTCAGTTATGATTTGAGTTTTCTTTCTTAGTCTTGTCTTTAAATCTTAACTGATGTAATTTATGAAAATCTTATTTTCATGTTGAATAAAAGATGGAAAATATTGTTTAAGAAGAAAACTCTCCCTTTTATGTACACAAATTATGCGGTTCATATGTATACATAGACATACCTATAACCTATGTACAGATACAGATACTTTTGATAACGACCTTTCTTTTTCTTTATAAAAATTTTCCTTTCAACGGACAGGATCAGCAGCATTTACTGCATAAATTCTATGTGCATACATATATTTCCCTAGATTTCTCTATTTATGCGCGCGTGTATCTATGTACATATGTATATACATTATATGTATGTACAATAGATACTCATTTATATACGTCCGTTTGAAGCACCATTTTCGTTATTCTTTCTGAAGACGGTCTCTGCGTAGTCTAAGAAACTTGGTACCTTTCTATCTCTTCAGAACTATTTGCATAGAAAAAGTTGTAGATACATCATAGATACGTACATATACATAATGTATATAGATACTTCTGGTGGCTCAAAAGAAACTTTAAGTAGGTACCTATCCACTTTTGCTTGTATTTTCTTCAAGGATAAAGATGAATCATTCTCTTGATAGCTATAGATGGCAGGTAGATAGATTGAATACCTTACCTAGGTTTCTACTGAAAACGACGCATCACATCGCTCCACTTTAGCCATTTTGAAATATGTATGCACTTCCTCCCTTCTCCGCGACAACGACGACACGACGACGAACAGTTCGGTGGGTGGGAGAACAACTCGTATTGAGACGCGGTTTATCCATGAAAATTCCATTTTTCGCCTTGCGTTTACACGTAAACGCACATGGCACTCTGGCTCTTGCGTTTGTGTCAACCAAGATGACGTAATGAGGTGTTAAATGCAAGAGAAATAATGTTTACAAAAAAGGAATTCCATCTAACTGGCAACATTATGCGCACGCAACATACGAATACGAGTACTCGCCTCGCAGACAAGACACAAGTCACTTCCCCAACAACACATCATTAACTGTTTCTGTTTGCCATTGCCCATTGCCTTGCCATTCCTGTGCATGAGGCTAAAGAGAAAATGCACACGGAAGAGAGTGCAAATTCGTTTGCACTTTTCATGCAAATATCGAAACAGTTTTCTTTCTCATTTTCCTGCATTTGCCGCTGCTGAAGCTGAGGCCGACGACGACGAGCGACGAAGAACGGTGATTATAAAGTGGAGAGTGTATAGGTGCGTAGCGTATAGTGGACGCTCATACTGCTGCATTTTGTTTCAATTGCTTTTGCACCCTCGTCGTGCTCGTCGCTCACCGCCTAACAGTGGGTTGGGTTTTAATTTGGTTTTCGGCTTTGCTTGCATGCGCTCGTTCTTTCTCTTTCCCTTTCGATGCGTTTTTTTATGTTTGCAATGGCCAGCAGCAGCGGTCGGGGAAGGAGAAGGAGAAAATCGGCGTTGGACGTTCTTTGTATGTAATACGCCGCCGACAACGACGACGGTTGTGGCGGTGCAGTGTGTGCGAAAGGGAGAGCGCCAGAGAACAGAGCGAAGGCCAGAATAAGATGCAGTTGCACACACTGTCCTCCTTGTGAGTGAGTGTTTGTTTGTGTGTGTGTGTGTGTGTTTGTGATTTGTGTTGAGAGGAAGAAGAGAAGAAACACACAAACAACAACTACATGACAACGATACCTATTGGAAATCGCAACGCAATGGTCGCCATCCTGTGGTGTTGTTGTTGTGCATGTGCATTTTTTTTCTCTGGGTTTCGCACAGAGCCACCAATGGAGTGGGCTGAGTGGGCTGTGCTGTGCACGCTAGCCCCCACTCTCTGCTGGTGCTCTTATATACAACGACGGTAACCGAGTGTAATTTGTAAGGCTAATCCAAGTGTTGTGTATATTGATGTGAGGCTGGGTTCTGGGTTGCGCGTCGGTGGAGGTTAAGGGGAGGAAAATGCGTTTTTTCTGCAGAGGAAAATGCCCAGTAAGTTGGAAATGGAATTGGAATTGGGATGTGTGTGCGTATGTGTGAGTGATACCTATATACATAGGCTGTGCTCTGATGCATGCGTAAGGGATATTTTGAGTTGCTGCGCTGCTGAACCGATGCGATGCGATGGCCTGGCCTGGCCATGGAGGAAAGTGGAAGTTGGAAGGTGGAAGAATCGGTTGTGGTATTGGTGTATTGTGGGGAGTATGTAATAATTGAAGGTGCATTTTTGCCATTTTTCATTTGTTTTTATTTTCTTTTGATGGTGCATTTTTTTTCTTCGTTTTGGGTTTTCATTCGTCCAATTGATTGAGAGTGCGTTTTTTTGTACTTGCATATATACTCGTATGAGGAAGGGTAGTTAAGATAGGTAGATAGGTATAGAAGTGTATTGGGGGCCTAAAAAATTCGATTGGGGGTGTGTTTTAGTTTTTTTTTTTTTTGTTTTTTTGATTTTTCTTCCAAGGACTTTGAGTTGGGTATTTTTTTTAAGAGGAAAATGGGTATCGGTGTTTGTGTGTGAGTGTAGAGGTGCCTTTTTTGATGCAGATACTTGGTACCTGTATGTAGGTGCCTATAGGAATTATTTCTCAGAAAATAATTTTCGGTAAATTCCCTTATAGATACTGGTAAATGTCTATCTATAGGATGAAAGAATATTATACGAGTAGGTACTTGGTACAAAAATTAACTATTGAAAGGCTTAGGTACAAGTATGAGGTTTTTCTACAAAAACAGTTATTATAAATAAGAGAGTATTGATTTATATAAAAGGTTAATAAATTAATGATAAAGGGTGCACTTAAGAAAGGAATTATATTTGAAAACTATTGTTGTTACCTTAATTTGGAAACAGGTAAGGTTTTTCGGGCTGTCCAATAATACATGACGTAGGTAAGGTACAGTTCATAAAATACAATGGAAAAGAGACTGCAACAAAGGGAGAAATACAATAACCAAAATATTTTATATAATATTATTTAAATATATGGGCGATAATGTATTGGTTGGCTTAATAGTGCACGGTGACGTGGACGTAACATTTTTTTACATTGTCTTCAGTTTTCTACATATGCGAGTACAGGAAATTGGAGTTAAACAGAAAAAATAAATTTCTTATTATTGAAGATACATTTTTTAACAATGTTAGTAAATAATGTTTTGGATTGAAATAAAAAATGTTTTCGAAAGTAAGTAGGTACCTAAGTGTTTTGAAAAAGTAAAGTAGGTGTGTATAGGTAGTTGAGTTTTGTATTCACATTACTTATGTATAAGAAACTTATAAGTCAGATATGGGCTGTTGGAATTGTGACGTTAGCTACTAGTGCAACAAAATGGTTTGTTTAAATTTCACATTTAGCAGGTATAAACTAAGTACATACACAAATACATACGTAACAATTAAAAATTTATTTGATTGGTATTGTGACTGAGAATTATTTATGGAATGTATTGTAAAATTTTGGATGACATTTTAAATATAATAACATGTGATTCAAAAGTAACATGACTTTAACCCTCTGACTTGACTTTATTCTAGCAATGCTGACGTGAAATTTGGACATCATAAATTTATTATGTAAATGTAAAAATTAACTTTTTTTTTCATCTCATTCACATTAAATTGTTAAAAAGAGAAAATAAAATGAGGAACAAATTAATTTTTTTTAATGTGTGCCTCAAAATAGAGTCGTTTGAACAATGCTTTTAAATATCTAACTTCAACTTTAAGAAAAAAACTTTGAAAATTAAATTTAATTCAAGAACTCTGATTCTTTTTTTTAAATTAACTAAAAAAAGTATATTTCCGAAAATGAATGGCCCATTACAAACTCGTAGCCTTAGTAATTTACGGAGAGAAAAAAAAGTCTAAAAAGTAATTTTTAATTCTTTGACTCAAAAACCTTAAAATGTGATTTCCTTGTTTCACTTTCTTTTTAACTTTTAAATCGGGTTTTATAATATTTTTTAACTAGTTATAACTTTGGCAAATTGCAACTGACTTTTAATTTTGTACTTCAATTTTTACAATTTCAGTTTTGTAAATCAAACTGATGTTTCTTTAAAATGATATGGTATTTTTATTATATTTTAAATTATTGGCAAGCATGTGCAAATATGCCTAACTAAACTAAATAACGTTTCCAAATGATTAGGCTTGAAACTTCAACGGTAATTGTTACCCATGCAGGATGCCAAAATTTTGTATGCAAAACTATAAAAAAATTATCTTCAAAGACACCAACTCTCTATTTTTTGTTTTCATTTTTTCACTTCAAATTTATATTTTGATTACCATTTTGATAAATTGTATATGGTCCAAAAAGATATACAAAATATGACCTATGCTTTGGATAGGCAAACCGATACAAACTTTTGTATGTCTTCTTAAAATACTTTTATTCATTGAATAACATTAAATTCCCCATCTGCTTAAACATAAGTAATTCAACGGTCATCACAAAGTTTATTACATCGTTACCAAAACTAGTTTTTCTTAATTTTTGATTTCAACAACAATTTCGTGATATTTCGATCTGAATTTCCATAAAAAAATCAATTCAATACTACTAATTTGTAAATATTTAGAATGCTATAGATTTTCATTGTATGGGCCCTAATCTTCTCCCAGTTCCTTAAAATTAAGTACACACATTTATTTCTTTAAAAATTAAATTCTTATCATTTCTAAAGGTAATTATTTTTTGTAATTATGTCACTCAAACTTGTCAAATTTTCGGATTACTCATGAATTAAAAAAAAAAAATAATTTCTTGTCACACTTCGACTTCACTCATATTTTTCGAATATAAACTTTCAAATAAAATAACTTCAAATTGTTACTTTCAAACATTTTGAAATTTTATAAATAAATATAAAATCATAAAAGAACTTGAAATCAATATCATTACTCGTTCTCGAGATACATATTCGAGTAAAAAAACAATTGTTCCCAATATATTGCCTATTATATTATTTCTGTAGGTTTTTACTTTTTTAAGAAACCCGTCAACTGAATTACTTTATTTAAATTTTACCACGTATGTAGTTGTCAAAAACGTATATAATATAGCTACATAGAATAAAATGTATCTTAAGTTATATAAAATAATTGCTTGCATTTAATTTTACAGTGCAAACCGTTTACAATAAATTCTCATGGAAGCGATTTTCTTTGTTATTATTTTGACGTAAATTTCACCATGCTTTATGAAACTCCAATTAAAAAAATCTTTAATCCAATTTGAAAAACACAGGCTTGAAATTAATTTCCAACATACTAAATCAAAGCTCTATTTAGCTGTTTTATTGTTTTCTGTTTTATTTTGCATAAATAAAAATAATACTAATAATAAAAATAATAATAAATAACAATAATTTATTATAAATATTTGTATCTGTCAATTTTAGCAGTTTTAAATAAACTTAAAGACGCATCAAGCCCATTTTCTTATACTGTAACACAATTAAAAAATCATTTTCAATCATATTCTATTTATCAAGGAAAAAATATTTTATTAAAATTCAGTTTTTACCAATGAAAGACCCCATAAGTCTGCACCTACATAAAATGGATTTCACACGTTCATTTACTAAACTTTAAGTGTCAAAATGTAGCCCAACATAAAAATTTTAATCTACATTTTAACTTAATGGCCATCTGGTGCCAGAATTGGTAACTGGTCTTAGCGACTTTAGAGGATGAAATAGGAGTAAATTTCTTGTAGGAAAATACTCCCACATTTTGTGTGTTATTTTTATAAGTCGTATTTATTATACTTGTCTTATTCTGGACAGTCTTGAAAATGTATCAATAAAAATTGTGTTTTGACAAGCATGTATTAAGCGAGAATCAGATTGACACAATAATTTCAACAGAAAATTTGACAACCACATCCCTCATTTTAGACCTAGTTGTTTTAAATGACTTTGAATACATTAACACAGCTAGATCGACATCAAGATCAACGTAAGACCTACATCCTAATTTTCATCTTTCATGTCGCTATGCAAATGCTGCCAACTTTAAGGCGAGATTTTTCAAAGTTGTTTCATGACATTATTGGCGAAAAAACTAGTATATAAAAAGTGTTTTGCTAATATGAGACATCATACTTTCTTTTTTTTTATTTAAATCAACTGTGGTCACCTTATTACACATAAAATGACACTTTTGGCATTCAATTTTGTTTTAAAGTTGTAAACTGTTTAAGGAAATGTAATAAACAAGAAAGAAAACATATCATTATTGCAATAATTTTAGTTATGAACTATAAAATAATAAATAAATAATGTACTATCAATCCCTTAAATATGTTGCTCCTCTCTGGTTATTTAATGCAAAAACTAGCATCCGTTTTAAAAAAAAGGGTATTCATTAATCTTACCCTATTTAAATATGACATTTTAGAAAAAAAAATAATTTTTCTCCTTCTGGCATGTTTCTTTTTCTTATCCTCACTAGGCAACGCCATGTTTTGACATATCGCATTTACCACATGAAGTTGAATAATATGTTCGTCTTCATATCCTGTATTCAAGTTGACAATCAGCATTTTAATATTTTGTCTCTTTTTGACAATTGTGAAATCTGTATTCTATATCCTCCTCTGTTAGTCCACTATATCTCACCTAAATTACACTTAAAATTGTACTACAAATGTTTAATCTACACCCAATTTTCTATTTGGAAAGTGTACTAATAAAATCGATAATTATTGCTTATGTGACTTAATTAAATATTAAATAAAATACAAACATTCTAAAAATAAATACAATTACATCCAACATCATACCACAGAAGATATGAAATCAATTCTTCTATCCCATTTCAGTGTGTAAGCCCAGCGAACAACCAATTTTCAACTTCACCAAAAGCTGGAGTGTAAGAAAACCGCTGTCATTCCACCACGAGCAAAGTATAGACAGCTGTTCCCACCATATTGCCATCGATGTGTCATTTTTAAAGTGAATTCAAAGTGCGGTCTGAAAAAATTCAATTTATTGTTTGTTGTTTATTAAAATATTTAATATTTGCACGGCAAATAATTTAATTTTACTGCAATAAAATCAATCCTCATTATTCGGTAAGTGTTGTGTTATAAAAAGTGTTACATCAAAATTTCTTAATTCCATTGAAAAATATAAAATAAAAATCGCCGCAAAATCCAAAAGAAAAATTGCGTTGAAATTATTTTTCCCTGTGAAACCAACCAACTTCATCGTCGTCGTCGTCGTCGTTGTTCTTCTTGTTCGTCGTTGTCGTCGTCGTGCATGTAGCTGGAAGAAGAGAATTCTCCATTTTGACTTTTCTTTTTGATTTACTTTGGCGTGAAATATAAGTAAATTAACATTGAATGTGCTAATTTCATTTGGAAATTACTTTGATTTCTGTTGGAAAATCAATTGATTAACGTTTATGCAATGGTCTTTCCCTTTTTCGTTGATTTTCAACGACGACCATGGTGAGTGTCTGTTGCTAGAGCAGGCGCCGCTTTTGTTGGATTGAAAAATCAATAAATTTCCTCGATGTTTGTCGCTGCAATTCACTTGAATTGATGGAAATAGGGAGACCATACAATGCTTGTACCTTTGTGTCACCAATTATCGGAAAAAATTGTTACAAAACTTGGAATAAGGCTTGATTAGGTAGTTCTTCGCTATTGCCCCTTTGTTCGTTTCTCCTATCGCCCTCCCTCTCTTTCCTACACACCAAGGTGGGTACTTGAATGAGCGGTTTCTAATTTGATTCTCGAAAATTCGCACGATTCGAAGATTCTCCTTTGTTTATGCTGTGACTGTGACATGAGACCGCGACTGAGGCTCGGGCAGCTAGGCCAGGTAGAAGTAGATGGAAGTGTATAATTTGTTTAAACAAAGAAAACCCATTGCGCGAGAAGGCTTCGGCCTTCTCCACTCCATCCCTTGGCTCAAGTTTATCTCTTTTTTTATTTCTTGTTTTATTTAACTTTCTGGTTTAGATTTTGTGTTCGCCACCGATGTGATGTGATGTGAGTGAGTCATCATCGTCATTATCCATCCAGCGCATAATCAGAATCAGAATATTTTATTTTTTGTTTTATTACACGAAGGTCATTGTTGTCTGTCGTATTTGTGGACGGTCACAAGGCACAAGGCTCGTTCGCTTGTCCGTTCGCATGTGAACTCACACTTCAATTAAAATCTAAAGTTCAAGCTAAAGTACCTGCTATGTATTATCCTTTGTGACGTGAGAATTGTCAACTACACTCCAGTGTGTTGAAATTGACAATGAAGGTCGACTGTTACTTAATTAGATTGTCGACTGTCGTGTGTGTGAATAAGATTTATGAGTATCATAACGGTATCTACTGATTACTTGCAGACGTAACACTTTTTTTTGATTTAAAGTTACAATTTATATTTTTACTTTACCTTCCACAATTTAATACAAGTCTAAGGAGACATTAAGATTTGAGGGCTTTAAGTTTTGTGATGATAATAATGACAATGATCTTTGTTTTGCAGAAAGCAATCCTTCCAATTCACTCAATGAAAACTATTTTTTTTTTTTGAGTGAGTGAGAATGAAAAATAAAAAATAAAATGATTTGTTATCTAAAAACGTGTTTTATATGAATTTTGAATAGGTACGTAAGAATAAAAAAAAAAGACTCATGATCATGGATGGTTATATTGGAATACTTGCAGCTTCCTCTGCTAAATTTGGGGACTTTAAGTCCATAAAAGTGTACTGTAGCTCAAACTTTTTGATGGTGCAACGAGTTGTTCTTATGTTTTTTTACAACTGCCAACATTTTAATAATATTTTATACAAGTATTATACAATTTATACTAAACTGGCAAACTGGTGATTTTAGATATACATACATATGTACCTGGGTAAAATTAAAAATTGGAAAACCATCATTCAGATATTGCTTTGTAGTCATCTATACATTTTAGGTTCTATCCTGATGTTTGTTTAAATATAACGGCGTCTATTATTACCTCATATTTATTCTGCTCAAGTCACTTAAAACTGAAACTTTGTCGTTAAACTAGTCCCACTTATAACTTATTTTACTGTTAGCTCAATAAACCATCATACTTCTCCACATACATATTTCTTTTTTTAAATTTTAATATAATCGACGTCATATTCATACATACCAATCTGAGATCAAATCGCTTACCCGATCTAAAACCGTCTGGCAAGTGCATAACTTTAAACTTAATGTTTCTTCAAAAAAAAAAGTCAAATAAGTTTGTGTTTTTTTATTTTTCCTGCTTTACATTTGAATAAAAATCAAGAATCTTCTCAGTCGTCTTCTTCTTTTTCTTGTTCCTTTTGCATCGTTGGCCAACGTAAAAGTTTCTTCTTGGTCTTGGATGTTTTCTTCAAGGACGTGAAAAGTTTTCTTCTGTTCTGCAGTTTGTTGCTTGTAGTCAGTCGTCTGAACTAGTTTTCTTCGTTCTATATCCTTTTCCGTTTCCCTATATAAACATACATATATACATAAGTACAAAAATATATTCTCCACCGTCGTCGTCGTCGTCGTCGCAGTCTCATATATGAATCAATTCTACTTCGACACTCAAACTTAATTTCACTCCCGTTCCAATAAAAAGCGAAAGCACATCCTCCATGAAGCGTGTACCCGTTTTAAGTATTGTAAACTACTGCAAAACTTTAAAGGATGTGCTGTGCATCAGACCAACACTACGTTATATATACTTTTCCAACACAGGAACACAGAGAACCCATTCATCCTTTTCTCTGGTCTCGTTTTCGTATCACATCACCACACCGGAAGATTTCACTTAAAGTGTTTATGTTTCATTTACATCCCATTATCTCGGAGAAAAGAGAACTTTAAACGCGTTTAAAGTTTTCTGTCTGGCTGGTATGGTTTGGTTTGGTTTTGTTGGAATGGTTGGAACTGGTAATGGTAAATGGGGTACATGGAACATATAGTACATGGTCCTGGTTGGTGCTGGTATAGTAAACTAGTGAAAGTAGTTCCTTTTCTGCTGCTTTATATACACATATGTAGTTGCACAGCGGTGGCGACGTCCTTGCCGCTGTCGTCATCATCATCGTATAAAGTAAGTTGAAAAGACCGAGAATGCAGTTAATTGTCCTTGGAAATTTTCATTGCATCCTTACTCAAAAAAAAAAAGCACAAGAGAAAGTCATAACAATAAGTGAAAAGATGTTTTATATTTTTTCCATTTTATTTTATTGTGTGTACTAATGGAGGAAGGATGAAAATTATTTGCGATTCAGAAGAAGGGAAGGAGGAAGATTAGTGTTAAAGTTTTTGTTTTTGTTCAAAAGTATTAAGTGGAGAGCAAAATTAAATAAAAATAATTAAGTACATTAAAGAAATGTCAGTTATAAAATTAAACTAGTTTCCTTTATGAGGCACAAATTTAGTTTTTGTCTAATATGTTTAACTGTATATCATTTAGTACTTATATAGTAATCCTTAAATTAGTGCTAAATATTAACATCCTCGCCCTAAATTCCCCCCATTCTTTCTGTCTATTTGCAGGAGTTGGTGTGAAATCAGCATTTAGCTCCATAAACAACCACAGAACAAAAAAAAAAACAAAAAAAACTCAAAATGTCCAGCCTACCACGTCGTATCATCAAAGAAACCCAACGTCTTATGCAAGAGCCAGTGCCCGGAATTAATGCAATCCCAGATGAAAACAACGCCAGATATTTCCATGTCATTGTGACCGGACCAAATGACTCACCATTTGAGGGTGGTGTCTTCAAATTGGAACTCTTCTTACCCGAAGACTACCCAATGTCAGCACCAAAAGTTCGCTTTATTACAAAGATTTACCATCCGAATATCGATCGTTTGGGGCGCATTTGTTTGGATGTGCTTAAAGACAAATGGAGTCCAGCATTGCAAATCCGAACCATATTATTGTCAATTCAGGCGCTCCTCAGCGCTCCCAATCCAGATGATCCACTGGCCAATGATGTCGCCGAACTGTGGAAGGTGAACGAGGCCGAAGCTATTCGAAATGCCCGTGAATGGACCCAGAAGTATGCCGTAGAAGACTGAGCTGAGTTCTGAGCTGCGGCTGCCGCCAAAAAGCGCGGTTTCAGTGCAAAATTCGATAATTAAGAAATTAAAAAAAAATAAATAAAAATAAATTATATAAACAAAAACAAAAATAATCATCATCTTAAGAAGAGGAGAGATATACATCAATTAATAATAATTAAAAACAAAGAAACACATATTTTGTATCGTTTTTATTTTTTCTATTATTTAATTACCATTTATTTGTCCTTATTAGTCTACGTATATGATTTTTTTATATTATTTTCTCACCTTCTTTTTAATGTCATTTCTTCTTCTTCTTCTTGTGCTTAAGTGAAAGGAAACACTAAAACAAAAAGAAACAAAAAAAATGTCGAAATTAAGGGTATGAATATAAAATAATGATTATTATAGAAATGATGAACATAATAGAAAAATAAATTATAAAAATAATAAATACTACAAATAAACAAAAATGCAAGTCAAACACAATGGAATATGATGATATAGTTAGAAAGAAACAAATAACGCGAATGAAACGATGATAAAAACAGTTAATAAAAATAAAATGAAAATTTTTCTTGGTTTTTCTTGGAAAATTTACCAAACAAAATTTGAAATGTGTTTTTTATTTATACATTGGAAATATTATGGTTATCTTTTTAGGTATAAAAATTTTAAGTAAGTATTAATATACATACCAATGAATGCAATATATTGAACCAGGGAGTTGTGGGCAGATACAAATTAATGAACTCGTCATAAAAGCTCAAACCGTGGAATTCAAAAGAGAAGATTTAAGAAAGAGTAGCGTATGCCAAATATTTTTTTTTGCAAAGTAGTAAGTATGGATCAGGATTAGACGAAGCCAATTAACGTTTCGACTCCGCTTTTGACCTAAAGCAAGTACCAAAAGGTTGTGACATGTTTTTGAAATAGAAATTAAATAGATCAATAAATTGGAAATAAGTAAACGAAAGTCCAAAAGCAACAAAACACATTTGGCAGCAATTTTTATTTCATTTGCCTCCTTCCTTTGGGTGTAGCTGAGTCCTCTTCAGTAGATGAAAACCATAATCTAGTACCATCATCTATATCTACTTATGACCTCATGCGTGAGTAGATGAGCACAGTTGTTAAAACACGAGAAGCCACTAGTAGGTACCTACTTTTCCATCTTAAAGGAACGCGGCTATTGTCACTTAATTGTTAAATAATAGAGACTGGGATTTAAGACAGCCAATTTTGAATT
This sequence comes from Scaeva pyrastri, assembly GCA_905146935.1. Taxonomy (NCBI): domain Eukaryota; kingdom Metazoa; phylum Arthropoda; class Insecta; order Diptera; family Syrphidae; genus Scaeva; species Scaeva pyrastri. The sequence goes on along the minus strand of LR989929.1, from coordinate 8,789,121 downwards.
TTTTTAAATATGAGTGGGACAAAGTGGAAATGATTGAAAAATATTTTGGCTTTACAATGTAATGAGAACCAAAGACATCTTTTGAGTAAAGTTCTACGGACAAACCGTAAACTTTTAAAAGTAAACTTTTTTTTTTAATTTTATATGTTTGCATTCTGAGGTAAGGAGGTAAATATCACACATTTCAATCTCCCTCCTTTTATACGACATTTCCAACTTTAAAAATATTTCGAAACTGCTTACCTTTTGAATTTTTAAATGTGTTTAGAAATTTTTTCTTCATTGATTTCATCTCTCAAACCACCAATTTTTTGGACAAAATTTCATAAAAAAATATTTAAATAACCCTTATTCTCAGCCAAACGATATAAACTCCTCCTAATTCTTTCCTGAAACATGCACATTCTCGACATTCGGGTATATAGAGCCATCAAAAATGCATTTTGTCTGAAAGGCTGTTATGAAAGTTTTTTTAATCGCATTTTTATTTATTTAATTTTTTTTTTCTTGAAAATCTCAACTCATTCACTCACTATACGTGCTTCAGTTCCTTGGACTTATGTGCTCCATATACCCGCCGCCGGATAACAAACACAATTCCTTTCAAGGACCATAAAGATATCAATCTTGGACATGATTTCGAAAAATTTTCAAATAAACATTTATTTAAAAAAAAAGAGAAGAAAATAAGTAGAAGCACCGAACAAACTTTATCCATAAAAATTCCATTGCACACCGAAAACTGATATGTGGGTCCTTTTGGCTTAAGGGTTATGTCCAAATCTGCCCCAACCTTTAAACCGTCATCGGGTGAGGCATCGTGCGGCGGCGAGGTTTGGCGGGTTTAACAAAAATTATCTCTCAATAAACTTTTCGGGAAAAAACTCGTGCCGGCCAAAAACCCAACCGAAAATCCTTTCGCGTAGGTATTCTCGGTTCGGTTTTTCTGATCCTGGTATGCATTCGAAGTGGGCGGTTAGTTTAGAATCCTTTTTTGGGATCGGGACTGAATTTTGTGTATCTATGCTTTTATTTGTAATTTTGAGGCTTATTGCAAAAACGGAGGGAGTTGCGGCTGTGTAACCACTTTCCACCGCACACGAAACAAAATAAAGTACAAAATATCGAAATATCGCACCTGGAGATGGGCCAAGTCTCCTCCATGCATGCGAGAGGGTAGGCGGAGTGGCGGTAAGGAGTTCTCAGCTACGAAAGGACTTTTTATTGCATTGCATTCATATCGCCTTTTGAATTCCTGTCCATAGCCGAATATTTCTCGAAAAAATACCAAAGGTAGCTGGAGAGGAGGCGATATGGTGGTGGTGGGTGTTGCTGTTGCGGTACGGTAAACAGTGCGGTGCGGTACGGGGCAGCCCAGCAGGAGGGAGCTATAGGGTGTATTGAATGGGCTTCTCGATAGTTCTTTGGGGTTGTTGGGAGCGGTGGATGGTGGGTGTGATGGCGGCAGGTTGCTGGTAACCATGTGTATCGGGCTTTGTGGCATTAAATTCAAGAACATAACTGCAGTTTTTCGCTTTTTATACGTCTTTTTTTTCTTCCTTATGTGTGGGTGCCCTAAAGTTTTTATTTTTGTTTTCTTTTGAAAAGAGTGGCATAACATTTGACGTCTCCAGTGCGATATTTTGCCAAAAAATGTTTTCGAGACGTGCTGTTACGTGACGAAGACGACCCACGTTGGCGATGCATGGTTTCAAGAAGAGAGGTGTAAGAGTTTTTCCAATGACATTGTGCGGAGGAGGCAGCACAGCGACCTGCGGCGGGAGTGGCTCTGGATGTGTAGGTTAGGTAAGAATATGGAATAAAAAGGGTATATATGTATTTGGCTGAATCATAAGTGCACTTTACTTTTTTCGATATGCCAGCTTGGAGAAATTTATTGAAGCTTATTTTTTTGTTCGCATGTTTTCAAGAAAATTGGCACTAAAGAAAAAACAAAACTGAAAAGAAAAAACTTAGATATGAACTGCAATAAAATGTTGACGTAGGGAGTCTTAAGAGCCTAAGTTAAGAACGTATTTGTGTTCCTGGTTCCTGCACCTCCTCAAAATAGCAAGAAATTAAAATAAGTGGTAATTTTTTAAAGAATAGCAAATATTAAACATGAGAGCAGAAAAACACAGTTGCAGCCATCAATTTTTGTGGGAGTTCTAAATACGATTGCAATGCAATGGGACAAATAGTGTTGGAAGTTTAAATATTGAACCACATTATACATATATTCTGCATAGAAAAAAGGCTGAATATTCTTTCGCCTCTCTCTTTTCAGAAGCAAAAAGAAGTATTTCATATTGTGAATAATTATAAAGGGTAAGAAATGTACATAACAAAGATTCAATCGCTTCGGAAAAAATAACCTACATACATATAAGATAACGTTATTATCAGAATTAAAAATAAGTTCCGTTTTTTTTTCAATCAAACCTAGTGAATTAGGCAGATTTTGTGGTATGTATTTTTTCAGGAATGCGCATCATTACCTAATCATGTAAGCATAAGAAATACTCGCATACTTGCTGAATAATTTTCCGTACAAAAAATGTTCCACATACGCCACAGCATACAATTTCAGTAACTTAATGCAATGACTTTTTATAAAGTTGAAGTCTTTTTGATATATTAAATCAGTTCTTGAACACAACTACATCGAACTATTCAATCTTCAAGACTCTCCCAAAGCAATGAAAATGTACTTCAAAAAAAAAATTTTAATCCGGTTATCATAATATAAATCTCTTTACAATTTGTATCTTCGACAGTGTGTTCAAACTATTGACGTACAACAAATCTACCTGGACAGTCAAAAGATTACAGAAATCAATGTTTTTTTGGAAAAAATCGTAAATTTTGCAAAATTGGCATTTAAACTTCTTCAAAAAATGCATAAGAAAAAAGTCTAAAAAGTGACCATTAAAATATGTATCCAGAGTTTAAAAGGTCCACAATTCTAAACAACTTTTGTACCTAAGTTGAGTTCCTTTGAGTTGAGCTGGAAACGGGCATCATTACTGGAAAACAAACTTCAAATAATTAGACCGCATTTTTCCTGGTTTTCAAAATACAGATAATTTTAAAATATTGATGAGAAGCGTGCGTTTCCATGTTACAAGACTCTATGGAGGTGAGTATGGCATGATCTGTCAAAAAAAATCTTATGAAGAAATCAAGTCTAAGTGAACCACTCTACACACTTACAAACATTATGTACATATTTTGTGAACAATTTTTTAATTTAATTCTTAAGTTCTTAAAAAAAAAACTACATACGTGTTTGATAATTGGATTCGTAATCGCCCCACTACAAAAGGCAAGACTCCAACTTTTCAAAATAATGAAAATTAGAACTCCAGTCTAAATTCCATATCACCTTAAAAATAGAAAACTGTATTAAATAGGAACCTTTTTTTGATACAATATTTTCAAAACTGTTAAACAATTCGCAGTTTTAAACTCTTATCTCACTTCTAAGGTGCTTGAGTTAAGTTCACTTTTTATTTCTAGTTAAAATGGGCTTTAAATAAATTGACTACTTGGCTATTTAACATTTGTCTAAAAGGAAAACCACTTCCCTACTAAGATTATTCAGTAAAATTTTGAAAAGTAGCCAAAAATGTATTAGGTTAACTTTTCTACACACAACACGGTTCATGCCATAAGGTCACCACTAAAACATCCATGAATTAAATCCTAAATTTCCTGCTCTCTTATACATAAATCCTTTTAAAGTGCTTCCTTCGTTTTATCAATCTCATTATTGTCTACACCGCTTGACTGAAATAACTTTTTACACCAACAAGCGTAAACGATTAACCATCTCAACTTTCATCAAGGATCCGCTGATGCACATTCAAACCAAGAAGACAAAGTTTTTCCACAAAACACAAGTAGGTATTAAAATAGAAAAAAAGGAATAAAATAAAAAATAAAGATGAAAAAAAAAAATAAATAAAAAAAATAATAAAACGCTGATGCAACGACCTTGGGAACTTTACAAGGTTATAACGAGAAAAGCGAGTCCTTTGTATAGGTACACAAAGAAAAACGAGAATCGCATCACATACACACAAACATACAAACATAAACCGTGCCATACCTATAGTATATACAAACTGAGCAGGAATAAAGAGCGCACATAACTTCCTCCCACCGCCATTGGTATCGCCATAGCATCACACCTCTCAAATGCAATTCAAGCGGCATTCCCTGCTTTGGCAAAACACTCTGCTCCGCTAATGCTAACGGCTAAGGAGTTATAGGAAGGAGGAAGGAAGGTGCAGAGGGGGAGGTGATTAACATAAAACTCCATTCTCAATGACAACCCAAAGTCATTCCGAATGCAAATGATGCTGATGTCCCATCCCAACTCTAGATGCAGTTTCGCTCACTGGCCCGTTCACTAAGCAAACTAAAGCACCACCAGAGCCAGAGCGGAGCGCTGCCGAGTGAACAAAAAATAAGGATTCACCTCTCTGCATTTCGCCGTCGGACAATCGAATTCCATGGCGCATTTCACCGTCGGCACCGGTTCAGGAATTTCCGTGAGCTCGAGCTGGAGCTGGATCCATGAAATTGAAACAGAAAAAAAAAATGGAAAAAATGGGAAAATAGAAAATATTCCTTAAGAAAACATAATTTGCTCCTCATGTTGCGAGGGAATGTTATTGCCCTCTTTGAACACACACCCATAGTCAGGATCAGGACGAGAAAAAAGGTTAAAGGACCAAAATAACTAGGGACTCAAAAAAAAAAGGACACAAAAAATTGCAAGCAAAACCAGAAACATGACTCTCTCTGATGTGCTGAAGTAAACATGCAGCTTTTTCATACCGAGACCGACAGCAAGGACGTGGCGGTGTGGTGTGGCAGTGGCACTATGGTACTATGGCACTGGCAAAGGTACCGGCATATATCCAGAGGATAGGGGGAATTCTGGCTAAAAAGGCCACACCCTTGCACTGGCTTCTGATTGGTTCCTGGTGTGCGGAAAACTTTCGCTAGAGTCCTAAACACGGAGCACATTTTTGTTGCTTATTCTCAAAGCTGTTGTTTTAATTTTGTTTATTGTTTTCGTTTTCGATTTTGTGTTTTTTTATTTTTGGGCAGAGTTTTTTTTTTTTTTTTGTGGGGGGTCCAATACCACCCGCCTTCCTGGAACATTACAAAAAACTAAAAAAAAAAACTATAGTTACTCCATTGATTGCATTTGTGTGTAGGCTAAGTTGTAGTTTTGCTTTTAGGGAATAGCAGGAGTAGGAGCAAGAGCACAGCCATTACATCGTTTTTTAGGACGCACTCAGGACACACATAAACACCCGCACACGAACCGTATACCCGTACGTACATAGCATAAAAACGGAGTTAGGATAGACCATCAGGCCAGGACATAGTACTCGTAGGTATAGTAGATCCATTGGAAGTCTGGTCCTGGTTCTCGGATAACAAGAACAACACTACCTATAGCCTCTACGAGTATATCCTTCTTTGCTTGGGTCCTTCTATGGAGCATGCATCCATCGCCATCGCATCGGTTTCGTGCCTTTTGACATTCCTCCAGCATTTATCCTTACAAAATGATGTTTTTGCAAGGAATTGAAGGAGCATGCTGGCACTGCTGATGCTGATGCTGAAGGATGATGGCAAAACGGCTAAATTGTTCGAGGAAAATGGTTAGTATCGGTATACCCACACTTCATATACCTATAGAACGCAGGAAGATGGTTGGATATGGGAAGTGTGGGGTTCGTGTTTTCTATGAATCGAAGAAGGTACTTCGATGACTATGACGACGACGACGATGAAGGCGATGGCGACCATGCTCCATCAGATGAAGTTCCTTCGAAGTAAACAACGCACACAATTCATCCATTTTTGTTGTTGTTGTACTCGTTGGTATGCTTTGTTAGGGTATTTCCAAGGAGATCCCTAGTCGGGTGGAAGAAAGTGCCCCGGTCATGGTGTGGTCTTGCAAAACAAATATATCGAGTATAGTGTTGCCAATAGGATGAGACTTTTGGAAATTGTAACTGAAATATTTACCTAAAACAATAAAACAAAATGGTTGAGCGATGCACGCTGTTAAAAATTCTATAAATATAAATTGATAGGTACCTGGAATCTGGAATAAAATTTAAGTGTCAAAAAATAAAAGCAAAAAAATCCAGATTCTCAAAAAGCAGAAAGACAAAATTTTATCAAAATTCTTGGAACAATTTTTCAAGAAAAGAATTATTTGAACATTTCTCAAAAAATAATTTATAATTTCAAAAACAGTTTTTGTCATAATTATCTACATTATTATCTTCTGAGAGTTTTTAAAATATTTACAATGTTAAAAAAAGTATTTTTATAACCAAAATTAAGCAACCTAGGATCTACATAACTCGCAGGTAAATACAATTCTTGAAACTGTTCACCGAAGTTTCAATGGGGTGATTCATCTCAAGGTTTGATTTTCAATAGGCTTTTTGACAGATCAGTCTTATGAAACTGCTTTGTTATTTTTGTTCAGCATCATTTGGCAAGTCCTTCCTTGTCGTTTTAGGGGCTTGACTTATTCAACAAATTCCTGTATTTTACGTGAGGATCTATGGTCTAAAAGCGAACAAATATAAACTTTTACAAGAATTGAAGCCAAGCGACTTGAATTTGCTAGGTATTTTCAGTGAAAAGGCTCTGGAAAAACTGAATTAAAATCCGGAATTTTATAGTGCAATTTTGGTCAGTGATAAATTCCATTTCTAGAACAATGGAAACGTTAATAAAGTTAGTGGCATCTTTGGTCTACATTTCTTCAAAAATTAAGGCAATAAGACGGGTGCTACAAAACAACAGAGTGTGAAACAATGGACTTGTTGAGAAATCATTTTGGTCATTGTCTCAGGTCCTCCGGAATAAGCCAACTACGATTGACGGTTTGGAAGCCAACATGACTAGTGTCATTCGCGAGATATTAGCTGCTATGCTCGAACTAAGTCATCCAAAATTGGACCTTCCGAAAGGACCACCTCAGAAATAGTCGTGGCCAACTTTTATAAAATAATCATTCATAAATCAAACCTCATAATGAATCACCCTTTTTTTAATATTTCTGGTAGATAAATCACATTCAACGGTCAAGACGTCAAGAGTCTTAAGTAAAGCAAATGTTATGATTGTTATTATATTTATTTGGACATTTTTAAAGCTTACTGTTCACCAAATGGTTCCAAAGGTTTTCAAACGGTTTGCGTAGTGTATGGGGTCTATTAGCTTTTATGACGATGATTACACTAAAACTGGTACAGTGACTTGTGAGTATGAGGACTCTATGAGGACTCTCAAACAAAGAAGCTGAGATATGTACCTTAATTGTTGAGATATGAAAAAAGAAGATGTCTAGATTTTTTGGAGAGTAACTTGTCCTTCTTGTCACCAATACTCATAAGCTTGATTCGATATTAAATATTTTAAACTTCTTTTAAACAGGTTTAACAAGACTGTCATGTCAGAGGTCTGTCAACCTCAGCAGGGTCGAACATAGAACATAGTTAATCATTGCTTCAATAAGGCCGTCTCATATTTGAACTTAGACAATCCTGTGAAAAAGGAATGAGGTCCTTTTATTTTGTGATATGCATGTGAGTAGTTTTTGAGAAATTCTGGGTGTCCCTTTTAAAATTTTGAAATCAACATCATTTCTAATTTAAAGAAACGTACTAAAGTAAATATTTCTCAAGCAAATTATTAACATTAGCAACGCTGGATCTTTATATATGTACATACATATACATGTAGATATGTAGGTATGTTTGACTCTACTCATCTCAATCAACATCCTTATAACCTTTTCATTCCTTTTGAAGTAGATAAATTCTATCGCAAGGTTTTCCGTATCCTCTATGGACGGCTGAATGATTATAAATGCGATAATACTCCGAAGAGGTTTGAGGAACTACGTCCGTTTTTTTTCTTCTTTTTTTTTCGAATCCTTAATATACCGCAGTAACTATAGCGGTGGAAGTAGCGGTGGCCCAGTCATTACTAATAGACGTAGAAATTAGAATCTATGTGTACCCACCGAGGAAAAGAGGAAGAGGAGATGAGCGAGTGAATCCAGAATTTTTGCTAGTAATGCAGAATGAAGGTTGAAGGAAAAAAAAAAAGAGAAGAGAAGACTAACCTTCTACGACACGGACGGATAAAGGTACACAAATTCGACGTGAGACTCCATAATGCCTAAAGGGTGATTCTGCACGTTCCAGCCAAAAAACTCCCTCACCAGCTCACTCCCACAATCAACCCCACATCCACAGCCACACTCAGATCCACACTCAGACCCACACCTGGAAGGCTGGCAGTTCCTGAACCTTTCGGATCCAAAGAGTCTCTTGCTTTTCGTCGGTCTTACTCATTTTCCCCATCCATCACCGCACGGAGGGTAACGTAACGAATGAATTTAGTATATCGGTTGATGAATCTTTCCCATCTACCGTTATTCGTTTGGTAGGTTAGGTATACCTATAGCCTTTGTTTTCGACCATTTTGGTCTCTTTGCTCTAGTGCGATGTTCTCATAGCTCTGGCTCGGGTTCTGGCTCGGGTTCTGGCTCTGGTTGTTTCCTGTTTGCAATGGATTTTGTGAAACCAGGGGGTGGCGGTGGTGTAGGAGGGTTTGTTGGTCGTCCTCGTCATCGTTCCCGTCAGTCGGTCCACAGTTGTTATATCCTTGTGCATTTGAGTTAATCCTATTACATAAATAAAAAGCCTTGGTGCCACTGCCATCTCTTCTTGCTTGCCCACTCACACACACACACACACCCTCCGAATCCGACTCCGATTCCGACACGACCCAACGCACTACATCATCAACTCCTTTTCTCAGATATCCTTGAACGGGATACCACAGGGCTGGGTAGGGAGGTCTATATTTTTTTGATGACTGTCGAATGCATTCGTCTGGAAGGATGAAGCTGAAGTATCAGAGCAGAGCAGAGGCGGTCTACGAGTATAACACAAAACACACTGCTCTTGGATCGGAGAACATTCGAATGTGCGTGTGTCCGTGCAGTGTATTGATTTTCCCGACACAGAGCTCAGAACAGAAGAGGAGGCTCTCTGGAAAAGAGCCTGCAGGCAGCTTATCTCTCTATGTGTTTGCGGAGATCTGCGTGTGCTGCATAGTAAGCCATGTACACACTTTGCACTGCTACCATCGCATCGCATCACCGCACCGCAAACTATGGGTAGGTTGGTGTGTCTGAAAGAAAAACACATTGAAAATGGTAGCTTAACATTTTGACAGGAACAAAGGGAAGACGGGAGGACATTGCCAACCCTGTGGTGATTTCGCACGTACCAAGCCGTACCGTATACCATCAGTGCTAGAACAGAACCAGAGCTAGAGCCGCCTGAGCTAGAACCAGAACCAGAGCCAGAGCCCACGTAGACGATGCGATATCAATTAATGAATAGTGGTTGGCTATGGCCGGTGGGCTGGGTTGGGTTGGGTTTGGTTATGTATAGATATCCTTGTGGATACATCTCGAGTTCGAGTGTGTGTGTTTATTGCACATGCATATGGCTAACTGCATATATGCAATATAAGCCTGGCATTCTGAAAAGGGTTCGTAGGGGATGTTTGCCGTTTCGCAAGAGTGTGTTATCCTTCGAACGTTTTGGTACTTTACTTATTTTCGTTCATTTTTTTTTTGTTCGTACTGTGTTTATACCTTAGGTATACTGGCAACTGACATTTCATCGTTTTAGTCCTTGGGAATTTTCCGAATGTGTCGGCCTTTGGCTTGGTTTTATTATTATTTTTTTGTTTTGTTTTGTTATACCTTCCTATTTGAAGCTATAGCTTTGGAAGAAGAGGGTTGTATCTGTATCTGTGTTGTTGTTCTATACGTAGGTACAGCTAGGATACAACTGACGTTATAGAGGGCAAAAACTTTCAAAATGGCTGCAGATATGTATTTTTGGTATTTTTTCTGCGTTTCTTGTTTTGCATCAAGTCAGCTCAGCAATAGCAACAACAATACTCGTACCTAGTAGCAGCAGAAGCAGCAGCAGGATTCGCAGGATGCTTTTTCTTTTGTAAAATTTTGTGCACATGCACATATGCGATGCGAGGGTGAAACAACAATCATGTTTTGCACAGGCCGTTATTTGAAAGGAAAAAGGGGACCAATGCCCAATAGTCATTTAGTGGAAAAGTTCCTTTGATGGGTAATACTCTATACATGTGCAGTGCATGTATCTGAAGGTATGTACATATATAAAGTTGGCATAGGCATGTACAATGTACATATACAGAAACCGAAGTAAAATTTTGATTTTCCGTCGTTTTTTTTATCTACTGACTTGTACATGCTAAGCCGATTTTGTGAACGCCATTTTGTGCAAGGGTTCTTGATTTTTTTTTCTTCAAAACTTCTATTGTATGTTGCAGTATTTGGAGGTTTTGCTGTAGGTTTTTGATTAAGGATAAAATTGAAGTTGGTCTTTTTCTAGGTGGTTATAGGTAGTAAGTTAAGATTATACCTGCCAATAGGTACCTACTAAAAATGAAATTGAAACTTTGAATTCAATATTTGTAAGTTCTTGTAGTGGTTATTCCAGAAGGCATTTGGATTATTTCCTTCATTGATTTCTTTGATTTCACCTTATCTTCAGAACCTACTTCGCATTCGTTTTTCTTATTTCCGAATCAAGGGTTCCACAGGGTGCTCATTTAGGTCCACTTCTTTTTACATTAGTTATTGTTTTATATGTTGTATCAATATTTTGGCAGTGTACAAATTTGTTTGTAAATCATACAAAATTTGTAACACTATAACAAAATGGCTCGAAAATGGATTACAAAAAATTGAAGTTTTCAAAGCAATCCAGACTTAAGGATGTATTGAAGTATGAAATAATTTTGAAATTAAAATCAATCAATAAGTTGTTACAAGCTACATTTCGAGGTTTTGAAATCATTTTACTGATGTCCACTAAACACTGGTTGATAACACTAGAATTGGACTTAATTCAAATAAATAACGGCATACATAGATTAGAAAAATAAGTGACTTTTAAAAGGAAAGTTTTTAAAGCTGAAAATATTCTGCGCTTAAAATGAATTCTTAAAAAGGATTCTGTGCCGCACAATAGCTCAATACGTTTTAATTTTCATAATATTGGAATTTGGAACGTTTGAGAGCCTTCTGTTCTGTTTTGAAATGTTAAATACGTAATACGTCATATTGTCAGTGTACTGTAATCACTGCGAAAACGATACAAACTTTTTACAGAAGGTCAAGAAGACTGATAACGCTTGCTCGAAATGTCAACATGGAATGAAATCACTTGAAGATCGTCAAATCACTTTTTTAAAAGTTGTCGAAAAGGTCGGAATATCAGTTTAGCTCATACCATACAATTTTTTACAGATATTTGGGGTTAAAGTTCGTTTGGAAATTGCTTATATGATATGAATCATGGATATATGGTTATAAATTCGAAATCACAGTAAAATCGAAAAAATTGAAACACATGTTTCATTAGATTTAGCCTCCTGTGATTTTTCCAATTCTTAAGATTAAAAATTCAAATAAAAGAAGAATGTATTTTAATTTGAATGGGATAGTTATAAAATCTATCAATATTAATATTTTAGAACACGCAGTCCCTTTCTAATGCTATTACCTGAATTATAAGAAGGCTTATTCTGAGTTCGTTAACACTTCATCGATACAATAGCAATTTCGTCAAAACATTAATGGCAATAAACAAAAATAAAATTGTTTAAATTCACTGACCCCCATTATACATGACGATAAATGATAATTCCTCTTAATTTTGTCACACAAAACGCTTGAGATTATATTCCTATCAAAAATAATAATAATATTGCATATTCGTCAAATTGCGATTAACAGTAATTCTTGGTAAACCTTTAAGCGCACTCACACTCAATATACGAATTGCCTCCAAAGGCCCGTACCCGTACCGTATAGTGTAAAATTCTACGTATATGCAGTTATTTCTTCCAACGACCGACGACGTCCGACAACGACGACGATTTACATACATACCTACATAAATTGCAACTTCTAATTCTAACGCCTCATAAAGAGGCCATTGAACAGAACGTTTTGCCCTGCCAGCCATAGTCGTTGCTTCCTCGGCCAGGCCGTCACCGTCAGCCAAGTTCTGTCGCAGTCGCATAGATCTAGAATTACTTATGGCTAATAGCTATTATGCTTCCCAGCGAACCTTGCACACACTCATATATTCACACCGCAATCGGTGATGTACGTAACGCTGTTCCTCATTATAATTCGTATATACGTACGTATGAAGATTACCGGGCGGTCTTTGACTGTTTGACTGGCACTGTTTTGCTTGCCAGTTGCCACCAATTACCCGGAATTGAATATGAATCTCCCACATGCACTTCGGGGCTTGATTCCAATCCCATCAATGCAAGTGCGCGCGGACACCACTTGACTATGGGAAAACAAATAAGCGGGTATATAGAGTCTCTATATATATGTATGTATGTATGTACGAGTAGATGGCTCAAGTGTGATTGCAAGACGAGATGTTTTCATTGGAAGAGTCTTGGGTTGAAAAATATGGAAATATGATTTAGTAATGATAATGAGGAAGGTGCTTTGCCCTTTGACATATGTGAAAGAATAAACCGTGTTGAAATTTTGTTTTTATTAACCAACAGTGGAAGTAATTAGATGGCAAATTTTTTTTGACGAAATTATCGAGAATTCAAATGGAAAACAAATTTTGCAACAATAGATGAGTCTTTGTCTTCAAAAAATAAAAAAGTAGGTCAGATACTAGATACTGTATATGGACTTTAAAAAAGTTTAAAAAAAAAAAACAGACTTCATAACATGCATTCATTTAATTAGCAAAAGAAATGTACAAGAAATGTCCCTTTGACATTTGAAATACATATGTAAGCCATGCAAATTCTTCAGAAGGGTTTCGACATAAATTAAAATGTATTCAAAACAAGCTTAATCTTTAAGTTGCGTACATGTTCTCAAAAGCATTCCTAGATTTTTAAGACTAATCCAAACTGAAACCTTTTTTAGATAGTATCTACAAAAAACAATAAGGGTTCTGGTGAATCGTATAAAATTGCTTTCACACTTCTAGAACATAACATAAAACATATCAAAGAAATCTTGTTTTATTGAAAAATTCTAAGAAATAGCTCAGTAAATTTAAAAGAATTCAATAATTAAAGCGGGGAATAGATTAACAGTAAAATTCATTTTATATAAATGACTATACCAATAAACTAACCCTAAAAGTTTATATAGTAAAAGGGTATACAATATAAAAAAAAAATAAAAGACCTGAATTCTAGACGGCTTACACGTGTTCTTTAATTCCAAAACCGATTAAGTGCAGTCTGCGGCAATTATTTTATCAGGAATGAATGGAATACCCTTCACAACCCCCATACGACGATGTCTAACTTATTCCCCCGCTTATAGCCTTAAATTACTTTGTCAAAAGGATTATCTCAGACTTTAGTTAAACGAATTCATTAGGTATGTGATGTTAGTTTTTGATGATGAAGATTAAGTTGGTTGGTATATTTTTTTTAGTTAAAGTTCAGAAGGTATTAATTTTTGGCATTGAAAGTTTTATTCCATTGACACTTTTGTTTTATGTGTTAAGTTCTTCAATATAAAATAAATAATTTACATTCACAAGACTATTTGACTATTTAGAGGATTTTCAGTTTTAACTTTAAAAAAAGTACGTATACGCCCGAGTGAACAATTTATTGTTTTTGCATTCATTTTTACACAGAATACTATTAATGAGCTAAGAAATGAAAAAAGGGAAGAGAAGTTGTAAAATAATATATAATATTTAAAAATATTACATTCTACAAACATTAACCACATAAGGTTCCTCTGAGAAAATGCAAAAAAAAAAGAAAGTAAAGAACCACATCAATCCATCCACTGTACTCTATCTGGAATCTACTCTACATTTATTTTAGGTTTTTAAAAAACGTAATCTGAAATTTTTCTCTATTTGGTCATTTTAGCATTTTAAATATGCACCAGTGGCAACAACAAAGAGCAGTTTGTGATAACCTCAAAAGTCTGGTTATGAACAGCAATTGGTCATAGTCAAAGACCGATTTTAGACAAGTTCAAAACAAAAGCTAAAGAGACACAACATTTTTTCTTCCAATTCTAGGAATCGGAAAGTAATTTCAATTTTTCGAATTTGTTTAAGACACTTATAAAAAATTGTCCAAGAATAAAAACAAGAACATTTTACAAGCTTTTGGAAAAACATCGGAGAAGTTTTAGAGAGGCTTTTTGAAGGCTTAGTTTTTCTAAAATTTCACAGTTTCATGATTTGTTTTTAAATATAATTCATATATTCAAAACAAAATAACATAAGTACATACTTTTAACTTTTGGTTCTTAACTTTAACGAAAGTTAAATAAATTCGTTTTTTAAGTTTTGTTACCTATACGAAAATATCAACTTGCAGTATGTCCGTATTTTCAAGTAAATAGAAATAAAAGGTTATAGTTGGAATCTTAAGTAAAAAGATAATCTGACAAAAGGTTTGACGGCATACCGCTTTGACCATGCCAAGTATACACCTTAGGGCCAAAATAATGTATATAGATAAAAATGAGAAAGAAGAAATCAAAACCAAATAAAAAGATACAAAAATGCCTATAGTCCCAGACAAAGGGTTATTTATGCGATGAGGTAATAAATGTGCAACACATTTTCGATTCCAACTTCCAATTCTATTGTCCTATCTTCCAATAGATATGTACCTATTATTATATGGGTTTGGCGCAAAATATTTTATTGAGGAGGGGGCCCCCCCAAAACAACACTTCATAATATTATATGAACCCTTAAAGTACCTGTATGTATAGTGGGGAAGGAGATATCTAGCTGAAATGGCAGAATAAAATTATTTATGAGTATTGCCTCCCGCTATTGTTTTGGAGCGCGAGCTAAAAAATTAATGAGGCTCCTAGCGCCGTCGGCCGACGACGACGACGACGCCACTACCGCTACCGCCATCCATGCCAACGCCTGATATGATTTATTGGCGTTTATTTTGTTGTTTGTTTGGATTTTTTTTTTGTACTTCTAAGCGGAAATCGAAATATGTATGCGTTTTTTTTTTTGTATTGAACAATAATTGGATAGAAAATATTATGTCAGTTTCTGTGAAAGAAAATAAGAAATTTATCGAAATCGATTAAATTGGAGTCAAGATATTTTTGAGAAAGGTTATATTATATGCTCACATATATGTAGGTTTTAATAGTCTGTATTTAGAAATTCTTATTCTGAGCATTCAGTAGATACTAAATTCGAGGTTCCTCAGGGTAGTCATTTGGGGCCACTTCTAGTTTATTATGATGAAAAGTTCAGTGTATGCTTTCGAAAAGTTCTACTCATACTAAATTTTTTCAGGCCATCATCTGATACTGTTATCTTATTAAGAAGTTTTCATTTGAAGATTTTTTAAAGGCTAGATAAATGTATTCTGTCAAATTATATAATCTAAAGCCACAATCGGATACTACATTTGAAGTCTTTAAAACGAGTTGAAATAAAAACTGTTCGAAATCGTCCATACTTTGGAAATATGATTGTAGTAACGATTCAACCATTTTGTGGAAGTTACATCTGTCAAATTGGCTAATGTCGTTTATTCAGTTTGGTTTGTTAAGTCAGTATGAGTTTAACAACAAAAGCTGATGAAAGAACGGTTTAATTACAAGAGTGTTTTGATTGACCAACTTTCAAGATGCTTCTTCCATTTCATAGAAGCCAAATAAACGTCCTTCCATTTGCAAGCTTTTTGGATAAATTTGAAGTAACCAATCAAGTAACACCCCGTTCTTTGAAAACATTCAGAACTTGTCGAAAACATTGTCCTAGAGAGTATACTGGAGAATCCATGAAAGTAAATTACAAAGTTTTAGGCCTTTTGCAGGTCCAAGCAAACAAGCCAGAAATCACAGCGCAGCCGTCTTCAAATCCAAAAACCCCAACTAAATTCATCTTGATTTATACTAATCTTGAGAAATTGGACATACGAGCCATTCAAAAAACCCTGGAGGACATTTGAGAGATGTTGTAGGTATTTCATTCTATACCAAAAACATTTTTAAAAAATGTCTTAAAAACCGTATTTCAGTTCTGCGGATACCTGAAGACACATAATATCCTATTTTCTTCGTTAGCGCTCTAAAATCCTTCAAACTACGAGTAAAACCATCAACAATAATTAATTGTCCCCTACCATACCTTCAACTCCGTTTTTTCACCCCGCCTCCTCTTAATTTGAAATACCAACACATAAAAATAAGAAGAATCTTATACAGAATGCATGATGGCATTAAAATAAATGAAAAAACTCAAGGATCTAAATGAGCCAAAAAGGAGGAAAAAGAATATGCACGTGCTTATTAAATCCCCAAGAGAGGCTTTGCGTTTGCATAATATATGAAATGTTAAGATAGGTATTCGTGAAAATGTCATAGTCTACCACCACACCCCTGAGCTTTTCCAAAAAATAAAAAAAATAACCAGGATACCTAACAACATTGCGCGAGGATAGCAGAGTAGAGTAGCAGCGCACAAAACCTTAAAAATTAAGACGTAACCTCCGTCGAACAAAAAAGAAGCCCAACGCCATGAAGCACCAGTTTCAGTTAAACCACCACCGCCATAACCATCGCCATCATCAGCCAAAGTGACACACGTCAGACAAGAAAATGCAACCATGGCATCGAATAGAATCAGGACCTGAATCAGGATCAGGAGGATGTATGAAAGTTGCTACCGCTAGATGGAACTGCGCATCGCGCCCGCCACCAAAGATAAATGAGCAGTGAAATGAGTTTGGCAGCGCCATGAGCCTGCAATTAATGATGCGTGGTGTAAGGATGTTTTTTTGGGTGTCGTCGTGTCGGTCGTTGTTGTTGTTTCGTATACGATGTTGCTCCTTTGGATTTCCTGTTTATTTACCAAATTCTTGCGCCAAGAGATAAGGATAACAATACCATGCCTCTTGCCAAAATTCTATAATTTGTCATTGTGCAATGGCAGTGGCAGTGGGAAGGATACGTCGCGTCGCCGAATGCGCCGCCTGCCGTGCAATTTTGCTATACATTTGACATTTTAAGCATGGTGCACTCAGACCAAGGATGTGCGATGCGGTTTTCTTTATAAACACATTCATACATATACGAGTATTTGTATTCATTTTATACATTTACAATGAAGGGAGGATTTTTGTTAGATGTATATTTTGGCAGCGAAAAGTATCTATCAAGGATATAATCGCACGCCTGCCAGCTGAGTACAAAATTTGCGGTATTTTGATGAATGATAGGCACTTGTGCATTTTTGTGTGCAACAAAGTCGGATGAGGGAAGAAAGTGTTTTTGGGTAATTGGATGCCAGGTTTGGCTCTTATATGTATGCATAAAAGATTTATGGGATATCTTACCTAAGTCCTTGTTACAAAAAAAAAAAAAACGACGATTATGTTAAAGAATTTGAATTTTTGAAAGCTAAGACACTGAAGGTAATGGTATAGGGCATTTGGGGATGCACCAATGAGCATACATTTTAAAAAGGAGCGTTCCTTAAAAATGACTTGAATACTTAAGTGGACACTTAATTATGTGTAATATTTTATACCTTATTCATGAAGGTTCTACATTTTAGGTCTATAATTTTATAGGACCTGCAATTGCACTCGCTTATAATGATGTAAAGGGAGTTGCACATTTTAACTGTCAACAGTATTTTTTCAGTCTTCAGTCACAACAACTCGACTGGTTCCACATTGTATAGAAAAATTTCATCAATATATAGAGAAGTTAAGATTCAAGACCATAATCGAATTAAAAAGGCGAAACCATCGAGGTTTAATTTAGTTTAGTTCTGTCAAAACTGTTCAAGTCCCTTCAAACAGGTCAGAACTAACCTGACGTAAAATACAAATCAATTAGGTACTTCAAAAAAATGTCTAGATCGTGAATAAAGCTCAAGGCCTTAAAATATCTTCGAGTGCTAAAATCGACAGGTTAGGAAAATTCAAGACAGTTCAAGCCTACCCAAAAGCTGCCAAAGTGTTTCGGACGTTCGCAAGATCATTTAAAAGTTGTCAAAACCGTTGAGACTGTTTGAAACATTTTTATTAAAGGTCATTTAAAAAGATGTCAACATTGTTAAACTTTCAAAACTATTTAGAAAGCTGAAGACTGCCACGACCGTTTTCTACATAATCATCATCATTAAGACGGTTAAGACTTTTCAAGGCCTTGAAGCTTGGAACAGTTTGAGTAATTTTTGAACTGTCATAGCTAATAAAAGTTTCGAGTTGAAGAATTGCTGTTGGGATAATGATGAAATTAATGTGATTTATGAAAAAAATTGCCCATGCAGTCAATCAAAACTTTGATTTAATTTTATGTTTTAAATTTTAATTTGACGAGTAGGTACATATACGAATGCCGTCAACTATATCTGAGAACTTCAAAAACCATTAAAATTTTACCCGGATAGGTAGACTGACTGACATGACTGAGATATAGGCGTCAATTGTAGTGTAAATAAACTTTTCCAGATTGAGATCACTCAATTTCCTCGTGTTGCTATCCAAACAAAATTCTAAATCGAGCAAAGTTACAAAAACAAAAAAAAAAAAAAAAAAATGGAAAACTAGGTAAAGGAAAAATTAACTTATGCTTCACTCATGCATTACATCCAATCAACTCTTCATCCTTCATAATCCATTATGTTTCCACCCTAATACAAAGGAGTTGTTCCAACAAAACAACAAAAATTGACAAAAAAAACAAACTTTAAATTCACCCTCGCTAGCTGATGCTATACTAGTTTGAAGCAAATTCTAATTAAAACACGAATCCTGATCGCTTATCTTTTGATTTTTCATCTCCTAAGGTTTTTGAAAGACTTTTTTATTTTTTTTTTTGTTTTTCTTAGCTGACGCGGTCCAGGTGCAAAAATCTATATGTTTGCTCTTATGGGAGTAGATATAAGAAAAATGCAGCTTAAACGTGTGAGCATCATACATCGTCGCGTCATCGTCGTCGTCGAAATCGTCGTAGTCGGTCGTCGGTCGTGGATAAAGGAGAGACGAGAAAAGTGTGAGAATCACCATCATGGCAATCACCGCATCATCATCGTCATCGCTATCATCACTGTCAACATCAGCAATCAACCCTAATGATGAATGACAACCGCTTGCTTGCCTGGATGCTGCAGGAGCAGGAGCATTGAATACCATACCATGTGAATATAGTATACAGGAGCATCCATGTAGCGTTGGCGGTGGCGGCGTCGTCGGCGAGGACATGCTTAAAGACGAAAAAGACAGAAGCTCCGAGGATAAAAAACAAGGAAAATAAAAATTAAGGCTTTATGAACACCACGTCAAAAGGATACATTAACTCTTGAGCCACGCAGTTAAGAAAAATAAATAAATGTACATACATAATATTCTAAGAGGAGCTAGAAACGTTAGTGTTGGCTGGAACCGTGAACTCATTTAATGACTAAACTCAGTTTTTTTTTTTTTTAGTTTGGTGATACATATAAGGAAAGCACACAATTCTGACCGTGACATTTTTTTTCTTTTACGTTTTTAGGATGAAGTTCGTCCTCAATCCTCAATATATGCTGCGTTTTCTGGAAATAAAATATTAAATTTTGACCTTTTCGCTTCGCACATTAAAATTCCCATTTTTAATCCTTTTCAAGCAAACAAAAATTTATATTTTTAATTTATTTTGTGTTTCGCACTTGGAGCTCTATTTCGCATGCTAAGTTTCTTCCATTTTCCTTTTCGCATTTTTCTTGTCACTATTCCTTTTCGAACTATTGGTGTTCGCACTTTGGTTTTTGCATTCTGTTTTTTGAATTTTGTGGTTAAAGAACTTTGTCCTACTAAGTTTATATTTCGCAAATTGATTTTCGTACTTTATTTCAATTCGCAATTTGACCTTAGCATTCTGCGCTTCTCACTTCACAGTTCGCACTTTGATGTTTGATCGCTCCTTTCGTATTTTACTTTTTGCAACCTGCTTTTCTTAATACCATCAGGAATATATATTTTAGACACTCGCCAGTCTTCCCAGTCTCGTCAGTCTTTTTGGGGTTTTAAGTTTCAGCACTCATTATCCCATATGTCAATCTGTCATGACTGTCAAAACGTAATTTTGAAAATGTCACTAATTTTATGAAAACATTCAGTTTTAAGAAATCAAGAATTTGGTTTTGAAAACTCAGATTAAGTTCACCGAAAAAGGCCTCATCTTTAATTACTGTTATGTAAAAATGTGGTTTGTTGTCTATGTCTATGTTCAAATTTATAAACTGTCAAATTTTAATGGATGGTGCAAGTACAAGTTTTGATCGGAAAAATCATTTTTTTAAATTTTGTTTCTTGAGAAAATTGCAGCCTTCGAGATTAGAGGTGACATTTTTGCATTTGCTGGTTAGTTTTTCGAAAACTTGAGTTGACAGAAGACGTTGACATTTTGATCGATTTTGAAGAAACCACAAAACTAGCTAATCTCTCGCGAGTTGCCTTTGTTAATTATATATTTTTTTTAACCATCTTCATTTAATATTTTGTTTTTCGCAACTTTGCTTTTCGCACTCTCTTCTTGGCAGTTTGTTTATTTTTCACAAAGGAGCGTCGATTTTTGATGACATCGCAATGACAGTTGAATTTGAAAGACTTAAAATTTTGCATTTTCTTAAAATGTGAACGTAAAAATAATATAATTACTTTTTTCATAAAATAATATGTTTTTTTTCTGCGATGAGTCATTACAGCTGTCATTTTGACACTTGCCCTAGTGTAAAACAAACATAAGGCCCGTTTTTTGCAGTGACTTTATATTCAGTTCGTATCAGAAAGTTATGCACTGTGTATATAAGAAAATTAGTAAAAAATTATTTTGAAAAAAAGCACTGAAAATGTTCCTTAAGAATTATTATCAGAGTTCTCATTCCTGAAAGATTATTTTTAATTAATCGCTCTAAATCATGCTGATGTACTGTCTTAATCTAATAAAACAACATTGTTTGGTTAATAAGAAAAGTTAGTGACCCCAACTTGTAAAAAAAAACTATCCAATTTTTATTAAAACAAAACATGCACTTTTCATGGATGTAAATAGTTATAGTAACACAAGTATAATTACTTAAATCCACTAATAGCTTTTCCTCTAACTGAACAAGAACTTAATTTGCCTTCACTTTGGGAAAAGAATAAAAATAACATTCCCGCAAATCAATTTAAAATCAAGATGTATAAAAAAAATAAATTAATAAAGAAAAACAATTTGTAAAGTTAAATGAGCATATCACAGACACTTTTTTGTGGTGCTGTGAATTATAATCTTAGTGATGGATTTACCCAAGAACGAGATTAGTCTTTTTTTTTAATAACCCCATTCAAATCCATTGTTTCAAAAACCTATCGACACAAACAAAAAAAAAAATACATAATTCTAGTTAAAGCTTATTAATAAAAAAAAGAAAATGAGAAGAAACCAATTTTCTGGGTGTTTAAAATTAATTTGCTTATAAATTGGCTGCTTATCTGGGGCTTAAGTCTATCAAAACTGCGCTAAAACTTCACTCATCCCATCATCACTTTGGTGTCGGGCTTAAAACGGGTATACTTAAAGCCGACCAGACCGAATTATTACCAGGCTTCATGACAATTAATCCGTCCGTCAGTAGTCACTGAAATATTTCGCGTGATCTTATCTACTATTAATCCCTGCAGTCGCACCCTAAATCCGTCAAATTCAAATCCCGTCCGTGTGTCTGAGTGCAGCTCTTTGCTGGTGTGAGACAGTGTGTGAGCCAATTTCCTTCCAATGCCAACGACGAAGCGACGAACGTTCCCAATATATGTAGTTGGTACAGTGCATCCATCTTTTGACTTTCGCATCCGGTTCTGCCTGCATTCAACTAAATGTGTACGAACGACGACGACGGACGGACGTGTATGCAAATTAGGATTTTCACCAAAACACGAATGTTAATCAAAAGTAATTGCAACTGATGTGCAGCACCATCACACTCACTCACACACACATTCACTCACTCGAAGTGGGTGCAAGGTGGGAGGCGTGGCAGGCAATGGCAATCGTTGCGAATAGTTTTCTTATGGCCACAAAAGACATTTCAGTGTGTTTGTGTGTTTTTCCCGATGAAAATTTCGATTTATGGCCTCAAAATGGAGAAAAATTAAATCCAATTCGTTCGAGTGTGTGTTTGCAGGTTGCAGTTTGCAGTGTGGATATGGATATCCCCCTTCGTGTTCGCAACCCCTCCGATTTATAGTTTCTTAATAAAGTGATCCCCTTTTCCCTGTCAAGTTGGTTGCACATTGTTTGTCCATTTTGTTGTGCCACCAAACGGAACCATGACAGGAGGAGGAGTGTGCAATGCAAATACAATGCATACACGGTACTCACTTGGTGGCGGGCGTATAAAGGGTGGCTCTGATGATGGTTGTGCTCTGTTTTCTCCCTGACAGATAAATAGCAGGAGGGGGAAGGGGGGTTGGATCGTTGAAGACGGTACGTATACTAAACTTCTATACATATGCTGATGGTGATGGTGGATGGTGGTTGATGGATACCGCGCGGCGTTGGCGGTGTGGCGGCTGCGACGAACGGCAACAAACGAGTACTCGCATATAGTAAAAACAATTCGCCTTTTTGCGCCCTTATTAGCATATTACCTTGTAATTAGTTGCAATTAATTTTAATTGTATAGTGCTGGATTCGAAATGAGATCTTTTGTGTTGCATCGGGGTGGCTGTTAATGATATTCCCCCACCCGCCATCACACCATGCCGCCACCACCACCGCCGCTGTTGTCGGCTGTCGCAATCATATGAGTGTCTTTATTGTGTTGTGTTTGTGTTTTTGTTGACGTTCTAGGTTACATAATACTGTTTTTTAAGTTTTAGCTTATGACATTTGGATTTTGGAATCTAATATGATTGTGAAAAGTAAATACATCTAGGAAAAGTGAAACAAACAATATGCAGATAATTTTTTTTGTCAAAAACAATTATATGTAAAGTCTTTAAAAGTAAGTTTTTTTCTGTCTAGAATGTTTAAGAATTCATAAACCAACACTGATTAGATATCTTTAGGATTTTAAGCATAACAGTTATTAGGTTTTAGCTTTAACAAACAAACTGTCATTTTTTGTAATAACTTCTTCGGAAAAAATAGTGGTCATCACTATTTGTCTTGAACTATTCAAAATAACGTAATCATCACCTTTGATGATTGCATTTGGATTTCACCATTGAAAAAAGAGTTCTTAACAGTCTATTAATTCAAACAATCTTTCTTAACTGCCTTCGTTGCCAAGAACTGTGGGGTTCCTCTGGGTAGGCAATTCAGGCCACTTCTTGTTACCTTTATTTTTAAGAATGCATCCTTTTAGCATTTTTAAAAAAATTTGGGCAAAGGTCTTGATAATTTTAGTTGGGACCAAATATTTAAATATTTTTGAATTTTCTGCAAAATAGCTCTAAGGATTGCAGTCTAAATTGATTTTATATTTATTTACAAATAAAAAAAATTTAAGGCAATACAAATTTGTACTAAAAGCTGCTTAAATACTTTAGATACAGGATCCGGAAATTCTAAAGGTTAGTCACGTTAAAATTAAAACAAAGTCTCCACAGATTGTAGAAATTTAAATAAATGTGGCCCCGCAACAGATTCCTGTGGTACTCCAGACTTAATTAGTAGATAATAATCGGTTTGTTATTAAATTTTGATAAAAAACATATTTTTTTAATTGAATCATTTATTTTTCTTCAGTTGCCATTCCAGTCTAAGCGAGAGCGAACCAATTGTCCTTCTTGATTGTCCTTAAATTAAAATTAATTCTTTGTCCTTAAATTAAAATTAATTCTTTAAGCTTTTACTAATCGAGTGAACAAAAATCCAAGACAATTTAGCCAAGTTCAAAATACTGTAAGTCCTTGTTTAACTGTTCAAACCATTCGAATAATAAGTAAATCCTTCGCTATCACTCAACCCAGTCCCTTTTTTTCTTTTCGAATCCCAATTCTACTTCTAGAGTAGCTTTTCTTAGGTTAGGTCATGTACGCCCCGTTATAAGAAAATCTACCTAACGGAATAATGTTCTCTTCTTTAGCCGGATCGATAAATTTCGTCTGGGAATTTTATTGCTGTGCGTGTACTACGTCGTCGTCGACGTACACAGAAGAAGTGTGTTGGTGTTTTGGCCTGGCCTGGCTTTGTTGGCTTTATTTTGGTATCCTCGTACGTTTGTGTGTCTGTACTATAAGCGTGTGTATGTTGTATTATGTATATTGTTATGATGATGGCGTACAAAAACAGTTACATAGTAGAGGTATAATAAAAAAGGCCAATAAATACGTATAAACTTTTCCTAAGTTGTTGGAGTTCTCGAAATGTTGTTGTCCTTTTTCTCGTCCTCGTGCTCTCAAAAAGGGATGAGTCTTAAAAAGGTTGATGACTCTGGTATTATTATTTCGTGATGGCAAAAGTAGCAACGACTGAGGCGACGACGGCGACGAACGGCATGGTGCGGTATAGCGGGTAACGGACGCGGCGTGGTAAATAAGAATATTTTCGGCAAGTGGGCCTTTGTTTTGTCTGGCTGAAGCTGAAACCGAACTGAAGTGTCTCCCTTGAGTGCGTACACATTGCGACAGTTCATTGAACTTTTTCGGGTTTTACGTTTTTTTTTTTTTGGGGAGGCAGACGGTTTTTTTATGACTTTAATAAAATTATACATTTGATAGGTAGGTTTGTATACACAGAGCAGATATTTTGGAACGAAATGTTGATAGACAGAAAATGCTGATGATGAGTTTTGAATTGAAAATGTTGCAAGAGAGTCTTAGTGGATTTGATTTTTTTTTTATATTTAAGTAGGCATGTGTTCGTAAGGAAAAATGTACAGATATTCGTAAGTATCCGATTTTGAAGCGAAAATGAGTGACATAAAATTTCTCTTAAGAAACACAATCCTACTAATATGTAAAATGTGAAATTTGTACGGAAGTTTGTTGCTCAATAACACCGAAACGGTTGAACGGATTTTGATGAAATTTGACACAGAAATACATTATAGTCTGGAATAGCACATTCCGCAAGAATGGCTGACTGGTATAAAATTAAAAAAATATTTCAGGTTCTCTGGTGTAAGTGTTATTTGGTATAAATTAATTGGTATAAACTGTTATAGTGGCAAAATACATTTTGTTTTGGTCGCTTTACAATATTTGAGTTGAATTTTGTATGTAAAAAAGCTATTATACCAGTTAACTGAAAATTGTAGTATGCGTTACGATGTCGACATTACAATGTAATGAAATTGGAAAAATTGATATTTCGATTTGTACAAATTGCGAATGCTTCAGATTCTACTTGTTTTAATTTGATTTTAATGAAATTCGGATTGGTATAAACTGGTATAATGAAGTTTTCTTCCTTAGAATTATCATGTTCGAAAAACTGGATATTCCTTGAGTCATTTTAGTCTCAATAATTTGATGGGACAAAGCATTTGCACCAAAAAAAAAGAAAAGAAAGAAGAAACTTTTGCTCGATATAACACATCCGGCCAAAAATCATCAGGATTTTGTAATGGCGATGAGTTGCTTGCTGCTTATACATACTTACTGATGTAGCCCGCAGCTGGGAGTAGGAGAGGTCCCATCAGTTCCAAGCTTCCAAAGTTAAAAAGACCAAAGAACCAGAACACAACATTTACTTACTTTATACGACGACGACGACGACGATGACAACGACAACTTTTATAGACATCGACAGCAAGTAATTTTCTTGCGGGTGTTTCTTTTCTTGTCATGCTTTTCATTATACCCTCAGCATCCTTGTTTCATTTTCCGCATCTGCACTACACACAGCGGTACTTCTTGTTTTTTTTTTGTCCCGGCCCCCAAAAACTACATGAGCCCAGGAAGGAAATGCACATTTTCCTTCGTTTATGATGGTGGTGAGAAGAGAGGAGTAGTTATTGTCCTCCACCCTCTCCAATTCTCACTGCCAACTTGCTGCTGTTTCTCTGATGGGACGTAATGACAGTTGATTTTGGCGGACTATGGACATGGGGCCCGTGAGGGGCAGAATGAAGAAAATGATTGCAAAAAATGGCGACAAAAATTTGAACGGACTAGATAAGAAATGTTGAAATATGTAAGTTTTCGTATAACGGTATACGAACCACACAGTACACAGAGAGATACACTTTTGTTCGTATTTTGTATTTATTTTATATAGGACATCGGGGAGAGCGCATCTATCTATCTATCCATGGTGATGGTATACCCCTTTTGTATCTGTATCTTTGTATCTCGTAGCGTAGCTCTATACCCGCAAATATTTTTTGTGCATCCCTTTTTTTGTAAATTTAGCATTTTTCGGTGAATATAGCTCGAACCGATTGTGTGATGATGATGATGATGAAGAAGAAGAAGAAGACGAGAAAGGGAATATCCTTGCGGGGATTACAAGATGATGAGTGCACTTTTCTGCATTATCTGTAAACTGTAAGGACATTTTTCATTTTACTATTTTTCTTCAATATATCCTACCAAGGTACAGCAGTGGTAAGTTGTATGTTGTATGTATTGGTATACCTACCTAAACAACATGGATTTATAAGTGACATTGTTGTATCGCTATTGTCCGTTATTAATTAAAAATTGTCATATACGCTCAGGGTAAAGGGGGATTGGGTGACTGGGTGGAAGTTGGGCATCAGTGTTGACGGATGACGCAGAAGAGAGCAATATCGTGAGAAATATTAATCTTGCAAGATGAATGGCATGAATGGGTGATGGTGATGGTGATGATAATGATGATGATGATTATGGAGCATGGAAGGATTTGGGAGGGTGTGGAGAATTTTCATATCGAGGATGAAAAATTGTCCAAAACCGGAAGAAAGGGTGTGATGATGTGATGATTTTTTGGTGTGAAAAATCTTCACCAAGAAGTGGATAGTGGAGTGTGTTTTGTTCAACAAAAAAAAAGGCTTAGATTATAATAAGGATCCTTCTTAACAACAATGCCTCCTAGGTATAGAGGATACGAAGGGAAGTCGAAGGGGTAATATTGTGTTGTGCAAGTCAACGGATCATAATCATTTTGTTTTTTTCGTATATACCTATATGATGCGGTTGTCACGCCTTGGAAGTAATTTTAAAACCTCATAAATTAATTCAGGCTATATATATCCATGTGGTGGCTTTTTAAGGCAATAGTGTCTGAGACGCCTAAATTAGTTTTCGTCTTTTTTTTTGTATGGCTTGAAGAAGCTGATAAGAGTGCCTACTTGAAGTAAATACAGACTGCCCTTGTATGGGAAAAGCAATCGCCTTACTAGATTAGGTAAGGTACCTGAACCATCACGGGTTATTTGAGGTTAAGTACCTATCAATTTTTTGAGAAATAACAAGATCAGAAAACTTTGATTGAAAAATCTCATATTTGAAAGTTCAATCAAGCCCAAAAACTGTCTCAAACAGTGACACGTTATTCTTGGAATTTTCTAGTCCCAAATGAGACAATTCTCACTAATCTAGACTCCGAGGTTAAAATAGGCTTCAAATTCGAATCATTTTGATACCTTCTCAAGTATCCAATTATCGCTACGATATACAACCGACTTGAGAACATAACTTTAAAATCGTTAAGACTTAAGATTACATTTTTGTATGGAATGTGCTCCATGATTAAATAAAAAACAGTACCATTAACTTTGTGTACTTTTTAAACAAACATATGTTCTTAAAGGACACCCTCATATAGCCTTGTTACTTGATCTTAAGGACCACCATCAATTTTAACTATACGAAACTGAAGTGACATCTTTTAAAATACATAACATAAGGACAACACAAAACAAAAACTATACATGTGTGTTGTAAGAAAATAGAAAAGTAAAGAAAAGACTTAAAATCCTTTAACATACATAATGTACATGTATGAATGTATTTTTGTACATTCATATGTATAAAGACGAATTTTCTTATAATATTCCATCTTAATGTTTTTCTTTTCAGTTTCATCTTTATATCCTTGTATCTTCTGTTCCTTAGTGCCATTGCACTGTAAAATGATTCCCAAGAGAAATACTTTTCCATTTTTCCTATACTCGTACTCGTATACTCGAATTACACTCCGAAGAGAAGAAACTGTGATGCATTCAGGAACCATTCAGGACGAGGTTTCTTGGGTCGTTTTTCCGTTTCAAAACAGAGGACAGAAAAAATATTCTAGGCTACCAAATCTCTCTCGTTCGAGTCTCATTTTCGATTCTATATACTGTTTTTTCCTTTTATTTTTTGTCAATATACTATGTATGTATAAGAATAAAGGATACCTGTCTATATTTGAGTAGCGGATAGATGAAAACGTCTAGATGCACAGTGAGTATACACTACAGAGACTCCCAAAGGCAGCATCCACATCCATGGCATAAGATGTATTTGACGATAAGAAGGACGAATGAAGTTTGAGTTGGATTGCCCCAAAAGTCCACAGGATATAGGTACAAAAAGAGTTGTGAATATGATGTCAAAAGAAAAATGAAAAAAATCTCGTTTCATCAACGCTTCTCGCATGAATTTTGAAGTCTAGTTTCGAAAAGCCGACAATGTCATATACATAGATACCCGGCTATAGTAACTAAGACTAGACGTGATGTCCTTTTTCGGTTTTTGCTTTTTTCTTATCATCAACATCAGGTAAGATGGATATTTGTTTTTTTTTATCATATTCAAGATGCCTATATAACATGTCTTGGACTTTGATAGCGGCGCTGCAGCTGAGATGACATAATTCCTGACAAGTTGAAAAAATCCTAAGGTATTGACATATATGAAAAGGTTAAGAAGCTTTTCCACTTAAGTTGTATGTCCTAAAGTTGATCGACGGACATGAAAATAAATGTATTTAACACAACTTCTTGGAAAATGATGCATCGCCACAAACATACGGGGGAAAGTTCTTCTAGAAATATTCAGAAACACATCCTTAGAAAGAAAATCAGATCTAATTTTTGAAAAGAAGATGGATTTTAAAGCCCCTTTTAGACGATCAGTTTTCAGTTCAGTTATCAGTTCATTTTTCAGTTTAACACTCAGTTCCGTTAAAATGAAATTCAGTTCGGTGTTCAGTTCATCAGTTTAATTGAGAACTGAACTGACAACTGATGGGAATTCCATCAGTTTCAGTTACAATTTAAATTTCAGTTAAACGTTTCAGTTTTTGTATTTAGACATGAAAGCCTAACTGATAGCTCATTTGAAACTGAAACTGAACTCATCGTCTAAAAGGGGCTAAAGATTTCGAAGTGACATTTAAAACGGAATATTTAAAGTCAGAAACTATCAAATTTTATCGAAATTTTGTTTTGAAAAAGCTTTTTTTTTATCATCTTTGTGTTTTGGTCCCCAAGTTGTGTAGATTATATTTTTTTAATTTGCAGCTACAGAAAATAGACCGATATCTAGACTAAATTGACATTTTTCGAATTTGACGAGGCTTGGACGAAATCAAAAGCCTGATTTCAAAATTTAAGTATTTCTATACGTTTTGAGAATCCATGCATTATTTTAGTTTTTTTTTTATCTTCTGTGACGTATCAAAAAAAATTTCAACTTTACTCTATAACTTGTTCATTGACCCCTCTTGGATCTAAACCGAACTTAGTCATCAATTTAACTTATTCATCAATTAAGCTATGCCTAAACACACTACATAAAGTTTACCCGTTTTACTTTTATTGTTTTTGGCTATTTTAAGAGTCTGCTAACTTGGTCGCTGTGTGTAACTCAAGACCTTGAATGCTAATTTTCTTCTATCTGTATCTTGAAGATAGAAATCTAACATATACACTACTCAATTCGTAGCATGTAAAGTCTGTGCGCGCTAAAACATAATGAATTAAATTTTACAGGCGATGACGAAGCATGGCTTGGCCTGGCTAACCTAAAAGTGATTAAACAAATGGTGAATGAGATAGATGTTGGCCTATTTAAGGCTATTGAACCTCCAGACGCCGCTGCTGCTGGTTCCTCTAGTTTTGTATTATAAAAGATACACATAACTCATTGAGATACTTAATTTATTTTTTTTTTTGGGTGAAAATTAAATTTAAATTGAAAAGCCATTCCAATGAATCGCGCATTAAGAAGACAATCAAGAGCCACGAAAAGGTTATAGTAATTTATGACCTGATGCTTTTTTGGCTTAAACTACAACAACAACATACGAAGATAATACGATCGAGTTTAATTCATGAAGCAAAAAAAAAAAAAAACAAAAAAAGAAGAAGAACTTGGTCTAAAAGGTTCTAAACTTGACAATGGATTTATGATCTTCACGAGTAGTTAACTCTGCAACAAATAACAGTAGCTATGGAATAGGAACTTATCTGAGTGTCTAGAGAATCTTAAGGCCCTACCGTATGAATGAAGTAGGGAATTCTAGAAAAAAAACGTTTATTTCTGCTTCGTTTACGCAGCGATAAACACTTGGATTTAGATCTAGGCCTGGGTTTTCTGGATTTCATGGATCATTTCCTTTGGAAACCTTTTCGATATGAGTCGAGTGGTCGTGTCGTGGTGTGGTAAGGGGCTAATTATTATTGCACTTAGAATCCAATTAATCAGTCTTTTTGTATTTGCTGATGGTGAGGAATACAAATTGCAAATGCAACCAACTATGGTATACCTACAGAAAGATTGTAAGTAAGGAGCTCGGATTATGTTAAATAGATTTAAAGCCAATAAATAAAAATATGTAACTATACACCTATAATATGTAAATTCAAAAAAAGGATCAAAAATTAAAGTTACAGATGTTTAAAAATGTTGTCTACTAAATTTCAAACGAATGCATTAAATGTTATGTACAAAAAGTATGTCTTTAACTTCTACGTTCTACCTACCTCCATTAAAAGCGAAAGGACAATGCTCCCAACTCGTACTTTCTTTAATCCTTATTGATTTCACAAAACAGACAGAGATATTTTTATAGGTATAGGATAGGTACATTCGCCTTATACCTACCATCGCAGATAATACACTAACCTCACGCTGTTTTCTGTTTATTTTTATTTATTTTTTGTTATATATGTATTTTCACAATTTATATATGCATGTGTATAGAGTCCTACCAACGAACGAACATAACATATTTTATTCAAAGCCACGTGCTGTTGCACGAAATCGGTCATTCAACCTGGCAGACACACAATAAGCAAAAGGACTATTGCCACTACAATAAGAGGAACCCCAAAAAGTGCTTTGCAAAAATGTTAAACCTGTCCCTCTGGATCTTGGCTATACATATATACGAGTTTATATATGACATCAGAAGCAAAACAAAGGCTCAAACCCACCACGAAGATATATATCTCTATAGAGATATACAGAAAAGGACGAAAAAAAAAACAACAACCTTAGATACACACACTCGACCAACAAAACAAATTTTGACGAAACAAAACTTACGTTAAAATGGATGAAAAAAAGGATAAAAATAAAATTAAAAAAAAAAAAAAACAAAAAACAGAAAAACATTTGTCAAGTTCAACGTTCGAATAAATTTTCATACTCATCTAAGGTAATACTTCAGCAGCAGGACATGTCAATTCCTCCCTCTCTGATGGCGTATCTCATTCTTGGTATAATCTTATAGGTGGGTATGCTATATAGAAACCCACGCCATGCCGCTACGCCACCATGACTTCGACTTCGACGTCGATGTCAATGTTAGAGAGTCGACTGGTGCGTAGCGTAAGAAGCTCCCACAGTCATCATCCCTATACATATACGAAAGGTCCTTAAACTCAAATTAACCCAGGAGTCAGTCAAGTCAATGACGACGATGACGACAACTACGACGACTACGACGACGAACGATGGTGAATGAAGACCATGTCGTTGACTGCTGTTGCTCTATCTCTATTTATACGAGTACGAGTACGTATACCTTGCCTACACACTACACACCCACTGTAAGTATAGGATATAAACGAACGCGTACATTTCTGGGCGCAAAAGGATAATCAGATTGACTTGGATGGTGGAAAACCCAAAAAAAGGAGCAAAAAAATATATCGAAAAGGGAGCCACTGGCATTTTGCGAGTCAAAGACATTCAAGTCCTCAATACATCATCTCCACACGGACCACCTCACCTTCGCACCAACTCCGCGTCCTCGTCATCCTTCTCGTCCTAGTGAGCAAGTAGAAACTCCTCCGCCTACGCGCGCCATTCCATAGTGGTTTCACTAATCGAAAGATTATTTGCGGTGGCATATGCAATCGTAGGACGACAACGCCACCGAGAATGACACGACGACGACAACGACGAACGTAGGACATTGAGCTGATAAAAAAAAATTCCACATCCACATACACCTTCACATAGAGTGAGTACACAAAAAAAAGGACACAACACACAAAATTGATTTTCTCAACTTGCATACGTACCTACCACCACCGACGACGTCGACGACGACGACGATAGCGACTTGGTACGTCGTCGTCGACGGCGACAATCGAGGACGAAGGACGACGACACGGGAGCTAAACGGTTTTAGTTTGAGAAAGGTGGTAAGATCCTTGAACTTGGTTGAGTTATTTTTGGGAGCACAAAGAACTTTTCTCCCATGGAGACCAAAATAATATAGCTGGAGCTGAATGTAGGTACATAGAGGTGAGGGGTGAGGGGGATATACTCGTATACTCGCATATAAACTTGTGCTTTGCATGAGTTTCATTTTCTGCGCATTATCCTTGTTTGTTAAAGAATTGAAATAGATACAAAAAGTTATTCCTTCTATGCACCTATACCCACTTAATACGTCCTTTTCCACGAAACGGATGAGAAAGGTTCTTAAATCGGAGAGAAACTGGTGCATCAGGTGAGTCTTCTTTAAATTTTGTCAAGATATTATTTTTTTAAGCTAAGAGAAATTTTTTGATTTTCCCATCGCATTCGATATTCAACTTTGGAATATAGAAAAATGGAAAAAGGTATATTGAACTTCAGTTCAAAGATCCTCGAGAGAATTGTCTTCTGAAGGATTAAGTGACTATGTACATATGGGTCATCAGACTTATGGTCCAAAATTTGAAACTCTATCTATCTAAAGCTTGAAAGGTTACTTCTCCGATTGAAATAAAACCAACACTTTCTTTCTAAATTTACCAATAAAAATCTATTTCTAAATTTGCAACATCTTCACATAACATTTTATATGGAATCAAAGTCCAAAAAAGAATTCGCAAATTGCCAGATTCTGAATCGTAACTCGATTAATCGAACTCACGCGTGTTAATTATGTTCTACGCCCAACCTTTTATTTTGTGCGAAATTAGAATTCGCATGATTAGATATGCGAATTCGCAAAGTCAGTGACCTCTATCGGTTTTATTCGTTTGCGAAATTTCGTATGGATTTCACTTTTCTGACGTATGTTTGTGATCTTCTGTCAGAAAATCTACATCAAACTCTTGTTTAGGGTTACAACTTGATACCTATCAAGCTAATCTTCGTATAAAGTATGTGAAGGGAAGTATCTTCTATCTTCTTTGTGAATCTGTGTATCTGTATCTACTAGTTTGTTGTCAATAAAAGAATTCGCAATTTTATACAAAGAGGTCGGATCTCAGTTTGACCATTATTTTTATTTATGTATGTTGATGTTGAATTTGAAATTCGTTTTTTTTTCGGATTCAGGTTAATGTTTCCATTTTTTTTCTTCTTATTTTGTTGGCTTCTTCTTTCTCTCGTAAAGTTTAATTAGAATTCTTATCGTCATTGGTTTGGTGTTGATTTTGTTTTTAATTTGTGTATGTTGTTGTTTTTTTGTTTTATTTTGAACTATCGGAAGTTTATGACAGATCAAATCAATGTTGTGGAGAAGATGATGATTGAGGGGCGAATAAAAATTAAATAAAGACGAGATTTGTTTGTTTAGATAGGGAAAAAAGAGAGCTTTGTTGTTTTTTGTTAGGCTTGACGGGGTATAAGCTTACCAAAAATGCTAATTTAGGTCTATTGTCCCAGGGTCGACTAAGGTCAGTGGTCTAGAGATTTCTTCGGACAATTGAGTTGATTTGGATAGTGAAGTTCGAGTATTGATTAGGCTTTAGAAGCTTAAATTTAAAAATAGAATAATTTTTGATAAGATTATGAATTGATGAACATTTTTATATAGTGTGTTCATAAATAGGTTCTCGAGTAGTCTAGAAAATGAAATAAGACTACGAGACCAGGGCCGATGATACTTTTGCTAGCCTCGTTTCAATCTTGTCAAAATGTCGTCATGGTCTCGTAATTTTTTTAGCTTGAAGTTTAGTCTTGAGTATCTATTCAAATGTTTGTTTACATATATGTATGTAAATGTTTGAAACTATGAAATTGATAATATTTGACAGTTTATGGCTTTAAAATCACCAATAAAAAAAAATTAAAGCATTATATAAAATTTCGCTCTAAAAGTTAAAATAAATTTTGAGTTAATTTGAACACTAAAATCTTTGAGGTATTTCTTGTTTGCAGAAACTACAATATATCAATAGAGTGACAATACCGGAGAGTTGCACCAAATTTTGGTCCAAAATTTACACTCTCGTGGTATAGGTATTGTCTCAAGTAATACTTTAAAGGTATTATCGTTTCGATATTTTCGATACCAGACCGGCGACTTTTTTGACTTTAGTCAAGTTTGAAAATTCTCTTTGAAAACATTTCGACAAAACAGAATTTTGTTAGATAGACTTCTTATATGAGACCCAAACCGGATGCTGTTTGTCAAACAGAAAATAATAATAATAATGATGAAGGATAGCATGCTTGATGATTGATCTGTCAGCTCCATATGACCCATCTTCTAAACGTAACATACATATAAGATTACATCATACGAAATATTAATGGACAAAGTAAATTCTGAAAAAAACCAACAAATTTCATCATCAAGACCTCTTTATGACGGAGGCCGAAATCGAAATTTGGGAAACTAGTGAAACTGATCCCCTAATGTCATGTCACATTGGAAAGTACATGCACACATACATATGTCATTGGAAAACATCATCTCCTAACTTTTACAAACTACTACAAGATGTTGGCAAGGAGAAGAGATGTGCTTTCCTGTGAGGTTTCCAAGTCGGAAAGATCTTTTTTGAACAGGTCAAAACCCCTGGACGAAACAGTTATAATATGCCGGTTTAGAGATGTTCATGGAAATTGAAGCGAACCTCATTGGTCTTGAAGTTAATACCTGATTTAAAAGAAAGAAAACGTTTATATGGACAAAACGTCGCAATTGATACCAAAACTTTTAGAGATTTGGGGAAGACCTACGAATTCGGTGAAACTCGTACCTAAGTTTGGCAAAGCAAATAGATTGATAGTGCTTAATTCTTCATACTTCCAGTCCTGCTGGATAAAAAGCAGACCGGATTGTACCTACTTTTTTTTCTTAACTCTTTTGAAATAAAAGGTCTTCTTCGGGAGAAGACAATCTCTAAGACTTGCAAAAAGGTGTGACTGTAATTCAAAAAGTTAAAACACTTCGAGTACAATGCTCCAGTTCTTGACAACAAGGAAGACCAAAAATCCGCGGTTATAACGATCAAGCCATAGTATTGTAGATATCAGATTTCTTGGTCTGTATGATTGAAAGCAACGTGCTTGGGATCGTAGATGAAGGCAATCGTGTTTAAGACCGACATCCTTCATCAATCGGTAGTCTACTGATGAGAAAGTCTTTTTTAAGGACTATCGGTCAACAGAGGGACGGATTTTTGGTATCATCTCCGTCAAATTTCAAATTCATGAATTCGTCTTTAACTATCAGAACTGTCAGTTTCCAATAGTAAAAACTTTATCAATTCTATTCAATTTCATTCTATACATCTTGAAAAACTTTCTAAACTCTGTTGGTAAACTGCTTTATCAAATGTCAAAACTCTTGACATATTGCAAACCATCGCACCAGTGTCAATGTCATGATCAAAACTGAATTGTTTAATCTCCATCTGGAACTTATAAAAGATCGATTAACCGAATCATTTATACGAGTATTCCCACCCCAAAACCCCATCTTGGCGATCTTGCATTCAATTTCGAATGTCTTATGCATTTTAACTCGTCTTCGTTTCTTTTTGTCTGCAATGGCAATGTAATAAATGTCAGAATTAATTGGATTTTAATTGTCCATTCGATTGGACTGAAGCCACACACACTTTAGCTACGAGTTGTATAAAGGGACACAGGCGATCTAGTATAGTATGGATACTCGTATTATGTTATGCTGCCCCGTCGAAACTCTATCAATAGTGTGCGATGTGTGTACAATCGCTGCCGCCACATCCTCCTGCTCTCCCGCCCTGACCGGACGGCCTGCTCCAAAAGACGCTTGTACTTGAATATTTTTATTCGTATAAAGGAACCCGCTTTCCGTCGCGTTGTCGTCGTCGTCGTCGTCGTCTTCGTCGTTGTTCGGTTCCTTCAAATCCCATGGCGGTGATCGAAATGAAATTTATTGTCGGACACGGTGTCCATAAATATGCGGACTCGGTGTTCAGTTGTCAGGGCAGTTGTTGTCGGACACGGAATCCCTCGTGACTTCTTCGGGGGATATTCTAATGGGAAATTAAACTGCATGTATGCGCAATGTGATTAAATGTTCAATTGATGTAAGAAAAAGGATTCCAATAATAAAAATACTTACAATATAAGAGTTTGTATTATTGTTTTTTTATAGTATGAGTATTTGATGAATTGCTTTGCGTGCAAAGATGCGACTGACTTCGACTTCGACTCCAACGACCACGACCACGACAACGTGAAAACATGAACAACCAGACCACAACATCCAGAGTATTCAAATTCGAATTTGAATTCGAATTGAGATGATGATAATAATTCAATGATAATCACAAACTGGGATTAATAAATTCCTTCTGATCGAGACCAATGAGGTATTGACATGTTAATAATATTTTTCAAAAAATTCGATTCGTCAAGTTTTAATGTTAAACATTTAAAAGAGTAAAAAAAGAAAAATGTTAGAGAAGAGTAATGTTTGACTGCGTCAAAGTTCAAATAAAACTCTTTCGAGGTGACTTACTCACATTTTAAATTTCTGTCTCACTTAATTTTATAATTTCGACCCCAACTAGATTCGGGACAACATGATGATGTAGTCGTTTCAAAAGCATTCAATGTTAATACCTTCTTTCTTTTACACAAATAAAATACTGTCAATTGTCAATATTTGTGTCACTGTCAACTGTCATTAATGGTGTTTTGTGATTGTGATGACTGATTTAGACATTCAACCATAAGGAAGTGTGCGAGAAATCTTAATCTTGAACAAAATAAGCGAGGATTAAATAAAAAGATTAAATGTCAAAATAAGTTTCTTCAAAAATGTCAAATGTAATTCAAGAATTCAAGGCAAGTAAAAATAGACGTCCCTAGCAATTTTGTTTATGACATAAGTATAGAGTTGACATCCATCAGGGTCGAAAAGAATGCAAGACTGATTAATGTTTTCAGTTAGCTCGTTTTTCATAAATGCCAGTGCCCGAACAGCTCCAAATGTGTCTTACGAGCCTCATCAATCGATGTCACTGAGCTCCGTCATGCATGCCCAGCTTAATGTTTGTTTTTAAATGTCAAAACTTTAAAACTCTTCCATGCATATCTTGAAGCGGGTAAGGCCCAAGCATCACTAAATTTAGGTCCTTGACTTTGACATCAAACTGTTAATGTCATTTTGTCAAATTTAAATACGTCATCGATGACAACTTCCAGAAGAGTTCTTTCTATACTTTTTGAACTTTTATTGTTTCACCCTTTAGTTTCGCGTTTGACCATTTCTTAATTCAAAGTATACATTTACCAATGAAGAGTTTTCACTAAACACACACTTTGAAATCGAACTGTCAAGTCAATGTCAGTGATTTTTTTTAAATGCAGGGATGTTAAAAAATAACTAAAATTTTATGTCGCTTCCGTTTCGTTAACAGCAAAATTATATACGAGTAAGAGCTTCATCGAAAATGTTTAGTTTGATAAAGCTTCAAAATATCACCTTACAAGAACCGCTTCAATTGAAACTATACTCTCCAATAGCGACAATCTGACTTATGTATGTTGTATAGATCGATACATTGTAGCAGCTTGGTTTTCACTGTTTCCAATTCCATCATGACGTCTTGTTCGAA
The DNA here is from genome assembly GCA_905146935.1 of Scaeva pyrastri. Classification (NCBI taxonomy): domain Eukaryota; kingdom Metazoa; phylum Arthropoda; class Insecta; order Diptera; family Syrphidae; genus Scaeva; species Scaeva pyrastri. The sequence goes on along the minus strand of LR989929.1, from coordinate 8,750,743 downwards.
AAGGAACGTTTTAACGTCTTTTAACTTCATCCAGTAGTTGACTTAAGCTTAGTCAGGTATTGGCCGCTTTGTTTACAATTCAAAGTAATACAAACTAAAACCCCAAGCAAGCGTCAAAGTCAAAAACGATAAAACCGCGAAAAGACCTCCAAGACGCGGTGCATCATCTTCATCGCTGCATCTGCATCCATCGATCTGTAATCTTAAGTTACAATCTTTGATGCTCGGAAGGAAGGTACCTAGCCTAACTGGTGATGGTTGATGGCAAAAATTCCAATTAATACTCGTGTACAAATTAATTTCAGATTGGAGCGCCCTGTGCCTCTGTGGCGCTATGCCGATGCCGATGCCGCCGCCGCCACTAATTAGTGTCATTTGAATGTTTTACAACAATTGTTAATTGCCTGTTTAAACTATCCTCATGCAGAACGCTGGCTGCTGCAGTAAGGGGTATGAAATTGAACAGACTGAACGTTCGCATGTTGTTTACCTGTCGCTTAGTCTAGTCTTACGGTAGCTTCAAGCTGGAACTGAAGTCGAAAAAAGCTACTTTACTACTTCTCATTGTTACATCCCGAAATGGGTGCCGATTGCGCGGAACCTTTGTGCAAAACATCAGACCGACACTGTCCTGCTGATGCTGCACCCATCAGATGCGGAAAGAAAAAAATACGGATAAAGTCAAAGCCCCAATGGAATCTGGGGTCTGTGTGCTGCGCGCGCGCACACATACCAAACATGACAGCCTTGTGGAGTCTCGTAGTAAAAAAGCGTCTGAATAAAATCTGCTTTGAATTTGTGCGCGGGGTGAGTTTAACGGCGGCGGCGGCGGCGGCGAGCTACCGAAGCGGCCGCCCAAGGACGTCCAGGATTGTATTTGTACCGTTCATATAGGGTCGTGTTTACATCAACGGCCGTTGGATTGTGGAATCAGCTTATAAATACTTCTTGATGTGAATTTTTTGTGCATGTAGAGGCAGACCTGTTCGATTTAACATTTTTTCCTCATTTTTGGATTTCACTGTCACTTAGATTAGAAAGCGGAGGATACAAAATTAAACATTATCGACATAAGTGTCTTAAGTGAAATTTAGAATATTTTTCGTTTCACCTATGAACTCCATGTGCAAACAGTTAATTAATTTGATTATCACGGGTTCATTGAGGTTAAAACAAAAGTTAAACTGAGTTGAACCCTGATTTAACTTTTAGGTTATACAATCAGTCACATATAAAGTTTAGAACATAGATTAAGATTTTAACCAACTAATCAGTCAGATTTTTATCTTAAAATTATAGTTAGCTAGTTGCTCATGTGATTTAATCCACGGATTAAAATTTTGTCCACACAATTCGATTGTTTAACTTAGGCTCAATCCGTTTTCATGATTAAACAAATTCTGAAAGTAAGCAATATTATATTCCGAAAAAACTTTGATTTGCTTACCGTTTTGGCGAGTGACATATACACAAAGGTTAATCTATGGATTAAGTTTTGACTAAACACATTCTGGGGATAGATCAAAGTTCAAGGTTCAAAGTTTAAGATAAGAAATAAGTTCACGATTCAAACTGAATTTAAGTTGAACTTTTTCCCAAACTGGGGTTTATGCTGATTTACTATTTTTATTCACTTCTCAAATCGTTATGGTTGCCAAATACCATTTTTTAACACGGTTTAGTCCAAGAATTGTTATTCCTATGAAGTGATTCAAAAAGTTTTGGGCTTCAGTCACTGAAAACATTCACTTGTAATTCAATTCAGGTTGAAAAAATTGCAGTACATTGTCAATCAACGGATTAAATCCTTTGGATTGCCAAAGACCATATTTCAGTCGATTTCAAAACTAAACTGCATAAACTGTTATCGCGAAGTTCAACCAAAATTCAGGATTCAAGTTAAATCTTCATATTTGAGTTAGAACTTAATCTGCGGATCAAATCGTTCAGGTTAACCACTTTTAATTTTAAACCTGCTTAAAACATATTTTAAACAAAAAAACAATATTCAAATTGCATTTCCATTTTTATGCTTGAAACTTCACTAACTTTACCGAACTAACTTACTAACTGACCTTTAATCACTTTAAACTCATTTGGTTGCAATTAATTCAACAAGGTGAGAACAAATTTACCTTTTTAACTACTTTTAACTACGCGACTAACTTAGGCACTCATCAGCATAAAAATAAGGAAACTCCAAATGAAATTAAGAAAACTCCATATGTAACCAAATTAACCTCAAAAACCTCCCAAAAGCACGCCATGCCGGCCCCGACAAAAGCACAGACTTTTGAGTCTCGACTTAGGGCATTTACATCAATGAAAGGCAAATTAATGCGGTCTTAAAGTTGTTCCTTTTGATTTGATGAATTTTTATTCTTTTTTTCATTTTTGTTTTTGTTTTTCTGAACTCGAGACCGAAGAGAGTCGAAAGTGTGACCAAAAGTACTCAAACTTATTCCAAGAAATTAGTTGTCACTAATCTCTTCCTTCCATTTTTGGAATACTCGTAGGTAAGCCAATGTTAGCATGGTGTCTCAGCATGGAACCATATAAAAGAATTATTCTGTAAGAGTTTTTGGGGGGACTACTGCTGATGGGCGGTAAAGGTTAGAGAGCTCAGGAAGCTTATAGCGCGCCCAATAGACTCTTTCGCCGGTATACCTACCTTCGTTATAGCCCAGCATAGGTTGTAGTTGTAGCGTTGTAGGTATAGGATGATAGGTAGGTCTAGGTAGGTCTTTCTATGTACCTATGTTTGTATAGGGGTTTTGATTTAATTTGACGCCTGCCTTTCTTGACTGTTTCGCGTGTTGCAATCCAATAATCGTCGTATAATCCAGCCAGCTATACGTTTGTCCGTTTCTTCTTACCGAATGCATGCGAACTTTTCTTAGCTTATTTTGTTGTGTCCGCTATATTCCTTGGGGGTTAATATTATAATCCGGCACCTAACTTCTTCTATCCTCTGTTTTGTTTGTTCTTATTTTTCTATTTTCGTTCATTTTGTTGGTCTTGAGGTAATAAAGGAAATAAAAGCTCGACAACTTAACATTTATGGGCAAAGACGAAAAAGAAGTGATGAGGGGTGGTGGTGGGGATGGGAAAAGGGAAAGGGGAGTATTGCAACAACACCGGGGCATATTAAGCAGACATGAGCCAGACGTTTTACATTTATGAAAGACCACACGATATAGCGCGACAGGCAGACGACAAAAACCACCAAGAGGCGAAAAAATTAAAAACGGATTATGAAGAGCCTCGCGACGTTACGCGACGACGCGACTAACGAAACGACGGACGAAGAACCGAACTGAATTCAATGCAAAAAGTGTCAACGGTGCCGCCGCCGCCGCTGCTAGTGCTGCCTTCCACGAGGACAGTTTAACCGGGTTGGGAGAATTAATTTACGATTTCATTAAGAGGGTGGCAGACTGATCCTAAAATATTCACTCCATTTGCTGGTGGAGCATTAGTGCCGAATGTAATACGGGTTGGATCCCGGCCGGACTTTCCCCGACGACCGACGACGCGACGGGAGGTCCTTGTTGCCGAAATGTTCGTTTTATGTATCTCTCCCCCAGGCCCCAACACACCTCCGAGAATGTTGCTTACTTACACAAAAATGGTCTTTAACCAACTTTGTCACCATGAGGCTTTGACTGGGATGAGGAAGAGGAGAATTTGACATTGGGTTTATTTTATTTGGCTTTTATCGATATCGGCTATGTGGCTATGTCGAATTTCAATATACAGTGAATATAGTCTTAAGGGTAATTGGTATGTGATTAAGGTTATAACTTATAAGTCACAGTCACAAGATGTTGTATTGAGTGGACATAATTTTTTAATTAAGAATACGTCTACGACTTTGTGTTGAAAATTCTAAGTGCTTTTGCAAATCTCAGTCGAAGGGAATTTTTCAAATAAGAACTAATTTATAGGTTGAATTATAAAAAAAAAACGATGGAAAATATATTAAAAAAATACAACTTTCCAAAACCCAAATACTTCAGATTCTCAAAAGCGGATAGATCAAAATTTTAAATAAAAAAAAGTAGAAAACATTTTTTTGTTTAAAATTGTTTATTTTTATATTTTTTGTAAATTTTTACAATTTCCTACTGTTTACATAGCTATTGAGTTTGCTTTTATTTGATTCTTTTCATTCGATTTAGAATTGCGAAAAATTAGATTGAAAACTTAAATTCTTAAACTTGAGTCAAAAACAGTTTTCCGAAAATTTATTAAAATTAAGGAATAGATTTATCGACTAAATTTTGTTGAACAGGTTATAAATTCAAAGTATCCAAAAAAAGGACATTCATACAAATTTAGTCAGCGATGTTCTATTCAGATTTGAAATCAATTTGAAAAAAAAATCAAACATACCGTTATTTTATAAACTAGAAAAACTAAAAAAAAAAATGTCTGGCGATTAAAATTTTAATGAAGGAAAAATTATATCATCTTCAAAACAATTTTCTTCTGTGTGAAATGACGTTTACGACATCTGGTAAAAATTTTGAAAAAAAAAATCAATTGACAGTTTTTTAACTTCACATAGGGAGTTATTGTAATGGAAATTTTTGACAAATCTGGACGTTTTAAGGTTCCTAGAATCTAAATCCGTCACTCCTAGAGAGATTTCTGTGTGTGTGCGTGTTTCATTCTCAGGAAGGACTTTCATAAAAATTAGTCAAGCGGTTTTTTCACTATTGCAATTTTAAAAAAGCTAAAATTTTGGTTGGTGGTAAATATCTCAGGAACGGAAAATGCTATTGACTTAAAATAAATTTTATTGTGTACAGTGTAATTTGGTAGAGATTTGGTATAACTTTTGACGTCTTCGGCATCTGGTAAAATTTGTAAATAAAAAAGTAAAAAAAAAAATCTACCAAAAGTTGGTAAAAAATGTTTTTTGACTAGAATATCTCAAGAATGGGCAACGATATTGACTTCAAATTTATTTAAGTTTATAGAATATACAAATATTAATGCTTTAATTTTGACAAATATCGAATTGATATTTTTTTTTACAAAAACATAAAAAACGTAGGTATACAAAAATTAACCAAAACTTGTCAAAAGCAGTTTCTTGACTTCAATATGTCGAAAGTGGTCAATAATTTTAACTTCAAATTTATTGTATTTTTAATAAAACTGTTAGTAAATGGCATACTTTTGACACATATCGAATTGAAAGTTTAAATAAAAAATTTAAACTAATATTAAAATCTATCAAAAAGAGTCAAAAATTGTATTTCGATTCAAATATCTTCAAAAAAATTGCAATTTTATGGATGTATTTTATTTTCAACATAATATTGTCAAAAAATAAAACACTACTCGACTTGAATGTCGAGAAATTTCTTAAGTCGGACAACTTTTTTGTTATAGTAAAATTGTTATCAATCAACATCAAAAGTAATTACAAAAATTTACAAATTCGCAACAATTAAAATATGTAAATATGGTTTAAAATGAGTTCAAGTTAACACTTGATACATTTCCTTTTATTGCCGATTTATCGATTTTCAAATAAACGCTTATCCAAATCGAAACAAAATCGTAACTTACCAAAAATTTCGATTAAACTTATGCAATGACATGAAGTTACTTTAGCAAGTGTACGATTAATTTGATTACTTTTGTTTGCTATAAAAAATTGTCTCCAACTATTTCCATAACAAATAAAAAAAAAAAAAAACTACCATCAAGTTGTAAACTTTTGATGCTCCCTTTAACTTGCAAAAAATTAAGTTCATCCTTTAAAATGTTACACAAGACAAGACCACAGGACAAATGCACCCTTCAAAGGACTAAAAGAATTAAAAAAAAAAAACAGAGGATAATGTGAGTGAATATCCTTCATTTTCTTATACCCACTTACCCACATAATTCTGTTTGTGTGTGTCGTTTTCTTCTTTTCTGGAATTTTTGTTTCCCAAGGATAAATGCACTCGTATTCATATATAGGTACACTCAAGGAAGGACATTAACGCAAAATCAGTTACCATAGGTTAGGTAAGTCAATTGTGTGGTTGAAAAAAAGGGTAGTTTTATTCGATTTGTTTTTTGGTTTTTTTTTTTTTGGGTCTTTTTTGTCATGTTATAAAACTGAGAAAAAGCATAAAAGGCTAATTTCGAACAGAAATCATTCAATCGTATATTGGATCAGATTAATGTCCTCATTCTTTATAGTTGAGGAACAAACCACAGGACAGCATCTACCTTTAGGTTAGGTTTTGGCTGTGTAACCTTATGTAAGTTCTATATAGGAGCTAGAAACTATACAATCAGGACCGAAGATTTCTAATTTGGGAACGATTGAAAGGACGACCGCAAGGGACAATCACACAAGGGATTCTTTATGGAGACATAAAATTCTTTAACTTCATACTCGAGTCTCTACTCTCTAGACCATCACAACGACGGACGACGACGACGATGAAGACGAAGGAGCGGGATGGTTTCGACTCGAAGAGGGAGTGATGCATACTGTAAAGTGTTTCCGGTGTCTAGGTAAGTTTGTTGGTAGATGAGTGCAGGACTTAAAGTATGTATACCTTGGAAGGACATCGTTACTTTCTCTCAAAACAACTAAGTGGGTACATACATATGTCTGTTTTATATAAATGTCTATGTACCTATGTTTAACATCCTTTGAAAAAGGTTTAGATAATGAAGAAGACAGTGGGTGAGGGGGGTTGGTTGTATTGGCTAGAAGTTGGAAATAAAGGAATGATTCGAGGACCAAATAAATTTAAGGATATTTAGATTTCTACCTTTGGGCTTGGATTTATAGTTATTTTAACTCAGAAGAACAAGAAGAAAACAATATGTGCAGCTTGTATATGTATAAATATACATATATGTATATGTATGTGTACATGGATACAAGTAACCTTATAACAGTCTCAAGTTTTTCAATGTTAATTCAAATACATTTGGTCATTCTAACGAAAACCCAAATTGGTATTCTGGATTAAGTTAGGGTTTGGGATTCTGCACTGGAATGACGAAGTTGTCTATACAATAAATTGTAAGGTATCCTTTTTCGTATATTTAATACATATATTCCGAACATTGTATGAAACTAAAGAATTTTGATAAATTTAAAATTGAATATGCCACGAGAGAAGAATTTTGAGAAATTAATATGGCTAAGATGCATTAAATCGATTTAATTTGATATTTTTGGATTGAAAACTTCAATACATTATAAAAACCTATAAAAAAAAATCAAGTCCAATACTTGAAATGTCCAGTAAATTTAATTTTTTAACGATTAGTTGAAATTTTTTGAAAGCATTTCTATTGTTTTTGAGTTATCAAATTTCATTGGTATTTTTGAAGTTTTTCCATAATTTTTAAGAAACACTATCTATTTTTTTTTTAATTTAATATTTGTCAAAAACGTAATTTCTTAAAATTTTTGGAATAACATAATGTCATACGATATAATCTATAGGTATATATAAAACAAAGACAGGTTTGTTACAACACTTATAACTCGAGATCTGCTGAACCAATTTTCATGGTCATTGATTCGTTGGATTTGTCTTTACCCCGAATAGCAGAATACATCAATACAAACAATGAAAATTAACACACTATGGCTCATTTTTTTCTCTGCACTATTGAACACTGTACTATGCCAAATAATATATTCTAAAAATGTTTTTTCCTTCAATATTTTATATTAAATTGCTTACGAAATTAAAAGTCTTACAAGATTTCATGAATGGTGTAGAATTTCGACACATATTTTAAACCACCGCCGTGTTTTTGAACTAATTAACTGACAGTTCATAGTCACAGTTGACATTAAACGTCAATATTTATTATTATCGATAAGAAAATACAAAAAGTCTCCTCCTGGAAGTATGATCAATACAAACGGTTGCCACTTTTCAAATCTGAATTTCTTTATTGAAATACATAAATTAGACTTGCCAAATAGATTGGTCGAATTGAATTTTTGGCAAAACGGCCACAGTACCTAAATCTATCGTTTCTCGAAAGAGTTGGTAACATTTTTAAGACTGTATTAGGTTATCTCTAGATCTATTACTGAACCGATTTTTAAAATTCTTTTACCAATAGAAAGCTATAAATTTTGTGATAAATTGGATATGGAAAGAAGCAGAAAATAGTGCCTCAAGATTGTGTTTAAAATAAATGCAAGGGAAACATAGTGAATAAAATATAAGGTTTATTTATAGGTTTTTATGCTGGATTGGAGCTGGTATTTTCATGCCATCTATTCTGTAAAAGGCTTTTTGAATCTTAAAATCTAATCATATAAGTTGCTATTGTTCATGGTTCTATGATGTGGTCCTGTATCTGAAGAGAAAAGATCTAGGAAACGCTTTTATTTTGCAAACAAAAAATTAAGGGCGTTTCCAGAATTTCAAAAGTCATTAAATTGAATTGAGATTAAAAATTGCGCTCATTGGTTAAGTTATGAATGCCAAAACTTTATTAGAATCTGGATATGAAGATTTTAAGCAATTTCTTTCACATAATTTGAAAAACAGGGCAGAACAACGTCTGTGGGGTCAGCTAGTACATAATATAAAAGTATCGTCTCGATCCAAGACTCTTTTTTTTCGTGATAAGTTCAATTTGAAGTCTCGTTTTGTGGCAAGTACCATACATACCTTCAAAATAGAAGTCTTAGATATTCTGAAATTTATTGATGATGGCTTCTACATATCTATCGTTTCAGATGTTTTCTACATACCCACATAGAGGTCGTTAAAATTTATATATGTAAAAACATATTTAGAAAAAAGTAGTTTTCGTAGATTTATTCTTATCAAATCGTAAAAGACTGATAACTGGTTAGTCTCGCAAAATTTTGATACAATATATAAAGTCTCTCCGGTTTATAGACGTGACAAGATGGGCTGGTTAAATTCTATTAACTTTTAAACAATAAAATTTGTAAAAAATTTCAAATAGACATTTTAGACTAGTTACACTAACTACCAATAAAATGTTACTTAAAATAAAAAAAAAGAAAGTACATATACGCCTCAGTGTATTGTTTGTTGGCTTTCTGTTGCTAGTCATATCTTTTTTGTGATAAGTTGCCAGATATACATTTTTCTTAATAGTTAAAATAATTCAAAACATCTTTTAAATGTGATAAGAAATCTTTTGGTTATTTAGCGTTAAGTCATTCGTGGTTATGAGAAAGTAGTCGTTGATATGATGCCAAAAAATCCTTCTAATTTTTAATCTGCATTCTTTATTCTTAATTTGTAAGATAGATAACTAAAAACCATAGTAAGTTAAAAAAGAAGAGTTTGCTTTGTTTTTTTGAAGTTCAATGTTACAAGTTTTTAAATTATTTGTGATTTCCTTCTAGAAAATTTAATTTTTGGTTACTGGTAAAAAGGCGTAAATTCAAAGACAATTTTTGTATAAATAATACTTTTCAAAACACAGATATTGGTTTTCAGACTAAAATTTATTATCAAAAGAAATCTTTATCTGTGTCATTGACAAAGTTTCTCAAAAACTTGCAATTTAAAACTATTTAAACATGCACATATCAAGATTTCTGAAGTTTCACTTGCATTGTTTTTAGAATTACATACATATTTCCAAAAACTTTTTGACATTCAATTTAACTAGAAAAATTCATCCGATTACTCTCTATAATTTGTATAAGATTATAAATTTTTTTTTATTGTTCTGTGAAAAGGTTTTAACCTAAAAAATTCTATTTGTAAGTCTTAAACCAAGTTTTTTTTTTTAAACTCTTTATAATTTTCCAAATCGATAAAATAAAGTCGTGTTAGTTACATTATTTATAATTCAAGAACGGCTGAACGGATTTGGGTGAAAAATTGACACAGAGACAGATTATAATCTGGAATAGTCTATTAGCTACTATTTACCCCGCTAAAATGTGTTTTATATAGATTAAACATTGACCACGTTTTACACAAAAATTGAAGCAATCAGAAGTTATTGTTTTACATTTAGCACAACGATGGTTTTCTAAACTAGGACATGTACTTCGGGTGTCCTGCCGCTCGATCCACTTTTTAAGAAACTTACGAAGTACACCAGGCCATCTAGAAACTAAGAACAAATTGAATGAAAAATCAAATAAGCAACATCAATATTTTTTCATAGCTTGAGTTTCTGCATTAAATTCGGGCCAGACGAAGTTAACCGGGCCCTCTAGTACAGAATTAATTGCGTTCTCTTCTGAATAAGGTTTCTTTAATTTTTGAGTTGAAATAACTTATTTTTATTCTGTAAATAAATAAAATGACACTTTATTCAAACTAAGGAGTTGTAAGAATTTATCAGAAAAAGTCAGGAAAAATGTTTTCCAGATTTTGTTGCCCCTTTCTCCAGACATCTATGAACAATTTCTTTTTCTTAAATATGCACTTGATTTCAGGTTCAAAAAGTGCCCCAATTTAATTGATTGGTGACATTCGTCAATTGGCTGCCGTCAGTGTTAACACACATTTGTACCCACTTTATCGAATCTGCCATTAAATTACACTAGATTTCCTGTGTCAATTGTTTGCCGCATTCCTGTCGATTATCCTCCTCAAAGATAGTCCAAATACTTCCAATGAAAAAAAGTATAGCATACTTGAATTGGACGATCTTGTTCGTCACAAAATATATCCAAACTTAAGACAACACAACTAAGAATTCGTCCGTGTTGTTTATACAGTTGCACCGTCTTGTTGAAACCACATGCTTAGAAAATCCCGCTGAACTTATTCTAGGAGCAAGAAGTCTTTTATAGTGGCCCTGTACTGTCCGCTAGTAACAGTGCAGTTATTTCAATTTGCGTCCTTAAGAACAAGAATATATCACATAGTGACTTTTAGTGGATGTAATGGCTTTTGTCCATCACTCGAACTTTTTAGTGCTCCAGAAATGTAAATGTTGTTTATTGACGTAACCGCTTGAATATGGAAATGAGCGTCTTCACTCATGACTATTCTCGATTTAAAATTTTCCTTCTCTTGGTTGAGATTGTTTGTTTGTATAATTCAGCTGTCAAGTTTACAAATGTCAAATATGATTGACAATGACGTACAACGCCATATGTAAAAATAATAATATTTTGCGCCATCTTGTAGAAAAGTATTGGAAACTACATAAAATTAAATGTACAACGTTTTAGGATAAGAATATAGCATTGATGAAAAAACGACATATTTTTTTACTGGAAGTTTCAAGGTAACATTTCTGGAAATTCGTCAAAACTGTCACGCTATCTAGATTATGACAATTGGATGGCCTGTTTTCAGACTAAGCTTTAAATTTTCTACTCTGTCACATCAAAGTACTGCCATTTTTAGTTTTATAGAAACAAAATTGTATGCTTAATGTCAAAGTGCATTCAGAGATATCGATATGTCACTTTCGGAAATTAAAATTGTTGGAAATCTTTTGTTAGTAGTAGTCAAGTAGTCAATTAGCTAGAAAGTGTTAGAAGTTGTAGTCAACCATGGATTGAATGCCGATTAACTTGATAAATCGATTTCTATTTTTATTAACAAAAAGACAGATAAGCAACTATATAGAAATGGCTATCGTAAAAGCTTAAAAGGTTCCATAAAAAAAGTATAGAACCATAGGTAAAAGATAAAGCCATAATACCAACGTAACTTCCTATAAAAAAAAAAACATCTATTTGACTGCAATTTAAAACCTCAATGTCACCATCAATCAAACGACTTGACATTCTAAAAAGAGCAAATGAAAACAACAAAAAAAAAGAAGAAAGAAGAAGAAGAAAATATAGCACTATAAAGAAACAAAAAAAAAAGAAAACTCCTGAAAAATAGTATACTCATATCCCGCATCTCAATGACTGTCACTATCATCTGCAGTTTTCTTTTCTCCCCCGTTATGTGCCCGCCATTTTTTGAGGCCAAAATTGGAAACATAAAGAAAAACCATTTTCAAAAAAGAACACAGAAAACAAAAAACAAAACAGAAAAAGAAAAAGAACCAAAAATGACCATTCGAACCCCCAATATATGCCCAGACGCCTTTTCCCTTCTTCTTTGTTGGTCTTTGTTTATGTTATGTGCGATGGAAAGTCCAAAAAAGAGCCGTTTCTTTTGCGCGCCTTCTCCACACTTTTCGCATTCATTTTCCCTTTTCATTTTACTCTGGACTTTGTGTGTTCACATTTACACCCTCTCACTCATCCTCATTCTCATTCTCATCTTCATCCCCCAGCCATCGAAGGAAAACACACAGAATCGCACCAACCAACCCTCTCTCGATGCAAAAGAAAGACACAAAAATGCATTTTTCCACCTCCTCCTAATATTCGCCACCCTTCGTCGGCTTCAATTGCAGGGGGTGGTGGTATTGGTTGGGGTTGGTTTTGGTTCGGTGTATATGGCCTGCAAGAGAAGGAGAAAAATGTGTGTGTGTGTACTGTGTGTGGGGGTTTTGAATGGTGGGAGAAGAATGAAAGTGCAAAAAATTGAGCAAAACGCATTTCGCAAAAAAGCACCCGCTGCCGCCGCCGAGCCGAGAGTTGGGTGTGAGTGTGGGCTGAGGGTTATGGCGAACAGGGTTGGGGAAAGTGCATTTTAGCCACTCCTACTTGTTCATCTGATGTGATTGGCCAAGTTGAGGGTGGTAATGGCAGCCAGCGGCCCGAATGTCATTGTTTCCCTCTTTCACTTGCAAGCAACACAACGACAAGGAACACCAAGAATACGTTGCTCCTGCTGCTGCCGCTGCTGTTGATGATGATGAAAGCCAAGAGCTTTTCCCCAGACCCGATCGTGGGGATTTTCCAAAGTCGATGGGTCGTAGGTCGGTGGGTGATGGGTGATGGGAAAAACTATTTTTCGCCATAAAAACCCACTACCCTCTTGGCTGTCAGCCGATTGACGTCCGATATCGAACGTTCGTTGTCGATGTTTTTTTTTTTCTTTTCTTTTGTTGTTGTTGTTTTCCTTCACTTTTGACGGAAAATTCTGGTGCTATTCCCACACACAACGAAGCGATATCGGGCATCAATGCATGAGATGGGTGGAGAGGGGGTGGTGGGGGTGCTTCGATGGAGGTTTCTTGACTTGGCAGTAAATGGGCATATTTAGCTGATAGTGCTGTGTGCAAGGCAATATCGAACGAAGGGACACGGAGCAGGATGAAATGTGGAAACACACGCATCCAGGATGAAGATGATGGGAGGGAGTCGAATTTTGTGTCCTCAGAGCAGCGCAGCGCCCAAAAGACATTTAGTTTCTCGTCGAATTTAGTTTTTTTTTTTTCTCATGATGTTGTTTCGCTATGGAGAAGAGAAGATGCCAGTTGGTAGATTGGTAATTAGAAAAAATCGAGAACCGAGCAGGGATGAGCATTTCGAATGGCCCAATCGATGGTTTTAGCTTGTCCTTGTCGGTGTGCGAGCGATGCAGTGTGTGTGTGTGTGTCAATTTGGGAGTTTTGTCATCCGGAACGAACTACACAAAACCAAGCGGCCATCTAACTACGATGTGTGTTTTCTGTTCCATCTTCGTTTTTTTTTGTGTTTCAAATTTAGCCGAAGTATAGGAACAACTATCTAAGGTAGGACCTCTTCGTCCTTTTTTTTTTTTTGTCAGCTGGAGTTTAGTTACATCACTACATCACGTGTGCATGTGTTTTTTTTTCCGTTTGGTTTTCGCTCTAAGGAACTATAATGCTGTATCTAGAGATGAAAGGAATTTTAAGGACGAACAAAAATATAAATGGGTTTTCGATTTTTTATTCTTTTTTTTTACGATTTCAGTTTTTGGCAAAATGATTGGCAGCAGCAGATGGCATGTCAATCATTTGAAATAGACGTAGGTTTATATACTAAGATATAAGTATGTATATTACGTATTGACGTATATTGTTAACTGCTGATAGATACCCCACCTACTGGAAGTTTTCAAAGACAACGAAATGAAGTTGATGAGTTGACATATTTTTTTTATTATCAACCATACGAATGCGAGGTAACATCATTTTAATTAAGATGACTACCATTTTGAAAAATTGCCAAAAATGTTAATAGAAACGTTTAACAGTTGTGTTTTTTCTACACAACAATTTATGTAACTCAGTTAGAACTTCACCATTTAACTTACTGATTTGGTAGATGGCGCTGATTAGCTTTAATAAGTTTCATTCGCAAACCATAAGTCAATAGTGAAAGTGTACAAATTTTGAGAATTTAAAAAGAAATTAAACTAGAATTAGATTTTTTGTTTCAAAATTGTGCAAATGCACTGTGGCGTATACGTATTTTTTTATTGATCAGTAGTTTTGGACAAACTAGCATCGATTTCACAGTTCTTTTATTATTAAAAAAAAAATTAAATACTGAAACTGACTTTCACATCTTGGAGTTGTTTGAAAAACCCTGCTCCAAAAATATCAACATTGCACCTTCTGATGAATTTTCGTGGTGGAATATTTTTGTATATTATACAATATCCGGACCTGAAAATATGTAAAAGAATTCAGTAGTCGGTCAGATATCCTCTTTACCATTTTTAAAGTTCTGTATCTCAGGAATCACTTTTGTTATTCTACTATTAATTTATCAAAGTTGATATTCTTGGCTGGTCTGATAGCAGTTATTCCAAATTGGAAGTTTCTGATTTCGTTTTCTCTAAAATCGGATCCTTTCTTTTTAGAAAATCTAAAGAAGTAAAAGTCATCAATTTCAATATCTAAATTTGGATTTCTACGGACCCAAAAAAATCAGTTCGGACAAAATTTCCATCTCACAAAACGTCAATTTGATAGAATTTTTTTCTTTGAAAAAAGATGACTCCAATTGATAAAGACTTTACAGTGCGATACAACCGCCAGTGACGTTGACGGATTGAAAACTCAACTAGAATCCGAAATACAGCCATTAACCTACATAAGTCCTTCATACTGCAACTCCTTCTTCTTTCTGTTGTATATCTAGGCTAACAGTCTATCGATATATTGAACTTTCTCGTATCAATCGAAAAACAGTTATCATGTTAGCCTATACCCGCCTTATTCCTTTTGAGAATTGACGACTTCTCCAACATTGTATAAATTTCTGCTCCTCTCCTGGAACGAACGAAAAGTACAATAAAATTTCCATAAATTCCATTTGAAACCGCTAAAGTACCATTCATTCATAGCCAATCACAATAATTGGACACAAAAAGTGCACCATCATCAGGCCGCGTTGAGAGGCCTGGTTGCGAACCGACTTACGGAGCGATATATACTCGCAGAGCGATGATGGCCAGTTTATTCTCTACTATGCCCCATGGGTATTGGAAGGGTGCTCCTGGTGGGCAATAAAAATCAAATTCTCATTTTCTCATTTGCGTAATTTTATTACCCCAGAAACGGGTATCTTTGGCGAATGTGAATTCTGCGACTGCGACTGCAACAGAACCGAACTGAACTGACTTAACCGAGCGACCGACCGACCGGTCCAAAACGATGGACAGACGAGACGCACCAGCCAAGACCAAAATATAGCGACCGGGAATAGACGTTTACTGGTCATTCAATTTATTTGCAGTATCGATCTCTTCCCGTACATGGTGGACCGCGGCTTGGCCGGGTTATGTAGTGGCACAGCACACTCAACTCGAAGCCATGCGTCTTTGATCGATGCTATCTGACAGCGCGCAACAAATCGTCGAAATGTGTATGTCTGACCACCGCACCGTTCACCGCGCCGCCGTAGCACCTTCAAGAAACAGTCATCATTATCAGGCTACAGCTCGAGTCAGCGGCCTGACGAGGAGGATCATCGATCTGGCTGGATGGTGGATGGCGGATGGAAATCGGGGATACTCGTATCTCGCAACAGCAAGGCTTTGGCACGGTGCGTGGAATGGTCCGCACCGCGCTGCCACTCCTCCCGTCCACTTACCGGCGATACTGAAAAGATCACCGATCGCGTAGCTAATCACGATCGTGTTCACCTGCATTGTTACAGTGCAGCGCAGCGCTGCACACACACAATCTCTCGCGTCACCGTCGTCGTCGTCCGCATCGACGGTCGTTGCAGTTGTGGCCGCGTTCAGCGTGTTGCGCGTTTGGTTGAGTTTAATGCGAGAACGCGCACATTCCAATTACTTAATCGGCTTTTGGGGCTTACACTGCGCTGATCCTGCAGTCCTTATATGTAAGTCCGCGGCTGCGGCTGCTGCTGTTGTTGCTGGAGCGTGTGTCGGAGATGAATCGATAAGTCAGACGTGATGTGATCTATGGGTTCACGTGTACCGAGATTATTTGCGGTTGTAAAATCCAATGGCGATGGAAAATTAAAAGACTTTACTCTCTGGTGCATCAACCAAGGTAAGTCTGTACATAGCGAGGTGAGGTGATGTCGAGTGAAGTCGATGTGTTGCTGATGCTGATGATGCTCGGACGCTTTGAGGAATTCCAAGGGGATCATTTTATGGCTATGGGAACGTTTCGTTTGCCACTAACTTCATTGTAGTCATGGCAGTCGGGTGCATTATTTTTTCACCAAGAGGTCAGAGTGCTTCTGCGGAAGAGAGTGTAGCTGATTAAATTAATGATGTGTTAGACGAAATTGGTTTCAGTATCGTGCTAAAATAGTAATTGATAGACTTGACTGGGACTGCAGACCGAATGACAGCTAGCCATGTCTAGGGAAATAATTATAGCAGAGAGGATTTTTTTGCTTGAAATTACCATTTTTGTTGCACTATAACGTGGTTAATGGTGTAAGCTAAGGCTTCCAAGGGACTAAAGCTGAGGTTTCATAAAAGAAATACGCGTCAGTTTACGGGAGTGACGTGAAATAGTAACCAACGAAATAGGATCTAATTTTAAATTGGCTTTAATTTCCATTGGAAGGAAAAACAATGTTTAATGTTCAAAAACACCTTTGGTTCCTGATGTTTGGATTCGCTTGAATTTTGTAGTGTACAATCATAGTCAAAAATATTGGAATAATATCCATCGATGGACAGGAAACCAAGAAGAACAAAAGGATCAAGAAATGGTTGTAACTTAAGTCCCCCAGGATTTGCTATGTTGAAGTTGTTTTATAATAACAGATGGACCCGAGATAAAGACCTTTGTGTAGTACGACTATGATTATAATAATTAAGTAAAAACGATGCCTTTTCGAAGTAGGTCAGGAAGCAGGACAACAAATGGAAAGCGGGAGATATGTTGAAAGATTTAATGACTGTCAATGCCTCACTAAAGTCATCCACTTCTACACAGATGAATTCAAAACAAATGAGAGGGTCGGTGGAGCCGTATACTAGCTAGTAGCTACATGTAAACTTACGCTAAAATAAGATATCGTTAATAAAGTGAATCACAGGTGGTCTAACACATCCACTTGTCTAGCCACAAAATTAATTTGGCCAAAGCTCGATGCTAAACGTTCAAAGTAACTCATCTCGATGGGTAGATTGCACATTAACTTTGTCGTAGGTGTCCTCACTGGTCACTGCTTCATAGGCAGACATGCCTCTCGACTTGGAGCTCCGGCAAACGATTTCTGTAGAAGCTGTAGGGATGAGGAAGAAGAAGAGTCAGTTCCTCATCTTCTTTGTTATTGTCCTGCACTATCACAAAAACATAGACTACACCTCGGAGACTTCTACAACTATGATCCCAGCGATCTAAATAACTTAGGCGCATTTACATCTTAAACGCTTTATTGTTAGCTCCAAATGGTTCAACGAGTAGGAGGATCTCTTTATCTAAGTGGTATCACATTAGAATATCACATTTATTGATCTAAGTGTACTGGCCTGTTTTCTTTTAACCAGCAGCCACCATAATATACCTATCCCTGTGCCTAACTACATACGATTCAGCATTCACCATAAACTTAGAAAAGCACCTCTTAACTGTTTTGTAGAATGTGTATGGTAACACTAAAAGACTAGTGAAACTTTCGGTCTAAATGAATAAAAAATCACGAAGAAGTAAAGTAAAGTGACAATATTGAGGTAAAATTAACAACTAAGGAAATAATTTGATTGATAATTTATTCTGCAATTCCTTAAAAATTTATTTATAATACACAATCGCACCTAGAAATTAAAATTTGTTGAATACTTAAATCTAATCTATAATTACAACAACAAAAGCAGCCTTGAGTTGGCTAATTTTTTCCTCAAATCTATATTCCAGTAACCTACTATATGTATACCTACATAATAATGTTCAATCAACCAAATTTAATTAAAAGATATCATTTTATCAAAAAAAGATTGCAAGCTTTCTTAAATTAAAAATATAATATAAATAGTTTCTACTTTGGAAAAAAAATAAATATTTAGAATAAACAAAAAAGTGTGCGTCGGCCGGGAATCGAACCCGGATCAACTGCTTGGAAGGCAACTATGCTAACCATTACACCACCGACGCCCTTGAAATTTTATAGACATAGAATTCACATAAGGAAAGTTTATATGCGAAACATTTTTTATTGTTAACAATTTAGGTTTATTAAATGAAAATATTTGCGAACAGAAGAAATTATAAATATTGATATTCAATGAAGGAAATTATTATTATTTATTCAATTCAGTTGTTTTAAAATCGAGAAACGGGTTTGGCAATTCATTTACAATGTCATTGTCTGGCATCTATGATTAAGGTTAGGTTTATGTCAATGTGACGTTATGAAATGGAACTCGAGTTTGACGTGATTCACTGTCATTTTCAACTCAACAATACAGAATCTCGAGGTTTGATTTATCCGCTAAGAAAAAGCAATACAAAATTGGTGCTGTAGCCGTGTTGTTACGGCAATAAAAAACAGTGTTTTATTAATAATATTCAATAAAAGTTTCAATAAAACGTTAAATTACGTAAATTTGTTATTTCTAAATTTTATTCCCAAAGCTGATATCCATACATGAATTGGGATGTTTTTGAAAAAAATTAAACATTCTTATGTAGGTCGGATTAAAAAATACATGAAAATGTAGATCGAGTTGAAATATTCATAAAAATGTAGATCGAGTTGGTTAGGAAATTGAATATGCAGAAAAACTTTTTTTAAAAAAAGGGATATTGTTTTTTATTTATAGTTCAAATACATGAGAGGGAGCACAACCTATAGGAATAAGTTGCTTGCAACTTTGAGTGCATCAATATTTTGTTCATTATTATTATAAAACTATGAGCAGTTTATTTGTCTAGTAAAAAAGCTCTATTGCAATAAAAAAGACATTAAGAGACAAAAGTTTACTTATAATCACAGTAAGTGAAAATTTGTGGAAGTTTCCTTAAGTTGCTTATACTATGCAATGAGCAGCAACTTACTTTGCTCGACGCCATGGCTAAATTAATTTGTAAATGAAAACTGCATTATGGCGTCTCCGCAAAAAAACACGGCTTGTGAAAGGTTTTTTTTAATAAATTTTGCATATTTTTTGAACTGTCAATTTTAATGCGACCGATGTCGTTGACATGTGTCAAACATAAACTTTAACTTCTTCATTATTTACGTCACTATAAGTTTCTCATTATAGAAGGTATCTTCCTCAATGAATTTCCTCTCAACTACCCTTTCTTAAGACACAACCCAACTTTAGACAATCAAATAAACCTGAGATGAATCTTTTCGTTAGAAACTATCAATTGTTTCTCGAGTCTATTCCCATCAGACTCTTGTAGTCGTTCGTTTCCTTTCACTTTTTTTAAAAAGTTTTTTTTTATTAAAGACAAAACCAAAAAAAAAAAGGTCAAATCCAAATCGCATCAAAACCCGCACCCATAAAATTTGCACACAAAGCCAAATGATTATAATATACACTAACTTCTAGATACCTTACCAACTTTCTCAATTTGATGCACAACGGAATTGCACAAACTGTCACAATAACTCAAATGTCAAAATGCAGCTCACGCAACCAGCAGCAAGTAGAAATGTCACCCAAATCGACAGCAGCTATCTTTATGTGGTTTATAAGCCAATAAAATTTCTTTGACTGTATAGACGAGGTTTCTTTGGACGTTTGGAATTGGAAGACTTCTGTTTTATTGTTGGCCACAATCACAAAAAAACAAAAACAACAAGGCAACAATATTCAAAAGCAATAATTGAAGGATGTCATTTGATGAGGACACTCAACAAGCATTGCTCAATGGTTTGGTTTGGTCTGGTCTGTTCTGGTCAGGTTCGGTCTGGTGAGGGCTCTGCTCATGCGTATGGAGTTCGTTTCCTCAACTCTCCACAATGACAGCCATCTCCGTAGCAGCTCCACACCAGACCAGACAGACGGACAGACGGATAGACTGTGGCGACTGGACACGGATGGACACATGCAACGAGCGCATTTACCCAGAAGAAGGAAGAACAACAACCAGCAGAAAATGACTGTGGCTGACCCGCCTGTCCGTTTGCTGTCCATCCATCCATCGTGTCTATCGCGCGCTGGCCATGGCCACTTTGGTCTTCACTTCGCTTCGGTTTGGTTTGGCTTTGCAGCTCCGTTCTCCATGTGGAGATGGACATGGAGAAAGAGTGCGCGTATGCATGTTACGTAGTAATATTTAATTGGGAAAATACGCGCGCGCGTCTAAACTAAACGCACATAAATTGGCCAGGACAGTGAAAGAGGGACAACCAGCTACAGCTTAAGAGTTAAGATAGCTTCGTATACAAAATACCAAAACGAAGCGCGCGATGTTGCAGTGACCAGTGACTTTGGCTGTGGCGGGACCTTTCGCCCAATTATGCGCGAGCCCGATTGAGCCCTGAGCCTCTAAGATTGAGACTGAGACTGAGAATGAAATTGCGCGACTATGACGTTTGCCGCGCACGCAATTCTCCGCCACTTAAACGTCCGTGTGTGCCTGTCTATCTGTCTCTCGGTGCAAAAGGTTTGAGCATAGAGCAGCGTGCTGTGCTCCACTGCTGGAGCTGTCCGTTTGCGTTTGTGGTGTCGCATTTTACAACCCCCGAGACAGAAGTTATGAGCCGCGCCGTTTTATGAACATGGAAATCGCGCTTCAAGTCGTGCTTTCATTTTGTTTCTCGTTCCTTGTTGTTGTTTTTGTTGTTGTTCTTGGAGCGGGTTTAGCAAAAGTTAACATTTAATGAGCGCGCGAGACAAGTCCGCTTTAAGACTCACCTCGGACTCGGATTTGAATTATAATTGAAGATGGCAACATAAACAATTTCCAATCGGACATTGCAACAACCAAACACACTTAGCACGGACGCGGACGCACGCACATCGCTCCCAAACGAAGTGACGCGACGGACGACCGACACAGTGGACAGTGTAATTTCGAGCTCAGGGCACACACTGCATCAGTTGCGAGCTTGACTCTTCCTTGGGGCCACGGCCCGATTTAATTATGACCTTAGTTTATGGGGAACTGAAAATCGCGAACACTTTTATGACCTTCCAATGGGTGACGCTCGAGACGCGACGACGATTATGTACATAGATGCGGGCTGCAGGGATTCGGCTGTTTTGGATTACACGGGTGAATGAAGATGTTGAGACTGATTCTTGTGCTAAACCACGACCGACGACGCGAATACGAAGTCGACGTTATTTCAAGTCGTCTTGGAGGTTTTGAGTAATTGGCGACAGACAGGAGATAGTTTAGTTTAAAGTGCGAGCTACAGTGACGCATGCTTGCGTGGAACAATTTTAAATATTTTTAATTCGAGTTCATGTGACAAAAGTTATGATGGTTGACGGAATTTTCACGGAATGTTGCTTCGTAACCACACTTAAGATGAGGGAATTAAAGGAGGGCGGTTAAATCAGGTAAATGTTTGTATGATAAACATGTTAAATCAATTTCAGTTTGTTTGTCTCGCTAAAACTCGAGAACGACTTGGCCGATTTCGATGAGTTTGGATTTGAAATGTTTGTGGTAGTCCAGGAAAGATTTTAAAACTGTGAAGACGTGGAAAAATTGTGATTAAGGCGGTAACAAAAAACAACTTAATTTTCCCTTGAAAGAACAAATATTTTTGACTGTCAGTTGGTTATCAAATTTTTATATTTCAGTTGTCTGTCCAAAATTAACGAAAAGTTATAAATATCCCTGTTATTCCGTCAATTTTATACAGTTATTAAAAATTGTGGTGACATATCGATCAATATAACCAACAGGCATATTGTTAGAACTCAATTGGGGTGAGGCAAAGTTCGCCGGGTCCCCTAGTTTTATAATAAATCTAACACTCATATGCCTAGATCTTTAACTAAGCTCATGCTTAGTAAGTACAATGAGCAAACAAACCAAAGGTGGACTAACAGCGCCGCCACCTATGAGGTGACAGAACAGATCTGTCAAAAGTTTCAAACATAAAATTTAAGCATAAAGAAAAGTCTTTGAAAAAGTTTTTCATAAATTGAAATATTAAGATGAAATTGCTTCTAGTAACCAAAACACACAAAAGGCTTCGTCCTAAATAACAAAGGACACAATACAAACAACTTGACATTAGATCCAATAATGAATTCATCTACTTAATACTTCTGTACCATATATAACATTCCATCCATCTCAGAACTTCTCTAATTTAATTAATCAAGCCCGAGACAAAAGTCTAATCGGATGCTCTATCTCAGAAACAGTTTTTCTTATGTATATCTCTAAGAACGTATCCATCATCGGAAAAAGTATGTCACAAAGTATGTCTTAAGTCCTTCAGCTGACCCCTCGTCACTGTCTAATAAACCTCCTTCCTCACTCATAACCTCAAAACAAATAAAACACACACACAGAGACACGAACAAACAGTTATACTCTTGGATGTCATTTGTAGCAGATATATACTTATCTCTTTCTCTTTGACAATTAATTTACTAAAAAATCCACCACTGTCAGTGTCCTTCCCTATATACTTAACAAAAAGACAGATATCCTCGGCTCCTTAAAATCTAAAGCCCCTTAAGGAAAATTACAAATATTTCAGAATATCCCAAATCCCCAAAAACATTTTTCAAATCTACAACGAATATTGCCTTCCGCATATCGCGCGTATTGCTTTTCTTATAATGTAGGTATGTAGTAGTTTGTGTTATCTTGGTTTTTCTCTTCGTCCTTTTGGAATTGTAGGTTAGGTGTAGGTAGATATATGCCGTATTTATGCACAATAACGAAAGAAAACGACCGAAGGCGACGACGACGATGAAGATGACGCCAAAAATGGCTACAGCCATCGCAAAACGGAACTCATTACAAGCGGCCATTTTTCTTCTCATCCATCCTAACGATATCCTTTCTTGACATTTTGTGCTGTGCTTGGTGCAAAAACACCAAAGCAAAAGAAAATACCATCGAAAACCTCCTTACTATATGTATCTATGTATTTATATAGTTTAATGCATTTTCTTTTCTTTTTTGGTTTTATTCGTTTTCGTTTTGGGAAGAAAAAAATGGATATTCCAAAAACAACAAGAATCCTTCGAAAATAGCTTCGCAGATCCGCTTAAAGATGACGAACGAAAAATTTTCTTTTTCTTTCCAAAACGAAAAAAAAACGTGATAAAATTTCTAAAAACTGTTACACTAAAACATGACGAATGGAAAATATCCTTCCTCACACACACACACACATGTACAGAGAGTCAATCTATATCCCAAGTTGAGGCACACACATATTCGTACACCAGGTTATAGAGTACGCAAGATGCAATTTATATCATTCCTGCATAGTCGAACTAACAAACAAACCAACTCCCCATTTTTTGAACCCAATCTACAGTTAAATGCGTTCTCCATACATATACGAGTATACACATATATAATGGTTATCCTTATACCCCAAGGACTTTACAAGGAGGCAAATATCGTCTTGTTCCAATGTGCTCCATGCATATATAAACTGCGACGACATCTAATGTCCTTCAAAAAGGATGGTGGGCGACAAGAAAACTTTTCCTCGTCAAAGAGTAGAATAAAACCAAATCCTGCCGACCGGAACGCAGAAATGCGAAGGCAAAAACAAGGAACTGTTCTTTGTGTGTACTTAGGGTATGCACACGGTGAAAAGGGGATATTTGACATTTTGAGGTGCCACAAGTGATCGCTTTGCGTTGGGTTCGTTATTAGGATAAAGAATTTCACCAGCATAACTTTAACGAAAAATATTTACAGTGCAAACATCGATTAGGTCAAAATTTAACGTTATTCGACATTTTTCTATGTCTTTTGCTGCTTTTCGAAAATTTGACATTGGCAACACGAAATACCCAAACGCAGGAAAGCAATTAAAATATTTGTTCAGTTTTATAACTTGCCTCAAATAAGTTGTTGGAATTTGAAACTTTTAATGCGATGTTTGTCTAAAACGGATTTCTGAACTTTTAAATTTCAAATTAGAGACAAAATGGAATAAACATAGAAAACATGACTTGACACCATTTGAATCTATACGTAAGTTAAGTCTATTGTAGGAAGATTTTTACTAACGGTTGGTTTGGTTCGGCAAAAACTATGAAAACGTAGAAAACATAGAATGACAACTTGTAAGTTACCATATTCAAAACAGAATTAATTCGTAGTGAATTTTAATTGAAAGAAGTTTTGCTCGTTTTCAAAGCTGAGTTGCATCTTAACTATATCAAGTTGACAAAGTAGAAAAAACATAGAACATTTTATATATAAAATTAATGACGTCACAACACTACAAAGCAAATGGCCATTTTATTTTATTTTTAGGACAATACAACAACAAATTTGACTAGGCCTTAGCAAGAAGCCATTTTTTTGCCAAGTACGAAAAGTAGTGAAAAACATAGAAAACATAGAACGACAAATAAGTCTCACAACTAACAAATGGGAAAAATGACCAAACTAACAACTTCTTTATTGATTCATTGGCAATGAACATAAACCTTTTCAGAGGGGTGAGGGGTGATGAATTACATAAATTAATACAATTAATTAATGCTCATAAAATGTATTCATCGAAATACAATTTTCGAGTTGGCAAAATTCCCCTAAACACGATTCCTTTGATGTCGTCGTCATATTGCTTAAGGAAATCAATAAATTTTGGACAAGGTCGCATCGGTGCTGGTGGCCGGATTGAATCGAATTCCCGTCGTGCGTCGTCGTCGTCGTCCTTAGCTTCCAAGTGGATGCTTTTGATGCCGAACACGGAAAGGATATTGGAAAGGTTAAGAGGCGTCTTTCAATATAACTGAACGGACAAAGAAAGAAACTTATACACACCCTGACAGCAAAGACAGGAATGAACTACGAGGACACCAAAATTCCCCCGCCCCCCTCACCTCTCCATTCGCATTCCCAATTTCCATAACCCAGTATGGCATTAATTTTGCAAAACACAACGCAGTTCCAGCCAAATGAAGCAGCAAAATTGAAATGTTTGAAATATCCTTGTGCCGCAGCAGTATAGTAGTCGAAGCAAAGATCCGCACTCTAACCAAAGACCCAAAGGACCAAGCGAACATCGAGTGGAAGGTTGGGAGAGAAATAGGGTGTCGTCATTTTGTGTGTAATCATCAACCACCACCCTATATTCTGGAATAAACGTTATTAGTATTCCGAAGGAGAGCAATGGTTTAATATAAATCTCAAAACTGCAGCTCTGTAGGTTTCGTCCTTGGAATGTCCTCTGTGCAACCATGAACAAATACATATATACACACTCACATACATATGTATGTATATATAAAATAGAGAGGAATAATGGAAAGGAATATAAAATACAAAGGGAACATTTTCGTGTATGCGTTTCGGGCTACGTTCGGAGCGCCAGGATTTTCTTATCGCAACAGCAGTCATTACTGGTAATTGGTTTTGCTCCCTATGCCACCCACTTCGATATCTTTTAGGAAGATTTGTTCTTGTTATGCATTTTATTCCAGGAACACCAAAACGATACGATATGCGAGTTGCGAGTTGCTAGCTGTTGCGGGAGCCCGGCCCGAGGAAAAGTATACGAGCACACCGAAAGGAAGCAAGAAGAAAGGAACTTCAAGGAGAATTTCTATAACAACTCCTGGTTGCTCCTTGCTGGTTGTTGATGATGGTCGGGGGTTATACGGCACGGTCGTATAAGACTAATGGTTAAGATCACCACTTCAGTTGCATGCAACATTTTTAGGGGATTAGGCTGCTAAAATGGGGGTTTTTTGGGAGGCGTTTGTGTGGGAGTTTTGCACTGGAACGCCAAGGATAAACACTCGTATATATTTTCTGCGCGATACCAAGAAAATTTCAGGTTCAATAAACGCATAGGATATTTGATGCACAAGGCGAATAGTTTTGTGTATATAGTATATCCAGGATTGCACTGTGTTTCCCTATCCCTATTTTTGTGGGTGAGTCTCTTTGTGTGTGTATCAGTGTGTGTTTGTGTGTTTGTTTTCGAAAGTCGAATAGAGGGCGCCAGTTCAGTTCAGAACGTCAGTGTTCTCGAGGTTTTTCTCTGATTTTGGCTTAAGACAAATTTAAAAGGATTAGAGATGTGCTGGGGGAGATTTTGTGAAATTGGATTAATGATGAAGAGCTGGATATTTGTTTCGGTAGGGAATACAGTATAAATGGGATTTGTGTTTTTGGTGGTAAAAAGGGAGATGTGTACATATATACTACCTTTCATATTACATACATATATTTATTTGTGTATAGATGTAAGTTTGAAATGAATTGAAAGTTATTAGAAGAAGGGCTCCAGCAGTAGATTCAGTTGATATATTTATATTATTTAAGTGACTAAAGTCTTAGTGCATTTTAAAGATAACTAACAACTTAAGTTACTTTCGACTTAGGAATTGTTCAGTACTAAGATACGAATTAATATATTTATTTATGATTTTCGAATAGTTGTCTCTAAAGGCGACTAAAAAGCTACATAATTTAATTCTGATTAATTGTCTGTGAATGTACTTTTATCGTGAAGGATAATTTTTGACTAAGAACTCATGTGGATTTTATCAAACATTTGTTCGAGTTTTTTTGAGTGTTTTGAAGTCACGTCAAATTTTACCTTTAAACTAAGTAAAATCGATTTGCATCAAACCTACATATGTACATTTTGGCTTCAAGTTTTTTGGACGCAAATGTTTAGTAACATTTTTCACTACTGGAAATTGTTTTAGATTTTGTTTAACATTAAAATATTTTTTGTAATTTTATTGAAAACAAATTTAATAATAATAATTAAAAAAAAAACAAGTATACGCCATGGGGACCCTTGTAGCATAATTTGATTTAAAAAAAGATAGATAATGAAGATTTGTATAAAATTGCAGTTTTGCATTTCAAAAAATTGTCTAAATTATTCAACATACTTTGTAAGCTTTCATGTTCCGAAAATTCAGAATTCTTAAATATTTTATTGGTGTTGGAACAAATTTCGACTACTAAATATTTGTATTAGATTAGTTATTCAATTGCAATGACCAAAGAGACATTTTTATTTTATTTTTTAAGCATTTTGGCGAAGACCAAAAATGTTGAAAATTTAAAGTCTTTATTAAGTTGCCTTGTGCTATTTTTTGTATTATTTATACACAGTAATTCCTAGAACATCATGACAGCATGCAACCTTCTGCATGCTTATGTATTTTTACAAGTTAAGTATATAGTTAATAATGTATGTATACATATGTAACTATTACCCCTAAAAAAAGTTTAAATACAATTTTCTTTAAAAAAAAATAAAAAGAAAAAAAAAAAAACTTAAGAAAAACAATTCTTTTCCAAGGACTTCCAATCCCTTCCGAATTCAATAAATCTCCAACCGACCATCACATCGTCCTTGTTTGAAATAAAAATAAAATACAACAAAAACAAAGGAAATGTAGACACGTTTCGTTTGAAAACAACCTCACATACATACATACACGATATCTTATATAAATAGGTATGTACAAACCAACACACACCATCAATTTCAGACAGTCAAAATACACACACACACTCGTAAGTACGAACGTATGAATAGTCGCCCGTCTATAGCAAATACGCTCATCAATAAACTGAAATGTCGCCATTCCTTATTATGACAGTGCCCGAAACCGAAAGAAATACCCAAAAGATAGAAAGAAATGCCATCGCCGTCGTCGTCGTTGTCGTCCTCAGATCTAACCAAGGCAGTTGGTTGTTGTGCTCCCCCAAGTCCACCCACCATAGCAGCTGCAGCAGCAGCAGTATAATCGCACGTGACAGAATGTCTAGTAAAAAGCTGAGATGAAGCAAACAACGTAAAACTACATAATGGCGTAAGAAATCGGCCAAGAAACGTGCACAGAAAAATGCTTCGCCGAGCTTCTAGCCATTGCCGTCTTCTTCGGAGTGCCCCATCTTCTTCGGAAGGAAAAGTCGAATAAACCAAACTATCCCATTCCATTGAAAGACCCTGGAAAGTGGCCGGAATTGAAAGCAGGGGCGCCAGAGCCCTGAAACTTATCAGAAAAATAAAAAATGGAATTGAATTGAATTGAAATGAATTATTGTTCATTGAAATGATCTTCTCATTGACGTTTTTCAAAGTACTTCCGCTCCCAGTATACAAGGCCCATACTTTTTTTACCTCACCACCATCTTGAATTGTCCGCGCCTTAAATGGCTTAACTTTAATTCAACCCTGCCCTCCATTCACTCAGAAGACGTTGATGACGACGCGCAAATCCACCCTCGCGCCAACTAAAATGTCGAAACGTCGTCGTCGTCTTCGTCTTCATCGTCGTAGTCCACAATGGCATGAGGAAGGAAGTACGAAAAGAAAAAGAAAATGAGAAAAATGAGAAAAAATATAATAAGAAGAAGAACTGTTTTTCAAAGGCAAAAGGCATTTCACCTCTTCAACTTTTACATTCGCTCCTCCAGAGACTCGTTCTCTCCTCAACCCATCGCTATCGTCATCGCTATTGCTATCGCATCGCCGAAAAAAGATTCACCATCAGGCGAAAAGTCATTTGAAAGTCGACCCCAGTTGAAGACAGTTGTTGGGGTTGGTCATGGGATAAGTGAGGGTATATTTATGTGTATATAAGTATAGCGAACCTAGGGGATAACATTGCATCAGGGCAGCAGTAAATAGAACGAGGCTATATGTATAGTTAGACATAAAAAATATATACATATTATGTGTGTATATACGTGCGTCCTGAAAGTATATAATGACACAAAAAACGAGGGCATCAAGTCGCTTGTGCACATACATATATACATAAGTGTAGAAATATAGGTATAGACTATGGGAGCTATATGGAGCTGGGTGCTAATGCCGTTTGGTTTATATTCTTCCCCCACAACAGCACGTTACTATTCTTCCCTTCGTCCGTCGTCGTCATCGTCAGCTGTAAGTAGAGATACAAAAAAACACCGAGGGTGACTTTATCAGCATGGCTCAGCGCGTCTTGTACCTACTGCCATTTGGCCCGCATAACTACCCTCGCCGAATGCAAAGTGCGTTATGGTAGGTTAGTTCCATTTTGAATTCTTCTGGTGATTGTGTATAAAAATATAAATACAGACAAACATAAATATATAAGTTAACGTATTTTTTGTTTGGGGTTCCCTGAGTTTTTGAGGAATTTTCATTCTTGTATAGGACTTCCATTCCAATTATGTATGTTCTGTTAGTGGAATTCTGCGGGGTTATTTTGCTATACCCTTTTCTTTTCAATAAGGATTGAGATTGACTGAGGGTTGTTATAAGCTCTTCTTTCTCAATCGGGGATCTTTGGCTTTTGTTACGCCATTTTGTTTAATTCAAATGTGTTTAGTATGTTTTTTTTGGATTTCAAATAGGGAAGGAACAAAGAAGGGAATGAAAGAACTCTATAGAAATGGTGGAAGTTGTACTTGGGGGAATATTTTTTGTAGA
Source organism: Scaeva pyrastri (assembly GCA_905146935.1). Lineage (NCBI taxonomy): Eukaryota > Metazoa > Arthropoda > Insecta > Diptera > Syrphidae > Scaeva > Scaeva pyrastri. Next base: position 8,720,904 of record LR989929.1, on the reverse strand, counting down.
CAAACGATAGGAACTCGAATCATGGCACTTCATATACAATTTCCTGTGTAGGTAATATATGTGCCTCTTGGTTTAAAAAAAAAATTAAGTATACGCCTTGTAGGCCTTTTTTCAATAATCGTGTATTTTGATGCTTTTATTTTCTCCCGAGACTTTTTTACAGTTTGTATGATGCCTTTGAAATTGGTTGCATTCAATGGAGCTCCTTAATCTATACCCCAGAAAACCCAAAAGGAAATAATCTTTGACAACTCTGAACAAGATAAGAAAAGTTGATAAAAAAATTCAAAAATGAACGCCAGTCGTTGTGTCTGATAAGAAATCTAACTGTAAGTTGCGTCGGTGGTGTAATGGTCAGCATAGTTGCCTTCCAAGCAGTTGATCCGGGTTCGATTCCCGGCCGACGCACATTTTTTTTTTCTTAAGATTCTGTTATCTGAAGTAGATGGTTTAATAACTGACAACTAAATCTCTTGATTAATTTAGAAGAGAATGTATAGTCTTCAATTATCTTATCTTATATAGAGTAAGTAGATGTCATAAAGGGTTTTCTAAGAGGAACTTTCAAACTTTGACTGTTGATAGTTGACACAATGTTGGCTGTCATTTATGAAGCATTATTCGATATCGTAGAGTTTTAAGAAATCCATCAATAGAAGAGATTTCAGTAAAATCAAAGGAAAAACTCTGAAATCTCCCATTTTTAGCTAAGGGGCGTGGTTTCTGCCCGCACTTTTGCAATATTGGTATCAATTTAAATGAACATTTCCAACTCTTGTAAGATTATGAAATTAGACTAACCAATTAAAAAAATGGCAATTTTCAAACAAGGGGTGTGGCATCCACCCAGTTTTCCTAAAATTTATGGAGCCGAAATGTGATCTATGAAAAATATTGAAAATTCAGTGAGATCAGTGGAGAAGCCTTCAATGGCATCTATAAAAAAAAAAACTTTTCACTTTGCTATAAATTCAAAGACACTTCTCAATGAAAGACCCTGTATACTTCGTTATTAAAACGACGCATATTAATCACAAAATATTCATGTCTCCATCATTATATCCGCTTTCCCGTCCGACACAACATCAAGATGGAAATGGCATATAGGCAGGTCTATAATCTCAGACTCTCTGGATTAGCATTTAAATTACAACTTCTCGAATGTGCATGTTTCATTATTTATACCTACCGACGACCGACGAACGACTGAACTGCTTCATGTCAGATCAACTCGCAATAAAACGAGTACAGCAAAAAAAAAAAAACAAAAACTCTGACGATTTAATTTAATTCATCAAGATGAACAACTTGTACCTAGGTTAACTTTGAACACGGAAGGTAGCATTTTTTTTTTTTTCTAAACTATAAATGCACAGATCGAAGAAAAGATGAAACAAAAAATTAATTGATGATTAAATGTAGTAGGAAGGTAGGCAGTTATTTTTTTTTTGAATTCATCAAGTATAATTACTCAATAATGGAACAATGAACAGAGGCAAGTATTCATTTAAAGGTAACCATAACACGTCATGAGAATCATGTTAATTGCGATGATGGGGTTGTTTAAATCTGCTTAAGTTTTTTTTCGTACTGTAATTAGTTTTTTTTTTGTTTTAATTTTAATCACTTATATCATATTCGATTCGTCTCAGATGCAACAAAAATTAATAATTCACATCTTAAGATACGAACTTGGTCTTGCAATCTTGCAATTGGATTGGCGACTTCAATAACACAATTTAACAGTTTTGAAAACTTTTGACAGACTAGAACAAGGTGCACTTACAATTTATAACGATTTTTTTTTTTATGATAATGAAAGTTTGGCAGCCATATGCCTAAAATTTATAATTCATCCGTATGTAAATTTTGCAATTCAATTCAATTCAAAGGTAGGTATAGATTGTTTTACGATCTCAACACACGATGGAAAAACAATTAACATACCTATACAAAGTTGTAAGACAAAATTGATGCAAATTGTAAAAGTATAGACACCTACTTTATCATACTTCAGACACGCAACCCTTTTTCAACTATGTTTTATATGAATATGTTTTAAATTCAACTTTGATTTGCATGTCTTTTTAGATTTGGTATAGGTGTCGATATTAATTCATTCATAGCAGTCATCTACATACATGCCATGCAATGTGTATTAAAATGGAACATGAGATATTAAATTAAATTGAATGTCTTACAATTCTCACACTTAAAATTACAATCTTGAACTTAAAAAAAATTAGGAGTTTTTTTTTTTTTGTTGTTGAAAACCGGGAGTTCTTTTATCTTAAGAACTGAAAACTCATAGTAACTCAACAATATTCAAATTTGAAATTATTTCATGTGTCAGTAATTTCAAAAATGAGCAATATGTTTGAAGAAACAAGCTCAAATTTGAACAGTAAGAACCATGCATTGAATTTTTGACCAAAGATCAACAACTTCACCGATACAAGACAAGAACGGCTGAACGGATTTGTATGAAATTTGGCATAGAGACTGTTTTTAGTCTGCAATATTCTATAGGCTACTTTTTATTTCGGTGAAATGTATGGTTCCAGCGGGATAGATTTCTTTAAGTTTTTTCAATCACTCCAGAATGGCTGAACGGATCTAGATGAAATTTGCCACAGGTAGATTATAGTAGGATTAAACATTGACCAAATTTTACACAAAAATTTAAGCAATCTGCGGTTATTGTTTCACATTCAGCACAACGAAACAAATGATTTCAACAACTAGGACATGAACTTTGGTTGTTCCGGTTATCCTGCCGCTGGATCAACTCTTTAATAAACTTAAGAAGTACAAAGTTCAATCTGAAAACTAGGAGCAAATTTCATGGAAAATTGAATAAGCAACAAACATATTTTTCCAAAGTTTGAGTTTCTGCATTAAATTGTGGGAGACGAAGTTGGTCGGGCCCTTTAGTAGATACTAATCATTCCAAAATGAAATCCTACACTGTGGCGTATGAGTAATTTTTTTAAAGTGATTGTTATGTACCAGGACTTGAACTAGAATTTCAGGTCGATTTTTCTATTCTTCGTACATATGTAAGTAGTACAAAAAGTATTACTTAAAATAACTCATAAATTATTTGGTGGAATGCGTCTGTGAAATATTAATTTTTATAAAGCGTTTTTCATTAGGGATGGCTCTATTTAAAAATTGAATATAGTTGTATATGAGATAGCAGAAGGGTTTTATCTTTATTTGAGAGCCCTATCAATCGACGTTATGTGGAAATAAAACATCGTTCAAATGGTGGCCATGGATTGGCCTCAGCTGGGTGGCGTACATTCGAAAGGTCCAGTTTTCGATGACTTTGGCACATAATTCAGGCTGAATTTGACATCGATTATGTTGTCTTTGAGGGCCGTGGTAGTTTGCGGCTTATTCACATAGACCTGCTATTTAAGAAAGCCTCACAAGCCCCCACGTCGCCTTGGCAAGAGATAACCATGATATGAAACCGTTCTTACAGAATATCGATTGCGTCTTGATTATGTCTTCGGTGTCCATATCATCCAATTCAAACCACAAGAAGTTGATGATCATTGACCTATAGCGATCGCCGTCGACGGTGATGGCCTGGCCAGGACGGACTGATGACACCTTCAGCCTAAAATCCACACCAAACAGTAACTTTATTTGGATGCATTGGCACCTCGTGAATCTCACGTGGATTGGTATCGTCCCAAATCTAGTAATTTTCCTTAAACATGTTCCCATTCATCAAAAAATGGACCTCATCACTAAAGATGATTTTTCGACCCAAATTTATTGCGATCAACTTCCAACTGTTTATTGATAATAAAGTTTTATTAGTTTTTATCGACGCTGTAATTAGATATAATTTTAAGTGACTGATTAAAAAACGATATTTTAACAGAGAGTAAAAGAAACAATTTGGGCACCACGAGCTGTCAAACTCAACTCGTCCCTATAAACTATTGGAAAACCTTTGATATTTTTTTGTTTGTGTAACCCAATCTTTATGAATTTAGTCACAGAACCATAACTCAAAACTCATTATAAATTCCGAATTGAATTTTATTTAATTTTTGACACGAGTCGATATAACGTTTTAATAAAAAATAAATCTGACACGGTGGCGTATACTTACCTTTTGTTGATTTATTTCTGATAAATTCTTACTTATAGTTCCTTCGGTTTACTTTGATAAATTTAAGTTAATTTTGACTAATTTAAAAATTTAAATACTTATTTCGTATTAGCTTTCTAAAAATTTAATAATAATTAAAGAAGAATCATGCGTCTAAAGATAAAATAAAAATAAAATCAAAAACATCCTCGCTAGGCAAGCAAATTGGTTTCCCGAATCTCATTTTTCTCTTTTGAGGTAAGTAATGCATATTAAGATAGTATACCTAACCTTAGGTATACATTTTCGACCACAAACTTGGAATGGGAAGCCCATGTCGGAAGCTCTTCAGCTAAATAACGTAAAATATCAACCCAGGCAAACATACATTCATATGTTAGTATGTATGTATATGTATGGATAGTAATAGAGTATAGTTGTTATGGAAGCAAGAAAATATTAAATGACAGGACAACATGCCACCTCAATATGTAACCCAAATAAATGAGTATCATTAAGGAGTAGACTCATTTAACCTCTCATAGTCGTCGTCGTCGTCGTTGTCGCTGCCGCCACTGCCAAACAAGGACACCATTTTAGACAAAACTCAAAAAAAAAAAACAAAACTTCTTCCTCAAAAAACAGAACGGGTTCCATTTTACAATTATATTCTAGTCCTAGTTCACAGTAAACCTTAACCCCCTCCAAACTCCCCAGAAAAAAATGAAACTAAGACAAACAACCATGTCCCAGCAGGGAAAACACGAAAACATCGACGGACGTGTACGTGGACGAGGACAACCAACAACGACGAGTAGAGAACCAAATTATAGCATAACTCATCCTCGGATCCTATATCCTAAGGCAAAAGGATATCATTTCTCCTTGGGATAGAAGAGTCTCGTATCTGGTGTCAAGCACCTACTCCATCTATTGGCAAAAAACTGCACACAAAAAAATCATTCGTTGAGGTCCTGTTTTTAGTGAAGATTTCCTTCATATAGCTCCCTGGTCCTGGTCCTGGCCCTAGCTCTGTCTCTGGATCTCTTGTAAAACAGCTCCTCGCTGGTCCTAACCCTAAAATTGACTTTCGTAAAGGACATCAAAAAAAAACCAAAAAAAAAAAACTGCGACTATAGGAAAAAAAGTCGAGAATTTTTGGTCTTGCCGAAGGATTTGGTGTTGTTTTTGTACATGTCGATGGTGGTGGCCATTCAGCCACTCCCAAGTTTACACACATTCTCCAGCTCACCAATGCTATTGGTTATATATACATGCTGGCTGGCCCGCCAGAGGAGCACATCACAGGGTGTACTTTTTTTAGGGAGATTTCGGGAGAAAACGCTCTCCTTGACAACATACCTACATCAAAACACTGCCATCGCATCGGAAGGGACAAAACAAAGCCAGCATCAGCATCATCCTCGATTTGGATTTGGCCCGGCCGGCCCAGACAACAAACACGGACTCCTCAAAAAAGGCAAAAATACAAAATTGCATTGCACATCGATGAGAGTCCTGAAACGAAGGAGGTTGTTTGGTTGTGAGGATGATTTGATCCCCGAAGCTTTGGCCTGCGTCAATTCGCATCCTGCGTCCGAAAACTCTGAAACAGCCTGAACGACGAGGCATGCAAGCACCAGAAGCAGCAGAAAGAACAGACTGACAGGCTCCTATGCGCCCTCTGTTAAAACAAAAGCAGTCCTATGTGCCGCATGTTGTACATACATACATATACTCGTACAAGGATTGCAAGCGGCAGGCAGGACTAGGACCAGGACACAAGGATAGTGATTGGCATTCGGACAATGCGTCGAATCTTTTTGTGTGTTTTCTGTATGCATCATGAAGACAGGCGGACAAGACAAGCAGCACAAAAAGAAGACACATCAGGACGACCGAGTAGGACGACGACGAAGACGAAGGACGAAATAGGATAAATAAATAATCGGATCAGAGGATGGCCTTATTCCTCTTTTATCAGTATTTTGCTTTCACAGTTATTTCATAGTTTTCCAGATCATTAGATGGGATTTTCTTTCCAAAAAAAAAAACGAGAAAATGCGAGACTATAAAGACGAAAACAAAAATCTAAAAAAGAAGGATATGAAATTAAAAATAAAAAAAAATTGTTTTCTAAATCTCCTCGTTTTAATGCTGAAAAGTTGTTGTGATGTGTTTTCACAGTTGGCATGGTTAAAATATGTTTTTATTTTCTTTCGTACTCACAAAAACACAAAAACACTCGCAATACGGATTTCAGCTGATTAAATATGGCTTATATAAAGAGGTACATACTACATATGTACATACATACATACATAATGTTTGTTAACATACAAAGCAATATTTATTTTTTCGAATAAGTAAATAAATCAAAATGGAGTTCCCTTAACTCTTATGTTTCCATGTCCATTGTCACTTTGAGGAACTTGAAGATCTTGAGTGATGATGATGAAGTTATGAATCTTCGACAGCTAAAGGTTTGATAGAACTTAACTTAGTTTGAACTTAAGATGCGGTTAATTAAGATTTTTTTGAATTAATGTATTGCTGATTAACATACTTTCGGAATTATAGAATTTGATGAAACAAAAACATAAACTTTCTTTTACTGAGTAAATAAATTAAAATTTTTAAAACCAAAAAAAACAAGTGTTAGGGAATACTTAAAGTAGGAACTTAAGAAGTATAAGAACTTTCAGGTTTGTAAACGAATGAAAAATTTTGTAAGCCCAATAATTTTTAATCAATTCGAAGATTTTGTTCATTGAATTCAATCTCGGTTTTCAAAAGACTAATTTGGATACAGTTGTACGATTCTAGATGTTAAGAGTAGATTAAGTAAAGCTTGCACTGCCTTTGGGTATCACAGAATCTATCCCAAATTTGGATCTCGAGTCAAATTTGCAACTTACTTAGTTGAGAATCTTAAACTCCAATGTCAAGTTTTTTGCTATTGTACGTTTGAAAAACCATTAAGGTTTTGGCTACGACCTTGAGAAAGTTGCAGCCCTTTTTTCCTGCCACATCCTGAAGATGGCCACAAACCATTGAATCAAGTACTGATCTCGATATTAGAAAACGTAAATAACGATGGAGAACACAAGAAGGAAACCAAACCATTCATAAAATAGCTGGTCTTCGAATCTCAAGGGTGCAGGACGAGTTTTAGAAGACCAAGAACAACGTGGAAATCAAAGTCAAAGAAGGTGCTCAAAGAAAGACTTGGCTGCAGATAGTAATGAATAGAGATGATTTAAAGGAGATGTTCTGGATAGAAACATTAAACTTCGAGGTGGTATTTTGAAAAGCATATTAGGCTTGTAGGAATATTGTTAAAAAATTTAGAACTTCCTATTTACAAGGCAAGACTTATTTTGATCAAGACGAGGCTATGTTCTCGTCTATTGGCTAACCTTACTTTGAATCAAAAGCTTTTCGACTTGCAGTATGATATAGATTGGATACATTCATAACTTATTTTAAAGGTCTTAATCATGTTTAAACTAACTTCAATTCGATCAAAAGTGCTAAAGATGTTGCGAAGTTAGGGAGATAATTTTAATTCGAAAATAGGAAAAAAGCTTCACTTACATTTTTGTAAAATAATTTTTAAAAAACAATGACATTATGAAATTATGAAAAAATAACGGTAAGTTGCGTCGGTGGTGTAATGGTTAGCATAGTTGCCTTCCAAGCAGTTGATCCGGGTTCGATTCCCGGCCGACGCACATTTTTTACCAAACTTGATTATCTTATGAATCTAGTCAAGAGATTAAAACCCTCATCACTTAGAATAAGTCTAAGCTTTAATTAGATGCTCTTATAAGATGCTTCAGGTTTCACGAAATGTGTTCTATTCATTTTTAGAAGATTGTAAATATAATCTACAACTTCAAAGACTTTTCAGGGTTTCAGTGACGCAGATCGGAGTTTGATTGAAATTTGGGAAATTTTCTGAGTTTAGTGTTATTAAAATTTGTCTTTAACTTATTTTTGAAAATATTTTAAACAAGCTATCCTGACAATTAAATTTTTCAATCAACATTTCCATCAGGTTACGTTACAAAAATGTTATATCAATGATGCTAACATTTTAATCAAAAAAAAAAAAAAAAAAATTACGTATACGCCCAAATGCACCTTACTGATCTATCGTTGTTTCTAGATACAATAAAACTACATGTGACACATTTTATCAAAAAAACTTAAGTTAATAGTTCTGCTTCACATGCACACATGTAATTGTCAATGTAACTGCAGAAAATTACAGAAAATATTGATGTGTGAGAGGTCAGAGTCATCTTGATAACTTTAAACATACTAGTACACTTATTGACAGTTTGGAATAAGATTACAAAACTCAGAAACGGTTGAAAGTATTCAAGATAATTTTTGTATTTTGCGAGAAAAACTCTGTCGAAATTTCTTTGTACTTTAAAGCTCCCGGTATAGATTTTATCAAATTCCAATATTGAGATTCTGAAAGCCGTGAAATCTAACGGTAAGCTGCGTCGGTGGTGTAATGGTTAGCATAGTTGCATAGGTTGAGGTTATTAGAATACTCTTGCAGCGTGACTTTGAGAGGATTCAGCGATATTGCGACGACTGGAAACTGAAAATAAACGTCCAAAAGTCGGAGACAATTCTGTTCCGAACTCCGTTGGCTAAGGCCACGAGAGATACTTGTAAAAATTGGCGCAAGATGGTTATTGTTGGGCCTGACCGGCGGCCATTGGCGTGCAAAAGTGTAGTGAAGTACCTCGGTATCTGGTTGGACCAGTATTTGTATTTCGACAGACATATAAGTGCTGCTCTGACCAGAGCCCGAGGAGCCCTCGCTCTGACGAAACGGCTGTTTTACAGCAGTCGGCTTGACCCCAGAGTGAAGGTAATTTGCTACATGGCCCTCATACGGCCAATGCTAGTCTATGGTTGTCCTGTTTGGTTCAACATTGCCCCTTCCCAAATGGAGAAGTTTCGGGTGTTCGAGAGGCAGTGTCTCCGGAGATGTCTCGGTTGGTATCGGACACCAGAATCTTCTTATTTGCATTATTATTCAAACGAGGTCTTATACAACGGAGCTCGGATCAACAGAATTGACAATTTCGTGATAAAACTTGTTCGGGGTCACATTGCGAGAGCTATGACTTCGACCAATAATTTGATTTTCGGGGCGTTCTATCCAAACGACGAATACTTCGGTATGGCACGCTTGAGCGGCTTTATCCCACCAGAGGCATTCCTCTATTTAGACCAATGCGGCTTGATACAGGATAGATTGGCAGTACCGCTTATCTACCACGTCAGGCGTAGAACCGTGGACCGGCGACTCTTATACGAACGAGACATCCTCGCCCGAGATGGAGCGGAGCTCCGGTTCAGTAGGGCTGTTTCCGAACAGGACCGTATTGATAGGAGAAGGCAGGAGAACCAGTTTTGGTGGCTAAATGAAACTAATATGGGGTAAACCGGGGAGGGGTATTTTTTGCCTTGGCCGGCTTACATACTTGTTTTTAGTCTTAGGTTAAGTAGATTAAGTAGAGTAGGGACGGTGGCACTATAATATAAAAAATTAAAAAAAAAAATAAAAAAAAACATAAATTAAAAAAAAAAAAGTATTAAAAAAAAAAAAATTAAATAAAAAAAAAAATAAATAAATAAAAAATCAAAAAAAAAAAAAAACAATTACAGACATAACATGGACATACATTTTTAAGGACATAGCTTTTGCCGCTGTGGTTGTTCTAGTTTTAAGTAGTTTGTAGGTAGGTTAGGGGTAGTTTTAAGTTTTATTTTAAGGACGTAGTATGTAAGGAAAAATAAATAAAGTCAAAGATGTTAGTTTTTTTTAAAATTTTCTAACAAAATAAACATTTAAAAAAAAAAAAAAAAAAAAAATTAGTTCATAGGCCGAAAGGCATTAGTTTTTAAGTATTCTTGAATTTCTTAGAGCGCCCGTTTAGGGCCAGTAAGTTATATTTAAGTATCATTAAGTAGGCTAGTTTATTGAATTTTGTCTAGTATGTAAGTAGTTTTAAGTGAATAATGAATAAAAATTTGAATTAAAAAAAAAAAAAAAAAAAAAAGCATAGTTGCCTTCCAAGCAGTTGATCCGGGTTCGATTCCCGGCCGACGCACATTTTTTTGATATTTATTAAGATTCTTAAAGCTAATAAAGCTTAACTTAATCATCGTCTAAATAGATTCAATTTTTGTCATCAAATGGATCAATTTTGTTAGGTTTAACTTTATTAAAATTGAACTTTAAATGCATTTTGTCAACTCATATTAAATATTAATTTTTGTCTCAGCTGATTCATTTCAAATGATGATTCATAGAGATGACTTAGCAATGAGATAAATTTTATTCAAAGTTTTTGGGTTTAAATTTTCATATTTAAATAAAATACACAAAATATCCAAAATGAGTCGGCGCGGTGGCTTATTTCGTCAACTTTTATAACCTTTAAACTTTCTTATTTATTAAAAAGCCTTAATGGAGTGACGTGTCTTATTTAAATAAAGTTTAAGTAACTTAAAATTCTACTTCACAATTTACTAAAAGTCAGCGTGTAGAAATTGCAACAAATAAATCACAAAACTTACACTCGGGTCAATTTTCTTGGTTTCATTAAAATTTTTGATTTGTTACGCATTTTTGCCTCATTGGTCCTTAAAATCTTATTTTTATTTTTTCATATCTTAAACAAAAAAAAAATAATTAACAATCCTTTATAAGCCGAAAGAGATAAATCGTAAATTTTTCAATTTGTCGGCGCATTAATGGAAATGGAAACCGATTACTACCGTATAAAGATGCAAAAGACTGCAGCGCGAAACGGAAATTGATTTATTTTAATTGGAAAAATTAATTTTAACCTCCATGCTAATTGCATTCATTGCCATGGTAAAATGGCACAGTCACAGCTACAGGTTTTTTTTAAGGTCCTTCTCCTTATGCACAGTACTCGTATCTGTATATGAAATGAAACCTCAAGGTAAGGTAGTTCTCTGGGAGCGTCTCATTCATTCCCCTTCCTTTGACTTAACTCATTTCATCTTTCAATAAATCTCTTGACAATTGCAAAATAATGGCGATAATTGGCAGCGCATATAGGAGACCTCGTCGTCGGTCGTCGCGGCGATGCTCTTTGCATTCCTATCCAGATCCACCTATTTACTGGTATCTAGGCCCATTCTTCGGTCGTCATTTTCGCTGTAGTCATCGTCGTCGTCCTCGTCGTCGTCGTCGTCTTCGTCCTCGAATAGTTGCCGATTGGACAAACAGACAGCAGATAATCTTCTCGATCGATCGATAGACTCTTGGGGTCTGATTCTTTGTGCATATAAGACGCCCTCTGATGGTAGTGGCGTCGGTGTCTGCGATGTATGGTGGTCCTGGATCTCTCGCTCTTTCGGTATCTTGAAATCTCTATGCGCAACCGATAAGCTACAGCAGAATAGCAGTCAAGCCCTCTCGTATGCCAGCCGAGTGCGATGCCACCACCGAAGAAGCCAGCCAGGCTACCGGTGCAGTGCGGTGTCCGAGATTAATAGCCTCTCCTAGGCCTACACACTCGATCTGAAATTATGAGACAGCTATTTGAAGTGAAATCTATGAGCACTGAGCGGAGCAGCATCGGCTTGGCGTATACAGCAGAGATTCAACGACGATTCCTCGCTCTTCTGGGATCTAAGATGTGAGATGTGACCATAACCATACCACAGCGAAAGGCTTCCTCGAGATCTGTATCTCTGGAGGATCCAATCTGTGCGGCTGTTGTGCCTTAGCAGCAGCGGCGGCGGTGCGGAGCAATCTAGGATTTGAGTTCTGAGCTAGCAAATCAACACTTGAACAATGCTTCCATATGTGTCTATTGGTGCAGTGGCAGTCTATCCTTATGTTGGAACACACATCCCGATTCCCTTACTACATTTCGTATATCATGAGCTGGAAAAGCGCTCATAAAATTGGTGGCCACACTCGACTGCTGGCCGAGCCGGGCCGGGGCAATAAATAATCGACGCACCATCTGAGATAAGGTAATTGGTCCATTATGTCGCTCCAATGGCATCTCTTGGTTCTCTAAGTGAAATCCGCACTGGTATACAATTCGTGTGTCCATACAGAAGCCAAGGAGCAGACAGGAGCAGCACTATACACCAGGTGACATGTTGTTATACTCGTCGTACTGTAGAAGACAGTCCGGCCCGGCCCGGCCTTGTAATTCGATCCGATGCAATGCTGATGCCGAAGCCGATGATGCAAGGAACCCTTTAACATGTCTTTGTTTGGGAACAACAATAATAATAATAATAATCACGTGCAGTGTGTGCAATGTGCAGTGCATGCGGTGGAAGAGCGGAACTTGAGCTGGAGTGCAGTGATTCGCATTCGCAGAGCCAAAGAGGCGGATCGGGTAAATGCATAAATTTTGATGGAACGCAATGTGAATGGGAGCAACTGCAATCAAGATGATTCAGGAGAATGGGTGTCACTGATGTTTAAGATGTGATGACAGTTGATTTGATGGACGACATTTTTTTTTTACTGGCATCACTGAAAAAAATCAATGGGGGCAATTTTTAAGTAAAATATGCTTTTGGTTTTGTGTTAAATGATTGTGTCTTAAAAATGTCATAAATCGTGTTTCTTTAATTCTTTTTTATGACATAAATGAAACTTCAAAAATTTATGACATATAAAGATGGCTGAATTGATTCCTTTCAAACGAAATGGTGTGATCGTAAAATTATCAAAATCACTTTCATTAAATTTTAAATTGCAGTTTTTAAATGCAACTTACAAACATCAACTAAACACAGCTCAAAAAGTTTCCGAACTCACTTTTTCTGACATTACTAAACATCCCTGACATTTCAGACATATAAATGTCAAAGCACTCCTACTTGATTGGCAACAAGAAACAGCAGAAGGAGGTAGATTAGTGAATAAAAATAAGTGGGTAATCAGTAAAAGTATTTTAATGAACATAGAGTTTTGAATTTTGAAAAGAAGGAGGCAATTAAGTTGTGTAAAAAAATAATAAATGACAGAATTGGGCTTTTATCAAATAAAATTTAACTACTATTATACAACTTGCCCTAAGTTGCAAGCAACTTATTACTATAGCTTGTGTTCTCTCATGCAATTGAACTGCTGCATATTTAATAGTGAGGTTAACTCTAAGCCAACTCGATCTGCATTTTCATGAATATTTCGACTCGATCTACATTTTCATGGATTTTTCAATTCAATCTGACACAAACTTTTCAAACACACCGCAATTAATGTAGAGATACCAATTTTAGGAGTAAAATTAAAATTAAGTTAGAAAGTACTTAAATAAAGCGTGTTTGTTGTTTCTTGAATTACTGTGCTAACTAAAGAATACAAATAAAACACCACTAATGTAAGTCGGAGAGTGTTATTTAGCAAACACCGAAAAGTTTAATGCAAGTGTCAAATTTACTAAAAATAAGTTGTATGTAGGGGATGTAGCTCAGTGGTAGAGCGTTCGCTTTGCATGTGAAAGGCCCCGGGTTCGATCCCCGGCATCTCCACAATTATTTTAGAGTTCTTAATCCATCACTAAGGCAATAAATTTAGCTTGACAAATGAACCAAATTATTGTGATTTTTTTTTTACTTTTTGACAGCTAATTTGAATCCCTTAGCTATTCTCCAGACTTTCGCCAACTTTGTGAATTTAAACTTGTATAACTTTTCTCGTAAACAAATTACATAGGAAGTGCTTCATTACACGGAATCAACACGCTTTTCCTAGCAATTTATTCCGATATCGCTTCCTCCAACTGTGCTGCGAATAATCGTGTGAAGAAATTAATATCATTTCGAGCCATGCAACTTCCCGCATCCAAGACTTGAAACACAAAAAAAAAAAAATTAGAAACTAGAGCACAGTAATGTTTGTTTAAGTTAAGGAAAGTCCTGGCTTGGGTAACAAAACCCCCATCCAGAGTACATCCGAGAAAACCAACAATGGGCACCCACTTATCATCGCCTCTATATAGAGATAAGCGACTCTTGGTAGTCCTCCTGCTGCTCCTATGCGAGACTCATTCGAATCCAACCAAAAACATGACCAAACCTCAAAATAAGGCAACTGGTCACAGCAACCAATTTTCCAGCTGCAGTCTATGAGGTTTCTTCCAATTTTTTTCCTGTTGTTGTTGTTGTTGTTGTTGTTGTTGTTGTTGTTGTTGAAGTGAAAAGCCCAAAAAGAAAACCAGCTTCTATACCGCTCTTCTGCTTCTGCCATTGCCATACTCGTTTATAGGTATGATTGCAGGCACACGGAATCCCACAATCCAGAAAAGATGCTCTGCAGCGATACAATATGGATGTGAAAATTGGAGCCGTTTTCGCAGCGCAGGTGGCTACACCATTGTTGATGCTTTTTACTCTCCCTAGACAAGACCAAAGCAATGCAGCTTATTCCTTCGTCCTCCCTCAATTTAACTCCTCAAACAATGTTAGTTTTGTTGTTACCAAATCTCGTTGGAGCCGCACGATTATTTTCGTGATCGAAAAGCGGAGCAGCGGGAAGGCGGGCGTCCGAGCTTCACGAGTTTTTTCCGCTGCATTCCGCTAATTTTTCAATGCATCCATTCGATTCTGCAAAGACTGCAAAGAGTGCAATGAATCTCAAGCTCAACACAATTGGGGAGTGCGTTCTCGCTTCGGAGGAGCCATATTATCATCAGAGCCCTCGACCGAAACCAATAACCAGGAGCAGGGAGAAGGAAAATTAAGAAAATTACACAGGAAGATGTTTCTCTTCTCTCTGTGTGTGAACCGCCGCTGAGCTCCTCACACCGAATCTATTTGAACCCTGGTTGGCCTTTTGTGTGGGTTTTTTTTCTTTTGTCCAGATATTCGATACAGCAGCAGATCTGCAGCGTGCTATTCGAGAGGAGCCTCTTCGAAAACAAACCAACATCAACACCGGGAAAAAAGCTGGACGACCTGTTTTGGGATCCAAATTGAATGAAATGGATATTTATGACCACGATGCCCTCGATGGCATGTGGGAACGGAACCCATGGAAAGGCCGATGCTATAATATGCCGTTGGTTTTTGTTGTATATTTTTTGTTTTTAACGCGGGCTGCATTTTAAGGGGGGGCGAGGAGAGCGAAACTATACGGTTATATGGCCTGAAGATGGCTTGAGGTCAAAAACGCGAGAATTACTGTCAACGAGGGCTGTTGACAGCATGCGATGCTAATTGAAACATCGCATCGCAACGTGACAATGTGTAATGGCTGACAATGAAGACGACAGCAACGACGACGATGACACGGAGACGGCGACGACGGTGACATTATAAGATATGGAGTTTTCGTGTTCGTTTTATAAATCACGGTTCAGTGGCGGCTAACGGGACAGTTGGTTTGAACTCTAATATTTAATTAAATCGTGGGAAAAACCCGTTGACACAAAACCGATTTAACAAAAAATGGCGCCCAAATCTCGACCACGACAAAGTTTCTTACAAAGATGAAATTCAATTGACATTTTAATTTCTTGTTTTAAGGATTCTTGACATTTTTCTTGAAAAAATTGAATCAATTGGTTAAATAAAATGACAGGACGTCATAATGACTAACCTCAAAGTTCAATATGTCAAATTTTATTTCTATTTAATTTTTAAATTAAATAAACATACATATACAATCATAATTTCAAGGACAACTTGACAACTCCATCCTTATCCTTTAGTCTCTGACTTCCAGACAATAATAAGTGAAGTTTCTTCATTCCTCCTTTGACTTAGTTTTCTTCCGGGACCTCGAAAAAGGAAAGGTACATCCATGTTATGAATATTGTTTCACAAATTTTCCTCTCACTTCAAAAAGTTCGTTATAGTTTCAAGGTACGAGTTTAGAGTTGTTTTAACTTATACATCCAGAGACTACAAAAAAAAAAAAAAAAAAACAAACACTTGCACTTGACAGGAAAGTGACAATACAATGACTACATGTATACATAACGTGGCTAAACGTCATTATAAAGGATACTAAAGCACCTCCAAAAGCTGAATGTATGAGTAATAATGGCAAAGTTTTTCTTATAATTTCATCCTTTCGAAGAGGAGCAACTTTAAGTTCCTTGCCTTTTTTTTCTAAAAACATGTTCTAGATTTCTAGGATGTTCTTGAACTGAAGAAAGAGAAAGAGAGAAAGATAGAAAGCGAAAAGAATAACTTTAAATTCAATAGAAAATTATGTAGCACTACACTCAACCTCCCCCCCCCTCCTCTGGAAAAGGTCACCGAATTCTCTTGCATCACACAAATTTTCCCCACAAAAATGTGTGAAAGTGAATTTAAATTTTCGATTTTATTTTAAAGTTTCCTCTCCAGAAACAGACTTAGGTATACATATAATATGTGTGTGTGTGTGTATTAACATAGTATAGTACAAAATCTGTATATGTATATAGTATACAATATATAAATATAAAGTGAATCCGACTACAATCAGTAGTTTCAAAGTTATCACAAGTGGAAAACTTTGTAGACACTGCGACGCGAATAAACCAAACAAACACTTTTCAAACTGGGAATTTAGGGCAAATAGTTAGCACATTGGAAAGTTTGTTTGCTGAGTTGAGATACTTTTTGAAATAATGTTTTTGAGAAGTCTGCGAGTTAGTCGGTGGTGTAAATGGAGAGTATGGTGGGGCAGGGGGGGTGACTGTATAGTGTTTTGCCCTGGTATATGCATATGTATGCGGAAAAGGATAAACTTTTGTACAGCTAATTGAGTTAACTGAGTTGTGTACACACGTGAATGTGTGGTTATGGATATTTTAATATACGTATGAAGCTTCTATAGTGATAGATATGATATGAATATGATTGCGTTTTATTGACAATTTGCTTAAGTTGTTTATGGGGAATATGGAAAAAAAAACTAAATTTGCGTCGGCCGGGAATCGAACCCGGATCAACTGCTTGGAAGGCAACTATGCTGACCATTACACCACCGACGCACTTGAAATTTGCAGGGGGTATTTTGAATCAGAAGGGTGACTTACTTCCCCTTTTTACTGGGAATTATAAGTTACAAATTGTAAACTGTGATACTCAACTTTATAATACTCCTGGGACCCCCTACTCCATTTTAAAAGTTTTCTTTTTATTCTGCTTCATCTACGGATTTGCGACTGAGTTAAAAGTTTGAAAATGCTTTGATTTGACTAAATTCTTACTTCTCAAATAGAAAAATAAAAAAAAATATAAGCTTTTGGGAAGGATCTTTGAATTCAGCTATATGCAATTCTTTCAATAGAACACCAAATGTTCCTCTCGAAAAGGTCATACAAAGTTTCCATAATATTTGGGTTTTGTAAATAAAACAAAGCCAAAAGCTTAAACTTTGATTTTAAAGTAAAAGCTAGATTTTGGGTGAATAAAATAAACCTTAACCTTAAAAAAATCAAGCACTTTCTAAAAAAGTAAGCCAGTAGAACATATTTTGTATTTTAATTGACATCCCTGGTTAGAAAATGATATCTTAGACACCTCATTTGTTTCAAACAATTAAAATTTGATGTTTTTGACTTTTTTAACTTTTCAATCTTTCAACTGACAATTTTTGTCAAATAAACTGACTCTCGACCAAATTAGAAAAATGACAGTAAATCGCTGAACAAATGAATGACTGTTATTAGCTCAATGCCAGCAACCCCTTCAAATGGTTACTGACACTTTCCACCCACTGTCAAATAA
This sequence comes from Scaeva pyrastri, assembly GCA_905146935.1. Classification (NCBI taxonomy): domain Eukaryota; kingdom Metazoa; phylum Arthropoda; class Insecta; order Diptera; family Syrphidae; genus Scaeva; species Scaeva pyrastri. Next base: position 8,703,029 of record LR989929.1, on the reverse strand, counting down.
ACATTCAATGACAAAAATAAAACCCTTAATCAATAATCAGATAAACATTTACTTTTACAACAATTCAAATATTATTAAATGTAATTTAAATAATTTTCAGTTCATAAGAATAATTTACTTCAAGTAAAATCGAGGGTATACTCGTAAGTACACCTCACTTCATGTCACATTTGAAGGGTTAAAAATTGACAAGAAAACGGTCTGAAACCGTAATAGAAGGTAAAACTGTCAATGCATTCAACTAATAAGTGAAGAAGTTATGGGACAATTAAGCTAGTTGTCTGTTTTTTTTTTTTTTTTCTAATGTCATTTTTTACCTTCTAACCCTCGCCGGTGGAGGAAGGAACGTGACTTGCCATTTCGTTTCAAGTATATTTACTTAACTCAAGAACGAGTATATCTAGTACTTTCTTTTTTGCCTTCCGCAGCAAATTCCTGTGATAACAATACCAAAAAGTTGTAAGTAACTCACACCAATGATGGCGGAAAGGTACAGAGTCAGATATGTATATAGAAAGGAATAAAATACTGTCCTTTCGTCATCAGACAAAGAACACAGAAAAAAAAAACGAAAAATTAAGGACTAAATTGTCCTTGTTACTTGTTCGAAAAGCTTCAGCATACCCACTACAACTAACTACTTATACATATACATAGAATTGTATGTACACATGTAAAGTATATAGCGTGCCAAGAGACAAAGAATTAAAGTAAAGCGGCAATAAAATCGGACAAAAATAAAAAAAGGACAAATTAACCCTCATAGTGTATCTGTATAAATTCGTGTGTATGTTAGTATAGGTCCCCAAAAATAGTCCTTGAACAAAACAGAACAAGGGAGAAAAAAAACTTATATTTAGATATAGGATATGTATTGCCGTTGGTAATAGATGGAGGACGAAGGATACCTGCAGACGTTATACTCCCAAAGGACTCATATATTTTTCAAACGTTTTGTTGGCTGAAATGGCAAGTTGGCTCGGTTGGCTCTCGATGTGTCTTTATTTTTCTTCGTTTCGTTTGGCTTGATGGTTGACTGGCGGCAACGGCGGCGGCTGTGACCACCACAACCATGAAACCAACCGAGGAGCAGGAGGACACACTGGAACACAAAGGAGATTCACCAGCACCATCACCACCTGTGCTAACTTGGTATAATGTCATTGAACTGTTAGCGTTAGCGTTAGTGATAGGTGTAGGTTAGGTAGTCCTGTGTTACTTCGGTTAGATGCTCGCAGAGCCAAAAATTTCAGTGCGATGTGATATGTTCTGTAGGGTGTGATGAGGAGGTGAGCGCCGCCGAGCGACAAGCAAGCGTCCACTAATGAAGGTTGTCACTCTTTTGAGTTGCCAAACCCTTTTTTGAGTCTATCTAAAGGCAATTAGTAGGTTGTTGAGGAGAATTTGAAAGTCGTGTCCGTGTGATGTAGTGTACATCACTGAGAAGGGCGATGCTTCCAGTTCTAAGAAATTGTCTATAGAGACCCTGATGGTCATAGGGGTGGATATTTGGTAATTTTGTTTATTTTCTTGGAAACAAAGTTAAAGTTATACCATATACACATATTGAAGATTGTGTTCCTGTCTATTTTGGACGTTCTTTTGAAGTGTTGAAATATCTTTAAATATGTTTGTGTATTTAAAGACACTTATCTTTATTTTAATGAGGTTCAAAGTCTTGTTGTGTTTTGAGAAAATAATAAACAATCATTTATTTTGAAATTTTAACTCTTATTAAAAATAAAATAGGATAACAATCACCACTTAGAATTTGCTACAGACTCTTTTTCAACCCTTTCAAGGATTTTCGTTTTTTTTTTTGAAAAACTCTCAGTGATATAATCTGCACTTTTAGTTAAATTAAAAAAAGAAATAAAATAATTACAAAAAAGTGACTTTTAATCCCACAAAATTGGGGGCTCAACCGGGATTAATGTCCTTTGTAATTTATAAAAAATAAAATGGTCAATGCGTTAGAGTTAAGGTTTTGATCCCGGTTGAGTCCCCAAGTTTTTGTCAGTTTTATTGTAATAATTTTAATTTTAAATTTAACAAGAAAAAAATTATTGGAGATGCCGGGGATCGAACCCGGGGCCTTTCACATGCAAAGCGAACGCTCTACCACTGAGCTACATCCCCATAAAAATTATGGGTCTCAAGTTTAATCCACACATAATCCAAGTTTAATCAACCTGAAGCTACATGCAGTCAGAATATTAAACAATATTAAAATTTCTAGTTAGACAAATAAAAGGTTTTTAAAATTGATTTCTTTTCCATATGGTAAAGCTAAAGATCTAAGATCATTTATAACTTGCGAAAATTTTCAAACTTGTAAAACAATTTCGGCACAAAATGATTTCCAGTCAATTTTGAAGTGGATTTCATCAAGGCGAAAGTTACAGCAGGAAGCCGGATATCTCTTAGCCCTGTTATGGCCTTTTTGAAATCGAAAAATATCTCGGTTTCCTTTAGAATAGCATGTCTTGAGTTTGAGAACTAATATTGATTTGTCTGGGATTCTTTTAAAGCCATCTTTTCTCGTCTCGGTTTCATTAGAGGAGATTTAGACGTTTCATATTTAAAGATACACATACGTATTTATATTAATACCTTTAGTGCTTTTGAAATTTTGCCTTCTTCCTTAATTTTAAGTTCCGTTCACCCACCTTTTTTTCATTTAACTTTAATATTGTCCTTGATCCATATACGAGCAGCTATAAACATCTTCTCTGTCTACGAACAACGGAATCTTGATATAAAAAGTTATAATACTCGTATTCCTTGGTAAAGGTCAAATCAAAGATACTATATACAACATTTACACATACATATGTACATAATTCCATGCTCCATGGTGCTTGACCATATGGTGGGAACATGACAAAGATTCAACAATGTGATCAAGTATGATGGTGATGAGGTAGAACACCTCCACCACCATACCGCCGGAAAAGCTTAATGTGACCAGGATAAGGGTGAGATTAAACTCGTACAAAAATGTATATACAAAGACTTAACTGTTTTATATATTCATACATGTATGTGTAGTATGTACGTATGAAGTATAAAGAATATTATGTTTTTAAATATGTGACAAGGTTATGGTTAACAGCGACGATGTTAAGCTTTTATTACTATACATATGTATATGTATTAAATGGTCTTATACTTATATCTGTATAAAATAATGGTTTGAAGTTTGAAGGAAATCTGGGATTTATAAATGTGTGGAATTGAATATTTTAAGTAAATATATAATATTGGACAAGGGCACCAACGACCTTGTATGTACATAAGTAACTTAAAGAAAGAAGATTTTTAATTTTGTGTCCTTTTGACTTTAATAATTTAATAATTTCAAGGTTTAAGATGAAACTTAACAATTTTCTGTCAAGATGAAAACTAATCTTTAAGTAAATGAACAAATAAATGGGAAGAAACTTTAAACTTAATCCGAAACACTAAAAATCGATAGTAAAACAACATCTGTACACAAAATGAAAGACAAATTTGTTGAACAATCAAAAAAAGTACGTATACGCCCGGGGTCCCTATCAAAGACTGTATTACGATTTTGCTGCATTTAAATCATTTATTTTTGCGTTTAAAAAAAAAAAACATGAGGGTTCATTTTCATTCGTCATTTAAATCTCAATAATATTTCTGCTTTCAAAATGATGTTTCGAAATTAGGTTATCTAGAATTTTTGAAGCCGTGAATATGAGTTCTAGACACGAACAATTTTGGCTACTGGCTCGTTGTCCTTTATTTAAAAAAAATTCTCTGATGGCCCTTACAGTAAGGGGAACTAATCATTGTTCAAATTGATGTTCGTTACAAAACTCTCAATTTTGTTTTAAATAATTTACTTATTTTCCTCATACTTTACTTGTACACATGAATAAAACAAACTTCATTTAACCGGTTGTTGTATAATTTTTGATCCTGTTCCTTTTTATATCTTATTGAATTTTATTATACCAGAACTGGAAATATTAATTCTCAGAAAACTTAAAACCTTTCAATTCTTTGTTTCCACATAAACTACGAATTATAATTTCAAAAATATGTTACCAATGGTTTCGATATTACGGTCCATTGTAATTATCCCAACAAACTCTTATTTCCATTTACACAAGTTTGGTTTTTTTGGATTTGGAATGAGATATGAAAATTCGTGTATAACCAAATTTGTGGATAGGTAAAGAAACATAGATTTCCAATTAAAAATGCAAGCAAGGATTTATGTATATATCGCACACAAATACTATCAACATATGAGGATATCTATTCTATGAGTATTGGAAATGGAATAAATTATTATTTGATATTCCATCATCCACATACATACTCGTATGAAATATGCTTTTCTTTTGCTTTACCATTCTTTGCGCTTGAAGAAATTCTATTTTGCGTTCTTTAGAGAGAATATCCTTATACCAATCAAATGTGGGTGTGTGTGTGAGTGTTTCAAGAATTAGTTTTAAAATTCTGGAAATGATGGTGGATGAGAGGTGCTTGATTAATACACATGCATCATATATTTTTGCTGAGTATATGAATTAGAAAATTATAAGAAAAACAGGGTGACTAAGAAGTCATCAAAGACCAAAAATATAAAAATGTTCTCAGTTCGTATTGGTATAAAGTTATCCAACACTTTTTTGGGAGTGTTATTGATATCCTTACCTAACCTAATCTTATGTTATATTCAGTCAATAAAATAAAACATTTATTGGTATAAACTAGAGTTGTTTTTTAACATATTAATTTAACTGGTATAAAGAAAAATTTATAAGATTTATGCAAGAAAATCATTTTTTATTATAATGAAGTATAGTTTCTGTCAAGAAGGGAAAAGTTTGTAATATTTAGAATGAAAATAAATGATTGGTATAAAATGACCTCTATTTTTCCCTCTAACTTAAGTTAACTCAAAAAAATAAATTATTATTATTCAGTCTTATTCAATTACGGTGACTGGTATAAATGTTCAATGACCACCTAAATTTCTACTGGTATAAAAAAGTGTAGTTATACTATTCTGAGTATTTATTTAAGAACTCATCTTTCTGTTTGACATTTTACTAAAAGGTACAAATTTCTATTGGTCTAAACTAGTCTATAAGCATATGTGACTGGTATAAATCATTATAATAACTTATAAAATTTTCACTTCGAGGGTATTTGATAACAGCTTTGATTATTTTATACAAAATTGCATTCTGCTAGAGTTATGTACTAAACCATAGTAATTGGTATAAAATTGGTAAAAAAAGGGAAAAGTAAATCGCGTTATTTATTCTTCGAAATGATGTGCCTTATTAAGCACATTAGACCAATTACAAACAAACCCCTGAACGAAATCAATGGTAAAGCCATACGAAGTTTTTGATATTTTTGTTTTGGTCAAGAGAAGCAAAATCACCCTATTTCTATAGCAAACAAATCGAACACCCTGTGGGCAAAAGCCCAACGGTTGCTAAAAACGCTTCAATAAATTTCGATTTCTCGCTCTCACTCTCCTTACCCGCACTGGGACCAATTTCGTTCGTTAAGGATCCGATTTTACTCCATTTTTCTTTTTCTTTCTTTTCTTTCGTGTTTGATTTTGATGGAGAATATAGAGTATACCTTTTTCTTCCATCTAACAATTCTCAACTATATATATTCTGCCCATCATCGCAACGGGCCCCTGCTGGCCTGGACCCATAAGCAACCATAGAGTCTTCCTGGACTCAAAAAAAGCTTTTACACAGTAACAGCAGCAGCAGCGTACTAGCACGTCCCGAGTCCCGACTGTGTACCGTTGAGGATATTTGAAACTCTTGTAAAATAATAATTTTTTTTTTTTGCTCAATTTCATGGATAATTTTTGTATCTAAAAGGCAGCTCGGGACAGAGAAAGTGGGAGAATAAATCCTTGATGAAGGAAAAATAATTTGCACCAATTTCTAGCTGAAGCAGTTGCCCATTCCAATGGGTAATCCTTTCGCTGAGGCAGATGATGGGGCTGGATGCGGCGGCAACGGCGGCCGTTTTGCTTTTGAGGAAATTAGAAAAAAGGATCGCATAGTAGTTTATTAAGCCTTTTCTTAGTCCGGGTATAGTGGAGAGTCGGATGATGGTTTGGTGCATAAGGATTCTTCACCCACTCCTCTACATGGATGATGGTGTATTGGTAAATGATGGAAAAATTTGAATTTATACCTACCATCAATCTCTGGCTGACAGACGACATCACATCGTCCTGCCAAAGTAGTTCCCATTAAAATGGTCAGAAACCAGAAGCACAACAACAAAATACCGCCTCGGTGTAGAAATTGCTTCACTGATGAAGAAACCGATGTCCTTTACAAAATACAAGGCAACCACCAACACACAGACCCAGTGAGGGTGATGCTATACAACTGGAACTGGGAGATGGAGCTGGAGATGGAGCTGGAGATGGAGCTTGAGATGATGATGGGCAAGGTGAAATGGTTTTCGTCGTCCTTAATTGAGCAATGGACCATTCATTCATTTCTCTTGATTGGGTTTTTCCGTACCAAGTGTCATTTGGTGGGACTTACATATACATCCTTGTCCCAACGATAGGAAGGCTATAAGAGCTGATGGCTATAGCTTGTGGATGGTGGATGGTGGATAGTGACGGTGGTCGCACACATTTTATAGTGATTGGATTTTTTTTGTCTAATTCCGGTTTTTAATTTGCAATTTTGATTGATGTAAGAGGAGGAAAGAGGCGGAAAGAGGCGGAAAGTTTGAATAAAAATTGCATAGTTTTTTGTCACTTGAATTTTGTAACTATTTTTTGATTTTTAATTTTTTTTTATTTAAGTGGAATATTGCATGATTTTTAAATTGTATTTCTATACTTAGGAAACTAAAGAAAACTTTAGTCTAAAATAAAAGCCTTTTTTCAAACGGACTGGAGGAATATAAATGCCAGAAAAAAAGTAGATGGAATTTCTTATATCAGAGAATATAGTTAGTTAAACAAAAATGTGATTATAGGTATAAAAGTGGACCACAACTTCAATACTTTTTTAATTTGTATGTTATTAATATTTTTCAAATTAGAGGGAGGGCAAGTTGGACCACTTGAAGTGTCAAAAAAATAGGATCTGGTAGATGAAATCATATCTGGTCCAACTTATCAAAAAAACTATCTTGGTGGACATATTTTTTCATAAATATTACTAAATTAAAAACAGAACAATTTGACACAAAAATAAAGAAAACATGTTTTTTTAAATTATTTTCTACATATAAAAATCAATTTCTGTTTGTTTGTCTGCCTGAAACTCGAGAACGGCTTGGCCGATTTCGCTCACTTTGGTTTTGAAATGTTTGTCGTAACGAAAGTTATAAAGTTACCTGTTATTCTGTCACCATTATACAGTTATTAAAATCTTTTATCATCAATGCCTAGAATTAAAAAAAAAAAAGTTTATTATAGATAAACATTTTGTTTTTATAATTGGGGTGGGACAAAGTTTTCTGGGTCCTCTAGTATAATTATAGGTTTTGTTCTTTTGACTTTTGAAATATTTTTTATTGACATCTAATCGACTACTAATTAAAATAAAATATTGTTAACTAGTAATTTCTAAAATGGGTGAATACGAGTTAACTGTTACATGCGATGTGAAATTACTTTGGATTTGGAGCTTAAAATTTTATATTTGAAAGTAATTTTTTTGGAAAATTGTTGGTGTTAAAAATATATTTTTTATTATATGTTTTTTTATTATATATTTTTAATTTCCCAGTTTATTTTTATCAAACAGATTTCTTTTTTTTTTTTTAAGACGCAGAAAGAACTTTAAAAAAATGTATAAGAGTGATTTTTTACTAAAGCAAGTAAGTCTCAAAAATCTTAGGAACAAATAAAAGCTATTAAAGATATGAATTTAAAAAAAAAAACGTTTTTGAAAAATAAGATCAACTTCCGATAAACTGTAGACATAGGTCGCTTTTTTGGGAAGTCGTAAAAATTTGAATTGACTGAAAAAAATTGAATTAAAAGAAATACGAAATGACGCTTTTTTTGTGAATTTATTATTGAAGAAAAAGTTGAACGAACGTCCAGTTTTGAAAAGTATCAATAAAGTATTGGTGAGGGTGGCACCGCAACCTCATTTTCAAAATTCACGACCAGTAAGCTAGTTATAGATAGAATTTCTTAAATTTTAAGCAAATACCGTCATTTTAAACTATTATAATTATAATATTTTATATTTAGATGAAATGAATTTTGTCCGAAATTTTCTAAAAAGTTAAAACTTCTTGTTTGGTTTAAATAAATAGAAGAATTGTCAATAAGCACCAAAAATTTTGAAGTTTTACTCAGAACTTTAGGTTTGGGAATCTTCTCATGTTTAATTTTACAATACGGTGATCGTATGCTTCTGTTTTTATTTTGTGTATGAGTATATTTTTAACGATAATTCACTATTCAATTTGTTTAACATTTAAAAATGTTGTATTTTAAGGGAATACAAAAAATATAAGAAAGCGATTCATTCTCCTGTCATTTTTGAAATGAAACTTTCTTTATTTAAGTAAGTAAGTATTTTTTATATATCTACGAATTTATCAGTGCAAATAAAATTTCGTGTAACATTAGTTAAGTGAATATTTTGTATGCATACTCGTATTTTCCTCTTAAAAATAAAATATTTGATAAATTTTGTTACAAAATAGACTTTGTTGCTCAAAACATTCTTTTGCTATAAAACTGTTCTATTAATTTTCTAAACATTTACATCAATAAGCTATGAAGAATTTAGTTGCAGCTACAATTTTGTAAACATGGAGCGTTACGAAAAAAGTCCTATATAATTTTTGCTGAGTATATTAATTTAATTACCACAAACATATTCATGTTGATGAGGAAGTATCAGCATATTGGCCCTCAAAATGACATTATTTGTTAACACCTTGCATTTAAAAGGTTATTGTAATTAATACCCTTACAGTGTCGCGTGAAAAATTATTATGAATTAATTCAGTTTTCGAATACTAAGTTTACAAACAAATTAAAAGATACAATTTAATCTACATTTGAACATAATTTTATAGATAATCATAATTAAGTGGAACTAGTATTTCAAGGGCTTAACGTGGCCATCACCAGTAATAATTTGATGGATAGTCTCAGAAAAAGGATTTACATCCCTTAATGCTACTTTAATATTACGAACTGCTAAATGGGTTGTGATGAAATTTGACGTAGAATTATTATAAATAAAAAACAAGCTTTTGACTCAACTCAAAAACTACTATGAATTAATATGAAGTGCTTTTCTATTATCTATTATTTCGTGCCAAGTCAGGACGAGCCGCTAGTCTTTCATAACAGTGAAAATGGGTGTCCAAAAAGATGTGTTTGGAAAATGTTCAAACAGAACAGAATTACTAAGGTCAATATCTCAGGTTTTATGAAATCTAATGACTCTAGAGAAGCTAGGTTTGAAATTATTTTGGTAAGAATAATGTGAAGTAAAAAACTTTTTACAGAAATTTCTAATGTCCAAAGTAAAAGTTAACTGAATTAGTATCAAAAATATCAATAGAAACAGTTTGTTGCACTATAAATACATTGTAATAGCTAAAATCTTTAAAACTAAATAATATACCGCTTTTATGACGTTTTAGGTTTGTAACAGAACTAAAAGATTATACACGTAATACATTAGGTTCCAAAATATGATTTAATAAAAATATTGGTTGATTAGTAAAAACGCAAATCTAAAGTAAAATAATATTTTTATTTAATTCTTTTGTATACTAAATTGTCTTCCTATTACAATTATTGGACTTCGGAAAGTGTTCTTAAAAAAGTTAATAGTTAGTTCGAAAGAACTGCGGAAAATGATTGACATTGTGAAACTTCTTCGATGGTAAAAATAAAATTTTATCCCTGAAATCTCCAAATAAGTTTTTATCAACATTGTTAATGAATTCCTTAATTGTTTTTCTATTTGTCAAAAAATCAATGAGACTATATCGAAATTATTTCCAATCAAATTTAATATCGTCTTTTAATTAATGCACAATCAAAACTATATCTTTAATCCAAATCCATTTCTCCGTCGGCGTTCGGTTAAACTCAAAGGAAAGCTTTCTCTGTTCGAGTATTTCTTGATGGCACACAAAAACTATATCAATTTACAATCATTTCACCCTCTACTGCCTCATCCCTCATCGGCACCCACACCCACACGTCCTTCCAACTCGATCCCCCACCAAAAAAAGCTCCCATCATCGAACATTTGAAACAGTTCTTTTTGTGTTTAGTCCTTGTTGTTACATTTCTCACTGTCTCCCCCCGAATTCGTTCTTCTAACTTTCTCCCTTAACTTTCGTATAACTCCTGTGTGTTGTGTGTAGGACATTTTTTTGTCTAAAACAAAACAAAGCAAAAGAACAACGTACCCCAAAAATAACAGCAAAAACTATAAAACAAAAATACAAACTTTCCATTGCCCCTCTGCAACTATACGAATACGAACGTCGACTACGACGACGATGACGATAATGACGGTAGGGGTAGTGACTCCAAAATGCACTAGAAAAATTGAAGGGGCTATCATCAGGCCACACCCTCTGCAAATTCTCCGATTGGCTGCTGGGCTGACGATGGTTGCCGTTCTTGCAACATGCGATTACTTCAGCCTTGCACCACATGCACACCCGACTGCTACTGCTGCACACCCCCATTTTCCAACCCAGCACCAGCATGCAACCCCTTGTACGAGTTGACAGCGCTTGGCTACTTCAATTTGAAACAAGGGTGCGTATCCTTGCCCATCATCAGAGTGTAGTCGTTCGTTGGGTCGGTCGGTGGGGCTCTCTGGGTGTGGGGGTGCTGTAGGTTGCTTTAGGGGGAGGTGAATCGGAGTCGGAGTAGGAGTTGGAGATCCGGATAACTGTAAACCTATCTGAGCTTTTTGCGTGTGTGCACACAATGGAAAGTTTTGCGTCGCCTCTTGGACGTAATCCGTTGTTTTGTTGTGAAACATTTGGTAGGTGTAGGGCCCAGGGTTTCGGTGTGTTGTCGGTGTGTAGGTGTGTGTGTGTGAATGTCCATTTTTCATCGAAGGCAAGGAATAGCTGTTTGTGTTTGTGTGGCACACACACACAAAGGCGATCCATTGCAATTAGCACATGCATCGATTGCAAAAAAGGACATGCGGGTGCTCCTTCCTGATACGATATACGAATGGGGTGCTTTTAATGGTGGTGGAAGTAGTGGTGGTGGCGGTGGTGGTGTTGGTTGTGGGGTGTGCAAAACAAAGACCAACGTCAGCGTCAACGACAACGAAGACGACGACCACGTCGTCGTCGACAAGGACGAAAAGGACTTTCTGACTTTGGGCTATAGATGTGTGTTTCGCATGCATGTAACAAAGCGCGGGCCAGGGGACTCGGATATCGTAGGAATGGGGAGGTGTGAGTGAGGAACTTCGATTGATTGCGGGTTTTGTTGCAATGCCGGGTCGGGCTCGGGTGCCGGTGCCGTTCTAGGTATATTGCTATTTGCTATAGCTATTCCGTGTGCCGTATGCCGTGTACCGGGTACCGGCCGTGCTGGCTGATGAAAATAATTTTCGCACACATGCAGCCGATTGTGTGTTGGGGGTTGATTGTGGGCCTCGCATGTGTATCGACAATGTTATTGGTTTTGAGCCTCTCTGTGCTGTGCAGCGATGGTCATAAAGAAGTGATGTTATGGTTGCCCCCAACTTCCGGCAAGAATCCCGATTGGCTATTGCATCGATTTCGATTTTGGGGGAAGGTAAGACTTTGATTTTTGGGATTTGCTATGAGATGCACAAGCACATTCGGTAGTGAGGTACATATGTACATAATATGTAAGGTATATTTGTTTCGTATAGTTTTTAAGGTGTGTATTTCTGTGTGTGTGGGTGTATGTTTGGGAGTATGTATCTATGGAGTGATAAATGAGTTTTGGTTTGCAAGTATGCAGGTAGATTGTTTTGGCTTTGTTAATCATTTGGATTCGAATTTTCCCTGTGTTTTAAAAAAAATCTATTGTTGGTACATAGATTATTTGGAAATGCAAAAAAAGTAGATGCATCGGCCGGGAATCGAACCCGGGCCGCCCGCGTGGCAGGCGAGCATTCTACCACTGAACCACCGATGCTTGTTGTTAAACTTTTGTCAAAAGAATAATATATAATTATGTATTAAGTTAAAACAATACTTCGAATTATGACCTTGATCTTTAAATTGAATAATAAATGATAACATTAGGTATTCATGTTAATATCTACAAAGTTTTAGAGGATTTTTATAATATAAGTAAGTATAAGTATTTTTTGTTTGTTTAGGTGAAACATGTACCAAAGTGTCTCAGTTTATTTAAGGTTTAAGCAAGTTAGGTGCTTTTAAACCAAATCTATTTGATCAAGTTGTTATATTTGGTTAATTTAGTGTTGTTATAAGTCAATTATAGAGGGTGACTCAATTATACAAAACGATTTAGTTTATCATGTCTTTAGCAGCAAACTAGAGCATAATCTGTTCTGCCTTAGCCTGGTCTACAGTACTTTTGGAAGAAATGGATAGTGGAATAAAACATGGGCGAAGAGAATTATACTTGGGCATGGAGACGGGCTAGCTATTTTCTTTGCTGACAAATTAAAGTAGTCAGCTGGAAATTAAGCAATGGTTAAAAGTAGAAGACGGACTAATGACAAGATTTTACCTCCATATATTATTTACATACACTAGTTTGCAAGTGAGTGTGAACTTTTAAAGAGTGAATGATAAAATACGAGTATCCGCCTTGGTATCTGTCTTAAGCTATTAGATGTATAACCGACACCACAGAAGTGTTTTTATTTTTGTTACAAATAACATTATATTAGACGGTTTTTGAAACTATTCAAAATTATTAGAAAAACATTTCGCATAGTTTTGGAAAAATCTCCAAAATATAGCTCAAATAATTTAAAAGCACTTAATCTAATCTGTCACATTGACGTTCACCCGGAGTTCTGTTATTTGACCCCGAAATTAAAACAACAAACCCGCACTACATTATGATGATCATACTAGCCGACTACATTCATTGCATATGAATATATAGTAAGGGAATTTGACGTTCACTTGTTTCAATTCGCATCCACTTCCATCTTTAGATTTTATATAGGGATGTGGAATTTCATCAATTACTCAATCTTCTGCTTCTATGTACATGTGAAATGTGGATCGTACAAGCAAATCTTGAGTACATTAAGGAAAGAAAGCCCGAGTACAGCTAGTATATGAAGTGCATATTTTATTTGTGTGTGTGTGTGACCGAAACAAGGTTGACATTATTTGTTTAAAAGGATCGAAAGGTAAAGCAGAAACCTGACGTTGGCGAGCTGTGAGACATTTAGTAGCACCTCCACCTCTCTTCCGGTCATCTTGTTTGGTACAACAACGCAGACGGCTGAAACAGTGAAACTTGATGTCTATTTAACTGGCCTGCAAAAATGCGTGGTGAAGGTGTGTATCAGGGACCAGGGTGCATCGGAGTTTCTCGGCCATCTTCTTGGCTTCATCTAAACCTGTCGAATTCGTCTTTTGAAAAATCGCGGCCGAGATTGGGTGCGAAACTGCGAAAGTGACCTTTGCCGGTTGAGTTCGTTGGTAGACGGTGGGTGGGTCTGTATTTCTCGAGAACGGCCATCTTTCTTCGCTTTGGTGGATGGAGAAGTTTTGGTCTCCTCAACCTACCAAATCTCGGGCTGGAAGAACGTGGTGGTGCAGTTTTGATTTTGATTGCTGTTGGTTTCCCGGCTTGGTTGTTGACATCCTTCCTTTAGCGATGCTTCTTCGATGAGTGCTGATATGATGCTGAGTTCGGAATTGAAGCCTTACTTCGTAACTGGACTATGGCTGGTAAGAGAAAGCAGATGACTTTGAAATATTTCCAGCCGCCGATCCCAGTAAGGAGTGTTTATAGCCTCATGTCGTACAAGATAATTCTTCTAATTTGGACAAGGCTTTGGTCGCCCGTTTATTTCTTAGTTTAGTGCTAGGGACTGGGGATGAAACCCTACCATTATTGTTAGATCCAAAGGGTTTTTACTAAATTTGACACGTGCTGTGATATGTCAACTCAATAGTTCTATCCGTATCACTTGTCTCCTTCTTACCAACAAGAACAAGTGGCAACAATATAAAATCTTAAGACTTCAACATGAGCTACTTGAGGCATCTATCTTCTCCGTTATCGAGTTCTGTATTATCTTTTTTATGTTGGCTCACTTTTCCCTTCAAACCGTAATCTGCTTCAATGAATATATTTATTCCAAGATTAAAGCACTCTTTTTAAACGCCTTTCATTCCGCCTTTCCTTTTTTAAGTCACAGCGATTGTACCTTTGCCTTATCAATTCACACAATTAAATGAACAAACCTTAAGAATCTATAAGTCTTAAGATGTCAATTGATTTCTCCTTAATTAGTTAAAAAGTACAGTAAACAGTGTATACGGAGAAAAGATCCTTATCGGTCTCCATCAGCAAATGAGGATACACCGCCACAGTGTACTTGAATTCTGTTTCCAGCAACTTGTATACCATGTATCTGAACTTCAAACTTGTTTGCAACAATAAAAGATATATTTTGATAGGACGGACGGTGAGGGGAGTCTGAGTTTATTATTGAGTGACATCTTGGATAATGGAAAGGAAAAGCGGATGATTCGAAAATTGGGAGGTCCTCATGTACATGCCTGATGCATATATCTTCCACGGGGCTAATTTTAATGTTCGCTCTTTTGTGCGGCCACCGACCGTGAACCGCGCTCATTCCCTGTGATAGAAAAACAGTGATGCCACTGAGAAGCGCACGAGGACTCTTTTGAAACTCTGGGTTCTTTCTGTGATCGAATGGCGGGTTATCTGATGGCTCCTTCGATACTCACCGTCCATCCTGTTCCCTACACTATGCCACATACAATCGACGACGATGCTTGGCTTAAGGCGCATAATGCAATTGACAGAAAGTTTATTGCATCTCTCAAGAATAGTGCTGCACTGAGTTCTATTAACCGAAGCAACCTCCAAATAGTTGGTTGCCGATGATGGGAGTTGGGAGAAAGATGGCTCTTCCTAGACGGAAGACTCCTCTCTAATCGTAGCAGTGGCATCGCGTATATTGCATATACTCGTACCATCACGCAGGCAACCCAAGTTGATACATACATGTGTCATGTGTGTATGCGAGCGCCTCGCGCGATGGCGGCTTTTCCTTTTGAGCTTCATTGGAAGCGGCGGTGTTGTCGTTGTCGTTGCTCCGCTGAACTTACTTTCGGATTTGGAACTGAAATCGGCTTCACGTCCAGAGACGGAGAGCCTAGGCCAGTGTGTGTAGATTGATGCACCAGATATGCCCGAGTGGTTCATAATTTCCAAGAGGACGACACCGCCGACGAGTACGACGACCGCGAAGCGACGACGCCACGGCCACCACAAGGTAACTCGACACACGCAGGAAATTATCTGACGCGGATGTTATTGATGAGGGAAGATGGCTTCTTATTTGTTGTTGTTTTATTTGTTTTGTTGTGAATATAGCAGCAGTACATGGATACACGAATTATGCGTTGCCAATTTTTAATTAATTTCTTGTATGAAACGCAATTTAAAACGAAAAGTATACACTTACGCACTGCAATTGAATCTAACTGACGGATAAATTATTTTGAATGGGAATTTTGCCTTAGAACAAAAAAAAAATCATTAAACAAAATTAGACAATTTTGTAACTTACTTATTTCTATTTTGCATTAAATTAAAATGTATTTCAAAATTTTTTTATAATTACAAGTTTGTTAAAAAATCAGCTTAAGAAACAAAAAAAAAAACTTTCGCTGCGGACAGGATTCGAACCTGTGCGGGTAGAACCCAATGGATTTCAAGTCCATCTCCTTAACCACTCGGACACCGCAGCTCACGATCAAAGTGATTCCAAGGTGTCAAAGCATTGTTAAATTCATATTTAATTATATAGGGTGTTTTTCCGCTAGGTGTATATTATCTAAAATTAGTAAATACTAAAAATTTCAATATTAAGCTTTATAATCTATTTTTAAAATAAATCTATCTATATCTATACTTCTATACTAATATATAAAGCTGAAGAGTTTGTTTGTTTGAACGCGCTAATCTCAGGAACTACTGGTTCGAATCGAAAAATTCTTTTTGTGTTTGATAGTCCATTTGTCGAGGAAAGCTATAGGCTATATAACATCAAATAATAGCGAAGAACTAGTGGAATATGTTGCAAAAACGGGGAAAATGTTTCATCTTGGAGGGCTTCTGTTGTTTGTTTCAACGCACTGATCTCAGGAACTGCGTGATCGAATTGAAAATTTTTTACTGTGTTGAATAGTCCATTTGTCGAGCAAGGTTTTAAGCTATATACAATTACGCTACGACCAACAGGAGCGAAGAATCAGTGGAAAATGTTGCAAAAGTAAAGAAAATTATTTATTTTAAAGTGCTTCCGCCCCATTGTAAAAGTCGGGTTGCAGAGAAAATCCATTTTCTTCTGCCATTAGAAATTAAAACTTTAATATCCTTTACGAAGTACTTTAAAATATATTTTTTTAAAACTTAATCTTAATTTCGATAATAATAAATTGAGGCGGACGAAGTCGCGAGGAACAGCTAGTACATCATATGTAGGTACTCAGGAACATTAGAACTTTAATAGAAATTTATAATACATACATATGTAATATGTAAAATATAAAGTTCTGCGGTACTCAAATAAATAAACGAATCTACGCTTCATAGAGTTTAAAACTCATTATTTATCAAAAACTGTAAAAATAACCAACTTTTTTAAATATGTTGCATTTGTAGGGTTTGTTTAAATTTGTATGATTGTTTTACCAGAGTCCGAGTTTTTGCTGAAAATTAAATAACTTATTATAAATTTATATTATAAATTACATACAAATCTAATGTGCATACATGCATTTGTACGATCCCCATATCATTCTATTCACAAAACCAAACATCAAATAAAAAAAGTAAGTATACGCCATAGTGCACCACATAAATAATTATTATTGAAAAGTAATTTGATTTATTAATGTTCATGTATATTGTTCATACAAAAAAGTGTTTAAAAATGATAATTCGATACATATTTCTGACTTCTGAAGTTTATTTAAGGAACATGTTTGTTTGTTGTTTTTGAGCTTATAAAAGTTATATGATTTGAATGAATCCTATTTTTTTTGATACCAACATAAAGTATTAAATGCTTAAATTTCTTTGTGATAAATTGTAACTATGTATCTAGTTATCTTCTCACAAAATCTAGTTGAAAATTTCAGATTAATAATAGATAAATAAAGCAAAATTATCTGCTTCCAATTTAGCAGCATTTTTTTGTGGAGCTGCGGTGTCCGAGTGGTTAAGGAGATGGACTTGAAATCCATTGGGTTCTACCCGCACAGGTTCGAATCCTGTCCGCAGCGAGAATCTTTTTGTAAAAATTTACTTATAAAATTAATTTAAATCCTCGACTTATGTAGTCTAAATCCAAATAAAATACTAACATTCAAAAGAAAACAAGTGACCCAAATCTTCAAATATGATGGAAGAGTAAAAATCCATTTCATTGATCGTGAAATTCTCATATAATTCTGACTAATACTTCAATTTAATTTTGATATTTCAAATTCCTTGTTAAATTGAATAATTTATTACATTTTAACTGAATTTCTTTATAAAATATTTGATTTTAATATGTTTATGAACGAGTTTTTCAGACATAGTGTTCATATGGCGTCGGTGGTGTAATGGTTAGCATAGTTGCCTTCCAAGCAGTTGATCCGGGTTCGATTCCCGGCCGACGCACACTTTTTTTAAATTTTGTTTCTTTTTTGTGCATACAATAAATCATTAGGGTTTGGAACATCTTAGATTACATTTTGTCACTGAACTTTAATCGTATTTAAAGTGTTTCAACTCAAACAAAGAACTTAGAATTGTCAAAATTATTAAAAACATATTTTTACATCAAACCATTAGGAAAAACTATCGAAATTGTGTTTTATCCATTTAACGGAGTTGCCAAAATCCTCCCACTGAAATGACTATTCACAATATATGTATAGTAAACAGATTAGAGCCTACTAGTTAAGGATCAATGACCTGACCATGATCTGGTGTTCATGAAAGTATACCAGGTGAATCATGCGCTCATAGATTTCGCTTACAAGAATTCGTTCTTTAGTTGATTTCTGGTGAGGATTTTAGAATGAAAGCATCACCGGTCTTTCTAAGGGATTAAATTGTTTTTCCCGCAAGGTGGCGCTACATGTCACGTTCATTCAAACTCGCGCTCAAATTCAGCCAGATTGTAATTATGTCTGGGCAAATTTGACATTTAGACTATCCTGGAGGCATCATCTCCACAACTCTGTTTTTTTTTCATGCTGTCGCACACGGTTGGGGAGGGGTTTGCATTCTCCCAATGACTTCAATTTCGGTGGTTTCTTTATTTAACATTATCGTTCATGGCCAAAAGAAATAGTTGGCTTAAACGTGAGCTGTGGTGTCCGAGTGGTTAAGGAGATGGACTTGAAATCCATTGGGTTCTACCCGCACAGGTTCGAATCCTGTCCGCAGCGAGAGTATTATTTTGTGCACACCTTTTACCCCTTTAGTGCCATTAAAAGGCATTCATGGCCAAAAGAAAAAGTTGGCTTAAATGTGAGCTGTGGTGTCCGAGTGGTTAAGGAGATGGACTTGAAATCCATTGGGTTCTACCCGCACAGGTTCGAATCCTGTCCGCAGCGAGAGCTTTATTTTGAGATTCCTTTTTACCCAAATATAGTCCCATTAAAAGGCGACATAGTATCCAAATGCTTTAATTTCCCATTGCAGCCCCATAAATCATTCAGCTCCTAGGTTCACTTCACACCTGGCTAGGAAGCCAGAAAGGTAGACCGTATATAATATTGCAACCACCTCGTCGCCGCCGTCGTCGTCGTCATCAAGCGACCGACCACCAACAGTATAGTCACAAGCGCCACTCCACTCCACACCACTAAATAGTGTCAGAGCATTGATGGCAAAAATTGCCCGCCATCGCCAAAAGTCCACCTTCGTCTGCGGGCGGATTATTACTCCAACATCTGAGAGGTGCCTCTGCCTACCTCAAGCGAATTCGCATTGTCTTTTGTGTTGGCCGGGTCGTATTTCTTCGGAGTTGTGCTGTGGTATGCCTTTGGGTATAAAAAGTTGCATTGTCTTGTGCCGCTTCAATCTTTTTAATTGGACACCACCAAGAGTGCCACACATACATTGTTCCATTCCAATCCAAGCTCGCAACTACTCCTAAGCTCTTTGAAATCCTTGAGAGATCGCACACATATAGGAAGCGGGACATTTTTTGTGGATACTGGGTACATATCGTTTAATGGACGAACCGACGACGACGACGACGCTACGCGACGCGACGGACAAACAAAAAATGATTACGGTACGAAAGATATAGAAACACAAAAATGAGAATTTATCGATTTCGATTGCACGTAATCGATAAGAAATGGTGTTGGGAGCGCGGTATGGCGATGGCGTATGGCCCTGGCGTATGGCCCTGGCGCGGCACAGCGAGGTGGTGCGGCATAGTTAAGTTCTCTTGAATGTGGTGCCCTCTTCCAAAATGGACTTCTCCCAGTCCCCCAACTTCACAGCTTCACAGCCTCAAAGCAGCATTGTAGCAGTTGTAAAATAGCGACAATGGCAAGGCACTATAGCACGGCGGCCGGCAGCGTGCTGCAGTAAGTCGGACCTAGGAGAGATTGCGGTTACGGTTACGGCTGCGGCTGATGATTTATGGCAGCGTTTTTTCGGTGGAAATCAAATTAGAAGCCAAATCGATGGCTACTGGTTGATGGCTCTGGTGCCTTTAGTTGGTGGGTATTGGGCTTGCTGTGGCTGGTTGCTGGTTACCGGTAGTGTGGCAGCTTCTTGGCCCCTCTCAACTTGAAGCTGCGGGTGCACCCAAGATAAGCGGATTTTATTTCACTTCTCTCTGTCCGAAAAGGCTGAAGAACAAAAAAAAGAAAAAAAAAACTGAATAACAAAAATGATTTATAGCAAAAGCATACGCAATATTTTTCGTTTTTAGACTTTCCGGCTATAGGACTCTATACCAGCCTTATAAAACCTCCCTTCCTCTATACTACCTTCATACACACATACAAATACACACACACTATACAGTTCGAATGGATTGAAAATTATGGAAAATTGATTTGAGATGCAAATGGCGCAATATTATATTATTACCAATGACTCAAGGTAGTCATACGAAACAGTTCCTACTTCTGGGGAAAAATGCATTAGGCTTATGACATTTATTTGAGTTGAAAAAGTTCAAGCATTATAAACGTCGATTTATGCGATGGGTGTTGAAAAATTGTTACCTTTATGGCTTCTTGATGCAGAGGTAAATAAAATAATAGATTCCATATTTATCACAATGGCATTGTTATCAACAAAAAAAAAAAACACTTCTATGACTTTCAGTAAAAAATTAAATAATGTCAAAAGATTTTAGGAAATCAAGTGATATGGTCCCCAAAAATATGCAACAAATGTTTAATAAGACGTTGTGTCATAAGATTCCAAAAAATGTTATTGTTTGACACTTTTTATTTCTAAATCTCATTTTTAATTTGAATTTTAACATTTTCAAAGTAACTTTATGCGACTGAAAATTTTGATGAAATCTTAATTCTAGAAACATCTAACTGCCACGCCCCCTTTAAGAGTTTTTTAAGTTTTCGTTTCAATGTTTTGATGGGAATTTTTGTATGGTTAAGGACAAAATTTAAATATTACTTTATTTATCTCAAAAAGTTTGATAGAATATTAAAAATACGCTTGATAAAATTTGTGTGGAATACCTCAAGGATGTATTTTGAGCCCCCTTTTGATGTTTTCACTCTTCATTGATGATGTGTCAATTATACTTTCTGGTGGTGTATTCTTTGCGGGAACACTTTCTAATCTGTCGAATTTTGACTTGGTCTTTCACCACATTCAGTTTCAACTTTTCATTTTTCGACTTTAAATAAATTTATTATTATCAATTGAATTTAAAGTGCGCAAACGAAAATTAAACATTTTTTTTTTAATAAAAAGTGCGTATACGCCCAGGTGCACTATTTTGGTGTAATTGGGTTTGAAGTGCAAAGTAAGATACATTAATGGAAGAATTGTGATGGTTTAAATCTGGGTTGAAGAAAGAAAAAGTATCTGTTAAGTTTTACAATATATTAACCACCGATATAAGCTTTTATTTAATTTCAACACTTAGGGTTCAGCACACGGGAAATCGTAGACGATCGACATTAAAATTATAATAATAATTATATAAATAATAATAAAACATGTTGTACATGAGTTATCAGTAAGGTTTTGTATTCATTAAGAGCCCTATCAATAAGATTATGTGTGAAATATAACATCGTTCCTATGGCTGCCGCGGCTTTGTTGGGTGGCGGGCATTCGGAAGGTCCAGTTTTCGATGACTTTAGCGAATAAATCAGGCTGAATTTGACAAGTATGTTGTCTTTCCACGGTGGTTTTCAGCTTATTCCCATAGACCTGCGACTTAAGAAAGTCCTAAAAGAAAAAGTCTGAAAGGGTCAAAAATACGATCTTGGTGGCCAATTTACATAGCATCAGCGCGAGATAACCATCCTATGAAACCGCTCGAGCAGAATATTAATTGAGTCTTGAGCTGTGTGGCACTTAGTGCCGTCCTGTTGATACCAGGTGTCCATAACATCTAATTCAGACCTCAAGAACGATAATACCCTGGTCAGCATCTTTTTCAAAGAAGTACAGACCAGTGACTCCTCCAGCCCAAAAACCACATCAAACAGTAATAACTTTTTTTGGATGTATTGGCAAATCGTGAACCTCGCGTGGATTGGAGTCGTCCCAAATCGGGGAATTTTGCTTATACACGTTCCCATTCATCCCAAAATGGGTCTCGTCGCTAAAGATGATTTCTCGACCAAAATTGGGATCAACTTCCAACTGTTTACTGATAACAAAGTTTTATCAGTTGCTGGTGCTGATCGAGGCAGTAATTTTTCATAAGTGATTAAGAATACGAGTTGTCAAAATCAACCCTTCCCTATTGGATCACCTTTTATATTAAGTTTTACTAATGTGCATTTAAATAAATTCCTTAAAATTTTTAAGATCTTTTAATTTCACCCAGACCTTTAGATTTTTCTTCGTCTCAAACAACATCGTTTTATTCAAGAATCAAAACAAAATCTCAAAATTAAGAACCATCATTTCCAATTTAAGTATATAAAGATACCAGCTTCTTGAAACAAAGATACAGCATCAAGCTCATGTCACAACAACATATCGCCAAACTGCATTAAAAAAAAAAATACAAAAATGAAGACAAAAAAATTCAACCACAACGCACGCCTGGAATCGGTTCCTGTATCATGATGGCGTGAGGTCGCACATCAGCATCAACCATGACCAGTTGAAAACTTCAAAAAAAAACTAAAACAAAAAAATCCAAAACAAATAAAAAATGAAATGCATCCGCAAACCTTACGTCAACAAAAACAAATTCTGCGTAATCTGGAGCTGATCTTGCTTCACGGTTGTCTTTCGCAGTCTTAGTTTGGTTCTCCGTTCCCAGTTCTACAGTTCTGGGTTCTCGCGGAGGAGTTGCGAACTCATTAACACAAAAACGTGAGGGTGGCCGATTTCCCAGCGGATATAACATGCGCTTCAGAGGCTAAAACCTCTCTAAGTGGCTTTGGCTTTAGCTTTCGGTCCAACTCCATACTCCATAGCTGGAGCTGCTATAATATTATATGTGATGAAGCCACTTGTGTGCGCTTCTTTTTTCTTCTCATTGTTGCTTGCATCACATCAGTAAATTGAAACCTGAGAGCTCCATGGATCCGGTTTCACTGCGACTGCGACTCAAGTCGGGTGCCTTCGACTTCGACATCGACTTCGACTCCAGGGCTGATGCGATGGATGCAGATGCGTTTTTTGATGACCAAATTGATTTTACATTCTTCTCCGACGAAGGTTTTTTCTTCGAAAATGAAGACACCGTGCATCGATGTGGACCGATACTTGGGAGGCTTGAGCGAGAGACAACAGAACACGTCATGTGTCGAGCCATGTTGCATCGACATCGTTCGACGCAAATCATTTCCCAGCCATTTACTTGTGCATTTTATTCAATCTACACTGCTGCCGCTCTTGGTACAGCCGCGCGCATCTACTAACGTCGTCGTCTCGTCGCGTCGTCGGTTGACGCGACGACTACAACGTGCAGTTCCAAGTTTGCTACTTTTTTGTCATCGTTGCTGCTTGATCATCGATTTCCCAGAAACATCATCTGCTTCACGTCATTTCAGACATCCGTCATGTTTTTTGATGCACGTTGCACTTGAAAGAGTTGTTTTTTTTTTTTGTCTTTCTTAATTTTTTGTTGTTGTTGTTCAACTGACATCACCCACACTTTGTGCTCTGTGCGCACCCAATCAACATCTCCTTGAGGTAGGACCACACCTTCGAATGTTTTTTTTTTGTTTTTTCTTCCCATGTCCCTAACCTAGGACATCATCATCGTCAGGAGGACAAATGAAAGTCATTCCAAAAAGGGGTTCATTTTGTTGGCTTCCTTCTTTTCGTGCAACGCTCCATTTATACACGAAAGAAGCAGAAAAAGACGAAGTCGAAGTTTCACCCTCTTTAACATAGATAAGGGTAATTATGCTGGCGTCATTCTTGAGTGAACCAGTAGCGGAGGCGGGGGTGGGGGTAAAGTATACCTACTCTACTATACTCTACTCACTTGTCGAATTATTTTGTTGGGGAAGGTTATGAAAATGGTGGAGATGTGCACTTTTCTTTTTCAGATATAACTTGTGTCAGTAAAATGGTGTGTTTGTGTTATTCTTTTGTCCTTTTATACATACATATGTATGTACATATATATTTCAACCTTCTTTGTGTACTTATTTCTCCCTAATTTTTTTCTTGGCTAGCAGCGTATTAACTGAAAATGGGAACTTTGTTTTTTTTTTTTTGAAATACGTAAATTCGAAATTTAGGTCAAGGATACCATTTCTATGTAAAGGACAAAGAAGGAAAATAAAACTAAATGACTTTAGTGGATTACTTTACATAACTTAAGTGTGTTTTCGCACCCCATAATCTTTTTAACTTGCCAAGCTTATCATACATGTGAATGTGTTGGTAAGTATAGGTCCTGGTGTGGAAAATTTAAAGGATACATTCTTCACAAAAGCTGAACATATAAGTTTTTGTTTTAATTTGACATTTCTATGATAAAGGGTGATCCAAAAATATTCCACGCTTCAAATTTAAAGTGCAAATATTTTTTCGACAATTCGACAAAGAATGATAAATAATTTTGAAGAAGTTGGGTCAGTTCGATTATGGACAATGAGACTCTTGGGAATCAAATCTTTCTGGGAGCTAGCTCTGGCAATGGGTCACCCTTTATTGGAAGAACAATCAAAGAAGTGGTCGCAACAATGTTGTCCAATTTCTAGACTGTATTCTTAACTGTTGGATTAATTTTCGTTTTTGATAATTTTTATTTTGTAAACTAGCGCACCCGGCAAACTTCACCTCGCCCTTATGAAACGACTTGAGATTAATTCCAGAGTGATAATCAAACAACGAAGACAGTTTGTCAACAAGGGAAAACGTACGAAAAACATAGAAATTCGATATTACTCCCACTTTAGGTACAGACCATTGCCCTATGCGGTCTATTGATTGTCACTGCTTTAATTCGAATGGAAGATCAGTTGGGATAATAGGAATTCACTGGACAAAGACTTCTCCTAATTTTTATGTGCCGTTGATTGAAAAATATCACATTTGTTCAATAAAAAATGACAAAATAAAAAGGACTTCTGTCAAATTGCGCCAACCCTAAACCAACGTCTAACGCCATCTATCGGGTTGTAGCATTGATTGCAGTTCAGCGCCATCTATTTATATATGGATTTCTGTAGAACGTTTTTAAATGAAAGTTTAAAAAAATGAACAAAAGTCAAGATTATATTTATGGGACAAAAGTTAACCGCATTTGAAATATGAGTCTCGCTTTCCAAAAACGATCCAAAATGCGATACCATATTATAATCAAGATCTTCTGCGCTTGGCTGTTTTCCGGTGCGTGTGTAGAGAGATTTTATCACAAACTAAGTCCTAACTATCTACATAGTACAATAATTCTCAGTTTATGTTTCAAGTGCATATAAATCAACATTAACTTTGTTTGGTAATTTAATTAACGATAACAGCTGAGTTATTAAGCTGCTGTTGTGGCTGCTGTTCCTGCTGTTGCTCGTTGACGACGACGACGGTACCTATGCATAAATGTTAATCACTTTACGCTTTGTTAGAACGCGCACGCTAATAATCGCCATGGAGACAATAAATCATGGCTCATTTGTGCCATACATTGTGTGAAATAGCGTGGAGAAAGGTTTTTTTTTTTGTATTCAATAAGTCAGTGGTAGAAGCGGTATGGAAGGGACGCGGGGTGATGGGTTTTGATAGGTTCATATAGATGCGTTGCATGTTTTACTTATAAGCTGAATATACGGAGCGTAAATGCGAATCAGCAGTGCGACGGCAACAGCAACAGCAACGGCGACGGCTTCTCAAGATTTGCATATAATTGCGCAGTTTTTTCCAAGTTCTTTTTTTTGCAAACTCATCATCACGTCTATTTACCATCATCTTACAGTGGGGTGATAAGGTCAAATTATTGGAATTAAATTTGGAAAAATAAACAAATTTTAGAATGAAATTGATCCCAATTCTTCTAGATAATCACAATCCCTTCAATTTAGACTTGAAATAAGTGACATTTAAATACACTATTTTGACAGATAGTAGATATAGATTTGTGCATATTTTGACACATACCTGAATAACAATTCGATACAGCACCATTATAAGCATAGTAAGTCAGTCTTTTGGCTGTTAACGTGACTATCCAGAAAACGACATATTCTCCACTTTGTGGAAACTGACGTTTGTCTGTGTCTTTAAAGGCTAAAAACCTGCCTTAACTTCAGCATTTGAAGGTAAGAAACAAAGTAATTGTCACTGTAGTTACAATCCTTGTATTAAATATGGTATAAGTGAGAAAAAATAACATTATGCTTAATTTTGACATCTGTCATATTGAATAAAGAAATTGATGACATTTTGTACGATTTTTTACAAACGTCATTTGAAGATAAAAGTATTAGTTAGTAAAGACTGATAAGTATTTTAAATTGTTAAAAGGTTCAGAAAATTGTAATAGATTTCTAAATTCCACAAGCTTAAAACAGGAGCAACATGACGCGAGTACTAATTGCAACGTCAATAATATTACTCACAGATTTATTATCAAACCAATAATGGTAACAGATTACCCCACTGTTTCTTAGTATAATGTAATCGGTTCAAAGGGGACAGGCGCACGCATTTAAAAAAATATACATTTCATCACACGGAACACGATGACGCCGATTAATAATCTCATCCAAGCGCATCGCGTCGTAGTTCGTTTTTTTTTTTTATTTTTTTCAAGAAGTCCCAAAGCACCGAGATGCATGAGTGCTCCCTCGAGAATTAAGCAATCATAAACATCACATCATTCCGCTATCACCCTATCGCATCTTCATCATCATCATGTTGAGGAATGGCTTTGAAATCTGCAATCATTCGCACATCAAGATAATGGTCAGGCGGCTCAACAAGCCAGATCGGCTATAGCTAGTTCTATAACAGCTGGACTGAATCGGAGAGAAATTCCGGTTATTTGAACGCGCGAGCAATCATAATTCCCACTTTGCGACTCCGAGCCGAGGTCCAAGTCCGAGTCCGAGTCAGAGTCAGAGTTTTTGCAGTCGCGCAGTACCGCGTCAAAATCACGGAAGCGCACACGCACGGCTGGCAACACACACCTGCGTTAATCGAAGAAGATCGGCCGCGAGTCCCATCATAATCGGCCGCAGCGGGACAAGACACAAGACGCGCTGCGCATTGCGGCCAGGTAACGATGTGTGAACAAGCTTCGGCCGCGCTTCGCGTTCAATCTTCCGCGGGTGGCAGGATGCCTTGAAGAACGCTGGCCCATCAAGCCCTGGTGCGGCGAACGAACGGCCGACCGAGCCGACTATTATTTCGTTATTTGATTAATTGCATCGAACGGAATCGCCTGCGTTCTTCCCCAGCACCCACCTTGATGCTTGATGGTCGATGGTAATTAAGCTGTTTGGTCAGCGGTATGGTGTTGCCATGGAGCTGACAGCAAGGGTAAGAAAAAAGAATCTTTTGAATTCCTTTCTCGTCTTATTTGCAACTCTCGAGTGGAATTCCTCAGAAATCGGAGATCGGCTGCTGAAATGCATTTATGCCAGCATTGGAGTCGCCTTGCCTCGCATCGCATCGCATTGCAGCTGCAGTGCTGTGCGCTGCGCATGCGCACATCAACCTACACACCTTGACTCTGCGAGCTGTCCCGCACATACATTATGGTTGGTCCCTGGAAGAAATCAATCGAACGAAACGCATCTCTGTGTCCAGAGCCCATGTAGTGACTCGAGTGTCGTGCGAATACGATCGACCACCCTCACGGCTTGGCTTAATGAATAAAAACAAATACGCCATCATCATCATCATCGCCATCATCGTTCGGTCCAGGACCGAGTCGTATAGTCGCATCCGAGGCAAGAACATGATCAGGCCAGGGCCAAGCCAGCATAGGAGCAATACAGTAGCCCAAGATGGACAGTACGGTGTCACTTGTGCAAGATTGCATCCAGATTACGCAGAATTCTGGATTCGTTTATATTATATATGAGTATAGATGGGACACACAGCACACACAAAATAAAACATCCTACGACCGACGACCGAAGACGACGTCAATGGGAAGGTAAGGTATATGATCGGGTATTGTTGATGTTGACGGCGACAACGGACACGACGACGACGAGGAATCGTTCCTGGGACTTGGATCTGGATAGAGTGTAAATGATCTTGTGCATCGTCATTTTGTATTTTTTTTTTGTATTTGGAAAGGGAACGAGACGAAGGAGAAGACACAAATGCGTTCTATTAGCGGTCGATGATGACATACGTACAGCAAAGGTATGTCGTTTGGCTTTTTTCCATCAAGAACGGGAAAGAGAAGCTGAATTCCAAGGAATCAGGAGGTTTAACCAGAGTCACTGGAGCTGTTACTATTTAAAGTGAGTTTAAAATTTCAAGCCAAAAATCATCAATTTTTAAACTTTTAAGGAAAGTTGTGGATTATTTTTATTCAGATATTCGTATTTGGATTCATCACAATTTCCAAGGCCTAGAACTTGATTTTTATACTTAAACAGAACTGATCTTAAATAAGTGTTTAATATATGAATTAAAAGGTCCCTAAGGGCACTTGTTTAGGACCATTTCTTTTTATTTAATCTTCTAGAGTACCCGGCAAACTTTTTCCCGTCCTAATTGAGTTCTAACAGCACGCTTGATTTTAATAAATGTATATTTGTGACAGAATGACAGGCCACTTTATGAGTTTTAATTGACGTTGCACACTGATTATGTCAAATTTGACAACAAACTGACAATCAAAAATATTTGTATTTTTTTTTTTTTGCACGTAATACAAATTGTGTGTGAAAATGAAGTTGTTTTTATTTCCTGCCTTCTTCCTCAATTTTTCCATTTTTTCCTTTGGACTACGACAAAAATTTCAAAATTAAAATCAGCAAATCGGCCAAGCCGTTCATGAGTTTTAGAGACACAAATATACAGAAATTGATTTTTATTGAAGAAACACATAAATTTATAAACACTTTCCTCTTGAATCACACTATCTATTAAGAAAAAAACGCATCAAAATCCGTTGAGTAGTTTTAAGGATCTAAGAATATAAATAGGAAAGAAACAGACAGACGGCTTTGTTTTATAGTATGTAATGATAAAAAAATTGAGTTGACAAAAAAATTTGTTTGTTACTACAAATGAAATTAATCAAAATTAAAACCTTTACTACAAATGAAATTAATCAAAATTAAAACCTTTCATTTCATAAATTAATTTATGAAATGCTAAGAACACAACTGTAACGATATTTTTTAAAGTCTTATTGATTGGAAAAAACTGAGTTTAATAGTTTTTGAAAATAAAAATCACTATTAGTAAAATTCGGAATAAAATAAGACGAACGCAACTGCCATAACATCAAAGAAGAATCAACTCCTCGTCTTTTTTAGAAGCTTGGCTGTCATAATCGACAACTTGGCATATTTTAAGTGAGGATCTCTACATAAAAACGTACAAAATTCAACTTGTGCCAAAATTAAAGCCAAATGACTTGAATTTTCGTCGAATTTTCAGTGAATGACATCTGGAAAACTTAACAAAAATATTTTTTTTATTAAGGTGAAATTTTGTTCAGTGATAAATTCCATTTTTTTGTCAGTTGATACTTTTATCCGATCTAAATTTGATCTTCCGAATGGACCACATCAGACGTAATTGTGTCAAACAACGTTAACATGATATCGTTTTAAAAAAGTATGAATGCCATAAATTGTTGTTTAAGTCGATAATAAAAATTTTAGGTTTATTTTTAAATTCATGTATGTATGTATTCCATTTTACATTATAAATCAAACCTTAAAATGAATCAACCCTTAAAAGTACCGATATAAAATACATTAGCCGCGTTTTGTTGTTTATTTTATCCTCAGACATTTTCGGAAAGTCAGTTTAAAACTAAGGATAGGGTTTGATTGCGATTCCGATTACTAAGCTAACCTTAGTTTAGCAATAAAATGCGCCTATTATATTATCGATCCCATATTCTTAGGTCTAAAGCGAGCCGTAGACACAGGAACATGTTTCGAGTAAACTTGGTTTGAGTCAACCTCGCAGATCAATTTGCTCGAACTACATTTATTTTCTGACATTTTCGTCATCAAAAGTCATTATTATTTTCAGTTATTGTCAATATTTGACCTTGTTGCTCAGTCAACAAATAAACTGATAAACTACTTCACGGACAATCGAACTCGGTTCGACAAACACGTAGCTATCCAACCTCGAACATTAACAAAAGCTCTGTTCAACCACAAAATTGCTGATTATAGGCAGTAGTATAGTGTAGTGCAGCTTCATGAAAACTGTCAACTGAGCAAATCCAAGCAAAGACGTCATATGTACGTCAGATGTTAAATTCAGAGCAATTAAAATGGAAGGGATAATAATAACCTACTCAAAGCAAAATAGGGTACATCCCAAATTTTCACAAAATGTGGATGTGTAATTTGAATTTAAAAAATCCGTTGTACTCAATTTCTTAATACTAATCTGAATTATAATAACAATTAAAAAACTGCACCACAATTTTTTTATTTTTGTAAAACCACAAAACTAAGTGGGCCCTATTTTGTTGTGAGTCGTAAGGAATAATGACATTTTTTGAATTTGACACTTTTCACCAACCTGCACTAGCTCAAAAGTTAGTGCCGAATATTTAGAACTATAAGTGTTCACTAGTTCAGCTTATTGACTGCTAAATTATTGCAAGCCATTCATTGCAGACATTTTTTCATTGAACACTAACAAGTTGCACTTTTCTGTTCGGAGTAGTCCAGTGCAGCTGGTTGATCACACTTAAAATATCAAACTACTTTTGATTTTGGTGAGACCAATATGACGTTTAAATAAATATTCAAATTGTCACTCGCACTTGCAGTACATTAAAATCAACTCGACGTGGTAGTTGAACCAAGTTAATCAAACCACGTTTGAGTGTCTACGGCTCGCTCAAGACTAAAAACAGTGACCAGGGAAAAATTTAGTTTGAATCTACAATGAATGGTTTAAAACCTGCATTCCCAAAATAACTTTTTAATCATTCGTCAAAACAACAATTCGATGCTCAGTGTAAACGGCCCTTAAGGAGTTCACCAATACATCAAATGTTACAGTGTTTGACAGGAACGAGTTATCGTTGTTATTAGTTCAAAACGTGTCGTATGTCAATCTACTCGAAATTTTCAGAAAATTCCGATTTTAACTAAAACATTAAAAATAAAATACAAATTGAATCGAAACTAATTCTTCCGTCAAACTTTTGTAATATCAATACAATTTATTAAAGGTCTTATTTAAGGATTAAACTAATAGATCCAATATATGTTACTGTCTTACCAAATTTAGACCACCCACAACTTAATGCTCGCTATGGAGATGGCCTTGACTTTAAATAAAAATAAATTTAAGTATCTCCGAACATCATAACATTCCAATACTTATACAAAAGTATTACAAAAGTCTTTCACAAGTGAAACCAATTTTTTCATTAACCCTTATCATCCTGAATTTTTATTTATTTTTTTTTTTTTGTTTTTTGTCATTTACAACCACAAAACCAAGATTCCTTTCTTTCTATCCACAAAACATGATTTTGTTTTTGTCACATAAAAATCAGGACATCGACACAATACACGAAAAAAAAAGTGATGACCATTTAACTTGTGTATATTCTTTGCTGTTTTTTTTTTTTTTCTTCAAATGAGTTTATCCTAGTTTTTGAAATGTTTTGTTGTTTCCTTCAATTTAGTGGGAACAACGAAATAAAATATAAGAAAATGAAAAAAATAAAATAAAGACTGGAAAAATTAAAAAAAATACAAAATAGAAAAACACAAAAAATAAAATCCAAAGAAAATGTCATTTGAACCGATGTTAACGAACCATTCACAAGCTCGAATGCGCGCAGCAAAAGTCCTTTGTTGTAATGCACAACAACAACCACCACCACCACCCCCAAGCCAAAAAATATAGTAGAAGCCCTTTCTCCATTTTTGCTTCTTCGGCAAATCCACGTCCCGTCCCCCTCCCCTCCTCAACGTACCATTATCTGAATTCCAAAAAAAGACCTGCATTCACTTGGAAGAAAAATGCCACCACCAAGAAAATTTATACCTAAACCTACCTTCCTACCAGGACCAAACAGGAACAAAAAAAAAAAATACAAAAATAAGGATAAAAATGGATACATCAAGTTTTTACCGATTTTAATTTTGTTTTTCTTTTAGTAATTTTTTCCGTCGTCGTTGTTTTGTTGTTGGTGTTTTTTTGTTTTCTTGTTTTTTTTTTTTTTTTTTTTTTTCTGTTTTTTATTAAGGATATAAAAAAGTTTGCAAGGACAGCGATAAATCGCTGAACACAACACAATACATTTTTGTAAGAATTTTTATTTTTTTTGTTGTTGTTGGGGTTTTGTTCTTCACTTACAACTCGGAGTGGGCAAAGGGTACCTTATACCTACCCCAACCTGGGTACCTCCGCAAACCACCTCCCTGCCACTTGTTCTTTGATTATCCTCGTTTTTTTTGCATTTTTATTTGTTTATACTTATTTTCAGCGGATGAAGATTGAGACAAAAAAAAAATTGTAACAACTAAAACCGGATTTCATTCTGGCAGAAGGATTATGTTATGACCATCATCATGCTCCAACGCCTTAATTGTAATGTAAGGAACAAGAAACAAAAAAAAAATTGTATAACGTCGACGACGACGACGACGAGGAGGTTTCTTCAAGGACTCGGACTCGTAGTCGTAGTCGGAGTTGGAGTCGGAATCGCGTTGATGATGGCTTTTTTTGTAATTTTTTGCCGAGATGGATGGAACTATTGCTCACCTCATTGCAGGCGCAACCTGGCTCTGTGAATTATGTGCACACAAAAGCATTGCCACACTTTGATCGTTCAGCGGGAAGTGAAAGGATTAAATAAATATTTGTTTATCCTGGCTATTATTATCGTCCTCCCTAACTCCCACTCTCTCTTCTCTCTCGCTATTTTTTTTTATAAGGAATGTTAACAAACATTTTTTTCTTTCGTGGTTTTTGCTGGCCATCTTTTGCCTCCCACCAACCCTTCAGCATCACCCCACCACCGAGATCCTTTGTCTGAATTTACGAATGACAGATCCGGATTAGGGCATCCTTCATATATCCTGGAAGATAGATGTGCGCTGATGGAGTGAGTGACAAAAAAGCTTCTTTCTGATAGGATTACGAGATTTTTTCCGTCGTCCGTCGTTGGTCGGTAGGAGGAACAAAAAAAAAATCTCAAACTGGACTCGTTCTCTTCTCCATCGATGATGACGTTGCCAACGCGACGGACGGTGACCAACGACTAACGACCGACGACGTTCCCTGTTTGATGATGAAAAATGTCACTTACTGCGAGTACATACACTGACACTCATACTCAGACCCATTCTATCCTATTAGTGGATGCAACCCATTTACAAAGGCGCTGAAATAAAAGAGGGCGACAAAATAAACACAAAAAAAAGTCTTTAAATTCGAAATCCTTTCAATCTAATCCTGTTGTCTGATGCAGTGGAAAGAAACAAAAACAAAAAACAAAAGCAAAACTACAGAGGAAACGAAAATCCTTTGATT
Source organism: Scaeva pyrastri (assembly GCA_905146935.1). Classification (NCBI taxonomy): domain Eukaryota; kingdom Metazoa; phylum Arthropoda; class Insecta; order Diptera; family Syrphidae; genus Scaeva; species Scaeva pyrastri. The sequence goes on along the minus strand of LR989929.1, from coordinate 8,669,437 downwards.
GGTGGGCATTCGCAAAAAAATTCGTCTTCTTTTTGCCCCCAACTCCCCAGAAAAAAAGGCGCTAAGCAAATAAAAAGATCACAACTGATGCACAATCGCTGTATGTGTTTGGTCCTGGTTCTTTTGGCTCCTTGGTCCTTTCTCCTGGCCCTTGACGAACAGCAAAACTCCGAATCTCGAATCCAAAAAAGAAGCCAACATCGGCATTGAGTCGTGCGATATCCTTGATGGCGTATGATGGTCGGGTTCGGTGCTGTCATGAGATGGGGAGTGGAAGTAATGGCTACTGCCATTGCCATGTGCAACGCCTGCACATTAAGCCAAACACAGCACAACACAACACAACAAAACAAGGATCCTAGTTATTCGATTAATCATTCTTTATATACGAGTATGTATACGAATAGCGCTGCAGAACACACGCTCTTTTGGTCCTGTTTTTCAATTTTTTTTTGCTTCTGTGATGGATCTGGATTTTGGGCTGGTTTTGTGCTGTGTTGGCGCAATATCCTTTTCGCATGCAGCAAATAAACACACAATAAAAAAAATAACCAACATCCAACAACACCGCCATCAACATCAAGGACTTTTTTTTACAGACAACAGAAAAAAAGGAACCTCTTAGAGGAAGTCATTCTTTTTCGTCAGCATCAGCAGCGTTTGAAAAGCATCAGCATTGGCCTAGGTGCAGGCGGCCAAAATGCCCCATCAGCATTAATTTTTAGTTTTTTTTTCTTTGGTTGAGTTCGTTCCTTGCACCGCATCACATAAGAATGTCCTGCTTTTCTGTCGTGTGTGTGTATATGAGTGCGGTCTGTGGGAGGTATAAAATCATTGGATGCAAGTCATCGTCGTCGTTGGCGGAACTCGGATGGTCGGCAGGAGGACGTTATTATTATTTTGCTTTTCAAGGAGGTTTTTTGCTTCATTTACAGGACGTATAAGACTTTTTAGAGTTGTTTTTTGAGAGAATACTCGCCACCGTAGGAAAGGTTGTTGGGGTATTCTTCCAAAAAATGCAAAATAATTCTTTCTTTTTAGGTATGAAGAGTGCATATGGGCGTAGGAGGTGTGGTAAATATCTTTGTTTTGTTGCGTTACGTTACAATTTGCATACATATGTACGAGTTGGACAAAAAAAAAAAACCCATAGATTCCTGGCTACTGATACAAATATCAGGACGACCGACCGACCGACCTCTGGATGGTGGACACATGATGGAAGTTCGGTAATGGATGGTTTTTCTCTGGTTTTGAATGCATACGAGTACCAATACAGCACAACACAGTGCCGAGATGGTTGTGCAATTTTTTGGAATTTTTTTGGATTTAGTTTTTTTGGATTTGAGGATAGACAAGTCTTTTTTGATTTTATGGATCTGACAGGAGGTGGACTTTTGGTTTTGAAGATTGATGCCATTGTTTTCGAGATTTATTTTCATCATATATTTTTTTCTTTTGCAGGGAATTAAAAGGGAGTGTCCTGGATGCAAACGGAACACATACATATATTTTCATATATTGTTGGTACACTGAGGGAAAAATCACGTCGTAAAATTTAGTTACCTCATACTAAATTCAAAGTTTTCCCCATTTTAAAAAAAAACTATTTTAATCAAAGTAAAAACATTTTGATTTTCAATCAAAACGAGTTTTCAAAGAATTTTGTTACGAAGGATCATTGAAACAAATAGTTAACAAATTTGATTTAAATGCGTTTTTATTTTAGTCGTTGATTCTTAATCAAATACGAAATAACAGACATTTTAAAAAATATTAAGACAAGTTTCCTAATTTTATGAGTTGGTTTAACACCGTTCATTTATTTAAGTTTTTTCAGCTACAATATCAAAACGAATGAACTTTTGAAACAGTATACATATTCATTTCAAATTGATTTATTTCTATGAAGTTATTTTGTCTTAATATTTATGATTCAAATATGTAGAACCATATTCTCTATTTTGTATTGGTATAAAGTATCACATTATAAATATTCATGCAATAAATATCTTGCCAAATATAAAAGCTTCACAATTTCAAATAGCCATTTTGTCTAAGATACATTTAAAATCAAAAATTATAAAATTTTAAATAAAATGCTTTTCTACTTTATATTGAAAAGGGATAACCTTAAATCAAAGTTGAAACGTATTAAAATCGACGTCACTGCTTCATCTGTCAAAGAAAATAACTTAAAATCAAAAGAAAAACGCATTTAGTGTTTTGGTCGGTAACTGGTCTGGTATGTGTGTATTGAATGTTGGAGCGCGTTTGTAATAAAGTGAAAACACACTCAAAATAAACACAAAAGTCTTTGGCACCAGAAAAATAACTGTTCTGTTGTTATTTTAACTACGTTTTTCGTCTGGAATTGCATTATAGTCGTTCGTCTCCATGATTGCCGGTTGTGTTTCCTTAAAAGTGAATTATTAAAGTTTTTGAGAACGAAAAGAAGTGAAATTTATGAACAAAAACATTGTGAATTTATGTATAATACACTTATTTGTGTATATTTTACAAATATACCAGACCAAACGTTTTACTTAAGTTGGATTGCATCCATAAATGATTTTAGACCTTCTGGAATCACCATTCTGTATGATATCTTCAGAAATAAAAGGTAAGTAATTGTAGAAACAAATATGTATATTTATGTAGTAGTCATTTTCAATTTATTTTTGTTATCAATCACACCCAAAAATTGCTGTGGGCTCGCAGTCAGTCTATTAGATAAAAATAGTTGAAATATTTATGTTCCATTTAATTATTCTTCTTTACGAAATTACCATAGACGTTTTAAGCTGTTATCTTTTTAATAGAACTAAAATATATTAAACTAACTTATTTGTTTTTTTGATATAAACATTACATTTATATATTGTATGATTTTTTTCGAAATAAAACACAAACATACGTAAATTATTCTTTCAGATTGAAATCGATTTCGATTTTTTGTACCCCAATAAAAAGCATCTTTTGCTGTCCAAATGGGAACATTTAAAAAAAAATATCAAAAACTATTATGAAATCAACATCCACAACGAAAGCTGCAGAAAAAGGTTTTCATTACTAAAAACCAATTCAGAAATAGGAAAAGGTAAGAAAAATATATGTTATTTATTTATTAATTGTTGAAAAATATTTCTTTTAATTTAGATTCTGAAGACTTTCTACTAACAATCCTATTGAATTCAGTAATTTCTCCAGTGTCAAGGTTTAAAGACAAACGAGGAAGCAACAAAAGAAAGGTAACCATCAGCGATGCCCAAGAGAGTTTTATTTTGAGACTTCCCCTTATAACCAACTATGTATGTATAAGGAAAAATTAAAAAACATTGATTTCTTCACAAGGTCGCCTTTACATCTTTATCAAATTAATAACGGCAAGATTTATGTAAAAAACAAATATATTTAAGATTTTTTTGTTTTCCATTAATCTTATGAATAAGAATTTTACTTCTCTACTACTATTTAAGTTTATTTTTGTGAAATAAAATGTTCTTTTACATTAAAATTTTTAATATTAATTGTACTCTGTATGATATAAAATAAATAAATTCAATATTATATGTATTTAAAAATGATAATCATAATCTTTTAATTCATTTTGGATATGCTTAAGCTTTTTTGGTTCTTAAGCTTTATGTTTCACAATGAAGATGGTTCTCTTTAAAATAAAGTATGCAATTCTTTTATAGTAAAATTATATTGCCTTTAAACATAAGTGCAATGCATCATGAATCTTACACTCTTAAATTTTGAATTAAAAATGCGTATTTACATTTTAAATAGACGTAATTTTTGATTTAAGGTTAAAATGCATTTGAAATCAATCTGTTTTATGTTTGAAATGAAATTTTAAATACATAAAAACAAAGAAGCTATGTTTTTGATTCTAAAAGACTGTTTCTTGTTTTAAGGTTTCGTATAGTTTGAATCAAAGTTATTGTTACTTTCAATCTAAATTGATAAACATTTGTAATAAACAAACGTTGAACTCAAAACAAAGACGAAGACAATTGAAAATAAGTTAAACGTGAACAGAATATAATTACTCTACTACCTTAAAACAAAGTTGAACTTATTTCATTCTTAAGTTGCTTTTTGTCAAATTGATTTTTAAATTGATCCACTTTGATTTTCAAAAAAACGCGTTTAGTCCTAAATTGTTAACGTTTTACTTCGATTCAAAGTAGTTTTTTTTGATTCTACGTTGTTTTTTGGCTCAGTGTATTGTGATGTAGTAAGTCATTATTATTTTTCAAAATACAAGTTTGGATTTAGAAAATGTATGTACATAAATTTAAGAGTTTTTGGAGCACATATGTATTGGTCTTACGAGTTTATGAATTAATTAGAAAAAATGCATATTTCTTATTTAAGGAAAAAAACTTCGTCTATTGAATACATATTTTTAAGGATTTGAAAGCAATTTTTCTTGATCATCTATTTATACCATTTCAAGATTTTAGATCTTGGCTCAATATGTGAGAGATAAGTTTCACAAATTTAGTTATAAAATTTTTTTTTTTAAATACGTATACGCCCAAGTTAACAACTGGAGTATTTTTATGAAATTAAGTACGACATCTTTCTAGTACTTATTTCAAAAAGCTTAAGTGCACATTCTGGAAAGTTATGTAGTTTCATTCTCAACATTTCTGTCGACAACTTTTTGTTAATGCACGACAATGCTAAGTGCGTTACCATTTACTTGGAATAAATAGAAATCTTTCTGCGATGAGTCCGGACATAAAACCTATCGAACACATTTGGGACCTACTAGGAAAAATGAAAAGGAGGCAACCTGCTCTTTTGGAGACACTCAGTGGGCGCATCTCTGGCTGTGATCAAAGAATGTGAAAACTTGGCAGGTGGATTTAAGGTGAGGAACAGTTGTCAAAAAACCAGTTCCGTTAAAAGTATTGCCAGATTTAAATTCACACTTAAAAATAAACACCCTTTACCTTACCCTTGAGAGAATTTTTAACCTGAACACTTAGGCGTATACTTATTATTTAATATTATTTATTTTTTCAATTTATTATTTTCTCAATTTTGGTTACGTTTGTAATCACACAAAATTAATTTCAACATTGACATGAGAAGTTAATTTTAGTGAAATATGTTTATAAATATTTTCGTTAAGTTCTTGTAATATATTAAAATGACATCATTTAAAAAATGGACCAGGCTTATAACGTTTTATCCCAAGTGGGACAACTAGTAACAATGTCTTGTCTTGTGACTGATGAAATGTAACAAAATGATAACAAATGAGTCCATGAGAATAACCTTCAGTTTTGTTACGAAATTTTTGTTGCAAAGTAGTAACAATACTGTAACATTGTTACTAAAAATATTGACAACACAAAAATTCAAACATTTTATTATTTTATTGTCACAAAAGAATAACAAACCTTATAATGGAAACTTTTTCAGACTTTGTTTTCAAAACGCTCGCAGTTATATCACAAAATATGACTTTCTAAAAAATTCAAGCGCTTTCATAATAACTTAAAATTATTTGTTTCAAATATATGTTTTATTTTGCTTTGTTCTGAATAAGGTTTGTATGTTACATGATAGTTACTTTTTTGTTACTTTAAATCTTGGTTCAAACTTAAGATTAAAGTTTTCCATGAATGAAGGTAACAAAGTTGTGTCAATTCATTAACATAAGATACTCGTAAATATCAAACTTGTTACTTAAGTTCCGACTTGTGAAATGGGAGAATTTGTGACTGGTTTGCTACTAATTTGTTACCTTCTTATATGAAACGTCAAAAATGGAAGTAACAAAGTAGTAACAATTAAGTAACTTGTTTAGTAAATGTTAAAATCAGTAACAGTGAAATCGGTATCTTACTTCTTTGTTATATTAACATTTTTAGTAGCAAAACATTTGTGTTTAAACCTACATGTTACTAATATTTTTGCTTTTTTTACCAAATTATTCTTTCAAAACTATAGTGTTACCTTTATGTTAAGTAAGATTTTAGTCACAAAACTCAAATCTGTGTCACTCGGGATAAGTTCTTAATGTTATAGATTTACAATTCATTTAGAATTCATACTCTTATGAAAAGATCGTCATAAAAGGACTTTTAGGTTCAAGGGACCTTGTACATTGATGTTTTTCAAAATTGTTGATTCTAAAAATCGGACCAATGGAAAGTTTATAAAATAGCTTTTAAATGTTCAACAAAATATTAATTATGGTTGAATATCTTTACTCGTTCTTGAGATATGGCTGATGAAAAATATTATTTCCAATGCACGAAAGTAGTAACGATTATTATATTTGGATTCTCAAAACCTTGAAATATCGATATTTGTCATTCCAGTAGCTATTGTTAAATACAACAAACTTGATCTTGAGATTTTAAATCAATTTTTAAAAACCAAAGGTCGTTATTTTAAATATCTTCTTTGATGAGTAAGATTGACACACTTATAAAATTATTACTTTCATAGACAATATGAAAATCACGTCGTGTCTGAATCTCCCTTTGACTATGTGACTTTTTATGTTTATAGTGAAATCTTTTTATTTATGTATACTCGTAAATGTACATTATTTACAAACCTATTCCAATATTCTGCATCATCGAAAGATGCACCACCATTATGACTATGGACTCTGGAAACTGCAACAAATTAGCATCGAAAGAACCGCAGGAGACGTCACGATCGTTGTGTGCTGAATGTCGCGTTTACTCATCTCGTATAGTTGCATACAGGTTGATCGCTAACATTGAATCGAGTTATTTTTCTGGTGCACTATGGACCAGGAAAAAACGTGGAGGAATTCTGTTGTGTCAGCAACTGGAAACACGGTTCCGAATGATGTCACCTGCCCAATGTATTTTTTTTGTTTGTCTTTGACATGACCTGATGCAGGTGTGCCGAAGACGACACCGACTCCGATGTGTTCGTATAGTAACCGCAAATTGTCTTATTGATTTTAATTTCACAGAAAAACATTTCGACGACATTTTTGACGTTTTTTTCCGCTTCCGCACAATCCGCATCCATCCATACACGTCTGGGCACGGTACTGAAAAAAAAGAAGAAAAAAACACGAGTATAATCATCGCATGCTGCATTTATTCCAAAACACATATACATACCTCCCCCCCTTTTCTATACCACCAGCACCAACCTACACCGATCCTGAGACTTTATATTTTGGCCAAAACCCAAAATCCATTATCGAAACTGCATTCCTGGAGACGAGGACGGATGACGGAGACGTTCCTCGTCGTCGTCGTCGTCGTCGTCGTCGTCGTCATTGTGTTGTCTAAGGATATGCTCGTATACCTATATACGAGATTCGTGTGTATGGTAGGGTTGCCGCAGTTGAAAAATGATTCGTCATGAGTCGGACAGAAATGCAGAAGATTAATGCGATTCAGAGTGTTTGGCAGCGACAGAGTATATGCATGGACAGGGGGCGTGGGAGTAGGCGGCTGCCTGCTTTCCAGTTCTACGTTTATACGAGTATATATAATTTCTCTCCAATGCACTCACAAAGGCGACCACCATTCATTCACTTATCCATCCATCGTTACTCTTCTTATATGTGGCCCGTTTTCTGATGAAAGAAGCAAAAAAAAATTAAACAAGAACAAGAACGAAGACTTTTAGTCCGCAGAAGAAAAACGTTTTCAACCCTAACCTCAATTTTCTTCATTCGGATGTTTTGATGTGTTTTTTTTTTTTTTTTTGTTAGTTTGTCTTGGTTTTCTGTGAGACTTGTTCTTCCTAGGGTATTGTGTGTTTGTTTTGGAAAAATTAACAAAGAGAAAACAATTGATACAACAACTCAGAAGAGGGATTTTTGTGAGGACAATTTCCAACAAACGAGGAATTCAGTATCATCATATTTTTCTCATCTTCTATTTTAACCCCAATTGAACCCTGTTCTGTAGGTAGACCTTATGTCAAAATAGCGTAAGTCTGAAATGACGTTTTAATGAATTTTCGACCTAAGAATATTTTGACACTAGCAAGTTGTTTGAGAACTTCTTGTTGAAAAACTTTTCATTTATAATTTCAACAAAAACAATGTTCTTCTATCTTAAGTCCCTAAAATTTTTCAACCATAGGGTATCGTGTGTTCTGTTTCCAACTTCGAAAAGTCTCAAAATATTCCATTTGCCATATAAACCTATTCTACCCTCTGAACAACCCCACTGTGTGCGAAAGAGATTTTGACAGGACTCTAAGAAATAGATGAGAAATAATAAAGGCGAACAAAAACCGCTCCACCATCAACCGCACGCTATACACTGAACATACACCACCCTTTATTGCCAAAGCCATCAGGACACAGCAGTACGAGGTATAGTAAACGCTGTCTCCGCAGTCCGCCGCCACCGCGCGGCTTCGTGATGGTATAGCATTAGCAGCAATGTTCAGCCGTGCGTCAGAATGCAGGATATTTTCATGTGGATCCTGAGAGAGCGAAAAATGAAATACAACCATTAAGGCCCACACGGTATTTTGAGAAGGAAAGCGAGTCTCACACAGTGAGTAGTAATTTTTCATCGTCTTCTCCGTCGTCGTCGTCGTCGTCGTCGTCATCCATGGCGAAGTGAAATTGAAGGAAGAAAAAAAAAAACGAGCCTGATGAGAACCTACAGCGGCAGGACTACAGGGAATTCTGATGCCACCCATATTGGCTCTAAAAAATCACCCAAAGGAAAAGACGTCGTCGTAGGGTCGGTCGGTCGGTCGTTGTCAAAAAATGGTCTTCCTTCATTTACGCCATGACGACGACGAAGCGGCGCGACGTCGGCAGTGGGCCTCATCCTCTTTGTGTTCTCCGGAGCTGTTTCTAAAAGTCACCGATATTTTATGCAGCTGGATGCAATTGGCCACAATGTTTGACAGGGCCTGTATGCGTCCTACAATGAGGCTCCACGGCGACTTTCGTCGACGACGACGACGATGACGACAAAGCAGGAGAGACCCGCAAAGTAGGTTCACTTTTTAAGATCAAAATAGTGTTTTGCAGAAGGTGATGGTGATGTCCTTAAGACTTCCAACTTCCATCATCAGGCAACGGCAACGGCAGGGAAAAGCGGAAGCAGAAGGAAACTTCATCCTCCTTGACACCAAACCTTGCGGTTTTTTCCGTTTTTTTTTTGCTTGTTTTTATGTGGCTGCAGTTTTCGGGGGAGTCAAGAGTTCTTCTGGCACAGTGCATCAGTTTATGATTTTTTTTTCTTTCTTCCTTCTTCTCCATCTTCTTGGATTGGCAAAGATTGATGAATTTTTGGATTTTCCTTGATGGTGTGTCTCATTCTTCAGAAATGACTGTAATCCTTGTGAATATATGGTTTTTCTTCGTCTTCAAGGACGACAATAAGGCGCACTAACAAAGGAATAACAAGGAGAAATGGAAAAGTTTCGAAGGAAGCAACTACATACATATATGAAGACGAAGAGCCAAGAGCAAGGAATGAAAGAAAATGACTTTGATACGAAGATATGAGATGGATGAAGAGGCAATAGTGGGGTGTGTAGAAGGAAGAGATGTTTAAATGAGATATTCATTAACAATCTTAGACTAAAAGTTCGGGCACAATGATGGGGAGTATATTTAATTGTTGGATAGACAAGGGGAGTTTCTTTTTTAATGAGGAAACAGTCTTGAAATGGAAATGACATTCAACCAAGAGGAAGAGGTTAAGGACCAATATTTATTTGTTTTTGGTCAAATATTGATTTTTTGACCTTTGAAATCATTAAACAAAATTCCTGTAATATTTCGATGTTCTGTTTAATTTATTCTCTTTTTTCTAATCACCTTTTTTTCAATTCAAAACATTGAATGAAATTCTTCACTTAATTTAAACTATTCATACGGATCCAACAAACTTCAATCTACAAATAATCCCACACATATCAAGATCCACGAATAGGAAATAATGTTAAGATTCCCGTATCACTATCAAGACCTCATAAATATTTATGGTCTATCACTTCCAATACCTTTTAGCCGCCATCAATATTATTTCTCACAATTTCCCAGTCTCTTAATGAGTTTCGAGAAATATTTCATTTTTAACTTTGATTCCCTTCTCCATCATCTCTTTATTGACAAAACAAAAAAAGAATAGTCTATAAAAAAATGCCAGCTCATCAGAGATACAAATAGGAGATGACAAATCTCTGCCAACCAAACATCGCTTCCATTTATTTAGTGTGGTAATTAAAACCAAAAAACCAAAACCCGAGAAATGCAAAGCCAATGCAAACAATAAAAAAAAAAACAAAAATCAAAAACACAACAACCAATTGTGCCATATCAATCCATTAACAAAAGCCTCCCAAATTAGGCAGAGCTGGAGCTCCCCAGAAGCCAGAAGCATCATAGCACCACCACCGTGACACCGACCGGGAACAGTAGGTTGGTTGGTTGCTGGGTCTGGGTATATCTAACTCGAGCTCCTCCTACATCATTAGCTCACATTTCGAGATGCCTCTCAAATGCACACACATACCCAACCTAGCCCGAACTGCGATCACTGAGGAAGGATATCGAAGCAGGAACAACATCACTTCACTGCCAGACTGCGACCGGGTATAGGTTTGGCTTAGACATAGCTTCCTTGACTTGACTTCACTGTCTTCTTTGGAGCGCTGCTACTCTGTGTCTGTCGTATAGATGTTGTTGTTGCTGTTTCTGTGAATGTGCCAGTGCCAGTGGCTGCATCATGAATTTCAAATCTCGTAGAAATCATTTCTCGTGACAAATGGAAATTACTTACCACCAATGTCAAGGTGCATACATCTCTTCTTTCACATCGGAGTCCCCTTATATTCCAAAGATGTTCGTACATACCTTTGGGTACATATGTTGTTTCTATGGCTTTTCAATATTCTGCAGTCTATACTCCATTCCTGAACAAAATACATATACGAACGGACGGGGAACGTATAAAGCTGGGGAAGAAATCGAAGAAACTTGGAAGTTGAGATTCCACAGACACCAGAAATGGTGAAACATTTGCACAAAGTCAATACCTTACGTTCCACACTAGAGAACAGGTAAGGGATCAGATGCAAGTGTTGCCATTGTTGTTTTTCTAAAAAAAAAAGGATTGAAGTCAAATAAGACTTTTAAAGGCTAAAGTCTTCACTTTGAAGATCGATACAAGAATTTGTAATGAAATAAAAGAATCTGAAGAAAAATGATCCTAAAGAATGCAATCGTTTTTGAATGCAATCTTCTATGAATTCAATCACTTTAAGTCATTAATTGAATTCACTTTAAAAACTGCATTGAAATTCTCAAATTGACATCTGATCAAAGCGATTGCAATCTTTTTCAATTGAATGCAATCAATTGATATGTCTTCATACAATACAAATATTTCATAAGTGAATTAACTCTCAAATGATAGAAATATTTTCAATGTAAAACGATTTATGATTGCAAAAGTTCAAAGTCGTAGTCTTAGAGTGAATTTAAGTCAAAAGAGATTGCGTTCATTAATGATTACATTTGTCTGCATGAAATGTGAAAAATTACTTCATACAAAAATTAATTTAAATTTACTCCAAAATAAAAAAAACCCACACAATTGGCAACACTTTTCAATAAAAAATATCTTTAACTAATGATTAAAACTATGGCTCAGAAGTGGCTGCAAAATCTTCAACTGGAGAGGAGAGGATAGAGGTTGCATTCGGTTCGTACGTGGAATTAGAGAAGAGAACCTCGCGTAATCGTTCAATTGAAATCAGAGAGCAATTCATTAGTCCTACAACCTGTGAGATTATCTTAATTCACGTAGTGGGAGACTAATGAGACAAAACATTGTCGTTCCCAGTTCCAAGTCGAGGTTTAAGCTGAGACCGAGGCCGAGGCCGAGGGGCCAAGACTATGAGATTCTATATAGTCACAGAAGGAACAGGTCCTTCATACATACCCTCTGTTCCTGTTCCTGGCTTGAGTATGTATCATAGACTTTGGGATATTTTTTCGCATGAAATAAAAACGCGTGGATCTATACGAGAGTATGTGCGTTACTGGTGAACATTATGGTTAACTTTTTACACTTCTTGGGTATATAATTGGATTTAATTAACTTTTATGACTTGGGATAAGTGTGGGATGGCATTCACGCAGTTTATGGTTTGATAGAGAAATTTTGATACTTAAGAGAAAACAATTAACGGTTGGAGGGAAATATTTTTGAAATTGGGTAAAAATAGTTATTTTTTTTGGTAGCTATAAAAAAATTAAATCAAAACTTAAAAATTACATAATATTTTTAAAGTAATGTTTTATATAGATACTTAATCCTAGAACAAGTTTCGGATGTCCTTTTTCTAATCTATGAAAATATAATACTTTTTAGAGGTTAGACAACTAGGATCTGATTAATTTAACTACTTCATTGGTTTGAATAAACTATTTAATGACAAAGAGAAGAAATATTTAGATGAAATTGCTTTTAATATCTTTTTTTGTGTAGAGAGATGTAAGACTCATCAAAAGCATACAAATCAGATTGGGTGTCCTAGAGAATAGACAAAAAGAGGCTTTTTCTGGTCAGAACTTTTCAAAATCTAACAAGAAAGTTGGGTGCGATCCACACTGATAACTTCCCACTACGCATACTTTGAAAACTTGGCGTTCCTGATATTAATCGATTTACTTTTGATGTTGATTGATAACAATTTTAAACAAAAAAATTATCAGATTAAAAAAAAATGGAGATATTGTAGTTCCACTATAGAACAATACAATATTTACCATTTTTTGGTGGAACTTTTTGCAGTTTTTTTTTTATTGTAAAAAAAAACTGTCAATTCGATATTTGTCAAAAATAAAATAAATTAGATGTTAAAATGATTGACCACTCTCAAAATATTCAAGTCAAAAAACATTTTTTACCAACTTTTTTAATTTTTGTACAAAAACTGTCAACTGATTTTTTTCCAAAATTTTACCAGATGTCAAAGACGTCATTTCACATTGTAAAAAATTATTTTGAACATAATATCATTTTCCTTAATTGTATATTTGAGGGGCAAATTTTTTTTTTTTTAGTTTTTCATTTATAAAAAAATAACGGTACACTAAATTTTTTTCAAATTTATACCAAATCTGCAATTATAATAAATTGTATTTGAAGTCAATCGCATTATCCGTTCCTGAGATATTTGCCACCAACCAAAATTTTCACTTTTTTTTAAACTGCCCTAGCGAAAAAACCGCTTGATAAATTTTTATAAAAGTCCTTTCAGCTCCTTTCGAAGTTATAACCTGTCGAACAAAATTTAATTGAAGTCTAGATCTTTAACCGTGCTCGAGATACCGGTGGACGAAAAATGGTATCTCGAACGTGCGAACGTACGAACGTACAAACGCACACACAGACATCTCTCTACAAATTACGGATCTAGATTCTAGGAACCTTAAAACGTCCAGTTTTGTCAAAAATTTCAATTTGATAAATCGGACCGATTACAATTACTTCCTATGGGAATTTAAAAATATCAATCATTTCTTTGTATCAGTTTCTGACTTTTCACAAGACTTTTACTCCATTTTAGTCCTTACCATCTTTAACTGATACTCTGTCTCAAAAATCATTGCGAACTTTCAAAATTCGAAGTAAAAAGTGAATTACAAATTTTGAAATTTTTAAAACTGTGTTTTTTTTTTATTTTTTAACGATTTCCTATCAAGAATGCTGAGGAATTATCAGTAGTACTTCCATATTGAAAAAAGTATATTTTGACAGTCTCGAGAACACAGGTTAAGCGAATTGTTAGAAGTAGTTTTTTGATTTTCGAAGACTTCATAGAAAATGATGATTTCATGATTCATGAGCTGTGGTTTCCGAGTGGTTAAGGAGATGGACTTGAAATCCATTGGGTTCTACCCGCACAGGTTCGAATCCTGTCCGCAGCGTTTACAATTTTTTTAGTTTTGAACTTAAACCAAGTGAAATAAATTGATAGAACCTTAGAAAAACATTAATATACCATATGATTGAAGAGAAGCTTAGTTTTAATGTTAAGGAAGAAGTAAGGCTGCTATCATTTTGTTTTACTTACTTACTTAGATCCTCAGATCTACTAAGTCCCCTGGTGTTCCCTAGCGGGACATTATGTCTCAACTTCTCTTACGCGCCATCGTGTGCGGTTTCCAAGGGTATGTTTTAGCTTCCTCCAGCTCTTTCCCAATTTTGAAGATTCCTCCTTATTTTGTTTTGGACTCACGTTTTTGTGATCAGGGATTCGATATTCACAGCAGGTAAGCAAATTTTTCGTCAACATGACACCACTAATGCCGAGACCAGGAATTGCAATTTTTGTCATAGATTTAATACAGCTTCCCACCTACATCCTTTTTTCGATAAATTTCGTTACCCAAAATTTGCTGTAGGCTCTTGGTCTCAAGCAATGAGTTTTTAAAACTCATTGAGTTCTGACAGTTTCAATTTTTTCTCAAAAGAAAAGTTTTATTTTTTAAATGATGACCAAAAGATTGTTTCAATGATATGAAAAACCATGTCTTTTAATGTATTTTCCCTGGTTTAAGTTCAAAACTAAAAAATATGTAAACGCTGCGGACAGGATTCGAACCTGTGCGGGTAGAACCCAATGGATTTCAAGTCCATCTCCTTAACCACTCGGACACCACAGCTCACGATAAAATCAACTCTTTCTAAGAAGATACAAAATACATAATGTCAAAAAAGCTATGCGTCTACGGAAAATATGGGATAAAATGCTTAATTTAATGTTTAAAAACTGTATAGGTACTGTCGAAATATACAAGCTTTTCGAAGCTCTCGAAATAAATGACGAAAACTACCCCCCTTCCACTAACAAGCAAAGCAAAACCCGTTTTCTGTCAAAAGAATTTATACTAGTTAAGCTAGGTTAAGTATTCCAATCATCCAAAGGGTCTTCCACCTTCACCTTATATTCTAAATGTTTCGTCTCGTCCTTTTAGACACAAATACAAATATATGTATCTATAGATAAAACTTCACATCGAAGACCCACAAAAAAAAATATATAAAAGCTATAAAAAGTTCTTTACTTAACAAAAACTAAAATGAAAAAAAAAAAAAAAAAACTCAAGCACAGACAAATGCTCAGAACTTATGTCCCAAAGTAACTGACTTCCGGAAAGGATTTATTTCCCAAATACACGATTAGCTAGGGCTAAGCAAAATAAAAAACACCGTCCCGTACCGATTCGTCGTCGTGTCGGTGTCAGTCGTATGGGATTCGGTATGCTATATAGTTTTGGCTGGCAGACTTGTGTGTTGTGTGCCACGTTTTTCAAAGTTGACGGAATGGGTTGAATTTGGGAGTAAATATCGTGGCCGAAGTAGAATCCTTAAAATACCACCTATTCTAGCGATATCACAAAACGAGGGCCTCTCTCGCACATATTCCGCCGAAAATGCCAAAAATTCAAAATTCAGCTTATTCCATATACCCTCACCTATGGCGCGGCACTCCTGCACTCCGAAGAGTTTCTAACTGACTTTTTGGCCAGGTATTGTACCTCGATTTGATGATTTTGTTCTTCTTTCGACCGACAACCGACACCACTTCCAACTTCAGCCATCACACTCCCAAACCGAACGGCCACCGCCGTACCTGGAGTTTTTCGTTGGCATCCATACACAATGTCTGACAACGTGTATCCGGTAGAATTCAGCCTGACAGGGTTCGACAAACAGAAAAAAAAAATAGCCAACGAATATAAAAGCAAAATTGTCAGATGGAAGTTTTCTTCTAGGATGAGGTTCGACTAGGGGTTTAAGCATTGAATGAAGTTGGAAACTTTCGAAAGCCCTGACAGCAAGAAGTGAGTCTCTAGTGTTCCCTAAAGGCTAAAAGAATGTTATCGAAGTCAAAAAAGGACAGAAAGGTTGTGATGGAGGGGAGGGGGGAGGGATTGTAGTATGTTTCTGTTTACCTGTGTTATCCTGAAAGGAATTAAAAATTCATATGATAGCTTTTTAGAATGAGTGTGTCTATATGTGAGAGGTAAAAGGATGAAATTGTTTTTATTTAAGGTTGATGGTTATGTATTAGGATGAAATAAGATTTTCCATATATAGTCACCCGTGAAATTAGGAGTACCTACCATACCTTTATACAGTTAACAAAAGGATGAAAGTGCATAGAGTTATTTCGAGTCCAATGAGATTTAAGAGGAGAACTGACGATGACCGTCATACAATTTGATGTCTTGATGACAGTTAATATGTGTAGTGTATGTTAATCTTGTGTAATGATAATGATAAATTATTATAGTTAACTTTACAGTAGTTCAAGGTTACAATGACAATAGTATTAATAAGTAAATGAAAACCACCTAAAAATTTGAAGAAGAAACTTGGCGTAGGAGATTTAAGCTAACTTGTTAACTTGGACTCTAGAATTCTTTGGAAGATATAAGTAAGAAGGTAATGGAGTACTCATACTCATTATTTAAATGGAAAAGCTCTAAGAAATCGTTCCAACAGCTGCAAACAAGGCCAACTATATTCTACTAACTTCCATTTCGTCAAACTTCGCATACGAGTAACTTTCTGAGAAACGAACGTTAAGAAACCCATTGCTGAATGATTCATTGACAGATTATCAAAACTATGGAGCTATAGTTGATAGCTGTCACTTTTGAAACTGTCAACTTTTGACATTTGACAAGTAAGAACTATACCTTAATATTAAAAATAGAATGATACTCTTTAACAACACACTGAAATTGGTAAACATTTCTGGAAAATGTGAAAATTTTGAAGTCACAGTTTGCAAGACCAAAGCACATTTGGAACACCTTAAAGCAAATTTTCGGCCGGTAGTGACACAATAGTGTAACTAGTGAAAAATTAGGCCTCAAGGCTTATAAAGTTCAAGAAACACAAGAATCCAAGCCGTCAAATTTCCATCAACTTTAATTATGATCATGGCTGATTCGATTCCAAAAATGAAGTTATTGATCCGGATTTTTAACGAAGAATGGTCTTTAGTGATAAGGCTCATTTTCGCCTTAGAGGCTTTAGAAGAATTGTCACATTTCCAAGAATAATTGTTGAAAAGCCTCTTCTTTTTCAACGTATCACTATTTAGTACCGTTTCCGGGATAGCGATCGGTATGATTGGACCTTACTGATTTGAAAATTAAGTTGGTGAAACAGTTAATTGAATGGCGTTTATTTTTAATAAGACTGCGGCGACGACGATACGTTCAACACAGGCAACAAAACTGTCAGAAATTTGCAAGAAAAGTTTCCTGACCTTGTTATTTCTGGAAGAGGTGATTACAATTGACCTTCGAGATCTTGTGATTTAACACCTTCAGACTTTTTAATTTGAGGCCACATGAATGAAAATGTCAATGCCAATGCTCGACAATCGATTGAAGAAGCCCTAAAAATTGAATTCGCATAGTTATGGAAAGTTTCGAATTGGTCACTCAAATTCTCATGAAGAGTAATCGAAAATTTGTCCGCTTCACTTTATGGGACAAAATGAGAGCATTTTGTATTGTATCTACTTTTTGTATCTAAACAGGAAAATTGGACCCACATGTTTCACACACTATACGATCACCAGTTCTCTGTTAAATAACGATTTTCGACTGAAGATGCAATAATATCATCCTGCTCGGAAAAACTGAACTGCTCCACCATTTCTGCTGCATTTCTTTCCTCAGACTAAATAGACGAGATTCAGTCTATCATCTGCACTACCACTACCATCCCGAAGGAAGACCATAATTTTACCCCTTAAACCACGACTCTTCGGTGTTCCACTAGAATTCCGCATGTCCCCATTAATTTTCCCATTTGTCATGATGTCACAGCGGACTTGTTTTCATAACTACTTTATCTATAGACCTACCTTAAATATTATGACAACGCAAATGATTTACATAAAAATTTATATGATGACCGGAAAAAACAGTTAACAATCAATAAATCGAACTATAGTCCAACAGTAATTAACTTCGATAGATTAAAAGTCAATGTCCTTGTCGTCCTCGCTCAGATGTTTGCTTGCGCGCCACTATCATCAATAGGTGATTAACGATGCTAGCGGCAAAACAAATTAAAATTCCGCCTTCCGCCTTGCTTCTTAAGGGGACCCGGTCTGTTGGTATTGGTACCTAGGCTAGATAGAAATTGCTGGGCGCAACAAGCCTTACCTTAGATCGGCATTGGGCCTATGCCGAAGCCCACGCACAATTGAATCCGCTTTTGATGCAGGTGCTCATCTGCGTGTAAAATATATAGAAAACGCGTTTTCCGTCCGACACACACTCAGTAATGAAATAGTAAATATACATACATTGGTATGGTAGATACTTCGTCAAATGGCACGATGGGCGGTTAATTGAAGCCTTCATCGCGCGAAAAAACGCAAGACCTGGAGGCAATTTTCAGACCAGGCAAAAACCCTCTGTTTCTTGAAGACAATCCATTACAATAGGCCAGGCGCAATCGAAGTGTTTTGATAGGACATGCCAGGCCAGGCCGGGCGCACTCGTATGAACGAATATGTTGTACTCGAATACTCCTCACTCATTAATCCAAGTTGCGCTCATTAATCGCACGCATGGATTCATGTCCCAAGGGAGGCCTACCGCGCCGGCCACCACCACCAGCACCACCACCGGCCACCGGCAACCATCCACCTATATGCCGCCTGTGCTGTGGGGCCCATTAAACACGAGCCCATTACAAACAGCGCAACAAGCTTCACAACATGGGGTCCCCGTTCCCGGTCAGCACAAATCTACATACACACACTATTAATAAACTCACAGTTATAATATACGCCCGGCTTGCCGATGACGACTTGGACTTGGTCCTGCTGCGGCTGCGGCTCCGACTGCGACTGCTGTTGCGGTACGGGTACAACACAACCTACGCATTCTATTTGCGCGCCATTTATTGACGCGAGCGCGGCAATTACTGTAATGGATGTCAATTTCTTATCAAATCACACGAATTAATTTTGCGATAATTAATGGCTGCGCATACGAATTCGTTTACCCGTAGCCAAACGAACGCGAGCGCGAACGGTAAGTTGGAGTTGGTCGATAGTATGAAGCACTGCTTGAAAAATCCCCAAAGGCGAGCCCCAGCTCCAGACCCAGCCCAAGCCCCAGTTTTAGCCGCAGTTAAGGTACGATCGGTTGATGGCGGATGGCGGACACAGCACATAAACATACAGCCCACGGGTGCCGAATACCGGTTGCGATGCGATGTTGCAACCAACGCAATGCAAGTGCGATGCCAGAGAGCAAGTGAAGCAGGGCGGCGTGGCTGCTGCTTAATGGTATCATTCCGCATAATTGAGATGTCAGAGTGACAGGAGTTGCGGCATAGCGGCAAAACGGCAACGGATTTAACGACACATCCCCAAGGTGACGATGGCACATACACGCAGTCATTCTGTGCAACATACATACTCGTAGCTGCTGGCAGTGTCGATGGCGCTGGCGGTGGCGGTGGCTTTTCTCTGAAGTCACCAAGTGTCAACTTGCGCCGGTGGCAGCTTCCGAACGCGCTTACACACTTATCTGACACTAATGCTGTCAGCTTAACGGTTGAGAGTCTTTTGCACCAGCCAGCGGCACCGTCACCAGCACCGGCACCAGCATCACAGGCACCGGAATGAGGTGTGAAATTAATAATCGCCCGTTCTGTTTGCAGTGACATTTTGCGTTAAGAGCGAGTGACGATGCGTGGCATTTGCAAACCGGGCGATGATGGTGAGGTGATGGAGCACCCCGAGCCATAAAGTCAGTTCGATATTCTGAGGGGGGTGGTAGAGAATGAGGGAGAGAGTGTGTGACAATTTATGTGTATATGTTGGGTTGGTCGCTGGAAAAGCAAACAACATACAAAAAAAAACGCAAGGACACAGTTTTTAGTGCTCCAGCTCTTGATGTCCAGTCGATTCGATATTGGATGCGATAAATGACGGATGTGACATCTTGATGGCATGCAAATTGGCATTCAAATGTCAGCTTGAACGCCACCAATAGAGATGAGTGATTGAATGGATATCATCAGCATCGTGCCAGGTAATTGAATGAAGGACTACATATGCCGGCCGTGCGGGCGTGGACTGGCAAATCGATTTCGATTTCGACGTCGATACAGGATGAATTTTTTTTTAATGGATGACGAGCGACGATGAGTTAGATGGTAATTTAAATTGACAGTGTGATGAATTTTACTTTTCCATTTCCTTTAAAAGACGTCCGAAATGTGACGAAAAATTGTTTTTGAAGTTTTCATGTCTAAGTTTCGGGCTTAGAAAAGATTTTTAAGAATTTTCTATCTCATGGAAGTAAAACTGTATTTAACAATAATTGAAACAACTCAAACGATTGATGGTTAGGAATTTATTAAGGGCAACAATCGAAATTCACGTTCCAAATTGTGTCCGCTTTGAGAGGAATGTCAAATGACGAAGTAAAATGCTGATACCGATGAAGTGTGAAGTCCAATCAATCAATCATTCAATTTTACCTAAATCGATCTTAACTGTGTTTTTAATGTCAATTTTTATTCTTTGGTATTAAACTTTTCGTCATTTTTAATCTGGTACCTTAGCATAACAGAAAACAGTCAGAATTAAAATTATTCTTTGTAGTTGTCAATGGCTGCATACTAAGTTATTTGTTATCAATCCTGATTGACACTCTTGAATGATGTGAAGTTCAAGTTGTTTAAATGATGCGAGTGTGAATATATGCGAGTAATTGAAATTCTGATAATTAATTTTAACTGAACTTGAACTAGACAATAATATTTCAATAATGAATGACATTCTTGAAGGATACACGCCACGGTGAAAGCTTCTAGTTATTTTACATTTTTTTTTAATAAAGAAGCCAAATGTTCTCTGTCTCTTTTGATCAATAGTATTATTGAAAATTGACGACGGTGAATTTCCATAACTTGTTGGAACCTTCTTTAGAAGCTTGGTTTGACAGAAGTTTGACAAATCAAAAATTATACTGCTTAAACGTTCTTAGTGATGTTGTGACCTATATATTAATCCACCTAACTCCGCTTCATGTCACGTAGAACTAAATATTTCCAAAAATCATTCATCGGGTGAACATTTTCAGTTATGATCAAAACTGTCACCTTAGATTGATCATGTTAATCTTGATTGACACTTGATTGACGATATGTTCAACATACCATTATCAATCGTTGCCAGATTTAGGTTTTGTTTTCAAGATTTTCACTTGATTGATAAGTGAACAAAACTAGAACCATTTAAATCCAATTTGATTGTCACTCATGATCGATGATGCACACTTTTTGATTGAGATAAGAAATATGTCAAAGTTATCAGCGATTTATGACAGATGAAAACAAACTGTTAAAAGGTGCACAGCTCTTCAATGTTTTCCCCGAAAATATGAAAGTGACAAAATAGTGACATTCATCGAATGCAAAAAGGAAGAGGACAGATGAGAGTCTCTAAAAAATGACAAAAAAGAAGATGGAAATGAAACATTAAAAAATGTTATCCAATATTGACCAAGGAAGAAAAGATCACTCATCTATCCAACAAAAATAAACGTCTTCCAAATTGGCTAACAATAGCACCTTGTTAGTCACTTTTCTTTCGCCAGAGCTCGCCTTGCATGGATCTTATTACCCATCATCATATAAAAAGGAACTTTTCGCACATTCCTGTCTTAGTTTTCAGATCCAACGCGAACGCCAGAAGAAGATCCAGCTCTGGTCTGGTGCCTGGTTCCTGGTTCCAGGTGATGTATGACTCGTATTCACCTCTTTCCATCAATAGACTGCGGATTGGACACATGATGCGCTGGAGAGAGGTAACCTTTCTTAAATTAACAACTTTTCAGAGTGATTTCGCAGCAAAGCTGCATTCCATCTTCGTTCTGCACACTGCAAACGTACAAATCTACCTTACTTTGCGTTTGTATACGTTTATATCGGTATATTGTGGTGGTTAGCATTATTCATTATTTCCAGTGAATTCCTTGGCATCTTAGACACAACTCTGTGAGCAAGAAGGGGGACTGACTTTGATTCCCATACTGCTGTCTTGAGTCTGGGCACTGAGTCGCCCAGCTGTGTGGACCAAATCCGCAGAAGACTTTTTCTTATGCTCTCGACTCAAATGAAATTATCAATTTCGAATCTTTCACTTTACAACACGGGAACGCATCACGACCTTAAATGGTGCATCGCGCGCAGCCACATGCTACATCAGAGCATCGCAGTATCAACGACGGCGGCGGCGGCGACGGTGTTCGGAGCGCACTCTGGTAACTGCTCTGGCTGCCTCCCATCACCATCATCATCATCATCATCTCCGTTTGCCTCATCATCGTTCCCACAACCTTATTGCCGCGCTCCACCGACCGCCATCGTGCTCTTAGTCGTCGTCGTCGTGGAGCAGGTCGTTGTCATCATCATGGAGCGATGGTCCTCGTCCTCGTTGCAGCACCAGAATACGGTTGTCGCACGGAGACATTTCTAGCTCTGCGCGAAATTGAAATCAGATCAATTTTGTCCCGCACAGGGTTTTGGCGGAGTCGATGGTCCTCCTTCGTCTTCGTTGCTCGCCTCCCTGCTTATGGTTGCGATTCATTCGGGAAGCAATCAGATCATTGAACAGATATATCAGTGTCAATGTGAGGTTAAGAAGATTTGCATTTGTTCGGTTCGCCTTTTTTTCCAACCCCACCGTGCACCGCTCTCTCTAGTATTCCCATCAAGGCTCCTCTCCTGGCTATAGAGAAGAGATTTCGATGCGCGCCCTATAAGCCATATAATATATAAAGCAAGTGAACTTATGAGGGATGTCTGGGTGCACACACCAAGCACCAAGCACCAAACTTCATCCAGCACCACACACAATGCTACAAATTAATAGGACGACGGGAGACTTCACGACTGTTGCAGCTTGTGTTGCCAATGAAAAGACCCATCCAGCCAGGATCGACGAGCCGAGCGTCGCGTCTCCTATAAGACGACTCCGACGAGATGACTACGAAGACGGCAAAGACGATGACGACGGATTTATGTATGCACTGCGACCATGAAAAACGTGACATTTTGTTGTTACCAATTCAAGCGATCGGTGGTTACTTTTTTTTTGGGCGCACGGTCCCAGCGATACATTTTCAGACTTCTTTTTTTTTTTTTTTTTGTTCTATTGAGATACCTTCCTTAACCTGGGCTACATGGAGACGTTAAGTTTGGGTGCGTTTTTATTGTTCGAAGTTCGTTGATTTTAAGACCTTTGATCTTGAACTTTTGAGGTTGCTGCCAAAATGTTGTTTTGAGGAGGATTGATTGAGGTCGATGGTGATTTTTGCATTATCACGTCAAATGGAAGTTCAGCGGATTTTTGGTCTTAGATCTTTGGCAAGAAGTTTAGTTTGGAAATGTTTGGAGAGTTGATGGAAATTTTCACACGAAAAGGAACAACAAAAGTACAAACATTGGACTCTAAAAAATGGATTTAAAGCTTCAAAGGCAGGGTAAGAAGCGAAGCGATCTTGTGGATAACAATTTACAACTTTTTTGGGAACAGGAGAAACCTAATCCGGAACTCATTAAAGTTGCAATTTTGTGTGACAAATTAGTTCATTTGAAGGAATAGTCTCGCCAGGAAAAAACTACCCTTCTTGAAAAACTTTAAAATTAGACTTCAGAGCTTTTGAGCACAAATTCACTTTCTGTAACATAAAGATAAGGTCAAGTGTGTATGGGAGCCAATTCGCCCCACCTTAAGTATTTATTAAAAGTTTTGTTCAATAGGAACAAGTGTCAAAAAGGGTATTTTTCTCTGGACACTTTCAATGCCCAAAAACAAAGATCGTAAAATGTAGAAGGGAACTTTCAAAAACAGAGTGAAAGTGACAGCCATTTTTGACAACTGGACAGCTCTAAAAATATGTCCTCTAATTTCTGTCAAAATTTGAAAGCTCTTCACATCCATAACTTACCAAATTTCGGACATTGTATTAGCCTTAAGGGCCCTATGTGCTAAGAAATGTGAATTCCCTTAGTTGTGAGCCAAATGTTTAAATTAATTGAACCGACTTCCATATTCCCTTTTCTACATGCGACATTCGGCATTTTCAAGGCTTTATATTCCCAAATCAAGTCTCGCCTGTTAATTTCGTACTCCATGACACATTCCAAAATAAAAACCCTCAAGTCTTTGCAAAACTCTAAACGATCTTCTTTAAGTCTTTCTCTCTAAATCCCCAGATTTGATATGGATACGGCATTTATCTTCCAGCTAATGGCGCACCATTTTCGCCCACAATATAATCCACCAACATAGCTCAACTGGGTATCAGGTGTGCGTTACACACCAAGAGTCCCCCTAAATCCCAAAGTATATCCTCTCATCAACTCCTTCCCCTTCCTTGAAATCATTATCGTGCGAGTAAATAAACTGCACGGTTGTCGTCATATCGTGTGGAACGTCCTATTCCCAGGAACTGGAACAACCATCATGGAGCGAGGTATACTTTCCTCCGCAATCATCTTGTGTGGTTCAGTTCATTTTGTCGCACAAGTGGAATCATCACGTTTTTCACTGCAAGAACATACGACCTCTATTAGAGCTCGATGTTGTTTTGCAGTCGGAGATAAACTGAACCGAATAACTCCACCACAAGACGGACGACGACGGAACGGACTCCTCCAGCATTTCGAACTCCATCATCCGAGAATCCCAGATCCACACAGACGGACGGAGTGCATGCAAATCTCTTCTCGTAATGACAACATAATTACTCGGTACCGTTTTAATTGCACAATGCACTTGGCTCCGTCTCAGACTTCGACTTCGACTGCGACTTCTATATGGCCAAAGCAACGAGACCAAGGAAGAGTGATTGTTACTCGAATCTCGACTACAAGTTGTAACTTTGTATGGAGCTTATACGACAAGGCTCAGATAACGCCTACACTATTCCTAGTTACTATAAAGTTCCGTCCGTCGTCGTCATAGTCCGTCGTTTGTTTGTTTGTGCAGTACATATGTACATATATTTGAGAAGACTGTTTTCCTTATGCGGAATCGGGAATCGTGCGTGCACCAAAAACTGGGGGCGTTATCGCGCGCTAGGACTAGGACCACCAATGGATTGATTGACTAGGTATGTGTTTTTGTTTTTTCGTCTTTCAGCTCGGACGGAAGAACGACCGGCCGCCGACTGAAATGAAGTCGAGACCAAAGACTGCTTGGAATAGCGATTGGAATAGGAAAGTGCATATATTGCCCGTAGTGGTGGTTGATTATTTATTTTGCGCATTAAGATTGGATTTGGATCTTGTGTCAAGTTTCATATGGAGCACCAAATAGGCAAACATATTGCCCGAGATGGGATAATTGCTAGTTAACTGACTTTGACCTAAATTTAAGAACTCTTGCATCACTAATGACTGCAAGGAAGTGCATATAACAATCTCAAAATAGATTTGCTTCTTATTTTTGTTATGTCAAAGGAGTTCAATGGCCATAGTTATTCCAAGTAAAGTTTGGAGTAAGAGCTTTTGGACTTTCCATTTCATAAGAAGATAACTTTTGGAAATTGTATTTGAATTGATTGATCAGAACAGTTCCTTCCAGGCAACCATCAATAAAGATCTTAAATGTCAAACTTTGCATTTTCTGTCACATAGTCTTCTCACGCCATCTAATGAGAAAAGAAGAAACGACTTTAGGAACCGGAGCGTTACTTTTAGAAACAAACAAATTGTCATCTCTGTAGCTTCATCCTTCATAAATTGAAAGTTTTCTCCATTTCTTCACCTAACAAGCTGTCAAAAATGAAACAAAACCGGAAATCCTTACGCCCTAAAATTTGCAGTGTTTTTTATGACTGTGTTTTCCAGATTCTAATCAAAGTTTGACATTTCAATCATTTTTTCGAAGAGCATCAAGTTTTAAAACGTCAGACTAAGTTTTCTCCTAAACGTCAAAGTTGCAGAAATGAAAATGATGACATTCCGGTACTTTTCAAAATGGTGTCTGTCATTATCAAATATGGAGGCAATAGCAAACTCACAAAAGTAAAAGTTTGACAAATTTTTGTTAAAATCAAAGATGAAAACGAGAACCGGAAGTTTTTATGGTCACAGAATTTCTCTCGAATTTCCGTCAAAATAAAATTGCCTTTGGCGTTTGATTTATTAAAATTAAACCTAACGAATACGAGTAAACCCAAAACTTCAATTTAAAAAAAACTCAAAATCTTGTCCAAGAAAAGTTCGAAAAAAAGTAATAGAATCCTGCCATAGCCATAAATCTAGCTAACAAGGATAAAACCACTTCTTCATCAATTTTTTAATCTGTTTTTGAATTTTTCTCCACATAGACACTAGGCTAACATTAGGTTCACGGTTGCCTGGGAGCAATCGGGAAACAATAGACTTCCTCAGTCACCACCACCATCACACTGAAGCGGTCAAACCATAAGGTGGAGCCTTCCCTCGAATCGCGTCCTAATCACCACATGTGTATGGTATACAACAACACATTCATGTGTATCCTTGCATAGGTCTATTCTCGCTGGATGCGGTGTGCGGTGTTGTATGGAAATTTTGCGAATCTCTTTATACATCCTGTGGGTGCATCCTTT
The DNA here is from genome assembly GCA_905146935.1 of Scaeva pyrastri. NCBI lineage: Eukaryota > Metazoa > Arthropoda > Insecta > Diptera > Syrphidae > Scaeva > Scaeva pyrastri. The sequence continues at coordinate 8,642,760 of LR989929.1, read as the reverse complement.
TTTCCTACTCTTATATATCCGTCTGGTCCGTCCGATGCCGGTCAAAGGCAACCTACCACGAATCCAAATACTCGCATCATCATAGACACATCGAATGAACTTTTCAAAAACAAGACGAAAAAAAAACACCACCAGGCCGCTATGCGCTTCATGTGGTGCTGGCTGCTCCTCCTGATGGTCCTGGCCATGGTCCTGGTCGATGCTTTTCCGGTTGCAATCGATTGGAGTGGCAGTGTGCGAAAGGCTGGTCTTTCGTCCTGCCTGTTATCGTTGCGCCGCGCCGTTGTTAGGTATTGCTGCAATTAATTTCACCCTTTGATTTGACCACATCATGGTGTGTACGATGTACACAACGACACGAGACGATGACGGCGACGGACTATTCGGCCACGGCTTGAGTTCCTATTCCGGCTCTCATGGGCGTTTTTGTACATCTCTATGGGGATGTGTTGTTGTACCTGTGCACATGCGACGCAGCAGCAGGATAGCATCGTGTCCTGCTGCATCCCTTTCAATTATACACTCCATGCAAAGGAGCAGTGCACAAAAAAGAATCCAAATCCCGCTCCACCTATCTACCTACTAGTATACTCGTACTCGGTATATCCAATCGACTTGGTATCGAATTTGAGTCTCGAAATAGGAAAAAAAAATACATATATCGGAATAGGAACGTTTGCATCACCGTCAAAACCACCAATGGGAGTTAGGCGTCCTTGGTCGTTGTCGTTGTCGTCATCCATACATGTTCACCATTTCCGTATTATTTCAGGCCATCCTTTGCTGCTCCTTCTGGGCGTTAATTACTGCATCCTCGGACCAAGGACGATAGCGAGCTGGGTTTTCAGTTTTCAGTTTTCAGCTGATGGAAAAAAAAATTGTGAATCTTTTGTTTTTTTCCAGCTCCCCAGATATAGATCCTTTGTCTGGCATTTCTTTTCTACACTCATGTCCTTATCAGAAAATGTAGTTGTTATATTTTTTTTATCCTTGTTTTCATATTGATATATGTAAGGATAATGCATGTGTGTGAGTATATGATTGTGTGTGTATGCAAACATTAAAAACATGCATCAACCATGCAATTGGAAGAAATATAATTGAGTTTGCTCGATGTGCAGCGGGGTGGCAGTAATCAATGGCAGAAAAGAATTCTTCTTCGTCCTCTATCTCTGATAGTTCCCGTTCCATACATGTACATACTCATATTCAAACTATTGAAGTACATCAGGTTGTGGTTCCAATCAGTGGAAGAAGTGACTCATCCCACTCCACACGGGCACCTATACTCCCTACCTACATATACTGGCCATCAAGCACAAGGACTCCATGTACGCTGGCTGATGATAAAGATGATGTCCTTTGTGCGATATTGAAAGGCAGAGCTCTGTAAGAAAAAAATCCACTATTTCACCGAATATCTTCCATTTTTTTATTCCTTTCGTTCGTTCCTGGCTCCTGGCTCCGTGTGTTCCTGTTCCGTTTCTGCTTCGATTTTTTTAATTAATTCTGGGAACTTCAACAACAGGCTAATTGCATTTCCCTGTTCGATTGAATTTGCATAGAGGGTAACCATAACGAAACATGAAATGGCCAGCGGAAGGATTGATACAAACAAAAAACAAAAATTGGAAACGAAAAGAAATTGGGTGCCATCGACAGACAGGACGACACACAACTACGACTACGTCTAGGACGACAACTGACGTTTGAATGGATAAAAAAGTTAAATTTTCTATTCAAGTTTTGATGGGGTACAAAAAAAAAATTACCCTCAAGGAAATATGTGCTCTTTGTATTCACATATGGTACACTCCGTTTTTTATAGCCACCAGGATATAATGAAATACATACATATATATCTATTCAGAACCTTGGTGAAACCAAAAACGCGCGTTTAAGCGAATTAAAGGATTTTAATTAGTCATAGAGGATACCTATCCTCCAATTTCATGTTTTACTTGCGCTTTGATGCAGGAGTGGGAGTAAAAGGTGATGCGGGTAAGTTTTAGCAGAGAGATCATTCCCAGATGAAAAAGACTAAGCTTTTCAATATTTGAAAAGAAACCCATTAGGAAAATGTTTCCTTCATGCAAGCTGGTAAGGTTGGATTTCGTTTTGTTAATTATCTAATGGAGACTTGATCAATGCAATGGACGAACGGATGGTTTGGCTGGAAGCACCATTAGCCAATGACATGTGTGTAGTTTTACAACTTGGGGTAAGGGGTTTTATATTTGTGACATTATTATGTAATTTCTTTCCATCATTAATTGGAGAACCTACAAACCTTTAAAATTGAAAATAATGTCTTCTTATTAAAAAAAAATCCTTTTTTTTGGCATTCTTGTTCCGAAGGATGTGATTTGGTATGCTTTTCATATAGCTGATATATGGGAAATAAACCAGTGAGTCAATTTGAAAAGTTTCCATTATTTTTGTGTGACACAAAGAATCCTTAAAAAAGTCGGGATTGGTCCTTGAGAATGCCAATATGTTTACTTTGAGTTTCCTTTGCAGAGAACCCTTAAAAAAAATCAAAGGTGTAAAGAGCCTAAATTTTGCTCACATTTGAGGCCGTGACTGCAAAATTTGCCTATCTGAATTTTGTATTATTTTCTGTACCTGGAAGGTAGGCCGCTATAGCACCTAAGTTTTTAATTTTGCTGGTTTTTGGTTTAGGTAAAAAAGGCCTGTCAATATGTCAGGAAGCTGAAATATAGCAAAAATTTAACAAAAAAATAAAAATTTGGCTACTATGGCAGCTTACCTTCCTGGTACAGAAAATAGTGAAAAATGCAGATACTCAACTATTGCACTCATGGTTTCATTTGGTCAGCTATTTTAAGCGGCTTTAGAGAATGATTTTTAAACACTTTATTTAGGATTCTTCTTCGTCTTCTTCTTCACTGAAAAATTTCATTGTGAAAACTGTTCTCCAAATAAATTCCCAAAACGGCAATAAATTTGTTAATAATATTTAGTTTATTAACAAAGCTCAAAGATAAATTAAAAGTTTATTGAACTACAAACAAACACTGTCCCATTTAGAAGTTCTCAAGTGACAGTTGCTAATATTTTTTTTTTGAAACGCGTTTTAAATTAGCTAAACTCGTTAAACTGCAATGTGAACTGTTGTGCCATCACTCCCATTGATAGTGATGGGACCTTTTGAACGATTTCAAATACCGAGTACTTGGCTGAACACAATGAACTGCAAATGTAATAGTTGTCAAAAGATTTTATAACAAATTTTAGAGAACAGTTTCAAACTGCGTTTGACTTTTTCAAGTAACTTTTGGCTGAGCACAAACCGAACCCAATTTAAACTCGACCTATGTTTACATAGTTGTCAAAGTTGTGTTTGATCTTATTTCGATTTGCAAATATAATGGTAACTAATAACATTAAAGGGCCAACTATAGTAGACTTAACCGAGCTTAACATTAGCTTAAATGTCAAAACCTAACGAAAAGTTCCCGAAAGTTATCGTTAAAACATAAAGTAACTATAACTACCTATGTATAATGGATTCTGGCTACTTAAGCAAATGTTCTTTGATAATAGGGACAGAAAACATTAGTAAGAGACAACAACATGTAAACATGCGTTGAGTTGAAATGCCTGCCAAATTTGACATTAACGTTAGTTCGAGCCAATCCAATGGCTCTTGTTTAATTACGCGAAAGTTAGCGAAATTTAACGAAACTTGGCTCGGTCGCTTGAGTCTATTATAGTTGGCCCTTAAATTTTGGAAAGCTACAGAGCTCATTTTATGCATAAAATAAAAAGTAAGAAACTTTTTGACAGATCTCCTGTCTCCAGTTCCATTTTCAGTTTCAAATTCAGCTGTCATTTTAAATTATCAAACACTGACAAAACATTTTATGTGATGGATATCGTCACAATGAATGCGTTCAAAGTCACCCTGCAGCACTAACTTCGTCTAAGATTGATAAAAATAATTGAAATTGAAATAAATAAGAATACATTTCATAATCCTAACCTTCAATATCATTCGAATAGAAATTTCATATCAACCTGCAACTTAAATCGGTGCGGTGTACCAATACAAAAAAAAAATTGTCCAATTTCTATAATGCAAGCCATAACAATTGAACCTGAAACTCAGGCCCCTCACTCCTCGGATGGTTGCAGTTTTCTTCAATTCTTTTAACATTGCAATAAGATCCACGATTTTTCAACCTTCCCCAAAAAGAAAATCAAGTAAAGAAAAATAAATCCCAAGATGAGGAAGGAACTCATGGTGCAGCTCCACCAGACCTAACTTCTTTAAGCGCGTATACATTTTTGGTCTGCTTTTCCATGGAAACAAAAGGAAAAGTCCAAACAGAACCAAATGGATATATGTACTGTACACACGTCCAGATATAGATGGCGTTTTCATCGAAAAGTCTCAGTTTAACCCTGGAACGTTTTTAATCGTAACGCTGCACTCGCTTGCTCGACTTATGTAACAATAGACTTATAGCCACAGCGTTTTAGCTCTTCGTCTCCCTGTGCAGTGTGCAGTGGTGTGGTGGTGGTTCCTAGTGCTGATGCTGGTTCCTATAGGGGCAGGTACCAAACAAAAATTCTCGCTCGACTGGGATTGATCATGGCTCACGCAAAATAGTCGTGCACGATTTGGTTCGTGATTTTAGGGCTTCGGTAAACATAGAGTTCCATAAAAATTAACAGAAACCATAAGAAAACGATGACGATGACGCTGACGCTGACGACAACAACGACGACCAACACAAAGAAGAAGAAGAAGCAAGTGGGGGCAATTGAACTTCATCTTGAAACTCTGCGCCAGTGAAGTTCTGCAGTGCAGCTCTGATGCACCAGCAGCAAGTGGATAGGTTTTGTGTGATTTTTCCTGATTACCTGGATGAGTTCGTTTCAACGAGAACGCGCACATTTGGGGAGATCTTCTTCGTTTTTTTGTTCTTTGTCCTTCCCGATGCCTTGTCTCACCTTGACAATCTGTTGCTATGTTGGCTATGGAACTTTTGTGGTCCAAAAGGGAACGAGCATCACGCGGGATGTTGTTCGCTACTCATTGCTGATTGGAGTACATAAATTCTGGAATAAACAATTCGTAACAGTCGCATCAAGGTTTTTGTCGTGTTTCTTCTTGGCCAAAGGGTCCGGTCTAGAGTCTATGGATTTTCTTGCGAGCTTTGGTTGGCAGATCGCTTCTCCCTCTTGGTTGAAGCCAAAAAGTCAAGGCAAAGTCGTCTCTATTTTGCTGTGTGATGTCGTTTTGATTTATGCGATTTATTGTACGTATAATATATCCCTAAAGGTGCCCCCACAAATGGGTATGGCGCTGGCCGCAAACTATACCTACCTATATCCTGTGGCTATTTGCCAAATGGTAGACTGAAGAAGGGGCATAAGGGAAATGACATTAATGGCTCCAGTAGGCCTGTGGGAATATTCCTAAAAATAGTCGTGCTTCGAAGGGTATATCACTCTAATTTGGATAGGCACGGAAATACAAAGTATTCCTCTTCAAGAGAGTGTATATTTGGAAAAATAAGGAGGATTTAGGCTAATTGGAATGTGGACAAGAATTCAAAGATTTAGTCAGGACTTAAGTTCAAAAGCTTAGACTTTTTATAGAAAGAAATTTTTTTGGAACAAGAAATTCGATAAATCATGTATTCGCATAATCTAGAGTTGTCAGAACTTAGAAAGATCTGAAGACGTCTCAGCTTTGTGACATCATCAATAGGAAATATTCAAAGGTATTGGAGGTTACTGCAACTACCTCAGAGTAAGAACCCGTTCCCCGGACAAAACTAACAGCAGTAGAGGCATATTAAAAAGTATCGAAAATTCCTTAAAAAAAAGACTTGTAAGACCGGAAGACAATCTAGTAACTTGGCTACCGAAGAACGAACTCTTCCAAACTTAAAGAAGGCTTCGATATTTGACTACTTTAAAATGATGCATGATGTATGTCGGAAGACTATACTCGATAACGAGTCAATGATGGTCATGTGCAAATATGAAACCTTACTAGCTTCTCAGAGAAGTGATAATGGACAACAAAGCTTCAGCTAAGAGAATCTTCACTGGTCACGTTAAGAGTGAAGGCATACTGGATCCCAGATTGCTCGGTCTATAAATGTAGCTCGAGATCATAGAGTACGGCATACTATTGAATTTAGGTGAAGAGCCTCCATTAATCAAGCTTCTAATAAAGTAAAAGTTGAAATAAGTGTCAAACTCAAAGACCATTTTGTCGGCACTAAATACCAACTGTCAAAACGTCAGAAATTCAAAAACAACCGTCTCAAAAAAATCTAACAGTATCTATAATAGCTTAATTATTTCAAAGTAAACTTCTCGCTAAATTTCTTCTTCAAATCATAACTCTTCGAATGCATAATTCCGCTGCACCGTTTGCTTATTGATATGCATTCTCTTTTCCTCTGCCTCGTTGCCCTGACGGAACGGACGCAACATCCAGGCAATAACTAGCGAATATTTATGACACGATCATATCTCCCTCAGCACACACATACATACATTACATATACTCAAACGCAATTTATAATTTCAATTCGCTGCGGTCCAAAATCGAGAGGCTGTAATGTTTAACATGTCCCAATTATCTAATCTTCCATCCTAACTGAATTTGTTAGACAAGCCATGGTCTGCTTCGAGATATCGCAGCTCTTTGGTCGGCTCTGCGCACATGGGTTTATCTAAATCTGCGTTTCTAAATTTCCATCCCTAGGTATAAGAGTATTCGTATGTGGGCTCCATCATCGTCGTCGAGTCGTCGTCGTTGCATCATGCATATAATATGCACTGCATCGAGGCTGCATCAATAACTGCGTGAGCAATTTCCAAACGATCACCTTTCCGCAGTAATTTCCCTGCGAAAACATCTCTCGAGTGGAAGATAACTACCAGATATGGTCTTTTGGACCAAAGGAGCACGTCGGTCGTCGTCGTCGAGTCGTCCACATCCACCCGTCCATCATCATCGGCGCGGCGGCGCGTATGCAGCAAAAGCCTTGTAATCTTATCTCTTCTCGAAGATGAGAGGCTTCCTCGAGCTCTTAACACATGTGGGGTGTTCCATACTCCTCGACCTCTCCATAAACACAAAGCCAAAGTCAAAACAAGGGCTTTCGGTTCTACATTATATACATACGAGTACATTCCCGCGCCCATATCGGACCGGGACTTGCCGTTGCGACTATCTAAAGCTATCAATTTATGCAGAGCACTTAGATGGATAGATTTAGCACTGGTGCTTGTTGTTGGTGTTATTGGTGGTGGAGTTGTTCCTTATGTTCCTGTCGCGGTCGTCTTGGTTCTGGATGAAGTTCGGTGGTGTGATGGAGCTGGGATAAGTCGCCTGCTGCTGCTGCTGCTGCTTCTGCTATACGTATTGCCGGGTTATTGTTATCTCTGTTTTGTATTCATCGCTCGTGTAATGGCCATGAAATAGCTATTTGGAAACCTAACATGATAGTTGGGGGTGGTGGCGATACGCGATGTTGTGGTTGGTGGGAGAATGATTTGGTCAAAACACGAATTTCTCATTCATTCACTTGAACTTTGTATCTTCATACATTTAGATAGTTAAACGTACTTACATCACACTGCAGCTCTCGGTCTCGGTTGGTTGATCGGTGGATGTTGAAAGACTTTCCAAAAGATTTTATTACAACCTGGCAAGTTGCAATCGAACCAAAGTGAAAATTATGTGGTGCAAATTGCCTCCGATTTATTTGGTAAATTGTGGTAAATTGCTTGAGATCCGTTACCTCCGACGGATGATTGTGTAAGGACTTAATTAAAGGTGCACAAAAGGCTTTTTGTACTTTTCTTCTCACCAAGCATCAGCAGCTATTAAATTGTTGGTGCTCGAGAGAGATTGATTGAGTAGTTCTAGAGAATTAAAGGGATTCTTATTAAGCATCTTAATGATAGACTCTGGTACTCTGGACATCAAAATCTTACAAAACTAGTCACTCACTGTGTTGGTTAAGACTTCTTTTGACATTTAATTTTCTTGGTAATCAACTCAAGTCACACTTTTTATATGACTAGCTGACCCACTCATCTTTCCTCGGAAGAAACTTTAATCAAATTTGAAGGCATTCCTGACTTCAAAACTCCAAAACTCATCTTGAAAACTGAAATCCAAAACTTATCTCTTTACAGTTTGCTATTTTCCAATTTCAAAACAATTTTTAGGCTTCTCATTAAAATTCAAAAACAAAGCCACAACTCATCGAGAACATCATTGTCCAATGATGAAACCTGACCAAGCTCGTCCTCAATCTCATCAGCATCCTCATCCTCATATACTCGACAATCAATCTCTCGTCAAAGCAAAGGATTTTATATACTCGAACTTAAATACCCCGATGACGATGACGATGATGATGATGATCATGATGAGACAAAGAAAAGGATATCTTCACTTCATCTTGATTGACGTGCGCATTTACAAAGCCGACATAATGATGGAAAGAGTCTCTTTCATTTGGGGCCCACCGCATCATTCGCATATACAACATCTTGTCAATGTGCATCACTGCGGTAAGTGATGAATTTGCACGATGGCGCTTTATCCAGCTCTGGAGCTTCCAGCACGCTTACATAAACATATACTCCTGGTCCCGGTCGATGGATCAGTTTCGCTGATGCTACACACTCAGGGGCTTCCGTTCGGTATGATCAAACGATCACAACCAAAGATCACAACCACCCATATAATTGAAAGGACATCGGAACACTCTGCCGGTTGTCAATCAGTGCAGCAGTGCAGTTGAAGAGTGCAGACGCAGAGTGCAGACGAGCCCACGAGCAGAACCCACTAAGGAGAGGAGACAAAATTGCAACTCAACGGTGACGTGATGTGATCTGACGTAATAGACCAATTAAAGTTATCTCGCCATCTCAGCGGCGCAGTTCGGTCCAACAACTGATGATGTCTCGAGAATGATGACATGCTTGCCGCTACTTTACTGCAACTGCATCTCCTGGATGCACATCCATTGATGCGTTTCGCCGCATTTCTTCGTCTTCGTCGGTCACACTGACGGGACACGTTGACGGTGCGGTGGTGGCAGCTCGGCGGTAGCAACTATGTCCGTGATATACGAGGCCCTGACGACTTCTTAATCTGGGGATGTGACTGCTCAGCAGCGGTGCGGCCTGCGATTTCCATATCCTTGTTGCAATCTTCGCACGTTCATCGCTCGTCTGTCCATCGAATCTTTCCCATCCAATTAAGGCTTTGCATGAGGTGTGTTGTGTGTACTCTGTACCGAAATCGAGTCTGGAAGCATCACATCCCACAAAGAAGGCGATTCACCCCCAAATTGGGGGTGTGGGCACGCGGTGTCAGCTTGGAACAATTGCTCTGTGTGTGCGTCTCACATCAACCGGAAAAAGGTACAATAAATTATTCCCGAATATCCAGATTCCTTATTCAGACGGCGGCGGCGGTGAGTATTCGGGGATCGAGGGCGGCTGCCGAAAAATCGATTAAACGCTCAAAAGGACTATATTTTTGGGCATTTATAACCCAGACAGTTCAGAGTGGGGGCATCCAGATCCAGTTTGTCTGATGTTGTTGGGATGGCGGCGCGGAGGAGTGCAGACTGTGCGGAGGAATGCGAAAAAAAAGGTAGAAATTATAGGGAAAGCTTTTTCCACCTGTCTGCCACCTGGAGAGTTCTTGATTTCTCTTGTTCCAGAAATAACTATACGAGTATACAGAACATAACGAATGTACATGGCTTGTGTACCCACATCCTGCGTTAGTCGTCGTCCGTCGCCGTCGCATCACTTCAATTTCTGTCAGGCCGTGAGGTCCTTTTTTGATTTTTCTAAGGATAATTCATTTTGCATAAATGCGAATGTGGAATTTTTGAATTGGAAATTTTGAAGTGTGGTTCTCTGCTTTTGTCGTTATGGGATATGTTGTGTGTGTGTGTGTATATATTTGTTCAACACAGACACACACACACACACATATCCTTCGGGACACTTGATTCGAACAATTGAAATAACCATTGAAGCGTGTTACTTTGTATACCTTAGCTATCGATAGACTGAAAGATATACGAGCATATAGCCCGTTTTGGGTCTTTTTCCTAAATCCATTTAAATATTTTTGTAAGGCAATGAAAAAACAGGAAACCTCGTCTGAAAGGATGAATGAATGAAAGGATCCTTTGTGTCACGTTTGCTTTTTTTGGAGGAATTTAATCGGAAGTTGTGAGCTTAAGCCGTTTTACATATTTAAGAGTTGTATTTTGTATATTTCAGAATTTTTCAATAAAGGTTTTACTTTGGTTTTGAAAAATCACCTTCAGAGAATTAAATATGTCTCTGTCAACACTGACATTTTGACAGTCTGTGGCAGACTTTATTTTGTATTTGTTTGTAATTTTTCTCATTTTTATTTTTCCAATATTTGAAAATGCAATCGTCTTTGAAAAACATAAATTGCTAAAAATGGGGTTTCAAAAATTAAGGCACTTTCGTTTGTTGACTTGGAATGATTCACCCGAGGTGGTAGTTAGTGTTTTGAAAATTAATTTAAAACCCAACTAAATTCATTAACTGATTCAGATAAATGTTCCCCTCGTCGGAGACTGGCCCAACCGAATGCAGTCTCCAAAAACTCATCTCTACAAACATAACATTTCAAGGAATACATGTATCCCAAGTCCCAAGGACGGGATGAAAGAGAGATACCCATTCTAAGTTGCCCATCTCGACTCATAATAAATTTATCATGCCTTAGTCATCAATTTTGGATGCATCCAGAACCAGGATGCAGGACCTTTTGCCTACTATGTATATTGTATATATAATCGAAAAATGGAAGCATGGAAGGGATATCAAACCCATCGTCTCACAAAATGTTACCCATAACAAATTCAACACAAACACGCTGCACATCTGACATTGTCAGCAGGATTCTCCGGTTTTATCCTTCTTCTCGTGCTCGTGCATCTCGCTGCAATGCAAGAAAAACAATTTTTTGCGTTCGTTCCGCCGTCGTCGTCGCCCGTCGGACTCAGTGGCCTCTTGGTCGGTAGCGTTTCCAAGGAATCTTCTCAAGCTTCTAAAAGGCTTCACACGAAAATTACAAAAAACTTTTTGTAGGTATGAATGTTTGCGATTGTGATGCGGGGGAAGAAATCGCAAAAAAAAAAGATACGACGACGACGACGGGCGGCTAGCAGTGGGGAATTCATTTTTGTGTGAACTGTAGACCATCATAACAGCCCGCTCACAACACGCAAGGACATTTCAAGGATATTGCATCGGGATAGAAAATTACTATGAAAACAAAAAAAAACTTTAAGCACGATAATAAAAATTGAAAATGAGCAGCAGAAGCAAACCCTTGCACTTTGGCAGGGATGAGTAAGAAGTCCCTCTCTGTGTGAGTGTGTGTGTGTGTGTCGTTGTAATGTAACTGGTGCATTTGACTGTGACTGCATGCAATAGAGCTCCTGATACTCCTTGTCCTTATTGTTGCCCATATACGAGTGGAGAAAAGAAGATTCGAATGGAACTCGTCTCTCGTTTTCATGCGATATTTTAATAAATAATCCAAAGGACGTGCCATGGATTTTCGTGGCACAAACATAGCCTTTGCTATCTGTTTTCGCACAACAACGACTGACGACTACGACGACGACGATGACGACATGGCGACGACACGGCCGGCCGGCACAGAGGCGGTGAATTTAGTTGGGTTTGAGTCTTGGAGTTAAGAAAACATCGGGATACGAGGAGGTTGCAGTGGCAGTATAGTAGTTAAGGGATACGGCGGCGTTTTTGAAAAATGCAAGAACTCCAAAGAATCGGCTATGCTTGCACATCCCGCTTCCCTATATACAAGGATAATGTGCGAGTGAGTTTGAGTTTATTCCCATTTTCCCCAAATTGCCATGCAATCGCCTTTTTTCCAATGAACCTAGGTACATGCACTTTATACCTGGGATATCCTGGCACAACGGGGAAATGTCGATGTCGAAAAGGGACCGAAAAGAGGAAATTCAAACACTGAAACTTTTAACAAAAGTCAACAAATTCAGACTTGGAGTTTTTGGAATCTAGATTTGAAAAACGTTTCTTGACTAAAGTTTGAATTTTTAAAGGCTCAAACTGATAAAATTTAAGGCCTCAGGCCTTTACGGGTTTTCAAAATTGTGTCTCTTATTTTATGTGTGCAGTTTGCATCCATCTTTCACTGCACACAGAACGTTAACATTAATGATTTTTCAACTTGCAGCATTTTTGAACTTCCTTTGTAATAGAATTAAAAACTTTAATTTAAAGGGTCTTAGGGTTCCTCTCCATCTGGGTCACGATGATCTTCCATCTTCAAGGACCCCTTGAACAAGTGCTTTGGTATCCACTATGCCTTGGCAAATAAAATAAAGGTTCGGGATTTCTTTTCGCTTGAATCTGGAGACATAGAGTCGATGATTCTCTTGGCTGAAACACTGTTTTTAACTCTAGGGGTTTTGAATACCCTTACAATGAGGCTACAGTGCGAGCTTAAGAAAAGATGAATAGGAAAGAAGAAAGAATTTTGGATGTAGGTACTTTGGCTTTCTGGAGTACATCCATATCTTTGGTCAGCTAAGAGTTAGCAGTTACACCTGTTCCTCTAATCGTCCTTTTCATACCCTAATTATTTCATAGCTGCATGGCTGAAACAGTATATTAGGGTTCTATAGACGTGCACTTCGTCTTTTAGGTTAGGAGTTTTGAATCAATTTGTTTTGATCAATTTCCACAGTTGGAGTTGATGCTTCGAAGAAGATTCCAATAGTGATGTTTCTTTAAAGTCATCAGGTATTAAGAATGTTCTTCGTAAATTTCGTAGTTTCATCTTCAACCATCACTTGGCAAGTTAGGAGTAGCAGGTCTTCCAAATACCCCAGTAGTTGTATAGACCTGTTGAAGATCATACCTTCAGTATCAACGTCGAACATGCGCACCATTGATTCCGAAATCATATTAAAGAAGTCAAATGTCGAAACATTGTGTATGTTTCAAAGAGTTCGAAAGAATAACATATTTTCATGTGTTTTTCAATGGGTTCATTTTTCTAAGGTCCCCTATTCCTGCCCTTAAGATCACCTAAACTATGGTACGTCTTCATCTAAAAGTCGTTGGCCTTCTTAATGATTTCCTAAAGCGTGGGGCAGAAGCCAATTAAAGTGTTTCAGAAAGACTGAAGGATCACCTTTTTTTTTTAAAAGTGTATAAACAGCTGATAGGGTATTTTTTCCCCAATACTCCGCGAAACATTTCCCATGTTCTGGAAGAATTTCATCAGAATCAGAAGTGTCCTCCTTGTTCTTTCTTAGCAGAGAAACTGAGTCTGTGCTGGCTGGCTCTAATGTGAAGCTCGTTCAATATCTGCTGGAAAAGCTGCTTGAATACATTCATTACTCTTCGAGCTTCGGTGATAAGGTTACAATCGCAGTTTTGAAGGGTTTGAACTATTAGGCAGCTAGTCTCTTGGTTTCTTTTTTTGAATCTCAAGGTACTATTTCAATCAGCTGATTTTTTGATCTCCCTCAGTTGTTACGATGAGGGATCTCTCTTCTTTCGTAGGATCTTCATTTTTTCACAGATATCATCAATATCGATTCCCTTCTCTCGCTGATTTTCACCACTTCCCTGTTTCAAAAGCCTAGGTTATTCAAATCCGACAATTCGGGATGCCTCTAGCCCCCACTGTTCACTCGGCATGTAACATTCAGGTGGAATGCACTTCATGGTGCACAATTCGCATCAACGAAAAACGACCTTTGCACATGGATAAATCCACTTTACGCGAAAAGGACGCGATGCACACGTTTTCATGTGAAATTGTCTTTTACAACTCCTGCCTTATATTCAAGTCTACAAGCACATTTCGAGGCTGATGTGATGTTGTTGCATGGTTTTCTAACGGATAGAAGCAACGGAAGGCTCCATCAGCTCCTTTTCCAGGTTATAAAAATAATATTCCTTGTTTCGTTTTTGTATGTATGATTGTATGCAGTATAGAAGTTGGTAAGTGTGTTTGTGTATTATGTGTGGTATGGCCGTGTGGGTGGGTGCGAGTCCTCGTCGTCGTCGTCGGTCGTACACTCGATGGCAATCTAGCGAATAATGCGCACCAGGATACTTGCATTTTGGGTTCAATTCAACTTTGGTGGGTTGGGTGCCGGGTGGGCGGTGATGGTTTGAGGCATCTTCTACAGCCCCTTGGTGCCTTGGAGTTTCGTGTATTTTTCATGCGAAGTAGTTTTATCCCTGTGAACTCGTATAATGGCTGTTTTGAGCTCGCTGGCTGGCAACGAGCCGCCTCACTGGGAGATAGAGATAGCGGGCGGCCAAAGGGGCCCAGAGTTTGTTATCCTTTTATTTCCGATGGTTGTTTTTTGTTGTTGTTGTTGTTTATTTTATATTTTGGTGCTTTGATGATGATGTAACAAATAATGTTTTTGTTTTCTTAACTTTTTTTTTGTATTTTGTTGTTTTGATGTTAGTTGTAGTTGTAGTAGTAGTAGTAGTTTGTGTGTAATAAAAATGTCCTTGGTGCGCTCGGTGAATTATTTTCAATATTTTATCAGTCAATAACTTGACAAATGGCGGCACAGTGGTATGTTGCAGATACGTATGTATGTATGACTACGAAAAGGTATAAAAAAGGGGCATCGAAAGAGGGGGGTCTTTTGGGTAGTTATGTTGATCAAGGAGTATAAGCTTGGTGGAAATTACTGTAACGAATGCGGTACTATGCTAACATTCGAGTATCTGTAAGTCGGGACGGTATACTCGAAGTCGTATATGTTATAGTTGCATGTCCTTCAGTACCTTGATATATATGCAGAAGGTGGTTTTGGATATTTTATGAGTGCTGCATTGTGAGGTGTAATACCTGACATATGTACGAGTACATATATAAATTCAGTACTCCCTATAAATGGATATAGTTATGTATACAGAAATGGAATATATGAAAGTCGAATGTTAGTGTGTTTTTTTTTGATGATATTGGATGCGGGTATAGGAACTGAACTTTACTGACACTATAGGCAACAGCTGGATCACAGCATACGATTTATGAGACTTCAGTCGAGTGAAATTGGTTTTTGTATTCCCCCCAAAGGGGTAAAATTCTACTTCGACTTGAAGATAGGACATAATTTAGAAAAGGAAGGCTATTTCTGAGCTATAGGTTTTGAGGGTATATTAAAACAGAGAGCATATTTGAATTTGTTGTATTTTCTTTGAGTCACCTTTTTCCATGTTTTTGAATTTTTTTCGGAGATTAGCCATGAATTTTTGTCAAATTATTTGTTCAACTGAGTAAACATTTAGCAGCAAGCGTAGTTTAAACAAAGTATTTGGTGTTATTTGCTTTAAGAACACACATTTTCATCACTGTTTGTTTTTTCAAGGAATTTTTGAAATTTTTAACATCATTGTCAAAATAAGATTCTAAAAACAAAAATGTGCGTCGGCCGGGAATCGAACCCGGATCAACTGCTTGGAAGGCAACTATGCTAACCATTACACCACCGACGCCCTTATCATTCAAATCAATGAAATCTTACACGAAATATTTTTCAAAATTTCATTCGTTTTGAAGTTTTTTCATGAACTGGCCTTGAGAACTCGACTTGGAATGGAATTACTAAAAAGTTTTTGTTAGAACTTCATCTAAAATGATTTAAAAGGGGAATTTTTCAACTGTCAAACAATTTCTTAGGGTTGACAGTATAATTGATTTTAATTCAAATATTTTACTCAATGAATAAATATTTCGACATCATTCAGAAGAGCTAGCAGACAAGATATTGGCAATTATAGGTTAGTGTCAGGTTGGCTAATGGTCCAAATGTAACTGGAAATCAATAGTGTAGAACTGAGATTTGATAAATGTTATTTTCCAACTTGTGTACACTTACCAAGAAAATACCCCTTTTTTGATCCTTAACAGCAACATTAAAGTAATAGACGTGTCCTTTTACTGTTAACATGTTCAAATGCAAGGAAAATGCATTTTTTAAATGAATGCTTTCAACGTAAAAATAATTTTATATTATAAAATAAAATATAAAAAATAGTAAGTATACGCCAGAGTGCACAAATGAATTTTGTGTTTAAGTTTTCATCGAAATTGTCTGATCATTTCATTTTGCAATTAATAAGTGAATAATGTTTATTATTATTGTTATTTTAAAGTTCTTGATTTAACTATCCATCGAATATTATAGAAAATAGAAAAGTTTTCTAAGATTATTTACATGAAACAAAAAATTAAAATAGAACAAAGTTTATGGTAGCAGAACAGTTCTTCCATATCCATTATCTATTTTTAATTTGATGAAATGACTCTTTCCTCCGAAAAAAAAGAAGACTTTTGATTTTATAAATCACTATTCAATATTTTGAATTTTAAAAAGGGATTTAGAATAAAAGAAACTAATATTCGAACATCCATTATTATACGTAAGTCCTTCTAATCCCCCGACTTTATACTCATACCCATTTAGAAATCCTTATGTTTTTGGTTCTTTGAAATTCTTTTTTTAAATTTTGCAAAACCTTATTCCAGTTTTATGCCACTACCCTCGAGTTTTTGTTTTGAAGAAAATTTGCAATCATTTTGTATTTTTTATTTTTTTTTTTTTCGTTCCAAAAAGCAATACCTTCTCGTATATCAAAAATGTTCATCCAACCTCCAACATCTGCATAGAGGTGTGTACTATAGTACTCTAACTCTTGATAGTCCTTTTTCAGTGGGTGTCCTTATACATCCTTCAATATATATGCATCATTTTTGATTAACTCCGAGCTAACTGCAGCACACCAAAACCCAAAACCCAAAACACAAAACACGACGCTATTTTTATCGAATGCCAACCATATTGGTCCAATCGAGTCGTCTTGTTTGTGTATGCAAATCATCATCAGCAACACATCCAAGGCATCAAGGACGAGATGGAAAAAAAACGTCTGACTATATAGGAACGAAACTAGCGCAGAAACACACACAAGGAGTGTTTAGAATTTTTTCCTGTCACTATTCCGCACCCACAAAAGAAAAACTATATATGGAAGAGGAAAAATGGAAAACATGAGAGAGAGAAAAAAAGCGGCATCCTTTTGTCCTTACCATAAAGCTAAGTGCAGCACAGCAGCAGCATATACTATAGTCTTCTATGGTCCAACTCCTGCTCGACATCGGCTCCGGCTTCGACTCCGACTGAACAGCGAGGAGCTATAGCTTCATGCTCCTTACGAGTATGTGCATGTGAGTGATTCGATTAATCGCTGGAAGTTTTGTTCATTTCATCCTTTTTTTTCTTTAATTTTTTTTTACTTGTATAATGTATATGCAGCGCAATTTATAGAGCCAAAGGTACTCCATTTTGTACTCTCTAGAAAAGGATACTCTTGGCGCTCGTCCTGCCTGGCCTTTGAGCGAGTGAATGTCCAATATCCTGTTTGCATCTTCCTTCTACTATACATCGCTGCCGTCCGTTCGCCGTCGTCGTCCTTCTAGGGCTTTGTTTTTATTGACCCATTTGGAGTAGGTAGGTGGTGTGTGTGATGCAACTAACGCGATATCAAAGGAAACTAAGCCTTTTAGGGATAATGAAATTGAAGGCTTTATGCTGCGCGATATGGAAAAAGGCTGCAAAACAAGCAAAATGGGTACAAAAAAAGAAAAAAAAAACGGGACAGCATCCTTTGAGTTTGCTGCGTTTGTTTTGGGTTTTGTGTACTCCTATATGTGCATGCCCTGTCCGTCTCTATATAGTATACCAGTTCGAGTACGAGTATAGTGAAAATGACCACGCCGCATCTGTACACATAAACACCAGGACGAGGTATATGCAATGGGTTTTTTCTTTGGTCCTTTTGTCAAGGATTTCACGTACACTTTGGATGCTGGCTGATGGGTGTTTTTTGTGTGCATACTCGTATGTGTACTCAATATGCAACGAATAGCAATCAAAGGATGCGGGCGTCATTCGTTCGGATATGTATGCTCTGGTGTAATTTTTTGGATTTCAGTCTTTCGTTTCGTTTCTTTTTGTTTTTTGAGTTTTTATCGAGTTTTTGTTGTTGTTGTTGTTGTTGTAATATTGCTTTGCATTTCCTATGCCTTTGATGGAAAAAATGGTTTTAATTTTTTTTGTTTTTGGATCTTCGTTTTTAATTCGAACAACTCAACAAGCAAGTCCAAGTTTTTGCATTGATAACCAATCAGGAAATATTATGGGTGTGTCCAGATGAGAGGGTATTTTTTAAACGGTCGACTGATGGACTGAATGTCGATGGGGTATTGGAGATGAGGGATTATGCAATTAGTAAAAAATAATGGAAAACAGATATTGAAATGCGGAAAATGGATCACTATTGAAAATTTGGGTTACTAACGAACAAACTTTTTGTAGTAAGAAATATTGACAGAAAAACTCATAGAAAAATTGAATAAAATTTAACAAACTGTCACTTTGAAGTTTGACAGGATTTCTTGTGGATTTTCACTTTAATGATGTCATAAGCAGAAAGAACAGGTTTGTTCTCGAAAGTCAAACTTAAAAAATTGACCAGCGACAGGCAATAGTCTCTAAAGAGAATCTGAACTTTAACTGTCACTTTGAAGTTTGACAGGACTTCTTGTGGATTTTCACTTCAATGATGTCATAAGTAGAATGAACACGGTTGTTCTCTAAAGTCAAACTTCAAAACTTGAAAAGCGACGGTCAATAGTCTCTGAAGAGAATCTGAACTTTAACTGTCACTTTGAAGTTTGACAGGACTTGTTGTGGATTTTCACTTCAATGATGTCATAAGTAGAATGAACACGGTTGTTCTCGAAAGTCAAACTTAAAAAATTAACCAGCGACAGGCAATAGTCTCTGAAGAGAATCTGAACTTTAACTGTCACTTTGAAGTTTGACAGGACTTGTTGTGGATTTTCACTTTAATGATGTCATATTAGTAGAATGAACACGGTTGTTCTCGAAAGTCAAACTTCAAAACTTGAAAAGCGACGGTCAATAGTCTCTGAAGAGAATCTGAACTTTAACTGTCACTTTGAAGTTTGACAGGACTTGTTGTGGATTTTCACTTCAATGATGTCATAAGTAGAATGAACACGGTTGTTCTCGAAAGTCAAACTTAAAAAATTAACCAGCGACAGGCAATAGTCTCTGAAGAGAATCTGAACTTTAACTGTCACTTTGAAGTTTGACAGGACTTCTTGATAGTTTTCAATTTTAAAAAGTCATAAGCAAAATGAACAGGGTTGCGCTAGAAAGTCAAACTTCAAAACATGACCAGCGATAAGGAAACCTTTATGAAATTTTGAAGATTCTTAAGGCTTTTTCGATGAATTTGACCAGTTTTTGAAAGGTTTTCTTTAAATCTTGTTTGAACCTGTATAGTACGTCAGATACGTCAAATTGCTATCCCCAGTAAGTGAAGATTTTATAAGCAATTGTGACCCTCAAGACTTTCTTGGAATCAAAGCTTAGAGATCATCGATTTATAATGATATCAAAAAGTGAAATATAGAACTCTCTCAAAAAGATCCGGATCCGCTTATCTTCCAATCCCGCCCAAAGCAAATTCAATTTTCCATTTAATTTCAAGCTTCCTCTTAAACTTCATGAGTGAACTCGATAATAACTTCATTGTCTTGTAATTCCTTGCCACTTTTTCAATTCCAGTATCATTTTGGAAATCAGTATGGCTCCCAAATCCCAATTTTTCTGATTAACAATCGTTCCACGTTTTTTTTTTTTTTCTCTAAAATAAGTCGTTTGTCACGGACCACTAGTGTTTCTACTTGATCTTCATTCTGAAAAGGTCAAAGACAAAAGAAGTCAAGTGCATCTGGCCGTGCATCATCATCAGCACCATCATCATCATCTAAGTCGTCGTCGTCGTCATCGTCAAAGGCATCATCGGAATCTAGCATCGAAGCAGCTATACTTACACTGTACAGCAGCAGCCAGCATCCGTGTTGTGTGAGTTAGGGAAATAAATCCCCAATAACTAAGGCGCACGTTTTACCGCTTGATCTCGATCCTCGAAGAAGAAGAAGCAAGAAACATTAATACAATTTATACTAAGCACACCAGAGCTTCGGCATCAGAGATCTCGAATCTCATCCACAAAAATGATGGCTGCAACACACTCAACTTGGCTGGTAGCTGGCTGCAGGCACCAGCGACGGGCGGCAGACGGCATAATCTGCTCCAAATCACAAAATTGCTTATTAAACGTGCCAAGGTGCCTCGCCACATAGAAAAGAAAAGATCTGCTGCCGGGTGTTGTCGTCGTCGTCGTCATCGTCGTCGACTCCATTCTCACTGGACGTTGCTAAGTGCCCTATCAGATTTCAAGAAGCATATCGAATCTGTCCAAGTCCAGAGTCTCCTTTTGGTGCAAGATAGTGGCAGTGGCACCAGCTTTTGCTAAAACGAGCATCAAAGTGTAAACGTGATAGAACGACCTGCCGAATGTTCCGCAAATGTGATCTATCCGATGATAGATGGCGGTATAGTATGTCGATTCGGTAACGAAAAATTGCCACTTCCTGATGATACTTATACCACCTCGCGTCGTCGTCACCACCTTCATCCTCACCACCACCATGGATAGGTTGAGGATAAATTTTGTGGTGAAAGATCGTGTGGAATAGTCCATCAAGCTTAGATATGGATACCTAGTGTATATAAGAAGTCCGCTTGAGGTCAACAATCGGAGTAGGTATACGAGAATTCAAAAGTGGTCTGCATACACTCAAAAGAAAAGTACAGAGAAAACCAATAGGATGATATAAGAAAGTAGGCGTGGCATAAGAAGGTGTCGTAAAAAATTACACACGAAGTTACTGTTTTAACATAATTTTAATGAAATTTAAAACTGACTTTAAAAATGTTAAACACAAAAGCAGAGGCTATGGGCAACTGGAACAATTGCTTTTTTCAAGTGAGATTTATGATAAATAGGGCGTGTCAGTGGGCGGGAATTTTATACACTTTGTAGTGCAACTGAAGTAGAACAAAAATAAATATCACCAAACGCAGCCTCGAACCTGTCAACTGTCAACATTTGTTTATTATTTTTGCACCACTTAACTGCCACTTACATTTCACAATCTGAAACTTTATCTTCATTTTAAAATGTACTTTTATTACTTTACTGACTTATTTTTGTTCACTAATCCGTTGTTGTTGTGTTCCCTGTTAAATTTTACGGTTGTGCGTTCTCTAACCAAATAAAACCACGACTATAATTTTCTCATCCTTATAGCTGTCATCTGTCAGCTGTCAATAATGGTTCAGATGAATGTTCCATTATGACTTAATTTTTTATTTGGTAAATTCAAAAACGGTTTTATTAATTTTGAAAGTAATTTTTTTTCAGTGTAGTTTTATAAAACAACAATCTAAGTCGAATTAGAGCAGCAAGCTTCCTGGCGAGCAGATTCAGATGTTGGTTCCCATGATTTGCCATAAGTCTGTCGGTAGCGGCAGACTGATTGCACACAGACCCGAGCAATTATCTATTCTCCCGATCTGAATTTGATTTTGGAAGCGATTTGAACTTGCGAGGTCAGTTTAAGGCATCCCAGATTCAGCAGCGCAGTCACTATAAGTTGGTGTTTTTGTTGTTGGAGTTGTCGTCGTTCGTGGCAATAAAGTTGCCGTTAACATAAAGATACTCTATAGATGTAAGGTATACAGACACATACAAACGTCGTACCGTTCGTCGGTTGCGTCGCGTTGAACCGTCGCGTCCGCGTCCTGCAGTTTTTCGAGCTTCAAAGTTGTAGATCACGATTTTTCAAGTGAATCCCCGGTAATGGGCCCAATTTAAGGTGCACTTCCCCGATAAAGTTGTTACAAAGCACCTTCCATGTTGGTCATCATCATTATCGTTGTGGTGCATGTTGGATAGTTTTGGTGCTTCTCTTCCTATCCATGCTCCAGAGCCAGAATCTCAAGTGAGAGCTGCAAAACTCACTGCGTAAACTCATTTTCCAAAGATCGTGGGTGTTAAGGGGAATGATGATGAAAATCCTCTACATACCGGTTCAACTAGAGTGCAATTACTTCAATTACCTGGCATTCGAGATACTCGTACTACATATATAAACCTGGCCAAATACTCGTACTTGGATGAGAAAGAAGATGAACCAAGTTAACAAAAGCTGGAGAGGAAAAAAATGGTCTTGGAAAAAGGAAAAACTATATGAGATGTGCGCACAAATTCGAGTCGCGATTCACGCGGAAAGAAAATTACAGAAATTATTTTCGGTCCCTGGGTCTGGTCTCGGAGGAGGGTCTGACGGACGGAATTGTACCAGAGATCGAACTATGCGCGGAGTTAGGCAATTTCCAGCGATATCAGCTGCAGTTGCATCAGCAACCATATAACTGGACACTGATGGGAGGCGGAGGTAGTTTGGAGTGCAATATGGCTGGACGGTAATAGTGCTGGTGGTGGTGGTGTGGGATGACGAGGACGACGATGAAGTTCGCATGGTTGCTGTTAATTTGTTTTCTCGCCAAAGATTGTGGAACGGTGATAATTTGGGAGTTCCAGTTTTTGTGGACACGCTCGAGATGATGCGATGATGGTGTGATGGTGCGGAATTTAGAGCGAGAATTTCAACTTGCGTTTCGCGAAATCTAATCTACGTATACATAAGTTTGTTTGTGTGTGTGGATGTGCAGCAGGAGTATAAGGAACTCGTAGAGGATAATGGCTGGGAATTTGCTAGGATTCTTCGTAAAGTGAGAAATCATGACCAAAAGTGTTGTTTGGAGGAAGAGTGATTGAATTAGGACGTGATTGGGAGGAAACTTCCTTGTTATGCCTTTATTTGCTGCGTAAAGTGAAGTACGTATGGATAAAAGATCAGGGACTAAGAACGTTTCACAAAAAAATATTAAACTCCAAACTTGATAGAAAAAACATACAACCGGGGGCAAATTTTGACAGATGACAGCTGTTTCGGGCTCCGAGATGAGATGAATAAAATCTGAAAACAATCCAAGGCTGGAACTTGTTTTTTATAGAAAAAAAAAATTTCGTTAATTTCTTGCATCGCAAACGGCGTTTAAGTTAGCTTCAAAGTGACATTTAAAATGAAATATTATATGAAAGTAATAAACTGTCAAACTCTATTAAAAAATTGCTTATAATTTTGTGTTAATTACAACTCAACCTCGAAATTTATTCTATGTTTTTTGTTTTTGTCTTTTTTTTTCTTGTCGTTAATTGGTTGCGACTAAATAATTCTTAACATTCCACTTTTTTCACTAAACGTTACTCATATAAAGATAGAAAGCAACCCACTTATAGGTTAGATGAAATTACTTCTAACATAGAAAACATAGAACGATAAAATTCGTTTTGGAACAACTTGTCAACATGAGCTTAAATACAAATTAATAAATCATATGGTTTAGCAAGTCTTTAAAAAAACATAGAAAACATCGCATGACAAATTTGAAATTTTCGAAAGCTAAATGACTGGAAACTTACCACCAACTTACTTTTTGACCGATTAATGCTGTTTTGCTATGAAAGACCTTGCAGAAGTGGTCCTTAAAAAGGACTACAAGGACTAGCATAACCTTAGTAATCTTTGTATATTACTATTCTTTCGCTTTCCAAGGTCACAAGGCTCATAGTTATTCTTGTTTTTAAATGAGAAAGGATCCTTATCTTAATTTTAATGTCAACATGAAACCATCTTCATCGTTTCCCCAGGTTATGTAAGCCTATAACCTATTCCCATTCTTACCCTGGTTATACAACAAATTACGATGTGCGAACACATTAGCAGGTGAAACTCTAATTTATTATTCAACTTCCAACTTTAAGGTACCTATATGCATGAACGTTGAACAGGTACCCTCTTGCGTCTTGTGTTATCGTGTTTTTGAAAACCTTCAAAAACATCTTCCACCATAACGTCGACTTCAGAGCCTTCTATAGTCGTATGCACAGATAAAGATGCAAGCCCACCATAGACATTCATACATAAGTACTAATCGCTTGCAATAATTGCTCGTGATTATGAATTCATCATCATCATCATCGTCTTGATGCAACATAAACAATGAGGAGTCTGGGTTTGACATAAAGATATGCAGATGCAGTTGCAGATACATGTTGATATCGTTGCGAGCTTCCACCACTCTAGTCAGAAGGAAAGATACGAGTATCTCGCGAATACATTACTATACATCGCATGACATCGCATGTACTCGTAGCGTAAGTTTATACCAGAGTGTGTGTGTGTGTACGAGTATCTATGCAGATCCGACCTCATCACGCGGTTTAAATAATTATTAAAGCCAATTACCTGCGGTCTCATCAATTTCACTTGCAACACAAAACAAATTGCTTCGACCACGATAGATTGGAATAGCTTATACGAGTACCTATAGATACTTGTATAAATTCAGCTGGGGGGGAAGACGTTCTTAGCTTTCTGAATTTTTTTTCTTTTGTTCCTATCTGCGAATGTAACTACTCTCGGGTATAAGCTATTCCAGTGGATTTGCATATATGCTCGAGCTGAGAAGCTATTCGCAAATCATCCCCGTGCAGGTTGTGTGAGTGTGTGTGTGTGTCAAGTCTACCTGAACTCCTAGAGAAGACACCTATAACTCGTTGAAGCCTCGCGAGGATATAAAACCCATGACAACAACAAATGTGACGCCCTATTCTCACCTGGCACATGGGCTTCCATCGTGTACCTACATACTTTTGGCTGAGATAATGAATAGATACATGCAAGGAATTATTAGTTACGCTCTCACTGACTTCTTTTAAATATGACGCGACGACGACGATGACGATGGAAGACCTGCACAATGCGAAGGCATTAATTTTATGCCAGTAATTAGACACCCAAGACCCAACACACAGGTTGGGTTATTACAGCTTGTCTGCACTTAAAGACTTACGTTAACGTCTAGAAAAATATGATTAACAAAAATATGAAACTATTGAAATGTACATTCCGAAGAAATAAATAATTAGCAGTTTTGAATAGGGTTAACAATTTTTTTTTTTAAATATTACAAATGAGTCCAACATGTGAAAGGAATTTATACAAAATTTGACGGCTCATATTTTGGGTGCTTCATCCGTCAAATGGATTGTCAAATAGCATCGCATCTATCCGTATCATCTATGAGATCAAGGTCAAATGCGTTGGAGGTGTTGGATAGTTAAAATTGCAAAACAAACTAATTTAATAAGAAAATTACGTATACGCCTGAGTGCACATTTTTTTTAAAATTTCATTTTTAATCTGCATCCAAGTGATAAGAATCACGAAACTTGTTGTCAGTTGCGTCGGTGGTGTAATGGTTAGCATAGTTGCCTTCCAAGCAGTTGATCCGGGTTCGATTCCCGGCCGACGCACATATGTTTTTTTGTCAAAGAAATCGATCGGAACCAATCAATCAAACTCAAACCGCTCAACTCCATATCCAGTCCTGCCTTTTTCTCGCTAACTTAACCTACATTTATTTTTTTAATAACTTTATATCATATGCGGCTTTAAATAAGAACAACAACTCAAATCATTCACAATAGGTAAAAGTGGTGGAACATATTTAAACGCTTTACCCACGTTCTGAACCACACCACCGACCGCCGCCGCTGCCGACGATGCGATACTCTTATCATACAACATGAATGGAATCAACAACAAATAAAAAAAAAAAAATAAAAAATATCCTATACCTTTATGGTGAATTCCAAAATATCGACCATTGAAACGTCACTCAAACTGTCACATTGATTGGTCTAACAAGTGAATGCACTTGAGCCACTTTGCGGACACAAAAATAAACCAACTTAGATGCATGTAGTATCAGCACAACGACGACGACGCGGGGCAGGTATGATGGTGTGGCACCGCATAAACCTACAATACACACAACACACATATGCGACAGGCATACGTAAAAGCATTTCCCTGTTTCCAATAATTTTCATATCGTAGTCGACGATGACTACGACGACGACGACGTTACTCGGTGGCGTCACACAATGCAGAATGTCATTTAAGAGAGCAGTACGGTTATGCACCGCACCATATTTGATAAAATTTCCATCTGATAAACATATATAGATGAGGTATGAGGTAGGGGTAGAATTTATTTTCGTCGTAATTACGACAACGATGAGCAGCTGTCAATTGCGAGTTATTATCTGTCTCAATCAAATTTCGCGTATCTCTCTCGTATGTCAATTTAAATTGCCAATAGCAAACTATCAATTACGCATCTTCATTTTATACCTGGCAAACACACACCCCCGCGTTAAAATGTCACTTTGACGTAAATTATGTGCCCACCTCACATAATCTATTTCTTCGAATGACAGTTGTTGAGGAGCAGCGCGTTTGTGTTCGCGTTCGCGTTCTCGTTCTCGTTCTAATTTACGCATTGCACAAGAAGTAAGAAGTAACCTCACGCGCATATTGAAGAGCAAATAAATCTCAGCGTTAGGCGTCAAAGAGCGCCGAACTTTAATTTAATCTGCGCACGACAAACGCATTAATTATCCTTAAAAAGAGGCAGTGCAACAGGGACAGACACATAGACACACAGACACATGTAGACAGCAGCGTGATACCGAACCGACAAAAAGGTGGCAATTTCGCCCCTCCTCACCCCTTGACGACACCAGAGAATGTGCCCTCTGCAATCGTTTGCGGTTACAATTGGCCCACTCGCCCAACCGCCCAACCGCCCAACGACCATCAGCCATGGAATAAATCCGTAACCGCCAGGCAATGATTCTCTCTCTTAAACTTCGTGGACTGGCGATTACGTTTCATTAATTTATTTGCCTCTGCATCACGCCGCGCACAAAATGCGTCGTCAATTGACAGTTAGTTGTAAGTAATGTAAAGGTGAGCTGGGCTGCGTTGCAGTGTTAAGCGCATTGTCCATATTATATTATAGTGTAGCACATCGCATCGGGCGGAGGCGGATGAAGAAGCGACCGACGACGACGACGCTACGACGACGTACGTTGCATTTGCGCAATTCAGTTGCGGCGGCGGCGGCTATTCGTTTCATTGAGCGGCTCTTTTGTGTGATGGTGAATAGCATAAATCTGTCACATGAACGTGTGGTGGATTTAATAGTGGCCGTCATTGTGGTCGGTGATTGTCAAACAAAGATGGCACCACATCGCATGTCAAGTGTGAAAATGCGTGCGAGTGCGACCATCATCGTTGCCCCGTCACCGTCACCGTCACCGTCACCTTCGTCTTGGCCGTCACCGTCGCCGTCTTCGTGTCGTCGTTGCACACCTAATTGGATTGTTCAATGGATAACGCGCATCATGTCGCATTAATTGACATTTAAATGACATTTGAGGGGGGAAATCGAATTTCAAATTCGAAACGAATTATAAAAGAGCAAAGCAAAAGAACCCATCGCACCGGCACCGGCTGCTGCCGCTGGGTTGACATTTAAAATGGACACAAATGCGAAGCCTCCATCTACCGCAATACAATGGCTGTTGTGGCAGGTTGCGGTTGACACACAAACATAATCCACAGCACGTGTCTCAATTTCAACATTGTTATGCTCTACTTAATTCTGCCACATTTCCACCCTGAATATTTCACTTCAATTGACGGAAAAGAGTGAGAGACCACCCCCGACATTATGTACTGTATACACAGTTACACCTTCCTTGTACATATTTTATTCCACACTGGAATGGAGTGTGTGGTTGTTTTGTTCCGTTTTTTTTTTTTTTTTGACGTAATTTCCCTTCTGTCAATTTGTGTACTTACTTTAATTTTAGTTTTCTTGGTGGGGTTCTTTTTCATTCTTGTTGTTTCCATTGGATGCGCCGCAATTATTGCATTGAACGGGTAAATGTCAATTCACGCAAAGCCATTATAATAAACGTCACAAAAGTGTGACTGTGTATGTGAGTCTATGATGATTATGCTCCCCCTTTTTTTACATGTACATATGTATGATAATAATGGACAATTAGCGCCATTTGTGGCGCTTATTTGCACTAATGGCCGGGAAAATCGATTATTCGTTGGTCTCCCTCTTTCGATTTGTTGAGAAATGAAGGGTCAATGAAACGTCAATGATTAAGGTCGGAACAAAATTTTTCGATATGGGTGTGAGTGAAATTTGTTGTCAAAAACGGATTTTTGACGTTTGAACTACATTTCACTTCACTGTGTTACGAGATAAAGGCAAGTTTTGAATTTCGAACTGTTTGCAAAGTAGTTGTTCGCAAATGTCACATGTTGTGATATAGTTTTACTAACATTAGACTGTCATCTGTCATTTTTATTCTAAGGGGTTTTAAAACGTCAACAGCATGCAGGAGTCCAAATTTCTTTCTTTTCGTTTCATAATATTTTTAGTTTTCACATTTATTTCAAAATCCATTACTAACAAAATATACATAAGTCAAATGTATATTTTTATTTCTATTTAGTTATTCTCCTATCATTTTTTTCCAATATCTTCCAATACACATCGATTTAAGTTCAATTCTTTTGAGAATACTCTGCGTTCTTTTTACTATGACTTTTACTATTACTATACTATCTACAACTCTACTATTTTTAGTGTTTTAGTGTACTCTTGAAAATGCGGCCCCAATTTGAAACAAAAAACACGTCTGGCAAAGTGACGAAGAGGACGATCAACATGGCATATTTACAATTACTCTGCCATGGGCCAAAAAAAAACCCAAAACCATCAAAAATAATTTCAAGAACATAAACGTAGAAATACCCATCTAAAATGACGAGACGAGAAGAGACGAGAGGAGTAACGACGACGACGACGGTGACGATGGAAAGTAAACTTGCTATCCATTACCCAGCTCCTGTTTCCATGTTTTTTCTTGAGTCCGGGTTGGAAAAAAAGGAGTACATACTCGTAGGTACGATTTTGCTTGTTTAAGTCGAATTGAGTCCGTTGAATGAATGACAGAAGAGTAAGGGAGAGGGTGACGGTGAGTAGGTAGGAAGGAATAAATAAAAACAAGACTCATCCACACCTTTTTCGTACTGAATTTGTGAAAACTTCGACACAACACCATTCGCCCAAACTACTCCCATCATCACCTCGTTTAAAGGGTGTTTCTAAAGTAACGTAAACGTTAAGTTATATTGTATTCAAATTTCAACTCCTTCAAATGTAATTCCGAGGATTGAAAACCAAACAGATGAAAGGGCACCGTGACATGACCGTCAGGCTCTTAGACGCTACTATCTTTACACGGGGACAGATTCAGCTCACGATCCGTTTTTAACATTAGAAGCAATACTCGTACAATCAGGACTTGGGCAAGAGAAAATTTTATTTTTATATCACAAGCGGTTTCTGAGATACAGCACTTCAGAATCAGGTCAAAGTATATGAATATTCTTGCAAGAATTAAAAGTATAGGTCCTAAGTGGCTTCCTTGAGGAATACCAGAGTTAGCATGGAAAAATAAAGCTAGAGTGGACCTACAGCGAACTTTGAGGTAGTGGCTTTCTAATAAAGAAGATATCTATTTCAAGAAGGCCTGAAAGACTAAAGAAGAGTATAATTCTATGGGAAATTTCCTCCGCTTAGTTCTTTTGAAACACACTGTAAACAAAATCCATACACAACACACACAAAGCACAAACCCTGAGCCTTCTTAATATTATAGAGGTACCAACGTTTTTCGACATTAATTCCTTTTTTCTAGGACGATATCCTGCTATAGCATGTTGGGTATATGGTTTACAGTGATAGACTTGAATTACAGGATCAGTCACTCGTACATAAGGACATTTACGTTTTGCAGGTTAAGTTCATACCTAACCTATTCTCCTATATGCATATTTGTAGACTTCCAGCGAAAGTTTCATCCGTCCTTACCAATTTTTGTATTTGTGTGCGTGTGTGTGAGTGTTTATTTATAAACCAAAAAGGATAGTAATATTTATACGGGTGTTTGTACGTATGTATGTGTCTTGGTATGTATTTTTCTTTCCTTCAATTTTTCTCCATCATCATAATCATCGTCGTCGTCCTTGCAACTCCTGTCCATCAGATTGGTCGTTACGTTTCGCATCTCCTTCAGTGCACACATGTTCTGTTTGTATAGACCTTATCTGTGTATCCTGTAATTTTGGGAGTCCTGAAAATGTAAGTGTGTGTACGTTAGCATTTGTTATAGAAAAAATTCCTTTTTTTGTCGCTGAACATTTTTGAAAGTCATTGAACCTTTCTTCTATAAATTCTATACCTTTCCTCGTATAGGACCTACCTTTAAATGCGAGGCCAAGGAGCAGGAATGGAAGCTTGATGGCCTGGCAATTTTAAGCTGGAAGAACGCCGCCGCTCTGCGCCATCCACACCGACCGGTGGCGTTGTACTTATAGCAATAAAACACATGCCACATGAAAGGCGACTGTCATTGAGTCCTTTTTCTTTTTTTCTTTCTTTTTTTAAGGGAATTTAATATCCTTTCATTTTATTTCTTACAGGTGGATTGTGTTTTGGTTGAGATGATGGAGGTTTTATGTGGCAATGGTTCTGGCCAGAGCTATACCTGGATAAAATTTGCGCCTCGTCGCGTGGATATCCTTTTTTTTAGTTAGCTTAAGATTCTTTGAATGGATTTTTAGTGGATTACATTTTTTTATATTCTTTTGTAAACAGTGGGTTATGTTCAGAATTTATTTGAGTGGAACCCCTTATACTCCTTTTATATAGGTTCACACACATTTTTTCCTGGTGTATGTATACATACATTTTTTTTGTGAGCAATCAAAAGTAAATTTATATGATATCTAGGATTCCTGCTACATATAACATACGTCGCCATTCATAGGTTGGTATGGTTTTTAAGCTCTCGCATGCATATTTTGTGCGTCTGGTAAGGTAAGGGCTTTAGATCCTTAAAAAAAAAAGACCGGATGTACATTTTTCTTTTCAATTTTAATTTGCAGGGCCTTTCCAGTTAAAAATTCAATGTTTTGTTTTAAGTGTCATAAAAGGGCTATAATTAATTATTTTTTTTAATTTTTGAAAAATGTAAGTATACTTACTTTGCCTTACAAATCTCTGGAGATAGTTTGGTAACCAGGTAAAACTTTCAACTTTCAACTTCAACCGTTTAAAATCTAAATTTTGAAACTTGTACTCTTTAACATTAGATTTTATTCCAACTCTAAATTCTGTGATCACAAAGCCCAGAATAATATTCATCATTGATAAATATTTTTTACAGAACTTAATTGATTATTTTAGGTACGAAGTACAAACTTATGAAGGTGTTAAGAGGGGTTTAAAGTTCCGTAAAAAAATTAAGTTAACATTACCTTTCTAATTATATTACTATTATTTTCATCTTAAACAGATTGCATTTATAAACTCTATTTGGTTTTTATTAGCAAATGCGGAGTTCCACAGAGCAGACATTACGGGCCACTTCTTTTACTAGTAAAACATTTTGTATGTGTTGTATATGTTATTCGATATAGAAGAATCTAAAGTGTCCTACTATCCAGCCTAGCTAGAGCAAGTAATTCATGATAATCTAGTACGTTTTAAGACAACATTTGGAATCCGTAAAGGGAAATTATGTTAGTTTAACAGTTTTTGAATAAAATCAAGACAAAAAATTAAAAGAGGATAAAATCAGTTTGAAAGTTAATTCAAGTTCTTATAGCAAATCTACTATTGATCTACTTGGCTGAATGGTCTCATTGAATTTGTGGAACGCAGTCATTTCAAATTCAAATAAATTCAAATTACAAAATGGATGATGATTGCATTCAGTGTCAATTATGTGATTTAGCTTTCAGAATGAATGCATTCGAAATAAAGAAGGTTCGTTTGTTTATGGTTCAATCTGAAGACAATATAATTTCAATAGCGTTAACGTCTTCATTTTGACAAATCCCATTCTTAAAATTTTTTGTTAAAAGAAAAATTATCAAAATGCCAACACCTTTAGGCTTGAATGCCTCGAGTCTATAGCCATACAATAATATGCACGTTAAAAAAGGAACTTTTGAATTCACTCGAAATTTCAATGGATTCAATAAAATCAATGAGCTTCTAGGTTCTCTTTTATAATTCACATCATTGAAAACGCACTTCCTTTTATCCCCAGTCTTCTCTGCAGACAAAAAAAAATGAACGCCCAACTGAACAAATGTCAAACTGAACAATAAATCAAAAATTCCACAAAACTTCAAGAACTGCATTCATAGAAGGGGAAACCAAATATTCATTCACCACACCAGACACAGGGGGCGCTTGAATCAATTGAAAACATCCACTTCACCTTGAAAACTCCCCAACATACTCGTAAATGGGATCAGGTTGAAAAAAAAGGAAGAACTAGGTAATCCTTGGAAACGTATACGCAGCAAGCATAGAAAACCGAATCAGTCCACGATATTATGCCTTTGTCACCTCCTGCTGAAAATGTTTTGATTAAAAGTTGAACACCCGAACGCACACCGAACACAATGCGGTACATACGAGTATGCGATATGCGGTACGCCTCGCCTGGCTTAGCGCATTCATTTTAATGCCACTCCGTTGCACCTAATCCTGTGGGCGCTGGAGCTTGATAGAGATGCCAGCCAATGTATAGAAATTATAAGCATGAGCAAGTATACTCCAAGTCTTATGGCAAGTTCAAGTCGGAATACATACATATACTTCGTCTTCGTCGTCAGTCGCGTCATCATGAACGTCATTGCGCTGCTTTTTGGCCCGATGATTGCTCATTTCACTGCGAAAATGTGCCACTAATTGGAAAACGTTTAGAATTTATCGAGGTGTAACCGCAGTTCGCACCAGTCAACTTCAGTTCTCGAGGTTGACGTAAGTCGATATATCAGCTGCGAGGCAGTTAGCGGAACTCGCTGTATTGATGGTGCCACTGCCACAACCAAGCCAGTTCGCCGCGCCATCATCGCAAGGCCAATTCGTAATCAAAGCAAACAAACAAACTTGCAGCCGCCGCTCTGCCGGTTGATAATGATGGATGCACCGCTCTGGATGTGTTGGCTGTTAGTTTTCATGCCACAATAACGGAGAGAGTAGTTATTAAAAGACCCACCAGGGGGACTATAATTCGAGAAAGGATTGCAGGCTTAGAAAAGCACAGAGTCTCTCTTGATTAGGCCTAATGTTGCCATCGATTAAGACGATGACAGGCTTTGCAAATGACTCAATCAAAATTGTGCTAAACTGCAAGGATTTGAGGAAATGCGTTAACCCAGATGAAAAAGATGATTGATCGATTGGAAGGCAAAATTTTATTTGAGTAGAATCTATGCCTTGGGAAAAACGGTATACATATGGACATATGTAAGTTAGAAAGTTTAATGAAGACTATTAAGTGGAATTTTCTTATTTATTAGTCTTAATTGAGACATTAAAGAAAGAAAGTTTGACAGCTGTCACTGAACATTGTCAAAGATAAGTTAAATAGACAAGACAGTTGACGTTTGGTTGTTCAATCAATAATTACTTTATCATAAATGAAATTTGTTTGCCAAATGTTTCTAGACCAGCGATTTCTTAAATTTCAAAAAACTTTTTTTTAAGTTGCCTTCTATGACATTTTGGAAAAGTACATGTAAAAAGAAATTTTAAATTAACGTACATATTTGTAAACGAAAACAAAAAACGATTTTACCAATTTTTACATTTTGATTATTCTAATATACGAACTCCCAAGTGAATATGATGCTACAAAACTAAGTTGCAGGAAACTTGGACAGCTTTTATTTATTTTGTTCTCTTCCTGACTAATCAACTTTTCTTTTACCAGTAACTATATCTTTCAAAAAAAGATAAAAAACAACATATCCATTTGTTACTGTCATTATTTTATTGTAAGTTTCAAATAAGTGTTTCCATCTGTCATTGTGACACTCTCTTTCTTTTCTGATAAAACTCTTTTATTTGCCAATCCGTGATTCCGTCCATGCGCTGCCAAGGAGTAATGCTAACAAAAATCAATAGAAAACAAGAAAAACTTAAACAGTTGCGTAGAGGTCGTGAACAATTAAGATAAGTTGCCCAGTAGTTGTGGGCAACTATTGGTTGCTAAAGTTGCAGGAAAACAAGTTGCATTTACAAGAAAGAGAAAGAAAGGGAATTGTGGGACACAATCTATTCGAATTCCCTCTTTGGGTTAAATTTTACTGACAATCCTAATCCTAACCTATCTGGTCATTAAGTTATCCCCTACTTACCGACATATGTAACTTTTTACGTCGGTATTTCTGAAGTCAAAAAATAAACCCGCATTTTGCAATCTGGCACCAAACTTCCATCTTTTTTTTTTGTCAAAAGAGAGAAAACAGAAAAAGAAAAACAATTATGAACCAGAGAAAACTGTGCAGTCAAAATGAATTCGAAATCCAAACAGAAAAAACTTCCTCATTTGCACTTCAGCGTCACACAGTGCTGCCGCCGCCGCCGTCAATTTTGCGGTTTATATACTTATCTGCTTATTTCCCGTTACCACCAACCCCCCAGGTAAACTAACTGCCCGTCATCGTCGTCGTCGCAGCCGCAGCCGTAGCGTCCTCGTCTTTTGCTTAAGGCTAATTTTATGCCTCTGTGAATCTCTCTTCTTCTTCCAGCCGCAGGCCCACAGCCAGAGTGTCTGACCTTGTTCGCCTCGTGTCTGTGTCGGTGTTGGAGTCGGAGTCGGATTCGACTGTCGCTGCTCGGTGGCTGTGTTTGAATTGTTGTCTCCTGATGGCCCAAAATGTCTGGCAACGGTCTAAGGGGATTCAACTACGCCAACGACGCGACGACGACGACGAGAATGACGATGATAATGATGAAGTCTTTGCAGAGCTCTTTGCTCTTTTAGCTGAGTCTTCTTTTTCTTGAAGCCCTTGTCAAGTTATAGTTCTTCTTTTTTTTATTAAGAATCTCAAAGTGTTTTTCTTTGTTTAATTGACCCGAAATCCGGACATTCTGATTTAAAATGCATCTCCTAAAACACCGTCGCTGGTCGGACGACCTGACGTACATTTATAGTTCAATATCTAGTTGGGGATGTCACATTCTCTTAAAGAAGAGTTTCTAATTTGAAATGAACCCAGAGAGGAATATTGGAGCGCCGTCATCGTCATTCCCTACGAGTAAGTAATTATACTCAGCTCGACGCGACGGGCCTAAAATGGCATTTACTTGGCAATTATTCGAATTGTAATGTAATAGCCTTAGCCTCTGGCTCTGCCCCTGGGACTGGTCTTCCCTGCGACCGATGACGGACGGACGGCCCACTCTGGAACATCGTCGTCGTCGTTGTGGTTATGGTGCACATATAGAAGCGCACCTTAAGTAGCTGCCATGCTCGGTTATCTCCTAATGCGACGCAGCGCATTTGCATGATATCATTCAAATTTGGAATTTGACAGTTGCTGTCATATTTTTTTTTTTTGCATTGCATTGCATAGTGAAGTGAAGTGAATTGCATCGTTTAAAGGCCCATCAGAGTTATGGAAAATACTCTGGGGCTCGTTGGTAATGTGAGTCAATTACCATAAGGAAATGTTTTATGAGACCAAGTTTAGTTGCGTACATCGGCCAAAAGTGGTCGCACTGAGATACCCATTCTCTGACGATTTGCATATCGAAGTCTTGTATCGTGGCATGAGTTTGGAGGAGCAGACTTGCAAAAAAAGAGCACACTACGCTTCTTGTCTGTCAGTTCCAATAAACAAAAGCAACAACAACAACAGCAAAAAACACAGCAACAACTTACATACATTTGCACTGACAGAGGATATTTTTGAACGCCATCATCGTCATATCGCCATCGCCATGGCCAGGGCAGACTGAGGGCAAGAAATTAAAATTTTCCAGACAAAGAAGAAGCCACTAAGGTGTGTAGCGTAAGGGTACGTACCGTACGGCGTACATACATTCCTACCCAGGGAGCTACCTTACCTGCTATATGGTATGCTGCTGCTGATGGTTAAAGCTGTCTTTTGTTTTGATAATGGGCAAGGTAACTATTACAGGACAGTAAAAGTGAGGATGATGGCGTCTGAACGTCAAATGTCAGTTATTTATAAAACCTGACACAATGCTTCACAGAAGAAATAAAAAAAATATACAGAGTTTGATTTATTGCTATTTATATTATTTATGAATTTTTTTAATGAATATTTTATAGCCCGTTGAAAACGTTGATTTGATTTTCAGTTCTGCATATTTTTAATAATGTTTTATTGAAGACTTTGAAGGGCTTAGGTAGATATCTAATTGTTAGGAAATTAAACGACTTATCAAGTGATAAATCAAGAGAATATTTAGCATACGGAACTTGGTAGTCGAATTCCCGTTACTGATGGGTCTGTCATTAACCTCAATATTTATAGAGCTGTCATAATGACTTTTGTTAAAATAATTTTTTAATTTTGAGATACCAGGTAAAGTCTCGCTGGCAATTATTGTCTTACAGTCAGCTGTAAACATTATCTTCACACAATAAATTTCAGACTTTAAAGACCGTCAGGATCGTTCAACTTAAACGAGGGCCGTCAAAAACCTTTCAATTCATCTTATCTCAAGACTATTTGTAAAATTACAAACTATAAGTTCAAAGTATTCTTTTACATGGTAAATATTCAACTTAAATTCGCAAACACAACTCTAGAAAGATCCAGAGTAATAAGAGCACACCAAACTCTCCAATTCAAGATGTCTCAATACTTTTCAAAAAGGGAAAGACTGTCAAGAAAGTTCAGTAAGGGTTAGAGAATATTCAAAACGTGTTATGACTTTACTTTATTACTTACGAGAGTTTAAAACTATTCAAGGTTTTAAAGACATCACAAGTATAAACAAAGAAAACAGACTTCAGGGAAGTTCAAAATAACTCAAGTCATTTCAAAGAATTAAGTTCCATAATTTCTACACTATCAAATTCCATTAAAATTACAAAAGTTGTTCAATATCGAAAAATCTAACAAAAACCCCTCAACAACCACTTTGAAGTCATTTCAAGACTGTGAAGACATTTTGTGCCATTCCAGAATTTTTCTCAAGACAGTTGAAGGCCTAACGAAAGACCTGGACATTTCCAGATCCTAAAGGCTTTTTAAAATTGACAACACTAAAAAAAAAAGTCAAAATCTCTACGACAATTCAAGACCATACAGAAAGTCCGAAATTAAGACTTTGAACAATCAGTGCAACTCGAGACTTTAAGCATATGTTGAAACCTGGAATAGAGTAGTACAAGACATTAATTTGCAGAAACTTCAAAATAGGCACCTGTGCTGTCAAATCCACTTGATGGGCGATCCTAGTAACATGAACTTCATTTTGAAATGTGACACTTCTTATTGTTTTTTTTTTTGAGAATGCTTGCTTAAAATTTGAACTGTATGATAAGCTGTGTTTTATTCACTGCTGCATAGCTAACGCAGCAAAATTTCCCTCGACAAACAACAACAATTTGTTTGCTGGAAAAAAAGAAAGCCAGCAAAGAGAAATGACATCTGTGCTGCTGATATACATAGAAGAAATGCGTGTTATCGTTTTATTCACTTAAATGCTTCACTAGCTATATGCAGCATTGAATAAAACACAACTATAGTATGGGTTAATATGACATTTCTTTGTCCAAGCTTTTTTCAAGATTCTTCAGGTAAGACGTAGTTCAAAGTTCCATATTCCAATCCATTTCCATTCTTATCAACAGTTTCCATACGCTCAATTAAATTGCATATTTCCAAAGGCAGTTAGAATAGTCAACATTAGACGAGAATACTCCCTTGGCAACTTTTTAATAGTTTCGTCATTGAAATAAAAAGTTGTTCATTTTACGCTGCTGCGTTTATGGTGTTGATTGGCTTGGCTTGGAACCGCACAAAACCGTGAGATTGAGCCCCACAAATAAATAATTAAATAAAAAACAACAACGCTGCGATTAGGTGGTAACATTATTTATATAAAGTTAACACACACATGTAGAACTAGACTCGTATGTATGTATGTATGTATGTAGGAAGGTAAATCTACTACACCACTGCCGCCGTTCGTCGTGCAATTATTTGCCGGCTCTAATTAGCGCGAATAAATTAATTAAGCAGTTGCATTTATGAAATTAATGTGCGCTAATAATATGTACGCACATCAGCCTTGGACCAATTTATGGTCTATCTAGCATGTAGCTGCGCCCGTCCGTCCATCCGTCGACCGTCGTCGTCACTTGGTAAGAGACGTGTTCGTCGCCGAGTCGAGCGTTTCTTTTACACACACATAAAATAATGAGACGGTTGCGTGCAGATTCCACTTAAATTAGACACAAACCGACCTTTGTTTTGCATTTAACTGCGTTTATTGCGTTCCTTCTGGGAGGGGCGGAAGGGGTTCATGTATGTACCTGAACCTTTGCGTCTTTTTCTATAGTTTTTTTCTGCTTTATTTTGTTAAATTGGTACCGTTTAAGTGTGTGTTGCAATTTAATGACTTCTTCGTTGCCCCGTCCGTCGGCGTCGTCGTCGTCGGTCGTCTTCTACATTACGGTCGTCTTAGGCGTCTTCAGAGGCTTCGTGGTCGTCGTCGTCATGCCTGACATATAATCAATTTATTTAAATTTGTTTGACGTTTCTCGATGTTTGTTGTTGTTGTTATTTAGTTGCTAACGATGGCCGTATAGTGTTGTTTTTGTTAAACATCTTCCGTTAACTTAAATGGTTTGGCGGTGAAAATTGGCACCTGCAGATTCGTTTTGTCTATAAAGGTTTGATATGGAAGAGTGCAGTGCAGTTCAATGCAGCTCTTACACACTCGTATGCAGACATTGTGGCAGGGAAGGTATCGTAAGCGTAAGGTAGTTATAAAAGTTTTGAAGTGTTAAAATGGGATGGGTAGGGTTGGTATAGGTACATAAGTCATGAATTAATTGTAATCATACTCGTTGTAAGTTGTAACATCTATAAATCTAGGGGAAACATGCTTTTCCTGTGGGAATTAATATATTCTTTTTGAATGCAAAGCAGGTCGTTTACGCAGAACATGTCTTGGACGATAAAACGCAGTTATGATGGTAAAAGAAGTCTAGAGGAAAGGAAATATTTGATCAAAATCGTTTAAGTCGTTTCGAGGTTAACTATAATAAACGGAGTTTTCAAGCAAAGCACTTAAGTTTAATAAAATTTTGAGGCCGAGATGTGGACAATACATTTATTAGTTCGAGTTGAAAAATTCATGAAAATGGAGATCGAGTTGAAATATTTTTGGAAATGCAGAACGAATTGGTAAAAAGTTCTGCTCACTATTGAAATTGAAGCAAAACTTTGGTAAGAAGCGGTTCTTAATTTTCGTTTCTTAAGTCAGCCGCTCACAGCTTAAAATTGTTCACAAAGAAAACACAAACTCTGGAAATAAGTTGCCGGCAACTTTAAGTTCAATATTTTCTTCAAATCATTATACAATTGATTCTAAAGACTATTATTTTGTGTGTCTTCATTTAATAAAAAGATATTAGCAGAAAAAAAAAACAAAAAAAGAAAACCATTAAATAAAAATACCTGGAAGTTGGTGTAAGTTGCCAAGTGGTCGATGACATAATCTAGTGTATTGTTTCTTAGTTCCATTGAATGAAGTTTTCTGTAGAATTCCTATTTAAGAAGACTTCCAAGATTCTTTTGGTCTATAGATTTGAAGTAGGTAAAGTTAAACCATCGTAAATAAATTCCCCTCCTGATGCCCTCTTGTTTCCAAAATAGTCCTATATTCCTACGTTCTTACGTTTTTAATATGATATTATGACAGTACAGACACCACATCTTAACCTATCTCTTGGAAACCATCTAATTTCATCCTTAAAATGTTTCCGACGAACGTTACGTAGGTTACATGCCTGGTGAAGATTGTTTTCGATAATCTCTCTCTAATAAACAGATTTTTTCAAAGCGATAACGCTATAAAAAAAAAATTGATCACACATTCACCATCATACAGTAGAAGTTGGTTGTTTGGGATATTGGTCTATAGCTAGTTGTTGGAAAAGACTGAAGCGCATCATAACATAACAAGTCACATCAGCAGGCACGTTTTTACGTATATAGCTCACGCAGCAATTACTTATACACTATGCTCGAAGGAGGAACATATAACAACGGGCGCGCGCAATAGATCCAGCAAGATGATATCTCGAGACCGTCCTCTACCATCCCATCTCTCACCGAATCCCCAACTCCCGAGTCCAAAAGCCGAAGCCAAATCCGCTCAAACCGGACCGCACGGCCCACCGCATATAAAATACGATATGATGAGAAGAAATCGTGAACTTTTTGTATATATAGAAAGAAGAACGTAATCCAAGACTTGGGCCACGCACAAAATTCCGTAGTCAGCGAGAAAATCTTTCTTAAGACTCCAAAGGAACTATATGGTGATATGGCGCGGTTAATTTGCCACAATTTTTATATACTTGTACACATTTAAAAAAAAAAAGATGGACTGGACCTGAGGATAAGGTGACCACATGAACCAAATTTTAAATTTGAAGTCTAAGGTCTAAAAAGTGGAGGAGGATAAAAATTCCAGATCCAAAAAGACCTCTTATCCCAAAGAAGAACATGAATTTGAAGAATTGGACTTAATATTTTTAAGTGATCCTTTAAGGCGCACTTTTTTCAGTCACCATTCAATCATATTTTAAAGATTGCTTTTGAAATATTTTGATTCGATTC
This sequence comes from Scaeva pyrastri, assembly GCA_905146935.1. Taxonomy (NCBI): domain Eukaryota; kingdom Metazoa; phylum Arthropoda; class Insecta; order Diptera; family Syrphidae; genus Scaeva; species Scaeva pyrastri. The sequence continues at coordinate 8,601,950 of LR989929.1, read as the reverse complement.
TCAAGTATGAGTACTTGTTCGAAAATGGCGCCCAATAAATAAACCTATCGGATGATGTTATAATTTTTGCAAATGGCGTCGTACGTCAATGATATTTTACATTTGACAAACAAACAAGCAGTGAAGTGTGTGTTCTTTCACTGTCAAGCCATCCTCAATCTCAGAAACGAAGAGTGCAACTTGAGTTGTACTCAAAGTACTTGAGCAGATATTCTAACTACTTGACGAGTAATTCAAGTATTTGATCAAAACATAAACATTGAGTAAATAAAGTTCTTAAAAGAAATGTTCATCAGAAGAAAGTGGTACTCAAGTACTTAAAAACAGCTCAATTATAATTTAAGTGCTACTCAAGTACTTAAGTACTCAAATAGTTGTAAAATACTGACTTTCGAGTTTTTGGGTATTCCAATACCGATGGTACTGACCGATACTTCAAGTACGGGAATATTGAAGTACAAGTACCAGTCACGCTATTAAAATATAACTGCTCTGATTAAGACTAGTCTGGTCACCCTAACTCTAAGGCATAACTTAAACTTTTGTTCGCGGATCATGTCGTCGTCAATGCTCAACAGTATTCCAGCCGTATCCGTTCCGTACAGTTCCTTAAACCATGCTTATACTCCCTTCGAAGTAATAAAGCTGGAAAACTCATGACGATGTTATTTTCCTTTTAAAGAGAAGAAGCATCATCAGCAAAAGGGCTTTATGGTCTATATGCCAAGCCAAGCTAAGAACTTCCTTCCTTTTCCCTATCCAGGAGAATGATGGCGCTCTGCGGTTCGGTGTATGTCGCCCTGATGCTTCTTTATATTAAAAAAAAAAAAAAAACTACACATGAAGAATGCGTGCATCTATGAGTCGTGATCATTGCGCACGCTATGATTGAACTGCACGCGGAGAGGATCCTCCTCAAGTCGTCTTCTCGCATTGCCGATTTAAGTTTGGGTATAAGGTACCTTACCTTACCTACTCGTATATGCTCTGGAGCCTAAATAAAACTGACTTAAATGTTATTGTATAAGATGAAGGCATAGGCATCTGCAGGACTAATATAAGATGGAAAAGCCAGCACGGGGTAAGGAGAGAGATTATTATCAAAGGCAGAAAAGACGCGGAGTTTTGTTCACTTTGTCGCAAAGGCCACTGTTTTGTGTTGGTAAGACAGGGTTGCTGTTGTGAAATTTTGATTTATTTTTTCATTTGTTATTTAGACGGATTTTTAAGTGGGTATCGAATTGAATTTAGGGATTGGTTGCAACGGAAAACTTAAGGGAGTATACATTTTGTGAGGAGGCTGAAAATGGGCGTCTTGAAAACGGTATAAGATTAAAAGACTAACAGCTTGAAACTAAAGTGGTTGAAAGAGCTTGCCTCAATACAATATATTTATATGCATCACAATGGCAACCATGGTTAATGAATTAGAAACGGGGAAATCGGGACACATTTCATTTAAAACTTAACGTTCCCACGCACAGAGGCCACACAAAACAAGGCAAAGATCTATAGATTTAGATATAGTAGGTCCACTATAGGAGGTATTATTATATGACCCTGATCCTGACTCCATGACATCGTAAATATGAGTTGAATATGTCGTCGTCGCTTTAAATAATATCGATCGACATGATTAAGCCGCTGTGTACAGCTTTAAAGAATGTAAAGTCGTGTTTAGTGTCATTTTAAATAGTGGAACATTTCGTAAAGTATTTTAAGAGCAAGAATAAGAAATTTTGATATTGAAATATAATTCTATATTTTTAAATGCTTTAAGACTATTCGAGAGTAATTATTGACAGCGGCGTCTTTTGACAGTTGTTGTTAAAATGCCATTTTTAAGGGTTGTCAGAAAACAAAAATAATTTATCGAAACAACTTTAAAATAATCACAAGTAATAAAGTGGACAATAAGGCGTAGCCTTTGATTAGTTGTGGGAATATTGATTTTGTCGTTCTATGTTTTCTATGTTCTTTTCAATCGTTTAACTTTATTCATGTAAAGTTTCTAAATCACTACATCAATCGGAATTAAAAGAAATTTGTATGGCTTTGAGGTTCTTTGAAAGCTATAAATGAGTAGAGTTTGTGTTGAAAAAAATATAGAAAACGTAGAATGACGTGACACAAATTGTGACAACTAATTGACAAGTTTTTAACCAGAGATAATAAACCAGTGTAAACCATTCTACAAAAAATATATTTGGACGTGTGTTTGAAAGTCTTCTATGAATTTAATTTAGCCATAGACAAAAAAAACATAGAAAATGTAGAATGACAAAAATAGTATGTTCATGAATTAAGCACATTTAAACATTTTTGGCCTACGATCTCTTCAAAGTCAAGTGTTAACCGATTTAAAGATTTTAAGCCAACAAATTTAATAGTCAAACAACATCGAAATCATTGGAAAAAATTGGAGATGCCGGGGATCGAACCCGGGGCCTTTCACATGCAAAGCGAACGCTCTACCACTGAGCTACATCCCCTTATAAAATTTATAACTTTCTCACATGTCAAATTTTTCTTTCTTAAGGACATACAAAAAAAATTTAATGCTATTAACTCTGGTAGATTTGCATTGATGACATTGGAACCCGGTCGAAGAGGAATTTTAAAGGAACCTTATAAAATTTTGTAAGGGGATGTAGCTCAGTGGTAGAGCGTTCGCTTTGCATGTGAAAGGCCCCGGGTTCGATCCCCGGCATCTCCAAATATTTTTTTGTTGCACTTTTACACACACACTCTCACGTATACAACCAAATACTTTTATTATTGTTATTTAAAATTATCCATATCTTGTTTTTACCTTATTTTTTTACCCTATAAAGCCTTTTTTATACGTCAACAACCAAACTGAAAACCAGCTGACGAAAGTAAATCATGGTTGAAACGCCCCGTCGCATTCTGGGGGGAATTCAACCGGAAGAAGATGAAGCTTAGTGGAATAGAATGAAATGGAATAGAAAAGCTTGTTGTGTGAGATTCAATGAGCAAAATATTAATCATTTTTGTAGTTTTAGAGCAGAAGAACTCTTAGGTTATTCAGGTTCAAAAATAACTGGCATTTTATAATTTTCTAGGCCTTCCTTATTTTGTTCTATAATTTTTTACGCATCTATAATCAGACGTATCGGTTAAACAAATGATTTCTAACCGTATTTAGTCTTAAAACATTCGTAAAAGATTTATATCCAAACCCAAAGAGATTCTTCATTGCATCAAATTTTATATTCTTTTACGTATAAGAAGATGCAAATTTCAAATCATTCGGAATTCAGTATATTTTTTTACTCAACGCAATATGCGCCTTTACACCGCCCTCCCACTTTCGAGCTCATATATTTTGAACCCAAATAAAAAAAAGCAAACTTTTGTTTTGCATAGATTTTCGCTTGGAAATAGTTTATTAGTAGTTCTTCCGTGACTCTTAACATCAATGTGAATGTCAATGTCCAAAGTACAAGTATTATTGTTCTACGTGAAGCCTCTAGAGTCCCATCAAGCTCCCAAAGTGTAACCATCAGTAGTAGAAACCATCAAGAGCAACCAAACCACATGACTTTAAGTGAATTCGAAATGAGGGACCCTGAGATGTGTGCATCCATTTCTATGGCCATATAGAAAACTAATATAAATGAAAGACAACACAAATGACACATTTCTATTCCGTCCAACGTCATCGTCGAAGTCGTCGTTTGTCAGGGGTGCCTTTTATACAGGGTGTTTCAGACGATTCGAATTGAAAATGTTGGCTTTAAGCTGACAACAGATTGAAGCGAACTCTAGTGGCGATCACGGTAGACAAAAAGACAACGAATAAATGTAAATAAATCATTGACGTTTTACGCCGAACTTAAATCAGTTTATCTAGAAAGTTAATCCGGCTTAATTCTCAAACTCATAATAGAGGACGAGTGAACTGAGTAAGGATTAATTTAATATCGTAATGTCATTTTGACATAACATTGTGTGATGTTCACGAACAAATATTTTTTTTTGGTTGAAAAAAGGAACGCGTACTTTATTTTTAGATGAAATTCAATGGTGAAAATCAGATAGGACTTGTTTTGTTGCATCATTTTATAACCAGAGCTTTAGATTTGTCATTTTTGATAGCAATGAATTTGGCATAAGTAGAGTGAAATGAAACACCCTGTTTGTGGAAGCCTTCAAAGATACGCAACAAAAGCCTCTCACTCAGATTGCCTCTATACGTAAAAAGGATCAGGGCTTGCCATCACTATGAACACAAACTACACACACTTTGGAATACCCGCGCAACTAGAACAACAACAACAACTATGACATTCTCGTTGTCGTCGACCTAAATTTGTTTCCCTCATCCCGATCCCGCTCCCGTTCCCGATACCCATCCCGATTTTGTAGAGAGTCAACTGGACATTAAAAAGTTGGAAAGTTTATGACGGTGCATAAAATTTGCATGTTTTTTTATTTATTTTATTTTATGTTGCGTTTTGTGAAGCTGGAGCTACTACCAACCAGCACTGCACTGATGCACAGCATCTCTGGAGCCCTGGTTCTGGAATACGAGTATATCGGGCGGATATACCGGGCGAGGAACGACAACAGATTTATTATGTATTCTTCATTTATAAAATGCTTTTTGATGTTTTAATCAAAACAGGGATGGGTATGAGGAACTGCCCCATGAGCGACGACGACAAGCCTGCGTTGCACTGTGCTGCGGGACGATATGATGGTTAAAAAAATGCACAGATAAATGAATGAATATAAAGATAGGTTAGGGTAGGAATATGGTGCCATCATTTTGAATTGAGATGAGATGAGTTTGATGTTTTCGATGATGGAACTTTTATTTGGCCTAATGTTGATATAAAAGTCTGAAAAGATAGAATATACTCGTTAGAATAAGGTCGCGTTTGGCGGAGAAGAAAAATTTTAATGTTGATTGATCGTTAAATAAAATGGCCATGTAAACGGGGAATTGTAAACCGTTAAACTTCAGTTTTCGATACAGATTTGGATAACAATGAAATCTCCATATCGAAAAAATTGTATGATGATTTTTCTCATATGGCATATGTCCCTAAAATCAAAGGGGACCGAAGTACCCTGTTTAGTTTTTAAGCACTACACCCTTTTCATATAGAAATAGGTAACGAATGACATTTGTGACACTTTTCGTTGAGTTTTTTTTTATCTGTCATGTTGTATTGAGACAAAACCATACGTCAAAACGAAAAAGTTATTCAGACCAAAAAATCTGGTATTTTAAAAGGATTGGAATCCATCGAAGTCGCTGTCATCTATCATTGAAATTTGACAGTTAATGACTTTGAAAATGATGGAAGACAAACTATATTTTGACAGAACTACATAATATTTTGTTCCAAATGTTACTCCGGAGTCATAAAATCAGTCTTGTTCCTATATCTTTTCAAATGATTCATCTATAAAATTGAAACGTCATCAGTGGAATTAAGAAGTGGACGTCTTATACCTTCATATCCTTAATATTTAAGCCCTAATCAGCACCGCATCTAATTCACAGCTAAAAATATGCATTTTCTTATTTTATTTTTGTTTTTCCCATTAAAAAAAAAAAATACATAAAAAATCTATCTTGCTCGAATGCATCCTGAAAAAAAAAAGAATCCATCTTAATTTAACTTCGCTGCACTAAGTTTGGATGCATATGGACAAAATCAGGTAAATAAAAAACAATCACTTCCGACAGAGACTGTCAGAGCTATTTTGATATTAAAAATTAATGCAGCACTGACTATGGGATCCCCTCCCCTTCTACCTTCTATCCCTGTTCTATTTCATATATAGGACTTCTCCTATGAACTAACCATCAAAGACGAAGCATCGTTCATCCATCCGTTTAGTATGTCCTTTTTTTCCGAAAAATAAAGAAGGGAAGAAAAAAAATGTCTTACTTCTTTTTTGGCAACATGCAGGATGTTAAAAATAATTAACAGCAGGAGAAGCAGCAGCAGAAGGAGTCAACGAAAGAAGAAGGGTTCGTGTTTCCTTCTGATGACGGATACATCTACGAGGAGTATATGTATGTATGTATGAGGGACGTCATCGTCGTCGTCGTCACATGATCGGGTCGTGGGGGGTATAGAGGGTACCCTTTTTATTGACGTTAAAAATGCATTTGCTATTGTTTTTAGGTTCGGCCTCAATTCAAGCCCACTCTTGCATCTTCAGAAGGTGAATTTTCCTTTACCCTAACAACATCACCCTGTCTCTCTCGTACACCCCCCCCCTCCCGCCAACCCCCTTGACAGCCATCGCACATCACAGCCCTCCACCTATACGAAAAGTATTCCATTTCATTTATAGCTTCTTGACAAAAATTGCAACTGGCACGTTGCACGACGAGTTTCTCTCACTCCCCCCCGAAAAACACCGCCCCCCACCCCCTCTACCATATAGTTTTACCTTGGGTTTTCCATAAAGAAGGACGACGAAAAATTCCATTAGCAAAACATCCGCGAGAATATCCCTCGGTCCTCATTAAGAAGTAACCGAAGTGAAAAGATGTTTGGGTAGGTTCTTTCATATATATACTATGTACATATGTATGTTATTTGAGGGGAGTTCCCCCAACTCAGTGGCAGTGGGAGCACTCGGCGAAAAAGTTTCACTTCGTTTTATTTCACTTGCCTTTCTGATGTGATGTGATGTGCTCTGCCAGGACATTCACAAATAATAATAATAAATGCACTGAACCAAAACTTTTTGTTGGAAATGGAAAATTGATGATGCGGGGGGGGGGGATTCCTTCCAAATGCCTGATCTGTTGCCTTGTATAGCCGCCGAAACGGTTGGCGGGTTTGAGTAGAAGCTTTCTCTTCAAAAACCCAAAAAAAAAGTCCACAAAAAAAACAGAATTAAGTTCACCGAGTGTAAAAATGTACGAGTTTTGGAGGGGAGGTGGGTGGGGGTGGGGTGGATTTGCCATATAAGCACATGTTAGTTTTTATTTATTTTTTGTTTTTTATTTTAAAAAAAATTTAATTTTCGTGAGTTTTCGGGTACTTATGCATTCAAGGGTCCTTTCTTGGGTGCATTTCAACCCCCTTCCCTCTAATTCTCTAATTTTTCTTATTTTTGGTTTTTAAAAATTATTATATAATCTGAGTTGTTTTGTCTTTTGTTTTTTGTTTTTTTTTTTTTTGAGTATGGATGTGATGTTTTGTGGACCGAACTCATTTGCACGTCATGTGAATTAAAATGAACAAATAAAATTCTTCACATATTCCAAATGTTTGACAGAGCAGAATGTCAGAATTATAATATCAAAGTGAATCAAAGGATAAGTAAAACAAAAAAGGAAATAGAAAAGAAAGTTTTGTAGGCCTGCATCTGCAACTGGCTTTGCCGAGACGGGTTAACAAAAATATTTGTATTAATTAAAAGTGAAAAATGACAACAAAAAAAAAGAAAATGGTATTTTGATATTTCTATCACTGAGCAATAAAATCCGAGTTTATAATATGTTGAAGTTTCTATCTCTTTGAATATTTGAACTAAATAAGAAAGAATATTTATAATTTTATTTTTTGGCAAGAAAAATTCTTTTACATTTAATTGCAATATTTATAACTTTTAATGTAAAGAGAAATGTTTGTAATTATATTAAGAATGCTCTTGATTAATTTGGCTAATAATTTATGGATCAAACACAAACAAGTATTACATACGTTGTAATGTGTTAAGCCAAAAACAAGTCCTTAAACAAAAATCCTTTTTACTTCTTTCAGTTGAACGTTCACTTTCCTTTTCTACAAATATATTGGTTTAATCAATTTGTTTTTTAAACTCCTATTGAACAAGTCCTTAATAATAAATTTAGTTTCATAGTTTTTAAAATTTAGGACTCTCATGTCAAAGGATGGGTCCAATCCATCGGCATCGGTTTCAAAGCTCGATATTTTAAAAGGAAAAATGGTTAACATTTTCTAAAAGATGTGAGATTTTCAATAACTCGCTACTTGGGCAGCTGTCACTTTTGAAGCTTTCATTTTTTGACATTTCATTAAAAACTACAAACCTTTGAACACCACAACCGGCATTAGTGAAAATGATGGGAAAACTTGTGTTATTGGACCAAGTTAGTGAAGAGTTAAGGCCGTGTGTGTCAGCCAAGAATAGCCGATAACATTAGCTGTGTTTTATTCACTGCTGGATAGCTAGCGCAGTTAATTTTCCTTGGCAGATAAAAACAATTTGATTGCTAGCATCTGTAATGGCGATATAGTAGATATATGTAAAGTGAGTTTGATCGTTTTATTCACTTGAACACTGCACTAGCTATACAGCAGCCAATAAAACACAATTACTGATGATGTAGTTCATTAGTGGTGATGGACGCCAAAGTTTTTGGATTCTTTATCTATTCCACAAACAATGATTTTACATCGTACTTAGGTCTATAGGCTTTTCAAGTTCTGCTGACACAAAAGCTCAAGGTGGTCGATCATCATCAGCAACGTCTTGTCAGCGAAAAATCATCATCAGTGACGTTACCCATTTTTACTTCAAAGATTACGAAAAAAACAGAATTGTCATAGCCTCTTGATCCTATCCAGCAACACCCTTCCCTTTAGCAATATGTTAAATATTTTGCAAATGGCGTCGTACGTCAATCATATTTTTGACAGGTAAACAGCCATAGGTGAAATGAATGTAAATTACTGTCAAACCACTGCTATTGATTATTGGAATTAAATGAAGAGGCTTGGTGAGCAAGATGGTGAAACCGCACACAGAACGATCGACAATGGATATTGCGTAGGAAGCGTTTCTGGGTCGCGTTATTTTCCGTTTTGGGGAATTGTAATATGGCCCGATTTCACCATCCCAGGTTTCTTTCTTTGGTTAATGCCAACAATCCTCAGACAATGGGAGCCATCAAAAGAATATTCGACAGGAATGTAAACAGTTAACACAGGATATAATAATTCCTTCTATTCCCATTGACAAAAACTAAACCTAACAACTTTGTCAAAGCGAAACACTTCTTTATTTTTACTGTTTTTTTCTTTAAAGTTCAAATGCATTCGTTTTATTAATACTTTACATGTCCTTACACCAGAAAAGGTCCCACATCCCATCCAGATCCAGGGTATAACTTCCTGCTGCAGCAGGTAACAAAATAAGGATATGACAAAAGTTCATAACCGATGATAGTTTGTTATGGTTTTCACGTGGAAAAATAAAAACAAATTTATTATTTTTGTCATCATCTGATTATGGGTGTGTGTGTGTCTCGAACCGAACGGGACATCGAACTCTGTGTCAAGTTTTCCACATTCACCCAAACTCTTACACGAAACAGCTGGAACTCTTGTTAACGCACATGGCGGATTTCGTTTTTCAAATACCTCCCTCTGATATTCCCGCCCGTCCGGGTAAGAGAGTCCTCGATGTTTCACTTGCTATTCCAGTGTGATACGGGAATAGTTTTGGTATCGGTTCGTGAACGGAAGCAATTTGTCTTTTAAACCAATTTCTCTAGTTCTGAGTTTCTGCCCTCGAATTCAAAATTTTTGTTATTGTTCAATGTTTTCCAAGTCAACAACAATGACGTTTGTATGTTTGCTCCTCGACGAGTTGACATATTGAAAAATCGCCAAAGTTAGTTTGCGAAGATGGTTTGAAACTTCAGTCTGTGGCAGAGAAGCTTCACAGACATTGTGGCGGTGATGGTGGTGGTGGGTGATATTTTGGAGGTAAGCGATGCGTTTAATCACTGGCTGCTCTCATACCGTTAAACTCTCCTTTAAACGAATGTGTTTTGTTAACAATTTGAGAGAGTCACAAATATTTTTTGCGGAACACTCAAATCATTGAACTGAGATTCTCTTCTGTTTTTCTGCAAACCAAACTTGACACAAAGTGACTTTATACCAAGACTCGAAGAACCTTCCCCATAAATTCAGATATGACTTCACTGGCACTGGAACTGCAAAAACTCCCGAACAAAATATGCACCCTTTTTTAGTCCTATAAGCTCTCTATCTCTCACTCACTTAACACTCAATATCACCACTGCACGGCCAGACCAGACCCGACCAGTCCCGACCAGGCCACCTTTGAATGCAAATTCCATACTCTCGAAGCGAAGATTAATCTTTCGTGTTCCTCCAATCTGGTATGACAAGCTCGAACATAAGTTCCTTTTCCTTTTAATCTTGGCACTTGGCAAGCGAGTATGCCTGGTGCATGGTGCAGTCAAATCTCAGTTCATATTCCGGTGCTGAACGATGATGCCACCACAGAGCTTCCATCGCATATCGTGGTTCCCTTATGGAGGATTAAGATGTTTTCAGGCCTGAGGCCTGCATAATCTGCACATGATTACCTCCTCATCGCGCCTGCATAATGAACTGATAAAAAACTTTGCATTTTGCCATCGGCATCAGGAGCAGGAGGATGATCTCTATATACATATAGATGCCAGGCGGTTTGCACCTGAGACTGAGAGACATCCAAGCGAGATGGGCCTCCTCCAAAAACCCCACAAAAAAAAAAACCTACCAAAACAATGGAAAACAAACAGTAAAGGCAACAATGATATAGCCACAAGTAACATAATATTACGACTGGCCGGGCGTCCGTGTGGCAACATGTTGCAACAACAGTCGCCGTCATCGTCGCAGTCATACGTAACCAAGTCCAGGGGCTATCACACGCTACAAAAGAACAGTTTTTTTTTATATTTGTTTAATATGTTACTACATTTATCCAGAGATATTGATATCCCGATAAATATCACTGGCAGAGAGGAAGATCGCTGATGTTCACCTTTCGCCAGTACAGACTGGGGCTCTGGAAGATATAGGCTCATTACGGATTCAGCGCCGATTTGTTTGTAGCCCCCATTTGACTCACAATCGATTCGATCGCGCGCATTTATTATGTTTGTTGTGTGTGTGTTTGTTGTTGCTGGAGTTTGTTTCGTCTTCGTCCGAATATAAAAATGTTTGCATCTTTCATGCACATGTTACCCCTAGAAGAGTGCGGGTTCAGAGGATGAAGTTTGGTATAACACAACGCATATTCCTGATGGCTCATCCATTGAGGCACGTTCCCGAAACAAAAATGAAAAACAAAAAAGAAAAACGAATAAAATTTCTGAAAATCCGGTGTTTTGACCGATTTTTTAAAAATGCGAATACGAAATTTCACCAGTTTGCATTGTGTTTATTTTAAGGTTATGTTTTTTTGGTTTTCTTTGTCAGTTTCTTAAGAAATTATATCGAAACTTCAGCTGGAGCAAAAACTATTAAAAATAAAAAAGTAAAAAAATTGCGTATACGCCCGAGTGCACTTTTGACAAACCATCAAAATTCTGGGTTTTGAAATCTTTTTTACACAGTTCTGTAAGTAGAGTTTTTTTAAGATAATTCTGCTTATAATTATGATAAGTGACAAGTGAAAAATTTCATCATTGGCTCTCTCCATTTATCCCGATCACTATCCGACGCCATCCAGTTGCGCACTCCAATGGTTGTGGCGTCTCTCATCTCTCCAACGTAACCATAGCCTACCACACTTTCTCCTACCATAAAATGTATACTACAAGGTACTTTGCGAGCTGGTTCCTGGCCAGCCATACCGAGCTTAATCTGCTTCCAGGTAGATTGCATACAGTTCATGATTGTAGCGTCTCTGGAATCTTCCTTCCTCACATACGAAGTGAAAAATATCCTCGATCCAAAGCTAGCTCACCATGTTCAGCTCGACTGATATCCCATTGACTCCCGGGGCTGTGTGATATTTAAGTCGACTGATAATGTTCTTGACCTCTTTTATGCTTGGTAGCGGTAACAATGAGGCTTCTTTTTGGACTTCACTTCTTCGGCGAACTGACCTTTTAAAGTACACTTCCTAACTGTCCAGTATGGCTGCAGGATGGGTTATCAGATTCCTCTGTTCCTCAGTGCAATATGTTCAGCGAGGTGTGTACTGCGTTATGTTTTGGAGAGATTGGTAGAACCTCCCCGCCTGGGCAGGCTGATTTTTTCTGTCTGTGGAAACATTTTCTGTTCTCCTGAGCTCGTTTTCAAGTGCCCGCTTTCTGAAATTGTTGCATTGTTCGGTTTATGCAACATTCTTAAGTTCAGTCGATACGCTAGTTTGCATCAATCTTCGAACCAGTCGCTCTGATCTCTGTGACTGTTGTCTAAGATGGAAATAGCAGTTTCTAATGACAGAATTTTTAAGGCGTGTCCATTTCTCATCTGCTCCCGAAATTTAAGTTTTACTGAAATTGTTCTGTAATTTTCTTTTTGAAAAATTTTAACTTCGTTCTAGAACAAAATTCTACAATTTGTCAATTTGGGAAAATTGTTCCAACAAATTATTCATTTTCATGGCGAAATTTTCGAAACTGCCTCAACAAATTTCTTCGTTCTTTTTTGTCCCAAAAAATTTGCATTTTTCTGGTCGAAACTTTGCATACACTCCAGGAAAGACTAGGATACTCGTGTATGTTGTTGTACATACAACAGCTGGACAAAATGTTTTGTGCGTTTATATATGCATTTTTACATACATGCATACAAAAGTACATATGTCTACATATATAAAAAAAATGGAATTCATGCTAAGTATTCCCTATACACATATATTCACTTATGGGGACAACAAATATTTGCATATATGCGCCCCAAGGATCGACGAATATACTTTTCTTCATTTCCTTTTTTTTTTGCTGCAATGAAGATGTCACTGGATTTTTGGGAGACAATGTGTCCAGGATTTTATGAGACGGACGAAACTCATGAATGAATGGAGGAATTTTTGAGTAGGTTCTCGTTTTTTTTTTTTTCTTTTTTAGTTTTGTCGTTTTGTTGTATAACTTGGCTAACTACGAGTATAAGCTGCTTTAGCTAAAGTGAGTGACTTTGGAATTTTATTTGAATATCTAAACTGGGAAGAGGTCATGGTATGGAAATTAGCAGTTGGCATAATAAGTCGTAGGTTTTGGATTGTGTTTCTTGTTTGAAATGTTAATCGCTTATAGGGAAACACCATGATGATATTGTAATTCGAACTACAGTGAGGTTTAGAAATTTGAATTTTAACAGGGTTTGGAAGGAAGAATTGAACTGAACATACCCAGTTTCTTAGAACATTTCGGAAGGTGTTACATGGCTCATGGCCTGTGGTCCCTCTTTCTGTTCCTCGATCAAATTCTTCCTTCAATCTTTGCCAAGCTTGAATGCAATTAATTTTATAAATTTTTATTTCCAAAAGTAATTTGTTCCAAGATCCTTTCCAACAAATTTGATCGCCAATTTTATTGAAATCTGTACATTTCCATAAAAAAAAAACAAAAGCAAACAATCTTATAAGCGAATTGATCACAAAATTATTTCTATCCAAAAATCACGATCCTTTGAAACTTAATGTGCCTTCCGAGTTGCACCTCGCATAGGTTAGATTCTTAAACCAACAACAAGGGAATTTCATGAACCAACTAGGAACACTCGTCGTCTTCGTCGTCGTACAAGATTGCGTGACTGGGTCCACCCTGTCAAATCCGCAGGCCTTTGCGCAACTTATTCGACATAATCCCAATCCATATACCTACATACATACATTCTAACCAAAGCAAAGTCTAGCTTTTAGTATCCACATAGCGTTCTAACACTCCCAATTGTCATTAAGACAAACAATAGACCTCACGAATTTTATTGAGGGAAGACTCTAAGGTATAGACGAAGACAGGAATGAGCTGTTCTTGTTCCTAGATATACATACATATAGTACGAGTTGGGTCCATGTAGTCAATGTCGGTTGCATGTTTTAGGGAAGCAAAAGTTTAACAAACGATGAATTCTGGACCGACTCTGGCGAGTTAAGGCGCACAAAGGCCAAACTTCTACAACAAATAATAGTTCACGATTATTTTTCTGTATAGACTTTTGAGGTCTGACGCGACGCTATATATGTATTCGAGATGTAGAAATTTTGTACCTTCAGGAATTCGCATGGGACGTGTGTATGTTGGGCTTAAGAAATGCATCCACCTACAATAATATAATATAGCCAAGTCTGGAAGACAGGAGAGAGATAGAGAGAGAGAGAAATGAGTCAACAAGAGAAGAATTCAACAATGTCATTCTTTTCTTTTCGGATGCAGAGTGAGGTACTTTTTTTCTACTTTGACCGAAAGTTCTATGGAGGAAATAGTATGGAGTTGGTACAGGGGCGGATTTGAGTGGCTAATGCAATAGGGAGCCAAAATATCTTCTTTGCACTATTCCGAAGATGCAACCAAGCAACGAACAATCAAAGACTTTTTCAGAAAAATAAATTTAATTTACCAACTCACTTGCAAACTTACTGACTTAATTATTTTATAACTCACTATTTATCTAAGTAGCTCAGTAACTAGCTAACTAACTACAAACTAGTTGACAAGCTTAGTAACTAACTACATTATCCAACTATAGACTTCCAATGAAATGATAGTTTCAAACTAGTTGTACGCAACTTAAACAGTTGTTGAACCTTAAGATCTGGCTTAATTAATTTACCAGCAAAGTTCAGTAAGCTTATAATGTCTTAACTGTCACATGAACAGTTGAACACCTTATTTAAGGAAGAATTACAAAACTTTTAAAAAACTAAGTTTCAGATCAAAAATCTAAGTTGTTAAACATTTTGGGGTGAGATTCGCAACACTTCCACAGAACGCCCTTATGTCAAATACTTTCCAACCACTCCTGTCTTCTTCAGCCTATTTCAGAGTTGAAAAAAAAATAAAACGCCTACAAAATAGTAAAATAGTTCTTCTCTCCCTCAGAGTGCAAGTGTAAGAAAGTCGTGCATCTTATTCGATGTATCGCACTTGAGGGCACGCACGATTTCACTGCTCGTTTCAGCACTCGCTTGCTTGCTGTCCCAAACCAGAGCCAGACATTGCTCCCCTTCAAGTATTCCAACTGTGCTTGCTTATATAGAACTGGGAACTTAATGTCTACAGATATCACTGCCCCGAATCGCTATAAAGTGTCTAAGCTGGCCAAGCCGATTTACAACTTCATATATCCCTGCCAGCAATGTATACTCGAGTACGAGTACGAGGATAGCGCACTACATACATCCCGTCAGGACAAAGTACTCAAACCAAAGCGCACACAGGTTTTATTTGCTTGTGTCCGTCGCATCACATCACGGTTAACCGCGGCGGTGGAGACGGAATGCATGGGGGAACGATGCGATGTCAACAAATAGCGCGTTCTTCGAATACGCGCGGGCACGCTTTTTTCCTACGCGACACCGATCAGTACCGAAAATTCCAAAACTGCCAGGCGACACTCCTAAGTCGAGGCACGAAAAACTAATTTAAATTTAAATGGCCAAAGCACGACGGAGACGACGGCGACAGACGATTGTAGCAATTCTTACCGCCTTCGCACCGACCAACATGACGACGACGAACGCGGACGCAAACGCGACCCGATATGCCAAATCAAGAGAATGCTGGCGGAGGAGGTGCGCTGAAGGACCCGACAGAAGGAGGTGGAGGATTAAAGGTTATCTGCGCACCGCTGCAATTAGTTGGCACCGATCGCGGAACCAATCACACACTAGCCACCGGCTGCTGAACAAAATCAAAAACAACAACAACGACAAAGCACACAAAACAGCAGCACCAGCAACAAACATGACTTCCACTTTGTGTCCTAATTGAAATTATGTGATAACAGGTTACAACTGTTGTTTCCCAGATTCCCAAGGAGCAGGGAGCAAGCACCAAGCACCAAACACCAAGCACCAAACACCAGGCACCAGAGAGACAGATATCTCCAGAAGGCTAAAAGTGTTTGGAGCTGGTTTATGGGGTCCTGCCTCTTTAACGCGCGACACCAGTTTTCCGTGTTTTGCCAAAGGAGAACTTTTGTTGCTCGCAGGTCAGGTGTGGTGTTGTTTTTTTTTTATTGTTTTCGTGGAGTTTTGTCTGCTGTCCCTGAAGTTGGACATCAGCGACAGGGAATTCATGTTGCATTACATCAAGTGGATTTGATCAGGAAGAACAGGTACATTACTCCCGAAGTCCTGAGGAAATCTCAGTTACTTCGGTTCCAACTCGAATAGTTTTTGTGTTCACCCATAATGCTGGCTGATGGGATGGGACGACGGAAGAAATGAATTTCCTGATGCTCACATCAGGCATTCCGAAGAATGAAGGTGGGGAGTTGTGCAAAGACACAAACAGTTCATGTCACATAGGCGCACATTAAATGAATGTACTACAAGCTGAATGAACGCCGAAGTCATTAGTTTGGTTTATGTCAATGTGGAGCTGGTGCTGGAGTTGGACGGTTGGACCTGGAGGCGGGGAAACAAATGAGACACAGAGGCAAATTTCCTCTCAGAAATTGGATTTTCTCATATGGACCGCTGATGGCGCTACGCTGCAGCACTCATGGCTGGAACTGTGGACAACTGAAAGAGGTGGTGTTTTTAAATTAAATTCGTGAAATCTGATTTTGTGATGTTTTCCATTTGTTTTTTTTTTTTCCGTCCATGGAACCCAAATGAGTTATTGTGATTGGACATGGTCATAGACATAATGTTCATTTTGATAAATAGAAAATACATTTGAAAAAAAAAAAAACAGAAACAAAAAAACGCAACTAAAGTACTACGCTTCGCTTTTTCAATGACTTTAAGAGATGGTCGTTTTGTGGCTGTTTAGGAGGCTGCCATTTAAGACTCAAGGCTCAAGAAGTCAAAGCGGGATTTCGGAGGCCATTTTTCAAATTTTTCTCGGTCAATGTTTTTGAATACACTGCAATGTTGCAGTCATTTGCAGGATGCAAGTTTAAAGATTTTGTTTAAGGGCTTATGGGTTTATAGAGTTCTGTGGTAAATTCCCCTTAAAATTTCGTGAGGGCGTTGTGCAGACAAAAAGTTTTCCCGGAAATAAAGTAGGTAGCACAATCCATAAAGTTTAGACAGATTCTAGAGATAAGGAATAAAGGTAAGGACTAAGGTTTCGAATCTCTGTCTCTGAAAATCATAAACTGAAAACTCTTCGTGGAAATGATAATGATCTGAGTCTAGTTTCACATTCTAGATTTGTTAAAATTTCTGCATTTCAAAGAAGTAGCCTTGCAGATTTTTTCGACTATGGTCAACTTTGGCAATGATATCTGCAAACTGAGTACCTACTGATGAAGAGTGATCAAAGTTGTGCTCCTTATGCGCATGTTGAATTCAATTTTTAGAAGACGAAGCTTTTGTATACTTGCAAGGCATTTTCATGATAGCTTTATTTTGACAGCTGTCAACGTTATTCATCATCCTTATGATGTTATCGTTTTGATGGCACTAAATCTCATTCAACATAGATGGCACAATAATATTTATCCAAAGTATAATACTCCACAGGAAATGCAAGCCTTTGGAAACACATGTACATATGTATTTGGAACCATTAGAAGCTCTCCGTAGGAATTCCTTCATAGACCTCTATCGGTTCCAAAATTTGATTCAAACAGTCAAGACTCACAACTGTTTATTTGTCAATATTCGAGAAGAGCTTGGGCCAAACCATACCAAAGGACTATTTCGTTTTTTGAGAAATATTTTGTAAATCCAAGTTCTGACAAAAATAACCTAATCTACTAATTTGAAACTTTGTACAGTAAGAAATTCCATTTTGAACGATTCGAATCCATAAGGGTATCTTTCGACAACTTTTATTTCTATATTTTTTAAACTTTGAATAACTATTACAAAAATGTTCCACATACGCCACCATATACCTTCATTAAATCTCTGACAATTCTTTTGTTCTTAATTTGACTGAATTTTAAAAGCTTTCCGACCTTTTGATCAAACAAGGTGTAATGTCCTTTGTGATATGCCTTATTCCAAAAATGGACCAAGAATCGAAAAACCTATGTTTTCGCCAACACTCCGAGCTGCAGGAGCAATATTCTCGCAATTATATTTGTGCCATGCACACTGTTTCGATGAAACTTTTTCACTCGTTTCAATATTGCCGACCAAGACGTTGCGTTGCTCCATGACGACTCAAAAGTGCTTTAGTTTTGAGAACTGTGACTTCAAACTTTTCACCATTTTTGTGGTGAATTTCAACAATTCAAATGGCATAGTCTTAACTTTTCAAATGTCAAAAGATGATGGCTTCAAAAGTGACAGCCACGTGAGCTATTCGAAATGAAACCTGTGTTTGAAAAACCTTAGAACCTCTTTTTCGATTGAAATTGTTTTAAACAACTGTTAATAGAGAAAAGTTCTTGCAAAACTAGGGTACTTACACGCCCATTTTTTTTAGGTTTGAGTTCTTTCTGACTTGAACTTGTTTAGCAAGTGGAATGTAATTAAACTTTACATATACATATGTTTTTGAATTTTAAACAAATTTAAGAAAGTCTGAATAGTTCAACAATTTGAAGGTGCAACGGTCCTGCATTTTAAAATTTAATCTTTCAATCGGATAAAACTATTGTTGCATGCAAAAGCGGGAAATTCTCAATCTGCTCAATAACTTATGGTTCTTTTTGCTTAGACTCTGTTTTTAGTTTTTAGAATTCAATTTATAAAAAACAACTAGTAACTTAAACCGACAGTGTTCCCTTAAAACTATTTAAAAAATCTTTGATCGATCACTAAAACCTAATGACTCAATTTTCATAACAAAACTTTTCTTCTCAGGTAAACCCAAATGCCTGACATTCATCATCATTCAAAAAAAGTCTCACACAATTTAACTTAAATTATCGGGTGTTGCAACAACAATAGACCTTGAATAATTTATATACAGCATTGCCATGCCATAATCGACAATAACAAGATCACGCAATTCAAATCAATCTAAAATCCAATCCAATCCAATCCCAATGCAATTGAAAATCCAATCCAAGACCAAGACAATTATATTATTTTTTTTGCATCGATAATAACTCAACGCATTTAAGCCGCAGCAGTAAAGGCGCAAACACATGTTCAAGTCGACAAGATACTTCCAACTTACCGCTCAAATACAAATTACTACTTTTATACGCGGTATATACAATTGGAAAAACAAAATTACAATACCCCGCGCTGCGCTCCCTCAAAGTCTAATCTAGTTTGCATAAATTAGGTTAACCGACCACCAGTTGCGTTGCGTTTTCTTTTTCATTTCAGTCCGAATAGCCCCATAATTTTACCCCATTGCATCGTGAATATGTAAACTGAAGTCGTATCTAGATTAAAGGTACATTTGCGTATAAATTCTATATCGAATTGGCTTATGGCCTCCAGCATCGCAGTCGCAGCCATCATAAGCCGGGAAACACTGCGCAGTGCGCACTGTGCACTGCACCCATCAATCAAAGCCAATCGGAAACCAATTCCACGGTCTGTCACTTAATCGATAGTAGTTTCAATTTCAATCGAAAACCACTTCTGACAACATTAGCTTAGGAATTTCCCGGGCTCGACTGTTTTGATTGATTGATTGATAAGACCCCTGCGACACAAAACTAAACTCTCCAAGCCACCACTACACCTCACCACACCTCTCCACACCACACCATCCACAGGACTCGTATACCTAAGTTTCATTATGTGTCATTGGGTGCTTAACGAACTCGAGTCTAGCTATCGCAGAACATGTCACATAAATTACTCCTCTGGCGGGATGCGGAAAAGAAGACGTGCGGCGGCGGCGGTGAATGACGGTGGACGGCGGTGCGCAGCAGGGGACAACCCCAAATACCAGCTTAGCCACGATTTATATCTGATTTGCGAAATTAAGCTGTTGACACATAACATCATGTACCACTTGTCCCCTGTGTGTATATTTGTTCAGAACGAAAAAAATTATCTGCCAGATACGACGACGACTACGACTACGACTGCGACTATGAGTACGCTACGACCCCGGACGCGTACACACACTTTGTCCGCGACATCAGCAGCGGTCCAACGACAACCACGGACGACGACGACGACGACAACGACAACGACGACTGTCTAAATGCATTCAAATAACTCTAACTCACGACTCTGCGTTCGATTTGACTTCGAGCAATGGCATTACACCATCACGCGCGTCGCCCGCCGCTGCCACCCTCTTGTTCACCACTGAAAACCGCACGGAGACACATAGTGCCCCAATGATTAGACCATATCTTTTGGTCAAGTTGACAGAGACACAGAGATTAACTCGCCAATAGGACGCGGAACGCAAACCACTTGGAAAATTTCTCTTCCACTTCCAACCAGGAACACAACCAACGACGCTAGAGATAGAGCCAAGCCAGTCCTAAATGAACTGACGATTAGAAACGGACGCGACGGACACTGACACACACTCCAATCTCAGGCTCTTTATTGTGTGTATATATTATTTGTATAAATTATGCGTAGCCTAGCGGGGAGTAGAAGTAATAAGTTCCCCAAAGGACTATGCGTGCGCGCCGCCGCCGCCGCGCGCGAAACAATTTTTAAAGCTGACATAGAAGTAAGCGGCTCAGGCTATCCACACCCACACATTCACTCACATATCAGCTAACTAGCTGGTCATGGACGTTTAAATCACGCATCATGCTTAACTGCTCGAGTCTGATGATCGGAGCGAGGTGCAAGGTCCCAGTCCCAACTCCCATCCCATACCACAAACAGCCAGCGCAGAGGCTTGACGGTGAGACGGGGGACTCATTACTTCATTATTGTTGCACAACTTTTGCAACTTTTAGTCGTTGCAGATTTTGTAGTCCCCGCAGATGAATCAAGTGCCGTATATATGCCGGATATGAAATAAAATTAAAGAAGGCGAATTTCACCAGTACAAAAGTTAGACAGTGATAGTAAAAAAGTTAAGTTCTAACTTGGAACCGTTTTGACTATAATAAGCTTAATATTTGCAATTTCGGTAAAATCTTAACCTAGACTTTTGTTTTTTGGAAACAGCTAATGCATTTTATAACAACGTTACTGGGTTTTCGTAAAATTCGCACCATTTTGCAAATTCGTAATTTTAGGCGAATATGAAAATAAGTATTTTTAAGCTCATTGCAGAAGAGCTATTGTTAATAACTCAAACTTAATTTTTAAAGAATTAACCTTCTTTGCAAAACTTGCGAATTTGCTACTTGGCAATTTTTTAATGATTTTAAATGTGTTTGCTTTCAAAATTTTGTTTGTGGTTTTAAGAACTGAAAGCTTGTACAGTTTAGTTTTTGCGAAGAGAAAAAAGATTTTGAAATTCTGTAAAAATCAGTATACGTGCATTTGAAATTTTAAAAATTCTAGCTTTTTTCACTTCGCAACTTTTTCTATTTTTTGCTTAGAGTGCGTTCCAAAATGAAAAATATAACAATAATATTTGTATTGAACTTAAAATTCATAAAATTGCAAATTTAATAAGAGTTAACTGAAATCGCAACTGTAAGATAATTTTAAATTCCTTACACTTATTGGTGCTCTAAAAAAATTAGTTCTTAAACGATAAGTTGCAAAAAAAGGAATTTCCTTTAGTCTGACAGAACAACTTTTCCTTAGAAACAATAAAATGTCTCTTCGACTTTTTTCATTTTAAAAAGTTAGCTCAATTGGCATTAATTTTTGTTCGCAAAATTTGCTAATTCTGCACATCAATGACAGTTATAAACTTTTTAAACGTAAAACAATATTTTTTTCGCAAATTTTATTCAACAGAAACATCCAAACGTTGACAGCTAAAAGTGCTCTCTGTTATTTAAACTCATATTATGTCAAATAAGTTGTCATTTATTGAGTCTGTCAAATTAACGGTCACCAAATTGGTCTTCATGAGAAGAGAAGACAATATGAACGAATACCCGTACGTCAGATCTGGGGAAAATGTCTCTGCTGTCCGTTAAAATGAGCTGGAAAATCCGACACAGTCGATTTTGCAGACATTGCAAATTTTACGTCGTGATTCGGTGAAGGTAATCGGTTCTGAAGCTGGAGGAGTTTATCATCGAAAAATTATCTTCAGCTAAAAGGTTTAATCTTGGATGAATTGATATGCCAGCAAAGACAACTATTGTATTTGCGTCTAATGCATCCCGAAAATTTCACTTTTTGACGTGGATTCTGGAATGACGGTGAAATTGATCCAAATTTATTCTAAGTTGGTAAGGTCATAATCGTTAACAGTCCAAGATTCTTTCGGCTTATATTGGATGACGTTTCTTTAAAAAGTAAAATTTATAGGTTACAAAAGTCTCAGCAACCTTCCCGAGGAAATTCCCTCAATTCTTAAGAACGTATACGACAATATGTTATATCGCTTAGATTGTAAGTGCTGCACACTCCACAGTCGTCGTCGTCGTCTTGGATGCATGAGTTTGAGTATACGAGTATTTGCGACGAAAACGACAACGACGACGACAAAACAGCGACATAAGCACAGAAATTTTGTTAAAATTTATTCATTCGACATAATATCGTGATTTAATGAAAAATGCTAATCGTGTCATGTCTTCCGATTGTTGTGCACGTGTATAGTAAATATGAAGGAGGCATATAGGCTGCACTTCGCCATCAACCAGGCACAGACAGGTAGGTCTAGGTATACACGCTTGTAAGAGTAAGTACGAATATGTATAGTATTGTAGCAGGTTCAGAGATTTACTCTGGAGGGCTTGAGCAGCGAACTTCGCATCGTCGTAGTCGTCGTCGACGGTCGGAGGCCACAGCTTAACAAGCGAGGCGTAAACATTTACGAATTCATAATCATCCGGAACAGCAGAGAAGATGAAGATGAGGGAAATGAAGTTGGGGTTTTCTTGTGAAATGGTGTCAACATAGAAATACAAAAAAAAAAAAAAATTTACAAAATTTGGTGCTAATGAACATCTGTCATGTCATGAAGCACTTTTCTGGGGCACAATCATTGACATATAATAAATTTGGGAAAACGTGCGAGATGGACACCTACTAATATTAAGTGGCTTGAGTTAGAAGTTAGAAGACCATTAGTGGGCAAAAAAAAAAAAACAGATACAAAGTAAGAAAGAGAGTAAGTCTAAGTTTCATAGTATAAATCTATCACCTCGTCGAGCTACCGCTGGGCTGCTTGTTTAAAAGTAGAACCCATTAAGTTTGGATGAAAATTGTAACAACTTAATGACTATAAAGATACAATACTTATTTGGCAGTCTACAACCACACATCTATAGTCCTTATTGTCAAGTAACTATAAACTAAAATCGACGAACTTCACTCTCCAATTATTATCTGCGACTAAAAATTAATATTAATTAAGTCTCGGACATAGATTGCATACCTTTAGAATTTTAAATAAACTCTTTCCAGGAATTTCAAAGTTATATTTTTTAGTAGCTGTTCATCCTGGCATTGCACATGACAGATATAGATAATATCTAATAGAAAAGCATTTCATATTAATATTAGTTTTTGAGTTGAATCAAAAGTCTGCCTTTCTCTCTCTAATATCTCAAATTTCATCCAGATCCGTTTAGCCATTCTAGCGTAATTGGAAAAATTAAAAGAAATCTATTCCAAGGGAACCATTCAATCATACATTACAAATTGGCTTGAGAGAACAGCAGGTATTCCTCAAGGATGCATCCTGGGTCCAATATTATTTGTCCTTTTCATTGCCGACTTTTGTGAAAGCTTCTTCGCACTTCGCAGGTGTCAGTTCTTCAGAAACTTTGATTGAAAAATTAATCTAAGAGTTTAACGGCCTTAATAAATGGTGAATTACCAGCCTTCTTGTCCTTCTTCTCTTCAATTTCAGAAGAAATGCAAATAATAGTTTTAAAAAGTGTGTTCAGAAAAAAGGTGAGGAAGCTGGAACTGCACTTAATAAAATGTTGCCAAATATTTTCGTAAACCAAAATTTTAATTTGAGTTCAAAGTCCCCTGTTTAGTAAGCCACAATCTTTTTGGTGTGGTTTGGTGTTCAAACCTATGTATAACGATATTTCAAGCAAAATTAAGATTCAAAAGCTTTTCTTAAAATACCCTTTCCGCTTGCCCGATTCCACCCTAATTTCAGCCTTTTAGGTTGGATATTCATCTTCATTTACTACACTTTCCAATTAAATTCGTATTTGATAAATTTAAAAAATATATTATTCATAATTTGCATGATGCATACGAAGTTTCAATTTAAAAAAAAAAAATTATTTATTGTAATTTACATAGAATAATTCACAATAGTGTTGCACAATGTAATTCGCCTAGTTTTATGCAACAGAATTGGTATTTAAAATAAAGGTTTGTGTCCAAGATATTTGAAAAATGTTATTCAACGGACAAGTTATTTCATTTTAACGTGATTTAAAAATGAATAAAATATATCAAAAACTAAGACTCCAAATCATAACTTTTTCTTATTATACTTGGGAATAAGTCCAATTTACTAGAATACAGATTAAGAGTGCTTAAAATACTAAAATAAAGAAAATACGTAGACGACCAGGTGAACTATACTTCATTTCAATATCTACCCGGAAACTTGTCGCTATTTGTCTTAATTAATTTATGTTTTTTTTTTTTCTATAGTTAAATGAACTTCCTAATTACTTATCTTTTCTTAAATGCAAACGTTGTTTCCATGATGAGTCTTTGAAATGAATAAAATAACTCCACATATTGCTAATTACTCTGGATAAATTAATAATTTATGTTATGATTTGGATTTGTATGAATAATAATTATACAAATATATATTTTGAATTAATTAATTGTTCAAACATATCTGCACTTTGAATTCAAAATTAAACGATAGTAATGTTTTGCATTTTTAAAAATAACTAATTGAAATTAATATTTCATATCCACTTGTTCTTATTTAGTTTAACCACTTATCGAATTCAATAATAAATTTAAATTAAATGGAACAAAATAATGAATTTAAGACTTTTATAGAAAGCCTATTCAATTCATTTAAAGCTACTGCACAAAAATTTGATCTGATAGATTCAAATTTAGAAAATCAAAAATGGCTCTACCATAATCTAAACCTAATCTATTATTAAGTAACAAATTAAATTGCCTTTAGACAGACATAAAGGCGACTTAATTCAATTAATTTATGTTGCATCAATATAAATTCAAGTTCTATTTTTGTTGTTGTGAATACATAATTGAAATGAGTCTTTCTACATTTTAATTGATTTAGAACTTTAAAAGTTGTACCGCGTGCAGTCCAGTTTTGCAACTTATTTTATTTTAACAAATTAATTCATATAAAAGTTTCGGAAGAAGAAGAAAAAAACCCAAGCAAGTTGCATTATGCTTTCCTTAATAATACAATTTATTGGTGGTGAATAAATTATAACATTAAGAGATGTCACGCTATACAAACTCAATTTTTTTTTTAAATCCAAAACTAGTTGAGTTTTATTAAAATATTGATTTTTGTTTGCATTTATTTTTTATTATAAACTTTAAACTGAATTGAAAGTATTTTTTTTAGTTGCATAATATTTTATATGAATCTTTGTGTGTTTTGTCCATTTCACTAACTTGTTTTCTTAATTCTAACGAATTAGTATTTGGTAATTTAATAAAAATAAAAACTATAGTTTAACTTATTTTAATGAACGTTTTATATTTTTGTTTTATTTCGGGCTACCAAAATTGTACATACAATTAAACATGACTTAGTTTAAAGTTACCCTTTTTCAAGTGGAATTTAAATTAATCATATTTGATTAATAAATAAAAATAATAATAAATCCTCCACACGTTTGCTTAATAAACAAAAAACAAGAGCTGATTCAGAGTTCAGGTTTGCAAAGTCATATGAAGGCTAAACTACTTATAACTTAACCTAAAGTTATGTATCATTTTTTTAAAACTTTCTTTTATTATTATTATTATTATTATTTTTTCCTCTTAAGAAGATTAATGAAATTTAAGTTAACCAAATGAAAACCAGAATTCGTTGGAGGATTAAACGCATCACGATATTTATTTACATAATAATAATTATGATTACCTGATGGGCGACCTCCTTTTTTGAACCCATTTAAATCGAGTAAGTGGATTTGTTTATATTTTATATTGAAGAGTTATGAGGGGAAGAAGAAATATAAGAGTAAGGGGAATGAGAGCCAACCAGATCAAGTTCAGTTAGTCCAAGCCCTTATATGTGCCATGTGCATACTTTTATTACTTAGTGCATGTATTTGTAAATGTACCAAAGAAAAAATAAATTAATTCCGATTTTCATGTAAACGTCACTTTTTTTAAATTAAAAGTAAAACCTTTGAAATAAATGGTTGCTAAATGATCCCAAATTACCTTCGCAAAAAAAGTTCCTAACTTCGAGATATAGGATGTTTTTTTTAATTCACAAAATGTAGATAGGACTATCACCCCTAAAAGTAGGAATCTGTCAATCTGAAAATTTTGACCTAACCAAATGTGCTTGAAATGTCTGATTAAGTTAAAAAATAACCCAAAGTACTACAACTACTGCAGAATCGATTTCAAATTGCTGGGGAAAATAGGAACATGGTTTAAGGACAACCTCTAAGATATTAGTTCGATGAAAATATAAAAATTACTGCTTGAAAGAGGCTGTGTTTTCCAGTCCCGCCTTCACCCGTCTAAATTTATGTAAACAAAACTATTATCAAGGCAAAATAACCATTCCCTTAGTTTATATACCCAAACAACATACCACCAGACTTGTCAAATTGAGCTACTTTGTTCTAAAATTGCCGAAATTGGTATTGAGCTACTATTTGGGCTACTTTTTCGAATCCGAATTTTTGGCTACAAAAATTTGTAAATTCGAATATCGAATTAAGTTGAACACTTGGCAATTCTACATTCCATGTTGAGAGGATCGTAAAAGTCTTTAGGATAAATGGAACGGATTCCAAGAAATACAAGATGGTTAGTCAGCTTAAATATTGATTGCTTTTTTATTGATTCTCATAAAGTCCACTGAATTTTAAGTTTTTAAAACATTTTCACACTTTTTAATTTAGTACTTAATCTTATCCTAAAATATTCTTTGCCCATAGGCGGCCCCGCCAGTACAGTGGGTTTATTTGATTTTTTGGTAGTTAAAAAAAGGAAAAATAATATTTGCAAAAATAAGAGTATTTAATTCTTAATTAATCACATTAATAGATAAATTCTTAACCTTCAGAATCATTGTGACTCATAATTTTTAATAACTGAGCTAAAGAAGCTCCATCTTTGTGGAAAATATATGACATTTTGTACTATATTTTTTTGAAGTGTCAAAAATATTGAAAACTCAAAAGTCAATTTCAAAATTCTACAATTCGGTTAGTTACAATTTTCTTATTACAAAAATGTACAGAACTTGTCATAAAGCAGTGTGACATAAAATAATTGTGATGTTTGCATTTCTCACCACTATATTCGAGTATTGTTCCACTGTTTGTCACTGCGACTAGTCAACTATTTTATGTATTTACTTATTTTTGATTTCAATCGATTCCTTGTAATGAAATCTGAGGAAGAGCTTTTACGGGAATCTAAAAAGACGCCGCCGAATTAAAGTCTATAAAACGAAACTCACACTCAAAAAAAGGGCCTTTAAAAAAAGAGGCTGTTATTATTTGCATCGATTTAAATTTAATCCATCATCAGATATCAAATTACAATGATCGATAAAATTGAGGAACCAGTAATTTATTACAAGTTTAACCTCATGTGCATATTCCATGGAGTAAGTATCATAATTCTATAGGGGAGCACATTAATAATAATTATGTATTAATATTTTTATTTTTTTTATGTAAATTAAAGTTCGATGGTGTTCTTGTTTATTATTTTTGTTTTTTGTTTATTTAAAAGTGACCGGTCAGTGCAGCCAATTTTTTTTTAACAGGTTTTAAACAAAAAGAAAAAAAATTGTTAAATTTGGTTTCCAAGCATCACCTGCCTTTTTTGACTTGATTCATCTTTTTGCATTTAGCCTGATGCTCCAAGCTCCAATCAATTCTTGTTTTTTTTTTTTAATTATTACGACACACCTTTTTTTTTTGCTTATTGTTGTCTTTTATAGTTGATAGGTTATTTTTGTATTGATTTTTTTTATAGGAACGAATATTTTTGATCCATATAATTTTTTGATATAAATGTGTTTGCATCTAGTGGGGGAGCATCAGTTCTGAAGTAGTTCCTTGCGAGTAGTTTTAGTTCACCGATTTTAGACTACTAAATTAAATAAAAATGGTTAGTACCTACTAATATTATTATTGAGTTTAAAAGTGCATATTATTTTTGTATATAATAAAAGTGTCAGCAAAATTGATAAGAAAAAAGTTTTAAAAACACAGAAGTTCCGTTTTTCATAATTACTTTCATTGACCGTGAAAATCGACAAACAACTGTCAACTGTATTCCCAAATCGGTTGTTTTTTTTAATGGGATATTGTTTAGTTTAAAAAAAAAAACGAATAACGCAGAATTAAAAAGTATTTCTCTCTGAGGTCCCTAAGGACGCAATTACACATTTGAAAAAGGCATACCGACAGGGAAAACTATTGGACCTCATTTGGTTATGTTAATTTCATCTTTAATTAAGCAGTTGATAAGTTTTTTATACTGACTATTTTGAATACGTCATTCACGTAAAAAAATGCAACGAAATGTTATTCAGAAAAGCAAACTGTAAAAGTTAACAAAACGAAGTTTTTCAACAAAGAACATTTTTTGAAAACTTTGATCGATATCACCATTTCCGGTGCAATTCTGATGTGAAAAAATAGATTTAATGACAAATGAAAACGTCAAGTTTAATTGTACAATTATTGCTTATTTGTCAATTGCACTAAACCCGTCAAATAACAGAAAAAAATGACAGTAAAATTGACGTTTATTTGACGTTTTTGTAAGTCATATAAAACTTTTTCTAAATGCTGTCAAAATCAGCAGAGACTTAAATTTTTTCTGTTTGTCATATCTCATTCTACTATTTTTGTTTATTCCAAAAAAAAAACGGAATAAGAGAACTTTTATTTTCTATGTGGCAATTTAGAAAATGTAATGTTTCTTCAAATTTCTGTTAGGCGGCAACGCTGATTCGTATGAAATGTCAAAATCCGAGTTATAATTAAATTCTCTAAATCTTACCCCGGTTTATGCCAAACTGTCTCTGCTGAGACATTTTTTAACTTTGTGAAAGGTCATTATTTGCATTTTATGGCAAAAAAGTAAGTTTTTTTTTTTTGCTTTTTAAATGAATTATCGGCACAATAAAATCTTAGAGATGTTAAACTGAAAGCGTGTTTTAAGATTCTTTTCCGATCCGGTTGTTTTTAATGTTTCGAAGACTTCCGGTAGTTTTTTTTTTTTTTTGAATTTCAATCAAATTCAACTTTTTGGTCAAAAATATTTTTTTAATTTGCAACTTGATCATGATGTCATCATTTAATCCTTAACATTTAAAAAATATTATTTATGATTTTTTATTTTTTTACAGAAGTTCCTCGTTGTCCTCGCACTTGTTGGTTTGGCAGCAGCTGATGTCAGTCATTTGACTAGCAGCTATTTACCTCCAAGAGTTTCTTCGGCTTCAGTCAACCACGAACACATTCACGACCACAGTCACAATCACAATCACGGTTCTGATATTGTTATCTCAAGGCCTCTTGTCAATACCTACACAACCCAGCAACAACTAGCCCCAGAGATTACTTACTCTCGTCAAGTTAATGTTGCTCCAAGTGTCCAAGTAATTGGCGGTGGTTACGACAGTGGTCTCATTGGAAACGGTCTCATCGGATCTGGTTATTCTGGAAACGGTCTAATCGGTACTGGTTATTCTGGAAGTGGTCTCATCGGTACTGGTCTTTCTGGAAGTGGTCTGATTAGTGGAGGTCTTTCTGGAAGCGGTGGATACTATGGTGGAAACAGTGGTCTTATCGGTGCCTATGATACTGGTCTTTCTGGAGGTCTTTTCGATACTGGCTACCAAAGCTCTGGTGGACTTATCAATGGAGGTCTTGTAGGAAGTGGATTAAGTGGAATCAGTGGACTTAGTGGACTTAGCGGAGGTAGCAATGTTTATCGTACCATCAGTGCTCCAGCTGTTTCCAATGTTGTTCGCACAATCAGTGCTCCAGCTATTACCAATTCTTACGAATCATCTGTGGACACCACATACGGAAGCAATGGAGGTTATGTTTACGAGAAGAGGCATTAAACCAGTGATTCTTTCGAATGAACAATTCGAATGCAATCAAAAGAATAGTTTTTAGTTATTTTTGTTTAGAAATATTGAAATAAAAAAGTGAAAACAAACTAAGACTTAAATGTTGAATGTAATTTATTGGTATCTATTTTTTGGGAAGTTTGGAAACCACCCCACCTGGTTTGATGTAATTATTTTGATGACTTATCCATGGCTGAGTTGGTTTTTCATCATTGAATTTCTGTTTCGAATCATTCGAGGGTAATTCAAATTTCAGACTACGAGCGACATCTGCTCCTGGTTTGATCCAAACATTCGATGGGATGAGAACATTGTGATTTGGAGGATGAAAACCCCAAAGATGTAAGCTCGAAGCGAAAAGTATTGAATTGAGGGAAATAAGAAGAACAACGATGAGGGTTTTCTGAAAAACAATTTTTGATTTTTAATAAACCGATTACAACAACAACAAAAAGACAAAACTTGCCATTTTAGTTCAAGCCAAGAATAACAACGATACTGAAGGTTCCTTGCTCAACCGTCATTCTTTTATGCTGGTTATTTTAAGATTCCCATCGCTCTTAAACGAACGATACCAATGTAAGCCAGTTTGAGTTTCAAAATTAGGTTACAGCTGTTAATGTATTTCTGTATGAGATTGCCAAATAAGCAAACAAATGACTAAGAATTGAAATTGGAGCATAAACAAAAAGTGCTTAAAATTTTATTACATTTTGATTTTTATTAAAGTCGAAGGTAATCGATTAACAACATTTCAAAATAATAAAAGGAATTAACTCAATCAGTTCGAAAATGGTTCTTTATAAATAACCTAAGCTGGGAAAAAAGGTGCCTCAAAATTTACACGTTATTTGAAACATAAGCTGGAAATTATTTGTCCAAATTTTGTGTTAACTTTTGAACGCCCTTTAAAGCAAGACTTTGAAACACCGTGTTTCAGAAACTCCTGAGACTTGAAAAAAAAAAAACCATAGTAAAACTCAAACAGCACCATTCTTCCTTTGATAATATTGTGGAAATATTTTCAAAAAATAAACATTTATGAAGAATTGCCCGAGGGTCTACTTTTCGCCTGCAATTTAATGAGTCTAAACATTTGCGTAAAATCATAAAGAAATTCAAAGTTCCAAAAATCCATTTTGTATTCTTTTAGTAAAAAGGTTAAAATTACAATAATCAATATTTGAAAATTAATTATTTTTCATTTGCTGAATCTTGTTTAAAAATTTTAAGAGTAATTTGTAATGTCGCTGACTGTATTTATTTCCTTCGAAACGAAAGCACAACCACAAAGGTTCGGATATTTGCTTAAAAAGCTATACATTTATAATTATTTGGTTGGAGTATGAAATAAGGATGGATGTACACTTTGGGGACTTCGCTTAGTACACTTTGAATAATATTTTACAAAAATGAAAGTTTTGAACCAAAACTGAAAAAAAAAACCAATTTATATTAAAAACTGTTAAGATAACTTTACAAAAATTCTCACTTTTGTCAGGAACCTCTTATATAACCACAATATGAAAAATAAGGTTCAAAGTAGGACAGGATAAAGAAGTCTAGTTTCCAGTGGAAGGAAAAGTATATAGGAACCCGTAAACACCGTCCAATAAACAACTCCATGTTTTACATTTAGTACTAAAAGACATTTTAAGAATTTTTCATTTTTATAATAATAACAAGTTTATTTATAATTTTTTCGCTCACAGAACAAAATATACAATTTTTTTTTTAACATTCAATTCAACAAAAAAAAAATCTTACTACAAATATTAATTAATGCACACATAAATATTTAACCAATAATATTATTAACTTAAGGAACTAAACGTGCTCGTTGATCATCGTCGAAATTTGCCAAACTTCCGGAGTTATCAACATCGGGTTCCTCCAGTAGTAGACTCGTTGATGATCTTCTGGTATTCCCAGCCGAGTTGACATTTTTCGCCTGAAAATTAAAGAACACATTTTTCATCAAACCTGAAAATCTGTCGACTATGGAGCTTTCCATTTCTATTAATGACAAACCTCTCTTTTCGAGTCCAAGACGATTTCGGACCCTGTCGAGTTGCGTAATAATCTCGGAATAGGTAAGTTAAATTGAAGTTTTTCCTCCCCGGCGCTATAGCCGGTTGTTCCTGATCCTCCTCCAGCTGACGTTGAGTTTTGGAAACGTGACAATGGATTCTGGAAATGCATGTTGATATTGAAATTGCGATGTCCTTGATTGTTCTTTGCATAATACAAGTACCCAGCGACGATGCCAGCAACGATAAGAATTCCCAACAAGGTGTACCACACAATGGCGGTTGTTGAAGCTGTGGAGGCTTCACTATCTTCCTCCTCGGCAAATAGGCCCGATGAGATTTCGTTCGAATTGATTTTGCTGCATTTAAAGTACTCATCGACAATGGAGCCATCTTGACACATGCACTCGTAACCGAAGGGACCCTGGACACAGAGTCCCGAGCATCTTTTGTGATTGCACACATTGGTCACGAGTTTCTGACGTGACGAACTGTCCACGACGATGTCTTCAGCATTGAAGACGTTCAGGTAGAAGGCCTGGCACGATGCATTGCCATAGAGACGACAACGGACGGCTTCTTTGGCTCCAGTGTTCACAATGAATGCGATATTTTCGTGGATGCTTATGGCCGATGGATGGATTATGGCATTTTCCTTGCGAACAACAGTCTTGACAGACCTATCACGACCTCGGCGATAGCTAAGTGACTGCAAAGTCCTCGAATGAGCATCAACAAAGTACACCTCCTGCTTGTATGTGTCAACTTCAAGAGCAGTTACCAGGGCTTCCTTTGTGGCTATGATTGCATGCTTGGATCCATCGAGCCCTGCGATGCAGATGTGCGTCTGTGAAGGACTGAAAGCCTTTTCCAAAACGGAGGCGTAGAATAGTTTTCTCCCCACAGCGTCAACGGCAATTGAACGGACAACCTCGGTGGGAGGGAGTTTGATAAGGTCAGCACACATCTTCTGTCCAAAGTTGCACACCTTTATTCTGTAGGTGTTCATGCGACTGATGACGTAGACGTTCCCGGTTATCCAGTCGACGGCCACTTTCGTGGGGTTTTCGACGAATAGACCTTGGGAGACCTCCCGCTTCTCGATATCGAATTGGAACAAAGCGTTGCCGTCTTCGGTGGTATAGAACAGCTTTCTCCGGCCAATATCGACATCAAGTCCGGATATCTTAGTGTCATTTACTGACCACACAACCTTCAGGGTTATCGGGGACTCGCTCAGGCTGCGGATTTCATTGTGAGTGGTGAAGAACAGTGAATACCGGCTGTCGATGGACTTGCAACTAACTTTGTCGGGAGTCAGCATGAAGCCACTGTAACAGGTACAGCGGTAGGCTCCGTTTGTGTTCTCGCAAAGCTGTGCACACGGATTGGGTCCTTCGATGCACTCGTTTACGTCGATGCACTTCTTTTGGTCCGTGTCCAATTTATAGCCATCGAAGCAGCTGCACTTGGAACCGAATGGAGTCGGACGACACTTATGTTCACACGTTCCCTTCACGCAGGCAGTTTTGCAGATATTTGTTTCGTCTTGGCCCCCCTCACAGTCATCCATGCCATCGCACGTTCGGGACTCATCGATGCACGTTCCGTCCTTACAGTCAAACATGCCTGGCTCGCAGGCCTTTACAAATTGCGAGTGAGTGCTTGAATTGTACCGACCACAATTCAGCTCATCGCTTCCATCGTGGCAGTCCTTGTCCCCATCGCAATGGAACTCTTTGCGAATGCACTCCTTGTTTGACTTGCACTGGAACTCGTTCACACTGCATCCTTTGCACCCGACTTCATCCTCACCCCTTGGACATTCGGCGGTTCCATTGCACTTGGCCTTCATATCTAAGCATACCGTTGGATCCGAGGGGCATTGGAACTTCTTTGATTTTCCCAGACCCTCAAACTCATCGTCATCGCCTCCACAAGCAATCTTGGGTTTGTCGTCCACGCACATTAGCTCGTCGGAGTTATCGCCGCAATCGTTGTGGCCATCACACACTAGTTTCTCGTCGATGCACTGACCGATGTTGCACTTGTGCATGCCTTTGCCACAAGTCTTCACAGCTAGAAATCAAACAAAAAAGACCTTAAGTCAAAAATCCTTTTTTTGGGTTCGTTAAAACTTACTGCACTTGAGATGTTCGTCAGATCCGTCAACGCAGTCAACATGGCCGTCACACTCCCAACTCTTAGCAATGCACGTGCCAGATGCACACTGGAACATGTTACTGCCACATGCTGGTTTCTCGCGTTCGCTTTCCTTGTTGCAATGACTTTCATCTGACCCGTCACCACAATCATCGAAGCCGTCACAAATGCTACTCAAGTCAATGCAGCGTCCATTGCTGCAGGAAAATTGATGTTCGTGGCACTTCTTCTCTTCATCTAGAACGAAAAAGAAGTTTACACAAGCTTCGAGGATTCACAGGTCCATAATTACCGAAATTCTCGCAATGCTCTTCATCGCTGCCGTCCTTGCAGTCCCTGTGTTTGTTGCATCGCACCTCATTGAGCACACATTGCAGCGAGTCATGACACATGAATTCGTCGAATGCGCAAATAACATGGGTCTTCTTGGCCTTCAAGTCGCAGGACTCCTCATCAGAGCCATCGGGGCAATCTCGGTGACCATTGCATCGTCTGGAATTGGTCAAACACTCGCCCGACTTGCAACGGAACTCACAATCTAGAGCCTCAATGCAGGTTTGATTCCACGAGTCCTTGAACACAAATCCCGAGGGACACAAGCATTCCAGCGAGCTCTTCCCCGCCGACACACAAACATGCGAACATCCGCCATTGTCGTGCAAGCAAGGATGATCGAAAGTCGTCTGTTGCTGGCTCGATAGCAGTTGAATCTTATCGACCAGTTTCGTGCTCAAAACCTCCAGTTGGAATTTCTTCACCGATCCCAGGTTACTCTTGTGCGTCCAATAGATGTTTGGTGACCGCAATGTTGTCCAAAAGATGTCATCGTCGATCAGGGCCATCGAAATGGGTTGGGCGAGTCGAGTTCGCAGCGGAAAGTTGTGCAATTCGTCGAGCAGTGAGAACTCAATTTTGCCACCCTCCGTGTCAACCCAGTAGAGAGTGTGTGTCTCATGGTCTGGGACTATTTGAATTGCACCCATGCCGAGGATATCTTCAAACACGTGGGTGTGCTCTCCGTGGCCACCTAGAGTTTTTAGATCTATGTGCATGCTTTGCGACGACTTTAGGGCGATAAACATTTTCCTAAAAACAAAAAAACGATATTTTATTTGGTAATTTAACGGTTTTATATTTATAACTGCCAAATGTCAGAGTGTAATTGGTGTGAAAATGACAGTTTGCTCAGCATTTCATGGTTTTCTGGTTGAGCTCTTAGAAAGCGACGATCAGGCTGTTAACATTGGACTCTCTTCTTCTTTTATCTCACTCTCATTCATACAAAAATATCTGCAACTCTCTTCTAACTTCTTTAATCATTTTAATGAGAGAGGGACAAAATATTTGGATGTCACAATGAGTTGGTAAATCAAACTTCATACTTTATTTTTCACCTTTAATCTGTCAAAACTTGTTACGGATGACTAACCGAAATATATTTAAATTTCTTAGAGTAATGTCAACTGTCATCAGGAGTCTAACTTTGTATTCTATTGGAAGGCTGGAAGTTGTTTGTTTTGATTTTTAAATGTTATCTAAGATTGTACGAAATATTGACAAGACAAACTGTCATTATCTGACATTGTTAAAATTTCTTGCTCTATCCGAATTTGAACCTAACCCCCGAAAACTTACCCCTCATCGGGTAAGAGTCCGATTCCCATTGGGACATCTACTCCAGAGAAAAAGTGAACAATTGCTCTATGTCTGGTTCTCATCGAATATGTTTCCACGGTATGTCTTTCCGAATCGGTCCAGTAGAGATTTTGAGCCAGTTGATCTGAAAAAGGAACACACATTTAATCTTCACAGCATTTCTGTTCTTAGATTCCAGATTCCAAAAACTTACCAAAAGCCATTCCAGTTATATTTCCAATGTTTCCACGAACTAATGATCTTAATTCCTTATTCACTGTATCGTATTCGACAATTAGCTTCTTTATTGTGTCAGCTATCAGCAGCGTACCGTTAACTGTATTATAGGCCATTTGATGGATAAACAAGGGCAACGTATACTCCTGGATGACCTTGTGTCTGCCAAAAGTGGTGTGTTCCATTTCCAGGATTATGTTCTTCATACCCACAAACAGTTTTTGCTTTTTCATGGTTTTGGTGCAACGCGTTCGATCTATTGCCAGAGTCATTCCATCGGGACATCCACAGGTGGCAGTGTTATTGGATGCTAAGAGACATAAATGGGAGCAACGACGTTCCTTGCACGGATGATTCACTTTGGGCTGGCTTGCAGAATGATACACATGGACGGCATATATGCGACGATCTTTGGCCAAGACTTCATGACCTTTGCCGGTGAACTTGTGACAGGTGTGAACGCTTTTCGTGCCCCAATCGGACCAGTACAAATTGTCCTCAAACACAGCAATGCCGTATGGATGTTTGAGGATATCCGACAGCACCAGTCTTCGGTCAGATCCGTCCATCTTTGCACTCTCGATGGTCTTCAATTTAGCATCGACCCAGTAGAATCGTTCGTTGGGGATGTCAAGAGTGACTCCATTTGGCCAGTGAATGTCCGATTTGACCAGAGCCACAGGATCCGCACCATCCATGGAAGCTCTCGCAATCATTGGCCTTATTCCCCAATCAGTCCAATACATAAGACCCTTTTGGGGCCACAGAGCAATTCCACGTGGCTGATGCACATCGATCACCACTAGAGGCATACAATAGTGACCATTGTTCGAGCACACAGCAATGTGCCGGAGGATATTGTCAGAGAAGTAGATGTTTCCAGTTAGCCAATCAACAGCCAGGTCTTCAGGAGTATCCAATCCCGAAGTGAGCAGTGTTTCCTGCTTCGAACCATCTTCGCGAGCCTTAACAATGCTCTCGGACTCTTCCTGGTTAATGTTCGTCCAGTAGATATTCATTCCATCGTACGCCACTCCCACTACAAAGCTCAGATTGTTAGCAACAGTGTAGAGATGTCGTGTCCTCAAATACATCCCAACAACGCTTTCCTTCGTTGTATACAAAAGCAGAGGCTCACCGCTCCTAACCACGCATGTCTTATTATCAGTCTTGAGCTTGTACTTATCCTCACAAGAACACATGTATGAACCCTCCTTATTGATGCAACCTTGACTGCAAATGCCATAAGTTTCACATTCGTTTATATCCTCGCAGGTATTACGGGCACTGTTGTACTGGTATCCCGATGGACAAAGGCACTCTGGTCCGGTTGGCAGCAGATGACAGGTGCTTTCCTTAGGGCACCGTTTCAAATCGCAACTTGAAGAGGAGTCTTTACATTTGTTATTTTCATCACTTTGATCGTGACAGTCGTATTTGCCATCGCAAACTTTGGCCAAATCGATACAAGTGTCATTATCGTGACAGAGGAAGAGTTCTTGTTCCAATTTGCAGTTCCAAACTGCAATTAACAAAAAAAAAAGAAAGCCCCAAATTTTTAACTACTGTAAAATTTTAATGAAAAAGAAAATTTTAATTGGTGGCTTGTCAAAAATGCATATAAGTTTGACAAGTGTAAATGAGCTTTTCCAATCGGAAACCTAGATTTAGGGGCCAGTTATAGCTATCATTGGTTTTCATCAAAGTCAAATTTGTCATTGGTGGTATCAAAATGAAGCTAGTGACTTGGAGAATTTTTTGAGTGAAAAAAAAAACATTTATGTATTTTGACCCAGAATTTGTATGTAAGTTAAT
This sequence comes from Scaeva pyrastri, assembly GCA_905146935.1. NCBI lineage: Eukaryota > Metazoa > Arthropoda > Insecta > Diptera > Syrphidae > Scaeva > Scaeva pyrastri. The sequence goes on along the minus strand of LR989929.1, from coordinate 8,563,880 downwards.
TTTTAATTTTTCAATGATGAAATCGTTTTCAATGAACAGCTGATTCCATTTGGAACAAAATCTTTCCAATGAAAGCATTCCATTCTCGTTATATTCCCACCTGTCAGTTTTTCTTTCAATGATCATTTTTTCTTTCAATGATCAACTCTAACCTCAAATGTTTGGAAAATTTTTGTTAATTTTGTTTTCTTTTAAATTGTGCAGTTGTACGTATTGTTTAAAAGAAATTTAAATAAATCTATCATTTAAACGGTTGTTAAAATTTTAATTTATTTTTTCCAAACAATAGAGGTGGTATAAAAACAGAGTTTTTTTTTTATTTCAATGATAGATATTTTCAATGACATATTTTTCAATGATAGCTATAACCAACTTGTCAAAAAAATTCTAATGATTTTCTTCTTTTTCAACTGGAACTATCTTTTCGTGGAGCTGTCAAGTTTTCATTCCAATTTGTTTTCAATAGATGCCAAAAGAAATTAAAATGTATTTGGAACGAGATGAGATGAGATTTCAAAGTAAAAAATTTAGAAGACTGACATTTTCCGAACAGACTGATAAGTCCTGCTCGTTAAATACTGGGTTATTTCATTAGTAAAATAAATCTGTCCAAAATCCAACTTTATCCATTTTTGTAATCCATAGGGTAAATTAAATTTATTTATTTTGTATTACAATGGAATTTCCATCAAACGAATACAATTTTTAACTGTCAGTTTCATGGATGCGTTTTGTGTTTTGTTCATTTTAATACTTTGATGCAAAACAAAAATATTGGGAAAAACATTTGTTATATAAAAAACATGGTATATACAAGTATTTGTGCAATTAATTTTTTTAATTTGACAGATTCGCTGACATTTGTTTTTCGTCACACAGTGAACACAACACCATAAAAAAAACGCAATTTACAATTCATTCGTTTAAATAAATATTCTTTTAAATACAATCATTCACAACTTAATTAAAAGTTAAAAAAGAAATACCCTACTGCTTTAAAAGAGGTCCGAGATCGAAATTTGAATTAATTAAAATGCAAACATCATAAACACTTCTGGGAAATTGGATCTACTGGATTTTGGAAAACGTTTGATTTCTAGATCAAAAAATGTTATAGCGATAGCATATGACAATGTTGGTGTTACCAGTTATTATTTTTCTATTTTAGTTCACATTATTGGGAAAAGACAAGACACCCCATTCCATAAATTCTTTTGTTACTTTTATAGAATAAATTTCAAATCAATAAATTGAAAATATTTAAAATTTTGTGTCTTAGAAAATGTTCAGTATTAATTCACCAATTTTTCAAAATGTAAAAACTTCCGTGAGAAAAAAATATTCAAAACTCACCACACCCTTTCTCGTCACTGCCATCACCGCAATCATCAATTCCATCGCACACCCACAGATGACTCTCTAAGCATTTGCGGTTTTGACAAAAAAAGCCCGAGCACTCATGTTCGGCTTTTAGACAACCCGCTGTCTCGTCCGTTCCGTCATGACAATCTTTCTTCCCATCACACATGAAATGCAACGGAATACAGCTTCTATCCTCGCAGGTGTACTCGGTGTCAGTGCAATTACCCATCGTCGGCGTCAAATCGGAACATTGCCGCTCATCTCCGCCATCGGGACAGTTTTCTTCACCGTTGCAAACCAACGACGAGGGAATGCATGTTTTCTCATCGGAACACTGATAGTAATTTGGTTTTCGACACAATTTGAAATCTGGAAAAAAATGTCAAAAGTCAAAGACCACGTTTTTGTAAATGCAACTCAAATTATATGCAAAAACACCAAACCTACCACAATCCCTTTCATCGGAGTTATCAGTGCAATCTTTGTGGGAGTCGCAGACTTTGTCAAAAGCAATGCACGACCCATCCTTGCACTCAAATTCATCTTCTTCACAGAATTTGATCGATTCCACACGATCAGGGGGACACATTGACGCCACAATCATTAAGACCACCAACCAGTGGATCTTAGCCCTACAAAAAGTCAAGGCACGTGGTGGAACAAATTTTATTTTATAGAATTTTCGATTAAAATATAAAACTTACATTTTGAACACAATTTTTGTAACCTTTGCAAACTAAGCTTGCTTCTGGTTTAACAAAAAAAAAACGAAAAAAAATTGATTAATTAATTATTCGACGACAATTTACATTGAATCAATGCGACTTAATGTGATTTCGGAGAATTGCACGGAAAACCATGAGAAGCAAGCGGCCTCCTGATGCCAAGCCGAGCTGAAACTGTTTGCTTCCTTATGTAAAGATCGATCAAACGGTAAATATAATTTGGAGTATATAATGCAGATCAGATTTACTTTAGACGAAATTTAGTGGAAAGCTGCGCTACATGTTGCTAACTGAGTTAAGCTTTCTTCCAGGTGATGGAGACGTTTTATTTTTTGTCTAATTTTCGTCTATTGGGAAGTTCCAATACAGGGTGACTTACAAGTTTTGCTATAAAATTAAACTCAACAGTTCAGTTCTGTTTTTATTTTTAAGATGATTACCACCTAGTCAAGCACTAATTGATGAATTATTACACTGAGTAGGTACATTTTACGGCTTGTATTTTTATATCCCTAAAAAACATTAGTATTAAAAAAGTTATCAACAATAGTTTCTTCAAACGGTAATTTTTTATAAGGCCTTTCTATACAGGCCTAGATGTTATTATCTTTGCTCGGTCTTGAAAAATGGACAAAAAATAGGCATCGCGAACTTGAAAAAGTACATCTCTTTAAAATTGAAGGATTTGAAAGATTTAAAATGTCAACATTTTTCAAAATTTTCAATTCCACAAATCGGACCAATTACAAATTGTCATATTATGATGCCAAAAGTTTTGTTGGGGTTTTAATGTTTTTAACTACATTTTGTTCTGCAGATAATAGCCACGCCTTCTCAGGTTCAGCAAACCAATAGATGTCCTTAGCTTCTATGAATTATTGTCACTAGGGGGAAATGGAGAGCAAGTGTCAATTCCATTGGACTTTTTTTTTTAAATAGGTTAGTGTCAAAAAACAATCTGGTTTCTGGCGCCTTTTCTTAGATCATAAAAAAAAACACAACTTTTTAGGGACGCATCGCCACCTGGTGGATATCATATGGATTGTAAAAATGCAAACTTAAACTTCGTATATTAAAAAAAAATTAAAACAACAATTTAACAATACCATTTTATAATTATTTATATTTGTATATATGTATTTTTTCAACGATTTTGATATAATTATTATTATTTAAAAAAAAAATCTCATATTTCAAAAACATTTTTCTTATTTAATTTTAAATTCTAAACCATAACAATTCTAGATACTAGAACTAAGACTATCTAAATTTATTTAAAAAAAAAGAACCTTATAAAGGCTATAGACAAAAAAGATAATTTAAAGAGACTTAATCAAGTGATCCCGTTTTTCGTGTAAACTATTATTGGGCATACTACAGCTCGTAACGCTGCCATTTACCAACGGTCTGCGATTCTTTTCCAATTCTGACAGACACTCTCGAAAACCAAGTAAAAATTCATCAGCATTTTCAATATTAAACACCATTGGAGGCTTTAGCTTGATGACATTGTCCCGTGGTCCATCGGAACTGACCAAAATCTTATGGACATTCTTCATTCGATTGACAACCCAATGAGCTGATTCAGTAGCTGCTTCCCGGGTGGCCTTATTCTTGACCAACTCAATGCCAACAAATAGGCCAGTTCCTCGAACGTCACCAATGCAATCGTACTCATAGGTGAGAGCTTCGCATTGCTTGAGAAGATATTCACCAACTTTCAAGGCGTTCTCCTGCAAGTTCTCCTCATCAATAACTCCCATCACTGCATTGGCAATGGCACACGACACCGGATTGCCTCCGTATGTGTTGAAATAAGCCACTCCTGTGGCAGCAAACGAGTCAGCTATCTCCTGGGTGGTGACCACAGCTCCAACGGGATGACCATTACCCATGGGTTTGGCAACGGTAACTATGTCTGGGACTACGTCCTGCATTTCAAAAGCCCAATAGTGTGAACCCACTCGGCCAAAGCCAACTTGAACCTCGTCCAAGATACAAACGCCACCGGCAGCCCGCACAGCATTAAAGACCCTCTTGAAGTAACCATCAGGTGGAATGATCTGTCCTCCGCAGCTCTGAAGACTTTCAGCAATAAAACCAGCAACACCTTTACCCTCGGCTCTCAAGTCTTCGAGGATAGTGTCAATGTCCTTGGCATACACCACAGCCATGTCTTCATTGGGATGATCCTTATCCACGTACTTTCCTCCGTAAATATCCGGACAAGCGGCCACATGGACAAAATCAGGCTTATTATCACCACCGGGTTGGTTAAACTTATACGGCGAGATCTCCATCACCGATTGCAGATGACCATGGTAGGCACTGGAGTGAGAGAAAAATACAAGATTAAATAAATTTCATTGGAGGACTTTATACTGTCAAACATACTGGTCCAAAGTTATAATGTCCTTCCTCTTGGTATGGTTCCTGGCCAGTCTCAAGGCCAAGTCATTGGCCTCGGAGCCAGAATTGACAAAGAAGCACACGGTAAGTTCCGATGGCAGCTTGTTTGTCAAAGTTTTTGCGCACTGGACCAATTCATCGTGCAGGAAGCGATTGTTGGTCGATAGTGTTGCCATTTGAGTGCTTCCGGCCTTTACAACCTTTGGATGGCAATGACCAACTGAAAGAGAGAGAAAGAAATACAAAAATTTAGACAAGTCTAATCGACAAATTAAGTCAGATTAAAATAAAGTTTGTGTAAACCTTGACACGTTTTGGAGCAAAAAAATCTATTTTTATTTTTATTATTATTTTAAAATAATAATTATTTCAGTTTTATTTTAGAAACAGTAATATATTAATTAATAAATGCAATGAGATAACCTACAGATTAAAATAAAGTCTGTGTCTGTCGTTATCTATCCTCTATAAACATACGATGTGTACATAATTTTAATTAAAAAAAGATGTGAACTTTTTTCAAAACATTTTCATCTCAAAACTCAAACGAATTCGTCACGTTTCATCTGCATGTGATCTTCACGCGCCGAGAAATATAGATTACTTTTGTATAAGCTTTTTAATCTTTTGTTTAATATTTACAATTTTTTTTATCAACCAAATCATTAAAATCTTATCGAACACAAAAACAAATTGTGGAAAATTTGCTAAGGAGTAAGACCTTCTATCTTTGTATACTCATGATGCATACGAAATTCTGAAGTGTCGTCTACCTTTAATCAATCAAATTGAATCGTGGGCTATAAGTGTTTGCCTTGGAAGCTTATCGCTTTATTTTTAATAAGAGTTTATGGCGGCAAAGTCGATTTGTTTATGGGTTTATCAGTAGATTTACCTAAGGAATTGTGGCAGCCTTTCAGATAATTTAAATTAAGTACATAGTTGTACTTTAAACCCGCAATTATTTGTAGAAATAGAACATTATTTTATAAGATCTAACTAGCTGTCAAAACATAACACCTTTGTTCAAGTACCTCAAGGCCACAACTCTTTTTGCAAAATCAAGAATTCCTTTTAAATTCTGTAAGTCATTGCGATTTTCTCACCATACAACAACTTCAAACTGTCAAGTGAGTCAAGCACATCTGTCAATTGAAATTAGATTGATAAAGATCTCACTTTTATTTGAAATAGACATGTTCCCAGGGTAGTCCCCTATTTAGAGCAAAATATAAAATTATGACGTCAGAAAACCTGTGTCGGTTTTGTGAAATAAGTTTGTTAAAAACGTGCTATTAGCACGTGCTTCTTTTCAATATTTGAATTCAAATAAACGAGGCTATACTACTTGTTATCATAGCCGCCGCCGACAAGCCGATGATATCAGACATCAGTTTTCTGACAATTTACTATCAACCTAAAAATAAACCTTGGGATTCAATAATTATTATCTTATTAGGAAGTCAAATAAAAATGTCAAATGTCGCAAACTTTGAGTAAAAAATTTATGAGAACTTGTTGTTCTTAGTTCTTTTAAATTTGAAAATTAAGAACGATATTTCTTTGATTTATTAAGGCTTAGGTAATACTTTGATTATAAAAAGTAAGCTTTTATTGCAGGTTTTCATTGTAGAAGTGATATGACCTTCACTTCTCCTATATTACATTGCTTAATTTAGAGAAATTTATAGAAGAGTGCATCTGTAAAAACAAACTGACCATATGGTGCCACCTATGATTACAGGGGTGGACTTTTGTTACAAACTCGATACTGTAAATTAAATTCAACATGACAAACAAGTAGCGAACTGTAAGTGTCGTAAATTTGACATTTTACATGAATTTTCACTGACACTTGAGAACTAACATAACAAAAACCAAATTTTACTTCCTTTTAATTTTCTTCTACTTCTTACTTCTAAAATAGTATTTCAAGTTTTAGTGGTAATTTTAAAGGAATACAAAATTTGACAGTTCGTTTATAAACCCTTATTCACATTATTAACGTTACGTCTCAATTATAAGATTTAGAGCATCGAGTTCGAAGAATTTACAAACTACATATTTTAAAATTAACGAATAAAATACTTCACAAACAATAATAGATGTAAGTAACGAGTAACTACCATTCGTCATAATCATAACTAATAAGTGTCTACCAAAAGACTACCAAAATTAAACACACTTACCAAATGTCAATCTATTTTTAAGACAACAATTTCTTTATTATGACAGGATGACAAAAGTTAATAAACTAATCGCCCCATAGTTAAAATGACAGATGTTATATGACAAATGACCTTATACTTATGACAAATCCGCTTCTGACTGATTGTTTTCAATTTATACATACATCAACAAGTTGTCAACTTAGAGTGATAAGAAAATAAGACTAAAACTAAAAATATCGCACCAAACAAACTCTTCGGGCTGATTGCACCATGCCGCAGCGCAGCATGTTCACGTGAAAGTCATTTCTGACATGTGAATTGTGTGCGGACGACTATGAGTATAACTGTCAACACGCTATTCAGCTGTTTAAATTTGATCTAGTTGAACAGTAAACACTAGTTTGGTAGGTACTTGAGGCAATAAAGTTTTATTGTTTTCAAAATTGTTGTTGTTGTTCTCGATGTCGTCTTGGTCGTCGTCCGTCGCCGTTCGTCGGTCGTTCTCGTTATCAATTTAGTACGAACGGTATCAATTCCCGACACTAGAATATTTGCCCACTTCATTGAATAGTGTTTTGTTTTGTCTGGGGGCACGGCTCGGGACGTTTGATTCTGTTTTGTGTACTTCTGTAATCTTTATCACGTGAAGCTCACGAGAGGAAGATTTTTACTCATTCAATTCTGGAATCTTTTTTTTATTGATTAAATACAAATATTTGGACTGATGATGTGCGTAGACTATCTAATCACGTTTTCACTTTAATCGACCTATGAACACATGAGTATCATGTTCAAAATAATAATATATTGCGCATTATCTGTTTGTTTTGTAGAAGTAAGACAATTAAGATTATTTATTAATTATGTACATATATATTGATTCTGCGATTGGTACAGTTTATTTTTAAGCATGATCATATTATAGAACGCGTTTAAAACGTGCTGTTTTTGATGCACAAAAGTCAATGCACGTAAATAGGTTGTTTTTATTGGAATAAAATCGGAAGATGACAGGATATGATGTCAAATTTGACGTACCTAGTTATATATCAAATTGACGTATGTAATGAAATTGCAATCAGAAAGAGTTTTATAAAAATCGATCGTTTTTAAGTTAAAACGACATACGGATAGGAAAGTTTCAAGTCTTTGATTGGACAGCTGTCAAAATTTTTTTATGAAACACGACTGGAATGTAATGTCAGTTGTATCTACATATGAACATACATACATTATGTGGGTGATTATTTTTTTAAGAAAAATAATACTCATGCGTCATGCCAGAATTAATAACACAATTCAATGACAGATATGGAGATAAATTCAGAATGATTTTGATTTGAAATTTTTACTACTGTCAAAAAATTTAATTTCTTTCATACTCATACTCATAAGATTTTGTACTAACTATTGGTTAAAGTCTGAGAAGTAAGGTTTGAAATTTAGTGATTCTTGAAAATATAACTATAAAATGATGTTTTAATAACCCAGATTAAACAAAAAAGAACTGTCATTTGACGGCAGTAAAATAAGTATCATACAACTGCAATAGACACAAATAGAAATTTTATTATGACAGCAATAAAAAGACGCATAAGTGTGATAGGCACCTTATAAAAAATGTCGTATATGTTTAGTATAAATCAAATAATTACTTAAACCAGACATTTTATGACATAGTTTTATGTTAGTTAACTGTTTTTGATGTTATCATTTAGTTTATAGAATGTTTAAACTTAAAACACATTTTAAAAATTAATTATAAGTTTGTGGTGTGACTGTGGCCTTACAACTTAGTCCTTCTTGATAACTTAAGTTAAATTTTAATTAATAAAACAATACAAACAATATAATGTTAATAAAATTTCACCTTAGTCAAGGACCGGACGATATTCAGTTTATGCTCTTTTATTTTGACATTTTCCTACTTTACATCTTTCCTTCTCCCTTTTTCAATTGAAAATTTCATATTCCTCTCTTTTTTCCTCCAAACGAAATTAAATGATGATTTGTCAAACTGAGTAGTCTCATTTTGTTTAATGTAATAAATATTTTTTTACATAAGTAATTACCAAATTAGAGCAAGACAGATTTATGTGTTATGTCAAGTTTTTGACATTAGTGACGTATTAAATTTGTTGGTGACAGTTAGACCAAATTAAATTAAATCGAATAAAATATTGAAAAGTGTAAAAACAAAATTCTTTGTTCAATAACTTAGTGTGTCAGGAAATAACTATAAAGTGTGGATTTTTTTTCTTTTTTCCAAAAATTTTATTTAGTAAATAATATAAACAGCATTATATTGTTATTCATATTTTTCAATTAAATTTCAATTCTTTAAACATTGTCTTTTACAAATTTTACTGGCTAGAAGAAAAACTGGGAAACAAATAATTCTGACAATTGTCTGTATTAAACGTAAACAGATGAAAGTTGTTACCTTTTAAGCGAGGTCATATATAATCTTTTCTACTTTGAGAATTTATCAGGTTATCAGCGAATTTTTTTCGAACTTCTAATTTTGCAATTCTTAAAATATTTTTTTTTTCATAAATTATAATTAATTCAATTCGAAAACATTTTCGTCATATAATTCTTAAAATATAAAATATTTGATAAGAACTTACCATGCGCTACATTATTAATGCAATCCAAATAACGAGTGCCTTGTTCGTCAAACATATATTGACCTTGACCACGGACTATCTTAAGTGGATCTGTTCTATAAAATAACTGGCACGCTTTACTGAAATTTTAAAATCAAAAATTTGTTTATTAGAATTTTTTTTTGATAAATCTTATAATTTTATAAAAATTTGGTAAAAATTATAAATTCCATAACTATATTGATAAAAATTATGATCAAATGAATTTATGTGCATCAAAAATAAATATCACTTTGATTGAGAGGGATTCTAAGCTTTCAGTTAAACTCTCTAGGAGCGCAGTCCGTGTTTCAAATGATTAAATGTGACTTAACTGGTAAACAAAAAATACCAAACGTTATTGTAACAAAAAAAAAACAATGTTTTCCAAAATATTTCATAGTTTTCAAATAATATATCAATACAACACCATCCAAACTCAACTCTTCTTGAATTTGACAGTTTAATAAAAAAATGATTATTTAGAAAATTTGTCCATCAATGGAAATTCTAGGGTTTTTGAAATAAATTTTGATAGTTTATGACTTTATATATTTATAACATACAGGTTCAACTGTCAGTCTTTTCAAATCGTGGTCATTTTTTAATTTTTCAAAAAAGTCCTAATTTTTTAGAAATTTTCCCATCAAGAATTTTTCTAAAGTATCAATTATTTTATAAATGAATGAGCCATAAATAATTCTTAGAATTAATTTAAAAAGTATGTAATTATTAATCAGACAATTTAAAAATATATCGATACCACGAATCACGATTCATAAACTAATGGCTAATTTATTATGAACAACTTTCTCCTCTAAATATAACACACAACACTGGTGTTATCAAAAATTAAAAAAAAATATTTGTTGTTTTGCACTTAAAAAATGAATGTATCAATTTTGCAACGTTTTATTCATTCAAATGTGATTGTAAAAAATAAGTAAATCTTTCTACGTTGCATTTCTCGTAACTTTCCCAACTGTTAAAGTCCTTATCTAATCTATTTATCATATACTAAATTTACACCTCCATAAAAAATAATAACAATCTTTTTTAGATGCATTTCAAAATTCAAAACAAAAACAAAAATAAAATAAACGACACACAGCATTATAACCTTGCAACAAAGAAAGTTTGCCCTTGAATGGAAAAAAACAAAAGTTCAAGGTAGCCTACAGAGATTTTACACAAGTACATTTGCATTTGCATATTGAAACGTACTCGTACACAGACAAATAAGGTAAGACGTAATGTGTCATAAGGATGCTCTTAAGGATTCTAAAAAATGGTTCTTAACGTTAAGCTCGTAGGTACTTACCCGATGTGCTTATTTCTTAGCTTTATGGTGTCCGACTTGCACATCTGCTCGGTGGCGGTGCTTTCGCTGTTTTCTTGTGCATACGGCATGATTTTAATTAACAAAATAAAAACACTTGATCAAAATTTAAAAAATTTAAGTTTTTTTTCTCAACAACAACTGAACTGATTTTATTGTTACAAATGCGCGGATTTAAATAGATGATGAAGATACTTTTGGAGAGGACCTGTTTCACTAGCCAAAGATAGGATAGATTGTTCCCACTGATGACTGGATGACAGTTCTGGTTCTCTGTACGGCTCTGCGGACGACTAGATACCTCTAGGGTGAACAATACTTTTCAAATGTCGAAGTGTCGGCATTGTTCTATGGTTTTTATCTCAAGACTGCGGTTGAATGTGTGCGCCATCATCGTGTCGTCGTCGTCGCCGCTTAGTTGCGTGTATATGCGGATGTGTACACGAACAAGCCAAATTAAAATCTAAGGGTTGTTGTTTCTTTTTTTTAATGTGTTTACTTTTTTATTTGTTTTTAATTTAAGTGAAAAGCTTTTTTTTATTTAGTGTGGAAGTTTTGTACAGGAGGAGGCACGGCAAAAAAGTTTTATAGAATATTTTTTTTAATTAGCTTTTAGAAGTGTTGCCACTGTGGTGGTTGAAAAATGTAATAAAATTGTGTTACCATGTAATTAAGGAAATAATAAAAAAAATATTCTTTAAGAAACTCAACAATTAATAGAAAAGTTGGTCAAATCTCTGCGCTCTGCATCCTTTTACAGGAACAAGCTCAGTCTATTCTCGAACTCGAACCCTCTCTCACTTTAGTTTCAACTGTCAGCGGTGGCAAAAGTCAATTTTACTTTGACATTTGTAATCAGAGACACATTAGCAAGAATTTATAATCAATTGATAAAAATGTCGGACTTTTTTTTAGAATATTTTCATTTTTGTAAATTAATTCTATTAAAATTAATTATTATAAATAAAACTTAAATTAAAATCATCAAGAAATTACACCTCATTGTAACAAACTTTTTCATTGTTTTTATATTTTTTATTCTAGAATCTAGATAATAATAAAATAAAGCTTATTGAGTTTTCATTTTCAGTAAAGCTTTCTGTAAGATAATAACTTTGTTATGAAAGAAATTTAAAGTATTTTAAAGCTTATGTTATGTTCAATAAAATTTTGTGTAGAAATGAAAACAAAAGCTTTTAACTAAAATTTATAGTGTGATGTTGAGTTATTTGGTCAGTAAAATAGTTTTGTTTTAATACTCGTAATATCAGTTAATTCATCAATTCCTGAGCAAAATTTAATGTTTTTTAATATGATAATGAATTTTAAAGGCAAGACAATAATAAAAAATTTAGCATTTGCAAACAATGAAACAAAAATTTAAACAAATTTTAATTGTAAGTAAAATTACAAATTCTTTTTAAAATTGAATCTTGTGTTTTGTTGGATTTTTTTCAATTACTTTTATTGCTTAAATGCAAAACACAATTTTAGACTTGATTCACAAAAGACATCATTTTTTATTTTTATGGTTATGAAATTTTTAAATGAGGCGTTATTCCAGAAAATTGAACAAGTTAAATACTCATTATCATCATCAATTGGTCATAAAAGTCACAAAAAATAAAATATGTACATATACAAAAACATAATCCACTTCAGAGTTCATTTCCGAGGTTAATTAACGAATTGCGGGAAAAGTGCAAACAAATCTACCTGCAAATTAATGGAAAAGTACCAGAAAATTTCAAATACAACTAATTTACAGGTACCATAAATGAATGTGTACTTATGAAAAGAAATTTTTATGATTCAATTCATCAATTTTGGGACTCAAAATTAATGCAGGCATTCTTAAAATTTCGAACCAAACTGATCGTTTTTGCTAACTAAAATTTATATTTATGACAAGAGTTATGTTGGCTTTGCGGGTCACTCATACATGATGCTTATTTGTCGTCGTGAAGGATCTTGGTAGCCAATTTGCATCACTTTTTTGTAACCTGACCAGACGTTTACGCTGTAGTCTATAAAATCCAATCAAGGACAAAAGAAATTGATACTATGAGTACTATGAGAATAAAAACAAACAGTATCCTTTTTGGGATGCATTTGTCATTCGACTTTTCGACGAAAATTGGTTTCATTGTATATTTGTATTCACATGCTTAGGTGGATTACAAATAATAATGGGTGTCCCAAAGTAAGAGAAAGATTTAAATTCGTAGCTATTTATACAATAGAGTGTTGACGTCTGTGTTTGTGTCTGCAAAGCCGTTATTCCATAAATAAGCCTATCCTATCAAAAGACTGAAAACTGTGCTCTCTGTTTTATTTAAATTTTGCGTTAATTTTGGGACACCCTTTTCTTATAGAATTGGTAGGATGGATGCAAAAAATCAATTATCTTCTTGGCGGCTTATGATTCTATCACTTAAAATTTTATCTAAACTAAATCTATTCCTTAGCAAATACATCATGAATAAAGTATTCGTCTGTAAACTTTTATTGAGTTTATTTAATTTTATTGTCAAATATAGTAAAGAGTAGATAGTTACATATTTTCTTATTCTAGTGTACCTACGTCAAACGCCAGTGTTTAACATCAAGGTTTATTAATTAAATAATCAGTTTGTAAAAAAAACAACAATTTATTTTCGTCTTTTCAAATGTTATGTGTTGAAACAAATCAAAGTACTATATTTTTATTTCCCTTTCCCTTCAAGTGTTAAGAGTATTTAAGAGTAATCGAAGAAAACGTAAATAATTTACGTAGATACATATTATTGAGCAGAGAAATTGTCCAGATCTAATGAATATACTCGTACGTCGATGAGAAGCCAAGGAGAAAACAGGAATCAAGTTTTTCTCTCAGAAGCCGGCTAATGTACAGTGAGTCACACGAATTTTTATTGTAAGCTAATTTTGGTTTAGATTACACAACAGCGAAAAATTCTGGCGACAGCGACTGTCCATAAAATCAATAACAAATATAATTTTTTTTTCATAAAATATTTTATATTATATTATCCTCCGAAAACAACTGAAAATGATTTTGTGCACCAAGGCGTATGAGTAATATTTTTCAGTACTTTGGCTTTAGACAGTGTTAGTTGTTTGACGTTAGACAAAAAGGTTTTGAGTTCATTTAATTTTATTATTTATTTGGTAATATATGGACATAGTATACATAGTTTTGTATATGTTTTGTTGAATACATTTGACAGAAAAGAATTGTCAGAATTTGTAAACTTCTTAAAACATTAAAACAATAATTTAAGCAATAAAAATATCTATACCATATTGATAAACAATTGATTTGATTCGCGATAAGGGTTCAAAACCGTTAACCACATTCATAATCAGGTTCAAATCATTATGCTTAAAATTTGCTCGACACGTTCAAAACTAAACTTCATTCATAATATTAAACCAATTTGTAATCACATAGAAAATTATAAGAGTTTTTGTTCTTAATTTTAATATAATAGTGCTCATTAAAACAACTTAATCTATGACCCTAAAAAGTTTATCAGTAGAAACAGACATAAAACCACTTCATAGTCTTCTAGGAATAAGGAAAAACAATCTTTCTTAATTTTACCCAAATTTTATTTAATTTTATATTCACCTATATAAACAGTGTCTGTTCTTATTAATAAACTAGTATTTATTTTGGGTGATTTTAATATTTTTATTTTTATTCAAACAAAGTAATAAAAAAGGTATCTCGTGGTGATAAGACGTATGCCTCTTAAATGTGTTTGTTTGTAACATTTTTGCATGTTATTTTTTCAACAGATCATTTTAAGATCAACTGTAGAAACCTGGTTGCTGGTTTATACCAGCTAGTATTTCATTCAAGTTTTGTCTTTATTTTTAATCAATTCCATGAATTTATAAATTGAGTGTAGTCAGTTTAAGTGGAGATCCCAGTTAATGTAGATTTGTAATACGAGCTTGTTAATCGGTTAAGTATTGATTATTTCAAAAGTTGAATTGAAAAAAAAAAACTTTGATATTAACTTAGAAAAAATAAGACAAAACAATGCCAGAAAACCCTGGGTTTGAAGAATCTCAAGGTTGGTTTAACGTTTCAATATTTAATGGTTTTGTTTACATCTTGTTGGATTTTGTTGATGTGGTATTTTACAAGAAAGTGGACTTAAGAAAAGCTTTTTTAAAAAGCTTACACATAGAACTTGATACTAAACAGTGCAGTGCAGTGCATATATTGATGCACTTGTTGTGTGAAGTGAACAAGTATATTTTGGTGCATCGAACCGCATTTGCGTAAAGGTCTATAAACTGTGTTGCTATTTATAAAAAATGATGAAGCTTAACAATAATAAGACGAGTGCTCAAAATTAGTCAAGTACATATTTATTTTATTTAAAAAATCGTAGCAATTTAATGCGCCAACAGTCAATGTCCACCATATCTTCATTATCATCCGAATATTTTCCAAGGAATGATTGTTCAAAGTAACAACATTTAACTAAAAAAAAAATTTAACTAAGAATAATTAATATTGCGACCATCTTTATGTTATATAAAAACCGTGCACTGGGGCGTATACGTATTTTTGTTTGTTTTCTTACGTTATGTGTATACAACATATTTTCAAAAAACTAGAAAGCGGATTCAGATTTTTTTGTCTTGCTTTTATTTTTCCTAAAATACTTTAAAGCTTTTTATAACTGGCAAATGCTGGTTGTCAAAAAATCAAAACCCTGTAAGTGCATTTTGTTAAGGATAGGATATTGGAAACACACAAAAAAACTCACAAACTTGGGTTTGACATTTAGGGAGTTTGAGTGTGACCGATTTATAGTTTCTTGTTTTGATTTGTCCTTCTTCCACAAAAATAATTGGCTTCCTCAGGTAGCATTTGAGTTTGGAAAAACAAACCGAACACGACATTATACTTACCTACACAATTTGACATTTTGCTTTCTGTCTCTTTTGTCCGTTAATTAATTTTCATCTCGTATTTTCATTTCAGAACTTCCAGAACTAGTTCTCAAAAACAATAAAGTCCCATCGCTAAGCCCGCCTGATGTTCAACAAAAAGGCAAAGTCTACTCCTTCGATGAGGCAATGTCATTGGCTCAAATTGGAATATTTCATTATTTTCTACAAATTACCTGTGGCTTGTGTCTGATGACAGCTACTGTAGAGATCATGGGAACGGGCATAATTATGCCATTCATAAGTCATGATATTCCTTCAACAGCCACTGAAAGGGGACTCTTAGCATCAGCTGGATTTTTGGGAATTGTTATGAGTTCACATGCTGTGGGATTCCTCTCGGATACTTGGGGTCGTGCTAGAATGTTGCGTACAACTTTATCGATTAGTTTTATTACAAGTTTGGCATCTGCATTCTCGTACAACATCTGGATGCTTATAGTGACGAGATTTTTGACTGGTTTTATTATGTCAGGATGTCAAGGCAGTGTCTTTAATTTCCTGGGAGAATTTCATAGCAGCAAGACACGAGCCAAATATGTTACGATGTTGTCGGTGTTTAGTCAACTTGCAATGATATTTATGCCTGGTGAGTGCAACTTAAATAAACATTAAATTTAACTTGATTAATAATCTCTGTAATTACAGCTGTTGCATTGGGAATTTTACCACTTAAACTAGACATCACAATTCTGGGATTACAATTTCAGTCTTGGCGACTGCTTTTGTTGGTTTTTTCATTCATGAGAACATTTGCATTGATCGGACTTTTTATCTTACCTGAGAGCCCGAAATATGTCCTCGTACAGGGTGATCACGAGGAAGCTCTTAAAACTCTGAGAATAATTTATTCAAAAAATACAAAGAATTCACAATGTGATTATCCGGTACATCAACTTGCTGGCGAAATGCGAGGGGATAGTTTGAAAAATGTTTTTAGTGTGAAAGATGCTGTCGTTCTAGTGTGGAATCAAACAACTCCTTTATTCAACAGGAGCAGAATATTGCATACGCTAAATATTTGTTTCATGATGTTTTTGATGAGTGCAATTTCCCATGGAGCGTATATGTGGTATGAAAACAAAATTTTTACTGTTGTCATCTTTTAATCTCACTGTCAATTAAACAGGCCACTCATTTTGACATTAAGATATAATTTGTATTTAATTTTAAAGAATATTTGAATATTTGTTGTTTAAAGTCATTTAAATTCCTTAATAATAGTTTTGACTTTTGTTTTACTCAAGTTGCCATCAAACAAACAAACATTTTCTACTAGTATTGCCAGTCTTGTTTTTTTACATTTTTACTTATATTAATATTTTTAAGATACATATATTTTATTTTCTCATAGGTTTCCAACAATATTAAAGCAACAAATTGAAAATTTTGAAAGTGGTCTTACAACTTGTGAAATAATGCAACAAGTATCTTATGGATCAGTTAATGTGTCTCAGTTGGAAGAAGTTTCTTCGGAAGTTGTAATTGACACATCAATGTTTAAAATCTTGATTGTAATTGGAACGGTATTTTCTGTGACATTCTTTATATTCGCACTGATTATAAATACTATCGGGAAAAGGAAGTTTTTATGTAAGTAAATTTGTAATTAATTTCTAAAAATTAACTATTCTATAATGTGTGTATGTTTTATTTTCCAGTTACACTAATCCTTATTCCAGGACTGAGTGCATTGGTGTTGCAATTTGTTAGTAGCATGCCGTGGGCAATTGTCATCTTGACAATTGTGATGACTTTAACAAATGGTATTGGAATTGTTGGAACGATAGCTTTTGAATTTTTCCCAACAAATGTCAGTGGCATGGGAATGAGTTTAGTTATGATGATTGCTCGAGTTGGTTCAGCCACAGGAAGTAGCATAATTGGTTCAATGTTAAATACGAATTGTGATATGTTATTTTATATTTCATTTGCTTCATGTATGCTATTGTTGATTTTATCAATTTTATTGCCAGGTAAAAGATAAAAGAACAAATAATTCAGTTTGCGTATTTAAGTTACTTTAATTGGTTTTAGAATTATAAGTTTTATAAAAAAAAAAAAAACAACAACCCTGAGCCTAATCAAATACACTCAATTGTAAATACTTTATTATCAAGGCTTTTGAACTATTTTTTTTTATTTCAGAGTGAAAACAAAATGAATTAATTAAATTTCAAAGGTCATTTGGAACTTTAATATGAGGCAAATTTATAGGCTCTGATGTGAAAGCTGTCAAAAATTTCCTTTCGAATTTTTTAGACAATATTTCAACTATCAAATCAAGTGGGATGAGTTTAAAATTAAATTTTACCTTCTGTATGCAGCAAACAGAATCATATTATTTTAATTTTTTATTTTAACAATAATTTGTCAAAAGACAAAAAATAAATTCTACAATGAAAGCACATAAAACCATTAGTCATAAAACAAATTTTTTAATTTACAGTGAAAAACAAAATAGTGATAATAATAATGCCAGTAAAAATCCTAAATGTCTTCTGCTTCAATTTGTTTTTACGAACTTGATAAATTGGTCTTATAAACCTACATATTTTAAATGGTATTTGAACAGTCTACTATCACAAGCTATTCATAACAGCACTTAATATCAAATTTTAATAACTAGTCATTGTGAAAATATTCAGAATAAAATTATAGTGTTTTCAAAAGACTCAAACACACTAGAAGATCCCAGTAGTCATTATAAGCTCTTATTTATATTCTACAAACAATTTGTATAGTTGAATGAAAAATTGTGTTTTTTTTTAATAAAATTTTTTGATAAAATTGGAGTAGAAACTGTTTTAACAAAGACCACCTTATTTTAGTTTAAAAAAAAAATTGATCAGAAGCAATTTTTGTCTAATTTCTATGATCGAATTAAAAACTTATACCTGATCGTATTTTGCCACGATCTCACCTTTGACATTGATGACACCAAACAGTGACATGGAGATGTATTGAACGAGTTTAGATCTCGGATGCAGACTTAAGTTACGACTCTATAACCCTTGAGAGTGACTTGATAAAACAGAATGTATTAATAACAGCCCGTACCGTAGTACACTTACTTTTTGTGTGCATAAGGCCTTAAATTACAAATAACGAATGACGTAAGATCACTACACATCGTCTGATATTTGTCTTCTAATTTCTATGAAATATAATCTAAGCAAAAACACTATATAAAAATGATAAATCCCAATAAAAAAAAAGAATAACCTTGGTGAAATACAAACAAAAATATTTTTAAAAATTCAATTATTTAATAAAAAAATCGCGTCATCACTGAATGCTTTAAGTCATATTCTTGTGTCAATTCAAACAGTGATAACCTACGTACAAAAACTATATTTAAAAGATTTGTTTATGTTTATGTTTGTTTTTATTTTTATTTTCTTGTTTAATTTTTATGGCTCCACCTTTTGCTGATGGTATTTAATTTTTGGTATCAAAAATGTTAAGAACGCCGATGCTATTAGACCACCGCCCGCAATATAAAATGTCATTTCACAATTATAAGGCAATAATAATCCAGCAACATTAGATCCAGCAACACCACCTAATCGACCTACCATCATTGATATGCAAACTGCCATGCCCCTAGAAATAAGAAAAAGGAACTCTGTATTATCGACGGAATGCATATTTTTAATCCTGATTAACAATCGAATGCACAATTTTACAAAAACTTTTATTAATATAAAATCTACATAAATGTACTTTGTTTGCTAATTTTAATTCAAAAATCATGAATTCCTACGATAAGATCCTGGTTTGCAAAGGCATTCGGTATTTTGACGTTATTATGTATAATCACTGTTTAAGATAATCCACTGAGAACAAACTGGACTTAAGAATCCATCTTTTATAAAGTTTATATTGGGACTAAATACCAATACGAATATGATTTATTTTTTCTTTAATTCTTGGCTTTATTTTTTTAGAGCTTTCGTGAATTAAATTCCCCATCTTGAAAATTGGGATCATGAATAATGTCGAAAATATTTCATTGCATTTATTAAATTTGCAGCCTTTGCCTCCCATTTCATAGCATTAATTCGAAAGCAATTCATTATGTTGGCCCTCAATTTTTTAAACAAATCCCAAAGTGGATCTTATTTCTTAAATTATTTTTTTTTTACAAATTTATCAAAATTATATTATTAATTACCTCAAATGTGTCGGATACAAATCGATTGTTATCCCACTCAAAATTTGTATTCCCGCTCCTGCCAGAAAGAACATATTAAACACAATTAAGGCTACGGTTGCATTGTATATAAAATTCGTCATCACTCCGCAAGCTCCACATGCAAATAGCAAAGCAACTGAAAGAGCAAAATGTATATTTCATTGATACATATAAATTTTATCAAAAAATCCTTATCCTTACACAGAATATAGTTTCTTTGAACTTTTCGATCCAAGAAACCGATGATAATAAATCCAACAACGTAACAGAATTCCATTGTAACAGAATAAATAAAAGTTTTATCATGAAGTTGTTCAACGCAATGATGCTAAAAAAATTGAATGAAATGTGTTAAACAAAAATTCGACTGCAAGTGTAAACGTAGACTTACGTTTTCTTCTGTAACAAGCTTAATCTGATTGGCATGGACTGCATCACAAATTCTGGTCGCATTTGCTGTGGAATTATGACTCATAGAGCTCACCATTATATCCGTTATAAAAGGATACCACATAAACATTCCGTGAATAGCGACATACATCCAAAATTGAATATTACAAATGATAACGGTACATATTAGTAAATTCTTTTGAAAAAGTGGAACTGTCTGTTTCCATAGTGTGTTTAGGAAGGCCTTCATAAGACTTGAACCTTCTAGTGTCGGTTGATTTAAATTCTGAACTGTTGTGTCCTTTTCAGGAATGATGTCATTTATCTGCAAAAATATTTGAAACTCAAAATACATTTTATTCGTATGCAAAGTACTTTTAAGCTTACTTGTAAATCTCCACTTCTTTTATTCCACGCATATATTTGCTTAATTACTTTAATAGCTTCCTCTTTTTTACCAATTGATAGAAGAAATTTTGGACTTTCTGGGAACAAAAGAAATACAAAAACAGCAACAATTCCTGGACTTGCACAAACTAATATCAAAAGTCTCCACGGTTTGTAGACTATTCCCAGAAATGGCAATGGCAATGACCAGTTCTGATTTAGGACTCCCCAACCTAATAATGGCAAGAGCATGGCACCAATCGAAAACATACACGAAGATGCCATAATTGCTCCCGTTCTTGTTCGGTCAATATGAAATTCTCCAATATAAACAAAAATTGTCGCATATGATGCAGAGATGCTTTAAGGAAAAAGACAAAAATTAGTATCAACTGTCAAAATGAGGTAAAAACTTTTCTCTCAAACTTACAAAAATCCGTTAGTAAATTTCAACACAACAAGCAACCAAAATCGAGGTGAAAAACTCGATATAATTGACACGGTGCAACCTATCAATAGGGAAGGTAGTATAACAGCTCTTCTGCCCTTGGTGTCTGCCAAAAATCCCCACATATGTGAACTGACAATAATTCCAACCAATCCAACTGTACTCAAAATGCCTTTGTCTCGATTTGACAGATTAAGATCACATTCGGCTACCGGAAGTATGAAACCAACTGAAGCTGTTTCATATAAGGTACAAGTCATAACCAGCCCTCCGAGAAAAATTATACAATAGTTGAATATCCCGAATCCTGAAATATAAAAAATAATCATTTGTACATTTTTCAATGTTCAATTGCGTGGTAAAATCGAAGCAAAAACAAATTCGTCTAGTAAGCAGCAACTGACTTCAACTTAACGAAGTAAAAAATAGTCTACTGTTATAAGTTATAATCATATCACATGGAGTTTTTGAAAATCTAGATTTTTTTTAAAACCTTTATAAGTAACTACAAGGGAACACAGGTCATTGCAATTATAAAACGTTTTAGAACTACCACAATCGTGGCTCAATTTTATTGATCCGTGTTTCAAAAACTGACGAAGATTGAACTACTTGGAACTTTTTTTTACCAACCAAAATCGGTGAATAAAAGTTTCTGAGCCACGGATAAATTATTGAACGGCGGCGGTTGAACAGGACCTTCTTGTTTTTAGTGAGAAACGGGTAAGACAACAAACCTGTTTTTTCCAAGGCGTCAGAGAAAAGTGTGGCATCCTTCTCGATTTGTCTTTCATTCTCAAGTGCAACAACTAAATTTAAAAAAAATAATATTATATAGTTTTGTCAAGTTGTTCTCTGAAATAAGAGCTTAAATCGACAATGAAAACTGTTTTTTTTTTTTGGCACACTAATCTGTAGAAAATAAATTTTTAATAATTTTTTTCTCGGCTTTCGTCGTAACAAAATTGATAGCTTGACTTACAACTGTCAAATTTTAGTAATTATTTGGAGGAACGCGGAAAATTAAGGTTAGATTTGTTAAAATGAATGTTATTTTCTTTAGGTTAAAATCACAAAACTTTGTAATATTACAAAATTCTTCAATTGTTTTTCTTTTTCTGTCGACTGATAGTTTATTAACTGATCGTCTGTACAGTAGTATTCTGAAAGAATTTCTATAAGTATAATAAATTGATTGAAAAACACGATTCTCCTCCAAGTTAAGCTTCCATTAAATTATTCATAAAACACCGAAAATGATTAAAAAAATAATAAGGAAGACTAACTTATGCCAAAAAACCGTGTAATTAAAAAAAGTGACATAAAAACTTTAGTTCACATTTTGTAAATATTTTTCACATTATGATCAAAAATTGATTAAAAAAATAAATATATAAATCGATACAAGAAATAATGAAATAAAATATGTAATAAAAAATAAACTTAGAAAACGCACTGTCAACTGTCTTATCTTTATCACTCAACGCCATATCGAAGACTTAATTAGCCAAGTTCGATAAACATAGGATTATTATTATTTGAACACCTAAGATAAATATAAATATTTTTGCAATAATTATAAAATGATTTTTAAGTTAATAACAGGGTTACTCTAAACGAATTATTTTTTTATAATAGAATGACTTTAACTTTAGCACCTAAAAATGTTTAAACTTCAAATTAGCAATATTCGGTGTTCCATTTTATTTCTAAACCTTACTAAAATGTTAGATGGTTAACTGAGATCTTCTCGACATCGTATAACCTTGACAGTTCTCATAAAAGAAGGCTTTAACATATATATCTATAATTAAGAAAAAAAAATTAAATAAGTTAAAATTGGAATTAACACGGACACACCCTGTGTGAGATATGCACATTTTATAGACTAATATAATAAAACAAGATTTGTTTATATTTAAAGAGCAAAAGAACAAGTTCGACAAAATTTATAAACAGAATATTTAAATATGTAAATAAAATACACATTTCAGATACCTGATCTCAAATTCTATATTTTTACTCGAATAAGAGTTTTTTGTTGTTGTTGTGAATGCTCATAGTCATAACTTTACATAAATCATAAAAAACTAATTTAAAAGGTTAAATAGACTAGTTATTATATAATTTAATTAAAGGACATGGGATGAAGATAGAATGGCACATGTAATCTATTTTGTTGTGAGTTAATTTAGTTTGATGTTTCCAAACTCATATTAATTAATTTGCGTTTTTATTATAACAATAAACAGTGAAAAAAAAAATATAAATAAAACATAAAGAGTTGCCAAGTAGGTTACCATACTTCTAAAATTAATACTCGTTGATCAAAACTTTAGTTGTAGTTTCCTTTTTGCAACAGCTTCTCTAAAGATTTAAGATGTTCGAAAGCCTTGCACCTCTGAATTTAAACCTAAGAGTTATTAATTCACTTGTTATACTAGGAAATATAGTAACTTTTAATAAAATAGCTGAATGTTTAATGTTAATCTAAACCGTGTTTTATTAGTAATCTTTTTCTAACGCTGTAATAAGAGTTCGAAAAAAAAAGGTTTTATTCACTTTATAGGTACTCACTTTTACATGAATTCCCTAAAGTTTAGATCCCTGCATTACCTGCCAAATTAATTATTTAAGTCAAAATATCAAAATGTACTGCCACGGAAAAATATTACAATCACTTCAAAATAGAAAAAAATAAAATGGATAACTAAACAAAAAAATAAAATTACTAAATCGTTTTATTTATTCTACTAATAATTATGATTTTCTTAAAATACCACTACTACATGGGGTATGGCTGGATTTAAAATGCTAACTAAATACTTAATCCTAGTGATTAAGTATATTAATAGAGCTTACATATATCACACTAGATACCCTCCTGCTGTAATACTAAGGCATACTTACTTATTTATTTAAATGTTCTAGATAATAATACGAAACAAAAGTTATATCTCAGTTTCTTTTTTTTATTTTTCGTTAATTTTGTATGTATAATTATATTAAGTATGTATATATATATATCTTTTATATTTATAGATTTTTTTTAATTCGAAAAAGTTACACCAAAAACAATAGTTACATATGCAATATATATATATACTACATGTTATATATATATGTGTGTATTTGTATACATAAGTGTATATATGTATAATGTATAATATCTTTTTTCATATGTTATCTGTTTATATGTATGTAAATTATTTATAGAAAGGGAGAGTATTCTAATTGGGTGTAATTTAAAATATGTTCAATTATTATATTTTTTTTTAATATATATTTTTTTAAAGAACACTTTTTTATTTTTATTTATTTTCTTGTCTCAATTTATTATAATTATTTGCTTAAGATTAAATTTATTTTTATTTTTATTTTAATTTGAGTTAAATTCATTTTTTTATTTTTTAAATTAAATAAATATGTAATTATTATTTGTTTTTATTTTTTTCAGTTAAAAGTGATTTAATATTTACAATTTTTGTATGTGTTCTTCTGCAATACTTTTTTTGTTTCTCTAAAAGATGACTAGAATTCACTTCCAGATTTTTTTGAAATATTTATTTAGTTTTTACATTGTGTGTTTCTACGATTGCGTTGTATGTAGTTCTCTCATAATTCTTTAAATTATGTTTTGAGTTTATTATATATATTACATACGCATGCATATACAAAACAATGATACATACAAATTTTAATGCAACTTTAAAGAAAAGTATTAAAAATAAATAAGGTAAGATTAAATAAAAATAATTTTTAACTTTCTTTCTAGCTCCGCTGCTAGACTTATTTTATCTACCTTCAAAATTTTAACAACAAAAAATACAACAAACAAATCTTAAATCAGTATTTCTTGTTGAAAACAGTAGTTTATATAAAAACTTTAATTGCAACTGCTACGATCTCAAAAGTTTATTTTACATTATTTTCTTATTTCTTTCGTTTTATTTTATTTGTTCAAATTATTTATAACAAGAGTGCTATTGAAAGGGTTTAAAGATTTTAATTACATTTTTTCCAGATAGATATATTATTTTTAATATTGTATATATTTATAGAATTTGAATTTATCTAGACTTAAAATATAATAAAAGTATACATACACAATTACAAAATATATTTACAACGATTTTTATTAAATTTATACTGGATTAATAATTTTTATTGTGTGTTAAAATTATTACTTTTTATACAATAATTTCCATATTGGACGCACATGTTTTTCGCCTTATATCCTATGTAATAATAATGTGTTTATGTATAAAATGTACAATAAGTTTCTTCTAATTTAAGTTTTTTATTTCGCCTATTTTTAATTATTTCATTCTTTTTATTTTTATTTCTTTAATGTACAGCGTGGTTAGATTATATTTTATGTAATAATTTTGTCAACAATATTATCGTTCAAACTGAAATAACTTCTTTTCTTTGTTTTTTTATTTAAAATTTTATTTATAATTAAATTCCATGTAACGTTGGCGTATTTTAAATTATTTTATTCCAGTTTTATTTACAAATTTTATTGTTTAAAATTGTTTTTTTTTTTTATTGCGTTTTATTTATTTTATTTTTAAGTCTACTTAATATTGCATTATTTGCGTTATTTTTAAATTTACAATGCTCAAAACTAACAATTTACAAAAAAAAATAAAAATAATAATTTAAATAATTTTGTTTAAGTCAAGAGGCAAAACTGAACAATGAAGATAAAAAATGGAAACCCCATTAAAATCATTAATTCTTGAGGTTTGTTTTATTAAGTTATTCCAGAAAAAGGCATATTAGAGTGATTTGATATAAAATCCCATTGAAAGCAAGAACCAATTTTTGAACCACTTTGGTGAAAATAAAGCGCGTGTTATTTATTTAAATTTGGCATAAAGCTTATTTAGATATTTAAAATAATCTCTCATTTTATTTAACATTGAGTACTTCTTTGCACCTTTCAATACAATTATTTAGGTACTACTAGATAGTATGTAAAAGTAAATGCTGGGATCCCACAGGGCGGTATACATACATATATCTTTCAACTGTTGTAAAAAACGTAATTACCTCATATTATTCTTTATTAAACCTGTTCTTTAGTTCAAGAACAACAAACACAGTCCATGATATTTAAGTGATATATTCTGCACATCTCCGCAACATTTAGCATTTAGTATCAAACTGAAAATACTTATTATTCTTAAATCCAATTTCGGACGGCTGGTAAACATTTCTTTTCATTTGAACCGCTAATGCTAGAATTACTTTATAAAACGTTATAATTGCTACTCAAATTGAAGCTTATTTCAAACCTATTTCTATTGTAATAAATTGAAAACTTTCCAGAATAAAAAAGCACAGACCTGATATTCAGAGATCTGGGAATATCTGGAACAAATTAAAATATGCCTTATCTTAAAAACCTGGATACTTTTTCATTTTGTATTATGTAAAAAAAAAAGATAAATAATAAATGGAACATAGTTCCAAAATTATATTTTAAATTAAAATGAATATTGTTTTTCTAGGAGATTGTTTTTGTCTAAAAAATCAAAATTATAAAAAAATAAAACATAAAGCTTATGAACGTATTATTACATCTTACTTTCTCTTCATCTATGGATATATTTCTTAAATTATCTTAAAAATATTTCTCATCTACAAAAATTTAATGAAATATTTAAGTTGTTTCTACCATAACTTTAAAATGTTTTTGTTTTTTTCTTTTTTTTGTATTTGAATTTTCTTACAGGATTAATTTTTTATTGTTTAGTATAACTGAATTTTCGAATTTTCTAATTTTCATGAAATCTATATACCACATTGTTAGGCATATATAATAATCTACTATATAATCTTTTTCTATGTCTATTTCTTTTTTCTTAATTCGGTCTCGATAATAATTTAGATTAAAAAGATTCTATGTAAATAATTTAATAACGTTTCTTATTTTAATATATTTTCGCTGAGTTATATTCTTTTTTTATTAATATGATAATTATTTACATGCAATGCCTATAAATTTGTTCTCAAAATATTTTCAATGCTTTTATTTACAAAAGTTTTATTTAATTTTCTTAAATAAGTAATTATTTTCACTATGGGATGTTAATACTTTAGGCTACCAAAAAAAAAGATACAGGATCAATAATGTTACCTGCGTTGTTTAAAAAATTGCTTTTTATTTCAATAAGACATTTTTGTAGCATATTTGTTGTTTTCTTTTTATATATAGATATTCTCTATATTATTTACATTGATAAAACTTTTTGCGTAGAGTTAACATCATAAATAAGATTCTACTTATTGCTTTTTTTATTCAACTTTCAAAATATGTATACCTATCTAAATTATGCCATATTTTTGAACTTTTTTGTTTTTTTGAAATGTTTGAAATAAAAGATTACATTGAAATATATTTAGTTCTTGGCAGTTTGTTTGTTTTTTTTTTTACTTTTAAATAATAGTAACTACTTAAAGTAAATGATTTTGTATCTCTTACGGTTTTTGCCAAGTTAAACAACAATTTTCTTTCAAATTATTATTGTTTCGTAGTAGAATAAAACTTTTTTACAATCTTCTTAATGCTGTTGATATCTTCTTTGTTACGAGTACATGCCTTAAGTGCGCAAAATTTAACTCTCTCTCTCAATTAATTTTAAATTTTTAATTCTGTTTTGTCAATTATTTTCAGTATAGATTATTATTCTTCTGCAAAATGGTTTTTTTTTTTCAAAGTTTTGAAAGTATTGCTAATTTTTTACTCAAAATTATGTGATTACCTTTGCTTTAACTTAGAACTATGCCATTCATTTCACATTTATCAAATAACAAGAAAGTATATTAACAATAATCTTGTTAAATAAAGTGGGTATAACGCACTTCTCTTATCCAAAAACTGCGGTCATGCCGAACTCAATTCCCTTAGATAATCAGGATCTCAACTGTTCAAAGAAGAACCATTTTTAAATCAATCAATTTAAACGCCATGCCAGTCTAACAGTCTAAAAGAAAAACTTAGTGATGGATGATATACAATCGAAAATTCGACCATGAAAAACCATATGCCCAACTAGTTTCTTGTGCAATATCTGGCTCTTTTAATAGGATTTAGTTTCTTAAGTTTGTTTTAAAACAGTCCACATTTCATTATCATACTATTCATTTCAAAGTTTTAATTCATATCTATCACAATCTCACAACTAAATTAATGAACTCATTCTGATTTAAGTTTAGACGATCGTCTGTTTATTGGATATTTGCTAAGCAGCATTAAATAAATATAACTGCATTATTTAACCAATTGTAGAGGTCTCATTAAAATGCAAATGATAATAATCAATTCAATCCAAATTCAAAGGGAACAATAAAGGAATGTATGTTATGAAATAATTTAATCTAATCTGGGGTAAATTTTAATCTTATATGTATTATTTATATTTTTTTTTTTAATCTTTTCCGTACCATATTTTACCCTTAAGATCTTTAAATATGCCAAAGTAATTAACATTGAAATTACTGGTCAAGTGAATAAAAACAACAGAAACCAAAAACTCAAACAAAAAACTAAAATATAAATATTAAAAAAATAAAACAAAATAAAAACCAAACACATTTGTTCTCCTCCAGTGTGGCTCGTTTTTTATTAATAACTTAAAGCTATAATGAAAATATGAAAAAATATATAAATGTATGTATGTAAGTTTAGGTATATAATGTACAAATAAAACAAATAAAATGAAATGAATTAATTTATAAAAATGAATTCGTGTGTACTTATTAAAAATATTTATGTATATATTTTTAACAAAAAAAAATCTTTATAAATAATGTTTTCTTAAAAATAAGGTGTATAATATTTATTAATAATAAAAAAATATGTTAAACTAAAACACGATAAAAAAATATCAGATAAGAAAAAATATATATAATAATCATATATATTCTCATTAAAATAAAAACATACAAAACTAAATATTTTGCAACTAAAAACATTTGAAAAAAATTAAAATAAAATAAAGAAAAAATCCGTTAAGCTAGAAAAATATTTAACTATTTTTGAACACATATTTTGTTTCATTTCTAATAAATTTTAAAGTAGAATAATTCTTAAAGATAAAAAATATGTTAATAATAAGTAGAAATTAATTTACAAAACTAAATTTTTATTTTATTTTTATATATTTTTTTATTTAAGAAGAAAAAATTCAGTCTAACAAATATTAAAAAAAAAACACACATAAAACTAAAAAATATATAACAAAGTATTTTAATTTGCAAGTTAATAATTTTTTACAAGCCGATTACTTTGAGATTATGGATTTTTTAATTTCAGTTTTTATTAACTTTTATGATTAAAAATCCACAATATTATGCTCAAATACACTCACTGTTCCAATTTCAACTGAATTTTTTTAACTTGAGGTTACACACGTAATTCAAAGTTATGAGTCTCAATATAATTTTTAGCATGTTAGTACCACTATACAAAGTGAGTAATTGTTTAACACGGTACATGAGTAGAAACTTACAAAAATAATCCAACTCATTAGCAGAAAATTCGATCTTGAAACTAATTTTATGTATTTAAATTTTGGTGAAGAAGTAAAAGTTTGTTTGTAGTTCTAAAACAATGTGAAGGTACATAATATTAAAAGTAGATGGACTACGACCTTGAAAAAAACTCAGATAGTTTGATTAAATTTAATCATTAAAAAGTTCAATAAAAAATTTGTTACATAAACAAGAGTTTAAACAACCGCTTTTAATGGTTTTGAGAATAATTTGATTTAAATGTTAAGAAAAAATAATAATTCACTAATCTAACTAAATCCAAAATGTGATCATTTTTTAAAAGTTTATTTGTTTTAGAATTGAAAAAGTAAAAGCTTTTCTTTTTTTAAAAATAGAATCTGTAAAGTAATGAATTCCAAATTAGATTTTATGAAATTTGGCTTAGTACGAATTCGAAAAAATCTTTTTTTATTTGCTAAAAATTGAAAAATTAAAGAAAAATTTGATTAATTAAATAGTTACATTTCACAACTACCAAAATATAGTGATCGTAAAACATCGGCATTGATTCAAATTTTTGAAACATTTGGTTGTAAATTGTTTTTCGCTTTTTTTTGCTTTTTTTGTATTTTTTGTATTTTTTTTTTTTTATTTTTTTTTTGTACCTCACCAACTTTCTCGTAACTCTTAGGGGGATCACTTTTGTGTTGGAAATACTGATGGTGACGTTGATCGCATGTGATTCAAGCTATGTACAATATGTGACGGATGTTGATGGGAATGCTGTTGCAAATGGTGTTGTATTTGATGATGTTCTTGAAGCTGCGACTGTGCTTGTTGTGACGAAGAAGTCGGAGGAGGATGCGCTGTTAAGCAATTTACTGTGAAATTACTAAAATCTACGACAATTGGAGCAGCTGCAATCACGTTGAGATTTTGATTGGACGCCGGCCCTCCGG
Source organism: Scaeva pyrastri (assembly GCA_905146935.1). Lineage (NCBI taxonomy): Eukaryota > Metazoa > Arthropoda > Insecta > Diptera > Syrphidae > Scaeva > Scaeva pyrastri. The sequence continues at coordinate 8,533,368 of LR989929.1, read as the reverse complement.
TAGCAGCAATCGTTAGCATTGCAGCTGGGTAAACTTGTTGTTGGGGAGTTGGAGGTTGCTGTTGGACTGTGGACGTGTTGGGCGGTGGTATACTTATCGGTACATGGGGGACAGAACTTTGGCCATGGTGAGGCTTTTGGGAGGACGAAGCAACAACAGGTGGTGGCTGCTGCGTCAAAAGCTCCAAAGTAGTATGGTGTAACTGATGCGGTTGTTGCAAGTGATGATGATGCGGTACTGGATGGTGCGGGACAGGTTGATGCTGATGGAGGTGATGGAATTGTTGAGCGACTTGTTGATGAAGATGCTGCTGTGGTGCCAGAATTTGCTGCCGATGCTGCTGGTGTTGGTGCGGATGTTGTAGCTGCTGTTGTTGTTGTTCTTGCAGTTGCTGTTTTGAATGATGATGATGGTGGTGGTGATGGTGATGATGACCACCAGATGTTGATGGAAGAGTCAGGGAGCTAAGACTGCTATTACTCGCCGACGGAGTGGGTGTTGTGGCTGCACCCATTGATGTCGATGACGAACTTATTCCGAATTGGTGTTGTGTTTTATGATGATGATGATGATGGTTCTGGAGATGCTGCAGTTGGAAAGAACTATTCGAAGAAGTTGAGACAGATGATGGAGTCTGATTAAGGCTTGGCGAAGCAGATGGTGCAGCTGTTGGCCGTGGTATTACTGGAGCTACCATAACCGATGTTGCTGGTAAATCTGATGGGGACGGTGTCGATGATGACGATCGGTCATGGTTAATTGTTGGTGTAGATGTAGATTCTGATTCGGCGAGTAGTGAAGAGAGGGATGATGCATTGCTTTTTAGATTAATTACTTCGGAACTTGCCGATTCAAGTCTTTGTCATTTAGAATTGGTTTGGAGAGCAGCATTGATTTGTGTCCAAAGATCTTTCTTGCACGACTTTGACCTGAAAAAAATTAAAACCGTCAATATTATTATTTTAAGTCGAATTATGTTTAAAAAATACCTTTTAATGGACTGCAACCAATCCTTGAACTGTGCACTGCCTTCTGGTGTTATTTGGAAGGCTGCACGTGCTGCCAATATAATACTGGCGAAATCTTCATAATCTGCCTGGGTTAGATGATACAGTTTCTGGTGGATGCATTGAATGTACCTTGGTAAAAAAAAAAAAAACATTTTAATGAAATATAAGAACTGAAACTCTTTAATAATCATCTCACATCTGTTGACACTTTTGAACAAGAGGTGTCAGAGCGGATCGCAAATGTTGCATCACCAGTTGATGATTGTTGCGACCTAAATAATGTGCTGATTCTATTGCAACATCGTGTAGTACAAAAGGGCTAACGATGGAATTTACGGCGCACACACAAAACTGGTGTAAATACTGGGTGCCCAGTTTCTTTGATATGCGCAGCAACCATTTTACGTCTTCTCCATAAGGTGGATTGCGGGCGTATTTTGCCTGTGGACGATCATCATGAACCCTGCGAGCGAGTGTTTCCATGGCCAGCATACCGACATTGTAGGCGGCGAGCAAGTAACGTAGTTGAGTAGGACTGAAAGAAAATAAAAGTTGGTATTATGATCAAAGAGATTAATCTGTTTTTTTTTACCTAAACTGATGTGGATGTCTCTGCCGGACCTGCGGCTGAGCTTGTTGGGCAAACGGATACGGCTGTTGTCGCATTCCATTGCCTTGTTGAGAGGCTTGAGGAGGCGCTATTGCCATCGGCTGTCCATAGTACTGGGGCGGCAATTGCTGCGTTGGTGGTGGTGCTCCAGTGTTCACTTGAACAGGCATTTGCACTGCAGCGTATTGCTGTGATCCAGGAGCTCCCGGATAACCTCCACCCTGTGTTACTTGTGGATGGGGTTGCATAGGCTGAAATGCGCCTGGTTGCACACCATACGCAGTTGGTGGCGGACCTGCTTGGGTAGGCGGCGGTTGCGGGTATGGCTGGTAGGCCTGAGGTGGAGGTGCCGTCGAGATGTACATTTGCATTTGATTTGGGGGGTATGTCAGGTTATGGTGGTGATAGATTCCCTGACAGAAGCTGTACGGGGGATAGGGTGTGATTCCAATTGGAGCTAGTGTCGTGACTCCCTGTTGGAATGGTGGAGGAGCTGTTGTCACCACCACTTGCTGATTTTGTGAAGGTTGCGGTGGTGGCGGCTGTTGCATCTGAGCTTCGGCCGACTCAATTAACGCACTCAGACTGGCCGAGTGGTCAATGTCGTTGACATCATGATCTTGTTCGCTGTTTGGAGTATTCCGCAAATACAGCTCATACCAGTAGTGCGCGACTTGGAATAGAACTTCTGGATAGACGCCTCCACCCTTAGCTGCGTTTTCGACAGTTATGCAAGCACGTTCAAGCATTTGGTCACTCTGTTCCTTGCACTGCAGTATCGCACGCTGAATCTCGTTTGGATTCAGTGCTGCCGAATGGGGCAGAACTGATAATGCCAGCTCGGCAGCTGGGTAAACCATGTTGTTGTCCCAACCTCGAGAAGCCCGATCTGCCATTCCCGCAGCTTCTGGTGGCGTAAGATGTCCCTCCCACGTTTCTATGAGGAATGATATTGCTGGTGCACCAATCTCCATCGCTTGTCCAATTATCCAAGATACGTGCGACGAGTACGTGCGTGACAACCAATTCGGGCTGACGCAGTTGTGCAAACCAAGAGCATACAGGCCCAGTTGGAATGCACACATGTGCAAAGCACGGTGTGGCCCATGGTGGTTGTGATTTGTAGTTGCCTGTGTGAATAGAGATGTTGAGCTTGTTCCTCCAGCTTTAGTAAGAACATTTTTGGCCAATTCAAACATGAAATGTGCGCTAGCCTCTGATGGTTGGTTTGGTATCGACGGATAGGCTCTTTTACCCTTGTATCGCAGGTCTTTGTTTCGATTGCTAGGACCAGGCCCAGAACTACCAACATTACCATTCCCTCCCAGTGTCTGGCTTGGCGATGCTCCGGCCATGTTTCCTTGTCCAGAACTTACATTAAGAGCGCCCATTCCCACTTCTAACTCCGCACTGGTACTGCTGTGTGGCCGACTGTTATCCGAAGACGGGAATCCACAAGAATCTGCAAAATTAGATGTAGTTGCAACATGTGCATTAAATTGCTCCTGCTCATCGCGGCGAGCTTGCGATGCTGGAGTTCGCACAGGTGGGTTGTTTGAATAGTATGCAGGCAGCAGAGGACTTTTAAGTAAAGTATGAATGTCCCGGTCTAGGAGTTTGTCCATAATCTTTGCTATTTTTCGAGGTTCGTCCTTATAATATGAAAGTAATGTTAACGCTAAATCACCCCTCTGCCGTCGGGTTCCTTCACACAACAAAGGATGTTCAGCCTCTGATACATTAGCTTTTAGACCCAAAGCAGCTACCGCCGCCTCAAATCCTAAGTTTTCGTCCGTTGGCGTCCTGTAGGCAATACTCATAACTTTGTTTCGATTTTCTTTACCCATAACCGAGGGCATAACCAAAGCATCAAAGATAAAACTCGCTAGGTTTATCGGAAGCAAGGCTTCTCCTCTAGACTTAAGTGTTCCATTCTTCAATTGCTCGGCACGTTCGCGAATAACCCGCAGCTTGGGTTGATTTAAGTGAATTTTTTTCAACAAAGCCAATAGGTCCGCTTCCTGATTTGCCAATTTGACTTCGAGTGGTTTAGTACTGGCCGGAGGTCGTGGCATTTCCAGTGCAAATAGACAAATCCTGAATGCATTATGATAATGCTCTGTATTTTCCGATAATACCGTGCACAGAAATGCACATTTGGAGAGTGTTGAAGATGCCAACACACTCAGCTGATGTGAAATTGGATTGATACTGTGTTTCTTGCCTTTACGTTTCGGCGGTGGAGGAAGTTCTACCATTAAGTTCGGTGGATTTGCTAACATTTCTTCTGCTAAACGAACAGCTAAAATACAAGCTTCTCTTCCATGACCATGTGCATGAAGACCTTCTGCTCGAGCAAGAAGAATGTCCCAAGCATCCTCCGTGGGTCGCACGTTCGAGAATATTTCCGGTTTTTCTGTTGAGAGTGGATTTTGCAGAGCCTTACTGCTTCCTGCAACTGGGCTACACTCTGCAACAGAAACGGAGGGTACAAATACCGATTGGGGTTGGGTTGATTTAATTGGCTGACCCTCAGGAGTTATAAACTCATCGCACGAACTTGAAAACGACTCATCTTTAGACACCCGACGGGGTTCTACAACTGAATCATCAACAACTACTGCTTCTGCAACTGGTTGTGATGCTACTGATTGAGATGTCGAAGGTCCATCTATTGGCATTCCAGCTTTTGTCCCCAACATCGATGAAGTCGAAGACGTAGACGAGGAAGGCGATAAAGTTGGTCTTGTCCCAACACCACCGCCAGTACTTTCAACGAAATTCCCAAGGTATTTCAACTCCTCGCCATTTAAGTTTTCAGCTTCCAGCGGCGAAGATAATTCTAAACTATTTTGTGAATCAGTTTCACTCGTGTTCTGAGTTTTAACCTGCACAGTTGCAGCGGGCGGTTGCAGAGTCTGGCCACCTTCATTGTTACCGCTACTATCTCCGCCAAAGTCCTCATTCTCGCAAAAGCCTTCACTACTCGCACTTGAGCGATTGCCGTCTCCTGGCTTAGCTGCACCTCCACCAACAACAACTCCCAACGAAACACCAACCCCCCCACTGCCGGTGACAATGCCTGGTAAAACAGCTCCTCCCGATACCAAACCGACCTGATGATGAACTCGTACAGGAACACTCTCACTGCTCGAGTTACTCGAATTGTTGCTACTCGAGATGTAGAAACGATCGCGGAACGGTCGATCATAACGATTTTTATTGTGAACAAGGTGCAAGCCATGATGATCAGTTGAAGTGCTAATATAGTTGTAGTGCTTATTGTTGGCCATGACCGCTTGTGTCGCATTCAGTTGGTGACTGCTAGTAGAGGGTTCGCTCTTCGAGTCAGTATGTTTGAAACACGTGAACGGCGAATAGTATATAGGGTTTGTTTCTTGAGTGTGTGTTATGCCGGGGATCGGGTACTCTTCCCAATCAAGGTAACACGCCTCAATTGCCGGCTTGAAACCAACAAAAAGCTCAGCGTCGGTTCTGCGTGAAGTAAATCTTTGTGAATAATTATTATCAAAATTAAATAACGCAAAATGTAAACATATTATTTTTAACATGGCTACAATCTTTACCACAACAACTCACCTTGAATTCTGTTGATGTTTGCTGCTGTATGACGACGGCAGCATTCGGCACTTAACAACCCGATCGAGGATCTTCAAGTGCCACGCCGTGAATTGGGCGTGCAACATATCCCGTTCGTCTGGAGCTAAACCGGGGTTTAAAGCCGCCAACCGCCAAAGCACTACAATTTCGTCACATAGCGATGAGCACGCATGTTGCGATGCATTCGAGTTGCTATGAGTGTTGCTGTGTTTGCCGCCATTATAGCCATGAGATCCCATCATCATTGACAGCTTTGTTTGAAACCACCAAATCAGTATTTGATCACATGCCATACACTCCTCGGTTATGATCTCGAGAAGACGAACTGCGTTCCTATCGCAACGACGATACATTTCACGAACAATAGACAACAGATTCCACATGCCTTCAGGTTCTCTTCCACGCAATGGACGCAGCAGAGAACTCCATTCGGCAGCGGCCGGTGGGGCGGAGTTTGTTAAATAATTTACATCACTACAAGAGAAAAGTTTGATAAGCCAAAGATAATTGAAAGAAGTAACCTTCTGTTAATGAGATACATGTAAACCTGCTGAAGGTACCTGTGTGTAGGTACAAAACAGCTTGATTTATTTGCTATTTGACTAGTATCTCTCATGCAACAGACTTAAATACTGAGTTTTAGTTTTTGAGTTCATACCTAAATACAATTGGCGCCGGTAGGCAGAATTTAATTAATATGCGGTTGATATTCTCATGTAAGGTTTTTTCGTCTAGATACCAGCTGGTTTGGTCGTTCGCTGACGCACCAGCTGTCGGATCTGGGGCTCCACATACTGTGTTAATTGCCGTCGGCTGGGCGCTCAGCAATTCATCGAGCAGGCGCTGTGCCGTTGGCAAAATTTGTTGTGGCAGTTCACTTATAAGATACTGAGCAAATTTCTGCAGCTGATCTCGTTGCAAGCGGGTGAGAGATTCTGAGACCGGAGCTCTCAGACAAACCTCATTCGGCTGTCAGGACAAAATTGAATGTTTTTTTAGTTTCTCAAATACAATTAGTATAAATTCTACTTACACAATGTATCCGGTGCAAACATACAGCGACCACATGAGAACACCAATAGGCGGAGGATGTACATGTACAATTACATGAAGATATCCGCCGCCGATCGAAAGTAACCGCAACATTAAAATGACTTCTAAGTTGGCTTTGGCCAATAACAGTTGCCGATAGATGAAAACCTAAAAATAAATTTAGAAAATTATCCTGTTTCTTTTAGGATACATTTTTTTACAAATACGCCTTACCTATTTGCAATGGGTCTTTAACTGCACGATTTTTGAATAACTGATCTCCACGATGAAATTCATCTGCAGAACTATTTGCTAAACAGGAGTACAATCGAATGTCCTCCTCGTTGTCGGGAAAACTCCAAAATGCTATACGTAGCTGGAGCTGTTCTGGAACCGGTGGATATACATGTTCAACCAGTTCGAATGGTATGTACGAGGCAACGCACTTCGCTGCAAGCTCCGTTAAAGATGAAACATCTGAGAATAAATTAATTAAAAGGTGAGATGCTTATTTTAGTTTTCTGTTACTTTTGTGTTATTATTTAAAATAAAGCTTGAAAGGATATAAACTGAAAACTTTAAGTTAAGGAACTTTCATGAATTCAAATTTTCCTGGGAAAGTTGTTAAACATTCAAATTTGTTATTCTACAGTTATTAATTTTCAAACTGCTTTGTCTACAGCACCTCAAAAACCAACGTAAAAAGTTCTCTATCGTTTGTTTTGTTGTATTTTGTTTTTGTGAAACTAGAAGGTGAACTAGTAAAAAATAAATATTTAATGGCAAGGAAATATATGAAGCTAAAGAAATAGTTTAAGAACATTAAAGTTTTTATTTAAGCCAAATCACTGGCCTCTTTTTCATGAAATGTTCGAATGTGTACAGCTGATGCAAATAAAAATTGACTGCAAAAAAAGTCACAACAATAATAACAAGATAAACGAAAGAGGACAAAACAAGCGTAATAAATACAGACATAAATAAAACAAAGCAGCCAGGTAAGAAGGCAGGGTGATGTACTCATATGGATTACACTCCAAGCAGACTTGAAGGCGACTGTTGAATAAATTTAATTTTCTGGAAAACTCAGTATACTCGTATGGCTAAAATGTATTTGCATGTCTGTCCATTCAATGCTCATGTTTGACAATCTGAAAGTGCGATGGGTTAAAATGGAGAATATGCATTGCATAGGCAAGGCATTATACTCAACTTATACTAACAACTACAAGTGGAACGGTACTAAGACGTTTGCAATTACCACCAGACTATGACGAAGATGTATGTCGGTCGAAGGGGATGAGTTTGTTTTAAGGGCCTTTGTTATGTGTTTCATACATACAAAAAAAAAACATTTTTGTCTATTACGTTGATTTTACTGTGTAACGGCAAGTGAGTCTATTTTCCCCAAAAGTGGGTACATAGGTCTAATGTTTTGTGGTGATTTCAATAGATACTACTAGTAAAGCTAGATTTTAAGAAAACGAAATATATAATTTTAAATATTCTAAAACTAAAAAGAAATTAGACGGAGTAAGACATTCACCTGCTGCTTTTCTCTGTGTTAAAAAAAAAATATCCTAAGATTCGTTGATGTTTTATTGTCAATATTGTTGTAACATATATATGTACATTTTTTCCCGGAAGCCTACAGAAGGATGGTTATTCGAAAGTTTTTGAATATTTAAGCATCTTCTGGGGAGACTTAAACCTTTACAATGGCGTTGATTACGCTGTCCTGACATTAATAGAGAATTGCTTGACCCGGTGTTTAGTACAACTGACTCTTAGTGTCGGAATAAAATTATTAGATAAAGATCATTTTTTTACTTTCTTAAAATTTATTAACTTTAACAAAAATAAATCATTGAAAATTTGTACTCATTCAAATTTATAAAGACTGGTTTTATTAAACTCGACACCTTGTTGTTACAAATAGACTGATTACGTTGCGTTGGCGTTGTTTAAATATTAATTAATTGCTTTCTTAAAACTCTTTGTCGCGAGATTTGAAATCGAAAGTTTCATCTTCATTACTACAATAGTGAAGTTTTAAGTTTAAAATTTGTGAGACACAAGTTATGGTCCCTATACAACAATTCTGAAGTGTTTATAAAATTTTTAAAATAGTAAAAGAAAATATTGTCTTTACCCACCTATTTTGAAGTTAATTAATGATACTTCATACTTCCTCAAATTTAACGAACCAGCCCAAGAATTTTAATCTATGAAAATAGTTTACTTGCATACATCGCTGATATAAACTTTAAAGTTTGTACCTAATCTTGACAAGAGTTGTATACCAGGTCCTAATGGTAGTATACCCTCATATATTTTGGAAAATTGTGTTGTCTTCTTGTGAGTTCCAGTCAATTTGCAATAGTTCCCCATTATAAAATGAAAATAAAGAGACGGTACTAAAAATTACAAGCCTATTGCTAGATTGTATGTGATTCCTTAAAATGTTCAATTCATTTATTTGTGAATTGTCAGGATTTTATGTTGAATGAATTATTGTCGTTTTCGAATAATATTGACAGAAAATTGCATAGACCCCATTTGTAAAGTGACTCAAATCATATTTATTCTAAAAAAGAATACAATAATTAATTATCTGCCCATATTTTTCCAAATTTTAAGTTTAACTTAAATGTTCACTTGTAATTTAAATGAATATTATTCGGTGGTTAAAAAAAAATAAAAAAAAAAGAATCAGGTTCTACCGAGATTTGAACTCGGATCGCTGGATTCAAAGTCCAGAGTGCTAACCATTACACCATAGAACCGTATGTCTACCCAGCGCCAAAACTTAAACATCACGAACGCTTTCATCTCTTTCATTATACAAAATGTATCTTCTTATTTTAGATACTTTCACTTTCTTTGAGTTATTCGAGTCGCCACAACTTGCTGTTGCTTTTGAAAATTAACAAAGTATATACAGGTAGATAGATAAAATATAAAAATATACTGTTTATAAATAATGCAATTGCAATAGAATTTAAGATGGTCGATTTCATTTGCTCGACTCATTACATAACATTATTCGCTGGTTCCGTTCTTTCAAAATATCTTCTTACCTATTCAGAAATTACTCGTATGTGGGTAGGTACCTGTCTTTTAAATAAGTAGGTAGACGAGAGCATGTGAATTCATATATGCTATATAACACAGTTATCCATATTACATATGAATGTAATGTAGGTAGGTATGAAGTATTATTTCTTTGTTTTTGTTTTTGTTTTTCTGTGTTACTCTTGCTCTATTATTTTTGAGTCTTTATTATTTTGTTGCGTTAGATTTCTTCACGCAATAATTTTTGCTTTACTTTGTACTTATTTGTACCTAGGTAAATTGGTACGAGAATATTTCTTTGTTGATTTGTAAGCAGCTGCACAAAAGAGGAATTGAATATACCCGAGTATACGGGCGAATAATAGCAATAACAAAATTCAAAACAAAGAAAAATTCGTGCGCATATTTCCTTTCACTTAATAGGATGACACCCCACAAAGTTTATGTGTACTTTTTTTTAACATAAAGGTATAATAGGTACATTACGGTTTGTTAAATTAGATACACTAGGTCTATTTATGAAATTAAATGTCTATATAAGGGAAAAAACGCAGGAAGAAGTAGGTAGTTTATATTTGGAAAAAAATTGGAAATTTGGAAATACTTTGAAGGAAAAAGATAGAAATATAATAATATTTTTGGAAAAAATTAAATCCATAAATCATTATCTTTAAAATTCTACGAAATCTATATCAAAACTTATGAATAGATTAATTTGGATAGACTATAGGGAGAAACATAAATCTTCTGTAGCACATTCTATGGCAGATGAAAACTTAGTTAAGGCTACAGAAATAAAGAAGAATTGATGTTCGTGACTGAGAGAATTCGAAAACAAAATGTTAGACAAAGTTTCTGAAGGAAGGACCAACCAGGGCCCATTTTGAGTTCAATAACTGAAATATACATATATATGTAAGTCAAGTTTTGGGGTAGCTTATTTAAATCTATTATAGTATTTTTAAAATTTAGTTTTTGAGTGTGTCCAATCCAGCGAACTGCAATGTACCCAAACTGTCAGACAAAAAATTTGCATTAATGACTTTTAAATGCATAAAATAAAAAAGTCAAAATTAAAAAAAAAAAGAAACTGTATTGAAATTGAATTGGGATTTAATAATTTAATATTCAAAAACCTTGACAAACAATTTATATGCTCGCTTCAATTAAAAAATGGTTCTTTTACGAATGCAATTTTTTTTTTTTTTTTTTTGTAAAACTAATGAAACTGAATCTAATTTATAGAATAATAGAAGGGTTGGAGTTCAGAACCTGAATAAAGTAATGGAACATAAAGCGATAAAGTGTAAGGCACTTCTTTTTTAATTTGTATTTTTAGGTCCAGAACAGGTTTATTATTAACAGGCATTAAACTATACGATTTTTTCAAATATAATTATATAGACACTCTAAATACCTACGTTTGCTTGTACCTCTGTGTCTGTATGTAAGTATGTATGTATATATCTGCAAAAACTTGAGGCCTACGCAGTGGAAATAGTACAAAATCAGTAATTTGTAACAATTATTTGAGATTTTGTAGGTAGGTACGACCTTTTTTCTACTGAAACCTTCACATATAAATCGAAACAAAAAGAAAACACCACGATTAGTTAGTTTTTTTTTTTTTTTTTTTTTGTGGTGCTGAGACGCTGAAAAGTTTTTAAAACTAGTTTTTCGTTGTTCGTTTTTTGTCTGCTTTACGTTTTATCATTACCTTTGGTTTTTCGTGAGTTTATACCTACGTACCTACATGGACATCAATTTTAACAAAGGGAAAACGACAGGGGAGGATGGGATACAAAGCTAAATACACAACGAGGTTATTGGTCTTACAATTTTTGTTTGTTGCAGTTGTTTTGTTTACAATCCCAACGAACATGAACATAATAAAGTCAAAGAACCTTGTCAAGGATTTGACTCTTCTTCTTCTTTGAAATCCCTACATACCATATAAAGGTATATGTAGATACTTAAATATGTATGTATGTACTTGTACATATGCATATACGCAAAAAAAAACCTTATCGACATTGGGGTTGTGAAGTGTTTCAAGTTATTCTTGTGGCCATTCGTTCGTTAATTTCGTTTAACATGTTTTTTTTAGTCATTGGATTGCATCAGTGTGCTCATATTTGGTATTTTTATGCATTTACTGACAATTAATGAAAAGGACATCCTCTTTTAGAAAGCGGACAGACGGACGGATATGATAATGATTCATAAATGATATTTGTTTATATTTTATTGCAGACATAGGGATATTTTTTGGGTAAAAGCTAATAGACTTGTGATTTGTCAAGCAATAGTTATTAGGAAGTAAATTTTGTCGAATTTAAAATTCAAAACAGAAACTAAACATTAAGACTTATTTAATTGGAAATTCTAGCGTTTTTGCACATATGCGTATATGTATATATACCTCCCTAACTAATTCATATTTGTATAATATAACTTATTTTTTGCTCTTTTTTTTGAAACAATATCATCAAGACAAGATTTGGAAATGTTTTTGTGACACTTTAAAATTAAAATTAAGGGGGAATTGGGAGTTTTAATAGGAAAGGTTTAAATAGTTGAGTATTCATGTTTGTATGGGTGTTCATCTGGTGCAGAAAGTGTGTCTTATTTATACATACATGTGTTCACATTTTTAAGGACGAGGTTTCGTTTTCGAAGCTGTTTGATTTTTGACACAATCAATTACGTTTCTGGTGTTTTTTTTTTCTATGTAATTCAATAAACTTCCTTCAATTATTGAAAACTACTCAATCCATATGATGAAGGATGATATTCAAAAGTAAATGAGAACCTTTTGGTCAAATTATTCAGCATTGTGTTAATGAACTTATAGAGAAAATTGTTAATTGTGATAAGTTTAATGATCTTTCAATCTGTGGAAATAATGAAGACTCAATACATTATATGTATATTTGTATGAAGGATAATGGCTTAGAAACCTCTGTCACTTCAGATTTATACACAAGACAAAAGTCTGTGAAGAGAACTACAAATTGTGCCAACTCCCTGATCATCATCTTTTTTCATTAATTCTTAAGTTTAACTAACATTTGCCTAGTTCGCATCCCCTAACTGCATTAATGCTAAAAGTTTCCTATTTTAAAACATACATTTATATAAATCGGAATGTAATATATTTAACTTGCATACAAAGCTAGGGACTCTGATCTATTTTACAACTTTTCAAAAAAATCAATGAGCATTAAATGTTTTCTATCGAACTAATACAATTTGTAATTTTTTGTTAAAAAATGAATAGGTACTTGAAAAAAACTCACCTTCTTCGTTGCTTCTCTTCGAACTCCCTGCTTGATTGAACATTGTGGAATTCCAACTTCCTCCATTAGCGAATGGCCGCTTCCAGCCGCGCCAATTATTACACACCGACTCCGGTTCGGAGCTCCAGCTGCACAAGGAATCCTCTTCGAAGCGATCCGAATCGTCAAAGCTGAAACGATCGATGTCCTCCTGATTCCAGTCGCCGACAGCTTGTTGATGGTCATTATTGTTTGCATTGTTTGCTCTTTGACCTCCATTTATCCTATTCTGACCACTACCACCGCCTACATGAGCAGCAGGACCACCGCCACCGGGATTAGCATGTCCACCTCCACCTCCTCCATTGCCACCGACGTTATTGCCTACACCGTTCGCCAGTTTAACAGCAAAATGTTAACAGCAGTCTTGAAGATATTCAATTCACGAAAACCAGACCAACCAAGTTGGGAGGGAAGAAAAACGAAAAACCAAAGACGACAATGAACGAAAAATATTACCAAAAATCCTTTTGTTGTTGTTTTAAAGGTTAACCAAATGTAATCCACCACCACTACACCGCACAGTTGCGAGTTCTGAGTTGCGAGTTGCGGTGCTGAACCTCAAGACAAAGGATACACCTCTCTCCCTTTCCACTCCAGACTACGATATGAAAACCAGAGAAGAAACACCACTGCGACGGGATGGTATTTTCCTTTTATTGGGGCTTTGAATTTTCACTTTTCCCCAGAACGGTGTCGTCGGTGTCGCATTTCTGGCAGCAGAGACACCAGGGAGGAAGTTGCAAGTTGGAAGAAGGTAAACGTTAACGTTTTCGTTGTCGTTCTCGTTCTCGTTCTCTTGTTCCTCCTTACTTACTTTCCTCGTTCGCGCCACTTCAATGTGTGCGTCGATTTGCCTTACTTGTGTGCATGTGCGTGCGCCTGAGTGTTTGCAATCGATGTATGTACACAATAAATGGCTTTTCTTCTTCTGCTGCTCTCAGAAATCTTCGTTTTTTTTTTTTGTTCTTTTTGTTTTATGGAATCGGAAAAAATGCTTTTTGATCAGCTGGCGAAGGGACAACTATCTTGGGAATAAGGAGTTGGCCTATCGAATCAAATGAAAAAAACAAAGAACCAAGAGTCCAGTTCGAGATCCAGGTTGAGTCGAAAAAAAAACAATTAAAGGTTTAAAACCAAGAAAAACTACACGAACAAACGACAAAGCTAGGCGTCTAGCGATTAGGTTTTTCTTTTCTTTTTCTTCACCGAGAGCTGGAGAACGCTAGGTACTCCTGTTCTTGATTTTAAAATAATGCACAATCTACTTTTTCGTCACTACTTCACCTTACTTCTTTGCTTCAGCTTCAGTCCTAAAAGTCCTTTCTTTGTTTTCAATCACCACCATGGCAGCCTGGCAAGGGGGTACCACGGGAATTCTTCGTGATCTTTGGGTCGAGGGGTTTTTTTATGAGCATTTTCACAATAGTTTGTTTCTTTTTTGGGGCCTTTTGCTTTTTGATCACACACACTTGTAGTGGAAATGGAAACAAGGAAAAAAGATCACACTTCACTTCAATTTTCAATAGGACGGGGGGTCTTTTTCCGATGATTGTCTTTTTTTTTTTCTTCAAGGGGGAAATCGAAATGAGCCAGCAATGAAAAAAAAATTGCTTTGTTAGGTTTTCGTTTTCGATTATTCGCTGTTATTCACATAGAACTCGAAACAAAATTAATTCTAAATAAAAGTCTGAAATTTTGATTTGATTTTAATAAATTTTACAATCTTTCACACGCTCAATAACGAATATACGAAAAATTAAAGTTATATCTACTTGGGCACCCCGTTTGAAGAAGATAACAACAAATATGGCGACACACAAAAGGTGAAGAAGATTTCATTTTTCATGATTTTTTCATTGGAAATGAAAGATGGAAGTGAATCGGGAATTTGGAAATTCCAATCGACGTCAGTGGGCAATGTCAAATTTCTTTGCACTTTGATGAAACTGACATTAAAAAGGTGGATACACATGAAGTGAACCACTTTACTTTGTGAATCTTATTTTGATATCACACTTACCCCGCTTTTTTATTCGAATTTGAAAACTCTGTATGAAGTAAAACCCTAATAGTGGATTTACATGTTTCTGCATCTGCAAAATGCAGACAAGTAGAAAGAGTCAGATATACCTTCAAATCCAAAAGTGGGAAAGAATACACAGGTGGTAACTTTTTTTTACTTTCTATAAATTGCTATAACTTGTTAACAGCTGTAAATCATATGTTTTCCTTCAAAGTTAATTTGTATTTTGTGCGAAATTTGAATTTTTTTGAGAAATTTGAAATTTTTGTGAAATTTGGCCTTCTTTTGGCATCCTTCCATTTGGGGACGAAGAACAACCCAAAACGAAAAAAGGTTCTGGGTTCATCAAAATAAATTTTATTTAGTTCGCAAAATACTAATAATAAAAATAAAACTAATATTGAATAATTATGATTATAATACCTACTAATGATAATAATAATGATTACGATAATAATGATGAAGATTTCTTTGGAATGCAATTTCATGCTTTTGTTGCTGTTGTTGTTGTTGCGGCTTTTGTTGTTATTTCTGTTGTCATCATCGTCGTTGTGTTGATAAATATGCTCGTCCATATCCTGGATATCCTCGTCGTCGTCATCCCTACCGCTTTTTGTCATCTCGTACACCTTCACTTCCTACTCGGTAACTCCATAATGGTTGAGCTGGTGTGTCTCCATCTCCAGCCAACCATCACTACTCTCATTCTACAGCACAATTTTCTTGCAAAAAAACTCAATTTACTTGCATCGAGCCCTGCCCCTGTAGTCCTATATTCTCTTACAAAAATTGCTAATCACGATAATCTGATAGACAAAATACAAAATCAATTACATATAAGAAACAACAACAATTTAACTTAACCCCGTTCTCTGCCATTTCCATTTTAATATGTTTTTTTTTTATTATATCATGCACCATCAAAAAAGTTATAGGAAATGTGGAAATTTCAAACATTTACAAAATGCAGAAGAAGATACTATAATAAAAATTAACATGTTCGTCTTCACTATAATCTTGACTTCTGCAATTTTCGAATTTCCTATAATGCAGAAATGGAGTTCTTCTGCATTTTTGTCTTTTCTCTCTATCTAACAAGTATGAATTTTCTATTTGGCATCCCTTTATTTTTGCAGAAACAAAATGCAGAAACATGTAAATCCACCATAAGGCAGCAGTTAAAAAAAAAAAAACCATCCCAAAAAAATTGAGAAATAATTTTTGTTAGAAAAATTGTTAAAATCTTGATTTTATAAATCTTATAAACGGATTTTTGTTTTTTGGATAACATTTAATTTTTCGTACCAGCTGACTGTTTTTTAACAAAAAATGGTCTTTTTTTTCTTTACCCCTGAAAGAATTCCATCCAAAATATTTTTTTATCTGACATATTTCAATCAGAAAAATGAAAATTGCTATACTAATAATTTGCTTCAATCAATCTCATACTGTTCCAAACATTTAAGTTTATCGTTTTCTATGATTCTTTTTTTTGAAATATGTCAGATAAATACATACACAGTTATTTTCGATTAGATTTCTGGTTCCTTTTTTGTGAAAAAATATGATGTTGTGAAAAAGAAAACAAATAAATCAAATACAATACAAAAATAAATAAATGCACCATGATACGTTTTTATTTATTAAAAGTACTAAGCTCGGGCATTCACGATACAAAATAACTGTGCAAATTGATTTACAAACCTGAACAAAATATCAAAATTATTTTGATTTTTTACGCAGTTAATTGCACAACCCTATTGACAGCACAAAAAATCGGTGCAAACCCCTATTTGCGCAAGTTTTTTGTATCGTGAATGGCCGGCCTAAGACGTGAACAAACATAAAGCAATTTTTTGCGGCGAACATTTCTTTTATGACTCATGTAAATAAAAATGGTTGTTCACGTTGACTTAAAGTTTTTTATTTTACTGTTTTTTTTTAATAATTTAAAATTTTTGATCTGGAATGATAGTTCGAAATCGTATCCTTATAAATATCAAATATATTTCATTTCAGAATCTCATGAAATAATAATGAGCTAATTATTTTGAAATTCCATCCAACATTTCCGCATGAGCAAATAATGTAAGCACCACCTAAGAAATTTCCTCTCGTTCTAGCAGAATTGATGGAATCAAAAAAGTCTTGCAGTTTTCTGACAGTTTTGACAACAACAAGCTGCTATACTTTCTTTTCTGTATATCCGGTTCAAGTGATTGGGTTGTGTTTTTTAAAAGGTCTTTATAAATTTATAAATAATTCCATTAAATAAATAATATTTTTCTAAAATACTAGTGCAAAACTAAACTTCAATATTTGTTGCTTTCAAATCTCTCATAATGTGTTACAAATTTGAATTATTTCTCATCGATGTTAATGAATTAAAAAATTTCCCATCTTTCGCAATTACTCATAATACAAGCATTTCCAATTCTACATGAATATGAATTAAAATTGATAATTTACAGAATTCAATCAACATGCCACCAAGGAAGAACAAAGTTCAAAAGGAGGAAGTCCAGGTTTCCCTAGGACCACAAGTGCGCGATGGTGAGCTCGTATTTGGTGTTGCTCACATCTATGCCAGTTTCAACGACACCTTCGTACATGTTACCGATTTGTCCGGCCGTGAAACCATTGCCCGTGTCACCGGTGGAATGAAAGTCAAGGCCGATCGTGATGAAGCTTCACCCTACGCTGCTATGTTGGCTGCTCAAGTAAGACTCGAACATTTGGCGGTTCGCAATTGATTTTTTACAAAATTGTATTTTTTCTTTCAGGATGTTGCCGAGAAGTGCAAGACCCTTGGAATCACTGCCCTGCACATCAAGCTCCGTGCCACTGGTGGCAACAAGACAAAAACCCCAGGACCAGGTGCCCAATCAGCACTCCGTGCTCTGGCTCGTTCTTCAATGAAGATTGGTCGCATCGAGGATGTGACTCCAATCCCATCAGATTCCACACGTAGGAAGGGAGGTCGTCGTGGTCGCCGTTTGTAGATTAATAGATGTGCCGGATTTGTTTTGTGCTTCTTTTGGGATTAGATTATTCCATAAAATTGTGACAAAACTAATTTTTTATTGATATAAACAAAAACCCCTTTAAAGAAGAAGATAATCGTTTATTTTGTTTTTATTTGGAGCGGTTACACAATTCGGTCTTTTTGCTTTTGTTCTATTCCCTGTTTATACATAAAATGAATTAGAAAGGTGGTGGTGAGTGGTTCCTGGACATCAATGTATTAGATTTGTCTATAAAGTAGAGTTATTTGACAAACCCCATCATTGTCAAGGTGAACATTTAAAAGAAAAATTGAGCTATCTGCTTTCATCATCGAATGTTGAGTATATTTCTTTGATAACCAAGAAAACTACATTTTTAGGAATCAGTAATTTAAAAATGACCCATTTATATTTGGGAGAAATTAAAAGCATCTAATATATACATGTAACAAATTAACGTCGGATTCAAACGTCTCCTTTGAGAAGCACTTTTTTTATAAGAACTTGATTCTTCATTATAGGTACCCAACAAGTTTACTATTGATGCACTTTTTTATTCGAGAAAGGTTTTTTTCTAGTTAAAACAATTATTGAGAAAAAGTAACACACTTAAAGTGCGATATTTCTTGTTGATATTGTATTACAACAACTACCCACAACAAGTTCCTAGAATTCTGAATGGTTAGTTAGAACAACTTAATGAAGATCGTGAATGACTGAATTTAGTTTGGGGTAAGAGTATTATTAATAATTGGATGAGGGTTTCATTTTAGTTTTTACTCTAAGTTTATATTTGAACTGAGTATGTCACAGCATAGTGGCCAGGAATAAACTTGTCCCAATTTTTTGTTGTACCGAGATAGGGGCTCTAAAGAGATCAGTGAGAATTTACTAAAGCTGTTTTTTTTTTAGCTTTGTGGGATCCTAACAGTTCTAATTTATCTTAAAGACAACCAAATGAATGAAACCTCTTTAAGTGAAGTAAAACTTAAAGTAATGTTTTTGGTGTTTTCATTTCTGAACTAAGCTGATTGTACTGAGTCGCTCCGTCAATTTATTTGGTATTTAGTTAGTCGAAAACTCTCACTAGAAACTGTCACAGAAAACTACCCAAGCCGTTAATCAAATAAAAAAATGACTTCTTTAGATCAAAGCTGTTTCTTTATTATCAACACTGCGCATAGGTAAAGTAAAGCATAAATGATTTTGAATACAAAGAAGTCTAGTCAGCAAAAAAGAAACAGTAGAATATAATACGTATATAAAAAAAATTACATTATAACTCAAAATAAATAAGAATAAGAAAAAACTAAACAAGTTTTTTTTTTTTTTAATCGAAGATAAACCAAATCGATTTCATAAATAAATCTAGGCCTCGATTTGACCAACTTTAACGAAGACTTTCGATGATAATGCGTGTTTTTGAGGTTCCTTTTTTTCGGGAGTGTTTGTGACTGTATTCACGTAAGTATACTGCATCAAAAAGCCAAGAGTAACATCATCGCCTGGTTTGAGCGTCTCATCAGGTGTGAAGTTCAATTTAATTGTAACTTTGTTTGATTTTCTCCAAATGATGAATCTTAGAAAATGAGAAAGATAAAATAAAATAGAGATTCTTAATTGTGTCAATTATGTTAGTTGCTATTTACTTTGGTTCCTCTCGTTGAACTTGGACTTCCTCGTCGAATTCCGTTGAATCGTCGCGCTGATTTAGCACAAACGAAGAATCCAACATCTCTAGAGTGGCGTTAGTGGGATTCTTAACACAGCGAGGTTCCTCGGTTAGTGATGTCTGCCTTGATAGACTTGTGTTTAATGAGGGAGTCGATGTGGCTGCAGTAACGGAAACTTGTTGTTCGAAATTCTTGCGCATAACTTCGATCATTCTCAGTTCCTCTTCCTCGGTTGGCAGCTCCATGATGGTTATGGTCATATCATGCATGGTTGGGTTCGTTAGCTTGAGGATCAGTTGAGTGGAAGTGCCCGGCTTTAGTGGCTTCTCACAACGCACAAGGAGAACATCGGGCACATGGTAGTTAGCAAACAACTGAATGCGATACTTGATCGATCCCGGATGATACTCCGGCTTGATGACGTTGTGCTCACATTGTCGACAGCGTAGAGATCGTTTGATCCACAAACACTTGCGCTGCGGATATAGATTGTTCACTGTGAATGGTTGATCGGCAGGTTGGCCATGACGCTGCTGAATTGTTGTGACTGCAGAATAAATGGTTCATTGTTAGAAAACGAACATGCACAAACGCAAGATGACTTACTGTTTTTGATGTTGATTTTCTGAGTAAAAAGCGAAGGATTTAATTCGCCGACATCGTCAGTAGCTGCCGATGGGCTGATCTGAATCTGTTTTGCCTTTTGAGGATTCTTGTCAGGCCAGCCCATTTGTCTCCGAATGATTGCCACCGTTAAACCAGTGCGATCCTTAGGATAAATATAGTAACTATACACAAGTTGTTTTAATAATAAAACTCATTGAATTTACAGTCAAGGTTGGAAATTTGTGCGATTTCGGAGTCTTCCTGCGGTTGTATTCCTGTTTTTCTTGTTTTTCCTGCAGAACCACCGACTGATAGTACTCCAGAAGAGCATCGAAGCGTGTCTGGTGTGCGTATTCATTGTCTGGCCATGCACCAGTTGCTACAGTTTGATCGGGAATGCCAACATCTCTAGATGTCCACCTGCATGCCAAGCACGATAGGTAGTACATCTTCTTGGTCATTACTTTCTGCTCGGTTTCTCCCTCTTTAGGTGGTTCGTCTGTCCTTCTGGTGGGGTTAGATATGTTGATACAAATTATATATTCTATGATGTCTTGTAATCGACTAACTTACCTTGGCACAACAACAGTTGTAGCTCTGGCCGACAAAGTATGTTGACAACAAGGACAATTGAAACAACTTGTGCATCGATTTTTCATACGTCTAGCTTCAGAGGAGGGAATATTCTCCAAGCAGTTCGAACAAAAATTCGAGTCCACCTATAAGAACCCAAATAGAAAATATTGTTTTCTATAAATGGTTAAAGAAAAGTTATGTTGAGTCGATTACTCACTTCGTGGCAGACACAAAACCCACACCTCAATTTTAAGCAATGTCTGCAGAAATATAACTTCATAATTGGATTTAATATTCCACAAGAACAAGCGAATTTAACTACACTATCTTGCATGAAATTTGCCATGATGGATATGAGAATATTTGACGAAAATTGCAAGAAAAGATTTAAGAAATATTAAAAAACTGAAGTTTATCTTTTTTTTGAGGCTGACACCGATGACAACATAAAAGCTGACAGTTTGGTAGAATGGGAAATTATGTACGAAAAAGGAAATTAGCATAAAAAGTACTAGATGAATGACCCAATCCTAAGGCCGGGTCTTGAAGCAGTTTTCCATTTGAAAATAAAATATGTTAAGGCCTAGCTATATCCAGTTGTGTTTTATAGTGGATTTACATGTTTCTGCATCTGCAAAATGCAGAAAAGTAGAAAGAGTCAGATATACGTTCAAATCCAAAAGTGGGAAAGAATACACGGGTGGTAACTTTTTTTACTTTCTATAAATTGCTATAACTTGTTAACAGCTGTAAATCATATGTTTTCCTTCAAAGTTAATTTGTATTTTGTGCGAAATTTGAATTTTTTTGAGAAATTTGGCCTTCTTTTGGCATCCTTCCCATTTGGGAACGAAGAACAACCCAAAACGAAAAAAGGTTCTGGGTTTATCAAAATAAATTTTATATTGAATAATTATGATTATAATACTAATAATATAATAATGATAATAATAAGGGTTACGATAATAATGATGACGATTTCTTTGGAATTCAATTTGCTGCTTTTGTTGCTGCTGTTGTTGTTGCGGCTATTGTTGTTATTTCTGTTGTCATCATCTTTGTTGTGTTGATAAATGATAAATGATAAATATCCTCGTCGTCGTCATCACTGCCGCTCAGTGTCATCGCGTACACTTTCTCTTCCAACTCGGTAACTCCATCCTGGTTGAGCTTGTGTGTCTCTATCTCCACCCAACCATCACTACTCTCATTCTACAGCACAATTTTCTCGCCAATAAACTCAATTTACTTGCATCGACGATCGACCCCTACACCTGTAGTCCAATATTCTCTTCCAAATATTGCTAATCACGATAATCTGATAGACAAAATGCAAAATCAATTACATATAAGAAACAAATGAGAATTTAACTTACCTCCGTTCTCTGCCATTTCCATTTAAATATGTTTTTTTTTTATTTCATGCACCATCAAAAAAGTTATAGGAAATGTGGAAATTTCAAACATTTACAAAATGCAGAAGAAGATACTATAATAAAGATGAACATGTTCGTCTTCACTATAATCTTGACTTCTGCATTTTTCGAATTTCCTATAATGCAGAAATGGAGTTCTTCTGCATTTTTTTCTTTTCTCTCTATCTAACAAGTATGAATTTTCTATTTGGCATCCCTTTATTTTTGCAGAAACCAAATGCAGAAACATGTAAATCCACCATTATACACTGATGTATAGCTAGTGCAGCATTCAAGTTAATAAAACTATCAAACTCACTTTATAGATATAAAGAAAGTACAGCCATTATTTTTGTTGGCATCTTTTTTGCAAGCAATCAAATTGTTGTTTTTTGCCGAGGGAAATTTTGATGAGCTAACTACCAAGCAGTGAATAAAACACAACGTTTAAACGAATTATAATGGCAGGCTTACACTTTTCGAAATCATCAATAAATTATCTTATTCTGTGAATACAGAAAAAATATATATAAACAAAAAGTCTTCCCAACAAAAACATGCAAGGAAAATGTAAGGTGCTGTTCATGAGACCAAAATTTTTACTTTTTTTTTTAAATCCTGATTCAGAATTTCATTAATAATTTTAAAATAATATGTTCCTGCTATTGCGAAACTAATTAGTTTCATCGATAATCTCAAAGTATTGTATAACTACGCAAACCATTATTCATTTATTTTTCAATTTGTAGACAGCAACACAATTTTAAATGTATTCATACCCTTAAGGAGCAAAACATTTTTCAAATGAGCGGTTAGATTTTTGGCATATAGATCAAAAGAAAGAGAAAAATTCCAAAGTTCATATTTCTCTGCGCATTATTCATAAGTGGGAAAGAGATAATAACCGATTTTTTGCAAGGAAGATCCATTCCGCTGAATAAACAGTAAACCGCATCAAAATTAAAAGTGACAGCTGACTTCGGTTTGAATACAAATTCAAAGCACAAATTCAGTAAAACTTATGCGAAAGAAAAAAATAAAATTTTAAATACTAAAAAACTATATTATTAATATCTTTTCACAAAGTGCAGGTATTCTTAGTAAATCTTTAAATTTCCTGAAGCATTTTCAATTCAAATAATGTCGAATGACTCGAATATAGTCACGAATCTCATCGATCTAAGCGCAGACGATGATCCTTGTTCACCACTTCTTCAACCTTCCAAACCGTCCAATTGTTCAACATTCACTCCACCACTGCCTTTAATACCACCCTCCAATTTTGATGGTCGTGAGAGTCTCGAAAACAATCCCTTTGACTGCGTTCAAAAACAAGCCAACCGTCCAGATGATCCCTTCGAGTTAATCTCACGAGAAGCTTCCTGCCAGCCACATTGTTCACAGTCTGTTGGCGCCACCAATCAGACAGAGGTTCGTATTGGAAACCTGTTGTGCATGAGTGATGATAGTATAAAAGTAGACGAAGACACAAGCCATCCAGTTGTGGCTCAATTTACAGAGTTTAGTGCCCTTCAAGTGCCTTCGTCGCGGTTTTTGGAACCTATCAGTTCAGTGTCTAGCATAGGGTCAACAGTATACTCTTCCCCTTGTGATGACAGCGCATTTCGATCGCGTGACGAGAGTTCCAAAACTATCAACAAAGCCTTCATCACAGACAACACCATTTCGAGTTTCTCCGAGGACAGTCGAGCGCAAAGTATGATGAACAAAGGTTTCGTTGAGTCCTGCAGTTCCTTTGATCATTCTTCTGCAAAATCTACCCCGGAAAATGCAGCTCAACCTCCGATCGAAAATTCAGACAGTTCAGGCAAGGGGCGATCACAGAAACCTGCGGATGCCCGAAAGCGACTTCTTAAACTCAGCTTATCGAATTCCACATCCAATTCACCTTTGTGCCGGCGTCCATTCGATGATGACAACAGCAGCCCACTTTCTTCTGTCTTTTCGGAAGCCGAGAATCTTGCCGACCATTTTGCCTCACGATGCGGTTTCGATTCGGGCAAGTCCTTCGATGATTCCTGCGACGATCTAATGTCGATCAAACCTAATTGGATCGATTCTGAAACTGACATCGACAGTGATTTAGAAATGATGAAGATTCCCATATTACAGGAGATGAAATCACCGATTGTAAATAAGAAATCAACGTCTTGGGAAAAGATCGAAGAAATTTCAGAACCAATTCTGCAGCCTGTTAGTGCGAATAATTCTCCTGACTTGGAGGCATTAAAGGAAAAAGTTCAACAGCATAAGGCAGAAAAGAATAATAACAACGAAATAAAAATGTTGATCGAGAATCTGAAGCTGGTCATCAAGGATTGTGCGAATGATGCAAAGAAGTCGGAAGCGAATAATTTGTTGGAGTGTTTAAGCAACTTGATGAATGACAAAAGTGGATCTGGTATGGAAATTATGTTTCCACTATCTTTGATAGCTATTCTATTAGCTAATAAACATTGCATATACTTATTGTTTTTTTTGTTTTATGTTTACAGTTCCGCAAACTTATTTTGCGAATATTGAAGTCAAAGAGCAATGCACTTTTATAAGATGAAACTAAATTCATGTTTTTTTATTATTTAAGGAAATATTGAGAAGAAGGACAACCTAACTCCTCCTCCACAGCCAATTGTACGACAAGGGACATTTGACATGGAACTTAAAGAAAATGAATGTGAGGGTGGCGAAAGAAACGAGCAAGACCGCCAAGGACAAGACTTAGAGCACCAATCTGAAGAAGACGCGCAAATAGATCACAATATATCCACTGGTACTCATTCTGTTCATTCGGTCCAGTCACCGGAAGCCGATCAGGCACAAGTGTCTGATATTGTTGAACAAATTGGTCGCTTGTTAGGCAACCAGAATGTGAATGTAGTTCAAGCGAATCTTGGCACAAACACCTCAAACGGAGCCATTAATCCCACTTACATTGTGGTAATGAACACACCATTACCTGCGAAGCAACGTCCTTCCATCAACTCGATGGAATATCAAAACGACGGATCACCTGATCTAACTCACAGTCAAGTACGAAGACGTAGCCAGTCTCTAAGCATCCACGACAAAGAAAAGTCAATTACCGCACCGGTACCACCAAGTCCATTACGCATAGATTGTAAGACACCAATGCGTGCCCCAATGATGAGAAGAAATTCTTTTTCAAGCACAAATTCAAGTACTCCAAGCGTACAGAATACTCGTCGATCAGTCTACGGTGGCAACTCTATTGATGTTCCATCAAAACAAAGCCAGATTCATCGAAGATCGATGGCTCTCGAAACTCATCATGAGAAACAGCAAAATGCTCCACAGCTGCAACCTTCGATTGGTGCCCCAAGTATCAGTTTCAATGCCAAGAAACTTAAATTTAAACAGTCGACAGAATCAATTTTCAAAGCTAGTGGCCCAATGAAGGCAACAATTCCAGTAAAAAAAGTAGCGCCTATGATTGTGACCACGAATGCAGATTCACCCACTGACGAACCAGCAAATAGGTTTAAATCAGTCACAAGCACACCCAATGTACAATTAAATCCGTCCAAATACTATCCCAACGCCTGCTCAACACCAATGATTGAGGCATCGCCAATTAAGCGAAGTGGATTAACAAAGTCAAGGTATTCCTTTGTTGCAGCAACACCGACTCCGAAACATTCAACTCTAGCGCCTTCATCAAGTCAGGCTCGGCGAAGAACGATGAATGAAATGCGATCTCCCAAGAAAGTGGGTGATAAGCCGAGCACATCGGGCATATCGAAACCAGGAACCGTGAAGACAGTTAAGCTTCCTCAGAACTTCTCAAAAACTTTAAATAAAATGGCGCCAACTTCGTCAAAAGGAGTATGCATGTAAAAATTTAAGCTGATTTCTTTAGAATTCAATTGGTCTTTTGTTTCCTTTTCAGGTACTTCGGCTGACAAAACCCTCACCTCCATCAAGTGGTGCACTCGATAAAAACAAAGAAAACAAGCTTCCTAGACCCAGTCGTTGAAATCAAACTACAACAGAACAGTCTTCTGGACAACCTGCTGATATTTTCTTTTATAGTTTCCTGTTATACGTAAAACTATATACCTATTTCGTTGATGTATTTGTTCTAGCAAAAGTGTAAAGTTCAAGAAATTCCTCAAATAAGTGAGCAGAGTACAAGGTATTTTGTTGATTATTTGACTCACTCTACTTTTATCTCAATCTCTATATAAGTTGTTTGTTTTCTATTTATTCGGTTTTTTTTTATGTAGTTCTTCTTTTTTGGAAAATAAAACTGAAAAGATTTTTTTCAAGAATTTTAAGTTGTTCTTCTTACAAAAAGCCTCACCTTGGAACAGTTGAATAGATAGTCGGAAAGAAGACAAATAGAAGAATGCCGTCCTTTTTTATGTTATTATTTTTAATTATTAGAAAAACTAAAATTAATATTTCACTTATTATAATATCAGTCTGTGGCCTTATTCTTCAAGGCCACCTTCTTCATCTCCTTTTTGTTTTTGCTCTTTTGGTATAAGGAATGCCAAAAAACCACAAAGTATCAGAGCTGTGGTTGATATATAAAATGTTGATTCGCAGTTTTTAGCAAGCAAAAGACCTACGATATTTGCTCCAACAACACTCCCTAGACGACCGAACATCAATGAAATGCATATTGCCATTGATCTGTTGATTAGAACAAAACAATTTGTAGTAAAGAAGATTGGCAGCCCAAACTTACAACTTTAATAAGCTTACCTCAAATGTGTTGGATATAGTTCAACTGTTGCAGCGCCCAAAACATTTATTCCAACGCCTGCTAAAAACAATAGCACGTACAAATAGACAGAAATTGATGGATTATCCACATGAATTGATGCAATTCCACAGGAAGCAAAGAACACCAAAACAACAACTGAAAGAGAATTCATAAAATTGCCATGAGAAAATTTTCCTTTGCGGTTGTCAGTATGTCCATACATAGAATTGGAATCTTTCCAACTTTGTTGATTATCACTCCAATCACAGCAAATCCTGTGGCATAGAGTATCTCCATAACCAACGAATACATAAAGGTGTTATCCTCGAGGCTGCTTTGACAATTTATCGTCTAAAAAATATCATGATGTGTAATTAAGTTTGAGTATAGCATAAAAATGAAGCAATCTTACCCCATCTTCTTTATAAATCGAAGCATGTTTGGCATAGACTACCTCGCAGATGAGAGTCCTATTGCCAGGATGGTCTTTCATAAACTCAACCATACTATTTGCTATGTGTGGGAACCACATATACATTCCATTTGTAGTTACATAGAGCCAAAATTGAATAGTACAAATTATCACAGTTATACGGCAGTATTTCTTTTCAAATAAAGGTACAGTTTGGGCCCACATAGTTTTTAAAAATGCAGTTACGATATTCGATTGTTTATCAGATACTTCATCTTTACGTATAGTTGTGTCTCTTTCCGGAATTAGCCCATTAAGCTGCATAAGACATAGAATTTAGATAAACGTTCTTTGAAATTAACTATTCAATGTATCTACCTCAAACTCACTATCATCACCAACATTCCATCTGTACATTCTCTTCAAAACTTTAATTGCCTCTTTGTCTTTGCCCACAGAAAGTAAAAACTTGGGACTCTCTGGCAAGAAAAGTAAAAATAGTCCGCACAAAAATCCAGGTATTCCACAAACGATCATAAAAAATCGCCATGGTTTGTAGACTATTCCCAGGAATGGTATTGGCAATGTCCAACTTTGGTTGATAATAAGCCAAGCAATCAATGGAAGGATCATAGCGCCAAGAGCAAATATAAATGATGATCCCATCATAGCACGGGCTCTTGAACGATCTGTGTGGAATTCTCCCAAATAAGCGTATATTGTTGCCGATCCTCCAGAAACACTATAAGCAATTACACAAAGTTATAAATAAAATGAAATGTTAAATTCAATTTACAAGAATCCATTGATGAGTCTTAAAAGCACCAAAACCCAAAATGTATGAGAAAACGATGAGAGCACAGTGAACACAAAAGCCATTAACAGAGTTGGCAGGATAACCTTTCTCCTGCCCTTGGTGTCAGCCAAGAAACCCCAGAGATGTGAACTTAAGATGATTCCAGCAAAGCCGATGGCACTCAAAATTCCTTTGTCTTGGTTTGTTAGCTTAAGATCGCATTGAGAAATAGGTAAGATAAATCCAATTGAGGCTGTTTCAAGAAGAACATTGGCCAGCACTAAGCCAGCAATGATTATCAAGAAATAATTGAATTTTCCAAACTCTGCAAAGAAAAATAAATCAGTCACACAAAAATTTTAACAGGTATTTATAGTTATTTGAATGACTATAGAACTTACTTGTTTTTTCTAGGGCTTCTGAAAATGGTATGACTCCTTTTTCGGGCTTTTGCCCATTTTGAATCGTTAGTACTGAAAAACAAGAAAAAATTGAATAAGTGTTTGCTGGAACAGAATTTAATAAGTCAGCCTACACAATTTAAGTACGTATGAGAGGGACTATAAATATGTTTCAAAATTCAGTCCCTTTGGATAATACATAATTCGAGGTACGAACCGATTCATATTCAGTATCTTTCCAGCTTTGAAATCGTTATCATTTTTTTTTTGTCTGGTATCGTAATTATTTTGTAATAATAATAAGTTTTAATCAAACATTGATTCATTTTTGTATTTGAATATTCATGCATTCAAATGGACAAATCAAAAATGATTTGATATTCATTTAAAAGCAGAAACCACAATGCAGAGAGAAAGCGTCTTGAAAGTGAAAGGACAACACAATTAATTTATATTTTTATTTAATAAAATTATGTTTATATATACATATATATGTATATATTGAAGTAAACTAATAGAATTAACATAAATTTTGACAATATGAAACTTCTATACGCAAAATGGCCATATTTGAAAATAGTTTTTTAGTAGATTTTCGAATCCAGATCAAAAGCAGTCTAGGGACAGTAGCTCGGCTTCCCAGTAAATTATATTCTTCATGGTGTTCATAAAAATATAAAAAATTAAAGAAATATATTATAATATTCACTCTATTAATTAAATTTAAATTACAAGTATGAAGCAAGTTTTGGTTGATTTAAATCAAAGAACAATTTTTTGCATTTTACTTGTTTAAGCACCAGATAAGAGATTAAAGCTTATTTAAGCTTAGCATGATTGTGTACTATAGATGGTGTCTAGAAAACTCAATGGAAAATCACTTGCAACGTTCATTCATTTATTGTCACTGTTTTTAAATATTTGTGCGAAGATTTAATTGTTTTATAAGATTTCACTGCCATATTTAATAATAACAATAGTAAATCTTAATTAATGAAATTAAATACTTTGTTTATTTGAAAATGAAAGCAAATTAAGATAGTGAAGTAATGAAGAAGATGAACAAAGCTATTTTATAAGATTTAAGGTATATGAACACGACACAAAGTAACTTTAACAATATTATAACTTCATGTCAATTGATTCCATTGTAAAGCCAGTTTACATTTTTAAGGTACTAATAAGACATTAATTTTGATGTCATATTTTTTTGCTCAAGCTAATTATGTATATTCTAAAATTATAACAAATCCACAATTATTTACCCATTACGACTTATTTTAAAAATTTTATTTAATAATAATTTTTTTTTTGACTTTTATAATCCGTTAGTCAGTGTAAGCTAGATTAACCCATAGTCTCTAGACCTACTCGCTCACTCTCAACAACTGTTTCTAAAGTTGCCTCTGCAACATCATTTTATATTCTGTACCACTCCAAATGTATCTTCTATTTTATTGAGTTGGATATGGTGTCAAACAAGTTTCTATCTCTTTATCTTTTTTTTTTCAGGTGGAGTGTTCTTAAATACACACCTGTAAATATAAGACTTTTCTTACTTTTATTTTCCGCTAAGTTTCATAACGTGCGGTGTATTTTGTCTAACGTATCTAACGTATGTATGCACTTAATAAAGTTCTATAAATTACCAAGTACTTAGGCTTTCTTCAAATATTTGATCATTGATGCAGAGAAAAGTCATCTACGAACGTAGTTAAAGTTAAAAATAAATTTATACTTGGAACTTGCACAAATAGGATTTTATTTTTGGACAGTTTTATAAGACACAATTATATTTAGACGGTCGAGACTACCTTCACTGATAACTAATTGCATTTATTGCGTGATGGGTGTAGGATTTTTTTATTCACTATAGGTCTCACCAACTTTCCTATTGCATTTACGAGTAAGAATAACAGTGTATTGTTGTATTTATGGTTTTCAGCCTACCGCACTATGGAAGCTAATCGATAAAATATTTAAAACACTTCTTGGCAACTGAGGCTCTGTTCTGATATTTCTATATATCTTAATAAACAAAAAAAAAACTTAATGCAAAAAGTAAGCATACGCCTAAGTGAACCATTTCATTTATCTTCGTGTATTTAAGGATAGAACTAAAATATTGTGGTCGGAATTCAGATATTGTTTTTTTAGCATCTCATTTGACTTTTAAGGAATAAGAATAGCTAGCTCGCAGAATACGCACCAGAACCACATATCTTCAGGAGGAGTGTCAATGTTTTCAATAACAACAATTATTATTTATCATCAATTTTAGAGCAAAAACTTGTTGGTTTACTTTTCTTTTCAAACAAACCCAAAAAGTGGTTGACGACGGCGCGGCGGCGGCCGCGGGTTAAGTGCAGTTGTTGCACTGACATTATTTTGTTTAAAAGACACACTATACGAATATGGACAGCAACGTTTGTATGTAGAATATATTATTTTTTGATATGAAAATTGTGGTTAACTGCGAGTATTAAATTTGATGTATAACCAGAAAATCTTGACTCGAATAGAAAATATTATTTTCACAATAAATAAGATATATTCTGATTCCAAAAATCTGTGTGCAATTATTGTTTGTTAAGAAAGAAATCAGTCAAAATGTTTTATAAAAATTGTTTCAATTCTATGTATTTTCGGTTTTCAGTATTAGATTCTAAGCAGATTTATGTATGTGTTTTAAACAGCAGCCAGCAGTTCTATTTTTCAACTCAACATTTTTTATTATATATGCATAAAAAAACAAATAATTGCTTTAAACTCAATATTTTTATGATTTGCATGCATAATTCGTGTTTAACACTTTTAATGTTCTATTTTTTTAAGGATTTAAAACTATTTTACGATGATCAGTGTTAGATATCTGTTATCACTTGTTTTATTTTATTGTTAGGTTAGCGGTTATCTCAAATGACGAAAAATGATTTTTTTATCTTTATTGTTTTGAAATCTTTACAAACTTCATAAATTCAGGATTCTTGGATTGAAATCGCATTTGCGTGGTTAGATACATTTTCTAGGGTAAAACATTTTTACATATTTTTTGTTTACTTAATTAAATTCAATATTCATACTTTACAAATTGAATTCACAAGAAAATAATCTCAAATTTAGATTAAATTGGTTTTTAAAATAGTTTTATGTATATTATAATATAATAGAAAAAAAAATGATGTGAAAAACAGTTAAAACGCCAGTATTGACGGTTTTACTATAGTGAAAAGATTAACTTAACATAATTTTATAACAACTCTGCTCAAATTTTTGACTAGAAGAGAACGTACATACATATGTTTGTAAGCCAGACCTGTGTATGAGTAATGTTTTGTTAAATTCAAATAGAAGAGAATGATAGTATTCTTTTTGGAGTGGATGAAAAGTAAGTGCATACTTTCTGGCTTGTCGTCTTCGTAGCAACATGATGCTTGCAAATTTCCTATAATTTTCTTCTTTGAAATAAATTTATTATTACTAGTCTAAGAGCCCACAGCAAATTTTGGGTTGCGAAAGTTAACCGAAAAAGAAGGATATTAGGGGTAGCTGTGGAAAATCGAACCACATTAATCCATGTCTTTCAGTTCCTGGTCGCTGCCTTATTGGAGTAATAGCGGGTTAAAAACCCAAAATTAATTAACTGTGGGAAACATCATGTTAACCAAAAATTCTACTCACTTCCCTATATACATATTTTGAGTACAAAAAAGTGAGTCCAAGACAAATTCATGGCGGCCCTGCCTCTGCCAGACAGTTTAAAAAATGTACAAACATATGTACATACATACATACATAATGCACATTAAATTTAAAATTGTATTAAATATGTGTACCTACTTATGTACATATAACAATATTTACATGAGTGCAATATTTGTGTTTTTGATGTAATTAGAAAATAAGATATTATTGACCTTCCTCAATTTTGTTTTGATTGTCCTTGTTAAAAAAATTTCACGAAACATTCTATTATTCCTTTGAATTGATTTTTTCTTTAATATAATTATTATGACAAATAATGTTTTATGTCTCGAATAGAAGTGGATGATATTTTGATTAGGTTTCAAGTGCAAATTATTCAATTAAACACTTAGAATTTTTTTAAGTACAGATTTTTTGATTATCAAAAACACTTCAAATGGATCTATCGATTTAATTTTTTTTTTAATTTAATGTAGTTAAACAAATTTTTTTGAGATACTTATCTTAGATAAGATACTATAATAATTGTTTGCCAAGAAGGATTTTTTTTAATTTGAAGCTTATTGTTTATAAATGTGACTACCTATTTAAATGAGTAATTGAATTTATTGTTTTGAACTTTTAAAAATAATGGGATCTGTCAGACAGCAATTACGATAAAGTTTAATTAATCAAAAATAAATATTAATGTTATTTTGTATTTTTCAGTATTATACTGTCCTGATAAAAACTACAATAGGAGTTTATTTCATAAGTTAATTATTTCAAAATAGTGGGTAATTGTACACTACAAATACACATATACCTACATATTCTAATAACTCATGTCAATATATCGAAGATTTTAATGACATGTTACGGACTACATTTGTCTGGGTATTAATTTAAAAAATTTATATTCCATGCAATCAATATAATGTTTTATTTATTCTTTTGTATTTTAATAAGTTTTATAAACGATACGAGTACTTAAAGTACATATGTATATATTAACATTAAAGTGTTTTACAATAATTAGAAATATTAACATATTTTTTTTTTCAATCACCATTAGCATGGGGTAGAGATAATTGTCTACAAATTCATTGAACTTGAAATCCATATTTCATTTGCTATCTACATACAGCATTAACATATGTACATGAGAAATTAATTATAGTTTTTCTTATCTTGGATGAAATATAGAAATCAGGAATCTGATTACGATAGTTTTAAATTTTATAATTACATATCATCATATTGTACATGTCTTAAGAAACACTAACATTTTCAATGAATTGTTATTCTATTTAAAATAAAATTGACAAACTACCTAAATATACCTTATAATTAATTATTCTATATTCATGGTATAAAAATATATATATGTATGTACAATGTACATACATATTTTTAAAGTGTTACACTAGAAATTTACTTTTATGGTTCAATGTACATACAAACTTATTTCTTAATTGAATTAATAAGAAAATTAGAAATCATGAAAGGTACCCATATAGGACTAATTTTCAATGTTTCCTTTTTTATGGTTTTTAGTTTAAAGTGCTTCTTTTTCAAATACCTATACCGAATAAATGTGGGATGAATTCTATACTTAAAAGTATTAATCGACTTGTTAGTTATATAGGTATATAAACATATGTACATATATCCTCTTAAAGTTATATGCAAACAAATTTAAATTTTGTATTCTTAATCCGAATTAAGTACACTTTATCAAGAGGGTTTCAAAAAGTTTTTATTTTAAAAATATCGCAAATTTTTTATTTTCAAAGTAAAAAAAATTCCAACTTTCGTCAAAATAAATAAAATAAATCTAAAAAATTCCCAGAAAGTTGAAAATAAACTGTTTTTAAAATAACATTCCATTTTTGGGGTTTTAAAAAAATTGTATTTAAGGTCTACACAGACACGGTTTTATTTAAGGGTACTAATTTCTTATCGCATATTATAAATTAAATATCTAATTGAATGTCAGATTTATTTAAGACACAACAAGGAGCTAGCCCTGAACGTCTTTAAAGTATTTAATAAGACAGTTTAACAAACAAGGAGCTAGCCCTAAACGTCTTTAAAGTGTTTAATAAGATTAATATTAATGTAGAGTTGAGAAAACGTTAGTTTAAGATAAAATAACTAATTATAATCCTCAATGCAATTTCATATCGTATTACATATTACGACCACTTTTTTTTGGACTTTTACATAAACGAAATTATTGAATTGTTCTTGTTTTTTAAACTTTTTAATTCATTTAACCAAGAATATAGCTAACTTACATACTATATGTGTATTTATGTATGTAATATAATAATGTTCTCAAAACAAGACAATTAAAATATATTACCACTTGTTTGGATTTGAAGAAGGTTCATTAATCCTTCTCTACATTTCGGAATAACAATACAAAACCTCTTTAAAAGAGAAACGTCAAGCAGAATGTATCTTTTTTATATTTTTCTAATAATACATTTCTTATGTATGTATTTTGCACTGTTGTATTTTATTAATTTCACACAGACAGATTCATACTGTAATGTTATTTTTTTTATTTTGACAGTCAATTAAAAAAAGGCGCATTAAAAATGTTAACATACATTTGACGTTGACAGTATTTTCCAAAAGATCCTGATCCTCTCCGGCCATTTCAGTAAAAGTGCTTTCGGCAGTAAAATAAAAACTGTGTCGAAATATTTTTTGTTGCTAACTTATTTTTCAAGCAAAAAACTTTGAACAATAGAAAACTATTTTAGGAACACATTTCCACAATTGGGTTATCTCAAAAATTCAAAAGAAATTACACAGCAAAGATAATAATTGTTAAATTAATAAACAAAAATTTGAGATAATAGGTAGGTATTCCTATTTCACTATTATATTATATTTTTATCACAATAAGAACTTCCGATTTCAGTAAAAAACTAAAAAGGCACCATCGGTAGCGGATTATAAGATAAATAAACTTTAAGGAAATAAAGTATCTTTTTTTTGACGTGCGATATTCGCGTAGAGTATAAAATAAGATGATGATTCCTCGAGAAGCTGAAAGTTTGCACTGACTGAATGAAGGTTCCATCGGGGCTGTTAACTGTATATTGGCGCCTTACCAACGCACCGTACCGCACCGCACGTCACTTAACGAACTTTTTCTTTATGTACTCGTAGTCGTATTGCAAAAAAAATGGGACAGCCTTGTTGTGTGCTTTTTTGTATATTATATACATTTTGTTGATCTGAGTAAACACGTGGTTGTGGTTCTATCGTTGCTGTTGTTGCCATTTGAGCTTAGACTTAGAGTGTGCCTCATCATTGTTGTCTTGCCCCACTTTGTGTTGGCACTTAATTTGATGACGGCCTCCGTGAAAAAAGTTCGACAGCAATAATTTCACGATACGAACAAAACGAGATGCACGAAGATACTAAAACTGAACAACTGAATTGAATATAAAAGAGAAAGAGAGCGAGTTGTAAAGTTCTCAACTCGAACTCAGCTTTTATTTGCTCGAATGACGTCGACAGCAGACAGAAGGAGTATCTTGTATCTACTCGCATTGTTAAAGATAATATTTGTGTTAAAATTGCAAAATGCAAATGCGGATGCAACACAATTGAAGTTGGCTATCAATATTCCTATGGGACTTCGAAATGGAGATTTTATTTCTACTTTCTTTAAATATGTAACTATATTACCAAATAGTTATTATATGTTACATTATCTATATTTACATAAATGTATGTAAGTGCTTGGTTTATGAAAGCATTTAATTTGAGTTTATTTATATATTTAATGGATCATTAGAAATAAGTAATAATGAGGATTATTATGTTCGTAGAAACAGATTTTGTTGTAATGGTTCCACGTGGCGTATGAGTAACATTATTTCACACAGATGTTCTTTGAAATAAAGTCTCTATTGTCAATTATTAGTTTTTTTTTATTTTATTTTTATTTTTTTTCAATAAATTAATCCATTGCTCAATATTATTATTTCAAGACTTATACGTAATTTACACTAATAAATATTTATATTCGTAAGTTTTTTGATCTTATTTTTCTTTTTGTTATATTCTTTTAAAAATTAGCTACCTAGTTCAAATTAAAAAACAACCCAAAGCTTAAACAAATACAAAATTAAACCGTTCATGATATTGTTTTGAAAAAATTCTTTCAACCTGAAACTTATCTTGAATTAGGTACTCTGACCTGTCTTTGTTTGTTTTCTTATTGTGATTTATAAATAACGTGTGAAATTAGGTCTGAATGATAAAATAATTATTGTAAATGAGATTTTGCAAAAGAAATATATACGCCACTCTTAGGTATACTTAAATTCAGCTCGTGTGTGATTTAAGAAAAAGTCAATATACTCTTTAGGAAAGCAGTTGAATTTTTTCTATTCATTAAATTCGTCTTTTTGAGAGAAATAAAAAAAAATTATTGCAAACTGTCATGTTTTCAATTTACAACAACATTAAGTGTTCCATATAAGTTTTTAAGGCTTTCTTAAAATTTAAACTCAAAACTAAAACAACCCTTTTCTATCTACTTGTTTTTTTGTTTCACTTTAATCAAAAAGCAATTATTTTTTTCATCAACTATATTTTTTCAAACAATTTTTTAGAACTATCAATTTAACTTATAATTTTAAAACAAACTCTATTACATAAATACATAATGGATAAATTTGGTGTGCCGAAAAAAATCAATCGTCATGTTATCAAAGCAATATCTGTAATAAGTGATCAAAATTCTGAAAACTCGGATCTTTTGAATATTTGTGATGCTGTGGAATTAAGCATGAAAAATAATTTACCCGTTCCTGATCTCTTGAGTGCAGTAAGAAAATCTTTACTGCATTTATGCCAATTGGGTATCCTAAGGAAGCAAGGAACGAATTACTATAGAAATTCGGGAGATTCACCATCATCTTCACGGAATGGCTCAAAGCGGGTTATTAAGAGGAGGAAGCTTAAAAAAACCGTTAAGTTTTTTTGTGGAACGAAATGTTGAATGGGATAATCAATTGAATTCTATATTTTAATAGGTTCAGGATGAGGAAATAGAAATAGAGAAAAAACGGCGTCGGGTTAATGAAGATCCAATTACAGAATATCATCCAGAATGTTCAGTAATGCTTCCCCGTAGAAATAAACTTATTGTCCGTAAAGTCAAAAAGACACATTTGCCTAAAGTTAGAAAACATAAACTTGGAAATTCTCGTGGTGAAACAGAACAAGATTCGTGTTCAAGTTCTTCTAACGAACAAATTTATTCTGAAGAAGTGGTAAGTATCAAATAATTTGACATACTTTTATTTTCGGTTATTATTCTTCATTATTTAACAGAATTTAAATAAACAAAATTTTCTTCTAACCAAACTGGAACATTTTCATTCAGCTGACAATTTAACAAGACCAATGTTGGATAAAATTGAATTTGATAATTATTCTGAAAATTTACTGCATTCACTTGAAGACAATAATTACAGTCATCAACTTCAAGACAATCAACTTGAAAAATTTGATTACAATTCAATGAATAATCAAAGCACTAAATTGGAAACAATTAACGACAATCAATCGCCGCCGCCACCGCTTCTAGTAGCTGAGAATACAAATATTTCAGATAGTTCTCAACCTAACGAGCAAAATGATCTCGCTTTTCTAACAAATAATAAAAATTTAGAAAACACTGATGGTGTAACAAGTAGTGCACAAAACATCGAAAATGAATCGACAGCAGAAATAAGTGAATGTCATTATTTGATATAAGTCCAAATGAATTGATTGATATTTTTTAACAACCAATTTGTGTTTATTCAGTGCATTGTAAAATTATAAAATATTTCAATAAATTCATCGTTAACTTGTTTAAAAATGTGCTCTTTCAATTGTTAAATAAATGAAATGAAACTTTGTACTTCTTTTATTTTAAGAAGGTTTTGTTTTGTCATTTTACTTAAATCGTTTACTTTTATTAGGCTAAATTCAAGGCATTGTGTCTTGTGTTAAGTCTTAACTACCAAATGCACGTTTTTATAAATTTGATTTATTTTGTTAACCAACAGCCCTATTCTGCTATTCACGTGAATCGTATATCCGATCCACCCATTCGATTCACTTTCAAACTTCCTTTTCATTCTGCTATCCGTCGGATGAACTACATTATCCCGAACCAATTTGACATTTACGTGAACAGATTTTCCATTGAAAATCTTGAATACATTTTTTCTATTTCAATTTTTAAGTTTTATCGCTCCACCTAATGGACAGTATTGTACTTTTTTCCAATTATGAGCAGAGGATTAAGAAAATCCTCGAAAAGAGAGCTTTGAAGACATTTTAGAAAATAAAAAAAAAATTTGGGACTGCTGGATGAAACGTAAGTTGATTTATTTTGATTTTAAAATAAATATTTAACAAATTATTTCAAAATCATATATTTACTATAAACTTAAGGCCAAATAAAAGAGCATTTCACTATGTATTGGGTATTGTTTTTACTTACATTTTACTAAGCACAAACAAGAAAAACGAACCATGAATGTAAAATCCGCAACTTTTTATATGCGGATCTGAATTGTATGGAACAAATCCGTTCACGTGAATAGCAGAATACCGCGCAGCATTACCGATGTTACCGACTTAAATACAGATTCACTTCGAGTGAATAGCAGAATAGCGACAAGTGAAAATTCAAGAAAAATTCCCCCCAACGGATAGCAGAATAGGGCTGCAAGTGTAAGTTCACAAACGTCAAATTTTGCTGCAGTGATTCGGCATCACTGCTTTTTTGCGATGCTGATGCAGCTGTTGCTGATGCGATCCCAACTAATCACGCTGTCGTAGTGATGCTTTTTTGTTTAGTTTTTGCGCATCAGTTTATGCAAGTTTGCAATAATGAACAGTTGACGAGAAAAGTGATGCCAGAATCTGTGTTTGTGAACGTTTGACTTTGAACATTTGGCCATCATTACTGCAGTGATGCGTTTGTGAACTTACACCAATTTTTAACTTTGCCTATGTTTATAAATTCTTGGCAAAATATCGATTTTAATAATTAATTATTAAATTTGGCCTAACTTCATCAACTGTGAACAGTATAATTTAAGAATTATTGTACAACGTCCATGTGTAGCTCTTTAAATACTTTAAAGTTACTTAAACTTCGTTTTTGTAGCTAAAAAGGTTTATATTTTGTTATAAAATAAAATTTAACTTAGCGGAACAATCTACATACATTAATATACATATACATATGTTAACAAAATCGGAACATGATTTTTATACAAATTCATAAATTCCATTGATAAAATAGAGAGATAAGTTCATACATATTTATAAATGTCAAGTTCCAATTTTTGTATGTATGTACATACATATGTATGTATGTAAGTATGTTCATATTTTATGCATAAAACATTAATTTTTCAATCAATTAAAACAATATGTACATACAAACATATATATACATGCATGTGAATTCACTAATTAATTATAATTAATTAATAATAATAATTATTCTCATCAAATTTATCTACCATACACATGTAGCTATGTATTTTCAAGTTCAAAATATCAACGTAACATATGTGTGTTTACATGTTGTGTATGTTCAGTGCGTGTAGATTGATTTTATCAATCAACCCAAGATCAATTTTACTATTTTGTATGCGCATTATATTCTCACGAAGCATGCATGACGTCTAAAAATAACTTCATTCTGTCAGATATAAACTGATACACCAATTGTCGATTCATTATAAGGTCGTCCTAACGGTGTTTTTATTACGCATAGGTCTGACATTTGTTTAACAGTTGTCACACTTTAAAGTGTTGGTTGCTCTAGTTGATTTTCATTAAACTATGTATATAATTATGTACAATTGTACTTATGTATGTAAATGGTATCTGAATGAAATACAGAATTTTAAACAACAACAAGCAATTGGCAGATTATTTTAGTTTTAACCGGTGTTTGTTTTGTTCATGCGTTTCATGTCAACATTTCATTTCTATCTCCTATCTTCTATCTTCTGTTGACTTACTCTGAAAGCTCTTTTATTTATTTTTTAACCACCCTACCCAAGATTGAATGCGAATGCCAACGAAAACATGGAGAAGTTCACTGGGGAGCAATATGACAGCTTAGGAAAATTTAACGAAATTAAGCCCTCTCTGAGAATTATGTACTTTTTTTTTTAAATTGTATATAGGAAAACTAAAAAGCACCACCCCGTACCCTTGAGGCGCACCCCATAACCCCCCTGATACAGTGTATTCTGTAATAAACTTCATAAACACTGAAAGCACTCATATGTGTCATGACATAAAGTAAAACGTCGATGACGAATGAGTGATGTCAGTTGTTGCTATCCTTGACCAATACTAAAAATAAAAATATAAAAGCCTTCCTAAGGGAAAATATCTTGTTACTGTTCCGTATGAGACAATTTTTGATCGTAATCAATGCGTTCAATGAAAGCTTTAATAGTTTGGATGCTGGCCAAGCTATTTAAGACATTTGACTTTGATAATTGTTGTTGCGAGAAAAAACGAAAAAGAGGAAATTTACGCAGATCATGGCTAGGCTAATTCAACTTTTTTTTATTTATTAGCAGTGATAGTAGATGTAGCATGAATTTGCACTCACATAATCAATAAAAAATAGATTTAAATCCGGGATCAAATTGCATAGAAGCCCCCGGTAAAGTTCTTTGACACTGCACTTTTTTTATTTCATTCTTATTTTACAACCAAACATATCAAAAACTTAAAAATCGAAATACATATTTGATAAATTAGTTTAGGCATATCAACAACTTTTAACTCTCCCAATAGCTGAAGTGGTTCCTGAGATACAGCACCTCAAAAATCGGAAAAATCGTAACTGATACTGAAAGGTTGTCATAATGTTATAAACTCTTTTCGTTATATTTCATTATTAGTATCATTTAATTCTAAAGTGAGTGAATTTGGTTAATAGTTAGAATTGAAAGTGTTCTGCTCAATGTTTTAATTTTAAAACTTAAGTTGCTAAGTGTTTACTCTGCGCTCCTTTGTTGAAAAACGATTTTTTTGCACGAAGTCATCAAATGAAATTGATTTTTTTTATTGTCAATTACTTAGTCTTTAAGAGAGTATATCATAAATTTATTAATGTAAGATGTAAGCAGTTTTTTCCACCAACGACATTGTGTATTGTTATTTAATTGAGTTTAAATAAAATAAGAATTGTTTAACATAATTGCTTAGCTGTTAAACAAAACAAAATTATTTATTGCAGGATGTTGAAATTAATGTTCTACTTTTAAACAAGTTTTACTAAATTTGTTTTATTACTAGGTCGTGTCGTGGCATATCATAAGGTTTCATAGCCTTAGAATTAACTTTTGATCGAGACAATATTTGTAAGCTTGCACCATAAAATGTAGGAAGTAGCCTTAAATAAACATTCAATGTTTGTATTTCCTCATCGAATTGTTCAATCACCAATATGGGCGTATACTATTGTGATTGTGATAATTCAAACTAATTAAAACTAGTATGACAGTAATCTTATTAGTAGATATTATGTAGGTTTAGTAAGAAGCTGATACAAAACTATTAATCAAATACAAAAATAAAATACAATGAAATCGTAAAAGCTTGGTAAAATGAGACTGAATTTATCAGTCATAAGTCGCGAAAGTTGAAGGACTTATGTGCCGAGGACTTATGAAAATATAAACAAATAATGTACAAACGATTTCAATTACTAGCTTTGTTCAACTTGGAAGTTGAGGGTAAACCTATAAAATTTTCTCGGGAAATTTTTAAATAAGGTGATCCTCGAAAACAAATTAAATATCACAACAGATATATTTTTTAACACGGACAATTTTCTCACACAATGTAGAGCACATTTTAAACACATAATAATTTCTGTGTCAAAAATGTTTCTATTTATATTCTTTAGTTGAAAAGTCAGTATAAAAATAATAAATGTAAATAATATGACTAAAATACTTACAAACCAACATTTTAGCCAAACTATTCTTCTTATCGGTACTTGGAGTTATTTTAAATATTGTTTTGAAAACACCGTTAAACCAAAATGACATTTACGTTTACTTAAGCAATATTTACATGTGAAATGATTGTAAAGCACTTGTTACAGAGAGTGTGCATGTGATGTTTTTGCGGCCAATTTTAAAGGAAATCAATTGAGCTACAATTCCTCGTATGGAAACGACATTAAAGTTGTTTTTTATTTATTTAAAAAAAAAAAATACATGAGTAATCTATTAAAATAGGTAAAGGAGTTTTTAACTATAATTGGAATAAAATAAAAGCTTTGAAATTAATTGTAAGCTATTTAAACTTAAATAAGATGTACAACGTTTTAATTACCTCTACAAAAAAATAAATAATTATTTATTGATGCACTGTTAACATGCTATCTTTATATTACAACAGAAATAAGAATGATCTTAAATGCCTTGTTAAGATATAAATAGGAATTATGTACAGGAAAAGTACAACAACAAAATTTAATTCACATTATCTTTGTGAAACTAAAAGTAATAGAATAGTAACATTATACATTTTTTGAGTAAATATTCTGAATTAGTTTTTGATTTGATTTGATTTTTTAGGGTTGGTATAGCTTATATTCTCTTTGGTATCTATGAATGTTTTAAAGACTCATCTGTCTGTCCCGTTTTACCTGTCAAAATTTAATCACAAACTGATGAATGGCTTACAAACTCACATTCATTTCTCTATTTAAACTAGCTGATCCGCCGGACTGGATTCCGTCAAATATTTGGCTAAAATCTAAATGTGCAAGTGAAATTATATGGAAAATAGTGCATTTATCTAAAAATGTAACCATATTTAAATAATACTCATTTTTTCTTTATCGGAAAATTTTATTTTGAATACAAAACTAACTTATTATTTTTTTACCGATTACAGCTTAAGAGTATGTAAATAACAAAAAAAAAGTTAAAACATTTGTTTATGTTTTTTTCTTTCTTTTTTGTTTATGTTGTGAACTGCAAACGAATAAAGAAAATCATAACCTATAATTTATTTAAATTCTCAGGTAAGTTATCAGACTTAAAATTGGTAATTTTTTTCATAAGAACGCGCTTTTAATTAATCAATTCCCCGTCATTGATATAAGGCTTATGCGTCGTGGGGACTCTGAACCGCCTTTAACTGGTTTTGGAATGAAAAATCCTAGAAATCCAGCAATAATCAAGGTGATTCCTGTTGCCAAAAATGCACTCTCACAATGATGGCTAATTAGAAGGCCAACAATGTTTGCTCCCACAACACTGCCCAAACGACCCATCATCAGGGATATGCAGACAGCCATTGCTCTGAAAAGTGGTTTTGAATTAGAATGTTGTCAAAATTCTTGCAGTTTTGAGAAAAAGGAATGTTTACCTTAGCCTAGTGGGATACAGGTCCACTGTTGCAGCACTTAAGACATTAATTCCCAGGCCACATAGGAGCAAAATAAGATAAAGGTAGATGGCTACCATTGGTAGATTCACGTAAATAGTAATGATTCCACAAATTCCACAAACTCCAAGAGTAACAACTGTGCAATAATGAAAAAAGAGAAATCAATTGGTATAATTTTAAAAACTTCCCATTTAGTTGTGAAAACCTTTTCAAAAAAAAAAAGATCTATACTTACACAAAATCCAAACTTTCCCCACGTTTTTGATGACAGCTCCTATGACAGCAAATCCCACTGCGTACATCAACTCTAACGTCAACGAATGCTGATATGTTGAGATCTCCAATTTTTCATTACAAACTTCCTGAGCCGGGTGGCTTTCCTGTTCGAACAGTAAGGCTTGTTTATTATAAACCACATCACAGATGTAAGTTCTATTATTGGGATTCTCTTTTATGAACTCGACAACACTGTTCAAGATGTGTGGGAACCACATGTACATTCCATTCGAAGTTACAAAGATCCAAAATTGAATTGAACAAATCAAAACAGTTGTTCGCATATATTCTCGATTGAAAAGTGGTTGAGTTTGTGCCCACATTGACTTGAAAAGTGCTACACACGGACTTGTTGCTGGAAGGGCCATTTTGGGTTTCATTGATGAATCAATGTCTTCCAAAACACGGG
This sequence comes from Scaeva pyrastri, assembly GCA_905146935.1. Lineage (NCBI taxonomy): Eukaryota > Metazoa > Arthropoda > Insecta > Diptera > Syrphidae > Scaeva > Scaeva pyrastri. The sequence goes on along the minus strand of LR989929.1, from coordinate 8,489,175 downwards.
AATACTGGAAAAAGAAATTATGATTCCATTTAAAATTACAAAATGAATGAAATAAGTCGTTTTAGATGTAAAATGAGTACATCTTTAAGGAAATACAAGATCTCTCGGATCTAGAGAAAAAAATCATAAGAAATCTTACAGGAAACTCTTCCTTTGCTCTCCTAGTGTTCCACTTAAACATGGTCTTAAGAATATCCAATGCCATCTCGTCCTTTCCCTGGGATAGTAGAAATTTTGGACTTTCTGGTATCTTGAATAAACACAAGCCACATATAAATCCTGGAATACCACAGACTACCATAAAAAGCCTCCACGGCTTATAAGTTATAGCAAGTAATGGAATCTCAAGACGCCATTCCTGGTTAATAACAAGCCATGCCAGGGCTGGCATTATCATTGCACCTACTCCGAAAATAAAAGCAGCACCCATGATGGCTCTAGATCGTGTCTTTTCGGTGTGAAACTCTCCCAAGTAGGCGTAGACCGTTGCAGATCCTCCAGATATGCTGAGAAAAAACAAAAACATTTCATTTTCTAATTTTTAATATGAAATAAAAAAAAAATCTTACCAAAATCCATTCAGGTATCTCAATATACAAAGGGCCCAAAAATTATTTGTAAAACTTGAAAGCACCGTAAATCCAAATCCTATAAGTAAGGTTGGTCGAATTATTTGTCTTCGTCCTGTCGTATCGGCTAAAAATCCCCACAAATGTGATGTTGTGATTATCCCCACAAATCCAATGGCGCTCAAGACTCCACGTTCTTTAATAGTTAGATGAAGATCACACTGTGAAACAGGCAATACAAAACTTATGCCCAGTGTTTCGAGTAAAACATTGGAAAGAATTAAGCCAGAAATCAGGATAACAAAATAGTTAAATTTGCCGAATTCTTAAAAAAGTAAAGAAACAAAAAATAAAAATTTAATTAATTTTAGAAAAAAGGAGTGTATTGAGATTAATTTAAGCCAAATTTGTATGTATACTTAATGGTCAGAAAAATTTCTTGTTATTTGAATTCCTTTTTTAATTTATTTTTAGTTGAATTTCTTTTTTAAATTCGTTTTCACTTGAATATCTTTTCAAATTTTTGAACTTCAATTCTTTTTCCATAACCCAAGCGCTTTCAATATCTTTCATTGCTTTTAAATTTCTAAAGCACGTATGTACCTACTTAATTACTTTACAGATCTGATTAAAACTACAATTTATTTAAAATGTCATAAACGTGTCATAGAAGTTAAAACCCTAAGTATTAAAAAAAAAACAACATTTAAATTGCATGGACCAAAATTAATTTATAATTATGTATGTCTACTGACGTTTCAGTCTGTCTAGGTCTTGTCTAGTTTAATAAACGATAAGGCTTTAAATCTGTTTGTCAACAATAAATACCAATCATTGCTGTTTTATTATAATAATTGTACTACATTGGCTTATCAAGTTTTATGGTTTTATTGTTTTTGCTCCCTTTTAAATAAGTTGAACTGATGTGCAAATGCAGGCATTTTTTAAGTTGTACAATAAGGGTGTGAAATTCAATACTTTGATACTCGAAAATAATATTATTTACATATTGCGATTAAAAAAAAGTCTATTAAACGAAATGAGGATATTAAGTTAAAGAATTGACTCTTTGAAGCCAAACCTACCAAGAAAACCAGGAACTAGTTAAATCAGGCTATAATGTGAATAAATATTTACATAACCAAAACTCACGAACAAAATTTTTTCCAAGACCTAAAAGTAAACATTTATTGTAATTTGTAAGAAAAAATATACGAAATACTACGAAGTCAATAGTTCCTACTGCTTTTCTATCTGTCCTTCTCTTCGAGTGCCTTTATTGAGAAGATAGAAAAAGAGAAAAATCTAAAACCTACTACCCATATTTTATGAAGGTCATGGAAACGCTGATCAATTTTTAGCTTAAAATATATCTTGGCTACTTTTTGATCGGTAACATGTTTTCAAATTAAGTGAGTCAACATCAAAATACAAATGTCTACTAAAATACTCTGGGCCAAATCTTGTTTTTCTGATTATAGTGGAAATATTAAGTCATATTTATTTATAATGTTAGAAGAGTCTAGTTCTAAACTATTAACTACTATGACAAATGTTTAAATCAATATTTAAACTCTCTTCCATTGCATATCCTGTTTCCGCTGGTACATTCCTCATGTATAAATGCGGTCTAACCAAATGCTTTAACGTCAATGGAATTTTTAAAATCACTCTTAATCAAAGAAAGATTTCTTACAAATAATAATTTAATCATAAATTATTTTATCAAAGTTATCCAATCACTTCTCATTTGTTCTTTGAAGAGATTTTGTGGCTAAAACAAATAGTCACGAACAAAAATACAATCATAATACGTATGTATCTAATAAAACTTATCGCATAACATTGTCTGTCCATCCAAACAACACTTAAAAAATTTAAATAAATAAGTCACTATACTCCATTCAATTCACTGTTTTATTAGTTCAATGAAAAAGTATTATGAATATACATTATTTCAAAGAATCATCGTTAGATGCTCGAGCCTCTTGTCTCAATAAGCAGACGCCAAACAATCTATTAATAAACTCAATTGAAGTATGGAGACGCTAAAAAATTAACATAAATTTGTGAGTACACAGTTTGACTTACTTGTAGCTTGCAGAGCATTCTCAAAGTATTCGGAACCCTTTGCCGGTTGGGGTTGCCCAGCAATGACATCAGTCCCCAAATTTATTGTTCTACTTGTACTAGTACCAGTTCCAGTCTCAACTGCAGCCGCAACTGTTGTATTTGTGTCTAGAAGGAAAGAAGGGAATACGAGGTATTGATGAGTTTTATAAGACTATGATTTAAGCTCCGTATAGTGTTTATAGAGATCAATAAACAAATTAAGAGCAATATAAAACAAAACAACTTATAAAGAAGTGACAAATCGATTGACCCAAGTTTAATTGAGTAAAATAACCTTTTATTCCCAGTACATACTGGAAGAAATTATATATCCCATGGTCAAGATTCAAGATAGTATAACATTTCAATTATATCGATTTTCTAAGTGGTTATGGATCTTCATTATGAATTATTATACTAATAGGAAATGTCTGTCTGATCGTCTATAATTTAGATAAAAAAGAAAAAAAAACAAATCTAATGACACACGCCAAGAAACTTAATAGTTTAATTAAAATTATAGAAAATATAGCAGTTATGCATGTACACTTGTATGTGTTTATAATTTCTGGATGTAGTACGAAAAAACATCAATAATGTTGTTACAGGTTCAATTTGAATGTGTTTTTACTGATTTCCTTTAGATTTTTAAGAGGACGTTTCCTAGTCACTCGGGCGAATGAGTAATTTTGATTTTTGTACATTTTTGTAGCTTAAATTCCGATTAGATTAAATAGTATAAATTATGGAAAACAAAATATACATACATACATACATACATATATATATATATATATATACGTGGATTATAAAAAAATATGAACATTTATACATATATACCAAAGTGATTGAATGAAACAATTTTCCCGATTACTTGCTCAACCAAAAACTCAAACAATTTTTATTATATGATGATACTCGTACATACTTTTAGGAGCTCTCATCACATAAAATAAAACATACAAAATATCAGTTTGTTTTATTGCCCGTTAACATTCAAAAACAAGAGCCTTTGGATACCTACCAGATAATATATTTTAAATAATGTGCATTCATAAAGTAGTGATTTTTTGTAAGAGATATAATGTACAAATTTAAAATTTTACTTATCATATCGATTACAGAATTTTATGAGTAGTCTTCGCAGGAAATGCGATTTCATTTTTGACATTTCTACCATTGTATAAGTGTCAATATTCAGAATTTATCGGAAACTTATTATCCATTGGATTCTGTACTCGATAAAATTAAAATTGTATGTTTCGTTTTCTTGGTTCTGCATACAAATATATGAACATTTTACGTCTACCCTAATAATTTGTTTTTCGTTGCATTTTTTATTTTTATTGTTTTGCGATATTTTGTAAACAAAGCAGATTTGCAGATGATGCCATGGGTTAAAGGGGATCGTTTTTATCTCCTTCAGACTGTGACGGAACAAAAAAGCATAAATGGAAATGTTTGTCATCATTTTCATTATTTTGTAATCAGTTGATTTTTTTTCTTTAGGATTTGTATACCTTTTTAAGTTAGTTTGTTTCTTGAAATACCCAACAATTTTTTGACATGAAGCTAGTGTAAAAATTTTAGTTTTGAATTTTTTTTGTTCACATAATTACTAAAACAGTAGTCAAATACAAAAGATGACATCCAGTTTAAATAGACACATGTATGTTTATTTAATTTTATTATAAACTAAACTAATTTAAAACCTTACTATTGACAAAATTACTTATTTGCATAAGACACGTGTCTAAGAGAACTTTGATAACAGTTACATAATTAATTATCACAATTTGTAAATATTTTTTGATACTATAGGTATAGGTACATGTAAGTAGAAAATTAAATTGATATGACAGGTGAACCATTGATTTTAAGATATTTTACAATTAAATTGACCTTGTTAACTTTTGAAGCAAATTTATTTTCCCATATCTAGTTGAAGACATAAATAAAACTTTTATTTTGTTTGTAAAAATGCAATTTAGAACCCTAATAGAACAACAAAAAGTTAATTTGTTTAACTAATATAATAATAACTTGGAGATGTTCTTACGCATGGATGTAGTAAATAAAAAAGTTAAAAATTAACTATTTTTATTTATTTTTGGCAGTTTGCTTGCGTTCGCTAAATTAAACCAACAAAAAAAAAAGACAAATATAATTATAGTTATTTGGTATTCTAAAATAGCTTTGTTTGCTAAATTTTATCAACTTTATTTATTCTTGTATAAAAGTCACTATACGACGCTAAAAGTAGATATACTTGGAACGAAATATTGTATTAGATTAAAAACACTGACATATAGTATATCTTTGCAAATTGAAATTTTCAAAACAAAAAAAAAAATAGATTAAATGCTTATAATTTGCCACCTAAGAAGAGAGAGTTCGCTTGAAAACCTAATCATTCATTAGCTTATCTAAGATCTAAGATAAATATCTTATCACCGCAAAAAGTCTCTTTAGAACTTCTCACTTTTTTTTTTAAATAGTATGTCAGTAAGAATATGATTTTTTTTTGTGACGAATGGAACACGATTGAAAATTGATTTTCTTGTTATTGCAAAATTTAATACTGTAAAATTTTCATTAAAATTGATTGACGCACTTTTAAAGAAGACGATTATGATTTATGTACCACCCAATTTATTTAAATATTTTGAACATAAAGAAATTAATGTGACAGATGAATATTTTATCAATAAGATTCCATTTTTCAAATGATTCAAATTCAAAAATTTAATTTAAAATCAAAAACGAATCAATTAAATTTAACAAATGGAACACAAAATTATAAAATGAATTATCCTTTTTTTGACAGATTTTATTCAACCAAATGGAATCAATTTCAAATTGTGTGATTTTTTTGACAGTAGATTAAAAATCCTGACACTTAAACTTTAGTTGCACTTTTCGTTCAAATATGAATGACTTGCGAAAAAAAATTCGGTGATACATAATTTGATTTTGTATTTTTTGTTCACAACAAGATCATTGAGTCGTGTTTTCACAATTTAAATATTTTGGATAAATATTTATCGTTATTTTTTGAAACTTAAAAAAAATTTAATTCCCAAAAGACATTTAGTATATTCTAATCAATCATATAATCACTTATTTAAAAAAAATCACAACAATGTTTTTTGATTTAAATTTGTATTGTATTTAAAAAAATACAGAATGGATCAAATGATGGCCAATTTGACAAAATTTGATTTCCTCACAAATATCATAATATCATAAATATAAACTTAACGAAAAAAATCAGAAACTACTTTATAGCGCTATTTTGAAATTTAAAGCCAAAAACTCCTTTCCACTTAAATTAAAAAAACTTCTCTCTCCTTGCAACACACCTTCATTTTCATTTGTTTTCTCACGATATTCGCACATTTTTCTTAATTTAATTTGTTTTTATTTAAGCTTATCACAACACAATAATTTAAAAACTTTTTAAAAGTTCTTTTCTAATTGTCAACTTAAGCAAATCATCAGAAATCAAACCAAGAAAAAAAAAGGAACAAAATTCACATTTCCGCACTCACAAAATAAAATAGGCAGAACCCGTTTATTTTTTTTTCAATATACAAAATAATAAGTAAAACTACCACCTCCGGAATCTGCCTTGGAACTGATCACGATTTGTCACAGTGTCAATGTTTTATACCCCAATAATTGCAAATATCAACACAATCTCACATCTTCATCATCATCATCATCATCATTAAAGGGGATGAATGAAATTGAGAAAACAGGTGGCAGATCTGCGTTCCTCCAAGTATATCGCGTTCATATGGCCAGGCTATATTGGAGACACTCTTATTGCCCACATTGATGATAATGGCTTAAGCTATCTACGTATAAAGTTTTCTATTTTTCAGAATTATCTAAGAGCCCCTCCTCCTGCTCCAATGCCCCTGAACTCGTACGACGTGCGTTGTGTCTTGGAAAATCGGTTCAAATTAAAGATACAAATTCAACACAAGCAACTACAACAATCAACCCCATCCCGAAGCGAATACTAGTATCTTCTTATACATATTTAACGTGAACAAAAAAAAAAAAGAAAACATTGTAAAAGTGAGAACAAACAAAAATTCAACTCAATCTAATTCTTGTCCAAACAATCATCATCTACTAAATATCAAAAAGTGGGAGTGGTGTCAATATTTACTAAGCGAAAACCATATCTTCTGCTTCTCCGCGTCCGACTCTGACGACGCGAATCCGAATTTGACTTAATCCCCGCGTTTATGCAATAAACTTAGAACACAAACTCAAGACTTGACTTTAATTTACATTACATCCCCATTCTCCAAACCAACAACTTCCTACTGAGTGTCGTCTATATGGTAGATAGATGGGACACCATCACCTCGTCCAAGCTCCAAGTGAGCCACAACCAAGACCAACTGCAGCTTAAGGAATCTTCATGATGATGATAATTATTTAGTTGCGGCCGATGCGGCGGCGGGGAAGGGATGTTTATTCTTCAATGTATTGGATTGATATCATTTGAATATAAAAACACAACACTCGTGTGTATGTAAGTGAATAAAAAAAAAAACAAAATCTATGAGGCTTCTTAATTATCTTGCCGGTTGGCAATTTAGTGGTGACTTTCTTTGTTACTAGGAGCGTTTTGTCATTTGAGGAGACATCTGGGCTTTACTCGGAATCGGAATTGTAACTGGAATTGCTTAGGGGTTGCAATTGACACGAGTACGATTGCTTTGCGTCTTCATTTAAGCGATTTGTTTGTTTTATAGCCTTTTGTAAGCAAATAATAAAAGTTCGATGATAGGTTCAGACAACAAGATCAATAAATTATAGTTAAGATTTATTTCACTGAATAAGTTTTAATTAATCACCTCAAAAATTATTCCATATTTAGCAACTGTTTCGTCCTGAAGTGAGTCCTTGGGTTGTTTTTAAAAAGTTGCAGAAGTCATCGGCATATCGGTTGGCTATAATTGGCAATTGTTGTTCAAAAAATTGCAGAATGCTGACTAAAAACCCATGAATTATTCTTTTTTTTTTTTAATAACACTGTTGCTATGCATCGTGTCCAAAATAAGTAGTCTAAGCCACCTGTGATTTTTCATTGTTCCCAAGTTAAAAAGGACCCATGAGAAGATGACGTTTTCCATTTGATCGGAAATGCTTCAAAATTAAACACGCACATCACATCACAGTTGTATGTGAAACATTTAAGTTATAAATTATTTCTAGAGTCCAAAAGTTATAAACCACTCAAGAAACCATTTTCTGTACACTATGGCGTATGCGCACTTTTCTATTATTATTTTTGTTTTACTTTTCATTTTTTTATAACAATTCTAGAATTTATGATACCACAATATTCAAATCAAACCGAGAAAGATATTGTAAGCTTTACTTAACTAGAGACGTTAAGAAATATTTAATTTAATATCAATGAAAAAATAACACCGGTTCAATGATTACTTCAAATAGTTGACAGACTTTTACGCATAATTTATTGAGTCTGATAGTTTTATTCTATAAACATATTCACACTTCCCTTTTCCGTGCTTGTTGGATAGACTGTATTATTAGAAGGAAGCTTAAATGAAATTTATGGAAGGAAAATTATAAAGTAACAACATAAAGATTTCTCGAATTCTCGATTTCAATTGAGATATGGTAATATGATGAATGTATGAACTTACATACATTTATACTTGTACGCAGATGTTTATACATGAATTAATTAATTCAAAAAGATCGTTTTCTTTTTGATCAATGACAAAACAAGGAGATGCAGATTGTTTCTGGAACTTTATTACTTCATAGCTTTCGTTTTAAGATGCCAGACTTAAGTAAAGTAGATATGTTGTTATTTATAAGGAGATTCTTTTTTTCTCAAAACATTTTGCATAATAGATTGAATTTTAAGTTTTTTGTTACAAGCTTCGTAATATTTTGTTTTTTTTTTTGTCAATTGCACGGTTATTAAACTTTATCACTCAGTTTAATGTTTGAAGTTCTGTTTGAATGCTGAAATTAAACAATTAACAAGTGTTACAAAAGTAATAAATTTTGTGCGAGACTAGTTTTTAATTTTATTCCTTGTCATGTTTTTAAATCGTTTTGTGTAATGGAATATTGAAATAAAGTTATGAATAAGAAATTTATTCATTCTGGTATTTCGTCTTAAACTTAAGATAATTCAAGTTCAGCTAAGAAAACAATTCAGAATAAGATGTCAGTACATTGATAAACAAAACAATTTGAAAGCATACATTTTTCAATTTTCAACAACGTAGAGTAGTTCTTGTTTCAAAAATACTAACGTATAAAGTTGCTATTTTACTGAAATTCGTTTATTTTATCATTATTAATGATAGACAAATAAATAGTGTCCCCCTATTATGTTTCAACTTCGTAAAATACTACTGTTAAGTTTAAAAATTATAGTAATTTTAAACGAATTTTCCTAAAAAGTGTAAATGCAAAATTGAAAATTTATTAAACAAGAGAATTTTTAAAAAATTTCAGGATAATCCGTATTTCACTCATTCCTATTCTTGACCCGTTTTTTTTTTTTATTGAATTAAAAATAAAAATTTGTTCCTTCTGATTCTTTTAATTAATAAAATATTATATTTAAATAAAAAATATCATTAGTTTAAAATTATGTTCACATATATTTTTAAATCAAATATACATATGTAGATCAAATTTGTAATAATCAATGAACTAACCTTTATTTTCGATAGCCAGAAATTATTCCTGAGATATGATATATGTAGGTATATCGAAATATAACATATCAAAAATATACCATCCAATAAATTATACTTTCAAAGAACAAAACTGAAGATATTTCAATAATTATTTTTCAACAATTACACGGGTCTGGGTGTCCATAAAGACAGATTAGTATGTTATGATTATATCACATAAAAACCCAGACCTTTCATAACAGATTTTAAGTTAAGACTGTTTTCTTAATAAAACTTTAGAGCTTCATTCATTATAAAACTGGCACGTTGATTTCTAGCCCTTATCATTTTTGTACAATATTGCATACAATGATTATCAGAAAATAGCAAAAGAAATTCATAAAAAAATAAATTAGAACTTCTTGTTTATTCAACAAATTTATATACCAGTACGTTAATAAAACTTTCAAAAATAAGATTTATATAGAATTTGAAACATAGTGAAGGCAGAATTTATTTTTGTTTAGTAGATTTATACTTAAGAAAAGCTGTTTTAAACAAAAAAATCTCTTAAATCAAACTAGAATTATTTAGTATTTTATCTAATTTAAGCTCAGCAATCACATGTCTTAATAATATTTATTTAACAAACTTTCCATGATGAGTTTATAAAAGATAAAGAAGCGAGTGTTAACGTTCGACAAAAAAGAAAACAATTTCTTAGAGTCTTTGGGGGTAATTCCTAATTGGGGTTATATTTGGAGGCTCTCCTCCCTTCCAACGGGATAAAAATGAAATAAGAATTTCAGATACATTACAATATATGTACATATATGAAATAATATAACCAAACTGAAGTACAATATTTTTGAAAACTTCTGAAAAGTGAATGCATTCCCAGAACGTAAATCACCCCATTGGACCCTACCAAATGTTATTTTTTTTTTAAAACAAAGACTTTAGAATAAATTTGTAAATATAGTCGCATGCTTGTAGTAGATGTTATACACGTGCCTTTGTTTTTTTGAAATATATGTAAGCAAAACAACAAGAGATATTTTGCTAACCAAACATACATCTTAATCTTTATTACCATAACAATTTTGTAAAATAAAAACGTTCTATTGTTAGATACAAATAAAATCAAGCATTTATCTAAAATGTTAAAGAATGATTTCATAACAAGTTCATTTTTTAGAGAGAGAACTGAATTCCTAAATTTGGACGCATTAATTTGCCGTTTCATTGAAGCTTTGCTTTTTTGACAAATTATTAAGAGTTGAATAAACGGCACTAAATTAAACAGTTTTTCGTTGGAAAATATTCCAAGCATTAATGTGTTAACCTTTCTATATTTTTGAAAAAAAGTTGTCCCACTATGTCAAAGTTTACACGAGGATGCAATGTTTCTTTCAAGAGAACAAATTTCTATTTTCTGAGAGGTGACCTCCAAATTCTGGGTCCCATAAATGATCTTGAAAGTATTTTTGTCTGTTACCTCGAATCTCATCAATCAAAAATAAACCATACGAGTTTTGGTTCACATGAATCACATTTTAAACTACATAGTTCATTTTGGTCATGGTCGCTCAATATTCATGGAACACAAGTTTCGTCATGTCTTTTTATATCCTTGATTCCTTGGTTAAATTGTAGACGGAATGCAATTTTAACATAATATCAATAATTTATAAAAAGAATTTACTACCTTAACCCGGATTCCTGGTTCTTCAAAATGCACAGCCTTTTATCAGAATGATTAAAGATTTATGTATATTGCATTTAAATCTAACCGATGAAAAAAAAAATCGTGTAAAAATAATTAATATGTACCTTAAGGGATATTTTAAGAAAAATGTAAAGCATTTAAATGTATAATAATTATAACTTTAATAACTCTTCAGTAAAAAAAATCTACGTTGATAACAGAATATTCGGTTCGATTGCATGTAAAATACTAAAACCATTATGCAGTATGCATACTTTTTCCACTCCGCACTCGACGAAAAATTTGGAAAACTGAAAAAGAAAATCAAGAAGGAAAGTTTTTAATGCAAATTCTTATCTTCTTATTCTCAAATATTATTACCAAAACAGCATTTTCATGAATTGTGCTGACTACAACGACAATTTTGCCCTCCAGCATTGCTTCCAAATTAACAATATTCAATGATTCCAATCGAGTATCGCCTAATTGTACTGAAGTAAATGGAATATTGATACTATTTTCGATGCGTACTCTCGAATATTCTATAACACCACGCAAATCAATCGTAGCCACTTCGTCTGGCTTATTTTGGAGAAGGTGGGAATAGTCGTTTGCACTGATGCGTGGACACATTTCGGATTGTAATTCAATTAAAGTGAGTCCAGAGATATCCTTTAACCATAAAAAACAAAAAAAAAACAAAAAACATTAACCAACAGAATCAAAGACACACAAAATAAGAACATACAAACTCATGAAGTTTTTCTTCTCTAATCACATGTTGTCGGTGGGTAACGCTCTTTGGCGTAGTTTCATACATTTTCTGTGACTCCACAACACAGTTTTCCATCACAATATCAGGCAAGTCGGAGAACAGCAATATACACTCATTGAATCCAGAACTTAGAAGCGTGCTCTTAAGTTGCTTTAAGATGGAGATACCAATGAAAAGCGGGTACGAGTTGTCACCAAGCATCAGCTTATCCCAAAGATGTAGGATCTTATGCAGTGGAAATACATCTAACAAGCCAAACTAGTTATAATTGAAATAACAAAACGAACAGAAAGCAAAGCAAATTACGTGAAAACATCGTAAGAAACCAAGGAATTGCGAAGAGCTCTGGTATGAAATTGATAGCACTAAGATGTTTGGCCAGCAGCGGTTCGTGAAACGCCGTCAATTGAGAAAATTTACTCAGGTACTCTTTAATGATTGCTGAGTTATCCTTCAAAAAGAACCATTGTAGGTATTTAGGGATGAATTTATAAAGGCTTAAGAATGCGAGCTCTGAAAAATGATCATCTTTAACATGAGAAAAAATACTAGATTAGCGAATTTTAACCTTCCTGATTGAAATTGAGATACAAGAACGGAGCTGTTAGCGAATCAAGTCCCTGCCAATAAACGTATTGCGGATGAGAGGTGACCCATGCTTTGAGAAGTCGCTTGAGCTTGCTATGACCCTCAGGTGATGACAGAAGCTCATCGTACTGGTGGCAGCGAGGAATGTCCACTTCGATCTGAAGAGGTAGAAATTATTTTTAAAATAATTATAGATTTTATTCAGACACTTTACCTGTCTATCGGTGGAAGTTGGAGTTACTTTATCTATCTTGTCATAGCTTCCATTGGGAATAACTCCAAGTAAACACGCCCAAATCGGACCGCGCAGCAGTGGGGGAATATCGACGGCTGCTTCTTTCTCAATCAAATCGGCAGTAAACGGATATCCCTTGAGAAGCCTTGAAAAAAGCATAACCCGATAGAACTGGTACTCGGTGTCTCTTTCACGAATAATCAATGGCAGTTGTTCCATTCCGGAACCATAATTGAAAACGAACTTTGGCGAGTGTATCAATGGATAGTAAGCCATAGCAGGAATGCCCTTCAACCGCTCGATCAGGTTATTCAGCTTTAAAACCACTACCCGGTCTTCCATGAGGTGGCTTTGGCTCCGTTGTGGTCCCACAATTGCTCCACCAAGACAAACAACTCGTGGGAGCCCTAGAATTGGCGCTTCACTACGAATTAAGCCTTCGCTTTTCAGTTCAGATTGTACATCGCCTCCAGCCAACTGCCACAGATAGTAAATCTGGTCTAGAGGACATCTTAGCAGAAGAAGCTTGGGTTTTTCCGGAGTTTTTACTAAACAAAGCTCGAGATTCGATTTGAACACATTGTCTATCACGAGATCATTGGGAAGAGGACGACTTTCCACCGTTACAGAAAGACATTTTTCAACCAACTGCCTAAGATCTTTGTCGAGGGCTAAGTATTTGTCATAACAATTGTGCTCTCGGGCAATTTTTTCAAAAACACTATTAGTCTTACAAAAAGAGAGTATTTTACGACTAATATGAGATATCTTAAGGTTTGCCCAAAATTGGCATTCTAGCAAGAGTTCAGCAATAATGATTCCTAGGCCCCAAATGTCGCTTTTGATATTGTGTTTGGCACCAGCGATGCGTTCCGGAGCCATGTAACGAATGTTTCTGAGAAATATAAGATTCTTTACGTCTACCTTAATTTTGAACCAATTTTTAATAAATTTGACCTACCCAATAGGGAATGGGACGTACTCTCCTCCGTTTGTCATATCAAACAGCCCATAGTTGAAAAGCTTGACATTGTCCAATTCATCGAGCAGCACATTCTTTGGTTCCAAATTGTGAATGGCAAACTTATTTCGATGAACTTCAGCTATTCCGCAAGCAATTTGATAGAAAACTCTTAATACTTGCGTCGGATTAAACGAAACGCGAGATTTGTGTTCCAGTGTATCGCCAGAGTACTCGGAAACAACAATTGTGCGTTCTGGAACAAAAAAATATTACTCATGTTAATGGCATTTTTCATTTCAAGTAGCTTATTTGTCTTACCATGTTTCCCTCGGATTATGTCCAAATACTGACACAGATTTGGGTGTTTAATAACTTTCAATCTTTGCGCTCGACCGAGTATTGCAATTGAATTCGGGGTCAATGGCAGACCGTTGCTGCCACAGACATCTCCGGGATGGGTTTTAGCAAAAAATGTTATAGCACCTAGATGGGTATTTACCTTTGAAATGCACGGTGACATGTTTTGTTGTTTTTTTTTTTGTTACTGAGATTTCATGTTTTCTTAACTTTTTTAAAAACTATTCTTTCCTAAATGGGAGGATACTTTTTAGCAAAAACAAAACAAAGTGCAGTTTGTCTGCAAAGTGCAACTGTCAAAGTGTGCAGTGCACTTTGCAGAGTAAGTGCTGCCAGTAATAATAAATGTGGTTTTTGCACTGAAGAGTGGATCGTTTGATTCTTTTATTTAATAACTAGCTGTTCCCGCGACTTCGTCCGCGTCAAATTTTTTATTATAAAAATATATATTTTAAAGTACTTCGTAAAGGATATTTAGGTTTTATTTTATTATGGCTGAAGAACATACGGATTTTCTCTGCAACCCGATTTTGACAATGGAACGGAAGCCCTTTAAGATGAATAATTTTCTTTCCTTTTGCAACATTTTCCACTGATTCTTCGCTCCTATTTATAGTAGCGTAATTTTAGCTTAATTATTTAATTAATTAATAATTTAATTAACTTAAAACCTTCCTCGACAAATTGGCTACCCAACGCAGAAAGAATATTTCAATTCGAACCAGTGGTTTCTGAGATTAGCGCGTTCAAACAAACAAACTCTTCAGCTTTGTGTAAGTTCACAAACGCATCACTGCAGTAATGATGCCCAAATGTTCAAAGTCAAACGTTCACAAACGCAGATTCTGGCATCATTTTTCTCGTCAACTGTTCATTACTGCAAACTTGCATAAACTGATGCGCAAAAACTAAACAAAAAAGCATCACTACGACAGCGTGATTAGTCGGCCTCGGCATCGCATCAGCAACAGCTGCATCAGCAAAAAAGCAGTGATGCCGAATTACTGCAGCAAAATTTGACGTTTGTGAACTTACACTTTATATATTAAATTATAGATATAGAGAAACATATGTTCATATGTTAATTATGTGTACTGAATATTATTTATCATAATATGTATTTTAAATACAGATTAAAATTAGTAAGTAAGGAGTCGACACATTTTGATTAAAATGTTTTGTTTTTTAATTACAATACTGGAAAGTGATGGTCATGACTCATAATACTCAAAAAAAAAATCCACGATTCGTTTGAAAATAAAAATCTATCCCATGCAATGCGTGCCTTCTGTTCTCTTTTTAATACGATATCCCGCTGGCTGATTAGTGAAAGAAAAACAAAGTGCTTGGTGACGTTCGACTGCGAGAAGAACAACTGGTCAAACAATTAAGGTAATGGAGCATGAATACCTTGGGTCAATAGTAGCAAACTTTGACCTCTTAAGCGAAAAGCAAGTCGCAAGGAGAATTGATGGCCCCGTATATAAGGAAGGATGATTCCGCAATCTACCTCGAATTCAGATGTGTCGTGAAAAAAAAAATAAACTCCGTAGATTCCGTCGGGCAGGTCACCTAGCTCGCATGAAAGCAGTGGAACCACCTCGGAAAGTTCTATGTAGTACATTTTATGGTAGGGACAGCGTGGCAGACCATCCTTAATTGGAGGGACGGCGCTGCGGCGGCGTAGAAAAAAACCGTCCGAATCCTTTGCGCAACTGAATGGCATGGCGTTCGTCACGATCAGGATAAATGAGAGACTCCGTTGGTCATTGGTCATTGGTTATGAATCATTATAGGAGAATGGTCATTATTGGTCTTTGGTCATAAATGGTCATTGGTCATTATTAGTCTTTGGTCATAAATGGTGTTTGGTCATAAATATTCCTTGGTCAATATAGGTCATTGGGCATTATAGGTTATTGGTCATTGGCCTGTACAGGTCATTGGTGAAAGGTCAAAGGTCAAAGGTCAGAGGTCAGAGGTCAAAGGTCAAAGGTACAATGACCAATGACCTATATTGACCAGTGACCTATATTAACCAAAGACCATTTTTGACCAAAGACCTATAATGACCAATGACCTATAATGACCAATGAGGCAATGACCTATATTGACCAAAGACCATTTATGACCAAAGATCATTTATGACCAAAGACCATTTATGACCAAAGACCAATAATGACCAGTGACCTATATTTCGCCTATTGATCGTAGCGTAATTTTGTATAGCTTAAAGTCTTCCTCGATAAATAAACTATCCAATGCAAAAAGAATGTTTCAATTCAATCACGTGGTTTTTGAGATTAGCGCGTTCAAACAAACAAACTCTTCAGCTTTATATATTAGTATAGATTCTGGTTGAAAAAGTCGATTTTGATAGAAAAGCATCATGTCAAATATTAAAAATGAATTGTGAATAAGAATAAGAGTAAATGTGCATCTTAATGTGCCATAAGGGAATTCAAATCATCCTATGGTAACATTTGATCTATAGATTTGCAATTCCAGATTGCAGATTTTGTCAAGTTAAAAAGTTTCAATGTTTGTATTGTCATCAAAGTCAATTCATGTACTCAAATTCATATACAAAGTTAAAATGAATTATCTGACTGAAATTACCCATAACTCTCTGATTTGGGAAGATCGAATGATTGTGATTTAATTTCGGTTTGTGAATAATGATAATAACTAAATATTAACTGGTTAAAGGTATATATAAAATTACAAAAGAGGAAAGCGAAATCGATTTTTTTATAAATATCAGCACTTTCAAAATTGTCGAATATAATTACACCTTAAAATTAACTGTGAGCAGTTTGGTAGCACAAAATATTGCATTTTCTAGTTCGAAATTCTCTTAATCGAAAAATGGCGGATCTTTGAAGGAAGTTCGTGAAGAAACGTTCATCTTCTCGTTCATTCGGTTTTTACCTTTCACCGATATAACTTCATAACTGCAGGTAAGCACCAAAAATATAATTTTAAAATTAATATTAAATTGCATTTATCAAATAAATTTTGTGAAAATAGTAAATATCAATATAAAAAATTTTCTAAATCAAGTCAAATAATTAAAATGAATAATAATTTTTTAAAAATATTGAAACAAATCAATCTGTTACCACGTGGCTAAAATAAAATCTAAATTTCTTATTTCAAAATGGCGTCATAGCGTTGGTATATTTTCACATTTTTATTTGAAGTTTTCTTGTTAAATGATGATTTTTTTACTTCCTTTTGCGGTTTCCACCAGAAGGAATCCTTCATTGGGTTCCTAGGGATGGTAAAGGTGTCTGATTCTCTATAAAACTCGATATAAGATCCGTGTGCCCGATAAGTTGGAATTAATTTAAATTTCTTTTATTCTTTTACAGAAATGGCGGACGCAGCTCCAGCCCGTGGTGGATTCCGTGGAGGATTTGGTTCTCGTGGTGGTGGTGGCCGTGGACGCGGTCGTGGTCGTGGTCGCGGCAGAGGTCGTGGACGTGGTGGCAAGGAAGATTCCAAGGAATGGGTTCCAGTCACCAAATTGGGACGTTTGGTTCGTGATGACAAAATTCACAGCCTCGAGGAGATCTACCTTTACTCGTTGCCAATCAAAGAGTTCGAGATCATCGATTTCTTCTTGGGCTCCGCCCTTAAGGATGAAGTTCTGAAGATCATGCCTGTCCAGAAACAAACTCGTGCTGGTCAACGTACTCGTTTCAAGGCCTTCGTTGCTATCGGTGACAACAACGGTCACATCGGTTTGGGAGTTAAGTGCAGCAAGGAAGTTGCTACCGCTATTCGCGGAGCTATCATCTTGGCTAAATTGTCTGTTGTTCCAGTCCGTCGTGGTTACTGGGGTAACAAGATCGGTAAACCCCATACCGTTCCATGCAAGGTGAGTTCTAAGAACTTTTATATAAACCTAGAAAATTATGTTAAATGATGAAGCTACTTGTCTTTCCTTTTGCGGTTTCCACCGGAAGCTCTTGCTAATGACGGCCAAGATAGTCTGATCTTAATCATGACTAAATTCATATTTAAAAATCGATTGAAGTACACTCTGATAACACTTGGTTCTCTTTATTTCTAGGTCACTGGAAAGTGTGGTTCAGTATCTGTGCGTCTGATCCCAGCTCCACGTGGTACTGGTATCGTATCGGCTCCAGTTCCCAAGAAGCTGTTGACCATGGCTGGTATTGAGGATTGTTACACCTCGGCTCGTGGTTCCACTGGTACCTTGGGTAACTTCGCCAAGGCCACCTATGCTGCCATCGCCAAGACCTACGCATACTTGACCCCAGACTTGTGGAAGGACATCCCACTCGGTGCTAACCCATACCAAGAGTTTGCTGACATCTTAGCCGACAAACCCGGTGTAAGACACCTTGAAGCCTAAATCAATGCAGCGGTAATGCACCCACTGTAGACTAACGATCCTGTTTGAAAATCTTCTTTCGAGAAAATTCTCTGACGGTTGAAAATAAAAAAAGTTTAATTGGCTAAAACCAAGCAATATAAATGAAATTTGTATTTTTAATTCGTACACTAAAAGTTTGGTGTTTGATATTGCACCTATTGCACAATACGCTAGGGTTAGGCTATGTTAAGTGGGTTCTCAACAATTGAGAAATTCAAAGGTGTGTTAATTGGTTTGATCGATTCTTCGTTCGAGTCAGGCCAATTTAGCCTCGATTTTTAGTAGCGTCGAAATTTTCTGAAGCACTAAAATTTACTGTAGAATCTCGCAAAGAACTTGACCAAAGACCTGTAAAATTTTCAATACAAATCGTTTTCTTCCTATGAAAAACTTATTTTTACTACTGCAAACACCCAATGTAAGTGGCTGTGAGAAAGGCCTTCCATATTTTTAAAATGAAAGTTCTTGGAAATAGAAATAATTTTAAGACGAATTGGCTTTGTTTTAATTTGCAAGCCAAGTTTTTTTCTTTCCATTAAAGAACTCGCAGTCATTTGACAAGAAAGTCATACCGTCTTGTTATTATACCTATCAATCTCAGTCCAGTACCATTTGGATTTGGCTACAAGATAACTTACCTCTTTTAGATCAAAAATTCTTCCGTTTAAAAGAAACACCGACAGTGCCTTCGTCATTTTTTATTTGTAAAGGATTAAAAATACTTCTAAAAAAAATCTCGAATTAAGTCTCATAGGTGGTATCTACGGTGGTTGTTTCAGGGCGAACTGGAAAGATCATCGCTGGACGACGAACTCGACGAAGAAGTGGTGGAATGTCTCTTTTTCTTTCGTGGTAATTTCTTAGTTTTTTTGTGAATCTTTTTCGTTTTGATTTTTTTATGCGAAGAACTGGTGGATTTCTTCTTTTTCTTATGATCACTAGCACTAGTGGACGAAGATGATGATGAGTACTCATCTTCACTGGAATCTGATGAAGATGTGTTCGATGGTGACGAGGACGATGATGATGATGATGAGGCGCTGCTGCTGCTCGAACTCGATTGCTTCTTTCGTTTTTTCTTATCCTTTTCCTTGTTGATGGCTTTTTTCTTCGACTTGTGTTCTTCTTTTTTACGTTTTTTAAGATCCTTTAATTGTTCTTGCTGGATCTCTTGCATTCTTAATTCGGTTAGAGGCGTAAGGTAATCAGTTTCCGAATCACTACTGGTGCTTTCCACATCGAGGAGAATCTCTTTGTTAGGGTCGACCTAGCAAGGAAAGGAGCATTAATATTTGATTCGTTTGTTTGATGAGTTTTTTCTTTTTAACTAGGGTTGTTAGGCTTGTGGTTGTGGCAAAGGGGGTGGATTTAATCGATCGCAAAAATTGAAGTGAAAGAAAAATAACAAATAAAAACAAAACTTACTTTTAGAAAATTGCGACATTGATAGGTGAGATGGCCGGCATAGCCGCATTTTTTACACGCTGCTCGGGAGGATTCTTTACCTTGATTACCAAATTCAAAGTTCATTTCAAAATTAGCTTGGAAATTTATCTAGCTTTTTATATTTCTTGCTTCGATAGGATAAAATATTATACGCTAATTAAAAACACCACTCAGTAGAAGTAGAGAGAGGCACATTGTATATATAATAACCCATTCTATATACAAAAACGTGTTCCTTTCCCAAAGCATACCAGGAATGACATATTTCTTGACGTTATAGAAAGATGCGTTCACGGCTACTACAAAAATATTTGCTGTTCTAATTATATTGTCAGTTAAAAAAAGATTAAACCCGGGGTTAATTTCGAAACTTTTAAAGAACATTTTAAGCGGCCTACACACTTTTCAAATGCTTGTAAAACATGTGCGAGTGCATTAGTTATGTCTGGTTAAAGTTGCATAAGCACTCATCAAGCCTGAGAATTCAATGTTTTATTTTTACACTGTCGTTTTGGCGAGAGGACGTATAAATTAATGCGCTTTGGAAGTTTTTCAGCTAAATTCTACTTTCTTTCATTTCTTTTAAATAGTAAAATGCTTAATTATTATTTATGCTAATAATACAATTTTTTTTTAATTTTCAAAAATGTTCAATACCGACATTAAATCGTGCCCTTTTTACCTCTTCTACGTAGGTACTCAATGCAAATGAGGCAATAAATGCTTGATCAATCATCAATCTTGCATACACACTATTTATTCAACGCAGTACCTTTGTATATAGAATCCATTTCCATTTTATATACAAAGGCAGTACGCTTGATTAAGGGAAAATCAATTAAGACCTATATGATCTATAAAAAATATAAGAAAATAAAAAAAAACTCTTGAACGTTCCATAACTTTTATCAATGACCTTAGACTCTATTATGAAGACTAAGTCAGTATTTGGGTCCGAGTCCGAACTATCCACAGCTAATTTTGATAAATTGTTTGAGCATTGGAATTACTTTAAATCAAACTCAAACTCACTTCTTCTAGTTATATGGAACTAAGTTATACTTAACCAATTTTTTCTCCTTAATTCTTTATCTCAACTTCAAATCCCAGGTGCTTTTTAGAAAGAGTTAGGGCTGGATAATGAAAAACAATTACACTTAATATACAATGAGTTTTCGGTTTTATTATTGACCATTCACGTTTCTCCAGTTTTTTTTTTTTCTCTACACATTAACACGATTTATACATCGAACCAAAAACAAAATTTAAAAATACATTATTTATATAAAATATTATTTTATCGAATATTACATTATACATCATAACTTCAATTTGTAGCTACATACATTAAAAAAACAAAACTCAGTTGCAGCTCCCACTTCCCATATTTATGTTTGAAAATAAAAAAAATATGTCAACAATATTAATGTAAAAATAAAATAAAAATCTGTGCAAAAAATATACAAGTGTTTAAAAATAATAGAAAAATAATTAACATGTATAATTAAGTAAAAAGTTTTGTTTAAATTTAAATTCTTATACAAATTACATTGTATTATAGTTTTTTTTTTGTTTTTGTTTTTGCATTTAGAATATTGTTTATGTTTTTATTTTAATATTATACTTAACGGTTTTTGTTTTCTTTCCGTTCTTCAAAATGCTTAGATTCTCGATAATAATTTATTAATTCTATGATATTCTTTTCGTTTGTTAATTACTATTAGTTTTATTTGTTTATAATATAGCTGTGTGTTTCTTTTCTCGATTTTTTCCTTAAGTTTTTATTTTTTTATTTGTTTATACATCTTAGCACATATGGAAGGAACAAGAAAACTTTTTATTTTTGTTTAAGAAATTATTTCTTATATCAAATAATGTTTTTTTGTTCAAATGTATACATATTCATATAGTTAGTTTATATCTTGTTTTTTATTTTTTGTAAATGTTTTTGTTTTCTTTACAATTTGGCATTATTCAAAAAAATGTTACGGACTTATTTAATTAAAAATAGAATTGTTGAGCTAAAGATGTTTTTATTAATTAGATATAAGGAAGGAAAAAACCTTAAGGTGGAAGGTTAATTATGCTCACAATATATCAGTTAAACTGATGTTTTGATGTTACACTTATAAACATAATCATCTATTATGTTGTAATGTTATTGGTTGTATACTATATGCAAAGTATATATGTATTAAACATTTAAAAAATTGTGCAAAAGTTTTTTTTTCTTGTTTTCTTTTATTAAAATTTTTAATTTTGTAATTTATAAATTTCGTTTTAAAAATTGGTATATAATTTATTGTGGTACAAAATATTTGTATAAAAAAGATATTAGGTAGGTGTGGTTATAAGGAGTGTATAAGTTTTATTTTGTTTAATATTTGTGATTTATCGGAAGTAATTATGTTCAAATAAAATATCGTTGATCGAGTTTTGATGTACGGTTCAAACATACAATTCGTATGAAAAAAAAAAACTGTGTGGCGAAGATTCACTTCTAATGTTAGTGTAAATTTTGAATAAATTTTTAAAAAGTAAATTCATTTTCCAGCAACTGTTCATGGCATCAAGAAAGGCGTTAAGGTTGATCATCGGGTTTAAAAAACGAAATCAAAAACTCTGGTTTCTTAATTTTTAAGAGAAATTAATAAACTTTCCAATTCTAAAAGGATGAAGTGCTGCCAAAAGAAACTACATACATATGTTAGTATGTATGTAGTTTAATTTATGATTTGTTTGTATGTTCTGGTTCAAATTTTAACCAAAATAAAATAATTTAAAAGAGTTTTATATGATAATCACAGCACGATGATCGCCTTTCCTATTGAAATTTCTTAAGCCCGAAAGGCGTTTTTCTTTTTCAACTTATATTTATTTATGAAACACACTCTAGAACTGAACTGTCAAAAGAAAACTGTCCTGTCATGCCACATAAAAAAATAATGAAGTTAGTGCGCTCAGCTCGTTCCTACAGTAGCTTGGTCATTTTATTTGAAGCTTGTGGAGGGCGCTCCGAATAGGGCGTTAGATTACTTCTTAACATATCATTTCCTTGCTCTGAGCTTAAAAGTAAAAACGCTTTGGGTTTTGAATGTGTCAAACGCAGGTTAGCGAGATCTTCTGAACAATAAATTATGAAATATGAAAATGACAACATAATCTCGTGCATCTGAACACCACCTTACCAAGAAAATGACACTGTGAAATTCAACCAAAGCATCATTAGCGTCTTCAAAATTCAAGCCCCTTTCTAAAGTCTTAATTTCCGCCTCCAGTTTGTTAAACCAACGAAATTTGCTGAACATTAAAATTTATTAATACCAACATCGTTTTTGAAGAACTAATCACTTCCGTGTACTTTCACAATTATAATGAGCAATTAAATTGAATTATTTTACTTTGTTCTTGGCATTTTGTTTTTCTTTATAAAATAATTATTATTTTCTGCTTACAATGTTTCTATAATTTACATAATGTTATTTTTTGTTTTTATTCTTTTGTTTACATAGTAACGAGGACTATTTTTTGTTTGTGTAGTAAAATTATTTCGTATTTTTATTTTTGTTTAGTATTTTAAATTTTATTTTGTTTCTTTGCTATTTTATACAGATAATTTATAATTATAATATTAGTAAAATACACAAGTAATTAATATTTTATTTTATAAATTATTACATACATTTACAATTATTATGTTTTTTGTTTCGTTTAATTTATATTTAACATACAGTCATAATGTGTTTTATTTTCTTAAAATTTATCTATAATATAGGTATTCATGGCTACAATAAAAAAAAAAAAACAAACAAATTTTAATCAAAACAAAACAGAAATAGATATAAAAAAATAATATCGACAAGAATTTTAAAAGAATTGTGTATAAAATATATATTTATATGTATATATCAATAAAGTTATAATAGGTAATAAAATTAATTAAACAATTTTTTGATTTCGGTTTCTTAGAAGATTTCGATTGTGTGTGTGTTTATTGTTTTTATTTTTTCGTTATTTTTTATTATTTTTTTTTGCTTATTTTCGTATTTTAAAATCAGTGGAATGTTGTTTGGTCAAGAGAGATATATGAAGTATGTATGTATTGTCAAATCACGGATATATTGTGTCTATTGCGCGTCTATTTTTTTGTTTTTAATCTGAAGATTAAGGATAGTGTTTATAAATTGAACAAATTATTAAGTATAATTTTTTGTTGTTGTTTTTGTATAAAGATATAATGTAAATTGGTTTTTGCTATAATTTATTTTACTGTTTTTTTTTGTACGTAAACTATGTAATTTGATTACATACAGAAATGTTATTTTATTTTGTATTAATTTATTTTGCATTTATAGTTTCTCTTAAATTTTTGAAGGAATTATTTATTTATTTGTAATTTTTGTCAGTTTATTTTTTTGTTATATTTATTGTTAAAGTTGTGTGTTTAAGTTTATTTTTATTTTACATCCTTACATCCCCGATTCCGCAATACCTTCATCATCTGAAATATAGAATTCATAAAAAAGTTAAGGACCATTTAAAATTTTTAAAATGCAAATGAAAGAAGCTATTGCAAACATTTTTTTTTATACTTATACTAGATAAAGTGATTACTGTCAAAAACCAAGAACAAGATTGATTCTAAATTAGTTAGAAGTTTTTGAAAAAGTTTCTGTCTTTAGTGAGTATCTTGTTTTGACAGATACCAGAAGCATAGCTGACTTTTTAAGCCCATATTATTTCATCTTAAGAATTGTGATTGAAATTATATGTAACCGAACAGAATTGGATACGCCTCTGAATATTAAAATATATTAAAATATTTGACATTGGTAAAATTTGATGTAAAAAAGAAAAACATCCAAAGACAAAGACGTCTTTACACGAGCATTTTGTATATTATAAAAATTATTGTAAGTCAACAACATTTTAAGGAAATTTCTCAAACTTTAAAGCTGATGAAAAAAAAAAATACTTTTCTATTCTACAAATAAATTATGCAGACACCTTAACTTAAAAAAAATGTTTGCAATATGTAAATTACAATAAAACACAATTAAAGCAAAATTAAAATAATATGTTTATTAAGAAAACAGTTCATTTTTTAATTAGTCTTAAAACTGTGCAAGTAACTACAAAGTAATGTGAAATGAAAAACAAAATAAAAAACAAAAAACAAAAGTAGAAAATTAAAGTATACATAATATGTAAAATTTGTTTTCAAAAAGAAAAACAAAAAAACAATAAAGATATTAGCTACAAACCCAAAAAAGGATTAGCGTATATGATCCCTTCACCAGTGCTACTGCCATTCTTTATCCTAATGACACCTTCATCCCCAATCATTGTACAATCATCGTCGTTTCTAGTCCCCAGCAATTGATCATAACAACTAACATCCGTGCTTATAACATCGATATCCTCCTCATCGTCGTCATCGTCCTTTTCCAAACTATTCCTATTCGATCCGCCCGAACTCGATTGTATTAGATTCGAGTCCTCATAGCTGCCACCACCACTGTCGTCGTTGGCATTATTCACCTCCTCCAAAGTTGTCTCGAAGAAATCCTCGTCCTCTTCATTGTGCGATGAGGATCTTCGACGAAGGATATCATCGTCGTTGGTGCTATTGTTCTCCGCCTCTTCTTCGGTGTAGCTTTTGCGAGTACCATTATGCGTGATTACACCTCCTCCAACTCCTTTGCCGAAGGTACTATTCATTAGGACTATTTCGTGACTTAGACTATTCTTAATATCACACGCCGACGAGCTGAATGTTATCATTTGTGACTTCCTGCGCTCGGGCTGCTGTTGTTGCTGCTGATGATGCAGCGTTTCCTTGCTGCAAATCATCGAACTAGGCTTATCATCAACCAGAACGATAACCACACTGTTGTTGTTGTCGTTCTGGTTGAGCTTATGTCATCTGTCCAGGGTGGCTGCCTTCCAATGGCTCGGTGGTGATGGAGCTGTATGACTGATCTCCTGATCGCTGGCAGTGAGTGGCTGATGCTCATCGTGGTAGATTATGGCATCATTGGCATTGTCAATGTCGTCGGCGTCGCGTTCTTGGTCAATGTGTCCTTCGGCAGTGACAATCATTTCGTCACCATTACCCTCATCTTCGTCATCCATATTTTGTTGCTCTACACGCGGGTTCATATTTTAAGGTGTCGATGATTGGTGTATGTTTGTTTGCATTAGGTTTGGAGTGTTGTGCAATTCCAAGGGCCGTAGGATAAGGAGAAAAGAGAATATGATGACATGGGGTTAGTTACAATGTAGGCCCAGCACCTTTTGTTAAGTTATGTGTTTTTGTTTTGGATCTAACCAAAATTTTTATTAAATTGTTAAGCACATGATAATGAAAGTGAAAAGGACAGAAGATAGGATTTAATAAGAGTTTATGAAGGGCATAAGAGAAGCATTTGTAAGCCCATTACGGAAGATTAAGTTCGTTTAAAGTTCTATAGCTCAAAAACGTTTGTTTGCATAATTTCCTTCAACTGTGAGTCCTTTGGTGATGAACTCAAATCCAGTAGAGGGAAGAATTTTAAGATTCTGCGTTTTCCAACTGGAACTCTGAACTAGATAACAGCCCTCCACCTGAATTTGTGGCTTCTTCAAAGCTTCCAAGCCTATCGTGAGACTCTTTCTTCATGAATTGTGTTAATTTGAATTTGAATTGATGCAAACAAACGTTTTCCAAAGTCAAACAGATTCCTGAAAACTTCACCCAAAACCAAACTTAAAAAAAAAACCCGAGGATTAGAGAAAAAGTTAGACAAAAATAAAAAAGTTAAGTAGTAAACACAAAAGCACTCTAGAAACGGCAAAACTCACCCTCATAACCTTCATTATCGTGGATTTCACGAGCTGGTCCAATGATATTCTCCTTACCCTCCAGCACAGCCAAAAGACACTGATGAATGCAAATGTATTGTTGTTCCGTTTGCACCATCCAAACACGTTCTAAAAGTTTCGCATTTAAAAAACTTTTTTTTTTCAAAAATTACACAAAAAATTACCTTTTCTCATTGCAAAAACTATTCCAAAGATGTCCACATGATCCGAAGTATTGATCTGTTGAAGAATTCTGTCCAGAGTTATGAAGGTTCCCGACCGGCCGACTCCAGCACTACAATGGACCACAATTGGGCGCTGTTCACTGCCAATGCGATCACGGAACGCTCTCACAAAGCGCACCAAAGTCTGTGGTGGGTTTGGCACTCCGAAATCGGGCCATGTAGTGAAGTGGAAGTGGCGAAGAATTCTTTGTTCGGCACCCTGCGGAATAGAGAACATCATGTTAAAAAGAAGTAACCTAAGAGCAATCGTAAGACGTACCCGACAGAGCATGAATTCTGTCATCACCCAATCAGCGTAATGACTGTCGTTCAAAATTTGAACTTTGATGTCCCCATAGAACACCGGGACCGTGTCATGTGGCCAATATTGATCACACTTTTCGCGACCTTTTTCAAAACACCTCGTCAACATGACTATCGCTCTCGAATTACTCTCCCAGCACATTCGCCAGAAATCATCTCGCGTCGAATGCAACGGACCCTGGGTTACTATGAATTCCCTGGGCGAATTGTGACCAGGCACATAATTGGCATTGATGTAATCCGACCCTTCATCATCGTCCACGGGCTGGAGCTTAAAACGCGAATGATCATATGGCAGAATATTGGTGAAACGATTCTTGGGCCGATTACATGGCAAATCGGCAAAGGTACACGGTTGATCTCGGCCGACGTGTTTGAGTTCTTCGAATTCCTCGCTGAATCGGAAATCCGAATCGGCTGACATCAACCGATAGTGCTCGGCAAAGTTTTTGATCAAAATCGGACGATTAGTTTCGATGACACTGTCCTGCAGTGACATGTTGTCATGGGCGCGAGATTCTTTTGTTGTTTTTCGACCACTGCTGCGGCGCCTTTTGAACAAGACTAGGGTTACCAGCAGGATCAGAATGATTGTCATTGGAAGTGTGATTGCAACGATCAGCGATGTGTTATCTTGATCTAGAATTTTTAAAAAATATTAAAAGAGTTTGCCAATGGAAAAAGGTAAAGAAATCTGAAAAAAGAACGTTTCCGATGCTTACCCGAAGTGAGGAGGCCTTAAAAGTTTATAAAAAAAGCAAGACATGGTTTAAGGGGTAAACGAGAGAACAATTAAAGCAAAATGCAGATTCGAAAAAAAGATTTTTGTGGGGGAAGGGGGTGTAGAGATCCTGGGGTAACATCAAAAGCTCAAGGACTTACCTCTGATATCCTTCGTGAGGCTGACATACGATGGGAAAGTGAAAGAGAGGAAGAAGAAATGTTGCTTACCTGTTTGAATTGGGAAGCTATAGGCAGTATCGGTGAACTTATCGGGTGCCGTAAAAGCTCTAACTTTAACTCGATAAGTCGTTCCTGACTTCAGAGGACCGTTGCAGTAGCCTCCCTGGCGAATGTCACAATTCTCAGCTCCGATTGTGAAGTCCTCTATTGAGCTGTTCTTAAACGGGAAGTACGGTTCAATGGCCTGATATGGAAGCCACACACTGTACGATTGCACGTCCCGCCAACTGGGCATTTCCAGACCAGAGGCATTCTTGGTATCATCTTCCGCCACAATGATGGTGTACATAATAACCTGCAAGAGCCATATTCGTAAGAAACTAAAGGGAAAAGCTTGGTCTCTTATCAACTTACCGCTCCATTCTGATCGGAGAAATAGTTCTTCCTAAAGCGAATCTGTATTGTGGAGGAACTGCGATAGACCTCCGTAGGAACAACTTGTGTGGCTGGTTTTGGTGGGGCTAGAATTGGCATACGCTGTTTCCATTCCTTTTCTGGGCCGAAGCCTATCGAGGTCTTAGCTTGAATTTTAAAGACATACGTCTTTCCGGGAAGAAGATTCTTGATCGTTCCTCTAGTCTCGTCGGCTTCAAAGTCTTTGGTTTGAGTTTGGGTTGAGCCCTCAAGTCCGTAGGCTACTGAGAATTGTGTTATCACCCCGTTGGCCTCGCTTGTCGGAAGCGACCAATCGAAAACGATTTCACTTGGCTGGACATCTATTGGTTCGAACTTCTCAACACGTCCCGGGACTGCTTCGTTTGTGGTAAAGCTAGCCGACACAGGTGAACTACTTCGCAGAACCGACGACTCCGTACCACTTCGCACTACAACTGTGAATGTGTAGTTTCGATGCGGTCTCAAATCAACTATTGTGATCGTATCCTGCGTGGTCAAATTCGAGACGTAGTTCGAATCGGAGTTTAGATACTGCACTTCGAAGGCGTTATATTCGCCCTTGGGATGGTCCCACTTCAGAGAAATTTCTGTATCGGTGATATGAGTTGCATTGATCTGCGTGATGGGTTCGGGGTACAGGCGATCTTGACGCTGAATTGGCAAGCTGGATACTCCACCACTTACAGTCCACACGGTTATGTTATACAGACGTCCGGGAATCAGACCGGTGAAAGTGACTTTGCGATCGGTGTCGTTGGCGAGTTTTTCCTTATTCTCGATTGAAATGTCGCCCAATGAAAAACGATAGATGTCAAATTTGGAAGACGATTGAGGGGTTGGGGTATAAGCTAAGGTGATTGTATCGCGTTCCGTAACAATGTTGTTATTCACAACCACAACCTCTGACTGTATCAAGGGCATTGTCCGAGTTGACAGATGGTTTGTGTCACTAGTCAGACCGTACGAAATGGTGTAAATGTCAAACTTATATTGGGCGCCAGGCATTAGGTCTCCAATTAGAACGCGAACTGTCTCGGGATCATCTGAAAAAAAAAAAATTTCTTTAAGCTTACTCATTCAATTCTAAAGAACATGTCAAATCTTACCACGACTGTCTTCGGAAACGTTCTTTGTGTAGATTTTACTCGGACTATCCGATGGCCACCACTTGAGGACATATTCCTCTACTCTACCCTCGGGACGTGGCCATTCCAAGGTTATATTTGTTGAGTCAACTAGAGGAATGATTTCGGAGACAGGATTCGGCCGAACCGTCTGATTGATTTGCAGAGGAGTCGAACTCTCCACACCATAACTAACGGTATTGACTTGAATGGTGTACCGTTCACCAGGTGTCATTTCTGTCAGATCGGCTTCAGTACTTTTGACGCTGGGCAGGCGAGACCATTGCTTGTCGTTGTCTGTCTTATAACGGACAGAATACTCGGTGAATTCACTACGTTCTGGAGGCTGCCAGCGAATGAGAATCGAGTTGCTGGTCACCTTCTCAATTGTGAGATTCCGCGGAGGATTGGGAACTGAAAGAAATTGAAAAGCAGGGAGTTAATTTGTATATTTTTTACAATATTTGGGCATTAAACTTACAAACAGCTTGGAAGTAGGCATGCGGTTCACTCTTCAAGCCATGACTATCGGCGAAAACCTTGACTTGATAACCAGCTCCAGGATAGAGATTCTTAATAACCAACCTAGACTCTGTTGTAAAAACTGTACGAACTTCAGAAGTTCCATTTCGCGAGTACAGAACTTCGTATTTCTCTTGGCGGGAGTTGACATCACTCTTCCAGCTAATATTCAATCCCTCTTTGATGCTCTTTAAGTCCTCTATGATCGGCGATGAGGGCCGGGTCACATCATAAATGGTAGTCTCGTTAGACTCCATTTTTTTCGACACTGCTTGAACAGTCAGGGAGTAATTTCTACCCGGCAACAAACTCTCCAAATTATAGCGAGTCTTATCGGTGAACATTGTGCTGGCGTCACCATTAAAAGTCTCCACTTCATGATAACTTATTCGATATTCCTCCTGGGTACTTCCAGGGTCTGGATCCCAGGTAAGTATCATGTCATTTGTCTTTTCATCATTGTAAGACTTAAGATTTCTCACTGGCAGTGGCCTCAAAGTGACATCACCAGTCGCAGGCCACGATGTGACTTTTCCCGAAACAGTCTTGACTATCACATTGTACGTCTTACCAGGCTCTAAATTGTCACGGAATTCCAACGAAGCAATCGGGTCATTACTTCTTGGAACTGTCGACTGTCGCCTTGAAGTGGACAAAGACACTTGATATTTGTCAAACTCGCTGACACCCTTCGGAGACTCCCACAAGACCTTGAAGGCATTTGACGTTATATAATCTTTATCGAACGTCACATTGAGCGGTCTTAGCGGAACAGTACGGTATTGAGCTGTTGTTGGCAAAGAGATTTCATCTTCAGACATCGTTTGTACTGATATGTTATAGGCACGTCCTGGTACGAGACCCTTGAAGGCAGCTTGAGCTGGACCCGGTGGTTCACCTTCTTTTTCCACATAGAGAACACTCTCCAATGCATCTGGTGGTTCGATGGAGACTTTGTAGTGAGTATAGATACCGGCAGGATATGGTGGCTGCCATAGTACCAGAAGAGTAGTTTCATTACGAAACCACACGATAAATTTCCCAGGAGTATTCGGTTCTAAATACAAAAAAAAAAAGTATCACCATGTTAATTAAGTTTTTTTTACAAAAAAGAAGAATTATTAAATACAATTATGGAATATTAAAAAAATAACATGCAAATGATGTACATTTGACGGAATAAATGGAACAATGTGTAATGGACGGTACTTCTATTAATTAAAATTCTTATGAATATGAACATGCACGAAAGAAAGAAATTAAATATTGTATAGATTAAATGCATAATTTCAACAAGAATATTAGTTAAGACTTTATAATGTTATTAGTACCTAAATTTACTTTATTCTTTTATTAAAAAAAACGTTAAATGATAGAAAAACTTACCATGTGCTAAGAACATTTTCGAAAATTAAAAAGTTTTACCCGGAAATGTTCAGCTTGTAATTTGTAAAGATGGGAACTTTGTTCTATAAATGTCATTTTACCTTCATACAAAAATGTGTTGTTTTTAGCACTGAACAGAGCACTGAACAGAGCCTGAGCACGTGAAGTACGTTCTAAGCAGAGAAAGAGATTGATCTCTTGGATTATATTTTGAAACACAGGGAACTGCCAAAACTGAAAAAATAACGCCAATTTATCCACAAGAGAATGACTTTTTGGTATGTGATTTTATAACGGTTGTGGAATTGGAAAGTTATTGTTAAGAAAATTGAAAAATTAAAAATAATCCAAATTTAAGGAAAAACGTTCCCAGAAATCACAAAAAGTTGCTTTAATTTGACCAAAATATTTTATTTCAAATGTTCGTCACATTTTTTGCTTTCAAGGATTAATAATTGCTGACAGTTCGGTTTGAAGTTTTACAAAAACCAAATTATAAAAAAGTGATTTTTGACTGCAAAACTAAAATTGTTTAAAGTAATTCCTAAATTTTAAATCAGTTATTGTCTTTTATTCATATGATTCATTTGGCCAAAATCACTGAAGATTTGTGACGATTTGAGTAGTGCCACAAAATTAAGTTTTTCTACAGGTTTGCTAAGCTTCAACTTTTGATGATTTTTTGCAAGGATTTATTTCATAAATTATTTATTGTTTTTGTTGATTAATTTGGTAAAAGTTGTCCATGCGCGTAATCAATTGACACATCTTAATTTAAGCATTACTTTTAAAATAATAATTACAGCAAAGAAAAAATTGTACAAGTTTAGTGTCAAGCATATATAGCCATTTTATACTTTTTTGATGTATACAAATGTAGATATTTATAGTTCCACTTTTTCTTAAAATAATTATAACCATGCAAAAATTTTAGAAGCA
This sequence comes from Scaeva pyrastri, assembly GCA_905146935.1. Lineage (NCBI taxonomy): Eukaryota > Metazoa > Arthropoda > Insecta > Diptera > Syrphidae > Scaeva > Scaeva pyrastri. The sequence goes on along the minus strand of LR989929.1, from coordinate 8,456,603 downwards.
CTCAAAACACGCAAAATTCGTTTATATATTGATTTTATAAAAATAAAACAAAAAACACCTTGAAACATAATTTACCTCTAAGTATTTTTATATCCAATAACTCCTTGTGACGTGTCCTTCTACCTTTATTTTGTGTAATTGTTTGTTTTTTTTTTGATGTTTTAAAAGGTTAAGCAAAAAATCATTTTGTTTTTGTTAATTGCATGAAATTTGAGACGATATTTATTATTAACAAAAAATAATATTGACGAAGGGTTTTGACAAAAAAATAAAATGAAGCGACAAAAAAATAAAATTAAAAAAAAAAAAAACACAAAAGTTAGTCTTCTTCTCTCCACCAACAACAAAAATAATCAAAAGATAATAAAAAAAATCCAAAACCCAAAAAAAAGAAGAAAAATTCAAAAACTCCTTACTTGTTGTAAAATTCCGACTTGTATATGCAACGGATTCCTTATTGTCATAAATTGTATAAGCTTGCACTTGATATGTCGCCCCGGGCGTTAAGTCTCTTATGTGATATTGGAATGCATTGTCATCGATTAAAATCGTACGATTCGTATCGTACGCATCCGATAGTCCTAGGACCTTAATTTTAAAGGACGAATAGTTTCCCTGAAGCGGCGGGCTCCATGTTATGGTGGCAGTCTTCCCACTGCGCACAGCTACCGATAGATTCGAGGGTGGATCAGGAGCTGAAATGAAATGAAAATGGAAAACAAAATTGAGTAAATTAAAATGTTTACCGACTTAGAAAAAAAAAGTAAATACAAGCAAAAGGAGGAATCGATTACGGAAGACGAAGAGTCAGAGATTAATTAATTATTTCCGTGTTAAGTTTGAAGAAGTTGGAAAAAGTTTTTGCAGACTAATCCAACCCTCACAGCTCGCAGTTCGCAGTTACCGTAATAATTATGGTTTTTACGAGAATATTTTACTAATGACCATGCAATGATTTACACGACTTAAAGTCCTTCTGCGGAGGAATCGGATTCGGATTCGGATTGGGATTAAGGAAAATGGACATTTCTTTGTTGAATTATCAAGAACTCCCTGGAGAGAGAAGGAGCTTTGTTGCATTTCAGCCACAGGGTAGCTCGTAATTAGACCCAAGCAAACATAAGATATACAACTCAAGGAAATTCTGTGTTCAGGACATGAAGATGACGTATTTTTTTTCCCTGTTCCACGTCGCTGTCGTCCTCGTCCTCGTCGCTTCGGTCATCCTCAATTAGAACCCCAAAATAAATAAAAGTAAAACCAAGTAAGATTACGTTTTCGAGTAGTAGTAGCAGTAGTTGGGGTATTGCTTGAGGCATTAAAGACTTAGACTCGTCCTTGCACAGAGTATGAGTACGAGTATATATTTGTTGTTGCTGTGCTTCCTTATCCTGCTCAAAACACTCCACTTGTATTTTAATAAAAATCCATTTCCTTAAAGCCCAACTGAGAATGATATACATATGTAGGTATAAGTAAATGTATAAAATACGGAAAGGACTTAATAAAGTAGTAGAATAAAATAAAAAGTTAGACTGGTGTGATGGTAAATAAATCCTTGAATATATTTTTTTTTCTCTTCTTACAGCACATTGTCGGCTTTTAGTACATATATCTGTGTATAGGTATGAGTATAAGGCTACATATAGTTTCAATTTTGTATTTTTAAGGATTTCATTTTTTTGTTGTTCTTGACGGTTGTAGTGAAGTTTATTTTTTTTTTCTGCAGCTCAAGTGTCCTTTTACTTATTTTCTTTTTTTTTCTAACTTAAGTATGGAATTGTGTGCAGTGAATGTAGTCAAACTGTTATGAGAGTCATAGTGTAATAGTATACTTGTATTTGTATATGTGTATATGGACTGGTGGTGTATATGCGTTTGCTAATTAATTTTTAGAAACTGAAACAGAGTCCTTGGCAGGACATTGAAATAGGAAAAATAAATAGTACTCAGAAGGATTAAATAAATAGAGTATGATAATGAAAAAATATATAGATCGAGTGTGTGTCTTCTGGGTTTCAATGGACTCAGAAAGGACCTCAACACATGGTGACTTCTTAATCTTGTTTCGTACTTAAATGGGTGTTAGTATGAGGATTTAGATAAATGGGTCTTAAGTTACTTTCAATTAAGAAAAAAAAGTATTTATTTAACAACTTGGATGGTTTTTTGTTGTCGACACATGGTTGGGGTGAATTTTCATTTCATTTCATTTCGTTGACATTTAAAAAAAATGAATTTTCAATTCTAAACCACGTTTATCACATTCGCAGTTTTTTAGTTCAATTAATAATTTGTTTTTCTATTATAAGATGTTGAGATTTATTTAAATAAAAAAAGATTATTGCATCGGCCGGGAATCGAACCCGGGCCGCCCGCGTGGCAGGCGAGCATTCTACCACTGAACCACCGATGCTGATGAAATTTCATCGATTTGGAACTTTTATGTTATAACTTGATAAGAAAATTCACAAGACTTTCATTTTAAAAATAAATTAATTTGTTCTATACCTTATTAAGTTTATTAAAATTTGATAAAAATAGCTTTTTATTGGGGATTGTGTTGAATCAAAAGAAGCTGAATAGATGAAAATTTTATAAAAAAAAATAATCAAAAAAATAAGCATACGCCTAGGTGTACTATTTTGCATTGTCTTCGTTTTGGAAGAGTATACCTATTTATATTTTGTAGTTTAATATGAGGGATACAAGACGTCTTTCTTTACAAAAATATAAATATTATTTCAGCAACATTTCACAAAGGATAAGTTCAATTTTTGAACTTCAAACTGCAAAGAGCAAAATTTTGATTATATAAATTGAAGTTTGAAGATGCAACTCGTTCGTTTTTGCGTTTAAAAAAATTTATTTTAAGGGTATGATAACACCTTTGTCTTTTTTAATCAGCATCAGATGTCAAAAGAAACCTCTCAGAAAAATAAATAAAATATAAAAAAAAAATGTGTTTAAATTATGACCGTCACAATATTTAAAAATGAATTAGAATAAACGAACAAAATATGTAGTTTTATAAAAATTAATGAGTTATTAAATTTTTAGGATAATTTAACACCCATTAATACTTGATAAAAGTTGTTTCTTTTTTTTTTTTGTTAATTCTATACACATTTTTTCCTTTCCATCTTGAATCAAAAGAATCTTTCTTCTATGCTCCCTATTCCTATTCCATTTTCTAACTGCTTATCCCTTAAACCAGGAAACTCTATCAAATCAATTATTTTCCTCGAGAGGTAAATCACAAGCAAGGTATCCTTTATAATTCCAGTCTATATACGTCGAGGTATATAATAAAAACGAAATAGGTCGCTAGGTTTGATCCAAAGGACGAAAAGCTATATAAGAGTTATACTTATTGTTAGACTTAGGTAATATGACTTGACTCCATTCCTTCTTAAAGAAAAGGAAATTTTCACTCACTGAAGTGGATTCTTGTCAAGTTTTCATAATAATTACAATCATCGTCATCATTATTTCTTTTGAAGGACTTTTCCCAGTCGTTCGTCGATTATTATATTGTCGGTTGACGGTTGTCGTTTGTCGGGGAAAGGATAAACTTTATTATTATAGCTTAACATCAATCCTAATCCTTCGCAATGAACGCAACATTATATAGAAATATCGTTGACAAACCGAACCTAACCTATAACTGACTTTAGAAAATCTAATGACGAGCTAAGGAATAAGGATTTTCATACATAACACGACATCAACTACAGGGTGGCGCAAAATGAATCTTTTAATTTGATTTTGAATTACTGAATAAAAAAATGATTTTGAATTACGAAAATATGTCAAGTGGCTGTCCAAACTGTGAATAACAATTTGTGTACATATCTTTTTGCAAGTTTTCCGGATAAGGGGCAACAATTGTCTGAGGTTTGTTGGCATACATCCGTGACTTAATTTAGCCCCAAAGAAAGAACTGTCAAAATGGCCCAATTACTCCTCTCGCATTAACACCAACGATCTAATAAACAGTGGCTTTTTGTGGATGTAATGTAATGATCATTGTCGTTCATGTTGACATAAGATAGGACAGTCATTCACTCTCGCTCCATTGCTTGTTCATCTGAAGCTGGCTAGTTCACAAATGTCAATTATGATTGACGTATGACAATGACGCCATTTGCAAAAATTATAACATCTCCCGGTAGTTTGGTTGATTTTGCGCCACCTGTTATAAAAATTGACAAACTTAACCGGATCTTTAATATGTATTTATTTCTCTGAGCTCTAATGAAAGGTTAAGGAATAAAGATGTTCATACGCGTACATAACATGACATCAACTATTTATGAAAATTTCATTAAGGAGCTTCTTGTTTTCATAAGAAGTATCTCCATCCTCCGACAAACTATTTTTTTTTCTGTTTGTAGTTTGTGGTTGTTTTTTTTTTTTTTTTTTTTCTTTTAGGGATAATGAGAAAAAAGTGTCCTGAATTCTTAGAGGCACTATAGTCCAGGACGACGAGCGACGACGACAACGACGAAAACGAGGGACGCACATATGCTCTATTATGCATGTTTAGTATACGAGTATGTTAATTTTTGAACAAGCCCTAGATGGAGCTGGGAATTACAACATATTCCTGATGAGATGTATGGTATAAGAAATTATAATACAACTACTTAGCCTTCCTGGCTGGATGGCTGGCTCATAGCTGGCTTGGGTATATGGATGTGGCTTCTGATATGGAAACTCTCCCTGGGGAGGATTATTCAATTAGAGAGTGTTTTAAATGTAAACGTTCTGGAATGAAGGGCTCTTCGTCCTTTCATGTGGGTAAATAATAATATGAAATTTAAAACGAGGAGCTATTTCCTGTTGCGAATGAGGTCAACTATACATAATATTATTATTGAGGTTTTGTTATAATAACGACGTACACACATACATATATAAATGTATGTATTTGTAATTGTAGTTGTTGTTGACGGCAACTAACATCGTTTAAAGGAAATTCTAGAACGTTTGAAGTTTTGAAGATGTGATGATAGTAGTTCTCGGTTTAGGCGGAAGTAAAGATGATTTTAGTGTTAACAAGGACAAAAACACTATAAATTCAAACCATTAGAGCTTCTTTGTGCGGTGTATTTTGACACCAAGATAGTTAAACAGTTCAATGCATTTGAAGTTGTAGACAAGAGGTCGTTTATGAATACATGGTAAAGAGAGTAGGAGACAAAACAGAACCCTGTGGAACCCCATTAGCATTACTTTCGTGAATTCCTCACTTGAAACCATCCATAATACACGATTTGTATTGGACAGACCGGAGAGTAATTTTCAATCCAACAAAAAAGACCAATGGATACCAAATGAGCTGTCATTTTCATTCGGGGCTTAATGTCAAATTTTATTAAATGCTATCAGTGTTATGTTTTCAAAATTTCGGAGATTAATGACAAATTTCGGTCTGTACATTATTTGTACCAATAGATAGACTGAAGTTATTGAAACACAAGATCAAATTTGTTATGTTGAGGACTTTTAAAAATGGTAAGTGAGTTTGCCTTTAGAAAAAAAATTGACAAGATCAAAAATTAGGTATCTGTTTCAATTAAGGCGTCTTCATGGAGTCCCTCAGAGCAGACATTTCAGCCCTCTACTTATTGTACGTGTAATTTCGGACATGTTACCCCTCAAATATATCATTGAATATTTTTGTCAATTTAAAAAAAATAAAACGTTTAAAAAGAAGTAATTAATTTATAAATCCCATGACAGTGACATTCCAGCCTTACATTTTGGATTACATTTAATTCAAGGATACACAGAATTCAACTCACTCAATTTCCCAATTAATCCCTGTTTGATCAGTAAAATAAAAAAAAAATACACATATACTAAAAGCACTCAATAGCTTTTGATCTTTTAAACGCCAAATATTTGCCATACTCAATCCATCCAATTTACTTTTTTTCTCCTCTTTTTTTTTTTGTTGTAAATTCAACAAGAATAATTAAATGTTAAATCATTCTTTCATTTTTTTTGTTGGTAGAAAATATAAATTAAAAAAGTAAGTTAAAAACCTACCCGTTGTGTTGGTCACCGTCCACGTTAACCAATCGTGATGCGTTGAGTTTGTATAGTATAACCAAAAGTTATACGTTGTACCGGGAAGACCATGGGAAAATTGTATCTCATCGCCAACATCCCTCGATGCGATTGTTGTATTTGCTTCGGGATAACCAAAGGGAGGACTATAGTCCAAACGGTAGAAGGAGTCTTCCTGTCCCAAATTGCCTGGAATCTCAATCACTAAATCAGCAGCTCGTGCAGTCTGAAAAAATAAAATAAAAAAAAAAAAAATATGAGAAAAATCCAATCATACGAAGTTCTGGACAAATCAGGAAGTTAAAAATGGAAACAAAAAATACAGGAAAAAACCATCAACGAGATATCGATTCAAGGATATTATACAATTTTTTTTTTGTTTAAATTCCAAAAAACAGTTCCATCTATTGGCAGAAAGTCAATACTACGTCAACGACAACGACGAGCACGACGACGACGACGGCGATGTCGTTTGTCTTTATATAAAAAACTTTACAGACAACGATGACACTTACTTCTCTTTATTTCCTTTTGCATCCCTCTCCGCCACTTTCCCGCTTCCATTTCCGAACGTTTATTTCATACGAACGCAAAACGAACGCCTCGATAGAGGATACACGTCGATTTGAATATCATGAAATATTCATTTTGCATTAAGAGACAAGCCAAGCCAAGAGGGGATGGCTTTAACCGAAGTCGGGGAAAGGGGTTGAGGATGTTGGAGACGAAGAATTGAAGTAGTAGTTTTATAGGTTTAATGCACACACTCTCTCTACTTAACTTTTCCAAGTGCGAGATCTCTCCAGGAACTCAGACCCTTGTGGATGGCGCCCAATGCGAGGTACGAAGAGGATGACGACGACGGAGACGAACAAGAAGGAGAGACTAGTAATGGAGTGGATTTTCTCAAAATGATGTGCTTAAGTTTGTATGAAAGATGAGTGCGGCAGCAGTCTGGCAGTTCAGGGACTAAAGCAAAAGACTTAGACAGCTAAATGGGTTTTCAATTACCCGTGTAGCTTAAAGTGTAATTTTAGTTTTAGTTTGTTACAAAGTTTAACCACGTCAAAACCCCATCGAATACCACAAGGACAGCTAATTAAAATAAACAAACCAACTTATAGGTAAGAACACTACACCTGTACATAGGAGGGTATGTCATATACCTGCCCTGATGGTTATAAAACACCGTATAAAGCACACGTTTAACTCCGAACTTGTAATCCCGCATAGCTTTCCTCTGGTAAAGTTCCATTTTCCTCTCTTATGACAAAGTGTATAGTGTGCGCGTTATTTTGTGACTTGGTGTCAGATGACAACGTTTTAATACGAACTGCAATGCTATCAAATTAATTGCACTTTTCCAGATGACGATGACGTCGACGGTGACGTTACGAAAGGAAACATTATACGCGAAATGTTCGTAATAAAAAAAAAGAGAATGAAATGGGGAAAACAAAAAAAAAGAAAAACCTTTAAAAAGCTTTTATCGTACGTATACCGTTGCGTTGTAGGGTATTTCAAAAGTTTAACTTCTTTTTGAATTTTTGCACATTGAGTCTGCCGTTGCTGCCATTACTGCTGCTGATAGCTGATGGTTTAAGGTGGAGGCAGATGGATAACAACGCGATGACGCGAGTGATTTGAATTGGTAAGCGGATTGGAAACCCCCTCCCTACGCCCCACACGTTTACTGGTATACGTATGCCTATAGACAAATCGAATGCAAAAGTCATTTCTACTAATGAATGCAATTAGCATGACAGTTGATTTGTTTTCCTGGACGAGTTGTATGAATGCCAAATGAGAATGTAGCCTTAGTCGGGGACAAGGTAAGGTTTGAGGCGGCTACAAATAGGTGGTAGATTTATAGACGACAAAGTGGGTGTTGGAGTATGAAAATGTTCCTATGCATAGACCATATCAATACTGATGGATAAAGAGAAGTCGTCGTCATCGTCGTCGATGATTGGATGCAGTATATGATAGGCATATTAAAATAAATATAACCAAGGATGAATATAAACTGTACATAAGGAGGCAGGTGTGGAGACGGGGAGAGAGAGGGAGAGAGCAGTCACGGATATACAATTTCCTGAGTCCATCATTGGCAAGATACGTGTATTTCCGTTTGAAATGAAATTTATTAATGATGATGCAGATAAGTTGCAGGAAATTTCTTATGAAAGGTGATTTGATGTTTAAATTATTGCTATGTATGTTTTATTGTGACATATACAAATATCCCATAAAAAAGACATACATGTACTTAACTCAAAACCACAAGATTATAAGAGCAGCAGATATAAACATTGACAAAACGAATAAATCTAGGATTACACGAGAAAGCCAAAGGAAAAACTAAGCCGAATCAAGGAACTGTCATTTTGAGAAATTACTCTTGTTTTTTCAGACGCCCTCTGGCGGAAATATGACGGTGACTTCCTTTGTTATAATATTTCAAAAAATGAACTTAAAGTCAACTATATTTGTTCATAAGTGTGATAAGTCAATTTTGAGGTTGATGTTAGCTCCAAAATGTTAAGAATCGAAAAAATCGATCAGATGTCATTCAAATGTCAGTTCTTTAAGATAAAAAATCAAATGGTTGAACAAATCTCTTTTCAAAATTATCAAATGTCAAAGTCACGTTTTTTATTAGCCGTTTAAGAAGCCTCTTGAATCAAATCAGAACCAATTCATTTGAAATTGTTAAATGTCTTAAAACTTTGTCAGTAAAACATTAAATTATGACAATTTTCATTGTGCAAGTGTCAAAATTTAAAAGCAAGCATTTGTGCTTGAAACTGGCTTACTGAACTTTTTCATAGATTTTTTTTTGTAAATTTTTGCTATGCTCTTATTAAAGTAACATTCATTGCTAAAAAATAACAATAATTAATTGTTTACTTTCAATTTGGCTATTATAGAAACTGAATTGAAACTCCCATTTAGCATTGAACTGAATTATAACAAAATGGGTGTGTTCAATGAGAATGCTTTAATTTTATAGTCTCTTAAATTTAATTGAAATAAAGTAATTTAAGATGATTTCACAATTAAGTTATGTATATGAGCTTGTAATGAAAAGGTCAAACTCAGATGAACCAACATATACAAACAACATGCGTTTGTTTTGTTAACAAGTAAATTGTTGCTTAGTTTGTTATTTAAGTATGAGTCATCATGACAACTGGGTCTATTTTTTGCTATTACCACTAACTGATGAGGCAAATAAACTGATGATTCAACAATTCTCGTTTTTATTTAAAGTAATTTAACTATTTTACATTTTAAACAAAATGAAATTAACAAATAAACTATATACAAGAAATGTCTTGCATCGTGAGTTTGTTGTTTTCAGAGGTCACAAAACTAACAAAGTGACAGCTGACAGTTAAATTTTTAATACATTCCCTAAAACGAAATCTAAAACGTTTGCTTTAAATATGATGATTGCATTTTGAGACAGAGGTTAAGTAGAGTTTCATTCTAAGAGTCACTTAAGTATCATATTATTTTTTGCTGACAGTTAATGTGTGACAGACATTGAAACTTAAATGTTTAAACCAAAAAACCAACTCACAGATAAGACTCATGACTTCACGTTGAGATATATTGGCCTCTGTTATCATATATAAAGTATTATATAATGTACAACAATGAAGAAGAAATTAAATTAATTTGAATTGACAGCGGCATCGTTTTGAGTGTTGCAGCAACTCAGATCCTTATTATTTTGCTGTCTATTTCTACTTAAACGCATCTGTTTGTGAACTAGCCTAATGGCATGGCGATGGCGATGGCGTATTGTGTTGTTTTATTATTGTGATTGCCTGAATGCCGCCATTATGTCTCCGCGTACGGAAACTCACTCATGGCTGATTAACCAAATTGAAAAGAGCTGCTCACACTGGTTTTGTGAAATGATGCGACAACGACGAGACGCGACGACGATGCATGATGGGTCTAATGATGGAAACAACATGATTGGTGGTGGGGCAGAGAAACACAATATGTCAAACATTAACTTTCACTTAAAAAGAGATAACATGCATACTGCACACTACAGTCCCACACACACACACACAAAGTATTTACTGACAGATATGGCTACTGCACATATTAAGTACTTGCGGTTAAACCACAACCACTACGACATCCAATGAGAGAGTATGGTGTGGAGTGGTTTCGAGAATACTCGTTGATTTTTGAAATTTCAAGTCGATTGGGCCTGGCCTGTCATGTGGAAGAATGAATATTGAATTTTAAAATGTGCTCTGCAAAATGTGAAGTGGCCGAGGGTTTTCTTTTTTGAATTTTTTCCTCCGTTTTTTTTTTTTTTTTTTTTATTTTTTTTTTAATTTTGTGTTGAATTGTAAACGAAAATTAAATTAAACATTCATGTCTCTGGGCTAAATGCTGATGATGGGTTTGGGGTGTTTGGTATTTTAAATGTGGGTGCGTTCTCGATGTGGAGTGGAAGCTGCCGCTTTGTAAATACAACAGTTAGTGTAGTTCATTTGTTTATGCACTTTAGTAGTGCATTCACCCCATTTTCTCTAAAATAACAAATTACAAAAAAAAAAGAAATGTTTTGTTTTGATATTGTGTGTATTGAGCTCAGGTGAAAAGTTAAGAAAGATAAAATAAACAAGACTCTCTAGACACACTGGAAAATATTCCGTGTTTTGTTTACTATAGAGAATGGAAAAGTGCAGATGTTTTTGATTTTGCCTGATTTTGAAAGTTTACACAGTGAAAAACTCATTATGAATAGTTTTTAAATGAGGATAGCATGCTGAGTATATCTGTGTAGACTGGATGTCAAACTTGACAGATCGATTTTAGAAAAGCTCTCCAGAAAAATAAATTTATTAAAATAAAAGTCCAATGGGAGTTTTCGTTTTTAGTGCCCTAATGACAAATACATTTATTTTGACAGACGAAAATTATTACGTCAACTGTAATTCCAGACTTACTTTCTAAAATAGAACTGAACGTAATCACTGATGACAGTTTGCAGCTATGATAATTATGGAACATTTTAAATATTTTTCCGATTATACAAATGTTATGAGAAATCTACAGTAGAAAATTTGTTTTGTCAGTTTGAAGTTTTTATATTGATGTCAACAGAATTTCACTCAAATATCTGCTGTCATTAGAATTGTCAGTTCCGATTCTGAGCTTCGTTCATTCAATTTAAAGACGTAATGAATAAATAGAACTGAACGCACAAATTCGAACTTCGATGACAGGTGTTAAGACATTTTTATTTTATTGCTCTCAATGCTGCAATACTCAATTTGACACAAACTTCGTTTACTTTAAAATAATTTAGGATAAAATAGAACAGAGAAACTGAATGCAGAAAATGGAATTACCGATTCCATCCTAACCCCGAACCACCCAAACTTTCTTTTTGACAGATGAGTGCATTCACTCAATTTTGAAATGTTGTGACTAAAAAAGGATTGAATGCAAGCGATTTACAGCATACAATCCAAATGGTTCCTCCAACGGCATGCAAAGAATCCCAAGTTCTGTTACTAAAAACACTCCATTAGTTAGTTGTATAGTGACAGCTCATGGCTATCCATTATCTTATTAATTTGACTATCAAGCAATTACAGTATAGTATTTTACTTATGACTCCATATGTATGTCATTTATACAATTCCACCGATATAACTCATTTCGAATATGAAACCACAATAACCTCAACCACATCCATCAGTTGCAGTTCCATATTTTTGTACATGGAAACCTAATTTTTAACAGTTCAATATAGCTACTCGTAAACAACTGTCTCCTTCATCGCACACACAGCATAGCAAACGGAACTCGATATGCCATTTCCTGTTTTGCTCCATCATGGATGGCGGTTTGATCATGGTTCCATAGAAGTAGGTATATATGCACTGCACTGCATATCTATCAAATGCTTTCCCGCGAATCCTGACAAAATGTGAACCATGATGGATGATCCAATTATTGTTCGACTGCAGGCACACTGCACACTGCACTCAAGTACTCATATTCATGCACTTTTCCATCAACCATCAACCAACAACGAGAGGGGGTGTGAGCGCTGCTGGAGGCTGGTGCCGCAAAATAATAATAACAGTCTGGCCAACCCCCGAAATGTGGTACAATGTCCTTGCGCTTCCGCTTGCTTCTATACTTCCATATACATACATATACATAAACCAGGGAAGGTATAGTAGTACATAAACTTTTGTTGCTCCATAACAGATTAATTGAACGAAATAACTGGATCTAGAGAGATGGGCGATGAAGTGAAAGCGGGTATTGGAGCGGGATTGGGAGCAGAAGCTGGAACGGGAGCCGGAGCTGCAGCGACAGCGGGATGGAATGAAAAATAGCACTAGCAGGGTTTTCCAGATATTGTTGCCACTCTTCTCATGAAACACTCTCATACTCGTTCCCGTCCTCGTACTTTGGGGATATGGATTTATTTTTTTGATTAAAATTGAAAATTTCCCATTCAACTGTCAGAGGATGAGAGGCTTTACTGTATCATTCCTTTTATCTCTGTGTTCCGAGTCTTTTACCTTTTTTTGTTGTTGTTGTAATTTTGGTTAAAGCTGAATACGATGACTGTGGCCATAATTTAAATTTTAAAAACATGCTAATGTAATTTACGGCACGGGCGGCGGCGGCGGCAGTGACACACAATCAAAGAACAAAAGAGGGGCATAATTTTTAGCCAAAAGGAAACTATTCTGCTGCACTGGTTCAATGCATAACAGAATTATGGCCCACAGAGAGACTAGAAAGGTTTTGCAGCTAGTTAAAGTGTTGAAGGGCAGAAGGCGAGGTTGTGTAATGCGAAAAAGGATTGGATTGGATTTTGGCGGAAGTCCTTAATGCAGCAAAATGAATTGAAGTTTTGTTGGACGAAAGTTTTATGTTTTCAGCAAGAGTACACTCTGGCTTAGATTGGGGGGTAGTTGGACGCTGCAATTTGGCGGCAGAAGAAGTTTTTGGTGAAACAGTAAATTTATTATTATAAAATTGCATTATGTGCTTAGTAAGTTTTATAAAATTTTAATGGTTGTGCTTATGAAATTAATGTGCTTTTGGTGCTAAACTTGTTTATAAAATTGGAATCAAGGTGTTCCGGGAGGGGGTTTAAATTTTAAACTTTTAACAACTTTGTGGCGAGTGTTTTAAAATCGTGGTCCTTCAGCTCAGATTTGACTAAAAACCTTACAGTCGTATTGTATTGTATTTAAAAAATTCACAGAAAGACTAACAAAAGACTTTTGTCATTTGACTTGGCACCACTGTTTGAAGAACTTTCACTAAAGTAAATAATGACATTTGAAAACTACGGTTTTTTTATGCTCACTCTAAGCAAAATCATTTCTCCGGTGTCAGATTTACTGTCACTGATAATACAATTGAGGGTTGCCAGGATAGAAATTACTTGCACTTTATTGTAGTACCATTCTTGATTTTTTAAAAAGTTTCACTTGGAAAAATATCAAAAATTCAGAGACCCTATTGAGTTCTCACCTTAAGAGTTCTCTTTCGAATAAAAACTACCTCTTGACTAAATTTTTATTTATAAAATACAACATTTTTTCTAAAACCACATCACCATTCATGATGAGTATACTTATCTTAACGATAAGAAAAACATCATACAATATTAAAATTAATATCATCATAAAAAAAAATCTATCCCAGGAACATAAACAATGACAAAAAGTCGATGCCACGATAAGTGAGAACGAGGGTGAAAAAAGTTGTGAATATTGTTAAGAGCAACTCGGAAAATATACATATATCCTTATTAAAAAAATATATGCATTCATGATTTTAATCGACTTGACAGTCCTCAAAAGTCCATGACTCCACTTGTTCTGCCACAAATGCTATTTTAAAGAACACCTTCCATTTTAATATCTCAATTTGTTGTGTATTCAAATGAAATCATCGCCGTACAAACCATCCTTGAGACTTGGGGAACTAAGGAAAAATAATAAAAAAAAAAATTCATTAAGGGGGTAGCATGAAAAGAAAATCACCCCTCAAAAAAAAAAAAAAAAAAATTATGTGAAATAAAAGACGAAAACATCGAAATAAAGTGTCCACAAAAACTATTTTATAATGAAAATGAAAATGACCATTCCCCCAAGTCCGTATCGTGATTGTCCTGTACATACATAATTACCCTTGAAGGACAACATCAGGGAGAATTTTAAGGATCCCAGCATCAAGACAGGATCCCAGCATCAACAGGACAGAAAATGAAAAAGAGAGATAGAGGAAGAGAACCTGAAAAATGTTTAATTTCATTTCAACTGCAACGCCATCTACCGCATTATCTCTAGGGAAATAAAACAAGGACAATGTTGGCCGCGCCGCTTTGAGGACGACGTCGACGACGACGAGGCGTGAAAATATATTAATTTTAAGTAGAAACAGAGACCGAAGTTGTCAGTTGAGTCGGGCAGAAAAAACAGAATAATTCTCTTCCCTCATTGTCATTAGGGAAATCCTTTAATATAGTATGCCCGAGTATTTGTCCAAGTGCCTACTTTATTTTTTTTAAACTTTCTTTGTCTTTAGTTAAAAAATGTATAGCTTCGTGTTTTAAATGTTTATCAGTTAATTAAAAAAAAACCAAGCGTAGCGTAGAGAGAAGATTAAGAACAAAGTCATCCACCACAAAGAAGGGGCTTTTAATTAAATTCTTTTATTCGCACTTTAACTAAGCGGTCAACTAAATTCCAAGTCGAAAATGTCTTATTTGTCAAGTGGTCTCATTTTACATATACCATACATATTTAATGTGAGACCACTTAATTCTGACAAAAGAAATATCAGGCGATGTTTCGTGTTGGAAATTGTTTTTCATCAGTTTTTGACATGTTCAGGAAATGTTACAACAAAAAAAAAAAGAAAAAAGCAATCCTTTCCTTGTTTTAGTTGTCCTTTTGCATTTATTTTTATAATTTCCTTGAGGTTAATTGAATTTGACGTCGGAACAGGAACAAAGAAAAAAAAACTGTTAAAACTTTATTTGAAGTCCAGTGAGCAAAAAGTACAAATAAAACAAAGAATTGAGAGGGTGGCGTATACGTAATATTTTTTCTTCGTATTTTTGATATGGAATTTTGATAGTGAACGGATAAAGTAATGAAACACGAAAAGCAAAATTGAGATCTCATTGTTAGCATACAGATGGGATAGGTTTATTATAGCGGAAAATTATACGAGCAATTATAGTGAACAGATTAGCGAGTAATTAGGGAAGGATAAAAGTTAAAACGAACTCTGATGAATATAATATTTTCGCGTGTGTTAATGATAAATTTGATTTATGTAATCAGAGCAATGTGCCATTTAATCACACAACACAAACCGAGTTTATTATAGGTAAGTGAAAACTTCTGTCAGATAATTTAATACTGTCATGTTGACTTATGTTACATTGACCTCTTTTTTATTAATGTAAACTTCTTTTGTGAAGAAGAACAGTGGAGTATTTCGTAGAAGCCATATTATAAGCTACTTTTTTCGATATATAGAATATCTAACAGTTGTCATTTTTAAATCTGACAGTTGTAATTTTCAATCTTACAATTACAGTTTTTCATCTCAAAATCACAGTATTCAAATTGAAAACGATTGCTTTTCATTTTAAAACAGGCAGTCCAGAGGTTTTTCTTTTTTGACAATCGCCATTTTAAATTAATAGTTGCTATTTTCAATTTGACATTTACTATTTTAAATTTGACAGCTAATTTTTATCGTCAAAAAATAAAACGAAATTGTCAATGTAACTTTATGGATTAGTGTTTTCCTATATAAACTCTTGTCAAAGATTCTTAAATCATGTATATTATTAAATGACAGCTATTAAATGTCAGTATCGTGTTTGTTGTCAAATTGCTCTAATAAATCTTTTAAAAACTAAATAGTTAATTCTATTTTATCAATTGGTACATTCTCAGAAATGCCAGATATACTCAACCAGACTCCTCACCCACTGACATGTCGTCGCCGGTTACTGTGCCCTGATAAGAATTTATGACAGAAATAAAAATTAAATCAGACCGGAAACTGTCACCTGGCTTTGGCATTGGCAATGGCCGAGCCCTTATACTCATGTATAGTATTCGTGTGCCATGCTGATAAAGTAAAATTCCGTTTAATTCTGTCTGTGTGGGTGGGGTGTGATGATAATGGGGAATTCCGGTCCAGACTCCAAATGACAGAAGGGTGAGTCTGTGACTACAGCCATGGAAGTAATAGTCCGAGAATTGGCGTTGCAATTTTGGTGGGTTTATTTAAGTGACAGAAAATGTACTTTATTAAGCTGTCAATTTTCATACTCAAGATGTCACTTAAATAGCCTTCGATGTATGACATAAGTGTATTTTATTTTTTAGCAATATTTAAATAAATCAATTTTTAATAATGTATGTCTGCAAATATAATTTCCCAGGCTATAAATAAATTTAAGTTAGGATAGATGCATATTTTGTTGATTTGTATTGTTTGTATAAAACTTCATTATTAGCTTGAATTTCAATTCCATCAGGTTTTGGGAGTGTATATATTTATATATTTCGTCATTTTAATGCAAACAAAAATTGAAATAATAAAATTCGATCGATATTGTTTTTGTTTTTTTTTTTTTAATGTAATTTTTGTTTTATTTTAATACTGTTAAAATTTTTGAATAACTGAAGCATAAGCGTGTGCGAGGCATGAAATTTTGCCAATTAATTTAAATTTATATGCATTTATGTATTTTATGTAATTTACTTACATATTCGCACTTACAATCTCATTAAAAAAAATAATATTCAATAAATATATACATAAGTATTGAATTTCATTTTAATTGGAATAGGATAATCTACCTATTAACAATAATTTTCATTTTATTATCGTAAATTAATATTTATTGTTTTAAAGGATACGTATTAATGTGTTAAACTTTTCTAATTTAAAAATTAAAGTTTTCCTTTAGAATAAATTTGTCAAATAGAACAGCTGTTTAAATCAATTACATTGAAATTAGCAAGATAAAATGATGAAACGTCAATCTGTCATATTACAAAATGTAATCTGAACCCTAAAATTCCAAAAAAAAATAACGATTCTCAAAACGATTTCCCAACTTCTATCATTCTCTTATCTTTCATTCTTAAAAGTGTCAATATAATTCTGGCATTGTTTGGTATTTCATTTATTTTGAATAATAAAATTCCAAAGTTATAGACGTCACTGAATGACAACAAATTACAGAAAATGATATTTGACCACGAAAAAAAAAAATACAAAAATAAAGTCGAGGAAGAAGAATCACAGTTAGGAAAAATAAATGTAACAAAACCGTTTGAGACAAAATTGTCACTGGATGACAGTAAGTACAAAAATACGCAATGTAAATGCAGGCAGATATCAAACGTCACTAAATTACAGTAAGAGTCACCCATAAATCACAGTCAAATCGAATCACAGTAAAAGATAAAAGATATCTGTACACAAAGGATATCACTAAATTAAAGCCAGATGAAAGAAAGTCACTAAATCAGATAGCATCGAACTGCAGATTGATTGACAAAATTATAAAATGCTGAGACGTCGCACTTAGTCACAGTCTCAGACCGCAGACGGGTCATAGATATCAAACGTCACTAAAACACATTACTTACAATTATTATCTAAAGTACCGTACGTGGTGTCTATAATTTGACACTCAAATAATCCTTACTTTTCCTAAACACTGTATGTATTTCCGTTAAAGAAATTCAAAAATTTAAAAAAGTTTTTCTCTTTCAAATATTTTATGTTTGTTTACATTTTATTTTTCTTATTGTTTGTATTTTGTAAATTTTTAGTTATTTAAGTCACGTCCGCATTGTACGGAATTCCTCTGTTGTTCCTTTTATTTCTTTTGTTTCGTTAAAGAAGGTACCTACTACCTACTTACATACATTGGTATAGAAATTTATGTAGAATATTAAATTTACGACACCGCCGTTGACAGAATACCAATTTTTGTGTATTATCAGCTTCAAGCCAGCCAGATACTGTTGCGGCAAGTCGTTTGCATTTTTGAGAAATAAACAAAATAACACAACACCATCATCGCTGATATGGACCAATAAACACACTTTGTTCAAGCTACTAGCACGCCATCTATAGGGAAAATAGATGAATTGACAGTAGCGCCTCAAGTGTTGTAAAAGTTTCTTACAAAAGAATTTTATCTGTCATGGCCATCGAATCGACATTGTCTGTCAGTTGTAAATTACTTTCCAAACTTTAATCCTGTACCGTATTCTGTTCGGGAAAATGTTTAAGTGACAGCCACAGGTGCTGCAACAAGCAAGTGTCACTTTTTTTTCATTTTTAACAATAAAAACCTATGAGCATCACAGAACAGAATCAGAATGAGAAAATCCTTCGAACGCCACCATGCATCGGCATCGTCGTCATTCCATATACTCGTAAAACGTCACCTTTGAATGTGTTTGTGTCAGAGGAACCTGTTACCTGCTGGCGCAATGGCAGAATAGCAGTTCATTGTGCTGATGCTGATGCAATTGACGTTACCCTCAGCAAAAGGATGTGTGCATTTGCTGCTTTGACAAAATGAGGTTTATTGTGAAGGAAATGTATCAAAGGAGCTTATAGAGAACAGTAGGGGTGCAGTTCTGTTTCTGTTTGCACACATAAATGACAGCTCCTGTGATGAGGATTGCAACGGTTGCATTGTAGTTTGTGTCCTTTGTGTGCTTTATAAAGGGAAGTTGTTTACCTGCACAGTGATGTGTGCGGAAAAAGAGAATGCCGATAAAGTGCGGGTGTGATTCGTCTTTTTTTTTTTGTAATTCGATTTGCATTCCGGCAGTTGATTGATGTAACCCAAATGACACATGGGGTCTAGAGAATAACAAAAAAGAAATGTTTTCGAGACTTTTTTGCAGATTAACGCTGCACTGCTCCAATGTTTGAATTAAAATATAAAAGGACCCGACCTTTAAAGGTGACGAAAAATCCTTTGCTTGGCAACGAGTTCCTGTCAGAGGAAAGGATGACACCACTAATGGTTTAACGTAGGCCTTAACATGTATGTTCGTGCATTAGCCACCATATGAATTTTTTTTTTGTGTAATCTCGTTGGAGTAAAAATCGATAGATGTCGTTAGCGTTCTGAGTTGCGTATAACTAAGTTTCGTTTCCACCAAAAATAAAAATGGCGTTGATGTCGAAAGCTTTGACATTAACAGCTTGGTCATTTGCTTTAGGGTGCGTTCAAAATGTCAAAAATCAAAGTTGTCATGTATCAATTTGACGGAAAATCCGTATAACAAAAACACAAAAGAATTTGGAAAAATTGCACTTTAACCAAAGCAGAAAGGTAGCATTCATAAAATTAAATTAATTACACATTAGGTTACATTTTCATTTGTAATAAAAATAAAACTTAATAAATTATTCCATTTATTGGCAATCATGTGTAAAATTGGTCTGGAAACGTGCAAAACTTTGTTAGGTATTGTGATGTAACTAAAACGTAATTTTTTGTTAGCTATCTATTATTAAGGAAATTAATCGAAAGAAACTCAATTCAATGGAAATAAATTCACATTATTATTATCAATAAATTGCACTTTGATGCAATCGATGTAATAAAAAAATTATAGTGTGTGAAATTTTATTAAAATCTGATTTATTGTAATTTTTTTGTTGTTGTTTAATGCGGAATTACTTGGAGTTTGGGGATTGTCTTACAAAAAACCACACTTTTTCAATTATAATTTCTAGCAACTTTATATAATTATACAAATTGATAAAAATTAATAATTATGACTTTAAAATTAATTGCCTTGAAATGAGGTTTATTAACTGATGATGCAAAAAGTTATAATTATAATTTTATTGAGCAACTTCATTTTTTATATTTCAGAGTTATAAAGGTGATAAAGGCTTTGATACAAAATTGTATTCCTGAAAACTTTAAGAATCGTAGCTTTAAAGGTACAAGGTTAATTCCTAATCGTGAAAAACAATGTCGGTTCCGAAATACTAGCAAACCTCGAATTTAGATGGCGCTAATGTTTATGTCATCGTACCATGTTTGCAAACATTCAGTTGACGGACAGTGCACTTTAGATCTGCTTGGCTTTGACAGTTCGAAACAATCCAAAGGAAAGAAAACTGCTAACAAATTATGGAAGAAAATGAGAGATTAAGGCTGACTGAGCACTTCTTTAGAATAATTTATTAAATTTGGTTTGGTTGTTCACAATTCCGACTTTAAAAATGCTGAGAATGTCATACGATATTCGGTCAAACGTAAACTCTTGAGAGGGTTTTTTTTTGGTTAAAGGAACTTAGTCCTTAGACTTGGCTGGGAAAGTAAAAAATGAAGTATCAAGAAATTTTAAAAATCTACAAATGTTATCAATTTATAAGTTTAGGAAAAATACAATCAACTTCTTTATTATTTTTATGATACCTTTTAATAATTTTTACAAAATATCCTTCTAGACTTTAGTTCTTGGTTATGTCATTAAATATTTACAAACTTGATTAACTTTATGAAATTTAATACACATACTAACTTGGATATAAAAGTGTCTGCTATCCAGTCACAAATTTACTCTAACGAACTCAAAAAAGAAAAAAAACAAGGACTTTTTCTGCTTAATGCACGTAACTGAATTTGCAGTCAAAGCACATAAAGATTTTTTTTATTCAATTAAATTAAACAAACAAAAGTCTTTTTGTAGTCCAAAAACAAAACAAAAAAAACACGTCTGAAAATCATTCTAAATCTGACAGGTCAGACGTACGGATGAATAAAAGGATACATTATTTTGAAGGACGAATAAAAAAACACACGAAATGGTGTTGGCCAAAATAAAAGAAGAGACTGAAATAACAAAGCTAACAAGAGCTGTCAGTAAGCTTAGTTTGTATAAAAGTGTGAAAACACATTTAAAAATATGTTTGCATGTAGAGGTCTGGAAAATATAATGAAACATCAAAACGATTTAACACCTCATTCCATCAAAGTTAACTTTGTTACATGTATTTTAACATGTTACATAAAGGAAGGTATGTTTGTATTTGTACATCCAAAATTGCTGAATAAATAAATTCCATTTTAACACTCACAAAAAATGTGATGAAAAAATAGTGTAAAATTCAGCAGACGGCTGCTGCTAAATATTTGACGAGATTGATGTGCTATTTGATGTTGAATTTAAATACTTTAGTTAGATTGTTATTTTTTAAATAAAATAAAAAATATAACTATTCAAATATTTGTTTAAATTTTTATCTTGCTGCACATATGTATAAAAACCTGGTCGATGATGGTTTTGGTTTGTTTTATTGGATTTAAAGTCAGTAAGACATTTTGTGGAACATCGAAAGTTGGAACGTACCTGAAATGTAAAAGAAAAACAAATACGTTAATAAATTTGATTAAATAAGTAATTAATATTTAAATAAGTAGTATATTACTTAAAACTTGTTTAAACAAAATCCCAGTTAGATAATTTTTTTTTCAATAACTTTTTTACATATTAATTGTCCGATCACATATATACAATTATCTTTTCAAAATTGTGGAAGTCACCAAAATGCATATTTTTACAAATAAATTTTTAAAAAAAATTTGCAATTACAAAAAAATTGTTCGTCTCTAAGAGACAAGAATAAAAAACATCAATGAAGTACACTCGGGCGTATACGCACTATTTAATTTTTTTATTTTGATGAATATTTTAACAAATGTTTCCAGTTTTTTTTTTTAAAGTACACTACCTACCTAACTGAAGTAAAGTTTAAACAAATAAAATTTTAATAATTTTGTTATTCTTTTCGTCTCAATGTGATCAAACATTTTAAGCACAAATTGAATTTTGTAAGTTTAAAGTTAATGAACTCAAAATGAATGTTTGTTTTTTGAATATGCTTTGTTGTCAGCCAATAAACTTTTCATCTTTATTTGTTATAACTTATAACTTATAAGTTTGTAGACACATTTAGTTTTTGTTGGGTTTATGTGTGACAGTTTTGAGTTTTGGCCTTTTTTGGAAAAAAGTGGAGACTTTTTTTACAATCGCTTAGTGATGTTCCTGACATTGGTTTTAAAAGAAAAACCTGGTTTTGGCCTCATTTAACAAGAATCTTCAGAGAGAACAGAGAAATATCAGGCCATTGTACTGGATAGCAGCAGCTTAGAAGTTTACTATAACTTCTGAACTTAACAAGCTTTGACCGACAGTTCTTGAACCACAAATCATTAATTTATTTGAGATCATGCCTCAAGTGGAGCACAACTCCTGAGTATCATTATTTTTTACCCCCTCTTAACCCCTCTAAAAATACATCAGACTATTTTTAAAATATTGGAAAAGAAAAATAAACACTTCCATTTTCATTTAAAGAATTAAAAATGAGCGACTTTTTTCCAGTTTTAAGTTAAAGGCATTTTTTTGGCTAAGAATATTTTTTTTAATGTTCCACACAATGTTTGTATTTTTAAGAGAAATGTGGAAAAGAATTTGCGAATAAATGGCTGCCAAAAAAAAGTGTATCATCATAATTTTCTTTTTCCCATTTTAAATTGAAGCAACAAATCGTCAAGGAGGACATACTTCACAGTGATGAACATACATATACACAAAAAAAAAGATGGGAAAGTGTATGATGATTATGGTAGCAATCAAGTTAAAAGGAAGCTTTACGGTATACAGAGAAGTCCTTTATAGAAAAAAAAAAGGTACCCACAATTGACCCAAATATAAAAAAAAAATATCTTATTAGTGTCTGTTCGTTGGGTAAGAACCCTTTAATATTTGTTTTTATTTTTCTAAGTACAATTTTAGACCATTTTTGATTGGTATAATATATTTTCCACTTCAAAAATATGATATGAGAGTGAGAGTCCTGCTGTGAAAGTAATATTCTTTCCTATGTCTAGATTCATGGTATAAATTCAGACCCAAGGAAGATTAAATTAGGTTTTCATATAAAAAGACACAAAGGCAATTTACAGAATAAAAAAGTACCTACATTTTTGTCAGAAGTCTGTGTAGGAGTATAAAGTATCCTTTAACTGACGACAACCTTCATAAGTCTATGACTGCCAAGAAGATCAAGGAAATACATATACCTTACCAATCACTTATACTTCCTTCCGATGCAAGCAATACGGTTACCTATGTACAGGGGCGGATCAATTAAACCACTTGACAAGAAGGATTTTTTCCATTGTCCTTCATTTTAAGAAAAAGTCTATAAAATTCCCTCAATTCTTCTCTGATTTTTCATATAACGAATAATAGTATAACACACAAATTTTCAAATTTTTAATAATTTTAACATTTTATCATTTTGGAGTAAACAATGCTGAGAGGCCATTTTTTAACGCAGTCCGCCTCTGGCTATATTTGTACCTCTACCTACATTTCGATGCATCAGTGATACTCTCTGTCAGGATACCAGAAAAAAAAAAGAAAAATAAAAGGTAGAATTTTAAGGACTTTATGGAGTACAGCCAATATGCACTCAGCCGACAGGATATTGAAAGAATTTTATATGATTTCATTTCATTATCGGTAGTCGCATAGTCTTTGTTGCACAGAATAGAGAGTGAGAAAAGTTGACAACGATACCAAACGATACCTTTCTTTAACTTATCTCTCTTAACTAACTACATATATAGAACTGCGTTCACTCAAGTGAGTGACGAGTCCTTATTGTGTCGTCCTTTTCTTTTTCTTTACATTATATTTCTGCAATGTGCTTCTGTGTTGTAGACGACTTCTGTTCATATCCTGTATATCTGTATGTGTGTTGATATATTGTAAATAATTTAGAACAAACTTCTCAAGAATTTTAAGACACTCAGACTCAAAGGACTTCTTTTTTTTTTTCCTTTTTTATTCAAGTGATCCTTGAGTTTCTATGTGTTTGTGTCTTATTCTATATATATGTAAAATAGAAAAAGAAGACTCATTTTAGAGAGCGACATTGTAAAAGTTTTCTTTGAAATTTGTTACTTTTACTTATAGTTTTTTTTTAAGGAGTCAGTTCATAGAGGGTTACACATTTATGTTTCAGGACATATTTCTATTATTAACTCTCTTGCAATGCACGGTGAGGAGACTATATTGCAATTCAAGGAAGTGTCAGTAAGGAGGTCCTTTGCGCATACTTCTCACATGTACTGTGAATTTATTTGAATTCTATAACTGTAGGAAATGAAAATAATTTAAGATTATTATTTTTTGCTATTGCACTTTAAAGTTAAAGTATCTTACTTAGGATCATCATACAAATTAATTCAACATTTACATGTGTATAATTTTAAGTTACCCATAAATCTCAATTCTAGAGATAGAACTCGAATTATACTGATTGGAAAATTATGCATCTCTATCTATTTAAAATTCAGTTGTTATCTCTGGGAAACTATATAAGTTTTCACTTGCTCTAGGAAGCACTGATTTTCATGAAAAATTCATAAGACAAATACATAAGTGTTATGAGTTGTTGATGTTAATTTTTATAGCTTCTGTAAATGGATGTTCCAGGAAAGTATACGAACGGAAATAAAAAAGTCAGATATGGGTTACGACAATTGTTAAAATTATTATTTCGTTCACTTCTCATTTGACATTACATACTCTGTTGATTAAAATTAAACTGACACCAGATTTTGATCTGACATATTGGATTCATATCGGGTGATTCATCGTGAGGTTTGATTTTCAATAGGCTTTTCTGACTGATCGCGCGTGACTTTTATCAGCTGATTTGTCATTTTTGTTCAGTATCATTTGACAGGTCATCATGGAATGACTTACAGTGTCTCCACTTAATTTGACGTTTTACTACGGAAACACACCTTTAGATTGATTTCCCTCGGAAAATGTAAAGTGTTAGATTTTCAGAATGCGATTGACGTTTTGAAAGCTAGAATTACATGAGTTATTGATCGCTCTGCTCGAACGAGTCCCCCAAAATTGGACCTACTGAATCAAACACCTCAGATTTAGTAGTGGTAGTGGCCATTATATAATTTTCGATAACTAAATGTCTTACCTGTCAAACACATAACAATGAAAAAAATAATTATTCTAAGATTTTTCTAAATAACCATATTTACTTATATTTTTACTCTTTACAAAGCAAAAGGATATTTAGGGGAATTTCTCTACATACACACATTCTCGTACATACATAACTATGAGAGGTCGATTGTGTCAAAACTTTTTCGGTTTTCATTAAGGAACAAAATCCCCTAAAGACCTCACTCAAAACATAACCCTTTTTAATAATTAATTACACTCTAACCCCACCACGTTCTCATTCCCACAGGTAAATTTTACCTACCCCTGATATAAGTTACATATCTATACCATTTATTTCCACCACACAGCACCGCATACTTAACCAAAACAAAATGAAACAATATATGTAACCCCACGCCCGGCCCGTCGCCACAGCCACCGTATTATCTATTCAACACATGACATATCCCAAGTACACACATGCCCCCCGCAAAAGTTTCTAACAAAGGCTTCTTTTACTTCAATCTTCTTTAAGTCCTTTCCCTAAGTATATTCTGCATAGAACTCACATATTCTACCTCACCACCGCGCCGCCGCCTCCTGTGGGATATGCATATCCAGGAAAAAGATTCTCTGAAGTAAAGATGAGCGGCTGTCAAAAAAATCTGAAAAGTTTGGGTACTTTTATTTTTGGCAACTTATCCCTGCTTGGGGTGTAAATGTAGGATGATAAATTGCCGACAAACTTGGACTTAAGGGAATGGTAAAGCACCCCTTGTTGGAGAACGTGTATGTAAGTATATCACTTTCATATGGTTTCTGGAAACCCAAAAGGGGTTGAGTATGTACCCATGCGGTGTGGGTATATGACTTTGAAGCCCCGAGTCAACACCTGTACAATGAAGAAGAGTTGACGAGTTTCACACGAAATGCAAAAGTACAGGTACAGGAAGGTAATCATGTATACATATTGTGACATCATCACCCAGGGAAAGACTTTGGCTTGAGGTTCTCCAAAAAATAGAACTTTCTCTTCCTCAAATAGATTTTGAGTGCAGGTATAACTCATACCGGGAATTTGGTTTTAGTAACGTGTTCTAAATTGCACTGTTAGAGTCTTGTGCATATTTGAATATCTGTCATCTGACTTCGTGAGTATTATTTAAATAATGAGAAATACTCTTCAGTACTTGGAGACACGACTTTATGTTTCAAATGGTTTTCCAAAAGTTTTCAAATGATTTTTTAAATAAATTTTGAGGTTTTAAGAAACTCAATCGCTGGATGACATTTTTTTCGCAATTGCTCTTCAATATTTAATACCTAGCTTAGCATTTTTAATTAACCGATTTTAGTGCACTTTTAGGTTCAACAGAGGTTTAAACTTATTTAAATTAATTCTTACCACACCTTGCACCACGGTTGAACCAAGGTTAAACCTTACTTAAACATTTGCTAAGCGAAGATTAAAACATTGAACCACTGTTGTGCTATACTAGTACTGTCCTATCAAAGAAAATACTTGGTCTACTAGGCAACTTACAAACATAGTTGCATGCAACTTTGAGTATTTTTCGAATTTACAACTTTCTGGGATTCTCTGCGTTTGTTTTTGAATTGAATTTTTATTATTAACAAATAAACGTAGGTACATCTTTGATATTCTTTCTTTAAAAGTTTCGGGCACACAAAGTTTTTCGGCTTACGAGGACAAGAAACTTAAAGTTGCTCCAAGTTTCCCGGGTAACTCCCAAACACTAAAATCGCTAATTTAAAGAGCAAATAATCCTTAATTTTTGGATGGTTTAATAAAATTTGACAGTTGACAAGAGCAAGATACAGATCAAACGTCAAAATATACCAATAAAATGTTCTTTCTAAATTGTCACTTTAAAGTTCTAAAATCAGTTTTCTGAGTTTGAAATTTTGGCTCAAGATTTAATCGAAGAAGAATAACATTAAAACACTAAACCGGTTTAACCCTCGTTTAATTCCTTTTCTGAACCTAGTCTAAATTTCTCAACTGAGATTTCTTGTGTATTTTTGTTGACAAAGTAATTTTACTAAGTCCTTAAAACGAGTTTATTAATAAACCTGATTCTTATGTATAACGCATAAATATGAATTGTTATTGCAAATTAATCTAGAAAATCAATTTGTCAGCATAAAAGTCCTCCACATTGTCTGTCAATTGTGCAACAATTCAAATAAAATCCTGGATACCATTTTGATTTCATCTCCGTTCGAGAATCATCATATCCTCCTCCTGGTTCGTCGACATAGTCATAACCAGGATGATCAAATAATAACAGTCATTCGGCTTCAATTATGTCATCAGAGTCGGAGCACAATACAAATACACAAACCATTCACAGCCTAGTGGGTCTGTCTCCTTGCCTGGGTCTGTCTCTAGTATAAAGCGAAGCACATCGTGTACTAGAATCCTCACTCTATAAATTGTTGATTCCTATTGAACGCCCTGCCGCCGCCGCCATAATGGAGCAATCAACCGCTAGTGGCAATGGTTATGTGGTTCGACTTGCAACAGAAACGGAGGCGGGCAGATGAGCGGTAGCGGTGCAACTTCATGAGCTTTTATTGTAGAATGAAAAGACGACACAGTGGATTTATTTTGTCGCACTAGTGTTTGCTGCAATTTCCCTAGGGATTCATTCTCTTCTTCCTCTTCGTCAAATGCAACCACATCCGCCCACTATAAGCCAGTACTAGGTCTTATTGTTGTCGCACTCCACACACATAGGGTTCAGGCAAACATGTTACCCATCATGAACGTCAGTTAACACCGCACAAGCGACCGACGGAGACCGACGACGACGACGACGTTGTGGAATCTAATTCCAGGACTTGCAGAACAACAACAACAATCTGCAGTCAATAGACTCTCTGCCTACCGGTAATTTATCTAGCTGCCACCAAAGAGTGACGCACTGGCAAAGAAGTCTACGACGACGCGTCGACGACAACGACGTTCAACTCACGAGGAGTCAAGCATTCACTATCTACGAGTATCTATGCAATGTTGGGCAGGAAGTGGAGACGACGACAACGATGAAGTGGTGATATTCATAGACGAAGGAAACCAAGCCGAAGCCAATGCCATTCAAGACGGTATGTTGCATGCAATAGTTTATGCACTCGAAGCACCTTCCCAACAAACACAAGTTGGAAGTGTGCAGTGTTGAAGTGTCACCCCGTATTTAATAGGAAACATTCGAGGATACACTATCGCAACGTAACGTTCGTCAGGGTGACAGAATACTAATGACGCAGAGGCGGTGGAGTTTGGAGAAAGTCGAGGTAAAAGACGGAGGCGTGTTAGTAGTGTCAAGTGGCTGGAGACTTGTTGGACTTCGGAGTTGTTATGCATGCAGATTTTGTTCTTATTAATAGCTTTCGATTTGTCCCTAAGCTTGAGTTTCTGTAAGATTATGCTAACAGTTGAGTGAGCAGACACTTGTGCTTGACGGATTTTGCTTTGAAAACACTTCTTTGTCACAAAAATTAGTTCGAGTTATTGAAATGAATTGTCAGATTCGGGAACAAGAGTCATTTTAAAACTGGTTGTCAAAGTTTTATGTTTTAGAAACTAAACATGGCATGCATCTGTTACAAAGTTTATGTCCCAAGTTAGATGAACAACTTTTCGGGTTGGTTTATTTCGGTTTTTATCGATAGACTTACAAATTGTATTTTTTAAGGAATTGATAAACTTGAAAATGATCGTCTTAAAGTTGGCAGCATTTGCACAGTAGGGTTTAGGTCTAAAATTTATGTCGATGATGCGTTTTTAATGTATTTAAAGCCATTTAAGTTCACTGGCTCTAAAATGAGTGATACAAAATTGCTTTTGAAGTTGCTGTGTCAATCTGTTTCTCGCATTATACATTAAAATTATGGTGTTCCACAAGGGAGTGTACTAGGACCGATACTGTTTTTCTTCTAACCAGTTGATATGTTAAAACTTTGATAACTGTTATAACTGTCATATTTCTGTAGCTATCTAGTTGTCAAATTATTCAGCAAGTGTCGAAATTCTGACTAATATGAAACATAAGTAAGTCTCCGTGTTGACTTCAGTCTGAAGGCAATTCGTTGCACCTGTTTGAAGATTATAAGAGTAATTAAAATTTTTTGGCCTTTATGTCACCAACCAGACAGAGGCTATAGATGTCAGTCAAATCGATGTTGATCAACCAAATTGGCCGTCATTAGAGAGTCACCCTGGCTTATTTTGAATTAGATATGCGCCTCCATCTGTGTAAGACTATTTTGGAGTAAAAAACCACAGACAGTGTCAAATAATTTGGTGTCCACAACTGGGCGGCATCATGGGACCCTATATAAAAAAAAAAAATGAGAAAACTCACATCTCTAACGTCATTTACAAACGTGCTAATGGATTTTATTCTAAAAATCAGACTTAACTAACAATTCAACCATTTTGAATGTGCTGGAAACCTTTTTGTCGAAACTGAGTCATTTAAAGTTGAACTTCATGAAATAGAACCAATAGAAGACCATCTTCAAAGCTGCTTCCAGGGTTAGGTTCTATAAGGAATATTTCCAAGTTTTAAAAATGCTGGAAATTTAAACTGTGCCTGAAGGAAACTTCAACTTAACTAGTTAAATAAACTGAAGATTAGAAATGCATTTTGACACATTAAGACAGATTCGAGCTGAATCTTACACTCTGATAAAAATGTTTTTGACGTATATATTAAGGTCTCTTTTTTAGGTAGTACTACTTATAAGAACCAAATATGTACATAACCTAAAACCAAAAAGACCTATTTTCGAGAGAGTAAAACACCCAATTTGGCCTACATTCTGCGCTCTTTCCATGAGAGTATTTTTAATCAAAGCTGATAATTCTTCCAAAACACACGTAACATAGTTTTCAAAGACATTTAAAAAAAAGACACACAGTATATACCCAAAGGTATTTGTGATACACTATTTTATCCTTAAAACCCCATCTCAAAAGAACATGTCAAGGACTAAAAATCCTGTCAAATCTCAAAGCAAAGCAAAGCAGTGAAAGTCTGACTGACACAAATTTTTAATCGTTTTTTCGTTTCAAGGTAAACAAAAAAAAAAAAAAAACGTTACCAACATAAACCTCTTCGAAATTAGAACACGCTGAAATTAAAGTCGAATGTTTGTATCTTTCGCTATCTTAATTTTTTCCCATTTAGCTCAAAAGATTAAATCCTAAATTTAACGAGCATTAAAACACACACTAACACGAAGGTAATGTGATGGGGATAAAATCTGTGGAAGGTATCCTTGAGTGAGATTTTTTTTTTCTCTTTTTCGTTTATCCTGACATTATAGGAAATGGCGAAACATTAGACGACACCTTCGAGACGATAAATTTCCAATTAAACTAGTCCATAGGAAAATATTGGCTTTCCCAAGGCGACTGATTTATTTCTGATTCTGACTATTTCCGCTTTTCTTTCTGGGAAGTGTACGAGCACGAGAGTATCCCTCTTTTCTTCCCCCCTCAAACCACAATTTACCCAAACCATTGAATCATTTATAAATCCCCAAATGGGAAAAAGGAAAATACGTGCAGAGCAATAAATATGTAAACAGTGCGTTGTGTTTATCGATTTTCCATCGCAGCTTTTAGCCAATTAATGAGAATCAAAATAAGTATCGGAGAGAAGAATATCCTTTTACAAATGATGTCCTTGACTTATTCAAATGTCAATCTAAATATTTATCTTTGAATGATGATGAATGATGAGATGGGATAACGAAGGTAGGTAGATACAAAATGTGGTTCAAATAAAAAAAAACAAATTAAATTTTAATAAATTCAAGGACGATATGAACGAGGATGATGACAAGGACGAGGAAGACCATACTGGCTGTGGCTTTTACCATTTGTTATGCGATGTTGCCAAATTTTATTCAATATATGAGAAAAAGTCCTTGAAAGCTCTCCTTCAAAATTGAGTACACCTACACATCACACTCACACAATGTATAGAGACCTTTCGACAAAAAAACAAGAAAGAGAAAAAGTCAAATTTGGGAAGAATAACAGATAAACAGAGGCGAAAAAAGGAGCAGAACAGCATCGTCCTTCGTCCATCTCAGATATTTCCGAGCTCATTGGAGTACAAAAAAAAAAATATATAAAGAAGGAACTGGAAGCAAAAAAAAACGGAATATGATATCCTTTTTTTGTGTGGGTTGTTGAACTTAAAGTCATTTTGTGATTGTGCCGCTTTATGCAATTCCCCATGCGATGCATCCCATTCCGCGTTTCATGTAAAAATACAAATTGGCGCAAAATTTAACAACCTACCGGATGTTTAAATTATTGCAAATGGCGTCTTACGTCAGTCATGTATTTGACATTTGTAAAATAGACAGCTCGTCAAAGCCATTCCAGATCTCAACTACGAAGAGGACGATTCCAAAATCAACAGAAGCAAACTTAAGTGGTTAAACGTCAAAAAGCAAAAGAGCCATTAGGGTAGACTTCATTTTGTCAAAATTGGATGAGCGGATGAGGATGAGAAAATGTGGCGGCAAAATCATAGAAATACCATAAAACAGGGACAGTTGTATATCAACGCATTTGACAACCACTTGACAGATGTCGTCCTTTTTTTGCCCCACCTTATACATCCTTACGTATTTGAGTATGTTCAAATAAATCTCCGAAACAAGTCATCCAACAAAAGTTGGAATGCAAATTCCATAAACTACTGTTGCGATGGAATTTCCATTGAAATATATTTATGAAAATGACTGCACACCCCTAGATCCTGGCTAGACACATTCATGTATTGTGCATGTGTGTATATGTATGTATAAACCCTTGTACCAGGATATGGTATACTATATGTGGCGTTTAACACTTTTAAGATGAATGCATATGAAAAGGATTTTCCTCCTTATAGTAGCAAAGGACACACATTGAATGGATGGATAGTGTTTTGTTGTTTTGTATTTGTTTTTTTTTTTTTTTTTGGAAAAGATGGTTCAGAAATTTTCCAATTTAACGCGATGTATTCATTCCCTAGAAGTGCTGCACTCAGAAAATCGTCCTGCGTCCTACGTCCTGGTGAATTGCTATACAGAGAGAAGTCAGAACAGAACTGTTGCTTGATGCTTGAATCCTGTTTTTTTTTGTTGTTGGTGTTGTTTTCTTCTGTTTCTGAAATATTATGAGATGGCTGGTTAGATACATTCTCTGATGGGATATTGTGTATTTCCTTGTTAGTGTGTGTTTGTGTTTTTCCTTTTATATCCAAGAGAAGAAAAGTTGTTAACCTTACTGTGTATATGTATACACACTTTGTTGTATAGTTTGAAAAGGATGTTATCGAAACAAAACAACAACAGGCGAGTATACACATTCATATGAGTAAACATACATACATATGTACACTCAGAGAAAAAATACCATAAATTCAATGGGAATACCATTGTTTCAATGGTTTTTTACTATTAAAATTAGTCAATAGGGTGTGTACCATTATTTCAATAGTTTTGATACTATTAATTTAATGGTATGTTTGTACTATTGATATAATAGTTAAATACTATAGAAGTAATAGTGTGTACCATTCAAAAAAGTATTTTAATGGGACGCGCAGTATTGAAAATCTATGGTATGTCCCCATTAAATCAATAGTATAACACCATTGCTTAGTTTCGAAATTCGAACACATTATCGAATTTCGAATACAATGTGATAGTATTTCACTATTAATTTGATAGTATAACACTATTGATTTAATGGTATAATACCATTGATTTAATGGTATAATTCGATTGATTTAATGGTATAATACTATTGATTTAACAAAATGGTATTATTGATTTAATGGGATAATACTATTGACTCAATAGTATAGTACTATTGATTCAATAGTATAACACTATCCATTTAATAGTACATTACCATTGATCTAATAGTACTGTACTATTACTTTAATAGTTCTGTACTATTACTTTAATAGTACTGTACTATTACTTTAATAGTTAAGTACTATTAATTCAATAGTATAGTACCATTGAATTAATATGTACCTATGTAGTACTATTGATTTAATGGTATATACTGTAGAACCATTGATTTAATAGTTTTTAAAGCTGAAAAAATAGAACATCTATAAATTTGTTAGCTCTTGATTCATATTTATCTGTGCATTTGTATGCATAATCTTACCTTTTCAAGATGAAACGTCTTCCATAGCCTTTAGTCTCATATGAAAAATAAAAAAGTATTTAAAATACATTACATTAACAATCAATTTATTTATTTTTCATTTCTATTTACACTTTTGTAGACTTAAAATACTTTACATACATTTTTAAAGATAACAATTTTTTTCATATTAACATGAATACAAACTTTTTACAATATCATTTTTTTTAATTAAATAACTAAAAAATGATTTGAATGCATTAATTCTTTCGTCTCTTTTGTTCTTCAATATATCCGAGGTTACTCCGAAGTCCCAGGTATCCATGGTAACTAAAAATCAAAATAAAAAAATAGGAATTAATACTCATCACTTAAATGGGATAAACTACTGTAATCTTAAGATGATTAGATGAATACAATAAAAATCTAACGGGACTTGAATGTAATTTTGAACGTGTTTTTTAATATTAATTTAGGGAATTTAAAAACATACAAAACTATAGTTCACTATTATACTTTATTATTACTTAACAATTTTTATAGACGTACCAGATTTGAAACGACTTTCAATTTAATAATTTCGTTTTGAACTTCACACTTTTCTCACACTCAGTTAAATAAATTCAAATATTTTGGCGACCGCACTCGAGGACAGTAGCAAAACAACTGGCAAAGTTTTTACCAATCAAAAATTGTAAAACAAAATCTTAGAGCTTTAATGGTCTATACTATTAAAACAATCAGAAATACTATAAAAGTAGAGGGACGCTACTATTAGCAGTGCTACAAAAATTCTTACTTTAATGGGATCTACTATTATAATGGAATGAATACTATAAAAATGTAACGGGACTTGAATTCCATTTGAAATGTATTTTTAATACTATTTTATGGAATTGAAAAATTATCGGGGAAAACTAAAATTCACTATAACGTATTCGAAAATAATTTATGAAACATTCCAAATTTGAAAGATCATACAATTTTTTAATTTTTTTAACTATAAAATTCTTTAAAATCATATGCTAAATGTTTGTTTTTATCGCTGATTGTAATGAAGGACTGCAGAAAACACTTGATTATGGAAAAGTTTTTACTTGGCAAAATTATTAAAATCTCAGTTTTAATGGGAAATACTATTGAACTAATGAGGTACTACTATTACCAAGCCGGCAAAATATAAATTTCAATAGGATATCCTATTATTCCTCTTAAGTTATGCGATATATACTTTGCAAAACTAACGGATGTTTTCTAAATTCTAAATGAACACGTGGCATTTCTCAAAAAAATGTCGATTTGTGCAAAAAATACCCAAATATTTGGATTTCTGATTTTATCAAGAGTTTCATGAATTGTATTTTTAAAGTTAAAATTTAAAATTTTCTTTAACAACATTAAAAGAAAAACAGCTTAAAATTAAAACTACTTTTTCTTCAAAACCCAAAATATTATGCAAATGTAGATACAACTTCGCAATAGTTTTATTTCCTGACACATTTTTTACCCGGTATATTTTTTGGCTTTACTTTTTACTTTTAGGTATTTTAACAGAATATGAGAATTATTTTATGAAAAGATTAAAATTTTCTATAAAAATACTTACATAAGTGCTAGGATTATGTTTTAAACTAAAACTAAACTATGTTATGCGATGCAATGTATAAAATTGTATAAGCATAAGTAAAATAATCATAAGATAATTATTATATATAAAATTAAACAAAATCTTACTTACCTTAATAAAATACATCACGTTTTGTATCATCATTTAACTTCACACACATAACTTTTAACTTATACATTTTTTTATTTAAATAACTTAGAAGTTTTTAAGAGTTCAAATAAATGTCAGCCAATTTTTGTTTTTATAAAGTTGAATTGTTTGTTTTTGGTAAAATATTTGAGGTATATAGGGTACCAATGCTGTCAGAAACACGATAGCTTAATATTTATGTACAAAAAATATGCTAAACACATTTATTTAACTAGGTATAGCATAGTGAAAATCAACTTTGTAGGTAATAACTCGGAAAATATTTTACTATCTTTCTTATACAATTAGATTTTAATTTTTTTGTTCTTCAGTTCAAATAGCAATCGTATTTTTGATTTTTTTTAGTTTAATCATAATACATCGAGTATGTTGGTAAAAATAACAATAGAATCATATATTAATAATAGAAACAAAAATTTTATATATGCATTATAAATTAATAATTTTTCAAATCTTATACTTAATTTATCAAACTCACAAATCTCATTAAAACGTATGTTTTAATAGGGTCCACTATTATCCAATAAAATTTTCGAAATTAGGTTTAATTTAATAAGACGATACTATAAAAAATATAGTACATACTATAAGCTTCAATATGACAAATCTTATTAAATCGTGTATTTTAATGGGATGCATTATTAACCAGTGTATTTTTCGAAATTGGGTTCTATTTACCTTACATATTATAGTACGTACTATAAATACCAATGGTAGGCATTATTAAAAGTGTAGATTTTTAATAGTATGGATACTATTAAATTTGTATAGTACTCAACTATTAAAATTATGGTACTTGTTATAAGATATTA
Organism: Scaeva pyrastri; assembly: GCA_905146935.1. Lineage (NCBI taxonomy): Eukaryota > Metazoa > Arthropoda > Insecta > Diptera > Syrphidae > Scaeva > Scaeva pyrastri. The sequence continues at coordinate 8,420,651 of LR989929.1, read as the reverse complement.
ATGGTAAAAAACTATTAAAACGAAAGTATTTGTAATTAAATTAATAGTATGAGTCCCTTTAATTTCAATAGTTTCAAAACTATTGAAACAATAGTTTGAAAACCATTAATTTAATAGTAAATCTTATTAAAAAAGGCTTTTTTTAATCAATGGTCGTCCCATTGAGCAGTTATAGGATATTTTTCTCTGAGTGTATGTGTATATGTAAAAATGGGATTTCTGAAAGGGATAGATAATAATGATAACAGAAAAAAAAATTGTTTCCTTGGGATAAATTAATATCATATAGGGAAGATGCCTTTTATGATTTTTTCTTATACTATTTAGTATGTGTGTATGCACTCGCATGTATTTATTATCCTTATCAGCTTTGGGAGTAGGCTATTTACTTGACAGCTGGACTTTAGTGACTCGTTAAAGTGCCTTAAGCTGTCATGGTACTTCCCAGAAAATACATACTGATGTTTTCAGGGTATTTCATAGACATGCAACAACATTTAATAGAAACAAAATAATCAGGGCTTTCCAATAATAGGTTTAATGTTAAATCAGTACAAAAAGTGAAACTGATGGGGGAGAATTACATTTTCTGGAAGAATTAATTATGTGAAGAATCAAAACCACATGTGTTGCTCAAAATCAACTAAGAATTTTCTGTAAAGACTCGAAGTGTTGATAAAAGCAGAGGTTTTTTGATGAATCTTCTACCATATTTACAGACTTAGGTCTCAAGACTAATAAAATTAAGTTAACACAAGAACTCAAATCTGTCGATCAGCCGACTGGGTCCTTGAAATTCATCAAAATAATCCAGAATTACATATATTGAAAAATCATCTTCAGAACTGTTCATCCATCATTGGGAAATCCAAGAATGATTGTTGAATAGCCTTTCGATTATTATAAACGTGTTATTGTCCGACAGATGGCGCTACGTGTGAAAAAGCAACGTATTAATCGAAAATTCGCAAGAAAATTTTCCTGACCTGATTATTTCACGAAGAGCTGATCAAGATGGGTCTGTTCTAAAGTGATCCTAAACACTTTTAAGTCCTTAAATTTTATATTCGTGAAGTAATCAAGAACATACAGTTGGTATCGATAATGGGAAAATAAGTTTGCCAAGGGACCAAGGCAATAATTTTTCAACTGTGTGATTTTTTAAAATATTTTGTTTACTATAGTGCTTCTATATTTCTTTAAAAAAATGATTTAAAAACTTAAACCAAAAAATTGTGCATTTATTACGACCTTTGAAAAGTTTAAGTCCTCCAAGTTCCACTTTTCCATATTTTGTCACAAAGTTTTACTAAGTTGATGATCCAGTAAAAGTAGCTTAAGTAAAAGTTTACCTTATGTACTAGTTCTTATCCTTCGAAATTGAGTCTTTTCAAAGTTCTAGACTTCAATTAGTTTAAATTTCCAGTTTAACTCGAGAACAAACTATTTTCAACTTGTTTCTTACAGGTACAAGTATAATAACACTTATCAGTAAAATTGCAAGCTAAAGTTCCTCATTATAATTTTTGTTTGCGTAATGGTCTTTTTACAACTTCTTGGCAATATCTCTTGCCTCTTACCGGCACATACATATAAAACGTACATACAATACATTGTTACGCGTCATAATAATGAATTCAAACTCAACAGACATTATGGATACTATCATCTAACCGACCGAATCACCAAACCATCAACAATACCATAACGACGACGACGATGATGAACGACCACGACGACGAAGCGAAGAAAACGACTTCGGTGATGGTTACATAAGGATGCGATATCCTTTAATTTCCTTCTACTTGGATACATTCATCCTTCTTATGGCAAATAATATGACTCTTCAGTCATACATAAAAAAAAGAAAAGAGAAAAACTCACTCTTTCTTGAAATCTTATTGAAGTTTCTCCGGTTCTGATGTGTGGAGGTATTCTTAGACGCATTCATATCTTAACCTACAACTACAACACTGACTGATTTTGGCCCTGAGGACTTTAATATTGCTTTTTAAAAAACATACGTTCAAACACACATGTACATACATATTTTATACAGTAGTGTGTAAAAAATGCTCTTAGTTTATAAACTTTTTTTGTAAAGACAATATTTTGTTTCAATAATTTTTGTTGACAAAAAAAATGTCATTGAAATACTTTCTGAGACTCAAGGATTTAAAAAACAAAAACAAATGCATTTTGGATTTTTCGAGAATTTTCTGTCAACGTGCTTTCGCAAAAAAGGGCAAGGCTGCATCTTTGGACCATTATTTTTATATTTTACTTTTTTTGAAAAATTAAAAAGTGTGCAAAAGTTCTTGATAAAAAAAAGACAAAACGATATCGGACAAGGGACCAATATCTTTACTTTGTTTGATTTTGTATTCAATCGTTTTTGATATCTTCACTCAAAATAACCTTACATTTTTTATAAAAATAATTCTCTTCCTTAAAATCTCTGTAAAATGATGTAATTTGTCAATTTTTTTTCTGTCAGTATTGTACATCAACTTACAGCACCCAAAACGTCAATACAGAGGCTGTGACTTTTCCTGCAAAAAGTACATTTCTCTATTTTCTATGTTTGCAGACAAAATATCATACATCAATGTATATGTGTGCGTGAGAGAAAAGCACGACTCTCCCACACAATACAGAATAACAATATACAGACGAGGTATACCGTTGAAAAAGAGTTTTGGTTTCTATCATCCGTTATTTGATTCAGTTAACTGAGCACAGTTTAAGCAGAATATTCCTGTGCACTGTGCAGATTCTCATATACATATCTGTTCACCACACAAACGGGCGACTGAGGGCGGTGGAGGGTGGAGTTGTTTTGTATCCTGTTGTGTGTGTGTTTTGGTTTTGAATGTGATTGTATAATGATGTTTTCATCCTTTGTTTGTATTGGTTTATGCATGTATACTCTGACTTCTTTGCTCTCTCCTACTATACTCGTATCATCGTATGTCCTTTTCGTCCTTTGTCGACGACCGACGACGACGAAACAATTGAATACCATTATTTGTTTACCACACCAACCGAATGTGTCTGCATATTTTATGGCAAGCTTTTGGGACTTCATACAAAACACCGAACCGCCTCGGGAACAAGGATCAAGATTCATGTTAATGGCGTCCTTTGTGTTGTATAGGTATATGCCGCATGGTAAACAAACACTGGAATGGAATTTATTACATGCGTTAGTATGTATAATGAGGTAAACTGTAGGGCCACTAGGGTCTTAAAAAGGGATACCAGAGGCATTTCAAATCTCTGCGTTCTTGGAGTTTTTCGTCCTTTGATAAAATAAAAAAGGGTGGTCAGTCCAATGTCCATCATGTTTTCTTCAATCCAATAATAATAATTCTTTCGTTGCTTTTTTTTTATTATTATTTTACAAGGGAACTCATTTATTTTCTTTTTATCTTTGCGAATGAAGGATCGACGATGTCGACGACGACGTAAGGACCTTCTTTAGAGTTTTCTTATGGTGGAACAATAACTTTTCCTTTATTATCCTGTCAAAGTCAGGCTCTGGCAAGACGGTAGGTAGAAAGTATTTGAATAAGCGGAAGGAGAAAGATGACGTCGGTAGGTTGGCGGTCAGGAAGTCTTATGTCAAAGAAAACAGGACACTCACAGACAAATTCATATATCCTTATGCATATTCCGAAAGGAGAGAAAGTTCTTCTAACTCGACGAGCGACCGACGACGACGCAGCAGAATACTACGAGGATAAACAAATGGCAATGACTTTTCTACGTGCCACTCTCGTATCTAGGATAAAATTGTTTATGATCCTTTTTTTTTGTCTGGATGTTCGTAGGTGTACTAGGGAGGTATTTCAAAGGGGGAATTGGATAAGGATATACTCGTATACGAAGTTTTTCTTTTTTGTTCACTTCCTTAAGAGACCGTTAGGGACTCGAGCGGGAGTCCTATGGCGGACGCAGTATAAAAAGAAATGATTTTGAATACCAATGAGACAGGATGTTGTTTATGTGTATCTTTATTTGGAAGGACATCAGTGGCATATCGATGTTTAGTTTTTTTTTTAGTTTTTCTTTTTTTGTCTGGAATTATTTCAAGGAAAATTAGGTTAACGGACCGGACAAGAGGTGCTTTGCTGACAAATGGTTCGGAATAAGGCCATAATATGCATCCATAGGGAATATGTTGGAATTTCTTTGGTTAAGTTTTTTTGTTGTTGTTTGTTTCTGTACATGGTTAAAGTTTTGTTATTTCCTTTGGGAATGATTTTATGTGCGTAGGTGCTTTTCTACGAATCTTTATATCGGAATTGATTTGTTAGTTTTGTTTGGAACTTTTTTTTCTTCTTCTTCTGGACGATGTGTTGCGCTTGACTTCTGAAAGTTGCCGGATTGATCTTAAAGTTGGGTGAAAGAAATTCAAATTCAATTTGATGAATGGATAAAGTTTTGTGGAAATCCGAAATGAAGATACCAAGGAAACGATGGAAGAAATTAGGTGAGAAAAAGTTTGTAGTAAATTAAAGATATTTAAACGAAGATAAAGTATTTCGTAATTGAGAATTGGTTCCATCATGTTTAAAGGCAATGATGAAAAAGTGTTTCAATATCTTCTCTTTAACTTCCGTTCTTTCAGGATAGATATGATAAAATTCTATTACTTTAAATAAAACAACTTCTTAAAGTCCAGAAACCGAGGGAACGAAAATCTTCCCTTCCAACATTAGTATGTACCCCTTTATTTTAAAGGTTTGTATTTTAAAGAACAATCATTACCAAAGAACCGTTATCATTATTCAAAATAAAGATAAACATTTCATCAAGAACAAATAAAAAATAAAAAAAAGGGTTAAATCTTCTATTCTATTCCCCCATCTGAGCAAAATAAAACCCTCCTCAGAATAGATCTTTTTTTAAGTCGAATAGATTTCCCATTTGTACCATTTTCTTTAACAAAAAGACCTTTCAAATGGGATTCCACTACTACATATTTCCAAAAGTCAAAGTTCTCCAACCCTCCTACCCCCGCCCATTTCGAAGAATTTATTTTCAAAAGTTTTGATAAAAAGCACAAGATAAAATGAGAAATGAATAAAATCGAAAAAAACAAAAAAACTCTTTCCTGTTACTTCCCATTTTCCTAATTTGAATTTGAAATAGTTACTTTTTCGTTCCATTTCAATGCTCTAATGTCCTTTTTTGCATATAGATAGATAGATATACCCAAATAAGGACATTGAATGGAAGTATGTACTCGTATGTGTGTGAATTAAAATGACTTCCTTATTTTTAGTCGAATAGACAATAAAAACCATTTCAACTAATGTGTACCTGATATCCACTAGGACTATGTACGTATGTATGGTATGTATATAAAGCTGGAACAAATGAGGAAATTATCCAATTGCAATAATACAATGGATGGCATCCTGTGGAGAGTAAATTTTGCACATTTTTCTGACTTTTATAGTTGGCCTAGTTTTGGGTCACTTGAATGCACAAATACTTACTCCACATTATTATTTCAGTAACCTGGCTTGCATAGTATGCTCCTGCTTTTACTCGTATAGTCCTGGCTGCTGCTATTTTCCTTAACTGGTAGATGGGAGATAGATGTTCATTATGGTCTGGTGAGTGTTCAACATTTTCTATGTTCTGATGTTGCATTCATAGGGACAATCGTCGTATACCTTTATGCTATACAAACACTCAGGATAATGTGCAGTCTAATGTCTGATAAGAAATAATATTGCAAGGACGAAAAAAAAAAAATAGAACAAATATTTGAGTGTGGTGAATTTCGCCAAATTCATCAAACTACCTGAGTTATAGAGAAACTAATATGTGAAACTAAAGAGTCCCTCATGGTAGGCACTTAAGACCACTTCTTTTTATTTTATTTCAAAAATATGGCATCGTTAATTGGAACTTATATTTACTGAATTTATTGCAATTTTCTAGACGTTATGTGAACCTAATAACAAAAATGGAGTTTAAGGGATTTTTGAATTGAAACTGAAACTCTCATTGTGAAATTCATAATTTTCAAACAAACACGATATAAAAGCTCGAGTGCTATAGTAAGAGAATGAAAACTTCTCTATGGCAAACGTCATCCAGTTAATGGTGCTGCAAATGCAACAACAACAACAATAACAACAAAAACGACGACTGAAAAAAAATAGCAACAGCATCCCAACATCATTAAATGGAGTTCTGATCCGGAAGCAGATCCGGCATTGCGATTCCTGTAAAAAGAATGGATAAATATGCGAAGCCCTGTGTTTTGTTGTGACAACACAACACAAAACGGCAAAAGGAGGGAAAACATCGAAAACTACATCCAACTGGAGAATGGCCAGAAATGAACAGCACACAGAGTTCCCAGTCTATATAGTGCCTAGTACCTACCTACTCGTGGTGGTAGAGTAGCAAAAAAAAAATGAAACATCCACAAAGCCAGGAAAACTAGATGACAACAGAAGGAGCCAGCAAACAAGCGTGGATGACCTAAAAAACAGGGTTACAATTCACCTTAATCCATGTATCCTCTGCACCGACCCTCACCTCACCTCACTTCACTTCAACCCAACCCAACCCAACTCGATTCAACTCAACCCAACTAAACCCACCGCAGCACAACTCATCCCATCTGCTTTGTTCAACCCCAGCTCTAAAGCTCTGTTTGTTTGCTTCTTCATCTCTCTCTTATTTTATTTTTTTTTTTGTATTTTTTTCAAGAACTCATCTCATCTCATTTCAGGATCCATCTGAGTGAAGCAGGAATGAGTAACGGTAACGGATTGAGGCGAAATATTATATAAACTCTGTTGCTACCTGGTGTCCTAGTTTCCTTTAGTTGGTTTACGGTATATTATTTATGGCCCGGTACCCTAAATGGTCGTCCGCACTAAACATTTATTTGTCCGCTCGTTCAGTTGAAAAAAAAAACACAAAAAAATACTCACTGAATAGAAAGCAGCAACTGTCAAAAAGAAACTATTTTGCCGACGGGAGTTTTTCCTTCCATCATCATGAGTGTGTTGGTATAAGGATTTTGTCAAATAGACTTAAAGAAAAATTCATATACGTATGTAGAGTCCTTCCTAGGCCATAAGCTTAGAAAAAAAAAAACATTAAAAAAACATCTTTTGTTCGGTTTTTGATGAGGAATGTTATAAAGCTGGAATTTTGTGAAGATGAAAAGAATTTAAAGAGTCTAGGTTGTGTTGAATTTGCATTGGTTAGACTTATGTTGCCTTGAAGGCACCAACACAATTTAACCAACACAACTGCTCGGTTTACCTTATCTATAGAGAAGCTGAGTAAATAATGAATTTGAATTGAATGATGCAAATGAGAAATGAGTAAAAAAAAAACAAAATGAACGACTTAGAAATGTATTACAATTTCGAATCATGAATAAACTGTTATAGGTCACTTGAATTTTGATTTATTTTCAAAATGCAAAGAAGGACATTCATCCTTGCTTTTTTTTAAAAAAAAAAGGTTTTGCTCTAGAATATGCGCAAATAAGTCTTGCGGGATGTAAATCATTGAACTTTCATCGTGTTTAAAATTGTAAGGTTGAATTTTTCTATCCGAGATTGTAAAGGATTTAATTTTTAAGCCCGAGTCAAGTTTTGAAAGTAGATTTTATCTAATTTAATGGGTTTCATGTTGATCACTTTGAGGGCTCTCTAACTTGGTTGTAAGGGCTCTAAAGGATTATGTTGATCTTTGAAGACCTTAAGAAATCTACAGAACGCCCGATAACACTTTAAAATTTTGAAATTAGGTGGTCAAGGCCTAGCCGGCTCAAACTGTAAATCTTATACAAAATCTCAAAACTTTTCATACCATGCATACCATAGGGTTTGAAATATTCAATTGCAGTACTTCAGCTCGAGCAAAATTCAACATACAAGCGTCCCTCATTGTACCAATTTCACATTTGAAAGCCATACGCCTCCAATGTCAAACAGCGTCTTAAATACCGTTCTTCAATTTTAATATAATAGCTGTGTTTTATTCACTGCTGGGTAGCTAGCACGGAAAAACTTCCCTAGGTAAACAACAACAATTTTTATTGATTGCGAAAAGGAAGCCAGCAAAAATAATGACAGCTGTGCTGCTGATATTTTCAAAGTCAGTTTGATCGTTTTATTTACTTAAGTGCTGCATTAGCTATATGGCAGTTAATAAAACACAGCTAATATTAAAATCGAACATCTACTTTGACTACATTTACTTCAAAAATAGTTGAGACCAAACAAATTCATAAGACGTCACTGTCAAATTTACTGCAATCCAATCGTAAAAACTGCGATGTTTATGTTGAGTTTCGATTTTAAGAGACTCAAAATAAATTTACTGCATTTTGTGGAGTTTTCAACATTCCATAATATGATAATATGTACCAGGAATGTCAATGTATTCACAGTTTCAAAAAACGATCAATAAAACCGTTAAACAGCTATTACATTCCACATCAGTATCAGTAATTTCCAAATTTAGCCACCCTCTAGAAGACCCTCTATCAGCTAATTCACCTTAAAATAAATCTTGTCTACCACAGAAGCAACCTAATTTTAAACTAATAGCTCCCTAATTTCCGTAAAAAGTCTTCCTTCCCTCCAAAAGAAGCCATATTCAACAACAACTATCACACAATCAAATCGAATTAAATGGAACAACCCAATGTGCAATAAAAGTCAAGATTTTTATTTTCATTAATTTTTCAAAATACTCCTCCCTTCCTCTTCTCTTATGTGTATATGTGTATGTATGTATTATGTGTGTTAGTGCCTGCCTCATATTGTTCCACAACAATGTCATATGTCCAACTGTCAACGAACCCCTGATAGAAGCTGCTTCGGTTATAAATCATTTCAAAACACTCTCGGTTCTCATATCTTCAGATTCTAGTACTCACAGCCGCCCAGACCTATCCCATATAGAAAATATGCTACAACTCGATGTCGACCGCCAAATTCCCTGATGAACATCTTCTCTTCAATCTTGAAATATTTTAGTCATTTATCTAAAGAAGTCAAGCAGATACGACGAATGAATATGTGCTGTCTTGCCTGTGCCTGAGTCTGTCTTTCACCCTCATTTCGAAAAATGTTCCAAAAATAGGATAAACATCTGAGAGCATTGCATTTTTGTCCTAATGAGCGCGCTGGGCTTGGGTGTCATTGTTGTTGCTGTCAAAAAAGGCATTCAAAAATTGAAATATCTTCGAACCGAAACCGAACATCCTCTCGTTTAGTTATATACGGTGACGTCGAGGATGCAAAGGATGTTTTTTTTGTCGTTTGTTGTTGTTTTTTTTTTCCTTGAAAGGAAGGTCGTAATTATTTATTTTCGGTCCTGAAGAGCATCCTGAAATAATCACATCATTGCGCCGGATGTCATAAGCAGCAGCAACAGCGTCTGCAGTCATCAGAATTCGTCTATTATCGCGGTCTTGATCATCAAGGCGGATGATTGATGGCATGAAGTGGTTTTGGTGATTTCTCTACAAAGTCCTTCATCATCAAAAAACTTCATTAGCTTTGAAATACAAGGTATTGAAATAATACCAGTGGATTTGAAGAAGGGGAAAATGATGAAGCCTCAAATCAGTTGTAACTCAATTACATTGAGGCAGACCACGGTTTCGTCGAGGCAGAGGTGTCAACCCTTCTTCTTCGTTCAGTTGACCACATTAAAGGCAATCACTTCGATATAGGCAAACGTGACGTTACGTGTTGTCGTAACGGTGACGATGACGTTGACGTTGACAGACCCTTTTAATACAAATATATGCTATTTTCCCATTCTCTCTTTCTATCTCCCTCTCTCTTCGAACGTTCATATATTGAGAAATTAATTCAGACTGGGTGTAGAAGTGAAAGAGGGTTAATATTATAATATGATGTGTGTATTTGCAAATGAACGCGTCGAACACACTTTCCCACTCGATTTATATGAACAGTCCGGGTAAATGTCACGTACATTGTGTCACTAGCAACATGACACTATACACACGAGTGCATTCAGTGCACGATGCGGTTTTATTATGTCAAAATGCAAATGCAAATGCAAAATACTCTCCAAAGTGCATTCACCACCACACACATTGAAAATAAAAAAATGACAAGCACTATGCGTACGTTGCGTCGTCGTGCGTCGTGTACTGTAAATCAGGAAATCCACTTGCAGTTTATTTTGCATTTATTTTAATAAGGTTTTCATTGCCTTCATTCCCTTTCCCGTTTCCTTGAATTAAAATGAATAAATCGTGCAATCATCCCTTTTTTCACTTTGCTTTTGTTTAAAATCAGGAAAAGCAGTTCTGCGCTGCTGTATTCGTCCTCGTCCTCGTACAGCGTTAAACAAAGGACACTTATAACATAACAGATGCTCATAATTTTAAGGAATAAGTAAAATAAATATTTTCTGATAGAATAATAATCAATGTTTGGAAGGGGGAATGGGGGATGTAAGTAGAACGGGGTAAAACACTTAAAGACGAATTATAACGACAAAATAAACAAAAGAACAAATACTGGCCCGAGGAGGGTAACTTGTGGAACATCAGTTTAATCTTTGGTGCTTATACAAACAAAGGGTGGTGTAAACTACACCAGATTGCTGATTAGGCTTTGGAAAAGTGTTGATTTATGTTATCCCTTTAAAATGTTGGTCCCCATATAGAAGAGGGTTACAGAAGGAGACGAAATAAGGTGTAGAAATAGAAAAAACATAGACAAACGAAGAAAGAGTTTAAGAAAAATGTATAAACATATTTCGAGTAAAATGAAGTTACTATTATAGCCGTGTTTTTTTGGTTACTGAACATGGTACTTTGCAAAATTTTACATAAAAAACAACAACAACAACGGATTAGTGAACAAAAATGAGGCAGTAGAAAGTAGAAGTATTTGAATGAAAATAAAGTTTCGGATTTCGAAGTGTAGGGGGCAGTTAAGTGGTCAGAAAGATAAATAAGTGTTGGCAGACTTGAGGGTGTGTTCGTTTAGTTTTTGTTTATACCTAGTCTGCAATTCAAAATGCAAAGGTTTCGCAGAATGAAAATATTTAAAACATATATTTATTAAAGTTTTAAATTTACTTAGTCAGAAAAATGATTAAACAATAAAACAAAGTTTCTTTTAAAATTGGAAGCAAAGCAGTTTTTATTAATTATACGTTGGATTACATTTTTTTTCTATCATAAATTCCGGTCAATAAATTGGGTCAAAGTGAGCGTTCATTTACTGATCGTCATGTTCATGCGACTTGACAAACAATTGACAGTCCGAGGTTAAAATTTGAGACACTTGACAAGGTAAATTAAAACTGTAGATGGTTTCATCAAAGCAGCTTTTAAATAAAGTCAGAATCGAAGGAGTGGTTCACTTAGGCGTATGCGTACTTTTTTGAATCAAGTTTCTTTTGAGTTTTTTTCCTGTTCGAAAAGTCCCCCAACACCCTGTTTTCCATTGAGATTAGGGAAATGATTACTTTCACTCAACTTCTTTTAATTTGCCAAGCCAAGTTGAAATTTCCACACTCTCGTCGTGCGTCGGTCTGTTTTCAATTTAATTTTGGCCATAAATCCTTGAGGTAACTTTCCTCAGACAAAACAAAAGAAAAAACAAAAATCAATCAATACGTGTTTATTGCAAAAGTTTAAATCTAAATCAAGAAAATTTCTCTTAGATCTCGATTCGATTCTGCAGCAGTTAGCAGCTAGGGGCTCCTATAGCTATTAAGGCAATATGTGGCATCTGCAGCAGGAAAACCAATTCAACCATCTCATTATAGATTTGAAATTGGTTTTCCCCCCTCAATTCATCTCATGCATGTCGGTAGTTTTGTTTTTGTTTTTGGAATTTTATTTTATTTTCCCAAACATCACCGAATATGATTGGAAAAATTTGTCACGTTTTTCCTTTCATTGAACCATAAGGATATCTTCATGGTAACAACTTCTATGCTCTTGAAGTTTGTTTTTGGAGCTATACATAGAGACAACCAAATCGAACTTCGTTACGGTAGTTAATAATTTTCAAACGTAGCCATATCCTTTCCTTACATACTTGTAGTTGAATTTCCTTCGCGTTTCGCTCCCCTTTTCGTTGATATTTACCAACTGTGCACCTGGAAGGAGTTTTTATTTTCTTTTCCTTTTTCCTTATTCCTTTTCCATTTCTATATGCTCGTTTAGGAGTCGAAACCATTGCACCCGTCAAAGTATGAGTATATCTACAGACCATCAGGCCAAGGGAGAAGTGAGAGACCTACGCTACGTAATATCGATTTTCATTTTCAGTCTATGTCTAGTTATGCGAGTTTCAATTTCCTTTTTCATAGGTTTGTTTTTTTTTTCTCTTCATCACTTTTCTTCCTATTTTCCTTCTTTTTTCTTTTTGTTTGTTATTATTTTTCCCTAGGTAGTCGTATTTATGTCTGCTGGAACGAAGGTTACGGTATGTCTATAGGTTTAGGTGTATCCTTACCGAAAAATAATTTGCAGAATATGAAGAGCAACATGGGTGGAAAGCAATTTACATTAATTTCCAACAAGGACCTTTTCAACGTTACATGTACATGAACAATACAATACGTATGTATACCTTGAGTTTTAGGTATGTACGTAATGTAGAGCGGTTATGGAAAAATGCTCTTTGCCTTTGCTGTTGCCGTTTTTGAGAAAGCGAAAGCAGTTATCCCTTCAATTTTGGTTTATTCGTATTCAAAAAGAACCTAAAGACGATGTTAAGGATTTGTAAAAAAAAATGATACAAAAATATTTCTTATAGGTTTGTAACGTTTTCATTTTATCGTTCAATGTTTTCTATGTTTTTTCTATGTTGCTTTGGTATTTTAAGTTTGCCTGGAAAAAGAGTAAACAAATATAAATATTTGTGATTTATTAAGTCACGAAATGATGAAAATTTCATATTTGTCGTGCGATGTTTTCAATGTTTTTTTTGTCGTTTTAATAAATTTGTTTCCAGTCCATATAAACTCCTAAGTAATTTATCAATCTATGTATATCGTATCGCTAATTAGTTGAGCAATAACTGTGACGACCGTTAAATTGTCCTGCAATGTTTTCTATGTTTTTATTTCTGCTTTTTTAACATAGTCAGATTAAGAAGGTATCATCCACGTATATGTATAGTCTTAAATAATTAAAACCTCAATCAATTATGACTTATAAAATTTGATATAAAATTTGAAGTGTCTACTATGTTTTCTATGTTATTTGTTGTCTTTCTACAATATATCAAATACAATTTAGTAATGCGAGGTTATTAGTTTCATATTTTTTTATTTAATAGTGCTTGTTTTCTATGTTTTTTTTAATTGTATATCTTTAGTTATTCTATTTAAATCTTGTAAAGATATTCAAGAGAACATAGAAAACATAGAACAATGAAATTTGAATTAAAATACCTACATTACTGACTGATAAAATTGTTTATATATAAATCATTTAAATATAAGAAGTTTTGGCAAAATTGATGATAAAACTCATTTCAAAACGTTTACATTTTATTCCCGGAATAACTCAAAAAATATTAATTCTAGGGAAAAAATGTTATGATCAGAGTTGTAGAAAACTATATTTTTAGCAACTTGTGTTTAGCACACATCCCTCTAAAATTGAAAATAAAGGAATTAATTAAGAAAAAAATTTAATGTGGCGCCCAACGTGAGTCCAAAACATATCTTTACATCTCATTGCTAAAAAGAAGTCGATCTAAAATAACTTCCATGATTTAAATAAACAAATAAATGTTACATTCTACAAATTACGTCCAAGCCTTTGCGTTTGGACACAGAAAAACTCCTTCAGCAAGTCCTTCCAACTTAAATTCACCTTAAAGGACAGTAAACAAAATTCATTTCTCCACTCTTGTTCCTCTTCTAATCAACACATTCTCTTCTCAAAGGTTATTTTATTTTTAATGTTTTTTTTTTTCCTTTTTTTGTGTGGTTGAAGTCCTTTCCATTTTGTATGTGCACCTGTGGGTGGTGCTTTTGTTCAAGGACTTTTGTTTTTTTTTTGTTTGATTTCCTGCTTCACAATCGAATGGGCCACCTGTCTCCCACTATATGCGTTTGCTTTTGTATTTGATGTTTATTTTTGAGGACCGATGACGATGATGATGATGATGGTTGCAAAATCCCGACACAAAGCTAGAGGCAGAGGACCACCATCGCATCGCCATCTCGTCTGGGCTGGTCCTTTTTTTTTTTCATTCCCTTCTCAAGTTCATTCACAGTCATTTCAATTCGCTTAATTAACAAGAAAATTGTATTGAAGAGGATTTGACATTTATTTTTTGAGGGTGAATAACATATCAACAAGGATAAATGAGGAATTCCGTATTTCTTAGGAAATGTTTGTTTTTCTAAAATCGTATGCACTTGCGAGCATTTTTCGAAATCAAAATATTTGGCAATTATCAAGCAGTGTTGCGTTCTGCACGACACACAGCACACATACTCGACTCGTATGACTTTCAAGGACATCCTTAAGTTCTCTTTAAGGAACATGGCAACAAGGTGTGTTTTCGTGAAAACAAAAAAACGCGATTTCATTTTCTTTAAACAACATCCTTGAAATGCTTTTTTCCTTTCCGACCTGCATCCGTGTTTGTACGAATATCCTTTTTTTTCTAAACTGGTGGTTTGGCTTGTTTTAAAGCGCACACAGGTGACTGTGTTCGGTGTGTAACCAACCGACCAGTCTTTCAATCTAAGCCATATCCACCATCCATCCCAGGCGTATAATGTCCCCCATTCTCCTCCTCCTACATGTGCAGGACTCATGCTCATGCATAATGCATGAAGTGAAGGAGTGCAAGGACCTGCTGCTGCTGTCGTGTCGTGTCGTCTGTTTCTAAATCTTTTCTATTTTCTATTTTTTTTTTGTTCTTGTTTTTGTTGGTTATGTGTGTTGTGGGGCTTCTCGAGTGTTATTATTTTTGCAACATCTATGTGGGGCTGCCCCTAGTGCCACTGTTGCTGCTGTTGGATGAAGATGAATTTAACGTTCCACTGGTTTGGCTCCCCATCAGTGTTGTTGAAATTTCCATCACTGCTGCTGCCAGCAGCCAGCATCAGCCACCACAACTAAAATGAGACGCATTTACATTGCACTCCAGAGAGTTGGCTACATGCCTCTGAATGGGAAGCTGAAAGCTGAACTAAACATCTACAATGTCTCTGAGTTCTGAATCCTTAGTCCTTCAACAGCTGCAACCGGCAAACAACAATGTCAACTTTGCACAATAATGAGTAAACCTTATATAGGAGCACGAGTGTATACGATATCTACAACTGTAAGGACTCCGTGGAGCGTATGTGTGTCTTGGTCTTGGTCGTTCTCGTTCTCGTGGCTCATGATGGAGGATGGTGGGTGCAGTGATGCCGCACATACAATTGAAGAGGTATTTAGCGAGAGGTGATTTTGAAAATTTCTAGATGATGGATGATGAGGATGCAAAAGGATTATGAACCACACTTTACCGAGAGACTTACAGCACACAATGATGCAGGATGACAGTGTCGAATGCATCACCATGGAGTTGCCGCCGTCTGCATCGGCCACGAGCAGAACCATAACCAGGGACAGGGCCAGGACGAGGACAAATTCCCAGCGATTTGGGGATGAGATTGTGTCTTGATTATAAACGAGAAGGGCGACACAAAGTCAAGGCATTAAAATGCGTGCGGTGTTGACGAACAAAATACGAGTAATTTTTGCAATGCACTGCAACGACACTGGAGTCGGAGTCGTAGTGCCGACGAACGATGAGGACGACACTGATGAGACAAGGGAATTCAAGTGAATTTGATTGTGATAGATGATGGAGATATTTTCGATGCGCATTATTTCGAAGAGTTTTTTTTTTTGAATTTTTCAACTTTGATTTTGAATTTGAAATGATGAACGAGTTAAACAAGAAATTTAAGTTTTTGAAAATAGGGAATTGGAAATTTAAAATGAGCAAAATACCATAATAAAATTGAGATGTCATAGAAAATATCCCTTGAACTAAATGAGACATATCTAGAACTTCAAGATTGCTGCAGCACTAGCTTAAACCTAGCTGTCAAACAATGATTTTCCTCTTTACATTTTTGATAAAGTTAACGTCATAACTTGACAATTGATTAAGTCATTTACTTAAAATATTGAACGATCCGAATGACAAAGATTTAATTTAAAATTGAAAATTATTGAATAGCCCATCTGTCATTCAATCAAATGTCAAATGCGGTTAAAAGCAGTAGCAAGAAGTTAAAGTAACATAATATGCATTATTTTGGGGCATTTTAAATTTAACAGTTACTCAATGCTGAAGCTGCAACTGCACTCAGTTTACTTTTTGCTACACAAATCTTGAGTGTGGCAACTCCCGAATAAATATGTCAAATTTGACTTTTTCATCGTAAATTAAAATTTAATTGTTAAGAGTTGTGTTTAACATTCTCTTAAGTCAATTTAGTAATGCGAGGTTATTAGTTTCATATTTTTTTATTTAATGCTTTGTTTTCTACGTTTTTTTATTTGTATATCTTTAGTAAATCTATTTATATCTTGTAAAGATATTCAAGAGAACATAGAAAACATGGAACAATGAAATTTTAATTAAAATACCTACATTACTGACTGATAAAATTGTTTCGATATAAATCATTTAAATATAAGAAGTTTTGACAAAATTGATGATAAAACTTATTTCCAAAATTTTACATTTATTCCCGGAATAACTCAAAAAATATTAATTCTAGGGAAAAATGTTATGATCAGAGTTGTAGAAAACTATATTTTTAGCAACTTCTGTTTAGCACACATCCCTCTAAAATTGAAAATAAAGGAATTATTTACGAAAAACAATTTTAATGTGGCGCCCAACTTGAGTCCAAAACATATCTTTGCATCTCATTGTTAAAAAAAAGTCCATCTTAAACAACTTCCATGATTTAAATAAGCAAATAAATGTTACATTCTACAAATTACGTCTAAGCCAAAAAGTGGACTCAAATCAAGAAATATTGTGACATTTGTCAATTAACTGATTTTGACGTTTGGTTATGAGGCGCCATCTATGTTTGACTAATTTTGTGAACTTCGCTGTTGGCTGTCACCAAAGTTCGGTTGTTGTACCAGAAATAATCAATTTCGAATTTGAACTGAAGTTGAAAGATCATCTTTTGGAATTGAAGGATGTTTGGTATTATAAGATAAGCTGTCATAATTTGACAACTCGAAATGGTTCTTTAAAAGTCAAGTTTTTCATACACAAAGCGAAATAATTGGTTTTGTCAATTAAATGTCACTTAGAAATGTCAATATGAATAGTTCGCAAGTACTTTTTGGCGGGACTATAATGGTTGAAAAAATGGAGGGCATTTTTCAGTATTCAAAACATCGTATTGATGAATTATCCACCGTTTTTTTGAGATCAACGTATTTTGAAAATCAATTACAATCAATTTTATTTTTCTATTTAATTTCTATACATACCCGAAATTAAATTTAAATATATTTAACTGTGCATACCTGAAACGGAAGAAAAAAGAAACAAGTTAGATATTTTGTTTTTAATACTTTTTTTAAAAATATTTTCAATAATTCAAAACCCATCTTCTTCAATCAAACACTTTATAAGGGAACAAAATTAAATTTAAACTTGAAAACTGATATTAAAAAATCAACGAGATGGCTAAAGTCAACCGCAATTAATTGCTCACTTTATATACCTTTAGTTCATCGATTATTATCCTTCCTGATGATGATGCTCAGACTCAGAACTAATGGCTGAATAAATTATTTTTACCTCACTTCCGTCTCCGATAAAGGATAACACTTTTTAGCACTTTAGACACCCAAGTTATTCAAGAGATATAAAAGAAGAAGTAAAAGACTATCGTTCCGTTAATTAACAAGTATACAACCGATGGATGCCTAGGCGTGACCATATACTATCATCGCATCCAGCAATTTTTACATTCCCTCCGTTCCCTTCTCTTCCCCTGCTTCCATCAACTGTCATGGTTCAATCGAGGAAAGGTCAAGTGGACAAGAATGGAAAGAAAAGCTTTTAGTTTTGTATTTAAGCCTGGCAAACTTACGTTTCAACCCCTCATTAGTTTTTCCATCCCTTCGATGTTCAAGCAAGGATTTCAATATGCAAAAAAAAAAGGAATAAACCTTTACTGTATACAGTCTCAATTGTAGGGTCCTATGGTAACGTCAAGATCAGAGCTTACAGGAAGATAAAAAAAGGGGGAACAGAACGATAGAAAAATACAAAAAAGGACGAAATAAACATCCTTCATGAATATTCAATGGCACTGGCAAGGCAAGACAACACAGCAAAAACTCTGATCCGGAGAGATAATTGCCTGAGGCGGATAGAAAATACCCAACTTCCTATACCAGTATCAGACCCCTCACCGTCACAGTGCAAAAACTTTAGATACAAAATCCTTTGGATTCATACTCTATCAGTAAAAGTTTTCGTCCACAAACGACCAACCAACCGACCGACTGACGACGTGATGGTATATCCCGGAATCGAACTGATGCACATAGGAAGGTATAATATATTGGCCAGCCAGCAAGTCGAGTTGAGTTGAGCTATAAGCCGAGCTGAACTAAACTGAACTGAGTCCTGAGTCGAGTCAGCCAATCGTTCCTAAATCAATTTCACCATTTCAAATTTCATTGTGTATCTTTGTGTCTCCTGGCGTGGAAGGCACGCCTCTGGCTCCATACACAACACACACACACACATCTGGACACACACATATTGTGCTCTTGCTCCTTGGTATCCATGGATTTACTATACCCAGCACTAGGAACCAGAACCAGTAGAGGGAATAATGTCTCTATATGGAACTTCGTCATAGATCATTTAAAAGCAGCCAACGATGCAAACATTTAGCCATTTCTTGTGATTCTAACTTTTGACAGAGACACATGGTTATATGATGCGGATGAGTCTTAGGTTGCGTTTATTCTTTTCCTTTTTTGGTTTTGTCCGGAAATCCGCTTTCGTGTTCAAATTTTAATGGTTAACTTTTCGCTTCGGGATTAGCAAAAGAAACCTTAGGTGTTGGTTTTTAGAAGCAATAAGGATTGTGGAAAGTTTTTACTTTGTTATAACTTTTTTGAAAATTTAGATCTTTGAAAAATATTTGAATCTTTAAAAGTTTTAAATTTTATAAAGTGTTTTGAATATGTTCACTGTTTAGTCCGAAAATGTTTGTTCTGTTATTTGAGGAACGTTTACACTTTGTCGTGCAGCCGAAATATAAATAATAAATGTCAACGAACACACCTTCAAGTTTGCCAACATTCATTCATCTTTCTGACAACTTAACTGCCCCCTACATTTCAAAATCCAAAACTCTATTTCCATTTAAATACTTTTACTGGCTGCTTACTTATTTTTGTTCACTAATCCGTTGTAGTTCTTTTCAATGTAAAATTTTGCCAAGTAACGTATTCAGTAACCAAAAAAACACGGCTATGATAGTCTGTCAACATTTACTTATTTCTTGTACCACTTAACTGCCTCCTATACATTTCATAATCCGAAACTTCACATCTTCATTAACGAAACAAAAAAAACGGCTTCATTTAGTTTCCAGATAGTTCAATTCGCTAAAAACTTCACAACAGTAAAACAGCACGCGAAGCATAAGGGTTTTGGCTAAGAGAAGCTGAGTTTTCGCCTTGAGCTATAAAAGAACTATAGACTTTCCTTAGAGAGCTGTTAAGGTGAACATTCAAAAAGAATTCGGTTGAAAACTATGTCTAGAATCCAAACAGTGTAATTATAAGCGATGGTTTGATTCTCTTTTCGAAGAAGGGTTGATACTGTTCTATCAAAAATCTTACTTAAGATAGACTTAGATTCTTTGTTCTTAAAATGGACTGCAAATAAGGGCCTAATGATCAAAAGTTGTACATCGTCAGCATAATAGATTAAGTAATTTGTAACTCTTTGTAAATCATTAAAATTTGTACAAAAAGAACAATAGTGGCCCCAGTATTGATCCTTGTGGAACCCCGTAAAGTATCTAAAATTACCTCCAACACTTTGCTGCGTATCAGAAAAGTGGATGAAGTCAAATAGTGTAATCAGGATAAAATGATCTCTAGTTTCATCACCAAGAAGAAGTAATATGGGTTGACAATTACGTCATATGTCTACGTCATTTGAAAGAAACTTTTGCTGTTTTTCGATACCATTTACTTGAAGATGCCTCTAAGTAATTTTTTTTTTCAGATACATAAACCAGTGGTTGCCAAATCCGTAGCTTTTAAAAATTTAAATTTTTAAAAATATGTAGTTTAAAATTTTACAAAATTATATTTTTTAACTAATTAGCACTTTTTAATGCAATCTAAGCCTCATATTTCTTTAGATATGTATTTTCAACTTCAAACTGCGATAACTTATATATATCTAGTTTGAAAAGTTCCATCAGATAAGTATTAAACTTATTTTTCGTTAAATTTAACTTTTCGTTCGTTAAGAATTTCCTATCGAAAAATTTATCTACACTCGTCCCGTACCACCATAGAACAATCTAAAACACGATAAAAACTTTCCATTAATTTTTGGTTAAACTATATATAATTTAAAAACCATTAAATAGATTGTTCTCAAACAATTACTTCGAAATATAAAAAAATGGGAAAAATGAAAAAAATGTAAAAAAAAAAACTATTCTATCCCACACAATTACACGAGAACATATAAAGAGTGTAATTATTATTTTACTGTTTCCTTTTTCTCTGAATTTTCTATTTTTTCCCATTTTTTTTGTTGTTGTTGTTTGTGAAAATGTAATTTGAAACTCCAGAAAGGAAAAAAAAAAAAAACTAAACGAAAATTAATTCAAGAGAAAAGTGCAAATTATGCATTTTCGCAGTCACACAATCACAACACACAATTCCTACAGAAGCACTGCTAAAGTTTGAGTTGGAGTTGGGAGTTGGAGAGTTTAGTTGCCAACGACGTCATCGTCACGAAAGAATTTAAATTTAACAAAAAAAAAAAGAAAAAAACTTAAAAACTTAACACGCTGACTGAGCCATCTACTTGTAAAGTGGCAGCAACAATAACAACAACAACAAAACCAACAACAACAACAGCAACAATAATCATTGTAAAATAGCTTCAGTTTGTCGAGTGGAAAATGATATTTCCTCGGCTTTAGTTCCGAATAAAGGGGGAGAGGGGGAGAATTGTTTGGGATGGGCTTGAGCACGGGCTGTGTTCGTTGTTAATTGGTTGAGGGATTATATCCGTTTGTTTTATATTTTTTTTTAAGCTTTCCACAATAACAAATGCACAGGTAATTGAAATTTGAATTTTTGTATCCGTATCTGTATCTGATGGATTCGAGTATCTTCTGGAATATGACGATGACATTTTAGTTAAGTAGGCTGTTTAGGTAATATGATATAATATGAGGAGGTGCCGCAGTATTTTAATTTGAAGTGCAATCGTCGTCGCGTCGCGTTGTCGATCGGTTGAAGCGTGTGTGGTGAAAAATGAATTTTACTGACGCAAGCGGATTTTGTGTGAATGATTTTTGTTCACGCTTGAATTGCAATTTAGAGTGTGTCTGTAGAACATATACTACCTTCCTACATACATACATGAGCGCAATTATTTGCTCTAGTGTTGGGCCAGTATGGGTTGAGCGTTACGAAATAAGTTCGATTTTTAATTTTCAGTCGAGTGTGAATTTTTTTTTTATTTATTGGTTTATATGCGGTTGTTTTCAAAATCAAGTCAGAAATATTTTATCAAACTGATATTGAGTACATTTTGAAGCCATATTGGTGACATTCTGTGTAGTTTATGGAATAGACCGATTCAAATCAATAAAATACTTAATTATTGCATGACTATAATAGTAGGTACTCTCAGGAACTGCCTTTCTACTTCAGAATGTTGATACTAGCTGGAGCAGTATTTTTCAGGTTTTTGGATACTTCAGTTGCTCTTTAAGTGTGTTCGAATACTATATGCAAAAATATTTCAAGTTGTACTACTCTACACATAAATGTACTTAGTGAAAACACTGCATCTTAGCTACTGATGCTATCAGATGATACATTACAAAACTGTTTGATAGGAAGATGAGTGGACAAGCTACAAAAAAAGGAAATATCACCAGAACACGGTAGGTTTCAGGTAATACCCTATCTTTTCACTAACCGTTCTAACTGAAGCTTTGGTTTTGGTGATCGACAGGAATCGACGATGACTTTTCAGTGACTAACTGAGTTGATAATTTTTTTCCCGAATGCCAGCAATTATTCCCAGTGCCAATTAAAAAAAGAGGTTGGGTGCTACCCACACTGATAACTTTCCATTATGCATAATTTGAAAACTTGGCGTTGATAATATTAATCGATTTACTTTGGATGCTGATCGATAACAATTTTACTAACAAAAAAATTGTCAGAGATGTTGAAGCGGAAAAACAATATTTACAATTTTTTCTCAACTTTTTGTA
Source organism: Scaeva pyrastri (assembly GCA_905146935.1). Lineage (NCBI taxonomy): Eukaryota > Metazoa > Arthropoda > Insecta > Diptera > Syrphidae > Scaeva > Scaeva pyrastri. The sequence goes on along the minus strand of LR989929.1, from coordinate 8,398,091 downwards.
GTTTTGAATTTGTTGTAAAAAAATGTCAATTTGATATTCGTCAATATTTTATCATTTTTTAGGTATTGACACATGCATTATGTTAAAAATAAAATACATTTGAAGTCAATAGCATTGCATGTTGTGATGAAAAACAATTTTTGACACTTTTCGGTAAATTTCAGTTTTGGTTTTTTATTTTTCGTAAAAAAACTACCAATTCGATAATTTTCAAAATTGTAGCATATTTTAATAATTGTATTTTGTATAAACATAAATAAGTTTGAAGTCAATATCGGTGCTCATTCTCGAGATATTCAAGTCAAAAACACTTTTTACCAACTTTTAGAATTTTTTGTACTTTTTTATTTTTTGTAAAAATAACTGTCAATTGATTTTTTTTTTTTCAAACTTTCACCAGATGTAAAAATATCGTTTCACATAATAGAAAATAGTTCTGAAGATAATATCATTTTTCTTTCATTGTATATTTTCGCGCGGTAAGTTGAAAATTTTTACCAAATCTGTTTCACATTACAATGTATATAATAAAATTTATTTGAAGTCAATGGCACTATTCATTCCTGAGATATTTGGTACCAACCAACATTTTTTTTAAGACTGCTATAGTAAAAAACCCGCTTGACCAATTTTTATGAAAGTCTTTTCTGCATCTTTCGAAGTTATAACCTGTCGAATAAAATTTAATTGGAGTCGATATCTCTACTCGTTCTTGAGATACCGTGGACAAAAAAGGGTATCTCGAACGTACGAACGTACGCACACACAGACATCTCTCTGCAAATGACGGATCTAGATTGTAGGGACCTTGAAACGTCCAGATTTGTCAAAAATTTCAATTTGACAAATCGGACCGATTATAATAACTCCCTATGGAAAGTTAAGAATCTGTTAATAAGGACTCCAAAACTTTGACAGTTGTTTTAGCGGCTATATTGTTAAAGTTACGTTCGTCAAATTTGATGTCATTATCTATTCAGTGTAACAATCAAATCATTAAAAAGTCATCCTTAGTGATCAAGTCCATTTCTGAATCAAAAGTTCGTCAAAAAACAAATTTTTCGAAATTGGAATTCACATCAGATTTAAGTTCCTCGAAGAAATTATTTTCGTATATCTAGAGCTTTCTTAAGAGTCACAGGTCTATGCCAACCTGTCAAAAAAAAACAAGATACTCAAATCCAGTGTCAAAAAAAATGTAATAGGTCGAAATGGAGCAGATTTTTGGGGTTAGAGAAAATTTAAAAACAGGAAGTGTCTTTCAACATTCTTAATTAAACCAAACCTCAAAATTCAAATATTTAAAACTCGAAATGAGTTAAAATTAAGCTCAAGATTAATCCAGGCCACATCCGTGTTCAAATTAAATCCTCTTCATTAAATCACAAAATGAACATTGAAATAGAAACTTTGCCTTAAAGCTATAAATCTTAGCTCAATTACATTTTCCAAAACTCTTGATTCTTCTTTTTCCTAAATTAAGTTGCCCTAGGGATCAGGCAGGCGGGTGGCGGCGTTATGTGATGTCAGCAGCGTTTCAGAGTCATAGGTTTGTTATTTTATTTATGTATATTGAAATCTTCAAAGACGACAAATCACGTGAAGCAAATTGAAATTAATCCATCTCTAAATGATGCTTAAAAAGAAAAGAAGGTTTCCATTACTACGACTTCCTTTCCCCGATGATGATTAACGTTTAAATCAAATTGTATATACCTTCTAACCCATGTAATTGCTAAGCAACCAAAATAAAAAAGGGAAAAATATCACCCAGGCACACTTATACGCACATTAGAGAAGAAAAAAAATTGGGTAATAAAATCCTTAATTTAGGATTCTACCATCTGAAAAAAAAAAAACGAAACCAAAACACAACTCAAAACTCAATTATTTATCTTTAAATTGCTGCTAGCTGTTTATAAAATTGGTTTCACTTTTTATGTGTGCATACAACTATCCTTAAAAAAAAATTCATCCCTAAAAATATATTAAAAAATCAATTTGTCCCGGGAATACATACGAATACGGGTACATCGAAAATGCAAAAAGGGAGAAGATATTTATTCTCTTCCGGGTTGCTCTGCTCGCTCGTAATGTGATGTGGGCAGGACTTCTATCCTTTATGTGGGACGAAAAATATAAAAAATCCTCTGAAAAAGTGTTAAAACCTTCGATCTTATATATTCAATGCAATAGAAATCGAAATCAAACTCCCATACACCCACAGGACACACAAATATCTGGATATTCACTATCTGCATGCAACCAACCCAAATAAAAAAAAGAAAACATGTTGGAAAAAGGACTTGACCTTGATCCTGAGAAGGGATAAATCGAAATTAGCTGAATAACACTCGTACAGGGTGGCGGTCAATGAATCACCCTGGTATTTGCAAATGGCTTCGTTACGTTTACGTTACGTGAGTCATATTTGACGTTTGTGAACCTCAGGGCTGGGAATTGAGCTGTCAAAATGAGATCTGTTTCTTTTTTAGCTCAGACATTTATCAGAGTGGTCAGATTGTGGTTCATAATTCCGAGCTAGCTTTCAATTTGATCTTGACTTTTGACAGTTCAGTACAACAGTCACATGACAGATGTATCTTAAGAAAAAAAGGTTTAACTAATTTAGTAGAAAAGTAATTTAAAAACAAAATAGGATAATTAATTTTGCATCACCTTGTAGAATAAATGCAAGCGCAAATAAGGACGACGTTTTTCTAGCTCAATGCACGGTTAGGGTAACATGTGGCACAGGCAGGACGAAGAGGCCTGAACAACGTATCCCTGGAGGACAATAAACCCACAATGATGAGAATGTATGGGTAAAGTATGGAAATGAAATTGCACAGAGACTTGTAAACATACCTATACATATGTGTGTGTATCTGTGAATTGGATTTATCAGAGTTTGTCTAAAAATCGATGTCAGTTTGTTTTAAGGATTTAACATTCATTGGTCTTATAGTCTAATGGAATTTTCCTCCATCGCATCGCATTACATCGCATTGCATCGCACAGTCCTGGATAATGGAATTGATCGTAATCCATAATCTCCAAGGATATTATTCGAGTTTTGTTTGTGTTCGTATCTTCTTCCTCATACTGTATTGGTATTCGTGTCTGGGCATGATGGTCAATATATGCACAAAGGAAGGATTTTTAATACTTTCACTTAGAAATAAGAGGAAAGCGGGGGCCAGGAAATAAAGAATAGACGCCAAACGAAGTGGATGATTAAAGTACATTTAAAAAACCAGATGGGGATACCATCATCCAACATTGGGCAGGGGCAACCCTCATGGTGCTACTACAGATATCCAATTGTTCAGAACCCCATTTTGAAAAATGTTCCTTGTTTTTTTTTTATTACACTTGGGGTTGGAAAAAAGAGGGATTTTTTGCAAAGCGTCAAGGAACGGCGAGATAGAACGACTTTCGTGACTAGGTACGCAGTTGGTATAAATGGACGGACACGTGACGCAAGAAGGATTTTCTATTTTTTTTTATTTATTATTTGTATGTTTTTTTTTTCTTCTTCATTCTGTAATAGGCTTTCTGCTTACGGGACCCTTACTTTTTTTTCGTTTGGTGATGAATGGAAGTGTTTTTTTTTATGTTTAACTAGGTCTTGGAATCTTTTGAAACGACAGACACTGCAGATCGACGAGCGACTTACGCCTGGCGCGTCATCAACGGCTAGACCGTGTCAGCACACGCCCTTTTGTTTCAAAGTGTAAATTGCTTTCCCAGGGGTGCAAATGACAAATAAAACTATATTTGCAGAATGGGGTTGCATTTTGTTTTTATTGCATCTTTTTTTTTTGTTATCTGAGTGAGCTGGACGTATAAGAAAACAATTTTGTCGTGTGAAATTGTTTTTTAGAACAAACATTTTTTTGAATTTAAGGAAAATCTGTTCTTTCTTTAAGCCCTTTAGTAAATAATTGACTGAGTTCAAAGTTGGCCATTTGCAGAGATTGACAAAATCGATATTGTGGTTCCGACCGCATTACCCTAAATGTCATACACTATAATATAAACAATATCAAATATTGTAAAGAAATTTAGAGTCCTTAGGTCACCTCACGGAGGCTGCTATCACTTATTACTAAGTCAACTCAATCATTTGATTTGATCTTGACACTTAGTTAGTATTTACTTATTTTTTTTTAAACTTGTTTTCAATAAAATTAGAGACTAAATTAATTTGTTTACGTTTTGAATTAAACACGGTTCAGTAAAATAAATGTTATTTATCAATTAGACTAAGACGTAATTTTTTTTTTATGGAATGCAAAACATTCACCAAAAACAAAAATGATTGCAAATTGAAACCTGTATGTCATATTTTGATGAAATTTTATTAATTTTTTGAAAAAATAAATAAAAATAATACAAAAATTAATCCTACAAAACTTGAATGTCAACGTTTATAGCCTTTATTCAACAAAACACTTCGAAAATTTCGAAAATGAAAGTTCGAAATTCCAAAACACATACTCACATTCGAATCAACTTCCCTTAGATAACACATCGTTATGCTCGTTAAAGTCGAACGAAGTAACGTTCCTCTGAGGCGCGGCGGCGGCAGTAAATTATTCTAAAAAGTCAAACTATAAAATAAATCAACAAATAAGCTTTAATCATTCCCTGACATACGAGTACTATTAATTTCCCTTAATTCTCTTATTTTTTTATATAAATATTTATGTATGTATGTTTGTGTGTATAAATTGTTTATGTTCGTATATATTTATTCAACCAAAAAGTATTTATGTTGCTTGTGTGTTCATATACTCGTACATAGATCTAAATGGAGTATAGAGAAGAAGAAGCGAATCAAATTAAATAGCTTCCCGTTTATGTATACAAAATACTCTGCATGTCCTCAAGAGACAACATCTACAACTTGCTGAAACTTTCTCTATATTAAGTCGATATGGTTCCCACTTTCGAAAATATGTACTTACGAGAAAAACATAAATGTCTTCGACTGAATGATATAAACTATCTTTATCAAATTTATGCCAAATTCACGATTCAATAAATATAACAAATTTTATTTACAATTCACAATTTTAATTAATAGATTATTCAAGATTGTTGTAACTGGTATAAACTTAATAAATTATGTTTAAAGAAGATTTTTACATTAAATATGTACACTAAAGATGTAAAATTTGACAATATTCATTTATTGGTATAAAAAGCTAACAATAACATTGTGTTTGTTGCTTATAACAATTTATACCATTAAAAAAAAACTTTACAAGAGATCAAAAGAAGAATCAGTCTACATTTCTTAATAAGTATTCCATTTGTTTCTTAAAAAGTACAAAAACTTATCTATTTGCTTTTAATTTTCGAGTTATTCTATTTTATACCAATTACGAAATTTTGACGTAAAAATATATTAATTAATATTTTTTAATACTAAATGATGTCTTTGACATATCTTGAATTTATTTTTCTTTAAATTAAGTAAATGGTATAAACAACGAAGTGGCTAAATAATGATTTAAAGTATCGATATGAACTGGTATAAAATAAATTAATTGCGTTTATATTGTTAGAAGAGTGTAAGAGACTGCTAAATTATGAAACTGTGAAATTTGACGCAATGTCAATTATTATTATAAAATAATAGTAAAATACTACTGCTAAAGACTTCATTATACATTTAAATTGGTATAAAAAACGAAATTTGCCAGACGTTTGAAATATTTTTTGATTATGTTTGGCATTTGAAAAAAAACCTTTAATTTATACCAAAAACAAAAGTAATTTTAGTAAATTGAGATTTATACCAATCAATTTGTTTGGTATAAAATCGTATTTGAAGTCCTATTTTTATGGGAATCGGAGAATTTTAACTTACAGAGAAAAAAAAACGAAATTTGATGAATGGTATAAAATGTCTTAACTCGAAGTGCAGCAAATTGAGTTAGGAAATTTTGTATCCATTTTATTTTTTTTTTTTGAGCAAAACAATTTAAAAGAAAAAACATAAAGTGGCAACCACAATAGGGTAAGTATACAATATCCATTCAGTCAAGAGTACCGATTTACTTTATTTAGATTAATTAGCCGGGGGTAACACGAACGCAAAAGATACACAGATTAACTCTGGAGAAGGCGAGAGGTGCCATCAGTAAGATACAAGTACGTATGTATGTAGTATCTATACTTGGAGCTAACTCTGGAAAAAGGGAAACTTGCAGTATCACATGGCTGGCATACTGATACTGACTGTGCCACTATACCGCAGCTTTATTAAATAAATACAACGACGACCGACGCAACGCAACGAACGATGGAGCAGCAAAAAAAAAAAAATAATAAAAAAAAACGTGGGCACCTCTGCTTTGGTGTTTAGTGGTATAAAAAAAGATACTTTGGAGCTGGAGATGAAGACGAAGAGTCAGAGTACCTCCTCGTTTATCTTTATGCTTTGGACTATCTAGATGCATTTTTTTTGTTGTTGTTGGTATACTGCACCAAAGAAGTTGACGAAGAAGTACAAAGTGCACGGAAAAGTTGTTTATGTTTTTTTTTTTTTGTTCACAGCATTGCGCAATGCTGTTCGTTCCGCAAAATGTGGGGATATGGGACCCCCGTGGCGAGTGACGCGACGCACGGTGACGGGGAACCAGTAAATCAGGAAATTCAACCAGATCACATCGCGATTTCGTCGGGTCTGTCGGTCGGTATATATGCTGGGTTGATGTTCGACGCGATGCAATACGCACTTATAGCTGTTGGCAATCGGTTAATTCGAGACTCAGAAGTCAGAAGTATCTTTGCGTATACCTCTACTCGTTGGTACCGTGAACGGGATGTTTTTTTTTTTTTTTTAATTTTTTGATTTCTTAAGTTTGCTCTTGTTAGGCTATCGTTTATTTTGTCAAGCGGCAATTTCCCGTTAAAAATCTGATATGTTATAAATTTATACAGTATCTGAATTTTTATCTGTCTGTTGATGTGGAGGTTTTTTTATTTTTGTCTTTAAGTTGGTATTTATAAGTGTATTGAGACAGTTTTAGATTAAAAACTTAACTTCGAAACTATAGAATGGGGGTTTTTAAATGTTGAAGGGGGTTTCTAACTTAAAAGTTGTTTTTTTTAAAGGTGCCTGACTGAAATATTTCTAAATATAGTTTAGGTAGAAAATAAAAACCTTCAAATAATAATTAAGCTAAAAAAGAAGTGGCCCAAAATGACTGCCCTGAGGAACACCGGATTTGGCAGTAAAGAAACTTCTTTACTAAGCATGTTAAACCCCAAAAAAGCGTCATCAGCTTAAATGAGCTGATAAAGTCCAAAATATAGGAACAGTTGTATCTCTATAATTTACAAGTTTTAACAGTAAAAGGCCTTGACATCTGTAGCCTGTTCTGTATCTTTGACAAACCACGTAGACTCTAAAATTACATTTAAAATTAATTTTTTTGTTAATAATTTTCTAAAAAAATATTCAAAAAGGACATCAACCTTTTGTCTATGAGTCACAAACTGACTTGTATAATAATATTTCGACATCTTTATTTCACTAATTTATACCTTTGGCAGCAGAAACAACATCGGATCCCACAAAACAATTGAAATGTCCTTGTATCACGTAACATTACAACAAATATTTACCTGAAACCCCCCGTCGTCGTCTCCGAGCCGTAATAAAAACAATAATTTATAACAAACAAAAATAGGTATGCAGGACTTGCATTCTTTTTCCTTCATAAAATACATACACACAGAAGAACAACAACGACAAAACCCCCTTCTCCTTAAATAGTTGATTAAGTTTTCACTCATTCCCGGAAGACTTTTGTGGGCTACATAGCACTCCCACATTTGGGCGAGTTATATTTACCCTACCACCCTTATAATCTAATCAAAAAAAAGAAAAGTATCCTTTTGGAAAAAATACGTTCCCTATTTACTTCTATAACGGGAGAGACCACAATAAACGATACAGGATACAAGTTACAGGATATACACTGACACATACTCAACTCAAACCAATTTCGTTGTTTGAAAGAAGATTCAAATCGAATCAATGGTTTTTTTTTCTTTTTTTGGGGAATATTTTATATTTTTGCCAAGGGTCCTTGTCGTCCTTGATGCAATTTTGTGTTTTCGTTTTTGCTCTGTGATTTTATCCTTATTTCGTTTGTGTATACTTTCGCCCTTTAGTCGTTTGGCAAATTTTCCGCTCTGTTGCACTTCAAAGACAAACCAACTAAAGGTAGTATCGTCATCATCTATCTCGTTCTGGACTTCTTGTCTAAAGGACATAATATAATGATGCAATGTCATATCCTTTTTAGGGTCGGATCGCATCTTGATGTCATGTTGCTGTGTAACACATGATCTAATTCACATTGTAGTTTATTGAGCGGGAAAACAATTTGTTTTTTTTTTTTTGGTTTGGTTTGTCTTTTCGTTACGGGACACTGCTGACAGCACTTTTGCTGTGTCAAATAAAAACATTAAAAATAATCTTAGGCACTTGTATATCCTTAATGTCAACCAACATCACCCGGTTGGACAATATATATGAAGGGACAAGAATTGAGAGGATAAAATTTTATGTTGCAGGGTGAAGAAATTGTGTCCTTAAAATGATAAAAATGTTATGGTCAAGTGAATTTTCTACTGGATATACAATAAAAACATTCATGGATATCTTTTTGTTTCAATGAATTTTGTAATATCTACAAAAAAAGAAGTCAGTGAAGGGAACATTATTCTATCACAAAAATGTGGGCTTCAAAGTAGACGACTTTATTGCTTAGAACTTATAGGCTCAGTGGCGAAAGACAGCGGAGTCGCTCAATTTATAAGAGGACAGAATAATGCATGAACATATATCGAACCTTTATGGCCAGTTAATCACTAGCGACATTTTTGAAAAAAAATATGAATTCTTTTTTATGTCAACCACTTGAAGCCATTAAATTAATTGTCATATTTCAGCTTGAGTACCTACTGTCAACAGACTTTAAGCAAAGGTTGTTTTATGGATCTGTATTTAACTTACTTATGACATTTGTAAAGTAATATTTACTCATACATAACTCAATACCCTACTTTATTTAAAACTAAACAAAATTGAAACAAATTGCTAAGCTGGCAACCCTGCTTCTTAAAAAAAAAATATTTAAACCTTACTTTTTAAAATAAGCTATGCTTAACTTTATCAGGTTATGGCTTTTATCTTACATGTTTTATCATTTGCTATTTTTGCCCGAAAAAATTAAATTGAATCGGATGCGGGTACACGGCAACCCTTTTAAACGAATGCTAAAATATTCCAAAAATACAAATTTTTAACCTAGTGGTTCTGATATTTAATTGAGTTAATAATTTTACATTAAACAAATTTATATATTATGTAATTCTAATTTGATTTTAAAGAAAAAGGGTTGCCAACTTCACAAAAACTAACTCTCTATCAGACTTTTTTAATTTATTAGAGTTTGAATTAATTTTCTATGTGAAGGTAATTATTGGGATGTTCAGTTTAAAATGCCTTATTTTACTTAAGAGGTACCTACTATAACTTTATAAAATCTCTATTATACGTTTATAAATAAAAGTATTATAATTCTACTTTGCTTCAAATGTTTATTCTTTCCTTTCAATACGAATACGAATTTGTGTTAATGACAAATAAACCATTTTACTTCTTCGTGAAAATTTGCACTGGAGTACCACAGGAATCTATTTATGGACCAATTTTTTTTTTCTTTAGAAAAAATAGTCTCACGTTAGATTAGTGCTCTAAATAAAGCAATATTAATTACAAGATAATGTTTTAAGAACCATCATTTCACTGTGACTTGAAAATTTCAAGTATTCCATCATCTGTCAACTGAGAATTTGACAAATCTAAGGTCAAGAGTATTTTTCAGAATTGGGTCTTTCTTGAAAAAACTTTGATTTGGAAAAAATTATTTTTTAAAATAGAAATGACCTTTACCTTTCTAGGTAAAGAGTGACTGAAATTATTCACCCCCCACTATTTTAATTAATTATTTATGTAAAAAATGTTAGTTTAGTTTTAGTATACCCTTTGTGTCAAAACTGGTTTCAAAATTATCGGAATATAGTTTTTAATCCGAAATCTAGCAAAAGATAAAGTCTACCTTAACGTGCAATAATTCAACAACAAACTTACCAGAATTATTAGACAAAGTAGCAGTATAGGAAATTTGAATACAATTATAAAATTTTCAGTATCTAATAATTAAAATTGATCAATGTAAAAATCCCCTTTTCGACTTACATAAATCCGTTTTATTATAATTTTCAACTCAACTTCTGAACAAAGATGAAAAAAAAAAAATCAAAAATTTTGTTCCAAGTGTGGTTTTACAAAACATTTGCAAATAAATCAAAACACTTGACATTTGGTACCTAATTACAAAAGTAAATATGTATACACGGAATTTAAATATTTATTAATACGAGTACATTTTGTAAACAAATCACACTTTTATTTTGTAGTCGTAACAATTTTTGTTACTGTTATTGTAAAACTATTAAATTGTCTGATAAACAGAAAAGTATCCCACGTGATTTTAATTTATAGTCTCTAATTATATTTTGAATATATATATATATAAAAAAACAATAAAGTTGGGTATTTAAATTGATTAAGATCAATAAGCACATTAACTTTTTTTTCTGAGATTTCAAGTTTGAATTACGTTTTAATATTAGAAATTTCACAAGAAAAGTGAATTGTTGTAGTTAATAAACTTTTTATTAAAAAACAAGTTAATTTTGTGCTGTGGCGTTTTAATGAAGTAATTTTTATTTTTATTATAAGAATCTCTCATTACATTTAAAATAAGAACAATGAGTTGCTGAATTTTTTGTTAAAATTTAACACATAAAAATTGTATCGTAGTTTTTTTTTTTTAATTTTGAAATCTTGGTTATTTTAATGTTGAATCAATTTCAATGAATCAAGCCAATATACAATTTCTATATCATTTGAAAAACCATTACTCTGGAACTTTCGTTTTTGATACATAGATATTTAAAATATTCACTCCGAAAGAAGGTCATTCACTTTTATCAATTCATTTTTCTAGACTCTTCTTCACTACCAAAAAACCTGTTGACCTATTCATCTTTACCCATAAAGCACTTAAATTAAAATTTATAATAAAATAAATAATAAAACTAGTTTGAATTTAAATCAATGACATCAGCTTGTATATTTTTTTTTTCTTATTCTTAAACACGCGTTGACGATACTTTTTGTCGAGACGACCAAACGGTAACAAAAATATTATACCATAATATATTTTATTTAACAATAAATAAAAAAAATAAGATACATATCAATTAATTTATCTTCAAAGTAACAAATCCAAAGATACACATCTGTGTATGTAGTCTCGACGTTTTTTTTTGTTTTTTAGTGAAATAAAAAGTAATAAATTATATTTAAGAAAAAAAAAAAAAACAAAAAAAAAAACAAAGAGTGTTAATAATTTTTGAATTAATTTCACAAACTAAAAACTACAATATAAAATACCCTTGGAATGTTTCCAAAACAAAAAACAAAAAATTGAAAGAGTTTTGTTGAAAGCTAAAAAAGTTTTTTTTTTAATTTTTTTTTTATATCAATTTTTAGCACAGCACAGCGCTTTCGCTTTTTTTTCATTTTGGCTCTTTTGTTAGAATGTTTTTAATTAATTGGCATAGTTTTAGATTGCATTTTTCCTACCTACCTCAGTGTGGTGTAAATCATAATTATTCATTCTTTAAATTGAAATATGTTCTATTTTTCATTTCAAATTTTTTCACTCAAAAATTTAATTCAAACAGACTCAAGAAAAAAAAAATAATACTCATGAAACAGTATCTTAAAAGAAATAAACTTGTTTATTTAATCTTGATATAATTTTATTAGGTTTCGGCTGATATTAGAAATATTGTTTATTTAAAATTTATTAAAAGATAAATAAAGTTACCAAAATTTCAAATTGCCAGACTAAGTTAGTAAATAAATACTTTAGGTGAGTATATTTGCAAAAATAATAATCTTACTGCTAAAATAAAGTGTTTACATTTGACAAATGACAAAAAAGGGTGTTTTTTTCTAAATTTTTTAGTTTTATTTATAAAAAAATTGAGAGTTAGTGAGAATTTAAAAAAAATATGACTTAATTAATATATATGTGCAAATAAATAAAGTCTACATTGGTATGTCTTTGTCTTAAAAAAAAATGAGGTCGCTAGTTAGTCTAGGGATAAGCTCTTTTGACCACCGCTTAATTAAGACTACACTTAAACTGTAAACCTTATAGAAAGACAAATTTAGGGTTACCCGGTTTTAAGTGGGTGTATTGACTTGATAACTCCATTTAAAATATTCAGTTTTTCTATTGTGACCAGTGGTGTCAATAGTGTTATAAAGTATCAAAAGTGCTAAACATTTTATTTAGTGTTAATTTTTATTTCTTTGTTTTGCTTTCTTTTCTTTGAGTTTGAGAGTACTTTTTTGACCAATAGTAAACATTTGTGATATTTGAAATATTAGGCGGAAATATATTTGAAAACAGTCATTTTGGAGTTAAAGAAGAAGAGATTTTCTCTGTTCAGAAATTTTTTGTTTTTGCCTCAGATTGTTTAAACTTAAATTGGATTTACCTATTTTAACAATAATAATTTACAAGTTTATTATAAGGGACATCTATAATTTTGTTTGTGTTCGAACTTAAATTTGTAGCTTATGATTCTTCTGTCAAAAAAATGTGGGCTGCTTGGAGCAAACTGTGTGCAAGTAAGTGGCAACTCTGATTTAATAAGAACATATACTAAAAATTTTACTTTTTCCCTAAAAAGGAGTTACTAATACTAAAAATCAGGGGTTGCCAATTCTGCATGAGGTAAATACAAAAAAAACTTTCAGTAATGTCATTTTTTATTTTCAAAAAAATGTGCATGTCAACTTAGAAACGTTCGAGTCTGTTCGACGTCTTTGGGCCCTCACTTTCTACACTCTTTTCGGCTTTCATAGTCAGCTTATCAGTGAAATTTAAGACGAAATATTCTATGGGTAAAAATATAGGTTGTCAATCATATCAAAATCATCATGGCAACTGTCAAAATTCAATGAATGACAGCTAAGTTTTCTTTTTTCGAGAAAGAATTTGGAAGAATTTATTCAATACTAGCTGACCCCTCATACGTTGTTCTGCCCCTGTTCTTTAAATTGTGTGACAAAAGTTGATTTAAATTTAAAATAAAGTTCGATTAATGATTTTTAAAAATCTGGAAACGCAATTGATTTTTCGTTTGAGCATCTCATATATCTTTTCTTTTCACATAGAGGACAAACAATTTTTCGTAAGAATAAGGGTAAGAGGTCGAGACTTAAGAATGCTTATGTGAGTACTCATAGGAACATGATGATTCAAAAAGCCTTGACAGAATAGATGAATAGAATAGATGGCATGAAGATACCAGTCCAAGTCCAGGATAAAAACCTATAAATGGACCGCATATTTTTTCAATTTGTATTTCTCTTAAACACAAATTTCAAGCACTATTTTCTGCCTATGTTACTCACAAATTATTTTTTCAAAATCGGTTCAGTAGATCTAGAGATTACCCCCTACAATCTTACTAATTTAACCAACTCTTTCGAGAAACGATAGATTTAAGTACTGTGGCCCTTAGCACAAAAAAAAAACAACATGGCATTACTTTATAAACGTTAATCTTAATATATAAAATTTCAATGTCCGTGTGTATGTCTTGAATGAACTCAAAAACAACTCAACTGATATTCATAATAGTTGACATATATATGTAATTTGGTCCAACTTAGATGATAGGATAGTTATTATTTAAATTAACGGTCCCAATAATTAATAATTAATAATAAAGTGTTCAACAACGTTGATTGCTGTCATTGATCGTAGTTTCCATAGGTCTAGAACAGAAGCGAATTTCTTTACAGAGTAGCTTACATCTCAATTTATTATTTGACAGTCGTAATTATCTGTTAGCTCCAAATGATTTTAAAAGATGGCGATATGTAATGGATTGAGTAAGTATTCAATAGATGGCGCTATGGTACGTTTCATGTAAGCTACAATATAATAGCACAGCTAAAGTACAAGTTAAATTTATTTTGAAGTAAGCTAAATACCCACTCACACAAGAAGGAAGAAGAGTTGATGGTAGACCAAGAAGCACATGGAGGAGAACAGTTGAGGAGGAGTCTGCGAGATTGGGAAAGAGCTGAAAGTAGCTGAAATACATCGCTGGAAGCCGCACACGATGGAGAGTATGAGTAGTTGAGGCCCTATGTCCCGCTAGGGAACACCAACGGACTTCGTAGGTCTGAGGACCTAAATAGTATCTAAGTAAATACAGTGAAATTCAATTGTTCGTACTTTTTCAATTTTTGGTGCTGGTACACAATTTGCATTGAGCGACGCACGTCTGTCAATTTTTTTCAATAAATATTTTTAAACAGGGTACTGTTCCCCTTAAATAGTTTACTACAATACAATTTAACAAAAATCTTAGCCACAGCAACGCGTGGGCGGGTCTGCTAGTTTATTTATAAAATATATAATTTACATAGAAACCACATTTCCTGATTTGAGTAAAATCTGATTAAGCCTTAATATGTGTCGTTTAGCGGTCACAAGCTTTTCGTAGTTGACTGAATTTCAATAAAGTTCAAAATTTCAAAACTTTCTTTCTTAACTACATACTTTACAATGCTTAAAGTCAAAACTTAACAATATCATTTAACCTTAAGTAGGCTCTTACATTCTTAGTACCTTAAAAGGCTATATCTTCTAAAGATGTGTTGGTACCTTAAAAAAAGTTTTGTAGTTTAAAATTCCAATAAAGTATCAATCCTTGTTCCGGTTTATGGTTTTTAAATTAATAAAGGTTTCTGTTTTTATCTTATCTGACAAAAACAAAATTCACTTTGATTAAATGTATTTTTTCAACAACAAAAAAAATTTGCCCATTTGGTAAAAGTTTGCCAGAGAAACAACCAATGTCACTTCAGGTACAAACTTTTAACATTAATTTTTGATTTCTGAACGAGAACAAAAACAAAAAAAAAACTCAATATCGAAACAAAACCCCGCTAAAAAGTAATTTGTACCTTACCGCATAATCATGACCAACCTAAAAAAAAAAAAACTTTTATAATTAACACCTTAAGTCATTCAACCGTGCGTCGTCGTTGGCGTAGGAAGGTAGAGGAGTGTACCAAAACTTTGTCCATACTTTATATAATTTTGTTTTTAAATTCCCCTACTGATTCTGAGGGACCTACCTTTCCACGTTATGGAAGTATTTCTATAAACAAAAATACACTTACACCTAAAACAAAACCCAAAAAAAGAAAAAAACTTTTCCCGAAGAAAGAAAATAAGTTTCAAATTTATAGTTTCTTTCTGTTTTGTGTTTTGTTTTTCTCGCCAAACAAAAACAAAAAACAAATAAAGAAATAAAACTTCATGAATCCATCAAAACTTGTCTGAAATTCCAACATTGTGTTCTGGACTCTTTGGCAAAGTAATACCCCCTCATGGTAAAAAAAAACATACATTCCAACAAAAAAGCAACAACCTTTCCATTTAGGACTGTCCATTGTTCCTTGGAAATGAAAAACAAAAAAAAAAACTTTTTGAAGTTCCTTATAAACGAACCGCTGCGATGCGATGCATTACGATGCCATGCCATCAGGTGCCAAGTTCCTGATATAAAGGTAATGGCACAGCACATGATGCATTCTCTACTCATTACTTTTATTCCTGTAGAGGTAGACCTCCTTGAAAAAGGAGCAAGAAACTTTACTATATACTCCTATTCCCGACCTAAGTACCCTCCTCGAATCCTGAATGGGACATTTGTAGCGAGAAAGGACTACAAGAGAGACAATTTGCAAGGCTGAATTGTGTTTTGGAATGTTCGAGCCTTCGAGCTTCAAGGGAGAGAATTGAACAATTTGCATATTCCTATCTCCCCTGTCCTGATGGATAGAATGATACACCAACCTTTATAGTTAAAAACTTGTCAAGGAATGGAAATGTCTAATTGCTTTAATGGAAAAAAAGGTTCCTGCAGCTTCCTCCAGTCAGTGGCATGGCAGTCTGTCCATCTGGATGTCTGGTTGACGGTTGTCGGGACTTGGGAGTGCATCACAGTCACAGCACATTAACCTAACCATGCCAGAATTTTTCTTTTTCTTCCTGTTTATGGTTACACCATGCACCTTCCCTTGTTCTGAGCTTTTTTTTTTGTTTTTACTGTAGGGCCTCCCTCTCTTCTCTTTTTTTTTTTGAAACTTTTTCTTGTCTAGCAGCCACCGGAAGCTTGATTCTCTGTGTGCCTTGTCTGTGTATAGGTGTAGGGAATATTTTTTTGTTGCTCACTTTCAGTTTGGCACTTTTTTTCTTCATATTTTTTCTGCATAGTTTTGTTGTTGGGTGTTGTTATTAAGGATAAAGGGTATCCTTGTGCAGAAAACAGTCTTTTTTTTGTCATATTGGATCTTTGTTTAAGCATTGTCTGGACTATAGATTACTTTTGTTGAAATTATTCAACTAGTGTTGTTTAAACAAAGGCGTGGTGTTTGTGGAGAGGGGCAGAGGGCAGAGGGGAATAAATCTGCAAGAAGACGTCTTCGAGAGTAAGACAAAAGAGACACAGTGGCTTTTAGCCGCATCATAGTAAGAAATTACATTTTCCCGGGTTTTTCTTTTTTCTTTCCTTGGGTTCAAACACAATAAGGACAAATTTTGCGGTATGTTAGAAAAGTTAGTGAGCGCATGGCTTTTTTTATTTGTATTTGTATTTGTTTTTTTTTGAATTCTTATGAAAAAAGTGAGCAACTGAAATGTGGCTCTTTTTGTGGAATGTATTTACTGAGAAAAAGATTTCAATAACACACTCCACACACACACACACACACACTCAAGGACAAGGATGTTTAACTTTGAATTGAGGAAAAAACAAGGAAGAATAAAAAAACAACAACAACAAGAAAGAAGTAGAAAATTCTTCTTCCTGTATCTATACCTAGCTATCTGCAAAGGTAATTGAAATTCAAGAGAGTTATTTTGTTCCGAGAAGATGTTAGAAAGGGCAAAGAAGAAAAAAGGTTTCTTTTTAAATTAATAAAAAAAAGGAGAGACAAAATTACAACATTAGAATTGTTTTTTAAGGCTTTTTTTATCTTCATGCCTACCTTCGGAATTTAAAATTAAAAACATGTGTTGTGTATTATAGTTGAATGAATTTTTATTTAAGAAGGTTCAATATAAATTGTAATTTAAAAAAATCGATTATTGAAGATCAAAAGGAATTCAGAAAATGTTCTGTTGCTTCTAGAGTTTGAGAGCTGGTTTGACAGTGGAATTAAGTAACCGGACCACTTTATGGAACTAAAATTGTGAGCAAATTCACTTTGCAGTAAATTGATAGTCAAGCGTACTTTAGAACAAATTGCACCGCTTTATGGGAACTAACTGTCACCGAATCAGTCAGAATGGCTCACTAGTTTTTGACATTTCTCATAACGTAAGAAATAAAAGCCAGTGATGTCGCCAAAGTATTATGTCGTTTTTAATTGTCAATTCGGAATTGGTATGAGAAGCAGAATCCCAATTGAACATTTTTTCTGAATTCTGAAAAAATTTGAAGTTTGGCTTTTAGGAAAACTCCTGCATTGTCATTCAAATCCAGAAGAAAAACCTCTTCTTTTTCAG
The DNA here is from genome assembly GCA_905146935.1 of Scaeva pyrastri. Classification (NCBI taxonomy): domain Eukaryota; kingdom Metazoa; phylum Arthropoda; class Insecta; order Diptera; family Syrphidae; genus Scaeva; species Scaeva pyrastri. The sequence continues at coordinate 8,380,320 of LR989929.1, read as the reverse complement.
AATCAGAACTGTCACTTTTGTCCAATTGAACGCTTTTAGAATGTTTTTGTCTGCTTCCAGATTGTCGATTGAAAACGCCATTAACCTTAATGAAAAGAAATGTCAACAAAATTTGACGTTCTCATCTGTCAAACCATGGACAACAACCATCGAAAGCAGCACGCAATGTTTCCAAGGACATATTTTGTTTATTGCTCTGTAATGCTTTTCAAGTTTATGTGCGAAGTCTTCTAGGTCATGTCTTCTACAAAAAATAATAGAAAAGATTGAAATCTAGGCTTCAGGACTGTTAATCTTCTGCTGCAACAAAACTTTCGATATTGTTCCCCAGCAAGTTTTGTGAGGTTTTGGGCCTAGTCCTGTTGAAAGAGTGTATAAGTCTTCATTAAGAAGAGTATTGGTTAAGCCTTTCATCACACATGTTTTCCAAAACTTTAGAGGTGTGACAGATATTTGTGAGACTCTACAGCAATCCAGTACTTAAGTCGGATGGTTGCCCACGTTGAACCCTTGAAGCAAATATTTCGGATTGATGTTAAATGTTTCTTCAATGGTAAAAATCACTCATTAGAAAAAAGAATTTGTTCATGTCCATTTCTCGGATTTCTTGAATTCCACTTCAAGAGTCATTTGATTCTTCCAATTTTCTCTAACTGGGGAGTTAACAAATGACCAGTTCAGTATCAATAGTCCTTTAAGTCCAGATCATTCCTTATCAGCCTAAAAAATGGATTCTTCGGCCATTATCGTTCTTTCTTTTGCTTCCAAAGGCAATTTGGCTAAATTCGTTCATGCGCTGCATTTATTAACGCACTTGTACACTTTTAAATTTCGAGTTTATAATCTCAATCCTAACTTCGAACAAATAAGAAGTAGTCTATCACCGACAAGTAGCTTCTTGAGATTCTTTTTCTTATGCTTCTTAAGCTTGCCAGTTACTGATGCTTGCTTAGTCACTGTTTCTGTGATGCATGCAACAGATTCTTCTCCAATATAACTTTCAAGGTTTTTCAACACTTAGCTTATTTCATCCTCGGTTTCAAGATCGAAACCTTTTGTTCGACTTCATCATTTTTATATATTCTCCCAAATGACTCATCTTTGAAATATTTTTCCGTCTCTGAGACTGAGACTTTGAATCATATGAATCTACAATCAACAACCGACCCATTGTTGTGTGCTCAATTAAACGAAGAAAAAAAAGAAGACAAAATTCGTCTGAAAAACGAAAATATCAACATGGCTAATGTGTGTCAAAAACCATGTCAATTAATTTATTCAAAAGCCTTTATCATATACCCGCATCTGATAGACTACGAGTATTGTATATATGATTTTCACCCCATCCAATCCAATTAAGAAAAATTTATCTAATCAGTCTGATGGTCACACACACACACATCACATCACATACTAGACACACACACACTCGCAGAGTGTCAATAAGCTAAACCTAAATGGTCTTAGGCTGAGTGTTGAATTGAGAGCCTTAATTTTATGCAAATATAAGGGGATGAATATATTTCATCGTTCCCATGCCACATTTAACCGCAAATGATTTCCATTTCACATACGAACTTTTGTACGCATCTGGGGCTTATAGGACTGGGACTGGGTCAGGGCTATGTCGTCGTCTGTCGGTAGTCGCAGGTTGTTAGTATAGGTATGGTTACATCTTTTTTTACCCGTGGGTCTGCCACATTAGTGCCAACAAGGCAACAATTGAATATCATCGGGGAATCATTCCGGATTGCCACGTGTACATATACATATTTTGATCAACCCACTCTGACTTTAAACTACTAATTGACACCTCAAACACGAGTTGGGTTTTTTGTGCCCGTCAACATTGACATCACATCCCCGGCAAAAAGGGGAGAGAGGGTTTCAAAATTAGTTTTCGTTGGAAAAAGGGTTTCGTGGTTAGTCCTTTTCCTTGACGTTTCGAATTAACTTTTATTGAGCTTTCCTCTTATTGCGTGCCTCATGAAACGCTGCATGAAGGTAGAGCTCTGCAGTTGTGTCGCGGCGGTAAACTTTAACGTTAATTACATTTTGTCAGAAAATTGCTGATGAAGCATTTAAAATGCCAAATTGCTCTCTAAAAGGACACGGGCACGTATACATACATATATCAGAGTGCGATACACAGAGAAATATGCACACCAGCTTGAACAAACGGTTTTTTCTGAAAGATGAAAAGTACATTTCCTTCCTGGTTGCCATGGCGATGGAAGTTGGCGGTATATGACGAAAAGGTATAAATTCATGATATTTTGTATTTTCGTATTTATGTGTGTATTTTGTATGTGTGTGTGTGTATAGTTTTTCATCCCTTCCAGAGTCTGGAATGGCGGATAATCTCACAGACAGACGGAGACTAAACATTTTATCCTTTCTTTTTCCGCCCAACTTGGTATGGAACCCCTGAGTGCGGTAAAATATGGCAGAGAGAGTTTTGAATGGCGGACAGACAGCCAGCCAGCGCCCCATGGATTTCTACAGTTATTCTGGTTCTGGTTCTGGCGATGAGATGATTTATAATCTTCATCTGCACCAACACACGTTTGTAGGTTGTGGTGAAAAGATACTTACCTACACTTGGAAAATAGATAATCCCGTCTAAGGAGTTTTCGAAATGGCAAAATTAAAAAGGAAAACTCTCTGTTGTTGAAGCATGGCTCCTCTCGAGATATGCACCCTATGTTTGAGTGTGTGTAATTATACTTTTGCATTATTGGAATAATCCGATCCAAGGGAGTGAGTTTATTTTCATAATCGATTAGTTACAGTCGTCTTGTTTTAATGACAACGACGGACGACGACAAAGACTAAAAGGAATTTTTATAGATTGATCCATTTTCCCCAGGGAATGCAATAATGAAGACATTAGTTGCAAGGAAAAACTTTCAGATGGGGAAAATTTCTGCACTATAGGCAATAACCCTCGTTATACAGAAATAATGTTACTGCAATTAATGTTCTTCTCTGGGATTGACATTAAAGTTACTGCGGATTACGTGGGAGGCATGTTACTGACTTATGGAATTACTTTCATAAATATAAAAGGTATTAGTGCAAGTGAAGGCAATGAGGGGATTTACATGTTAAAAGTTCTTTCCAGAAGAAGAACTTCAAAAAGTACATATCTCTATAAAATTGTTAACAAAAGAAGTAAATTGTAACATTTTTTTTCTGATTAAAATTTATCATATAGTGGGAATCCCTCGTGTATGCAAATATTGACAAACACACTTTTATCTACAAAACAAAAATCCCCAGGTAAACACATTTTCCCATGAATTCCACGTTAACAATGGTTTCTCATAATCTCAATATGCTTCCCCAGGGAACACTGATTTCGTTATCATTTTTGGTGTGATTTTTTTTTTTATCATTTCATTATTCATGCATTATATTCTCCTATACAAACACGTAGTGGATTTTGATATCATTAAGTAACGCAGGTTAGAATCATCAGAACTTTGTATAGGATTTTTAACTTCAAAGATACAAATTACACCAATTAATAACGATAAAATGGAACGATCACAAGAAACAAAAAACAAAAAAAAAAAAACCTAACTTGTAAGCCTGATGATTAATAACCTAGTCACGTATTGAGGCCATTTTACCGCAACATGCGGCGCGGCGGCGATGATGGCGTTCTATACTCGTACACCCCAAAAACGAATTAATCTTCTTATGCAAAATCCAACCAACACAGTACATCGCATCGCAGCGGACGCGAAAGATACAAAAACAAAGATACAAAAAAAAACAAGAACTTCTCGATTAAATTACTTAATTTAACACGCTTGGGTGGAGGCGTTTAAAGTCTTTAGTGCAGTGGCGGGCTTACTCTTGGTATTGTTCCTCGTCGTGCATAAAAATTTATTGCCGCCGTTATTTTTTTTTTTTTTTTTTCAAAACATAAATTTACATCGGGAGCTTTTCAACGCTCGAGAGCTCGAGTGACTATCTGATGATAGCCGAAATGTGTTCGATAATGAATCTGCTTCCAATTCGATCGATTGCAATCGATTGGTAGGATGAAATGAGATTTCAGAGTGACGGGGGGGCGGATGCTTGTGCGCACGCACTGAGCCCCAATCATGGAATTTGCATATCAGAAAACACCAAATACCTCCTAAAAATTGTATCTATGTATCTCTACATCGAAAAAGATACATCATGTATCTCATGAACCTGCCTATAGTAACTCGTAGATAGTTTTGTAAAGTCTAAAATTACCACTTTCCACCGAGTGAATGTATTTTGTTGCTATTACAGACATAATATACAGACCCAGGGATGATGGTGGTAATGAATCACTATTTGGAAACGAAAACGAATATGCATCCGTTCTTAGCACATTTGCATGAAATTGCCAGAAACAGAAGCACACCTTCAGTTCATTCGTCTCCTAAGTCCTAACCACTTCACAAAGTTGGGGATTGGAATGCGGATTTGACTATATGTGAGGTTAAAATACGAGTATAGCTTTGGAAAATAGTTCCGTTCCGTTTTCGTGTTTTTGGTGTTTTGTGGTTTTTTTGTTTTTGCAGATGATGCATCTTTTATGTTCGTCAAAGTGGAAATTTCTGAAATTGCATCAGCACCGAACCTAAACATTCCATTGAATTTTCGTTTTTGGCTATAATTTAAATTTAGTTATTCAGTTCTTTGGTTTTTTTCTGCATTTCAATTGTTGGATTGTAGATTCGGGTATTATTTGCCAATTGGGAATTCAACAGCAAAAGTAAATATTGATAGATTTTTAATTGGAAAAGGTGAAGGTCTTCTGTTTATTTTGATTTCGTGTTGGGACTAAAGGGTTTCAAAAGAGTTTTTTTTAACGAAATTCTTCAAAAATTTGAATTCTATTAGAATTTTGAGGATTTTTCAGCTCATCAATAACTTTGATTGATAATATTTTTGAAATATTTAAAATTTACTTAAATTGCAAAATTTCAATATTAATTTCTATTTACTAAAAAAAAAAAATATATCATTATAATAATTTCATGACTAGAGCACGACTTGTATTCTAAAATCTTGCAATGATTAATAAAACCATCTGTTTTCAATATTTGCACTAGACTTTATCTTTTTTTTAATATTTTTTATTTCTTTAAATGGTTAGGCAAATATATATTTTATTTGTCATTGACTTGGCCTTAAACTAGGTGAGCTATTGCTTATTCCGAATGAAATAGAAAGCAAATAAAAGTAAAAGGTTTGATGTTTTTTTTTCTGAGGCAGTGTTGTTTGAGGAGAAACTTTCTTTTTTTTTTGTGCAAATAAAGTAAAATTTTTGGGAAAAAGAGCTCATTTTGATAAGTTATCAAAAATATAAAATAGCTTATTCGTAGCAATATTTTTTTGATTAAAAAATAGGAGTGAAATATTTTAAGTCTTCTGCAAAATGAGTAAGCCTTTTAGTGACTTTAGGGACCACAAAAACAATAAAATCTTTTAACATAAGGAAGGACATCCTGATATTCAAACAGTTTGTTTGTTTTGTTTGTATCTCGGTCAGTGTTGCCGTGAGAACTAAAATATATTAATACTTTTTTTTTATTTTGTAAGTGTAAGGTATGTAGAAGGATATATAAAACTGAATTTAAAAAATATCGAGGTTTTGATGTAAGAAAAACACTTAGTCTTATTTTTAAAAGTAATTTTTAATTTTCTTAATAGTTATAAGTATTTTATTTTGTTTTATTTCAATACTTTTACAAAAGAAAAAAGTAATTTGAGGAATTTGGTGAAAATGCATTATCTCTTCAATTATGAATTTGTAAAAAAAATTGTTTGTGGTTGAAAAATAAGTTTTACAGAAATTTAAAAAATAAAGTAGTGTGTTCCAAAATATTTATACAATTTTTAATTCCAAATAAAGTAGAACTAGATAAATAATAAAATCCACAATAAGTATGGTATTTTTCGTCAAGACTTTTTTTGCAGAAATTTAATAGAAAAATGTAAATAATAAATGTAAAAAATAAATTGCCCTTTTGAGCACAAAAAATATACAAACCATGTATACTAATAAAGACATACTACAGAGAAAATCACATTAGCACATGTTTTAAACTTTTATTTTTTTTACTACATTTTTAGGAATTTTTTGATACAGAAACATTTTTTAAGTTTTATATTTTTTAAACTGTTTTTTTTTTTTTATTAAAGTTTTAAATTTTAGATAGTTAAATATTTTGTTTATAATTTTCTGATAAATTTAAAACAAAAATAAGTGCTGAAACATAGAATATTGGAAACACAGCTATAATCATAAAAATGTAAAAATGTCGTTATAATGAAATTCAATTTTTAACACTACATTTTTTGAAAAAAGATTGTTGTAATGTGCATTTTATTTTGTAAAAGAATGTCCATTTATGTTTCGAAAAGTCTTAATTTTATTAAATGCCATTAAAAACCAAAAACAAATGCAATGTCAATTTAAATTGCAGAACTCAACTTCAAACACATGTTAAAAATTTATGACAGTTTGTATACAAAAAAATCACCATCACTGTTTTTTGTTTAATAAAATTTAAATTTAACAGAGATTAGATAAAATCATTGACTATAGCATAAGTAGTAGATATTATAAAAATATTCTATAATTGTTTTTGTTTATTTTTTTATCGTATTAAGTTTTCGATATACAAATAATTTTATTTATTAACCAATTCAATAAGATATTTTCGCAAATATAACCAGCAAAAAAACACGTTCTGTATAAATAATCAAAACAGATGTATTTATTAATCTTTGCAAGATGTCAGAAATACAAAAAAACGTGCTAAAGTAAAATTTATAATAATAATAATAAAAAAAAACAATATTTATAAACATATGATATGTCTATACATACATATGCATGTGTATATGTTTTGAATTGTTTTTTTTTTTTTTTTTGGTTTATTTAAAAGTGAATAGGAATGAAGTAAAGTTTTTTGGCACTTTTAAGTTATTTTTGTATAATTTAATATTTGTATAAAAATAATAAGAAAATAAACAAATTGGCTTAGGTATTTATTTTTTTAAATTTTGTTAACATTTAAAATAACATTTTTTTGGTTTTATTTTATGCCCGTTATAAAAAAAAAGACTAAAGCAAAGTATGAATTCTTTCAAGTGGTTTAGTAGGGAAATGTTTGCGACCGAAATTTAATGAGATTTTTCCCAGATTTTCTAAGTTCTCACATCGAAAATTCCAATTTTATACTTTTGAATGAAATTTAGAACGGAATATTATGACAAAATGTGCACAAGTGCAATTCTCTAAAAATTTGAATTTTTGATCTGAGATTTTTATTATTAGAAAAGATCGATTTTAGTGAATCATAGTGACATTTGGACAAAAAATGTGTGTTCTCAATGAGAAATCTTCCTAAAAATTCAAAATTTATCAGATTGCCGCATTTTTGACATCGGCAAGGGAATTTTGAAGTTAAAAACACAAAATGTGCTAAAGTAAAGTGAGTCATACCATAAACTGTCAATTTTCATCGAAGAATTACTTTGATTCGATAAAGTAAGAATCTTCTGGAAAAATCAATTTTTTCAATATTGCCCTTTAAGACCTCGATTTAGGAGTTTGATTTGAAATTTTTAAAACTAATATTTTTTAAGTACCATAAAAGTTTATTGTTTGAAAACTCGTGACGAGGCGAGACTTATAATTTGATAATTCACAAAAAAAGAAAAGATTCAAGACCGAGACGTTACTCAATACACGAGAATTAGATTTTCAGATTTTGACGAGTCCAGAACGAAACTCGATAATCGCAACCAAACGTCAAAAAATTCTTTGACTAAACCAAGATTCAAATGCTAAATATTTCACAATATTGTGTATGTGTGTACATAAAACTATTAAATTAATTAATGTAACAATTTTATACACCTAAACGGATATTGAACAAAAAAAAAATGTCATATTCATTTATAGTTTCTCACGATCAAAAGTCTTTAAATATCCACTACCCCCTTTACCCTCCTCTATCTCTTAAAACTCGAAATAAAAATATTTTCGATCTTTTATAGGAAACCGTTTTTACCTCTTTTCTGTTTTTTTTTTTTAATTTAGTTTTTTAGAAAACAGAGAAAAAAAGAAACTTTAACCAAAACATAAACAATTCACTCAGTTCAGAGTTAGTGAAGTTAAAGTGTCTAAAGTTGTTGATATAAAAAGATTGATCATTCATTCACTGTTGCAACTCATACACATGTATTTATAGTCAAGTCACAGTGCCTATAACTTTACTATCTATATGTAAACACGCACACAAGTAAATAACGAAGTCTATGCCAATAAACAAAACGAGTGAACGTGCTAAATTAATGCAGACCTGGTTTTCTACCGCGACCATCATGACCACTCTCCAATTTATTTATGTTGTTGTTTTCATTTTTACCATTAACAGTTCTTTTTTTTTATTTTATTTGTGTTTTTGTTAAATGGGACAGTGGTGTGCAAAAAAAGTGCAACGTAATTTTTTTTTGCAAAAACAGATTCAATTTTAAAGTCGTAGATGCCCTGGAATTTGATTTGACAGTTTATGACTTTTAATATGGATGACATAAAAAAAAAGAGGACAATGGTGAATTTTTATTGAGGTTAAACTTTGTAAGTCATATTTGACAAAAATGTACCTTATTGTGTCTTTGATTGTTCGTCTAAAAAAATGTATTTGAAATAGTCCCTTATAAATGTTCAAACGACTCCACTGACAAAAACTTCACTGGTTCTCAAACTTCACTGGTGTCAAAATCAAAGGGATTTTTGGCAATTGAATTCTAGAATAAATTTTGAGACACCCTTTCTTACTAAATTTAGCACCCCACTGTGTTTTCACGAGCACACACCACACTTTATAACAGATGTGTGGAAAACCCATCAATAAAATGGGGAAATGCAATGCAAAAGCAACAAAAAAAATAAAAAGAAGAAAAATAGAAAAAAACTAGAAACCAGTTGAAAGAAAGAAAAACCCCATTGAGAGTGAAACTGCAAAATACGAGTGCATTCTGGTTCGGATCACTCTCAATAGTCAACAACTCAAGCCTCTTGAAATTGACGATCCCACTTTTCAGTTTGCAGGTTATGGTTGTGTCGTTGTGATGCTGATGCTGATGACGACGACTGACCGACCGACTGACAACCGGCCAAGACTGACCACATCACTGTCCGGTCCAGTCCGGCCTCTCTATAATCAACTCGACACGGTCTAGTCTTTATGTGAGAGTGTGTACATACATAAGTTGGAAATGGAAACCGCTCTATAACAGCTTTCCAATCCGAAGATTATAATAATAAAATTATTATTGATGATCGATTGAGATCGGTGGTGATCGTGTGATTTGAGCGTTTGGCGATCTCATCATCGATCGTCGTCATTGGGGGAGGCGTGTCGCCGCCTTCGAGATTATTGGGAAGTAAGAGCGTAGTTGAAGTTTAGTTTTTTTGTTTTGATTTTACTTTGAATTTGGAAACAACGTGAATTTCTGAGAAATCAAAGAAATTTAGGCCAAAAATAATTATTTGGCTCGTGAATTGATTTCTAATTAAAATTCCGTTTGCGTGTGATCGGTTGGATTCGATTTATTTGTGGGTCTTGAGTATGCGTGTTGCAGTGTGCAGCACCCTCACTCATGGCGTCCCGTGTCGTCGTCGTCGGTTTTATATTGAAAATTAATTCAATTGATATAAAGTAGGTGCCTATAGTCGTGATTTGGCTGGAATAAAATGTAGGCAATGTATAAAAGCTGCTACTGCTGCTGGATGATGTTTTGATGATGATTCATTGCACTTTCACATGAAACTTTTGGATGAAATTGTGATTGTGAGTTTTATACACGAATATCAAACAATAATGTAAATAAATATACAATTGTGATGAAATTTATGAAGGTATCTCTTGTTTACCTTTCCACAATTGAATGACTTTCAAAAATTTGAAAAATCTTATAATTAGTTATGAGTTGGGAATTTATGTATTAAAAAGTGTCTCTGGGGCTACAAATGAGAAGGTTATTTTAATTAAATTAGAAAAAGTGAAAGACAGTTTAAATAGAGTGAAAATATTTCTATAGTTTGCTTCTTCTTTCACTCTGTATAAAGAGAGTGAAAACTAATTTAATATGTTTTTACTTTCTTTGAATTTTTACACAATTTATAACAACCTTGGCACTGTTTAAGAAACTTGCTTTTCAAACCAATGAAAGCTTCAAGCACTTTAACTTGTCTTATGAAACATAGCAGACATTTCCACAAGGTTACAAAAGAGGAATTTTCACAGGATTTTTTGACACTCTAGCTGTTTTAAAATAAATCTTCTCGATCACACAAATCTGTTTAATTAAAGGCTAGGGAATGGTATGCTCCCTGAAGCCTGTGATGGCATTTTTAAAAGTATTTGTCTATTACCTCAACGTATGCTCGACAAGTTTTGATATAGAATCCTTACTGGATTTTTGACAGCTGCTTAAATATGGTAATTCTATATTTAGTATCAAATTTTTAGAATATTTTTCAATTTGTACTCCTGTCAAAATTAAAACAAATGATTCATGAGGTATTTTGACAATTCCGATGCTATTTTAATCAATTACCTGTGAAAATAGATAGTTTTTTTTAGATCCTGACATAATTGAAAGACATTACTCAACATATGTCAAACTGTCACTATAACTGTCAACTGTTACAAGTCATCTTTATCAATCATACAATTTTTACAATTTAAATAAAAATGCCTCATTACTTTTGCTCCTGTCAAATTCTCCAATATTTACCTGTCATTTTTGATAGTTCTGTTATTGACAGTTGGAAATTGGGCATTTAAAAGTTTCACCATTTAATTAAAATATTAGATATTTTCACCGGTTGTTTTTTATTTAAAATAATGAGATGTCAAAATGAGTTTCTTCAAAAGAGTTCAATATGAACACCGTTTTCTTTTAAATCAATCATCTGTCAAAATTTACAAATGACATTACTTAAATTGACAAACTTATAGGTACATACTATACACATGTTAAATATGTTTAAAAGTTCTTACATATTATAAACTGTCATACAAGTTGTCATCTGTCAGTTGTCATAAATATCCATCATAAATTAATGGCCCACTAGCTATGTAATATACAATTTTTCAGTAAAATAAGATGTCAATTTTTTTTATAAAAAAAACTTTGTAGTTTAGTTGATAATTTAAGCGAAAAAAACTTTTATGAGGGAATTTAAAATGACCAAATATTATCCGACGTTTAACTGACCTACTCATAAAACTGTCAGTTTAGATATAATTTTTACTTGAAATTCGTTGTGCAAAAAATAGTCCCTCCCTCTTTAAAAACAGAGTTGATTTCTTGTACTATATGATAAATGTATGTATTGTTAACACTCTTTATTCCCATACATAAGTGAACTGTCAAAAAAAACTAAACTTTTTTATCTAAAAAATTGTTAATGAATAAGTTTCTATTTTTTAATTCTTTTTCTGTAATAAAAAGATCATTCAACTTGACAAAATATACAATAAACATGTGACATTTTTGTTGGAAATTAAATTAAGAAAAAAGAAAAAAACAAACAAAATTCTTTCTGCGTCAGCAACATTTTAGGTTACACTCACATGTCTGACATTTCTTATCAATCGTTGATCTTACTTCTGTTTTTTTTTTTTTCTTATTTTATGTGTATAGAGTTCTATATGATGAACAAAAAAACTAAATGTTGAAGTTACATAAAAGGGTGACATATCTATTCATTAATCTCTTGCAGCAACCGATCATGTCTTGTCATTTGTCATCTGTCATTTAGTGATCTCTGGCAACTCAACTCAATCAAAGAGTTCAACATTCTTTGTCTCTGTAATTAATTTCAAAGACTTCTAAATACTTGACATACGGAAGTCAATTCGGTTTTTCTGAAAAAAAAAAACCGAAAACGTCAAAAGAATTCATCATCCAAAAAAGAAATGATGACATCACACTTGATGTTATGTTGGATTAAACAATAAATTAAAGCAGTCCCGAATTTTATTACCATGAGAACTCGCAAGATCATTTCTATTTGATCATATTTTTTTTTTATTTTCTGAATTTTATTTATTTTGTTGTTTGTTTTTTGGTTTTATTTTTTCGGGGACGACGACGCACACACTCGTGGTTTTGAAACGATGTCATTTTAAATAAATTTGTGCTGCTTTTGTTTAACTAATGGGCAATCAGTCAGTCAGCCAGAGACGGAGCCAAAGCCAGCCAGCATCAGCTAGCGAAATGTTTGTAGGTAGTCTCATTTCTTTGTATATCTAGGATGAGGCGAATTAATTTAGATAATGCACTTAACGGTGTCGAAGCAGCTCGCTGATGTTTGCAAAAAAAAAAAAAAAAAAAAATTGACAGAGCCAGGAACGTTAGGAATTCTTAGTTAGCAAAAAGAAACGAAGAAAAGAAATATTTTCAAAAAGTTTTTGAAATTAATTTTAGCAAAATTTTCAAATGCAGGTTTGATCAATATCTCAAGGAACCGTTCATTAAGCTTCGAAAGAAAATTTTTGACACGAAATTTTTGTTTTTGATGATTTTCATCATGTTAGTATGAATTTTCACTTAACTAGAAAATTGTCATTGTTGGCTAAGTAATGACAAACTAAAAAGTAATATATCATTCAATATGATCCGTGTTTTATTGGTTTTACTGGCTAGCACAGTAATGCGTGTGTTTGAGTTTAAATTAAAAATGCATGAAATTGTGGATCGAATTGAAATTTGAATGGAAAGTCGTCTTAAATGTTTCCTTACTATTTTTACAGTAAAACGTTTGAAAAAAGATGTATTCACTTACCAAAAAAACACGCCCTCTAAAAAGTAATTATGTGGTTTTATGGTTTCATGTAATTTTTCACAACTAACTAACATCTAACTAGCTACAAATTAGTTTAATTAATTAATCCAAAAAACGATTAATATAAGAAGTTTTAAATAATGTTCTTAGGAATGATTTGTCTAAATTATATCAATTAAGTAGGAAGACTTAACTCATTATCGACAAATTAGCGTTAAATTATCTACCTTACTACTTTTCAATGAATTAATTGTTAGTTGCTAAGTTGACACTTCTATTATATATTTTATTTGCTTAAGTTCACTTTTCTGGTTTCGTTACTTTAAAAAGTGTTTTAAAGTGTCAAGTACACCTGACAGAATTCAAAAATGTAGACTTAAGAAGATTGACATTTAAAAAGATTTTTCAACAAATTGAGCACATATTTTGAATAATGTAGTTTGGTATTGCCAAATTAAGATTTAATACCATTTTCTAGAATGACTTTTTTTTTTAAATAGTCACCAAAGAGCACATTTTTTTTTGTCTGAGTCCGTATAACAAATTTTCAAATTCAAATTTTTGAAAAGTGCTTGTGTGAATATTTCAAGTCAAAATAAAAGTTCAATTTTAAAATGTTAAAATTATAAAAAAATTTAATTTTTTGTTAAAACATTTTTTTATGAACTTATGACTTAACCCCTTATATGAGTTGAGTAGGTAGTTAACCGGGTATTTATAGACGTGGCCTAAGTTCACACACATATTGCGCGCAGGCGGCCATGGCCGTCAATAACAACACCACACACATTGAAGCCGGGGGAAACGCATTCAATCCGTTGTCAAGTCGTTGGCATTCTTCTCTTCCTCCTGCAGAACCCCCAATAAAGTCGGAGGCTACGAGCATTTGCGCCAAACCAAAACGGCCAAACTAATAATAAATTGCTACTGGGGGACGTACGCGTCCGTCGCGCCTCAGTCGGGAGTGCTGGCCTGGTGCAGAATCAGTGGCAGTCTGTGTAAAGTGCGTTAATAGCTGTCCATTTTGCTTAGCGGCATTTAATGAGCAAGCAGGGAGGTTGCGGAGCCAGCGCCGAGGGTAATGAGAATGAGAATTCCTTAACTACCTCAAGTGTTAATTTATTTATAAAATTTATTATTGTTTTTGCATGTGTTTGCTAAAAATGCACAAGAATTTTTTTTCTCTCTGAATAATAAATAAACAAATCATCATATTTGACAGAGAACGTCGTCGTCGGTCGGTCGAGGACAACCGGGACGGCAGCGGATGATGGCGTGGCACACCGCTCGCCGCGACGACAAAGTAGGTAGTGAAAATGAACGTGACGAAACGAAGGTGTACTTTATAAATACACTTTGATATAAAAATACGATTAAAAAAAAATGATTATTATTAAATTGTGGCACGTTTTCGTTCATATGCATATTTTATACCAAGTGTCGAAGAGTTTAGAAAAAAAAAAAACGAAAATTAATAGGAAGGGAAAAGTTTTGATTTATGGAAAAAGTTATTCATTTTTTTTCCTCTCTTCGAGAAGGCTATCGAGAAAATAAATTGAATTAATGGAAATGGTATCTATAATTATTATTATGGGTATTTCCTTAACAAGTACGAATCTGTGTATGTATGGGTGTATTTGCATTTGATTATTATTAAATTAAATTAAATTCAAATGAATTTGTTTTTCTAAAAATAAAGTGTTTAAAAAAAAGCACTTAATTCAAATTGATTTCAACTCGTTTCGATTGTCAGTTTTCTTGGTTGGAAATTGTTGATTTGTTTGCATGTCAAACTCGTTAACCTTTGTGTCAAATTATGGATAACTTCCTTGAATGTGGGATACAAATTAATTGGTGTTGTTTAGCTGGAAGGAAAATAAACTTTTCGGAAGAATTCTTAGGAACATCTAAGTCTCAGGTTGGGAGTATTGATCATAAATGACCTTTACGTTTTTATCTTTAGAAGAGCTTGATTATTATCGATATGACTTCGGCAATTTTTTGACGTTTCTTGATTCCATATGACAGTTGTTTTTTTTTATTCTTAATTTCGTTTGCAACACTGATAACTTGAGACAAATTTGTCTAAGGGGCTAGAAAATGAAGGCACACAGTGGTCCTTCTGTTTCTTTTCTAATGATAAAAATCATTTCTTTGAGTCATTTTGTCACTAATCAGAACTTAATTTGGACTCAAGTTTGGCAACGTTCCTGCATTTAGACTCATTATTTTTAGTTTTCGAGTCTAAGCTTAAACATTACTTTTTGAAAACTTCCAAATGGCTATTATTATTGTATTAAGTAAGAATTAAATTGTCGAAGTTTTTCGTAAAAATTGAGGTGAAAACGATTTTTGGCGAAAACACTTAATGATTCAATTTTTCAAAGCTGTCAAACTGTCAAATTATCAACATGATAACTTCGTACCGAATAATTGTTGTCAGTTTTGTAAATTTTCACTTTTTTAAGTCGAAGGTTACAAAGTGCAAAAAAAAAATTAAACCTTAAATCAATTCCATAAAACTAAAGTTGAATACATATACATTTATTTTTTTCAGCTAGATTTTTAAGAATGTTGTCAAAAATTTTGTAAAAAAGACTCACTTGGTAACACTGGCAACACATAATACATTCTTTTCGGCAAAAGTATATGAAAGAAATGAAGAATGGAAAAGTGATTTTATGCGTCCTTAGTCGTGCCCATTGGAGCCAATCATCAAAAATAAAAATCCCAACAACATTTTAATTCCTTATTACACATTATTATGTTGCAGTAATTTTTGGTGCGTTAACTTAAATAACCAAACTAACATCATGCGTAAAAACTACACACTTTCACTATTTCCAAGTACTTCTATGATTGATTTCTGACATCCACAAACTTCAAATATTTCAAAAAAAAGCACTTAACGCGCTTCAAACTAACAATTTGTTATTATTCTATTGATTTACAAGTAATTTTATTACAACCATTAAACCGATAAATTAAAAAGTTCAACTGACTGAATCCAAAAACAAAACAAAAAAAAAAAAAAATAGCACAGCAAATATACATTTTTAAATGCATTTCATGTTAAATTGCATAAAACTTCAATCAATATAATTAAAAAAAAAAAAATAAGCAACAAAATTCAATTTAATCAGTAAACAATTGAATTCAACGATTGTATGTGTAACAAATTATTTATTTGTTTACTCCCTACTATCTACTACTTATACCAATTGATAAAGTTTAACCTAGAAATATATAACTCTGCAATTCACTACCTTACTATCTATACATAACCTATTTCAAGTTATGTCAGTAGCTTCTAGAGTACATGGTGTTTTTTTTTGAGATAACAGTTAAAAGAGAAAAAACACAGACATCATGTCTGACACCAAAGGACCGACCGGCAAAACGAGCGAGAGATAAGAAAAATACATATGTCGATTAATTCAATTTGAAATAAGGGTCATTATCACACTATCACATAATTATTATGTGATTTTGTTTATTTAAATTGATTTTAATTGACAGATTATAGAATTGATGATTAAGCTGTCATTAATTCGGATTATGACTTATACACGAGTGATGATGTTTGTCATGGTGGTGATGTATTTTTGGTATTTTTAATTTATTTTTTAATGTGACAAATAGGCGAAAATAGTGATGAATTTACAAATACAACGAGGATTTTAAATGACGCACATCTTTTGCTTATAAACGTCAAAAGTCTAAGAGCAAAGACTGTCACTTTTGAAATTGACAGTTTTGAATTAGCAGAGGCCGTTTGTCCAATTTGACTCACTTCATTCTTACATACTTTATTTTTAGATGTTTTTTTTTTATTATACATATATAAAAATAAAGACGGCAACGCTGTAACAGAAATATCTGTCAAAATATGTATCAAACAAGCACAACTTCAATGTTAACAACACAAAGCAGTGCAGCTACAAGTGCAAGTGCAACCACATCACATTTTGCATGTACAAATTTGACGTTTCAATAACACTTATGGGTTTTTGAGTCGAACAATGTCAAATGCAATTCGAAGAAAAGTCATCAAAGTCAAATTCAAGTTCTATTTAAATTTGATATCTTTGAACGTCTCAGGTGTAAATGTCAAAATGTTTTTTGATGGAAATACAATCTTTTTCAGCTGTTTGATGAGAACGTGAAAAATTGGATATGTATGACACTTTTTGACAACCAATGCAATTTCTGACAAGTGACAGTATACAGATCATAAAATAGTTCACGATTCTTCTACATGAACGGAGAAAACAAAAGGAAAGTGCTTTTGTTACATGTTATCATACTTTAATCTTACGACTGTCAAAATCGTTGACATATGCAAAAATATAGTTCCTATTGGTGTTGCCAACTTATATGTACCTACCTACTTGATAACTAGTGGTGGATGTCGATTTTTAATTATAATTTACTGAAACTAAAGTGCTTATAAGATTTGCCTTTTAAATGATCTTTACGAATACAGTGCCAGCGTCTCAAAAACTGCCCATGGCAACCCTAACCGATAATTATACCTCACCTTCCTCACACTCTTATATAAATGTAAATAAAACGAAAACCCAACCAACACATAAATAAAACTCACCTGTGCGCATATAAATAATACATATCCAAAAAGCAGCGACAATATCGATTGCGTTCGATGTGTGCGTTGTATCCAAAAATTTATTGTTGACATCTTATCCATTATTCAAAAGGAGTCGTCAGGTTTTTTTTCTCGATGAGTAGAGTTAGAGATAGAGAGAGATAGTGAGAAAAGGGATTGTTTCAAAAACGGAATTTCCGATGCAAGGTTGAAATTATTTCATCGGCGAAAAAATATTCGACAGGAATTTAATTCGAATTCGAAAATGACAGAAAAATTAATTTCTTTTTCTGCTTCTTCTTCTAGGTATGAGTGTTAAATTCACTCATACATGCAAATTTTCAACACGAAAAAGAACGGTAAAATTATAGGTAACCAAGCACTTAACACGATACAGATACACTCAAACCGCAATGTGGTAAAGGTGGATTAGATATTATGCGATGACGACGACGTCTACTCTGCGATGACACACACGATCAGTAGTTGTTGTTGTTGTTGGTGCTTTGCATTTGATGTTGCAGAAAATTAGAGAAATGATTAATCCAAAACTAGACAAGCAGGTGTGGTGAATATGAAAACCTGTCTCGTTGACAGTGATTTTTTTCTTCGTGTGGTAAGTTGGTAAGACGACCGCGACGACGACAGCGACAACGGCAACAGCAATAGCGATTGGAAAATAAATAAAACAAAACAGAAAAAAAAAGAAAATGGGGACAAAAACTTGCAGATCGTGTTTTGATCGCGTAGAGAGGAGGATTTTTTTTCTTTTTTTTTAAATTTGGTAAACTTGGTTTTCTTTGATTTTTCTTAATTTCTATTTAATTGCAGACAACAACTTGACCGATCTGAATTTGAACTGTCAAAGGTGGACTGCCAATTTGGAGGAAATTATCTGACAGACATACACAGAGTGGTAATCCAAAGGGTTTACGTTTATCCGAGGTTAGTTGGTTCTTGGGAGTAGACATCTTTCTCGATTGCACATAATTTTAAGCATCACACATTTCAACACTTTTTCGTGTTTACATTTAAATTAAATTTTTATTGCACTCAATTAATTATTAACATTTTCACTTTTCCACTTCTGACGACGACACACGACGGACGACAGACGGAACAACCGTCAACGAAGAATACCGGAAACGAAGTCTTTTCCCAACACTTTTTTGACACTTGCGTTCCCGTTTTCTTGCTTCGTTTTATTTTTTATTTTTTTTTTGGTTGTTGTTTAACTTCTCTAACCAACACAAACACTATTGGAATTTTTTCTCTTTTGTACCTATTTTCAAGGTAAACAGAAGCACAAATCACAAGAATTCAACAAAACACCGAAAAAAACGCACAAAAACGAAAGCGGCAGATTGACACGCGAAAAAAATTGATATTTTCGTTTAGAGCGACGTTATTTTTTTGGGTATGTGGAGATACCTTAACCTCAGCGAGCGTTCCTCTCTATTTGCTTTGGTATTTTTAATTTTAATTACAATTCTTTTTTTCTTAATTTTCTACCGAACCGCGAACGAACGTGGACCAAACGCAACAATGGTCTCTACTCGAATGAATTGGATAAACAAAATCCATGAGGGATGAACTGTTTGAGTTGGTTGTGTTTGTGTGCGTGCGCATCAGAGGAAATTCACCTTGCGCACACACACATGCCAAGCCAATGTCATCAGTGTGTTGGAAAGTGCGGGAGTATTGATAATCAACAGTTTTTTCTTGCTGTTTGGTTGTGTGTGGGACTGGGTTTGATGGTTGGTTAGTTTGTTTACATTTAACAACCCTGAGTCTGTAAGGTGTCTTCTGCAGAATTCACTCTGACTATGACAGCGACATCTGCTGTCGAGAAATGTGTTACTTTGGGCAATGGTTTCTGTATGCAGTGGGAGTGGTGTATTTGATACCATTGTATATCCAAACCATAGTAGTCTCATGGGCATGAATTATTTTTGTGCAAATGTGCCGACTTTGCGCTAGTGTTTCCGAGTGGAGATTTACATTCCTCTTAAATTATTTGAGTGAGAGGAGAATATTTTTACTATTCCATAAGAAACTAGTGGAGTAAAGGAGATAAATAGTTTCCCTGTAAAAATAACAAAAAACAAAAACTCTCCAATCGTCTTTGGTGCCACACGAAATTCAAGCCAAGGACGTTTTTTGTGATGTTTATATGAAATTTTTGTATGCGAACAAAAAAGAAATCCGAAAGGGATGCTTGCGTTGTCGCCGCGCGCCGTCGTCGTCGTCGTCAGCGGCTTAGCTTCTTCGATCGATTTTTTCGTATTTTACGAAGGAATTTTTTTCTTGATAGGTAGTTTGTGCGAGGCGAGGAAGAAAAATGTGTGTATTATGAAGAGTAGCTAGGTATGTATATACATTTAACTTGAAGTTTTGTTATAAGATTCGGGTAGGTTTTCTTTTAACTTTGAAATTGAATTTTTTCAAGTTATCAATTTGTGAATGGAATTTTAAAGATTTCTGAAATGTTTTACTTTTATTTTACTTAATATTTATAGCTTATTGAAGGTAGGTACGTTGCTAGGTATCTAGGTAAGGATTAAATTATTAACGTAGGTAATAAAATTTCGGTTTGTAGGGAAATTGGAAGGTTCAATATTTGTTATTTTGCTTAAAGGATTTTGTTATTTATTGTCCTTAATTTAAATAATTTTTTTTTTTACTATGAAATCTCAAAATACTTGCATGTACATATGTACATATCTATGCATTATAAAAACAACAAGTTTTAGAGTCAAGTTCTTGATTTTTCATGCGAATAATAAATTGAACCATTTTTGGTTTATACATTTATATACCTAGGTATCTTTTTCAGACAACGTTTGGACGGCTTTTTTGGTTTCTCAAATATCTCAGGAACAAAATAATATGTTATTGACTTCAAATAAATTTTTATTCCATTCACTGGAAAATTTTCAACATAGGTAGGTACCTACCTACTGTTATTTTTTTAAGTAGAAAAACTAAAAAAATGTTTGGGGCTCAAATATACAATGAATGAAAATTGTATAATAACTATTCAAAACTATGTTCTACTACATGAAACGATGTTTTTGACACATGGTGAAAGTTTGAAAAAAATTCAATTGACAGTTTTTTTTTACAAAAAATAAAAAAAGGACAAAAAAATCTACCAAGAATTGGTAAAAAATGTTTTTTGGGTCAAATATCTCAAGACCAAGTAACGATATTGACTTCAAATTTATTTTTATTATACAATATACAACTGTTAAAATATGGAATAATTTTGACAAATATCGATTTGAAAGTTCTTTTACAAAAAATAGAAACCTAAAACCAAAATACTAAAGTGTTTCTTGACTTGAATATGTCGAGAGTTTATTTTTTGCATAATTCACATGTTAGAATTATGGTACATTTTTGACATTTCGTATTGACAGTTTTTTTTTACAAAAAATAAGAAACTAAAACCAAAATTTACCAAAGAGTATTAAAAATTGTTTTTCGACTCAAATATCTTCACAACAAGCAATGATATTGACTTCAAATACAATATACATTGTACAATTTTCAATAAATTATAAAATGTTGAGAAAAATCAACTTGACATTTTTTACAAAAAATAAAAAACTACCTACAAGAAGTTATAAGAAAAATTGGTATAAATGTCTCGAGAAATGTCTTAAATCTGATAGCAATTAAAAAATTAAAATTTCTATCAAACAACATCAAAAGTTAATCGATTAACATCAAGAATAAATCAATTATGTGCGTAATTTAAACAAAAATTAACAAGTTTACATAAGGAAAAGAAATTGTGTTTTGTTTGAAGACTGCAAGGGAACACCGGATTATTTTTCTTTGATTGGCATTTATTGTAACACAAAAACTTCAACAAAGCCAAGTTTTCAAGTTATAATGGGAAGTTACCAGTGTGCGTAGCACCCAGCCTTTTTTTATTTTTAAGAACCTGACGATATACATAGAGTGATTTTGAAGTTTTATTCAGGCTAGAGTTATCAAAAATCTTATAACTTATTTGCCGTTTAAAAACCTTGTTTGCAGTATGTATACCTACATAAAGAGAAAGTGGGAATTAACTCTATTTTCCATTTTTTACTAGGTATGTATCAAATTTTAGATCTTTTTAAAAATACCTAGCTTGATAACGCAATTCAAAAACTTTTTACTATGATTTCTTTATTCTTATCAGTAAGGAAATTGGAAAAATGTTTTAAAACTGGCTGTTAGAACAAAAAAATGCCTCAAATGAAATAAATTTATGAGTTTTGCAGAATATGTAAAAGAAAAACTAAATGTTACATAGGTATAACAATGAAAATTTTGAAATGACTTGGAATACATAGTAGCTACATTTTTGACTTCAAGTCGATTGAAATGCAAACTTGTAAAAATCTAAATTAGTAAAATACTTTTATAAAAATTACTGGATGCATAATCCAGCTGAAATTGCTGTAATAAAGACATGCCATGAAATGAAGGTACCTACATACACATCTATAATTTGAAATCAGAATTGAAACGATTTAGGTACTAAAATTAATGAAAAATGATCTTAAGACTTTTTTAATTGCAAACTTATCTACCTAGGTAAGTCACGGTTTCTGGCTTTTTTGCCCATCATTTTTTAGGACATAAAAGTTTTGAACAAGGTATTTAACTAGTTAAATAAAAGCCACTAACATACCTACCTATACAAGTACACATAAGTAGTTAAGTAAATGTTAAAATTATTATAATAGTTGTATTATTGTCCTTAAAATAACAGATGGTACCTATTACCTAACTTACCTACCTACATATATGTACATACTCGTATGTACCTACCTACCTAACATGTTTCTTTTCGAAGCTTCAAAAGAATTAAAAATGCAAAATAAGATGATAAGTAAGAAAAACTAGTCTAAAAAGGAACTTTTAAAGTTCTTATTTTAATAAGAAAAAATATACATACCTACCGACCTATGCAGATACATTTAAAACAACATCATGGAAAGTTTTAAAAAGAGAACACAATATTTAAACCATTTCTGTTTCTAAATATGAACATAATATCCTTATAGGTACCTACTTATCTACCTAGTTCATGATTTTCAATAAGATTATTTTTTAAAGATGAATAAGAATCTGCATTGTTTTGCCTAGCCATGATAACCATTCACATACCTATTTAGCTTTATTTTGGATTTTCACGAAAATTTAAAACTCTTGCAAACCTATTTCATATTCCTTAACGCTCGGACTTAAAACATTAAATTAATTATATTTCCATACCTACCTATCTAAATTACATCCATCTGATCATCAACAACACAAAATTCATCAAAGATCAAACCATACAGGAATACGAATACCTACCAAAAATTGTTTCTTTCACCTGTTTTGTGTGTCGTCTGGTAAAGACGACTACCGTAAAGCATACTCGACTAAAAAAATGTAAACAAACCAAAGTCTCCCAAAACAGCAAAATGTCCGTTTTTTTAGTCTTTCTAACTCTTACAAAAATTGTATAGTCTTTCCTTCTCTCACTTCGATTTAAATTCTCGTCAGTTGCATGTCTCCCATCTGAAAAAAATGTCTCCCATCTCAAAAAAATGTCTCCCGGAGACGTTCAACCAAAAATAACTAGATGCCGCACCATTCGACCTCATCCATGAGAGTACTATAGTTTTTATATACAAAGTTGATACTGACAACGTCACTAGTTCTCTATTTTACCAGAAGATGACATTGACATCATATTGTATACAAGAACCGATTTGGTGGTGTTTTGTTGTATTTCTAGATGGCTTTCAAAATAAACGTTACATTTTAAATTTTAGAAATATAGACCCCTGATGGTTTATTTATTTTCAAATTCAATTCAAATTCAATTCAAATTCAATTCAAATTCAATTCAAATTCAATTCAAATTCAATTCAAATTCAATTCAAATTCAATTCAAATTCAATTCAAATTCAATTCAAATTCAATTCAAATTCAATTCAAATTCAATTCAAATTCAATTCAAATTCAATTCAAATTCAATTCAAATTCAATTCAAATTCAATTCAAATTCAATTCAAATTCAATTCAAATTCAATTCAAATTCAATTCAAATTCAATTCAAATTCAATTCAAATTCAATTCAAATTCAATTCAAATTCAATTCAAATTCAATTCAAATTCAATTCAAATTCAATTCAAATTCAATTCAAATTCAATTCAAATTCAATTCAAATTCAATTCAAATTCAATTCAAATTCAATTCAAATTCAATTCAAATTCAATTCAAATTCAATTCAAATTCAATTCAAATTCAATTCAAATTCAATTCAAATTCAATTCAAATTCAATTCAAATTCAATTCAAATTCTTCAATTCAAATTCAACTTTTGCTTCTAGACGCTCATCAAAATCTACGACATACTTACTTCGATCAAGTTCGAAACTTGACCTTGATATCTGGGTAAGAAATCAATTGAAATGAATTTGACACAGTATAGTAGCGCCGTGTCATAATTGTTGTCATCAAGTTGTTTGAAGAAATGTCAAACATTTTAATTGTTCTATTTCTGAACAAACCTGAAGTTAAATTCTTGCAGACTATTTACCAATACATCACAGATAGAAAGTACCAAAAGCATTAAAATACTTGGAATACTCAAAATACTTAAGTTGATGAAGCACCGAGTATACAGACGATGACTCTTTGTGGACATGAGTTTGAGAATTCAGCAAGCATGACCCAGCTTAGATATTTTGTTTGTTTCGACATAAATTGCAACAACTCAGACTAGAAGTGACCTATAATTTTGAGCAAGGCTCTTCACACTCCAGCTAAGTTAACCAGCGCCAGCGATTGTCATCTACCTAATCGCTTTGTCACCTTCTTCGGCCGACTTCCCTCAACATCATCAAGCTCGGTGCAGACACCAGAAGTGCAGATCCATTGATGTCCACCAATCACCACCTCTCTAACTTCTGTCCGTGTCCGTGAAATTCACTTTGCTTTCTGTCAGTTCACACCTTTTCTTTCAGACGCTGATGTTTTGTTGATGTTGTGTTGAAAATGTTGACGAGCATTGTTGTGTGTTCAGACCATTGAGAAAATCTGTCCCAGGGGTACATTCGATTTCAGCAATTACAACACCAAATAGGATAGGTTAGGTTCTCTTCTTCATCAGCACTCCAGCAGAACTCTGGAAGGCAACAGCAAACAACAGAAGAAACTAATTAAAACGGTTTCAAGGTAACAGACACTAAGACACAGGTGCAACAAAGTCAACAAGCAATGCATTCTGGGAAGAAAGTCGATAAAATGGTGTACAGCATAATGTTGGATGGTGGACAAAGTCTAAGGCAGCAACAGGTTGGTATTGTTTGATCCGGATGACATTTTAAATTTTATAACACAAGGTACATAAATCAATAAATACTTTGATTCGGATCTGTCAAAATGACAGTTTTCCATTTTTGAGTTCATAATTTTGTAACAGAATTTTATATAATTTTTTGCACCACTACCAACAAATGTTTATCTGTCATATTTGTATCCGTTTGTGATAGTTGATTTCTCAGAATTTTATTTCACTCTCACTAGTGAACTAAGAAATCTTGCCTCTCTGCTTTGTCTCTTTTTAACCATCAATTTGGAGCAAATGGAGAAACGTCAAAATAATTGTCGTTAAAAGAGTTCAATGTATAAACACCTTTAAATACTGTACATAGATCAGAAGGAAAAGTGACAATAAAAACTGCTTAGTTAAATATGTAATGACATAATGGTACTCTTAGTCGATCATGACAGTTGCTCCTTTAAATAAAAAATGAAATTGATCTCAGATTAAAATTCAGAACAGGCATCAGCCAGAAGCAAAGTACATATAAAATGTAATATCATAGCATTTTCTCAATTTTGTACAGTTCTGTTTATCTATCAAAGTTGAAACATGACGGATGCTCTTTCAGATGACATATAATGTATTGTGTTATAAAATGATGACAGTTGTGGAATGTTGCCTTTACAAAACAAAAATTTCGAACAAAGAAAATTGCAAAATGACACATAAATTTGACAGATATATAACTTTAAAAAATTTGGCGCCTTGCTTTGAAATTTCGGAAATTGAGGAGAAATTTCAAAAACAGCACCGATGCAAACGTACACTAACTTCAATTATAACAGTTTGAAGCGTATTATTGATTTTTCCTTTGACAGATCCTTCAAACACAACAATATTCAAAGCATTGGTTACAATACTTTACCTTTCTTACAAAACATATACAAATGTAAGTCTCTTGAAAGGGCTTCATCTGATGGAAATTCTATTGTTAAGGCTAACTAATTGTTGAAGACCAAGACTTTTTAAGGCCCGTTCAAATGAAGATGGGTCAACAACTCAAACTACCATTGATGACGTTTTGATGAAGACTTGCTTCTTGTTATTTTATGATCGCAATTATGATTCCACTAGGGGCATTTTCCATTTCCAGAATCCAGGCACACATTTCAAAGTTACTGCAATGCAAGTGCAGTGATGTTAAACTTGCAATCTTTCCTGGATGGCTGCTTCTAAACACTCAATGGTGTTGTGGTCGGAGTATGGTGAAGACAATAATTTTAATTTGTTTTGCATTCTTTGAAATTAACAACAACCAACGCACATAAAAGTGAGAAGCATCATATTTACATGCAACTTACTGCAGACAAAGTTGTCTTGTTACCCTGCAGTCCGACATAATCGTACTCGAACTAAGAACTTAAGGATGATGTTGAATGGAACCCTCTTGTTTGAGTTGCGTTGCTTTGCAGAAATCGGACAAATGGGTCCATGGAATTTCTGATCTTTTAATTGCAACAAAATTGCAATTAAAATATCTATCGGAAGGGGATTATGTGTTGTTGTGGTTTTCTTTTATACCTCCAGGGGTTTAATCAACTTTCTGATGCGTCGTCGTCGTCGTGTCGTCCAGCAAATGGACTAACCGCATTTAGTGGACTTCATACTCATGCTCATGTATACTTATAGACTGCATCTTTTACCTCCTAAGATGAAGGAGGAAAAAAGGCGTATCAAGACATCAAAGTGAGAAATGAATAACTTACCAATTTGGAAGATGAAATTTATATTTATGGATGTTTAATTAGCAAACAACATTCCGGTTGGCGATGCATTGATTGAATTGAGCGATATACTTTGTTGCTCTTTGGTTATGATGGGTGGTTGTCGATCTGAAGTTTCCTGGAAGGAAATATTTTTCAAAAGACTCATATGAGCAAATCAAGTACGAGTACGAGGTAGATTTTAAATTCAAGGTAGTAAGTAACTGTAATAAATTGTAAACGCAGGTTTTGTTTAATAAGTTGGAATTCTTTACTATAAGAAAAATTGATAACATGATCGTGAAAGAACAATTAAAATGTTAAGTAAGCACATTCTTTGTCAAATTTTAGTACATTTGTATTAAATCCATATATGATTTTAAACGGTCTTCCTTGTCATCTCAAACCTCGTCGAACACAGTACCAAAAATATCCGACGAAGAATTTTTGTTTCGATGTATTCCAGAAGCAGCTCGCACTTTCTGCAATTCGTCTAGCACTCTGGCAAGACTGGCAATATGAGAATTTTGTAAAGCACTTTGTCATTCGGGTGAAAAGTTTTTGAACTGTGCTAATCCACATTATGGAAGATTTTTCGGAAGGATCTTGGTATGCGGGCTTACAACATCCAACTCGAGCAAGAATTGAAGCCGAACGATCATCAAACGAATCACATGTTGGGTAAATAGGCCCAAAACCAAATCGAGATGGCCACCGATCCCGATTTTCACAAGAAAAGTTGTCGTATTTGGAGTGATCATAATCCATGAGACGCCACCGCCGCCGCCGCGCCGCCACGCCGTTTAACCCTCAAAAAGTCACTGTTTGGTGTATATCGGCAGAGGGAATCATTGGTCCATATGTCTTCAAAAATGAAGCCGGCCTTGAAAGAGAATATTCGGAGTGTTATTGCTGATATACGAGATATGACACCCCAATTGCTGCAAAGAGTGGTCGAAAATTGGGCTTCTCGGCTGGAATTTATTTGAGCCAGTTGTGGAGGCGACTTGTCCGATATCAATTTTAAAACATAATGGCAAATTCTCATCTTTATAAAAATTTTAATTCTTGGCCATAACATTAAATTATCTGCGTTTTATTTCTTTTTAAAGACCACACGCTTAAAAAAAAACACTCTTTAGTAACCGCTTCGAAGTTACTGCTATCACTACTTTTGTCCAAGTCGGTTCCTTTGTGGTATCTTCGTTAACTTTAGGACTTCAGGACATGAAAAGTACTGAAGATCGATTTCCTAATTGTAGGTTGCATCGTGTACTTTCCGAAATTATACGGCACAAATAGTATGTCAGTTTTCCACTGATCCCAAGTTCGTCCATCGCCGTATGGAGCTCTTGACGGTGATGGATACCAGCATATGCGGCCTTTAAGTCGATGTGTCTTAAAGTGATGTGTCTAGAGCCTAAAGATTTGGTCTATAGTCGATCTGTTAATTTACCTCTTCATTTGCATTTTCTATAAATAAATAAAAAAGTAAGTATACGCCACAGTGTACACTCACAAATAATTAAGCTGATTTCACCTTTTTTATGTAAGCCTCATTAATTCAAGGATGAGAAAACTTTAAGTGCACCTTATGTTTAATCTTTTGCACAAATTGTAGCTTAAATATTTTCCCGTATGTGTAAGAACTCACTCTGAAAGTCCGAGGGTAGTTTAGGTAACAATTCTTCACAAATTTCATCTTCTTTTGAATACGCATGAGAAGTTTGAATACCAACAGTGCTCTGTGTAATATCCTAAACCACCCCCGTCCACCCGGATAGAAATATCATGTTTTCTGGACAGCAGCACACATCGCCTTCCTAATTAATTACTTCTTAGATAAAAATTGTTTTGGTCAATTGAATTCAAACAAGTAGGTATCATATATCTCAATTCATGGCACGTGTCCTCTTCGTCTTCGTCTTCATCTTCAGTCAATTGTCTGTTCATGTTCACTATCCGTTAAGTCATCATACCTATTTAAAAAAAAAAAAAAAATTCCTTCCTTCTAAGGGCACATTCTGTACGCATACATATGAAGGTTCGTCTTGTCATATTAAGGCCTTCAAGAAGTTCATCGCACCAAATACATTATTAATATCAGGCATTCGGCAAATTACACATCATCACCACTCTACGCCAAGATGATGATATGATTCTTCGAGATTTCACAGAAGTCAATTGACAACCTCCAATTGTAGACATGCTCAAGTATCAATCAGAGTATAGGTATTCCAGAAGATCACTTCCAGTTGGAGCTTCTCCTTTCGCTCTTTGCGATTCTAAGACTCGATGTTTGTGAAGGTATGATTTCAAAGTTGATATTATTCTTCACTCTAATTACAGTAATTGACAGTGACAGTTGAAATTATTGCCCTTGCTACTAATGCCATTTATGCTGCTGGAGTGCTGGCACTATGGCCATAGTACCCATATACTCGTATACCCATTCCCAACCCGTATCCACATCTATTCCATTTCAACCTAAACCTAACCAAACCAAACTAAACCATGCCCGTGCCCGTGCCCGTGCCTAGTCGTGTGTCGATGTCGTCCAAAAGTGTATGTTTTGTCATTCTTGGTAATGAATTGTCGCGGTTCATTATGGTAAGTCCAGCGACCACAACGGCCACGACAAGGACGGAAATGTATATAGTATATGAGACTGGTAATACAATGCCATGACTAAGGTATTATAGCTCTTGGGCCCGATTTATGTGGACAAATGACTTTAACACGGTCGTCGATATGTACCAGAGCCAGAGAGTACCTTTATGCTCGTATATAGATTTGGATTCGGATTCCGATTCCGAGACGACAAGGGACTCCGCGGGCAGTGGGCTTTTGGAGCAAATTATAGTGCGGCATAACATTCTTCGTCGCAGCCGTTCCGTCGCCACCCGTCGTCATCTACATCGTCGTCGTCGATCTCGACCAGGCCGTAGCATAAAAGAGCTTGAATTTGTTTTGGTTCAATGTTTACATTTAGGGATTTGGAATTCAATCACCTATGGTGTTGTTATTATTATATTGATTCCAGTTGATTAAGTCGTGTTTTATGGCCAAAAGGCCAATGGACGTGTAATATGTGGCTGTGTGACTTAAGAGATTTTATGAACATTTTAAGTTGTTTTGATGGATTGCATGAGGGGCATAGGTTTCATTGTAATCCGTGTAACTGAGACTCAGTCATCTAATTGTTGAGAAAAGCTTTATAGATTTATAAACGTTAGAAGAACCATAGGATTTGGTTGGATTGATTTTTTTAAATAAACTATATAAATAAAAAAATAAATAGTAATCAATTTTTGAAGTTAACAAAATTGCATATACGCCCAAGGGTCCAAATATTCTATCATCGTTCTTAAATAGAGTAAAACTGCACACACAGGGTTCTCCAATAAGAGGTGTTACTTTGATATTCAAAAAAAATGCCATGTTTTGAGAATAATGATCCGATGTTTATTTCAATGTAAAGAGGAATAGGTATCCAAAACAATATCAGTCAAATGACCGCCTTGGCTACGCTTACAGAACAGTATTCTGTATGCCCTCAATAACTTCACGAATTCCATCTTTGAGGTCTTGAATAGCCACTGGGCTGTTGGCGTAGACCTTATCTTTCACGTAGCCTCAAAGGAAGAATTCGCATCAAGGTGTTAAATCACAAGATCTCGGGGCCAATTATTATGATCACACACCTTGAAAAGATAACACGGTCCGGAAACTTTTCCCGTAGAAGATTGATGTCTTTGCTTTGATATATGGCACGTAGCGCCATCTTGTTGAAAGTAAATGTTGTCCAGGTCAATACCATCCAATTTAGATCATATAAAATCGAAAACCATCTCTCGAGAACTGTTGCTCCAGCATCATTTTCGAAAAAGTAAGGTCCAATGACCCCGCCAGACCATAAACCGTACCAAACATGTTACACATTGAGGATGGAGAGGCTTTTCAACAATAAATCTTGGGTTTTCCGAGGCCCCAGATGCTTCAATTTTACTAAGGCACCGTGGTGGAAATGGGCCTCATCAGTCAAGATGATTTTTCGTTAAAATTCCCGATCATATTCATGAACTTCAAGGACCCAACCAGCAAAGACAAAAATGCATTGTTGAAGCATTTATCGTTCCATTCTTATTAATGGCGTGGTTTCTACTTGTCAAATGTCAACAGCATTTTAACTTTAAAAGTGACATCTATCGAAGGACTATTATAAATAACACCTCTTATTGGAAAACCCTGTATATGGATAAGACCGTCTGTCAATGTGTTTATCGAGAGTCAATTTTTTGAATCATGAAATTAAGGGTAAAAAGATGTTTCTAAGGTTTTCTAAGCTAACTGAAACAGTTTCGTTAAAATCAAATCAGTGACTACAAATCATTGTTTATAGTCATTACCGTTCAGCTTTTTGATCACTTATGTACATTTTTTAGGGGTTCAAGTTAAAATTAAAACCCATGATCTGTAAAATGCCAAGTTCCTCTAAGCACCCAAAAATTTACTGATCAGCACACTCTCACGGAATTCCCAATATTTTTGGCAGGTCCTGATGCTTTTCGTCGAAATACTGGTTGGATAATTGTACACTCGTACTTAAAAAGTAAACTCGTGTTAGGAGTTTTCTGACATCATATTGATTATATCCAGCTAGGCAAAAACAAACTAATAAATGACAGTTAATTTGACAGTTGTTGCTTCAATAATATATGGCTGCTTTCAACTGTCAAATAGAAAGAAGGTGGAATACCACTTATGTGCTTAACTCTAATCAGATCCATGATTCATTTTAGAAAATAGAAATTGACAATTTTTTGACAGTTTTTGAGATTGTCGTTATTTTGGCCATTGTAATTTTTCAATTTCCCGTTTTGTCCCATAAGGAAATGCTTCACTTTAAAGAGTCTCACATCGATGGATAAAAGATGTCATATTGGTTTTGCTCGATGACCTTTTTTATTTGTCTTCTTCTATAGTATGTTCCCTGTGATTTTACCAGGAGTGTTTCCCCTGGATAAATAAAAGATACCAGACTGGGGGCACACACGGTTGTACCTTTTTGTATCTGGCGCTCCCACGGTCAATGATGAAATACAACAACAACAACAATAACGACTTTCGACAAACGACACGATATGGTGATGATGATGATGATAATGGAGATGGTATGTTGATAGTGATAACACCTGTGTAGATATTCACATACACAAAATATAACAATGGTGTCTGTTTGTTTTCAATTTTCCACATAAAAATTGTGACACAACAGGGCGGCGGCACTGGTGGTGGCGATTGTCACGATGATGGTTGCAATGGCAACGTATTGAAGCAAACATGCAACAAAATTCAGCCTGGATTGTTTTTTTTTTTTTTTGTCTGCTTGGCAAAAAACTGTTGATATTTACCTAAACTACGAGTTGTAGGTAGAAAAATGTATCCATGAGATACATTCAATATACAAGCGGGAGTATCTTCGTCTTTTGTTTTGAGATTGTGATCTTGTTTCACTTTTATTTTCGGGTTGGGAGAGAATTGACAGACATACATACAAATATAATATAATTCTGGACAAGGTCGTAGACAGAATCTGACAATAATATAATTATGTATACTTATGTGTCGTTGTCGTTGTCGTATTGTATTTTCTTTGAATTTTTATGACATTAACGTGGGTTTGACATATGTGTGTAAAACTCTGTGATCTTGATTCTTGAACTTGAAATAGTTTTGGTTTTTGAATTCGATGGCAAATATGTGGATAATAATCCATTTGGAATTTCAATATTCTCGAGAATCTGTCAGAACCTCAAATTACGCAGTATCTTAATTCTATAAAAATTTTACCCTAAATGTCAAAGTGACATTTATGAAATTTAACAGGAATTTCTGTCATCCAATTGTTGTCAAATAAGAATGTAGGTGGCGTCGAAGCTCAGTATGTTTTTTACCTGCTCTAAACAATTTGTCTGCAAATTAATAATTCGGACTTAAACACATAAAGCGACATAAAACTTTAACCGAATAAGGCACCATACACACCAGATTCTCTAACATATTAAATTAATTTAGCGTAAGAGGATTACTGCTGATGTTGATGAGCAAAAAGAGAAGAAAAAAAAAAAAAACAGGCAATAATAATTTGCTAATGGCTAAAGTGTGCGCAAAATTATCGACGGATCATAAAATAATATTATTATGACTGAATTAAAAAAGTATTATGTGGAGACATATTTGATTTTATGTTTTTTCTTCTATTTTTGAGGAAAAGAAACGTTAGACAAATTATCATAATTATACCATGTTATTTTATTTCAGTAGCTACATATGTATATTGTTAATGAGAAGGATTAGTGGAACTAGATTGCTGACCACAAATTTAATTAAGTTTTACATTTAATATAAAATAAATATAATAAGTGGCGCCAAACGCATGCTTTTGCTTTTAATAGGTAACATTAATTGGAGCTTCAAAGAAATTTAGTTTTGTAATTTTTTGATTTAAAAATAAGTAAAAATGTAAGATGAAAATTAAAAATCAAAGTAAATTGTTAGTGACGATCAGTCATATCTTTTTTAGTGCGACCAGACTTAACATATTTGTTACTGTATGTTACTTTTTGACATTTCCAATGGAAAAAATCAGGGGATTAATAAAAAAGTCTAAGCCCAAATTTAAGAGGTTTTATCACACGCGAAGATTTTTTCTATGCAAATAGTTAATTTACCACGTCGCCGTCGCGTCGTCTTCCAAGCTTATTATTATATTTTTTTTTTTTTGTGAAGAAATTGCGTGCTCCTTGGTTGGTTCTTTATCGGTGATGACGATGTCGTCTGCATAACCTAACATCTCTCTGGATCTGGTAACGAAGATCTTTCTTGCTGGAGTGCAAGAGTCACGAATTGCTTTCTCCAACTCCAGTTTGTACACTTGGGCGTATACGTAATTTTTTTATTTTTGGTTTCCTATTATACTGTGCATCTGGCAATAGTGAGGAATAGCGGGGTCCATAAGACAAACCACTCATCATGAAAAACACAACTCGTTTCACTTTTCTATAGCAACAGTAAAACTCATCATACACGGGCCCAAAACTGTCTTAAAATTTGTACTGAAAGCGTTAAGTTCCAAAATAAAAATTATTTACAAAAAGAAAAAGCCCCTTTATCAGTTTAAAAATTTTAATTAATTACTAAAGGTAAACTGCATTCAATTAATAGCCAACTCTTTATTAAAAATGAAATATGAGTTTAAGCTCTTTGCATGACTCCATCATAATTATAGAAAATTCCAAGCCCTCGTCTGCTTGCATTGCCATACAACACCGGGTTTATTGATCAAAATTAAAATGGGCTCTAATTAGTTCATCTGGATGCACTTTCTGACAATAAAAATGCAAATTGCCATATTCCCACCTAAGAATACGATGACGACGAGACGAGACGATAGCCCATAACGAGCTTCAGAAGCCTGTCTTGAGTTTAGACATCAATGTCAGATTAAAGTCCGGCCATATCATCAAGTCAGATATTAAACGAGATACTTTTGACCAAGTGAAATATGGTCTTTTCGTCTGATGTTGATGGTGATAAATAAAACGGTTCGGTGTCAGAATTTTATGAGCATAAGTGATGATTTTAAGAGGCAAACTTCGTCACGGCTTATGATCGGTCTTGTGGCTAAGATCGAATATTATTCGGCTGTTACAGTTTGTTGCAGGTGAATTGGGTCGAAACGATGACGATGACTTGATTCGAGTGTGTGATGAACTCAATATAAAATCAATGATAGCAAAAATGCACAAAACCGCTTTCGGGCTTCGATGAAATTAGCGCGTTAACTTTTCAAGTTTCAATCCAAATATGTTCCCCAAAAAAAGGTTGGTCTGATTGTTCCATGTAAGGAATTTCATAGTTGCAGGGAGATTGTTTCAATACATACCCAACTCGTATATATGGGGGGAGGGGGCATTGGGTAATGACGATGATTCCCGATTAGCATCAGGCGACGAGCCGACTGCAGTCATGGTTGCGTGCTGCGCGCATGCATTTCAGAATTTCAGAAGGTCTGCTCACTGCGCTCATGTGGACGCATCCTCTAGCCGTGACTTGACAACATAAACGCGAGCGACTCAGGCAACAATAACAACAACAAAAAATGCATCGCGATGCACACAAAAGGAAGTAATGACCCATTGTCTTACTATCTTACTGTCTTACTGGGCAACCGAAGCTTACGGCATTGCGAGGCTAAAGATAGGTATGGGTGTACTGTATCTTATATACTCTTAAGTTGGCCATTATTGCGCGTTGAGGTTGGTCACTGGAAGATTTGATTTTATCCGAAAGTGGAATTTTGCCTCATGGCAATATATGTGCACTGTGCAATGCTTCTAAAAGAACAGAAAATAGGTTTAAAGGCTGAGAAAGGATCAACGAGATGCATATAGGAGTTGGATGCCGCTTGGAAGTTTGCAATTTTCTTGATATATTGATCGGAACGAAGAATTTTAAGAGTAATTGCGATGGTGGTATGCACTTTCTTCAAGATCAACTTGAATTTGAAATAGGTGAATTGGATTTCTGGAAAAAAGGATAGCTTATTTGGCTTTCTTATTTAATTTTGTTCAAACTGAGTTTTGCGGAAATCTAGGATCTTACTCATTTGAAAAGAAAAATGGTAATAGCAGCGGAACTGATGCATCTCAACTATTAGGTTCTCAAAGTGATTTCCTGGCCAAAGTATTTCCAAACGAAGTATTGACTGCTGACAACACAAAATCCATATTAAACGATTTTGAATTTAGTTATTCCGAATTCAACACTCCTAGTTGCTGACACAAACATATTCATCCCGAAATTGGCACTATGAAAATTAGAGTCAACTTCGAACTGTTCCAGAAACTTTTTTTGGAAAAAAATTGATCCGAAGTAAACTGAGAAGTGACAGAAAATTCGACAGGTATAGCATTGACAATGTGACAGCTATCAACTGTCAATGTTCAGAAGTCCTATTGCTTATCTTTAAGTTTGACACAAATTTCCGTATTTCAATACTATCCAAATCTTTTTGTGAAGATTGCTAGAAGATCGAAAGATATCAACTTCTTCACTGTTGAATCAAAAACTATAATGATAGTATTTGGTGTAGGATTCTATTCAGAACGGATTCTAGATAATAGAGTATTGTTAAGTATTCCAGATAGAACTATTTGCGATAGTAGAAATTTCATCTGATATCCCAATTTTCTCAAATAGCCAGGCTGCCATTAAATCTTCAAGTTCTGTCAGCACAAACTCGCTTTAACAGTCTTCAGGCACATAAACTGCAATAGTCTTTCACACTTATTCAGAAGCTCAAATTGGCTTAGAAGAAAGTCTTAGAAATATCAGAAGGAACCAAAAATTGATAATGAGCCTTCTATTAGTCTTAACAGGTACTTCAAACTTACCTTAAAATATTTAAAGAAGCTTTACTAACCCATCAAATTTCAATAGGTTTTCAAGACTGATATTTCTGTCAATACCAATTGAACTCGGCAATTAAGTAAGTAAGTGTTCCGAAATTACCTTCACAAAGTCAGTGAATTACGTGTTTCTTCAAACTAAGTACTTATCAGACATAAGTTGCATAACTTAGAGTACCACTTACTACATAACATACATAGACGTTATCAAAGCCCGTAAGTATCTTCTTTTGGAATTGCAAATATTCTTGCCATTTCGCTGGAATTTTCATCTTAGGGACTTTTTGATCATCATCATCATCATCAACTCCATCATAATTCAGATGATTAATTAATTGACAAAAGGATAATATTTGTCATTCCACAGCAGCCTCAGACACACTCCAATATTATCATAGGTACACCACCGACCGACGGACCATACCGTACCGTACTTACCTTGTACGGAGATTAATGACACTGACATTCATTCCAAAAAGCAAACAACAGAAGCGCTCATTGCATTCTAAGCCAAAGAATCAGGAAGTTTATAAAGTCATACGCACATATTATACGATGGTCAAAGGTCTTCTATTAAAAATGCACGCACTTCTTCTCAAACTCAACTCAACTTATATCAACTTTATAGCCAAACGGTTTATACCGTCTTGAGGAAGTGCTACGCCAATTATTAACACAATCACATCTTATACCATATAGTAGCTCAGGGAATTGAATAAACTTTATATGTATTATTATGATCATGGAATGGAATCGATCTGCATTTTTTCTGGAAGCAGAATGAAGATGATAATTCAAAAGAATTCCGCACCTATCTTTTGAAATGTGACCGAACCGACCACACCGCACTGGATACACGAGTACGAGAAGAGTTCTAGTACGTACTCGTAAACTTTAAGATACTTATGGCGTTTTTCTCTTGTTCTGGTGGGCAAAGTTATACGAGTTTAAAGGGGATCTCTGATCGATTGTGAACCGTTGACCGTTATTTAATAAGGAAATTCAATAATTTGTCTAGAAATCGTGAAGAGGTTTACGCACATAATATGTATAGGTATGTATTTGTTGTCTACTGTATAGGGTGCGTTTTTTTCTGCGCACCATGTCTGACTTATTCTAACGTAGTTTTTCTTTTTTTTATTGTGCTGTTTTTCCTCATCATCAAAACTAAAATTGCTGTTTGACTTGTACTCGTATAAAAATAATGCCGGCTTGGTTCTTTATTCATAAATGTATGGTCTAAGGTTGATTATTTGATATCTACACCCCGGATCAGTGGAGTACACCTATACCAACCTGACTAAGGTACTTTGCAGATGTCAAAAAATGTTATTTTGTCCAAAGAGTCATAAACTGTCGAATTTTACTGAATTTTAGTCACAACTTTGATTGATGAACCATTCACTTAACATCTAGAAATTTTGATCTGAAAAAATCAATTTCCGATTTAAGTGTCTTTGGTGACATTTCAAAACAAATATTTGATATGTAAAAATACTGTTTACTGTGTTCTATTAATCTTTAATCATTTTAATCAAAGTTTTTAATCAATTTTAGCCTTAATTTGACACTCGGTCTTATATAGTCAAACCTGGTTTCAATCGGCTTTAACCTTCATTTGACACTCTGAAACCTGGATTTAAATTGAAATCAAGATATTTTCAGGAGTTTATTTAAGTTTTTGAACTTTTGGAAGTTTACTTTGCCATTTAAATGTCACTTCCTAAAAAGAGTTAATTTATAAAAAAAAAAAAATAGACTTAATCAATGGACCCCCAATGTATTTAGATACCAAAGAGATACCTTCTGCAGATTCAATGATTTGTTCTGTTCCATGAAATATGCAACTAATCAATGTCCTGCTGTGTGCGACTTGCCCGATTAGCGGCATAAACAAGTTACCAATGTGTTTGGCTTAAACCAATAAGTGATCTATCAGGAGGTTTTAGGATTCATTCATTGGATTGCTATATATCGCCAGTGAAGTGCACTGGGTATTAAATGTTCCACGTATAAGAAGGAGTTTCTCACCAGCTTATCCCATACCTACTAATTCGAACGCCAGTGTCCATTATACTTGTATATCTGCGCTTCAAGGAACTTGATATTATGTTGACCATGTGGTAATTAAGAAGGTGCTTGTTGAGCCAATTTAATCCGTGCACGTTCCACCTAAGCCAGCCAAACATCAATGCAAATGATGTCACTTTAATTTGACATGCGTGTGAAATTGAACAGTAGCCAGTATATAGAAGAAGAGAAGTTCTTATGGGTTTTTTTTGTTTTGTTTTTTGTTTGTGTGCACTGCTACTGGGCATTATGTCATTCGATTCAATTAGGAAACGTCAGTTTTTGTTAAGAAAATGTTTCATTTTGTGGGAAATTAATTTTTAAAGGATTTTTTGTTACTAAGTTTTCTATATATAATTCCATTTATGTTAAAAGATTATTCTCTTTTTTTCATACACAATATCAGTTGGAAGTTTATTTTGACAGTTGACAGATGACCACCATGACTTATATACCGTTCACCGTTGACTAAGGAGCTGAAGATAAACTACCATGACAACTATAAATGGTCCTGGAGCAGTTGGAAACGTATCCTTATTGGGGAAATCATTTTGTAGATGACAAAACTGTCATCATTTTAGAACGGTGAATCCCGAAGAAGTCATGAATATTGATTTTAACAAAGTCTTTGAGCCACCCAGTTCATCCCGAGTTGTTCAAATTCAGAAAATTCTCCACCTGGTGTGTTGATGGTTATTGAAAACTCTGTTTTTGGAGACTTAAGTTAAGTCGTAACTTTTTCGAAATGAAATTTCAAATTTCTCAAGATTTCGGATTTGCACTAAAAAATACATTTTACCATTTGTTCAGAAACGTCATCACTACAAACTTTGGAGAGTTTTGTCAAATTTGGGTATCGTCCCATCACATATGCTTTTTCCTCATCTCGTGTCCAACTATATTTTTGACATTTTGTTGATATAAAATTGAATTTCATAAAACAAAAATTGATACTTAAACCACACGATAACAATTTTGCCCGATAAATCATCTCAAACATTGAACCGAAACCAACTTCACTCTTCTCATGATCGAATGTTTTCCATTCAGCATTTTTGACGTCTACTGCATTCAATGCCGTGTCTTGAATGAATTCATTTAATTGTCAAATTATGTTAAAAAAAAATAAAACAAAAACCATGCTCCATTAAAATGATTTCGCAAATGAATTCACCGCCTTATATCATAAACATTATTTCACTTAATTTTTCACAATGCAACTTAGACTAATGGAAGTACAGAACTTATGCAGGCATCACTCCACTCATTTAAAGTCAAGTTAACTTGTAGCCTTATATAACGTATGTATAAAGGTACATACACACCAGCATATTTATATGACAACGATGCGCAACAAAAGTCATTGCACTCAACTCCTCCTGATGATGGTTGGCTCGTTTAGTGCAAAGAAAATAAATAAAAGACTTCTATGGCAATCTTGGACTTGGCATTAA
The DNA here is from genome assembly GCA_905146935.1 of Scaeva pyrastri. Lineage (NCBI taxonomy): Eukaryota > Metazoa > Arthropoda > Insecta > Diptera > Syrphidae > Scaeva > Scaeva pyrastri. The sequence continues at coordinate 8,340,764 of LR989929.1, read as the reverse complement.
TTCACATGTAATGACAGGTAAACACGCCAAATGTGTGCATATACAGACACACGAGAAAAATCCACAAGTGTATGTAGTAGAGGAAGTGCAACAACAAAATATTGTATAAATCCACAAATGCTCGTATGAACGCGCCCAGTGATTCTAGGCATTATTCAGTCATCCAAGTCAGCCATCGCAGAGAGTCAGTCAGGTCTAGGCGTCTACGAAGACTGCTAAGTAAAACAACAACAAGAAAAAAAAAAAAAAAACTCTACGCTGAGATAAACACCTTAAAGCTATATCTTGTCAGGGTAGTCAAGCAACTGATCCGCTCGGGTACGTATAACTCTCCCTGTCTCCCCCTTTTTCCTAAAAGTGCAACATTGTACACGTAATGCAGTTGAGACTTTGTATAGCAAAGAACGCTATCAAGGTTGGACTACAGCGCTCAAGACTGAGTTTTCGACTTAAGCCAGGGGCGCATTTAGTCAGGGGTTTCAATTAGAAAATTTAAAATGGAATCTAACTACAAAGTCATTCCTCATTTTAGTCATTAAGCTTATCTCAATTCTGTCATTCTATGTTTTCTATGTTTTTTGTTGTTTCACAAATTTCATATCAAGTTTAACTTTATTAAATGACATAATACTTAAAAATTTGCTGTAAATTAGTGGTAAATCAGATGTGGCAGCTTTGAGTTTTGTGTGCAATGTTTTCTATGTTTTATTTGTAATTCTTTGCCAACTTTGTGTCAACTTAGCACTACCCACAAAATATTACTTTTTATATTGAATGAAGTATAGTTTATTAATTAGCCTTTGATTAGCCTATAATTAGTTATGAAAATTATTCTATGTTTTCTATGTTTTCTTTCTTTTTTTAAATTTCAATAAACAGGATGGTAAGAACTCATACACAAATTTAATGAACTTTATATTAGACTCATTTCATAGGCCTTAAGTTCAAGACCTACACACAAGAAGTGACGGAAAGTTTATTCGACAGATCTTTTCATTTCATATTATGACCTTTAATCTTTCTGAATAAATCTAATATTCATATTTATTATTTTTGAGCTCTTTCCAATTTCCAAATCTAAACTATCTTTCATACCTGGAGAGTCCAAATCGGTCTACAGCATAATTCCGTCCCTGGATGTCAGTGGCTGATGGCGCTGATGACGGTTATTGTTGCCGTTCAAGAGCTCTATGGTGCTCTAGAGCACTAGGGCAAGAAGTCACTATTTTTACAACGACGCGACGCACGGTCCGATGAGGTTTTGTCCGGAGTGCTTATGGTTTGGGGCTATCCTCGAAGGTATGACCCCCTCCTTCTAGAAGACCCAGCATGAATGCGTCTCTTGAAAAATCTAATCAACATACACAAGAGTTAGCCATATTGGTGTACAAATAAAGTTCTACACAAGAGTAGCATGCCTCAAGGTGAGTTCTGCTGGCCAAACATCGATGCAGCACAAATGTGCACCTTGAAATGCAGTCTTGCTAATGTTGGTTGGTTATACTTGTTCCATTGACCATAATCATGATGATGATGATGAAGATCATGATCATGATCATAGTCTTCACCCGCATATAGCCACACACTATACATTCTCTCGGTGTCCATACTTGGACGGAAATGTCTTGAGATGGTGCGGGCTTGGGTGTGGTGACCAATTAAAGTGTCAGTATCATGAGAAACAGTATATAAGTATCTATGTTATACGTATTGGAAGGTATATTTGTATTTGGGGGGGGGGGGGGGGGGGGGGTTGAGGACTGGTAGGATCAATTTTAACGTGGGTTGATGGATGCAACAATGCAGTGGGAAGTGGCAAAATGTTCGGTTTTATTTTTTAACGAGGGTAAATCACTTGAACTTCCTTTTTGTGAAGAATTGGCCTTAAAGGTGATGTGATGTGTCCGTGCATAATTAGTTGGACATGCAGATACTGACTGCATCTGTTGTTGATGTTTGTTCTTAGAGGGAGAGGTTTCTAATGTTTTGAGGAGGAAGAATATGGTCGAGGAGTCATTATAGTAGAAAGTAGGTGTGGGTCCTGATGTTACGGTGTACAAGGTCTGAGCTAATGTTTCCGGGGAAGTAGAAACTTTGTCTTTTTATAGGGAAGTGTTATTAATCAAAGGAGAAATGAAACATAGTGTATCCATAATAAAAATTGTTGAAAGAGCCTTGAAGCTGTAAAGGTATTACAAAAAACAAAATACAAAATACTGGTGGATCTTTGAGGTAGGTTTGAGATTAGAAAAAGTCTTATCGTCGGGTCTTTTCCCGTTATCAGTCCTATCTATTTATAACGTATACACTTTCACTTTCACTTATTTCCAAACAAAAAACAAAAATTCCCCAGAAACAATGTCCTTTTCCTTTCAAATTTTGTTACGTAGCCTGCAAGTGACCTCAATAAACACTGACACATTAAATCACTTTCTATTTCATTTTAATTTCGATTGCTATCTTCAAAATTGTCTCCATAAAAGAAAACTGATAAACTCATGGCACCACATAACCATTAAGGACATATTTTCGCCCCGTATACAAGTGTTCTCTATATATACTCGTAAAAGAAACTCGTCTCAAAAGGACAAAGGATCACGGCATGACCACCATCATACAATGGTCACTCCACATCTACCTGTGTCCAAGAACTGTTTATATATGTATGTTTTAATCCCATAAATTCATTACGCATCCATTGTCCGGCCAACATGATAACAATAATTATTATAATAGGCATTGCCATCATTCAGCAGCACCCTAAAGATAAACGAATACAAACACAAACAAAAAAAAATGAAAAAAATCAGGATCATAATAATCCTGTGAGGATTTCATTTATGGAACAAAAAAATTAACTCATGATGATGATGATGAAGGATATAACCAAACAAACAAATATCCAACAAAAAATAAAAAGGACTCTCCCTTTTCAAGTGCGGTGTTGAAATCCTCTTTATCCTGAAAAAAAGTAAGTAAAGGAAGGACTTGCTCATAACCTTTGTTTTATTATTTCCTTTATATGAGATTTGTATTCATAAATTTTTTGCACACAGAGGTCAGGTATACTCGTATAAAGTAATCAAGGGCAAAAAGGATATCAGAACTCCGGAGATAAGAGTGCGTATGGTATTTTTTGGAGGATCCTAATTCGCATACAGGATGTGCTTGTGCGTGCATTAAGACTTAGAGGAGATATGTATGTTTTCCTATTCAATAGGTGCGTGAAGGATATTACGAATATGGGGAGGAATTTGATATTCCGGAAAGGAACCTATTAAGTCTTTGTTTGAATTTCGATCCTGATGGCATCTCTATCGTGGGAAACATAGGATAAAAGTTATGGTGTTTTTTTTTTTGTATTTGAATTTTTCGCAATAGAAATGTAATTCAATCGAAATTACAGATAAGGATAAGAATTCGGAACAAAAATCTTAAATGGATTTGAGGAAGGATCATATCGGAAGAGGAGTTTTTTTTCTTGATACCGATTTTAACTTTATATGAATGAGATGCAATTCTGGATAAGATGTTTTGTAAACTTGAAATTTTACTATATAATTAAGAATATTTTTTTATAAGTTCTGAAGTTAGAGAACGGGTTGACATTCAAGAAGGTGGTTCAAAACGACTTGAAGTCTCAAAATTGTTCACCATTTTAGCAATTTCTATGTGTTGTTGAAGCATGAATGCATCCATTTTTATTAACGGTGATTTTACATTTCAAGTGTCAAAATTTGACAGCTTCAACTAAAAGTGACAGCTGTTTAAACTGCGGACTGATACGAAAATTACTATTTATTAGAATTTTCTGAATTTTTGATCTAATAAGATTCCAGATAGTGTTAGAACTGTTGTGTCCTCTCTGTCAAAAAAGTAGATAAAATTTTTTTCTTTTTACTAATATTAATTTAAGAAAGAAATTTAAAAAAAATACTCCGACTTAATATTCATCGATTTGATAAAAGAATACAAAATATTTTCTGTTCACTTCATAAATTAAATAAAATCCACAAAATTATAAAATCAAAGATTTTTATGACCCAACTGTCAATGATCTTCTTTTGTTATCTTTTCTAGGTTTCAAAGATTAGGGTTGTCAAATTTAATTCTTAAACAAATATTCATGAAATATGATAAATGGGTATTAATAATTATAAAGTTAAATCTTCATCAAACATCCAGGCATATAGTTTTATGAGCTGAGAAAAGTCACAAATATAGTGACGCTCTTCTTTTTTTTTTGTTAAATTTTTAACACTTTGACAGGTGACACTATATGAGGTCGAGAAAAAGAAGCTACAAATCTTCATTGGTGTCTTACAAACCATAGTTTGTTCGGTTTTAAGGTGTTTATGTAAATAACACAGATCATAATTCATACATTCTTGTCGAAAATTAAGAAGTTTAAAGTCTGATGCGTTATTTTTGAATCTACAAACAGGATTAAGGAATAATTAAGACATTCATATTTACAAGTTGAGAGAAATGCATTAGCAAGATAAAATTGTTATATGAACTTTCGCTTAAACTTGATCTTTGACGAAAACACTGATGGGGACCGAAAGCCATGCAATTTTGTTATGAGTTTCAATTAGACTAGAATTAATTAAATTAGAATTAAATTCTGTGGTATGTCAATTGACAGTTCAACAGCAGCTGTCAAATTAAAATTAAGTACACAAAATCTGTCTCTTGTCCACTATAATTGAACTTCATGTCATTAAAATTATAAAATTAATTTTCTTTTCAATTGACTTTGACAGCTAAAAGTATCGTTCAAAAAACCTGACTAAAAAACATTGAATATTTAAAAGTCAAAACTTGATGTTCCTTTGGACGGTTTTCTACTTGCCTGTCATGTATGCAGCGATGTTGGCATGAGAAAATAATGTTGACGTTTAATCAAATGTCAAAATGAGCTATGTGTTGACATAATTGTTTTTGTTTTAAGAATCGTTGTTGAAGGTAATTGCTTTTTTTTGCTTTCTCATTTGGCACTTCTTTACATTCTTCTTTAAACTCATACTCACGCTGCAGTTTGTTTGGATATGCTGGTGTTCCTCAAGGATCGCTTCTTAGGCCTCTACTGTTTTCTTTGTTAATTATTGATTTACCATTTGTTTTATCCTTCTGTCAGTATCAAAAATAAATCTATTCCTGGCTTCATCATTAGCATTATTATCTGTGGAAAAACCGGGTTCCGGTCCTGGTCTCATTCAACAAGTCTCTTGAAAAAATAATTGCTAATCAAACATTTGCTGCGGTTCAAAATATAAAAATAGACCTTTGAACGGCCACACGCAATGTTGCGACTTTAAAGCTTGAAGGTTTTTGTTTTTGATTTGATTTCCTTAATTTTCAAAGTTGTTAATTTTAACCCTTTTTTATACTTCCGATCTTTGTATACTTATGTATGTATATTGATGAGAAAACTAAAAATTCTCACCATACGAAAATCATTATTAAACGGTAAATATGAATTTTGTATACATTAAACCCTTTCCGGAAGGAAACCGCAACGAATTAAAACCAAACATTCACAAGGAACTTCTTCCATCAAAAAGGATCTATAAATAGGAAGAAAAAAAAATTCCAATAAATTCATCTTCATCTTATCCCTCTTTCGATCAAATCGATTTAAAACATAAAGAAAAACCTCACAAAAATTGTATGCTTAAGCATGATGTTTTCCTATCAAGGATGCAACAAAAGGCGGTGGCACTCATTTACAGGTTCATGAATCCCAATCTCCAACATGCAATTCGATTTGAACAAAAACAAAACAAAAAAAAACCCTTCCAGAACCACATCTCCAGGCAAAGTGCGCATTTCCCACGTTTCATCAAAAACCTGTTACAGGATATAACTATCAATAAAAACAATCCAAGAGAGGGAACAAAATTCAGCATCAGCATCCAGAATCCAGCAACTAGCACCTAGCAGCGTCACACAAAAACGAAGGAGTGTCACCCATTTATAATTTCCACACTCACAGGATAACGTGATTTTTCCTTAAAATTTCCGTAAGGATGGAAACAGCACAAAAAAACCAACAAAGGGAAATCCCTCTCAACGATTGATTGGGGTTCGATCAATGTGTGGCTGATGCGACCTCTGATGGAAGCACCTCTCCCATATTCGAACCTTATGGGTGCGCCAAACACCAACCGTGCATCTTCGTCGTCATCGGTCGTGGGAACCCGACACAGGTGGTGTTGGCTCTTCTGCTGGTCTTCTGTTGTTCATGCTTTTAGGGTCCTTGAAATTTAATATCTTTTTCTATTATTTTGATAGAAATTATGTGAACTGGCGGAATTAATATTTGCTAATCCATAATCGATAGAAGGACTGCATGTTCCAAGGAGGATTTACTTTTTTGATGCTGCACACTGCACCCTGTCTGTGCCATGGCCATAGCCATGACATGTCGATGAATCAATTCCTTTGCTTATTTCCCGGATATAGTTTCGTAGTCTCGTATGATTTGTTGTGGATTTTTCACACGGAATATATTTTGTGACAGTTATATGCACATTCAAAGGACGTGCGAAGAAAATTGTAAAGGATCTGAACGTGACTGCAAAATAGATTATCAAATACTGTGATGTCGAATAATATCATTTTTTATTTACCTATCATGTGGAAATTTGGGGATTCATGTGTGTCAAGCAATCGATTTTGAATTCAAAATGGCTTCTGATATTTTTTTAGATTGGATTAACTCTCCAAAAAAACCATTCATAACTTGGTATCTGCTTGAACAGTGAGGGGGTCAAAATTCCAAAATTTGAGATCCTGAAAACCCAAATTTCCGAAAACCGAAGATCGAAATTCCGTAAAAATTAAATAACATGTTGCAGGATTCTGAATTTCACGAATCTTCGTTTCTTCACTTTGGGTTTTCAAGATTTTGGGTTTTGTGGGTTTTCGAGTTTATGAGGTTTTATGATCTAAAATGTCTGAAGAGTGTATACATTTTCAGTTTGACCAATGATATAGAGTGGAAACATGGGTTATTTCGGTTTTGGAAAACGCTAGCAAATATTTAACTAGTTCGAATAGTAAAACCTCTGTTGTCAGAGTTTCCAAAGTGGAGTGAAATGCGTGGCACTTAGCGTCGTTCTCTGGAAACCACATGTTACTGGTGTCCATATTCTATTCAATTCTAACCAGAAGAAGTTGGTATAAGGACCGACTTAGACGTTAGAACGGATGGTCAAAGGTTGTTCACAAAAAATTGTGGACCGATTTCGCACCGATTTCATCTAGAAACAGTATTCATTGCTAAAGAGTTTTTGGGTGAAAATTAGTGTCAGTTTTTAACTGCTCTAGATCCCATTCTTCCAACTTCCAACACACAACGTAAGCTATGATTACTAGCGCCCAGTTTCTAGGTCCCTTCCAGTTTGGATGGTAGAAGAAGTAATCAGGTCGAGTTCTTGTGAACACTACGAAATCAGCTGCCTTGGGTTCTTCTGTTATGGTTTGGTTGATTACTTACTAAACCAGGAGACTCAAATTTACCCCCCACATTGCGAATAAACCTCCCGGTTCAGTTTGATATAGAGCCAAAGCAGCAAACATTAGATTAACGACTTCCATTAGTCAGGACTACACTTAAGCCAAAATATATCCAATTTTGTATCAATTATCTAAATGGCATAGCGGCCTTTAACAGCGGTTAAACTCTCAAGATCATGTTATCTGTCAAGAGACGACGGTCATAACGACAAACTTTTAGGCGTGAATTTCTTTAACAACTCACATAACTGTGTTTCGAAATCTAGGCTATCAACTCCTTTAAACATCGAATCGACGCAGACACGACGTTCGTCGGCTTGGCCACCCATTTACTAAATTATGAGATGCCACCTCGTTAAAACACACATCCTGATAGAAACCGAAGTTGGCGAGTTGAGGACACACCATAATACAATGATGCGACCACATGTCTTATGTCAACAGTCTAAGCCGCCAATAGAGAATACCATCCCATCCCTAATGCTTGTGATTATGCAGTAAATCGTTCAACCTGTCCATTGCGTCCACTGTCCAGCATCTAGTTCAGTCCACAGCTAGTGTCTATCTCACCGATTGCCGGTGCTTTAAACATTCATCAAAACGTCCGGCATCTGTTTGAGCCTGGATTGATCTTGGCTAGGGAAGAGAATACTCAATTCTTGGGGAAGCCAGCACAATGTAAATCATCAGCCAGAGGACATCGAATTATTTAAAGCTCTATCACGGCTGGCCTCCAACTCCAACTGGCCGGGCTGGGGCTCTCCAATTGCCCAAGGTTATCTTGTTAATTAAGCGTTAATTGGAGACAGGATCTTAGATGTGATGGGGGGGGGGGGAATTTGCAACCAACCAAGCCGATCCTCACGGTCCATCAGGAAGAGCACTCAGTGTACTCGTGTCTGTCTTCAACTTCAGAGGAGCAAAAAAAAAGAAGACTCCCTCTCATCATCGCACATCACGTCGAAACGGGACTCTGCGGATGAAGAATTCAATCATCGTTATCAGAAAACAATCTTGAAGGGGATGTAGGAGTCACGCATGCGTTGACTTCAAGATGGCTATCTCTGGGTATCTCCGTGTCTCGTCTTTAGCTGCAAACAAGCTCCTTTTTAACCGATCACACACAAGATCGGATCATCATGGTGCGGTGTGGTGTGCTGGTGTCACATCAGAGACTCCAGAGACGAAGAATGCAAAAACTTCTCTTAATAAACTCTGAAGTTTTAATAAGTCTTAAACTAGATTGGTGCTTTCCTCATTCCTGTGACTTTTACATGTGTCCATGTCCATGGAGTGCTTAACAAGCTTCATCGGACTGTCAGGGCAGTTGGTTCCTGTGCTCGAACTCAAAGGTAGTTACGCTTACGCCAAAGCCTATAGCTGATCTGGTACTCGTAGACTCGTGCACAAAGACGCCGAGACGAGGTGCTTGAACAAGTGTTTAACGCCTCAGATCCCGCAGTTGATGTTGAAGCCTCCAGATGATGATGATGATGATGACGATGAAGATGACGATTAAGATGACGATGACGATCATGATGATGGTGTAGTAAAATTGTTGGCACGCGATGATTAATAATTTTTCTATATTATGGTCTTAATAATTACATAATTTTGTTCACCGTTGCGTTTTTTGTTATGTTATGTTATGTGCTATGCTACCTGACTTTATGCCATTTTGAAGTTCCTAGTTGTGTTCTTTATGTGCCGCTCCCGGGAAATGCACTTCTTCCATCACTTCTATAACTCACTGCGATAAGAACTCGCATCTTCTTTGTGAAATATTTTTTTTTTTTTTTTTAATTTAATTTTATGGAGTGGCTTTGATCGATGAATGTTCTATGGAATTTTGATTGGATTGAAAGCTGGAGGAGAATGTGTGAGATGTCCATTTTGAATGTTCATTACTATGGTTCAGAATGTTATGTGATTTTCCATCTTTGGAACATTGAATTGGGTCTTTTCAACAATGTTTCAATGTAAAGCGGTCCATTTATAAATTTATTGAACACTGAACAGTACTGGTTTTGGTTTGAAAGAATGACAAGCAGAATGGCTGAAGTGATTTATTCACTTTTTTTTTATTTCGAACCATTAATTGGAAGCATGTGTTTCAGAGGGAATGGTCACACTGGTTATTAATAAGTATTGGTGAAGTACACCATTTTTAAATATAACACTGAAATATCTGTTGTCGAAAATTAGCTTCCACTCTGAATCAGAAAAATTGAAAATTGATAGGAGCAACTTATCGCAACTAGAAACGTTTCAAAAACTTCCGAAACGTATCAAAATTTTATTTACATACCAGAGGCCAAATTTTGAGTCTAACACTGATGTTCCTTAATGTTTCTTCCGAACTTTTTCTAATAATTCACCTGATCAGAAGACTTTTGAATTTTATTGGTAATGATTTTAAAATGTTTCCCTTGTAAAGAATGTGGTTCCTCAGGGCACCAATTCGGGTCCAGTTCTTTTTCTATAATTCAAAAAGTGCTGTGAAAGTTTCAAATCAAAGATTCCTGCATGGGTGTACATATTTTTCTTATATGTGTTCTTTTCTTCCTTGGTAAGGCTCCCAAACCCTCAAGGACCTCTAGCTGAGAAAAATGGATTTTCATTCTCTACGGTCCTGAACAAGTTTCTTTCAGTCATCCAGCGTAAGTTTTCTTGCATACACGATGGCTTGATACTCTTTTTCGGCTCGATTCTAGGAGATGGGGTTTAAAGATTCCCTTGAGCTGAGCATTGTTGTCCATTTGTTGGAGATTGCAGTGCCAGTGTTGCCACAAGCGACGAATTTTTGAACCACATCCAAGCCTTTGTGCAGCTAAGCTATAGACAAGAGTTCTTTGGTTCAATAAAGAGTCTTGCTTGCGGTAGTTCTTCAGAAGTCTCCAATAATGTGTCGTCTACAAGTTCTAGTAGTAGTAACGCTGCTTCAAAACGATATTACTGTAGCTCTTGGAAGAATTTGGATGAACAATTTCCGAAATAAACCATGCACCTTATTTTGTTACGCAGTATAAAAATGTCCCACTTTTAACTTATGATAGCTTAAGACTCTCTGTGACACTATAACACTGTTGACATGCTTTTCAAAAGAAAATTCAGTTCTTGAAAGCTTGAAACCACTTGAAAATCAATTTGTTTAAATTTTATATTTTTAAAGTCTCATCGACCTTAAGAACCGTTATTTTTAAATAAAAAAAGTTAAGATTTTTGTTGTGTAAAGTAAATATAAGTTTGATCATCCACTTCAGCTGCAGATCACAATAAAACTTATGTTTTACAGCTACTTTCGTCAAGGTTTTAAAAATTCAAGACGTTACTGAAATCTTCCCATAAAATTAGCCTGATAATTCCAAAGTAAATTTAAATTAGGGAATGATTAAAAAATTTGTCTTTGAAATAAAATAATAATACTCAAATTTGACAATAAAATTTTGACATTCGAAAGTTACAAAACCGTTTACAGATCAAAAGTTTTATGATAAGATTTTTACAAATTTTTCAAGATTTAAGATAATAATCTTTCTTCTATTGTTTAATTGTTCTTTCTTAGTTTTGTTTTAAATCTGTCCAAGCTATTAAAATAAATTCCTATAAAAAACGTCTAAAAATTTAAATTCTTATTATATTTCCACAAAAACTACGGTAGCTCGTTTTTGGCGATAAAAATGGGCTTGATTTGGTATATTAAAGTGTCATAAAAGCCCTAATAATACAAGAGCTTCGTCTTAAACCGAATTAACTTTTACCACCAATTTACTATAATTTTCTTTTTTTTTTATTATAAGTCTAAGCTTCTTAATGAAGACATTTCAAGACACATGCAACGACAATACAAAAGAACTCTTAAGGTTCATAAGGTCAATCTGAATTTTGAAAATACAAAAATTAATTAATAGAAATCTTTAAAAAAAAAAATCATAAAAATCCCTAAGTTTTGATGTTCCCTTAAGAAGTCACAGAGATTATACCTTTAAGCGCCGTGTTTGATCGGCCACAGAAGTCACAAAAGCGTGTGTATTTTAACTGTCATAAAAGTTCTGTTTATGTAAATTTTCTTTAACAAATCTTCAACTCTCCCCACTGTGTGTGACATATAATTGTATTTTGAATCTTAATCGGCAGTTACAATCGAATAATAATTTTTTAATGATCACTCCATGTTCTCTCAAATTCTCTTTTGTGTCTATACTCCGACTCCCCGATTGCCCCATTGGAACCCTAATGGTATTTTTGCCACCATCCATCGGCTGAAGTAGGTCAGCCTAGCGTTCCTTGTTCTGAAGGTTGGACGCAAAGTGGACACTGAACACAGAGTGTTGCCTTGTAGCCAAGCTAGAACTTGGAAGTCTTGCAGCCCCCTATCTGAATAATAATTAACCGACTTGCCCATAACTCTCCTGGCTAATGCGTTAAATAGTATACGCGAAGATATATTTTCTGAGGCTTGGCTTGACTTGGCTCGACTTGGCTCTGCCAGTGAGGGGTTATGGAATTTAATTTTTTCATTTTTTTTTTGTTGGAATAACGACAATCAATCATACAACATTGTTTTGTTGCTCTAAAAAAAGAATGTTGAAGGGAAACCTTTTTGGAATTTTAAAATAAATATTTTTAACTTAACCTGGACAGAGTTATTGTATTCGTTTGTTGAAGTATCTAAATCAAAAGAAAATGCGTTTTTCTTCTTCTTCAAAGAAAAAAAAGAAAAATAAAATAAGTATTTTATGATTTATGTAAATGCAGCGAAGAAAGTCATTTGTTGGTTTATAAATTTTGATAAATTGTATTACCTGAGAATTATCATTGAGCTTTGTGTGACTGCACATGGACAATTATAAGAAGCTGTTAAAAACGTTTAAAGTTATATCTACTTAAAAAAAACTCAAAGAACCGGAAACAATAATTTTTGTCTCTGGATGCATGAAGAAAGTTGCATTTTCTTTAAGATCAAATTTATTGGATTGGATTATTTGATAAGTAGAGAGAAGAAATTTAGAACGAAAAAAATAAATTATAACTAATTTGAGTGCAAGTTGCATTGCTTTAATTTAAACGGTCCTTAGTGTATTAGAAAGTAAATTTTAGAGAAATGCATTTCTTTTTTTTTTGTTTTAGAAAGTTTTGATTTGAATATGAGATTTTATTGATAGTTGAAAAAAAGAGAAATTCTATGAAGTTTGAGTATTGTTCAACTTTATTTGCATTAAGAAAAAAAAAATTTTACAAGTACCTACCACAAACTCCAAAAATTCTTGAAAAAGGTTGAAACAGATGAAAAATGCGGTTTTTACTACCTACTATTTTTCGGAAACTACGAGTTAGGAAATTAAAAAGAATTGTTGAAAATTGTGTTTAAGTTTTTATTTTCTGGAAGTATAACGAATCTTAAGCCGGAGTAATTCGAATTCAACAAAATAATGACTGGATTGTGGTTCAAGCTTAAGATAGAATGTACTTTTAGATTTGATTGGTTCATTTTGACTTTCTGGCATAATAAAAAATGTCAAAATGTTACTCCGAATCCATTCTCAATTTGTTCATCAACTTCTGTCAAATAAAAGATTTGAAAATGTTGGCTTTTTCAATTTAAAATATTTCAATCTTATTTATTAGATTTTATTTAGTCAGATTTACGAATTAAATCTTTGAGGGCTTGAATCGACCAACGCTGAGCTTTTGACGTAGACTTTATCTTTCACGTAGCGCCAAAGGAAGAAGTCGCAAGGTGTTTAATCACAAAATCTCGGTGGCACATTGTGATTACCAGCTCGAGAGACAACACTGTCCCAAAACTTTTCCCGCAAAAGAAAAATGGTTTCTTTGCCTGTGTGGCCGGCTTCAACAGTGACATCTACCGAAATAGCGGGCTGTTCAAAATAACACCTCTTAGCATCTGAGTTAAGTTTGTCAAAATAAATTTAAGGCCTTCGATTGAACAGTAATTCAGCAGGACTTCGACTAGTTCCTAAAGTTTTATACTTGTCCTCTCGGAAACAATAAAATTTGGTAGAAAGTAACATATGTAAGTGCTAAAAAATTGTTTCAAAACCGACATCGCACCTGAAGACGATGTGGCCGAAACTCGTTAAAATTCGAACCTCTTCAAATACGATTCCACTACTATGTAAAATTAATACACTTTCTATGGACGGTCTAGAAAAGTCAATGCAGACCCCATGAGATTCCAGACCGTTTTAAGATTCTTTCCAGGTGAAGCCAGTCTCTGACAAAGTTTCTGATCTCAATATGCCGTCTTGTCGTCTCGATTTCCTCATCAATCTGAGACAAAAATACATAACTCTTCGAAAAGGCTTTTATCCGGACTTGTATCAGGATGATTAACCTTTGAGATTGGGAATACCCATTGTACACACTCTTAACAACCTTTTATATAATATGATATGTCTTCTTTCCGGATGAAAAATGTTTTGAATTCTGCCTCGCTTGTATTTGACTTAAATTCGGGAGTATATCAAAATTAAGTTGCATGCAACTTATTGTACGAATGTACATGTCTGTTGTTTTAATATACAATGTTTACAACCGGATGAGGTCATATTCTCTTAACATTGTTTACCTTTGCTATAATTTTGTTTTCTAAATCAATAATTCAATTTATTATTATTGTTTTATTCTATTTCTTTAAGAAAATCTCTGATTCATTGAAATAATTTCCTTACCTAAGCGATGGAAATAAAACAACAACAAAAAAAGCTCTAGGGTTGGGTTAATTAGTTGTAAATCGTGCAGTGCAAAATCTATGTTCCACACTCTCAAACTCAAGTCTCAACAAACATCCACCCATAGAGCAAAACGTCAAACCTTACTCTTACATACTCGTTTCGTTGGTTAACCCGCCCGCGGACCGACTGACAAGTAATGAATGAATATATGGCTAAACATGCCCATCACGACCGCTTTAATGACGCGCCATTAGTCGATCACTGTGTGTGAACGTTCACACAGAGTGCAAAACCTATATAGATGACATGGAATGACAGCAGTGCAGAGCGCAGCCGAGTGCACTTGCAAATAAATTCCATACCTCTGATGTCTAAGATGCTGACTTCTGTTTCTATCTTCACAGCCATCCAGTGCAGCGCACAGCGTTATTTGAAATGTGCAGCAAATCGTTCTAAAGGATTGCTACCGCTTGAATTTGTTTCAGTCAGTCGCTCAAAGATGCTGAATAGAAATATCTGTCTTGGTTATACATACCAACAATCCGAGTATATACGAACAACATACCTTCATACCTTCATTTTTATGTCTGGACTTCTGTATATAGATGATTAATGGGACTTGGGATACGCGATTGGATGTGCTTCCATTTAGTTGAGCGGTTTATTAGTTCCACTGCAGCGCAGTAAGGTATCTATATTGGATTAAATCCCCTGGTTGCCACTGCATAAGCGCCTTTGCTAAAGTGATCGTTTTTTAATTGAACAAGTTGAATCAGAAGGAGATCGAATTAGTGTGTGGATGTGATTTTAAGTGCAAACAGGGACGTAGCTCGAAATGTACACATAAGTGGAAGGGGAAAGTAGGTGAATAGTAATGCAAAATAATGCGGTAAAAATGGCACAATTTTTAAACTAACATTCAACTAGTTGAAAGCACTTCTAATTCCTTTTATAATATTACCGAATATAGTATACCATAGGGGGCATACATGTTTTGGGTACCTCTGCACCCTTCTTGGAGAATTTCTGTTCTGTTTTCAGGTAATGGGTACAAACTTTTTACAGAAACTAAAATTAAGTCAGAAGCTTGAAATTCAATGTTTTCACTAGTTAAGGAAGTGCACCTCCCCAAATTTCAACTCTACAAGTGATTTGTGAAGAAACTACATTTAAAAAATTACAAAAACCTTAAAACGTTCCCTGAACCTTGACAGGTCTTGTATGTTAGAATGATAAGAGTTGAAGAACTGAATTAAAAATTTGAGATGTGTCACATATGAATTGTCTAGAACACTTGTGGAATGTTAAAATTTGATAAAGTAGTAGAAATTGACGTTTAAAAACCATAAATGTCAAAAGAAGAGCGTTTTTGAAATAACTCCAAAATGATGACAGCAAATTTCTATTATGATTTGTGATTTTCCCACGGCAATGAATAATTTACCAATCAGTTTGCTGAACGCTGCCATCGAAGTTTCCAACTGTCAAATCTTTCTTTATTCAACTTCAGCAGTCACTTTCAAATTCGTTTCGACATTCACTAGAATAAAAATGTCGAAAAATTCAAATTTAAAATGTTTCGAAGTACCTACCCAGTTGCCCCTACTCATAAAAAACGCCCATGTAAAGTACAAACAATAACAAAAAAATCTCCAACAAAGACAAAAAGTCTCCCTCATGTCTTGATATAAACGAGGGTGGAAAATTACTTTGATCGTGAACTGTTTACACAGCCATTATGTAAAATTATTTTAATTAATTTAATTTGCAGTTTAATTCACTCTTTTGAAGCTTCGATTCAGCAGTGGGAGCATTTTTATAGGTACGAGTAGATAGAACTCCATCAAACCTTAGTGTCGGCTTTGTTTTGTATTAATTTTGAATTGTTTGCATGTACCGCAATCACAACTTTATTTTACACAAACTTAGTGGCATTATTATTATTTATGTATATGTAAGGTGAGAATTTAATCTGTTGATGAATCAATGAATCGTGAATGATTTGCCATGGCAGTTGAATTAAAGTACAAACTTTAATCGCTCTTGAATGTTCATAATATACGAGTATACGAGTGGGATATCCAAGAATAGTTCATGACATATGATGGTCATAAAGAGCGCATTATAGAAGTTGACTGATGGTGTAATTGATACTTCCTTTTCAAAATTGAAAGTGAATTAGAATGCTTGAAGGGGCATCAGAGTGGTTTAAAGTGTGACAGTTTAATTAAGTTATTTGTCAAGGTACATCACAGTATAAACTTATTAAAAATGTCAAAAATGGCAGTGAAGAATTTTTGAATTGGTTTATTGAATTTAGTGGAAATGGCGAGAGTACAGTAATGTTGGAAAAATTCCTGATGCTCCGTCTAGAGTTTTAGATGACAGATGAATTTTTACAAAAACACTCAGATGAACTGCTTAGATATTGACATTTAAACTGCCTACTTTTTGATGACCAGTGTACTGTACCTACTTCTGTCATATCATAATTTGGAGCTGTTTCAAAAACTGTTTCAAAAATTTAACATAAAGTTCAAACACTTATTTTTCTATTTTTTATTTGTTTGAGTCACAAGACCTTCTCCGGTGTGAATTTTTGGATTCTACAATATTAGGTTAGTGCTTCATAATTTTAATAATCTGTCAAATACGTTTCTTTCGATTTTTGAAGTACTGTATCTCAGAAATTACTTGTGCTGTTAATTCTGAAGTAAGAGGATTTAAAAATGTATAGATTTTGTTTCTTTAGGAAGAGTTAAGTGCTTAGAACTTGGACGGGGCCTAATGTGCAGTCTATATAACCTTTTTCATCAAATAAGGATCAGTAGACGTTTAGTAAAAAGCGTTTTTTTTGTTATTAAAACTAAGTAGTTTCGAAACAAACATTAGAAATTAAAAACTTTTTATTTCCGATATTTTCTTCAAATGCAGAATCCAATTCTTTTAACAAACATCCAATGTTGCCATGAAAAATAATTTTTTTGAAAGTCGTCGATAATTTTGTGTTCTTTTTTGGCAAGAGTCTGAGGAGAAATTTTGTTGCATTTAAAAAAACAGAATAACTCTCCTATAAAAATCTCTTGAGTCTGATATCTCCAAAATGAAAGTTCAGATGAGTCCTTGTCCAAATCACAAAATTTCCCAACACAATGTTTTCGTGGTCAAACAATCTACGTTTATTTCTATTGAATTAAATGGGCGTGGTAAGTGGGCGTATTGTAATATATAATTCACTCCCCAACTAAATTAAAAAATCTTGTAGTATTTCACCTTTTCATGCACAGAATTATAGGTCATTTGATAAATATATGTTTAAAATCTATTGCAGAATAATGACTCATAAAAATTGGATTAATTTCATCCATGACTGCAATTCACCATATACACCTTCCTCCCATGTACCATTCTAACATACCTAACCTATACATATCATGTCGTGACCACTTAACTTAAGAGATAATTCTCTTAAAAAAAAAAACAGTTTGCCAATATTAATTATACCAATGATACCATAATCATCTGGTAAAACATGAAATGCCAACAATGTATTGTAAAAATGTAAATGTCAAACATTTTTTCCAATTTTTTTTTTTAACCACTGACATTTTTCTTTGGAATCTTTATTCCTGTTTTCATCACAATACCTCAATATATTATATTCTAAGAGCCATCTAAACTATTATTAAACCTGGTTAACCACACCAATAAACCACAAATCACACTCTTTTGCTGGAGTATCAACAACAACAAAAACGAACGAAGGAACGTTTAAACCAGCTCCAGCTTAAAGAAAAACGGTAGTTGAAGGAGCAATTTTCCACTCTGTATAGCACGTGCTCCAGAGCATTATACTCTGCGAACTATTATACGACGACGACGGAGACGACTGGCACTGGAGTGGACCATAAGATCCCCAATCCCATCAATTCCCATCAACAATCATCCAATAATAAACCGGATCACTATTCATATAGCAATGGAGCAGCAGGTAGAGATGAAGGCAGAAGCAGTGGAGTAGAGGCGGAAACAGAGGCAGAGGCATCGCCCTGCGCCATCAATCGCCGAAGACGTTCGGTAGCAATTATTTAATGCCCCATCCGTTCCACACTGTCAGTCATTAATCTGCCAAACAGCAACAGACCACAATTGCCACAAGATTCACTGTGCAAACAAATCGCTCTTCTTGAAGATGCATCACCCAGAGGGAAGCGGACAAGTAGTATCCATCCGAGTATATGTCGAACTCGCTGTACCATAATAATTTCCCTTCAGCATTTTCAGCGTTTAGCTCCTCACGACCACGAAATGCCTTTGAAAAGCCAAAGCCAGTGATTGACAGATTACAGTGCAGAACTCTATCGACGGTCTACCGACACGACCGACCGACAAATGGCGACTTCAAACGGGACGGACGTAGCGGTGGCGGCGGCGTGACGCTGACGGATCAAGAATGCTGCATCTGCATTCATACACGTTACTCGTATATATCGTAGGTTGGTTGTGTGAGACGAATGGCTTAGAATCTCATGTACGACATGCAATTAAAGCTTTCAGCTAAACACATTATACAACCTTCAAAGTGGCAACAGAGCAGCTGTCAGATGGAAAAGCTAGACCAGCTTTATGAACACCTCGCCAAAGCCAAACAGCCAAACTTGACATGGAAAATGGTTAACCGTGATATGGTGATCTAACATATCTTGACTAACATGGAAATGCCCTCAACCAAATGAGTGAACGGTCAAGGCCAAGTGTGTGGCTGTGGCGGCATTTGCTGTTTTCGTCGTCAGTCGTCATCACCTTAGCACTTTGGTCATTCATCAAATTCGAGCCAAATCAGTTCTACCGCGCACCGTCACAGATTAATTTGCTGCAGCGGCATCCACTGCATCAACTGCATGCATCAATCTGGGCTCACTGCGCCACACACCTGAGGCCACTTCACTTCCACTCTTCCACTTGGACGACGGTGCGAGTTGTGATACCAAATGGCTGCACTCCGCCGCCCGCACCGCACTATGGGACCCGGTTTCAAGGCGTACAGTCAGTCAGTCGACTTTAATTAAGTTGCAATTTATTTGGCTGATTGGCTGCATGTGAATTGAGAATTAGACGAATAACAACACGACCAACACAACCGTGCATCGTCGTCGTCAGTTTTTCGTCAAGCTATGGGAATGTTGTTGTTGTTTCTTCGACGACCGTCGACGTTAGGAAAGGCCATGATGGAATTTTTTCTGTGGATGCAGATCGATGTGACTGTGTGACTGTGGGTGGTTAAATTGCATTTCAAAGTCACCAGGCAGCTGGAATCTGGAAATGAAGTTAGAAGATAACCTAACATGGTGATTGGCATTTGATTTTGCATATCTGAAATGGGGGGCATTCAACATAAGAGTGTACACTGTACAAGTGTCTCAAAAGTTGTAAGTTACTGTGATGGTCGTATATGTTAGTTGGCCTGGCATGGCCTGGCCTCAACCCCCGTTGCCATTGGATTGTTTTAATTGAGCTGAAGTCTTACATTGTTAACCAGAGATATCTTACTTAATTGCAAGAGTCTGTTAAAATATGCAGTTGGCAAGGTTGTTGTTTTTTTTTTTTGAGGGGGATGTGTCACAAGACGAACAATAAAATCGACTTCGTTTACATGACAAACAAACTTTTGTATGTGGGATTGAACAATTTAACCGAAATTGAACCATTCAACTTTTAGACGACTGGATTACCCCGCAATCACTTTGTTTTAACTTAAACCTTTAAAATTTGTAACCTCTCAACTATTAAGCCATTCAATCTCTCAACTGCTCAATTCAACCAACCATTCAACCACGAGTACCATTACGTAGAAAAATTGAAGTAAAAAAATAACAAATTGAGTAGTTGAAAAGTTACACTACTAATGGTCGACTTTTTAGACTTTAACTTTGGATTTTTAAAACATTCAACTTTTTAAACTCTGAACCATTAAACTTTTCAAATTTTCGACTTTTCAAACTCTGAACCATTTAGGTACCTTTTAAAACTTTCGACATCAACTTTTTTTTCAAACGGGTGAACATTCGACTTTCAATTTTTCAACTGACAAGCTATTGACTATTTGGCTTTTCAAACTTTCGACTTTTAACTTATTAACTCAACTTTCCGATGTTTCAAAACTTCGACTATTCAATCATTCTACACTTCAAGTTTTCAACTTATCGACCATTCAACTTTTCAAACTCTAGACCATTTAATTTTCAAATTTTGACCATTCTACTTTTTAAACTATTGGCAACTCGACTTTCAATTTTTGAAGTGTCCAACTCTCGATCATTTGATTTTCAATTTTTTGACTTTTAACTTACTTTTAAATTTCGACTGTTCAATTATTCTACTTTTCAAGCTTTCAACTTACCGACCATTCAACTTTTCAAAATATTTGATTATTCAAACTTTTAACTTTTTAAAATTTCGACTATTTTAACAAAACAATTTTCGACCATTCAACTCAATTCAACCCAACCTCTTAAGCAAAACTCAGAAGTTGACACGAGTCCATAAAAATGGGAAAATGTTGTCAATACTTCAGTTTGCGCAAGATTGTACACAAATCTTTTTTAATCATCATTATATTTATTCTATGTGACATTTTAAGCCTTCTGTCAATGTTCCTAGGATTAACAGTTCACACACTTAGGAATAGTGGTTGGTACGGAAATGACGAA
This sequence comes from Scaeva pyrastri, assembly GCA_905146935.1. Classification (NCBI taxonomy): domain Eukaryota; kingdom Metazoa; phylum Arthropoda; class Insecta; order Diptera; family Syrphidae; genus Scaeva; species Scaeva pyrastri. The sequence goes on along the minus strand of LR989929.1, from coordinate 8,319,832 downwards.
ATTTCATGGAAATCATTTAAGCTGCGAACCAGAAATTTAAATTGTTATGGGAAGAATACGTTTAAGACCAAACTGTGAAAAAGACTTGAAACGTCATCGTATATCATTTGACACATTACGCATACTTTTGAAGTTTGTAAATCTTGAGAAAGAAAAGCCACAGCAATTTAAATAATACTTGCAATTAAAAACTTTCCCATAGTCTAATGCTTCTCAAATCAAACCACTTAAGACACTTTTGAGTGACGAAAAAGAAAACGCATTCATTTATGGGAATCAAAAAATCACACTCAAATGTTCAGTTTCTCACAATTTGCCAACTATTTTTCATACACCAGGATTTGGATACCAAGTGACACTCTCCGAGAAGACGCCATCAACCATCATGCTCAAGCTCTTAGATACGAGTAAATGCCTAACAATCATTCAAGCATGAACGGAATTTGCATTAAATTTTGCAAAAATGTTCTGATTCATGTGAAACTTTTTGCCCAAAGAAAGTCGGGAAAGCGAGTAAATACTCGTGTATCTACATATATGTATGTGCTTCTTTTTCTGCAGTACTCACACTCGCATATGCAAAAATTCGTTTAATCATGGGAACTGAATAGTGATTGCTGAGGCTGACTGACCAAACGGGCAAACGGGCAAACGCTAATGTCGTGAAATAACCACCGCATCACCGTGAGTATGAAGCTGCTTCTGTGAACAGTGAACACAAACACAATCGATTTCATCATCATCATTATCATCGGGAGGGTAAACGAACATTCATCAGAACAGAACAGACCACGACCAGCAGCCGCAGAAGCAGTAAGCATCACCATCAGCTGACGGAGGACGATGAGGCACAAGAATTGCATCATCTTCATTTTACCTTGAGGTTAATTTCCATTTCCAAGACCGAGGCGCACGACATTAATGCTAATGACGAAACGAAACGAAATGACATCGTTGACGTGGTGCGATCTAAACCCATCCGAAGCGATCCTCTCGGATCGTAGGTATAAGGCGGACTCCCTCGTGTGCTCCTCCAAAACATATGAACATGTCTTCCTTCTTCATCATGTGGAATAGAACTATAGCTTCTGTTCTGGTAAAGTAACTTCCGAGCTTCCTTGAATCTCTTGGATCTTTTCTTTCCCACGTGAGTGATCCTGGTACCATTCTACCATAACACACGACCGCCCGCCCGTATGCTTCTCACTGTTCACTCATGTTTCACACAAAAAAATCTTAAACAAATAGCAAAACACATTCCGTGAATGTCTAAGCATTATTATTAAATTATTGTGGCGACAATAATGACAGTCTTGCCGCTCACTAATGTTGGCAATTTTGTAATCATCATCAATGTGGCACTGTGTCGCTTGAGCGTTGTCTTCGTTGTCGCATCGTCGTCGTCTTCGAAAAGATCCATCAGCAGAAGGAAACACCATCATCACCGTCACCATGAAGAACTCTTCATATCTATCAGCACAAAGGGAGGTGAAGAGAATACATCGCCAACGAACGTGGGGTTCTGTCGAGAATTTAACTTGAGCTAGCGGATGTGATTGGATATATTTTGCAACTCGTATCTGAAATAGACACCGTGAAGATTGCAATTATTCTCGCTGGTATCTTCTTCAATTTTTTACACAGCGCCATCTAACTATATTTACTTGTGCTAGGTCTGAAGATGAGTATTACACACACATACGTATATATACAAAAATGTAAATTGCCTTTCGATATGTATTTGGCATTTAAGGTATGAATATCCTTCTGGTAGTTGACACGTTTTTCAAGATCGTTCAAATTTACACTTAGAAAAATCATAATTGATTGAGAGGAAAATTAATTACAAATAGAATATGGCTCTTTCTGTCTAAGATTATTGAAGAGAATGTGTGTGGGCATAAAACTGTTTGAAAACTCTTATCTGGTAAATAAAAAACATTGTAAATCAAAAAATTATTAATCAATAAATTTAAAGCCAGAAAATGTGCCTCATCTTTCAACTTTTTGATTTCCATCCTTCAAAAACTTTCTCCTTCTTCATCCTCCACTACTCTTCGATTCCGTTTTGGGTGTTAAATTTCCCGTTTTTCTCAATTTGTTAACTTCTATTATGAAAATTGATTGAAATAACATAAAGATTTGAGATAATATTGAAAATCAAGTTCGAACAACAGCTCTTTCGTTTGTAAAATATACATAGGAAGCTTTAACTGCGATCTAGAACATTTTATCACCTCATTTTGTGTTAACAGTTATTCTAGCAAGACTTAAATCAAATAATTAATTGATCTATTCAGTGTATCCCTCAACTATATCATCAATCTTTTGATACTTTGTCTCAAGCTCGTATAGGAAAACGTCTCACACCATCATCGTCAGCATAGATGTTTCTAGGTAGAATTTCCTAAGGGCTTTAGCGTTCGTGTTGATTTAGCTGTTCTCCATCGAATGATAAAGCATCTTCTGATACCATTGCTCGCTATCAGGGTTCTCCCCATCAACTTCCTAATTCATTTTGCTATAGATACGAGTATACATATGAGAAGTTGTGTGATGTTATAGCACCTATCTGGCGATAAGCAAAACTTAAACCATCATCCACAATGCGTTCCGGGAATAATGTTAAATTACTCAAGATACTGTCGAACATCGTTTTGGACTGTTGGATTTCTATAACCATCAACATTATCGGCTGCAGCAACCGAAGCAGCACGAATTATGCCTGGATTGGATTGGGTTCGGTTGGGTTGGGTTTGGTTTTGAATCTTTTATAAGATCTCATGTACGTTTGGAAGGCGCGTGCTTCTGGATCGACAAAAAAGCAATCTCTTTTAATTATAAATTGTTTATCTTTTGGTCTGACACTTTTGCAGCCCGAAGGAGTTGCTACGAGTATATAATACGCCATCAGGCGAGATGTGTTGCAATTAGCTTGTTAATATTGGAGCACTTCTTTTTTTTTATAACACATTGCACATTTTGTCGTAGAAATATGGAATAGTTGTTGTTGTTGTTGTTGCTGTTGCAGGTGTGATGGGTATGAGTTTGTGCAAGTGTGTGTTATGATTCTAATAAAAATGAACAACCACTCTAATGCATTTAATTAAATCAATTAATCTCACAGGTCTTCTTATAGGTATGAGTATATGTAAGCTATAGAAATGGATATATGCTTGAGGCAGGAACACACCGCAAGTCGCGCAACTAACGGATCCACTCACTATAGGAAGGGGGTTGGTTTGGTTGGCTTATAGAATAGATACGAGACGAGTACATGAACAGAACAGCGTCATCATCATCGCCATCATATGAACATGATCAACATCATCATCCGCGTCATGGAAGCGTGTAATGCATAAAATTAATTGAGACTTAGAATGTTAGGCATGACTTAGATTGGATTTTGTTCGAGTTGTTTTTGTTGTTGTTGTTGTTGCTGCTGCTAGTGGTGGTGGTTTGTTTTATTTATTCCTCGCCATGGTCGATGGATGTATTTTTTTTTGTCGGTGTTGTGAATTAATAGCACTGAAGTATGAATCGTTTAATTCTGTTTTCTTGTTGTTGTATTTCTTTTGTCTTTTCATTTTTCTATTTAGAGCGCAGAAGGGTTGTGATGCAGAGAGGGATGCAGGATGGGCTCGAACTTTGATATTTTTGCTCTTTCGTGAATGCAAATTTTTTGATATTAGAATAACTAATCATGTGAAGCTGTTCAAGGAGGAGATTTAGAGACATGAAACATGACATCATCGTTAAATGTTATACTATATGCATACTGAGGTAGTTGCTAACAAGAGTGTGGGAGTCAAAAGGTAATAAGCTCTGGACAAGTCTTTGGATCAGTTTTTTTCTTCTTTTTTTCTCTGAGTGAACGTGTGTCAGTGCAAAAGTGCAAAGATTATAATTTAAAAGCGTGACGATTTTCAACAAGGAAGCAAATAAAAGAGAATTTTTGAAAAGACAGACTGTAGAGATGGATTTTATTTTTAATTATTGTAACATAAATGCACATTGTACGTAATAATTCCACGAATTACCTCTAAGTTTTTTGTAACAAACAAACTTTAAATTCTTAAATTGAAAATCAAGTTCGTACAACAGCTCTTTTGTTTGGAAAACTTTAAAAGATAATTTAATGGGATCTAGAACATTTTATCAGCATATGTTATGTTACTAGTTATTCTTACAAATAGTTGCCACCCTAAGTTGCCATTTTTTCCTTAAAATGTCACCAAAACATTAATCTAGTTCTGAAGTCCATTCATCTTGAAACCACTCCTTAAAACCTTAAAACAGTTAAGCCACATTAAGTTGTTCTTGTTTAAGGCCTCAAGGGTGTTTTAAATTGCGTCAATCGTTGATTTTAATTCCCACTTTAACGTATGTTAGTACCGTTCTTTAGCAATAAAATTATCATTCGATTCTAATACCAAATTGCCTGTGTTTGATTAATATTTTAACCAAAAGTTAATTACCATCCGTTAGAATTGTACGTCAATAGATCAGAATACAATAGCCAAGGTCAATTTCGGAGAATATACCTGACCCTTAACAAAAGAGATGGCTTCATAATCTCTAAAGAAAAGAATCTTAAGAAACCATAAATTACCAGCACGCACAAACCCATAACCAATACGTTTGCAAACCCGTTTAAAAATTATTGGTATCAGTTGATTTAATGCCAAATCGCGGGCATTATTTTGTTTTAGAAATTTGACACACGCTTAAATGGTAGACATCAAAGTTTGTGTCCACATATAAGAGTTCTGCTGATTGAATTGATTGAGAGAGGGGGAAAAAACCATATATTCGTCGATCATTGACCGATCGAATCATCGCATCGCATAGCATCATATCGCCATTGTTTTCAAAAACACACATTTTTTAAATTTCATTTTTACTATTTTGCATATATTATTGGGATTTTAATAATTAATTCAGTGGTATTTAATATAAGAAAAAACCCAAACAAAAAACAATAAAAATGAATAATGACTTTGTATGTATAATTGCGAATTTATTTTTCGATATCTAAATTGTTGTTTAATTAGGCTAATCTTGAGGCTATGGTTATCAATTTATAATAAGTTATGAAGCTGTTTATTGAACGAAAAATCATATTTATCATAATTAAAGAGTAATTTGAATTTGAAAAGAAGAAATAATTTGCAATGTCAAATTGTTAAGAATCTTACATGATAAATTAGTTCACATAAAAATTATTCAGACAAAATCTATTCACTATTTTTAGTATAAAAATGGTTATATTTGCTTGAAATAGTTAAGACATTTGTCACAGATTTGTCAGAGAACTGAGATCAGGGATCAGAGATCAGAGATCAGAGATCAAAGATCAAAGATCAAAGATCAAAGATCAAAGATCAAAGATCAAAGATCAAAGAACAAAGATCAAAGATCAAAGATCAAAGATCAAAGATCAAAGATCAAAGATCAAAGATCAAAGATCAAAGATCAAAGATCAAAGATCAAAGATCAAAGATCAAAGATCAAAGATCAAAAATCAAAGATCAAAGATCAAAGAACAAAGATCAAAGATCAAAGATCAAAGATCAAAGATCAAAAATCAAAGATCAAAGATCAAAAATCAAAGATTAAAGATCAAAGATCAAAGATCAAAGATCAAAGATCAAAGATCAAAGATCAAAGATCAAAGATCAAAGATCAAAGATCAAAGATCAAAGATCAAAGATCAAAGATCAAAGATCAAAGATCAAAGATCAAAGATCAAAGATCAAAGATCAAAGATCAAAGATTAAAGATCAAAGATCAAAGATTAAAGATCAAAGATCACAGATCACAGATCAAAGATCAAAGATCAAAGATCAAAGATCAAAGATCAAAGATCAAAGATCAAAGATCAAAGATCAAAGATCCAAGATCAAAGATCAAAGATCAAAGATCAAAGATCAAAGATCAAAGATCAAAGATCAAAGATCAAAGATCAAAGATCAAAGATCAAAGATCAAAGATCAAAGATCAAAGATCAAAAATCAAAGATCAGAGATCAAAAATCAAAAATCAAAGATCAAAAATCAAAGATCAAAGATCAAAGGTCAAAGATCAAAGATGATAGATCATAGGTCAAGGATCAAAGATCAAAGATCAAAAATAAAAGATCAATGATCAGTTCCTGAAACTTAAACCCGCAGTTATTTTTAATATGTTAAAGAAAACAAGTGTCTTCATTTAAGAAGTGAAATCGTTGTACAAATTTCTTGCATATCTTCCGTCCTGCTTCTTGCAATAAACTACATACATCCAGCCTTTTATTGCAATTAATTTTCTTTTCTTAAGAACGATGTCCGAAGCCAATAGGTGAGAGTAATTAATTTTATTTCGTTTTTCTTGTAATGAAGACACAACTTGATTAAACTGGGGTAAATGTTCCATTTTGTATATTATGCCTGTTGAGTCTTTTACTTGAATAATTTAAAAAGATAAAAGTAAGCGCGGTTAAAAGCTAATTCAAAGATAGTTAGGCCAAGGAAACGAGGAAACAAATAACGCTGACTATCTTCCCATTTTTCAAGTCCCAGATAGAAGAAAAGAAAGCCTCTTTTCGGGAGCCCACCTTACATATTGGTTAACATACAGAATTTTATAGGAGGATAGATACTCGTATCATAAAAGTATCTATAAGAACTTGTGAAAATTAGCATGACCATTTGAAGTGGGTTTATCTCAAATTGCTCATCTGCCCACTGCTATCTAAAAGAGAAGAAAAGTTGTTATCATTAGTCAAAAACAGAAAACCCATACTCTTTCGAGTTTCAGAATACTGAACACTCACACAGAGATACATTTAAAGTCGTACGGAAATAGAACAAACCTTGATGGCTACCATCATGGAGTATCTACATATGTAAATGTTTGCCTATATATCTGCCTACATGTGCACAAATTGATTTGTATCTTTAATTTATCTTAAACTGGAATTTTTTTTGTCATTCCCCTTCCGAGATGTGGTCCCCACAATCCCCCTCGTCACACACATTCATTCAACTGTTTTAACTATCGCCAATTTAATTGAATATAAGTACGATTGCAATGTTTTCATCTTGTCCTCTATATAAAGCCTGTGTATGTATCTTTTTGTTTTGAGTTCATTTTATTTGTATCTCGTCGTCGTCGTCTGCCATTATCTTGTAACCGCACACAATAGTTGCAACAAGCCAGAGACAAGTTTTTTGCTTCCTTCGGACACGATTAAAAGGCCAACAATGCCATCGGGACCATAAAATGGTGTTTGTTATGTCATCCACGAGGATAAAACAGAAGATAATGTAGGATTGTGTAGCTTCTTGGTTACAGCATTGCCAGGTGGCATCAGTTTGTTAAAGTTTTCATAATAAAAATCGTATGTGTCTCCTTTTTTAAACCAAATTGGGACTAAAAATTCCGAATGTTAAGGATAAGAGAAAAACATGAGCACACATCGGAAATCAGTTTGGTGTGACAATTTTAAATCGTTCTATGTTTTCTATGTTTTTTTTTATTTTGTTGGTGCCTTGCGAAGAAAATCTAAAAAGATACTTCACAATTTAAATGAATTATTGTAGAACAATGTTTCCTCTTCCAAAATTACTCATAAAGTCAATGGACTAACTAAGCATTTACTGTGCAGTTTTCTACGTTTTTTTTTGCTGCTTGGCTATTTACTTGAGAATGCTATAAAAAGCACGCCTTATTTATTTATTAATCATTGAGCTATTAAAATTCATGACATTTGTTAAAATTGATAAAATGATATTTTCTATGTTTTATTGGATCTTACAACTAGCTTGGTATTAACTTTGTATGCTTTGTTTTTTGTCATTTTGATTGCAATAATTTTTTTCCGTTTTAAAGTATAGTTTAGTACTTAACAATTAACCATGTCAAAAAGTTGATATATTTTCTATGTTTTTGGTTTTTTAATTAAATCATTGTTTTTTGTTGATTTTCATGCCCTCATTTACGAAAATTAGATGCGACAATTTAATCCTTCTCATGCAATGTTTTCTATGTTTTCTAGGGAAAAACTTACCGGTACACCCTCAGAAACTTATTTGGTTTAAATTTATAGTAAATTGTATGTGATTGCTAAATGCGATGTTTTCTATGTTTTTTCATAAGAAATCTTCACTTATTATGTAAATATGTATGTTTTCCAAGAAAATAAAATTCATAATATTTTATAACCTGGCAACATCGATTTTTGAAAACATCTAATCAGAACGATCTTACTCGGACTCTTGTGTTCCGCAGAAGAGCAGTTCAAAGCAGAGCTACTGTGGGCAGTATAGAACGAGTCTTCATTTTGTATGCTGCTGAGCGGACTCGGAGTAGCTGTGTTGTTGTTTTCGTAATTGTAGCAAAATACCTTTCGATGATTATTTTATTGACTAAATGGTAACATTTTGCTGATGCTCTCTGGCTGATGGTTAAACCATTGTTGCCCCAACAAACGTACTCGTACAAGTCTTCTCGCATAACCAAACCAAATTAAGACGCGCCATCCATGTCCAATGTCCATGTCCAAGTCTACTGTTTCTTTCATTTTAAAAACAGCTTCGTTTCGAAGAAGAACAGAAGAAGAAGAAGATGAAATTGTGGAATTAAAACGTAATCACTGTCAATGGAGCGATGTCAAGTCGCTGCCGTCAACGTCGTCGTCGGTTGGTCGTCCCGCCACCGCCGTCGATGCTTGAGGGCCAAACCACAAGGAAGGTTGTGTTTTGATCAGAACACATGTTTTGGCTTCGAGTGCAGTTCTCCCTGATTGGGTCGGCAATGATGCTGTTCCACATCTGAATTCAGAATGTGGGCTGGGAATATGCTGAAGATTTACCGTAGGTTGACAGGGAAAACTCACAAGGGAAACTATTCATCGTGGTGCGACGCAACTTAACGACGACGACGGCGACGAGTCGACGACGCAATCAAAGAAATGGAAAATGGCAGCGATGCATCACTGATTTCCTCTTATTCGGAATTCGATGGGTCTAGGAGGTTCGGAAGCTGCAGGCAGGGTCATTGTTCTCCAAGGACTTTGTCAAGGACTGGAATTTGAAATGATCATTAAATATTCCCGATTAAGAATAAGTCATATAACAATTTGTGGTTCTATATGGATGTGGTGTCATTTAAAGAGATACCCAGCAAAATGATTGATTTATTGGTCGGGACACTTTTGTTATTAATTTATTCCAAATCAAGCCAAACTGGAAGATGCAAGGAAAGTGGTAGTTGTCCTTTATGCCACTAATGGGTGCGGAGAGATGGTTTATGGTAAATATGTAATTGATTGATAACAAACGAATCAAGTTCTCAAAGTCATCACCATCCATCGTCAAGACTCGTAAAGAGTGGTGAGTGTTGAGTGGATGAGCATTTGACAAAGTGCTGATTAAACCAATAAAAAAAAATATAACCGTTTCTAATGGACATTCGAGTATTTTATAATTTTCTTTGATTTTTATTGCACACTTTTCTAAATTTTCCAACTTCGAAATCAAGTTTCTTGAAAAAGAAAAAAATGCAAAACAAGTTTACAGAAATCAGTTTTACATGGATAAAATTGGAATTGAGAGCTACCCACGATTTTTAAAATGGATTAATTGGGGAGAAATTCTTACAGTTGACAGTTAATTTGGTTTCTTGTTTATTAGATCCTTGTATGACTATCCAAAAGAAGAACACCCAGTCTGCCTTGTTTTCGAGCTTCTAATGAACTTTCTGAATATGAAAATAAAGTGAATTGAGTATGACGTGTTCGTTATCATCTTCATCCAAAGTTCCTGCTTTTTCACTCTCACACAAAAATATCCTACCAGTTCTTAATTCAAATTAAGCGCCTTTAATACCAGGTAAATATCCGACAATTCTAGAAACATAACAATCACTTAATAGTAACTGTGATTTATTCACTGCTGCATAGCTAGCGCAGCAAAATTTCCCTCGGCAAACAACAAAACTTTAATTACTGGCGAAAAAAATTCCTTCAAAAAAATGACAGCTGTGCTGGTGATATACATGGAGGCAGTTTAAACGTTTTATTCAAATCAAAAAAAATGCTAGCTTTGCAACAGTGAATAAAACACAACTAATATCTTGATTTACTATATCTACCAATTTGACAGATGCAGTTTTAACAATATGGCCGCTATCAACTGTCAAATTTTGGAGGAAAGGGTACAAATACACAAATCATACTAAATCGAAGTTAGGGAAGTATCTATGAATAAATATCAAGACCAGATTCATATTTCAAAATGTTTCTTCACTTTTATCTTTTTTCAATATTTCATAAAATGGACAGTTTTCACCTTTTCTAAAACTAGGTTAATTATCAAAAACCAAGAAGCTCTTTTATACACATACTCGTGCTCGTATATGAGTAAAGTATCTTAAAAAATGATGCTGCCTTAAATTAACATATGAATTATGATGTTAGGACTTCTTCTTCTTCTATATACAAAAAAAAAAAATAGAAATATAGTATACAAGTTGTTGGTTTATCTTTGTTCTGGGGCAAACAACTTGATTGAACTTAAGAAAGATACAATCGCACGCTGCTGCTGGCTGATGGCTCGCTCGCATCAGCACTAGTGTCAGTTATTAATTTATTTCTCTCTTTTGATTAATGTTAAACTATTTTGTTGTTATTATTAAAGTTTTTTTTTTTTTAATTTAAGCATATCAAACTTTTTGTATAAATTAATTCTTCACACCAAAATATCTATAACCTAAGCTGTATCTAGATACTACTTGGAAATGTTACGGTGGTGGCTTTCTTTTTCATAAATACATAGATTTATTTATGTTGGTTTAATAAATCCCTTCCATGTGATATTTTAATCCCCCCAAAAATTAATGGTGGGGACCATCAACACACAATAAACAACTCAATTAATTAAATCTTCTTCGTTGAAAACGGGGAAAGAAAATTTACATCTTAGAGTCAAAGACGACGACGATTAGTTGGAATTAATGAATTCGATTAAAAAAGGAGGCGGGCATGGTGTTTTAATTTAGGACCATACATCGATACACATCTACACAGATATACAGTAGACTATTTATAAGCTTATGGAAAGAATGCTGATAGGGTTAAGCCACGGCCACCAGTGGGGCGGGGCAACTTAAAACTAATATCTGTCACTAAGGCAGATTAGAAAATATTTATTATTTGTTTACAGTAACAAATTTTCTATGTGTTCGATTGTTTGTCTAATAATTTTAATTATTAATATAATTTTGGTAAATTTTTGGAATTTATAACTTTGTCAAAAATAGCGGTTGATTTTGTTGACGCACTTAATTTAACTATGAACGTAGATGGTGCGTTCAACTTTGATGAGCTCGAATAAGTTGTAATGCGTAGTAAGTTTGGTCAAAACAACTTAATATGTATTGGTGTTATTCTTAAGCTATTTTTTAAGTTCAACGTGAATTTTAGTTTGATATTATAGGAGAACAGTACTTTTTTTAACAGAAATGTTTAACCTTTTAATGTTGTTAGCGGCCATACATGTAGTCGAAGATAAAGCTGTCAAATTGGCTTTCATTTACCAAGTCAAGCCGAAGAAAGAAACGAAAAATTTGACGAAACCATATCAGTTGCATATTGGAGAGTTTGAGAAACTTGAAACGTTTTAAACAAACGAAAATTTAAATGCTATCAAACACACAGTTTGTTTCATTTATTTAATATAGGAAGATCTTTTTGAAACACCCTGTATATTGTTCAAATTGTGATTGCATGCACAGGTGGACGCGAAAGGAATCTTGTAACTTACTGTTTGATTTATTTTTTTCTCACGATTCTTCTAACAGATAATAATCCCTTTCAATTTTATAAAATAAATAAAAACTGGATTAAGTTTACATCTGAGTCACTTCGATCCCTTCTTGCTCTCTCTATTTATTAGGTCAACATTGTAATGAGTTATCATTGTTTTCGCAAAAAAAAAATAAAAAAATAGTAATAATATTGTAACAGCAAGAAACAAATTGATGTCCATTCACCAATCATGCAACAATAACACCAATGAAAGTTGTTTTACACTTCCGTGAGAACAAATGCGATTATAGACAACCTCCATCAGTGAAGTTATAGATACAATTCTCATTATATAAAAATATGCGATGTTTTTCCATCTTTTTCTTTTGCATGGATAAGTTAGGTTAGGTACATAGATAATAATAAAATTATAATTATAATTCTTCCTCTCTGATTTTGATTACTTTGAGTTTTCTTTATTCTTAAGATGAAACAAAAAAAAAATAATAATAATAATATAATCAAACTAAGAGTCATGCCTTTTTTAGTGTTACCACTCTTAATTTATTCTATAAAAGATAGCTTAACATTTAAATTCGACGTAATTTTTGTAATAGTTAATAGAGTGTTGGCACAGCTTAAACATATTTGATAGGTGCAATTTAGACAAATTGAAAATGGTCAATAAGCTGGATGTACTATGTAATGCCCTTTGTGACACCCATTTTCATTTAAAATTGGTCTTTTGAGAATAACTTCTTCTTTCAAATATTTAAATATTTAAAAAAAAAATCGAGTTACTGATCTGTTCTATTTTGATATTGTCCGAAACTTATAAAAAAGGTTTCGATGATTTATCCCGATCTGTTCCTAGTTGATTCTAAGATGATTTCCTTCAAAGGTGAAGTTTGAAATTCTGTAAACATTTTTCCAAATTCAATAAAAACATATAATTCGATGATTTTTTAAAAAGTCGTATATTAAGTCATAAATGAAGTTTTATTAAAAATTGTCTAATTTATGAGTTAGCAACTGCAACAAAGGAAGCCTTAAAATTCTTAACCCATATAATTCTTTAGTTTTGAAAAATTCAAAAAAAGTTTATTAGTACTTAAAAAGGGGTAATTTAATTTAATTTTATTCACATGATGTGGCAACACTGGCACTACCCTTCTGTACTATGAGGCAAGAATCAAAGCCAACAATGTAAGAAGATAAATGAGGAGTTTGTTTACTCTTGGCTTGTACATGAATTCATATGGATTAAAATTATTAATGTTTATTGTTTAAACTAGGAAATATAAAGTTATAACTAGAAAATGAGGCTAATAGTGGCACTCTTTGTCGGTACTTAAATTAATTATAAAAACATTCAAATTTCTGAATCTATTTCAAAAAATGTTTTAAATGCAATTAATTTTAATTTTGTTCATCTGAGTATGACTTGTTGTTGATTTGAATGCAATTAATCACATCACATTGATTCAAATAAAAAAAAATGAGAATCCAAGTGTCTTATAAAAAATATATACATTTATAAAATGATAATTGTAATTCAAAAATAGTGTTTTTGAAAGTTTGAAAATGATCCTTGGTATGGAGTATAACAAATTGGCATGATTATACAGATTAGTTTTTTAACTGACAATTAAATAATACTTACGTTTCGGAAGGTTTTCTCTGGCCTTATTATAAGTCTGACTTCAAAATCACTCTACTTTCAAAAATCTATAAAAACATTAATTGGTTTTATTAAGGCTACTTTGCAAAATAGTCGTAAAATTTTTCGATAAGCATTATGTTTTACAGTGTTCAGATTATTTTAACATTTTGATGAAAGAATATTTTAAAAAGTGACATGATAGACAAATTATAAAGTCAAAACTAAATTCAGGATCCTTTTGAAAACAATCTGGATTTTGTTGTTAAATACATATATGTATGCATTTTTCAACGCAAAATTAAAATTCAACATTTTTTACTTTGTTGAAAAGTTCAGAACACAAGTCCCCTTAAAAAATTGTGTTAGAAAATGTAACATGTTCTGTCTTTGAATAAATCAAATTCAAACTTCAAAGTTTTGATGATTTATGATATCGTGATTTTTAATACGTCACAAAAAATTCCTCTTTCATATTTTTCAGACATTAAAATACAGAAAGTTAAACAACAACAATACCAAGCAGTAATCCTACTACATATTAATATAAATGTGAAAGTGTGGATGTGTGAATGTTTTTTGCTAAAGAACGGCTTAACGGATTTGGATAAAATTTTCCACAGAGATTATTATTATTATTGTCTAGGTCAATGTGGGTAAATGTAAACAATTTCATGACGTATAAGTTAACGGACGAGTGGGTCCGCAATTTGGACTAATGTATACGACTAAGAGACTTAACTGAAGTTTGATATGGGCCATGTTTCCATTTCCCCCAGTTTACATTTACCCACATTGACCCTATCTCCTGCTAAGCCGGGATTTTGCAGAACACTTTTATTAGAACACTACATAATTATTCGATAGTATAATTATCCTAAAAGGTGATTTTTTAAATGTTTTACTGATTTCATGACATTTTTACTGCTTATATCTTAAAAAAATCTAGCATGGCATACTTTTTCTAATGCCAACTTTCTTTACTGACATAACCATTAAAAAAAAAGGATTTTTCAAAAGATGATGAATTCAACTAACAAGCCACTTTTACCCTGGACTTTTATTTTATCGATCTTTACCAATTTTTATCACGAATTTACTTTTTTTCAAATGACGAAAATTTACATTTTATTTGAACATTTAGGAATTAAAATTGGTTTTAGACTGAAGGTAACAATTTTGCTATAAGCTTCAACTACTCATAAGACAAATAAGATTATTAATATTTTATTTATTTAAATGATAAATGAGACATCCTGGGGGCGTTTCAGCACTCTTAAGAATTTTTTTTATATTTTAATGTCTTTTCTTTTCTTTAATATAATATAATAAAATATAATATATTTTCTTATCTTTATAATTTGTCTTAATGTTTAATTTATTGAATGGTTTCCAGGTCAAATATAACAAATAAACAAATAATTCAAACCCTATAGGATGATGATGTCCAATGATCTATGGACAAAACGTCTAGAGATAAGTTTCTTTGGTTTTTGGTTTCATTTAACCTGAAGCCTTTTCAATAAACAATAAATTTAAAAAAAAAGTTAAAAAAAACAGAAAAAGATAACATAATGTTTCATTTATTCTATAACCATTTAGTATTGCCAATAAATCAATCCCTCATATCATTCTTATCTCTTAATGCTTAACCACTTAAACTCTTCTTTTATTTCCAAGAGTAAATACAAGACATTAGAATTATTGTTTTGAGATAAATTTTGTAATTTATTTATTTTTAATTCGAGATTTGGAAACTAAAATTGAATATATTTAAAAGAATTTGAATGCATTTTAAAATGTAATGTGTTTATGTTTAAATCGAGATAAGAACTCTTGAGATAGTTTTGGGTGGTAATGGTAAGTCTCTGTCTTAGATGCCAGCATGAACAAATTTTCTTAATTTTGTTTAACAAAACGAACCCAAATAAGAAAAAACATAATCAATCATTCAGTTTCTAATTTGTTCAGTAAGCAGCGGGCATCATTTTTAATTGAATACCTTCGAAACGACTTAGCCGATCTTAATATGAAACCCAACCTCTAGAAAAGTGAACTTAAGAGAAGTGCTCTTAATGAGGCATCTTTTATTGCTTTATATCCTTACAGAGAAATCAGTGACGTAGCCAAATTCTTTGGTAATGCCCTTTCCAGTGCCCATATGTCCAATGACCCCATGTTATAAATGAAATTAATATTTTTGTCATAAATTAATATTTAAACAAAACAATTTTCGAAATTCTTAAACAATTAATCGTTTAAATTAAAAACAATAAACAACCAAATTGTTTATAATATATTTACAAAAAAAAAAAAAAAAACCGACGACCCTGTTAATTGGATATTAATGGTTTATTTCTTCCAACGAAAATTTATGGGAATTATACAAAAAATTAATCCGCACCAAGACATACCATAGTATAGTAAATTTTATATAATTAAGCATAAAATTTATACAACCGTTAAGAACTTATGATGTCAAACATAATTAACATTAAAAAAGAGATATTGGTCTGAATTTATGACTTAATTTGGTGTATTTTTAGTTAATTTATCAACGTTGACAAAAATATCCTTAGGCATATATTATTAAAAGTATGTGGTTGATTATAGACACCACTAAGAATGTGTGTTTTAAATGCGGATTAAAAATAAATTTATGACGAGAGGGATGGTTAAAATTAGAACTAAACATAATACCCCCTTAGGCGTTTTAAGTGACAATGAATTTAAAATGTTAAATATTGAAAAAAAAGTAGATTCAAAATTTTGTTCGTTTTTTTTTAAACAAATGAAAAATTGAAGAAGAAAAAATGTCTCCAAACCAGCATATACCACTTGCACTTCAAATCAAAACCTGCCACACACAATCGCGGATATCGGAAATGTCAAAGATCAACTCTCGAATACCGCTTCTCTCTGATACCAGCTAAGCTACTATATGTAGAATTTCCATCATTGCAATTTCTCACATCAAAAAGATACAACATCCGAATCTCAACGCTAGATAAATTCATTCCACTTTATTATCACAATCGCATTGATTTATGGGCCACAGTATGTCGCCTGTGGCGAACACCTGTTAAGTCAATTTCAAATTTGTCCACCGCTCAATGATGATGATGATGATGCTGATGATGGCGTGCCAGCTTGGGGCAGTGTCTGCCTTTGCCTTATTTGCAAAAGGCACTCCACTCGGCCTGCTGCCACATTCGGCCAATATGTATCTGTATACTCGTATCTGTATCTGTTGGATCTGTCTTTTTTGAGTAGTAGTTGTTGTTCCCATCATGCATCGGAAAGATATGCATATAAACCACCTTGATGGCCAATTGTGCACTTGGATCTTGAATCCGATGTTGCTGCTGATGCTGCTGCTGCTAAAGATGATGATGATGAAGAACCATCAAGCATTTCAACAACAAAACTGTTGTTGAAAGAATCCGCGGTAGCTTATTCTAATGCATATTAATCGAAATTGTTGTTATATAACATTGGTAATAAATGTGTGAGTGTATCTGTGTGCACGATGACCGGATCGGAACATAACTCAGTTCACCTAGTCGTGACTTGAACTTCAAAAGCTAGCGCTCCCTCCAAAGACCCATAAATCGTACATCCCGTGA
This sequence comes from Scaeva pyrastri, assembly GCA_905146935.1. NCBI lineage: Eukaryota > Metazoa > Arthropoda > Insecta > Diptera > Syrphidae > Scaeva > Scaeva pyrastri. The sequence goes on along the minus strand of LR989929.1, from coordinate 8,302,758 downwards.
GGTATATAGAATTTATCAGTTCCTTTACCGTGGTAAGTTGGGAAAAAGAACGCGTTGCGCTGGTCAACTGATGACCGACCATTGCCCGAACAACGACGAACGACCATCATCGTAATAATAATAATCATCATCGGAATCATCATCATCATTATCATTATTATCGTTGTCGTCATCGGGCGAGGACATTTTACCGCCCAGTTTTGAAGTTACCCAATGAAATACATCCTAAATTTGCTTTGGCTTACCACGGTATCTCCACCTGGACCGAATTGCGAATCAACGGCCGGAAATGTTGTGATAGAATTGGCAGGGCTCGGGTATGTTCAAAGATTCAGAATAGTACTCACCAAAAATCGATTTCTAACTTTTTCTTTTCGAGTTAACTCAAAAACCACTTTAACAATTTTGATTAAACTTTGATTTTACATTAAGAAGTTTGAAAAAGATGTAGAAAGAAACTAAGGCCCTACAAAGCCAAACCTCTCAAATCCAGCCCTGCTTGAAATTCTGTAAACAACAGTCTGACTCTCCGTTGTCGTCACTCCGTACCGCCATTGCTACGCTGCAATGTATTTGCCATTTTGATCGTCACGGTCAAGTGATTAGATGCCACCATAAAGTTGGTAAATTGTGAAAATTAATAAACAACCAGCGCTGTCCGGCCGGACGATGATGGTATGGCAGCGGCGGTACAGAGAGCATTGCATTGTGGCCCAATGTAATTATTATAAATATTATACCATAAATTCTATACCTTTCGGCTATGGACCTAAGCTGATGCATCCAACAGCTAGCATCTAGCAAACCGATGCAGATCAAGGAGCTATAAGCCGCATGAATGATGGCAAATATCTGCGCACAGTGGCAGAACAACCGATGCGATGATGCGCTATGCCGCGTAGCACCGCGCGTCGTCGTCACCAGTGGACCGTTCTAATGCGTCGACAGTCATTTATTTGGGATTTTATAGCTGGCTTCTATATTGTGTATATAAAGCTTTAGGACAGATGATTCTATATGACGTCTGACATCTGCACAATAACAACACACACTATAAAAGTTTACCGACTACTGGAACGACTAATCAAATCTTGATGATTATTGGATAGAATTATGGTCAATTCAACCACAAATTAATGTTCTTGTATCAATAAAAAATCAGCTAATTGATGCTCGGCTGAGACGTAAGACACGACGACAAGACGATGATGATGGAAACTAGGTTTTTTTTTTAGTAGGGAACAAGTCCGGGACGATGCAAATTACATGAAGGATATTAAATTACTTATTTTTTCGAAATAATCAAATCTGGTATGGAAATACAATTTTTGGTTTTTTGTTTCGATTAAAATTTTTTTCTTCTTAATTAATAACGAATAAATATAATGTGCAGTATCTATGTGGCTTTCGTGTATGTAAATCGATAGATTTTATGTCTTTGTTGTTGTAAATTCAATTAAATTTTGTTTTTTAGTATCAATTTATTTGTCACTTAATATGTTCGCATTTCTAATGAGGCAATACAATACTTAAATTTATTTAAAAACAAATTAGTGATGAAAACAGTGATTATCACTATTTTTTTACTCCGATCAACGATCTAAGACTTTCTTTCGTTAATAAAAAATTACGATCTGTAGAATATTTTAGCCTGAAAAATTATGCATACATTTCACCATCACATATGAATATTTAATGAACTCAACTCCCACAAATTAACATTGATGCAAAATAGTACGCATACGTCCCAGATAACAATTCTGTTTTATGTATCATTGTATTAAGAAACTAAAACAACTCCATTTGAAGTTTTATATGGATACAAATTTTTCAATTATTGTCAGAAAATGGTAAGGAAATCCGACAAGATGAGATGAAAGAAATTTATTGGTAACTCCGAGACGAGATTAACTAAAATCTCGTCAGGTCTTTTTTTGATAAAAGTCAGTCCAAGTAATAAAAAAGAGCTTTAGAAAGCATAAAAGAACATCTGGAAGTATCGCTCGTAGCTGAACAAGCAGGCTTCGGCACTAGGTCCTCCTGTATTGATCATATTAATACCTTGAGGATCATAATCAAACAGTGCTTCGAATACGATCACCACTCCACCTGCTGTTCATTGATTTCGAGAAGGTTTTTGACAGCGTCAACAGAGAGTTTTTCCGGCTTGTTTTGCGGAGGAGAAACAATATCAACTATCTTGGAAGTATCGTCTTTACTGAAGGAGCAACAGAACTAGACATCGCCAGCTGCTTCCGAAAAACAAAGGCTGCGTTCGGGATGTTGTCCAATGTTTGGAGGAACAAATCTCTCAGCTTGAACTCAAAACTACAAATGTTTAACTATAACATCGAATCAGATCTGCTAAATGGATGCAGCACTTGGAAAATAACTGCAAACCTTCGTTAATACTTGTCTTCGAAACATCTTACGGGTTTTTTGGCCTAATCGTATCTCCAACCAGGACGTACATAGACTAACAGGTCAGGAACCCATAGATACCATTATACGAAGGCGCAAGCGGCAGTGGATTGGACACACGCTTCGAAAAGGAAATGTATGCATTGCGAGCTAAGCAATGCAGTGGAACCCGCTCACACAAGAAGGAAACAGAGTTGGTAGACCGAGAAGCACGTAGAGGAGAACAGTTCTATTTTTCTTTTTTAATTTTACAAATTATTGTTCCAAAATTAGTTCATTTGGTGACCGACTAGCGGTGTGCTTGATGGTGCCTTTTTAAGACCAAAGTATCTCACTTTCTTTGTGAAACAAATTAAACTTAAGAATATTCTAAGATTTTTAAATCTAATTAATATTTTGCCAAACAACTTTCATCAAATTAAATGTCAACTAACATTTTTAATTAGTTGAACGATGAGTCCAATAAAAACGTACAAATATTTAAAAGCATTTTTTATATAAAAAGAATTAACAATTCAATTCTGAATCATTTCATTACTCCTATTTTTTTCAAACCAATATCGTCGTCATGTAAAATTTGTCTCCCACATTGTTCAAAAGTTGTGTCATAAAAAGTAAAATTTAGAATTGATTGTGCCTATGACAATTTTATATGCGCAATTATTTATTGTCGTTACTATACATTATTCATAAATACAGCTTCTGCGTAATAACTCCATATTTTCGCATTAAATTACCGTTATAACCACTTATACCAAAGGAAAAATATGAAATGAAAAAAGAAAAAGAATGTGAATGTGAATAGGTATGCAAATGTCAATCAAAGAAACTGAAGGCACAATGAACGCACTTTACTTTCTTCATCAGTTTCTTGTTTTAATTTTTTTGTTTCTCATTTATCCATATCCATATCCGTATGAATACAAAATAAATTTGCAAAACAACAGAAAATGAAAACAAAATAAGTTGAAAATTAAAGAACAAAAAACAATTAAAAGCTTCATGAAACTTTTGAAATACTCAAGGTGGCGCAAAAGTCAAAATACGTTAAATTTTGAAAATTAAACGTCAAGTGCTAATTCTATTTTGACATTTCTAATGAAAAACACTTGTCTATCACTTCCGAATCCAAGGAAGTTCTTCGATGGTATCAACTTTTGTGCCACCTTATAAAGCGGGATAGTCACCACACTGTCATGTTTACTTCCACAATTTATGTGACGTTAGCACCTAATCGTTTTTTGTTTTGGTTTGTTGCTCCTCACAAATTCTAAGTGAGACGACCACCGCACCGTCCGATTATCATTTTCGCATTCTCTTTTGACACCCCGTTCTCTGACCAAATGTAGAATTGGGTCGCTTGGCTCAATTGCGTATTACAATTTCAAGCTGACAACAAAAACAAACTTCATTATTGACAATCCGATGTTAAACTTTTTAATCGTAAAATGTTGCCATTAAATTATTTCGTTCTTATTTGCGTGATCCGATTCGATGTAAACAAAAACCCCCCCTTGGCTCATCAAGCAATAAAAACCTTTTTTTTTTTCAAGAAAAAGTGATTTGATGAGTCATCTGATTCTGCTCAGATATCGTAGTTGGCATCAATTTGCAGTTTGGCGTTAAAAGCAGCAATAATTTTTTATGTGGAAGTTTGATATGTTCTAGTTTCATTGAGCATGTGATGGAATGAATCAAAAATGTTATTCTATTTGATTAAGTGATGTGTACCCAGTAAAAATGTTAACCTTATATCAATCTGAAACGATTTATTTTTAAGGGATTAAGTCTATCAGGTGATACAAAACAAGACATATGTATATCCACGACAAAGGGATGGAGAGCAGAAAAATCAAGAACAGACGCTCTGTCATCTTTCTAACGGTCTTGGATTTCGGTGATCGACTAAATTTAAAATGTTGACATTTCCCTAAACTCCAAGTTCCATGTAGAACTTAAATCTTCCTTTTCCATGTCCAATAAGCTCTTGCGAAATTCAGCCTAATGTGCTATGAATTCTATCCTTTAGTGGAATGTCCCTGTGTTCCGGTCGGTAGTACCCAGTTCAGGACTATAAGAAAGCTTGTGAAAACAGAGTTCGGAGATTTCATAGCAACCTAGCTCCTCGTAGCTTAGAAAATCCGGATATGACCAGATGTTGATAGATCACGTTTTCTTTCAGCCACAATCAAAGACCCCATTTGCAATTTTGAATTTTTCCCGCCACTTTGAGTGTGGAAGTAAAATTTAATCAAATAAAATACCTAAATATTTACAAATAGTATTCAAGCCTTCGAATATTAACACTCTCGTCCCAAAGTCCCAACTCTCCTAAAGCATCAAGAACAAGTGTAGCCCCACATTTAGAAAAACACAATTTCGCAATCGCGCATAAGTTTGTTTTTTTTTTTTTATTTATTTGTTTGTTTTATTTTTTCAAATCCAACTCACGTTGCAGATAGAGAAGAGTTCAAGACAATTTGCTCTCGGTCATAGAATCACTCATCCATTCACCCACATTGATTGTCCCGAGCATTTCCCCTGATGCCTTGTTATCTATCCAGCTCTGTGTGGTGGGAATCGGAGGACCGGGGGAATTGATGGTCAGTTGAGTTGTGTTCGGTTTTTGAAGTCAGGATAACCTCGCCACCTACTCCCCGAGCCCGAGGCTATAAGTTTTGCATGCATAAAATCCACATCAACTCCAAACGTTGCCAGTTGATGTCGCCGTGCGTCGTTGTCGTTGTCTATCGATCGTGGATCCCGCATCAACGAAATGTCCCCCTCTGCTAGTTTCTAAACGCTAATCCACATGTTTTGGCAGCAGGCAAATGCAAAAGCGACGTATGTCAGACCGCAGGTGACAGAGTGGTGCTTTGGAACATTCCAGGCAAACACGGGATTTCAATTGCAAATCGATCGTGTGCGCATTTCAAGTTACGCTGCCGCTGTAGCACCGCGCCATCCACCGCTGCTTGTGGCAACCCATATAATACAGTGGGGGAGGGATAACGCTTACCGTATGCAATGCATCAACCAGCAAAAGAGCGAGGGGAGTCATAATGTTGTGTATCTATTTCCATCAAGCGATATATGTGCAATGATGTTTTGCATCAAGAATTAGGTCAGACTTAATGGCAGTTCTGTTCAAATATAAATACAGGAGATTTGGATTGTTAAGTTGGAAGGGGGTTCGGAGGGGGGGGGGGGGGGGTGACAAAAAACATTCAATGATGATTCTATTCAAAATAACGAAAGAAAAACAACTTCGATATAGAATTTATGAAAATAAACGGAAATTGCTTGTGAATTGAACCTGAATGAAGAAATTTTCACAAGAAAGTTTGAGTTTGTATATTCACCAAACGAAAAGTGTTGTATCAACACAAGGCACAACGTCATCGTCATCATATGTATCTTTAAGGTAAAAGATAGATACACAAAGTACTAACATAAATAAACACAGATTCTAATTTGTCTGGAGAGTTAAATCGACGTTGTCGTGTCGAATTCGAATGATTTTTCCCATAAGAATGTCGCCAATATTTGCGCACTTAGAATGTTGCAAGGTATGAGTAAACATTGTTATTAGAGGCATCATTGAAGAATATACTTTCAAAAATACCAATCACATTTTGTATTAGGAAAGGCTTTCTAAAAAAATACTTACTACGTCATAAATATCAATGTTAGAGCTTGAGAGTCTCTCTACCAGAAGAAAGATTGGTAGGAAAAGTCCATAGTGAACTTAACCACGAAAAGGCCTGTTGGATTTTTATAGTTTACTAATAAAGTCCTGTGTCGAAATTCGATACCATTGACTACATTCTGGAAATTTTTGCTTAAAAACAAATTTGTCGAAATCGGTCTAATTCGTTTTGGAAATACACAAAATTTACTTTTGCCTATTTATATAGTATAGACTAGCAGACCCGTCGAACTTCGCCGCGCCCCAATTGAACGCATATTTTATATCATTTAAATTATTTTCGTCTCTTCCTTGGCAATTTAAGACCACTGACCAAGTGATGATAAAAGATGTTAATAACTTTATAATGGTGACAGAATGACAGGCAACTTTATAACTTTTCGTCTTACTTTCCACAGACGACTGAAATACACAAATTCGACAACCAACTGACATTTAAAATTTTTTTGTAGAACAAAATGAATAAGCAAAAGAAGTTGTGGTTTTTACTGACATCCTCGTTAATTTTTCACATTTTTTCACATTTTCTCACTTTTTAAACCTTCACTGAACTCTGACAAACATTTAAAACCAAAATCAGCCAAATCGGCCCAGGCGTTCTCGAGACAAACAAACAGAAATTGATTTCCTACATAGATTTGAAAGCTTATTCGTATTTGTAATCTTTTTTGAAAATTTTTCAATTTTAATAATGAATTCAAAACATTTTCTCAACGAATTATTTGAAATTTTAATGAATTCAATATTTTTTTTACTTTTTTTTAAGTTAGGTTTTTCAAAAATGACCCATGTTATTTTTATCAATATTTCAATTTTTGCTGTCCTTAAATTTTGAAATAGTTTTTGAATAAGATTTTTCGTATATTTTTTATTTTTAAAATTTTTCAGAAATAGACTAATTTTATGTTGAAAATAAAATTTGACGAAAAAATTCAACTTTATTTCTACAATTAAAATTAAGGGGGATCAAAAGCCCCAGAACTCAATGTTTAATTATTTACTTACCTAGGTCCTTAGACCTACGAAGTCCGTTGGTGTTCCCTAGCGGTACATAAGGCCTACTTCTACGCGCAATCGTGTGCGTTTTCTAGCGATGTATTTTAACTAGCTCCAGCTCTTTCCCAATAAACTTTAATTTTAGTTTTGTTCATCATCATTTTGAATATAATCTAATCTCAAAAATTGGTCTTAACAGGTAAAATTTAGAAGCTCTTTGCCCAGATTTCATTACCAAATCAGGAGTTCCTGAAGGTTGTTATTTTGGGTCACTTCTTTTTAGTGACATTCTATTAATAATGGATTTGGTTGTAGACAAAAATTAATGCTTAAAAAAAGGTAAATCTAGAACTAGTTCAAGTTCACAAAATTTTAAAAACTTTAAACTTTCGATCCAAATTGCTTAATTTTTGATATTCTGGGATTCGTTAATCATTTTTAGCTTTAATTTTGTGAACTCTTTGAATTTATATTTTTTTTATTTCAAAAACTAAGTTTTAAGTAAATTTACAGTCTCTGGGTTGCGAAGACGTTTTTGTGCCCTTGAAAAAACTAATCAATAATTTTACAATAACTATTTCTATTTCGACCAATTTCAAAAACTATAACACCTAAAAATAAAAACGATAAGAAGATTGTGATTTTGATTTTATGAACAATCGAAATCAAATAAAAGTTTTAAGTGGCTTTGGAAGTACAAAAGAAAATACATGTATCTAAAAATTAATCTCCTTCAGTCATGTTATAGATGTAAATACTTTTATAAAATTTTATTACCACTTTTCTTGTGACACTGATAAGTAAAATTTAAATTCCATAGTTCTCTAAATTGTACTTTAACACTGTTTTTATGTTCGAATGGGTTCAAATTGGGGAAGATAAAAAGAAACATTTGTGTTCGTAATTTAACGACATTTAAATAGGAATAATATAGCATATAAATTTTCATTGATTTACATAAAAGATACAACACAAACTTGATGGGAACTTTTTGGACTTTTCAAATAAAATGTCATTTCTATGCTTGATTCAATCAGTTCTGTAGTTAATCTGAAATCATGTTGTGATTTTTCAAAAAAATCATGTTTAATATTTCGATAATTTAAAGCAAATATTTTAAGATGAAGTCCTTGTTCTACCAAAAGAAACCTCAATAATTCCAAAGAGCACAATGACATTAAACAACAATAACTCCAACCAACCTTTCTTTGTACAACACCAACAACAACAAAAAGATACTTATCACATTTTTGCTGAAATCATAAATCATCAGATTGACGTAATAGTGATTTAGTAATAATTACCATTATTTTAATTATGTTTCTTGCCTTTTAAAATCATTAAATTATACCAAAAGACAGAAAACTAAAAAAACTCTATCTATGAGCTTCTATATTCTCTTCGTCGTATCTTAGAAATACAAAAAAGCAGACTTAGATGAGATTCTTAACTTTGACGAAGATGCCAGCCGTCGCGGTCGTCGTCGGAGCCGTAACAAATCTGCGTGTGCGCATTTAACTAAAATACAAAAGATCAGGAAAAGAATGAACACAAAAAAACATACATACATAAAAAAAAAGTTGGAGAAAAAAACAATGAAAATGAGTTTTTTTTTTTACTTATTTGTTTGTTGTTTAATTACCTACTTGTTCTATTGTATTGTTCAGCCCATAGTGAGATAAGAATTTTAAAACAATTATACCAGCTAGAAGTTGAATGGTAGAAGATCATGATGGTAACAACCGAACCAAACGCACTGCTGTATGACAGTGGGACAACATGTAAAGCAGATGAACACAAATCCGCCCTCTCTGAATTTTTTGAAATGTTCAACTCGTTCTTCCAAAAACATCAACAATCACAAGTGATTATTTTATATCAGTTATGAAATGTTTTACCAAATCTTGTGTTATGTTCCATTGTGAATAAGCCTTGAGTTAAAATGTTGTTAAAAAAAATACCGAGAATCCGAAAGACATAATTTCAAGGTAAATTAAAAAATCTCAACTTTTCAAGATTCTTAGTAAAGTGACAAACTACAAAGAAGGACTACTTTTTGACTAAAAATAAAATAAACTTCTAAAGATTGACAAATTATTTTCAACCTTATTATTTGAGGAACGAGAAATGTATTTTATTTATTTTATTTCATACAAATCTCTTAAGATTAAATTTTTACAAAACTTGGGTAAAATCCCAGCTTCTTCTTTTTAAAATGTTGTCTCATTTGAAATACACTTTTCCCACTGTTTTCTATGATAATGGCAAAGTTAATTGAAATCTTCTGAAGAATAAAATATTATTAAAAGATAGAGTGGAGAACTTTGTTTCGTTCGAAATTGAGCTTACTCAAGGTAAAAAACTAGAAGCTTCCAACTTATATCAGAGTCATTCGTTGGAAAAGTAATTTAGGAGTTAAGAATATCCAACATTTTTATAGAAAAGTGATGATTCCTGGAAACGATAAAAATTAATTTCTTGCTACCAACTTGCTTTTAGTTAATTTTATCATTATTTTTTTTTATTTGGGACTTTCAAAAAGAGACAAAGTTAAGCTATTAAGTTGAATGATTTTGAGTATTTGTTTCAATTTTTGTAGTATTCAAAGTCGAATTTTGTAATAGGCCAGCTGTCTACTTTTTAATTTGAAGTTCAAACAAATAACCAAACATGACCTTTTCAATATTCCACCGCATGTTGTTGAAATATTTGCACCAAAACTATGTTTATGTGTTTGTACCTTTAAATGGTAAGTTTATCTTTATGATGTTTACCTTATTCATTGGTATGGTACTCATTGAGCATTAAATTGGTTACACCATCATCAACTTTAGCATCGCATCTCATCTTAACTTACAAATATCATTTTCTGGTTGCCATCTTGCTAATTGATGGCGCATCCATTAACATACATTATTATTAAACGTATACGGGTATTCAGAGATTGTTGCTTTTTTCATAACTCACTAAGCGTGCTAATCTTATGAATATCCCAGAAGAAAAAAAAAAACAGTGTTGTGGCAAAAAACGTATCTTTTCAAATGATACATTTTACATATTTCAAATGAACTTGGATTTCCAATCAACGCCTAGATAATATGACTCTTTTTTTTTAACATCCCACTTTTGGGTATTACGATCCCAGAGCTCCAGTGAGAACTACTCGTCTGAGAATGATTGTATGTTATAAATTCATGGAGATTTTAACTACCTCATTGTTAGAACTTAAAATTTTTTTAAATACCAAGTTTTTGCTGAAAATCCCACAGTTAATATGCTAATACGCTCAAGGTATCTGGATAAATCTTCTTTACCGTTCATTTTTCACCGTTCTTTTTTTAAAGTATGCTTATTTTCGAATATCCCATCACATGCAAAAAAAAAGGGTTTTAGACACTGGAGACCTTTATGTATCAGCCTCGAAACCTGAACAAAACAAGATTCAAAAATTGTATTATTGGAATCAAAACCACAAAAAACAATATCCCAAATCTATAACCACTAGACTTAAAATCCCAAAAACCTTAAATCATAACCCAGCCCTTCAAAAATAAAAATATCAAGAATTTATAGTAAAAGTTTGAAAATCCCACTTTTAAAAAAACCCAAATCCCATCGTTGAAGACGTTAAAGCTTTATAGACCTAAAAGTTTTGTGTTTAAAGCTTAAAAACAATGCAAGTACAATTTCGATATATAGGCAATTTACCATAAATTGTTGGGTTTTTAGTTATGTTGGATTTAAAAATGTGTAGACTAGTGGGATTTTGGGATCTCATGATTATTTTATGATACGAGTTTTCGGGATCTCGAATTTCTTTTCAATATTTTATATTTTTGGGATCTTGGGATTAGATTTTCTACACGGTACTGTAATTTTTTTTAAGGTAAATCGCATAGCATTTTGAATCAATAAATAATAACATGTACCCCATCCATATGTCTATATCCAAAAAGTGTCTGATGGTAATGTCACTATGTGTCGGTCGTGCGTCTAAATGTTTATTTAATAAATCATTTTTAATTCAGGGATTTTTCAAATTTCTATAGTTTGTCATTATATTAGTGTTGGTTGAAGAATGGAATAACTTGGCTATAACTTAAATTGGTTATTCGGTTTTGATCATATAAAAAAATCTCAAAGATGCGATGTTCATTTTATTTGGTGACCCAATTGTTTAAACAAATAAACATGATCAGTTTATTTATTTGAAAAATTATATATTTATACGTTAAGAGTTCTTTATCTTGTGACTTGTCTATAAATGAACTGTCATAGTTATTTAGATCGTTTAAAAGAGCTAGAACAATTAACTTCGATTTGTTTAAATTTGAGTAAACTTGAGCCTAATTTGTTCATCAACAAAAAATTTTAAGTCGTTATTAATTAAATGGAAATTTGTACAATTATGAGTTCAAACATCAAGTTTTTAAATAACAAAAATAATGCTATATATCATTTATACATATATTTAAATATACATATCACAAGAAATATTTAAAACTATAATAGTATAATTTATAATTTATATTTATTAACATTTTCTTGTCATGAATTAGTTTATAATTAAAATTTAACATGTACACGTGCATGCAGTGTTGTTATAAAATCATTATTTTTAAACTAACTTAATCAAGGAACCAGGTTTTTGAACGTGATTTTGATTAATAAGAAAAACTGTAAATCCAAAAATCAAATAATTTATATCCCAGTTCAAACATTGAACAAAAAAAAATGGGGCTGAAGAACCTTTTAGTCTTAATGTTTAAACTTTGCTCTGATTTTTAGAGAGCAAGCATGAATCAAGATGAAGTGAATTACAATATTGACAAGTAAAATATTTCGATTCGTTAAGTTATACAATTTAAACCCATGTTTGACAGTCTCAATATAAGTTTTATAACAACCCTGACTAACTTACTTCTGTCAACAGTGTTGAAGGAAAACCTTAAGGAAAACTTTTATAAATGATTGATTAATTTATAATATCCGTTCAAAACGATTGCCCTGCTGAGACTTTTTTTTTTATTCAAATTACTTTGATTTATTTATACGAAACATTTTTATATCTTTCCTTTCAAACTGCACACTGATCAAATTCATCTCATTAGCGTGTCATGAAACCGACCAATGATATACCGTACGTCGCGTTGACATTCCAGTTTTTAGACATTCTCTGATCGATTAAACATGCACATGAATAAAAAAGTACGTTAAATTAAATTCATATAAACAACATTTTAGTCTTTCATTAATGTACATTCTAATGAGAATCTAGAGAATAGTTAAATTGGTTTAACTGGGTATGACTTTTAGTGCACTTATTTGAAATAGTCAAATATAAGATAAATTTTAGAAAAATGCAATAAAAACGAAAATGATTAAAAAAATGCTGACGACAATGTTACTCAAAATCATTGAACAAACAATTATGAAAAAAGTATTGTACACTTTGAATCGAAAATATTTTCTCCATGAACATTAGTGTCAAAATTTACTTGAATTAAAAAATTATAAAATAGTTGGCCAAACTTTTTCAGAAGGTGAAGTGATATTTCCATTTCACTTTGCACTTGTACTAAGCACAAACACTACAGAAAATCACTTTTTGAACATTTAAGTGCGTATACGCCCAAGTGCACCACTAATTATTTTTCACATTTGCATGTGAAGACAACAGCAACAAAATGGTGTTAGTCAAACGATGTTTAAGTTCATTTTAGTTTAGTAAATTAAATTGAAGGAATGACAATTAATTTGACAGATACAGTTTCGCAATATTGCCGCTGTCGAATCTTATTATTGCCAGAACATAAGTAGATTTTAGTGGTCATTGCCACACAATAAAACCTGTAATTTATCGATTTAACAATTCTTGTGTATCAAATTGTTTTTATTTAAAATCACCATTGTTTCAAAAGTTTATCCTTGACTCCCATCTTTAAAATAGTTCGTCTGTTTATTTTTGCCAAACAAGATTTCCCGAAATAATCCAAAACAAGCTTGCCCGCCACTAATTGCTTGTAAACACGGGTCATACACACACAAATTGATGCACCCGCCATGTTAGTGCGGGATATACAAATAGCCTGGTCTTATACTCGAATCCAACATTCTTTACCTTACCCCTCCCTCTCCCCCGATCTTGGAATCACTCGCCATACAGAGTTGGAGAGGTTGCATCTTGCTAATTAGCCAGCAATGCTCTGCCATTCACTCTGCACATTGCACCAACATAACTTCACCTTGCAACTAATTGAGCTCAAGTCTTAAGTATTCTCGTCCGCGTACTCATCCTTCGTCCGACCATAAGCAAACACACTCGAGATGGAACTCTCTGTTCGAGCTCTCTCTCTCTCAGATCAGAAGTACCATCATCAACAGAAGCAAGTGGGCAACATCAGCAAGCACCCAACCCAAAGCCTTGACAAAAAATAAAAAATAAAGACAAAAATTGGTCGTGTGCGTAACCAGGAAGCCATCATCGAGGCAAAGAACTCCCATATCGGTGCTGGCCATCCACATCGAAAGCAGGTGCCATTTAGAGGAGGAAATCCACCTCTCGCCGCCATTAAACCAACTATCGCCATCACATCGCACACATCCGTGTATGGGTTGCCAAAATAAAAATTCTCATTTATGAGGTGAATACGAATTAGAATCCACCGAATAACCAACAACCATTCACGACAATGCACCGTGCCGCGCACCGTCGTCGCATCATCACCGCCGCCGATTCCGCCGCTGGCTGCCGGAAGGATGCAAATATAGGCCACCAAATTTCGGCAGATATGAATTTTTTGTTTTGATTTTTCGAATTATTTTTATGGTCAACTTCAATACAAAACCGCCACCACCTGTCAGCGCGGCGGCGGCGGCGGGTTTGTGGTCTCACTTGACAATTAGGGCTCTGACCTAACAAAAACAATGGTCTTTGGTCTTGATGATGATGGTATGGTGATGTTGATGATATCGGTGGTGTATTCGTAATTCGTAGCTATGCCACATTAACTTATTCGAATTGAGCTTTTTGTGTGTTAATTTGTAACTTATAACGTACATTCTTCTATTTCCGTTCCCGGTAGTGGTTGGGTGGCCGGCCGGCTGGTCCTATTGTTTTTGGTCAAACCGGAAAGCTCTCTAGCATTTGTATCTAAAAAAATGTTTGTTGGGTGATAGATATGTCAATGTGTGAAGTTGTTGTGATTTTTTTTTTTGTTGTAACAACTGCTGCATCACGTCAGAGATTATTAATATTTTTTAATAATTATTCATGCAGAGCCATATTTTTGCATGAATTACTAACAAGAGATTGTTTTGAAGTTAATGACCTCAGCCTGATTGTGAAGAATTTGACAACTAGAGTTTTTTTTAATTAACTCTAAATATGCAACAACAAACTAGTCTTTTTGTTTTTATGAACTAAAGGGAGTTAAGGTCATTGACAGACGCTGACGGAGTGAATATTTTTTGATGGATCATGTATCGTGAAATGAAAACTGACACGCACTTGACGAAGAGATTATAAGGTTAGACATTTTACGGTCACTCCATCGATAGAGGTACAAAAGTTCATAAGGGGTTGACAATTCAATTAAGGTCGCATTACACTTATAGCTTTCAAGGTTAAAGGGTGAAATTGGTGTCAGAAAGAGACTGTGGCGTTATCCACACTAATAAAATCTGTCATCTGTTGTGGAGGGTTAAACTCTGAGTAGTGTCAATTTTTGATAAATTTTTTTTGAGCTCATATCTTATTTTTCTCGAACCTAAAGCTTAACGAATAATTTAAACGATAGAAACGAAATTACTTTGGCAGCAAAAAGAACATTGCTTTTTCTACGAAGTTTAAGAGTCAAAAGTTGCAACCTCTTTTGATTACGACTGTCTTATTTTATGAATATTTGCTCCTTAATTCGGGTGGGGGGTAACACTTTAATGGACTTCTTATTTGTAGGAGTCTTCCAACTTTTAGCCTGCTAGAGATGGATCGTCCATAAGTTCATGCACCAAGTGATGGGTTTCTTCTAGCTTAGTCCAGTACTTTTGTAGCAAGTTTATTTTGACGCTACAAAATGTTGAACTACAATCTTCTTGTATAGTTTTGAGAGAGTCTAACAACCGCTGTAGGGACTGTGCGGATGTGTTATGTCTCCTTAAAACCTTAGAGATTTCTCCTTTTGAGATTTTTTCTATAGGTTTTCTTTTGTCAAGACCTTTATTTTCTTTTATGAGTGGTGGCTCTTTTGAACCAGCAGCTCCAGTAGTTGTCTTTATTGTTTTTGCATCTGTTAGGGAAAATGGCTTCCAGAATTAGCTTTGTTTCTATGTATGCTTTTTCACCTTTTGAAATGTGTTGGCTTGTATGTAGGGCGTGTCTGCCTTAACGTGGCCTTTTAGTTGTTCGTGGTTTTTCGAAAACTCCAACCAAAGAGCTTCCAATGATTGCAATTTCTTTGCTTTATATTCAGTTGTCTTTCGATCCCGCCCGTCCTTCCCGATGTTGGTTTTGAACCGCAGTACTTCGTCTGTTATGGCTTTCTGCCTAGCAACAACACTATAGACTTGCATTTCCTCCATATTGTTGAAAATTCTCAAAATCCTCGTTATACTGTAGATTTGCTTGTGGAACCCGGAACACTAGATACTTGGATCTTCTGGATGCAAAGGTAGGAACTCTGGAACACTGGATACCTCCGGACAATGCTTTTAACCAGTCTCAAAGCCCTGCTTATGTATAAACGTGGAGAATCACGTTAGATCAAGAGGCTGTTTGTACTCTCATTCACGATAATTATCACGTCGTGGTCAACAATGATTATACCGCAGCGTGACAGCTTAAGTTGCAAGGATCATTTAAGAGACGATGGAAGCAGTTGTAGACATCTTGAACTGATAAAATGAAATCAAAATTGATTTTTCCCGAATGTTATAGTTAATCCTAATTTCTAAGCACAATCAGCAAAATATGACGAAAGCAATACCCCATTTCCAATTCGATTCAAAAACAGTTTCAAAATCTTTTTCTCTTCGCTAAATCAATCGATCACATACAATTTCTTCCTAATGAACCATTTGACCGTCTTCATCTAATTGACAAGATAAATTTACTGTTGCTAAAAATAAATGTATCCTTTTATTAAAAAGACATTTTTCAAATAAATTTAAAGATAGAAAAAAAAACACATAACAAGAAAATCCAATAAAACATCTAATTAATACCTTGATGCTAATAGTTTTTGCCACCAAATAAATTGGTAACCTTTTTTTTTGGTTTTTCAACTTTGTGAGTATATAAAGTCATAAATTAATTAATAAGGCCGGAATTAATTGGTTTGCAGCGGTAGATTGGTGATTTACTGTTTTTATTTGGCAAAATATATCTACATACCTATTTTTTCTAATTTTGTTTCTTTTTTTTTTGTATCTTAAGATTGTTCATGTTGAAAATATTGGTTTGAAACAAAAAGCTAACAACAAAAACAACAACAAGAGTTAATTAAAAAAGATTGATGTGCTTAAAAATCGGGAACGGACAGTCGGACAGACAAGCAGACAAATTGCCCCACACCAGCTGAGGAACATTATATAGCCACAAAATTAATTGCTCACAAATTAAAATCGTCCAGGGAAAGAAGTCTTCTCTTTTTTCTTCTTGGTACTTCTTTTTGCTAAAAGTTGATGGATTTTTTATTCTTTTGTAGTGAATCTTTTTTGAATGGCTTTTGTGCATTTTATTTTGATGCATTCATTTTTTTTTTGTTCAGGAGCCAAATATGTGTGAAGTGATGACGTGAAAAGGGCTCAAGGCTTAAAGGTGGATCAATTACTTAACCTGAGTAAGAGCCAACAATTATATAGGAACTTAAAGTAAAAGGTGTCCCAAAATGTAAACAAAATTTGAATTTTTCTTTTATTTTAGACTTTTAATAAAAAAAAAAAAACTGCTTTCTAAAAACTAATTGAGAACTTAACAGATTATTCATTACGAAAGGGTATGTTGGTACCCAGTAAATTCTTAGGTTCCACACCCTTTTTTTGTTTGAATGATCAATGAAATAAACGTCACTGAATTTTAATTCTATAGTTGAAAAAAACAGATTTTCAAAAAAATTTAAAACTGAACTGACTTACTGACTCACTCATAACTGATCAAAAAAAATATAACCCAAAATACTGTTAAAGATTTAAGGGGCGTGGTATTCACCTACTTACCTATGATTGTTGTCAGTTTAAAAAAGCATTTCCAATCCTTGTATGTACAATTTGGTAGAACGATACTCACTTCAAATGTTAACAGGAGCAAAATTTTAAACTTGAAATTTTCTAATCGGGGGTGTTTCATACACCCCTTATCCTTATAATTGGTTCTAAAGGGTGTTTTTTAGACGTGTGGTTTTCAAGAAAAATTAAACGCATATAATTTATTGAAATGAACAAGAATTTAGTTTTGTTACAAGGTTAAGGGTTTGTCATTATGACTTTGGGCAATTGGCCTCCGCAACTGGTTCGAATAAATTTCAGCTGAGAGGCCCAATTTTCGACCACTTTTTGAAGAAATTGAGGCTGTATGTCAGCAATATGCTCTTGCAAGGCGTCAATTCGTCTCGGGCTTAACTGATGCGTAGACAAGCGACTTTAAATAACCCCACAAATAATATAGTTCAGCGGTATTAAATCACACGATCCACACCCAGTACGCGAGATAATGCGCTCACCAAAAGTTTCCTTCAATAAATTGATTGTTTAGTTTGCTCTATGGCATGTAGTGCCATCTTGTTGAAACCACATCAATGTCCTCCAATTCAGACACGAAAAAGTAATTAATCATGGCTCTATAATGTTCCTCATTGACTGTAACGTTATGCTCGGCTTCATTTTTGAAGAAATG
Organism: Scaeva pyrastri; assembly: GCA_905146935.1. Taxonomy (NCBI): domain Eukaryota; kingdom Metazoa; phylum Arthropoda; class Insecta; order Diptera; family Syrphidae; genus Scaeva; species Scaeva pyrastri. The sequence goes on along the minus strand of LR989929.1, from coordinate 8,284,741 downwards.
TGGACCAATGAATTATTGTCATAATCGGGATCGGTGGCCATCTCGTTTTCTATAATAAATTTGCACAATTTGTAAACGTTGTTCTGTAGTAAGTCTATTCATTTTGAAATGACGAACCAAACTGAGCATAAATCAATTGACAACTGTCAAAAACACCAACTCAGATTGAAAACCACACCTCTAAAAAAAACATCCTTTACTAATGTGTGTTTTTCAACAAAAACATAAAAACAAAAATGTATACAAGACAATTTGTTTGTAGTTCACGTCAAAATGACCAAAAAAGATTTATTTAATTTTTTCTAAAACGAAATCACTGTAAATTTAAAATTACAACTTTTAATACTTAAGTAAAACATCTTAAGTTACAGTTGTTTAAAGTAGCCGAATCGAATGGAATACAAAAGAAAATTTTAATTCGAACATCAATAAAAAACGATTACAATTATAAATTAGTAATCTCCTTCAAATTCCCCCAAAGGGTTCCGATTTCACGACACCCACGTATTTTGAAACACTCCAACATCGTTTATTTTTATCGATGGATATCGTTTTTTTTTTTTTTTTTTATTTCTATTCTTTTCTTGTTTCCATAGAATTTAGAAATTGGTAGTATGTTAAATGATAATCACCTGTCATCACATCACATTCATTAATTATTAAGTTTCATCTAATTTTCTATAATTTTTTTTTATTCTTAATAAGAATTGAACATTAATGTGCGTTAAAGATAAAATATTGTTTCAAACGAATTAACATATTCGTGAAAACTTTTTTGAAATTTAAAATTTTTGTTTTATTGTTAACTTTTGGGTGTTTTTCCTTTTTTTTTATAAATGATTGACAAATTTGTACAAATTGATTTCTGGGAATTTAGAAGATAAAAATCTATATTCATTTTTTAGTTTCCAAATTTAAAAATGGCGAGCTTAGATTCGAGGCACCTTGAAACGTCGAGATTTTCGTCAAAATTTTCAATTTTACGGATTGGACTAACTACACAAAGTTTCCAAATAAGTCACGCTTAACAAGAAGGTATATATGCTTCAGCAGAACTGTCGAAACAAGACCAAGATTTTCGCTCATTGCTGAATTTTAGAACCATTAAAAAAAAAGAATTTAAAGACATATCCTGGCAACCCGGATACCCCAATCCTTTCGAGAAAGTTAAACATTCTAAATTTCTCATAAAAATTATGACTTATTTATTTTCAAATAAATATATAGAAAAATATTTAACTAATTCTTCCAATTATTTTATTCATATTTATAAATATAATAACCTCTCATAAATTTGGTCAAATAAAAAATAATTAATTTATCGAAGAGAAAAAATAAATTATACAAAACTAAAGAAGGCATTAGAATCTTAGGATTTTCTTGATGAAAGTTTTTAATTTTCATCGGACGTCATTATAAAATATTTTCCAATTTCAACCTGCCGCATAAAGTAAATGTTAATTTTAAAATAAATAACAAGTATTTAAAATAAATCATTTATAAGCTATCTGATGCTTTGACGCTCTAAGGTATCTTTGGGAGCTTCATTAGGCTGAGTCGCCAAGTAGTCGGTGCGTGGTGGACTCTTAATAGCTCTTTGCCTTCTCTGGAGTCGGCAGCAAGACCTGGAGTATATATAATTCCCATTAAAAAGACAAAATCACTCGATAACACTGCTGACAATTATTAATTACGAAAATTCCCTCACCTCTTTGAAACAAAAAAAAAAAAAAAAAATTATAAAAACACTCCCCTCTCGTTTTTATTTCAATTCAACCGACAGACCTGTTGCATAAATGGCCAGTGTCACCAACGAAAACCAAGGATAGCTCTCTTGACTCTTGGAACCTGGACAGGGGGTATGTTCATTGACAAATTGGCCAAAAATACATTTTCAAAATAAAAGAACTAAAATAAAGAAGCCGACACGTTTAATATAAAGTGCGGAGTCCGGAGATGGAGTTGGACTTGGACTTGGCATTGAGGGATAACGAAGATGGTCGAGTCGACCATTGACCGAATACACTAATCGGGGAAGACACCAACCTACCTGCCAGTGCCTTCCTATACCTACGGCTACGGTAATCGTAGTGGTCGGTGCTGCTGTTGCCACCGCTGCTGCTGTCATCGTCTTCGTTGGTCTCCGTTGTCTTCCCTCATATCGCGTCGTCGTCGGTCGTCGTCAGTTGGTCGGGGGCTTATAACTCACAGTGGAACTAGGACAAGTCGCGCATATTTAATAATGACATGCGTGACACAATTTGACGTCTATGGTGCGTTAAAATGTTCTTGGAACTTGGAAGAGGGGAATGCTTCGATGACTTTTAATTTTAATTAAAAATATAAATTTACATATATTTATGTATAAATAAAAAATAGATAATAAATAAATAAATTGTTTATTCTTCGTTTTTGGCAAACATTGACGCGAACGTCAAAAGAAGATAAGAACGACCGACGACGACCACCATCACCATCACCAATCACCGCATATACGGGATGACTTGGCTTCCTGTCTTTGCGTCAAAAGTGTGTCTCCGATTCTGGCTCTGACGATGACGATGACGGGGCCATCGGGTTTCGATCTAATGAATATTTAAATCCAGGGATTCCATTTAGATAAAAAAGTGCTTGGCTGCTTGGGCGTTGGTTGGCGCATAAAAAAAACAAGGAAGATAGAATCGTATATTTTATAGTCTCATCATCATGGCCAGGAAGAGGATCTCTCACTCTCAGTTTATGGCTAGGCTAGAGTTATGATATGATCCTTCTTGTTTTTTTCAATTAATTAAATTATATTATATAAAAAAAATGCTATCTAGGATCTTGTCAGGTTAGAAAAGATTTAGTTGGTTGATGAATTTAAAGAGTTGCCGGTTTATTTATGATTGAAAATGGTCATTTTGATTTATCTATTTAAATTAAAGATTTAAGATAAAAAATATAATGATTAATATTATACATAACTGGAACATCAGTTAAATACAAAATTCAATTAGACATAATGTCAAAACGGGTATACAGGGTAATGCTTCATTTTTATTAAACCTAAACTGTCAACTGTCAAAAGAAGAGAAATATTTAAATCTTGTAATAATCTTAGGGCGAGTTTACATATGGACAAAATGTGTCTGTTTCAACATTTTTTTTTTTTTTTGATATTTTTTTTTGAATGTTTGAAATGTCAAAATGCAAGACTCACCAAAGCGTGCGAAAGGCCGACATCCTGCGATATACAAATCCAAACCAAATAAATGACAGCTAATACCTGCAACCATCTGTCAAAATTCAAAAGTATAATTCTGTATATATTTAGTGAAGTGAATGAAAATCATGATTGAAGAAAGAGCTTTGGATTGTGACAGAAAAATCAAAGTTGATAGACTAGAGGGCATGTTCGTAGACATTAATTTTTTTGAACTTTGGTTGCCACAAAATCTTACTCTAAATTCTGACAAAGAACAACCCCAATCTGCATTTCCATGAATACTTCAACTCGAGTGATAATTTGGTGACAGGCTGATATCTGTCAAAAAAAGCAATATCAATTGACATAAGACAAGGCTCGAAAATGGACTGATCAAACCATGACATCTTTAACTTTGGTAAATTCAACAAATTTTCAAAAAATTGACAGTCATGAGGAAAACGGTTTGAAGACAAATTCCATGTCAGAATTTTGAAAACTGAATTTCAAACACTCTCAAAATTTCAATCCTTATCTCCAATTTTCGGATCTATTTGACGTCTGTTTCATGCATTTCCCAGTGGTTTGTCTCAAAACCAATTTTTGCTAAATCCGCCGTTACACTCAGCCATTAATGGCGACTATTAATCATTTGAATTAATAACCATGGCTAAAACTCAATTGGCTCCATCATCTTTCTGTCCGACCGTGTGTTGGTTACGCTGCTTTCATTCCAGACCGATCCGAACGAATGAACCGCCATCCAACGACCAAAGCGCTGCGCAGTTACCATGATCCATGATGCCAGAGATCGAGTTGCTGCAGATCGCACTCCCTCTCCTTTTGCCTTGCAGTTGGAGTCTGCATTTTAATTCCGTTCCGATGCTTCTAAGGCAAAGGCAAGTCTTTGTCGTCACCACCAAAAAGTCCACCGTTGAGCCGACCAAGCCAAGACAACCTTTTTGCCAAAGTCTGGATGCAAGTTCCTCTCTGTGCTTCCTTCTTCGTAGATATGAAGAAATAAAGGCCCTGTTACAAGTACAAAGTCAGAGATGTGAATTCAGGTTTTCCAAAGAATCCCCCGAGACTCCAAGAGCCGAAGATACAAAAACCAACGAATTTGGCGATCAAAACGGAATCGCACAAACTTGCGAGTTTGTATAGTGAAAGGTCATTGCCATTGTCATTGGCTTAGCAGCAGTAGCGGCAGAGGCAGTGGAGCTGTAACATGCGCCACGGGTAATGGTGCCGCACCACCAGTGGGCTTAGTCGAAGCGGTAAAGCCTGTGGTATGGTACGAAGCAAAGGTACTGTTGAGTAACACACTAACACACTCATCATCTCATCTAAGACTCTCTTTCCAAAGAAAAGGAATAACTTAAAGACGTGAAAAAAAAAGCTCAACAGGTGAATTGCGGATTTGTATGGGTGTTTGCAGTGAGTCTGTTACATTACAAAAAAGAGAAACAAAAAGAGAGAGAGAGAGAAATAAAAGAAAGAGAATAATCGAGCTTTTCTTAGCAAAGCCCAGGTTTTATGTCTGCACAAAACAAACACAAGAAAGTGCTGAGTTTTTGTTCTTGTTACACATGTTTGATATTGATTCACGTGAATGTGTGCGAGTGTTGTATACGGTGGAAACGGTTCTCTTAGTGGGATTCTTTCGCTTGGGCGAAATCGCAAGTAAATAACTTTTTATTTCGTGACCAGCATCAAGACTGGATTTCCATGGTCTTTCATTTTCAATTCGGATTTTGTTGCGAACGCACAAGCGGTTATGCGGATTGCGGATGGGGAAGAACGCTTTAGGACGCAAGCGTGTCTTAGATAATAATAGAAGATATGAGAAGAATTCGAAGACAGTACATGATTTTTTATTTAATATTTTTATATTAATAAAGACTTTGGACATTTTTTTAAAGGTTTTTTTTTAACTTTTACGAAACCTTGTCTCAAAGTTGAACTTGACTCTGACTCGGGTACTTATAAGAGGGCCTTAATTTGTTCACGAAGGGAGGCTCATTTCCATATAAGCTCTAGAGAATAAGGCTATTCGTCCTAGTTGGCTAGAGAAGAATACCCAACGTTATCAGATGAAAGCTAATTCATTTTTAGTTGATGTGGATTCGTAAGAACATCCTGGGTTCGGGGAATTCTGTGATTCTACGTATTTTTCGAATTGACGTTTTAGCATAAATGTACCCAAGTGTCATACTCAGTTTCAGATTCCGAGTCCAATTTATTAATGTACAAATCTAGGTTAGTCCTATATAAGGCTAATAAGTTTGAACGGTCTAGAAATTGAACAATTAAATTTACCAGTCAAACCAGTAAACGTGTGTGGTCCTCAATTCTGCATCTAATTTAACGGGACACTTTAACATTTATTAATATTTCTTTTGACTCATTGTTAAAGAAGACATCTTTATATACGACCACACTCGAGAAGGGGTTAATCTAAGTCTAACTTCACGCAACATTATTTCGTTTCACTATTTTATGGTGAATATTTTTGTCAATCCAATGACACTTATGTCGACTTCGACATCCTTATACATTATAGACTCTTCGTGACCAGTAAAAACCTTCTGCGATTTGTGTGAAAATTTTAACATTGAAAACGCATAAATTAGACGCCAACAACTCGTCCCGCTGGTTTTCCTTATACTTACTGACTGCACTTTTTCAAGGTGAATGCAAATGCGTTATCTTTACAACATGGTCATATGCAGCAGACACTTTATACATCGTCGTCCTATCCCGACAGCCCGACCGAACCGTAGTCCGGTTCGATTTGAGCCGGTCCGGTAGTATTTGTGCGTAGTCGGGGTCCGTTGCGTGCGTCGGTGTGATTAAAGCACTTACATCAACCATATTAGCAGTTTTCATATTATTTATATGATTTTATAAATTATCATTAAATATAATAACGTTATTAATATGACGAGTATTTTTTAATGAAAGGTGTTTTCACAAACAATTAGTTTCAGACATTCAGACACATCAAAAAAAAAATTAAAGTGTATAATCATATTGCGTGTAAATTGATCAAAATTTTTATTGGACATTTTCTTCGAACTCTTAAATATAGGATTGAAATTCACAAACATACATTTCGATTGATGATTTCATTTAAAAAAAAATTAAAATAGAAATCAATTTGCATGCAAATGATTTGAAATCAATTAAGAAACACATCAAAGAATTTGACAATAAAAATAAAAGCATTTGCAGATAGTTAAATAAAATGTGTGTGTTTTAACCATTAATTTATTGCTTTGGCTTAAATTGATAGCTAATTTTATGTCCTCTCAACTAATGTGATATTATGACCCTTTTTGTGCTACAAATTCAAAGAAGACTAAAACGAAGAAAGATAAAGACCAAGTAACAATTTTGGTATACTTCTGGGGTTTTTCAAGTTTCGTCTTTATCAACTTCACACAAGTTATTTGTTTGTTTTTTCTCCCAATACTACCTAAGGGTCCCACAAGGTTCAATACTAGGTCCTATACTTTTTTATTTGTTTTTCTTTCATCTTTGTCTCAAGTGTTCACTGCAGGAATTACCCACCAATTTAAAGTTTCCATCTTGGTCTAACTTAAAATTAATTTAAATTCATAAAACTTGATTGATTTTGAAAATATGTTTTTCTCAATTTTTTAGAAAATTAAATGTTTTGTTATAGGAGTGGAAGGGAATGAAAGTGGAAAGAAGAATGCAATATTTTGTAAATATTAACTTTTATGACTTTAATTACAAGATTGCGACTATTGAACTCACCAAGAGACTACTCTTCAAACGATTGCAATCATTTTCCTTTCAATTAAAATTAAATGATTGCAGTCTTTCGAGATTTCATTTGTAGTCTTTTTGGGGTCAGTCAGTGAGTTTACAAAGACGACAAAACTACGAAAGGACTACATTTAAATTTATGGGCTTCAAATGAAGGCATAAGATTCTAAACGTCAAATTATTGGATGAAAAATAATTCCAAACTTTTGAATGTCAAAATGATTAGTAGTTGCGAAATTTAAACTTCGAGTAAGCGATTTAATTGAATGAAATTTTTTAAATGAATTATAGTGATTGCATTTAAAAAAGATAACATTCTTCAAGAAATAAGTTAAGGCTTTGAATATTATAATATTGAGAGCTTTCCACAAGGTATTGTCCGTTAGCCAATACAAAATTTAAGGTCATTTAAAAAGTACTTAAAAGTGCTAAAGTAGATAAGAGTGCTGCAACTATACAAAAAGTCGCTGCATCTCACAATCAAGACTTCTTATTCAAAAATCATCCATGATTAAGATATTTCCATGATTGTTATGTTCTTCAATAAATTTAATATGACAAATTCAGGTCAGTAAGAGATAAAGAAAATAAGAAAATAGAGACTTTTTTGACATATTCAATAATTTGCAGCCAATTCTTGTGTCAATAGAATTTTAATTGGATAATCATATATGAAAAGAAAACAACCTCCTGCTAAGACCATCAATATAACCAATTTACCAAAGGTGCTCTGCCCCTAGTCTCCGCCTCTTTGTGGTAACCCTATAATTATATTATGAGTAACTTTTATGTGATCGAATATTTGTATTTCCATAAATTTAAGACAATTTTTTTTATTACTTCGTTACCTATTCGTAGAATGTATGTAGGCTATGAAATTCGAAGAATACACCATTCTTCTTCTTTTAAATGGAACAAAATGAAGTGACAAAACTTCAGTATATTGATAGACCCCCCTTGAAGTCAATTAAATATCAATGTGAACTTTTGAGAAAGATGAACAATAAAATGTATATTGAAGTGTTGGAGGGATAGTTTATTTCATTTATGGTTTGATTGGTTTTTTGCTGGATTACGTGGCGTATACGTGACTTTTTCATGCTTCTTATACTGAAATTATGGTTCATGTGAATGATATGGAAGTATACGAATGAATTAAAAACGCCGAAAGATATTGAATTGTTTAATTTTTTAGTCATTCTCTAAAATAGTCAAAATTGTTAATCAAGCTCGATATGTTTCGTGTCAAATTTAACAGAAGCACTTTAACATCTTTTAAATTACAAACTACATTATCTCCTTTAAGCAGATCATTTTGTTGATACACATTTAAGATAAAGAAAAAACATGTATTGATCATGTTCTTGAAAAAATCAGCTCTCTGTGTTTACAAGATTAATCATTAATCTTTATCCCTTTGTGTCAATGTAGTCAACTTAATTGCTTCTCACGGCTTAAAGAATAAAACAAAAAAATGACAAAAGCATTACGATTTCAAGACATTTCAAGAATAATAACTCATTAAAACAATTCACAAGTTCATTACCTGTCCACTAAGACTCCATAAATGTGATATTGTGTCTAGGGCAATAAAAAGTCAAGACAACCAAGAAAAAGATATATTATGAAATAGTTTACTGACTTGTAAACCGTAAGAAGTGTAATATCTTTAAATGTGACACCCAAGTTCGGTTGAAAGTTATGCAAGCTATACTCGGCAGTTAACTGCGGTCATAAGTGAACTCACATCAGGTAAAACTTACACTCCATTACCCAGAACTTCACCCTCCAAATTCTGATTCTTACTGTGATTGTTCCATAAGATTCTAGATTCACATACCATTAATCCCACTTCTGACAAAATAAGACGTTTTGATATTTTTTTTTTTTTTTGCTTACCTTTTTCCCTTATGTAATTCACTGGGTTAAGAGTGAAGTACGTGATGTAATATTTGATTCTATGATGATTTTAGAATTTTCGAATATTTTTTTTGAAGAAATAAATTTTAAAAGCTATCACGTACGGGATTTGTTGAAAGGCGTAGATAATATACTTGAAATTGATAGAAGTTATTGCTTTTTGGGTTTTCGATATATTAAAATTCAACACCAAACTTCATAGCAGAGGGTCTGATGAAAGGGAAGTAAGGTATGAGTATGAGTACGAATATATACTCGAGTATCTGTAGTATATGTATGTGAAGAAGTTAATGAAAATTCAATGCTGTAGGGCTTTTCATTTGATAGGCTCTGATATGCTTTTAAGTATTAAACTTACCTAAAAAAAATTCAATGAAACAATCGCGGAAGTCTTTTTTCGATTTTATATTTTTTACAGCAAACAAAAATTATTATCATTGTAAAACTATGTACTTCAATTATTGTGGGTGGTATAGTATAGTGGAACAACACGACGGAAGGTCATTTCCTGTTTACCAAAAATATTCCTTGGAATAATGGACAACAACAAAAACAAAATACATAAATAATTAAAGTTTTAAAAACTTATTTTATTATTAAAGAAAAATTCTGTTAAGTTTAATGTTGCAGAGATGTGAAAAGGGACAAAAAGATGAATTAAATTTCCAAAAAATCTGCTTTTTTTAGTTGTGTGGTTTTCAAGAAGAAATTAAGTGTATATTATTTAATGCTATGGCCAGAATTTTAGCTTAGTTATAAAGATAAGTGTTTGCCATTATGTTTTAAAAATGATTTCGGACAAATGGCTGGTTTAAATAAATTAAAGCAGAGAGGCCGAATTTTTGACCACATTTTGCAGCAATTGGGCCGTATGTCAGCAATAACGCTCCAAATTTCAACTTTCAAGGCGTCAATTGTCTCGGGCTTATCTACGTAGATAAGCGACTTTACATACACGCACAAAAAGTAATCCAATTATGTTAAATTGTACGATCTTGGAAGCTACATTACAGGACCACGACGCGTGATAATGCGCTCACTAAATCTTTCCTGCAATAAATTGACTGTTTCGTTTGCTGTATGGCATGTAGCGCCATCTTGTTGGATCTAAAGGTCGTCCACATCAACATCCACCAACTCAGACGCGAAAAGTCGTTAATTATGGCTGTATATATTTTCCCATTGACTGTAGCATTATGGCCAGCTTCAATTTTGAAGAAATATGGACCAATAATTCCCTCTGCCCATAGATCACTATAGATCACACCAAACAGTGACTTTTTAAGAATGTAAAGACGTCTCAATAATGGCTTGTGGATTATGATCGCTCTAAATATGACAACTTTTCTTATTAACGTACCCGTTTAACCAAAACTCATCGCTAAACTATTTTTTTTGTGAAAATCGGGATCGGTGGCCATCTCGATTTGGTTAAAGGCCCATTCAACGAACTGGCAAAGCTCGCTTCGGCTTCAATTCATGCTCGAGTTGGATTTTGTAAGCCCAAGATTCTTCTTCTTCTTCCACAAAATCATCATAAAGTGGATGGGCACAGATCCAATTATTGTTGCGCGCGATGGCTCATTCGGTGCGAAACCTATCAATGATTGCTCGAATTACCGACTTCTAGGAAAAATTATGTCTACCGAATATTGGACCCAGTGCAAACGTTGTTTATTAAGAAATGGCAAACCAAATTGAACATTAATCAAGTGACAACTGTCAAAGACACCAACTCCGAAAAAAGTATTTCCAGATTCAAAACCACACATCTAAAAAAAAACACCCTATATATCACTGTTTTTAAATTTATTGACCTTTGAAATAGGTTCGATAACTGCTTCAAAATTAAGCAATGATCAAGATTTGTATTAATCTAATTACAGATAAGTTCATTCTCATTAATTGGTCTTCTGTAGGAGTTCCAATTGCACCGCAATCAAAGAACAAAACACTTCTTCAAAGATTTCTCATAAGTATTCGTGAAACTTCCAAGAATTAGTTATTGTTCCAATGAATAACCTTAAGATTTATTCATCAAATAATGTATTTATTTCCAATGAATAGAAATCATTATGATGATTCAAGAAAAAAGATATTCTTTTCTTAAACACACAAAATATAAACCAACCAATCTAAAAGGTACAAGAAGCAATTTAAAATGTCAATTTGAATATTTATTGAAACAATTAAGTGAAAACATATGTAAAACAATAATAAAATAAAATTGTCAAAGAAGAACATCAAAAGATCAAAAGATCAACCAATCTGATGATGGTTCCAATAAATTTCGATTAATTATTGTTCTGTCTTAAGATACATATCTGATGTGATGGTAAGGGTGTTAGAACACGCGATGGACGCTTCTATCTATACCGTGTTTTTTTTGATTGATTTAATGTGATCTTAATTAATGTTGTATATTCGATGTTTTATCACAAAATGTTAATTTGTCTTAACATATAAGTTGGATGTCTTTGAAAATTCTGTACAGAAGCAAACAGATTTTTGTTAGTGGAATGAAATGGATGTCTTGAACTTTTTGAATGTTTAGAAAATCTTTGTTCATGCGGTAACATGAGAAGTATTTGCCAAAAATGCAGTTTATCATAAAATCTTCATTCATCACTTTTTAATCAATTGATTAAATTGATGATTGAGTAAGTTTTTGCTAAAAGAAATAAGTTTTCTCTTAACACCCTTCAATATCAGATTTGACCCTGATAACTCCATTAACAATTGAAACACAATACTTTAATTTTATAGAAAATTTAAAAATCAAATAAGCCAACAATATTCATTTGTATTATTATTAGTTTTATTGAGGAATTTGATAATAAATTAAATTTTGCCAGAGGTGAACTTAATAAATAATTCTAGATGCTTAATCATTATCTTTAGAAAATAAGTCTTAATTAATATGTTTCTTTTTATTTTTAGTTTTTTTTTTCTTAAGAATGACTTCTAATATTTCAATTTAAAGTTGACATTATTCAAAATTGTCATACCCCGAGGGACCGTTGAATCTGTATCATCGTTAATTTTATTATTTTGTTTTTTTTTTTTTTTGTTTTTTTAGACCCCACTGGCATTTTGCTTACCTTATTCGAAACTTTGTAATGAATCCTCGTTATTATCTGTATTGTTCTATTTCTTAGTAAAAAAAATAATTTGAAAGACTTTAAATTTCCATTTAGAAAACCGTTTGTTGAATTTGCGTACCTATATTTCCAATTAAGAAGGTATGAGAATTTTTAAAGGTTCCTAAGGGCTAACAGCTTGAGTTCAATGACTTTAATGTATCTTTTGAACTTCTTGAATTTCATTTTTCAAATTATTTCTTATTTTTGTTTAGTTTCTAAAAATTTGCATATCCCTTTTTATAATCTCACGTCTATAAGAGCCCTTGGATTAAAAATTAGAACTGTCACTTCAGAGCAAAAATTAGAAAAAATTCACACGATGAGATCAATATGAAATTTCAATTTAGGATTAAACTTTTGTCTCGCTTAATCTCGAGAACGACTTGGCCAATTTAGCTGATTTTTGTGTTGAAATGTTAGTCGTAGTCCAAGGAGGTTTCAAAAATTAAGTAAGAATGAAAAAATTGTTCTACTTGCAAAACAAAATATATTTTTGAATGTCAGTTGGTAGTCAGATTATCAGATGTTTATAATTCAGTCGTCTGTCCAACGTTAGCATAAAGTTATAAAGTTGCCTGTCATTCTGTTACCGTTGCACAGTTATTTAAATCTTATATCATCAGTTTTGCTTGAGATTTACTGGTGTTAGAATGCGAAAGATGTGTAAGTTCCGGGAGTAATGAAAATTTGTATCGCTCCGCCTATGTTGTTAGAACTCAATTGAGGAGGGACAAAGTTCGCCAGGTCCTCTAGTTCTTAATATATTTTTGTTTCTAGTTTAAAGTCTTTGCAAAAGTTATGTATATTAGATAAAAATTAATTCTTATACCTACATAATTAAAATAGAACGTGTTCAATTACCTCATACGTTTTTTCGATCAAACTTTTAACTTTCCAATCAATTCTGAAGAAACTTACTTTTTTCTTGTTTTATTTTAACAAAAATATTCTTTTTTCCTTCCAACAATTGCAAACATTCTAATCTACCAACAATAATTTTATTCCAATTTTCTATAAACGTACTTTCGAAAAAATTGTAATGACAAAATATCAATTTATCTTCTATTATGCCATTACTTTCAAAAACTAGGTTCAATAAACTCTGTGATTCATATTTTAAAAAAAAAAATACGACTTAAACTTGTTTTGTTTTTTAATTGTTTTTCTTAATCATTTTCAAAAAAAAAATAAAAATATAAAACCTATTGTGAATGACAATTCTATTGGTTATTATATGGACTGCGACTAAACTATAATTAATTCAACTTTCTTAAACGGTTCATAATTAAAAGTGATGGCCAATAAAAATACAGATATTCGAGTTAGAGCCAAAGTCGAAGCACATCTTGCAGTCTCTTAGTTTCAGTTCCTCAAAAAACGAAACTAAGTCCATAAATAATCGTTAAAGAAAAATTAGCCAAAGAGATTGTTTTATCAAAGGCTAATTAAAATACCACCAATTCGATAGATGGAAAGATAAATTACTGTCTATGGCACACGTTATATAGTTTTTTTTTTTTTTTTTGTTTACTGAAGATGATGATGCCAGGGGCTCTTTGGAAAGTCATAGTGTTTTTCACGAATGAGATTTTCTTTTTTTCAGTTATTTATTTTAGAAGAAATTTAATTAATAAAATCATCTTAACACATAAGAACTTATTATAATTTCTGGCTTTGATTGGATTGTGAAAAACATTTTATTTGATTTTCTTTGAACTCTGGCGGCATTTTTATTGTTTTTTTATTTTATGTCTTAATATTTGATTAATAACCATAAATTTATGACACGTTTTGAGTGACATTCCAACACAAAACTATCATCCACTTGATGACAAAAAACCACTCCCCACATTAAATTAATAGCCCGTAAAATTTGAGTTGAACTTGTACGAGTAATAGCGGCATGTGTAGTAAAAATTTTGAATAAATCTTTAAAATTAATTTTAAAATATTTAAAATTCCTAAAGATATAAAACTAAAACCTCACTTGAATGCAAAACAAACAAAAAAATTAATTGTTACATTTATTTAAGCCAACAAAAAAAAAATTGAGAGACAATTAAGTCTCTTAACTTAACAATAAAAAAAATCACAATCGCCAATTTTTTTATTGTTGTCATCAGTTGGCGCTTTAATGCACGAATAACGGTTTCGTGAATAAATTTTAAATTTATCTAAGTTAAAAATATATATATTTTTTTGAACTTTAAAGTACCTCATATAATACTCTGCGGAATGTGTGAGTTAATTTTAATTTTATGATATTTGAATATAAATTAAAAAATTAACTAAAACAAAAGAGTTGACATCAGAACTTTATTGGATTTTAGTTAATTGTAATGAATGGATTAATTTGGCTTAAGGAATTGATTATTTTATCACTGAAAAGAAACCCTTAACATGCTTGGAAGTCATTTATATTCACTTAAATTTCATTGTTAAAATTAATTAAATAGTTTTGTCATTTTAAACTGAGTTAGTAGTCGAAAGTAAGCAAGAAGAAATTGTGATATTTTTGTAGGTTTCTTGAATTCAATCACATTTAAAATTCCATTTAGAGTAAGGTGTTATGTTACAGATTAATTAAGTTTATTAAGCTCATAAAATATTTTATGTTTCATCGGTTTTGTTAAGTAAAGTAAGTTAGTAAATAGTAACTAAAGAATTTTACAAATACTTTCGAAAATGCCTCTAATTTAAAAATTATGGCCGTCGAGTCCTTGTAATTTGAGATTGACTAAAAGATACCTTAACATTCTTTTAATTTAAGATCATTTTTTAATTTTTAACAAATATTCTACTCTTTAAAAAAACTAAAGGTTTAATTACATAATACCTTTGGGGCAAATTATTTGATCTTCTTTAGTTGATCCATCTTTCTGTAATTGTTAGCCTGTATCACCTGCAGTTTAAACTCGCTGAACATGATTCCGAAGCTTGCCAAAAAATTCTTGTAACTTTTAACCAGGGACGTAGCCTGAGTTTCGTAAAAAGAGAGTGTTAACTCAATTAAATGATATGAACAAAAATGAGTGAGGATGAAGGAGGACGAGTGAGGATGAGTGAGGTTGAATCAGGTTGAATGAGGATTAGTGAGGATGAGTGAGGTTGAGTGAGGATGTGTGGGGATGAGTGAGGATGAGTGAGGATGAGTGAGGATGAGTGGGGATGAGTGGGGATGAGGATGAGTGAGGATGAGTGAGGATGAGTGAGGATGAGTGGGGATGAGTGGGGATGAGGATGAGTGAGGATGAGTAAGGATGAGTGAGGATGAGTGAGGATGAGTGAGGATAAGTGAGGATGAGTGAGGATAAATGCGGATGAGTGGTAATGAGTGAGGATATGTGAGGATGAGTGAGGATGAGTGAGGATGAGTGTGGATGAGTGAGGATGAGTGAGGATAAGTGAGGATAAATGAGGATGAGTGGTAATGAGTGGGGATGAGTGAAGATGAGTGATAATAATTAACTAATAAGTAACTTTGCTTTGATAAGTCATTTCCCTTTAAAATTAATTAAATTGAATTATAAGGAATCTAGAGAAGAATAGGTTCTGAGTTGTTCAAAATTCAGTCTTCTTGTTACTTTAGAATCTCCTCTTGGCTACGCACCTGTCATGGATAAATGCTCGATCATGTCATCCAATTACCCAAATAATATACACCATCTTCTAAAACGACAAAATAAAAGTAAAACCTGCCCCCAAAAAATACAAGTAAAACAACCAAATACCTTCTTAAACATCACAAATGCCCCGCTTAATGCCAAAGAGACAACAAAAAATTTATTTAAGGTTTTCAAAAGACTAACAACTTTTAAGAATTATCGTCCACTTCCACTTTCTGTAAAGAATGTATGTCCAAGCCAAAGAATGTCCTGCACTAAAAAAAGAACAACTAAAACTCGCCCGATTGCCCTACAGCTCTCAATCACCACCATCATTAACATCGATTGAAAAGAAACAAGAGGTCTGGGACTCACTCCGACTTAAGATCAACTTATGGGCCCAACGAACGCAGCAAACACCGTTCTAAGAAGAACAACAAAAAAAATAAAAAAGGACTCCGAGTACAGACACTGAACTGGCTTAAAAGATAAGGAAAAGAGAACCACAAAAAAAGAAAAAAAAAAAAGGAATCAAAATTGTGTCCAATTTGAAGGGCCCCCATCAATTGTCTGCGAATACGAGTTTGGCACGTTACATGAAAATCTCATCTCGTCCATATATAAACGTACATAAGAATCTGGACAGAAAAAAAATCCAAAAAAAGATACAAAATAAAACGAAGATGAACAAGAAACAAAACCAAAAGCCAGCTCCAAATGTTGGCCCCATTATTCGTGACTTCGATTGTGTGTATAGTTGGTAGAAGGTACAGACTTGGCTCATATATGATATGGAAGTAAAAGGTACCTTCCATCAGAAGGACCTGATGCTGATGCATCCCATTAAGGTTTTACTCTCTTCTTCAGTTAATCGTTTGGACATACTTTAAAAATAAAGATGATGCAAGAAAAAGAAACACGAGCGCAGCTCAAGATTAGTTTTTTTTTTTTTTTTTTTTTTTTTAAAGGGTTTTCGTGTTTTATCATTTTTGTGTCTGAAGATTGTAAATTTGGCAAAGGAGATTTTTGTTTTTTTTTTTGGGCTTTAAGTTGTTCAACCGGTTTTCGCTTTTTAAATACAGTTCATTTCCAGGAATTAATTTGGCCTTTGTCCGAAGTCAAAAAAATTGTCCTCTGATTTTTTGAAGTATCACTGAGAGAAAAAGTCGGTTAAGAGAAACAAGAAGAAGAGTTAGCTTTACAGAAACTGCCTGTGAAATTGATAATTTCCCGATTTTTAGCCACCCTGAAAATTTTATATTAAAATAAATAAAAACTGAAAAACATAAGAGACACTTTAAAATTAAAAACCAACACTATATCCAAAGAAAAGTTCGTCCAGAATGGTAATTGAGACACTCCATAAAGATACTATCTTTAAAATCGATGACCATATCTGTCCAAAATACATACCTTCTAAGTCGTATCTTAATGTGTTTGCCTTTTCTTGTGTAGATATCAGATAAAAATCTAAAAGTTCTTAAGGAGGTTCCCCGATGTGTAGTTCCATTGTTTGCAACCATCGGACACCATATTTTAAAATATTTTTGTTTTAAAGATTTTTATGTTAACATCACTGATAAAGATAAAAACTCCTCTTTTTTTTTAGACACTTAACACCTCAGCATGAGACAATTCAAAAAATTTGAATTCTAATTAGTGCTATAAATTTGAAATGAGATATTATAATATCCAGTTTGCTTATACAATATTGGTTTTGACAAAATCAATCTTTTCTAGAATGTATAGCTAATCTATGGATGCGATTGTGTATGCGTAGAAAAAAGAATGAATTAAAATTTCAATACAAAAAAAAAAAACTATAATCAATCATAATGCACCGCACTGATGACGATGACGATGTCGTAAACATTTTATTCACATAATCAAACAATGGAATTAAAAATTCACTCATAAATTTTCGAACAACAAAAAATCTAATCAAGAAATTTTTTTTTTTTTTTTTTAATAAATAATTATTTTATTTTTGTAAAGAATCTGAAGATGCTTCGGGTGGGTATGGACAAGAAGTGGGCAGAAACATTTGGCTAAAGAATAAAGTTTATAAGCTATGGGCAGATCCCACAGGGCAAAAACGCATTCTAGAAAGATTGAAAATCACACCTCGAAGTATGAAATTTCCATAGTCCCAAGCAGCAGTGGACCATACTCTTATTAAAGTTGACATAAAATAAAAAACTTATTGGAAACGAAATGACATTTTATCAGTTCAAATGCTTTAAACTTGGCATACGTATTTCTGGCAGTTTAAAGTTTCTTACAAACTTCTTTTTTCAAAGTCATTCAAAACTAATAAAAAAAAACTGTTTTCATTAATTTTCCGTGAAAATTATGTGAAAGGGCTCACTGTGAGTTGTTCTGCACTATGAAGTGAAAATAGTAAAACAATATATTGAAATGATTTTTAATTTCGACATTTTTTAAAGTCCTTCTGTTTATTAGCACATCGTCTCAAAATTTTTTATTTTTTATTTTTTATAAAAATGCTCAAAAAATTGTTTGAAGTAATTAAGTTAAGGATAGAATTAAAGAAGACATTTTTAAGTTGACTAAACTTTTTAGACAGCTTGTCTCATTCTTAAGTTGTGATTTGTAAAAAAAAATGTTAAGAGGAATTAGAACGGAAAAGTTTATTTTGAAAATTTTGACACTAGTGAGAAATTATAAAAACATTTTTGGAACTCATGTATGGAATTTACTATTGAGTTCGAGTTCTTAGAGCACTTAATTGAACATAACTGCAAGTACATTGACTAACGCAATGAAAATTTAAAAACTTATTTTAAATTTCACTTCCATTTGCTTTTCAATCACTTTTTGGTTGGATATCGACTCTTTAAAAAATATAAAAACATAGGATTTTAATATTTCTCAAGTATCAACTAAAATTTAAATTTTATCCAAAATCAAAAATACTTCATAGAATCAAATTTTCTTGGAAACGAAATTTTGTCAAAACACATTTGTATTGCAATAAAATGCCGTATTTAACAACAAAAAAATAACTATAGACAATAAAACACAGACTAAAAATAAGTTTAATCATTTTTTTGATCAAAATGTCTTAGGAAAAATATATATTGATCCAGTTTATTTGCGGGGTGTTCTGAATTATTTTTTTATATACATATTTATATTCAAAAATAGGGGTTAGGAACCCAATAACAGTTTTGAACTAAATTTTCTAAAGTTATTGTTATTATTCCTAACATTGTTCCAAATTTTTAGACTTCTACTTTCAAAGTTTCAGATTGAAAACTCAAAACTAGTTCCAACTTTCTTTAATGGGCTGAAATGTCCTTTAATTTATGTTCGGTATATGTATATCTACCAAAATATTTAAAGTTCTGTACCCTTAAAAAAACATAGAACTAATACAAAATGTATACAAAAATATTGTTAAATGCAGATTTTAAGTCAAAAACATATCGTTTGAAATTTCTGTAACACTATTTTTTTCCCCTTTTCAAAAAATACCAAAACTTGTTCCAGATTATTCTATGGCTCTTCTCAAATTGTTCCTTAAAATTGATTTTCAGTAATGTGATAATTGCATTAAATACATACACGTTCGAACTGCTTAAACATATTCAAAAATATATTGACTCACATATTTTTTTTAATAAGATAAATATTAACTTTTTTTTGTTTTTCTTTTGTAACAAATGTATCCGTATTCAAAACTAATGTTCTTCACTTGTTCGAAATGAATAAAACGGTCAGAGTGTGTTCCACTCATATTAAATAACAAAAAAAAAAGGAACACCACTGACCTACAAGACGCCAATATGCATCATGTCACGTTCCTAGTATTTTATAAAAAATCCCAAAAGTATTTCCCTCAGTAATCACTTCAAATTAATTTAATTCCTCCGAAAAAAAAAAAATAAAAACAAAACGAATTTAATTAAAAATCCATACAAACGAAAAAAAAAACAAAAAGGAATTAAAAGAACAAATGAATTTATGAAACGAACGATGATTATAATTATTGTTGTTCCTCATTTACATAAATATACAAATTGAAAAGAGTCTGTTTTCGACCAAAGTGCATTAGCACTTTAACAGAAACATCGTGTTTTGATTGACGGTTACTATTAATACAGTTTTAATTTTTTTGGTTTAGGAAAATTTAATTAAAATGTAAATGAGTTTTTGGAACGTCAATAAATTATTTTGACTTAATTTTTTTTTCATTTAATTGAAGTTTGCAAAAATTTGTAATGAAGAATTGGAAAAATATTCAAAACAGAAAGATTGTCTAATTGAAAGACTATAGTCATGTTTTATTCACTGCTGCATAGCTAGTGCAGTATTCAAGTGAATAAAACAATGAATCACTTTCGTCAAATATCACAAGCACAGCTGTCATTTTTTGTTTGCTGGCTCCTTTTTCGCCAACGATCAAATTGTTGTTGCTTGCCGAAGGAAATTCTGCTGCACTGGCTATGCACATCAGTGAATAAAACACAACTTATATTTTGATTACAATTGAAGGTGCTTATATGTGTTTGAATCCATACTTCCATACTAGTCCATGCTATCCATACTAATATTATAAATGCGAAAGTAACTCTGTCTGTCTGTCTGTCTGTTACTCTTTCACGCCTAAACGGCTGAACGGATTTTGTTGAAATTTAGTATGGTGAGGTGATAGATGATAACCTAGAAATGGTGATAGGCTATAAATAATCACGCCATATCGTTCTTAGGGGGTAGGCAGTAGGCAGATAACTAAATTGAGTTAGTGATTTTTAGTCGTTTACAAATTTTGATGTGAAGTTGAGGACCGGAACACGATAGTGGAACATTGTTGCAGGGCGACTTACAGCCGAGAGAAAACAAAAAAACTTATGCGGACGAAGTCGCGGGTAAAAGCTAGTACTGATATATGGCGGAGTTCAATCAAATGACAGCCGCAATGTTTTCTGACATGTCTATGTCTAATTTCAAGAAAATCCCTTCAGAAAAAGTGCAATAAATTGGAGATCTCCGTCTAGCAGTAAACACCACAGCAATACTCAAGGCTAAACTAATTTTGGAAAACACCGAGTTTTGGAGCTGAAGGTTTACGGTATTAATCTGGTAGTTTTCAATAATTGCTCGATGCAACCTACTTATCCAACACACTTCGTCTTCGAGCTCCCATTTTTATGGAAGTGTACCTTGGAATTTTGTACGGATTCACTCCAAACTCACGACGTGAAATTCGTGGTCAGCAAAAGTTTGACGGATGCAAAATCGAGCCATTCGAATTTTCTTTATTTTGGAAACTTTAGTTACGACTTTTGATCCCTATTTGCACTCCGTGAACAACTTCTTGGGGTGAAGATGCAGATCAAGTTATCAATGGTCTTGGATTTACCCTTCCAGTCTATGACAGCAAGTTCATCCTCCAAAAAAGAATACGTGTAAAGAAGTTTAGTTTCAAGACATCATTCTTCTAGTAATTTTGAAATACTTTCAACAGTAAATCTACAATGTAATGCATTTGCATCAAATATTATTTATCTGCTTCAGATATAAAAGTAGATAAAGATACAAATCCTTTAAATTTAACATCTCGGCTGCTGCGGCACACAAACTTCAATAAAACATTGTAACCGAATTCCTTTTACGAACTGTCTGTAGTCTGAAGTCTGTCACTTAAACTACTGCAGTATCTGTTTGACGATAAAAAACACAACCCGATGCATTTGATTGATGTCGATGATGATAATAAACACAGAATTTCTGCATAACATCAACCTTTTAGGTCCATCGCATCGAATCGGTTCAATTAAATCAACACTCATGATCCTGATGGAACAAGCCACGTTATTTCGCGCATCATCTTATATATCGTAGGCCTCGTTTTTTGATACAAGTTCTGCTCTTATTCCATGATGCAGCATGATGTTCCCGACATAACCAACATATTAATCTGGATCTCGGTTTCCATGTACGAGTGTATACTCCTCGGACTCGGATGCAGCTTCCTAGAGAGATCTTCGGATGACGGCTGCGACTGCGACTGTTACGAATGATTTAATTCCTTTGATATATTTGCAGATGGGACAACATTTGATTTAATTCACTTAGCAAATGGCGCGGCGTGTTACCACCAACAGTCAGCGGACAACGACAAGGCAACCGGCAGCAATGGGTAATCAACTGCTAATCTCTTCTCCTGGCGATGATGCTTGGGCTCGGGAAATAGTACATAGCTGGATTGCTAGGAAGCACCAAGTCATCATCTCCAGGAGCAGGAGCAGGGAGATAAAGCTAGAGTTGCTCTTGTACATTGCTTTGGCTGAGGCTGCGACTGCAGCCGCACGGTGCACGGTGGCACCAGGTCAAAGAACCTGCATTGCGGCCCAGAGTGGAAATATTGGTTTTGATTTCAACCAGGGTTGCGCAGCGCGGAGCGGCAGCCAATCTTGTAGATGTTTGTAGTTTGTTATTGTTGCAGTGGTTGTTATATGCCATTGGTTGGCTGGGATGACTTTGTCTGACGGCTGAGGCTGACTTCGGCCTCTCGGATGGCCATCGCAGTTCCTGCTGACTTCGTCTCTAGCTTCCTTCAGCCGGACTCTCAGTCTGTTGGTTGGTCGGTCGGTCGGTTGGTTGGGCAACTGAGTTGAATTACTGAATTTTGTCCAAGATTTATTGCATTATCTTAAATTGCATCTAGCCTATGTTGTTTTTGTTGTTGTTGTTGTTGCTGTTTTTGGCTTTGAATCTGTTTCAAATCTTGTTGTGTTCTATCTGAATGCTGCTGCAGTCTGCGGCTGCTGCATCAAGAAAAACTAACAAGCCAAGCATCCGCAAATAGGAAGTTGCTTAAAATTTAGAGCACACTGCGGCTCCGAGGAGGTATCCGTATCAGCTTCAGCTCCAGCAGTTGTTGGTTTTGGCCAAATGCACAATGCACATGCACTTGCTTAAGCCACAACAACATCGGCATCAGCTTCAACTTCAGCGCTTTAGATAAATGTGCGTTCGGTTCAACCTCAGCCGATGACGATGCGATGCGATGCGGCTTAATGTTCCGTCTTCCGTCACGTCGTCGTCGCGTCGCTCGTCGTTTTTATTTTAACAAGTTTTTGGAAATTTATATCGCCCGTTTCTGAAAAGGAAAAATTCTCCAAAGATTAAGTACATTGGATTTTGGTCAGAGTTGCGAAAGTCTGAAATAACGGTTAAGAAAATTAAATGGATTTATTTCGCACAGCCAGCCCCAGAGAAGCCGCTCCGCAGAGAGAAGTAGACCCCAGCCGCAAAAGCAGAAGCGGGCATACATACACATAATGGGGTTGAAGTGCGGTGCTTATAATGCGGACGGGTTGATTGTTATTAAATTAATTGACTTTTAATCGGGCTTAAATGCGAACAAGCTGAACACTTCGGGGCTTATGGTGAAACGCCTTTAAGATGTATGGCGATGGAATGAGCTGTGCCTGAGCCTGATGGCTCCGACTTTATATTTGGTCCGGAGATAATAATAATAACTCACGAGGTCAAGAGGTTTGTGTATTATTTTTCTTTTAATTTTTCTTGGTTGAAGTTGGTTAAACAATGTGAGATATGATTCTTCATTCCATTAATGGCTGACAGTTAAATTGGTTTAATAATACTTAAAATTGAGACCACCCATGGCCATGTTTTCAATTTGTTCAGTTAATTTTCTTGAGGGGCTTTTGCGATCTTAGATAAAAATAAGAACAAAGTGGTTTTTTTTTGTATAAGAATCAGGGAGCAGAATTAAATCCTTTTTAAATTAAAAGATATTAAAAAAATTACTTATATCAATTATACAGGAAGCGATCAAACTACAATTAACTTTCGTGAATTTTTAAGGTCAGATCAAAGTCTTATAAACGGTGAGGGTTGGAGTTCTGATTTCAGGGCACTCTTTGGTCAAAAATCATTTGTTTCACTGAAAGAACATTGGTTGGGCTAAAAACGAATGCAATCGTTTGGGAATGGAATCACTCTACAATCTTTTTTGTGATCAAAAGATTCTAACGAACACACCGAGACTTTTCCCTTCTTGTTGTAAGTCAAGAATAAGGTTAAGAAAAATCAACTTGTAACCTATGTCATCCCCATCAGGATGTAAAAACAAAATTTTGCCCTTCGCCTTCAATGGACTCAAGGTCTTATCATCGTAAAAGGTATGTAAAAACACGTGCCTCCACGATACACAATTATCTGATATTCTGATTCCTGTAAATTCATTTGAATTCATCTTTTCTTTTTTTTTTCGAAAACTTGCAAGTCAAAGTCACACACATCTTGTGACTTGAGAAAATCTGCGACGAAGACTCAGTCAGTCAGTAGCCTTATACAATCGCTCACCGAATTATTTATCTCACGTGTGAGCTGTTGTTTTACTCAGCTCATGTCCGAATCCGAGTCCGAGTTCGAACCTGCAAACGGAATCCGCTGCAAAAGTTCACAGGCCCAGAGTCCGGTTTAATTTCGTAATAACAGACATAACGCGTATACTCGTACACCATGATCGTGGCATCGAAGTACGGTCTGGAGCTGGACTCTGGCCAGAAGATTCCATCATCTAGAAGCAGACGCAAAGAGCGTGTGTTAACCCTTACTCCCGCATGGCAATTTATTTGGAGTGCCGATCACGTAGGGTTCGTACTGAAAAAAAAAAATGAAAAAAAAAAAAAATGAGCAAACAAATTCGTATTCCTCGAGAACATTTTTCTGACTGAAACTCAAAGCCACACTTTATGGACAAGGTACGTGGTAGCTTGAGGTAAGAGGTACCAAAAGACCAAACCAAGTAGCGAGAATGCTAATTCCATAGCTGCCGCTTAGTCGCGTCGTCGTTGTCGTGGTCGTCTTCATCATACTGTTGTTGTAGTCATCACCATCACCATCGCTATCGCCATCGTGGCCATGTCGCCTTCGACTTCGTGCGTCTGTCGTGATGAGGATTCACATGAGGAACACATAATTCTGAACTTCATAAATTCTCGGCCGGCAATTCTGAGTTCGGAATACAAAATTAGGCCATAACCAGGCTCAAGCGATGGCCCATCTTGGCCCGGGTATAGTTGTTGTGTTTTGTGTGAGACCGAAGAGCAGTTCGTGATGAGCCACTGGAATTCCTTGTTCCAGAAGGTAGTTTTTTTTTTTCTTTTCTTTTTTTTTGTAGTTTTGGACAAACGATTGATTGAGGAGTGTTCTGGCGAAGTGAACTGACTTTGCTGCCGGACAGTGAATATTGCGCGCCTATTTACAGGGACAAGGTAAGGTAGTGTATACTGATAGTCGTATAGGTAGGGAGGTATGCGGCGTTTACAAATTAAACTGTTAAACTTTGAATTGATGGATATTTATGGGCTTCGGTATTCCCCAGGGGAATGAATATATACAAACATAAACATACTTATATGCAAATAAGAGACGCGTTAAAAAAATCAAAAAAAAAAAACACATAAGAGATTTTATTTCTTCAAATTGGTAGCTTATGGCCATTTAAATAGTTCGATGGTTTGGTACATCATTAAAAATTCTTTACAAATCTAAAATCAAGAATTTCAATAAAAATAACAATATTTTTGAGGAGTTTTAAAAAGTCTTGAAGTCACATTCAAACCTTTGTAATTTTATTCATCTGAAGGAATTTACTATTATTTCAAGAATCCAAAGCCGATAGATCAACTATCAACTATCAACTATCACCTATCAACTATCAACTATCAACTATCAACTATCAACTATCAACTATCAACTATCAACTATCAACTATCAACTATCAACTATCAACTATCAACTATCAACTATCAACTATCAACTATCAACTATCAACTATCAACTATCAACTATCAACTATCAACTATCAACTATCAACTATTAACTATCAACTATCAAGTATCAAGTATCAACTATCAACTATCAACTATCAACTATCAACTATCAACTATCAACTATCAACTATCAACTATCAACTATCAACTATCAACTATCAACTATCAACTATAAACTATCAACTATCAACTATCAACTATCAACTATCAACTATCAACTATCAACTATCAACTATCAACTATCAACTATCAACTATCATTTATCAACTTTCAACTATCAACTTTCAACTATCAACTATCAACTATCAACTATCAACTATCAACTATCAACTATCAACTATCAACTATCAACTATCAACTATCAACTATCAACTATCAACTATCAACTATCAACTACCAACTATCAACTATCAACTATCAACTATCAACTATCAACTATCAACTATCATTTATCAACTTTCAACTTTCAACTATCAACTATCAACTATCAACTATCAACTATCAACTATCAACTATCAACTATCAACTATCAACTATCAACTATCAACTATCAACTATCAACTATCAACTATCAACTATCAACTATCAACTATCAACTATCAACTATCAACTATCAACTATCAACTATCAACTATCAACTATCAACTATCAACTATCAACTATCAACTATCAACTATCAACTATCAACTATCAACTACCAACTATCAACTATCAACTATCAACTATCAACTATCAACTATCAACTATCAACTATCAACTATCAACTATCAACTATCAACTATCAACTATCAACTATCAACTATCAACTATCAATTATCAACTATCAACTATCGACTGTCAAAGTTCTGTTTCATTAATTAAGAAGGTCAAGTTTAAGCTAAGAGCTTATGTGCTGATCTTCTAGTTTCTGCAACATCCACCAAAAGTTTAACTTTGTTAACCAGAATTTCATCAAACAAATCAAAAAAGAAAAAATCTTTGACAAAACTTTATAACACCACAAATCACTTTTCCCCTTAAATCAGACTCCTGATTTATAACTTTTCCATCTCTATAAATCTTCCTCTATGTAAAAGTTAAACTTTTGCCAAATTGAATTTATTAAAGATTCACAAAAGTCCAAAACAAAATCCCCCTCACAGCCAAAAGGCAACAAAAGCATCTTCTGAAAATCTTTATAGTCTCCAAGGATTCCAATTCCAAGTTAGCATCATCATGCTCCAAGTCCACACCATCAACTTTAAATGAAACTAATTTAAAATTAGCTCCATAAAAACCTTTCGCTAACTTTTTACTAACACCCAATTCCACCATTTACCACTATAAGCTGGGATATTGGGGGTCATTTTGTTTTCATTCGAGTACAGTTACCCTCCATATGCGGCTTAGTTTTCAACCATACATAATCCATATGAAAGAACACACACATTTTGTGTAGGAACGTGACGTTAAAGCCTCCGAACAGAACGAGTCAAGGAATATTCGGAAAATCGATTCCTTCTTCCTTTTATATGCTTTTTTTGCCTTTGACTCCCATTCTAAGGCAAAGACACTTCTGCTGCTGTGCTTAGAAGCGAGAAGCAGTAGGGAACCCGAGAGAGAGGGCTCTGTCTGTGCTGGGATGAGTTGTGCTGGAGGCTGGATGATGGTTGCTGGTTGGTGGTTGGTAGTTGCATGGCCACGTTCACGTACTCCTTTAATATGGTAACCAACTATCACCACGCGAGGATGAAGACGCTTGGACAGGTATTTCAGGTATCTCGGATGGAGGATTTTGTGTGTCTCCTCCATTTCTTTGGCCAGAGTTAAGGCAGAACAAATCAATTGTTGCGCTCCTCGTGCAAGTCGTTTTGGCCAAAGGAAAACGAAAATCACGATGTACATTGTACACGTTAGTATATGATATTGCCCTCTGTCTCTGCTGCTGCCGTATCGTCGTCATCTTCACCGGCCGGTACCGTCCTCATCGTCATCCTCATCGTCGTCGTCGTCGTCTTCGGTCGTTACTCGTTACTATTCTAAGGTTGGCTCTTAAAGTGTTCAATGTGAATGTAGGTACACTCACTCGTACATGTATAGGTACCGTCCTTTCAAGCCAACGGGCTACAGGGAATTTGATATTATATACCCCCCCCCCCCACCCTTCCTTCATGTGGTTGTGTATAAGTGAAAAAAAGGAATAAAATCGCAAATCTTTTCTAAGAGAATGGCTTAATGTAGAATTTTATTAGTTTCGGTTAGGAAAGGTCGTTTTAAGTGAAAAGACAGTTTTTTTTTTCTTCATGTGGTAAAAAAGACTTTGGCCTTAAGTGGCTGAATATTTGATTGTGTTTGAAATGAAGGCGATAAAGAGATCGGAGGGGTATTAAAAATATAAGGCTCATAAATTCAGTGAATGAAATGATCAATGTTTCATTGGAAAATAGTTTTTTGGTAGAGTAAGAGAATCAATTATTTGTTCAGTCAGTTGTATATCATATTCAAAAAAAGGAATACATATAGAATTTTTCAACAAAAGGTTTATTTTTGAGAACAAAAACTGGCAATCGTTGTAAAAAATTGATATTAAAAAAATTCGACGTTAACTTTAAAAATACAGTTTTTTAGATATATTTACGAAAAATGGCGATGAAGGATAAAAAGTCTCACAACTTAAAAGTTCGGTATTTAAAAAAATCGCATAAGGGAGTCCCAAAAACGGATGCGAGACCGGTTAATACCGAGACAAGCTTGACAATCTTAGCATTTGACGACACTTGGAACCTGTTGCCATATGATTTTAAACTTTAAAAAGTTACAATACTTAATTTTGCAAAATTTCTTCATCACGGTGAGCGATATGGAAATCTGAGCGCTGCACTTTCTTCATAGAGCGGAATTTTTGAAAAAATAAAGGTTTGGGAATCCATCTGCATTATTATTCTTCGACCATCTGTCATCCTGTATGTCAAAGTGACGTAGAAATCCCTAACCTAATAAACTTCTTCCTTTCTTGAAAATATGATCTGCTTAATTTACGAATATAAAATATTCCTTTAGTCCAATAAGTCTATGCATGTAAAGGGTGTCCCATCAAAATCTAATCAAGTCAAAATCAAATCAATCCAGCTGAAAGTTTTTGACAACTTCTAAAAAAACAAAATTGACATTTGAAATTTTGAGGTGTTTTCTCAAACAGAGTTTATTCTGAGACACCCTTTATTCGTTTTTCATGTAAATTTGTTTTAAATGTATGTTTAAGTTATTAACCAGTTCCGCAACCTAAGGCTCTTGACCATTATTATGCTATAAAACAGAATCTCTTGATGTCAATAAGCCTCTCTATCAAATCGTAGGCATACACACGATGAAATGAAAAACTCGTCCAGCTCAATATGTGTCCCTATAAAACAACCATTTTTCTTATTACAGCATGTAGTATACGAAATAAAAATAACTGAAGCCTGTGGCTGCTATATTCTCTCAGATAATCATTTTGCCCATAGACCTACTGGCTATATGAAGAATTTGACGTGTCTAGAGATTGTTTAGCTTGAAGACCAACAGCTCCAGCACACTAACTTTATGATATTATTCCCATTTTAGAGGAGATGATTCCTGGACTATGTCTATATCAATTAAGGGTTCTGTTGCCACCACTATCGTCATTATCAGAGCCAGCCAAACATATACAAGCGCATATGAACCTAGCCAAAGACTCCTCTAGCATCGTCATCGTCAGCAATTCCTGGCATCGCATGGCTCTTTAATAGTCTTTAAACTTAAATGCAAGTCATAAAAAACGCCACAAAAGTTGCTCTTGGGGATAAAGAGTGCTGTGTTCGTCTTGGGAATGCACCCTGCCCCATCTAGAAGGATCGCAAAGAGTAAGTTCTCCTGTTTTGCCTCCTTCTGTTTCCTCCTCCTCCAAATCCTATATCTTTTTTCATTCTTTCTCTCTCTTCTTGCCGTTTTCTTCTTCCAATCTTTGGACGATTGCCCGAAGGAACCAAAACAATTTACGCGAATTCCTGTTGCCTGAAACTGCTAACCAGGCGCACATATATGAACCTAACCTTACAACCCAAGTATGTGTGTTCTGGGTTAACAAAATACAGAAGAAAAAAAATACGAAATAATAATAAAAAGTTGGGAAACCAGTCAGGGGGCTCTGTTGTCCATTTCTTATCCTCCTCCTCCTGCTCTTTTATAGTCGCCTTTGAAAATTAGAAAATGAAAACCTTTAGCGAGCCACTAAGGCACTGGGTTCAGTCTCCAGTCTTTAGAGTGTGTTGTTTGGCATCTCCACCCGTAGTCGTAGTTCTCCGTGTTGTTCACCCGCCTTCCTCCATTTTTTAGAAGTTTGTGTTCACATATAGACCTCCATACGAAACCCTTCTTTTCTGAACTGGAAAAGAATCTCAATCCCAATGAAGGTGAAACGATTTTTTCTTCGTTTCTTTCTTCCCTCCTCCGGTATAGCTATACTAATAAGTATGGAACTTGAGTATCGGAGGAGATAGTTAGAGGAATTGATGGACAGACATTTTAACCGCTTAATGATGTTCATTAATTTAAGATTTACATGGAAACTAAATAGTGGGGGAAGGAGGAGTACATTTTGATGAAGTTTGCTTTGATGCCTTGATACTTAATCGACGGATTCCATCAGATTAAAATGAAGATTTACCTATTAAAAGTTTATGTGGGAACTGACTATTTTCGGATTTGATTTTTTAAAACACACATTTTTTTTAAAGATATTTTGAAAAAGAATGCATGCAAGTTTTACTGGAATAATTTCTTAAAAGCCACAAAATCAACCCTGGGACTTTTTTTTCGGATCAAGATCAAGCAATAAACTATAAACTTGGAGCGCTGAACTGTCAATTTTGATTGGAGCCGTAGAGTAAAAAATCAAACGCTACTAACTTCACATTCATTCGTGTGATAATGATAATATGTCATACTGCATTTCTATATCTTAGCTCTCAGCAGATCACGGATCTGTCAAAACAAATCTGTGTTTCTTTTTTAGCTCAGATATTTATGAGAGAGACCGAGCACATTGAGCGAATCACCAAACGAAGCCAACTTCACTCATTTTATTATCAGTAATTTGAACCAAATGACAGTTCAGCGCCAAGTGCGTTTCATAATTATATCGATGGGCTTTGAATCCGTTCAGAGATAAGTTCTGATCGCTCAGATATTTCCCCAGAGCAAAAAAAAAAAACGCCAACAGGCAGAAGGTTTTTGACAGTTCAGTGTCCCAGTGCGTTCAGTAAATAAATCGAAGAGCTCCAGCTCTGTTCGATGTATTCTCAACGACTAACTACATATATGTTACTTTAATAGACTCTTAAGTCACATTTGGTTCAAAGCAAACTGTATTAGCCGTGCTCCGCTTTGGTCTAAATGGAGTCTTTTGAAACTTGACTTTTTAAGTTCACATTTTAATCATAACCCAGATTAAAATGAAGATAATATTGAACTTGCATTTGCACAGTTACTTAGCAACCTTCTTTTAAAGCGTTGCTTTAAATCTTTATTTTTATAACCCAATTAAATTGCAATTCATAATAAATTAATCTACTTATATTGTGTAATAGTTTTTATTTGTCATCTCCTTTTACTTTTGATGATTTTATAACCTTCTTAACGATAAGATTATCCAATAAAACCTATGTACTGACGACTCTATTATAAGTGTTAAAACGTGTTCAAATCATCAATTCCCATTTTATTGTACAACTTTTTTTTTTAATTTATAACTTATATTCTGGAATTGAATTTTTAACTCAAAGTTTATGTTGCTGTTCTACCAGTAACCAATAAAATTCATTATCATCATTTATAGTAAAAATTATAGGAAAAAAAAAAGAACGATTTATTTATTTTTATATATTCCTATAACAGCCTACCAATTAATACCCAGACTCAGAGCCAGGACAAGTTTTTGAAAGATATCTCAACACAAAGTGTCATTCAAGATTTTTTATAATATTTTCAATCATATTATTGCAAAGCAATTAAAAAAAGATTCAATATTTTTAAATTTTATTCGAATTTTCGAACCTGTCCGAAACCAAATTCGCTCAAAACCCACAGATATAAGTTGTTATCGTAATAAGATATAGCGCCACTGTCATTGCCATTGCCACTGTCAGTGACACTACCATTGCCACTGTGTCGTCCCCATGTGCTGTCAGTTAAATATGCAAGTGTATACGTGAGGAAGTAAAATACCAAACTGACAGCTTTGTGCTTCTACACACTCGGACTCGACGAACGCATTCAGAGCCAGACTCCATTAGATAACAATCTAAAACTAAAATGACTTTCTTGTTATAAATAAGTTTGTTTTAAAGTCAAAAGTACTTATGGAAATGTATAAAATACCAAGATTACGGTTTAACATTCAAGTTTCGAGTAAAGTGTCATTTCGTAGAGAAAAACAAAAAAAATACGAATATGGTCACACCATAGCGAAAGGATAGACGATGCTTATCTTGTTAATATCACAATTGAGTAATTTATTTGGTGCAAAAATTTAGGTTAGATTTAAATGAAAAGTGATGCATAATTCAAAGTTAAGAAACTTAATCGATAAGTGCATTTAATAATAAGTTAGAGATGCTTCCTTATAACTTAGTTTGTCCACGGACCACGACAAGTGCGAACATGGAACTAGTATATGGAAGATATTAATTTCACCTTGCCTATAAAGACACATACCTTGTTAGCTGGCTAACTGTTATTATAATAGTTTCACACTTGAGTCAGATTACCGTTATGATTATTTGTATTTAATTTATTATTAAATGTACTCGTATCAACCACCAATGATTATTAAGTGCACTGATTTCTAATTTCCAGGTTTTGTGTTATCTGCGAGTAACATTTTGGCTAATTTTATTGAGCCAACTTGAAAAAAAATATTTGCAAAAGTTAAGTGTAACTATAAGTAGCTACTAAAGTATTCCATAAGTTTAATGTTTTCTTTACGGTAATTTTGATTTTGTGTTTACTAATTCAAGTTTCATTTATGAAAAGGTGGTGGTGTTTGAAGATAGATTTTAGAGGAATTCAGTTCAACATAATTTCGTCTCTGAATTGGAATTCAGTGAGCAAAACATATTCTTCCGTTGTTTTTCCCACATAAGGAAGAAGTTGGAACAGGAAAATGCAATCGGATTATACATAATCAGAGATTATTTATCAAAAAAGAAATAGTGTTGAGGAGATTGCGGAGCCTTGTGGCACACCAGCATTTCTTTATGAATTTCAGTATTAAAGAAGTAGTTGATACTAAAAAGTTTGGTACTTCATAAGCTGATTAATGACTCGTGTTTCTGTGATTAGGTAGAGATTATTTATTTGATCAATTGACAAATAATTGGAGACCTTCTTCACTCTTTATGAGGAGTTCCTCAGGGCAGTTATTAAAAACCACTTTTATTTATCGTGAATAGTTAATAATGTATTTCTCCTTTTGCGCAATAGTATCTAACTATAAATGCATTTAAAAATTATACTATATTTCTTTATTTACTGGTTTGCTTAATCTTAAATTCCATCAAAGACTTATTTTTAGGACTTACTGCACTCCAAGTAAATATTGTATTACAATAGAAGAAAAGTATTTTTCAATTGTTGAATTGAAGGTGGCAAAAACTCTCACACCCATTTCTCCAAGTCAATTAATCACACTCGATAACAAGATCTTTCATTTTCCTTGCCAACGAACGATACTACCATACCATCCACCACTACCATAATACTCGTACCAATATGTCATGGCAAATAAATTAACCAACCATTGCCATATGTCGCGTCTGTCAAAAGATTGATAGCCGGTATGGAACAAGGAAATGTATTTTTATATGATTACCTAAATAATGGGAGTGTGAACTTGAAAAATGGATGCAATGAAATAATTTGTCACCAGCTTTATAAAGAAGGAAAAAAATATAATTGAAATTGCATTACAATGTCATTTGTTTTGTTTGTGTTGTCATGTCAAGATATGAGCTGAAGCACCTGTGGCTATCCTTAAGAGCAGAGCATTTCAGTGCACCATGGAAAAACCCTCGATTAATCAATTGAGTTAGAACAACTGAACTGAATTTGATTAATTTTTTTTTAGAAATTCTTAAGGATAGTACAAAGAATTACTACAGCCTACTGACAGACCTACTTTTGATAAACATTTTAACTATTTTTAAATCATCTTAAAAGTGTCCCAAAATAGTCAAAGGATTTTAGCCTTCTAGAATCAAATTCGAATTTATAAACGATGGAACAAAAAACCATAGCATACAATTCTTCTGACTAACACGCCTTATTTAAAGAAATAAGTTTTTTGAAACATGTCCTAAAATGATCGAAATCTAAAAATAATATCAATGGGACGTAGAAACTGTCAAAACTTGTAGTACTACTAAAAATTATAACCACTCCGAACCAAACCGCCTACAGAAACGCCTTCTTTTGAAAAATACATGATCTTTAAAGTGTCCCAAAATAGACGAAAGATTTTAGTATTCTAGAATTGTATAGAAACATGTTGGGATTGCTTAAATACGAATTTATTAAAGGTTTTAAGAAACCAGAATATACAATTCTCGTTACTGACACGCCTACTTTTGAAAAATAAAAATGTCCCAAAATAAATTTAATGTCGGCAACCCAGACATATAAAGCAATTGGACGTAGAATGGCTCAGGACTATCAAAACTTGCAGTACTAATAAGAGTTATAACCACCCTGGACGGAACCGCCTACGGACACGCCTATTTTTTAAAAATAAACCATCTTAAAGGTTTCTTTAAGGTGTCCCAAAATTGACGAAAGACTTGAATCTTTAAGCAATTGTGTTATTAAAAAGTTCCAACCCTCAAATATAACCAAATTTAACGATTGACAGCTAAGGATTACTAAAAATTGAACTCGCGGTCTAGGTTTGGGACAGAATGATTTATTCAGCATAAAGTTTTACTGATTACCAAAGTAGTTACCATGTCTGTCTATGAGCTCAATTTTCCACAAAATTAAAATAGAATGTCCCAAAGGTGTCACTCTTTTCCGAAGATATTCAACTGTTTAACGGTTAATTTATTATTTAATACAAAAAGATCCATGAATAAATCAAAGAGAGAGAGAGAGAGAGAGAGGAAAAACATTGACGCGCAATTATAATCCTTTCTCCTTATCAATGTTCGTCTTTTTTATTTTTAGCTTTTGAATATGATTTCATAGGAATAGTATTCTTTATTTGTATGTGAATAAATGATGCATATTCCTTATACAGTTTCCAATTTCATATAATGTATCTTTACTCGAATGTACGAGTATCTTATAAGTGACCTCTGTTGATTGGAATGGATATGGATGCTTTCTTTCATCGTTTGAAATCTTCTAACAGGACTTTGCCGAAAGCAATATTT
Source organism: Scaeva pyrastri (assembly GCA_905146935.1). NCBI lineage: Eukaryota > Metazoa > Arthropoda > Insecta > Diptera > Syrphidae > Scaeva > Scaeva pyrastri. Next base: position 8,249,827 of record LR989929.1, on the reverse strand, counting down.
GTCTTAGAGCATTGAATCTATTCTAAAGAAAGAAGATGCGCTTGCAACGACAACTACAACAACAACAACGTCAAATCGACAACCGGCCTTGTCAATATCAATTTCAAAATTCATCGATTACCGAGTGTAATTATTCTACATCGCGCCTTGTGTCAGAAACACGATTCCATATCCCGATCCTGATCCCATCCGTGTCGTCGTCGTCGTAGTCGTCTTCGGTCTTCGATCGTGCGTCGTGTGCCGTCGCTTCAGGCCGGGCCTCAAACTGGAACTATAAATACTACAATCCAAACATTATGGTACGTTGGTACGTTCAAACGTAAGGTGAGTACTAACCATTAAGAAATTGCAGTGGAACATGCTTTTTATGTATAAATTACAATTTGTTGCATCTTTTTGCATTGGCTGCATCCAAACTTAGAAGGAACTTCTTTTGCTGCACAAGTCAAGTGGAAGTGCCAGAGCAAAGTGGCAATGGACTTTTGGGTCGAGTGAAAGACACCACATACTCTCCATGGAATGTTCCAGAACAAATGATCATAAATTATAATGGAAACGAGCTTCAGATGCATCTATCTGCTAGAAGTGTGGATTTAGCTGCAAGTTTCTTCAGATTTTTTTTTTTAAGTATCAAAAGCACCTGTACATAACACCCACAGTCAAGTGAGTCAGTGGGTAAAAGGTATACTTTTCAATCTTTCGACAAAAGTTATCTGACAAGTACGCGGTCGTTTCGTTGTTGGAGATCTTTGTCTGAAATTCAAGTCACAGTGATCATGCTTCTTTATTTAGATGGATCTATTAGTTTCCTGTGGGACATGTTTTTGCATAGATATACTCGTACGAAATGGTACAAGAAAAAATATAGGAGAATTCTTTATCTAAGATCGATCAGGTCCGGATTGAACCATGATGGTAGAGAAATTTAATTCCAATTTTAAGGTCATGAATCGATTGTGGAACAGGCCTTATCATACAAGTGGATCCCATAGAATAAAAGGTCTAAAGATATTAAGCAGGTGTCCCTCAAAGTGGTCATTTAGGGCCAGTACTGTTTATTTTGGTAAATGGCAGGGTAGCATTGTTGGGCCTCCTTTTTTCAAACTGTTCAGATAAGACTCAGACAATATTTCATATTTTAGATCCAAAAACACGAAGGTCTCCAAAAAATACAAAATATCCCAAATAAATTCCCTCTTCCATTCTATAAATCAAAATAAAACCAACAAATGCTTATCTCATGGCAGCATATTTATGGATGCATCTACGTCATATGGTCTTATTTCCGTTAGGAATTATGGAATTTCTATTATAGTAGTTCTTTAATTTACCATTCAACTTCCAGTTGTGTTTTTTTTTTTTTTTTTTGTTCCTCATGTTTCCATCACTGAACTTGAACGATCTTACACGCGTCATTCCCCAAGGCAATTATCTAAAAATTATCTCTTAACCAAGTCACCTCTGTGCGGCACGGCACAGCGCGGTGCCGCTTCGACTCGCCATAGCCATAGTCTGTACTGCTGATTCATTGGGCCTAATCCAATCGGGCCTAAGATCAACTTACTTCCTGATTTACTTCCAATGGTGTGTTGGCCACGCCATGTTACAGACTACAATGTATCTGAGTTCTCTTCTAGCACCCGAAATCCAGTTTCCGTATCTAAGAGTACATAGACGTTCTTCGGACGTGGTCTGAAAAGTCGGTGGCGAACACTTGTGTTCCGAGGAACATTTTTTTTTCAACCATCATGCGGTTAAATCACAGCTAACAAGGTTAAAAATTTATTACCCCAATGGCTGTTTGGTGGGTTAAGTGCCAAACGAACTCGGTGCCAGAGTATAACTATTCCCAACATCAGCGTCCAACATCAGCACCAGCAACAGAGTTACTCAGCTTGGAACGGGCAACATTGCGCGCTAAACGAATTGTCACCGGCTGCGTCAGTTTTGGCCGCTCGCAACGTTGGCCTAGTCATGAATTCGAGTACGAGTACAGAGCCAGGCGTTAATAATTTCCATCATAGTACGCAAAAAAAATATATGGCTGATTGGTGGATCTCGTGCCATCGCCGGAACATGAGCATCGATTAATCATCTTCCATTTTGAGAGGTTTGGCGGTCTCTGGAAATTGGACTTTTCTTTGATTCTTCTTCGAATAGATTTGATTTGAAACATGTGCAACGCGCCTCTGATGATGTCGCCCAAGATTTTCACGAACAAGGCGGGCGCATTGAGAAGCGAAAAAAGTCATCTAGTTTCATGCTAATTATCTGGACACGATGCATCTCGACGAGGAAGTTATTTTTTCAATGGGAAAAAAATTGATTTACAATTTTGATTCAATGATCTAGATTAATAGGCAATTTATTTTGATTGGTTTTACAGTTGTCGTCCACAAGCTTGTCACATGGCGGGGGACAAATTTAACTCAACTCAAGACCAATCAATAAATTGAACAAATTTGGTGAAATAACTTGTGATAAGTTGTCTCGGTCAGCGAGGCAATTTATACCAAGAGTAACCGACACTAATCCGGACTTAATTGAATCTTTGGTTTGGTATAATTAAAATTAATGTGTGAGGCTTTTTGTACAACATTTTGTTAAATGTCCATCGATTTGTCTGACATTTCTTGAGAATGACTTAAGAAGATTTCGTCTTATAAGAGAAAGGGGGGGGGGGAATATTTATAGAGACGTCTTTTGTGTGTTTCGAGATATTAATTAAAAATTCGAAATTTTGAGGTTATTGATGGTGTTTTTGTGGGAATATTTTGAGATTACGTTAAAGATTCTATATTTATAAACATGGATTAAATAATGAACAATGGGTGGCAAAGTGCATGTAAGAGACATAAAACTTGAATATGATTAACATAAGTTGAAGTCTTCCTAAGCCAATTGAAGATGGCACAAAATGTCTTGTTCCAAGTTTAATATACGTAAATTTAACCCACCAAAAAAAAACATCCAATATTCCGTTTCCAATCCAAGGTTATTTAGCTTAAAACCCGTTCAATGATTCAATGACCCAGAGCCAAAGAGTAATTTCAGAATTTTTTTTATCATTTTTGTCAATTTGATGAGGTGCAAGTTTTTTTTTTTCTTCAATTTTTGGTGTTGTTTTTTTACTTTTGGTATTTACTCGTTTGACCAAAATTTTTGGTCACAAAACAACTTTGAAATACAAAACAAAATTTTAAGTGCCCTGAAGTGACCGAAACAAACAACCCCGTTGAAGAAGGGGAGTAGAGTAAAAATTGGGGAGATCAATGGAGTCACACAAGACACAATAATTATTATAAAAAGAGGACTTTCAGCTTTTGATTGTCTGACGATGATAGCTTTTTTGGTGAGTTTATGTAAACAGTGTTGCCAATTGTACTGAATTTGATACTATTTTTTATTATTTATCTTCTATTTGATTTGTACATATGTACATACCTAGAATGAGAATTCTTCGTATAAATTGAAGTTTTTCTGTCCCAAAATTTTCAGAATCAAATTGTGGAACATATTACTGAGATATTATTCGATTTATATGAAAATTAAAGTTCTTTACGATTTTTAGTCAGACAACGGATGTTGGCCACATATTTGGGACACTAAACGCTAAATTTTCTTACTTCGTCCTCCTTGTTTTTTTTTAAATTTCAAATATTTTGGAATGGTTTTGTATCACTTCAAGTGTCTTATGTCCCAAAATTTTTAGGGCAAAGGAAATAGAAGTTTACTAAGATATTGTTAATCCAAAGTTTCCATGATTTTTGTTCAGACTTCATGTGTCCTAAATCCTAGGAACACTTGCGTAAGGGACAACAAATGTTCTTACATAGGACTCTTAACTTCTCGTGTTATAAACATTCTGGATAAAAGTTGCATTGCATTATTTTTATTTTAACGTGTCCCAAAATTTAAAGGTTAAAATATAGAAGTTGTACATATTGATGAGATGATATTCTTGGATATGAGCTGTTTTCAGCATTTTTTTTCAGAATTTATCTGTCCCAAAACAAATATTCACTTTCGTTAAACACATATTTCTGACACTTAACGCTAAATTCAGAATTAGTTTAAGCTACTTCCTTTTTTCTAAGAATTTGAAATATTTGGAATAGAGAAGCTTCGCATAATTTCTAGTTTGTGTGTCCCAAAACTGTCCCAAGATTCTCTCAAAATAAGAACAAATTACGCATGGAACAAAATTATCTCAACATGTAACTAAGCACTGATCCGTTGTTCTCTCTTAAAGTGGCAACACTGAGTGGTGACTTCATTTTTGCGCTGCGTGTTTTGCGCCTCATAACTCAATAGTTAACCTATAGCCGTAAAGAAATCAAAAGTTTTTTTTTTATTTGATTTTTTATTGTTTCTTTTTTTAAGACTTTAGTAGCACTGAAATTGTTGGTAGCACTTTAGACTGATGTCGCTTATTATTTTTTTTTTTTCATTTCGACAGGAAACTTTAATAAGAGTATATTCTCATGGGAATGTTTTTTTTTTGAAGATTTGATCTTTTTTGTATTTTTTTTTTTTAATTTTTTACTTTTAAAAAGAACGTACATACCTACCAAGCTCGTTTACTTTTGTGAATTGCGGCTAATTAAAATCGCTTCAAGTCTATAGCTGGATTTTTTGTAGATTCATTTGTTATTATTTTTTTGTTATGGTTAAGAACTTTTAAGTCAAGATGATGTAACCTTTTACTAAGATCGTGTTAAAGAAACATCAGAGAAAAAAAAAATGAAATCATCAAGAGGTGCTGGCTGGAAGTGCTGTAGGGTGTTGAAGTTGATTGTTTCTTTTTTTTTATTTTTGGTAATTTTTAATTTTTTGTCTGTCGGAATAGCTAGGTACTCAAATGGGGGTTAAACTTGAAGTATTACTTCATGGGGCTTTAAGATTTAATTTGGCGGAAAACAAAAGCCAATCAGATATAATACGATTTAAGAATTCTAAGTTTAAAATTTACGGGTAATTTTTACATTTAACTCTGATGTTGAAGCATACGAATGATATTTAAATAAAATGTAATTGTGGCAGAATAAAAAGAAAAATTACGATAATTTTTTGAAGTAAATATTCTTTTGAAATTATTTTAAGTTTCTTTTTTTTTCTTGAAAAGCTGAAATCTCTCCGAATATCGACATCTGACGTTTGACAGTTGATGGCTGTCATGTTGTTGAAACTTCATTTCTGTCAAATTGTTAAATTACCATTGTTACCCAAAAATCACTTTGCACAAAAATCTGCTTCTGTTCTTTATTTACATTTTAGTGATCGAACTGTCATCGATAAATTTAATATTTTTTATAGAAAAACAAAAAACGTTATTTTCTTCCCGATTACTCAAATTCTTTAAATTGTAATTTAATCTCATTTTATAAATTCAAATCCCATAAGTTGTAAACATCGAAATCAAAACATATAAATCAGAAAGAACAATGTAGTAGACTGCGTTGCATGTGGGAGTAAATTATACTTAATCACTTAAATACAATTTTTTACAATTTGTATACAAAATAAATATTTTAATGTTTTCCTTTTTTTTATAACAAAAAAATATTATTCATTCTTTAATTCAATCAATCGCTGATTTCAATTATAAATCACTAAGTATGAGATAATAACTAAGGTGTGAAACTGAACTCGATATAATGCACCCATTACAATATTTTATACAATGCAAAAAAAAAAAAAACTAACAAAAAGTTATTAATTCAATTAAAATTCAATTCATGGTGGCAACTTGTCTAGAATTGATTGACTGGATTTTGTTTAGAAAAAAAAAAACATGTTTCTATAATGATACATTAAAAATTAATATTAAAACCTGTCTCGAGAATAATCTCAAAACATGTGCAACTTTGAAGAGGAAAAAAAAAATAAATAAGAGTATATATTATAAATAATAAACTTCTTTTCAATTATTTTTATTGACTTCGTCTTTAATTTATTCTTTGAAATAAGCTAAAAGGTTTTTGAAGTGAAGTATTATATTAAAAATAATAATTCTTAACAATTAATTTATTAATTTATATTTTATTTTAATTCCCCGATTGAGACTTCTGATAGAAAAAATATTTATCACAATGTATTGCAATTTAAGAATAACTTTGTAAATTTTCAAAACACTTAATATTTTATTGAAAATGATAATCGAATGAGAAATAAATTGCAGTTCTAAATCTAAATGTATTATAAATTAATCATATTAAAAAAATCGGGTAACAAAACCACAAATTTTTATTTGGAATTCAATTCTTTTCTCATAACTTCCAATCAGCGGAGGGAAATAACTTCACACTTAAAGTTTCGTCTGTGTTATTGGAAAATAATTTCACTTTCTTCAACCTTTATTAAGAAACACCAAAATACAAGAAGCTTAATGTGGACTTCTGACTTTCTTCGGTGAGTTGCCCATAATTGACTTAAAAATACACAGTGAATTTTTGGCTTGTGGACTTAAGACCCTTCAACTGATTCAGAGATAAATTTTAATAGTAAGTTGGATACAAAATTTTTTTGCTAGAAAAAACCAAGTAGGACCTAAGTTAAAGTTGCTTCTGAAAATCAAATCAAGCATAAATTAGGGCCCAATTATCATGTGAGACTATTCGATCACTTAGAAACATCTTCTTGTGAGATGCCCTGCCCATCATGCCCTTGAAACTCTTCAATTTGGCATGAATTGTTACGTACTAAGCTCCACGGTCTTGTTGAAAGTACATTCCGTTGGAGTCTACAGCATCCAATTCAGGATAACAAACCCATATCAAAAAGTGATTTTTTTGGAATAAACCAATGGGACCCGAATCTGATGATCCCAAAACCTTTTTGTTAGAATCTCAGCAACGGTTCTAACCAAAAGGTCTTCAGGACCAGTTTGTCGTCAACTAAACACGATCAATGGTATTTATGTATGGAATCAGGATTAAGTCATTAAATCCACCTTAGTACGTTACAGACAATTTGACATCTGTTACCCAAAACAACATAGCTGCTATCAACTGTCAAAGATTGGAGGTCCGCTTAACATAAGTCTTTATAAACTATGTGGCTTAACAATGTTGGGAACTAAGAACTTGTAATTTACGCAATAAAATCATTCCTCGATGTTCCTCAATCTTTAAAGCTTAGAAGCACTTTTTTCCGTGACTCCTCGGATTTTCAAAGTCGGTTGGTGTTATCTAACTGGAAAAAGGGCCTCAACTACTCCTTATCGCAGTTTTGGATATCAAATTCTTTTGACAGCCTACCTCCATGTAAGACGGACCAATTTCAAGACCCATCACTTTTATATTAGCAATCAGTTTACGCTGTCAAAAGCCTTCTCAAAATCAATGAACAGCAAGCGAAGTGTTGATCGGTATTCGACGCACTGTTCATTGTTCAATTATGATTCTCAAGGTCTTGTTGTTATCAGCACACTTTTTTAGATCTTTAAGTTAGCTTTAGGCTGGAACTAATCACCGAAAGTTTTAAGTTAAATTCAATCCAATTTCATTTGGTCAAATTTTGTTTCTAAAAAAAAAGTTTGTTCTTTTGAATCTCATTTCGTAAAAAAAACTTTTTGGAAGTTTTGTCATTTTTCAAATTTGATCTTCTAAGAATTCTCAAGTTTCGTGAGATTAATCTTCTTGTGACTTTTAACAGGAAAGTATCTTCTTCCAAATCATGTGCCTTTTTTTTACAAAAGAAAATAATAACTAACTTTATTTTTTTCTATGAGTAGGCATATTCCATTTGATATTCAACTTGGAAGATTTATGATTTCTTGAAAGACTTGATAGCTTCTTAATTGCTTGCGAGTTAGGCCTAGCATTGACGTCTATAACGTTTGTTGGCAGAATAATAGAAGCAATTTCCCGCCAAAAGCTAGGAGTACGAGTTTAAAGCTATAGTTTTTGTTAGCAGTTAGCAGTTGGAACGGTGGATAGGTTTAATTTTTTTTTTTTTTTTGGCTAACAACCCCAACCAAGGCCAAGGTTGCCATTTTGTCGGTTATTTAAATTGTGTGTGCTTTGTCGAAATTAAAATTAATTGCTAACCAAGAAACGTGCATATTTTTGTTTGGGTTGGGTTCGGAATATATGAGTTTTGGTTTAAGCCAATATTTGAAAATCTACAGTGCGTGCAAGTACGTGTGTGATTTTTTTTTTTTTGAATCTACGGTTAAATGCGTGCGAATTATGTTATCAAAAGTTAAACCAACTTTTTTGTCTGTTAATTTAATTTGTACTTCAATATAAGAGTCATGATGTGCAAATTTGGTAGTGTTTTTGTTGTTCTATAAAATCAGTATAAATTAATTTGATTTTCTTTTTTTTTTTATTTGGGTTATTTTAAGTCTGGCTTGGTATTAAAATAAACATATGTGGCCATGTGTTCACATAAGAGAGGTGAGTAATTAAAGGCGGAAGTTTAAAATGTTCAATTGTTGATAGCATAATTATGTACGTGGGAACGTGATAGTTTTATTCATTTGCTCGTACATATACTTTCAATCACTGAGTATAAAAATAATGAATGTATCGATTTCTAGTGAATCAAAAGTTGATTGGAATTAATTAATTGTAAGCAAACTGTTATGGGCGTTTTTTTTTTTTTTTTGTTAAGAAATCAAGAAGAAATCAAATGTAAGTTTAATAGAACATTTCACTTTTTATAAGTTTATAACAAAAATCAATTGAATTCTTTGAATATGGTTCGAGAAATAATAAAGATTGATTTTAAAATACACTACGCAGCACAAAATAACAAAATCAACTTAGAATGGAAACAGACGCTGAGCAAGAATGGTACACTGGGCGTATGAGTAATTTTTGTATTTTTATTTCAATCTTTTTTACTGTTTATGGCTTTATTTTTCTTGTTGATTGAATATTTAAAGTTTATACTTTTAACTGTCTTTTTTTGAAAAATAGGTAAGCTCAGTGAACAAGTGAAGACTCTACCAAGAAGTTCGTAGCCCTTGGAGCCGATGGTATATCACTAGACTGATTCAACATGGTCAGCCAACTTTACATCGATCAATTTAAGAAATAATACACATATGATCAAATCAATATAAAGTAATAAAGAAAAGCCAGAAGACTGTCAAAAAGGTATCACATGCCCCATGCACAAAAATGAATGTGTCGAATTTTTGTTGGCTGAAAATATCACTGCTGGCTTTACACTAAGACAGGTGACTAAATAATGTCTAATGTCTATAACTTAGTAACCCAACTTCCATCAATTTAAAGCCTTTAAGGTCGTCTTCTAGAATTCACATCTTGTGAAAATTGACAAAACTATTGACTATGGAAATTAACCAGGAAAAGCCAAGTTAAAATTGTCAGATCGATCAACATCTATAATGGACTCCGGAAATGAGGTGATCAAGTCTATCTCTTTTTCAACCATGGGCATGGGCTGGAAAAAGCAATCTAAGACTTTGGCAACAAGAGAGAACATAGTTACAAGGTCCAACCAGATACTGGAATACGCAGATTCTATCGACATTATTGGAAGAATCCAGCAAGCTGCATACGATTCCTTCATCCAAATATCGGTATTTATGTTTTACTGTCACTGTAGTCTTTACAGCAACTCTTCAACTCCTCTTGGAACATAGAAAAACAACAGATTGCCAATTTGGACATTGGATTCTTCTGAGGCGATAAATTACACGTTTCATTATTTGCCAAAAATCCTTACTTCATTTGCCTGTCTCAGTTTTACCCTTCAAGTTAGAGTGAGACGAAATGATGGTATACGTCAATCTAAATATCACCATCTTTTACTTCACAAATGTCACAAAATACATAATTGACATCTGACGCCATTTGCAAAAATGAAAGCATCTCTTAGGGTATACTTATGACTTTTGAACCGCGTTAACTTTTTGAAGTTCCTGTTTTTCATTCTCAATCTTACTACACATTCCATTTAAAACGAAATGAGTTCATAAGGCATGACCACTGGATTTGGATGTGTCACATTTTGATTTCATCGAATTTATGAATAATCGATACCCATACGAGTACCTACTTACATCAGGATGAATCATTTCCCATTCGTCCTAAGTCTTTAAGTGTAAGTGTAAATGTAATCCGTCTTAATGTTGTGGTTGTCTTGTTTGAAGCTCCATCCGGCTAACCTGGCTACTATATCGGTCTACAACACACCTACATACGTTTATAACGTTTAGTATGAGTATGTGTCTACCAAAATTCTTCTTTTTGTTGTTGCTGTTGTTGTTTTTGTTTTTGTTTTTAACGCCGCAATGAAAACAAAATCGAATTCGTTTTTCGTTTTTTCGTTTTTCTCCCGACAAACGGAATGAGTGAGTGGGAATGGGAATAAAGAAAAAAAACCCTTTCCATTAAAGATACATATAGATTACGGTAAATAAACAAAAGTGATCGATTCACCTTTTTGTAAGAGTATGTGTTTGTGTGTTCTGTGTTGTATCCTCCCTCCCTCTTCGTAAACAGTTTTTTTTTTTTTCTTGTAGTCTTTTGCCCTGCTTCTTCGTTCTTGAGATGACCTCAGAAGGAGACACACAATGCAAACACACAAAAATCCGTCTGCCCACCTACCAAAGACTTGAGCTTGGGACTTGAGATAAGTTGTGTTGTCTTGTTGTACCTGCATGAGATGGATCTTTTTGGCGTCGTCGTCGCTGTCGTTGTCTGACGGTCGTAGTCGCGGCCACCGCCGCAGTCGTCATTGTTAGCTGTGAAGGTGCGACAGAGTGGAGGTGGAGAAAAAAGGTGGATTATGGTAAGTGATTGTTGTTGACTTCCATTATAGTGCCTCGTTGGGATTTTTTTTTTTTTTTGCTTTGCTTTTTTTGGGTTGAGGAGGCTGGACCGGGTAACGATTCCACGCGGGCATAGCGGTGAGTTTAAAACGAAATTCTTACGTCTTGAATACAAAGTTTTCGGATTCAAAACAAAATACTGTTTTGGATATAAAAAAAATGGTTCTTTATTGTGGCAGCCACTTTGCGAGAAACATTATATACTTAGGTGGGTATTGTTAGTACGTAGGCATTTAGCCAATATCGATTGTGTATCTTGTTACGTACGTAACACCCAATAGACACATATTCTTAGGAATTTATTGATTGTATTGACGTTTGTTTTTTTTTTTGAATAAACGGGATTTTGAGTGATACGACAAAATAATCTTGATTAGAAACTGGTATAGGTTAATTTGAACAGATGAATTAATTTATTGATTCAAATCAAGTTTTAGCAAATTTAAGGAAATATTATTTTAATTAAGTAGACTTTAACATTTGGAAATAATTTATTGAAAAAAAAATAACAATTAAAGACGATAAAGGGGTTTTTTTGAAAACAGTAATGTAGTTCAACATGGAATAGTTTGACAGCATCTAATTGGTGAGTCCAAATTTCATACCTGGTCAAAACATATTGGACTAAAAGTTGCCAATAGTAATTCAACACCTTTTATGGGCTTTCAATTTACATTTAAGTAAATTTTCTAATTTCACAGAACTTTATAAAAAATCAAATATATTTTCAGGTTACAAATAAAAATGTAAAAATGGTGGCTAATAAGGGAGACCTAGTGACACTTTTTCCAGACTCGTCTTGGTATCGCCAAAACCAAAATATGACAGTCTCCTTTTTGTATCGGTTTCAGTTTTCTTTTCGTGGATAGCTCAATTTGAAGACTCGGATCACCTGTCTTGTCTCTACTTGACTCGAGTTTTGGAGCAATAGATCTATAGTTGTTTCCTGAAACTTAAACCGTTTTTGTAATCCATCAAAGTCATAATTGAATACTAATTACGATTTTGCTTCATAAAAGTATTCTACTTGACGTCAAGAAAGCAAAAAAATGATTACACAAAAAGTTAAAAAAAGTTGATGTGCAAAACGTCAAAAAACAGTGGAATGCATACCTATGTGGATTGTGAAATGAATTTAGTACAGAGTACATGATGTGAACTAAGGCAAATTACATCACACTTTTAATGACAGCTAATGATGGTTTCAGAAGTAGTGCTTGGTAAATGAAGCACTAGATGCATATCCACCTTAATGTTTTATGAATTCAAATTTACCGTTTTTGTCACTGAATCCATCTAAGAGTACCTCACGGATTTACATATGAAAGTGTTCTTCTGACCGATCCAATGCTCACAAAACTACGAACTATGGTTTTTGAACTATAAAACAATCAATGACACCACAGTCACAGAAAAGACACTCTTTGACATCGTCATAATCCTTTTTGTCATATGCTTTATTTTGGAGCGATAGTTTAAGTTCAGCCTTAAGTTAAATTTGATAATAATAATAAGATAAAAAGATACAAGGATTGTTGTTAACCTCAAACTCTCTTTAAACGTTTTCTAATTGTTCGCACTATGTTCGAATAGCGTTGCCAGATCAAAATTGTAAGTCAAGATTGGTGATTGCATTTTCTCACCTAAAAAACATTAGGCAAATTTGAACTAAACGCATTTAAAGTTTAATTAGGGATTTTTTAAACATACATTTTCGCAATATTGAATAGAATTGAATAACTCATAGCTTTGCACTCGTTAATAGGTGAAGCTTCTTCTAATGAATATGAAAGGATATTATTAATTAAAAAAAAAATTAGGAACCTAATATTCTTTTAGTCAGTCACCATTTCATCTAAAATCAAAATTAATTACCGATTTGACATTTGGTTGACCTGTTTGTTTATCTAGCTGTCATCTCAGATGTTGCTGTCAGAGGCATTCGAAAATAGATGGGCTCGTTGAATGTACTGCTTAATAACTCGTTTACACATGGTTCGAACTGCAGTTGACAAAAAAGTTCAGATGTATACATATTAAATTTATTGAATCCAGTCAAAAAACAGTCAGTTGAATTTGTACATCATTTCCAGCTTACAACTAACAATAAAATTTAACAAATTAAAACTGGCAAGACTGATGTTGAATATTTTTCAATAGTACCTTATCAAAATTTCTCTAGTTGTAGAAAAGGCCAGTTGGTTATTATATTGAAATATTTAATTAAGGATCAAAAGTGGGTTAATGCTTATTGTCTGTCTCCTAGATCAAACCAAAACTATTAAAAATTTCTTAAGATTTATTTTGTGTCCAAAAAGATAAAGCTAGAAAACATATCACAAAACTTTTCCTCGAATCAGTCGAAACCGGAATCATTTTATTAAAATTCTTTGGAATCCTTTTATTTTCAAAAATAAATTACCTAAGCAATAAAGATACCACCAACAAATAAATCTACAACCAGTTGTTTTTATTTTTCTACTTCAATAAACTTTATTTTTGCAAAAATGTATATAATATAGTTTTTTTTTAAGAGTATAGATACTTTGTACCTCTATACCTGCTTATGAACTCCTCACACATTCAACATTTTTTTTCATATGCTTGTTGAATTGGTAACCAGGTATAGGTCAATAAATCTGAATTCATTCATGAATTATGCAAAAACCGTTTGTTGCACATGAAACCGACATTAAAGTGTCAAAAACAAAAATAAAAACACAAAACACAAAACACCAACCAAAACAAAACATCGCAGCCGGCTTTAAGACCAAGACCAAGACCGAGACCAAAACCAAGACCAAGTCCAAAAGCGAAGACCAAGAAACTATTAAACATAAATAGATGACGCTACCGCGATTGTCACGACTACAACAACAACGACAACAAACTTTATACGATATGAAGCAAGGTAGCAAAAAAAAAAAAATGGCTATAAAATCCATTCGGTTCAAAACATACATAAATATAATAATTTTTTTATTTTTATCTTTTTGTCATAATAAAAATATTTCGTCGTCTTTAAAATAGACTACGAGTGTATATTCTGGCCGAACCGGCCCGAACCGCCTTGTGCACTTGGGGCTTATTGGAGGCAACTAGTTTAAGCTCCAATTTCACATTAATCACGCGGTAACTCGTTTTCGTCAGCGACCCGGAGCGGAGCGATATGTTGATGTTGATGGTGTTGAGAGGGTGGGCGGGTGGTCGGGGAAGGGGGTGTGTGGTATCGCGTGCACACGTTTTGAAGTGCGAAACTCATAGATTTATCTGCCTGCCATCTACCTTTCGGTTGGTTACGTAGGTACCTCTTAACCGTTATACGAGTAGACTGCGCGATACACAATTAACAAAGCACTGTTGAAAATATTTTGCGAATTAGAGGCAATTAAAATTTGCGACTTAGTCAAGCGCAAATGCAAAGCTTTTGAGATCACCTTAAGTTGGTCATTGTCTGAAAATTGAAATTGAAAAAAAAAAAACAAGATCAAGCATTAGGGACCGGGCCCGGACTACCTACTAGTGCAGTGCAGCTTATTGCGATCCGCGTTATATTTGAAGTCGCTTTGCAACGAAAATGCTGCATTGCGCGCTGCGAGCGCATTGTAACCGTTTTCGTGCGGCCAATGACGACCACGTTTACGACGACGACGACGAAGACCGAGACCAATGAACAGAGTTACGACCACGACCACGACGACCGACGCGACGATCGGCGGTTGGTGACGGCAGTGGTGTGTTTCATATATGTTTCGCGTTCAGTGTACGAGTTGTTGTTGTATTGTGGCGTTGCATTGAGAAATGCACGCTACCAAGGGCGATCGTGCGATTAATGTGGCCTTGACCGTTTGCCCGTTTGGTTTGGAGATTGATGTATAATGACTGCAAGGCAAAAGTAAAGTAATGGCCGTGTGATCTTTATATGGGACACATAACTGTTGTCGTGAGAATTAATGATATCGAAATGTGTGGTGTTTCACTTGGGATATTAAATTGGTATAAGATTTATATTTCTGTGCACTTTATAAAATTCTTTCTTGGAATTTTGTACTGTCATTTTTATTTGGGGGAACTTTTAAGAAATGATTTTGATTTGGTTTGAATTAAGATTCAGTGGGTTGACTTTGACCAAAAATTAGTCACTGATAAAGGACACAGAACTCGGTTAGTTAAAAATGGAGGAGCATCTGAAATCATATAACGACACCAGTGCAGAAATCAAACGGAGAATAACTGTCTTGCAAATCCCTGCTTCTTTGGATTTAGAATAAGACAATTAAAAAGGAAAGTCCTCTGCTGAGAAGCTAAAGTGGGCCTTTAATAGACGCTCATCATCTTGGATCTTGGATGAAAGTGTCTTGGAATTCTTCGAGAGGAAAATTCGTCGGGTGATTTTTCTGTTTGCATAGATGGACAGTGGAGTGATTCAACCACGAACTGTACTGTGATTTGGTCAAAAGAGTCAAGTCCACCGACTTAGATGGATCGATCATGTAGGCCGAATGAACACCAACCAACGCTCCGACCCGGAGAGTCTTCGAATCGAATCCCAAGGGACGGAAGGTGCAGTAGAGTAAGACTGCGGCTGAGGTGGTGCATGCAGATGTGAGAGGACCTCACCCAACTAGACGTATATGACTGAAGACAGCTAGCGAGCGTCAGAGCTGGCTAGAGATGCATCTGAGTTGATGCTACCTAAGGGCTGTGAGTGCTGACATGAAGTTATGCCTTTTGACGACCTAAAGAGCCTTGGCAGACTCTGGCTCTATGGCCACTTACGTGAAGCATCTGATATTGTGCCAACTTCATGGTCTGGATGAAGAATTCATATCAACCTGCAGGCCAGTATCTGATGGTTCCTTTATTAATAAAAAAAAAATCAGGTAAAAAATCAAGATAGACCATCCCCTTGTTAGAGTCCATTATAAATGCTGATAGGTTTGGATATCTTGTTACATTGGTCATGGTCAACCTACATAATTGTGTTAATTTATGTGGGATGACGAATTCTTATGCCCTGACTATGCTATCACAGGCGGCCTTAAAGTCCACAGAAAGATAGTAGGTTAGGATGTTAGGTTCTTGACATTTTTCCATATCGCCTGCCTGAGGGTCTTTTATCTCTGACTAATTACTTTATGTCAAATAGTTCCGCTATACTATCTAATCAATTAATATCCAGTTAATCCAATCGAAAATTATTCTCAACCAATTCATAAAACAAAGATTTTATTTTAATCGTGCTTAATTATCTCTAATCACGCATTTCTTTTTTTTTTATTTGAGCGTGAATTTTTCCAATTAATAAATTGTGTGCCCCCAATTTAATAATATTTTTTTTTAATATTTTTCTTTTAAGAAAGCTCACACATTCCAAAACAAAATATGAATATGGATTTTAAAATTCTTATGAAAAATCATTTTCAAATATTTATTTTTTATAACATTAAAGTTTTGTTTCTTCATTCAAATTTACATGGCCATGACTAATTAAATCATTTATAATACTTTTTTTTGTTGTTGGTTGCATTCTAACTTTGACATCATACTTTATTGAAACGCTCGTCTTTCAGTAAGTTAAGATTTCAATTCCATAACTGCTGATTTTATATTCGGTTTTTTTTTAAAGGAACATTAAAAATATAATAATTCTACAAAATTAATTTCCCGATTAGGGACTAATAATCAAATGAAGATTAATTTGATTTTCGATATAATAAACACATTGTCATTAGTCATAGTACTTAAGATAAAACAAAAAAAAATTATAATAATATTCTTTGGATTTTTTCAACAATTTTTTACAACTTTCTGATTAATCACCACGAATTCTATGAGAAATAAAGCCATCAGAGTCAAATAAAACAGAATTTAATCTCTATAGTCATGAATGATTTAAATGATATAAAATTATGTCTTTGTTTCGATGATAGATATTATGTTAATTTAAGACTATTAAAAGTTTAAGAAATTTTTTAATTCAAGAAAGGTTATATGTGATTGGTTGGAATTAACTTTGAGAGGTGCATTAAGATGATAAAAGATCATTATACCACTAATAGAGTACTGAAGGAATTAATATGGGGTGTCACAAGGTTAATGTGGCATTTAAAGTGTAAACTTGTATGTATTTTATTCTATAAACTGAAATTATAGTATTTTGAAAACACAAATATTTTGAACTAAAAGCATTTTTTTAAAGTTGAGTTTGGCAATTTTTTAATTATAAACTATTTAAAAAAAAAAATTTCTTTTATTTAACTTAACACCCTTTTAACTACATTATCCTATCAAAAATGGACAAGAGGTTAACTGAGGCGTATACTTACTTTTTTACAACTAACAAATTTTCTTACATTTTTCTTTGTACATATTTTTTTTATTTTTTACATCATATACGGATACAAACTTTCAATGTCTCCTAGTTTATTTAAATCTTCAACTTAAAAATCTTTAATAAAAAAAATTAAAATTAAAATGAGGACATATCGTTGTCATCCAGCAATCGCTTCACAATATAGTAAACCAATAAAACAAAACATCCACACTTCTCTCTGTATGCATTTATTCATTTGAAGTGCATTAAAATGTCAGTAACTCTTTAATAGAAAAGCCACTTATAAAAAAAAAACTCATACGTCTTGACATACTCTTGTCATCAAGTGCTACAGTGCGTCAAGTTAGTTGCAAGAGGCACACGTTCACATTTTAATTGGTTTTATGTTTTTTCTTTTATTTTTTTTTATTTTAGTTTTTTACTTAACACAAATTTTATTTACCTTTCAGTTGATTGTCAACGATGACTTTTTATGATTTGTTTTTCTTTATTTTATTTTATTTTTTTTATTATTAAGTCATCTTCATTGTTTTGTATACTACTCTCTGTCATATCAAGAATGTTAATATGAGTTTTTTTTATATGTATTTAAGTATCTATATAAATAATATGTGGTGAATCAGTAGGTAAACAATAAAACAAACAGCAAATGAATAAACAAAAAATAATAAAAAAAAAAAAACTGAACGTCATAGGTAACGGTATTTGTTAAGTATATTTTTTTTATTATTATGTATTATTATTTATTTTTTAACTACACAGACACACGCAAACTTGGTCAGGGATTCATGACGAATAAAAAAATGAACAA
Organism: Scaeva pyrastri; assembly: GCA_905146935.1. Lineage (NCBI taxonomy): Eukaryota > Metazoa > Arthropoda > Insecta > Diptera > Syrphidae > Scaeva > Scaeva pyrastri. The sequence goes on along the minus strand of LR989929.1, from coordinate 8,231,869 downwards.
AAAAAACAATAAAATAAATATATGAAAAAAACAACAACTACCGACGACGACGAAAGAATGCTGTTTCTCTCAAGAGAACAACTTATCAATTGTGGAGTTAAGGTTGTTGTTGTAATTTTTTTTTAATTTTTTTTTTTTGCACAGAAGATTCACTTGTGCGTTGATCTTTCAATTCAATAAACGAATCTTAGTAATAAAGAGTATAATGAAATTGAAAATGATGCCAAATTGCATAGCAATGTAAAATTGGTTTGTGTTATACTCGTTCTATTTATTTTTAGGTTTTTCACAAGTAAACATGTTATTTTTGAGTTTAAATAACTTAAGACATTCAGTTTAAATGATCAGATTAATCGTTAAAAAAAAGATTGTTAAAAGCAACAATAACTCTGAGAAATGAGATGAGAATCTAAAATAAAGTTTGTACCTCAGCTCTTTTGTTTTTCTCAAATGGGAAATATCGAAGTAGGTTTGAAATTTTGTATAGTTTTAACTGTTGTTAAGAATAATGTTTCAAATTATTCTGAATTAAGTAATAATCTTATACGATGTTCTCATTTCAGAAAAACGAAAGAGCTGATCTACAAACTTCATTATACTATAAGGAACTATTAGCAATTCCTCTGATTCATTGAATTGTTTCGTTTTTACTTTGAAATCTATTTTAAATACACGACAATTCTACATGATTCATGCAAAAAGAAGTAACATTATAATGAAGTTTGAACCTCAGCTCTTTTGTTTCTGTTAGTGTTTCAAATCATTCAAGCAGGAAAATTGGAAAACAAATTTACTTTTGACAGATTTGAATGTTTTAAAATTATAATAACCTTTTACAAGTATGGATTGAGCCAATGTTTACTCCAAAAATAACCTCAAAACAACCCAAAAACTTTCAATTACAGTCTCTTATATTTCAGTCTCGAAATCTCAAATGAAGGATCTCTTCAGCTTTTCTTTTTTTTAAAAAGCAATTTCAAATAAGAAGATATCATTTATAGCCGCCAGCAATCTCATAAGTAATCCAGTCAAGAGCACAAAAGTCAAAAAAAAAGACTAAAAAAAAAAACATCGCATAACATTGCATAATTCCTGAGAATTTGTTTGTTTTGTAAATGTGCTCGTAAGATTAATACCAGTAGCTAAAGAAGTATAATTAACTGGGCAATCATCATGGTTCCCGCGGAAACCGGTGGCGATGACGATGATGGTGATGGCGATGGCGGTAGTGGTAGCAACTAATAACAACTTGATGGTTAGGTCAATTCACAAGAACCAGATATATACTATAGGTTTGTATGTACATAAGTAAAGTGCGAACAACAATTAAGTCAAGAACTGATGATGGTAAAAGGGAATGAATGAATCAACAGCCAGCCAGTTGGCCAGTTAGCCATCATCATCTTCTTCGAGTTCATTCTTCTGCCTTTTTTTTTTTGTGTGTATGACAATTTTTTGTACGTCGTCGTCGTCGTCGTACATCCATTCGACATTTTTCCTGTTTTAATTCGCCAACTTGTTGTTATACTCTTTTTTATTATTATTATTGTTATTATAATTCTAGATCCGGTCAACACGGTACGATCACATATATAGGGCTAGACTGTGGGAAATCTGAGACTAGATGAAGAACCTAAGAACTTGTGATGATTTCATGTTACACGAGGCTCTGAGGGCGATGGGCTCATGGAATAGTTAAGTGCGCAAAAAAAGCCAACAAACAAATACAACAGTTGGAAGCGGTGCCGGGAAAAACAAAAACCTAACCTAAGCATAAAGTAGCTATACATATACTCCTATACCTATACCCAAGGCAGAAAAAAAAGTAAAGGCATTATTATTGTGGCTAGAATTGCCAGTTGTTTTGCTTTAATTCTCGGATTTTCTCAGAGACGTCTGGGTAAAGATAGAAAGAACTTGCAGATAAATTTAGACGGAGTAAAAAGCAAAAAAAAAAAACCTCTTCCTATTTTTCTTTTCGATTCACTAGAGTGATCTCTCGACTGAAGACTGAAGAAAAACAAAACAAACCAAGAAAAAAGTCAGAAAACTGAAAACAGAAAACAAAATCAATTGGTTTAAATCACGAACAGTTTTTGTACTCTTTTAACTACGACTAACTGAAATCCTGGGTTTTTGCTGATGTTTAACGATTTTAAGAACAGAGAACTAAATATATATAGAGACATGATTAGGAACGAACGAGTGTAGTGCTGGAAAGCGAAGGATTAAGGATGTTAGTTTTTAAGTTCAGTTCCGCATAAATTACCCCACACGATTGCTCTGTCATGTGTGGAAATGGTTAAAATATATACTTTATCCACTATACGAAATGATATGGAACGAAAAAAAGAATTTTTAAAGAGTATATTTTGTGGATCACGATTTTTCGTTTTCGAAAAGAAAGAGAGAGAGAAGAAAAGTCATGTTCGGGTAAAATCATGGATGAGTGGGTATTTGTATATATTTATTTATTTGTTGAATGTTTTTTTTTTTCCTAACCATTCACCTGTTTCAGGATATTTTGTAAAATACTTGAGGAGATTTTTAAGTGACAACATTAATCAGATGAAATTTTTGTAGAATCATGAAAATATTCGTAAATATAATGTAAATTTAATATTTTTTTTGAATGATTGCAAAAGAAATACTAAAGTTTTATAAGAATAACTTTAATTGACTTTATGACAGGAGCGAAGTTGCTGCGCATCACTCGTACTCATTGCAAAAGGCCCCGAAGTTAAAGCAGCCCCAGAAACTACTATCAAAAAAAATGTCTTAACAGCCCTTTCGGAAAATGTCAATAAATCAATGTTCTAAGAATTACAACCGATTTTGTTTTTTGACAAATTTATCCTCTAGTTTAAGTAGACGACATCCTCTTACATCGTCACATCTAAGAAATAGGTCCTATAGCTGCAGATTTTTCACCAAATCTGGGGTTCCTCAGGTGAATCATTTAGGACCACTTCTTTTTGTCTTAACTTTACATTGGCAAGGTATCATGAAGAAAAAGGTTCTGGGTGATTTTTGATCCCGTCTGCATAGGTGGAGATACAACTACGAATTGTAAGGGCTTGAGAGAGACACTGAACTGGTCAAACGAGTTAGATGGATGAGTCATGTAAAGCGAATGGGCAGAGTGTCTTCGAATCCAATCGGCTCAGTAGAGGAAGACCGAGACTCTGGTGGTGCACGCAGGTCTGAGTGGACCTCAACCAACTAGACCTATGAGACTGAAGACAGCTAGCGAGCGGCCGAACTGGCTGGAAACTCATGTTAGTTGAGCCCCAGGTTCGTCCCGATCTGAAGAGCCACCTTAAGTAAGTAACTTGTTAAATGTTAAGGTTCATTTTTGAATTTGCCGTTTAGATTTCTTGGTGATGAGACTTAACACCAAAATTTACATGACAACATACTGAACTACAACGTTTAACTCCTTTTTTTACTTTACTTTTTTCAAAACAATCCTCTGTAATCAGTTTTATATGATTTCTTATAGAGATTCCCCATCGGTACACCACGACGTATACGTACTTTTTAATTTTGTATAAATTTTTCTTCAATTAAGATTCCACTATTCCATTGTTAAAGATAATTTTTCTATAAAAAGTTAGGGTCAGTTTCTTAGAGCTCAAGGGTCGTCGTTGCCAATGTACAGATGCACAACCAATAACTTACTCAAAAATTTGAAATATTATAAACTCTCTATAAATTTCTTTTAAAAATGTGTCAAATTCAAATTCATACAACACTTTTTAACATTTTCGAAATCATATCTAACCGAATCCAAAGTTCAAACTTGGACCCACCACAATTGTTGTTATGGTGGGCAAACAGAATATCCAAGTACACCACGAACAAATTGCTAACCACAGCCTCAACCACCCGAACTAGCGCAGCAGCGCAGTGAATTCATGAAGCCGGCAAAAATTATTATTATTTCTATTTCTTTTTTTTCTTTTTTTAATTTATTTATTTATTTATTTTTGTATTTGTGTTGCCCATAATCTTGGCCTAGGCCTTCAAAAAGTTCCTCAGCCGTGCCGCTATCACCTGAGTGTATGTGCTTCACTTCGTACTTGCTCAGTGCCATTGTCTTCTGCGTCTTCGTGGTTTTTTTTTTTGCAACTCAGTCATCCGTCTCCAGCGCTCCATTACCGCAAGTACCTCCACACTACATACCAACAACAACATCAATTCAAGTTCATGTGCCGCCACTACCACCGCTGCTGCTGCTGCTGTATTGTTTGTATTTTTTCTTACCTAGATACTCAGTTGTTTAACCCCCGTGCCCAGGTCCCGCTCCCAGCTCCTGATCCCAACTATTCTTGAGCTTTGGATTGTATAACAAACGTACATTAGTAGAGGTACTTTGTCTTTATTCCCTTGTCCCTTGCGTCGCTTTATGACGTCTATTGTTTGGCGGTTTTTGTGGATTTTAGTGGTTGTTCATTTTGGGCTTAAAGGTTTGCGTTTGAGTTTCTGAGTTTATCTTTCGGATTTCGGATTTCATGCGGTTTTTTTAGGCTTGGCTGTTGCGTTGCGGTTGCGGGACACCACGAAAAGGTTTCACAAAACGGGGGGCGATAGGGATGCGGCGGCGGCGGGCGGTGACGATGGAAACATGTTCAATGAAGTAAGTTGGCTATTATGCGGCACTTACACTTCGTTATCTGTTTTTTTTTTTTTTTGGATTTTGTTTTATTTTGTTTAACATGTTAATTATTGTTTTTGTTATGTCTTATGTGTGTTTCTTCTTCTTCAAAAAAAAAAACTATATATAGATAGAGGAAACAACGTGGTTAAAGATTAATGGTTTTCAATTTATGTTAAGCTGAGTTTAACATATACAATTAGTTGTGGGTCATTAAGTTGAACACTGATTGTTTGTAGGCACATCACAGATGTAATCTCAAGAAATTCCTCATAGAATTCATAAAGTGAACGCAAAGTTACACATTTTATACAACTTTATTTATGAAATATGATTAATATTAAGTTTATTGTATGCAATGATAAAGGGTCTTTCCATAGAGTCTTCCAAGCTTTGACAGGTGATAGTTTTAACCATGAGATGGCACGGGAGATTTCCAGGTTGTCGATTTCAAGTCAGTTTCAACAACTAAGCCTTTCTCAGACCTGAGTCCATACAAAATTCAAGTGACAAAAAAACTGACCGTAATTTTCGACAAAAAATCATCTTCATGATGAATGGTACGTCAACAAGCGAAATTGTCAAATTTTAGACTCTGTTGATATTGGGCAGCAGACCCCCTCACTCATTGGGCTAATCTGCACAGCTTGTTCGGTTCTCCCGATTATGTCGAAGTCATCTGCCTACGCTAGTATCTGGCTGGACCTAGTGACGATGGTTCCTCTTGTTGCCTTGTTGCCGTGCCAGAGTCATGGATTGGAATTGGCCGTTTATATGGCTTCCTGTAAAATGTCCCTACAAGATCTTTGAATTTTGCATTTGAGACCGCATATTTTTCGCATTTTTGAATTTTGTTTGGCTTTTAATTAAGCAATAATTTGGTTTTATTAATACTGAACAAGAAAGAACTAAAGAAACCTGACCATAAAAATTATGTTGGTAGTTATATAGCCAAAGGCACATTAAGCACGCTCTATTCTATACCTACGATGGATTCAATCCCCAGCCTCTTGACGACATTAAATCAGATTTTGTTTATAGCTTATTACCTCCAGCTGCGGCTTATTTGCTGGCTTGATTAATATTAAAGTTTTTTTTTATTAACGAAGAACGCAATAAAGCTATTGTTAATGAGGAAGTAATTAGTGTTTTGCGGTTTACGGTTTACTATCTCATTTATAAAAACCGACGAATGATTGGGATTGAGACTGATTTTTTTTTACTTATTTTAAGTTTAAATTAATTTTGAAAAAAATTTTGAAAAGAGTGAAAAATTTAATAAACATCATGATTTAACAATGCTGACTCATAGACTTTATGTAACACAAAATTACCGCAATTTGTTCTCAATCATCAGCCAAGAAATAAGAAACTTATACCAAAAAAACCCAAAATCGCTTTCAAGCTGCTTGCCTTAGAAAATTGGAGTTAAGTCTTTGGACACAAAATTATAGTTTCAAGGTCTTGACAATAGAATAGAAATAAAATTGTTATAATGAGCTTTTAAATTACCTCTATATGAAACCTTCTAATTTTGGCCAATAGTTGGCTAGAATAATTGAAGTAAGAATTTTGTGAGCTGGTATTCTTTTTTATGGTTTAAATTAAAAGACTAAAGACTCGTTTCATCTCAGTTTCACCAGGCGAGACTGATTTACTTATTGTAACTTTTCCCACTTGCACCTTGTTATTAAAGTTTGCTCATCAGCTCTTTTGTTTTTTGGATTAATTTATCAATAGTTTGAATTTGAAACTAAAGCCCTACATCAAAGATCTATACTTAATTCTGTTGGAGCTTCTTCAAAGTTTTGCTTAAGTTCATTCAGAGTTCTTGGCTAACCACCTCCCTTCCCCTCAATCAAATTCATCTCCAAGTTCCCCTTCATTTAAAAATAATCACCATGAATAAAAACTGCAGTTAAAAATACATTTAAAAAAAAAACTTAACAAGACATTTAGCCTTCAGGCAAAGAACAATCAAAGTTGCTGTCTCAAATCAACAAATAGTTTCCTATTCACTGTCAAGTTAGTTCTGACATTCTGTACACCAACCACCCGCCAAGCCATAGATTGTCAGGTTTAGCTTCCGATTACCAGCGGATTACAATGCATCTATTTATCTATGGTTTGTTTTGTATTGTGTGTGTTTTTTTTTCGTTACCAGACGAAGCAGAGATCAAAAAAAGCTAGCCGTCTTCGAGGTAAGCCATGTTAGCCAAAAAGGCGACTCCGACTCGACTTGATGGTGCTCCAAAGCCTCACACAAGACACAAATATATAGATACTTTAAAGTAGAGGAGCAGAACAAAAAGCAGAACATTTAAAACCATATACGCGTCGTCATCGTCATCGTGGCCGTCGCGTCGTCGTAGTCGTCGTCATCGCATCGGTCGGCTATCCGTCTACTTAAAAATCATACCTGTCTGATTTGTGCCTGCGATGGGGATGGCGGTTTTCGTAGATGTCTGTCTGTCCATCCATCCATCCATCCTATTCATCCATCCATCTATCGGCAATTACTCGTGAAGTATGGCGGCATGGCAGTCAGTTATCTCCTCCTGCGTCTGACGTTGCTCATTTTTGTTCACTTTATTGCTCGGCTTTGATCGGTGACCGAATTTATTTTATACGAGTATATATTGGTTACTGAAGTTAGTCCGAGGGGTTAAATTGATGGGGGGGAAGGCGGACTATGGTATTATGTACGTATCTTTTATTGCATCCACAATATGATGTAACTAATCATTTTGCCCTGATGTGCTTTGAGTGTGCATAGCAAATTGATGGCTTGTTAAATTAAGCTGACAATATGTTGTTGTTGTTGTTGTTGTTGTTAGTAGTGCTGTTATTGGGCGCCATTGATACTTGAGGTATACAAAATTACGGTACCATACGTACACTAGACATCATCTACATTTGACATTGATTTGGGTTGCAATCTATTACCTATATTAGATATTTTTGTGCGTACCTACGTACGTATATAATATGCAGTTGGATGTGAGCCAGGTAAAACATCAATTTAATTGGAGTAAACATAACAAAATAATGAAGAGCTTTTTGTTGGTATCGTTTTATTGTTATTTTAATACATGTAGACCAGGTTAATTGATTGATATTTTGATCCACACACAACACATTGTCAATTAAGCGCATTTTGACTTGTATTTAGTTGGTATACCTGATGGACTGAATAGATGTATTGTGTTTGGACCACAAATGGACTTTGCAAATAAGCTTGGTTTGAATTAAGTTATACGAAAGTATCAAAACAAATTTAATTGACTTTTAAATTGTTGTTTTCTAAAGAAAAGTCATTTATGTCGTATTTTGAATGTCATTAGTGTCGTTAAATGGCTTGATATTGAAATATAATTTTTTAATGTTAAAAATTGATAAAAGTTTTCACAAAATTTGGTAAAATCAAAAAAAAAAAGAACGGACGCAATATTTTTAACAGAAAAATGAGTGAGGTCCTGAAATAGCAAAGATTTAAATGTAAATATTTGCCACTTTCATTCAATCAATGGAAAAACTTAAGTTTTCAAAAACGTTTTAAATATTGTCATACTTCGAGAACTGGAAGTTCTAATATTAATCGATACTAAGAATGGGAAAGTAGGTGAACACCACGGAATTTCGGAAAAATCAAAATTATTTTTTGGTATTTTGGACCTATTCTGAATTTCAAGAATCTTGATCTGGATGATCTTTCAGAGAGTTTGTGTTTTTTAAGTCCTGAATCTCAGGAACCACTTGTGTTGTAGAGTGAAATTAAGCAAAACTTAATTTCTTTCACTAGCAAGCCCGTCAAATATTTGAATCGGATGCTTCTGAATTTATTGGTTCTGAAAAAGGAGTCGAAAAACTTCTGAGTTGTGAGTAAGATGCAGTGCCTAAGAATTAGTCTGAGGACTTAGCTGAAGTAACACTGTTTTATCGTATATAAGTTTGTTGAACTATTCCAATCGCATGCTAAAAACGTCTAAATGGAATGTCTGTGAATTTCCATAGTTAAATAATTCAATTGCACAAAAAAACAAATACTTTTCCTAAACAAGTTAAAACTCCAGCTTGTAAACAACACCCAATTAAAATAATGTTAACTATTCATTAAAAATATGATTGAAAAAAAAAATAAACCAAACAAGATTTATTACTGATGATACCATCAAATCCATTAAGAAAGTCATGGTATCCTTTTAAAAAATAATGTCCAGTATTTATAGAAAAAGAAAATTATTTTAAATATATTATTTATTTTAATTATCTAAGCTAATTATATTTATTAATGCCAAACTGGTTAAAAGAAAAACTAGTAAATCCAATAAAAACAAAAAACAAATAAAAATAACTTAATAAATTACCAGACGAAGACAAGTGGTAAGTTGTGGACAACAATATTTAACACCCAAGTTGAAAGACGTTGTTGGCCATAAAGAGGATAAACTAATATTTTGCATAATAATTTTTTTAAGTACGAGTACATACAAACGAACTATCTGCGATGGCATTGGATTATGTGTTTATTTATTTATTTCTCATTTGCTAAGTGGCATAGCTATAAGATACATTTTTTTATAAGGTTGGATCATATACGACCGCGGTGCTGTTGAACATTTTTGTTGTCTTACCGTCTTCCCAAAGACACGAAGACGACCGAAGACAACGACTGACGACGACGCAACGCACAATCATGAACCAATACAGGATATGACTTCGAGTTGAGTCAATTGCCGGATGTGGAAGTACGAGTATATTCTTATGGTGGATATCGGAAGTAAAAGGGTGATTTCTACGCAAATAATGTGTGGTTTCTCTCTGGACAGGGGATATTATAGTCATTACATTTAAAAAAAAAAAGATGATGAAATTGCCACACAATTATGACACGCAGTTTGACATTCCTTGCATCACTTAACTATTTGGAAATTATGTGTACTTTCCGGACAGAAGAAGAAGAAGACATATAGGAAATAAGAGACATTTAGAAACAAAGATCTCAAATCAAAATCAGCATCAAATTGTTCTATTTTTTTAGTGTTGATTTGACGAATTGGTATTAACAGATTACCTACTAGGCTATAGTAGTCTTAAATTTGGACACTAAAAGTTGAATAGTTAAGTTCATTTCAAGAATCACATAACCAATATCGTAACTATCATTATTTTTTATCTTACTATTGCTTGTTGTTTTATTTTACAAACCCTTAACTGCCTATTGTGAAATTGTTTAGAATTTCCATTACAATATTTATGACGAAAAATAAGTAACAGGAACAAAATTGGGCCTTTAGCATCTTCATGTGATACTCCGCCTTTATTTTTAGTCAGCATACTAAGAATGTCTATCAATCAAAAGTAAAGAAAAGAAACAAAACTGGACCTAGGAGTCCACCTGCTGGTACTCCATTTCTTGATTTCTTAAAGTAATTATTTGCGGATGGAATTCAAATTTTAACGTTCCAACATTGAACAAATGACCACAGGTCCGTGGCCTTCTTCTCTCTCTTCAAGTCAATCCGAGATCAACTTGAACTTGAAAGTTAAACTGAAATATTATTTAATTTTCTTACCGTTGTTTGATATCAAACTAAAAACCTACTTTACAAGGAAGTTTGTATTTAGTCCTTACACATATTTACATATGTAATTATTTTTCAAAGATTGCAGAAGCCAATTGCATACAAATTATTTGACAAGAAGAAAAGATATTTTATCCGCACCAGGATTAAAAAAGCAATTTGTGAGATTAATACTGTTTAACCCAACCCCAATCTATTCCTTTTTTCAAAAATGCACCTTTCAATGTGTGTTCCAATATAAACACTTTTTCGTATTTTGACAGCTAACATTGTGTGGAATTAATTATGAACACAGCTTGTTGATCTAAAATATTGTCCAGTTTAGTCTTACGTTTAGTCTTAACGTTTACTCCGTTTCAGTCGATTAGAATATATCCTGCAAAGAAATAGTTCGATGAGTCTTATATGTAAACTTGTTGAGAATTAATAATGCAAACAGTTTATGTTGTTAATTGGCCTGAAGAAATAGCGTTGATATAGACATTACAGGCACACAGGGGTCCCCATCATATATTGATTGTGTGTATTTTATCGCTGGTACATAATCCTGATTATGGCTAAAGCTGCAATTATAGCGAGTTTAATTACATTGTATCGAAAGCGAGCATTTTTCAATTCACAAACTCTGCAAGAGTTCTTAGTTCTTGGACTAGTTCATGACGCATAAATCTGTTTAATTAATGAACCAATACCTGTTAGAGGAGTCTCGAACGAATTCGGTTTATGTGAATTAAATGACTTCCCTCCATTAACAGGTTCATACATAATTTCAAAAAAAAAAATTAAAAAAAAAAAAAAACAGAAACCATCGATCACAGGCTTATGATGGTTCTTGGGAATTTATGTTGCCTTTTATGACAATCTTGACTTTTTTTTTGTCTGATATCGAAAGAAATGCATTTCAAACAATGCACATTATACCCACCAAATACACAAGCAAACAAATATAATAAAAAAATGCGATAAAATTTGGGAGTGATCCAACAAAAGTGTCTTTTTTTCCCAGTGGCTTATACATCGCCCCTGGGCTGCAATAACACTCCGACTCTGACATATTTATGAGATACTAAATTATGTTTCAAATATCCACTGATTGACGTTCTATAAACGATTTGTATCTTCTTTTTGTTTTCATAATTTTCATTTTTATCTGTGATCATTTTTAAAAAGAATTTATAATCATAATAAGAAACCATAATAACTATAGAATAAGGTTTTAACATCAAGTCTTTCGTTTTGGACTTTTGTTTATGAAATTTATGATACATAGGAACTCTCGGTGAAAACAAAAACAAGCATACATACAATTATATTTAACGAGTTGTAGTTAATTTTTTGACTTGAATGAATATAAAAATATTGAAGGTTGTCAATTTTTTGAACAAGAGACAAAAATGGAAGAAAGGAGTTTTTTTTACGAGAGAGATTAATTTTGAATGAAAAATTTATTTGAAAAATTTTAAGTTAGAAAATATAACATTACCGACGCGACGGTAGCACATGTATTGAAGAAATCTTTTATTGATTAATAAAATTGCTATGAATTATTGTTAAACACATTCACGCCATGATTATGATATGGTTACTCGTGAAAATAAAAACTGTCCTCTTTATAATTTATTAATTAAATTTATTTATCTAAATTTTTGTAAATATTAATATGTATGTACAAGAAATTATTTGTAACTTAAAGTATGTAAAAATAATAGTATTTAAGGAAACGTGTAAGTATAAAGACTAAGTAGTCTTAAATAAATGAGATTTTTGAAGTTTCTTAAAAAATAATGCACCCAATTTACTTCTTCTCGAATTCAATTTTTTTTAATAAAGTTAAGGGTTATTAAACATAAAATATTAAAGTTTTGTAAATTATTTATACATTAATAATTTTGTTTTAAAATCTAAACAATCTATTTCAATCCCTAAACAGGGATTATTAAGTTCTAAAAATTAAATAACTTTTTGTCAAAAAAAAAAATTACTAAGAATTTCCGAAGTATTTGAACAATTAATTTGAAACTATCCATTATTTACTAAAAATCTTGTAAATATATACACCCTGTATTTAAATTAAAGTTTTATGAATATAGTGAATATGGTAGAAGGTTTCAAAAATGTCATCATTAAAAAAAAATCGAGTTGAAAATTTAACTTGCCCAAATAGAAGAATGAATGTTTTGAAAAGTGAAACTGACAGTTAAGTAACTATTTGTATGACTTTTACTAAATGACAGTTGTGTATTGTACACATTATGAATTATTGAAATCCCATAGTTTGATCGAGGTATAAAAGTTTGTTGAGAGTAAATAATGTTTGAAATTTATTAAAGATAGTGTACCACAAGGCAGAAGTCTTAGGACCAAACTTTTAATTTCAAATCATTAAACTGTCAGTTATCAACTCTATTTGACTTTTTTTTTATTTTCAATCGTTTAGTTTACGCTTACAAACAACAGATACAAAAAAAATGTATTTTCACGTTCGTCAAAAAACGTAGTGCAACTTTACCTGGTTAAAAAGTAACGCTTTATGACATGTCATTAACCCTTCGTTCAATAATTTCCATTAAAATTTAAGTTTTTTTAATATTTATATTTTCTTTTCTTTTTTTTGTCAGAACCGCCTGTTGTTTAATGCAATCTGCTTTTAAGCCGTCTTCAATGTTCCGTTTATATCGCATTGATCTAAGAATTTTTTTCGCATGAATTGTGTACCTGGTTCACTGGCCTTTTATATTATTTGTATTTTTAGTTTTTTTTTTAAAGGATCTACCTTAACTATGGTTTTTCGGTGAAACTATAAAAAAAAACAGACAACTCCTTTTTTATTATCCTGTTTTTTTGTTGCTTATCCATTTTTTGAAGATACCATCAATGCCTAGTCAACATAATATTTTTTATTAATAAAAATTCAAACCCTTTACGCAATATTCGCGGGTTTTAAAATTTTGCTACCTGTGTTTTTATGGTTTTATTTTTTTTTTATTTTAAGAATGTTTATTGCAACTGAATGTTTCATATTTTTTTTTGTCGGCCGTTAATACAGTGAAAGGAGTGATAAATGTTCAAGGGCAGGGTTAAGATGTTTCGCAAGTATTTTTTTTTCTTTAATTTAGAAGATCGGGGTAAACACCTTTAACAAAATTAAAAAATTGTCTGTGTCAGTTCTGAAGCTAAGATTTTCATTGTCAATGTGGTGTACCAGTAATATTAAATATCAGACAAAGAGTATTTCATTTTCAAAATATGGCTATGTTATCCTCAAAAAGGATCTAAATGAATAAGCTTATTTAGGTTGATGTCAATTATGCGGTACAAATTTGATATATTCGTTCTTTCAAAAGTAAACCAACTTTTCCATTTTCATAATTCATATTCTATTAATAATAAAATTTAATAGCACAATTTCTATTTTTATAAAGAAATATTTTTTACAGAAAAAAATGCGTTTATAGATAATAATAGCTCCAAAGAATTTCCACCATTATCAAATTAGCTAAATAGCTAAATGGTACGGTAAAAGGAATTTCATAATCATTTTATTATTTTATTTGTGTTTTTTTTTTATGATAAAAAAACGCCTCATTGCTGATTGCTACGAGTATTGCTGTCAAATTCCTGGACAAGAAGACGCAAACAATCTTCCAAACTTGGTTATGAATTTTTTTTTTTATAATGAAGATGATGGTTAGGTTATGGTGACGATGATGACGATGACGGCCATGGAGATGGTGATGGCATGGCAATGGTGACTGTGGCCAGTGATGGTTGTGGGCTGTCACATCCTTTTTTTTTAATCCGCAACGAAAAATGCGGTTGTGTGCATTTAATGCATATTTGCTGTGCCTTTGGATATTTTTATATTTAATTCCAGATTTATTTTATGTTGCATTCCACAATGAAGTCCTCGTCATCATTAGATGGATTAACAGTATCCTTAAATGATAAAAATATTTATAGAAACTCCATAAAAGAAATAGTTTCTCATTTACAACACTTCTTTAATTTTTGTAGGATGACAAAAAACTAGAGAGTATTCACTCAAGGGGCGTGATATCCACCCACTTTTGTAGTGATTGTTGTAATATTAATATGTAATGCTCTTGATTTCTGTCAAAGGATAAAATTGGTTAAACTGTAGGATACATAAAGAACAAAATTAGAAACCCCATAAACTTAAACATAAATCTAAAAAATGGAACCCATTAGAAAAATGAGTATGGAGAAGAAAATTGATACGTAAAGTTCCAACTTTAGAAAGACATATTTGATGCATGTGTTTTTCTGATCAACTCCAAATTTTGACAGAAAGTTTATAGGCACAATTTGTATCTGGCTTAAATGTGTCAGACTTGCTATACTAGGTCCATTTTAACAGTTCTTATGTTCATATTTTTCAATAAATCATAAAACTTTGAAAAGAAGAATTTATTACTTTATTATTTATTTTTTTGTACATTTTTCAGTTAATCTCTTTGAATTCTATTTAATACGATTGACAGTAAGGTATACATTTATAGGAACCATAAAAAGCAAAGCCTTAAGCTTAGTTTAGAACGATATAAAATTTATTAAAAAAATGAAAAAAAAATAACGCACGAAGCGTAACCGATCCAATGATTAGTGTGCCAATGTTGTGCAGCAACTCTACAAGTATCTATATATACATATACTCGAACAAATATGTACATACATCTGGAAGTGGATGGTTCTTTTTCCAGATACGTATAAATTTATATAAACATTTTCTTGGGAACACTCCCGTTTCATGTTTGATGCACAACTATTTACGACTTAATTAAGAAAGTAATGTAATATTAACGAAACCTTAATGAGATGTTGGTGCCTAGTGGATGGAAAGAATAAAACGCTTTAAAGTAACCATCATCATCATCATCGTGATCATAATGAAAGCTAAAGCACCCAAAGAACTAGTACCACTCAATTTTGTATCTAAAGGTCCATAATACTTGTATCTTTGTGTGTGTGTTTGTGTTTGTGTTTGCGTTTGTGGTAAAGATAATATAGCTTGATGAGCAGAAAAGGCAGGTTGAGGTAAAGTTCTGTCTGGAGACTTGGAGGATTCAGACGTGGAATAAAATAGGTAGGTAAGGTAGTTATACAAACCAACTTAAGACCATGTTAGAAGCGACAATGATGATTATGGGAAAACCTGAAGTTGTTTTTTTTTTTTAATTTTAGGTTTTGGGAATGTAGTGGTTATAGGTACTAGCGATATGGAGGTGAGCACTTGCATAATAATTGCAGTTTAAAATGCACCACATATAATGCGACTTGGCTCAAAAGGTGTTGCTATACAACACTGCACTCTGGCTTGAAGATATATGGCAAACTTGAGGTTCTTAAGCGATATAATGGACTATGGCATGGCGGGACATTAATGTTTCATGAGAATGTGGAGCAACGTTGTTTTTCTCATTATGATCATAAAGTCACCAAGTGTCATCAACTTTAATTACACACAGGCTATAAATCGGCCAAAACTTAATATTCCTTTATAGCTGGATTTAAGTTTTTTAATTTTTTTTAATTTTTTTTTTTTCGTCTCATTTGTTGTCTGATGTCAATCGCTGTCAAGGTGGTTTTAATTGCCTCTCCTGGGAAGCTTTGTCGTTCATTTCTTTTTGTTGTTGTTGTTGCTGTTTAAATGAGTTAAACTTAAGTTGTTGTTTTCCATGGTTCTTCTCTTGATAATGGCTAACCATTTTTGTTGGAGTTGGGGCCATGTCATAAGAGTATGGAATGAACAAAAGTTCTTAAAGTATTCAGTGAAGCGTTTTGACACTGCTTTACTATGTTGGAGTTAGTGAATAAAGTTTTGTCAGTAATTATATCTAGATAATAAAAAACAAAAAACTACTGACCTTCAACTTTATATCATAGACATGTCTTTTGTTTGATTTAATTTTTCAAAGAAAACTGTTAAAGTTTAAACTTGTTGCTTTTCACATAATCTTGCGGATGAAGGTTTTTGTCACCTCTTATAAACTCGTATGTATACTTTTAAGAGTGCAAAATTTGTCAAGTCACATGCCATAGTGTATTTGTTTGTTTAAATAAATTATTTTGTGTTGTAATTGTGACTCTGTTTGCTTGGTTTTTGTTTGTTATTTAAATAGTGCTAAGTTATGAATTTGGGGTTTTGCAAACATACATACTTTGATTTTCAGTTGGCCTTACGGCTATGAAACAAAAAAAAAAACGGATAATGTCTATAGCAATCTATGTGTCTTGATTTTATTTGCACTTACCTAAATTTTGGGAAAGCTTTAAATTTAACCCCTTTAACTTTTAAATCCATTGAAAGAAAAGTATTAGGTTTATACTATTTGCTAGACAAGTTAATTGCATAAATTTAAACTCTAAAGTAGAAGTTATTGTTAAGACATAGCACTTCAAAAACTACATAAAACGTAAGTTACTGACTGAGTTGTTAGGTACCTACAATTCATTTCCATACTTACTTACTTACTTACTTACTTACTTACTTACTTACTTACTTACTTACTTACTTACTTACTTACTTACTTACTAAAATAATTATAAATGTGAAAGTAACTCTGTCTGTCTGTCTGTCTGTCTGTTACTCTTTCACGCCTAAACGGCTGAACGGATTTTGTTGAAATTTGGTATGGTGATAGATGATAACCTAGAAATCGTCAAAGGCTATAAATAATCACGCCATCGTTCTTAGGGGCTAGGCAGTAGGCAGATAACTAAATTGAGTTAGTGTTTTTTAGTCGTTTTTGTTGGGACTTTTGCTCTTCCACGTCTAAACGGCTAGGCACGGACACAGGCTACTTTTTACGGAGGGAAAATAACTCATTCCCGCGGAAATCTAGCGTGATCGCGTCAGGTTGATTAGGTTGCTTTTGAACAAATTTTGATGTGAAGTTGAGAACCGAAACACGATAGTGGGACATTGTTGCAGGGGGACTTACAGCTGGGAGAAAACAAAAAAACTTATGCGGACGAAGTCGCGGGTAAAAGCTAGTTCATTAATATTTTGAAGCTCTTCTCGACTTCATAGAATATTGAAATTTCTTATGTTCGATTAAAGACTAAAACTAAAAACTTAAGATTTGTTCCACAGGGGCTTGGCATCTACCCCAATCTTTTCACAATTGTTAAAAATTGTATGAAACACTTCTGATTCTTATAGAATGATGATATTTTATAGATCGGAATAATGTTTCAAATTTATCAAGGACAAAATGAAAAAACAACTCAAAACTTTGGCAAAAAGTTGTTACAGTGTTACAAAATTGTTGGTGTCTATGATTTTTAAACTCTTTTTGTCAAATTTGTTGAACTAACGTTGGAAAATGAAATAAGACCCAAACATTTAGGTTTAAATTTGTATCCTTTTTGAGAAAGTGTTGTGTACGAAAGTGTTATGTACGAAAGGATTGGTATTTAAATGTCAAAATATTTACACAATTTTTTTTTTTTTTTAATTTACCAACTAGGAATCTGTAAGCCGGGATAGGTTCTTTAAGAACTGATCTTTCATCAAATCCATGGATAAGTAACATTTCATGGAAATGTTGTCCCTTCTAGCCTATATTCCACTGAAATAGAAGCTTATATAGTATGCATACCTACTCACAAAACTGCGTTACTAACTTTAAATGAATTCTTTGTTGTATTATATCCCTCCCTTCATTCGTATTGTCTAAGTAAAGAATTTCGCCCATAAATTTTCCCGTCCCTTCTTTCTAATCTACTCATTCTTAAGTCACCCTTTTGCAAACCTTCCTTACTTAAACTTTTTGCATCACATAAAAAAAAAAACAGAAAAACCTGATGCAAGATCATCATCATCATTATCATCTCGCCAATTTAATATTAAATCGCAACCACGCAAAGTTGTAACTCTTTTTGTTTTTATAGTTATGGAGGAAGAGGAATAGAAAAAAAAAACTAAAAAAAAATACCTATCTTCAACGTAACATAACTACTCTTGCATCCGTTCATTTTGCTTCTTCTTTTTTTTTTTTTTTTCTTCCTTTGGTATATTATTCCTGCTTGCTTTAGCCCGGCTATCCCTATATTCCCGTATTTTTCCCTACATTTCGTCTATATTACGAGTATACCAATATCTACTCGTACCTATATTATTTTCCTTTCCTCTTCCTTCTAGTGTTCATGTGTTTTTTTTTTTTTTTTTTCTGAAATAAAATTCCACGCCACGCAACGCTACCTAATGCCTAAACGCAAAGTTACCTGCAATTCCATTATTATTATTATCATCATCATCATCCATGAAAGAAGAATTAACTAAAAAAAAAAAAAAAAAAAAACTTAACAGCTAAACCAAGAACCCAAAGAAGAAGGAAAATAATGTTAACCCGAAGAATTACCTATGAACAAAAAAAAAAAATCCACAACATCGCTATCTGAATACGAATGAAGGTAAAGGACAAGAACGCGCTGCTACCGCTGCCGTCGTCGCGTCGTCGTCGTCGCCGTACGAGACTCCATAAGTCCATACGAACTGAAGAATGAAGAATAGAACAACAACAAAACAACAACGAAAAAAAAAATCTGATTGAGCACTTCATTCCGCTATAATAGTGTTAGTAGGCGACGTATAGGGGTACATGATGGAAAGGAAAAAAACTCATAAAGGCAAAGGTAGAAACAGGTAAAACAGGTATTTCACATGAAAAACCGATAGAGATTCAAGCAAAGAAGATGTGGATGGTATTAGAAGACGATGTGGATCTTATTGGAAGTGAAAAAAGAAAAAGGGTTCTTCAGCTATTTACTTACATGTTCTTGTATTCCTTCTTCGTTCTAAGAATTTGTGCAAAAAAAAATTGTGTATTTGAAAGATACAAAAAAAGCTCATCAGAAAATGAAGAGAAAGAGAACGCACAGATGCAACAGGTGAGTGTATACGACGAATACGAATTATAAACAAATCAGAAGACAAAAAAAAAAAAACTACCAAAGTCAAAGTGAGAGTGAAGTGGATACAAAGAGAAATGAAGCGGTTTTAGTTGTAATAAAATTGCTCTCCGTCTCTCGAATGCACACAGATACACCAACACCCTGCCATCATGGTTCACGCATAGTCTGAATGTGAATACAAACAAGAAACTAGCTGTAAATGACGATCACACCTGTGAGAAAACACCTCGCTCAGTGCAGTCACACACCGACGAAAGAAACGTTATACAGAAGAGTGCACAGAGTACGTCATAGTGAGACGTGAGAGAGCCGCTTGATCGCTCTCTTCCTCTCTTGGTTTACCTGGATTTGTCGATCGAAACGGTTCTTGTCAGGTGAGTGAGTAATCAAGCTGGTGTGTGTGTGTGTGGATCTGTGTGACCGTGTGTATATGAATGCGTGCGAATTTGTTGTTTTTGTTTCTTTGATCGTGAAGAAGAGGTGCACAAAAACCTGATCGCGGCATAGGGGCTTACCTCTACCTTGACTCTGGGATGGGAGATGAGGCAATATTGTGGGAACGCTGCTGAGCTGAGCTGACTACGACGACGACGACGACGACGATGATGATGATGGTGGTGACGCGTCGATCTAAGGCTAAGCAAAAACACAGGTAAACCCGGTTTACACAGGTTTGTCGTGAGTTTAGGTTCTTATTTTTTTTTTTTTGTACACGTCCTATTCTGCTTCCTTCTATTCATTTGCCGTTTTTTTCTGAGTACAGAGAGAGAAAGAGAGTGAGATTGGTGGTGCGTTACACACTCTCAGCAGAAATGAAGCACCAAAAGAACGGCACAAACGTGATGTTTGCTGTTAGCAGCTCAGACTCAGAGTTCGGAGCTCGGATCGAATTGAAGGATGCCAATGTGTGAGTGTTATGTGGACAACCTGCACCGTGAAGACGATTACTAGGTATCGAGTATAGGTATCTGTGTGGAGCTGGTGCTGGTGCGGTGCCATTTGCAAAGGTAGCTGTTCATTTGCGACGACAGCGACGACTACGATGAGTGAGAATACCTACGTGGGAATCATCATCGTGGTATTTGTGCATTTTGTTTTTCTTATTTATATTTACCGCCGCCGCCACCACCGCCGATGATCGTCCGTCGTTTGTCGTTCATGGTAGTCGCTATCGGTCCGTTCGGTTATACCTTGCTTTGCTTTGGATCGGAGATAGAACAGCTTTTTGTAGAGTGTTGTTGTTGTATGGAGGTTTCTGTTGTATACGGTGCTAAGCTGGAACTAACTGACTTTGAGTAAACACCGCTCGAATACAGTAAGAGACGATCCATCGCAGAGGACACACGCGTTTTTCTTGCTTTTTGGGAATATACCTTCCTTAGTGTTATTTATTTTTATACCTACCTACAATTTTTTTTTTTTTTTTGTATTATTATTATTTTGTTAAGACCTCTTACCACTTTTGTATATCTACATCTACACCACTCTCGATCAGTTCTCGAAGTTAGAACCATATGATAATCGTTATATTCTCCTTTGGATTATTTTTTCGTCGCTCGTTGTTATATCGGGTTCGCGTATAAGAAAAAATTTATAAAAAAAAAAACCTATTCCAAAGAATAAGTTTAAAAAAAAAACAAGAAAATAAAATAAAAGGAATTTTTATACTTCAGTGTTCTTTTATTTTTTGTATGTGGTTTTTGGTATTCTTCTAGCGTGATTGTTGGTTCGGTTCGCGTGATCTCCGTTTCGTTTCGTTTTGATTCGAAGAAGAATCCAACAGGAATAAGAAAATATATAAAATTAGATAGATACCAGAAGAGTTAAAAAAAAGGAATTTCAAAACATAAAACAAAAGATATTCTTGAAGTGACGAAGAAGAAAAAAAGGGAAGAAAATGTTCAAACATGATTTTAAAAAATAATATAAGTGCATATATTTTTAAATTCAAACGAAAGTGTTTTTTATAAAAATAAATACATATCTATATAAATAAATATGCAAAAATAAAAAATATATATTAAGTGTTGTGAAATACGCTCATATACCATATACACATTGGATTATTAATTGTATCAAAATTTTGAAGAAAAAAAATTAAATAAGAATATTGAAAAAAAAACTAAAAAAAAACTCCATCGAAAATGCCGAAAATATTTTTAATCAAAAATCGTCTGCACCAACAGCAATTACGGCTGTTGGAAGCACAAAATTTACTATCACACAAGGATGACGATAGATTAGTTCCACCGTTAAGTCCATCATCACCACAGAAAAAATCATCTAATTTATTTGGTCCTTCATCGAACGGATTTAATCGATATGAAAGTGATTCGTCGTCGTCGAATACAACGAATGAACCATTGTCATTGGTGGCGAGGAAGCGATTCAATCGTCGTGATGACGATGAACAAGGTGAGTTTTGTTCTTCCTTTCTTTCTTTCTTTTTTTTCATCTTATTCGTATTCTTATTCTTAATTTATTTTATTATTTTGGGGGTGAATATTTGTTTTTGCGATGCGCCTTTTGTAGAAGGAGGAAAACCAGAACTAAACGAAAGAGTTGAGGTTCAAACCTGATTTTGATTTTTGATTTTTGTTTTTTCAATTTAACCAGATTTTCGAATGGAGATTATTTGGTAAATTGATTTCAAGTCAATATATTTGGAAAGTTGCATTTTTTTAAATATGTAAAGTTATTTTAACGGTTGATATGTATGAATATGAGATTATAATCCATTTGGAGTAGCCATGTACTCGTACGTATGTATATTGCGAATGATTGGAATCTTATTAGGATGTCTTTAGGATCAAAGTAGAATGTTATCTGGACTAATTATCTTCTAGTTGGATGGTTTCACTTCCTAAGACTATGCAAGAGTCTAATTTCACACACTACATTGAAATTCTGGCATATTCATCCTGACTGGTATACATTTAAGATTTTCTGACTCTAGGAACTAGCCATACCATACGGTGACTTGGTAAATTAACTGTTTTCCAAAATTATCATATTTTTCTTGTTTTGTCAAACGAAAATTCAAAAACAAATCATATATGAAATATGTTTTAATTTTTATTCGTTTTTTTATATTTTGATTCTAAAAAGGCAAATTTTAAGAACTTAAAGCAAGAAGTTTTTACATTGGATGATAAGATCAAATCTATAAAAATCAGATGATAGATTTAATTATTTTGTATTTCTATAGTCAAAAAAAGACTGCGTTTAGACCACTTGCTTTGATAAAGTCGAAGCTTATAAGAGTTTCAGAGATTTTCTTTTATTTAAAAAATTAATTTTGTTCCAGAAATTTTGTGCAGGAATTGCAGAACATAATTTTTTAAACATCTTAAATAGCCCCAAAAAATTGTCAAGTCAAAAACACTTCTAAGAAAAAATAGTAAATGTTTTTATAATTTTGAAAAATAATGCAATCGACAGGTTTTATGAGTATAAAACTTCCAAATTATTGGAAAAATGTCCAAATTAGGCCTGCCAGTAATCAATAAATTGTTTTTCATTTAAAAATTTAGAACTTACCTTTTCTCAATTAAAAAAAAAATATTTTTAAGCATAAAGGAAAATTAAAATAAAATTTCAATCTCTATAAAATTATGATGTACACAAAAAATTATTTAAGTGAGTAGAATATTTCAAAAACTAGAATTCTAAAAGTAGATATTTTTCCAGAAGGAAAGAAGAGTGAAAAAATCTATTAATAGGAAAGGTATTTGATGTAAATATTGTTTGTTTCTTATTATACTTTAATATCATTCCCGTGTCCTGAATTTTATTAATGACATAATTTATCAATTTCACTTGCGTCAAATATTTAATTATACCAAAAATCAAAAGCCTCAAAAAAAAAATCCGTGGGTGTTGCTGAGGTAGAACAAAAAAAAAAAAATAATAAAAAACAATAAGAACTTTGATTGCCTCATTTAAAGAGACCCCACTCTGTGTTTAATTGAAGCATTAAATCTTTATAAAAAGTCCTTAAAAAAACGAGCGCATTTTATATCCTTTTTATTGTTAAATTTCACAAGTTACATGTGAATTTCTTTTATTTATTATTTAAAAACAAAAACAACAACCAAAGTCTTATTTTTATTATACATTTCAGGAACAAACAAAAGAATTGCATATTTTTTCTTTTAACTTATTTTAAATAAATTTGCACTTTTTTTTAAAGAGGTTTATAATTAAAAGCAAAAGTGCTGTCATTTTCACAATCGATTCCAATAAACATATTTTTTAAATACGATTTTCAAAAATACGATTATCACCTGCAACCAACAAACCAAACCAAAAAAAAAAACTAATAAAATAAACATCCACCCTCTCATTTTTTTTTTGTTGTTAAAATTCTTGGTTTAATAACTTTGAGCTTCTTTTTAGGATCATAAATTCTTTTAAAACTCATAAAATTCTTATAATATAAAAATGCACACTTAAAAAAAATTTTATTCGATTTCAAATTGATGGTTAAAAAATAAGGTAGGTACTTAAACAACAAAATTTACACAGATACATTTCATACGAGTACGAATGTATGTACATATAATGAAATAAAAATTGCAAAAAAATAAAATTTATCAATTCAAGATGCAAAATTGTATCTGTCGTCCATTAATATACTTCTGAATAATAATAATAAAATACATAAAATTAAACCGGTAATTTAAGTCTATTTCCAATTCCAATTTACTCTCTGAAAAAAAAGGTGTAGACGTGAATCTATAAATGACAACAATTACATAAGATATCGTCATAATATAGCTCACCTTAAGATACAATGTGTAAAGTGTTGGAGAAACAGATAGAACAACTTTGCACATGACAATTACTTTTATATTCATTATAATATTATTAAACTTATAAGGAAAACAGCACAGTTTGGTTTATGTGAACAAATGTTTTAATTAGATTCTTCCATGATGTGATGGGAGACCTTCCCGTGCCCGTGTCCGTGCCTAGTTTCAATCTTTTTACCTCTACTATCTACTTCTTCTTGTCAAGTTCAACGAACAGATATATTTTCAGCAAGAGTGTTAAAAAACACCAACAACTTCTGCACCACAGACCAAAGACTTCTTTTTTGCCATAACATAACATATAACTAACAACTCTTCCATTGCGGGATGCAATTTATTTCCTTCAAGAGCGAGTCTCTTCGCAATCTGTTTTATTTCTTCCTCTTCCTTTAGAAAGAACGACTCTCGTGGTTCGGTGATGAGGTGTTTTTGTATATCTGAAGATAAACCTATCTATAGATACTTGTTCTAACCACAAGTTGCAGCGGGTCTGATACATAATATATAAATTAAGAAGCCTTAGAGAAAAATCTATGTACGAGTACAAAAAAAGAATCACAATCTTGAATCCCATGGTAATTGAGAAAATGCGCAGAAGAACAAGAAGACGAAGAAAAACTCAAAGAAAAATCATTGCCAACAGACCGTGGAGCATTATATGGTTTTGTCGTCTTCCTCTTTCATATATATACTTTTAAAAGATACAATATACATAAGATTCTCAATGACTACAAGTCGTCTCGGATATAGTTAAAGTTATAGATACTTATATTTATTTTTTTTTGTATTTTGCAAAATATAATAAATTGTATATTCCAAACATCTATAAATCATCCAACATCCAACACAGACAGACCGCTTTGCAATGAGTGGGAGAAGGAATGGTGAAGAAGATAAGACAAGAACTAAAAACGAGATAAAAGAAAAAATATTATTCAATGGGAGCGAAACAATTTATTATCCTTAGGCACTTAAATTAACGTGTTCAATGATCATTTAAACAAATGGTCTCTTAATTTGTTCATTCCATGTCGTCGTTTGCCGCCGCCCTGCCAAACACTTACAAAAAATGTTAAAATGAAAAGAATTTGGATCTTAAGCCTTTTAATCGTTTGATCGCCTCCTTCACAAATCATTTTCACTTTTTTTGAATTGTTAACATTTTGCCGCCCAATTTTTGTTCTTTTTTTTTTCTTTTTTTTTTTTGTTTATTGGATGGTGAAATAACATAAGTCCACACCTGTCTCATATGCTGCGATGTATCTATTTAACTTTCGCGAAATTTAGAGTTCCGTATCTTTTTTTTTTGTTTATTTGTCTTGTTTTGATCAAAAATACGAAGCAAAAAATAAACGCGAGGTAAAATATTTCTTGTGTTGGTTCTAACTTTTGTTTTCTCTGTTTGTTTTGTTTGTTTATTTGTTGAAATAAATTCAAAGTATTTTGAGAGTTAAATTCTAGCGCGACCAAAAGACAAATGGTGAACAGGTGATGGTGAAGGTTGCTTTTTTCTTTTTATTTGCGCAAAACAAACAAATAAACAAAACGCAGAAAATATCAAATTTTATATCTCTGGAAACCCTTGCACAAAAATGGAAGATTGACAAGAATAATACAAAAAAAAAAAAAAACAAGGCTACCTCGTTAGACTCGGATGGATATAGAGCTGCGACTTCCTGCACTTAGTTTTTTCGCGTTAGGTGTATTTCGGCACATCTGGATAAAAATGTGAATAAATTTGAGGTCCAGTTGGTGTAGGGCTTATTTTTAACAAGATACATTTATCCTCTGGCAAACTTAAGTAAGACTGCTTGTAGTTAGAATAAGTACACTTTTGGGAAATAAGACAATGTAACAGAAAAAAGAAACATTAAATTGGGAGGCGTGGTATGGTTTGAAATGTGTAACACTCGGCAATAAAGAACTTTATTCAATTGAAGAAGAGGGTGTACTTTTTTTTTACTTGTAGGCTACAATATTTCCTGAAGGCTAACAGTTTGAAACAATTTTAAGTGAGGTCAGGTGGAAACTTAAAATACATTTAAAAAAATAAAAAACATTTCTATAAGTTCGATGATCAGCTCTTTCATTTTTACAATTTTAAAATTCGATTTTTCTACTGTAAAAAAAAATAACAACAAATTCAAGCTTTATCTAAAAAAATACACTAAAATTTATAAATAACATACAAAAATAGAATTTCTTTAGACCTAAAATTAGTCATCCAATTGTTTACTTGTTCTTGTAATTTTCTATAAAATGAATTTAAATTGAGGTAACTTAAGGTTTTAAGCTCAACTCTTTTGTTTTCTTTACAAAAATAATTATGCAAGTTAGTTCATTATGAACTTGTTAAGACAACATTACTAATATTACTGTACAATATTAAATACACGTTAAAAAAATATCTTAACATTAATTGTTTTGGAACTAATTTAAGGAAAAATCAACTAAAGGCTTGCACGTCAGCTCTTTTGTCGTAAGTGCTCATGCACAGAGAGTTTTTAATTTCTTTTCCAATGAGGACTTGACAACTTTTTCTGTAAATGACGAATTAAATTATTTATTAAAACATTTGCCCATGTAATTTTATGTCAATTATATGTCCATAACCTAGATTCAAACATTCCAAAGCAAATGTGCCTATTAACCACAAATTCTTCGCATAAATCGATGATTTGACATTAATCCATACAAAAAAGCATTTAGATGTTATATTGCACAATCTAGACAGTCAATCGTATTTTAAAGTTTGTACCTCAACTCTTTTGTTTTTTTGCTAATTATATTGATGAATATCTCAGAAATATGTTTTTCTTATCAAACTTTAGATCAATTCAAAGAATTGCGTAATATGATACCCTTATCCAATAAAAACAAGTACTAAACCTTGAAAAGTGCACTTAATGAAAAAAATAAATCGACATTGCAGCAAAAATACTTCAATAAAACTCTTCCATTCTGAATCCTTACAGGAAATGCAGGTGCGTCTATAATTTGATATCCTTTTCATAAAATCCTTTTTTAACATAATAAATCAAATTATCATCAACAAATCAGACCTAGTTATTACTCCAGTGAATTTACTCCTTTTTTGCCCTGAAATTGAACCTTGACAATGAAAATGATCAAAGGGGATGATGTTGATTTTATATAGTGAAAGGTTTTCTTTTGGCGGATGTACACTCTTTCATTTTTTGTTGTCTTGAAGAATCTTCAAAAAAATATACACCCGGCTGGTTTTGCAGGTAGGACGAATTGATTATACTTTTTTTTTTGATTTTGAAGATCATCATCAATGACTTCTCTTTTTCATTTTGAGATTTGACAAAAATTCAGAAGCAAGAATACCTATAAAAAATGCAGCCAAATAACATACAATTAAAGGATTTCATAACTTACCCAAAAACTGTACGAATGATTTCATACTTTTCGCCCACATTCAAAAATTTTTTTTTGTGTTACACCCACAGTTTTTACTTAGAAGAAGAAAAAAACACAATTAAAATTCCATTCCAATAGGTCATCATATGCATTTGCATTCATCATCATCATTGAAATCCAAAATAAAAGCAACAAACCAAATACACACATAAAAATCATGTTCAAAATTTAATCAAACACTCAAAAAAAAAACTTATATACAAAGGAAAACAAAGCAGAGACAAAAATTATCGGTCGTAAATTACTCTGTCGACACAATTCTTGTGCAATTTTCACTTTTTTCCAAAAAAAAAAAAAAATCGAAAAATCGAAAAAAGTGAAACATAAATTGGAGATTAAATTTTCACAAACAAAAATAAAAATAAAAAAAATACTTCGAACATTTTTTAATAGGTACTTAAATTTTATTTTATATATTTTTTTGTTCTCTTCCAATTTGAGTGGGTCAGATTGATAAAATGTAAGGAAAAAAATGTATAAAATTCTGTGTCGCAGGTAGGAACTGGATATATTGTTTTTGTCTGAGTAACATTAAAGGTATAGACAATAAGAAAAGAAGAATATATTTTGTGCCCTTCTACCTGCACACTGCACACAAATTCACAAAAGTCTCATATGACACGGTTTACCATCATGTATACGAAGGACTTAAAGAAAATAGACGAGGATAACAATAATCGGATATAATCACATATTCTTTTGTTATTTAGAAAACAGGTAGATGCAAGAATCAATGATTGTATCTACCATTTACTCAATTCGTACAATCTGAGCAAAAAAAAAAGGATATTAAATCTTATAGGCACAAATATATTTATTTGTTGAGTGAAACGTAATTTTAATGACTTTTCTAAAAAAGAAAACATATTTCTGATTTCTAGAGATCTCGAAACTTGTCAAAATTTTCGAAGCAATAATTTTTAACGATTTAAAAAAAAAATTCTTTTGCGATAATACTCAATATAGTGTTAAAAATATACCTCCGCTGAAAAAATGATTTTGTAGCCGAAATTCGGATCTTCGATTAAAGTTTCCAGTACCGAATTACTTACATATGTCCAAATTCACAGCTTTGTCTATAATCCTTAAACGCACATTGATTTTTATATTAGAAATAATAGCAATTAATATACTTTTAACAATAAATTCAATACTATAATGAGACTAATAAAATCGATAAGACTAAGTTAAAACTTAAAACTAGTTTAAGTATTAAAAATTCCAAATATTAAAATAGATTCTTTCACACGAAATAAAATATTAAAATTTTGCAAACAATTCAAAAATTAACAAACAAGTTATTTTAATAAAATTGCTAAAATTTCAAAAACAAGTTTTACTAACTGACAAACAAAAAAAAATGTTGTATTTTTTTATAAAAATAGAGATAACCCGACATCTTTGACAATCTAATCCAACCGGCTATTTTAAAATGTATACAAATAAAAAAAAAGTTTTCTACTCAGCTCTTTTATTTTGCTTATCTTCATACAATTAAAAAAAAAATAAAAAAACGACATCATCATTTTCTACGTATTTGATATAATTTCAATGATCCCTAACATCAATAAATTTATCTATAATAAATACTGTTTGAAATTAACCGTTATGCATATTTCAAACTTGTTTTGACTAACATTTTATTTCGTTGTTGTTTTTTAATTCAAATATAAAAAATAAAAAAAAAAATAACTATAACAACATGATGAAAAAAATTCCATAAAATGCCGCTTAGGTCTTTTGGTTTCGTCATGCAAAATACACGTGCAAATTGATTATCATCAACTTTAAACTGTAAAAAAAAAAAACCTACAAAAATTACAAGTGATAAATATCTGAAAATGAATATATTTATAAAATATAAAAACAGAAACACCAACACAACATATGTGACTTCTAAAAGCCGGTGTTTTCAGATAGCTCCATTGAAGTACATACATATATATGAAATAGATGAGCCATGGCTCACACCAATATATCTAAACCCCATTATACGAATAACTTGGCAACAGCAACAAAAAAAACTGTTATTCACAATTATACATATAAAAAAAGATACAAAGTGTATAATTACATCGAAAACTTGAAAATGAATGAAACACAAGTAGAGAGAAGATATATTTGCAAAATAAAAAATAAATAAAATGTAATACCAACATACACGCAAGATCAGAGTGCTGTACGAGTATAACAAATATAAACAAGCCTCCAGACAATATCACAAGTCAACCCTGACCTAAAAGTTATTTATTAAAAAAAAATATATATGTATATATATACATAAATATTTTTTTTCTATATTTTGGTTAGTAAAACCCATACAGATACAAATTGACTCTCAGATAGGTTTGTATGGGTGAATTATTTTTATTTTTACTGCTGTGTCTCATTTAGCGGTTCGATTAAATAAACGAATGAAAAATAAAAACGATCCATAGATTCAGATACTGATCTACAGATACTCAAGTAATTTTTGTTGTTGTTTGTTGATTGTTTTTTTTTTAATTTAAATTTTTTTTTTTTTGTAAATCAGAACCATGTTTAACATCCATCTTTTAATGAACTGCATCAACATCAGAGCTCGCACAAGTTTGAGATATGAGTGGTGCGCCATTAAGAGAAGTCATTACCATAGAGAACCAGTAACGCCCACCACAGCAGTAGCGGCGATCTCCTCACATGGAACTCGAACCTGCATCCCCCTCTTTCCTTTCACTCCCCACGAGTGTTCTTCAAAGCAGCTGCTCTTCTACGTAGTCTTGAATATTGTAAGACAATATTGTAAACTACTTTTGTATCTATACGAGTATAGTTACATGCGAGAGATACAGATTGCAATAAGAAATCCATGCCAAGACCAAGGTTAATTCCCATAGCTGGTTGCTGCGCTGCACTGCACTCCGTTGCTCGCTGTTGTAGTCAAGCTGTGTTACTTACAGCAATGTTCCTCTCTGTCCCTCAAGCATCATGAAGCTGAAACGCATTAAGTTCTATAATTTGTTTTAACAGATTTTTCTGTACAAGTAAGGTTTTTTTTATTTTTTTCTTCTATTTTTACATTTTGAACTTGTTTTCCATTTCGGTTTCAAGAATACGTTGAGGTAATGAAATTTACTGGAAGATGGTTTTCAGATGAACCGAGAGGTGACCAAAATTTTAAACTTTTTTTTTTTTGTTCGTTTTTAATTCGACAGATACTTCGATTTTATCTGTGAAGTATCAGAGTATCTTTTGCTTTTTGTTTTCATCCATAAAAGTTATGTTGCATGACGTCGTCGTCGTCGTCGTCGTCACTGTGTGTCGTCGTAGTCGTTGTGTCCAACAGATACTCGTATGTATAACTGTTATGTAACCAAAAGAAGTTGAAAGAAAAAAGTCAGAAAATGATGTCAGTGAAAATAAAAGATGGACATTGTATGTCGGGGCTCTAAAAGTTAAGAAAAAAAAAAACTGGTAGATAGGTAGAAGCTCCGCTCCCGACGGACGTTTTTGGTTGGTGGAGTGCAGAAGAGGTATGAAATTTTAATATGTATCTTCAAGATGATGTAAAAAGAAAATGTGTATATCTTATTGTTTGATGTTTATAAATACGTGAAAGAGTGTAGATATGCCTATATCTCGATGAGTTTAAAGAAATGCAAAAAAACGCAACAATCACAACAACGGCGGCGACGCGGTGGTGGTGTGGCGGTGGCTACATCATCGTCAGCAACACCAATATATGCTATGTATGTTTATGTTTATGTGCTATGTGTGGTGCTCTAGATCTGTACCGGCTTTCAAGGCTAAATGGAGACAGAAAATTACGTCATGTTGTTCGATGGGAGTTTTAGTTGTCATTTTTTTTTTTGATAGTGTTTTAGTTGCCGGTCATCACGAAGCATTTTGGTTTACTATACAATATTGACTTAAGTTATTTGAGTTTTATGACCTAAAGTGTCACTGATGTGACTCGGAATTTCGTAAAAAAAATAGGTAGGTTGGTTTTTATATCGAGATGCTTGAGCAATCGAGGGTTTTTTGAAAGGGGTCATCTTGAAATTTTTAATATAGTGCGCATACCTATGAGTTTGTAGATTGAACTTAAATCGTGTAATCTTTCTATTATATCGTCATAAAAATTTGATGTAAGGCCATGTCATCTTTTGTGACTAAGAGGATTTAATTCAATCTAATTTTTATTAACAATGATGCATATTTACGAGCACTTTCGATTTAATTAAAAAGTTAGGAGTTGTTTAATGTTTCGGTACACTTAAAAATTCATTCAAGGTCATAGTTACGTATTTATTGATAATAATTAATTTTAATTTTCCAATGTAATCATTTTGACATTTAAATTAAATTTTTTTTCTCGAGAATAACACCATCAAATTTAAAAATAAAGCTTTAGATAAGTATCTGAACGCACCCATCTACAAAGAATTTAAATGACAGCTGAGAATCTTTTTGTTAAAAATCACAGCTAACACTTGTTTTGTTTAACTAGCGGTGACATTTCAAGTGACAGCTACTTGGATGACTTAAAGCCGTTTTTGTATTCTCAGAAAATGTATTACCAATTTTTCGTTTTATTATGTATACCTACCAATGATTATTTATTTGCAAAACAAAATATTCCTTACATACATAGGTACGGTATTATAATTAAATTATATCCCTTTCAAGTTTCAACCCTTTCCAAAAACACAACACACACCCTAAGTTAACGCCTTTAACTGCTCCTTTTTTCTGAAATTTATATATTTACTCAGAGGCGTTAGAAGTTCCATCCCATAATTTTTCCCATCTTCCAGACAGATCATAATCTTAGAAAGAAAAAGATTATCAAACTAAAATGAAAAACAAAAAATAATCAACAAGCAGCTTGACGTCTTAATTCCTAAAATTCTAACAATTGCCCATCAGCGTCAAAGAATAGCGATACCTGTTGTAATCTTTTGTTTCGTTCTTCTTTTTTTTGACGTTTGTGTGTTTGCAAAATGCTCCCTTTTTTGAACTTGCTTAGAAGAACAAAAACAACCGCAGAAAAAAGAAAGAAAAAATGGCCAAACTAAAAAGACTACTATTATTATTAGAGGCGGACATCTCAATGTGTCTGACACTTTGTGTCTGCACCAAAAATATATTATGGTCTTTCAATAGTATAATTTTCTCGCTTAACCACAGAAGATCCCTTTTTTTCTCATCTGTGGGTATGTTCGATTCGATACCAAAGTTCCAAGTACCACCTGCTGGAAATAAATTTTGCATCTTGTCTGCATATCCTGTCGATACCCAATTTGCCTTAGAATTCACCTTTTGATTATAATGTACCTACTCTCTGGGAAGAGGGTTTGGATTCTAATACAAATGTGTACCCCGGAGGTATAGGGTTTGTTAAGTGAATCCTTAGGTTATACAGGACTTAAGATGTTTTGAAAGGTGGTGACTTACATAACAGCTTTGTTTCCTGTATCCACCAATTATAAATAAAATATACAATTTGAAAAGGCTCACTATGAACGGAAAAAAACAAAAAAAATGACATTTGGTTAAGTTATACATTTATGTCAGTTGACTTTAAGAAAACTTTCCGAATCTGTCAACGGAAAGTGACAGATGGCGAAATGGAAACATCGAAAATGTTCACAACAAAATCAAAGGTTTGCCGTTACCAGTATTTCATTTGATTAGAAACGTCAAATTCTCCACAATGGATAATAACATTGACTCACTTGTCTTTTATTATTGAAAGCAAAATGTCACTTTTGATCTGTATTATAATCAAAACATGTTTATTTTTTCAAACAAGTTCCCTTGAGGCATTGCTATATTTTTTGTTCATATCACTTCAACAAATTAACAATTTTGTTTCTTTGAATATGGTTTGTATTTTTCTGTAAATTATTGTCATCTATTCTACACCTTACCTGCAGTACGAGTATCTAAATAATAAACAAGCTCTAAATACGATCCACTATAGAATGACAGTGACAGTTGCATATATTTATTTATAATATGGACGCACCTAAGCAATTGCACTGCGTCCGTTTGAATTTGAATAAAAATTTGCATTTGCAAATTGAAATAACAAACAACACAGTTAATACAAAAAAAAACGCAAACCTCAATATAAATTCTACTATAAAGATAAGTTTGCATCAATGTATGTATATTCAGTTAAAAGTGATGCATAGTTGGATTTTGAATATTGTAGGTACATAGACAGAAGTCTCTTCAACGTCAAAATGTATGCCTAGTGTATACTCTTCATTAGAATCGGTTTAGGTTGTAAGCACAATTTACTCTAGCTGTGCTTTTGGGTGGAAGAGAAGACGCAAGAGGCAGCACCATCAAAACAATCGCTGGACTGTCACATTTTCGTTGGTTGGTTGGTCAGCCTGTCATAGAAAATTGCAGGTATACTATGAGTATGTGCTCGTATTGTATACCAATGGATATTCGATGTTTGCATTCCGTTTGTTTGCTGATTTATTTCGATATTTAATATTTATTTTTAGCTTCAATGCGTAAGTGGCAACAACAATACTGCACATACTACCGTGTTTTATTCAGTTTGCTTTATAAAATTTAGGTCAACGAATAATAGCCGGTAAAGTTGGATGGATGGATATGGATGTGTGTTTGAGTATAAAGTTCTGCTGCAAAAATTGCACGACTGAATTGCAACGACAACACGATATATGACCAACCGCAACGAAGACGTCGACGACGTGCTGTTGCTATTTGTTTATGACGTTTTATTGCATTTTTTAGAGTTATATCATTTTGAATGGTACCTACAAACTTGCAAATTATATTTGAAACAGCTTTGACCTAACTGTCACACTTGTTGTTGTTCATAGACATCAAACAAATTAAACGTCAAACTATAAGAATACTAATTAACCTAGAATGAAGTTTTATCAATGCATCTTGTATCGTTGACTGCAACAAAATGGTGTGTACAAGGTCACAACACATGGTGTTCATGTATTAACTAAAAATGTATATTATACACGTACATTATGTACATACATTACATGCATACATGCATATACATAATGTAGGTATGTATAAATATATTGAATAAGTTACAGTTGCATGTGATTCGTTTAGAAGCAAAAGTGGTTTTTCTGTTCTACATTACATCTCTCCAACACACACGTTTGTTGTTTTTTTATAATTCATTTTTTTGTTCCACTTGGCAATGCACTGTTATTATTAACGTATTATGTCAATGCTAACCTTGATCTGACGTTTATATTGGAGTTAGGCTTTTTTAGACTTGGAGCGACTGTTATACACACTTGTTTTTTTTTCAAGTTGGATTTTGACAACTAACATCGATGGGGTTAAGTTTTCTTTGAGTACATTAATAACGGGGAGTGAATACCGTTATTCGAAATTAAAACATATTGACATGACAAAGGGTCCATTACTTTTGTCACTTTTTATTGCTTGATCAATGTAGCTGAAATTTACATAATATTACACTTGGATGTAAAAATATGTTTGTTTCTTAAAAGTACAACACAGTCTTTTAAAAAGTTCAGAAATTTGGAAATATTCAAACAAATAGTTATTTTTTTTTATAGAGAAGAAGACTAAAAATTTGACGTCTAGTTTATTGGTGGTCAAAATCCAAACTTTGATATTTTAGTTGAGATTAATTCAAAAAAGTCAAATTCGTGTTAGTTTTCTTTTGACGTTTCAAAGTGTATTTTTTATTTTGTGTGTTGCTATAAGGTTCGAAAAAAAAATATAGGTACTGACATATTGTTTATGATCTCAGCTCTAAAACAGGCTAACGGTGTTGAATTTGCATCGTAATAAGTTGATTTTCTTCAACTTCAAAAGGACAATAGCCTTTTATTCCATAATATAAAAATTGTCTATTCTTTTCACGTTCTTAGAATAAACCATGTTAACATTCAACAACCAACATGTCACAAACGAAACGCGATATACTAGATGAGATGCAAAATAAAAACAACAACAGCAACAACAAAAATTGCTGAATGACATAGTCAATTGCTTTTAGAATGACAGAAGCCACGACAACGGAACAATATGATTCCTGTTACATGAAGCAGAAAGAGATGGCAAATATGTAGTTGTAGGTAGAGACTATATGCGCATATTGTAAAAAAGCACTGAACTATGTATACCTTATGATACAATTAATCGTGAATAGAATATTTGATTAGGTCTTGAGAAGAGAAGGTTTCAAACGAAGAAATAGTCTTCCTGGAGAGCGAGGGATTTTAAAAATTAATAAGACTCGCAACATGGGCCGCCATGTTGTTAGTTGTTTTTTTTTGTCTTCTTTTCGTTTAAAAACTCCTTCATGTGTTTTGTGTTCTAAGTTTCTTGAACGTATGTACGAGTATGATACGGACGTACAATGACAGTTTGGGTAAAATTTATAGAAACAATAACAAAAGCAACAACACCAACGTGACAAACAGCGAAATTCTTCGCACACTTACCTTTGTTTGACATGTGGGTAGGTTTTGTTTTGCGGTTTATAACCAACCTAACCGACCAAACTGTAGGTAACTTCAAATATGTATATGTTATCTCTTTCGGTGTAGGTGTGATGTAAATATTTCAATTCACTTGATTGTAGTTTTTATTTTTGTTGGTTTTTTGTTTTTGGTCCGAAAAGAGTAATGCGCAAAAAAATAAAACTAGACAAAAAATTGAAAGCAAAAAGAAAACATTTTTGCAATTTACATTTTTATCACATTCAATGTATGAGGGGGCATGCGGGGGACTTTCTAACGAAGTGGGTGTTATCGGAGAATTTATGTAAATAGCTTAGGTATGTATGTTGTTTTTCTGCAAATAAAATATTTGTATTCACCAAAAAAAATGTTAAAATAACATACATACCAACAGAAGCTTGGTCACTGACATTGATGTTTTATTATTTCCTTCCTATTAAACATAAATGACACTGGTCAATGACATTCAGTAAACTGTGGGGCTTCTGGAATTTATTCCATGTTAACCTACTGTCAGAATCATGAAATCTAACGGAGTTGTCAAAAATAAACTTCTTACAGGTAAAACTTTGGAAAACAGAGATTATAACATTCTCCCAAAGTTTAAGAATATTAAATTTGTCTTAGTTCCTTTTTTGATACTATGAAATAATGACGTTTATCATTTAAATCTACCAATAAAACTCATATTTAAAGCCAAGGAGAAAAAGGTAAATTTCAACTTGTTGACTGTGTCTTGTGCCATAAACCGAAAATAAAATAGTAACTGTCAAAAAATTGTTAAAATCTAATTCGTTAACTAAGTTGACTTTTCTATTACAGAATTTATTTGACATCTGTCATAAAAACTTGAATATGTCATTTGACATTCTGTCTGAAACATCAATCTTAACTATCCTTCTCCTATAATCCTTAAAATCTTAAAATGAAGGATATGTTTTGCTTTCATACCTGTCATATTTAATAAATTTCTTACATTAATTTTCTAATTAGAATAGTTAGTAAAAGCATTTATGATTTGTATTCATTTATTATTCTTTTAAGCCATAAAACAAGTTTTATTTCCTCTATCCATTTAATTTTCTTGTAGTTACCTGAAAGATACTTTTAACGACTTTAATTAATATTACCTACCTGTTGCATCTTTATTTTTATACTTATACCCATACCGTATTACTTACCTTAAAGTCGAAAGAAGATGATGGCAAGGTAAAAAAGAATTTAAAAAATGAAACCCACACAACCACCACCAAATAGTTTTTTTTTTTTTAATTTAAATACAATAACACACAAAAATCCTTCTTTTCGTTTTATGCTTCGTGTAAATTGAAGTAAATTAATATTGTATTCCAGTCGGCAATTCACGGTCACTTCTACAATCTATACAGCTATTTTATGGATGTATTTTGTTTTTACTTGTATGCACAGCACATGTGTGTTGCTCTTCATGCGGGTATAAATTATTCTCTTGTATTTATTTTTGTATTTGATGCCGGTTGTTGGTTGGATGATGCCCTTTTTTCCTCGGAGCTGTATTCGTTCATTTGAACATTATGAATGTGACTGTCCCTTTTCAGTGGATGGTATTTTAAATTGTGGAACCTGACTACTGACTAGTGGCTATTGTGAATTTTAAAATGCAGTTTTGTTTGAAAAGAAATTCAATGCATTTTTGCTTTGAATTCTAAAATAAATCAGTAGCGGTTGCTTTTAGTTTCCCCCGGGATAGCTAGGAAGCACAATGGAAGTAGTGTATATAATGATTTTTCGTTTTTCAAGATTCCATGGGGTTTGGGATAAATTGGTTAGTATGCTCTTGGGAAATAAAAGCCTTGTACGAGATAATTGCTATTTTAATTCGTTGATTATTTAAAATAACAACAATACACAAGACGGTGTTTACATCAGTATTCATTTTGACGGCTTATTATATCATCTTGCTTGATTCAAATGTGAACACTGCCTTACAATCCACACAAAATGTACTTAACTACTAAGGTATGTTTGCACTTTTTTCAAAGTTTAATACACTACAAATAAAGCACAAATATTTCCATATTTCAATTTTAACTGAAAGAATTCCTAAGTCGTGTTTTTTTCTGTTCAAATGCATACTTATGCAAATTTTCAATGCACTCTATAACTTGAAGTTGCATTGAAATTAATTCTCAAATCAAGATCAAGGTTTTTTTCATACACATACCTACATCGATCTACTCTAACCATTAAATATAAAACAAGACACATACAAAACTCGATCAAGTATAGTTAGGTAGGTAGATATACTAAACTAACGCAAAAAGAAAAATAATGCAGAAAGAACTCGGAGATCAAACATGAATGCAATGGAAATCTAAAAAAAAAAGCAAGATGTTGTTGGGAATACTTGTTTTACTTTGGATTATTTTATCTTTATACGAGTATGTAATGACGATATATTCTTTATTAGGAGATTTTAAATTAAATTACTTTTAAAGTTATTTTATAACAACTTGGATTCATTGAATAAATTTAATCACTTATTTAAAATGCATGTTTGTTTAATCAAACAAAAGTTTCGAATATTTGACATAAAACATCAAAATGACAGACTTTTGTTTCAATTAGGTATATTTCATCAAAGTTATCTGTACAAAAAATGAGTTTACTACCCGAGCCCTGCAACTTTAACCAACACTTGATTGACAGTTTACTGAATACATTTTTCAAATCCCGCATTAAACAGCATACAAACAGAGAGGTATGTTTGATTTAAAATCAATATCCTATACAGAGCTCTGTCAATTTATATCCGGAAACATAGTTTGTAATGACGTTCTTCACCACTTGCGAATAACAAATTCCCACAAGTTAAATTGTTTTAAAATAGTAGCCCGGGCAATTGAAATTCCGTTCACGCCGCCGCTGCTGTCTATATGGCAGATACGTGGATTGTACAGGGTCTATCAAAATCAAGTAGATACCATTTTAAAATACATTGGTATTGAATTTTCACTCCCTAGATTCTATTTTATCATATTGTTATAACAGTTTAAGGTAGGTAATTATTCTCTGCCAAAATCCAAAGAAAATGGGACATTCAAATTCGTAGTACTTCTCTAACTATTCGTTTTGACGTATGACAAAAATATCAAATGTCATTTGATAACACTTGATTTGATCCACCCTATAGATATACAAAAAATTATAACGAAAAGATCATTGCACTCTAATTCAATTAAAATAAAAGAGAGAAAAAAATAAAAACAAAATCAACACCAAACCAAAACGAAACGAAAATGAAGAAAGAAGCAAAAATAAAAAAAAAACAGAGTTTTAAAATTTATTTTTATAAATAATTTATGAGCTTTTAATATTATTTAAATGCAAATAAAATAAAGAAAACATTCTTGCTTTTCAACTTAAGGTCATAGTTCTTGCTCTAATTTGGAAATTTAATCAAGAAACTGCAATAAATTTTTATCTCGATAAACATTAAGTTTCAAAATTTATTAAATGCTCATTCAGAAAGTTAGCTTTCTGCCTCGTGCAGATAACGCCTGCCAGCGCCACCGGTCTAATTCAAATAATTTAAAATACAAAAAAAAAAAACGAAAAGAGATTTAAATTTAATCAGAAAATATTCATTTAATTTGTCAATCATCAAAAATGTATATTTGATGAAAATGATGGTTGTATAGTATTAAGTTTGATGACAGACAGAGTCTTAAGCACTCACTCACAATGTGTCATTATGGTGAGCTTAGATGTTACTTTTTGGCTTTGGCAATGGAAGTAGATGAATTGATATTAAAATTCCACACTCATTGAATAGAACCAAAAATGATGGACAAGTAATCAAATGAATGAAAAAAAAAATACTTATGTATATTATTTATGTGCATGTGTGTATTTTTTTAACGGAAACATTGTCAGTGATACGTGAATGGACTTGGTGAATTTTTAATTAAGGCAATTTTTATGCAATCCCTGATGGTTGTTCATTTTATATTTTTATGGCAACTCGTGTGTGGAGTGGATGGAAGATAGTAGTTACCCGTATGAAACCATGTTTATCAGAGTCAGAGCTGAGAGGAATAGAGGAGAACGTCAAGCTTTTATTATTTTGTTGCCATTTTATAGTTAACTCTGCCCGTATAGCGTGGCCTATGCAAGCTATTGCCAATTAAAAAATATTTCAAAATGGTTATTCCATTTATAACTGTATTCAAGCGAGTGTTTGTTAATTTGTCACATCTGTCACAGCAGGTGTACCTACTCTTGAAACAGATAATAATAGTAGTATGAAAACGGGTGGTAGAGTTCAAAGTGCTAGCCAAGTTAAGGTCAAGGTGAGGGGAAAAGTTAAAAATATCACAAAGAAAAACATACAGCGCCATTCATGAGCGTTAAAAACTTTTAACTGTGTAGTATACCTAATGTTAATGCTTGTTATAGCCTTCACAACTCTATTGTCGTCATTAACCATCTAAACATGCAAATCATTTAATTTTTCTATTTAAATTATGACTTGAAGTTACAATGGAACTAATGTCTGTTTTTCCGAAGTATAGATTATTAATGTCAGATTAGGTAAATTGATTGTTGTTAGCAGGCGGTTGTCAGATTGCAAAAAAAAAACAAACATTTTATTCTTTTAGGTCTAGTTGAATAATTCAAGAGATCACCCAAGCTTAGTAGGGTTTAATTTCTCTAATGAATTCAAATCGAGTGTAATCCAGTGTTGACAAGCAAGAACGATTTTGAAACATCAGAATGCTACACAAAAAGAAACGATCATATTGAATAAAAGAATAAATTTTAAAGAAAATTATGTATCTCTTGTATGTTTCACTTTTATTCTGACGTTTCATGAATTTTCGCAACAGGGTTCTAGACACACAGTCTCTAAAATCCAATTAGCACTTTAATTGGATTTTAAATGCATTTTAGAATACAAACAGAGAAACAAAGTGTGAACTTAGCCTAACGTTGAAATTTCCTGAACAAAGGATTTTCAAATCGAACAGTCTTTTCAATCTTTGTTTGTTATCCCCATATCCACGTGCTCGTCGCACTCGATCTCTTTCTAAAAAGCTTTTTTCTATTGCACTCTCTATTCTCTCTCCCACTCTTATCAATTGACCATCCTTTCAACCGCAACCGCTATCATTCAATCAACAAAATCTACTACAAACTACAACTGTTTTGGCCCGAATTCCGTTTTCAAAACAACCTCGATCGCTCGATGTGAATTCGATTTTGATTTTGACTTTTCAGCTCTCCTTAAGTATTCGGTAAATAATCACCCGAGTTAAGTCGTGAATTAACTGCTCGCGTTGAAAAACATCAATTAATAAAAGATAAACTCGATTTCATTCAAATACAAAAGTTGTAACTTCGAATCCAATTGAAAATTTGCCTTAAATGTTTGAAATTCAGCGAAAACAAAATGCAAGATATTTTGATCGGCGATGGCGACGTAGTTTACATCGTCTCTGACTCCCTCACCTTTATTCAGTATTACCAAACTGAATTTCTCGATGACCCATGTAAGAAAATTTGGGAATGTGTCCTTTAAGTTCTTAGCTTTAGAATTGTCCCCTGAAAAACTCGGTGTTTTGGTTTAAAGTGTGGTGTTTTTGAAAAATGCATAATGCCTTTAGTTTAGATTGGTGCGGCAGTTACGTCAAGCGGATATCTCAACAACACCGTTTGCTCTCGAATCCCGATTCATGGAATTGTTAAACAACATGTTGCGTAAACAAACGTCGCACGCCAAAACAAGTCGAAAGCTCTGCGCACGCCACCGATAGAGTCTTTCCTGTGTTAAGATGAAAACAAGAAGAAAAAAATAAAACAGAAAAACACCCGCAAGCTAGCTGTCGCTGTGTGTTTTTTTCTGTGTCATCCTGTAAATTTGAGTGATAACTGTTTCTTTTCATTCGTCCATGACGACTTGTTGAATCAAAGACGCGTTTCCAGTGAATTCTAAAAAAGTGTTGTTTTCTTCTTAAAATTCAGTTAAATATCCTGTTTTTTTTCTCATAGAAAATCTTCTTTGGTTAAAAGTACCGCATAGTGTTATTTTGCAAATTGTAGCGGATTTAAAATCTAAATTGCGTCCCCCAAAACGGGACCAAGGTTGGAACTTGAGAGACAAAGGAAGGGTTTGTATAGGCAGTATAAAAATGATCGACTGCAACAACTCCACTGTTTTTCTTATTTCTTTATTTTAGAATACTTTTAAGATTGAATTTTCGAATTGTAAAATTATGAATTGTACCTAATTAATTTAATGTGAAATAAAAAAAATGAATATGTATGATGCAGGTTCGGTAGGTAAATAGTAGGTATGTACATAGTTTTTTCCGTTGTTATATACATTTACTTACTCAGCCATTAGGCAAATCCATTTACATAGGAGTTTACAGTTAACTAAATCCATTGGCAGGCTGTACAAGCCAAATGCAGTAAATAAGAAGGTAGACATGTTTTTTTTTACTTGCGGGATTGACAGCTTTTTATGTTTGTAATTTATTAATACTTTAATAAATTATGAGCAATTTATTGCTTTTTACATCCCTTAATTGTTTTTCGAGCATAAGTTTTATGTTTTCCAAGTGATGATTTCTTCACAGAGTCTTAAACATAAGGACCGATATAAGTCCCCAAGTTAGTAGGTACTGAAATCGGTATCAATTTGCTGACTCATACAAAGATTCAGCCCTAATTCTAACAATTCGAATTCAAGTATAAAAAGGCAGTTCCTTTTTATCATGCCAGTTATTATTTCTTGCATTGGAAAGTGGGAGGAACACACCTACCTATGTAGTTGTATAATAAAATACTTTCGGTTTGCACGTTCTGCGACCTTTTTCGTAACTTTATTCTAAACTTATAAAAAGACCTTAAAGGAACTAGTTCCGATTTTTTTAACGCTAGATAGACCCCGATTCTCTAAACTACTTTAGCTACGATATGTTAAGTAACTGAGTACAATATTCTTCCAATCGAAAACTGCTCCAAAAATGGTTTAATTTCCTGCTAATAACAATTCATGTCTGAGAGTACTATAGATCCTACTTTATTAAAAAGAATTACAATTTTTTTTTCCAAGACTTAAAGCATCCACTTTCTCTGCAGACCATCTTCATTTAATTTACGGTGGGACATTTCTAAATTTATTGCTTCTACTCATAATTTTCTTATCTCGTTGAGTAAATGAGTCTTATCCTCTTGTTCAATTTATTTGTTATTATAACAACAATGTCAATAAAGTTAAGGTAGGTACATACACATAAGTTAAGTATTTTTACAATCCGTTTAATAATAGATTTTGTAGCTCAATACCTAAAAACCAAAGGTTAATTACAAAAATTAGAGCGCCAGTCAATAAATACAACTATTTATTCAATATAATCTATTGTTTATTGTGTCCACAAAACCAAACAATTCACCTTTTGTTTTAAAACACGAACCTTTTGTTAAAAATGTCAACATTTCAGGTAGATTCTTAAAAACCTTTTTGAATTTACTTATCAGGTAGGCACTTTTCACAACAAACTTATGCACAGGATTAGCACTTATTTGACCAATTTTTCAATCTTGCGTTAATTAATTCATGAATCCTGGAAAGCATTTGGTGTTGTGCTGGGTTAGGTTCACTAAAAAGGGTGTTTTTTTCAGAGAGTTATGAACACAATTTTACGAGGTCTTGTTTTGGTGCTTCTTTATGTAACAGAAAATTTGTTTCTACATATCTTGGATAGCCTTTTAAAAAAGTTTTTCAACTCAGGTTGGAATTTCTGCTTGTCTAACTTATTATTTTATCTGAGATGGTTTCCTTTTGGCGAATTGCATTAAGATTTGTATTTACATATGTATATTTAATTTGTGTCTTATGTTAAATCAAATTACTAATTTCTATTTATTTTTTATTTATATTTTTAGTTCGTGATATCTTCCACGAAGACAATCGCTTGGCTCCACCAACATCCCCTGAGCCAAAACAACCATCGCCCCATCATACCAATTACACCAAAAATATTCGACCGTCGTCGTTAGAATCGACATTAGTTACTCCCATTTCTACATCCCTGCCAACCAGTGCGAATAGCCGAACTGCCGACGATAGTCCACCTACACGTACTACACCAAACCGAGCGACACCCACAGACGAGAGTATCGCAACGTCAACATCCCCACCGCCACGACCGAGAAGATTTTTCTCGTCAATACTTGGCGGCGATTATCCTTATGGTAGTCGTGGTCACGTACTTACACAAGCCCAACGAAAGGAATATCCCACCGAAGTGGTTGTAGCTGCTGTGCCGCCAATAGTATCCTGCGAAGACGGAGCTGCCTCAGAAACAGACTCAGATACAGAGGATCATAAATTAATAGTTGATGAGAAGCCAGTTGTTCCTGAAGAGAAACCGCTCAGTTTGAGAACGACAAAAACTCCGCCACCAGCGGAAACACGTCCAAGTCCACCGCCACCTCCTGAACCGGCAGTTAGGTGTTCGGTAATCCAAAGAACGCCAAAGCCTAGAGATTCACACGATACCCGCCTTCCACTTGCATTGTCACTGGCTCATTTGGGCCCAGAACAGGAACAGCCGATTGATTATCACGTTCCGAAGCGAAGAAGCGAGTTCGAAGACGAAGAGAAGGCGGCCGAGCGTGAGCGACGCATTCGG
The DNA here is from genome assembly GCA_905146935.1 of Scaeva pyrastri. Taxonomy (NCBI): domain Eukaryota; kingdom Metazoa; phylum Arthropoda; class Insecta; order Diptera; family Syrphidae; genus Scaeva; species Scaeva pyrastri. The sequence goes on along the minus strand of LR989929.1, from coordinate 8,187,259 downwards.
GAGGCTAGACGACGAAGTGCGATATTGGCAGCGAGAGCTGTGCTCGCCAATCCAAGACTTGCAAAACTGAGTGGTATTTTAGCTGCAGCAGCAGGTCACGGTAGATCCTCGAATAGCGGGGGAACTGGAAACTCTGGTCAAGGTTCCGCAGGCGGTCACCAAAACGGAGGAGCAGCTGGACTGAACTTTAGTGTTGGTGGACAATTTGGCAGCGGAAGCGGCAATAGTGCGGCGAATAGTGGAAGCCTAGGCAGCGGCACAGGTGGTGGAGGAGGTGGTATGGGAGGAGGACGAGACGGACGTTCAAATTACGGTCCAAACAGTCCACCCACGGGATCACTTCCACCCTTCTACGAAAGTCTAAAAGCACAAGGCCTTGGCAACAACATGAATTCCTTTAACGCGGCGAATAGTAACTTTCTTATACAAAATGCAGCCGCCTATCTAATGGGAGGCGGCGCGAGTGTTGATGGTATAGGTGGGGCCGGTGGAAGCGGCCAGGGGAACTCGCCAGACATGACGCACTTAGGTTCAACGGCGGCATTCGCCAATGGTCTCGGTAATAATCCTTCAAATGGTAATCATATGAACGGTCTTAATCCAAAATATCCCATGTTCAATCACGCAGCTTACGGTATTATCCTAAAGGACGAGCCCGACATTGAGTATGATACAAAAATCGACATAGGTAACTTCACCCAACAGGGGCTCCTGCAAAACGGCAATGGGGTCAACAATCAAAACTGCTTTGGCAATGGCCACGGCAGCGGAGGCAACAACGGCGGGTACGATGTTAACGACTCCATGATGTCCGAAGTGGTAGACCCACTTCAGTTCACGGCGACGCTGACGTTCTCTTCCTCGGGCGACAACATCTTGGACACCCTGTCTGATGCGGTAGATTTGAGTTCATTCTTGCAACGCCTGCCCAGTGAAGACTCGCCGAGTCCTGGTCAGGAACTTGAGCTGGCCTCGACGCCCTCGCTCACTCCTGATTCGATAATTCAAAACGACGGCGTTAACTGCATGGACGCGTTCCATGAGAACATAATGAGTCACATAACAAACACACCGGGACCGAACAGCTCTCGCGGCGGCGTTGGGAACTGCTTCGATAATTCTCGATTCCACCTGCAAAACAGCAAGCTTTACCAAGAGTCAACGCCACCGCCGAGCTATCAACAAGCCCACATGCATCTGCAACAGCAGCAGCACCATCATCAGCAGCAACAGCATCATCATTTCTCAAACCAGCAACAACAGCAGCAGCATAGCTCCCACCCTCATCACCATCATCATCATCCGCATGTACAACACCAGCAGCAGCAACAACAACAGCAGCATCCTCATCATCAGAACCATCACCAGGGAATGCTCTCCCATGCGCTAAATAACAGCAACTACCATCACATGGGCAGTGACAACAGCAATCTTTCGCTGCCATCGCCCTCTTCGAGCAGTAGTCACCAGATGTCGAATGCGTCCACTGGCACTCTTGATCCAGTCGATGCCAAGCCCATCATCCAAAGTGTAAGTCCAAGATCTCAGTTCAAGAGGCAGCCTCAACACCAACAACAACAACCACAACAATTCACACTCCAGCGTCTAGGAATCGAAACAAATAATGGTACAGTGCTGGTGAGCAATGGTGGTAATGTCACAGAAGTCTGTGGCATCCCTGCCCTCTCACCGCACGTACCACCGCTGGATGATACCAAGTTCCATATACTACAGCAAAGGGTAAGCATCTAAAATATTCCTCTTTTTTGAGACAGAACACACTTTTTTGTTTGTACATACATGTATACTCTTACGTTTTGTACTCGTATGGCTTAGTGGGCTCAGTGGGAGGACGAAGTCAAGAAGTGTGTTCGCCTGCAAAGAAATTGTGATATTTTTTATGTTTTCCCCGTTTGTGAGTAGATGTGGTGTTGTTTGTTTTTTGTTTGTCTTGTTTTAATTATATTTTCATTGTCGATGTTGGGTGTGTGTGATTTGTTTTTAATTTGTTTACCTGTAGATATTTAAATTATGTACATATTTTAAAATTGTCACGTTTTCTTATTTTGTTGATGACTGACTTGAAATTAATATCGAATAGAAGATGATAATGTGTATGGGATGCTATTGGAACAGTTTCCGATCGAAAAGTGCAGAAATTGTTGAAGAGGTTTACCCTACAAAACACTAATACTATGCTATACGAAATATGATCTCTGTCGATGTAAACTAATAAGAATATGATCCACAGCATCATTGCGCTTGTCTGAAACTTGTTCAAGTAAAAAGAATAAAATTGGAAACGTTTAGGAGTCCGAATGAACTTCTTATGCAGTTAACTGCATTCCTTGAACGGGAATTTAGACAAAGGGAATATAATTTCTTACTTTTGTCAAACTCGAAAAGGTACCCCTTGAAAAAAAAAAAAAAAAAATATAAATAGAAGGAATATGCAAAAAGATCATAAATTGCAGACTAATGAAGTTTAGATTTTAATTAAACTTGAATACAATCCATTGACTTGAAATCAAGAAAACTTATTCTTGGCTAACTTTTGAATAACCAACTTTTCAAAAAATTTGCCTTCATTGATAAACAATTTTCTAACAGAAGTAGAACAATTTTCTGATTCAGAGACTAGAAACTTACTATACCTTCAAGTCTTTTGGGTTGTCTGAACTTCACTATTACCTTCTCAGTCAAAGCCTTGTGCTTTAAAGAATGGTTAAGCTCAGACGATTTAAGGTAAGCAAGCTTCTTGTTTTTGATTGATCAGATGACAAAAAATTGCTTGCTTTGTTGCTTTGCAAAATGTCGGAATGCAATGCAATTGGAAAAAGAATCAATTTTTTACTTATTTCAATGGGTCAATTTTGATCCGACAAAACAATGGTCAAAAATGGGTACGTTTCTAAACTTACTTGAGGACAATTTTACGCACAATGTCGTCCAATACAACAGAATTCTAAGTAAACAATTGCATTCGATCGTATACATCAACATCAGTTTGGAAATACCGTGTTTTTTCATTTCCTTTCACTAAATACTAAGTCTTTATATTTATTGCTACTATTTTCTTTTTTTTAGTTGGGACTGCCGCCCGAAGTGCAGTTGGAATTCGTTAACGGTGGTCATGGCATCAAAAACCCTCTCGCCATAGAGAACACCCACGGTCATGGTCATCGAATTCGTGAAGATGAAAAAAATAAAACAGTTGTTGCTCCTGTGTGTGAGGATGATCCAACGAAATTTATCTGCCGCATTTGTTCGAAAACATTCACGTTGCAAAGACTGCTGAATCGTCATATGAAATGTCATTCAGAAATCAAGAGATACTTGTGCACGTTCTGTGGCAAGGGTTTCAACGATACATTCGATTTGAAGCGTCACACCCGAACACACACTGGTGTCCGTCCATACAAGTGCAATTTGTGCGAGAAGAGCTTCACCCAGAGGTGTTCACTCGAATCACACTGCCTTAAAGTGCACAGCGTGCAACATCAATACGCTTACAAGGAGCGTAGAGCTAAGGTAAGTTATTATTTATACATCTTCTCTCTAGACTCTAGGAAAGTTTATTGACATATTTAATATTCGAATCGCAGATGTACGTGTGCGAAGAATGTGGTCACACAACCTGTGAACCAGAAGTCCACTATCTTCACCTCAAAGAAAATCATCCCTATTCACCGGCTTTGCTCAAGTTCTACGACAAGCGCCACTTTAAATTTACAAATTCACAATTTGCAAATAATTTGCTAGGTCAATTGCCAATGCCGGTTCATAATTAATAGTCACAGAAATTATTCTTATTCATTGGAAAACCTTTTTGAAAGAAGTAAAAAAGTGAATTCAGAGTTACGTTTGTATTTTGAATTTTTCGTTTATTATTTTAATTTTATTTTTGTTGATTTTTCTTTTATTTTCAATTGAATTGAATTGCTTATTATTTATCATCATGAAGTTTTTGTTTTTATTTTTATTTTTATTTTTTTTTACAAAAAGAAATTTGTTATTTTTTAATATCAAAAACCAACTCAATAAATTATAAATTATTGAACAAAGATCTGAACACAAAAATGGGACAATCATGATACAAACTGATTTATGATTGAATTATTATTGTTCTCCTGAATAAGCTTTTTTTTAAATGCAAAACTGGCTAGCACTGCCCATAAATGAAAGAATCTTATCATTCCAAATGTATATTAGATATAACATAAGATACAAAAAATGTAATATTTAAGTTTAATTAAATCAAATAAAATAAATAATCACAAACTGTACTGATATTGAATCTCTTAATTTTTAATTTAAGAATATAATTATTTGTTTATTATTTTATGTTTTTCATTCATTTAAGTATAAATATAGTTTAATCATAGGGTTTGTTTTTTTTTTTGGAATTTTGTTTATGGGCAGTCGAAATAAACAGCAACAAAATATAGTTCCTCTTTAATTTTTCTTAGAGAAGAATTCCTAAGAGGGGCAGCAAGTGGATGAAAATGAAAGTTTAAATTGAAGTTGAAGAAAACACAATCAAAATAATTAAACTACAATTCGGGTAAATTGTGCAATCAAATATGGTGATGGAAAATAATTAAAAATAAAATAGTATAAGTTAATTATTCTACTTAAGTTTTGAGGGTAACACATATTCCTCTTTGTTCATAGAAAGAAAAAATAAAAAAAAAAACTAGAAAAATAAGATCACAAAACATAAAACATAAAACAACAAAAAGACGAATTATAATGAGAAAAAAATTAAACAAAAACAAGAAAATAAAAAACCACCAACTAACTGAATACGATTAGAATTAAGGAATTATTTTTTTATAAAACAAAAAAACTTTTTATAATGGATTATGATATTTATTTTCTTTCCTTTTTTAATTTTTACTAAATGGAATAATCTCGTAGTATTCGATTATTACATAAATAGGCTTGTATTAAAAAAAATAATCTCTTCCACCACCTTCGGCTTTAAATCGAAATTAGTTCGTTTTTTTTTGTATTACATATTTTTTGCATTTAATTTTTCTTGAAAAAATAAACCAATTTGGAATAATTACTGAGTAAATGTTCTTTTATTATTCGTAGTCCTTAAGTTATACATATAAATATGCATATAAATATATTATTTTTTAGATTAATGTAATGAAAATGTAAGAAGAAATTCGTATATAAAAAATATTTAATTTAAACTCCTTTTTTTTTAATTTAAATTATAATGCAATGTGCGTGTATACGTAGAGTGAGAGAGGAGGATGTAGTAATGTTGTGGAGAATACTCATGACAACAAAGAAATTTATATTTCTAAGAAGATTTAAAACAAAAACCAATAAAATATAAAATTATCTATTAAAACTTTTTTGTGTTTTTATTTTAATACAGGAGATATATAAAAATAACATAAAGCTTTGATTGAAGAGATTTCGTAGTAGCAATCTCTTTCAATGCAATTCACCAGATTTCCTAGAAAAACAACCTACAGAGGAGTGTGGTTTTTAGTAGACAAATTTTGCGTTTGGATGTTTTGTACGTAAATCTGTTTTTTAAAGTCAAGTTCTCAAACATCTATTACATTTTTTATAACAACTATAATGCCACTAGAATTTATCCAAGTTAAATAATTGTTTTTAGTTTTTAATTTCAACTCATCTTACTAGGAGACAAATTAGTTCAAAATTCGTGAATGACTGATAGATCATACAAATCAGGAAACCCTGTTATCTAAAGAACATTCAAATTTCACACAAAGCAAGGTCTTATAGGGCTTGGACATGCATGTCTGCTTCCCCATAATTTTTATTAATTACTAGCTGTTCCCCGTGACTTCGTCCGCCTCAATTATTATTATAGCAACTAAGATTAAGTTTAAAAAAAATATATATTTTAAAGTACTTCGTAAAGGATATTTAGGTTTTATTTTATTATGGCTGAAGAACATACGGGTTTTCTCTGCAACCCGATTTTGACAATGGAACGGAAGCCCTTTAAGATGAATAATTTTCTTTCTTTTTGCAACATTTTCCACTGATTCTTCGCTCCTATTGATAGTAGTGTAATTTTAGCTTAATTATTTAATTAATTAATAATTTAATTAGCTTAAAACCTTGAACAAATTGATAACCCCGTATGTAAGGAAGGACGATTCCGCAATCTACCTCATATTCAGATGTGTCGTGAAAAAAAAAATAAACTCGGTAGATTCCGTCGGGCAGATCACCTAGCTCGCATGAAAGCAGTGGAACCACCTCGGAAAGTTCTATGTAGTACATTTTATGGTAGGGGACAGCGTGGCAGACCATCCTTATTTGGAGGGACGGCGGCGGCGCAGACCAAACCGTCCGAATCCTTTGCGCAACTGAATGGCGATGGCATGGCGTTCGTCACGATCGGGATAAATGAGAGACTCCTTTGGTCATTGGTTATGAATCATTATAGGAGAATGGTCATTATTGGTCTTTAGTCATAAATGGTCATTGGTCATTATTAGTCTTTGGTCATAAATGGTGTTTGATCATAAATGGTCATTGGTCAATATAGGTCATTGGTCATTATAGGTTATTGGTCATTGGCTTGTACAGGTCATTGGTGAAAGGTCAAAGGTCAGAGGTCAAAGGTCAGGTCAGAGGTCAAAGGTCAAAGGTCAAAGGTACAATGACCAATGACCTATATTGACCAGTGACCTATATTAACCAAATACCATTTATGACCAAAAACCAATAATGACCAATGACCTATAATGACCAATGACCCATATTGACCAAAGACCATTTATGACCAAAGACCATTTATGACCAAAGACCATTTATGACCAAAGACCAATAATGACCAGTGACCTATATTTCGCCTATTGGTCGTAGCGTATTTTTGTATATCTTAAAGTCTTCCTCGATAAATAAACAATCCAATGCAAAAAGAATGTTTCAATTCGATCACGTAGTTTTTGAGATCAGCGCCTTGAAACGAATAACGGAAGCCCTCAAAGATGAATAATTTTCGCCGTTTTTGCAACATTTTCCACTGGTTCTTCTCTATTATCGTTCGCAGCGTGATGTTATATAGCCTATAGCCTTCCTCGACAAATGGACTATCCAACACAAAAAGAATTTTTTAATTCGAACCAGGAGTTCCTGAGATTAGCGCGTTCAAACAAACAAACTCTTCAGCTTTATATATTAGTAAAGATTTAATAAAAACTCCAAAAAATATTGTCTTAAAAGATTTTATTTTAACAATACGTGGAAAATACTACAATACTAATTTTTTTTTTGTTTTACATTTTAGTTTTTTTTTTTAACAGGATACTTTTATGTCTACAAAATGTGAATTCTTCACTTCAATGTGAAAACTACAAACAAAGGTTAGGTATAATAATCATAACAAAAGCAATTTTCACGAAGGGACTAGGAATGAGTACATAAGGTACTCACATAATTACTTAAAAGAGTTTGCTACATTTGCATCCAATATTTTATTTAAAATAAGATTTCAATTCGAATTAAAGTAAAAATTTAAGCAATTACATAATTTTCCTTTCACTCCTTTCGTTGTGCTAAATTAATTCGTTAATCGTTTTATTTTAATTATTTATTTTTCGTTTTTAAAATCTACAATAGGAAATTTTTATAAATCCTTAAAAATTGTTTTAATATTTTCATTTTCTTATATTATAATATAGTTGTTTTCTTTTTGTGTGTATATAAGTATTATTATTTATTTATTTTTGTTTTCATTAAAGCTAACAGAATTGTATTTTTATTACTTAGGCCATCTAAGATGTAAGCATTTTTTTCTTAATTTTTCTCTTTAAATTAATAAATTGTATTTTTGCTAATTGAACTTTTGTATTTAGGAAATAACATAATTCTATTATGCCAAGGTTTGGATTAACTATTTTAAGACGGAAATCTTATGGATAATGGTTTAATATTTTTGGGAATGAATGTATGTAGGAAGAAAGAAATGAAAATAATAATATATTTAAGAGAAAAAGTCTTAAGGCAACTTATAGAAATCGAATACTTCAAAAAGTGGATAGGAAAATTCCATTGAAAGAAAGTTGAAACTCTTCCTTTTTAAGGACAGCAAGTCTTAAAATATGAATTCAAAGGACATCATTAAAGTACCTACATGAACATCGTAAGACCTTTCAAGATTATTTTGTCTAAAGTTCGTTTTACATACAGTATCTATCATATTTTAAGCGTTTCTGCATGCAATTCCTTGAAAAGAACATGCAAATTGTGAAGAGGGATCAAAACTACAAGATCTTAACACTCAAAACTTAATACATAAATCTTGAAAAGCTCGATTTAATAAAATATGTACGATCGCTAAGTATATGAGCCAAGATTTTGTTCACAGTAGACGCTCTGCCATATCCAGCGACAACAATGCTGCAGTAAAGAAAATCTTCAAATCCTATCCCGTAGGTTCGACAGGACAAGAAAGAAGGAAAGTATTGTTTAAAAAGCCATAGCGGATGTTTGGTCCAGATGTAGATGTAGCAACGTGCAACAACTCTTAGTTGATTTAATAGGCCTCCATCCACAAATTTAGTTTTATCTTAGTTTCTATCCCCCTAATTTTTTACATAGGTTAAAATAGTCATGTTAAATTTTAAGAAAATTGAACATCATGCTTGAGAATTTGGAGGTAAAACAAAAAAGACTAGAAGCAAAGTTCTTTAAAAGATGAACAAAATTTTATTAAAATTCACGAAAAATACAGTTAAACTTTTCAAAAAACTATAAATAGCATAAATTCACAACAAAAGAGTTTAAATAAAAGAAGTGTGCATAATTTTTGTGCGATCTTATAGACAAAATTGAATTTCTTAAGGCAACATAAATTTAACAACCAAATGTGAGGAAGCATGTATTGTATAGGATATCCTCAAAGTATAGATATTTTAAAATATAAATAGATATTTAATATTTAAAGTTTTGTTTTTCTATTTTGTATGTTCTTATAATCATTTCTTATACAGGTATTCCAGTTCGGTCTTTAATCTTTCCCATTACATTAACATGCACCTTCGAATAACCACTAGCTTTGCCTTTGGGGCCTTCCATTGAAGAACATGATATTGGCGATGAATTCTTGGAATCAATACGCGAGGAACGGTGACTGGATTCGGATTCTTGAGTTTGTGACATAAGATCTTCAGTACTTGGTCGGATGTGGCTTGATGACGGTGTATAAACAGGCATAAGCTTATCAACCTGGTGAGATAAAGACACATAAAAATTGAAGTTTTAAAGCTCAAACTCAATTCTATTACCTCATCATCGATTGCCTTAAATTGCCAGCTCCAGTTGGCGCGATAGAGGAATGGCCTGTGATCAAAGCGATTATCATCGGGACTATAGCTTTCCGCATGCACCGAAGGCGTTAGAACAGTCATTTTATGACGATTAATAGCATAGCATCGGAAGAAATGTTTAACTTTATCAGACACCTTCAGGAAAAATGGAAATTGTTTTTATCTATAATGTCGCACAGAATAATCTCCATAAACAATAAATACCTCTTTAGGATTCAAATCACCCTTCCACGTAGCGACAAGTTTACAGAACATACTATACGGTCCACAACACGCTTGTTTTCGTAGTCTTCCAAACTCACTGAGCTCAGCATAAGTCATTCCCATATCCTGCTCGTCGGTTTGCATAAGTTGACCATCTTGAAGTGGTTCCAATTCAGCTGTCGGTGGGGCATCGATAATTTGTTCCAAGACTGGAAGATTGAATCTAAAGGAAAGAAAAACAGTTTTGAAAAGCCAAATCAAGTTTATCAGATAATAATCCTTACTTATCCTTGGCGTAAGTTAAGAACCGCCTCAAATCGGTTTTTGATATGCCACCGATGGGATTTACATCAGCACTAGAGCAGTCATACTTCGTCAAATAACCACGCAAGGCTTCGTCAACGTTAGCCGAGCCAAGGACCAACAGACCACCGGGTCGGTTTCTCACCCACAACATGAGTTGAGCGAATATATAGGCCAGAACCATTCGAATTCTTGATTGGATGTTCTGCAGGGCTAGATTCTGACGGGCACAACCACCTTGATTTCGGAATCTGGGTGTAAGTCCTGTCACAGCATTAAAGATCCCCAGCAAAGCGTTTACAGCCGAGTCAATGCTAATTTCAATGTGATAGCTGCCCAATTGATTGGCTAGCATTGAAGCTCTTCTTCTTGTTTCTTTGCTGGAATTGACACTACCCATAAAGCAAGTGACTAAAATTCGATTACACAACGCCGCCGGATTGTCCGGGGTATAGTCTGAGTCTGCGAGGATTTTTCGAATATCGTGCAGTACTTGTGCGTCCCCAGATTGAACAGAATTTACTATCATTCTACACATCGAGTGAACAATTGTTGCCGAAGCACTAGAATCAACACCACCACTAAGAGGTAGGAAGAATCCACCTTGGCCAGAGCGTCGCAAATAGTCCCACAACCAACAAGCTGGACCCATGGCTATTTCTTCTTCGGGCGTGTGATATATACATTGCAGTGGTGTGGAGGAGCACTTAAAGATATCGTTATGTGTGGACATCTCGAAATCGCAAACAATTCGAGGATAGGTGGGTGCCGATGCGGCAATGTTACAGCGAGATCTTTGGCATACACGATAGGAGCGGATCTCTTCGAGATCAATGGTTGCAATTGTTACTTCCTGATAGACAAAACAAAAAAAAAACATTTAGAACAGAGATTTGATCGGAGAGAGTGATTAAAATTACCACATCCTGTAAGGCAAATTGTTTACTCCTAGCAACGATCTCTCCATTCATTGCGATTGCTGAACAGCCATTGAAATAGATCCTCTGACCGTCACAGCCTCGAAGGTTGCTAAAGAGATATGCACCGCCAGCTTTGAAACTAGCATTCCTTATCAAGTCGGCCGAGATATAGGCTTTTCGTAGTTCCATGTAGCTGCCAGAGCTATTGACGATCACTTCGACTCCCGATAGAGACATATCGATGTGTTTACTAAGAAATATAAAACAGATTCAGTCTATCTGGGGCCTTTAAATAGAAATTCCACTTACCTCCTTACATTCCACAGCTCCTCACATATTTCATATCCGATGCATGTGTCTTTGGTTGCAATTACGGCATCACCAAAAGGCACTGTATCCTGTCCGGTATGAGTTGAAATCATTCTCGGCAGGAAGAAATCTTCGATTTGCAAGGATTTTGTCCACGCACTAAACCAACGAGATTCTCGATAGTTTCCATCGTCACACATTGACATTTTTGGACGGATTAGAAGAATGCGTCGATTGAAAAAGGCCACTCGGCAATTGTAGGCGACATTACGGTGCATAACTGGCATTCCGACATCAACAAGGATATTATCACTGCAGAAAGAAAGTGTTTGTAATTGTAATATCTTCATATGAAATGAAGTCAATGACTTACCAGATTGGTGACATCATAATTTCCAGGAGGACTTCCCATGAGTGAAGATATGTGTCTGGTTCACGAAAGTGATCTTCGCAACTGTAGCCTCTGGAAAAAGAAACAATTTTTGAATGAATATGAGATGTGGAAATGAGAATGGGAAGTAAGAGATTTGAAGAATGATTTTATGAAATGGTGGAAGGGACTCTCAGACTTAAACTAACGATTTTTGAGGTAATCACATTGTAACCCTCATTGTTGCATTGGTCATCAGTGAGATGGACTTTGTGGTAAGCCCAAGACACTTCGAATAACATGAAAAGTGCTTGAAGTGGAAAGAAAATAGAAAACTTACGTTATTTCGAGTTCTGGGCCGGTCCTATACGAGGCGCCCATTTCCTTGGCTTCAAGTATTGATTGCATTATCCTGGCTAAATTGCCCTCAAAGTCCAGTGCCCATTGGTTAAGCGTTGTAACCGCTACAGTGATTTTCCTCCCCATTGTCACTTCTTTTGTTGTCCTTTAAACGGAATATTATAGGTAAACGGATACGTGATGTCTGTGACAACAACACAAAAGTAAATAAATAATCCTTTTTGCTGGAATTTCTTCTAGCCCAAATGTTTGTGGTTATTGGATTTTCCTCTTGCTTTTCTTATGGCTTTGTCGTTGTCGTTGTTGTTTAGTTTTGGTGGGAATTGAGTTCTACTGAAAGGAAAGAAAAGGGAAAGCCATCAGAATAAAATTATTGCTTGAAGAATAAATTTGATAATAAACAAATTAAATTAAGTCAAATAAAAACCACTTGAGAGTTGAGATTCGACACGCTTTTTTTGGATATTTTCATTAAACAAACTAAAACAACACTGATACGTCAATTTGGGAACAATAGAAGACGTCCTTATTATGTGTTTTGTGTTTTGGTCGGGCTATGACTACATATGTAGATGTACTATAGTTAAGGGTGCAGCAGTGGTGGCTTCGGCATGGAGCGTGTAAATCGATTAAATTTATTGATCAATCTAAATCGTGTTTTGTTGTTTCTTAGAACTATAAGCTATAACCTAACCGTTGCTAAGCGGGTGCGGCCAGACAACATTCTTTTGTGTTTTTTTTTCTTCTTTTTTTTTTTGAATAAGAAGAATCGTGTTGAGGAATTTATATACATATGGAGGGGGTAGGTTTGCCTTTTGGAAGCTTCAGGACGATAGGCACTTTAGGTTTTGTTTTGTGTAGATGACGACGATGACGCAGTAGACGATGATGTTGGAATTCGAATATCCGATATTCAAGGATAAATTTAGGTGCTTCTACGTCTGCATACATTGTTTGGAGGAAATTGCTATTTTGAAGTAGGTCGTTTTTGACGTGCACCTTATTCATTGTTTTAAGATTTTTCAAGGGTTTCTTTTGAATGTTCATGGTTAAAATCGAAGGACTAAGGAAATATTAATTTTAAGCATGAATTTATGAGAACAATGCATTTGTAGTTGCGTAAACATATTTTCAAGAACAATTTAGCTATTCAAGGAAAGATTTGTTTAAGTGGAAAACGAAACGTTTTTCTTTTTTTTTGTCCATTAATTTTTTTGTGATTAATTTTGCCGTTTAAGAAGTCCTTGAAATAATAGAAATAATAGGTACTTTGTTTATGGAGGTTCCTACTTGAAGGTGTACAATGGCGTATAAGTGGGACATAATCTGATTAAAAATGACAACACGACAATAAGGAAGTAGATTATTTAAAGGACCCAGTAAATGTATGTATATCTACTGTGATATTTGCCATAGACATCCCAAGCTGAATTGGGCAACGCCAGAGTCAGCTCGGCGTAGTTTGTAGTAGAATTTCTATTTATTAATTTTTATAAAATTGAACTGACAGACTGTGATATTGAGTATAAAATTACAGCTTAATATTAAATGAACACTAAATTGAAGTCTGAAATAGACACCACAAAATTATTGAATAATTTAAAAAATTAAAGAGATGGAATATATGAATAAATTACAGTGTGGTGTAGTACAGGTCAGATATTTATGGTCCAGGATACCTACCATAAGCTACTTTATTAGAATGGCTTATTAAATTACTTAAATAGACATTTTTTGGTAAATTTGCTAGGTAAAGTGCTTTCAATTATTCTTACCTCATCTTGCACTATCCTATTTACTCTTATTACCTACGAGTCCTACGACTTATGACCTACAACTTTACACCCAAAACCACGAAATTGTGGCTTTTACTTAATTACAAATTACCAACAGATGCATTTGCCATCAGGTGTGTTTTCCTGGGTAAAGGCTTAAAACACATTAAATCCAACAAGGACTTTTATTTATCATCCGAAAATCATCCCCCAAAAAGCTTCATATTACACAGAAAAATGGAATAATATCTCAAGCTTTAAATTTCTCGGAATCCATTATCCTTCTTCCAGCAATCGGATGGTAATGGTAGTATGTATGTACTGGCAGTGCGGAGTTGGAGTTTAAAGTTTTGTCAGTTAAAAAGTTTTAAATCTGTTCAAAACGATTCCCATCTCCCCTAAAGCAAAAGTATTATAAACGAGGGGAGAAAAAGAATATTTTAAACAAATTTTCCTCAGCTCATGATTTATGTTTGGGGTTTGCAACCGGACGCGATGGCGAACGGTCGGAAGAAGAGTGCGGTGCGATACGATGCGATGAGATGCAGTGCAGTGGTGTATCGTATCGCATGTGCTCGTCCCCCTTTTCGATTCATATTCCACAGTTCGTAATTTTCTACACCTAGTTGCTATTAAATCCTCCAACCAAACCAAGTGGAGCAAGCATTTTAGAATGAAAAATGGATACGACCCTTCCTCTCCTAGGTCTGGAAGATGCATCAAGGATACTGTTGCAAGTTGTTTCCTTTTTTTTTTTTTGTTCGTGCTTTTGTTGAGAAGGACGAAAGTAATAAATGCACTGTTGCAAGAAATATATGTACGAGTATGTAGTTGCTACGTTGGTTGCAACTTGCAATCATACAATCCCTAGCTCCTCGTGTGGATAGGATATAGCATCGGTATAGCGGTATATGTTGGGATCTAGGGGAACTGTGCGTTGTTAAATTTACTTGCAAGTTCACCTTGCATATTGGGATACATTTACGGGTGAGAATATAAACGATTTGTATTCTTCTTCCTTTAGGTCCTAGGTCCTTATGATAAATTGCTATTGGAGCTGCTGTGTATAGTTGATGGAAGCTGCTTCCGTTGCTGGATGATGGTGGAAGGGTTACTTTTGCAATATACCTTTATGAAGGCTGCTCTGATACTCCGTGATCAAGGGGTTTATTTTCTAGTAATTTTTTGCATCCAGAGAAATTATTGGAAAATAAAGTTCTTCGGAGTTTCCTTTTTCTTTTTGAAGGCCAACATAGAATTTCTCGTATTGGATAAAAAAAATGAAGAACATTTAAAGTTGCATTTTCCAGTTCGTTAAACTAATGGGTAAGTTTAGAGAGAAGTACCATAAAAGTTGCAGGTAAAACGGGCAATTGGAAATTGCTCGTATCTATACGTATATTGAAATTTTAAATTGTTATACAAAGTATTGTTTCAACAGAAATTTGTATTTTTTGAAGTGGAAGCAGTTGCCAACTCGTTGGTAAAGTTGGCAAATATAATATGATAATTTTTTTCTATCGAATTGAGATTACTTTTTCCCTTGAATTCTGTCACATAAATTAGCACGAAAAATTGACAGTAAAGCTGCCATTTTGAGAAAAAAGAAACGTTTTTAATTTTTTGGATATTCTGTTAAAAACTTTTTAAGAATGGCCATTTATATTCTAACATTAAAAGTTTAGAAAATTAATGCAACATTCAAGGACATTCAAAAGCGATACTAATATGAAACAGTGTCGAATGATTTTACTTGATTTCGAATTATCAAAATATTTCGAATAGTTCATAGAGTATTTGTTGTTTTTAAACTGTCAAGAAATATGTTCGTCTTATGTATATTTGTTTGATAATAAAACGTCATTGTTTTATGTTGTGTTCGTATACAGAAGAAATGGTTTCTAGTTGTGACTAACAATTTTCGAAAAATGCAAGCAAACAAAAAGTGTCACAGTGGTGCCAAATCAAATACCAACATTTCTTTCAATTTTCAAAGTAAGTTATGTTTTCTCTTATATTTTGACTAAGATTACTCAAGGGACAGTTAAAAATTATTTATGTCAAATGGTTTTATAAAAATGGAAAGAATTTTCTAAAATTGTTTGTAAAAAAACAATAAATTTCCATAAATACTTACATATGTACGTACTTAACGGTTTATTAACAACAAATCATTTAATATGAGCTTATTCAATATAAAAATTTAACTATACGTGGGGATGCTCACTCATTCATTAAACATAAATATAAAAAACTTGTAAATGCTTCCCTGCGCCTTTTTTTATGATCAAATTGTAATGAAAAATGACAGTTAAATTATAAATGTGTCAAAATGAGTTTTTCGAAGTTCATGTAATACGAAAAGTGTCTTTTTTAATATATGTCTGTCAGAATCATGAAATGACAGTTCTTAAGTCGAGTTGGAAAATGCTTGAAAATGTAGATCGAGTTGAAATATTCATTGAAATACACACAAATTTGGTTAAGAGTTTTTCAATTACATTCAACTAGGGAAATAAGTTGCATGCAACTCTAAGTGGCAGTAGCATAATCATGGTTTAATATTTTCTCAAAGTTGGTACACAAATAATTATAATTATTTAAATATTTCCTATTATTCAATAAAAAAAGGATTTGTAGACAAAAGTCAACTTAAATTAGAAAACAACACTGATGAGTAAAAAAATTCCAAGAAGTTGCTTTAAGTTGCCAAGTCGACGATGATTAGCAATTTTCTTAGCTTGACCCAATTATTTTATCAGTTTACTGATGAAAACTACTTTTTTCCTGAAATTCTCTTGCTCGAAAAAAATGATGTCATTTTCCATTCGAATTTATTTTCCTTAAAGTTAATTCATTGCACATACCGTTTCCAAATAGAAATAGAACTACATACTTTCAACTTTGATATTTTGTTCCATCAAACTCCGTCAATTTTTTTTTAAAGATAAAATTACCTACGTCAATATATAATTTTAACTCTCTGAGTCATTCAAAAATCGTATAATTATAATTCCTTGCAAAATTTTAGCAACTAAAACAAAATATGACAACACTGCGACAATCAATTTTCTTTATGTCTTTAATAATAAAAGAATTGTGTAGTTAAATTACCAACGATTATCATAATGACAACATTATCTATTTAATTCAACTATAACAACGCAACGACTTTGTAATTATATATCATTTTTTCTTCTAAGTATGTAAATACTATGTCCTTGGAACTGTGTGTCTTTAGTTTTTGATTCTTTTCCATGATGGATAATTGCTTCTGATTTATTGTTTAAACACATGAAACATTATAAAAGTCACAACTTTCTATAAAGCTGACGTCAATAACCCCAGATCTATTCATTTACGTTCAACTTTATCCTCTTGCCTCCCCCCCCCCGCCATCAAGTTTCAGATATGACGTTAAAATGTTTCCTTATTTTGAATTTACATATATACTCACATACAATAGGTGGCGCAAATTTTAATCTCTTTAAAATATATTATGATTTTTATAAATGCCGTCAGACGTCAATGACATTGACATTTGTGAACTATTTAGATAGCTGCAGAGTACAAAAAAGGCAATTGAACGTTTTATAATTGCAAACTACCAAGCTGAAGACTGCGAACAGTTAACATTGAAAATTTAGAGTGTCGTGGAAAGTCACTTAACAGACAAAGTGTAAAGATGCCCATTACTCAAAATCAAATTTTTAGTAAAAAAAAATTTTCAAAAACAAACTTGGATGACTAATTTTGTGCCACCTTGTTTCACACACTGTTAACAAACTTCACATTCTCCTTTGTATTCCATAAAAAGGTCCTTAAAACAACATAATAAATTAGACAAAGCATTTTTTTTTGAAAAACCAAACCTTAAAACAATAAAATGGTCGCCGCATTAATTATGTTGTTTTAACCTTATCCTTCACATACATTTTGCAAACAGTCACAGACACAATTATATTGTATGTATGTATGTATATGTTATATGAATACGATTACAATGCAAAAACTACTGCATTAAAGGTGTACTCATATTAACTGAACAAATGTCCTTAAACTCGACGCTAAAGGAATACAAACAGAACATCACACCATCCTCCGCCCGACGCTCACCGCCGCCGCTTTAAAGAGAATAAAATGCCATAAGGCTGCAACTACAAGTTCGCGTGCTGATGATGAAGTTGGCTTTGGTTAGTTGGTTGATGACGAAAATGAAGAACAAATCCCAGTAGTTAGTGCTTACAGTTTCTTTGTAAGGATATGCGGCACTTATTTTGATTACCAACAACAAGAGTCCTTAATATACTTGTAGTCGTATTTTAGACGTACATACATACATAGGTTGGTAAACCTCTAAAGAGGCAAAAAGATATCAGGTAAATAATTGTAAAAGGGCGTCCCTTAACAAACAAACACACACAAGATTACTTAAGTGAAATACTTTACACTCCGGTTCGCTTTTTCCTTATGATACCGGTACTTCATAATAGGGTAAAGTTTGGGTTCTTTAAATTTGGTTTTATTATCAGATATTATATAAGGATGATTGAGAACACGAAACTGATGGGTCCCTGAAATTTGATGGTTTGTCTTTTTATTCCTCGAAAAATTGCTTAGAATTACTGATGTGAATTTTGTCTAATTTCTGTCTAGAAGTTTTTGGGTGGTTTTCTGAAGAAAAAAATTTATGTTAGCCGAAAAAAAGAACGGTACTCTCCAGCCATTCAGCAATTAACAACTTTGTCGAAACTAAATTTTATTATTTCAAAGTGACAAAATTGTAAGTATAGTTACAAGAAAATTGTTTTATTTTTACATTTGTACCACGGAAGGTGGAATCACTCCCATGTTTTTTCAGCGTTATTTTTGTTAACTTTAAATTCCTACTACATAAAAGGCTAAAGTTTCGGTTCTTTGAAATTGAGTTTATTATCAGACATAATAATAACGATACTTAAGAACACGTAAATGGTGGGTCTTTCAAAATGTATGGGTTGTTCTTATATTCTTCAAAAAGTAGATTAAAATTTCAACTCTCAAATTTCAGTTTAGAAAATTTTGGTTGGTTTTTTGAAGAAAAATTGAAATTTTGCTGATACAATAACGGTACATTCTGCCATTCAGCTATTAACAATTTTGTGGAAAATAATTTACAAGAAAATTGTTTTATTTGTACGTTCGTACCAAAGAAGATGGAAAAATGTCTGCGTTTTTTCAGCATCATTTTTACTGACGTTAAGTTCCAATTAGACAAGTATTGCAGTCCCATTTTAATTCTTGATCAGGGATTCAACAGTTAAAGTTCATAGATTTAATTTTTTTAATTTATTACCTGTTTGTTTTAAGCAGATAAGTATTTAAATGACATCATTTCAATGTCAATGTAAATGTAATATTGCAAATCTGTCACTTAGCTAAAGAACAAAGTTTTTATTATTATGAGAACATAAGTTTAAATATTTAAACTTTCTTTCCTTGGATTTATTACGTTGAATGCTACCATAAAAGAATACTGACTTAAAAAACGAAATGACTAATTCGATAATCCCTTTAAAAAAAAAACTTTTACAACTTTTGTTGATTGTTATTTTTAACACTCTCCCTTCAATTCATTTCGTCTTTGTTGTCATTTCTTGAAATTCATAAGTAAGTAGAACTCTATATGTTGCAATGCCAAAGAATGAAATATCAGAAAAAAAAATATTTCTACAACCTCTGTTTCAAGGAACGGTTGTCAGAACACCCCCTCCCCGTTTTGGCTTATTTTTTTGAAAATTCTTATTACCTCCACAATCTTAAAGTAAATTCCATAATCCGAATATTTCTTTTAATATTACCCAACTTATTAGTCATGAAGACAAAATTGTTGTCGAATAGAATAAGGACTCCATTGAGGTCTTGCATATTTGACCTTAGTTTAATCTGCTAAGAAATGTCCGCATCATTTTTTGAAACGTCATAAAATACTCTTTGCTTCAGAATTTTAAATGAAAGACACTTAAAAAAAAATGCTGGGAAAAATCTAGAACCAAAAAAGTTTAGAAAAACTATTTTGCGCAATTTCCGAGAACTCAAAAATATAAAGACTGCTGTAACTTTTGAATTTGCGTAACCACAACTTGATAATGCAAATCTAGGATTAGTTTAATTCTTATTTTTAGAAATACTCAAATTTAATTTTTTTTGAAAACTTCCAGATTGTCAACAGTCAAATTATTCATTTTAGAGTTGGCAGCACTTTTTATTTAGAATTGGCGTTAAATTTAAATCTTGCTTTACTTTTGGGTCACCCCTTTAAAGAATTGTTAGATATTAACGTTCTGCAAAACAGATTTCTTCAGTTTTATTTAAGTTTAAATTTTGACTTACCTGACAAAAGTCTGGTTTAAATAATTTTTGATAAAATCCAACTTCTCATAATTTCGAATCCAAGGCATGTCCTTTACTGAATCAAAGACAAAATATAAATGAAATAGCAAAGACAGCGGAAAAACTGCAATCAAGTTTCCAACTTCAGGCCCCCTGATTATGGAATACAAATTCCCAACCCCCCAAAAGTGTAGCTATCGTGTATACCATCACCATGCATCGGGCCAGGCCACCCTTCCTGTTCCTGTGTGCTGGATGGCGTATGATGGTTTAGGTGCTAAAGTTGGCGGAGGCGGTGGTGGATTATGGTGGTTTGTCATTGTCGTCAGCATGGTTGGTTATTCCAACCCATAGAGACTTTTGTTATGAATATGCCACTTTTTTCTTTGCTCCGCTTCCCTTAGCTGTTTTTGTATGGTATTCCTATCTACGGATAGCAGTGGTGGATTCCTTCATTTCAAGGGTTGCTGTTTTTTTTTGCCGCTACATATTTCTCATTTCTTTGTTATTGAATAACATTCTTTTGTGTCTTTTTTTCGGGGTTAACCACCACCAGAGAGCAGCACTGTTCCCGTATGAACGGCAAAGCAAATTGGTAGAATAGAATTTTTCGTTACGGCCGACAGTCAAAAACGGTGCGACTTCCATGACAATATTTAAACGTTAAACGGTAGAAAGACGTCAATAATAATTATACAGAAGCCACTGAAGGGTGGTTTTCGCAGAAAATAAATTCTAAGGATTTGCGCTCTGGAATTGGGTTTCGGTTGCAGTTACAGTTACAGTACAGTGTCGGTGTCAAAAGAGGTCAACGGACATTATCTTTTATGGTAATCCGGCAGAGTTCATGGTTCAATTATGAAAAATACCCATCGCGTGAAATTGATCAAACACAATTTCGTGGCTTAAATTTCCCTTAAAAAAAAAAAAACAAGGGCATGGGAACCGTTTTTTTTTGTTTTGAAACAAAAACGATTGCAATGCGGTAGAATTTAACTCGAAACTAGGTTAAGCGATTTTTTGCAGTTCAATTTTTGCCAACTTCAAAATCAGTTAAGATTATTTTATCTTATTCGACTTAAGGCCAATTTTCATTCCAAGCCAACTGGTGGTCGTGGTGGCACTTTTCTTATCTATCTTCTTGGCCAGCAGCAAAGTGATTCATGTGCGGGTGTTGGAAAAAGTATTTTCAAAAATAAAAAAGTAAAAGAAGTGAGTGCTAAAGTGTTCGAGTGTTGAGGCCAATATATATATATATAGAACCGTTTAAATGTACGGTCGTGATTTGTGTGTGCGGTTTCCGGGTTACAAAGTTGTCGATTTGTTAGATTCTACAATTTTCTTTTCCTGTCCACACTCTATCGCCACCGCTGCCGCCGCCGCCGCCGTTGGCACTTGCAACGCCCCCATTACCAGAAAGTGGACTTTAAACGCAACTTATAAAATGGATGCCGAACTTTCTTTGGAAGATTTTTACACTGGTAAGTGTTTGTTATTCGGTTGGTTGGGCATAAGGATAAGGAAAATAAAATGCATGTCCCATTTTACATCTTAAGGGGGTTGTTACACGAGTCTAAATTTGAAGAGGAACTGTTGTCGAGTACTTTCGAGATTTATTTGTTGGAATTCATGTTAGGGTTGTACCTTCCTTCTTTTTACCTCCCCCAACAGTCTTTTAGATATTTTTTTGTTTCCTTGAAAAATATTTATTTACAGGAGAAACTGAAGTTAGGTTCTAGGATATAGGATATACAGGATCCTATCCATGGACCGTACTTTGAGGTATTCTTTAGTTGAAAAGGAAAAATGCATTGTTATTGGTTCCAGGAATTTTTCAATTGCAGGGTTTGGGATATTTCTTTCTTTTTTTTTTTTTGCAAATGGAATTCAATAACGAAAAATTCTTCTTGAGACATAATATTAAATTTCAAAGGGTTTTCAAGCACAAATACGAGAATGTACCTTGAGATTGGAGGTGGGAGAAATTCTTGGGAATATTTTAAATAAATATATTGTTGTATATCCTCTTACTTTAAAGATAGAATTTATTATATTTTTTAATCAATTTCATGTGGGAACTATAAATAGACGAACATCTTAGTTCTTTTTTTCAATTTAGGGCTTTTGCAAAAGCTTGTCATTATTTTTTATGGATCCAAAATATTGTTTAAGAATTATTATTTATGTAAGTAAACATAGTTTCGAAGAGTATCAGTATTAAAAAAGCTGTTCAGACATTCAAAATCTTTAATTCGAACTACCTGGTGCGGATTGTGATAAAAAGTATTTTTTTAAATTTAGACAAGAACTTTTCTTTAGACGAATACTTGTTCTATTTTTAAATTAGAAACTTTTATTTTTTTCAAAAACAATTTAAAGATCCTCCTTAAACTTTGATTGTAATAAATGTAACAGTCCTTCAAGATTAAAAACTAACTATAACTTGGTTCTAAAATAAAATTTGAATTTTCAACTTAACTCTTTGGATTAACGAAACGAAAGAATTCGTATAATTGCTTTATTTGAAGAAAAAAGTTATAAGAAAAAAAAAACAACAGAAAAGCAATTTCCTCTACTGTCATCTGGGGATTAAACAACAAATGAAAAACGACTTTGACATTTTTATCCAAAAAATATCTTCATAATACCCTTTCGCGACCTTCGTACCGTTCGCCGTTGCTCCATTTTTTTAACTCAAACTAAAGTCTCCTTCCGGCGGCCGGTGGCTGTTCTACATAGCTTCAGTAGCAGCAGCAGCACTAAACCTTGAATACTAATATTCTCACTTCTTGCACTCGAGTACCTTTGCTTAAAATAAAAATTAAGGTGAGAACTCCTCAAAACCCTGAAAAAAGGTACACCTGATAAAAAGTACACTATTTGCCAGTCGTTAAGTTTTCTTCCTTGTTTTTTTTTTGTTTTTTAAATGGGAGAAAAAAAAGAGGATATAATAAAGAACAGGAGTCATTTTGTAGAAAAGAAAATCCTCTCTAGAGGGTTGGAAGAAAAAATAGACCCTGAAACACTGAAGGTACAACAAAAAAAAAAAAAACCAAACAATATAATGAAAAGTGAAAAAAATATCATCTCTTAAGAAATTCAAATTTATCAGAAAATAAATTTGCACTGAACAAGAAAAATAAAAAATGAAAAATTCTAAAAAGGTGCGAACGTGGAATAGAAATTTTATTTAAATCACCATGACTAGAGTTTTTTTTTTGTTTCCTTTTTTTGCGTTGTAAGGGCGAAGGATAACAATTCCCGAACAGATGAAACTTTCAAGGGAATTTGAATAAATTTTAAAATAAGAAAAAAGAAGATAGCTGAAAATTGTGTTTTTGATACGAACGAAACACGGAATGATTCGACGAATTAAAATCCTCCAAAATTCCAACAAAAAAATCAGTTTTCTTGCCTTTGTCAGCGTTATTTGATTGTTTTTTAAGGTACAACATTTACAATGAAAAACAGAAAGTAAGACAGCATTAAAGAAGATAAATTTTTCTATAGGTATATCGAACAAAATATAAAAGGAACAAAATTAGAACGTCAGATCTGTTAAAGCCCTCGTATCAATGACAGGGCTTTAGGAGACTTAGTCATGTTTTATTAATAAGAAGTTTCAAAACTTCGAAATTATCAGGAAAATGATGAAAATTGTCACAGAACAATAATTTTGAGTTGAGTATCACGAATCACGAAAAAAATCATTTTGTTACTATCAAACTGTCATAAATTTAACTATCAAACCGACAGCGTGGGGGCGCATGTGTCGTTTAGTAGTAATGAAAAACTTCAAATATCTTTTCTGAAAATTGAATTATTTTGACTTATGACAGTTGGCGACGTATTTGCTCTCCAGTTTCAATTCAGTTCAATTCTAAAAAGAATTGAATCGAAATAACTTCATTACATTGGAAAGGAAAAAAGTGCTAGCCAAATTTTGTTGCCCCTAAAACCAAGAAGTGGTCGTCCGTGCGTAGTCTGTATTTGTACACATAAAAAAGAATTGCGGGAACAAGTGTCAAATTTCACTAAATCTCTTTTGGAAGAAAAAGAATGTCTGCAAATAAAGTTCATTCGTGAACACCGTGGCTTTCTTTTCATAAAACAAAATTAAAAAATATTAATTTAAAAGTGTAATGAATAAAAACTTTTGAAACACGGTCAATTTTTGTAGTTTTACATGTATGTATGTATGTATTTTTCTTTTTAAGTGGATATGCAAAAAAAAAGTAAAAAGAAAAACACATAAGTAGTTGATAATTTCATCTTCCCATTGAATAAAAAAAAATGTATCTATTTCCCTTCTGACAACAAATTTACAAAATAAAAGAAAATATAAAACTTTAGACGTTAAATTAAAACTACTTGAAAGTTGAAATGCAGTTTATATTCTTAAACTATGTACTTCAGTGTCAGTTTCATAGAAAGTCGGTTTGTTTTTACTTGAGAAGATACTTGATGTGGTGCTAAGGAGATCATAGGCTTGAGAATGAGATGGGTAAATAAACTGCTGACGACTTTAATTAGCTACACAAGTTTTGAGGTTTTTTCTTGAGAGTTCTTTTGAATGAAATGTTAGGACATTCTTTTATGTTTAACCAACACAATTTAACATTTTGAAAATGTGTACAAAACAACCAAGTGTAATGTGTTTTTTTTTTTAATAAACTTAAGTCCTTTTATAATTAGATTTAACCATCGAGGAAAGGATTACGAAAAACATAAAAAAAAAATTCCTAGCATTTTAGATTTTGTTAATACTCAGGAAAAAAGCTTCTTGAAATGGCTTTTAGAAACGTTTAAAGTGAAAATTTTAACACCTTATTTGCAATCGTATGATTTACTAATGATAGGATAGTGATAGTGATAGTGTAAGTGATAGAGATAGTGATACTGATAGTGAAAGTGATAGTGATAGTGATAGTGATAGTGATAGTGATAGTGATAGTGATAGTGATAGTGATAGTGATAGTGATAGTGATAGTGATAGTGATAGTGATAGTGATAGTGATAGTGATAGTGATAGTGATAGTGATAGTGATAGTGATAGTGATAGTGATAGTGATAGTGATAACTGATAGTGATTTTAGTATTTATAAATTTAAGAACGTTAGGAAAATAGTGAAATAGAGACTGAACACTTTTTAGTAGTGTTCGTAAACCTAGTAACAGTGGATAGTTAAATTTCACAGCTTAAAAAGTGGAATACTTCAAATCAAATTCAAATGGCAGGCTTAGTTTTCCCAAGATTTTACATACAAATCTTAAGTTTCCCTAACAAATTAAAATTAACCGCTTTAAATCTACATTCCAAGTCCAAGTGAATTATCTTCCCGTCCTAGTGGGAGTTGATACCATTTATCTTAATTAAAAAATAATATTTCAATATCACCATTTAATGTCACACATTAACAGTTCATAATTATATAAAAAAAATATATTACACCTAACAGGTGTGATAATGACAAAACCAATAAAATAAAATTAATTTTATGGACGAAAATTAATTACTCACTGATGGAAACGATTAGGCTCTATTTAATTAATAAATAATAATAAATAAACTGTTTTCCCCAGCGAAAAAAATGCAATAAATTATTAATAAATAAACTTGTATAAGCAAATCATTAACTACATATTAAAAAAAAAAAAACATTATGATTTTCATTTTCGTGGCAACATTAATCTTTAATGTAATCCCAAATCATCTACCATCTTTTTTTTTTTTAGCCACACAAACGCACCAGCAGCAGTTTAACATGTGACGTATTACACAGAGGGGGAAATAAAAATCCTCTTAAAACATTTTAATTAAATATATAAACTTATATTAATGTTTACCATCAACCGACAAAATATATAATATGTATATAAGTTTGTGTATCTTTATACCATAATTACCCATTGGCTGAGATAAAATAAATAAAATTTAAATTATTATGTTTCATCGTGTTCATGAATTTTGTGAAATTTGTTCTTTTTTTTTGTTGTTGTTTGTTTTTCACTTCTCTTGAAGATAAACACGATGCTGTGTAATTTGTTTTTCACAAAATATATTAAATAAACATTTTGAAAAAAAAAAAACAAAACATATACCAAACTGTTTGTATGGGGACAAGATTTTATAATTTATACATTTGGGTGCATAAGTGATGAAAATTGTTTAAATTTTGCTGCATGTAAGAAATTATTTAATAAAATCAAAAATATTTTATTTTACATGTTCATAACATTGAAAATTTCATTTCATGTTTATGAGATTAAATCAGTTTGACAAAATAAATATTTAGTTTTTATGATTGATTATAACAGATGTTTGATATATGCTAGGAAAATTTTTATGAATTTTATTTGTTGTTATTTATCGAAGCGGAAATTTTATTAAATAATAATAATTAGTTAGTTACTTGGGTTATTCTAAAATTTTTAATATTTCGTGTATCCTTTTGTGTTTTTGAGATAAAGGACTACAAAAATTGAAAAAAAAAAAACCGTAAGTGACTCAGAGACTCACTGACAGTTCATCACAATTTTGAAATTTCTCATTGTCTTTTTGTTCAACAGAAAGAAAAATCCCATATTTGCTATTTTTAATGTAAAGGCGTGTTATCCGCCTCCTATTCCAAAATATACATATAGATATCACTTCTAATATTAAAATAAAAATAGGGGTTGAACTGTCTATAAGGAATCATTTTTGACAGCTTTTGTACAACAGAAATCTCTAGTTCTAGTTTTTACATTTACATTTTTAGAAAAGTTATTTAACTTCGTCAAAAATTAAGAGAAAACTTGAAAGATACAAGGAGACAACACTAATTGATACCCTTTTTTTCTAAAATGATAAAATTTGACAGCACGATATCTTTTCCCGTGAATATGTCAATTTCTACCAAGTTGAAAAACGTATAAGCAATTCAAAATTTTGACGGTATGACATGAATATAAGTTACTCTATATTTTAGTTCTTCATGGAATTTATGATACTCAAAATAATTTTGACATTTTTTAGGAATTTGAAAAAAAAAAAAAATAAGTATGATAACGCAATGCCTTTCAATTTTTAATTCCTAACTATAAAATCTTTCAGAGAAAAAAAATTACACAACCATATTTCTTCGATAAGTCCCGTGAACATTTTGTTTGTCAAAACTTGACAATAGGTAAAGAATTATTATTTATTTGATTAATAATGCCAAAGGAAGGTTGACAGAAATAAACTACTATTCTCTGTATACAAAGTTTTTTTTTCAAGATTCAAAAATAAGAAAGAAAAAAAAACCAAGAGAAAAAAACAAACATTTTAATCTTAAAGAAAATGTTGTGATGTCAAAAATGATTTATGGGCTTCTTCATTTGAGGAATAAAAATTTATTTTTCAAAATGAAAATATATAACAAAAAATAATAATAACGACGAAGTGTTTTTGTTTACATACATTGTTTTTGTATAAGAATGCATTTGAGAAAGTTTATTTTAGTATATTTGTTTCATTTTAATTAAATACTGTATTTCGAAATTCAAAAAAAAAAAACATTAGTGTGTATTTTATAGACGAGAGATTTTTATTTACATTTACAATGTATAAATTTGTTCATAAGAGCAGATAATTAGAAAAAAAGTATAGACTTAAATTCTCGTCACAAAGTATAAGAAATTGACAGGCTTAAAAACTAATTGTTTTTCATTGTATTCGGGTGTTTTAAAATTATTTTAAATATTTTTAGTTTAAGGGTTAATAATATTGTTATGATTTAACGAACAAAAAAAAAAAAAGATAAGAAATATGTATTTGTAGTAAGTTTCTTATTCAAATTCAAGAGTCAAATTTATCAAAAACGATTACAAAAATATAACTTCAAATTCTATCAAAAAAATTGTAATATAAATTGAATGTGAACATTTTTTAATGTTTCATAATTTGCAGACATGAATTTTATACATAAATCAATTTAAAGAAAAAAGTAAAATATGTGTCAACATTTTACCAATTTTAGAGTTAAATGTATTCAAATTTAAATTCAAAGTATATTTTACCTCCAGGATAAAAAAAGTATGATAATTTAAAAACAATTAACAAAATTCGACATAAAATATCTTCAAGGTTAAGTAAAAAAATTTGCTCAAACGATTATTAGTTATTATTTATATTTTTTTAAATATTTTGAACAAATTTTAAGCCTTTTAATTAATTATCATCCCATCACTACAAATAAAAAGTCAGTCTGTGTTTACCCTATTGCACCCTACCCTTTAGTGATTTTTTTTTTAGTCAAGAAGTCTCTTTTTTGCCTTCAATTCTAACGTACCCTATTGAAAGACTCATTTACCACCCATATGCAATTTCCCATAAATCCGCAATTACCTTTTTATATCTTCAATTCGAATTCCATCCACAAATAGTTGCAATAAAAAACATTCCATCCATCTAGTTGAGGTTTTTTTTAAAAAAAAAAACGTATCATTTCTATTAATCTGATATAATTTTATATTTGATCGTTTATCGATAGATAATTATGCATGCAGCTCCTATCGTAACCTAGTTCAAGGAACAATTGAATAGCGCTCCTTAAAACAGAAAACAAAAAACAACATAAACCAATACTAAGTATTTGCTAGTTACCAACAATAACCCTTAAACTGGTAACTATCGGTATTTAACCATCCTAACAACCTAATTCAACGATATTAAACATTCCAAAAAAAAACCTCGAAACCGGCAGATTTCATTGGAGTCGAGTCCTCAAAGAGATACAAAAAAAAACAACCAAATAAAACATATAACATTCTGCTTTATCGACATAGTCGTCGTCGTCGTCATCGCCGCCACCGCTACCACTACCGCCACTGCCTCCGTAACCCATTGTCGATCCCGCAAACAATCAAACCAAAACCCCAAAGTTTGCCTCCTAATTCGACGATTCGCCCTTCTCGTTGTTTATAACCTCACATTTTGTCATGGCAAACTTCTAAAGCCTGATGGCAGAGCTCGCAATTGGAATCAAAAAAAAACACAAAAAACAAATCGAAACAAAAAAAAAAAAATCGACAGAAACCGAAATTCGGATTAGCACGACTTTTTGGTGGAATCAACAACCATCGTCAATCAGTCAACGAATGAAACTTTTCAAAGTCAAACCGTAAATTTTTTTTCCTGGCTTTGCCGCGGCCCTGAGCAGAAGTTTTTCAAAAAGTGTTTTTCCCATTAGTTTTTTCTTTTTTTTCTTGATTCTATTAGTTCCGGGAGAATATCTAATTAAAATATGCGCGAATCAAGTTGAGAACGAAAAGTTTTTAATAAATCAATTTTGGTCGCGTCACTAAATCCAACCAGGTTCATAATAAAAAAAAAATAAAACACACAAAAGGACGACCACAAAAAAGCGGCGGAAGAGAGAAATGAAAACTTTCCGCAGTTAGCGAAAAAAAATCCCATAAAAAGTACCACATTTTAGAGATGAAGTTACGAGGCATGACATAGGCCGGGTCGCATCGACAATGGTGAAAAATCATATAAATTACCGACTGGGTGTTGAAAATAAGACGAAAAAGAAAATGCTGGCACGTTTTAGCTAAAAGTTCCGCCATGAATTATTTGACAGGATCGTTTTTGGGCGGATTTTTAAGTGGTGGTGGCGGCGGAAATGTTGGTGGCAGCGGATTTGGTAGCGGAGGAGGAGTTAGCAGTAATGTTTTTGGGCTTCAGGGTCGGGTGCAAGTTCTGCAAGCCCAGTTGTTCCCTGTTTGCCCTGTAACCGGACAAGGTAATTAATGATTTTTGCTTAATGATGCGCTGTAAGGAGAAACGTCTATGAAAATTCACTTAAGTGAATGTGTTACTCGTTGAAATAGGATTAATTTATTCCTCGCGTGTTTTTTTATCATGAATTTATAAATTTTTGACAGTTGACAGTTGTAGTTTCAGTTTTGCAACTGCAGCTATCTTCTGTTGAGTAAAAGTGAACGATTTCAACAAGAGAACACGTTTTTTCGTTAAGTTAGAACATTGTGTTTAATCTAAAAAATTAACCGATTAACACCTTCTCTCTCCACCCCCCCCCCCAGTTCCAAATTCTAGATCTTTTGCTGAAGAGACATTTGTTGAAAAATAGGTTCCATTATTTTTATTGATTGACTTTTGTCTTCAAGAGGTTATCTGAGAAAATGAATTTATTTAGAACTTTCGTTAAGTACAATATTTTACTTTGTGTCTGCTCGCATTCATAAAGGGTGTCTCAGTTGGCAGTTCTTATATTTCAATTGAAATAAAACAAAGACTGAATTAGACATTTCATGCAATATGGAATACAATACACGAGTAGTTCAACATTTCGCCACGTGAGATAAAAATGCTCTCAAATCGGTCGTGCGGGATTTCTTGGTCCTAAATAACGTTTTCACGGTTTCGTTCAGTTGAATTTAGCTCGCATGCAGGCCAAAATCAGGACTTAATATTCTCCAGCTATATTCTGCTAAGGCCCGAATCTCTATACCATATTCTCATGGACGGAGGTGGTGTTTTTGATAAGTGGTGTTTTTGACAGATCTCGTGTTTCGTCGACCTTTATTGAACCCAACTGAACGCTTTCCATTTTCAACACTGAATTCTTCCATTGTAAATTAGACAAAACAGATTGAAAATGTGACAGCCATTTTGACAGATGCATTTTCGACAATATGGCCACAAGCAAATGTCAAAATTCACAAGTCCCTATATTGGAAGACCCTTTATTTTTTTGAAAATGTTAATCCATAACTCCTGTCTGACTTTTTCTAAATAAAGAACCATCTAAGAATACGTTTATTTTTGACACACGACATTTTTGACTTAATGATTGTCATGAATATTGTGTTGTTTTTCCATTTCTATCACAAAAATATGTTGTCAGTATTTTATATGCCTGCGTGATGTGTTACACATTTTTATTCCTATACATACCTACTAAACAAAATGCCAACAAGGGACTCTCAAGAGTGCACGTAAGTTACTTTGACTGACTTTCTGAAACATATGGTCTTAGGTACATACGAGTAATATCACATGTCTGAGGCGTGTTTGATTTAATGTTTGTAGACGTTATGCCCAAGAGCGTTTCAAGTCAGTATCTATAGCAGACAGAGTTAAATTATTTAAGTGATTGGTTGACATAAATCATGGAGATATTATTTTAACAACAAATTAGTCGTACTTGGTTTTTTAAATTAATTTATTTATTTTTATAACAATGAGACAATTTTAATTCAAATCAATTTTATAAAACGTCATGATGAGTGAATTTAAAGTTAATGTAAGTTTAAAACATTCTAATTAATTCGTGACAAATTTAAGGACTAAATGTGAAGATTTGTCAAAAGTTTATTTAAAGTTTATTATTTCAAGTGAATATTTAAAAATAGGCAGAAATAATTTCAAGGTTTAATAAAATTTAATAAAAGACACTTTTTTTTATATAAAAGAACACGATTTGTTGGAAATTTCTTAAACATTATTTTAGCTTCCTTAAATCATCTTCTGTAGTAGTTTTTGTAACAGGGGACAAATTTTGCCATCAGGGATTTTTTTTGGCTAAAGGAGCTGGCAGATAACATTTCTTTAAATTGCCTATACGAGTAATGGTCCAATTCACGTTCTTTCCTTCCTACTATTTTTATATAATGTATATGTATGTATGTACATAGAAAAAAAACCTGTAACCTCAGTTAACTCATATGAAAGCAAGGGGATTACTTTCTCCCCTATTTTATTTTAAAATATGAACAGATAAAAAGACTCATATTAAAAAACACATGTTTTGCCAATCTTTTGAGGGATAAGTGGGGGTTTTTCAACTTAAGGCCTTTATATGTAAATAAAAATATGATAATCCGTTTTTTATTTCCGGGAAAATTTTGTTGTTGTTGTTTTCGTGCTTTTTCACATTCTACAAACAAGAGGGTACAAAATCACATGTTGCGTACTCGCGTGTTTGATGGTTATTTTGTGGTTTTTCAGAAACAAAAAATTGAAGTCTAACCAAAAAAACACTCAAGAAAAAAAAAATAATATTTCAGAGAAGATTATGTTTTTTAAAATACAGCAAATTTTAAAAGAAGAGATTCGAAAAACTAACGGTTATTTTATGTTTTTGCAACTTCTATATAATTTGCTCAGTTTTAATAAACTCTTTGCAGAATTTTATAATAAACTAAAAATGTTAAAAGTAAAGTTTTGGAAAACATATTTTTGAACAGAAAAAAATTAAAAATCAAAATTTTAACGAAGTAACGATTTTTCTTTAAATACTTGACTCGAAAATTTTTGAGAAATGAGAGATTTTTAAAGACATTTCATATGCCTTTGATTTTAGAGCTCACAAGCTAAGCTGTTTCCAGTCGGCACAGTTTTTTGTTTCAATTCATTTTAAACAAATCATTCCTGCTAAATTTTACACAGACCGTTGACACAGCTTGTTTCATTTAATATTATGTATTTAGAATTAATATCCAATTTATTTTAAATCCCACGAAAGAAAAAGGATAAATTCCACATTACATTTGAATCTCAGTAGCGCGTTATGCTTTTGAAATTTAAATTTCTATAGATACACTCACACAAACAAGTTGCCATGCAAAACAGTTTGCATGAAAAATAATACCTCATTTATAAAGTCAGGTATACATACGAGTACATATTTATAGGTGAAGGTAGTCATTAAAGTTTTCCAGAAGCTCTCAAGCAACCGTACTTGTATTTATCCGAAAAAAAACGGAAACATTTTACTCGCATGGCTGTTTCTTTGTTACACCTTTGGTTTAATAAATTCCTCCCAGGCTTAGTTGAACCCAGTGAATCCGCTTCGAATCTCGTATCTAATATGCCAACCATCATCCAACGTCAACTTAGAAGCAAAATCCTGCAAAAATGTTGCACGTTCTTCGTTCGATTTTAAATAGCAAAGGTTTAAAAAGGATTTCAATAGGATACTAGTATAAAGTCTTCCATACAAACAAACGAGAATAGTTCAAGGGTTCAACTGAGTGGAGTTGCCCCACGTATACTCGTGTAAGCCTGACGTATGGTAATTTAATCCTCACGAACTCATCCACGTGTGTAAAATACTCCTTTAACGTGACTCATATGCAAATGTATATGTTTACGAGTTTGTGTGGAAAAAAAAGAAGGTTGTTGACTTTCAATTAAACTCGAACGAACACAGATGCAAAAAGCAATCAAAGAACCATAAGAACCGCTTAATTAATCACAAAGTGTAAAAGACAAAGAATGTCGAATTTGACTGCGTTGCGTATACCATACGTATTCAGGTTCAATCAGCTTTTGTATCTCTATCTGACGAGGATGTCAATCAAGTGGTTTTCTTTTTTGGTGTAGTATAGTTTTGTTTCATCAGAAGCAGGAGCAGGAATCGATTACAGAAATTAATGGTTCTTTTCTGTCATTATGTATGTACCTAGGAGGTGTTGTATCTGAAAATCGAGAGGTTTAAAGATTCCCTTTAGAGATACGAAAACGTGTATCTGTATCTTGATCTGATATCTCATGGTAACAATTTAACGAGCTTGTGGCGATGGCGATGTGGTATTGCTCCAATATTGACTGAATCCCAAAGTGAATTAAGCACCATCATTGGTAGGTTGGTGTTGGTTGGTTTTTTTTTTTTTGGTTTAGATAAGACGAAAAAAGGATACCGGCACGTGTTTTAGGTTACCCTATACGACTGACTACGAGTATCTTTTGGTTTTGAAAAAGGCCTTGGCTATCGATACACGATTTATATGAAAAGGAAATTGTAACTGAGTTGATAGTAAGATGAATTGCGGTATTTGGATGTCAGAGGAAATTAAGGATATTCGTTGGAAAGACTCATAAATCTAAACTAGGTATTTGTCTGTGAGCACTTAAATTGAACATTTACTATCATCAAGGAAAACAATTTAGGACGTCTGTTTTTTGCATTTTAAACACTCAGTTTATTCACACTTCATTTTGTATACAAAAATGTTGCTATTTTCTCAATTTGAATAGAATATTTAAATTTAATACAGATTGAGGAAATGTTTATAAAAAAAGAACTAAATAATTCAATGTTTAATTTAAAGATAATAGAAAAACAATTTGGAGGATAAAATTTTAATTCTCAGAACAAGGAAAAAAAAACTCACAAGTCCATAAAATTTTAATTGGATTTAGGTTTTTTTCTTTTCTTTTTTGTTGCATAGAAAGGAAATTGTGTGCGGATTTAAAAAAAATAGAAACATATTCGTGAAATTCAATTATTTTATTTTTGATATTTTAATTAAACGTAGACATGGGCATAGCATGAATGCATTCAACAAATTGTTTAAAAATAAAAGAAATTCACAATTTTATTTGTGTTTCGGTCTATAGTAATACATATAAAGTTATACATTGACACGAATGTAATTTAGAAACTTTTAGAGTGGAAAAGTTGAATTAAAAATATTTTAGTTATAAAATGTGGATACAAATTTTGACAATAGAGTTCGTTCTGCAAAAGTAACATTCCATGAATACACGATTTGGTAAAATCAATGCATACTTTATTCATTCTATCTTTATATATGTATGTATGTATATGTATACATCTTCTGTTCGTGTGTTCTTCAACAGCTGGATCGATTTTGATGAAATTTTTCTTTTGTGGTCAAGTGGGTTCGAAAATGTTTTAGATTCACAATCTTATCTTACTAATATTACTAAATGTGAAAGTTTGGATATATAGACGTTTGTTGCTCGCAATAACACCAGAATGACTGAACGGATTTAGATGAAATTTAGCAAAGATATATATTAAAAATAAACAGACTTTTGATTCAACTCAAACACTACTATTAATATTATGTGCTTTTCTATTGTACCACATGCGATGCCACATTTTACAACCCTATTTTCTAGACTATAAAAACCACCCTCGGAAAATTTGCACATAGTAGATATTCATTTTATTCCTTTGAGAGAAAAAGAAAACGAAAACAAAAAAACTGAAATAATCGCAATTAATTGATTGATGCTTTTTCCTTTCTCCTTCTATTTTTTCCATTTCAAACAGAAATGGATATCGCTATCGTATCGCCATCGCGTATCATCAAAAGAAAAGTATTTCCCTCGCAAATTCATTTGTCCATCCATAAACTACAATATCATTAAAAGCACATAGAAAGAGGATAAAAAAAAACTCTCTTTTGTTATTTATTCTATCTATCTGAAAAAAAGAAAGAAAAACTACTGACTGACTGACTGACGGACGACGACCGACGCACGCTAGAGAATGGAAGGTGGATCTGGGTGGCAGGCAACCTTTGAGTTTTTCCTCCAGCTTCCTTTCCATCCACAAATTAATCATTCTACCGACCCAGCGAATAAATGAATTTAAATGCAGCATCCCCCGTTCGCCGTCGCCTCCCGCCGTGTCGTACAAAGGGTAAACGGGCAAAAGTAAGAAAACAAATAAAATAACAAAAAGATACTTTTTTATCTCAAAAAAAAAAAAACACAAGAAGAAAAAATAAACAATTTTAAACAGCTGTTGTAGTCACTCGTCGCATTTGTAAAAGTTCATTCTTTTTATGTTCCCTTTCATCGTATGCACTTACCTACCTACGTATTTAGCTACGAATTTCTGGCAAAGCGTAGGAGGTAGTGAAAACCGGGCGTGGGAATTTAACAAAGGAGAGTGGCAAAAAATTCACCTCCACTGTTTATACCCAAGGTTTGCAACTTGTTGAAGCTTATATTCTTAACGAAAACAGATACACAGGCTTATACAAGCTACATACGAGTATCTATACGAACAATTGTTTCTCCTTCTCCTTTTGATAAGCTTTTGATCTCTTCTTTCAAAGGTGAATAATAATAAAAATAATAATGAGAGGGTAAAATGTATGCACATTTTGGCAAGAAAAGTCATTTAATTTTTTTGTGAACAAAAAGTCAAAATGACAAATAAATGCACATTTTTGAAGAACAATAAATTGTTTGTATGTGTGTGTTGTTTTTTAAAAGAAAAGCCGACACATGAATGTCTCATAGCGGAGCTTTTCGAGAGAGAGAGAAAAGCTTATGTTTTTGTTTGGGAGAGAGCATGTGTGCTTTTTGCACCTTTTTGCTTGAAAATCGACATACAACGACATGAACAAGGTCGTTGCAGGAGATTTATGCGTTTGGTGAACTTTACTAGGTTAAACGCAATTTGGGTTAATGTGTTTGAATGTCAAATCGAAATGTCATCACGTACTATTTGATTAGCAACACAAAAACCGCCAACATTCTTTATTCGCTTTTGTTGGAAAGATTTTTAAATCAATACAAATTGCAATAAGTTGATTAGGAGTTTTAGATGCTTTTAAAATTTGATAACGATCAGCACATAATGTGCTTTGAATAGCTTTAAAAGAAAAGGACGAAGGGATTCTAATTGAACGAAAAGGAATGCAAAAAAATAAAATACAGTCGAATTTCTAAGTGTTCTTTTTTATACTTAATTTTAAAACTTATTGAAAACTTGAATTGGAAAAAAAAAATATTTCAAATTTTGGTATTTCATCAACTTAGGAATATTTCTACAACATTTAAAAAACAGTTGAAACATCTTTAAACGAGAGATTTGATATTTTTTGAAATTATTTTCTTTTTTATTTCAAAAACTTTGAAAAGTATACCTCGAAACGTTTTCTGATAAGACATTATGGAATTAAAACAGAAAAAAAAGAATTCTTTTTCGGAATAAAAAAAAAAACAAAAGACTTTTCTCAGCGCTGTAAAAATGATAGGCTTGAAAGTTCTTAAGATCATCTTAAGTTCTTTGCGAGTTGAAATAACCTTAAGTAAAAAAATATACTTAAATTTAATTTAAAGAAATACTTTAAAAAAGGAAAAAGTTTTAAATTCAAAAATAAAAAATGACAAAAATGTTTATTAAAGTTTGAACAGCTCTGAAAACATCCAAAGGAAACAAATACAAGCAAATAAAACCCAAGCCCGTTGAAAGGATAACTGCAAAAAAAAACAAACGAAGCTTTTGTTTTCAAATATTATGTAGGTACCCTTTTTTCGTGTGTGGTTCCTCTCTGTCTCTATGCAAATAGCCCACGCACCAAAATGGACTCAACATTAAATTTTTTACACTCACAGCGCAACCGCCCACCCAGAAATTTATCGAGGCACTAAAAGCTCTTTTTTTTTGAGTTCTCAGAATGTCAAAATTAGAAACTGCCATATAGCATAGCATCATATTCATAAGTCTAACAAACTGAGATTTTCTCTCTCTCTCATAGCTGCCCGAAACTGCGCGAAATACCAAAGAGCGACGTAAACAAACCAAAAGCTCCAATTGACTTGATGCTTTCTGTGAGTTATGTTGTGGTTGTTGTGAGGTGAGCTTCGGAGAAGAATAAATTAAAAATGAGCTTTCCACCCACCTCCCACACACACAGCTGCTCGGGACAGAGAAGAGCGCTGCTGCATACCAAATGAAAACAACAAGAGGCAAGGTGGCAGGCAGCAAGCACCACACAGTTGCAGCACCCCTCAGATTGTTGAATAACGCCACGAAAAAGACACAAAACACACACACTTCGACACCGACACCGAGATCCCAACACACTCGGTTTCGGATTTTTATTTTTTTAGTTATCAACAAATCGAGGTACCGTTAACAACCCTCGAAGAAGAGCGCGGCATTCGTAATTGAAATCGAAATCGAATTAATTCAAAAAATACAAACTCGAAAGAGAAAATTTAAAAATTACCCCGCAACTCAACGTTGTGCGAAATTTTCCGTTCCTAAAAATCCGTCAATTGGAAAAAGTTGTGTGTTTTGTCTTTTGGTTTTGATCAAACGAAATTAAAAACGGTTTTAAGAAATTTGAACACGAAAATTCAAACAAAAATTCGGATTCAGAATTTTCTCGAAAACCGCAAAGATATCGGTTTACAAGGTAAAAAAAAGTGCGTTTTGTTTTTTTTGAAAAAAGGAGTTAAAGTTGCGTTTTTGACCTTGAAAAATTGCCAAGTGATTTGATATTTTATATTTTATGCGCTTTAATTAAATTTCCTTGATTATTTTGCAAAAAAAAGGAAAAATACTTCACGAATACATTTTTGAAACAATTTAATCTAGAAATTTAAGTGTCATATCAACCTAAAAATAAGGAATTTAATAGTTTTTCTTGTTTTTAATTTTAGAATTACAACGGTTTGTTTTATTATTTACGCGCGTGATTGAAAAGTGCACAGTTGAAATTGATTTTTGTGACCGTTAAAAAATTGTATAATTACACTTTAAGCGGAATTATACAGCAACTAGTAGAAAAAAGCGGGTAAGTTGTATTTCATTGTACACATACAAAATAAGAACTTTAGGAAAAATCATCGCTATTCTAAAAAAAATTTTAAAAGTAAGGGAAATCCGAGAACATGAAAAACGTCGACTAGATAAGCGATAAGCGGATTTTTTTCATTAAGGCGGGACGTTTAACTAATAAACAATAAGTCGATCTGAGTTTTCTTTATAAAATAAAAAAAAAAATTAAAATTAAATATCATTTGTCTAATATTAAAATCGCTTGTATTTGAAAAAATATCAAAGATCAAAATACTGTCATTAACTTATCATGAAATAGAATAAAAGAAAATATATATTC
The DNA here is from genome assembly GCA_905146935.1 of Scaeva pyrastri. Lineage (NCBI taxonomy): Eukaryota > Metazoa > Arthropoda > Insecta > Diptera > Syrphidae > Scaeva > Scaeva pyrastri. Next base: position 8,148,645 of record LR989929.1, on the reverse strand, counting down.
TTATAGATGGCGAAAAACAAAGTTTTTCAAGTATTTGACGACTTTAGCATTCAACAGAAAATTTGTTGGATGAATAACATAAATTAAATAAAAATTGAAATTGAAATGCCTGAGCGAGACGAAAAAAAGTTCAATAAGCTATTTTAAACATCCACCGTTCAAAAGTAAACATATTAAAACTGATCTTTTTCACACAAAACTTGTGGCCTTTTAGTTAATTGTTTATAATTATATTTTTAATGTCTGTCCATCAATGTGTGAATTATTCCGAGTTTTGTAAAAAAATTGATAGTTTTGTTTTTATATAAGAAAATATGCAAAATGATGTTTTAAAATTTAACCTAGCTAATTTTTTAGCAATTATTCATAATACCTTATAATTTTTAAAATATTATGTTTTCGACTTAATATTAAAATACATACCGTTGTTGTGTTTGAAAACTTTCTTCTTCTGAAATAAATACAAAAAAATACGAAATATTATATTTGTGCACAAAAAATGAAGGAACATTGAGGAGAGAGTTTAAAAGTAAATTATTTTTATTATCAAATTAATAGAGAGGCTGTGTGCGACCCACACTGATAACTGTCCCTTATATTTTTAAAACTTGTCATTTATTGAGCTTTTGTGTTTTAATAAATTGCCAAATAAACGAAAGATGCTCAAACAAAATTAAATTTCGTAATTTTTATATTTTTTGTGAAAAACTGTATCTTCGATTTATTTTTGATTCAGTAATTGATAATAATTTTATAAAAAGATAAAATAAAATAAAAATCTTCCTCTGCTATCTCATTTTTATTTATTTATTTTTTCTTGTAAAACAATTTTTCTGTTCTTTTATATTAATTTCTTTTTTCTTACACCAATAAAGTATGTACACCAAACATAAAGTCTTACTATGTACATATATCCTTTTGGTAAGAAAGTTTTATCTCAATAAACCAGGGTCGTAGAAGATTGACAACTTTATGGGGAGTGTCAACTAGAAATTGATAAACTCTTGTGATGGCGAAAACTATCAATGAAGAGTTAACAGAAAATAATGAATAAAATTCAATCAAAAATCTATCGACTATCATTTTTGACATTTGACACTCACAAATGGCTACAATTTCGAACATACTTTACTTCAAAAATTATTTTTTTTTATATGACAATTATATAAAATTGAAAATAAATCTATCAACCCCTCCTCCTCAAATCTTAGGATTTTAAAAATTTAAATGTTTTTTCCAGATGACATATGTACGTACATACATACGTCAGAAAGTTCGATGAAACTCTTTGTAACTGAGTCTGGGTTTTTAGAATCCTAAAGCGTTTATTAACATATAAAGAAAAATTGAATTGCAAAACCCACATTTTGATGCATTGATAAAAATCGCATCCCATTTTGAAATTATTTTTTTTTTCGACTACGCCCCTGAAATTCCACCAATCTAACGCAACGCCACCATGCATCGTCGTCCTCCACCTCCATTGCCGAACACATTAAGTATTTAGGACTCAGATTACCACCATAGTGTGTGTTAGTTATCCTTTTTGTTTATTATGTTTGGTATTTTATCTCTTTTATTTGTTTTTTGTTTTTCTTGGCAAAGGAAATACAAGAAAACTTTTCCACACATGCTTTTCCATTTCCGATGTAGCAACATTTGAACACACTCGTCTACATATGAAGTGAAAAGCTGTTAAGTATAAAAGTTAGTTTCTTTTATTTATTTTATTTTATTTTTTGGCGCATTGAATAGATTATACCTGATTCCAGATTGTTTTGGGTATCTTTTGGGTTGAAAAAAAAACAACAACAAGGAAACCCCGTTAATAGGTTCATATGTTTGTTTGAACTTTGGATGGATGAAATATATTAATTTTATCTTGATAGAGTGAGTGGGCTGGGTGTGGGGGGGGGGGGGGGGGCTCGAGTTGGATTAAGTCAAAATGGTTATTGCTCTATCACAATAAATTTTGACTGTAACGGCTGTAAGCTATTGCTTCAACATTTACATCTAAAAGGGGAGGGTTAAAACCCTTTTTTATTCCATTTAACATATAGTGCGGAAAATTGCATTTTGATTGGGATTCGTGTTTCTTTTTTTAATCCACATCCTGGGCAGGGTTTTAAGACTTTGCAATACTATATGTAGGTTAAAAAAACTAATGGCGATAAAGTTTTTACATTTTGAAAAATATGTAAATTAAAAAAAAAAACACTGTGTGCATTTAAAAGTGTTCATAATTTAAGTATTTTTAACTTCCCATAGGATTGAAATTTTTGACAAATCTGGACGTTTTATGGTTCGTAGAATCAAAATTCGTCATTTGTAGAGAGATGTGTGTGTGTGTGTGTGTGTACGTACGTTCGTACGTATGTACGTTCGTACGTATGTACGTTCGTACGTATGTACGTTCGTACGTTCGAGACCCCTTTTTTTGTTAACGGTATCTCGAGAATGAATAAAGATATCAACACGAATTAAATTTTGTTCAATAGGTTATAACTTCATGAAATGCAGAAAGGACTTTTACAGAAATTTGTCTAACGGTGTTTTCACAATAGCAGTTTTTAAAAAAAGGAAAATTTTAGTTTGTCGCAAATATCTCAGGAACGAATAATGCTATTGACTTCAAATTTTATTTTGTAGATTGCAATGTGACACAAGTTTGGTATGAATTTGAAAATAATTTAACATACCGTTATTTTTTAAAAAAGTAAAAACTAAAAAAAAAAATTTTGGTGCGAAAATATACAATGAAGGAAAAAAAATGTATCATCTTCAAAACAATTTTTAACTATGTGAAATGTGATATTTGACATCTGGTACAATTTTTGAAAAAATTGAATTGACAGTTTTTTTTTACAAAAAAAAGGGCAAAAAATTCTACCAAAAGTTGGTAAAAAATGATTTTTGACTTGAATATCACGAGAATGGGCAACGATATTCACTTCAATTTTATTTTAGCTTAAGCAAAATACAATTAATAATATACGCTACAATTTTGAAAAATATAGAACTGACAGTTTTTTTACAAAAAATAAAAAACTTTAACAAAAATTAGTCGAAAAATGTCAAAAGTAGTTTCTTGACTTGAATATTTCCAGAGTGGTCAATTTTTGAATTTGTTTTATTTTTTGCATAATAGAATTGTAAACTTATGGTATATTTTTGACAAATGTGGAAATGACAGTTTTTTTTACTAAAATAAAAAACTTAAACTGAAATTTACAGAAAAGTGTCATAAATTGTTTTTCGGCTTAAATATCATCCCAACAAGGAATAATATTGACTTCAAACGTATTTTATTTTCAACCTACTCGTAATGCATTTGTCAATACCTAAAAAGTGGTAAAATATTGACGAATATCAAATTGAAATTCTCACAATAAATACAAAACTACAAATATTTCTAAGAAAATTGGTAAATATTGTTTTCAGATTCAATATATCAGAGATTTTATATGTTAATAAAATTGTTATCAACTAACATCAAAAGTGAATCAATTATTATCAGGAACGCTAAGTTTTCAAATTAGGCATAATGGGAAGTTATCAGTGTGGGTCGCACCCAGCCTCTTTCTTTGTCATTAAATTAGATTTTTTAGTTTGAAGTTGGAGAGACATGAATACAAATTTAAAACAAAAAAATCCAAAACTAACTTATATCCAACAGAATATAGCACAAAGTATAATGATTTTGATTGAATAGTGAGATCTCAAAAATCACGTTTATATCTTTTTTTATAATCTTCCTTTTGCTTGAAATGTCGATATCTTGAGAAATTTAGTGGTGAAATCTACCAACATATATACATTTCTCTTTATATTCCTGACTTGTTTTTTTTCACTAAAAACAGTTTTTGTTTAATGTAAAAAAAAACTATTCTCTCGGAAAAAAACAATTTTGGAAACGCTCCAAAATACAATTTCAAAAACGCTTTAACTAACAAGAAAAACGTTCTCCGAATAAACGTTTTTTATTAGAATGTTAAAGATCCCGCCTTTTAAAAGTTTTTTTTTTGAAAATTTCGAAAAAGAAAAGTTTATATTTTAATAATATTTTCTATTTTTTTTTTAATTTTATCCATGAAAGAAAATCCGCCTTATTTTTGTATTAACATCAATTTAACCTAAAAAATGTTGTAGCAGTCAGTATAACTGTCACTTCATTACAATTATAAAAATGACATATTTGACAAAATTGATTCTACACGATATCACCCTATACAAATATAAATATTTAAGCTGAAATTTGCTGAAACAAAATAATCTTATCTCTCTTTTGAACATCAATTTTCAAAAACTAAACTCAAATTATTTTTATTTTATCCCTATTCAGCCTATAGTAGGTCTATGAAGGACCCTATAATATCAGTTCTTGAAATAACTTAACTACGTTTTCTAATATATGAAGGTCAGATATATCTTTGTTTTTGAATTAGGAAAATAGAACTTTTTTTAAGGGAATACTTTAGAAACATTGACTAAAAAGTTTAAGGCTGTAGGTGAAGGAACTGGGAGACAAGACCGTGGAATCTACTGATGGCGTTCTCCATCATCGCGAACTTAGTTTCAGAAATTTTATAAAAACAAGTGAGACCATTTGGATACAATTAAAATTTCCTATTTTTTTGTAATTGAACTGCACCTATAAATATTCTTATTGGAAGAAAAATAAATAACAAACGTAAAAGTCTGCAAAGATTATTATTTTAAATTTTAATAAAAAGTCATTTCGATTCACTGAATAAACTTTTAGACATTATAGGTAATTTGATTCGAATCATGATTTGTTTGAATTGGTTTTTAAACTAAATTTATTTCAGAATTTTTCCATCACCCATTTTGTCTACATTTCTTTTATTTGATTTATTGAACCATTTAAACTTTTATTGAATTGATTGCAAAAAAAAAAAACAGACCATCAATCATCAACTTTTATTTTATTTTATTTTTTTGCAGGATTTTTGAGTAATTTTCTATCGAAAGGACTAAAAACCAATCAATTGGAGGTAAACACCGATGAAAAGACGCTCAAACCAATTGCTCGTTTAAAAGAACCCCGAGATCTATTCGCCCTGCCTAAGGACAAGGATAATGACTGCTCACAGCAGGCCGCCAGATGGCCAACTGAATGTCAGGTGAGTTTCGATTTTTACAATCTAAATAATTTCAAAATAAAAAAAATAAACGAAAGGTACATCAATCATAAAACGTATCTATCGATAGGGATTAAGGGTACATGTACATCGGATTTTTTGAGAAAATGAAAAAAAAAGATTAATGTGACAAGAAAAGATGGATACAGATACTTTAAGGAAGATACTTACATCTTCCATCACGAAAAGATTATATTTCCTAAGATATGTACATGCACTTGGAGTAAAAAAAATTCCCTACAGACGTGTTCACGACTTTATGACGGGGAATAAAATTCGATACTCTACTTAAAATATTTATTTCTTACGATTATCGAAAACTTGGATATTCATTTTTGAAATGTATGTTGCAATTCTTAACGACAAAGAGATATAAATTTAAACTATCTTAGAATATGGTTATACAAAAGTTCTTAACGATTTAAAACTCTAACAAATGTTCCTTCGTGTTTTTAAGGGTATTTGACTATCTAGTTGTTTTGCTCTTTCACATGAAAATAATTACGAAAAATTGAAAGAAAAAATAATTGAAATATAAAAGAGTGAGTATACGCCCAGTGTACCTTTGTTGTAGTGACGTTTTAATGGAGTTCTTGTGTGACATAGCTATGTTTACTATTTCATTTACTTATATTGACATAAGTTGATCCCAAAAACGAAACTTTTTGACAGTCTAATAGAATATGTCATAGAAAACATTTGGTGTTTGTTTCGTAAGTCAATTTCTTGAAACATAGATGAATGTAGTTTTCAGAAACCAAAACAAAACCGTCTTTGATAACCCTTTTTGTCAATTGAACCTAAGTCAAAATTACTTCATACTTTTTGGAAATACGTACACTCTCATTGCCGAAATTAAATTCTGTCAAATCGTATTCAAAGTGAAAGACCAATTTCCCTGATTAAGGTCTAACAAACGAATTACAAAATTTTTTAGTCAGATATTAGGTGCAATTATTTTCCCATTTGTAGTTCCATAATTTTTTAGCAGAAACCCTTAATCACCACTCCACCCATCATCCTCCTTTGAAAAGGAATTAAATTTCCAAACAAAAGTACAATAAACCGCCAAAGTCACGATTCTCCCGATTCACAAAATGTTTCGTCAAGCAAACGTGCTTAGTCGGGGATAATTTCGCGGATGTATATCGCATCAGCTAAACGCTATGATCCAACTTATGCGCTGACAAAATACTCCGGACCTTGTTGGATGAACTAAAACTGACCACACTATTTGAATCCAACATCAGCCACTTTGGGAAGGCGGGAAATAGTGCTGCAGAAACTCACAAAATACAGCGCCGCGTCGGTATTCATCCCGGCCATCTAATCCTCTCGCAGACTAATTAGTCCTGCGGCCTTCTAATTCGTAATTCCTGTTATTTTGTTTTTTCTGCTGTGACTCGCTCAATGCTCCTTGTTGTGCTGGACAAGAACTGGCCCGGATCCGGATGTATTCATTAGGAGTAATTTGGGTTTTGTTGCTCTGCGATGCTGCACATGAATCTAGACGCTAGTGCTTAGCATGGGGCGGTGTGGGGTGGTTCTGTTCGTGATGGAAGAAGATCGACCCTCTTTCACCCAATGCACCAGGCACACACAACTCTGAACTGCATCTGCTCCTGCTTCTGCAGCATCATAAAAGCGAAATCCTTTTTAATTGCGTTTTTAATTTATTCTAAGTCGTGTTCGTGTTCCATTTTTGAGTCTGACGGCGGCGGCGATTGAGGAGTGGAGGGGGTATGGAGAAGCGGCTAGCCAGCGCTATTCACGATGCTGATTTTGTTGGACTTTGTGTGCACACATATTCCAAATGGGGTATGGTTGAAGTAGGGAGAACGAAATAAAATGCAATGAAGAATTCAAAGCCGTGTCTAGTTTAAGTAAATTGTGGAATTTTCTCCTCTTTAGATTTTTATTAAACACACGAGTACCAACTACGAGAGACTATACTAACGCCCTCCACCCCTCCACCCCTCCCCTATCTCGTCATACATTACTACTTAAATAGTTAAGATGTCGCTTGTGAACATACTTAATTTCAAAGGCGGTCGAGAGAATAAAAGGACGTGTGTGTGTGTGTGTGTGTGAAGTCCTTTTTTTTTATTTTTCATTTTCAATTTCACTGTGGAATGTGAAGAGAAAGGAATTTCCAACGAGCAGCAGCGCAACGAGGGAAAAAATGTGTTCATTTTAGAAAAACGGAAGGAGAATTTTTAAGTGGACAGACGTACTCTTATATCCTTTTAATTTAAAGCATGTCCTGTTCCTGTCTCGAAGCATGTACGTAATGCAGTCCTACATATACACGAGTAAAACACTGGTAATGATGATGATGATGATGGTGATGGTAATGATGATGCAATATGTTGGTGTTTGTTCTTTTTTTTCAAGACCTACCCTAAACAAGCTTTTTTTGGGGAGAGAGGGAGTTTGGTGGAATACTAGACGTTAGAGGAAAATTTGAAGTCTGCCATTATGGGTGAACTGAATTGAGATTTTTTAACATGAAATTAGGTTGATTATTATTATTTGAGGACGAAATAAATGGGAAAGGGTTATTATTTAGTTGGAGTATTTACACATGCATCTACAGAGTCCTTGAAGAAATTAGGTTCTTGCAAGCTTTTACTGTGTGGCTGATTTTTTGTTGATCCAAAAAGTTTGATTTGAAATTAAGGCTACATTTTATTAGTGCTAGTTATATAATTTAAAGTAGCTATAAATGTAAATTATTTATTTAGTTAGCTAAACATGTTGACGATGAAGTTAAATACATCCAAAGTCTATATTGTATATTCCTTAATCAGGGGTACCTCAGGGGAGTCATTTTGGGCCACTGCTTTTAACATAGTTTTTAATAATATGTATTTGCTAAAGCAACATTTTAATTGTTTTTCTGGATAAAACTGTTGAAAAAGATGAAATCGTTACCTGGGATTCATTTTCTTTTTTAATTTTCTTTTTACAAAACTACTGTAAACAGAGAAATTTAACAATTCTTTTTGACATTTCGTACCTATAGTGACTGCAGCTTTTATCGTATTTGTATAATATTGTGTTCATAGTTTTAAGTCTTAAACTTCTGTACCCTGTACGTGGTCGTCTCAAGCCTTTGTCGTTTTCATTGGTCACGCGTATTATTTGAGGTCACTATAACTTTCTGAAATTGCAGTAACACTCACGAAAATAATGTCCTTGATTTTTATTCCCCAAAATAAAAAAAGCAATGCTCATTGAAATCATAATAAAAGCTGCGGGTTTCTATTTTTTTTTTTCACTTTCTTTAAAGTCGTAAAAAGTGGAAATCTGCAACTTTTATTGCAACTTAAAAAGTATAAAAACAAATTGGGGATATTTGCTCAGCAATAAAATATTATCCCAAGTTGAGTGGAGCTTTAGTTGACTACCACAAATAAATTTCGAATATGTTAAAAGAAATGACTGAAAGGATACAATACTCATGTGAATAATAAATTTACTTTTTTTACGCTTAAACCCTTTGAAAGGACAGGGTCCGTTTTACCATTGATAAAAAGTGCCTATAAATAATGACAGAAGTATTTCAGGTTGTTGGTGAAAATGTATCGAAAATATCAATTAGGTGTGGTGAAAACGAACTCAGGAAAATAAAATTATTAACTGTCAGTCAGTAAACTGTCAAATTAACCAAAGTGTCATTGATTTCAGAAAATTTACAAGAAGTCTTAAAGAAGTCAATTCGAAGCTTAGGTTTGATTGAGAGCTTCTTTAAAATTAAAAATCAAAGTTTAGAAGAACCGGAATTGAAAAATAATTTGATCCTTTTTACTGTTGAAGATGTAATGGATTGATATTAAAAACCAAGTCTGCTAGACTTTAGCGAAATTTAAGGACATTTTAACAGAAGCTTGTTTCAAACTCTCTTTAAATTTCAATATCATATTTTAGTGCAGATTTTACCCGAAAATTTCTTTTTAAAAGGTCTTATGATAAAAAGTTGATGTTGGAATCATGACTTCGTTAAGAAATTTATTTTTTAAGAAACTAGAATGTTGGAATTGAACTTCTAGTCTCACAATTTTGACCAAATTTTTGAAGAGCGACTTTTTGGAATCAAGAGAAGTTCCTTATTATACCGAAAAAACCTAAAAATTCAGAACTTCACAAAATGTGAGTCTTTTCTTTTATTCTTAACAGCAAACTGCTATCACAACTTGAAACTCAATTTAATTTAATAGTGCCTTCAGGTTCCGATTTTCTTACTTCACAAGATTTCGTCCTTCTTCTATTTGGAGAGAGGAAAATTTACTTCGTCACAGATTTACTTCTTTCAGGATAATCAAGAATCTTGAATGTCCTCCCATTTTGTTTACACGATTATGTATCGAGGGTTACAGATTTAAGTCCTCGTTGTTCTTGAACCCTCATTTCTAAAACAAAAGTAACCTTGTTCAAAAATACCATTTCTGAAAGGAGAAACCAAATAACTTATCCTAACAATCACACTGTCAAACGGCACCTGATTAACGTGTTTACATACGACAGCTAAATAATAACACCAACACGCCATAAGGCACAATTTTGGGCGCGATGTCCTTGTGATGTCTGCGAGTGTGTATGCGTGGGTGACCCATAATCTTTCGACAGGATCTTTTCTCTTCTTTTCTGTTTAGTTAATATGATGGTTCCCTTATCAGTGTTTGCGCTTCGATGGGATAAACTAGATACATTTGGTAGTGTGTCCTTAAATCGCCCACACATTCTTCTAAGGATGAGTCGATTATACGAGGTATTAAATGTCAACGAACGCAAGGATACACTCGGTATAGTCGTATAGAAGATAGAAAAGGAACAAAATTCCATTTCCATCCTTTTCAATGGCAGATCCTTTTATTTGATTTTATCCGCATGTGTTTTATGCTCGAACTAAATAAAGGATTGAACCCTTGCGTGTTGTGTGCAGGAGGAGCAGGCCTATTCCCACCTATCCTCCTTCTTTATTTAGCAACATTTATGTGTGTGCCTTTGGATCCCCAAGTCTTCAGTCAGTCATGGAGTCCTGGTTTGGTGGGTTTAGTGCGGTACGAGAGGCGAGTAATTGCACAATTTATTATCACACGAACGAGCAAAGGAGATCCTTCACACTCTCTATACAATGTTCATGTACTCATTCGATGCGGAAGTACTTTTAAGCCAAGTTAAATCACATAGACCTTTGCCAGCACACAACACAACACATCACAAGGAACGACGGGGACGCGACGGAAGGCGGAACTCACCTATAACCTATAAAAAAACGATGTTAAACTTTACAGGCTTGCTGGCGTCTTACTGTGATGTCAGGACATTTCCCCGTGTCGATAATTCGAACTAATTTTACGTCATTTCTATTTGTAATGGAATTACGAGTATTTTTGAAAATAAATCGATTTAAAAGCGGCAAAAACGTGACATGAGTTAAGGCAATAAAAGAGAAACAAAAAACAAGAACAACATTTGATTGGCGGATAGGACAAGTTATATACATTTAAACATTTTTAAACTCACATGTACATACTACAAAAAGTTTCTTCATAATTTTTTTATGAATGAAAGACGTCCAAATGCGGAAAAATTGCTGTGAAGTATTTTTAAATCGGTTTCATGTGAAGAAATATAAACACTTTATTTTTAGATACAGTATCTATATATGGAGTTCCAGAGAACATAGGACTGTTGGGGGGCTATAAATATTTCTGGGTTTGATGAAGATAAGTTGCATAAATGTTCATAAGGAGTTCAGGTTTCTGAGCGTTATTGCTTCGATTTATAGCCAAAAAGTCGTTAACCTATAAAACATATTTTCAAAATGACCTGCAGTTAATTTTTCTGTTTCCTTTACTCTGTTTAATGGCGGAAAATGTTACTTTAATTTTTGTTTTATAACGAGCTAAATTGTTTTTTGTTTTTAATGGACACATTTGCACTTAACAATCTGGAAAGAATTATTCGGAAATGGTAATAAAGTAGATACATTGTCTCGAGTTGATTTTCTTTGTCATGGTAAATTTTCCAACTTGAGAAGAACACAAAATTAAGTTGATAATGGGTGGCTTGATGAATTGCATCTAGAATCTTTGTGGGCGGGGATTTTATGGTGATAACAGAACTCATTAGAACCGAAATTTCTTTCTTAATGGCTTAATTTTTAAAAGCTGGTCAGTCATGTTGTCACCTACCATAAAATGCAGTACAAAGGACTTTCCGAGCTCGTTTCTCTTCGATCATACCTTCTGGGCATAAATTATATCAGCTGCGAGGCAGTTCATGATTGTAACTCTCCTGAATCGTGGCGGTGGCACTTCTTCCGCGAGTAGACCATTTGAGAATTCGTTGAAGAACATCGTTAACTGATTTTCCTCTATGTTCTGGCAATAGGTGCAGCGTGGTGTACTTATACTGCCTCATGTTTCGGAAGAATTTATAGAACTGTCGCACATTAATTTTGGAAATTTCTTCAAAAATGAAAAAAATATCGAAAGTTTTCTTTCACAAAAAAAACAGATAAGATAAATTAAATTTATGAAACTCCTGACTTTACTTTCAAATTAATTATGTGTACCTTCGTCTCTGTACTATCATCTTGTAAAGTTCAATAACATACTACTCGTATATGTACATACATTGTAAACCACCTTAAACTTTTATTATATCAACCTGCACTCTAACTTTAAACTTTCTTTTTCAATAAGAAAACTTCTTCCATCCAAACCAACGCAAAAACTAAATTAATTAAAAAGTACGTATACGCCACAGTAACGCACTCTAACAACACACAACAGACTCTGCATATGTATAAGTATATGTATTGTATATGTCTACACACTTTTGTAAAACCTATACACTTTGAACACAACAACCAAAAAAAAAAAAGTACGTATACGCCCGAGTATCCCAGAAAATAAAATCACATTCACGGTTATACGTATATTTTACGAGAAACTTTTATCAAAACCTAATCAGAATATACTTCTCCCTAGAGAAGTACCCTTCAAGGAAGTTCATCGTTTTACCCTGAAAATGTGTTCGAAGAACAATATGCTAAAAAAATGGAAAAAAAAAACACCACTAAAGTTTCTCGAGACTTCAACTAGCTATCTAAAATATTCCAAAAGGAGAAGGAAAAAAAAAAAAACAGGAGGCAAAATCCTCCTGTCAACAGACTCACTTCCCTTATGGATGTGACCTCCTTACTTAATCGCAATCCTGTGTGCCTGTCTCTGCCACCAGCCGGGACCGTTCTGCTTGTTTGTTTTGACAAAGTTCAAAAACAAATTTTTCCAAACTCAATTCTTCAATTTGTCATCGTGCTTAGTAAATGCGGCTCCTGAATCTTCCAAGGATCAGTAGCAAGTGCAAGTGGCCATAAGATGAATCCTTTTAAAATTTGCCTTCGTCGTCGACATAGTTATCGTATCGTCCATCAGATGGACGGCAGCGACGAATTAAACGTTGGTAATAAGTTTTACTTTGACATTAATTACGACCTGATTCGAATAAGAGGCAGTATCTTGAGAGGGGCATAGCATAGAGTCCTTTAACATACTCGTGCACATTCAACACACAACGCTAACGACTAGAGAGAACGCAGCGGCCGGAGAGTAAACCTAGACCAGGCTGTCGAATAATTTATGAGATTACATTTTAAGTGATTTCAAGGATTCAAGGCCCGTCAAACTTACTGTGTTCCAGGGGGGAGGGTTGGGCGGTGCGAGGTGCGCTCTGTGTGTGTGCATGAATTTGCATATAAATTAAGTTTTCGTTTCGTCTTGACATTTTGCAAAAGGACGAATGTGAGTGTGTGTGTTGTTTGTGTGTCACAGTGACGCCGAGTGTCATCATGGCGTCATGGGTGAATGCAAATTTCAAGATGGCTGTTGACATTCCATCGAGGTTCTGCCAAGCTAGCTAGAGAGTCATCTGAAGAAGGTCAAGCAGATTATTTAGTTTTAGTTTTTTTTTATTCCTTTATGAAATTCAAAATACGAATACCGTAAAATTTAAGCCACAAGGTGGGCATGTCCTTTAGTTTAATTTCACCTCGTCGTCGTCGTCGTCGATGTACCCACTGTTGTCATTTCTAATCCATGGGGCATATAAGGACGCGAGCGGAAGTTATGTGAGCTTCAAACTGCTGAATCATTCATAAAACGAACAAAAAGCGGACGCGCACTCTGACTCGGACTCGGACACAGGACACAGGAAGGCCCGTTTTTTCCATTACATAGTCTCCCTTAGTGGTCTTTTTTTATGACGTGTGTCCTCTTTATGTTCATAGGTTGTTGGTTGCATACATACGAGTTGGTTCATTTTCTCTTCATTTTTTTTTTCGTCCTTGTTTTTCTATTTTTTGTTAGCTGCCAGCTCTTTGCATGAATATCAAATGTACGTCAGTTTTCCAAAGCTTGAAAACGTCCGTCATGTGATCTATGTGTTGCTTAGTCACAACAAAAAAAAAAGACAAAGGGAAAGGAGAGTGAATGTTACTTTGGCACAGAATGTGGATGTGTCTATTCTTTTGTTGTTGTTGTATTTTTTTTTTGTCCTGAGGACACTACTTGAAATTGGTTTTATTTTAAGCAATTTACCTTTGCAGTACCTACGGCAATAACGGCCAGCAGTATTATCTACAATGTCCACACATGGATTTTTTTTTGTTGCTGTGTTTTTCTTTTGTTTCGCTGTGGAAAATGTGGCGGAAGGCCTCAGAAATGGGATTGGACACACGCAATTTGAACTGAGGGAAAAGCTTTTTTTTCTTTTTCTATTTCCGACATGATGAGTTTTTTTTTGTTTCTGATAGTTTCAAAAAACAAAGTTTTTCAATTGCATCGAACAATGTTTGTTCATGATATTCCTCTTTTTTTTGGGGAGGGGGGGAATTGAAAATCCTCTTTTATTCACCGAGAGGCATTTTTAATTAATTAAATTTATACAAGTTCTTTTTTTAACATTTATTGACTTAACTGTCTATTTATTTGACAAGTTCAAGAGAGAAACTAAAAGGGTAGAGGTATGAAATATTCTCTAATCAGTTTTGAGCTGATTGAAATTCGTATTTAAGGAATAATTAAAAATGACGGAATGGTGTCAAAATATGAGTCTTTAAAAAAAACAAAATTTTTGTGTTTTTGATTCGACTGAAAAATTTTAATAGACGTGTTTTTTGGTTACTGAATTATTAGTTGGTGAACATAAATAAGTCACAAATCAATAACTGTACTTCAGTGAAGATACAGTTTCGGATTTTGAAATGTTGGAGCAGTTAATGTTGCCAAACTTAAGGGTGTGTTCACTGATATTTATCATTTTTATACTTCGACTGAATTACAAAGTGCAGATTACAGAACAAACATTTTTTTATGAAAATATTTAAAACATATACTAATTTCGTTTGTAAACTCTTTTTTTGGCGCAAAAGTAGTTAAAAGTTGAAGTACCTACATATACCAAGTATAAGTTGCTCATCATCTCCCACTATGAAACTCTGAGTAGGAATTTTCAATTTGTTTTTTTTTTCGTCATTTTAAGTTGACTTTTATCTAATTATAACATTTTAATAAATAAAAGGATTTTTTTAATTCAAAATAAATGTCTTTTATAATGTATTATATGATAATTTGAAGTATGCAACTGGATCTTTAAGTTGCCGGCAACTTATTTTTATATTTTGTGCTCTTTTATATAAGAATTGCTTGAGCGAAAAAAAAACTAATAGTAGGCATCTTTTCAAATTTGTATTGATCCTGAATTATAAAAATCGAAATCCAGAAATTCACTAACGGCGGAAAGCTGGAGAGCCGTCTGTTGTCATGAGTACTATTTTTTTTTTCTAACAGGTTTATATTAATTTCTTGCGTTCTATCACATGATAGTAATTGTCGCTTAGTCCATAGTGTTTTATCTCCAAATGTAAAATTTATGTTGCAGAAAATCATGAATCAAAAATGTTAATGTAAATTGTAATTTTTAAGAGCAATTGAAAGATCAATTTACATTTATGAGACCTGAAAATGTCGATATTATTATTTAATCAACAAATTTTAACTATTTCTATTTGAATTAAATGCTTATTTGTCTCTTTTCCATGACCAACATTGTGAACGATCTATTAGGTGCACTGAAAAGTTCATAGACTGACACATAGATGGCGCTACCAGTTTTAACTCCATACGATTTGACAGGTTTCATTATATTAGTTTGTTAGTTACATAACTTTAAGCGAAAAACTTGAAATCAAACTCAATTAAAGTTAAAAAAAAAAATAAGCTCAGATTCAAGCTTTTGATTGGAGGCCAATTGAAAGAACCATTTTTTTGACATTACAAGTTCAGTGATACCTCATAAATGACTTGTGGCTTTGTTTCGTTGGTCACTAGTCCACTTAACTCTTAATTGTAACGTGACGGTAGCAAAGACAACAGTAGAATTGGCTTCATAAAAACCAACTATTTTCGTGAATGAGATATATTTTTTTAAAGACTTCTTATCTAATCAAAATGTTTAATCAACAAGACTGGGTTAAAGATTTTTTTATAGAAATTAACAATTTGCTAATAGTTTTTGGATGCAATTACAACAAAAACAAATATAAATTACTATAATTAAGAAAAATGTATAAAACACACTTTCTATTCAAGACCACATTAAATTTTATGTGCGCATTTTCCGATCATCATTAAACATTATGAAAAAGTATGAATAAAAAAAACACTCAAATTAATTGTTTAACTCAATCAAATTGATCGACCTCCAAAGACAAAGAGAGAATATTATTTTTATTATAATTTTTATTTTAATACTTAGTTTTTATAACTCGCTGTATAATAAAAATAAAAATAAAATAAAGTTATCCCTATATTACATCCTTCCTAAGGACAGATGATATGAAGTGTTTTTGTTGTTGTTGTTGTTGTATCTTACTTAAAGAAAAACTTTCATTTCAAGTACCGGATGGATAATGTTTCAAATAAACAAGGATAATGTGTGTCAATGTAGACAGATGAGTGAACACTACAACCACACACCACTGCATATCGTGCACACAGATTTATTATGATATTGTTGTCCTGTTTATATTTTGTTTCTTCTGCACCATGAACAGAATACACACATATATTTGTACATACATTAAAAAGTCATATTCAGGCAGCCACTCATATCATCATCGCCTGTCATTTCGCTGTGACGATGATGACACAAAATGAAATTGAAAGGATAACACAAACACACACACACACGTATATAAAAACTGCAAGAAGAAGAAGAAGGAAGAAATGTGCTGCGAATAACTGGAGCAAACACAATTCCTTGTTGCGCTGCAGGCAAGTCTTCTTGTTTAGTTTGTCCCACTCTTACTCACTCACTCACTCAATCACACCCTGCCTCACCCTCTCACTTAGTCGAATGCCCCCTTCTACCACACCCCACAACACACAAACAAAGATTCAGCAAGGATAAAGATTCAGAATCAATTTTTGTGTCAAGTAAAATGATCATCCGAGCAAGTCTGCTCCTCCGCTCTCAATAAAGTTGCAAGTGACATAAGGATAATACTTTTGGGGTGTGTTTGAGGTGTGTTCCAAAAATACCAAAAAAAAACAAGTTGGAAACGAAGGAAGAAGGTGATGGAAATGTGTGTGGCTCGTGAAAAACGATTGCAGGATATTAGTGAAAAATATAGCAATCTATATACAAAAGCAGGAAGGACATTTTCCAATTCAATTGTGATGGTTTTTGGGTTATGTTTCGATAAATCGAGAAGGGCGCGGGACACCGGGACGTATACGTGACAGTTTTTGCGTTGTTCATGTTCATAACGGACGTTTAAATGTGTCCGTTTTAGTGCAATGCAGTTAAAATAAACTATTCTATCTGACTGCTAGATGACTCGTTTTCTCACATGGACAATGAACGTGAGGTGCAAGTTAAATGAAATAATAAAATCATTATAATGGCGAAGACCTACGGGAATGGTTTAATTAGACAGTTGCTATTTTGTGTGTTTGGACGCATCATAATCAGAGAATTTTATTGTTTTAGGATTTTCATGCAATCTGAAATAATTTTTGTTATGAACAAGTTTAACCCTCAGGGACTTACGTGATTTCATTTAATTTTACTGACATTATTTTTCACGGCTTTTATTTTTAAAATTCATCAGTTTTAAATAATGCACGGTCTTTCATAAAGAGATGTATATTACCAGCTTCCTAGACTTTTTTTAATTAATTTGAAAATACTATCGAAGCCAAGAAGAAAGAAAACATCCACAGCAGTCTGGTTTTTGTATATTTTTTTTTTACAAAAAAAAATTAAGTATACGCCCCGTTGTACTTTCATATTTTTTATTCTATTTTTAATTACATACATATTTCATTGTATTTATTCAAATGGAAATATAAATACATAATAAAAATGGAAATGGAAAATACATACAGGGCAGAAGAATAAAAGAAGAAAAAAAAAATACAAATTCGATGCGAAAAATTGACTTTTCATGCAGAACTAAACAAATATAAACACACATACTTGTACATATGTATACACAACTTCCTATACACACATTTCAAATTTAAATTCACGGCCGACTAGATTCGCTTTTTAAACATTCTATAACCTAAAATTCCCTGGGGGAATCAAAATCCATTGAATTATTTTCAACCATCAATGGAGTTTTTTTTTAATTTTTTTTCTTTATTTTTTTTTTTTTGAATATAAATACATACCTTTCCTTTGAAAACCAAATTGTTTAATAAAACGCCAGAGTGTAAATGTTCGTTCAAATTTCAAAACCAATTTTATTGAAATTGCATCTGAAATAAAAAAAAAAATAAAAGACTTAAATCAAAGTTGGGTGAAATATGATTTTTTTGAATTTTCAAGAAAAAAAAAAAGAATATTTTAATAACATTTAAGAGTCAAAATAAAAATGTTTTAAAACATTTGATAGTGGAATGGGAAAAGCTTTGAAATAATTTATATCTTTTGGAAAATCACAAGGCCTTGAATTGAACTTTTAATGATGGCCGAACTAAGGGAAGTGGAAATTTATGTCTTTTTTCTTAATTCCATATTTATGGACCCAACTAATCTGAACGAGGACATCAGGTAATTTTGTCTAGGTACTCGTATGTTTTTGTGTTTTTTATATTATATACTTGTGTACAAACATATGGACATTGAATTATATGGACCGTATTCTATGAGACATTTGAGATAACAGCAAAATTGGCTTTCTTTATTGTTCAAAAAAGGACATGTGAAAGAAATACGAGATTCTATAATTTATCCTTTCAAACGTAAAGCTTATTTTCCATTTCCATAATGCCTCCGAGGTTTGCTTTAGTTCGTTTTGAAAAAAAAAGAAAAAAGAAAAAACATAACGATAAAAACGTGTTATCCTGGGATATTTTATGGGCAATTTTCAGACATAAAAGTAATAATTCATGGATGTTCATTAAGCAATATAAATGACCATAAGTTTTGTATTTCAAAAAAAAAAAAAAAAAACAACATACTAAAAGTAAAGATTCTAAATGTTGTTTTTATCTTTTCAAAATTCAATCTCCAGACAAAACAACAAAAGCAATTATTGTTTTTGCAAAGTTTCGAATTTATTTTAAAGTTTATTCAAAAATTTTTAGAGATACAAAATATTGGTAGAAATTGTTTAGGATTTGGCTACAACTTTAAAATTTAGTTTTCAGCTTTTCAGCATACTAAAGCTCGTACTTTAGATCTTCGAAGAGCTATAACTTCTCAACAGTTTTTGTTACGATCAGACTTTTATTTTGAAAAATTATTATAATTAATTGATTGATACTAAGGGTTTACCAAAAATCAATATTTTGCCTACGTTTTAATTCGTTACAAACTTGACATTTTTAATTTTGAGAATCTACAAAATTTTAAGAAGTAAATTTTTTACCCTGTTCGAGTTTTGATCTCAACCTTTTAAAAAGGTTCTTTTATAAGAACTTCATGTCGATATATGTACATACATTGTAACTATTTTCAAAAGGGAAAATTCGCGGAACAATTTTCGTAGCTTTTATTTTTCGTAAAAAACAGTCAATATAAAAATTGCATTATGAAAAAAAAAAAATAAAATAAACTCGAAATTCAAATGATTGACCATCCTTGACATATTAAATATAAGAAACTACTTTTGACATTTTTTGATATTTTTTTTCTGTTTTGTAAAAAAAAAAACTGTCAATTCGATATTTGTCAAAATTGTAGCATATATTAAAAATTGTATTTTGTATAATCCTAAACAAATTTGAAGTCAATATTGTTGTCCATTTTCGAAATATTTAAGTCAAAAAACATTATTTACTAACTTTTGGTAGAATTTTTTGTACTTTTTGTAAAAAAACAGTGAATTGATTGTTTTTAGAAAATTTTACCAGATGTCAAGGACAGCATTTCTTATTGTAAAAAATTATTCCGAAGATAACATAAGTTTTCTTTCATTGTTTAGTTGAGTGTCAAATTTTATTTTTTTAGTTTTTACTTTAAAAAAAATGGTATGTTGAAGTTTTTTTAAATTTTCGAAAACAAACGAAAAAGTTTATCTCAAACGTACGAACTTACATGCGTACACAAGCACGCACAGACATCTCTTTACGAATGAAAAATTTAGATTCTAGGGACCATAAAACTTCCAGATTTGTCAAAAATTTCAATTTGACAAATCCGACCGATCACAATAACTCCCTATGGGAAGTTACATATACAAAAATATTTTAAAAATTATTTCATGAATTACAAAACAATTTGCTTTAAATCATATCCATGTCCATATTTACAAAAATATACAATTATTTACTCTAAGTTTTAGAATAGCAAAAACTTGGTTATAAATTTGATATTAAATTTTAGCACTTAGTGACGATGTATAAATAAAATCTTTTTACATAAAAAACAACTAAAATAATTTTTTTTCTATTAACATGCTTATCTCTATGCCGTCTATTTTAAATGCCATTACCTCAAAAAATCACCAACGATTTAAAATAATTATGAACAAATGCAAATTTATTACATTCATTTTAAACAAAAATAAACTCAAAAAATGAAAAACAATCAAACAAAAAATCATTCATCCTACATCCCAGCATATACATATGTACTTTCTCTGACAGACAATTAATTTTAGAATAATCGTTTTCATTATTATTATAATTATTCATATACAAATATAGTATTTGTATTTATATGAAAACAAAACGAATTCGATTGCCTTGCACCACTTTTAATCACTTTCCTGTGTGTGCCAATTTTTCGAAACAAAACAAACAAAAAACTTAATAAAATACAAAAAATATAACTCAAAAAAAAACAAACAAACAAACAGAAAAAAGATATATATGTAAATAAAAAAAAAGAAAATAAGAATGAGAAAAGTTAACATCAAAATTTATTGGTGGCGTGCGTTTTCACGAAAGTCTCAAATCCCACGCAAATTCAATTTATTCTCCTATCAAATTTGTTACCGTATAACAAATAAGACAACAATTAAGGCTTTTTTGTGATTGGATGAATCAATATGAATAATTTTCCAAATGTCACTTAACATTCTGTCATTGACGATAAAAAAAATAGTAATTTTGACAGCGCTGTCATTGGAGCGGGCGCGGTGAACAAAAAAAACAAACAATTTGGTTTTCCTATAATTCAGACCCGTTCCCAATCAGCTCCGATTTCTATTTCCATCATCATCATCGTCACCCCCCATTTGAAGGAACATCACTCACCCCTAAACGACCTGACACCAAAGACTCTATACTATACAAAAGGGAGATTGGAAGGGAGGAGGGGGTATAGAATTATTATTATCATTATTTTTATTATGACTTTCTTTGTCCTCATAGACACATTGGATAAAGCAGAAGCACATTGATTTTCCATGAATAAGATTGACCTTAATTCCACGAGAAAGTAGTTCGCCACAATGCTGGTTGAGTTATGTGAAAAGCCAGATAGGAAAAGTAGAACACTCGATATGTATTATAAAGCCAACCCCATTCGCCAGAGCCGAACCAAACCGAACCGAACCGATCCGGAACCCAGAACTCATCAGTTTCACTATATTTTTAGTGTTATTATCTCGATACTTTTATAGATTCTTAGTGAGAGTTTGGTGTTGATTGTTCTTGGATCTAATGTATAATCGATGGGGCTAATGACGAACATATAAGAAAAGCGGGAAAAGTCGGGCACAGGAGGTGAATGAAAAATGAGTTTTTATTAAGCAAACAAAAAAGACCAAAGACGAAAAATGACGCACGTCTTTTTTTCCCAAGTTAATATTTTTTTCGTTTTTTTTTATTTTTTCTAAAATAGAAAATAGATCTCGGAGGCAAAAAATATGGAAATTAGGTTGAAAAGTTTGTTGTCATTTACCATCACTTTAGGAGAGTATCAGCAGGCAAAAGCAATTTAGATGACAGGGCTTAAATTTTGACAGGAGCGATAGAATCACAAAAGACGGCGACGCGTGTCAGTTCAAAAAAAAAAAAAAAATTGAAAAAAAACCAACGAACAAAAAAGTTCATAAGAAAAAAAAAAATACACATCACACCGAATTATACGTTACATACGTCGACACCTACCCGGTAATGTGAATTATTGTAGTCCAGGGGGTACTGTTGCATTCTCGTTCTCGAGATTTTAAAATATTTAATTTAAAAACTTGGAGTTCCAAAAATACGTTTAGAAAAAATCTGGGATCACATATTGAAATACTAGCTTTTACCCGCGACTTCGTCCGCATAAGATTTTTTGTTTTCTCCCGGCTGTAAGTCCCCCTGCAACAATGTCCCACTATCGTGTTCCGGTCCTCAACTTCACATCAAATTTTGTTCAAAAGCAACCTAATCAACCTGACACGATCACGCTAGATTTCCGCGGGAATGAGGTAGCCTGTGTCCGTGCCTAGGATCCTATCTTTAAATTAACCAAGTCTTATAAAAATCCGTTCAGACGTCAAGGCGTGAATGAGGTAAACTTTTAAAACAAACGATTAAAAATCAGTAACTTAATTAGTTTTCTGCTCACTGCCTACCCCCTAAGAACGATGGCGTGATTATTTATAGCCTATGACCATTTCTAGGTTATCATCTATCACCATACCAAATTTCAACAAAATCCGTTCAGCCGTTTAGGCGTGAAAGAGTAACAGACAGACAGACAGACAGAGTTACTTTCGCATTTATAATATTAAGTATGGAAGTATGGATATTTGGATTTTTAAAATTGAATCCTCGCCACAGTTTAAAATTTTTACGTTTTCGGAATTGCGATGATTTCAAATGTATTGTTGAACAAATTTTGTATTATTTTAAGACCTAAATTTATTAGCAATTTTGTAGAACCATAAACTTTAGAGGATCTCAAAGTGCCTAAAATATTGAAAGCTTATCAGGAAAACACAACCGACCTTTATTTAGAAACTGAATTATTTTTCTTTAGTTTTTAGTCTAAGTTTTTTAATTGCATCTAAAATTTTGTTTTCGTTCAAAAATATCACAAGTTTAAAATCACTTGGGTGCATTGATACCTATCTATTTAATCTGAGTTTATTAAAAAGATCGATACAAAGAAACTTCATGAATACGTAAAAAAAATTATTAAACATAATCTAGAAAAAGTTTAATTCAAAATAATCAGCATTTTCATTATTTAGATGCATCTGTTTGAATAAGTTATTTTGGTTTCTTATTGTATTGATTCTCAAACGTTACCATTCAGACTATTAGATGAATATAACCAGAGATAAAGTGAGGAGGATGTTTTGAGGTTTAATGACTTACTTTGTCTCTGCCAAAAACATTGCTATACCTCGTCCAACCAAAATGAATGGCTCTTCGTATATATTCGAATGGAAAATACTTAATTTTTGGCCTTTGATGTATTTCTAAGTATTTTTTATATTTACCTCTAAATATACACATAATACAGTAGCTGTTAAAAGAAACTCTATAAGCTAAAATAACATAACTTTAAAATGTAATTTTTGGTAAGGATTCGATAATTTTAAATGGTTTATTTAGTTTTCGAAATAGGAAGTATCAACTTAATATAAATTTTTATTAAATTCAGATTTTGGAACAATTTTTTTGTCAATTTGTATTTTGTGAACTTAAAATAAACCAATTTTCGTTCATAGTTTAAAGAAACTGTCCAATTTAAGGCAGTTTTTGAAACAAAAGTTTCATTTGCAATTACGATTAAAGAAATGTTACCTTTATAAATTCAAAATTTGAAATTCATTGCATTTATAGAAAAAAGTGAGTAATTATTTTCCAATCACTGAATTCTTTGTTTTTTCATTGTTTTTAAAAGAAAAAGAAAAAAATACAATTTGTGTATACTGTTCAACACTAAACTTAAAGATATCTTTTGTAAGGGACTGTAAATATGTAGGACTTTTATGAGAAGTAATCTTTCTCACAAAAAAAAAAATACAAAAAAAAACATCTTGCTAGGACATTAATCTTTTTCGAATATGGCTGCTTCAAGAAGATTAATTACAATTCGTTTTATGTGGGTTAAGCAAACTTTCTCTTTCTTCGCAAAAAAAATAAAGCCTTTGAAGACTAAACGAGGGTTCTTATATACACACATACATATATACATAGATATGTTTTATTTAAACAAAATAAAAAAAATATAGGGGTATACATTTTTGTTTTTGAAAAATCAACTTGTTTGTCCATTCGAAATCAAGTATAAATAATGAGGGTACATTTTAAAGAGTAAAAAAAGACTTGATTAAAAAAGAAACATCTTAGGAATCAATTTCTTTTTTGATTTCGATTTGATTTTAGAATTTAGGACAATAAAATTCTGCAAGACTACTGCTTTTGAAAAATGTTGATGTGAATCACTAAGCATACTAATCTCTGAAGTTTAATACATAACTGAGTACCATTAAAATTAAAAAACAATATTCTAATGAGGACCTAACATACACAAAAATAGAGAGAAAAAAGAGTTAAAGGATTACAGAAATCCTTACAGAAAAGTCTATATTAATGAAACCTAACATAAGTAAAATTTAACAACCAAAAAGTATACAAAGAAATTTAAGATAAATTTCAAAATCAAAGATGATATCTATATCCTTCTTTTAGTTAAGTATTGAGATTTTATATATCAGTAAAAAGGATCAGTGGTGACACTTCGAAAACCTTAACTCCTTGGGATAAATGACAATCATTGAATGACTTAACACAACCGAATAAAATAATCTCACAGGCAAACAACAAATAAAGTAACAGAAGAGGTCCCAAGTGACTTCCTTATGGCACTTCTGAAATAACCTAAATTACATCTAAAATTTCTTTATTAGTACACAGAAAAACAGTTTTCTTCGATTTAAGGACAATTTAAACCAATTTTAATATACACTGAGTTACAAAAAAAGTGGCGCAGTCATACTTGTTGATATTTTGTTATCATTTTGACAATATACCGCTATGTTTTTCCAAAGCTTATTTTTGTTTTAGTTAAGTGGTATATTTGTGTATTTGTTTGCAAATTATTTTTCCATTTTTCTTGTTATACGTAATTTCTTTTGGGAAAAACCCCAACATAATCATTTCTTCATACCAGATGCAAGATGTACGGATTTTGGCTTCCGTGACCCCGTAAATTTTTAAATAAGTTAAATGTTTTAGGCTTATTTTAATTGGTTGATTTATTAGTTTTTTAATAATTTTGTGAAAAAAAATAAGCAAAATAACGGCAGAAGAACTAGCCAGGGGGTTGGCTTTGGCTGAGGATGGACGAAGTGTGCGGTATGCCGCTGTTATGATTAGAAAACCGGAGACGACGCTAGAAGAACCATTAAGATACAGGCGTAGCCCGGTGTCAAGGTTCAGTTCACAACAGGGCTACACCTGATGCAAGGGACGATCGATATTTGGTACTTCAAACCCTTCGAGATCGTCATCATCAAACAGAGGTTGAGCTGTCTCACAGAATTAGATCCTATGGATTGAGGGCTGTGAATGCACAAACAGTGAGGCGGTGATTAGTGGAGAGTGGCCTGAGAGCAAGAAGGCCATTTCGTGTACCAAGACTCACGATATAGCACAAGCGCCAGCGGATAGAATTTGCTAGCCTTTACTAAAAATGGACCGAGGTTGACTGGATCAGAGTTCTTATTACTTATGAGTCCAGGTTTTGTCTGCGGTCGCCAGATGGACGTAGCAGAGTGTGGAGGAGATCAGGTGAGAGATACTCTTCGGTAACAGTTGTCCAGCTTGAAAATTTCTTGAGAGGTTCCGTCATGGTGTGAGTAGGTATTTCCATGCAAGGAAAAACCGAGCTGTAGTTAGTGGAGGGGTCGGTGAACTCCAAATTACATCACTTACAATTGGGATGAATATGTGGTTCCATTCACACCATTTATTGGCGAAAACTTCCTTCTGATGCAGAAAAATTCTAGACCAAATGTTGCCAGGTGTGTTACTGATTACTTGCAAGAAGTCGAATTTGACGTGATGGCTTGGCCTGTGATGAGCCCAGACATGAATCCCATCGAACATGTATGGGACATGCTGGGACGAATGATTAGGAGGCGACCTGCCCTTCCCGAGACACTTAGTGGGCTGAGATCTGCTCTAATCGAAGAATGGGACAATTTGGACGACACTATCTTAAGGAACCTAATCCTAGGTACACCCAGGCAAATTAAAGATTTGTTAGATGTTTGGGGTTGAAATACCCACTACTAGAAAGGAAACAAGACTCGTTAAAAAAAAAATAAAAATACAAATTTTAAATGTTAACTTATGAAGTTTTTGCTAATTTTTTTTAATTTTTGCTTCATTCGTAGATTCTTAACATTTTTTTTCCTTTTCTTAGGTGAATTACTTATTTTTATCTCAAAAAACAAAATTGCATTAAAAAAATATTTTTTTGTTCATCTTTTATAAAATCATAGCAAAATTTCAAGGTGCGCCACTTTTTTTGTAACTCAGTGTATTTAAGTAGAAGTGTGGTGAAAGAAACATTTGTTATGCCATTAAAAACTGTCTTAGATGTTCGTCATGTTGACAAAGTTAACACATTAAGAAAAAAGGTTCAGGAAGTTAACGTTAAAATTTTAAAATATGAACGAACAATAGATTTATACTTAAAAGACTACAAACTACAACTAAAATCTATTTTTCAAGGCTTAAATTGAATGAAGAGCCACATAAAGTCTGTTATGATCCTGCATCCAAATTTGTATCTAAAACTATGCGTTCTGAATAAATGTTACCAAAATTATATAATGTACAAAAAAAAATAATTTTACACAAATACAAATTTCTTTGCCTGTCTTGAACCTTTGTATTCATTATTCCCCGATTATGCTAATCCTAAAACTTTCTTGGAATTTATTAATTTTTTTAATGTATATACGAGTATATTCTTATTTTTCCTCCTCCATTTTTTCATCTCATTTATTTTTATTTTTGTCTTGTCATAAAAAAAGGGAAAAAAAAATTCATTTCATTCTTTGCTCCTAATAGAAGTAAAAGAAAGTATCTTTTAGCTTAAATACATGAAAATTTATTCAATATAAAAATGTATCTATGTAGATTGTAGATACAAAGGTTTGTCCAACAGCAGCGCCAAACAACAGAATCTCATTTTGGTCATTTGTCTTCGATAAAAAGAAAATTATTTTATCTTTCATTAATCCAGAGAAGATACAAAAAAAAAAAAAAACATAACAAATATTGGATTTTTGTGCGTTCGGATTTGTATATTATATACTTTTGTTTCTATATAGAAAATAAGAAAAATATATGAAAAGATATTTTTGTGTGTATTGCATGTATTTTGACTTTTAGAGTAAATTCAATTCAACACCCTCGAGTCATGATGCCTCAAGGATAATCCAGCTCCAAGTTTATAAAGATAGATAGATAAAAAGATAAATACGAGTAGATAGATATGAGAAGGAAGAATGCTAGGATATTTTTGGGGTCCTTATCATCATTATCATCATGATCATCCAAGAGGACAAAACATCATGCCTTTCAAATAAATTTATTCGATTTGCTCCTGATTTCGATTCAAAGCAATGTTTTTCAATTTTTTCGTTTTTTCTTTGGAAAAAGTTTTTCCCTAGAAATGAAATGATTTTATTTGTGTCCTGTTTGCGCCAACCGGCATAATTAAAATAAATTGTATTTGGTCTTATTTCCATGAGCATTGAGCATCACAGTACAGTAATCTCTGACTGTAGGCGTTATTTTTGTGCAAACAGACATACATATGTACATATTTTAAAGGACTTGAAAAGTTTGCTTTTCTTTTGGTTTAAATGTTTGGAAAATATATTTTATTATTAAAACCTAGCTTGAGGGCACACCCCAACCCCCATGAATTTTATGTGAATTATTTAAAAGCGAGGGAAAATTATGAAGATGAATTTATGAAAATAAATTAACACCAAGAGTTGGTTATTCTTTTGAAGGTTTTAAGAGGAATCGGTTGCCATTAAGGCGAGGATATATTTATTTTATAAATTCTTGGACAAAAGGGTTAACTTATAGCCAACGCAAATGAGTTGAAATGTTTTCTGTTTTTTTTTTTTTTGCCTCGTCCCCGACAGTTAATGGTTAGTCATTAGTTATACCGATAGAGTGGTTACAATGGGGTAGAAAAAGGTAAATTGAGTGGTTTAGTTAAGTTGAATTTTATTTATGGTTAAAATTAAAATGTTTTTATTTTCAATAAATGTCCTTAAAGTCAACTTTGACAGATCGTCGCACATTTTTATTAAAATCTGCATTCCATCATTTGAAGGCTGTCAAAATGTCTATACTACACATTCACCACATTAAGAAAATTCCTAATGATTTTTGATAACGTAATTCTAACAACTTCGAATTTACTTCAATTCTTTATTTAAAAGTTACGTATACGCCCTGTAGTACGTCATCATTATTTACGTCTTATTTCACCCTCCCAAAACACTTGAAAACTCCTCAAAAATGAGACTTTTCAATGCAAAGTTTACTTTAACAATTTGTATCATTGCACATTTTGGTCATAATTTGGTTCGAAGATAAAGAGACAACTTACACCCACTCTAAATAGACACAAAACAAAATCTGCATAAACGACTTCTGTTTAAGAAAAACGAAATCAAAAAAAAAAAAAAACCGAAAAGATTCCATCGTCGTTTGTGGCAATATGCAACATGAATTTAAACATTAAAATTAAATAAAATTCCATATTTTATGCATAAAACATTTTTCCAAAAATGTCCTTGAATAAGTTCATATACAAAGACGATGAACGACGACATAACACGGCCAACAACAACAACACCAAGACTTTAGATCACGCAAATAAAGTTGATAAGAAAATGGAGAAAAAAAAAAAAAGAAAAGAAAACTCAATTCTACTCCCAAAAGTATCTTGTATCTTAGGAATAGTACGAGAGTAAGCAAAAGAATATAAATGATGCTGCTTGAGGAAATAAAGTATGTATGTTTGTAGGTACGAGTATATTCTTTGTGAGGGAAAACATCTTTTGCACATTTCAACAAAATGGAAGTTCTGTTGCATTTTAAAATTCTCAAAGGACCAACAGAAGTGAGTGCTGATGCCGAAGGGGGAGGGGAAAATAAAAATATAAACATTGAAGGACATTTTTTTGTTGTTGTTTTTGGTTAGATTTTGTTTCATCTGTTGTCGTAGTCGGCGCGGCGTCGTCGTCGTCATCGGCGTTGTCTGATGCAGAAGGAATTAAATAATTTTCAAAATCGAAACGCGATCTTTTGTTCGTCATTTTTTTGTTTGTTATTTTTAAATTTTATGTTTTTGCCTTTTTATTTTATGGATATAATGTCTCCGTTACTTATTGATATGGTTTTTTTGATAGTTCATGCATCTATCCTCTTTTGTGTCATTATTATCTTTAATTTTGAAGTAAGCTTTAAGGATACTGAGCCTGAGGAAAAATGGTAAAATTTAAAGCAGCGGATTAGGCGAAAAGTCAGACTTTTTGTCTTAACAATGTGAGTTTGAAGTTGAAAATATTAATTCAAAATTTTCTTAGAACTCTAAAAGTGGAGGCTGAAATTTCAAGAAACTTTGGCAGCTTATCGTCCAGCTCCACAGCGTCAGACTGGCAATTTGAGGACGTTGAAATGGGTGCAGTGCTGTTGCACAAGTTTAAACCCATTTATTTTGACAACCGATATTTTCCGAGTTTCGGTTCAGAAAAAAAACTTTTGCAGCATTCTGTTGTGAATACTCTCCATCAATTGATTCCTGGCAAATACTGTTTAATTGGTTCAAACAAAAAGTAAAATATTCAAAAGCCTCTGCCAATTACTTTTCATACCTCCAAGCTAATTCCATGAATTCAACCCCATCATTTCATCTAACCAACACAGCACCATTGAAGTGCACTTTTAGCTAACTAATGACTGAAATCCCAAACAAATATCCCAACTTTTTTGTCACAAAAACCTCAAATCAATTAAAGTCTAAAAAATTCCTTCCTACTTTGTTCGATACGTCGAAATTAACGTCAATACCACTTTCTTCTTTTTTTTTTGCACCTCAAACCACCCCCGTCCCATCCAAGTTTTCTAAATGAAACAACAACAACAAGAAGAAAAATTCAATTTGCAATTTTAACTCAAGCAATCCCTTCATAATATTGAAACATGTTACAAAACTATATATATATGCTCTTCAAAGAACCCCTCAGTTTCAAACCCCTGCCATCTGGCAGTTGGCACCGTTCTGGCTCTTTAACCCTTAACTTAACTTTTGTATTCATGATATTCATGCAAATTTTCCAATACCGCTTCAAAGATCCAACAATACTTTTTCTCAAGTTCTAGAAACTTAAGAAAATTTCTCTAAGACAAAAATAAAAACCTTTTGTCTAACTTTTCCTCGGGCAGAACACATTTAAGTTGTTAAAGGACGACACGCCTGGAAGGGCAATAAAAAAAAGGACAGAACACAAAAAAAAAACACGAATACTCACAAGGGTTTCGAGACTAATTTTTTTGTAGACCATTGTAAGATACAAATTGGCAAGATTGCTAAAGAAATAAAAGATTTTCATTTAATAAAAAAAAAGGAAAGAAGAAGTTATTTTCACAATACGAGGTCAATTGAAAGAAAGCAATAAATAGCAAATGAAAATCACTTCGTTATCCACCACCACCGCAGGTTACCAACCGGGTTTGGTAATTCGAAAATAATTAATTGATGAATAAAGCAATAAGAAATGATATTAAGGACAAAGATAGTTTGTATATTTTCGAAAATATTCTTAGATAATAATTGATTAATAAAAGTATCCAGGGGTGAATTAAGATTTGAATTTGTCTCCTGGGAAAATTAATAAATTAATAACAATTTGTGCTTTTGTTTAACATTTCAATTCGAATTTTCCCTATTTTTTTTTTTTTAAATAAAAAATCAAACTTTTATGGAATTTGACTCGTCGTTCTCAAGTCCACAACGGACCAATTTGCAGCGGAGATTTTTTTAAA
The DNA here is from genome assembly GCA_905146935.1 of Scaeva pyrastri. Classification (NCBI taxonomy): domain Eukaryota; kingdom Metazoa; phylum Arthropoda; class Insecta; order Diptera; family Syrphidae; genus Scaeva; species Scaeva pyrastri. The sequence continues at coordinate 8,117,924 of LR989929.1, read as the reverse complement.
TCTAATTTCCCAGGAATCGGCAATAAATAATAACACCAATCCGCAAGGTTTTGTAACTTAAAATCAAATTATATTTTTCAGAAGGTGTTTTTTGGCTTGAATTTGAATCCGACATCAAAATTACTCCATCACGTCAGGTTTTTGAGTTATCACCTTTTAAAATTTTAAAAACACAATAAATTCATGTAATACTTTTTTTTAATAAAATTTGTTATGATTTCTGAAAATCTATAATCCCATCTTCAATATTCAGTTTAAATATTTTCAGTATCTACTTCCACTTTTAGAAAAATTCTCATTAACTGTCCCACATTGCCTTTCAAGAAAAGTTGAACCATATGCTAAAACGGTTCTTAACAGAAAAAGTCAAAAATGGTTTTCAATGATTTTTTGTCCTAAATTCGAATTTCAACTTGAATATTTTCCATCACATCAAGTTTTTGAAATATATTTAAAAAAATATAAAAAATAATGTTGAAAACGGGTATTTTTTAAATTTGAGCTGATAGCTAAAATCTAAGTTCGGATTCAAAATCATCGTCAAAAAATAACTTTAAAACGTGTTTTTTAAACCCATTAAAACATAAGATTCAGGGTTTTTCAAAACTTCATATAGAATCTAATGAACACTCATAAACCATTCTCAAAACTAATGATAATTTTCAAAAACTAAATGAGATACTCAAAAGATTTAAATTGTGCCTCGAAGACAAAGGTTTGTACTTTGTAAAATTATCATAAAATTAATTGTCAGGAACTGTGTTGTGTTTTACCTTAAACTTAAAAATATCGTATTATGGATTTTTTACATTTTTAAAGAGGTATATTTCCAAAATCTGACGTGATGGAAAAAATATAAAGTAAGATTCAAATTTAGGACAACAAAATCATCTGGAAAAGTATTGTTTGATTTAAACTTTTGAAAAAATGTGAATTTTTTCGACCAGTGTAATTACTGGCTCTGAGCTCGTCCAACTTGTTCCAAAAGACCAATGATTCCACATTACCTATTCTTCCAAAGTTTTGCTGCAAATTCAACTCGATCTGCATTTTCATGAATATCTCAACTTGATCTACATTTTTATGAATTTTTCAACTCATTCTAAATAATGTAATGTAAAGTTAAGAGCGTTTTTTTTTTTTTTTCTTATTAATTAGCTAAGATTACCAATAAAACAAGACACTGATTTACATTGTTTTTCTAATATGTAGTGAGGTATCATTTTTTCTGAAATTGTACTTAGACTGGTCACATGAGCATATGACCATTTATTCATCTACAATTTTTACATCCCACTAAATAAGTTTTGAACTTGGATATTGAAACTCGAATGATCGAATTGAACTAATAAAAATATCCCGACAAAACGGAATCTCGAAAATACTTACTCACAGTAAATAATGTTATAATAATTATAAATTACGTGTCACGGCGTTTGTCTGCAATGGATTCTTAAACTACTTAGCCGATTTTAATCAAATTTACACATCATTTACAGTTTGATCAAACTTGAAAGATAGGATAGCTTACATTTTAATTTATGATCGCAATATTATTTATTGCAAATTATTTGACAGTCACAATTATCTGTTAGCTCCAAACAATTTTAACAGATCGCGACATCTGTTGACTAGATTGAGTAAGTATTCAATAGATGGGGCTATGTCAAACGTCCTACCGTTTAATAGATGGCGCTACCTAAAACGTCCAAACGTTTTATATAAGCTATAATTTAATAGCATAACCACCACATGTTGCTGAAGCTAAAGTTTCGGTTAAATTTATTTTGTAATAAACCGAAATTCAGTGAATTTTAAATACGTAGGCTTATTTTTATCCCAGAAACATGTATTTTTTAGGATTAAACATTGACCACGTTTTATATAAAAATTGAAGCAATCTGCGGTTATTGTTTTAAATTCAGCACAACGAAACAGATGTTTTGAACAATTTCGGTTGTCCTGCCAGTCGATCCAGTTTTTAATTAATTTACGAAATTCACCGGGCCATCTAGAAAAAAAAGTGTATGGAAATATAATAAGCAATAACAATATTTTCCCATAGCTTGAGTTTTTGCATTAAATTGGGCCAAGGCGAAGTTTTCCGGACCCTCTAGTTCCTCCTATAAATCTTTCACAAGACGCAATTCTTTGCTTTCTTTGTATTCAAATCCCTAATTAGCAAAAACCCAGAATACTAAACGGTTTAACTCCGTTTATTTTTGGCATCATGTGGAATCTCCCTCGCAATTACCCCAAAAAATACTCCCTCAAATCTAATGACGTTTAAATTACAATTTTATTCATTAATTTCTCCTAACCTCATTTTTCGCATTTTAACTTTCCATACAACGAAGTATTTTCAAGTGAGATGTTTATTTATTTCACACCCAATTGAATATGTTTTTTTTTTTATTTTTAATAAGCACGGTTCTTCTTTTCTTTTTCTTTTTTAAATAAAATCCTCCCAGTGCTTTTATATGTATATTCGTAAATATCAAAACATAAAAAAACAAAAACACACTCTAACCTTAAGTGAAAATACACAAAGATATAATATTTTGTTTTATATCCTTCTTCGTCCTTAAATTCACAAAGTTTTCTGACACTGACAGTTTTAAAAACATTATTCTCACCCAGTGCCACACATTAAACCCTCTGGCGCATCTTTTTTCTCCCTTTTTTTTTGTTGTTGTTTTGTTTCTTGGCTCTGTGAAATGTATCTGAGCGAACAACAAGAGCAGTTTGCCAAAGTAAAAATATCTTTTGCGGTTACACAAAGTACCCAAATTTATGCTTTTTTTCCTTTTGCTTAGTTTACTCGCTCTCTTAAGGAAATTGCTATGAAAGAAAACTCCGCCAACTAACTAACGAAAGGCAATGAGGACGGCGAGGGAATGGGGAATACAATGAAAGTGATATTCTCACTTCCCCCCTTCCATATAATAATGTACATATACTTGTTCTCGTATTCGTACTTGTACAGCGAACGATTGTAATCTCGTCCTTCAGATACACGGCCAATTGAGCAGGAAATTCAATGGAAACACTCGCAGTCCCTCTCGGTTCCGCTTGGTGGCGCTGCTGCTGCTACTGCTGCTGCTTCTGTTGGTGTGGTTATTTTATTTTCTACTGCCACCATTTATATCCCCGATATTTCGCTACCCTTGTCAAGGAATTTATTTTAAGTATAAATCCTTTCCATGCATATAATGTGGAGCATAATCCCTCCAGAAGCCCAACTAAATGCTAGAACCTTCTATCCGTTCCACACCGATACGGTATATATGCAGGATCATATTCACATGAAAGGCTCCGGTGGGTGTCTTTCGATAAAAAAAAAGAAGATGATGGCCTTGTGCTAACTGGCCCGCATATTTTGCATAGCCAAGGAGTTTATAATCATAACAGACAACGACGATTATAATTCTGGCAAATGATTTACAATCCAATGGGGTTTATGTAAATCTGAAACTCCTACACATGCAAAAATATACCTAATACATTTGCGGTACAGAAAAAACATACGTTCGTCGGCAGGGTAGCCGCCACCTTACAGTGGACCAAATCCGTACATTTAGAAGTGAAAATTTCAAATCTAACTTTTAAACATTTGCGAGTATTTCACTTACAAAATTTAAAAAAAAATGCAAAACTCTAAGAGTATTTTAGGGACTAGCTGACAGACTCAGCTTTGCTCGGAAAAATAATTCTTTGAATTCAAATTTAAGGAACTATTTTAAATAACATTTTTTCACTTAAAAAAAAAATTGAAAAAAAAAACTGAAAAATTTTAAATCAAAGTTTATGTATAAAAAAAAACAGATTTGAAAAAAAAAACTCTATATCATCATTATTCTTCACGTCTAATTGTATGAGGTTGGTCTAACTGTCTCCGGACTATGGGTTTAAATCTATCAAAAATCCACCCGAAAAATGGTTAAAACGAATGTAGAAATTTCAAAAATCTTCCTTCTGATAAATTTATGTTCTAGAAATAAAACACTTTAAGTCGACAGCCAAAAATTGATTTTCAACTCTTTTTTTTCTTTTAAATCTTTTTAAGGTTCAAGAATTATTTTTTTAACTAACAAGATTTAGAAGAAAAGAAGCAGGATTTAAAAAGATAAAAGTTTTGGATTTTTGAGATGGGTTTGTACCATTTCGTCCCATAGTGCGCTGCACCACCAGTCACCACCACCGTCAAGGACGAAGGATATTATTATTATTATTGGTAAGGATGCTCAATGCTCATTGCGGCCCTTAGGCAATAGCTTGTTATTCCCACACTCCTACCCAAAAAAAAGGCATTAAAAAGAAACATAAAAGTAAGACCAACAAAAAAGAATCAAATGACATTTATGATGTTGGTCCTGCTTTTACCATTTTAACGTCGTCGTCGTTTATTTTTAACAAAATGGAGCGTCTTTGCGTTGGTGGTGCTGATGCTAGTGGGACGACCGATGAGTGTGTTACCCAAGTAATAGACGCTAACGTTTTTCTTACACTTTTTGTTTGATATCCATCCAATATCCCTCCCCCTTTGGCCTGTGTTTGATGGGCCACAACCGCAACGAACGAAAATGATATGGCAGGTACCTATAATGTCCTTGTAGACTTGGTTGGTTGCTTTTATCAGTATTATCTGCTTGTTCTACATTTGCGTATATATTTATTTTTATAATTCTCCAACAACCATATCCTTGGGAAATTATTATGCAATAATGTCAGAATTATATGTGTGTGTGCTGTACATTGAAACCGGGACCGGGGAAAGCAAGGAAACAAATTGAATTTTCACCCAGGATAATGTTGCAAAATGTTTCATCTTTTCCCACATTGTATAACGTTGTTTGTGTCTGTGTCTGTGTCTGTGTATAAAGTTGTGGGCGAACATTTTCAAAAAAAGATATGAAAAAAAAAGTTATTCAATTTCGAAGTGATTGTTTGCTATACGCGTTCTGTTCCAAGGACGAATGTTATTATGATGATGACGATGATGATGATCATTATCATCATCATCAAACATTGAATCCAGATCATGTGCGTATAATAATATGAAAGTGGCATATTGGCAAATAAAATTCGTATCTAGATTTTATTATACAATCCATGAAAAGGAAATTGAGTCCTTGCGTGTGTTTTGTTTTCTTATCAAAAGAAAGAAATCCTCACAAGCTGTGAGCAGGAGTGCAGGTAGTACGTATAATTTCAATCAAAAAGTCATTTATTATGAATTATTTTCCTTTTTTTTTTATTTCGTTGTGATGTGCTGGAAAAAGCTGTTGCTTTTATATTCGACATCATTTTGGTTGGTGGGTGGTTTTTTTTCAGGGAGGAATTGCGAGTCAGATTTAGTTTCAGAATTATAAGAAGAAAATTCATTGTTTTAATAATTAATTTGAAAACGTATTTCAATTAATTTTCTGTCGGAAAATTGAAACTTATAGGAAGATGAAAAAGCTTTGGATTTTAAGTCATGTAATTAATTCTTACAAAAGCGGTGGTGGTAATATAACGTTTTATTGAGTTTTTAACTCATTTTCAATTTTACTGCTAAAATTGGTATTTCTGCATTATATATATTTCTCAGGTTGAAAAGTGCTTGAAAATGTAGATCGAGTAGAGATATTCATGGAGATGTAGTTCGTGTTGGTTTAGAGTTTTCCTCACTATTGAATTTGCAGAAAAACTTTGGAAAAATACGGTTTTTGTTCTTTAATTAAATTAATTCATTAAACAAAATTCAACTCAAAATTCCAAAAAACATAAAATTAAAATTCCGAGAAGTTGTTCTCAGTTGGCTAGTGAGAAAGGGTTGACAACTTACTTTGCACGCTATAGCTCAATTAGTTTGCCAGTTCAAGGATAAAAACTACTATATTTCAATCGATTTATCTTATCATTTTGTAAATGATGTTTTTTTTAAAGAAATTATTTTTATTTTACAAAAAAGTTCACTATTTTAAACAAAAATTAAACTAGTTTGACGTTCAACAACTAATTGACATTAACACATTAAAGTTTTTTATGACATGTGAAGTTAAAAGTTCACTTTTCCTTGTACCAATGCCCTAAGCTGTCATAATAGAGCCTTTAATCGACTTTATTTATCACCCCTTTATTCAACCTAAAGCCCCTGATTACACTAGCCAAACAATGCAGCTTTTATGTCAAAAAATCAATATGCACCAAAATGTTTACCTCCTGTGTCGAGTTAAATTTAAGGTTTACACTCACTGCACCTTGAACTCAAAAAATATTTCATATGTGAACGGTGCTTAATCAAATGAAAACCAAAATATGTATGCCCGGCTTTTCTCTTGTCAAATTGTTTTTATTAAAAAAAAAAAAAACCGTCAGAGGTTTTATATGCCCATGATATTTTCCTGTCCTCGAATAACCTTGGCCTCCGACTTTGAAAAATAAAATGCACAACCAATGTTATTCTATATAAAAAAGAATCAGTACTCGTACGACGACGCATTCTTGCATGCAACAGCAGAAATAAAAATAAATAAATTTCATTTTATTATTTGTCTGCAAAAAAACAAAAAAAAAAAATACAACAGAAAATAAAGATTTTCAAAATTTATTCCCACTGACGTACATTTTCTTCACTTAGAATATCATTGGCATCACTTATGCTAACAGAGTCCTTATTAATGAGATCCATCATTTTAAATCTTCCGTTGAAGGTTGTTTTTTTTTACAAAAATATCAAAAATACCCCATTGTCATTTTGATTTTATTCCTCCCATAATAAGAATCAGAATATCTACAAAAAAAAAAGTAATTTAAACGATAATAAAATTTTTCATGCACCTCATAGTCAATTAAAATAAACGACTCTGTTAAATAAATGTTTATAGGTTTTGATAAAAAAAAAATATAATATAAATATCTAAAAATAAAATTTTAATTCATTGAATAATTTAGTAGACAATTCGGAGAAAATTGTGTTTTTGCTGAGAAAATTTGTTTTTCTTTTATTGGATGTTCCAATTTTCCAGGGTTATTCAACTTTTTTACTGGATATATACGGAGGAGTAGAAATTAACGGCATACTGACAGGGTGATTGAAATTGATCATAAAATAATAAATATTTTTTTTTAATTTGTACACTTTAAAATGTTTCTATTTGCTATTTTATTTTATAATTACAAAAACGAGTCAAACATGAATAAGGCAATACATGTTTTAATATGATAATAGCCGTGTTTTATTGGTAATCCTTAGCTAGCACAGTAATACAACTTCCAAAAAACACCGAATATTCAATTTTAGTTTTACTGCCAATATTTATATACCTACATTTCTCAGGCCGAGTTGAAAACTGCATGAAAATGGAGATCGAGTTAAAATATTTATGAAAATGCATATTGAGTAGGTTTAGAATTTTGTCCACTATTTCTTAAGTCACAAAAATTGAAGTTGCTCACACGATCAGTTCCTCGCACTAGAGACACATGAAAGTAACTACTTTTTTTACGATTTTTGAATGAGTATTCCACTTTCCTTTCCTTTTCTGAAATTAAGCATTCTATATTTTGGCCAAAAATTGTATCTCAAATTGATATAGAAGTAGTCACTAGTCCGATCACTATTTTTCCATAAGACTAGTGCATACAAAATCACCAAATCGACTTTCTTAAAAATTTACAAATACTGACTTACGGTTTTGTGTCACTTAAGCGAAGAATTCATAATTCAACTACATTGGCTATGAGAGAATACAAACTAGAGAAACAAGTTGCCGGAAACTTTAAGAGTCAGTTACATAATAGCGATTCAAAATGATCTTAAAATTTTTAAACAATTAACTATAAATGTCATTTATTTAAGGAGACAAAAATACCTTTATTCAATAAAAAATATACACTAGGAGACAAAAGACACACCTATGCAAACATTCCCGGAAGATGCTCAAAGTTAGTTACCTAATGGACGATTATTATTAGCAACTTAATTTGATAGCCTCCAATTTTGCACGACTTTACTGCCCCCTACATTTCACAACCTGAAACCCTATATTTACTAAAATACTTTTACTGACTTCTGAATTGGTTTTGTTCACTTATCCGTTAGTGTTGCTTTTTATGCAAAATTTTTTTGCGATATAGATTTCAGAATGAAAGAATTTTCAAAATCTACTCAACTCTGTGTGACACCCTTTATTAAAAACCACTAAAATCTCAACAAAAAAAAAAAAAAAGAAAAAACTAAACTTAAACTCACATTAGACAAACCAAATTTTCACACATAATTTAAAACTTTAAAATTGAAACACAAACATAAACAACCAACAACCCGAGAGGAAATGAACAGAAATTAAATTTTATTTTCCTAAATACATATAAACAAAAATGTGTTAAAAAAAAACTATGTTTAAAACAGCACGCGAATAAATTTAGAAAATTTGGTGATGCCGTCACACGCCGCCTGCCACCGTGTTATGCATGCTTCCTCTCTTTTGCCGCACTTCACACCTGACACATTCGAAACTGAAGTGTGTCCGTCTATCTTACGGATGACGCCATATAGTTTTGTTTGCTCAAATATTAATCATAATGGGTTTTGTGTATACTATGTTACGTTACGTACGTATTTTTATTTTTATTTTTGTTTTTATTTAAATTTTTATGTTTTAAGAAAAAAATTAAATATTTACAAAAATAAATTGGAAATTAAGTTAGCCGTGCGTCGTCGTCGTCAGTCGTCGTTTTGTTTTTCGTTTTTCGTGAGCTATTTAGAAGGAAAATTTAAATGCTAGTGTGGGCGATTACATTAGAGTAGTTTTCAAGAGAAAGTGATTTCAGCTGTTTGCATTTTCTATTTGTTTATTTGAAGAATAAAGTAATTTAATATTATAATATTATGTACTTATATATTTCTGTTTTCCAAATTAAGACTATGGCTGATTTTACATAGAAAACAAAAATAAGTCAGTAGAAAGTAAAATTATTTTACTGAAGATAGAGTTTCGGATTGTGAAATGTAGGAGGCACTAGAACTGATATCACTTCTTCATATTGTGTTTTATGTTAAAAGCTGATAGTTTACAATTTATGTTCACAAATTTTAATCCGAACTTTATGACTTTATTGATCTTCAGTTAACTTTTCAGGATTAATAATTTTCATGGAAAACCGTTATACATGACAAAGAAGCCTTTTAAACTATATAAACTTTAATCCAGTAATCCAGGCAGGCAAGACAATCAACTCAAGGGGTTTTCTCCAAATCACAATAAATCAGTTTTCTGTTGTTGTTCAAATCTCAGGGCTTAGTTTTTAATTTATCTAATAAACATAATTACTTCTAATTACACACCACACCATATTCCTCAGGTAGATTTGGTCCTCAAAACTCATTACCTGCAATGACCTTAATGACGATGATATCCCGTGACTATAAATACCCTTCTCCTATCGTCATCGTTACTCCACTTCAACTTGAACCTCCTTTTGGAATATAGCTCATCCGAAACCATCTTAATAAAAATGGAATCCAAGTGCCGTTTTCCCAGCTGTAAATGGTTCGGGGACGCAAACGATTTATTCGAACATTGCGAAACATATCACTCGAGATACATCAAGGAGATCGATGACAAGAATCGAATCAATTTTACCTTCGACGACATCTTCACCGAAGCCTTTCTGCTAAATGCCTCTGGAGGTCTGTACTGGTTCCTATTGGATCCAATGGAATACGAACAGTGCCTGAAGCGAGGCATATTCGCCATTGGAGAATCTGAGATTTGTGAATTTACCTTGAAAATTGGCTCCATCAATACGGACTTGCGTTATGATGTGGTGCAGAAATTTGTCCAGCCAGAAAATTCGAATAACTTCGAACTGGTATGGCCGTATGATTTTCTAGAATTCATGGATGATTATTTCAAGTCAAAGAAAATGGTCATCTATTTTGGTGAATGCAATTTGGAGGAGGAGGAAGTCTACACTGGAACTTATAAGGATGTCGACTGGAATGATCCGGAAGAGGAGCTTTACAATGATTGGTGTTTGGAAACTTTTACTTGTCCCGTGTGCTTGGAATACATCAGGAGCAATGCAAAATTCTGTGAGAATCGACATTTTGTGTGCAGTGGATGTTTGGATGAGATGATCGCGAGGAAGAAGGCCAAATGTCCTCAGTGTCGGGGGGATTATCTCTATGATTGTGTAGATGAGGAAATCGAGGAGATTTTGAAGTGTGTTCGATTTCCTGGGGAAAGTTGAAGAATATTTTTGGAATTAAATTTGAATTCAGATAAAAAAAATTATTGTTGTTTCTTTTTCTGTACTCGTACCTACTTCTTAAGTTCCAATAATTCTTTGACTTCCGAAATTTACTTAAGTGTCACTTTTACTGTTGTAAAACTGTTTATTGAATAAATATTTACTGATGTACGATTTTCAACTCCCTTTCCTCTCCCCTATTACTATCATCTCTGATAAATAAATATAAAAGAAGAATCAATTCTATACTTCAATATTATCATTACATTTCCATTCCACTTTTTAAATCGGTCTAATTACTTCTAGAATTCAATTTCCTTTAATATCTTCCTTCATGAAATACCCCCTGCTCCCCTATACAAATAAACTATCTTTGAATCGTTGAGATACATAAAGACAAGTTATTTGAAATTCACTTTGCAAGTAAATCTTTTGCTTCATCGAACATCACAAGCAATCCCTGTTGGCACTTAATGAAACTGTCAACATTCACAAAACTGTCAATATGTACGAGTTTGTATGTTTGTAAGGTTAAAACAAACATACACATAGCCAATTTGCAATTACCAATTAAAAGATCCCTTGGTGATAATGTTTACAAGAGCCCGAATGAATTCCCATGTCTCCTGTAGTTTTTTTTTTTTAATTTTATTTTCTGGTTCATATATTTTGATCGATTTTTTTGTGTATCCTTGATTGGTCTACAACCTCGATTCTCCCCCCTCCCCGTAAGGATATTTCACGTTTTGAGTGAAAATTAACTTTAATAACTGCGATGGAAATTTTCATTTAAATCGATATTTGAGTAACACTGTTCGCGCGGCAGATTGTATGTAAATTAACTTTCTGCGAGATAAGAAAAGTACAATACTCTTATGTGTGTGTATATGCTTGTACAGTATACGCCTCTTAATTGAAGCTGCGGAAATACAAAACTTTTTTCTTTTTTTTTAATCTACGCCCTCTGGCTGTCATAAATGGATTCATTGGAAAAAAAAGTATACAACTTTGCCACATTAATTAACGAATAAAAAATAATAAAATGAAATAAGAATTTTAACGTTTTTGTTGTTATTGTTGTTGTTGCATCAGATGCAAGGTAATTTTATTTCAATTCATTAAAATCAAGTGCGTGTATGATGATGTACAATAAAATATACTCGGGTGCCATTTTAACATACGACTTGGATTGTCTTGTCTTAGGTACTTAAAACTTCATTGCAGATTTGTATAAGAAAATTGTATTTGGCATCACTGAAAAGAATAGGAAAAAAGAACTGTCAAAATGAGCCAAAAACAAAGTCATGTTCGGTACGCTTTATGTTAAAATTTTAACTTTAAAGATCAATTACAAATTTATTCCAAAAAATTTTGAATTTGTAATTTGCAGAAAGATTATACTTTATACAGCTTTAGAAGTATAAAACAAAATATCAACGAACACGCTTTCAAAATTGGCACCACTTTACCGGCCTCTACATTTCACAGACCGAAACTTTATCTTCAGTTAAATACTTTTACTGCTTCTAATTTATTTTTTATCATTAATAGTTATTGTTGTTTTTCAAGTAAAATTTATGGGGGAATTCTGTATTTTTAAAAATATATTCTATAAATATTTTGTGTCTAAAATGAGTAACTTAAGGTAATGCATTATCATATAAATGGTGGTGTTCCACAGGGAAGAGCTCTTAGGCCACTTCTTTTTACAATGAAGATATTCTTCTGTGAAGAACTTCTTAAAGGTATCTTCAACATCCTAAGACGTTGGTGTTTATTCAGAGTACTCGAGTGTACTTCTGTTAACATCCTTTAGCTTCGAATTTCGAAAACAAAAGAACACAACCATATGCGAATATAGTTGGTTTGGTGTCTTTCATGACAAAATACAAAAAAAATAAAAATAAAAATAATTCTCCCATTATAATTAAGCAAAAAATTATGTAAAATAAAATGAAAATTTTCACATTGTTGCAGATGGTAATTTTATTTCAATTCATTCATTAAAATAAAATACGTTCGTGATTGTGTTTGTGTATAACGGTAGGTAAAGTAGATTAATTATTATAAATAATAAGTGATTAAAAATTTAATTTCCAAAGTTTTTTTTTGTTTATTTTTTGTATTCAATTTGATCTCGGGAATGACATCTCTCCATCACATACAAATACGAGTATGTGTATCGTCCTTTCAAAATACTTTGACAGTATAAATGCGTGTAAATGTAATGAATTGGTAATTTGATTTAATTGTTTTTTTTGTGATTCGATAAAGTGAAATTCAATTTCACAAACGTTCATATGTATAGTCATGGATGTAATCGGATTATACGAACAAATATACATAATATTAAATTGTACATTGTCTAATTGGATATCGCGTGTGGATTTTGTGTAATTAATCTGTCTCATTGTCATTGTATGCATGTATGTGTACGATTAAATGTATGTTTGTATGCATGGTTTGTTATATGACTAAAGGTACATGAAGTGTTAACATGACACTCTTGTTAAAATCGGATATTAAGCTTCATGCCAAATGAGTCATGCGAGGACAATGCCATCTTGTGTATAAACGCAGTAAATGTAACATGGATTACGTGATGACACTCAACCATGGTAATGAATGTCATAATATAAAGTGAAATATAGTAAATTTATGCGGAATTGCGGAAGGGGGAAATTGTAAGGTCAAATATCAAAGTGAATTTTAAATTAAATTTAATTCTTGGAATATACAATATCACAAAGATTTGGCAGCTCTTAGGTTTGGAGTACTTGTAGTCTGAATGCATAATACATAAAAAAATAAAAATATTTACCGAATTGAATTAGTACTAGAATGATGGTTTAGTTCCTCCGTCTTCTTGAAATCAAAAGTCGTCGATTTAGCTGACCAATTTTTGGAAACAAAATTCACAGCCCTTAGAGTTGCCGGCAACTTATTTCCATAATATGTGCTCTCTCATATAAGCGAATTTAATTGAACTACTTGTAAAACAACTTAGTCCGCATTTCCATGAACATTCCAACTCGATTTAAATTTTCATGAATTTTTCAACTCAACCAATTTAATAGGGATACTAATATCTGGAGTAAAATTAAGAGTGGTTTAGAAGGCGTTTTTTTTTTGGAACTTGTATTACTGCATTAGCTAAAGATTGCCAAAAAAACACGGCTATAATAAATTGAGAGGACCAAATATTTTTACGTTTCGGGAAATTCGAATTTATACATAAAAATGTTGGAAGTTTATAATTCAAACTTTAAAAAAAATTAATTTTTGTATACCAAAATAAGAATTGAAAAAAAATTGTGTTTTTTCAAAATCATTGAATATCCTTACACTAGGTTTCCACTGTCAAATGACAATATAATACAAATTTTGTAAAAATAATAATTCACTGCAACTTATAATTAAAATTAATTCAATATTCCATAACAGACAGGACAAAAAGTATATGATTAAATTCGTTCAATATTTTTGTCCCCCAATAAAACAAAAAAAAAATTATATTCTATAAAACACTCGTAATATTAATAAAAATAAAAAAATTAATTATTTTTCCTCAAACAAATATTTATAAATTACTTTTTGCAATTATAAGTTCAAACGAATTTTAATTAAGATCAACATTATTCCAATCACCAAACCTTCATATTTATTAATGTCAATATCTATGTAGTGTATGAAAATGTTGAATCATAAACATTAATTTAAATATTTCATCCTCCTCCCCCTTACCCAGACCCCTCCTCAAATACTCTTAAAACACTCCTGTACATATTCTCGTAAATATAAATTTAAACAATTTTTTTCAAATTTTTTTCAGGTTCTGGACGAACGTATACAACACATAGCCTACGTGCCAGTCACTCCAGAGTCGTACAATCAACCGACCGGGAACGAGCTGAAGCCACGTCCTGTGGGCGAGGAGAACGGAATCGTGGTGTACAATTATAATCCTGTCAGTGCTGTCAATTATGTGAGTGTGTGGCGGAGGCGACGAGACCGGGCCAGGGACCGGACTTACAAAAAAAAAAAGAACTAACCATCTCGGCTAATTGGGTTTTTCATTTTCAAATTATTAGGGGTTTTTTGTGTTTCACATTAAAAAAAAAAATAACAAAGTTTTTATTTTCATAAAGAGTTTAATATTTGTATTTTGCATATATAATTTTTTTTTAACTTGGGTATTTAACGTTGATGGCCATGTTGTTTTTAATATTATTTTGTTTTAATTATGGTTTGCCTATTAAAATGCATTTAATTAAATTGAAATTTGCACAGGGTTACCACACACACACACAGCAAAAATTTTAGAGTGAATTTTAATTGCATGTTTATGATATATGAAAGCATGATAGTAGATTAGATGGGGATAAAATATACACACATACATACTCATATAAGTGTATGGGTTGTGATAGAACACACACATTTTAATGCACCTACCTATTTTATAAGGGAAGGCAGAAATTCAAGGGAAATTTGTCATGGCTTTTATGAGGGAATGTGTTTTTTGGGCCATAAAATTTTATGATTTTAAGGTCTACCTGATGTAGTTTACACAATTCATATGTATGAATATATTTTTGCGAAAAAGGATTATGTTATACGAGTACATGTACGAGTTCCATGAAAAATCAAAATTCATTTTCATTATAAAATAATCTGAAAACAAAACATTTGATTTTGGAATTTTGTATACATGGGTTTAATATTGAACATTGAAATTAAATTAGGGTTTGTTTGATTTTTATTCACATCATTTACTGACAAATTGATTGAACATTTTTAAGTTGTATTCATTGGAAATATTATTTAAAGTCATTTTTGGTCCGGTGTTTCTGAAATAATAAAAACTTAAAATTAAATTTTGAGACTTTACAATGATTTTTATCTAAATTCACAAATGTCGTGTTTTATTGGTTAATGAGTAGCTAGAACAGTTAAAATTTCTTTAAAAAGCAACAACAAAACGATAGTTGGCCAAAATGTAGCCATCAGGAAAGAGAAAAATGGCTGCTGTGCTTGTTATTCGAAAGTTTTAAATGCTGAAATGAAGGGGGCGCTGTTTTACCTTCGAAGGATGCGTTCGTTGATAATGTGTTTGACTTTTACTTTTGTCTTGCTATAAATTTCACCCCAAAGTTAATTTTTGAGACTTGTCAAACTTCGACTGTCAGAACATTTATTCCATCGATAAAGATATTTGAAGTCAATCAGATTTAATAAGTGCCATTTGAATAAAATCTTCAAAAACTCCTGCTTTCTAGTATCGCCTTTTCTTCTGTCGAAGTTTTATTTCCCAAAAAAATCAAAAAATGCACTTCAAAACGTCACCAAATCAAATACAAGTATTTTCGATGTATGTAATGTACATATGTACGTACTTTTTACAATCTCTTCATGCCAAATGATGGATTCGAACATGCACTTGAAATACTCGAATAAAGTTAACACTTGCCAAAAACTACTCGTGTACGTACGTTTACCTAAAATTTCCTTATTTCTAAAATGTAAATCTAAATCAATTGCACCGATGATGATGCGATGATGTGTGTGTGTAATTATTTTTGTGTGCTTATAGGTTATGTTGGCTCACCTGTTCGTTCGCAACGAAACCGCATCATCACACACATTTGCATACAAACTTATACATACATCAAAAAGAGTGCATGGTTTTGAGACTATGTACATATTTATAGAAATTAATTGAAATTTCAAAAACAAAATTACATTTAAACTCAAACAATCAAAGACATGTGATGTGTGTATACGAGGACGAGTAGAGTTGATCCTTAATCTGTGTGCTCGATGACGCCTATGGCTTGTACCTATGGAGACGCATATTGAAATGAAAATTGAATGAAACATTTCCAAACGGAGCCGAAATGCTTTGGTTTGGAATGGGATGGAAATCCCATCACTAGCTTCGTTCGAATAAGGCATCGTCAGGTCTCATCACAACTCACAAACTAACTCATGCCTGGAAAGAATACAAAAACCTAACGAGGGGGTGGGGTAATTTAGAAAATTCATTTTAGAACTATGCATGGGCACGTTGTACCATTTACGAGTGCTTATATGATGTGCGTGTGTGTGTCAATGTTGTAGATGTTTTAATTGATGGCGAAAATATATACATATGAATATTAGACTGGCCCCAAAAAGTCAGAAAACCCCCCAAAAAAAAACAAGAATAAATTTAACTATGTATATTAGTGTTTTATTGGTAATCTTAAACTAACGCAATAATACAAATTCCAAAAAACGCACTTTTTACTACTCACTTAAATCTTACTACCAAAATTGGTATCTCAACATTAATTGATGTGTGCTTGAAAAAGTTATAAACATTTCTCAGATCGAGTTAAAAAGTGCATGAAAATGTAGATCGAGTTGAAATGCAAAATGAGTTGGTTTAGAACTTTGCAGCAAACTTTGAATAAAAGTGGTTTTTGTTTTTATGTTTATAGCACAAAACTTTCAGTTGCTTACCCTAACCCTCTGCTAAAGCTAAAACTTGGGAAATAAGTTTCCGGCAACTTTAAGATCCAATTCGGGGAAGTTGTTCTAAGTTGCCTAATAGCAACTTACTTTGCTCGTCACAATGGCGCAATCGTCACATTAAAATGACGAATACACCCATAAGACTGCCTCCTACATTTCACATTCCGAAACTCTATTTTCACTTAAGTTTTTTGTTCACAAACCAAAAAAAAAAAACACGGCTAATTTTTGAAATTTTATGGACAGTTTAAGTGAAACAAAAATCATTTTTTTTCCGAACCAGGCTAATGTAAATATTGTACAGTTAGACAGAAAGGATTTTGAATGATTTTTGTAGTTGTGTCCCAAATGATTTTGTGAATTTTAACAGAAGATTACAAATGAATTAGTGACGTGTGGGAGAAGCAGAAGCTAATGGCTCATCTTCAAGGACTGCTTTATGTTTTATGACTTTTCATGAAGCTTTTATTTTGTCCTTTTGTTTTTACAATACAACATGATCATAAACGCTTGGTTTTGGAGGATAAATCATTCTCAATTTAAATGATGAAAAGTTTTACTTGCGCTTGAAAGATTCTGATTGTTGTCGCGAAAGGCCAATGAATGTTGGAGATCGAGATCAAATTGCACGATCTAGGTGGTCATTTCGAATCAACTTAAATTTTTGACACATTTTAGAAAATTTAGAGCTTTTTTAAACATTTAACAACCCACTTTAGAAAAATCTTAAATCTTTTTGCTGCATTACTAACCCGCCGCCGATGGAATTTCAATAACACTATATGATGGCTTCATTACTAACGAATCTCAATTCCCCTTCCCAAAATATTTATTGAATAGTTTAGTTTATTTTTGCACACCTCTTTAAAATTTTACAGAATGAAAACCAAATCAAATGCGGCGATGATTCCGATGGCAGCGATTCAGACATATCATCGTCGGAGAGTCGTGGCTCTTCGCCAGAACGTCGCCAACAACAACGTTTGATGATGAAAAATCGTTTTTCGAAAATGTTCAACAATTGTCGTTCGTCAAGTAATTCGAATGACGAAAACGACGATGACGATGACGAAGAAGACGATGAGGAAATAATACAAATTACGAATTTGGCAGCAAAGTCAATAATTGAAGAGTCGAATGTGTTTCAAGTTGTTGATGAAAAATCTGAATCAAAAGAAAATGGAGAAATTAATGGAAATGAAGATGTAGATGGAACTGTCAATGTTAAAGATTGCGATTGTGATGGAAATGTCAATGGCGATGATGATGAAGATGACATCGATGACATTTGGGGTGCTCCTTCGCCCTACTACAGTGCCTCGCCCACAAAATGCTTCATTCAGCGCATCGAAGCCAAACCAGTGCCTCCGGAAACCATTTTGCCATTGCCACAAACAGCACGCTTAGAAATAGTAAATAATTGTTGTAATAGTAGTTGTAGTTGTCATAGTTGTCATTTGTTGCAGAAATGCGAATCAATCAGTCTGTGTTGCGCTCAAAATTTAAATGCACCATCTTCATCCACATCACCTGTGTTACCTGTAAATGTTAATGTTCTTTCAACCTCACATCCACCAATACCACTACCACAACCACCACCACCACCAACCCTTTTGGGTGCTTCTTCTTCTACTTTAGAAACTTTTGATTTGGCCAACATTAAGTTCATAAATATTTTGAGTGATAAGACTCGTATTAACGATCATTGTTGTCCCTTAACACAGTTTAGCCGTTCGAGTGTTGGCGGTTCAAAGTTCCTAACTCAGGTGCATCCGTTAAGCAAGGACGATTACGATGGCTTGTGGTTCGAGTCGCGTTTCGAATCGGGAAATCTTGCCAAAGCTGTCAAAATCACCGAAACCTACTATGAGCTGTATTTGCGCCCGGATTTGTATACGAGCCGTTCGAAACAGTGGTTCTACTTTCGTGTTGGACGGACAAAGAAGAACTTGACGTATAGGTGAGTTCCAAGTTTTATTACTGTATCAGACTATTTGAAATAAAATTTCGACTACTTCTACTATTTTGACTTTTGGATACGTATCACTGGTAGAAATTACCTTTTGAAAAAATATTTACTTTTAATACTTTTCTTCGTTTGAAGATGAAATTTTGACTGTTCAAAAGGTCTTCAGTCCAACAAGAATGTCATTCAGAATGATGATGAAAAAAACCAATCGCTCCCTAGAAAAATGTTTAGCGGTGTAACGAAAGCTGTTAATTTGTTCTCTTTGTAGGACTTTTAAATTTTCTACCAAAAATGTTTAATGATTTTGACAAGGAATACAAAATCATAAAAAGCCATCTTTTATTCATCATTCGGAGTGACATTCTTGGTGCTTTCAAAACCAAATATAGTCGATTTTGTGTGTCTAGTCTTATGCATGAATTACAAGTAACTTTAGTCAGTCCTCCTCCGAACAAAATATCCCACATTAAGTCAGAAGTAAATTTAAATTTAAGTCCTGACCACATTTCTACAAAACAACAACATATTTTATTCATTGTCAAAATACATTCAAAATCCCATTTTATGTTGATGATGATTCAATTTAACTTTACATTCAACAGATTCTCCATTGTGAACTTGGTTAAATCGGACAGCCTTTATAACGAGGGTATGCGACCCTTAATGTACTCAACTACCAATGCCAGAGTCATCGGCCAGGGCTGGAGGCGTTGTGGTGAAAATATTTGTTACTACCGCAATGATGACGAGTGAGTATCTGCAGGACCTCGTATATATCCCGAATATGAATAATAACCGAACCACCACACCGACAACCGACGACCGACAAAAGCCGCCCGGATCACAGTTAACAGACATAGCAAACATCAGACATTTTCATCTTTGTCCAACCGACATTTTGACCAAAACCCGAATATCCTTCAGTAGACGAGATGAGACATTTTATACGTATACAGAGCATAATTTGGTTAGCAAAGCTGAAACGGAGGAAGTCCTTGATAATGATGATGAATTGTTATGGTTTTGCCTTCGGTATTTGTATGTATTCGTGCGTGTGGCTCGGCGTGGTGGCGGAGCGGCGGCGGCGACGACAGTCGGTGTAGTTATACTCATATTATGGGTTTTGTGCCTTCAGCCTTTTCATTTTCCATAACCAACAACAATAACAACAACAAACTTTACCAACAACACTCCTTGTTATTGTTTGTTCAATTTGCAGGAATTCAAATGAGGAAGACGAGGACAATGGCTCATACACGCTGACGTTTAATATTGAATTTCCCCATGACGATGACACTGTTTACTTTGCCCATAGCTATCCTTACACATATACAGATTTACAGGTGGGTTTTATGTATGTGGTCGATGATCATCAGAGGAAGAAAGTTCTTTTGGCTGTCGTTTTCGTTTTTTGCCATAGCTTGTTTATTTTTCTTTCACATGTGAACGTTTCCTTCCGTTTCGCAGGATTATCTGATGGCAATTCAAAAACATCCTGTCAAATCGAAATTTTGTAAATTAAGACTGCTGTGCAGATCGCTGGCTGGTAATAATGTTTACTATTTAACGGTGACTGCACCAACTACGGATGAGGAGTTAATGAAGGTAACACATTTTAAAAGTAATTTTTTTTTTTGTTATGATAAATGAGTATGTTAAAAATGACGCCATACTTGACATTTCTGTAATAAAAATGACATAATATTTAAGTCCCGTAATCCATCGTTGACCATATTCTAAACGGATATGTTCGACTTTTTAATAAAACACACATTAGGGATACCAATTTTTAAGAACTAGAACTTTTCATGGACGAAAAAGTTTTTGTTTAGTTTCTAAATTATTTGCTTTTATTTTTAAAAAAGCGGTTGAAAAAAATTAATCAGGATTTTAATCAGAAGTCAAAATTATGAAAATTAAGGTACGTTAGATAGTAACCGTTCTTTGCAGATTCTAAAAGTGAAAATGTGTTTAAATAAACAAGGACTTTTAAATGCAATAGTGTTTTTTTTTAACTTTTCTAAAAATAATGTAGGATACTTAACTTATAGTGTTAAATAAAAATATAATGTCTTTTCAAAAAACTTACCTCACCTTATTTCGAATATCTGAAATAAAAATATAATATTAAATTTTTTAAGACAACGATTTGTTTTTTTACTAAAACTGGAATTAAAAAGAAAACGAAAACAAAATTTTGACAGATGATTAAAAAGTAATCCTTTGATCTTCCGTTCCTTACAATTTCCGATTTGAATTGTAATAAATTATCTAACTTCTAAATAGTACCGATTTTACTAAAGATAATTGTTTTTTTAAATTTGTTAGTCTTTTTTCCTTAAAAAAATAATTGACAATAATTAACTTGTCGTCACTGAATGCTGCCATTTTTGCAGTATTCAGACAGTTAATCTTAAAATTTAAATCATCTGTTAAAAACAAAAGTTTCTGTTGTCATGTTCTTCAATTTAAACAAAATTAAAAAGCTGAACACTGATGACTTGTTAAACTAAAGTTTTACCTTGTTTTAATTTTAAATTGTACTTTTATTGTAGAATAAATCTTATAATTTATTATCTCACTTTTACTGGAGCCCTTATTCCTAAGAATAACACGCTTATTTGAGTGGTGAAATAAAATACACCCCCCATTTGTCTTCTTTAACCTCAAAAATCAATTTTAAATGCTAAGTCTCGATGCGGTGTCAAATATTGACGTTTATGTGTAAACCGCTAAGTGTCACTAAGAACTTTATCTTTCTTTGACATATATCAAATACTCATATACGAGAGTGGGGAAAACCAAACCCTTTTCACTGATTGATAAGATAGATTGACATAATAATTTTGACATTGCGTAGGGAAAATTGAATTTCCAAGCTTAAAAGCTGTCTGTCAAGAAGCAGCAAAAAAAAAGACAAAGAGCGCTACTTCTGAAATGTGCTATTATTTCCATTTCATTTCGTAGACGCCTTCAAGGATTATTTTTCATCACATTTCAGTCCTTCGTTATAATAACTTGGTTTTCTTTTCAAGCATTCTATTTCTATTTTTTTTTTGTTTTTTTTTTTAAATTTTATCAAGGACCGGAAATTAGTTAGAATACGATTCAGTAACTTCGATGAAGGATGTGCGGTTTTGGTTGAGTTTGAGTTAAGTCGTGCTGACTGAAAATTGAAAATTGAATCCTTGCCAAATGCAAGACTAACAAATTCTATTTTTTTTTTCATTCTTTCCTTTTCGCATTATGATTGGACATTTTAGTTGAATCAAAGAAAAAGAGAAGACCAAAAGTTGTACAAAAACAACACAATTCCGCTACTCATGCTCATCATTGTTATTGAATTAAATTGTTAACGAACGAGGACAATAGACGGAAGAAGATGAAGAAGAAGGATGTTGTTTTTAGAAAAGAGACTCTGGAGTATCTATACAGATACCTACTTGTACTTGCGGTTATGCCTGAGTACACACACCATGACCAGACCCGGCCAGACCAGACCAGAGTGTCCTTCCATCTGTTTTTGTTCCTTTTTTATTGGTTTAGTTTAGTTGTTTACGTAATTGTTTATCTTTTTTGTGAGAGATACATTTTGTTGTTTTATATACATCTATTATGATGGGTCCTGGTTCTGGTTCTGGTTCTGGTTCAGGACTTCAGGACTTCAGGTCCAGGTCCTTTCCTGATGGTCAATTTCTCTTAAACTAAAAAGATAACTGAGGTTTGTTGGTTGTTGGGGTTTGGTATTTCAAAATATAAAAAACTAAATATTTCAACTCAGTTTAGTTTGTAAGGAAAAACTATGTTTTTTTTTTTTTTTGAATGAAAAATGTGGTAAGGCTGAGAATTTAAAGGGTTAACCGTGTCCGCAATTTTAGGTTTACTTTGAGTTGTTTAAATTGGTTTAAAGTCGTGCGGTCAGTTGTAGGTTGCAGAATAATAACTTCCAAAGACTTCGACTTAATTGAATAAAATAATTTCATAATGTTAATTTTGTTTTTCCATAAATTCAGAAAAAGAAAATGTCCAAATGATGGATCCTTTTTGGTGAAATGTAAAAAGTCACAGAGGAAAGTTCTTTGACAGATGTCAAACTTGAATAAACAAAAAATTACATTTAAAAAGTTTTTTTATAAATATTTTCTTAAAATTATTATTTTTGAAAACTTTAGAGAGTCTATAAAATTAGAACTTATGACAGTTAGAATATGTGTCAAAAGACGTTTTTTTTGTATGTCATGTTGAATTTCTTTCAACAACTTTTCGGTAAAATAAAACAGAGAACAATTTATCTGTCAGCTGCCTAATTCTTCCTCGTTTAAAAATCATTTCCCTCTTTAAAAATTCCAAGATTTTCTTGCAAAATTCCAATTCCAATACGACTCTTTTGTCATTCTTTCTCTTTTTCTTATTTTCTTTATTTTTCTAGAAAAAGAAAGCCATAGTTGTGTCCGCACGAGTGCATCCAAGTGAAACACCCTCTTCGTGGATGATGAAAGGCCTAATGGACTTTATTACGGGAGACTCATCGGTTGCCAAACGTTTGAGGCACAAATTTATTTTCAAACTCATACCAATGCTAAATCCCGATGGGGTTATTGTCGGGAATACGAGGAATTCTTTAACTGGCAAAGATTTGAATCGACAATATCGTACCGTTATAAGAGAGACTTATCCATCCATTTGGTATACAAAGGCCATGATTAAAAGGTATGTTAAATGTATAAGACTTTTAGATGTTTTTATGGCTCAGATGGACAAAGAATACTCGAACTCGAACTTACAAAGTCCTTTGAGAGTCTTTGAGACTACCGAACCGATTCTAATGAATTATTTCACTAAATTGTTCCTTTTTTTCTCCCATCTTTTGGAATCGATTCTAAAGACTGATTGATGAATGTGGTGTGGCCATGTACTGTGATATGCACGCTCACTCCCGAAGGCAGAATATTTTCGTTTATGGCTGTGAGAACCGACGCAATCCGGAAAAGAAACTCACCGAACAAGTTTTTCCACTAATGATGCACAAAAACGTGGCCGACAAGGTAAGTACTCGAAGTTTTGAACTTTCTAAAAAAACTGGTTTTCTTTGTGAAACCAAAGCTCTTTCAAAAACTCTGTCTACTCTACCTATCTCTTTCTTTCTCTCTTTATGAAATGTTGTTCAAAATTGAAAAATTTAATTTTCATGTTTTTTTTTCTTCCTTTTTTTCCGGGGTGGGGGTGCATGGTTGGACTTTTCTTTTTTTTTCTTGGTTTTTTTTTTTGTTTGTGTTGAAAACACGCTTCGTTTCAGTTCTCTTTTGAAAATTGCAAATTCAAGATACAAAGGAGCAAAGAGGGCACTGGACGCATTGTCGTTTGGATGCTGGGAGTTACCAACAGTTATACGATTGAAGCGTCCTTTGGTGGCTCCAGTTTGGGTTCGAGGAAAGGAACGCACTTTTCTACCGGGGTAAGTTATATAGTATGTATGTATATATTTTATTTTCCATGTTAAAAGGTTTGGTGGAGTATGATGATTTAACGGTTTACGGTGAATCTTTGAAGCGAAAGTCCGTTGAGTCAGGACTCCGGAGTTCTTAATTTTCTATGCTCTGGTGATTAATTCCGAATGGATTGTGGTGTTTTTTTTTTCGTGTACCCTGTTTTCACAAGTATAAGGCTTTGACTTGCAGCAGAATTTATTTTGCTTTATAAAGAAGTCATTTTATTTAACTTCTGGTGAATTAATTCATTTCAATTTGGTTTTCGAGGAGTGCGGGATTCGCCTGGCATAATTTATAGAATAAGCACTTTTTGAATTAATGTTTTGAGTGCTTTAAGGAATAAGTTAAATATGCGATGTGTTAATGAGTGTGGGTTTGGCTATGAGTTAGTAGGTTTTTAGTTATTGGCGACTTCAAAGACGCCCCTTCCTTTTGTAGACACTTTGTGGCGAAAGAAAAAAATGTTAAGCTTACAAATTTCAATTAATTAGATTTAATCAAAAATGCAGTCATAAACCTTTTAAAAAAATTTAAGTGCTTTGAGTTCATTATAAATAGCAATTTTTTTTTTTAGTAAACGAGCTTTAATCTTAAAATGGAAATTAAAAGACACTAGGAACTTCAGTTAAACTATTTTCCCTACCCGATTTCAAAGCTAATATTTTAAAAGCCTTTTTTAATTTCGAGCTATCAGGTTTATGAGTACCAACAATTAAAAATTAAAAGGTTCATGCATCTAAAATAAAATTATAATGATATCATCCTCTTCAATGTTTCCAAAATCCTAGAAATTTTTGCGTATAACTTATTTTTATTATCTTTTAAAGAAATTTCTTTGTATGTATGTATGTATTTACATAAAATTGAGTAGAAGACGAATATTAAAAGTACAATGTTTACCTCTGTAACATAAAACTTGATGTTTCAGAAAACCTAATTTTTAAGTCGTAAATTTATTTTTCCTTAATCTCATCAAGCATAGAATTTTACTATAAATTTAAGTCCTATTTTTCTTAAGTGCTATACATATATCTATGTACATATATGTATCTACTAGGATACGCAATATGTGTGTGAATATATTTAAAATAATTTAAGTGTCACAAACACAATGTATACTCTCGTACACCTGCACATAAAAAATACACATTACCACCCACACTGCAAAACGACACACACACACACCATTACACTAATCCTGCTGCTTTCAAGAATGAATTAAATTTTGTTGAACGAAGGAAGGTGAAGAAACATTCTACTCCAAGACACACAAACATACATTTTTTATACTATTACTTTAACTTCAAAAAAGGATTGATAGGTGAGGAGTATCTGAAGTATTTTTAAATGACTTCCACTTCATTCGAACACTCACATAAACACGACGAGGACGAAGACGATATATATGTAGATGCATCTAAAGACGTGTATTGGTTGAGTCTTCGAGTACGTGTTTGGAATTTTGAAACAAATTTAAACCCTATAGATTCTAGAACCACCTCGCAGAGAGGGTGTTGGTTATTTTCATAGAAATGACAACAACAACACCAACAAAAAATACAACTTTTATATAAAATTCATTTTGAGCAATTTAAAGCGACTGTCAGAGTATTAAACTGAAAATAAACAACCATCAACACAATTTCTTATTCGAAAAAGACAGATATTAATTTATCTGACAAGAAGACCTTACCTTGTGCCTTGTATAGTCTGATGTTATCTATACTATCGTAGTATAGGGTCAGGTCAAATGACGAAAAAGCTCTCCTCTCTACTTTGTGATGTTTTCAGAATTTAAAAAAGGACTCCGGGTTATACACGTATGAATACTCGTATGTGCAGGTGAACAGGGTGACCTTAAAATCAACTTAATCAACATTTTTCAAAGGACATATTGAATTTCATGATGAATCACGAAGAAGTCCCTGTCTTCTTCTTCAACTGTAATTTGCTTTTGATTTGAACTTTTTTTTTAAACGGTGTTCCAAAATTAAGTCAACAGAATAATCAAATTTTTACGTTATTTTTGTGTTGGCAGCACTTACACAAAAACTATTTGACAGCTGACATGGTAAGGGTCAGCAAACATCACCACACACTTTCTAAAAAATATTAATTTATAAATATCTTGGGAACAGCACAGAGGGGCTAAGTGTGGTAAAAATGGTATCTGAATGCTGTTCTTGGCCAAAATATTACGACATTACGACAAAATGTCAAAATACGCTTAACACATAAAATGTCAAAGAAAAAAAAATACTTGGCATGAAACAACCGATTTTTTGACATTCTAAACAACTGATTCTACGATTCTCCATAACAACACTGAAAGTCCTCATTACTTGAAAGAAGGACACCCTGTTCATTTAGCTCCTGGAATAAAATTTGTGTGTGGATTAATGGTTGTCCATGAATTTATCTGAACTGTCAGCCTTTTTTTGTTCTGCTGAAAATTACGTACTTAAAAATATTTTCATTCATGTGGGTCTTTTTGAAAATAAATTAAATATTATTGTTCAACAGTTTAGAATGAATATTACAATTATGTAGGTTTTATATACCAGATTAAATTTACCTACATTTATTTACACAACAAGAAGAATTATAATTGTTTAATCTTTTTGTTTTCCAGGACTACGAGCATATGGGACGAGCATTTTGTGAGACACTCTTGGATTATTGCGATGAAAATCCAAATAAAGTAAAGAAATATATGAAAATATTTAAACAAGTTAAACGTACTAGGAAAAAAGAAAGACGCGAACGTAGAGCACTTAAATTGAAGAAATTAGCAGAACAGGGATGTATAATTGATGCAAAAATTATTACACGTTCTGAAAAAAGTGTTTAGACCACAAAAAAAAAAAAAAAATAATAAAACACGAAAACATATCATTCGCTATAAATTTGAAATTAAGTTAAAATTTTGTATGTATATTTTTTGTAAGTATACTTTTGTCGTTTTTGAGATGTTTTCGTGCGTGTTGATTTTGTAAAACGTGATTTCGTTTTGTGTTTAAAATTAAATAGAAAAAAAACAATGTAAGATAACTTTAGAATAATATCTAACAAGTACTGGTCCAAAATGGTATTGTTGTGGTACTCCATGGAATTGAGAAAATTAAGTAAATACAAAGCAAATGAAAAAATAATAATTTAAAACTTAAAAACTCATGATTTGTCGCTGAATTTACATCAAAAAGTATTCAATGAACAATTTGAAAAAATATCATTCTTTTTTAGTCCTTTGTGGTAGAACTCTTGTGTTGTGGGATAAACAAACGGAAACCGCTTCTAACTGAAGAAGCTTTTACTTATTTATGATGCAGAAGACCGAAGGTTAAGACCTTGAGAGCATAACCGATCTGTTTGGCCAAGTCTTTGACTTTTTTTCAGCGTCTCTTTTTTTATCAATTAAAAACTTAAAATATAAATCATAAAGGATAGAGGTAGATGAAGCAAGATACAAATTCTTAATTCAACAAAAAAGTACTTCGTTGTCCTTAAAACTTAACAAAACCTGCGATCATTTGGATCTCAGACGACAAGTTAATTAAGAAATCTGCTCTTATAGATTCAACAGGCTTCAACATTGGCACCATTGTTTTCCATATTTCAAGAATAATTTTCCAACTTGAAACTAAATGACGTTTGCTTCTCTTTTTTTCAAGTAATTGAGATGTCTTTACTTTGAGATTAAAACATTAACAAACTCTTCTTTCCAAATTTCACTGCTTTAAGTCTGAAGTAAGGCAAAAGTATAAAAAAATTATTTGCTGGAGTACCTCAAGGCTGAAATTTGTCTCCTACTCTTTTTTTGCCATTTAAATAATTGAATGTTTACATAATGTATGAAGTGACTTTCTTATCAATTTTAATAAAACTAAGAAGATAATTAAAGAATGAAAAAAAGATTAGCTGTAAAACAAAATCTAATAACGTCAACACCAATAATATCTAACCTTAAAACCAACCATCTAAGTTTTTTCTAATTACCCTCAAACAATATCGTTGTTTATTAAGTTCTCTATAATTATTGAATCTGAACAAAAAGAAAATTAAATTAAAATAAAAAAACAATCATGAAAACCAAAGTAAAAATCATTTTTCTCAAAGCTTTACAACGAATCCAAGGTTAGTTAACTTAATTCCAAAATCAATACCAAAATTCAACCCACAAATTTAACCACAACGAAAAGAGAAACCTCAAAGGAATCATATATAAAATGTCAAAGTTCAAGGATAAAACAAATAATTTCTAACAAATTATGTTGGCAAAAAGAAAGAAAAAAAACAAAAATACCAAAACAAACACTGCTAATTTCATTCAATTTATTTGTTTTTAAGGAACGCGTATCTTGTATCTTTTGGTTGGCTTAAAAGGATAGAAAATGAAAATTCCAACCTTTGTCTTACAAAGAGAGGGAAATTGTAAATTTTCTATTTTGAAATAACTTTGTGCTTTTTTAGCAATTAGCAATTAAATTTCTTTATCTTCTTTTAACTTTGTATTTGAAATATGAAAAAAACTACGAGTTTTCAACAAAGTTTTCAAAGGTTAAGAAAAAGTTTAAGGCACAAAGTAAGAACCTTACAAGAACGCTATACATTTATAAAACAATAAACAAGAAGTAAAATTATACAAAAATAATATAAAAACAAAAACTTCACCATAAAATGTTAAATTATATTTTTAATTTTTTTATTTAAGATTTTTTTTTATAAATTAGTAACTACTTAATTTGTGTTTTGAAGAAAAAAATGCTTATTTATGTCTATAGCACAATTATTATTGTTTAATGTTTATTTGTTATTAATTTTAAGTTTTAAACATTTTATAATTTTTAATGTGTATATTTATTATAGATGGAAAAAAATTAACATTTGTGTCTTAATTAAATATTTTTTTTTTCTTTTCAATTAGTGAACAATAAAACTTTTGAAAAGCAAATACTTATAGAAAAATGTTTTCTTTTTGATTTTTTACTCATTTTTTTATCACATAAAACATTTTTTGAATTCATGTAGTTGTATGTATTTTCACAAATTTTGTAAAAGAATTAAATTTAATCTATTTTACATAAATAAATAATACAATTAAAATGCAACATCCGTATGCTAATTACAAAAAATTTGGTAGATGGATGAATCTCAGAAAACTAATCATTAATGAAGTTAAAATTTAAGTTTGGTGCAGTTCTTCAGATCGTGATGCACAAATATTTGATCGTTTATAAATTTTGATTTTTTCACAATCTAAAAATTGCAAATTTAAGGCGAAAAAGGTGTTTTTGTTTTTATTTTTCTTAATACTATAATGTGCCTTTTTGTGCTGCCAAAAGTCCTTTTCATTTCAAAATAAATAAAGTGGGATCTCTGGTCCACATTTCATACGTCTTCTTGGACACTGAGTAGTGGTTGCCTTGTCTTAAAATGTAAAAGAATGGCGAGTACTGACACTCACACTCAAGTTCTTAAGCCATGTTATCGACTGACTTAACTACTAAAATTGCTTCGCAAGAATATTTTGACAGCTAAATGTCGTTAACAACTTTGATAGCTTCTAAAACATGAAAATCTAAAAAATAGTCAATGTCTATACATTTTTATGCAATGCAAATTTAAACTCATTTTTTTTTTTCAAAATACAAATATTAAAATGTTAACTTGAACTTGCCACATTTCAAAACTTAAAATTGCAATTTCTACTCTTGGTGTTTTTTTTTTTTTAATCTTTTTAAGAATTTCCAGCACAAATCGACGTAAAAATAAATATTTTTCTAAACAAACTACAGTTAACTCAGTTTTAGAATATTATTTGAGGGACAAAGCTGCAGCACATTTCAACTTTTTGGGGATAGTGCAACATAAAGTCCAATCAAAATAAATTTACAATATGAAAAACTTCAAGTGATTTTAGGGACTTTTCGTCAAATATTTTGAACCATGTTTCTAACTTCTGTACTTTTCATTAACATGAGAATTATACTCAAGTGAAATTTCTGTCCAAAATCCAAAATATTATTAGCCATAACTGTATTACACTTGAATCAATTTTAAATTCCTTAATTTTTTTTTGTTCATAACATTCTTGAATTTGTAAAGTTTTGGTGTAAGAATTGGTTATTTCAGTAGTAGTTGTTTTAATTTAGAACTTTTTTATAAATCACTATTTTGGGTCACATAACAAAAACCTACTAAAGTACTTTAAATTTTTTTTTTTGAGGTTCATCAATTTACTGAATGTGTATAAACTCGACAAATATTATTTAACAGAAATTAGTGAATTTCTAAAACATTTAATTCCCTCATAGTTTAAGATCAATTTTATGTTTACTAACCCAATTTACCTTCATAATTTATGTTTCATTAGTATAGTATGTAAATAATATTTATCAAAATAAAAAAAAAATCTTTCCTTTCCTACTCATTCATTCATTTAATATCAT
Organism: Scaeva pyrastri; assembly: GCA_905146935.1. NCBI lineage: Eukaryota > Metazoa > Arthropoda > Insecta > Diptera > Syrphidae > Scaeva > Scaeva pyrastri. The sequence goes on along the minus strand of LR989929.1, from coordinate 8,087,259 downwards.
CTCATCTTGCATTATAATCCAACAGGAACGTCTTAGACTGAAAATAATTGAAAGACTGTTAAAGGAAGGATCTAGTGCTGATGAGCCCCTTAACATCCCATTGTCCGATTATTCGAGGTATCATTTCGTATTTTTATCTTAACAACAACAACAATTTATTATTCTCTCTACATTACACCCTATTTTCTGATACTAACTTCTCTACATTCGTCTATACACCATCACCGTGTAAATAACACAATTTCGTATACACCAATTTTCCAAACTAACAAAATATTAAAACCACCCACACAAAAAAAAAAGAAATTAAGAAACCCCTTTTTTGTATTTTCAAAAAATATTATAAAATTCCAAAACTCAGCGACGAAGGCGATACAAGTTCAAGTTCGGATAACGAAGGTAAAGCTGATCGATTTTCTGATTTAGAAGGACCCTGTTGTCAGCCTCTGAAAGCCCCACCGTGTTCGCCAGAATATAATGTCGTTCAACGCAGAAAGGTAAACTTTAAAATTTAATTTTCGAAATTAAAAAAAAGAGCACTCAAAAAACCCTAAATGCACAAGTTCAATTTTTCTAATTTGAATGTATGTACATAGGATAAATTAAGACTTGCCAGAAGAATTATGAAGGTATTGGATGGGGTTTATTTTAGACCGAAGACTAGAGATAGAATATTGAGACAAAGAAAATTTTCAGAAAGGGATAAAATTAAAGTTTCAAGAAATTTTAAGAACAAGAAAAAACCAAAAATATGCAGAAAAATGAGAATATTTTTGAAGAATCGAAATATTATAATTTATCGCAAGGTATTTAAGTTTGGTTGTCTTGTATAACACTTTCCATTTCTGTTCCCAGATTTGTCAGGACAGATATCCGGATATAAATTAATGAAAGAGGGGAGATCTGGATAATTCCTGATACAAGTGGATTCGATATTGAAAAATCTCGATCTCGGAGTGTTTTATATCAATTTGGATCGGATCTAGATCTAAGTAGCAGATATTATCCGAATATCATATATTTCATTGACATAAATCCGGATATCCGAATTATTTTAAGGAGTTGTTTAAAGCACTTGTTTAACTAGTTTACATGCTGCTAAGTCCTCAACAACTTTCTCAAAAAGAAATAGAATTTAATAAATACCGACACTTAAGTAATTTTGATTCAGGATTAGCTCGAGTTCACTTTTCAATAATATTTCAATTGGTAAAGTTGAGAAATGAACTACATTATCGATTTCAGAACTTCCTTGCCATTTTTCAAAGTTATACTATCAATGATGACATTATTCGTTAATGCTAAATGTCATACTCCATTTAAATTTTGTTTGTTAAATAATTTGTGGTTTTGTTAAAAATACAAACCGACTTTGTAATCAATCTGATGTACCTACATTTACATATTTTCTAACATATTCATTGGAGTAATGTCAGATGAATTAAACAAAAAGTCGATTGGGCAGGGCGTGTTACCGAAATACGTTAAACTTCGTTTTTACTTATACCAAAAGTCTCGAATTTTATTGAATCCAAAATCAACCAAGATTCACAAAAATCGCACCTACTCCAACCGATTGGGTGACAGGTAGATTATATCAAGAAAATGTCAAACACACTTTCCTTTTTATACTCTTGTCGAACATAAAAACATATTTGAATATAACAAAGAAACCTCATCTCGCCTTCGGTCAAAGTTTTTCCTCACTGACTACCCGCATAAGATATACCAGATACCACACGTCAATTGGTGGATTTAAAAAATCTACGTTCTGTTCCTGACAACGAGTTCAATTTTAATTGTCCGCTCAAACAATTTCTCATCTCTCAAAAGATTCAATGTCATTCAATGTGACGGATTTGAAAAACCCCAGCTGTCATTGTTCGTAGGGAGATGGTTACTCATAAGAGAGAGGGAGAAATTGAAAACAAATACCACACATGGTATGGGTATGGGATCCTCTGGCCCGATTCAAGCCCCAATAAACCAAAAACCACTGAACCGATACCAAAAGCAAAAAAAACAAAACAAACAAAAAAAAAATCACAACCATTTCCCATGTTTTTGAGGATATTTTCTTTTATCATCCCCAAACTATACTCACTCTCTTTCTTTCCTCTTTCCTCTTTTTTTTTTGTGGGGTTATTCTACTTTTTTTGATTTTGGCAATGAAAATACTTGTTCGAATCATTGACAGTGATTTCGTTCGCTTGGCTGTCACAAATTGTCCTTGTTTTTCATCTGATTTCTGTTATTCTTCTTTTTACTCGGTTACCTTTGGATCAGAGGGGATTTTGTTTTTTTTTTGACAGTAACTTCTTTTATTTCAGTGGTGTGTTCTATAAGTAAAAGTACTTTCGTTTCTGTTTCGCCAAAAAAACACAACATCAACTGAACATAAACATCAACAACTACAATTGTTGGGAATTTTTATTGGGTTTCTATTTTATTTGTGTGGATTTCAAAAAAAAGAAAACTATGTTTTTACCTTGTTTAAAGGTGGGTTAAAATACCGACATAGTTTTGTGATTTTGCTTTTATTTTGAAACAGGCGAGAACAATCTCATGTAAGCTTTAAAAGGTACCAAACCTACTTAGGTTTGTAGTGGGAGTGTGAAAATGGTTCTTTCGAAAGGTGTTTTTGCTTCAAATTGTTCTTGGGTGATGTTTTTTTTTTGACAATAACTGGGACACAATTGCCATTTGGAACGAGTTTTTTTTTTTAGCTATTAAGGGGTTTCCAAGTCGATTCGAATATAAACCTTGGAACAGTAAATGGTGTCGAGAAGAGATAAATTGTTTTTTTCAAACATTTCCTATAAATTATCTTAACATTACAGTTCACACTGCCTTACCATTTGTAACACAAAATAGCCATCTGTCCGCCATAAAACAAACTAATTTTTAACGTTTTTGTTTTTCGAAACTAAAATAAGGATATTACAAAAGAATTGTCCACGAGTCTTAGTGTTATCGTCTCGTGAAACCGACACATGTCAAACGATTATAGTATGTTTTTTTATCCATCTGTCATATCATTTACTGTCTATAGCTTAGAAACATAACTTAGCTAAAACCAAAAACGGAATTTGAAATGTAAAATTGTGATGAAACATAAACAAATGTCAATTTATTTCTAATTAATAACCTCAGAAATTGTGATTGCATTAGAATGTTGCTGTTAATCTTGAAATTGTTGAACTGGGATTAATTTCTGGGATTTCTTATAACTGTGGCCCAGTAGTTATTTCTACCAACAAAATTCTCTTTATCACTCTTGATCGAAAGAATCAGGAAAAATTACCTACTACCATCCAAGAATTGCATTAGTTGGCTTCAAAATGTCACAAAGGTTACGACTTATGACACAATTATTTTTGTCCTTAAAAAGTCTCACCGAAAAGGTTGCATCAATTAGAATTAGAAATTAAAACGTGGCAATTGTCTATGTATGTCTATAAGGTACATCGACATCTATCATTGGAAATGACGGAAGTAATAAACTATCTCATTACTACAGGTGTCCCCCATTTCTCTCCCAAGAACTTTTTACTCTCTTTTTTCAATGTCAACCGCTCGAGTGAATAACCAACCTTAATCGATAATTTCCTAGAAGATCACCAACAAACGAATAAAAAGAAAAACACTTTAATCAAAGACTCTCGCGTGGCGTTCGTCTTCGTCTTCATTGTCTATTTTCATTTTGTTCACTATCAAAGAACAACCTCAACACATGGCGTCAGTAGTTGCTAATTACCTCAACGAAAATCACATGTTTTTCTCTTTTCACCAAGTAGTGTCTACCAGTTCATTCATTCTCAAGACTTTTACACCGACAATACAATAAACTACGAGACCAAACAAAAAACGAAAAAAAAGAAAAGAACTAGCTAATTAAAATTTTATAACAATTTGAAAAATTCGAACAATTCTAACAACTCGTGAAATGCTTTCCGCCTTCTTTTGATGTCAAGTACATGTGTTGTGTATATGCTTCGAAGAACCACCAAATGCATTAAGGCCAAAAATGTAGTGCTCCCTTATGACATTGGCCATGAAAATCGATTAAACGTTTCGAAATTTGTTGCTTTCAAAAGAATGTGAACCTCTGTCGGATTGATGAAGCCAAAGAATTTAGCAGCAGAAAGATTTTTTTTTAAATAAAAATGCATAATTTGAAATTTGGATAGAGTGAATATAAAAGAGCCAAGCAGCAAAAAGAACGACTAGTTTCCTTCGAGCCGGATTTGAACCAGCGACCTATGGATGTCTATGATTTTGTGTTTCCTCTACAGTCCACCGCTCTACCAACTGAGCTATCGAAGGTGTTGCAGAAAGTGCTCCAAACAACCTACACAAAATACGCACAGCTTTTTAGAGCTTTCCTTTTAGACTTTTTTGAAAAAAGCTTTACAGAAAAGCATAATTTTTAATGTTGCTTTGCTGATGAATGCTGCTCCACTTTTAGAGCTTTTTGTTTGTGGGGAAATTCTGTGAAGCTTACGAGAGTTGGAGCGAGCTTTTGATGTACATTGATTGACAAGGTATCTCCAACACCTTCGATAGCTCAGTTGGTAGAGCGGTGGACTGTAGAGGAAACACAATCATAGACATCCATAGGTCGCTGGTTCAAATCCGGCTCGAAGGAAACCGAAGAGACTTTTTTTATATTTGGAACAAAAATATTGTATAGAATTATTATTAAAATGGCGATATAAAATATTTGAGATTTACATTTTGCATTGATAAGAACTATCTGCTAAGTTTTTATGATATAGACATAGAGAGTTAACAAGATTGATAAAACGACACCGACGACGTTGTTTACGTTTACTTTTCATGTCAGATACGTGATTATGGAAATTAAAGTTTTTATTAATTGATCTGATAATACATAAACTTATTTTCCGTCAATTTGAGATTATAAGTGTGCGATAATCGGATAGAGGCCATTTTTAGTTTATATTTAGGGAACAAGTTGAAGATCACATCTTTTTTTAGAACATTCAATATAAAATATTTCTACTGCAAATATGGAAACTCTTAACTTATAAATTTATAAATTAAGGTCTTGCGTTGTATCACCTAATTACTAGCCCTAGTTGCTGAGGTGTCTATAATCCACAGTTTTATGCTCTTAGATTAATTGAAAATTAAAAAAGTACGTATACGCCTAAGTTCGCCAGAGTCAGGTCTTCGTTCTAAGTGAAATTAAAATTTGGCATATGTATATGAGAAGTAATTCTAAATATTCAAGAAGAAATCTGTATTTCAATTGTCAAAAGAGAAAACCCAGGAGTGACAAATCAAACCATTCATTTCGATCTTTGGTCAAATTTACTTTAACTTTAACTACATATTTCAATTGTTCGTTGAGCGGTTCAAAAGTTTTTTAATAGACAAGTTCACAAGAAATCTCCTTCCCTTAAATAGTCTAGAGTCCTTAGTATCACCCCATTATTTGAATTTTTATAGTTCTAGAATGTAGATGGTAACTGAAATCATTTAACTCTAAATAATGTAAAATTTCCCCAAAATAAGACCAAACTCTTTTGTTTCTTTCAACACAGACCCGAAAAAAGAAACAACGTAGCAAATCCTCGAACATTGTTCATCGCATTTACAAACGCACACCACTCGATATGCCAACCACTGACCCGGGCTCGGATTTGTTCTTCTCCAGCGATGACGAGATATTTGCCGATGGCGATGGAGCAGGCATATTTAGCACAGTTCCTCGATCACGCCGCTATCTGTTACAATCGGATCTGCAACGTAGGTACATCGATACGATTGGTGATGGTACTCCAGCACTGGCGACGGCGGCGGCGACAATTCAGAGAATGCCTCCCGAACTGATAGTCACACCAGCTAAACAAAGATTACCCAGAACACCGGAAAAGCCAAAGACAAGTCAACTACTTCCCACAGAGTTCCCACCAGTTTCGGGCAGTTTGACGAGAAGGACAAATTCTTGGCACAATCTGCACAGAGGCGGGAAGTGCATCCCTAAATTGAGGTAAGAGCCACAGAACCAGCTCAAAATGTTAATTTGAGAATTCTTCGTTCTAGGGTCCAAAATGTTGGACAAACCCAAAGAAGCCCCAACGAAGATGCATTCTCGCTGAAAAAGAAAGTATGGACAGGTTGCTCGCCAGAGGTTGGCTGCTGTGGAGAGAGGTCTCGTCCTCTGTCATGGGTAATCCCACCGATTCATCGCAACAAGGAGAAACACAAGGAACTCGACGAACAGGAAGCTCTATTTGCGTAAGCTTTAATGTGAATTGAAAATTTGAAAATTGTCTTCAAAATTTCCTTTTCGTTCGTTTTCAGTGCGTGTTCCCAGAAACTGGTCGCCTGGCAGCAGGAAACTGTAGCCTACAGTCATCGCAACAAGCTCAACTTGAATCTCGTGAATCCCGAGCTATCTGGCGAGAAGCTAGTCCCGCAAAGGCCAAAGAAAAACACGAAATCTTCAACAAAACTCGAGGTGGACCTAAAAGTTCGCAAGAAAAAGTAAGTATATCCTTTCCAACTGAATTATCTTAGCAAATTTTTATCGATTACCAATTCCATTTCAATCTAGAAGTAACTTCATGAAGATCACCGAGACCTCACGCATCATAAACTGCTTCGCCAAGGCCAGTACCCAGAACTCCCTTGCTGCACGCAAGAATCCAATGCCATTCACCCCCAATTCCAGCCTCACTCTGGCTCCCTTGACTGCCTCAACTAAGCACTTTGTTCCGAAAAAGTTCAAAACAGGCGGCCTAGTCGCCACCGCCGTCCAAACCGGAAAGAAATCCAAACGCCAGCGCTCATCCTTGGTCAGCATCAACAAACCAATTGAGATCCCTCTGGTGGAGGCGACATCACTGCCGCCCGGCCAGCTGGAGAACGAGAAGTCTTTTGCTCGCAAGGTAAAGACAAAGTTAAAGAAGAAAAAGTCCGTTACATCACTCAAAGGAGGCAAGTCGTGATCCCCTACACTAGGAGCATCACCACAAGCTCCCAACCAAAGAGAAAAATGTTCGTTAATAAATTCTGTTGTTTCTGTTGCGTCTGTTGCCAGTAGTTAGTGAAATTATAGTTTTTTTCTACTTGAGAGATATAAAATTGAAATAAATGAAAGATTTTAAGTGTTCATCCGAGTTTTATTGCCAGATTCACGGTCTGTTTGTTTGATAAGCAAATTGTGTAAACACGAACATAGTTGCAGCCAGCAATTGGAAAAAATCAATTTCAAGAGACTTCTTTCTTTTTTTTTTTGGTTTTCCTTTGGAAAATTCAAGTGACAGGTGAAAATTATGAATAAGACTCACCGAGTTTTGTGTTGTGATGGAGATACGATTGGTCAAATGGATTTTGTTTGTTGATTTAGTTTGTAAACAATAAAATTTTGTTTTTATTTTTCTTTTGTATTATTTGGTTTTGTTGGGGGGAACACGAAAATAACAGAAGACAAACAAGAACAACACCACTTGCACTTGCACGAAAATTCCATCAGAAGTTTGACAGTTGATGGATAATTGTTTGAGAAGCTGTGTGTGGTGGGGAATTTTTAAATGACAGTTGAGATTAGAGGATATAGGGAATTTTTTGATGAAAGCTTTGAAAGGTGGATGAGAAAAGTGCTGGAAAAAGTTCTTTTTGTAAAAGTTGTCTTTCAAAGGGGTGTGTTCATAGGGTGATGAATTCATATTAAGGCTGGGAGATCATGAGATCGATTTAAGTGGTGTCTGCACTTAAAATATGAAAATACAAAATATATTGACGTTCTAGATGCAGACTGTCGGGAATCAACTTCGGATTGATGTTATCTACATTTTTCTCAATGTTAGGTTTCAAAATAAATTACAATATATGTTCTTTGTTTTTTTTGTTGAAACAAACATATTTTTTGACAAGTGACGAAAGATGGCGCTTGGAAGTGAATTTTATTTTTCCATCGAGTCTGCTTGAGGTCAAACATGACTTAGAACGTAAAATCATTGTTAGTCTGGTACTTGGGTACAGAAATCCCTGAATTAAAATTATTGAACATGGATTGTTTATTCAGTTGGCCTAATTGAGAGGAAGAAAATAACAAAAAAAAGATGACAGTTGTAAAACAAAAACGATTTAAAGTACAACTGATTTTTGTTTGACAGTTTAATTTATTTCTAAGAATATCAATCACACCGATTACAGCACTCGATCAATTTTGGTGCTAATAGTAAAAACGTCAAATAATTGCCATCGTTTTAATTTTTCTAAAAGAGTATTAGGATTTGACGTTTACACACAGGAAACAATAAGAACTGAAGATTTTACATTTAGGAGGCGTGGCCACAAACATCCACATCAAAAGCAGGTTTAATTATAAATGTTTTTATATAAGAAACAAAATATCAAATTAGAAAATTATATTGAATAGTGTGCTTTTAATTTAGTCTCCAAAGTACAAAGTTATCTTCCATTTGTAACAAAGTTTCGCTTCAATTACGTGAGTTAAGTGGTTATCTAAAGAATATGTTATGTACGAAAAATGCTAACAATTAAGGGCTTTCCAATTTGATTGAGTTACGTTAAAACCTCAAAAACTGTATGTGTAAGTTTTCTTCAAAACTTTGATAAAAAAAACTCTGTCATGATTTCATGATAATTTCTGTGATTTAAGCGTTGGCGTATTTACTTTTTTAAATATTTTTAGAAATTAAAAATAACGTTGCTTTTCGTTTAAAATAATAACTATTTCTCTTCATAACACAACTACTAGAATCTATGTAGTGCGTACCGTGCCCAATTAACAATCCCACATCACTCTCCGAACACACCCTCAACCACCACTGATGTCACATCCGCCTAACACCAAACCAAACTTCAAAAAACTACTAGAATCTCCCAATCACCACTAGCGCCATTATCTCAACTCAACAATTCTTGCCGCAAAATTCGTAGAACTCTTCTGTCATCCTCCAAAAAGAAAAAAAGTTCAACAAACCTCTGAATGGCGTCCGTACCTTCGTGCATAAGCAGCGGTTAAAAAGTACACATTTTATACTACAAATTCCGTTCTAAATTAAAGTACACGAAAAAAACAGCTACCCAAATCCCACTAACAAATAAAAATACAAATTAATATAATCAATCTTCATAATAAAAAAAAAAACAATTGCACTTTTTTCCCATTGAAATCGAATAACACAAAACAACCTCGAGAAAAAAGGAATATTCGTGAAAGATTGAGAGAGAAGAAAAGAAAAAGAAACGAGTATTGGGAAAAAAGAACCGCTTTGCCTTCAATTTTTTTTCAATTTCCATTTCCAATTTTTTTTTCCATATTTTCCGCTCTTTCTTCGCTTGAATTGCAAAATAACGCGAAACTCTTCTCACATGTGTTTGCATCATTGTTTTATTCTTAATTCTGAAATATTTTTGGTTGTGTGAACAGAAATTCCATACGCAAATGGTTGGTCGTTAATAAGTGCCCCCGGACGACTCCACCAATAACCTTCGCTTTAATTCTCTCGGTTCGTGTGTCCTCATCGCATCGGTCGCCAATCGTCGATCGTCACTGTCATAGCCAATTTCGATTCGGATTTCGACCCCGATTCTGCTTGTCCGCGTCTTCGTCTTGGTCGCCGTTGTCTTGTTGCCTTCGGGCTCACCGAAATGAAAAAAGAAATCAAGAACGCCCGCTTCGATGTGCTGAAATCGAGCAAACGTTCGAAATCGCACTCACGCTCGCATTCGCTCTCGCTGTCCTCGTCGCTCGACGAGAACTCAAAAAAGATACAAAAACTCAGAATTAAAATAAAAGATTCAAAGTTAAACAAAACTATGCCCGCATCGCTGCAAATGGACATGAAATCGGTGCGTGTTCTCGTGGAAAGGACAAAGTTCAATGTGATGATGAATTTGGAGCAGAATCTCGAGCACAAGAAGTCCCTGAAATGCTCCTCCACAAAAGAAATCAAAGCAACCGCCAACACACCTCTGAAGAAGCTAACAAACAAAATTGCGCCGTTGGCGTCGTCGACGCCACAGCGACAGCAATCAAGTCCACAGAAGTCGCCATCAAAAACACAGCCAACAAATTCGCAACACCAACAGACAATCGATGAAATCTTCAAGATTCGCAAATGCTGCATCAAACTACCCAAAGACAAGCTGCTCTTGCGGCTACAAGAGAAACAAATCCCCTACCCGGTGAAGCTGATAGTTCACAGACCGCGGGGCAGGCCCAGGAAGATTCAGAGGGATGCCGATAACTTGCTAATGGTGGATTCGCCCTCTACCGGACAGAAACGCAAATCTTCGGAGAAGCAAACCAGTGTCTCGCCGCCGAAACGGAAGGTGAAGAAAGCCAACGAGTTCTTCATCAAGATCAATTCCCTGACACGAGTGGCATCGCCCCGACGAGTTCCGACCTCTAATTCGATAAGTCCCGAGGAAAAGCCGCCGCTGACCAGTAAGCAGCGACGCAAGACAGCCAAGAAGCTCAACACGAAGACCCTCGCGTCGTCACGCCTGGCCCCGTTGCGGCAGAAATTCGGCAGTCGGTTTTTCAAGTCGTTCGTGAAAATCAAGCGACTCGCTGCGAATCCGCAGAAACCAAAAATGAGCTGCTCCCCGCCAAAGACTGACAGTAACCCGAAAAAGAAGAACGGCAAGAATCTGACGGTGTCGTTCCTGGAGACAGTGGAAATCTTTGGCGAATCGTCAGACGAAGACGACTGGTTCGAGTCGGACGCGAAGAATTCCTCGAGAAGCATAAAAGCACCCTTGGATAGCTTGTTCGATTCCCTGAAGACTAGCACTCCCAACATCCGCAGTAGCTCCTCGGCGAGCAACAACAGCAACAGCAGCAGTGGAAGCAGCAACGGCACCGGCAGCGGCATCCTCAAGAGCAGCATTCTGGACCGCAAGGAGAAGAAGTCATTCAGTCCGCTCAAGGAGACAGAGAGTCCGCGAAAGCAGCAACTGAAATTGGCCAACGAGAGTTTTGTGCCTCGCAGTTTGGACACACAAATGGATGAGGAAGAACGAGACATCGCTGAAGGTGAGTGTTTTATTTTATTTGTGTCCCCATTTCCATTTGTGTCTCTGTTTTGTACACGTCATGGAATTTAATTAAGATGAAATGTTGTTTCTAACTAAAATACAATGTTTTGTTTATGTGTGTGACGTGTGAGTGTATGGACTGTGGAGTGTGTGTAGACGTAGAGTGATGTGTTCCTTTTGGCGGATTTTTCTGTCATGGTCGTCTCTATCGATTTTTTCCCCAAAAGTGTCAAATTGGATTCCCAGTGATAACGAATTTTACATAAATCATCTTCATCCAATGTGAAGTGAAGTGAAGAGAAGATTGAGGGTGTTTGTCAGCGCACAAAACCTTTGAATTTAAGCTGCTGGGCGCAGAGGTGTTCCACAACAGATGGTCGAGGGCTAGAGGAGGGATTAAGGTGTTTTTTCTTTTTTCCTTTTTGTTTTGCAGATATATGAAAATTTTGCGTTGTGTAATTTGCACTCGAATCTAAAAAGAGTTAGGTATACCTACAATACTTTAGGTGTGTGTTTTTATGCGCAGTTTTCGTGCAAGTCAAATGGAGGCAATTCAGTGTTTGTTTGTTTGTTTGTTTTGTTGATTTTTTGTTTTAGTGAGCATGTGTAAAATTTAATCATTTTTCTTTAGATCTTTAGAATTTTAGTTTATTAATTATTATCGAGGAATATCTTTGTGGATTGAGAAAGTTAGTTGAAGTAAATTCTATCACGCTGCGTTCACTTAAATCGATAAATCCAAACAAGTTCGAATTTTCCAGCTTATCGGGAATGATCGGCCCTCGTGGCGTCGAGTGACTTCGCTTCGCTTTACATTGATTTGATTCAATCAACCGATTTCGAACGTCGAGCCACCGCGCCGCTGACGTCACTCCAATGAACTCATGACCATGGGATTCCCAAGATTTGTTTAAGAACCCTTGAGAATGAAAGTCACACTTGCTAAACTAAATAAATAACAGTAGACAGGTATTTGTTTAAGAATTACCTAATTTCAACAATAAAATAGATCACGTTTTGATACCTATCAAACTCGAAAGGGATTACCGTTGTGTGCCTACATCCACCTGTAAAGTAAACAAAAGCTCTGTTTTGGTTTCTCGCGCGCTGGCCTTTTATTTACATTTAATCATATCTATTTGGATTGTTTTGATGACCTTTAGTTGAACTTTGTTACCCTAACCCCCCAGGGCATGACAGGTACGAGGTCATCAGTTAGATGGTGTCGTCGTCGTATCAAAACAAAACACAAAAATATTACCTACATTCAATTCCTCCATCTCCATCGCCACCGCCATCGTCTTCCTCTTATATAATCTCTTATTGATATCCCGCAGTGCACAGTTATTTCATCGTCGAAATTTAACAAGTTCACATTTGTGATAAATCTCTAAACACAGCAGGAGGTTCGAGAAACCAGGAAAAATATTTTTTTTTGTTCGTGGTATTCTGAGACACTTTCGTGCATCCCTTTTTTTCTGTTTTGTTTATAAAATCGATTGTGTGTAGAAAATGATTAGCAAGCGAATCTGAAAAAAAATGTGTTTTTGTAGATTGTTAATAACAGAGGCAAAAATTGCCAATAATTTATACAAAGTCCATACCTACCTATTTACCTAGGTGGGATGGTGATGAATTTTGAGAGGCGACAACGACGCACAGTGTGAGAATTCGCAAATCTAGCGGAATTTAATTAAAAAAATGATATGCACAAACTGATGTAAAATTTGGTTTTCCTTGAAGCCTAAACCTTCTACTAACCGATTTAGAAAGAACTGTTATGAAGGAGTGATGTAGAACAGAGATAATTGATGTCAAAGTTGGAATTAGTAATTTTTTCGGTGGCAATTGGCGAGTGAAGGTGTTTTAGCTATTTATTTTTTTGTGAGTGCGTGGTTCAATTTTTATTGAAAGTTTTGCTTTTATTTCATTAACAGGATATCAGAGAATTGAAAACTAAAGAAAATTTTAATTTATATGGTGTTTAAATATATTTTTTGGTGGATGGGGTACAAAAAAAAGCGTAATTTTATTCAATTTGTACATTCAATTGAGAAAAAAATAAATTATTCCGTGTTATTCGGATGTGAGACTATATGCATTTTAAAGCCTGATATGTCTGCTATAATTAACCGCTTTAAGTTGCTGCGCTTATTTGCGACGCCCATACATTTTTTTTTAATTTTTGAACTGGCCTTCAGCAAAAAATAAATGTCAAAATAATAGTAATTGTACTTATATTACCATGAAGTGCTACATTGACAAGATTTTTTTTTGCGTATGTATAGGGGAGTTCAGTGTGAGTATAATTTTCGATTTTTGGAACTGAACCCACCACCCCAACCCCCTCTCATTGAGGGGCCATCTTCTATAAAGGGGTGTTAAGAGTCTTACGTGATATTTTGAAAACAGTTATTTTTTCGCAAAAAATACTAACATCATCTTGTAGATCATTAAATTCTCTACAATTTATGTAAATACACTTTTTTATGTAGAACTAAAAATAAAAAAGTTATAATTCAATAAAAAAAACAATTTTCAAAATAAATATTATTTTAAAGGTTTTTTTTCGTTTTTCTCAATTTTGGACTTTTAAAGACATTTTTATTGAAAATCTGTTTTTAACTATAACTTTCATGAATAAATATAAGTAAAAATGAACAAAAATTTTATTTTCAGCTTATTTAAATTATTCCTGATGAGCTTACCTAAGTGCATAAAAGACTTAGTTTCAGAACTCCGTTCATTAAAAACTTAGCTAATTATTTACAAAATTCTATTTTAATTTCATATTGGTATATATTAGTTATAAATATAACCCAAAAAAAATCAAGAATAAGCTTTTTTTCTGAGCGAAATTCATTTGTTAAAAAGGGTCTACCAAACTGCAAAAAACCAGTACTTTCAAAGCTCTGTAAAAAAATAATTTAACAAAATATATTAATAATTGTTGTTAAATTTCATTATTCACATATTTATAATTAATCTTGCAAAAAAAGAATTATCAAAAAGTAAAACTTGTAACCGCTATTAATTTAATTCCGCTAGATGAGCGAAATCCCACACTGTGCGACGGTAGGAAGTTCTTATTTTTCGAAGTATGTAGGTACGAGGAAGTAGCATTTTAAATTGTTCACCGTCTCGGTGTTGCACATTGTTTATTATAGACGAGGGAGGACTAGAGTCGAATGTAACTTGCTTTCTTATGATTGTAGATTTATTTATCAAGAGGGGAGTGACGAATTTTCTTAGAATTAAGATTCAATCGTCAAGATAAAACGGTTTTGTTTAACAGCGTGTTTCCTGTGTACAAGACTATATTTTAACTTCCGCTCAATATACATATGTAGTTCATATTTTAATATCGCACCTTGCAATCGAGTTCCCAAGGTAAATATCAAGTTCTTACGTTTGTTAATGCCATGCGTTGAATGCATTGTGTTTTGAGGAAAATTTACTTCGACCTAAAGATCTATTCTGCTCGGGGTTTACCTATGTACATATATGTATTTGAAATAGGATTTTTTGTTGCTCGAATTGAAACAGATGGAGCTTGAGTTTACATGGGGTTTTTGCATCTGCGGTGCGTACTAAGAGTTCATAACACACTTTTCCGGATTTTGACTTGACAACATCGAATTTTTACAATAAGCATCGTCTTTAACAAATTACCAAAGAGTCAATGTCAAAATTAGCGTCTTGTGACTTCAGCTTTAAAACCAATTTCTCCAAAAAGTCATCTTTAACTGCTGGTGCGTCTTCTTTCGCTTGCTAAACAGTTTCGTCAACAAACAGAACACACGTAATTGGTCGGGTTGAAACCCTCACGTGTTTCCAGAAAAAAAAAAAAACACTATCCACAAATATAAAACTCTGTGGCGTGATTTTTATGTCTTTGCGAGCTCGTTGTCATTGGCTCGTTATTTTGTTGTGTTTGATGTAAATAACCGTCACGTAAACAGTCAATGGATTTCGCTAGAGAGACATTTATGTTTCAAGGTTATTTCTCTGGTCAATTTTTATGGAATAGGAATTATTTCAAGCTGTGCACAGTCACACAGCGGGTGTAACAATTCAATGAGGATAAATTGGGCGTTTAGGTCGTGTGTTTTAATACCTTCAGCGCTTGTTTTATGGGTCAAAGTGTTGGGAACACAGGTGAAAGCCAATTAAACGGGCCATTTGATTTGAGAGGAGGAGTTGAGAGACAATAGCGGTGATTTGAACAAGTTATCAAAGCTGGATATACCTTAAAGAAATACATTATAATATTTTCAATATACTATTCCTAATAGTTGGCACACCCTTTGGTCAATTTGATGGAGCAAGTGGAGGAATCTTTAATAGAAATTCTTTGTTTTCATTTCCTTAAATTATGGAAAACCCTCCGAGATCTTAGAATCCCTTAAAAACTAACTTAGAACAAAGATTTATCTCCCCACATTCTTGGTGACATCATTTGCACAATATTGTGTAATAAATTTATAACCCAGCACCAGCATATGTAATGGGCGGAAAACCAGAATATAAATCAAATTCTTTTACCGGTTCTTTATTGTGTGTGCGTGCAGCCCTTGAATAATATTCATTATCATCCGCTTTCTAAATAGTTAAGCGGTGTTGAAAGGGGGTGTGAACGTCGTTCAACGTTCGACAAAAGTCAATTTATCAAAAAAATAAATGTTGGGTTATGAAATTTTTACACTTAAATATTCTTTTGTTAAGATGTCTTTCAGATTTTGATTCAACCAATACATAAATGGTGGTTTATTTTCCGTTCAACATTAAAAGTTAAAACGACATTTTATTCTTATTACACAAGCATACCTTGGGACATTGTAAGTTCTTGGCACTGGCGCGCCGGCCGGGCATGCAATTCAACTTTAACATGCACAATTATTTGTCATTTTGTGGCGTTATTATAGCCAAACTCTATCTAATGTATTCGTATGACTGTACATTGTAACTTAAAGTAACTTTATTTGTTTATCAAAAAACTAGTTTTAGATTCTTGTTTTTTTATGAAACAGTTGAGATGCAAAGCAACTTATACGAAGGCAAGAGATATGCGTTGTCCTTGGTAGAGAAACAACTTCGATAGTGTCGATAGCTGTCGATTGGATGTTTTTGTTGTTGTTGTTGTGAGAATGAACATTTAGCCGCTCGAGTGAGGATTAACAAGAGTTATTTTTCGTTTGTTCTTAGTCCTGAGGTATATTCTTTTTGTTAGGTAAGAGTTGGGAGGTCATTTTAGACACGTCTTCGTCTTAAAAGAGAAAAAAGGGTTTTCTTTCGTATGATTTTAAACTAGTTTGAAAATAAGACTTGACTGTGGTCTTTTGTGTGGCTAGATCTCAAGCGTACATCCGATAAAATTATATTACTTATGTCAAGAGAAGATTTCACTTTGTTTGTTTTTCCTCAAGGTGACAAGGAATATAATCAACACACAGCTGTCCAGACTAAAAAATTCCATTTAATCAATGTGGGAATGGATGATATCCATCATGTCGAATACAAATCAAGAGGAAATCCGATCATTGGTTGGCGAATACCAGGAAGCCCTTTAGATTTCTTTTGTCGGTCTTTTGTGAATTGGTTGATGTAGTGTCTATGCATTTTCATTAGCAATAGTGAGGGCGTTTTTAAGACTTCCATCTCACTCAAACAGTCAATAGAAGTAGAACACAATTTTAAATTGATGTTTCTTTTTTTGTTTTTCTTTAGTAAATTTTATTTAGGCTGACAATTTTGTTCATGCTTCGTTGGCTTTTGCGTCTCACTCAATGATTCTTTTCTATTTGAAAAAGTTATTGTAGTTGTTTTGATTTTGTCTAAAGGCTAAGTATTGCTTTCATATACTCATACAAAGTAATGATGATCCAACATTAAGTTCATGAATAAGTCATGTCTATTTGATTCTAAATTAAATTACATATACCATTTATTTTTTCTGTTTACTCCGTTCACGATGCAATTATTAGTGAATCGAAAACTTATTATTATTAAGACATTCTAGTGGAATTGGAAACAAACGGAAGAAATAAACCTATTCACAGTTGGATGAATATTCAGGATGATGATGATTATGTTGCGTGTGTCAGTGGTTTGGTATCGGCTTCTGAAATCACTCTTTGTCTATGAACGAACAAAACAAAATGTTTAAATAAGTGGTCAAGCCAATATGAAAGGCGTCAGATAATCGCAAAATAGTTTCGTATGGGCAAGTGTATGTAATGTATGTATCAAGTTGTTGGTTTTACACAGGGTGGCTCACGGTTCGGCGGCGGCCACGACGACGACGGCGAACGGATGTATTTGAATAGATATTAATTTCCTTTATAACAGGTTTAGATTTTTAAAGAGGGTGACTGGCACTTAGTTTTAAACGTCAACATAAAGTGGTCAAATATCCGCGGGATCTTTTCAGTGCAGCGGTTTTTGTGCCCACATTTTCCATGAAATTCAATATTTTCAAGTGGTTTGAAGCCTATGGGTTCTGAAAAATTGTTTATTCTAAGGAAGCGGTCCACAGAGAACGTTCTCTACGCCTGACTTCTGCACGTTATCGTGATTATGAATCAAGCTTTTAAATTGAAACAGATGTATACGGAGCCAAATTACACTTTTAGAGTGACAAAGGGACTTTATTAAAATAAAAGGCATTTAATGAAACCAGTGGGCTCTCGCTCTGGCTGGCGTCCAACCCAGGAAAATATGAAGAAAGACTAAGACAAAAGGTTCTCATATGAAGAGATAGGTTATATGCAAATAGTATTCCTGTAGTTATTTTTTCAAATACATTTGTCTGCCATGCATCACCCTGTGTTAATAATTTATCATCATTGCTTGAATGATCTTGCTGGAACCACAGATTATAATAAGCGATGTTGTCGAACTCTAGACACAGAAAGTCGGTTGATGTTTACTGTCGTATCTTCTTCATCATTTCGAAGCAAAAAAAAATTAGATCCGGTGATGTCGCAGTGCAATGCAAATTACCGCACCAAACAGTAAATGTTTGTGAATTCCATTATACTGGTGATCATGCACTTGTTGATTGTGTTCGCTCAAAGAATAGTTATTTAAATTGTTCACATAAAGAGGAACGTGGACAAAATTCGTATGTTTGGCTTGCCATTCTCTTTAATCAAATACAGCATAAACCATGTTGACTCTCTCTCTCTGACATCTAAGCGAAATTTTAGGGTCTTCGTCTTTTACGGCTGGTGGCTGATTTCTTTGTTTCACATAAATCTCTGTCTCACATTTGGATGTCATTAATAAATAATAACTTTCTGTTCACCTTGTAAAAGTAATTCACCTTTTGCAACAAAAAAAGTGCACACATCAATTGGGGACCACTTAAGCAATTTATAAGTTTAAGCGAGGGGAACTGGAATTTAGACTTAAGTAATAATAAAATGCAAACAAAATCCAGTGACGGATTTCTTATAATTAGCATCTTTTTTCTTTTTTAAATGTTTAGTAATGTTAATGTGTATTCTATAATTTTGAGCTAAAATTTAAATATATAATGTATTTTATTCCTAACTTTTAATAATTAGAAAGGGGATGCAAATTTTGTGCTAATTTTTCCAACTCTTTTTTTAAATTATGTACGTACAAATGTGGTTAAATACAAGTTAGGTGGTAATAATTTGGTAAAAAGGGTTTTTAAAACTGATTTGAAAGTCAAGTTGGTGTCTTTTTTAAATTCAAGTTGAATATTCGGACGAATGATGATGAAATTAGAGAAACGATTATGTTTAAGATCATATTTGTCAATTTATTATTAAAATTTGTAAATTTTGTGTAATGTAGTTGGTATAATAAATCAAAATATATTTTTAAAGTATAAACGTTTACAGTTACCAGCCATAAACAAACATTTTGGAGCAATGGATATGTATTTTCATTGTAGACTCCTTTTAGCCGGTAAATAGGTTTTCTCGAGGTCTGCAATGACAAAGTGGTGACAATGACAAAGTTTGGAATCAAAAAAAAAAAAGTTACACTTGCTTAAATGTGGAGAATGCTTGGATGAGGCAACAGGTCATAGTGTAGGCCGTCTCGACGGTGGAAGAAACTAATTAAGTCAAGAAGTGAGATAACTTTTTAGCTAAATGAATCAATTGAAATTTTCACACACCAATCTTTTCAACTTGATTGATCGAAGGAAAGGTTTTCTTAGAAACTTGTCATACAATCGAGTCCTTTATGTCGTCTGAACCTAAAAATATCGATTCCCATGGATCGACGAAGTCTTGCATCAATGATCGCGGTCAGTATAAAGATAATGAACCATCTGAAATCTACCGTGGGCAATTGTCAGGTATTTTCTATCTGTTGTTTGATCTTTAAGTGCGAAGTATTAAAAATGTAATAACCTAATAACACACTAAAAGTCAAAAACATTATTTCAAAAAGTATTGAATTCGGTAACAACAATATATCGTTATCCTCTTTTGTATTGTGATCAACTACAATGTTAAAGTTCATAATATCCCAAAAACCATAAATTGCGATTTGAAGTAGGTACTCGACCCTTATTTTGTCTGATCGCATTGAATTTCTTTCTCTTCACATAAATAATTGAACTAAAAAAAAAGAAAACAATGAACAAAAACAATCCCTAATGCATTTTCAAAGGTGTACATTCTTAAAAAAAAATAATATCAAAAAATCGATACTAAAAAAAACAAACAATTATTTAACACATCCTCGTACTCGTGCACCAGGATTTTTCTAAAGGACTGGCACCGACACAAAAGGATTTTAAACAATAATGTAGTTCATTTTTATAAAATTATAACAAAAGTTTTTCTTCTTTTATTTTTTATTTTAAATTTAACAAACAAAAAAATGTCTACGGCTAGTTCTTTATTTGGTGTTCTTTATTATAATCCCAATCCAAATCCCAACCCTGCTCAGATATTAAAACAACCACCACAATGTTATATCAAATATTATAAACACTACTACCACAGTCATGTTTTGTGTATTTCACTTGGGTTTTACATTCTGCGTTCTATTTGTGTGTGCAGTCGGTCTCTCGGTTGGTCGACAGTCAGTCGATCTTGAACCTTCCAACGATATAGTCACAACCATAATATAAAGCATAAGAACCAAGGAAGGAATCTTAACGTGTTTTTTGTTTTTTTGAACGATTCAATTTTAAGTTTATATATACGGAAGTAATTACCAGAAACTTTTAATTCGCGACTGTCTACTTAACGAAGGATTAAAAATAGGCTTTGGAATACCTTTACATCGTCATCAATTTCCTGCGGAATTGAATTTTTAAACACTGATTTGTCTTAACTTAATTTAAATTAAATAATTGTTTTTATGAGAATCTAAATTTTGTGGTTCTTGATAAATTTGTTTATTTTTTATTAATTTTGTTTGTGTTATTTTAAAATATTTGATTAAACAAAAATAAATTTCGCACTTACTAGGAATTGCCTAGTGCTGATTTTTTTTTCTATTTTGAATATTAGTACCCCGAAGAACGATGATCGAGAGATGAGAGCTGCGACTGTGAATTTTAGAAAATATATCTGCTGGGATTGCTTTGAGCTGGAATATTTTGTTTTTTTAAATAGAAGTACTATTTTTTAGATTAGGTGTTTCATAATGGGAGTTTTCAAAGGCAGTGGAGCACTTAAATTGAAACTTTAGTCCGTGGCAAATTGTTTATATTTGTGTTAAATTGTGTCGATTTGATTATTTCAAATCTTGAGCCTTTAATTTTTATTTCCAGAGGAGATATTTGAGCTTGCTGAATTTGCGAATTCATTTGAATTGAAATTGAATTCAAATTAAGAATCCTTTAAGAATTCCACACTCACAAATTCATATAGAACCACAAAAGTTTGCGTTATAGACTTTTTGAAACTTTAACTCCGGCGGAGTTTTTAAATCAATCTTCAGGTTCACGTTCAAGAGTCACCGTTCACAAAAGTAACTACTTTCCTATAAAAAATAATATTTAATTATGTGGCACAAAAATTAAAGTTAAGAATTTATTAGTTTCTTATCATTTATATGTATATGTATATAAATCTGCATACCTCAATATATATTATATATATGTATGTACATGGTCCATACTGTTGATTTTTCTAGATTGGACATCAAAATGGAAAGCGCTTCCTTTTAGACTTGAAAAACTGGAGCGTAGCTATATATTTGGCTCAGGGCTAAGCTGGAATTCATTTCAACTTCCTTCAACACAACCGCAAATGTGCAGATGTTTTTGTCATCTACGAAGACCATTCAAAGACACAAGCTTCAATGTATTCAATGCTGTAAAATAAACAAAACAAAAAAACCAGAGTCCAATCTAATCACTAATTTAAAAAAAAAAAATTATCTAAATACATATACATTATTAAACATAAGAGTATTTTAACTTAAAAAGATTTAAAAAATAAGATAATATTTATAAGAATTTATTTGTAAAGAAAAAAAAATATACATAATTATAATAAGTGGGAATATTTTTTCATAAGCTAATAAACTTACGACAATACACACAAGTGAAGTGTGTATCAAAAAATAAACATGGTTCTGTTTTATTAAAATGTTTATGAAGAAGAATTAACTGAGTGGCAGTCGGAAGTTGGGTGCTGCCGTCGCGTCGTCGCCGCCAGCCGCCGCTTTCTCAATTGTTATGAGACAAAGTTGATAGAAGCGGATGTAATTTAAAAACATCTAGATCTAGAATACGGAAACAAATGATTACAAAAGACAAAGTGATTGTTTCCTTTCTTCAATTCGGTTGAGTGTGCATAATTAATTTGCAGGTTTGATTTGAAATTGCTGTCCAAATCCAATGCACTTAATTATGTTGTAAGAAGATAAGAAGTTTCTTTTTTGGGAGATGGAATGAATTCCAAAAATGTTTTTGCCGTCGGCAAATTGAAGGCTCAAGAAAGTTGTTTTCTTTTTTTTTGTGCCACGGACTTTACTTTGAAGGTTAGTGGAATATTGTTTTAGGGCTTCACCAGTGATAATCCCTATTAGTTATAGAAAGAAAAAACTTAGGAGGCAAACGAAAACAATAGACATTGTATTGTTTTTTGTGAACTATTGGAAGTTCAGTTATTGCGGGAAATTTAAGTTGCTTCTATATGTAAAGGGATTATGCTTAACATTTGAGAATGTTAATTGAATTTTAATTGATTATTGCTCATTACTGCCAAGTTCCATTTACGAATTACGTGGTTTGGTGGGTGAATGTCTAAAATAAGTTCTTGCGTGTCTATAAGAGACAACATTCATTGGCAATGCTAGGTAATGATGTTAAAAATTCTCATTGACGTTTTGTATTGCAATGATGATGGCTCTTGGGATGTCTTGAATCCTTCTTAAGAGTTTATTATGTTGATTGGGTGACGAATTTGTTATCACTAGTCGCTGGAAGTTGGTTTATTTTGAGCAAAGAAGGTCTTTCTGCTTGGCAAAGTATTGTTTTACAGATTATGCTGCGGAAATATGTTGCTTTTAAATGAAGAAGATTGTTTCTGTAGACTTTTCGACTTTGCCTGTTGTCGGCGTCTTCATCCTTTAACAAAAACGTTGATATACTTATTCCTGGGTATTTCAAGTTGCATTTTACTTTTTAAGTAAGTTTGTATTCCGAAGATCTCTGAAATATTCGTATTCTAAGAATTTTGAACAAAAATTCTCATTTTTGGAGTACAAACTCTGATAATAGACCTTTTTGGATTCGATTATTCAATAATTCTGCAACGCACAATTCAAATATTAGATTTTTTGACTCAGCTTTTTCAAAGTACAGCTGCCAGTTCGAAACCTTTATCATTGGGATAAGACGTGGAAGTACGAATTCCTAGAATCTTCTTGTTGTGTTTCACTTATTAGGTCAGTTTGTGTTTCTGGGATCTCTGACATTTTCGTATTCTAAGAAACATATTCGTGTTTGAGTTTTTAAATTCAAAGTCGCTGATTTCAATTCTTAATAATGAATTATTTTATATTTAATGGAATGCTCCTGCTCTGCCAATCTGCCTTAGGAAATCCTCAAAAGTCTTAGAAATTTAAGTTAACCAAAAACAAGTAAATCCTTGAAACCATTTTAAAGAAAAAAAATTAAATTAAGTTTTATATTTCAAATAAATGTTAAAAACAAATCATTATTTAAAAAAACGAAAAATTTGGCAGAATTTATTCCAGCTGAAGAATTCTAAAATATTATTTATATATTTGAATAATGTGACAGGGTATGGCTTAAATTTTGTGCACAAAAGTCTTTTGAAGGGGCTTTACATATGTTTGTATTCATTTTTCATTCGTTTCATTTTAATTAATTTATCTTTCTTCTTCAGATTCGTTTCGTTTGGTTTTTTCAATTTATCATTTTTAAAGAATTGACCCCTAAAGTTGGGATCGAAAATAATTCGACTTGTGAATTCGCAAATTTTGTGCTTTTTTTTGTTCTTGTTGCTTTTCTGAAAAGATGACATAATTGTGCGTTTGATAAAAATCGGTCTCTAATTAAACTTATGTAAGTAATAATTATCTTACCAATTTGATTTAAATGAAGGTTTGAATGTTTCGTTAATCACGCTTCATTAGCAACAGCTGGATGGATTTCAATTCTAAAGTGATTTGACTTATAATAATTTGATTATGTGGTGGTCTGTCGAAGAATAGTTTTTGTTTTTTTTTTTTTTAATATAAGAGGGTTCTCGGAGACGTGAAGCCCAACAAAACCGAGGGGGGTAACAATAATGTGTTCTGTTCATGTGTCAATAAAAACAGCATGAGTAATCTAATCTATTTGGAATTGAATTTATTGTTTTGTAGATTTCAAAGAGATGCATTAATCATTTGCACTATGTGCCATTTCTGTTTTTTTTTTTTTTGTTGTTCGTTTTGTTAAATCTTCAATTCATTAATTTGTGGAATAGAACCATAAGCTTCGCTTCTATGGGGCAAAGGTAATAAATCTTTTTCGTTTCATTATAAATAGGTACAGGATTGAAGTTGGAAAAGAACACGGACAACACATGTAAATTGATACTTTTTTAAATATTAAAAAGAAAAAAGACAAACAATGTTGATACGTAATCCAATATTGAAATTTGTCACTCATATTAAATAGAAAACACCACAGATGAATAGATAAGTCATAACATTATTGGGCAACTATATGACTTTTAAACGCCTACATTTTCAAGACTGCTTGTATTTTTTGTATTTTGTATTTTGACTATTGTGTTGTGTGTTTTTGTTTCTGTTCGAAAGATAAGTTTGATACACTTAATTTGCTATAATTTGTCTTAAGGCATTTAAAAATGAACAAGTCTTCATTATGAATGTTCGTTTATCTTAAGTTAAGTAGATTTTATACAAATAAACTGCCCCTTTTTTTGTTTTGCCTTCAGAAAGTCAGAGATAAAATTGTGGAATGTTTGTTTTTGTTTTGTGTTTTTTTTTTTCCTTTGCCTTTTGTTTATAACTTGAGGTAATATTCTTCTTGAAAAAGATAAATAGACATATGTTATGTATGTAGGTACGTATTTGGAAACACTTGTATTCCCAAGATTTGAATTACCTCGGATTTATGGTTTGAATTTTCACTCCAGAGAAAGATCTAGGTAGACCAAAATGTAATAGGTATCCTTTTTATTGAGTGTTAAAAATGATTACGAGTACAATGGAGAAGGATTCTGAGAATGGATTCGAAAGCAACAAATTGTTTTACAATAAATCTTTTAATTCTTCACATTTAAATACATACATACATATGTATTGTATGTGGTAACGAGAGTTTCTTAATTATGCTTGAATTTATTGTACGTCGTCAGTATATGCCTGAGCTTGTTAATTTGAAACAATTAATCTTATGTTTCTTGTTCTTATTTATGTTTAAACATTTTGGATGTATGTATGTGAAAATGTTTTTTGAAATATGTTTTACTTTTAAACAAAAATTGTGCAGTTCCAATCGTTTTTCATTTCAATCGTTTCTGTTTAAAATCAATTTGGAATAAATTTGGTTTTAGGACAGGTCTCACGAAAATGAGGTGTGGAGGTATGGTTGTACGACTGTACGTGCCGTTGACAGGAATTAAGAAGGATATTTTCGTGACAAGTGATGGTCTTGGGGGATTTGTCAATAACCCGCAGTCGTAATTAAAAACACTTTTTGTTTGGGTGACATCATGCTGTGAGATTTGATCCTTTTGACCTGACGACCTTCAGTGGGTTAATTACTTCTTCAAATAATAAAAAAAAAGTTATCAAGTGGAGTTTGAATTATGAATACCACCGCTGCTGGCTTGTGTGAGTAGGCCGTCGGCAAATCATCATCATCGACTAAACTTTTTAATTGCAAAAAGTCCAATGTTTGGACATCAATGTAATCGATATATGAAGTCTTCCAGAATATGATTTTCAATATTGATTCGAAATAATTTTTTCTCAAGGTGTCTGTGTTTGAGTTTTAAAAGGTGTGAAGTCCTAAACATTGTCTATTCTTAAAATTCACAACATTTTTTCTAACTTATAAGGGTTAGTCTAGAAGAACTGTTGAATTGTGCTAAATAAAAAAATGCTGGTAGTAAGAAATTTGATATTGATGGTTGTTAATTTTTTTAATTTTTTTTTTTTTTTTTGCTTACCTACAACTATTTTAAGGTTGAATTCATTAATGAAATAAGATACATGCGAGTCTATGCCATGAGACACTTATGGATCATGGGTTTTAACTATGTGAATGTTAATATTATGATGGTTAGGTGTCTGTGTCAGTGGTTTCTGGAATGGAATTAGATAAACTTACACTCTATATGGTGCATGGGATGTCTTCAACTATTTTTTTTTTGTTTGATTTAGTTCTTGAAAGTGCGGGTGAGAGATTATATTTTGATGAAGAAACTACAGGCTGGGTGGTTTTATGACTATAATTGTGGTTTGTTGGATTTGATGACTTTTCCGGCGGGTGCAACATTTTTCTCACTTGCACAGCAAGTTGTCTTTTTTTCCAATTATTGTGAGACATTTACTTCTTTTTGTCTACAATGAAATGCTGGGTTTTTAAGAAAAGGGTATGAAGCTTAATTGGGATAAATTTATCAATTTGTTCACAGTGATACTAACTGCACTTTAAAAGGGGGATTTTTGAATTGTGATTAGACAACACTGAACTTATGACCAAATTGTCTATGTCGTGTTGCTTTGGTTTTCAATTAATTTTTATGAGGTCAAGCATTAGGAAAGTCAAGGGGGCTTAAAGATAAGACTTGTTTCCAGTCTGATTGGTCAGCAGACAGAAACTTGTGTTCCAATTAAATTGCTTTCTTGGAAAGTTAAGTCAAGAAAAACTTCCCTTGATTTCAAGTCAAGTGAATTTGTGTCAAATTACCAGTTGATTACGTTTTGAAAACTAAAATTCGTTACTTTGTGATTGTTTATTTTTTCTAGAAATATTTTTATAGACGGTAATGTTAATGAATTAAGTGAAGTTAAAGTGAATTGTGAATTTATGTTTCAAATGAGTGTAATAATTTTACTGCAGTTGTCTATGCCTGAAATTGTTTTCAAAGAATGCAGTTTATTTCATGTGAAGTCCCTTATGTTTTCTGAACCTAAACGTATCCAAAAATTCCATGAAGTGTTAATAAGACCTATTTTGTCATGAAATACAAATTGTGACGTCAATGATGAATTTACTTATATGTGTACCTGCATTTAATTTCTACAAAATAAAAAGGATTTATGAAGAGTTATACCCAATTGTAAAGATTCAGATTGTAGAAAATGTAGCAGACCAGGTATTTGGTTTTTGTGGTTCTACTTTTCTTCAAAATTGTACAAGCAGAGACTATATGAGTTAATCCGCCTTAATCCACCTTTTTTTTCTATAGAATTGAATTCTGCTCAAGCATCAATTTACCTATCAAGCTGGGGATTAAAATTTGTGGCATATCCGGTAAAATTAGGTAGGGCTCTTCGATTTTTGGCATATTCTTTAAATATACCTGAATGTCTTATTGAGAATTACTCGATCATATGAGAGACGCCCTAAATCTTAGCACTGTTCCAGAAATCTATTTGACGAACTCCAGAAATTTGATAGTGGTTGCCGATATGAGCAGATGCAAATGTGTTTGTTTTGAGAATTAACACAATTATGTCGAAAAAATTCCTGAAATATTTACTTGAAAATCCCAAAAATAAATCAAAAACAAACGCCCTTATTTTTTTGTTTGTTGGTTTTTGGCACTTTTGTTTGTTTATTTTGGTTTTCTAAAGATGCAATTGATTTCGGTATTGATAATAATTTTCCAAAGAAAACACGAATCTATTCATAATGTTTTTTTTTTTTTTGTTATTCTTCTGCAAATGGAACATATTCTGTCGAAAAATTTGCATCGTTAAACACATTCAATGTTCGTGATGGGTTATAAATAAATAAAAACGCAACTATTGGATATATACACTGTGTTATGTGTTTGAATAAACAACGACAACGACCCCATGTTGTGCGAATTTTGTTTTCTCACGACCGAGTATTTTATCTTGGAAAATGTGCAGAAATTCAAGATACATATTATGACGCCTATATGAATATGAATATGCATAAGTATAAGCATAAAAAAAAGCAACACGTACTATATACCCTTATACAAATTGCATTCGTTTAACAAACCCGCAGTGGACATGAACAAAATAAAGTAAAATTAAAGAAAAAAAAAGAAGAACTATAATTCTGTGGGTCTGGCTCTGGATCTGGGTATTCATGGTTTTGAAAAGTCTTCGAGAACACACATCCTATATGGATATCAATTCCTCAAATGAGACCTAATCTAGTGTCTAGTGTTTAGTGTTGCACTCGTAAAATGTCATCGTTGTTCTGTCAAAGGTTACCGAAGCACAAAGGGAAACATAGTTTTTGAACTGGTTTTTAATAATATTGCTATTATTAGTATCAATATCAATTATTTCTGTCTTGTTTATGGAGATTTGTGTTTTTTTATTGTTTTTTTTTTTTTGTTGTATTTTGTGGGTTTCGTTATTTTAGTTTTTTTTATAGTTTCATTCCTTTGTCACGGATAAACCTTTTCAATAAATTATAATTCTCTTTTGGAATATGTGTGTTGTATATGGAACCTTTTGGCAAGTCATGCTTTCTTCATACCCTATCAGTTTCATAATCTCGATCCTTTCAATACAAAAAAAATCCCATCAATTATATCGGTTAACATTTTGTTGTTTGGGTATATTTTTCTTCGAAAGGGATACAGGGATACACAGAGATACTCGTCGTCGCGGTCGTCGTCGTCATCGTCATATACCAAACCTGATGCCACATAAAGACAACTGAGACCAATTCGAATTAAATTTATATTTTTATTATTGATCTTCTTCATTCCGATGGAGTAGATTAGATTTTTTTTGTTGATTTTTTTTTTGTTAGCAGGTTTAATGTGGAACTCTCATGATCTCTCATAATTAAAATACCTACCTAATATATGTATGAAGGTGCATATGAATATATTACGATCAAAGGGAAATAATATAAATATGATTTCGTCATAGTTTACAGCGACGGCGGCTGTATAACGGCGGCGGCGGTTAGCAAAGCGTCGCGTCGTCGTCGCTTCAGTCGAGTCATCGGTCTGGACTGTGGATGTCTTTGAGTTCGTTTGGGATGCATCGAGGCAAACAAATTCAAAGTTTTAGGTAATTTCCAATGGATGATAAATTTCAGTTTATGTTCCCATATTTTCTTTTTAAAATTTTAAAGGACTGAATATTAAGGAACAGTGATTTTGATTGATCTATGTTTTAAGGTTAGGGAATTTTAGAAAAACAACAAATTAAGGTTTGCCTGTGATTTGGAAATTAACACTGATTGCAGAGTAAATGTTTGAACTAAAATAAGGGTTTGAATTTTACAAGTGTCTTAGATATCAACGTTCGCAACTTTGGAAAGGTCCAATGATTCTTTAGCATAATTAGGCTGAATTTGACAGATTGTGGTTTGTGGTTTTTTTTTTAAAGGGGTTCAAACAACACGATCTAGGTGGCCAGTTAATATCATTTCCAAATGACCATGCTCGTGCAGAGTCTCTTATTTCAAAGGCGAGCTGTCAGGCACTAAGTGTTGCGGCTGTCTTTTTGTGAAACCACATGTGGTTGGTATCCATATCATTCAAGTCAAGTCCAAAAGAAGTTAGATTTACAGCACTCGTCGACGATAGGCCGATGACACAGGTCGCCAGCCCAAAATTCACACTTCTGATCTGACACATCTGATGCTCTTGTCGATCTCATGTGGATTGTTGTCGTCTGAAAATCGACAGTTCATTTCAATTTGAAACTGGATTTTCACGGATTCTTCTGCTTACTCTGCAGCACTAATATTATCAGCACATCTTTTTGTCGACGTTGGCTGATTGTGCTTTAAACTGTTAAAAGCATGTTGTCTTTGTCATAGCACTCGAAAGAAAAGCTCTGATGTGTGAAAGCTTAAATAGAAACACAGCTTTTTTTGACAGTACAGTTCCTTACGCATAATTGAAAAGAAAAACGTCTATTTTTGTTAGAAAATGACAACTAATTTGACAGATATCAATGCATTTAAAAAAAATTCTACAATATTAAAAATTGTGGTTCGATATCTGTTCACAAGAGGGCGTAGGTCTCATTTCTAGAAGGATGAAGGAATGAATGGTTATCGGTTAACTTCTTAAGAGATGACTTTTGCTCGAGATGACAAATTCGGTGCCATTTCGTATACGCATACGAGTACATGCAGTACTTTGAATATCAATTAATTTATTAAACCCTTTCAACGTAAGTCAATACCTTTATCGTTAATAATTTTTAACTTTGTATTAAAGCTGTCATCCAAGGTCGGTTTTGTGTTGAGAATTTGTCACCTTATCGCATCACAATCTATGCGCTGTACATTGCATACAACGTCCCGTACGCGTCCGCGTCCGTAGAATTGGAGAATTTTACTTTGTTTTTCGATTTTGCAATTTTCTTTAAAACAAGATGTGAGAGGGGGCCACATGTTAAGTCAGTACTAATCCGTGCATGATGGACAACAACTTGTTTCGTTTCGTGTCATTTTATGAATATGTGTATTTAAATCTTCAAATCCATCAAAGTATGTATGATTGAAGGTCATGTCATTATGGGGATAGACTTTTTCTTTTTGACGTTTAAATGATATGAAAAAAGTTGGAACAAGAGTAAAAGATTAAAGTATTTGCATTAAAATGTCCGTCGCAGGTATAAAAGGTTTTGCTACAAAACAACAAGTGCCACAAGAGACAAGATGCAGTTAAGTTGTTGACACTGCAGCTGTCGATGACATGTATCGTAGTCGTCGTCGTAGTCGTCGTTGTTGGTTGGTTCGAGTATAATCGCATGAATGAAGCTGTCAAAAAATTGCTGAAGCCGCACACAGTACAGCATTGCCAGACAACCACATTGTTGTGTATTCGTTATTGTATATATGTAGATGGATGTATGTATGTAAATGCAAAGTCAAATGCAGTGCAGTGTTAGTAATGAATAAATTTTGTTTTGGTATTGTTATTGTTGTTTTTAACCACATTTTGGTTTCGAAAAAGTTATTTTATGCTGAGTATGAATTGAATAAGTTTCAATACATAAGACGATTGCAATTAAGTTTCTGATGAAGGCACCCGATTTGCTGATTTAAGGTTATTGGAATGTAGAAACATTTATGTCAATACAAAGTTCTTTTTTTATTCTTATGTTTTTTTTTAAAACAATTCTTTGAATTGACTGAAATTGGTTAAACAGAACAATTTAGCAGTTTTGACAGTTGAAGCATTTTTGCTTTTTTTTGTATGTCCTATTTCGAACAACGACGACTAAGAATGAGTATAAGGAAGCTAGTAGTCGAGGACAATCAAAACATGTTTCCTTGAAAAAAGGGAGAAAAAAAATAAGAAAATAAAAATTGTTGCAATCCTAGTCTGACGCTTGTTAGTCTGTCAAAAAATGTTAGTATGTTTTTATGGCAAAAAGTTAAGTTTTATGTGACGTACGTAGAGATTTTGTGCAAAAGACACTCTTGTAACACGTCAATCAGCCAAGTCATAAACTAGAAGAAATATAAGAAATAAAAAAGCTATATTTTTTTTCTTGGAACGAGTATCTTTTTTCTTCCAAGAAAAAAAGAGAGAGAGTTAGTTTTTGGAGAGTGCAATAAAGCAAAAAAAAAAAAAAGAAGAAGAAAATGTTACTCATTCAGAGAAAAACATTTTTGATACTGAATTGATGCATTATTCGCAATGTTTTTCTTATTCTAAAAAAAGATTTCAAAACATAAATTCCTGTAGGGAAGTATGAGTATCTCTATATCCTACTTTAAGTACCAAGAAGTTTTTGAAAAGTTTGCAAAGAAATTTGGAAGAAAAATGAATTTAATGGTAAAGATAAATTTTAGTGTTTAGTATTTTTTAAGACTAAATATGGAATTTATGTTCTCATCATTGAAAAAATTTTATTTACAAATTCTGTTTTAGAATTTTAAGTTGTAGAAGAAAAAATTAAATTTTTTAGTGAGTAAAGATTTGTATGATAACAAAGATAAATAAATCTTTTTAGTGGTTAGTTTATTCTGCTGAAACATTTTATAAATTTATGTAAATGTTTGATTTTAGTATATGAAAAACGTTGCCAACTTTAATTTAAGAGCTATAGTTATTTAAATTAATATTTTTTGTACACGACGAACGATGCATTGTCTTGGTGCAAATTCAATTCTAATTTTAAAATTGTAGATGTTTTTCAATCCGTCGTCACTGACAGATGTGGTAACCTAAAAAAAAAAAGAAGTCAAATTGTGTGACTGAGAGCGCTACACGGCGCGGCGGTGAATCCGGGAACTTTTTGATCAAAATGGACTGTCATTTTTCATATGCTTTTGTAATTTGTCGCGGGTAGTTAATATTCTGAATCTAAAGATTATCTTTATTTAACCATTGTTCCATCGAGCTGTCAAAAAATTCGGCAACTCTTTTTTGCTATTGTTTAATTGGTTTTAAAATAAGTTGAAAGCTTTTTTTGACAGTTCTTGAACTCACGATTTAATAATAGTAATTTTGTTTTCTTTTTCAAGGGTTACTGTTCCTAACATTTTAAGACTTTAGGCAGAAGCAACCACAATTTTCAACACCTTATAATTATAACATTTTCATTGTGAAATATGTACAACATTTGTATAATTATATTCAAGTAAGAAAATTTAATAAGGTTAATTCTGTGGCATATCATTACAAATCCAATATTCAAATAGTTCTCAAAATTAACACTGTCGCTAGAGAGAATCTCTTATTTAATGACATTTGTTTTAGTAACTGTCAAATTGTTGATTGACCACATATTTAAGGTGGGCTAGTCAACCAACCAACCAATCAAACATGTCATGAAGTTAAATAAGCTTGTACATTAATGAGAATCTACATGGGTCAATAAATTGTAGAGCTCTATTATGTGTGGCATTTAAGTTTGATGTTTGTTTTCAAATTGTCAAAAGCTCTCATTCAAACATACTTTTTGCAATATATATTTAAAAACCTGCGTTTTTATAAATTCTTGATATTTTTCGGGAAAAAAAATCATTTAAAACCCTTATTTATAGCCACGTTATAGTCATCTACTCAGTTTGCATTACAAGTTAATGTTTTAAACATTTAGCAACTCTTCTTACTAATGTACTTACTTACTCCTGTGTCTACTCCACTTCAGTTCAGTTCTGTTGTGTGTGGGTATTTTTTATTTCATAAAAATTAAATCTTTAACTTAATTTTTTAAGTTTTTATTGTTTGGACTTTGTATTTTGATCGGTCCGTGTTCCGTCATCTTTTAAAATAAATTATTTTATGTCTTTTTATTCGACGAATCTATATAAAAACCCGTCCGACATAAGAATCCCTTTTGGTTAATTTATTTTAGTATTTTTTCTTTATTGATTTTTTTTATAATTGATATTTTAGTTTTTTTTAGTTATACATGGGTGGCGCTATTGAACATTACAAAGGGAGAAGAGTTCCTCATATTTGTATTGTGTTTCGGAGTCCTGTGTAAATGCCGCCTGTTGTGTTCCTTTTTTGTTTTTTTTTTGTGTTGTGTTCTTTTGCTATCAACAGATTGATAGGTGGCTCATTTATCGATGTCCTCTTTGGCATACAAAATATATTTTTTGATAAACGATGAAATAATTTATGTAAGCGCCTCTTATTAGATATTTTTTTGTTGTTGTTTTACATTGAATTGAATCAATTAATTTTTGTTCATATATTCAACTCGACTTCAATTCGATTCAATTTTATTGGTATACTTTTACTTTTTTTTTGCAATAAATTTCAATTCGCTCGTTAACACAATTATTTTCAAAAAACAATAATAATAACAAAAGAAGAAAAGAAGAAACAAAGAAATCAATGCCATAAATTTATTTTTAAACTTTTTAATTTTTGTATTCTTGGTTTTTTCTTCTGTAAAAAAAAAAAAATTATTATTTATCGAAGTAAGTTAATATCCTGGGAATTGTTTGGTTCTTATTAAATACTCCAAATACCAACAAATCGTATTTAATGCGAAGAGATCTTTTGAAAAGATATTTATTATTCGACGAAGATCAACGTCATCTGCATAAATTAAAAATTTTATAGTTTCGGAATGTAGAGTTTGTGAGAGTGGTGTTTTTTTATTTATACTATTTTTTTTATTTGGAAAAAAATGGGTTTTGGACTCCGTGTTGAAAATATTTTTGGGACTAGCAGATTTTAATTTTGCCTGGACTTGTTTTTATTTTTCAAAACTATAATTAACTAGAAAATTGAAAATAATTTTTAACCCAAATTATTAGACTCGTTTTGTAGAAAATTAGACAAAATGTTAATACATAAGTCCAAATCTAGATTATCTTTTTAAAGAGTGTCAGTTTCTTTTCTAAAACATATTAAGTACATTTTTAAGATGCTACTTAGTGTACACAAGGGATTTTGGCCATAATTTCATAAATAACAAAGATTAAAAGAAGTGGCCTTAAATAGCTCCCCTGAGGAATTTCGATTTGAGCTTCTAAGGACTTATTTTGGAAACAAGGTGTCAGAATTTGAATTGAAGAATCGGATTTCTCAAAGCTTATTGAAACTTATTTAAAAAAACACCATACACTACATTACCCCCCAGACTATACTAAGGACGATACCTTCTCCTAAAAGTCAAATACCATTTTTCATTTTAAATGTTTACCTGCGCGTCTCGCGTCCATACCATATACGATTTCTCATATTGTATACCAGGCCAGGCCATAATATAATTTGTGTTGGTGCTAAAAAGGTGGGATTAAGACTTTGTATCTTTTATTTTGTTTAAGTTTTTTGTTGTCCGAATGGGTATAGATATACCTACAAAGAAATAAAAATGAAAAATGCAGATATTTGCATAAGTTTTGATCTTGAATTTGATGAGTATAAATGTCAAAATCGTAAATTGGAAAAAAGAACAAAAAAAAAACGAACTAAACGAAAAGAAAAAAAGAAACAACAAAAAATCCTGAAAGGTGATTTAATTAATCCTTTTCTCAGATTTGCCATTTCACAATATGTTAAATTAGATTAACCGTGGAAGCGTATAGCTTTGGTGTTTCTTGAATCTTGTGCTGTCATACCTAAATTTTACAGAATTCAAAAGTCAAAGAAAAAAAAGAAGATAGTTATAAATGGATTTTAAATGTGAAAAATTTCTGTTTTATGGTTGTTAAGAATGTTCATACATATTATATTTTTTATTCAAGGAAAGCCATCTCCAATTTTGATTTTCGATCAAGTTTGCTTGGTCCCAGGAATCTTTGAAGATGTGTTTTATTACAATAAATTTCCATTGGGCCACCGACTATAGAATCACATTCGGTGGATGGAAAGACCATTTTTACCTCTCATCAAATAGAAGACATCTCCTCGTTAAATGGGGAACTTTTCTGTTGCGACCAGGACCAGGTGTCCTTGAGAACTTCATTGCTTAAATGCGAATACCTATAAAAACTAGCTATAAAAATAAAAATCATTTCTTCCATGGTACGTAAATCTATACAGACAGAGACTGGTTTTTTAGTCTCATGGCATGTAAAAGTTGTTAAAATGCAATTTCCTTTAATATTCTGGAACTTAAAATCCATCTGATGGGAACTTAAAGAAAAAAAAGGAACCTAATAAACTTATTATTGGTTCCTGCTAAAGTACACTTAAAATATTCGTTAAGGGGATATAAAATAGTCAAAAATGTTCTCTGGTGCTCAGTTAACAAATTGTCCTTTCTTTAGGATTGTTTTTAAGATTGTAAAAGGATATTGTTCCTTTTATCTCAACATTTATAAGTTCCGATGTTGGAAATAATAAAATAATTAAATAGCAAAACATCTGTGTTCCGCTGCGATGTACAAAAAGCATTTAAGCCAGAGCTGGCCACGGGAGGAGATTCGGCGAGACTAATCTCGTATCATCCCAGTCTCGATGTCGTATTTTTACTCGTGAATAGTTAAGTCTCTTCTTGTTTCTGTAAATGTCACCTCGAAACTCTTATAATCACTATTTTCTTCAGCAAAAAATTTCAAATACAAAAGAAGATTTTGAAGTCATATGATTGACGACACCGACGCACGATCTTAGTTTTGGGAACTGTCACTTAAAAATATTCACCATGTTCACAATTTCGATGCATTTTTGATCAGATATCGTTTCAATTTCCAGTAATGGTGTAGTTTTTAATAGTCAAACGTCAAAAGATGACAGCTTCAAGAGTGACGTCTTCCCATATAGAGGTCTATTGAAGATAAAACATGTTATTGGAAAACCCCTTAAAAAACGATTTCCGGTAATTTTATGTTTTCTATTGGTCCTCTTCCGTGACTTGAAAACACCCCAAGCCCTTATCATGTTTCAGTCCCATATTTGTACATGTTTCCTGGTCATCTTTAGCTGTGGAAGCATACTAAATAAATTGATCTTTCTGGTTTTCCTTTAAACAAGAAAATTGTTCCAATTTTGACCTAATTTTCGAAAATCGGAAAGCGACTTCATACTTCCCTTGAACTGCTTCCGAAGAAGTCTTGTTGTTCCTTTAAGTAATCATATATACTCAACCTATTTTCGGAACCTGGTTTAAAAATACATAGCTCCTTCTTGGACATTTGTTCGTCATTTGTTTTTTTTTTTTTTGAGTGACAATTTTTCCGCCTTCAACCTGTTTCCACTCGCAAGTGATGGATGTTCCAAGCGCTGCTGGCGCTGAGCTGCACTGCTGGCGCTGTACGGAATTAATAAACACAAATGTTTTTAATCTTCTAATCATTTTGGGACACCTCCCGCTGTGATTGTCCCCTTCAATGTTAGTTTGAGGATTAATGCCGTCACGGTTTGCTGCTGCGTGTGTTCCGCCGCGTTTCGTGTTTCTAATCATTTAATCTAGTTGTTTGTTTATATACAACTTGTCTGTCAGTTTATGAGTATACTTAAAAAGAAATAAATTGTTATCTTATTTGTTACAACCAAAAAAAGGCACCTGGTCTTATTAATTTGTCTCCAGACTTTATGGGAGTTCCTTTAAAAAATTACTAACTGTCAAAAAAAAAAACAGTGTGGTATTTCTAATCAGAAATGTCAAATGCCAAGGGAGTCACGAGCGATCTAGGGACTGATTTAAAAGAAGGGTTTTAAAAGAATGCATTCTTTAACGAATGCAATCTTTAATGGCTTTAATTTATCTGCATTGATCGCAATCTTTTATGCATGTATTCTTCGTATTCATTCGTATTTTTTAAAAATTATTTTTGCAATAATTTGAAGAAGTTAACATATTATCAATTTGACTTACAACTATTATAATGCCGTGGAAATTTGTATTTGTTGGCATATAAGCTTTAAAAACATTTCTTCAAGAAAACATGTCCAAATATTCAACAACTGTTTTGAAATGTTTGAGCTTAAAAATAGAATTTCTGGACTAATTTTTTATGCAAATTTCTCACAACAACCACCTAACGTTGTAGAATCTGTGTCCTCTACGCTCTCAGTCTTACAAAGTTAAAAAAAAAAACGATTTTAAGAAAATCTTTTACGAAATTTCCAGTACACTTCAACCATTACTATAAGCGGGCACTTTCCTATCTCTAGAGTTCCCCAGGGTAGCCACTTAGGTCCTCTACTTTTATTTTTATCAGAAACGAGAAGAAATGATTACAAAGTATTTTGAGATCTCACTTTACTTTTGACTACATCCGCTTTACATCGCCTCCTATGATGTCCAAACTTTTGCAACTCCATTCTCACTCCTTACCATCGAAGTTTGAGAAACACTCTTCAGCCATCAGGCCAACCAAAAGTCAGATAAGAATCCTTGAGTATGTCGATATCCAGAATTTCCATCACTCCTTGAGCTATCTCGGTTCAGGATAACATTCCTCAATGACCATCCATCCTTAAGAAGCTGATTCTATTCCTTAATGATGTTCTGTGTGTTCTAGATTCTCCTACTACATGAGTTAACCATTTAGTTGCTGAATTTGAATGAAATCCTGGAATTGAATAATCAAATGATCCTTAAAGAGCAAGTAGAATAATCCGTTTCATAATATCGTTGATTAAAGAAAAATGCAAATTTTCATCAAAAATCGATTTAACGAGGAAAATAAGTCGAACAAGAACTTTCAATAGGAATACTTTCCCATCTAATTTTAGAACATTATTATTGAAAGGTTTAAATTTATTTCAGCTTTTCCTTGGAAATTAGCAAAAAAAGAACAAGCACTGAAAAGGAGTACCCAATAAATATGTAGGAAAATTAATATTAAAGTCAATTTAAATAGAAAATTCAAATACCTTTAGTTTTGAATCCTTCATCAAGAAGGGAATTTCTTGATCTCTAAAGAAAATCACAAACACACAGAACTACGTTTTTTTTTTCCATTTACCTACAGCCTTTTCTTCACTTTTTCTTTCAATCTTCTTCTTTTTCCAAAAAAAAAACAACTTAACTTGAAAATGCCTTTACTCCAAAAAGATTCCCTGTGCTCAAATATCCAAATATATATAAGTTATGGGTACGAACCCAAACACAAAAACGAAACCCACTTTTTTCTGAGAAACTAATAAAAAAATATTTCTACTTCACTGGTGCATTCACAGAATCAAAGTTTTGAGTTTATTTTTTTGCACACTTTTCGTGCCAGAAAAGATCTAAGACCGTAAAGTACCCATCATTTACGATAGAGGAATTTTTGTGTGCAGATTTTTTGTTTGCCCTTCCGTCTTTTTTTTTTTTTTTCTTCCTTTATTTATGCAGCCAACCCAAAAAGGTAACACGAACAAGGAATTTTATGTTTTAAAAATATACACATGTATTTATGTATATATGTGTGCAGTACACCTATATAAATCGTAAGGAAAAGGGTTAACGAGGGTTGACACCATCAAGAACGAACAAACTAAAAAAAAAGTAACACCAAAAACACAAAGTGTATCACTGAAACAGAGAAACAGAAAACACAAGGACTATCATCGGTAACCAGGACGAAAACAGCAAAACAAAAGAGAACAACAAAAATATTACATAATATTCAAACAATGCCAAAAGCAAGAAAGTGGAATGAATTTACAAAAAGGAATACAAAATATACTTAGTTAGTATAGGTACTCCCTCCCTCTATATGTGAGTTTGTTTTGTTTTCGTCGTTTTTTTGTTGTACAACTTAAAATGCTTAAATGTTTTCCATTTCGGTCTTAGTTCCATTCAAAGTGGGAATCCTCGAAACGTTCGTTTGTTGGAAAAAGGACGAACGAAAATCTCGAAACAATTATTATTAAGTTCTCTGCGAGTATTAAGTATTCAATGGGCGCGCGGGAAAGTGGTGGTTATGTATACGTATTGTGTACCCAATTCACGAGCCAAAAATATTCAAAAGCTTCAAAGGAAACTCTTGCTTCTATACTCAAACCACCATTCTCCTTCTTCCATTTTATTAGGCTATACATATTTTGGCACTCAGCGGGAGATGGGAGAATTGCTTCCGGAATTTAGGGATTCGCAAAAGGAAACTTCCTTATACAACGACGACGAGGGAGTGAAAGAAAATGCTGAATTTCATTCAAAGTACGAGAATACACGCGTCAAGAAGTTGTTTAGTTGTAGATTTTCCATTTACTCAGCAAGATTTACATATCTCCCCCGCACTTCGTCGCCCCCCTCATATTTTTGCTTTGTCTTTGGTTTTTAATAATCGTCCTTAATAATCTTAGAAGCATTTATTCAGAAATTGCATGATGAAGACGATGATGATAATAATTTATTCTTCCAAAGTTGGATATTGTATTTTTCTCGTAGTCGTCGTCGTTGTCGTCGTCGACGCGTCCGTCATTTCGTTGTCGTCATCATCTTTTCATTTTCAAAAACAGCAGAATAATCAGAAAACTTCACTAAAACACGTGTTTTCTTAAGTCATGCTTTAAAATGTATGACTTACAGAATTTGTAACGCCAAAAAAAAAGTTCACAAAAAAAAATGAAAAACTACAAAACAATGAAAAATAAAAGTACCTTCCAACATCCTTGAACGAAATGCCGCGCCGCCATGACAAAGGACTAACAATACAAGAAAGAAAAAAAAAGAAAAAAAGAAAAAAAAAAGAAAAAGAAAAAAGAAAATAAATAACTTCGCGGCAGGATATATTCTCTTGTGCTCTTATCCGCTTGTCTTCTATGAATGAAACCAACTGTTGACTAAATAAACTTTAAAGGAACAAAAAAAGAAAACAAAACGGAACAAAACTTAACTTTTCAAAATAAAAAATAAAGAAGAAAAAAACGTACCTCACAAAGGACCTTCCACTTTGAAAATATAGAGTAAAAAAAAGGAAAAGTAATACAATGTCGATGTCGAACGACGAAAGTCCTTAAATTGTGGGTCAATTAGAATATCAATGGCGGTATTTCTTTTTTTTTGTTTTGGTTTTTCACGGAGCGAAAATATAGAACATTGTGAAACCGAAGAAACAACTTTTTAAGGATATTATTTTGGAATTTAAGTTCCTTTGTAAAATCTGGAGGATTTAAAAAATAGATATTGGAAAAATCAATGTTTTAAGGATTTAGTTGTAATATTAACGGAGGTTTAAAGATTTGCATCTTATTTAAATTGCGTAGTGAAAAATGTTATTTTGCACCGTTGCGGGTTAAATTGTTAAATTACTATACTACTAAATTTTCAACACGTTACAAGAATTTACTGACTATACATTTTTACTTACTCATTTACTAAATTCTAGCTTTCTTAATTTTGAAACCAATATTTAAATCCACAAACTTACCTACTTACTCTTTTTCTAACTCACTTAATAACTCACTTAATCGCTCGCTAATTCACTTATTTAATACTCGAATGCTCACGTACTTACTCTCATTCTCACTTCCGTAGTGACTTGCTTTGCTAAACTCACTTACTTATTCAGTTCTTTCTTTCTATTTTACTCACTGACTTACTGCTTAAAATTTTTATTTTCTAATAAATTTAG
Source organism: Scaeva pyrastri (assembly GCA_905146935.1). Taxonomy (NCBI): domain Eukaryota; kingdom Metazoa; phylum Arthropoda; class Insecta; order Diptera; family Syrphidae; genus Scaeva; species Scaeva pyrastri. Next base: position 8,046,617 of record LR989929.1, on the reverse strand, counting down.
TGAAGTGAAATTTAGGGATTTTGTACTAAAGGGGGCGTGGTATCAACTCATTGTTTCACTACTGTTTCTTAGTTCGCGAAACATTAATAGGCCTTATAATATACCAGGTGTGTTTTTCTGGGAAAAATGTCCGCAGTGATGTAAGACTTTACACTTATTACAAATACAACATCGTCACTGCTGATTAAAGTAGAAGTAGCATCTATACTGCGGATAGAATTTTGACGTTTGTTCGAGTCTCGAATATAAATGTTGATACAATTGAAAACTCTAGTGTATCTCGAAGGCAAGTTCGTAGAGTAGAATAAATGGTTTGTAACTGAGAGTTTACTCTTTTAAGCGTTTCCTGAACTACTTGAGATTTCATGTTTTATCTGCAACCAAACTAATGCAAAAAACGCCCAAAATTAAAAATGCTGTCGATGGAAAAACGTTGAATTTTGTATCATGTTGGTGTCACACAAAGTTGGTAATCATTCCTAAACCAACGCGTTTTTATAGCAGCAAAATAAGAGGTTTTAGCTGTCAAATACTAATAACTCATGAATTAAAACTTTAGTTAAACAGCGACATCAAAAAGTTACTAAGGCATTCTAATGAAAAACACTGTCGAGCAATCCAAAACTAAGTAAAGTTTGCGAACAGACACTTTTACTTTTGTTTTGATAACTGTCATAAAAAAAAAATACACAAAACAACAAAACAAATCGCACAACTGTGGATAGGTTTTTTTTTTTGGGGAAACTGCGGATAATATCCCAAAAAAACACACCAAATTATAAATACTTAATTTTTGGATTGTGTTTAAATTTTGCACTTAATATCACAATTTGTGTCTAGCTCAATTTTATTTTGAAGTGAAGTGCTAATTAATGCTTCGACTTAACAATATTTACATATTTTTTTTTGAATAAAGTAAAAAATGTCTTAGAAAAGAAAGAATAGGAAATTGTTTGGAAGAACTTTCATCAATCTATAACCCAAAACAAAAAATTTCAAGATTCCACTAAAATTCTATAACTTATTTTTATTTTCAAAATTAATTCCATTCAAGTACCTACCTCAATTTATTAACTCCTCCTTATCTCATCCAAAGACATCCAACTTTTCCCGCATACTCGATACTCTCGTTTCATCTATACACAAGAAATAAGTTCTCAAAAGTATACCACTTAAATTGAATTGCTGCAGATGCCCTTATCTAACTCATAGTAAACTCAGTATAAATACTGAAATAAGTTCGTGATATTTTACAACCCTCACTTTCTTTAATTGTCAAGTTAATTTTAATTCAGAAGCCTTTTGTAATATGATAACAATAATATCAACTTTGAGTAGGTATATAGAAATTTAGCTATATATTCTTGACATAAGTGTCATTCGAAAAGGCGTAATTCCAAACTAACCTTAGAGTCGTATAACAAATTATTTCAAGTTAAGATATCAATTTACCTCTTAAATCAAATCCGTCGTTCGTTGTCGTTGATGAGTTCGCCTTTGAGGATTATAATTCCGATTTTTTAGTTGTTGAAATTCTCAATTGTCAAATACCCAAAACCCATATACGATGTATACTCAAACAATGCTCTCAAGATTAAGTGCCTCCATGTCATTGAAGATTAAACCATTTTTATGTTTTAAACTCAATTAAAAAAAAAAAAGAATATTCAAATGTCATAAAGGGTAACCGAAAAAGGAACTCGTTGGTTATTTTTTTCCCGTCTGGACTTTTTGGCAAATAAAATTCACATAAGTTTTTTTAAGTTGACTATAAATAAAAATTATAAAAAAAAAACAACACAATGGCAAATTCTAGCTTTGAAATACTTAAACTCACCATTCGACCATCTTCATCTCGAAAAGCTAATAAAAAATGGTCGTTAAATAATTTCTCAATGAGCAGCGCCGCCGCCGCCGCCGCCGCCGTCAGTCGGCCGTGAAACAAATTCAACCCTTCAGAATGGTTCTTCCATGTAAAAGATTAACAATAATTTTTTATATACATATAGTATAATTATGACTCAGGCTATAAATGTTTTTTATTTAAAATTATAAATGGGTACATTGTATAGAGATACAACTAATATTATTATTCACAAAATTTATAGCGAATGAGGATACAATAAAAGTCCTTGGAAAATTATTATGCAAAAAGAAAAGGGTCTTGACAATTATATAATTGACCAGATCAGGGACAAAAATGGTTTTATGTAAGTCGTAAAGGTTTAGTCGTTTCACTGTAACATGAGAATTCTTTTTTTAATTTAAGTTTAATTTCCTGTTTTTGAAAAGAGTCAACAAGGGTTTTGAATGCAAAAACTATTTACCCTCTTTAGAAGAAGCAGTAGTTGAGCCATTAAAAATACAAGTATACATTGAAACATCTTAAGAATAAGCTTGTTTTATTAAAAGTTGTCAAAAAATTGTTCGATGTCAAAATTACGAAAGATGATCAAAAATGTAAAGCCATTTATGAAAATAACCAAATTATTCTAATTGTTGAAAATTGTGTTGATAGCTTTGATCTCTCTTAACTAAATATCAACCGTGTTTTATTGGTATTATTTACTGAGTACAGTAATACAAGTTCCAAAAGAAAAACGCTTTATTCACTTCTCACTCATTCTTACTCCCAATTGAAGTGTTTTTGAAAAATAAAATTTCTTAAGTAGAGTTGAAAAACGCATGAAAATGTAGATCGAGTTAAGATAATAATGGAAATGCAGAACGAGTTGGTTTCGAGTTTTCCTCAATATTGTTTTTTTACAGCAAAACTTTGAAAACTGGTGATTACCTAATTCATAGTTCAATTACATTGGTTTATATGAAAGTGAACAAACAATGAAAATAAGTTGCAGGCAACTTTAAAGCAAGTTGCATCATTGCGGATCAACGTTTTCTTCGAAGTATTATATAACTAATAATTATAAAAGGTTTAGAGAGTGAAAATTGCTTTTATTAAAAAAAGAAGAGACGGTATTAGTTGACAAAAGTCAACCTTGATTCCGGGAAGTTGTTCTTAGTAGAATTCAAACGAGCCTTTGAGCCAACCATTTCGATTACCTACTTCTGCATATATTCAAAAATGAGTGATTCTTAGTTTTTTGGTAGAGTACTTCAAAGCTGAGCATTTGGTCCACTTCTTTTAAATTGTTTCATTAAACACAGACCTAATGAAAATTACAACCTTATAATTCAATTGGATTTGTCGAAATCGAAACAGTCGAGGCTCGAGGATTGTGAACAACTTTAAAATGAAGCTCATATGTCTAAAGGTCAATAAAAGCATCAACAGATCAAGATATAATCGAACAATTATAGGAAATTAATTCTCATTGATTTTTAATTGTATTTTGAATTTGATGAGCAATACCACACTGATAAGGATAAATAATTAGAGAAACTTAATGATAATTAATTGATTGAAGACTTTGTATACCTGGCCAAGAATCATGTAGTCAAAAAAAAAAAAAAAAATCTTCACCCTTGTCACCATTGTTCTAACAACTATCGACGATGTAATGGATGAGAATTTCTATCGTCATTAAATGTTATGAACCTAAAACTTCATATCGCAAACGAGAAATCAAGATATAAATGATTTTGAATTAAGACCAGATCAAATCTCTTATCTCATCCAACTTTAATGGATATAGTTACGTGATAAATTAAGAGAAAATACATTTATGTTTGTTCAACCTTCGGAACCCTATTAACTTAAACATAAAAATTATAATTTCGAAAAATCCATTAAATAAATAATATTCATAACAAATCGTTTTCCCAACTTGACAAGTATACGCATGCCAACCTAAATGAAAAAAAAAGAAAACTCGCAAGTATCCTTTAAACATAATTAAAAAAAAAAAAAGGAAAGAAAAAGGAAGAGAAGTTAGGTAGATACATTTTATAATTAATGAAGGACCAATCTGTGGTTGCTTGGTGTACAAGTGTAAGCCCATATACAAGACACCACATGGTCCAACACAAAAATCCGAGTATAACCAGACATCCATATTATCATCAGTTATGTAAAATTGTGTGTGTGGGTATATTTATGTGTATTCATTTGAATTGAAGAAGATACAAAATATTCAACAAAAAAAAACTCCCTCCCTCTAAATAAAGACGATAAAATACGAAAAGTATCTTTTTAACACACTCGCCAAATCCAACACCGCCGTCGCTGCTGCCGCAACCATTGTTTCCATGAAACTACCAGGATTGTTGTCCCTTTTTTTAAATAAATAAACAAATAAATGAGAAGGTTATCCCTTCTTTTCCAAATAAACGAAAACACACTCCCAGACACCCACCATATCCCACACACGTGCCGGTGTCAAGCAATTGCGCGCCGGGTTTATTTAACCTTAAATTAAAAAAAAAAGAAAGAAGTCCTTAAACCCCAAGAAAATAGTATAGATCAAATTCAGTGCTTTAAGTTCAAAGTTCTATGCGCTGGGATAAATCGTTTTCACGGAAGTCCTTTTGCAAGGGTATCATTTTTTTTTTTTTTTTTAGTTGGAATGCATATTCTTTGTCCTCGTAATGGTGACAGAGAAAGTACAAAAAAAAAAACGGACTTAATTTCCCATTTCCATTGCATAATGAATAGAAAGCATAACAATTGTGATAAAAACGAGGCCAAAAAGGACGAAATAAAATGTGCAGATGTGTCTCCAAAGCAAATGCTCTTATGCTGTTGCATATTGAAACATGATAACTACACAATTATTAAGTTTACACAGATGCAACTCAACTCTTATGGCTATGGTATAGGGTCTTCCAATTTGGACTTAAGAACCTTCAAACAGGTCAAAGCAGCCAAATTATTGAGTGTTGATGTGTTAAATTGGTAACTAGTGAAAATAATCAAGTTGTTTTTATCAAAAGGGACGCTTGTTTTTTTATTTTCACGCACTACGCCCATTTTGCAGCCTTCAAAATTGTCCTAGATTATCAACCAACTTTGACAATTTACGTAAACGAAAAGCAGGATCTGCTTAGACCTTAAAACATCGCCGCAGTCTTATATAGTCGATTCCACTTGCTTTGCTGACACGACTTCGGCTTTTCGCAGACCATACTTGGCTTGAGTCTGCAGCAGTACAAAATTCAACTGATTTAGGAGCTGAAGATAATCATCGATAGATACTGACTTGTTGGTCACAGAAAGAGCTCTGATCCAATTCAGAACTGATTCTAATTTTTGAAATCATACATTCAGGTCCATTTATTGGAGAAATTAGTATTTGATATTTCAGAAGCCTTTGATGGGCATTAACTTTAAGCAATCTTATCAAAAATGAGTGCTTCTGTATCATTACCTTTCAGATCGTACAATAGAAGTAATATTGGACGCTGTCAGATCTAAAATCCCAAAATAAAAGATGGTGTACCACAGGGTTCAGTGTTATCTCCGACACTCTTAATTATTTTGTATAAATGATTTTTCGTCTGAAACTTGTAATCCATTGAAATGTTTCGCAGACGATTGTACCCTCAGCATTTTGTTTAAAGACATTCTAAGAAAATTTCTATCTTTTATCCTGTTTATCTTCTTAATCCTTATATTTCCCTGTGATTTTCTTCGTTTATACAATTCTCATGTAGCATACTCGTTACTCGTTAGTCTTTTGGATAGCAACAAAAACAGAGCTTTGAAATTGACTGGTTAAAGGATAATAACCTCCGTGTATACCTTTGATTGTTTTATCGATAGTTTAAAAGTAATTTTCTATGGAAATAGTCAATCTTATGCTTCTCCCCTAAAACAATTCTCCTGTAAATCTAGAACTTCCATTGAGGCCCCTATGATTACTTTGGAAATTAGTTTTAGACGAAATGGCAAGTAGAATGTTGAATGTTTTTCCCTTCCATTTCAGGGCATCCGTATCGAGTCTTATACTCTTCCATATTTTGCCAAAGTTTGTTAAGGGCAGACATAAGACAACATAACTCACACCTTCAGTCAAATTCAATCTTATTAAAAAGATAACGCCTTCAAAATTTCATTCAGATCTCACACACACGCCTTTCACACGTTTTCATATTTAAATTTAAAGTTATTGAGTGCTAAATGAAAGACCCTTTAAAGTCTTTTTGTGTTATGATAGCAAAATTCCATCATTAGATTCGTCGTTATAAAAAACAAAATGTAAATGTTTACTTCCTTTTTTTTTCGTCATGAGGCCGGTAAAACAAACCTCTCCCGCTTCTGTAGCCCCTCCCCCCTTTTTTCAGCAAAGGAAGAACATTGAAACAAGTTGTAAAAAAAAAAAATAACAAAAAACAGCAACAACAAAAATAAACAATAAAAACCAGGGTAGTGTGGCAGTGCTGTCATTGGTACCCGTGGCGCCGCACAGCAGGAGGCACAAGAACTTGCATCTTCTATAGAAGCCTCAGGTTGGGTTGTTGTAGGTACTTGGGACTCGTATACATATACCTACACACCTTAACATACCAAACGGGAGGAGGTACTTACGTTGTTCTTTTTTTTACATTTTACATTTTTCTTATACTCTTTTTACATCTTAGTAAGTGTAATTCTCTGTGTTTGTGTGTGTGTGTGAAAAGGATTAACGAAATGTTTTATTGAGATTACGTTTCAAATGCGAGTCCTGTCCCCGCCATGGCATGGCAAGTATGATGTACGAAGAGGAATAAAAGGCACCTTAACGCAGACTTTTATGAACGAAGCAACAATGATATAAATTATATTTGCGTACCTATCTAAAGTCTTACAGATTTAAATGATTCTTTTTTTTTAACTTTTTTCTAAAAACTTATTTCTTTAAAACAAAAGGACGATAAGGGTAAAAGGGAAAGGGAAAAGGAGAAGAATATTTAATCTTCCACCAATTGAAACTTAAGAGCTTAACGAACACAATGCAAAGGATCAAAAAAAAAGAAAGGAAAAAAGCAAGAAAGTGCACAATGCAATTTTTTGTGTGTTTAATTAGAAAAAAAAGTTTATATACAGCAGTTTCAAAATCTCTTTTAAAACGAAAAATACAAAAGAGTTTTAGAAAATGAACCTGACGGTGGCGAATTTAATTAGTAATTTGAACTTTTACGCTGTTAAACTGATGTCTAAAGCTTATTTTGTGTTCGTTTTAATTAATTTGAAATTGATTTGTTTTAAAATCAAAGTTATTTTAATATTTAGTTTGTATTTGTGATATCAAATGACAGAGAATTTAAACTTTCACTGCAAAGGGTATGCACTTTTAATGTCAATGTGTGAATTTTGATAGCCATGTTTTATATAAAATATATTTATCCACTTTATAACTCACTCTTAATTTTACTCCAAAAATTTTAATCCCTACAAAAATTGGGCTTCGAAAAAAAAAATATGAAACACATTATCAGGTCGAGTTGAAAAATGTATGAAAATGTAGATTGAGTTGAAATGTTCATGGAAATGCAGATTGAGTTGGTTCAGTGGTTTCCCATTAGTATTTGTTGTAAGGCACCCGAGCAATTCATTGTTCAATTAAATTCGCTGGTAAGAAAAATCGCAAACTATGGAAATAAGTTGCCGGCAACTCTAAGTAAAAGTTTCATAATCGAGGTTCAATATTTTCTTCAAAATTTATTATATCATTGATTATAAAATTCATTTTTGGGCAGTAAAAATTCCCTTACTTCAATAAAAAATTAAAAAATCAATGCAAAGTTCGTTCGAAAAGTTGTTCTAAGTTGCCTTCTGGGCGCTGATAAGCAACTTTGGCATACTTCAATGACATTTCCACAACTTGTAGTGGTAATAATTCTCGGAATGTCAGTTAACCCTCCCTTAAATTTTAAATGAAGAAGATACGTTAAATAAAAAGAAAGTGGTTATAAATGCAAAAATCACTCAAAAAGATTCAGACTCGTAAAAATATCAACAAAACGAAAAAACTCAATTATTGTGAAACTTAAAAGATATACCTTTTATACCGTTCGTCTCGTCATCGCCGTGGTCTGATCTATTGATTTAATTTCATTGCATTTGGTTGCAATCAAGTCAAAGGACATTAAGAAGCAATGAAAAAGTTTTGTTTGTTTTTTTTCTTTTTATATTAATTTAATGTTGTTTGTTTGCTACAAAACTATACAAGTTTAAGACAAAAGTTACTTTTTTATCGCCTGTGATTTGTATCATGTCGAAGTTAAACTCAGTCAATAAAACCGCACCCCTTTTTTTTCAATCTTGAGCAAAGACATTGGACACAGTGGCACTTTTCTTCAAGGAATCTTTTTACTACCGCACAGCACAAACGAAGGATCAAGGATGTAAAAAAAATATCCTAAAAAAAAGAGAAGAAAACTAAAATGCAATGAAGTATAGGATGCTATAAAAATAGCTCCATTTTTATACCCAAATTTAAATCATGCTATGTGTCATTGATATTATCAAAGTCTTTGAGACTTGACATAAACATACAAAGGACATTTTGTTTCATGAGACGAACATTTAAGGAACTAAAAGTCTTCCTTCGTCTTCGGCCATCAGCGAGATGGCAAGGTGGCGAAATGGCGTCTTGACAAGTGAGGAGGACAAAGATTTTAATTATGCTCATGGCGTGCATTGAGGCGTGTTGTCGTAAAATGCACTCCTCACGTTTTCAGTATTAACAATCATTCTTAACGGTTGATGCAGTGAACACGTCATTTGGCGATGAAACAACTGACGACGACGAACGGCTACGCGACGACCTCATATAAATTCAAAAAACCTCCTGTCTACAGATCGTAAAATAAAAATCCCTTTATATGGAGGTGCCTCTGTATCTTTATGAATTCTTGTGTTAAGTGTGCGCGTTTTGGGATCCATGCCATGGTGTGTTGTCTCGTCCTCCTCTCGAGGATAAACTACCCCCACCCATACTCACACCCCGACTATCACATCACTTGACAACTTTCCTGTCATTGCAACAAGCCCTCATCACAAATTTTGGTGTGGCCTTTTTGAGAGGAACTTTTCCTGAGACACAAACTCCTCACCCTCAACCGAGGAAATAAGGTTGGTTGTCTTGGTTTTATGTGTAAGTGACAGGAGGATGACAGGTTGCAATTAAATTGCACAAATGCCGCCAACTTTTCATTTAATTCTATCAAATATACAAACGATATTGTAACTCCTAAATATATGCAACAAACAAATTAAAAACAGAACCAAAATAAAAATAGAAAAAAAAAATAATTGAAAGTATCTACCGACCTGGGATTTGAGTACTTTTGAAAGTTTTGAAACCAAATAAAACTCCCAGCTCTCCGACCTCAAATCCAACGCACTTACTCGTACTTTGAACACATACTAACAACGAGTACAAGTAGTGAACATGGAAAGTTTTGTGTAGTTCGTCGTACATAGTTGAATTTTTTTTTTTTTTTTGTTGGCGCTGCAAAAGTATCTAGTACGAGAAGATGGTGTATCTGATGATGGTGGTGGTGCTGCTTTATCCGTTTGACTAGTTAAATCCGTAAACAGTTCTTCTGTAGGAGTATTCGTACACCTGCCTGATGGTGTTTTGTTCTGATTATACCCGGAGTACTCGTATTGGAGGATCCCTGAATTGTTGTGTGTCGTGTCGGTGTCGGTCGTCCAACTCCAAACAACTGGATATTGTTGTAATCTACTTTTATGGCAATTTGTTCCTGATTACTTAAACAACAAAGTCCCTCGCCTCCTTCCTTAACCCCATGTGGCACCCGAAATATCTTTTTTCAAAAAAAAAAAGAAGAAAAAAGTTAAACATTTGTTTTTGTACATCTGGCAGTGACAGTGCTGGATTGGCTTTAACGAGAAATGAAAAATCCCTACAAACGAATATTTCCCTTTTTTTTTTTCTTTATGTGGTTGTTTGTGAAATTATTTAGTAATTGGTTAATACGTACGTCACAAAGTATTGTCAATTAATAGTTGTTTTTATTTTCATGTTTACGTACTCGTTATTCAGTCTCTCGCTGGATTTCTATTCGTTACATTTCTAGTTAGATGAGTCACATTTAAAATAATGCTACAGGTTGGTTTGAGTAGCGTTTAGCTTCTGTTTGTCCAATCCAAATACATATGGGTCCGGCGTATACACAAATATCCGACAATCGACATTTGGACAAGTAACTATTCGCTACATTTAAAACTATGACAAATTCAAACTTACATATTATAAAAAATAAGTTTAGAGAATAATCTCATCTACCCAAATGACTGTTTATTCGTCACATCTCAAGAAATGGGTAAACAGTAGCCACTGACAATTAACGGCCAAATAACGATTTATTCGTTATATGCTGGTAGTACAAATTTAGTAACTAAATTTTAGAAAATGCTGAAGAATTAAGTCACAATTTGGAAAACAATTTACGGGGCCGATAAAAATAACTGTGTACTCGTTACTAATAGTGAAAAAGTAACATTTTGCAAGAAAGGTTAGGAGACTAGTTTTCATCTCATCGACGAGTAACAACTCGTTAGATTTCTAGTGATGAATAATTTGGTTAAATTTTAGAAAAATAGAATTAAAAACAGAAGTTGAAAAAAAGTAACGAGCTTTATTCATTACAAATCATTTGCAAAATTCGATGTTTTGCTAGAGTGACATAAAGACACATCCAACTATTAATTTATTGGCAACAATATTTCTAGTGTGACACAAATTTCTTACTGAATTGTTACTCGTGTGTCACAACCTTGTTAAAATGATGTCTTATAAAAATTTATTACATCCGTGTCAAAATCAGAATTGAAGTATTTCCCACTTTGTAACCAAATTCAATCTTAATCCTTTTCTGTTTAATATTTTCTTTATGGCGCCTTTGTTATAAAATCCCCTCCTCACAATTATTTGATATGCAGAGTATATAAAATTTATGTGTTGTTTTTTGTTTTGCCTCAACTTTCATCTGGCCCACATATTTTAACTGCCAACTACAGAAAAGTTTTTCATTATTTTATTTTTTATTTATTTTCATTTTTTGTTTTTTTTTTATTCATTTATGTGTGTGTCGAATAAATTCAGGACTTTAATTCATAACTCTTCCGGCTGGATAAGCCCGCGTCGCCGGGTAACATGTTTCCACACAGGAAAACACAGTTCTCAGCGTTTATTTTTTTTCTCTTCTTCCTCCCCCTACCAAACTATCCTTTATGTCCCATCCTTTTCCGGCCACGAGTGTCGTGAGTGAATTGAAAGTGTGTAGTTTTGTGCTGCATTTGACAGGACTGTATTTTCCGATGTCAACCCACCACCGTCGTCGTCGACCGACACCGGCAACGACACCGCCACCACCACGCCCAATGCCACGTTCCGAAAATTGGCTATGGAAATTAATAGCCCTCATCGAATCTAGACGAAATCGCACACCCTGCAGCAAGATTTAAGTATTTTTTGAACAAACACACCGAGGAACTTTGATTTCAATTACTGTTATTGGAATGGAGGCGGGAGAGAAGGGAAGATGGTAGATGTGGAAAGAAGAGAAGCGCGCTGATGCGGAATTCCAATATACGTATTCCATCCTCAGGGAGCTGATTATTCAATTATACCCGCACACACCTAACCTATTCCCTTTTTCCGGTGACAATCCTTTTCGCATGAAAACAAAAAACACAGTCTTCAGGGAAAACAATGAAATTTAATGTCGAACTCACAGAAGTTCATTGTTCAAAAAAGTTACGAGTTTTTCAAAAGTCCCATTCCCCAGCTCCAAACCCCATTTCAATCCCTGTCCCAATCCCATTTCCAGTTTGTCATTGTGAACTTGAGGAAGAAAAATAGTTCCCGCGTATATTTGTGTAAACAGATCGCGAAACAAATGAAATGTTGCAATCGTAATCAATTGCCCTGAAGGAAATCTTTAATTAAAAATGAAATGATTTTGTGACGGAAAGACGCAAGTATAAATGTGTGAAAAAAAAAAGAAAAAGAAAAAGAGGGAGGACAGCTTGAGAGTCAGAAAAGTGGCACTCTTCATCATCGAAGTCGGGGTTTTTCTTTCAACACAGCCGTAGTCGGAGTTAGATTTAGAGGGCGGGCGGGGGCGGTGTCGGTCGTCTTGAAAAGGAAACACGTCGTCATAAATAATTGGCGAAAGGAAGTTAAACTGTGTTAGATGGAGCATGGAGGGTTGACACAACTATGGGCGTTATTGTGCGTACTATTTATATAAGAAGTCCTTCGTGTCTTCGGCAATGAGACGGAAGAGGGAGGGGGTGTTCATAAAGTGTAGACTTAGCACACATATTTATGTGTTGAGCTGGAAAATATGTGTTCGTAATTTCAGGGAATTTCTTATTTCAATACCTATAAGGCAGAAAAGTTTAAACGGAAACCAGATTCTGATGAGAGGAAGGGGGTGGTTAAAATATGTAGGTTAGGCATAATAATAATGGGGTGAAATTAAAAGGATTTTCAATATTGTGGGTTACATTTTGTGTAGAAGTTAAACATTAACAACTTTTGAGTAATTGTTTAATAGGAAAAATATTTTACAAACGATTAAGTATTTGAAACTATATTTTGATAGAGGGAAAGATAAATTCAAGGGTTTAAAAAAAGAATTTGAAAACTCTTTTCAAGAAGTTTTGAGAGTTTACTATTTCGAGCTTAATGTGTCTTTTGTTTGACAAAAACAAGGGCATTTGCAAGTTGTTACCAACCTAATTTTTGGTGGTGGATTATGTTAAAACTTATTTGTGTTTCTTATTATAAAAAGAAATAACAGCATTTTAATAAAGTTGAACTAAGCTTCGTTATTTTAATTGTATTAGAAGATATCACATATTCTTGTACTTTAGCGAATTAAACGTAAGAAAACCTGTTAAAACTCAAATTAAAAAGACAATAAACCTAGCTCTGAAACTATTTGAAGGTATTTCAGTTTAAATACGATTGGTACTGTAGAATTTCTATGATGTTTGCATTATTTTCAGCCAGTTCATCGTTATTCGAGTTCGTTCAAAAGTGCCCATCACTAGCCCAACGACAGTGATGGGACTGTAGTTAACATTTCAGGCAAACGATTATGTTCTTTGCTTTGGTTGATAACTGAATTTTCCAATAGTATGATTTTGACTTATATAATTTAGTTTTTGTAATGAAATTACATATTTTGTTATGTTTCATTTATAAATATGAATTATAAATCTTAACAAAATAAGACTCGTCGTTTTTCTTTATTTTTTTTTTCATTGTTGTTTTAAAAAAATGTATCTGCTTATATTTTACGGTCACATTTTAAACTTTTCTTTTTCTCTCTTTTCAGGTAAGTGAATTATCTCAAATGAACAAAATAAAATCATAAAATTGTAAGTAGAATATAATTGAAGTTTTCCCAACCTTTCTTCCCCAAATTTATTGACAATGTGAAAATTCTTCTTCAATTTGTTTCAATCTATATTTGAAATTTCCTTTTTGCCCTCTATATTAGTACATATCTCCTTCTTGTATCAACAAAACTAAAAGAAATTAAAAGTGACAGTAGGTATTAAATAAATCTCCCAAAAGTTAAACCGACAGAATATTCAACATCTATTCCACATTTGTACAACAAAACAAATAAGACCGACAAAAAAAAGAAGAAATACCCTAGTAAAAGAGATTATAAGAAAGTCAATTGTACAAGAGTATCTTTCTTCTTGAATATGTATCTGAATTCAGAAACAAATCTCCCCCCCCCCAAAAAAAAAGAAAAACAATCCCACCCACACTCTTCGTCTTCTGTGAATATCAGATAAATAAACAAGACTAAAGCTTAATATAAATTCTCCTTTGCCAAGGATTGACGAAAAATTTTCCTCAAGATTTTCTATATATTAAAGACAGCTCAAGTTAAACTTAAAATGTAGAAACATAGAGAAATACTTATATCCGATTCAAGTCGTTAATCTATCTGCAACATTTCCTCTCCGCCTGCCCTCTTCATTCCTGTATAATCTTTAAGTCCATATAATATGGTTCTCTTTTGGTTAGGCGCATAAGGACCATCTTCAAGTCGAATTTGGTAGACTTTTCGTGTTGTTACATTTAAAGAAGGAGCAAAACAACAACAAAAATGTAATCGTAAATTCTTCCGCCAGCTTGGAGTTGTTAGTGTGAGTTTGCGGATAGGTTTAGGAACTCGTGCCAGAATCAGTTTACGATTTCAATTCCACAACAGGGGACAGGCTAGCACCAGAGTGTGCCAGGAATTGTAGCAGCAATAACCACAGCCACAAGCACACATCCAGGACGAGGACCAGGACCATCGGGACACAGACAGAGCTCATTTGTTGTAACTTCAGTTCGAATTTGTAACTGGCTTCGAATCACATTCAGTAATAAGCCTATTCGTTGTACAAGGTGGGGTAAAATTTATTCACACTCTCGGTGGATGTTTTGATTTTTGACATTTGTAAGTGGAGCGCCATCTTCAGTCTCAACAACAGAAAAGACTTGAGCATTTAGGTAACATTGCAAAGTCTTCACTTCGGGGATTTTGCGTGTGATGCACGAAGAGCTCAAAAGCCACAGGCAGAGTAATTGGGCCGAATTCTTTTTAAGGACGACATCCTTCACAAATATTAAAAATTTGGCTCTTTCGGCATGGCTTTGCAAAGTTTTTTAGTTGTAGCCACGCCCCTCGGCAATTCAATTAGAAACCTTAAGTTGTCGAAATTTCCTTGTATAAAATTCAGTTCCTACCAGCCTTCAAAATTTTATCATATTGCAAGAATTGGAAGTCCTCATTTATATGTTTAGAACAATTATGAAAAAGCGGGTAAATGCCACGCCCCTAAATTTAAAATGTCGAATTTTTACTTTTCCTTTTATCTACCACAAACCCTGCATTTGTATGAAATGTCAAGATTCTACGATATCATAATTTTTATGATCTGTCAGTCAGTTACGGTTTATTTTCGATATTTAAAGTGGAGTATCTCACGAACCACTTGTGCAATCGAGATGAAATTTGATGAAATTTGATGAGATTCTTTTTATCGACTTGCTTAGTAAGTGTCAAAATTCTTAAAATTTCTGACTTAATTGG
Organism: Scaeva pyrastri; assembly: GCA_905146935.1. Classification (NCBI taxonomy): domain Eukaryota; kingdom Metazoa; phylum Arthropoda; class Insecta; order Diptera; family Syrphidae; genus Scaeva; species Scaeva pyrastri. Next base: position 8,031,593 of record LR989929.1, on the reverse strand, counting down.
CTTTGAAGTTGAAGGTTTCTCGAAAAATGGTTGATTTTGTTTATGTGTTAAAACACTCGTTTCAGAAACTTGACAGATGTCACTTTTTCCACATATCATACAAGAATTTTTTAATTTTGCACCACCTTGTGGCAACTCCTACTATTGGCTGTTGGTTATTGTTGTGTCTTGTGTGTTGCTGTTAATGTTACTACATACGACCCCCCTTCCACCCTCCGTTTGAAATAGGACGAAGGGTACTTCATCTTGTGTTCTCTATAGTTTTCCTAATTTCTCCTCGCATCATCAGATCAACAACCTACTAAAGTGCCTCCTAAATTTATCCACATCCGTACTTTACGTTTACAGGGTTGACTTGCGCTCCAGAAATTGTGTGTTACTATGTTATGCCGCCGCTGCCATCATAATAAAATATTGCAGTACTCTGCACAGGATCAAAAGGAACGAGTAAGGGGACTGTGGCTCCGCTCGCTCGCAGTTAGTTGATTTAACTCTTGGTTGAGTTTGTCGACATTAAATTCCATAAGTGCATGAAAAAAAGGACGTCAAGAAAAAAAAAACAAAATTAAATATAGAACAGAACAATATTCTCGAGACATGGCTTTAATGTGACGTTTTAGATAAATTTGAGTTAGGGAACTTGCATGACAATATCTACTTAAACACACACACAAAAGCAAAAAAGTTGTTTGCTGATGTTGGAAATTTAAGCCAGATTGAGGTGAATTGAACCGAAAAATTATATGTGTGGCAATAATGTGTGTTTAATGTTACAGTTCCTGATGTCATAATCCTGATCATAATACTCTATGTGTACTGTCAAGCTTATTTCGGTCCAAATATAAATATACTCTTACTACGAATATGGATGTGTGTGTGTATACATTACAATCTAAGTCTATAAATAGAAATACATATGAACGTATCCTTACCAATCCTTGTGCACATACAAAGTACATAACATAACATAACGTATGTGTATTTAGCATGGTGTATTATCCCCCTTTGTTGTGTACTTAAAGTGACTATTGTTGAATTTAAAGGAAAACAAAATTAAAGAGGCAAACAAATTTGAATAGGACTTCATTCTTGTCCTCATGTGCTCTGCCTACGTACATATTTTCTGTTTAGAACAGATTTTGCATACAATCAAGCTTTAAATCAAACTACATAATGTGGAGAAGATAGGTTTTTACGGTCGATAAAGTCTTATGAAAGTTTTTTATATATGATTGGTGTTTACAATGTGACGGATGTGACACAAAGTATAAATAATATAACCTAGAGTTATTATTTTTATCTATTAAGGAACACACAATGCTGTGAATGCATTTAAGTGATTGTTAATTTTTGACAGGCAAGAACTTCGGTTACTCTACTTTTATTGTGTCAGAAACGTCACATTGGATTGAAAGTAACTTCTATTGTATTTTTTCCATTGCTGTATAGCTAGTGCATCAATAAAACGATCAAACTAACTTTGTATAAAATCGCCAGTAAGGCTGCCATATTTTTTGCTGTCTTCTTTTTAGACAGAAATCAAATTTTTGTCGTTTTCCGAAGAAAATTTTGCTGCGATATCTTTGCAGCAGTAAATAAAACTCAATCTGTCAACTACAAAGTGAATTTTATGTTTTACACAGAGAGTACGATTTTCTTACAAAATTCTTTGAGAGATAATATCTTGATTCTTTGATAAAATTTTAATCTAATCTAATCAAAAGCTATCTAAACAATTAATAAAGTGTAATTATTTTATATGGGAGAAATGAAATTGTCACTAGTTTGGAATTACTGTGGAGTTCCTCAGGGAAGTCATCTTGGTCCGCTTTTATTTTTATTATTTATAAGTTTATTGCTTTGTTGTATTTTGGACTTACATGAGGCAGTTTTTTAAATAACCTCGATTTATATTTCATTAGTAAACTGTAAAAATACTTACAGCCATGCTATAATCATCATATTTAATAAAAAAATTTAAAACAAAAACAACAACTAACCTATTCTTAAAGTTCATAATTTTCATGATTGAAAAAATAAGATATGCATTTAAAAAAAAAAATTCTCATATATATTGTTTCCTCTGGTTCTATGTCTTCATTAAAAATATGCGTGTACGACATAAAGTACCACATCGTGTTAAAAACAATGGTTTAATTATAACTTATCCATTAACTGCAAATATACATATGCACATTTCATTTGAAATACGGATAAAATAAAAAGATTCTAAAAATGATAAATAACTGGTGAACATGTCAATCGCACCATACTGCACTTTGCTTATTGAACTTTGCTTGTAATTATAGCAAAAAGAACTTTATTTTATATATATTTTTTCAAGATAATGAAATTAAAAAGTAATTTAATTGAATCTTGGACTCATATATTAAAAACTCAATAAAAATAAAGTACCCTATAGAAACGATAGTCAGTGAGATGGTGCCTTAAAATGGTATGGGAACTTGTTCACCCAATTTTGTGTTCTTGAATTGTAATTGCTTTAATAAATCCTTTCTTGACAATTTATTACAAAAAGGCTTAATTCTTGGAAGAAATTTATGAAACTGTAACCAAACACACAGAGGACAAATTTACCGACATAGAAAAATAATATTTAAAAATGTACTTAATTTTTGAACAGACCACGGTTATTTTAAGTAAATTGGTATTCACGATAAAGAGAACACGATTAACTTCCCAATTTCCAAAACGTTAAATGTTAATTTACAGTGGTTATCTCCAAACTAATAACAATTGAAATGGTACACCATGGCGTATGCGTACTTTTTTCTTCTTTTCTTTTATTTTAGTTTTTAAATGTATTTTATTATCGGTGATTTTTTTTATCACATTCGCATTTAATCCAAATAGGTCAATAATATTGAATATTTCACATTTATAAAGGCAATCTTAAATTTAAGTTCCGGAAAAATCGATTTTAAATTCAGATTCCTTTTTTTTTTTCTGTCTTGAATTTCGATCAGATTATTGAAATACCTTCCTACACGTATCCTTGTACTTGTCCCAAATCCGTAGAATATCTGAATATATTTTGAGGGTAAAATTCCCGGAATCTGTCAACCTTATTTCATACAATGCTCCCTGATGGAGGAGAATTGATGACAGAATGTTGTTTATTTCACAAACGGAGTTTTCTTTTTTTCTCTCCAAAGATTTTGAAATATTTACTCGATTTGATAAATAACATATTATAATTTACTCACTTTTGATCAAACTGACAGGAAATCGACCATAAAATTTTGAAAATGTTTTACTTACATATTTACCTTCACAGACATCTACATACATAAATGTATAAATGTGCAAGTACTCATACATGATGTATGAGTTGTGTCCATTAATTTTGCTAATCTCATATGCATGCATATGTACATATGTGGTTTAAACCTTTGCCTTTCATAATTGACACACTCATTCGTATGTACATATGTATTCAAATGCCGGTCATCGATGGGACTGTATGTCGGCGCGCAGTAGTGTTTAAATTGCTCTAATTTCATTTATCTGCGGCAGAATTCGAAACTTTAAACAGTAATTTAAATTAGCAACAACAACTTCAAAAAAAAAAAAACAAAATGAAACTTCTGTTCACACTCCAATTCATCACAATTTTATTGACATAACATACTAGTACATACGAACATACATAAATATTGTTGTTTTGTATCATTTCTAATATACAACACATTTTCATACATGGTAACATACATATACAGGGTGGTGCAAAATCAAAATCAATCATCCAATTTTGTTTTTGAAATACTTTTTTACTGCAATATAAAACTAAATACAAATTTCATCTCTATTGAACAAGTAGTTCCTGAGATAGATCACTTCCAAAATGGGAAAAATAGTGACTGACTGGCAGAATTTAAAAAATTATGATATACCAAAACTATGAAACTTCACACAAATGCAGATATTATGGTAAAAAAAGAAACCATTGAAAATTTGCCACTTTAGGTATAGGGGGCGTGGTATCAACCCACTTCAATGAAAATTACTTCTTTCCATAAATGATATTATTTTTGTTCGACACAAAATAGTTGTTGAAATTGAAAATGGCGCTGCCCCATTTGTCTGTTTGGATACTGTCTACACAAATGTCAAATATTGTTGACGTTGGGCGCCATTTACAAATATCATAACATCTCCCTAGAGGCTGAATTATTCTGCCCCACCTTGTAAATGTAAATAATTTTGATACGTACATACTTCAATTGTTACTGATGTTGAGGACAAGTGCATTGCATATCTGCGGGAGCATTAAAAATAAATGGCCTACCCTCATGATGACCAAAATGGTGGAAAGAGCGACCGTGAGAGGAAATACAAAACAAGTGAAACAGAAGATATTCTATCTAATAAACTCAGAGTCGTATAGTTTTAAGTTTAAATTTTAGTTGTTGTCCAGTTTTTTTTTTTTTAAATCTGGACTTATGTGGGATATTTGTATGCATTGAAATTCAATGTGGATGCAGCAAAAATTTAGAAATGCACAGGAACATAATCCAGACAAAAGACCATCACCATCACCACAGTATATCGCTTGCGTTCCGTGACCGTCCGATATTTGTATTAAATTATGGTTTCACAGTTGGCTGCACTGTTTTTGTTGAGAGTGCGTCGGTCGGTTGTTGGTCGTCGTGTTCCACATATCTATTTTTTTTTTTTTTTGCGGAAGTATGAGGAACTTTTGGAGGTTATAGTGGTCGGTCAGGGTGGCGCTGTTGGCGATGTGTTAAGGGCTAGTTCACTGGGGCTCTGGAAAATTCTACTAAATAGTTTTGTAAAAAGTGCATTCCATGCGAATTGTTTCGTTAGTGTGTTGGGGTTTTTTTTCTGAGTGCCTTGTTTTGGTCTTTTTTTTTTGTTAAATAATTTTTGGCAGAATCTGTATGGAGTTGGTATAATTATTTGGCATTGTTAAAAATTTATAAGAGGGGGAGGATCGAGGTAGTCCTACAAAAAATAACAAGTTGAGGTAGGGCAATTTGTGGGTAAATGCAAATAAGTATACATGCATCTTCAGTTATGTGTTTCGTTGTTTTTAAGTTATTTTGTTGTTGAAATATATTCAACGAATTAATAAGTTAATTTAGAGTTTTTTTTTTATTTTGTGGTGGATGCAAGTATGTACATATATGTGTGTGGAAGAGCATAATTAATTGAGTTTTAAGTGCTTATTTGTGGTAGTGGCTGTTATGGATGTTCAATGGGAAGAAGAAATAGGTGCATCTAGATTCTGGATGCATCGAAACACACAAATTTTTCGTGTTTATTTTTCGAAATCGCATTGAATTTTCTGATTTTCTTTTTAATGTGAGAATGTGAGGTCAATTTTTGGACTTCAAGTTTAGATGCTTCTTAATCAGCATGGAAATGGATCTGGGGGACATATTCACCTGGACATTATCCTTCTGCGTTGCTGTATTGCTTTTATAAACGCTCCTTAACGCTCCTTCTCCTGAAGACGAAAAACTCGATAAATGATTACTCTTGCGAAGTCTAGGGTAAGTGTTCCCTCCTCACTCTCGTCTAGTCCAGTGTCCAGTTTAAACTTTTTTAACAATCTTTTCATTTGAAAAAAAAAAAAAAAAATAATTTCTACCTTCTGGTTGTTTGGTAATTTTTTTTTTTTTTGCCCAAGACCAAGACTTTATTGCCTTTTATCAGCGCACCACCTTGAACCTTCTGAATGTTTATCTTTTTGCTGAAAGAACAAATACAGATTAACTTGTGTTTTCTTGTGAGGGGGTAAAATTTATCACGACACCAAAGTTAACCTTAATAAAATTGACACCTTTTTTTTCTCCCGTTCAGTTGTTTTGTTTGTTTGGTTTCACTTTTCCCATTTTTTTTTTATTGGGATGGTTGTTGGCATATAAAATCGTTATCAATTGATTTATTACCAATTTTGACTTTCAGCGAATGGTTGTCATCCTTTAAGCTTCATTTGCCGCCACCGAACATATTTTATTTAATGTATTAAATGCGATTAATAAACCAATAATAACAACAACGAACAACCATTTCCATTGAATCCGAAACACGTGTCAGAACATTAATCTTTCTATTATTTTTATATGTCTAAATATATTTGATTCATTGTGTTTAACTTCCCTTCGCCTCTTATAAGAGTTTATCAAAATTATGGGTAAACAAAAAAGTACGAGTACTGTCCCGGTCAACACTTCAATGAAAGCCGAAACTTAAGCACTACATTTAATTAAGCTTAGAAATGTTGTCTTCTTTTTTTTTGTCTATTAAGACGAAAAAATTCCAAACTAAAATCCTTTTCCTTTATAATTTTGTGTCCTTTGATGATCTTCTTTTTTTTTTCTCAAGTGTTTCACGTAAATCGTCCTTCTTTGGGAAAATCTGTTGAAATAGATTTTTTTTTATTTTATTTTTCTCTGAAACTTTGTTTTTTCTCTCTTTTTTGTGTTCTTGAAAGTCGTCGTTGAAGGAAAATCGTATTATTTTACACTCCGTTACAACTGATTTGGGCTAATGGAAATATTTTTTTTTTAATAGAAAAAAAAAACACATATTTTACGAAGTACTGAATTTTTTGAAAATAAAAGTAGGTTTTTTTATTTCTGATTTTATTCAAAATTTTCTTAAGTTGTGTTGCTTATTTTTCAATAAATTTGTACTTCATACCACATAAAAATGAATTGACACAATCTATCTAGCTTTGGAAGAGTCAATTATTATATTATAAATGTGAAAGTTTGGATGTATGGATGTTTTCTGCTAAACAGCACCAGAACGACTGAACGGATTTGAATGAAATTTGACACAGATATGTATATGCACATATTATAAATAAACAGACTTTTGACTCAACTCAAAAACAACTATTAATATGTGTCAATCACTACGAGCCGCTAGTATCAAATATTTAATCATTTTTTTTTTTAATTGTGGCATCAATCGAATGACGCAAACTCTAAACATTCATCACGTTAATTTCAGCAACAAATAGTTCAAAAAAAAAATTGTATAAATAATTCGAATGTCTGTGTCATCTTGTCTGTAGAATTACTTCCTGTCATTGTTTTCTTCTTTTTTTTTCAACACTTCTCGAACAAATGGCTGGAAGAATCAACTTCCCAGTTGTTCCTAGATGAACTATAAATAATTAAATAATTAAGTTTGATTAAAAATTTGACAATACAAAGTTAAAAAAAAAACTCAGTATGGTAAGCTGTCATATAAAGTAATAATGAACATATGTTGGAAAAAGTGTTTGAAAGTGGAAAATAATTAATAGAAAGCAATGCATTTCTTTGTTTTCGAAATAGGGTGTTTTTAGAAGTGTGATTTTGTTGTAGAAATAAAACACATATACATAATTTAATGTTATGGCCAAGAATTTAGCCTTATTATAAAGATAAGGGTTTGCCATTAAGTTTTAAAAATGATTTTTGGAAAGTCCGGTTGGTTCAAATAAATTTCAGCAGAGAGGGCCAATTTTCGACCACATCTATATGTCAAGCAATAACCCGCTGAATATTTCCTCCCAAGGCTTCAATCGTCTCGGGCTTATCTGCGTAGACAATTGACTTTACATAACCCAAAAAAAAAAATAGTCCAGCGGTGTTAAATCACACGATCTCGAAGGCCACAGGCCAAATCAACTTTGTGAAAATCGGGATCGGTGGCCATCTCGTTTTGTGCCCATTCCCCGAACGTGTGTAGCACGAGTTGGATTTTGTAAGCCCTCAAACCAAGATCCTTTCGCAAAATCTTCCAAAAAAGTGAATGGGCACAGCTTCATTAGTGTCTTCTCTGATACTCTGCTTCACAACAGCAAGCGTCTTCGGTGCGCGTCTACGGCGGCGGCGACAGGGTCTCTGAGGATGTGCATTATCCACTAGAGTAAATGTGGTGCGAAACCGATCCATGATTACTCGAATTACCGAGCTCCATGTTACCTGGACTGGTTATTATATTTTTTTAAGCTGAATTCAGTCAAAATGTTTTCTACTTAGTTTCCTTAATTTTGTGTCAAAAACAAAACCCTCCTTAGGGTCCTTATTTTTTTCTTTAGGATCAAAAAAACAAACGAACATTTTTGAAATTATTACCCAAGTGTGTCAGAATGAAGTATGTACTTTATAAACTGAACAATTCAAACGAACTTAAGACAGATTCCCTTCCTTCACAAAAGTAGAGAGAGAGAGAGAAAGAGAGAGAATCCTTCGGGTTCCCGGAATCATCATTGTTAAAGAAGGAATTCGTCTGATGTAAATGGTTTTTGTTTTTGTTGTTGTTTTCTTATTTTCTTTGTATGTTGATAGGCAAATAGTTTTAACTTTTAAACCACAAACAAGCTCACATATGCATCTTCTTTGTATGCATGTATTATATGTACATATGTAGATGAGGAAGGAAGAACTTTTAAATGATTATACACAACCACATGGGATGCAGTCATCCAACTGAACATCGAACATCATCCGTATATGTCAATTGTGTACATTTGTTTCTTCTCAAGTTGCAAATACGAGAGTATTGTATAGTGTACACTACCACACATGTATATCTATACTCACTTTTATATGTTGTTTGCATGTATGTTGAGAATAAAAAGGCAACATCAAAGTTGTTGCGGTCAGGATCAGGATATACGAATGAGTCCCATATGACTTGAAAGTTGGTGTTGCCGTTATGTTGCACTATTCTTTGTATCGAAGAGTTTAATATACGGAAAACTTAATTATATTTAGGTATGCATAAGATATACAAAGTTTTCTTTGTTGCTGATGGAAGTTCGCCATTTCCGGTTTGTTGTTGGGTTTTTTTTTTTTTTTTTTTTGATTTGAAAAGAAAAATTTTACCTAGTCAAATTGTTTAACTCGATTCTAACTCGAGTTAGAGGCAGAAACACAATTGTGCATATTTTATTGGCCATGGCGATACAATTTAGAATTCCTTTGAACATTGGCTAACATTTTTACTAAAAACAATTGAATTTTGTGTGGTTGAAAAGTTCATGGCTCATGAGCCTCTTGAGGTTTCATAAAGGTGTTCAAGAAACTAACGATTGGCAACTTGAAAAGATAAACGTTTAAACTTCCAAAATTATTGCACAAAATCGTTTTTAGTAAATATTATTATCTGTGTTTTATTCACTGCTGGGTAGCCAGCACAGCAGAATATTCCTCGGAAAACAACAGCAAAAATAATGGTAGCTCTGCTGGCGATTTATGTGACGTGAGTTTGATCCTTTTATTCACTTGAATGCTGCTAGCTATACAGCAGTGAATAAAACACAACTATTGTATGTTTCAATTTTTCTTTAAGCTTAACGTCAAATAACTGACATTTCTGACGAATGGATGTTTTAATATAGTTGCAAGTGTTAAAGTTTTGTCTTTTGATGAATTTGATGTTCGAAGGTATTTTTTGATAGTTTATAAAAAAAAATCGAATATTTGTTTATAATTTAACTTGACACTAAAATTGTTGAAATACATATCATACCCTATTGTATCAGGTTGTAAATATGTATGTACATATATTATATTGAAGTCAAATTAAATTCGTGCGAAATAATAATATGCATTAATAATACAATGTAGTTAAAACTCCATACCCGCAAAATATTACACTTACGAGTATGTATTTTCATCTTCCGCAAATATTTTGTATTTCATTCCAAATAAATCAAATTATAATTTTAATTTTAATAACACATGCACAATGATTACTTTTTGTTAAATTTACATTTTTATTGCAACAATTTTTGTTTTGTTTTTTTTTTTTTTTTAATTTTATTTTCAACGTAAACTATGAAAATGAAAATTGCTAATTTTGTAAAGAATGTATTTTTTGATTGAAAATAAAATAACATCGTCATCGACTCGAAACACAAAGTAATAAACCAAACCAAACCAAAATTTCCATATTTTTTCAAAAAATAAAAAAATCGAAAGACAAAAAAAAAACGCAAACAAACCACTCAGAAATATGAAATGTATTTTTTACTTTTACAATTTGCATATGTTTACGATGCAACAGACTACGACGACAAAGTCATCGGTGAACAGACGAATCGGACGTCAGGACCTATGACGAAACGTTATGGTCAATAAATTTCACACTCTCCGCACGATGAAACCACATAAATCCCCTTTTACAAATTTTCGAACCCACTATCATCATCATAGCCATCCTCACCTCAGTCCTTGATACAAAGGTGGGAACGTGAATGATAAAAATCCTGGCCGAAATCGATCAGAGGAATGAACGTGGCGTGTTGGTTGGTACCTTCTCATATCGTCACGAACGACACGGATGGACTGGACATTGAGAACTCCATCACAAAGTTTTGCCTTTGTTGCGGCCAAATCTAATAAGCATTGCAATTTGAATTTTCATACTTCAAAAGTGAACTCAACATAATAATATCTGTGTTGCTCTCGATAATAGATACCTACACCTCCTCGTTCCTGTCCTTATTGAATGCCATGTCTCACCATCTCCTTTGACATCATCGTCATCGCCACCATCATTGCCACCGCCACACCAACACCACCATCGCAACCTGTGAGATACGAGTGTATCTGAATTTGGAACTGCGACACTTTGTTGAAATATTAAGCTTGGATGTTTGAAATCTAATATGCGTTTAATTCAACGGAACGGTACCTCTTCCAGCCATCAGGGACATATGATCCGATTAAATCACACAATGCCAAAGGACACTTGTGCCATGAATTGCACAATGCACATACGAGTATCTTGATGGGTGCTGGTGAGGGACGGATGACGGATGTTGAACGAAAATATAGACGAACACTCATCAGAATCAGGATGTCTTCAAGTGGACCCATCAACCAAAGACTACTCTTATTAGCTGGGTTTTGCATAACTAGACCACGTATGTATGAGAGGAGTCAACTGCGACAGGACGCGACAATGACGGTTGAATTGCCAATAATAGAGTTCTTCGTTGGATGCTTGAACATTGGTGGTGATATCCATGTCCCCTTCCATTTTGAGTTCTCCAAAAATAGTTACAAGTTAGTTTGGAATTTTCTACCTTCCATCATCAGACGACTACTATTTTTGTGGTTGCTTTTATTTTAAACATTTATTTTCGAAAAACAACCACAAATAAAAAACAAAAAATAAAGAACAACAAAACAAAAGGGTTGTTTCCTTCCTTTGAACATGGCCAACCCTGATGGATAAGAAAGGAAATCCTTTTTGCATAACATTTTTTTTAAATTGAAAGACAAAAAAAAAAACAAACGAAGTTGAACCTTAGAATTTTTACGACAAAACCTTACAATGTATGGATTAAAAATAGAAAACAACTTTGTAAGACAAAAGTCAATAATGCGTGTTTGGTATCGAATAACGGTCGTGTTTTGTTCCTTGGGATTAGAATTGTTTAAATGTTATGGTGATGGACATGTGAAACTTCTTAGCCATCATGTGCTATAATAAAAGTGTTAGAGGTGTTAATTTTGTTTTTCTTTCTTGATTCTTTTCAATCTTATATTTAATTTAAACCAGACTGTGATGGATTACGTCATGGAATTGGTAAGGTGTCGATTTTCAAATAATAAGCTTCTTAAACTTTGCCATAAAATGTTGTGATGCGAAATCAAATCGGAAGTGTACTCAGAGGTAAAAATAAAAATGTTACACTTGTCACATTTGACTTTTCGCACTGTAGCATTTTTACTTTTTTCTGATTTTGAATTTTCGCAACTGTGCACATTTGCACATTTGCAACTTTGCATTTTTTTTTTAATGTTACTTTAGTCCTTTTGTACTTTTTCCTTTTTTGAACTTTTCGTTTTTGTAATTTTGCAACTTTGCAATTTTGCATTTTAGTAATTTTTTCGTTTGTATTGCACTTTGACATTGCTAAATTTTTTTCGTCTTGGCAATTTTATACTGGTTCACTTTTTTCTTTATAGAACTTATGTTTCGCATTACGTTCTGTTAAAGTGTAAAATTTTACTGTTGGTCTCCACTGTTTGCATTGTTTTGTCCTTTGCAATATTTAAATTCTTAGTTATCGCAATTTTGGTATCTTATACTTTTATACCTATACTTTTGAAAGTTCGCAATCTCGCAGTTTTGTGCTTTTCTGATTTTTCAATTTTGCACTTTTGTTTTTTGCAACTTTGTCCTGTTGTTCTTTTTTAGAGTGCTACATTCTTGCACTTTTGAACTTTGCAAGTTTAAGATTTATCGTACTTTTGTGCTTTCGCAATTTTGCAGTTTCGTATTTTTGTATTTTTATAAGATCCTTGTTTTAATAAAATATATTCAAGATAAATTTAATCCTAGAACAATATTTAGAGTGCTATATATTGCCCTGTGCTTATTTTCATATATTTTTTTTCTTCATGTTTTCCTGTTTGTTATGTAAAATACATTCATATAAAAACTCGCCACTGTATAAGGTTAGAAAAATCATTTTCGAATGTGGTTAGAATTCTAGGGTTAAATCAATAAAAAAAAATGATAACTTTCATGTTAATATTAATTTTTATTTAGAAACTTAAAATTCAGTTCTCAGAACCATCATCGACCAAACAAACTCCTATGACATTGATGAACATCCCTTAGCAAACTCTGAACCACCCCACGTAATGAGGGCAAATCAGGGTAAAAAATGCCTCTAGGTTAAAAAAGTGCGAATAGAATTTTAGTCAACATCCGAAATGGGATCAGGATCAAGGGAATACATACCTAGCGTTAACATCATCACAGGATTTATCTGCACATTTTACAAATCAAATAAACTCTAAAAATATACATAAACTTAAATTAAAAAAAAAAATAAAATATCCCTTAGGGTGTTTTAAGTCAACGTTCGTTGCTATTTCTAGTTTAAGTTCGTACCCTTCCGTCAAATCTATTATTAATAGGATTCTTTGGTTAACAACATAAAAAGGTCACACACCAAAAAACGAAGAAAAAAACAGGAAATAATTATAAAGACTATTAATGTTAAGATTTATGGAAGCAAATTGTTGTTTCGTTTAACCCTTTTAATTACATTCTAACCACTGACTATACTACTACTCTACTAATGTCTGCCTACTGACTCTGTCGCACCCCTGTTGTGAAAATTCACAGTGAGTGTGGTGATTTTGAAATTAAATTTTGTATCAAAATAAATACAAAAATAATCAGAAGGGTTGATGTTTCATTAATGTTTTCTGGATTTTCTCAACCTTTTTGAAGTTAAATGATTAATTTTAAGTTTTGAACAGTTTAACAAACTACTCTTTAAATTCTAGAAAAAAAAATTTTTATGGAAAACATAGATTTCGGCACAAGCACATTTCAAATGGAACAGACCTAGTGTCAAAATATTATTCGTGAGCTGATTTTCACTTGAAGCATTACAATATAATAGAAAAAATTATTAATTTATATTTATTAAACATTTGAATATCCTGTTGGAGCAAACGAACAGAAAAAAGCTAAAAAACTTAAGTGTCAACCGAATAAATGCTTTCCCGTTTGACAAAATCAATTAATACATCGTTGGTAATCAGAATCACAATGTAAACCCTTGACAGACAGTTTGTTCTTCTACTTACATACATAGTATCGATTTAAGTGGGTTTCATGTATTTTGATTGTTGATTATCGCCCCTAGGGGGCACTTGACACTCAGCAGGCTTCCTCTTTGTTAGCTCAGAGCACACGTCAAAGCCACATGAGTTCAATAAACTTGTAATTGTTGAATGTTCCTTGAAATTGGTGGAAACAAATCTTTGGTAAATAATAATGAAATTCTGGAACTTAAGAATTTTTTGATAGCTAACTTTTTTTGTTGGTACTTGCTGTTCTTTAAAGTGACTTTTGTGAACTGTCATGTTTAAAGAAGGGTTGCTTGATTATTGTTTTTGGTAAAAAATGTTAATTATCGATGAATAAGCATTTTTGACAGTCTGATACATCTGTGGATGTCAGATTTATAGATATTGTAAAGAAAAGGGCCTAGTACTGACCCCTGTGGGACACCATGATTGAGACATCTTAGACAGTTGGACGGAAAGTTATTGATTTATACAAAATTTTGAAATATTTTCTCATGAAAATCTGACACAATCCATCATGTCAAACTAAGTCGAAAGCCTTTACGCTTGGTTAATTTTCTAATTGGCTAATTTGTTAATTTTTCTTTTTCTATTTCCCAGAACCAAAACTTTCTTTTCCATAAAATTTATTCCATGTAACAATTTTTTGATAGAAATTAGCTTCTCATAAATTAATTTCATTCCCATCAAAAACTCAACCAAGTGATATAAAATTTTTCACCGAAATCCTCAAATAAGAGGAAAATAAGTCCTTAACAAATTATCCGCTCAATACCGAGACCAAGTATACGAGTTACGAGTCAAGTTAATTTACCTCAATCTCCCCAGCAACTAATTAAATTATTAAATGCAAACCAACTTACAAAACTACACGAGTCCAGAATATCTTCAGAACTATTGGTCCTTAGAAAACTCTATAACTCCAACAAATTTCATACATTCATTGTTTCGACAACAAACGGATGTAGATGGAAAGGATATAAAGATCTTCCAGCATTGCAGCTGATGGCTTGCACCACCATCATCGTGCTACCAAAAATTTCCAAAATTTAATCTAATCTCCTGGTCGTGGCTGGGTGTTGTTCTCCGTCCGTATTCTGACATGAGGGGGAAATTTTATTAGAAAAGTATCTTTTGCATTTCCAAAACATTTGTCTTTATTAATTTTATTATCGACAGACTATATAATAATTTCTTGCAGACATGTTCACCGATGCTTTCTGTTTCGAATGTGAAACGTCTTTTGCAAACAAAACTAAACAATTCCAGATGTAGTCAAAAATAAAAACAAGAAACTTTTATTCGCAGGAAAATTTCAACGAATAAATAAAGGACATTCCACCCACCGACCGAGACCGGTGGAAACTCGGAAGAAATTCGGGTGTCCTTGAGTGTGTGTGTGTGTGTTTTTAATGAAATTACCATCCGTGTTCTAAGTTCGAGTTTATCCATATCCATTGAGTTCCAGTGCAATTCGGTGTTTATGCCAAAAATAGTTTTATCCTTCGCACAATATTCCCAAACATAAACATTTGCCTCAATTTACACCCGAAAGTATTATTTGCAACATCTCAGATAAATGTATCTTTCCGATGAATGCACCTTGAGAATATCACAGACGTAAATATCTTTCCTTGGAACCATCAGGAACACATCAACACGAGTATACACACACAAAGCACAGAGTTTTGTTCATGGCTCAGACGTGTCTTACATCCTGATGATGGAATCGCTTCGAATTTCATCATCACATCCAACTACGAGGTATGGCAATGGCTGTGTGGTGGGAATATCCTTGAATGCATTCCTGGAAATCTCCTTTTTTGTATTTATCCAGTATGTTTCAATGTGAACAGGTTTAGAAATGCATGCATAGGTGTGTGAGTGGTGTGGTGGTACCTGTAATCGGTGTTGTCACTCAATTCTGTCGAATCTCAAATATTTCACCTTTGCCCGAATACCGTCCGTTCATCGTCGTCTTCCTCGTCGTCGTTGGTGGAATCCTTAATTCTGTATAAATTTAAGTACTCCATCACTGCACATCACACTTCGGTTCGTATCAGCAAAGTCCATTCGTCTTAAGTCCCAATTGAATAATAAATGAAAGGAAAATAAGTTTTTTTTTCTTCTTCTTCTTCTTCCGGTTTTGGGTTTTGTTCTAAAACAACAACACACACATACATGCACTGAAATCCTTTGGAGAGGTCCTTTTTTTTGTTGGGCGAGGAGCAATTTATTCAAAGTTTCATTGAAGTGCTTCCGCGTGTGATGTTTTTGGGACAAACAGAGGCCACAAGTAGACGGACACAAAAGTTTAACGAATTCCTTAATTTCGGCTACTTAAGCTGTAGTAAGGGCGTAGTATTCACCTCTCTCTCCTACATCTCTATTTTGTATACGGTTACCAACCACCACTTTGATTTTTTTACTTTATGAATTTTTTGTTAAGTTTATGAATTTTTTTTGTTAAGTTTATGAACTTTTTGTTAAGTTTAGGAATATTTATGATTTTTTGTGTTGCTTTTTTATAAATTTTTTGTTGAGCTTCCAAAGAAAAAAATAAGAATGCTTTTTCCGATTTCTAACAAGAGTTGTTTTTGGGAAACCAAAGTGTAGACGAAGTGGGCGTGGCAGTCAAATAAAAGATTTTAAACATCGTTCAAGCTGTCAAACTCCGACACGATTCGATTTATGCATTTGTTTAAATTTCTGTCAAAAGATGGCAATCATTATTTCCTTTCCTGTCATTCTCAGGAAGAAAACGAAGAAAACTATGAAACGAATAAAAAAGACGAACCATGAGGATAGTGACAAAGAGTACGTATGAAAATACATAGAAAGACAATAGACGGATGGAAAAGTTGAAATTCTTATCAAAGTACCAACTATCCTTTCAAGCCGTTTATGTATACTCTCTTATATCCTCATTCAGCTGTTCGTCCTTTCGCTTCGCTTCTTATTCTATTCCACATTATTTATACAATTGCCCTAATCCCGTAAAAGAAGACGAAATTTTCATTTCAAGTTTTCTGGTTGTATGCGGTATGCCATTTCGAAGCAAATATAGGACGCACAAAAGCGGAATTCCCACACACAAGAAACGAAAAAAAAAAATTAAAAAAATCCTGGAAAAAAAGGAAGAAAGATGAAAGTAAAGTTTTTTTTTTTACATTTTTCTATGTTATATGTAAATATGTATATAAAAAGGAGTGTGTGTTTGCAAGACTTGTGTGGCAAAAGTTAATATTGAAAAAAGCTTTGACAGTCTCTTTTCAATAGAAGAAAAAAAAATAAAAAAAGGGAAGGGAAGAAAATCGTAGTGTAATCAAAAATCCACAAAATGTGTTCATTTTTTTCTGGTTTCGTCGCAATGTAAATACAAGGAACAGAAGTTGCAGAATATATGGGTTTCAATTTGAAATTGATTTAAAATTAGTTTCGTTACGTCTTTAAAGCCTTTTAAAGGATTCTAGATGATAAGAGGCCATAGAATATATGACAAGAAGATCCATTCGGAGTATATTTTTATTTGGTATCTTAGGATTCTAACAATTTCCCTCCTTGAAATTGAATATAATATATTACTTATTACTGTGCTAGCAATACATTACCAATAAAACACGGCTATATGAATCGCTTTTGACACCTTAGATTAATTTTTGGAAATATGGGATTTAAGGACTAACATAGTTTCATAACTCAAACAAACAAGAGAGAATTTTCCAAGGACTGGAAGTTATTTTCACCGTTTATAAGTTCTTTTTCGTTTTTTTTTTGTTTTAGAAAAGTTTGAAAATTTTCCGTAATCTGATACAGAAATTATAACATAGTCGTCGTTGTTAGGAATAATATAGTTGATGCTTAGATGCATGCTTGCCAGAGGATTACAATACACATGCAAGGAAGATTTCGTCCTGTCCCAAGCCGATATGTGCTTTACTGTCTCTATCTGTACACACAAACATAAATGTCCACACATAGATATTGTCATAGAAGTAAGTGAATGTATTTTATGACATTAGATGCACACACTATGCCAAATATGTGTTTTATAGAAACATGAATAACGGCCAAACCATGGGCCATATAAAGTTGTAAGTCATGCCATGACCATGCATGTATTGTTTTTTCTTGTTTTTCTAGGTTATACATACATATGTACCTATGTATGTTTATAAGGATGGAAGTCCTACATACACTGACACAAGCTTTAAAATAACTTCATTTATTTTACTTTTACAAAAGAGGAAAAACAACAGACATTTTTTTTTTTTTTACAAAACTCCTCCCAACTTAAACTACAACAACAACAACAATTTTAAGGAAATTGAAATTTTGCAAGTGAATTCCTTAGCTCAACTTTTTGTTTCGTTCTTCTTTTTTTTTTTTTTGTTTATTTACTTAAAAAAAGAAAAAAAATAGGAAAAGGAATCTCCTCCTTTTCTGTGTTGTTGAGAGATGCTAAACATTTAATTTATAAATTTAGTGAAATAAAAAAAAAAATAACAAGATAAAAACTTTTTGAAGCTTAAATTGAAATAACAAAAAATGTGAAATATTTTTTATTTTAAAGGTTATTATATTTTTTTTTTTTTTGCATTGCGTCCATCTATAGTCTACACCTTCCTCATGCCGCGCCGATTGCATGATTTATGTGATGATAATGTTTGTTGAAAAAAAAAGTTATTTTTTATCTTTTTTCAAAGGATATCATTTTACCTAGTGCATATAAAGTTAGTAAAAAAAAAATGGAATAAAATATAGAAACACACTAAAAGCATACATACATGCATCATTTTTATTTCCGGTTCAGAAAATTCTGCTGCATGCAGTGACTGCACACACAAAAAAAAAATGCAAAATGCACTTGTGTGACCATTTTTTTGATGACACATTTTATTCTATGTTTTTTATTTTCAGAAATGGGTGGGGGAAGGGGGTTTGCAAGGACAAGACCTGGGTGGATGGAAGAGTAGCAAGTAACAGTTAAAGTTTAAAGGTTTCTTCTCAAAATTAAAAATTTTTTATCGAAAAAAAAATGATTGCACTTGAGACTCTTCTAAATCTTATGTTTGGTGGGAAAAAATTAAAAAATTGATTGGTTTTGAAATTTGTTCGATTTATTTGTTTTTCAATCCAAAAAATTGCAATTTTGATTGTTTTGGTAGAATTAAACGATTTAAGTTTTGAATTTTTAGGAAATTTTGTCACAGAATGCAGTTTTTTACTGGAACTTTGTATTTTGAATTAAACAATTCTTTGGTATTGCAAAGATTGCAATCATTTTTGGGGAATCAATTGATTGCAATGTCAAATCTTGAAGCTTTCATTTGAAATCACTTTGCATTGATTCCATTTTTTATCGTAAAAGATGACAAGCTTTTGCAAACCGTGTCTATTTACACCCATGTAAACTATTGAAAAAGAATTCATTCACAAAAGATTACATTCCTCTAACTATATATTTACTTGCAAGAATGTTCTGAATCTGAAATAAGTATAATTTAGATCCGAAACCCGAAATATTCTGGCAAAGTAACCTTTAATTTCTGACAGCTAAAGGTCAATGTCAATGCTGCTGTGTAACTCTTGCTATAAGCTGACATTTTTGTCAATGGAGAAATAGGTTGAAATTTGTCATTGAACAAAATTCAAACTTTAACATTTGTCACCCAATTCTAATTTTCATAAAGCAACTGAAGAAGTTTGAGATGTTTTTTCATAATGATATGTCAATTTAAATAAAATGATACAACATCTATTAGGAAATCTGTCGAAAAAACAAAAAATTTATCGATTTTAAGTGTGTTTTCTTCTAGCGATATCGATTTTTTTTTTAATTAATATTACCATGTTTCTGCCGCATATTAATTGTACCATTCCTAATGTCACTTATGTAAATCAAGAAACAAAACCGACCTGATGACACCACCCACTGGCAATCTTATGTTTTGTATATCAATCTGACACAAATTCTGTATGTTGACAAAGCAGATTACCTAAAAATCAGCAACTTTTGCTTCTAACAGAAAATCTGATGCAAGTCAGACTCCAACTCCAACAATTCCCTCGAAAGTCTTGGCTACGTCCACAAAGTTTTTGTTTTGGAATAAATTTATTTTTAAAGTATTTAAAATAAACCCCCATTTAAGAAGTACAAGAAAGAAACAAAAAAAGGGAATTTGGCTCAAGTCATTTTGTCAACTCATAGACATATACCAAGACCATTCACATGCATATAGTTCCTGGCCAAGCTATTTTGCTACAAGGTATCATTTTTGCATATATAAATCTGTCTTAATCCTTTTTTAACAAGTGTCTTGCACAACGAAAAAATATATCAAGTTGCCAATAAGCTAATTTAAGAATTACCACCTTTTCTTCTTAAGCCTTTGAACCCCCCCTTACTCCACTACTGTCCACCTCGTGTCGTATAGTCGATTAACAAGAGGGCTTATTGGAACTGCATACATTTTGTTTAATGGCCTTTTGGGCTTGTCTGCTGATGATGAGTTGTCAGCCAAGTCAGACAGTCAAATAAAATATGTTTAATGTTTTTCTCGTATTGCTTCCATAATTTCCTGGACAAATGCAGGACTCCCACTAATATGATGGTACGTTGCGTGATCCTTAAGTACTTGTATATGAGGAAAAGGAGTTGGGAAGGAAAATCTAAGAATACACACGTTTATGTCCAGAGTCCTTAAGGAGAGAACAATTGTATACATGATGGAATCAAGCAAATTGGCATGTTTTGAGTACTCAACATTCTCATACTCACAAATTCAGCAAGGATCTGAGCTTACGTCGTCGGTCGTCGTCGAAGGATATAACAAAACTCATTCATTTTATTATTGAAACATCAAATTCAAACCATAAAATGGTAAACCATCAAGGATCCAGACTTTTAAATGTTTTTTATTCCTTCATCCTTCACAAGGATATACTATATGTTTGTATATGTATCAGGAAAACATCGGACTTCATAGTTGCACCAAAAGAATAAACCGTTCGTCGTCGTTAAACCACACGTCAATAAAAAAGGATAATAAAAAAAACCAAAAAGAGAAAAACTAGAAAAGAAACGCATTCATATTTGAATGCATGGAAAAGTAATAAAAAATATCCCGAAGGTTAGTTTTTCCGTCATTGTTGTTTTCAATTTTTTTACTATTTTTTTTTTTTTTTTTATTCATCTGAACACGATTTGAAAATTTCTTTGTTTAAATGAAAACTCGTAAAGGAAACAAATTTAATCAAAAATTTTCGTTGTTGTTTTTTTAGTATGAGAGTGTGTGTGTGTGTGAGTGCGCCTGGATGCATTGTTGAACGTGCGTCTGGTTCTGTGTGTGTCTGGTTCATAATCAATTTGTTTTTTTTCTTCTTTTGGTTTTTTAAGTTTTATTTTGACATATTTTTCCAAGTCAATTTATTACACTTTTGTGTGTGTTTTTTCCCTCCTCCTTTAATTTATATCGAAAAGGGGGCGGGCGCAAGGGGACTCTGTATGTGGGTATTTGACAAGCGTCACGGTCAGTTTCGTAATTTTTGTTTTGTTAGTGTATTACTATTTTATTATATCATTGTACGGGTGGGCCATTACTCATACTAATGAGTCACGTCATGCTAGAGAAACGCGTGAAGATTAAGGTGATTTGTCCGAAGTCCTTGAAGGAATAAATTTAGTTTTTTTTTTTTGTTTTTTTTTTTGGTGTCAGGATTCGTGGTCTTATTTATTTATGGGAAATAATAAATGATGGTTAAAATATAAAAGACAAATTATACCAATTTAAAATTGAATTTTTGTTTTTTCTACGAAAGATATTAAGTATGGATATTAATCAATTATTTTTTTTTATTAATTTTATAAGGGGTTTTTAGGTACGTGTAGATTGTTGGTAAGGACGGCTATGTCTACATCTAGAACTAGAATCTTAACGACTAGATTAATTCGAATAGTGCTGTGTTTTGGAGATGCTCCCTAAGTCAAATATTTGTGTTAGGTCATTCTAACGTAAGTTCGTTGAAGGATGTTAAGCAAGAAATAAAAAAAAATATATTAGGTGTTCAAGTTCAATATTCTATTGATTTTTACAACTGAATCTTTAATAACACGATTTGTACCAGATTTTTTAAAAATGGGAGTCTTTATTTAATGCAATAGTACAATTACCAAAAAAAACTTTATTCACTTTAAATTCACTCCTAATTTTACTTCCAAAACTGGCACATCTGATGAACATATGTAGGTACGTGAAAAGTATGTTATACTCGAAGATTAAGATGTAAGTCGAAAAATGCATGAAAATGTAGATCGAGTTGAAATTTTCAATACCTTATAAAATTGCTCATTCCAGAAATTCATTGTATTATTTACAATCTCTAACATGTATAAGAACTAGAGAACCGGGCGAACTTTGTCCCGCCCTAATTGAGTTCTAAAAGCACGTATGGCGATCTGTCAATCCGATAAAAATTTTGTATTGAGTTGAAGTTCTACTTTTCCTTGGCATTTTAAGACCAGTCAATTTTTGGCAATGACAAACTGATAATAAAAGATTTTAATAATTGTATAATGGTGACAGAATGACAGGCAACTTTATAACTTTTCATTAACTTAAATTTGACAACCAAATGACAATCAATCAATTCTTCGCCATTTTAAAATATTTTCTCGCTTTTTAAATTTTCCCTGCACTACGACAAACATTTCAAAACCAAAATCAGCGAAATCGGCTAAGTCGTTCTCGAGATTTTGTGAGACAAACTAACAGTTATTGGATTATTATGAATAGAGACGATTGTTGTACCGCCTTAAGGTATAGTGATGTATAAATTACAAAATATCAACTATCGTATAATGTTTTGTAGCTTTTAGGAGTAACTGAAGTATGGAATAAACAGCAGTCCAGAATTCTCTTGAATTACTCAATCTATACAAAAATCGCATCAAAATCCGTTTCGTAGTTTTAAAGATCTAAGCATACATAGGGACAGACAGACACACTGGAAGCGTCTTTGTTTTATACAATGTAGTGAAAGTGAATCACAAACTATGAAAATAAGTTGCCTGCAACTTTATAATATGTCAATATTTTCTTCAAATTTTACTATATAATTATTTATTATAGCCATTTATTCAGAGAGTTAAAACTCCTTTAATTCAATGAAAATATATATACTCGTATGTAAGTAGAAACAAGTCAACTTAAAATTGCAATAACACTAAGTTTCAATTCCGGGAAATTGATTTAAGTTGCCTAATGGTTAATTATGAGCAACTTATTTTGTTCAACGCCATTGTTCAGTAATTGCTGGTTTCCTGATTAAAACTGTCTTATTTCAAGGACGTTTATAGAACGCGTAAACTTTGTATTGCAGCTGGAGTATAAAAATGAATATCAATGAACACACTTTCGAGCCTGGCAACATCTGATTATTTTTTGCACCACTTTACAGCCTCCTACATTTCAAAATCAGAAACTCTTTAGTAAAATGATTTTTCTGACTTCTAGCTTATTTTTGTTCTCTAATCCGCAGCTCATCACTAAGTAGAATGGCTTGAATGTCACAGTTGCGCTCGTAGAATGTGATAAATGTCTATAAAAACTCCCCGAAGGTCAAAAAATTATTCTATTCAAGTGAACACATATCAAAAATCCCATAGTCATCACTAAAAAAGGTCCAACAGTCGTCGTCTTAAGTTTTATGAAACTGCCTTGAAACTTGATACTGTCACAATGAAATTTTCATTGACCAATAAAAAATTCAAAGGTCTTGATTTTAAATAAGGCCGTTTTCTTTTGTTATATAAGACCAAATACACCCCAACCCTTAATCATATTGTCAACTTCTTTACTTAAATCCACATTAAAGAATAGAAATCCCAAAAGTCATAATCATAAACCAACCGAACCGTCTTGAGCGACTCATCTGTCAAACTTCAATCCAAATTCAAATATTTCTTTTATATTTTGTACTCCCTTCATTTTTATTGAAATAAAAAACGCAAATTCATAAATAAACTTCATATCAACACAAAATAAGAGCACAAAGGTACATAGGGGCATTTTTTAGCAAAAGCAAACGTAATAAAAATTTTGACTTCCCAAAAAAAAAAAGCGAACAAAAAGAAAACAGATTTAATAAACGTCCAAGGATTTTAACGTTTATTTGCATCTGGATAATGTTTACCGTCAAATATCATTACACGTCGTCGTCGGTCGTCCGTCGCCTCTGTCGGCCCCTGTACTCGTTCGTACCTTACCTGGGTCGTAAAACCAAGTTGCAACTTTTATACAACTTAATTTTGTTTCTCAAGGCTTTTGGTGTGTGGATGGATGTGAAATGAATGTCTCGACGACGAAACGTCCCGCTCTCAAAAAACAAGTACTCGAACGTCGTCGTCGCTCTGGTCTTTAGTACCTACCTTTGCTATCCGGCACAATTATTATAACAAAAGTTTTATTGAACTCACTTTTGTACTGAGCAACGACGAGGAACTACCATGGAACTGGACTGGGAGACTAGGAGACGTCTGTTGTTGTGAACAATTCAGAAAACGAGTCGGAGTCGGAGTGCGAGTGCGAATACGAGTACGAATACGAGCACGAGTATGAGTATGAGTACGAGTAAAGTATCTTTAAGATATAAAGTGCAATAGCTGTTAAACTTTATATAATGGATTGTGTAGTCGTAGTGTGTTCGGATCTTTATAGTGTTCGGTGAAGCAGTTGGGTAGTTTTTATGTACTATTTATGCTTTTCGTCTTTTTATTATTAGATACGTTGCCCCTCCTTTCCGTACGAGCATAATAATATACCCTTCAACTCTTTTCGCAGGCGAACTTTAGTGTTGATGTTGATTTCTTAGAGGGTTTGTCGGGACGGGACTTCTAGAACAACTCTAGGCTCTCCTCTACTCTCTCTCTCTCTCCTTAATTTTGATATAATAATAAATTTTAAAATTTTATGTGACTTCCTGTGCAGTTGTGCGCCATTAAATTGCAAGGTTTTTATGTCCTTGTCGTCGTTAAAGTTTTCGTTTTGTCAGCTACTTCTCTCGATGACGATAAGTGAGAGTGTACGAGTATATGTGGATGCGTCTGCGTCTGCAGCTGATGCATATATGTATTTATAGTTTGATGAGTTTTTGAATCAAAAATGCATCATTCTCGCATTTCTCACATGGAAGCAAAAGCTGATTTTAATATAAATTTTGAGTTTATTTGATGAACGCATTTTATTTGAAATCATTGGTGTGTGAATTTTAAGATGGTTTTGTGTTTTTGTTGTTTTTATTACTTTACACACACACACACACGAGAGTCGTTAATTTTTGTTCATTTTAAATGTTTTATATTGAGATGCTCTCGGAAGAACTTTGGCAAGAAGTCTCGTTTAATTTTAAATGGTTATTTTAGTTTTTGGTGGTTAAAATATATTCTCGTTCTCGTATAACACAAAACTTAATTGAATTTCTTCGAAAAGTGGAGTTTTTTTATATTTGCATCGGGGGAAATATTTTATTTATGATTCATCAATTTCGAATGATTGGACAGAGTGAATAATCGAGATCTTAGTAAAATGAATAAAATTTTGACTTTTGGTTTGTCAAACTTATAGGATCTAACGAAGAGAATAATTTGACTGGAGAAACTTGACGTGACCATTCTTAATGAATTAATAAGACACAAAGTTTTACAACAAACTGATATAAAGTTAAAAGCATTTTTTTGGTAACAATTTGTGAGCTTCAAAGAAGTTTAATGAAAACTGTCTTGAAGTTTGAAGACGGTTAACTTAAAAGAGTGTCGTTTTTTTAAAACAAAAATGTCATGAATAAGGATTTTTTTTAATTTTAAAATAACTTCAGTTAAAGTTTTCTGTTTAAAATCATGGGTTTTGAAAAGAAGTTTTGACCGAAATGTACTCAAGTTCGTGCATACAATTCAACTGTTGTGATCAAGAGTGTGAGACTCATTTCAAGCATCCGATAGCCATTGACCATCGATCAGCTTAACTTGTCAAAGTCTAGCTTGAGCAGAAAGGTGTCGGATTATTCCCTTTGAGGATCCAATTGTCTCAGCAATTCAAGGAGGAGCGCTACCTCCGCTTCGTTATTGCTTCGCACTTTGAGCCTTAAATCAGCTTCAATTTGACAACGATTTTTGGTGAAAAATCGTCCTTACTGCTCTAAAGATCCTTGGCGTGCGCGATTGGGATAAATGGAGAGACTTGTGAAATGAGGCCACGACCGGATCCCGGTTGTCGAGTCGATGAGGATGATGATAAAATGATAGATGATCAGAGTGATAGTACGGTACGGATTGTGAAGTAATGGCATTATTGGACCATTTTTTTTAAAATGAGGTGTTTACCGATATGAAATTATAGACATGGATTTGGATGATCTCAGCTTCATGCAGGATGACTCATCATGCCACAATCAATATTTTCGTCACGAAATTTAAAGATCGTGTGATCGGACGTCCAGGGTAATTACAATTGGCCTGGCCGCCTTGGAGCTACGGTTTGACCCATTTGGACCAATTTTATGTCAGATTTTTGTAGCAACTATTCAAGCACTCATTCATGGACAACCGTAGTTTTAAGCATTTAATTTATTTTTATTTTTTGTTTATTTAAATTATGTAATTTAATTTTTAAGCAAAAATGGGCGTTGCAGTGGGCGGTTTTTTTAAATACTTTTATTAATTTTGATTCTTTCAGAGCATCATTCTCTGAAAAGTTTAACAGGAATCGAATCGAAGAAGTCGTTTCCAAGGAATGAATTTTAATGTGAAAGTGGGCGTGGCAGGAGACACGTGAAAATTGTTTTAATTGTGAAATATCTTCTATTACATTTATTAGGCAATTTTGTGCAAAGTTACCTTATTTTTCATAGATAGATTTTCCTCCATCATGTTCTCCATACAGTTGCAATTTGTGCCATTTTGATCAGGTCATCATCATCTTCGTTAACGCTAAGCTCTATCAGAGTATGATGACTATTTTTTTTTGACGAAATCGAATGACAAAGAAATATGGTTTAATTTTTCTTTTTGATTTAAAAGAAAATGTCAAATTTGTTCGGTTATCAATTAAGTTCCTTTAAGTTTACCGATTAACTTTGACCATTTAGATTCTCATTTTTCTTTTTAACAAATGTTTCCCTTTGAAACTTTCTCTTTTGTTTTTAAAAACACTGACAATGATTTGAATCTTTTTCTTAATTAAAAACCTTTCTGGATTCAAAGATCTTTAGTGAAAAAAAAAGGATAAACCACAAACGAACTCATTAAGTACTCGTTAAATTGGTATTTCCGAATATACGAGTAAAATATCCACAACTTTTGAAACAGGTCAACATGCGGTTAGAAGCAGAAAAAAAAATGTCCCTTATTTTAAAATAAAATTGTATTTTAAATTGAAAAAAATAAATAAATGTACCCTTTCTTCGAAAGTAAGTAAAGTCTTAATGTTAAACAGATTTCTAATTCCACTTATTACCTTTTCCCTGTGATCCCCTTTTTCTTTTATTTTTGTTTACAATCTTTCAAAAACAAAACAAAAAACCAAACGAAAAAAATCATTGTTAAGGGATTTAAAATATTTCCACAAAAATAAAAAAACGTCAACAACATTTGCTTTGGCATTCCCTTGGAGAGTAAATAATTTGTACGCTCCTTTACCAGGAATCAAGGGAAGAATATGTTGGGAGTAATTTCTAAGGAACAACGTCTCACAATCTCGTATAAGTCTCATTGTGGGGATGAGAGTATGGAATTTCCAAAACGAAACCAGTAAAAAAGTAGAAACCCCATTCCGCGACACACACACACACACAGATCTCCCGAGTCCCAAAAGAGGAGATTGAGTGTGTTCCTTAAGAAAGTTCTGTGTGCCTTATCCTTATGTTTCCTTAAGAGCCACGATGGAGGATGTTTGGTTTACATATATCCTGGTGAAATTGTTTTTTTTCTTTTCCAGCTCAACATAAAAAAAAAACAGAAAATACAAAAAATATGTTTCATGTGGAGATTATTGTATTGTAATGGCGGAAATATGTGCCTATACGCAAAGCAAAGTATTCAGCGCCAGCGGAAGTAAAGTGGCACATGTACGAAGCTCGGAAAAAAGGGGAGATGAGCTTCAAGGATATTATTTCCTTGGCATTCTTGGTTTTGCTGATGCACCCGTCCCAGTCCCAGGACGACGACGATGACGAGGAGGTGATGATGATGATGATAGAAACACAAACTAAGTGAGAAGAGGGTGTGGACGGAGGTCATTCATATCGTCCTGGTTGTGGGGAATTGGATGGGGATTGGAAAAAAGGGGTGGTATTGATGGGTTATGATTTCACTTTGTATCCTTTACGATGATGATGAGTCCCTTGTCAACAATATGTTGCCGTTTATAGACAGAAACGGAAGAAAAAAAACGATGATGTCGATGATGATAGATTCCGATTGGTCATTTTGGTTTTTGTGCAAAGTTTGCTGAAATAAAAAAAAGGAAACCACATTCACACAAAACGGGGATATTGAATAGTGATGGTGATTCGGGAGGGGGATACAAAAGGAACTAATCGAGGGACAAACATTTTTTTTTTCTTGCATGAAAACGTGGTTGTTTATGACAAGAAGTATGTGAGTGGTGTCAAAGGCTGCGAAGGAGTATAGGCGAGAAGTACACACATACTCGTAGTTATAAGGACATTTGTGGAATTCATTGATGTGTACAAAAGGATTTTAATTTTGGCGAGAGAAAATATTGATAGAACAACAGATGGGCATAAACCAAAAAATTCAGAGTTTTACTTTTTCATAGATTCGTTTTTTTTTTTTTTATTTTTATTGGGAGACAATTGAAACAGGATTGAAATAGGATCGGATTGGATTGGATGCCAAATGAAGTGAACGTGTATCAAAGTGTGAAAAATTGTTTTTTTGTTAATTCACATTCATAAGCGTAGAAGGATTTGAAAATATGTGTTTTTTTTTCCTGTCCACGGATAGTCAAAGCTGGCGAAAAGACTAAACACAATGCCAAAATTAGTCACGGAAATATGATTTTTCCGGATGGAAATCTTATTGCATTTGACGTAAGCTGGCGATTTTAACTTTTTGTTAACGGTTTAACGGTAAGGGAATATAGCCTTTCACTAAGAGATAGAGTTTACAGTTTAAATCTCTTTAATTTAACAGCTTCAATGCAAAAATGAACTGTTTCAACTTTCTACGAATTTACCAGAGCCTAAATTATAGGAAAACTGATCCAAAAACTGCTCTTTAAAGTGATTTTGACAAATTTCGTTTTAAGCACAATTATTCCAAATTTAATGTCATGGAACTCGAAATATCGATTTCGTATAGGGTGTATTTATTTCAGACGTATGGTTTTTAATCTGGCAATACTTTTTTTGGAGTTAGTCTTTTTGACAGCTGTCAATCGATTTATGCTCTTTTTCGTACTTGAATTGGAGTAGGTTGATATTGATGACGTTTAGTTCTACAACCTGGGCCTGTGATGTAGCTTCGAAGATCTTGCGATTTAACACAGCTAGACTATTTTTTTGTCGGGTTATGTGAAGTCGCTGGCCTATGCAGATAGCCCGAGACGATGGACGCCTTGGAAGAGAATATTTGGCGCGTTATTGCTGACAAATGGCTTCAATTTGTGGTTTATTTTTTTCGTAAAAACCACAGGTCTATAAAAAAAAACCTTCAGATGACAAGATATGACTGAAGACTTCGATAGATTAAACACCAGAATTTTGCCCTGAAAATGTATTTTTTTATTGTTGTTCGAAAAGGGATCGATTTAAGAGTTTCTTTTTCGGTTAGGTACCGTATTTTCTATTTAAAAAGATTTATCTATTAGATTAAATTTCTTAAATTCCTAAAAGTGTTACACGACATATCTTCAAACTTAATATGTATTAAATTATATCAATCAAATCAACCACCACCATATGTTTGAATTTTCAAAACAAAAATAAGACTTCATTGGATATAACAAATCAAGGACATCTGTAACTGTAACTGTATCTGTATCTATGAATTGAATGAATAAGGCTTTTTGTTCAAAAAAAAAATATATCTGACTGACAGATTCGATTTATTCCACATTTAGATAGATGAGATGGAATTAAATTCAGATGGTTTACATTTAAAGGTTTCTCTTTTTATATGGATAACAGATGTTGAAGTGGATAATGTCTATTTGGGAAATTTAATTTATAGATATTAAATTCATTGAATGAATTTTAGAAAATTACAGATTTAAGTGGATGAAATTGTTTTTTGAAATTTAAAAGTTTCATTATTTTCATTTTTTTATAAAAATAACTTTCTAAACCATTTCTAATCTTTAAGCAGCAATAATTTATAGATTAAACAATTTTTCACATTTTTTTATATTTTCAACAACAAAAATAAGTTTTTAACAATTTTAAAGTAGTGAAAAAATTTACAAAAATCTTAAACTTTTTTATTAATAAACATAAATTATTTTAATACAAGTATATAATTTAAAAATTGATTTCCTTATCTAATGAATATATTTTCTTTCTTTTATTTTCAGGTAAGCACTTGCATTAAATATTTTCAACGGAACAATCGTGAGTAAAGTATAAGAAGTGACAATTTTTTGTATTAATACAGTGGAGGTCCAGTAGAACGAATGGCGATATAACGAATGATCGATATTACGAACACTTTTTTCAAGTCCATTAGGTTTTCTATATAACGAACAAATAACGAATTTTATAAAATGAAGAAAAAAAATGTCTGTAAATGTCTTAATATATCTACTAACATGTATGTTCATGATAATATTGGAAGATACAAACACAATTTCCCGTTACACAAGTGTTTTTTGTTTCGCTTGCTTAGTTATGTTCATCCTTTGTATTCGTGTTCGCTATGAACAAAACTGTAACGGATTTTTAGTCACATTTTTTATTTTTTTAACGTTTTTTGGCGTCTGGAATATTTTATATGGTTTCTCAATTTTATGTCTGATGCTGAATAAGAAAGTTCTGCAAGATGCCGTCGCGCAAATGGAAGCAAAATTAAAATCATTGACGAATATATGTACACATACATATGTATGTGTAAATTAAGTTATGTACGTATTTATTTTTTTTATGAAGAAAAAACGTTTCGAAATAACGAACTGTCTCTGGACATTACATATATCGTTCCATATACTGGACCACCACTGTAGTTTCATTTTTATTATAAACTAGAGAGCCCGGGGAACTTCGTCTCGCTCCAATTTAATGCAGAAACTCAAGTTTTGGAAAAATATAATTATTGTTTATTCGATTTTCCATACAATTTTTTTCATATAAGTTTATTAAAAAGTGGATCTAACGTTAGGGCAACCGAAGTTCATGTCCTAGTTGTTGTAAACATCTATTTCGTTACACTGAATGTAAAATTATAATCCCATGTCAATGTTTAATGCAAATTAAATACATTTTACCAGGATAAATGTCCGTTCAGTCGTTCTGACCTATCTGTGCCAAATTTTAGCCAAATCGTTTCAGCCGTTCTTGGAGTTATAAATAGTGTAACTAATACAACTTTCTTTTAAAAAAATATCTCCGGCTTACGAAACAATTTATAATTCGGTTCACAAAATTGATTTGCCTATTTTCGATATTTTTCGAAATCAAAATTTTAAGCAAAGTTTTAAGAATAGACATTTAAATTTTTCTCGAAATGTTGTAATCAGTCTCGGTTCGGTTCCATAAAGCCTCGATACGAGATCTCAGGTTGACACTTTATGACTTTAAACATGATGTCACTTCGAAACTACAAAATCGGACTTTACTTGAATATTTTTTTTTTATTTATTACTTTACTAATCTGGAGAAATTTTAATTTTCACAGAAATATTCTTAATTTTTTGAATCCATTCAGATTAAGTTAAGTATTGAAAAACAACGAGATTGGTGACTTTGGATTTCCAGTCCAAATTATACACTCTCTCCTCGGTCTTGTCTCGGGTCCTTTTAGAGAAATTCCTTCTCATTTCATTTCTGTTTCGAAATTTAAAAGCCTAAACTAGAATAAAACTCATCAAAAAAGTTAAAAGAAAACAACAAAGTTTAATCAAAAACCCCATTCAACAACTAGTTACATGCATACGTAGATGTATATATGTATGTATATGTATATTGATTATGAAAAGAAAAAAGGGGTTATGTTTATTTTGCAGGTTCAAGAACTATTAGACCTTAAACATTGAAAAACAAAAACAAACTATGTAGTATTTGAAAACCTATAAAAAGGAAGAAATCTTTTTTTTTAATTAAAAATAAAAGAAAAAAAAATTGCAATCTATTTTGCCCGATCAACCATCAGCAAGCAGATGATGGACTTTCTGCAATAAACCGAACTTTTGAGGTTTACACTCGAATGCATCTTCTAACCTCTACGGCGGCGGCGAGTACCCTTCGCTCTTGAACACTTTTTTTTATCTATTCCTGTATCATTTTTTTCTTATAGTTTTCATAATAAAAAAAAGAAGTCCTGGCCCGATATTATCGGAATTTGTGATCCCTTATAGATAAAAGATGCACTGCTAGCATAAATGCCATAACGTAACACATTCTCGTTACACTTTTTCGATTTATCAGAAATATTTTTTTTTTTTTATTTTTTTTCATTCACCCATTTTCTCTCCTTTGCCTTAGTTTTGAAAAAAAAGTCCTTTATATTGTTACTTTTTTGTATTTTTCGATTCTGTTGGCAGAGCGAGAGAAGTCCTTTTGTCGACTCAAGGACCAAGTACCGTAGCTACCTACCTATCTACGGAACGGATACTTTTTCATACCTTCCATTTTTAGTTTTTTGCCTTTTTTGACTGTGCTCCTTTTGTGTGAGGAAACTCTTCCCCTATTTTTTTTAAAGCAGAGAACTCCATTACTGAACTGAGGCTTTTCTATTATTTGTTAGACTGCTGCAGTAATAGTATTAGAGTTCCGTTGGTAATATAAATTTTGCACACACACACACGGGAAACGGGAGGGAGAAGGACTCCTGAAACACCATCATTAAATCTCATCGGTCCCTCATTCGTCGTCGTCGTCTCCTAGTCGGTCGGTTGGGTACAAGGATACAAAAAAAAAAAAAAAAAAAAAAAAAAACGGGACGGATAACTTTGATAGAAACTTCTCATATTGGGTTAACCACATAATTTAGGTTTTATTGTATGCCACAAATTGACTTACACCCCGAGGCGTTTTTAACATCCTCGTCCTTGTCGTCCTCCTCGTAGTCGTCATGGTTGTTTTCATTTTTTAGTTCGTCCTGGGATCTGTTGCGGGCCTTTAAATGTTAAAGGGTGCCTTTCTTAAGAAAAAGATAGTTTTTTTCTTACCCTTTTCAGAAGTTTTGCCAATGTATTTTATTTTCAGTTCACGAGTGAAATTTTCAACTTCACAACATGTACTTACAACTTTTTCACTCGACAGCCTTCTTCCCATTACATATTGACATCCTCAATGAAAATTAATATTTCACCCTATTTTATGTAGATGTTAACATTTCCCATGTTGCATTAATTTTTCACTTAGTATTTTACATAGAAATTGATAAGAAATGAAAATGTCGATTAAATTCTCCCGGGAAATATTCCATGTCTCAAGATTTTCGAGAGAAAGAATTTTAAGGTGAATTAATTTTTCCCTGAGTACGTTTACCCTCTCCTTTTCAAATGAAAAAATTGCTAACATTCTTTTCTTGGAACTTTATTAAATATTCGTTAAATATTTCTCGGGAGAATTTTCCCCTTGGGAGAATTAACTTCGAAGAAAAATTTCTCTCTATATTTCTAAAAAGGGAAATTTTCCTAGTAATTTTTTTCTATGTCTATTTTTCGAGTGAAAAAAATGTGATTTCACTTTCAGTGAAAAGGTGAATTTTCACGTGAATTGCGATTTTCGTGAATTAAAAGTTCAAGAAGAAATTTAAAGGATCTTTTTTAAAGCTGCGCCCGATGACAAAATTTACACTTTTCACATTTCACTATGACAGCTAACAGGGAAAATTTAAAGATTATAAGGAAATGACCTTGAAATCCCGTTCTTCACCATAATCCATCCCTGTTCATGGTTGTCATTAGCCAAAGTTCACAATAAAATTGACAACTTCTGTATATCGAGGATGTTGAAGAGCGAACAAATTCCAAGTGAATTAAACGTCATGATATTGATGGGCTACGAAACGGCTGCGACGACGACGATGATGACGACAAGAACGATGACAAGCTAAAGAAGATATACCTAAATTTTCTTGCATTTGTGGAACTTGTGTGTCTGATGTCAGGAAAAGTTTTCACATGCTCTACACCAAGAAACTTGTCCGTCATCACTTGTCAAAATAGTTTCTCGGATATGTCATCTGTTCTATGTTCTATGTGTAAAGTGTGGTAAGAGGATGGATATCCTTGACATCTTGTATATGCTATGGCTCTGTAGATAGTAAATCTTTTGCTGTTCTTGTTGTATGTGTGTGTGTGTTTGTATCATTTAACCCCTCTGTGAAAAACTTTTCACATCCTTGCATTTGCCAAAAAATATGAAAGTGTGTGTTTGGTTTGAATCTGCCTAAGAGGATTTTCTGGGCAAAACTTTAACATCGAATTCAACGGAAAAATATCCTTTTAGCAATTTCATTCGATTTGCTTGTGAGAGTTATTGTGTGAGGATACATTTTTTTGGATGGGAGCAAAGGAACAATATAAATTGTATTTCCAAACTGGAAAAGGTGGCCAGAAGAATTATATTTTGTATAAGTTCCGCCACTTCCATACTGTAAACATCCACCCAAAACCAGCACCAACTCCGATACAAAGTCAGTTCCAGATTTCATTCGGGCCTCAGTGAATGTGACTTTGATGGAACACCTAAGGCAATGCATTGTTAAAGTTCATAGATACACACATATATAGGATTTCAATTGGGCAAAATCGGACATTGTGAACATTCCATCTAAGTGCAACAACTGGTGTAATGTGTATTTGGAGTATAATCGTACCATATCCATATCCATGTTCATGTCCATGGTGCGAGTAGGTATAGGAGATTCAGAAGGATAATTGATGTCATTCAGACTTGATGAAAGGATGACTCGGTTTTAATTTAAATTGAAATATTTATAGTACAATTTTGCATTTAAAGTAGCCAACAGAGAGAGAGAGAGATATGAACCAGATGCAAAATAATTATAACTATAATGATACATTTTGACACAATTTCACGTACTCAAACAAGTCCCACAGAAGGACCTATAAATTGGGTATCAAATGGATTCTGTATATGATACCTCATCATGAAAATTGCTTATGGAGAAATTAAAATCAAATTGAGTCCTTTGGGTGGGCAGATATTGTTCTTTCATTTTCTCATTCGAGAAGTGAAAGTGTATTAAATACGAATACAGTTTTTTTTTTTACACAATTCTAAAAAACTTCTCCAATTTCTTTCAATGTATTATTTAGCGACATTCAAAAGTCAGTCATAAACATGTTTTCAACAATTTTCCGAGCTGCATCAGTTTAGAGCGAATTGACAACAATTTTCAATCCAGGAAAGTCTTCGATTTAAATCCAATGGGACAAAGTTTGAGTCCATATACTTCTACCGGACTGTTGGACTTACTTAAGAATTCATGTAGCTAATATCGCTAATGATCAAATTCCAAAACCAAAAATTCTGCTGTAAAAATTTCAACTAAAACTCATTCAAGTGTCAAAATATTGAAAACTTTTTTTTGTTTTTTTTTTAATCACTTCATAAAATTCTGATTTGACACCGAGCAAACATCTTAATAATATTTCATAACGAAATATGTCAAGCCCATAAGCTCCCCTCCCAAAAAACAAAAAAAAAAAAAAAAAACAGAAGAAATAATAATAAAGAAAAAACTGCTACTGACATAAAGGCGTACTTATGTATGATGCTGTACAAAAGGAACGAAGTTATGTACATGAACAACAAAAAAAAAAAAGGAAATAATAATCACATCTCTAAATAACCGAGTATAAGCCCAAAATGTCTACCTTCTATTTACATGTCGTTGTCGGTCGTCGTAGACGTCGGTCGTCCTGTACTGTTACGGCGTACATCCTCCCTTCAAACGCACACTCAATTTCTATACTTAATGACTACCGAACTTTTACCTCATCCATAATAATCATGTTGCACGAATAAGAGGAGGGTATGGTATGTAATAGGCAGGTATTGGTATAAGGTATTTATTACAGTGTCAGTGTGTGTTCAACGCCCATAAGCCAGGGGCTTGAAATCACTCACGATTCACAAAAGGAGGGTGTTGGTCGGCACAAAACCAAAAGAAAAATACAAAAACGAGTCCTTTTTTGCCCCGAAACACAAGTTACAAGACAACAACAACAACAAAAACAACAAAGGAGTCGACTTAAGGAAATCAGAAGCACATAAAACAAAATAGAAAATTCGAAATACAAAATTTAACACATAAACGGTGGGTGTGTGTGTCTTTGACAGTCGAGTCGTCCATTCAAAGTCTCGGTTTGTATTTAAATGACACTTCAATCTGACTCTCATCAGCTTTTCAAATTACCACAACTTTCAATTTATACTCACACACATACATACATACATACGACACAAAGTTAAAGACGGATGACACATCTTTTATTGCTGTTGTAACTTGCAACAACAAACACAGACACAATTTTTTTGGAATTTGCAATAACAACAACAACAAGTGGTAAGGACATTATGTAGGTATGTCTATTGGGTCACCATCATCACCCCACCATAAGAGAGAGGGTTTTTCATTTCTAACAGGAAATTATTGTTATGTGGAAATAAAAGAAGCTTCTGAAAAATTTAAACTCGCAAATTTTTGACCTATGATGTTTTTTTTTTTAGAAAAAAGGGTTTTAATTTATTTTATTTATCAAAATGGAATAATTTGACCGTCTGGGGAATAGTCTGGCTACGAATCCTTTGAATGATACTTGAAAGGGTCCAGTGTAACCATGTAACCTAAAGTTCCTGTATCGTTTCTATCATTGTCAAAGTCGACTTTCAAGTATAAGAAGAATTATCTTAAAGTCTAGTAGAGTTCTGAGAAATGGCGTTGGTGTACACTCGATTCCTGGTTTTCACTTAAGCAATAAAGTAAATATAAATAACAGCTGTCGAAGTTAGAAATGACATCAATCTGTCAGTATTCAAAATATTCAATAACATTTACAACTTTTTCAATAATTTATATTTGTTTGAAATAGTGTCATTCAAAAATGCCATGAGGTGGTATAGTGATTGGTCAAGAAAGTCCAAGGGGACTGAAGTAGGTATCTTTGGGCCAAGAACAAAAATTTCGATACCAATGGGGCAATTCACAAGTATTTTTCAGGCAGAAGTAAATGCCATTGCGAAATGCGCTGAACGTAATCTCGAAAGAAGCTATCGTAACCAAAACATAGCCAGAATGTCAGATAGTCAAGCAGCTCTAAAAGTGGTAACATCCTACGTATTGACACACTGAATAAACTCGGTAAAGTAAACACTGTCACTCTCTATTTGGTACCTGGACATGTAGTAGGAGTTCAGGGAAATGAAGAGGCAGACTCCTTAGTAAAGATTTAATATGCCTCAACCATAACCTTATTGTGGATTAGGGGAAAATGTAATTAAAAAATTAATCAAAAAAGAGGAGGAAGCTAAAAGATCAAAAACCTGCCTAAAATAAGGCAGGAAAAAATGTTACTTGGAAACCAAAACCGTTACACAGACTGCATGAAATTAAGTAGGAACAACCTAAGAATAGTAACAACCACACTCACTGGTCACTGTAAACTAAATAGGCATTTAAATATTCTTAGCCTAGCAGACAACGCCCTTTGCAGGTTTTGTCGCACATTCTAGGGTAGTGTGAAGTACTCATTAACCAAAGGAGGAAACACTTGGGGAATTACCAAGTAGAAGAACTTAACCTTCCTTCTCTGACGATGCACCAAATACTCAAATTTCTAAGGGAAATTAAATTAGAGGAATTATTGAAAATGGGAACATCCCCAGTGCTATAGTAGGGGGCACAACAGATCTTACAGGTCGCGGTGCACAAACCCCAAAATCATATTCATTCATTCATTCTCCCCACTTTTTGAAATTTTCCTGTTCTCAGAAAAAAAAAAAAAAACTTAAAAGGGTATTTTTATTTTTGAAGGTGACAACAGACAAATTTACGAATAAATTGATATTTTTCTACTTTTTCCATCTAAAAAGATATGATTCTAAAAAACGCAATCACTTTCTAACAATTTAAGTTACAAAACGCTGAAAACTACTGAAGAAATAATTTCAAAAGAAAATTCAATATTTCATGAAAAAGTTTATTAAATTTTTGGTGCCCATCTACAATATACAAAACCTAAGAAATTGTTTTTTTTTTTTTTCATTCTTACCCTATTTACCCTACCATTTTTTTTTTTTTTTTGAAAAATTCAAATTTGTTTGTTTAAAATTTTAAAAAACAAATGCTTAAATAGCCATGCAATTGAGACCTTTTTTTGTTTGAAAGTTAATATGACATGTATCCTTCAATAAGTCTTTTATCCGATTCGCAGCATCTGTTTCAAAAATTAGGTAGGTAGTTCCAATAAAAAAAACACAAATAAAAAGGGTGTTTATTAAATTTTTGAAAGAAAAAAAACAGAAGAGATTTATTTCAACGTACTTAAATAGGGTTTTTCAATCAAAGAGGATTTAAACTTCAATTAGTTTCAATTTTCCAGGGGTGGATTAAAGTAATATCATTTACATCAATATAATCAGGCTTAGATCCTTATTTAATATGACAGAAAAATTGTCATCTCGGTTCTTAGAAAGCAATTCGATTAGTAAAAAATTAATAAAAAAAAGATTTAACAAATTAAACCGTATAAGGGTTTTGTCTCAGAGGGTAACATTTCACGCCCTAATCAATATTTAATGTGATTTTAATTTCCTCGCCAAAAAATATCAAGCCTTACAACCAAGAATTAAAATTCGGGAAAAAGAAAGTTATCACGAAATTAATTTTGCAATAAAATTTGATGGTTAGGAACGCTGACAGTTCAATTCCAACCTGGCTCTCAAAGCCCGCACGAAACTCATGTCATCAGCAAAATTCAACTTGACATTTCGCACACATATTGTTTTAAATAAATTTAAAAGCCCTTAATGAAAGACCCTGTTGTTTTGATCTTCCGAACTATTAAGTTTATAAAGCACACTCCCCCGAAATAATTCCAGGAAACTTTTCTTAATTTACACAATTCAATGTGGAAATGGCTTAAAATGAACAAGTGACCCTTTTTTTTTTGCTGTCGAATTTTTGCTATCAAAATCAAATCTCTAATCTTAATCCGCCATTTGATTAGTTTCACCCTAATTAATCGCTTAAAAGAACTAACTCATTCGATTAAATCAATTACTATGCATTACAATGTAAATGTTGTTTTGATTAATGATTTTAATCGCTTTATTATGAAACAAAACACTAAAACCGAATAACAATGAACCCAAAAGTCAATAAGATGTATTTTTTTTTGTTGGTGTTCCCTTTTCATCCCGAAAAAAAAACATAACAAACCGATTAAGATCTGGTTCAATGTGTTAAGGGCAAACATCGCAACCCAACGCAACTCAACGGTTTCAATGACCAAACTCACAGCATGCTATCATGATTGTGTTTTTTCTTTTCACTTTACTTTGCTTCGCTTCGCTTTTTTTCTCTTCTTATTTTCTTTTGGGATACTTGGGAATAAAAATAAACATCGAAAGAAGGAACAATGAGGGTTGATTATTAGTTTTATTAGGCCTCCTATGGATTCAATGATGATGATGTTCACATGTTTCCGTCTATTGTGCGTTTTGTTGGTTGCGAGTGAAATATAGCAACACCCTAAATCCTAATCCTCGAGGCGAGAATCAAGGGGTCGGTCGTCGAATAGTGTCACTTTTTAGAAAATAGAAAAAAAAACTAATAATGTGTGTGCATATGTTGAAAATTGTGGATTAGTTTTAATCAATTTACGAGGGTTTGTGTTTTATCGAAATCGATCCATGCGTTAAGAGATATATCGTGTTATCATGATTATCCAATTATGTCCAGCGGGAGAAAAATAACACTTAATCAGGCTGAAGGGAACAAAAGAGAAAATGTGGGTTAACACAACATTAAAATTTGTGTTGAGGAAGAAATTGAAATTGTGTTGTAGTTCATTTTTGACACATTTCGGAAATATTTTGTCAATTTTTAAACCAAGCGTGAAATGGGAATAATAATAAAAGTCAATTCAAATAGACATAGGATGTTTTATAAAATTGGGAACGGAGTCCATTAAAAATTTTCATTTATTTTGAAAGTCCTTTTTCGTTTATTATGATGGTCATGGTCGAATTTCAACACCATTATCATAACACTTTTTTTTCGGGACATAGGATTCTTTGTATTTCTCGAAAGTTTGTGGAATGCTTCATTTCAAAAACAGACGAGGAATAAATGGTTATTATATTTTGCATTGTTGAAGTGTGAATCGTTCCATTTTAAATGTCAAAAGCTGATACCTTCTAAAGTGACAGCTGCCAAAATAGGAGACAATCTAAGATTTAATGTATTATTGGACAACCCTTTATTTTAAATTCTTTTATTTTTATTGCGTATGGGGTTCCACAGGGTTGTCATTTGGGTCCTTTACTTTTAAATACTTTTTTTACCAATGACATCGCTGTAACTCTTAAAGACAAGTGTGTGTTTTGTATGCTGATAATTTAAAATTATATTAAAAGATAAAAAGTATTGAAGATTGTCATGGTCATGTTCTAAAATAAATATCAAAGGATTTGCTTTTTGAACAAATTAAGGTTAACTTGTCCGTTATCTAGAATTCTAGACAATACAATAACCATTGAAATGTCTAATCTCATTACATCCTTGTTATGAACAAATCCCGAGCGGATTCCTCTCACTGAACGACAGTTGCTATAGATTCTAAGTTTTCTTTTGAACTTTAAAAAATCCTCTATTTTCCCTTTTTTGCTTATCCGTTTCTCATATGATTCCATTTATTAAATTCTATAAAAAAAAAATACCTAAACAATAATAAATAAAATATCACCATTCAAATGATTGCTATAAATAAGGCCAACAACAAAAAAAGAAGGACAAAGGAATACCCGCTGCAGGGTTTAAAGATTCTCGAAAGTGCTGACAACCAGAACAAATCGATAAATTGTATTCAAGTTGGCACCAACAACAACAAAAAAAGCCATCACAAAAAAAAAATGAATTATTTTATAACGTTAAAAAAAATGAAAAATGGATTTCCAGATGACCTAAACATATGCCCATGACTTTATACTATATATAAAATCTTTTTCCAGAGGTGGAATGCTCAAGGATCTATTTGATTGGAATTTCCGGGCGATAATGAGATGAGGGAAGAAAATAGGATGAGCTTTTTTTCTGGAATTTTTTGAAAAGTACATTAAATTAAGGTGAACAATGATAGTGAAAGGAGGGGAATAAAATTGATTTTGATGTTATATCGAAGGTTTATTCCGGGGCACATCATTGAAATGGGCGCCTTGATTTTGCTGGCAGAAGTTCAAGCGGTCGCGGTTGGTGCGATTTTGTTAAACTCGGTTTCATATGTGCTGTGTTACTCCAGTCCTTCTCAGTCAAATTCTTGAAACTAACATTGCTACGTTGAAAATGGTAATTTCTCAAAATCCACTTTAATAGCTTCGTAGACGTTAACCTTGAAATTGTGCAAAAAAAAAAATCAAGTGGTGCTAAGTCCCGTGATTCTGGCTAGGAGAATTAGAAATGCTTGTCCTTAGATGAACCAGTCATTTATGGATCATAGTCTTGCCGCCGGACATAGAAACTGTGAATCAAAAATATACGTTCATCTGGGATGAACAATTAACTTTATCTAATCTTTGTCAATCTCTTCTATCTTTAATTCATCTGTTGCTACAAAATTATATGGATCCAAGGTCAAAACCGACAGCAACAACAGTCTTGTTGTAACTGAAGGAGCCTTCTTCAGTTGTCCGGTTCTGAATTACAATTCGGAGTCTTTTTCGACACTGTCCGCTATGACCGGAATACTTGAAACATAAAAATCAAAACTCACCAAAATAAGATGCTGCGGGTTTTGTTACTTTTCATTTTATTTGAAAACACGTCTTTTGAAAAAAGTATAAAACTTTCGAAAATCATCATAAAGAAATCAATTTGTTTTGAATATTTTATTGGAAATACTTGAAAGTTTTAGAATGGCAACCATTTGTTTTTTTTGACATTTGAATTTAGATGATTTTCAATAATGTGTCAATTACTTGCTATCTTAACCCTGAATTTACATTTATTTTTTAAAACACACTTTTGACAAGTGGAAAAAAATGTAATAATTAAAACTTTTCGAAATATTCTGACAGCTGGATGTCACAAGTAAATTTGAGACTTTTGAGTCTCTCAAAAAAGCTTACGTTTGATGCATGTACTTTTAAGCTTATGCTTCCAGCTAAACATTTAATTGAAGTGAATGTGAAAAGCTTAAGCTAAAATATTGTAGTCAATGCAACGAAAATATCAAAATATTTTTGCCTTTTTTCGTCACTTGTCATCTTAGTATCAAGACATATGAAAAATTAACTTGATTTTTCTAGCATATACTAGAATTTTTTAGCTTCCCCTAAAATCTTCTCCCTAAAATCTTCTTGCCAACAATAGAATTTTTCAGTTTAGACTAGAGTTTTCGAATTCAACCAATCTTTCGATATCTTTTTATTTTCCAGCATTAGCTGCTAGTCAAAGCTATGACAATCGTAAGCTTCTACTAATAATGTGTTTCCTTACCCAATCATTAAAATAGAACATTCTATGATTGTGTAAGAATCATTCATCAATTTTTATAAAAGGAATCCTTAGAATGTTTTCCAACAAGTATAAAAACCCCTCACTGGCCAAGGGTCCGCTATCACTTAATCCGTCTTGATATTGTTGGTCAAAAAATAAAACATAAAGCTCCGTGAATTTTGTTTTGTTGTTGTTGTTACCTTTTAACTCACATAAAGGTCCCCACATAAAGCATTACATAATGTATTATGAACAAAAAAAATCCTAATCCCATCGAAATCCATTTCAGGTAAGAAAATAAAAAAAAAAAAGTATCATCAACAAAAGGTCGAAAAGAGTTCCTTCTTTTTTTTTCTGGAATTGCGCAGCGATGCTGGACCATGATAAAAAGCAAATAAAAAGAAAAAGAAGGACTCTTATATATTAAATTATACGTGCGTGTCGAGTGGCTGCAGCAGTATTTTATGGGTTCAAAATAAAATTGCAAATTATTG
Source organism: Scaeva pyrastri (assembly GCA_905146935.1). Lineage (NCBI taxonomy): Eukaryota > Metazoa > Arthropoda > Insecta > Diptera > Syrphidae > Scaeva > Scaeva pyrastri. Next base: position 7,988,565 of record LR989929.1, on the reverse strand, counting down.
ACTCAGAACACGAGATTTTAGTTTGTTGCTTTCATTAATCACCGATCACCGAACGCGAGTATCTACGAGTATTACGAGTATTTCATTGGACTTGAAGCGGGAATTTGTTTCAAATTTATCTTAAATTTTATAAATTCGGCTTTGGTTGGTAGTGGGAGGATGAGGAGGAGGGGCTGGGGAATGGGAGCATATGTAGGTAAATTTTTGTTTTATGATGGGGGAATATCTTTGGTGAATTATTATCATAATTTTCTGCAGTCTAAGGGTTTTTTTTTTTTTTTCGTTTTTTTTGATGGGTGATAATTTATATTATAACATTAATTTGCATATACAAATACAATTTACATTTATGGAATTTTAATTTACAACTATTCATCATAATATTGGTTTGGATCCTCGTGAGGTGTCCAGTCCAAATGACCAAGAGAGAACTGAATCTTTAGGATTTTTTTTCTTAAGTACAAGGTCTAAAAATCATAACTTTTGAACAAAGAAGTCCTTATATACAAAATTGGTGCAAAGGATGTTTAAAATTTTATTTAAACTCGTATAAGTTCTTATTTCTTAACCAACATTTAGAAATTAGGCACTTAGTGACATTTTCAAATTTCAAAAAATTATTATAGTATGCATTGAAAGTTTGCTCATTGGAAAAGTAATTAGTTGAGCTTAGGACCTTTACTTTGACTTAAATAAGTATCTAGACATAAAAGAGAAGGAAGTACGAATAAAATAGAAGTTGGATTTCATCATCAAGGATTTCAAATGTCTCCAATAAATTCATAACAATGCTAAATCAGACCTCACCGAAACTGAAATAGATATAAGTTGACATGCGATATGTAGTCAAAATCCTTCTTAATAGAGTGTTAGACATGGTTAATCTGTTTCCGGTAATAAATATAGGTTTTCATCGCCGCCATCATTAAATGTTCCTTAAAGCCTATACAAGGAATATCCTTCGCCCCGACTTAACCACTAATTCAATAGATGTCTCACTTCTTATTAAAGGCTTAAATTAAATTAGGATTTAATCAACTCGCACATGTATCTTCTATATGTTTTGTCCACGAATGAAGACACTCACACACATGTATTCTGTATAATAGACCACACTCATTAATAACAAACAAATGAATATTAATTTAAGTCTCAAAGACCTATGTAAAGTCCTTTTGACAGCATCACATCTGGCAAGGATGAAGACGGAACTCAATTGGTATTTGAAATCTCAAAATAGATATGCATGTATAGAGATATAGTATACCCTCGTCTATATTATAAAGATAAGGATATGGCATGGTATAAAAGGATATAAAAAAAACCTTAGAGAATCATCATTCACAGCTGTAAATGAACGCATTCGCGCCTCTAGGTGCCTATCCTTATACCTACCTATACACACTCATGTTCATATTTGTATAAAATAGGACTTTTCACAACACCACCAACCACCGCACCGTCTACTTCACTTCCATCAGAGTTAATGGTGAATTAGCTCATTAAAGCCTCCTGGGTTTCAATTGTTTTTTTGTTTCTTTTTTTTTAACACCGTCGTCGTCGTCCTTTTGCACACTCTTACACCTCGATTTTAATGAACTAAAGAAAATACCAAAAGGGTATTGCATATAAAGAAGAGAAAGTGAAACTGTAATGAAAAATAAAGTAAATTAAAGAAAGCAAGAATATATGGCTAATAAAGAACAAAGAAAAAAAAAATTGTAAAGGTAAGTACCATTTTCACATTTTCTCTCTACCTGTGAAAAGTTTACTCAATGTGAAAATAGCAATCAACTTGTGCTTGGTTTCCGTTTTACAAAAATCACATTAATTTTGAAATTACCTAAGAAAAAGAAAAAAACTGAAAAGAAAATAAATCTGCAAAAACACCCGAAGCGAAAAGTTTGTTTTCAAAGAAAGGATTGAAATACCCGCATAAGAGAGCTAAACTGTACTAAAGTAAGTGCTCTTAAGGAATACACTTAGAAGAAAAGAGAGAAACACACAAAAGAGAACAACAAGCATTTGCTAATAATGTCACATTTGTCAACAAGGTTTTGTATAATTAGCAATATCAAATTATTTATTTTTGTAAGTTTTTTGATGTCTTTATTTCAAATCTGACTTCAAAATCGTCCTTTGAAAATTGAAATAAAAAAACGAGTTGGGATTTTTGGGGTTATTAATCCAAGAAGTAGTTTTTATTTCAATACAATTTCTGAAGATATTGAAAATCCATTCTATCTACTATTAGAAAAGTCCTTATTAGTTCTTCGTATTCAATATTTCTATACATAAAGCTGAACCATATGCTTAAACGGTTTTTGAGTGAAACTTACATAGAAGGTTTAAATGTAACAAAGATTTCAAAATCCAGAGTTTCAAATCTGCTGCTGTACAGGATTCAAGACCTGGATGCTTAGTAAAGAGAGGAACGTCTTACCGAGTATTGTTGGCCCCTTGTGTGAAGAAGAATGATTCTGAAGACTCTAAAATCATGAACTTTTTTCAATTTACCTCGAAGCAGATATCGTGAACAAAATGAAGCTCAAAGACTCCGAGGGTCTAGTCACCTAACTTGCAAGAGCGAAAAGGAAACAGCTCGGAAAGTTCTTTGTACATTTTATGGTAAAAAATTCGTTATAAAATGTAGAAAGACTTAAAGACACAATGCAAGACCACAAGAAGCTTTCAAAAAATCAGTAACGAAAAACATCATATTTTACCTCAAGCTTGGAACTGTACTGTTTTTGGTACACAAGTTGGTCACTCACTGTTCTAGATCTTCCAGAAGATGTTGGGATGAATGAAAAAGTACGTATACGCCCAAGTGCACATGCTGCACCAACATTTATAAAATTCCGTAGATACTAACATTAAAAGTCTACCATTTTAAACACCGGTAGACTGAATTTCCTCGCAGTGTCCCTATTTACAAGCATCACCTACTTAACTAACTATGTTGCATCAAAAACTTGTGTGGTTTATTATGGCTATAACAAGGAATAGGGTAGTTCCATGGGATGGAAAATGAACATCATCAAAATTTCCCTGACTTGGTTCGAATGTTCCGCTATTCACCACAACGACCGACACGACGACGCAACGACGATGATGGAAAACGTTAAAAATCTTTAAAATTCCATTTGGGATATAAAAATCAACCAAGCAGGAAATAAAATTTTTTCTTTTTCTTACTTCCATTAAAAAGAGGAAAATATCGTCATAATGTTCCTTTTAAAACTGCAAACTTAAAACCTCGACGAAAAAAAAAGTTATAACGTGCTAAAAAAAAATTAAACTCCAAACTGCATTTAAAATATCAAAGAAGTTTCGAAAAATGTTGAAGGAAATGATGCAGAGCCATAAATTTCGGTTCTAAAGATTTCCTACAAGGAGTAAAGAAAAGTGCATTTCCCCCTGAAGCATCCATTAAATGCAGATTTAGGAGTTATTTTCTATCTTTCGAGGCTTTATTTTGGAAGAGTGGTTTGGAAAGTTGGACTTCTGGACCTGCTGCTGGTACTGCTGCTGACGGGGTTAATTTAAAGGTCACGAAACATCACGTCGTAAACAAATTTTGGTCAGTCCTTTGATTGATTCACCGAATGAAAAAAAATTTCAATTCAAGTGAATTTGTGTATAATCAAAAAATTACGAATCCGAAGACAACAACACAGAGTAATCAAAGATAGCTTCCAAATTGTATGGGTCCGCATCTTTGGATGCACACAATGTGCATCTTTTTGTTGGTAGTTGGTTGGTTTTTTATTCGTGATTTTTGCCGTGTGCACGATTGACTGAGATAATAAGCAATAATAATGGATTTATAGGCCAATTTGAGTTTTATGACTTTATGCGTGGTAGACATCAGGCAATGTGGTGAGATAAGAGCATCTTCCCGACGACGCGACGAACTGTGTTTTTGTTATGGCAATAAAACAAAGGGTTTTTGTATTAACTTGTCAGATGTTTTGAAGGGATTTTCAGGATGTTTAAGTGGAAGTGGATTTTTCTTGAATCTTGAATCTTGAGCTTGGCGAGTGAAAGTATATTGGTGCTTTACACGCACTTAAGACAAAGGAGTAAAGAAGCGTCACTTTCAAGGTATTGTAGAGGCACTTTTGGGTCTTTGGATAGTTGGTCCGTCTTAGTTGCTATTCACTGTTCTCGGACTCACTGTTAGAAAATAATAGCCGCTATGTTTCCAAACAAATAAAGATGCTGAAAAATATCCTCCAGGTTATCTTTTCTACATTATTGTGTATGGTTCCCTATCCACGATCATCTGAAACAAAACCGAGAACCGTGAGATGTTCCGTAGACACCTTGCTCCATCAATATTTGATCGAGTGGAACAGTCGTTGCTTTGTGTTCAAGTTGAAGAATTTATTCCTCCAAACATTTGACAACATCCCGAACACAGCCTTTGATTTCCCGGAACGTCCTACGATATCTTGCTAGGTTCCGCCTCCAGTAAAGACAATACTTCCCAGGTACTGGAAACTCTCTACTTTCTCTTAAGTTAAACCTTAAAAATTTACATTGACTAGATAAATACAAGATTAACTAGTCTTGAAACCTAGACGAGACTTGATTTCGTTAATCAGGATGTTTGTGATCTACAAAAGTTAGTCTGGAGATCTTCTAGGGAAAATCTGAAACTGTCAAAAAACTCTTAATCTTGATCAATTTATAAATGACACATGCTTTTAAATCTGGATGACTTGTGATTGATTTATTGTTAAAATCGAAAAAAGTTTGTATCATAAGTGTAATATTTAAATGTCAGATAAATTAGAAATGTTAAATGTTTGACTGTAAATGCCAAGTTTTGTGAACGATGACTGTGAGTATTGAAGTTATGTCTTCGAGCGTCAAATAATAAATTAAACTTCAATTGAATTTCGTTTAACACTCGCCATTAATGACCACTTCATCAAAACAAAACTATTAACACTGCAACAATGTGTATGTCTTTGATTGCATTATAAAGGTCCCTAAAATTCCATCCGAACCCATTCCAATCCAACTCGAAACCAAACTCAACCCGAGACTATTATAATATCCCCGAAAACGACACTTCTAATAATTGCTCTGAGGCACATTTCAAAATGAAGTCCAACAATTGAGTTATTGACGACGACGATGGTGATGATGATGTCCATGGTAATGGCGATGGTGATAGCGATAGCAATGGCGATGGCTTGAAAAGCTTTCAATGTGTAAATGAGCAAGAATTTCATTTCTATTTTCTCGTCAAAAGCCAAAATTATAAATGGGAAATTATAACACTGTGGTGGCTCGACGCGATATACGTATGTTACACACTCGTATTCTTCTGTGTGTTTGTGTGAAGGTTCATAATAATCTGTTTCCGAAGGATCTACCTTTGATATGATGATACCTTATAGCCCCAAAAGCATAATAGATAATTGCGCTCCCGTCAAACCAAAAACCACTTAGTGCACTAGGTTCGAGAGGAGTCTATAACCTATATGTGGGCATGAGTATGTGTTCCCAACAAAGTGTACTGTTATCCTGCTTGGCTTTGGCATTTTGGTTTCGTGCACTCGTAACAAGGTGGCGAAAAATTTGCATATCGTCAAATATTTCCCGAAGAGATGTGATTGTCGCTGATGAAGCTTTTTGGCATACAATCCAAAAAGCCTCAGAGGAAGATATTCTGTATTGGTTAAATCTGCCGATTTTAATGGTCATGCCAAATTGCCAAAGCGGGATATTTCTTGTCCAGAAACCGCTTCCTTTAAAACATCAATTCTGTCTCGTGTTGTGCTGTTGTTACTCTTGATGGAACCACATCTTCATCATGCCCCTCTCATTCAATTCCGTCAGCTAGAAGTCCAGCTTCCTGGATGGCGTTCTCAAAAACAAATAAGCGCTCATTCCGAGGGAACCCTGCCATTTTGATTGAATGTAAGTGCTTCAGAAACAAAGATCTTTTTTACTGACGTAACCGCTTAAGATTTTCGACACAAATCGTCCTTTTTATAGCTGTGGTTAAAATTGCCTTGACAGTAATTAAATTCACATGCGTTCCATTTCTTATCTCTCTGTATACTGCAACTGTCTAGTACACAAATGTCAAATATGATAAATGTACGACGCCGTTTGCAAAAAATGATGAAATCTCTCGATCCCGATAGAGTGATTAATAGTGCGCCACCTTGTGACGATTTGGCTTTGATATTTCGATGTCGTGCGCGTCGCTTACCCACCCATAGAACCGACTAACGGGTTGATTTTATGTGCTGTTTGCATTTGATAAGGGATATCTTTGTTTTTGGCACAAATGTCATTTTACCTATAAAGGTGTGAGTATATACTAGTTCCTATCCCTGCCACTGTATGTCGTTGTGTTTCTCGTTTCGAAATAATTGCGTGCATCGAGGAAAATTCTCATAAAACCAAATCAAGATTAAACTAAAATGCATTCATTCTCAAGTCAATCTAAGGCACTTATGATGAGATTAGACATCATAATAGTAGTAGTAATATTCATATATTGATTTTACAAGGGAGTTTTTGTGTGTTTAACTTTTAGGTTCCCCCCGATAGATGGAGGTATTTTGTGTGAACATGTACTCGCCACTTCTTATGGCATTTGCTTGTCATTTCGGAATGGTTTTTCGAAAACACTTCAACTTAATTTAACGTACTCACGCACAGCAGAAGATAATAATTTTATGCAAAAAACATCGAATATTTTTGTCGTAGGTTAGGAACGTGTCTATACATTCAGGAAATTTGAAGTCATTATTTTTTTTTTAATTAGAAATTATCGGTCTGGGATTTTGAACATAAGGTTGTTTGATTTTAGTACAGAATCGATAATGCCAAAGATATAAAGATAAGACGGACTACTTCGTTGGTAAAGTTGACAGATGAAACACCTTTCACGAAACCTGAAATGTGTCCAAGTAAATTGCTTCATATTGATTTATCAGATAATTGTTATTACATAATCTGTGTTTTATTCACTGCTGCATAGCTAGCACAGTAAAATTTCACTCGGCTGCAAATAACAACAATTTGATTGCTGGCGAAAAAGAAAAAAAATAAGGAATATTTCTGATCGTGTTATTCACTTGAATGCTAAACTAGCTATGCAGCAGTGAATAAAACACAACTATAAACTCTGACCAGGTTAACGAAAGAAATTACTTTTGATAAAAAATCTAAATTACGTATCAGAGGCAATTCGAGATTGAACTCTTTAATCTGTAATCAGTTAAAATTAACAGAAGGAAAATACCATTTATCAAATTTAGCCTTGGTAAAGAACGCAGTGATTCAATTTAGCATTGCTTCAACCAATTAATTCACTATTGCTCCAAGCTCGTCTTCTTTGTTTAGACATTTTTCTAAAATACTATTTATCATATTTTAAAATATAATTTACTAACTTAACTTTAAAAAAAAAATATATAAAATGATTTTTAAGAAAGTGGTTTGATGACAGCACAATTTATTTCAAAAGTGAGTGTAAATAAATGACACTTTGCAAACGTTTATACACATTGCAGAATAATAATTAAAATAAAAAAAACACAAACACACACACACACATAATGATATTGCCTTCAATGACCTTAAAGTTGAAGGACAAATTTGAAATATTGTAACTTGTTATCAGCAGCTTGATTTACGACCACTTTCAATGCAAAAAAGAAATTAATGTCCTTCAAGCATATAAGCAATACAGTATAAGATTATTGAATTAAAAATGTAATATTTCATCAGAGTTTCGTTTTGAACTAGTCTTGACACAGTTATTGACTAAAATGGGAATTGGTTTTTGAACCATATGAAAATTATCGAAATTAGCTGACCACTTTTAAAAGACAATGGTACTGCAAAATTTCGATTCGCATATTTTTTAATTTTTAATTGAATACTTTTTTAAAGGATCTATATCGATACGATTGTCAAAAGTGTCTTAAAAGTCATAATTTCAAATGTCACAATTTCATGAATTTCATTTGCTAAAAAGAGTATAACCCGTTTGTTTTTCAGTAACCCAAAAACTCGTTACACTTTTATTAATTGTGTCAATAAATCGAATGTTCTGTTATCCTTTTTATTTGAACTCCCTTTCCTTTTTTATAATAGATAGCATTTTGAAATGTATTGCCATATCTATTTTGGCATAAATTAAAGCGCTTAAATGAGTCCATTATTTGTTTTAGTTTGAGCGTGAAACGTGTGTAACTATGAAATATTATACTGACCCATTCATCCAAAATTTACATATGTATGAGAGACCTTCTATACATTAACATTTTTAAAGGATTAATAAAATTCAACTACCTTGTGTGACGTGTATGGAGTAGATTAATAAATTGCATCTGCATTTATCATAAAAATGTGCGTTCGTGCATTGCAGGACTTCTGCTGTCATTTTCGAAGGATTAACTAAAACAAAACAAACTTAAAAAAAAAAGGAAATGAATAATTTTTCCATATGATATACATAATTGAATTAATCTACCTTGATCCTGGTTGTGTTTACATAGCACATTTTAGCGATGACGAAAATGATAACAGCAACCGGCCGGCATGGCAGTCAGTGGAACGAACATTAATGTCAAAAATACGATTTTAATTTTAATCTTTTGAGTTGTGTTTACAGACAAAGGGATGAATAATTATACCCTATTTAATTTATTAACAGTATGCAGTGCGGGAGTAATTTAATGCAAACTAAAATGAAAACAGTACAGACTCAGGGGTCCCGCCTGAGTCTGTATCATTTGCAAATCACTGTATTTAAATAAAAACTAACTAAGACTAATCTTTTAAAGAAAAGGAGTTTTTTTTGGAACTCAGCAATGACTTTGGTTGAAATTATCCTTAAATCATTGCACCCATTAAGTAGTTTGGTCCTATTTCTTAAGTATCATCTTCCTGCTGGAACTCACTTTATTTCTTGTTCTCGTTTTTGTCCGGATGTTGGGAGGACAGCTTTAAGACTGTGGACTATTTTTTTTTTTTTTGTTTCTCATTTTGTGAATCCCTTTTGCTAAGCAACAATTTTGAAATCCTTCCCGGAAGTATATTAAGCAAATTATTTTCAAGTATTTATACCATTTTAACGGACTTACTTTTTATTCCATAGAAGGAAGCCATGAAAAGTTAAGTAAGAAAAAAAAAATGAAAACAACCATAAGGATTCATTTCACACGAACGGATGTTTAAAGCAAGAGTAAAATTCATCTTTATCTAGTCCTTGTGCGAGTGTGTGTGTGTCGTACTTTCGTGGAGCTTACACACAAGTCCTTGTATTTTTTTGTGCACCATCATCATCATCACCATCCTTGCCTTGCCGTCCTCATCGTCGTCGTCGTCGTGGTATCGTGCTTAAAATTTCGTTGAACCCGATATTTTTGTGCCATGCTATTTAAAGAAATAAAAAAAAAATGCGGCAAAAAATTACGCGCGAATCTGATTCAAAATAAAAACAATTTCAGCAGTCATCATCTCTTTAGCGGCATGGCATAGGCATCAGGATTCAGGAACAGAACCATCGTCATATCGCTATCGTCATCGCACATCCCATCCCATCGCAGCCCGTGTCCCAACGGGGTATAAAATACATGTGGCTCTAAATAAAATGGTGACCATGTGTGCTTTTATTTAAATGTCATGTTCCATATTTTTGGATTGACTTAACCAAAAAAACACGGCTTCTTATATTTAACAATGAGTCTGTATTTTTTTACTGAGTATGCATTTTAATCAATTGTTTTTAAATTTTGAGCTTGTCTACAAGTTCCTCAATCTATGATTCAAGTTAATTATCGAATTAACTTTAATCCGGCTTAAACATGTAACAACTTTAACTCACTTATCATTAACCACTTCATTAAGGAAGATATAAATTAATCTGATATTAAGTCATCAACTCATTTTCTGAGGGAGATTTTTTAAAAAAAGACATGTAATTATATTAAAAGCTTTGGAAATCATCGACTTAAGCAAGTTAATCTAGGATTAACTCTCATTTTGATCTAAATGGTTCAGTTAGAGATTAGAGTTAAACTTGAATTAACTTAGTTTTAGCTTAAAGATAATGGAATTAGTTTAAAAGAATAATTTTGAGGATGAGTTAAACTCTCACTTGGTTTAATCTGGAAATAAGTAAACCCGCTTAAGCTTAAAAGTAGTTTTTTAATGGACGGTTCACACCTCTTAAGTTTCCACTAATTAAAGTTGATGCTTTAAAAAACATCCTTATCACAGTGTTGCATACTTGTTTTACATCTAGCTTTTAAAAATTCAAGAAGTTAATTTTTTTTTTTTTTTGGAATATGGTCACCCCAATCATAGCACAGTAGAAATCCCTGTCTATTGCTGTGCCATATTTAATTTGATGCAAGCGAACAACGCAAATGCCCGCAAGGAGCAGAAGGACAAAACAAAACAAAAATAATTGCAGTTGTGGAAAACATTAAAACATTAAAAAATTATCCCGATTGTCTTGTTGGGTTCGGTTAATGCTAGAATTTGTATCAAGATAAAACATTAGTTCACAATGTGTTGTAGTTTTGTGGTGGTGCGCTGGTGATGGTACTCTGGTGCATGGCTTGGCGCTTGCCGCTTTTCGCTTGACGTTTGGCGCCTTGGGTTTTTCTGGGCCCGTTTCAATTTTGTTGCTGGCGTAATTATTGTGTCTTTGAAATTCATTCGTTTCGTTACTCTTGCTGCTGACTAGATTTTTGTGTGATGATCATGCTTCGCTGAGCATTTATATAATTTTTTCTTTTTTGCTGTTGAAAGTTTTGTATTCATATCACATTTTGAATATCCTTAAATGGTACGTTCTAGATATATGATTGCATTGCAAGGAACACATAGCAACAGTGTGTTGGCAAAGTAGCCAAACCGAGATGACACAAGAGATAAGATATTAAATCGCGTGACATATATTTAAATAAATGATTCCAAAAAAAAGGGGTGTTTGAAACAGACTAAGGGATGACTTTTTTTAATGGTTTTGTGTTTTATGTGCTGCACTTTTTTGTGTTGACTAAATATTTAGTACCAAAGATCGACGAGAATGCAACAGCTCTACTGAGAGCTTGGATGAAACAGAGATATCAGCCAAAAACATTTTTTGACATTTGCTTCTTGTAACGGTTCCATTCGTCTTTGGACAGTTGAAACCATTTCTCAGATTATAAGTTACTTCAATACCAAATTTGTAAATTTAAAATTATCGTGTAAAATTTTAAGTAAAATCTTACCCCTGTCAACAAATAGACTTATGTACATACGTTCAAAAATGTCGACCCGTAATTGTGCCGTAGAAATTTGTTTAAACTTTTTCAACATATTCCTTTCATATTCAGTTTTTTTCAGACATTTAATTTACTTACTTTTTTTTCAATTTGTATTTTTCCAGACTTAACGGAAGAAGCCGAATCAGCGGATAAATCTTCAACTTTACCAGAAAATGGTATCGTGAATGATAAAAAGCACAAATCCTCAAAAATTGAATCACAATCCAATGAGAGGGATAAATCAGCGCCAAAACTGTCGTCCACAAATAAACCCCTCACTTCCGATGACAAAGCCAATGAAGACCAAAACGAGGAAAAATCAGACAGTTCAAATAATCATCCAAATGAGCCAGCACCAACGAAGCATGTGACCAATCCAGTCGAAGATGAAGTTCACGCCGAGGAAGAGGAAGATGAAGAAGAAGAAAGAGAAAAAGAAGATGATGGAGAAGAAGAAGAAGAAGAAGCGCAAACACCCGAAGATAAAGACGATTCCTTCAGAAGTGCTGCAACAAATACCACTGACAGTTCCGTCGACGGAGGAGGTCCAGAGAAATCATCATCACATCGTTCACCATCACAAACAGCTGATAAGGACGAAGAAACGGAGGAGAATTTAGCAGACAACGAGGAGGCACAGTCCGAAGCCGAGGTCGAAACGGAAGCCAAGGCCGCCGAAGAACCATCAGCTGACCAAAACGAAGATCCACAGGAGGACGAAGCGAATCATGAGGAAATCTCAAAGGTCGCGTGTCCGGACGACGAAGAATCCTTTGTCGATCCCTCCAAGCTGGTGGCCTCAGTGCTGCTCCACGACTCCACAGAAGAAGGACGCAACGAAGCTGAAGCCGTTCTAAATGACGTCTGCCAAATGGCAGCTGCCGAAAGTTCGGTTCTCCTCACCCCAGCCGGTCATCTAGCGTATAGTTCGCCGCACAGTGCCATGGACGATGACGACGACGATGATGACTTCAATTCGGTCCTGACGCATCCGCAAACCGAAAAGACTCTCCAATCAGCAGCTGCGTCCGACCTTGTGCCTAATTCACAAGAAATCGCTGTCGGAGCGGCAGTTGCATCGCAGGCAAATCTAGTTGCCCCAACCGATGACGATGTCACCGAAGATACCTTTGCCAGTGTGGTTGCCGAAGTGGAACGCTTTACAAAAGATGTCAATTCAGAGATCTATGCCGATGATGTTGGCATCACTGGCACTGATGTCATGATGGACAATGTCCAGGTCCGTCATTCGCTGGACGACATCTTTGACGATGATGTCGATGGTAAGTTCCTTAAATAACTGTGTATTTCGTAGATGAATATATGTACATATGTACATATATGAATGTATATGTACTTAAACTTTTGTGTATTTCGACACACGCATTTGTTGTGGCGGAGTTGGATTGTTTGGAAAGAAGTCGTTTGAATGGAGTTTTGTTTTTGTTGTTGTTTATTTTTTCATTATTCTTTTTAAATTTTGTTTATTTGTTTTTAAAACTAATTTTTGATTGTTTCTAATTTTTTTTAAATGATTATTTAAGTAACGGGTAGTATTGAAATGTTTTTCGAATTAAATTCTTTTTGGATGGCTTTAATTGGCTTTATTTATTTTATTTTTTTAAATTATATAATTTTTCGTTTCTAAATTTTTTTTTTTTTTTAAGTGACATCCGTTTATTTTGTTTAAAAAGAAGCTAGGTTAGAAAAAAGAAGTACCTACATCAAGTATGGAATTTTAGTTAAATTTCATACCGAACATTTACATTAGCCGTGTTTTTTTGGTTACTAAATACGCTACTTCGCAAATTTTAAAATGGAAAAATAACAACAAAGGAAAAATTAACAAAAATAAGACAATAGTCAGTAAAAGTACTTTAGTGAGGAAATTGTATAGTTTCGGATTGTGAAAAGTAGGAGGCAGTTAGAAAATAGTTAGAGGTGTAGAAAATAAATAAATGTTGGCAGACTTAAGAGCGCGTTCGTTGATATATGTCTACAAAATGTAAACATTCCACAAGGTACAGAGCAACCATTTTTTTTAATGAAAATACATATTCAAAACAAAGTTTCAAATGTGAGGAAAACTCTAAACCAACTCGGTCTCCGTTTCCATAAATATTTCAACTCGACCTGAAACATTTTTCAAACCTACCCCAACCCAATTAATGAAGGGTTCATAGAGTGAGTTTCAAAGTGAATATAAGGTTATTTTTGAAACTTGTATTACTTCGCTATCAACAAATAAAACACGTCGATAAACTTTCTTTTAATATTTTTTATGCGAGAAATAAAAGCCTAACTTATTAAAGGACACCCGGTTTGTTGACGAACAATATTTTATAGCCAGTTCATCATTTCAGTATCAAAAAGTCTGCCATTTCGTTTTGGGCAGAAAAGGAAACATTAGTTAGGGTCCTTCGTATCATTCCGTTTTTTTAAAGTTTATTTTGTTTTGTTTTAAAAATCAGGGGAATTTCTATAAAATTTTGTATACATATTTTTTTATTTTGTCATATTACTTTTACCACACTTTTCTTTAATTGTAATTATCCATTAACGATTTTATTGTTTTCTATAAAATTGTTCGTACAATTAATTTTGTACTTGTACATTCAGATATTGAGTATTAAGTATAAGGACCTATTAATGTTCTGAATTGTATCTAAGTTTTTAAAAGAATTTGCCAGTAAATTACTGGTACCTTTTTATGAACTTAAATGATTTCCAGGTACTCAAGTATTTCCTTCTAGACTAGCATCCCTCAAATACTTCCAATTTATGTAGTATTAAGCCTAGTTTCTTTTCAAGTACAGAAAAGATTCAGGTACAGAGTGAATTCAGTACTAACACTTTTAAAAAAATGAACTGCTCAAAATGTTTGACAAACTTTCAAAGCACTCAAAAATTATAGAAAAAACATCAATTTTGACAGTTAAATTCAAGCTCAGGCTAGTAACTAGTAGATAAGTAAGTCTGCTATTACACCTTCACTCTTAAGTCATGACTCTAATTTGACAACTTTCTTTAATTCAAATTTCGTTGTTTGGGAAATCTTATATTCTGTCTCGCTCTTTCAACTATAAGGTGAAAATAAAATGGCAAAAATGAGTAGTGGAAAATTTGCCCGCGACTCACAGTTCAAATTTTCTTCCGTTTCATTTTTTCGAATTTTGGACTCGTACTTCTGAACTTTTTCAAACTTTATGAAAATTAATTAAGGATACTTAAGTACTCGAGTGGTACTTTAAGTTTTTTAGTCTTTCTAGGCTTTTTTAACACTTACTCAGTACTTTCGTTTGATAAAAAACATTATATGTATTTTTTAAATTGATTTTAAAATTTTAGAAGATTTTCGATTCTTCACTTACTCAAGTAAAGAACCATTTAAAACTTGCAACTTAAGTCTCTTATCTTGTGTTTAGTTTGTGTAATTTTTTTAAGTACATACTCGTATGAAGTTAAGCAGTTACTTCAATCTTAAATAACTTTGATTAATGTAATTTTAGAATCCAAATAACATCCACTTTATTCAGACATTCATAATTAGTTTCATTGAAGACATTACACACATAAATCGATAGAAACCATAGTTCCTTCCCTAATTTAACCGAAAAGTATCCGATTTCTAAGAAAATTTGATTAGTGGTCGATTAGAATCTTATCTGATGTTAATACAAAATTTCCTACCCTTCTTTTATGCCAATTGACAAAAACAAGATTACATTATTTTGTATGTATATCCTTAAATCGCATATGGCATTTTAATTTCGCTTAATTAGTTCGATAAAGCTTCCTTATTTTGTTTTTCTGTAATTTTTCTTTTGGAAGGGGTGGGGTTGTATATTTGTTATTTGAATGAAAAGGCCCAATCAAGAAGAGAAATTCGGAAAATCAAAACAATTGTCCTGAATCATATGAGACAGTTGACATGTAATTGATGAGAAGAGAAAATACAACATGATGTTGCAGCAATCGATGAGTGTGTGATTACTCGTTCATTCTTATTTTTGTGGATTTTTTTCGTTTTTTTTTTTTTTTATTTATTGTCATTGGGGGGTGGATATATCATTATAAAAAAATGGGGCGAAAAAAAAAACAAACAATTCTCGAATGAAAATAATACGTGGGGAATGAGCACGTGCTTGGGTTATTTTTGTAATTTTTTCTGTCGAAATAGAATTGTTGAAAAAAAAAACCAAGATACAGGAGCAAAAAACGTGTGGAAAATCACAAATGAGGATGCACTCCAAAACCACATCAGATGTGGCTTCATATAATAACTCAGGTCCTTATAGATTCTTATTTTTTTGTTGTATTTTTGTTATGCAGATCCTAATTGAAGTTTATTCAGGCTATAATTTGATTTAAATCACATTTTTAATAAACATATCCAATATCCATATCATCGGTTGTCAGGAGATGATTTTAATTCTACATTTTCCATTTCTGTCTACAAATTAATTTGATTAAGTGAGTGAAAAAAAAACTTTTTATAAACGATTATTTAAATGATTTTTAACATTTGCCTGTTGCATTATGGGCATGTAAGTCTTAATATCAAAGAGCACGGAAGTGTACATAGACACTACACCTTTTCTACAGGAACAACCTCATCCAATTTTTGATAACCTTCTAACTTAAAAATCCAAAAAGGGCTAGACTTAAAATTCGCCGTACTTACTTGGCTGGTCAGGGAAATTAATTTCGCTGAATTTCAACCAGTGATTTCTGAAATACAGAACTTCAAAAATCGCCTAAAAAAGTAACTAACAGACTTTTAGTATAGGTCATTTAGCACAAACAAAGAAAAATTAAAAACATGCTGTAGAAATTAAAAAATATACTAAAAGAATATTGAAAATTTGTGATTTGTAACACTGGGGGGCGTGACATCCAATTAGCTTTCTAATGATTTTCTTTATAGAGGACACACTCATATTCTTGTAAAATAATAAAAGAAGAACCACAAAGAAGTTAAAAAAAAAATTGTCAAGGTAAATTTTAAATCCTGAGCCAATACACTTCTGTCAAATCTACTGTCATAAAAAACATAGAACAGTGTTGCCAATTGAAAGTTTACCACTCTACGAAAAAATATCGTAAATTGGTTCTGAATGTTTAGACCTCAAATTTTCTTCTGTCTTCTGCTCTACTTTTTTTTGAAAAAAAATATGACAACTTCATATAAGTGTTTTATAAAATGTAAAAAGAAATATAAAAAAATGTTTTTTAAACCACATCTGCACGTATGTACAATGTACATGTTAACGCACTCAAAACCATTATGTAAAGTTTGACATAAAAAATCCTGAATGTCCCGATTTGAATCGGAAGCTTTTCGTGAAGTATTAAGTTGATTTAAATTAAAATTATTGCAAATTTATTTAAAAAGTAAGGAAAATATAAAATTTGGAGTGAAATTTGAAAACTATCATACTTTACGTAATGAAAACGCAACATTATCTTCTCAGTATGCAACGAGCTTAAAAGAAATACATTCTCACATTTAATTGAAAAAAACAATGAAATACATTTCTTTAGAAAATTATCTATAATTTTGTTGATTTTCTTAAATTAATTTAAACAAATTAGTACACACTGCAAAACAAACTGTTTTCTTTTATGATTTAATGCTTTTGTTTGCTAGCAAGTTGCACGCTTTTGAAATTCTTTCAAATCACAGTTTTTTTTAAATTTTCTTAATTATTTATTAACTCATTCCTTTTAATTTGTTTAAGCATAATTTTATACAAATACAAAAAAAAAATCCTTTATTTTGAACAAGAAACCAAAAAAAAAAACATTGTGTGTGGATTTTTAAAGATTTCTTTCAGATAGAAGAAGAAGAATTCCTAACTAATGTTGTAAGAAGTCTTTTCTGTGTGAACTAAGCTTCTTGGCGAAAATTCTTAAATTTATCCTCAGCTTCTCCAACTGTCGTCATCCCGTTCATGTTTTCATATTCATCCGCTTTTTTGCACTCATTTTTTTATTGATAATAATCATAAGAGGTTTTTGCAATAAACATAAATGATACTTAAAATTAAAAAAAAAAAAAAGAAAATGAGAAACTTAAAATTAATTTGGACCTTATTTCAAAATTAGCTCTAAGTAATTAAAAAAAAAAATACCAGTAACATTGTTTTTAAATATTTTCCATAATTTTTAATTGCATGATTTTTTTTTTGTTAGAATATAATTATATTATGAATTAATTATAAGTAAAATAATAATTTGCTAAAAGGTCCTTAATTTAGAAAAAAAAGAAAACATTAAATTGTATTAAAAAAATTTAGTTTTGCTAAAAAAAAGAAAAATATTTGAAAACAAAATTAAATCAATACCAGAAAATAAAAATAAATACAAAAAAAAAAAATTGAATACGAATTGAGCTGTGAAATTGTTTTTATTTTTCAGAATAAAACTTGAGTTGGTAAACTTTCAAAAGCGATCGCGTGGAAAATTAAAATCAAAAAAATATTAATCCATAAAAATCCTTCAATCAAGAAAATTAAAAAAAAAACATCTTACAAAAGAAAAATATTAAAATAAACTTTTTATTTTGTTAATAAATATGTTGTAAAAATAAAATTGAAAAAAAAGAACGAGAAAATAAAGCACACACAATTGTGAAAAAAAGTTAATAAAGTTTGATTTTAAAAAACAAAATGTTTGAGAGCATTTTTTTGTTTTTGTTTTGCCTTTTAGGAAAGAGAGGGAGTTTTTGAAAAAAAAACTTTAAGGTCTCCAAATGACGCTTAAGGGGAAAAAATATTTTCAAAAATGGTTGCTTAAGAAAGGAAATCGGTCTTTAGAAAACATTCTATTTTAGTATACAAGTTTTTAATCCACAAGAGTAACAAAACTTTTTTGAAAGTGCATTAGTAATGTCCTCTATTTCAAAAATCTAAAGTTTCTTTCTTACATTTTAAAGTCAGTTTACCGTTTTTTTTTTGGTTATTGAATACGCTACTTTAACATGTAAAATATCAACAATAACGAAATAGTTAAAATGTGAGAAAAATAAGTTGCAACTTTCTGAAATTGTTTTGTCCATAAATATATTTTTTTTTATTAAATAAAGAAAATTTTTGTTCCTTAAATAAATGTATAATAAATTGAAGAAAACATTGAAACACTCTTATGCAACTTTCCTCTATAGTTGCAGGCAACTTATTTCTGTAGTTTGTGCTAAGCGATGTTATTACTTGAGCTATGTATTGCTTGGTTGAGTAACTTTCAGTTAGAGAGCGGAAAATCTAAAAACAAAAACCGCCTTTTTACCGAGATTTGGGAATAATAGTTTTTGTTGACAATTTTTGTGTCATTTTGAACCTAGATATCGGTGACAAGATTGTTCAGTATGATATTGGTTGATGACTCAGTTCGTCAAAATCGTCAGTAAAGTAAGTAAAATGATATTTTGTAGTTGATAGCAAAATACAGAAGTAGTTGAATGACAAAAAATTATTGAACAAATGGTCAGATTTTGTAATTAGTTTAAGAAGCCAAAGAATATACAAATGTATGAAAAAAAATTAAAGACGATTTGATAATAATTCAAATTGATTTTTATTAGTACCAAAGAGTTTTTATTAGTACCACAGAGTTTAACCAAGATCTCAAAAGTTGTTTTTGAGAAATCCATTAATTCGTCACCTGAAATTCAAATTCTTATCAAAACCGAATTTGTTATGGTAATCGACAATCTTACAGGTGTGTCTTCCAAAAATATGTGAACAAAATTAGCTATCCTTGTAAAGACCTCTCTTTGGCCTCATTAATGGTTCTTTATTCTACGCATTCACTTTTACGTAATCTACGTCTAATTCGTTTATCCTTGGAACGATAGTTGCTATTGACCCCGTGCTTTAGTTGACATCATTTACGTTCAGCTTTAATAACTTATAAATTTTGTTTCCTGAAAAGGGTATCTGAAGAAATATGAAAAAAATAATCGATTTCATACAAAATAACTCTTAAAGTATATATCATTCATAACTGGAGTCTGGAGCCATCGGGACATTCATTTGGTATTAATTTCTTATGACAGATGGACTCCTCCTTAATTTCTGATTTATATTGATTGCCCTATTTTTTTCCTAATATCATCAAATTTGCTGTTAAAATTCTCTCCTTCTTCCCACATTTATTGCATCCACATCACAGCTGAATAAATACCTTCATAAAAGTTTTATTACCACAACGTAACTTATTTATTACCGTTAAACTCGAACGAAGTACTATGATATCAAGGTTTAACAATAAATTTGCTAATATTGATATAATCTATAATCCTTATTACAGAATTTATAAATACCCAGAAAAAAGAAAGCCAACTGTATCGCCAATTTAATTCAATTCCATCTAATACCTCACGAAACCAACGCGTTAGGAACATCAGCCACCAGTTTTCAATTTAGATCTGACAATCTTACATATTATTATTTTCAAGTATTTTTTTTTTTTATTTTGAAAAGAATTTTTTGCCTAAACTTCAAGAACTACTTAATTATAAGTTACCATCTCGATCTGCATAAAAAATCTTGTAACTGAAATTTTGTATTTCCACTCAAAGTAAAAAAAAATCAAAATAAGCTCTTAATTAGATTTGAGATTATGTAGTTTGAAAATAGAAGTTGAAATTAAAAAAAAAATACTTAAACAAAGTCTACTCGAGTACTTAATTTTTGTTTGCTTAGATTTCGTTATTTTAATTTTTTTTTGTTTTTTTTTTTTGTATGCGTTTTAAGAATTCCATTTGAATTATTTGCTTCACATTTATTTCAGACTTCACTTCCATTTCAACAAACATTTTCGAATCCTTCCAACACATCCGCCGCTATATTCACAAAGTTTTCTCTTAAAAAACAATCTTACACATAAAACACATACAAAATTCAAATTAACTTAAATCAGCTTAAAAAGAAAATTAAATAACACACATTTGTAAAAAAAAAAAGACAACAAAACAAAAATAACACACAAAAACAAACATCAACTGAATCTTCTATTTTAAACTAATGAAATTAATCTTAAACTCCATTTACTCCTCATTGTTTGCCTAATTCAAAAAAAGGCCAATCCCACATGTTCCTTCAATTTCCAGATGACATCATGTCTAGTCTAAGAATATCATCCGGCAGCATCGATATCGGCCATGATAAGTCCCTGCCCATACAGGTGATCGAAACCGAAGTGATGGCCATACCAAATGAACCAGATCTTATTTTCGATAAGCCCTTGGGAACAACAGCATCATCTCTAATCTCAAATGGTCCACAATTGAATGACACGCTTCCAGGAAGGGGTGTGGCGAATCCAGTACCAGAATCCAATACAAAACTGTTTGGACGTTTATTTCAATCGGTGAAGTCGTATGTGATGTCACCGGGCGGTGATAAAAACTCATCCTTGCAGGACTAAAATCAATCTACCACTAAGTGTGTGGCTGGTAATTATTGTATTTTGATATTTGATTTCTTATTGAAACACTTTTAACAATTATTTTGCATTCTTTCAGGGATTCTCAATATCAAACCAGCAAATCATGAACAAAAACAACCATACTGCTGGAATTCTCACTCAGAAGTCTTATTTTTAAATCATTGATTATTTTTTTTTAAGTCTAATTTATACATACATTTATCCGCAACTGATGTTGTTTCAAACAAAAAAAAAAAAGAAAACAACAAAAAAATAGAAATAGAAAGCTAAAAACTGATTGTGTAATTTTTAAACTTACTTAAAAAAAAGAAAAAAGAAACCTCTAGAATCATGTACTGAGATGAAACTCGCACATTTAAGTTCAACCTAAACACCAATGTCACAGTTAACGTAAAATGAAGATAAACAATTTCAAATTCGAGTTTAAGTTGAGATTAAATATTTTAGTAATGTATCAGTAAATGTTTCCTTAAATATATCACTTAAAAATTGAGAAAAAAAAAGAAATAAAATAGTTTTAAGAATTTTACTACCAATTTCATACCAACACACACCCAACCATAAAAATTTCATAAGTTTTATACTCGAAATTTTAGAATTAATTGAAGTTTAATTAGAAAAGTTTATTTTTTCCCATTGCGTCTATGTATTGTAATGATCTTATGACCATTATTAGTTTTTTTTTTGTTTATTAAATATGTATAAGGATGTTAGTTTGTTTTTAAGATCAAACACTTATCTCAAATTGTATTGTATATGTACATAATATACATATATTTATATACAAAAAGTCATTGTATTTTTTCTATATATATGTAAAAAAAAAAAAAAACAAAAGAAACAAAAAATAAGAATTAAGAAAAGACATTGTAAGACAAATAAAAAATCATTTTTGAGATAAATAAAAAGGAAAATGGAGACATGGTTTTTTATTTTACTTATGATTTAAATAATATATTAGTAGGTTTATGAAATGTTTGATTTAATTATGACACAGACAGTTTACAGTGACTTGACATGATCCCTTTGCTTTTTGCCCGGAAAAATATGAAACACAAAATACTTACTAAAACATAAGTATGTAGTTGAGTTCGAGGTCATAACCTGTTTTGCTTTGTGTTAATCGATAAAATAAATTTCAATTTTTCCCCTCTTAAATATTCTTTAAACTTAAACATTAACAATCATACACAAATATTACATTTCTTAAAAATACTCCAACAAAACCACAGGGAACAACATTTACTTGGTAAATAAATTTAAGCTTCAATATATTTTTTTAATTTTTTCGTAAAAGCGAGACTTAAAATGTGCTAGACACAGGCATTTGATTGAGTGCCCTTTTTCGGTTTTATGGTTTTATTGCGAATTTTAAACAAAAAGTACTTAATACAAGGATTTCTACTTCCTGTTTTGAAACTTTGAAAAACTAAAATACTTTCTATAGAAAAATAAAAATAACTTAACTTTATTTAAAAACTACATCATAAAAAGATTCCACTTACAAACTTCTTCTGAATTCGATTTCAGATCAGAGGATTGAAATTTTCCACTTGAAACCTAAAAATCAATTCCTTTAGAATTCAATTTTTTCTCGGAACTGTTCCCGGCTTTCCAAAATTGGACATACCAAGTTTCTCCCAAAAAATTTTAATTCATAAAATCAATAAAACTATAGATAATTTTCACGGTTCTAATATTGGATTATGGTTACAAATTTCATAGGCTGATAAAATGGGGAATTTCCAGGGAACTACTTTTCCCTCGGAATATCAATCCAATGCAATAACATACAAAATTCCTTGTAAATTTGATCATAATTATCTAGTATGTAATTATTTTAAATTATAATGTATGTTTGTACGACGACGAGACATAAAGACGAAGTAAATAAAATAAAGGACTTAATAATTTCTTGTTAAACTACCTTCAAAGAAGCAAGATATATTTATTCATAACTTTTTGTAACTTTCAGGACAATATGCTGTGAAACAGTTAAAATTCAATTAAATTTAGCATTTAGTAACTTTGTCATACTTATGCGATCTACGAGTAAGCACAGCTTTTTGAAGTGCACCTGACCTTAAGGTTGCTATCTCTTTTTTGCATGTGATACATTTACCAAAATTTAAAAAGAAAAAGGCTTTAAACTCTTATTTGATTTAGTCGAATGACATCTCTTGCTCTTTTATAAGATCAATAAAATCCTTTAGACGAATATTTTTAAAGCGTTTCAGTTTATATTTATGTATATAAAAGAATTTTTTATATATTATGACGAAAATAAATGAATTCCAAGTTAAGAATTTGTTTTGCATTTATATTCCACTAGTTCATTTTTTCCTAAAACTGATGTGTACCTTTGTTTTGACTATCTTTAGGGAATTTGGACACTAATTTCTATTATCTATTTCAACTCCATTATTATTGCAAATATCTCAAATAACAGTAGGATTTACATAGTCCAAGTTGTGTTTATCTGTGCCAATAAGTTAAAAGAGCTTAAGTTAATTATTATAATTTTTTAGTATAATCAAATGAAGTTTTGGGAACTAGTTTTTTTCTGACTTTTGGGAATTACTTTATAGCTGTTTTTGTGCTATGTTAACGACATTTTTTCAGGACACTTGTTTTTAATACCCTTAAATTGCATTTATTTAAGCTCTTTCAAAAAAATTCTTCATAATTTACACTACAACTATGTCGATATAAGTTATGCAATGATTCACTTTGCTTAGGTTTAAAGTAACTTATGTCGACATAAGTTATCATTTCGTTAGATAAGTAATAAAGGCTAGTAGCATTTCAAAAAAATATATTTTCTTGTTGCTGTTGTGAAAATGCATTTTAATTAAAATCAAATATAAGGTCCTTTGATTTTTTTAAATTTAACGTCTATTTTTCTATCGTAAAGTAACGGAAAGCTAAACGAAATGGGTTAAATGTGAAATTAAAAACATAATATTCGATTATGTCGACTTAAGCTCTTTTAACTTATACACAGGTATATCCAAAAGGTTTTAAGAGTGGTAATTAAAATATTCAGTCCAATAAATCAATGCTGCTATTTAAAAACTTATGAAATAAATCATTAGAAAGTTTTTTTTTGGAACAAAAATGACAAATTCATTACAGAATTTTGAATCTGTTCTCAAAAATTTTCAACCATAAAGAAAAATTTCTGCGCATGCACATATTTAGGTCCCTGAACACACTCAATCGAAAGCCTTTTATAAAGCTTTGTAAAGCTGTTGTATGAACATTTTTTCAAAATTAGAATTCAAAAATTAACGAACTGTTCCAACTTAAAATTAAAAAGTAAATTCTTTGCAAAGAAATTAAAAACTAGATAGTGACATAATTTTATCTAAGATTAATAATTATTCATAATTGACACAACCAGAAACCTGTAGCTGAACTAACATTTCCTTATTTAGTATTAAACAAAAGAAAATATTTTATAAATACATCACAACATAAGTTTTTCAAAATGTACGGATGAATTTCATATCGGAAACTCAAACTTTAAGGAAGATTCGAGATTTGCATTCTTGGTCGTTACAATTTTTTCGTTTTCGTCTTTTTGAAAACTATTCAGTTCCTTAAAAGCTTATTTAAGTTTAGTAGAAAAAACATTAAACATTTCTTTTAACCTGGAAGCACTGTCTAAATAACTTCAGAACACAGCACATGTTTGTTTTATGTTCTATGTTGTGTTATGGTTTGACATCAAACAAGCTTTCGAAAGAACTTTTTCGACAAACTTTATTCATTTCATTCATACTCTAAATATTCAAAAGGGTGTAAATAATAAAAAATTAAGTTCCTTGAAAAGAAGAAATAAGGACTATAAGTTTGAGCAATTTATTACACTCTCATATGAAAATAAAATTTAAATTACCTTTCGGCTTTTAAGACTTTAAAGTAGAATGTAATAAAAGTTAAAAAAAAAATGAAGTTAAAATCATTAG
This sequence comes from Scaeva pyrastri, assembly GCA_905146935.1. Classification (NCBI taxonomy): domain Eukaryota; kingdom Metazoa; phylum Arthropoda; class Insecta; order Diptera; family Syrphidae; genus Scaeva; species Scaeva pyrastri. Next base: position 7,963,841 of record LR989929.1, on the reverse strand, counting down.
TCACAACTTTTGTTAGTACCTAGGACTCGTTAAAAGTTAGGTAGGTACTCAAGAATTATTGATCAAATAAGAATGAGTCAACAACTCCTAATTGAAGGCTGAGAATAAAGTACTTACGAAAGCATTTTTTAAACATATGAATGTCTATGTTCAGGAGTTAAAGTTTAATATTGGATAAAAAACAAGGCACGTTGCAATATTCCACTCTTGATTCATTTATTTAAATCATTGTAAAGAAATATAATTTTTACTCAAAATAGCAAATCATATTAAAGTCATTGATTAAAGATATTGATTGTATTCGGTATTTAAATAACCAATATATTAAACAAGATAAGAACATGTTGGAATTTGTGTTAACTGGGCTAATGAGTTGGATTTGTATTCAAACCAACAATACCCAAAGTTCCAAAAATACATACAATCTATCAATGAAAGCTGTCGTAAGCCTTAAATTCGCCTTGATTTGCATAATCCGCCATTAATTTGCACTTCTGCTATAGACGGTGATGTCGTGTTAAGGATACCTACATATCTTTCTGCCTAAAGCCTTAGCAGATATACGAGTACGAGTGTATCCTGGATTCCAACACTTTGATTGCGTGAGTACGATAAATGAAATCCAATTAAGATTTTCACGTTTAAACCTAAGAGATCACCCTTATCAAAAATGATGTACACTATAATCCAAGAGCTTTCAAGGCTTCATTCTGTGTATGGGCCTCATTATGTCTAGGCCTTTACGATTTGTAAAATTATATTTTTACTATCAGATTTTATTTTAGAAATTGGGGTCACGACACTGTGTTCGGTTTTTGTGTTGTGTCGAGAATGTGACCATGTTGTTTTCGTTGACGAAAAACTATGCGGTTTATGGTTTGTATTCTTTCCTTTGAACACAAAAGAGGTTACGTTCCACAGGAGTTTAATAGGATACTTTTTTAGCAAAACAATGGAGTTATGTTATAATCCAAGATTACACCATTGAAAAAGTCAATTATGCTGCCTTGGTTTAGTTATGCTAAAGATAGGTGGGTCAGGTTGACATGTCTGGAGACAATGGGAATATTTCCCTTCCTTCCTTAGATTTTTATCTAAGTTATTTAATTTTCATATTAAAACGAAAAACATTTGTTTGGTTTGCACGATAAGAGCAACATAAAATGATTCCCTTATTTCTGATTTAAGATGATTCGACATGAAAAAAAAAAGAAGTATTATTAGTAAAAAAGTCTGCTTCTTTGTCACTTTCAAAAAAATTAACATAGGAACATATTTGAAACATTTTTGAATCACTATAATTAAAAAAGTCTTATGACTTGATGGATATTTCAGAGAAAGTATGTATATCTTTAAGAGCATACCAATGTTGACTGTGGCGTATGAGTAATTTTTAAAATGAAAAAATTAACGATGTCTTTGAGGTTTTTATTTCTACAAATTTATATTTACAATAAAAGTAAAATGGTGTGTATTTTGAAAGCATGGTTGTTTATAAACTGGAGGTAAGACGAGTCTATAAAATAAATTGTGGAAAACAAAAAAACACATTTTATTGAGACGTAACTAGCAAAAGCTTTGTCGGACTCGTCTGGTGTCTTTCCATTGAAGATTTTTATTTTAAAAGAAATTTTATTTAAAAACTCATAACAATCAATAAACTAAAGATTTCAATGAATCGCCAAAAGTCTATGGATTAAAAGCCATTACTGTTGACAAAAAACAAAAAGAAATCAAAACAATAAAAACAATTAGAAAAGGAAAATAAAAAAAATAGGCACATTTCTCTCAGAAAGTCGTTAAAATGTCACATTCAATGAAATTTAATGTAGTTAATATTTTATTTACTATAAAAATTAAATACCTATCCAACTTTAATATCCTTGAAAGCATCATACGACTTTAAAATAACAATAGTCCTCCTTGGCCGCCAGCCAGGTTTGTGTTGCTAAAAACGCATAAAAGAAAATCGCGCATTTTCTGTCAGTTAACGATTTTCCACCAATAGCGACCACACTCTTCAATGCCAATTGAAATTGAAAGAAAAAAAAACATTTTAAATGGAAAATTGAAAGAAAATACCATCTACCATCCTTTTGTTATTTTTGTAATTTTTTTAGCACTTAGAATTGAAAACATTTCGCTTTTGAAATTGAAGTCGGATGTTGAAATGGGAATAAGAACAATGACATATTGTTTTATATGAAATTGTAATAAATCACTTTCGAATGTGACGTTTATAGGACAATTGTCCTTATAATGGTCCTTTCATTACATTGTCCCTCAAAAAAATATGGTCCACTCTTAGATTTAAAAATGTACATCAATATTTTATTCCAGAACTAAGTTGAATCGATCCATGAATTGTATTAAAAGGAGGAAACAAAGTGTGAATCAAAATATGCAAATATGCTTTATGCAATTTTTGTAGTAGAGAGGTTGATTTAAATGCAAGGAAAAAGTTTGAATTCGTAAAGATTGCGATTGATAAATACTTTCTTTTATTTTTGCCATTTATTTATTCAGCCAACGATTTGTCACGGTTTTGGTAAACGTGATTCTTTTGGTGGGAATGGAATTTCTCGTTGAATACCACAAGGACTTAAAAAAATGGAAACAGTTTTACATGAATAGAACTCCAATTTGTGACAATGGTGGATTTCTTAAGAGTCATAATTCAAATCATTCTTATGAATGACTTTATGAATGAACTCAGGGACTTCATGAATTTGACACTTGCTAGGGGACATAATGTTGAAGCTACATCTGTCAAAGTGACTTTAAATCATTCTGGAACCGATAGAACCGATGTATGTATCGTTCAAAAACCTTGTCAATGTATTTATCGAAATGGTTTTCAAGTTTTCAATAATCATTCTACCAAAGACTATTGTCAGTTTGTTGGATATTTTTACTCCTGAGTTAACTCACTAAACCTAAGGTAGGGTTAACTCTGAGTTAACTTCAAAATTAATATTGATCGAAAGATATGATTCAGAAAAGAAAATAAAATTACATTAAATTTCAGTTAGTATTTCGCCTTGAGCCCCCGCAAACCGTCCCTGTTCTTTTAAACCTAATTCAAGGTGAAATATGTAGGTGTAAGAATCTGCAAATATGTATCTACGCATTTATTCAATTTTGAAATGACAATAGCTAAAATCTAAAAAAGGATTCAAGGATAAGGAAGTTAGACAAAGTTGCATGTGTTAAGTTGAGACAACTCAGCTGGGACAATTTGTTTTGTCGAATTGAATCCAACAAAAAACTTTTGAACACATCTGAAATTATTAAAAAGTAACATATTCCTCCATTTGATAAAGTTAAATGAAATTGATTTTAAATTGCTAGTGAATTAAAAAAAAATGTATCCAAAAATTGTGACAATAAATTTGAATGAAATTAATTCACACGGTGTCGAGGAAAAATGTCGTGTAATATCTTATATCAAATTGGCAATTATGTACAAAGTATTAGCAATTATGTTTAATAATAAGAAGTACAAAAGAAAGTATAGAACAACATGCGTGTTTTGTTTATGTAGGCGTCATTGTAATTTGGAAAATTCGCAAAACATTAATTTTGTAGCAAACTTTTATACTCGTACATTATATTGTGTTCTATATAAGACTAACTCATAAAACAAATGAGCTTGTAATGAATTTTGTAGTCCTTAGGGAAAATACCTAAAGATGTTGAAACTTATTATAAATAGATGTACACATACAATATACATACACACATCAACGAAGGGACTTTAACCTTTATTCCTTTCATCGAATAAGGACTTAATATAGATGGTATATGTATGTTATTGTAGGTCGGAACTAATAATTTCATTAATGAAAGTCCTGTTCCGACTAATGATAAGTTTTCCTCATTTTCTTAAAAGTTGCTACATATCAGAGTTCATAAATTATAAGATGACAGTTTTGGGTTAAAAACTGTATAAAACTACATGTTAATTAGTTGTTTTAAGTTATTGTTACTGTTTATTATGGGAAAAGAAAACACTTTAAAAAAAAAAGTATAATTTTCTTAAATTTGAAAAAATAAGCTCTATTTTAAATTATAAAATCAAAAACAACCAGAATATTCATTTATTTTTAAAACTCTACCTGCCGTTTACCTACATCTGCCACCACCACCCGCACCGATAAATCATACCAAAATGATGAATGTTTTTTAAATACACAACTAATTTAAGAAACGATGAAATTGTAATGACTTTCTAAGATTTATCACCTTGTTAAACTTTCATCATCAATATCTAAATATACCTAACACAAAATTATAAGAAAAAGAAAAAGTAATTTAAATGTTGTCTTTATAGTGCCAGGTGATTTTGACACAACAATCCCCTTGTTATTTGTCAAATGTCAAATTTAAAAAGTATCATAGTTCGTTATTGGAACGATGCCAATTCTGTCAATATTTATTTTTGTTGTTTTTTTTTTTTATTTAAGAATACTTAAATTTATGATGATTACAGTTTAAATTGGATGTGGTTTATTTTTAAGAAAACCATTTAAAAATAAATTAAAATTAATCTTAATTTTATGGAGATTTAATAGGAAATTGTTATTAATTTTGAATTTTATAGAGTTGACATTTTTGGTATGTTTTTGGGCTTAAACTTTGTTTCAATATTTATCATAAATTTAATGAATTAATTATTTGGATTCTCTTTTTCTCCGTCCTTAGTTTTTTAGTCAGATTTATGGATAGCAAATTATACAAAAAATAGAATTCAAATCGAAGTCATAAAACTTCATTTTCCATTTAAATTTTTTTCAGGAATTTTAATGTCAATAACTATATTTATGTTCCTACTAAATTGAAATAAAATCCAATCTTTGATAAATTAACTTGTCACAAACACAAACATAATTAGCACCAAAAAAAAACAACAACCAAAAACCTTATTTGCCAAATTTCTTTCATCAAATATCGTGATTCTGGATAATTAAAAAAAAACAAAGACAACTTTTTTTCCGCATACAGCTTTAGGAAATAAATTGTTCACATATCCATATTTTATGTTGAACTTTTATTACTAAATAGAGGATATAAATTGTCAATTAATAAAGTTTCAATCGACTTTTGTCATGCCATTGGTACTGCAAAATAGTCATAAGTCTTTAAATATTGTCAATTAATTTCTATATGAATTCGAAAGTATAGAGAAATGAAAATATTTGTTTTCTGAATCTTATAATAAAATAAGATATTCTTGTGTTTTTCTAGAATTAATCATGTGAAATCCTATAAAATGACACGTGATAAAAATTACTATTTTTTTATATGTAGACATCTTTTTAGGTTTATTTATATTTTGTATGTGGATATTGAATATTAATTGCATTAAAAATATCGTTCCATTCAATTATTTTTAAAAAAAAGGGAGCTTTTATTGTGAACGCACCTTTAAATCAATGACTGATCTGTCAATTTTATTAATGTTAAATTAAAACAGTATTTTCAACGTGGTACTTCACCACGAAAAACATCTAAAAGTAATTAAAAAATGCACAAAAATTATGATTCGGTGACGGTAACTTTAAAAATATTAACATCAATTTTTAAAATCGTATTTTTTGTTCGAATTCTTTAGGCAAACAATAAAATGTAAAAAAAAAATAATATAGAAACCACTAAAGTTGCACGCAACGATCTCTCAAATATGGTTTTTAGACTTGGCAATGCTATCAGTTAGTGGCACCATTCAGTGTATAATTGTTTTTTTTTTTTAAATGATGATCCCAAAAAAACAACTCGCTCTTTCTTTTAAACTTCATATTTGTATCAGCTTAATATTTTCTATTTTAGCGGGAAAACAATCGATTAGGACTCCAAATTTTTAAAAGAAACCTTGGTAACCCTATTATTTTTACTTCTAATTTAGTTTATGGCAAGTGTTGTTTTATAGATTTAAAGAAAACTTAAAAGTCGTATGTTACTACTGTTCTTTTAAACTTTAATCAATACACAAAAATCTATATGATTGTCTTCTATACAAGAAATATAAGTTGCCTCCTCTAAAGTGTATTATCTTTTGTGGCAACTCTAAACTCTTCTAAGATAAATAGAAAATCGAAACTGCTCTATCCCGATTTAATGTCGAAATTCAAAATATACGAAGCAAACATGTTTTAAATAAAATTAAAGTTGCAAGCAACTCACATTGACTAAGTGAAACTAAAAATTTAAATTCATTTAATTTTTAATCATCAAATCCCTCAAAACAACTTAAAGTGTGCCAGATATATTCTAATTTAAAAAACAAAATCCCAAAGATAATACAAACACACTTTCAAGACTGTCACATTTCCACTTATTCCCCACTGTGTGTCCTACATCCTTCTTTAATCCCAAAATGTCCACCCTCTCATCTTCCACTATTTAGTTGATATTTTTTAATTCTGTCACTTCAAAATTGTACCTACTGCTGTCTTGGAATTTAATAAATAACTTATTTTGCTTAAACTGGAGATTCCCGCTATCACACTTTGACACTGTCTGGTTTTTATGACATGCGTCTCCTACAGTCACAGTCTTCATACTTTATTTCATTTTTCACGAAAATCCTCTAAAAAAGTAATCTTCCCAAAAATGAAAAATAATGTCAAAAGATTTGTTCATTAATCCACGGTTCTTGCTTTTGGCCATTTAAGTTTATGATACAAGCTTATATATTTCTAAGTACGAGGTAGGTACTATGATCCTAACCTACATCCTACATATTGTCAAAAAGAAAGCCCTATTGTGTGTGAAGAAATATTTTACTCGGTAAACCTCTTTTGAACATTGTCTCTTCTCTTCCATGGATTCAAAGGTGCTGATGATTACCACTTACATCCCGCCAGGCTTATAAGCTTAAGGACACGAAAAAACAAAGCCATTTTGACAGCCCCACAAGGAGTGTGGTAAGGTGCGGTAAAAAGTGGTTGAAGTCATAAATTATTCAATGTTCATATTCCATCAGCGTTTACCTTTTTATTTTATTTTTTTTACTGTGTTAAGTTTCGAGACATGAAATATACGACGTGTTAACAGCTTTCAAACTGCGCCGTAATGGGAACTCAAATAGAACTCAAATACTATAATCCACCATCCCTAACTCGAATAAAATGTGCCTAAATGGTTCGATCTTGTGTCTCTGGGAACGGAAGTGGGAAGCTAGAAAAAAAAAATAAACCAGCCGGCACTCCACACGCACTTGGCATCGTAATCATCCTCATCGCCAGACTTCAATAAAGTTGCGAACCAAACAGGAACACTTCGGTAGCACGTGGCTCTGTTTGGTTATGGAAGTGAGTGTTCAATGTTGTATTTTGATTTGAAGTCAAGAGGGCGCCTGCGTGTCTAGAGCATTCAACGTGTTCGTAGAAGTTTTTAGGAAGAACTAATTTACATGGCTTAAATTTAGCACATATTTACAAAAATTATTCCCCCACTTGTTCTCAAGTCACTAGCTCATAAAATATTTTCATACCATATTCAAATACTTATACCAACATTTCTCTAGGTTTTTTTACATTAAATTCAAAACTTATTAAATTCACAAACCAATTATTTGACCTCAGATATTTTTATGTTTCTTTATAAAAAAAACAGCAGATTTGTTCACACTATGAAATCAATAATTCTCATTCAATTCAAACCTTCAACAAACCAATTTACAAAAACATCACCACTTAAAGCCATCAATTTTTGTTTATGAAATTATTAATTTCTTTTATTAAAAAAATATGTTTTTGGAGAATTTTTATTCGGCTAAAAATAATCAAATGAAGGATAAATGTAGATTCTTAAATGCAAAAATTATGAACTGAGGTTTTTCATTTTTATAATTTTATTCATGAAACAAAAAAAAACTGTCGATAACTATTGTTTCTATTTTGACGATATTTAAGGAGTTAAAAAATGAAATTAGTTTCTTTGGTTAATTTTTTAAAATTTGTGTCATTCATAAAAGCAAAAATGTGCCAAACGAATGGTACATACATTTTCAAAACTGGTTGCTGTTCTCTAAAAACTCATCTCAAAATTAGAATTTTAGGCAATATTTACATTACTATGTAAGTTTAACTAAAAGCTCATAAAATTGTCAAAAACAAGTTAAATTCCGTTAACACAAAAGAAAGAAAATTATAATTTTAATAATTATTAAAGAAAATTTTTGAATTTTAAAAGAAGAAATATATGACTTGTGGAATTAATGACAACAAGATTAAATCATTAGAATTCTTTTCTAGATAATCTCAATACGTCAATTTTTTGGCAAAATTGCAGAATTTTAAAGAACTTTAAAGAACATAAAAAATAATTTTGTCAAAAGTTTAAAACGATACCTGTTATCGTGACAAAAAAAGATTTTATTTTAATTTGATTTTATTTCTGTTTTTTAGTTTTTGTATAATTTTTTAACATACATTGTACATTTATGTAAAATAATTTTTTGTTACTAATTTCATTCTAAATATTAAAATTTTTAATCATCCAAATTTTTTTCAATTACCTTATTGTTATAAAAAAAAGGTCATGTTGAAGAGTGAAGTGTAAATAAATTCATAACATATTTCAATGTGTTTTATTTGGTAGACATAAGTTATGCAAACAATGTTTTTATTCAATAATACATTTTATAAAAATAAGTTTCCTTGAATAAGGTTTTGCATTGACTTGTTCATGTAAACATACAATTTTTAAAGATCCTTCTTATTGAGTTCAAATCGAAATGTTATTCTCCCCAAATTGAATGATTTATTATTTATTGATATCTTACTTGGGTTTTGAACCCAATTTTTGCCTTAAATAACTTATGAGGGTAAAGAACCCAAAAAAAAAGAAGGCTTTGATTTATAGAATACTCTTGAGGCCAAACAATAGACTTTTGTCCTGCATAAGATTGGAACAATAAAAAGAATAAAGTCACACTTAAAATGATATATCCCCACACTCTGATTTTATTTACGAGTAGTTTGATCCCATATAGGAATGTCGTTATGTTTAAACTGAACAAGAAAGAATAAAAATATTGGCACCAATATCCTTGAATTTCGATTTAAATATTCGTTATTTATGGATTTTCTACATACTTCAAATGTATGCTTCTTGAATGTGACTTGAGTAACTTTAATAATAATTGCATGCAAATAAAATAACTGCAACTCGCCCAAAAGAGTCACGTTTATACGTTCACGTGACAAATTGTTTTTCGAATAAATAAACAACAGCAACATAGGAAAACATGCACATTCGACATTATTACGAAATAATTCCTCATTCTCAATATCCTTGTTACTAATTGTTAATCCTTACACACTCGTTCATCGAAACTAGGTCAATTGAGTTTGCATTTCCGTTGGCCATCTTGATTATCCAGGAGAATTGCTACACATGCGAAAACACTATATATATTTCCCCGCGGGATGACTTTTCATTTGATAAATTTATTGTGTTCAATTAAATGGCCCAATAAATTCTAACCAAAAATAAATTAAAGACATTCAAAATGCAAAATCGTATCGGCACCGACGCATGACACACGTCGTCGTCGTCATGAGAGGATAAAAAGCCATTACACATGATAATTGGGTCCTAAATAACTTTGAAAGGATTAATGTATGTATTTGTATGTATTGAAATTGATAGTGGTAAAGTTAGTATTGCGTGTGACACAAACACAATGCATAAAGCTTCAATTTAGGAGAAAACCGTTTTTGGCCAATTGCCAAAAAGATACACTTGCATGTTGAATTTTGTCAAAACCCTTTTTTAATGAAATTGGCGACAAAGGACTTTTGTGTGTTAAAGTTGCGTGATTATAGTTTGACATAACTTATAGCAAATTTCTGGCTGTAGGCCAAAGTCAAACACATTGAAAAGGTATAATTTAAAATTAATTTTATTTCAATTCTGTAACTGCAGAGGAATTAAAGTAATATTGGTATTGGAAGTCAAGCTGTTTAGATTAGTGTCTAAGGCCTCTCGGTGGGCTTGCTCATAAAACAATATCAATGCCAGTCAAAACATACATGCACAATACTGAGACAAAAGTTTTTTTATAATCAAAAAATATGGGCTATACAAGTGCTGAGGTCTAAATATACATATGTATATATCAAGTTCAAGACTATTTCTAAAATTTGAAGTGCTAACTAATCGTGTTTTGGAAACTTTTAAGGGGAAGATTGTTTAGGGAAGAATTTCGTCACATTTTAAAACAGGTAAAAATGTCGTGTCAAATTTGTCTATATAAATTATAATAACTACGAGAAAAGGGGTGGATAGGGATACCACGCCCCTTTTTAACAAATCTCAAGTACTTGATTTTGTGCTTAGGTTTTGGATGCACTTCAACTTTAACTCCTACTGTTCTATTTCTATTTTCTGCCACAAAAAATTCCTTTTTTCGAAAATTCAAAGTCCTACGATATTGAAAAATGGCATTTAAGTCAGTGGATTACGATGTTTTCGACTTTTCAAGTCCTCTATCTCAGGAACCACTTGTGCCATTTAGTTGAAATTTGGTGATATCCAAGTTGTTGAATGTTAAAATGGATGCTTAAGACATTTCCATAACTGTAATAAAAATAGGACTTTGATATTGTTCACTTCATCTAATATCAGCCGAATTTCATCAATTTTTATTGCGACTTAAAAAAGCAAAAGAAATCTGGGATTGTTAATTCGATCGATTTTACTTGTGATGCCAAGACGACAGTCCTTGAGTATAAGTTATGCTATCACACGCCCTAGAAACGAAGATTTTGCTTATTAACGCTTAAGTGGAAATGCTGAATTGCGTGAACAAAATCTTCCTTTCCGTTTGCTTGACGATAATTCACGCTCCCTGTATTGCCTCTTTATTGTGTATTTCAACATCTTTCGATAAAGTAATTAATTTTGCACCACCTTGTTTAGTCCCTGCCAAGTTGCAATATCAGCAGTTTTCTTAATTTAAAATATCATTGCTTAGAACACGTATATTTTACATTTTATCTTTTCACATCTTGAACTTAAAAACAAAATCTTCCGAACCAGTTGGGCCTTATGAATGTCTGCAAAAAAAAAATTGACATTGACAGCAGCATGTCAATTCTGTCAGTTTTATTTCTTCCTTTCCTATAGAAAGATATCACACCATCCAACTGATAAATGATCAAAACTGTTATTCCTGAATTAAATGCATCCCTTTTTTAAATACAAAACGTGCATATTCCTAAAATCAATATTTACCAAAAACAAATATCATAAGACAGAGTGCAAGAGGGTATGTTTACATTTTCCATCTCAGCTGCCTTTTTTTTCTAATTTTTGCCTCCGAGTGTAACAACAAACGTTGATGTTTAAACTGCTACATTCCTTTGCTTGGGAATAGGGAACAATAATTTGAATTTTTGTTCTCCCATTCCTTAACATACCCATCTGCTTCCAGAAACATTCTATACAAAATCTAATTTAAACTCTGGTAGAATGTATGGAAACTTAAATTGCTTTAAATTGGATGTAAGCACGCGAACAACACTCACCATAGGAGTACTCGTATAAGTGCTAATGTAACTGCTGGATTTGATAGCCAAAGCGTGAAGAAACAAACCTGGAGCTGGAGTGTGTAGAGTTGTCTAATGCTCGAAGCCAAAGTGTTGATTTTTTATTTAAATTAAGGTAAGGAAACTAGGTAACGTTTTTCACTTCTTCTTCGTGTTCTTTGTTTTAAGGTTTGTACTCAGTTCGAATGAGATTGAAATTTCCATATAAACGTTAATTCAGTGTAAATAGAATTTAGGAATTTATTGCATTTAGGTTTTTTGGAGAGATTGATATTAAAACGAAAAACCCTTGGAACAAATCCTAGTTTTTATTTAAATGTGAGATCTGCATTAAACTGTGTCCAAGAAGAAAGTTTATCACCCTTGACCTTCTCAGATCACCTAACAATTCAATCCATTTGTCTCCTCCGCATCCATCATAAATCCATTAGGATAAAGTTTGATTCCCTTTCTTTCTTTCTTTTTTATTATGTAAGGCAAAGCGAAACGAAATGACAAACAAAGTGAATTCACCTTTGTCCTTCTGCTGGGGGATATCATTACGTATGCAGCATAATAGTTGACACATTCTCACAATGTGGTACATTGCATGGCACTTGATCCGGAACAAACTGGAACACTGTCAAACTGTTGATAGTGATGGGAGCCAGAAACCATGATGGGACTTAAATGAGTCATGACTCATGGTCATGCAAATGTCAAACGAATATGAAAGTGTTCTCCTGTTTTTTTTTTCTAATAGTTCCTGGTGAATTTCATCTGTTCAACGACGACGATTTCGAGTTCGAGGGAAGGACTTTTATTCGAATGAAATAAGAAAAAAAAAATGGTTAAATGTGATGACAGAAAATAAATTGAATTTGCATACATTTATTTGCATAGTAAGTGTTTTAGTGTTTTTGGGATTCTTTTTTAGCAGAAAATATGCTTTTGACAGCAACAAAGCTTATAAATTATTATTCTCTTTGACATAAATATGAATTTATGTTTATTTAAAAAATTAATTCAATTTACCTTTTGTTTATTCATTGTGTTAAAGATGCAAAATTAACAGAACGAATTCTATTTTTTTATATGTCTTAAGGCGATGCAATAGGAAATGGGGAAAAATATAAAAACTTTGAAAAATATTTAAAAATATGTAGACAAAAATTTGTTTAAAATTGGTTTTCAGATTTTCAATATCACTTTCAATAATAATACACTTAGAGTCCTTCAAAAAAGAGAACACTATAAATCGTTTATAAAATAAAATAAAAAAGGAAAGGCCCTAAATGACAACCTTGTGGAACTCTAGATTTATATCACCTTGATTTTTTGTCTCGCAACCATTTTAATCATATTATGTAGGTAAGTACTTTAGCTATAACTGACTCCCCAAATGGTCTTCAACCTCAAGCTAAAATACTCTTTAAGCTTTAGGGCTAATGTAAGGTATATACGCAGACTATGTTAGCCACTTTATTTCTTCAGTTTTCTATCACAACGAACTGATTTAATTAGAATTGAAATTTTAATACACTCCTTAGAAAAAAAAATAATATACGCCATGTGCAACTTGAATGATCTTGATGAATTTGACAGAAGACTCCAGGAGCGTAGCCAGCTCTTTTTAAAAATGCGACTATTCATTTAGAATTCTGCCGAAATTCGGCTTAGACGGAAATAGTTCTAGTTTTTTAAGCACAACTGCCTTAAAACTTTTGACAAGAAAGTGACAGTCACATTCACTTTTATGGTGGAAAATATAGTGATAATTTGGGTTTCAACTTATCTGTGAAAAAGATTATAACAGATAAAATTCAAAACCTTTTTTTCTCATTCACTTTTATGACCAAATTGGGGTTCCTCAGGGTACTCCTTTAAGGCCACTTCTCTTTATTTAAATTATAAATGAGAAATTGTATGCTGTAAAAAACTTACAAAGAATTGGGATTTTAAGCGTATACAAATTATAAATCTTCAAATTAAAAATAAATCGGTAAAATGGTTTTCAGCATTAATTTTGAAGGACGGAAAACCACAACAAAAATAATTCTCAAATAAAGTTATTTGATTATAAAATTAAACCATAGGCCAAAAACGTCTTCAAGTGGAATGTGGGTTTTCTTGAAAAGAAATAAATAATTGCAATTTTATACGATGAAATTTTTCTTTTTTGGTTTTTAATCTCTGATCAAAATAATTTGTGGTGAGCATATAAAATTTGGTTGCCTGTCGAGTGAATTTTGATTAGATCTCTTGAAAATGTTTATTACATTTTTTTTTTGGGAGAAATTAAAAGAAGTGTATTTTTATTGTAGCACTTAGAGTGATTTTTATGTTAGGAATACATTTTTAGACACACACAAAAATGTATGAGAATTTAAGTTGTTAATTTATGAATAATTTATATGAGAAAAACAATTAATAAAGTTAAATTTTAAAGGATTTTATCGCTACACTATATTAAGAGTTTTTTTTTTTAATACACAATCCACTTTAGTTTTTTAAGAATTTTAAAATTTAAGTGAATTTAAAACTTCTAATCTATAAAATGGGAAAAGTAATTTGATCAAAAAATGAAAAAAAAGCGTAAATATTCTACCTGAAAAGAAAGTCTGAAACTAAATGTAAACACACACGCTTCCTTATCAATTGAAATAGGAACACAGCCAATATCCTTTTATGTCCTTGAGCAAAAGTATCGTAATAAACTGTTCATTGCAATAAATATCAATTTAAAAACATAATAAACTTTTATCATTCATCGAAAATTATTTTCCTAGCCGTTGAAGTGGAAAATTATGTATTGAAAGACGACGCACGGGACAAAATTTAAAAGCAATTGAAAAGGTGCTCAGCGAAAACGAAGCAGGAATAGATTTTTGTCATTTTTACGAATTCTTATTTAAAGTGTTGCTTAATGTTTTTTTAAGTGAGGAGTTAATTTTTCAAATGACAATTTTTCATTATAATATAATTATGCATTTTATTATGTCAATTTGTTGACTGTTAATTTAGTGTTAGTTATAAAATCGATTTTTATCTTACTTCTTAGTGTATGTCAATTCTAATCTTATTATCTTTTTGAATAGTCAAAATGATATAAATATGTCAACATTTTAAATCCTTTCAAAAATCTTAGTTTATGCTCTTTTTTTGTTGTTCAAGAGAAAAAAAACAAAAGAGATTGAAATTTCAAAATGTCAATATGAAATTAAAAACTAAAACTTACAAGTTATGAAATTCATTTTGCAGTGGCGGAGGTCACAAAACTTCTTAGTTTCTTAAACCAAAACTTAAACTCGAAATTATTTCATAGAATGTAATTTTTCATCTCATTTAATCTTATTTTAAGTCGTGTCCTTCGTAGTTCGAGCAAACCCTAATGTCCTGTGAAGATTAAAATAATGAATGTTTCGCGTGAAGTTAGTGGCAAGTGTAAAAATACAAACCCAAAAACACGAAAAAATAACATGCAAGTGCTCTGGATACAAATGATAAATTATTATCGTTTAAGATACTTTTCCCAGTTATCCTGTAACTTGTACTCGCAGTCGCACTTAAGTATATATTTATGTACATTCCTAAGACTGCTTAAGGAGCTTTTTAAGCTGTAAGAACATTTTCTTCTGAATTGCATCATCTCGATTTTTTTTTTGTCTACTTTTAAATTGGTTGAATGTTCAATGAGATGTGTTATAAATTAGTTCCTTAATGTGATTTAAATTGATACAAGTAGCTTGACATTTTGATTTGGAACACGTCTTGTGTCATATCATTTGAAAGAGATTTAAGATTTGATGTCGTGTCACATCATTAATACTTAATTTACAAAGATGTTAATTTTCTGTCAGTAAAATCGATTTAAGTGAAATTTTTTTCTACACTTTTTGAAGCCATAAATTTCACCTTCCTGGCAAGAATGTCACACATATTAACAGTGTAATGTTCTTTCCATTAAGTTAAAAATTAAACGCCAAAAGAAAATGTATGTCAACTGCATGAGCTAGATACATATATGTATTTGTCAAGGATTGTAACAGAAAAATCTCAATGATGAAACAATTTCTTTTCTTCTAACATTAACACGCATTAATTTAAACCAAAAAATATATACAACATTTTTTACTCAAATTAACGCTTTATGGTTTTCTTAAATTAATGAGAAGTTAATTTCTTCAGCTCTATATTTAATTACTTGACAGTTTAATGAGCGCGAAACACTTAATTTATGTACGCAACTTAAATTTAAAAAAACAACATCCTTAAAGACGTATGTAATTCCGTTTTCAAGGCATTTTTAAGGGATTAAATTGTAATCAACGCGAAATTTAAAAAGCCCCCTTTTTTAAGTGGAAATAAACTCTTAAAAGGAGATTGCGGAAAAGTTGAATGGGGCTTGGGCCGAAAAACATTTAGGAAGATTTTTATTGAAAGAAAGACGTGATTTCTTAATTTGGAAACTCTCATAGGAATAACTGCAATTTTTGAGGTATGAAAGAGAATATTTGCAGGCTTCCTAAGTTTCATAATAATTTTGATTGAAATCAAAGAATACGATTTTAAATTTTATTTTTTTTTAATTTTTTGCTTTGAATTCAAAAAGATTATTCAAAAAGTTGTGGAAAAAGTACATAATGGCAAAATAATTTGGTTATCGTTCACAAGAAAGTCGTAATTACCAAGCTTACGAAGCATGAGAATTATTCAATGGTTTTGAGATTAAACTCTAAACTTGCTTTCAATTTTTGTTTTCTTCACAAATGTCAGATGGAACACCCTTTATACGAGGCCTGTTCAAAAATAAATATCTAAAATAACTGTTTCTATTTAAAAATATTTATTTTCCCACATTCAAAATTTCAAATGTAATTTTTGTGATTTTTTCTAAGACCGAAAAAACTTAAACTTAATTTTTCAAAAATTTTTCTTACTTTTTTTTTAATTTGACGAAAAAAAATTTAAAACTTTAAGAAAATCTCATATAAAAACTCATATTTAAAGAATTTTCAGTTTTATACGTTTTATTTAATTTATTATTCAAAAAGTCACTAAAACTCACTTAATTTTTAAATTCAGTAATTAAAAAAAAAAATCATTAATATACAAAAGTTTTTTCAAAAATTAAAAATCGAATCTGGCAATTCTGCCACTTTTCACATCCTTCAGAAAAAAATCGAATCCCACTAAAACGTGCAACATTCCACAAGGCAAACACCAGCCGGCTTTTTCCCAAGGCACGCACCGGCACTCAACTTCCAACTCAAGGTCAACAAAACAGCGGAGGCCACGTGGTTATTCCGTGTTGTGTTTTGGTTTCGAATCGAACAAGCGCCGTTCTTCAAACATGTTTGAATCATATCTGGCGAAAATCACTTCGAACACGTTCCACACATTTGCGCAAAATTTTCCAACCCAAAAACCAAAACAAAAACAAAAGCAAAAGTTTATATACTCGACACTCGTACTATTCCCATTTCCCAAAGTCCCAAAAAACCAAGTCAAATGGTGTGTTTGGAAAAAGGAAAATTCTGCCCAACAACGTATTCGCTTTTGGCCTCCTCAGTCAATGCGTTGACTTCGGGTGGGCCGGAGCGAATATAATCAACTCTAACGGTTAATTCGGTTTCGAAAATCACAAGAAAAAAAAATTAATTATTAATTAATTATTAATTAATTTTCAAAAATTCAAAAAATTAAAATAAATATAATTTAAAGAAACGAAATATAAAAACCGTGATCGGTCTTCCGAGTGAGGTGTTATTTCCGTTTCCGGAGAAAGAAAAGTGTTTTTTTTTTAGATCTTCCAGTGAAATAAATTTTAGTTAAAAAATTATGTCCGCTTCCAGATAGTATTGAGTGTGTTTTCGAGGAAAATTCAATCAGTTTTCGAAAATCAAAGTTTAAGTTAAAAAAGAAAAAATCGTTAGAAAATGGCAGATTTCGACTCAGCGGATGAGGCCAACCAGGAGCTCCTCAAGAAGCTCAAACACCTCGACGTCCGAGTGGAGTCCGGTGATAATCCCGAAGGAGGAGGAGGTGGGGTTTTCAAAAAAGGCTCCTGGAAACTGGTCAAATGGAAATCTGCCCTCAATCACATTGGATTATTGATCTCGCTGTCGATCTACTGCGGTGTGGGTGGTGTGGTGAGTTTCGAAATTTTCCAAAAACACAAAAAAATCAAACCCAAAATCAAAATATTTCCACCTGCTATTTCCGAGTTGAGTGGGTGGAATTTCCCCATCAAAATTATAAAGGTGTTGGAATTATAGAACTGTACCTATCCAATAACATTCCATTGGTGTTTCTTCTTCTGGTGTTTTTATGTTTTATTTAATTTGTTAATGCCAAATTAACACGTGCTATAAGGCTGGCTATTTTATTTACTTTTAGGCTTATTAAAGATATTTTCCAGGTTGGAAATATGTTTTCTTTTTTTTTGTTTTTTTGACTGTCTATATTTTATTTCGTTGTTTTTGTTGTTGGGTTTTTTTGAAAGAAAGAAAGAGGTGTGCTGTGTTTTAACGCATGTCATAAAAATATTTGAAAGTGATAAATTGAAATATTATTCTATTTTGACATGTTAACTGGAATACACTCGTAAATTCGTGTCTTAAAATCAAGTGCTTTTGGGTTTAGGTTCAAGTTCAAGTTGTTGTTACACAAATTGTCATGTTGGACTTAAATAAAGTGGTTTTCTAAACTACAGTATGAGTATTGGGAGGGTTACGTGAGTTAAAACACTTTAGAAAGTACTGATTATTTTTAGACTGGGAAAAATTGTAATTTTGAGGTACCTATGTATACACCTGAAATATGTATTGGAAATTCCAAAATCCAAAAGTTAAAGAATATCAATTACATAGAAAAATGTTTTTGAAATATACCGAGTGCTATTTACACGTGTTGGGGTATTTTATTGATTTATTTTTTTTTTTAAGGAAATACTGAGTTAAACAGGTTAAAACATTTGCATAAATTCTCAGAGGTTTGTTATCAGTGTTTTCACGTGAAATGGAAATTTCCTTGTCAGATTTATGATGACAGTTTTATCAAAATCGTTGCAGGTGAATGATTTATTTTTTTTGTTATTTTTCTTCGTCTTGATTTGACAGCTGACAGTTAACTGGATTTATAAGAAATATGTAAATAATAAAGAATGTATTTTGAAATTCACCAACCATTTTTTGAAGTCGAAAGAAATCTTTGAATGAAGGTTCTTGCTTCAGATATAAAAAAAAGTTTTTAATAAAGATAACGAAGTTTTTGAAAATCATGTTTTTTGTCAAATCTCGGTTTAAAGATTTTAAAATCGATGTTAGATATTATTTCTCAAATAGAGATTACATCTAGAATAATAAGATCGACTTGAGAATTGCCGAATTTTTGAAAATGCAGTTTTGTACTTTTTTTTGAACTAGATTCTGCCATACTGTCAATTATTACAAAGAACTTTTTTAGGAATAAATAAGCTTTGTTTGGGAATTTAATGTAATCGTTACTGTAGTGGATACAAAATGTTGCCAGATTTCCACATTTCACTTTTGAAACTGTCATCTTATGACATTTAATGCATTTACTACAATGAAACGCTTTAACACCATATTTAATCTTTTTAACTTCAGAAGTGGTTAAAATTTGTCTGTCACAGTTCACAAGACTTATTGGTAATTTAAATTAGTTGTCAAAATTGAAATTGCAGAGAATTTGTGATGTGAAGTATAGAAACTGAGTTTTTACCAAAATCTAGCTGTCAACTGCTTGTTGGTCATTGGAATTAGATATTCCATTTGAAATAAAGACCAAGGATTTTAAAGTAAAGCCAATAGAAGAACTTAAGTCTGTCCATAACCAGCTGATTGGGTCAAGATTTTCACTCCGGAGACTACAGTAATAAGCAGAATTTTCGAATTTGAAAATCTTAACGTGTCAATGTTTGGTTCAGTTTTTTTTTGCTGGTGTTGGACCGTACTTATTTAAAAATGTGGCTGGTGCAACAGTAAGGATGAATGGACTTTATCATGCTATCTCCGACTTATCTCAAGAACGAACAAAAATTTGAAACTAATTCAAACATTTTTAAAAATTTATTTCAAATATTTTCTGATAAAAGAAAGCTAATTATTTCAAAAATATTTGAAAGAACTTATAAACATTATGTAAATCCCGATTGTACATAAATTCACACATCTCAATTGAAATTACTAACAAGCTGTTAATTTATGAAAGAAAAAAAAAACATCAATCATTTCATAAATTTGCTTTTTCAGCCTTTCATTATTGAGTCTGCATTAAATCACTAACATACTCGTAATCCATTAAAACACCAGTTTTTGGCAGAAAATTCCTTTACATATCTACACAAATTGAAATCATATTCGATCTATCAAATCAATCACTTTTTTTTTTGAAAATCAATTCGAAAGAAAACTCCTGTCGAATAAATAAGAAAGTGTTACAAAAAACTTTTTGGTTATTCTTCAGGTAATACACACACTTCAGGTCAAGTGAATAAACCTTAGATGTGTATATTTTATCTGTCTCAAATTCAATCGGGGTAAGAATTAAAAACCTATGTTCCAACAAATTATTTACATATTAAGGATTTACTGAATATAATCACCAATACAACTACATAGAACATCAAATATAATTGTGTTTAAATTAAAAACACAAAATGTAAGGTCAATGAACCTATGCAACTGACTTGAAGTGTATTTTTATTTTCTTAGATACAATTGAATTACTAAACAAAAAATACAATCATTATGTTTTATTTTCAAAAGATAAACAATATTTTTTTTTTCATTCTTACTGTTTATATTCATGCTCGAATGCAAAATTAGGTAAATTTTATGTTTTTTGTGAGTATTTTTAGCATTTTTCTCAAGAAAAAAGTTCAAAACCATCTCGTGGAGGGAATACTTTATCGATGAGGTGAAAATTTGCAAATCTATTAAGTATTATTTATTTAATATTGTGTGTAGAAAATCTTATTTCATGATTTGACAATGAGAAAACGTGCGAATTGTTGGGCGCCATTTAATCAGTTTTAAATCTTTTTTTCTCCCAAACAAAAAAAAAATCAACTTCTTAAATAAATTACTTATTTACGGTCTGGAATTGTTTGTAAATTACTTTTTTAAATGTGATTTGTGGATTGAATACAAATTTGTCAGCAATTCAGTACCACAGAAGTATACCACTTTAGTGGGAAGTGAATATTAAAGAAGTCATTATTCTTTCATATTTCCATTAGGCCATTAGTTGGATGAAGTCTTTTGTTATTATCATTTTGCGTATGAGTATGAAATTAAAAAATGATTTATCATTAAACTTTTTCTTTTGTATTAGAGTCCTATATCCTGATGACATGACGTATTTAAAAAAAAAATGGCTTTTCATGGTTGTTAGCACTTAAAACTCAAATTTGAATAATAATATTGGTTGAATGGTTTCCGAAATTAGTTTTTATTTATAGCAACCATTTACTATTTTTGCATATAGACAATATTGATTATGTATGAACTTTACGTCAATTGTGAGGAATTTTCAAAAATGTTTGAATATTAATTAATGATATCTGATTTCCGATGCAACCGGAAAAAGTTCTTAATTGCATTATTGCAGTTCAGAATTTATATTTTTGTTGCATGTGATTTGCAATTTGCGTTGATGCATACGTCTTTCCGATATTTAAAATCAATATTATGAATTTTAAACGTTTTGCGTTCATAATGCATTGTTGATAGTGTATCAAAAAAGAAATGAGTTCATGGAATCATTTTAAAAGGCCTTAAACTTGGGGCAAGGGCGGGAAGTTAAACTAAGCAAATTGATTTGAAACAAAATAATCAATTGTACTCAATAGAATTGTCACATTGCTGTAACTTCTAGTTTTGGTGACGTTTGAAACCCTTTTTTGAACCTTAAAAAAACGTTTGAACTTATCAACATTTAACCAAACTCCTTGAAAAGTCTTAAAAATATTTTTTAGAACTAAAAATCGAGTTTTCAAAAACTAAAGCTAAACCCTCGACACAATCTTTAAGATTTATTCTCACATCATAAGAAGTCAACATATTTAACTCAGCAAATAATTCTTATAAGTATTTTAAGTAAGTGAGCAAGATGGAGGACTTGTCCCTTAATTTTTTAGACAGTTGATTAAAATTTTTAAAATTAATTTTAACAAATTAAACTTTCTTTTAATGAGAAGGCAATCCTTTGTTTTTACTTTTTTCGTACCTTTCAGAAAAAAAAACTGTTTTAGGGCGTTAGTATATTTAAACAGAGCTCTGCTTAAAATCAATCTGAAACCATGCATTAGTTTTAAATTTAGGACTAAATGGTATTCAGAAACACGAAATTGAAACATTATTGTAGACAATTGTAGATCTGGTAGGTCTGAGCCTTAACTACAACTATGCGGACCGTGAAAGTTCAACCAATAAGTCACAAAAAATAAAAGTGGAGTCAGTTAAAAAAATACAAACTTCTTCATTCGAAGGTTTTAAATACAAAACTTAGAGACTGCAACATACAATTCTCCATTCACCAATCATTAAATTTCAAAGAGATAGAAATGTCTGTCAATCAAAATAAATTAGCAGCAATCAATTGATTACATTCAGCGTTCTCTTACAATTTCCATTTGAAGTATCAGCCAAACTTATCTAATTCAAATGATATCAAACATTTCAACTCATTCCAAAAATTGTATACAAAAATTTGTTTGTTTTCAATGATAATTATTATTTTTATATGGGTACATATTCAGTAAAAAAATTTAATTTATATTTTATCGCATCGTTATGAACTAAAATTTCATAAAAATCAAAGAAACAAAAATATTCCCTGGAACTTACTTGGTTTGTTTTCATAAGACTTGCATTCACTTTCAAAAAGATACGAGTCCATTTAATTTTGAAAAGATTTTATTTTATTTTTATTTTTTAATCCGACTTCCTCTCATGAAGTGCATATATACAAATACATACATACATACTTTTGATTATAAAAGATTCTTAGGAAAACTCAGAAGTAATTTGCATTATAAGTTGTTTGACCATGAAAAATAATTCAATTTTTTTTTTCTTAATTTTTTCCTTGTTTCATTTTAAGAAAAATAGAATGAAAAAAAAAACAACAGAATAAACACCTTTCCCCCGTGTTTTGTTTTTTGTTTTTTTTTATTTTTTATTTTCTATTTTCCGAGACTTTGATAGAAGAAGTTCTTCCTCTCCTAACGTTGGATAATTTTTGTGTTTTTGTGTAGAAATCTCTTATTTATTCAAGTTTTTATGATTTCACTTAATTGTTTGTTTTTCTTATAACACAAATTTGCTTTTTTTTAATTTTGAAATTGAAAAACATTCGGAATTGGTTTTTGATAGATTATTGGAGATTAATTGATTATAAGGAAACAATTTGTTCAATGAAACAATTTTTAGTTTTTTTTTTTTTTGTTAAGTTTAAGTTTACCCATTTGAATTGTTGGGGTATTAAACAACATGGTGTTAATGATCTTTAACTTTTTTATGAAACAAAAAAAAAAATAAAAAATGTTTAGACTGTGAAATTGAAGACATAAGTTGCGAAAAAATCGTTAGTGGAATAATAAAAGAAACATTAACTTAAATTTTATGTGCAGTACGATTTCTTTTTGATACATATTTTGAAACAAATGAAAATCTAACTTTTCAATCTTATCAAAAAATTGTATACTTGCAAGTTAAAGTTTAACTGCTTAGAAGTTTATTTGATTCAAACAAGGAGGGGTGACAAAATTTCGAGAGAAACAAGTTCACATAACCCTTAAGCTGTAAGGAAGTCAGTCAATACTGAAAATTTATGTTCAGTAAAATTTCAAATAAAATAAATTCCTGATTTTCTTCCTTAGTTGGTTGTGTTCAATTTTTTCACTTCCTCAATCCCATAATCCATGTTTCCCATGTTATTTCAATACTTAAAGAAAAGGAGTGTTGTTATTTGTAATGTTTATCGTAATCATAAGAACTACCTACGTTCTTTTCGAGATAATATTCCCTTCCCGGAAAACAAAGCAAAAAAAAAACAGACAGAAAATTATGTAGGTGCTTCATTTTTATTAACTTTCTCTGGTTGGATACATTTATAAAGATTCCAAGGAAAAATATGAATTAATATGAAATTTAAGAATGAATTTATTGGGAATTTATTAATCGAAAAACAATCCTATGTTCTTTTCATCATTAACAATATTTTTTTATGAAATAGCTTTTTTGAATGGTCTTAAATTGATTTCGAATAAATAAATTCTTTAATTTTTATTTCATACCCTTATTCAATGACTAATTTAATGTTGAAAGATAGATAAGTACCGATAAAAAATAAAGATTATGACTAAGCAGGAAAAAGACTTTAGGGATAAGAGGATAAGTTCTCTGAAAGAAAAAGTTTAAACATAATGATTCATTAAAAGATAAATTTAAATTTACTTGGAATAAAACAATCTTCACAAATTTGATTGATGAATGAATAATTGAATTGCATTCATTTCACTTTCAAATTTTGCAAATACCAATCATTTTTTAAATAAAAACAGATTGCATTGATTTTGTTTTCTTAAATATATCAATTTGGTGAGAAAGGGCTTAATCACTGAACAAAATTTCACGATAAACCAGCGGCTAGGATTGGCTCGAACTTACGTAAATGTCAAATTTGAATGGCATTTCAACTCAACTCATGTTTACATGTTGTTGTCTCTTACTGTCTTACTAATAATTTCTGTTCCTTGTCAATTTTGCTTGTGACGTTAGCTATTATCAAAGAACATTTGCTTACGTAGCTAGAATCCTTTATGGTTACCTTATGTTTTAACGATAACTTTTGGAAATTCTTCGTTCAGTTTTGACATTAGCTAAAGTTCGGTTAAGTCTATTATGGTTGATAGGAGTCATGAACGCGTTATCTGTCAGGAAAGACATGTGGGATATTTATCGACCAGCACCTCCGGGCTTAAAAAAATTACTTTTTAGCTGAATGCTGCCAATAACTTAGAACTGACAAGAGGCCAGTTTAATTTTTAAATTTAAAATTTAGATATTTTCAACCAAAAAAAGTATTCTAAAATTGAAAAAATATGATTCAGAAATCAAGCCTCATACATTTTTAAATCAATTCTATTACAAAACTGTTTAACTTATCATTACCAATAAAACCCTGATGTGATTTTCCCACTATAATTGTTTATATTATGGTTCCTTCAACCTTCCGTCTCATGTCATCGTTTCGGAGTTTCCCTCAACTGACAAGATGACAAACATTCCTAAAAATCCTAAGAATTCTAATCATCCAAAACAGTTTATTTGGTATCACTTCACATTTATATGTTCTTTCTATGAATCATCCATGTCTTGCCAATTTGCTCGTACCTACATGCATATATATGAAAAAAAAATGTATGTATATCAAAATCTATTTATTTAGTGTTGGGTATGTTTGGAATTTATTTTGGATTTTGGCCCAGACGCTAGACAGATGCAAAATACATAATCGATTACGGAATCACGTGAAGGTGCAAAAATAAATTATTTCAAATCATGCGTTTAGTTATAATTTTGATGTTTATTGTGTTTCTATGCAGAATAAATAAAACAACAAAAATTACAGCTTTAAATTTATCACAGATTCTATTTTAATTTTAAGATTTTTAAATTAATTTTTTCTTCAATACATATAATAAAAAGAAACCCAATTGATTTGATGAATTACTTGAAAATTATTTGAAAATAGGTAAAACATGTAAGCATCTCACTCTTATAACCCTTATGAAAGATGCTATAGTATGTCAATACAAATGTCATTTTTATTTTGACATTTTTGAAGTCGAATAATAGACTCACGTCAACAAGACATGATTTTCTTATATCTAATAAATTATCTGTCAATGGTGACAACATTTTACGCCACCTAACGCAATAAACGCCAATGACAAACTCCAATTCAATAGCACACACTTCGATAGAAGACAATTGAAAGATCCCAATGTTGACTACACTTAATGAAAATTGACATTGTGTCAGAATTACTTGTCATTCCACTTGTTTGCATTTGCAGATTGAATTAAAGAAAACAAGAAACAAAAAACTATAAAAATGCATTTTCTTTTCTTTTTCGAATGTCTTCAACGCACGAAAAGTTTTCACAACTTGAAGACTTCTTGTGACGTTATTGTGTTTTCTTTTTTTGTTGACACATAGGTAACTATATTGACAGTTGCATGTGTTTACTTTTGTATGAGGAGTGGAATTGCACAACGTTTGCTTAATGTGTATCTTTCTTTTTTTAATGCTCGCTATTGCGAATAATACACGTTATTTTATTTTTCTTTTTGCTCAAATATTATAGTAAATGAGAAAAGTGACTTTCAAAAGGATGAAAAATGTGTCCTTGGAATATTTGTGTGAGAAGAAAAAGGTCATTGAAGAATGAAATTAAACTTACCATCATCGTGACAAGCTTTTTTTGGCGCCCCATAAAAATAGCAACGAGGAAGATAAGTATCGTGCGAAGTTGTCAACGAAAAACAACATCTTGATGTAAGGAAGAAAAATAAAAAAAAAACTTTTTTCAGAAAGAATGCGAAATTGACATTAAGAGAGGGTGTTACGTTACGTTGCGATATGAAGGGAGGTACCAGGTAGAGTGGGTTGCAATTTGTGAAAATGTCTGTTGTTTTTTTTTATCTTATACGATGTCTACACGGTCTAATTGAAGCACAAATGTTTCATTAGAAGAAAAAGGTATATCCTGGAAAATTTTACGAAGTGGAAAAAAATGTGAATATGGTTAAAAATTCAAACACTTTAATTCGCGGTACCCAAAGTATCTTCTTTCTGTCACTAAAGTCACGAAATAGCCTTTGTAAACATTTTGTAAAATCAGAAATAGAATTTCCTGGAATTTTGTGTTTCCTTTAATTTTATTCATGCACAGATTTAATTTGTTTTTAATATACTTTATTATTTAATCACTGCCGATTACTACCTTCCTATCATTTGACTGCTGTTTCTAATTAGTACCTTATTTGTGTGCATCAAATCCAGTTGATATAATCCAGCTGGCACCTTTAATTATTCCATTAAAGTGTATAATTATTGAAATTGTCCTTGATTTCCAAAATCATGACTCCCTTTTACTCTGCATTTTAATCAAATTACATACCTTACTTTCAGACAAGCTGGAGTCATTTTTGTTGTATAAATATATGTACATACGCACTGTCATAACGCATAATTAGTTCTGGAATTTATAATTACCTCGTGATTTAAAGTACTTACACGAAATTAAATTGGCGCCCAACGTGGGCGTTATACTTATGGAATGGGTGAATAATGATTCTTCTATACGTTTTTTTTAATCAAAAGTCATCAATGAGGGATAGCTTCCACAAAGCCCACCCAAGTAAAGTGACAACATTCAGAAATCATTTTGGGCCTGATTGCAAGAGACCAAACTTTACCCAAAATCCGTTCATCAATGAACACTGTCAAACTTTTGTACTTTTTCTCAACTTTTCCACTAACAAAGTCATAGTTCCACATTCTTCTTTTTTTTTACTTTTTATTTGTATATTTATTTCGTGGCAACAAAATATATTGAAATGCGCTCCGACTATTAAATGAAGCTCATGTCAAACTAACAACATATGATCAAACATTAGAACAGCACCACGATGATTCATCATGTCATTCCTTTGCCATTTTTACAAATCGATACTCTAGCATGTTTAACTTTAACAAAAATCTAGATATCCGACAGATATGCAAACTCAATTGACCCGATTTGGCCGGCAAAGTCGTATATAATATGGCGTTGGACTGACATCGGACACAGTGGACATTCTGTCGGTAAGACTTTAAACCCTCTAGCTTCGAAGGATTAAGAGGAATACAATTCATAGTGTCAGCTCGAGAAAAGGATATGCATGTTTTTTCTGATGATGTTTATTTATTCAGAGAGCGATTTGTCACGTGAACGTGACTCCTTTGCAGGATATAAGATAGTGGAATTGGTTACATTTTTTTTTTTGTACATCATAGTTTTTGCTTCGACTGCAGCAAATTCGTTTTTAAAAACAAATTGTATACAAATTCAAAGGGAGGCGCTTAACTTTGACAATACTAAGCCACAAGATACAATATATTAATATACTTTAGTGAGATTGTGTTGCAGCACATTTCAATACTCTGAACTCTACGTATTCTGTTTCAGTCCAAACAGAGAGGACGATGCACGACGATGACTACGACCGACGGCAACGTTTGCACGATTATAAAATTATGCATTGTACGTAGATGTAGACGACACGAGAGGGAAGCCAAGAAGACGAAGAGTTTTAGTATTTCAGATACAATGTTTTAGGAAATTGAATAAATAAATACAAGATAGATAACGGCATCTGGGTGAATATATAGAAAATATGGTGACAGATTGAATGTTATTTAGAATGCAATTTACTGTTTATTATCTCTGTGAATTTATCTTTTGCTTCGTCATCAAAATTTAAAATTCGATTGAATGCACATAATACAAGCGAACGGAGATGTTAAAATTGCTTATGAAGTTATGACAGATGAGTTAATAAACTAAATTCGGCTGTCATAAATCATTTAACGAGTACAGGTAACTTACATAAATCAACAGAGTAGACACAAAGTATCTCAACCACTAAGGCTATCAGGTTATACAAAACATAAAATCTACCCACTGGACTATTTAGAGCAAGTTTCTATGTATACGATATGGAGTACCTCAAGGAAGACATTCTGGACCTGTTATCTTTCTTTTAACTAAAAATGATGTTGAACTGTTTTAAGCCTACCCCAATTCAGAAATTCGTTGTGAATCAATTACATTCACTTATATGAGAGAGCAAAAACTATGGAAATAAGTTTTCGACAACTTTAAAGGCCAGTTGCATAATCGTGCTTCAATATTTTCTTCAAATTGTTCTACAATTAATTTTAATGGGCATTTATTTGAGG
Organism: Scaeva pyrastri; assembly: GCA_905146935.1. Lineage (NCBI taxonomy): Eukaryota > Metazoa > Arthropoda > Insecta > Diptera > Syrphidae > Scaeva > Scaeva pyrastri. The sequence goes on along the minus strand of LR989929.1, from coordinate 7,935,265 downwards.
AGTGAAAATTCCATTTATTCAATTAAAAAGATATACATAAGTAGACAAAAGTAAAAATTCCGGCAAGATGCCCTAAGTTGCTTAGAGGGTTATGATAAGCAACTTATTCTGCTTCGACTTTTTTGACAATTTACTAATGAAAACTGGCATATTTCAATGACGTTCCCCACAATTTGTATTGACAAACTAAGTTTAAAAACGAAATAATAACATGTCTTGAAAATGTACATTCTTCATACATTTTTTTAAATTATTTTAGCAACTTAACCTCTCAGACTATCAATTCAAATTATAAAACAAACAAAACACGATCCATTATAAATTAAACAATTTTGCATATATGAAAAATTTCATCGTGAAAATTAAATTGAATTGATTGAATATCACACACATGCTGTCGGAATATAAACAATGCCAAATATGACGTCACAATAAAGATCGCCACAAAATGTAATGACGTATGTTTAAATGTTTCTATCTCTTCACACAATTAATATCTACTTTATTGCAGAAAATAAAATTGTTTTGTGTGTTTGTATTTGTAATGATGAAAAATCTTTAAGTGTTGTTTTAAAGAGTAAATATTTGGAATTAAAACAGAGAAGAAAAAAAAATCATACAAAAAATTGTTTAAAATTGGATTGGAAAAAAAATTTGCAGAAAAATAAAAGTTTGATTAAAATGTTATCGGAAATTTATGAATGTATATTCCAGAGCAATTTATTGAGGCTGTTTTTTTTTTTATATGTTGGTATTGAAATTAGATTAAGTGGGTTGCAGATGTTGACTGTCACATTTTAATCAATTTGATTCTGAAATGAAAGGATAATGGTTTTTTTTTTGAGATATGTAGATCAGTCTTGAGTGGTTTTGTTCAATTTTAAATTGGATTATATTTTTGATTGAAATTAAGTATGTACTTTTTCATTTGGCTCAGTTTTTTTGGCCAAGGACTTAGTAAATAAAAAAAAACTAATTAAGTCTTGTTAGATTTATTAGGTCTTGACATGATGTTGAAAAGGCTTTTATTTCTCTTGGAAAATTGGGAAACAAAAATTCTCATTTATTTTCTGTTTTTTAATTTCAGCTGTCAAGATGTTTTTGTTTTTGAAGTAACAAAGTTAAAATATTTACAAACTTTTCATCAAATTTTACTTAAAGTACGAGAATAATAAACTTCCAGATATTAATTTTTTGATAAAAAATCTTAAATAAAATTAATTGAAACTAATTTCATTTAAAACCATTAGGAATTTGTCATGAAGTCATTTTTTAATTAATTTGTTATTCTTGCTACTTAAATAATTTATTCACTTTCAAGTTACCCAAAATTAAGAATAACATCAAGATTTCACCTTCCAAAAATTAATGAGACATATGCTTCCGCTCAGCGAATAAAAAGAAAAACTGAAAACACAATTTTTAAGCTAGATTAATTGCAAGTTATCCCACTTAATTCTTTTTGTCACACCAAAGCAATTACCATACCTATCCCTTATTTAAATTCAGTCCCTTAGGAAATAAATTCCACGATATCTTATCACTATATCTACTACAACGAGTACATATATGTATTGCAAATGTACACAACGCCCTCTCTACTCTGAACCCATCAACAAAAAAAAAAGGATTCTACATTTTTGTAGTCCCCTAAAAAAAAAAAAACACGAAACGAAACCCAATTCTCACGAAATATTTTCCCTCTAATGTACCGATTGTGATAAAAAAAAAACCACAAAGTCCTTCCCGAAGGCTCTTGCAACCCAAAAGCTAACCCATACTTTTGACAAATGTTAAGTATACGTCACGTTGACATTTGCACAAAAAAGAGTCTCACCACAACACGACTTCTGGGAAATAGTAATCAGATAACACAAACAATTTGCCAAATCGTCGTCAAGGACTCCACGGGATGATGATGTTTGAGGTGGCTTATAGTATTTGGGATATTCGTCAGGCTATACGACTCTATCAAAACGCCAGAACGACGACGACGACGACACGACGACCTGCGGTAGGCTATTTCACTCGTGCAAATCTCAATTTAATTTCATTTATCGGTCACGCAATCGATGTGCTAGAATTTGACAGCACATGAACTCAGATCTCGGACAACGTTCTACTTGAACCACAGGAATACCGGGTCCGGATCTGGGACCGGGACCACCACTCCTTAATGATTCGACAAAAGCAACAAAAAATAAGTGGGCCTCGTTTTATGTAAATCAAATCCCATTTTTAAAACAAACCATTTTCAGTATGATTGTACAAGCTATAAAATAACGACGACGACGACCAACAACGGTATATTGTCCGCCATTACCTATTCGCAGAACCACATGTCACGCGGGCAAATAAATCTGTTCGTGTATGACATAATGTCTTTCGATATGTTTCACAGTGAGTTCCCTTTACACCGTGTGATTTCGTACGAGTATGGCATGTTTAAGGAAAAGTGACAGTGATATTCCCTTTTTTTTAATGCTTCTACCTCACACCAGGGGTAGTGAGTGTGTGTTTTCACTAAAGAGTAATTTCGGAGATTGTTCTATTTATAGGTCTGTTTGTTTTGGTATATGGATTAGATTACTGTAGGTAAGGTAGTGGCAATGGTTTTGATAGGCATCGGTTTGACGTTTGATTAATTTCTTTTTTGTTTGAGTAATTTGTTAAATATAAGTTACGCACCGTTACATTTTACATAATACATAAATATACCAGAAGGTGCGGGTATTAATTTTTTATTTTGCAAAGTATAAGTAATTAGTCCGAAAAAAATAAATAAATAGGGGCGGTTTCATATTTGGGGAGGAAAATAAAACGCCTCATGTTTTAATAATGTAATTTTGATGTTTTGCAATGGAACTCATTTTTTTTTGTAATGCGGAACAGGAAAACAATAAATTTCGGTTTGAATTTTTTACATTTTGTACACGAATTAAAAGAAATCCAAGTGATTAATTGTGTTATGTTAGAGGTTACTCATTCAATTAATAGTAAAAGTATTTTTGTAACTAGTGCCTCTAATTATTATTTAATGTTTTCATTATTTTTTTACAAGTCAGTGGAGACAACTTTTAGATCAAGTTCATACTTAATCTTGTCGAATTTACTTTAATTATGCTATCGGCCTTATATATATGAACTTTGGGCTTTGAGTTAGTTTTATTGACACAAATTTTTTCTCACTTAGAAAATCCCGTCTATAAAGTTCGTTTCAGAAGCATTCTCTCCTATAATTTGTATGTTCCCCAAGGTAGCCACGTAGGTCCTCCTCTTTTAATCCTTATAATTAACGATATAAAAATCTTCGTTCAAGGATGGTGAAAGAAAATTTAAATCCTGCAAAACTTTTGTCCTACTTTACAAATACAACATGAAAATACAAATCGGCCCTCTAGATATAGAGGTGATATCACACCTTTGAACAATTTTCTCTGAGGATATGTATAAAGTCTCAGATCTTCAGGACGACTGACGCTTTGAAAGCCAACACAAAATATCCAACACTATCAGCGGGGGATACACTATAAGCCTTAAATTTAAAATATACAAAACAAAAGACCTTCCCTGATAAAACCTACTATTCATAAATAATTTAAATAAATTTGCTTTTTTGTATCTATCCTGGAACTAGACACATATGTATATAAACATATATAGTTAAGTCATAAAAGTAGCATAAAAAAACAAACCCCTCTTTTTCAAGATTGTAGTAGGCCTGTATAAATGTGGACTTGTATAGTTAAGTCATTGTAGGAGGACACTAAATTGTCTCTTTCATAAGACATTATCACATTCGAAACATACTAAAAAAAACAAAATGTTGTTATCTAAAATTTCAATCAATAGCTAATTTTGCTAACGTTTCCTTCTCACTTTAGCTCTCAACATAAAAAACAAGCCAACATAGGAAAAAAGAAGGTGTGTTCCAAAGTAACATTTCCTGATGATCCCTCTCTCTGCCCCATAGGAACCACCCTTAAGCTTAAACTTAGTTTTCCATTGCCGAAAATTTCCAAAAAAGAAAAAATATATATCTTATCCTGAATACTCAATTACTTGACCTAATTGACAAAATATGGGCCACACACGCACAGGTCGGTGTTTTTGAGGAAAACTTGAAAAACAAGGACAAGTTTGAAAAAGAAAAAAACACAAACTTTATCAGAGAAGGCTTGACGAAATACTTAAAGTATTCAACACAGTTGGAGTTTTATTTAATATCTGGGTGTAAAAAAACTGAAAGGACTTTATGTCAAGTTCACTTCTTTTTGGCAGTTGAAAGTTGAAAACAAACAGACCATAAAAACAAGACACATACACAAAAAAACGTAATTCATGATTTCTGTGATTTTAAAAAGAAAACAAACCTAAAAGTCGTAAAAAGTTTTATATCAAGGTCATCTCTCACAGGATTTTGTTTCCATCGAACTATCACCATCCTATCCCATCCCACCCAACGATATAGTGGGCAGTTTATTTTTAGGATTCATTTCCTTGCTACTCTAGCAAAGGATCAGGAAGACGAATTAATTAACAATTTCGCTTTGAACTTTCCATAAATTGTTTGTGAGTTAGTTTTGTGTGATGTTGATATTATGGAAGTAATAAAAGTAGACATTTCTGATATCCCTACTAATTAACTTAATAATAAAGGTTTTCCTGTTTGAGGAAACCTCCCAATGGGAGGCCTATCCGGTTTTGGTTATGGTGTGGTGATTATTATTGACAAAGTACGCCACCGCCACCGCTGATATTGTAAATGACTTGACTATATGCTTCCGGTAATGTCCGTTCACGTCCGTAATGTTGTCGTCATTTTCGACTGTCATCGTCATCATCGTCGTTCGTCTGTCGTTTGTTGTCGCCTCCATCATGATGACGATTTATATTTAAGAGTTGACTAGACAAAATGAGAAATCATAAAATTTGAAGAGTGGCGTCAGATAAAAATAGACATTTTGTTTTATTTGACAAGATAAAATTTATTTCGAAGAAGCGTGACAAACTTGAAAATTGAAACATGTATACGTTTTGCGAATTAAAATTTGTAAGAAGAAACATAAATCGGGTTAAATGAAACACGAAACTTGTATTGAATTTTGTTGAAACAACACAATTTATGTTAATATGTTAAGTCTTAATAAATAAGTACTACAGGATAGGAGTTATGAATACTGAAATAGGATTTCTACTTTTGTGTTGATGTCTGTAATATTTCAAAAAATGGAGATAGCGAAATTAAAATTCAAACTGTTGAAGTGTGTCATATAATTCTATTTCTAATGCAAGCAAAGTAATTCATTAATCTTAAGTGCCAAAAATAAGGAAGACAGGCGAATGAAAAAAAATTAAATTAAAAAAGTACGTATACGCCTAAGTACACCGTATTCATTCATGGACTGATACTGACTAAAAAAAACTCATGACGAGATCAAGACAAGACTTTATATTTTTTTTCTTAGCCTCTCACTTAATCAGTCTTCATCATAGTCAATGAATATGAGTTATAAACTGTTAAAATTTTAATTTTCAAATGCGATTGATTTAAGGGCAGTTTTGTTGGTCTGATATTTTGCATACTGTTCTAATAAAAAGCTTTCTAGATTTAGGTTGATAACTCCGGATATTTTGACCGGACTACTTTATAGATTTTTTAATATCTTTACTTTATTTGCGACATTCAAAATCATAAATTGTAAAATTTCATTGAATAATACCTAAGACGAAGAGTAAAAAACTCATGTGTTTTCTGAAATTCTACAAATATTTGGCAATGTAGACACTAGTATATTGTCCGAAAAATCAAGATTACATTTTTCTGACATTTTTCGATTAAGAAGGAAAAAACAGTTTTCTTAAGTTGAAATTCAAATCAATAATAAGAGAGATGTGAAAGTTAACAAAAGAAATTTCAAGAGTTGTGAAATTTTTTACAAATTTAAATCAATTTTTCAATTGAGAAACTTCTTAAACATAATAAAATGGTGTAATTTTTTACTAATGGTCTATCTCCCTCAATAACATACCTTTATCCATTTGTAATCAATATAAATTACACTTCACCCTTTTCCTTTTTTTTGGTTCAAAGAATTCTATGAATTAGTCTTTGATACTTGAATGAAGTCAAATTTTATTTTCAATGTTTTGGTATGTCTTTGCCCTTAATTGAACCTACCACTGTTTTTTTTTTCGTTCAAATGCAAATTTCACACACCCACTAAATAAATAAATTTATATTCATTTTCAATTTATTTGCTGTCAATGCAAAATCACCTCCTCTGCGTCTTCTTTCAATAATCATTTATCTTAGTTTTTGTTTTTTTTTCTGTCAATAAGACTTGTCCTATTGTAAAATTGTCGAACAGGGTGTTTTAAATGTCATGTTTTTCAAGATACCTAGTTTCAATTTATATTTAAATTCATTTCCACTTTAATGTTTTGACCAATCGAAATAATATATTGGCAGTTTGAAGACAAACATTGCAAAACCTTAAATTTATATTTTGACAACCTTGACAACCAAATGTCATTCAACTAGAATCGTTTTTGTTTACACTTACGGAATCTAACCATTGGACAGTGGATATTTTTTAGGAATAAAGGCAGCAAGAACAAAACTCAACTTAAAAAATAATACGCTTTCAAAAAATGTGTAACAGATTATGTGATTCCTAAAACACCCTGTACACTTACCCAAGATGACGTTTTCCATGACTCAGCCAATCTATCAAAGATTTAATGAGGCTACGACTACATCATTTTTGACGATATGACACATGGTTTTCTATCTTCTTTTTGCTCAAAACTTCCTCCTGCAGCGCCCCCTCTCTAGACAAATGGAACTTGACCTTATAGTAAGATCAAATAACCTCCAAGGTCAAATTTGTCTGTGTTTTAATGGATTGTGATGGAATTCACGAGACAAAATGTCTTGTAAAACAAATCTACAAATTTGTACATATTCATGTACATATATACAACATTCAAATCCATCTCATCTGAGAGAGCTTTATGGGACTTCTGTTCCTGAATATTATTTATTTTATTATGAACTTTTGTCGGTTTTATTTTATGAGTTGATGATTTTTTTTTCTTTCTATGTAAAGAGTAATTTCTTTCCTTATGTTTTTTTTTTTTTTTTTTTTTTTTTTGGAAAAATAAGGTATTTTATGGATTTATTATGTTTATGACAAATGAGGAAGTAGAAATGAACTGTGGATATTGTTAGAAATGTTATCGTACCCTTGTGCTCTGTAGTTTAGGTAAATTTAATGGGGGACTTAAGTTGATACAAAATTTATCAGTAAGACTTAAATTTGGAGAAAGAAGATTATCGATTGATTTTATTTTGCCCTGATTTCTTTAAACTGAAATAAAATGCGTCAAAATTGTATAAACACAAATGCGATGCAATTTTCGAACAAAGGCTGCGTTTTTCCTTCGAAGTATGACTATGAGTAACTTTTAAAGTCAATCACATTATTTTTCCCGAATTTTATTTCGAATATTTCCTTATACCTCCAAGTGACGTACAGTTTATGTGCAAATATATTTCTTTTGTGTCTCATTGTGTTTTTGAATGAATAAAAGAATAATTCACACAATACGAATAATTCTGCAAAGTCATTGTCCATAATTTTAAAATTTCCCAAAGCGACGAAAATACTTTTCTTCGGAATTTAAAATTTGTCAAAAAACAATATGAAATAACTTGTCACCTATTTGTCGGAAGTAGAATTGTTGTTCACACTGCATATTGCTGTGTATTAATCATTTTGGCTTGGAGTTTATTGCACTTTATGAAATCGTATTTGTCTGAACACATGAAATTTGTCCTAAATTTTTCCAACACGGAATTATGCAGGAACGTAGTTTTAGTCACATCAATAATACGAAGTCTCTTAAATGTGAGGGATTCATTATTTACTTGTTTCTCGGTAATAAACCGTTGATTAGTTGTAATAAAAAAAATTGTCGTGTTGTATTTTTTTTATAACATAATTAACAGTTTATTAATGGCAAATTAGTATACCACTACTCATTCAATGAATTAAGAGTCTTTCTGATTTTTGAATTGTGCTTTGCTCAGTTGACATCAAGTCTAAAAAACACAGAAAACATTGCACACAAATTTAAAACTTTACAACTAATTCACTACTAATTAACGGTTAACTGTAGCACGAGGGAATAAAGTATTCAAGATAAAATCTTAAAACTCGTTTTCTGTGTAGATCTGTGCTAAGTTGACAAATTTGACTACAAAATCAAAATTGTTTCAAAAAATTATCGACAAATCAGTGGAAAATTATCTACTAACTTTTTGATCGGTGAATGTTGCTTCGTCAAGTTGATACTTACATAATTATTTCAAATACGGTTGTTCTGATTTTGTATATGATCTTGATTTTTGAAAATCTGTATTTTTAAAAACGTCGCAAAATTCAGTTCATTTAAATTTAATATCCTTAAGATCATAGAATAGAGTAGTAAATAAAAAGTCACTAAAATTTAAACCTAATTTTAAATGTTTAGCCAAAAACTCAAAGCCACCGGATTTGACGTAAGTTGTAATGTCATTTACTAGATTATTATTTTTGTAATTCGAATTCTTAGAGGAGGATGAAATCAATTATATTTTTGGTAACTTAAAATGTCCAAAAACTTTTAACATAAAATCATCGTAAAAATTGAATAAGAATAGTTCCAGCAAAAATGCTCTCAATCAACAAGAACTCACAAGTAAAATTTACTTAATCAAACCAAATTTAAGTGCATTTGATCATAACATGAATATTTGATCAGATTCACTTATATATCCGCTATATAAATCACATCATATTAAAAATCAATTAAATTCACCATCATCATCAGCCAAAGCCACATCCCCATGAATATAAAATGCGTTTTTGAATCTCAGCATTTTCAAAAACAAATATTAATTAATTCCTGAAGATCTGCAGCAGCCATTGCCATGCTTTAGTTTATTGACGGACAGAATAATCCCATCAAAACTTTATGTCAGTTAATGTCTGTCAATTTGATGCAAGAGATTGACGGAGGGGTACTGAAAATTCTATTCAAATCAATTTCATCAAAAATTTCGATTTTATTAATTCTTCGTGGTTGTGGGTTTTATTATTGAAATAATAAAATAGTGGATTGAAATAAGAAGCACGAAAATCATTTTAAATTCTAAGACAAACCACGAAAAGATACGATACCACATTTTGCAATAAAAGATCTCACCCATCAAACCGCCAAATAAAGTGGAGCAATCAAGTGGAACAACAATCAAGTGGGTGTGTCGTAACCTGCTTAAGTATTTTAAGGACTTTTTGGTTCATGAAACATTTACATTTTTTTTTGGAATGAAGTAAGTTGCGCTATCAGAGGCTTATCAACTCCTTGTCAAGATTCTAAAGTTCCTACAATATTTTCCCCTTTTATGTACTGTACATACTCGTAACTGTGTTCTTGACAGTCATTTGACATTTGCCTATATAACACTTACAAAACTTGACAGCGTATCAGAATGATTGATGGACTTTTATGTTTTTATGCCGCACGAAGGGTTGGTTGCTTATGATGATGATTGTGATGAATTTCTTTTGGTCAAGAGGCTCGCCGCAACGCACTGTCTTCATTTGTAAAAGCTAAAAAGCCTGTTGAATATTCTTAAACTAATTTTACCTCCCCGTATCAACTCGTTTTGCATGTTAAAAACTACTTAAGACGCAACTTTTCAAAGCCAGCGTTATACTTCTTTCATTTGAACTTTTGAACCCAAACAACATTAATCTTCATATAACCCTAAGTACACCACCTTCACTTCCTTTTTTTTTGTTTTTTTTTTTGGTTCAGTTGGACTTTCATGAATTGTTTTTTGTTTCTTTTTTTTTGTATTTTGTGTCCCTTTTATTTTCGAGTAGTGTACCGCTGTCATAAGGACGACGACGACTACTACGGCGATAAGATTAAAGGATATTTATTAGCATCGTGTGCGTGTGGGTTAAACAATCACAATAAATTCAAACAATATAAATTATTCGCCATCGCCAGTGAAGTGATTCTGGGCAATGCGATGGGCGATGATGGGAGAGGTGAATGGTGCGGGTTAGACCTTTATAATTATATTTGCCGTCCCATATATGTAAGGCGCCTCGAAGACATAGCAAATAATTAACTAAGGGATCTCTATTTCTTGTTGTCTGTATGTCTGTGTGTGTGTGTGTGTGTAACTTAGGCAAATGCAAATTTCATGAAAACCGACTCAGTATATAATTCTAATGAGTGGTTTCAATTATCTGGAGAAATTTAATACGAGATGCTAATTTGGGTATGCGTATGACGTTAAACGAAACTTCTAGAATTGGGATAAGATGTTATTTCGAGTCCTGTTACTTAAGATAATATCAGAAGGGAATATGGACCCTGGTAATAAGGGTTGTATCTTGTTGATTTTGGGAAACTTTAGCCAGCGAAGAAGCATGGGAAATGTGAATCTATTCGGTACTGGTATTTCTTAGCTTTTAATAATACATAGATTAATTTAATGAACTACTATACGAGGATGTAGAATCGTAATTTAATAACAATATTTGTAGGGTTCTAATTTAAAATTACTAGTTGCAATTTTAAGGCAGTCAGATTTGAAATGTTTGCAAGCTAATTCATTATTTACATTTGATTACTTCAAATTGATATTGTTGCTTTTAATTTTTTGCTTTACAAATTAAATATGTAGTTAAAAATGAGTCTCGAAATATTCACCAAAGTTAAACTTAAGTGACAAAAGCTATGGGTTTAAATGTCACCTCTAAAAACTCAAACGATAAAACCAAACTTTCCAAGTTTAAACAGAAAAAATTGATTTCTAAAAGCAAAAATTCTCAGCATTTTTAATAATCTTTTAGCTTAAAACTTCTTCATTTAAAGCTATGACAAGAAAACCAAAATGCCTGACGGATGTGTTCTGACCTAATCCTTAACACAAGGTTCAGATTTTAATCCATGTGGTCTCACATGTCATAAGGCATCCGTTGGGAAACCCCACCTCTCCAGAACTGTCATATTTATGTACGTATTTTCCATAAGTTTTTTCCACCAACCTTAATATACTAACTTCGTTGTTTTTAGTTAAATTGCCTGGTGTGTGTTTTTGTTTCAGCAAAATAAAATGTGGTCAAAATAAATTGTTGGATGTAACATCAACTCACTTCCTGAAATTCCAAAAAAAAAAAAAATACAAATGCTTCTGTGAATTAGAATAAAGTTCATAAACCAAAATACTAACATCTTAGTTTGGGGTTTTGAAAAGTTTATTTTAACTTAAGTGTCCTTATGTGTGTGTGGAAAAAAGTTTGACTTTCATATTATTTCCAAGCACACAGTTTATTATACTTTTACAAAATATTGGGTTAAATAAAGGATACAAAATTTATTTGTGTGGTTGTCTTATTTGCTGTAAGAAGAAACGTTTTTGAGAGATAAAAACGCGTCACCAAACGCTGCTAGAGAAAAGTTTGGTTTGTGTCCCCTTAAAGATAAATGTCAACTTAACTTATGAATTATTTATAAAGGAATCAGGATGAAGGATGCAACTACTACAAATCTCTTAGTTCCAGATTCAGTTCAGGCGTGATTATTTCTTTCGATATAGAATTACTCCTTAAACATTTTTTTCTGTGGGTGGATTTATATCTTTAGAATGATACTACATACATCTTTATCCTAAAAGATAAGAACTCTCCCTATTGCCTGTCTGCCTTTTAGGAATAAAATTTATGGTAATCTCAGCACAAAAAAACAATCAAATTATTATTTGGAATTAATGACACCACACTATTAGCCTAGAATAAAATTAATTTAAATTAGTTTAACAAATATTCCATCAAGCTGTTTGTTGACAAGATAAATTTTATACAAATTTATTATTTCGTTTTAAAATTTAACAAATTCATTCCACACATTCGTCACTTTGAATTCTCCTTAAAAAATTCTTTTGTGGAAATTTTCCAAAACCACACTTAAGTATCTCATACAAATGGATATAAATTTAAAAGAACAATGCGACAAATTTTTTGTCACAACCCAAAAATTATACTCATCATAAAATCCCACAACACTAATAATTACTTAAGAGACAAAGCTGTCACCAAAAAACACAACAACCATAACATCATCATAAATTTCGAACTTGTTCCCCGAAATCAAGAAATAAATTTCATGTTAAATCAGTCGTCTTCCGTTTAATTTAAAAGTATCTATCACAACTATTAGATTGAGATTGCTTGTAGTATTTTATCAAAGAACATATACCAACCAACTGGCTGCGTTTGACTATTTTGACACTTTTGACAGTCAAAGAACTTTTTCCGAGTGTTTTTCGTGTTCTTTGTGTGTTTTGAATATTTCAATCTATTTTTGAAGAGGGAATTTTTGTCTATTTGGTTTTAAGAATATGCGCTTGGAGATTTTCTAGTAGCAGCGATGTCATTGAAGATTTATTTATGTTAAAGTATTATTCCAAATAAATAAGCAACAAATAACTTACACAATTCACATGGGAACATTTTAGACGACTTGAAATGTGATATTTGGAAGAACTGTGTAATTAAGATATCTAAAGTTAACTCACAACTTTTTATTTTATTTTATTTTATTTTATTTTATTTTATTCTATTTTATTTTATTTTATTTTATTTTATTTTATTTTATTTTATTTTATTATATTTTATTTTATTTTATTTTATTTTATTTTATTTTATTTTATTTTATTTTATTTTATTTTATTCTATTTTATTTTATTTTATTTTATTTTATTTTATTTTATTTTATTTTATTTTATTTTATTTTATTTTATTTTATTTTATGTTACGTTTTGTTCAACATTACCCGAGGGCGTATACTTACTTTTTTTTAATTTTCACATTTTTTGTTTGAATTTTCCAATGATCGTTAAAATCGGCAAACATCAGAAAATTGTGACAAAATATTTTTATTAAATATAATTTTAATTACATATGAACAAAAAAATAAAAAGTTTTTAGGGAATTAAATTGCAATGAATATATTTTTTGTATTATTCGTCTGATTCAACAATTTCATTAGTTTCCAAATTTTCATTCAGAACACATTGGATGCCATCCTCATAATCCCGCAATTCTCCTTCTTCGTTCCAAAATGGTAAAAGTTTTTGTTGCCACTGCCACAAATCGTACAAATAACAAAAACCATCCTTCGAAGCTTTTTTAATCAATTCCAAGTAATTTGGAAAAATTTGATAAGCCCTTAATTGTGCCATCAGAAATCTAGCTAATTTTTCATTTTCGAAATCTCTTTGCTTGCGAAAAAGATCCTTAGCTTCGATGAAGCATTCTCTAGCTTCAGCATGCGATGATCTTTTCTTCGAATGTATCTTACCCAAGTACAATAAAGTTTGAGCTTTTAAATCTGCAAAATTATGTTGATCACTCAACTTCAATGAAAGTTTGAACTTTCTTATGGCTAAGGTTTTGTCTTGAGAGGAAATACTATGAAGAGTAAATTGTGATAATTGAGACCTTTGGAAGAACACCTTTAAGTCTTACTTAAAATGACAGATTCCTAGCCAAAGATAGAATTCACACTTATTTCGAGGAGAATCGTTTGACATGATGTTCCTTTCAATGCCGTTAAGGACATCCAAGGCTTCTTGGTAGCTTTCGTTTGCTATGAGGTATTCAGATTGACGAATTTTGGCAAAGCAATACAAGCTGGGACTTTCTATCGTTCCAACTTAAAATAATTCAAAATGGTATTTGACAAACCCTTATTTCATTATATTTACCTCCATAAATTACTTGAGCAGCTCTTCCAGCGAAATTAGCTGAATTTTTAGGATTCCCTTTAGAATTTACAACAGCAAGTTGTAAAAGGGTTTTACAAAGTTTGGTAGAAACATCTTCATCCAAGAAATTTCGATCAACATCGTTGGTATACCAAGTGGTGCCCTTACATTTTTCCAAGGACTTTTCCAGATACGAAATTGATTCTTCCAAACTATCATCTATTTGAAAAAATGCTTATTTCGTAATGGTCTGTCAAAAACCCTCATTCTAGTATTTACCTTTCTCTGCCAATACAACACCATACTCAAAATGTACCCTAGACAAATCCTCCAAGCAGTCTTCGTCCCAATTCTCCGATATTTTCAAAATTATTTTAAAAATCTCCTTCACTAGCCAATCAAAAGCCTTGTCTTGAGCTTGAATCATGTGGACAGTTTGTGTAAGCAGCCGAAGTGTCAATTTTTGGTCTTTCATTGTTCGATAGGCATCTTCAGCTGATTTGACATTTTCAATTATTGCCAAAAGCAGACAATGATAGTCTCGAATTCGTTTCTTGAAGCGAAAATCTGTCTTAATAAGTTTGTCTTCTATTGCCACAAGTTTCTTGAAATACTTAGCAACCAATGGATAACCGTCATCTTCAAGGTTTCTTTCGAAAACTGTGTAGATTTTATCTGAGGACGGGTGTACATTTTGACACGCTGAGACAATTCGATTTCCAGATTGACGTCTTGGGTTAGTTGATTTTGGGCGTTTTTGTTGAGGTTTTTGCATTTTTTTAAGTTTCGTTGTTTGTTAAAATATTTAAAAAATTAAGGTATAAAATTGTTAAAATATTCTAAATACAAATGAATTTTAGTTTTTGAAACCAAGTCAATGACAAAAAGTTTAGAAATTTTTCAATAGACGCAAAAACAAGTATTGATATCGTGTAGGAAATGTATAAGGCTAAAAATGTTGTACCTACAGAATAAACTTAATTAATTTTGAATTAGAATTGCTGTTTTTAACCCATTTCACTCTAAAAAAAAAGCAACATTTTGTGATTTTTTTGGGCCATAAACCCTTTCGGACGTCCTCAGAAATGCCCTTTTAAGTTCAATCACAATGTGTTTCATGGTTTAGAAACATATAGACAGATACAAACACATATTCATTTTTATTAGTTAATTTACGAGTATTCTAAGACTAATTAATCAATTAAAAATTCCTAAAGTCATAATAAAATTATTTTCTTAAGGGTATTTACTGCAAACGTGCTAAAAATTATCCCCCACCAAACACGAATACACTCCTCAGCTTAAATATAATGTACCTATGTATGTTTCAATTCCCTTCCCTTGGGAGATTCCCATAAATAAACAAAGGAATAAATATCCCATATCCATCAGACACACATAATTTCACACCTACTCAAATACCTCTCAAAATAGTCCAGTCCGTAATAATTGCTTTTCCGGTATATAAAAACTTGCAATGATGCTCTTAACGAATCAAAAAATATGTAAAACTGTGCTGTGCATCTAAAAATACACGACCGTACTTCCAAAGAATGCCCCGAATGCCCCAAAAAATCGTTCTACCCACACTCGAACACGTATCAGATATAATTGCAGGCAATTATCATAAAAATCTTTCATGCATTGCACTACTTAACCTGCTGCTGATGATGATGATGATGATGTTCCCAAAAAAACGTGTGCATATATTCAAAAACACACAACAACAACAAAAACAACAAAACACATTCCCTATATTCCAAAAATAGATCTCGAAACATCATCAGATGAAAGAACGAAAGAACCTTTCAATTTGAGTCAACAACTTGGAGAAAGTTCTTTGACTGTCAAAATGTCAAAATAGACAACGTGATGCGCCCTGGTTCAGTCTTCTGTCTTTTTCAAAAATTTCTTTTACAAAATGTATATCACAAATACTGCCTCCATATTTTAAGTGATAAATGTTGTTAAAACGGCCGAATATTTATTCAAAAACCGAGAATTTTTGAGATTAATAGCTCTTTTATGTGTTTTATGAGGACAGAAGTGGCCATAAAATAATTAGGACTTTGGTTTTATGGTGATAGCCGTGCGTGGTTTTGACAACCTAAATCTATCGTGAATTAACGTTGACGGGCGTCTTATGTCACGATATGACATATGTTCTGAAAATGGCATAACTTCAGAGGAAAATTCAAAATAAGAAAAAATAATTCCAATGTTTATCTCAAAATTGAGGAATTTCCTTTTTGCCAATCAAAGGAGTGTTTAATTGAAGAAAATCAACATTTCATTTTGGTTTTGCTTTATTAAACCATCAAAACTCAAAACACCACCGCCGCGCCGCCGACAATCTCAAAAAAAAAACATAATTGATGCAATAATTTTTGATACAAAAACCATACTGCCTTTGATGTATTTCAATATTAATCATTTTGCACTTTTTTCGGATTTTTTGTTCTTTCAAAAACAAAAACATATACCAATTTTTAAGTCATCTACCTCAACTCGAAAAACAACATCTTCATTCCCACAAAAACAAAGAAAACACGAGAATCAAATAATCTAGCAAATTTTTTGTTTGAAATATCATGAATTGTTTTGAAAACCCACTCCATGTGGCCAAATAAACACACTAGATAAAGTAGTGCCAGTGCCAGAGCAGCGTCCGCCAAGACCACCATTAGCACCACCTAAACACTTCGTCTATTGAAACAGAAGTGCAGGTATATAAAGTGTTTTGACATATAAGCACTCGATATAAGAAGGGTGCAGTGCATCACAGAATATTAAGGAACTCGAAATATATAATTATAAGTTATGAGATGTTTTCGAGCTTTTATTAGAAGTGATTACATCAGAGAATGAAAGTTTGCGATGTTGCAAAATCATTTGCGAAAAGTAAGTTTATTCATTTTCACTTTTTTGAAAAATACACACGGTTGGTTGTAAATCGTCATAATGATGTACTCAGATTTGTTCTCTATTTTCTATATCTGACCTAGAACTGTCAGTTGTCATAAATTTGAAGTTTTTATAAAGAACACATAAACGTATGTAGTTGTTTACAAATAACGCAAAATCTTTCATACAATCATTTAATCAAACACACATCACCATGTTGCGAAGGAAATCATATAATCACCCTAAATTGACAGCTAACGTCAAAAAACCACTATTGCCACTATTTGTCTACTAAATTGTTAGCAGCCCGACAAATAAAAAAGGATTGCCCCTTTTATAAGTACCTACATATGTACACAGTTAAAGAATAAAGAGTTGCACCTTCTGTGCAACTTAGACAACGGCGACTTTAAGTTGCTGGCAACAAAAGTCAAATCAGTGAACGTGTAATATTTTATAACTAAAACTTTCGTATTTCGCGAAAAAATTATTACGTTTTAAGAAAATAAAAAAATAAAGCCACGTATTAAAAAGTGTCAAATGACAAAGCTTGCTTTATTTTGTTGTCTATTTGGTGATATTCTTCAAGCAACTTAAATTTTCTCGGATTAATACCATCAAAGAGAGTGTAATCTGACCACCCTAATTTTGTATTAAAAGCATAACAAAAAACATCAAAAGGGATGACATTCCAGCACAGAACCTTCAAACATAGACGTATCAGTTGCTTTCTTGACAGAGTGAAAGTTGTCAAATCAATATAATCATCAATCTTGAAATGTCAGAACTGTGGACAGAAAACTTTCAAAGTTTTTTTAAATTATTTTGTTTACTTACTTAAAATTATTATTCTGTCAATTTTTGCTGTCAATATTGCCAACACTTTTTCCACACAAATAACGGTTATCTGTAATGTTGGTCTCACATTGAAAATTAACACATGTAACTCTCCATTTTTACTAATGCTAAAATGTCACCTGTAAAATTTTTCAAAACTTGGCATCACTTTAGGTACTATACAAATAGCGAAAAATTTAATATTTAGCACTTTTTACGGTTCCCTCGTTAATTGTAAGAAATATTTCAATTTATTCAAAATTCAAATGATTAAAAAAGAAATTGATAAAATTTTCAGTTTTAATTTTTTAAATGATTTAAAAAAAAATCAATGCAATATTATTTTAGGCATTTATTACAATATTTCTTTTTTCTACTTTTAAGATATTTCGTCAATTGGAACGACCTGCAGAAGTTGAAAGAGTAACACATTTAAAAGAGGTGGTAAAGACACAAAGAGAACGTTTTATTTGGGCGATTCTGAATAATACAGACATGAGCAACCTCGATCGGTTGGTCAATTTTGAATTGGGGAAATACGAAGAGGTAAGTTCTTACAAAGATTTAACATAAATTTAATCTTCACAGAATTTTTAAAGTTCCAACATCCAAAAATTTAATTTTTTTTTGTTGCCAATAAAACTTTGTTCTATCTTGTTTTATTGGTTGTGAAAAATTGGCTAGTGAAGAACTGTCAATGAAGATGTCAAATTATCGTTTAAATTTGTTTGACACTTTGAAAGAAGATCTGCCGATTCAGTTTAAAATCAAAAATAAATTGATTTATTTTACCAATGGAAATACTTAAACTTATTTTTTATGAATACATTTCAAGTTCCAGTTTTTTGACATTTAAGAAAGCGCTGATATAAAACTCTTGTTTTCGATTTATGCTTTTTTGCAAATGACAATGAAAAATTTCTTGAAAATCAAAATGATTAAGAAAACACTATAGCAAACTTCTCTAAAGGTCCAACATTCGGAAGAAAAGATAAACTAATCTTTAACCTAAAAAACGCGTGTGCCATCCTTATCTTTATTCAATTTAATGAAACAACCGAGACATAAATTAGCCTAAATCACGCAAGGTGCGTGATAATACACAACTGATGATTTATTCGCATGACTTCTTCAAGAAAACACAATCGGATTATGATGTCTTTATGAGGAACAAAAAGGAATTAAATACTTTTTTTCCATTTACTATACAATCAATTCAATATCCTTAATCCTTGTAGACAATTTGACGACAATTTATGTTTTTGTACATCATCGCATAAACAGTCCAGACAGTCTGCCGGTTGTTGTCAACAAGAAGTCGAAGTCGGAATTATTCATCATGCATTGGAATTCTATTTCTAATTAACCCAAGGAAATTAAACTCCCCACCGACCGGTCCGTGTCAACCGCCTCATACCGAAATGATGACTTTTGTACCTTTTGTATCTTAAGGATACAGAAACAGATACCGATAGCGAAGTTCGTAGATCCCTAATTTTATTGATTTCTCCTTTTTTTCTCGGCCAAACCCCGTGAATTATGCGAATTTGTTTGTTTCCTTTCAAGAAACAAGGTCAAGCGTTATTCATATTATCATCAACCGACAGCCAACAGCCCACAGTCAGTCCCTAACTTCCCCTCAAGAAGCCGGCTTGTGAACTTTATTAGTGACAATAAAATTTTATCGGCATCAATTTTATGCCAATTTGAAGATGACTCTTTTATAGAAAAACTAGGTTTATTGGTCTTGAGGGTTTTGTACGAGTGCCAAACTGTGCGGTCTGTCGAATTGTGAGCGATATGAGTTTTTTCATCCTTTTCGGCAGGATATAGGATTAAATGGAGTTAAATATTCAACCTGCTTGACTTTGTTAAGGCTTGGAAAAAAAATACCTATAAAAAGGATTGCAATTCAAGTAGGACCATAATTTTGGAAGGAACCAAAAAATGAGTTCGACATTGTGTTTGTTTGAGATTGAGATGGAGTAAGATTTATAAAGGTACCATTTGAGTTTCCAATCTATTTTTGAAAATGTATACGCAATTTGTGTTTGATGTTCCATGTTAAATAAAATATAATCAACAATAAGGCGATTCTTTTTAGAAACATGACCTTTTGAGAGAGGTATTTAGATTGAAAACATTCTTGGGCTTATGGAAAAGGAATTCAATTATTTATTTCCGAATGGTATTTGGTTGGGTTGAAGAGATTAAAATTGAATAAAATTATTCTGGAAGGTGAATCAATTAATTTATACCCTGTCTAGAGGTAAAAAAAAAATTAAAAAAACAATTCAATTTATTTGTTTTTTTTTTATTCCCTTTTTAAGTCATTAAGTCAGTTCTGGGTAAGAATTTTAATCCCAACTTAATTGGTTTATAGTGTAAGGTTATTGTGGAATGAAAAAATTCACACATTCGATATTCATAAGTCTTGTAAATTTTCCTGTATTAAAGTTCTCCTTTCGGTTTTGACTCAATGGTATCCAGGTTCATCAATGTTCTTTGATCGAAATTGGAAAGCCAGAAAAAACCCTCCCACCTAATTTTCACCTTTTCCTTCAATTTCTGAAGTGTTCAATTGAGTGTGAATTGAGGGCTGAAAAAAAGTTCAAGGTTGTAATCAGAATGAATATTAAAATGTATTCTTCATTAGTCTTTACTAAAGGGTCTATCATTAAGTGGTTTCTATCTTTAAATTCAAATAAATCAAAGTGGGTGTGAGATATCATCGAAATTTGGGATATTAATACGTCGTCACGTCGCGTCGTCGTTCAAAAGTCACTGCAGTTTTTCTGAATCATGAATCAGTCTAAATTAAACCGAAGTTCAATATTTAGTTGAATAGAAAAATGTGTTGATTTTAATTTTGATTTTAACAAAAATGTGTCACAAAGATAAATTTATTACTTAAAAAAAACTTCAATAATTGTCATGTTTAATGATAACAGAACCTTTAACCAATTAAATTCAGATGTGGAAATAATAAACTATCAACGTAAACTTATTGGTTGTAAAATGAAAATTGTTAATATTACTTTTATAAAGGTTCGAATCATCTTATATCAATTACAAAATATTAAAAATTAACAACAGTTGTCTAAAATGAGATTTTAAAACAATAACATTTCGTTGGAATTGTCAAAAATTGTGAATGTTTTTTTTTTTTTAATCGTATATTTTAGTCATTCTCCAAAATGAAACAGAAACAGTGTATAATTATGTTATAATCAAGAAACATTTACTCAAATAGAAATATTTATTAATTTCATAGAAAACGAAAGTCCAAAGTTCTCCAGCTGATAATGTTATAATTTATGCATTTATTTTTGAATTAATATATAAAATGTATAATCAGAAAATACGAAATTAAAAACTTGAACTTTGATTTTGATTAAAAAAAAAAAAAATAAAAAAGTGTGCGTCGGCCGGGAATCGAACCCGGATCAACTGCTTGGAAGGCAACTATGCTAACCATTACACCACCGACGCCCCTGTGTTATGTTGAACAAAGTTCTTATAAAACGTCATTGCAGTAGAGTAATGGAAATTTAATATTATAATTTAATGTAGTTTCACAAATTTTAATCTAAGAAATTGTGGTTAATTAAATGCTAGATTATTATTGTACAAGCCAACATATGAAGGTCGTAAGGTATTGGAGTTAAAATGCAGCTGAAATAATATTTAAAAACTGAACAAATATTTAAAAAAAATTGTTTCGTTTTGATGGAAAAATAAAAACTTAGTTATTTGAATTAAGTTAAACCCGTAAATCCCGATCTTGTATGCATTTTGACTATATATTCCACTAAAATTATAAGAAAGACAAATATTGTTGAAATTGTAGTTTTAAAAGAATATTATGTTCTATTATTTTCAGTTTCAGAAAACTACCTTTGGGGATAAAAAATCAATTTTTACGTAAAAGGTTATCATTTAATTAGCTACAATTTCTAAGAAATAAAGAGTCCGAAAAGGTAATAGATTAGATAATTTTTAGCATTTGTCATGTTGTCAAGACGTCGCACCCATACATTAACTTTACTTTAAGTTAACAATAAAGATTATTTTTAAAGATTAAATGTTACAATTCAGCTTAATGCTGGTCCACGATTGAATGACATTATAATGTCTATCATCATAAGTGATTTTAATAGTCCTTGCTCATATATACGAGGAGTGCCTTTTACAGAGCACCTAGGGCTCGGATTCATATGTGAGTAGGCACTGCGGCAAAACCATCGTCCTGAACTGTTGTTTTTAAATTAAACACAAAATTTAGTCCCTATAAAACTGTCTATCAATACCCCTCTCTTTTAATGCATATTAGGACGGAAAACACGCTA
Source organism: Scaeva pyrastri (assembly GCA_905146935.1). Lineage (NCBI taxonomy): Eukaryota > Metazoa > Arthropoda > Insecta > Diptera > Syrphidae > Scaeva > Scaeva pyrastri. Next base: position 7,913,341 of record LR989929.1, on the reverse strand, counting down.
CACCAACACACACAAAAAAGTCACTCCAATCAATGTAAATGTCTGCACTAAATTACACCCCTGAGTTTACAATAAACAAAGCTTTTGTATCCTTTATCATCTAACATAGATCATTCCCAAGTCCCAACATGCAGACAGTTTTATTCCAAGTTTTATACGAAAAGTTTAATGAACCTTTATTATAAGTTCAGTTATAATTGCAATGGTTGAACCCTGCCTGCACTTGCATCGTTGTGCATATACATATGTTAAACAGAACCGCCATGCAATTCAGTTTGAAAAACTTTTGAACCCAGAAAAACGGTGGAAAAACGTGCGAGCTAATCAACTGAAAGTGGGTATTTAAATTCACCCTATATTCCCTTAAGGTCTAGAGCTACCTCATTCGAGTTCGGTTCGACTCCATAAAATGTATTTGCATAAATTTACCCTCATACTCTAACTCGGAAGGAAATTAATCGATTGTTGAATTCCATTGACCTGATGATGACGTTTGTATTTGATCCGATTTCTTGTTTGTTTGCAGGCAGTCCAGGAAGCTGCGGAAGGTGGACTCCTAATTGTCGCCGACAAAGACTTCCCACAGCTCTACGAGCGATGGAGTATCCTACAAGCTGTGTTCTTCTCTTCCACTGTCCTCACGACAATCGGTTTGTACATATACACATAATTTTTGTTGATCCTTCAGTGGGTAAATATGTTCTCACATCAATTATTATGCTTGTTTAGGCTATGGTAACATCGTTCCAGTTACCACGGGAGGCCGGGTATTTTGTATTTGCTTTGCTTTGATTGGCATTCCATTTACATTAACTGTGATAGCCGATTGGGGTCGTTTATTTGCCACTGCCGTCTCCGTTATGGGGAAATATTTACCAAGTAACTTTTAAACAACTTGTATTGGATAACATTGTTCCTTTTAATATTTAACACACAATTTTTGAATTACAGAGAAGCCATCTATATCAAATGTGATAGGCAAGACATGGTTCTATGCCATAGCTGCTGTTTGTTTTCTAGGTGTGTATTTAGCCATTGGAGCAGGTCTCCTTCTGTTATGGGAAGATGATTGGACATTCTTCGAAGGATTCTACTTTTGTTTCATCACAATGACGACAATAGGATTTGGAGACTTAGTTCCAAGTAAGTGATGGTTGATTTTAAGAAGTGTCACAAAATGTAAACAAAACATGTTTAGCGAGTTCAAAAAGTTAAACAAAAATTTGACAGCTGTCAGTATAGGTGAATAAAATGGAGTCTTACACGAATGAACAACGTGTTGTCATAGACAATAACGGGCACTTCAGTTCTCAAGGCGTTATGGATGGGCATTCATCAACACTTATATAAAATAACATTTGACTTTGGTTTTGAAAGATCAGTTCAATGTCATCAATTGTGACATAACGAAGTGAAATGCATATTTTAACGCCATATCATATCATTTTATCTCACTCACTCTGGTTAGAAAGAGATAACAAGGTGAAACAGAAATGTATACATTTAAAAAAATGTAAATGGGAGGTGAAATGATGAAACTACAAAATGAGTCCAATGGTGAATACGGTGTGATGTTCATTAGCTGTCAAATTATTTTGAAGTTTGAGACACCCTTTATCTATTTTTGAGTTCGGTAATTTGCGATTTGACGTTTAATTTTTCTGTCTTCTTATAGAAAAACCCAACTACATGCTGATATGCACGTTATATATTTTAATTGGATTAGCTTTAACTTCGACAATTATTGAATTAGTTAGGAGACAATATGCTGACAGTTGGGCCAAGATACAGGTAAAAATAAAACAATTGTATTTAAATTGGTTTTTAGTAGACATTTTATGTTACTTTGTTCGCAGGAATTATCTGGACCAATGGCGGAAACACTTAGAAGACTTGGTGAAACAGCTGGCACGGGTCTAGATTACATGGCACTTCAACGTGTGCTGACGGTAAGTTTTGACAATACGTACTTTTTTAAAGTACTTGAACAAAATTCTGACAACGGCCCTGGCCTATTCTGGTTCATTTGAATGTTCTATAAACTTTTTAATTTATTTGCAGGTTTCAATGCCCAAATGGAATACATCAAAGAAAACAACACAAGAACAAGAAATAGCCGCTCTAGAAGCCATTACAAATGCAATTCTAAAAGAAGTCAAAGAAGCACAAAATAATAAACCTAAAGTTTTACAAATTGTTATATACGAAACATCAGTGTAGTAAGAAATAATAATTTACTTAGATATAAGTTTAGTAAGAATTATTATTACCTAATATTAAAATTAAAAATATGTAAATCGTTAAAATATTATAAAAATTACCGCGCGATTATAGATTGTATATTTATATTTAAATTGTTATAATAAATTATATCTTTTGTACACAAAAAAAATGCATACATAAAATCATTGCCTACAAAGTCCTGCCTATTTTTAATTAAGTTTTTTTTTGTATTTTGTACATATTAAATATATAAAATTTTATGAGTTTTAATTGATAAGAAAAGCACCGATTTTTTTATTTGTAAAGAAAATGACAAAATAAAAGTGTTTTTTATATTTAGCTGTAAATTGTGGAAAAATGCATTTTTTATAAGTCAAATTGAATATTTTTTAAATATTAATGTAGGTACTTTAAAGTAAAAAAAATATATGTATATGTAGAATATAGTTATTATTTATGTTTTTAACTTTTGAGTAATGTAAATTAATTGATACAATTTATTTTTAAAGAAATAGGTTTTAAAAATAAAAGACTTTACTTTAAGCTATTAAAACTAAAGTTTTTTTTAGTTTTTGTTTTAAGGTAAATATTTTTTACATAAGTTCAATTTAGGAAACGAAAACTCAAAAAATATACGCCTAGACAACATGAAGAACATTATTTGTTGAAAACACAATAATTAAAAAAGTGCTTATACGCCCGAGAGTATCATTTATTCCTATAACATTTTAATTGAGAGGAAAAATAAGAAAATCGACAAGAATTTAAGAGACAACATAATGTATTCAATTGAAGATTTAAAATTAAATATGCCAACGTTGCAACTCTGTTCGTTAGCTTGGAATCCAAAGTATTAAATTCATACAAATTTATGTTTAAAGTACAAACTTTCATGAGTTTCCAAATTACTTAATTTATCCTTCTAAATAAAATAAGTAAGAGTATTTTGTGTCTAGGAAACATTACAATGAAACTTAAAAACTTATTGCATAATTTGTTTATTGAACTTTGTCGAACTATAATTTGAATGAAGAAATAAAAATTTACATAGGTTTTTATTTTAAACATCAATGACAAAACGACAATTATGTGAGTAAATGACATTTAAACATTTGTTTTTTTTTTAGTGTTCCCAATAAATTAATTTATTGAGTCACTAATCAAATAATGAATAATTGAGACAGTCCATATTGACATTATACAAGTTTTATTTGAGAACTATTTCACAATTTTACGCATTTCATTTTCACGCAATTTCTTTTCCTAAAAAATCTTCAATACAAAGTTATAAAGAAAAAAACCAAGAATGACATTTGAGCTTTTCTTTTTATTTTGAGTGTTAGAACTTTCAAATGTTAAATGGCAAATAAGGGTTAAAGAGGAGACAAACTTAGACAGAAAACCAATTAACAAGCAGACATTTTGTCATGGCATGGGACTATTGGAATTGCAATTCCGGAGATATCTTTAAACACGTGGGTGTACTCTCCATGGCCACCAAGAGTTTTTAGATCTATGTGGAGTGGATGCTTTTGGACGACTTTAAGGCGATTAAAATAAACATTCATTGTAACATAAATTCAAGGTCTTAAACTCTTTCTTTGACTCTGAAGGCATTTGTATAAAAACTTGAACTTGACCTGTATTTTCATGTATTTTTTAACTCGACCCATAAAAAGTTTTTTTAGTTCGACAGTTTTTTTAAGTCCTTAGATTTTTGATCTTTAGTCGTTAAAATATTTCAATTTTCCAAAGCTCACCTTCACATTATGCAGAAACATGAAAACTTGGATACTTTAAGAAAATAGGTGTGTTTTTTTTTTGGGAATAATATGCGCAGTGTAGTAAGATTTTTATTACGTTATTACAAATAAAACATCCTCACTGCCGATAAAAATAGGAGTAGGGTCCAACTGCGGATAGAATTTTGGCGTTTGCTGGGGTCTCGAATATAAATTTTCGTACAATTGATAACTCTTGTATATTTTGAAAACATATTAGTAGAGTACGATCGATAAATAGTTTGTTGTTTGTTTTTCATATGTCACTGTCAGTTTACCTTTGACTTTTGTGTTGATATCTGTCAAAAAAAAATACACAAAACAAACCGCACAACTGCAGATAGGTTTTTTTGGGAAACCCAATTTCATTTTTAAAAAAATACCAACCTAATATAATCTCAAAGCATATTTTTCAATATTTTCAGAAAAATTTGTATGCATTGCATTTTTTATAATATTTGCATCAGAAAATGACGCATCAAAATGCATCAAGACGAAATTTCTGATCCAGAAAAGTTTCTATCATGATGTTTTCTACAAATTTATTTCATAAAGATGCAATTTATACATTAACGAGATAATTAAAGTGAGTTACCGGCACTAAATTACGCACCAGTTTCTGAATCATACAATAGTAGACTCTGCGCTGGATCTTTTAAAGGTCATCATAAGCTGTGTAAAAGAAGATTCATAAACAATAAATAGTTAAAGTATCTTAACTTATGTACATATGTATCTTTTTTTTGCACGTAGATGAGATGCGTGCGAATTTTTAATTGAATCCCAGAAATCTTCCATATGGAGTGGAAAATGTGTTCATATAGGAAGACACTCGGTTTAAACTTAAACCAGTTTATTAACTTTAACTTGGATTGTTTGCCTCAAGCTAAAATGATCCCCCATAATTTCAATGTTTATGACGATAAAATGGTTTAGATATCATCATTAATAAAATCAGATAAACTAGTATAATTTTGTTGTGAGTAGTGTGTACTAATTTGTTTACTATAAGTCTTTTATAAGGCAAAATAAAAATTATCAATTTAGGAGAAACGTTACTTTAATGAAATTAGCACAAATAAAGATTTTCAGAATTGTATAAATCCGAGTAAACTGAATACCTTAACAGAAGATGATAAGAAGTTATTACTTTTATTATTTTATGTCTTCTGAATGACAAATATTCAATTTCTTACTTTCTCTTTAATTTTCAATTCAACTATGTTATGGTTAGAGGTTGATGCTGAAGTTAGTCTGTCAAAATTCTTATTTTTATAGATTGACTAGCTGTTCCCCGCGACTTCGTCCGCCTCAATTTATTGTTATAGCAATTAAGATTAAGTTTTAAAAAATATATATTTTAAAGTACTTCGTAAAGGATATTTAGGTTTTAGTTTATTATGGCTGAAGAACATACGGATTTTCTCTGCAACCCGATTTTGACAATGGAACGGAAGCCCTTTAAGATGAATAATTTTCTTTCCTTTTGTAACATTTTCCACTGATTCTTCGCTTTTATTAATAGTAGCGTAATTTTAGCTTAATTATTTAATTAATTAATAATTTAATTAGCTTAAAACCTTGAAAAAATTGATGGCCCCGTATGTAAGGAAGGACGACTCCGCAATCTACCTCGAATTCAGATGTGTCGTGAAAAAAAATAAACTCGGTAGATTCCGTCAGGCAGGTCACCTAGCTCGCATGAAAGCAGTGGAACCACCTCGGAAAGTTCTATGTAGTACATTTTATGGTAGGGACAGCGTGGCAGACCATCCTTACTTGGAGGGACGGCGGCGCGGCGGCGCAGACCAAACCGTCCGAATCCCGATCGGGATAAATGAGAGACTCCTTTGGTCATTGGTTATGAATCATTATAGGAGAATGGTGATTATTGGTCTTTGGTCATAAATGGTCATTAGTCAATATGGGTCATTAGTCATTATTAGTCTTTGGTCATAAATGGTGTTTGGTCATAAATGGTCATTGGTCAGTATAGGTTATTGGTCATTGGCCTGTACAGGTCATTGGTGAAAGGTCAAAGGTCAGAGGTCAAAGGTCAAATGTCAGAGGTCAAAGGTACAATGACCAATGACCAAAGACCATTTATGACCAAAGACCATTTATGACCAAAGACCATTTATGACCAATGACCATTCATGACCAAAGACCATTTATGACCAAAGACCATTTATGACCAAAGACCATTTATTACCAAAGACGAATAATGACCAGTGACCTATATTTCACCTATTGGTCGTAGCGTAATTTTGTATAGCTTTAAGTCTTCCTCGATAAATAAACTATCCAATGCAAAAAGAATGTTTCAATTCGATCACGTAGTTTTTGAGATCAGCGCCTTGAAACGAATAACGGAAGCCCTCAAAGATGAATAATGTTCGCCGTTTTTGCAATATTTTCCACTGGTTCTTCTTTATTATCGGTCGCAGCTTGCCAGTGGTTTCCGAGATTAGCGCGTTCAAACAAACAAACTCTTCAGCTTTATTTATTAGTATATAGATATGTATGTAGATGTCGCTCAATGCTAATCTTATGGTTTCCAATTTAACTGTTCTGTTTCTTTCTTCATAACTATTTTTTCTACGGATTGATAGATAAAAATGTCAAGCGGTGTTGAAAATTTCTATTTAGTATGGTTTAAAACTTTATCATTATTCGTTTAACGTCTAAACAAAGTTTTCGAATTGTGGAAATCTACTATAAGAAAATAAATCTGTTCGCGAAGTTCATGGAACACTTCATCCATTTTACCATCAACATAATTGGTATAGTGAGAAAACAATTTGTGTATTTATCGATAGTTTTCACAATCATTTTACTCTTTTCTATTCAAAACCATTAATGTACCTAAGAATAACTCTAAGTGATAAGGAAGTTAAAACATGTGTCGCCTTAGTTGGTTCTTATTGGTCGAAGGACTACATGCCTACAAACCAGCAATTTTTAAAGCCTTGGAAACCAACATTGAAACTTCCATTGATGAAAGACGACAAGTGAAAAATTGGATTGATCGAAATAACTTTGTAAATAGTAGCCGCAGAGAAATATTGAAGAGTTGACATAGTCTTTTTTAAATACAATGAATTCAAAAAGTCTTTGGTAACTCTATTTACAAAATTTTCCACTGTTTTAAAAAATTCCAAGAAATTTAGTTAATTGTTTTTTTTTGGGTAGCTTGTTTCTGAAGGATATGAGTAATTTGCTTTAGTTAGAGAATAACCATTTTATATTATTGCAGACTTGTTTTATCAGCATCTTCAGAAAATTTTAAGTGCACAATCATGTAAAACGTACATACTGGATAAATTTGGTTCAACTTCAAGGCTTCAAGACATTTTGCGTCAAAAATCTAGTCACACACGTAAATCATACATTTATGTATGTATATGTATGTACCTACAAAAATAGTCGTAAGGGCTAGCTAGTACATTGATTAATTAAATGCAGTTCCTAAAATCTACGTAATGCTCGAATTAATTTCCACCCAATGTTAAGTTCGAGTTGGCTCTAATTCAAAGTCAATAAATTATAAAGTCCAAACTACATTATAATTGATTCCGAATACAAAAAAAAGAAAAACAAAAATTTATTCTAAAAAACACCCCAATGAAATAGCACATTTGGAAAAAAAACAAATTTTAGTTCTAGGTACCTTTAATTCCCTAAAACTACATTAGTGTTAGTATCTTAACACACACATGGAATCCAACCACGACCATCAATACCTATACTGTATTTAACCTAACAAAACAACCGCATTTCGCCCCTTTCACCCCGTTGCCATTTGTCACCACACTCAAACTTATCACTCGAATAGCTCGAAATACAATTGAATTAATCGAACTACGAATTAAAAATGAAAAAAAAAAGAAAAAACTTGTTACCTATGCATTTATTCGTCACTGCAACTAACGGTAAAGCCTATATAAGAGTTTGATCGGCTAACTCAAGCCAACAGTCCGGTTCGGTTCGTTCATACTTCAGGAGGGTAAAACGACATACATACGGATCCTATTTAAACAAACGTGTATTCGGAGTCATTCGGACTTAATTTTAAATTTGATAAAAACAAAAAAAAAAAACAATCATGTCGATCGCTCAGGAAGTGATCAAGGAGCCGATGATGGTTAGCGCGTCAAGTGTTTTCTATTTTCTGCTTTTGCCAACATTCGCCTTGTGGTTCGTCTATTGGCGTCTATCGCGTAGACATCTCTATGAGTGTGCTGCCAAAATTCCAGGACCTGATGGATTCCCATTGGTGGGAAATCTATTCGATGCTATTGGCTCACCATCAAGTAGGATTACGAAATTTAAAAAAAAAAAAATTGAAAACATGATTTTTCGGAGTGCTGACATATGATTTTTGTTTGATACAATTATAGAGGTATTCCAGACCGTTATTCGAAAGGGTGAACCATACGATTACTGTGCAAAAATTTGGATTGGACCTAAATTAGTTATCTTCTTGTATGATCCTCGTGATGTTGAGATCTTACTTAGCAGCCAGGTGTACATTGACAAAGCACCTGAATATGAATTCTTCAAGCCATGGTTGGGAGATGGTCTTTTGATCAGTACTGGTGAGTAAAAATGTTAAACAAAAACAAAATGTGTTCAGGATGTTTCTACCAATTCCTAGTGATACGGTTTATCAATCAATTTTATTCCGATAATGCAAACATACATTTCAAAAGTTCATAAAATAAAGATTCCTTTCGGAATAAAACGTGATGAACAACAAAGTTACTTTAACAGAAACGCCATTCAGTTTGCAAAAAGAATTCATTTAGCAATTCGGAAATAAGATATAAACTTAAAAAATGAATATCTAAAACCAAAATATGTTACTTTGCCTTCAAAGTTTGATTTGAAGAAATTCATAACCACAATGATCGTGTGTACTCCGAAAACTTGGAGTCGATGTGTCTCAACTTAAATGACATTCAAATTTGTTTCCAAAAAATTTAACATCAATTTTCCTGGTTCTGGAGTATTTTTTACAACTCCGAAAAAGTGAAAATCAGTGCTTGCATTTATTTTTCATATAAATTTTAATATTTTACACATCATTCCAACTCAGAATGATTCAAATATTTTTTGTTTTTCGTCTTCGAATAACATTTTAATTAATCATTGTACGCAAATCCTATTTCGGTAATATTGAATTTTAGTTTAGAGATTTAACAAAGTCACCTTGTTAATTCATTGTATTAATGAATATAATTATATAATTTGTCAATTGTGACAAATACCTAAATTCAAAGTTTAGAATCGCACCTAAATTATTCAAATATTGAACCTAGCTAAATAATATATTTGTTCCGTTCAAAAAAAAAAAACATTGAACCATTGACTTAAGAACTTAATTAATTATTCATTCGAAATACTTTTTCAATTCAAAGTTGTTTTTTCATTAATTTCGTTTTTTTTTATTTTAATTTATTACAGGTCACAAATGGCGCTCACACAGGAAACTCATTGCCCCAACATTCCATTTGAACGTATTGAAGAGCTTCATTGAACTGTTTAATGAAAACTCACGTAATGTTGTCAATAAATTGAAGGCCGAAGGTGAAAAGTCCTTTGATTGCCACGATTATATGAGTGAAGCTACAGTGGAAATTTTATTGGGTAAGTAAATAGTGATTTTTCGACTTTATTCAAATTTTAAGTAATTTGACATAAATTGAAAAGAAAAATTCACAGCAGTCTGGCTTTTTCGGAAAATAAGTTTAATAGCAACCTTCATCTTCGAGACGTTATTCGAATCCTTAAGTTCAGAAACAAATGTGTTTTTCGAAGATTTTTTTTCATTTGAAAACAAAATCTTAAACTTTTCCGTTTTTATACAATTCAATTATTCGTAACTTTGATTTTTCGGAGTTCTTTCTATCTCATATTTAATGTCATTTTGACTTAGCTCCGAAAAGTGTTTTTCTCATTTCTCAATAGGATCTTTAGTAAAGATGATCTTAAATGAAAAAGTAAACAAAGAATTACTCCGAACTGCTTGTCATTTGTCAATTAATACGAAACCAAAGATGAACATCGAAATCTTCTGTCTTCTAAACAAATCCCATTAAACGTCACACTTGAATACTAATCGTGTCAAAAATCCATTTCTCATTTAACATCATTTTTATTTGGTTGTTTATGGTCTAAGCACAATTGCGAATACAATTTAAACAATAAATTTATGACTAATGATTAACATTCTTGTTCAACAGCCAAAACATACACAATTATAATTTTAAAAATTCACGATTTCTCTCACACCCAAGCCAATTCGAGATCCAATCCAAGCCAAGACATCGCTACTTATTGACCTTGGCATTGGATTTACTAAATAAGTGCATATTCATTCCCTGCCCTGTCATGTCTGTCAGATAATCAAACGTATGTATTTTTATCCAAAATGGGTACGTTTGTTGCAAACTAAATAGAATTATTTAATTTTTTAAAGTCTCAATCCCGAATACAAGCTTCATTTTATACTCAAAACACAATGGCACCAAAAAACAAAACAACCATTGAATCATAGCCAATTGATTATATAGTATCTGGGTGTCACCTTTTGTCAATTACATTTCACATGTCACTCGCATCACTTACTAGTTACTCCGAAGGAAATTTAAAGAAAAAACGCATGAAATTATTGACAGAAATTTACTCGTTCATATGAGTATGAAATGCCAAAGGAAAGAAAAATCATGCCAATGAACTCCATTAACCTCTCTCTTTACTCTTTTATGTGTGTTTATGTATTTTCTTTCATTTTTGTTTTTCTCTATTATCTAACTGTTTTTATTTTGTTTTATTTTGAAAACACGTCACCTCTTGGAAAACTGGACTTTTTGTGCACCTCCTTCCTTCCAAGTTCCAAATGTACATAATTTTTGTAATAAGTAACTTTTACATAACTTTCTTGTGCGAGGCACACAATCTTGGCAAAATAAATTGATGCCAAATTATAAAATCTCAACTCAACCACCTGATACAGATACATTACATTCAGTTGCGGACACTATGGACAGTTATAAAGGGGCAGCCGTAGTTCGGGAAACATCTGTTGGGGGCGCTTTTGGCCCAAAGAAAATAGCATGTTTTAAACAATGGACGATGACAGCTAAATGTCATTGGTAGCTTTCACATATTTTGTACCAATAAAACAACTGTTATTGTTATCGGGTTCGGATCATCATTTATTTTCCAAGATGGTCCTTCTTTTATCGGCTCAGAGTATACCTCATACTATCTTTTTTTTATAATTATTTGACGTTGAATATTCGTGCCTATGAACACGTCAAACTTGTCAAACTAATAACTGTCAATTAATTTCATTTGCCTATTATTTTGACATATCGGAGTAGCTTCTGTTCATAGTCGCATCGCTCAACGGAAAGAGAAGTATCAAAACCCTCAAGAAAATTTTGAAGTCCGGGACTGAGTTTAAGTGCAAGTGGTTCGGCGCCTCATGAAAAATTGCTATGTACTATCCATTCCGGGATTAATCAAGCTGTATTTCTATTTATTTATTTTTTTTCATAGGAAAATATTGTGAAGAAAGTGGGGAAAATGATTGCGAATTTGTAAAGAGAAAAAGCGAAACCATATGCGATTGGATCTGACTTGTCTATGTATATGATTTTGTGCCTTGTGCGTTTTGATTTTAGAGTTATGCAATATAACATTTGATAGCATCACGCTTTGGTATCATTCACTAAGAGTTCGCACGTGTTAAATGGAAAAACTTGACAGAAAGTTTTTGTTATGTTTTTTTTTAACAGCATATTGAGTATTATAATTTGAATTAATTGCAGATTATTGCAGCGCAGGCAATATGGAGACTTCCTCATAGAAAATAAGTTTGTTTGAGGAGATAGTAGGTGTTCCACCTAAAAGTAAAAATTACTGCTTTCTAAGTAGTCAAATTAGAACTAGTCTTAAAAAAGTCTTACTTGTCATTAATACTATCGCAAAATGTGGCAAAAACCAAGAATAAGCCTTGACTTAAGCTCATGTTCAAGGTAGTTAAGGTCTTTCACACTTATCAAATGACATTCTATTGAATAAGTCAATTTGTCATTTGTTTGGTTCTGTCAAAAAATGGAAAACAGCTGAGCAAATTGATTTATTTTCGATCTATTGATCTAAAATCAAATTGACAGATCGAAGTCAAATTTGGAATGGTGTTTCTAATATACTTCACCATTTTAAACGTCAAGCCTGTGCCATTTTCATATTTTTCTATAATTCAAATGATTTTTTTTTTGTCTAGAAACCGCTATGGGTGTCTCGAAGAAGACTCAAGGAAAGAGTGGTTTCGACTATGCCATGGCTGTCATGAAGATGTGTGACATCCTCCATTTGCGTCATCGTAACATCTTGCTACGCAGTGAATTCCTATTCAGTCTGACCAAGCATTTCAAGAACCAAGGTAAACTCTTGGAAGTCATTCACGGCCTCACCTCCAAGGTTATCCGTAACAAGAAGGAAGCTTTTGCCAAGGGAACTCGTGGATCCCTTGCCCAGACCACCAAGTCTTTCGAAGCTTTCAACTTCCAAGTAGATTCGAAGAAATCTACCGTCGTTGAGGGACTTTCTTACGGCCAAGCTGAACAACTGAAGGACGATTTGGATGTTGAAGATAATGACATTGGAGAGAAGAAGCGTTTGGCTTTCCTTGATTTGCTCTTGGAGAGTGCACAAAACGGTGCTCTCATCTCTGATACCGAGATCAAGGAACAAGTTGACACAATTATGTTCGAGGGTCACGACACAACCGCCTCCGGAAGTTCCTTCTTCCTCTCGATGATGGGTATTCACCAAGATATCCAAGAACGTGTTGTAGCTGAATTGGACGAAATCTTCGGTGATTCCGATAGGCCAGCAACCTTCCAAGATACCCTCGAAATGAAGTACTTGGAACGTTGTCTGATGGAAACTCTTCGTATGTATCCACCAGTACCAATTATTGCTCGTCAGCTTAAGGAGGATCTTAAACTCGCGTCTGGAAACTATGTTGTTCCAGTTGGATCGACCGTAGTTGTTGCTACCTACAAGCTGCATCGTAATCCAAAGATTTGGGAAAATCCAGCTGTCTTCAATCCTGACAACTTTTTGCCAGAGAAACAAGCCAACAGGCATTACTATGCCTTTGTGCCATTCTCTGCTGGACCAAGAAGTTGTGTTGGTAAGTTTGAAAATGAATTTTTATATTTCTAGAATTTTTGAAAATATGAATTACAATTTAAGGTCGCAAATACGCCATGCTCAAGCTGAAGATTCTCCTCTCGACAATTCTTCGCAACTACCGCATCCATTCGGATGTTCAAGAAAAGGACTTCAAATTGCAGGCTGATATCATTCTGAAGCGCGAAGAAGGCTTCAAGGTTCGTCTTACACCAAGGCAACGAACTGCCAAGGTTGCCTAAGATAAGACAAGCGATCATACTTTCTAAGTCCCAAAGATTACCATCAACCCCCGAAAAACCCCACCCAAAACATAAAAAACGCGGATGATGTACGAGTAGTTTTTTTTAGATAAGAAACAAAATGTATAAAACAACAAAAAAAGAATATCTAATTTTTTGGAAAACATAAAACTCCTCAGAACCAAAATTAATCAAAAAATTTAATTTTAATTTAAACTTTGCAGTGCGGTGTTAACATCTACATCAGACCTCTTCACATACCACCTCCTTTATCTTTGCTATGCTTTCTCTTTTCTTTTATCTTTTCTTTTTGGTTAATGATGAGCTTTAAACAAAAATTATTTCCTTTTTTATTATTCTGGTTTTGTGTGTGTATTATGTATTTTTAAATTATTTTGTTTCTCCAAAGTGTTATGTCTTAAAAAAAAAACAAAGAACTATGATGAATAAACAAAATGTTTGTAAAAATAACTGAACTCTGAACTTTTTATTTAAAATGTTGATCTTTCAATAAGAAAATCAAATTGACGTTTCACATAACGGTAATGCAGGAATAAATATACAGATCCTGTGATCTTTAAAACGGATGACAGTCGGTTGGGGCTCATTTAATAAGCAACTATTTTTCTCTTGTTCTTCTATTTTTAGTAGAAGTCTACAGTCCAACAGATTTATCACTGCTTCATATCATAAAAAAGTGATAAATCCTTCATAGCCAAAAATTATTGACAGTTCTAGTCAGTTCCAAAATAATTTGGAATAGAAAAATTGATATAAGCTCTCTTATACTTCATGTAGATTCTTACGGTCTTAAGTAAGAAAGCAAATAATTTAGAAAAATTTTATAAGAAATCCACATCTTAAAGTGAAGCACCCTGTATTTCCATTTACTTCAATTAAGTAGCAAATTAATATATTAATTTCCTATAATGCGCAATAACGCAATTCAATATAATAGCAAAATATTATAACATCATAACTATGAAAAACAAAGTTTAGTCTAAATTTCAATGCAGTTATTCAATCATCAAAATGTGTTATCTATTTTGTGTGGTTCTAGAAATTGGAGATGATATCTTTCGGAATGTTTACATTCGTGGTTTTTGCAGTGGCGCTTTTTAGTTAGTGGTTTGAGACTTGAGAGGTCTAGAATTAAAGTGCCTTATCATTATTATGTTTGCAAAACTTGAAGAATTTAAATTTTAACTCATTAGTCTCATTAGGAAAATATATTTTTGAAATTAAATTAGAAACTGACATTTCTATTTATAAAACTTGACTTACATTAAACAGTTTTCTTAGAGAATCTGTCAACCAACAGCATTTTGTTAAAGGGAAACTAGGGAATAGTCTTACTTTAGGTAGGTAGGTAACTGAATCGAGTGTGTGTATACTAACCTTTACTTTATTGAAATTTGTTTTTGCCAAATTTAAAGATTATGAATCTTGTTTTTCATCTATCAAGTTACAAAATCAGTCTCGTCAAAAGAGTCAAAAGCAAGCAATGGAACTAAATTGCGATTTATTATTATTTAGACTGATAACAGAAAAGATAATGTCAACAAATCACTCCGAATCCATTTGCAACTCATATACCGCATTCTGTAATCGATATGATTGTATCTACAAAACAAGAAAATCTTCACGTGAAACTTCGTGTGCATGCCCAATTAAAAGTTAAACTTGTGTCTATATTGTGTATTACCCTTCAGCAAAAACATCCGCTGTATCGCAGCGCACCTGTTGAACTTGTTGAACCTGTCAAAACCTTCTGACAGCTGATTTGTCAAAAACTTGTCCAACATAAAAAAGACAACAAAATCAAAAGTGACACGCAAACGAATTTTGTGTCCCTTTTAAAAACTAATTCAAAAGAAAGTTTGTGTTTTCCGTTTTCTTCTAAAAAGAATTCCCCACAAAAATGGCTGCACTCGATGAACTTCGTGCCAGACTCAACGACCTCCAAGAAGAACTCCAGAAGCACAAAACCAATGCAAAGACATTCCGTGAAAGAATCGATAAGATGACCGCTGAAGTCGTCGATTCCAATCCCTACAGTCGCCTAATGGCTCTGCAAAGGATGGGAATTGTGAAGGAATATGAGAGGATTCGTGACAAGTCAGTGGCTGTTGTGGGAGTCGGAGGCGTTGGCAGTGTCACTGCCGATATGTTAACAAGGTAAATGGTGATTCGTGGGTTTTCTCATTGAAAAGTTAAATCATTGGTTTCTGTTTCTTTCCTGGGGGGATATAGATGCGGAATCGGTAAATTGATTCTGTTCGATTATGACAAAGTCGAGTTGGCCAATATGAATCGTTTGTTCTTCACACCCGACCAGGCTGGTCTCTCCAAGGTCGACGCAGCTGCCAAGACACTCACTTTCATCAATCCTGATGTACGCATTGAAACTCACAACTACAACATAACCACTGTGGAGTCCTTTGACAAGTTCCTCAACACTATCCAGACTGGTGGCGTCCAAGCCAACACCCCGGTGGATCTAGTGCTCAGTTGTGTGGACAACTTTGAGGCACGCATGGCAATCAACACGGCGTGTAATGAGTTGGGTCTGAACTGGTTCGAATCGGGAGTTTCGGAGAATGCCGTTTCGGGACATATTCAATTCATTCGACCAGGAGACACCGCCTGTTTCGCTTGTGCTCCTCCTTTGGTCGTGGCGGAGAATATCGACGAGAAGACTCTGAAGCGCGAAGGTGTATGTGCTGCCAGTCTTCCCACCACGATGGGCATCACAGCTGGCATGCTCGTCCAGAATACCCTCAAGTACCTCCTGGGCTTTGGGGAAGTATCGGACTACCTGGGCTACAATGCCATGAACGACTTCTTCCCCAAAATGACCCTCAAGCCCAATTTGCAATGCGATGATCGTCATTGCCAGGCCAGGCAGAAAGAGTTCCAAGCCAAGCCCAAGGTAGAAGCAGTCGTCGAACAAGTTGCCGATGAACCTCTGCATGAAACCAACGATTGGGGCATCGAATTAGTTAGCGATTCCGCTCCCGAAGAAATTTCCACGCAATCTTCGTCATCCGTAGCTCCCGGACTGAAGCTCGCCTACGACGCACCAGAGAAGAACGACGAACCAATGGAATCACCACCCACCGCTGCTGCACCCGAAGTTGACTTGGATGATCTGATGGCTCAAATGAAATCGATGTAAGGAGAAACACGGAGGAATGCATTTGGTTAATGATCAACAATTTATTTTTTATATTTATTTCCGCTTTTGCAAATAAAAACACGGTTTTCAATGTTTGGCTCCTGTTTCAATCACGATTTGTCATTTTCCTTGCAAGGTTTTGGTAGCTTTATCTCCGCACCTGTCTTGACCACTATCAAGGTCTCAAGCAACTTGCTACTTGACATTTTCAAATTTAAAAACACTCGGAGGCACCGTGGAGATGTTTTTCAGTTGAAAACTGTTTTGCTATCTCGGAAAACAAAATTTACCAAATTTGAAGTGATGCGCGAAATTATCACCTTGCAAATCGGCAGATGTGGCAATCTTGTGGGTGACGCAGTAAGTCCAGCTGATATGATGTAGCCCGTTTCATAGTTTAATCTAAAATCTTTTTCCATTAGTTCTGGGATGTTATCTCACTGGAGCACGGAATCAAGTCCAGTGGCGAGTTTGCAGGCACCTCCCATCTCCAACTGGAACGTATGAATGTCTACTTCAACGAAACCGATCGGGGGACTTTCTATGCCCGCGCTGTTGCCGTTGACACAGATCGGTCTAGTCTGGATCACATCAAAAGTGGTCCAAATTCGGGACTCTATAACCCCGAGCTGTTTGTGGCTGGTACAGAGGGAACGGGTAACAATTTCGCCAGAGGATTCTACACTGAAGGCGCAGAGATAATGGATCGAGTGTTGGATGTCACGCGGTTGCAGGCGGAATCCGTGGATTCGCTGCAAGGCTTCCAGGTAATCCACTCATTGGGCGGAGGAACTGGGTCCGGATTTGGTTCGTTGTTGATGAGAAACCTCGCCGAGGAGTACCCGGACAATCTGATTTGCACATTTAGTGTTATTCCATCGCAGAGGATTTCCGATGTCGTCGTGGAGCCATACAATTCAGTGTTGTGTCTGCCACACTTGGTGCAGAACACTCACCTCACTTTCTGCATTGACAATGAGGCCTTGTACGACATCTGCCACAACAGACTGCAGCTGAACGGAGCCTCCCTGGAGAATCTCAACCACATCATAGCCCACACCATGTCCGGAATAACAACATGTTTGCGATTCCCCGGCCAGCTGAATTCCGGTCTGAGAAAGCTCTATGTGAATATGGTGCCCTTCCCGAATTTGCATTTCCTGGTACCGGGCTTCGCTCCACTCACCTCAATGGGTTCGGCCAGGTATGCAAAGCAGTCGGTGGGCGAGCTTGTGAGCCAGATATTCAGTTCCAACAATCTGCTGGCTGCAATAGACCTCAAAGCGGGAAAGCTCCTAACAGTGGCGGCTATATTTCGAGGCAGAATGTCACCCAAGGAGGTTGACACACTTATGACCAGTGCCAGGAACAAGAACATTCACAACTTCGTCGATTGGATTCCAAACAATGTGAAGACTGCCATTTGTGACATTCCTCCGAGAGGACTGAAAATGTCCTCCACCTTCATTGGCAACACAACTGCCATTCGACAGCTATTCGGACGGGTGTCTGAGGGATTCGTGACCATGTCGAAGAGAAAAGCCCATTTGCATTGGTACACCGGCGAGGGCATGGACGAGAGTGAATTCGCCGAGGCCCAATCGGGCCTGGAGAACCTTTTGGCCGAATACGAGGATTGTCTCAAGGAAGTCGACGGTGGTAAAAATAATGAAACTACATGTCGTTGGTGTTCCAAAGAGGATGTATTAACAGAAAAGTAAACAAAGTACACAAAAAGATCCTCCTCCAGCGTCAGATGAATAGGGAAAAAGAATTTCACGACATTGGCTTCCATGGTGTGGCTTTAACCAATGCCGGTCATGGGTTCCACAATTCGACATTAACTGAACGAGGATTTACAAACAAAAACAAAAAATTCGGAAAACTTATTCTTCAAGAGATTTCTTGATGGCGTCAATGATATCCTCAGCTGTTGGGAACTTCTGGGCTCGTGGTGGACCTTTTTTAAGACCCGTCCATAGTAGCTTCCAAGAGTCAGTGTCATCTTTGGGTGTTTTGGCAAGAGACAATTCAAAAGCTCCACGACGAGGAGGACCAGACGGATTCAGGACAAGTTGGATATTCGGCAGTTGCTCGATGATTTTATTGTGCAAATCAACGGCACGCCGCTTGAATACGCTTCAGCTACGACAATGCTCAACATAGAGCACTGGACCAGTGGTGCTGCTAGCTGTTGATTCTTCAGCAGCAGGTGGTTCGGTTACTTTGGCCTTTTTGGCTGTCTGAAATTTTTAACTCCATGGTGAACTCGATAATAAAAACAACAAAATTCATTTTACCTTGCTTGTTGTTGCGGTGGCCTTTCTTTTCCGTTTAGGGGGCATTTTTAAGGTTTAATTTATTGAAGTTTTTAAATTTGTCGTATCCGAGATTTAACTGAAATTACTGAATTTCGTGAGAACTTGAAATCAAAATCCAAATTGAAATTGAAAAGTGCGCTTAAATCAAAAGCAAGTGCGGAACTGCGTATTAGGACAACGTTTTCTGAACAGTTACTAAAAGTGATGCCAATTTTTCTTTAAACTTTTTATGGTGGGCTTACATGTGGATTGTTATTATATTTATATCAATGAAGATGTGAAAGTTAATTACAAATGAGTATTGTTAGACTTGGTGAATTACTTATTTTGTATGTCCAGTTGCCCAGTCTCGATTTAATATTTGATTCATAATTCAACAATAACAAATTTCCCATTTTGGGGGGATCTAGAAAAGATAAACTGTGGTTTAAGGTGATAAGGTACGAACTAAAAAGAGTTTATGTACTTAAAACACCGATAAAAATCAGTTAATTCACCAAAGTTGAATGTTTAAACTGTTTTGACAAGTATCAAATATTGAACCACGTTTGAGCACCTAAACCCCTCAAAATGAAGACACTATTTCACTTAACTTTCTTTAATCTGTATCATTTGTCTTTAGAGAGTTGTCGTCTAAAAACGATTCAAAGTAAAGTCCAGATTGACATTCTGTCTATCATTGGTCTGTCATTCGCAAAATCAAGGGGATTCAGAAGTTAAAGACATTTTACTGACGTTTCATTCATGGGTACCCAACTAGAATATTAATCTTAACTCCATATATTGCATTGTTATTCGCAAAAGCCCTGACTTAGTTCATCGGCAAGGCCTACAAGAAGTTGTCATGTAGTAGGGGACTAATTTAAATCCAGTATAACATCGTCCTCAACAAAAAAGTAACCATTCCAAAAATACACGACCCATTGCCCCAACATTTGACAAATCAAAAAATTCACCAACAGGCACGTGCGTGTGTTCAACCACACACACACACACACACTACCACACTACACTTCTCCGAAAGACAGTTGCTGTCAAAAATTCTCTACTACTTTTCTTCATGAAAAAAATTTTCACTACGGACGGACGGATCGAAATCGAATATTTCCAAACGCAGTGTGTTTTTCTCGTCATCCTCACTCAAAAAGCTAAATTTACATAAATAAAACCAACAAAACTCCCTCATCATGGGCAACGTAATGGCTGCATCGAAAAACGATCCCAAAATGGGACTCCCTGACTCTTTGCTTGCGGCTCCAATACCAGCACCAGCCACAGTTGAATCTTCCTCAGCTGCTACCAGCACGAAGACCAACCTGGAGAATCCGGGAACTGTTGAGGAATTGCACAAGAAAACTAAAGGTAAGTTGGCAAAAGCCCAATGTCAAAACCCAAAACCCTTGAACACTCTTGAGCCACACAGGAATCAGTTCATTGATAAAATGATAATCGCCGCCGTGCGATAATGATGACATAACCTATTTTCCTGGTTGCGTGCAAATATTTGTGTAATTCCAAAGTATGAATTGTGTTGAGGAAAAATGTTTTCATTACAGATATTATGGCGGTGCCCTTCGAGGGCGCGAAGGTGTTGCTAAACAAGGGGCTTAGTAATCACTTCCAGGTTACGCATGCGATTAACCTTTCCAGCACACAACCGAGTGGCTATCGATTCTCTGCGACTTATGTCGGCACCAAGCAATACACGCCCTCGGAAGCATTTCCAGTGATCTTGGGCGATATCGATCCGGCGGGTAATATGAATGCAAATTTAATCCATCAATTCCATCCGAGAGTGCGGTGCAAGTTTGGCTCCCAGGTGAGTGTGTTTTCATGGAATGACTATATTGGTGTTTTCTTTATTTCTTGACGATTTGATTCTCTCCAGATCCAAGACAGCAAACTAACAGCTGCTCAGCTTTCGACTGACTATCGTGGTGATGATTTTACTGCCACTCTGACCGTAGGCAATCCGAATTTGTTGAACAATTCGGGTGTTATTGTGGGACATTATCTGCAATCGGTGACAGAGAAACTTGCTCTGGGTGGAGAATTGGCCTATCAATATGGACAGAATGTACCTGGTGGACAAATTGCAGTGTTGTCGGCGGTGGCAAAGTACACAAACGGTGATTCAACATGGTCTGGGACTTTGGGAGCCGGCGGTGTGCATCTATGCTTCTATCAGAAGGCCAGCGAGCAGCTACAAATTGGAGTTGAGGTCGAGACTAGTTTGAGGATGGGCGAGTCAATTGCTACAATTGGCTACCAAGTCGACTTGCCAAAGGCTGATTTAATTTTTAGAGGTGAGTATAGGTAGTTTTAGATTCGAAGATTCCCAGGTTTAGATTTCTGAGGCTGGTTGTCTTAAAAGAGATTATGTTATTATAATAAAACAATTTTGTTTATTAATCATTGAGCCAGAAATGGGCTCCATCAGTAAGAGGTTTTTAAATTGTTTTTCCATAAATAAGTAGATCGTTTTTTATCTTAACCCTTTATTTTATTAAAAAAAAGTAAGCTCAACTAATTCATAAATTTCTCTTCTCGCAGGTTCGTTCGATTCCAACTGGACCGCATGTGGTGTCTTAGAGAAACGCCTTCAGCCATTGCCATTCTCTTTTACGCTTAGCGGACGGCTAAATCATACCAAAAATCAATTCAGACTTGGATGCGGGCTTATTATTGGTTAACCTTATTCCCGTCCTTCGCATCTACATCCCCAGTTATCATCGGCGAAAAGCGCCCATCCCCACCCCAAGGCCGCTTTGTGCTATAGCAAAAAGCAAAAACAAAAAACAAAACAATTAAGCAACACAAATAAACACATGCTCGTTATTCCTTTTGAAACTTGTCTTAGTCTGCATAGAAATTTATTGTTAAGGTAATAATTTCAAAAACAAAACAAAAAAATAAACATACATATTTTGTCTAAACCAACAAGAGTATCTCCATCCATAACTAAAAAGAGAAACAAACAAACATAATCAAGATCCAAAATTCAAGAAAAAAAAAAGAAGCTCGATTCTTCCCCGATTGCATTTTAAAAACAAATGGCAGTTTATTCTCTTTATTTTTAAAACTAAACGAATTTTAAAAGTTCTTCTTTTTTATTTGTTTATGAACTGCTATTTTAGGTTTCGACTGCTTGTAGTGCATTTCGACACGTTTTAAATATTTTTTTGGTAATCAAAAAATTCAAAAAAAAAAAAAACAAAAGGAAATTGTTTGTCGGTGTCTCTTTACTTTTACAATAATTATTCAACAGCTGCCTGTCGTTTTCTTTTTTTTGTAATCAAATATACATAATTATATTTTACGATGAAGATCTTTTTATTGTTTTAGTTTTTTTTTTGCTTACGAATGTTTTATTAATATTAAAATAATAATAAATTAGAATGATTTGAACATGTAGTCTTTTAATTGGCTTAATAATTACAAAAATACCTACATAATTACTTAATAAAATTTAAAGCAACCAAACAAAACATTGTACAGTAGAGAATTTATATTAACTTAAAAGTAGAAGTTAAATAACCTGTGAACAGAACAAACAAATACAATGGAAGACATTAAATTTATTGAACAAAATTACAAAATTCAAATCGAAATGATTTATGAAATAAAAATTGTTAAAAGACTAAATGCTGGATGTTGTTTTATTTTTATATTTTCAATTTTGCTTAGCATGATGATGATAATTCCAATTGTTAAGTCATCTTGTACATATTCAACTCCGGGACATATAACCGGTTTTTTAAGTGGTCCCGCTTAAA
Source organism: Scaeva pyrastri (assembly GCA_905146935.1). Classification (NCBI taxonomy): domain Eukaryota; kingdom Metazoa; phylum Arthropoda; class Insecta; order Diptera; family Syrphidae; genus Scaeva; species Scaeva pyrastri. The sequence goes on along the minus strand of LR989929.1, from coordinate 7,890,610 downwards.
CGAGTCTCTAATTTTTACAAAGTCTATGTTCCTCTTACTTCTGGGGTTCAATAAAAGAGCATTGCTTTCTGCTAACTATACTTACAACTTCTTTGCAACTGCCTCAACTTCCGTGGAGTTTAAATCAGAAGTGTCCTTTGAAAGTAAAGACCCAGTTATGTATTTCTGCTCTCTCTCATTCTTCATGAACAATGAATACATTGGTGGGACGCCTGTGAAACACTATCTACACTTGGTTTCGGAGAAAATCTTGTACATGCACAACCCCCACACCATAATATGATAAACAAAAACGTTGACGTTTATGACATTGTACATTTTCGACGACCTTAAGATATCTTCAATTGGAATAAATCGAATGGTGAGGAAATCGATAAAATGACAACACACCTAAATTCAGTATCGAAACTGTTTTGGGAAGAAAAAGTAGAAAATTGGTTGCAAGACCAATGATTGTCAAGGTATTTTAATTTTTATTTATTTTGTACATAAAAATGGAGTGATTAATATCATAATAGTGGATTTTGGGATCGGGATTTCGGAATTCGTAGAATTTTCAATCAAACAATTTTTTCACTTTTCAGTAGTTTTAAATTTAAAATTACCAAATTTAACGGTCAGCACACTCAATGACATTTAGTACAGTAATGGTTGAAAACAGATGTAATGGTTCTTAACTAGACTAAGACCTGTAACAGGTTTCTATTGTAATTCTAACCACTAGATGGCATTTTTTGAATTCAAATTTAAACATAAATTATTTGTTGTAAATAATTCTGCTGTTAAAAATGTCCACAACTCGAGCCTTCCAACGTATTTAAAGAACGCAGTTTATTGCGATTGAACACTCGCTGTATCCTGAACGAACCCATTCTATTCCTTTTTACACTTGTCAGCTGTTGTTTACTTTGATAATAATATTGTCACGTATATGAACTTTTCACTTATGATAGGGGCACCAGTTAATGTTCTTAACTCATTCCATAATAATCTACACAATGGATTTCATAAACATCATTTAATGGTTTAAGGAGCTGTTTAGCCAAAAGATCTTTAACTTTTATTCGAATGCAACTATTGAAACAATTCAAGTAAGCAGTGATGATTGAACTGTCAAATCTATTTATTTTTCCATTATTTAAACAATTAAGTTCAAGTCAAATTTTAAGTAGTATAAGTGTACAAAACTTAGTAGAATTACATTATGTCTATTTTGAGATCGACAAAGGGATACAGTCCTTGAACTACTGAAAATATGTATAAATTATTAAAATGCAAAAATCAATCTAGAAAGATATCATAATATCACATGACATAACAAAGATTTCTATGACATATTAAACTCAACCCAATAATTAACCAATTTTTGACTTCATTCCATATTCATAGAGTTTACATTGTTATACAGATACTCATATGTATATTGAACCTAAATTAAAACGACTATCCTGTGAACCACCTGTACTCCTGTAACATAATTTAATCAAACAAACCTCTAACTAAAATCGATTTGATATTTATCACAAAGTGATTAACATTATATGTTTTACCACACCACCGGTACAGTGGTAGCCCCCATCACCGCAATACCGACCGCACTTTACTCGTACCGACCGTATTAAATGAAAATTGATTTATTCAGAACGTTTAACTGACATGTTACACCTGTTAATAAATCATTTCTTTCCCAACACACCACGACACACACAAACCAATGTTAGTTCTTCGTTAGGAAGAACTTTTTATATAGAGAAGGACCTTCGTTCCGTAGTAGCGCTCCAGCAACAACAACAAAAAAGTCACCCAAATAACAAATCCTTCTGGCATTTCTATTCTTAAGAAGGGTAAATCACACAGAAAAAAAGAACTTATGCATAAATAATGGACAAACAGAATCAACAAAAAAAAAAAAAAAGAAAAGAAAAACGGGACAATGAAACCGCTTTCCTTCAAAACTTTACCTTACCACAGCACCGGTATACGGGTACCTATGTTATGGCAGGAGCAGGTAAGTAAAGTGAGACTTTTTTTCGAAAGCCCTGCCTAACCATCTCCATCAGCCTATATTTGGACAACCTTCTAAGGAGGTTGTATAAAAACCTTTCAACTAAATGAAGGTCGATTTCCAAAGCAGTCTTGCTTGTCCCGATCCCAATCCCGATCCCTACCCGACATACGACACAAGAAAGAACCAACGACGACGACGAGGAGGACGACGATAGTGTGCAGCTGCCATGAATAATCTGCGGAACTACAAGAAAATGATTTATAGCACACCCTTTTCGGACTGTGGAAAATATTTATGTTTAAGAAATATTGTGACCAGATGTTTTCAAACTGAAGAAAATGGAATTAGGCTATGGAAAAGTTATCGACTTCAGTTTTATTTTTAACATCAGCTGAATAAAATTTTCATCAACGGTTTTAATCTACAATCAACAGTTGTGGTAATTTTGTATACAATCTGTCTAGACCCTACTTTAATAGACTTCCATCGAACTTACGTCATCATAATCATTTATATATGAATGTCATCAACCATAAAAGCTGTTATGCTAATATTCGTTAAGTTTCGTTAACTTTCATGTAATTAGGTAGGAGCTAAAGGCGTTTTTCTTTTTAAGCTCAGAGCAGAGAACTGAGTTGTCAAAAAAAGATCTGTGTTTCTTTTTTAGCTCAGACACATCAGAGCGCTCAGTTTGTGTTTCTTTTTTCAATCGGAGCTAGATCGGAGCGCGCTCTACGAGCTCTAAATAAAATGACCGAGCGAATGGAGTTAAAAGATGAGCGCGACTATGTCACTTTTTTGTTCATGTGGTATGACAGAGACAGACTGCTTTTGGCAATTCAGTGTTTAAGTGTGTTTCTTAAATATATCGGAGAACTCTGATCAAACTCTGCTCAGAGCATACTCGACGTGCTCAGACTCTGCTTAGTGCTCTGCTCAGAGCTAAAAAAGAAAAACGCCTTAAGAGCCTGATTAAATGTCAAATTTGATAGTGTCATTTTTGATTGGTCTTCCGGAAAACTTCTGAAAGTGACAGTTCTTTTTCTTGATAAAAGTGAATGATTGAATTTGAATTCAGAATTAATTGAACTGTCACTTTTGGATTAAAAAATAAATTTCTATCTGTTTTCCCCATTTCGAATTAGTACCAATAAAAACTATGTCATAAAAGTAACCAAAAAATAGAACTCTGAACGCAAATCAGTTTTGAAGTTTCAGATCTACCTATGCGAACTTTGAACTGAACTGTGATTGTCAAAAATGGTCCAATAGGGATTTTATAAATAAAAAGTTGTCATATGATAAATTGTGTATCATTTTTTTTTTGAAAAAAGAAATGTTTGCTTCTTTTACTATTCGGGATGTCAAAAAACCCTTATTCATGTCTGGTGAACTTGGGGTGCGTTCAGATTTCGTATTTCGATGGTTCTGTTCAGCAAACAGCAATAAGAAAAATTTTAAGCTTTATTTTACATAAACACAATTAAAACCAAATTTTAAAAATGTAAAAAGTTACGAAAACTAAAATTATCACCACTTTAGGTAGGGTGCATACAGAGTTCCATCTTTGAAACAACAGATTAAAGCTGCTGATAAGTAATTGATTTAAAACAATATTTTGAAGTAAATCAGGTTCAGGTACATAGTAGGTTCAGAAGTTGAACTTAAAATTTAAAAAATTGTATTTATAAAAGTGAGAATCTATAAACATATGTAAATGTCACAAATATGTCAAAATTTTACTGCATTGAACAGATGAACCAAACCTAATGGAATATTGAACTTCAGAAAGACGAGGTTCTTCTTGAAAATTAGCTACAACTTTAAGACCTTACAAAACTATATTCCATAAATGGTCACCCTGAATGGAAATTAATGCGCCAATAGTCCACCACCGTGGTGTACTGAATGAAATAGATGACGATAGAATTTCTCGAATAGAGTTCAGACTTTTTGTTTACCTATATCAGGTATCACACATAAAGACAGGATACACGGGTTAGGACAAGAAAGAGAAACGGCTCTATATACGGTAGCGGCATAGGTATCGTCCTTCGTTGCGACCATAAATTTGAATGAAGACGCCTGCCTTTGAATATAACACATACTATATCCTTATCATTCAGTAGGTTTTGAAGATATGTACATAGTTTTTTTTATTTTTCTGTGTTCACTATGAGCGCCAATTTTCTTTGTTTTGTTTTATTTTTCAAGTTTTGCCCATTTCAGACAGAAAGTGTCAGAAAGCATGGATTTTTCGGACACTCTTAGTGTGGAGATATCAAGCGCCCTTTTTTTTGGGACAATGTGACACGACACCCTTGGGAAGCAAGCAAGGTGAAAGTGTATGGTGTTTTTTTTTTTTTAAAGATGAGACGAGGATAAGGAGGGTTTTTTTTGAAAATATATTAGAAAACTTTTCTCGATTGTCTGTATTGATTTATTTTAGCTGACGACATCAGAATTGGGGTTTTAAAAAGAACTACATCATGAATTTAAGTATGAGAATGTCCAAATGACATTTGAAGGCGTATATGGATTTAAGAGCTCGGAGAAGTGATGTGATTAAGGTAATCATATGAAGATTAGATGTCCTTTTTTATTTGAATTAAAGATGATGGTTTCATAGAAGGATAATAATAATTCATCCAAGTTTTCTTGTGTACAAAAACTGTCAGTCAGTTAAACATTAACAACCTTATGTCATAATTTGGACTTGCTTCGAAAACGCTCTACTTAAAATGTATTTACATTATTTTTACTTTTCATGGGTGACAGTTTTTTTTTTTTACATGGAACTAAAGTGTGAATATTCCACTGCGGATATCCTAATCTCTGTTTTCGATCTCAATTATTTCATTTATATGTACATTTATGTGTTTAAAAAAATTAAAATAATATTTAAAAACGAGATGTAAATTCATAGTTTTATATTTGTGTACTTTTAACCCACTTATGTATTAGAGCAGCAGAATGTGAAATTCCATTCTGAAAATTGCAGAATTTAATTAATAAAACATTTAAATAATTTAACAAACTCGCAAATGACCAAAAATTTAATTTAAAAAATATAATAACATTCATTGAAAATAATATCATCTAGGTACTTCATGTTTTTATAATAAATTCTAACCTTCAAATAAAATATACATACAATGTTAAAACTTTCCACTTCATAATGGAAATGCGAGTACAACAAAAAAAAAATATATTTAAAAACACAAAACTATGAAGGTATTTTAATTATTATAAACTATTGTGGTTGAATTTTCTTTTGAATCAAATTATACACTTGACAAAAGTTGTGTTTGTTCATTTGAGGTCCACTTAAACGAAGTATACTCGTACTCATTGGTGTATGTGAGTACACGAGAATGTTGTTAACATATTTTTGTTGTTATATTGTCCTGCCTGATGTGTGTGTGTCCTTGAGAGGGTACTTTTATTAATTAAAAAGTTTAAAGTGTCAATGCGATTTGAAATGTGTTTATATTTTGAATAATGTCTGAATGAGTACTTGAACTTTATTAATTGGACAAACTTTCTCTATACAGACCATGATTTAAAACATTTTCACATGTTTCACTAAATTGTTTTAAATATCAAAAGGATGAAACAATAAGAAGTAGGGAAATTTTATCAATAAATTGGAATTTCTATGGAAAAGGCTGAAACAAGAATTCTAAAACTTTAAAATTGATTTGTAGCAACTTCAGGAAGTAAATAATTCTTTTTTTATGCTTTCAACATCACCACTCCAAGCACCTAGAACTTTTGGGAAGGTCTTTTGTGGCAATTCATTTTGAAGTTACATCATTTCATCTTGCTCGCACTTATTATCGAACAAGTTGAACAATTTCTCCCACACTTCTCTTTCTCTTTCTAACTGTATCTCGTATTTACGATATTATGTGCCAAAAAGCGCGTCTTAAAACGGAAAAAGTGACAATGAACACTTAACATCCCAGCAGCTGTCAAAAGTCCGACCAAATAAATATTAGATCTGTATGTGCTTTAATCGGACGTTGGTCTGACGTTTACGATAAAAAGCCATCACAAGGCCTAAGGTAATATTTCAGATTGTCACATAAGAGTCCATGGCTTTTATTTGAAATGTCAAATCAAATGTCGGATCTACAGAACGCGTCATTATAATTTGGTTATTTTGGAATTTTGCGCGTTCTTTATTTTATCCTATATATGTACATAAATGTTTTGTGTCACATCTTGTCATCGAGAACTTTTGAAATTGAAAAACTATCAACTGAAATTCAAAAGCTATTTAACATGAATATTTGAATTGTTAAATTTTATTAACTTGAAAATAGTTTACCTTGATTTTACTTTGTAGTTAAATCAATTATTGACAGTTGTTGCCAACTTTTTTCCCACTCCAAAAATTTGTAAATTATTCTAGTTCTTCAAAAAAAAAAAAATTATAAAAATAATTGACAAAATCACGATAAGTCACGCTCATAAAAAAAACAAAAACTTTTGTCTCCTTATAATTTCGACTTTCGGAGACAAATTTTGCAAAACCCAAAAACGTTTGTATCGCACATAACAAGTCGCGTGTAATTGCTGCAGCAGCATTACATCACACACACGTTCTTTTTGCCTATAAAACTAAAGAATTTGACATACAATGTATGTAGAGTAGATGTGTATATCTGATTGTGTATGTATATGTAGTACAAGTTAGATACGACGAGAAATCTGTTATGCATGCTTATTAAGGCGTTGACACGTATGCGAGATATACTCGTACTCGTAGTCGTGTATCTATGTTGAAAATCCTAGACAAAACTTTTATGTAATCCTCAAGCCATAATAATTGTCTAACATACAGATGAGTGTGGTTTTGAGGCGGAACACTATAACCAAAAACCCCTTTTTTTTAGTTCTACATGCTGCTCTACGAATATATAACCCTTTTCGGAAAATAGTTGGTGGAGTTTTTGGCTTTGGTTAATCTAGTTTCTGGAACTCTCCCACATCCACTCTGGAACTCACTTGTCAATAATAACTACAAAAACAAAACAACCCAAAAAAAAGTTCTTGGTGAAATTGTGCTATGGTAGTGGGAGAATAGATGCATTAAGAAGAAGCAAAAAGTAGGGGAAACTGGGATACAATTGGGTAACACTGAGAAATATTTCTTAAGGATAAAATTTAAAGTGTCAATAAGTCTCTGAATTATATGTATAATGAGTACTCCTATTAGATTTATACACCCTTTCGAACTTGTAAAAAAAAAAAACTATCGTCTTTTCTGACAAACCCATCTGGGCCTGCAGAAGTCCATTGCTATGACTCCGATCTGTCTGGAAAATTGGACGCGTTCTTTTAAAAGATGATTATTGTCAAAAAAAAAAAAATCTGTTTGACAGATCTATCTAAAAATCAATCTACCCCATATTACCCCAGCTTCCCTTGCACAATCGGTAGAGCTAAAGTTAACTGGAAAAAATTGTAATATCAAGAAAAAAAAAGAAATAAAGTTTTATTCACTCTGCTGACTCGTGACTGCACAAAAAGCACCGAAAACAAAAAATCGCCAACAAGTTGAGATACAACAAGCCAGGGCCGAGCAATACAATACTTTGCAATCAACGAACACTTCAGAGAGTGGCACCCTGTGAAGATGGGTGTTGTCCTTTTTGGCAATGAAACCCTCTGTGTCCTAACGAGGGACTACATAGATACACACATACATAGACCAATATAGAACATTCATTGCGGAGGTCCTTTGATTTATTTAACGACTTTGTCCTAAATGGGCGGTTAAACAAGATCATTTATATATTTTCGGGTTGTGTATTGATTTTTTATCCTCTTCAAAGTTTGTCGAGATGGAGATTTTTCTTTTTTTTTTTTTTGGTTGTTGGTGTCTTTTTGGGTTAAATATTTAAGTTTTTGTAATGCAACGAAATTGAGGAGCGAAGGGTGTGTGTATTTGTACTTTAGCTGCTTTGCGAACTCGAGTGGAATTATGTCTTCTTTTTTTCGACAACGACGACCACGACGACGACGTCTTCCCTCACAGCTTTTCGACTGCTACACGCCCCTTGTTCTTGAAGTGATGAAAAAACTGGGTGTTTCTGTAGTTATTATTTATTTTTTGTGTTTTTTTTTTTTCACTTTGCTCTTATGCCAAACAGAATGGCAGTGGTGTGGAACTTCACAAAACGATTTTTTTAAAGTTGAATCTCTTTCTCATAATATTATTTTTTTGTTTTCATCGCATCGGGAGGAAAATGCATCAAAATGACTTTTTATTGCCGAATTAAAAAGAAGGACATCAACCCGAGGGCAAAGAAGGAGCATGACCTCGTCGAGAGCTGGAACGATAGTTGTTTTTTCCTTTTTTGTGGATTAATTGCATTTGGTTTATATTTTAAACTTGTTTCACTATTCACTTTTGTTCAGAATTATTGTTTCCTGAATGAGATCAGAAAGTTGGACAGACTTTAGACTTGGTGTGTCGAATGTTATTAGAAAGTGAGGGTCTTTTGGTAACGACAGTTGGAGAAAAATTAAATGGAAACCTGTCATGCGCTGCTTGGGTTGTATCATCTGATAGTCTTAGTTGCTAAGATGAAGTGTTTCTTATCGGTACATTTATTGGAATATTTTTTGACGTACTTTTTTAATAATCATTTTGGAAAATAGAAAAGAATTCGAAGAAAACACAATACATGTGATACTTTCTGCTTTAAATCCATTTACATAAGTTTGATATAAAAATACTTAATATTCACTTGGGTAACTGAGGCGTACACGTATTTTTTTGTTGATGTGTTATTAAAATTTAATATTTGAACAAAAACGATAAAAAGAAACTTTGTTTTCTGATACTCGCAAAAGGATATGACCAAATAGAGACTGAGCTTTCAAGGTCACACTAAACATACCTACATTTTTTTTTTTTTGAGGTTTGTTGAATTTTTAGTTCAAGCCCCTGCCAAAGAACATACACATAACAACATTTTTATTTGAACTATTGGGAGACGGAAGTTTAAAAGCGAAAAAGTGTTTTTCTCATCTAGAATCTATGTATATTAAAATGTTCTTCATTATTAGTTCGAAGGTTAAACCTTTACTTGTTACTACATTAGGCACATTATTATCCCTTCATAAACCCGTCAAGTAACAATTCCCTATCAATTTCTTTAAAATTTAATTAATAAAACGAACATTCATCATCACCGCCGCCACCGGCAACCACCGCCAAATGTCACTTCGGATGAGTCGAAAAGTTATGACTTTCTGTCCTTATCTTCATCTTGAATTGAATTTCTAATTTGCTTGTCAGTGTAATGTCAAATGTGTAGAAAAACTAATTTTAGTCTCAGCCAAAATGGCAACTTCAGTTAACGTACATTTCTGTCTATTGTTGTGTTTCATTTTCCGGTCATCAAATGGTCATATTGAATTACCCATTCCCCCTGAAAATAGTGACCTTACTTTGGCTGCAACTGCAACTTATTTTGCCCGTGAATACTTCTCCAGAGATTCGACAACAGTTGTAGTTTTGGAAAGAAGCATATATTCTCAATCTCGAGATTCTCATAGACGTATTCTGGACTATATTTTGAAAAATCTCAACGAATCAATTGCTGTTGACTTGTTTTCTGGAGAATCTGAAAATCAACCCTGGGAATATCATATCCTTATTGTTGATTGTGAACTTGCCTTCTTGTAAGTGACCAGTTTCATAAATAAATATTAATTTCGTATTAATTAAGGTTTTCTATTTTTTTCTTTTCAAAGTAAAATCATTTCGAGTTTTCCGCAAAATAGTTTCGATGGTGAATTTCGGTTTGTCGTCATTTTAACGACTTATTTACCATTCGATTTATTCCAAAACATTGAAGATATCTTTATGTGGTCGAAAATATACAATGTCATAAACGTCAATGTCCTTGTTGATCATATGGTGTGGGGGGTGTGCATGTACAAGTATAAGATTTTCTCGGAAACCAAGTGTAATGTTCACCAGCCGTACCTGTACTTTCGACTAAGCGATGGTTTTGACAGTCTGTACGAAGTGTTTCCAAAAACACTTCTAAACTTTCACAAATGTCCGTTCAGGGTCTGCGGTCAGCTGAATCCTCCAATGCTTACGTATGCCGGTAACCAAAGTAATCCAATGAGTGACAAAGGATTTTGGAACAATCTCCGAGGCATAGATGGACAGCTGATAAAAATTATGGCTCGCAATCTCAACTTTACAATTGATCTACTGCCTTTTTCACAAGAACGGACATACTATGAAAACTACACAGTTTTTGGATGCTACGGTTCGGTAAGCAGTTGTTGATCAATTGTCAGTGAATTCCCAATTAAGGACGTTTGTTTTGTTTTTCAGTTGCTTCGCTTTAAAGCGGATATTGCGATTGGAGGTTTCAGCGGTTCGGATGGGACTAAGACCGCGTTAACGCCTTCAGTGCTGTATCACAATACGCCCATGGTATTTATTGTCCGTGGGAAGAAGGAGCTAGACTGCGTCAATCGTCTTGGAAGACCATTTAGCCACGGTGTTTGGCAATGCATAATCGGGCTATTACTTGGAGGCGCATTTCTGATTCAAACACTACGGATGTTGAAGCATCCACATAGACTTCGAGTGATTGGCGAACAAAACGATGCTCCATTGTTGAACTTTCTGTCCACCTTCATGGGCTATCCAGTGACTAGGGTCCCTGAGGGATATTTGGCAAGATACCTTCTGATACTCTGGCTGTTGATGACTTTTATTCTTCGCAGTGCCTATCAGGGTTCCCTGTATGACTCCATAAGAATTGACCGATACGACAAAATACCCCACAAGTACGAGGAACTCTTTAAGCATAACTACAAGTTCATCATCAATGTGGCGTTACTGGGCCTCGGTATATTCAACCCTAACCAAACTATTATTGTCAATAAACCACATGGCGACAGGTTGCAACTGCTGTCACAACTCAACGGCAAATACGCTACTGTTGCCCTGCAAGATCATGTGGTCATCTTTTTGGAGTCGAACTTTCGAAACGGTTCAGATCTGAGAATTATCGATGAACAGATTTACCAATTTCAGACGGTTATGTATTTTCAAAAACACTCAATCTTTGCCACTCCTATCAACTACTATTTGAACCAGTTCAATTATGCTGGCATAATGAGCCATATTGTGAGACACAACGCCAAGGATAGGAGAATTTTTAGGGAAAATAAGATGGCGGGTCCCTTGCAGGCATTGACTAATGACCGGATATGGAGTTTGTATAAGATTTTCGTGTGGTTGATGGTTTTCACAGTGACAGTTTTTGCTTTGGAGTTGTTGTCAGTTTTTGTGGTTAGATTGCGAATTGTTTTGAATTGGTTTCACTATAATTGAAGATTGTCAAAAATAGTTTTTGGTGTTGTGTCAATAAATTGTGTATTTTTGAAAACTGTCAAAGTGTTCTTAGAGAGTAAAGAGTCATCGTGTTTTTTTTTTTTTTTTTGGTTTTTCAAACGTTTTTGTAAAAGCATCTTGTCAATGATTTTCCTCTCGAATTGGTCACATTTCACATTTCAAATTTCAATATAAGATAGACAAAATGACACTTAACTAATCTTAAAGACATTTTAGATTAAATATTGTATTCCTAAAGCGAGTGAGGTAGAGGAGTACTTATGTACATCCACAGTGTATCCAACCAACTAAACTTTAATGGTCATGACTTCAGCTTCAAAACTGGAATCTCAATTTCTCAATCCCCAATTGTCGGCTACTTAATTGACACGTCGATTTTTCAAAGTAATGGAAAATTAATAGAGCACCAATTAACCAATTTTTATCACTCTGGAACGCTCTTAACACTTAACCGTCGCTGTCAAATTGCCTAAGCTTCCTAATTCAAATTCAGCCCACAACGTTTACGTCATTTGAAAAAAGAGTTTGTTTACATAACTCAGTAAAATTCTAACTTATTATGTTCAATTTGATAAATGTATCGTCCCACGTGTAGACAAAGTTAACTTTTCTTTTTTTTTTTTTCAAATACTTCTAATTAGGTTTATTAATTTTGTTCGCTGAAATATTGGTTTATACGTACGATGTAATTTGTAACGATGTTATCTTAACGAAACCTAATTGAATTGGACTTATTTAGTATAATGAAGGTTATTTGAAAACATTAAGGGATGTAGACATTTCCGGTGCGGTGTTATTCAGTTTGAAAATGGTTTCCATTAATAGAAATTGTCTTTTGATTTTGTTGCAAGTTCTTGTCCAGCATTCGTCACTAGCTAAGTGGCCAAAACCAAGAAACGACCATTACGAACTGGGGGACGTTATTGCTCTGATAGCTCGGAAGTATTTTAGCAAATCGACAAACACCGTTGTTCTGGTAGAACGAAGCTTGGATGCCAAAATGTACCATTTCAACAAGCGGCTATTGGAACATATTCTGGAAAACCTTAACGACACTCTTGCCATTCAGCTCTACAATGGACAGTCAGAGAATCAACCGTGGGACTATCACATCTTTTTGGTCGATAGTACTGAAGCTTTCGAGTGAGTGAGAGAGAATATATTTCTGTGCTTTTCTACTCGTATATTATGTATGTGCATTTTATTTTCTGTAGTGCTATACGCTGGAGCTTTCCTCGAACTTTCTACGAGCGGGACTTTCGGTTTCTTATTGTTCTGACCAAATACACTCCTCAATATTTGTCAGTCTTGAGGGGAATCTTTTCGTCGTGTCGACGGTTTCATGTTATCAATGCAAATATTCTTATTCATCTTCCGTCACTTGGAGTTTACATGTTCAAATACAATCTTTTTACCGCCGATAGTTGTCACCTCGTTCAACCGTATCTATTCTTTCGGTTCAAAGATGACCTGAAGGGATTGACAGCGATTTTTCCCCAAACTCTGTTGAATTTCTACGGATGTCCGCTTAGGATAACAGCCCGCACGAATCCACCGCTTGTCACTTTTTCAGGCAATAAGAGCAATCCAATGTGCGATAGTAAAAATTGCAAGAGTCTCAGTGGATTAGATGGCGAATTGGTGAAGCTTCTGGCGAGGAACCTCAACTTTAGCATAGATTTACTCCCCTTTCCGAAGGGGGAAACCTTCTTCGTCAATTACACTGGATTCGGATGTTTTGGTGAGGTAAGTCGCATCAAGTGTGATTTTTGAAGATTTGGTGAATCAGTGAAGTTTTCTTGCAGTTGCTCAATGGTCGGGCCGACATTGGTATTGGAGGCTTTAGTGCTTCGAATCCTAAAAGATTGGTGCTCACAGTTTCGGACGTTTATAAAATTTCTCCGGTAGTGTTTGTCATTCGTGGAAAACGGGAACTAGATCCCCTCAGCCGTTTGCTGACACCGTTTGACCATCATGTTTGGTTATATCTGACCTTGTTCCTGATCTGTAGCGCAGTAGTAGTCGCGTTCCTGACACACACCAGTCTGTCGGTCCGAAAATTCGTATTTGGCCTGGCAATCAGCTCCCCCATGACGAACTTCTTTGCAGTTTTCCTGGGATATCCAATGAACCGTTTGCCTGTGAGAAACTTCGCTCGCTTTGTTCTCCTCGTATGGCTTCTTGGCAGCTTGGTTCTCCGAAACGCCTACCAGGGCTCATTGTTTGACTCATTTCGCATGGACAGATTCTCCAAAATACCCAAAGGATTCCAGGAGCTAATGGCTTGGAAATACAAGATTCTTATTTCGAAGTACATCGAAGATTCGGAGACATTTCCGAAAAACAGTACGTTAACAATCTATGGTGGACATGGAGTAAGGCTTCGGGCTTTAGAAGTTAAGAGAGGTCGTTATGCCACAATAGCACTGCGAGATAATTTCATGAGTTATCTGGAGAATAACTATCGAAATGGCAGTAAGTTGATTATGGTCGAAGAAACGGTTTATTTACATTCGGGAGCGATATTTTTTCCGAAACATTCGATGTATGCGGCAAGTGTTAATAAATATTTGAGGCTTTTCAATGACGCTGGAATAAGTAGATATTTGGCCAAGAACAATGCTAAGGATATTAAAATATTTACAGCAGCTCAATCAGGATATGACAGTCCTCTAGAGGCAATAACTTGTTTTCGACTTTTGGGTGTTTTCCAGATTACCGGAGGATTGTTGATAATTGCTATTGTGATTTTTGTTCTAGAACTGTTGTCGGTTAAATGGAAGAAGTTGGAAAGTTTTATTAATTTCATCAGTTAAAAGTCTTAGAAGAGTCTTAGAAAAGTTACATCTACATATGTATGTATGTATTTAAACAGTATATTTTTGAATAAAGTATCTTACATTCTTTTTCGTTAAGAATTTGCTTAGAATATTGAAAATGTATTATTTTTTACTTTATTTGTGAACGCACCCAATTCCCGAACTGTCAAAATATTTGGTGAAGACATCATTTCCAGCACGAAGAAGTTCGTGACCGAAAAAGTAATTTAAAACTTTACCCAATTCCAATACCTTTAGAATCAACTTTAGAATGACATATTTTACACAGCTCCTATTACAAGCCAGTTAACACAATAAATTTCTATTAAATTCAACTCTTATCCCATAAGAACAGAATTGATATTTTTTTCAAAAGTGTATATTTTGGAAACTTAATCCTTTTTTGTAAAATTTTGAAGTGTAAATTTGTTTATAGAACAAATTAATTTTACAATATACCCAGGCTCAAAAGTTCTTTCTTTCAGTTTTATAAATATCCTCGTAGTGAGTAAAAGCATTTTATTGGCAATATTTGCCGTGTATCAAATTTCTCACTCGAACTCTCTAACTCTCCCCAGCTCCTTTTCTTTTAACCATACAACCTTTTCGAATCCCAGAATAATATTGAAAAACTAGGAACCGAAATCCAAAACCCCACAACAAGAGGACGATAACAAACTGTGACGGGATGGTCATTCAGACAAAAAGTCCGGAATCAAAATATTAAACGTAAACGTATCAGTAAGGTACATACGACTCCCCTTACCTCCCCCCCACCCCAAAAAAAAGGTTCGATCTCAAGGATTGTTGAACAAACTAACAGTACATTGATATTGATTTCATTTCAGTGCCACTTTGTTAGTGTACTCGTATACCTTAAAAATTCCGTATTGGAATTCAATACGAGTTGTTCGAGAATTCATTGTGTCTGAGTCTGATGTAACGGTTGACCGTGTTTGTTGTGTTACCAATCGTTTTGACTGTCACTAAAAATAAAAAAAAACGACATACAAAAACTGTCGCACTCCATTGGCTTGACATTGAACATCCAACCGCACTAAACGACCACATGAAGTGTTTCCGGTCTAGAAAGTTCAACCATAACCAAACCATATCGCCATTTAAACGAATTGTGATGGGGTGTGGGTGACATTTCCTTCTTGGATCAGGTTTGACATTTAATACACCGATACAAGGATGTATAGAATAAATGGCAACAACACAAAAATACAATACAATGTAATCAATTAACTTTTCCATTTGCGAAGTGTTTCAGTTACAATTTAATTTTCTTTTTTTTTTTTGATGAATAGTATACATTGATGGTCTGTTGTGACCCCGAAGACGAATGTGTCAAGGTTTTTATGATGTAGTTTTTGAATTAAGTTAAACAAGTCATCAAAATCAGTCTTTGGGATGGAACGACCGACGACGACCGACGGTGTGCCACAGGGCTCTGTTTTGTCTCCGAGTTCCTTTCACAATTTCATTTGTCTAAGACTTCCTTCAGCTTTTTATTTAAATTCGATGAGGAACATCCTATTTCTTCAAATGACAAATATGGAACTCTAATGTCAAAGTAAATAAATTCTCATGCTTTGAAAAAGGACCTTATAGTTCCTTTTTCAATGAGAAAGATTAATCTTTTTATCATTCATTCATATTTGCCTTGAATTCTGAATTTACAATTTAAAGAATAATCCATGCTTTGAGCTTTTGAAAAACGACAATGAAATGTGAAAGTTGTATTTGATTGATATTGAACTAGTCCTTCCGCGAATTTGAGAATCATACTATATCAACTAACACGAGTCCTGCAGAAGCAATGTATTACTCCTTCGTCTTCGTATACATAGTTGATTATACCATTTCAATCACGTTCCATCTCACGTGGAGGTTTTTCGACGTTTTATTGTTGATTCGTGGAAAATGAAATTGGAATTTTCGGACACGGATACCGGGAAATTTGTTTACATGTATCTATGTTTGTATATGTGAGGTGAGTTTGTAGTCCTTGATAAAGTTTGCTTTGCATCGCGGCATAGCGTCCGACTGAAGGACACGAATCCTATCAAATTAAATTCGTCGGTTCAAAAGTTATATATTTATGATATTTTGATAGAATCAATGAATTATTTAATATATGCCGTTAAGTCCCCGATTAGAAAACATCTGTTTGACGAAATCATCTCATTTGCTTCAAGGTATAAAATGTGTACAGATTTTTGAGAATTCGGTCAACATGTTGCATCCTTTTCACGATTCCCGATGCACTATACAGACTGCAGAATACCATTGTTAGAAAATCAAAAATTTACTAGTCTCTTAGAAAATATGCAAAGCAATTTATAAATCCCCGAGCAAACAAAAAAATTACCAAATGCAAAATTCGTGCTTAGCCCACAACAACTCAGAGTTTTGATTCTGGATTCCGAACCACAAATTGTCTGGTGGATTTCATCAAAAAAGCCACGCAACGATGCTTTACTGATGGCGGAGACGGAGCTGGAGATATTATGTGCGTCCCGATGCTTGCTGCTCATTGCCCATATATAATGCCTGATGGTTCAACCGCATATTGCTCTTCTTTCCAGCTGTTTGAGTTTGGTTATATCCGAAGGGAAGGATCTATCTGTATGTAACGAAAGAAGTCCATAGATGCATAATGCATTGCATCCTACTCGCTGGCCATATTTTGAATTCATGCACGATGTTTGACCTTTTAATTCGCATTCAAAATCCAATTTCGTGCATTTTGTTGCAAAATTCTGCGTACACACATTCTCGTACACATCTCCAAACCCCCTATACAATATAAGCGGCTAAAGGATTTCGGTCATCTGGTCATCTGGCCATTTCTGTGCAATAAGCCGGATCGCAATTGTAGCTCTCAGCCTGGCTCGATTTTGCATATCTAATCTAAGTATGGATGTATGTATGTATATACCCATACGCACTTAGGAACTCAACATGCATGTCTGGGAATCTTTGTGGTTGGTGAAGAGGACGAGGCCAGGCAATTGGAAGGGTTGGAAGCGTTTACTTGGCTCACTTGGACGTGTTAATCGTGCATGTGCATCGATTTTCGGGAACCAGTAAAGTAATGGGATTTTGATGTCGTTTTTGGCTTAAGGCTAAGGAATTAGAAGAATAATCAAAGTGTGTAGGAATTTATTGTGAATTTGCGTGCGATGACTTACGGGATTTTGTTTTATAAATTTGTTTTTGATTTTCAAATCAAAATTGTGCAATTTTCTTGGGGCAAATTGTTACATTCGGAAATAAGAAGACAAGAGCACTCAATCCGTGTCAAACGTTATTCCATATGTGAGATATAATCGTGTGAAGTGATGCATAATGAAATGGTTGGATATCTTGACACTAGATTGGAAAATTTGACGGATCCTTATTTTTTATTCAAGAAGAAGATGAGGTGCAGGACGTCAAACGTGCTCCTTTGTTGTGGAATTCCTTTTTGGAACAGAATATTTAGGCTCTGTTTTTGACGTCATCACACATAATCTTTCATTCCTTTCCCCTCTATGTACGGAAAATTTAATTCAAATATTCAAACCAAACTTTCATGAGGTCTTTTCCTAAAAGCCGACTCAGCCTGGCGATGACGATATTTCAGTGGCCATGACATATTTGCTGCTGTCAAGTGATTTATTTTGAAACAGTGAAACATTCTGTCAAAGAGATTTTGCTGTCTCGCTATTTGACATGCATTTTAGTTTTTTTATATGCGTATTAAAATGAGTGCTTGTAACCCACTTACACACACACACAAATGAGGATTTGCTCAGGATTTAATTTTTCTTCGCGAGCAAAAAATATGACTGAAATTTCCGTTTAGCCCCCACCTTTTATCTTAACCTCAATTATTGTGTTCATAAATTGCAGCCAAATGGCACTTTACTCTTAAATAATGTAACAACACTTTTTATGTTATCCTCGTCCTTAGAACGGATGATGGGGTGCAGGAGTATAGAGGAGAAGTATAAGGGGTATGCTTCCTAATATTCATATATGTTCGCTAAGTTGTTAGCTTTTGCTCCATCATGTGATGGTTTTTAATGGTTTCCATATTCTTATCATCAACTAAGCTGCTGCTCTGTGTCTCTGGAAGATGCCATCATCAGGATCACAATGTCTTCATCATTATAACCATCATCATTATCATCATCATCATCATCATCATCATCATCATCATCATCATCATCATCATCACCATTGTCGTCCTTGTCGCACGTGATGTGTAATCACAGCACTCCAGTTCAGTTGAGTTCGGTTCAGTTGAGTTCAGTTCCTCCCTCCTCGTCCTGGTCTGGATCCTATTCCTATACTGACGGGGTGCGGCGGCGGCGGCGTTCTTCCTTCTTACATTCTCATCCAAATGAAGAAGCATCCTTCAGGATACTGGTGTAGCTTTTTTGTTGTTGTTGTTCTTCTTTTTTTTCTGTGGCAATTTATTTTGATATAAAGTGCAGATTGTCTCAGGAGGGTGTCAGTTGATGTCGTCATCAGCCCTTCACAGGCACACCCTGATGCCACAGAACAAGGGGCAGGAGATGGAGAAGAAAGATAATGTGCTTAGAAATAATGGATGTGTAACATATTGCCTCAATGACTGCGAAGTGCTTATAACGAAGATCACTAAGAGTTGACAGCAGCAGAAGAAGACAAAAATCCTGAGAAACCTCAACCAGGCGCGGCGCAGCCAACAGCAACGGCAGCGGCCAAAGTACACAATGTTCTTTTCAATTTTGCTTATGCTTTCAACACCCAACTCCAACTTTGACTCCAACTCAAACACGGTCGGACCGCCCGCCCTCCCCTAACACCATTTCTTCGTTTTTTTGTTTTATTTATATTTTTTCATTTGTTTTGTGTCATTTACGTCGTTGATGGCACCATCATTCCCATCCCCCATCCCATTGACGCAGGGTGACGAAGGGGAAGAATGTCGAAATGACGAAATGACTTCAAGTGCTTAAGTTGACGAAGTGTACTTGTTTTGTGAGATTTCATCAATTTCCCTTCTATACCTCTCTTGACTTGAGTTTTTTTTTTTTTTTTTTTTTTTTTTTTTTGGGGGGGGGGAGGGTGGCTAAGGGTAGCGTAGGGAAAAGTACAAAATACTGTGGTTGTGTCAAGTGAGGGCGAGTTATGGGGGCCATGATTGTTAATTTAATTCACTTAGCTTGAGTGGTAGTGGTTGGCTGCTGCAATGTGGTGCGGAGACAGAAGATGCGGGTTCTTTTGGTGTGAAAGAGGGCAATAATTGCAGGGTGAAAGGGGTGGCGGGTATTAGCTTTGAATGTGGTTTAATGTAATGAAGGAATTTCAGTGATTTATAATTTTTTTTGTTTGCTTATGCTGCGAGTGATAGCAGAAATGTTGATTATTTTGTCGGCATTGTGAAATAAGCACAGACACTTCACTTTTATTCCCACTTAAGTGGACCATGAGAGCTATTTATTCATTTCAAGGCCACCGAGATCATGTGATTTGATCCCATTGGACTTTTCTGATGACACACTTCTTCACAAAGCACGAAAAATTGGACATTCCTGATGAACACTTCTACAAGCTAATAAGTTTTGATCACCAACAAACTGATAGGTCAAAACAAAACCATTCTGGCCTTCAGTCGAGAAAGCCCACCAAGCTAACGACCAAAAATATTCATAAATGAGGTCATGTCTTAGAAGAGACCCATCAGGACTTCTAAATCCACTTCCGTCACGTTTCCATTGATTTCGAGTCACTCACCAAAAGAACGATTTTTTTTCCGAATTTTATTTTTACATAAGTTCATCGCTTAAATACATTTCTCTTCCTATCGACATCTTCCAGATATTTTTAAAACACGACTAAAAAGAGGAAGTCTCAGTTACCGGAAAATTGGAATAAAATGTATGGTTCAGGATAAATCCACTTCCTTCGGAAGGAACGCTGTTGTCGTAGTGTGTGTGTTTTTTTTTCAACTGTTATTCCTTATATTGCTTTTCCCTAATATAAAAAAGGAGACGTTCGTTGGGAGAAAAATCGGCTTTCTATGCATACCGACTTGAAGTTCATTTTTTTAGCTTTTATTAAAAAGACCATCGTCGTCGTCCTCGTCCTCGTTGTCGCTAAGAATTGTTGTAACTTGAATAACAACCTTGTCCTTCCGGTACGACAACACAACGACGAAGAAGACGGCGGCAGAGGTAAAGGCGATGGCACAATGATGGTAGCGGCAGCGAGGTCCTTTTCATAACTCCCGTTTTCCATACCATCCCACTTCTGAATTTCACCTTCATTTTGACTTAGGTAAGAATATGCAGCTCACATAATATTTTCCAGCATTATTTTCCGCTTTTCTTCGCTGCTTTAGCTCTCTTTTTTTTTCTCTTTTTTCTCGTCCGGGATAAAAGAAACCATTTGGTGGAAAATTTTAACGAAACTTTGTCGACAAAAACATTGTTGATGTTAGGAAAAGTCTCAAAATGCCACAAAAAAATAAAAGAAGAAGAAAAATTAAAGAAAAAGAATAATAAACTAAAAAAGGAAAGAGGTGTCTTTGGAAAATTAGAAGTAAATTGATATTTATTATTGAGAGCGGTATTTTTAAGTGTGCCATTTGTGTAAAATATATAAATCTATTTGTAAGGGAAGATTTGGAACACATTTTTATTATCGACTGCATTTTGACAATTAGAATTCGATAACACACATTTTATGACCAACATATAAGGTGAACATGATTGAGATGGTGCTGAAAATTAAGCCGAAACAATTCTACCTTCTAGGAGATTTGACTGCTAGTTCGACTGCAAATTTACAGGGATGTAGCTTAACCTTTGAGAGCCCGATTTAAAAATATTTTTGGGGGCCCTCTTTTTTGCAATCAACTTTAACTTTAGAAAAGAATTATCCAGAATTTTATATGAAAGTAGTCTTGTATAAAATTTAAATTATTATCGTTGTAGGGTTATTATCTTTTTCAAAAAAAATAAGTACGTGGACTTCTCACTAGGGAGAATAATATTATGTAGCTTATGAAAACAAGCAAGTGTGACCATGCCTCTTCTTTGAGGCCGCTAGAAACAAATCCCAAAAGGTTTGGCATATGCTGGTTCCTTAGGTTAGTGACAGGCTATCAGCTGTCCCGTCAAAAAAAAACCAAATCACTAGACAAGAAACAAGCCTCGGAAATGGACTGACCACGTGACGATCAATCCACTTTAGGATTTTTTCTTTTTAAGTTAAGAACAGGGAACTGAGTTGTCAAAAACATACTTTTTTCTTTTTTAGTTAAGTCACATCAGTGTACTAAAGTTGTGTTCCCTTTTTTATCAGCGATGTTAAAAGTTGAACGGGCAAAACTTCAGTTTTCTTTTTGTTGTAGTGTGACAAGGATAGATGGCGGCGTTTGACAGTTGGTTTCTGAAGTGTGCTTCATAAATAAATCGGAAGGCTGTGTTAAGTGCTGTGCTCAGAACTAAAAAAGAAAAACCGAATACGATAAAAACATTGCCACAAGAATTAAAGCTTTTGTTGTAATTTTTAGCAGAGTAATTGGAGGTGCTACTGTTTAAACAGTATTTTACGTCGCACAGTGGCGCATATTGACTTTTTTGGTTGCAAAAATCATAGCTCGTAAACAAATAAAGATATCGAGATAATTTTTTTTTCAGCTTGAAGGAAAATTCCAAAGCTATAAATTTTGTGAATTTTAAGAAAAAATATTTACAGGGTGTTTCAGAATTTTCTCCTGAAATTCGACTTTCTCCCAATAGAAAATGCACTTAATATTTTACCTCAAAAAATGTCAATAGTAAATGTCTGAAGTAAGAACAGGGTGCCTTAAAGTCAAAAAAAGAATAAAACTCAAATGTTAATGTTTGCAGTATTTGCAGAGTATTACAAAACTAGTTCAATTAAAAGTGTAGATGAAAAAAAATGAACCATTTAAATTTTGTGTTACAAAGTTTTTTTTTTATTTTGTGGCACATCAACATAACAAATTATTTTAATAATATATTTCAAATTAAACAGTGGAGAATAAATAAATTAATAAGTTATAATAAATAAAAACTAAATTTCTTGGAAACTTTCGTCAAAGTCCGATGTAATTTGTAATAAACTTATCATTTCTGGAGAGTATCGTGCTTTGAGGTCTTTTTCAGTTCTAACATGCCTTAACGAAGAAATAAGAGGGTCCGATGAGGCTGAAAGCATGTTAAATAGGTCTTCATTCTGTCGTATCCTTGAAACCTTGCACGTATTTTGGTCCTATATTTTTTGTAGTCTTTATTTTTGGATTCCTGAGCCTCTTCTGATAGTTCTCCGATTGGTAACGACTGATACTCGATTATACTTTGGCCATGAGCCAAAATTTTATGAAGAGTAGGTGTAAGTTGTTTTTCGGGATACTTTTCTCTTAATAAATTTGTTGTTTCCATTGCATAAACCCCAAACTTGGAGCCGTCAACATTTTCTCTGCAGTTTAGAACGTTAAGTATTACTTGAAGCCTTCTTATCACCTCCATATTGACTCCAGTTATACGAGCTGTTACATCTGGTTCTGCGAAAAATCTTCTCGATGTATTTCCATCGTTAGTATTTCCAAATCCTTGTTTTGGTTTATCCACATCAAGTCCCATTTCCTCGCGAAATTTCCTTTGGATATCCTGCTTCCTTATTTTTTTTCTGCCTCCTTAGTTCCAATACTTTCATCAATATTTTCTCCATCTTGTTTGAGTGTATACGCAAGTTTTAAAATGAATTCCATGGATCTGATTCTGGCATGTAATGGAGATATTCCATATTCGTAATTATGCTCATCATTTGTTGACTCTTCTTCATTGTTGAAGTTTTTTTGCGTTCTTTTGCAAATGGGACATGACCGTGTCGACTTTGTTTCAGTGATTTCATTCAACACTTTTCCGTCAATCATCGTTAAAAATAGTTCGTGGTTTACAAGAATAGTTACTTCGTCATTAACCTTATATTCAAAAGGTTGAAGATCAGCAATTTGGCTTTTGATGTCATTCACTGTGCTCCTTATAAGATCTGCAGTTTCCTTTGCATACTGGAACATTATTGGTCGACAAAAATGAACTGATGATGGGCGAGGGTTTTTCCAATATTCACTATTGGAACACTTAAGTCTCAGGGGAACTATTGAGGCCATAAACATGTTTGCATCCGTTATTGTTTCACCATCTTGTGTTACTATTTTTTGTTTATAGGCACTTTGCCCAGATGATCCATCACAGCCCCACTTGCTTTGTAACGTCAGCCTTCTTGGAAGTCCAATTAATTCCGGTTCACTCTTGGTTTCCAAAATTCTTCTTGTTGTGTGATCTAAGGTGTCTTGAAGGCTGACTCTGGCAGATGTTTCTGTTTCTTCACAATTATCTGGAACTGATGCTTTTTTCGTGAGTGTTATGGTCTTATAAGATGGGAGAACATTTACGTTGTGTCTCATTAAGGAACTTCTTAAAATTCTATACTTTTCTTTTGTTAGTCCCAGATCCATAAACAAGCCTAAGGCGTTTGCACTATCATACATGACATGATCTTTTTGAGGATGGCGAATGCTTTCTTTTATCCTTTTAAGTCGTAGTGGACTTGCTACTGATACTGCCTTGGTTATATCGGCCTTACGCTTCTCATGATCCTTATTATACTTTATAACTAAAGCTGATGAAAGATTTTCAGTGGTGATGTCTTCAGTAGCATTGATCAATTTCTGTTTCTTGGTAAATGACGAGCACTCCGTTATAGATTTCCTTGGCCTTCCTCTAGAATTATTTGAAGTACTTGGTAAACTATCCGTTTCATCTGTCATTTCAAAATCAATGCACAGAACATTTGACAGCCAACAATCATTTTTCTTTAAAAAAGTGAGTTTTGTTCTATTGGCTGCATTCCACTTTGACTTAGCGTTTACATAAAATGATGACAACTTTTTATCGAAGTTAGCTATTCCTGTAAGTGACCAATTTTCAGCTATAAGGTTATATTTATTTTTTACACCTGTGATGAATTCTTCTTCTGTATGCTTTTTATCGAAAAAAATTTCAACTAGATCACTATAGGAAATTTCCATTTTTAAGTTCTTTTAAAATAATTTTTTTGTTAAAATATAAGCAGTGTCTATGACTTATCAATGACGTGTTTACTTTATAACTAATCATTAAAAAAAAAAAAATAATATTTATATACCTACTTATTTTGAGAAGATAATATTATATGTAGGTACCTAACATTCTTATTGAATTAAATAAAAAGGATTACTTGATCTGCCATAAAAATTAATAGATTTTTACAATTCACGAAAGCTACCTGAGTTATCATACAAAAATATTACCTGGCCATACCCATGTCCTAATTCTTTAAATTAGAGGTATCCAAAAAATGACTACGACCATAAAATATTTATTATATTGTTATGTTGTCAAGAATACATTTTTACATGTAAAAATAATGTTTTTATGACCACTTGCATTTTTAAGGATATAAAAAGAGATATATTAAAAAAAGTCATAAATGAGTAAAAATAACCTTCTTTAATAAAATCTCTCTAAAACGCAAATGGGCAAAAAGCGGCAGCTGGTTTTCTAAGTAAATGTTTCAGAAATAGTCAAAGATTACATTTCCGTTGAGTTTAGGCCAAAGACTCTTAAAGGATTTTTTATAACTCAGCTCAAAGTCAAAAAATTGAACCAAAAACTGCCTTTCAAAAATCTTAAAACTTTGAAATAAAAAAAAAAAAAAAAAAAAAAAAATGGACCATAATTGCAATACAAATGGTCCTTTTTACAAGCTGAAATAAAAAAAAATATAATTTTTAAACAAGATTTTTCGATTTTAGCCTCTAAACTCTGAAACTTTTCATAAAACAAATGTTTTTTCTTTGATTTTAAAAATAACGAAACTTTGACTACCTGTAACATTCGAATCCTTCGACCGATTTTAAATTTTTTTTCGGATTTTGAAGCTTCCAATATTTCCCAATCCAGTAATCAAATTAGTTTTGGATTTGAAACATACACGAAAATTGAATTTTGCAAGCACTTTTGCAAAAAGGCGCCACAGTGCGTCGTTACACATCAGATATAGCATCTTCGGAAACTAACAAGTGAACATCGTTACCGGATATCACTAAACTAAAAAGTAGTTCCACCAAGCGCCATCTAGGTGGCCTGACGCAACTGTCATACCAGCCACATAAAAGATCTCCTATTGTGACTTCTTAACTGACATTTGGTATTTGAATTTGATGTTCATAATGACATCGTGTCAAATAAAGCCATTCGATGGTGATTCAGTTCCTTTCTTAACACTTGCACTTGCAAGTTTTAAAGACACGTCCAAAATTAAATCATTTTTTTCAACAACAAAAACTTTTAAATTTTTTGTTTAATGAACAAAAAAAAAATGTATATATTCTCAAACACCACACATTAATTGAAACTTGACACCACTTTGATCATTTATTAAACGAGCATATGCTCGCACTTAAAACACCATAAAACATCATATCGCCCCACGATACTCCAAATCCTTTGGTTCATTATGACAACAACAAAATAAAAAACCATCAAGCCTCCACCAGAAGCTGCACAGGATGTCATCAGAAAGAACAGCGCACTTATACTTGACTATAGGAGTGACGACGAGGCACGTTGGTAGTGCATCATAAATGCACATTTCAATGTAGAACACAGGAATATGCTGCACAATGCACATACAAGAGGCTCTGTATCTGTACGGTTGCATTCTTATTTGCAAAGGTTGAAAAAAAAACTAAACAAAATTCAGGATGCTAGCTTCACACTTGCATAGAAATGATAATTAACACAAGCGACGACGACGAGGACGACGACAACTGCAGCCAGCAAAATTATTATCTAAGTGCATCACTTAGACTTGGATGATATCAAAAACCACTTTTGTTCATTCGGCGTTGAGTCCTTGCTCCTAATAGTCTCGGTGGGAAGCACACGCTCGTTCAAATACGAGTACGAGTACCGAGTACTCATATATGAGTACATACTCGTATTTAAAGAGGATTATGTGGCTGAACACTGCGGGTTTGAATAGACTTAAGCCGGATTGTGTAGTGTAAGTGGTTAACTTGCTCGAATAAGGGTGCAACTCTGAAAGGATCTCTGTGTTCTCTGATTAATGTGATTATGAGCAAAAAAAAAAATAAATAAAAGGATGATGAGATTTTTCGTAGTTTTTTTTTTTTATTTGTTGTTAAATTCATTTTCTAGCTAATTCGAGGCATTAAATTGGATAACAATCAGAGAATGATATGAGATGTGAATTAGAGCAAATAATGAATGTGGTTGAAGAGAAGTTGAGGAGAAAGTGATGTGTTAAATATGCATCATCCTGAAAAGGGAAAGAGACAGAGATAAATCAACAATAGTGGAAGGGAACTTTTGTTTAGTGAAGCACTTTGTGTGTTGCATGGCACTTTAAGGATGAGATGCTCTTTTAAAGTGGAAATTTATAACAAATGTTTAAAGTTATACGCGATTTAAGGACTTTCTGAATTTATTTGAAATAGTGGTTAAATGATTAGAATTTTTGTGAATATATGAAATAGAAACATTTTAAAAATTCAATCCCTTGATTTTGACAAGTAGGCAGCCCCGAAAATTTTCAAGAGAACGTCTCGACATTGGTTTGAGTACCTAAGAAATCGATATCCTTGCCATTTTTTGCACAAAAAATCAAAAAGGTAAAGGATCGTAGAGCAATATTATAAAATAGAAATTTTCATTAACCAAGGAAATCTCATTAAGTACCCGTTAATCAATAACACTCTCCACTCCAGGACTCTTGTTTCATTGTCCTTTCTCCAATTGAATTTTCTTAAATCACACACACGTTCACAATCGGCAGTGAAAATGAAAATATGAGTTTTCGATACTCCTGCACCCGCTCCTTCCCTGATCCAAGCACAGGAACGTGGATCGTCTAGTCCTGCTGTGACAGTATAGTTTATGAAGTTGAACTTTATGTTTGAACCTATGCCAAGACCATCAGGAGAGGGAAAGTTTATTTTGTATCTTTTATAAGTACCTACACTTCTTTTATGGGAGTACATTTTTTTATTTATTTTTTTAACCTACATACACATATACTCCCACACAAACGGATGAAGCCAGTCTGTCCTGTCGTCCATTATTTCGAGTGGCAGTTTGTCCTTTATATACCTTCAGAATTTTATTTCTTTCTCCATTAAATTGGTCTAAACGAACGAGAGACGTCTTCTCGGTTTTTGTCTCGTCTTTTTTTTTTGCGGGGGATGAGGGTGGGGGATGATTGCTCAAAGGAAGGGTGGTTTTTTCTTTTAAGTTTTATTTCAAAAATATTTTTATATGATTGAAAAATTGTGTTGGATAGATATGACAGTTTTATTGAATTATGTGTGTCCCTCTTTTGTCCAGTGTCCCAATGTCCACTTGATGTCCATAGTTTATCCCATTTTGTGTCTGTCTTTTGAGGATTTTCCATCCATTCCCCTTGTGTGTGATTTTCTTCGCCTGTATCCTTCTTCATTTATGAGAGGATTCTTCTTTTTCTTCATTTTTTTTTTTCATGTGTGATGTCCTGGAAAGTGGGTGGACAGTATGAGGCATTGGGCATATCATATAAGTATGTGTCCAGTCCAGTACATTAGATATTTCCTGTGTATTTTCGTTATTGAATTGGAAGAAGCATTACGGGAATTAATATTTTGTGAAGGTCTATCGTTGTTTGGGTATGTGTTGGTGTTGGTGTTACAGGAAGTCTTTGCCTTTAAAGCTAAATCAGAGCCAAAAAGGACTCACTTACTTGGTCGAGTGGGGGAGGAAATATGCTTTTACAAATGAAATGGAAAATCACACAAGACTCATATCAAAAGATGTAAGAACTTTATATCCTCGTGTACATAAATGTACGTGTGTATGTTTGTAAGTTGGTACATTTATATAGGAAGGACATTTGGCTCAATTTGAGGCAAGTGATTGTGGCGATTGTTGAGTTATGAATTGTGATTCAATTTTACAGATGATTAAGTGGGGTGCCATGTGATATATGGACGAGTATTAAACTTGTATTGTGTGTGATGAATGGCGATGTTATTTTGGGTCACGCTTTTTTGGCAAGGAATTTTGTTTATGAGCCTTTGATAAATTTGTGTTCCGAAATCAATTGATCGATGTTCTCTTTTTGAAAGGCTGATGTCAGAAGCTTATATATATGAGATTAATGATTGAATTTAAAATTAGGAACACTGATTACGGATTTAAGCCTAATGGTCAGTTCGCGTGGGGAAATTAAGTGTGGAGGTAAGTTAACATAGTCATAGAATTCTAAGTTACCCAACAAATGATCAAGTTTTAAGTTCTTTGTGAGTGACATGGAATCGACTGTCGCTACACACTTGACAACATTTCTAATTACTGCAAAACCAGACTTAATAAAAGACAGCTAAAGATAAGACTCATTTATAGTATCCCTACTAAATTCATCCTAATAACTAAAAACTACTTATTTCATACCTTACCTTGGGCATGAACTTACTTAGCACGATAAATTAATTAAAGACTAATTTAATCCTCAAACATTCCTAACCAAGTTAATATCAAAACAAATATCCTTCATATTTTCATTTCCTCTCAAAATCAACTAACAATTATATTAACAAAATATATTTCTTCTGGATGTTGTGTGCGGAATTTGAGTACGTGTTTAAGATTTTGATGAATGCACAAGGGTTTTAAACTCTGCACACACAAAAAGACGGAGCACGGTATACAGATTGAGCTTTTTCATAAAAAAACATGAAGAACCCTCTAACCATAACCATCACAATCACCATCACCACAAGTCTAATATTTGCTGACCCATTTTCGGTTTTGCACCCCAAATCCCAAAACCACAATTTGAGGAAAAACAACAGTGGCAACACAGACAAAACCAACAACAACCAAAAAAAAAACCCTTATTACATGATTTTATCCTTCACCAAACTCGCTGCACACAGGAGTTTCTGTGTGGGAGGACATGCATTGCATTGTGAACATGCATCGGGACCATGCACAGAATGCACAACTCGGCTTCAAAGAGTTCGCAATCCTGATCCTGTTCAGTGGAGGGGCAAAAGGAGCAAGAAGGGCAGAAACAAACAAACCCAAGCAAGAAAAACTAATAATAATGCAACACAAAACACATAATCCTTGCACCAAACACACACTCACCCAAACATACACACACACTCCATACATAAAGAAAATAACATAAATACACAAGCAAATATCTACAACAGAGGCAGTGATACTTTTGTCAAGTTTAACGGTAGTAGGTCCATAATGCACAAATACGAGTACCGAGTACACCACAATCCACAATAACATAAGGAAGGAATACTCGAGGTTTTGAATGAGCGATGGAAATAAAATATTTCACTGCAAGTATATACAAAACTTAAAACTTTTGAAACAACGAAAATAAAGTTTTCTTTAAACAGGAAAACTTGAGGGTAAATGCACTTATACACACACTTTAAGGGAAGGAACCTTCAAGGAACAGGATACAGTACTGTATACAGGAAGTGGATTGCAGATTGTTTTTTACAAATGAGCACTAGCTAGGTGTTGTGATGGAGAAGCTTTTGAGTGCTCACTTAAGTCAATGGGAACCAATAAAAAACAAAAAAATAAAAAGATGAGACTTAAGGAAATAATTTCAGTTTATTGCTTGGTGCAAATATGAAGACTATACAATTTTCATTGCTGTTTTCTTTTTCTTAATGATGTTAGAAAATTTTTGAGGATATTTTGAATTTTTTGGTTTTCTTAAATTGCTTTGACAACGTCTGTCTTAAATCAGAAAAATGGTGAGTATTTTGCTCGGAGTTTGTCACATTTAATTTTAAAAATTTAAGACTTCCAAGATGGAGAATATGAACTTTATAATAAACTTACAAATTTAAGCCTACAATGACAAAGTTACAATTAGTATCCGGAATAAACTTTTGGTCACAACTATGGAGTCACTTCAGGTACTACACTTATTTCTTTTTCTTCGTGACTTGACCTTGGAGCTGAAGGTAATCAAACTTAGACACAATCACTTGTCATCGATTAATGGACCCAAATGATGAAACACTATTGATATAAAATAAATACCGAATATTACTTATACGCCCCAGTTACCCAATTTTATTTTTAAAGTAAATTAATAGAATAGTGTAGTGCAGTGTGTTGACAACTTTAAATTTGCATTGTGAATGCTTCTTTATATTAATGACATAACTGTCAAAGTAAAAACGTCACTGAAAAACTACATGAAAACAAAAAAACTAACAAAACTACAAACGGCAGTCTTGATATTAAAAGTAGTTTAGAAAAAGACGGACATTAACATAAGAAAAATTAAATGGAGTGTATTTCACAGTCCATTGTCACCCTGGACTTTTCTGGCAGAGATGTCAAGTTAAGCTTCAGGGAATGCACCCACCAATCTAAGCAACGTCCTTAGGTTACCTAACCATTGCATCAAGATTAACCACAAAAGACGTCTTAAAATTTGTTGCTTCAATCATCAAACTGTCATTCGAGCCATCAAACCGCTATAAAATAAATCACTGTCACCTTCTTCATCCCAGGAACTGCTCAAAAAGAATATCGCATGCTTAGGATAAGTCAAGCAATAAATAATCACAACACGTTCAAAAAATTCCACCTCTTCCCGGACGATGACGCGACGACAACGACGACGACGTCTGTATACGTTACTTTTTGTATACATATGTATATATGACGGCTTCAGGTATCTTTCTTTATACATATACAAAAAAAAAAGAAAAGTTGAAAATAATCTGCTCGTCCTTGAGCTGCCAACAATTGACTTTAGCCGGTGAGCTGTCATCAGTCCTAATCCCTGGCTATCAGTTATATTCAACTGGCGGGATGCCAACACAAAGGCTAAGACTCTCCTGAGTCCTTCTCAATTTACAAAGCAAACTTTGGTCAGGTGTGTTGGTTTTTATGTGTGTATATCCGTCTAAAGGACGAACAATGAAGGTACAAAAAAAAAGCAAAGAACGATGAGACGAGTAAACTTTTCATCGACCACAAAGTCAGACCGACGTCGAGGACGACGACGACCATCAGGAGCGAGGTTAGGCAAGGTTAGTTTATATTGCAACCACCTGCTTCGCTATAGGAGTCTTATGAAACAACAAAATAGGTATGTGTGCTGTGCAAAACTGTAAAAGGACAACACAGCAGCAAGGACAACACTCGAAGCTTGAAGTTCGAAGCTCGAAACTCTTGTGTTTGGAATTCCATCGTCCTTTGGCTACTCGTTTTTAAGGGATATCGTATAGAAAAAAGAAGGATAACTTCTTCCTCTGTGTCTTTAGACCTGGTTCTATACTCTGCCATACAGACAGAGAGTCCTTTCTCGACTTATAAAAGGATTTACGTAGCCTTTAGCTTAATATTTTGCCTTGCAACACATTTGCAACGTCATTGTTGTCGTCGTCGTCCGTCGTCGTCCGTTGTCTTCTACTTTCTTCCCTTAACCTCTCTCTCAAGCTCAAGGTGTGTGTATAGGGGAGGATTTCGGTTTTTCTTTCTCAAGGTTTTTATAGCTTTTGCTTCCAGTTTTTTAGCTTATGCTCTTGGTCTTGATCTTGTGGCTAATTTTAAGGGATTTTTACAAATTTTCTCAAAACGAAACAAAACAAAAACTTCTCTGTTCATATACGAAAGGAGTAATCGGGGGATTTTTAAAGCTTTCTTTTTGGGTGGGGGATTGTTATTCTTTGGGATTGGGATTGGAATTTTTTTTCGAACTTAATTTTTGAGGAATGAACAGATGAACTAAGTTAAATTATCATAAGCTGCTTTTTTTAAAAAATTATCCAGACTCTGATAGGGCTTATCCTGTGACCCACCTTATCGAAGAGTATGAAAAGTTAAAGTTTTTCCGGGAAATTAGCATAGAGATTTTATGGCTTCTTTTACAACTGCAGATGGGGATAGATACTAGTAAGGTTGTGTCGATGGATGCAGACACCTTTCTAAAAAAACATTGTAATTATTTTATAGTAGAAGATTAAGAAGTATTTACAAACTTAATAGTTAACACATTTTATGTTTATAGAAAATCAAGTAAAATTTCTGAAAATTGGAAAAAGACGAAATACTAAAAATTCATATTTTCAGAAACCTTAAATCTATTATGTTTAAAAAAATTTAAAAGTAAATTGTCGAATCCCTGATCTAGATAATACAAAAATAGAAAAGTATGACTCTTTTGAACTTAAATCTTGAAAATCTATGACATCGGAAGCCTTAAAACTCTTAATGGTATGAGTTTTAGAAAACTCAATCCTCTATGAAGTAAAAATCAATTCAAAAACCCTTTTGTTTCAAAAGTTGCATTCAAATTTAAATTTGAGGATTACAACAATTTTGTTACAAGACTAAGTGCCACTTTTTTTGATTTTAGGATTTTCAAATTTTGCTTTTAGTATTTTGACCCTTTTAAATCGAAGATAATTCAGTTGTACACCTGGGCGTATGTGCACTTTTCCGAACCTTCCTTAAAATCCGATCAGAATCGCATCTCCTTTAGACATACAGATATTATTCACAAAACCCACACGGCTAAGGTGGTAAGCAAGGACGAATCAATTTCTTGTCACAAATACAACTTATGTGTGGAATATTTAAATTTACTCACCTTCTTCATCCATTGACATTACACGTCCTTTATGCACACATATCCTTATCAGAGCTAAATAAAATACAAAACGACAGAAAAAAAAAACAATCAAAGGTCCTTCCCATCTCCACCAACTGCTAGAGTTTGTCCTTATTTGTCATCAATGATACCAATCTGCCTGTGAGTGGTAAAGCAAGTCGAATTTTTGTTATATCTTACGAGTATCCTCGTATCTCTATATCCTTGCTTCTGCCTGCCATCATTGATGTCGCAGCATCTGCAAACATTTGAAATCTATATGCAAAGCACAATCTCCGTTTCTACTTTCTCGAGGATTACTTCAGCGGAAGTATATTAAATTCTATTACCTGAGGAAAGGCGACTGACAACACAAAAGCCGAAGGTAAGTACGTACGGTACGTTATACGTTACGTATGCGGGGAGTTCGAGTATAATATTATATCCGCACTATACACACACGTCTTATAGAGGGTAGACGACCGACACGGGGGTGACGGGCGGCGGTGGGCGCAGGCAAAGACGACGTATTCCAAAGCCTCCTTTACTTACACTCTTGGGACGTGTCAATAATAACGAATATGATTCTTCTGAAGTTGGCGACAACGACAAGGACACCAACGACGACGGCGACAGGACGATATTACACTCCCCTAATATAGGAAAGGAAAATATTCTGTCTCGTCATTGATGCTTTTTACAGGGTATTCAAATTCATCGATTGAAAATCAATTTCAAAGGGTTCTGAAAACATAGAATTTTTATACCAATTATGGTATCTGGATAATTTTGGTGTCTTGATAAGACTAAGTTACATACTTATGACTTTATAATTAAACGTAACGTTAATCGGGTTTCAATTTTACCGTTCTATGTTTTTTCGATATTTTTCATAGAATGTTTAAATATTTAAAAACCTCCACTAGAAAAAGAATCTATGAAAATTTTGTTTATTTTTGAATAATTTGAAGATTTACAGTCGTTCATCAATTTAACTAAATTCGAATTTTGTATTAATTGTTTTCTATGATTTTTTTTACATAAAAATCTTAATGAGACCCCCTCCCCTAAAAAAATGTAAAAATAAATTAATTGAATGGAACATGACTGAAAATTTCTTATCAATCATTGATTATATTATCAAATTTCTTGTGTAAATTTTTCCCATTTAATGTATTCTATGTTTTACATATGTTACTGCTTAGCTAGCTTAATAAAAACTTATAATGAAACATCCAGTTGAAAAAGAGTTCATATTTTATTTGTATTCCTTAAAAGCTGTGATTTTTTAATTTTTCTATGTTTTTCTGTTAAGAATTCGATTATTTATAAGGAAAAGTGCAAGTTTTTTATGAATGAGAATGTAGATATTAGTATTTTCTATGTTTTTATGTCGGTGTTCGGTTAGCTTTATTTAAACTTTGGCATGAATTTTCTAGCAAAAAAGACGCTGTTGAGTTAAATTCTAATTTTGATTTTGCTTAATGTTTTTTTTTTCTATGTTTTTTTTAAATATTTATTTCGATTTTATTGTGCAATATTTTCTGTGTTTTTTTTTCTACGTTTACAGAGCCCTTTTTGAAACTCAAATTATTTACTGTCTAATCATTTGCTTTTGATTAGTAATAAATTATGATAATCGAAAAAAATCAGTTCAAAGCGTTGCCGTTGTGCTAACGTAAGAAAAACATAGAAAATGTACTGAATAACAAAATATAAATAATTACAAAGTCTTATGTTGTTTTAAGTTATAATTAATTTTATGTAAGAAACTTTGAACAATTTTTTTAAAAGGATGTTCGCCTTTATTGATATAAAGTGGGACAAAAAAACATAGAAAACATTCTGGGACAGAGATAAAATTATCAAATGCAAAATCGACTTCCAACCTTCTTTTCTTTAGCCCGCTCTTCAGCATTTCGTGAGGATCATGAAAAGAGTTTCATAGTATAATTAAATTTATGCTAAATTTAGATTTATTTTATTTTTCGAAACACCCTGCACTTCTTCTCAAAGCAGATGATAGGACTTTCTCATCTAAATCTTCCATGGTCTGGTAAAAAGATGGATGCAGAAAAAAAAAACAACGAATCGAAATGAAGTTGTAAGAAAAATAATATCTCTTTTTTTTGTCCTATCCTATCTTCTGCACGTCTCCTCCATGGTTGACATGATGAAAAAGTCCTTTTGGCTGCTGCTTAACACTGAGCCAGAGTCTCAGCTAGTTGCTTGAATTCATATTTAGAGAGGTGATGTGCGGGATAGGCACATTGGGGTTGCTCTAAATTGATTGAAATTGATGGATGAGTCTGTTGATGGTGATGCTGGTACTGGTGGTGGTATATCTTATATATGTAGGTCCTGGTAGCTTCATGAAAAAATCAAGCAGGCATCTAATAAAACTCAACTCAATAAGGATTGAAGACCTCTTACAAGCCCAATACCAATAAAGTGATTGTAAATGAATTGACTTTCCCCACACCCCCTCTTTCAAAGGTTTTTCTTTTCATCAGAACACTCGTACAACCAAAAAAGGAAATTTACAAGGATCTTCTTTATTACTTCTTTTCTTGTGTTGTTTGAGTGTTTAGCTTTGGGTTATACTCGTCCTCGTATATCCGTAAGATGTTACTGTATAAATGGCTATAATAGATGGATAAAGGAAGATATGAAGACTTTTTGTTTTTTTTTTTATACATTCTATTGAACTGATATTTTTGCCCCAGGTTGTTCCAAATATGAGTACGAGGTAAAATTTTGAACACAAAAATGGATCAAAAGAGTCCTGTTTGTGTTTTAGTACTTCTACCTACGTTCCTACATGTCTAACATTGTTTTATGAAACACATATAAGATTTTTCTTATTAAAAAATGAAGGTAAACATAAGCGATTTAAAACTGGGAAAAATTTCATTAGTAAAACATTGTTTAACCAATGAAAATAATCAATAAAACAGAATCAAGGTATGGATGAGAACTCTTAACATTTGATTCAGATTTTTAATAATTTTTGATGGATTTTATTGAAACAGTTAATATTTGTTTCTTTTTGTGCTCATCATGTGAATAAATTCAAAAATGTTCATCATGGTCAAAAAATCTTAATTCTAGTTTAGAAATTTAAAAAGTTAATGAGTTCTTAAAAATGTTGTTTAAGACGTTGAAGCCTAGAAAGTGCCAATTTACATTTTTCCCTAGAATAGATATTTTAAAATTTCATTCAAATCAATAAAGCTGTTTCTGAGAAACCAATTTATATGAACAAAATTTTCAATACAGTGGGTGGATTCTTTTCGGATGAATTTTTATCTTTTTTTTAAATTTTAATCGAGTTTGACTGCATCGAAATGCTTTTAAGAAAAGTGGATGTAACAGAAGGTGGATTTTGTTCAAATTAATTAATTATTTTCCTTATTATTCAAACAAACTCTGAGAACTTGATTGAACAATTTGTGTGAATTTAATTTAAACTTATATACTAAAAATGGACTTGGTTGTTTGCATTAAGAACGAATAGGGATTTTTTTTTGTACGATTTAAGAAAAAGTGAAAATTCTCAAACGTCTCACAAAAAATAATGGGTATTGATTTAAAATTAAATTTATTTTAAATATCATGAAGTCATAAGGATTTGGATTTAACCTAATTAATTAGTGAAACATTAAAAAATTGTCTCATGCCTCGAATATCTATTTAACGAAAAATGTGTTTAACATCAAAATATTTTTAAACTCAAAAAAATAATTCAACAACTAAATATTAATATCTGCATATTTCGAAAAAAAATCAATTGACAATTTTTTAACAAATCATAAAAAAAAACTTCTCAAAATAGGTGCTAAAAACTGGTAAAAATTGTTTTTCACTTAAAATTTTAACTTTAACGAAGTTCAATTTTGACAAATATACAATTTACAGTTTTCTATCAAAAAGAATTCATCTGGTAAAATTTTCAGAAAAGTTGTTGAGTATTTTTAAAATATTTTTTTAAATAAAACTGGATTTGTTATAATATTTGACGAATTTGTTATACTTAAAAATTTTTAAGGGGTTTTCAAGTTTTCAAATGGCAAAATGGAAAATTATAAGTTCTTACTCATTTATCAAAACTTAACAATTTTAAATTTATTAAAAATTGTGTGAATTGTGTTAAAATAAAAATAATAAAAAGAATCGGAAAAAAATAGACTCTTGAGATCTTCTATTGATTTATTTTTAAATCTGTAACAAAAATACCACATTTTTGAAAATTAAAACTCTTAAAAACCTACATTGACATTCCTGATATTCGCGTAAGATCACTGTCTTTTGCGAATGCACTATCTTAATTTTACATTAGTTAAGTGTTCAAAAATTAAAATGCAATGGTTCTTACTACCAAATGAGTGGCCATTGCAAAATCTGCAACCAAGCCATTGAAAGCAATTTCTTTAATTTATTAATTTCAATGAATGCATTCATAAAAGATTGTATTCTTTTACAACTCTGGGAATGCACTCAGATAATTCAAATTCTCTTTAGTCGGTTGTCCTCATGTGCTCAAGAATTATGTTGTGTCTAGGTTTGATTCGTCCTTGAAATTAAACGAGTAGGTAATCAATTTAGTATTGATTTCTTCATCCCAAGAATCCGGTAATTTATATGATTTTGAAGTTGAATGTTTCGAATAAGATAAGTAAAAAAATTTCAGTTCATAAATAACTCGACCGATATGTGGCAGTTTACCAATGATAGGTAATGATGAGAACCTTCTTTTATGTTTCAATTCAAATGCTCTTAATTCACATGATTTCTCTCTCATCACAATAATATAAGAGTTCTATTGTGGCTTGTTTGATATGAGAAAATGGTTTCACCCATAATTGACTTAATCTGGAAACGTTTGCCTTTGGGGTTCCGTTCAAGGCTGAAGGGTTCTAATGAGGGCGAGAGAGTTTCTCGGAATATGTCGGTTTGAAGGTGGTTTGTTTTTGATAAATAAATTATTTCGAATGAAGTAATGAATTAGGGTATCCAATAAGTTTGTGGCTAATACCTATAACAGAGGTAAATTATATCCAAAGGAAATTCTTAGTTAAAATCTTTCTTGATTTTCTTTTTTGCGAGTCTTTAATCAAAGAATGAATAAAAGGTTAAAGTAGTAAAATACAAATAAAATATTTCGATGTTAAACATTATGCATTAATTTGAATCCTGTTAAAATACAAATTAGTCCTGCAGAATGTTAGTGGACTTTTTAAAAATATTTACAGTTGAATTGAAACTACTTCAATAAGAAATTAATTAGAAATGATACACAGAAAACTACTGTCACTTATGTTACCATGAAAAAACACATTAACCCCAAAATATCAGAATTCTATTTTTTGTTGATAAGAATCAAAAACAAAAAGAAAAGTTAACACTCATTTAAAAATATGTACATGCCTTAGCATTACATTCATAACAGAAAACGCAAAGAGTCCTTACTACAATGAGCCTACTCATTTTTTTTTCTGTAACAATTATCTCCTTTTTGTACATTTCCTGAACAACCCACATACTCGTAATTATGGAGTTCCTAAGCACATCCTTAAAATAAATAACTTAAAATTACATATTTTAAAACCATACTGCGTCTGTAGGTGACAGAACATTAGGCCTACTTACATTCCACATACCTACTCGAAGCTCTTTTGGAATTTAAAGAAATTATTTCCTACATAAGAAAAAAAAAATCTATAAAAAGTAAGTACCTTCCTACCTACCTACATCAGCTCCTGGAGCTTCTTCTTCAGAAAGGCAGTGATTCCTTCTTTTACGTCGTCGTCGTTCGGTTGTTGCCATCAGTGTCTTAAGGAATTCTCAAATAAAATTCAGGAAAAAATGTTCTGTCTTGAGTTCTTACATGAATTATTTCTGCCTCCTTTAGCATTCAAGGACATTCCAGCCTTCACATATAGAATAGGTTAGTTCTCTAAAAGGTGTAGGTTGGATATACTACCTTCATATAAGATAGAAGGACGAAAAAAAAAAGATTCTTAAAGAAAACGTATATGGCAAAAGTCTTCTCGATGACAAAAGCAGAGGATTCCTTCATGGAATTGATTCCAGTTCATCTTGCCTACTTAGAAAACAATTTATCATAGATAAATAGTCACGTTAAAATGCCAAGGACTTTTCT
The DNA here is from genome assembly GCA_905146935.1 of Scaeva pyrastri. Classification (NCBI taxonomy): domain Eukaryota; kingdom Metazoa; phylum Arthropoda; class Insecta; order Diptera; family Syrphidae; genus Scaeva; species Scaeva pyrastri. The sequence goes on along the minus strand of LR989929.1, from coordinate 7,851,461 downwards.
TCTTGAGTTACGGAAGACAAGGCATATATGGGACATGGGTATGGGTGTGTGAAAGCTTTATAGCGAAGTTGAATTATACAAATGCCAGATCAATGTATGTGTGGGAGTTTGTGGAGAATGTGTGTCCATTCTTTATTTGTGTGCTTTAATATATACCAAACCTTAACATGCACGTAATGAACTCCTTTTTGCCATCATCGTTCGAGACCGCCCGCCGCCGCCGACGACTATCGAGACGACTGCAATCAACAACATAATGTGTTTTCTTTTTTGGTCTTGTGTTGTTCAAGCTTTAAAAGAAGCTGCTTAATTTTGGCACTTTGCCAAAAAGAAGTGATTGAGAAGAAAATGCACCGAAAAGACTTTAGTTAGCTTCGGGAATACAGATTTAAAGTGGAACGGGATAATATGGAATGCTGCACATGGCTAATGTAAGTAACCCGACCACAAGCCCGCAATTGGAAATTTGTGTTCATTTTTGTCTGGGTTTTCCAGTAAAAGAAAATAAATTGGTGTCTGAGTTAAAGAAAGAAGTTAACGGAGGAGGTTTGTATAGTTAAAATTTTAAAGACTTTTATTTTGAACGGGGTCGTTAGCTCATTATAGTCCAGGCACTAGCCGTCAAAGTACGTCGTCTTTATGATGGGGTTAAAGCTTAGAAGTCAATCAATCGATAGGTTTAGAAGAAGAAGTAAATAAGGATATTTTGACATTCAGGCAGGGTTGCCGCATACAAGCAAAAACTTAAAGGTAGGCAATCCTTATTTTTTAGGGAGAGAGACAACAATACTAATATTATTCAGAATTATGGTTTGAATCTGTTACTAAATTAAGCATAAAATAGCTCCCATAATTTTTCAAATGGCAACCCTATATTTCAGTAAATGTAAGTTTGAACCGGATGAGCTAAGTAATCCATGTGTCCTACCATATTATGTGTATCGAATAGATGGATTGATGTCTCTGTTAAAAAACGTCAAAAAGTCAAAATTAAGATTGCAACTTTCCCATATTCCATAGTATGCTTGAAACGGTTTTGTACGATTTTTTTCGACAAATATTTTGTTTGTTGAAAACTTTTACTTCTTATGAAAACTAATTCTACTCTCAATAAATATTAAATCATGAAATAAATATTACCTCCCTTGTTTGACCCCAGGTCTGTTCCATTTTAAATGTGCCTGAATTGTATCTTTACTGTTTTGAAGCTCTCCTCGTGCACTCCAGACATCTTCAGCCTTACAAAATCATTGCCTTTACCTTTAAGTACAATAATAAATCAACGTAGAGAAAAATTAACAATTTTAAAAAACCACATTTGAAACAAAAATGTGCTCTCGGGAGTTCCAGCACGGGTCCGCTAGTTATAAACTTATTTTCTTTGTTAAATTGCGCGTATGTAGATCATAACTCGACAATTTCCCAAGTGTTAATGCTGTGTGATAATTTAGTTGCGAAAAAGAAAGTCCTCCGCCCCTCCCGCATTAACTTACATATATTTAAATTAAATAACCAAAAACCCACAAAATGCGATACCGGGGTAGGGGTAAGGTACCTTACTAAGGCTCAAAGAGCCCATCAGGCTTCTAAATCTAATGTAAGCATGATAAAAATACCAAAAAACCGTTAAGTTGATGGCGCGTAAAAAAAAAAAAAAAAATCAAGACAAGACGGGAAAGCGAAGCACATAATCAAGCTAAAGTGGCGCAAACAGAATCCACCAAAAGACGACACCCTCGGCGCGTCGCGTCGTGTCGTCAGTCAACAACAAGGAACTGTGACAAAGCCTGCTTCCTGCCAGGACCAAGAGTGCCAACTTTTTTCTTTGCCCTTGTATGTCCTTAAAGAAGAGGGATGTTGTTGATGTTGATACTGGGGCTGAGAGGTTGAGATCGAGGCCGTGGCCGAGGGGCGAATCGGACGGCACCGGCGACGGTGGTGGTGGGATGGGTAGGTATATTAAGTTGATTGTTGTCCTGCTTTTGGGCATTCCTATGCCTAATTTTCTACTTTAAGGCTAAAGAGAGATATTGGAGTTGTAAACATTCGTAATGGCTGCAAATTGAATTTTCCGCGGCGAATGATCCTGGAGATTGTGATAGCAAGGATGACAACAACCAAAACGGAACTACGATGATGACGGCGGCTTCGGCGGCGATGATGTGGGTGATGACGACGGAGTACGGGGATGATGATGATGATGATGCGATGAAGATATATATATTTTTATATTTGCCAAAACCAAATCTGAGGGATTTTTATGTAATTCGTTGAATGACATTTTGGTCCTTGGTTTTTTTCTTCTTTCTATTTTTTTTGGCTTTATGGCTGGGTACGGCCACGGGCACAGAAACGGGAACGGGAATGGGAACAGAGACGGACACGGTCCTGGGATGAATAAATATCTTCGTATCTATAAAGATACATTTATATAAATATAAGCGGATATACTTACTATACTCTTTGTACGAATTCATGACTCGTGGGAGATTTTGATTAGGTTCTTGAATAATGCAGTGGTTAGATTCTCACTCGGAAATTGGAATTAAGCTTGAGGGGAATATAAGAAGACATGGCGGAGGTGGTCGTGGTCGTCATCTTCATCTTCATCGTGGTACGAAGGGTGCTGGCTGGTCCCGGCACCACCGGTCCTGACGCTGCGGGTGTGAGTGCGGGTGCTTGATGTTGGTATAATATATTGCTGCATTTTCTTCTTTCTCTAAGCGAATTGAATATTTAATTTGATTTATTTTTATGGTGTCATCATAAGCCGGAGGGAAGTTTTTTTTTTCGTTTCGTTTGGTTCCGTTTCTGAAGTGAATAGTTGATTAAGCAGTATACACATCACCACATAAAAGATACAAATACAGTTATTTGGAAAATTCTTTTCGATAAAGATAAAATAACAAAGAGTGCGGGGGAAAAAATATCTCTATTAATCGTATTCTGGATCTGGAAGACTTTTTGATTAAGTCTTTCAAGATTGATTTGTGTTAAATTTACTTAAGTCTCACTTTTTTTCAGAATTCTTTACAAAGTGAAGATGAACATCATTTAAGGAGCCAAATATGTGTTTTTTTTATATTTTAACTTTATGTCGAATGTCAAATTTTGACAACTTTTATCGTTTTCAGATTCCTTTGGGGTCTAGACCATACCTTTTTTCGTCAACTCAATTTTGCTTAAAAACTTCGAAAGACGCAGAAGGGACTTAAAATACCAGCGGTGGCAAAGTCAGGCTTTTTTGACATGTCATGTCTCTCGAACTAGTTCACATTGAAGGCTGAAAGTCCAGTATTGTGATCCTCAAATCCTTCTTTTTCTAACGGTAGCATGGGAGCAATTTTACAAAAAGTTATCAAGGAAAATCCGTAAATAAACTCTGGGTTTTCTGAGTAAGCCAATGTTAAGCTTATCAGTTGTGACTATGCTGAATTTGAAGTCAAAGTATATGACCAAATTCTAATCTCCATTTACTGATACATATGTCAAGCTAAATTTTGGTCGTTAATTTAACTTTTGAATATACGTTGGCATCCCTAGCAGATTGTTGAGTAAAATTTTAATCACTTAAAATTATCTGTCATAATATATTTTGATTGCTATAAAATAATTTAAACCACTTCTATTTCAATGCATATATTATTACATACACATATCAATGTTCTGTGAATTGCAAAATCAAAATGTCATTGACAGTAAAAGTCTCAGTTATTGTTTTATGAGTTGACGAATTCAGTTGTTTCAGTGAACATCAGTCATACACTTCAACTGTCAAAATCTAATTTGAAATTCGAGTTTGTTCGTTGGGAGGTTATAGGTATACTTTCCGCGGCACAACATAAGAGCTTTAGCTTTCATAAACTACCTCCTATGCTACGAGTATGATGGTGTGTAGTTGTTGATGGAAACATGCATTTTGACAAATTGAACTAATCATATTTTTGCTGCGTACACTCAGTCAACATCAGTCAGATTCATCTTCAACAAGTTGACAATTGTTTTAAGGGGTTGGCGGAAGCACATCAGGAGATGTCATTGCTCCCGGGATGAATGGGTTCGAGGATCGAGGGAATAGAGGTAACCGGTGATGTAGCCAAAAATAGAAATTCAAATTTTATTATATGTTTACCTAAAGCGGAAGTCATGAATTTGATGTTAAATGCAAATATTTTTATGTGTTTGAGTAAGAAAATCTTTAGCTCAGAATTCTTGAACAATCATAATAAAACTATTTTCTCTTTCGAAACAAAAATAATGATGATTTACTTTACATTGTTTGCTTTTTCCAATTCATCAATAAATAAAATGAAACACTTGAAAATTTTATTTTATTTTGAATAAAATTTGAATCAAAATAGAACTATGAAACTATTTTGTAAGTTATCCTTTTCAAAATCCTAACAAAGCTGCATTGATTTTCATTTTATGTGTGTGTGGTTTCAAGATGAAAATGGAAAATGAAAATAGAAAATGGAAATGAAGAAATTGCTAATGAAATCAAAATTTTTGCTTGTTCAAATGTATTTTATTTGCTGAATTATTCAATCAATTTCAATTCATACTTTATGTACACAAATATACACTTCTACACCCCAAATTTGTTACCTTCGGTATCGGTGCAGGGCAGGGCAAGGCAAAGGAGCCCAGGGCAGAGATAATAAACTGGCCAACTGAATTCGAATGGAAATAACATCAGATCATACCAACACAAAAAAAAAAACTCCATTCTAGCATTATGCTGAGTATGAGAATGTGTGTGTGTGTAAATGTAGCTACTGCATAGAATTTTCTGTTTCATTTGAAATTCTATTTATTACATTAAAGTCCATCTGCAAGTACAAGTACAGTTATAACTGGAAGCAATGATTCACTGCGAGGACTCCTCGAGTGTTCTTTGTTTACAGAGTTTGGTAAACTTATGGTCAGGAGCGGATTTATAAGTTCATTGAAAGACAGTTTAAATAATACTCGAAAAAAAGCATTGTCTGACCCGCTGTACAGTCATTAATGGAATCGATGGGTTCCTGATCTGTTCGACTATATAAACCCTCGTTAGAGACACGATTAGGCCGGAAAACCAGTAAGTTGTTTCGAAGACACCTATTAACGAAGGTTTGCAGTTTCCTTGTTATAATTGCTGTTAATTTCGAGAATAGCAGAATTGATCCGACGTTAGAGTTAAACAGTCGTAGCTTTGTGTTCAAGCTGAGAGATTATTTCCTCCAAACATTGGACAACATCCCGAATGCAGACTTTGCTATTCCGATACGGAAAGACTTCAGTAGAGACGATGCTTCCAAGTTATTGGAAGCTCTCTACTTTCTCTACTGATTGCTGAGCAATGTTCAAAAGATCGGAAGACTGCGACCTCCCGAGGCTGAACATCTTCGTTATCTTGTATTAATGTTCATCCCCACGATAGCTGCTTCTGACTCTAACCTTGTTGCCATTTCAATGATCTTATGAGGAATCAAGCATACAAAGCCTGCGTTGTCAAAATATTTGAGGCGAGTTGTCAGAGTCCATCTTATTCCTCCTCTTCCTGTCAAAGCTATCCGCAGTACATCACTTATCAATAAAAACAGAATTGATGACAGTCTGCAGCCCTGTCTGACCCCTTTTTGGACTTCACATTCTTCTGACAACCTAATACCTCCGTTTAAGAAGTGACATTTTCAAACATAGCCCAATTATTGCAGGGACACCAGTTTTGAGAGTATGCACAGCTAACACTTGTCTTACCAATAAAACACGGCTTTATTAGATTTGCTAATTAAGGATAGGTGGATGCAGAAAGTTCTGCAGTGGGGCATAAGTCTTAGAAAGCAAAAGAAAGGAATTTTTTAAGTGAGTAGTGTTGTTCGGATTCGAGGGCTTTATTATAAATTTAAATAACTCAAATAACTCTGTCTACACTTCAAAATCTGGCGCCCTAATCATCTGTCCACGAAGTTTCCAGTTCGATGAATCCATTTCATTGATGTGTTACACTTACGAATGATAAATACCCTCTCTAGAACATAAAATCCAAATTCACATCCTCTGTGAGTAGAAACTTTAACGTCTTCCCGTTCTTTAACCCTCCGGCCAGCAGTCTTTCTCTCTCTCTTGACTCAATTATTGTACAGACAATTATCAATCGGTCAGTTTTCGGTTGCACCACATCGCTTCTAAATTGTTCGGAAATTCGTTTAAATCAAGAAAAGATATAAATTTATAGATACAAGTACAACTACAGAAAGAACAACACTCCTCTACACACTACATACATACATATACAGACGATGTTAAACTCTATAGATCCGGCTTCATACATGTACAAGGCCTGAAGGATCTGTGTATAATTCGAAATACGAATGAAGAAACAATAAACGAAATAGTAAAACCACCATAAATTGCTTGATTCGATTATCGGTTGTGGTGTTCACAGTTCTTCTACACATAATGCATCAGTCCAGGACGGGCAGAGCAGGCAGTTTATAAGGTTGAAAGTTTAAGGAGCGGACGGGAGACAGAAACTATCTAAAGACCCGAACTATCCGAGAAGAATCTTCAACTACAACTTTTCCCATCCTCTTTCGAATTGAGATACAATAGACATTTTGAAATTGAAACAGAAATAACAAAAAAAAAAAATAACCATGCAGCATCACAATACTGCATTTATTCATTTGCCAATGGAAATCGAATAAAATGAGAATACACATAAAAAAAAAAAAATAGGATACAATTCCGGAAGTGGGAGTCTGGAGTCGGGATCGGGAGTTTGGAGATGGAGGAGTTGTTTTATCGATGAGTCCCTAAACTCCCTACAATCATGTTCGCCTTGCAGCAATGATAATAGAATTTCAAAAACGACAGACACAACAACTGACAGGACTATAAGGGAGAGGATATATCCTCGTATTGGTATATACAGTTGTTATTTTTTTTTTTTTGTTGTGAAAATATTTTTTTGATGCAACAATACAAGTACACTAACTTGTTCAATATCCTGGCCTGGCCGAAATGTGATGTGCATCAGTGTGCAGTGTACAATGTGTATTTGCTGGTCTTCTAGCACATGATCTGCCACAAATGTCCATTTATAAACTAAAATTAAAGTCGACAATGACTCAATCTCAATGGGATTGGACTGAGGGGAGGTTATTTTTTACTTTAGTTTTTCAGCTTTTTTTTCTCCTAGCAGTTTTGTAATTTTGTTTTTGTTAGATCCGTTTGAATTCGGGAACAATTTGGTTAGAAAAACAGGGTTGAAGTAATTTTTGATTTGAAATTTTTGAATTTTTAAATTAGGTACACTTAAGTATTTAATAAATAGGCCTTATAACTATTTGTAGTTAAATTTAAGTAGGATTTATCTTTCAATAATTCCATATGCACCTGATGTTTTTTTAACAGTACCCTTCAACTATGATTTAAGTCATTAGTGTAAACGAATTGACAAACGTCAAAGTGACAGCATCTTAGTTTTTATTTAATAAGATTGTATTTTTGCTTTTACAATATCCTTTAAAAAGCTTGTGCCGAAATTTGATTATGGCCCATACATATTTCGTTCGTATTATTCACTTTTGACGCATACCATTTACGTTTATGACTTTGCCTAAGTTTACCCAAACCAGCTTTGAATTGATACGAAATATTAGATTTTTCGGGATAAATTAGACGCTAATAAATCATCTTTCAATTTTTATATCCGTTAAGGGTGATTTTGCAAAACAGATTACATAATTGACAGCCAATTTGACAGATGTAGCTTAAGCAATATGGTAACTGGTAAACTGTGAAATTTTAGAATTTTCTGTTCCAAGACTTCTCCAAAAAGTAATGACGATATCTTATTGCTCTTTTCAACTTTTTCCATAGAATCAAATTTTCAACATAAAAATTAGTTAAATGTGTGGGTCAAAAGAAAATGGCTTCGTCTTAATGTCTCGTATTTAAAACATGCTGTAAATTTATTTATTATTTTATGTAAAATTTTTGTCTATCGGAAATTCCACGAAATCAACCAACAAAAATTCAACTCGCATAAAAGGATTTAATAAAACATTAAACTTCTATTGAAATACATATTTTTTTTTGTTCTGTTTTTTTTTTTTTTTTTTATTATTATTTTTGACATTTTAACCCTACGGCTGTCTTTAGAAAATTTAATTCAATTAGTTTCCGCTCAATTGCACGATTTACCACGGAAAAGTTAAAACATTAAAGGATATCATTTCCATTATTCAGCCCCCACGCAACACCCCTTCGAGCTATTATCCTTTTAGCAGTTTAGGCATACCTACATGCATATATATGTATCTATATATATGTAGGTTATGTATAGTAGTATACTCTTGTATGTCTCAGCTCCCGATCCACGATTCCATGATAGAACACAAAAGCGCTTAAAACTCTGCTAATAAAAAATGACTCAGAGCAATTCTATGCAATTACGTGGAAGTTGAATTAATGTCAAAACTTTCAATTCAATTGGAGAATATCTATAAAAGGATGGATATCTAATCCAATATAGAAACATATCTATGCTACGAGCCACCACCACCGCGCCGCGTCTAGGGAGTGTAAAATGGAGCTGTTCTCGAGGGGGTGCTTTCCCAACCCTACCTACCATATTGTCGACATCGTCACATAAAAGGAACTTTAGAGGTTATAAGTGTCCTCGTCGTCATCATCGTGCGTTGCCATTGTCGTTTGTTCCCTCGTCGTCGTCGAGATCGACTTTCTTCGTCTTTGTCGATAAAACCAATGAATCGAATTGAAATGCAAAGTTTCATGTCGAGCAACAATAACTTATTCAATTTCAAGGCAGAACGAACGAATATTGAAATTTGAAGTTTTCACGGAGAAATAATTACTTTATCTTTGAATAAAAGAAAATAATAATAATAAAACAAAGTAGGTGGGTTAGGGTTTAAGTGATAAAAGGTTATAGTCTCGTTGGGAATTTAAGAAAAGGATTTTCATTTAGGAATGGCGGAAAATTACATAAAAAAAAACTTGAACCAATAGTTTATGACCAACTTTTTGCAATGACTAAAGGTGTGTTGAGATATTAAAGTTATAACTCGAAATGCATGGGATTTAAATAAATGAATAGAGATACCAAATTAAACGTTAGACCATAATGCGAAAATCCGACCCTTTCCAACTTAATTTCTCAAAACCATAACCTTAGGAATCAGGACGAGGAAGCCAACCTCTTTCCAAGAACACCATTGAACGGAAAATAAAATTCATACATAATATCCCAGTGGCTATAACATATCACTTAACCTGCCTTGGATGAAATTATATTTTCCTCATTTAGTGAAAATTAAAATAGAAAATTAAAACACGAAGAAAACTTACTTTAAAAATAAAATACATGCATCCACAAAAAAAAAAAAAAAAAAATATGCAACACAACCAACTGATGCTTTTTTTGTAGGTAGAACCGGTAACAAGTTTTTGAAGTTTCACTTACACGCTCGCTTCCCGGAATAAGAAACTTAATTCTACACACAGTCAGTAAAACTTTTTACCCCAAAATGAAGCCAACAAACTTCTTAATATTCCGCATAGTTTAAGAAAAAAAAAAAAAAAACATTCTCCCGACACCGACACTTTCAAAAGCAGCAGAAGGGTGCTCCTCTCCAAGGATACCTATTCCAAGGTATTTCTAGAGTCTTAAAAGACAGAGATAGGCAAGACACAGGGGAAAAAAAATTTAAACATAAGAACCATCAGAAAAACACAACATCCACCTGTGCTAATATCCCTTCCGGTAAGGTATAGTAGGTACATCCAAGGACTGCATTAACTTCCAGCAATGGAACCTACTTGAATTTCAAGAGACTAGCAAAAGCCTCTGCTTCTTATTTTCGTACCTACAAACTACGACGACAATGTCGACGGAGGGAGGATGGTGTAGAAAAACCTAGTGAAACATAATTTTTTATAGTATGGCCTCGGAATTCCTTTAACTTTATAAAACTATTTCCTCAAACAGGGACTACTTGTAAGTAGGAATACCTTAGGTACACAGTCATTGTGACGATTATTCAGACCTGCAAAAGAAAACTTTAAAATCTTCAGAAATGCAAACTTTTCGAAAATTCAATCGGATGACTCTTATATCTTTTAAGCACAATTCTTTTCGTAAGTCAGAGAAGTCTTAACTTTAAATTGAGGTTATTTTCAAAAATTTGCTATTGATTTCAGAAAAGTGTCTGTAAAAGTCAATTCAAATGTGAATCTTTAAATCCTAATTATTGAGGTTTGCATCGCTGGTAGTTTCGTCTGATCAAAATCGAAAAATGTCAGTATCGTCTCGGTCTCGTAAATAGTCAAATATAAGTCTTGTCTCTTCTTGAATTTCGAGTTCCTGAATTTCAAACTTGTAAAAGTCATCACCTCGAACTCAAATATATGTAGCTGTTTTCGGGAGCAAAAAAAATGATATTTTAGAATATTTTCGATCGACCGAAGTATTGGCAAGTTTTTAGTGAAATTTGATAGTTTAAGAATTTGTATATAAAACTCAAACCATATTCAAAAGTCTATATAATTTCACGGTAAAAATTTCACTCCGAAGCTTTAAAAATTAAAAAATCTTAATCTATTTGATATTCATTTGATAGCGTAAAACTTTTCTCAATATCTAAGAATCTTCCAATCCTCTTTTTCTCGGCAACCACCGAATCGATTTCTCTAAAATTTTCAGCATAGTTTTTCTCTTAGTCTTCGAAGATTTTTTAATAGTGTTCCACTCCCTATCACGCCCTACTTTAAAATTATCGAAATTTCAAAGTTTTAAAAAATTTATTATTATTTCAAGAACTTTGCTCTTTCCATTGAAATATCTTTTTATAATCTTTGGAAGAATCAGAAATAGTTTTCCACAGTTTCATATCTAATTTGCTTTTTAAAATAAGATTATCTAAGATATGACAAGAGGTGAAAAATGTCCTTCTTCGTTTTTAAACATAAAAAGGACCGTTTTTGAAACAATTCATTAATTTTCAGAAAGAATATAAAATGTTGTAGTGTTTGGTTTGCAAAATTCCATGGAATCTATAACTTTTCATTGTTACATCAATGGTTTTGCCCAAAACTGTATAATTACACAGTCAACCCCTCTCCCTTCAAAAAACAAAGTCATAGACTGAGGGAAAAGTATTGATAACGATGGTGTATAGTGCGTAATCCATCCGCCCTTACCTCTCGGCATTCCAATCAAGTGAATTATGTTAATGTAATAAATTCTGATCAACATCCCTTGGAATGAGAATAAGGATATCGATCCACTTTAAATGTACACAGTTATCTTAAAAAAAAAACACCCTCCTCCCTACCCCACTCACATATCAAGTCGAACTTATATAATTAGAAACACAATTTCACATCCGAGTCCTTTTAAGTTCGGATAAAGGTGAAAGTTGAAATCAAAAAAAAAAAAAGAAAAAATGTTAAATACTTAACACAAGAATGTGGTTACGACATCAACTCAACTTACATTATTTAACATATTATTGTGTTTATCCTTGATGTGCACATTCCAGAGGATAAATAATTTGCGGGAATGCCATAGTGAAAAACCATATATAAGTTATTGCCAAGGTAAAAGTCGGTTTAAAGGTATGAAGACGAAAGGCCTAGGTGGGTTATATAGTATAGAAACGAGTACGAGGGTTGTATCGTATACGAATGTGGAAAAATGGGAGACAATTTTTTTCTGATTTATTTTTTGTTTTTTTTTTTTTTGTTGTTGCCAGGAATAGGGAAGGTAACTACTCGTATATAGTTATCCCTCTTCAAAGTTAAAACGTTGGAATTTTAAGTTTTACCCTGATATAATCTGTGTAGTCTGCCACTTTACCTTATTGGTGTAAATTTTATGTAGGTACTCGGGTGCCGGTATTTTGTACATTCTCGTATTTTTGTTGGTATGTATAGAAGGAGCAGTCTCGTGTCCTTAAAGTTTTACCACCAGTTTTGATGCTGTTTAGCATTTTACCGGTGTGGAATTCTTTTAGCTCATTTTCATCTGTATACAATATTTTTTTTTTGGGTATACATTTAGCACACTCAAGTTCACTTGAATAAGAATAGGACGTATTTACATTAAAATACTTTAAGCTGCATTATGTCAAAGGTTAGAAAACGATGGACTTAGAGAACCTAAGTGTAATCATGTGAAAAATAAAATTCCAAAGGAATGATCTAACCACAATTAAGTTAGGAAGCATTCCTAGTAAAAAATGATATAATAAACCTGGCCAAAGACGTTCATAAGACATTCATAAGTCATTTATTAGTTATCAGATTAAGAATCAAACTGGACATAAAAAGAGAAAAACTACCTAAGGCGTTAAAAAGTCAAATTTTGACCATTTTCAATGTTTCTACTGGATGGATATTAATCATATTTCCCCAAATTTAATTTCTGTCCCAAATCCATAGCACCAGAGTGTACATAATGAACGTCCATTTTCCCTTTTACATTCTAGCATAGGTATCCATATAGTTTGTGTTTTTTTTTTGTGTGTATTTTTGAGTTTAACTAGATATGTAGCAGGTTGTGTGTTTTGTTGCTACATTCACACACACACTCACACACGCATACACATAATATGTGGCACGTATGGTATTTCATTTCGTTTTTAAGTTTTTGTGGCATTCATTTATGCCATGCGGTGGCTTTGTTGTTTCGAGTGGCTAAACTGGTGAAAAAGGATTCCCATAGAATATCCTCGTATAGTAGCTATAGAGTCTTTTTCAGTCAGGTACACTATACACTATATAATATGTTAGATGGTACGTTACCTTTAGTTCTTTAGTTCCTTTTCTGCCCATTTGAATAATGGGTATAATATTTGGCTTGGAAAAATCTCAGAATTCAACGTGGTTATTTTTTTGTGGTTTTTGCATTTTATTTCAGTTTTTTTTTTTTTTCGTTGGTGATGAGTTTTGGAAGGAAAGGATATTTGTAGGTTTATGGGTTCTAATACTGACCTTGTTAAAATGACCTTTAACACATTTGAAATAAAAAATTTGGAATGAGGAATATGAAGTTTTACAAAGGCTTAGTGTTGGAAGTGATAGTGGTTAATTTTAGTGAGTAGACTTTGCATATATGAACGTACGGTTGAAGTTGACATCAATTTTCCTAGCATTTATAAGGATTAGTGTCCTTATAATCTTTAATTCCTTATAAGTAAAATATCAAAAATGGACAAGAAACCGTCTTAAAACTAGTTTGAATTTTAAGAGAGGAAGCGCTTTACGGTTTCAAAAGTTGATTTTTCAGTGAAACACTATTAAGCTTGAGAGGTCATTGATACAAGGACTGATGACATGTGTTAATTAAGTATTCAACATTGGATATATTTGGTAAGCTACCCCCTAAGTTAAAATAATCTTAAGAAGTTTAAAATATTGTAAGTCTTGTAGTTCGAGAGATTCGAGTTTGGGCACTTAAACATCTTTTAAGAGAAACCTTACTAAATTTTCAAAATAAAATGTGTTCGTAAACGATTTAAGAAACATCGAATTTGAACTTTTTTGAATTTCTTTACTTTTCGAACTAAAAGACCAATAGAAGAGAGAGCTGGATGGAGTTGATTACTTCATGTATACAAATTTTTACATTAAAATAGTTATATGAAAATCAATATTCAATAAATAAAACAAAATGACAACTATCCATGTATAAGGCAATTAAGTACCTTCTCAACCTTAATTAGTTTTGTTTTATCAAAAGTTTAAGTCGAAAGCTGATACAATTTCGGAAGTCCTTAAGGCAATTATCGATTATACTTTTAAGTGCTTTCTGTTTACCTTTCGATTGCATAATTGTATTTCAAGACCTTTATGTTCAATTAAAAGAACTCTTACATCACTCATATTCGTATTGTTCATCGTTAAGTACCTCTTTGATTCTTATCGTGTGTTATTGTCGAAATGAATATAATTCCTCTTCTAACATATTACCTCATAAGTTCCAATAGAAATTTCACTGAACGTGATATTAATTTGGAAATTGCAGAATCTTTAATATTTGTTATTGAGAAATTCATCAAACCAAGAAGTGCATCATTCTTCCTTTCGATGGCAAATGAGAGACCTAGCACAATTGAATTTTACTCTGATCTCATTAGATTACTTTTCGGAAAACAACGACTCAATATCAAAACTCATATTGTTCTAAATGGTGAATCAGTTGGACCGACAATTTATGGTGAAAGACTCTTTAATATCATTTTGATAGATTCATGGCAAGCTTTTCTGTAAGTATACATTTTTTTGAAGTATCAAAAGACCACAGATTAGAGACCCTTCTTCATAGAAAAATAGATCCTGCGTCAAAAGTTCAAAACTACGACATCAACGAGTATTACCACATTTTTCTTAAAACCGACGATCAATATGTTGACGATGACATGCAAATAATATTCGACTACTGCTGGACGAATTACATCATAAATGTCAATATTCAAGTGCAAAAAGCATCGGGTGACATAATAGTCTACAGTTATTTTCCATTTGCCAAAACGCACTGTCGAAAAGTTATTCCAGTTGAGATTAATCGTTTTGTAAATGGTAAAATGGAGAATGACAAATTGTTCCCATCGAAACTTCAGGATTTGTATGATTGTCCGCTGAGAGTTGCCACTTACAACATTCCACCGTACTTAACGTTGGACTTAACGAAAAAGGGTCGAGATGTGATTGGTGGATTTGAGGGAAAGCTTTTGCATCAATTGAGTGTGAAAATGAATTTTGACATAGAAGTTATCGTGCCACCAAATAACGAGCTAAGAGGAGTCATCTATGGCAATCTAAGCACGGGAGCTGCAGAAATGGTAAGTACAAGTATTCTCTTAAAATAAAAACTTCTGAGTTTCTATTTGGTTTCAACAGCTCCGAAAGAAGGAAGCCGACTTGAGTCTCGGTTGCATTTGGTTTTCTGAGAATCGCAGTCGAGTGCTGACTGCTACCGACACCTATTTGCAATCTAAAAACATGCCCATTCTCATGGAGTCTTTGACGAATTTAAAGCCTGATCTGGCCCTTTGGTTTCCATTTGAGCCCGAGGCCGCTGAGGCCTTATTGGCAGCGTTTCTGGCAACCGTGACACTGTTTTGCATTTTGACTAAGATTCAAGCTGTATCCTGGAAATTCATCCCCACCAACAAACCCAATATCTGCCTAAACTACATTGCCTACACATTGGGTATACCGCCATCTGCTGAGCCGATACAGAATTCGAAGAGGATTTTCATCACAACCTGGGTATTGTTCGTGTTGGTGATTCGAACGCAGTACGGAGCCGTAATCTATCACCTCATTCGAAATAATATTTTCCTGAAACCGCCTTCAACCTTCGATGAACTCGTCAAGTTGAACTACACTTTCATCCTAAATCGACACGGCTGGAACGAAATGGGCAGCATGGGGGTTTTTAAAGATATGCCTGCCAAAAAATTGACCCTCGAAAATATTGAAAATTGGGAGGTATTTCGATATTTGGAACTACATGCTAACCAGAAACTATTCACAGCTGCCCCCATTGAATTTATTTTGGACTACTTGGGCAAGAGTCGGAAGATTGGGGTCTTAAAGACTTTGAAGGAGGCCTTCATGAATCAAAATGTGTGCATCTACTTGACGAAACATTCATTCTTAGCTGATCGATTGAATACGTTTATATTAAGAACGAATGCAGTTGGGTTGATGGACGCTTGGGTGGAGCAGGCAATTGATTTTTCATTTTTCAGAATCAAGAGACCACCGAAGCAGGTCACTATTGGTTTGCAGCAATTGGACGGGATTTTGTATCTTGTTGGTTTAATGTTGGCCATTGCTACTGTGGTGTTTTTCTTGGAAGTTATTTCGATTAGATTCAAATTTCTTGAAAATGTTTTTCGAAGCATTTAATTTTATTTCTTAAAAAAATATTTGATATAAAAAAATATATTTAAAAAACTATTTAGGTGGTGTCAAAATTCTTCGATTCTGATGAGGCGTACCATAGACTAGAAAAAGACGCCTAGAGTCTGTTATTTTGGAGCACTCTTTACAGAGTTCCATAATTGTTGAAAGTGGGTTAAATGTCATTGAACTTGTTTGTTCCACTCAATTAAGTGGTGTTATTCTTTATTTCCTTTAAAAATTCATTATTTTCTCATTTCCAAAGTGTCAAAAGTAGAAAATAATATATAAAAACAGAAAATTTAATTTCATTGCCCTTTTGAACTTCAAGTCTCAAGGAAATGTCTCAAATTGCATACAAAATAAATTTTTTCATCTTATCTTTTATGAAAACTTTTAGGAACACTTTTCATATTTTCTGGATCCAAAATAATATTTTCATGAATTTTATTCTCACGTACATATATCTCATTCATCTTTTAAGCTGTTTCGTATGCCAAAAGCCTTCAAAAGCAATTTCTTGCACTTGAAATACAATGACAGACATCAGAATGAAAATGAAAAGTTTCCAACTGAAAATAACCACAATAAAAAATAATAATAAAAATTGCACACTGCAATGTGTAAACTACAAAATATTTGAAAGTGTCTGTTTGGAGATGTCAGTCAGTTTATATACAGTTGAAGTTCATTTGCATTCATATAAAATAACTTGAGTGAAGTTCGCGTATGGCATTGCACACACACATGTATATGTATGAAAATAACAGGAGCATAGTTTGTTTGCTGAAAAAATAAAAACGGCAACAAAAAACGAAAAGCCGACAGAAATGCAATTTTTAAAAAAATATCTTCGCTTTACAAATAAAACACAGAATTGACCGGATATGGATTTTTTGAAGTTATTTTAACAATTTTTACTTGATATAATATTTAACACATTTTTACTTGTTAATGAATAAAACCAAAACATAACTAAGAAAAGGTTAAGGAAAACAAATTGCATACTTTTTTCATCCCTTAATTGGTTGTTGAGTCTTGTATAATACAATATTTGCTTCATTTCTTTAGGTAAGTACAGCTATTGTTGGAGCCAGAGACCAGAAAAAGACGTAATGCCTCTAAATAATTAATTTTAATAAATAATTCATTAGTAAGATTTATCTTAGAGTTATAGTCTAATGAATTTTGTTATATTAAATGAACGTACAAATGTGTGTGTTCTTTTAGGGTAATTCCTCTTAACTGGCCTTGGTGCTTGTTGTATTAGCCAGTATTAAAATAATACCTTTCTAAATTATACTTTTAATTCACTTTACACTTTTTTAATAAAAAGTCACTTTTGATACTTTTTTATGATTTTGTAAATTCAACATGAAAAATAAATAAATCTTAAAATAAAACAAATTTCCTTGATTTTCTCAAAAATGACACACACCTTCTGCCAAGTCACTCGAATCAATGAGAATCACGGAGAACGAAATATGAATTTTTGGTTCGATTTTGATTGTTAATGGAGAACCACGTTGTTTTGTAGTTTGTAGTCACTCTAATTGCTGCTTAAATTAAATTTGTAAAGATATATCATTTATAAATGAAAGGAAAAAAAAAATATGTACAGGGTGTTTTATAATTACCTTCTAAAGTAGGACTAATTAAAAATTAGCTTAAAATATTATCTCGAAAATGCGTAAGTTAAGTAACTTTGAGTGGTTTAAAATAGTACCAATAATTTTGAGGCGCAATACTAGTATAATAGGGTGTTTCCGAATTCATTGGAAGAGTACATTTCATTCCAAAGTTAAAAAATAGAATTTTGTCAGTAAGTAAAAATCAAATGTTAATTTGTGTAGTAACTGAAAAGATTGATGTTTACAGTTACATACTTGTTTTTCCGAAAATGAAAACTAAAAAGTAAATTGGAGATGCCGGGGATCGAACCCGGGGCCTTTCACATGCAAAGCGAACGCTCTACCACTGAGCTACATCCCCATACAAATTTTAAATCCAAACTTAATTCAGAACCCAAATCTTATTGAAAGTTATTTGTCGTTTAACAGAAAATGAAAATCTATGATGTGCATACTAATAGCTTTATGTTGAACTTATCCAAATTGCTTAACATAATCGTGTTCTTTTAGATTTAAGTGTTTTTTTTTTCTTATACATTATTTACAATTATTTTAAAGTCTTTATCCAGAACTAATAAAATAAATTAAAATCAAACCAATCACTTATAACTCTCCTTTGAACTTTGAACTTTAAACATTTAATTTTTTAAATTGAATTTTGTCGTGTTTTTTTTTTTTTTAATTCTTAAGATAAAACACTAAACACTGTAATCATTGTTATCTAGCCTTCCTGGAAAAGCTAAAAATGTATTTAGTTTTCTGGTATTTTGTGTACGTATACATTGTCTCTAATGAGCTCTCCCCCGCGTAAGAAGGTGAACCCAAGTTTATACCATCATCTATATAAGATTCTGATAATCCTACTTAGAGTACAAAAGCTAACAAGTCCTTAAAGAACGTAGACAAATGGAACATAAGAACAATACCGACATGACATGAGAAAACTTATCCCCGAGACTAATTCCCAGTGTTAAATGTACTTATACAGTATACTATTCTTTTAATCCTTCGACATAAAACCCCGCATCATCATCTTCTCTCTCGACGCTCCCCAAAAACATTGGTTCCAAACTACGACTACACACACACGACACACATAACACATATATAATGATGTCCTTGCATTAAACAATGCTGCTGAATGAAATCACAAAATCAAATTAGAAAACTTTGCCAATTTGTTAGTCCATGGATTTGTGTGTGTGGATCTGGATCTGGATATAAAGGACACCCATCTTCTTCCGCTTCCTTTGGGATAAAATAGTCTTATTTTATTTTTTTCTCTTTGGTGGATGTGGATACGACTCTTATACGTATGTACGTGAAAGGATATCTTTGTTCTTTTCGCTAATTACATAAAATTGTATGGCATGGCTTTTCAAGCAAAAAACCAAAAACAAAAGGAGTGCGGATGTGCGGAAATAAGTTCAATTCGGAACAGGAAGGATATTTCACTTCGCTATATGAATCCGACTAGTTTATATGGAAGGACATAAATTCCAATCCATGAAATATTCCAAAGGTGAAAGCAATTGAATTCCCTATGTGATGAAGACGATTAACTCGGTGATATACTGCTGATGCTGGATGTTGAATGTTGGATGCTGGACGGTTGGTAGAGGTACGAGTCGGTATAGGGAAATTCCGAAATTGGCTCTTTATCGAATTATGTATTGCCTTTGATCCTTTGCATGCCTTGCGGAATGCCGTTGCCATTGCCATTGCCATTGCGAATTCCCTGAAAACTTATACGAGTATGATGCAAATAAATTGCCAAACCACCCTGATGGTTTTGGTTTTATTATTTCGGATGAAGTAGAAGTATAAGTTCACTATATATCTTATAGATCCATTTCCTAAGACAGGACTCGGTTCCTACTTACAAGTACATATATTTAATGGCTCCAAGCAAAGACAACCGACAACGAACGCACCATATTCCCTCAAAGCTCAACACACAACATTTCCTCTATATGACACATACCCAACACATTCAACTCACTTTGGCTTTGGGTATGGGATTGGATCAGGCAGCCAGGAGAGGCAGTTATAAGGATATACTATATACATTCATGGTATAAGGTACTTGGGCTATAACACTTTGTTATTTGAATCTATTGGCAGGATTCATGAACGACCTAAGGTCTGCTCTGGATAGCTTCTTTAGGTATTGGTAGTATAATATCCTTATGGGTATTTAGGAGTAATTTTCGCACTCAATTTCGGCAAAGCGAAAGCAAAAGCGAGAGAAAATTAAGTTTTCCGGGGTCTTAAACAATTACAAGATGTTCAGTTAACTCTCTAAGGTGTGATAATTGATTGCTATCAAAAGGAGGTTTGGCTCTGGAATTTCTGACAATGGCAATGTCGATAGCCTATATTGTATATGTATAAAATGGTCTTAGAGAGCCTGATGTTTGGGTAGGAATGGGTATATATCGTTGATATATGTTTCAGTTTGTGTTATAGAAGGATATTTTGTGTTGTATTTTAAGAGAATTACATACATTGGTTTTCATATGAGTACACATTTTGAACATATTGTGGGCTTAAAGTTGTTGTTTTGAAATTTTCGAAGAGAATATTCAATTTAATATTGAATTTTGCCAATACCTTCTAGATTGTGGTTTTAAAAAGATATATTTTGCATTAAAGAAACATTTTAAGTTGATATCAGTTCTTGTATAATTTTATTTACCAAAATTGGTTTTCAAATATTTACATATGTATTTTCAGAAAAGAACGTACTTTAAGGACTTGAGAAAGATTTCCAGATCCAATCTTTTCCAAATTGATTTGAGAATTTAATCTGAAGTCACTGAAATATTAAACAATATTTTTTGATTTTCGAAATAGTTCATAGATAAATTTAGTAAAATCTTATTGTACTTGAACATCTACCACTGTTAAAAAAGTTGTCGAGAAAGTAATAAAAATTACAGAAAAGCTCATCAGCTGATTTGATCCCCATCTTTAATTGTAGAACTTTCTAAGTGTGAATTTAAATAAGTATATTTCAATCTCTTAATTCCGAACACATAATTAAAAGTTCCATTACCCAAGAGAATTATAGTGTTGATGTCTTGTTAAGGTTTGGCCACATCAATACATGGTCATAACCATATCCATATATGTATGTATGTCATAGTTAAGACCAACCCAAAACGCATTTGTGGCTGCTATTTATTTATAGTTCCGAACAATCCAGTCATCCAATTGAATCAACCACCTCCTTAACCAAATACGAGCTTATATTCATATACAGAAGTTTCTTCTTTGGAGCAAAACGAATGGAAATCAAAAAAATCAATCTCCATTAACACACCTTGCCATCACATCTAAATGATGATGAAAACCAATCAATTTGCCACGAAGCCATTCCATTTGCTGTTGTTTTTTTTTCCTCTTTTTTTATGGCAAATTCACACACTATACTGATGGTACCATCCTTTTCCCTGTTCGATTTTGCTGCATACATCGAAACATATATGTGGCTCTAACTCTGGGTGTTATGGTTTTTCTTGGTGAGTTTTGGTTTTGGTTTTGGTTTTTTGTTTTTACGACCTCGGAACACAATCGAGCCAGGAACTCAATATAAGCATTGCCATTTATCTTCGCGAACTGGAGGCTGGGAATACGAATACAAGGAGGGATATGGTCGTATATAGCTATCAACGTATGATGCAGCAGCGCCCTTATGGTGTCATGACGTCTCCCATTGACATATCCCATGCGGTTCCGCCTCCTTCAAATACCAAACACACATACTCGCAGCGCACAGAGAGTGTGATGTGATCCGAAGACATAACATCCTTGGCAGATGGCATAAATTAGTTAAAGTTAGCTCCTTATTAATTCCAGCGATAACTCGCTCTGCACCGCAAACTTTGTCTGGTGCGTTTTTTTTTTTGGGGAAGGGTTAACCTCTTTGGGGTTCTAAAGGGGCTGAGAATGCAATGCAGACAGCTAGTGTGCAATGAAGGTTTTATGTGAGGATGCATGGCCATGGAGTTCTGCTGCAGTCAGGCAGCGTTTGGGCCATTATTCTTTTTTCTGCAGTTTTTTTCTTTTCGTTATAAAATTGAACACAATGTGCAGCTGCTTTCTGTTGCCTGCATCATGTGTCAGACATCAGCAATGTATTCATTCATATATCTGGAAATTTAAGAAGTTGGAAGGAAACTGCTAGGAATCAACTACAATGATGGATGCAGCAATTTGCCAACAACTGACAACGTCGTGATATGACTTAAGCACAAAGAAAACTGAATTGGAAAGATTCTTCAATTGATATAGGAAATATTTTGACGGGTTGACTGATTTCTAAGAAGGTGACTTATATGTCAGTCGAAGAAATGGCAATAACTTTCTTTAGGGCTTCCCTGTGAACCTTTTAAGATCTGAACTAAGTTTTTTTTACAGATTTTTCTTGCCAATGATGGCCAAATAATATGAGGATTGACATATTGTGTTGAAAATCTTATTCGTCTAATTGCCTGTCGTAAATTTCAAAATATTTCAAAATATCAGACATCTGGATTACAAATTTAACTTTCGAATGTCAAACCAAAGAAGTTCTTCAATCAAATTGTTACTCAAAAGTGTATAATCCGTCAAACGAAACGTCTATTCTATAGGGACAGTGATTCGTTCTTTAAAATTGTGTTAAGCTCATCTCGTCCCATTATAAGCACTTTCCCTCCTTTATACGACTATATATATACAATAACCTTTAATCCCCCCAACTCCAACTCGAAGTAAGCGCCTTATTAAGCTATTTACAGTTATTAACACACTTCTTTTGTTATAGTTAACTACCAACACTAGCTTATAGAATACTATATGTTAAGCTCAATCTAGATAAACAAAAAGAAAAAAAAAAAAAACTGAAAGAAGCTTTTTAACTCTCACCGCCTCACCTCAGTCATCATCTTAATTAAAAGAGACATAATTTGTCATAAATCTCTGTCTAAATGATTTCAGACAACAGACACTAATGGCATGTCGACGTGTCATGTGGTGGATATTATGATACCAACATCATCACGCAACTACCTCAAAACCAACTCCCGCACACAACAAGCTGGCTTGTTTGTGGAAGGAAGTCCTTCTGATAGAATATGATGTACTATACAGCAACAAAACAAACACAAGCTAAAGCACAACCCTCTCACCTGTCGAGCGTATATACCTAAATATAGGTACCATAAGTTCATTCGATGCTTCTGCCATACTGCCGCTGCGGAACTGTGCCATTCCCGCGCACATCCCTATATCCCCACAACAGCACTTATGCTGCTGCTTATTATCAGGACTTCAACGCACTCCCATCATACACACGGGGGAATATTAAAAGAAAATAAAAGGAAAAAACATTTTACCTGGTGTAGTAATTTAATAACACAAGCCTGCTGATGCGGATGTGGATGTGGATGTGGATGCCAGAAGCAGCTCCAGAGCCAAAGCCAAAGCCAGAACGAGGAAAAGCCCATTACGAACGCAACACAATTCCAAGCGACACGACCGACACGTGAAAAGTTACCTGCCAACTGTGAGCATTTAAAAGTCAAGTCTACATTAACCAACACCTGGAAGCATGCTCGCTCACCTGCCACCTTTCCATCCTACCCACCTACCCACCCACCCACACCATCCAACGAAGCAACCCACCTACTTTTGTGGCAGTTTAGAGCTTACACCGCCAATCGACCTATTAGGGTTGGTATTTTAGTCAAATTAACCGCTAAATTGGTAAATATATCAAACCCTGGGATTTCGAATGAATTATAATACCTCCCCCTGTTTCCCCCTCCAAACCTGATATTTCAAGAGGTGCAATGTGTACAAAGTGGCGGTGGTTTCTTGATCCTTCGAGTTTTTGGTTGATGAAAATGGTTGGAATTGTTGTCAATTAAGCGCGAAAAGAGCTTAAACTTAACTCCTAGAAGACGATATTCATCACATTCCACATTATAGGCCAAATATGAGGGAAAAAAAGGAGTTGCGTGATTGATCTCATCAAGATAATATTTTCCCTTCCCAAGAAATTGTTTTTCAACTCAAAAATTAATTAATTCCTAGGCAAAGGAGTTTATGTAAATTATATTGGCACCTTTTTGTTTTTGTTTTTTTTTTTTTTTGCGAAAAAATGTTTCTTAATGAGACAGAAGGTGAAAAGAAATTGAGTTATACAACACTTCTTGGCGGTGGTGTTAAAATTTGTTGCATAAAAATTCAGTGTTTTATTGAATAAAGTGCAAAAGAAGAAAAGTAATGTTTTAATATGGAGAAAAGTTCAGTGGCGGACTGAGTATGTCGATGGCCTTGGGGCGATAAATCTTGAGAGTTTATTGTTTAGCCTGTTTCATAGTTTAAGCAATTGAAATAAAATTATCAAATCAAATAAAGGATTTTTCAGTTATTTCCTTTCAACATCTCTCTATTTCTCAACTTCTCCTGATACGTTCCACAAGGTTCCACAACCATATTTCATCTCGAAGGAGTGGAAGCAGAGAATTGAAATGTACCTCTTTGATAACCCTCTAATTAACTCCTAATTCCTGCATCATTACCGTTTTGTGGTTTCCCATGTGGTCCTGTCAAATGGCTTGACACACCTTGCTATCCTTCCTTCCACAAACATAAAAACTATTAATCTCTTAAAGCTTCATCTGATGGAACTCGAAATGAAAAACTATCGGAATTTTTTTCCCCCTTATTGGAACTAAATTAGAGGTAAAAGTTTTTCTGTGTCGTTTCTTGTGGTTAGTCGTCTTTGTTGGACGAATATCGAGGTAACCTTTATCTTGATAGATGCAGACCATCGATTAACAAATCACGTAGCTATAGACCAAAGTTATTTGAACAAATCACTTCACCTTTTCCTGACAATCATTTCCATCGTTATCCCTTTACCTTCATCCCAATCAAATGATTGTATTGACCGTGACCCAACATGATGAGGAGGCTATACTGGCGATGGCGATGGAGTGGCATGGCATGGCATGGAATGACCCCATCGATTAGGGAAATAAAGCATGGAAACCACAAACATTATCGGTATAGAGGAAGGAGGAGGGACAAAAAAATCTAAGCCTACCTGAACCCGGACCGGACCTGCACAGCACACCTTTTCCAGAGCCACTCACTCGAAATCAGCACGAACACCAAAGTGATGATGTGAAGATCTGTTTGACATCAAGCCATTGATTATTCAAATCACATACCCACACATACCTTTGGTTACCTGGCCTAGATGCGAGGCCGGTCTTTATGCTGACCAAGGCCTATCTGCCTCGGACACACATAAATACTTGAATGGACTCGAGGGAGGTGGAACACTTATACACTAACCAAACCACCGAACATCAACCGAAGTGGGTAACAATATGCTCATCAATGACTGCCCACCAGGAGGAGCACGAGGATGAGAATGAAAGACCAGGACGAAGAGCAGGACCTTCGTTGGACGACAAAAGGATGTGTCACACACTCAACCCATTCTATTTGGACTTTTTATCCGCACAACCCTTTCGTGAACGGAACCAAACGGAATCACCAGAGATGAAGCAAGGATAAAGTGTATAAAAAGAGTTTTGTGCGGTTCGGAGGGAGGGTTATTGGTGGTGAAAGGAGTTTATCTATATTGCCGATGGACTGGCCATGGACACTGGACAGGACATAACACAAGCACTGACACAATGGGGGTGTGTGATAATCTGGCCTTTTTTGTCCACAACTAAATGGGATAATGAAGTGATTACACAGATACGTTGCTGAACTTTAAAGTTTCTCCACTCTTTCCCTCCCATAACTGCGCTCGTGCCATGCCGTGCCGTGCTATCCGTCCAGGACTAAACCAAAGAATATAAGTTGGCGAAGATATGTACGTTCTTTTTTTTTTGTTGAAAGGGGAAGATGTTAAAGGAGTTAATTAAGGAAGGGCCAACGACCAAAGTTTGTTGGACTTTACTTCTTCTTCTTCTGGGGTTTTTCATTCATCGTTTGATGGTTGAAGAGGAGCCGAGCGAAACGAAATGTTATAATGATCCTTGAAAAGTTTTGTTATGGTTTGCAGTGGACGTTTGTTTTTTTTCTTAAATTTTTTTTTCTGCTTTTTCAAATTTTAATTTTTAACAGAACTGAACTGAAAACCAAGAAACGTCCTGGATAACTTCAAGGATAAATCCTGTTTCACTCCTCTTTATTATACAAATCGGAATAAGTTCATTAAAAAATGCGGTGACTTGAACCAAAAAAAAAAAAAAAAAACACAGATCTTTTGTTTTTGTTTTACATTTTAAAAATATGAATATTTTAAGAATCTCTGCTGGTGGCCGGTACATGGTCAGTGGTCGGTGAACTAAGGAAAGAGAGATGTCAAATCGATTAAAGTAAGTTTTTTTTTTTATTTAGTTGGATAGTTTTGGCTGTGTTGGAAATGAAATTTCCTGTTCTTGGAATGAAAGGGTAGTTATTAAAATATTTTAGTTTGAAGTCGAATTTTAAAGCAAAATGTTTAATCGTTTAAAAATTTGCAACCTAAGTCGAAGTTTTTAAAAAGAACGTAAGAAAATGCAAAACGTGCAAAGAATGAACTGTCCAAAGATTGCAATCATTCGATTGAGGTCTTTTACTGTAAAAAGGAATCTAATCCCGCGAATGAATTCGTTGAAGAATGCATTCATACGAACAGCTGGTGAAACAATCATGGCAGCAGAGCAAGAATTTTAACTATGTAGTGGTAGTTTCCAACGCATTTAGTTGTGGTTACAAAGTGTAAATCTTGAATTAGGGACTATCCATTGTGAAAAAAATTAGGCCTACAAGTCAGGCATTACAATTTTATAGGAGACCCTCTATTTTTGTGAGCTTTAGGCTCAAATAACCCTTACACCACTTTCTTCTTTCTAACTTACCCTCCCTTGCACATTATTCCCAATAACCTAGCTGTCATCATGCGGAGTGAATTATCGTCTAATTATGTGTGTCCCCCTTTTATAGCAGTACAAGACATTCAATTGCATTCAGAGCAAATCAACTCGTTAGTAGTGAGTGATTCATGTTAACACCCTATCTACCTATAGACTTAAGATCCAACACAATACACTCTCACCCACACAAACAGAACATATTTCAAATCATTTAATTGTCTTGTCCTTGGCATAAACGCAATCTAACTTGTATTATTATGTCCTTAGACACGACCGTTAAGCTAAAATCATCGTAAATCGTTGTTTAGGAGCAAGAAGTTCTTATACACATACCAAACAACAGCATCAGGACCTGGGCCAGGATCGTTGTTGCAGGACCATAACTATTCGAGAACCATCAGGACCTCCTGCTATTAATATAGTACATCTCACACCAATACTTTGTGCTCGTACTCTCGTATAAATCGAATGACATCCAAAACTAATTTATATCTAACACTGTCCTAAACAATTGAATTGAAGGATCTCGGCATTAGTCACGTATTGTCCTATTGTCACAATGATGAAGTTTTAATCGATAGATAACATCAACACCATGCAACATCAGGATTTGAAAAGCCTCTCTCTATAACGCTTGTCTCCCATTCCAATCCAACAATAGACATCCATGCAAGGACTGGGAATGGGGGCGCCTATCTCTCTCCTGGACGCACACCAAAATCGGGGGATGTGCGCGGAGGATGCGGATGTGATGTTAAAATAGATTTTCATTCGAGTACCGAAAAGTGGACAACAGCCCTGACAAGTAGTTTATCAAGGATGGAACACTACTTCACAGGTCATAGTTCATATAGTTCACAGTTCACTCCCATACCACCCGGAACTACACACTCCACTGCATCGAGTTGTTCGGAATTCGTTTTAGTAGATGTGTTTTTGACTGCTGATTGGAATACCTTCCTCGTACTCAAATTGTTCCTGCTTCAACACTAGACACAGACGTTCCAAAGCCGAGTCGTCGCGGTGAGTCCGTTCCGTCGTCACTCGTTGATTAGTCGTCCTCGTCGCCATGTTTGTTTTATATGGTATAGTCCGATTTTGACAATTAAAAACGAAATGGGAATTGTTTGATTAATTCTGAAGGACATTCCAGTGGATGTTAATGTGTAGAATAAAATTGGTATTCAAAATACATACATATGTCAAAAATATTCAAACCTCAAAAGGTCCTCGAAACGTCCTCGTGGTGTGGTTTAGTAAAATTTGCATTTTCATAATCGATTTTTTGAGAGTTTTTATTATAATCTTGACTGTATTTGAGCTCTCGACTTAGAAAGAAGATTTTTACACAGTCTCGTCAAAATCTAAAAATGTCATTCGTGTTTTTTCTAGAGAATTATTTAATTCGTTTTCTAGTAGCGTTTCGAGCTTTCGAAATTTAGACCCGCGCAGTTAAAAAACTCCCAATTTCTTATCTAAAGTTTGTCTACAAATTGATACATTGGTTTTTTGATTTTACGTACTAAGTTTTTGAAATGCAGCAGTAGTAGTAGATTATTGGGTTTTTCGATTTAAAGGGCATTTGCCCACTTTTCCAACGTGAACAAACTTGAATACGCAGGGGGCGTGGCAGCAACTTAATAAAATGTTCTCTAAGTCTAAACCTTCCTACAGATTTCATCTGTCAAAACTTTAATTTAATTAATCTTAATCTGACTAAAAATAATAAAACGGAGCCACATTTTTACCAAAGAACATGTTGTGTTTTATTTACACAATAAATTATTTTTGCTCCTTAAAAACCAATAAACCTTAAATAGAAACACTATAAAATGCATTAATTTTACTCTATTGTTCTGCAATATTTGATAACTCAACAACACCATTTTGTGCTAATAATTTCTTACACCCTCGTCTCTTTCAACTATATAAATGCTTCTACTTCTCTCAGACCAGACTATCTCCAGAACATCCTTTATCTGTCGAGCAGCAGTTGCTTCTATCCTTGGATTCCCAATAAGTGTAGTTACGATATAGTATCAAGAAAAAAAAAACGAACTAAAAAAGGTTTTCACTTTAGATCTACTTAATATAAAACCAACACCATCGACCACATCGATTTACGGTCCTTTTTAGGGCGCACAAAAACCAACACCCAACACCCAGCAACACAATAAGATTATGATTTTGCGATGGACACCTTTTATGCTTGTTCGGTTATCCTTTTCTTGTATCAAAGTGGTACAAGCTACGTTACGTTGCCCGCACATCACCATCACCATCACCATCAAGGCATCGCCATCGTTTTCCGTGCAATTAAATTCTTGAAAACCGTCCATAAAATATTTACTCGCAATAAAGGACCTATTGCACGTCTGGACGGAACATTTTAACAAAATCTTGTTTGGTCCTTCTACGTGCACTCTACTACTACGAGTATGAGTATTGGTTCAATAGATGTGAACGGTATTTTTTCTGTGCTGTCAGATTTTGCTTTTGTCCGCGTCCTTAAGTCAGTTCATGTTGAGTTCATTTCAACGCAGAGATGTGTTAGGATTTCTTCCTTTTTCTTTTTTTTGACAGGAGTGAGTGTTGGCTGTGGAAAGCACAGCAGTACAAAGGATTTTTTTACTCTACTCAAGGAACGGGAACTGATGGCTGTGTGCAAGTAAGTGTATTCAATTATAAGTAGTGGCAATGCGGTGTGAAGTATGGACGTGAAATTATTTTAACATTTGGCAATATCAGTGAATACTATTGTGAACGTGCCACGGAGAAAGTACAAGAGCCTCACGTGAAAGGAGGGTTGGAGTATATAACGCAAGTCAATTGTGGATTAGTTGAACTGATTTTGAATGAAGTGGGATAGAAGTTATGTCAAAATTAAAAGTGAAAATGACATATTAAAAGGGACAAGGTTAAATTTAATACTATATCACGTCAGTGACATGGCACTGGTATTTTGAAATGGGAAGCTGGGAAAAAGGGCACCTTCGAAAGTGAATTAGGAAAGTCTGTTTTAAACGATGACTTGTATTTCATACTGCAAAAAAGCTTAAACAGGTCTTAAGGCATTTCAGTTAACACCAAAATCCAAGTTGTTTCATTCCATAGAAATATTGTCTGATGAAACCACCATACCTCACTCAGTAACCTCAAGTTTCAGATCGAAATTCTGATCTACGGCCAATATTTCTATATTGCTCAATTAGTGGAGTTAAAGTATTGCTTGTGACTTCTTCTTTTTTAATGACTTTTTGGAAAAAGATCAAAAGATCAAGGTAATTTCTGTGTAAAGTACATATTGGACACTTCTTCTTTTGCACTAATCTCTGTCTTGAGATGGTAATAAGAAATTTATCAAATAATTTGTGGCAAATCTTGCTTTAATTTTTGGAACGCCGGAAGTTTCGATAGTTGGTAAAACATTGACAGTTCTGAAAGCTTTTACTACCATCTAAAACAACCGGTTCTGTCAGAAGTACTATATAAAGTCTATTCGATGAGACATTCACATCTTCAATCAATCTTTCAGGATTCGTCAGTTTCTTATTAAGTCTTAATTTTTTGTCTGTAAAAGGTGATGAAATTTTTATGAATAGGTTCCAAAATGAAGCTAAATGCTTCCCCAGACTCTTAAGTTCGAATTATGTAAGCGCTGCAATTTAGCATGGCTTAACTGTACTTGCCAACATTTATGATGATAAGAAAGACAAGGACATTTATAACATCCAAGAGAAGAAAAAAACCAACAACTTAAAATGGAAGCAGATAATAGCTTAAAAAAAAAAAAAAATTGCCAACTATCCGAAAAACAAAACAATTTCTTCCGGATTATTTCAACCGTATGTATTGTATGCTGCTGGAAGGATCAAAGTTAACATTGATGTATACGGATATTTTGTGTTTGATAAGCTGTTCAAAATCCCTCACTATCACTATCTCTATGTGTACACATCCAGCCGCAAGAAATCCTAGTTTTTTTTTCTTCTTTTTTTTGTTTTTGGTTTTGTAACAAAAATAACGACAACGACATCATGACAAAATCCCGGCCAACAAAATTCGAGTATATCTATTCACTTCAATCAGCTTAGCAGCAGCATCCACTCCAAATACAATCGGCAAAGGCAAACAAATAAACGGACATCGGAACGGGACATCAGGATATCCACCAAAAAAATAAAACCACTCACTCTTCTATAACCATCAGTTGGAAGCCAATCTCAATCTCAAATAATTCAATCGCCCAAAAACAAAAATAAATATAAAATCTCCTGTTTGTCCTATCGCCAGCCAAATGCCTAATCCACCTCCGCCTCCGACTTCGGGTACAGTCTCTGATATACCGATACTGGAAGCTGAGCCGCAGATCAGTTGCAATGTTTGTTATTCCATCGTCTGTGTGATATTGGGCAAGAAGAAGGATTCAGATTTACCAGATTCACGAGATTGCTTCTGGTCCAGCGACAATTTCGGCCAAATAAAAATCCGATTGTGTGTTTGTGATAACAGAAAACAGAAACATCAGAGGAAAAGGACGACAATTATTAAGTGTCGGTCCGCAGCGCTGCTGTCAGCCGCCCGCCCTTGGCTTCGTGTGGGATTCGTCCTTGTCCGACCGTCTATATACCTTAGTCTGTTTGGTTCATACTCATTCCTCATCCTGCTTTCAATCTGGAAAAGTGGTACCCAGGACACAGGACAGGATACAACAACCGATTGAATCCTCCCGTTAGAATAAACACTCCAATGATGAGTTTAAGATAAGCACATACGACAAGGACGACGACGAAACGAACGACGACGACTATGAGTTCTTCACAAGATGGCTCCATTCTCTCAAGGAGAACCCCAGATACGAGTATCTCCTCAATGGATTTCCCAATTTATTGT
This sequence comes from Scaeva pyrastri, assembly GCA_905146935.1. Classification (NCBI taxonomy): domain Eukaryota; kingdom Metazoa; phylum Arthropoda; class Insecta; order Diptera; family Syrphidae; genus Scaeva; species Scaeva pyrastri. Next base: position 7,820,077 of record LR989929.1, on the reverse strand, counting down.
TTACCCCTTGGAAAATAAACCAAACCAAACCGAACCGAAGGATATGGAATACAAGGGGACACATAGACACAAGGAGCAAAACAATTTTCCGAAGGAAATCTCTGGGCGTGGCTTATTACGTAAGAAAGTCTGTATAAGTCCATAGACCGACGGTCGTGATATTAGTCCTCATCCAAGTATCGCCTAGTGGTCATTTTTTTTTGTTGTTGTTTTGTTTTCGATTGTTTTTGTTTTTGCAAGGATACGAATTTCGGTTGTGTTTTTCTGTTTTTTTTGTCGTTTATCCTTAAAGGGTGATTTTCTTCTTATCGATGGGTTTAGTCATCTTGAGATGCCTTAAGGTTCTTTTTGGCTTCTTCTTGTTCCTATACTCGTATATCTATATACCCATCCGCATCGGCACACTCTCACAAAATGTACTTTGTTATTGCTTTGGTATTAGTTTTTATTGGCGATTTGTGTTGGTTTTTATTTTTCTTATTAAGGATTCATTGATGGGATCCGAAAGTTTTATGGTGATTTTATTTGAGTTAAAATGAGATGATATTATAGGAACCTTTAAAATTGCCAATGCCAATACACTCATAAGAATTAAGAGAATAAATTTCATAATGTGGGGGTCATTATTGTGGATAAAGTCATCAGTATCATGATATTTGAAATCGAAGACGAATACTATAAGAAAAGGAATAATCGGGAAGATTACAAAGATAAGTACTTAGGAGGGGATTAGGGTTAAATGATAATTACGGACTCTTTGACTAAATCTCGAAGATATTAAATCTGGGAAAGGTGATTCCGTAAAAAGAACCCAGGACATGATACTAAGTGCATTCATTTTTAAATGCTGTCAAATAAAAAGGTCTTTATACCTAGAAAGTCAGTTAGGGAAACATAGTGATGGAAAAAGCAGAAGCTGACTTTACGTTAGAAGGAGGGGGGCTTAGTTCATACGAAGCTTACCGTGACGAAATTTTACTATTTAATATAGAAGAGCCAAGAAGATAAGGTACCTAAAGGTTATTAAAGGCATCATGTCAAAGGATTCGACAGTTAAAAGAGAAAAAAGAGGCTAAGTGTGACCGACATTGATAACTTCCCATTTGTGTCCTTGAAAATTCGACATTCGTTGAAGTTCTTGTGCCAAATAAAATTCGCCAATCAAAAAACGGATATTTGATTTCAGTTTCAAAACTGTCAAAACCTTATTGAACCTGCATTTTACCTTAAAAATTTTTTGATCGTTTAATTCAAACCTTGGGCAGTAAATTTGCCTTCATTCTCTTAATCATATTAAAATCATAAAAGCAAAACATTTACGAAATGATGATGAACAAATAAATCAGTCAATCAGTTGGTTATAACCTCAAACCTCTTCCTTCATATACAAGACCTGCCTCTAGGCTCCATAAACCATATTATGTCTGCTTGATTTTCATTTCCTCGTATATCTGGATGATATAGTAATTCCCGGGAATTTCTAGGGCTGAGTATTTTATGTTACCTAATTTATTGCCATATTTGCAATTGGCATTCGAAAAGTAGATCAACAAAAGTAATCAATTAGCATTGTTCCATTTTTGGGAATACATATGTCAAAAACCCCAGAATTATTGTCAATCAGTATAAATTAGTCACGAATGTTTTATTTTTCGTTCCTCCCGATTCCCGAGGGTATGATAATAATTTTATGAGGGTTTGTGAGGGGATTCTACACATTGATATTGTTCGTCATGGAAATTCATCAAGCATATACCCTCAGGTGCATCATCATCGTCCTCGTCCCTGTTGTCCTGGTAATGCAAATCAAATCAAATAAAATCTGAGGGTTTGATGACAAAAAATTTGAAAAGTTCATAACCACCACCGCCACATATTTCACCATAAATCAAATCAAGCGGACTCCGAAAGGGCAAAGGGGATCAATTTTTTTCTGTTACTCCAAATAGATTATATTTATAATTTTTTGCTTAAATAATTTAATTTGCTTAAAATATTTTGGTTTTCGGGTGTAAACATAATTAAGCCTATAAATATTTATATATTTTTTTATTTTGGTTAGTTTATGGTTTCTTTTTTTATTTTCGAATTTACTTTTTTTTTTAATTTTTAGCAAATCAAATGCGGAATAATCAATTATTTTATTTTATTTTAGTAAAAATCAAAAAACAACAAACTATTAAAAAAAATTAATTTCCACAAAACCACGCGCCATGGAGATTATAATTAATTTTTTGTAAATAGGAGGATAATTGTTGTTGTCCTTTTCGTCGAAAAAAAAAAACTTTCAAAAATTTTGCAACAATTTGCGAGTATTTAACATTTAATGTCGCATGCAAATTGAAAATTGAAATTTGAAAATTTAATTTCTCTCTTAAGGCGAAAAACAGTTCCGGCCATTTAAACGTTCAACCCTAAGATCTTTGTTTTAAAAGCCGCAAGCAATCAAATTCCTGCTTAAAGAGGGTGGAATTGAGGAAAATATAATATATAAGTGGGGTAAGGTGGGAGTGAGAACGGGGATATGGTGAGTTGTGGTGTTGGTCTTATCTGACACTTTGTTTTTATTACAAGAATTATTATTATTTGAACCCGAGTTAATGGTTGGCGGCGGCGCGGCGGCGGCAACAAGGGGAGACAGATTTAATTTCATAAAAGGTTTTTTTTTTTTTTGTTATTGTCAACTGAAGTCGGAGGGTATATAAGAAGTCTTTTAGGGCAATATTACTGTTATGGAAGACGAGATTAGGAGCAATAATTTGAATAATGGAGTGATGATTAAGTTTTTTGCTTTGTCTTTCGAAGAATACCTATTTTTCTTTCACATAAACGTATTTCATAGATTTTTTAATAAACATTTTGTATTTGGAATTCAATATTATTGGTTTTCAATAATCTTGAAAGCCATAAAAGAAAGTCAAGATTAGTTCTCTATTTTTGGTCGATTAGATAACGACTATTGAGTGCTTAATTTACTTTTTATTTTTGTAGTTAAACTGTAAGAATTTATACTTTTTGCGATAAAGATATTGATCAAATTTTAAATATCTAGGTTTTTAAAAGCCTAAAAATAAGTTGTAAAAATAATTCATTAAATAAAATGAGACTTCAGGTTCTTACGCATTAGAAGAGAAATTAAACAAAAACCATTGTTGGTACATAGAATTATTTTTTTAATAAGAAAATTAACCAAAATCTACATTTATATTGTTTTTAGTTATTTTATTCTGTAAGGTTATTTTTCACAACAATATGTAGAACGAATTTTTTGGATCCTTGAATACTGAGCTCATTAAGTCAAATCAATATTCCTTAAAAAATAATATCGAAACACTTTTAAATATATTTTTCTATACATATTTCAAGATTTATATTTTTAAAAATATTATGAAAAAAACATTTTCTCGGAATTTATAAATTAATTGATGAAATTATTATATGTAAGACATAAGTTAAGAAAACTGGTTAAATAGTTGTAAATAACTTGAGTAGAAAAATTTATGATTCAAACAGATTATTTTTTTAAATTCTAATAATTTTAAATTTAGTTTTTTTTTGCATTTTTTAAAAACTGCTTTTTTTTTAAAACACCAATGTTTAAAACTCAATAACATTCAAGATGCAACAAATAGTCGTGTGATCTGATCTAATTTCCTATGATTTTGTACATTCATTTTTATAATTACTTTAAACCATAAAATAAGGATTTTTTTGAAATACAATATTTACGAAAATTTGATAAAATTTTGATTTGTTCTGAAACATAAATATGCTAGTTCTTGAAAATCCATGTAATTTACATCGTTATATGAAAAAACAACTTCATTCATGTTAAACAAAATAAATTAAACGAAATAGTACACTTAGGCGTATACGCACTGTTTTTTTTTTTTTTTAATTGATTTTGATGTATTCAGAGCGTTATAATTATGTATGCCTACTACAGTCTATTAACGCTATTTAAATAAAGAAACCTTAGTTTAGCCTCTAAACTGCTGATGTACAGGAATATGGTCCTGCCAGTACTCACACATGGAGTGGGTGCTTATGTTTAGTAAAATAGTAAAAGATATACATATACACTGACGAGAAACAAGTCTTAAGGAGAATTTTTGGCCCCGAATGTGGCTTTGTATTACATGTGAGGGTGAAAGACTACGTGGCAGATCATGCTTACGCTGCTGTAGATATGAAAAAGACTAAGACAACCGAAGCCTTGGGGTGAGTGACTTGATGGAGTCGTCTCTGGCTTCCGATTGCGATAAATTGAAGACTTGTTAAATGTGGCCAAGACCGGATTCCGGTTGCCCAGACGATGATTATGATGATGACTTAATATACAATTATTTTCAATTAAGATCTTTTAAGTTTTATGCTTTTTCTTTTAATTTTTAAAATTTGTTATAAGGATTTTCTAAAATAAAAATATACATATAAAGCGATTATAAAATGTATTCAACATTTTCTTTAAAAAAATTAGGTTAGCGATAAGCTTAAGAAAAGATTTCTTTTTTTCCCAAACAATTAAATAATAAATTTTGTCCAAAATAAAATTTAGAATTTGGTTGGGTACTAAAAGATAAGTAAAAACAATCTTAATGTTTAGATTCTCTCAAAAAGTACATTACTGCAAAGTTCAATATTTTTAAAGTAATTATTTATTATAAGTGCAAAAAACAATTCCCATTGTCAGTTTTTTAAGTTTTAACTACGAGTACCAAGAAATTGAATTTTTACTTGAACATACAAACGTTCCCTACAAAATTTAATTCCTTACAATTACACCTCTGATAATTGCTTCTACAACTACCTATTTTGACCTAATTTTGAAAAACATGTCATGTAAAGTGGGTGAACTGATTTCAAAAACTTTAACTCCTTACCCATGCATGCACACATATAAAATTTTTGACAAATAATTCCATAATGTATGTTGCTCTATGAATTATATGCAACTGTTATATAAATTTTGCTATTAACTTAAAAGTTTTTCTAATGCCACTTTTTTCTTTTTTGTAACATCCATTGAAACTTCATAATTCAACGTCATTTATTTTACAAATGTACACGAGCATTTATAAAATTGAATTTTCAGAAAATAGAAAAAAAAGGAAATAAAAACTTGAAATTTTTTGGAAAAAGTTTTCCTACATACATATCCACTTTACCGCCTTGTTACATTCGCAAACACCGACTTTTACAGTTTTCCTAGCAATTTGATTAATTTGATTGATTGTGTAACTGGCAGGATTTTTTCTCCGTTTTTTTTTTTTACAATCACATAATTGAAGTTGAAGGTCTCACCTGCAAATTGGTTGCACAAGTAGTTGTGAAATACCTTATACCTTCTATTGCCTGCGCTGCTTCAACTACGACAACATTGTCGTCTAAGTGGAGTTCCTAGTTGTGGAGTACCTTTACCTAGGCACCTACTTGTACATATCCGTGTGTTTATATGTATGTAAGTATGTATGTATGAGATTTGTTAAGGTATATGGGCTGGGTAAGTTCCTTATTTAGAGCGATTTCGTATCCTTTTTCGTGGAATTTTCTGCCCTAGAACTTTTTTTTTTTGTTCCATCATCGTGGTTACACCATCGCAATATCGATGGTGCAAAATAAACATTTTGTTCAACTTTTGTATCAAATATTTGCATAAGAACTTGCACACTATGTTAGTCCATAAGATAACCGCTTCTGCTTGCCAATGGCTATAAGGGAAAGACTGACTTTTAATATTGTAGACCGAGAGGAGAGATACACAAGAAAAAAATGCTTGTTTATCTTATATCGTACGGACGCGGACGACCGACGACGACGACGGGACGTGTGTGTCTGGTCTGGGGCTATAAGCTTTCAAAATTATTAAAATCTAAAACTTCGATTTTGTGAAACACTTAAGTAAATTGCAGTTCCTATAAAAATGGAAAAAAAAAAAACAAATAGAGGAAAAACTGTGCTGGGTCTTCTGAAGTTGTTTGCTAAGTTTTGTGTAAAAATTTGGTTTTTTTCAAGACAAAAACTATGTAAAATTTAAGAAGATGAATTTGCACTTAATTGAAATTTGCCACCAACTGTTTACGAAGTCCAAGTATTTCTAAAAGTGGAATGTAGAGGGTTTTCGAAACAACTCCAAATTATCCCAGAGTGTTTACGTTACGTTTATACGTTTTTGACAGGATTTCAGTTGTTTTTGAAGTGAATTAATTTGACCCCAGGGAAAGTTCTGCCAAAAAAGTCGATACAAATCTTTAATTTAACAATTCATAAAAACTTTAAAATCTTTAAGAATTCAAAAAAAAGAAAAAAAAATCAAACCATCATGGTTTTGAAATGGTCTTTTGTTATTACCCAAAAGACATAATTTTCTATTCCAAAAAAACCACAAAAATCACCAACAAACTGACGACACATTTCATTCAACACCAAAAATGTCACTAAGTTCATCTCATTAACTCGCGATTTCCACAAAGCGTTCGTTATAGTGGCAAAAGTTTTAATTACTAATAAAACAAAACAATTACGAGTCTAAAATTACTAAAAAACAAAATTAAATAAAAAAAAAAAAACACCCAGAAAGCAACGCTGATGTTCCCCCCACAATAAACAAAACACTTCAAGAATCCAGAATGTTTTTCATTAAAAATTAAAATATACGAAACCCCAATTTCAAATCCCATTACTGTGACAATTAATGCAATACCCTCATCAGGATTTTCGTCCATACCAAAACCAAAACCAAGACCAAGTCATCGCATCTTCATCTACTATGGCTGATGCTGTGAAGTGTGAGAATTCTGCGAAGAAAAGAACCCTTCCATGGCCAAAACTTTGTGGCATCCCACAACTACTCTATAAGACGTGGAAAGCTATACACAGACACACACAAATGGGTAAGGTACCGTTTCTAACAGTTGCAACAATACAGCGGCAGCGGCCCATTATTACTCCATTCTGGGACTTGTTTTAGTGTTGTTTTATTTTTATTGGCACAAAGCCATTCGAGGAATTCAAATTTTCTCTCGTCTTGCCATATAAGATTATCTCATTTGTGGGATCTCTTAGCCCTAGGTATAGCCCGCCATCTACCACCGACAATGACGACGACGGGTAAAGTTCTTCCCAAACGATGCGATGTGGCGCGGTGGCGACAACCAAGACGAAGACGAGAATATAGAAATGGTGGCGATGGGACTTAATTCGGCAACAAGTACTTTGGAAAAGTTAGTTTGCCGAAAACAAAACAATTTTCATTAAAAACACCCCCGAGGCGCAGTTTTGTCACACTTCACTTGACAGTTGTTGGTTTTAGGTATTTTTTTTTTCACTCCCTCTCTTTCACTCTCTCTCACTGTTTCTATCTCACATTCACAGAAAATTTGTGGTGACAATTAATGAGGCAGCACGCGAATAGTAAAAAGTTTGACAACTCATTTATTTGCGTCACAAATGACATCTAAGTCGAGTCGCCACGTTGCTTGAGAGCTGGAAAATCCTTAAGAATATTTTCGTTTGGCCTCGGTCCCGGTCCCGGCCCCAGTTCCAGTTCCAGACTTGGTGCTGGTGTTTTGTATTTTTCTTCTTTCAGTCGTCATTTTTTTTTCTCTGTTACAAGTTTACCGCCTCGTGTAAATGAAGTTAAGACAGACGAAGAGCAAGAAAAAGCTGTCATTATTGTTGTCATCATAAACACAGTTTTAGAGGATGGTAGAAACAAAACAAAACAAAAAAAACGAAGAAGATAAAAACGTGTGGCATCATCATTTTCATCACTGATGTTGACATAAATGAAGATTGAGCGGCTCACTTTTGGGGCAGAAAGAAAAGCTTAAGTTGATGAATATGACGGTGACGGATGCGAGGATATTTTGTCTGGATTTTTTTTTTTTTTTTGAAGGAGGACTTAGGAGGCCTAAAGGAAAAATGGCAGCAGGTTATTTAAATAATTTTCCATATGAACCTATAAATAGATTGCCATAAGAATTAAAAAACTTGGAATTTATTTTCTTATGATGTGATGATGTAGAATTAGTGACGTCGTCGTTGGTCGGAAAGTCATTTAAAACTTTATAGCAATTTATCATTGCTTAGGTTACCATCATGTGAACTGGGATGACTTGGGGTTTTGTATATTTTCTGGTAGCAATTATTAGTTTTAATTATTTTTCGAAAGCAATAAGGGCAAGTTCTTTTCTTTTGGAAAAGTTTTTTATAAAAACCCAATCCTGATTTAAAACGACAACTGTCAATTTTAAGTACATGTATCAAAACTCAGTACTACCGGGTCTTGAACAGTACTTGTAGTTCTCTTCCCTTACTTACTTAGGTCTTCAGACCTACGAAGTCCGTTGGTGTTCCCTAGCGGGACATAGGACCTCAACTACTCGCCTTGCCATCGTCTGCAGTTTCCAGCGATGTATTTCAGCTCCTTCAAGCTCTTTCCCAATCTCACAGATTACTCCTCAACTGTTCTGTACTATGGTATGACTTATTTAAGCTAAGAAAAAATGTCTCTGAACTCTTGAAATTCAGCATTTTTAGTCTAAGTATCGGTAAGGCAGTAGAAAACACCCCATAAAAACGATACGAGATAAAACGAAGATCTGTTAAAGAAGATGTAGACCTCGACTGACAGAAACAATGCTGCAAGAAGTGCAAACGTCATCGTCGGGTCTGGTAACGGAATTGACCGATTTGATTCTATGTTCTTTGGATATCCTTAAAAACTTTTCATAAGAAATAATAAAAACATGTTGATTTCTCTTTGAATGCTGTATTTTTACATACCCACTCTCAACTGACAGCTGTCAGATCATTTTTCTTTTAGAGTTGGCACCACTTGCATTTCAGAACTCTTGAGATTTGTTTCTTATTACCTAACACAAGAACCTAAGCATAGAAAGTTCTCCTTTTTGTTGTAGGTGTGTGTGTGTGTGTTTTTTTTTGTAACCTTCCAGTCATGTCCTTAATTATCTTTCAAAAGTCAAATCCAATCAAATGCATATGTATCGCATAAACTCGTATAAATAATGTCTTTTAACCTTTTTCTTTCTTTTTTTTGTTCTTTAAACAAAACTTCTGCCATAAAAGTAGCTCACTTTCTAGCTATATACACAAACTATGATCATAATCATCATAATAATAATAATCATCTTCATTGAGTCAATTTTCACAATCTCTCAACCATTTTGTACAAATGTGTAAACTTCTGGACGTGTCCTCGTTGATTATATTGGAAAACTTTTTCTCAGATATTAGTCTATAAAATTCAACAGGATCTGAGCCTTGGCCTCAATTTCATATTCTTCATCTCTTTTTCTCCTGTTAGTGTTAAGCACAGCTTGCATCAACTTCAAATGTTGCACAATCCTTTTGCATCTTTTGCATCGAATCTCGAATGTATTAAGCTTCATATCGCATTTGAGGAAAAAAAAAAGTTAGAAAATGCATCGAAGGACTACGACTACGACAACGACGACGACAAGGATGACGTCTCACACCATCTACAACATCTATGGTCTCTAGAGACGATATCACAAATGACATAAATGCTCCAAAAGGGTGGCGAAATCATATAAAAACAAAGTGCTTCCTTTGGTGACCTTTTCCGTCAACATCGTCGTAGTCGTCGTCGGTCGTCGTCATTGCAGTCACCTCGACTGACGCCAACGCACGCCTCTCTCACCACCTACTCCGTCGCATCGTTCGTTGTCGTCGATGTCATCAGGGAAATGATGGCGTGCAAAGTTTCCCTTGAATAGCTCACGCTGTGCCTCCTTGGGCTTCTACTATTTGCTCCTTGCTAAATCAGGCGGAAAAACAGTTTTTTCTGTGTGCAGTATTTTTTCCTATGCTCCATCGCTGCCGCCCGCCTCCGCCTCAATGACATCTATGGAACCAAAGTCCTTGCGCTCAGAGAGACAGATAACGAAAACTTGTGGCAAATGCTATCTCAACTTTTGGTTCTATGGCGTCAGCGTGTGATGCTTAGGACGACATCCCCCAAAAACAACAAAAAAGAAGAAAAAACACACACACCAATGACATCGAAAAACGACAAAGACTTTAGCTTTACGAGACTCCAACGACCGACGACGACGACGACGAGGACGACGATGATGATGATGATGATGACTTTACTCATGGAGCTTCCCAAAGATATCAAATCGTCGAAGTTTTCCCGAAAGGAAACATTAAGTTTTAGGGGACGTTCTAAGTTTTTTTTTTTCTCTTTGATTTTTTTTTTTCTGTTTGCATTTTTCAGCCCGTGGCGATAACAAGGTGATTTCCATGCAACGGATTCGTCTGACGACTGACGACACAGCCAAAACATTGACGAAAAGAACTTCTACTACGAAACGACATCAGAAATAATAAAAAAAAAACCTTAGATTCGATTCACTTTGATTTTGATTTTGGTCTCGAAAATTGGATAATTGGATTGAAAGAAATTCTTTAATTCAGTTTTATCTTTTCTTTCTTTTTTTGGAGGATTTTTTTCTTTTTTTGTTGTTGTCGGTTTGTGTTGGTCTTCTTTCAAACTTTGATCAAAGGCGACAAACTTAAATGGGAATCACTTCAATTTATAATTTAAAATTGTAATTTCGTTTTTTTTTGTGGTTTTGTGGTTTTATGGGGACTCTACACTCTACTAGACTGTGATTTGTGACTGTGATTTGTGACTTTGAGTGTTTATTGACTGTGGGATTTTTGAAGTGCATTTCTATATTTTCTTGTACACCAAGTTTTTTTCTTTTTGGCTAATTTTGATTCAGACATTTGATTTTTTTAGAAAACTGAATTGGTTATGTTTTATAAGGGGGCATAAGTGCCCTTAGACATTTTTAAAGAGTTGAATTAACAACGAACTGCATTTCTTCACAAACTTAAACATAGAGTCGAAAAAAAGAAGTAAGGGAGATGAGTCTAATTGAGATTTTTGTATTAAGTATCTTTGCCCCTGGTTATTTAAAAGTTGTTGCGCCACTGAGTTTCATACAAGACAATTGATGTTTTTCGGACCTTCGTTTCCCCATTGACTATAACAATATGTCCGGCTACGTTTTTGAAGGACGATGGACGAATGATTCACTCTACCAATAGAGAACACCAAACAGTGATTTTTTGAGGCTTTAGCGTGGACTCAACAATGGCTTGTCGATCTTTATCACTCCAAATACGACAATTTTGCTTATTTACGTACCCATTCAACCAAAAACTTGCTTCATCGCTGAACAAAATTTTCTTGTTAAAATCGGGATCGGTGGCCATCTCCTTTTGGGTTCATTCATAGAACGTGCGACGCACTTGATGGATGTAACGGCGACTCAACAATGACTTGTGGATTATGATCACTCCAAATACTTTGATTATTATCTGAACAAATTTTGTTTTAAATCGGGATCGGTGGCCATCTTGTTTTGGGCCCAAACACCGAACTTGTGACGCGATTGATGGTCGTTGGGCTTGAACTTTTCTTGAGTTGGACTTTGAAAAATCTTTCATAAAGTGGATGGGCACTGATGCAATTGTTGCTCACAGTGGCGGATGGACTCATTCGGGTCTTCTTTGATACTTTGTCCCACAGAAGGGTCTTCAGTGAGCACTGTATATTGTCTCTGCGCATTATACCCTCTAGAGTAAACGTGATGCAATTAAATCGTTTCATGGTTGTTCGACTTAATTATTTTATACTAGGAGATTATGTTGAACGAAAATTGAACCGAACCATTATTTTGGTAGTAAATTTGCACCATTTTCAAAATTTGTTCAGGAGTAACTCTATTCATGATGAAATGTCTCACCAAAATGAGCATTTATCAAGTGACAGCTGTCAAATAGACCCCGAAAAAATTATTGCCAGTAGTAGTATACATTCTCCGTTAAAAAAAATCTGTGCGGACTTTTATAAATTCTCTTGTAGGAAATTTAATATTAAAGACTTCCATGACCCTTATTATACAGAAAATATACCGTCAAAAGGTTTTACATAAATGCATACATGTAAGCATGAATTTTATAAAATTGTTTTTCAAACTCTCATTTAAATCATTCAAAAATTTCCCCCAATTTATGATGTTAATGATATCCCATATCAAATCAGAAAAAAAAATTCCCCCACTCATAGTAGTCGACAATCGATAAAACACAATTGGGACTCATCATAATTTGGCATAAACGAAACTCTGCAATGCATCAATTTGATACACCAACGATTACTATAACTACGAGTATGTATACATACATTTATCTGTGTGCTATCATTACGTTTGTATCATTAGGCATTCTATTCACAATCCTTTTTTTTGTTGGATTTGTTTTGAAATCAGACAAACAAGGAAACAAGGATCAAAATAGCCACCACACACAGACCACCACACTCCTCCTCACCACAATCCTTCTGAATACACAAAATAATTGAAAGTAATTTCCCGCCATTTATCCAATTATCACCGCACGTGATTAGACCAGGATCATAGGACTTTCTATAGGATCTAATTTCAAGCCATATCCATGGAACAATAAAGAGCCCACTCGAACAATATACACAAAAAGAAACATAGGTATCTCGTTTAGACCAAAATCACAGCAGGTGCTAGGACAGGATCCGGAGAGAGATAAAGAGAGAGAGAGACGAAGGATGAGCGATATAAAATGTTAATTTAATTGATTCCCTGTTGAGGGCGGCCGATGCCTGAGGGATGAACACAAAAGTGATGACACGATGACAACGCAAACGGACGACTGATAACTGATGGCTGACTGACATTTATCCTCAGTTCCGTTCCCCTCTGACAGAACGTCCTCATATCCAAATTCGACTCAAAGGCCCATTTTTGAAAGGGAGGAAGAAGACAGAGGGTAGTAATAAAATAAAGCATTTTCCTAGCCTAGCATCACAAAAAACAGCCAACATATTGAGTGGGCCTATATAACTTAACTTTTGAGGCACACGCCGCCGCCGATATAGAGACACGCCGGTTTGACGTAGATCCGCTTTACAGAGTGAATTTCACAAGCAAAACAATTCAACGCAAAATCACCCTGAACAAGGATTCGTTTTGGTGAAATTCTCCTTCACCCAACAAGCCGACTAAGCCAATAGTAATTTGCATAAATAAACCGTTTACCTGGAGCCGCATATTTTCCACACTTACAAACAACTCACTTATTTCTATGCACGACTACGACGACGACGATGATGATGATGATGATGGTTTGTGTGTTTTACAGGAGAGACCCAGGTCCTATAGGTCCCTGCCATGCCGCCAGTTCCCAATTGAAGCTTCTTTTACTCCACATTGCTCCATCACACATGCCACACATTCGACTCAGAGTCAGAGTCAAGTCATTCTCGTTTAGACCATAAGATCTTTCATCAAAAACATCGAGTGCTACAAATGGGCTTTTGGTGTTTCACTTAACCTGCAATTTCTATTGTATGTACGAGTACGACGAGTTTATATCTAGAATTTGACTATAAGAGAGAGACTTGATGGATAGAATGTTATAAGGCTCACAGCAGGAAATGGCTCCTCTTCCATATTGTTAAGGGGTAATGTTGGTAAAGGTGTGTTGGTGTGATGTTGGATGTAATGTAGATGTAATTGCATGTTGAAGGATGTTTTCAACGGCTGCTTTTTAGGCGGAGAATAAATTTATTGTTTAAGCCTTTTTGTTTTTGTGGCTTTAATAGTTAGGAGGTATTTGGTTGCATTTAAAGGGTGTGTTTTTTTAGACGTGTGGTTTTCACTCTGACAATACTTTTTAGGGAGTTGGTCTTTTTGATAGTTTTTACTTCATTTATGCTCAGTTTGGTTTGCCATTTCATAATAAATAGAATAACTCATGAGCTTTTGCTGTGGGACAGAGTATCGAAGAAGACCCGAATGAGTCCAACCGACATTACGCGCAACAATTGGAGCTGTGTCCATCCACTTTATGGAAGATTTTAGGGAAGGTTCTTGGTTTGTGGGCATACAAAATTTAACTCCAGCTAGAATTGAAGCCAAACGACCATCAAGTGTGTCGGACGCTCGGTGAATGTTCCCAAAACGAAATGGGCACCGATCCCGTATTTCCGAAGAAAATTTTGATCAGCGATGAAGCTCATTTTTGGTTAGATGGGTATGTTAATAAACAAAATTGTCGAAATTGGAGTGATTATAATCCACAGCCATTGTTGAGACGTCAAAAAGTCACTTTTTGGTATACCATATTTCTGAAAAATGAAGCAGTTAATGGGGATAAGGCCATGATTAATGACTTCTTCGTGCCTGAATTGGAGAATGTTGATGTGGACGACCTTTGGTTCCAACGCTACGATTTAACACCTCCGGATTGGTCTATCTGGACTATTGTGAAGTTATGTGAAGTCACTTTTCTACGTAGTGAAGATAGAGACATTGACGCCTTGGAAGAGAATATTCGGCATTTTATTGCTGTTCTCGGCTTGGCAAATCCTTATTTTTATAATAAAGCTAAATTCTTGTCGATAACATTATATTATATGTGTTTTATTCCTTCTTGAAAATCACATGTCTAAAAAAACACCCTTTAATTATAAAGGTATGGTATATTTCGAAATACATTTGTAACGAAGAGGTTTTTTCTTAAATTTTAGAAGGAATGTTTGTGAATTCCTGGAAGGTTCTGTACCTGGCGTTAGTGATACATAGTACCTACTTAGAATCTTAAGCTTATATTAGGAGCCCCTTAGAGTGTCAAAGCTCCTTCTCATTGTGTTTAAATACCGTAAATTATGAATAGTTTTTTAAATGTTTGTCTGTTTTAAAATGGTCAGCACCAGGGAACAAAATTAAAATACCACTAAAAATAAAAATTTGAGCGTTAGGTAACATATTTGACACTAAATGAAAAAGATCACCAAGTACCTACTCCTTTACATTAAGTTGACGAAATTGTAAAAAAATATTGTAAAGTTTAGATGAAGATGCTTTCAACAAAATGTTTAAACTATTGAAAAGTCTCCGTCACCATCTCCATCCTTCATTCTTCCCTAAAACGCTAAATTTTTTAAGTGCATATACGTTTTTGAATAAAACCGGACTACCTTTCGATCTTAGAAGAATTGGTACTCTTTTGGATTCACCTTCTTGGATTGACATGCAAATTATGTTAACTCTTTTTTTGAAAACATCAAATACAAAGTTAACCAAATTTATCAGTGCGTTAAACCGTTTTCAAAGAAAATATAATCAACTCTCTCTCTAAATAAAAAATATATATATTTTTCTAACCCTTTGTAAGCATCAAATTTTGTTTTTGCATATTTTATAAATATAATTTCGATATTGAGTGTCTTTGAAAACATTTACAAAATACAAAAAAAAAATGAACATCGGTTTTTCGTCAAAGAAAATAAAACACAACAAATTGCTATTGCTTGAATCGAAAAACCACTAAACTGATTTAAAAAAAAAAAAAAAATGAATAAAACTAAAAACACATGTAACATTATTTTTTTTTTATATATAAATTTGAAAAATAAAGCACTCATGTGCATATTCCTGTGCGAGTTCAAATAATTCAAAGTATGTTTTATGAAGTGTGATGAGGTAAGCGAACGAAGCCGGAGGAGATGGAAATTCAATATTAATATTATCCAACGTTTCTCTATCGCTCTCTCTTTTTTTCTGGGAAAAGAAGATTTTTCCCAAAAAACTTTCAAAAAGCCCCCCTTACACGATATGATGGTTATAATTTGAGAAATGAAAATGTTCCCGGAATAACACATCATTCTTGTATCTTCTCTCCCCATATTTATCTGTAGTTCCTTCTTCTTTTATTTTTGGAAAAATAGACATCGTTTCATATTTACCATCTGGAAGATTCATAACCATGAGTATAGACTTCGTAAATATATGTATGTTGGGAGAAAATAGCAAAAAGAACATTACAAAATCCCGAAAAACGAAAAAAGAAAAAAAAAATACAAATATGGGAACTAAAACCGACCCCATGCACACTGCGAACATCAATCCTTCAAATCCTGCCAAAGGGATAACAACAAACATGCGCTCGACTCGACTACATACTCGTAGATGAACGAGGAACATTTTTGCTGATTTCGACAGGATAAAGATATTCTTTGTCTAGAGTTTTTGGTTGTTGTGTTATTTTATTTTTTTTTTACTTTTTATTTGTGGTAAATGAGGAAGAGGATACGTATGTGTATCATGTCGAAAATGGAAAAAGGATAACACATAAAAGTTGTTCTTAAGATAATGTTTTTTTTTTCTCATTCTCGAAAACAGAATTTCATATTTTTTCTGATAAACTTAACATAACATAAACTCTCACCAAAACATACACGATTTTAATTTTGTTTTCTAAATACAACTTTCGGATAAAAAATTATTCTAATCAATAAATTTGAAAAGGAGTAAGATTGTATAAAATTCTTAATGTTTAATCAAAATCTTCTTAGTTATTTTTGAGAACCCAAAGGAGAGGGAAAGTCTATAATCAATTATGTAGACAATGCTTCAAATTTTAATGCTTTTCCATCCCTTTTCTCGAATAAGTATTCAAGGATAAAACAATGTAAGTGTCATCACGAATTAATAACGAATTTTTCCCTCAGCATAATCCTTTTTTTTTTTAAGTTTTCAATTGAAAAATCCTAATACATATTTTTATAAGACTCTCATTCCATCAATTCCCCAATCAATTTCTGGATAATTTCCTTTTTTTTTCACCAAATCCGAGTTGAGCATGAGAAGTGATCGAAATTTCTTCAGTTCCAATCCATTACAATAAATCCTCACATCCATTAGATAAAATCCATCCTATAATAAACGATTGCACCATACAGGATTATCCTCGGTTCTTGAATGTGCACACACAGTTTTCCTTTACTCCCCCGAAGAAAACTTAGCATTTTAAGTGTCTGGTCCTTAGCGCAATGTGCAAGGAACAATCTTAAAGGACAAAAAATTGAGGGAGACAAAAAAAAAAAAAACACAACACAAACTTAAGTCATAAAATGTATCCTGACTGAAAAGCTGTAGGAGTGGGGTTTCCCATTCTGTGAGTTTGAAGAAATAAAATACCAACAACTAGAGGTCTCATATTATACAGTTTGTAGTTCCTCAAGTCCCAATGGCGGACGGGATATACGCGGAAACCTTCGAGTTTGGCAGTCTGCGGCGCGGAGGTGGTCGTGGGATCCTGGCGCTTTTCTCCTAATGTTATTAAATAAATCGAAAATGACATCCAGAAAATCCTTTTTAAATTCTTATTTCACATCCTTTTTCGTTTTTTCTTTTCTTTGTAATTTCCCAATGTTGCGTTGGTGTTGGGAGGGTGTTGCTGCTGCTGCTGCTGTTGTTAAGTTTGATAAGTGGCAAAGCGTCATCGTCTGCAGCGAAGAAAACTAAAGCAGGAATATAGTTTTTCTTTTGGTCCTTTTTTTTCCCTCAATTTTCCGGCGTCCATATTAGCGAAATGTTATTAAATTGAGCTGTGTGCAAAAGGGAGGTACAAAGTTCACCCTAACTCTGACTGATTGACTATGAAGGATTATTTGGCAATTTTGCATCGGGAAAGAGTTTCTTTTTTTTTCCTGTTTTTGACTCGTAGGAGGAAAACTTTCAAAGACGGGAAAAACTTTGTTCTCCCAAGATCTCAAGATATAAGAATATGGGATTTTTATGAGAATTTTTGGCACATATAAACTTTTTTTCGAAAAGGGGAGATTTTCGTGCATTTATATGTACGAAAGTTCAGCCTTTTATTCCAGATGGGATCTTATATTGTGGTGATTACTTTTGTTTTGTTCAGGAGTTAAGGAGCGAATTCCAAACGTGAACGTGAGCGCTTGAAAATGATTCGTTTCTGTTTTTTTTTCCTTCGTTTGTTTGCAATGAGTTTAATTCAATGATCGACAAACGTCATTCAAAACTTCCAAGTTTAACTTCAAAAAAAGGGGGCTTGTTTATGGTATTTGGAGTTATAGTTCAATTTCAACTTTTTTTTATGTGTATTACGACATTTTAAATCATTTCATTTTAAAACATGGGTCTTGAAAGGAAATTGAGTTTTTTGATACCTCAAATAATTTTAATAACACTTTTTGATTTTTTAGTGTATATATTTAAAATGATTTTGTTTTGGATTGGATTTTGTTTATACTTATATCGAGAAATCTTCAAGAAATATTATAAAAGTAAAAAAAAAAAAAAATTGCGTATACGCCTGAGTGCACCATAATAAATTTTAGTGTAAGTTCACAAACGTCAAATTTTGCTGCAGTGATTCGGCATCACTGCGTTTTTGCTAATGCAGCTGTTGCTGATGCGATGCCGACTAATCACGCTGTCGTAGTGATGCTTTTTTGTTTAGTTTTTGCGCATCAGTTTATGCAAATTTGCAATAGTGAACAGTTGACGAGAAAAATGATGCTAGAATCTGCGTTTGTGAACGTTTGACTTTGAACATTTGGGCATCATTACTGCAGCGATGCGTTTGTGAACTTACACATAATCTATTTTGACAAAAATTCAAGAATTCGAAATACATAGTAAATATTTTTTTTTTTTGAGTAAAATTGTAATTTTTAAATTTCATTAAATTTTAGTTTCCTAAAATCAATCTTGAGGAAATGAATTTTTTAACTCAAAAGTCTGTTTACTTATAAATAATAGCTCTGTGTCAAATTTTATCCAGATCCGCCGTTCTGGTGTCATGGAGCAACAAACATCCATACATACATACCCAAGTGGCACAGCTAGTAGCAATTGAATCACAGCGACTCTCTTGTGACTGATGGAATGTAACAAAATGAGTCACGGTGACTGGTTTGTTACCAAAAAAGCGAGAAAATCCTCCAGTTTCGTTACTAAATTTTTGTTGCAAAGTAGTAACAATATTGTAACACTGTTAGTAAAAGTTACTAATTTGTTGTTACTTAATTGAAACAAAAATTCAAAGGTTGATTATTTTATCGTCACAAAAAGAATAACAAAAATTATAATGGAAACTTTTTCAGTGTTCTCTTTACATATGTTCAAATTAATTAAGTTATCACCACTGTGAGTGATTATTTGGGTTTAAATGATTACTTTATTTTCAAAACGCTAGCAGCTATATCACAATATATCGCTATCTTAACCCACCCCCCTCCCCCCTTAAAAGTCAAGCATTTGAAAATAACTCAAAATTATTCAAATATTATTACTTTTTTGTTACTAGAAATCTGGGTTCAAACTTAAGATTAAATTGTTTGATGAATGAAGGTAACAAAATAGTTTCAATTCAGTAACATAAGATAAATATAAAAATTAATAACAATGAAACTGTGAAATGGGAGAATTTGTGACTGTTTTGCTATACTAATTTGTTACCTTGTTATATGTATGAAATGTCAAAAATAGAAGTAACAAAGTAGTTGAGTAGTATAGTAAATGTTAAAATCAGTAACAGTGACACTAAGAATCTTACTTCTTTGTTATATAAAATTTTTTAGAAGGAAAACATTTGTGTTTAAACCTATATGTTACTAATATTTGACCATAATAGTCTTTAAGAATAATAATGTTACCTTTATGTTACCTTTTAAGTAAGATTTAAGTCACAAAACTCAAATCTGTGTCACTCGGTCGCATAGGAATTTTCACATTTTAAATATTTGTAGGATTAATTCGTTGGAGTATACATTTTAATGTTTTTAGTATAATAAACCTTTTAATGGTATTTTTTTTTGTATATTTTATAATATATATATTTATTTTTTTTACAAAAGAAGATCATAGGTTCAAGGCGATAATTAAGTTTAGAAGAATTCTAACCAACGTCAATTCGAAAAAATGTTACTGTCCTGAATTTTCAAAAACTATTTTTTATTTTAATTAAATCAGTGTATTATTTCCTGACCCACATACAAGACTGCACTTCGAAAAATACCTTAACCTCTTTAACTGGGATGTATTTAAAGTAACATAAAATTTGCTGTATTTACATTCCTTTTTTGCCATTATTTCATTATTTAATATTTAAATGAAATATCATCTACCGCACCTTATCTTTGACGGGTCAAGTACTTTTTTCTTCACAGCTCAATTCACCCCACATTTAAATAATTCCAATCCTTCCTCCTCCAGCTCCGGCCGGAGCACAAGCTATCCTTTAAACGTTGTTAGGTTATTTTTTCTTTGTTTTCATAAAAAATAGAAAAGAAAAATAAAACCTGCAAGTGTAATAGCGCAACAGAAAGAAGCCAAAAAAAGCAAAAAAAAAAAAAAGAAGAAATAATCAAACCAAAATGAAAACGGAAACACGAGTGGAAAGATAGGAGCAAAGAATGATTTAATTCGTATAAAAGCCTAAAACGAAACGAAAATACGATCCAAAGGAACAAGAGAGATATATGTGGCCGGGATATATTTTTGAAGCAATGCACTGTACGTTTCCTGAGTCCAGAGTCCTGCGAATCCTCAGTCCTGAGTCCTGACCAAAGAGCGAAGAACTACAAAAAATCATGTAAACCAGCAATAATTTCACTTTGTCCAGGTCAGCTAAATTTTAACGGTTTCCATATACATACAAAAGGGGTTTGTATATGTAAGGCGTTCCTATAGTGGAAGAGCAATATAACATACTATACGAGTATAAGGCCAAAGCTATAAACCGAGTATTATGGGCGATCTCCAAAGGAGCTCTATATCCCTTTCTCCTGGACTGCGAGCAGCGAGCGAGTGGCCTGTCGTCCTGTGTTAAATTTAGCCGGGTTGAAGCTCGAAGCTCTTCATGTGCACTAAAAAAGTGCTAAGGATTCAACCAAGGACGAAAGTGTGCACGTCCGCACTACCCGTACCCAGTCCACCACCACCATCTTCTTCACTTCATGCCGAAAACCGGACCCGTACCCGTACCCGTACCCGGACTGATGATAGCCGAGGCAGCATTTCATTGTCCGTTAGGTGGAAGAACATTTTAAATAAACGACCGACAGCGACGTACGAGATCTTTGATAGAAGGATTTTGGTTTTGTTCACCGGATGTTGGTGTTATGTAGTTTTTTTTTGATTTTTTCGAGGGTTTTTGAAACACTATACGATTATCATCTTTTGAAATGTGAATAAGTGGGCGGGGACGGGAAAAGACTTGTATATTTTAGTTTATTGCAAAAATGCAAAGAAGATGTTCTCAGTGAGGGGGAAAGGGAGGGGGAAAATGAGTATTTATTTGGTATAAATTTTATGCAAATTTTTGCCGAAAAGGGCGTTTGATATGTTAAGTATCAGAGGAAGGTGCATATGTATTGAGTGATGTTGTATTGTATACCATCACATGAAAAGTGGGTTGCTATTTCGGATGAAACATTTATAGCGGTACTTTATATGTACGGTATGTTTATCTAGATTTTGATTTTGGTGATGAAAGGTTTCAACAATGAGGTACCTTAAGGCCCATGTTAGACTAGATTTATTGGTGGGCAACGAAACATTATGGTTGGGCTTGAATCTTTGAAGGGAATAAAATGTGTATAAAAATATATGTTTCAGGATTTACCGAAATTTTTTAGG
The DNA here is from genome assembly GCA_905146935.1 of Scaeva pyrastri. Taxonomy (NCBI): domain Eukaryota; kingdom Metazoa; phylum Arthropoda; class Insecta; order Diptera; family Syrphidae; genus Scaeva; species Scaeva pyrastri. Next base: position 7,798,529 of record LR989929.1, on the reverse strand, counting down.
ACCTTTTTTTAACGCCCATAGATTTGAAAATTAAATAAAAAGTTGAAGCCAAAATATAGATAATGGAGAATTATTTAAGTGTTGTCAAATGGAATGCTTTATATTAGAAATTTTTTTTTTATAAGGTAAAAGCAGTTTGTCATACTTAAGGGTGTTTTTAGACGTGTGGTTTTTAAGAAGAAATAAAACTCATACAAATTGAACAACCCTGGAGGCCACGCCACAGTCCTACGACGTGATTCACTCACCTAGGGTTTTCTTTAATAAATTGATTGGTTCGTTGGCTGTATGACATGTAGCGCCCTCTTGTTGGAACCACAGGTCAACATCCTCCAATCCAGGCACGAAAAAGTAATTGATCATGGATCTATAGCTTTCTCCATTTACAATCACATTATGGGAGGCTTCATTTTTGAACAAATATGGACCAATTTGCAAACTTTTTTTAAAAATTTGTCTATTTATTATGAAATGGCAAACCAAACTAAGTATAAATAAAGTGACAACTGTGACATGGACCAATTAGGTAAAAAGTATTGCCAGATTGAAAACCACACTAGAAAAAACACCCTTTATGCATAAAGCCCTAAAAACGATTCAAAATTTTAAATATAAAATTGTATATCATTATCCTTTGTATTTATTTTAAGGACCTCATCGCACTTAAACCAACAAATCCATGAAACATGTAACCAAGACATTTTATTAATTATACAAAACTGGGAGTTGCATTATTAAAAAAAAATACATTTTTGAATATGAATGTAATTTTTCTAACATTATTTAACATTATTAAACAGTTTGCGTGCTGTAAGCCATAACTCATGTTTGTCCTTTTTTTTTGTTTATTTTGAATTCTGTATTTTGTATTTTGTATTTTTTGTATTCATTTTGTTTTTGCAATGCAATTACTTTATTCTCACAACTTGTTGGATAGTGTGGTTAGCAGAGGAACCCACAATTTCCCAACTTTCAACTCTTTTAGAAGTTCCCATCTAAAGCAAGTTAAAAAAAAAAAAAAACGACATCTGCATTTGATATACCACAATAAAATTTCGCTCTCCATAGATTTTTTTTTTTAATTTTTTCTCTGGAGCACACAGAACCACGGTTCCATGAAAAGAAGGAAAGAATATTCACTCTTTTATTGAACAGCGTTGCCAGAAGAAAATTCTTTGGATAAATAAATTTGTTAATTAATACTTATTGAAAATGTTTCGTACTTAAAACCGCGTGATTTTTTTAACGAATATCTTGTCGGATTTTCAAAAACAAATGAGATTTTCAAAACTTGACGAATCGGAAATTGAAGAATTAATTTTGAGTTGACAAAACTTGTGAATATTTAAATAAATCCAAACCACAAATTCTGTCTTATTGCGTTTAAAGTTATTTCACATTTTGGAATGCTTCATTATGTATCCTTGGCCAATTTAATAAATTTTTTTCTATTCTCTCTTGGCAACACTATTTGATGCCACAGAGGACCAACACCGAAACCAAACACAAGGAAAACTCCCAGTTCAAAAATACAACAAAAAAGAACAGAAAAAAGGAAAATCTAAAAATACTGCTGATATTGTTGGAAAAAAAAGTGCACACATACTCGTATTTACAAGATACACCATAGAATGCGGTAGATACTTTGCTGCAAGCACTTGACGTTAATTATCCTTGTTAAGTGTAAAGCTCATAATGTGACACACTTATATTCGTATAGTTGTAGTCGTATATCCTTTTTAGCCAATATTTACTGTAGGGAAATGAAAATAACCCACATACTAGTACCTTAACCTTAGCTATACTCTGCGGGCGAAAGAAACGAATGTTGTTGCAATACGCGAATGGTTAAATTAAAAAGCTCCCGAGTGCACTTTATGGTGGGCGGGCGGTGCGATGACGACCCTGGAGTCCTTATTTTAATTTCAAAAATTCTTTTGAGATTCAAACTTACCCCAAACTGTTGTTACTGGATATAACATTAATATGGGTTTTATTGGAAGTGATGTATGCTGTTTCTGTTTCATAGAAACATTTTATTTGATATTTATATTTTTATTCTAAGAATCTTATTCATATGAAGATGTTTTTGATAGGTTAATTAGGTTGGCAATTAAATATTTAAAAAAGAAAATAATTCATTAATTTAATTTTCAGAAAATTTGAAGTTAAACATTTTTGAGGTCTTACAATGGTTATGCATATTTTTTGAAAAAGTACCGACTCTCATTTTAATTTCATTTGATGACCAAAATTCAAGAAAGTGAATTCAAAGTCATCTTATTTTTTTCTTCAAAATTTTATAACTTAAATAAAATTCTTCGAAAAAATCTTTTCTTCTGAATATTTGGATGGTTGTCAAAAATACTCATGTCAGAACTAACTAACTAACTAACTAAGTCCGAATGAAGTGACTACAAAACACGATGGAAGACCGCAATAACTTAGACAGAGACCCTTTATACATAAATCGGGAATGGGATAATGTCTTTTTAAAAATCATTAAAACCGTTTTTGAGATAGAACTTTTTTCTTAATGGTTTCGAAATGATATTTTAAATCCTAAAAATAAAGTTTGTCAAAAAAAAAAAACAAAAATATGATGGTTACTATATTTTTAAAATATTTAATTTGGAAATCCTTAAAAGAAAAGCTCAAAAAATTATTTGAACTGTAGAAAAATCCCTTAATTTTTTTTTCTCTGTTATTCAAATTGCTTTATTTGGCACAATTCTGAGTGTGATATTGATATATTATCAAAGTAAGCTAAAACATACATTAAATTCGTGTAATTGAATCAAAAGATTACTATCTAAAAGTCCCGACATGTCACAAGACGAGATATGTCTCGGTTTCGTCTCCTAAGAACCACCAGGAGCAAAAATATCAAAACACTCACCTTCAATCAAACCTCATAACCGACTAAATCCTAACTGTTTACAAAACCAAATAAAAACTCTAATCTGTAGTATACAAATGCCGGTCCACGTGTTTCGGAATCATTCAAACTACCATAGTAACATAATCAAGGATCTGCGCAATGACACTTCCCTCCTATTATAATACTCACAATCTTTCGGAGTTCCATTCATTTCCCCAACTTGCCTTCGACTTTTATGCACAAAACCGAAGGATTGCCAAAGGATTTTCCCATTGTCGAATTTCAAAAATACTGGGTTTTCGGAATCAAACTACGAGAAACTGTGGTCCGAATAATAAATCCTTACAATATCCTTTTGTACACTTCAGTCATACGTTGGATTTACATCGTACCGCAACACCCAAAAGGAGGACTTGAGTGTTAGAAAATTTCACAAAAAAAAAAAAATACAAATAAAAATCAAAAACGTATACCCAAATCCCTAGGGAAGAAAACGCCGGAGTGCAAACAAGAGTGCATCCACAGCAATTTCATTAAAAAATCAGTTCTTCTATTTTTTTGCTCTGAATTTTGACAGATGGAAAAAGTCCTCGCCGTCACCTGGGTCGCCGGGATATTCGGATATCGATATCATCCTAAACGTTAGACACGGTAAAATGTGAACGGATAAGTGGATTAAGAAAAAAGAATAAAAAAACCTGTGAGGACATTCAAATGTCCTTTCAGTCGTCTAGTGTACAGTGAATTATTAATATCCTCCCGCCACACCACTTTTTTCGAAAAACGGGTCACCAATCCAATAAAGTAGATGTAGTCCCCAGTGCAACTCACACTCACACCAATAGCAAAATAAAAAAAAAAAATAAGAAAATGTAGGAGATAAACCCAGAGAGGAAATCGAAGTCGAGTAACATCTGCTTCCGTGTTAATCCTTGATCAATAGTTAGATATAGGGCTTTCCAAATAGAAAGCAAAAACGAAATAAAAAAAAAAGAATACAAAAATTGGAAATAGTGCAGAGTACTGTTCTCCTGTGTCCTTGTCCCGTTTTGCATGATTTGACAACACACCTGGCATTTCTCTTTCACCTCCATCACCCGACATCATCAGCATCACCCATTATCTATACGAGGACGACCAAGACTACAACGAGGACGCTACTGACCGACCGCCATCACTCGTCATCGTCAAATGCAATACGATGAATGAATCTGCCTTTGCATTTCACCCATCATCATCGACATAGACACCGATACCGACATCGACATCGACATCGACCACCGGGATCGGGATAGGGATCAGGATCAGGACTCAGCAGGTTGCTCCTGTGTCCTAGCCTGGCCTGGCCTGGTTAGTCCTGCTGCCATAGCCGTCAGTCATTTGAGGAGCAGCAGGTCCTGCTAGTGCAAAACCACCCAATATGCATCAAAGGACGACACCTGGTCTGCTCACATGCACTGCAATTGTACTCCTTTGTAGTTCCGGTAAGTTTTTCGTTTGATTTTGTTCCTTTTTTCGTGTTTTTTTTTTGATGTGCAGTTCGAGTGAATCCTGATTTTAATTGAAAAGGAGAAGATTGCTGCTGCCCGATATGGAGATGGGTTATAGTTTACAGTGCAACTTGGAAATTGTGAGATTGATGTTCCAACAGAAATGTGGGAGCTTGTTTCATGGAGTGCACATCCGTACTATCCAATTACTATCTATTTGACCCTTAAAGAACATCTTCTATAAGAACTTTGTATTTGTGTACACATACGAGTACATATACATAAGTATGTAGTTGCATAAGGTCACATATGGAAAATAAACCTTTTGTAGGTCGGTTTCTGTTCTGTTGGTTTTGGATATGTAGCTTCATTGAATTTTATCATGTGGGAGAAAAAAAAACCTCGGTCAAAAGTTAGATATGGCCTGATATCGAATTTGTATTTCAAAGAATTAGTTGAACTTCCAACTTCTGAAGCGGTACATCGGTGGTCCGTAAAAAAAAATGATACAAAAGTCAAGGTCTTGCATTCAAGCGAGTTTTTGTACTCGTACTACTATTTTACTATTACTATATATTGATTTGTGGAATTTGGACCTGTTGGCTGTTGGACTTTCTGAAATGATATCAAATGTTTCAGTTTCGATTCAAATGATATAACAACCAATTAAGAACATGTCGATCAATTCGTCGACGTTACAAAAACTACGTCTAAGCAAATGAATAGGGTCTAAAAAAATTTTACGATTCCTAAAATAAGTCAAAAATGTATACCGAAATACGAAAACTCTGTTTTTTAAATTATTTCGTCTTTCAAAAAAATTCTAGAACAGAAAAGTTAAGGAAGGATTTTCTAATAATCTTTAAAAAGTTCAGTGTTAGTATTTTGTATTTTTCCGAAAAAGCTAAAATGTGGTAATATTCAGTCTTGAAATAGCTAACTGAGTATTTATTTGTTGATTGAAAAATTGGTTGAAAGTTCAAATTTGATTTACTACCAACCACAAAACTGACAGAATTTGGGCAAAATCGGTCAAGTTATTCTCAAGAAAAATTTTTTTAGTTACTGAAAAAGTAACAGACTATATTTTATCTCGTCTCTGTCTGGGTCTCGTCAAAATCAAATGTAAGTTTCATCTCCGTATCGACCATATCAGAAAGTCTCTAACTTGATGTCTCATCTTGTCTTGAGTATTGAAACATTTAAAATAGGAGTGTTACTATAATTAAGACATTTGACAGTTTATGCGTTCTAAGATTGATTTTTGACCAAATATGTAATTCTAATCCAGAGTAAAAAATGTTCTAAATTTGTAAAATTTTGGGTTTTGAGAAAAAATAAAAACATCTAATGTTTTAGAATTGAGACGATCCTCATTAAATTACATTTCGACAGTTAGTTATTAAAAAATTAGTAACGAAGACTGAAAATACAAATGAGACTGCCAAGAGTTTCGTCAAATGTTGAATCAAATTATGCAATTTAGTCTCAGTCTTGTCATCTCGTAGCTAGCACTAAGCGTAACAGTGCCTCTTAACTTAAAGGGTTTTCCAAGTGAAGTGAAATTGTTAAACTTTAACAGACGATAGTGGTAATAATTAACTAAATAGCATCATTCAAATTGACTACTATTTATTGAACCTTTTATGACAAATTATTGTACATAAAGAGTGTCTAATAAGACGTTTGGAAAATATTTCAGTCGGAGGATAATATTACACCGTGAGATTCCTTTCCCATGATAAATGATGATAAATGATTGTGATTGTTTCAACATCAAAATATTTTGAAGTAAGGGCAACCAAAATTCAGACGAAATGTAGACAACTTGGTCAACCTTTTGGCTCAAATTTAATGATTTGAATATTGACAATTGAGTATTAAGATGACGGTGGTAAATTTGACGGCATTTTCCGAACATGATGAGCCCATTTTTTTTTGAGTAAGATTCAGCTTAGTTATTCATTTTCTTAAGCATTTCTTAAAGTCGAAGAAAATTGGACCTTTTTTATGCATTCTAGTAAAGTAGCAACAGAATTGTCAGAGTCAAAAAGATGCATTCATCAATAGCTTTTCTTTGACAGGTTTTTACCAATTTTTGCAGTCCAACAATTTTTTTTGTTTAAGAAATTCTGTAACAGGATTTTAACAACAACAATATGCGTTTTCATATACATTTGTATTTTAAAATAAGTTAAAATTTTTTTCAGAAATAGTTTTGTTTGACAATCAAGTCCCATGGCTCTATGGTCTGTTCGTAGATCTTGTTAAGATTATGTATAAAGGACCTCGGCGAACTTTGTAAAACCCCAACAGGATGCCTGGCTGTTAGATTGGTCGATCGAATTCATTACTCTATAATAATGAATGACAGGCAACTTTATAACTTTTCTTAAAATAGGACAGACGACATCAAAATTTGACAACCAAGTGACAATCAAAAATATTTATAATTTTGCAGGTAGAACTAAATAAAAATGAAATTGTTTTTTTTTTACAGTTTTCTTCACAATTTTTTCTTATTCTCTCACTTTTAAAATCCCCCCTGGACTACGACAAATATTTCAAAACCAAAATCAGCCAAATCGGCCAAGTCGTTGTACCGACTTGAAATACACTTTATCTAAATTGCAAATCTCAACTATTGTATAATAATGATAACAAAATCGAAATTTTTGGCAACTAATTTTGCAATTTAGTTTTTTTTTTGTTAATTGTTACGTATACGCCCAAGTGCACCACATTGATTCATCTACGTTTCTAGATAGAATAAAACTAAAGCACAACTTTAAACAGCTATGCATTGAGTTTAAAATATCACAATTACTTACAATTTATGAAAAACTAGCTGTTGCCCGCGACTTTGTTCGCTTCAATTTCGGTTATTATGATCGCAATTAAGATTATACGTTTTTAAAAAGAGGCTGGGTGCGACCCACACTAATAACTTCCCACTATTCATAATTTGAAAACTTGGTGTTCCTTTCGATTTACTTTTGATGTTGATTGATAACAATTTATTAACAACAACATTTTTGTTAGAGCTTTTTGTAGTTTTTATTTTATGTAAAAAATGTCAATTGAAATTCGTCAGCATTTTAGTGTTTAGGTATTGACAAATAGAAAAAAAGTCCCTTCAATATTTGTCAAAAATGTACCATACGTCGACAGTGAGATTACAGCTAAAGAAAAGATAGAAAAAAAAACGTGGTAAGAAAAAGAGCGCGAGTTCCTATTTTTTTCTTTTTGTAAAATTTTCCATTTGATGTAGAAATAAAGAGGTTGAAATTTGCATATTAAAAATTCGTTCTAATTATTATTTTCGAACAGCGTAACAATATCTACATTTTCTATTTCGACGATACCTAAGCTTTCGATATTAAATCCTCAATGCTAGTCACTCTTTCCCCTAAATCGCGATCAATTTCAATTTTATTTTGCAGCATTTTTCACTGATGATTCGCTATTTATTGGTCGCAGCCTTCCTCAACAAATGGACTTTCCAACACAAAAAGAATTTTTCAATTCGAACTAGTAGTTCCTGCGATTAGCGCATTCAAACAAACAAACTCTTCAGGTTTATATATTAGTATAGATTTAATATGATGACGATGTGAATAAGGCATAATTTAATTAGTTATTTTTTACGGAAAACTAAAATTTATTGGAATTCTGCTGAAATTCATAAAATAGCTAATGCCAATTCAGTTTATATAACTCCATAAATTTTGAAATTTTACAATATTTTTGAATTCTCTTAAGGAGGACTTTGATAAAAATTAACAATTCGTATAGTTACTGAAAATTACATCAAAATCCATCTTAGTTTTTAGTTCTCGTAGGTTATTTAAAAATAAAAACAATATAAGAATATTTCTAAAATTGGTTGTGTTAAAGTTCCATTTGTATACCGCTTAAAGTTTATAAAGTAAAAATATTTATTTCAGCTAAACAAAGTAGATTTGCTCTTATCATTATTTTATCACCATAATTGTTTTTTTTTTTGTACTCAAATTATTTGACCAAAATACATAAATAATTTTTATTTGTTGGTGTTGGTGTTGTTGACAAAACAGAAGTCGTACATTCACCTTTTGACACCAATAACAATTCCTGACTGACAAAAGGCAGCACCCCAGACACAACAATCATAAATCATATACTCACACAAGGCTTATGATGCTAATGCGCTTAAGCCTAATAACAATTTCAAGCCCTCCCTCCATCCCTCTCTGCCTATTTTTTTTTTTCTGTGCTATGTTTTGGCCAAACATAATTCCTCATAAATGTCAACATTCGCACAAAAATGCCCAACAGAAAAGAACCATTTATGGCTTCCTTGTTCGGTTGGCATCCAAGCACAGGACATACTCGTAGAACGGAGTCCGTGTCGTGTCGTTCGTCCAGTCAATCTCTTGTTTGGCAGAAAGAGATTATGTCGTCTAACGTTATAACGTCTAAGCAAGGACCGAGTAAGGATATTCCACACCATAACGTCAAATCTAATGTAAATAATGAATAGGATTATGGGCATTACATAAAATAACATAACCTAGCAACTACATACATATATGAAGTCGAGTGTCTATCGTATACGAGAGCGGATATAGACCCTTTGCAATCGATAGCTGTTATATTTATAAGCTTTCGGTCTTTTGGGACCTCGGCTGGTGGTGTTGGTCGATGGCCAAGAGTCAAGGGTTTTCTATTTTTTTTCACATCACACACAAACACAGACTCGCTTTCGTAGCACAGGATCAAGGTGGATTAGTAGCAGGATGTTTCCGGCTAAAATAGAGATGAATGAATTATTGAGTATTGAAGTGACAAAGTACTGCGCCGGAAACAGTGTTTACAAATTGTTTGGTGTTTCAGTGATTTTGGCCTTAAATTAAATGTTTTTTCCAACTCAGAGTGTGAGTGTATGAGTGTGATTGTGATCTTTGGCCTTATCCGGCTGATTTCAATTGAAAGGTCCTTAATTTAGGAGATATACAAGAGTGTCTAGTCGGATTGCAATTGATTGAAAAATAATTCAAAAGGATTCACCTTTGACGGGGACATTGAACTCAATAAATTTGTTGAAAAAGGGAAATTCTTTTACAATTTATACAAAAATTAATTCCTTGAACTTTTATCTCATTACGCTAAAACATGTTCAGGCAAATCCTATTGCAGCTGTTTTTTACAGGAAGAATAAAATAGAAAAAAATCCTTATTTTGGAAATGAAAGCAGTCCAGTTTAGAGTTTTTTTTTGGATTTAATTTATTTCTTTTTTAAGGAAGAAGGAACTGCAAGTAAATTGAGAGGAAAAACTAATTTAATTATGAAAATAAAAACACAGTCTGAGCGAATTGCACTTGAAGGTATATAAAAAAAATGTTTACGATGGTTTTTCTTTGCCTTCGTCATTATGATGATAACTTTAATGAAATTCAGTTTTTGTTGTTTCATTTTCGGGAAAAGGTAAAACGTAGTAGTAGTTTACTTAGAATGGAAATATAAACTGGATAAAATAATAATATGTTTAGTTAACATTAACTTTGTTAGTTGAAACTTTTAATTTACTGATTTTAATTTGTATGTACTGAAGTACTTGTTGTTTTGGTTTAAAACTCGGAATTTGTATGCGAATAATGTGGGTTTATATTTTTTTTTAAACTAAAATAAACATCAACAAAAAAATTTCATTAAACGAATAACATTGACTTACATAAATGGAGGAGTCGAAATTCTACTTTAACTGTTTTGTCAAATGTTTACAAATGTAAAATAGTACGCAGTTATTTACATTGTAAAAACTTTCCTATATTATTTGCTAAGCTTTTCGACATTTAATTTTAGTTTAATGAAATGTGGCGCTAATTTAACAATTTGTCTAAATTAACGACAAGCTAGAAAAACAATCCATATTTTTCAAAATACGCCCTTGAAATATGAAGGTAGTGTTTTGAATTTGACATTTTGGCGGAAAAAGAAAAGCTATGAAACTTTAAGTTCCTCAAAGTTCCAAAAATTTAAATATTTAATACAAAAGTGCGGACAAAAGTATTGCCTATTTTTAGGAGAATAATTTTGCATTCCATTCCATTTTGTTTTATTTTTTTTATTTTGGAGATTTATTTAATTATATCCGCTTCCGTTGCTTTAGTTCTTTTAATTTTGTCTTCCTTTATTAAAAGTTTAAATTTCAAAGATTTGTAATCACAATAACTTGTATTTAGTTTTCAATAAATCACTTACCCCAATTTTTTAATGGAGATACCGACAAACATGGAAACAACATTTTTTTAAAAATTAAATCACTTGAAGAAATCAGAAACACTTTTAGCTCTTTTTTTATAGAAAACACTGAAAACCAGAGCTACACACTTTACTTCAAGCTACAGCTTTTCAAATTAAATGAACTTATCTTAAAAAAAAAAAACACAACCAGAAAACTAATTTCAAATTTGAATTTAACGACTTTTTTCAAATGCAACAAAGAACAGAAAAAAAACACACTACCAACACTGACGAATGCACCGCAAAAAGATTCACAAAAACCAACGGAACTCGTACTGCAAGAATGGCGAACCGAAATCGAATGAAATTTGAATTGGAGAAAAAGAATACATTCGGATCGAAAATGAACACTTTTTTATCGGAAAAACGATCAACACTTTTTTAATTATGATTATTTCATAAATTTATTACCGAATATTGATTATTTTATGCGAAACTAAATTTTGTACACTAATCGATCGCGGAGACAACCGTCGCGTTGAAACCGAATGGAGAATTGGAACTTACAAAGAGGAAATAGGAAACTAGATATAAGATAACTAACCAGCAAATTATTGAGATTTGGATTTGGGCACAAAAATATCCCAAGAGTTATGAATTATGCGTATGTATATGTGGATTTGCATGATGCAATTTCTTTTGCTGATGGGAGTTGGAATTGTATTTGTGAATTGTGATATTGGCACTGATTTGGATTTTAATTTGTGATCGGGGAATTTTCTTGAATGTGACAGGGTGACCAGAGTTTTAGAAGTTTTTTTCATTAAAAAAAATATTAATTAATAAAAAACTAAGAACTTTTGGGGAATATTAATGAATATGGAGAGAACTTCCAAATAATACCTAATTAAATTAGATTTTATGATTTTTTTGTCTTTTCGGCTGTATGCGTTTAAATGCAGGCAGATGCTAAATCTGAAATTTATTTTTAAAATCTCCATTTCTTGTGCCGATTAGATTTAATCTTTTCTTATTACTTTCCCCCTTCTCGGAAGACTTGATTTAATAGATGGAATGACATCTGTTTTCTTTTTTAATTATGGATACAAATCAGAATGACATTTCTTCACTATTATTTCCTTAAGAAAGCTCTATTCAAACTCTAAACGCATTTAGATTGTTATAGTTCTATGCAAAGTTTATAAACAGCATTTCAGGTTTGGATACATTAGCCGCGTTTCATCATGACTCGATACAAAAAAGGTGTAGGTATGTCAAAAGCGCTGTTTAAGTTATAATCTGTTACACATGAAACATGTCAAAGTTTTCTTTGCTTTCCAAGTTGCTGTTGAAGTAGCGGTATAAATCTATTTCTTGAAGTAGTGTTTTTGTTCTGAGTTGTCTAAACAGAGTATTGCCAGAAGCCAAATTTTTCATTCATGACTCGATTCCGAATCGTTTCTTATTCAAAAAATTGTTGTCAAGCTGAAAATAACAGAACTACTGAAGGGTGAATTCTGAATGAGAAGAATTTTTAAATCGAAAAATTAGAATTTTTTAATCAAGCATTCAAGTCTATCATAAAAAAATAAAATAAAATATCAAATGTAATTTTAAAAGTGTGTTTAACTAAAAAGAAAAATGATGATTTTATCTTCTTGTTGAATGTTATTAAAAGAAATAAATAAAACTAAATTTTACCACACATAAAATGTTACTTAAGTTATTTTATTGTTAAAAAGGTTTAATTCTATTTATTAAATTAAATATTTTGAAATGTGAGTTACTTTTGGTTCTTAGATCAATCATCAAGCTAAGGTGACAAAGTTAATCTTCTAGCATTTAGATCAATGGTAAAATTCAATATTAATAAAATATTAATTTTACATTGAAAAAAATAATAAAAGTTTATCTATTTATTTACTACCGCAAAAAATTTTTACGTCTCTAATACAAAGAAAACATCTTGAAAAATATAAAAAATGATCTAAAAAACATCATCTATATTTTTGTAAAACAAAAATAGACAATTAATTAAAAATAATGACATTATATCAATTTAATGCAACTATCTCAAGAACGTATTATTTGATTTTTTTGAAATATTTACAGACTTAAATAGATATTATTTTATTTTTGTGACAAAATTTAATGAATTCAGTTTATTTCATTTACTTAAATTATGTTGTTTCTTTAAATTTAGTTTTTAAATATTTTTTCTTTATTTGTTTCTATTTTTAATTTGAACCCTTTTTATCAGCTTGAACATGAAATCTTAAAAGAAATTAACTAGAAATGAGTTTTTTTTTCATACATGTTTCAATTTGCTGAAATTTTATTTTGGGACATGATGAATTTATAATTGGGACATGTAATTTGGAGTAAGGGGTTTAAAACTTTTGCAACACGTGTTACAATAATTGAAATATTTGGTTTTTAGCCTGGAAATTTCTTAAAATACTTAGAACCCAGTTTGGGACGAACACACATGTAAATTAGTCTTTTAAGATCTATACTGCTTTCCGCAACTTCATAAACTTTGAAAGCAATCTCTTTTAGACTGCTTGATTACTTCATATAATGTGTTTTGCCAAGTTGACAAGTGCCAAAAAGTAAATCATTAATCATTAATAAAACAAAGTCGTTTCCCGCTACTCAACGGATTTTGATGCGATTTTTTTTTAATACATGACATATCAACCAATTTTAGAGTAAGGCTGTTAGAACTCAATTGAGTAGACTATCGAGATTGCAGAGACTCGGTCCAAACATGCAGTCACGTCTTGGATCTTTTTTTATAGTCCTTTTTAACAATTTCATACATTTTGACAAGGACACTTAATTCGAACAATACACAAAATGTCATTATGTATTTTTAACTTTCTAAATGGAATCCAAGAAACTAACTAATTTTGTTATGACTAAGTAAAAACAACCAACAAAATCATCATCTTCCATTTAAAGTTTGACGAAAAAAAAGCAAAGTTACAAGTAAAATTAACTCAAATTAAAATAACAATGTCAACTTTCACTTCAAGGACAGAATTTTTATGACAGCTGACAGGTGAACGGCGTCGGCGTCGGCGTCGGCGGCGGTTGGTGATGGTGGTTCTTTGGTTTTATAAATTTACATACATAATAATTTAGTTAAGATTATTATTTTTGAATGATTCACGTTGCCTAAATTGCGTTTATGAAACATTGTGTTATATTTTGATTACAAGGCAGGATAAGGATTGCGTGCAAGTTGAAGTTTTGTAACAATCCAAGTGAATTAAATTGAATAAGAAATGAATGAAATAAAGTTTCTGTGTGTGGAATTTTGTACACTGATTTCTTTTTTTGTGTGTGTGTTTTTTTTTTTACGGATAGTGGGCAATAAATATTTCATAATAAAAAAAAAATAAATTAATTTAAGGTATACAATTAAATGGGCCATTAGGTAATTATTGTCAAAACATTTAATTTTATGTTCGGATGGTAATTTGGACAGAATGGGATTTCAATTTTTAATCAATCAAAAAGTAATATTGAAAATGTTTAATTGCCACTTACGATAATATGACATTAAGAAATTGATTCTATATTGGGTCGTTTAGTTTTTATTTGGTTACACATAAAACGATAAAAGAACTTGTTGCCAAAAATGTTCCTTTTTTATCATTATTAATAATACGTTAATTATTAAATTAAGAACAATCTTAGGAACTTTCTAAAGATTGCAAAAAATGAATGGAATATGAAAAAAAAATCCCACTTCTGATTTTATCATAAAACTCCGTTTACTCTCTTTTCTCTTGCAAAAAAAAAAAAAGAAAAGAAAAATCTTATCACATCTCGACCTAGTAAAATGATGAATTTTCATCTGCAGTGGCAATTTCACAGCTTAATGTATTTTTTCATTAAAACAATTAAAAAATCCCTGAAGTCTGTCGTTTTCGTTTTTGTTTTACATCTATGAATGTACATCTCACCAATCTCTTTGTAAGTTCTACAATACATTCCGAGATTCAGACTCTCTATCCTGACTGATCCCAGAGATCACAGACAGAGTCCAATAAAAGAAATAACATTTTGCTCCTACATATATAAATTTATATACATGAGAGCACTGTGAGCATTGCAGTGAGAAAAAAAAATCATTTAATTAGCGTTCAAGTGGCCATAGTAAGTAATAAAATCCTTCATCACAAAAGGACTCTTGGTTGTTTCATTTTCCTTGCACGGAGGAAAATAAAAACCAAAAAAAAAAAAAAAAAAGAATTTTAGTTTTTTACGAGAAGTCTGGATGGATTTTTGTATTCAGTTTTTTTTTTTGTATTTCATTTTGTTTTGTAAGTCGCCCAAGGATAACATTACCTCATATATCCATTTAGCATCCTTCATCATATGAAGCCTTGTGTGTAAGCTAAAAGAGCAGCGATAAAGATACAAAAAATAAATAGTACACCTCCTCATCCCGGGTCCACCTCCATCCGCCTCCAACACCGAACCGCACGACAAGGACCACCACCACAGGACGAGGGTGTAGATGAAAAGATCGGGTTTCATGAGATTTTAATTTCCGGGCTAAAAACTTTGTCTAGTCTCTGCTGTTGCTGTTGCTGTTGCCGTAGCCGTCCATCACCATCCGTCCAGTCCGTCGCCGACGACGGACTACGTATACGTAGTGTAGTGTAGTGTAGTGTATATGAAGACGTATAGGATTCTCTTCCCGTCCAGGACGAGGTTAATATTGTCGTGTGGTTTGGTTTGGTTAAGTTTGGCCATGTACTCATTTTCTCAGTTGTTGTATCTCGAAAATGTATCTCGGCTGCAGCAGCGGCGGCGGCGGCGCTTAATCCTCCGATGAATTAAGTTTTAGGTTACGAGTACCAACGAGAAATGGAAATTTTATTTTACCAACTTCTATTCTTGGCATAGGTACTGGTACTCGTTTCCGTGGTCGTGGTCATGTTCATGTTGAGATAAGGATTAAAATTTGATGCAAATGTACCTTCAGACTATCATAGGTAGCAAGGAATCCAAACAAAGAAAAAAAAACCTCCCACCGAACAAAATAAAGCTGGACAGCTCATCATTGCAGTTGGATACCTCCATCGGAGTATTTCTAATCTTCAGCTGAGTCTTTTTTGACGTTTTTTGTGTGTTATGTTTTTTTGTAATATATAACTGCTGTTTGTCAAGAGAACCAAATATGATTGAAAAAGTTGTCATGTATGAAATATTTTCTGTTATTATTTTGGATTTTTTTTTTGGATATGAATGTGTCAGGTTGGAATGAAGCTAAATAAAATTTCCGTTTAACAATGGAACAATGTTAAGCAAAATGAAATGAATAACTTTTTGTGAGGGAATTTAATTAAAATTTATCAGATTGTTGGGAGATTACTTTACCAACATAAATTGACCGATTTACAGTTTATACTAACATTTTTGTGTTCTAGGAAAATATGGGAATGAGTTGTCTTTTTTTTTAAGAGAACAACACAAGGACATGATTTTTTGATGTTATGTTAAAAAAATAATTCGGGGATTTAATCAAAATTAAAACCAATATTCGAAAAAATGGATTTTGTCATGACCATGAGAAACGTAACATAAATCATTGAGTCATTGAGTCCGTTTTTTAACTAAGGCTTTAATTTGCTCCAGATTCGTTTTTTCACAGTATTTTTGAGAGTTCCAGTTTTATCAAAACAAATTTTAACAAATTATCGTTGATACAAGCCACTCAAATCTTTGGTTTCTTATTTATGTTTTAAATAAATGATCAACCGGAAAAATATTCTATCATGTTTTTTAAGGTTATTCACATCGAAACTGCTTACAGTTTTTTTTATAAATTTTAGCAGAAAATATCACATACTTGCTCATATTTTCTTTTTAAGATATTCAAACAATAACTGCGGTTTTTATTTTAAAAAAGTAAATGGATTTTTTACAAATTCATACCGAATTTTTTGAAAAATTAAAGTGTTTAGAATTTAATTCTTTTAAAGCAATCGAAATTTTAACTAATTCAAACGGATTAAGATTTTATAGATTTTAAAACTTCGAGATTTTTACAACCACGTGAAAACCATCAACAATTTGCAATAAAGAATTAAGAGCTTTTTCGTCAAAACGGAGAGAAATTGCGGACCAACAATTTTGACTTCATTTTCCTCTCAATATTCCTTAATAACCTAAATTTTTGTTGGAAATAGTTTTTTTATATTAAAATAATTAATCTACATAATTTTTTTGGTTGATGTTGTCACTATTAAATTTTACATACAATTTTTTTAAGTTGAATATCTTTTTTTAATAATTGTTCGAAACTTCTTAAATTGCACATAATTTTTTTAGTTGACAAAATATGATAAACAAAATCTTAACATTATGTCGCTTAAAAAATTAAATGTCTGTCACTAGACAAAAAACTTAAAACAATGAATTGACCTAAACAAAAAAAAACGACAAACCTATTAGTTCTTGTAATTTTTTTAAAAGTGTCTGAAATCTTACCAATATGTATTTTTGAACAATTTCGAAAAGTTTCTATTTTTTCAGTATTTTCATGCAATTAATAGATTTCAAGGAGTTTTTTTTTCAAACTAAAAGGTTAGTTTTTTTACCCGATTAGGTATTTTATTTATTTTTACAAATTGTCAGTTAAATTTTAAAATTGTCAAACTAACATATTTTAACAAATTAATAACTTTTCAATATATAGTCAATACTAGTTTACAATCTAACGCATTCTTAAAAAAAAAGAGCCAAAAATATTTGTAGGTATAATACATTAATTTATTACAAACTAGAGGGCCTGGCTAGCTTTGACACGCCCCAAATAAATGCAGAAACTTAAACTATGGAAAAATATTGTTTTTGCTTATTTGATTTTCCATACAATTTTTTTCATAGTTTTTAGATGCCTCGGTGCACTTCGTAAGTTTATTTAAAAGTGGATCGAGCGAAATTTATGTCCTAGTTGTTGAAACCATCTGTTTCGTTGTGCTTAATATAAAAAAATAACTGCAGATTGCTTCAATTTTTGTGTTTGTTTTTTAATCCTAATAAAATTCATTTTACTGGTATAAAAATTACCCTATGTACCAAATTTCATCCAAATCAGTTCAGTCGTTCTTTAGTTATAAATAGTGTTACTAACACGACTTTCTTTTATATAATATAGATTAAAAAAAGTAAATTAAAATAAAACTAATTTTCGTTATAACTTTCATCGAAATATGTTTTTACTCAATTTATTCAATTTTTAAGTCCTGTTTGACTATGGCCTCAAGAACAAAAAATATTGAGACAAATTTCACATGAACTCCTAACAAAAAATGTTTGGATGTTTAAAATTACTTTTTCACAATTATAAATCCACTCAAATGCAGGATTTGCATTTTTTGATAAAAATATATAAAAAAGACTATTCTGCACAATTTTAAAAGTATACCAAACTTTGAAACAAAAATGGACTGTTTAAATCAATTAAATGGAACCGTTCTTGTTATAAAACTTCATTTCTCTATTTATTCAATTTGAAAGGTTTATCATCAAACTAGAGGACCCGGTGAACTTTGTCTCGCATGGCTGTTAGATTGGCCGATATTTCACCAACAGATCAAAATTTTCATTATTCGCGGAACTTAGAAGAAAGTATAATAACATTTATTTGAATTGTATTGAGTTGAAGTTCGTCTTTTCCTTAAAATATATATACGTAGTTAAAAATCTAATTATATAATCTTGCAGCTTTTATGAGTAAATGAAGTATGGATTTAAAAGCAGTCTAGAATGAAATTTTAAAAATTAATTTTTTGATTGAAAAAACATTATCTAGTTATACATATAATCCTTCCTCTTCAATCACTCTATCTATTTAAAAAAAAAACCGCATCAAAACCCGTTGGGTAGTTTTAAAGATTTAAGCATACATAGGGACAGAGAAAGCGACTTTGTTTTATACTGTATTGATAGTGATAATGAAGTGATGATGTAGTGATGATATAAAAGTCAATACAAAATTCTTCAGAAAAAAATTACTTTGAATGGATTATCGAAAGTATTGAAAGTCCGATTGTGAAGCTTTAACATTTTTAAAATGCACTTTTATGTTTTATATGTTCTTATGAAGTGTTTTTTTTTTTGTATAAGTTTGAATCCACTTTTTCAGAATTTGAAAAAAAAATTGCCTAATGTCGCACACATACCTTTGTAGTACATAAATTTGAAAGATTTTTTTTATTTATGTTCACAGACGGATTGCCGCTGACTTTAAATTACAATAAAAAAATATAAAAATCACAAATCAAAGGCAAAAAATATAAGAAAAAAAAAAAATAAAATAAAAAAGAATAACAGTGACAAGCGCCATTGGTGTTGTTTTCGCCCGAAGATTGATATCAAAATTTATTTACATTGTTCAAACTTCCCTTCCCCATAAGAAAAAAAGGAAAAAATCTGTCGAATTGAGGTTCCAAGGTTATAAATTCTTTTGGTTTGTTCCTTTTGGTGGTTTGGTTCTATCTGCTACTATGTTGCAGAAACCAAGCTCCCGAAGTGGGATTGTGTTTTTTTCTTTTTCTTTTTTTTGGGGGGAAAGATTAGGTTGGAAATTGCGGGAAGACGCGGTGCTTCTTGCGGATGAGTGATTCGATTTCCCCCTTTTTTTTGTTTTGCCCATTTAAATCTGCGGAAATGAACATTTCTTTTCGAGGTTTTGTTTTTTTTTTTTGTGTATTTTGTAAAGGAACGCGGATGTTCTGTGTGAAAATAAATTTCTTTGTTTCCTGGTGAATCCTTTTTTTTTTCTTGGTCTTGGAAAATAAATGAAATATGCATAAAAAAACTTGTTGATATTGTTAAAAAAAAGGATATAATTTATTCTTATTTTTATTGTTTGGTGAAAAGTGTGTTTGTCTGGAAGAGAAAAAAAAAAAAAAAAAACGAAAAACGAAAAAATGATAAAGAATAACATTAATTTTTATTGCCTTAAGTTTCCTAAAGAAAAAAGGAGTATATCTTCCTTTTTTCTTTATTATTTTTGAGAAAAAAGTGATCATTAGTTATTTGGGTGTTTAAGTTTGACAAAAAAAAAAAAAAAAAAAACATTGGAAAGAGTTAAAGATTTTTAACTTTGTCATAAAAATACTTTCTAGTATTTATATTAAGGACTACGAGAGGGTTTTCAACAATTTATTGCCAAAAGATATAAAGATATCTTTGCTAAGATAAATTACCCTAGTTAAAAAATCACAAACTATGGCGATATAAATTGAAAAAATCACTTAAAAATTATACGAAAATCATAAAAAGGTTTATTACTTGAAAAAATAACTGTGTAAGCTTATTAACAAAAATTTACTGTGGGAATTGCTTTTCAACAACAAAGCTTCATTTTTGAAGGATTAATTTGACAAAATAAAATGTTTCCATTTTGTTGAATGTCAATTGAATAATAAATAGTACCTATACGCCCAAGTGATCCAAATACACAAGTCAACAAAATTTAAAAAACTTGAAGAAAATTTAAAGTTTTCTTTTTAAACCAAAAATTTTAATCTCAGAAATTGAAGCTAGTCAAATGCTTATTTCTTGCTACCTCTAAATTTTGCGTTAACTGAAGTCAGCAGACAAAAATCGGGAAAACATATTTTTCAATTCCAAAAATTTTAAATTCTTATCTGCCTGGCAGAATGTAATTAAGTAGATATTTTCGATTAGTTTTAGTTAGAATTTTGAATTTCAAAAGTAAACTTCATCCAAAACAAATTTTTTGGTTAAGCCCCAAATTTTGTTAGAATATGTAAGAATTTTATTTAGAAAGTTGGTTTAAAAAAAGTTGAGTTTCAATATTTTTACATTTATCAGAAATTGCAACCCTTCTAAAAAAAATTTTGTGATTCTCATGAGTAATTAACTTAACATTTTAAAAGTCCACTTTGGTTAAGCTTAGACAAAATTTTAAATTTTAAACCACATTTTCGAAATTTTGCTTCAGTATCAAATTATTTCAATGTGTTTTAAGTCAAACAGTAGCAATGTTTTAAAGATAATTTTGACCAAAATCGACCCGGTTTTATCAATTTTATTGACCATTCATCGTACTATTGACAAAATAGGAACAATTTTGAATCGTGAGCTCTTATAGGGTCACCTTTTATACCTGTAAGCTTCCAGATTAAAACCTCTTTGAAAGTGTAAAAAAATCAATTAAAATCCACACCAAAAAACAGGCTTAATGGACCTTTTTTATTTGAAAAGGTTTAAAAAAAAGTCTCATAAGACATCTTTACGACTAAGTCCGTTTCTATAGAACTAAACACAAACTTACTCCTTAGCGATTCTAATCTTTGTTAACTTATTCTTCACCTTAAAAAAAATATTTCCCACTAAACGCAATTATTGATATCCTCAATTAACTTCCATTGATTAAATTCAGTTTAACTTCACTGAACAGTGTTGCCATTCCCTCATGACTAACATACTTTTTTCGCAGTTGAATTCCAATTGAGGTTCGGGAATGGTTAAACGTGCAACCATCAAATCCCTGCGGACGAATTAAATGAAATAAAAAAAAAGGTGCACTTGAATGGAATAACCTAATAACGTATCTTAACCTAAAAAAAGATTCAGATACAGATACAAACACATATAGCTATAGAGAAAGGTACTAAAAAAGTCTCGAAAGGTAACTTACATTGGCTACAAAGTGATAAGGGACAAACCAAATATAAAAGAGAACGCGACGCACCACGACTCACGAACCCGACATCGACGACGACGACGATGTAAAGTCATTGATAGAGTTTTCATTGCCTGGAGGCGTGGGGCTTATAAATAAGTTTAAGTATAAAAGCTCCCAAGAGAAGAGAGTGATCGAGGAAGAGGGAAGGAATGGGAGGACACACAAAGAGGTTAGGTTATGTAATGGGGGGACTTTAAATCGTGTCTAGGTCTAGACATTCTCACTTGCTGTCTTTCCAGACCCAAGCTCCCTCCCCCTTCCACCCCCTCTCAGGGGTCGTGTGCTGGTTCGGTTTTCTGTTCTGTTGCACAAAATGTAATTAGTATTCTTGGCATGTTAAATGAATGAATTTAATTTAAGTTTCTTATTTGATTTTCGTGCTTTGGATTGTGTGAAGTGATGGGGAATAGAAATTCTGATGTATGTAAAGTTTTATGCGGTCGATGTTTAGTCTAGGTATCTATAAAACCTATAAAACCTGGATACGTGAATATTGGGTGAGAATTTGATGAATTTTTCTGAGATTTCAATATAAATTTATTTCAAAGTGATCTCTATGTTTACACAAAACAGTGATTGCTTTTTAGCTCATTCCTCGGGAATATTTCGAGGTTCACAAGTACTCTAATTCTAACTAAAGATTTAAGGTGAACGTCTTATTTAAGAGGACATTAACAAGTTCATAGTTCATGACTTATTGACATCTTTTCAATATTTGGATCAATTTTTCAAACCTCAGAGTCAAACTGTGGACGTTTCGGAGTTTTAAAATAATATTTTGGTCTTGTCTACTAATTTTTGGAAGTTTAAGAAAGTATTAAATTGAAAAATATTTAGAGAAAAATAAGGCTATTGCTTCTGTTTGATACTTGGTAAATTTGAAAATATTTTTCGGGTCTTATTTTCCCAATTTTTTCATTCCTTTTTTACATAATTCTTAAATTACGTATAGCTAATTTATTTTCAAACAAAAATTCTGCTAAGTTCTTCCAATTTAATACATACTTACAAAGTAACGTAATACAAAATTTTAAAACCTCATTTTCCTTATATCCATTCCATATGAGTATTTCCTGCTTGCCCAAACTTTCCGATCCCTCCACACCCTCTTTAACCACTACTATCACTTTATTTTCATTTTATCAATCTGAACAATATCCGCAATACGGCCCTGCTTCCATCATCCATTTCCATTTCCATGTGCGTTTCCGTCAAACCAACACAAATAGCGATGGCCCTTTAAGAATTGCCATAACTCAGACCAAAACTTGTCATTGACTGAAGGCGAGAGCTTGCAACTTTTCCACATTTATCGCTTCGTGATTCATTTCATCTTCCCACACAGACATGAATTCGGCTTAACGTAAACAAAAATGGCAAGAGAAGAGAAAAAAAAGAAAAAAAAAAAACGAAAACAAGGAAGCCACATCAGCCATCAGCAGCCAGTCAGTCAGGCGCCATCAAATTGAATGCTTTTTTCCCCCCCTATATATCCTTCCAATATAATGTACCAAGACCGATACCCTCTTCCATTATGAGCTGCCAACATTTAACGGAAGCACACTCCATACTTTCAGAACTGACGGCACCGACTACGACTACGACGACGACGACGGGACTGTGAATATTTTGAAAAGTCCACAAACAACACAAAAATAACCCCAGCAGCAAGGAGGATACGTCGGAATGTAACAACCGCTATGCCAACAAAGAAATACGGACAAAAAAAAAACTGCTACATAACAGTCACAACATTGGGCCCAACTACTAACAGTTGTTTTGCACACAAAAAGGACGAATTTGGATTTTCGAATCAAACGGACTCGGCTCCTTCGTTTTTCGTGTTTCGTCCTTCGTCCTTCTATAGACACAGCATTTAGGGTGGAAGTGTATTTTTTGACCTTTTGGCTTATATTATTGTGGCATTATGCACACACAGCCCCACCCCCCACCCCTACACACACATAAAGCCACAAAAGCCAGTGTGGTGTGTGCCTTGTGTGGAATGGCCAAAACGGAAGAATAATATTAATCGACCAATGGGGGTGGGAATGGACGAGGACATTGAAAAGAGTGTAGATTATGTTGTCAAACTTGCGTGATTACAACACCCCACCACACACACACACAAACAAGCGTCAGGACTTTTGGGCATCAAAGGCAAACGAAACCAAACCAAGCTAACAAAAATAATAGGGACCAAAAACTAACTCCGAGTACCTAACCGACCCGAGACCCGAAACCCGAGATCCGAGATCGGATATGGAATTCCTAAAAAGTTTAAGCGCAGCAGGAGGACTTATGTTTACTGGACTGGACTAGAGCTGGAGATACTCGCATTTAGACGGCAGATGGCCTCAGAAAACAGAATGATAGCCAGTATCAGGAGATGACTATACGGTACGGGTTTTGGTATGTTAATTGAAGTCCGTGATGGCCAGAAAGATGTCAGGCAGCACTCTATGACACAAACAAAAAAAAATGTCAACTTGTTTATGGAAGTAATTAAAATACTCGCACTATAACTGGACTTCAAATGTTTGCTTTTGGCAAATAGATAAAGTGATGCTTTCTTTAAGTGGCGATGACACTTTGTCGTCGTCGTGAGTGTTTTAGGTAATTTTTGAAAATTATGTGACATTCGAGAATAATATTTGTGAAGTTATTAAAATTACTCACACATGACAGCATATGAATTAAGATAAATCAAAATAATTATTATTAAACCTGATGGTTTCAGAATTAAGTTACAAAACATACAAATTCTCGGAACACAGAAGTACTGAGATAAATTTTATGATTTGGTTAACTAATTTTTGGAAGGGCAGTAAAATAAGTTTTGACAGCAAAGAAAATTACCTTGTTTTCTGTAAGCGCTTCAAAATTATTCAAAATTCTGACACAGCTTAATTTTTTGGAAAATATTACTGATTAAAAACTTTGAGTATTGAAATTATTTTTCAAACAAAATTCATGCTAGACACTTCTGAAGGAACTTCAAATACTTGCATTTAAAAGAAGAATAAAAAAATTGAAAAGTCACTGGGGCGTATACTTGTTTTTATATTTTTGTAAACTTCATGAAAAGTTTCGATGATTGTTGTCTATGGCTTGGCAGTTGTGTATGTTAAATTGTGTTGACATTTCAGTTCAGTCAAATTTGGCAATTCATCATTAATCGTTTAACGCCAGACGCCATTCTCAACATGTCCTTCGACTACGTTGAAAATTTTATTCAAGACCTTGGTTAACTTGTCTCTAAAATGCAGTTCGAACAAGATTAATTTAAAGCCAAATGACCATACGTCAAATTAGGTCTTCTACGACCGGCGTTATCAAGCTATTTTTATAATTGAATTCATATTGTAATTTAAAAAAATTAATCTATACAATTTTTATAAAAGTTTACCAAGAAAAAAAAATCAATTTTAAAAGAGTGGGGGTCTTGAAATGAGAAAATTTCTATAATCTAACACCTTTTCCAATTTGAAAATAAATTCGGACCTGATTGGTAAGAGTAAGCGATGTTGCAGCCAGAAGGACGACGAAGAAGTTTTTTTTTGTTCGGCTTCTATATCCATATCCACTTCTTAATCCCTGCAGGAGCTTGGAGCCCCATTGTCGACCGAAATCTTGTCGAAAATAGCAAAAATACGACTGTACATCCTGGAACGAATTCAATTTTTGTCCTTGCCACTGCCACTATACTCACACTCTACGTAGCTCGTCCTTCTTCCATCAGCAACTGTATATCCGATTCATAAGATTTAACGGGGACAGTTATCTTCTCAATAGAATTTTTCTTTTTTTTCTCTTCATTGTGTGTATGTGTGTTCCTCATATGGAAGGAAGAAAGAAAGAAAGAAGATAGAGTGTTTTTCTGGCGCCAGACAGGACGGCGTCCCGTCGAAATTGAAAAGTTTCCTTTTTCCATTCTTTTTATTTTTATTTCCTTGTTTTTCTTCTTCTTTTTTTTGTGTGTTTGTGTGTGAATGTAAGCTTCTTGTCTGCGTTATTTGGCTGATATCTAGTACTTCGTTCCCTTCCCATACTACGTCGTCGTTGTCGTCGCATCCTTTTATACGCTCCCATCAGCCTTTCAGCCCTCGGCCCCCCTACCCGTAGCCTTGAGCGTCCTTATTCATTCCCAACGCTTGCTTCCAATCGTTGTGTTTATGAATCTTGATCCTTATAATCTGATTGCTCGCTTTCCTCGAGGGTAGCATCAGTAGCAGTTTGTTGTGTGAAGAATTTTTGTATGGATAGAATGTCCTTTTGAAAATCCTTGATACAGTTGACAACAGAAACATCCAGTGACACTGCTGCTGCTGCTGCTGTCACTGTGACAAGAGAAGACTTGAGGGCGCGTCGTCATCGTCATCCTCATTCTCATCGTCGTGTCGGTCGTCGTCGCTCCCTGTTTATATTTATAAAATTTATTTATGTCCTCTTCAAGGATGTGACTGCTTATATCAAGTTGTTTTTTTTTTTCGAAACTCCATATTGACTCTTGGACAGAAGGATAATTTATAGGATAAACAATGTCACTTAATTAAAAAGACATCGTTCGGAGGTATTATCCTTTTTTGATTTTGGATTTTTTTATGCCCCCATATTGACTTAAAATTTAATGCACGTCTGGAAGAGAATGGAATTTTGCCGAATTGAAGTTTATTTGCCTTAAAGGACTTTCGGGGGACAAAAGAACTGAGCCTTAGTCATAAATCACAAATGTATGTATATGTAACCCCCATCCCTTGGTAGTGTTGCATATTTATTTCTGTTCAGTCAAGCTGACGCCGCCGCGAGCTGCCATCACCGATGACACAATGGCTGGGGGAAGTGGTCGGTGCTAGATCCTAGAAAAGGATACGGATACAACAATAAAAACAATGGAACTACGTCAGTGTTTTGCTTTGCCACGTTTACGAGTCGAGTATTTGTGAATTTAAAATAATTGGTCTGTTTTTGTTTTATTTGTTTGTTTGTATTTTTTTTTAGCCACTATTTTGCAATGCAACGTTTGTTTGTGGTAATGACGAACCTACAATTGATATGAGTCCAACAGTTTAAGGACTTTTATTTATTTATGTGTGTTGAAGTTGAAGTCCCTGTGTCTGTACAGTGTACAGTGTATATGTGCCTGTTGCTGAATCGAATAATTGCGTGCAATGCTTTTGAAATCAGATTAGTGTTAAAATGAAGGCAGGTAAATTTGAATTATTCATATAATGTCTGACATGAATTTTCAAACTAATGGCTTTTGTGTCATGAGGTGTTGAATGTACACAAAAAGGATATACATAAAAAAAAAATATCATTCCCTCTGTTATTTTTAGATGTGTTTGATTTATAATAAAATGCAGGCACCAAGGACAAATTTTGCGAGACAAGGCCGATTTAACAAAAAATGTTAATTTTTCCTTTTTTTTCTTCAATAACTCCTGATTTTTCGTTTGTTAAAAATTGTATTAAAATACAAGTTTTGTAGAAAAAAAAATCACTCAATGAATTTTTTAAATACTTTCCGTAAATCTGTGTACAGGTACATTCTGTACAAAATAAGATATTTCGAATATTAGGAAGTACAAAAATTAACTCGATCTAAAATATTGAATATCTAAAGTGTGTTCTTATGAATGTCCTTCTCTGGGACAAGTGTCTCACCACCATAAATATTGTTCTCTCTTCTAAACATATTGAAACATTTCCAAAGAAAAAAAAATAAAGGGGTCCCTCAAGGTTCTGTAATGGCTCCACTGCTTTTTCGTGTTCTAGTTCGAATATTACATTAAATTTATGACTTAATTTATGCATCCAATAAATAATTATTTGTAAAGAAAAATATAAGACTGAATGAATCAGAAATATCGATTGCAATTTTGTTCATTTCTTTTGAAAATTTGTCTGTTCTTGTGAATGAATAACAATCTATTTATAAATATCCTTGGAATAATACTTTTATCAAAAAGATATGTAATTTTTTTTTCTTGATATCAAACAATTCCGGGGGATGTTTTGGGGAAATATTGATCTTTTTAATGTTTGAAGAAGAAAAACATTCAATTGGAAAATTTTATTCGAAATAACCATTAAAGCTTAGTCCTGCAGAAAGTAGTTAAAGCGAACAACTTAATGATTTTATTTTAATAGTTTAATAATAAATTGTTCAATATAGCTATACAGTAAAAAATGAGTAAATTTATTTGAAAAAAAACTGGGAAATTTTCCGATTTAACAAAATAGAGGACCAAATCAATTTTAATCAGCCAATCTACTTGTTTAAATTCCTATTTAATTTTTGATCAGAATAGTTTTTAAATACTTCCTAGCAGTGTCCTTTATTTCAGTTATTAGAGTTTCTTTTTTTAAAACAATATAAAAATATGTACACTCTATTGAAGTCAATTCGACAGTTAACATGTTGCTACATTTTCGTCAGTTTTTACATTTTTCAGCATGACTATTGTCAACCTACAATAAGGAGCTATTTTCTACACGGTATCTCAAGAACGAGTAGAGATATCGACACCAGGTTAATTTTGTTTGACAGTTTATAACTTCGAAAGATGCAAAAAGGACTTTCATAAAAATTTAGTGAGCGGTTTTTTCACTATAGCAGTTTAAAAAATAAGTGAAAATTTTGTTTTTTACCAAATATCTTAGGAATGGACAGTGCCATTTTATTATACATATATGTATACTTTGTAATGTGTTACAGATTTAGTAAAAATTTGGAAAATTTTCAACTTACCTTTATTTTTTTTAAATAAAAAAACTAAAAGAAAATGTTTGGCGCTCAAAAATAAATACAATGAAGGAAAAATGATATTATATTCAAAACTATTTTCTACTATATGAAATAGTGTTGTTGATATCTGGTGAAAGTTTGAAAAAAATTCAATTGACAGTTTTTTTATTCAAAAAAATAAAAAAGTACAAAAAAATCTACCAACAATTGGTAAAATATGTGTTTTGACTCGAATATCTCAAGAACGGGAAACAATATTGACTTCAAATTTATTCTTCTATACAATGTACAACTGTTAATATATGGTTTACTTTTGACACATATAAAATTGACAGTTCTTTTACAAAAAATAGGAAACTTAAACAAAAATTAAGTAAAAAATGTCAAAAATTTTTTTCTTGGTTTGAAAGAGTCGAGAGGGGACAATCATTTTAAATTAGAATTTAGTTATTTTTTTGCATAATACAATTTTAAAGACATCGTACATTTTTGAAAAATATCGAATTGACAGTTTTTTTTACGAAAATAAAAACTAAAATTTACCAAAAATTGTTATCGACTCAAATGTCTTCACAAAAAGCAATGATATTGATATTCAAATGTATTTTATTTTCAACACAACATCTTTGTCAATAAATGATAAAATGTTGACAAAAAATATCAAATGGATATTTTTTTAAAAAACTACAAAACTACGTTCTAAAAAATATTGGTACATATTGTTTTTCCACTACAATATTTTGAAAAGTTTTTTAAGTCTGATAATTTATTTGTTAATAATATTTTAATCAATTAACATCAAAAGTAAATCAATTAATATCAGGAATGTCAAGCCTTCAAAGTATGCATAATGGGAAGTGTTTGTGTGGGTCGCACCCAGCCTTTTTTTCTATTTATAAATATTGATGAATTTCTTCACATATCCTTGTATATATTTTTATGTCGACAAATCCTGCATCCTGCATCGAAAAAAATGTAGACATTTTTCCTAGAAGAGGTTATTATTTTTTATGATAAATAAGCTTTTAACCAAAGACTATTTTCTGAAAAAGATTCCAACTGACAAAAAAAGGATTTGACATTCTTACGATAAATTCCTTTCTATACTTGAGTTGAACTATAAAATATCCGATTAAAGGTAAAGTTATTTAAATAACCATAACCTGTTAATTTAAATTTATAACCTTTTTGTTTTTCAAACCTTGGAACCAAACTACTAAATAAATATTTTAACTCAAAATTCATTTTTGGAATTTTGAGTTAACAAACATATCTTCCCATATAAACCTTAACTTAAGAACATTAGCACTTGAGTATTATATTAAACTTTCCATTCCAAAGACATTCCAACAATATATTCTTTATTTTGGTAACACCCTGTTTCCTTCATAAATACTACTTTATTTACTTACCCATTTCCATCTAGACAGAAAAAAAAAATAAATATCCTAACAATCTTAATTAATGATTATAATTTTATCATTATCTGGAGTTTTTTTTCTCCGAACTTTAACACATCCATAACATCACAGTTTTCTTCATCATAATGAAATTTCTGGATTTATGGACCTGTCAAACTATTTGCCAATCAATATGTGTGTTGTTTTGTGTTTTGTGTTTTGTGTGTGTGTAGGTTGGGTAGGGTTGCCCTTTTCGTTTTGACCAAAAAAAAAATAAAAAAAAATATAACATTGGCAATGGCAAGCTGTTCGTATTTCTATTAGGACGTGACACAAGGAACTTCGTATATACAAACAACAAAAACAACAACAACAATCCTAACTTAAAGGCCAATAATGGGTCATGGGTGGATGGTATCCCATTAAGATACCGCAGTCTCATCGATTTAATTGATATATTTCTGCCGGGCCACTCTTCACTCCTTAAATACACTTACACAACACACATATGAGTATGTACATATACATATAAGCATATGTATGTATCAGCAAAACTTTCTACATCTATTGTGTGCTTTTATTGGCTACAAAAGGGATTTATTGCTTCCGCTGTCAAAATGCTTGTGATTAATTTAGTAACAGAGGAGATTTTGTCCTAAAATAAAATCAATATCAAACTTGTTCTCTTCCCTCCCAAAACCACATTACCCATTCCCAGAAAAGGGAAATCTTCTAAAATGAAGTGTGAATCTAAAAAGGAGTGATAATGATGACGAGGTCATTGCCCTACCGGAAGTAACGAATATTCACATAAAAAAAAGTGGTAATGACTTTTTTTCAGTTTCAATTGAAGACATTAATTGCCTTAATTAAATTATAAATTTCCATTGTGTACAGTTAAATGGGGGTTTAATTTTTATCATTATCTAGGCTATGGAAAGACCAAAAAATAAATAAACGGTTAACCACACCAGGGACGCTCGCAGATATTTGCTTTGGGAAGTGGATAATTTCGGACCAAACGTTTCCAAGTAATCAAGTCTTGAAAATTGATATTTCTATTGGTTTTAGAATTCTGTAAAAAAGGAACATGTCAAAATCCAATGCTAGATATAAAGACATGGTCAAAGGTTTCAGTTATTGTAGTTAATTTAGTAGTCTAAAAATTCTAAGAATTTGTGCTGCAGATTAAAATTGGATAAATAGTAAATACATCTCGAAAATGCGGAAATTCGAAAAGACGCGACTTGTTAACAAATTTATTATTTTAAATGTCATACGAAGGTGGAATACATTTTTCATTGAGTAATGGTCTTAGACATAAAATGACAGTTAAATTTGTATGAATGACGTAGTGTAACATAAAGAACAGATCTATGGATTGGAATTCGAGTGACAATGACAAGAATGCATTTTGGGGTGATCGAAAATTCGTCTTTTAAAGCGCCAGTGAGAGTTTAAATAAACTCGAAAATTTCCTAAAATAACATGACAGCTGTCATTATGATCAACATCACCTCTTCTCAAAAGTTTGAGATTTTTCTTTTACTGTTTTTTTATTAATTGAAAGTTGTATCCTTTTTGTTTTCCATTAATAAACGAATTCCTTAAAAATAGACAGAGGAATACATCGAAGGACACTTGCTCCCCATTTTCCCCCTCCCAGCGAACGCCCATGATGCCTACTTACAGACAAGATTAAGGAAAAAAATATAATTCCCCTTTTTTTTAGCCATCAGCTAACATCACAGACAAGTCTATAGGAATACCAACGTCATCGACGTCATCGTCGTCGTCGAACATGAAACGAAGGATTAAAACGTTTAATTTAATTATATTCTTAATTGTTATAGGAAAAAAAAAGGATTCCTCTTCATTAAATGAATTTGTTTGTTATTCGTTTTTCTTCAGAAGGACGAGGATTTTATTTTTATAAAATTATATTTGAGGATAGTGTTTGTTTGTTCGTAGAAAGTTATAAATTAAATCTAGAAACTTTTGATTTTTAAATAAAAAGTTAATAAGAATTCATTAAGGTAAAAGGTCTTTTTCGTATAGAGATTTTTTTTAAATTAAATATTTAGATAATGAGGTTTGGATTGACTTATATGGACGGATCTGTCCTTTATGTAATTTTTTCATTGATCCCTACGTTGCAAATTCTTATCAACATCCTATTTTTAGAATTCTAAGAAAACTTAAACTTATTTTATACTAATAAGTTCTGTGTAATAAAGATTGCATCATAAAAAAAACAAATAGTTTAGCAACACTCAAAATGTAAAATACTTCTTAGAAAAAAGTTAGGAACGTATGAATGCTCAAAATTTAGCTTTTTAAACAATTTTTTCGACATTTTTCGAACCTTATTTCCCTGGACCCAAAAAATACGTTGTTTTTGTTGTTGTTTCCTTTCCCTCATTTTTTGGAATCAAACCAACAACTTGAGCTTTACTCCTTCAATTGTGCCCGTCACGTACTTTCGCTGTCTTAACCGCTGTTGGCCTTATCGTTCCTTAGAAAATATTTTAAGGCCAAATCTATGTCGAGTGGTTAAAACGAGAGTCATTCACTTTACATGATTGATGATTCCTATTACGTAAAATACCTTGAAGACATGCTGCTTCCCTACTTGCTTGACTACAGTTTTAGTAAATATTAATCTCTGGCTTCGCTAACAAAATTGTTTTCGCTGTTTCCGCTTCCGGTCCTTACAACTATAATATTTGCTTAAGAAAACTTATGAAAACGCACGGGGTGTTGTTTCTACTCGCAAAACTCTTTTAAAAAAAATCAATTATGTTTTATTTCATTGGACATAACAATTTTGAATTGTGTTTTTGCATATACTGTCAAGGAATTTCTTTTATTAAAAGTTCGTCGATTTTCTTCACACTAAATTATCATATGTTTCAAATTAGACCTCAATGTTGAACTAGAAAAATAATTTATTAAGTTTTTTTTTTTCTTTGACTGACTTTTATTTTCTTAAGTTAAAAATGATTGTCATTCTGAATATTAACATACAAAAATAGTTTTAATATCCGAAAAACCTTAAATGCCTCTGTCAACATATTCAGCGTATCTGGCAGTGCCTTTCAATTGTCATTTCTCAAGTCACAACTATCGTCGGCAAAGTAGATTTTTTTATTTTAAGAGTGTACATTAGAGGTTCTCTTTTGAGAAGACTCTTTTTGACGTCCGTCATCGGTAGTGTCATTTTATATCTCTCACACTAATTGGCTAAAAAAATATAGGCAGTTAAATTATGAAACGTCAAAAACTTTCAAGTTTAATACTTTTCTGTCATGATGTCAGCAAATACCAGCCATTTGCATTTAAATATTCTTTAGTTAATAGAAAATTTACTGATCTTTTTCTCCAAAATGTTCTTGAATATTTTATATCTGGCTGTCACTTTGATTTGACACTTATAAATAAAAAGTAAGTTACAAATGTCTTTAATCAGATTTTACTCAGGTATTTTGCAAAATGTTTAAAATGTTCGTTATAAAATTACTGCAACAATTTATATGTCACTTGCTCTCCACAAAAATGTGGAGAGAAATTGGTCATATCCTTAATTCCTTTAATGTCAGAAAAAATTTAACGAGCACTCAAAACCAAATGGGAATCAATTGAAACATTTGACCTATTGAACTACTATTGATTGACCCAACCTGAAACATTAACTTTTACAAAAAAAAAATTAGAACTTAAGTGCAGTAACATTTTCAAAAATATAATTTTGGAAACTAATGTCACACATCATTTGGTTTGATGTGAATTTATGAAGCTGGACCTATTCTTCTTCATTTTTTTATTCTTTTTTAAACTAGACTCGGATTCAATTCATTTAATTTGACCATGATACATCACAAGGTCTGTTTTGATTGATTTGCCTTACTTAAATAGGTAAGTTCTCCAAGGAACACCCTGTGCAAAAAAAAAAAAATTCCTTACGTATGCGGATCACGTAGGACGAGATACTCTTCTCAAGGAAATAATATCGCAATCAATACCATCATCCCTTTGCCCATACACATAGTACGCTCCATAGTTATCTTTCGAAGTCCTGATGAGGAGAGGAGAGGGGGTGGGATAAGAAAACCTAAGCATTTCAAGGATATCAATATCTCTAAGAACGGCCATTCGTTTTCTTTTAGTCACATAAATTGTTTTACTCTTCCAAGACCCATCAAGCAGTAAATCGATCAAAATTCAATTCCAAAAGTGGTAAATGAAACGGCCATCTCCGTAATACACCCGCTCCGCTCCGCACCGCACTGCACCGCACCTTATCACTTCCCCTCCTCAGTGCTGTTCGATGTTTTGTTTCTTGGCGTTTGGTGTTTTTGTGTGTAGAGTTGTTTTTCGGTGCTCCTTGGGACGGACGGACGCTGGCGGGTGCTATACGCTGCTGGCTGCGGCAGCGAATGCCTCTTTCAATCTGTGTGGTGATTTGAGCTTATATCCGAAGAAATAAGTCAGATCCGGATTGATGAATACTTCCCAGCAATCAATATAAATCATCAGTAAGATATAAAATTTATAGGTATACGAGCTATCGGTCTTATATAGAGGAGGAGGAGGCCGTTTTGGGAGGTATCCTATAAAGATGAAGATGTGATGCTCTACGAGACGAGTAAGTGTGGGTGTGGACTGTGGAGATGGTATATTTAACTTCTTGAAAATGTTTTGACTAAGATTTGTGGCCACAAAGGAACTTTTAGCATCTGCACGAAGCGTATATAAGAGATGTGATACATTCAACAGACACCGAGGACCAAGGCCGCTGCCGTTTTAATTTGCCTTCAGATTCAATGAATCTTCTTCTTCTTCTAGTGAGAAAGTCAAAAAGTTAGAGCATTTTTCAACTAAGGCTCATAAGATATAAAAAAAAAATTTAAAACATTAAAAGTTCCTACTTTTTTGTTGCATGTTTTTATGTTCCACGATGAAAATGGAAATGAAAATGAAAATGGAAATTGATTTATTTATTTTATTTTATTTTATTTTATATTTTTTTTCTTATTCAACTTGAACTTAATAGAATTCCAACTTAAAACAGACCTTTATATGTTTGTTATGGATTTTATCGGTTCAGTTGGCTGATGAAGGTCAAGAGTATTCTTCAAGACAAAAAAAAAAAAGGTTTGACTTCGTTTGTTTTTCGTTTTTTTGAAGAGAATTTTATTCGGCCATGACTTTTCATTGAAATGTTAAATAGGGTTTAAATAAATAATTTGACAAAACTTCAAGTGAACTTTCGTATAACAGCAGTTTTATTTCTCA
Source organism: Scaeva pyrastri (assembly GCA_905146935.1). Lineage (NCBI taxonomy): Eukaryota > Metazoa > Arthropoda > Insecta > Diptera > Syrphidae > Scaeva > Scaeva pyrastri. The sequence goes on along the minus strand of LR989929.1, from coordinate 7,763,742 downwards.
CATCCATCATCGACGGGTTTTGGTAGATTTCTGGTATAATGAAAACCCATATTATTTTGGGCAATTTAAAGTTAGTTTTTTTTTTTTTGAATTTGATTTAATGAACAAGTCAAAGACGAACGACGACGACCGACGGGTTTTATTGTTTTAGACAAAAAGTTATCTAACTTAGTTGAAAGTTAAGGCAGAAAGTTGGAAGGTAGCAGTTACCTATAGGTTCAATTGAATTTCTTAACTTTTCGACTCATGGCTGCATGTGATATACTAAATAAACATTAAAGACACTTTGAGACTTCATAATTTAAATTATTAGGTTTCTAAGTGGTTTTGTTTTATAGGACATTCAAAAATAGCTAAATAATGGTTGTCAGTAATAGTTAGAAGTTAGTTAAAGACAGAGCAATACAATAATTATATGTCAAATGGTAAATGGAGGTATGTTTATGGTTTAACAAAGTTATAATATGATGAAGGATAAAGAAGGTATTAAGATGGCTTGAGAATACGTGCGTGACTGCGTGTGTCTTGCCACTTCAATCATTTATTAAGGAGGGGCATCTAGTGGTTTATTTTTAAATTACATAGGTTATTTTTTGACATTGACAGCTCCTGATCAAAATTTTGACAAAATGCCAAACTCATAAATTAAAGAAACAACTGTCATCTACTTCGTTATCGCTTTGGGGATTTAAATCATTTTGAATTGGACAACGTCGGCTCCCACTGTATGTCCCTATCTATGCTTAGATCTTTAAAACTACTTAACGGATTTTGATGCCTTTTTTTTAAATAGATAGAGGAGTCAAGAGGAAGATTTATATATTGTTTTTTTTATATTCCATATTTCATTCACTCCTAAGGCGGTACAATAACACTGGTCAGCAATGTTTTGCTACTGACAGTCGAATTATATATTACCGAATGTTTTTTGTTGGCCTAAATTTGAATCCGACTTCAAAATCACCCTATCATGTCAGGTTTTTGAGATATCACCTTTTAAAATTTGAAAAATACCATAAATTAGGTTTTTTGAGGCTATGTAAATTTGTGAAGTACTTTTTTTTATAAAATTTGTGTTCATTTCTGAAAATCTATAATCCCATTTTCAATATTCAGTTTAAATATTTTCAGTATCTCGTTTACTTTTAGAAAAATTCTCACTTATTGGAAGTCTTCACCTGTCTAACATTGACTTTCAAGAAACTTTTAACCATATGCTAAAACGGTTCTTAACAGAAAAAGGCTGGCTTAAAATGTTTTTTTTTTTTTCCTGAATTCGAATTTCAACTTTAATATTTTCCATCACAATAAGTTTCTAAAATATATTTAAAAAATATAAAAAGTATGTTAAAAACGGGTATTTTTTAAATTTCAACTGATAAAATCAAAGTTCGGATTCATAACCATCGTCAAAAAATAACTTTAAAATGTTTTTTAATTCCCTTGAGAGCATAAGATTCAGGGTTTTTTAAAACTTCATATAGAATCAAATAAACACTCATAAGCCATTCAAAACTAATGATATTTTTCAAAAACTAAATGAGATACTCAAAAGATTTTAATTGTACCTCGAAGACAAAGAGTTGTACTTTGCAAAATATTATAATAAAATTTATTGTCAGGAACTGTGTTGTGTTTTAGCTTAAACTTAAAAATATCGTCTTATGGATTTTTTTACATTTTTGAAGAGGTATATTTTTGAAAACCTGATGTGATGGAAAAAATATAAAGTGAGATTCGAATTCAGGACAAAAAATCATTTGGAAAAGTATTGTTTGAAAATTTTGTCGACCAGTGTAATCAATTTCTATTTTTTATCTCTCTAAAACTCGAGAACGACTTTGTCGATTTGGCTAATTTTGGTTCTGAAATTTTCGTCGTAGTCCAGGGAAGGTTTAAAAAGTGAGAAAATATGAAAAACTTACGTGGAAGATAGTAAAAAATCTACTTAATTTTTCCATACAATTTCTTCTTCCTGCAAAAAAAATATTTTTCATTGTCAATTGGTTGTCAAATTTTTTTAGTTCAGTTCACCCTTCTTCTGTTGGATTTTTAAATTGGATTTTATCATTTGCATGGTTTATGCAATTGATTTAAATATTTACCAAAATTTTGTGTGCACTTTTGAAATATTTTTCACCTGAAACTGAGATTGGCTAACAACTCTCAAAAATATCATTTGTTAAGTGCAACAATCGTCTGTTGGTAAATACGAGGCTATATGATGGTAAATTCAATATTTGTTCATACCCTCAAAAACCACGAATGGAGTTATGGTTTTTGGAGCAGAAAACCATTTTTTTACTATTCAGAGATTTTATTGTTTAAATAAAATAAAAAACAGAACATGTATTCGACACAAAACACTCAAATTATTATTTGTTTACATTTACTTGTTCAAATTCACAAATAGTAAGTAATGGAAGTATAATTTCTATCTTTTTGAAAAAAGGATTCATCAAGGGTATATACTTCGTACTTCTCCGTACTATATTTGTATCTTGAATTAAGGATGCAGTCTCGTCAGCAAATTACATTCTTTTCCTCTATAAGGAATAAACCACCACCGTACTTATATTTTTACATTTGCACACAGTTTACTTTGGACAAATTACAAACATGAAGTGTTTTTCATAAAACAATAAATTTTGTTTACTTAAAAAAATCACTCACTTCTGTTCCTCGAAAAAGTATCTCAAAAATCTGTGCAAGTGTAAAGTACATAAAATCATCAAAAGCGTTTTGTGTCAAAATAAGAGTTATCATCATTGTTTAAACAAAACCATTTTTTTTTTTCTTTTTGAGAAACCGTGTTATAAAGTCAAGTTAATCTTTAAAAAAAAAAAAAAAACTACTCCTGCAGCTTGATGGACTTAATAATTGAAAAATGTATACAAACACAGGAATAAAAAAAAATGAAGTTACTTTGAATATTTGCGTTATCCCAACAGAATTTATTTTTCAGACAAAACTATCTACAAGATAAAAAAAAAAAAACAATTTTCTGCAGCAATTCCCCTATTTGTTTGTTATTTGATATAAAATTGTTTATTCATTTTATTCCGAAAATAAAAATTAAAAATAAGAAAACAAAAAAAAAAAGCTCTCTTTTACCAATTTTTTATATTATTTATTTTCATTTCAGGAATAAAAGCAAGCTGGGAGGAATGGTGGACGTATGATGGTATTTCCGGTGAGTAATTAAATGTGCCAGCCGCATTCTCGTCCTCGTTCGTTTTTCGTCCGTTTTGGTTTTTTTTTATTTTATTTTTTTTTTTTCAATTTAAATTCAAAATCCGTATACGTGTATCACATTCATTGTATCTGGTGGATTTCTTTTTTTTTATTTTAATTTTAAACGTTTCATATATAAACTTGTGTAGTTCGTTATGTAAATTTACAACAATTCTTTATTTTATCTAGCGATTTTACGAATGATGAATGATACAGAGAGGATGACCTGGGTTATTTTATGTGTGTTTCGATTTTGGGGTCAAAGAAAAAATAGGCGGGGGCTGGAGGGCACGACGAGGGGTCATGCATTTCATTCGAACCGGAGTACATTGATCTTTAGTTCTTTTTGAAGTTGTTTTTGCTTAGATTTATCAAGAGTATTTTATGGATTAAATTGTATCGGTAGTCATTCTACTGACAATTTTATTGAAATTGTTTTTTAAAAATTTCGTTCGAACATCAAATACTTATTTATTTTTTTAAAGCACTAAATTATTTAAATTTATTATTCATTTAGGACCTAGCTTTTGGGGCCTTATAAATCCACAATGGAATATGTGTAATAAAGGACATCGTCAATCGCCTATAGATGTAGTTCCAGATAAATTATTATTTGATCCGTATTTGCGACCTTTGCACGTCGATAAGCACAAGGTACAAATTTATTATCATTATTTCTATTTATTTTAATTTAACCAACCTTATATAAAAAATAACAAAAAAATTATTATGTATGTATGCATGTTTGTTTGTAGGTTTCTGGTACTTTACACAATACTGGCCAATCGTTGGTCTTCCGTGTCGACAAGGATACAAAACAGCATGTGAACATTTCCGGTGGACCACTTGCATATAAATATCAATTCGAAGAGATTTATATTCATTATGGTACAGAAAATAGTAAAGGTTCCGAACATTATATACAAGGATATAGTTTTCCTGGTGAGGTGAGTTTGATTGGAAAATTATATTATAACTAACCTATACATATATTTTGAACCGTACTTTATTCTAAGTGCTTGTTAGAATAATGTGTATAAGTAATAGCTTGAGATAATGACATAATAACTTTTGCAGGTTCATATAGAGACTTCGATTTATATTGAGGCTTAGTATTGAATTAATACTATATAAAAAAATATTTTTAATAAATTATTTGCATAATAATTTTACTAGAGGAAACCAATGTCATACAATTTTGTCAATTTGTTCCAATCGTTACAGAAATTAAATTTATAATCGTGTGTCAAAGTTCAAAGTGTACTTTATTTTTTCAAAATACTTAACTATAAATGCAGAAATCAATGTCCTGTAGGTCCTTGCTAGAAAAGTGACATATTAATATGTCCAAAAACCCTAAATGGTCAACTTGAGGATAACTAACCACATTAACGAACATTTTGCTTAACTGTCCCTAGACATTGGTCCACTGCCCAAAAATGAAAGAGATCCAAGACAAATTCTAGAGATTGCAATAGCTATAAAATTGAAGGTTATGATTGGAAAATTATTTAATTTTTAATTTTCGATGAATCCTTAGATTGTCAACAATAAGAACATTTCAAAATTACAAGAATATAGTTTAAAAATTATTTAAAAAAAGAGTAGTGGTCCTAAATGACTGCCCTAAGGTACTACTTGAAATTTTCACAAATAGTTTTTTGATTCGAGTAGGACTTTAACCATTTCAAAAAAGGGAGGAAATAATGCCAAAAGACACTACTACGAAACTATGGAAGATGATTTTATAACTCCGTCAATGCATTTCCAATTTTCGTGAAAGTAAGTTCCTATTCCATAATACACGAAATATACCAAAGTTGATGTAAAGAATACATTATCCTTTAAAGTTGTTGAAACAAACCGTTCTCATTTTCAATTTTCATCAATTTAAAAAACATACAGAAATAGTAGATGAAAAAGAACCTTGAAATTGTTGATTTATTTTATCGACCCATGAACAACTTTAACTGCTTTAATTGAAATTCAATAATAATCTTTATAATATTTCAATTTCTTATGGCATGGCTTAGTTTTTGAACCTTTTTATTGTCGGTCACACAAAGTATGAATTGCCATAACAACTTTAAAGATTAACTTTCGATAATCACTTCGCGATAAGATCCATGCTCCTTCAAAACACAAAATACCCTCCAAACTCATTAATTTAAGAACTTTCGAATATAATTTTCCTTATGGTTTTTTCTTTTTCAAAACATCAAAAACAACCAACTTTAAAGTAGCTTTGAAACAATGTCAAAACAAATCCTTTCGGGATTAACCAATTTCCCTCTTTAGCTGTGCCTGTGTTTGTGTGTGTTGGATTTTGTGTATATGGGTGTAAGGAAAACTCATTATTATTGCATAATAGTCATCATCATCTGAAGTATGACTTCTGAAAATAGCATCTCTCATTTGGGCCAAAACGAAACGAACATTAAGCATGAATTTTTGCCCTCTTAAAGTCTCAAAAGTTTCAAAACTTTTAAATCCATTTTTCCTTTATTGTTAGATGTTTTTTTTTTGTCTTAGTGTTGGTGATGGTCCAATATTCTCTTCATAATGTTTTTGGAAGCAGAAGCGAAAAGAATATACACACACTCGAATAGCAAGTTTTTGAAAAACATGACCACATTGAAATTATTATTGTTTCAAAAATACATAATATTTTGTTCTGACAGCTGTTTGGTTCAAGAAACCCCAAAAATAAAGGAGGTTAGGAAATAGAGCAAGGGGCTAATGAGAGAGGGGGAAAGAGAGTACTTAAAACAAGAATGACACACTTTAAATATAAAACACTTTTGAAGTGGCTTCATTTTGTTGTCCTTTTTTTGACAAGAACGTCGTCTGTGGACTCTGGATCTGGAGTGTCTTTGAAAGTATCACCTGCTCCCCAAAAACTCACATAGCAAGAGAGTGTGGAAAGTCTCGAATCTTTTTATACATACATACATATATTGGTATGTGTGTATTTGAAAATATCTTCAACAATGATGTTTTCGTTTTTGAAGATAAATTTACTTTTGTGTGTGAAAAAGGCTTTTGAAGACATAATCGCCTTAAGGAAACCACAGACAAAGAGACAAATGTGAACTTAAATATTTACGTCATACCATCAGGAGAATAATATGCCCCCATTTTTCTATCGGTATATATGTATAGGTAGGTAGTATCCTTTAAGTATACTTTTGAGATTGTTTTTAATAGCTTCTATGTTATCTGACCAAAGTGATTTAAATTGAGTCTATTTTAAGACTCTGCCAAGAAGTATTTAAAACTTAAATCAATACTCGATACACACAAAGGTTAAGGGAGTAGAAGTTAGGTTGAGATAAATTAGCTTAAGTTGAAGTTCTATTTTCATAAACGAGCTGGAAACTATCAAAGGTCAGGAAGGACATATTTCTACAATTCTATTATTAACCTAGATATCTATAAATATATGTAGATGAATTTAAAGACAAGAAATGTTAATTAAAGCATAATATGTCAAGTATCAGTAACTCAGGTAACATCTGTCAGAGAATGAGTATCGAAATAATCGTTAGAACTGTCCCACTTTTGAGGAGGGTTTAATGGAAGTACTTAACGTCACATGATGGTATATGGAAATTTAGATTTAAGTTTTATAAGCTTATGACTTATTTTGTTTTAGTATTTTTAGGAAAAAAGCCTTTTAAGAGTTTTCCAATAGAGTCTTTATAATTTCAAGCTGAACTGACTGAAATGTCAAATACAAAATATAAAAGAATGACATTTTGGCCAACGATTTGGTCACATTTCTGAGACTGATACTAAGACTAAGACTAAGACTAAGACTAAGACTAAGACTAAGACTAAGACTAAGACTAAGACTAAGACTAAGACTAAGACTAAGACTAAGACTAAGACTAAGACTAAGACTAAGACTAAGACTAAGACTAAGACTAAGACTAAGACTAAGACTAAGACTAAGACTAAGACTAAGACTAAGACTAAGACTAAGACTAAGACTAAGACTAAGACTAAGACTAAGACTAAGACTAAGACTAAGACTAAGACTAAGACTAAGACTAAGACTAAGACTAAGACTAAGACTAAGACTAAGACTAAGACTAAGACTAAGACTAAGACTAAGACTAAGACTAAGACTAAGACTAAGACTAAGACTAAGACTAAGACTAAGACTAAGACTAAGACTAAGACTAAGACTAAGACTAAGACTAAGACTAAGACTAAGACTAAGACTAAGACTAAGACTAAGACTAAGACTAAGACTAAGACTAAGACTAAGACTAAGACTAAGACTAAGACTAAGACTAAGACTAAGACTAAGACTAAGACTAAGACTAAGACTAAGACTAAGACTAAGACTAAGACTAAGACTAAGACTAAGACTAAGACTAAGACTAAGACTAAGACTAAGACTAAGACTAAGACTAAGACTAAGACTAAGACTAAGACTAAGACTAAGACTAAGACTAAGACTAAGACTAAGACTAAGACTAAGACTAAGACTAAGACTAAGACTAAGACTAAGACTAAGACTAAGACTAAGACTAAGACTAAGACTAAGACTAAGACTAAGACTAAGACTAAGACTAAGTCTTCAAATTTTATGGGAACCGATGTAAGACTAGTAAAAGTGTACGAGGCTAGCAAAATTTAGATTTTGATGGAAAATTCGAATGACTTAAGTCATATTTTGCTTTGAATTTTATAGTTTTCAAATGTCACTGTAAAAAGGATTGTTTAATGAATTTCAAAATTCGATTAAAGCCATAAAATGTCAAATATTATTGAAAGACAGCTCGGACTTCAATGTAAGAGTATCGAATCACAATTTCTATTCCTTAACGAATGAATTCCTTTCTTTGAATATTTAATTAATTTAAGATCATATTAACAAGGGAATGTTCCCCTTCAGATATGGAAATTTATTCCCCCTTAAAAGATGGTCAGGAATAATAGAACAAAAAATCTTAAACTTGTAAGAATTTATTTTTATTAAAACTGCCAAAACTTAACTAATTTGTTCCTTTGAACCCTAATTCATCCACGTCTTGCGTTTCATTGTTATTGTTAAATAAAAAAAAACTTAAAAATATTAATTTTAATGACTCCATGTACCGCACTTCAATTTAAGTGCTTCTTATATTTTTTAATAAAGTTTCAAAATTATACAACTTCTAATTTCAGATTCAAATCTATGGATTCAACAAAGAACTGTACCACAATATGTCCGAGGCACAACATAAATCCCAAGGAATTGTTGGCCTGTCGCTGATGGTGCAAATAGGCGACACTCCTAATCCTGAGCTTAGAATTATAACAAGTACTTTTAGCAAGGTGCTATTTAGAGGTAAGTTATCCGTCCGTTCCATCTTGATAAGATATCCTCTTAGAATTGGCCTAATTTTTATAGAGATATTTCTTGTTCTTTTTTTTTTGTGTCCATATCATGTCCTTTTTATTCAAATTTTTAGTATGTAGGTTTCCTTGAGACCTGATGTTACAAAAATTATACTCTAAAAATACCGACTTTTACCCATTTCGACGTTTTCTATTTTGAGATGAACGTATTTTTATCAAGCATTTACCTTATAGTTATTATGTAAAGCTGATTGTGCAATAAGTACGAGTATCTGTGGCATAGTTATACCTTTCCCATGAGAGGTTTAGAGTTGCAGAGCAAAAAAAAGGAACGATAGAATCCCTAATTTAGGTAACAGCAGTCTTAGATGGCTTCGCAACACGTTCCTCGAGAGAGGGAGAGAGAGGGAGAAAGTGTATCCGGTCTGTTATTACCCAAAACTACGAAATGTTCTTTCATTCTTGATCCTTCGGATTCCTTCTCAGATACCGGATGAAAAAATGTAAGTTTGTGGTTTTTTACTTTTTCTCAGACACCTTTGCAAAAAGGTATTCGAAGTTCGAAGGGAAGTTGTGCAAGTGTCTGCTCAACCGGAAGGAGAGAAGCTACACTTCCGGTTGCTGGTGTTGTCGGTGTCGATGTCGATGGTGGTGGTAGGGAGGTAGTTCATGGCGGAAGAAAGCCAATCATACAAAAAAAAAAGAGTTACAAAAAGAAAAGCAGTCTTTTTTTTTGTTGATTTTTCTTTTCCTTTTTGTCTTCAAGGATTCCTGAAGTTTTCTCTGTTTCTTTTTTTTCTTCTTCTCATAATGAAGCCCTAAAATCAACCTTCTGATGCTTGTCGGGAAGAACTTAGGTACTTACTTTCTTATGTTGGTGTTGGCTTTTTATGTTCCTCTTTTTTGTTTCCGGTTTATTGTCCTGGAGATTCTGTGTTTGTAGAAAACACACTTTTAAAATGATTTCATTATCGTCAAGAGTACTTGAGTATTATTTTATTGAAACACACTCGCTACTTGAAAATACTTCCATCACAAAAAAAAGGAAACATGAATTGAACTCGTATTTCGAATATTGAAAGGAGGACATTTTATTTTAAAATATTTTACTTTATAATTTTTATTTAATATTTATATCTTTGGATTTATTTTTATTTTAGGATTTTCAACACCAATTAGACACATTTCAATACGCTCTCTGCTGCCAAACACAGATCACTTTATAACCTATGAAGGATCAACAACACATCCTGGCTGCTGGGAGAGCACAGTGTGGATAATTGTTAATAAGCCAATTTACATAACAAAACAAGAGGTAATTATTTAAAAAAAATATATCTTTAATTTTAGTCTTTTACGTATAAAAAATATTTTTCTAATATAAATAATAATTTATGTCATATTAATATTTTTTTTTAGTTGTATCAGCTAAGACGGCTAATGCAAGGATCTGAAAACACCCCAAAAGCCCCCCTAGGTAATAATGCACGACCTGTGCAGGGGTTACACCATAGAACAATAAGAACTAATATTGATTTTAAGAAATCAAAGGTAAGTTTAAAAAATAATTAAAAACATATAAACAAAAGTAAATTGGTATAATTTTGATGAAATATTTTTTAATATTAAATTAATTTAAATTTTATTTATTTAAAAGCAAAACCAAAACTCATGCCCATCGATGTACAAGGACATGTACTACCGGGCGAATCGGTGGTCGCCAGATAGTGGACTGATGATTCGTTGACCCAACGCTTTATACGATTACAATTTTGGCTCAGTTCTGAGTGCAATTAATCTGTAGATCCTAGAAAAATCCTTATAAATATTATACAATAAAAAAAACCAATTCCTTTAAGTTAAATTAAGGATAATTATTTAATATAAGTTCTAAAATATTTAATTCCATAATATTATAAAAAAACATATGTGTACGTGTAAACTATTAGATATTTTTGTTATACATAATAAAAATTGAAAAACAAAAAAATAAATTATAAATAATTAAAATATTGGTAAAAATATGATACAAAAATAAATAAAATTAAGCCGTTAACTGGAGGGTGGACAATAACTACACTATACAAAATAATTTATAGTAATAAATATATATATATTTAAAATTAGAAGAAAAAAAACAAGTCACAATATTGCATAACCAAAAACAGTATACCTACCTTATTGTAATCAGAATATAGTTGCTACTGCTATAAAAATTAAAAAAAAAAAACAACAATAAAACTCACACAAAACATACAAAAACGCTATACAAACAATAAAATAAAAAAATATTATGGTGAACGTAACTTCCTAAACAAAACCGATAATAAAATAAACTGCAAATATATATAAATATAAATTATATATTTATAAATACCAGCAAATTAAATCGATATAAATAAAAAGAAAATAATATAAAACATAAAAAAGAATATATATATATTGAAATTTATATTTAAGTTTAAAAATTAATAAAATTATAAAAATAAGTTACTGCAAAGTTAACTAAAAATAAAAAATTCAATTTGTTAGAAATAAGAATTTTGGAAAAAAAAATTACTAAATTAAAAAAATGTATAAAGAAAATAGATTAGAAATGAAATAAAAATTAATTTAAAAAAAACTGTAAAATTAAATCGAAAAAAAAAATAGATAATTTTACTACAACATTGTCAAACGAAGTAGTATTAATATATCGCTTTTAAAAAAAATAGTTGTAATATTATTTTGCAAATGACGGTGATGTGTAAATAGATTTTTTCTTTTGTAATATTTTTATAAAATTTACATTAAGTAGATAATTTATTGTTTTGTGTTAATTTTTGGTGGTGCCAACATTTAAGTTTTTGGTTTTATTTATAATTAAATAATTTAATATGGGTAGTGATATGTTTTTACAACTTAAAAATGTTTCTTGTAACCCAAATACTTAAAAAAATGTTTATTTAACCTTAATTTTTATTAATAAATTATGTATAATGAGTATTATTTTTAAGCAAAAAGTTTGGTTGGAAGGTTCATCTAGTCAATGCTTAGGCATAAAAGTTGAAAGCAATCCTAGTTAAACGTTTGTCTTCTGAGTATAAAAATAAGTCAATTCAATAAGCGTGTTTTATTGGTAATCTTTATCTAGGGCAATAATACAAGTTTCAGAAAAACGTTTTACTCACTTTCTTCATCACTCACTTTAAATTTATCTTTTAAAGTTGGTATCCCTGCTTTTAAAATTAAACATGACATTTGGCAGAGTACACATTATGCAATTAAGTTGCCCGCAACTTTAAGGGCCACCAGTTTATTAATCGTGGTTCAATATTTGATCCGTGGTTTAAATTTTACAATCTTTTTTACTTTTAGATACTAGCGATTTTTTGTTATTGACGTCATTATTGTTAACTATGAAGTAAGGTTATTAGAAGTCAATTGAAACATTACAAAAAGAAATTACTAACTTAAAAGTTTCCTATAGATGGCGACTAAATTATTTATGTTTTGCACAACTTAAATGCCTCCTACATTTCACTATTCGAAACTCAATCTTCACCAAAAATACATTTATCGTCCACTGCTTTATTTTTATTCAGTAATCCCTTGTTGTTGTTTACCAAAAAAACACGGCTTATGTGTTTTAACCTTAAAGCATAACAATGATACTTCAACTTAAGAAACTAAATCTGAATCTGATACTTAACCGAAGATCAAGTAAAATCTCTAGTAGACAAGGGTATATGAACCTTGATATTTTGACTTTATTTGTAGAAAATAATAAAGCTTCAGTGAAGTTAATGGTTATACACTTTGTAATTTTTTGAAGTCACTTTAAAAAATGATGATTTTTTATTCAAGTAACTCAGAAAAATATTTAACCCGTAGGTGTTTTGTTTTACGATTATAAAAAAACAAAATTCGTCACATCCGGCTATAAAACCAATATATCCAACAACCAACACCCAACACCCAAAATTTGCCCAGGAGTGCACTGTAAATTGATTTAATTAATATTTCATTACATTTTACAGATAAACACCTCATAATACATTTTAATTAGCCTGGCTTACATTATATTCATTTACATACAATACATATATATAGACATAGAGTAACATTGTATACGGAAATCCGAAAAAAGGATACTCTGTATCGAGTACTTATGCAAACACACAAACAAGTGTTCATGTAAATTAATCCACGTAATTTGCTGTTTTTGTTTCAAAAAAAGGGAGATTTTCCATGTCTCTGGTTTTGGTCTGGATGTTGTGGGCAGGTACTCCAATGGTATCACGGTTGAATGAAAGTATTTCACCTTCATTATACAAAACGGTGGTGGCGCCAAGGATATAAAAATCCCAACATCCGATTCAAATGGTACAACTAGATTATTGTTATTTCGAATATAAAATAAAAACTAAAGCCAAAAATGGCGCCCAACACGGAGCCAAATAACATGTACCTATAAACATTGGACATACATACTTGGAAAATGGTGGTTTCATTTGTCGGTTGGAGGGTATTTATAACCTATATTTCGTGTGTATGTGTGCAGAATGGTCATTTCATCTACTTACTACTATTGGTTTTGTCTGTGCAAATCTCTTTAAATTTGAACTTTATTCAGTATCCATTAAATATTGATTGCAAAATTAATTAGCTCTGATTTTCAATTGAACGAATTTTTGGAACAGAAGACCCAACAAATTCGGATTCGAATTCAAATTCAATAAATGAATCGCTTTTGCTCGTGTCGTCGTGTTTTATGTGTGCATAATATTTAATTATTTGAAATATAATTTTTCGATAAAACGCGCAAATTTTGTTATCCTCTCATGTACTATATTGAATACTATATCCTATATTTTATGTGTGTGTGCGTAGGTATGGATAAAATATATAATTCATTTAAATGGGTATTGTTTTAAGCTGTGTAAATACTTTGAGAAAAATGGAATTATAAATGAGCAATTTGATGTATGAAATTGTATTGTTAAATTAAAATAAATTAAATCCTTTTCAATACACGCGCTTGTGTGTGTGTGTGTGTGTGTATTTGTGTTCATGTGCATTGGATAGTGATGGGCAGGGCATACAGCTACTTGCATTCCAATTAGCAAATTAGTTTTTGGGGCTTTTTACGATCATTTTCACAGCTAATAAAATTTAAGGAGCATATACAACCATTACTAAATACATATATACGATTATTATTTACATATTTGCCTATTTTTGGTTTATTATTTTTTGATTTTAAATTTAATTTCATTTTTAACTGTGATATGCGGTTCGATAATATTATTGAATAAATTATGTGGAATCACTTAAAATATAATACCTTTTAATTATTTAAATTATATTTCAATAAAATATTCCTGAGTGAGTGTGTGTTTATTATTATGTTTGTATGGATATTGACAAAAATTTAAATGTTGGCCCGATTTTGTTGTATTTTTTAAATTGAATTGGAATTATATTGCCTTTGGGAATTTAAGTATTATTTTGTGGGTATACCATAATAATGTAGTTCTTGTAAATATTTAATAAAAAAAAGTGTATAAGTATTTAGTTAACATCGTTTATTATGTAAATGTAGAACTTTATATATAATAATAATAAATTATGTGTTATATACAAAAGAAAATACCTTATACGATAGTATACAAAAGCTTATGAAGGAAAATAAAATGCAAACAAAAAAACAGAATTTGGTTGTTTTTTATTTGGATTTTTATATAAATTTTAATAATTTAATTTATCCAAACCTTTTAATAAAAAAAAAAAAAACTGAAGTGACAGTTATTGATGCTTTAATATTTTTTTTTTTAAGTTTCTTGTATAAAGTCGAAAAAATGGATGAAGGATTATTTCTGATTCGTGACCAATGACTTACAAATTTTATACTTCTCCTTTCAACTACACGATAGTTGGCCCCTGTATTTTTATTCATGAGGATCAATTTCTTCCCTCATCCAAAGTTATTCGAAACTTGACAAAGTTTAACGGATTTTGACGAAATCATGTTGGTTGGAAACATTAAAAGATTAAGTGTAAAAGCTGGAAGGTTTCAAAATTATTTCCAGGAACAACTTCTAAATTTCTGATCGATTTATTAAATTTTATCTTTGTGTAGATTTGTTTTGACCAAGTGTGGAAGACAGCTTGGAAATGGTTACCACTCAGGATAACTTGTCAAAAATCCACAATCTCGTATTGAAACAGTAGGTAGGTATCTCAAAAGACTACATGGATCATATTCTCTATGTAATGTTGGAAGCTTTCGAAGCGATGCCTGATGGGTGCCACTTTTACTCACTCCGGACAACAAGTGCTACCGTCAGATCAAATCGGAGCAGTGTTTGAAGCTATGACAGCACAAACCCAAGTAATCTAAGGATCCACTGGTACACAACATTGACCAAGGAACAGTCAAAACATTGGACTTTTCCCGTCGAATGTGCTCCAAAGTAAGCGCAAGACTATCCAATCGGCGGAAAAGTTGATGGCCACCGTTTTCTAGGATGCACAAGGTGCGATTACCTGGAGAAGGGAAAATGATCAAAGGGCTATACTATCCTGATTTATAGGGTCGATTCGATTCTGAAGTGAAGAAAAAAGGACTACATTTTTGGCAATCTTGAATTATAAACATTGAAGGTATTAAAACGATTTTCTTTCAATTATGCGGTAATGCTTTTTTAATAATTTTAAAAATGTCACCTGTCAAATTTTTTTGTTGCCTTAAGGTTTGCCAACATTGAATTTCAAAATTGTTACCTTAGTGTTACAAAAACGTAAGTCAATATTTTCTAATTCCCAGAAGAGTCGATTTTGTGATTTTGTTTTACATAAATCTTAAGAAAGAAGTGTTAGTTCGACTTGTGATAATTCCTAAGCATTATCACTTGTACAATTTTTTGCCATAATATAGAATTCACAAAACAGTGGCATGCCCAGTCAAAAATCGTCAAAAATGTAGCTACGTTCTTGCAATTCGAGGGCGACGAAATCCAACCGTAAATTTAAATGGGGAATAACTTTTTAACCGTCATTTCTTCTTATTTAGCAAAAGTCTCAAGTGACAAAAATATATTTGACAATCACTCTAATGACCATTTTTTTGTCATCACGATTTAATGACAGACAATGTTGACATTCATCTAAAATTTCACATTAAATTCCCACTCGATTTAACATAATAAATTATTGTTAATGTTTATTTAATCTATTTCTTATATGAAAAGCAAATATATCCTTTTTTCATTTTAATTCATTAACAGCACAAGTACGAGCACCCCCAAATAACTCGTGTATAACTTTTGCATAATTCCCAAATAGCTTAGATTATTATTTCACTTCAAATTGCCAGCAACAACTTTGAACTTAGAATTAAAAATACATACATACATACTTAGGAAAAAAAATAAAGGACGAAGAACGAGAAACAGAATTCACTTCCGCAAACTAAGCCACATGCAATGAAATAAAATGTCGACATTTTGTAACCAAAACTTTCTATACTCCAATTCCAGCCACAGCAAATATGAAAATAGAAACTTTTCTCCTCAGCCAGCCATCAGAGCAGAGTTATCGTCGTCGTCGGTCGTAGAGCCTGGGACTGGGAATCCCTCCAACTCCAACATAAAGTGGGTATGTATACTTGTACAACGCTCGAGTTCGAGTTTGCCAATTTAGCAGAAGCATGTGTTTTGCGGGCCTCTCGTCCTCATTCTCATTCTCGTCATCATAGTCCTTTTGCTTCTTTTTTGAACTTCGACCAACTAAAGTATTCAAAACTATAAACCCAAAATGCATTGGTAGGTACTTGGTGGCTTGGTTGCGTGTGCCTGGCCTGAAATTGGAACTGCCTTGGCGGCGGCTCTGTGTATTTAGTTTTAGAGACTTTTCTACTCCTGAACCCATATCGTCTGCCACGATAATATACGAAAGCAATATAGTTGCCTAAAAATAAGTGCGCTGTCCTGTCGTGTATATTTAAAAAAGGACTACACTTTTAACCACCTACTTTTATGAACTCGAAACTCGGCAGTATGGATGACCTGACCACATCACCTTTTCCTTTTTCCTATATATACTCGTATGGCATCTGCATCTGGTATGGTTTGGGAATCTATAGTTGTACAGAAAAATATTCCCCACCGCATACTTCTGCATAAATCCTGAATAACGCGCCAGTTCAGTTGAATTCCTTGACAAAGAAAATTCATGTCGTCGTCGAGGTCGAAAAAGTCTAGCATGGGCAATTGAAAGTGGCAACAGGATGTATGATGCAATAATTGCATTCGAGTTCATATAAGTCTTGTGAAGAGGAAGGGGGGGGGGGGTTATAAACTATGGGAGTTATATGGCTATAAATTTTATAGCCATCATTTTATACTCGATAAAAGTGTGGAATCAAACCGAGAAGTTTCTTAGGTCGTAATTTAATTCAATTCTTTACAGTTTAGCAGCTGGCATGAGGACTTACTCGTGTGTACATTTCAAGGAGATGCTATAAAACAAAAATTTAGCTTGTGTATTTATATGACCCATAAAATGTGTGTTTCTGTCTGTGGAAAGTTTTGAAATTTAAATATTGAAACAAGAAAAATCTAAATTCTTGACACACAATGTTTTTGTCTGAGTGTCTTGAAAAACTAATGGTTTAAAGTCTTGATTTTTGTAAATTCATATATTGAAAAAAAGTAGAGTGCCAAACTTTTAGAAATAGGCACTATTTTTGACATTAAAGTTTGTGGTGGGATTTCACTATTTTTTGCAAAGGTTTTCGAAAATCATGCCCCCTCAACGGAAAATCATTCTTATTATTTGCAGAAATTAGTCCTCCATATTAATTTTAATAAGTATTTTTAAAAAAGTGGGTGGATGACACGCCCCCAAAATCAAAGTTTAAATATTTGTTGATCAATTAAAACTAGTTTCTTGTTGAATTTTTTTGTTTCGTTAATCTGATTTACGGTTTTTGTGATTTTTGAAGTTTTCAGGAACCACTTGAGTTACAAGGACAAAATTTAGGAAGGTTTATTCTATTGACTAGCTTATAGTAAATTTTGAATATCGGAATTTTTTAACTTAAATAGTTCTGCAGTTAAGTAAATATCAAGAACCAGCTGATTTTGATCCTGATGTGAAAAGGGTGTAGTGTCTTAAAATTAACTGGATACTGGAGCGCCCTTAAATCAATATTGAAAATGTTTTCAGTTGTTTTTTTTTTTAGATTTGATTTTCATATTAATTTGATCGTTAACAAATATTATAAAACATCGATTTGGATGTAAATATTTAAAAACTTCAAATTGATAAATTGCACTCATTAGAAAAACTTGTGAAAAATTCGGTAGATTAGAATTTTTACGAAACATTACTTTCGAGTATGTATCATGTATCCATTTTTAAAGTTTAAACAAATTTTACAATATTGTTTATGCCGTAAACGATCTGAACTTTCAATCTTTCAACCAACACGACAAATAGGCTTTTATATCACCTTCTATCATTAATGAATTGAATTAGTTTTTTTTTTTTCAAAATTCAATTCCTTTTCTTCATCAATTTAAATTGCATAATCCTACACCTACGTCTAGGTATACCAAAACCTAACCCATAGTCATTTCCATTTTGAGTATTTAATTCTATTTTTAATTACCCCGATAACCGCTTTTAATTAAATGTTTGACTGTTTAATTACTATTTTCATTAGAGCACAAAGAGAAACTCTGATTGCCATTGCATAATAGTAAACGATGAAAAGCACTTTCCTATGAGTATCTATACTCATGTTTTAAATATATACATTCGAGTATAGATACTCGGATCTGAATATATGTATGTAGATACTAATTCTATTCTACCACATTTCACTTCCGATTTCTGTCTGATTGATATAGGCCATTAACACATCTCCGATAGTATACGAGTGTGTGAATCCGTGTTCATGTTTCAGTGACAATAATTAAGTTTTCGAGGAGAGCATATACTCCCTCGAAAACTCTAGATGTGAGTGTTAGTGTTTTGTGAGAATTGAAAATTGTTATTTTAGACAAAATAATATTCTAATTGAATGTCAAAAATAATTGAAATTTATTCGAAGTTACGAAATATGTTGATACTTTATGTATTCATCAAAAAAACAAGGGTTGAACCAAACTACCGAATCTTATGGTTAGAACTACTAAAGATTTCTGAGACTTAATACTCATATCTACGAGTATACATATACATATTCTAACAGTAGTCAGCACGCCTGGCTATTAGATTGGTCAATATGTCACCAACCGATCAAAATTTTAATTACTCTCGGAACTAACCTCCTTGGCATTTTAAGGCTAGTAAATCTCAAGCACCAACAAGCTGATGAAAGAATACTTAACTACCTATAAAATGGTGTCGGAATGACAGGATACTTTATAATCTTACGTTAAAGTTAGACAGACGACTGAAATATCAAAATTTGACAACCAACTGACAATTTATTTTGAAGGTAGTACAAATTGTTGCAATTGTTCCATATTTCCCTACTTTTTTAACCTTCCCTGGAACACGAAAAACATTTTAAAACAAAAATCAGCCAAATCGGTCAAGCCGTTCTCGAGTTTTAGCGAGACAAACATTGATTGCAAATCTCAACTATCGTTTTATGTATTGCAGCTTTAAGTAGTATGAATGAAATTTTAAAAACTGGTTATTAATTTAAAAACATTATCTAGTTATTTATACATATAAAACTTGCTCTTGAATCACTCATCCTATTATAAATTAACTTAATTTAAATTTCCACATCCCCTAGTTTCAGCAACAGTTAGTGGTGATTTCATCTAAAAAACTGAAAACAATAAATCACCCTGAACCTGAAACATAATAATTTTCCAAAGTGTGACATTTTCATTAATAAATAAATTATTTAATTTTTTTTTCTTCATGAAGAATATCTCCATACATGCATGTTTGTATACATATGTATGTATTGTATATTTTGATCCTTTAAAATCACTTTTGTGTGTTTCTGAAGTTGTTATGTTAACTTTCACAAAATCAATGGATATACGAAGTTTTCTATGACAAAAACAAAAAAAAAAAACGTGCCTTGTTCCTGCTGGAATATTTAACACACACAAAAGGTTGACAAAACAAAAAAGGAACATAGAATCAATGAACCCATAACTCAAAACAATAAAGAAAGGATATTGTCACACGAAAACAATAATAATAAAATAGGATATTAAATGTTAAAACTGGTAGCATAAATTTGCTCAATTTAGAGGACGGTGATAGATAATGGAGCACCTTCCAAATACATTATTAATACATATTGTTTAAAAAAAATAATGTCTAAATATTCTGCAACAATAAAAAACAAAAACAAAAAAAAAAACATCATAAATGCTAAGGTACAAAATCTTATATTTGTATTTTTTGACAAAAGTTGTTTTTAGGACAAAAACTTTTATTTTATGTAAGCATTTACTGATTTCGTTTTTAAAATGTGCCATAGCCTAAGTCCCAACAATTTGTTGGTGTCTTTTAATGACAGCTAAATAAAATCTTTAAGAGTTTTTGGAATTTTTTTAGTAAGATTTTAAGTTTAAAAAGTGGATTTCAATACATCGTATTCAATCTTGGGAAAGACCTAGCTTCTGCAACTTAAGAATTTTGTATAACTCCCATAATTCCCCCTTAGACTAAATGAAAATTTATAGAAATTTATTTAAGAACGACAAAAAAAAAAATTGAATGAAAGTGAATGTGGGTGGGGTTGATGTGAGGAAATACTCGTAAATAAAATAAAACGATACCAGAAGCCGTACATTTTTTATATTGTATTATTGTTACATTTATACAAATGTAGTAGATGTCAAGTGTTTTGTGTATTTGATTTATTTGCCCCATCGTCACCGCCACCACCATCACCACTGCCTGCAGCCATTCTCTGGAAAATTTATTGAAAAAAAAATAAGATGAAAACAAATAGAAAATTTACCTACATATACATGAATGAAGAAAGGTGTGGGTTTTTGTTACATTAAAGAGTTGAGGGGGGAAAATTCAATTTTCCCTGTTTTATTCAATTACCACCCCCGGCACTGCACCGAGAATTTTAGCAAAGACAAAAATATTGTTTTCAAGTAAAATTTATTTTTATGAAATGGGTACATTAGGTATAAGAGTGTTCGACACTTTTACAGCTTCTTCATTTTATTTTTGAATATCTATTAAAAAAACAAATGAGAGTTTTTTTAAAATGAATGTGAGTATGTTTTTCTTTGATCATTTTGAAAATAAGTGGAGACAAAAGTTATTTATTAATTCAAATTTCAAAATGTACTTAAAATTTATTGGAATATTTTTTTATAAATCTGTACAGTGATTTCAACAAATCAAGTTTATTAAAATGTTGGTATATCGAAAGTAAAGAGTTTTCTAAAAAGAATAACCTGCAATTTGGCCAGCTGTCACTTTTGACATTTCTTGGACAAGTAAAAAAAGTGCTTTCATTAAAAATGGAACAATACACGCTTCAACAACACATTCAAATTGTCAAAATTCGTCAAAAAGCGGTCACTGTTCACAAAACTAAAGCAATTCTGAGATGTGGAAAGTGGTGAAATTATCATTACTCAAAAACTTCAATGATTGCCATGTTTTTGAAGGCACAAAAGTCATATTTCAATGTGTTACCTGCATCCATATTATTTGAATTTATATGCAATCATTTAAACATTATTTTGTTCATTTAATTTTCATGTAATAAATTTAAAATAACATTTAAGTCATACATATACTATACATACAACAAGAATGCAACACATTTATTCGTAACCAATCTAATGAATTGACCATAAGTGCATTTGGCATAATCCTTTCGACGAGTTTATAGAATAAGAACTGGTGGTAATTGATTGGCAGAAGTACCCCCCTCCCCCACCTTCTGCACACACTTTTTAAGGATGGAATCCAGATTGTAATAATTTACCATGAACATCTGATATTTACATCCTTAAGACATAACATTCATCAACTTCAACATAACATCAGGGATGGTGAGTGCCTCTCTCTGTATTCCTTTTCTCATATACCCTTAGATATCTGCACCTATACCCCCAACGAATAAGGACTAAATGGAGCATTGAAGGATTCCAGAGAATCTAGAAAGGAATGCATAATGGGGGGATGCATTCTTATTTAAAATGATGATGCATCTCAACTTATATTGAGCGACTTCTTGTCTTTTGGAAAATGTTCAAGGTATAAGTTAAGTATACCAATACCATCATAATGTGTAATAAATAATGATGAGAATAAACTATATTGTTAACTCATACATACCCATACATAACTTACTCTCACATTTGAGTAGAAAAAAAATAATAAAAATTCTGCAAGTTCAAGTGAATGACGTTGACGTTTGATGAATCCAACATCATCATCATCATAAAGCATCAACAAGCAATAAAAAAAAAATGACGTGCAATGAATTGAAAAGTCATTGAAACATAACGACACGGAAGAGAATAATGACAGCGATATAACAGGCGTCCAAACGTGCACTGATACGTGCTATGATTTTGAAAAAAAAAAAAAAAATATTATAGTACGGAATCCCGAATTTGTACCGAAATCAATTATTGAACATGCATCTGAAAGGATATGGGCATTCGACTGGATGGTAGGAAGTTTATTGTGGACTTAGAAATTCTCGAGTACTTTACCTGGACGTGGAATGTTGTCAAAATGGCGGGAAATGAAATGTCAAATCGAGGCTATAGAAATCAGTCAAGCTTAAGACTGCTGCGGCGAGAAAATATGCCTGAAATTGAGCCACCTTTTTTTTAAGATGCTTCTAAGTTCATTGACGAACAAACTTCCAGCATAATTTACTCCCAAATCAGGGACTAAGGACTGAGTCCATATAGAAAATGTAAAGCATATTTAGTTCCTATAGTTCACGTCCAGGGGGAGTTGACTTAACATAGTTCGTAGACTCAATTGGAGAAAATGGCTTAAATAGGACATTAGTAAGTAAGCCTTATCGAATGTAACTGCAATGAGCCAAAAGTCTAAAACCAATCCTTGACACCTTCTTCCTTCCCTCTAACAATTTTCTCCGCATTAATGTCTTGTATTGTATCATCTGATAGCTCTTTAATCTTATTAAAGTGTAAGTTTCGAAAAATGCATTCTTTTCAAATTAAATAAAAAAAAATGGTATCTGCCTTTTGGCAATTTTATGTTCTCACACAAAAATCATGTGCTTCTCTCGAAAAATTCAATTCAAAATGAAAAAAAAAAAAAATAAATCAACTCATGAAAAGAAAAATATAATCAAACTTCCATCTTCCGCACAATTCATATAGAAAAAAACGTGCCCAAATATCTTTGGAAGAGTGTTTCTTTGCTAACCAAAAAACCAGCCAAAAATAAAACAAAAAAAAAAGAAGTCCTTCTTTCTTTATACGCCAAACAAGGAACACGATGATAAAATTTCCCCCAAAAAAGGACATGAATTGCACACAAAATTATTATTCATTGCATGCCAAAATTGCACATACCTCGACACACACACACATTCCCTTATACAACACCCTCTTGCATTGTTCGTCCTTTTCTATATAGATTTTTAGAGTCTGCAACATATACTGACGAAAAAAACTAAAAAAAAACTGCAAGGGGCATGTCGCACGTTATTAACTTCCTATATTTGAGCTTCGTGACCTAGCACATTGACTTCCGTTTAGGATTTAACCCTCCAAATGCCGAGGATAGAAAAAGGGATACCAATCAGGATTGAAAGTACAAACAGACAAAAAAACGAACCAAAAAAAAAACTAAAAACTCTCTCTCTCTTATGGCGGTGCATTTTGTGTGTTCATGTTCAAGGAATTGCTCCTTTTATCCTGTCCTGTCCTAGCTGATTCGGATTCTATTATTTATTCTCCTTTTGTTGAAAAACATTCGCACAACTACAGCATCGCTTCGAGGGAACTCTCCTCACAAAACTGAAACTCACAAAATCCACAAAACTATGTAGTAGTCTGGTTGGTCCTGGAAAACGTTTAACATTCATGTTCAGGCCGTTAACATACCGAAAAGTCAATCGCATTATTTCTCAATTTGAACCCCCAATTTAGTCACACAGACACACTGCACACTCACGGTATACACACGGTATGGAGTCGAAGTCGGGATCGGGAGGAGCACAGCAGCAGTCAGTTATTTTGACTTCAAAGTGAGATTTGATTTTCCACAAAATTTCCTTTCAATTTGCTGGATGGAATAAGAGATTGACGCAGGGTGAGAGTCGTGTGAGAGTGAGTGTGGGGTCTGAGGTGAGGTGGCTTGTGGGTGGCTTGGCTTACACAGGAAGCGACACATCACGACACCTGCTGACACACGTCTCTCTATATCTCTGGCCTGGAATCGTTTTTCGGAAAAGTTACCCATCTGCACCCACTCGATTGAGTTTGAGGGTATAACACTTTAAGGATTGACGGATGGCAGGATATTTCTCTACATATGCACATACGATGATGCTATGTTATACACACACATGCACATACATACCTACATATTATGTAAAATGAGTATGAGTGGTGTCATGAAAATGTGGGCCTAGATTATTATTGGTGGAAAATTACATTTTCATTGACTTGTACCGCTGCTCTGCCGCCGAACAGTATGTGTGACATGAATTAGAGATTTCGTCGCGGAACTCATACCTTAAACTCGTATGTGTATGGTAGGGAAATAGAGTTCCTTAATATTCCTGGAAACTGTACCTGAAATGAGAGGATTTATTTTTGGTTTTGATGGGAGGTGCGACAAACCGCAGGCAGGTGACTTTTTTCTATTTGGCAGAATTTGTTTGTGACGGAAATAAATGTTGCGTGATTTAATAGCGATGAAATCCATACCAAGGAATAATTTTTTTTTCCTAATGAATAATAAAAAGAATCTAGGAAGTGGGGAGCAATTAGAAGAGGAAAGTGGGTGACATAAATTATGTTTAAAAACAAATCAAAAAACTTTCGTATCCTTTCATAATAAATCAATGTAAATTTTAGATTACTGTCGGAAGAATTTAATGATTGTGGTTTTTAATCGAACGTAATTAACTCACTCCCGAATTGAGCTGGAACCACAGGGTGGTGCACGTCAGATTAATGGACTTAAATCAGTTGTAAGTCTCGTAAGTTTTAGATAATGAAATGTGGAATCATCTTAAAGTTGTTAAAGAAGGACTGGATCACTTACCATCATCAAGAGAGTCTAGCAATACAAATGGAACGGGAATCAATTTGGAAAGCATTTTAATAATTTGGTGAAATTCCACCCACACTCTAGAAAAAAGATTCTAAGTCTGTTAAGTCATTCACCATGCACCGTCTAAAAGTCTAAGTGTTGAAAATGGGAGCAGGACTAAGCCAAAAGGCAAAAATATTGAATTGTCAAATGTCATAAGAAAACTTTAAGTGATCGAAGGGGCTGTTTTCGACAGTCAATAAACTTCTGACTGATTTTGTCTAAGCCGGAAATTTTAAATTTAAATGTTACACGGGACAGGCCAACATTGTGCAAAGAATTAATATTGTATTAAATAGCTTTTCAAAATACCACATTATACAGGGTGTTTTTTTAAGACGTGTGGTTTTTAAGAAGAAATAAAACGCATATTATTAAATGTTATGGCCATGAATTTAGCTTTATTATAAAGATAAGGGTTTGCCATTTTGTATTACAAATGATTTTGGGTAAGTATCTACCCCGGCTGGCTTAAATAAATTCCAGCCGGGAGGCCCAATTTTCGACCACATTTTGCGACGATTAGGGCCGTATGTCAGCAACAACCCACCGAATATTCTATTCCAAGTCGTCAATCGTCTCGGGCTTTTCTGCGTGGACAAGCGACTTCACATAATCCCACATAAAATAGTCAAGCGGTGTTAGATCACACCATCATGGGTGCCACGCCAAAGCACAGACCCATTCATCGCCGATTAAAATTTTCGTATGAAAATCGGGATCGGTGGCCATCTCGTTTTGCACTTGATGGTCGTTTGACTTTAATTCTTGCAACAGTTGCCCGCCAAACCAAGATCCTTTCGCAAAATTTTCCAAAAAGTGGATGGACATTTTCTAGGAACATATAGAGCAGCTTAATAAAATATTTGAAAGTGTCCTCGATGAAATGAGTGGACAAAAACACTCTGAAATTTTTTCTGAAAAAAGTTGGTTTATTCGCTTGAAAACTCTTTTCACGCCAATTGTCTGGGATGACATTATCACATCACTTATCGTCCCACCACCGGATATTTTTGGAAAATCCCTTTTTTTTATAAATAATATGTGTATACTCATCGTGTTGACGGCAGCGAGGGCGGTGGGTGAGGATTTAAATTTTGCCCACATACAAAGAAAAAAAAATTCGCAAAACAAAAGTAACTTTTTTGTACCTATTCCATTTCCAAGGACTAAAATATCCACAGGAGTTGATTAAACTTTATTTTCTATTTTTATCTTTCATTGAAATTTGAATTTAAATCAATACACAAATGCATATGTATGTGTTTGTATCTATAGAGTCGTTAAAATAACATTAAAATAGATACATTATCTATCTGTGTATATCTACATTTGTATGTGTGTATACATTTTTATGCCTATCTTAATAGGGCCAATGTTGAGACCGTCTTCCTTTACATGCTCCTATAATTTTGGATATTTATATTTATTAAGTGGGAGGGGAATAAACATCTGTTTTAACTACAACCGTAACAACTTTCTCTATATATGTACATACATACATACATACTATAGATGTACCTAGGTGTAGATTTAACCTGGGAAAAGTTAAATTTTGAAAGTTGTATTTACTCAACCAGCATTTACATTAATGTCATCATAAATCGCATCTTATGTAACGGATGTAGGTGAAAAATTTCCCTCAAAGTCTTGACAGTTTGACACAAATTCCTTAGCAAACATTTCCGAACATCCACCCCGACCAAAAACTCATACACATACAAGCACACAGACATACTATATAAAGTACTTATGTATATAGATGGTAGGTTGTGGGTGGTTAGGTTATAAGGTACCTACCGTCAAAAGTGCTGTTTGACAAAACGGGTTAAGACTCTGCAAAACACCAAAGAGGTGTGCATCACTGTCACTCGCCTCCGACGCGACGCCTCTGACGCCCCTCCTCTCTACCATAATCGTCACAGTTACCGTCACAGTCGCGTCGCGGACAAAGACTTGGATGGCTGGCTGTCTTTTGCCTTGCATGTGAAAGGTGTGACAACATTGAAATTTATGTCATTCTTAGTTGAGTCCCGGAGAGAAAGGATAAATGTAACCCAATGGTGTATAAGAGGAATTCCAGGGGGGGCCATCGTCATCGTCGGAGCAAAAGGAATATAACAGGAGTCAACCATTTAACTATATATATGAGCTGAGCAGTTCTTTGCAAGGAGTTTATTGACTTAAGTCCATCGCCATCCTTTTTCGGGAAGGAAGAAGCAACCTGATGACGAAAAAAAAGGATCTATATTTCTTCTTGTTTTTCATATATACGTTTTATTTTTCTACTTTAGCTAGCGTCATATTTTAACGTAATTAATGCAATAAACTTGTTTATCCTTCCTGCTAGGTGATTATCCTTTAAGACAAATGAGCGAAGAATGCACACGTGCTCTCATGCTCTCCACCTCATGGAACACATGTAGACGATGTTCCTTGTACGTACACGTTGTCGTTATCCAATATACTGAGTACGAGTACGAGTACGAGTATCCAAGTACGAGAAGTCAAGTCATTTTGTTCCTTTTTCGTTTTTTTTTTTTTCTATTTCTGGAAAAATTATTTTATGAAGATAAAATACTGTTATTAGTGCAACGCACGTTTTGTGTTGTTGATGAACATAAATTTCAAAATTTGCATCCTTGTTAAATGCAAATGGGTGTCAAGTTTGATGCACACGAATAGAATTAAAATACTTTTCAAGCTCATATTTACGAGCATGTATAATAAACTAAAAGATAGTTATACATTTAAGTAGATATACATACATACTTATGTATATTACATACATAATGTGTGTAGTGTAGGAGGTATGTCTTGTCTATGTTGTTATAATTAATTTTCGGTATTAAAGTTAGGAAAAACGACGTTAGGAAAATTATAATTTTCTAAGTATTTATCTGATGTGAAATTCTTTGAATTTAATGTTGGTTTATTTTTGAATTCGAATTCGTGGAAACTATGGATTTATTTTTTGAGGAATTTAAAATTACATTCCTAGAAGTATTATTTCCACAAGAATCATGAAATCAAGGTGAATGTGAAGGCAATCTTAAATGTCTTCAATTTAAAGATGGCCAATAAATCTGAATTGATAAATTTTAATAAAGCACAAAAGAAATTTCATCACTCCCGATTTTATAATTTTCAAATGCAAAAACGTCAAAATCAAAAATGTCATCAACATAATCATCGGCTCGACAACCGGAATCCGATCCTGGCCTCATTTACAGCCTTATTACGGTTGTCAAAGATCAATTAGTTGACAATTGAAATATTTTGTCAATCAATTGATACATCGGTATTATGAACCCGAGTTGATCATTTTTTGATCCATTGTGAACAAAGATCAACAATCTATTGTGAATAGTGCGTATTTACTTAATACAGCTGCAAATTTTAGTATGTTTGAGATGGATTGTTGCATTTTCCTTGGCTTTAACTTGCCGTTGATATCTAAAAATACATTAAGGAAGGCTTCTTTCGAAAGTCTAAAGTTTTGAATGAATCTAGAAGCGAGCCAAATTAGTTTTTGTAATGTAATTAAAAAAGATCTTTTATCTACATACCAGGGACGAAGCGTCCATATATTGAGTGGAATGAGTGCTTCCGTAAAGCAATTCAAAAAATTATATGATTTAAGAAAAGAAATTTTAATTCGAAACTGATCTAATCGAATATTATTTAATCTCTTCTTTAAATTAATAAAATCTCATAACAAAAGTCGTTCAGGAAAAAAAATGCAAAACTATAACTACAAAAACTCAAACTTCAATTCCACGGGGAATGCACAATATCACTCCATTATACACTCACGCTTGCAAACAAATATTTGGAATGCATACCAGCTAGGCATTCTGATATATCGCCTACTCTCAACTCTCACTCAATCTCGTTCAAAGCATTTTTTTTGTATTTGTTGGCGTTCACATAAGAAGTAAAGATTGAATTGAGTGAACTCATTATGAAAATTTGTGAAAACAAAAGTAGAGCAGGAAAGGAGAGATATGAGTTATTTGCTTCTTCTCATTCATTGAAATAGGGGTTGAAAAGTTTATTTAACACTGTGTTCCTTTTTCTTGTTATGTTTTTTATCTGTGTGTGTGCCAATCGCATTGTCAACAATGCTAATGCTAATGTTTTCTGATCAATGATATTTTTCTTAAAAATTGAAACTTACATTTAATTTTACATTAGTTTTAAGTTATTACTCAATTTAATATTTTAATAAATGAATTTTATAAAATTTTCTTTTACATTTGTGTAATAAAAGAAATATGATCTTGATAAAAACTTTGTATTTAAGTGCAATCATAAGTGCTTCCGCTTCCAAAAAAGTCACGCCTCGTGCCTGCTACATACATATATTCAGCCAAATCCATGCTTTCTTCTTCAATTTCATTTTCACCGAAAAATAGTTCTATAGTAGACATGCTTTTGGCTTTCGCGATAGGTAAAGTATTTTATCAACAAGGAATTTGTGACTGACTGAAAATTTGATAATCAACAAACATTTTGACAACCATAATACCAAGACTGTCAATTTAAATCATTCACAATAGATCTAATTTCTGAAGAGCGTTCACAGTTTATCAAAAATTTTGATTTTTGACCACGATAATACCGATTCAATAATTTTATTGATAAATATCAAATATCGTATTGATCTTTGACAACCGTAATAAGAGCGTTAATCTCGATCCGCCATTCATTTGCGCACGCTAAAGCTTCGGGTGTATCCTGGTTTAAGCCGCCATCTCTCTAGCGTAAGCTTGGTCTGCCATGCTGTCATCTTCGCTTATGCGAGCTAGGTGACCAGCCCACCGGAGCCTACTGAGCTCAATTTTTTTCACGATATCTGCTTCGAGGTAGATTGCATACAGTTCATGATTGTATCATCTCCGGAATCGTCCTTCCTCACATATATATGTATGTGATCAACAATTCTTCTTAAGACTTTCATCTCGAACGCACCTAAGAGGTCTGAGTGCCTTTTACTAAGCACCCGCAGGTCTCGGATCCATATGTCAGTACCTACTGGCAGGACCATAATCCATAGTTATCGTAAGGTTTCTGGATTCCAAAAACTTTAACAGACTTAGTAGGCTCTGTTGGGTTTAAACATCTTCCCGCGTATTTCTTCTTCTATGTTGTTATCGGCTGCTATCTACTTATGACTCAAAGTATTTGTAGAATTGCACTACATACTTCAAATTTCATGCTCCGCTAAATCAAAAATGTCACACTGTCTAAAAACTCACTTTTAACTCAAATAATGCGTCAAAAAATCATTATCCAAAGCTTTTTTTAATACCGAATACTTTCCCTTCTTAAAAAAAAAATTAAGACGGTACTGTGCAATACCATGGGTGGGAACATTGAGCCCAAATTTTACTCAAAAAAAATCAAAATTCTTTAAGTGTCCCAAAGAATGATGTAAAAATATTGAAATATTCTTTTTCAAATGTCTTTTTAAACTTTTTTCGAAAATTCAAAATTCCATAAATGTTTCGGGTTTTTTTTTTAATCATGTTATGTGGAAAAATTCAGTTTCAACAAAATGCTTCCGCACCTTATTCTAAAATCTTAAATTTGTTTCACACAAAAATTATTGAAATCTAATTCTTTCGAAAAGACTTAAGCATACAAAATACATAATATTGATGAATTATGGAAAAATTAAAAGAATTCCAAGTTCGAACTTAAGTATTGAAATGGAAATACAACTCCTAAAAATATCCTTTATCTGAAATTAAATGATAAATGTTGTCTAAAATCGGAATTGGAATAAACTTATGGTTTTCCGGGAAAATACCAGACATTCAAGAAAATATAAATCATAACTGAACATACCACAATTATTTGTAAATAAATTTTGTAAGTATTTTTGAAATAACCTAAAGAAGTAGAGTTCTTATACACAAAACAATTCGATTTAAAATTCCATATAGAATTTTGACCATTTCCTTAACCCATACAGCTGCCATGTTAATATTGCCTTGAAACATCAGAACACACACACACACACACACAGACACACGAACACATGATGCATATAAAAGTTCATGGTCCATTGTTATGCTAATTGCTCAGACTATATCGTTCCATCATTGTACGAGTATGTATATAGAGTCTCGCTTACATGTAGCTCCGCTCGTCCGTGTCGCATGGCTGTATGGCACTATTTTCCAGCAGTGTCCTGGCCTGGTACAGTGACACACAAATCAAAATTACCATCTGTCCACTAAAATCTATTGTTTCAACCCACAAAATTACAACACGTCTACATCTGCATTCACACAAACACACACACACGAGATAGGAGTATGTTTGGAATCGACCAGCCGGCAGTAGAATATGACCGAGGCGTTTTGTAGAGCTATATTGTCCACAATAAAGGTATCCTGCCTAGGCTTCCAATCTAAACTTTTGGAGTCTCGAAGCCTTTTGTAATTCAAGCATTTTATAGGTTAAAGGGTGTTTTTTTCTTCTCTAAGAACAAAATAAGAACAAAATATGTATATCGATTTTAATTCTATTCATCGATTAGGTATTTAGTTGAAGTTTATTTGACAATTATTCTTATAAGCTTCAATTTCTGCTGAACAAAATGTCAAAAAATATCAAAATGACAGCTCTGCTCAACTGTCAAAAATAAATCTAGACGGATACATAAAAACACCCTTTATTTTAGCCATCATTTGACTTTAACTAACAATAAGGCCGTTCGAACACTGGCTTAGTACCGACCGACCGAAGTGGCTCACTGGTGTTGCCACATTTTGACAAAAGTATGTACCGTATAGTATATGTTGTCACATCCCGTACTCTGTGTGCTGTGTCATCTCTTGACAGTATATATTAATAAAACTAGGTATACTCTGGCTCCTTTTGCACAAGGCACTTATGGCTTGGTTGGAAGCCTTCACATTGGAAGAGAATCACCATCAGGACGACGACGACGACGGGAATAATTCTTGTCTGGCATTGCCATTGCCATTGTGTTACATATGCATCCCAGCACATACAGTGGCAGTGGTTCTGATTCTGGTATTCTAGTTCTATGGTTTATGATGGTGATGGTGGAATATCCTGGTGATGCTCGTACCTAGATTGTGAGTCCTGTTCTATAAGGAACACAGCACATAACCAAAAGATGAATGAGTGATTCTATTATTATTCAAATCATATAATTTCATCAAGAATCCCATCCAATTTTCAGTAACTTTTGATTAATTTTTGCCAACATGCATATATCTGGAAAACGAGACTATACCTACTTGTATGTATGTCCTGTAGAATGAAGATAGAGGGAAGGGGGTTGATGGGATGTGAATATAATTTACATTTTATTTTATTCATTTACATTCGACATAACAAAAGCAGGATACACCAATTTCGATATTTTTTTTTCTTAAGTTTTGAAAAGATGACAGAATAATATACTAACCACTGGTTCTTGAATAAAACTTAGGACACCCTTTGAAAACATCAATCAAAACAAAATGAAAGTCGGTTATATTTTAATTTTTCCCTTCCATGTTTAATTTTTAGATTTACGAGTGTTCATAGAAAAAAATAAACCAAATCTCGGAACTACTACATTTTTTCGAAGCTTAAATTCAAACCGTAACTGCATTAACATGGATGTCTAACCAAAGGGTGCCTCATAATTTACTTAAAAGTTGGATTTTTTGTCATTTATGTTGACAACTTTAGATCATGGAAGTGAATTGATGGTTTATGCGAATAGGACTGTCATAAACACTTTTGGCATGGTCACTTCACTGCCTCCATTAAAAATTTAACAAACCTCCAAAAAACTTTTCAAATAAGACATTTGTATTTTAGGTCTAATATTTTGTGTTAACCCACATTATACTTGTTAATGTTGGTATAGCTTTTCAGAGAATTACAATAATTTTGACATTAATGGTTTCGTCTCATGCCAATTTAAAACTTCAGAGTTATAGTAAAAAACAAATAGTTTAATGTGATTTATTTAAGTGCACATTAGCACATTTGCTCAATCGAAATTGACAACTCAGAAAGAGCACCTGTCAAATTGCACACAGTATAATTCCAGGTGGAAATTATCGCAGAACAGCGCCATCTAATAATTAATTTTTCCATCAACGAACGTCTTTAATCAGAATAAACTTTGAAGTTACTTAAAATTGTACAATCTTCACAGCCAATTTTCCGATACCGTCTAAAAATTATTATCGAATCATGCAAAAAAATCTAATATTGAGTTTTTCCAAAATTTTCGAGTTTTTAATATGAATTTTTTTTTCATCCGAAAAGCCATTGTGAAACAATTGAAGACAAAATTCCACACAAAAAACTGTTTTCGACTTTCCCAAAATTATTTTTCGTAATAATCTTCTGCTGAAAATTTCGAACAATAGAACAAAAATTTGAGCTAAATCGGGTCAGTCGTTCTCAATTGATGAATAACTTTAAATTTTTCACACAATTTTGTTTCGAATTTCAAACTAAATAATTATTTAATTTTTTTATTTAGTTCTTAATTTGTATTTTTTTATTTTATTTTGTTTTACTTTTATTTAAATCTGTTTTATTGTATTTAGTTTTAATTAATTTAGTATTTACATATATGTTATGAAATAAAATAAAAAAATCCAAATAAATTGTGTGTTTCCCAATCAAAATCTTATTCTTTTGTCTGAGAAGTTTTCCAATTTACTGCCGAAAGACACGAACTGGACAAAATACTACTGGGGTCTAGTCAACACTATACAATAATTCTAAAGAATCCAGAACCAGTATACCCAGAGACAGAGGGACTTGATTAGAAACAGATAAAACTTCAGGCAGGAAGCATTAAAGTTGTATGTATTCGGTTCCGTTCCGAAGTTCTTTGGGCTTATATGTACATCAGTGAGACAACACAGGGGATGACAACAACTGAACATGAAAATTAGCAAAAACTTTTGATGGTTTTGTTTTGTGGAGAATGGGTTCCGGTTTTCTTTTTTTTTTATTTTGGTTTCCATTTTGATGTCATTCATAACTTTTCTATAACTTAAGCTTAATCTGGTCTCTATGAGTACAAATACATGCAAAGACTTCCAAATTTATTAAATATCCTTTTTGATAATTTTGACTTGAGTTTTTAGGTTTTGACGGTTGGTCATTCAAAGTTACTTGTTTAAAATACGATTTGTTAATTTAAATGTGTATACATTAATTATATTGAAAATATTAAGTTGTTCGATATTTAAAATTAAGATTAAGTTTCCAAGAAATCTATCAGCATAGTCACCTTTCCAATGAAATGTCACTTAAATTAGTGAGTCAATTTTACTGATGATGACGTTTAAAGTAAATTTTTGCAAATGCTTAAGATTCAGTTAAGAATGAGTATAAGTTTTTCCGAATTTCCTAACTCGTAAAATAATTGCAACTTTCATCTCTTCCTCATTTCGAAAATATGAACGTTAAATGCCAACTTTTAATATGGCCATCACTATATTTCTGTATTTTTGCCATTATTATAATAGCCATATTGTCATTCACTCATATAGAAAATATATAAAAGTTTTTTCTTCTTTTTTTTATTTTGTTTGCCTTGGCGAAAATGTCCTTTTTCCTCCGAGTATTGTATTTGGATGGAACTTATACGTTTGTCTTAATTAAGGCCATAAAGCAAATGGGGAAAATTTGAAGTGTGTGTTCTTGAGTAAAGAGGTAAAAGTTTCACTTAATGGCCAAGACAGACAATCGGTCATGGAATACTATACAAGAAGAAACCCTCAATCAACACCTATACAAACAAACAAACACACACAACCACACCAACACACCCATTCCCAATAATGTGATGGCAATTTGAAAACTTATGCTAAAAAGTTCCTGCTGCCATATTACCATTTATTCAATCCGCTCACACAATACAATATCCTGTATACGCCTGATGTACCTGTGTCTGTGTGGCATTAATGCCTGACAAGAATAAGTCAACCATGGATTAGACCATATACTCGTTGTCGTCTTCGTCGTCGAGTCGGAGAGTCCTTGTCGAATAGACTTTTGTAAGGATACAAGATGGATGGGTGTTTTCGAAAAGATGCCCAGAGTTTTGTCATGCTGTATGGAATTCCTTGGAATGGAAGTCTATTGTGTTTCAACTCGAGGATGGGGTAGATATTTAAAAGTTTTGTTTTGAAGAATTAAGCCTGAGTGGATGACAATAATAGACGTGTTAGACATTTACATTAAAGAATGATTATTATCGTACTTGGGGTGACTAGAAAAAAAAAATAAAAATACAAAAACGTATGGAAAAAAATAATAAACAAAAGGATTCTTTCGACATCTACAAGGATTATACCTAATTGAGGTACCTTGGTGCTTAAAATGCAATTTTAGAAATTCCAGTGCTCCCTCGAAAGTGAACATAAGATCAAGCTTGTTTTTTGACAGAATTCTAAATTTCTTCACTTCAATTCAATTTGTTAATTGTAAGTATTTGGTAATGTATCAATTATTGATGTTAAGTCCTTCAACGTCCGGACTTCCGACTTAATTGCCTCCCATTAGACGTCTGAATCATGTTGTTGAAAATCAACAAGTCAACCGAGTTTTAAGTAAATTTTCGTCATAATTGTCATAAATAACTTCAAAATTACTTATCACAAAAAATTTGGTGAATCATTAAATCATTATCTACATTATAAACAAATTCACCTGCTTCCTCACTTAAGTTATTTTATCTTTGTTTACGTTTGTTTAAAAAAAAAAACTAAACTTGAAATTGACCAAAAGAAATCATCATCAACATTATAAAATTCAAGACTTTTTCTTCGAAATTTTACGCCTTTATCTTTTTATCTAAAATCTTATCACAATTCTAATCGATTCAATTATAATTTCATGCTTTTACTTTTTTTTCTGTCTTTTAATCGAAATTGAAGTTGTTTACTAAGAATCCACTATCAGTGTGTGTCATGTTATCTCGAAACTTCCATTAGTGGTTACACTTCTAGAACATTGACATTTGATATAAATAATTGAACGGAGATCAATGCCAAGTTAGTTATCAAATTGACGTTAAACGCCGCGCTTTAAACAATCATCACTCGTATAAATCAATCGATATTCAAAAAAAAAAAAATGACCGCTCTAATCCGTCTGGGACTTGTTTGTGTGGTTCTTGTGACCGTCACAGTTAGTGGTAAAAATATCCCATCAAATGTTTCGGGAAAAAAAATAAACGATGTCACAATCATCGATGATATTCAAAACTTTGCCAGAAGTCATCCAGGAGCCCAGATTATTCCCATGATCAAGGAAGAAAGTCTGGGACGCACCCAATCGGTTCGATACACTTTGGGAGGACGTGTTTCTGGTGAGTGAAAAATTCAAATTCTTCTTGAGACTTCGAGATTATAGTTAAATTTTTCGTTTTTTAAAGGTGATTCACTTGTTGCTCAAGGAACTGATACTTTCTCGTATGCCGCACCAAATGACATTAATCTTCAATTGAGCTATCCAGAAAATGGTACCGGAGCAATTGTGACATTTGTCGAACTTGTTGCCATTCAAAATAACAATTTGGGAAATGCTTATGTTGTATCGGGAGGAATTGGACAACGAAGTATCTCAATTATTATCGAAGCCCAGGAAACTGACTATTTCTCATACAAAGCACAATACTTTGGAGTTGATTAAGAGTTGAGATAGAATCTAGTTGATAAAAATTAAATGGGCTTGAATAAAAAAATGAATCTAATTTAACTTTAATATGTATTGTCTTTGTTTTTAACCTAAGGGGAGGTATTGGTTTTGCGAAAATTCGTCAAGCTCAACATGACTTTTCGAAAACAATTAGGGATTTTTTCCATCAGCTCAATAACAGTTGCCTTAGGTCTTCTACGTTCATCTCCTGACTCCTGAGACAGTTAAACTTTGTACAGTTGCAGCTCTAAATCTCAATCAAAAATTCGCCATGTTTAGTTCTGGAAAAAGCAAGGGCTTACTAGCGAAACGAATTCGAATTTTGATAGATCATACCTTTTGTGGAAGTACTTTTGGTGGTTGATCGTTTATTGAACTCTTTAACTCAACTTAATTCACATTTGTAACTGCTAATAGTTAACTCAGTCATTTTACGAACGTAACCTCAAAGACAAGGCTACTCCATCAACTTTCGACGTTCGGAAAGACCTTAACTTAATACATAATTTTTGAAACATAAAAATTAATTATCTGTTGCCGATAAAATTTTGTATTATTTAACAGTCAATTAAGAAATCCAAATTGACAGAGCAATTTCCTAATCCAATTCCTTGGGTCTTATTCGTATTTATTTTCTTCTAATCTTAGTTTTAATCTCAAATTGCCCTCATCTCATTCAAATATATATAAAATTTTCATTTCAAATCAATGCTAAATCACAATATTTTCTCATCATCTCAATATGCACCACAAATCCAAATACCAATACCACAAAAGAAAAAAAAAAGTATCCTTAAACTCAACTCATTCCTCACTATACAACACTCACACTCATACTAACTAAGAAATATTCCAATTGCCAACTTAACCCTAAAACCATCGACAAGAAAATATTATTTTTAATCTTTCCTCTCCTCTGCCCCGTTTGCACCACAAAGGCAATTTCTCGCCTCAAAAGTCTTATGGTTACTTTGTGGAAAACCATTTCGAATAATACCATCACCATAAGGACAGACACTATACAGATCCTTCTACGTTACGTACACCACCCAACCTACATACATATATACAAATGTAGGCGTGTAAGTGTAGTTGAAACATCATCATTATCTGCCATCAACCAAAGTAGCAGATATAAAAGCTCCAAACAGGAAATATAGATGTACCTTCAACTAAAGCTAACAGCTAACATCTAACATCGTACAGGAACTGGAAGTAGAAGTGGAAGAGTGGAACATCCTGCCTGAACCTCACCTTGACTAAGGAAAACAATTAACCGACAGGAGTACCATCTGCCGAAATCTTAATAATTTATTTATTATGAATTTCTCATTATCCTTTGTGCATTGGTGGGTGTGGGTGGGGGTAGGGGGGGATGAAATTTTTGCTTTGCTTTTCCTTCTCTCTGTCTTCTACAATCTACAATCACTTGTTCCACATCTTACCAAGCTTATAGGACAAGTACACGAACCAACCAACTCCAACACACCTATACATAGTCTATATAGATACAATATCTAGGATGGTTTTCATTTCTTGATTAAAGTAAAAAGGACTTTTTGCTGTTTTACCTTCTTCTTCTTCTTGTTCTTGCCAATCTGCCATCCAACAGCTCATGACAAAAAAAAAAAATGGAAGAAGAAAAAGAAAAAAAAAAGGATAAACAATTTTTAGCCAAAAGAGGTTCTTCAGGTCGATATTGCTTCGTTTTGTGTAGATTTCTTTTATCTTCAACAGCTTTAGTTGATATTTTTAACCGCAAAAAAAGGAAAACTGAAATCCAGAGCTTCTCCTCTGAGGTCCTTTTTCTACCACAGAATTGCAATTTATTTCTGGAATTCGTTGGAAATTCGAGCATCAGCAAATTGCAGTTGCAGTACCTATATCGTTTACCTTCACTTTTTTTTTCTTTGTTCAACTTACAACTTCGTCACTCTTATTGGAGATTGTGGTGTAAAGTAAATTAAAAAAAAAAAGAATAAAGTCGTATATTGGTTTTGATATTTCTCAAAAGTGTCACCTTTTTGCATAAGTTGGTGAAATCCAATTAGCTACATACAAATACATAGGTAAGGGGTGTTTTTTTAGAAATGTGGTTTTCAATCTGGCAATACTTTTTTGGGAGTATGTTTTTTTGACAGTAGTTATTTGATTTATTCGGTTTGCCATTTCATAATGAACAGACTTACTCCCCAACTACGTTTGCAAATAGTGAAAATTTACTCATCGCGTTTTGCATCCATCGACATGATCACTCAGCAGAACCAAGTGACCATCATGGATCGATTTCGCACCACGTTTGCTCTAGTGAATAATACACATGTGCAGACACGCCGTACAATGAGCCCATCCGCTTGGTTTGCAGACTTACAAAATCCAAACCGTGCAAGAATTAAGGCCGAACGAACATCAAGCACAAAACAAGATGGCCACCGATCCCGATTTTCACAAGAAAATTTTGTTCAGCGATGATCCTAATTTTTAGTTGAGTGGACACGTTAATAAGCAAATTGTCGAATCTGGAGT
The DNA here is from genome assembly GCA_905146935.1 of Scaeva pyrastri. Classification (NCBI taxonomy): domain Eukaryota; kingdom Metazoa; phylum Arthropoda; class Insecta; order Diptera; family Syrphidae; genus Scaeva; species Scaeva pyrastri. The sequence continues at coordinate 7,724,622 of LR989929.1, read as the reverse complement.
GTTCATAATTCACAACCCATTTTTGAGACTCCGCCGCGCGCCGCCCGCCGTTACATCCTTAAAAAGTCACTGTTGGGTGTGTTTTAGGGGCAGAGGGAATCATTGGTCCATATTTCTTCCAAAATGAATTACTGTACTGAACGCTATACTGTCATGATTAATAACTTTTTCGTGCCTGAATTAAAGGATGTTTATGTGGACCTAGACAACCTTTGGTTCCAACAAGATGGCACTACATGCAGCCAATTCATTGAAGGAAACTTTTGGTGAGCGCATATTCTCGCCGCGTGTCGTTGGCCTGTGAAGAGGCCTCCAAGATGTGAAGTCACTTGTCTACTCCTGGGAAGAAAAGATTCGGCGACTTATTGCTGGCATGCGGCCCCAATTGCTGCGAAAACTTGTCGAAAATTGGGCCTGCGACTAAAATTTATTTTTAGCCAGCCGCTGAAATCACATCCCGAAATCATTCCTAAAACATAATGGCAAACCCTAAGTTTTTGGTCATAACATGAAATTATATGCGTTTTATTTCCACACGTCTAAAAAAAAACACCCTTCAAATGACAGTTTTCTTAATCAATATATATTTAGTTTGAAAATTTGTTGAAAAAGTCAAAGTCATACCGAAAAGTCGAGTCGGTACTTACCTGACCAACCAATCTGTGAAACTATTTTTTTAAGCGTCCTTATGTTTCAGTCTTCTACTCAAAACACGAGACACCCTTAAGCTGGTATTAACTTGAAGTTTTTCTTCAACTATTTCGTTGCCAGTTATAATGGAAAACAATATCAGACAAATGGTCGCCTCGACTATACTAACAAAACCCTATCCTTTTCAAGAAATTTTTCATCACTAAATCGCAAAGTGGCTATTGTGTGACTTCAGTAGTTTCACGAGTTCCATCTTTGAGGTCTTGAATCGAAGTTGGGTTCTAGACATAGACCTTATCTTTCACATAGCCCCCAAAGGAACAAGTCGCAAGTTGTTAAATCACAAGATCTCTGTGGCCAATATTGATCACCCCTTCGAGAGATAACATAGTCCGGAAACTATTCCCGTAAAAGATCGATCAGTTTCGTTGCTCGTAGACCAATACTTGACAATTCCGGCCAGAAAAAAATCATTAATCATCTTTTAATAGTGCAATCCAAAAAGTAAGGTCCAATGACCCCGCTAAGTACCATAAACTGCACCAAATAGCTACACGTTGGGGATGGATGGCCAAGATGAATTTTCGATGAAATTCCTGATCATTTTCATGAATTTCAAGGACCCAATCATCAAAGGCAAAATGAGTTGTTGATATTTCTACTTGTCAAATGTCAAAAAATTGCAGTTTCAAAATTGACATCTATCGCAATGGCGAGCTATTCTAAATAACACCTCTAATTGAAAAACCCTTTATAAAAAAAAACTAACTGGAAAATTTTTACAGAATTCATTTTTAAAGAATGAACAGTAAAATTTTGAAAGGCAGAACAAAAAGGCCAAATTTTTAACCCAATCTCAGAAAAATTATTGAAATACTTAGGACAGCTATGAGTAGTTCTTGATCATTTAAAAATCAAAAACTTCATATTAAAATTTAGTTGTTGGATGAAAACACTCTAAGAAAATCTTAGTTTTTGATCTAAGAAATCCAATAATTGATATGTTGGTATATCGTTAAAAAATCATATCAAAGGCCAGGCCAGCGAAAGTCTTCTCAAGTACCACCTCGTGGTCAGTCCTTATTAGATAAATCTAAACAAATTTAGAAGAACTAAACATTTTCGCTCAAAATTTTAAACAACCTATTGTTAAGGACTTAACATTTTACTAACTAGCAATTTGATAAATATTTAACAATTTACTAAAGACTCTAAAATTTTAAACCCTTTTTTTCGTTTTGTTAGTAAATTTCTAACTCCATTAAAAAACGGGCATCCGAACATGTCCAAATAGTGACAGTTCGTGAGAATTAGCAAAACAAATATACTTAAACGGACCCATTAGTTGGAAATTTCCCAACTGTAAACATGAACACAGGTTTATTTTCGTACTAGCTTTTACCCGCGACTTCGTCCGCATAAGTTTTTTTGTTTTCTCCCGGCTGTAAGTCCCCCTGCAACAATGTCCCACTATCGTGTTCCGGTCCTCAACTTCACATTAAAATTTGTTCAAAAACAACCTAAGCACACAATGGATAGCTCCGAATGTTACCTTCCTACCCTATAAGTTAAGTAGTGTGATGGAATGTCACTTAGTTTCGATCCAAGTAAAACTGTTAAATAAAGACAGTTGCATCAAAATTTTATCATAAATTCAATAAATTATGGCGCCTACCTACCCTCTAAGTTAGAAAAGTGATCAAATACTAACTTGAAGCCTTAGTGTTACTAAGGTTACTCAGTTTAAAAAAAACATCAAAATCATTTCAGTAGCTATGGCGTCATGTCATGCGCTTCTTGACACGATCACGCTAGATTTCCGCGGGAATGAGGTATTTTCCCGTCATAAGAAGTAGCCTGTGTCCGTGCCTAGGATTCTATCTTTAAATTAACCAAGTCTTATAAAAATCCGTTCAGACGTTAAGGCATGAATGAGGTAAACTTTTAAAACAAACGATTAACTTAATTAGTTTTCTGCCTACTGCCTACGCCTTAAGTATGATAGCATGAATATTAATAGCCCATATCCTTTTCTAGGTTACTATCTATCTAATTAAATTTCATTAAAATCCGTTAAGCCGTTTAGACGTGGAAGAGCAAAAGTCCCAACAAAAACGACTAAAAATCACTAACTCAATTTAGTTATCTGCCTACTGCCTACTCCCAAAGAACGATGGCGTGATTATTTATAGCCTATGACCATTTCTAGGTTATCATCTATCACCATACCAAATTTCAACAAAATCCGTTCAGCCGTTTAGGCGTGAAAGAGTAACAGACAGACAGACAGAGTTACTTTCGCATTTATAATATTAGTATGAAATTAGTATGAAATTAGTATGGATTCCAACATCCTGATGTAGATTTCTCCCAAAAAAGCATTTTTCTACACAAAGTCTTGAAATATTTCGAAATCTTCGTCTTCCGAATCAACACTTTAAAATTGGTAAAATTGGAAAGAACTTTTTTTAAGATAATGACAAATATCATATGGATTTAGCAAATTGCTAAAAGTTAAAGTAGGGTTTTCGGGATTTTAACTTTAGCAATATGTGAAGAGATAGTAAAATGTTCAAATCGTTTAAAATTAGCAAAACCATCTTTTTAGCTTAGCAAATTGCTAAAAATGGGTTAAGCAATTTGCTAAATCGTTTAAAATTTTGCGCCATTGATGATAAAAGGGTTTTTTTTTTAATTATTGTTCGTGAAACATTTAAGTCGAAGGTGACATCGACATGAGTACAAAAACTGCTTATTATTCATGATGCTCATTCAATTTTTATTGATTTTTATCATTAAAATGATAACGGTGTGCATCCGAACAATATATACAAACAAAACACCTCGCATCAGTGCAGTGCAGTTGCTGTTCAAATTTTGCAATTTTACTATACATACTTATATTGTGTACAGTAGATTGTACCTACATATATGATGTTGAATGTTGAATGTTCATGTTGCAATGTTCTCACGTTTGATATTTCTCGTTTCAAAGTTAAACGAATGACCAACCGAAACCCCGCATCTAACAATTGAACGTGAAAATTGTTATTTGATTGATATAGCACTGATGCTACATCCGCTCGGAAGGATGTGATGATACATATACAAAAAAATAAGAAGGAAAAAAAAAAGGACGACTACACAGGACTCTAGTCACAATGCAAAAAGTTGCTATACTGATGCCGTTCCCGATGTCGATCCTGATGGCTACTGCTACTGCTGCTGCTGCAACTTCAATTGATTAGCATTTCAATCACGTTCTGCAACTGGAGGATTTCCAGAGTTTGCTTGTTGATTCGCTGAATTGAATGCTTGAACGTGGATTCTGTTTTTGGGGGTGAGTGTGTGTGTGTGTGTGTTTGTGTTTGGGGTGTCGTGCTTTATTATTTTGGGGGGCAACTGTATACGCGGGTATAAAGGATATGACCCAACTGTATAGTGTATATAGTCACTATTTTCGCTACCCGCAATATGATGATGGAAGGGAATGCTTATGCCGCGTCGGAATCGGAACTGGCTGACTAGTGACGGTACTGGCATAGGAAACTTCATCTTTTTTTTGTATTATTATTATTCGACAACGATGATGACGATGGCGGTAAGAATGAAATAGATATAGTTAGTCACGGATCACGAATGGATTTTATAGACTGATTTAAGTTTGACAGGTGTTTCAAATCGTGCGGAGAATTGCTCCGTATCTTTTTTTTCGAATATTTTCTTTTTTTTGGAATCAGTTAGTAGTTTTTTTTCAAGGATAAAAAATAAATAAATTCGTAGTCCTCGTGTAATTTATTTGGATGGTTTTTTTCTTTTAATTTAGATAAAAATTTATCAATTTCCGTAAATCAAATATTTGTAACCTTTACTGTTTGTATCACTCCTGCGGAAAAAATATCAAATAAATCAAATCATAATTCAATCTTCACCACAAAATCACTCATCTTAAATTAAACTAAATATCATACAGAATTATGATTGAATGATTGCAAACAAATCAGGATCTTGAGTGATTTTCCATTTCATTTGGAATTATATGTATATGTATAAAAAAGATACTTATGTATCTTTATCTCTGTCCAGTGTATCTGTGCATGTGATTGGTGTCTTAATCCAATTGCCCAACGAACATACATACATACATGAGTAAAACAAATTTCTATACACCTATGTATTTACACGACATTATGACAAATATCCTTCTGAAATTGACACACAAAAAAAATTGTATAATTCCCTTAATACTTGTCAATACTCGACTCGTTCCAGAAAATGCCGAAACGATTTAAGATCAAGGGTATAAAATATGAGATAAAATCTATTTCGAGAAGAGTCTGACATCCATATCTATAGATACTACTAATACAAACAAACATTTATATCATGATGGAATTTAATCTCAAGGGACGATACACAACAAATCGGATGTTTGAACACACATAACTTAATAAAAATGTCACAAACAATTTTTCAATCATATTCCAAGAAACTAAAAGTTTTTGACAATAACAAAAAATGTGACAGAAAGGTCACATTTATATCACTTTATGTCACTGACCTACTATATCTCTGTAATATGAGAATAAATTAAATGAATTAATATCAAGAGGAAAACTTTAGACAGTGGTGGGTTTAAGATTTTGTTTGAGAGAAGGTTCAACTTTTGTTGGAGAGGGGTACAGTTTCGAATCCAAAACTTAAAAAGGTTTAAAGTTTCGTATTATTATGAAAATATAATAAATAAATAAATTCAATTCGTAAAGTAAAATAATCTTAAGTTAATTCCAAACCATCATAAAAAATTCGTAAAATAACTAAAATTAAAAGAACTGGTCCAAAATGACTGTCCTAAGGTACCTCAATTCGATTAGGAATTTTTCTTCTGTTAGAAGTTATACTTAAAAGTGTAAGGTCCTGAATTGAATGTGGAGCTATGTCACAGATCTTCACGGTCTTCATCCGGCTGAAGTTTCTTGTCTTTACTGAATTTAAATAGCCTATAGGCTAAAAATACGGCGCAGTGACGTTTGTGGTGTGATCAAGGAGGAATTTACATAAATATGACAGCTTCAAAGGTGACATCTGTCCAATTGGGACCTGTTTTTGAAAAGACCTTAAGAATTAACTATCTATAGCCACTTCTTGTAATACTGTATTGATATTTTAAGTCTGAAAGTCTTTTTTGAATAAAGAAAGGTTTCATAAAATTATTCTTCCAGGCAAAATAGCTTTATTATATACATTTGCAAAGTTTTAGATTTTTCAGATTTCAATAAACAATTTTCAAAACAATTCCAGCAAAGGTAGATAGGTAAGGTACCTTAACTAAAGTAGGTCCTTATAGTTTGTTTGGTCCTTAACTTAATTTAGTTCCAGACTTTCTTCTCTTTCGAGTCTCAATTCAACCGCAGCAGATGGTGTGTCAGGAAAAAGTTATGAAAAACTTTCGCTGTGCTTTTGGAAACTTGTAAGTTTTCTTTACCACCCCCCCATCAGTTTTTGTAACGAATACTTTAATATTCTCCTACTAATGAGACACCAAAACGAAAATACTCGTAATTCCTTTCAACTTCAAAACAAAAAGTTAACTTATATATCATCTTATTAAATAAACCCCTATTCAAGCAAACAAAAATATGTTACTCTTTTTTTATTTGGTTTGGTAACATTTCACAGCCAAGTTGTAGAATATTCTCAAAAATCTGTTTATCTTTGTTTTTAAAATTAACTTTTGCATCAACTAAGAACCACAAAAACAAGGATTAAAGAACCCTGAAAACACAGATTATCCTTGGAACCGGTTGATAGTCATTTTGCAGTCAATTAACTGTGATAAAACTTTGGAAGAAGTATTTTACAAAAATTTCAAAACAAAAAAAACTACAAAGTTTTGAAATCACATTTGATTGGTTGCAGGTAGATTTTTCATTCTGGCAATTAACAAAATAAAATAGAACTTTTAACACTCGATAATAATCCAGAGTAAATCATGACTTTTTGATTGATTACCATTACCACTTAAAAGACAAATAATTTCTCGCCATCATCCTTAAGAACCATCCTATATACCAGAGAGACAAAGACAGAGACTGAAGAGAGGGCTTAAAACAAAGCCTCAACTTATCCACATCTGCACATCTAAATTAAAGTATATTCTTGAGAAATAAACGCCCTCCCTATAATAATCCAGAGCCTAGACAACATAGACATCAGCATCCCAATCCCATGTACCAGTCCCCAATACCCAATCCTCATCCCCATCCCAGCAATTCCAGCATCAGCTTCATCTTCAGCATCATAAAATGTATCTATAAGAGCATGATGTAGATATGGATGCTGGGTTGGTACGAGTATATACGTCAGATTCAGCTCCTCTTAAAATGAAGCACTCAATCTTCATTAATGTCATCATCAGTGATGCCAGGTTGATTTTAATTTTCTCTGTCTCCTCACAGACTGTGCGATGTTGTTGACAAAAATAATGACACTTCGTGACTTTCGTCATAAATTCTGCATTATAAAAAAAAAACACACACACACACACAAAAAACAACAAGATGGCAAAAATTGAATATAAAAATATGAAAATGAGAACAACAAAATTTGACTGTCCTTGTAGTGTGATTGTGATTAGTGTGATGAGTCCTTTTTTATTTGGCCATGACACCTTCCTTATTGACTGATAATCTTACTTAACTGTGGTTGAACATGAAATAATTATCATCATGTTATAAAAAAATAATCCTTACAAAGTTAATTGTTTTTTTTTCTTTTGGTGTGAAACATTAAAGGAGTCGTAAATCCTTCAAAGGAGGGGGTTTCCATTTGCGTATGTAGATTATATTTAAGCTCTTTTTATTTTTTCGAATAAAGTACTACATGAGAATTTAAATTCAAGTGCTTAAATAATGGAAATTGGGTTAAGACAAATTGATTTTAAATATTCTTAAATCTTGAAAAATATAAAAGTTACAGCATAAAATTGAGTTTAAGTTTCGCCAATAAGAAAAAGGAGGTATTTGAGAATTCACAACCTTTAAAGTCATGAGATGTAAATAAGATAGCTATTCATATGTAAATAGTAAGTATATCTTCATTGTCTTAGCACAAAAATCGACACCTTGTTAAATGAAAAACGTAGTTAATATACTTTAAATGAGTTCTTAATATCATTATTCATAAACTATCTACTATGCAGAAAATATTGTGTAGTTTTACTTGGAAAATGTAGAAGCCTTACTTGCTTACTTCTTTCTCTCAATTTTCCATATTTTATGACTTTTTAAACCTTCCCTGGACTACGACAAACTTTTTAAATCCAAAATCAGACAAATCGATCAAGTCGTTCTCAAGTTTTAGCTAGACAAACAAACAGAAATTGACTTTAATGTATAGAATATTGTGCCGCCTTGAAGTATACTTTATATATTCTGGCATCAAAATCCGTTAAGCAGTTTTAAAGATCTAAGCATACAAAGAGAAAGACGGACAGTGGAGAGTCACTTTGTTTTAAACTAAGTAGTGATTATCTAAATCTCAGAAAATATTAATGTGAAAGTAAATAGAGCCAAGTTAACTAGTGCTATGTACTAAAATATTGTCAGCCATTTTAAGTAAAGATCATTAATAAATTTAAAGTTCCAACTTTATGTTAGTAAATAATTTGAACAGGTGTCACTTTTGAAATTAATTAAAATCAAGCACTCTTCAACCAAGCTTTGGAAGTCACTCCAAAAATGGTAGAAATTTTGCAGTCAGAGTTCGAGAAATTTAAGCACTTTTGGGTAAGTCGTCGTGAAACAACTTCTCGGCTCGATAGCTCGTAGGTTTGTCGATAACACAGGTTTGTGAATTCCTCGCCATAAGCCACTCCACAGTATTTTTGATCTAAACTTTCATCAATAATGATGAGTCCCAGTTGGTCACATTTAAGGCTCGGAAAATCCAACAATGTTTTTCAACAGCTAATAAAGTATTAGAAACGTTCTACTATTTGGTATAGTTTTGTGCTAACGATTCGAAAATGAGGCTAATGCAACTGTCAAAATTGGAAGATATTGACGTGGACCTCTTTTATTTTCAACTATATGGGGCTAAGTCCATACAAGCAACGAAACAATTGGAATTTTTAACTTCCCATAGGGAGTTATTACAATCGGTCCAATTTATCAAATTTGAAATTTTTGACAAATCTGAACGTTTTAAGGTTCCTAGAATCTTAATCCGTCATTTCTAGAGAGATGTGTGTGTGTACGTACGTTCGTACGTTCTAGATACCATTTTTCATCCACGGTATCTCAAAAACGAGAAGAGATATCGACTCCAACTAAATTTTGTTCGACAGGTTATAACTTCAAAAGAAGCTGAAAGAACTTTCATAAAAATTCAATAAAAATTTTCACTATAGCAGTTGAAAAAAAATTGTCGAAATTTTCGTTGGTCGCAAAAATCTCAGGAATGGATGATGCTATTAACTTCAAATTAATTTTTTTGTGTGCACTGTGATGTGATACAGATTTAGTATAAATTTTGAAAAATGTCAACATACATAATGTACCATTTTTTTTTATTGAAAAATTAAAAAAACATTTTTGGAGCTCAAATATACGATTAAGGAAAAAAATTATTATGTTCAAAACAAATTTCTACAATGTGAAATGTTGTCTTTGACATGTCATGAAATTTTGGAAAAAATTCAATTGACAGTTTTTCTTACAAAAAAAAAGTACAAAAAATTCTACCAAAAGTTGGTAGAAAATGTTTTTTGACTTTAATACCTTGAGAATGGGCAACGATATTGACTTCAATTTATTTAAGTTTATACAAAATATAACTATTCATATATGCTACAATTTTGACAAATATCGAATTGACAAAAATTAACCGAAAAATGTCAAAAGTTGTTTCTTGACTTAAATATGTCGAGAGTGGTAAATTATTTTAACTTAAAATTTATTTTATTTTGAATACATAATAATACAACTGTTTACAATTGACAATTTTTTTACGAAAAATAAAAAAGTAAAACTGAAATTTACCGAAAAGTGTTAAAAATTGTTTTTGGGTTAAAATACGAAAACAAGCATTGGTATTAACTTCAAATGTATTTTATTTTCAATACCTTAATAATAAAATATTGACAAATAACAAATTGACATTTTTTAACAATAAATAAAAAACTACAAAAAGTTCAAAAAAAATTGTTAAATATTGTTTTTGCGCTACAAAACCTCGAGAAATTTTTCAACTCTGATACAATTTTTCTTAAATAATTTTATTATTATCAATCAACATCATGTATAATGGGAAGTTATCATTGTGGGTCGCACCGAGCCTCTTTTCGAAAAAAGTTTTCCGACCGTTCGTCGTGGGACCACAATGGTCCATCACTGATATCTAATGGTTTAACACCCTTGGACTTTTTTTTTCCTTAGGATCATGTAAAAGGTAGTATTTATTTCAATGCTTAACAATCGATTCGGGAATTATAGAGCTGCAGAGCAGCAAATGTCCGAATTGGTCATGGAAAATTTTATAAGAAGGATATGGTGCTGTAACTCTAGCTATGGCAGCCATTTGACGGATATCGTTTTACATTGTTAATTGATGTTAATTAATTGTTTAAATAAAGTACTTTTATATTAAAAACTGTTTGTAAAGAATCAAAGACCTAGTGACTCTCAAAAATGAAGGGGCGACCGACCTAAAAACTTATTCTAAACCCGAAGGTCTAATTTCGAAACCACTTTTCTATGTTAAAAATTACCTAATGTTAGAAGATTTTTCAATTCTTCATAAAAGTTGTTTCTGTAAAAAAGAAATACTGGAATTGGATCTCTAGCATATTTATCCTTACATGAGTTAACCATCTCGAAACAGGCTAAATATTTGATAACAACTTTTCTGTAATAATTTTGAACTTTTTAAAAAAATGTCTACCTATACTAAAAATATTTTAGAATTGACCATTCATTAAGATAGATTTTGGTTGGAATTTGGAAATTTTGATGATCTCTGCGTGAATCAACAAGCCAGTTAAAAATTTTGAGATTTCGGAGTAATATATCTCAAGAACCACTTGAGCTATAAAGTTAAAATTTAGTATAATTTACACTTAGGTCCGATGTTTTGAAGTTAATGGCCGCGTTTGTTCTTTTAAAAATACTGTTTCTTTGGTTCTTGAATTTCTGCGGTGTTATTTGATTAATGTGGATTAAACTTTTCTTCACAAACTTACTTAAAGTTTAAATAAGTTATTGCACATATGTCTAAGAATTTACCTACGATTGCCTACTACGAATTAATCTTTGAGGAAACTAACAAGGCTGAAATTTAAAAAGAAAAAAAGAAATACCGTAATGCATATCCCTAATAATATTTTTTTTTTTTTTTTTGAAATGTTCAACAAACTAAAAGTATACCTATAAGATTAATTTGAGCAAACGCTTGGCTGTTGCTGCTAAATCGAAAATACTCCTTCAGTTTAAAACTCGACGAAAACTTTATCCTTTTCTTGAATCCTGGATATGAAAAAGTTCCCATCTTTAATGCAATTGAAAGTTTTTCATTCTTTATGTTGTTGGTTGAAAGTAGTAGTAGTTGTTGTTGTTGTGATTTTCCAGAGAGTCCCCTATTTATAGTCGGGCGGGGATGCGGGAAAAAGGAAAGAATATGCAACCTTAATGAAAAGACTTGCATAACCACTTGCAAATAATTAATTTTAATAGATTTTCCAATTATTTTCCAAGGGCACGTGATGGGGGTGTGCAGCGAGGGTGTGGTCCTTATTGTCGTCATAGTCGTCGTCGGTCGTCGTCGTCCAATAGCGCACCTTAGTGTTGTGTTTATCCTTGCGTCTATCCCTGATAATTGCAGCTACAAGGTTTCGGTTGAAATCAGGAACAAACCGCACCCCCGCCCCCGTCACCTCCGCTGCTCTGGGGTCGAATGTTTTTGCAAGTTTGCGGGATGAAATACCAAATTGAAAATTTAAGTCCCTCCACTGCCGCCGCCGTGCCGCTCCATCTTCACTCAACTTGTGTTCTCATGTTGCGATGCTTTCGCTCAAATTTTAATCGAAGGTGTGTAACAAATGCATCTTATTCCATCCTCATTCTGATCCTTGGAAGGCATCTACCTATACGTCTATACGCCGCCAACCACCACCGTCCAAGTTCCATCGGCCGCCTGCGTTTAACAAAAATTCACGTGCGAATACATTTTTCAGGAGGCAACCATTGGAGCAGATGAATGAAAAGGAACCAGAACCATCACCACCATCCACCAAGAACGGGAACGGGAAGCAAAAAGAAAAGCACTCGTTTGGACTATAATTAAATTTTTGGTTTTCCTCAATTTACAACATCATTGAAAGTTTTTAATCAATTTATTTATGCAAAACCCGGAACTGCAACGTGCAACGTGAAACCGTGAAAGACACTTGGTAAATATCGTTTCATTCAGGAAACACCGACAATGATGGCAATGGACGCCACCAACGCAGCCGAACCGCCCTGATGGACGCCGACAAAGGACGATGCACAGGATGACGATAATGATGGCGCCGATGATGATGATGTCCATTGGCCATGGCTATACGAGTACAACACCGCGACCAACGACGCACGACGACGACGATGACGGCGACGGGTCCAACCGACCAAGCAAGCAGTAATTATCATCTCCATCTCATTAACTCGCGCTGCAGTTTCTGTGAAAAGTTTTAAGTGGTAATTAAACAAAATCAATTTACGTATTCCCGAAACGATGACGATGGTGCAGAGGACGAGATGAAGAAGATGATGACGACAACAACAACGTAACGACGACGGAAGCGATTCAAATTATTTGCAAAAAAAAAGAGTATTGAATTTTTTTTTTTTAATTTCAGTTTTAGTTTTATGTTTTTGATGATATTTTGGATATTTGTTGTGAAACAATTTAATTCTACGATTCCATTAAAGTGGCAATAAATGCCGACGTCGCGTCGTCGCCTTCCTTGACAACATCAGTTCCATAATTCTTTTCAAACTTTCAGTTGTGGAAAAGGACAAAAGACTCCCAAGTTTTCTTGCGGAGAAATATTTTTTTTTTCAATTTAAGAATTGCGCAAGGAACAGATACTCGCTTTGGGGTAAAAGAGTTGCTTGATAAATAGATATCAATTTCATACTTTATTGATACTTTTATTGATAGTTTATCAAAACAAAATTTATGTTTGCACTTTCAAAAAACTGTTTGTCATCAGTGTTAGGTATACAAAAGATTTGAGTCTAAAAGATGTATTTTTTCGGTCTTCTCGAATTTGATATTTTGAAAAATCGTCTGTTAAAATTGAATTCACAAATTCGATGTACAGAAATATTCAGAAAATCGTATAGCATTTTGTTTTTTTTTTTTTAGTTGGTATCCCTGAAAGAAAAACCCTTTTGAATTTTAAAATAATTTTTACTGAAACTGAGACCACATGCACATTTATTTGAACTTTTGAGGTTATTCCAAAAAACCGTCACTGGGAATTCCATTAATTAAAATAACTAGGAAAATATATTTTTATTTAATAGAAAACCCATGTTGTAACCAAAGTGTTTTTCAACACAAAAACAGAAAATATCATCGTCATCATCATCATCATCATCATCATCATCACCATCACCATCCTATCTAAGTTCCAATGCATTTTAATGATAGAGATCGATAGGTAGGAATACATTTATAGATTTATCTATACAGAAGCAATAAAATTGATGCTCATTAATTGTGCTTCTGCAAAGGCATTAATTTCACAGACCTAAAACAATCCACACCCCTCTGCGCCATCATATTAAACCTATACACCTTATTTTTTTTTTTTTTTTGCCCGCATCAGGACTCGCCTGCCTGATGCCAGGACAATGCTCCTTCAATTCATTATCATCATCAACTATGGAACTATTGATTTTATACTACAACTACTACTACTACTAAGCTGCATTGTAGCGTGCGGAATGGACAATGAGAACTACCGCACGTTTCCGGTTTCCGAGAGCACTATTTCCGCTGCTGCCTCTGGGGAGTTATATTTGTCGCCAATTGTATTTAGCAAAAATGGATGAATTTCTATCGACGACGACGATGACGACGAGTACATTGGTTTTACTACACCTTCCCCGCTGGTAATCGACAGACAATGAGGACGATGAGGACGACGACGGACGACAATGTCGGAATCGGAATCCATCCTCTTTTGTCCAAACAATGTTCGACATTCAATACTATATACTTTGAAATGGCACAAAAACAACAAAGTAATCAATTAGCGTTTTCAATTTGTTAAATGAAAACCAAATTTGGGGGTTGCACCACTCTCCACACGGGGTGGCAGTATTTGCGACGACGGACGGTAGAGCGGGGATATTTGTTCATCCGCTTTTGTCGTCATCGCGTGGTCGGAATAGAATAAAATAGTTGAAAACTATTTCAATTATAATCTTTAAGTTCCAGTGGCGATTTGTGGTGGTGACGATGGGAGGGTTGTTTTATGGACAAAATTATGTAAATTAAATATTCCACAGGAATCACGAGGATAATGGTTATTTAAAACCATAAAAACAAATAGACCACACCTCAAAACAACCCGCACGGTTTTAGAATAATCGAACATCAATAAATTATTCCCTGGACAGTATAAAACATTTTAAAGGAGACAATTTATTGGTAAACTGACATAACTTCAAGTGAAAGAAATATCGATATGATTAATAGAAATGGGTGAAGCAATTAGTCTAGAAAAATTTACTTAATTTTCTAGTTTTCAAAGTAAATTTACAAGAACTTTATGATGGTACACTGGGGCGTATGCGTATTTTTCAAATTTGATTGTTCCTTGTAGAAAAAAATATATGTCAGTTGTAGTTCGCAAGAATGATAAGTTGAATCAAAATGACTTCCTTATAAACCCAAAGTCCTGCTTCTTCCAACACTAATCCCCGCTGCCAACTTGAACCAGATGTACAACTATTGATACCCACTTTAATCAAACCGGAAACAGGAATCTCTACCTATCCAGGAAATCCAAAAAAAATACAACACACAAATATGAATAACTTGTGAGACGTCAAGACAATATGAATATCATGTTTCCAATAAAAAAAAAAAAAACAAGGATGAAATATTCCCTCCTCTCTGACGGGTTGCAATTTGCATAATCGATTTCTGAATTTGATAGCTTTAGGTTATGTTATGTACGTACGTTCACATATCCTGAAATATTCAAATCAACCAAATGACACATTCATAAAAACATTGTTTTATAAATGAAAAGGCTTTGAATAGTAAAACAATAATAAATTCATGATTCTTTCGCCGCTCTTTTTATTAAAAATTCATTATTGTCAAATTTATTTTTTGTCGAATTATGGCAAAAATGTTTTTAACTTGAATTGACGGTATTTTGAAAAACTAGTGTTATTGGAAAGTTATGAAAAAATTAAATCATTTCGCATGAAACATTTCCAGGATAAATTACCCTCAGATCATCCTCCGTCGTGATTTTCTCAAAATGGTACGGTTCAGTTCGAACATCTGTTATTATGACGAAGATTGATTTTGTGTGTGTGTGTGTGTGTGTGTTTGAGTGTAGTCTATAGTGTATGTATATTCCGCAATTCGTGTCAGGTACACGGCGTCTATGAATAATAATATAACAATAATAAACAGCAATGCAACACTATAACTCCTTCCGGTTGGTATGGTGGGTATAACTATAACCAAACCATACGATTTCATATAGACATCCTGTTCCTCGGTTCCTTTGCTGTGTGGAGTAGAGTGGAGTTCATTTTGAATTTAAATGGAATTATTATTATTTCTTGGTTGTATTTTTATTTTTATTTATTTGCAGTCGCGTCTGAGATTGGAAATTTTGATCGGAATTGATGTTATTTTAGATCCAGTGCGCATGCAGAGTATTATTGAGTTGAGTTATTTGCTAAACCAAATCCTTTTTATTTAAGTTTATCAACTTATTTAAGTTTTGAGGATATAGCAGGTATTTGTTTACCTATACAAGAATATATTGAAAAATGCTTACAATTTGGTTAGAATCATGATTAATGATTTGAATTTACCGCCATTCGTGTTGGCAGCCCTGGAAACATTAATAGTTGTGGGTTTCAGGACACATAAGGCTGCCTCACAGAGCGTCTAAAAGTTTTCCTGTGAACTTTTGGAGGGTAGAATTAGATGACTTATAAAATTTAAGATCAGATTCGAAAACTGATCTTTGATGTTTTTAACCATTCAATGTAGATTGAAAAGAGGTTAGAAACTAAATTTAATGGTCACATTTTTATTGGTCATATATATCATCATTCGTAAGAAAACAACACTTGCTCAATGACTTTTGATACACTCCACCATTTTACCTTCTTTGGAATATTTTTGTAACAATTTAAATCTTTAAAATAATGTTTCGTCATTTATTTTAATACAATTAAAATTCAAATAAATTATGTAGATGGCGCTACAGCTCGTAGAGAACTAGGATCGAGTGACTTACAATTCTACACCATTCCTGTGTGAGAGCAATGTCAGGGATTGAGGCGACCTATAGTTTTTATGCCGAATCTAAACGGCTACATTTTTGAGAAAGCTTTTTTTATGACAAGAATTATTACACTTGGAGGGCTTGTCAATTTTTCGTAAGAGGGAGTACCCGTCAAAACATTCAAGTGGCACAGACAGGGATTGAACCCAACCCTTGACAAATATACAGCTCTTACCTAAAAATTAAAATCACTTTTAATTTGTATTATTTTAAGAAAACTTTACCATTTTCTGAAAATCCCGGGAGATCTTTGTAATCCTTGATCCGCCCCTGGTCCTAAAGTTAAACTAATGAAATTGATATTACAAGGCTAAAACTTGTTTTATTTAATTGTATAGTATTTTTTAAGTAACTTTAAAAAAAACCGTTGTAAACAACTCTAGCTTGTTTAATTTTTCTCTAACCTTATGCTCCTGCCTCTTCTCCCGCCCTCTACTGTAGTTATATACAAATGAAATACTCGTATTTTGTGCCTACGCTGTACATCTAAATCTAAATCTAATAAAATTGTGATGATGTATCTTTTTCAATAAATTAATACAAACGATTGGTAAATTTCATTATTCCTATTCGTATAAAATTAATGTTGCTTCTCTGACAAAAAATATTAAAACAAAAGGAAATACGAAAAAAAAGGACGTGAATAAACCCATTACTGTTCATACAAATGTATCAAAACTACATATACACACAAAGCACATACATATACAAAAATTATATTTATATATTCGAAATATATTGTCACAATATTTGCCTATATATCGCTCAATCACTCATCATTGGACCTATCCAAAGTCCAAAGATATGAAAACTATAACACAAAAAACACACACACATACATAAATAAATATAAATATGTATATGTAGTAGATAGATAGAGGGAACAAAATATTTTCATGTTGTTGATGGTTAATCCTATCAATTTTCATATCGATGGGGATAGATGATATTTTTGCCAAACCATCATATCTACTTTAATGCCTACAGCACATCATATTCGTCCCAGCCAATAATTCAGGTTCGGCACCAAACTGTCAATGAGGAGGGGATTTTTATATTTTTTTGTATATATTTAAATTCAATAAATCTCGTCTGTTGCTAAAACGTGTGACTTCCAATAAAACGTGTGCACTTGAAGTTCTAAGACACCTCAAAGACATGTTTATAGTAATAATACTTTTGACTGCTATTTGACAGATATTATCCACGCAATGCCCCTAATACACGTTTATAAGTGGATAGGGGGTTTCCAGTTTCCTAGTTGTCAAAGATTAATAGTATTTGATAACTGAGAATTTTTTTATGCATACATTTTTCAAAATGAAGAATAAGTGAAATGTCCCCCTTTTTAATTCATCTAGATCCAGGCCTGACAAAAATAAAGGTATACAGTACGTTACATATTTTATTTCGAATTTTGTTACATCAATGAGAATTGTTGTTAGTTATGTTGTTTTTGTTGTTGTTAGTGTTGTTGGTGTTTTTGTTTTGTCATCGTTTGGCTTACAACATCCATATCATATACTTGGCTTATACTTCAATTGAACGAAGACGAAAATTGATAGGAAAAGTTTTTTTTTATATACAAGTATAGGCATATACGTTTGTATGAATGTTAATATATTTTATCGATGAAAAGCAGTTTGACAGTGAATTGTTTGAGATAAATTTATGTACGAACAAAATAAATATTTGGGTCAACAAGACTGTTTAACTTTTATTGAGGATTTACCGAAAAACCATAAAAATGAAAATCGATAAAGTATAACAATCTTCCTTTGATATATAAAAGACAATTGCTTTATACTTAAATTTTAACACCTTTTGAATTAAACCATGAAGGACTTTCAAGGCCAATTAATTATGCCTCAATGAATAACTTCATAGTAAAAATTGTGGAACCTTTCATTCTTCAGTGTGTCTTCATAATATTATACTCAAAATTTATCCATGTTCAATTTTTTTTGTTTTGAAAAAAATGTTAAAAATTTAGTAGATATCAAAATTGTAATGGTGATTTAAAACAGTAGAAGATATATCTTAAAATATTCTTAGTTAGGCTTTTAAAATTAAATTTAGATCTTAACCAAATCCTTTCCCGCCAATTTCAAAACTACAAACGTTTTGAGCTAAAATCACAGATTTCGAGAAAAAACACAACCTACACACAACTACATTCAACTTAATTTACAAGTTACAAACCCATCATGCTACTCCCATCCACACATTGCCTCTATTCCTATCAATCCTACTGCTCATACTTGGTCCTTTTCTATCTGTCAAGTCAACTATATCCTTGTGATAATCACATCCAGATAAATATCCTCAAATGTACCATCACCCCCGCTCCAGTACACACCCACTCTGGAACTGAATTGACTGAAGTTAAAATAAAACACCGAAAAACCATTTGCAACACTTGAGCCTTAATGGTATCTCAGTTCATCGTAAAAACACCCTTAACCTGGCCTATTACAACAAGCTTTACGCACAGCCATACATACACAAACACACACACGTATAGTACAACTGTAAGTAAGGTATAAGGCAAAGGAAAAAGTTGGTGTTGTATTGTGGAAATATTGGGAACAGGTATAAAACGGTTTATTTATGCAAATTTTTGTTTTTCAGCCTATTTTACTCGCACAACAACCGTTTGCTCAGATTTATGTTAACTTGTTTTGTTTTGTATTTTTGATTTTATAAACATGACTTTGTGTGCGTATAGCGTACCGTTTTTGGTTTTTGACTGAAACGAAGGATTGTTTTCCATATTTAAGGATTTGTTTTACTTGACTTTGTCTGATTTATCTTATGCATGTTTTTAGAAAGATGTTGAGTAAATGTTGAACGGAGTTGTAGACGACTGAAAAACAATCCACAGGATCCATCGATTGAATAAATAGCTTCAGCTTTGGAATTCAATAAAAAAATATTGGTTGAAAATAATAACTTTTAACTTTTGCTTTGAAAGGAGTTCAATATTTTCGTTTTTCCGTCTTAATTTTTTTTCTTTTTTCTCTGGTTTCTAATGGACGTCACTGCTTCTAAATCTTGGTACTGTAGTCTTAAGGATCATTTAAAGGGTAAATCTTATAGCCCCAGTAAATAATAAAAAAATGTTCCAGTGTAATTAAAAAAGTTGGTCTTAGTATTCTTCCTTGTGGTATACCAACTAATTTTCTTATTGTTCCAAATAATATGATCCTACAGTCCTTAAGAGCTTGGTTTTAGATACAACATACCTTCTCAGTTTTTTGTTTTCCTTGTAGGATAACTATCAATTTTTTCTTCACATTTCAAATGAAAAACGGTTTCAGGATCGATTTTTATCAAAAACTTTGACCGCAATACTAGAAGCAAAAAGGAAAAGATCTTTTGAAAGAAAAATTCTTTATCCTGTGAATGTAGAAAAAACTCGTTTGGCACCAAGATGTTGATGTGATCTAAGGAGTTAAAAACCATTGACTGCATTGGCTCAGCCACATCAAACGATTAGACAACATTGCTTCAGAAAAAAGAGTCTTCGATTCCCAGATGCCACGCAGAGTATTCTTCAATTCTCCATGATCCTCACGACATTACACCCAACCACCCAGACAGAAACATTAACGATGCCTTTGTCCTTAAGCCAGATTTTCAATATTCTTTCCCGTCTTGAACCTATTGCTTAGAGACCAATCCATCCCAAATGCCTGGAGGCACTGTCTTAAAGACTGGAAGCTATCAACTTAGAAACAGAGAGAATGAAGGGTCATCGTTCCCTAGCCAAAGACTTTTTGAAGCGGCTGGAATGGGTTTCTATATATTAGGACTCATGTAGTTCAGTAAATAAAACACTTCCTTTTAAAGTTTGGAAGACTCCTGCGTACTTCTTTGTTTGTTTTATTCAAAGAGTACTTAGAAATAAAATAGATTGTATTTTCATTTTCGTCACAAAAAAAAAAAAAAGAAAAAAAAAAGAAAACCCTCATCAACTGGAAATTGTACTCGCGTGTACTACCTCAAGGACAATAGAACAAAAATAAATACAAATGTGCACAAAATATACACTTACCTATATGTGTATGTGATCATGAGTCATACATATATAGTCTGAATTAAAAAACCAACATCACATCACAAACACACACACACACTCAAACAAAACAACACACATCCTTCATATAATGAGCATTTTAGCCCGCAGTTGGTGTTTTCATTTCCCTACAATAAATATTGGTTAAACGCTTCCCAGCGTGTCACATTATGAGCTTCACACTTAACAAGGATAATTAACGTCAAGTGCCGCCAGGAAAATAACCATCCTTTTGCTTCTCTCCTAGAGCTCCAATGTATATATTTATATGTGTATAGGTATATGTGCATTGCAATGCAGTGTATTTATATCGCCTCTCGCAACACCAACGACGCCACGAGCAACGTTTGACTATGACGATGACGACAGCAACTTTTGCTCCTCCATACAACTTTTTGTCCTTTCGCACTATCCTTGTATAAGTATGTAGGACGTAGGTAAAAGGATAGCTCCAGTTGTTTGGTGCGATAGCGTAGATGGCTCTGGATATTGTACCAGGTCCCGCATAATGGCTCTCCCGTCACCACCGCCGACGCCACCACCGGTGCAATGATGATGACGGGTGCGTGGGTTTTGTTATAATGGCGAACGTTATCATTGTTTTTTTTGTGAAGGAAGGGAGGAAGGCAGTAGTGTTTAAAATAAAAAGTGATTTTTTCAAAAATGTAGATTCCTTATCCTTATAGCACTTTTCCAGCTGCATCATGGATAAAAAAAAGGATACCTGATGGATAAAAAAGAGCACACGATTCAGGATAAAAATATATGTATATGTATGTATATGTTTAATTACGAATAAAGTACGTCGTCGGTCGTGAAAACAAACGATGGACAGGACATTATTCTCAAAGGTGCCACACTGGAGAATTGCGTTTGAAAGTGACTAATATTTTTCAAGAGAAAATTTTTGGCCAATTTTTACTTCTTTTAGTTGCATCCCTTTATGTAGTGTCTAGATTTTTCATTTTGAAATCAATTTTAATTTAAATAAGATTTTTAGTCATTGAAAAAAAATTAAGTACTTTTTATTCTTATTTTAACAATTGATAATTTTTTATTTTATTTTGTATGTTATTTGTTTAAATTAAAATATACATGAATTATAAAAGATTACTCTGTGAATTATCTCAGTACTCTCATTACCACAAGAAGCCGGGTTGTTTACAAAAATGTTTATAACACAACTCCATTGTTTGGCCACGTGTTTCGGAGTAAAATACAAAAACCAGGACTTGCGCAATTAAACTGAATTTTCCCACTAAAGAAAATGAGAGAGCATTCTATTATTTTCCCTTCTCAAATGTTTAAGAATTCATAAATTTGGTTCTCTCTCATAGAATATTTCCCAAAAATACTGGTTTTTCGGAATAATTTTTAACAACATTTGTTTTAAGTCTGGAAAACTGAATGTACAAAAAAGTCCCTAGCTGTGTCCTGAAATAAAAGTCAGTCAGTCGTTCCTTGAATTTACGTTCAACAGCAACGAAAGGAGGAGAAATAAGTTGGATCTTATATTTGTATTTCTTAAAATACGTTAACACGTCTCAAGAGTCAATTAATAATTAAAAAAAAAAAATTCTCAAATAAATTATCAAAATTTAGATACAAAGGAGAACATTTTTCAAAAATTCATAAACCACCGTTCTAAAATAATAATAAATTACTATTCGATTAGCAGTTACATATTTATCTGGCGGTGAGTTCAAATTACTGTTCATTAGTTCTTTAAAAAACTGAGTTTTTTTGTCATTGATTTTGTTTTTAGTGAAATATTTTATTTTTATACTTTAAGTCATAACAAGTAATAAATGTTTTATATATTTTTTACATTTATAGTTATTTTTTATGTATAATTTTAAAAATTTAATACCAATATATTTTTTTTTATTTTATGTTACATTTAAATTAAATGTTATTTCCTTCGAATCATCAGCTTAACGTCCTAGTTTCAAATTCAGATGAAATAACATAAAATGATCAAATTAGGACTCTCGTACAACGAAACAAATTTTAATTACGAAAACTTTGACTTACACTTTTTATTGATATAATTTAAGGACATAAAACATTTTTCAAGAATAATAATTAAGAACCAGCAACCAACCGTTTTTCATTCCTTTTATGTAGACAAAATACTCTTATGAAATAAAAAAGTACGTATACGCCTAAGTACACCAAAAATAACCACCAAAGAGAATGGAATCTTATCATGGATGTTCATAGTTTAAAATAAGCCTTACATACTACATATACATATATTTACATATAACTGTTTTTTTTTGTAAGTTTATAGTTTTTTTATAATTTAGACACTGATACACAAGGGGTTATGGTTACCCTTTAAATTATTATCTTCACGACAACGTACAAGCATAAGGAGAAGGGGAAGGATAGGAAAGAAAATTTCGGTGCAGTGGACAATTATTATTTTTCACGGGTGGCGTCCAGTAGAAACTCACATTGTGCTACCTGAATGTGGGATTTTATTTGGTGATACGGCTGACTATTCATTTTTCAGAGCAAAAATTCCATTTTTTGAGGTTCAATTGAGTTCGTAATTTTCGTTCATAAAGTTTGACAGTTTTGACTTTGAATAGGCTCAACAAGTTATGAACATATTAACATCCAAAGAAAATTTAGAAGTTTAACTTAAATCATATTAAATTTACTTTTTTTTTATTACATAGAAAAAAATAAGTTTAAATTTCAACAAAATCGTTTCAGTAGTTCTTAAGTCTTGCTTCTTTTTAGACCAAAGGATTTCCGATAAACATTACTTCGCATAACAAAGGTGTCTAAGTGAGCTTTAAATTCAGATCTATGCAAGTACTTTATACAGTCAATTATTTTTTAAGTGATTTCATTTTTACTAACCAATTAAAAAAAAAAAACATCTCTTATTTTTTGAACCAAGCCTAAGACTTTATATCAATTCCTTAAAGAATTGAAACATTGAAAATTTTATATGTAAAGAAATAATAAGTTCTTCTAATATTAGAACCTTATTCTGAAAAAGATTTAAAAAAAAAACTAAACTAAGTTTTAAAATCTCCTCACAAAAATAATTAAAGATTTCTTGTTCGAAATCTTCTTAGTCTAAAATTCGATAAGAAATATCAATTTTAATTCAATCTAAGGACGAAGAACCGAGTAAAAAGTATAAAGACACACATCCCTCTATATCCTGCTGTTTCTCCCAGTGCCACAAAAGCGCTCCCATATGACCATAAAACTTTTCTTGATAACTTGGGGAGTAATAAATTTAATTGGCAACAACTTTATATTCGATATAGAGGAGTTTTTTTTGTTTCTTCGCTTTGAGCTCTACAAGAAAAAAAAAAAAGAAACTGAAAAAAACAATTTTCCAATCCTTATAATGCCCATACAGTACTTGTATACAGTTAAGTCTACACACTCACACACTGGTATATTTTGTTCATTCTCGTTTTTCAAACCGAAACCAGAAAATCCGGTTTCTAGCCCCTCGAGCTGACAAAAGTTTTGCCTATTTTGGTTTACTTTACTTAGTTCCGCACGACTGCAAAGCATTCAATGCTCCTTCAAAATCCCGTGCAAAGAAGGAGGTCGGGCTCTTAGCAGGACCGCATCAAGAACGGGACTCTATGGAGTTTAGAGCCGTGGGCAGCCAGCCCAGAGATCTAAGTCAAAAAGGTGCACTTAAACGGAAGCTTCACACAGCAAGTTCCATCAACAACGATGCGATGATTCCATCCATTCCCTTCCACAGACACGCCACATACCTAAACTATACATCTTTGAAGGGACTTATGGCCCCCAAGGCAGACCCGTGGGATCTCCAACCTACTCGACTCGTCTTCGAACATTGCAGTACTCGCATTCATTGGGTGATAATAGAGTTTTCACAGTCTCGAAACCCGTTCGTTGTTTGGCACCCAGGAATCGAGTTGGGAGGGTTAGGGTATGGGTTCCGCCATAATGGCATTTCGGGTATGGGAATGTCTGGAAGGGGTCTAACGTTCGTTCCCGGTTGGTTGTTGCACAACGTGTGTAATTAGTATTCCTGGCATGTAAATGAACAAATTTAATTTTAGCTTGCTATTTGATTTTCGTGCCGCATGAATTCTAGAAGCAGCCAGGAGAATACCTTCGAGTATACGAGTACGACTATATACGAGTTTGGCCAAGAAGAAGAGCTCCCATAGTCGTGCGGTAGTTTAGGAGCGTGCTGTAGGGATAAGTTGTTGCTTTGCCCTGGTTGAGTTTGGGGGGAGTTGAGTTGGGTTGTTAGTTGGGTTGGAATGGGATTGGGATTGGGATTGGAATTGGGATATCCTTTTATGTGAAATAAATACCAAAGAGGCGCATTGTATAAAGTGAATCAATTGCGGAAGTTGTCCTTCAGCAGGGCAATACTCGTAGAAATGAGAAAACGATTTAGTTGGAATTTTCGGTTAGTTTTGTTGGAATGTTTATAGACATTATTACGGTTGTTGTTGTTCTTGTTTGAATGTATATGTGTATTGGATATTGGGTTGATGAGAATTTTGCTACTATTTTCTTCGTTATTTTTGCCAAGAAGGGGTTAAAGGAGGAAGATAATACATAGAAAATTATAGCAGTTAGATTTTGTGGGGACTTCATTAAAGGTTTATTGAGTTTTCATTAAACTTTTATCGTTAATCGGTTTTGAGTTGGTTTTACTGAATTCTTTAAATTTTTTACTTTGTTCTAAGTTAAATTTCTACTAATTGTTATTTATGGTTAATATCAATTGTTTGTCTAGAGTTTGTTTTTTAAGTGGAAATCTAAATTTATAATGATGTTTTTAACGACGGCGGGAGAAGATAACGTAGTCTATGTTTTGCTTGACTTAATTTTACAGTGCAAACAAAAATTATTACTTTGGTTTCTTCCCAAAATTCAACATTATACAAGAAAGTTTAACAACTTTAACGATTTTAATAAGAAAAAAAAAGTTGAATACAATAATTCGGCCAACTTTGTGATGCGCATTTTTAATTGATGCATATATAAGTCTTGAATTACCTCGAATTGTGTTATTTTAAATTCCTCCCCTAAAACTCAACTTTAAAATAGATCATGTTTAATTGTTTTAAATTCTTCGTCTGTTTTTTGTTTGTCTTCTCATATCCCACGCTAATTTATTCCTCTCGAAAATAATATGCCATAACCCTTTGGATAGATATAACTGCACAAAAACAATCTACTAAAGTTGAAATTAAATTTTGGAACGAAGAATTCAATTTCAACAAAAATATTTTCAAGTCACCTTACCACCGTACCACCCACCCGATACCAACAACCAGAAACAGGGCCAGGACCAAAACCAGGACCATCGTATCTCGTGGTTGAACCTTTTTCTTTTTTCTTATTATTTTATTTTTGTTTTCTATTTGTTTTTTTTTTTGTGTTTTTTTGGAAACGAAGATGATGGAGATAAAATGACTTACTGGCGCCAGACAAGATGACGCAATTCCAGATCGAATTGAAAAGTTTCGACTTTTCTATGATATTTTTTGGGGGGAAAAGTTGGGATTGTATGTAACTCAATGTCTGGAGTCAATGGCGGATTAATTTTAGTGGGTATTTTTTAATAGGGGGAGATTGAGGAAAAGGGCTCCAAAAATAGCAAGAATTTAATTTCAATCTTTGACTTCTTTATGTTAAAGAAGTTACTCAAATATTTAAAAATACAAGTATTCCTCCTTTTTTAAAGAAACAAGCTTTTGACCCCCAATAAGAAAACCACGACAACTCAATAAAATACTACAAGTGGTTCTTGAGATACAGCACATCAAAAAATAAAAGGGGGCATAGAAACATTCCACTTTATCAACAATTTATCAACAATTGTATGAGAACTTCTAGTTATACTGCAGGGGTATTGGAAAAAACTGTAAATATGCCACTTAGGAGGCGTGGCATGCTACTACTTTTCCAACAAGTGTTGTAATAATTTATAAAAGACTTATAATTCTGGTATCAAGGTGTAACAGTAATGATAGATATGATTTGAATTATAGAAAACTTAAGATAGATTTTTTAGATTTTATTAGTTGTGTTTTATTCAATGCTGTTTAGCTAGTGCAGCCTAAAAAAAAATAAAACTATCAAACTCACTTTCCATATATCGCCAGCAGAGCTGCCATTATTTTTGCTTCATTCTTTTTCACCAGCAATCAAATTGTTGTCGTTTGCTGAGAGAAATTTTGCTGCGCTAGCTACCCAGCAGCGAATAAAACACAGCTATTATTGCATTTATGATAATTTAAGAAAAGGGATATTCTAGAAACAAATCCGCTCCTGAGAATGATTTCCTTTTCTATGTGAATCATTTTCTCTGGTTCTTATCTTTCATTTTATTTCTGAATGAAACACAATTTGAACACTAAAATTTGATGGTATAACTTCTTATTTTTCTTCTTCTTCTTCAGTTTCTTGGAACATACAAAGATGAACATAAGAGTCAGAGAGTTTTCTATACGTATAAAATTGATATTCAAATGAGTTTTTATTTTTTTATTTTCTTTCAAAAACACATCATTATACATCAAGTTTTTAGTTTCTACAGCTGTTTCGAGGAACTAAATGGAAAAACAATTCCAATTTCTACACAAAATTTATCAGATTTAAAATTTCTATGATTACGATGGGAATTTTCTTCGAATAAAACAAATCAAAAACATTGGCATTGTAATTAGGAAAGATTGATATTTTAGAGGTATACATTTTAAGTCGTATTTTTTTCAAACACGTTTTTCAAATTGTTATAAAGAAAGACAATAGAATCCAAATATATGACTTGAAAAAAACTGAAACACTGAGGTAGTTTATAGGAAACGAAGATGAGCTGTCAAAATTTTGAAAAGCAAAATTTATGTATGGAAACTTTGAATTTTAAACGCATCAAAAGAGAATCAATTTCCCCATTTTATTTTGATTGATGATTGCAGAAATAAGGTTCAAAAAATCAACTCGAAAATCTACAAACAAATTAAACATTCATTTCATTTATTCATTAAGAAATTTTAAACAAAATCAATATTCAAAAGACTGTGACCAATGATGTAGCCATTAGGCAATAATCTTATCTGAAAACACTTTTTTTTTTAAACATGTCATTCAAAAAAATTTCATTTAAAGAAAACATTTAAATTGACAACTTTAAAATGAATCTTCTTTTTTTTATCAAAATGACTATACTGTCAAAAAATATGCAGCTCTTAAGAGACCTTCAAAAAAAAAAACATTTTTCTTTGAATGTTTCTAACTTAAACCAAATTTATTTTAAAAACTTAAATCGATTTTCAATCCCAAATCTCAAAAAGAATTCATTTTATTCTGCTGTCTCGTGCACTGAACATTTTAACCACCTCCATTTGATTTTTTAATGGCGGCAATGACGTCACTGAATGAATAATAATCAATGCTATGTCCTTAACATTCTATAAAATTAAAATATTCTACTTTTTGTTGTTAACTGCTCCTGCTTGTATACAAATGCCTGTTGCACTAAAATTAAAATGCGTGCACAGTTCTGGAATAAATTTACGAACTGTCGGCCATAAAAAAAAAACATGAGGACAAAAAAAACTAGAAAAGCAAAGTTTAATTGACGTTTTTTATATTTTTAACTCGTAACGAATGAAGTTTTTTTTTATTGTTTAGTTTAATTTTATTATTTTTTTTTGTTTCTACTTTTTTTTGTTTTTTTTTCTAACTCAGAACACACAATGAGGCTGTGAGGAATTTATTAATAGTAAAACTCACTGAAAATGAAAATGCATTTCATTAAAATGTTTCACCTTACTCTGAAATAATAATGAAAAAATAAAAATAAAAAATAAAAATAAAAGAAAAAATGCAATTCATGTAGAATGTTAGTCCATGCAATTGAATTGAAAATAAAACAACAACAAAGAGAAATAAAAATGCAATTCTTCCATTCAAAAAATGTTTCTAATTTAGTTTTCAAATTGAAATATGCACAATACTCGCATACATTCACCTATCCACACAGATGTATGTAGATATGGTATTATGTATTTACTGTGTGTGTGTGTATAAAATTCCAGGAAGAAAATCGCGCTCAGTTATTTCGAGAAGAAAATTTTGTATTTATTTTCCAGATACTCGTGTGTGTAAATTAATAATCAAAAAATATTATGTGGTTATTTTTTTGTTTTTTTTTTTTTTTTAAACAAACGAATCGAGGATACGAGTGAATTTGAAAAATAATTATTTAATCGATGTTATCATTTTCGTACTTTTTTTTAAACAAACAAAAAAACTAAATGGAAATTGTTGGAAAACTCATGAAAAATGGTACATGATATACCTATGGACTTTTGTTAGCTTAATCCGATTAATGAGTGATAAATAGAATGTCAGATAGTTTTTTCTATGTTATTTTTGAGTTTTTTTGATTAATTTTTTTTGAAGGTATTCTACCATGCAATTTGACTGAAATTAGATTTTTTTGTGTCAGACAATGCAAAAAGTCATGCATGAACAATTCCCAAACTTCAGGCGCCTTAAAATCAACATTAATCTAGTTATGGTCGATATACAGCCCGAAAATGTCTCGCAGTGTGTGTTTTGAGATTTAATTTTGAAACCCAACAATTAATAACCCGTAACAGTAAGATTTTTAAACATTTCCGCTCATTTTTTTTAGCACTATGACATGGTAATATGAAAAATTATCAAAGTAAATGACAGCGAATTTGACAGATGTAACTTAAAAAATATGGCCACTTTTTCACGTCATGTCAAATTTTGGAGATCCCTATTCTATATATGAACTAATGTATTTTTATCAAAGCCCAAAATATTGATTTTTTTCGCATTCAAATCAAATGAATTAGAAAAGACTTTTCTTGTGATAATCAATTAAGTCAATGACACAGCCAAATCGTAATGGGTTAACACCCGATGACAGCTTTTATATTCCTTATTAAAGGTGCGTAGGTATACATTTATATCCTTTAAGACATAATATATGTATATAAATTGAGTTATATTTTCTCCCCTAACACAACACTAATGGAAGGAAAAGAAAAACAAAGGATTTCCTCAAGAAAAAAAAGGACCAAACCTTAAAACCCAAAATGTGTGACGTAATGACATGGCTATAAAATTGCAAACTTTATATATATTGATGAAGACATTCAATCGACATACACACACAAACTCACATACATACATACAAACATCTATTGGTATATGGGTACTACGAGAAACAATAAACTTCGAAAAAGGATTTAGATATAATGAAGAAATCATTATCGTTAATTTTGATCATATATAAATAAACTTAGTACCATACCTACAATACATACATACATACATAATTCCTAAGGATATAGTCTACCAGACTTTTATGCTATATAGATTCTTTTATGTATGTCTTTGGGGCAAGAATACGTAACAAAAATATCCATTCGCCGTGAAATTAAGCCCAATAACCTCAAAAAGGTGAATTTCTTCAAGGAAATTTGTTTACAAGACAAAATTCTACACACATAAATTAATAGGCAAAATATGTTTTAAGTTAATGCTTTTTATCGTTTCCTAGTTATACCTATCAGATTTTTAATTAAGTAGGACCAAAGGACCCCTTTTGGAGGACACATCGTCATTTGGACCTATAGGCACAAAATATGTTACAGAGTTTTTAAAATAAATTTGACTGATTACCTTGGCAACACTATTTTTAATATAAATTAATGAAACTTTCTGACTTGTGAAATTCACCTTCTTTTCAGACTGTTTAGATACGTTCACCTTTATTTTTCTTACAAAAGGGACAAAAATTGAACATCAATATAAAATCGATAAGCAAAAGGACTCTCGATTGACATAGTATTGTCAAAAGACAAACATTCATGGGATTCCAAAAAAACAGTATTGTATGATAGGGTCAGACTTGTATCATATTATCATCTTTCATCAACTTTCCTAGAAAGTGGGAGTTTGTATTTTGAAATGTGTGGTTATTTTAACAAACTCAAATTTCGAAAGTTTTAAATTGCAAAGCAAATCATGGATGAATACTTTTAGGCATTTTTGGGAAATCAATATTATTTCTATAGAAAGAAAAATGTGTTTTAAATTTAGATTTATTGAAGGGAATCTTTAAGAGTGCACTGATTTTGGTAAAAGGTTGATAAAGTTATTAAAAGTAGAAGCGCTTTAATGTGACTATTGCATCATCGTTAAAAATTGTTTGTCAAAAAAGTTTAATCTAGTTTCTTGTTAAAAGTTAAAATAAATCTTTATCTAAATTTTTAAAGACTGTTGAAATGAAGTCATTTCAAAAAGAAGGTTCTAAGTGGACTCTGGACAGTTTAGAAATGCATAGACTTACGAGATTAATTTTTTAATTCTGGGTTTATTTTATACGATTTTAAACAAACTTCGAATAAAAAAAGTCCACATACGCCACAGTGTCCCAAAATTACCTACATACGTTCAAATACAAAAATAAAAAAAAAGTGAAACTAAATCGAAGTTAAGTGAATTTAGTTAATCCACTATAAAACTAATAAAATACAAATCCAACCATTAAAACAAAAACCATTTAGGCCACTTTGTTTCATTAAAACAATTAACAAAACCATGTAAAATTAAAAAGAAAAAATAAATATTAATTCGACCACAAACAAATCAATGCATTTGCATATGGCACAAAGCACAGTCCATAAAAATGACATTTTGTGGCGTTCCACTGGCACTAGTGCGGCGAACGGCGGCGGCGGCGATTGTGGTCAATTGTCGAACTCTGATTTAAGGTTTAATTAAAATTTTTATTTCATTAGAGTGGCTTTTTTATCGGAATTTATTGATTTGAAATTAATGTTGCTGTTCGTTTTAATGATTGTGATTGTGTGCGGTTGTTCATTTTGTGGTGTGTGTGAAAGTTATTTCGTTTTATATTTTTTTAGTATTATTAAGTTTCACCACCATGCAAATTACTGAGTCGATAATGATGGTGGAGAATGCTAACGGCGGCGGCAGCTCCGGCGGCAGTGCAGGAGTACAACAAACACTTCATCAAACCTCTCTAGAAACCATTTATTCAATATAACATTGTGTTATGTTTCATTTGTGGATTTTATTATTTTTGCTGCCTTTTTGTGGTTGTTTTTTTTTTTCATAAAACAATTTTCACATCGATTTAATGGTCGCTGGAATACCACACAATGAGGATATGATGTTTTTTTTTTTGTTTCTTTGATAATAATGTTAATGGAATAGCAATGTTAAACAATTACTATATTTTTTTGTCATAAGCACATTCAACTTTGAGAATGTGTGTGATTGAAAAAGAATAAAAATTCAGACCATTATTAAATAATAATTTTTATTTTCAGATTTTGGTGCTTGAATTTTATTCGTGTGGGAAATATTTAAAAAAAATTTAACTTTTGCTGCTGGGAACGTTTAATTTTTTAGTTGAATTGGGTGTTTTAAAAATAAAATAAATTATTCTAACAACCTCACAAACAATTGTTTTTGATTTTCTTTAAGTTTGTAAAACTATGAAACTTAAAAAACCAAATAAAATGTCAATTTAAACGGTAAGTATCAAAACTGGAGAAAAAGGATGAATTGGATAATTTGCTTCATTTTATAAACTGTCTTAAAACTTTTTGTATGGATTATTAAGCAACTTATGGGTTGTCCTTGGATTAATTTATTAGAAATCCGAAAAAACATAGAAAATATTACAAGATATAGTTCATATTATTGCAATTATATAATCTACAAATAATTAATGAATATTTTCAAACAACGTTAAATTTTAAATTATTAAAACAATAAGCTCTAACTGTTTCTTTTAGGTGGTATTTTTGTAACATTGTAGCAAAAAACATAGAAAACTTAGGAAACTTAAATATTCACAGTTAGGGATTAAACTGAGACCATTGGCATGGCAGTTCTAACGCAGTAGAAGATATTTTCATAATACATTAAGCTTAAGAATATAGAAAACTCTACGTTAAACGACCTTAAGATACAAAACAGACAAAAACATAGAAAGCATTTAAGAGCGAAGGCGTTATAAGTAATGACATTTTATTGATTTGTTGTTCTTTGTTTTAAAGCTCAATTATTTTTGTTATGTTTATTTGAATTATAAAAAAACATAGAAAAACATCGCAAATGTTCGCAATTTATTAGATCTATAATTTAATTTATTGAAAAATAATTATTATGTTATGGTGACATAAAGGTCTCTTGTTTGGTTGATTTTAAACAAACATAGAAAACATCGCATCACAAAAAAATATACCAATTTTGATTTAATGTTAGATTACTTAGGCGTAATCTTATCTACGAATAAATTAAATAAAATTTCGCAAAACCTAAACTTAAGTAACCAGAATATACAAAAACTAAAACTTAAATGAACATTCAGAATTCATTTTTTTTTCTTAAAAAAGAATTCCAAAACTATAAAAGCTCTTATTTCTCTTTGACGATTTAAATTTGTCGATAAGATATTCATAACCTTCTTGCATTCCTTTTCATAAACATATAAAGATAAATATCGTTCTATCCATCATCCTGGATGCATTTGTAATAAGTTTCTTTTTTATTTGTACATAAGTGGAAGTGTAAAGAAAAAAAAATTAACCAAACGTACACTTTCAAACGAATTGTAAAAGATTTGCAAAAAAAAGATAACACTAAAAAAAGAAGGAGCCATTTAAGCCACAGTACAACGCAAAATCTCTTCCAGAAAGTGGTAGTGGCATTCGAAAAAAGGCTTCCCTTATAATATTATGTTGAATGTCTTTGTGAATGCAAATGACACATACATGTGCATTGTGCATGACTATAAGACATTTTACAAAAAGGACATAAATTGTATACAAAATTATTATGTTTTGAATGTATGCGAAAAAAATTCTACACACAGCCAAGCAACTAACATTACGGAATATAAGAGGATAATAAAGATGACAAAAAGCAAAACGGATGTACGAAAGGTAAAGTAGTATAATACTATTAACTTTTGATACTACTGTATTCTACTGTCTACTGTATTAGCAATTTCTTAAAAGAAACAAACTCAGCCTATTAGGATCAATACCAATTGAGTCAGAAACTTCAAATCCGTAAAATTTTCCCAAAAAGTCAAGGAACTATCGTTTTCTGAAACACAGCACTTCGAAAACCAAATTCTTGACTTTTTAATTCTGTCACTCTGACATATCATTAAAATTATGAAGCACTTCCCGGTACCGTAGAGCTTCAAAACGTTCCACAAGATTAGGCCTTGTGAGAAGATAAAGGAAAAAATATGTAAAAAGAAGGATTGGATTGGAACTCACGCACCTTCTAATAATTGATTCAAATTTGGAGTATAAATCTAGCAAAAAAAATGAATCGTTGAAGGACTCCATAAGAATATTCTTTTTAGCTCCTTAAATAGAAATTGATCAGGAAGATTCTACTCGAGTATGATTGTGGAATTTATGTAAATGTTTATTGATCTGAGGTTCTGGACAATATTCAACGTAGGTTTGATATTTCTCTAGCATTATAGAATAAATATCTCACTTTTCACTCAAATTAAGTGTTGTCGTCTCCATTTATATCTATGGCAAGCTGATTTCAATATTACATTGAATCCACAAGAAGAACTTTAACGTTTAACCAGAAGTTAAATTCTTCTTAGAATTCAAAAAATAGAACAACCAGAAAAGTTTCACTAACATTTTATTCCTAGCACTAATACAACCTACATAACTTTGCACAAACAAAAAACTAAATTTCTGACAATTCATTCCCGTTTTAACTTAAATGCCTGAGGTTTTTAATAACCTTTTTATTTGGTAGAAAACGGAAATGTCAAATTAAACTTTGTGTTCCATTAAAATTTCCACAAATTATAGCTACATACTCTTTCCGAAAAGAGTCCGGTTTATACAGAAATATATAAGTAAATAAAATTCACGGTATTGCCAAATATAGTTAATTCTATTCTCTTTTAATTTATTTTTGTTTTTCATCTAGCCAAACGAGCTTTTTTTTTTCTGACAGCTTGTCAAATTTTTTCTATTTTCTATTTCAGGGCCTCTCCATTTTCATCAATCCAAAATTCACACCAAATATTGAGACATACTATGTAGGAGATGGAAATACATCTTAACCTTAATTTTTGACTTTCCGAGCAACAATTTCGCTAATTGTCAAAACAGCTCAAATTTTTTAATCAGTTTCATTTTTTATTGCCGATTAGGTGATTCACGAACTGAATTTCAACTATTTTATTTGAAGCATCATTGTATCGATCCATTTTAATAGTGGCGTAGTTCTTGCTGTCAAATGTCAACTATGACAGATTCAAAAAGATAGTAGACCAAATAGCGGATATTCAAAATTAAACATCTTATTGATTCATAAGCAAACGAAAATTCACTTTATTATTCAATTGAATCGTTCGATAGGGTAGTGAAAGTCTAATTTTTTTAAAAGTTAACTCTTCGTCAAAAAATTGAACATGGCAACACTGTCCAAACAGGACAAACTGCAAGTCACTATATTTAATGAGACAACACCTGGTGACATGTCTGTCATCGTTGATGTAGATGTTATGCAAAAGTTTTCACCGACCTAACCTAGGCCGTGGCACGAGTACGACTATGCGACTCACGAAGAGTCTTTGACAACAAGATTCTAATACTACTCATGCTCACGCTCACCAATCTACCATCCAGAAGGTTAAATGATGTGTGGGGGTTAAGGACTTGACGTTTGTTGTGAGTAAAGTACGAGTAGGTAAGTTTGATTTAAGGAGAGCAAGGGTGAAATTAAACCTTATCCTTGATAGTTGGGAATATTCCACACCACCACACCGCACCGCATCGCACTGAGGTGGAATAATGCGACTTGAATTCAGATTATAGGCAGAAAATTACCTTTGCATTGACTTGCTCAGAATATAGTTAATAATGTGTGACATGAATGAGAGATTATGCCATTGCCAGTGTGTCCTGCCCTCCGTCTTGCCATGATGTTGTGAAATCCTTGCGACATTAATACCTCCAATACCAACCAATACACGATTATATAATGATTTTCCGTCAAAACTCAAAGGATATCACAGTCACAGAATAAAACGTGCGTGTTATATAAATTTCAATACCTCGATTACCCCTCATATACCGCCAAATACTCGTATATAGAAGTCTAATCGTGAAAATGTGCATAAATATACAAAATAGAAGGATTTTGAATCAATTCCTTTCCTTTGGCATATCACGAAACTATAATTGGAATCTAACAAATCGATTGGAAGAAAATGCAAGTCTAAGCAAAAAAAAAAGAGGGAAATCTTTTTGTTCGTGATGGAGAAACAACTATACGCAAAGTTTTGTATTTATTCAGATTCTCCTTCCTGAAGAATGTTCCCTAGAAATAATATGGAAATTATTATTAGTGAAGAAGGAATAGTCAATGACAAAAAATATATTTCAATCCTAAGCTGAGGTATGATCGGAAGAAATGGATCCGAATTGACATCTTTAGGCCTCAATTACATTCAGGCTAATTATTCAAAGTGAGATAAAAAGTTTTGACAATCTGCAAAAATCTTTTTAATGACTGACTGCTGACTTCCTACAAGATGGCGCGAATAATTACCCTATCAGACGATGGCGTAGTTTTTGCAAATGTCAAAAGTCATTGATATTGGACATTTCTGAACTTGACACCTGCAGTATACAAGAAATGGAGTGCGTATGGATTACTGTCAAACCATCCACAATGTCAATAAGCTGAATCTGCAGCGGTGGCGGCGTTTCTCTGAAGATCCATTGTGTGACTGGGCCGACCATTTTTACAGCCCGCATCGCAATCGATACTAGCGAACTAGGGTAATTATGTTATATTTATAAGAGAACAGTTTTATAGAAATGGTACTTTGCAAATGCCTATTTTAAGGCACATTATTAAAAATTGTTATTATTGTTATTATACCTATAAAATCAATTAAAAAGGTACAATACTTCATCAGTTAGTTAAATCAAAAGTTAACATGTCAGTCAGTTCTATCAAAAGTAAAATTTAAATGTTTTATTTGGTTCTTTTCCATTGAATCCATTTGAATCCATTTAATGACCTTATTTTGATGAAATTCTAAATAAATTAAAATACTCCTGTTCGGGGAAATTTTAATTAAAACAGACAACATACATATTTTAGTTGATGTTTAGTTTAGGTTGAGTTTATATTTTTACAACATCCTCCTAAGTGACAGGGACGGATTTAATAAAAATGGGAAAAGTTATTCTAGAATTTATGAAATTAATTTAAATTACGGATTAACTTCGACTTATGTTTCTGGCAGTAGAATAATTTATTAAATTGACAAAGATTGTCTTTTACGGAGAAGGAAAGTCCGTCAAGCTGATTATTTAGTTTGGAAATATGAACCATTATTTAGAGAAATCAATGCATGTGACTGAACAATACAAAAGAAGATGAATATTTAATATATGTACATAAAAGTACAGGACTAAGTATTCAACCCTGTGGGACTTCTTTAAGTTTTTTTACAACTGATTAATTTTTTATGTTATTGTCTTGAACTTTAAAAGTCTGTACGTATTTTAAGAAAAAATTAATTTGTACAAATTTTAAAATATTATTTGAAAAACGAAGTTCAATAGAATCAGAATCAGTGTTTTTGAGATATGGAAGATAAGAGGAAGAAATTGATTTGTGGGTCATTTCTTTGATGATTGGATCCTTGAAATGCATTAAAGTGGTCTGAATTTTCACCGAAAGACTATTTTCAGTGATGAGGCTTATTTCAACTTCGGAGGATACGTTGCATAACTGTTGCATTTGAAGCTTGAAAATCCAAGAATTATTTGTTTTATAGATATCGGTTAAATCAACAGGCAAATGAATTATAAAATTAAAAAATTATATTTTCCAATAAATTCATTGGTACTCAACTGAAGGCAGCTTTCATTCAAATTATTTTTTCCTTCACCACCACTTAAGGTGGTTTAATATACAACGCATATTAAGTTTTCAATTAATGTACCAAAATTTCAGGAATTTAATCGATATTTAGCTAATTACATTCATACAATAAAAAAAAATCAATGTTTAATAAATAAACAATCAAAACATTCGAATTAATTTGACTGATTTGTGATGTCTAGACGTAAGTGCTGTAAAAAGAGCACCAAAACAATGGCAATACAAGGTTCAAGACTTTTTTTTTCATTTTCCTTACGTGTTCAGGAATAATTAAATTGCTGATAATGAATTTGATGAGAATTAAAAGTTCCAATTGTCGTGTTTGGATTTTTTTTGGCGGGATTATAACAAGGTGAAAATTTGACATTCTCAAAGTGATTTAATGACTTTTGTTAAGTGGAATCGGATTGGTTGGAATTAATTTGACTTGTAATTAATTACATATTTTAATTTTTTGTTGTTGTTGTTCATGATTAACATGTTAATTTAAATAAATAAGAACACTTGTACTGGATTTAGAGTTAAGCTTTTTGAAATTTGAGTTAGTAAATAACCAGAGGCGTAGCTAAAACCACAATTATAATGAGTCAAAAAGCTACAGAGAAACTCCTATGTAAAAGAAAATTGTCACTGAAGAAATTATAAAATACAACAAACATCAATTTAATTTAAATTCCTTGTTCAGTTAGTTTTTTATGATTTTTAGATTCTAAGAATATTATACATCATATTCAAGATAAGGATATTTTGCATCACTTTCTAAATTAATTTCTTAGATTTTAACTTATGTCCTTATCTACGATAGAAGTCATATCGAATTAATTTCAGAAGCTTGTTTTCAATGGATTTTATAGAAAAATCAGGGATTCCCCAAGGAAGGCATTTAGGGCCACTACTTTTAATCGTTGTTACAAATGGTTTATCTCTATGTGAGCGCTTTAACACTATCAAAATTATGTACTAAGTGTTCTTGGACATTTTATTAATAGAATACAACTTCATACAAAATATTTTCTTATAATTGTCACTAATACTAAAAGGTCGTTTTTCAGCAAAAATATAAATTATTTTCTATAAAAACAAATTAAATCAATTTTAAACCTTATCAATTGAAAGGGACTAAGACTTTAGCATCAAACCAATTGAGTATTAAATCCTCAACATTTTTGTTATCCGAGGAAGGTTTTAGACCTTCAAGTCGCTTTAAGCTTCCTCAAAAATACAATGGCCAACAAAAATTGTATCTTAAGATGCTATGAAATATGTAAATCGCTTCTCAAAGATGCTTTTTATATCTTTCAAATTAAAAAAAACAGTCAGACTCTTACCGGGTTTTTCACTTACTTAACATTCAATCAGCTGAACGATTGATTTCGAACCATTTTCAGCACGTCAATACCAAAAAACTTAATAAATTACAACCATCAAAAATAAAAAAAAATAAAAAATAAAAATTCCAAAATAAACACCAAACATTCTAATGCAGATACTATGCTCAATCTTGATGTTTTAGTCATGTGAACCGGAAGCCATTAGATGAAAAAGCGAAATAATTTATATCTTCTTGTTTAGAAGATACGAAGATAACATTTTTTAACACATCATCGTGCCTCGTCCTCATCCTCGTCGTAGTCCTAGTCGTCGTCTTCGTCAAGTTGTAGGCATGTTGAGTCGAGTATATGTATCATGTTTCCAACAAGAAATAACAGAAAGATAAACCATAAAGTATATGATTCCAACACCCTCTTAAGTTGTTCCTTTTTTTTTTGCTTTTTGTTCAAATAAAAGTTTTTTTTTCAAAAACGAAAAAAAAAAACATACGCAGATCCAGATACAGATACACTACCTGCCTGATGCCTGGAAGGGAAGTTTCAAGGATAATAAAATATTCATGTCATTAAGCTTGTAATGCGGATCATAAAAATCTAAGAATGACATTATTTATATAAGGACTTTTAGCTATATCTTTAAATGAGAAAAAAAAGATACAAAAAAAAAATATCTCAAGACGTTGAAAACATAAGTTCTTGGTGTTGTTGTTGTTGATTTATGAGGTGTGGCAGACGATGATATTTTTTTCAAATAGAATTTACATATGCAAGGTTAAGAAATTAAAAACAGAATTTAAGTAAAACAATAACGGGGATTAAAAATTGAACTTTAGTTTAAGGAAAACAATTAAATAACATTTTACAAATATTATAACTTTAATAAAGTTTTTGAATGTTCCTTCTGCATCTTCTAACGTTATAACCTATCAAACTAAATTTAATCCAAGTTGAATGCAATAGAAGTAAAGATTCCAAGGATAAATGGGAAAATAAGATTCCCAGAAATAAAAGCTAAAATTTAAATTATTCAATTTTGATGAAATTTTCAAAAACTAATTAATATGCGCATTAAATATTCCAAATTATTATTTACAGACCACAACACCAATGATGACTTTGAATGAAGCATGTTTTTGAACAAACATAAACGGACTTTAAAAAAAAACATCACATGAATCACCAACCGAATGGCATTCAGACACCTTAAGTCATACCCCAGAAAAAGAAGTCAGAACTTGAATTCAGTTGCCATCCAACATTAACATGGTTCCAAACAACTGTACACTGGTCCTGTCCTTGGTTCTTAGAATTCTCCTCATCCGTTGGGACAATAGATTTCAACTTTGGTGTTTTATGATGTCCACAAAGTTTTATTTGTCCCAATGTGTTTTTGGCAACCACCACCACCCACACCGTCGTCGTCTCCCTCCCATCATCCAGGAAATTTTCGATAATAATTGGTAAAGTTTCGAGACATAAGAACCCGAACCTGAACCATAACCAGAAGGAAAATTTAAATTTTTAATTCCTTTTAATATTCGAATATGAAAATAAACCTAACAAAATTTTTCATCCTTTTAAATAGGATTTAGTATTCTCCTTAGTTCGGCCGAGGACGAGGCCAAGAAGACCAACCACAACAACAAGTTCTTTGAAAAATATTCCTAAGGACCTTTTCTTGCCATCATTGCTTAGTCGCAAGTATATACCCTCGGTTGTATAGGAGTATGGTAAGGTCATTGGGATGGAGTATTGTTTGTCCTGCTTGTCCATGTCTATCAAATGTGATGAAATGAAATAGCTCCTGGCATACGTATGATGATGTGAGAAGGAACCCGAACAGAATCATCAACAGAGTGGAATTCCATTTCAAAATGTCAACGAGTTTCATAAATATTCCGCACCACTCATAACAAGCAGCAGCCAGTTCCAGTTGCGAAAATGGCATCAGGATCAGCATCAGGACCAAAATCAGTGCGGTGTGTAGTTTTAGCAGAACCCCCCTTTTCAAAAAAAAAATCAGGATATGAACACGTCACAGCCAGGATTTGACTTCGATTGGCTTTCAATGAATTTGGTGAATGGTGATTGAGAGTTCCGGTATTAGCAGCAACGCAGAGACGCAGAGAGAGAGACAGTTCGGATTCGGGTTCGGGTTTGAGCCATGTTACCAAGGCCAAAAACATATCTATGAGGACTGAGGAGTATCGAGTTGTTATTTCGGGACGAGTATACGAGTAGGAAATCGAACATGACATTGCAGTGTGGTTGTTGATTTGTGAGGAAACAGATTTTGGAATAAATTAAATGTTCGGGATAGAAACGGCAACTGAGTCCGCAGGATGTGGATTTGAATGTGGATGTGGATGTGGAAGTTTGAAAGTTTTGTAAGCTATAGGCAAATTCACAAATGTTATGTAGATTTTGCATTTCATTAACTGAATAACCCTCAATTTGATCAACAACAACACAAAAAAAATGTTTTTATATCCATGTTTTTAATTGGAAATTGGTTTGCATGCGGTGCGGTAAACTTGAACTGGTCTGGCCGTATTTGTTTTTGCCATTATGCATAGGTATCCGCACTTGAGAGTTAATAAGTAGGTACTATATTGGAATCCTTGGGTAATGAGCTTAAGCAAAGGGAGAGTAATGAAGGGGAGTAAATGAACTGCAGCTAAAAAACAACACATACATAAATGTTCAATAAAATCCGTTCATGTCATTTACTCATTTATGGTTCCAGTTTCAGTTCTGTTGAGATTAAAGTGTGTTTATTTTTGGTAAATCGGCACACGAGTCGAGAAAAGGTTAAGCCTCTTATCAGTAACGTCCCGTGAAAACAAAGTGACACTAATACAAAAAATGAACTACGTTTACATGTGAGGTTGAAGTGAGTGTAAAGCTTGATTCCACTCATTGCAAACCTCGAGTTGAACTGATCCTAACGACTGATATCGAATGAAAACAGGGTCGAAGAGTTGATTTGACAGATACCTTCACACCTTAGTGTAAAGATGCACACATGTGTAACTCCTAATCAGTGGCGGCTGTACCTTAAGTGCGCTCGTGCGCTGAACCACCAACCCAAAAGATTTAAAAATTACTTCATCTTATTTGTTAAATTAAGTACATATTAGTTTATTTTTCAATCAATACAATAGCAACACATAAAATTTCTAATACCTAGCCTAGCACTTTTCTATACTACAAAGATAAGACAAAGACAACATTGTATGTATTTTCACTGTAAATTCAATTCTCGTGCGCTTTGGCGAGCGCACAAGGGCTGCTAATATAACTTGTATGGGTTACAGCCTTACATGCCTGACGCGTGAAACAAAAGATATCTTATTGAAATGTATTGAGAAATTAATGTACTTCCGTGCGCCGCACGAGAGAACCGAAGTTTACCGAAGAGAACAACCGATCCCGATGTTTGACGAAGTTCGCTGGTCAATGTGAGTGACGCATGTGATAGCTTAAACACGATGCAGCCGCCGCCGCCGCGCCGCGACTATGATTGATGAATTTGAATTCGTATTATGGATTTAATTTTGCTGTATCTGTTTGGTGTTTTTTAAATTTAATTTAAGATTGCAAAAAGTCTTTATATTTATATATGAACAGAAATTGTCTTTTTATTTATTATATTTCCAAATTTAATACTTAGTAAGTGCACTCCCTATTCGATGACCCAGCAGCCGCCACTGCTCCTAATACCGAGTTTTTTAGCTCAAGAACTGCAACGTCATATTTTCAAAAGCATACATGGGAATTGTTTTGCTTTGATTAACTGTCTCGTCCTTTTTATGCCATTTAATTTTTGACATCTTAACAAAGCAACATTGCTTAAGCATATATTAAACTCAAATTATCTAATTAAACGTCATTCCCAAGCAAACGTCTAGAATTTCAATGAGACAAATTCTATCCTGATGCAATAGTGTTCAATGGAGAACAATGTCCTTCCATTGAGCTCTTGTGATAAAAATGAGAATTTCAATAAGACACCTCCTGCTTCTTGTTGTTGCATAGAAGACTTTCTTAATCCCAAATTCTATACACAAATTATCACCATAACTTAAAATAACATACAAAATAATATGAATATCCTTTCAGCTAAAAAGGACATTTCTCGCTAGAACATTAAACATCACTCAGCAGGTCATTGAGGGTCGGGTCATACAATACCTTCGTGTGTGTGTTTCTTTTTCAATAACCTCTCATTTGTCTTAGCAAAAACATTCTAATAATTAATTTCAAGCTCAAGTACCGAAACATGGTTTCCATCTACGAAGTATGTCCTGTATCCTTAAGAAAAAGGATAGGCGGCCAGTGGCGGTCCCAATATTCATTATTATCAACCATAATGAACTGGAGGAGTGCAGAAAATAAATGAAACTCATTATTTCTTTTGTTCCTTTTTTGCATGTCCTTAATGAAATATTAAGTAGCGTTTTCATTTAATTATTAAGAAATGAATGAGTAAAAGCGACGACGACGACGACGCACGGACAACGGACAACTCCGGCTCTAGAACCACCATCCACAGCCGAAGGACGACGAAATAGTAACTATAGTTATGTCCAGGATGAAAAATGGCATCCTTTAAGAAAAACAACAAAAAAAGGAAAGGAAATAAAAGAAAGCACCAAATGAAGAATGTAAAACTGCCACTACAAGAAATTACTTACAATAAAAAGGTACACAACTCCCTCAGTTAAATATTAAATAGGACTTTTCTTTCTTCAGCTTCCAGCTTCAACTCAGCAATATAGCATATCCTCCCAAAGGAAGGTCAGAGATTCTATTCTCCCTTTTCTTATGCAAACTTCTGTTCACAATGTACCTCACTCTTTTCACAGTTAAAAAAAGAAAAATTTATTTATTTGAGGTGAGTTATTTTTAGAAAATCAGGACCACCACATTCACGCTTTATCCTCCAAGTACACAAAAAAAAAAATGAAAATCACTACAAAATGTGACAAATAAAAATAAAATCGAATTCAAAGGGGAACAGCAATCTTATGGAGGTTTTTCTTATCAATAAACGCTTTTCCTTGCATTTATACTCGTTCCCACGAATATCCATTTTCAATTGATGCCGTGCTCCGATAAAAGTCCTTTTAGGTCGCTAAACCCAACGTTATTGGAGATCCTTTCATTTGTGGTGTGTTTGGTATCGAGAGTTTTCCCCCAACTAAATCCGTAGAGAAACATAAAAAAAAAGAAAATCTGGTGAATGTGCGGCTAAAGAAACTTCTCAGATTCCATTATTAAAAAAAAAAAAAAAAAAAAAAAAAAACTATAAAGATAAGCAAAGCAAGTCGTTAGTCGATTTTTTTTTTTTGCTCCTTTTCGTCAAGAAAAGATAAAACTTAAAACAACGATTTGACTTTTATTCTTTTATTTTTTTTTGTTGCCTTGGTGGGTCTTAAATCGGAGGTGTTTGTCAAATTCCTGAAAGTTTTTCTGAATAGCTTGAGAATAGTTCAAGGAATTTTCGGAAAAATTGTTTGAATAGTTCAGGATGCAGTCGTTAACATTGTGAAGTATTTGTTCATTAGTGATTAGCTTAACATTTTCTTTATTTTGATGGCTTTGTACAAGGTGAAGAATTTGTCAATCTAAAAGAATAATATTTGAATAATAATTTTAAATCCTGGGAAGAATATACCTAATGTTAAAAAAAAGAACGAAAAATTCAACAATGAAAAAATAGGAGTTCACTACGCCCGGCCTGACTATTGGTTGCTCTACAAAATGCTTCCAAATTTGAATGAGATGTCAATTTTTGCGATTTTTGAAATGCTGTATCTTATATTCCACTTGTTGTGTTGAGTTAGGTTTTAGTGAGGTTTATGTCCTTAAATAACTTAGTACACGTTGTAAATTTGAATTTCCTAGCATAATTTTTTCTATGGTAGGAAGAGTGTTGGAATATTTAGTCTA
The DNA here is from genome assembly GCA_905146935.1 of Scaeva pyrastri. NCBI lineage: Eukaryota > Metazoa > Arthropoda > Insecta > Diptera > Syrphidae > Scaeva > Scaeva pyrastri. The sequence continues at coordinate 7,680,008 of LR989929.1, read as the reverse complement.
CTTAAGGAGCTGCATCTTGCCAACACCGACCAACCTAAGGTGCTAATTGAATTATCTAGGAAGTGTGATCTCAAAGAACTATAATGAAACTGATGAAGATGTTAACTGCCGAATAAGCGAAGCAAAATCCGCTTTCGACATGTGGTAATAAGTGTGGAAGAGCAACATATAGAGAACATTAGATCAATCTGAGACTATTCCGCTCTTACGAAGATCCAGTAATATTTTATGGGAACTAACCGCCTCTATGCGGCTACAAAATTTTGTAATTTGGAAAAAACCTTAATTCTATGTTATCAACTAATGGTCTAGTTTCTAGTACTTTTTGCAACATCTTCTACGCATTTCTAACAAAAAAAGAATTGGAGTTCCACAGAATTCTGTACTAGGACCTATACTTTTCAACATTTGTTAAGGCTGTACCTACTATTAAAAATGTAAAGAAATTAACTGTCTATAGTTCTTAAATAAATCGAAGGTAGTAAATAAAGTAATAAACAAAATTTAGACCGCGCGGGTGTGTACGAATCCTATAATAAACTTCATAGCAATACCATCAACTCATATCATCTTATATTTGCTTAGGTAGCAAATATGGGTATGGGTACATAATTTCCATAGAATTTCCACATTATTTCCGGATCCAAGCCATGCATGATGCAATTTTCGATCTCGCGCGTTAATTGCCACACAATCATCTCCCGTAATTAAACCTCTGCTTGAATGATATCCGCTACAAATAATTTTGGTTGCAAGCAATTTTGTCTAACACAAAACAAATGATTGGTTAGTGAAAATTACAATCAATCATATAATAGCCTATATTCGATATGCACACAATCTATGCATGTACATATGTATGTATATGTTAATTTTAAATGTGTATGTGTGTATTGTGGCCGGATGGAAATTCTCATGTGAATTTTGGTCGAAAGCCTTTTGGGGGTAAGTTTAGATTTAAATGGTGCTATAATAGATACCCTATAAATAAATTTTCGGTCATAAGGAAGTCATACATCCAATATTCGAATTGCCTTCAATTTCCGTGTGTCAAAATATTCAAATTCAATTTGCATTATATTTTATGTCACAGTAAATATATGCAAACATATGTAGGTGAATTTACCTGTCACAAAATTTTATATATTTTAATTGTCGTATAATTTCAGTTTAGCTTCTTTCTTATGAAATGTTTTGACACAAAATTTTTGACAATTCATTTTTCCTCAACTGAAAATACAATATTTTTTTTATTCTTACTGACTTAGTAACTTACTGAGTTATTGACTTATTTAATTTTTGACTTACTAACTGACTGAAATAATGAATGACCCACTAGCTGACTGGGTGAGTGACTTAGTGTACTGACACACTGACTTACTAACAACTGACTGACCGAATGATTGATTGACTGACTGACTGATTGATTAATTCAAATCGAATTCAATTAAAAATCTCAGACATGTAAAATAAAATGCACAACGAAATATTTCCCCAAAAACTGTTAACATCCGTGATTAATCTCAATCTGTCACTGTTTGTTACGCGGCCAACTTTTAATTTAAACAAAAAAAAAATAATAACAGACTGAAATGTGAATTCTCATATTGTATTATTTTCGGTGCCATATTAAATCCTGATTTCTCATTCTTCTTCCTTCCAATTAATTTTTATCATATACACGCATATAAATATTTAATACATATGTATGTTGTGAAGAGTATAGGAAAAAGGATCTGTGAATATTGTAATATACTTGGGTGGATTTTGAATAAATCCTTAATTCATTGATGGCTTCTCCCACACACGCACACAAGCGGATTGCATTTACGGCCAATGTCATGCATTCATTGGTAGTGTATCAATTAAATTACGCTCGATTTAGTCGAACAAGCGTGCGGCTCAAGCGATGCAATTATTTATGTATTCCTGTTATTTTGTTCGTTGACGCCGCCGCTGGACGTTCATGTGTTTGAGTGTTTGTAATGTGTGTCAGGCTTGCCATTTTCCTCAATTCTTACAAAAGTCCTTACAAAATGTATTATCAAATTAAATACCTCGAATTTTGATGCGAAATCCCCTTTTCTCGCAACTAGAACAAAATTATTCACTTAGGCGTATGCGCACTTTTTTCAATTCATTGAAAATGAACAGAAAAACATTTGGCTCGTAATAATCGTCATTTTCTTGAATTGAAAAGCAAACTTTTTATTTTACTAGAACATTTCTGAGTTTGTTGGAATTTTTTGAAAAACTGTTAGTGGCAACCATGATTGTAAATATACAAGTAATAAGGTGCGACAACCGACCAACGAACTACGCGATGCAGACAGTATTGTCCTCCTATGTCGATGAATTAAATGATTTTTTTTTATTGTAAACTTTCCAAGTAAAAATCTGCTTTGTAAACAATGAGGGAATGCATAAATGAGTTGCAAAAAAAAGAAAAAAAATATTGTTGACTATCAAAATGATTGCAGATAATCGGGTTATTAAACATTATTATTAATCGAGAATTATTAAGAGACAAATTTATTGAAAAATTAAATTAATTGATTTTCCTATAAACCAATTTAATGAATAGCAATTTGTTAAAGAAATAATTTTAAGTATTAATAAATGATTTCTTAATAATTTTTTGAGATACTTTGATTTTTCAATCGAAGAGAGGAATAAAGGTAGACTTCAATTAAATTCCGCCTCATTTGAAAAATTAATGAGTTGCGTGGAAAAAATCGCTTCAAAATGTGTATATGAAAAAAACAATAAAACACAGAGTATTAAGTGTGGAGTGTCTGAAAATGTTAAGTATGAAGTGTGAAGAACAATTTCGGAACTTCATAGTGTGAATGGCGAATTGCGAAGTGTGAAATGCGGTGTGCGAAGTATAAATGCATAAAATGCAAAGCGGGAAGTGCAAACTGTGAAGAATGGAAAGAAAAATCGAGTTGTGAACAGCAAATAGTGAAGTGTAAAATTCGAAGTAAGAGTATGTAAATCCAAAGTCTTTTAAGTATGAAGTGTAAAATGGGAATTGCGATATTATGTATGTAAGTAGTTTGAAATTGCGAACTGCGAAATGAGATGTGCAAATTAAAAATGAACGAATTGTACTGTATGAAAGTGAGAAGTGTAAAGTCCGAAGAGTGAAGTATGAAGTGCGGTGAAGTACGATATAAAATGTTCGAAATGCGAATTATGAATTGCGAAGTGTTAAATGAGCTTTAAGAAATGAAATACAAGGTGTCAAGTGTAAAATCTGTAAGATCAGAACAGCGAAATGTGAAGTCAAAATTGTGAAGTCCGATATATTTAGCTTGAAGTGTGAGGAGCATAAAAGCATACAAATTAAGTGTCCTATATTTTTCATAAATGTTAGAAATTTTATATGCAATTTTCTAAGCTCATTGTTGGATGTTCCCTGTTGGATATTCAAAGTCTTATCTAAGATTTATGGACTTCGGAGTTGGGTTTCAATGTTCGAACTTTGATTATGTATGTTCAAATTTTGATGACAGAAGTGACGGTTCGAAATTCAATGTTTGATGTTTTATATTTGAACTTTGAAGCGTCCTACCGCGGAATGAAAAATTATAATTTTTCGTAATTATGAATTGCGAATAATGTTAAATTTGAAGAAGAGCGTAAAACTGCTGTATACTTAAATAAAATTTTTCGTCAATTATTTAGAAAAAAAATGGTTATAAATATATCACTGTTTTATTTTGGTCAATTTCCATCAGTTGAATATTTACTATATGTATAATGTAAATTATATTAACGTTGCAACTTTGAAAAAAATATCGATTAAATTTGCTTACATTTCATTTATTGATGAAGGCACACACGTCCACCCTGCCGCCGCCGCATCATGAGACACACCCGTTTGTGTAGTAAATGTCAACAATATCCTTGCTAGCTGTCAATAAAAACCGTCTGTGAAATAGTTCATTCGAAATTCATGGACATTTAACACCAGATGTCTGTTGGCAATGGACTTGTTTTTTTTTCCTTTTTTACAATTCAAGTTGAATTCTTCATAGTCCCATTCCACTCATATGTGTATTTGTGTACAGTGCTCGTGTAGGTAAATTCATTGCGGGAAATGTGTGTGTAAAAAAATGTCCTTCCAACTCTATATTATACCAAAATCAGAAAATAAAGAGAGGGTATTCAAAATATTTATATGCAGTGGTCGATTGGTATTCACAACGTTATTGAATTAAGATTCAAAGATTCAAATTCATTACATCATCAATTATGTGTATTTAAGGGAATGGTAACATTCAGGACACGGCATTTTTAAATTAAATATTATTGCTCGTTTTTTGGGAATTCAAAAACGTTTTTTTAAATTTTTAGTTAGAAGTTTGTGTAGTTTCTTTTTTGGCAGTGCATTGAAATCTCTCTAAAAATGATGGATTTATATTCTAGGGACCTTGACTTTAAAAGATATGTAAAAATGTTGTCCAGTCGATATTTTTTGCTTGTCTTGCAGTTAATGACGAAATGATTTACTGGTGCAAAGGTTAACTCTGTAAGTGGCATCAGAATTAATAGATTCCAAATAAACCATAAATTAGATTAATCATTATATTATTGATTTTGGTCTTAAATGAACATTAATTGGGGAGGGAAGGGGGGAATCCATCAAATCTTCCAATAATGTGAGTTTTTTAATGCTTTTTTAGCTTTAACATTTTACGCATCTTAAATCTCTTTTCCTTAATTCATTAATATTTTTTAGTCCTGAGAAAATAATAAACTTCAAACATTGAAAACTCATTTTACGAACGATTATATCCTTAAAATTTTCAAAAATAAAAATATAGAAAAAAGGAAAAAGGAAGAAAAAGTCATTAGCGACGAGAAGAAATACCGGATCGAAGTTTTCAAAAATAGAAAAAAATAAAAAAATAAAAAAACAAGATAACACAGTCCAGGAAGGAGAGATTGTAAGTTGTTGTTGGTTTTGGCTTTAACTTGACTTTGGTGTGGCAAGTGCTTTGAGTCTGTTTCCGAAAATGATTTATTTTACCATGTTTATCCTGGAAAGCCAGTGAAAGAGAGAGAGCCAAAATCATAAATCTCCTTTGTCAGAAATATTACTTTCGTTCGTTCGTTCGTTCGTTCTTTAGTTCGTTTTGGTAAGTTCTTCTTTTTGAACATATTCATCAATTTTCCAAAATTACTATACAAATACAAACACAACTACGATAAAGAAAACAAAAGGAAATGCTTTAGGAAGTATATCTGTGCCACTATAGAACAACCAACACCAACACCAAGAACTACAAACTCTGGAGTTGAAGCCGAAAAGGGATCATTAAAAACGCATTACAATAGAAGTTCTCTCAACAAGTTATATACGAAACGAACACTGAAGGAGGGAATGAGGTTGGTCTTTAGCAACTGGGAATAAGGTAACAAGTTTAACCGATACACTGGACAAAGTACATATCTACATTTGTACTTGATTGCCACCCATGGTTGCTTTAAGCCAATAATGATGGAAGGACCATACAGTTTGTTTATCTAAGTACTCGATGTTCATTGTGTGTCAGGAGGAAATGTTTGTTTTGTTTTACTTTTCTATTTGCATTTCCATTCGAATTCCTGAAGGATTAAAACTATCAAAGATAATTATTACTGTAATAGTTGTGAGAGTTACGCAAATTTAAGGAGTATTAAAAGATAAGGTCCTTAGATGAATAAAAACTATCATGATGTAACAAAATGCCTGTGATTCGAAGAAATGCACTTGAACACATGAAAAGATTTGAGAAATAACTACTATTATAAATAAAATGGATACATTTACTTGAAGTTAAGGATTTCTAGTCAGTAAAGTTCTCAGAACTCACTTCAGTTTGTGTTATTTTTAGTTATGCCATAAATTCTTTTTTATGTAAAACTAAACTTTGACGAAATTTCAATTTGGTTTCAGTATTAATTCTGTTAGTTACGAAAAAAATCGTAGCTAAGTTTCGGTTTCCTTCAAACTACTAGAAACCACAAAGAGTTTTAGCAATTAAACCTTAGTTGGACTTAAATGATGGACAACCATTTTCGTAATCTTTTTTGATGCCCTAGTTATCAATTATCCTGTTTTAGGTGAATAAATAGATTTACGTTGCGTTTTTGATGCAAGGCCACTTATAATAATTCACCTAACCAAAAACTACAAAACTCTTTTTGTTAATTTATCTCACAGTTTGCTTTAAGTTACCAGACACTAAATTTACATGATTCCAAAGATTTACCTTTAAACATGCAAGCCAATGTATATTTTGATGTTTTAAACTTAAATTATATCAATATTGCATAAATTTTGATACGAAAACTTGCATCCAAGTCAAATTATAATTCCACCATCATCGCAACCAAATATATCGCTGAAGTTTCACCATACACAGAAGACCGAACGTGTGTTGCCCTAATAAGATCATTTTGTATCTTCGTGATTATAATTAAAGTTGCTTCAAAGAAAAGCATCTTTTTCCATTCAGTTCTCACGTGGCTGAAGCAAATACATCAGTGGCGCAGCTATTCAATTGGGGGCCCCAGATCAATATTTGTTTAGGGGGCCATTTTTTCTATTTTTTTTTTTATTTAACTTAAACAATTAAAGGAATTTTTGTAACTCGTTAAATTTCGATATGACCTTACCAGAGTGTTGCCATCATTAACCAAAAAAGCTATTTGGGGGAAAAAACTTAACGAATGTCAATAATTTAAAGTGATTCCAATGCGGATTTTTCTAATGGGGCTAGCTAAATTTTTATACTTTTAGGGAGTTACAAGTTTTTGAAATGAAAAATCAGACAGTCTGACGTCTCAAAGATAATTTGATTGATAAGACACAATTTAATCTCAAAATGTCATACAAAAATATTCGTTATTATGTAGATTATTTTTCCTTATTTACTCTAATAAATATTTTCATCTACTTTTGCCTTCATTTGAATCTTCATGCGCCCTTTTTAATAGGCCCTGTTTTATTGATACCACTGTAGCTCCATCCCTGTCATAAACCTTACCTTATATATTTTCATATACTCTATTCATATATTTTTGTTTAACAGGATAATCACCTGAAAGGCGGCTAAGCAAGTTTGTTGCATTAATTAAGTTAAAAATGTGATGCATATACGCTCGCTGAAGTGTTTTAAGACTCTCGCTGACTCTAAGTTACTTTGTGAATATGTTATACCTACCAACACCACTAAGACCTGACTTTAAGGTACGAGACAAAGATACATGTTCCTTGTTTGGGATTGTTAAAGGATACAAAATATTTGGCGTCTGCTTTAAGCTATGAGCGAGACAAGTTACAGTATGTAATAAATTTCAATTTTGTTATCCTTTTCACGTGCTACATGCCATCGTAGAGTCAAGAAAGTGACAGTGATGCACACCTTTTTGTTGGTTTCTGTCATGTGTCGTCTTATTGTAAAAACAGGATCAATTTGGAGAATCTTTATGGCATACTCTGGAATTTATTCATTGTTGTAATTCCAGAAGTGATATAAGGATAAACGAAAACAATGTCCTGCATATTAAAAAGTGCCAAGTATCCAAAAGAATTTAATTTGCTGTTGATTTGTCCCTTGATCAATTGTAATATTTTGAATTCATTTTTTGAAAGATAACATTTTTATTAAATTTGAGTGAATTAATTGTAGTAAATTTTGCATTGCCCAAGTTGATAATTTTCAAAACTATGAATTGTTGTGACTTATTCAAATTTAAGTGCCATGTGCCCTAAGATGAATAACAGTAAAAGCCTATAATGACAAAGTGGAAAAATGTTATGTGAAAAAAGCAAAGGCCTTAAAATAGAACCTTGTGGTACTCCATTAAGGCATAGTTTTTGAAGTTAATTGTTTCGATTAAAAGTACGTTTCGGATAAGACAGTAATGCTGGTTGGTTACTTGCTTCAAGATTTAAGATTAGATTAGTCTTAAAATTTTTAAAAAGTGGATTAATTTTTAACCAATTTCGTTCTTTTTGTTTTTTAAACAAGCTTTCAAAAATAAAATTAATATTTAACCATTTAGACATCCCCTTAATGTAATCTTCACCATTCATATTATTCTTCTATTATAAATTCTGTTTCAATTAAAACTTTAAGAACTTAATACAGATCTATGTATGTATATTACAACCAAGGATTAAATATTTCAGTAATGTTACATAACATAACTACCGAATGCAGTTAAACTTTAACCTAGTTCAAAAAATACAAAAAAGATGTATAATTGTTCCATTCTTAGGTATAGAGGTACGAGATACCTATACAACTTCCTTGTAATGATATACATACACACATTCCATTGCAGGACAATAAATCGGCCTCTATCTAAAATTAAGATAACAAAACATTTAGAACATGACAATTGACAAGATGACATAGAAATTCAACAACAAAAACAACAAATAATAAAAAAAAAACACAACTAAATAGAAATTTCAATGAATGAAACCATCGTCGTCGTCGTTGTCGTCGTCATCAGCATTGAATGCAATTTAATGTCGAACAGTCAACCAAAAGGACGATTGTCCTTTCGGTCATGTGAAAAAAAGTTCAGTTAAACAGAGTTTCTGTCAATGTTCGTTTGTATATTTTTTGATTTCAATAAAACTATAGATACTTACATATGTTTAAAAACATTTCTAGAATGCAGTGCATCTGACCTGATTTCTTTTTTATAATTTCAGTTACATGATGGCAATTACAGAACAATGGAGAAATTTAAAATTGAGATACAACATGGGCTTGTAAAAAGGAATCCTTATAATCATGTTTTGAGAAATAATAAAAGACCATCTGAATAACCAATTTTATTTATTTTGAAAGGCTTTAGAAATTTTGTCTTGCATTGAAAATTGCTAAAAAAGAATTTAAGAACTGAGGTATGGTTCAATCATTTGAAAAGGATAACAACCATTTCAATAAATACAAGGGATCTCTAATTCGTTATACACTGAAGTTTTTTCTATGGACCAACTGTCATTGTAACTGTCAAGTGAACTTTATGAATTCATCCGTTGCACAAAAAAATTTGAAAATTAACCGACAGAATGCAAGGATTGGATATTTCGATATGAATTTGACATTTATGTTTGCAATCTTTTGTAGCTCAAATGTCACTAGAAGTTTCACATGAACATCCCTGGTTGTAAAACACGGATCGGAAACGGATTGAAAACGAGCCAAATATTCGTACTCCGATCAAAACTGATCCTAAAACGGTATGTTTAAAAATGGAAGAAGACAGAAGAGTCATTTTGGCTCATTAATGACAATTTGTTTGGTTTTACTTTGTTCACTCAAAAGGACATGGAGACATGGATGGTTGTCATCCACAATAAGATTTTCCAAGTGGCTTCCTCTTCATTCCTGCAATATAGATGATCTCTTTACCAAAATGTAAACGACGTTATCTTTTATTATCAATATACTAACCATGTTTTCTAAAATGTTAAATTTGGCTTAAAATAACATCGGCATTTAACAATTTACCCAAATAACACCTGCATAATCCAAGCACATGCAAAAATATAACCCAATAAAGTTTCCCATATATAGGTACCCGTTCCCCATTTTTTGCAATAGCCATCTTGTAGGTACTTGTACCGTACATGAACTGCAACATCTCAATGTGCAACACCTAATGAATTGAACACAAGTGTGCACGTCACTATTATAGAAATGGCAATAAATTATTTTTGACTTACCCTGTTCAACATTAAGTGACTTTCAAGTTGCAATATTTTACCATAACCAACTGACATTTACATCGATAAGACCTCTCATTCATCAGCCCCTGCCTGAGTGGCTTCCCACCAGCTACAGCAGAGCTTGTGCTCCTCATGATATAGGAACTTACCTCGTTCTACTCAATCCCCATAAATGTACATACCTACACATATAGGAAGCCAAAAGGATAATGCAATATAGGTGGTCTGGTATGGTATGCCTTAAAATTGCATAAGCTCGTATACACTCGTAGACCTTTTCTAGGGATTCTAGAGCTTCCCTTTTCCATGGCTTTATATTGAAACACATATGCAGAACACGAGGGTACACTTTTTTCAGTTCCAAGCATAAAATGCTGCACCATGAGAGGAGCCCTTTAAAAAGGAAGAGAAGATGCATTTGTTAAAGCAAAGCCGTATTTCTTTGTAATGGATTATGAATAATGATGAGACTTTCGAAGCCGGTATATATACATAGTTCTTCGCTGTGCCAAATTTTTCTTCTTCTTTTGTCAACTTCAATTTCCATTGGCACCCCTGGAGCAAACGACGACGACGACGAAAGGCGACGAAGACTACGACGACGATGATGGTTTTGAGAAGAAACAGGAAAAAAAAGGAAAACCTCTTAAAAAACGATTGAGAATTCAATTGGACGACTATATACATAGACGACATCGAGGAACGACGATGATGATGGCAACAACAACATCCAAGACCCAGCATCGAGCACCCAACATCCAAAGTTCCAACAAACGAAAGCGAGACCCAGAGAACGCGCAATGAATTGAAAAACCATTGAAACCTAATGACACGAAAGAGAATAATGACAAGGATAACATCCATATCCTGTGCTACACCGACCGCCTCCACAATCAAGCTATGCTATGATAAAATGCCGAGCTTGTTCAGCAATCACTCCTGCATGGCTGCACTCGACGATGATGATGTTGTCTCCCTTGTTCAAAGAATAAGGATGCCATGCGACAGTCTCTCCATCTCTCTACCCATTGATCAGGCCCAGGCCCACAATTTTCTCATTTTTAAAAGGCGAGAGTTGTACGAGAGTGTACGAGTAGTTTGTCAAAAAATTCCTTAGTGATTAATAATAAGATGCATTCGATACTTCCATCCATATCTATAAACACACACTATACACACATAGTTTTAAGGACCCAGAACTAACCTCTTTAATCAGTTCGATTGGTTTGTCAACAATGCGGAAAGGAACACCCCGTCAGCGGTAAATTTCAAGACCCTTCAGTTTAATTTTTTACAAGAATTCATTATTGTTTGACTTCGATTAAAATTCACTTTAGAAACTTACATCTTACAGAGAATCCTGCAAAGCTAATTAAAGATGCATACGTTTTTGTGTAAAGGATATAAAGGAGTGGGCAAAAAATAAAAATGTGTTATTGTGGAAAGTGGTGATGGAGAAAATGAGTGTTTCTTCATTTTTCTACTTCCGTTTTGGTTTGAATTTTTTTTTCCTTTTTTTATTTCTCGTTGTCAGCAACATTATGAAATGTCTAGACATTCACCACTATGAATTAAGGTATGATCCTTTTGGGAAGAAGTCAAAAGCGGGTTAAAATTTCAGTTATTTTTCATAAATACCTCGGAGGAAAATTCAGGGGAATTTTACCACGAAAACAAATCTGTCAAAACTTAAATTCAACAAATATGTATCGATTCTTGACAATTCATTTTGATATGAAAAAAAAAAAAACATTACAATTGACAGTTAGACGTCAAAAGATTTTAAATTTCACTATCAATGATAATGTTAACATGTAGCTGTTTACTTTTTTGAGTAGACTTATGTTGACGTTTCATTATTTTTTCATCTTGCTGTCAATCATAAAAAAACTGCCTTCCCTATCTCTTTTTAAGCATGTGGTGCATGTCATGTGAGCTTGAGTGAGATAAAATATTAAGACGTCAAAATGAGTCGCCTGAAAAGAAAGAGATGTAAACATTATCCATTGGCCTATTTTGACGTTTTATTATTTTTTCATCCTTCAAACTTGATGTTTAAAAAAATATGGGAAAGTAAGACATGTTTTTTCGATCTCTCTAAATTTTGAACAATCTTTTATTGCTTTAACGGATTTTGACAGTTCTTGCACTGTGTAAATGTCATCTTGATTTCGATAAATTAAAGAAAATGTAAACCTCGTTTCGGTATCGTACACGTTCTGGTTTAATGGAGTCCATACATTGACTTGACTTTTGGTCAATCTACTCAAAACTGAAAACTCCGAAATCAGTTTTTTCTGGAGGAAAAAAATTTAAAAAAAACGAATATTCAGAGCAAAAATTTTGATTTCTCAGCCACTGCTTTTCTGTTGAAGTTGACGTAAATATTAAATGAGTTTTGACAGTTTATGACTTTGAACAAATTAATAATACTTGACATCTTAACAATTTTCTGTGTAATGAAGTTATAATACCAAAAATATTGACGTGACATCTGGGACTCGTTTCGGGTACTTTTTATGGAGTCTTGTTATCTGCCGAACAAATCATCATGCGTCTTTAAAATGTTTCTATAAATTTAAGTTTAAAAAAAAGCTGAAGAAATTTTCTAAATTTACCAACCCAAAACTACTCCGTTATTATCGCTGGATAAATATACCTTACCAACTTAAATGCCACGACGACGCGACGGAAGAAAAAACCCGGTAAGCTAAATGAGCTGCAAAAGCTACCCTTGCTTTATAGTGAGGACCTTCTTTGGTGTAAGCTAAACGAGCACGGCCAGAGCCAGAGTCAACTTAAATGCATTTCCTTTTCTCTTTCTGAAAGTCGCGTCGCCACCATCCCCATCCCGCATGTAGCACAGCTAAACTATAATAATTTACATTTTTCGCTTCGTGTCATGTCGTAACATTTTCATGATGTCCTTAATTACGAAAAGGACACTTTTTTATTTTTTGTGTAAGTACGAGTATATTCAAAAAATGGTAAAAGCGCGCCATTTCCGTTTACCTACCGCTCACATTCCCCCTCTCCATCCCTCCGGGGGGATGATGCTCATTTCTTGGCTATTTTAAGTTTTCATACTCGAGTAAATGGGCAATATGCAAAGAAAAAAAGTGTCCACAGCAAAAGGATGCTCATGCTCAAGCTTTTGCTAAAGCATTTACTACCATAGTTATACAGGGCTTGCAGGTTTTACTGGTGGACATCGAATGGGTTGTGTTTGTGTACGAGTACGAGTCTATATCATTAAATAGTGTATTAGGGTATTAGGGAGGAAACGTACAGCTATAGCCATAGAAACTAATCATTAAACACTGTAATGGAATTTCAGGATCTGTGCGAGTCTTTTACTAATGTCGGGGTGCAGCCGGGAATTTATTGCTGAAAGATGGTCATTAAACGACGACGACCCACGATGACGACGACGGTGTGGAAGTGCAACAGTAGCAGTGGCATTGGAATTATAAAATTGCAGAGGTTAAATGAGAGAAATGTACAGGAACTTCATTCTAAATGGGAAAATCAAGTCTGGTGATCAAGATGGTTTTTGATAAAATATTAACGATACCTGAGGTTGAAATTGTGAAATGCTTCCTTTCTTCCCTCAACAATACTTCAGATGCACTACAAAGTGTAAACGTTCCACAAATTTTAAAACTCATATTTTTTTAATGAAAGTAGTTATTCAAAACTTATAGCTTATCACAGAACTTGTGTGAAGAATGTTTTATAAAGTGAAACAAACTCTAAGACGATATGTCAACATGGTCAACTTCTGTAGGTAGGTAATATATTCATGTCCTGATGAAAGTAACATCTCTAACCCAACTTTCTAGGCAAACAACATATCATTATGTACTTCAACATAATCCATCCCTTGAGCCCAATTTACCCCTCTAAGCCAATCATCTTACCAATATTTTCATATTGAACCCTTTTTTTGGACATTCCAAAATTTACTCATCCTTTCTCCTAACAACGCACATAATTTGAACACTTTATCAATCTGCAGGAAAAAAAATGGTGAAAAAAGTCAAGTCAAATCTAAGCTGTTTTTTACGACATTTGCAGTTTTTTTGTTTTGGGTGAAACAATTGACGAATATACACCTCACTCTGACAAAAAAAAAAACACAGGACGAATAAAAACAGAAAACTTTTTTATTGACGTAATTTATAATGGTTACTCCATCAGGACAGAAATATACTTTAACCCATCCATACATGTAGACATGGCATATCCTGGCCTTAAATGGATGTTTGTATATTGAATGTACTCGTAGGTATAGGTATGTGTGTTGGGATATTTCTCCTTTTCGGGTGCCGACCAACAAACTCTCAACAAGGACGATAACAAACAGTAAACAAATCAACAATATAATTCCCTGGCTGCGGATGGTGTGAGGCTGAGGATGTCAAAAGCAATTTACTCAGAATTCAGAGGATATAAAAGTTCCATTTATATTGTTCGTGATTTATTTTATTTGATTTCTGAATTAAGAGATATATCCTACCTAGAGGGCAGCCAGTGCTAGTGCCAGTGCCAGTGCCATTGACTCTGATGACAGAGGTTTCGTCTCAGGAGGTAGGTGCAGGAATACGAGTATATCAGTCGGCATAAAATTGTACTACGAATATACATATATAGGTACACACTTACCATATTTAAAAGCGGAACAGGAAATCCAAAGTTAATCGCGTTTAAATTCGTTTCTGGATTTTCAATTAAGCTGCGATTCATTTCAAATTTGATGATGGTTATGGACAGGAACGTAGTTGCAACGAAAGGTTATGATGATGAGGGACACAAAGAACTATTGACAGTTGGAGTTTTATTAATATTGATGAATCGTTAACTTAAGTAGTTACATTTTTTCTTGAAATTAGCATTCAATTTTGTAACCATATTTAAGCCTATTTATAAGTGACACACTTCTTCCAAATAAGTTTTAATGCCAAATCAAGGCAGTCATTTAGGGCCCCTTTTTCTTATCATATTTTTAGTCAAATTTTGTATACTACTTACCTAGAAAATGAACTCTATCAAACGAGATAAAATTGAAATGAATTCCTTTAAAAGAGTTCAAGATGTCAAGTGATCTGTCAAAAGGGGAAATTTTCGATCACAAAATGTCAGTTTTTCCTTCTTCTTTACCCACCATTCATTAAAATTTTCTTCGGAGCAATATCGATACTTCATCCTTTTCTATTTGTCTACAGGACACCCACATGACATTCCAACACTCTTTGTGATTTCGGGATCGTCAGCTAATCAAACAGAATCGAGATCTATATTTAAAAGTAAAGGACTATAGACACATCCCTGGGGCACATGGTTTTTGAATCATTGAGATTGATACACTTTCAGTTTTGTTAACGTGCAATTCCTAAAGGGAGGGGTATCTGAATACAACTTCCCCTTCAATAAGGTAATCAATCATCATTTCTACAAATAGCTACGGTCCTGAAAATTAGATCAAACCAATGCAATGCTACCGTGCCCATGTCCATCTTTTTTTTTGTTTTTGTGTCTAACGTTAGTGATTCTGTGTTTTGGTATTACTGTGTGCGGTCTATACCCCGCCTTATAAGCACTGTCGGACATTGAAACCGCCCTAAATGGTTTTAATCTAATCACAGCGGAGCGGAAACGAAAATAGTAACTAAACCTAATCCATGTGGTGATGGTCAATATGGTCAATAGTAATTTTTGCGTGTGAGCAATGCCACTAGCCGGTATGGTATACTCTAAGTACAGTGTTACCAGAGACAAGCACCCGGATGTTGGATGTTATAGGTTAGCGTATCACTTTGGCAAACGTTAAATAATTTCCATACGTATTTTGTTTTCTATTTTACTGAGAATGTTTTGCATCAGAGATATGTTTTGCGGAGATACAGATACCACCTCCTTCAAATCAACCCATAAACTGACAAACAGGAATATATACCGTTATAAACTCGTACTCGTACTCATACCCAACCGGAAGGAACCTACCTGCTGAAATATTTGAAATGTTCATCAGATGATGGCTGTCGGTGGATCAGCAATAAAGTGGTGTGTGATGTGGTTCCATCTATTCCGTCCATGTAACGAAATAAAAGGAGATACGGCGCGGCAGTGGTGGTAGCGACGACGGACGAGTTCAAAGATTTATTTTCAAAATTCCAATAAAACTATTTTTGCACACAAAAACAATTTAATTTAGCAGTTTGTGTGAAATGCACTTCCGTAGAATTTAAATGTTAATTAAGTAAAAGTTAGGTTAGGTACACAAGTTTACACATACCTACACGTATAATGTTCACATTTTGAAATTGTTTGGGTGTAACTATTAAAACTATTGAATCATTTACAAATAGTTTGAATTCAAAGCAGTGAATTAGATAGTTAAATATCTAAGTATTTCGAAAATATTCTGGACCAGCAGTAGATTTCAAAATTCCTTGATTGTCAGAGTAGGTCAAATTTGGCAACAGCTAAATATTGAAAAAATATTGAAAGTCACGGCAGTTCCCAGCCAAAACAAAGGCAGTACTATCAAACTCAGACGATTTGCGAACCACTCTAACTTTGGACACAATAAAATTACAAACTTAAATTTCACCATATTGAAGCTCTGTAGCTCAAGTGGTTTCCGAGATAAAACAAATCAAAAATCAGAAAAACCGTAACTTACCCACTCAATGACTGATCATCAAAATATAATGAAGTTCTTTCTGGTATCGTCGATCGTAGGACTCCATTGCTTGTTTTCAGTATCAGGCAGCTGTCAAATTTCACAAATGTCAAATATGATTAACGTGCGACGCCATTTGCAAAAAGTACAATATTTTCCGATTGAGTGATGAATTAACTTTGATCCTCAGAACTGAAAAGTCCGTGTGAGTTTCCTAGCGACACATAGGGCCTTCGACTATATGTTTGAGCTCCCTCCAGCTCTTCTTCGGGTTGTTGCGTAATGTTTACCTGAGAGGATCAACGAGAGCTCCCTAAGCTAAATTTCATAGCTTTTAATATAGCAATGAGTTTATTCAGTATACCCTTCCTCCGCAAAGCAAAACGTCCTTGTGGTCGCTGTTACTGAAGTTTTGAAAAACTAAAGCTTTACATGTCTTGAAAGAATTTCAAACTCCTGATGAAATATTGTGTAAGTATGTATACCCTTCTTCCTCTTCCCATCTCCTTAGTTTGTTCGAATGTGTAAATAAATCGACCAACATTGAAAGCAGACACTCATCATAAGATCGACCATTTATTCTAGTTGCCAGAGTGCTTTCGACTGGAAAATGATTGACGGATGCCAGCTTTAGATGGGTATTCGAAAACTCGCACTTTACTTCAGTATCAACATATGTTATGTGCTCGGAAGTATGTTCTAGTGCCATATAGTCTGTTGGACCTGACCTCAAATCCGTAAATGGCGCCATCGCAATGCAACATGAATTTTCAATTAAACAGATACGCAGTTACCTTTCTGCATCATACACACTAGTACCGAAAGGTATAGATATAGAAATATCTATATAAACCTGATGGTAATCTGTTTGGCATCACACAGGTATTTCGTTAAACAAACCCATAGATACTCCAACTTCATATATAGGAGTATTTGACGTTGACCACACCCCCCCCCCCTTCGTTCTTCCATATACCATTCAAGTCTGGACGGTATATTAATCCCAATGTTCGACTGTACGTCAATACATGGTGCAACTTCAAATCCGTACCTATGCTAAGTATCTGCTGCACTGCAAACATCAAGTAAATGGAGATTTTTCAACCGCAAATGTCTGTGCAACCAGATCGCAAAGAGGATACCGAATGAGTCCGTCCGTCCGTCCGTCCGTCCGTCCGTCCGTCCGTCGTAAATGTGCTATGCACCTTCCCCTTTAAATCGAAATGCATAAGTAGAATAACCTCGAGGACGACGACCGACGCACGACGACGACGGACCCAGGCATCAGGCAGTTGCATTTTCCTATATCAACCAATGTTTCCACTTGTTCAGAGTGTGAGTGTGTGGAAATGTTTGGAGTATGAATAGGTATGTGTGTGTTCATCTGTATAAAACTGTAAAATGATGAGATTGTAAGTGAAGAATGGCATCTTCACCAAAAACATTTTGGGGTAGATCACTCAAATGATGATGATGCATTTAAGTAAATTCGGCAGGAAATTGAGTTTATGTGTCTAAGTCTTGGTTAAATTTGAAAGGTAATTATTTTTCTGGAAAATTAAGACTTACAAACGATATAAGGAGAAAATCCTTGAAGTCGAAGTGGATCTGATTTAATCATAAAAGTAGTACACACTGGTTTTGGTGTATTCTTATAATTCATTATTTCATTGCATCTTACCTCGACGATAGTAGTTGCGTTTTATTCACTGCTGCATAGCTAGCCCAGCGTTCAACTGAATAAAACGATAAAACTCACTTGGTGGCTACTTTTTCGTCAGCAAAATTGTTGTTGTTTTCTTAGGGAAATTTTGCTGCGCTAGCTACCCAGCAGTGAATAAAACACAGCTAGTGATTTCTAGAAGGCAGTTAAGATACTATGAGGGTACTTCTGCTAATAGTAACAAATAAGGACATCTCAAGACATTCTTAACGCCATACTTGGATGAGTTAATCAATTTCATATTGAAAAAAGTGAAACTGTAAATATTTTAAATGTTGTTCAGGAGATATATTTGATCTTTTATAACACACTTTTTTTAATCTTCAAATATCCAATAAAGTCAATGGCTTTTCAACTGCCCTTGAAAAACAATAATTACAATTTCCAGTCAAAACAATTCCCCGCAAATGATTTCATTTGAATCCTTTTAGATGTCTAACATCCTTTTCAACACCAATAATATCTATCAAATTCTATTCGAGTGATTAATTACATCGTTTAAGTGCTTTTGTCTGAATTTCTAACTTTATATAAATTACCTCATTCGATGGAAGTGAACAACATATTTTCGTTTTAGTCAATAAAGAAACTCTAAGCATGAACGTTCAAACATTATTTGCCTTTTATTTAATCAATTCCCAGTCACAGTTCCAGGATCGAAATATTAACGAAGAAATTGCGAACTCACTGATTTATGTCATTGAACATTATTTCGTACCACAAGATTCTTCTTTTATGATTTGTATGTCTTACGAACGGGAAGTTACTAGCGACTTCTATCAGGATTTAAGTGAAATACTATTTCGGTCCTATGACAACATCAAGACCCAAATTTCTGTAAACGAAGTATTGAAAGCTGATGGAAACACACCATTTAATTTTCATATCTTAGTTGTGGATTCGGTTGAATCATTTTTGTAAGTATCCTTATTCAAAATAATTCCCCACATTTGAAGTGTAATCAATCCTTTTTTTCAGAAACATTGACTTGGCCAATAGGGTTAAGAACTATGACAACAATGAGTTCTATCACATTTTTCTGCACAACTATGACCGTTTTCTGGACAATGATCTAAGGAACATTCTCTTGTACTGTTGGAGTAACTATATTATCAATGTCAATGTTGTCATACAAACCGCAAGTGGAGACATTATTGTCTACACGTATTTTCCTTTTAGTGAATTCCACTGTAATGAAGTTCATCCAGTTGAGATTAATCGATTCAAGAATGGAGTGATGGTAAATGCTGATTTGTTTCCACAAAAAATTCAGAATATGCACAAGTGTCCGGTTCGGGTGGCGCCCTTTGATACACCTCCTTTTTTTGGTTTGGACAGAAGTAAAAATAATGCCGTCGAAGCGATCAGTGGTTTTGAGGGTCATTTGTTGAAAGAATTGAGTTTCTTGATGAATTTTACAATCGAAATTATTCTACCACCACCGAAGGAAGAAAGAGGATCAATTTACAATAATTTCACTACGGGAGCAATCAATATGGTTTGTATGGATTGT
The DNA here is from genome assembly GCA_905146935.1 of Scaeva pyrastri. Classification (NCBI taxonomy): domain Eukaryota; kingdom Metazoa; phylum Arthropoda; class Insecta; order Diptera; family Syrphidae; genus Scaeva; species Scaeva pyrastri. The sequence continues at coordinate 7,660,342 of LR989929.1, read as the reverse complement.
TTTTTTTTATAGAACTTGAGTGTCACAAAATTTCCCAAGGACTTCATTTTTTCATAAAGCACATGTCCCAAAAATGGCCAAGGCCAGTGATTAGATTTTTTTAAGGCAATTTTCCTTAAATCGAACAAAGTTTTAAGTTAAGTCTCCAAAAAACAGCTAAGTGTTTCATTTTTTATTTAAGTTAACTGTCCCAAAACTGTGGCTTAAGAAGTTATAAAGTTAAATATCCTGAAATCGGTGAATGATGCGATTTTTTCTAGGATAAATGTCCCAAAATTGAATAACGATGTGTGTTTTGTATAAATCAACTCTCCCAAAAAATCTCATTGATCTGGGTTTTTTTTTTTAAAGCCAAGTGTCCAAGAGTTAATTTATTTTTGAAATTAATTGTTCCAAAAATTGGACAAAGCTACTGATTTGATTTTTCCAAAGTATCTAAAAATGGACCAAAAATGTAAGTTTTTATAACTATAAAGTGTCCCAAGATCAGCTCAATGTTTCAGTTTTATCAAGTCAAAGATAGCAGTGGGTTTACCATTTTATAAATTGAATTTACTGAGGTTAATCGTTCAATGATTTGAGTTTTCTAATGGAAAATGTCCCAAAAGCAATAAATTCCCTGGAGTCATGTGTGATTCTTCATTAATTGTCAGCTGTAAATTTTGAGACACTTTGTATAAATAAATCACCCATTTAAATATCTATGTCAAATCTTCCTTTTCCTTTTCAGCTTGTTAACAGAAAAGTCGACTTGAGTCTTGGATGTTTTTGGTTCACCAGAGAACGCAGTCAGTTGCTAACAGCTTCCTACTCGTATTTCCAAACTGCGAACGTTGGTGTTTTGTTGAAAAACTCCCTGGACTACAAGTCTCCACACGTTCTCTGGTTTCCCTATGAATTTGAAGCTTCCATTGCAATGGTCACCTCCTTCGTCATCATGCTTAGTCTGGCTTACATTTTAGAAAAGCTGTCATCAGTCCATCCACTATTCACCATAAAGCCCCGTCGAGGAGTGTTTCTGAATTTTATAGCTTGTACCTTAGGCCTTCCCTCCCAAACGCTCCCACAACAGACCACCAAACGAATTTTCATCATGACTTGGATCTTATTCGGTTTGGTCATTCGCTCCCAGTACGCCGGAATAATCTTCCACCTCTTGCGAAATAATCTTTTCCGTCGAAGCCCGACAACCATAAAAGAACTGGTAAGCCTCGATTATACAATTATCTCAAGCGAAGCCGTCTACAACGCTTTGACCAAAACAAGTATTTTAACCGACACCGGATTTCGCCACAAGACCATAGGCAACGGAATCTATGACAGAACAATATTTGCATATTTGGAAAACCATCCTCAAGAACGATTTCTTATGATCTCACCTATGGGCTTCCTGCTTTATTATTTAGGTGAGAATCGTAAGGCAGATGTTTTGACAACTCTCAAGGAACCGTTTATGTCTCAAAATATTTGCATTTATTTTTCGAAACATTCATTTCTGGTAAATCAAGTTAATTTGCTAATTCAACGCATTGGTTCGGCGGGAATTATACAAACGTGGATTAAACAACAAATTGATTGGTCCTACATAAAGTCATCGCGCCAATCACGCGTAATTGTCATTGGTCAGGGCGAGCTTGAAGGAATATATTATGTTTGGCTGGCAATGATGGCGCTTGCAGTTTTGGTGTTTTGTTTGGAGAAGTTATCGGCGAAGTCTAAACTATTGAGGAGATTATTCGAAAAGATTTAAAAAACAAGTCAGTTCACAAAAAAAAAATTTAAATGTAATGAACAAACATTGTTTTTAAATGAATGCTTTTAAATAAAAGTAACATAGAAAACATAGAATGACAAAATCTATTTAGTCACAACAAATTCATTCGTAGGTAGGTATCAACTGATCTACTGAAATATGCAAGAAAATAAAAACATAGAAAACATTGTATACAAAATTTAAAGTAGTGAAATTTGACGGATAGCAAACAGAGAATTATTAAAAATACATAAATAACTTCATATGAGTAGTTTTTACTGATTTTCTGAAGTGCTATTTTGATATTTAGGTAGATAAGGAAAAAACATAGAAAACATAGAACGAAAATATAAGTGACAAACCCAACTAACTTATATGTCCATGTTGAATGTTGGTTGTTGAGCTTTGTTGACACTCGTTAAAATTTCAGTATCGTGATCTGAGGAAGCTCTTGTTCTCTATTGATGTAACTTTTTTATATGGTAACAATTTGACAAAAAGTTATCAAAAGATGGAAATCTAACACTGAAATACTCATATCTCAAAAGTCTTAACCCAAATCAAACAAAATTAGATTAAATTTATTGCTTTTCCCAATTTCCACTTGAATTTAACTTTAGCAATCAAAATTACTGCCTTCTAACTTTTACACTTTTTGGAAATATGTTCTTCCTCAGGAAAACCCATATTTTCAAATCGTATTTAATTATTTTTCGTCTGGAAAGCATCCTGTTTTTGGGGAAATTTTTACGAGTTAATAGACGCAGTTATTCCATCATGGTAGTGTTAATGTATGTTTTTCATTCATGGTAAATGAAAATGAATTCATAAATGATTAAGATTAATGCGGTTTAAATTTAAAAGACCCTTATGTTTCCGTTACGAAATTAAGTAGAAAAGTAACAAGTAGATACCTATAGGTACGTGTACGTCGGAAATTGAATTTTTCACACAGGGGTGTGGCATGGACCCACTTTTCTTGTAATTTTTATCATTTTCTAATTCTTGTTGACTGATAAAATCTTATTGAGCAGTTAGAATTGATGATTGAATGGAAAAAATGAAGTTTGACAATTAAAAAACTACTACTACTACTACTACTTTTTATAGCTGACAGTTTTCGAACATAAGAAAATTTGGCTAAAATTAATAAATGTATATTTTGGGTGGAATATTTCAGAGTGTCCTTAATTATTACATTCATCCTTAAAGTCAGTAAAAAAAACACCCACTCCTTCATATTTCACGAATTAATTAACTTAAATTTTAATTTCATTACTTCTTCCATATGGTTATGTTTACGTAGCCCACACTAACTACATTTCGATAATTTCTTTAAAAAAAGGAAATACAAAAACGTAAATAAGTTCATTAAAAACTTAATATTTTCATCCTTTCTTCGTGATTGATTGAAAAAAAAAATAAAATAATTAAAATCGAGGTAAAAAAAACAAACATTCAAAATTATTATTAAAAGTCAGAGCCCAAAAATATAAGCTGTAGATACTCGTATGCCTTATGGAACCTATTTTTAGGTTAGGGTGGGTCATTTTTTAATCGACCATCAATTACATTCATAAAAATGTTCATGGTATAAAAAAATTACTAGTACCTAAGTCTTTGCTTGAATACTTTTCCGTTTTTTAAGGTCCCTAAAATCGAAGCCCATATTTTTTAAGATGATGTATGTATATCACTTAACTTAAACGTAACGTAACTTAAAGCTGCTGACTTGTTCGCTATCAACTGTCAAACTTATTGTGGCAAAATTTTTCCTATGAGTCAGTGTTTAAAAAAAAAAAGATTTTTTTTTGAAGACATCAAGTCTTTTTAACATCAAATAATGTCTGATTAACCTAATCTTTTGACGCTTAAAAAAAAATTTAGTAAGACTTTGGATCCTTTAGAAAAAAAGGTAGTAACTTGAGACACCCTAATGGGATTTTTATATAAATGTTTAATCAGATTGAGCACACAAACTTATTGTTTCATTGTTTTAATGGATTTATTGCAAACGAATGCATTTTGCTCAATCAGCAACAACGGGACTCGGACCGACGCCCAACGCACTCCCCCCGCCCCCCCTCAATCGACCAATCCGAACAGTTTCTTTTATGGAGAATTCGTTCTTTTTGAGTTGATGATTTATTTTACGTTTAATATTTATTTCGTAATTTTTTGTATTCATATTTTGAATTTTATTTTTTATTTATTTTCTGTTTATATATTTCTCTTATACGCATTAAGTAATTATATTAATTTAAACAGCCACAGGACCAACAACGGACGGGACGCCAGCCGTGCCGACAACGAGCGATTTGGTTGTGTTGATTTTTGTAAATTTGATGAACAATCAGTGTAGTGTGAATGTACATAAATGAATATAAATCTGTACAACAGTGTCTGTATATAAACACAAGAGTCCTTTTGCATACAGACAAACATTAAAGCCCATTTTCCACAGGAAATTAAACTGCATACATTTCCATCCGCATCCGGTTAAGAAGCAATCAAGTATCAATTTTTTTTTATTCCAGCTTATTATAAACGAAAGGTCCTTTGGTTAACGATGAATATGGATGATTAAAATAATCCTTTATGCAAAGGAGTGCACTCAGCAGGATAATGTTATACTCGTATTTCGAGAGTGTGATTCTGCATTACTATTGGTATCAATTAAGTTAAGCTTGATAATTTTCAACACCTTCAAAGTCTACGCCGATTACTGTTTTTCGACAGAAGTGGTCCTGATGGTCAGGGTCATCATGGCTTACAAAAAAAAGTCCTTTAAAAGATTATTCATGATTTTTGAATTTATTTTGTTTGTTTTTTCTGTTGTTCTTATTTTTAACATTTTTCTTCTTCTCAATCATATGTGATCGGAAAAACAATTTCCTAATCGATTTGTTTTTCTTCGATACAATTTCAAAAACAAATACAATAATTGCACAACTTAACAAAATATTACAAATTGCCAAACAACTGGTAAAATCATTCAAATACAATGGTTTTGCTTCGGAAGTAATTGTGGCCGATTTCATATGAGTGACATTTAGAATTGATCTAATCCAATGGGAAATGATTCCACTTTCTTTGTAAGTGGTAAGGACTTTGTTAAATGGTGCCACTAAATATGAGTCCTTGCGATAGTAAAAGTACATTGGGAAAAGAAATATTCGTTGTGGTAAGAAACCTAGGATTCCAGACTTTTTATAATTCAAGGTGTTGTAGTATTCCAATTGAATTCTGGTATCAATGACGAGACGATTGGAATTTGGTTCCAGGAGCATGTCGTAGTGAGTGTGTAAACTGAATTTCTGAAGGAAGAATTGCCTGTAAAGAAAGAATAAAAAAGAAAATTTAAAGTTTTTGAAAAAATTGAATCTGACAGCTGTCAAATTTTTCGCTGTTTTTATTTTCTATTTCTTACATCCTTTATAAATATACATAATTAACAATACTCACTTTCTTCCGCCTAATAGTCCTTCCTTAACATTGGGCATCAATGGAAATGGCACATCAACAACAAAACCCAAATCCAACATTCCCTCAATTGTCATTGGAAATTTCTTCAAAAATCCAGTTTTCAACATTCCGAACAAAATTGCCTTATAACAACTGCTCAAAATCGTTGATGCTATCAGCCACTGTAGTATGACATTTCGTGCTAGGGCACCTCTTGGAAAACGCACCACTGCTCCACCCAAATAGACAATTATCATCTCAAATACAGGATCTTTTACTGTGTCACCAAATACCAGATCCCGCAAACGCTTACTCCACATTTCCAACGAAATCGAAGCAAGAAAAGTAACACCAAATGTCAATCCAATAGCAAGCCAAATATAAACGTCAAATGGCAGCAGGAGTTTTTCCAGCGCTGAATATTCTCGCGGTGGTGGAATTGCAAACACCATGGATGAGTGAAAATATGGAAGACTTGGCGAAAATTGCAACATTGCCTTGGATGTTGAACCAAAACCACCGAGAGTGATATTTGCTTGGGCATTTTTTAACTGAAATAAAGTTCTGTTTACATTTGACAGAGATCAATTTGTAATGTGTAATTTCATATTCACCACAGCCAAGGCACCTGTCAAAGATCCATTCTGCAATAGAATACCTCGAACTTCAGCATCGATGGGTTTGATGGAAAAATTAAGCTTTTCAGCTACTCCACTCAGCACCAAAATGTCAAAACCACTCACTTTTACCTCACCATTTTCATGCCACAAAAAGACGTGTGGTGGAAAATGAAATGCTGTCACCACCAGTGGACATCTGAAGAAATTGTTGAATTTCGGAGGAAATAACTTCAATTCGTGTAAAGACTCACTTCCATCAAAACTGTTATGCAACACTGGAATGATTTTGAAACAATAACTTGAAGTTACTGGATAAAACGTATAAAAGTCCATGAAACCCGTTGTTTTATTATGAACCATAAGCTCAACATTTGCAATGTGCATTGCAAAAAACTTATCGAACACTGTTTGAATTAGAGACATTGTTTCGTTTTGGGGAAGCCTTTCACTTAGAAGAACCAAGTGCTTGCCATCGGTGTAGTATTGTCGTGATTTGAGAATCATGTTAACCGCTTGAAAACTCTCAATAGAATCTATCAGCAACAAGGTGAATTTCCTCCTCTCTGTAGGCACATATTCCGAACTGCCAATGTCATCCAACCGCACCACAAGCTCCAGTTCCCGATCCGATTTTGATAAAAATCCGTTTATTATCGAGGCTTGTTCAAAACCATTGTGATTGCTTTTCGACGAAAACGCGATATGTAAAGTTGAAGACTGTTGTAATTTGATGTGTTTAACGGCAAACACCAATGTGTCAACTATTATACTATTCTCATCTAATAGTATTTCAAAACTACTTGTCAATTTGACAGCTAATGACAACAGGAAAAACAATTCGATGGCAACGAATTTCATGTTCGAACGAACAGATTGAATTAACAAATAACTTTGGTTTAGAAATTGAAATCTCGATTGGTTTTATACAACACTCTGCTACTCGTAGTATCAAACTCTGATAAATTATTAAACCGATTAGCCCTATTATTGCTACACGTGCAATAATTTGAAGTTTATCATGATATTTAAATTAGGATACACCCTATAGAGACTAAAATAATAACCTGTCACAATGGGACAATTTTGCTAAAAGCTTTCCAAAACATACTACGGTGACATATATAACGTAAAGTCTGCTGCAACTTAAGCTTCTCACAGTTTATAAATTGTGTATGAAACTCGCCCGAGGATATCATCAATCTTTTAAAATACAACAAAAAAAACTTCACCAACCAAAGCCAGAACAATGATGAACGATGTTTTTACATAAATAAATTTACCATGAGTCTCTGGTACAAGTGGATTCGAAAAAAAAAACATACTCTAATCAGATTTCAAATCCAAGTAACATTTTCTTAATTGAATTTTTGGTCTTTAAGGGCGAGTAATGGTGTGGTGAAAAAATGAAACAAAACTTTTTTTAGTATATCATATAACATAATGATACCTTAGACATTTGGAGTTGTCAGAAAATAATTATCCATTAACTTTTTAGACGCGTTCAATTACTTATTATTTAGGAGTTGGCTTTTAATTTTATTTTTAAAGACGCAAATTAATCCTCTGGATAACTGACGTTTAAATACTTCAAAATTTTATTCCACTTTTTTCAATATCTTGTCATTTTATTGCCATTATTGAATTATCGAACTAAAACCGCCAAACTTTTGTGAGTTTACATCACTTTACTTTCTTCAAATTGACAGCTGTCAGATTTCTTTCCTTAAAGGGATTAGTAATATTTATAATTATTTCATTTTATAAGCATAGCAGTCCCATGCGACTTATTCTAGAACTTTTATATTTTAACTACCTACCTATGAATGATTCTCAAACATGTGTCGAAAGCTGTAATAAATCGTTTAGCTGTACGTGAACAAGTTAATTTTAGGTTAAGGACTTGAAATGTTCTGGTATTTTTTTTTTGTATCATAAAAGGTGTTCTATAATTTCATATTATTACATATGTACTTCATGGTATTTTAAGTAATTTTATTGAGTGGGAGTCGAGTGTACAGGCTTGTGTGAAAGTGGAAAACGAACCTCCGATGTGTCAGTTTGCAGTTTAATTGATTTTATTTTTAGCATTTTAAGTTTTAAACAATATTCTATATTAAAGTCTCATTTACAATGATGTTTTTTTTGTCTGTCATTGATTTTCAGTGACATTATCATAATATTTTCATAAATTTACAAAGGTATAAAATCAATAATAAATATGTACATCATTATTAGCAGATTGGTGTTTTTTGAGAATTAAAAAACTCAGATTCTATTTGACAGCTCTTAAGTTTGTCAAAAAAAGCGTATCAATTGAGAGTTCATTTAATTCATACGCCAAGTTGATCGGACGTGTTGTTCGATTAAAGTTGTTCCCTTGTCTATTAAGTTTTCTTTTCCATTCCGCCTTATTACTCATTAAGTGTATTAGCTATTTGTATAACCGCTAATATGCAAAAACGTATGTACCTACTTTTTTGTTGTTTTGCTTTGTTTTTCTTTCGTTGACCTATTGTTGCAATTAACCTTTTTTAAATATGTCTTGTGCCAAAGATATTTGTGTCGATGTCAATGTTATATGTATATGGTCTCTACAGACTTTAGCAAAGCTAAAGACAGTCTTACTGTCGGAACTTTAGGTTTCGAACCCCTTTTCCTGTTTACCAGAAATAGATTACTTCTTAACTTGAGAACCGTGAATGTTGTGTCTGGTTCTGATCTGCACTTTTCTACCCTTTCTTAGACACTTCTGGCATTCCTCAAGGTAGTCATTTAGGTCCTCTTCTCTTTATCCTTACAAAACAACATTGACTTGGTCATTAAACATTTTTAAAAATCCCTTTATGCTGAGGATACGAAATTCTTTCGCTGTGCTATTAGAACTCAATTAGGTCGGAACAAAGTTAACCAGGTCCTCTAGTACGTTAGTAAAATGAAATAAAAAAGATAATGTTTTCTTTGTCTTACTTTATTAACCTAATTCGAAAAAAATTGTCTTCATTGTTAACTTCTTCACCGTAAATATTAAAATTTAATAACTTTTTTAAAGTTGCCATGTTTTCAAATATTGAAAAAATTCATAACACTCTTACATATCGGTGACTGTTTCGACCACAACTCCAATAGAAAAACCAAAAACGAGAATCCCAAAAAGAACAAATAAGCACCAAAAATTCCCATCAGCAACTGAACCGACAACACTGCTGGTTCCCTGTCATTAGACTCCTGCTTATACCTAAAAAGATAATACCTGTCCCAGGCTTCAATCATTCCTGATGCAACAAGTGTCATTAAGTGACGATTGACAACGTCCAGCAGGTAAGAATGTCGTTGAAAATACATTGCCAGTGGCGCGCTGACTAATTTTGTGGGCAACGTTTGAATGCGTGGTATTCGATGGAAAACTCGATTGTAGATTTTTAAAAGTGGTTCCAAAATAACCACACCGAATTTTGAATGACTATCATGAAGCTGAGCCAGATAAGGAAAAGGTGGCCCACGTATTACATTCAAACGATCGGTTTTGGTTGATTTAGTAATGACTTCAATCGTATTGTCAGCACACCAGAATGTGAAGTTCTTGTCGACCATTTCTTCGGCACTTCGAATATTTTGAATTGACGAGGAGTCTTGAAGCATGATGTACAATTCGCCACTGTAGGCATTCCGAAGGACCATTGTGTACAATAACCAAACGAGGAGAATGTAACGGGCGAAGTTTCGTCGCGGAAGAACTGTTATTGGGCCACCTAGAAACACATTCAGGAGATTGGTAAGCGGCGTGGAATTTAGAGGACCGTAGACGAAATCTCGAATTTTCTTTTTTCTGAGGAATTGTATTATAAGAATGATGATCATTCCAGCCATGACACTTGAACTGAGACAAGACCAGATGATGTATTTGAACGGCCTTGTCAATCTTTGCAACGAACTCAGCGAATCACCTTGAGGAACTGCCACTATAATGGGGTAACTAGCGTAAGTATACGATGCCAACATTGCCTTTAAGTTGAACTCCGAATAAACAAAGCTGTTGATGGTTACATTCGCTTGTCCGTCAATAACCTGCAAAATGATAATGTTAACTTTGACATTCAATTGTGACACAGGAGATCTGTTTGTTTACTTCGCTAAGCTTCAGATTTAGTTATAGGTATTTTGAAAGTAAGCAAACAGAGATTTTTATTTTAGAAATACCAGTTTGACAGCTCCATCTATAGCCGTCAGATTGGGAAATACTCTTCCTCTCTTATTTGTTTGTATAAATTTGATCTTAAAGTTCATCTTTTTTGCAACCATTCTAATGAGTTCTCCTTCGATTCCATATAATTTAACTTCATCGTTGTGACGTTTCTTCAAAAATATAAATGGTGGGCCATTCCACGCAGCAACGGTCACTTGACAACCAAAAAAGTTATCCACTTTCTTGGGAAAGAATAGTTTTGAAAAAATAAACCCCTCTTGTACTCTGAATCTGTTCAGCAATATTGGAATGTATCCACGACAGTGAAATTTGGTGAATGGATAATAGGTATATACCAGTGTTTCATTTAGTACTTCCACGTAAATATTGACGTTTATGATGAAAGCCTTGAAAATTTCCCTAAACATCTGGGAAATGACATCGAAGTAACGTTGCTTGTTTCCGGTGTAGATAATTGTGTAAAATCCTCTCACAAGATAATTTTCCTTCTCCAATTCTTTTCGAAATCTCCTGTCAATCGAGAATATGTATGTAAGTGTCAAATGAAAAGTAAAACGACTTACATGAACGACTCAAAACTGTCGACCATCAATATAATATCTCTGTGTACAAGGCACGTACCCGAGCCGTCTTGTACATTTCGCTGACATCCTACATTCTCACCACTTTCAATGGCCGATGACAATTTGGATTCACTGATGGATGTCAAAATATCACCGAGCAACTGTATCTGATAACTGTCATCTTGCGATGTACTTGACCATAAAGAAAACACCACCGAACTTGAATAGCCAATGTAGACGTTATTTATAGTCCAGACTATGGCCATAAGGAGGGTTGAATTAATTGGATGATTCTGGAAACTGTCTGATGACAATTGTAAGCGTAAGGTTGTCATCCTTCAAACCAATGTCAATGTGACCGCACAAGAATTTAAACTCAATCTGATTCTGAGCACAAGAAATTTTCACTCTCATTTGACTTTTGAGAGCGTGTTTGTTTTGTAAGTTATAATGTTGAACTATCATGCAATGTCATAATTTGATGTTCTTCCGTTATATTTATTTAATGGATGCATTTAAAAGTTTTGTTTTGTTTAATGATCCATTATTAATGACCTAGTCAAAATATTATATAAATGTGTCTAACAAAATAGGTAAACGATTTTACAGGAGCTAATAAATGGACTTTAAGGAATTTAGAACTACCAATAAAATATCCGAATCCTAAAATCATTTTGAATCTGAACAAATCCGAAGACGCATGAAAAATAAAAAACACAATTTAAAACTAACTATCCGAATAAGGGTATCCGGATAGTACAATGGAAAAGGAACTACATATATCAATTTCTAAATTCGAATATCTGGCACTGCCCAGAAAATTCAGATATCTGATCCTGGGTACTATCAAAGAACACTGTCGAGTCAATGCAAATCAAAAGAATATACCAATTAAGTCCTGGTCCCCCACATCCTACGGGACCCACTTCTTGCACTTTTTCCATCAAAGTATAGTCCATTAATTTTCCTGACTTAAATAGGTAACTAACTTCCCCACAACTCAGCAATCTTTTGAGGAAATTAAATCAAATGAAGCTCCTATAAATCACGCCTTCAACTAGGACAAAGCTGTAATTAACCTTGTCTCTTTTCACTTAACGCGAATCCATTGATGACACGCCCCTTCACTTCGAATCCAGTTATCGTGTTGCAATTGCAATACCATTTATCCCTTCCATCCTTCCATTACGAGTCAATTACGAGTGCATTACATTACATGCGATATACATTTTTTGAAAAACAAGCAAACATCGTCCAGATAGACTCCAATCCTGCAACTGGCACCATGATTCCAAAAACCCTGGTTTGTGTCGTCCATTTATTTGCTTGCATTCTCATTTCAGAAATATCCTCGCAAAGAGGCGAGTCAAACTTACCCCAAGCCATAGTCGCTGTAGTGGAACAATCTTATGTCCACCGGACAACGGGTCTCAATTTCTTCGTCCATTGCCAGCAGGATGTGCGACGACTTCAATTCTTCTACGATCTTTTGGATTTTACTTTGCGGAGACTCGACAATATTTCGGTGAGAGTTGGGGTTTACAAGGAACTGCCTACGGACAGTCAACGTCATTACATTATCATTGCGGTGGACTCATTTACAGCAATGGACAAACTCTTCCGAGAAATCAATGTGATGCACTTCAATATCGACGGACGTCTCCTGATTGTCCTGAAAACTTTTGATGGCCATTATCACAGCAACATGGTGAAAATTCTCGACCTCTGCTGGGAGATTGGAATAGTAAATGTCAATGTTGTAGTGGAAGATATCCCTGGGGCCGTGTTGATGTTCACTTACTTTCCGTTCACAAAGACTTCGTGTGCCATAGTGGCACCAATTCTGAGCAATAGATTCACGAATTCGGTGTGGGAAAACGATGATTTGTTCCCGGCGAAGATTCGCAACTTACAGGGTTGTCCCTTGATGTGTGGCACTTGGGAAGATGATCCCTATTTAAGGATTATACATAACGAAAGAAACCGCCAGGAGTATAACGGCATTGAGGGGAAACTGCTGGAATTTATAGCCTCTCAGATGAACTTCACAATCAATTTTTACTTTTTGAATGAAACGCAGATCGAAAGGACTCTGGACGATAGTGGAGATGTTTTCGATGAGGTAAGGGTGTTTTAAGTGTCCTGCTTGGTGAACAATCTTATATCCTTTTCACTTTCTAGCTCTTTTGGGCAGGAGTGGACTTTGTCATTGGAGCACTGCACTATAAGCCCACATTCTATGAGGACTTCTTCAATCCCACCAATGGCTACTACCTGAGCGATTACTGCATTATCCTGAGTTCGAAGCGTGATAAACTTCCACCAATTACTAAGCTACTATTTCCCTTCACCGCGGCGGTGTGGCTTTATGTTGTGCTCTATTTCGGAGCCGGAGCGATAGTGGCCTTGGGAGCAAGGTGGCTGGCACAACATGTGCGGGACTTCATTCTCGGATCGTCGAATCGGTTTGCCCTCTACAACATGTTCTACACAGCTATCGGGGGTGGAGTTCATAGAATCCCCGGGAGGAATTTCGCCCGTTTTCTGCTCTGCACTTGGATGCTTCTGTGGCTGGTCCTTCGGTCTGGATATCAATCGGCGTTGTTCAACTTCATTAGAATGGATATCTCTCTACCGCCACCGGATAATATCGACGAAGTTTTGGAAGAGAACTTTAAAATTCTTCTAACTCCACCGGTGTACAAAGCCTTGGATAAACTACCATCGATTCAGGCTGCCTCAGAAATATTCAATGGATCAGAGTTGGAAACCTTTCCCCTGCTCCTGAATGAATCGAATAAGAAGCTGGCTATTCTCGTTCCATATGAGTTTTTCGGATACTACAAGAAGACAAATCTGGATGAAATCAGTGAATTCTATGTTGTCAAAGAGCACCTCTTCACTCAGCAGTTGAGCATGTACATGAAGAAGGATTCGTTTTTGGTGTCACCGTTCAATAAACTCATTTTGGAGTATTATAGCAATGGGTTAACATTGAAATGGCAACGGGCGTTTATTGTGATGAAAAATAGAGAGAATAAGGTTAAGGCAGCACCGTTTAAGGTGATGACTCTTCTAGAAGTCTATGGGGCAGTGGATATCTTCTATTTTGGAATTGCAATTGGAACAATCGTGTTTGTGGGAGAAGTTGTTGTGTTTCGATTTATGAAGACCCATCGGAAGTTTTTCAAGAGAGTTTCTAAGTTGAGAAGAAAATTTTCGTACGTGTAGTTTTCTTGGAAAAAAATTTGGTTCAAAATATACAATTTATTACGTGCATATATTTGAAAAGAACAAAGGAATTTGGGAACTCTGTCAAAACGTCAAACTGTCAAACTTTGAAAAGTGATTATCACGTTTTTACTTCGAATGTTATTCAGCGATAATTTATTATCAATAATACAGACGAATTGGTTAGCTTTGATCATGATTAATTGTAAGTTGCCCTTCTTGAATAACGTCAACTTATATTCAAGATACCAATGAAACATGTCAAATTTGAAACCAATTTATGTACGAAATTTAGGTTCTTGGCATTTTCAGCCTTTTCCTAGTTAAATTTTCTGGATCAATATTTTCTTCTTATTATAATTATCTCGTAAGCCTTCATTTTTTTTAAATAAAGGATCAACGTCATGATCATTTTCGTTGACAGAAGTTGATGAATTGTTTTTTATCTCATGTCAATAAATTTAGTTTTAAGAAATAAAAAAATAAATGAAATAAATCATTGCATTTTCTTTGGTCAACTGCAATGCTGAAATTACTTAGGCCTTAAATCAAAAACTTATGATCGTCAATGTCAGGTAATGCGTCAAATTTAACTGATGCACATTACGTCACTCGTGTCATTCTGATTTGTTTGCATGTAACATAAAAAAGACATTTGCGATGTTTAGGTGACATAAGCTCACTATTTACGCTGTTTTCCAATCGAGACTAACTTAACTTCAACATTTAGACACAATGTAGTTGTGCACTGTCAAAAAGCTCAATTTTATGTATACCTTTAATAAAATAAACTAATGTCGCGAAAAGTGACAAGTAGTGAATAATGACACTTTAATCTTCGTGTAAACGCAGCATTAGATTTTTTATTTGACCTATAAACAAAATCTTAAAAGTAAAAACAAAAACAAAGCTTGAATGAAGATATTTTATTAATTATTTTCCAATTTTTGTATTTCGAAAAACTTTACATAAAAAATTGATATTTTGCCGAGATTATTTCCAAAACAAATACCACAACTGAACCAAGTAAACAAAATAAGAGCAACAAAAAGACACCCTCAAGTTGATGCATTGTCAATCTAATCTCCCCACTAGGTTCCGTAGGTTGACGTTCTATCATGTCATCAGCAAGATTTCTTGATGCCCAATATTTTATCAATCCAAAACCACGCAAATTTTTCAAAACTTCATTAAACCGAGCTGTCAGAAATGAATGCTTAGTAAAATAAATACAAACTTGATGGGTAAATATGGATTCGTCCAAAACATGAAACACTCCATATTTTCTTGTCTGTCTTACATAGTAACTTAAAAAATCCTTGGGCAGCGTGGATGCAAGTCTAGCGTTGGTATTTTCCAAAATGGGGAAGTTTTCCTTCTCGTTAATTTTCTCCACCCTCACACGTAAATGGCCATTTTGAATGATTGGAAGTTGTGAGATTGTATCATTGCTGGCATAACTTAATACCACGAGATAGTTTTGCTTAGCCAATTGTGAGGCTTTGTCAGGTGAAGTTTTGGCAAGATCCGAACTTAAGAAGTTATAGAGTAGACCTTGGTAGGCATTTCTCAGTATCAGTGATGTAAAAATCCAAAGTATCAAAATGTATCTGGCGAAATTCCGTCTGGGTTCTGGAATCACTGGATAACCCAACCAAGCTGAGATTATGTTGAGGAAATTCCCTGCATCCGAGCCAAATACGAATATAAGAATATTGGGTTGATAAATTTCCAGGAAAATACTGACAAAAACAGCGCTGACAATAAGTGTCAGCATTATGATCCAAATGTAAATATCAAATGGATACATCATAATCTCAAACGTTGTCCAGAGTTCCGTTCCAGCTTTGACGAAGAAAACTTGATTTGTCTGATAATAATTGTATGAAGCACTAAGTACCGTTGCCCTCTCTAAAGTACATCTGAAGCAGCCAAGACTTAGATGAGCTTTCTTGTCCTGTAACTTTAAAAATATATCAAATGAACATACCTTTAAAAAATTCTCAAAAAATTAGTATAAAGACAGCGAAAGAACATTCAACGATCAAAACATAGTTAATTAGTTGTCATAATATAGAATTCTTCCTTCAAAATGTATTCTATGTTTTTTTTTTGCTGTCTCATTTACATAGAACATCCTCAAAAATCGAATTGTTCAGTATTTTTTATTTAATACGTTGTGGCGAAAAAATTGCAATGCGATGTTTTTATGGTTTCATGTAGGTTTGTCAGATGAATGAGCAAATAAACATAGAAAACATTGTGCTACTATTTCATGTCTAATAACTGTCAAATTACTAAACGATGGACAGTTCAATATGAGATTTACATATGTTCTCTTTGTTTGAGGTTGCAAGGGGTTTCTTCAATACCTTACTTGTGAAGCAACAAAACAAACTTGGGGAATATTCACACTAAATGTCATTTCGCTTAACGAATACTCAACGAAAATTCCCTTGATATACCTTACCATCTTAATAGCTCCTGTCCTGGTTCCGTTTGAGAATAAAAACCCTCGTCGCTCATCATTTGGTGGAATCGCAACTTTAAGAGTAAAGTTCAAATGTTTAGCGAGAGCCTTAATCAATCGTCCTTCAGTACCATAGAAATTTTCAATTCTTGGAGGATTTCGGTTCCAATTGATGTAAGGCGGATTGAACCATAAAGCTGCTATGAGTTCGCACTTGTGTAAGTTCAACATTTTCCGTGGAAAAATCTCCTTAAACTGATAGAATGAGCCTGTAATTTCAACGACCGAAGTTGAAAAACACTCCCTCTCGTTAAACGGAATATACGTGAAGATCCGGACAACTCCCTTAGGATCTTCTAACATAACACTAACATTGACTATGTAATAGCTCCAACAATAGACGAATATCCCCTCGAGTTCGTCTTCCAAAAGTACCCCGTGCTCCAGAGGCTGATAAATAACCAAATAGAATTCACTAAAGTCTTGATGTTTAGTTTTCTCCCCCGGGTTGATTCTTCTAAATAAAACCAAATGTCAAAAAAAAAGAAACTAACCTTGAGACATTTTTTTTCCCATCATGTCTTACCTGAATGAACTTTCCGAATCGACATAAATAATATTGATGTAATCCCAAAGTCTTGAATCATAGTGACCGAAAGTGTCAATTTGAACCTTGAGAAGTTCATTCGACCTCAACAAATTGCCCACAAAGTCATTGAAAATATATCAAGCCTCTAAAGTCTGCACCTCTGCCGAAATGGTAATAGAATTAGTCCTTCTACTTAAGTGCGTTCGACAAATAAAATCAGTTTTATTAGATAGCTCTTTATGGCTTATGTGATGGCGCTGCTGGTTCAGAAAATCCAGTTGAAAATTTGTATATGTAAATCCAGGTCGAAAACCACAAAGGTATAAAAATATAACTACTGTTTTAGACAACATAGCTTTCATGTCTGATGCGCGGTTGTTGACATTATTACCCTCCAAGTCTGGGGTATGTTCTTAGAAGGTGTAAATACTGAGTAATTTTATAGGTCTCCGAGGGATTAGTCTGTGTAAATAGACTAACTGTCTAGGCAGGGAATAATGGAAGAATCATGTTAACTACATAAACATTCGTCAAGTAAGCTCTAAAAAACGGTGATGTTAATAGGTTGTAAAAGGGTTGTAAAAAGGTGGTGTAAATTTTATCATTTTAGCCCATGAATAATGACAGTCTTTTAATGTTATGTCAATATTATGCGATTTCAACTATGACAATAAGGGTATAGATAAATTAGGGATACATTTTTTTAATGAGGGTGATACATGCTATCTGTGACATTCTACTTTCCATGATATTCAAATTAGTTGAATTTTTATGAGTATTGGTATGAGTACTTGCTCTAAGACTAAAAGGAAAGCAATAAATTTGGGTTCGTGGGAATAAAATATCAAGACCGTTTACTGTTCTTGAAAAATCAAATGACAGAATGAGGATAATGCGATTTTAATGATATTAGGCAGTTATCAAGTTGTTAATTTGAACTTGTACAAACGAATCCCAATCGCATTTTATCATTTTAAATATTCCCAGACTATTGGGGGATTATGACATGAGAACATGAGACATAATTGAATATTCTGCCGAAAATGTTTAAATCTAAATGGTAGACCTTGCAGATTGGGTTTGTATCATTTTATTATTTCGTTTGAAGCATTATGCCATTTGATGGAAAATATAATTGTGCTATGTTTTCTACAGATTCTCACGTTTACTTCAACTTCAAAAAAAAAACATTACCAAAACACCGGATATAACCTTCATTATATTACGTTAAAAAAGTTTTATGATGATTTTAAATTAGTGTTGAATTCAATTAAAAAGTATTTCAACGTTTTCTATGTTTTATTTGACTACTTTGTGTAGACTTCTTTAAGTGTTGATAAAAAAAAACACATTTGAAAAAAAAACTACTGATGTCTGATGCCATTTATGGAATGTTTAGTGGTTATTTAGTATCGTCGTGAATTTGATTTTTCAAAAATTCTATGTTTTTTCCCGCCTTCTAACTAAGAGAAGCATTCTCCATAAATTGAAGAGTTTCTCCCCGTTTTTTTAATATTTAGTTTGTTGATACAGTTTAAAACTTTTTCATGCAACGTTTTCTATGTTTTATGTCAGTAACTTGTCAGAAAACAAGTACTAGATTAGATACTTAGCTAATTGAAACTACAAAAATTTAGCAACTTTTTTTTTTATTAACATACAAATTCTAGAATCTTCCTTATCAACTTAACTCTCCTCGAAACCAACTCTATTAAAAATATAATACAAGCCACTAACAGCAACACCAAATAGACATCAAAAGTCCCACTAAGTTTTTTAAATTTCAAGGCTCCTTTAACACGTTTCTCGGCTAGAAAATAAGAAGAATCCATACTTTGTGATGCCCACAAATTAATCAAGCCCGAACCTTGCAAGTTCATAAGAATTCTATTAAATCGTTCAACCAAGTAAGAGTGTTTTGAAAAATACATAGTATTATGTTGAGCACCTATTTTTTCAGGTAAAACATAGAATACTCCTCTCTTCGACTGTGACATTACGTAATATGTCAAAAAATCCAACGGTGATATTCCAGCGAATTTTCCATCAGGATTTTCATCGATAAAATCGAAGGCATTCAAGTCCGAAGAATTTTTCGTGACAATGTATTGAAGTTTAGTACGTGCATCCAATTTCAACATACTATCAACAGTATCAAACGCTCCTGGACTCATGACCAAGGTGTAACCACGATCGATAAGTTCTTGAAAGGTTTCCGGAGGATTCTGTTGCAGACTGGATTGAAGAAGCTTGAAAAGTAGACTCTGGTAGGCACATCGCATCACAAATGCAAAAATTACCCACAGGATCAACATGTATCGGATGAAATTTCCTCTGGGTAAATTGGACATTGATGCTCCAAGGAAACTAGCCACCAGTTGATTTGCTGTGATTTCCAAAAGCAATGGCCCCAGAATTCTGTGGTAGGATATGGCCAAGAGCCCGAAGGCTACTATGACTCCAATAAACACCAACAAACTTATCCAAGTCGATGGGGTGAACGGGAAAGCCAGTATTTCGATGGGTGTGTATTGGAAGGAGGTCTTACGGACTGAGAAAATCTGCCAGGTTTGGTAGTAAGGAACAGCTGCTGTCATTACGTCAGCGCGGTCCATTGTGTATCGGAATGATCCAAGACTCAAATCGGCCGTTCGTTCTTTAAGCTAGAAGAGAAGAATCAGATTGTAGAGGGCGTTCTTTTTTTAGAAAACAAATTTTCCTCACCAATTTCATAGCTCCACTGATAGTGCCATTTGGGAACCTTTTTCCACGCTCTTCATTCTTAGGCGGAGTTATATAGTCCACAGAAAACGTCAACTTTTTAGCCAGAACTCTCAATAGAACACCTTCGAAATCAACGAACTTATCTAGACCACTTCGATTCGGTAGGATTCTCAGATACGGAGGAGTATCCCAAAGAGCAGCAGTCAATGGACAATCCTGAAGATTTTGTAACTTATTGGGGAAGAAATTATTTGTTATGTTTCCATTTGTTGGGAGACCATTTTCAAATTTATTTATTAAAATCGGATCAGTATTTCTGCATCTATTCTTCGAAAATGGAAAAAAAGTATAAAGACTGCTAATTGTGGGTGAATCTTCAAGGATAATGCTGACATTGATGATGTGGTTTTCCCAAAAGTAGATTAGAATTCTGGGAAGGTCATGTTTTGAGTTGACTGTCAGAAAAATTAGATAATACTCATTGAAGTCGTAGGTGGTAGTTTTGTTTGCTGGATTGATGTTTCTGAAATAAAAGAAGAAGCTTAAGTTAAGTACATAAGTTCGTTTTGGCTAAAATTCGGTACCGAAATCTTAATAAATCATCGAAATTGCAATTAGTTAACCAAAAACGTATCATTTTTTTGATATTTTGAAACAAGATTACATATTTTAATGTTTCCAATTTCGGTTTTCACTGTTCAACTTTGTTCACTGCGTCGTCTTCGGTACTTACTTGAGTGCATTGAAACTATCCACAAATAGAATATTAAATTCTCTTCGTCCAAGCATTTCACAATTTTTCTGATCAATTTGAACCGTTGCAAAATCCATACGTTTCAAAATTCCGTCCATTAAATTACCAAAAGTCCACAGAACAGTTGCATTTTCAGCATTCGCCGAAAAAGTTAAAGTTCTTTTTTGTTTCAAGGCAAACGTCCGTGTAATATATTCGATTGTTAAAATTACATTTAAATGTTCTTCATACTCATAGTGACTCGATAAGGAAGCAAAAGTCAATTGAAAAATAAAAATATTTAAGGCAATTAAGAGCAATTTTGACATATTTACCGGCTTCATTCACAATAAAATCAAAATACTTAACGCTAAAACCTTTACCATGCTAAAAGCGGAAGGTCCTTACAATAATATGAAATATGGGTGACATATTTATAGAACTAATGGAAGACCGATTTACTTTAACCACATATTTAAAATTATGCACTAAATGGGCTTTTTAAATATACCAACGTCCAACATATGGGTCTTATCAGATTGTGGTAATCTTTGAGCTAATGTTCTATACATTAATCTAAATGGCTTTGTCAGTGTCGAGTTATTTTTAAGGTTATATAAGTTGACCTACACACTTCCTTGTTGGAAAGTGACTTCTGAAAGATTGTGTTACGAAATTCCAAACCATTCAGTTGAATTCAAGACTCAAAAGCAGTTCCCGGTGCACAGTGTCAAAAGTTTAATTAAAGGTTTATAATATAAACGATTATGTATTTTGAATTTTTCGTGTTGTTAACTGTCGGAAACGCAATTACGAGTATACAAATACATACAATAATTTAATTATCCAGGTGTTCCATTTCTGAGTTTATTCCTAAGATAACCGGGTCTTAAGTATTTTGTAATAATTTTTAAACTCTTCAAACCTATTTTAAAAAATTCATCGCAAGACGCAAAATTAAAGGATCAATTTTGACATTTTTTCTCTGGAAAAGCTGTGTCGAGCCTCAAGTCGAACTTTAGTACGAAAAAGCTAAAGAAGATTATTTGGCTTTGTGTCAGTTAGTTCGTGGTTTTTCTTAAGACAATTTGTTTTTTTAACACTCGCTGTGACGCTTACTCTCAAATGTCATTTTTACTGAACAACAATATGAACTTTCTCCTGAAATTCCGAAAAACCTAGTTTGAAAATCCGATCTTAATTTCAAACCGAGCTCTCGATTGCATAGTAAAAAAGTTTAAAAAATTTTCCACAAAATCAAAACGCTGACAGTTGTCAATTACTGTATTGTTAAACTACATCTGTCAAATTGAATGTCATTTAATCAATTTGTTTTGTCAAATCATTTTGGGTGGATATATTTTCGTACAAAGTTCGGAAGGCAGAATGGTCAATAAATTTGTTTTCTCGCATTGCTCACAAAAAATTGACCTTTCAAAGACCACAACTTGTCAATTTTTTCAAAGTGGCTTGATCTTGAACTTACCCAGTTCAGAAAAATTTGGTTTATGAACTCTTTAAGAAACTTCAGAATATCAGTCGTAACATGTCAAACTTTTTATTTCTCTAAATAAGATCGACTATTTAAGTAACTTTAAATGAGAAGTTAAAAATTACATTCCTCAAAGATCAAACTAACATCAAGTGGATACTTAAAACTTAGTTTACAGTGTAAAATTCATATCCTAAAATAAGGCGTAAGAAAGAGGTTGTCATTTCCAAACACAAAATTACACCCAACGCAACGTTTTTCCGGAAAATTCTCCATGTTAATTTTGAAATACGATATATTCCAACGAAGGAGGAACCTTCTAATAGAGGGTATACAATATAATATGTACATAAATGTATGTCTATGTATAGTAACGAATAAAGCTATGTATATAATTAAGAATGCTTCAGTTTTAATTACGACAAAATACATCAACAACACGTACATCTGTCAAAAGTTCATTACGAACCAACGATTTTCTAAAGCCCCTGGCACTATTGCTTTGCTACTAAATATGTGTAGTGTAGGTATACTTATATTTATGCATGTACATAATATATTGTATAGGAACACATAGTTGTGTGTGGGACAAAAGTTGTAATTCTATCGGTTTCAGTGTCCAGTCCACTAGAACAGCAACAGCGCCCTTGGGCTGCCCCAAATTAGTAGTAATAATTAAATACAAAATATAATGGTGACCAGTGGCATATCCAGGGTTGGATCTTATTGTGAATGGAACTATGTGTCAAACTCAAAGACGATATTAGTTTAATTCTTGGGATTCAGTTATTTTAGGAACTGTCACTTTTTTGATACTAAGCTTGAAAAGAATTGTATAGAGTTTAGTTATTGACATATTTTCTGTCAAGATGACAGCTAAGCAGATATATGTATAGTGAAAATGGGTTTTGACACTTATGTGAATTTATGAAAGATGTCATTTCACAATACCTATGTGAATGATTGTTGGACTGTTTTCTTATTTCTTAAAAGGAAGCTTTTAAAGAGGCCTTTTATATTGTGTTCTTAGCAAATTCGCTCCCGTAAGGACGAAATGAAGACAGCCTAATCGTTGAAGGACATTTCATATGAAATTTTAAATGCTGAAGAAGAAGTACATCACAAAAGCTGAGTACTGTACTGTACACTTCGCTATCCTAAGGTAGTCGTCCTGTGTGTTTGAAACATTCTAGAGCCAATTAATAGTCTTATGCAAATAGGTACCAATTCCTGTACCACACATGTGGTTCCCTTGGGTGAGAAGAAAGGGGAATTTCATTTAAACGTTTAGCTTTTTGAGTTCAATTTGGTCCAGCAGACTCTCCATCGTGACTGTTGCTTATGTGAGTCATGACTCTCGAGTCATGACGATACAATATTTCGTTCGTTTTTCGTTTGGTCCTTTTTATTTTAAAAAGAAAAATGAAGTCCAAAGGATATCTTCGAAATGTGTGCATGCACTGGTATTTGGATAGGTTTTGGGTTGGCACGATGCGGCCAGACACGATATGGTTATGCAATGCATATACAAAAAGGAAGAAGAATCCTGGCAGCACACTTCAGTCGAGCACTAGGTGGTCATAATTATGATTAATGCAAGGACATCAAGTTGACTGTTGGTATATGACTTTGGCATAATTGTGGACTGTCATGACTCGGTACGGTATGTGTGTTCTGTGTTCCGTGTTCGTGTGGGATGTTATCATTTATGTGCACTAAATGTTACACTGTTGGCTTTGATGTTGAACACAATTTCTAGACTATATACGAGTATGTAGGAAGAGAGGTGTGACCTAATGGTCCTTTTATGACATAATTGTTTGACCTAGTATCACATTCTAATGTTGTGTGCTTGATCAATTTGTGTTAAACGAAAGCGAAAGAAATACAAATTGTGTCATTTTATATGTTAAAGTACTCAACTGAACTGATATGTGGTGGCAACAAGAATTTGAATTTGAAGTTTTCATGCAAATTTAGCAGGAAAATTTAATCGTGAAGTTCATAATGAACATTAGTCGTTCAAGATTGATAGTGATATTTTAAAGATTTAAAAACAGAAATACAAAAAATAGTTTTAAAAAAAATGAGTTGCAGTCCAATGTAAACAATTGAAAGCATAACAAAATGTCAAGTGTTTGATGGTATCAGTTGCATACACCACAAAACCACACACGAACAAAAAATCATTGCTCGAAATTTTTGTTTGTTTTGTTTCGGTTTCGATCCGGAAGTCATTGAAGTGGCAAAAATGTCACAACAAAAAATATAACATTTCAATTTCACTCAATTAGGTATGCTCTGTCTGTCTGCTCTGTTTCAAATAAAAGAAAAAAATATGTTTCGGTTGAAAATTCAACAAAATGTCTACCTGCTTTCGCAACCAACTGAAACAGGACGAAGAACGACGTAACATCCTGTAATTTGAGTGTTTAATTTGGATTTGCATGATTATGAGAATCCTAATGTTTTTGTTGACAATGTGACTTTGACGTTTAGGTACGCGATCACAATGGAGTAGTGGTTGAACTTTTCTGAAATAAAGGGGGCGTGCACCATCTTACTTTCGATTCGTGATTTGGCCAGCGGGTGTTGTGTGTATTGAAACGTAATTTGAAATTACAATTTTAGGATGGTGATAACCAAAAACTTACAACTTATATACATAAGTTCTTAAACAATTCTTAGTTTTTCTACACAAACGCCGTCAACAACTGAACGACGCCAAACTGTTTATAAACGAACCTTTTTGTCATTGCTTTAGGTTGAGACTACATGAAGGATTTGTTAAGTAAACTTCAATGTTTGAAACTCATGTCAAATGAGTAATTTAATTTAAATTAAATGTCAAAAGTGCAATGATTCACTAAATAAGGACAATTCTTTTTATTTGAGTTGACACAATGTGCCACATGCTAAAAGATGAGAAAGTTGTCAGATTCAAAACTGACAAAGTTGACTTTAAATGTGACATCGATCAGAGTAGAATTCCGACTCTTTCTCTTTTCATATGAATTAAAACGAAGAAAAAATGTCTTCTGAAAGTTATAAAGAAAGTTTAATTATAAACAATAATTTTTATCACCTTAATGAATTACTGAACTTTCTCACATCAAGATTTCTTCGAGAGGTCAATTTTGGGACACCAAGTTCCAACCCACAACTTGAGATCGATCTCAGTCCCTTTTTTATCCTTGACATCATTTTTTAATTTCTCCCTTCGACCACCACGTTCAAGCAGAAAATAGTTCAATAACTTTCTATGAATTCATTACTTTCACTTCACCTTACCATGCGAGGTCTAAAAAGGTTAAACTCAGAAGTTCTTTCTTTCTGGCTTTGATTTCCAAATCAAGGATACCGCAGAGAAGTCATTTAATTCTGAAAAATTTGGTGTTGGTACGTAAGTAATAATATTCTTAAAGTCTAACAAGAACTTAGTACTAGAAAATCTAGAGGTGTCTTCAATTCGACCGTACATCAGAAATTTTCTTCCATTTAATTTTTTGTACGTAAAAATTTCCTTGTTGTTTATTTACTCACAGTACTTGAAAACAAAAATTCACCTCACTCTGAAAAAAAAACAACAAAAATCTTTCCAGAGTTCATAATTTAAATAATTTTTTTCTATATACTCAACTCCCTTAAGAAAAAAAATGTGTGGAAATAATCAAGAGTGTTGTTTGATTTATCAGAACCTTTTCGGTTCCATCCTGCTTCCTCTCACTCTCGCGCTATTTTTAGATTAAAAAATAATTTCTTTAGATAAACATTTTTGTTTTTGTTTCCACTTAAAACTTATTGCAGCTGCACCATCCTACTGCCTGCTCGTGTAATCATACAATTTGGAATACTATTCAACATGACGTCATCACCCGCCGTCGTCTCCGCCACTGCCGCCGCCAACCAACCACAATAATATAATAACAAACAATAAGATCACTTGACTCATTTATTGGCATCTCTGTCACTTTCACTCCGCCTTACACGAATATGAAATTCCAGAATCCCATAGATCCAGGGCGGTGTATGCGGTGTGCCTAAATAATTGTACTTAGTTCCGATAGTTGGCGCAGAAGAAAGGCGGAGGACCGACAACAACAACAACGACAACGGAGAAGACCGACGACGACGAAGAATAACGGCAGCAGGCAACCCTTGTGCGGGGTTTGGTGCACTTTACTCATTGCCCTTATCTCAGTGCCTTACTGACCGCCCATTGATTCAAATCTTTTGTCTGCGAAGCCAGTCCGTTTATTTTCGTGTTCCGCATTTATTAAAAAAAAATAAGAAATAAAAACTCCTATACACAAATTAATAAACCAGCCGCACATTTAATTGACTTTTTTGCGGACATCATCGTCAACTCGACCCAAGTTCCATTCCTCCATTCCAAGTGCCTACGCTTCATTGTGGTGGCAGAACGCAAAAGAATCTCTGAGCTCTGAGTCGAGGGTCTTTTGGGAGGACAGCTTAAGTGTGCGGGTGGTTTTGGACTCGGACGCGGACGTGGACGCTGTTACGCGCGGCGCGGCAATTTGTTCCACATTTTGCTTCTGTATCGAGATCGAGAGTAGGGGGTGTTTATGGGTTATTTGTCGTCGCTAATGACTTAATTCATTTCCCAGGCCCAAACTCTCGATACGAGTAAAAAGCAGAGAGGAAAAAAAAAGCAAAATCCAATTTATATGCCTCTGCTGCGGTTTGAGAGCAGAATCGCGACCCAAAGCTGGAGAACTCACACTCTGTGGTAACGTCGTTGTCGTCGTCGTCGTCGTCGCGGTCGTCAATGACGAAGACAACAACCATAGCACGGAGAACAGACCGAACAGCACAAAGTGTATTAATTAAGTCGCTAGAGAGCTGTTAATAATATTTATTAAAAAATTAGAAATAACTGTTAATTGTTTTGACCCCAACGTCTGGCTGAGAGGCAAAACAACAACAAGTGAGAGTGGCTGCTATAAGCGAGTATATATAATAAGTTATTGGGCTTTTTTTCGAAAGGCGTATTTTGCTGGATCAGTTAATCTTTGAACTGCAGTTCGAGTGCATCATCCTCAACTTTTGGATAACAGAAAAATGGATTTCTATACAAACTATCAAAATTTCACCTACGACACCAACAGCAACAACAGCAACAGTCGCATCAGTCCCAGTGAATCGGACTCATCCAATAGTCCCCTGAAGCCCAGACAGGAAGTTAATGCTCGCGAACGGTTCCGCACTCAAAGGTATGGATAGTTATTTATTAATTTTTGATTGCAACAAAGCAAACCCTTCAGTGATGTGAAAAAGTCGTGTTTCCAGTGTTAATACAGCATTCAACACTTTGAGAACATTGATTCCAACGGAACCGTCTGACAGGAAGCTGTCAAAAATCGAGATTCTCCGACTGGCCAAGAGCTATATTGCTCATTTGGATGCAATCGTTTTGACAGGTAATTGAACATTGTATAGTATTTTGAAGTGACATTGGTGGTGATCTGATTTTTTTTTTTTAAGGAACCACAGAGAAACCATGTACTAGTCACAGTGTCCAAAGTCACAATTGTTCAGCCGTCGAGGGAGATTCTGGGGCGAGATCAAATATTTGTACTTTCTGCGCCAAGACCATCAACGCTAGGAGCTGATGTGGTCATCACATCAGGAGTTAATTTAAATATGTAATTTAAAAGTGTACATACAAATATTATTTAGAAATTATCGAACTTATATTTTTAATAAATCCAAAGAATTGAAAATTACAAAAAAGTAAGAATTATATGTAGGCAATTGAAATTGGAATTAGTTTTCTGTTTCTTTCACTCCTACCTACGAACCATACAGAAATCTTCTGAAATAGGTATGTACTTAGTTAGTTTCCATTCGAAACGTTAATAACTGGAAGAGATTTTTAAAGAAGGAAAACGTGCAAAAAGCTCTTAATTTTGTGATTTTGAATACCTGGAAAGAAATTCTAGATTCTAGACATATTAGACTCATAACTGATAAATTAAATCAATCTGGGAAATGCAACGGGCTTGACTTTTTATGAAATAATTTAGAAAATTAAAGAAGTAAGATCTAAGCTCATCTATTAAGTTGTGCAAACTATAGAAAAACTAGTGTGCTATGAATCAAATAACGGGGCTAATGCAGTGTAAGACAGAGTGTGACTTGACAGAGACAGACTACTTTTGACAGTTCAATGCTCCAGTGTTCTTTATACATAAATCAGAAAGCTTCGTTCTCATCACTTTAATCATTCTACATCAAAGATTTCATTTTCGAAACTCACTGACAGATGTCACTCATATCACTAATTGTTCTAGAATGTTCCTTTACAATAATAATTTTGTTCGGCTTTGTTTTACTCAATGCCTCAATTGCCAAAATATGTTATAGAATATTTCTTTCTTTTCTTTTCTTAATTTGCATTTTTGTAAGTTTCGTTTGTACTTGCCAATGCCTCAAGATTCATTTTTAATAACTTAAATTTGACAGCTGCAGTCAAATTTGTTCATTCTTTTACTCATACTGCAAGAAAATTTTACGTGACTATTATTTAAAACATCAGTAGCGGATTTCTAAGAAATATTCTCTGTCTTTATTGAAAACTTATCTGTTTTTTTTTATTCAATCAAATTTTGTTCCACGATGAGCAACTTTTAACAAGTTTTCATGAAAGATTGTCTTATTTTTCCAGCTGTTGTTTATTGTAATAAGTTAGCTGATTTTAATTTATTGTTGCCATATAATTATAGCCTTTTGAATGATGAACATTAAATATTTAATAAATTTAAATTGTAACCATAACTTCAGTAGCCGTTTCAAAATTAAAACAAAGTTGCTTGGAATTTAAATTTTGAATTTAATACGTGACTGAATGCACCAATAGACCGACATTACAGTTTTCCATGCACTGCCTTATCGGGAGGCTAGGCAGTGCTTAAACAGTGCTGTCGACCTCAAATGTTATATTAATTGACTTTTTTTGGAAATTGCCATCCCCATTTTGTATACTCAGTCTGATTTTTAAATTTCTAAGTTGAAGCAATTGAACATCTGTCAACCAACAAATTGAAAAAGATTACAAGAATTCTGACCAGAAAATGGAAAATTTTATTAAAAACAAAATCATGTTATAATTGCAGATTGTATCTATTCTATTTTTTTTTTTTCATTTCGAAAGTTGAATGCAAATGACATTAAAAATTGAAACAGAAAAGGAATTCGTTCATAAGTTATGGTCTAAGTGAAATGTTGTGTTCATAGGGCTATCAGTGCTATTTTTTAAGACTTAAGGAAAATCAAAAACAGACTTAGAAAAAAGATTAGACGAAAGTTGATTCGTTAGTTCATTGGAAAAATAAACAATTAAATAAATTAGTAAAATTTAGTTGAAATTAATTGAAATTCTATTTTCTATTTTTAACTGACATCAAGGTGTAATATTGGGCACTACTCTACGATCACAGCCAATGAGACTCTAGAAAATATCAATTATACCGACATCTAAGACCGAAAACTTCGAAAATTGCTTTCGATACTCAAATATTAGCCAAATGTCTGTCCACAGCCTTATTTCACTTTACCTTTTATAGACAGTGATTCTACTGACGATGTTGTTTTTGATATTCGTATAAAATTCTACTGTAGGTACTATGGATGAATTTTGCAAAAAAAAAAAGAACACTGCTTAATATGACGTTTCGATTACGAATAAGAGCATTGATTTGCTTAAAAATTAACTCACTGAAATTGGTAAGTCTAAATTTTTATACCACTGATCAAATACTGAATCATGACTTAGTGCAACTGACCCTAAGGCTTAAATGTCAAAATGTGTTCAATATTCCGAATTTTGTTCTGATATCCATAAATCAACTAAAGTTTCTTATTTACATACAATCCAAGATCAATACATTTCTTTTTTCTATTCTACATATTTTGTTTACTGAGTTATAAAGTGAATCTTCTGTTATCATTTTTAATTAAAAATATTGAAGACGGAAATCTTTTTTAGTGAAAATAGAATTAAGACAATTTAACATTTTTGTAGCGACACAAAAATAATTGCTTGACATTAATTCCATTCGTGGTAACGCTATTTCTACCCACCGATACAAAGTTCTCTCTATAAATAAATTACAAACAAAACTCAAAACATCCCTGCATACACTACCTTATCATACATGCGCATTTTGTCGGCATTTATTTATATTCAAATGTTGTCAACACTGTTCAGCATGTATCCAACCAATCTAGTTTATCGATTGTCAAAGGCCCATCATCACCGCCATTTTCAGTTTTTCGTTCGGGTGTTTTCCTTGTGCTGTGATCGTAAAGGCGAAAAATTCAACAAAAAATGGTAAAATATATTTCATTTCTAACTTAAAACATTTATAAACTTGTGTATTTTCTATTGCTAACTATCGTTATAACAAAACAACACAAATAACTTAATTTATTGTGCCAAATATCAACAGTTAATTACGCCGGGTGTCTGCTGGGCTGGGAGGCCCAGGTACAAGCAGGCTGGCCGATAACTATTTCATTCAATTGAGCAAGGAGAGAAACGAAAATGTGTCTGTGCACGTGAGAAAATTTCTCGATTCTTCTGCGTCGTAATTTAATTATTTCCAATGTATTAATTGTAAATTATTTCAATGGCACATGGTAGCCTAGATTTTGGGTAAATTATTTCAGTTGATTTTAATAACCGTTTTGAGGATTAACGGGGGAATATTCTAGAAAGTAGTTCAATGCTCTCGAAAGCGTGAATCATCCCGAATGTGAGGTTAGGTTTTCTACGGCAGATGCACCCCACGCCCAAGTTCAAAATTGTTTGAAAATTAAAGAAAAATTCAATTATTTTCAATTCGATTTAAGTTTTCAAAGAGTTTTTAAGTCATATTTTATAAATCGATGGTTTTTAAAGTTAGATATTGGGGAACTTTGGTTTTATATTCGCCCAGATGGTCGGTCCCCCTTCCCTAAGAAAAAAAAAAATATCTTGGGTTTTAAATTAAACAGATACATAAATTTAACGCTCCCACGAATAAGAAGACTCAATGTCGAATCCTAATTTTCCATAGACTCGGCGATTTTCGTTCTCATTGAAGTAAATTTGTTAAATTTCGTTGTTTTAAAACAAACCACCACTCGCCAAGCATTTTGTTTGGAACGATGCCAAACGTCCATTTTGTAAAAAGGAAAAAACCCAAACCCAATAAACGCTGCTTGGGCTGTCTATTGCTTCATGCTCAATGCTTATGCTTGTGATTAAATTATTGGTTTTGGTTGGTTAAAATGGAAGTTGGTAGAAACGCGAAGGTTAACCTTGAATTCTTAAGAAATTGAGTCATGGGTACATACATTCTAAGGTGTTCGATTTTTCTGAGAAATTCAATTTTAGTTTGATTCGAATTGAAGCAAAATCCCAGAATTTGTTGTTTTTTTCATGTGGGTACAGACTGCTTCTTTTTTTATGTGAAAATCGTTATTTTAATTCATGCTTCGGAGTTTTTCGTATTCATCTCATTATTTTTGATGCTTTAGTGAAACAGAAATGGAAGGTTCATGTTTCAATTCTGATTTGTTTTCTCATTGAAGAAAATTCAACGGAAAATTTTATGAAAACGTTTTGAAGATGGGTCCTCAACCCTCATTCATTGAAAATTCAGTAAACCAAAAGCACGAGTGTGATTATTTTTTCTTACGTTCGCTTGGGAAATGTGTTGCTTTCTCCATGCTGTCTGGGTCATTTTTGTTAGTAGGACAACAAAGAAGCAGTTCTTGTCAAGATTGTTTAGTTTAAATAGAGAAATAGGTCCTTTTTTTTAGTAGAGCATAGAAAAATGCACATTCGGCTGCGGTTCTGTTTGATGATAAAAGAAAAAGGGTGTACTTATACGAAACTAATTGTATTTGAATTTGAGTCGGAGTGGCTTGATTAGTTATTCGTCTAATTTCGAACATCATTTAAAGGGTAAATATCATAACCCTTTAGTGGTTCTTAATTATAAAAGATTTATTTCGAGCCTTGAATTATATCAACAACTGTTATTCTATCGAAAAGAAGATTGAAGCATCATAATCATTGGATTAGCCAGCCAAAAGGCACCAAATTTAGTTATTATTAAATTGTTTCCTTAAATGTGATAATAAATTTAAAAGTGCATTAGACCATTGCAAGTAAATTACGTCCAGCATTTAAACACACTTTTTCTCAAGTCCCAGCGTTATTTGTCCTTTGTTTAAGAAATTTATGAATGCTTATTTTTGAAATAACACAAAAGGAATATATTAATACATACTAATCTAAAAATTAGCTGGCTATAATCAAATAATCATTCATATTTATTTTAAACAGTTCCCATCATTTTTGTGTTTGAAAATGAAGAAATAATTTGCGTCTTAAGGATCCAAGTTCTCAAATACCTCGGCATCATGTCTCTTTAAATTTTTTAAAAAAGAATACCATTTTTTTTACATTTTTGAGTGAAAATACATATTTTCTGTATAGCAGATTGAATTCTACATAAGTACATACCTCGTTACAACGTGTTTTATTTGACAAGTTTTTCTTTCATTTTAAGAAGTTATAATAGTCTTACTTCTGCTCTTGTGTTCGCATAGTTTAAGTATAAACAATTTTGAGTACAATCAAAGGAAAGTTAAATCTCATTCAAAAGGTAGCCCAAATTGCTCAAAATACCTACTCTCATAAAATTGTTTACACTGAAATGATTCATATTTTCCACTTTTACTTAACAATGAAGAAAATTGAGGCCTAGTGAGTCACCGACATCTAACTGTTGCCTTTCCAGCATATCTGTTTGCTAAAAACAACAGAAGTGGTAATGAAAATGTTGTAAAAATAGACTTTTCATGGTAATTACCAACTCTTGTATCTTCGCAAGATGCATTGTCTGTCATCACTTGCTAGCTTTTGTATTCTAGTTTAGGTTAATTTTAATATGAATTACAAAATCCTGCTTTTGTGTTTGGAATTTAGGTTGGGCTCAATTGATGTTGTATATTAAAATATAACACATGTCCCTGGAGTTGTGGCTTGTTCGTAAGACCTGCGACTTCAGAAGAAAACCACAATTTCGTGCACGATTTCCAATGTGCCATTTTGAAACCACATGTCTTTGATGTCATTTCAGACGAAAGGTAGTTGGTAATCATCAATAACAATTGGCATGCGCTTAGCAATTCCTTAAGCATAAAACAAGTATGTATAAAATTTGAAGGGTGTCATCACTTTAAATCCAAGAAAGTTTCAGAGTTGAAAGCAAATCTTTAGGTTACATTTTTAAGTTTGTAAAATAATTGTTTTCATTTTCATGATGAAATTATAAGATTGTTTGTTAGTAAGTCAAAAGCTAAGTTTCTAAGTTTTGTAACTTATAAATATTTAATATTGTTATTATTTAAATCGTTTTCTCTATTTTTTTTTTATGATTTTGCAGGAGATGTCACTAAATCCCGTTCGCATCCTTAAAAACGATGCACAAGAGGAAAAAGCCGAAATCGCAAGATTGTCGTCCTTCATTGGAGCGATAGCTATTGGCGATTTGGTTAAGAGTACCCTCGGACCAAAGGGTATGGACAAAATTCTCGTCTCGCACGGCCGTAATGCCGGACAAGTCGAGGTGACCAACGATGGTGCGACCATTTTGAGGGCTGTTGGTGTTGATAATGCCGCTGCTAAAATTTTGGTCGATATGTCCAGGGTACAAGACCAAGAAGTCGGTGACGGTACCACTTCGGTAACTGTCCTCGCAGCCGAACTCATTCGTGAGGCTGAAAAATTGGTTGAACAGAAACTCCACCCGCAAATTATTATCGCTGGATGGCGTATAGCCACAAAAGTTGCCCGCGAAGCATTGACAAATGTTTCATTGGACAATTCGGCTGATAATGAGAAATTTAAGGAGGATCTCTTGAATATCGCTCGTACTACTTTGAGCTCGAAGATCTTGTATCAGCATAAGGAGTTCTTTTCCAAGTTGGCAGTAGACGCTGTGTTGAGGCTTAAGGGCTCCGGGGAGTTGCATGCCATTCAGATTATCAAAAAGACTGGTGGAACTCTGGAGGATTCGTTCTTGGATGAGGGATTCCTGTTGGACAAGAAACCCGGTGTACATCAACCCCAGAAGGTGAGTTGGAAGTTCCAGCGAGGAGCATTGCAGCCTAATTATATCTGAATATCTTCCAGGACGAACCTAGAACCTTTTACGAAACGCGTCAAAACGGTTGTGAATTATGTGTAATTGCAACTCATATCACAGCCATTTTGACGAGTTTTGTGAAGAGTAATACAACAGAATAAAAAAAAATTGTTTCTTTTTCACAATTATTGGATTTTTAAAGATGATTTTTAATAAAAATTGACATAAAGCCATCAAAATTCCCAGGTAGAAAATGCTAAGATTCTCATTGCCAACACCCCCATGGACACTGACAAAATCAAAGTATTCGGAAGCTCAATCAAGGTCGATTCGTTGGCCAAGATCGCCGATTTGGAGTTGGCCGAGAAGGAGAAGATGCGCGACAAGGTCAACAAGATCCTCACTCACAAATGCAACGTCTTCATTAACCGTCAATTGATCTACAACTACCCAGAGCAGCTGTTTGCTGATGCCGGAGTCATGGCCATCGAACACGCTGATTTCGATGGTATTGAACGTCTTGCTCTGGTCACAGGTGGTGAGATTGTGTCGACCTTCGACCAGCCGTCCTTGGTTAAATTGGGTGAATGTGATTTGATTGAGCAGGTGATGATTGGAGAGGACACACTCTTGCGCTTCAGTGGAGTGAAACTCGGCGAGGCCTGTACCATTGTGATCCGGGGTGCGACTCAGCAAATCATCGACGAAGCTGACCGTTCATTGCACGATGCACTGTGCGTGTTGGCTGCTACAGTGAAGGAGTCGAGAATCGTCCATGGAGGTGGTAGTTCAGAGGCGCTCATGGCTAACGCAGTATTTAAGAAAGCGGCTGAAACCGCTGGCAAGGAAGCCATAGCAATGGAAGCATTTGGAAGTAAGCTTATCGCCGTTGCAGACCTTTTTGTTTATCTTTTATTCATTTTGCTTTTTTGTTACTTTGCTTAGGGGCACTCCTTTCTCTGCCTACCGCAATCGCTGACAACGCTGGTTACGATTCCGCTCAATTGGTGTCTGAGTTGCGTGCAGCGCACGCTCAGGGCAACCACACAGCTGGTCTGGACATGGAAAATGGAAAGATCGCCGATATGAAAGAGTTGGGCATCACAGAATCGTTTGCCGTTAAACGACAGGTTCTTTTGTCCGCCGCAGAAGCCGCCGAGATGATCCTGCGAGTTGACAACATCATCAGGTGTGCTCCACGCAGACGTGTCCCCGATCGTGGATATTGTTGAAAATCTTAATCATCTTCATCCAGCCTTAAATGTCGTATGATAAAAAAAATAATTAAGTTTTTTTTTTTAATTTTAATAAATTAATACTAACGCGCCTAGTTAACACATTTCTTTAGTTTTTGTTCCTCATTTTTGTAATGCATTTATTATTCCACTTTAAACCATTTTGTGGTCGAAGAAAAAGACGGGATGTGTATGTTCACACGACATGAACAAACTCACTATATTTTATACTAAACAAAAAAAAACATCAAAATGGTAATTATTTTATTAACTCACCAAAGCAAACATGCGAAATAAAAGAAAGAAACGAAAAAATGTTACATTCACAATTAATTTTCAAAGTTGTTTTATTTGAAATGGGAACTTCTGAAATTTAATGCAAATTATTTTTCTGGAGTACTGTACCTAACAGTCGTGAAGAATCTCATTCGAGAAACTTCGGTGCGCATGGTCGACCTACTCGGCCCCATTGAGAAAAATTGTTCGCAATGCGTGTTTTATCGGAGGTTCCAAGTTGCTTTCGAGGTAACTTACCGGAAAGAATAAATAATGCAGTCAATAGGAAACGTAATCGAGCCATGTTAACGAACTGTACCTGTGTTTTTCCTGAAATTCAAGCGCATGATCTCTTCAAACTTGTTTATAGATCATTTTGGTGAGCACTTAATTTCATGTTTTGCTGCTGTAAAGTATCCAATCACACGTTTCTACTTTTTTCTCTGAGAATTTGTAAAATATCAAGCTCTTCAAGAATAAGCTAGCTACGATTGACATTTTGTAAGCCAACATTTATCGTGTTATTTGCGAGATACCAGTCCTTATCCTCGAACAAGTCGCCCAAAATTGGACATTCCGAATGGAAAACTTCAGAAAACAACAAGATTTACGATAAATCACACTTTATAAGAAGAAATAGAGCGAAATTCTCTTATGTTCAAAACTATCGGGTAAATTGACTGATACATATGTACCACAGTAACACGAAAAAGAAAACTTCCCTTTCTATTAAATCGAGTGCCATTGTCTTACTTTTAGCTCAAAGTAGTGCTGCATTCCGAAGTCAGCTATGATCTCATATAACAAGCATCTTCCAGACAGCTTTTTAACTCAATAGCAGTTTTACACGTCAAGTTGGCTTTACTACCAGATTGTATAAAAGTAGTGTAGTCGTACCTTAGGTCAGTTCACGCAGCCTTACATTTTTGGAAAGAATTTAGTACCATGTTTTTAGAACGCAACCAAAATATGCCATAGTTTTTTGACTCATGTAAAACTTTAATTCGTATTTCAATAAGTGACATCTGTCAAATTTGACATTTCTGACTTTTGTCAAATTTCGTGCGTTGTGTAACTTTTGATTTTATGGTAATTTTTTAAATAATTTTCTCAAAAAATTCCTTTTAAAAAATATCCATTCTCCTTTCCAGAGACAACATTAAAAAAAATGTCAGCACCACCAGTTCGTCAAGGAATCACTGGCCTAATCAAACGTGGCTGGGTTGAATTGCCCGACATTGTATTTGGATCGGCATTGGCCCTCATCGGACTTGGTCTTTCTGTAGTTGGTATTTCCACTTACTATCGCAATGATGGAGATAACAAAAAATACAAAATTGGATGGGTTATTATGAGGCCTGATGATCCAAGGGCTGCCAAAGTACACAAAGATTGAATTGTTAATAAATAGATAAAACTTAAAAACACAAGTGTTATTAAATTTGCTCTAAGAACTTGATACTAAATCGATGATTACTTTACCTTTGTTTTTAGTCAGTGGCTACGTTCTTCGGAAATGCAGCACAGATTTAGTTACTTTGGATGGTTTTTGTTTATTGATCGAATACCAGAATAAATTAAGCATTCAATGGTGATATAAGTCAACTAATTTAAGGAAAAGAAATTCACGTTTGCTACTTAAAAAAGCTTGAATGTAATGATTTATCCTTTGACGTTATTAAAATCAATATTGTGTACTACCTTTTTTACATTACATCTAACCCTAAGCTAAGATAGAACCTAGTCCACATATTAGGAAACTATAAAAAAGAGACCATGGCCCTGCCAGTTCACACCTAAAGATCAGAGACTGGCCTTTTAGTTGAGTTGGAGGCAAAAGTTACAAATAGAATGGAATACGATTGCAAAGACGATGCAATCATGACCTGTAAACACTCGACCCCAGAGAAGATAATATTGTGAACAAAATTAATCTTTTTATTTTCATGGGGCAGATAATCTTGATTACATGAGTGAAGAGAAGCAGGCATGGAAAATGCCTTAGGTTAGGTGGAGAAACTGGTTGAAGAAGGCAACTACTGTTCTTCGAAATCTCAAATAATTGAAATGAGAGAGCCAAAATCATGGCACCATTTGTTTAACTTAAAACACCCAACAGTTTAAATAACAATCATCTCATAAGCATCTCTAGAGCGTATGAAGTCATGAATTTCATTAAAAGGCATTTCTTATAATTGAACTCTTGAACTCTTGGTTACACGTTTGAACTTAGAGCACAAACGTGCACCACTTCAACAAAAATTTCAAAACAATGGATATCCCTACGCTTAAGGCCAATTTGAACTCTTCTGGTAAAATATTCTTCAAGGAATAAAAATCAATGACTGATTCGTTCCGCTTTGCAAATTAATCAAACATACATACATATCTCTTGTTTTGCAATCGTAATACTTATCAGTAACATCTGCTTCCATGTGCTGGATTCACTAACCGATTTGAGCCAAAAATGTTATCATTTCATACCCAAGTTTTCAAAATCTTATCAAAATGATTAACCTATCGTCGTTGTCTTATTAAAATGAATACATAATTTGATTAGGGTTAATCGTACCCTTGCAAAAAAAAATTACAAGAAATTTGTATAAAATTGAAAGTCTTTCATTTGGACATTCACAAACCATTACCAACAGCCAAATACAAATAACCACGATGATTTCAAAGATCCTTATACTAACGGGAGTTATTGCAGTCGTTCATGGTAAGGACGTTATTTTTTATTTCAAATTAATAAAATTTAATTAATTTGTTCACATTTTAGGAACCTTCGTTTGTCCTCGTTATGAGATATTATCAGTTCTTAATTGCGAGGAT
Source organism: Scaeva pyrastri (assembly GCA_905146935.1). Taxonomy (NCBI): domain Eukaryota; kingdom Metazoa; phylum Arthropoda; class Insecta; order Diptera; family Syrphidae; genus Scaeva; species Scaeva pyrastri. The sequence continues at coordinate 7,621,991 of LR989929.1, read as the reverse complement.
AATTGTTCAGGCATAAGTCGAAAATGTACTCCCGGCTTAGAATGCACTTGTATTTTGGGTTTCAGTAGAGACAAGTCTGGCAATTGTGTCCCACATAAAAAATGTTGCTCTGAGAAGAACGAACAATATTGCGAATCCGGAACTGATAGGACTTGCGACGACATCAATTCAAGTTCAAAAACAATTATTTTCCATCCAAAAAAAGGAAAATGTTGCTGTAAAAAAGGAACAGTCAGGAATACCGAGGGCAAATGTATTGCAGAGAAAAAATGTCCCAAATGTACGGGAGCAAATGAAGTCTATAATACCAAAGGTTGTGATACAAAGTGTAATCTAAAAGGAGTCAATCCTAATGAATGTGTTAAACGGCCAAATGGGTGCCATTGCAAAGAGGGCTACGTGAGACAAAATGATAACGATAGAGATTGTATTCCCCAAAATGAATGCCAATGTGATTCCAATGAGTGTTATTTGATTAATGGAGGTTGCGAAAAGAATTGCAAAGGCATTAACTGTCTGGAGTGCCCGGGACGAGCGGGATGTTATTGCGCTGAGGGATATGTGAGAGATTTAAAGGATCACAAATGTATTTTGCAAAAACATTGCAAGAAAGAGTGCAGCGCTGTGCAGTTGATGTTGGCGATGGCTCGTAAATCAAAATGAGTTAAGTTACTAATTTATTTAAATTTATTATTTATTACAAAAATAGCAAAGTGCAGGTTCAAAAGTGCACTATTTAACCACTGTTATTATTTTTTTTTTAAATAAAATAATATTTATTTATCTAAAATATAATGGGGTCTGAATTTGGAACTAATTAAGGATTATTAAGTATATGAACAGATTTACCAGTCTTAAGTGGGTTGGACTCACATAAAACACAAACAAACGATGGAAATTGTATTTAAACCCAACCGCATAACTGAAAACAGGATAGTTATTTGGCAGGGGCGCAAAATCTGAAACGTGATTTTTGCCTCACAATTCAAGTTCTAGCTCTCCAAAATCATTTATGCATAATTCAAAAATTCATAAGGGCGAACAAAACGTCTCTCGATTAAATTGGAATCCTTGCATTTACATTCCATCACATTGTTATTGGTGTGGGTTTGGCATCTGGCATGACCCTGAACTAACAAACTTTGATGCACTCGAGCCAACTTTCATTAGGTTTGTACCTACACATACTATTCATATCTGAAGAAGGATTTCTCTTTGCATATTGCAGTGAATTTTCTTGCGAACAGGAACAGGGACAGTCAGTGTTCATTTGAACCTTGAAACTAACGGTGGTAGACAAGCGTCAAAAGCATCGAAAAGCATTACTGTAACTGTGCATACCTATGTACATATATATGTACGTATTCCAATCTCATCCACAACCCATTCGGATAGAAACTTTGAATTTATATTTTAACACTTTTCGACACATGTGCTGTGAGCTGCTGTGACGTCTAATATCGATGGTGGTCATTTATTTTGGACATTTCTACGAAGTGAAGATGTGGTGACCATGTTTTCTTGAAGGTGAAATTCAAAGAGAATTATTCCATTGGAAAAAAATCAATTTATTTTTGATTTAAAATTGTCAAAATAAAATTTGAAAAGGGACAAAGTAACCATGACAGAATTCGATGAATGGGTTCGTAGCATAATTGGTGTGCTGTCAAATAAGGATTTCCAATTTATACAACTTTTTTGGAAAGTTGACTGGAAAGCAAACATTACTATGATCAGTTTCGGGGGATCCTACCCAAATAAATCCCTTATCCCAAAAAGACTATTTATGTCCGATTTAAGGTTTCCATAACAACGGGCTTCTTCTTTTTCGCATTTCTTTGTAAATTGCAAGATCCTAAACTTCCATAGATTAACTATTTTGTTTCATTACAATGAATTACATATATTAAAAACAAATGACAAAAATCGTGTTTTATTGGACACGAAAAGGAAAAGACTCGATTTTTGGAGTTGAAAGCTAATGTCGTTTTCAATTGGCAATCCGGAATGAGAAGTAGAAGCAGAATCCCAATTGAACACTTTTTGTGAATTCTGAAAAATTTGAAGTTTGATGTGACTGTATTGGTAGTTTTGCAATCTTGGCTTTTTGGAAAACTCCTGCAATAGAAAATTAACTGCAACTGACGACTCCAACAATGTTTCTAACAAATTAGGAACAATTGCTAAGATATTGTTAATATTATTATCCATTTTTTTATAGTTTAGTTTTAATTTCAAGCAATCACTTCACAGTTCGCACAATTTGTTAATTCAAAAATTTGACATTTGTCAAGTGTGACATGTAAAATCTTTGAATGTGTGAGTGATTCTGTTTTTGCTTCTGACTTCAAATCCAGAAGAGAAATCTCTTCTTTTTCAGAATTAGAACTGTCACTTTTGCCCAATTGAACGCTTTGAGAATGCTTTTTTCTGATTCCAGATTGCCAATTGAAAACGACATAAGTCATTGGATTAAGGGTGTGTTTACAAGGAAAGTTCAAACCTGTCAAATCCAAATTTCAAAAACTTTAAACGTAAGCAAATACAAAGTCCTTTAACATAATAAAACCTGTAAGTGAAGGTACCCATAGGTCCAATCTACACAGGAAACATAAATGGTCACCCGATATAACCTAACTGGGGGAAACTTTCTTTCGCATGTAACCACAATTTTATTACGTTACGTATGCTGCCATCGCCCCGCCATCACATCGCATAGCATCGTATGTTTCCGATCACATGTGCATAATCCAAAGAAAAGCTTGTTTCGACACTTCAATCTGCTTCCTGTCCATCTATCAACTTCCACCATACCCACTTTCCGGTGAGAATAAAATCATTTCAACAGATTCGAACACATGTAGGAACACATTTTCCACTCTGTGCACTATATGATGATGGTAGGTGTCCTGTCCCCGATTCTCATATCCATATAAGAGTATATGCCACTTTTCATCGAAGATTACTATCATACCAGCTATTACCACGCATTTCCCATGTGTTCTCTTGAAGCTCTGTTGATGGGACTCGTAGGGTACGTCGTTGTCGACGATGACGACGAGACGATGACGACGATGACGACAACGACAACGACGACGGACGTCGACCAAAAATGGACCCACACTTTCCGATTCCATATATACAAACCCCTTGCGACTATGGCAAAGTGTAAGCGAAGTTCTCCGCAGTCCACATCCACACCAACCGCCCATATCAGCCCTTCAGGGATTCATTTGTAGAATTAATTAAACCCATATAGGCCGGATGGGGTTTTTACCATCACGAGTAGCTAGTGCCCGTCCGTCATGCTGCTCATGTTGTGTGTACTGTGCAGAGTGTTGTGCTTTTGTGTGTGGAGCGCGGCGGGTGACGTGGTGGATGGTGGCTCTGCTGGTGGAACTTGCCGAGTCTGGAATGGCTTGAAATTTTGCCCATGTGTCCGGTCTCCGTTCGTCCGCCCGGACCGTTCAATGTGGTAGGCTTTACTTAACTAAAGTCACTTGTGTACCATGTGATTATTTGTGGCTTAGCTCGATGAGAAGATTCCATTGGATTAAGGATGAAACTAATTGTTTGGTTCGATGGGCAGGTGTATTATATGGTATGTGGAGGGAAAGAGGAGGGGACATTAAAGGTCTTATGGATAATTTAAATGACATATTGTTTTATATTAGTCTACGAGTACATATATACAACTTGTATGTATGTTTATTGGAAGTTCTTTTTCCTCTATCAGAGAAAATAAGAAAGCGGAAGGCACAGCTAATACGACGGATAAGAAATAACGTTATCCAAGTAAATCTCAAAGCTTAAGCCATTTAAGGAATTTACAAAAAGATTTATAGGTTCGTACATAATGTACATACGTAAATTTCCTTATAAAAAGAATAAAAAGGATCCATGTGAATTTTGCTTCGTTGTAAAAGCAAAATTAACCTCTTTAACGGTTCGTAAGTTGTATTGTGAATGGAATGATTGTACATCAGCAGACCGAGTGACAAGCGACCATCACATGTTCCGTTAAAGGCACACCCAATAGTGACGGAGGAATAACTGAAAATACAGGCGTATTTTGTTTAAGTTAATCCTGTTTAGAGGTTGCCTTTGTATCAAAGGCATTTTTTTTAGGTTATGGACTTTTTCCAGTAAATAAGGCCCCTGTATTAAATTACCATTGACAAGTTTAGGGATTTTCAAAAATAAGCGTTAAAGGTGAAGAAATAACTCTAAAAATATATTTTTTCTATTCCGTATGCGTAACATTTTTTTGATTCACTAATTTGTTTTCGGGTTATTACTTGAGAATAGAAGAATTAATTGAAAAATTGCTAAAAATAGTTTTCCAGTATCAACTTGACAACTTAAAAATTTTAGTCACAGTGTAAGCGCAACTTAAAACTAAACCAAATTGTCAAAAAGAGGTACTAAGTTGTTTCCCACAAAATGTCTCTTATTTTGTATGCACCTAATGTCGTTTTCAATTGGAATGAGAAGTAGAAGCAGAATCCCAATTGAACACTTTTTGTGAATTCAAAAAAATTTGAAGTTTGGTGTGACTGTATTGGTAGTTTTGCAATATTGGCTTTTTGGAAAACTCCTGCAATAGAAAATTAACTGCATCACTTTCATCGTCATCACTTGATGAAGAAGATGAGGAAGACGACTCCAACAATGTTTCTAACGAATTAGGAACAATTGCTAAGATATTGTCAATATTATTATCCATTTTTTATAGTTTAGTTTTAATTTCAAGCAATCACTTCACAGTTCGCACAATTTGTTAATTCAAAAATATGAAATTTGTCAAGTGAGACATGTAAAACCTTTGAATGTGCGAGTGATTCTGTTTTTGCTTCTGACTTCAAATCCAGAAGAGAAATCTCTTCTTTTTTAGAATTAGAACTGTCACTTTTGCCCAATTGAACACTTTGAGAATGCTTTTTTCTGATTCCAGATTGCCAATTGAAAACGACATAAGTCAAAATATTATACTTGTCACATTTATTTGTATGGAAAATAAAATTGACTCAACTTGTCACATAATATTATATGGTTTTTATTCTTCCTTTTTTTGTGATAAAAATTACTGCCAATGAAGAATCTTGACAGCAAAATTGAACAAACCATGAACCACAAATTTTGCTATCGAAATTAAAATTCTGCACTTATTTTAAACGGATCTACTGTAGATGTCTTATAATAGAAACTTATGAACATTGACAGTTGATAGCGATCATATTGTCTCTCCAATTTAAGTTTATTTATTAATCTTCATTGAATGAAATAAAAAGCCGAGCTTGGTTAAACTCACTTTATTTTCGTGTGGTATGACAGAGACAGGTTGCTTTTGACAGTTCAGTGTGCACGTGAAGTTGGTATCAATTGGACTTTTGAACGAATACAAAATTTCAATGCCATCTTACAGAAAGAGATAAATAATTGAATAGAAAATAAACTTTTCCTTCTATAGTTTCAATGATGTAACAATCAGTGAACATTGTGGATTAAACTTAAATTTTTCATTCGAAATCAAATCTTTTCAAGAAACATTTTTGCATTTGCTTTATCGAAAGAGATTTCACAAAGAAGGCCTCTTAAATAATTTATTTCCAACTCATAAATCTATTTTCAAAAATGCATCCGAAGGTAATAAATTAATTCATTCCCATATCATCCAGTAATTTATTGCCTAGATGCAAAAACCTGTTGACAAAATCGTAATGCATTCATTTTCAAATTCACACGATACTCCAGACGATATTCCAGGATATAAATTTTATTCTGATCAAATATTAAAACGAAGAAATACCGCACTACAAATACGAGTAGAGTTTATACAAAAACATCCTCCTCCTATGACTGGTATCTGTTTGGAATGCGATACCTAACCATGAATATTCAAAAGGACATGAAAATTAATGGGAAATGGCTACTGTAAGCCTTTGCCTGTTGTACGAGTATTGGTATGGTTTAGTTAGGCCATAGTCAAAACTGAATTGACAACTTAAACAAGAAAATCTATCCGATCATACATAATGCATTCATAATTTGTATAAATGTCCTCTGGTTGGGTTTTACTTGGGAACACCTATATTTAGAAAAAAAAGGTTGTTCTTTTTTTTTCCTGGGGGACTGAACAATCATCAGATAAGGCTTCGAACCCTCCTTCCAAGGTAAATAAACTTTATCAATTAATTCAAGTGATAGTGTGAGGACTTAGCCGCTATATACCCTCAGAGGCCAGGCCGAATTGAAATTTGGGCCGAAAGCTGAATTTTTCCAGCTATTAGAGTCCCTCTCGAACTTCTAACGTATGTACGTGCTTCCAATGATAATTTTCAATACACGTGCGTACTTAAAACATTATTCGCTCGTAAAAGATAAATCGATAGTGAAAACGATGTATTCCCCATTTTTTCCCTTCGGAATCGGAAGCCCGAGCGATAAAATCCACTGAAGTCCGGAACAAATTACTCCTTCGAGCCAGGTCTCCTTCGTCGTCGTCGTTCGTCGCGCGTCGATGCCGGATGTCCTTGTACGTACGTGTATAGGTGTAGTGCACCATTTTCACAATTCATTTCATTTGAGATAAAAGTATGTGTACTGTTAGTATACGAGTGTAGGTACGTACACAAAAACCGGCAGAGATTAATGTTATCATTAGCAATTCATGAGGAAATTAACGATTGCGGAAGGAAACAACAAAAGTGATTAAGCGGGATGTGAATATTATTTGATTTTACCTCGGTTAGGTTCCTGTGTATACTCGTATATAACATCGAACTGCCAAAGGACTTTTGCATCACACAGACACAGGCAGGAATGTATCACATTCTACATTCCTCCAGGATATAATAAAAGTTAAGTTGTTTTAGTTACAGATCCTTTTGAGAGTTGTTACACATTGTTACAATAACAAATCAAAAAGCAAGGGCGTACGCAGGATTTTGATTAGGGGCGGGGAGTTAAAGTAAACTCATTCGAGAACAAATTGAAGAGAAATGAAATCTGAAAATTTACAAAGTTCTACTTTTTTAACTTCAAATATTTTGACATTACATATTTACTTTAGAAATGATATGTCAGTGAATTTGAGGTTTCGTATCTCAGGAACCACTTGTGCTTTTGCACTAAAATTTGGTCAGATACATTTGGATTTGAAATTTCTGACATAATTGATTTTAAAGTTAGAATGATGTCGAAAATTAACCGAGAACTTAAGAACTGGGCTGGGCACTTCTGTGTCATTTCATTCAATATGGAACAACTGCTCCCTGTGGTTCCCTCCTGAGTACGTCCTTGGTCTCGTAATAAAAACACTTATTTTTGTTCAAGGTATAAAAAAGGTCTAACATCATAAAAATGATTCGATAATATGTAGGACAAAGAATAGAAGAATGAATTTTATTAAGTTTGAAATCATGAGGTTCATAAAAATATATCGTCCTTAAAATTTCCATTTTTTTGTTTTGTTTTTTATTTAAGAACAATCTGAAATCAATAATATCGAAGGTATCCTTTTTTTCGAAGACAGAAGACAATAATGCCAAAATCGATATTCTTGTTTCAGCATACTTCCTGTTCCTATAGATAAATAAATTGCAACCATCTGGAGTAGTTTATAGCTCCCTTGTTTGGGCCATTATACAACGGTATGCGTTCCCTATCTGCCGATGTATTATTTTCGATAGTATATCTATGAATAATTTAGACGAATTTTTGAATATCAAAGCAAAGAAATCGTTCGTTTCCAAAAGGGGACATCTGTTGTTTTGGTCTTGTCTTGCATTCTGTCTTTAGAGAGAGAGAGAGCATTTACATTTATACCATTTTAACATTTTCTTTAGGAGAATATAACAAGCTCACATTAAAAACATACATACATACGTTTGAATGTATATGTACATGTTTTTGCTTGCTTTGTAAATCTAATTTCCAAAAGTTTTGGTGTGGATTAATTTTGATCACACTCAAATAAATGGAAATTCTTATTTAACATAAGAACAAGAAAAAAGAAGTTAAAGCGAAACGTTCTTCCTCTTGATGGCTTTGAAATTAAGAAAAGATATGAGACGAATAAGTTTACGCTGGAATTCTATCTTAAAAGAGGATGTTCAGTTCATGAATTGGAAACGGTTAAACTATGTTTTGAATAGAGGGTGTGCCAAAATTCACGCTAGATTTCATTTAAGTCCTTTGCCATATCCAAAAAATAGTTTCTTCTTTTAACGAGTAAGCAGCTTTAAATCAGTTGATTAGCCTTGGTTGATTGGTGATTAGGACAGTGACTGGTTCAGAAATGTATTGATAGCTGGTTAAAAATTCAGCTATAAACATTTAATGAGCCGATTAAAATAATTTAAGTCAATTGAAAATACATACATATATTCAAAGTCATTCAACAAAAACCATCAAAAGACGCTGAATGCGACCCCTATTGACAATTTTTCATTGGATGCTTTCAAAACTGACACATAAAACCTGAAATTTTATTCCAAGAATTTTTTTTTTATTTCTATTTTTCAACAAAACTGTCAACTAAATTTTTTATTTCTAACTTAATTTTTTATAAAATGCCCTCTAACAACGATTTCCGAACTTTCACAGTTGCTTGTAGCCATTTTTATGAAACTGCAACAATAGGCGTTTTTCTTTTGTAGTTCGGAACAGAGCCCGAACTGTCAAACAAAAAGTTGTGTTTCTTTTTAAGCTCTGAACGTTCAGAGCACAAAATTTGTGTTTCTTTTTTCGTTCTGAACATGTTCTGAGCTTGTTCAGAGCGCACTCTATCAGCTCAGAATAAAATAACTGAGCAGACTAAGTTGAATTTTGTTCAGAGGATGTTCTGAGCCCTTTTCTGAGTTAAAAAAGAATAACTCCTAATACTGTTAAATTGGCAGTAATTTATTCACTATATGCATATTCACAATAGGCGTTTTTCTTTTTTTAGTTCAGATCAGGAGTCTGAACTGTCAAACCACAAATTGTGTTTTTAAACGTGTTTTGAGCTTGTTCAGAGCACGCAAGGTGAGCTCAGAACAAAATAACTGAGCAGATTGAGTTAAACGCTGAACACAAGCATTTGACAAGTTAAATTAAAAAAAAAAACAAATCTCAAATAATAGTTAACATTGAATGTTTGCTTGATTGCAATTATTTTGTCCATTGTAGTTTTAGTTTTGAATCTTTATTTTTTGTTTTTGTAAAAGAAAATGATAAGGAAATAGAAAAAATTACAAATAGTGACAACTAAGTGGTCAGGAGTATTTTAAAAAGAATTCTGAGCACTCAGAACACGTTTTGTTCAGAGGATGTTGAGAACATGCTCGATATGCTCGGACTCTGTCCAGAACTCTTTTCTGAGTACAGTATAACACCTAACGAATGTTTAACAACAAGTTCAAATTACATCTCAGTTGACTATTCACAGTCACAGTCCGATGGATTAATTTAACTCCACGCGTTCTATAAATGATCCCTTTAACTCCGAGCGTCAATGAAATACAAGACCTGCCAAAAATAATACCACCATAATGTGACTTGAAAACGTATTTTTGACAAGTTTGACAGAGATTGAGATTTGTGTGTTTTAATTTTTTTTGGAAGTTAAGTCTGCTCCTGAAAAAGAATGTAGCTCTTTAACTGGTACTAACTTTAATTTTAATCACGTTAAATAGAGAAAAGTTTTAAATAAATACTAAAAATTAAGGTACGGTAGTTTCGTTTTAGCCTATCTTATTCGACAGAATTTTTTAAAATATTTCCTTCGAAAGAACAAATTAAAACCAATAAAAAAAATAATTAAGCTTTCCAGTTCAAAACTTCTTGTTTTTGACTGCTCAATGTCCATAACTTAAATGCACACTTCATTTACATTATTCAAACCAAGTACATAAAATAGGCCAAGAGGAATCCTTTCAATTATCCACATACCATTTATGTAAACAGATAGACACAATTTGAATAGTATTGGTTACATAGCTGCATATGTATGCACCCAAATAAATGCCTTTCCGTTTTTCATAATAATTTATTGCCTCATTAAAATCATAATTAAAATTCAATATTGTAAATCATAAATGATTATCCGGTGAATTGTTTCGTCCTCTAGAATGAATATATAACAAAATTAAATTAAAGAAAAAAATACCAACCTACTTCATATTTTTTCATTTGCGCACTGCAAAGATAATGATTTAATAGTTGAAATAATTTATCTGCACTCCAGGAGGTGGGAAAACGAATTCCCGTAATATGTACTTCAAAAGTAATAATATTCACACGAGCAGCGCATTAAAATTTTATTATAAAAAATGTACTCGTCTGGGTTGTATGTATTTGTCTTTGAATTATCCGAATATATCAGATGTCTGGATATCTGAAACACATCTGTATCCCAGGATTAAACAATGAATACGTCTCATCTAACTGAAAGGTTCTTGATATCCAGATGGTGATTCGGATCCGAATTGCTTGATTCAAAAAATGTACTTCGGATATCCGAAGGTAAAAATTATCTCTTCTTTTAATATACGGATCCAATACTTCCTTCTTTCATATAAAATAAGTATAAAAAGCAAATAGAATCACGAGACACCATCCAGCAGATGTATAGAGTCATGAGAATTAAAAAAGAAAAAGTAAAAAAAAATTATTACAAATAATTGTCCTTAATTGTTGTGCATGGACTGGCACGCAGACACGAGGACAGGACACAAAAAAGTGACTTTTGAAACGCTCATTTGCATGAACATTTACAGAAGCTGATTACACTCCAGAGACAGAGATGACAATGGAAAAGTTTTGTCTTTAAGCACGACGACACGACGACGACGACGCTATACGACCAATACAATGCTCCAGATAAACATAAATATAAAAATAAATTAATATAATAACATTAAATGAAGTCAACATTTTCCCAAGGAAGGATCAAAAAGGAAAGTGTATCTTATAGTGTGGTACGGTAGTTTATGAATTTTGTATGCAAAGAAGAAAAAAAAAAGATAAACAAAAGTTTAGCTTTTCTTGTTTTTGTTTATGTTTTCAATTTCGGAGAAGTAGTTTTCAAAACTTAGTGATTTGAGTGCCTTAATATTGATGGACACAAAGTGTCGTTCTTAATTAAGGACATGAGACTTAAGGACACGGGCTTGGAAATGGGATTCAAGTTCAAATCTAGGAGGACGATAGTGTCCAGTCAAGTTGTTTTGCACTTCCCTTTTTTTGGACCTTCCTTCAACTTCAAAATTAATAGCATAAGAAACTTCAAGCACAAATGGTTCTTGAGATAGTCCAGCAAAAGGAAAGCTGACTGACTGTCATTCTGACTTTCAATCTGACTTACGGACAAATTAACAAAATCACGAAAAAAAATTTTGAAATTTTACAAAGAGTTAGGTCTTAAGGTTAAAACAAATAAAGGAAGAAAAATTGAAGCTTACTGTTTTTGACTTGGGGGCGTGGCATTCTCTCAGTTTTCGTAATTGTTATCAATTAATGAAAAGATGATGATATTTGGTGGAGCGGTAGAAGGTCATATGTATACCAAAAAAAAAACTTCAGATTTGTCACACCAGGGGGCGTGAAATCCATCCATATTTCTATTAATGATTTTAATTTACATATATGGCAGTCTTTTGGTTATTGAAGAACGAAGGAGTTGAAACGGATAACATTAAAAACTTAAAAATTTTCTATCAAGGGGCGTGGCAATATTTAAATATTGACATTGTATGCAACTTACTTCTTTCTGTCATATTTGAATTATACGAAAATTCGATTCATGTTCAGGATCCAAATTAATAAAGAAAGTCCTTAAAAATTATTAACTTCAAGTAATAACAAAGTCAAAAGTCATTTCGTTTTCAAGACTTTTATTTTTTATTTTAATTTGAAGTAAACAAGACACAATTTTTCACTTAAGTACGAGTGTGTATACATATATGATTTCTTGGAAAAAAATATCAATTCTGAAATTGACTATCTCATCCATCATCAAAAAAAAAACGAACAACATTAAACGACGTAATTATGGATGATTAAAAATTGCAATTACCTTAAAAAACACTCAACGTCAAACTTTATTAAACATTAAAATAATAATAATTCATCTTCATCCTTCATACCACTCAGTAGGTAAGACCTTATAATTTTCAATTAACATAAAGTAAATCAGTCTTTTTTCGACACCACTCCGCACCCCCCCGCAACAATGATAAAGATGTTTTTTTTTTTTTTAATTTATATTTTTAATCCACCAGGTTAAAGGATTCTCTAGAAAATAAATTAATAGCACAGAAGTGGGTTTGTGAGTCCTTCTGAAAATTAATTTATTTAAAAAAAACAACACAATGGAAAACATTGTTCAAAAGCTTTTTGCAAGGTTTGATAAAAAAACGAAAGAAAAATGAGTTCGAGATGGTGGAAAATTAAAGTAGTTACGAGTATTGTTTAAATTATTAAAAAAAAAACTCCTTTTCACCACACACAACAACTTAATTGTACCTTTTTAATTATTTGAAATATTTAATATAAAAATATAATAAGATCCTTGAATGTTGTTAAAACAAAAAAAGATTCATGTTTCTGGTAATGTCCTTTGAAACTTAATCTCTAATTCAATAAGAAAAATTAGGTCAGCCAAAAATGATAAAACCTTTTTTTTTTAAGGCAATATGGAAATATCATCTCGTTATAAGAAAATTTACCCTTGGGACTTTGAAGTTTTAATCGTTATTACCTTAAAAAAAAATGTGTAATAATTTATTTTATAAGACAGATATTGAATCATCTTTCTTCTTTCTTTTCAAGGTTAATATTTGTTCACAATGCGCTAGCAGTATTTAAGTCCCTGAGGTTTCTTTAAGTATTTTAATGTTGTGAGATTTGAAAAAAGTTGAAGTTATATTTTTAAACTTTAAAGGCAGTAAAAGGTTAGTATTTTACAGGGCCCAGATTATACCATAAGGGTGATACCCGAAAAGAAAAAAGTTCATAGAAATCTCTAATTTATAATTTGGGACACCATTGCTTTAGATAATTTGAAGAAATAATTATAAAGATTTTGTGGTTAATCCGCCTCCTAATATCATCATCATCACCATCATCGACTCAACAACCGGTATACGGTTCTGGTCGACAAGTCTTCGATCGTCCTTGTCTACATCATCTCTCCATCTCTGTCAAGCTGTCTCTTACCATAAAATGTACTACAAAGAACTTTCCCACCTGGTTCCTCTTCGCTCATGCGATCTAGGTTACCAGCCCACTGGGCTTAGCGTCTCCGGAATTGTCCTTCGTCACATACGGGGCCTTAAATTTTCCATAAGATTTCCCTCTCGAACGAGCCTAAGAAGTCGGAGTGACTTTTACTAAGCACCCAGGTCTCGTATCCATTTGAGTATTGGCAGGATCATATTCCTGTACTGCACCAGTTTAGAGGTAATGGTACGTATTTGTTATAAAATCATTACTCTTCATTTCCCTCCTGATATGAACTAGAGAACTCTCAGCTGATTTTATTTGTTTTTGATGAAAATAAAACCCTCATAAAAAAACAGCGAGATATAAAACCATGGCCAATTACTACACCGTCATAATCATTTGCAACTAATTAAAACAACTTAACTTCCAATTATCACTTACTATGCTCCAGAGTTCCATAAACAGTTTCATATACCGGAAAGCTTGTTTCTGGTGCATAGCCCCAAACCATTCCCCATACATATACATATAACACCACGGACCATCCTGATGCAGAACATTTTTAAAACACTTAATGAGCCATTGACACGATTCCCCCTGAAACAACAAACATCTTTATGTTCACATTAAAGACGAAGGAAAGATGTCCGAATTGGGTTTGAACTTTGTAAGGATTCACCATGGAAAGGCAGGGAGCGCAACCTGCGAGTTCAGCTTCTGAAAGAAAATATTTAAAATCCATTTAATTTTCAAGTAAACAACAGCATGACGTATTTCTCTAAGCCAAACAGAATCGAAGAAGACCAAAACTTGGAGCTTCCAGAAGGAATTGGGGGGGGGGGAGATCAAAAGAAGATCCTGCGTCCATTGACCAGTTGTTGACGTTCTGACTACGAGATTGCAGTCCCTCCAAAGGTAAACAAATACATAAACAGATAGAGGTGGGTAAAGAGATCCAAGTGAGACATTACTCTGGCTTTTGGGTCATAAAAACGTCGTAAAATTTACTATCTGAAAACTCGAGATACTGGCAAATTTTATGTGCATTGTCGTCCCGGTTGCTGTCCTCGTTGGTCCACAATCCACATCTTCATCGTCATCATGCAGTTAAAGTTCCCTGCAAGTAGCTCCAAGGAATACCTATACAACACAGAGCCAAAACCCACACATAGGTATAGGTACACGTAAATATACAATAAATATGTCACCACATTATATGATTATATCCTGTTGTTGTGCACAAAGCAGGCAATCTTTTCCCACCCATGTTTGAACTCTATACACTTCGGCATTACAAGAGTGTTGATCCTGACGGAAGGATTTTGCTGCTCTGGCGCTGGAGCTGCTCTGGGGCTGCGCTGAGCTAAGCTGAGCTGAGCTGGGCCAGAGTTTGGTTGGTTCGAAATAAAGTGGATAAAGTGCAATTACCAAGAAATTGCTACAAAATGTGGAAAATTCATATAATGTACGTATTTATGTGTGTTTGTACTCGTATGTGGAGATGGGAAAGTTTAAGCTTGTAAAATTGCTTTTGGATGTTGATTTTGGTGCATAACAAACAAGATGTAAAGTGTTCCAAAAGACTTTGAGTTTTGAGAGTTTCCATATTCCATTGTGTTGCGGCTTGAAACACAAAGAAAATGAAAAAAAAAAAAATGAATATTCAAACAAGAAAATGTCACGAACATTTCCTCAATGATTCGGTTTTTTTTGTGTGTGTGTCGAAGTCGGTTTCAAAAAGTATGAGAACTATAAATTCATATGTCAATGTCATAAAATAATAAATTCGGAATTTTTATACATATTCCAAATATTCCGCAGTTCTTTTTAAATTTAATTTTGAATTTTAGAATAAGTTGTTTTCTTTTATCCGATTGTCCTGTCAATAAAAAAACATCCTTTAATCCATTTATCTATGTTGTTCTATGTTTTCTATATTTGTATCGTCTGTTTTATTAAGCAAATTGTCGTGGTAACAAACCACCTTTTTTAAATGGGTTTAAACTTTTTCAATGATTTGTTTATCTTTGGTGAATATAATACAAAATAATAAAAAACATAGAAAACATTGCACGCTAAATTGAAGTTTTTTCTTTTAGTTAAAGACCTATTAACAGTTGATTATTACTCAAATATGAATTTTGTCTCT
The DNA here is from genome assembly GCA_905146935.1 of Scaeva pyrastri. Lineage (NCBI taxonomy): Eukaryota > Metazoa > Arthropoda > Insecta > Diptera > Syrphidae > Scaeva > Scaeva pyrastri. The sequence goes on along the minus strand of LR989929.1, from coordinate 7,606,636 downwards.
AGAAATTAATTGATTTTCTTTGGGAATTTTTTGTAAAACTGAAAATTTTAACATAGAAAACATTGCACAACAAAAATAAACCATTTGAATATTTTAGCATATAAAAACTGAAAAGTAAAATACCATCAGGGTGATGCAAAGATAATTTTGTTTAAATAATTTCTAAATGATTAAAAAAAAATATAAAACATTTCTTGTACGGTTTTTTTTGATATTAACAGAAAACATAGAAAACATTGCACAGTATATTATTTTATAACATATAAAACCAATGTCCTAAAAACTATTCACATTCTATTATATGTATATTTACAATCAAAAACATATAAAATATTGCATTTTAAGTTTTAAAGTATTAAATTGTTGTTTTTAGGAAGATCAAATTCTATGTAATTCAAATCAGCCATTTTCTATCTTCTTTGTGTTCTTGGAACTACAGTTACGGGTAAAATAGTTTTATTGTTTCTGGAAATCAGTGTGAATCAATAAAATTTTCTTCAAACTTTGTTTTGAACGAGCTTATAATAAAGTAATTAGGAATTGTCTGCATCAAAGAAACTTTGTACAAAACAAAAGTTGCTAGTGTAAACGGGTGCCAAAGTCACATCAAATAGTAAACGAATAGCTATGTCTCCAAGTTTTTCACAAAACATGTCTGCATAAAAAAACATAATCATATAAACTTTCTTGCTTCCTTCAATATGCCAATGTCATGAATGCATGAACTAGGCTCAGTAAATAAGGTTACCACTTACTGAAAGTCTGTCAGAGATATTTAAAAAAAAATGTGTTCGTTGATTTCACTGCTTAATCACTCGTTTACACTTGGTTTATTACAAGATTTTTTGTAACCTCCCAAGACAATAAGTCGGTGTACAAATTGACTCATTTTGACGTTTCATAATTTTATTTCTCTTTCACTCACCACCTTAACAATACAATAATAGTTGAGGTGTCATAAGTGCAATGAGAGTTCATCAAGAAATTAACTTCGAAAAATTTCTGAAAGAGCATTGTCTTCAAAAACTTCTATTCTTTTATTCCATTCCCTCAATTTCCTTAAACACAGGAACACCTTCCGAGACCTTCCTCTGGCCTTCCTGATAATTTTATGACAAATGGCAACAATGACTGGAACAACCCTGATTTTATTTGGGCTACACATTTTGTAGGCCGAACACGCTCCAAGGTACCTTCATAGTTGCACATCGCACATGTTTCTATCCTATATATTAGGCCAGTAGGTAGGTTTCCAGTATCCATGGAAGCCCGCCGCCCTCATCATCACTTTATATGTGAAGTGAAAGTTCGAATTTTCAGCCCACATTCATGGAGAGAACGGAAGTCGAGTTCGAAGTTTTTGGCATCGTGTAATCATGGAACCAAAAAAAAAAACAAGGAAGGGAAAACTACAATACATTCCAATTCAGTGAGTATAGACCCGGAAAGGGATCAAAATCTAAAGGAAACGAATGTGACCGTGACATGCAACCCAATAACCTTATATACACCGATTCCCGCACCAAAGCTTGTGCTATAATTTTAAGGTGGGGGGACAGAGTTATATCTTGTATATAGTATGTATAAGAGAATGACTTGACTATATGGAAATTTAGTGTGAGTGAGCTGAGGTGATATTATGTATATTTTGTAGTCCTTAATTTGTACACTACTTTGGAGCCTTTAAGTTTTACATTATAAAGGTCTAATTTGAGTATTTTGAGAAGTGATGATTTTGTTGGGCTAAAGGAATTTATTTTAAATATAACTTTGGCTGACACGTGCTTGTGCATAATTAAGTATGTAATAAACTAGTGACTTTTATCCAAGGTAAAAAAAGATGTATGGAAACCTACAATTCAATATGACAATTATACAGTAAATGTCAAAAGTTTAAGAAAAAATGTTAAGAACCCCTTAACAAATAAAAAAACTATGACAGCTGTCAGTCGAGAAATCAACAATGACAGCTTATGACAGAGCATGATCTTCAAAAGTGAGTTGACTAATATAAATCGATTTCTCGATCAAATTATGACCATGAAATGTTATTAATTTTTGAAATACTGTTTAACAAAGAAATACTTTGTAATCTGATGTTGTACTACAATATAGCTGACACTTAAATTGACATCTGTCATATGATTTAGATAAATTGGTGTGTTTTTTCTTGAATGGATGACTCACAAGTGTCAGGGTTTTACTACTAAATGTCATCTTTAAAAGCTTCAATAAATTATATCGAATTCTATTCGAAGACTGTCTTTTGGTACAGACTGTATGTTTGTAATTTGTTTTATCCATTGAGGTATTTCATACACATTTACGACTTTATAGCTATACACGTTTTTATTATTTCACATAAAAAAAATCTCTAATGAAATAAAGAAACATCAACGAATCCATCATTTGGTTTGGCTTTTACTAGCGTATAATTACCGACGCATTTATGTTTCCAAAATTATCGTGAGTTATTGTAATTAGTTACATTTGTAACTGCTGCTGAAATCTGAAGCCAGTCTAAAGGGCATTTTGTTTAAGAGGATGTCAATTAGCTTAAAATATTTTCAATAAAAAAAAATGAGAACTTTATTATTATTCAAACACATTCTCATTAACCTTAGCTGCATTACCTAATTTCATACTTAAATAGACTTTTCTACATGGAAGTCTTAAAACTTTTTCTCTAAAATATCTATTTTTGAAAATATTTCAAAATGTTGACTAAATTGCAAGATACAATCACTGTTTCGAACTTCGAAGTTCTATTATCACACTTCATACTTCACACTTCGCAGTTTATACTTCGAACTTGACACTTGGCAATTTACACGTGTAATTTTTCGAAATGTAAGAGCAAGAATTTTGACTTTTGATATGTCAATGGAATTTTATGTAACTCGAAACTAAACTGTCAATGAATTACAGTCCCAAATATACGACGTATATCGTAATCGTCTATAACCTTAAAACTTGATTTTAAAATGTCAAAACTCCCCAAAAAATGTCGTAAACTATTTGTTTGTGTAAAATTTGGGATCAATGTGAAACACCTTCGGCATTATGACAGTCGTTGTGTATGTAATGAGGTCTTAATTTATGAACGCACACAAGATAAAATAATTGCTTCAACTTTGACACATTGCACGAAAACTCACAAACAAAATTCCACAGATCCCAAGATAAATCTCATAGATTAAAGATTACAATTAAATCACTGTTATAACTCCATTTTGACATTACTTTTTGGACTTTCTAGAATTTTGTTAGTAATTTTGAAAGACATTTGACGTTTGTTGGGCCTTATGTCATTTTTCAATGTGTTCAGTATCATTTCAGATGGTATTTGCTTGGTATTACTGCTAAGTGATCGAGACTTTTTCTAATTTGGTTTCTACATTGACATATTGATCATTGACCTCAGGGTGCGTTCACAATGACAGTGTAAATTCACAAGTTGGAAATCCACTATTTAAAAAGAAGTTTAGGGTCTTAAACTATAGTAGTTCCAGAAGTTGATTGGACGTCACGTGGATCAAAGATTGAAAAAACAATCTCATGACTTCAGATGGGATATTTCACTGTCATGTAATTGTATTTTCTATATTATTTGCAATAAAACAGAATCTATACTCTGCAAATATTTATTCAACCTCATTAAATCAATCAATTTAATCGTCGAAAAAAAAACGATAACGGAAACAATTTATTCTTCTGTTTAAATCTTCCGGGTGCTCCAGAAACCACCACTAATCCCATTTAACCAACCCAAACCATTCAATCGACGTAATAACTCACCTGGCAAAATCCAATCGATGCGTATAATAAGTCAATGAATTGGATTTTAAGATTGTTTCGTCAAATAATCAATCGACAAAAAAAAAAAACCCAGCGATTTCGAACATTTTCCAATATATTTAAACACTGGGTGGCTGTACTCGAACTCGGTGAAATATCTTAGAAAATCTCAAGAACAAAAAAAAAATCAAAAAAAAAAAAAAAACACATCTTGAAAACGCTTTGTTTACCTCATCATCAAACGATAAAAGTAAATATTTGTGAGGAATTCTTGTTTTTTGTTTTTTTGTTGTTTTATTTGTTTCGGCTGTTTTGTTCAAAAATATAATATTCTTTTGAGGCTGCACGCGGTGCGATGGGCAGGAAGGCGGCCAATACTTTTCAATACTCCCAGGTCCATGGTGTGCAAATAGTATGTAGTTCGTGATTAGCGTTCAAACAGGAAAGTTTCCCACAAAAATTGAGTTTTTTTTTTGTTTGGCTCTGGCCGTTTCCACTGCCACTGTTGCTAGTTCCGTAGTAGCCGCTTTATTGTGGGTGATTCTTCCTCCTGGTTCATATCGCTGGGGACGACACGCCGACGACGACGGACGACGTGAAAATCCAGCCATTCTCGCATTTGGTGTTTTCGGGTAGTGGTGCTGGTCTCCTGATGTTTTATTGACCCAGAGTTTCTTCTATCAAGTGAAATATAGTTCATTCGGCCTTCTGACGTTTGACGTTAGGTGTTGGGCATTGGGCGTGAGGCAGCGCGTGAAACTTATTGAGCCATATTACTTGACCATTCGAGCGTAGTTGTTACTCGTATTTTCACACAGTTTCAGCCACTTTTTTCGCAATTTGCGGTGAAAAGTTTTCGTTTTCATTTTGGCAATTGTTGTTCGTCATTTAAGCCAAAACTGATTTCGTTTCGTTTTGAATTCATTCAGTGGAACGAATTCGTGGCCGTGGCGGTTTTTTTTTCGTCGGTTTATATTTGCTTTTCAATTTTTAGGTATTTTTTTTGAGTGTGTGTAATTTTTTTGTTTATTTTTGTCGGTGGTTTTGTAACTTTAAAATTGAGTTGGGAGGGAGTTTTTTTTTTGGGAGTGAAAAAGTTTCAATTGTGCAGGGAATTTGACCTTTTATTAAAAAATAAAAATACAAATATATGAAGCCATTTCTCGTATGCAGAATGTTTTGAATTGTGATTTATTATTGTTCATCGTGTTTTTCAAAGGATATCTTCGCATGTGGTGGTAAGTTTTTTTTTACCGTTTTGAATACCTGAATCTGAACTAAAATCACTTTTAAGTCAGAACATACTATATTTATGAAACAACATAGTTGCAGGATAAATAATAATTAAGAGCTGCCTAGTGTAAACTCCTATTAAATGACAGCCAATTTGACAGATGTAGCTTTATCAATTTGGCCGCTATCAACTGTTAAAGTTCTAATTCTAAAGTCCCTATTGGTAGAGCTGTTAATCTGAACATTAAAGGCAATTATAGAACTTGATTTCCTTCTTATTTGATGTGGGATTCTAAAGTGAGTGAAATGACGTCATATCTGTCAAATAAAATACAAAGCAAATCCATAAATGGATAATTTTTCCGTACACATGAACACAATTCAAATACTTTGATTAGATACATAATACTTCAGATAATATCAGAATTATGGGCCTATAAAGTTTATTGACTTAGTCTAAATATATAAAATGTTATGTAAACGTTGACAGAGTTTCTGATAGATAGGTTTACATGTGTCCGTGTGTACAGGGATTGTAAACATAAACATAAAATTATAAGACAATAGAAATGTTTCTATCTGTTTGTTGGAATTGTTATCAAATTACCCATCATCAAAAAAGGTTAAATAGTAAATTTTTTGAGGTGGGTTGAAATTACGGTTTTATTGACCAAAAATAAGTCCTAAAAGTTTTATGGGGTAAGATATGACTCATCTTTTATTATTTTTGAAAACAATACTTTGAAAAATGTTGTATCTTATGGTGATTTGTTGCTAATAATAAAAGGGTGAAAAACTTTTCGACAAATCAGTCAGAATTTCCCTAAACATTTTTCAAATACTTTAAAATATTCTTGTAAAATGATATGAGTACAAACAGCAGGCTTCAGAAACCAAATCGAATACTGAAGAGTGTATTCGTATAACAATTCGACTTATATAAACAAATTTTGTCATGTAGTCTGTTAAATTTGCAACAGGCTTGACAATCCGATTCCAGTAATCGATGCTTTTGGCTTATTTAGGGTTTAACCACAAATAACTCTCATTAACGAGACGGCATCATCGGCACGGTACTAAAAATTCCAATCGAGCCTCCTTAAATGTCCTTCCAATTGGTCTCCAACCATCGTATCCACCCAATCTCTTGAATTCATCCTCTCATCCATCATTTCTTATGATAGGCTCAACTAGGAATCCTATATACGTTATGTTTCCAAATTCCAAATAGGCCATTATTGTGCTGCAATGTTCGCAAGTTCATCATTATTTCTGCTTATAAGTTTAGCAAGACAAACGATGACGACGACGACGATGGAATGACGGACGAACGGATGGATGGACCAGGACAGGACGATCCTATTACTTAATGGTTTTCCTGGTTCAACCACCGAAGATATTATAAGGATTGATGATGGGCATTAATCAAACATTATTACAATATTACCCAACGATAAATGTCGACTATTGTCGATTAGTGTGATGAGTTCCAAGAACTGAAATAGGAGTCCGAATTCTAAGTCGGATAATTTGCTTGATTAGAAATAAGAAGCAAATGCGGCAACATACTCGTAATATGAATATTTTATTATTTGCTTAAGTTTAATTTATTCCTTTTGGAAATAAGTTATTTTGTGGATTCTGGAATTTTAAGAACTTTGCAATTACATACATCTGTGGAATTTAATTTTCGTTTCATTAAAATATGCATTTTGTCTACTTGAGTAATTAAAGTTTAGAATAAAAAATTGGTATCTCAGGAACCACTTTTTCTATAAAGCTTAAATTAAATAAGACTCATGTTATCGACGAGCCTACCATAACAAAAAAATTTGAATTTTCTGACTTGGTTAATAGTCAGTAAAAAGTAAAATAAGGATCGGAAATCGCCTCAATTCGTTCCTATTAAAAGAATGTTGGCCCTTAAAACTTTTCTATACCATAATACTCTTCGATATCTCTGTTTTTTTTTTCTCTCTGATTTTATATGCATGTAGAAATTCTCACTTTATTAGATCCTCGAGGAGTATTCCTTGGAAATTGTGTACTTGAGCTTGTACCCTCTCACTTGCAGTACAAAAACGAGTACTTCATCAATCATGAGGGGGGGACTTGATGTCCTTCTTTATGGCAGATAAATCAAAATTTATTCACACTTTGACTTTCAGACATGGTTTTGAAATCTCTCAGCTTTGTGTGACAATTTTCGTTTTTTTTTGCTTTTCTGTCGTTACCCAGCTCGTTCAGTAGCTCACTTATCTTGAAACCCTTTTTATTTAAAAACATTTTTTTTTTTTTTGGTTTTTTGGTTTTATGTTAAAACATCCTTTTGCATTAAATTTCAGTTCCTTTTTTGTTTGGTTCGTGCGTCGCGTCGGTCGTTCTATTCCATTTGGGGACTTCCTTTTTGTATTTTATGCAAATTAAATCTTCTCCACATAAATAGATTTGCACCAGTGACTCTGGCTTGTCTCCACAGTCATAGCTACCACATGCTGCTATTTTGCCATTTACTGATGTCTATGTATGTGAATACATACATACGTATATGTGTGTGTAAGTTGTACCTACTTATGTTCGTGGAAAGCCATTTTATGGAATCCTCCAAGCTGTCATCATTGTTATCTCGGTAGAATGTTTTTTTCCGTTTTTTTTCTTCTTTTAACTTTTTCTGGCAGTCACGCGAGAAATACTTTTTTGCTCCTTTACCATTATATCGACCCCTCCGGCTTTCGGCCTTACTTGAGTTCTTGGGGAAAGGTTATGTGTGTGAATTTCACCTGAGGGTGAGAATGATAAACACAAACGACTTACACGTACTCGATCTCAAAGCAGATGAACAAAAAAAAAAAATCAGGACTTGAAATTTGCAAAAAATTAATTTAAACAAGGAGTTAGAAAAATAAGATGTAAAAGATTCGTGTTTTGTTTGGATTTTTTGGATTTAAGTGGAAAATTAAAGACTTAAATTTAAGAAAACCAAAAATGTAACATATTTTTTTAAACTTTTATACTAACTGGGTTTTGACAACCATTAAAAGAAACTATTTCTTGACAAGAATTATCGAATTAAAGAAAGGTACTTTGAAAATTTTAATTTCAATCTAAAAAAAATGTCCCGAAATTAGATTATTATAACTGGGCTGTCATAATGAAATTTAGCACAAATATCCCAATCTATCAATTCTGATGATATGTCTATATAATAGTGTATGTGTAAATTACTGTCAAAACTGTGTACGAATATTTATCACCTGATAGTTTCACTACTTTTCTAGCAGGGTGACACAAGTTGAAATTCGATGTCTTTTAAAGTTTTTAAATTTTGAAAACTTTATAAGTATTATTTTTTTGTATTTGGATTTTTTTTAAATAATATGCCAGTACAATGTACATAGGCCATTAGCTACCCTGGAATACTGGAAAATAAGTTATGAACTACGTTTGAACAGAAGGCATTTGGTTTACATCACAATATTCAACTGATCTTAATACGCTAGATTCAGACGTGCGTCGTTCCTAATGGCTTTTATTGCTTATACATATTTGTCACACCGGGTACCTCAGGGTAGTCACTTAGGGCCACTTCTTATAATGCTTAATGAATCCCTTTGTTTGCGCTTTACCACCATTGAAAAAAATGTTATCTAGGAACGAGAAGGTGCCCAAAAACAACTTAGTATTCGAATTGATTTTATGCGTGATATTTCAAAGTGACACCTGTCAAATATTTTTTCCTTAATAAGTTAGTGAGATATTTGACTGTCAATGTTAAGTGTATATCAGTTTAAAAGTGTTTCTGAGAATGACATAATTCTATGTTTGACCTTTAAAAAAATATTCTAGCAACAAATAAGAATTGCTGAAGTTCACCTTAAACGTTTTCAGCTAACTATAAAGCTTGTGCAGTCCCTCAGTGGTGGCGGCAGCGGTGAGCTTGTTTCTTCGACACTAACTATGGAAATTTATCAGCAATTTCATGAATTTCTATTGAAAAGTAAATATTAAGGTTTACGTTTGGTTGTATTATATAAACTTTCCTCCAATCGTTGCGTCATCGTCATTGTCGTTGGGTTTGTCGGTGTGTCTTTCGGTCCGTTGCAAGGTCGGTCGCTCGGTTCTTTGCTGGAGCATGTGTCCCCGAAGCAATTTCCATACTTTACTTACCCTGAAATCGGAGTGTGATGAAACTCAACGATGACAGTGCCACTGACAGAGCCAGTTCCACTGCTGCAATGATGGTGGATGGCGATGTGATGACACCATGGATAGTATTCCGGCTGCTGCAGGATATACAACCCCACTATCACTCCGTTCGCTCAGCTCCAGATTCATATCATCAAGTGAAAGTGCAACAATTTGTGATTTTATGTGAGAGCTGAGTTGAGCGCACCAAGGCACATGGGACCAGGAACGGGATGGGTTAGAGCCAGGTGTGTAGCACGGAAAGTCGCAGTCTACAAATACTGCGAATACAAAGTCTCAGAAAGGTGTAATAACGGTATATAGAGGCACTGAAAGGAATACAAATTTCGATTTAATAGCATTTCCGGCGCGTCATTCGTCTCGTCGCTCGTTCTGTCGTTCAGTCCCGTGCGTCGTTCAATCGATTCGGTGCAAATATAGAAACTCCCTCCAACTTTCAACCTGATCTGTATAATTTGTGTATTGACACAGACAGCATGTTGAAAGATAGATAACATTTTTGAGATTAAATCCCATCACCATCAGGGTCCATCCGATCCGAGAGTGAGGTTGAGTTGAGGTGTATCTGTGTGTTTTTGTGCTGGTTGTTGTCTACCAATCCTCCATTATCCCCCGTCCTCCAACAAATTTGAACCAATACAGACAAATTTCAAAATAAATTAATACTATTCCAAAGCTTTATTTGATTCGATTCATTTTCCAATTGAAATGATTTCGGGGCAAACACATTTGGCTTTGAATTTATATTACAACTAATGTTTTTTCGAGGGAAAATGGTTTTTTATTTTTTTGAAATACACACAGATACATAAATACAGATGCGAAAGATATACTTTACTTATACAACAACAACAACAAGAACATCATTGAATTGAATTTAATGAGACGAAACCGATAAAATGTATCTAATCTTAATGTACGAGTAAAGGCATGTGTGTATGTTCATAGATACACTGACACTCACACACACATACATAAATGTATTGATGAAAAAGAGGGTTGGGGGGGGGGGTTATTTCATGTTTTATTTACGTATACGATTTCGTTGATGATGGTTTTTCTTATATTTTTGTTTGTCAAATTACTGTTTCAATGAACAGATTTATTTGCTTGGTTTTTCGGTTTAATTTAGGTGATGAACCTGTGGGATGTAGAATTGATTAAAAAAAAAACAAAAACAACAATATTTACCTTGCTTAAGTGAAATTGTCAATCGATACTCAATTTATATTGGGATGAATACGAATTTGGAGTTTAAATATATTTAATACATGAATTGATTGCAACTTATCAGGACACGTTGTTTTTTTTTTTTTGGGTTTGGTTAGAGGTGATTGAGACAAGTGAAAAAGGGAGAGTAATTTTTGTTAAATAGGATAGTAATAGAAAAACAATGGTAAGTACAATTAAGACATTTGGCGGAATAAGTATTCAAGATGTTTACGAAAGATACTAAAATTTAAGAATATCTGTCTTCTGTTAAGGGCCGTAAAATCGTATAAAGTTATTAAATCATTTCGTACAGTGTTTTATTGGTAATCTTTAGTTAGCACAGTAATACAAGTTCTTTAAAACCGCTTTGTTCCTTTTTTAACTTGCAAAGTTGGGGTGTTGAAATTTTTTGTAATGCATTTCTCAGGTTAACTTAAAAAATGCAAGAAAATGTAGATCGAGTTGAAATTTTTATGGAAATGCACATCGAGTTGACAAATTCTGCAGCCTACAACCTTAAGTTCCTCAAACCAGCAATTCATACGTAGTTCAATTGCAGTTGAATATACATATTGGACAGAACACAAACTATGGAAATAAGTTGCCAGCAACTCTAAGGGAAAGTTGCATTATATATCGTGGTTCAATGTTTTCGTCAAATTTTTAGAAAGTCCATTTACTTAGGGAGCAAAAATTATATTTAATAAAAAAAATGGTAGACAAAAATCAAATTAAAATTACAGAAAAACATTTTTAAAAAATCCCGGGGAGTTTCTCTAAAGTTGCCTATAGAGGGCGATGATTAGCAACTTACTTTGTTCAACTCCATAGTTCAATTATTTTGCACAGTTAACTGATGTCTTAGATATTTTCATTACAATAAATTTTTGTTTTGTAATTTGGGGAACGTTTACACTTTGAAGTTCGGCCGAAGTGTAAACAAGTATCAACAAACACACCCTTAAGTCTGACAAGATTTATTATAAGTTTGTACTTAACTGCCTCCTACATTTCACAATCCGAAACTCTATCTTCAATAAAATATACTTTTACTGATTACTGACTTATTTTTGTTCACTTATCCGTTGTTATTATTTTTCATGTTAAATTTTGAGATGCTGAGTATGCACTTACCAAAAAAACACTGTTACTGTCATACTAATTTAAATATCGAAAAAAAAAACTTATCGGTGTATCAATCTAGTCAAGATGCTGTAAAATAATTAGCTTATGCTTATATGAATACAAGACTGGCTCATGCTGGATGCTGCAACCAAGGGTTAAAGTTGATTTTTAGATAATTTTCCTAATCTTTTATTTTCAAAATATTAGGTGTAATTAAAAATTCTAAAGTTCAATCACATAAAAAGAGATACAAATTACTGGTTCATCATATTTCCTGGTTTTGAAGTATTAATCATTATTTGTTGGTGTGTTAATTTTATCAAACACTTATCCAGACAAACAAACAGTTTGATTCCTAGAAACCCACAAAACATGAGAACAAACCTAATCTAACCCTTTTTATCATAATAATTGCTTCCTTTCCTCAAATAGTATTCCTGTCAATGACACATCTTCCATCATATTGTTCAGTTCCTTAATTACTTAAGTTAGGTTAGGTATAGCAATTAGAAGATTATCCTTAAAATGTACTCGTACTCGTATAACATGACAAGAAAAGACACCTTCTCCAAATCCAAACAATGAAGACCAAAAAACCATTTAATTCAATTTAAGCATGTCTCTCACATTCCTTTGATGATGGTTTATAAGAAAATGACAAACACATACATACACAAAATACAAAACACAAAACACAACACACACACACACAAAAAGTCCTTACTACTTAATTAACTAAAAATCAAGATAGAATCTAAAGAGTCAGCTTTAGTGTCGACATTAATTGCCACTTCAAAACCTTTTTTGTGTATTAAATTGTATGTTTTTTGTTTTTGTGTATGAGGAGGCAGTTAAAAATAATAAAAACAAAAAAACATGACTTTTGTGTTTTCTCACTCCTTTTTGACATTTAATTTGAATTTCCTATTTTTTTGTTTTGTTTTAGTTTTTCCTCTTTATACAGGAAAATCTGTTTATGTCCTGGAAAAATAAATTTTATCTGACAAGTGCCAGAAAAAACAACACAAAAAAAAATAAACAACAACATAACCTACAAAATGTTCTAACTTTGAATGTTTATTTATGTACATCCAAAAGTTTAAGATTTCAAAGAGGTGCCATTACAAATATTATTTCAAATAAATTCATTCAATTATACCAGCCCAGTTCCAGACCCCGGCCCAGGCCCAAATCCAGATTCAGATCCTTTGTTCTGTGTCCTGCAAAGCCAAACCAAAAAAAAAAAGGCTTCGTGATTTTGAGCTCACACAAACAAATCAAAGCTTATCAAGGCAGCAATTTATAAATATAAAAAGGAAAAAAGGGGAAAAAAAATAAATTACCCTTTGGTCCTTTGAGCCGAATCAGCAGCAAAAGGGAAAAGCAACAGCAACAGTAAAAGCAAAAGCAAAAGCAACAGAAGATTGAAGATAATTTTTCATGTAGAATTTTACGGTTGAAATGAAGTCATGCATAGATGGCAGTGCCGTCGTCGTCGTTGTTGGCGTCGGCTTTGTCGACGTCGTCGGTCGGTTGTTGGTGACGTTGAGTTACTATAGTGTAAGGCGCCTACAACACTGCATAATAATTTGCTTATTTGTATACAGTTTTTGTATACGTCAATAATGACTTGGGGGTTATTTATTTATGCTAATTTGTAAGGAACATAAACAATGAACACAGACAAGGCGGGTAATTACAACGACTGACGACGACGACGCACGTTGCGCCGAAACAGTGGATCCAATTGTAGTTTTTGGTGGTAAAATATGAAACTGGAACTCAAATGAAAATCTTTAGATCTTTCTGCTTTATGTGCAGCCTACGGTTTGACCATCAAAGCCATCTTCGATTTTCCATGATTTTATCTCCGCTGCTAAAACGCGTTCCGCGGTTTCTTGGGTTAACTGAATGGGAATTAGGTGAATTTACAACTCACCTTCTTCTTGTTGACGGTCTGGCCTTGTGAAAGGATTTCATGATACACAATGTCCTTGTAATCCATTAGTATACAGTATACTTAAATGAAATTTGACAAGCTTCAAAAATATGGCTGCTATCAACTGTCAATTTTTTCAAGTCATAAGAAAAACCCTATATAAATTCCCTTTAGGGTTAGTTTTGAAGGTTATGGATGTAAAATAATTTTAATACACTACTCAATTTTTTTTTGGACAAAAAGTCCCACTGTAACTTGACATCGGACTATGAAAAAACCACCCAGCAACTACAGAGTACAGACTACTTAAACATATTAGCCAAACCCCCTTGGCACCTGTTGTTAGTGCCCCAGCCGGATACTATGTAACGGAAGTCATTGGCTTTTTATTGAAAAAAATATCCCTCCCGAGAATTAGAAGTGGAAGTGCAGAATGGGAAGGAGGATAAGAAAAAGGGGGGGGGGGTGTCTGAATACTGGGATAATTTTTTTTCTCTCCCACTTTCTTTATTCTATGATTAATTGTTTCTATTTTAGTTTGGTAAAGTTGAATTTATAAACAAACAAAGCCAAACGTCATTTGGCTGAGTTCGCATGTAAGGATTTAATTTTTCTTATTTTTACATTGTAATAATTTTGTGTTTTGTTTTTCACTCTTTTTTTATTATATAAAATTGATATTCACTTGAAATGTATAAAGGCTTATGATTCACAACTGCAAAAATCCACATCAACCTCATTATTTTTGATATGTATGTATTTGTTGTTTAAACTTTGGGGGAAGGGCGGGCAGTGGGGGAGGGCGTGTGTGTATTGTAGTGTAAACAATTTTATAAATAAAATTGCGTACTTTGGGGTGAGAAATAAATTAACAAAGACTTTTACCGTTAGATAGCGATGTTTTTCTTTTTTTTTTTTTTGTTTGTGGTATGTTGAACCTGGGCCCCGTTGAAAGCGGCTCCACAGCCAGCGGCCGGCCGGAGTGTGATGAAGTGCAGAGCTAACAAATTAAATGGCTTAAACTGTTTTTTTTTTTTTAATTTTATAACAAAAATGTTTGCAAATACCAATACATCTACGTATGTATTTGAACATATCTAATATAATTTTTAATTTGCTTTTAAATGATGGGTTTGACCAGGGGTAGCCGTTTTAGAGGGGGGAAAAGGGGCTTTTTTAATTGCCATACAATGAGACGGACGTGTTGAAAAAGTGAGTAGGTAAGCAAATTTGTGGATATAGTGAACGCACCCGGGTGTTTATGGCTTATTTGTTTTTTGTTTTTTTTGCTAATGTACAAAAAGTACATAATTTTACTGACGTGAAATTTGGAATTTTTTGATTTGATTTTTAATTTATAAATAAGACAGCTAAACAAAAAATGTTGTGTGTTTTTTCTGATTTAAAATTACGTACGGAAAAACCTATTAAGTAGTGGAGGAAAAAATAGCTCAATAATATATTAAAGGCAGAAATTTAAATTTATTTTTACTCTGGAATATTTAGAACATTTATTTGTATTCCTTCTTCCTTAAAAAAAATTGTTGGTAATGGATAATTTTAACAAAATCAAGATGAAATGCTGACTTAATACTTAAACAAAATTGCCCTAAAATAAAATCATCATTTTTTCAAACTTTTTTTTGCCCCAAGTGAAGACAAGTTTTTCGGGGTATTTTCAATTGTATAACAAATCCAATTGATCCTAATGGAAAAACGATTTAATGACACTTGACAGTACTACACACTTAACATAACGTTACTTTTCTTTTTTTTTTTAAGTTTGAAGGAGCTTTTATTTTTTATTCGCGAGAAACTCTGTACATTAATTAATGGTTGCAATGTAACAACATAATGTGTATAATCTCTTAAACAATAAACAATGATAAATCATATTTTCGACAAACTACGTTGTCTAGAGTTTAATGGGCTTTAATATCATTTTCTTTCTTTTTGTTTGTATGTGTAAATCATCATTTTTGAATGATAATCCAAAAAATTCATATTTGGAAAACCATATTTACTCCAAATATTGTCGAGTTCATTCCCGCATGACTCTGCAGTCCTGTTATGTAGGAAGTTATGTACCTATATAAAATTCATACTCCTTCTGTCAGCATTTCAAATAATCCTGATTAATTTCATATCCTGTGGAGTATCACGCAATTTAAAATGGTTGAAGAAAAAAAAAAATTGAGAAAGGAATTTTGTCTCCCACACAGCATATTGTGAAAATAAACAATCGAAAGGACTCAGGACAGAGCATATAAATGCAAGATACAGTTGGCCTGGGATCACAATAAATCCTCGATAAATCGTTCTCTCTCTCTCGATATCCCAGCCAACATTACCACTGCCATTGAAAAACGAAACCAATCTATGTATATGTGAAGAAAAACAAACAAATGCCATACGGTATACGCATTCTGAGAAGGACTTCAATGTGTTGTTTGATTGTAGTCGTTGGTTGGTTGGTGCAGTTTAAGAACGGTTAAGATACTCAACTTGGTTTGGCTTGTTGGTTTGGTTTTTCGATGCGCTTGTCATGGTTGAAACCATAGGTGCTGTCAGAGAGACAGGACTTTAGATTCCCTTTTGAATTTCTATGTCTGACATTTTTGGGCAGCCCTTTAAGGAAGACAATTTTGAATTTTGGATATTTTCTGAAATACCAAGTCCTGAAAGTGGTCAACAAATCTGCTTGACAATTATCCCGTCGATGATGGTAGTTTTGCATTGTTAAAGTTGATGGTTGATCTAAATATATGATATTTCCAGGAATACCTATCGGATTTCAAAATGACGAAAACGGGAATAATAGATTTTTGAAATCTTAGAAACTAGGTAAATTCTTTCAGAAAATTTAATTTAATTAAAAGATTGCTGTTATTACGAACAAAATTCTGAAGTCTTGTATGAATTTCTAGTCCTTAAAGAATAGGTTTCTGGAAATGCAAATATGTCTCGTAAAACAGAAACTTAAAAATTTTTGTATAGGAACAAAAAAATAACATCCAGTTATTTTTCAAAGTGAGACTTGTAAACATTTAATTGAATTTTGAATCATTTTATAATTTTAGCCTTTGACTATGAAATATACTATAAAATTGAACATAAACAAACCACACAAATAAATTCTAGCGGTCTATTCAGAAGCCAGACAAATAAATCAACAAAACTATAAATTCATTGAAATATTATTTTTTTATATCGATTTTAATTCCAGTAAATTGAAGTAGGATGGTATTGGATCAGATAAAAAAGGAATATGTTTTTTTTTCCTAAAGACAAATATGGTTTTGTCTGTTAAAATCTAACTTATACAGTTAGAAAAATATAATTATATTAAAATATTCTTCTTTCAACAATAAAAACATATTGTTTCTCGTGGAATGCTCCATATTTATTAACTCCATTCTATCAGTTGTCGAATTGTTGTTATTCTTTTTATATGGTTCCAAAATATTTTTTGCAAAAATGGCGGACTATTAAACTTTAAGGAAATTTTGGTACATTTATTATATCTTTTTATATTTGGCATTCATACTACCTCAAAACCTTATTTTACTGAGTTTTAATAATTGCAATAAATAAAAAATCAAGTATACGCCAGAGTGTCTCTTTTGATTGTGTGTCAGCGTAACATTACCAAAAAATCTAAACATAGTACTTTGGTTCAATTTTATAAATAAAGAATAGAAGTGAAATGTATTTAATATTTCAGTGTTTACTGAGACGATTTGAATTAAATTTTAATAAAAAGTAATAACTGATTAAAAACGGGGTCAAAGTTTACATGTTTTTTAACTTTTTTAAATATTTAAGTATTGTTTATTTATCTATGTTTTTGTAACATTTGTGAATTTAACACAATTTTTCAAAGTCTCTGTTAATAGCTCCCCCCCCCGTAGTATATCCCCTTCATTACTCACCCCTACCATCTCCAAATACATTTTGTATACAAAATGTTTTTTATCACTTAACTTTTTCAATTCATTACAACAAAATAGCCTCAAGAACTCACCAACCAGAATACTTATACATACAAACAAAGTAAAAGTTGTTCTTATTTCAATACTAACTAACTGTACCCATTCCATTCGAAAGATTGAATATAAATCGTCTTGTAATGTTTTGGTGACTGTTGGCATCGTCTTTACATGAATGGGTGGAAAGTGAATGTCCCCTCCCCCTCTTAGAACTCGAGCAAAATAAGCTCCCCATTTCTAGACGTACAGATTGGTACTTACTGTTTCTTGGTATTAGTTTTATGTTTATTTGGATACTGATTTCTATTTATGATTATCTAAGATTATACCGTAATACAAAGGAATGACGGAGGGATGTTCAGTTCGGGTACTTATACAAAATTTTGTAGTGATAATAATAAAAAAAATACTTTCACTACTATATACATCCAATTTAATGGGCTAAACAGAATTAACATTTTTTAGAAGGTACAAAATACAAAGGTGGGTAAATTTGGGGTGAATAAAACTTTGTAAGCAAGTTCTTAACGGCAAACATTCTGCGCTAAAAAAAAAAAACGATTTTTAACTCAAAACAAAAGAAAAAGGGAACTATAAAACACTTTTAAAAATTATTTTGAATATCCTGGTTAAAGAATTAAGGTTCTAAGGGATGACTATAAGTTAATGTAATTTTTTTAATGAGGAAGAAAAAAGGTTCTTTTTACACTTTTTTAAGTTATTGTTATCGGTTCCTAATTGTCGAATTCGAAATTTTACCACATCTGAATGCTTGAAGTCCTCTTTTAGTCTTAATATGTCTTTTTTAGAATGATACCTTTTTTAAGTAACAAAAATATAAGAAAACCAAAAACAGAACTTTGATGGAAGTACAAAAGGTCCTTTACACACTTTTATAAAAAAGTTGCCTAAAGGAAAAAATGGAAGGAAAAAAGAGTTGATTTTTTCAAAATTCTACACCAAAACTCACCTCACATCCTCCGTCAATTTCAGAGCACCCTATAGTTTCTCTCAAACTAATCCCACAATATACAATGGTGATGGGAAATTTCACTTTATCAAAAAGTGCAAACTCCACAAAAAAACCCGAAAATATCCTTTTATATTTATTTATCAAATTCTTTCTGATTTTGGAAACAAAAGAAAAAACGAACAAATTTTATTAAGAAAAGCTTATCCCTCAAATTGATGAACATTTACCTCGTCGTTCTTCGTCGTCCTTTTACGTCGTATAGACGGGAAAATTTATTGAGAATTCATGTGAAATTCATTGATGATATGTTTCACCAAAGGATCAAGATATTCCCGTATAAGTAACTTGCACACGTAACTAATTGATAGCCATATCTATTATCATTAATCGAGATAAGAAAGTCATGTGAGGTTTTCGACTTTCGTCCTTTTTTCGTCTCTATACAAATACACTTTCACATTTTAGTAAGGTGAGGTCTTATTTGTAGGTAGGTGCAGATATACAAAGAAACGTTGATTTTATTATCATTTTTATATCTTGTTTTTCGATTGATTGACGTGCACGTGAGTGCTTCTGTCTGCGGCAACATTTTTATTTGATAAATCAGCCACATGTTTATTTTATTTTTTTTTTATTTTTCTAAAAACGTGTGATTTTATACATTCAGGCTTTTTCAATTTGCTAGGAAAATAACAAACAAAATACCAATACCTTTACAAGAAACAAAACCATACAAATACAAATACATACACTCGACTTGTACAAAGTAAGATTTTTGTTTTTTTTTTTTTATGTTAATCGCAGACAGACTCATAGGCAAGGCAAAAAAGGAATTTTAAGGACACACGTTTGTTTTTTTACGACTTTTGTGTGTGGCTTTGAATTATGTTTATTTGTTGCGTGCGATACGCATCAAGGCATCAAACTTTCGACTATAACATTCAAGACGCCCGAATACGTGTAAATTAATATCAGGGGCGAGGAATCAGCTTTTTATGTTCCTTGAAATGTCCTTGTTTTTTTTTTTATTGTATATTTGAATACGTTTTATTTACAAATTTACATACACAAAAAAAACCTGGTGTCAATGAACTGAATAGGAAAGTTGTCTCATAAAAAGTTTTTTTTTTGTGAAAATTCCACACTCATCAAAGGGGTCAATATTCTTACAATAAATATTTTTGAATGTCCTAAGGAAAAGATTTCATTAGATATAAAGTTTTCAAAATAAAAAAAAAGGATATAAAATTCCAGAACTAGGAATTTATGGCTGTGACGCTAGTGACATTGGACACATTTTGGTTTAGTGGGCTAAAATCGAAATGGAGATTTTAATCAAATCAAATTCTTAGACATTAAAATATTTTATACGATTATGTGGTTCCTTTTCAGTTCCTTGACAGACTGCCTGATGAACATATCGAAAAGTGTGTTTGTGTTGTCCTCTCTCACAGTTGATCTTCGGGGGCAATTTTGGGGCAAATTCGGAGCAACGCTAATATCTACGAATGAGATAATTATTTTAACACTTTTTACACGTAATATGGTAGCTTAAAATAAACCAGAAATATTGATGGAAGCTTGTGTTTCATAGTTGAAAGTTGATCCTATTTAAATATGAACTTGAAACCTTCCCCTTCACAAAACACCACCTTTCCTTGTTATTTAAACTTTTTCTTCCTGTTTTGAAATTTAAATCTTTAAATTCAAAACACAAAATTGATGTCAGGAAACAATGATAAATTACTTTTATTTGATTTTGAATTATTATTCTTATTTCAAAACTCTAATTGGCATTCATTCGATCAAAAACAAAAAAAAAAATGTCTCCAAAGAATTCACAAAATATAATGCAAATTCATAAAACAAGTTTTCCAATCAAAAAAATTCCGCCCCCCCCCCCAAAAAAAAAAAAGAAAATATCTACCTTCCGTGTCTTTTTTATCGATTTACATAAACCAAATCTTAATTAACATTTTTTTTTTCTTCATTCCAACCAAAACAATCGAATACCTCCAACTTTTCATAAAGATAAAAACAACCAAAAACACACAAAAATAAAAAAGAAGAAGAAAAAAGAATGAATAATAATACATAATTATTATTCTGTGAATATGTTTTTTAAAATCTTTTTTTGTTTTCTTTTTTTTTACATTTTCTTTTTGGTGGTTTTTATTCGTGGTTGGTTTTTGCTAAGATAATAATAAAAAGATAGATTTCAAAAGGATACTACTAGTATTTATATCCTTTTGAAAGGAGGTGTAATCAAAATTCCTTACTTGCGTCGAATTATGTTTCAAAGGAAACAAAGGATCAAAAAAGAAAACCTTATATTTTGTCTTTTTGCATGGGAAAATTTTAAGGAATTTTCATTTTTGTTTTTTTCTCTCTCAGAAATTAGTCCAAAAAGGAGTGGTGATAAATGATGCTTTTAATGGAATAAATTGTAGCATAATATTCCTTATTCACAAATATACATACATATCTACATTTTTGAACGTATGGGTCTGTAGAAAATTATTATAGAGACATTATAACGTAGTGTATACCCCACCTGAAGGATATTATTTATTCGTATTCATAATTCATGGGAAATAATATTTCTCTTTCGGTTGAAATAAAAGCAGTCATATGTATGTATGTGAACGAGAATTTATATATTTGAGCCAGACCAATAGTTTAACCTTGAAATTATTCCAAGTGAATTAAGGATTTCGTTTTTGTGTTTTGTCGGTGGTTGTTGTTTATTGCGATGATTTGTAGAAGTCATAATAAATATTATTTTTTTAAATTTTAATGAAAATGTATTTATTAAGAAAAATTGGTGTATTTTTATTTGAATCCATAAAAAAAGAGAAAAATATGTTAACTTGTAAAATAGGTTCAACTCTCAACCTCTTTGTGAAATATGTCTTCATGATTGAAGAAAACTTAATGTCCCAGTTTTATATCATCTCTTTAAGGAAAAAAATACATATTAAACTATTAACATTTTCAATAAGTACATATATATGTTCATAGTATACAGAAAACGATACATTATTGAAAATTAAGACAAAAAGAAGTGGCCCTAAATGACTGCCCTCAGGGACTCCTATTTAACAATGTAAGCCATTGCGAGGGTTCAACCTGTTTAAAATATTATTTTTTAAATAATGTGAGGTTAAATCCAAGTATTGAATATTTTCATTTATCCCAATGGATTTGGCTTAAACTGTTTGGTCACATTCTCGCCATTAGTCGTAGGGCAGTGGTGCCCAAAACAATGGCTTACCTGAAATGAGAAAACTTTGCGTTGTTTTTATTTACTTCATGAATTCATGTATTTTATGATCTCAATTTTTAAAAAAGATGTATTACATTTAATTGCGGCAGTGAAATTTTTTGTTTTTTTTTTTGTTTCAGGAACATGAAAATAAATTGTGGTTAAATTTTGGTTGATTTTGATTAAAACACAAATTATTAAGGAAAGCATTGTCATTTATTTTTATTATTATAGTATTGGTATGGTTCAATTATGTATGGGAAAAAATATCGGCCAAATGGCCTCCGCGACCTCGTCGGCAAACCTCCATCCGATGCACCAAATTTTCGATGACGCTGAGGCATAATTGAGGTTCTATGTCGTTAATGTGCCGAATAATCTCATCTTTTAGCTCTTAAATTATTGCTGGCTTTTAGACGTACACCTTTTCTTTCAAATGACCCCAAAGAAAGAAGTCCAATGGGTGTCAAATTACATGATCATGGCGGCCAATTGACATCGCCACCACGTATGATAACACGGCCATTGAATTTGTCCCGTAAAATAGCCATTTTTTCGTTAGCTGTGTGACAAGTGGTACCGTCCTGTTGAATCCACATGTTGTCCACATCCATATTTTCCAATTCGGGATGTAAAAATTTCGTTAGCGAACACCATTCTCACTCATACAGTCACTCTTTGTGGGTGCATTGGTTTTCGACAATCACTTTTGAATTATCATTCACCCAAATGTGGCAACTCTGCTTATTGACGAATCCACTGAGGTGAAAATGTGCCTCATATCTGAAGATGATATGAATTTTGATTTGAATGCCCATTTTCATAATGAGCCTGTATAACTTTAACGCGTTGCTAGATTGTGTATTCATGTTTCAAATTTAGTTAGCCTGAAATTGAGAAATGTCGAATGAAATGCAGAAAAATATTTGACGTTTAGGTGTAGTTCACAATTACCATCGACCCTTAAAATTTAACCACCCTTTAAATATTAAAGGGACTCTTAACCTTTAATAAATTTTCATAGAATTTTAAGCTTCAAATAATTAACTTAAAGATCTCATTCCATACTCTGACAGAGAACTTAAAAGGGACAAGTTGAATAAAATCACTTCAAAATAATCCCACTTTATAGTTAGTAAAAAAACTTACAACAAAACAAAATTTGACTTCCCTAAACACTTATTACTTGGGTTGAACCGGGAAAACATCCAGAAAACAGAAAGGGAACGAAAAATTAATTAGATGACAGTTACATTAACTTCCTGTTAACTTTCATAAGTTACCATTTTTTTGTCTCCTTTGTTTTTGAAAACATAATGAACATCAAACAATGAAGAAGCAATTAGAATCGGTTGACTTAAAAGAAATACAATTTTAGGTCAATTTGGCATCTTTTCCGTCATGACATTTCTCACTGAAAAAAAAAATTGTCAGATTATTGAAAAAATGTAAAACTTTTGAAACCTCATAAATGTGACATACGTTTATAGCACTCCTCATTCCACAAAGCTCTTACTTTATCCGCTTGTGAAAGTAATCTGAAAATATTTTCCATCTTTCTGCATTCGTCATACTATCGTCCCGCTGCTGGCGATGGAGGTTTTAAAAACATTTTTTTGTTATCTTTTACTTTTGTATAAAACTGCAGTTAACAACTTTTTAAATAATAAACGACATAAACCGACAAAAAACACCTTTTTTTCCACCTCATATTTACAACCCCGGCTCCCCCCGTGCCGTGTCGAAACAGAGGTATGAAAATATTGTCTGCCCTAAAGTAACTTAATACCTTTGATTTTTTTGTGGCTTTTACTCAACCAAAAAAAAAGTTTTCACTTTAATAAAGAATTAAATATTTTTATGTTTTTTTTGTTTATTTTCGTTTAAAGAGATCACAACCTTCGTTCCGGAAACCGTGCATCGTTCGTCGTCGTCGGTTGTATCTGTGAAATATAAACAACAAAAATATCCTTAAGCTACAAACATTAAAAATGTAAACAACATCGAAATAACAAAACTTCTTGCACTTGCACACATACACACACATCAATTCAGTCCAGGTCAAGGATGTTTTAAATGCTCTATACAAACACACACACACACACACATTTGGGTTGTAGCCTTTTGGTCTTTATATAGCGCCCTTGAAATGACCTAAACAGAATATGATGATTTCTAAAGAATACCAAATAGGATCTCTCTTCTCTTGGACAGTTTTTAGCTTGTTTTTGAATCCTTTTTCAATGAGGTTATGTAAAGAAACTGTTGGAATTTATTTTTGGAGTAGATTTATGTTGTTTTTTTTTTTTTTAATTTTAGTAGCGATGGTGTGATTTAAGACTTAGACCAGTGCGGTCAAGGGTAGGTCTTATCATCTTTAGGAAAATTGCAATTGGTAAAGGACATTTGCACTTGAAACACGAGAGTAAATCCAACCGAGAGTTTTACTAATTTCTGACAAGCTTTATGTTAGCCAGCGTTGCCGTTGAAACTTTCTATAAACACTCATATTTTTATTGTCAGATGTTGTGAAAGGTATGAGTTATGAATTTTTATGTATTTTATACTATTACTTGATTTATAAAATAAGAAAATTTCTGTGACAGAAGGAAATTTTCTTGCCAAAAAAACGGCAAAGCTGTCGGTACATGTAATTCTTAAATTACCTTTTAAAGTACATATTTATATTATTTCCACTCCGGAAAATTATGAAATTATTCAATTCGTGTCATACTCATACTCATACATTTTTTTAGTGACTTCCCACTTAATGCCAATCAATTGGCACACCACATATCGTCCTTAACTACGATTTTGGTTGTTCATACTTTTATTTCCCGATCTTGTGTGGGTTTTCTTCATCGACAAAGAAAGACGAAAAAGGGTTGTTAGTGAAATTGCACACAAAAGAATTCCAGTTTTCCTCCACTTTTCCATACCACCCCCTCCAAGGAGAATGTGTGCAATTCTCGCCTAATTGCTTCAACTAAATCGAATCTCGAGAAAATGTACACAGCATTAAAAAAAAAAAACAAAAGCATTTTTCTCGCTCCACACATGAGTAACGGAAGAAATTGCAAGTGACGTATATGCGAGTGTAGCCGTAAACAAGGATGTTATTAGTTTGTGTCCTTTTTTTTTCTATTTTCTATTTCTTTTCACCTTAACGTGATTGCAAAATTTATCGAAGCGTTATATTGCTACTGCTACTTCTATTTGCTATTTGCTACTGCTACTGTTGGCTCATACAAAAAGAATTGGCATTTGGAATTTTATGTGTGGTCGCCATTTTTGTACTTCCGCTTCCGGTTTGCAGGATATGAACGAGTATACACATTTACAAGTACACCACCTACAATATTTAGCCCTCGCTTTTCCGACAAGTAATTCTATTATGACACACTCAAAGGACATTTTTATTTTGATAGTGTTATCCGTTTTATGGCCTATTTATAGAGCAGGGATCACCTTGCCTCTGTTCGTCTTCTCTGTTGTCTTATTATTTTGCTGCTTGTAATAAATTTGATCAAAAAAACAAAATGTTTATATGTGTGTGATGGAGTTGGGGGCAGTGGGAGGTTGACAAATGAAATTGGTTTATAGGTAGAAAATGTATGTATGTACATAGTTCGGGGGGAGGGAGTGAGAAACCTTATGTATAGAATATGTTGTTTTTCTTTTAGTTTTTACGTTTATTGTTTGGGTTTACTATAATATAATATCCCATGTGACTGGGATGGGATATTGTGTATAATTCTCGTTTTGGGGGGTGACTGAACCTGATGGGGGCGTTGAAATGATGACAACACATATACATAAAACAATAACAGTAAGCTTAAGGTGTGTAGTTTTTTGTTTTTTTTCTTCTTCCTTTTTTTTCTTGCGAGTGAAGTCAACTAACATGGATTAAAGTGGAAACTGGGAAAGTGGAGAAAGTTTTTGTTTTTGTTTATTTTTTTTGTTTTTGACAGGTTTTATGGTGAAACTAGTTGGTATTCCAGCCTTTTACTTAAATTGAAAGACGAACATAAAATACATGAGGCTATAAGCTCTGAAATTTAGGTGGACATACATTTGTATGTAAAGTGTGAAGAAGTCAAAAGTATTGAAGTAAAGGGTGTTTTAGAATGTGAAATTTTCATTTTTTTCTCACACACTATTTCAAAGAAATTTATATCGTGTTTAAATGGTCAAAATTGTCACATGAGTCAGATAAACTGTTGACTGGAAATGGAGAAATTCAGTGGACTCTGCAATCTCAGCACAAATACCTTAACTACGCGGATGACTTACCAAACGATAGTAACTTAAAGGATCAGCCTTGAAACTTCCACTTAATATTTATGGACAACTGGCAGAGATGGTAAAGAATTTTTTATATCTTGAAAGTATTGTCTCTACGGAACTGAACTGGACGTAAATATTCAAATCGAATTTCTGTTGAAAATGCTGTCCAAATTTTGTAGAAATGACTCTTCTAGCTTAAAAAACAAGCTACTACTGTTTTTCTCTAATGTTGTGTTGAATTCTTGAAGTCACAGATTCTGTCACTAGAAATCTGAATACGTTAGCTAATACATAACTTCAAAACTTAACGATTTTCATTGATTTCAATTCCATTTTGAATTGAAGAAAGCTAAGAATGTTTCCATAGACTTCTTGGAGGTGTTTAAATCAAATAAACACTTCTATTCTAAAAGCTTAGTCACATCATGATCATTTATAACACCCTTGAAAGTTTATTCAGTTCTATCACTTCAGAGGACAGCAGTCGATAGGGATTGGAAATGTGGTTCCACAGGAATACATATTTGGGCCTATTCTATTATCAATCATTTTCAAAGTATTAAGCAGGAAAAGAAGTGAATTCAATTATGTTACCTTGAATCATGATGAGGCTAAAAGTAATTATATTTTTGATCACTTAAAAGACAATTACTTTTAAAATATCTTAAATCATTTTTACCAATTAAAAAATCAATTTTCCCCAAAAACTGGAACTAATAAATAAAATGTATGCAGAAAATGTATCCTTAATTATTTTCCCAAAAGATTGATAATTAACTAAAAAAGAAGACCCACTTCAATAGTAACGTCCTTTCGAAATGTTTTTACTAATTACCTGATGATTTAACTGTTCCTCACGTTTTCCAAGAACATTTTATTGTTGTTCTTCTTCTTTGATATCCCAAAATGTACTCATATCTAAGTTTGTATATGTAACCAAGCTATAAACTAAAAACACAAATACCAAAAAAGTTATTATTACACGAAAACATAACACTCGTACATACACCAATTCGTAGAAGTCTTTTCTCAACAACCATAAATATTAATCACATTTTTGTAAGGAAGAATTTTCAAAAAAAAAAAATGGTACTAAAGCTTTTTGTTCTTCCATTAGTATCTAGCATAAAATTCTAAGTCATCTTTCTTCTTAAATTTGTCCAAAAAATATAAATGAACTGACAGTAAGGAGAAATTATGGTTACTGTGGGGTTAGTTTTAATGGATCTGCACTCAAAGTGGTACCAAATGAGTTTATTTTGATGTTTTTTTTTTCGTAATAAAGGTATATCAGGTCAAGTTTTGTGATCGCAAAAAAATACAAGGTCAATATTTTCATCATGTTATATTCGTTTTGAAGATTTAGCTTCTTTAACCAATAAAAAAAATGAAAACCCCTTTCTTATCCCTTGTTTTATCATCAAAAATTTTACTTGAACTCTCATTGTGCTATTTTTAGTTAAACAAAACAATTTTCTCACCTTCTTACATCCCCCTTGAACGCCCAAAAACAATAAAGGAAGAAACAATTCTCAGATCTCGGAAAGACCTACAAAAAAGTAATAATAAAAAATTATTCTTAGAGTAATTCCATACAACCTTGAACTGCTCTTTATTTTGTATTCTGTGTTTTTTTTTGTATATGTGTTTATTTTGTGTATTCTTTTAAATTAAAACACCGGATGTGTACACAATAAAGTTTTTTACCTCATGGAAAATGGCTATTTTATTTAGGACCATGGGGCGTATGAGTAATATTTTTCATTTGTTTGTTTTAGTTTTCAACAACTTTCTAGCTAAAGCTTTTGTCTTGTCTAAATGTTAAATTTTTATCTAAATATGTATATATGTATGTAAAATAAATACTTTACTAAATAGAAAGGTAAATTATGGTATTTTATAAAATAAACAAAGTTCAAATGAGTGTTGGGTTTTCGCAGGTCGTGTGATGCAGAACTAAACTAAAATTGTTTTAATGTTAAAAACTAAGTGAAAATGGTTAATTCTAATCGCATTAAGGATAAACTTATTTTTTAATATATTTTGTTTAAATTTACTTTAATTAAAGAATACAATTTATTTTTTGACTAGAGCAACCGAAAGAACGTTGTTTCACTTTTCGTTTTAAATCTTTATAAGCGAACCTGTGCTTCTTTTAAATTCTTTTGTTTTACAATCAAGTTTAATTTTATAAGCACTGAAAAAAAAATGAAAATTTTCTTAAAAATTAGAAAATAATTTCAGATTTGCTTGTTTGCATCATAAATATCGGACAAATTATGGCAAAATTCTTAAAAATTATTGAACCATAAAAAAGATGTCTGAGGATGATGAAACCTGGAACTTTATAGTCCAATATATATGATGCATATCTATCGATTCACCAATGTACTTCACCCCCTTTTCCCCTCTTCCCAAAAAATGTTAAAAACACTTAAATGAAACTATACAACAAAGTTCAGCTTTTTCAAATTTGTTCGAAGTGAAAATTGAGGTTTTAATGAATTGGACTGGATCAAAATTTGGTTTTTTTTTTATAGATTTAAAAGTTTCAAGGATACCCAATTTGGACACAAATGACACAAATTTAATTCAATTTTATTTGTGGAAGTTGAAGAACATAACTTTTGTATAACTACGATATTTCGAAAAGCTGAATTATAAAACCAGATTGCCTGGGACTATCATGTTGAAATTGATATAAAATGTTCTCAAGTCACATACTGTGTTCCTTATTTTCTTCCCCCTTCATCGGAACTACGAGTATTATGTAAATCAAAGACATTCTCATTAAGGATCGAGGAGGAAAATAAAATGCAAAAATGGTGGCAACTATAATCCTTCAAATTATTTCCGTCGTTATTAGCAACACAATAGGAATATGTATAATTGTATGTATGTATTCATAGTGATGACAGGACTAAATACTCGTAGCTAGTGTTGGTGTTAGTCATTGGTTATGTGCGCTCGTGTGTGACTACTTAATGGTCGATTTAAATACCGGTATGTTCTTTCCGGTTGCATTCAACACTTTTGTATTCACTATATTCCGTTAGAATATTGTGTACCGATGCACGTAACTGGATTTTGTCTGCAAAGCATTCAATTGAAACAAAATATGTACACTCGTATGCAAATTGCATTTGTGTGTGTGTGTGTGTGGGAGGAACTACATATACAGGATTTGCATTGGCGAAGTTTTGATGTGATGAAAGGAATTTTACCTTCAGGGGAAGATGAGGAATAAACCATTTTCCATATTAGTTTGAATGATGGATTTCCGTTTGAAGTGTTAAGTTTGTATTTTTGTTCAGGAATTTTTTTATAGAATTTTTTTTTCTATGAAAAGTTCTGTGTTCATAATTTATTTATTGTTTGTATTTGTTCAATGAAACTTTGACTAAACTACTGTGTGTGTGTGTGGTTCTTGGTACGCTTCTGTGGGTGCGTGGGTATAAATTATGAATTGATGGTCCTTGCTGTAAGATCATTAATTTAAATTGGTTGTTTAGGAGTAATAAATTGTTTTTGCTTGTTCAATAGCTTGAAGAGGTGTGGTAAGTGGTTTAGATTTCATCTGGAGTATATTAAGATTATGGTTAAACCACAAAGTGGAGTTTTGCTTGGCAATGGAGAGTTGTAATGACCTTCACACTTCCAATATCAATTCCAATCAATTCGACCGAAAGTCATATTTTATCTAGAAAATAAAAAACTGGTTTAATTAAAAACAGTTCCATGAATTTAAACAACATGCAAAAATTGATTTTCCGATTACGTCCATACTCCACATAGGTAATTCCATTTTCAACCACCCAAAATGCAATTATATAAACTACCAAAATTAAGTTCTGGCAACCAGGATTCACCACCATGCATGTATGTGTGTGGGTGCATTTTTGGAGCAGTAGATTGAATCTGAATTTTATGGTGGGCAGAGAAATGCCACATCAAAATTGCACTTGTCAATAGATTATAATTCACTGGTTTCCGGGAGTTGGCATAAATAGATGGTATTAATCAGAGATGTATTATGATGTCAATTTTAATTCCTAGTAAAAAGTTGGACCTGCAGTCCGATTTTTGAGTAAGTGAAAATACATAAAACTTGAGTCTTAGGATGTGGGTCTATAGTTTTAAATGGGTTATGATTTTGAATGAATCGGTATTCCTAATTGAGAAGGGTTTCTGTCGTCTTCTCACCCAATTGCTTTATGCTCCACTACCTTGATTGTTTGACCAAATGTTCTTTGTTTTTCCATCACTAAAGGGCAGCCCAAGATTTGAATAAAGAAATCTTTTAGAGCTTGTTCGGTTTTCCCGATGATTTCAAAAGTCTTTCTTCAAGCACTTTTCCTAAAACACAAGTCAGGATTACATTTTAAAGTCAATGGTAATACAAATTTAAGTTTAAAAAATATTTTCCCTTACCAAAGTTCCCGATCGCCTTAGTAACTAGAGCGAAACGAGAGTCAAATCAAGCGAACGAACATTCCTTAATTAAAAAGGATTTCCTAATTTCAATTCGAATTAAAGCAGTCCTTCGAGAACGACACTGAACTCTATCATGTAACAAAGTTTTAATACACTGTTTAATACCCCTTACCCTACTTCCTATCAATTTCCTTATAAAAACGACCTTCATTAAAAATATCCTTTTAATCTTTGTGTAATCCAATCATGAACGAAAAGAATGGATATCCCTTTTTATTATGTTTTATTTTAACTGTCTTCAATAAAAATTTAAAAAAAATATTTTATGAATTTCCATTTTTTCACTTTATAAAAAATGAAACCAGAAGAGATGATAAAATCACATTATTTACACTTCCCCACCCAAACACCAAAATCATTCTGCAAACAGTCCCAAAATAAAAAAAAGTAAAAAAAAAAATATGAAAAGATGACAAGTTACAAAACCTATCACAAGTTTAAAAGTACACGTGTACCTACGAGTATCTCTGATTTTATATGGTAATGAATCATTTATCTCCAGTCAAAACCAAAATCCCAAGCTTATCCAGTTCGATGGTAGAAAAGTCAACTTACCCCTCCCTCGTGTGACAGCATATAAAACAACAACACAAAAAAGTCCCTAATCCTATGAAACTTGGTTGTTTCCAAAAATATATACGCAGGTATCCAAAAATAACTCTCCAACAAAAACCAATTCTCACCTTCCGACCCTTATTTTTATTTTTTTTTACATTTTTGTGAGGCTGGGCGACCGCATTAACAGTATTTGGCCCGGGGGTGGCAACGACGGCGACAGTGGTAGGTACCAATGTATAAAATCTCTCAATGTTTTACTCGCACATTCATTGATAAGTCGAAGGATTGTGGTTCCTTTTTTGGCCCACATCGTGCAAGGCTCGAAGTTCATTTTCGTCATACTCGTACTCAACTCGAAACCCCGATCCTGCACTGCTTGGCAATCATTAAACAGGCTTAAGGAAATTTGACGTTCTCTTTTTGCAAAAGGATTCTCAAATAGGTACCAAACCGATGCCTCATTTTAGGGATATTTCTAGCTCCCCTAAATAGCTCTGAAAATCCTTTTTTTTTTGAAAAGGAAAACCCTTAGAAGACATTGCGAGAGAGAGAGCGAGAGATAGAGAGCAAGAAAATGATAAAGGTAGGAAAGGACTAAGGTGTTATGAAACGAACACTTTTACGTAAGACATTGCTCACACCATACCATTCTACAAAACAAGACCTACCATATTGGGAGAGCCAGAGAGACCTCTACAAAAACCTGAGAGAGAAATTTTGTTGGTTTGTTGGGGGCGAGAGAGAAAAGCTCTTTTGCAGTCTTATCACACACTAAAATATTTCCCCAGGTTTTTCACGATGTAAAGCTCGTGTATTTTTTTTTGTGTTTGAAATTTGAGTTTGTACTTTTACCCGGTCTCCACCTCAAGGATATATGCGAATAGCGAGGTGATAGTGCCATGGAACAGGACTTGGCGTCAGGCGCAGAAAAGCTCTTCAGTATTAGTTGTGAAGTCGTGTGTTATGCACAGCAACGTGCTCCCCAAATAATATAAATCGTTTCCTCTCTTTTTTGAACGTTTTTTTTATTTTGTTGTTGCTGTCTTCGGTGGTCTGTCCTTCAAAGGATTTTTTTCATTTTCTAATTAAAAATAAAAAATAAAAAATTAAATAAAAAAATCTAAATATTTTCAAAATATACAAAATTTGGTGAATTAAATTCAGTGATTGCGAGTGTCTTTGGTGTTGACAGTGATTAAGGAGAGTTGAAATAATTTTATTGGTAATAATGCAATGAAAATATTTATGTGTTAATTTTCGTCCTTTTGCCGGTTGCAAGAAATCTAAAAAAAAGGAATACCTATTTCCTCTTGGCTATCAGTATAACTGTGGCCCCACTTACATCAGGAATAAACGCATCAATAAAAAAAGGACATTTTCGAAGGATACTGGTTGCCTTTGATGCATGTGGAATCTCTTTTCTTTTGGGTAACAAGTAGAGGTTATGTGACGTAAAGTGGTTGTGTGTGTTTAAATTTCAGTGAATGATGGATGATTATGGTCCTTTGAATATTATACCGAATGCCTTTTAACAATAATTCCATCCTTTTGTGTGTCCTTTAGTTTTGTATGACAAGATAATTTATCAATTCCTGGTTAGGTTATTATCTAAGGAACCACTACCATTTATACACTGCTGTGAGAAGAATGTATGTGGAGCCATTTTAATAAAAGTCAGCCACCATGACGCCACTTTCTTTCTCCCTATTTGATTTTTCTTTATATCCTGTGGCATACACATACCCGCATCTTTATACCAGCTAACCTAAGAACCTAACCAACCACCTCCCACCCACACATTTTGTATACCGTGAACTCTAGGAGCAGGAACCAAAAAAAAAAAGAAAAAAAAGAGGCAATAGGAAAACTTACTGAAAGGCAAAACACTGTTATATCATCTCACAACGACGACGATGAGGATGACGAGGACGATGAGCACGACAAACGACGACGACGGCGACGGCGACGACGACGATGTACGAGAGCGAAAGGATATTATATGAGCGAGAAAAAGGACTACAACTGAGTCCTGAGTATTTGCCAGCTCCCAGCTCCAATGCTACTGCCAACTGCCATAGACTTTGTTCCTCTGTTTATTTCGTGTGTTTTTCGTCCTTTACCGTTTTTTTTTGTATTTTTTTTTCGGGGGTGTTACGTAATTTTCTGCGTTTTACATATAAAAATCTCCAATCGTCGAGGACTGAGGACTGAGCAGAGCACAGCGCCTTATTGAAGGGCATTTGAGTGGAATAAGAGGGTGAACTTGGGGCGATGTAGATGGGGATGGGTGAAATAGTCGTCGAAGAGAAAGTTTATGTTTTTTTTTTTCTTGTCTTTTGTCTTTAAAAATTCGCCTTGGCTCGACTCGAGTCGACTGCAGGAGCCGGGAATTCTTGCTCTGCTTGGCTGGATAGGCACATTACCGTCTGATTCTGATCCTTGCGTGTACTGTACTCGTAGATGTATGGAAATTGTTGTTGTTTTTTCATATTCTTCGAAGAAAAATGTTTTTGTTTTTCATCGTTGATGTAGTATCCTGGTTTTATGAATGCTGTCGTCCTTATGGTTATTATTTTGTTTTGCTCAGTTGGATTTCCTTGCTGCTGGTTATGTTTTATTTTTTTTTTTTGTATTCGTCTAGTAATAGGCTCATTTTCATTTGCCCACACACAAACACGCACACGCACACATCATATTAGATATCCTTGAAGAGTAAAGTAGGTGAATAGAAGGTGGGGATGAAGGACTTTATATTTCCTTCATATAGGAGTATAAAATGAACTAGGCTCCCATTGTTTTGGTCCATATGTCTATTTAACTGTTTGTGGTTGTTAAAGAGGGTTGATTTTAATTTTACCTCGTTTATGCTTTTACTTGCTTTTAAATTTGTTTTTTTTTTATTATTTTTATTATTATTATTCTTGTTTTCTTAATGTGTTCTTCTTGTTTTTTCTTTTAATCTAATTCTGTTTCCTTTAAGTTTGGTTTTATTTTTTTTATACACATAAATGAGAGAATTGTGGGGGTAATTGTTAACACAAGATGCATCCAAAGGAGATAGAAATCTACATGTGTTGTAGGGGAATGTGAGGTACTTTTGGGCATTTTAGTTTTATTTTTTATGAACAGAACTTATAAATTGTATGTTATGTTTTTGGTTAATATAGTTTATTTTTGTTGGAAGTAACATGTGTTTAGAGCTTCTTTTGGTCGCAAAAAGAACATAATATTCTTTTTATGACAGCTCTAAAACCTAAGGAAGGATAATTTCATTTTGGCACATAGTTTAAGGTTCGAAAATCGTATATTCAAGAAATATGATAATAGTATTAAAAGTAGAAGCATATTTTTACTTGTATCAAAAGGATAAGGAAATGAAAAGTTGCTTTGCATTCAAAAACAGGTTATCTTTTGTTAAGACATAATTTTTAAAATGTATTAATCAATTATTATTTGACTGTCACACATATATTTTTAAATTTTATATTCCACTTTTTCATAGGAAATCGTCCGCAAAATTATAAACTTTGTGCTGAAAAAAAAACAAAATTTTGATTTAATTTCAACACTTAATTTTAGCCAAATTTAATCGAATAATAAGTTTAACTGATTCAAACTTGTCCTAAAACATGAGAATTTTTATTTAAAAAAACAATTATTTTGAATATTCTTATGTTGCTCCAGAAGAGAATGACATCAACTCCTGAAGAAAATATTAATTAAAGTGTTCAGAAGACATAACACGACATGAGAGTGAAATCAAGGCAACAATGTTTCGAGATGAGACTAACATAAGAACCTCGTGAATCGTGGTCTCGTAGACTTAGGCAATATGTCACTTAAAAACGGCGTCCTGGAAATTACACATTCCAAGAACACTATTTTTGACAGTTCTTTTGGGCTTTCCAGTACTTTTCTCTTCGTTTTTGAAAATTTGACATTTGGTAAACTATTTGTTTTTCTCTTACAATTTTGACAATTTTTTTGTGATAATTTGTGTATTATTTATTTTAACAAGTTGTTGCTAAAGAATGCCAAATTTTCATAATACCAAGTGAATATGATTTTTCCATGAAGACACTCCATCATGATATCTTAAAAAATTACTAAAAGTACATAATTTGTAGATATACTGATGGCAACATCATTGTTACATTAACCCTCCTCTTCCAAACAGCCTAATTACATTACTTTTGTGCATAAATATTTTATATACTTACGAGTATGCTTATAATGTTAAGAATTAATGGTAGCGACATTTTTGTGTAATTGTGTGCATGTAACGTTAACGAAATACACACAATCAATCAAGAATTTATGACAGAAAAAATGTGTCAGTAGAAAATTTGAGTAACTAATCATCTCTAAGGATGTCACAAATGTAACATTCATAAGTCAAAATATGTGACGTTTACCATTTAAATAATTTAAAAAATAAAAAAAGGGTCTTAGAACGGGACAAATTCCTTTTTTCTACTCGTATGCTGTCGCTTAAGACATCCAAAACATTTATAGACCATGACTCAGAATTTGAGGTGTTCAGTATTAACATCTTTGTTGAAAGCAAAATGTTTACCTTTAAGGATTGTCAACTTTTTAAATCCTTAAGATTCTGTTTCCTTCGTATTCTCGATGCAGGTTTTTATCGAACACTTTCATCGCAGTCTTTCATAAAATGAATCAGTTTTTTATCAATAGGAGGTGTCGATAGAAGACTTAGCTAATTTGTTTGAGAACATTGAATATCAGCAACTATAATTAAAAGGAATTTCCAAGTAGGTAATTATTCAGTTTTACGCAGTCTTGTTTTATCTTCAAAATAGTTTTTAACAAATTTAACAAATTTACTATTTACATATTCAAAACAATTTACTAATATTTTGTAAAAAAAAAATCATCATTTTATTGATTCCCTGAGTACTCATCTATTACCTTTATATTAAGTTCCTTTTTAGTACTGTCAAAAAGTGCAATTGATGTCATAAATTAAATGCACCCTCTGCAGACTTATTGCCCTTTCTAGCACTTAATTCAAATAGATTGAATGATTTTTACCTTGATAAAATATTTGAAACAGTCTAATCAATTTTTTTTTAAATACATTACCGTCATACTAAGGCACTAAAATTTTTCAGCACTATTTTTTCATTCGACAAAAATTTGAGGTACTTTTCTCGAGTAAGCAAAAAAGACCTTGAAGCCTGAAAAACATAATTCCGCCGTTAAGTGGAGTCAAACATAGTCCATATAAACCCCGAACCAATTAACCGATTTTTATGAAATTTCCAAGAATGGTGGCTTTCAAAAAACAAAAACATAAAAGATGGTGATTTTTTTGTAGGACAAGTTATTTTATTCAAAGCTGACAAGTTTAAAATTAAAAATGTTACGTCATTACTGCTGTTGGAGTCTCATAAACATAATTTCGCTACCCTGGTTCACATCCTTTTTTTGGCTGAATTTGACCACTGTTTTGTGTTATTAAGAATCCTTAATAAGTAAAAGAAAAACAGTCAAATTTTTATATCATCCAAAATATTTAAACTTAATTTAATAACAATTTGAAATATTTTAATTTTAAAAATCCACTTAGATGTTAAAGTCCCCAGATTTTTTATATTTAAAAAATTCACGTCAGAAGTTGCATCAAAACTCCTTAAATCGACATCTTCTGTTTTAAAGTTCCAGTAATCACTAATCAGTGATTCATCGAGTCTAAGTTTTATTTTTTATGAGTTTTCTTCACACCAAAAAAAGAAAAAGAAGAAAACTACATGACTTAACATAAACTTTCGATTAAAATGAAGAAAGTTATTTTGACTCTTTAAGATGCTATCCGAACGCAATGAATCTTATTTTTGATAAAATGTTAAGAGCTATATGTCAATGTCAAGAATAAGATTTAAGGACTGTCAAAAATTATCCTTCAAATTTTATCTCAAACAGAAAATAAATGTATGATGTATCCGATTTACGAGTCTAGAAGAAAGACAAATTAAATAAGACTACCCTCCAATCCAAAAATTATCCCCTTCTCCCTGAAGAGTTTTTTTTTCTTAATTTTATTTTTAAAAACAAAACATATCTAAAAAAATAAAAAAATGGGGACAAGTTCTTCCAGTTGTCCTTGTGACTCTGACTGAGTGATGTTGAAAGAAAAGATAAGGGTTAAAATGTAAAAGTATGTAGATGTGCATTATATTCCGACGAGTGGGATGACTTATTACTGTACAATTCATAGACATAGATCAACTGGATCTGGGGAGGGGATGAGACTGGTACATAGTACAAAAAAGAAAAACATGTCCTGTACCTGTACTACACGAGTGTACCACCTGTAAATGCATATAGATAGTTAAATGATGTTTGCCCACATTGTCTCTTTTAAAAGTTTTTATTTTTTCATTTTTTTTTTGTAACATATGTTTCCCATGAAAAGGGGAGAATAAAATGTTTTTTTGAGATTTTTTTATATTTTTTTTTCAACTTTAGAACAATGTTTTAAGGGAGGTAGGTACTAAAAACTGTTTGTCTAGGAAAACTCGTAAAACTAACATGAGTTGACATTCTGACAGGGTTGAATAGGTATTAAGGTTAATGAGGCTTGTTTTTCTTTTTGTAGGTTAAAAACTTATTTTTTTTTATTTTGACTTTGAATTATGTCATTTTGTTAAGAAAGATGTTACTGAATATATTTTAAGGCACTTTAAGGACAAGGACACTTTTCTGTGAATTTAAATTTAAATATTCACATAAATATTGAAAAATGTATGAGCTCAAACTTAAATCAATTATTAAAACAGAATATGTAAAGAAAATATTCAGTTTTGTCATATTTCTTATTTTTTCCTGATTTTTTAATTATTTCTTAAGGCATTCTTAATTAACATGAAACAATTTTATTCTATACATAAATGCGTTTGAATATTTTTATTTAAATTCATTTAGTTGATGAATGTTTAATTGACTCATAGTGGAAGACAAAAAAATGGAATAAAATAAATATGATGTTGGTTTCGTGGGTATTGTGCCTCTTTTTATATCTAACCGAAAATAGGAAAAAATTATTATTATTTTGATGTTCATATTTCTTATTAATTAAAGCAATAACAATCTCAATCGAGCTATAAATGGAATAATTTGAATGTGCACTGTGGCGTATGTGGATCATTTTTTTTTCTTCAAGTAAACCAAATAGCTAATTAAGTACATACATGAACCATGATATGGTTTTAATGCGTTAAAGTTTCAATTTTGTTAATAAAGATTTTTTAAACTAGGTTAATTGGTACACTGGTTGATTTATCCACTCGTTAGTGGTTGTAAAAAGGTTGCTTTCGTCAATTTATTACATGATATAAGCGCAAATTTACTTTTACGCCAAAAATTATACCATATCTAGCATCATCAAATTTGTTTCAACAAAAACTACAATTCTCTTCTAGATTTTAGAATTTTCCTTTCTTTTATTTATCTCTGTGAAATTTGACAGAAGCCTTCGAACTCGTAAAATTCCTTTAATTCGAACATTTCACAAAAATCACAATGTTCCAATTACAAAATGAAAACATCCAAAAAAGTGACAGATAATGAATGCGTCCGAAGGTATTTTTTGTAGATGTGTTCAAAACTGCATTATTTGTACAAAAGATTGGGGTCTGTTAAATGTAAACAGACACATTAAGGAAAGTTAACAAAATTAAATTTGATTTTTTAAGCCAAGAAGTTATTTAAATATTTAAAATGATTAAAATTAATACAGATTTGATTTATTTTAATTTGTGATTTTGAAATTTTGTTTGAAAAAAAAAGTTATATAAAAAAGTATTTATAAAAGAAAGTCGTGTTGGTTACACTATTTATAACTCAAGAACGGCTGAACCGATTGGGCTGAAATTTGGCATAGAGAAAAATCAAAATCCTTCCTCAACTGAAGTATAGATATTTTAGAATTTCATTACACAAATATTTCTAACTATTTGAAAAATTGTAAAAAATCAAACTTAAAGCGTGTTCATAATAAAAATAATTTTCCCTTCAAAATAAAAATGTAAAATTGCTTTAAAATTTTCTAAGAATAAATACCTTAAACAAAGAAGACACAATAATCCTAAAGTTGTTAAAAGAAATATTTCTACTGAGTTTGAATTATAAGAAAATCAAATTTCCGCTGATGGTATAAAAAATACAAAGAAATTGGTTTTTAAAATGTAAAAATTTGAAACTTGAATGAAGTTTATATTTTTCGTCTCAAAAATGCATGAACACTTTTCTTGGTCCACACTTTTCTTATTTTCAAATTCAAAATTGTAATTTTTGTATGAATATCCTTTTTACCTTTTTGACTCATGTGAAAAGTCCATTCAATCAAATCAATCGACTCTTTGAGAAGTTTATGACTTTGACCTTTCAATAATTTTGATGATGCATACTTTCAGATTGATTGAAAATTCACATTATTCCTGAATTTGAAATTCGAACATTTCCTACGTGTGTCTGTGTTCTGTGTATGCTGGAATATAGCACCATTTTGTAATTGAAAACTGAAGAAAATCAAATATTAATCACAAACCATCAGAAAAGCAATCCCCATTTATCTTATTATCATTCTACGTTTTGTTTTTAACTCTTCTCTTCATCTTGTGCGATAACATTTCATGAAACTTGAATTTTCGTTAGATGCAAAATTGTGAAACTGCAATAAATGAATTATTCTCTTCCAAAAATCCACAAGCATTCTGCATCAAAACTCCTTTCCTCTATACACTTTAACATGGAGTGGCATTTGCAATATCCATTCATCCCCAGTATAGTACCCTCACCCCCCCCATTTATATGAATATAATCTTAGCTATGTATGTATGTAGATGTGAATATGTGAGTAGATGTTTAGTTGATGAAACTTCATCCTTTTTGCTCTTGGGTTTTTCCACTTTTCCCCCGTTTCGGTGTCTTGTCTTGTCAGAGAGAAATTTGTTGCATTTTTATTGCAATATCTTAGAGATACTTGTATCGTGGAATCTTGGAGTTTGTTTCAAAGGGAAAAAATCATCCTGAAATGTGGTATTTTGTTGTGTTTTATGTTTTTGATTTTTTTTGGAGGTTTTGAAACAGACAACTGAAAGAAGACGCGCTGTTCTTCGCAGAAAGTTTGACTCCTTGATTTTTTTGTTTTTTTTTTTTAAGTGAACTTGTCAGTGAAATATAGAATGTGGTGAAATATTGTAGTGGAAGAGGAGCAACAACACACGAATTTTAATCTTGCAGTTTGAAATTCTAGAAAATAGGAACTTTCAAAATGATGTTCTATTTTTTTTTTGTGATTGTGGTTTTTGTTTGGGTATATTTTGAAATTCATATTAATTTTATTTGTTTTGGTTTTGGTTTTTGGTTTCTTTGTACCTTTATGTTATTTATCATATTTGTTTAGGCATAAATAGGAAGAAGGATAACAAAAGATGTACTCGTATCTACTTGCCTACTATGTATTCAAGATTTTGAAATCACTTTTCTTATATTTCAAGATTTGTTTTTCTTCATACTTCAATTACTTTTTGAGCTTAACGGATGGATACTTGAAAGTCTTTGTCTAGATTCATAAATACCTTTGTTTACATGCCCTAAAAATTATCACAAACATTTTCAAACACAAATAATTATCCCAAAAAACAGTCATATCAAACATTGTCGTGTAAAAAGTTACTGAACTTCAGAGTCTTTAAGCCTCACCTTGATTTTTTGAAGTGTAAGCCTGTTGGCTATTTGCATGACATCGAAATGAGTACTTGTGATAATTTCTTCATTTAAGTCACAATCGAAGAAGCAGTTCTTGAAAAACTCATCTAGACCTTGTTAGTTCCCTTTCTCGAGCTGCCAAAGGATTCCATTGAATCGTCGGGTTGACACCTGGGATTCGGTCGCTATCGCGATCAATTTCTATACAGTTGCTCAACCTGAGGCTTTTGGCGTCTACTCCATTTCTGCAGCGGAAGTATGGTCTGCCACTTTTACGAAGGACTTTCCGAGTTGGTTTCTTTTCTCTCATGCAAACTTGATGACCAGCCCTCCGGAGCGTACCGAGCTTAATTTTTTCATGATATCTGCTTCGATTTAGATTGCAGCGTCTCGGGAATCGTCCTTCCACACATACGAGGCCAACAATCCTCCTTAAGACTTGTTAACAAAACGGCAGTCAAATTGCAACTCTGAAGTAGCCAAAGCTGATTTGACGCCAAGATTGCTGATAACACAATTTGGGAAATTGATTCAGAAAAGATCGATTGATGTATGTCACGTCCCAATCAGACAAAACTGTACTCTCTGGTTTCTCGAAAAAAAAACGTGCGCAGAGCCTCAAATGGTGCAATTTTCCAACATTCTTCAAGCCTAAGCTCTTCAAGCTCTGTCAAAATTTCTAGCGAAAAACAGATGGTGTCAAAATAAGTTTTATGATTTAAACGAAACCGCTTCCCTGTTAATAGGTTGGCCAACATTTTACTTGACAAAAACATGAACATTAAATTTGGGCCATTAATTTTCTAAACTCAAAAACATCCCATACAATCATTTCTAAATTTTAATATAAATTTGCTAATTTTTTACAAAGTTCTTTTGAATGAACACGCGTCTAAAGACTTATTCTTATATCTTAAAAGATCAAAATAAATAAATAAAAACTTCCATCATAAATCACTGCCTGACTGACAAAAGACAAGAACAGTCATTCCCTTTTATTGTTCAAAATTTCGTACAAAAAATCAAAAAAGATTAAGAATAAACTTTCATGGAAAAATGATGAGTCCTTATTCGCAACAAAACAACAAAATGTTGATAAAATATAACAAAACAGGATATTTTTTCTTTTCTAAAAAAATATTCACAAAAAAAAAGAAAACATCCATTCATGATGATGTGATGTTTTTTCCACGTCACGCGCCTATTTGACGTATGTTTCTTTCAACATTCGAACGCGTCCCACAAATCATTCTGTGAGCGGAGCAGGCTTGTCAACCTTGAACCGTATATACGAGTCACATCCCCCAGAGCCATGAGTTGCTCCAGGAAACATGTAAAACACGTAACGGCAACCATTTACACTAAAGGTTTTTTTTTAGGGGATTTTTCACATCTCCAACAACAACTATAACATCCCTGTTCCCTTCTCTTCATCAGCGCCAAGAAAATAGCTGCTATTCAAGTCAAGGAAAAAAAAAAGAAGGAAAATTCTAAAGCATTTCCTTCAATTATAATTTATCCTTGCCCGAAGGCGAAAAATGTTAAACATTTCATGTAATCACACCTAACGGCTGGTTGGAGTGTGGATGGGGAGAGAAGAGGAGGGAGGTGAAATATAAACGTAGGCAGACTCAGATCCTTGGAGTTTATCTTGTTCGCCAAATCTTTTTAAGTCGCTATACTAAACGCCTACAAGCGCCGCGTTGGTTGTCTTAAAACTTAAAGGAACAACTTTCTCACTGTGTCGCTTGTCTCCCTGTTTCGTCGTCGTCGTCCTTTCTATCCTGGTCTGGTCGTCGTCATCGTCTTCAGAAAAGTCGGACGACTGCGTCCATGTCTGCCGTATAACAATGCGAAAACGATTAAGCGCCACTACAACACAATGATTCCCAGGCCCAGTGCCCA
Source organism: Scaeva pyrastri (assembly GCA_905146935.1). NCBI lineage: Eukaryota > Metazoa > Arthropoda > Insecta > Diptera > Syrphidae > Scaeva > Scaeva pyrastri. The sequence goes on along the minus strand of LR989929.1, from coordinate 7,563,917 downwards.
CCACTAACCACCCTCCACCCACCAAACCCCCTTGAAAAATTAAGGACGAAGGCTGGAATGACAAAAACGTCTTCGGAAAGGATAACAAAACATAACACGAAGAAAAATAGAATTTCTTAACAAGTTTCGAATTACTTGTACTTTTCGTTTCGTTTCGTTATGTTTTTTTTTTGTTTCTATTTTTGGGTGTGGATTTTCGGGACGTGTTGGAGGAACTTTTGAATTGTGTGTCCTTTTGTTTAGTTTATATTTTTTTTCTTGATTTTATTTGTATAACTACGTGACCATTTCAATTTTATTCAAACAGAACAAAACTACAACAACACAAAAAAGAGTTTATTTTCAAAATACCTCGTTAGGATTTCAACATCCTGATGTAGTGTCTTCTTCCGTTTCCGGTTATTCTGAGTTTTGTTAAATCGAAGGATTGAAATTAGGACAGTGTTGTTTGCAAGTTTGTATGTGTGTGGTGCATAAACAGTTTTGTAAGAATACGTAAAAAAAAGTTTTAGGTTTTTTGTTTTTGTTAATTTTAAATAAAGTTTCAAAAAAGGTAAAGGAAAAGAAGAGGCAGTTTCCTCGGATGGTTTGCATGAAATTAAAGAACTAATGAAGTTCTATGTGGGCGTCGCGTCGTCATCCTCTTCGACGGCATAGAGTCTGTGTGTGTTTGTGTGAAAGTGTTAACTTCTTCTCTATTTTCACTTATATCGAGCTTAAACCTTTTTAGAATTCAAAATGAAGGGGTGGTTTTTTTATTGGTTTATTAAGATTTTATACTAGATTTCTTTTTTTTTTTAAATAATCGGGTAGGATTCTAAATTGATTTTTTTAACTTGAATAATTTAGGCTGATAATGGGTGGGCTACTATTTACTTTATTTAAGGAATGATAGGGCAAGTTTTGGAAACCGAGAATAAACTGGAATCGTTGTTGTATTAAAATTTGATTCGTAGAACTAATTTGAAATTCTGCTGTCGGTTTATAACTTAGGATACAGCATTTCAAAAAGTGATCTTGTAAGATTTCTGTCTTCAAAACATTTTTTTTGAACAAAATGTATTGGAAAATGAAAAAAGGAATTTTTGAAAGGTACAAAATCGATTCCAATTATAGTTTCAAATAAAATTCTAAAAAAAAAAATAAATTAATGTTTTAAAACAAAAATCGTCATCCTTGTCATAAATGATGTCTATTTGTTGAAACTTCGCTCAGAAACTCTTCTTTGGAGGCCGACAAAGTTAGAAATGTGTCTTTGTAAATTCTGAAATAAGTTGATGAGTTAATTGAACAGAAAATCAATGTACTAATATGTCTCAGCTACAAATTCAAATTTAATGACATAAAAGCAGATATTTTATTCAATGTGTTATAAAATGATTTAATTATCTCCCACTCTTGATTAGTTATTATTTTTTAATTTCCTTTTAATTTGAATAATGCGCCTTCATAATCATATCGACAGTTTAATAAAGCCTATTAAAAATTCACAATATAAATTTCACAAAACTGTCAATTTTCCATTATAATCAAAACAAAACTCCATCGCGCCATTGCTAAATATTTGTGTTTCATTTTTTTTATTTTAAATGGTTTTGTTGACGTTGCAAAATTAAATGTTTTCATATTCAAATCAAATTATTAAGGAACTGCGAAAAAGCGAAATGCTAATTACAATTTAATTATTAAAAACAAGACTAGGTTAGTATTAGTACTGAAATTCAGTCACGTTAGTCTCTACATACATAATTCTCATAGTCAAGGATCAAGGATTCGGTGAGAGTGTGTGATGTGACCTGCTGGCGTGAAAAAGGCAAAATTATAAATCAAATTTTCGCGTGGACCTTAAACCGCAATTAAAAATTAAAATTTAAAAAAAAATGCAATAATTCATGCGAAATTTTTTTCCCCATATAACATTTCAACACGCATCCTCAAAGAATATGAAATCACGTTACGAACTTCAATTTTCTTAAGTTTGGTATTCTTTCAAAAATATCAAGTGTGATAAGACGTCCTGCGACGCGACGATGACAACTCACTCAAAAAATAACTCATTTCATATGTCCGACGACGACGACGTGACGGACGCATCAGTCGACACATAGTTGTGAGAATCAACAACATTAAAACATGTGAAAGTGCGTGAGAAATTTAAATTCAAATTTTTCCCTCTACCAACTTTTTTTTTTTCTATAATTCATTTCTGCTTAATTGCTTTTAATTGCAAGTTCTTTGTTTTTGTTTTTTTTTTTTAATACCTAAGCTTTGAAAACCATATGCAAATTTTTCTTTGGCTTGAAACTCGATCGCTCAAGGATATTTGAATAAAAAATATGAGAAAAAAAAAAACGTACTCGTATAAGGATTATAAAATGAGGTCATCGTTGCTTTTGACAAACAAAAAACTGTTCCTATGAATAAAAAGTTAGTGCTAGAAAGTTTTCAAAACGGCCTCAAGGTGTTTGGTGTTTTGTGCCGGATGGAATGAAAAGTTTAGTTTTCGTTTTTATCGAGTTTGTGATTTTTTGAGGTATTATTTTTAACTTTGGATATAAGTGAGTGAAAAAACATTGCGTATTCGGTTTGGGGGGGGAGGGCATGATATGGAGTGAGAAAAGCATTGTTTTTTTTCTTTTTTTAATTTTTTGAATTTATGTTCGGAAAAGTCTGTTTTTGAGTTGAGTTCCGTTTCCTAGCACTCGGGTTTGATGAATAAATATGGAAATAAATGAACATTTTGTGAAATCTGTCACTTTTGATGATAATTAGTTAAGGGACTTATCAAAGGATTTATTAGTTCTTTTTTTTCGATTTGCGGAAATTGAAAACATCAGTATTGTATGCGAACAGAAATGTTTGATATTGTTTAGGACATTTTAACAAACTATACGATTTTTGAATAGTTAAAAAATAAAACCTGTGCTTTTGTTCTTAAAAATTAAATATAAATAAAATAATCATCAATGTTCAAATTTCAAATTGAAATTACATATTGCTAAATCACGACCGACAAACGTTTTAAGATTCCAAGAATCTAAGTCTATTATTTTCAGAGAGATGCCTGTGTTTTATTGGTAAACTTAAGCTGTCGTAATAATACAATTTCCCAACTTAATTTTACTCCCAAAATTGATATCCCTTCATTAATTATTGTCCATGTTTGAAAAATATAAATGCAGTTCTAAATTGGCGTTGAAAACGTAGATCGAGTTGAAATATTCATAGAAATGCACAGCCAGTTGGTTTAGAGTTTTGCTCACTGTAAAATTTGTTGCAAAACTTTAGAAAAAGTGTTTTTTGGTCTTAGGACTGCCACCCACAACTCAACCGACCAATTCTAGTTCAATTTCATTTAATTATAACGAGAAAGCACAAACAATGGAAGTAAGTTGCCTGCAACTCTAACCGACAGTTGCATAATTGTTGTTCAATAATTTCTTCAAATTATTATGCAATAGTATAAAAGATCATTTATTTGCTGAGTGAAAATTCCCACTATTTAATAAAAATACATAAAAGCAGACAAAAGTCAACGTGAAATTACAAAAAAATTGGTTAAATTGCTCTAAGTTGCGAAGTGGACAATGATTAGCAACTTACTCGGCTCAATAATTTTTCGAGTTTACTGGCATATTTGAATGACGTTTCTACAATGTGTCATGGTTTAACATTTATCCTATTAGTTTTACAATTTTTGTGACATAGTAACTTTAAAAACAAAGAAAATTATATGTTTTCAATATAATAAAAATATCAACAAACACAATTTTAAGTCTCCCAACATATATTCACTTTTCTCATGACTTTACTGCCACCTACATTACACAATCCGAAACTTTTTCTGCACTAAAATAATTTTACTGATTACTGACTTAATTTAACTTAGTAATTCGTTGTTATTGTTATCCATGCGAATTGTCATATTCACTAACCAAAAAAACACAGCACATATCTCAAGAATTAGTGGAGATATGGACACTTCTAATAAATTTCGAGTAACAGAATATAACAGTAACTTTAAAAAATAAGGACAATTTAGCCACAGTTTTTTTTACTATACTTATGTACGTATTTTAAAAAAGGGAAAATTTTGGTTGGTCACAAACATCTTAGGCCAACGGTTCTCAACCTTTGAGAGTGTGCGGACCCCTAGCAACGAATTTAGCTGACTGCGGGCCCCCCCTCAAAAATGAAATTGAATGTATTATTGTATACAATCTTTAAATTACACTGGTTGGCAAGGTTTTGTAGCTGACAAAAAATTTTTATCACTTTTTTAAACTTGAAAAACACCTTAAATTAGGCTTTCTGAGGCTATGTAAATTCGTCAGTTTAAATATTTTCAGTACCTCATTTACTTTTACAAAAATTCTTATTAATTGGTAGTCTTTACCTGTCCCACATTGACTTTCTAGAAACGTTGAACCTTATAGTAAGGGAGGCGACCGTAAAAGTACCTACCTCATCGAGTCAATGGAAAATTTAACCATTTTTGAATGGTAATTTACATGACATTTACAAAACTGCTGGTCGGACAGACAATTTCCGGGCCTTTTGGTGGCAAAATGGCTACTTCCGGTTGCGTTTTTCGGTGTTAGGTTATACCATGGGGTCAATGGAAAACTTAAAAAGAAGTAAATAGAGATTTGATCACAGACGTCAAATCATATGGTCGGACGGAAAAATTCTGGGCCCTCACCTTTGTCCGACCAACTCAAACAACGGTACTTTTGGTGTTGGCCTACCTCATCGGGTCAATGGACAAATGGGGTATCAAATGAAAGCTTAGACTGTCCACATTAAGAATCTGCTGGTCGGACAAACTTTATGTGGGACAAACATGCGTCCGACCGCTTGTTTCCAAAAAAAGCTGTGAATTCCTTTATTATTTTTTTTACTCAATATAAACATTTTTAAGTGTAATTAATATAAAATTAATACCAAAGTAAATATTTAACTGTAAAAAGAAACTCACTTAATTTGATTACCAATTATATTAATGAAAAAACGACATACTTACCGACGAAATAACTACTTTCAGCAGAAAAAAGTCAAGCTGTATTAAAGAACGATTGTTACACATTATACATATTATTCATGGTGTCTTCAACATTAAGAGGGGTAGGATCCCCCTGAAACCAAAGTGGTACAAGCTTTCCGTCCTTCAATACCCACCCAAAATCTTCTGCCCTCAGTTTTACGCACTCTGCTTCTGTTGCATTCACCCACATAGAACTTACAAAGACAGTTCTTTTAATTTTCTCATTGAGTGATTTTAAACATGGGGGTATCAGACTAGAGTCAAAGTTTTTTATATTTGTAAACAAATTACCTACGGCAGTACTTTTAGATGCATAAAAATTTTGAAACCTGGCTAAATTTACATTTTTGCAGTTCTTGAAACCATACATTTGTGAAGTAAAGTTTTGAATATCTTCAGTATCTTTTTCTTATAAATGGTCGGTTTTTTTACTAAGTCTGTTAATATTGATTCAGTTTGAATTTCATTTTCATCTAACTGGGTTGGTGAACAACTTGGTTGAGACTAAAATAAACAACCAATTAGATTCTTCTTTTTCTACTTAATAAATATTTTAACTTCACAAACTTGTAAAATTTGGGTTGAAGTAGTCATAAGATCATAATCTTCCCTTGGCTGAGGTGCATCTAAATGTGTAAGTAAACTACACATTTGAGCCTGAGTTAAGACAAGCAAAATTAAAATATGTTCCTTTATCAATTTTAGTCATAATATAAACAATAATACTTCAGGATACTGTGCATCATGTAATGGGGTTGTTTTTTCCAATTCATCAGACATCGAACATAAAGTACTTCGTTGAGCCTAAGTTAATATGAAAGCATAAATTTAACGAAAGGCTTTTTTTTAATTCAGAAAATCGTCTTCTTAGATAATTTCATATTTTGGCTATGTAATCAAAAATTTTCAAATTTCACACTACAGTGTGCATCAGCCTTAAAGTTTAAAAAAAAAATCGATTGCTGATACCGTTCATATCGTTACCATGTGTACAGTGACGGATTAAGAGAAGAGTAATCCAGTCGGTCATCAGAGAATAATGGTGCTCCAAACAATCAAAGTGTTTACATTTCAAAACATTTAATTCAATTTAAACGAAAAACGCGTGTTAAAATTTATTAATTAAAAACCAAATTGTAAAAGGGAAACCTTTGATATAAGAATCATAAAAATATTTAGCCTTGAACCTCTAAATAAATAAATCCGCTCATGTCTATGCAATTGGCCTTGCAAAATATGAAATTTCAAGGTTTTTTATTACTTTGATTACAAAAAAATGCTACTTACAATTGATTTTTTGCTTCGTTTTTGTGATGTTTGGTTATGCTCATTTAAATAATTTCTTTTTAAATTAATCTTACGATAACACTTTGTATGGTATCCAAACTCGTCTTTAGAATTAGGTAATAATTTTATATCCCCGTACTTAAAACCTTTAAATTTTCGGATAAATATTGTATCAATACATTTTTTAAGTATTTCATCCGTAAAATTATTAATTTTTGGGGAATCTTCCCAACAAACAAAACACTTTTTAACTTCGGATGCCATAATATTTAAACTTAACACAAAACAAAAGCAAAAAAATATAACTTGTTGTAACTTAATATATTTGAAGTTGTTTTACAAAAAAAATTTTTTTCAATTTGAACACACTATGTATGTAGGGGGAGGGAAAGGGAATAAAAAAATAGTTTGTTTAAGTTTATATAGTTTTTAATTCACTTCAATTGTTTTTTTTTTAATTTTTATGATCTAAATGAAATTAAATAAAATTTAAATATTAATATATATTTAAATATTATAAAAAAAAAATATAGAAAATAGAATAATTGAATTTGACTTTAATTTGACTTTAATTTGATATTGACTTAACTTTCTTTGACTTTCTTAACTTGACTTTACTTTGACTTTACTTTTCAGAATGTCTGCTTATTACGTTAAGTTTTATATCTATAGGTACTATAGTTAGTTCGTTAATTATGAATATTTGAATGGAATGATTTGGAAATGTTATATGAATTTAAATAGTGTACATTTTACATGTTTGGTTTTAATTTAGGATGTTTATTTAGTTGAGATATGTAGTCATCCTACATGTACATATATATTATTATTTCTTGTAAACTTTCAACATGAACTAGCCGCTCTAACTTTCTACCAAGAATGTTTTTGTTAAAACATCTCTAATGATAAATTCTTAATTAACAGTTGTAAGCAGTCATAAAAATTAAGGGCATTTATACTATTAGGTATAAAACACGATTTTGTTTTATTTATTTACCATTAGCTTCAAATATTTAATTTTATTAAATATAGATATGCCGTAAATTTCAAGAATAGAAATATGGTTTTAAATAACATTTTAAAATGATTTTATTTGAAGTTAATGCGACTATAAGTATGTTTTTTTTTTCATTAATATAAGAAAATACTAATTTTCTGTGAAAAAAAAAACTTTGGTACTAAAATGAAGTGTGTTTCTTTGAACTAAAATTATGTTTTTGATTAATTTTACAGTTAAATATTTACTTTGGTACTAATTTTATATTAATTACACTTAAAAATGTTTATATTGAGTAAAAAAAATAATAAAGGAATTCATAGCTTTTTTTTTGGAAACAAGCGGTCGGATGCATGTTTGTCCCACATAAAGTTTGTCCGACCAGCAGATTCTTAATGTGGACAGTCTAAGCTTTCATTTGATACCCCATTTGTCCATTGACCCGATGAGGTAGGCCAACACCAAAAGTACCGTTGTTTGAGTTGGTCGGACAAAGGTGAGGGCCCAGAATTTTTCCGTCCGACCATATGATTTGACGTCTGTGATCAAATCTCTATTTACTTCTTTTTAAATTTTCCATTGACCCTATGGTATAACCTAACACCGAAAAACGCAACCGGAAGTAGCCATTTTGCCACCAAAAGGCCCGGAAATTGTCTGTCCGACCAGCAGTTTTGTAAATGTCATGTAAATTACCATTCAAAAATGGTTAAATTTTCCATTGACTCGATGAGGTAGGTACTTTTACGGTCGCCTCCCGGACTATTATGCTAAAACGGGTCTTAACAGAAAGAGTCAAAAATGGTTTAAAGTGATTTTTTGTCCTGAATTGAAATTTCAACTTGAATATTTTCCATCAAATCAAGTTTTTGACTACAAAAATAATTTTGAAAACGGGTATTCTTTAAATTTGAGCTGATAGCTAAGATTAAAGTTCGGATTCAAAATCATAGTCAAAAAATAATTTTAAAACGTGTTTTTCAAACCCATGACAGCATAAGATCTAGAGTTTCTCAAAACTTCATATAGAATCAAATGAACACATAAGCCATTCGAAACTAATGATATTTTTAAAAACTAAATGAGATACTCAAAAGAATTAAATTGTATACCTCGAAGACAAAGATTTGCAAAATCATCATAAAATTTATTGTTAGGAACTGTGTTGTATTTTACCTTAGACTTAAAAATGTCGTAATCTGGATTTTTTTACATTTGTAAAGAGGTATATTTCAAAAATCTTGACGTGATGGAAAAAATATAAACTGAGATTCGAGTTCAGAACAAAAAAAATCATTTTAAACCATTTTTGCATTTTTCTCTATTGTGTGATTTAAACTTTTGAAAAAAATTTTAATTTGAAATGAAAAAAGTATAAGATGGATTGAGGAAATTATTAAAAAATAATATAATACTCGTTTTGGAACCAAGTTCGTTGCAATAATATTTAAAACGTACATATGTATGTATTCACAGGTTGAGAACCGATGTCTTATGCTATTGACTTCAAATAAAATTTATTCTTTTATGACGTAAGACAGATTTTGTATGATTTTGAAAAATCAATATACCGTTATTTTTTCAAATGAGAAAAAGTGAAAAAAAAACGATTTCAAAACCTTTTTAAAAGAGCGGTTTTTCAACAAGTTTATGTATATTCTCAATGTGTTCGAGTGTAAAAATAATTTTGTACTAATTATTATCTATCTTTTTGGGGAAAACGTTTTCGACATTGTGGGTATTCAAAAATGTTCCATATTAAAATTCCCTTTTTTTTCAGGACATTCTCTTTTTCATTTAAATAAAAATTTTCAGTTAAACTTTTTTTTATTAATACCAAATTTTATCCAAAATCGACATTTCATTCGGAAATAAAATATTTAAAAAACATTTTTCGCATTCTTAAATTTTAAACTACCTAAACCTATGTACATATGTATGTATGTTATGTATATATACTTTTATATGTTTAATAAAATGTCGTTTTCCTCTCTTCCTTCAATTTCTAAACTCAATTTTGTCTGCCTCTCAATATATTGGAGTTAGTCCGTAAACACAATTAGGTGTCTTTTAATGTCAAAAAAAAATATCGGTCGTCTCCTTATAATAGATTCCAGGCAACTTGAAACGTGAGAATGTGTCACAAAATTTTCAATTTATCAAATAGCACCAAACTACAACAATAACTTCTAATGAGAATTGAATGAGAGTGACAATTTTTGTCATATATACGAGTAGGATGTCATTTTAACCAAACCAAAATTCAGTCATCATTTGTATTTTAAAATTGAGTTAGAAACTTTTGCTTCTACAATAAATTTCAAAAATGAAGGATGAGTAATTGAATGTGTGTGTCTAGTAGTGTACTGTGTATGTTTGTGTGTGTAATTCAATTTTAAGTTGAAGTAGCTTTGCACATTTTGAGGTTAGTACCTTAATTTGGAACATTTTATTTTTCAATTTCAACTCCACTCGTTTCTATTAATGTGAACCAGCCAGCGTAAGTTTAAAAATTTATTATTATTATTCAAAAAGTTTTTTTTCCATTTTGGAACATACCTTACATTCCATAGCTTGCATTTTTAAGTGTCCTTATGCAGGATACTGGTCATTGTAGAGTTTTTTTTTTATAAAAATTAGTTTTGTAAACCAATTTCAAAAATGATATTTTTTGAAGCTTCTGAGGTGACCCACACTGATAACTTTATTTTTGGTTTGCAATAGCTTTCTGTTGGTTTGAGCTCATGATAAATTGTTCGTGTTTTCAAAAAATTCACCACTCAATTATTTTTAAAAAGTTTTGTGGAATCCAAAAAATTTGTATTCATTATTTTTTGACGACAAATTTATGAACCAATAAAATATATTATTCGTACAACCCATTCATTATCATCCGGATTGAAAAAAACAGCATTTTTTTATATGGAAACAGGAAGTGCATGAAAAACAACTTTCATATAGAAATATTTTTCAAAAGTGTTGACATTATTCAATTTTTTAAAGAGAAACTCTTGGATTTATGGTGTTGGTGTTAAAATATACCGAATACGGTTTTCGTACAAGCATTGAATTAATATTCAAGCTCATGGTTGTGTGTTGATTATCGCCATCACCATATCGCCATATCGTCATAACGCCATAACGCCCGACCTCATGTACTAGCTGATGTAGATTCTTCTGATAACAATCCGCACATATTCAAGTATTCTTCACTTCTCCAGCTCTGCATTGTTCGTCGGGGCTGCTGTTTCGGCGCGGCGGTATGTTAAAAATTCAGGAGCAGTACGGCCACGGCTATACGGATGGGGTGGTGGTGGAAGATTTATGCGTTCAAGCCAGTTTATGTACAAAATCGCTTGCGGTAAAATAGCAGCAACAGAAAAATATATAATATAAGGATAACCATATGTTCCTGGAGCCATGATGGTTGTCATCATTAATAATTCTGGATTAAAAGAGAGATCCTACTATGAGCAAGCTTTATGCGGAAGATGTATTATTTGGAAGGGCGAGAGATGGGGGGGGGGGTTAAAAGAAGGCGGAATAATATGTCCCTTAAATTCAAGCTTACAGCATTACTAGCGATGCTTAAATATTTCAACACTGCATATACAAAATTTGATTTGTTTTTGTTGTTGTTGTTGTTTTTTTTTTTTGTGGAGGCTAGATGGAATATTATCTCGACGTGATTACGAGAACGATGCTATCAGTTATATGAGATTTCCACGCACATAAAACACCCGTGGATCAAGTTAGTTGTGATTAATATGGGTAACCTTATATTTGCTGTGTTATGTTCCTTAATTTAGGCCAAAGTATGTTCATTGCTTATTTTTTGAAATTATTAAGAAATATTGGCGGGATTATTCTCAAGGTTCGTAAAAGTGGAGTTACTGTTCATATTAAATCGGATCTTGTATCCTATGTAGGCGTTTTTAAGATTATCAAAACTTTACCAAGTAAAAATAGAAGTAAATACAAGTCATGTATGTTAACTGTGGGACGTATTTTGTTTTACAGGGTGACACACGGTTGATGGATTGATTTGTATAAGTCATAACTCATAACTCATGCAGAAATTTTTTATTAAATGACGTGAAATTCTTGAACAGTGGACTATTCCTCTGTTCAGTAGTGGCTGTGTTTTATTCACTACTGGGAAACTAGCGCAGCAAAATTTCCCTCGGCAAGCAACAGTAATTTGATTGCTGACGAAAAAGAAGTCAGAAAAAATAATGGAAGCTGTGCTGGTGATATATTGAATGCTGCACAAGCTACCTATACAGTAGTGAATAAAACACAATTATTGTTTTGTGCTTCAACCCTAGATTTGGTATATTTCCACTATAAAAAAAGACTCAAAATCCAGGACTTAGACTTAGAAGAATAGTATATCTAGTTAGGATTATACCACGTTTGCTCTTCTAAACGTGCATTTTAAGCTTCACCATATTCAAATGTCACCTTACTGTCAGTCACGACATTGAAAGTTGGCATATTGCTTGATGGTGTTTTCCAATCTCGAAAAAAATCTGGACCAAAAATTCAGGATTGATAAGTGTCTTATTGGGGTCTGAGCACTGCGCTTTTCGATAGTAAGGCTCGTTTTCACCTCGGAGTCATTCAAAAAGCAAATTGTCACTTTTGGGGTTCCGAAAAACCAAGAAAAATTGTTGTTTTCATCCTCAGAGTTTAGGTAACTGTTTGGAGAGGTTTTTGGTGTACCAGGTACGCTTACTTATATGGAAATATACGAAAAAGTCCCGGGAACAGCTTTTGTTAAGAGTTTTGAGTCGGAATATATCGTTTTCCAGTTTTAGTGACGTTCTGTCCACGAAGTACGTCGGTGATATGGGTGCTTTTCCGTAATGACAGTAAATTTACTTGGTCTTTTCGTCATTGACAAAAAAGTCCATCTTTACTGCTTCCTCCTCAGCTTCTTTCGAATGCATTACTGAGTAATGACACCACACTTTGTCATGACACTAAATATCAAAACGATCCTTTTCAAGGTATATGATAGTCATTCATTCCAACTATCGGTCTTGACAAGATGATAGACAGTAAATTTATAAGTAGGTTAATTCGGGATAAGTCTTTCTGAGCAAAAAAATTTGCCTCTTATTTTGGTTCCATCTAGGAATCGTTGTTTCAACATTCAATAATTTTCACTTTATCAAAAATATTTTCTCAAAAATGATTCTGAAAATTTAAGCTATGTAGATCCGATATTTGAACAATTTTGAATATTACTAACTATTTTCGTCTGCAAATAAATTTACTCACCTGAAATTTGTGAAATTTTTTCAAATATTTCTAAACTGTCAGGAAAAGTCTTTTCAGCTTTTGTCCAATGAAATTAACTGCACTCTGCAAAGATTGTTCGAAAACTAAACACTAACGCCATATTTGAAATATTTAAGTGAACAATACTTTACCACAAAAAATTGCTTGAATTTCGAGTCACCATTTCCCAACTTGAATGCATTTGAAATTGTTTAAAAATTCATAAATTTTTTTAGTATTATCCAATACTCTATTAATTTTCTAAACATAACATAAAATACCACATTTTAGAACTATTTCTTTTGAAATTACGGCAATTCTTCTCCAGATGACATTAAGCAGGACTCAGGTAACCCTTGTCATTTATGAATGCAAATGCATAATTTAAATATGTCGTGCACATAATTTCATTCAAAACCCGGATAGAGGTAATTCCATGTATAGCTACTGTTTGATTTATACCACCACCCCAGCTGGGTTTTTAATACCTCTGCGATATAAATGGCATTTTTACAGTTCCTGCTTATTTTATGTGATTTTATAGTAGTCGTCCCTAGGTTGATGTTGGAGTCCTTTTTACGTGCAGTTCAAATATAACTTTTTTAATGGCGCTTCAATGCACACTCAAATATACAAGGACTCTAATTTATGTGTGTTTGTGTGTGTGTTAACGTCTGAATGTATTATATGCAAGTGAAATGTTTACTCGTGCATGCAGAGATGGCAACATGTTGCATAACATTAAAAAAAGTCAGAAAAAGTAACTCGCTCGTCAATGATTTGCAACGGTAAAGGAGCAAGTCGTAAAACTAAAAGTGGGATAATGCCTCTGCCATTGATTACACTCGTATATCGTATATCCTTCACACGAATTGAATAGGTATACAGTATGAAAATTATACCTTGTTTTGTGAGAGGGTGTGTGTGTTTTTTGTTGTTGTGGAGGATATTTGCATGCGTAATGACGCATTTGAAGAATTAATAGGTGAATTTAATGGGCAATAGGAGAAAAATCAGTTTAAAAAGAATTATTATGGCCATAGGGAAATCTTTTGCCCTTTTAATGGTTTTTATAGTGTTTTTCTTTTTTTTTTCTTGTAAAGGTAAATGTTTATTTATGAAGCTTGAAAGAGCAAGGAATGAAAAAGTTGAATTTAATATTGTGATATATAATCAAATCCAACACTTTTATGAACAGCTATTAAGTTACACATGGCAAACTTCAGGACTCATTTAATTCACAATTAGAAGCTAATACTTATACAAAGTACTTATTATCCTTTGACATATTAATGCATTTTGATTTCGAGTGATTTTCATAATAAATTAAACAAAAAACACATGATTTATTCATTTTAGGATATTATTTGTTGAAAGTGAAAAAAAAATACGATTTAATTAAAATAATCTATGTATCTATTTTGATGTGAAATTAAATTCTTTAAATTGTCATTTTATATAATCCACTTCAATCATTCGTGTACAAAAGAACTATTTAAAAGCTACTTTTATATAAAAACAGAATTATTCAATAGTTTTTTTTCTATTTTTTTTGGTTATTAAAACACAAAAAATAATGCATCATTTAAATCACATCGACGTTTTAATTAGCATTTAAATAAATACTTTTTTTTTTTTGTTTATGTTATGCAAGTTTTTTGTAGATACCTAATTGAATAGTCAGTTTCAAATATTTTAATGGATTGATTGAATGAATGAACCTGAAGTTTAACTAATTAAATATTCATTACACTCATAAAATAAAACACTAAAAGTATCAATCACTTTTTTGTTTGGTTAAAAGAATTTTAATTTTAAAATTAATATTCATGTTATATTTTTTTAACTTTTGTGTCATATACAAATGTATTGAAAATGACATTATATATTTAGTACATGCTAAAAAACTCTGTGAATTTGGTTCCTCTCCATTGGAGTTCTAAGAGCATGCCGCACCTGGCTGTTAAATTAGACGATTTTTTTTACAGGTAGAATAAATTATTTGTGAACTTTTTAAACCTTCCCTGGACTACGACAATAATTTCAAAACCAAAATCATCCAAATCGGACAAGCCGTTCTCGAGTTTTAACGAGACAAACAAACAGAAATAGATTTGTATACAAAGGAAATTATTGTACCGCCTTGAAGTATCACTACATCTACATAGTATAAAACAAAGTCGCTTTCTCTGTCCCCATGTCCCTATGTACGCTAAAATCTTTAAAACTACTCAACGGATTTTGATGCACGTGAGACAAAGTTCGCCAGATCCTCTATTACTATATATATAATACAAATCTTAATTATCGTATAATGTATTACAGCGTTTAGGAGTAAATAAAGTATCAGCATAAAAATTCGTTGCGTAGTTTTAAAGATCCAAGTAAATATAGGGACAGACAGAGAGAAGCAACTTTGATTTATACTGTGCAGTAATAGTGAAGTGAAACAAGAGGGAGTCTTATGTTATTTTCCCGGTAGAGGTCGTTACATTGCATTATTTGACATGGAAAAGAAAATCAACGGACTCTTGAATAAAAATAAGTCATTAATTAGTTAAAGTGAACGTTTAAGTGAAGAAAGAGTTCCTCCTTGTGAAATATAAGTTTAGTCGAGAAATATGTCAATTTTTATTCGGAAAATCCAATTCAGACTTTTGGTACATAACAACTTCAAATTTAAAAAGAATGATTTTGAAAATATATGTCTCATAATCTCGTTCAGTGTTCAACTACATAATATGGATCATCTCAATCGACTTGCTTCTTAAAATTTCTTAACTTGAATTTTAATACAGTTACAGTGACGGGACTCTTGGAAGTGTTTTTCCATGTTTCCATGTCCAAAAGCCATTCACAAAAATGTCTTTTGGGATATTCTTTTCTATCTTCATCGCGCCACCACCGTGGAGCTTGTATTTGCCTCTTGTTTCTTGAAAAATCAAATTACAAAATTGTTATCCTTTAATGTATCGAAAATGCAATAGAACCTGAAGAAAGTATCACTCTTACTCCTGTGTGAAGAAAAATTCGGAAAAAAAGAAAAAAAAAAAATCCATACAAAATGTAAAAACCATGTTACTGCTGTTAATTTTCTTCTATTTTTTATTTCCTTTTGCAGGTGGAAAATAAAAATTAAAAAAAAAAAATCGAATTTTTCTTTCAGCAATTTGCAAACTCATTTTAAGGATGTTTGTTTAAAAGTATGTACCTCAAAAAATGGTCTCAACAAATTTGAGACAAAATAAAAATCTTCTTGGGTTTTTCTTTATTTTTTTTTCTGTCAACATAAAATTGCTCTTGGGTTGAAATTACAGTCGCAGTGACATAGAAATATGTACATATAATCAAAAACTCTTTTTATTACTTTGCAAATTTTTAAGGATGTTAAACTAACCAACGAACGGGTGTGTTTTATTATACTCGTAAATTTAAGCTGCAAAAATGAAAGCCTACATATTTCAGGACATAATTCTATTTTAATGGATTTTTAAGACAATTTGTAATTTATATATATTTTTTTATTTTTAAAATTATTATTAAAAGGACTAACTATGAAATGGTTTATTTCTACTTCTACGCAGCTATAAAATCAAAATGCTGTGTCCTTAAAAACAAAAGTAACTTAAAAAGTAATATTCTTTTTTTTATGTTCAACTCTGTAAGTGTTATTTTAAATAACTTGAAGCTTGGATGAATATTTTTAAGAACTTAAAGCAGATCATAGTTTTTTTTGACTGACTAAAGTTTTATATTTATGGATTTATCGTCTAGACAGACAAAAATATGAATAAATTATGAATTCAAAGATAGGGCGTGGGCAGTAGGGGTAGGGGCATTTTAAAGCCTCAAAAATTCGTCACAATTGTCTGTCAAATTTTAACGTTTAATATATTTTTCTTGGGACAGAATATTTATTGGCAACACAGAAATAAGAAGAAAGGTGGCGTCGTCAGCAAGGAGAAAAGGATTGGTCAAAATTCCAGGAAAGCGGACTTGTGTATCTCGAAATATAGTAGCAGTTGATATTCATAGACAACATGATAGTGGCTATCTTAATCCTACATAGTCTTTTAAGATCTTTAAATCCAGAAATGCAATTAACTTGTAAGCTGCTGATTTTCCAGGACAATGGTCGTTCGTACTAATCTGCCCCAGCTAGATACGAAATAAAAGGACCCCAATATGAGCAAGGAGGATTCTAGATCACCTAGGTCATAGTCTGTCCCCCATATCCTTGGTTAACATGTTAAAAATTCGTCTTAAACGTGCGATAAAATTAATCCAATCCAAGTCATTTGTTAAGTGTACTGGCATTCGTTTTATAACCCTTCCCTTAGTAGACAAACCTATTTGAGCAACCCCGGCATAATTTTCCCCTATTTTTTAAACAAAACATATATATAAATATCAATTGCTATATTAACAAATTCCAATTGTTTTCCATACCATTTCAGATCTTAAATAAATAGAAGTGTTCTCGTGTGAAGTGTACAAGTGATAAAATCTAACCAATAATATTATCATTCATCAAATATAAAAGCCCCCTCAAACCCTAAAAAGTAACGAAGCAGAAGGGTTCTCTAAGCCACTAAGCCAAATAGCAAAATACTCGATTCAATTGGCAGCATCATCCACCTATAAATATGGGCAAGAAAAATTCCAAATTGAAGCAGGATACCATCGATCGGCTTACCACAGATACTTACTGTAAGTACCCCATATACATATAGTTATACAACTACCAACCCTGCCCCCCCCCCACTCGTATAACTTATAACTATTATATTCTTATTTACAAAAACTTAACATTTTGTATAATATTTATTACCTCATTTGTTTTGCCAATAACAACAAACTTAGAGAGTACCTACCTCTGAGGTAGTTCTCAGGAATATATATTTAGTATAACATCAGAGGAAGAGGAAGGGGAAGTCGAAGCCATCATAATGTCATAAGGTATAGAATAACTTGTTCCTAATTTCAGGAGAAAACCAAACCATCATAATCGTTTGTTAATGTGTGTATGTGTATCGGCTAAGTATTAGTATAGTTACACCTGTGTATTTTCTTGGCAGCTACATAAAACGACGATTATAATAAACTTTTATA
The DNA here is from genome assembly GCA_905146935.1 of Scaeva pyrastri. NCBI lineage: Eukaryota > Metazoa > Arthropoda > Insecta > Diptera > Syrphidae > Scaeva > Scaeva pyrastri. Next base: position 7,546,191 of record LR989929.1, on the reverse strand, counting down.
GGGTGTTTCATGTAAGACATAAGTAAAAGTGAAATAAAATTCGGAAAAAAATCTATTGTCAAAGAAATACTCATATGTATATAATATATCTTTGTTTAAAGTCAGTAACATCCTCTGCATTAATAGGAAAAAAGTTTATCAACTAAAACCATCGTCATTAAAAATACTAAGTACCACTAAAAATGAGTGGTCGTAATTTATTGCCCGTGAAAAAGCCATTCAATTCAATCTTCAACCAATTAAAAAAAAAAAAAACACCCTGTACTTGGACTCATCTAACCTGAATAAATTTCCTTCCTGTCCTGAACCAAAGTCAACTAAAGCTATTGTCCATAAAACACCTGCAAATACATATAAATACATTCCTGTGCATATAACCCTGCCTCATTCCATCCACACCGACCGCCCACACAATCTTTGTAGATATCGTACTGCTCTCGTATATCCCCCACCCCCTCCCTCCATCGTCGTCGTTGGTCGCCGGTCGTCCTTTATTGATATGCAGGTGAATTTTCTCCTTGAACTTTTGTGGTTGTGGTTGCTGGTTGGTAATTTTAATTTTGTCTCCGCATTCTTTATCTTCTAAATGTATATTTTATTTTCGTCCTTTGTGTGCCGACCGACAGTCATTCGAATTTATTGATAAAATGTTGGTGGTATATGTTAGGTCTCCTTTCCTTGTCTCGTCCCGTATTCTGTTGGCTTCAGTCCGTCTTCGTCCTCGTCCTCGAGCTCGAGTTCGAGCTCCTGCTCGTCCATCAGCAACCCGGTAAGACCGATGATGTTTGGTCGATTTAATTCCAGGGTCCTTCGGCAGAGAGTTCAAACTGCTGTCAAAATATTCCTCGGGGGAGGGAAAATATAGAAAAGCCTTGCGGAGGAAATGCCATCACGTCATCGATGCTCACAAGTGGAATTCCTGGTCAGGATTTCGATATAAGTTTTTTTTTTTTTTTTGCTGCTCCTTCCTTTACTAATTTTTACTCCTTGCTTCAAGTGCCTGATTTTTTTTTTTTTTGTTCTTTGTTGATTTTGGCCTTAAGCCATTTATGATCTTATTTCGCAAGAAATTGCCTCAGCCGCAGGCTAAGTATTTTTCACAATTGGAGTCCTTTTTCCATGTCAAATTTCCACCCCTTCGTTAGGGGTGAGGAAAAGTAACTGCGACAACGACGACGACAGAAGAAGGACACTAAAAGTGTATTCCCACTGGACTCGTTTTTATTTTTATAAATTGAATGGATGGAAATAAAATAAAATTTTCATATTGATTTCTTTCAAAAAAAAAAAGAATAAGAAAAAGAAAATTGTTAAATGTTTCAACCTACTTTATCGTCATCCCTTTTTATAAACCTATATACCGTCAACCCACACAGGATAAGGATCGTATTCCATATTCCTTCTTATATTAAATTTCTTATGACTTGAGGGTGAAACTGGAAATCGTAAAAAAGGATTGACATCAGAAAATATTGTACCGACCGAGGTATGTCTACTTTTTCGAAGGAGAGACAAATTGATCTTTTTTGATAGTCCTTTCGATTTTTTTTTTCGTTTTTTTTTTTTTTCGTTTTGCTGTTTTAGGGCAATTGTTTTTGAGTGACAATATTTAGATACAAGCAAATTGATATTGGAGCCGGAGATGGAGACGGGATTTGATTAGCTATACGCCATTAAGTTTATTGATGGAGGGAATTTATTTTTGAATGAGAACAACAGTTTTATTTTATGGAGAAGAACGTGGTTTTAGATGTTCGAGTTCGATATTTGTATTTTAGTGTCTTGGAAAATTTTGAATTTTCAAGTTAATTAAAAATTATTTTATTGGTTTTACCATAAAATTAGGTTAAGCAAAATAATTATTGTATTACATATAATTTAAATGAATGTGATTTTGACATAAATATTTAAGATTTTTAGGGCTTAATTTTACTATCAGGCTGATGGCTTTTATTGCTAACGCTTCACTATCCATATCTTTACAATTTCACATTGTAACTCTAGTTATGTAAATAAATAAATAAATAAATACATTTTACTATTATGTATTTACAATCTACATACATAGACATATGTATAAAAACGGTGTTTTTTTAGGCGTGTGATTTTTAAGATGAAAAAAAAAAAACGAATATTGTTTAATGTTATGGCCAAGAATTTAGGTTTATTATAAAGACAAGGGTTTGCCATTATTATTTAAAAATGATTTCTAGAAAATGGAAGCTGCGTCTGGATGAAATAAATTCCAGCTGAGAGGCACAATTTTTGACCACTTTTCCGTGGCTTTATGGCATGAAGTGTCGCCGCTGGCGTCTTGTTGGAACCAAAGGTCGTCTCTATTATCATTCTCCAATTCAGGCATGAAAAACTCATTTATCATGGTTTCATAGCGTTCCCCATTGACTGAAACATTATGGCCGGCTTCATTTTTTAAGAAATGTGAACCAATGACTTTAAAGATGAAACTGAGTCTCAATAATAACTTGTGGATTACAATCACTTTAAATACGACATTCAACGAAAATCTAGCCTCATCGCTGAAAAAAAATGTCTGGTGAAAATTGGGATCGGTGGCCATCTCGTTTTGGGTAATAAATTTATACGATTTACAAACTTTGTTCCAAAGTTACTCTATTTATTATAAAATGGCAAACCAAATTAAGTATAAATCAAGTAACAATTGTCAAAAGAACCAACTCTGAAAAAAGTTATGCCATGTTGAAAACCATACGCTTAAAAAAAAACACCCTTTATATGTACATCATAATATACCATCATAAGAAAAGGTTCAAAATCAGTCCAAAATTATAAGACTGACAGTTGAGAAGGGCATGTTTCGATTTTGGAACAAATTTAATGAATATTTTCTTTTCTACTTGCATTGCTTTATAAAGTTTTGAAAAACGTCCCAAAAACATGAATTAAGGACGTAATTAGCCTTTTAGGACACTCTTTGTGATTAAAAAGTAACACAAGCAGAAACAAATCTTCGAGTTCCATTAAAACTAGTCTGTATAAATTAAGTTAATTTTAAATTAGTAACTACTTCAATTTTTTATGTACATAAGTCTCCTTCTTTCGGATTCAAAAGTTTTTCGATAAATTCACGTTCAAAAGTAAATCGTAACATACACTACTACTACATCTGGCAAATTATCCTTTTAAAGTTCTTAGAGATAGTCATAGAAGGTTGTACGAGTATATAATATACAACAAAATCTACGAATAAATATATCTTGTTGTAGAATTTAGCTGAGTTTATTACTTCACTTTGTTTTTTAGTCTATACAGTCACAAATTTAAGGGAATGGAAAACGTCGAAGTTCTTTTCGAAAGCAACGATGCAAAAAATCGAATTCCCTAACTATAAAAGGGCTTTAAAAAAAAAACAAACAATTGAAACGTTGAAAAGTTGAAAGGAAGAAAGTCCTGAGTCACAATTCAATAGGACATTTTTTTTTTCTAATAACTTTTACCAAACAAAGTACAAAGCAATAGAAACACTTTCATCTTTTTCTGAACAAGAAAATAAGAGTTTCTTATTTTGTAAATGATTAGAGATTATATTTTGTAAGGATCAAAGTGTACTTGAAACTGTTTTATTGAAGAAAGGTAATAAATAAATAATTGTATAATAATTTGAAAGAAAATATAGAACTACGATTATGCAACCAGTCCTTAAAGTTGCCAGCAACTTATTTCCATAGTTTGTATTCTTTCATATAAGAGAACTTAATTAAACTATGAATTTATTGAAAATTTACGAAATTTCAACAACTCTTTTATTTCAAATTAAAAAATAATTAATTTCATTTTGTTGAAATTGACGGTCATCATCTAGAAAAGGAAGCCCCCAGTTTGTTTAAACTGCAGTCAAGAATTGCATCTGGTGCAATTCTTCAATTCACTGCACCATTTGCCATCCATTTTGGAATTCTATTTAAATCAATTGAGAGTCCTCATTTGTCATTTAAGTACCCACCCAGAACAGAACCCACCTTCTTAGCTATGGAACATATTGCACAAAATTCCAGTAGTATTCCTGTTTGATTTGTAAAATTTCCCAATATTGAATCCTTTTCTCTTCCAACTCAATGCACCCAAACTGCTCTATAGGAAGTATTAAAAGACCTCTGCATCTGCATCTGCATCAAATATGCATTCATTTATTATTCAACTGAAATGCCATTTATAAAATATACAAATATCTATAAAAAAGAATGCTTTTATAAAACTTCAACTAAAAGCATCGTCTTCCCTTTCAACTGTGATTTAAACCACTTTCAATACCTCGTACTTTGCATAATTCAATTCAATTTTCATTCTTACATTTTGAGTGCAGTCATCATCAATAAAATAAAATAAAATAACAAAAAATAAAGATCCAATAAATGCAACCACATCCCTGAACGCATCAAACTAAGGAATATCCTGAATTTTTTTTATTCATTTTTGTTGTTTTCACGAACAACAATTTGAGTGAGAAAAATAAACGAAACACTTGTCAAAAACTATCTAAAGTGTGACACACCAGAAAGTTAGTATATACTTACTTATAAATAACCAAAGTAATTGGAAGTCCTGCGAGTTGTTAAAGTTTATTGGGTTTGGGAGGACGAGAGTTCGTTGTTTGTTACGAAATACTCGTAGTTCGTTTTCACAAGGATTGTGAAAATAACGAGCAATTTAAGGACTCATATAAACATACATGGAGACGGTGACGGACGACGACGAAGTCACAACAAATTTGTGTCGAGTCGACTTCTCTGTTAACATCCGGTCATCTATAAGCCAAGTAGTTCAATCAACTTGCACCCCGAGAGTTATGTGTCCTTTCTCCCAGTGAGTGAACTATAATAACTTTGCACTGCCACACTCACATACTCATATCACAAACACACAAACAAAAGTTGGTTGTTTACCCAATTTGTCGTTTATTTGTCCAGTTGATGTGATTCCTTTTGATTGGAGATTGGAAGATTGGACCAATATACTCGTATACTGCAAGCGGCAGAGTGGAGAGTATGGGTGATATCCTTTCCCTTTGGCTTGTTTGGTGTGTGTTTGTATACTTATATTTTGATTCATTCAATCGTTAATAGGTAGCTTTGATGTGTTTGATACTCGTATTAATTTTATAGACGAGAACATTAATCCTCGACCATCATACAAACCAACTGAAATTTGATTAAACGCTGATTCAAATTTATTGATCGAGAGGGGGGATATTTTGGAAACATTTACATGTAAATAGAATTAATAAACTTACATATACATAATGCAGTATGGGTTTTAATTATTAAGCTAAGTATTATGTTTCCTTATTTAGTTGAATATGGTAGCAAGACAATTAATTTTTGATATCATGTTTTCGAGTATATTGATTGAATATTCCTACATCGATAGGTTTCCTGAAAAATGTCAAGGAATTTAAATACTTTCGTAAAAAATATTCACAGAAAAACGACGAAGGAAGTACCTAGGACGAAAATGAAATTTAAATTTTCTTAAATGATATTGATTAAAAATTTACGGATGTCAAAGCGAAGTTTTCTGGCACTACATCCTTCTTAAAAGTACATACAATTTCTGCCGTTTTTGAGATTATCAGCATTTATTCCTTATGGCTGTTTGACACTTCTCAATATGTTTGAGCCTTATATAAAACAATTTTAATGTCTTCTAACGAACAAAGTTAAAATCTAATCTGCAATGGACTCTGTTTATAAAAATAAGCTAAGATGTAAATTTTAAATTGGCAGTCAGAACTTCGTGATCCACACTTTCCGGATATCCTTTCAAGTACATTGAAATAAGTATTTAAAGGTCAAATCGAATTTCAATTGTTTCATCTGAAATTTTCAAACAGTCTAAAAAGAATTCCTCTTCGTCGTCGTCGTCGTTCTCGTGCATTCTTCTGATCAAATTGTTTAATAATTCAAAATGATTATATCCTCGTGACTTGTAGGAACTCTGCTAACAAACCGAACTACCAACTACCACACTTATTCTTTTCCCAACCATCATCAGCTAGCAACAACTTTTTCCTAACTATTCCGTTAAAATTACATTACATACTTTACTTATATACAAGTATGTACTTACTGCGGCTTCCTGTATTTAAGTACCTAAAGTACTTAACTTTCCAACGAAAAAGTTCTTCGAAATTGTTTTGGATAAAGTTAAATATTTCAATTAACAACCGCCACATCATGAATGCGAAACCGTTAAGTTTTGGTCAGCTAATGATAAGTTATTTTTGCACGCGAAGTTAAATTTAATGTCATGGCTTTTTTCGAAAAATCCTTTAGACCAAAATTTAATTGAATAAAGTCGGAAGGTAGTAAGATTGGGGTATAGATGTAGAGGAGTCTTGGTATAGGTATGTATTGATTAAGTGATTTGATATTGGTACACACCTAAGGGCACTTATATAGTTAAATTGAATAAAAGTCAAAAAGGGTTTAAGTGATTTAATTAAGGGGAATTTAAGGAAACAATGTTTTTTGGGGGTGTTTCTTACCATGGCTTAGAGCAATTGATTGGTATAAGTAAGGGGGTGAATTTAATTCAGTTTCATAGAGGAATGTGTAGTGTTTATAACTTTGTTATTTGAAAATAAGTTCTTAAAGGTATTTTAGACACAGAAAAAATAAAAAATTGAAGATTTATGGTAAAAAGCTTTTAAGACGTTAAAGCTTTAATAATGTTATGATTTTTTATGGCATGTACTCGTAAATTATAATTTACTTCAAAAAAGTTGTCCCCCAAATTTCCTCACTTTAAGGTAAATGGTGGTTATTTTAAATGGAGTATTTTTAACAGTTTTGTACTTCAAAAGCTTTTTACAAAAATCAATGTAGTTTTTCAGAGTTTCTTCGTAGAGTATCATACTTAAGCAATATTCTTAATGATTCTGTCAAAAACAGTTCATAAACGAACATACTTCTGACATTCATGGTTTTTAAAGTGTCTAATATTAATTTTGACGAAATTTTCAAAAGATGGAACGATGATAAATAAGTTTAAATGATTTCTTGGTTGAGTAAAGCTTTTATCTTTTTAAGGTTTTTTAAGTTTTTTTTTTTAGATTTGTAAATTTGTCAAAATTGGTTGCATTAATTCATTTTTCCTGTTGTGAAATTAAAATATAATTTACTTATGATGTTGTAAAAAAAATATTAAACAATAATTTTCGGATATTTTTCAAAATTCGAAATTTTAGGTATTGGATGTGTATGTCAAAAATATCAATGAAACACAAAATTTAAGCGCAGTTTCGGAAAATTGAGTTGTTTATTTTACAAATGTATATTAAAGTTTTTTGAAGACAAGTTTTTGACTATTTGTTAGAAGATTTTGTTAAGATTTGGAATTTTTGAAGTCAGTCCTTATATTTTAATAAAGTTTTGAATTCATTACGTATTTATGTAAGAATATAATTTTAACAATAAATTTGTATGACAAGTTTTTTGAACTTAAGAAGTCTTAGGATGCTGAAAAACGGACAAATTGAAGACACTAAACAATATATCTAATTATTTTTATTATTACCAGTTTATCAAACAACAAATAAAAACGAAAATCCTTACTTTTAAGATTGTCAATTGTCAGCCATGTTGCGATTGGCACTCAAAATCAAAAACTTAAGTAGTTAATATTTAGGTACCAGATTGTACTGAATCTATTTTGGTCTTAGGTTTTTATAGACCTTTCTAATTTAATCTATTTTCACAAAAAATAATATCTTCTGTCAATTAAAGTGCGGATTCCCCCAATTTGACATGCAAAGCTTACATTTATTGACCATAGAACAACAGTCACCTTGTTTTATCGATTAAAAAACATGTTGACTTTGCTTTATACAAATCCGTCTGGACTCTAGGTAAATAATAAATTTATAAATCAAAAACAAAGAACCAAACACGTATATTTGCCAATCAAACAGCGGTTAGAAAATCTCATTTTTTTCAAAAGCAAACAAAAATATTCAATATGTAGGTTTACCTATTTCCACCAATTTTCAGTTCGGATAAAAATAAAATCTAAATTTTTCGGTGAAAATCAAAATAAGTCCAGATAACCCTCATAGCATCAACCAAATTCAGGTTACCATTGGCAATCGCCATCAGAATCAATACAAACCGTTAAAAGCGGAATACAAAACTTCAAAATCAAAAAAAAAAAAACAACAACAATAATACACCTAAAAAATTTGTCCGTTAATTTGTTGTGTTTTATTCACTGCTGCGTAATTACCGTAGCAAAATTTCAATCAGCAAACAACAAAAAATTAGATTGATGCCGAAATAGAAGTCAACAAAAAATAACAGCGTATAAAAAAATGTGTGTGATTGTTTTGTTCACTTAAATGCTGCACTTGCGATGCAGCAGTGAATAAAACACAAGTTATATTAAGTACGATATTGAAAAAAAAAAAATCACGGGTCAGTATTGCTCTCGGTCATGAGTAAAAGTGTCTTGGCCTTGTATTCCACGTAAGAATTTTAACGGTCTCGTGTCGCATTTAGTTTAGTACAAGGATGTCACATCGTATCCTCGTTTTTGTTTTGTCCTTTAATACTTCAAAACATTTAGTCACACAAACTTCTTTTTATGTTTAGATTTTTTTCTGAGTGTAAGCTCATAGATGTTTCGCGCATCCTTTTTCCTCTTTACATATGGAAACCATAAAACAATATGACATATGTATGCTAAATCTCCATAGGTAACGAAAGGGCCTAATCTATCTCTCTAACTCACCAACGGACTTCGCATGCAATAACCAAAACCCACACCTCCATCACAAATCACAACCATTAAAACAAAACAAAACACATATACATACATACATTTACCATTCACATATACATCTAGACAATTATCGTAAATTGAAATGTCAACATTTGACTTTTGGGGGCTGTTGATGGTCGATTTTTTTTTTGTTTTTTTTTTTTTTTGTGCAAAATGGTTCTCCCCCTCTTACAAAATTTCCGTTGGTTTATTATTACTCTTTGGGAACCGTTTTTGACTTGGCCCAACTTTGTCTATTTTTGACATGTTTTATTTCTGTAAGCTTGATGATTTACGAGTATGTGTGCGTGTGGATATACTCGTACATTTATGTATATTTCCCTGATTTGTCATTTCATCAGTTTGCTTTGAGTTTAATTAAAAATATAGAAGATTAATGAGGTAATAAATTCAAGACCCACCAGTAAAGGCAAGGGAAAAATAAAAACAAACTGACTCCCAAAAGTAAGAGAAACTTTTGACCTTTTGTGGTAAAATATATTTTTTGTATTTAAGCCAAAAACAGTAAAGGTACACTTATGTATATACAAACACTCTTGTACCTACGTAAATATAACTTCTTGTGGTAAAAGAAAGTTAAAATTGAAAACACACACAAAAAATGAAAAAAAATTTGGGCATCTGCCAACAAACCGGAAAAGATTTATTTTCAAAAAAAAAAAAAAAAAATGTTTTCTATAAAAAACAATGTTTTTTTTTGTTATAAGAATATTTATAAACGGATTGAGTTTATGTAAAAATAAAGTGCAGGACATTTTGTGAGAAAAAAAAATATATCAGCACTGCAGTATGTTTTTGTTTTAAGAATTAAAAAAAAAAAAAAAACAAGAAAACAAACACAACCGGAAATAAACTATTCACTATTTCCTTTTGACCAAATATTATGTAAGATTTATTGAAGCAATTTTGGTTTGAGTTTAAGTGAAGTTTGTGTGGCCATTAGAAAACAAAAAATATTATTTTTAAACCTCGGAAATGGTAAATTTTTGGTTTAAAGAATAATGGAATCCAAAAACTTATCCATGTGAATATTTATAAAATTTAATTCTCAACTGAAGCAACTAATGCATAATTTTCAAACCCAGAATTTGATGAAATTTTGGTCGGTTTTTTAATGACTGAAATAAGTTATAAGTTTGTTCCATTTTTGAAAAGTGATTTTCAAAAGAGAGGTTTAATGGATTATTATAGCGTGAAACAGAGTAAAGACAATAATTCTTACAATTCACTCTAAAAATGATTGGTTATTTGAATTTGTAAAATAACTTTGCTTAGGAAAGCTGATTTTTCAATTTCAAAACGACTAATCTTCCTGATAATTGACTGTTGCACTTTAACAATGTAAAAACTTTATGTGTTTTCGTTACAAAATCAATTACTGCCAACACTTAAGTGTCAGCTATGTCAAAGTGTTTCTTAAAGGGTATGCAAACACTTCACAAATCGTTGTAAACTCAAATTTATAAAAGTGACCTGATCTTAACTTAGAATTGGGAATAAAAGAAGTTTACTCGTTTTGTTCTTTTGTCCTTCTTCCTCATGAAACTTCTCTAACTCTGAAAAACTATGTTATTAAAATTCAGAGGTCAAAACTCACAATTACTCATCCCAATTTTACCCAGAATGATTGCCGATGGAAGCAGAACCTTAAAGCAGTCCATTTGAAGATACATACAACTATAAATTAATATAATACATAATGTGTAATATGTGTACATATTTTATGAATTGATAACAAATGATGTGTCTGATAACATCAATCAATTCAATTCTTATAAATTCAAAATTTTATATTCAATTATTTTTCAGACATCAAATTAATAAAGGTTACTTGAGTAATGTCAAAACAACCTTCATTCAGACATATTACATACATACACCTATATAAATAGACAACAATATAAGTATGTAATAAACTTTATTCAAAGCACATTTAAGTATTGATCTACTTACAAGCTTAGAATCACTTCATTTTCATTATTAACAATATCTGACATAATATCAAAGTAATTACGATTACGATGTTTATTTCGAAGTCAAAGGATATGCTCCTGGTTTGAAGTTTGAAGCTTATTTCCATTGACTAATCCTTTCATTAGATCTCCTCCTTCTGTATTTGACAGTGACAGCTCGCACACACTAATTCATATACACACAACACACAACATTATACAATCACTAGACAGTAGACAATCACTTTGAATAAATGATTTGGTCAATTTGTAAAGTGCCACTGCACATTTTACGATATACTCAGTACTCATACTCAGTATACTCATATACCCATTCGCATGTGGATGTGGAGGAGTAACGACACCGTTACGAAACGAACAACAACGAACGAGAAAATGGCCCGCAGTTCATTGGTCAAACACAAAATGGAATTGAGTTTACGTGATGGTCGGTTGGATTGCCAGGATAAAACTCCATTTGACTGTGTATACGAGTATTTGCGAGTTTACTGTACATGTTGATGTACGAGTATATTCTCAGTTTAACTGTGTTTGTATCGATTTTAAGGAGTTCGATTGGCATCATATTATGAAAATCTTTTGGTTTGCTTGAATTGTTCCGATACTCGGAAAAGCTGCCTGCTGGCCGAAGTGTCAGTCAATTCAGTCAGTTCAATGGAAACCTATTGATTATGAATGAGTGTTGGTGTGGGAGTGTTTTTGTTTGATATTCTTTCGTTTCGTTTCGTTTTTTTTTATGATCAAAATCAGTTCAGTTGTTAAGTGAAGTGGAACATTTGCTTAGACAACTATGACGCTTTTGATTACAATTTGAGTATGAATTAATTGAGTTTGAATGAAAAAAAGCAATCAAATGTCATTGTGCTTGGTGTGCAACGAGAAATGACAATTATTGTGCAAAGTCATGAAAAAATTCTGGGTTTTAGAAAATTAATATAAATTTTACATCTCCATTCAAACGGCAAAGTCATTTTCAAGGCACATTTTTAAGTCATCAAATAGTTGAGAGTTCAGACAATTGATAGTAAATATTCAAAGGTTTCAATTTTTGAGATTTAATAGTTAAAAGCTTAACGTAAACGTCTCTTATCAGTTTTCTGAAAACGTGTAGCTCTTGAAAATGTAGTTTTATAATTTGTATTATTTGACCAAATAAGAACAAAAAGCCACTTGAAATTAAGTTTTCAATTTGTACTGTTTAAAGAGGTCTAAAAGAATAAAAAGCATATTTTACCAGTATTATAGGACCGTCCGTTAAATTTTGACACAGTAAAATATTTCAATTTTAGGTTATTTAACTTAAGATAAAAAAGGGGAATTCCAAAAATGTGCTGATATAAGTCTAAAAGCGATGAAACAAAAAGGGTGCACTTGGGCGTATACGTACTTTTTTGTTTTATTTCTTTATTAGTTCCTTTTTCAAATGTAAATGTTTCGACATAAGAGATGTCTCAAAATTCTGAGCTTTGGTTTAATTAACTTGATAAAGATCACGAAGTTCAATGATTCTTTTGGTCATTTTCAAAAATTCAAAATGAAGAAAACCACACAAAATCAAACCATCCTTTTACACTTCAATGTCGATACATATTTGATATTCATTGTGTTTGATATTGATACAATTGATGGTTTGGTAATTTTGAAGTTCATATATATAAATTTGGTGTGAATCATCGAAATCGGTCCAGTCGTTTTTGAATTATAAGCGTTATCTTAACTTACCTTAGATTTTACTCTCTTAAATTTGGTGCTCAATTTAAATTTCAATAAAATTCTTAATTTCCACTATTGTTCAATTTTTTACTAAAAAAAACTCATAAAAAAAATATGGTACCAACCATTTTCTTTTATGAAGACTGTTTGACAGTTCTATTTAACTTTTTTATGCATGAAATTCTGTTTCATTATAAAAAGGAAAATCATATAAAAAATAATGATTTTAGTTTTAGCTTATTTCACAAGAAAAAAAACGAATCAATCCTTATGACTACAATGTCTTCCATTATTGTATCCTTAAGCTACAAAAGAAAAATTTCATTTTGTAATAAATATTCCTTTCAAATTCACTGTTTCACCATAATCGGGATATTTATAAGTAAAAACATAAAGAAAGTACACAAAACCCAGTCATTTTATTTATATACTTTGTATGTATGTGTATACTTAATATTTTCAAAAGAAAATCTCCGTTTTCCTTTTAGTTCTTTTTTTTTTCTTTGTAACACACCAAAGTTAAATTATATTTCATTTGAAGTAGCTAACGTAAAATTTTGTTAAACAAAAAAACAAACTGAATATTAAATTGAATAAAATTCTTCATCCATAAAACAAAGTAGGTAATCTAATTCCATAATTCAATTCGATGTAATTTCAACACATTTGTGTTAAATTACAAGTGTGTGTGTGTGTGTGTTGAGTCTTATATCCTTCCATCAATTTCGCTTCACCTGGATTTAATGTACCTACCTTTCTCGGCTTAACATCTTTGCGTTCTTTAATTGAATCAGAAAATTAAATTTATTTTATATTTAAACCATAAATTTCACTCAAGATAATTCTGTAAGTAGGTATTAATTTTCACATTACCTCATCACGTGAAAAATTGTCAATAACTTCAAAAAGCCTCCATCACATTTAGAAGTCTTTGATATTTCTTTAAAATTCCAATAAAATGGAAACAATGTTCTTAAAAAAAAAACCCAAACCCAAAATTAAATATGAATGACAACAACTGACAGCTTAGTGAGACATCATAAAAAAGAAGTAAAACACAATTTAGAAATAAAAAAAAAAAATAAGAAAATACCTTGTCCTTTATTTTTCTAAATTTATTCAGTATCCGGGATATTGTCGCTTCATTTTCAACATATCCACTCGCCATTCACCACTTCTTACCACCCGTATAGTCCTTTCCTAACTAACAACATTCACATCATCATTTTCACATAGAATTGTATTAAATTCCCAAAGCCAAAAAGAATATAAAACAGATCCTCCTCGAACAAGGATAACTTCATGAATGAGTTTTAGTTTTTTTTTTTCTTCTCCATTATACCGTCATTGTTTCACTTGATAAAAAGAAAGTCTTTCTCTATTCTGGCATTTCTTCGTCAAAGTCAGTTAAAATATAAAATGAAAAGTGGAATGTCCTTTTTTTTCATTAAATAAAAAAAAAAAACTAAAACAGTCATAATGCCGATTCTAAGCAAGCCATGACCACACTAAGCTCAGGAAATGTGTGTCATTGAATTCGTTTTTTGCCAATAAAAGAAAAATTCTTGTTCGTTATTCTATTTCTATTGGTAAATTGCGGACCACTTAGTGACTTAAAATGGCACCGATGTGGAAAAACTCGGTGATAATAAAATGAAGGTAGTTTGTCGAAGAGAATTTTCTTCGTTCTTCTGACGAAAACGCCATTCAATTCCATTTAGATAAAGTGTAGGTATGTGTGTTCTTAGGTTGAGTCCTTATTGATTGAATTGCTCTAACAGTCGTGTTTCTATAAAGGACTACAATTTTTTTTTCCAACAATTGTCATCTCCTTCCGTTAATTAGTCTAACTATTATAAAGTTCCTCTCGGTATTGTAGATCTAATTATAGGTATAAGAAAAGTCTTTGAGGAAACATTTTGCTATTGTTGGCCAAAACTTAGGTTAAGAGTTGAGGACGGCTGGCTGAAATTTTGTCAATAAATGAAATTTCAAAAAATTAAATTTTAAATTTTAAAGAAATGACGGGAAATTGAGATAAAGGAGTGAGGTGTCTTATTCTTAAGAACGATTCCTTTAACCTTCGGCGATTCGAATGAAATTTTATTGAAACAATCAATTGCTTCTAGAAAACTTAAGAAGAGTAAGTAAGACCTGTCAAAACTTAAAAATGCCATTTTTGATTTGAATATAAAGATCCTAGAAGATTACAAACAGATTATTAGAAGAGACTCAATTCTTACATCGTTTAATAATCCTTTTACACTGTTTGCTATCAAAGTTGGGAAATTATGCAATTTTTAATTTCCTTGTTAAATGAGCGGTTCATGGACAAATGACAGGACTGGGAGTTAATTTTTTCAACATTAAATGCTTCAAGATTCTACCAATTAAAGTTATCAATCAGCAGAGTAAATTTCCCATCCTTAATGCAATTAAATATTATACTTACATACATATATTTCAGATAATAAAAGAATAAAGAGTATTGTTAACAATACGATGCCCTGAGGTACTTCAACATTTAATTTTTTTAGTTTCCTATTTGAATTCAATCTTATTCAACTTTAAGTTAGAACTTCGAATTAAAAATTTTATAATACAAACTCAATTATCAGAATTTTAATCCTCCAGAAGCATTACGGAAATATTCTTCAAAATTTAAATTTTCAGACGGTCTGTACGGCAAAAACTAATTATTATTAATTGAAAGGATTGTAACACATAGTTAAAATTTAATCTTAGACTTAGTGTGATATTTGAAACTAAAAAACTGAACTATTATTTATTTTTTTAAATGAGTTATTAAATATTAGATTTACTATATAAAAATTGGTTTTAATTTCTTTTCTACCACCTTTTTTAACAATCTTTTGCTTCGCAACAGTGATTTGGAAGACTTTCTCAATTCTTTAAGTTCTCTTTATGAAGTTCCTCAAGCAAGTCACATAGGGCCACTTCTCTTCATCTGAGCTATTAACGATGCAATCTTTTTATTATTTGTATTATTTTCTCTAATGAAAATTGTATTTTGTAAGTATAAGTATTTCTGACACAGTAAAAGTCCTAAAAATTACGAAACACCATGCTTTCTTGTAAGATGGAGGTTTTTGTTCATTTGACTTCATTTCGATTGATTCATTCGTGTTTAAAAATTGAAATATAACAGCAAGTTGCAGAAAAAACGTATTCCTTAATTCTCTAAACCTTAACACCAAACCACTGTTTTTGAATCTAAATCTGATCTCCAAGAAACTCTTCACCCCATGGTTCTTAAAAATCAACTCACGAATCCCAAAAAACCGTTCCAATCTGACATCTTGTTTATTTCCAGATAATCCAAAAAAGGCTAACTCAATTTTATTTATTCTTTCAAAGAATAAAATACTTGAGTTCTTCATGGAAAAAAAAGAACTATTAAATTCTAAATTTTTGAATAATTTACGAGCATCTTTTCGTATTTGGGTATTCTCTTTCGGTGTGATGAAAGATTATTTTATTTTTTTTTTTAATATACAATTTATTTAAATTTCTTCGCTTGTCTACCTACGCAATGCGTCCCTTTTCACCATCAATAACTGTTTTCCTGATAATAATCTTACACTCTTAATCTCTTCTTTGTTTGAGTTCTTTTTTATTTTAAGGCTTATTATCAAAAAAATAAAGGGCCAAGTTGAACTCTCACAGAGAGTCTTTTAATTCACCGAAAATTCTGAATTTTCTTATCTCTTTCTATATTATAAAAATAAAATTCAAAAAACCTCGCCCTCACCTTCGTATAGGCCAAAAAGGCCATTCAATATAAAATAAATGCCGTCAAGGGAAACATCTTGATTGTAATCTTCTTTTCTTATTTTTTACCTCACCTTTTGAGGGGTTAGGCTTTTATGCCTATAAAACTTCTCCCCTCTTCACCCCCCCATTTGCCGAAAACCAACTAAACAAAAAGAGAACCGTCTGTATATTTAATTCGATTTAAACTTTTATTTATTCGTATAACCTAGATCCGTATTCGAGTGTGCTTTTGCCATCTCATCCCCTGTAGCACACAACAGAACCCCAAAATGAGATTCCCTTTCGTTCACAAGGAAAAAGGATGTATTCCTATAAATTAGAGTTAATCGATTATTACGGGTACAGCCTGGGCCTCTGTGGGTTGTTCGGGAGTACCTTAATGTTTGCTCGAGTGTCGGTATGGGTATATACCGGTACCGGGACTGGGAGGAAGGAGCCAGACTAGGCCGGCTATGTTATGTTCAGTTTAGTTCTTGGGATATGCGTTATTAACCTAGTTTTAAGGATAATGTACGAATAGAATCGTGAACTTATGACCTTGGCACGTGGCGTGGATCCAATCCAATTTTCGCACGCGAACACACACACTCGTATCTTTTTGGCCCATCATCGCAGTTGCCAGAATTAAGCACTAAAAGGAATTGCTTGCCCTCCAGAACTCGGGGTCAATGTCTGTTTTAGAATATTTGATCCCCATCAATTCCAACAACCACCGCACTTTTCCACAATACTGCCGTCGCACCCTACCAGCACGGCATGCATATACATAAGGTAAAACGTAGTAACTTTAAACGTAGATACGAGTATCTGAACATTCCAACGCAACGCAACGGTACCAGTCGAGTAGTACGAGCATGTAGGAAATGTTGGCTGAAAGTTATGACGGTTTCACTTGAAATTGGGTGTGACAGGCTGATTGTTCGCATGACAATGATATTAATTTCGTCCTGGCAACTCCTGGAAGAAATGGCAAATGGCACTATACATACTCGTGTAGGTAATTCTGACGCAAGGACGAAAACATTTCCCATTATGAAAATAGGTCTTTTGGGATTAATACTCGAGTGTGTTGGTGTGTGTTTGTGTGTGTATGTGTGAAAGATGTAGTGAAGCAGCAATTAATTTAAAATAATATGCCTATTTGTTATCTTAAGAATGAAGTTAATTTGGATAAGTTAATTTGTGTATAGCTTCGGAATATTGTTTAACTGCTCGCGGCTTAAGTGAATTATGAGTTTTGAATTGAAGGAGGGAAGTAATATTTTGAAGATGGAAGATGTTTTTGCAAATTACGAGTACCAACATGTAGGATGTATAGGTGCCTAAGGAAATATAAGGTATTTTATGTAGTAGCTAAAGTCAACTTTTTCAAAGAAAGACACTTATGAACAAAAGGCATTGTTGTGGTAATTAAGTGTCATTGATGGAAAATTTGATCGCGTTTGATAATTTAATTCTTTAAATTGTTGTAATTTAGTGGAAGGAACAACGATTTTAGATGAAGATTGAATTCTTCACTTGATGTAGGTAAACAGGTTTATTTAAAGGATTTTTTTTTGAAAAATATTGAAGACTGTAGAAAAGAAGAAGTTAAGGAAAAAACATTTTCTTTATTTGAAAATGTGTTTTTTCTCATTGGGGACCAATTGTATAGCAGTAAATTAAGCAAAATTTATATTCATAAAATATTAAACATTTAAACGAATTTATAACTCTACTTAGGAAATTGCTTTTTAAGAAGCGAAAATTTGTCTGTAAATCAAGGTGATAAGAGTTGTTTTGGATAAATTCTGAAATTTTTCTGAGGTCCCAACTAAACCGAAGATTAAAATACACGAACTTTCTTAATAAAGATTTCGGAGAGCCACTGCTTATCTTTGACTTTTCTAATTTCTTATTGAAAAAAAATATTTGAAATTAGTCAAAAACGTTTAAAAACTTAACCCAGTTGAGATTTAGTCCTGTCTTGTTGGTTAGTCCGTAGGATTGTAACTCGAAGGGTCTTGGTTTCATTTTTTGGTTGATCCTCTGCCTAAATTAGTGAACAATTTCCCCCCGTTTTTCGATCAATTAATGTTTAAAATTGATCAATTGTTGTAGGAAGCGATAGATATTCATTATTTCACAAGGTTCCAATAGTTCAGCACTCTGGTCCAAGAAAACACATGGCATTCTCTTGCGATCAAAACGACTTGGCCTTGGAATCATAAAACTGCCTTCACTATGTTATAATCATGATCTGCATCTTCAAAATTTGTTGATCTACCTGAATGCTTTTTGAACAAGGATATCAAATTTTTTGAAATGTTTTCAAGGTTCCATCATGATAATTTTTAGTTTCTACCAAAAAAAACGATGACTTTCAGCAGTCTTAAATAAGAAAAGTTATGCTTGACATTTAAAAGAGAAATAAATCTATGACAGTGTTATTTTTACAAATTTTGACATGAATTACTTTGGAGCTTGATGCAAGGCAAATAAAATGACATGTGTCAAATGAAAGCATTGCAAACCCTAAACTTTCAATATTTGCAAGAAAATCGGTATTGACTTTTCAGTACACCAGTCACTTCTGATTTGAATTACAAAATAAAACATGAAAGTGCCAAGAATTTGTTATACTAAAATATTTTGATTTATATTTTTTTCAATAAACAGCAAAGAGCAAACTCAAATTATCAAAATTTCAATTTCAATTTTGTAATTTTAAAGTAACTACTTTTCCTTTCAATTTAACAATTGATTAACGTAATTTTCCTTGCTTACTAACTTAAACAGATTGTTAAATGGTTTGAAGAGAATTTATCTCATTACTCTAATAAAAAATTTCATGAATAGGCAATTCATTAATAAATAAACCCTAATTTCATCTATCAACTTATTATCATCATCGCTGTAGGTTAGTCTTGGTGTACCGTATCAACTAGCTCATAAATTCCTGCCTTTATCTTATATGTATAAAATTTCAAGAAAAGTTAGTAAAATTTAACGTTAATGAATAGATAAGTACTACAACCTTACATACATATATTTAAATAAGAACATTCTTATCTCAAAATGTATCTACGTCTTTTGAAGTGAACTCCCTTAGCAATTTTTTCTGCCTAGTAGGGATTGAAAAATTACTTCGGTTTCCGCAGACGAAAAAAAAATGACACAAAATTATACAATACTTAAAATTGTTTATGTATGATTTTTAAATAAATCACCTTAATTCATTATAAATCTGTGACCTTTCTTTTAAAGCGATAAAGTTTTTAAATCAATTCATCCAGCTTAAGAAACAAAACTCACACATTAACCCGACTTATGCATAAGTTTAAAAGAAAACATCCTTTTTTGAAAAACCATAAATCTGACAAAAAAGATCCTGAATTTTAAAGTTAATTTCACAACTTCATACATAAATACATATATGAACGTAGCCACTGCCACCATCACTGCCGCCGGCCAGGACAATATTAAAAGTAAAAGGATATGGTGCCGAATTCATATAAATTATTAAATAATAAGGGTACAAAGTTCAAGTTTATATAAATGTATGTATGAGTATCAAAATTTGAAGGTACAAACAGTCCTCGGGGTGGGATGGAACGTTACGGAACGGATAGAATTGCGGTAAATGAAAAACTTTATTTTATATATTTTTATTTAATAAAATAGGATTATCTCAAGGACACAAAACCGCATCTCTCTATACTAAATTATTATCCAAGGAATATACACTTATAAGCATCCTTTAATGGGATTTTGCCTGTTGGCTGTGTTTATGGTAGTTTGTTTGGTGTGTGTGTGTGTGTGTGTGTATGTAAGAGTAGGTGTACCGCAAATCAGGGTTTTTTATTGCCACAAATTCACAATCTCATACTTCACTAAACTTATGAAACTTTATGGAGAACGTTTCATGAATTCAAATAATTTATCTAGTAGATGAATAGATATGACTACAACTACAACTACAACGACGTTCGTGTACCTATACACAGAAATATTCACATTCTGGTAGAGGGTCGTGTAAGGATGCCACTTCTTTATGTGTGTGTTTGTGTTCACTAAACTTTAACCAAACTGAATGGGGCATTAATAAGAATCTAAGATGGTTGTGGATGCGTAAGTTTGTATGGGATTTAGTTATGGTTTTGGTTGTGCCTTGTGCTGCTAAATGTCGAGGTCCTTATGCCCAGAGTTTTAGTTGTGCGGCATAAGTTCTTCAAATTTACCACACAAACTGCTATAGTTAAATGTATTCTACGCACGTATCCATAAATTCTACCAACACAAATGAGATTCTTCTCCTTTCTAAGAAAAATTTAACAAACGCAAAACGAAGAAAAAGAAAAAAAAAACAACAAAAATAATAACAGTGGAATAAAAGCAAGGATAAACTTTATATCTTTACGAGGAAAACTACCCCCGATACGTAGTAGCCATAGCCATCTAGGACCAGTCAGGATTATCCAGAACCAACCCCCTGTATCCTGGTATCCCATAAGACTGAGCTATCTCTCTATTAGTTGGATTAACATTGATTGGCACTGCCATTGCCATCACTGAAAAACCCAAGACGATAAAGAAGAGAGGTCCTGAATCGAGCTTCTAATTTTTAATGACGTCCTTAGTTCGAGTGCTAAATGCCTTCAAGGTATACACATACATACATATAAAAGAAAACTTTCAAGTGAGATTTATATAGAATTGATTCAAAAAGAAGAAGAGGCCAATTCGAATCAGTTTAATCTCAAGTCTTACCTACTTTTTTTTTGTTCCTTCTTCTTGGTAAATAAAATCGACAAAAATAAAGGATATTTTGTTCCTTTTTTTTTTTGTTCAGGAAAAAACCAATTCAAATTGGTATCGTATGCAAGTTTAATTCCACTTAAATATTTATATTCGATTGAAGGTAAAATTGTGGAAGTTCTTATTTATATTGAGGAGCACATCAAGGCCTCCCTTTTTTTTCATTTTGATTGACGTAAGTGATTCTATTTGATTTTATTGGTTGGGTTTTTGAGAATTGAGAAATCCGGCTCGAAGGACCAAATTTAATATTTTTGTTGTTTTGTTTGATATCAAAAGGAAATCGAATCAAACAGGGTGAGGGTGATAATATCTATTTGATAAAGGGTTTTAGGGTTTTTCGTCTTCGTTTTTTTTTTTTCCTTGACGACTAATTTGAGGGGGAAGTACCGATTTTTATCATCACAAAAGATTATGGATTTTTATTTTTATTTTTATATTTTTTTTTTCGAAATAAAAGTTGGAATGGTAGGCATTAGGGGCCACAAATCATATATCATCCTGTTCAACTTGCATACAAAATACTCTTCAAGGAGGATTTTCAAATCGAAATGGTATCTTTTATTTGTATGTGTGGTGTATGGGATTGTGTGACGTGTGTGTGTTGTAAGTTGTTGGTATTTTGAGGAAAATGTTTGGAATTATTCTGCTATTATTCATGAGACGAAGAGATTTACGATTGTGCCGCAGAGGAAATTGGAATAAAAATATTTTTACATTTGATACCGAAAAATATGGGTAGGACGTAGGGGGATGGTTACATACATGGGACATGTGACATAGGGGTGGGAGTTTGTTTTCATTTTGCGACATTTATTGGGCCTTATGTGTGTGTGTGTGTTTGAGTGTGTGGAAGAAGGGAAAATGGGATGAGATGTTATTCTTTGTATTGATTTGAATGCTACGATAGAAGCGTACTGCGGCAAAAATAGTTGAGATGTTTTTCTTATTGTTGAAAATGTGTATTTCTTATTTGAATAATTTATGATGATAACCTTTAAAGGGTGACAGTTTGATAATATAATTTTTTATTTCTTGGATGTGGATATATGTTTGTGTGTGAGTGTGTATTGGAGGGCCGTGACGTTTGGCATAAGTCAAATGATAATTCCAAGAATTGAATAAGCTTTTGATAGCGGATTTTGGTAACATTTTTTTTTTAAGAATCGGTTAAGGGTGGATAATGATTTTTTTTTCTGAGAAAAGGTTTGAAGTCTAAGAAATTTGTCTTTAATTTTTCAGGCTTAAAAGTTAATAACTTGAATTTTATCAAATCTTCAAATCTTCACTCAAATACAACGAAGGTCTTCTAATAGATAGTTTCAAGTTTTTGACAGTTAATAGCTTCCATATTAGTGAAGTGAAATCTGTCAAATTGGCTGTCCTTCATTTAGTTAACTTAACAAAATTCTCATATTGTCGATAAATATTGGTGACACATTTCCAGGCTCCAGCAGTTGGAAACTGATTAGAACATAAAGGTTCCATATTTGGCTGAATGGGAACCTCAAGAAACAAAATGATCAAATTTGAGACACTAACAATTTGGAAGAAAACACTTTTTTTTTAAGTGCTTTATTAATGTCGATGATTATAAACCTTTGATTTCAACATTACTTCAAGCCGGTTGTTACGTTCCATGTAAACTACAACAGCGATTTGAGGGTGTCTTTAAAGTCTATAGTTGCTGTCAGTTCAAATAGGTCATTTATAAATCAACGGTCCTCAAAGCTTATTAAACCTCTGCCAAAAGTCAAGGGTCAAAGACATTCTGATTTCCACATCAGAAGAAAAAACACGTCGACATGTTAAATTAAAGACCCTGATATATTTTACCACATCAAAATTTCATCTTAAGAATTTATTAAGTTAAAGCTTAAAATAATGAAATTAAACAGGTGCCACTTGAAATCAAAAAGACTTTCTAGTTGTTTTAGCATTTTTTGCATTGAAAAAGTGGTCAAATGTCAAAATTACAAATATTGAAACCAGGATTGGAATTAGCTACGGTGATAGGTCATAGATCACTAAAAGATATCCGTTTGTGCACTGTGAATCAACTTAATTTGATTAAACAACTTTCTTTGTTAACTGTCAAACAAACAAAGTAGGTAGTAGAATTATATCGAAATTTAAGTAAACTTCTGGCAACTCTTTTCATATTTCATCATATTATTCATTAAAAAGTGGATTTCACCACGAAATCAAAACATATGTATATTTAAATGAAATCAACACCGCACTGAAATATAAATTCTCAAGTTAATTCCAAAATTCAATTCTTCTCTTTTTCTGTTCTCTTTTCATAATAAAAATAAAATAAACTCACACAAATGCTTTCATTTAAAAATGTGGTTGTCATAGCATTTCAAATGACATGATTTACAAAAATGTACCTTCTTCGTAATTTATCTTATGGAAGATAATATTTTCTATACACACGTCCGTCATCTCATCACAACTCCAAAGAAAAACTTATCACTTTCCATCATCAGTTTTTTTTTTTCTTCACTTTTTAATAAAATTTGTATAACTTCTTCGCATTGAAAAAATGAAAATTCCATTTGAAGAATCCTTGTACCATGATGTCTTTTCTGCAATGCATCTCATTAATTTTTAAATTAAATCTGTTCATGAAAAAAAAAATATTATTACAAGATAAACATTTCTACTTATCTCTCCGCGAATATTTCTTTACCATAAAAAAAAAATAAAAGTAATAATAAATGTCTAACTTCGAAGTCCTGTCTTCAACACCCCGAAGGCTCATGGCAGTGATGTGTTCCAACACCCACACAGAATCAACAAACACACAAAAAAATATAAAAAATAAGAAACTATAGTCCTATCATAACATCATACATACAAAGATATAAATTCATATCTGTGTTTGTATCTATAAAGTAATACAGAGAGAGAGAGAGTCCTGCGAGGATGAGAGTTTTAATTTATGGATAAAGTTATTGCTAATACTCGTATACTATGTGTTTCTATGTTATCCTTGGCGCGTATTACTACAAAAACGAAAAAAAAACACACACATAAACATAAATGGAGCGTAGCTGGTTTTTGGTGAATCTGATGAAATCAAGTCAAATCAACTGGGATCTATATTTTAAGGACAAATGTTGGCTCGTAAAACCAAACTACCAACACCAAGGATAAGACAAGACATCATCAGCGAGCGCAGGAGGATAAAAGTCTTAAATAACCGAATGAAATGTTTCTACCATGACGACGACGACGACGACGACAGATTATCGTCTAAAGTCTAATACTCTTTGTTTTATATATACAAGAAGACGCAATGCAAAGCTGGCAACATCATAAAACTGCCAGATGGGATTTTTTATTTTTCCGAGAGAGCATCAGAGAGTGTGTTGGGTGATAGTTAAGTAAATTCTGTTACTACTCGTATTTGACGGATTTTGAATTTAATTTTGATACAGAAATGAGTTATTTGATATTTTGAATAAATTATACATTCATCGTCTCATTGGCACTGATTAAAGATTGAAAATTTTCTTCTAATAGTCAGGATTTAATTTTAACAATTTCGTTGACAACAACTTTGCCCGGCTCGAAGGACCAACATTTTGTTGTAATATAAATTTACATAATAAAATGAAATAATAAAAAATGTTATGATGAAATAATATCAAAAAGAATTATTAAAAGGAAAAGGATTTTTAAAGTTTCTAAAGAATTAAGAGAAAAAACTATTTTCGGATATTTTGTTGATGTCAAAAATTTAACTAAAAAAATTAAAAGAATTATTTTACTATCAGCAAGTACAATAACAATTGGAACAGTAATTTTTGAAACACAAGAGTAAAATTTTTCCATGCCCATGCCCAAATTAACAGTGGCTGACACTTTCATTCTAATTTTTTCACCTAAAATTTAAAAAATTAGAAATTAAAGTCTTCGGAAAAGTCTCGGTAGTGATAATCTCAAAATCTACTGAACGGATTTTCATGTAGTTTTCATTTATCGTTATAGTGGTTTCAGAGAAAGATTAGATGTGCCTAGGAGCTTTTATCAAAACCACGAATACAACTTTTAATATTGGTATATGTACTTTTTTGTAAGTAAATAAACTAAAGGGTCTTCCCTTAAGGACTTCATTTCTTTAAATTTAAATAAAACAAAGTGGAACTTTTTTTGTATTAATACAGAAATACATTCCTTTCTTTTAATGTTTACTTTTAATTTTTACATTTATTCAAATCTTGTCCAAATTCGAAAATTAATTTCACTATTAAGTTCGAGATTTTAATGTAATTTTTATGATAATCGAGATCGATATTAAATTTCCTCACTAGAGATTTGTAAAGTTAACTTTTATTATAATGATTTAAAATTTCCAAAAAAAACACCCCTGTGAATTGAATTTATTTATTATTTATTCAAACCTATAAATGATTTTGTTTGTTTTAATATTCAAAATTATAATGAACATAAAATGTACCTATTTGTACAGTTACATGTCCCTGCGTTAACATTTAACAGTATACTCATAATATTTCCCATGTGAGTTGTTGTTTCAATTTTGAGCTATCAAGGGCATATTTAAATGTTTTAATGATTCAAATATACATTTGTTGGTATTTTCATTTCATCTTAATCAGATTATAGAATAAATTTCACCTTAAAAATATTGATAATGATTTTTATTGTTGTTTCTTTGAACCTCGCTCATAAAATGACTTAAATTATTATCATCACAGAGCAGTTTCCGATCAATTTTTGTTTTTAATATTTTGACAAGTTTGAAAGTTATGTTATCTGAAACACAGAAGTTTTAAGACGACCATCATTTCAATAAAATCTCTTATCTGTTGGAGATTTTCACTTTCTGTCATTTTTATCGTAAAATGGTGGTAACCCTAAGAGACAATGAAAAATTTGGCAGCTGTCAGCACAAAAAAATGATATCTCTCAATATTAATCGACACCTAAATTCAAAATTTAAAAAAATTGTCCAGTCCGTTTTCGCAGCAAAGTTTTTAAGTATTAAATAAATTTTAATCTATAAGTTCACTTAAGCTCTTTTACAAATGGTCTTAGTGTTCCTACTTTTAAAGATTTATCAAAGAGGGTAAGACAAAAAAATGATTGGTAGAGTGTTGCAAGAAAAGGAAGAAATAGTCAAAACCACTTAAGTCAACTTAGGTTAATTTACCTTTTTGAGGACAGATTTTACCGGAATGAGTTTTGGATGTTACAATACCAATCAATTGCTTTAATTGACATCATCCCAAATGACATATTTGTCTGTGGTATCATTATGATCTCTCATGAGATAAGGTATACAGTGATCTCTCTCATAACCGAACACCGGTTTCGCTTATCAAAGGTGTCTGTGCCTATATCCTTTTTTAATTTCCTGATAATCATAGTAATTTTAATCATTGCTGATGCTCCTGTTTTATGTAACGTGTACAAGGACAATATAATTAAAATGTTCTCGCAATATCCTTTCTACTTTCACGCTCTCACACAGACACAATCACAAATAATATAACTGAATCATAGCTGCAGTGATTATTTGATTTTTGTTGAAGTTGAATTTCCACAAAATGAATAAATTATTTTCATTTAATTGAAGAACGGTAACGATGATGATGACGTTTGGGCAGGTAAAAGGCAGTAAACCTCTATACACATCCACACTTACACTTACACATATACAAATGTACACACTATATAATGATAATCACATTCATTCAATGATTTCAAGTGCGTGATTATTTCATCAACAAAAATTTGCGAGAGGGGGACGACGACGACGGGTCCCTGTTTATACCCTCACATGGAGATGGAGAAATTAATTTAAATATTGCGCTGTTGTGCAATTAAATTGCTTGAATTCACGTAACTGACGGTGCGTCGCCGACACCGACACCGCACCGCGTCATGCGTGTACACATGTAAAGTGAAGAATAAAATTATTTAAATTTAATTTCGTTGTGTGTGCTTGAACATAATATAATGATTATAACTGTGACTGTGATGTTCAAGTCGTTAAAAAAAATCATATAAAACTTGGTAACACGCAAAAGAACATTTTTTAATGTGTTATTGGCGTTTTAAAATGTAAGTAAGTACGTATACATCGTGCAAAGTGTCATTATTGTATGTACGGGTTTTTATTGAAGAATCAGGACATTTTTAAAAAAAGGGAAATTAAAATTAAGTGAGTAATTTACTTTGTTTTTGAATCCTTTATCCAAAATCTTACCGTAATAAACTTCAATATTATGTAACTTTTATTGCTGGTATAAGACAGAGGTAATGTTGCATAACATTGCAATGTAGTGTCAATATTTTCCATAGGAAATAATTTCATCAAAAGAACCTAGCATGTTTTGAAATTTTCTATGTACATATATATTGGGCAATTAAACAAAAAAATACTATAATCATTTCTAGAATGCCAATAAAACTCAAATACTTCTTACTTACTTACAAAAGTCCTCAGACCTACTAAGTTAGTGGGTAGGGTATTCTCTAATGGGACATAGGACCTCAACTACTTCTACACGCCATCTTGTACGTTTTCCGGCTATGTGTTTGAGTTAGATGATTCCTTCTTAACTCTTCTCCTTCATACTTCTTTTCTTGAGTTAGTGGATTCCACTGCTCGCTTAGATCATTACCTTTATGAAGCGTGTATCCAATCTACTGCCACTTGCGTCTTCATATAATAGTGGTAATGGATTTCTGACCCTTTTTAATTTAATGAAGATTTGCTGTTGCTATTTTATTCCAGGTGCTGTATCCGTATCATAGTATTAATTCGACGTTTGAGTGGAAGAAGCTTAAATATACTTTTAAAAACATGAATGGAATTAACTTCTATCGCACTCAATTTTTGTAAAGTCAATTTATATTCATAAAAATACGATACAAAATTGTGTTTTCTAAATCCAAAGCTTCCCGTCTGATTTATGATGTTGTGTGTTCAAACAACATTTCCATGATGACATTAAAACTCCCTTCAAAACGATTTAACTTGAAAAAGTCTTTTCACTTCACTTCCATCTATCTATCTATTTGCTTGTTTACATTTGCGAAATTATGTAACTTTGTATCTGTGACAACATTGTGCAACCAAACGAAATAAAAATAAGAATAAAAATAAAAATAAAAATAAGACTTTATGTATTTCACCATCTCCTTGAATATCCCTGGACTGGAATTAAGAAGAAGCATGTCACCATAATAACCAAATAGAAATGTTATAAATTTTATTTCTATTTTTTGCTATGCTTGTGCTTCCACAGTAAACCCATCATCAACTCTTGCATAATATTTACTTATTTAGAAAGCTATCCTTAAACCAAAACCACCCCAGCAATAAAATAATGAGAAGAGTTTAAATGCAGGTCACGATGCTCTAACAACTAAAGAAAATGAAAATATCATGTTCGTGATACCAAGGACTAAAAACAACCACAAGAAAACAAAAGACACGAAAAAAAAAAAAAAAAAAAAAAAAAAAGACAGTCACCAAGTTGAATATCCTTTCAACCCACCCAATCAACCTGTGGATGATGGCGCACTAACGGAACAAAGGCTAATAATCTCTTTCAGTATTGAAGTTTATTTTTATAATCACTTTTTGTCTTTCTCTTGTTCCTCTGATCCTCTATACTCTATATATGCGAGTTTAAAGCTGTCCATCAAGATAGCATAAAGGGGAGATGGAACGAAATTACAAAGTGAACCCTTTTTGCAACAAGGATTCAGATATAAAAATGCACTTTATTTTGTCCTGTGTCCTGTAAGGGGGGGTCGAGTGCATGGATATGGATAGGGGGCGCACAATAGAAGACATTTCACTGGTGGCAGTGGCATATCATCATGTATAGATACTCGTAGATTGGCCCAGAGATACACAAGGTGGCACAAAATTGATCATTCCAAAATAATGATTTTTAGTCATGGAAATCTTTGTTTGATCCTCAATAAGTTTTTCTATAAAGAGGAAAAGATGATATTGGTTGAGTGACTCCCTCTAGTGTTGACACACAATTCAACTTTCGAATTTCTAAAATCAACA
Organism: Scaeva pyrastri; assembly: GCA_905146935.1. Classification (NCBI taxonomy): domain Eukaryota; kingdom Metazoa; phylum Arthropoda; class Insecta; order Diptera; family Syrphidae; genus Scaeva; species Scaeva pyrastri. The sequence continues at coordinate 7,517,031 of LR989929.1, read as the reverse complement.
ACAAAAATAAATAAATAGGGTCCAATTACTCCTCCATTAGGAACTCCACACTTCACAGTGGCTTTGAGTGGGTTTAATGGCATGACACTCGAATTTTGACTGAACCAAATATAAAGACTTTGTTTTATTTACGTTACCACTTAAGTGGAAATGCGCTTCGTCACTTATGATCATCTTATCCGTTGTTTCGACATTCAGGATAACTTGACAGTTATCCAACCGAGTTTCATTTCTCGTTTTATAGTTTTCTGCTGTTTTCTGGTTCACAAATGTCAAAAACAATTATTGGCGTACGACTACGTCATTTGAAAAATAATTACAAAATCTGCCGATAGGGTGATCCCATTTACGCCACCTTGTGGCTACTGGTAATAATACAATTCAACAACAACTAGTGGCATAATAAAAAGGAAAATGTACAAAATAGATAAAGAGCAGAATATATAGGAGTAAGAGAGTGTCTTTAAATGTATATGTGTATGTTTAAGACACACCACAACAACACAATAAAAAACAATACTTATAGTATTGTCATGCAGAACGTAGATACTATAGATATACATATACATACTTTTATAAATTGGGTCACCGGGGGGCAATGCATTCAGTGGAAGTGGATTTGACTTTTGCTTCATCCTAAGTATTAGTTAGGAAAAGTGAAAGAGACACACACAACACAAGAAAAACGAGAACATTACGAGGACATTGGAATAGAGAAAAGATTGCCCCCAACAAAAGGATCATTTTCTGTGTTGATATTAAGTTTTTTTTTTTGTTTTTATCTTTTCTGTTTCTGTTTTTATTCTGGAAAACTTACGAAAAATGTATTTTATTTTAGTTAATTTTTTTTTTATTTGCCCTTAAAGGATTTCGGAGTAGATTTAGACACTAAATAGTTTCTTTTTTGGGAAAGTATGTATTTTGTTTCTTTTTTTATGGGTTCTGGTCACCTAAGGCATTAATAATGTGGCGTAGATAAATTGAATTAAATTTGTGTTTTATCGTTTGTCTTATCATCATTTTTGATCTAATGCGTAGTTTGTATTGGTAGGTGTGTTCTGACAGCCAACCACACACATACCATTAAGATATAAATGTACACAAAAACCTTAGCTTTCCAGAATCTATTTTTTCCTTTAAATTTTCTTAAAATGATATACATTTTATTTTTATGGCTAAGAAATTTCTTCATCGTCTCACAAAAATATTGATATAAAATTGATTTCTATTTGTCTCGCTAGAACTCGAGAACGGCTCGGCCGATTTGGCTGATTTTGGTTTTGAAATATTTGTCTTAGTCCAGGGAAGGTCAAAAAGTGAGAAAATATGGAAAAAAGTGTGAGGAAGATAGTAAAAAAAAAAACAACTTCATTTTCTCATATAATTTGTTCTATGTTTGATTGTGTTGGTTGTCAAATTTTTATATTTTAGTCATCCGTCCAAAGTTAATGAAAAGTTATAGGAAGTAAAAATGAGTAAAATAAAAAAACTAAAAAAACGTCACCTAGAGCCAAAACAGACTAAATCTGCTGGCTAAACTTGTTAACATTTTTATGCCAAAATTGAAGTCCCCTTGGTGTAAGTTCAAATGTCCTTAAAGTGAAAAATTTAATTTTGACTTTGTTTGAATTTTTCCTTTAAAAAAATTTGTTTTTTTTTGGAAACTTTACAAAACCGTTTCTGACCTAGTTTCGTTAATTAAAATCTGTTCTTTTTTGAGTTTTCAGATTTTTTATGGTCCTGTTTTCTAGAAAAAAGTTAAATTGGATCTGCTTTCCAATTTCATTTGTTCAAAACGGTTCCGTGAATGAGTAAAAATTGCTGCATACAAGAACTTGTTATAGCCATTTCCATAGACAAGCTCTTCAAGGCACTCAGTTCCAGTAGTGATAATAATATTGTCGAACATGTTTTTGTCAAATATTTTCTGAAAAAAAATCAGCATTCCCTAATTTCAAGAGTGTAATAAGAGTGATGGTAGCTATGTAGGACTAGGGTACCAGAAATGCTTCCATTTTTCTTGCCAAAAAGGCTTCTAATACTTTTGCTGTCCTCTCAACCAACTTAAGGTAGCTTTGCTAATGACAGTTTAACAGATGACTTTGATTCTCTCGGGTCACAACAGATTTACTGGTCTTAAAATATCAACGAAAAGATGAACTTCAACTCAATACATTTCACAAATGATTTTGATTTTAACTACATTATTAAAAAATAAAATGTGTGCTCTTTCAATACAAAAATAATGAATCAAGTATGTTTTAAGAACACTTTTATCGTGCACAAACATTTTCATCAAATACCAAGAAAATAGAGACATTTTATGCTCAAAAATCAATTAACCCGGTATTTTAAAGATACACCAAAAATCACAGTTTTATGTTAAAAAAGAAACTGTGTTTTTTTGTCCTAATTAGAAATAACTTAAAAACTGACAATTACTATGAAATAAGTTCTTTTTTCGAAACGAAAGCCCACAGTAACATGCAAACTTCTTACAAAAATCCTTCTTTGACACTATTTCAAAGAATTTTTGTCTCTGACTTTTAGTTAAACTTGAATTTCTTTAACATTATATACTCGTACATACTTAAAGTTATCTTTGTATAAATATATATGTAGTAATTCTGAGTCAAACAAAAGCCTTGAACATAAAGTTACTTGGGAATTATTATCCTTTACCATCTAGAAACTCTTAACTTCTTTGGATTTATTTTTGTTAAGTTTATCCGCTTTACTTTACATCCTTTAATACGACTTTATTAGCTATTATCGTCCTATCCTCTAAATTAACTATGCCTTTGAGTTGTACACCACCTCTATAGCTATTAGCTAACTGTATATATGCATTATAATAAGCTTAAAAGTTTTATTTCCCCATCCGGTTGAAATATATACGACTACATACACACACATATAAATCTCTATAATTTCAGTCTTTGTATCTCAATCTGTATGCAGAACATTTTCCTTTTGTGGTTGAATTTGAAATATCATCTTTTAATCTTGCAGATATTATATATTTTCTGCTAAAGTGTAGAAGAATTCTATCCTATGACGATGTTTTATTGGTGAGACGATATAAATAATAAATTTTATAAGGACACACGAAAAACAAAGGAGAAAGTGGTGAAATTTTTTTGCAGAAAAAAATTATATTATAGTTTTAGAAAGTTATCTGACACCACCTGACTTGAGAAAGGTCAGGGCTTTTTTTTATTCGATAACGTGGTACTGTCATGTTTAAGAGAAAGTTAAGGATTTATTATTAAATTGAAAACTTTCAAGAAAACGTGGTGTCATTTACTTTTGAAAGTGCTTACTATTTTTTTTTTTTCTTTTTTTTTGACTGGAACATGGACAAAAGTTTAGTTCACTTCGATAGAAGGATTGGTTGGAATTTTTATTTGGAAATTAATTTATAATTTAACTATATTTTTTTGATGGGAAACTTTTTGCCCAAAGTGCATGTATTGATTGAATATAACTGAAACTGAATTTAGAATATGAACACTTTAGAAAAGGCCACTGATTATAATTATCTAGGATACTTATTTAAGGTGGTAGAATTCAATTTCAGTCTTCGGGATGAATTTTATACTTACTGAAATTCATTTCAATTTTAAAATAATATAATTAATTAAAATGGTCAATAGGTAGTCAAGACTTAGCTCAATGTAAGGTTGTGGGAATCCTTTCCACAGATTCTCTTTATGCGTCTTTAATCAATATTTATGCCCTTATGGTATACTTTGCATCTCAAAATACCTAACACATACACGTAGAAGAACCACTATAAACTTTTATTCCTGTAATGGTTGTGGTTAATTTTGCTCGGTAAAATGGTACGTTATGGTTTTTGTTGTGGTATCTGGGGTTAGTGGTGTTAAATGTGGTTACATTATGAGTTCATATAGATAATGTAAAAACGAGAATATCTAAAGAATCTTTTCCTTTTTCCCCCTTAATGCAGTTTGTGGTTATGCTTTTATTAAACTTTAAAATAAATTAAACATTCAAATTAAATCAAGAAAATATTTGATTAAATTTAATTCGTTTAATTTAAAATAATTTAACTTTGTAAAGTTTGTTGAGGGCAAGAAGAATGTTGATTTATGTCTGTTAAATTAATGTCTAACCAAACAAATGACTGACGTCTGAGTTTGACATTTTAATTTGCAATTATTTATGCCAAAATGTCTTCGTACACAAATTGAATTTAAGGGAAAACATGATATTATGATAGCATCCTCAAAAGTTGATGTTTACGATGTTGTAAGTCTTAGAAGATAAAATTGGTTTTCTTCAAAACACCAAAACTATGCAAAGACATTTTGAAAAATAATTTTTTGTCGTAATTCACAAAATTGTAGAATATTTTTTAGAAGTTTTGAATACTTAAATTAATGTTTGTTTTTTTAATTTCTTTTCAGGTAAGTTCTAAAATATTGAATGCATATTTATAAGACTCAAACATGTAAATTTGTAAGTAAAATATATTTTACCAGAATATTTCTAGAATGTAATGAGTTTTGAGATTAAATGATTTTAGTTATAACAAAAAGAAATGAATATTTATGTTCTAACTCTTTGATGATTGGAGGTTTTCAAAATTGTTTTCTCATCTTTTGATTTTTCAAGATTTCATATCCTATAAAGTTTTAAAGGAAATAATATGAAAGCTAAAAGTTTAAAAAAATAAAAAAAGGTTGTAACACCATTTTCAAAATAAGAAATGTTTCAAGCGAATTAAGTATTTTCCAATAGCCTCCTGAAATATTGCCTTCAATGATTTATTTGTTAAAAAAAATGACACCGAAAAAATAAACTCCCAGAATGTAAAGAACTGCAAAGTAATTACTTAAACTTTTTTGCCAATTCATCGAGTAAATATGCATGATAATAAAAAACCCATACTTCCTTGTTAAACAAAAATAAAAATAAAATAAATCACGATTCGGGCAGGAACAAATACTCCAACATAGTATCCAAACCACTTAACTGTCAATTTTAAAGAGTCCTTAAAAAAGAACTCTAATAACTGTGAATCATATGCAAAAACGGAAATCAAGCGAAAGCGACTTCCTCTCGGAATATTTTCCAAAATTTGAATATACACTCCCACCAACGTACTCCTGATGCTGTGCTGATGCACTTCACCCAGAAATATTCCTTCTGATGATATTCCCATTGCCAACTTCTCTGATTGATTCCCTTTACTATGAAAGCAAACAAATTCCTTGGCTCGTTTCCGGTGTAACAAGAGAGAAAAAGGACGAGCAAAAATAAAAAAAAAAAAAATAAAATCAATCAAGTCCTTCAATCGTTTGCTCATTTCATTCCAAAAATTACTCCTCCTTCCATTTTCTATAAAACTACGAACGATTGAAGGAGGAAGAATCAATTGATTGCCGATTGCAGTAAGTACAAAATTCAGAAATATATATTTTATTGATTTTTAATAGAAAATTTGACGGAAATCCTTCTTGCTATGGTTCCTGTGCTTTGATGGCAAAATGACACCATCGTGAATATTCTAATATCGTTAATGGTGTATTCGAATTCTTAGTAGCTTCGCCAAAGTACTCTCAATGTGAAAAGTTCAAGATTATCAATTAATTGAACATTGTCAATTTGGAATTGATGGAGAAATGATATACACACAGATACACACCACCAGTACACAGCAAGGACATAAATTGGCATTGAATGAATAATATCCTAGAAGTAATTTGCTGTATCACCTGATTAATTGCATTGACTGGCTGTTTGCGATATTAATTCTGCTGTCCGAAGAAGACACGAGGCCACAACTGCTGTCAGTTTGGATTGGATTGGGCCAGGGCCAGGGCCAAAGGAGTCTGCTATCGGGATGATTAAGCAGGATACTTATACCAAAAGAGTAGAAGAGGGCGATATCTGTTTGATTTATTACCATTGATTCTTATTTTTGTTGTATATTGGAATTCGAAATTAGTAGACTTTGGTTTCTTTTTCTTTGTTTTTCTTGTTTCCTTTATAAGGATTGCCCCCAAATCTCTATGATTGAAGAAGTATCCTTGTTAACGTAATAGTATTCCAAAGTTCTTCAACGCACCTACTTCATACTTAATGGCTTATAGGTTTTTTGCTTTTTCTCCTTCTTTCGTTCTTCGAGTCCATATTCGAAGAACAAAAATTGATTTTAAGAAGTCAAAAGGATTGATTTATGATACGAAATTCATTTCAAATTTCGACTGGAATTATTAATGATGTCAAATTAGGTTGGATGATGAGATATTAAAAATAAAAGAAAGAAAAAAATGTGTCACAATCCTTGCGATAAAGGAGAGCAAATCATAATGTTAACATAAGATTTTTCTTCCTTTTTGCTTTTTACATAGTATAAATGTCACAAAATAATAAATGGATATTTTACGTGAATTAAGGCTTAATGTTCCATTCGAAAGAGGTGTATTTTGGTAATGGACTTTAATAATCGAGAATGGGGTATTAAGACCATTAACCATTTATTAAAAATGATTTGTTATTTCTGACTTACAACGATTTGTGTATTAGATAGGTAGGCTTAAATTTCTTTGAAACAAAAAAAAAAAATATTAAGCATACGCCATGGTGTACATTTGGTACAGAATTGCCTTCTTGATAACTATCAATTATGTTAACTTTTTACGTTTACTACATTTGTGATAAGGGTTGATATAAGAACTAGGTTAAGGATGTTTTCATTAAAACTTGAACGGAAAAATATTATAATGCTGATTCTTGGTCATCAAAAGCAGTCTATCCATTTTATTTTTGTTGAATTGGACCTTTAAAGGTTACTAAGAGCTGCATTAAATATGCCAACTATTACTATTTCGACATTTCCTAGTTTACTTAAAGGTTTTTAAGCGTGAACTTAAATATTAGACTTGATTTATGGCCCCTGAATAACAACCGAGTGGAGTTAAGTGACTGGCATCGGAAAACTCAGAGTTTTGTTAAAATCTTACATTAGCCTTATTATCATCAATTTTCCTAAGTACTCCAATTCTATTTAAATTATAGTTCCGATACTGATATAAGGAAATGATAATCTTGAGAAATTGAGAACTATTTCCACCAACTTATTTTATCTATTAAAATAGTTGCGCGCAACTTAATTTAACTGATCAAAACAACCTTCAAAATTATAATCACCAGAAAGAGTTATCCTTGAAAAACACAATTAGGAAATTAAAATTCAATAGGAAATGTAAAATTTAAAATCAACAAACATTTACGAGTACGAGTCCTTCACAAATCACAATTATTATTTCATTTGTAAAACGATTTCCGAAAATTTCGATTATGTTAAGTTGCAAGCTCAATTTTAAGGGGTTTAATATCATTCATGATGCCAAACAAAGTCCTTCCTAATGAGGCTATAAACTTGTAACAAAATTACTACATCCAACCCACCTCACACCCTCCATCCAATTGCTCAATATAAGTCACATACTAATCGGCAACCAATCGATTTGAATTTAATAACAAAAGTTGTTGTTGCATCCCAAAATTGTTTTCTGGGAAAAGGATGAAAGGGAATGGGTTAATGTTTAATTCGACATAAATGCACTTATTACGAAATCACGTCCTTCCCAGATAATACAAATGTATGTATAGGGTAGCTGTTCTATACTGTGTACTAGTGTATATACATAATGTCCTCGAAAAATACACACAAACAAGAAATTAATTGGTGTGCACATTTTCGGGTTCTAATTAATTTGTCCTTCGAGTCCGTAATAGTTTTAGCAGCACATTTCAAATTAGCTCTCGGAAAGTTTGCATTGAATGCAAATGAATTCAAAAAGAAATAAATTATACTTTCAACTTTGTAAATGGATGCCACTGTTTGCTGATAACCGTTTTTTAAGTGGCTTAGTTTCTATGTATACATATATATGTATGTATTGGTAGCTGGATACTACATAATTCTGTATGAAAAAAGAGCAAAACGGAATTTTAAATATCAATAAATTACTTAACTTCAGACAAAATTATTCTATTTTCTGAATGACCACCAGCGGCGGAAGGATTTTTTTTTGTATAATTGAACTCATTCACCTGATTGTATCACGTTAAGCTCAGTTTAATTGGTACGGTTAGTGGATTTATATTTTTTCATGGATGTTTTTTTTTATTTATAGGGATGTTAACAGAAGGGCTTAAAAAAGAGGAAATTAATGAAATGATATTTTTGAGGATTTCGAAAATTAAAATGTAGTATTAGTTAGATCTGCATAACAGTTACAATAAATAAATGTACATTTTTTGGATTTGTATAAGAACATTAATATTTTTAAATGAAAATTGTATTTTAAGCAAAAAAATAAATCAAATCATATTTCAAACAGATTTTTATTTGTCATTTTACTATATTCAGAAAAAAATTAAGTTGATTTGTTTAAATTATTTTTATTTAATTAACATTTTGGTCATAATATTGAAAATTGCATTATGCTACACAAATAATTCAAAATTTTGAATATTTTTTTTTAAATTCAATTTTTAAGTGCGGATGTCATTTCCAAAAAATAAAATTATCCAATATTTTAGTTTTATGCATCTACAATTTATTATGACATTTAGTTCAAATAAATATCGAACGAAATTTTTGAATTAAATTTCGGAATTTTTCTGCATTTAAATTCAGGAACAAGACAAAAAAAGAACATGAAATCCAAAAAATGCTTAAAACGAAAAACGTTGAGAACCTGAAACTCGACAGTTCAAAATACAAAAAGTCGTAATATTTCTTTTAGGATTTTATATTGTTTTTGGTTTGTGGAATTTCTTTGAATTTTTGATATCCATGTTTACTTTTTTGTTAGGAATTTTTATTTGTGGTATTCAAAAATTTGAGTTTTCAATATACGAAAATCCAAAAATATTTTTCGGTATTCGTCCAGCTTCCATTTCAATCAATATCTTACTTCAGGAGCTCCGAAATACAAGGCACTCGAAGTTCTGAATAAAATACAAATTTCGAACAAAAATTAAAAAAAAAACGAAGTCTCGAAAATCAAAAAAAAAATTAATTTTTTTTGAAAATTCAAAATCCTAACCGCCTTAATTTTGACTAAATTTTGTCATTTTCATAAATTTGATGTCGGAATTTTTTAGTTTCTTCTTTACGATCCGTCAAAATCCTGAAACTCATTTTTAAAAAAAATTCAAAAAAAAATTAGATTCCAAAAACTCAAATTTTTTAAAACTTATGATTTCATATTAGTAATAATGTATAAATATAATTTTTCAGGTTATGAGTTTTAGGGGCCAGTTCTGTGATTTAAAGTTCTAGAAATTTTAACCTTTTTAGATATCATTTTTCAGGATGGCTCCCTTTGTCCATTTTTTAGGGAACACCCTATTCACAAAAACCCATATCAACTGTTAGCGTAATAGTGTAATTTTCCTCGAAAACACTAATAAACCATTTTCTTATTTTCGTCTGTCTTCGAACAAAAACAAGTGTGCTTATGTTAAATGTCAGTTTTATTGAATTAAACAAATTTCAGAATGAGAAATTATCCCCCTACGTGAATATTTCTTTAATTATTTATCAATTATTTAATTCCCACACAAATTTGAGTCTGAACAGCTGGAATTTTCTCATTTTCTTAAGTTTGTTAATAAGACTATAGGAGAGGTAACAGTTGGCAAATATTGTTTTCTTTTTGTTTTTTTCCCAAATAATAATAAAACGTATATAAAACCATCAAAATATTGGAATTGGAATACTTACAAAAGGTACCTTTGTTTCGTCTACGAGTATGATGGTCCTCCAGTAGCTATATACACTCTTGATCTTAAGAGCAATAAAGCTAATTTTCTTGGCTCTCTCTTATAGAAAATGCCAATATTTTCCAAAGGCGAATTGTAGCCTGTGGGCTGTGGGGGTGTACTGTAATAATTCTGCCCCATAAATCCCCCAAAATGAATTTATCAATACAAACAAGCTGTTCCTTTCTAATGATGTATTTTGGCTTTTCTTCTCTGAATTGAATACATACATATGTGTAATTGGCAGGATGTACAAACACACTCGTGTACTCGTATGTGTATATTGATGGATTTAATGAAGAAAATTCAAACATACATATTCGACACTCGTATGTGGTTTTGTGTTTCATTGACGCAATAAAGACGTTCAAGTTGAATGTCGAATGTGGAAATGTAGTTCGATTCATTTCTCAATGGCCATTAAGATAAAATTTATATGTTTAGCTTTTGATTAAGGCTCAAATTTTGTGTTTAGGTAGGTTCGAGTATCTAAATTAAGATCCAAAGAACGTGTGTGTTTTTTATGTTTTTGTATATTAAGATACTGTGTATAGGTATATGTAAAACGAGGAGATCATGAAATAATTTATACTCACATCGATAAAATACGTGTTTGCTAATAAATCCGTTGCAGAGGTAACACAAAATTTATTGGCTAAAATCGAATATCCATATGAGGAGATTATATTGAGGTACAGAATATAAAAATATAATTTTATGTAGGTACAGGTACAAGCTCATGTATCGATTTATTAGTAAAATATTGAAGAAAAATTTTAATAGTGAAATTTAATTTTTACTTTCTCGTACATTGATTGGATTGTTAATGTTATGGGTTCGTAAAAATAAAAATTTATAAAGATATCAAAAATAACAAAACGATTAAAGAGAAATTGATAAATTTAATTTCGATTTATGTTCTCAACTGGTGACGTAACCTTATTCCACCTTTGTAGTTGCGGCTTTTTGAGAATTTCTTAAACATTTTCACTTTAGACGTTTAAGAAAAAAAGGATCTTGCAAAATTTGTTAAGTGGTTTTTTCACTATACCAATTTAAAAAAAATTTAAACTTTTAATTGATGGTAAATATACCAGGAACAAATAAATAGAATTTAGATTAAAAATTAACGTAATACTTTTTTGTTTCAACTAAGAAATTGTAAAAAAAAATTAGGTTCTAAAAATACAAACAATGAATGAAAAATAATACCAACTTAAATTCAATTTTTATACATAAAAACACAAAAAAATCGAAATAAAATAAATTAGCAGTTTTTTTTACAAAACTAAATTTTAAAAAAATTTTGACAAAAAATTGTCAAAAATTGTTTTCGACTTGAATTTCTTTAGTCTGATATTTTTGGTTGTAAAATTTTTATCAATTAATATTAAAAATAAATCGATTACACAGTTTTTACAGACAAAAATTACAATAATTAAAAAAAAATTGTTTTATTTGAAGACTTTAGCGAAAAAAAATTAGATAAGTGTTAAATTTTTAATGAATAAAGGCAATATGTCAATGTGGATTACATTCAGCCTTTTCCTTGCAAAAAACTATAGTTAACTGTTAATTTATTTTGCTTAATTTTTATCACAGTAAACTTTTTGTGAAATTACGTCTTTTTAATTACATCTCTACATCTTTTTCACGGCATATTATTTAAGCCCAGTAACCACTTAATGTATTTTTCGAAAAGAATGTTTTTGACAGATAAAAGTTTATAACATACAAAATTCCAACATAAACCACTGCATATTTAAAATTAATTATTAACACTTCAAGCCTTTAACTCGTGAATTCTCAAAAAAAAAAGAAAAAATTAATAGCTTTCAGTGTTCGGTCAGTTTCTCATTTAACTCCAGCAGTTCTCAATTAAATTCTTGATAAATTAAGCAAATCAAATTCGATTCTTTAATCAAACAATTTATACCCGATATTTTTTTGTTAAACCGAAAAAGGATTCAACGTACAGGAACCAATACAACTATGTAATGACATAATTTATAATTGGAGGATTCCAATTTAATTTGACTTTATTAATTCTTGATTGAAAGCAAACAATAATTCGCAATTAATAAATCTCAATAATTATAATTTACTCACAGTGTATTTTATTTAGTGAGGATATCAATTAAAAATTCTTTAATCTACTTTTGATGTTTCCCAGAGAAAAAAAAAGTAAAAAATAAACAATCAAAGTAAAATCAAATCAATATTTTATCCTGATTTCAAATGAACGCAATTACGACCTAATATCGTTTACATTTTTAGATTTGTTTGTGTACTCAATGTACCACATAATTGCTATTGATTACAACCAACCATTATATTTTTATATACGAACAAATAAAACCTATATGATATTATACACCTACAAACAGACATACATAAGTAGATAGACACATGCCACTTGAATTCTGTGTTACTTTCATCTACTCTATGAGTTAATGGATATCAATACCAACTTGAAGGACCTTTTCGGCAGTGTGAGTTTAATAAGTGTGTGTGTTTATTTTTTTTTTTTGCGTCCTTCAACAATGATTAATTATCACATAATTTGGAGTGAGATATAATTACCTAACTACGGTAAAAAAGAAATTAAAGATATAAATGATTTTCATACGTGTCATCGCAAGCAGTGTGCGGAAATCGGAGCTTTTCCAACTACGAGGATATTTTACTCGGAAAGTTATAAAAGTGGATGAGTATGATATGAGTAATGATGTGACGAAGTTTGTACTTTGATAAGCAAATTTGTAAATGTCAGTTTACTAACTTTATTTCATGTGCTTTAATTTTTAACACATGGCAATTGCAAACTGTTTGTAAATTATTTCAACTGTTATAAATTATGAAATTAATGTTTTTTTTTAGATAATTTTATGTTTTGTTTGTTTTTCATTAAAAAGGCATAACAACTCGAGGGTAATTAAAATCACAAATACGACTTTATTATTATCTCTTAAAAATATGTTATTTTTTACAAGATTCGTTCCATATTTAAGTGAAACAAATTAGTTTTTAACATTTTTTGTTATTCATTTTAAATTTATAATTTTGAAAAATTAATAATTTTTAATTAAAATAAACACAACAATTTTCTCGATCTATGTAATAAATTCTTTGAGTGATTGCCAAAGGTACACTATGGCGTATACGTGATTTTTTTAAATATTAATTTTTAATGTGATGTTGTTTGGAAATATGTCAAGTTATGGGTGATACTTTCTGTTAAAACGGTTTTAACCATGATTGTCCATTTTTTTTTTATATTTTCTTATATCATAACGCTAAGAAATTGATTCTCTTAAGTTTTGCTTAAAGCAAATGAAATTCACCTTAAAAATAATTAAATGAGCATCGCCTTTATTTGCTATCTAGAAAAAGACTTGAAATTCTCTGAAGCCATAAATAATATAAGGACAAACATTTCAAAACTCAAAAACTCATTTTGACAACATTTACATTTGTTAAAGTGTCAAAACATTTCACAAAAAACAAAAAACAACCAGTACTGTCTTTATCCAGATGAGGGAAAAAAGTGCACCTCTCATAACCCCTCCCAAACCTCAGAGTATATAACCTCATTTTTCATCTCAAATATTGAAAGTGATAACCCAGGAAACGGATGACAAATTTGAGTTTATGACAACAAATTACTTAAACAATGACCCTTTATTGCTTGTGTTTCAAAAATTGTGGTTGGTTGTTTTTTTTTTTTGCCAACCATTTTCTATTCTTCTATTTAGAACCATTAAAACTAATGTCTACCCACACAAGACAAATAGTGTCCACCCACACTCTCGTTGGTTTCGAGTCAATGGAAAATATAGTAAAATTAAGGCCAATGGACACATTGTCGGTTATGTTTTATCGACAATTCACCTGACACCCGATCAACAAGAGATATACCTTTATTGATATATTTTTATGCTTCCTATATAAACAAACAAAAAACCCACACACAAACATACGCTAGTAACTCCCACCCGTCCCAGATAAGCTTTTTATTGCATATGGCTCTTAGGATATGACTATGGCATCCATAACTATGCTATAACTTGACAAAAAGGACATTGCCTTATAGACATTCATGTTGCAGAGAGGGTGAATAGAGGAGGATAGAAATAACGTCTGTGTATGTGTGTGTGTCTATAAGGCATCAGGCAAATTGTCTTCACGAGGAAGCGCTTGAGTATCTATATTTACATTCCTTTTGTCTTGATGCCATCAAGCAGAATGGAATGCATCCAGTCAATCCTTTCTACATTCAACACCAGCCCACCCTCTACCCCCTTTGTTCACTCTGTGTCACTGCGTCTCCTTGTCTCAATGTTGTTTTTATGATGAAACAAAAAAATATAAACACTTCAGTTAATTGAACGAAGGCGGGGGTAGATTGTATGGCATAACATCAGGATACCAACAACAGAAAAGAATACAAAAAAAAAGAAAATGTAGATAACAATAACATTTATCCTTTGACAGTTGATGGGACACAATAGAAGACGGAAAATGCAAAAAAAGCCTCCAATTTGTGGATGTGGATGTGGATGGGATACGAGGAGGCCAGACCAAGCAGAGAAAAATCTATAAACATAAACATAAAACATACAGCAACAACAAAAACAAAAAGGACATCATGAACGTCGAATCAAGGGCGGGAGGGGTGGATGGGCGTTGGTGAGGAGAAGATAGAGGGGCACATGGACTATTAGACTAAATGGAAATCCAGCCATCCAAGAAAATGAGTTTACTACTTTTTATTCAGTTAAGGAAGGGATTAAATGCGAGGTCGTGTTTTCTGTTCTCTGTTTTCTGTTTTCTGTTTTTTTTTCGAATAAGAAATCATGATGGAATGTGATAAGCAGACATTTGAAACCAAAACTGTTATTGCCTTTGATATTTCATTTAATACAATGATAGTGACAACAACAACAAAAACACCAACAAAAACAACCATAGTCATGAGTAAGGATAAAGGATAAATGTAAATGCAGTAGCGTTGAGTTTCTGTTTCTTGTTTTTTGATATTTTTTGGGACTTTGTAGAAACAAAATTTCGTATAATTTCCACGCGGAAAAAAGTGTGTTCTAAATACCCTTTAAAAATCAATAACTAAAAGATAAAAATATTTAAAATTAAATATAGACAGAAAATTTATTCCAAAATCTAACGAACAAATTTTATTTCGAAAATCAAAAAAATTTAAGAAAAAAATAAAAAATTTTAACACTTGAAAATTGTTTTTATTTTTGCATGATATACATTTATTTTTGACAATTTGTAAGATATATCGAATTGTCAAGTTTTTAACAAAATATAAAGAATAATTCTACCAAAAATTGTTTTTAAAAATTTAAACTTTTTTTAATGAAAAAAACCTCTATTAACTTTAATTCATTTTGTGGTTAATTTTTATCATTCATGGTATGAAAAATTTCAGTTGTATTTTCATTATTTCAATATTTTCTAAATTAATGAACCAAATAAGGATTCATCTTTATTGACCATGTCCCAACAGTTTTAACCCCAAATAAAGCTCTGATAATTGACAAAACTCCTTAAATTAATTTAACTACTTTTCCAGTTAAAATTAAAATGGACTCAGATTAACTCTAAGATTTTATGTACCATATTCTAACTTGACTATAGAAATAGTTAAGTAGATCCCTTAGCATACATATATTTGTGTATAAAGATTTATGTTGAAAATAAGACAGTCCCTACCAAAAAATAAAATCTATTTCTAAGGTCAAATCAGGAAAAAACACATTTCACTTCACAAAAACATTTCATCGAGCTTAAAAATTGATGCTGTATTGTCACAAAAAAAAATACATTAAACTTAATGAAATTCCGTCATAATAAAAGTAAGAAAAAAAAAAACAAACTACATTTTCATTATTTCCTTCCAAATAGTCAGTCCTGTTATATCCAAACAAAAAATAAAAAATAAAAACTTAAAAAAGGACCAAACACCGACCGTTCAAATGGATTAACCGTAAAAATAAAATCTTATTGTTAATAAAAATGTTTCAAATGACATTCGAGAGAGAGAGCAGCTTTAAAGCTTGATTCAATGACAAAAAATATCCTTGTCCAAATGTAGACCTCACTCAAACACCTACACAGTAACAAAAACGGAATAATAACAATTGACAAAGGCAAGGATTTTAATAAGGGTACCTATGTACCCAACTCGGAGCAATAGCAGCTTTATTACTTTAATCCACACTGAAATAGATTTAAATTTATGTATGTATGTGTTTGTGTGTGTGTGAAGGAGTATAATAGGAATCTTTCGAACGAGTATAATGACGGTCTCATGGGCCATAAATTACACGACACTAAGGTCCTTCTAAAGCATTAAATACACTCTGAGAAAACAGAATAAAATATTATGTCACATCCAAAGGACAATGCTATATGGAGACGAATACGGAGATGCGGTGAGGACATTTTCTCATTCGCTGCTCCTTCCTCTATCTTGCTCGCCCCCAAGGTATACAAATTTTTGACATGGAACTTCCATCAACTGTGTCATTGTGTCATTCATTTCGTTGTGTGTGCTCTATGCTCTGTCAAAGTTCTTATTCGAAACTTGACGAAAAACACACAAACGCATGAGAATTTAGATGTTCGTTTCGTCGTCGTCTGCGTCCCTATTCTCGTTTTTGGAAGCGCTAATGGAATTTTCTCGACACCACCGCAAGAGTTGTGTTTAATGTGAAACCGCAGTATTTTAAACAGAGGGCGCTGTCATTCGTTGTATAATAAAATACTGCTTGTGTTTTTTGTTGAGCGGGATAGGGTGTGGGGGTGACGGTGGAAGTAAATTTAAATTCTCTTCTGGTTAAAGGGTTGAAATTTACACTGTCAAACTTAACTTACATCAGTTGTTCAAAGATTGGGACTTAATGCAAAATTATTTGGAAATTCGAAGAAGAAAGGACGAATGAAGATGAGGACACGTTGTGAACTTATTTTGGTGGTAAACTACTTTTGGTTGTGTTGGTTTTTTCTATATACATATGTGTGTGTGTTTATGTATATGAGTAAAAAAGCCACATAAAGTTTTGTTTAAATGCCACAAAACTAATTAATTTTCTAAGAGGAATCTAAGTTTTATTTGGTTATCTTTATATAGTAATGTAATTTAATTGAAGACCGTTGTTGTTGCTTTGGACACTTGAATGGCAAAATAATGGTGGGATGATGGTTTGTTGTTCTTTTGAAAGTTGGACAAAATTTATGACCTGACAGGACCTTATCTAGAAAGAGAATATAATTCAATTTGTCTTGACATTTTAACCTTTAAGGGACTTTTATAACATTTTCTAACATTATTAACTTTTACCTACAGAGATAGCTTATGTTGAGCAATTATTTTGATAAAAAATAATCTTAATTATTTGTTTAGGAGAATATTAAGGTATGAGTTATTTTTTATTGGAAATGTTTGGAAGCGTTTAAATGGTGAAGAGAAGGCACAAGCCTACCAATAGATTTGAAAAGTAGCTTGGATCTTGAACTGGGCATTTAAGGTACATTATTTTGATCATAAGATAATTCATATTGTTCAAGGTTAAAACTGCACTGATATTATAGACTTTGTTGAGATTCATTCATGAGGTCCAAGAGGATGTGGTCCTGCCGTTATCCAC
Source organism: Scaeva pyrastri (assembly GCA_905146935.1). NCBI lineage: Eukaryota > Metazoa > Arthropoda > Insecta > Diptera > Syrphidae > Scaeva > Scaeva pyrastri. The sequence continues at coordinate 7,499,548 of LR989929.1, read as the reverse complement.
ACCAAAAATCTTCTTTTCTTTATCCAAAAGAAGGTGATTTATTTTCAAAATAATGTAAACTTTTTAAGGGAAATATGTTATAGTTAGGTTTAAGTTTTTTACCACTATATGATTGCGAATCCTCGAAAACTTTTCTTTATAGAGTTTATTAAAGATTCCTATTTTAAATATTAATTTCCAAACATTAACTCCTGCTCCTTTCTTTATTTAAAAACAATAGAAGATTGAAAATCAATACAATTAATTTAACGAGTAATTCTGTATAATTCCTTTTAAAAGCTTTAACTAATCCTTAATTCCCAAATGATAAATAAAATTCTATAAATCTGTTTCTGTCTGCTCTTTTATTATTTACTCAATTTGGCATCAATAATAAATAATTTCATAATCATTGGCTTTGTTTTAAATTTCGAGTGAATTTTTCTAATATCAAAATAAATAGAAAATAAAATAATTTGTGTGGAAAGGTCAATTCAAATTGCCATTAAATTAAACCGCCATATTTAGTGCAGTTTGAAATTGTATTTGTTTACTTTAATTGAATTAAAAATAAATCAATGGGTAAAATATCAAAACTATTTTAACTGACTTTGAATGCATAACATGATTTAGGATTGGAAATAAAAATATGTACGTTATGTGATTACACAATTGAGAGAATGTAATTATTTATTTGACTTTATAATAATTTATTTATCCATCAAAAAATCGATACAAATAAATGATTTTGATAAAGAAAATTAAAGTTAAATTCTTTAAGGTAAATAATACTTAACTTTGGATTTTTTTTTAATTTGGAAAAGGGCATGGTGCTCAAAAGTAAATCATACCCTTTTTTCATGTATTTATACGAAGGTGATTTTGAAAGTAACCATAATAAAACGAAAGGGATGAATCCTTTTAAAATCATTTGAGTAAGAAAAGTACGTATACGCCCTGATGTACTTTTAATGTTGCTTGGTATATTAAATGGATATTTCTTGACTCTAGTTGAAAAAAATGCAAAACTTAACAGAATTTTTTCCCAAAAACTTGATATTTTATTTTAAGCTATTATATAGTATTTTTAAGCGTTTTCGAGGTTAATTTTTGGAGAAACTCAAATTTATTAATCAGTCATTTTATTTCTGATGTTAAATAAATATTTGACATGATATCAGAAATTTTTAAATGTTGAATCGAATGAAACCAAAATCTAGAAAAAGGAATTTTCATTAAAAAACATTGAAAATGCTTCAAAGGTTAATATAGTGAAATATGTTTCATTTTGTAAAAAAATCAATCATCATTCAGGATTCAAAAAAGATATCTTTGTATTATACATATCACATTTACATACTTACAAATAAAACAGAAAAAACATTTAATCATTGTATTTTGTAAGCATATTCACTAATTAAAAATTCTTCACTCTAATCTAAACATCTATTTCTCCAAACTGATGTATTTTAATGAATCATAATCTGACAAAGACTTAGTTTTTAAAAATAAACAAATGTATACTGCAATTTGTATAACATTTTATTTTATTTTCTAACTCCCAAAGAGTCCTTGAAACAACCCCTTCGAAACAATTACAACCGATTTATTCGTGCATATTTATTTAATCAATTTACTAAACATCAATAAAATCCTAGCTTTAATTTAATTGAAATTGGATTTTATTTTTTATTACATGCCAAATCATCAATTTTCATAACAAAAACTAAATAGAAAATAAAAAATAAAAAACAAAACTTTAAAAACTTGAATTTAAGGGTTTTTTAAATGAAATATTGCGTAACTACTCGTATTTCGATTTGATGAAAATTTTATTTATCTAATGGAATTCAAATTCAAATAAAATACAAGTACGTTGGTGTATGTGTGAATGTTTTTTTTTGTTGGGATTAAATATAAAACTCAGACAGCCAGAGTGCAAAAACACAATACATACCATTTTCTGCATAACTATATTTAGACAGAAAATAGCATTCCAACCTAACAACCGATTTATGTGAATATTTTTAACCACAAATAAAACAAATTCCTCTGAGTGGGTGTGAGCCTGTATACATATAAAAAATTCAAAATGGAAATACCTTAAATCCATTTAACCGTTCGTTAATTGTCAGAATGTTGGTTTGACAATAATTCCTGAATTAATAAGAGTTTCATGTTTTTGTAATAATTTATTTAATATAGGACTTAAAGATGACACAGAGGACTTACAAATATTTAAATTTTACACAAACACACCCACACACATCCCAACACACATTTTTGAATCTCCGGAAAAGGATGTTCAATTCAAATCAAGTAGTATTTATAGATTCGAAGGAATTCCCAAAGGAACTTAACTTCACATGTGACTCATAAGAAATCAAATTAATGGCTCTTGGTTTTGTAAGCAAATGTTAAGCATTCCTCTGTGAACAAAACAGAAATTGAAAGGAAATGGTTGTGCATATTTTCATAATAAATTTATTTGCATCCTTTAGTGCCTCAGATGTACGAGGCTAAATAATTGGATTCAAAGTATCATTTAGGGATCAGAGTTGACCAAAGTAAAGATCTTTTACAAAACATTAAATTTATAAATAATTGTGTACAGGAATTGGGTAGGATAATTTATCAATGTGTTTTAAATCCTGTTAATAAAAACTAATCGAGACGAGAAGAGAAAATGTTTAGAAAGGACGAAAGAGAGATTTTTTGGAATTTAAATGGAAGAGACAATATTATGACTGAAATTGGTATTGAAGGTTCCTTGAAGTTTGAAGTTAGTGCTGTCCATGTTCTCAAGAAAAACAAAACGAGAGCACCGATTTGGCTTTGTTAAAACTTCTAAGAAGAATAATTTCCGAAATCACTTAAAGATGTTTATCAAAGGTTAACAAGCTTCTAGCTTTTCATCCTTCAACCATTCCTTCACAAAGACGTTTTGTTAGAATCTGTAATGTCAACTGAATAGTTTTATATCTCTAAGCTGAAACAAAAAGAATACAAAGTTCTATTTACATAAAAATGTATGTGTGTATGTATTTGTATAAATCTTCCATGAACATTTTCCATTTGACTTTAATCCGAGGCTTTTCCTTTAATTACATGCCCACGAGTGCCTACTTACCAAAGGATAATCACATTGATCCTGAGTACGTTGTGACCACATTTTGTTCCATTAATAGAAAACTTCTTACATGTCCCTTTCTCCTCTCCTCTGTATGTATGTATATGTACTGCAATTAGTAACATGCATAAAAAACGAGACTATGTCCTTAGAGATATACTCCTCTAGTCGGACGGGTGGGTGGCAGTGTTTCTCGAGAATATCCTTTTTTTTCATATTTTATTTTGCTTTTTATTTAGATTTAATTACGGGGCAATGTTCATGTACGGAACATGGTAGATACAAGAAAAAAAGGAGGCAAATTTTATTTTTTAGTTGTTGGCGAAAAAGGTTAAATTAAATTTTCTAATTATTTTTTTTGTATCCTTGTGTTGTGTTGCTGTTACGTTTGCTGAGTAGCTCTTAAGGGAGATTAAACATAATATGGTGAGAGATGATTCTAGGTTCCTGGGAGTTTGGGATTTATTCCAGTTATACTTTCGGTTTATTTTCTAGAGCTGTTTTTTTTTTTTTTCTTTTTCTCAATCATGATAATTAATTCAGGAAAGAAGAAGAGGAAATAAAAAATAAAAAAGTGAAAAATTGATACGAGTTTTTGTTTTCGAGTAAGGATAGAGGTAATCCTTGAAGATTTTCTGAGTTGTGAGACTGATACTCATTTAATCAAGTGGGGATTTTTTTTTTTTAATTTTACTTCAACTTGGTTAACTTTTCAAGTAGGATTTTTTTTTAATTTTAAGGAGTTGGCAGTGTTGTCGTAAGTGTTATTTTAGGAGTATTTTACTATATTGTTTTTTTTTTTTTGCATTGATCGGAAGGGGGGAGGATTATTTTTATTTAAACGCTTTTTCTGTTAAAACTAAATTTACTCCCAAAATGTCCCACTGTCACTGTCACTCTACATTATACTGTCTTTTTATGCAGAAGCAAACCCAACCTCTCCCCAATTTATTCACTCTCCATTAAATTTTAAATCTCCATATAAAAACGGAAAATTCTTAGAATTTCAAACGAATACAAAAAATTTCTCATTAAAGTCAGCGAATTTTAGACTTAATGGAAAGTGAATAAATTGAGGTCTTATCATTTTATACCGCCCGTCCCATCAAAAAGGGTTTGTAGAAAATATTAATTATAAAATCCACCTGCTTACAAACCATTTGACATAAACTAAACCTTTTCACCATAAATTTGACATTGACAGCTCAGTGTCTATACCCGAGTTAAGGGTGAGTTATAAACCTTTGACGAAATAAAAATTCACCCTCAAGTCCACTCTCCATCTGGTGAAATATCAAAACCGTTACGTGTATGTATATATAAATTAATAATTTCAATAATAAAATAATAATACTTTTCATCATCGAAAGTATCATTCGAGTCGTAAAAATGCTTATTCACCATAAAATAACTTGTGAATTTTTATGTGATGGTGTGTCATAAAGAGAGAGATCAAAAATGGAAGTGGCCATTAAATCTGACAAGGTGTCTCTTGGTGGACTCTAGCATGACTCCCTCCGAGATGTAGCAACAGTTTTCATTATTTTATAGCTTTGACTTGTTGGTGTATCCTTCCGCCCCTCCCAAAACAAAGTTATATTTTATCAAACCAATTGCATTAAATTGAGGTCAACTTTTAACTTCCATGTCGGTGACTCGGTGTTTCGTATAAATTTAACACTCGTATATCCTGACACCACAGTTTCTAATGGCCTCCTCTCTGTTTTGCTGATGAATCACTCTTTTTGCTAGGATCCTTATTTCTCCATTTCCTTTCCATGATAGGATAGGACACTCCACTTTCACATCCATTTCCACACCCGAGTGCACCCTCTGCCCGAATTTTAATTATTACAAAAATCTAAAAAGGACAAAAAACGAAATACAATTTAAACACCACCACTCCCGTCAGTTTAATTACATTTTATGTTGCAACAAGCAATAAAAGTAGCAAACCAAAAATACTCTCTCGTAGTCAGAAAACGCAGCAACAACAACAACAAAAAAAAAGGATGCCAGGATGTTATTTTTTGCAGTTGCACGGATACGGATGTGATGTTGATAAATCTCTGGAGACCAAGAGTATAAATGCAAAATTCTAACCGGAGCTAACACCAGGAACAAAGGATATAAAATTTTCAAAAAAAAAAAACGAAATACAAAATAATAAAAAATAGAAGGATGAGAAAAGAGGGGGGGGAGCTATCCCACGATGGAGTATTGGAGAACGAAAGGACCATGAAAAACACTCGTTCGCAATTAAAAGATAGAAAAGTGCTGTTTCTTTTTGCAGTAAAAAAAAAAAACGGAAATTAAATCATACTTCCGGTAACCCTGTTGTTGTACAGTTAGGTACTTCAACGGTAGAGAATACGATGTAAAATGTTTGGCGTGAAGTTATTTTAGCACTCGATATAGAAATATTGACTTTCCAGGAAAATATTAAAAAAAAAAAAAAAACATCTGTCATCGATTAGGAAACAGCTTCAAGTTTCGCAGGAGGAGACTGGAGAGTATAGAAAAAAGGTTGGTCATAGATATATCTTTTCTCCCACTTTTTTCTGACACCATAGATTATAGATAGTCAATAAAATGAACATTAAATGTTGGAACGAACGGTGGGAAAGGCCATTCCAAGCTTCCTTTTAACGAGATTCCTTTCAGAGTAAAAAAATAATTTATTATCAGTGAGGTCCTTTTTGGAGAGATTATTTTCTTTTGTTTTTGCTTTATTGTTCCAAGAACCCTTATTGTCATGCTGTATTGTATTTTTTTATTAAGTTTAAAATCTAATGCAATGGAAGCGAATTTCATTAAATTTTAAAAACCAGTGGCATGATTTAATGAGATTCAAAAGCGCCTTTTTGAAGGAAGACAATTCTTCCCTTTTTTTTAAACACCTTTTCCTAAATTATGATTTGAAGTAAATGTGACAGTTTTACCTGACTTTGTTGAACTTCTTAATTTTTTTTTAAATTGTTCCATATTTCTCCCATGGAAACATTTTTGAGGGCGCCTATGGACTTTTGTTTGGCAATACGGTGATTTTAAGTTTTTTTTTGGTATTTATGTATTTCATTTTAATAATAGCTTTTTGTATGGATTTTTTCGCATAAGGTAATAAATAGTTTTATTGAGTACAATATGTTATTTTGGATTAGCAGATATGGTGAACAAGGTTAATTTGGTTGTGCAATTTTGCTGCAGTATGCGGTTTTGAATGGAAAAATAATTTAAAATGATTTAATAATTATCAATTTATTACCAAATTAAAATAGCTTTGTTTTTGGTGTATAAATTAAAAAAGAAATTATGCTACCTATTTGGAAAAATTAGGTCAAACATAAAAGTGTTGCATTAAAAAATAAATCAAATTTTTATATGAGATTAAATTCTAATACTATTTCGTATTAAAAGATAAAACTATTGATGTAGACATGCATAATATTTATAAAACTGATCTATACTAATATATAAAGCTGAAGAGTTTATTTGTTTGAACGCGCTAATCTCAGAAACCACTGGATCGAATTGAAACATTCTTTTTGCATTGGATAGTTTATTTATCGAGGACGACTTTAAGCTATACAAAATTACGCAATGACCAATAGGCGAAATATAGGTCACTGGTCATTATTGGTCTTTGGTCATAAATGGTCTTTGGTCATAAATGGTCTTTGGTCCTAAATGGTCTTTGGTCATAAATGGTCATTGGTCAATATAGGTCATTGGTCATTGTACCTTTGACCTCTGACATTTGACCTTTGACCTCTGACCTTTGACCTTTGACCTTTGACCTTTCACCAATGACCTGTACAGGCCAATGACCAATAACCTATAATGACCAATGACCTATATTGACCAATGACCATTTATGACCAAACACCATTTATGACCAAAGACCAATAATGACCAATGACCAAAGACCAATTATGACCATTCTCCTATAATGATTCATAACCAATGACCAATGACCAAAGGAGTCTCTCATTTATCCCGATCGTGACGAACGCCATGCCATCGCCATTCAGTTGCGCAAAGGATTCGGACGGTTTGGTCTGCGACGCGCGCCGCCGCCGCGCCGTCCCTCCAAGTAAGGATGGTCTGCCACGCTGTCCCTACCATAAAATGTACTGCATAGAACTTTCCGAGGTGGTTCCACTGCTTTCATGCGAGCTAGGTGACCTGCCCGACCGGAATCTACCGAGTTTATTTTTTTTCACGACACATCTGAATTCGAGGTAGATTGCGGAATCGTCCTTCCTTACCTTTTTTCAAGGTTTTAAGCTAATTAAATTAATTATTAATTAATTAAATAATTAAGCTAAAATTACGCTACCATCAATAGGAGCGAAGAATCAGTGGAAAATGCTGCAAAAGGAAAGAAAATTATTTATCTTAAAGGGCTTCCGTTCCATTGTCAAAATCGGGTTGCAGAGAAAATCTGTATGTTCTTCAGCCATAATAAAATAAAACCTAAATATCCTTTACGAAGTACTTTAAAATATATATTTTTTAAAACTTAATCTTAATCTTAATATTTTAACAGGATAAAAAGTAGACTATGTGCTATTCCACACTATAATCTATCTCTGTGGCAAATTTCATCCAAATCCGTTAAGCCGTTGTGGTAACAATTAGTAACAAATATCCTCATAAATATTCAAATTTCCACATTTTTAATATTAGTAGGATGAAGCTACTTTTCAAACAAAATTCTTCATTTAAAAAAACCAGGCATGTTTTCTAATTTAACACTTTCAAGAAAATATTTTAAAACAATAATTTTAAAGTGAACAACAAAATTTTCAAATTAAATTGCATTGTAATATGATTAGTGGTATAAATTCTTTCAAATTTAACGTCAAATTTTAAGCAACTTTCTTTTTGACATATAGGACAATCCTTAGCTGCCAATGAACACTCTGTGTTAATGAAATGTCAAAATTGTGACACTTCATCACATCTTCCAAGTTGAATGTCATGCAAAGTAGTTATTTCACTTTCCATTTAAACTTTTTCCTTTTTTTCCTGTCATCTTGTCAATTTCTAAAGTTGATTGAGAACGTATCGTGCATTAAGTAAATCATGTAACTTTTTTGTATCGATTTTGACATCAATGGACTTTTCCACAAAGAAAACTATTAAACTTAACAATTTGACGGAATAATTTCTGAAAATTAGAATAAAAAGTTAACTTAATCTCACAAAAAGCTCAAACTAAAGTCAATTTATTTCGAAAAAGGATAAAGGATGTTTCGATATACTCATATGAATTGTTTTTATTTTCAAAAATTCCATTGGTTTTCAGTTAAACCATCCTTATCCTTCCACCAAACTAAATTAAGGAAGTTAAACTACACTCGTGTGTGTGTAACACATGCACAAAGTTATCTATTCCATACCAAGAATTTAAGCCACAAAAGAATTTTGCATTCGAAAAACGCTCTGCTGCAGGTTTTCCAATTTACAAAACTACTACATTCGGTTTCCGGGAAGTTTTTTTTTATTTTTTATTTTTGTATGGATATTTTTTCTTATTTTTCTCTGCTGTTGTTGTATTGTGTATGTGTATCCCTATTCAATAATCTCAATGCGATTTTTATTACGGCAGTTTATAACAAAAGGATGCAGGATTTAATCGTAATGCAAAAGCTCCCACGAGTCTATTTTCAAAGCCAAGTGAATTTGTTTTTCTTTTTTTTTTTGTGTTGAGTTAAACCAGATTGGAGGGAAAAATAGGATTCTCGAATACATACAAACATAATTTTCCCTTGGTGTGCACGAAAAAAAAAATGCATAACATTATACCCTCAAGGAAATATCGCATATATGAAAATGAAAAAATATCCTTGAATGAAAAGCTAAAAATTTTATAGTGCAGGGGATGCTCGTGGTTGAATGGAAAGGATATATTTGAATGGAGGAGTAAAAATCGACAGAATTATTTTTATTGTAACCTTTGGGGGCTTAATTGAATCGCGAGTCCTTATAGAAGTATGCTATTGTTGATTTTGAGAGTATTGAAGGTTTTCCTGTTTTGATTGAAATTTAAGTGTCAATCTGAATTTGAATTGAATTTGAATTCTTCTTGGCTTGATATGTTTCTCAGATATTTTTAATACCTAAAAACTGAAACGAGAACTATTTTGTATGCAACAAAAGTATAATATAGGAATAAAACTTGGGGTTCCTCAAGGGTATGTTCTTGGTCCTGCATTTTTAACTAATCGTAGAAGATAAATTAAAACTATATTGAATTTATTTTCCAATGCGTCGACGACTGTCCAATTCCTAGTATTCAAATTTGTCATTGTTTGACTCGCTTATAAATAAGATACGGAAGGGGGGGGGGGGGGGTTGCTACACTCCTTTACAAAAGTAGAAATAAATTTCAAAAGCACAAAACTTGAACTTCAAATTCTTATCTGAACTTAAATATTTAAAAACCATGACCAATGAAACAAACCACACAAATGTCAAACATGACGAAACGTCTCGTTTTTTTTTGACAAGTCATTTATTTTTTCTGATGAAACTCAATCAACTTTAATTATTTAAATTGTCTACAATTCTACACAATTCACCTGACAAATGTACAAATAATTTCTCTCGACCTAAAGCTTGCATGTATGTCAATTAGTTTCGACAAATAAATTCATGTAGGAATGTCCTGTCCATGTTCCGTTATCTATTTCGACTGAATTTGCAATTTTGGTTGCCTTATTTTTTATTTCATTTTTTTTTTTTTGGTTCTGTTGAAACAAGAAATTTTCTTCTGTCTGATGAAATGGGTTTTGCATTCTCTTAACTGAATTTGTCTTGTCCAGGACATGACACACACAAGCACATTATCGTTCATTGCTTCTGGCCAAAGTCCTTCCAACAGGCCATCATCGCATCGCATTGCATATTATAGTGTCCCGGAAACAGGATAAATTATATATGCATGTGTTTTTGTACGAGTATTTGTAGGGAAATAAACACAAAAGACAATCATGTCAGCCACTGGAATATGGAATGTATATGTACGAGTGCAAATCCCATGTCCTTAGTCAGACTGTCGATTTGTTTGAGTCAAAAATCCTTGTCTATTTCACAAGTATTGTTTTTTTTTTGCAAAAAGGAAAAGATGGAGAAAAAGTGGAATAAGGAGATGAAAAATAAAGTGAAATATCATTTTGGAAATGTCGTTTATTCTGTCAGAAAAAGGACGAGTTAATATTGAATTAGTTTGCATTTTTTTTTGTAGCTTTTGACTGTCATTGTTGATGTTTTTTTTTTTGCCTTGCAGGTCTTATGAAATTGATTAGGTTAATAAAGTTGATTAAGTAGGTGTAGATAGGGTATAAAGGTTCTGGTTTTTGGCTTATTGTATTTTCTTATAGACGATAACATATAGATTACATCATCATCATTTGTAAACGAAAATGAAATAATTAATAATTTATGAGAAAAGTGTCAGTTTAACAAATTAAATCTCAGCATTTTTGTAAGAAAATTCATGACCTAAGGTCTTTCAATTGAGTTTAATTATGTAGATCGAAAAATGGAAATAGAAAAAAGTCCTTATATGTTTAATATATTTTAAGGTATGTTTATAGCTTAGTTTGTTTCTGTGAAGCGTCCAAAAACTTAAAGGACATGTTGAAAAATCCTTTAACTCTTTGCACAACTTCGGAAGGTTCTTGTTTATTAATGATTCGAGTTTTCTTTGACTTCTTGGTGTGTTCTTTCTTCGATTTTTCAAAGATTTATAACCCGAGATAACTTCAAAGTTATAACACTCTTAGCTTTCAATTACCTCAATTTAAACATCTTTGATTGGAACGAAAACATAAAATATTATCCTCTAGATTAAATCTCATGTCCCACACTCTATCTCCGTGCCATATAATTTAAACCATCTCCACTCCAACACCATATCTAATATGTTTGTGTTGGTGACAGGTGGTGGACTGGTAATGGTGCTCAAAAAGAACCCATACCTTTATGATTTCAAATGTCCTTATACTATATAGCCAAAAGCTAAGAAGAGTTGCGAGATGTTCAATTGAAATAATCTCTATTTTATATTTTAAAAATACACACTTACTTACTTTTCGTATATCCTTTCTTGGATCCTTGTTTTTTTTTTCTATTTATTTTCTTGAGCGTCCTGAAGATTGGTTATAGAGTCTAGTATCTGCCATTGGAGTCCATTCCTACATTTATACCACCGCTGCCGTCGTCGTAGATCCAGTGAGAGAGAGAGAATAGAAGGTTTAAGTTTATCGTCAAGTGCAGGAATCGAGATTTTTCCAAACGCTCGTTTTCACATCTTATATAGTTTTTCTTTTTGCATCCTTGAAATCTCCTTCGATGGATCATTGTTCTAAGTGTTCTCCTGTTGAGTTCATCTCATTTTCTTTTCTATAATCCTTTGGCATATCGTTTTTGATTGCATGAATGCGCTTCATTGATGGAGGGGGGGGGGGGGGGGAAGAGTTGAGGATGATGCAGAAAGCAGGAGTAAATCTTGGTATCTATGTTATAAAAAATAAGATGAAAAATTTAAAAAAGGATATGTATGTATAGTTATAAGGATTTGCCCTTTCAGATTGAATTCAATATAGATTTTTTGGAAAAAGGGATATTTTAAGGATTAGGAAGGGCTAAGATACTTAAGTAGAAATTAAGTATATAAAATGATTTCTTTTAAGTAAAATTTCAACAATAGAGGAGGTAGTGCGATGGAAGAAATTTAAAGAGTTTTTTGGATTGAATAAAAAGGAAAAAAGTGCAGACAAAGATTTTAAAAGGACAGAAATACTATAGAAGTCTACAACTATAGGACTAAGTGATGGTCGGGTTATGGCTTAGAACCAAAACTTTGACAGGTCTAGTAACTGAATTCAATGTCAGTAATAAACCACACTAAATAAATACCAATTTTTTAAAACAACCAAACCATTTTTAAAATGTCAATCAACTTTGACATATTATTTTATGTTTTTTTTTTTATTTCATGACAGCTTTTCCAGTATATTTAATTGTTTATGAAAACATAATAAACCACAGCAAAATTTTATTGTTAATATGTTCTACAAAACGAATAATTAAAAATGTATCATGTTGTCTCTAAGTTTAATTGGAAGTGATGGTCTGTCATTAGAACATTTAAATTTAAACACACACTACCCTATACCATGCCATGTTGACCATAATAAATACACACAGTTATACTATATGTTTCATGTTTTATGTGTGCTTTGGCTTGGAAGTGAATGAAATGTCAATTAATTATTCTTCATAATGATAAACATAAAAGTTTTTATGAAATTTTTATGTGATGGTTTGTTGTGTAATGTTAAACAAAATTATTTATGAACAATTTTTTTATGCACACTTACCTATTTCATAATGTGGCTTATGAAAGTTTTGATTTAAACATTTGATAGCAATAAATATAATTTTATGATTTGACAGTTGAAAAGATATATACATTTCTTGAAAAAATAATGGGTATATTGGGTGTTACATTACAAACCCAAAAATTGCTGTCATTTTTGTGAAGTTAAAAGTTGGAGAGTATTTGACAGTTACAAACAGTTTCAGTTTTATTTCAATATTTAAAAAATTGTTGTCGATGTACTAATAGATTTCCACAGTCAATTTTCTTCCATTTAGCATTTCTTCTTGTGTGAAAACTTTTCGGCAAACTATACAAAACTATTGTTTTTGAATTATTTTTAAAGGCTAGTTATTTCCAAACACCTTGTGGTAAAATTGTAAATACCTCTACTTTTTAAAGGCGAGTTATGAGAAAAATGAAGAGGGCCTAACACTACATATATGCCAAATCAGAACGGTTGATATGAAAAGCACTTAAAACTGACAGTATTTACTCTTTAGTTGACAGTTCTTCTTGACAAGTAGATTTTATTCTAGTCCTGCATGAATTTTTTTGGTTTCGATTAATTTAATTGATAGCGATTGAAGGAAAAATCGCTGGAAACGTCACGTAAGCCGTTATAAGCGGACCGTACTTGGGAAGCTGATTCAAAAAGGGGTGGAAAAAAAGTCTTGTATAGTGATCGGACTTAGTGCTAAGTTGATGTTAACTATTATATTGTCTGTATAATATGGATATAGATCTTTTGATTAAATACAATCTTAAGGTTCCCTTAACAGAGGGAATTCGGAATGAGTAGATTATGGAAAAAGTATTGATGAAGTGAAATCACTATCACACTTTCGAGAAAAAGTAATCTATTGACATTTGCTAACATTTGAAAGAATAAAAAGAAGATGACCTAAGTGGTTACCTTGTGGAACACCACCAGTAACATAAAAAGGGTAGGAGAAAGTGCTTTATGTCAATAAAACCGGTTCAAAACCTAGAGTAGATAGCCTAAATGATATAAGTCAGTGAAATGTAGTGTTAAAGACCTTGCTGAAATCTGTAGGGATAACATAAATTTCGTGGTCATTTTATAGGTCGAAAGGCGTGAAGGACGCACATTCAACAATCATAGACTTTTATAGATTAAAAGATTTTTTCAATACATCTGTCAAATTTCCAAATATTTTTCTTTACCGACCCGATAGTTTATTATGTCAAAAAATTCACATACGAAGTATTATACATAAATGAAAAATAAATCTTAAAATCTGAATGTACTATAAAAATATCTAATTATATTCTCACAAGGAATTCGGTCTCCCACGTTTATATACAAGTATACAACAAACTTAAGTTTTGAAGCTAAAATGATGCCAATCAACTTTTATATGCGATGTAAATTAAGCAGTGATTGTCTTATTTTAAGTTTGGTTCTTCTCCTTGTCAACATTTTTTTTTTTTTTTTTGAAATATTTTCTTTAGAAATTTTTGCTAACGTCAATAAATACCGCTTCTGTTGTGGTTAACCAACATAAAGTCTTCTATTTCAAGGACTCGTTTGTCTATGTGTTTTAATTAGATTTATTTTGAAGTGATGTGTGAAGGATCTTATACGAGTACGTATAGTACGTATCTATTTCATTATAATTAAGACGTAGAGAACCCTATAAATTCATCTTGTTTTCATACATTAATATAAACACACATACATACATATATTCATATGTATGTAGGAAGCTAAGCTTTTTAAAAAGATTTATTACAAGATTTTATTTTAAACTCAGGTTGACATATAATAAATATTTATATTCTCCACACTGTATTGAGATTGTATATCTCTTATGCTCAGGTACGATACACACACACAAACTTCTTGTCATAGGTAATCCAAAGGATACTTTAATATACCAACAACAACTACGAGTATAAAATCCTTCAAATTCTTATTACGCCCTAAATAACATCACCCAAACATTATAATCAAGCTTAAGCTCGAGTTCTTTCGTTGTAAGTCTGATGAAGGTGCATCTCTATACACATACATACATACATAAAGCGTACCTACTCATACACATGAGTATACTTTATGAGCCTGAATGCTGTCATCTATGTTTGTAGGTAAGGAAACGATACATGCACATTTATAAAATTTGTATCGTGGCCTTATTTTCTCTCGTCAATGGTTGAACAGGTGCCAAGGTGGGTTCTTTAAAGGATATGGTTTGAGTTATGCTGTTTTAATATTTACACACACACACATACACAAAGTTTGTTATATATAAGTTTGGGGGAGCTAAGGAGACACAGTGTCGACCTCGTTCAGTGTAAAAAGTGAGTGAAAGGACCTCGTTAAGAGCATGATGGAGGCAGGTTTCGAGTGTAAATAATTTTGAAACTTCTCATGTTCGGTGTATGTGTGCGAAATTTGTATAAATACTCTTTTTTGTATTTTTTGACTTTCCCTTTCAGTCCTGGGCTTGTGTTTTTTTTTTGGGTTTTATGTAAAGGTGTACTTTGCACCCGGGAAAGGTTGGTGCATTCTTAAAAGGTTGTCATTGAGGTAGAACGCTGTGGTTTGAGGCTAAGGACTCAAACAGTTTTTTTTTTTTTGGGGGGGGGGGTACCATAGAATTCAATTTACATTCATGCCTTTGCATAATAGATAAGATTAAATTCAAGGGTCTGTTCTAGGTGATATTCGTTAAATAAGATACTTTTTCAATTTGCATATGAATGGCATCATAATATGGAACTCACTTTGTACGAGATTACCTTTCTTCTTTGAAGTTTTTTTGAAATTTCTTATGTGACTTTTAAATAATATTTTTCTGTTTTTCTTTTTATTTTCAGTCACAGAAAAAGAAATCAGACAATGGTAAGTGGATTTCAAAATTAATTCTTGTTAATTCGTAAATTTTAAGAAAACTTTTATTGATTTTTGTAGTTTCAATAGAGTTTTAAAGTTTAGTTCAACTATAAGAAATAGACGGACTTAATTTGATCCGTATTCCGTTGTCGATTCGTTGAATCTCAAAATCACCATCGTTAACTTCAATATAAATTTAAATTTCCCTCTTTTCTTCCCCCACAGGCACAAAGGTTTTCTAAAAGACTGTCCGAACGGTTTACTCACAGAACAAGTAAGTACAGTAGCTATACAAATTAACCACCCAATTTCCGTATCCTCATTCAGAAACTGCCTTAAACATCCCACCCTCCCCCTGAAGACGCAATCACGATGTTTCAATTTCACACTTCACCTGTCAGTCAATTCGCATATAACCTCCTCCTCCTCCTGCCCCTTCCTCCTCTTCAAAAATGTTTCGCATTCATTCATTATACAAGTCAGACACTCACGCTCAATAGTAAATAACTCACAGGACTTTATGCCAGTGTCGCCGACGGCGGCTTCTAAACTTTTACCTACCGCCCACCCCAACCCCCATTTCGGTTGGCATATTACAATTTTCAAATTAAAATAATTAAAATTCTTATCTTTATTACTTAACTTTCTCTTTTCTTCTCTTCTAATCGTTATCTCGCTGTTCCTCTTTTTGTTTTCTTTCCATGTTGATGCTGAACACCTTTAACCTTTATCCCGGGTATTTATATTTAAAACCAAACAAAAAAAATCACATTACATCTTCGGGATACATGGCAACACCACAACATTTATCCTTGGGGACAAAAAAAAACCACCGAAACGTCTCATCGCTGCTGACGTCCGTCCCACAACCGACACACTTCCATGTTGTGCTCATTTTAATGTTTACTCTCGCCTCGTGTGAATCTGACTTGGCACACTATCTGCGCCTACCGCTCCGCTCCTCCGGATGATGACTCTCCGTGGCGTATCTGGATTTAATGTGTGTTTTATTTTTTGCCTTTTTAGGGTTTTATCAAAATTTACAAACAGTTCTTCCCACAAGGAGATCCCAGCAAATTTGCCTCACTTGTGTTTAGGGTTTTTGACGAGAACAACGTAAGTATATGAGAAGAGAACATGAGTCATGAAACCGCCCACCAAATAAACCATCATAGCTAACAAGTATCTCGCACTAAAACAACAACAACAGCGTCTGATCCTGAAAGTACTCCTCCACTCTGTCATTTTAGAGGGTGTTTTTTTTTAGATGATGATGATGACGGGAGGCGGAGAAGTAATGGAATTTAAGAAAGTTTTATTTTCGAGTCAATTTTTTTTTTAATAGTTAATGAGGACTGAGGATTGAGGAGTGTCGTCCTCGTGGTTGGTGATTAGCGTGTGGGTTTGGCAGGGAACAGAGAACAGAGAACCGGGAAGTAAATTAGAAATTCCCTGCCAAAGATGATGAAAATGTGTCTTTAATGGGATTTACCCATGGAGGAGTTTAAAAAAAGGCATTTTTATGTATTTGATGGATGGTGACGTCTTTTTTGGAGAGTTTAAAAAAATCTAAATAAAAAAAAACATGTTTTGTTAGCATGAATTTTTAAACAATATACTTATCAACACATTGACAAGTTTATGTCCTTAGAAAATGACTTTGCAAGTATTCGCCATGGAATGTAATTCGAGTTTGAGTGTTTTTTTGGTCTGCCAGCCTATATTTCGAATTTTTGGATGAGGCTATAAACTCGTGAATAATTAACAACTTAATTTCCTTGAATAAATTTCGGAACTAAAAAAAATAAATAAAAGTGACGAAGGACATGTCGATTTATATCAGTTTTGTTTTAGTGACTTTTATTATTTTAAAGATAATTTTTCTTATCACTTCTTATTAACATATTTATTTGATGAACGAGGATAGGATGTCAAAATTATGATAAATGATTTTGTAGTCATAAATTGTCATGAAACAAAACCATTTAAAAATGTCAATAATGACACTAAGTGGTAATTTGATAGTGCTTTTAAGCTAATGTGACACAGATTTTGATGTGGGATAAAATTCACATAAATTACCTCTTTTCGTCAAAACCACCTATTTCAGTTGTGTAAAAATACTAAGGTCAGTCTGTTCTTTTAAAGTAAACATATGAGTTATTAATTTTTGACATACAACTTTGAAGTACAAGCCTTAGCTATTAAAACTATAATCAGTTCTTTTCTCATAAAGCAACTCACTGCTTTAAAGTTTATTCGACTTACTTAGTTGAAATTGATGAATTTGAAAGTTAAACTTTTTGGCTTCATCACAGCTTATACTTGTTTTAGTTTTATTCGCTTTTAAACTTCATATGATATCCTTTGAAAATTGATCAGCCGAAGTACTTCCATTTCTACTTAGGCAATGCCAATGATCAGCACCCTTGTCCATAACATATTTGCACATAACTATTAATTTAATAAAATTAAATTGACCTTAGAAGGCACATCACAAACATAAGGTAGTCATATTTCCTTCCAAAATGAAGATGACTAATGTTCACTCGGGCGTATACGCGCTTTTTTATTATATCGAAGTCATTCAAATTTGATAACCCTTTCTTCCCGTTGGTTAATCATAGGCACTGAAGTCCAATCCTGCTATAAGTTAACAACAAACCTTCCTATAATATCAAAGTCAATGTAAACAATAATGTCAATATAAACACCAAATCAAATTTTCCTCTTCATTTTTGTGAGTGGATTTTGGCCACCTTAATGATAGCTCTTACATTCTGAAAGGTGTTTATGATGCCAAATTACTATCAATCAAATTAAATCTAAATATGTACTTTCTGTGTTGAACAACGATTAAGTAGATTTGTTGAATTTCAAACTGGGAATTTTCTCGTATAATTAGTGCTTTTAAAAAGATTTACTATTCTTTATCAATTTTATAAATAATTCTAATTAATTTTCAGGCTTATAGTAGTTTTATTTTGTTTGGAAAAAATCTGTATCAGGGATCAAAGAAACTCCATTAGTTAAACAAAATATATTTTTTTATTTTATTCAAAAAAATGGATTAAAGGCTAAAGGGTTTTTCAAGAAATAATAAATGACAACAATTTCCTTTTATTTATAGTAACCCTCAAAAATATTGGTTCTCTTTCATTAAAAATTCAGTTCTGGAATACTTTTTCTTTTTCTTCCACCGAACTATCAAAGTCACATCAAAACCAACAAAAAAAAAATCCAAAAACCCCAAAGAAAAATCAATCTTTTCAACCAATCGAAATAGCACAACAAATCAAAGCCCTATAATTAATTATATATATCCTCGTTTCGTTCGCAGACATTAAGTTAAATGAATCAACTAAGCTCTGACATAATCAATTCAGTCCTTGATTTAATTACCATTTGATAAGCTTTTATTCCATTCAGACCATTCAGAGACTTCATTTTATATTTACCCCTTTTTGAAAATGGCTTCAAGTTGTTTGTTTGTTTTCTAAGTTTGTAAGGGTGAAATTCTGGAGGGTGGGTGGTATATTATTGGAAAAGTCATTAGCACCACTTCTCGAACCTATTTTTAGAGCATTAGGAAATTGCACACACGTCTATAAATACCAACACATAATTAAGGTTCGCATGCATGCTTGTACAGATGAGTGTAAGTTGGTCTATAAATTATAGGTTTAAATTAATATCAAAGCAAATACCATGTATGAACTTGTGATGGAATCGAATTAATGATTATGACACATTTTTTAAATAGAATTGATCGAATATGACTACCAATACTTGAATAAGGTATTAGATTAGTTAATTAGTGGATTATTGTTGTGAATTGATTGCACAAAGGATATAATGTTTATTCACAAACATATTGGATTCCATATTTGGTGAAGACCCGGAGGTGATGGTAATCTGGATGAAATAATTAATTCTACTAGTTTATTGATTCAATTAAAATTAAACTAAAACCGATGGCACTGGAATATGTTTTTAAAAAATTCAAAAAAATATTTAAGTTCTTTTAAAAACTGTTTTTGAATTTTCAATTCACAGGATGGTTCAATAGAATTTGAGGAATTCATTCGGGCGTTATCGATTACATCGAGAGGAAATCTAGACGAGAAGCTACATTGTAAGTATGCCTATAACTTTCAAAATGGTTTTAAATTTTTACTGAGATGGTAACACACCCAATATTACAAGACGTAACTTCCGAAGTCTTCTTAAGTTTTGCAAAACGCTAATTAAAAATTAAAACAAGTACTACTACTTTCAATACCTTCTTTTGGAGACTTTTCTATGAGAAAAAGTTTTCAAAAGTACTTAAAGCTAAAACTTTTCAAGTAAAAAATAAAATACCCTTGTAAGTTCGAGTAACAAAGAGTTATACTTAGTACCAAGATCTACATTCAAGGACATTTTTCTGTAATTTTTTTTCCAAAATTTTGCAGGGGCGTTTAGACTTTATGATGTTGACAATGATGGCTTCATTACCAGAGATGAAATGTACAACATTGTGGATGCCATTTATCAAATGGTGGTAAGTAGGCGGAAGATAAAATGTTTTATGTTTCTATTTATTATTTTCTGCTGAACTTTTATCCTTAATTTTTGTTTTTGTTTCTATACTTTGAATATTTTGATGCATTTTAATTCTATTTCCAATGCAAACACTCTTCACACACATCCATCACAAACAAACAAAAAACGAACATCATCAACTTTAATCCCGGCCACAAAATCCCGAAAAATCCAGGGTCAACAACCACAAACCGAGGACGAAAATACCCCACAAAAACGAGTGGATAAAATATTTGATCAAATGGATAAAAATCATGACGATCGTTTAACACTGGAAGAATTTCGTGAGGGTAGTAAAGCTGATCCACGTATAGTTCAGGCGTTAAGTTTAGGTGGTGATTAGCCGACAGAAACGTAGTCTAAAAATTAGGTTCACATATAATAACTTACTTATTTAAAAAAAAAAATAAATAAACTCATACCATCAAAAGCAAAAAAACTACTTACTACAACTTCCCTGAACAAAATGATAAAAATAAAGTAAAAATTAGCTTCCTTGTATTTGAATAAAATATTGAAAAATTCAACCAGAACTTCTGCTAAATCAACCAACTCTTCAATTTGAAAAGATGTCTAGGTTTGACCCTAAAAAAAGAGAATGAAAAAAACTCAATCAATAAGTCTGTAGATAAATTCGAATTAAAGAAGAAAAAACTCAAAATTAATAAAAGAAAACGCTCAGCAATATTTGGAAAAAAGTTAGATTTTGACAAAAAAAAAACAAAAAAAAAAAACAGAACTCAAAACAATTAAAATTTTAATAAAAAAAAAACAAGAGTGTATAAAATAGATTGTAAATTTCAATAATCTTCAACGAAAAATATTTAAAAAAAAATAAATAATAATAATTAAAAAAAAAAATGGTTCAAAAGCCGGGTCTAGATAAAGGTGCGTTGGCATATTTTAATAATATCTATCTATATGATAAAATAAAAATTTCTTCCCAAAATGACATTTGTATAGATGAATAATGCGTTACCATATAAAAATTTAATCTCAATTTAAATTTAAAAAAATATATATATGAAATTATATAAAATAATAAATTTTATAATTGAAAATAAAAATTAAATATATTTCTTCTTAACAAGATTTTCACAATCTATCTTTCGAGATTTATTTTGTTTGGTTAGCTTTGTGTTAAATTTTTAATTAATTTAGTTTTGCCAAAAACACGTTAAGAGCAACCGCAATTAAAGTCTCAAATATTGGAATAATTTGAAGAGATGGTACTAAGGTAAAATTAAATGTGAAAAGAGCACAGAAGTGTTTTTTGAAAAGAGTCAGAGTTTTAAAATAAAACGACGACACGCCTTCACTTTTAAAAGTACAGGTACCAACAGAGTATCCCGTGGTTCACCATTTTTCCGTGAATTGGTGAACATGAGCTGAGTTTTAAGGTATTTTATTTTAATTTTTATTCGATTTTTTTTTAATTTTTAATTTCATTAAATTATTTATTATTATTTTTATTTTTTTATAATATTTTTTTATTATATTTTTATATTTTAATAATTTCACAGCTATTTCACAAAATGAAAAGTTAAATACATTCTACGTTTATACGTTTATTTTTAACTTTACCGAAAACTCCTTAAAAAATACGATTTTCCGATTTATAAAAAATCCAAATTAGTTTCTATACTTTTCTCATTTTTAAATTTTCCTCAAAAGAAATACAAGAAAAGAAAAACTTTAACCTAAATCAAATATCGTAAAATATTACCTTGAAAATAAATCAAATTTTATATATATTAAAAAAATAAAAATAAAAATAAACCAATCCGCTCGCGTTAATTATAAACAAGAAATAATATTATCTACTATTCAAATAATTACACGAACACAAAAATAACACACCAGAACAACACCAATTTTTATTTTTTTTCTATAAAACAAAAGTAAAAGTTATAAATAAAGTAAAACATAACTAAAAAATAAAATTACAAAAAATCCTTCTTAACTTTAAGGCGCTGTAAATTATTAGAATTCTTACAATAAAAAAAATCTTCGGTAGGAAAACATAAAACAAAAAACCAATGAAAGTTATTCAAACCTTAAAAAAATAATATTATTAACATATTTTCAATATAAAAAAATTGCAAATAGCTTACATAAAATCCAAAAAAAAAATAAATAAATAATAATAATATTTTCTTGCTCTCGGAAAATAAACACTTTTCAAAAAAAAATACTTAACAAAAAATTCAATACCAAAATTATAAAATTGAATATTTATTCAAAATTTAAAAATTTTAAATTTATTTATGAAATTAATTAAAAACCAGGAAAAAGTGTTTTCTACCATGTTATCAATGTTTTTTTTCAGTTAAATTGTGTTTTGTTTTTCTTAAATGTGATTTTCCATTTCACTTAAAAAAATGTTGTTTTATTGGAATGTAGTTTTTGAATATTCACTTTATTTCAATGTTTTGATTTTGATTTGACAAAATTTAGTTTTCACATAAAACTCAATCAAACTGAGAATTGGCACATTTTAAGATTTTTCAAAATTTCTTAACAATTTTAATTTTGACATCACAAATGCAGTTTTATTTTTTTTTGTATTTTGGTCAAATTGAATGCTGCATGTTTTCAAAAACTAAAATTTTTGCAAAACCGTTTTCAACCCCCTTAGCATGCATAGTGTATGTCACGTTTGTTTCTTATGTTTATTTTGAATTTGTAATCTTTTTTCATCTTCTTCTTCTTCTGCAATTTGGTGCATGGTTTTTCTTAAATAAACCACGTTTTCTCCTAAACGCAGAAGCCTATTTACAATCTGACCAGTAAAATAAAATAAAATTATGGCAGCAAAAACACAGTAATTCACACCAACATACGTATACACCCTATTTCTATCTATCAAACAGCAAAAAATAGGAAGCAAACAAATCTTTAAGAATTCAAAAAATAAAAAACTATAACACCTCAATGTAGTATAAATATACCATCATTCTGATTTAATTTCTTTTCTATATGTGGTTCAGCTTTATTATATAAAAATAATTATACCAAGTAAAAAAAAAAATATTTTAAAATATATTATATAACCAATAAAAGTATTTACCTTGTTTTAAAGTTGTTCTTATTTTGTTTCCTAATTTAAATTATAATTTTAGCAAATAATGTAAAAACTATAAATTAAAACCTTATTTCTCTTTCAACTTCATATACTCGTACTATACCCACTATGAATTGCATTTTGATTAATTATTTTGTTTTAAATATAATATTAAACTATGTACTATATGTATTGTTAATTCTTTCTATACAAAAATGATCATGCTTATGGTCATCTCTTGCCTCTTAATTATGATAAATAATACGCTTGGAGATTATACGTACTCTATATTATATGGATATTTTTTTTTTTTAACTTTAAAGTTTTAATTTATTTTTATTTTTGAATTGTTTTGTACAATTTTTCTGTGATATGAAAAAAATAAAAACAAAAATATTGAAAACAATCATTTAAATGTATCTAAGCAGAACCAGAGTTTGTATGTGTATTTCTTTTATTTTTTGGTTTATTTAATTAAATTTAAAATAAAAATATTATATAAATAAATAAAAATAAAGAAATACGAAAAAAAGGTGTTTAACAATTCAAAAATAACTTTTTTTATTATTATAATTGGCTCACTTTGTTTATCAATATTTTTGATTTAGCATCTATGCTTGGAATTTCTTTTGTAACAAATATTTTTTATAATTAAATTTAAATAAAAATAAAATATATTAAAAATGCTTTTGCAAAACAATTTTTTTCATAGACAAGAAAATTGTTTCAAAACGTTTAGGTATTTATTTCCATGATCTATGAGGAAGCATAATATTAAGTGAATAGTATAAATTTATTCTTTACGTAAAGAATAAATTTTAATGCATAAACCAAAAAATGGTAAGAGGAAAAGCTCAAACACTAAGGCAAATAAGAGAGATTAACAGAAAAAATATTTATACCATTTATTTTTTTTATATTTTATACCATTCAGTGGCTTTTTATATTTTCATCTGTTTTTACTTGGAGACTTCATATCACCGATGTCTGTATTTTACTCCTTTTTCAGTAGATACACATGTCAGTCAGATTTGAATTTATATCAGTCAGGGACATGCAGCTCATATGACATCTTAAATTCTATTCGACGTATTGGTCGAAAGTGATGTTTGCTATAACATATTTAAGTGAATTATTTAGCTAATTCTTGTTATTGAATTTTAGACTTAAAGAAACCGAGATTTTATACCAATTGGAGGATTGAGATAAATCAAAATGCTCAAACATCTTTGAAACGAAATGTTTTGGGATTATCCTTTAACTCAAGAAATTTCCCGTTTAATGCAATTTCCCATTTCATTACACTATTTTATACCAATCAGTGGTTTCGCAGCCCTTTTGATCTAGAAAATTTCGAAACAGAGTTATGTATTATACTTTCGATATATAAAATGTTATCCGAATCGAAAAAGATGGTAATTATCACATTTAAGTAAATAATGGAAAATACCTTAAATTTTAAAGACTACATTTTTATACCAGTCACACGCTAAGAACAAATCACAATGTAGACAGTTGTAGGACTTTCCTTTTACTCTGGCAGTAGTAGTTTCAATAATTTCATTCCTGATTTAAGGACATACATTTTTTATACCATTCATCGAGACAAAAACAAGAAACATTCTTAAGAATATTTTCAAGATTTAATGAATTTGCCTCTCATCTGAAGTGAGTCTTATTTTTAAATATATTCTATTATGTTTTTGGTAAATGGTATAAAAATATACCAAATGCATTAATGGTAATGCAGAGCTATTTAATGAATAGTTGACAAAACATTACAACTATTTTTGTTTACTTATCTGCAGACTAGAATAAAATTTGCAGATTTGTACATAAACTGGTCTAATTCGCATAACATTTATACGTTAAGCCAAGTTAGCAGAAAAGAGCACTTAAAAAAAATGCCGTCAACAGAAAAAGTTTTTTTTAATTTAATAATCAATGAAATAAAATAAAAAAGTAAACAAAAAATATTTGTTACAAATTGAAAAGCAGCTCTTTGCCTATGTAAATCTACCTAATTTAAAAAGCTAAATATTTTGCACGCCTTAAATATATTTAAAAAACAAAAAAAAAAATCCAAATATCATATATATGTGTGTGTACTATTTTAAATCTATTTAAGAATTTTTCTTCGATAAACTATTTTTGAGGCCTTTTTATATAATTACATAAATAATTAACATAAATTAATGTAAAATAATTAAAATCTACATTATAATAATTAAAATAATACTTGAAGCAACATTACATCCATCCAATCTGCATAAAAGAGTTTTCTAATGATTAAAAAAAACTCTTTCTCTCTTAAATTCGCATTGTATTATATTTATTAAAATCATTAAATATTATACAATATTTGGTTATATTTTATTTATTCAAATGAACTTCAATTTCATTTATTTTCGTCAACAAAAAATAATATAAATTAAATTAACTACCGTTTAGCTAAATGCAATTCTATAAAAAAAATTAATAAATTAAAATAACAGGTCTTGTCATTGAAATTAATTTATTAAAAAAATAAACAACCAATTTATTAATTGAAATAAAATGTTCACACTTTTCCCAAAACAGAAAAAATAAATAAAATAAAAATATAAATTTCTAGCACTGTTGAATATACTTTACACAAAAATGCACAAATTTACTAAAAAAAACACCATATAAATAATAAGTATAAAAAAAAACAAAGTAAATATTTTACCATTATTGCATTAGTTTATTTTAAGCTTAAAATTTAAATTCAATATTAAAACAAAAGCAATGAAATACATTTAAGTCGTCTCACCTCAAACCCTCACTGAAATTCTTCTTACGAAACAACAAATTAAATAAATAAATTAAAATACAATAAGCTTTTCAAAAAAATAAATTATTATTAAAATAAAGCAAGATTAAAATTCAGTTACATAATTCTATTATATTTTGCTTAAGGTTAAACCTCTGCAAAAACAAAATACAAAAAAAATCAATTATATAGGTATACAACTTATGTAAATATATATGAAATATGTATAATTTATAAGTCATATTATAATAATATTTAGGAAATAATCTTGTATCTATCAAATCAAATAAAAACAAACAAAAAAAATAATTAAATACATAAAATTCTTTGAGCGAAAAAATTTTTATTATTTTCTGCTTACAATTAACACACAGAAAAAAATGTTAAAAATAAAATTAATAAAATAAAAATTTATTATAATATCGAGGAAAGTCCTAAACTAAGCAATATTAACAAAGAAAACAAAATTAGTGATAAAAAAATACATTAAAATCAATAATTTGAAACAGAAAATGAAAACAATTAAAAAAAAAATAGAATTCAATATAAAAATGTAAAAAGCATTTATACATTGTAAAAAATAATTTAAAAAATTGTGAACTTAAATTCTTACATCAATAATAATATAATAATAAACAATATATAAATATACACAACATTATATATTTTATGAATTTTTAAAACAAACAAAATTATTACTGAAATAAAATTAAAAATAAACCAAATATTATATACAAAAAAAAAAAACATAAAACAAAATTGTGTAAAATGTTATAAAGTCACAAATGCATTAGCATAGCGCAGACAAAAACAAATATTACATATAGCCTTATAATTATTTTTTATTATTATCAATTAATTATATTTATTATTTTCAATATATCGCAATAAATTAAATAAATCAACAATAAAAATAAAGCATAAACTGCAGCCAGATTGTTAAAATTAATATAGACAAAAACAAAACAAAAAAAACACGGTTTTATTTTTAATATATTGTACAGATAACTTAAAATAGAAAAAAGAAAAAAAAAAACAATAAAAATAAAACAAAACATAAAAAAAATTAAAAATTTGCTAATGCAAAGCATCAATAAGAAAGTAATAAATCATTGTTAAAAAAATAAAGTTAAAAATTTGATTTTGTGATTTTTTATGAGAAAAGTTAACAAAAAATAAAATAAAATTATTATTGATGAAAAGAGTTTTAAATAAGAAAATTAAGTTAAAATAATAATAATAATAATAATTTAATATGTATGTGTGCCGTTTATTAATTAAAAAAACAACTGAAAAATTAAATCAGAAAATGAGTTTTTATATTTTTATAAAAAAAATAAAGAGAAAATTATCTTATCAAAAGGAGTAAGTAGAAACAGATTTCCTTAAACGTAAGTATCTGCATCTATATTAATAAACGCGGATTAAAAAAAGATTAATCTGCTACTTACAAACCAAAATTTTCCAAGGTGACAGTTTCTGCTAGAATTTAAAAATATATGGTACTAAGTTAATATTGGAAATTATTGCTTGAAATTTAAAATTTTTTAACAATAGTCATTCGATTAAAAAAACTACATACATTATATTTTGATGATTAAAGTTACTCAAACAGAACTTCTGCTTTATCAATACAAATCACTTACACATGTTGTAAAACGCTTCATTTCTTGAATAAATGACAATCAATTTGACAGATGTATTTTCAGTTACTTGTTCATTTTACAAAGTTCAATCATCCCTTTTTAAGAACGCCTCATTTGATACCGAAATGTCAGAATATAGGTCTCTCATTTAATGGTCCATTTTAACTAACCCTTCACAGTCATGAGTGTCAGCTGTCAAACTGGTTTTTAAGAGCTGGCAACACTCTTCTGCACAAATATTGTGAAATTTATATCTTACCTAAGCTTATAAGTAATTATTTTATTGAACACAATGATGTTGAAATTTTTGGCACATAATTATAATAAATTTTTGTTTTTAGATGCATCTGTCGTAATATGCAGTTGAATGATTTGTCTCCTTTTCTTCTTTTTCATTTTAATTTTCTGGTAAATAATTTTCCCACACTTTTCGAGTGCATGTTTCAATCTTGAATCTAAAAATAACCCATCCCTGGAAACAAGCACACAACATACGCAATCCGAGATCTCGAAAAAAAATTGCCAGATGACATTCATGAGACAATTTCACTTGCTGCAAAGGAGTTCGAGTTTGAGTTTCGGTCTGACACCGCACTTGCATGAGATTGCTCTATAGTTCTACACACACACACATGGCAGAGGGTCAATAGGGCGTCTATGTGTGAATTTTGGAAAATTATTTTTAATTCATTTTTTATAGTTATATAAACAACTACTCGTATAGTCCTTCTTTGTTTTGTGTAGATATCTGTTTAAAGATAAATTAACAAATAAATTGTGGATTGGTATTTGGCGCCATCAAAATTTTCAATCATTTGAAACAATCGACATTTTTCGTCGAGAGCACTTGAAAAAGGATATCGTTTCGAAGGTACTCGGAGCGGAGCGGAATAAGGGAAGAACTCAAATTAACAAGTTGATTAACCCAATGAATATCATCTCTTTTATTGAAGTGAAGGGGTGGATATGGATATATTTATTTTCTCACATTTATTACCCTTTAGAAAATTGTTTCTATATTTATTTTGAAATACCTAACCCTGGAAAAGTAAAATTCAAAAATTAATTGGAGATTTATATTTTACGGCAAGTAATTAAAAGGGGATTAAATTTAATCTCTTGGGTTATTACTTCTTAGGTTAGTCACATTTTTTGAATTACTAAAATAGACCTCACCAATACAAATCATTAACTTGAAGTTCATTTTGAAGATAGATACAATTTGTTTTCCTTTTATGGTTGTGATTATGTTTTGGATTATCTGCTGGTATTTCAAAATGAACAGGAATTTAAAGGAATTTCTTTAAAATTAAATAACAACTTTATTTATTTGTATTTTAATTAATACACAAAAAAATCATAAGATGTAATTTGAGTTTAATGAATTTATACAGAACTAAAATTTAACTATAGGAAAGTTTAAAAAGTTATTTTTTTTGTTTTTAAATTAGGGGATTATTTTTTTGTTGTTTGAATCAAAGAAATAGGAAAACAAAAATGATTACCAGAAACCGTTAAAAGGACAAACTGCAAATAAATTCGAATTTCAATTTTATGTTAAGAACCGGTCAATTTTATTTAATCAAATATTTTTTTTATAAAATAGTTATAATTTTATATTTTTTAAATATCGTGATCTGTCAAATTTTTAAAATCGAAATATCGGAGCGATTTGACGTGGAAAACGAATAACCTCTGTTTCATGAGTAGGTAGTATTTTTTAAGTGCCCTTTTTTTTTACTAATTTCTTAGAATGTACATTTTTTTGTGAAATTATTAAGAAAAATCTTACTAAACCTAAGAAAGCCAACCATTTGCCAAATCGATTGAGAAATAAATAAATTGTAAGTTATACGAAAAGTTTTTAAAAAATTCTTTGTAGTTTTTTGATGAAATTTAAGACTTTTGAAATTTATGCTGATGAATGTTTGCTTTCCCTGTTGATTGAGAAACAGATTTTTATCATTTCATAAAATCCCATAAGTGGCGTAGAATTAAAAAAAGTATTTAGAAAAACTCTTTCTTAATTTCCAAGATATACCTGCATCTAAATTGACATTTATTCAATACATCCAATGTCCCATGTGGACAATTAAAAAACGAAATGAGCTTTTTTAAATTATCCAAAATTATGTCGTACATTTTAACCTCTTTTAGAAAAATTCAAGATGTAACTATCCCTTAAAAACTTAATTTTTAAAGTCGTTATACCTATAATTATTTTTTGTTGGCAAATTTTTTGAAAACCTAATTTAATTCCTAAACGCCCCACTATCTTCAACGACACTCAATAATATAAAATTTTAGTTTTTCTTTTTATATTTGGGGTCTACAATACCCAATCATTAACCCCAAAAAATTCATCATCATCACGTGTAAAAATCACATTCAAATCTCGATCATCGTGGGGGAATTTATATCGATTCATGTGTATGTATGAAGTTCAAATTCAATTTACAAAAATTCAATAATCGAAAATCCAATAACTGTGATTGCCCAAATTAAAAATAACGACTCGACCTATCATCGTTATAACCCTAACCAAAAACAACAACAAAAAATACCCTTTACTGAAGTAGTTTAGTTTTAACGACCTTCTTATCATAACAATACCCAAATAAAAAAAAAACATACACACACACAAACATCGGACTATTTATAGGATGAGTCCTTAAGTGCGTATTCATCGATACGATACGAAGAACGAAAGTCTGTTTGTTTATATTTATATTAAGACGTCGAAAATAGTCCAGAGAAATGCGCAACATGTGTTCAGAATTCAAAAATCAAAAATTCAGATACTCGTACTGATAGTTGAGTTTCAAAACCAAAAAAACAAAAAGACTAAAGAAAAGATGAAAACACAAAAATATAATTATCTCCCGATGGTGATAAATAAAATATCTGTATCTGTATCTTTTCCTCAAAACTCTCGGATCGTCATCATCGTCAGCAGTATCAGCATTGCTTCGGTATTTAGTTTTTTCATTTTTCAATTTTAATAATTTTTTTTTTTTTTCAAAATACAAACAATTTATTGTGTTTTATTTTAATTTATTTTTGAGAACACAACAAGAGAGCGCAAAGTGGCTTCCCATGGTCTATTTTTAGGGCAGCCAGTGTAAAGATTTTTGATGGTTGTTTTTTTTGGAAGAGCCCTGTGTAGACGTTCGTCGACTCGACGCGACGTAGAGTGAATGCAGTGCCGGCTGAGGAGTGTGTTTGACATATAAACGGGCGGCACTATAGTCACACCAGCAGCGGCAGCTCTGAGCGCTGAGCGTAGCGCAGCGACCAGCCATAGGCAAGGCATGCCACTGTAGATACTACTTTGGGTATTTATAGATACTTCTTGTACGAATCGGATTCGGTACGAGTACTATATACATATTCAGATACATTGCATCCATATGTGAGTAAAACATCAGTTGGCAGTGAATTTTTGTGTTTTCGAGTTCCATCGAATTTTCCTTTTTTCGAATCGCACTTGTGAAGGCCTAAAAAAAGATTATGAAAACTACATGAACCCATCATCCCATTCCATCGCCATCGCATCGCATCCAGCATAAAGGCTGTGTGCTGGAAGGGGTGTAATTTCGAGCGGGAAATCAGATTTGTTTTTGGATTTGGATTCGGATTCGGATTGAGATTTGGAAATTGTAAAATTCGAGGACGTATAAGGAAGGAATCACTTGTGGTGGCCAAATCAGTCTGTCAGTTGTTGGATCGGTGAACGGATCAGAGTCGCAATCGGAGTCAGTGGATATATCATAGTAAAAGAAGATGTTCAAACACACAGTGACAATGGATACGTATGGTGAGAGGATAAAACCCAACACTTCCTCGGTGATGGTGGAGCGAAGGATAACCGCAGATCAAATTTTACACCTGTGCAAACTTTTAGCCGAACAATCCAGAGCTGTAAGTTTTAAACTCTTTTATAGTCCTCAAGTCGAATTGTTTCTATAATTGAGGTGAATTAAATTATTTCAGAAATCGTCTTTGGATCGAAGGAGAATTGTCGAGGATGAATGTGGAAGCTCGACAATGGAAATTCAAAGTGAAGACATAACAAGCAGTCGATCACCGGAACTGGAACTATGTGACAGAGTGTCAAATTCAGAATCGCACAGTCAAGAGAGAATTCTGGCAGACAGCAATGTCGTGCCCACACCAACAACAACAGTAACAACAACAACAACACCAACATCAACAACAAAACATGTCAAAAAGGATATTTTAAATAAAATTCGAAATCAAATATTCGAGAGAAAACGTCAGAAACTAGCAATTGTCCAGAAACGAACTGTCAGTGGTGTTTGGCGACCTTGGTGAATGACAATAACAACAAAAAAAAAAACAGAAAACAGCAAAACAATATTTTTAAACGGTGATAATAATGAAAACAAAAACAAAAATGTGTGTGAGTTAGAAAACCAAAAAGACATTGTACATACGTCATAAACTAAATAATAACATAGGTTATAGGATCTATAATAGAAAACCACAAGTTCTTCCAAATTTTCCAAAGAATTGTTATTTCTAAGAAATTTATAGTTAAGTGTTTTTTTTTTATCAAAATAAAATGAAATATAAATAATATTAAGAGATTTTTTTACTGAAACCGTTTTTGATTTTAAATATAAAGATAGTTTTTTTGCGAAGAGCATACAGTACATCGCTGGAGCCACAAATTGGAAATTATGAAGGCATAAAATTTGACTTCCAAGTTTTAAAATTCTAATAAATCATTTTTGACCTGAGAAATGCGAAATATTGGAAAGAAATTTTTGAGTTTTTTTGAATTTTTTTTATTGGCATGTCAAAAGCTAAACTATGCACATAATGTACAGTTTATAAGATTTTTTATTGCTGATTTTGTACAATCTCAAAAACTTCGACATACGTTTTTTTCATATTTTTCAAAAAAAAAGTTAGTTAGAGTTAATTTTAAAATAAGTGTAAACTTTGGGTAGCCACAAAAATCTCCCAGACAAATTTGTTTCTTGAATTAATTTTATAGATCCATGTTGACGTCATAAAGGTTGAGCATATAATTTTGACAAAAAGTCAAGATACCGTTGTTCTATTAAATCAAAAAAATGCAAGAAAATATTTTTAATGGCTCGAAAAAATTTTATTTGCGAGTTTACACTAAGTAAAAGACAATTTTGAAATTTGACAGTTTTTAAAATTAGATAAATTAAGAAAAATCTACTAAAAACTGTTAAAAATTGTTTTTGGATTTGAATATCGTAGGAACGAAGTAGATTATTGGCTTTGAACTTATTTTATATTCTTAGTTTTTCGACAAATGGTAAATTTTTGATGAATTTCGAATAAAATCGGTCTTGAGATATTGTCGACGAAAAATGGTATCTCGAACGTATGTTTACACCCACACACAGGCGTCGCTCTAAAATGAAGGAGTTTGATTCTAGGGACCTTAAAACGTCCAGAATTGTCAAAAATTTCAATTTGACATTTCATGACCGTTAACAATAAGTAAGTACGTGATAGTTATTGCATCGGACTGTCATGCCAACGGTCTGGGTTCAATCCCTGCCTGTGCTTCCCTGAAAGTTTGTACGAGTTCTAATTCTGGCGTGGAATTGAAAAATCCCCCAAGATGAAATATTTTTGTCATGAAAAGTGGTTTCTCAATAATTTAGCCGTTCGGTTTCGGGATAAAATCTGTAGGTCCCCTCAATTCTTGACATTACTTGGTTTTCAACGATTTCTAGCGCCACCTAAATTATTTTTGTCGATACCACTTTTCGTCTTGTTGAAAAGTTGAGTTGTCTTCACTAAGATCTAGTTGCTATCTAAAGTTGATTCTTAATCAACTTAAATCAAAAAGCGACAATTTTTCTTCAATTTCCGTGCTTCTTAGTGTCTTAATTTAACCCTCTAAAAATTAAAGTGAAATATTTTAATTTGTCTTCTCTCAGAAGGCGGTAACCTGGACCACGTTTTTGCACCTTTCAGTTCGTCTAAGTTTTAACGGCGAAGTAAAAAGCCGTCAATAGAGTGCGAACTGGGTAATTAATTCCATCGACGACGCCGCCGACGCTACCGCCACCATACCGAAGACGACGTCTTCTAAGAAACAACTTCTTTGTAATTGATTCCAATCAAATAGTTCGCCTCAGCAGCGCAGCGCAGCACCCTCGAACGTCTTCGTCGGAGTTGTCGCACCAATTGCATCTTTTTCCCAGAATAATATGTACCTCTTCCATATCACCTCACAATTACAGTCACAAGTGATTAAGGAATTAGGCGCATTAAGTGACAGACAGGAGAGTTAACAGTCAATACGTTTACGGTGGTGCGGGGTGGTCGGTGTGGTATAACTGACGATGACTGACTGTGCTGTGACTTGTGTTGTGAGTTTATTCGGATTAGATTTTCCCAGCGGCATGCAGCAACGAGTGCAGCGGTTGACATCACACACAGGTAACTGACTTACCGATATATAGATTAGTTGGAAAACCGGCCCGTTTATCATCAACTTTAAGCGACTTTGCGGTCTAAATGATAGTTTGATAGTGGTGGTGGAGGTGCTGGTGATGGCAGTTACAAGGGCATTGCGGCAACAATGGCCCGTTGGCGGCGGCAACTATAATGTGCTTTCAACGCACAACACCTTTGTGACACAAAACTGCTGTGAGCATACTAAGTTTGGTCTTAAATTCCCCGAAGGCCGGAGGGAGAGTTGAACCGAAACCAAACTGAACTGAGCTCCGACTCCCATCAGAGCTGGAGCTGGAAATATGCCACAAAAGGTGGGAACACAAAATCCCACGATCTACATGAGCTACTGGTGCGGCGGCGGCGGTGGCCGACGAAAACGAATGTGTTAATTTGCACGAGAATGTGCGGTGCGATACATTTTAATATGCCCCTGCGTTGCTTAAGGCCCTCTATATGGCAGGTAAGGTACAATATTGGAGCTGGGGCTTTATTCTTGCATCGGTTGCTGTTGTTGCATGCAGCATGATAATGATTTGGGTGTGCCTAATCTTTGTGAACCGAACACGCGACTTTTATAACTTCCGTGTTTGACGAACACGGATACAAACTCGAATCAACTCGTGTATATAGGGACTCGAAAATACGAATAAGGACGTTAAACATAAAATGGCTACCACAAAGCAATTTACAAAACTTGTATTTTTTTTAATTGTATTGAAAAAAGGAGGGAAGTTATTAAATATAAGGGCTGTTTGAATAATTGTGCTTTACAAGCAAAACACAAAAAAAAAAAAAAAAACAAGGGGAGGATTACAAAGGCTTCCCAGCAGGTGCCTATTTGGAGCGGAAAAATCAAAGAAATTAAATCCTTTTTTGTTGGGGGATTTTTTTGTTAACAACACTTTGCCTTGTGAAGCAATTAATTCTGTACTTTTCGGTTAAAAAATAAAAAACAAAAATGGATTGATACTTGGCAAGGGCAACCCTGATAAGAGTTCGACCATTTAATTTCTGTAGGTAATGATAAAAAAAAATAATTATAAAGAATTATTCGTCAAATTGAAAATTTTTACAAACCTGGACTTTTTAAAGCCCCTAGAATCGAAGTTCGTCAATTCTAGAGATATAGAGACATATTCTGTGGGTGTGTGTGATGTAAGGGGTGTTATTTTTTAGACTTGTAGTTTTCAATCTGACAATTCTTTTTTCGGAGTTGGTCGTTTTGACAGATGTCACTTGACTTATGCTAAATTCGGTTTGACATTTTATAATGAATAGACTTACTGAACAACGTTTGCGCATTGTGTAAAATTTATTATCAAAATAATGGTTTGGTCCGCGCAATGCATCGGTTGCTGCACCTGCGTCCAATATTGGAAAGAAAATTTTGTTCAGCGATTTGACTCCTTTGGACTATGTTTTGTGGGGTTATGTCAAGTCGCTTGGCTATACAGATAAGCCTGAGATGATTGACTCGGCCCCAATTGCTGCAAAATATAGCAGAAAATTGGGCTTTTCTGCTGGAATTTCTGCGAGCTAGCCTCGATGTTTATTTGGTCAAAATTATTTTTAAAAAAGAGGCTGATATTAATCGATTTACTTTTAATATTTATTGATAAAAATTTTAAATAAAAAATTATCAGAAAAAAAACAATATTTACCAATTTTTTTGAACTTTTTGTAGTTTTTAATTTATTGTAAAAAATGTTAATTTCATATTCGTCAATATTTTATCAATTAGGCATTGACAAATGCATTATAATGAAAATAAAATACATTTGGAATAAATATCACTGCTCTTTTTGAAGATATTTGAGCCGAACCTTTTTTTTCGTAAAATTTTAGTTTTCGATTTTTATTTTTCACGAAAAAACTGTAGATTCGATATTTGTCAAAAATGTACCATATTTTAACAATTACAAAAAATAAAATAAATATTAAATTAAAATGATTGACCATTCTCGAAATATTCAAGTCAAAAAACATTTTTTACCAACTTTTGTGGTTGAATTTTGTGTACTTTTAATTATTTTGTAAAAAAACTGTCAATTGAATTTTTTTTCAAAATTTTACCAGATGTCAAAAACATCAACATCAATAACATCAGATTGTAGAAAATTGTTTTGAACATAATATCATTTTTCCTTCGTTGTTAATTTGAGCGCCAAAAATTTATTGTTTTTAGTTTTTCTATTTTAATAAAATAACGCTTTGTTGAACTTTTTTCAAATCTATACCAAATCTGTACCGCGTTACATTTTACACAATAATATTTATTTAAAGTCGATAGGATTATCCGTTCCTCAGATATTTGCGATAAACCAAAATTTTTACTATTTTTTCTAAATGCTATGGTGAAAAAACCTCTTGACCAATTTTTATAAAAGTCCTTTCTGCATCTTTCGAAGTTATAACCTGTGGAACAAAATTTATTTGGAGTCGATATTTTTACACGTTTTTGAGATCTTGAGATCTTCTTTTTCGACTCAAATATCAATTAGTTTTATCAAAAATTAACAAT
The DNA here is from genome assembly GCA_905146935.1 of Scaeva pyrastri. Taxonomy (NCBI): domain Eukaryota; kingdom Metazoa; phylum Arthropoda; class Insecta; order Diptera; family Syrphidae; genus Scaeva; species Scaeva pyrastri. The sequence continues at coordinate 7,463,105 of LR989929.1, read as the reverse complement.
CAAAAACACAGTTTCTTCAAAAAAAAAAAAGGATTACAAAATACAATAAATTATGAAGAATCAAAATTATAAAACCAAAATGTCAAATTGATCAATAAATGATGATATGGACTTTTAAGGTGGATTTATAAGACTCTTAAAAAAGTGAAAAGTCACACTGAAAACGAAAATTGTTAAATTGTTAATGAAAAAATGAAATAGTAAAAATACTTAAATAAAGTGTTTCGTTTTTACCAATCATTGGTAACATGTTGAGGGACATCTCAGAATCTTAAATTAAATTATATTCTCATTTTCTATAATGTTGCCAGGCTTACACTCGTTCAATCTCATAATTAAATCACAATCTAAAACATATAACGTAATTAAAAAAAAAATATCTTTATATTTAATGAAATTACAGTGTTAGAGGTATTTCATATGTATGTGTATTCCAGTTTCACCATACGTATCTAAGTCTACTTGTACTTGAATTCTCTCAACATTTTTATTAAAAACTATTTATAACCCACGACAACCAAGTGCATCCTTATCAAGAAAACATATTGCACTCAATTTTTTTTTAATTTCATTTTTATTTCTATTTTGGTTTTTTTTTTTACGATGAACATCAGCATCGATACGGATATGCCACAAAAATAGTTCATCCATGCGGCTCTTGGAAACCCTATAAATGGCTCATAAATTATATTCCCGAAGGAAATGTTATTCTTTGCATCAAGTGCGGAACATGGACACAACATAAGGATTTTCAAAAAAAAAAACTAAGAAACCAATCATATCAGCTTAGCGGTCCGGTATTACATATTTTCGTTTTTTTTTGTTTTTGGTTTTATTTTAGAAATGTTGTTGTGTTTCCAACTCGTGCCGCATGTGTTTCTTTTTAGTGGCTCCTATCCTTGGCTAAATTATGGTCGGTTTGTAGATACCCTTTTCAAAAATATAAAAACTAAAAAAAAAAAAAAACAATCGAAAACACATAAAACGTATTGGGATACAATTACAGACTATATGACTTTGACTATATGTGTCTTCGTATGTATGAGTTGCAGATAAGAATTATTTTTTTTTAAGTTTTAAAATTTATTTTTAGTTTTATGTTTGTGTTCTCGTTAAATTCTACAAAACGAGTGAAGCCAATGAAGACGGCCTTAAAATAATTTTCAATCAAATAAAAAAAAGAGAACGGAAACGATTAAAATTTTGAAATGATTTAATGTGAAATTACGAGTCTGAAAATGAAAAACTTACTTTTCCTACGAGTACCTATGAAAGTTGTGAGTCTTCATTAGAAATTACTTGTTCAATTGTATCTTTTGTTGGAAAATACGAATTATCTTAATGAAGGAAGGTAATTTTGCTTTTTAAATAATTTTTTTATTTACTAAGATGCACTGCACCAGGTTAACAAATGAAAATTAGTTGCAGTTGAAGGGATTTAGTCTGTGCTGAGGTTGACGACTTTGTCCCAGGCATGAGGCACGAATTAAGTATATAATTTGTTGCTGCATCTCTAAGTAGTTAAATGACAGTTTGTTCTTCGACTCAGAGCTGTATTATGAAGCACTATTTTGTATAACATAAAATCCAGCGTCTGTTCATATTGCAATTAATTTCTTGAGACATCTAATTCCGGGAGTTCTTCTTATGATTCGATAATCATTGCATCAAAGCTCTTGCTGCAATTAAGGGAATTAAAACTTGAAACGTTTTCGAAATTCAGTTTTTTCGCGATAAGACATTTGTTTTTTAACTTTTCGAAAGAACCAGGATGAAAAGTCGGTGTTAAGATGTTTTGATACTTGTAATTCTGGTTATTATGATCATAACGCTTAAACCATAACAACTCAGAACTAATTTTGAGCCAAAAGATAAGGATCAATTTGCTGCCTTCAATGACTCATTCTTGGACTAACTATTTTCAATCTTTTTCTTCATTCTCCTACTCCCTCACCTCACCCGAGCTTGACGAGTAACAAATATTGTCTATCTAAGACTTTTGAACCAAACCACCTGGCACCTGCTGCTGCTGCACGTTTATAATAGAATCTATTAAATAGAATCTAATACTTGTGAACTAACTGACTATAATGACCCAGTTAATAGACCACACATAACATTCTATATCAAACCACACACACACAAACACACACACACGAACAATCTCAACCACAGACACATTAAGTCCGTATCGAAATATCATTAGCGAATAAAAATTAGTTCCCATCTAAGTAACACACCGCAGATCTGCCACAAGTTGTTGGCTTGGCTGATGCTGCACTGCAGTGCTGAGGATGGGGACCAAAATGTGCACAAGCTCTCACAGTCTTTGGAGCTAGATCATTTATGGCATATTGTTTCCACCAAGTTGCCCGCACCGCAATTCTCCGGATGCCTCACATCAGTTCACCTCAGCTCACTGCATCTCACCTTCCTCAACTTGCATCCACATCAATTTAAAGTCGATCATCATTATTGCACGCTTTGTGCATTAAACATGACATCGAGTCCGAGCAGAAATCACTTCATCAATCTACTAGCAGCTCGTACGTTCATTCATCATGCAGCATCGTATCTCATAGTTTCGTTGCAAAAGATACATACTCGTAGATACATCTGTGAAGTATCTTTCACCATACAGTGTGACAAAATTCTGGTCGAAGACTTTGCATCTTTTTTGCTGTTGCTGTTGTTGTTTTTGTTGTTGTGTGACTCTAGAGTGATGGTTCCCATAGGTTTCCCGCCATCAGGAACGTTGTAATAATACAAGCGGCACAGGCACAGGCACAGGCACAGGCACAGTGCCATACCACGATCAATGGGCGTTATTCCCCCAAGGAGTCTGCTTGGTGCGCCACAGTATTCTACCGCCCATCTCGCTGCGCCCCCAATTTCTGTCGTCTTTAACCATCAGAGGCTCCCACCAATTCACTAGAGCGATTAGTGTGGTGTGGTGGTGCATCAACTTCACTTCGGAAGCTTCTTCCAATTGCAGGGCACGACCACGGTGATGAGGATGACGATGATGACGAAGACGAAGACGACGACGACGACGAATGACGATGACGGTGATGTGCAGAGCACTTCTGTTATGGGAGCCGGAATCGGAGCCATTTGCGCCGTCATCATCGTCTCAAATGCAATTGGGATGCAATTGCTGTCGTAAGACCGTGCATCACATCACATTGTGTAGCAATTTTCATGGGAAAATAATTCTCCGCCATGGGATAGCATCAGGGAATATTATGTGAAGATGATGAGACTGATTTTTTTTTATTTTTCTATTTTTTTATTCGAGTACTTGTACTACTCGTACTTTGATGTGAGTACGAGTATAATGATGACAAAAAAAAAAAAACTGAAAAACACAAGTCGAGGTGTAAGACTTATGGATGATGACAGCAAAAGATCACTTTTGTTCAGTATGTTAATTTAATTTCCTCGAGGTGGTTTATTGGCCAACTTAAGAGGACTCAAAGACTCAAGACTCGAGACTCAACTAAGTGCCAAATTTGGTAATCGTTGTAATTCAATAGTGTAACAAATTGTGAAAAACGATCTGCGACTTAGAGAGACCCAAGACCAGAGGGCAACTGTTCAATTTTTTCTTCTATCCAAACCATAAACTGTTTCTTGTCCAATTTTATTAGAAAGATTTATGTCTAATAAACTGTCTGTCTTGGTCGTTTGTTTCTGATTTAAGACTTTTACAATCATAAGAGTCGATTGGCAATTCACATCAATGCAGAAATCAAGCTCATCGTTGTTTCTTTGGACTTAGTAAGCAAGTGATAAATGAGAGAAGTGCCAAAACCCTTATCATACCAGACTTTGAGGGATAAGTATTTCGGACGAAATTTGGTCCAGTTTATACCGATAAGCAAAATACAATCTTGCATATCATTGGTCAAAAAGCAGCGTGTTGAACGATTAAGATGGTTAGGGCATATGGTACGAATGATCATCACATCGAAGCTGCAGCCCTTAAGGGGTTCCATAGGGAACGAGAAACAGAGATAGACCTCATCTACGGTGGCTTGACAAAGTTGAGGTAGATGTAAACCAACTTGAAACTCAAAATTGGAGACAGCAAGATAGAGATCGAGAAAGCTGATGGAGTCTTATACTTAAGGACCAAAAACTAGCGTTACTATGCTTTAGCGCCATCTTAAGGAAAATAGGATCACTTTTTGAGAAGATGGAAACAAATTAAAATATTTCAAAATTTTTATAAATATAAAAGAAAACCGTGTTGGTATATATACTATTTATAACTCAAGAACGGCTTAACGGATTTGGCTGAAATTTTAGCACAGAGATAGATTTATAGTCTCGAATAGTACATTAGCAAATTTTTTATCATGGCAAAATTTATGGTTCCCATGTGCGGTAGATTTCTTTAATTTTGTATTATCAGAATGGCTGAACGGATTTGGATGATATTTTTTTTTCATAGATATTAGAAATAAACACACTTTCAACTCAACTCAAACACTACTATTAATATGATGTGCATTTCTTTTACTATCCCGTGCTAGTAAAATTTTAAAAAATGAGAAACCGACAGTGATATGTTTTTGAACGTTTTATATACCAAAAGTCTATATTGTAAAAGTATCCAAAATTATATTAAAATCGTGCATCAAACATAATAATTCTTAACGTAGATTCATTTTTTGCTCAAAAACGTCAGTGAAAATAAAAAAAAAAAACATTAAAATGTCATCAGTTAAAAGAAAAAATTGTTAGCAATGAACAAATTGACGAAAGTTCGTAACGGTCATATGAAAGAAACAAAAATTCTCAATAATATATTTTTGAACAATACATATTTCGAAAACGCTTTATTTCATCAAGGTCATCAGTAGTTTAATGTCGAAATTGACTTTCAAGGACTATACGGCTCCTGAACCTGAACGTTTGCAAACATCAATCATCCAAACAAAAAAATACATTTGTGCATCCAATACACTTTCCTCTCCTAGATACAATCAAAACAACCAAGTCTTGAGATCCAAAAACTTAATCCAAGTAGGTATACCAACCAACCTAAGTTTATTATTTTTTTCTATTTAACCTATCCAAGATTCAAGCCAACAAGATACCATTAAACAACAAATGTTGTAAATTGCGCACGCGCAGATAGCACAAGTAGCTTGCACTGGTGCGCTTGATGCTCAGCTTTAGATGGACGACCGACAACGGGCAATCATTTTGGTATCGTGTCTTTCTTATGGCATGGCACTGCATCGGTATGGGTATGGGTACGGGTCTATCCAATCCATCCAACCCAAAATAAGATACAAAAAAAAAACATCTAACTACGTACTCGTTTATAAGATACATATACAGATACAGATATAAAGAACAATAAAGCAATCGAGTCGCGCGTGCATCAAGCAAACCGTGGGAACCGCCTGCCTGCCACGGTCCCAAAACCATTTCAAGATTCTCCTCCTGAAGTCTGAACCACTTTGTGCGATGTGCACGCGGAGGAGAAGAAGTTTGTGCTTGCTGTGTGCGCGATATGTAATGTTAATCTTTTTTTTTTTTTGGTTCGAATGGAAAGATTTATTTTGTGTGGATATAAAGTCAAAGTAAAATCCAAGACCAGGTCGCAGAAATTGGCTCTTAAGGCTAGAACTTCACTTTGGAATATTTTTTTTATTTTTTGTAAGAAGTCCTCTGAATTCCGGAAATCATAAAAGATGCACAAAATCCGAGGAATTTTTAAACTCGATACAATTTTCCTGAAAAAAACTTTCTTTTTCAAAAATGCAACATCCAGTGTCTAGATTTTTTTTATGATTACACAACTTGCACTTTTGGGATTTTCCAAAGCCGATACAAAAAAATGAAAAAAAAAAAATTGTATCTTTCGGATGAGACCCGCATTTATTTGCGTTCGAAAGAGGGTTGTGGCATCAGCTTCAGCAGCGTGATTAGTTGTCTTAAGATCCACATCCACACTATTCACATAAAGGCTACTGGTGGGGTCTCGGGTCGCAGGGCAACAGTAATAACTTCTGGGGGCCTCTGATGCATAAGTTGTTATATCTGCAAACTGTACGGAAGGTGAAATATTTAAATTACACATCAGGGTCATTAAGCACGATGAATGTGAGAATGTCCATCAATATAACATATGTACATACATATGAATATGTATGTATGTTGTACGGTAGCATTGATGAAGAGGTGTTTGACGGGATATTAAATGGGATCAGCCACCAAACCATCTGTCGGTAATTTAAGTAATTATGAGGTTGAATAATAAGCTAACGCCATTTATTTAAAGATCATGTTAGTTGCATCGAAATGTGATAGGTTTTGTTCAATACTCGAATGATTTATATGAAATTTGGGTCAAAAAGAAACAAACTTACACATATAAATTATACATGCATACATAGATACCTAATAAAAAATATTGTTAAAAAAAACGATCACCAATAACTTTTTTAATTCCAAAAATTAATATAAGTTCTCGAATGTTTTTAAATGCAATTTTATTATTTATACGATTATTTATGTAATATCCGATTTCAAAAAATAATTTATCAGTATTTCAGTCCTTAAATAAATATATAACTATATATCTACTATAGTATTTGAATTTTATTTTAATTTTTATCTCCACTACAAAATGGTTATATTTTCGAAATCTCTATTTTCTCTAAGAGTTTCTTAAAATCTATTTTATCCTTAGTTTTATTTTTTTTTTTGTAAAAGAAGTATTTTTCAAAATTCAAGGTTTTTTGATTATTATTACATTCTTTACTTTATTCATCAGAACAATTTAGGAAATACTTATTTAACTTTCATATGAACTTTTAAGTCCGTACTTATAATTTTAATTCGGTATAATATTTAATTTTTACATTTATATTTCATCATATTCAGAAAAATTAAATGTTTGAAATACATGTGCATGGCAATAATGGTCAAAATAAACACAAAATTCAAAATCATTTGTTAACAATTTTTTTTATTGACATAACAACATTGGTAGATATACTTTAATTTTCTCATATTGTTATTATCATTATTTATTAATAGTAATGTTTTATATAAATTATTTCCTTTTGAACACTTATTTATTTTCAAAGACTTTAAAAATGCTTAAGTTTTTTCGTAAAGTATTCATTATTCAAAATTAACTTTTAATAATAGGAGTTGTAAAAATAAGCTAAAATAAACCAAAAAAAAAAAAAATAAATTTAAATACAAAATACATTTTTGGTAGCATTTTTTATAAATGGTTTTTGAAGAAAACTTAAATTTAAAACCTTTTTTGCCTCATCTCGTAAAAGCACTTAATAAGGTTAAAAATAAAACTATTATTTCAATTGATATGAGCCAACAAGAACAAAATATAGAAAAAAAATATACTCATACGCCCTAGTGTATCGTTCAATTAAATTATTCTTTAATGTTTTTTTATGCAGTAGGTGTTTGAAGCAATTATTTTTAAGGGTATAAAACGATAGAAAAATTTACAAAACTTACATTATGTAATGTTGCTAACGATTGATGAATATTGCTAAAGTTCAAGAACAAGTTATGATGAATGATACATACAATTTAGTACCAGTCTCAAAAACATGGTTTTCATGGAGTTGCACTTTTAACTAATATTTAAATATTTTTAAATCATCATAAAAATTTGAACTAAATTAACAATTTCTCTTTTACTTTTCCCACATATTTTAAATTAATATTCTAAGATTTTGAAAATAACAAAAATCTTGTTTTCAAAAAGAAACTAAAAACAAAAAATTCCAAAATTAAAAGAGGCTAGTTTTTAATATTATACTATGATAAATTTAAATGGTGTGCCTTAAAAAATGCTAAAAGATTGCAAAGAAATTTATTTAAGTAGGTTGGGGACTATTTGGACCTATTTTAACTGAAAGCTTATATAAAAAAGGATTTCTGAATAAAAAATTGTCTATACAAAAATTCTCCTTTTTTTATTTTGTGTTGCAATAGAAAATAGTGAAACTTTAAAGTTTTTTTTTTATTTTTAAATGAAGAAGCTCAAAAATACCCTCAGAAACTGACTAAAGTTTTCTTTGTTATAAATTTTCTAGGAAAGTTCATTTAAAACAAAGCCAAGTTCTTCTGCCCCAGAATGCAGTTCTTTCAAATTAGTTTAAGACTCGGAATTTAATAAAAATATTAAAGTGTTTTGAATGTGACTGATTAGGACTGCACATATTTTTAATTTAGGCCCATTTACACCATTTAAGTTTTTCAAGTTTCCAAGTTCCTTAAAAATGTAAGTCAATTATTGCTAATAATTTTTAAGAGAGTAGATTTCGCGATTTTCTATGCAACTTCTAAACTACGAGTATATCACTTTGAGCTACAAATGTTAGCTATAATAGAATAAAATGGCATATACCCACTTAAAAATATTCCATTCTCAAATATATTAAAAAATAATAAATGTACTTAGTCGAAGCTATCATTTTCTTTTCGAATTTTGAATGATTATTTTGAAACCAAAATATCTAAGACCATAAAGTTATGTAAATACTCTTAAAGTACTTGTCAAAAACTAGGCCAAAAAATGATTTACACACATTTTACAATTATGAGATTAATTTTTATTAAAAAAAAAAAACAAGATGAATAAATTTTTGGAGCAAGTTTGACACTCCTTAAAAATTAATTCAGAACCAAGGTAAGGAGTGGTTAAGATCGTTACAAGTTAATTAATTGCTTGTTTTTTTCTTGCAATATGTATCACCATTCGACAGGGCAGTCGTGCATGACGAGACAGAACTCACTAAGAGCAAAATTAAAATTGCCAAAAAAAAAATCAATGCAAACAAATAATTAAGCTTTATAAGTCTCTTACCTTAGGAACCAATTTAGTCATTTAAGTATTGACAAACCATCAAATTTAAGGAGTACATTTTTATAACTTTTGACTCTTCTTTTGACATTGTAAACTACGTTTCAACCTACAGTTAGACCTGTTGAAGTTGATGTACTTACATTGTAAGTCTCCTCTCATTACGTCATTATAATTGACATCATTACAAAAAGTAAACTTTCCCAAAATCAACTTTACTGACCCAAGTCCGTCGCCGCCGTTGCTGGTACTGTTACGAGTATGTCTAAGTATGTGTGCAATTGCACACATGCATAAAATTAAAGACCATATAAGTAACCTCTTAACTCCTCCCTAGATTTTATTTCTCGTACTTAAGTATGCAACTTTATCCCCCAACTATAAACCGCTCTATTAAATGCCCCCACACATGTTGCAAGTTGTTGTAGTTGATCTACCTACCACATTATATCGTTACAAACACGTACAAACGACACAACGACTACGAAGATGATGATGACGACGACGACGACGGACGACCTGAATCTCAACGACCCCAAAAGTGCACCTGTTTCACATTCCCACGGTGCTCTCTGTGCTGGGGAGCTGTCACGCCATCCGTTGGCATTACCGGCAACAAGACTTGATGTGTGCGCGATCGTTTGCGTGATATGTGCGCGCGCACAGTTACACTCCACTCAACAGCCCCACTCACCTCAGTTATCTCACATAACAACAATAACAACAACAATTTTATACTATGGTGATTGTGGGGAGGGGAGGCGCGCACGAGTTGGAACGCATGCGATGTTAGGTCGCATATTATGAGCATGAGCAGAGCACGTATGTGTCCCTGTCCATGTCCAACGACGACGTCGACGTTCAAGACCCCAACCAGAGCCTCAGAGATTGCTTTGGTTATCCCCTCAAAATAAAAAAGAAGAAAAAAAAGCGGTGCGGCGATCGTGGTGATCATTGACGTACATTATACGGCCACGGAATGGCAAATTGGCTCTGCTGTGGGCAGTGGGTAGCGGTAGCCATAGCCAGCAGTAGGCAGAGTGGAGTGGTGTATGTCTGGGGTATCGCTTGTCTGTCGCAATGCCCTCGTTGTGACGCGAAAATCTCAAACTCTTGGCCGCAGTGGTGGAGCATGGAATTTTGACAGGGGCGCAATGGATGAAAAGTGATATTAAGTATCATTGACAAAGGGGGCCCATTTAGTATTTACACATCCGGTTTGATAGTTCTATGTCAATACTGTAAAACAAGGGTTTCTATAGAAGATGTCCAGAACTTTACATTTGCTTTGTCTTTGGCATTCTGAAATAAATATACAATTTGACAGCTGACAGTTAAAAGTCGGCCACAGAGATTATCAAAAATCACCGGAAACGTCAAAAGTGCTGTCATAACCAATCTACTTACGATCTAGTCATCTAGTTTACCAAATAGGACCTAACCAATCTCCAGTGACGACTTTACATTTTAAAAGACTTTTTTGACACTTTTTTTACCATGTCATTTCTCTTGACATCTCTTTTGGAAATAACCAGTGATATCAAGTTGGCTGATAGGAAAAGTATCATTGTGTCAAATTAGGAGAAATCATTTTTCGTCACTAGTTCATGGAATTAAAATGTCAATACATCAATTGACATATTCGCAAAATGGCTTTTGACTTTCCAGTTTTGTTGGATGTTTTGGCATCTCATCTAAATATTATGTTTCGTTTTTAATTGAAAGCGAAATGTCATCCAATTTCCATCGCGATTATAAGGCCTCCGGACCTCAAAGTCCACCCCCTAACATCGAAACCCACTCAATATTATGGCTTAAAGTTCTTAGCCTCCATAAGTGACCATATAGTATACCTACGAGTATAAGGCACACAGCTATCGTGTCGGGAGAGTATATCGATTAAAGATAATCGCACTTGGACTTCTTGCTAATGGCATGCTTCTGGCATTTTGCCGCAACCGAAGCCGAAGTCGATGTCGAAGACGAAAGCCGCGCAGCGGGAAGGATTGTTATTTGCTTGAATGATGGTGACACAATGACATGAGACCGTATCGTAACGTATGAGTATGAGTATATGAGTATCTTTAGATGGGCATTTTATGAATGCTCATCGCTTCGATTCTTGGTAATGCCGCGTCCCTAGATTGTCATCAAGGCTGTTGCTGATGTCTAACAAACGAGGATGGTGTGATGAATGAATGAGTCTGAATAACTGCATGTATTTTTTTTCTTTTTTGATTTATATTTTTTAAATAAAAATGGGGTTTTATTTAAATTTTATTTGTTTTCCAGTTGTATGTAGAAATATTGAACTTCCTGTTTGAGATGTCGTTTTTGTTTTATTGATTTGAACTTGGAAAAATTATTAAACGGTCTTTTTGGTCTTGTGTCCGCTAAGGGAATTAGACAGTAACATCATTCTAAACTTTTCACACAACTCAAGACTCTAATTGCAAAAGGGGTAAAACAAGGAGTAATAAAGCCTAATTTTTCAGTATCTATTTATTAAAAAAAAACATCTGATGGTAACAAGTTCCAAAAATCTTATTCAAAAATCGGAAAAGTTGTTCCTGAGATTATTAAAATGAAATTTAAAAACCAAAAAAAAACAAATCCAGAAACGGTTAACCACATTTGTGAAATAAATGTTAAATTTTTTTGTCAGGACTTTTTACCAAATTTAAGACCTCCCTGTTATCAACTCTTGTATGATAAGGATTCTGCTAGGCTAGACATGATTTAGAGCGGTCTCTTACTCGTATCCACTCCACTTCCGATTCCGATTCCTATTACGAGAAGAAAATCGATTCCATGACCAGGTAAGATGAGGTCATGGATCATGAGATTGGATATGGGTTCACTTTATTTTTATTAGAAGTGAATATCCTCTATATTATATTTAAATCCTTTAAAAATTACATCCTCGCATCCTATTAACCTCCCGCATATTTGCCTGTCAATCCATCACTCACTTAGAGATAGGTAGTGCTAACCTATCGTATAAAAAGTGCTAAACCGGTAGTTGAACGTTAAGGCAGTAGCATCAGGCGGTCCCCACTATTCACTTACCCTCTCCAGTTGAAAGTTTTCTTCTTCATTTTTCCTGTTTTTTTTTTTTGATTTGGGAAATGAACATCAGTTTCTTCCTTATAGTTTTTTTTTTTTTCTAGAGTGTGTTTGTGGATGAGTGTTTGTATACCTCTATACATACAAATGTGTTGAAGGATATCAATGCCTGAGGATATCGCCGCAACCAACCTCGAAAAAAAAACGAAATTCTGGGAGCGTTCGTCGTCGTTGCCATCATCATCGTCAAGTCAGGAAGAGTGAAGAATTTTAATAGACGATTCACATCACGTAAAATAATTTCAGTTCGATTTTTCACATATCCTTGTACATCCTTGCATCAAGAGAAGATTGAGCGGAGAAGAGTTGATTTTTCGTGGGTTTTTCTATATTCAATGCATTATGAGGGTTTTTCTTTTTTTTTGCTGGATTTACCTACTCCATGTTGAGTACTGGGATTAAAGGAAAAATTGTTAGTTCAGGATGTCCTTTTTCACTCTTCGTCTCCCTCTCGCTCTTTCTTCCTCTCTTATTGCAGAATTAATGACAGTTTTGTGAAATTTGACGGTGTTCGATGTGTGGTGATGTCGAATTTCAATTGGGTAAAATAGTGTGAAAACACAGCAATTTAATGAGCTGGAACTATTGGAAATTGATTGCAAAAGTTTGGCAAATTCGTTGCAATTTTAATCTATTTTAAATTTATAATACATAAATTATTGAAAACAAATTAAAAATTTAATCTTCTAATCAATCTAATCTAATTAATGAAGAGACACCAATTTTGAGTGTAAAAATGTATGTTAAAATTTAAATAAATTTTTTGAAATCAATTAAGTTTTACATTTTTTAAGAACAAAAATAATATTGAATATTTTAAGCACGTCCATTTGAACCCTCCTGGCAAAAAAAATCTTACATAAGTTACCAATACTTGATCGAAAATGTCCTTGTTTCTTTAAAATTTCTAAAATTGCCTCATTTTATAGCAATTTACGCAAACAACAATTCTACTTTAATTTCGTTTAAATTCCAAATATTAACTTTGAAACATATAAAGTCGATTGCGATGTATATAATATGTACTGAATATAATAACGCATAACAGTAACCACAAAACCGTCCTCAGAAATCGTTTATGTATACACTCTGGTATCATCATAATTGCTTTGCGAAAAACGGCTCATATTTTCCATATTTCCCAGATATAGTCCTTTAGAAATGTGCCGAAAATATTTTGTACATCTGTGGTTAATGTGTAGGGTTGCCATATTGTTATTTTCCAAAATCTGTCAGTCTGAAACGTTGAATAATTTTTTTTTCCCAAAAAGAATCATCAACAACAAAAAGGAATAAATGAAGTCCTTATATTTCAATAATCATAGAGTAGTAAAAACCTTCACTTGTTTTAGTTGGGATCTGTCATTAAAAAAATATTTATGCAAATGTCAGAAAATGGTATGAACTTGTAATTTTGTGTGACAATACTTTCAGAAACGTCAATATCAACGATTGCAAAATTTTCATTTTTTTACGATATTTTAACAAAAATGTCAGAACTGTCAAACTCTAATTCAGTTTGACAACTCATCAATAAATTTTCTCTAAACAAAAAGCTGTCACCCGTGTTAACAGTAAATTTCTACACTAACAATTTCTTCAGAGATGTATATCATTGTCAGAGAACTGTCTAAACTAAACATTTAACAGCATCTGTCAACCGTAAGAATACACACTTTTTTATTGAAAGTTACTTGACAGTTGGCAGCTATTCTCAGATTTGACAATCGACTGCACATAATTGAAGTATAATCTTGAAATATGAAAATATATCAATAAGCTGCCAACTTTTTTTAAAACTAACAGTGGAACAAGTGATGAAGTTTTCAAATGGATGAAGTACATTTTGATATATCAAAAAGAAAACTGCTTAGGGTGCATCTGCACATACAGGACATTTGGCATCCCTAACAGTTGAGTGCATTTTGACACTCACCTCACGCGCTGAATAATCATTTTAAACTCTTCGTCCTTAATTGCTGCGATATTGGCAGTCTTTATCATCCGCAGCCGAAACGTGTAGATGTGGAGATGTGTGTTGTAAAAAGGCGTAAGCCTTTCGCATGCAAAATAGATTCCTTCATTTGGTTTACGTCTCCATATGAGACACACACATACTCCAACACACACAATGTATAAGTGACAGAGTGGGGCTTTTTGATGACTGACAAGGGTCCCGGGTCCTTGGTCCCTGGCTGTGTTGACAATAGGGAAAAAGATACACACGGTGAATGCAAAGAGAAGAAAAAAATAATAAAACAATTGTGGCAACTTTGATGGCTTCTGTCAAATGTGTGTATGGCGTGGAATTTTAAATTTTTAAATAAAAAAAATTATCCTTTAAGGAAAAGGACATAGTACTAAATTGTGGTGGATGTTGATTGTCCTTAAAGACGGGTTTCCTTTAACTTTAATTCCCTGCCATCGAAACAAATACATTTTTCCGCTTTCAGAACTTTTTGGGTGCGTGATGTTGACAAAAGTTGACATTTGATATTTTTTTTTTCTTTTTTTTTGGATACAAAACTAAATTATGATGAAGGCAAGTTCATAATCTTTTGTATAAGTTCCTGTATAAAACTTTGATGCTCATATTAGTATTTTGTCAATTTTGTTAATGCTACATTTGGCAATACATTTTTTGGATTCGACTTTGACATGTTCTCCTTGAAAAGGGATAACACAAGAATCTGTTGATATAATTTCATGTCAATATTCTTTTTGGAAATATTATGTGCTCCTTTTTATGGCTTATGAACCTCCCGCCCCCCTCCTCATTCTCCCTCTGTCTTTATTTGACTTTTTGTGGCTTGTTGAAGTTTTTAGAAGTCTCACTAAAGTCTTATCTGTAATACATTTACATTGTACAAAGACAAACCTTTATAAAGACATAAGTCTGTATACAAGTGAATATATACATACATACATAATAATAAGGATATAGCAAAGTTGTACGGGCGTGTTGAATGAAAAATTTTCTAAAAGTTTTTGAATATTAAATTAGCTTTTTAACTTTATACTTAACACGGTACGAGAACGAGTATATATTTTATTCGTGAGAATTTAGAAAAGTCACTTAAAGTTATGATGTTGAAATAAAGCGCAGATTTGTTTTGCCAAGAGATAACATTTCGCTGATCTACTGCAATTTATCTGAAAATGAAAGTCTTATGCGTCAAGACCAGAGTGATTTTTTATGTTTAGAATTTTAATTCATAAAAAGACTTTAAGATTTGGATTTGGTTTAAAGATTTTCAGACAATGTTTTTATTGTATTTACGACGAACTTTTCGAACTGATAAGAACTAAATTTTTGATATCTTATACCTTAGAATCAATTTGAATTACATAATTGATATAGGTTCAAAAATTGTTTGCTAAAATTTTTTTCCCAGTTCCAGCTAAAATTTGTTGGTATTGTTTTGAATTTAAAATATCTCTTTATTTGAAAAATATGTTTTGCTTTAAAAGGTGTTAAAATAAGTGGAAACTTCAAAATAGAATTTCTTCTTCACCCACATTTCATTTGAGAGAATGTTTAAAAAAAATAATTACCATTTCGTCTAAGTGGAGATCCTTAAAAGTAAATTACTTATGAGTATAATATTTTTCAGAGAAAAATTTTAAATAAAATTTCGAAATGCAATTTGAATCATTTTTCAGCAAACAACGAGATCCTTATTTAAATTTAAAATTATTAGTTTGAAAAAAAGTTTTATTGAAATTGATTCCATTTTACGGTCACTATATCGAGCCCTTACTGCCAAATTATCGTAAGCGACAAAATAAAATTTTACAGGAGAAAGTATTTTTTAAAAATATTTACGTTTTTAATTATGATTTTAAAATATTTAAATATTATTTTGGAGGAAAACATGACCAAGGATGGGTCTGTTTTGGCTCAAAATAGTGTTTCGATAAAAAAGGCATTTTCGACAAAAGTGTCATTTACGACAATTTGACGGTAAGGGCTCGATATGTTGGTACATAATAATGTAATAGTTTTTGTGATTTGACAGGGTCATGACAATATCAATTTTAATTTTAAATGCTACTTTGACAAGATCCATTCAATATCCAAAGGTCAGTTTTATTCACGAGGCATTTGCAACAATGTGTCAGAAAAGTTCAAAAACCAATTCAGAACATATTAAATACTAAACTTGTATTAGTATACAAACATAATATAAAATAAAGTATAAAGTCGCTTCTCGATGTCTGTCCGTCCCTATGAATGCTTAGATCTCTAAAACTACGCAACGGATTTTGATGCGGTTTCCATACTTCATTGACTTCTAAAAGGTGTAATAAATTGTACGATAGTTGAGATTTGCAATATACATAAGGTATACTTCAATGCGGTAAAATAATTTTATTTCTGTATATAAAAATCCATTTCTTGTGTGTTTGTTTTTCTCACTAAAACTCGAGAACGGCTGGGACGATTTGGCTGAGATCTACCTTTGAAATGAAATGATTTTTATAATCCAGAGAAGGTTTAAAAAGTAAAAAATATGGAAACATTTGATTGTCATTTGGTTGTCCAATTTGAATATTTCACTCGTCTGTCCAACTTTTAACCTTTAATCATCAATTTGTCAGTGACTTAGATTTAGGTACTGGTCTTAAAATGCCAAGGAAAAGGCTCAATACAATTCTAATAACTTTATTATGGATAAACTTTTTTGTAAGTGCCGAGAGTATTGAAAATTTTGATAGTTTGGTGACATATCGACTTATCTTACAGCCAGGCATGCTGTAAGAACTCAATTGGCACAAAGTTCGTTGGGTCCTCTAGTCAAACATAAAAACCAAATTTCTTTGATTATATATAAGGGCTTCAGAGTAAAAAAACTAATGTAACTAAAAATAGAAAATAAAAAAAAAACTGATAGCCATACACAATACGATTAACTCAAAGGCGCACGCTTAGATAATTACTCACTCATCGTCATCGTTAGGCTTGCGTTTGCGTATAGCGTAAGCGAATATCGCTTCTGTATCAGTAAGCTCAATTCATTAATCATCTTCACACCAACTCTGCGTTGTTCACATTCCCACGATCTTCGACTTTGTACAAAAAGTCTTACAAAAAAAAAAATTACAACATAAACAAAAAGTCAACAGTAAACAGCGGTATAAGCAGCTTAATGGTATAGCGCCGCCATAGCCATTGCCATCTCCACCGCCACTATACCGCACCATTGCGCTGCTGTCAAGATGCCTCTTTTTTATTATTTCACCAATTACACTTCGTAAGCAGCATTTTTTTTAAGACTCGTTCGGTTAGATACTTTTTTATGATTATGCAGTGCTTTGTGCGCCCGAAGATACATCCAGAAGTATAAGTGTGTGTGTTTGTGTGCCTGCTGCTGGCTGATTGTATCTTGCAATTAAATTTAAGCAAACAAACTTAAGGTCTTGAGGTATGTCATTATACCGAGAGGGACCTACCAAATTTAAGCAATTGGACACCTTTCTGTTGGTCTCATCTTCTTCGGGGAGATAGAGATAGAAATACTTTACATTCCAGGTTCTAGCTTAAATAACAGAAAGTGGAAATCGAACACCAAAGAAGCTCTACTTCCATAAATTCATTCTAGTCACAATAATAATAATAATTCAGCTTCGAATAGTGCCCCCCTCCCCATTCCGCTCAACTCTTTTTCTATCCTAAGACCATTTCGTCTATCTCCTTCTAAAGATCAAAACAAAAATCGGAGCGTGTGAAACAAATTCAACACACAACTTGATCTATCTCAATGGTGACGTCTTCCTCGTCATCGTCGTGTCGTAGTCGTCACCATTACTTTATGTTGTGAACCTTAGAACCCACCGAATCCCATCACAAGTGATCCAAGATCCCCTATCCGAACCCCACCACCACCACCACACCAGCCACCAGCCACAGAGGCTTCATGTGAGATGAGAAATTTACACCCACACCATAAAGAAAGAAGAGGTGCCTTAGGTTCCAGTTACATACATACATACAAACAAGTATGTATCATCAGAAGCACAATAATACAGTTGTGAATTAATTAATATGTGTGTAAATGTATATGGCCACGAGATATCAGCAGAAAGTAAACAAACTTTTCAAACATCCGGAGTCCGGATGGACGGACTGCAACGCTCGAGTCAAGACGGATGAAGGCGCAAAACAACTTCCGAAAGCCATTCTGGATAACATGGGGTACGATAACGATTTCTTAAGCAAAATGAGAATTTCACCATTTTAGAAAGAGTACCTATTTAAAAAAGGGTTCACAATATTCGGAAATTTAAGTCGGAATTTACGATAAGATATTGGGATAAATTCTTTTGACGTCTAATTCAATTTATAACCTTTTCTAAATAGCTTTAAATTTAGTTGTAAATCAACTTTCTTTAATTTCTCGACTATTGCTTCAGAGTTTTAAGATACCTCGGATGTTCTAAAGAGTTTGTCCGAAAAATCCGAATGGTGTCAAATATATTAAGATATGCCACTAAGGCTATACTTAGTACTCAATGCTTATATCCAGATTCAGATTTAAATTCAATTTGGTGGTTTATCGTTTTCAGATAGTCAAAATAGATATATTGTGAGATCCGGCATCATCTGGATTAATTCGGAAAATCTTAATATTTCAGGGTTAAAGAAAAATCAAATTGTCTCACGTTGATGGTGTAAACTTTCAACTGAGATGGCTTGATTTCATCAGGGACATAGAATATTTGACATTTGCTATGATTCAAGAAGTCAAGTTAAAATTAAATTATCCGGTTACTGTTAGTTATCCGGATAGTTAAATGAGGGAGTAAAAAAATCTAAATTTTACTCTAATCAAATTTTGATTTTTAAGTGTATCCAGTCTAAGACATAAAGCACTATCCGGATAATCCGAATTACAATATTTTTTCATAAATACTCTCGGTGTGTAAATATTTATAGATTCCGGTACTTTGGCTACTTGCCAGTCTGTAATAACTTATTTAATTTCCAATCATCAGACACCAAATTGGTGAAATTCACTTCACAATTCAAAGACTGCCTCTACAAATCTCTCAGGCACATGCCCGATGGTTGCTCGGATCTCTAGCAAAAGCGAAACGCCAATCATAATCACTTCGGCCGCCGGCGTATGCCATCAGAGCAGAGTATCGCAACTCACGAAGAGGTCTCACATTCACATGACACCCGCCTTACTCTGAAGCTACTCGTAAATACGAGCGCGATTGCGATCAAATTCCATCCCCGATATGAGGCAGAGGTGGCGGCGGCGCGGCGGTCTTGAAATAGCAAGATACGATACGACAACGATGTGTATTGCGGTTCGAGTGCGGGATCACACCGATATCGAGTTCCATCGACAAAATATAAACAACAAACCAGCGAAGGTATGTGCTGATGTGCCAGTGGCCGCCGAATTGCTGCCATGGTGAAGTTGATGATGGAAGCTCCAGCTTCGGCTCCAAATAAAATAACAACTCATTTCGTTCGAGTATCATCTTCAATTCGTAGATTTATCCCACGGGACCTATGAAGCATGTCGTCCGCCACGACACCAACACCAACCACCGTGCCGCGATCGCGAAGTCGTTGTCGTCGTCGTCGTTATTCACATCAGTGATAACAAACCATCGGATTTGTGAGGCCCCCCACCGTCGTCGGTCGTCGGTCGTCGCGTCGTCGGTCGTCACCAGCAGCGGCCAGCCGTAATGGCAAATCAGCAGCGCGGTGCGGTGGATTGCCCAGTAGACACCAGAGCCAGAGATATCTACCAAGAGATATACCCTGCCTCGACGAGCAGCACGCCACCGCTCTTGGTCTTGTGGTCGGTAAGCACTTAATAAAATTGTGAATGAACGTAGACGATGGATCACTCGATCGTTACACGTCAACGGATTAAGACGTTTCAACGTTCTTTCGAGACTTAAATAAAAAAGGGATAAGCCAGTAGCTAAAATCGTCCATAAAGTTAAGATTAAAAAAAAAAACAATCTTCAAGTTGTCTTCGAGAATATCTATGGTGATTTTTGAAACCCATCTTGTCCGGATGCATCGCCGCCGCCGCCGCGCTTTTTCTAGTGTGTTGTTTATATTTTTTTGAACAAGTTGTGAAGTTTTTCATAAGACAAAATTTACTATTCGGAAAATACGAGTTGTTTAGAGATTATTTTTTTTTTTATTTTGAAAAAAAAACTTTATCCGGATGATGGCACCGAACCATCATCATTTCGCGATTAATTCGCTTACAATGGAACCCGTGTCGCGTACTTATCAATATCGTAAAATAATGAAACCCATGTTGGAGAGGAAACGTCGAGCACGTATCAACAAGTGTCTGGAAGAGTTAAAGGATTTAATGACAGGAACATTACAAGCTGTAAGTTGTATCATGTTTATGTTAACGTGTGCATCCTTGATTTGATTAATTTATGAGAAGATAGAAAACGCAAAGATTAATAGCTCAGAAATGTTTTAATTTTTACAAAAAATAATCATCTTGATGTTTTTAATTTATGCACTTTTGACAAAGTTATATCGAAGTAAAAACACGTAAAGACTTTAAACCACATTTAGACGTAATTGTATTGTAACAGAGAAGGCAGGTACCTATGCATCTTTCAATAGATAACTTGCAAAAATCAATTTACTAGATTAAAAAAAATTCCTCAATTTGTTTGAACAATTTTTCAACATTTTTTAAATTCAGCATTTTTGAACTTTATCTGTATAAATTAAATTTTGAGTTATCTACAGTGGGGCTTGTAAATTTTGCTGTAGATTTAAAAGCTTAATTGATTATTCATTACTAACAAATTACAACAAAAATATACAAATAATTGCGAATGTGAAGTGTTTTTTGCTTACATAATTTTTACTGTTTCAAGGACTTATATGCATGTTTATGTTATGTTGTTTTTTTTTAATAGCCAATGTGTCATTCGAAACAAGAATGTTAATTTATGGTCCAGAAAAGGTTTTACTAAAAAAATAATGCGTATACGCCCAAGTGTACAATTGTTATATTTAAGCAACAAACTGCTGGCGGTGTACCTCAAAAATAATTTTGTAGGTTGAATTATTCTTTACATTTTTTTATAACAAAATTTGACCCAAGATTTATGGTTTTTATTAATTTTATCTTGTTTTCTTTTAATAAAAGTTCCTTGAAAACACCAAAACAAAAAAACGCTGCACGACATGAAAAATTGTTATTTACAATACAATTTTTTGTTGAAAGAAAATCATTCCCACATTTCTCATTTTTTTCAAAATTCCTACTTCGTTCTTAGAATTTTAAATTTTGTTGAAAATTTAAGTTTATTAACGCAAAATAAGGAAATTCCCAAAAAATATTGAAATGGTTTGACGTTCAGATTTATGGGGGCTTGTTTTATTGGCCCCTTCTTTTTCAGGTTCCTATGCCCTAAAGTGCTTTTAAAGAGAAAAAAATGTTAGTTTAAAAAGCATAAGTATTGAAATAAAAATAAAAACTAGATTCAAATATTAAAAAAGATTTTTAAAAAATGTAATAAGTTCATCTTATCAAAATCACTCAGTAGAATCATTTTCTTCACAAGTGGATATTTTTTCCTGTAACCTTAAGATACCTATGCTTTCATTTCAATACTAAAATATTCTGTTTAACTAAGCAAAATGAGCAAACATCAACTTTATTTTATTTTTGTATAAAAACAAAAATCCTTATTCCATTTGAAATTGAATTTCCAAAGGACAGTTTTTCTAATTCTTTTTTTTTTTTTTTACATTTCTTAAATTCAAATTCTCTTAGTCTAATTTACATAGGAAAGATCCTTTTAGTTTTTAAATCTCATTTATTTATTATTTTTTTTTTTCATGTTGTTTCTTAACAGGACGGTGAAAATATATCGAAACTGGAAAAAGCAGACATCCTTGAGCTCACAGTCCGACATTTGCATCGTTTGCGTGAAAGCAATACACTTTTCATGAGACCAGATCCTGTCAATGTGGATAAATTCTGGGCCGGCTTCCATCACTGTGCCACGGAAGTCACTCAATTTCTAACCAAATACGACCGCCACATCACCGGCGACCTCCTTAAGCACATTTCCACATTCATGCCAAATATATCACCAGCAGCTGCAGCAGCATCAGCAGCAGGAGCAGCTCAATACCAAAGATATCCGATGCCTCAAGCCAATGTCCTGTATCCAATTCAGTTACCTGCTGCTGCTGCTACTGCTGGTGCCAAAACACCGAGTAAACCATTTCCCAAGGAAGAAGTTCTGGACTGTGGTTCAGACACTGGGGATGGTGGTGTCGGTTGTGAAGGGGGCGGTGGCATCGGCGGTGGCGGTGTCTGGCGTCCTTGGTGAGAATCCTGGTTCTGATGGTTGCATGTAATATAGACGAGCGAAAACCACTCAAATAAATTGATGGCTTACCTGTACACACATGCAATATGCATCAGACAAAGAGACAAACAGACAGACAGACAGTCGGACAGACATCATGTAAATACGGCGGGAATTCGAAAATTTACGAATTATGCATGGAAATAGCTTTAATTACACACAACCAACCATTCACACTGTATGTCGGAGAAGATGATGACGATGATGATGGTGATGGTGATGGTTGTTAAAAATGCACACAAACACATACCCACACACACAGATACACACAAACACTGTTTTACGAATTTAAAATTCAAATTATATATTATATAACACAACACATACATTTATTTATGTTGAGCTACCGTTACTGTGATCGGAGACGAGTTGAATAATAATTTTATTTATTTGTTATTCTGCAAAATCTAGAATTTTAAGAGTTTAAAATGTTAATTTAAGAATTAAAAAAAAAACAATACAATATAAAAAAAACAAAAATAAAATCTACCTAATTATGACCAAAATTTGTGTTCTATGGATTGTTTATTTTATTTTGGTTTTAGGGTTCCTTTTAATTTTGTTTTTTTTTTCGATTCAGAATTTAAATAATCATCAGGATTATAAATACAAGCATTTGCTTCCCGAGCATGATTTTCCGAGGCCTTCCACTTTAATTGCTTCACTGATTTCAAATGGTTATAGGAGGTTCTCTATGCCCTAGGCACAGGGCACCCCTTGGATTTAAGCTTCGGGGATAATAAGAATTACTTCGTTTTCTTTTTTCAATATGTATGTGTTATGTGTACGCATGTAAGTGTACGTGAATGTAGGGATATGGTATAGGCATTTGAATGTGTAGGAAGGTCGAGGATGGTTGTCGTCAATTTGCCACTTATTTGACACGGGGTTATAAATATTACCAGCACATGTTGTTGGCATTAACGTATCAGATTTATGGCGCGGGAACTCTTTTTTCTTTAGGGAAATAACTAAGCTCTTTTAGCAGTGTTGCCAACTTACAAAAAAAGAACTTTACCCTATTCTAAGTGTATTTCAAAGCAAGTTATCATATTACCATTGGAAAAAGAAAGTTACTAACTTTTTGGTGAAAATTCAGATCTAGCCTAAGCTTGGCCACAATGGGTCTTAAATTCTTAAACTCTTAACATCTTATTTCTATTTGCAGGTGCATAGTTCTGTTATGTATTTTTAAACATGCCTTTTAACTATGGAGTACCTGCTAATGGTTCTTGAAAGATACATGGATGAAGGACAGCAAGAAACAGGGTGTTATCTAACCACGTACCTTTGCTATAGAATATTACAAAATCGAAGACTGAACCTGGAGTAAGTAAATAGTAACGCCTATAGAAATAACCCATTTTTCTATGCTGTCATTTTTATTTATTTTAAGTTCAAAAATGGTTTTGGGTATTTTGAAATAGAACTCGAAATATTTTTAGAACAGAAGTTCAACCTTTTAAAAAATATACAAAGATTGAAAATTTTGTGACTGCAGTGAAATTTTTGGTCGTAATTTTTTAAAGAAAAGAAACAATTTAGTAACATTTTAGCTAAAGTCCTAGACTTGCAATTCATTGCAAGAAAAAATAATGTCTTAAGTTGAATACATTGATTGTTTCTTAGAAAAAAAAAATCTTTAAAAGTGTCCTAAAAATCTCCTTATTTGGCAACATAGCTTACATGTCACTTGAGCATGGTGCTTCGTAGAATGCAGCTGTCTCTGTAAAAAAAATAATTCGATTATTTTTAAAATCTACTCATGTGTGTAATAATAAACATTTTTATTTAAAATTATAATAATTTGCTGGAATTTTACAGGTAATTGAGTTCAGAAAAATAAAAAAATAAAACGAATTTATCTTTTTCATTTTTAATCTCACTAAACTTTCTTTAAAAAAACTAAAATTTGTCTTCAAAATAAAAAGGGTATAATTAGCTACCAACACTGTATTCTGGATAATAACAGTAAACTCTTAAAGATACAAATTTAAACTTAGAAACAGTAAAAAGTTTTTAATCTTTGGGTATTTTTTTTTTAATTCTTCTATCTTCAACTTTTTCTATGAGGGTATGCAGGTGGAAAAGTTTTTTGTCTCAATGCAATTAAGGACTTGAAACTCCTAGAACAGCATACATATTACATACATACACTCAAGCAAGTGCAAAGAATTAAGGGTGAAAGAGTTTTGCAGGAATTAAGATTAAATGCAAAAAGTATGTCAAAATTGTTAGTTGTTTAAAATATTGTTTTTTTTGCAATATTTCAAGTCAAGACTCTCTAGGAGGTGAATCCAATGAATTGGAGAAAGATTACATTCATAAGTGAATTCATTCGTTTAAAGTTTAAAGTATTTTTTTGTTATCAACAATAAAGTCTTGATACTTACATTGAAATAAACATTTTAAAAACTCTTCTTCTTTTTCAAGAGAATATTAAACTTATGTTTTTTTTTATTTTTTAACATTGTAGGTTTGTAGAAAAATCGACGGAGTCCTTAGAATCTATCGTCCTTTGTATACCCAAAAACTAAACTGTCGTTCCTTATTAAATAAATAGTCCTTGGGGAACAAATGCATTTATGTACATAAATAAATAATGTGTCTTAAAGTTGTAATGTTTGCTATGGGAAATAAATGTTTTCATACGACATACATATAAATACGGATGTGTTTATATGTATGTAGTTGTATTTATAGAAATACCCATTTTTGACAAAATAAAAAGATGTGACCAATTTTCACGTGGGTGGGGATTGAAGATGCGGGTAGTTTAAGGTAACCTTTTATTTTTCTTTTCAACTTTTAATTTTCAATATTGTGTTCTGTCGTCCCTTAAGGGATACCAAACTTTCTTCTGATAATGGTAATGTATTGATTCGAATCCTTCGAAATGTCACTGAAGCTGTCAGCACAGTAATGTGTTATGCATAGTAAAATAATGTTTTTTAAAGTTTCAAATTAAATTGGAAGTATAACGAATTTATGAAAGTTATATTTTAAAGAAAGTTATATATTAAAATGAAGTTAAGGTTAAGAATAGGAAAATAAGAGGGATTAAATGTTATAAACACCTTAAATAAGGATAAAAAACAACGTATGGATAGTTGTTGATGCCTTTGGTAAACTATGAAAACTAAAGTTTCATCTTTTAAAAAAGGTTTCATTTTCGAAAATAAAAGGGTTGGATAATTTCACTTGCAATATTGTTCCCTACGTGAGTCTTTTTTTCCAGCAGCCAAAAAGACGGAAGTAATTTTCTTAAAATTTTGGAATTACTGGTCGATTTTTAGATTTAAATTCAAGTCTTCCTGAAAAAGTTCTGAAAAAATTGAAATATGTACGTATGTATGTATGTATGTATGTATCATTCAACTAGTTTTTAAACCACTATCTCTTCGCAGTTTTTTTTCCTTAAACGAAAGACGTTTTCTAATAGCTTATGTAGGATGCAAGTTTCATGACCTGTCTATGGTTTTTGAGAAAATGATTTCGCTGTAAACATAAACCAAAAACCAACAATTTATCGTTTGACCAGGACTAATACCATTTTCTTGGAATTACCTTAACCGAGTTATTTTGTTTCTAAATTCCCAACTTTTTTGTAGCATTGGATTATATTTTATAGCCCAGCAAACTATAAAAAATAAGTTATCTTCCTTCAAAGGAAATACTCGATGGATACATGTCCTGTAAACCAATGGGAATTTATAAGTTTTTATAAGAAGCAATATTTTACTAGGTATAAGTTTTCTAAAATCTTGCCATTACATTTTTATGTGACAAATTAAATTTTTGTCTATAAAACTGCTTTTATCATATTTAAAACAAAATTGAAGTTTTATCTTTAAATTTAAATATATAGCTTTTTGTCAGCTTCGAAAAGTTACACAACTTTTAAAATATTAAAGAAGAACAAAAAAGTTATATCTGTATTCCAAACACCCTATTTAAGCTTCTTTAAGAAAGAACTATAATAATTCTAAGTTATCCTTTTTAAAAAAGGAATTGGTCGAATTTTGACAGGATAATTATAACCAAAAGCTAAAACACACCAGTTTATAAAATGGTTTCAACTTATTATTAAAAGCGAAATTGAACATTTCTCACCTAGAATAAAATTCCAAGAATTAGTAAGCTTAAAGTCCGAATTCCTCCAAGTGTACTGTTGTCCTTATATTTCAAGGCGTATAAGAGATTAGAGAGGACAATATTTAGGATGTCCATGGTTGCGTATTCTTAAATCACTTTAAGTCTGGGTTTATTGTTGAAAGATTTCACCGAACAATGGTTGGTGAAAGTATTTCGTGCTGTTGGTTCTTGCCAAATCAAACATGTAAATAAAAAAATGAATAAAATAGAAATATTTATGTCCTTTTAAATATAAGCTAAATATATTCCCATAAGAAAGCAAAAAAGGGCCAAGATTTCGATAGATTAAAAAAAATTTAATGCATTATTCATATTCTTCAATAAATTTAAAAATGTTTGTTCAAAAATTTAATTTCAATTCTTATATCAAAAATTACTTGATTTAACGAGAAAATAGCCAAATTCCTTAAGAAGCTTTAGGCATTAATATTTATAACAAAGGTTTGTGAAGTAAGTTTAAAAGCTCAAATGATAATTCTGCCGCCATCTGTTGTTTTTACAAAAATAAGCCTACAAAAGCTCTATCTCTTGAGCTTTTTGGTTCTTAAAAGCTGCATCATCTTTTGATTTTCTTAAATTGATTTAAATCTTGGGTAAAAAGTTAGGGACTTAAATTAAATTCATTTATGGTCCGTTCATAAAAAAATGCAAACACAAATCCTCAGCTTTTATTATCAAAAATATTTAAGTACTGTTAAAAACAAAAATCATAAATCTAAATTTAATTAGTTAAGAGACATCAACAGTTACTTAGCAAAACAGACCAAATAAGTGACAGTCAATTTGACAAATATACCTAGCTTCAAAAGGAAGGCTTAAGGCCACTGAGAACAGTCAGAGTTCAGAAAGTTCCTTTTTTTGAAAACCCCTATTATTCACTGTGTAAAAACTAACCGCTTATTATACGTGACTTTAAAGATTCAATTATCAATAAAAATCAAGTTAGTTAAGGAGTTATTTTTTGAATTAAATTTATAAATTAAATTATTTCTAAATTCTAACCATCCTGAAAGCTGTCAACCTGGATTTTAAGCTTTTATGGTTCAGTTTACTAGAGCCATCTGTTGTTTTATCAAAAATATTCATTCAAAAGCTCCATCTGCATCTCTGTAGCGATAACTAATAAAACATCCATCTCTTGGCAAATAGCTGTTAAAGTCAAAAAGCTGTGGTTCATTGTTGCCATCTATTATATATTTTGTATTGATAAAAAATTATAAAAAAATAATTCAGAATTAAATTCGTAGGACGTCTAAAGTGTTTTATTTGCTACCTCAATAAAAAAGCTTCTCTCTGTTGCAAACTTGGCAATGATAAAGTTTCAGAAGAAAATTCCCTTAAAAGAAAACTATCATTTTTAATAATTTACATATATTTCACACAATTTTTAAAACTAATACATACGTTTTTTTATTAAATTTTAATATTTTTGAAGATTAAAACCTCAAAAAATAAAAACACATTTTTAGTTATAATAATTTTTTGTTTCTTGTTTTTAAACTCCTGTCACTCATACAAAATATCACAATAAATTTAAATTAAAAATTTTCTAACTGGCATTTTCTATTTACAAGTCTTAATGTCTGTTAAATTAGATAATTGTTTTTTTTTTAATTTATTTTAAAATTTAACTTTCAAAAAAAAATCACCTAATAGTTATATAAATAATATAATGTACTGTTCTTTTAATTCATAAACAAATAATTTTATTTAATTTTACTTTTAAATAAAAATAATGTCAGACATTATGAATATTTCATGGTTGTTTTTTATTTGTTGATTTAGACACTTTTACGCTTATTCTTTTTTTTTTTTTTGAATTTGCTAGTTTCTATTTTTTATGTAGGTAGGTAAATGTTGTTTTATATTTGTTTGTTTTTTTTACAATAATTTTCAGCTATTTACTCGTATGTAGGCTTTTTCTTCAAATTATAAGAAATATTTTTACTAACTTTTTTTTTGCTGATGTATATAATATATGGTTTGTTTTAAAATGTACACATACATAGTTTTTTGTAATGTTGTTTTTATTTTTATTTACAACAAGCATTTTGTGTATATATTTTGTGGTAATTGTATGTATATGGATAACAATTAAAAATGTGTATATGATTTAAAAAAAATATATGTTTGTATTTTTATTTTATTTATTTCAATTTTAATGCTGAAGATTTGAGAGACGTGGTGTAGGAGAATTTATTTTATTTTAGTGAAGAAATGGGCAGTTTTAGATGACAATACAAATTTTAAAAAGAGATTTAATTATATCTACTGATAAAATTTTGGAGTTAGTACCAAGTTTCAAAATTTGTAGGAATCTGAAACACTGTATTGTTGAATGAATTTTAAATATTTTTAAATCAATACAAGGAATCGAAGAAAAAAGGATCCTGTCTAAAATTTTAAGTTTATCTTTTTTCTTATAAATACAATTCTATAATTTTGTTGTGATTTTACGTCAAATTTTAATTTGAAATATGTCAATTCCAATGTTTTATTTATTTTTTGGTTTTTTGGAAAATTCATAATTTTACATACAATTTTCAAATTACATAATGTTAATTTTTTTAATAAAATAAATCTTACTTTCCTGATTTTTTCAATTTCAATTTTATTTAAAAAAAAAGACAAGAAATCAGTTGAAGAAAATCCAAAATTTTAAAAAGTAATGCGGTGTTGGTTTCAAATAATGTGTTTTATATAATAAAGTAAGATGCATTAAAATTCCTTGCAAACCTAAATTTTTCGAATTAAGAACAATAAAAAACTTGTTTTAAAACTAAATTGATCATATTAGAAAAAACTATAAAAGTAATTTAAGCAAAACTAATTTAAATTTCTGTGTTTATTATAACAACCTTAATTAAGGACAGATTTATAATTAAAAAAATAACTCAGCAATTTTTAAAATTTTTCAAAACAACAACTGCCAAATGACCAACAGTCTTATTTAGGAGTCAGTTCAAAAGTAAATCTTTGAAGTCTAAACTATTAGGTATTTTTTTTTTAACTATAAAATTGGTCAAAAATTATTTTGATTATTCTAAAAATTGAAAAGCACATTAACAGAATTAAAAAAAATGTCATTTGCAAGTTTCATAAGAAAATAATTTTATAAAATATTATTAATAAAAATATCATGATTTTTTTACATTAAACAAAAAAAAACTGCCCATTCAAAATAAATGTTACTTTGAAAAAAATGTACATTTTGATCAAAAGTTAATTTTCCAATTAAAATTACAGATTTTTTCTATTTCTATTTATAACAATTTAATATATTTCTTAAGTAATTTCTCGGAGGATAAAGTGTTATGCTAGAGTGGTAATTTATTACATTAAGGCCTTATGAACTTTTTTTTTTGTTTAACATTTTCATTAAAGAATCAAATACATAAGTTTGGTAAATGTTAAATAACAAAATAATAAAAAAAAATTAATATAAATTTATTCACATTCAAAACTCTTTCTTTCTCATTTTTGTACACAATTAATAATACGATCGTTGTGGGAGAACCCTTAATTGAATAAATTAAATTTAATTAATATTTTTATATGCATAAATATTTAGTTACAGATAACTTATAGTTTGTAAATACTCGTACTTATATTTTACATATACATGATATAATAATACAATAATAAAATTGGACTTTTCTTAAATGTTTTATAAACAAACAAAAAAATCCCTTAATTTTGAATGTTAAAAATTTGTAACATTTTATAAATGAGCAATATAATTAACATGCATTTAATTTCTTATTTTCATCATGAGCTTTATTTTTATTTTTTTTTTTGTTTAATTATTTCTTATAGTTAAATTTATGAATAGTTTCATTAAATTTTCTTAATTTTATTATGTGTTATATGTAAATTTGCCCTAAACCGCTATTGGCAGAGGTAAACTATTGGATCATATGCTACTTGAACGGCCAGCTGCGGTGCAAAGGGCCGATGTTGTAGTTATGTGATGATTTTTAAATGCTAGTTTATCCAATTTTATAAGTGGAGTGGCTTTAGTTGATACCTGGAAATTAATTAAATTGAAATTAATTATAAATTTTGATTAAACAGACATACCTCATCTGCTTGATTGCATAATGAAGCTGGAATCCAAGGCCATTTTATTGTTCTCATAAGAGTGTTGCGGAAGTCTTCACTGAAGAGGCAGTATATATAAAATGTAATCGAATAGTTTGTTAATTCCATAAGATTTGCCAATGCTCTAAATACCTGTTTGAAGAATAAAAAAAGGAATTCAAATATAGACAAAAATGATTTTTAATTACAAAATTTTGAAGTAAAAATTTGAATGGTCTTAAAAATTGTTAATGGTTTGAATTAAAAAAAAAATGGTTGACTTACTTGAAATGAAAAACTCGATAGATACTCCTGTGCTATCGTCATATGAAGTATAGCCATTGGGGATACACACACTAGAAATAACACCGAGGTGCTCCCTGGACGAATTCAATTAATTAAATAAATAATAATTAATTAATAATTTTTCAGCTCACCTAAAAGTAAAAATAATCTCCTCTCTTCGGCAAATTTACGCGGATCGTCGT
Source organism: Scaeva pyrastri (assembly GCA_905146935.1). Classification (NCBI taxonomy): domain Eukaryota; kingdom Metazoa; phylum Arthropoda; class Insecta; order Diptera; family Syrphidae; genus Scaeva; species Scaeva pyrastri. The sequence continues at coordinate 7,432,004 of LR989929.1, read as the reverse complement.
CCTTAAAACATGTAGTTCGCGACAAAATCATCTTTCGGCGTCTTTCACATGTCTGTCGATAAACAATCATTATCCTTAGATTGAAACCGGCTATAAGGACCGTAGGTACAAGTTTGAAAAGCACCTCCAGCATAACTTTGTACACCTTTCAAATCGAAAACAATTCATGATTTTATTTCACAAAATTTCTTTAAGGACATATTTTCATACTGAATAAAATAACGTGCTTAGGAATTCACTGTTTTCTCTTCGAAAATACACGAAAGTTCCATCTGCCTGGAGGACACACTTTATCAGCTCACCACGGAAGACACTCGGTAGGTAAATAAAAAACGTTACCACAGGTATCAGGATTACTGTCATCCTGTAAAAGGAAAACAAATCGGAAAAAGGACACGGAAAAGAATCGTCGAAAAATTCCAAGGAAGACAACAAGAACAAGAGAAACCGAACTTTGATTAAAATATTGAAAATTATTTTATTTTCTAAAAGACAACTGAATAACAGTTATTTTTCTTATTTTTGTTTGACTACAAACTCACACCTTGGAGGACCCATAACCGGTCGAATGTATCCGGGATGACAAACGGACACATATCTCTCAATTGTTAGAATCAAAAGCATCATAACACCGACTCCTGAAATTAATTAAGGGTTATGATTAAAAGCGGAAGTAAACTACACTCACCTAGACATCCATTGCCAAGAAACAATTCCAGGTGGGCTGTGTAGAAAGCCGGGCCGAATTCCTCCCATTGGCCGAGATCCTTGTGTATTAGAATTCGAATACTGAAGGGTATGGCAAAGACAATGGCTAGTAGCGCCGCTGCGGAGTATCCTGGAATTATTTAAACAAAAAAAAATTGATTATTTTTTTCGAGAAGTTAAGGTTGGTGTCAATGATATGTCATTTTTCGTGCAGTTCGGTTTCGATGTTGCACTGTATTACCGACATGGTGAAAATATTGGAAATATCAAATGTGCTATAAATTATGACCAGCAAAGTTGTTGGTGGTGAATTATAATTTTGAATAAATTTACGAGATTTGTAGGCGGCGAGGTATAGTTCACAATGAAAGTACTTTATTTGAGCCTAAAAACAAGTCTGCGAAGTCGCACACTTCCGAAAGTTGTAACACTAAATCCCAGTTTCACAGTGAACGTTTCAACTTTAGTTCATCTGAACTCGTCCGGTTTCATAGTGAAATCTGAGATTGAGTTTTAGTTGAACCTTGTTTGAACCTTTATTATATTTTGTCAACTATCCTAGCCTTTCTTTTCTTTCGGGACGCTGTTAAAATATTTTCCTCGCAAAATTTGTTCTGTCAAATTATACCTATTAAAGTGAAATGTTAAATGCTGAACTGACGTTTAAATGACAGAATATAGTTGATTAACTTGAACTGAAACTAAGGTTTAAATGAAACGGTGAAACGGGATAAATTCTTGAACTAAAGTTTAAACTTCCACTGTGAAAAATTAGGGTAAGTGAGTTGGAAGTTGTGGTATATAGATTGACAGAAATCAACGTCTTGCAGATCCTATTCTCAGCCTTAGTGACGTAAGAAAGTGTCAAAAATCCTTAAAGACTATCATTTTTGGTTCAGAAACATCAGTGATCCACTGAATTTAATCTCTTTTTAAGTCGAGGCGTTCCAAAAATCAAATTAAATTTATACAAAACTCTGGCTTAATTTTGTTAAGGGTTCTTTCTGCATCTTTCAATGTTATTATCTGCAAACAAATTTATTTGAAGTTGAAGACTTCAATCAAATAAAATCATAAAAAAAAATCGTCTTGCCAACTCTTAACCGATTATTAAAAAAAAACCCGCTTCAATAATTTTGGGAAAGATTTTTTTTCTCACATGGAATGTTTTTTTTTTTGGTAACAAGCCCTTAAAAAATAATTTCATGCTTTTTAAATTTCTCAATTTACATTCCATCAGCTTATGTCACCTAGAAAAATGTCTTCCATGGAGCAAGGATCTGACAACGTCTCTGGGACTTCATACATATGTACTACAATATGTATTTTCAAGGTCCATGCGTGAGGGGGGATTATTATGAAATTTGTATACCATATTCATTCATAAAATAAAAATTAAAAATACATATGAATAAATCTACATTCATCGAATTTAATAATTTTAATGTGAAACATGTTTTTTTTATGAGTTAAACTTGAAAACATATGTTCGACAGAGTCGTAAATTTTCAATTTACATTAAAGTGTCAATTTATAAGAAAATTACTTATTGATGATGAAGTCGGTTATATATTATTTATGGGCGATTATTTTCCCTCCTTAATGGGTGGTAACCATCACCCTCGTCTCTCGTTTATACTTCCTCTATCATCTTGATGCCATCAAAAAATTTAATTTATTTTTATTTCACATCACTGAATTCTGTGCGATAATAAGGATACTTTATATACATATGAATAAAGTGTATTCGTACCTTAGATACATTATTATACTTATTTTGTCATCTCACAACAACAACAACAACCTAAACACACAAACAGACACAATAAAAGGATACAAAATACAAGTACAGGAGTATAAACGTATAATAAATAACAATATTGATTAAGATAAAGTTTAAAATTGATGTTTTTGAAACGCAGCAGCTCAGAGGCATATCCCATTATCGTTAATCAAACAGATTAGGAAACACGAAAAAGGTTGAGTCAGGTCTTTGAAATTTTTAACTTGATAAATTGTTTCAAACATTAAACAAAATCAAAAAAAAAAAACACTTTTAATCGATTCACGTAGCGAAAGAACCATGTTTCGCGTTAAGCCTTTCAGATGTCCTTATTCTGATTAATATGTTAAAATTTACACGAAAAACCCTCGAAAAGCGTCAATTGATTGCATGTAATCCAAGTTAAGCGTCCTGGTGCTTTGACTTTCACGTGTAGTTGTAATTTAATCGAAAAAATCAATCATTGATTTTTTTTTTAGGGGGGGGGGTGGTATATGAGTGTGAGTTCCATCTAAATGACGTGATTTCCTATACGGAATAATAATAATATGTACAATGTAAGTCACTTAACATCCTAAGCACATAATTGCATACTTTTGATTTGACCCACTCTAAGTACCCTCATTTGATGTGAAATGTGTAACAAGGACTTTCACAACAATAACAACAACAACTACAACAACAAAAACAATCATCCCATTGACCAATAGCGTGCCCCAAAGTGATTTCATTTTAAATTGCCTTCTACACATATACATGTATGTATCCTTGGTTTGATGATGCCTGATGTATGCCTCCCTCGTTTGTTCATGAAAAATGCCCTCAATGAAAACACAAACTCATACCTACTACATATAATATAACCTGCCAACGAACCTGTTGCAATGTCCTTGCAAGGACATTTTCATTCAGTGTGTTGTTCACCCCAATGTATGTACGAGATATAATGTTAGATATTGCAACGGTACAAGTTGAGAATCTAGATTTTGCATTTGGGTAGACCTGGGCATGGGAAAACCTAAAAATACCTACCAACCTAACCTAAACCTATTCAAACGAAAGAGCTGTGTTTGATGTTACAAGGTAAATGGTACAACATACACATTGCAACATCACATCATACAAGGTGGCGGAAAAATTCATAGTGCCGATATGTCACAATTTTTGCAAATGGCGTCGTACGTCAATCATATTTGACATTTTTGTTTTTAATAGACAGCTACTGTATACAAACCAAGGCGTGTGATTTACTATCAAGGCATCTCAGTAACGAAGAGGACAATTATGTGTCAAAAATCATCATGGCTCACACTTAAAAGATGGCGTTGACCAGAATATCCGAAACCTTGGGGCTCGCTATCGGGATAAATGGAAAGACTTGTTCAGTGAAGGAAGGACCAGATATCAGTTGTCGAGCCGATGATGATAATGAAAACTCTGGATGGTTAATTTTGCGCCCCCTTGTACGAGTATACAGAATCTAGTAGCATTTTCTTTTATGTCATCTCAAGGCATAGTGCCTTGCATTTTAAGGATCTTCTGATTCTTTCTTTGTTTGGCTAAAGTGCTCAACTTATAAATAGTCCTTCCCATTTTTTTTTTTTTTTTTTGGGCGCTGAATGAAGATGAAGGTAAAGGCAGATCGCAGATGATACAGCTCAGAGCTTAAGGCGAACTAAGATTTCACATCTTTGAAATTACGTTGCATTGTTCACATCAAAAATTCTGTGAATTCACCTCCGAGGTTATCCTGATGATAAACTTTTACGTTGTGTGTGTCGTCATCAGCGTAGTTTTATTGCTTCAAACACACACTGTTATACATGTAACTGTGTGTGTTTTTTTTTTTTTTGTTGGTATGTTATAAAGAAAGCTGCTGGGTGCATGATGCGGTGAACGTGTCTTTTATCGAGATAAATCATTCCACATGAACTAAGTTATATTAATGACGTTTTTGTGCATAGCTCGCTTTCTCCTCCCCTCCCTGAGTGGTGTGAAGACGGGAAAGGGATCAAGAACAGAAACAGAAGCAGGGAGCTTTCTTAGATTAGGTTTCATCCACCATCAGCACCAGGACGAGATACACTCCAGCATTATAAAAACGAAAACATGTGGTTTTGGTCTTGTTCTTGGTCTAAGGTCTTGCATAAGACATTCTCTTCGTCGTCGTCGTCGTCGTTGCCGCGCAGTCAAGGACTTTTTTCGTAGGAGGTACTAGCAGTGACATTATTTATCACAAGTTCTAAGAAATGAAACCTCGTCCTTTTTTTTTTTGCTCTCAAAGCAAAGAATATACTCATCGTAGTTACAGAATGTAATTTGTGAAAATTAAAAAAGATGTGCAATGGCTATAAAGCATCAGCGTTGACTTAAATGAGAATGTTTAACAAAAATTCCACAAAATGGTTATAGAACGGGAATTTTACAAAAGTCCTTTGTTTGGAGAACAAAATGCTTCAGGAGTTTGGTTTTATGTAATTTTAAAATAAGAGATAAAAGCATTTGACAAGGGAAAGGTTTATAGTCATGTTTTTTGTAACTATTTAATTCTTATGGACACCTGTGAAAAAGTCTGGGAGATATCAAATTTTTGGTTGACTTTGAAGAGCTCATGTCAGGAATGTAAATCTCTTTGGAGTGAATGATGGATGAATATGTGAAATTTGGGATAATTAAAAGGTTATGGAGCCAATTCAATTGAGGTACCTTTTGAAAAGGGTGCTTTAAGGTAACTTTAAATTGCTTCACTTGATATAATGAATTACTTATTAGCAAAGTTTACTCAAATATCCATTTTGGATACTATAATTAATAAAGATAAAGAAAAATTCAGGAAAAATTGTGAATTCTTTGATTTGGGCCAAGAGGTCGAGTGGACTCCCCTTCAGTGTTAAGTAAAGTTAAAACACTTGAACCAAAAATTATTCATTATTTTCTAAAATTAAATTATCCTTGTTCTAGAATTCTAGATCTTTCAGTATAACATTCTCCAATTGAAGTCCTTATAGAATAAAGCCCTGATATAAACCTGACCTTCTAAGACACATATTTCAGAGGAAACACAACTAAATCCCGCTTTCAAATGAAATCACAGTGTTTCCCCTCTCATAAGTTGTAAAAAGGATTATGTGAACATCACAGCCCAAATGAATCCCCATCTTCCAAAAAACCAATCCAACTGATGATGTTCCATCAATATAAGACCACATGTCACCAAGAAACTTGTAGTATCTAAAAATAAAGCTCAAAACACTCCTTACAGATCCTTGTATATAGCAGAGATTATAGTCAACATAATAAATTTAAGGACAACTATTAATCCAGTACATATAACTCGCACTCTTCGTCTTCAATAATCTTTTTAATCTATAAGTTGTAACAGGCTCCACACAAAATCCCAACTCGAGTATTTATTTTTCTATAAAAAACAAAAACATATCCTTTTTTCCCAAGATACATATAATATTTCATTTTCATTATTTTCCCACCAAAACAAAGAACGGAAAAAAAATCTTAAATCAAGCAATAAAACTGTGTCCCTTTAGCACAAATTCTCCAGCCATTAGCTATTATATCATTATCCCACTTTAACGCATCACAATGTTATACGTGCCATTTATTGTTATTTTATTACAAACAAAATTGCCCCCAAAATATTATAAGGCTTTTTCTTTGTTTTCATTTGGAACGCCATCATTATAGTATATCCTTGCAAAGGATCCTCCAAACAAAAGACATCCAAGAAAAAAAAAACAGAAGAAAATTATTAACATGTGTCACAACCAAATATTTCCTAGAGATTCTCTGCGATGCTCATCAATCTTAAGGAACACAAAAACCAACAACAACAACAACAACACTGAATGAAAAACAAAAATCGATAAAACTGTCAGCACAAGAAGTTTGAGGTCAATTTTACCCTAACCTACCATTACCGACTTTTTACTAGGCCCAGGCCAAGCCTCCAGAGGGATACCTTTTTGTTTTCCCATTTGAAATAATACAAATTTTCCCTGTTTCATCATATACTGAGTGGGAGGGGGGTGGGGGTCAAACTCGAAATCATGTATAGCAACGAATCCTGGGTAATAAATTTCCAACAGGGAATCAAGATCCATATACAACAGCGAGTACAAGTATTTCTGATTATGGCAACTGGCAACAAATCCCACAGCGCGTTTCTGTGTTTAATAGTAAAAAATTTCAAAGATTCAGATTCAGATTCAAATTCAGAATCTGATTTTGAAATCTGAAGGACGAAATAGATTGAAATTATATCAAAAACGAGCACAAAGTCTTTAAACTCAAGGGCTTATGATGTTGTTCTTTTTTTTTCTTACTTTTTTGTTGTTGAATAAATTGCTTTTTCTGATTCGAAATCAATTTTTACCAAGTTGTAAAATTTGTTGGGGAAAAACAATGCAAATAAATTGGATTTCTAAAAAATTAGGAAAAAAACAAAAACAGATCATAAATAAGTAACGAGAAAGGGATTTGTAATCTCAATGGATTTAAGAAAACTTTCCCGGAAGAATGTGGAAGGATATTTGACGACGAAAAGAGGAGGCGTAGGAGGAATTATAATTATTACATGACATGAAATGGTTTTGCATATAAGTAATACAAAAATTGTTCAAAAGAAAAATTAGATTAAGAAATTAAATTAAAAAAAAATAAATTTATTTTAAAATTAGAAAAAAAAAATGTCTTAAATTGCAAACAGTGATGCCAAATTCTCTAAACTTAGCAACAATTCTGGATTCAGGATTACATAAGATGGAAGTAATACCAAATTGAACTTTAGAGTTTTACATTGAAGAGGAAAGCTTAGACTCAACTATTGTTCATTTTTTTAGGTTAAGTAATTTTTTTTATTAAGTGAAAAAGATGACATCCGTCAAGTGGCTGTGGGCTGTCCCCAGTGCTGATATAAATTTGAGACTGTTTTTCTCATTTTCTATAACTTAGTAAGGATCTGTTTGCATTCGTCTTTAATGCTCTACCAAGGGCCCACGACTTCAAGAAGCCCTAAGAAAGGAGTTCGACATAGATAAATTGACGGATCTTGATAACTATGGCAAATCGCCAAAACGAGAGATACCGTGACTAGAAAACTCTCCTTTCAGATTTGACATTGTATCTTTGTTCTTAAAGGAAGTGGTTCATTACGGCCTAGTAGCGTTTGCAGTGTTACAGTGAGTAGATAACCGATGACGTAATGAAAAAAATGTGGCCCAATCAATCCCAATGGTTTTGAGTAGATGTAATGGGATTTTCAGTATCACAGACAATTTTTTTTTCGCTTATTGACTCAATACTTATAACTGGAAATGTGTCTCTACATGATTTCGAGATTGAGGATGACTTGGCAATAATTCAAGCTCACTCCACTTTACTGCAACTTCGTAGTTAAAATTTCACAAATGTCACACAAATGTCAAACCCGATTGACGTTCGACGTCATTTGTAAAAATTATGACATCTGCTAATGGGATCATTAATATTTCTCCGTTTTCCAAATACATCCCCCTCAGGTGTAAGTGTTTTATGTATGGTTTGTTTTTCACTCTTCGAACCATCCATGTTAAATCCTAATAAAATAAATTTTACCGCAATCAAAATTAGGCTATGTGATTTTCCGGACTATAAATAACTGTCTCTGTAACAAATTTAAGTCAAATCGGTTCAGTCGTTCTTGAGTTATAAATAGTTACCCTACACGACTTTCTTTATGTAAAAGAGTTAATGACACGAATTATTATACTACAAAGTATGACGTTTTTACATGTGGTAAATAAAAATATATATAATAATAATACCTATAGAAAAAAATTTAAACTATAAATAGAAATAATACAAATTTATAAAAAATGGATTTCGAAAGTTATTAAATTTAACAAAAAATACTAAATTAAATATTTTTTATTAATAAAAACTACTCAAATTCAGGGAAATATTAATTTCAGAATTATTTTATTTACTTGTTAAAAATTGAAACAAATTTTAATTCAAAAACTTATTATGAATTTCTTTTTTCAACCAATTTAAATTTTTAAATATAATTTTATAAAACTATATTGTTTTCTCATATAAATTCTTACCACATTTTTGCTTACTCTTAAAACACTGCCGCCGCCATCAATTTAATGTCAATTTATTTATTGACTCAATATATTATAACATATGTTAACGAAATCCTCTTATTGAAATCGATATAAAATTTAAATCTTTTTGTTTTTTATTGTCTCCACTCAATTTCAACCTTATTTTTGTATGCCTCGAAGGAAAATAATAAATGTGTGTAATAAAAATGAACTCATTCTTGTGATTATTGTGAGAAAATTTCAGGTAATGTCTTTAAAGGTCTATCTTAAAGATATTATCGATTGTATGGGTATATTGTGTCAATTTGTATTGTATATCTAGCAAACAGTTACATATAGTACATATATTTTTATTTTATTATATACATACACATATATAAAAACGGTTGGGAAAACATTTTTGCACTTCTTGATCTTGATGCTATTAAAATTAAATTTATTGGCAGTTTCCATTACTAAAAATGTGTCCTTGAGTTTCTTAAAGTGATGTTAAGAGACATTTCATTTGTCTTATTTTTATCGCGCACGAGTTGAGACGAAGTCATCGGAAAGAAGGAATCAAAAAGGTAAATTTGAATTTATTGCTTTGGGAAATGTTTGAAGGTTAAAATGGTGGAAAACAGAGCGTGGGAAAAAATAAAGAAGGTAGACATTTAATTTCAAAAATAGTAAAATCATTTGAATTCTTGAAAGAATCTCTTTAAGATAATAAAAGCTGTGTTTAATTCACTGCTGGGTATAACTAGCGCAACAAAATTTCCCTCGGCAAACAAGAACACTTTTATTTCTGGCGAAAAAGAAGTCAGGAAAAATAATGGTAACTGTCAAGTGTCAATGCATATAAAGTGTGTTTAATCGTTTTCTTTACTTGAACGCTGCACAAGCTATACAGCAGTTATGAGTGAATAAAACACATCTAAAGTTTCCTAGTTGGAATAAAATTTAAAGTTGTAATCCGCATATTGATAATTCTTTAAGATTCAGAACCCAGCAAATCGTGGCTTCGAATTATTGATACTTCTGTTACCGCAGTAAATACGTCTCGGCACGAATCACTCCTGATTTTTACCATTCTTATTTGCAATTTATGTTATCAAATTCGCATCTTTGAAATCAATGTTTAAAAAAGGCTGACGAATAACATTTTTTCGAAATCAAGTGGAGATAATAGATGTTTTTTACGATGTGAGAAGTAAAAGAATAATTCAATTCTAGGAAAAACTAAAATTTGCATACATTTCACTCATATTATCATATAAAAAGTCCTTCTTTTGTTTATGATTCCTTTAAACGCTCATTTTAAGACTTTAAGGGAAAGACAGTTTCTTTGTTAAAGTGCCAATATCGATGGTAATTTTAACATTAAAGTCATTTGGTCGAGATATAAACTTAAATCAATTGAAAAACTGATTCAAAATCATTTTACTCAATTGAGTGTCGTATATTTTTCGAAAACATTTGATTTTGAAAGACTTTTACTCGTAAGTTTAAATTGTTAAATTATAACCAATAAAACTTAACTTTTGGGTTATAAGTAAGTATATTGCTATCGGCTCCTAGTTAAGAATTGGGAGCTATTTACTGTATCAATAAGCCTCAGGGAGTCTTAAATTTCAAAAATTTACAAAATAAGTGATACCATTAGTGCGCATTAGACTCCATATAATAACCAAAACTATAGTAAGAATATCTCTATATTTAACTTGCTATTTGTCTCGAACAAAAAAATTTCAAAAACTCAACTTTAAGTTCATTTTGAGGATGTTTTTGTATCTCAATAATCTCAAATAAACTGTTAATTCATACAAATGAAGGCAAACGTGCCTCACGAGACTTAAAGTTTATAATAAAATCCTTAATTTTATATACAAGAAAAAAATAAAAATAAAATATAAACAAAATAACAATAACACTAATACTAACAACACTCACCACGCATATAGATATACGCTGTTCCCCGCATATTTCTTCTTGTTAGGACGATAAGATTGAGGACATTACCAATAATCCCCAGCGCACAAATAATGGGCAAAACGATTCCATATGATAATTCTCGCAACGCGTCTGTTCTAGGATCCTCTTGGATTTGCATCTAAAAAATACAAAATAAAAATAAAAACAGGACAGAAAAACAAAAACAAAAAGAAACAGAATAAGAAAATGAAAAAAATTGGAACTGTCTTGCAATAATTTCCCATCATCAGGACATTTAAGGAGACACAACAAAAAAAGAAACCATTTGAATCCTGCAAAATAAAGTCTCGAGCTGGATAAAAGTTAAATTTCAAAACTAATCCAATCACAAGGAGCAGAATTTAATGGATTTTTTTTTTTTTTATGTTACATTTGATCCTGGGAAGTGAATTATTTTATATAATTTCTTATTTCGACTTCAAAAACTCACCCCATTTGCCGCTGCCACGGACGCATCCTCACTAATGCTGCTGACATCAATCTCATCGTCGCGCGACAAGTTTGCACCCCAAATAATCGAACACAAATTGGGGTCTTCCTCGGTTGTGTAGAGTCGTGTTATCATAGTTTCCCTTTTTGACAGTTAGGTGGGGGAAGTTTGAGAGACGGGAGAGGGGTTGTTTTTGGTATGGGACACTGAACTCTGAGTGGCGTATGTCTCGTACTCGTCGTCGTATACAGTTACAAAATGAACAATAAAAATGAATTTCCTGGATTTAACGTGATTTATTGCCAGGATTTGGGGGGTTGCTAATTAGAGAATTCGTTATGATAATCCCGTTATATGTTGAGTGTTCTCCAAGGGGGATGATTTTGTTCCCTCCCCTTGCCGCGCTGTTGTTGTTGCGGTTGGTGGGGGAAGTAATGTAATGGTTACTTTGATTGGGGGGAAAGGAGGCTGGGCTCTCAATGCAAAATTAAGACAAATGGTTTGTGGAGTTATTTGGGGGTTGTTTTTTCCTTTGTTTGGTTTTGAATTTTTTTATGTGAATGTATATTTTACAGGGCGAGGTGTAAATAACGCAATTGTTTAATTTTCGAAGCTTCTTTCATTGAGATGTGCCTCGGATGTGGCAGTTAATGTTGTACAACGGCATTTGTTTTCTTTGACATTTGCTGTCATAATAATAAGGTTTGTGTCGTCGTCGTTAATTTGAATTCGGTTGATGGCATCAATATCAAAGTTGTTGTTGTTGTTGTATTGTTGTTTGAGAATGAACACTTGATATTCATCGTCATAGTTGAAGGATGTGACTTCATTAATTGGAATCTCTTTGGTATTCCATTGAGTTGATAATTGAGGTACTGATGGCGGAAGAACTTGAGCTGAGGGGTTGTCTGTCATTTTAATTGATGTTTATGGGACTTTCTGTGGTTTTTCAGGTCACCCACCGCGCGCCACTGTGTACACAGAAAATTTGAAAATCTGCAATATAACACAAATGTATACATTTTTGTTAATTAAATTTTCAAATACATATAAGTATTTATTTATGTAGGTGCGTTTGTAATGTGTAAAGTAGTTTTTCAAAAGGAAAACATAATTTGAATTATTTTCGTGGAAATCATGCTTTTGTCATAAACAAAAGAATTCAAACTTGAATTGTTTAATTATGTAAATTTCTAACTAAATTTGTAACTTCAATCAAAATTTTCTTCCTTCTATTTAAAGTGTTATCAGGAAAATCTTAATTGATTCTATGGAACTGAAGTTGATGATATCAGAAGACGTTTAAGTATTTTTAATATGTGTTACATAAAATCATTGTGTAATTTGAACGGGTTAAATAAATACAGAAGCCTAAGTAGATCTTCTAGTTTTACTTCAAGAGATTTTACTGCATTTTTAAACATTTCATACTGCGTCATACAGAAATTTACAGAGTAGGGACACTGAACGTTAGCAACTAAGTCTATCAGGTGATACAAGACAATACAGATTTGTTATCTTTTTTTCCACACAAATAAAATAAAATGATGTATGTATATTTGTATGTCCTTAAAATCTGTCAAAGACATGGATATGGTTTTCTCCATTTTGTAGTTTCTTAAGGATAACATAAGACTGAGATTTAATTCCAAATATTTTTGGATTTTCTGTTAAATCATTTTAATTTTTGTCATTTAGGAATGCCAATAACTTTATAATTTAGACCAATTTCGGGAGTACCTTTCAAGAATTTCTGTGAATTATTTCAATCAAAGATTTAAATAATGACCTGATTGTTTTAAATATCAAAAACAGGACACATCCATTGAAAAGATATTAAACTGAAAAAATATTTCAACTCAATTCTAAATTTCTTCCTAAGTTGTAGGATTTCGCCTTAAATTTCAAATTTATAGAGAATCCTTTTCAAATATTGAAGAAACCATTAAAATGGTTTCCTTCACCTTTATTGTGATGGAAAACAATAATTACCTTTCAACAATGGAACAATTATTCTCATTTTCATTGTCCTTAGTGTTACCAATGGCAATATCTGAACCAATAATGACTTTGTGAAGCTATAAATTTATAACTGCCTCCAATAAATTTGGATGATAGACGGTTATTTTTAGTTCTTAAAAAAATGTAAGAAATCCATTGTCTGTTGTCTGCCATTAGCTAATTTTTTTTTAGAAGATTTTTACACTCATTTAAGACCCTATTTTTTTTATTACAGAATAAACAAATAATAGAATTTTTTTCTTCTAGGCACGTACACCGTGACAACTTATTTTTAAAACCTTAAATTATTGGTATAAAAAATAAAAAAGTTCACGTGTGGGTTGGGTTCCTCTACCTACACTTCCACTACCGTCTTCAGGTTTCTTCTAAAAATAAATCTACAATCAAAAGATGCATAAAATTTATGTACATACAAATATGAGTAGCTGCTACTGTCACATCCATAAATTTTTTGAATTGTTTGAGGGGGAAAAGAATGCGATTTTTTTTTGTATTTGTTTGTTATTTATTTTTTAGATTTTATTTATTTTTATCAAACAATAAAAAGAATGTTTTGTTAGAAGTTTATTCTCAGTTTGATGTAGGTGAGCCCACTATAAATAAACCAACGGTTTGTTCACTAAACGAACGAATATAGGGACAACAATAGTTGAAAATTCCACAAAATATAAAAAAATACGAATACGCCTGAGTGTACATCTGTGTATTATGTTTCATAGAAGAAATATGAATGTGGATTTACGTATTAAAAAGAAAGTCAATTTGTTCTTAATTTTTGTTTTTTATTTAAACACACAAATTTTTAACAAAATTTGAAATCACAAAAAATATATATATAAAAAGTTTTTTTTAACGTTTTTGTTAATTTTAAATATTTTGTTTATTAATACACCCTATATCAAGATACAAATCACAATGCTTACAAAAAGTTTGGTGGGGGGGGGGGGGGCAAAGAAATCTAACTGATCTTATCAGCTGAACATAATATAATTTTATTTCTTCTATCTAATCGTTGCAAGTTTCGAAACTCAATTAAACATTTCAAATTAGCTAACCTCTTTAATGATCCAGCACTTAATTATTACTTGACATAATATCACTTAAACATTAACCACTCACACTCCCCCGCTCCTTGTCCGAAGAAAAGAGATAAAAATAATCACCTTTTAATCTCATAATAATAAACGTTCAAGGGCTTTTTGTTGTTAGGCTTTCAACATCTGTTGAGGCTTATTTTCCGCTTTTGATTTTCGATAAACAAATCGATAATTTTTCTGCTTTTGTTATTGCGTAAAAATGCTCACACACATATTCAAACACCCACACAATCATAAGAATAGAAAGGACTTCCGAAAACAAAATCATACAAAACAAAACAAAAAATTACAACAAAAGGATGTTTTGGCAAAACTTTCTTCGCCAACCGACACCTATATTTACCGCCCCCACCCCCCTGCAAACCATTCTTATTAATTGCCCCCTGATGGTTGAGATTAATGAAGTGCCTCCTGCCTCCTCCACAATCCTCTTCATTTCGAAAGTTTGTTTTTTGCGAATTATAAGAAGGAACGTTCTAAACATAAATAATTGTTATCTTTAAGGAAACAGCAGGATTCAAATTCAAGAAGGATTCAAGATTATTTTTTTGTTTTGTTTGTATTTTTTTTCATATTTGTTTTTGTTGTGACTTAATTTAATTTTTTTTTTATTTTCTTCTTCACCAAAATATCACAATAAAAACTTTTGAAATACTTCCGCATTTTTTTCTTTACTTAAATATACCTCCGTCCGGTCCGGATGAATACCTAAAGATTCTTTTTTCTTCGTTTTTTTGTTGTTTTTTTTCTGTTGGTTGTCGGGAATGACAAGGGAATCTTTAAGTTTTCGCTCATGACACTGGGAATTTAGATTGAACGTCGTCCACTCCCCCGTCGCCGTCGTAGTCATCGTCGGTCGTCTATAGGTCGGTCGACCGTTTTGACTGAATAAATTGTTGGGGTAGCTCCCTCTGTCGGGCAAAGGCTTATAAGGTACCTAAATCTCATTCGGTCTTTGGTGATGATATTGAATTTTTCACCAAAAAAAAAAAAGGAAAAATTAATGGAACCATAAATAAAAACCTTCCCGTGCCACTAAAAAGGATTCGTATTATATTCTCGAAGACCGGCCATTTGAATCACTTAAGAAAATTATTAACAAACTCAGTTTTATTATGTTAAGTCTGAGAGTGTAAGGACGAAGTGACATTGTTGTAATAACAACAAAAAAAAAAACACACACACACACAGTGATGAAAAAAAAAGTAAAAATTTTCTAGGTCATGAGCGTAATGTTGAATTTATTACTTTTGTCGGTATATTATTTTGTATTTTATTAAAATGTCGAAATGGTCCCAACACGACAAGAATAAAATTAAGATATTTGGTCAAGGAAAATTGAGTAAAATCGTAGTTTTATTTAAGCAGGGACTAAGTGGTTGGTTTTGTACAATATAATCAATTTAATAAAAAGAAATATGGGTATTTTGCTGTTTAAAAGGTGATTTAGGTACAATAGTGAGTAAATTTGACAAGGAAAAAGGTAGCTACAATGGAATTATGATAATTTTTTGGTATTATTTTTTTTTGTCGGGTTTAAACAGAGATTAATGACATTCTTCTAGAAACTAAAAAAATCGTCAAAAGAATTATAAATTAAAACTGAAAATGGGTAACCTTGAGTAATTGAAAATGTGTAATAAAGGTGTTTTTTAAGATCTTGAAAATTTTATATAATATTGCCAGACAAGGATAAAGTACTATAAAGGCCTTTCAGAGCTAGTTCCTATCGCTACTGCGAGCAAGGTGATCAGCCCACCATCAGAGTGTACTGAGCTTAATTTTTTTCAGCGTGTCTGCTTTGATACAGTTCATGATTGCAACGTCTCTTTACAACTTGACTCTCGAACTCTACTGCGAGATCAGAGTTCCTCTTACTAAGCTTAGAAGTTTTGGTAAAGTTTCTGATTTAAGTAGTTAGACATAAGCTAAGCAAAGTCTAAAGAACAGCTTGCCTAATTGTTTAAGATCTAACGGTGCACTATATAGATGTTCTATTCCATCTTATGTACCGCTAGAAATATGTGGCAAATAATCGGCCACTAGTATGGTCATTTGGCTTAAAACCTCTTTCCAGTGGAGTAATATTGATATTGGCCACTCAAATGTCCTGAGTTCTTTCAGATCTCTACCTAGTATTGTAGAACTTCAAAGTGTCCATCCCTTCTAGATTCTCGTGGGAGAATGATTTTGGACAGGAGAATTCATCCAATTTTACACAGATCGTCTACCCAAACACTGAAGTGTATTCTAGGCAGAACGTCTAGCCATCAAAGAAGTCCTAGGTTGGCTCAAAGAAAACATGATATCAAACAAATTCAATCATAGCTTATGATTGTCAATTATCTCAATTTAACATTCACCAGATCTGGATACCGGACCATAGAGAGCTTCCAGGTAATTGCAAAGCTGACAAACTTGCAAAAAGTGGTACATCTATTAGGTAAAAAATCGTCCTAAGTGGATGATGCCATAAAGAAATTGAAATAAAATTAATTTGGTCCAAGCTTGTTTCTAAACGCTCAAAGCAACGCATCTGGATTGGTAGACTGCACATAGGTATCCTTATTAGACACTGCTTTTAATAGTCAGACATGCCTTACGACTTGAAGCTCCCGCAAACGATTTCTGTAGAAGCTGTATGGATGAGGAAGAAGAAGAGTCATCACAAAAACGTAGACTCAACCTCGGAGACTTCTACTATTATGATCCTAGTGATCTAAGTAACTCAGACATTTGGAGTCTCAAACATTTTATCGTTAGCTCCAAATGGTTCAACGAGTAGGAGGATCTCTTCATCTAGGTGATATCACAATGGACCATTTATTGGTCTAAGTGTATTGACTTTATTTTTATTTTTGACTAGCCAGCCACCGACCTAACCTAACCTAACTCAGACATCTCACTTCAAAACTCGATATTCGAAGTGACAAGTATGATTTATTGACATTTGACAGTTTCTGGCTTATTACATAGATAAAACATTCTATCCTAAATGTCAATTCAAAGCTAGGATTCGGAGTAAAAGTTAAGTAAATCAGTAAAATTTTGGAAAAAAATACTTTTTTAAGTAAAATTAAATTTTTACGGTCAAATACTAATAAATTAGGTGATGTGAGGAATTTATTCAAGTGTGCTAAAATGAATAGACTGGCGAAATTGACGAGACTTGTGAGAGTGTCGCAAATATCGTTTGGGTTTTGTTTCTTACGATTTTAAGTTAGTGTCATCTTGTGGTTAGTACCTACTTAGCACAATAAGTAAAGTAAAGCTCTTTGAAACTGCTGCTTATGTAGATGTATTAACAAAAACTCAAATTTTCGAAGTTTTGGAATAAGTCATATCTAATCAGCCTTATCATTATCACGAACAAAAAATTCCACGGAGTTTTTTCCTATATTGGGAACTTTGATTTCGTGAATCATTTTTCCAGGAAACTAATTTTGATACAAATGTATATAAGTTTGTTTTCAAACAAAAAGTTTCCGTGAAAAAAAGTTCCCATAAAATTGGCAATAGGGATGAATATGCATATTTTTTTTATAAACATATGTATTCGTAAATCTTAAATTCAAGAATAAGTAATATTGTCTCATAAACGATACATAATGTAGGTTAATTTCTTCTCATAAAATACCTATCCTATTTTCCATTTTATAACTCTGTTAAGTAAACCTTATTAAATATTCTTCATATGTAGGTATGACCATAAGTTAGTGTTAATGTGTTCATGAATGAAATATAAGTAAAATATTTATCTAACCCAACATAAAATAACAAAAAATTATACAAACATAATAAAATAAAAAAAATTATTTATTTTATTAAGCACGTGAAACAAAATTTACTGTTGACATTTGCCTACTGAGCCCCACATAATCTGCAATAAAATAGGCACTTAAACAGTAATCCACACTCAAATTGTACGTAATTCATTAGCATATCTTTCCTAACAATCTTTTGTCGCCCACAATCCAAAAAAAAAACGTAACAGAAAAACACCAATAATTAAATTTCATTAAACCAATTCCATTCGTATAAAATAGAGGTCAAAGCTTCCGTATACAAAACAATTATTACTGTACTACCCCCATAAATAGGGGTTTCGTATTAGAATGTATGGGTATAATTAGAGAGGGTAATAATTCAACCTCCCAGGTCATTCCACCCTCTCTAATTTTGTCTAGACAGTATACGAACCCTTAGATGTTTAAACTTATGTAGTTGTGTAGGTGTGTGCCATTTTTTCCATCAACATGCAGATGCAGATACATTTTGAGTGTGTGCGACATCCCGAAGAAGTGGATTTTAAGATACTCGTACACGGCTAAGAGCACTTTGTGCTGATGGATCGGATCAACCTGTCGACGATTTATGGGGGTTAAAGTTTATTTTTAAACAGAAGCACCACCACCGCCGCCAGGAGGGAACATTAGAGAACATCATGGAGCTTTGTAGTGCCCTTAGCATTCTCAGAAAGTCAATTTCCTTTTTTTACGTTTTCATTCATTTAAGTTGGTGTTTCATTTTTTTTGTTGCAATTTTATTCGGGGAAAAGTGTTTTTGTCTTATCGTGGTAATTGTTTTAAGTACTTTTACAACGACGAACGACTTAAGTAGATAGAAAAGTAAGATTACGTAAATTAATGATAAAACAATAACAATTTAGGCGAGAAATGGAATTTTCTTCTTACATGAATGTATTTTTGTATTCCTTACAAAAAATACAATTCCCTGAAATAAATGAAAAAAAGTGTGAATGGGTGGGTGTCTTACAAAGGAAACACAAAAATGAGGAAAATAACAGGATACGATGGTTTTATTTTGAGTTAAACTGCTTCATTTAAATGCAAAAACTAAGAAAGGGTCTACAAGGCGTATACGTACTATTTTCGTTTCTCAGGAAAAGTAGCATAAATGAAAACCGAAAATAAGTTAATATTGTTTTCTTTACATATGCATGAAGTGTAGGTACGTATGTGTGTGTTGTGGGTAGTAGTTTAAAAGCATGGTAGGGATCAGCCCTTAAAAAATAGCTAATATAAGATTGTATGATATTGAATATCTAAATTTTTCCAATATTTATTTAAAAAAAACACTGTCACATTGTCATCATATCACATAGTCTCAGACACATGAATATGCAAAAATGAAGATGTTGCGAAATCGTGTTTGAATTATAATTGCTGTCGTAAAATTTCTAGATATGGTTTCTGAAACAAAAACTTGAGATTTAAATATATGTAATGTAAAAACATAAAGTAAAATAAAATGAAATAACATAAAATAAAAAATAAAAAAAAATTCCCATTATTTATACTTTGAAAACTTGGCATTTTATAACAATTTTATTAACAAAAAAAATATCAGACTTCAAAAAACTCTCGAGATATTGATGAGGAAAAACATTATTTAACATTTTTTTAGAACTTATTCTAGTTTTATATATTTATATTCATATTTTTTAATATTTATAAAAAATACATTTGAAGTCAATTCATTGCTTTCTGTGAAAATATTTAAGTGAAGAACAATTTTTGACACTTTTAGGTAAATTTTAGTTTTAGTTTTTATTTTTTGTACAAAAACTGCCCATATGATATTTAGGAAAATAGTAGCGTATAAACTTAAATAAATTTGAAGTCAATATAATTGCCTGTTTTTGAGATATTCAAGTCAAAAAACATTTTATAAAATCTTTTGATAGAATTGTTTGCATTTTTCAATTTTTTGTAAAAAAAAAAACTGTCAATTGAATTTTTTCCACAATTTTATTAGGAAATTTCATATGAAGAAAATTGTTTTGAACATAATACCATTTTTCCTTGATTGTATATTTGAGTACCAAAAATATAAAAACGATATGTTGAAATTTTTCTAAATTTTTACAAAATCCGTAGCACATCACATTGTATACAATAAAATTGTTTTGAAGTCAATAGCAGAATCCGTTCCTGAGATATTTGCGACCAACCAAAATTTTCACAATTTTTTTAAACTGCTATAGTGAAAAAATCACTTGACAAATAGTTCTCTCTATAAATAACGGATTTAGATTCTAAGAACCTTAAAACGTCCAGACTTGTCAAAATTTCAATTTGAAAAATCGGACCGATTATAATAACTCGCTATGGGAAGTTAATAAAATTAAATTAAACAAATTATTTAAATATTTAATATAAAGTAATATTTTTTAAATTGTGATTTTGTATTTTTTTTATAATTTTTAAAAAAATATATAAATAGAATTTGGCGAAAAATATCAGCTTCTCAAATCAAACTGTCAAAATGTGTCCCATTCTTAGAGAAAACGGCAGTGACATATTTCCTGTTTTTTTTTTTATTTTAAATCATCCGGAATCCTTTTTCCAATTATTTTAAAATCCAAAAAGAAATAAAAATTCAACTAAAAAAAAGCTCCATCAACATAAAACTAACTTTTAACTTTGAACAAAAATCTCCTCATTAATTCGCCAAAGTACCCACTTAAAAGTTATAGAGGTACACTCATTGCAAAAAAAAAACGAGTAGGCGAAAAGACTTTAGAACGAAACAAACAATTTTAATCTTTCATTTGATTTTATTTAATTTAAAACTTTTTGTCATACCAATTAATTCCATATTAAAAAAAAAATCAAACTTTTCCATAGGAATTCAAACATAAAATTTGGCCTATAATCTCTCTATCAAGTGCTTAACTTTGTCAACATAAACTTCCCCTTTGTGCCAATAATTATATTAAGCGGGAATTAGCAAAAATGCTTAGACCAATCTACTACCTACGCACCCAACCATTAATTACAATAATGTCCTTTTATATCATCAAAGTATTAATTATTGGATCCCAGCGGTGGATACAACAGAATAAACTTTATGATTAAATTAATAGCTTCCTGTATCCAGAGATAATAATAATAATTTCAATTAATCATCTCTCAAGGGCTATCCTATCCATATCCATATCCATCCACTCAATTATCATGACAAATAAAGCTTATTTCTTTTTTTTATAAATAAAAAAAAATAAAAACAAAACAAAAGAAAAGAATAACCTATACCCACAAGAGGAACTTATTGGCAATAACTTTTCAACAAGTATGGCAAAAGGCGTAATACCTACACACATATTAACATATCATGTTGAATTGAAATAAAGGATGCCAGTCGTTTGTTATACTGTCATAAGGAGAAGAGCTCCAGAGACCGAGACCAATGAGTCCTTGTAACTTCGTAACTTCCATATGGTACGTACGAGAAAAAAAAACAAATGTTTATTCTTCTTTTTGTTTCGAAATTCTGATATATTTTCCTCTCCTCTGAATATCCTTCTCGAATGTATCGAAAGGATACGGATACAGAGATACACCTACTTAAAATACAAAACAGCTGAACAAATATTACTCGGGACAGGACGTTTGATTCAAGGATGTTATTAATTTGTGTCCACACAACACACACACTGACACTCATTCTGGATGCAGTGTCTGTGAAAGTTTTAGCTCAATCCACTCTCGAAATTGTACGTACTTAAGCAATCAACATTCCTGTCACACGTTTCAAGACCAAACCAACAGAGAAAGGACGACGACGATGAAGCGCTAAGGAACATGAAGTTTTACGTACCTACCTAACAAACGTCTCGTTGTCGTTTCCGTTATCGTTGTCGTTGTCGTTGCCGTCTCCGTCGCGTCGTGTTTGAAGGATGCGACTTCCCCGGAAATGCTCGTGTGTTTTTTTTTAATCCATCTCTGACCCAATTTCCCAGGATATATCCTTTATTTGTTTTAATCCAACAATTGTTTGTGGCATACAACACAATAATATCCTGATGGTAAAAGTTTTGCAATCAAAAATTAAAGACAGTATTCGACACCCCCAACACACCACCCCCACCGAGTTTCGAGTTTCAAAGTACACACACGCGTAAATTCACTTAAAGAACTTGTAACAAAATTTAATTCCCAATCGCCTCATCCTCGCTCGCCCCAATCGCCAAGGACACTCGCTTCGCACTCACACCTTCACACTCTACCTCAAACCTCTTTACGCACTCACTTTGAATTAAAATTATATCCATTTGATTATTTTAATCACAAAACACTTTGCACGACGACGCGATGAATAAATTCCCGAAGGGAAGGGGTTTGTGTTGTTTCGCACTCAGGAATTAATCTCCAGAAACGAGAGGAAGCCTTGACTTAGATGAAGGGTCTTCCTTGTTTATCTATTTCTGTTTCTATAATGTGATGTGCAGGGAAAGGTTTAGTTTTGAAGCACTTGTCACTTGTCTAAGGATACAGGAGTTGAGATTGTAGAAATGTTGCAAGGACGAGAAATCAAGCCAAGAAGGGAGCACTCACGTCCGTTTCGGTTCGAATGAGAATTCTAACTGACTGATTAGAAGCTGGTGATGTTATCAGCTAGCAGGCCAGCCACCAAAGTCGGATCCGAGTCGGATACTGGCCCTCAGCTGTAAGAAGGGGAAAAATTTAGGCAAGGGTTTCGGTAAGCTTGCTGAATGGTTCAGGCGCAGGCGTCATTTCTCGAAGACCGCCAAAATATTTTCATTCATTGCTGAATACGTCGTCGTCGTCGTCCGTATGGAGGAAGGGATTTCATTCAGCATTTCACATGATGAGGAAGTTGTCCTTCAGACTTGGTTCTGGTTGGACTTTGGTTAAGCGGAAAGGTAGGAAGGACCTGGTGCTGGTACTGGTACTGGTGCTTGTCCCGGTGACGAGGTTTGAGGTTTGTGAAATCGGTTCGAACCGGAGAGCAAAACAAAACACATCACTTCGCAGCGAGAGAGAGGAAGAGGAAGAGAGAGAGAGTAAGGATGTGGATAACGACGCGTTAAATGCAAGGTCACTATCACCACCACCCATCCCTACACCGCCCACCCATCGCTGTTACTCCCCTCGATGCAGTTACAACCTTAAGTTGATTATACTCGTACCTACCTTTACCAAAGGCAAGAGAGGCATCAGCAGACACGTCATTTTGGTCTTTGTGTTTAACCTCTTTTCCCGCCGCTCTTTATACACGTGTGAGTGTGTTTGTATATAGTATTTCTTATCCTTGTAAGTTTCAGGAAGACTCGCAAATGGACATGGACAGTCAGAATGATGCTTTAAAGTGAAAGGATACAGACAATTAGACATTGCTCATTTGCGTGTAAATTGGTTTATTATCCTTGAATGGAGAGATTATAATTCCTTGAATTAAATTGGAATATATTTTAATGAGCTGTTAGCTGTTGAAGACACAAGAAGTGTAAGTATGATGCTTTAGGCTTAATATTGGGAATGGTGGCGCTTGTTGCTTTTGAAAGAAAGTTTAAATCTCTGGACAAAATTAATTTTATTTTATGGATTTTAAATGAGTTCCTTATTTTGTTTTTAATGGGGTTGGATATTTTTAATTTTTTAGTTGGACAGTCAAATTTAGCAAACAGCCAAAAATAAGTGTCAAATATAAAAAAAAGTCGGTCATTTGACAACTTTGTTGTTGACTGTTCTAAATTTCAACATAAGCGACGAACATGGGTTCAGTGATCCATGAGAGCAAGTATATGTATATGTATATGTACAAAATGCCACCATAGACATCTATAACTTTGAAGCTGTTGAGGACTTTCAGAAAATACGACAGCAGGTCCAAAATAAAACTAAGAATAACTCTTGCAAATCGTCGCTTCTTTGGGATTAGAAGGCAATCAATATGTAAAGACCTCTGTCCAGGTTTCCTAAAGTGATCTTTTATAAGACTTATACTGAGTCTTGGTCTTTGAAAAGGCTGAATGACATCGTCTTAGAATGGCTTTCACTAATTTTTTATCCCGTTTACATAGATGGAGAGTAGAGGAAGAGATATAACCACGAACTGTATAAGGGATATACTGACCTAATCAAAATAGAGTAATAGTCCAACTAGATGGTTGGCTTATGAAGAATAGAAGAAGCAATAGAAGAAGATCACGGCTTAGGTGGTGCATGTAGATGGGAGAGGATGTTAACTAACTTTGATTGCAAAATTGGAGGAGCTGGGGATCAAACTAGTGGCAGATGCATTTTGGTTGAGATGCCAGGTCTGTATAGACTGTATATTTTCTCAATGGCTACATGCATATTTTTGTTGTCTTTCAATATTCATGTTTTTTTCAAAGTGAAAAAATCTGTTCTTAGTTATTATTATAAAATTTAAGACCTTATCAACCTACAGTCCTCATATTTTACTTTTTAAACTATATGTAGTTTAATATTCGAAAGTTAGTCTTATCTGCATTTAATAAAGTCTTATGACAATTTTTTACTCCTTTCACACTTATTTGACATATTTTTCTAGAGTTAATTGCCAAAAATCGACAAAATTCAATGCTTATTCACTTTCAAGTCGTGCCATCAACTTCTTAGAAATAAAAGACACAATGCGTTTTGTTTTTGTTAACATTTATTTTCACTATCTCAGACCTAAAAATATATCATAAAACTGATAAAATCCATTAAGTGAATCCTAACGATTCAATTTAGTATAAAACCAACAAAAATATACATTTTGCCTATAACATCTAAATTACACTCTACATCATAATTCAATTAGAATATAATTTTGTATGGTTCACGTTTTTTTTTTTTTTTTTTGTTACTTTCCTTTATTTTTATTCCATAATAAAAACAAACTTTCATTAAAAAATAAAAGCATTTTCCGACGCAAAAAAAAAAATAATAATAACACAGACCACACCTATTTGTTTAAGATCGAATTTAGTCAGTTTTTTTGTAACCAATATCCTTATTCTTAGCACGTACATTTTCTTATAAAAAGATATTACTTGTTTTCGTCCTTTTCTGTTTTTTGTTTGTATAACTTTTTATTTAGGCACGCAGTCAAAACATGCCATCGCAATATAACGACTGAATCTATAAGGACGACGAAAAAAAAAGTAAACCAAACGAAAACTAGGTCACAAAATTAAAGCAAACACAAAATGTACCTTCTAAGCTTTTTGGCTAATCGTATAAACGGGTATCTATCTATAGACCGAACTGTCTTAATAGCTCGAGGCATTTAAGGACGAAAGCGTGGTTCTTCTTTTGCAACTTAAAGAAAAAAGCAAAAGGGCCATAATGAAACCTTTAATCTACCGAACAATTACGTTTAATATAAGAAAAAATTAAATATTTATATGTTTTGGAAAAAAGTTTCAGGTAATTAAATAACTCTTTTTGTCGGAACCCAGAACTTAGACAAAAGTTGATTATGAAGTGTTTGAGTATTTAAAGTTCAAAGACGGAAGGTAATTTAAAAAAAAGAATAAATATGTACTCGAAAGGCTTGAAACAGAGTTATGGTTACAAGTTTAAGTAGTAATTTTTTTTCAAACATATTTTACAACGAACGACGAACGCCTACAGGTTGAATTTGTAAAATTTGTTACAACTATAGTATGTATGTGAATTTTAGCCAGCTAAATGTACTTACTTTTAATTCTATTCTGAAAACACAATAATAAATTCTTATTTTAAATTAAATGATCCGATAAAAATTGTCCTTGCATATCATATAGATATTAAGTAGATGAAAAAACTCAATAAATGAAAATAGCACGTATACGTCCAAGTGTACCAAAGTGGTATATTTACTCTCGGTAATACGATTCTAGAGTTCTGAAGTCTGTCAAAATTCAATTTTAATAGTTAATATTTTTTATAATAATGTACATACAAATATGCTGTGTACATAGACATGATCAATAATTAAATCTAATTATATGGTACTACATATTATTTATGAGCCCATCAATAGAAATGTCTACAACTACTTTCTTCCCGTCCACTAAGCTTTGTTATGACCTAAAGCCCAGGATTTCAATTTTTCACTACGCTTAATAAAATTCGACCATGAAATTTCACTCACAAAGCACTCAACGAACTTTGACTTAAAAAAAAAAAAACACGAAACAACATAAAATGATGAAATTTTTTAAGAGTTGAGTTTCTCCTAAAAATCCTAGGGACCAAAATTTTTCCAGCCAATCAGGTTTTAGGAACTCACATATAATATCCCAAGGGCCTAGACGTACAAACACAAACATAAACATGACATACACGTCGTCAGTTGGTCGTTAAGATAAAGCATAAAAACAGCCTATTTGTTTGGACTCTGCCATTATGGCGGCGGCGTTATGGGCCTCTTACACTTTTTGATGCTTTTACACACGAAACCAATTCACTTGCCACGTCGCAGAGGAAGTAAATATCAAACAGATTGCTCGAAAATACTAATAAGCATTTTGAAGCGGGAAAAATCATTAAGCGGATGTTAACTGTCGTCGTCGTCGTTGTTGTCATTGACGTCGTCGTCCTCGTCGTCATAGTCCTGCTGAATTTCCAACTTTTCTGCCAACTTGCAACCCACCTTTATCCTGTCCTAATGATATAGAACAGCTAACAGCAAAAAAAAGGAAAAAAACTAAGTTAGAAACTTTTTTCCAATGTATGCGTTGCGATGCCAATAAAATATGTTAGTTTTCCGTCGTATGGTAGAAAATCAGAACAAACAAAAAATAGTCTTTAACCTAATTAATCAACTTTCATTAC
The DNA here is from genome assembly GCA_905146935.1 of Scaeva pyrastri. Classification (NCBI taxonomy): domain Eukaryota; kingdom Metazoa; phylum Arthropoda; class Insecta; order Diptera; family Syrphidae; genus Scaeva; species Scaeva pyrastri. The sequence continues at coordinate 7,405,287 of LR989929.1, read as the reverse complement.
TTCATTACAAGTATTCATTTTTTTTTCTCGCTTTTTTGCTGTTCTCGCTGGCACTTAATGAGATAGAAGTCAGCTCCAATTCAACCATTACACGATTCCTGATGTCTCTTGTGAATATCGTCGTCCTGATGCTTTCGGTCTTCAGTCTTCGGACATCATTCTTCCTCATGTCATCCCATTTCACAGTTTGTAAAGATATTGTTTCATGTTTATCTCATTTCCTTTGGACGGAAACGTCCTTAAAAGCCTGCAGCTCCAGCAACAACAACAAAGAAAACAAAGCAAAACAAAAAATATAATAAAAAGGAAAAGAAAAAGTAAGAGAAACATAAAAACAACCGCGCGTCCATGTCCTCATATACTTTTTCCTTCCGCAATTCATAAAAAGGATATACCTAAGAATAAATAATACGAGATATTGTCCCGTCTCACAATCATGCTAGCTGGTGACTGTGACGGTGACGGTCACTGTGACGATGACGGTGACGCTGAGATATATCCTTCGTCCTGCCTGTCTACTCCGAAGCGGCCGGTGTCGGCTTGGCGTTGTTATGACCTAGTTTTGCTGGTGCGAAACGTGCTGTAAAATATTTATGACAGCCAGTATGACATAATGGTAATTGTAATAACTTTGGGTTCGTGAGTTGGTGTTGGTGTTGGTGTTGGTGTTGGTGTTGGTGCAATTATATACCTACCACAAAATAAGGCACATAGATATCCTCCTTCCTTATACCGACCGACCGATGGACCATAGGTTATCCCGTGTGGATGAATAGTTTTATGAGGCCATAACCGAACCGCACATCCTTTTATAATCCGCTAATAAGCCACAAGGTCTAACCGAGACCAAACCGAAACGAACCGAAATGAAAATTGTTTGTTTCCTTTATCAACTCTGTATGACTGTGGATTCGGCGGGTCATAAATTATAGGGACCTACCAACTCATCCTGTCGCCATCGCAGCCAGAGCCAGCCCCAGTGACTTTAAATACCAGACCCAGACGTTTTTTCCGTGGCTCTTTTTTATTGCCAAATTTATTTACTCGCATACTAGTCCGAGGCAGTTTGACAAGTCTGTGGGAATATTGAAACTTGAACAATATTTACTCATAAAATTTTCGCGACGGAAACGTTTTTTTTTCTTTGTTCCTTTGTCAGGTTTTGTGTTTTTTTTTTTCTTTTTTTGTTGGCATCACCATCAAGTAACATTTATTTATTACTTAAGGACATTTCCTCTTAATAAAACGGATTCATCAGGGTTTATAAATATTTCAGTTGTAAACAGTAAGAACCTCGTATATGATTTTGGTTAAGTATCGAGAAAAAGTTGCAACAAGATCATACGAGTGTTAGTGTATGAAAATTTTAAGTGCGTTGCCACATTGTTCCTTCAGAACTTCTTAAATCGATGGTGGATTGTGGCATGGACTTTCTCTTTCTCGTGGCATCAAACAAAAAAGTCTAAAAATATCACGGTCGAGGAAACTAAAGTCCAATCATGCCACCATCACCAGTCAAAAATAGTGCCATGTTTTCTTTTCAACAATCATTTCTGGATTTTACGAGCCCCAAATTCGACAGTTCTCTAAACTGAGGATGAGTCTTCGATGAAAATGAGGCTTATTTCAAGGATCCAATCAGCGACGCACGGTACGACGAAAAAATTTGTAACTTACGTGTTTGGCAAAGAAGTTTTTAAAAATGACAAGTTCTTCGAAAAATGTACATATTGATTAAAAAATAAAATAAAATAAAATAAAATAAAATAAAATAAAATACATTTTAAGTCAATATTGTTTTTGTTGACTATTCTCGAGATATTCAAGTCAAAAAACATTTTTTAAGAATTTTTGGTAGAATTTGTTGTACTTTTTTTTATTTTTTGTACAAAAACTGTTAATTGATTTTTTTCAAAACTTTTTCCAGATGTAAACGACAACATTTCACAAGGTAAAAAATTGTTCCGTAGATAATATCTCGACAATTTTTATAAAATCTGTCAAACATAAATTCGAGTCCATATCTCTATACTTTTTCTAGATATCATTAACGTAAAAGGGAGTCTAGAACGTAAGAACACGCACACACTGACATCTCACTACAAATGACGAATTTAGATTCTAGGAACCATAATACGTCCAGATTTGTCTAAAATTTTAATTTAACAAATCGGACCGATTACAATAACTCCCTATGGGAAGTTAAAAAACACTCATAAAAATAGCAAACACAAACACCTGGTTTTCTTATTTTTTTCCAAAACTTGTCTTAACTACAATTATACTTAATTTTTAGGAGGAAGTACTTAAGATCCAGTGGTACGCTCAATATCTGTGTGTTTGGAGTTGAGGTTAAGCACTTCCATAATAAGCACATCTGTATTCTTATTTAAACCAAATCAAATAATAGGGTACAAAACACCGTAAATACACCCCCTGCTTTTATATAACTTTCAAACCACTAACCGACAGATTAAGTAAAATTAAAAATTTCACCAAAACATCCCGAAAAAAAACCATTTCTATACGAAGTTTCTTAAATTATAAAAAAAGTCTTTAAAAATTATTAATTTTTTTCTATATTCCCCGACGAAAAAAAAACGTAGACAAACTCCCTTCTGTTTATTTGAATGACGACGACGGACGGTGATGGGTGATGGCGTTTATATTAGACCACCAAATCCGACTTTTATTGCTTTCTAAACGAGACTCATGAAACAGCATCAGAGCATCAGCATCAGCAGCCAAAATCCCTTTGACCTAGTTCGAAAATGTTAAACTCAATATTAACCCAGCGAGCCAACATCCAACCGAAGTAAAGTTCACTTTCTGTTGTTTGAAAAGTCAAGAAAAAAAAACAACAACAACAAAAACAAATAAAATGACGATGAGTGAAAGCGTCGTAATTCGTTTTGTATTCCAGAACCATCAGAAAACTAGACTAAATAAAATATTTCGAAAATTTCTAGAATACTCGTACTCGTATCTATGCCAAAGCCAAAAAACTTTATTGGCAGTTAAACAGTAATAAAATGCGTGATAATAATAGAATGACTATTGTAGCGGGATATGGTTTTGAAAAAAAAAAATAAGACGGGATATTCGTTGGGAAATAAAACTCTTGTTAGGTCATGCGAAAGTAGAGCGAATCGGATTGGGTTTTTATGGCTTTTAGCAAAGACAATAATTATATTGCTAAGAAACTATCAGTGGGTCTTGTTAATTAAAAAACACCCTGAATTGGGGAATTGAGAACACCAAAAGTGAAATTAGAAACAGTGCTCGAAAATGGCTCAATTAACGGATTTATAGATATAAGTAAAAAGTAGCAACATTTTACGGTCATTATCCTTAAGGAAGCGTCTCTAAGGACACCATTACCAAATCTAGAACTTCAGTCATGAAAATTACAAGTATAAGGTATTGGTACTTATACTTTTTTTTCCTGGTACCTACTTAAGAAAACCCATATTGTTAACATTTTTCAAGTAGGTACAAATGTCAAAAGACTTGAGAACCACTTTTTCATGACAGTAAGATTTTTCAAATAATTTGCATCAGTATAGAAGACAGACATCGAACATGACCGTCCTGTGTATATCTCTATCAAGCTACTGTCACTTTTCAATACTCAAGTATTTGGACAAAATTTCGAGTAATTTATTTCAAATTTTCTAAAACAATGTCAATTTATAACGGAATGGTTCTTTGTAGTTGATGAGAAAAGAGTATTTTTGAAGGAACTCGAAGTTTTTTCAAGTACCAACTTTGTTACTCAAGAACCCGATACTTGGTCTAATGCGGTGTACTTGAATACTTGTAAAAATCGGACTTGCTACTTTTAATAGTAGGTACTAGTAAAAAGTTCAAGTTCTTGGTTCTTTGATTTTAGATACTTTACAATCAATTCTTCAAATACACCAATACCAACTGATATTCTGATACAAAAAAATTAGTCCAATAAGTCCTAAATCAAAAAAAAAACATTCCAAGTCATCACAAGTAAGCATTCCTCGATAATAAATTAATTGGACCTATTCATGCTGAAGTAAGCGTTATTTACTCATTAATATGAATATGAATCTAATTAATATAATTTTTATCTTCTTCCCAATACTCTCGTATAAATCGCTGCAATAATATCTACCGAAATTAAATTCAGTCCCCTTTTGCAAATATTGGAACGTCATTCCATTTTAATTTATATCCAAAACATAAATCAACCCAAAATGATTTGAAGAACCAAAACAAAAACAACGAAAAAAATTAGACATTTTTTCGGATCAAGGAACTATAAGTAATTTGAATCCGCACTCAACCGCAATATCCTTAAGTAGTCCTTTTGCCTATTGAGACCAACAGAGAAAAAAAAACTTTTCCAAAAAACCCCCACACGCTTCAAAATATGTATTTTCCTTGGCATGAAATATTTTTGGAATTTCATTAATTGACTGCCAATTCATTGGATAAGTAAATATGTATAAATTTGTTGATTAAATGACAAAGGTTATATTACCAAAACCGAGCAATCATCAGAAGTACACTATCATCTTGTGTATTTTCTAGAATTGTCCTCCTACACGTAAATTGGATATACCATAGTGTTGGTAGAGGAGGAGAGCAATAACACTTTCGGGAAGTGTAGGGATAGGGATAGGAACTACTTAATTGGAAATTCCTTGAACGGTGTTTTTGGCGCCTAATGTTTTTAACATCAGTAAAATGAAACAACGATCTGTGGAATATTTTAATGGGTTATATTTATTTACAAATTGTTAGGAGTTAATGTTTACAAATAAACAGTTTTGGCAAGAAAAAATGCTAAATACACTCCATGTCAATAAATTAGGTACATCATTGACTGTTTTCATTATTTACAGAAATGCTTTCCATAGTTTTTTTTTCAAGTTAATGAAGAAATTGTTTTCAATTCAATAAGAGACCCACACTGAAAAATATCCATTATATTTTGAAAAACTTCTCATTTTATGTAGTTGAAGTTTTTGTTTAAAAATTTGTCGCTTATCAAACGGAAATTTTAAGTATGTAAGAATATTAAATTTGATAATTTTATGATTTTTTAAAACTAAATTTGAGGTCAATATTCCGCTCTCCAGTTATTTGAGTAGAAAAACATTTTGTACTAAATTTTTTATTCAATTAAATTTTTTTTAAGAATGTTACCAGATGTAACAGACTTAATTTTACATAATAAAAATTGTACTAAACTTGATATCATTTTGCGTTCATTTTATTTTTGAGCCATATAAAAATCTTTTTTTTAAACGCATATAGTTAAATGTAATGGCCAAGAATTTTAAAAATGATTTTGGGCAGTTGGGCACTGTGGCTGGCTGAAATTGATTCCAGACGAGAGGCCCAATTTTCGACCACTTTTTGCAAAAATTCGCGCCAAATATTCTCTTCCTTATCGCGCGAAAGGAACTAATAAATTTGCACAATTTGCAAAATGTATTCAAGAGTAAGTCTATTTATCATAAAATGGCAAACCAAACTGAGTATTATATCAAATGATGGCTGTCAAATAGACTAAATCCAAAAAAGTATTGCCAGATTTACAAAAAAAAAACACCATTTATACATTTATTGATTTCTTCGAAATTAATACCAAATCAGAATTAACGGTACAGAATGAAGTCGATAAAATTATTTGTTCTCAAGCTATTTGGGACCAACTAAAAATTCTCCTCAATTTTTTGAAAGTCCTTTCTGAGTCATTAACCTCGCTAAGCTAAAGGCCTTATCCTCAAATTCACTGCGATGAAAATGCTGATCCTAACCAATATTTTTGGGTCAAGTGAGGAATAAAGAGCGAGTTCAAGTCCACTGAATGTCATATTCATATGCGATGCTAACGCATACAACCCTACACAAATGTACATACACATATGTATGTATACCCATACCATTATAGAAAAATTGTTCCTTTTAACCCTTCAGCAACAATGCATACATTTATGAACATCATCCGTGGCATGTCTTTGATTGTGAGTTTTTATGATTTTTTTTTCTTCTTCATTTTTTTCATTTTTTTTATTTGTTTTTTATTTTACTCAAAAAAATGCTCATGTCGTCAAGTAAGTGGAATAATAATGATTTAAGCTGTAGGTGTTTTTTTTAACTTTTTTTTCCAACATCATAGAAGGATGTCAAGGTTCTGGGGTATAAGGATTGAAAGTAAAAAAAAAAATAACTGTGTCAACAATTTCTAGGGGGTATTGAAATGCGAATGTGAATTAAGAAAAAAAAACTTAGATTGTAAGAAAATAAAAGAACATTTCATACCTTAAGGTTGTGTTTTTCAAAGGACATGTCATTTGAAATTTTGTATTCTTATTGATTGAATGAATACTTTACATTTTGAATCTCATCGACTGCAAGGCCTTGGATATCTGATACCCTAGTTTAAGCTCTAATTTATCTAGTTAACATTTAACCTTAAAAACTCTTGAGACTCATTTTTTACCGCCTTCCAAAATTTGACAAGAACAAGATGTTTTTTTCTATACCAATTATTAAAAATTAAAATACATTTTTTTAACTATTTATTTTTAAATTTCTTGTGGGATATTCGAAAAAATTGAGAAACATTTTTAAGCACTTTCAAAATTGTAAGAAAGGACCAAAACGAAAAATTGTTAAAAATACCAGACAATTTTCTAAACTTCCAAATATTCCCTGTCTCCTTATAGTCACTATCATTATCATTGTCATCATCATCATAATCATCCTTTAAACACTTCCTGTCGCATCAAATAATGCAAAATAAATTACAACCATCCATGACCCACATTCATATATGGTGTGTGGTGTATGAGAGTATAGGTGCGTTACTATGTGTTGACACAATCATGCGGATATAAACCAGACACACACTCAGTTGTATGCGGTGCGGCGGTGACAGAGGCGATGGTGGTGAATGGTGATGGAATTTTATAAAGAGGACATTTTATTGCTAGTATAATTTTAAGTACCTTCATAACATACACGATATACAGTACTCAACATCACACACACATACACACACTCAAACCATATATCGCGCACAAGGAAATAGTAAAACGCTTGAGTGCTAATACTCCGTTTCCTTCCTTCCTTTTAAATATCCTTTTTTATGTGTTCACTTACTTAAGGCTCACATTAAATTAAGTAATGGAGTGAAAAATATAAATACCCAACAGCAATTCTATGTTAAAAAAGTATTTTAACAATATAACAATAAAATAATGTTGTATCTAATTTAATGGAAGTATCTTATGATTTCTCTTTAAGATTATGTCTCATTAAACAGGTGAATTTATACGAGTGTACAATTTATGTATATAGCAACATGGTTAAATACATAAAATATGTTTATTTTTTTAAATTACCCGAACCAAACTCTTTTTTTTCTTTCTTTTTTTTGAGGTTATGATTTATTTAACTGAATTATTTCAGAACTGTTGAAATGTTTATAAATATTCATCGTCATGGAAATTTTTCTATCGAGCGAAAAAAAATGGCACAACAAGATCGCAGGAAGTTGTTCGTAAAGCTTTTTAAGTAGTATTTTAATATTTGAAAAACCAAAAATTCATTTCATTGGTTATTTAACCAATATTGAGAAAAAAAACATATAAAATAGCGTATTTCATAAAAAGTGACATTAAACTTAAACTTAGACAAAATAATTTACAATTGATTTAAATATGTTAGTTTAAAAGTTATTCAGAAATACTTTAATATGATTTTTTTTTAATATTTTATGTACAGTAACAAATTATTGAATAAAATAAGAATACATATCAAAATTGTCATCTTTGTTAACGATTGGGAACTTAAAGTTTAAAAACATAAAAAAGGCAATACTAACTAAATAATTTTATCTAAGTGAACCATTATAGAAAGATTCAAATCCTAAAATAGTAAAATCACTTAATGTGTCACTTCCAATGAGAATTTAACAAAAAAAAAAAAAAAAGAAATGAAATATCTAATATATATAAATTAAGTGTCACTTTGTTTGTCCGCTATGGACTCCTAAACTAACTTAACCGATTTTAATCAAATTTCTACACCGTGTGCAGTTTTTTCTAACTTGAAAGATAGGATAGCTTACATCTCAATTTATGATCGCAATATTTTATTGCAAATTAGCTATCTGTCTATTATTTAACAGTCACAATTATCTGTCAACTCCAAACAATTTTAACAGATGGCGACATCTCTTTGTCAGGATTGAGTAAGTATTCAATAGATGGCGCTATGTCAAACGTCCAAACGTTTCATCTAAGCTACAATTTAATAGCATAACCACCACATGTTGCTGAGGCTAAAGTAAAGTTTAAATATATTTTGTAGTGAACCGAAATACAATGAATCTTACTTCTTCAGTTTTTACGTGTTTAAGTTTTATTTGAAATATACACTAAGATATGGCACAGAGATAGATTATAGTCTTAAAAAGCACGTACTCTAATTTTAATTAAACATTGACCACGTTTTACATTAAAATTGAAGCAATCTGCAGTTATTATTTAACATACATTCAGCACAACGAAACAGATGTTTTCAACAACTTCGGTTGTCCTGCTGATCGATCCACTTTTTAATAAACCAACGAAATTCACCTGGCCATATAAAAATAAGCAACAACAATATTTCTCCATAGCTTGAGTTTCTGCATTAATTTGGGGCAAGACGAAGTTTGCCAGGCTCTCTAGTAATATTTACTTTTTAATTTTGTTCATTTTTTAAAACATTGTATAATAAAAATGACTTTGTTTCTAGAAAGCCTAGGTACCTTATGACATTGGACTGCAGTGTATGGGTAGAATTTGATCATACATTTTACCAAACAACGAAATATGTATGTTTCGCCTTTGATTTCAAAATATCGACTGATATTCTGCTTGCGAATAAATATTCATATAAAAAGGACATTTCATGCTTGAGTTAAATTTTACTTAGTCTCACTCGTGTCTCTTTCATCCCACACAAACTATAACTAATCGAACCAAACCATAATACACAAAATTACAACAACAACAAAAAACGACCAAATACTCGTAACATCAACATGTCGAACAACACATTTGGTTGGCTGACTTTTGGCTTGTTCGCCCATAACGTATATTTACAGTTGAAAAGTTTTATTACAATGATAAATGGCCGTGTTAGCCTTAGCGCATTTGTAATAAGCTTAAACTAACTATGGCCTTGTATTTGTGTGTATGTAGTATGTGTTTCATGTTGGTATAGCAAAATATTAAACATAATCGTAAATTGTTCATTGTTCATTCAATGCTAATGAAATCTTATTGGTCATTTTTGTGCATATAGATACAAAGATACATTTTGACAACAATTTGTGTTGGCGTTAAAATGGTTTGAGTTTGAATATGAAAGGGTTGAAATTATTATCCACTGGATTCTGAAAAAGTCCAAATTTTTCATAATTTTAGGTGGGGAAAGTAAATTTAAACTCAAATAACTAATAATATGCAAAATGGAATTAGGTGGGTAGAAAAGGTTAGGTTAAACTAAAACCTTCTAAAAAAATAATAATATTTGATTAAACCTGACTTATAATAATTAACAGAAGGTATTCTAATATGGTATGGAAAAAATGGTTCCATGGTGGGGTTGTGGATGAAAAATGGATAGAACTACCAACCATCCCGTCGTCTTCTACGGACTTAAACAAGATTTACTCACACAAACGACTCAAACTGTTAACCCCCATCCAAGAAGCCCACCGGCAACCCTTTTTTTACCTTTTTCTCCTAAATTTTTAAAATATTAGAATGAACCCCAATCCTTTCGTTAAAATACTTCCAACCCAACATTTCCTCTTTCCAAGATTAGCACCTTCAAATTTAATGGATTTTTCTTGGCCTTAAGGAGTCCAAATTGAATAAAGTGCCGAAGTTAAAATTTTATTAAAACGAAGAACGAGTTACACCTTATTTTGTAACCATTACCATTTAGTGTAGGTTCATACATCGAAATTGATTTATTTGAAGTTCAATAAACTTTGGCAAGAAAAAAACAATCTCTTCTTTTCAATGTTTTTGGTAACACAAGAGGTTTTAGTTATTCCCCTTGCCCCTGTAATAACTGATAGATGGAAAGATTTTGTATGAATAGAAATTAAATATTCAAAATTGATTTATGTGTGATGTGTCTGTGAATTTTATCTCTCTGTGCAAATTCTATAGTGGCGCCACATGCGACAACGGTAATTTATTCTTTCCTACAATATCTATAAAATCATCTGTGGAGGTTTCAGGGGTGTAGTTATCGCAGTTTAAGCCGGACTAGTTATGACAAGACCCGGAGCTAAAAGGGGCGCCAACTTATCACCTTGAAAGTTTGTTCTTATTCACAGGAGTTCCTCAGGGCAGTCATTTTGGGCCTCATTTGTTTATCTTAGTTATAAACGGTGTATTCCTCTATTCAAAGGCGTGCACAGCATATGTGTCTGTGTAGTATTTTAGTGATGATTACAATTTTCTACAAAACGGTTCTAAGCATTTTGAATAAATCCGAATTTCCATAAAATATTCAAACTGTGTTTCATGGCTTATCAAATAAAAATTCAAGACCAGTCAAATTTGACTTGAAGATTAAGTAGGTCCCTTAAAATATTTTCGTTCAGAGGCTCCCAACGAACAAACTACGCTACTGTCACGTACCTACAGCTACTACACTTTCTCGTTCAAATATAGAGTATCCTATTCCAATACCTTTCATTCGTTCATTTCATTTCATTCATTCATTCATCGCAACCAGGCCAAATTTTGAATTCGAAATTCAATGAATGTGCCTTCATTTAAGTGAATAAACCTCGTTCAGGTTTGCACTTTATTCGAGTATGAGAGTGTAGTTGTAGCTGATGTAAACGTTCATTATAGTATGGATATAGATGTTTTGAAAGGAGAGACTATTTCTATTGGAAAAGTTTCTTCTTTGGGTGTGTGTGTGTGTCACTGTGTACTATCGTATCACTGTAGGGCAAAAGTTTTTAGTGCACATCCTGGGAGTCTGCACATTGACGGAAGTTCGAAATCAGTCTTATATTGTTTGCATCTATCAGTTCTACTAAAACAGGATGCCATTTTGATTGCTTGTAAAATAATGTAAAATAATTCGAATGCATTTGAATGAATATTATATATACATATACACTATTTTCTATATTAGGTATATTGAAAGGTATTGAAATAGAAATTGGAGATTTCTATTTTTGTTTTTTCAGAAATTAAATTGGTGGTTTTAAATTGATGACACTAAGGGTGAAAATTTAATTCAATTTTGAAGTTTTTATGAAGCTCCTGATGAGTTAGTAGAAATGAACATGTTTTCTCCTTATGAGCCAGGATTGAAGTCGTAGTTTTCTTTTGATACCCTGTTTCATCTCTATTTCCAACACATTTGCAACCGCTAAATGGTTTCGATCAGAAACAAGAAGAGTTAAATTTCAGATGAGTTAGAGAATCTATAAACATTTTTGGAGACTTTAAATGAAAATTTCATCTATTTTAGCGTATCCACTTAGAAATGAGATTTCAAAAATAATTCTTTTTGCTTACATCATCGAAATACCAAATAAATATGAAATGATGATTTTCATCCCTAAAACCTCCCTACTTTTCGAAATTCATCTAATAACTTATTGGCTGTCATCATCAGTTCTTATATTTTTGTTTTGTTCTTCTTTGTCTCTTGGGTCACATCCGTTGTCTATAATAGAAAAATTATATAACATGAACATCTCTAATAAACGTGTAGATCATCCCTGGTTTTAATGTCTATAGGACCTCTTATGGGATAGACAATGGTAGGACTTTTGAGAATCTCATAATATTATGAAGATGGTAAACAAAAAAAAAAACTCCTCTTCCTGGTTCTTGCTGGGGTGTCATATGACGTCTAGACTTTGTTAAAAGTGGTTAACCACAATAACAAATTTAAGATTCATGTAATGATTTCACCTCGTGACCTACTTTCTATATTATTTTTTTTATATTTGTATTTATTTAGGGTAGAGAACAAGAACAAAGAGGGATAGGAAATAATTTCACATGGAATAACAATGAGAAAGGGGAAGTTTTTTTTCATCTTCTTCTTCGGAAAAGTTTTTTTTACAACAAAAAATATCAATAATGAAAAAAATAAAATAAAAAGAATAACTTTTTCCAGACTCCCTAATATTTTTAAAAGTCTTACACAAAAAAAATACATATGAATTTACCTACATATAAACGTATTTATAACTTTTCTGTCAATAATTCTTAAAATTTATATTTATAAATGTTTAAATTAAAATAAAATAAAGTTTTTGAAATTTAGTAGAACTAAAAGACAAGAAAACTTTTGAAATAAATCATAAGAAAAAAATATGTTTCTTCAAGTTCTGCATCAAATTTTTGACATTTGTTAAAAAAAATAAAAATAAAATAAAACGTGAAGCAAAATAGTCAGTATCTTAAATTAAAAATTTAAAACAATTTTTATCAATTTCTATATGAATTCTTAAAAAAACAAAAAAAAAAGTAAAAATAAATAATTAAAGCTTTAACTAAAAATCATGAAATTTAAAATTTTTCACCGCAAAAATAAGATACATATGATTTTATTTATAACTACATATATGATTAGACAAAAGCAAAAACAGGACTGAAAATTAAATTTTTGGCATATTAACATAAAAAAAACAGGAAGTGATATCCTGGGGTTTAATGATTCATGATGATTTTCAAAACCGTACTAAACGGAAATATTTGCACAGTTTGACATTCTTAACTATCTGCAGTTAAAAAAACACCTATACTTCAAAGGTACCCCTTTTTTAAATGTCATACAATTTTTTAAAAAAGTCATTATTTGTTTTTTTTTTTGACAAAAATAATCCAAAAAAATACCAAAAGCATCTTCCTGTTTTGAATATCTTTTTTCGTTCGAATAATAACATTAAATTGAGATAACTTTAAAAAATTTAATAAACGAATACATACACACTTTAACAACATAAACACGAACCAATTTAGCATTTTAATATTTTAAATTAATTTTGTATTCACATACTACACAGACACACAATGTCGAGGTTACCACACATAAATTGCATAAATTACATAAATATCCAAACTGGACATGTTTAATTGCATGTTTTTAGTTACGAGTTCCGCCTCATCAGACACATTAATTTTGTTTATACAAATAAAATATGTATATGTTTATGTACATACCTATAATATGTGAATATGTCGATATCGATATCCTTCCTCGTCCCTAATATTGTTGGCTTAGACATGTTTTTTTTTTTAATTAAAAACTCGATTTATTTACATATACAAACGCGACGACGATGATGACAGGATTTACTGAGGTAAACTGACAGGCAGTGATTGTTTGACATGTCACTGATTGTATCCACGCCACGGTTCGGAGACGACAGAGATGAGATGAGGGTAAAAAAAAACCAATAACACCAGTGATGTGGAAAAAAGGTCTTCTATGTGAATTGTGAATTGAACTTGAATCAAAGTAAAACCAGGACAAAAGTTGTGATGGAAATTTAGAATTTTTATCCTTTCTGTTCATTGACCTATTTTTACCAATGATGATGGTTGTTGATTACAAACAAACTTTTCGTCCTCTATCCTATATAGAACTGTGTCCTACGTGACTTGAGCCATGGTTAAAACAAAAACCAAAAAAACCGTCTCTCTGACCAATAATGACTTTGAATAGTTTGATCTTTTCAGTGGCACATAAAATGGAATGGCAAAGTGGGAATGGTTCCTGTGAAGGACCATCACATCACCAATGAAATTCACATCCTTAGACATCATTAAGATTGTCATATAGTATAAAAGAGTGGCGGCGGCGGCGGCCATTGAACAAAGAAGAAGGGTGTAAGTCAACCCCACCTCCCTCCCCCACTCCCATACTAATGTCATCAGTTTCAGAGCATATTCTCCCATAAAAATGTGTAATTCCATGAGCCAAATCATCCTGTATAGTGGTAATCGTATCTCTGCCATATCATGGCTAAGAGTTTCATATTACTTCTCAACTTTTCTAAACTTACATACATGAGAGGGCGGGGGGGATATTATCGTGACGCGACAAATGATATTGCCCATGACCGACAATATTTTGACCTACATACTCCTTCCCACATATGAATGTATGGTAAGTCCTGTTGGGGTGACATTGTTGTTTTCCCTTCCCTTCCCTTGCCTTTCTTTTACCCACTTTCCATATCATACTAACTCGCATATAAATGCGATAACACTAGAGAAGTATCCGTATCCGTATCCCGGATGTGAGGATGTTATTTCAGTAGTTTGCAGATGTACATTTTGTTATGTAAATGTTATGTGTTATGATTTCGTTGTCTTGCGTCGTCTTCGGTCGATCGTCTCGTATAGGGGGGGGGGGGGTATATCCTTAAGAATCTCGCAAAGGAACAGGATAGAGTATGAGTTTTCCTTAAGTTCTGTGGAAAAAAAAATTTATAAGCTTAAAGTTAATATTAAAATGATGAGATATAGCAAAAAGAAAATTTAAATTTGATGATGTAAAATACGATCTAGACATGGAATCAGAATTTATAGGGTATTAAAGTATCATCAAGGCTGTTTTCATGGTGAAGTTATAGTGTGTTGTTAAATAAGGAACTTGAATATACACATACATGCATAAGGGATTGAGGTTAATGAACACTTTGAATAGACAAGACATTCGAATCAGCAGACACTACCAATTTAACGGAAAATTTAAGGCAACAGATATTTAAACCGAACTTGAATTTAATAATTATTGTTATGTAAATAGTTTGTGAGAATTGTAATTTTACAAAATGCACTTAAACGAAAAAGACCATAATACTTAAGTTTGTAATACATATTAACGACGACGTCTATATCATTTTAACACACGCAAAGTTTAAATATAGAGCAATAAAATTGCAAGGATATTCATAATAATTGTGGGATGATAGTCGTGTTTCGTGTAACACGTTCGTTTTAATTGAATTTTATTTTATTCCATGTAAGTGAATTAAATTGAATGGCTATTCAGTTAACTTTTATGTTCTATCAAACGTGATAAGGTTATTTATAATTTAATCACACTGTGCAGAATGTAATTACATCTTGTGGTGTGAAATATTTCAAAGATTTAATATTATTTCAAGAAAAATTATTATACAGTAACTAAAAAATACACTTAACCAACAAAATTTGATTTAAATGTCTATTTTTTTATGAAGTTTTTCACTGAAAACGGTCCAAGCAACATCGAATTCATTAAGTGTATGAACAAGTTTATAAACGTTTACATTACATTTTTAACGCTTTTTGGGGCAAAAAAAAAACGAAGCCAATACCAAGAACAAACTCGAGAAGCTCGAAACTAATTCCGACTCCAAGACGAGACAGACATATATTTTGATTTTATCTATTTCGAAATAAGACAATCGAAAGTGTTCTTGTAAGCTCCTGAAATCATCGAGATTTTCCAAAATGTTTTATTCGACGATTTTGACATAACCACTTCCAAATTTTAGGAATAGAATTCTGTAATTAAATTTTATAAGAACATTACATTTCTTAATATATTTATATTTAAATGTATTCGCTGTTTTCTCATGAATTGTGTGTCCTTTTTGCCTCTACCTTTAAAATAATTCAAAATTTCTTAAACAAACATTAAATTTTGTCTAAGAAGATTAAATAATTCTCTTAAAAAAAAACATACATAGCCTTTACGCCTTTGCCTCTATTCCCTTATAATCTTCTTTTCTAAGAAAATTGTATTCAAAATTAAGCTCTTAAGTTTGCTATTTAACCCACTTACTCGGTACTGCGAAATAATTAACCAAAAATTCATCAGTATTCATCTCCAAAACAGTGGTGTAAAATTTAAGCCTTTTTGCCTTAAAGCATCTTCGCAAACTTAATTTTTTGTTTTGCTTAAAAATATTGCTCTTGTTTCAAATGCTCTTAGCCAAGATTAAAGTGCCTCAAATAAAAAAAAATGAATGAGAACAAAGAACTACTCAAAATTCATCTGTCAAACTTATTAACATCTCACACATAAAATACGTGCAAAGCAGACCAAAGAACACAATCAGTGTGTGTTTCGTCATAAATCTGTTTTTGTTTTAAATAATGAAACATGTTTTATTCAGAAGCACTAAGGAACTCTCAGGCAATTTATCAAAATTATTAGCATGAACATCTTAACAAAAACAAAAGATAGATCCTTCCCAGCCTTATCCACATCACACATGGGCCAAAGGATTCTTAAGAACTCCACGACTACACATTTTCCTGATTGTAATAAATAAACTAAGTTCATATATTCCGACGATGGAACCTACATCAGAGGTCTTTCCTTGAACTCTCTTAAACTATTTTTAAGAGAAACACACAAAATCTGCTATCATCTGTGTTTGCGAATAATTAATGTTTTTTTTTGTTTGTGGACTGTATATATGTTTTGTGTTTTGTTTTAAATATCAAATAAAATAAAAAAAAATTAAATGAAATGAAATGTGTAAATGTTAATATGTATGTATATGTATGTATAATGTGTATTTTATTTTAAATGTTTGATTATAATTTGTTACCAAGGTGTTGCTTGCGTGGGTGTCCGAATTGAAAGAGAAAGATTATTGTCAAAAATATTGTTCATAGCTGATGAACTTGAGTTACATATTGAGTGATAATAAAAGGTAACTGTGATGCTAAGTTGTTATTGCATAAAGAGATTAACGTAAGCAAAAAAAAAATATAACTGCATGAATATGATTTTAAAAACAAGAGCAATAAAAATAATAGGGTATAATTTTTTATGTTTGGCAAGTTAGCAAAATAGTTTCGATTATAAAAAAAAAAAAGATAGTAAATGATTTTAAGTGAATTCATAATATATGAAGAAGAATCCTAAACATCCCGGCCCCCCTGGAACGAGTTTCAGGATATTGGTAATCGTGCTAGCTTAGTGATTGGACGAACGAAGGTTCCGCCAGAAGTCCTTACAGTTGCTACTCGTACTTGACCATCAGAACCTTGAGTTGTGGCTTCGATTTTTCCAAGTAGCCACTTTGTTGGTGGAAGATTTGGTTCCTTTAAAATAACCAGGTCCCCTGGGTTTAGGTTAGGAGTGGGTCGCTTCCACTTTGGACGTTCTTGAAGGGTAGTGATGTATTCCATATGCCAACGTTTCCAAAATCCTTGAACCATATTTTGGAGATGATTCCAGTGAGAAAGTCGGTTGACTGGTATGTTCAAAGTAGATGGCTCTGGGACAGCAGTAAATGGTTCACCTATAATGAAATGTGCTGGGGTTAGAGGGTTTAAATCACTATCTGATATAACACATAGAGGACGAGAATTAAGAACAGCTTCGATTTGAGTAAGAACTGTGTATAGTTCTTCGAAAGTAAGTACAGTTGATCCGATTACTCGTCGTAGATGAAACTTGACGGACTTGACACCAGCCTCCCACAAACCGCCAAAATGGGGTGCCGATGGGGGGATAAAGTGCCATTCCACATTGTCCCTTGCAAGTGCCGTAGCAACAGCTTGGTTGAATGCTTCTGATAGAACCAACTTATGCATCTCGTTGAGACATCGACGTGCACCTTGGAAGTTGGTTCCATTGTCCGAGTAGATGTTTGAGCAAAGTCCACGTCTCGACACAAATCGACGGAAAGCAGCGAGAAAGGCTTCGGAAGTGAGGTCGCTCACTAGCTCGAGATGGATAGCCTTTGTGGCCATACATACAAATAAACATATGTAAGCTTTGAACGTTTTTGGATTACGACCTCGTGAAAACTTAATGGTAAAGGGCCCAGCATAATCACAACCCGTATGTGAAAACGGACGGCTTTGCGAGATCCTTTGCGATGGTAGGTCACCCATTAGCTGCGTAGTGGTATCTTTTCGCAGTTTGTAACATCGATTGCAGTCAAAAACAATCTTACGAATGATGTTACGAGATCCCATTATCCAAAACTGTTGTTTTACGATGGCGAAGGTTGCAGAGACTCCTGGGTGAAGGTTACCTTTGTGGATATCTTCTATAATAAGAGAAGAAACTCTATTATTAGGTAGAATAAAAGGATGTTTTATATTAAAAGATATGTTAGCATTTTTGATTCTGCCTCCTACTCTTAGAAGACCTTTGTTATCTAGAAAGGGAGAGTATTTTAGAAGTTTTGATTTTTGGGGTAATTGATTTTTGTTGATTAGGGCACGAATATCTTCACTGAATGAATTTTGTTGGATTGATTTAATTATGGTTGTTTTCGCGACGATGATTTCTTTTAGGGTTAAGTATGAGGTACGACGATTAGGTTTTTTAGATTTTATACTTAGGTAGTTGTAGATAAAACGTATGACGTTAGCGAGTATCCTTTGCATGCGAAACCACGATGATGTTTTGTTGATTATATGATCGATGACATCAAATTTGTTGGATAAGGTTTGAAGAACTAGAGATGGAGTTAATCTTTTTTCGAGTAGAAGTTCGTTCTCTTCCGGTTTAAAGGTGACGAGTTTAGGTTTTGGCCATTCATTCTCCTCTAGCGATAACCACGGTGGACCAGTCCACCACAGATGATGATTTGGAAGATTTGACGGAAGAATACCACGCGAAGCACAATCAGCGGGATTTGACTCGGATCGAATATGGTTCCAGCAATGCCTTGGAGCATTTTCCAAAATAGCAGAGGTTCTGTTGGCGACGAACGTAGTCCAGCGACGAGGAGGTGAAGAGAGCCAGTGCAGAACAATTTCAGAGTCGCACCATGCTACAGTTCTTGAAAATTTATATGAAAAAGACGATTTTATGAGGTTGAACAAGCGAGTAAGAAGCAAAGCCCCACAAAGCTCCAAGCGGGGTATCGAAATTGGTTTTAAAGGAGCCACTTTCGTCTTCGCCGCAATGATGGTCACCTTGTATCCTTCAGCGGTTTTACAACGAGTGTATAGCACAGCACCGTATGCGAGTGAGGAAGCATCGCAGAATCCGTGTAACTCAACGTCATCGAATGAGGATGCAAACAAGTTTCTGGGAATATTGACCTGCTCAAAAAACGGAAGTTCTTGCCTGTACTTTGCCCATCTTTCAGCTAATTCCGAAGGCAGCGGGTCGTCCCATCCAAGTTTTAAGTTCGATGACCAGAGTTCCTGAAATAGAATTTTGAAGAGAACGACGGATGGTGCAAGTAATCCTAACGGGTCGAATATTCGCGACACTTCTGATAACAGTGAACGCCTCGTTAACAGGATGGTTGGAAGACTCTTTGACATGCGAAAGGAGTAATCATCGTTTAAGGGATTCCAATACATACCGAGCACTTTAACAAACGACTTTGATAGTTCTGTATCGAAAAAAGAATACTCACATTCTTCCTTTGGAAGCGAGGCTAGAAGAGAAGGACAATTAGAACTCCATTTTCGAAGTTGAAGTTTGGCTAAGGAAAGAAGAGCAACTAGTTCTGATTGTAATTCGATTAGTTCCTTGGTTGATTTAGCTCCTGTCATGACGTCATCAACGTAGACATCTTCTAAAAGTACACGGGCTGCGTTTGGATAGTCTGATTTGTAGTCTTCTGCAAGCTGCTTCAAAATGCGAACAGACAAAAATGGAGCAGATGCTGTACCGTACGTCACAGTACGTAATCGATAATGATCGATTTCCTTCGAAGGAGATTCACGCCAAACAATACGCTGATAGTCAGCGTGCGAATCATCCACCCAAATTTGGCGAAACATCTTAACAACGTCCGCAGTAAACACGAACGGGTGTTGACGAAAGCGTAAGCACACACCGATCAAATCGCGTTGAATAGCAGGGCCAATTAAAAGAGTACTGTTCAAAGATTTTCCTGTTGAATCCTTGGCTGAACCATCGAACACGACACGCAATTTAGTTGACGAACTGTCCGGCTTCAACACTGCGTGATGAGGAAGATAATAACATTTGCCATCAGGAATGGCAATTTCTTCACGAGGAATCCGAGTCATATGGCCTAAGTCAATATACTCTCGCATGAAATTAGAATATAATTCTCGCAAATTCGAATTTTGCGAAAAACGACGTTCCATTGCATGGAGACGCGAAACAGCAAGAGGTAGAGTTTTTTCGAACGATGGATTTGGTGTTTTGAATGGAAGTTGAACGACATACTTCCCGTCTAAAGACCGCGAAAACGTTTGACGAAAATGATCTTCAGCCTGATCGACCACAGATTGATTTGCTGGAGCAACTTCCTCCAGTTCCCAAAATCGTTGTAATAACGAATCTATGTCGACTAACAAATGAAAACACGTAAAATAATTTGATTCTTCTGGTTCAATGAATTGTCCCGTTATGATCCAACCGAACGAAGTGCTTTGCGCGATTGGGCATCCATTTGGACCACGAATTTGTCCATTCTTAAGAATGCTCCAAAGTTTATCAGCTCCAAGAAGAACATCAATGGGAGCAGCGATATTGAAATTTGGATCAGCGAGTTCGAGATTTGAAATATGAGACCAGGAAGACAAGTCTATAGATTTAGATGGTAAATTCGAAGTTAATTTATCCATTATAAATGCATCAACAAATAACTGAGAATTGTTGAAACGAGAATGAAGATTTAGTGATATACGTCCTTTTGTATATCCGACTTCCGTAGCCGATAACCCGAGAATAGGGATTCTTGAATGATTTCTATGATATCCGAGTCTTTGAGCGAAAGATTCAACAACGAAAGTAGATTGTGACCCGGAATCTAGAAGCACACGACAGTCTATAAGATTTCCCTGAATATCTTGAATTTTAGCCAAAATGGTTGGTAAGAGTGTTCTCTTTCGAAAGCTAAATTCAAGCGAATGGTTACTAATTATCGGATTAGGAGCAGAAGATGTAGTTGTAGTAGAAGCTGTAGACGAAGCTGATAACGAAGGTTGAGATTGAAGCGAAGAAGACGAAGTAGAAGATTGAGGTTTTTTATATGCATCCTCAGAATGCACCAGCGAATGATGGCGTGATTTACACACCCGACAACGAAACGGAGAATGGCATTTATGCGACGAATGACCAGCACGAAGGCAATTAAAACAAAGTGTGTTTGTTTTTGCAAAACTACGACGAGATTCAATGTCTAACGCGACGAATTTGGCACACTGGGCGAGGATATGATCCTCTTTACACATTGGACATTTTGATGAAGAGGTTGAATCTGAAGGCCCAGCCAAATGAGCCCGAATGCTAGTTGGTTGCTTTGTCCGTGTTGTGACCGAACGACTAGTAAGAGACTGACATGCCTCAAGAGCATCGCACCGTTCTTCTAAAAAGTCTAAAAATTCTGTTATGGTACAGTCTTCGCGAGACCCGATATGTTCTGCCCATGCTTGTTTCGAATCGGGATCAAGCTTGTTCAATAATAAATAAATGAGCCATGGGTCGCGACTCGATTTACCCAACGCACTAAGCCCGCGCACAACTTCATCGGCACCATCAGAAATTTTTCTTAAAGTTTGAACATTGGAAACATTGATAGTAGGAAGCGATAAAAAAGTTTCAATAAATGATTGAGCGATTAATTGCCTACGATCATAACGTTTTTCTAAACGATCCCATGCTTCAGCGTAATTAACATCGGATATGCTAATGTGTTTTATAAGATTAGCTGCATCACCACGTAAATAAGATTTCAGATAATGAAATTTATGCGTTGGACTAAGATTCGTCTTAGTGTCAACTGATCCGAGAAATAGATCTCGAAAGGATGGCCAATCCTTATAGCTTCCGCTAAATGGTGGCACAACAATATTTGGAAGTTTGGTTGTATTTGAATTATTCATCGACAACGAAGATGAATTATTTAATTTTTCCAAAAAAACTGATTGCTGGTCAACTAACCGATCAATAGCTGACGTATTTAACGAAGCTTCATTAGAATTTACCCTTTCGCGAATAGCTTTGATTATTTGGGCATTGGTAGCAAAATATTTAGATTCGTATGTCGAAAATTCATTTTCAATTTCATCGACTTCATCTTCTTGAGATTTTTCGAGAATCTCGCTATGAAGAACGGAATATTCTGACCACGCGGTCTCAAGTTTATTTAACCGAATCTCTAGCATTTCTAGAGATGTGGATTCATCAATTGTTTCCACAAATGCTGCCGCACGCGTTAAACGCCCCTTTGCGTTACCACATTTAACCTTCAAAGCACTCGCCATGTCGAAAAATCACAATTAATTTTATTAAAAATGAAAAAAGTATGTATTGTATGTTCTTTGCAGAAAACGAAAAAAACTAGTCTAATTAATTAAGTTTTTATCAAACTGTACTTCGAATAATTAGCTGATGCGATTTAATATACGAGTTCACGAAATCACTGTCACATATGCGGCGCATGAGGTGCTTCAAAAGACATATGTACATATATAGATATCATACAATCAATATATATGTATGTAATTTGATCACTAAATAAATTAATAATAAATCACTTTTAATAAATTCTTCAATTTAATTCGGCGGCGAAGGACCAATAATGTTTGCGAATAATTAATGTTTTTTTTTGTTTGTGGACTGTATATATGTTTTGTGTTTTGTTTTAAATATCAAATAAAATAAAAAAAAATTAAATGAAATGAAATGTGTAAATGTTAATATGTATGTATATGTATGTATAATGTGTATTTTATTTTAAATGTTTGATTATAATTTGTTACCAAGGTGTTGCTTGCGTGGGTGTCCGAATTGAAAGAGAAAGATTATTGTCAAAAATATTGTTCATAGCTGATGAACTTGAGTTACATATTGAGTGATAATAAAAGGTAACTGTGATGCTAAGTTGTTATTGCATAAAGAGATTAACGTAAGCAAAAAAAAAATATAACTGCATGAATATGATTTTAAAAACAAGAGCAATAAAAATAATAGGGTATAATTTTTTATGTTTGGCAAGTTAGCAAAATAGTTTCGATTATAAAAAAAAAAAAGATAGTAAATGATTTTAAGTGAATTCATAATATATGAAGAAGAATCCTAAACAATCTGTAAATAATGTTAAAAGGACATCAAACATTTTGCTGAAAATAACTTCAGCGCAGGACTCTAGTTTTTAACATTCGTTAAGTTTCAACAACATCCACAGACCTGTTAAGCGAGTTTCTCTTAAAGGACGTCAGCACTTTGTCTCCAAAAAAAAAAAAAAGAGTGTCCTTGAGACTCGGTTGCATTTTCATTATGAGAATAAAAACAAAAAAAAACAGAATACGAACAAAAATGGCAAGGAAAAATTAAAGAAGCAGAATAAGGGAACATGTTTTGAAACGACGCGTTTAACACAAGGTCACTATCAACATTCTTTTGCTAACCTCCCGAGGAGAATAAATTAAGGTGGCTGACACATCATTTGGTAGCAGTAGCAGTGTAGCAGTAGCATTAGCAGAGCATATTATAAAGCTTCACCTGTTTTGCTCTTCCTCTTCCTCTCTCTCTCCATATTTCTCTTTAATCAAGGTCATTGTATTTTAAGTGTGCAAACGAAGATGGTAATAAGGATTTTTTTTTTTTGTATTTCAAATAAAACAGCAGGATATCGCACATTTGCATTCACATTTTATTCTGTCCTTGGATATACATAATTTAAGAAAATAATATTAATATGCATTTAAAGCTAAGTCGTAAAGTTATTTTTACTTATAAAGTAACTGTTTAAATTGGGTTAGTTGGGAAAAATTTATTCCTTGTTGTATTCAATTTGAATTAAAGGATTTTTTAAAATCTGACTGAATTTTGAGAAATAAAATTACAGACATTTTCAGGAAGGAGATGGACGAGTGTGGTTTAAAAACTGGAGTGTTAAATTCTTCTTTTAAAAGCAGCTTTGAATCGCAACTAAATGAGTCAAACAATTTATTTAAATTAACTAGCCAATTAGGCAGTTTCTTTTTATTTTATCATCCAACTTCTGGAAAACTCCAACTCAATGAAAACAACCAAACTATAATGCTACACTCGGGCGTATGAGTACTTTTTATTTTGAATAAAAGTTTTTTAACTTTTGTTGGTTTAAGTTAGGTTGGTTAAGAAGTTGGGAGTTGATTCTAATTTTGGTGTCTGTCTCTCAACTTTCCAACAGTTTCTTTTTTTTGAAAATAATGTCTCTTAATTTTTTTTTCGAAAGTGATTGGCAGAAAATAAAAAATAATGAAACTGAGGAAAATAACACAAACTATAGGTTACTATTTAAGCGTCAATAATTAAATATTGGTGTCTATAAAAGAAGTAAAATATTGTTAAATATTTTGACCATTATTGGTCTTTAAAAAAATTCGAAATAAATCTACATATTAATCAAATTGTTTGGGTAACAAAGTCATAACTTAAAAGAATTTAACAAATGAGACACAGTGAAACAAAAGTAATTATAAACTTTTGTCTACACTAAGCCGTTTACATGTCAAATAAATTTTATTTAACCACATTGAATGTCCCAAACATTTAAGGTTTCTAACCATAGTATTTATTTTTATTTTGTTTATGTACCTCTAACAATTCTCAATGACCAAATTTTACGATATGAAGTTCAAAAAGTCTGCAAAAGCATGCAATAAAATTATGTCAGTTTATTTTTTTCAAATTTATCGCATATTTTTTAAAATATGAATCCCTAAGGACAAAATAAAGGACCTTTCAAAAATATTGTTGAAACAATAAATTTTTATTATAGACAAACTTAACAAAAAAAAAATAAAGACAATTTAAGCCCATTTGCATTCGTAAAATGCCACTTTAGCATAATTTTACATTATCATCCACACCCGGATACATAATAATATAAAATATGCAAAAACAAAATTATATATATATGTATGTGTGTGTGTGTGTTTGTGTCTAAACAAAGCTTAAGTAGAAGTAGGATATAAAAATAAAGAAATCATACACTCAAATAAATATACCAAAATGCTTCTGGCAACAAGAAAAAAAAAGTTCAACTTCGTTCCTGTGCCAAGTGCCGAAGGACCAAGTGCCAAACAATTTTTTTTTGTTTTGTTTTTTATTTTACGATGATGATGGGTTGTTTGCGAGAGCCAAAACACAAAAAAAAAAAACATAAAAAACAAAGCAATGCCAAAAAATATTGTTCATACAAGACAAAGATCATAATATTAAACCATTTTCTAGGATGCATGAAGTACCTAACTTAACTGTTACTGTTACTGTATACGAAATGCGGGGATATGTGACATGCGAGAGGAAAATTTAGGTCACTATTTAAAAATGTATTTCCCATAAGAAGAATTTTTCTAAAATTATTGGGGTTAACTTCCGGTTGATAATTTGCAAAAACAAATAACTTGAGGTTTTTATTGTTAAATATTGTAGATGAGAAAAAAGGGAGTAATAATAATTTTAAAAGTGTTTCCTACTTCAAATACAATGAATAAGGAAGGAACTTTTCTTCGAAAATAAAGAAAACCGCGTAAAATACCAATTGGATGCAACCATTTGTTTTCAGAGTACCACAAGGAAGAATTTTGAGACCTTTACTTTTCATATGTTTTTATACACATGACGAAAATCTCTTTCCTTTCCTAATCAAATTGGAGTGTCTTACAAATGCAATCGTATATTTTTTTAATATTCAAGCATAACAAAAAATATAAATAAGAAAAACTACAGAAACGTGATTTTTTGACTATTTTCAAAAACAACAAAAAAAACTCATAAGAAATAGGAATGTTGTTGTCTTTCTCAAAAAAAAAAAAAATCACTTGCTCTTACCAGGTTCTCTTTTAAATTTATTGGATTCGTTCCAAAAGTACCTTCTTCTCATCTTCAGTTTCAACACCTTCAAGAAAATCTTTAAAAACAAAATAAGATAAAAACACCGATGATGATACTTCAAGGACTTTTTCAAAGAATACACTAGATAAAATAGGATTCCTTTAAAAACGGTTATTGACCTCGTTTTGAAATTGACAACAAGAAATCTGATTTAGCCTAGTCATTAATCAATTTTGGTAAAAACACTCACAAAAAAAAAACTGATAAGAAAAAATCCTATTAAAATGGATAAATAAATGGCTTCTATTTTTTCTACGAATTTATTATACGGTGATTCATTGGAATTTCAAATAAAGACTAAAAAATTGTTATTCGAATAAATATGAATAATATCAATTTCTAGAATTCAACAAAATTGTAAGAAATTTACCTATGAAAATATGATATTTTTTTGTAATCACAAAATTTTTGAAATAATGACATGTTGTTATCTCTTTTCGATATTAAAGGTTTGTTTAAATATTTCATCTCTTGGAATTAATTTAATATTTATAATAAGGATGTGTAATTCGACAACAGATCACACTTTTACCCTAAGGCAGGTGATGGAAAAATATCTAAAATTCAATATTCCAACTAACCTTTTGTTTATAGACCTAAGGCCTAAGACAATGCTGGTGCTTTCGAGAGGAAAGTCTTAAGGAAAATTGTTGGCCCTGTATTAGGGAAGGACCATTCCAGAGACGCTACAATCATGAAATACAATCTATGCAATCTACCTCAAAGCAGATATCGTCAAAAAAAATTAAAAACAGTAGATTCCGGTGGGCTGGTTACCTAGCTCGCATAAAGGAAGAGGAACCCTTTCGAGTCCTTTGAAGTTCATTTATGGTAAGAGGCAGCGTGGGAGACCATGCTTAAACTGGAGAGATGTATGGCGTAGACCAGGATGCTCAAAGACTTGGAGGGCACAACTGGATTGTAGTCAGCTCGCTATCCCGATAAATAGAGACAATCTTGTTGCCTTAAATTTTGACACCAACAATAAAAATATCAATATACCCAAAAACTGTAATACCATCAAGAATATCACCTAAAAATAGTCACAAAATTCAAATCTAAGAATGTTATAGTCTATTCGAAGCTTAGAGAATTTTGAAAACTAAGAATTTTAACATTTAGGGTAAATATAAATTTTTCATTGCAATGTTTAACTGCCTCAAAATAGTGATGACATTTCCGACACAGCATTTGAACTATTTTGTAGTTCTTGAATGCATTTTTTAAACTTGAGTACTAAAATGTCCTCCAAATTTCTACCACTTCAGAATCATAAAACATGTTTGTTCATATCCACCAAGAATATCTCACCAATTTGACACAAATTATAACAACATTGAGCCACACACACCCTGGTACCTTCTCACAATCAGGATGTTTTCAATTTCAATTTTTTTATTTGCCATGTCCAATACGGATACATATGTATGTTTGTCAATACATACGTACATATATCTTTTTGTACCATTTGATTTGTCTTTACTTTTTTGCTCTAAATATAAATGAAAGTTCTATATTTACGGTCATAGCTTTGGGGCAATATTTATAAATGGTCTGAATGACAACAAATTGGGTCAACTGGGGATAATGACACACAGACGTCAAGTAGGTACAATATTAAGCACTACCATCACCAATTCTGTTATTGACATTAAGTTGACAAATCAAAATGATTCTTTTTTTGTCAATTCTCACATACAAACATATGTATGTTTGTGTGTCAGTGTCACATACTCTTATAGAAATGGGTGTTTTTGTTTCGAGTATTTGGACATCATTTTAGAGAATGTCAACAATGTAATTGTCGTCAAGTGAGGATGGGCGTGGCAAATGCGGATCTGGTTCTGCTTTTATAATATTATCGATTAACAATGTCTTCCAGGAATCAAGTGAAAACAAAAATCTTTTGGATGTAATTTGGTTTTAAATCGAGTTCAAAAATTTATCAGAAAAATGTCTTCTTCTAGATTCTGGAGATTCCTATTGACAAACATTTCAAAGACTCGTATACCGTATAATCAAACTTTTCCTTAATTAAACTCACACAAGTCATCAGCAAAAATTCATGTATGTATGTGTGTTTACTATGTACATATTCATACATTCCCATACATATTTGAGAGCAAGGGTCAATGTACAATTAATCGATTCGTTTTCTTGAAGACTTACATACCAATTATTTTCATCTGAAAAGGACATACTCTGGGGATTGTAATTTTATAAATGACTATAATTACATTACATGAAAGAGCTTGTATGAGAGTCCGTCGTCCGTCGTCCTCGTCCTAGTCGTCGTCGTCATCGGTCGTCTGAATAAGAGAAATGAGATTTAATATAGTCAGGGGGGTTATGTTGACTTGAAGAAAAAACTAAAAATAATATTAGTTACAAATATATAAAATCCAAATAAAAATATACATAAATTAAAAAAACAAAGAAATTCTGTCAAAGATATAAAATTTTCAATTATATTTTGGCATAGTCTTCAATTCTTATCGTTCTGGAAAATTTCATCATTCGTGATGATTCGCTTTACTGAAGATCATCTATTTATAAAAATTGCAAGAATTGATGATTATATTGAATTTCAACTATAAGCAAGTGTATAAACACCACAACTCAGACCAGAAATTTTTTACCATGTTATGGATGCAGTTTCTCAGGAACCACTTATAGGATAGAGATGAAACTTGGCTTAGTTCTAAGTTTGAAATAAAAGGAATTTCGAAAGTCCTTAAAATTTTTGTACTTTTTAAAGTGTTAAATTATAATTTGTTTCTGTTATTTTCATTGCATATAAAATTTATATTTTGATTTAAAGTGATTGGCGTTTAAGTTTCTTCACAAAAAAAATTATATATCCTTTGAATTTCTAAATGCAAAAAAAAGGAAAACACTTCCTATTTTTTTTAAATTTTTCAGTAGAGAAAAAAGAGAAGCATTCTCTCAAGGTAAGTTATTTTAAATTCAAATCATATTCAATCCCAATTCAAACAAAAACTTTTATAGCTATTCGTGTATGTAAGAGTGAGTATGTGCTAGAGCTATGTACACAAGCAAATCTGACGGAAAAAAAGGCAAACTGCTAATAAATCATCTACGTGAGGCAACATTTATGTAGAATTAGAATAGATAAATCTCGAAGGCACAAAATCACCATAAATCAATATCAGAAAATTTAATTTCTATTCATACACCATTGAATATGGTGGGGTGGTCGGTCGATCGGTTGGCGGCATAAAATGGGTGTAACCACGAAAAGAAAAACACACACACGAACATTGTATCCTGTTGGAAAAGTTATTAAACTTTTTATACGATTTTTCATATTCAAAGAGAAAAACTTTAAAAAAAATTCAGATATGAAAACGGTAGACAGATTTTTCGGTTTAGTTGGTTGTGGTTATGGTTGTTTTAGGCCAAATAAATTAATTTGTTTTTTAATTTTTAAAGTCGAAATTAAATTCTAAAATAAGTTGTCTTCGAATTATGAGGACAACCTGGATTTCTCAATGAAAATTGAAAACTTAATATAAATTTTATGTTTCATTCAAAAAAGCAGAATTATTACAAAAGTTAATAACATATCGTATATAAAGTTTGTAAAAGGGATGGTAAAAAGAATCAAAATTTGTGATTCAAACTGGGCCAACATTCCTTCAATAAAATTTCTGGTATTTCAAAAATGAACCAAATAATGTTTCCCATTAATTTCAAATATTTTGCATAATTTAAATGCATACATCGTCGTTGTACGAATATTGTAAATATTTCCAAAATTCCATGCACACACATATAGACAAACATTTCTTCACACAATAGAAACATTGTTAATCCCTGAATCATGACTCTTTTTTCATAAATTGGCTATATTGCCAAAGTCTGTCCAAAAAAACAAAAGGATCAAAATGTGTTGCCAAATCCTTTTTGGTTTCTTTTTTTTTTTGGCAGGACACATGAAATTTTACCATGACTCGACTTCTATCTGTGGTGTGTGTCCATGTCCATATTTAGGATGGGATTAAAACACAATAAAATGAATGCTATAATAAAATTGAGTACTGTGCGTATACGAGTAATGAAAACATACAATCATTTAGGCTATAAATGGATATGGAAAATGGAGGTCAAGTTTGTTAAGATGATATAAGAGCCTTACTGACATGGTTTCGATTTCGATAGTTGTTTGTTACGAAAATAATTTAGGCCAAAGGTTACCATTTTTAAAGATTTTTCATTTCAAATGAATTCGTGAAAGGGAATATGTGACTAAGAAAGACTGAGAATGACTGACGATGACTGACGATGACTGAAAATGACTGAGGATGACTGAGGATGACTGTGGATGACTGAGGTTGACTGAGGATGAGTGAGGATGACTGAGGTTGACTGAGGATGCCTGAGAATGACTGAGGATGACTGAGGATGACTGAGGTTGACTGAGGATGCCTGATAATGACTGAGGATGACTGAGGATGACTGAGGATGACTGAGATTGATTGACTATGACTGAGAATGAGGATGACTGAGGATGACTGAGAATGATGACTGAGGATGACTGAGGATGACTGAGGATGAGTGAGAATGACTGAGAATGACTGAGGTTGACTGAGGATGACTGAGGATGACTGTGGATGACTGAGGTTGACTGAGGATGAGTGAGGATGACTGAGGTTGACTGAGGATGACTGAGGATGACTGAGGATGACTGAGGTTGACTGAGGATGACTGAGGATGACTGAGGTTGACTGAGGATGACTGAGGTTGACTGAGGATGCCTGAAAATGACTGAGGATGACTGAGGATGACTAAGGATAACTGAGGATGACTGAGGATGACTGAGGATGACTGAGGTTGACTGACGATGACTAACGATGACTGACGATGACTGAAAATGACTGAGGATGACTGAGGATGACTGAGGATGACTGAGGATGACTGTGGATGACTGAGGATAACTGAGGATGACTGAGGATGACTGAGGTTGACTGACGATGACTGAGGATGACTGAGGATGAGTGAGAATGACTGAGAATGACTGAGGATGACTGAGGTTGGCTGAGGATGACTGAGGATGACTGTGGATGACTGAGGTTGACTGAGGTTAATATTATTTAGATAAATTATGTTTTAGAAAACGTTTTTTTCTTTGTTTTAACTTTTTCAGATTCTCAAGTCTAACAATTTATTTAATACCTTTTTATTTTAGAGATCAATGTTCATTCTTAAAAGCATCTTTTTGATAAATCTTCATTACAAAAAAAATAAAGCCTCTTTTTGTCATCTTACACCGGAAATACAAATGTAACAGTAGTTTTGTTAACACCCTTGGGTCTGATTACTTCATATTAATGTTCTTATGTTGATTTACAATTCTTATAGTCATGTTGTCTACAAAAAAAAAAAAAAAAACATGACTGAGGATGACTGAGGATGACTGAGGATGACTGTGGATGACTGAGGATGACAGAGGATGACTGAGGATGACTGAGGATGACTGAGGATGACTGAGGATGACTGAGGATGACTGAGGATGACTGAGGATGACTGAGGATGACTGAGGATGAGTGAGAATGACTGAGGATGACTGAGGTTGACTGAGGATGCCTGAAAATGACTGAGGATGACTGAGGATGACTAAGGATGACTGAGGATGACTGAGGATGACTGAGGTTGGCTGAGGATGACTGATTTTGACTGTGGATGACTGAGGTTGACTGAGGTTAATATTATTTAAATAAATTATGTTTTAGAAAACTTTTTTTTCTTTGTTTTAACTTTTTCAGATTCTCAAGTCTAACAATTGATTTAATACCTTTTTATTTTAGAGATCAATGTTCATTCTTATAAGCATCTTTTTGATAAATCTTCATTACAAAAAAAGTAAAGCCTCTTTTTATCATCTTACACCGGAAATACAAATGTTACAGTAGTTTTGTTAACACCCTTGGGTCTGATTACTTCATATTAATGTTCTTATGTTGATTTACAATTCTTATAGTCATGTTGTCTACAAAAAAAAAAAAAAACATCATGAACATAACTCAAATTCATTTCATCCAAAAAGTTTCAGTCAGATACAACTTGTTCCTGATGTACTTGTATCTATATGTATACAAGTTTAGTAAAACTACAAAAATATGTGTGTTTTATTTATTTTGTTGTTTTCTCCTTCAAGATTAAGGACATCCTTGTATAAGTTATATACCCTTCCTACAAATGGCTTGAAATTGATAAGATGTCCTTAATTATGTAGAGTTTGGGGATATTTTGTGTTATATGCATTAGACAACGGAAAAGATTAAAATTTCAGATTTAGATACTTACATTTTTCAGACTCAGATTTTAGTTACATAGTTGTCTGAAGCTTGAAACATAATTTTGGAATTTTTAATAAAAAAATTGTGCGGAATAGAAAATCTCTTATTGTATGCAAATGATACTGGGTCTGGTACCGAAATGAGATTCGCCTTATTGGCTTTCAGTCTCGTCTCGGTCTCATGTATTGACTCAAACTTTGAAATCGCTATTCTCTACCATTCTTTCGTGTGTAAAAAAGGAAAAAACCCTGACTCACATAAAATGGTTGCTGATGGGGGCATTTTATTCAATTTCTCCCCCCTGAGGCCAAGCGCGTCCGCAATCAACCAAAGTATCAAACTTT
Source organism: Scaeva pyrastri (assembly GCA_905146935.1). Taxonomy (NCBI): domain Eukaryota; kingdom Metazoa; phylum Arthropoda; class Insecta; order Diptera; family Syrphidae; genus Scaeva; species Scaeva pyrastri. Next base: position 7,372,745 of record LR989929.1, on the reverse strand, counting down.
TTTTTTTTAAGTTAAGTTTTCTTAATGAAATTAATTTTTTTTTGTTTCTTCGACAACCATTTCATTAGGGAATTTTTCTTGAAGGTCTATTGATAGAATGGATTAATTTCTTCACACACGTACTCGAATTTAGCTCAATGTTTTTGCCTGCTGTTGCTGTTATTCTTCGTCTTCTCCATCGCCTTCATCTTCATCGCGTTTTATTCTTTTGTTTTATTCCAGGAAAAATTTTAATCCTCCAGGGAAGGCAAAGGGTACCCTCTCGTATGCCTTCTCTGTTTTGAAGACCTGGAGTTGAGTTCAAACTTTTGTAAAAGTAGGTCACGAGGTAAAATCGTTATGATGATCATAATGATGAAGATGATGATGATGCCTTGGGGTTATTTTCAGTTCTTGTTCTTGTGTTTTGATTCGTTTAACTTTGATATAAAGGCAAAGATGTTAAGCCCAAATGTGAACTTCTTATTCTTCTTGGAACTACAATTACATACAAACATACGAGTGCATACTTAAGATGACTATGACTAAGTTGGTAAGGGTAGTTTTTTCTTTTTGTTGGCGAAATTTTTCCTCACGTTGTTCAAAGAAAGTTTGTGTTTTCCGTTAAAGTTGTTGATGATAATGTGGGGTTATTCAGGATTGAAAAATAAGTGCAAGGCTGGTGGATTATACATTTATACCCACATGGTTCAAAATCACGAAAATAAATGTCTATTAAGTGATTAAAGCTGAAAGTGGAAATATTTGTCAATAGACCCGCGAACCTTATTGCCACCAATGTCAACCTTTAGACTGAACAAAGGTAAAAAAAAAGTAATGACAACTTTGACGAACCCAAAAACCACTTTCTTATGATCATAAAGCCATAATTGCATTCAAAACACGTCATAATAAAAGAGTTCCTTTCTATTGAAATTTATTTAAAACGTTATTCAATCATTTTCCATAACGACTCGGCGTCGACGTCATTCCAATGATAAAGACAAATATAAAAAAAAATGTCAATATTATTCTTCAATTTCATAATCAAACACACCAAGATCCATCAGTCGAGCATTCAAATGAAGAATATGTACATACCTACAAAAAATAATCATAAAAAAAGAATGAAAACGAAACTATCTTCAAGAAAAATGATAAATCTTAAAGTATCTTCCGTGTAATGTGTGTGCTTCTGTGTGGATTGAGGGTATTGTGAATGTTTCCAGAATTCCTGATGATGTTGAAATGTTTTCCCGAGAAAAACTTTCCTCAACAAAAAAAAAAAAAAAAAAAAAAAATGAAATGAAATTCTACCTCTCTGCATCTCTTCTCTATATAATCTTATACAAAACTTTAGATCCTAAATCCGATGTATACCTACCTATATCATATGGATAAGAAATTGTTTGATTTGATTCCCTGGATTTAGTTATTGAAAAGAGAATAATAAATAAATAAATAATGCAACGTATTTTCTTAGAAGCTTTATTTTAATTTTAAATAAATAATGTCCAACCAAGGTTAGAAATCGTATCTTTTTTTATCTGACAAGAGAGGTCCTTTTATTTAATGTGCTTTTCCTGTAGGTGTTTAATAGTTCAAACATTTTTGCTTCCCTTGATACATTCACAGTAAAACATAAGAAAATCAATGAAATTTTTGGTCCTTTTTAAATATCATCAGTGCGAGTAAAGTTTGAGTTCGAAAAACAAAAACACCATTAATCAAAACACCAACCATCATACAGGGATTGCCATTCAATATTTAGAATGGAATACCATTAATATTGTTTTGCAATCCATCAGAAATTATACTCAAGTGAAAGTTTTTTTTTATATTTTGAATCCTTTTGAATGATGGTTTTTGGTGATTTTAAATGGCCAAATAATAAAGAATAAAAATCAATAGTATTTTGTGAGTTGGTATTGACAAATTGCCTCAAAGTTGACATATTTGGAGGATGAAAGTTTTTCATCGATATTACGTATGTATGTACATATAACAATGTAAATTTTATATATTGAAACGCTCAATGGCATCTTTTGATGATTATTTTATTACAAAAAAAAATTGGTTTTCGTATAAAGTGAGTACAATGTAATTTTTATTTTGCTAAGTTTTCTGGGAAATGAAATAAGAAATCGGAATGATTCTTCAAAATTTCGACACAATGGGATTTTCACGTTTCTTATGATTTACTCCATAAATCTTATCATAACTTTTAAGCTAATATAAATCTGAGACTGGAGTGCTTAGCAGACGGCACTCTAACATTATAGCGACTTTCAAGATGAAGTTCTTAGTGAGAACTCATGAACCAAAAATAAATTTAGAAATACTTTTTAATTAAAAACGTGAATATTTGCATACACAGAAAATCAACATCATTTCTCTATCCCATAACATTCACGATGAAAACCTGTGGCGTATGAGTAACATTTTAAATAATCAATCATAATGAAATTTTAAGCGACCCAATGTTAACAGCTCCATCATCATCATCATTAGCTCGACAACTGGGATCCGATCCTGGTCTCATTTAACAAGTCTCTCCATTTATACTGATCGTGAGCCGACGCCATCCAGTTTTGCACCCAAGGCGTCCTAGTATACGCCTGGTCTCTCTAGCGTAGGTCTGTCACACTGTTTTCTACCATTAAATGTAAAAGACAGAGTGGCATTAAGATTAAGTAAAATGTTAAAGCCATTTTTAACAATTTATAAAATATTTTAGAAAACGAAGATTTCGAAATAATATTATTTGAACGTAGTTAAACCTTAGAATTTTTTTTATTGAATTGTGACGAATTTGGATGACAGAAGAAAGAATATGAATATAACTTTCAGTAATTTGTTTTCGGGTTTAAATATAATGCTTCATCAGTAAACTAAATTTTGTAATTTGACAGCTACTTTTTAATTTCGGAAGTAACTTTCCTCATTCTGTATTAATTATATTTAAAGCACTCTTATTTAAGTTCCTTTAATAAATATTTTTTACTTTCAATATTTCCTTGTGTTTTTATATTTCTTAAAGTTTAAAAATCATCAATGGTGTTTCCAAATACTATGTAAATTTAAGATAACAAAATATTTAAACATAAAACAACACAGTAAAAAATAAATTGAATTAACATTTAAACTTCTGAACTTTTGAATAAATAATTACCCTGGAAAAACTTGGATGAATTAAATCAGACTTAAGTAGGTAAAGGCAAGGCACCTACTCATAATGTTAACCAAAAATAAATTGGCAAGTTAACAATCCTTATCTCCTTAGAAATATAAATACAAAAAAAAGAGCTCTCAAAAACAAAACCATGAAGGATGGAATCCAGGAAAGTCCTCCGATTTAATTTTCCCGAATTTTATAAATCAATATTTTAAACAACCCATATCCACAGTCTTAGCCACTGACTGCTGCCGCCTGCCGCTTGCTGCCTGCCAACAGACTCTTTGGCATTCAGCCTGCCCCAGTCCTATACAATTTATATGGGAAAAATAAAACGAAGTACATTTTTTTTTCTTATTTTTACAAAATGTTATGTTGACTGTTATTTATATATTTTTATTTTTTTTTAGTAAGTAGGTAGAATACGTGCCACAGCTACAGCATCTTGTTAATGCTCTTGTCTCGAAATAAAAACTGGGTCAATCGTTCGTTGATGCTCAAAATCAACTTGAAAAATAAATCAATAAACTTAGGTAGGTACTTTTTTCGAAAACGAGAACGGGAATGGTGGCGACAGATTGGAGGACAATTTAGAGAATTATTGTTTTCCAATCCCCACCCCACTCGCCAAAACATCGATAAGAGTATAAGGGTGTGAAATTAGAGGTATTGCCATTTTATTCAATTTTTCTGACAAGCTTCAGACAACATTTAAAGAACATAAAAAGTAAATGTTTTCCCCTGTCGAAATGTCGAAATGTTTTCGTCGCGTCGTCGTCGTCGTTGGAAACTTTATGTGTTCCTAATGACTGGGATATCAACATCATGTCTGAGTCTTTAAGTCGTTTCACACTTATTTTGATTCATAAATTTCCATTTATCTTGAATTATTTAAAATGGGAAAAAACACTTAAGGTGGGGAAAGTATTATCAATAGCTAATAAAAAAGTCATCAATTTAAAGTGATTTTTTACGGGGGGTGGGAGGTTTTTGGAATCGAATCCCTTCATTAGAAGATCAATAAGTTTCAAATGAGTATAGTTGAATTGATAACTTAAGTTATTTCTTTTACAACTTGCTCTTAAACTTGAAACCAACATTTTGTGGTGAGGTATCGGGGTATCATATAAGTTCAGGTAAAAATATAAGACAGATAAATCACATAAAACCATACCCTCATGAAATTTGATGGAAACGTTTCACTTACATATCTGTAGAATGAAGAATTGGGAGGGTTTTATGGGGCTATGAAAAAAGGGGTTGTTCAAAATTTACTATGGTGCAATAGTGCGGCATATTCTAAAATGATTTAAGGATATTTTTCAAATGTTGAATTCAATACAAATTTTTATGTCATGATTACTTTTCGTGTGAAAAATCATTACAGAAACAAATATTCCCCTTTTACCACAATTCTTTACATTTCCACTCACCATTAAGGTGACATATGAGCTTTTATTAAGATATAGTAAGAATAGTACGTATACGCCTAAGTGTACCAATATTTTTATTTTTCACTTTACATGAAGTTATCGTTGATTTTTTTACCTTTGATCGAAACTTATTGAATAATTATGTACAAGTGATTCTGTTTTTTTCCTACTGTCTATTCAAAACTACAAATATAACTTAAGGTGTGACAAAATTGTGTAACACAACCACTTTATTTTATATGTTTTTGCTATTGTATATTTGTTACCTAATTGTTTTTTTTTTTTTTTTTTTTTTTATTAAAAAAGTTGAAATATTTTTCCAAACAGAAAAATACTGGCTATTGCCTGGCCAAAAAAGAAAACATTAAAGTTCGAAAAGAATCACGACTCCTTCTTTAATATTTTGTGCTCTTATAGCCACATCAACAAAACATAAAGTGACAACATAAAACTCAAATATTTTCTTCTACCAAATTCTTCAATTTTAAACTTTAAAAATCATTATTATCAAATCCCTCTATGATAGCATTTTAGATATGCTTAGAAAGTTTTCTTGTGAACACAAAAATCACATTAGTGCGACATAAAGTTAAAAAGCTGACTGAAAGGGGCTCTTTCAAAATTCAGTTTCAAATAAGATATTTTTTTACCCAGAGTTTGAGTAACTCTAAAAAATTTCGAAATTACATCAAAGATATTCCCAAAATAGAACAAAAATTTTTAAATATATTTCCCCTCAGATTTGCACGAAGTAGATACACAGCATCCTAGAAATTGACAGGGACTATCAGATGTTAAAATACAAGACATTAATATCAGATAGAACGATTGAGAGAAAAAAGAGTAAACAATAGAAACAAATTAAAGACTTTATAGCATGTATTCACTTGCTCAATGAATAATGTTAAAAATGTATGAATGTAAGAAAACTTTATTTCTGATAAAATTCCCTCAAAAAACTCATCTTCTTTTAACTTCTTTATCCTTTATGAAAAGCTTTTAATTAAAAATAAGATTTGTCGACAAATACATTTTTTTTTTTTTTACCAAATTATGTGTTTTTTTAATTTTTTGACTTCAGAAAACCCACTTCGTGTTGAATCGTCCTTTTTAACAAAATTGTTCATTGAATTGAAAAAACACACATGCTCATAAAATTCAACCAATACTTATATGAGAATTATCCTTCATCTTGTAAAGTATTAAAGTCAGACAGAACAGAAAAAAAAAGAAACAATCCTAAGAATGGATCCAATAAATTCAAAGTTAAATGTCCTTGTCAACTTCAAGAAAGAAATGGTTTTATTGTCCTTTTTTTTCATTTCAGTCTATATTTAACAGTAACAGTAACAAAATAAAGAAGAAATACATTCACATATAGTATAGTATATAGTTATGTATATGTGTAAAAACGAAACGTGTCAAATTGTCACATCTCACATCTCACATGACTTTATGCAATTATCCCTGCCACTTTATTGTTACACTTACATCTCACATCTCACACACTAGCACCCTCACACACATTTGAACACATTAAACGTGCGAAAATGTAATTACGACCGACGTGCATCGTCATCATCATGCATTGTTTGAGTATATGAGTGTAATCGGAAAGATGCATTTTATACAAAAGTGTCATTGAAGGATAACAAGAAAATAATATACATATGTATATAATATAATGAAATGAAATGAAATGAAACAAGAGGATGAATTTAATTCGAGAGTAAATATACGAGTATGTGTGTTTTAAGAGGACAAGTATATTATTAAGTTTAAAATTTAAGAAGTAAAACATTTTAAAATTTTTAAAGATTAGTAATGATGGTTAAATTCAAGCCAAAAAAAAATTATTTTACATAACTATTTTCTGCCATAATTTGTTCAAAGTAGTACTAAACTAATTGCCCTTTTAAGAGATAATAAATAATTTAAAAAAAAGGCTTTCAGATGTCGACCATTTTTGACATTTGTGAATTGGACAGTTGCAGCAAGCTAAAAAGCGAACATTGGCATCAGTTTGAATAAGTCCATTCTCAATCTTAACAATGAAGAGAATCGTTTTTAAGTCGGAAATCATCATGAGCAACGAAGAATTTGACAATTGGAAACGTCAATAAGTAAAATCATCATTTTTGAGGCACAAAGACTCATTACTTTCACTTTAAGTCACTTTGAATGATTGAACGTAATTTTATTAAGAACGTAATCGGCAATACAGTGAATATATATAAGTGGTTAAAGGAAGTAGTTACAGGAATATGATAGGTTCTGGATAGATTTGACGTGACCAGAAGGATAATCCGTTTTTCTTAAATTTGCCAGAAATAGCCAGCTTATGTCAATAAGCTTTGGACAATTTAGTCCAATTTTGAGAAAACGGATGTATGTATAAAGCCTTCTTAATTTTTGTTTTTCCAACATAGTTTTCCTTTTGTCGAAAATGTCTAGGTTTTATAATGTAGGAAAGTTCTTAAAAATTTTTCTGATCTGTCCGTAAGTGAGTAAGTCAGTTAGGATACTCTTGCCATTTTTGTAGTCCTGTTTGTCATTGCCTACTCATGCTATAGAATTGAAATTTGGTGAAATGTGTCCTTGATAGTCAAGAAAAAATATCTAAATATGGTTTTCTAACTTACCTAATAAATTTCTGTAAAAGGGTTTAGTGTTTGAAAACTTAGCTTTGACATTATACGATGACTTACTGACGTAATTGCAGAACGAATAATGCAATAAGACAAAAACTGCAATACTAAAAGGGTTTATAAAAAAACACCGACAGATTGTCTAAAAAAATATATTAATTGAAAGAAGAAGAAGAAGAAGACTTGTTTTTCCCTAACATAAAATTAACAAAAAAAAATAAGGATATCATTTCTTTCGAAATTAGAATTAATTCTTCAGATAACTGCCTTAAATACGAGTATGTATTAATTTAGTATTTTTTCTAACGTATTAAATGAACACTAACTGCAAAACCCAATACAACATGTCAACATACATTAAACATCACAGCCTTTTGTATAATGTAAGAATTCAACCAAATTAAAAACAGGAAACGAATGAATACGTTTGCAATGAAGTCATTTCCGGAATAGGTCTTGACATGGATTTTTGTTCCTTTTACTTCCTTTTTAAGTATATGTACTCTTATACTCGTACTCGGAGTCGTATATTTAAATGTAAGAGGACTCATTCGTTTATTGCATTCTTTTCTTTGTCGCATTATGCATTAAGTTGGCGTCTTGTGGATGATGTACAAATGCAGGAATGTGCACTTTTTGACCTCAATTGTTTGGTCCAAATAAAATGTACAATAAATACTTATACATATGTATGTATGTGTGTGTGTGTGGTATGGTGACTTCAACTTAAAATAGACATCTTTCTCTGGATTCAAAGATTACGAAATGTCCCTTTTAATGGCCTCATAGTATGTCCTTTAAATAACATTGTATTGCTGTATACAACTGAATGTTAAGGATGTTATGGGATAAAGGAAAATATACATATCTTCTATCCTTGAATGAAAATTGACAGTTTATAACTTTAAATATAAACAACAATACCATATTTTGATATCCATATAATATTTCGTTCGAAATATCACTTTAAAAGTATAAAATTCGCCTTTACATTTTTAAAATATTAAATTTTATATTTTGTATGCTGAAAGTATAAATTTCAAAAAGATTGACGACACCAAGGAGACTAGTAAAAGTCTCCTAAAATTTGGTCAGCAAAATAAAATCTCGTCTCGGTCTTATCTCGGATATTTTAAGAAAGTATCGCTTCGTTCCATTTTCAAGAGACAAGACCGAGATATTTTTATTTAAAGCACTCTTGGATCGAGGTGAAGTACCAAAATTTGGTTAGGTCTTTGATGTGCATCAAAATGATCCGAATTTTCATCGAAAAATTATCTTCAGTGATGAGGTCCAGAGTCACGTAGAGGATGAAGTTTTCCATCTCTTCCGACTGTCAAAAAAGCCAATATAGAGGAATTTTAGGGTTTTTGAAACAACTATCATCGATTGCAATCATCTTTCTTACTATTCTTACAATAAATTTTTCCAGAACTTAAACGACTTTACGTAGTGTCTTACGAGATGGACGAGCTAGATTCCTTAATATGATACTGTCCTAAATTGAATTTTATCCCGTACATTGATGGCCTAAATAAAAACAGCCCCTATACTTTAACTGACTGTCAGAAGCCACTAATCAAACTAAATTCTAATATACTCGAATGTTAGCCTTAAGATCTTATGTGACGTTGACGTATTAATCAATATTGCACGAATGTTACTTCCTTCAGTTAAGACAATTCATCCTGTTAATTCCCTCATGACCTAAATTTTTCCTTTTTCTTTTTTTTTTATGTGAAAGATAAAAGAAACTAAATGTAGGTAAACAAGCAAATCAAAATCATCGGAACAAATAAAAATAAAAAAAAAAAAATACCAGACAAGACACATATCGAACGAATCAATACAAAAGGGGCTTGATTCCCAATGATTTGATAAGGGTTAGATACGAGTCTACCTTTGTATCTTCTATCTAACATTATGTACATATGTATCTTTTTATATTGAATGTGAAAAGCCTAAATTGTATCTTCTCTTCGAAACTTTATGCGGAGTTTGCTTTTATTAGGTAACTGAATAGAGGGTAAGAAAAAGTAAGTATATTTTTTCTTCGACAACTTCTTTCTCTAATGTCTTCGTCTTCATGGTTTCCTTAGGATTGATTGTGACGTTTGACACACATAATAATATGAATGTATCATTTATGTGGGTTTTTTTTTGGAGTCTGGATCAGGAAACACACAAAGGGTAGGACGGATGTTAAGGTTATGGTATGGGGGGGGGTGTGATGCCATTTTGTTTTTATGTACCAAATTTTAAGGGACACACTGTAATGTCAATGACAATTTAAATAAAGGGAAAAGTAGGCCAATGGGTTACTTAAAAAGGTAGACTTTAATTCAAGCACTTTAACATCTAAACCTCGAGGTACTTAAATATTGACGAAAAAAATAGGTTGAGTTTAAAAGAAAAAGAATATACTACGAATCAGGAAAGCCCTAAAAATATATTTGCTTCGGGCCCTTAAAGGTCCAACTACGCCACTGATGTCAACATGAAGTATTTTAATATCAGAACAATGTTTTGAATTCGAACAAATTAAGTAATATTGTTTCAATTATTCAATGTGCACTCAGCATTCAACCGCCCCAAATATTATTTTCGAATACCGGCCAACACTTAACGTCTATACATAAGACCTAATTATCTAGAGTACACAAATTTCGGCTAAAGAACAAAATATTTTAAACCATGTTCCGCATCGTAAGAAAACTAGGTCAAGTCGAAAGCTCTTTGCTCTTCGATAAAAAATAAGAAAACATCTTTGCATAGTTATAATTTCATTTCATCAGAGATACAATCATATCTTTTTTTTAAAACCGCGAAAGGCACCTAAACCGGAACAGGACATAATAATAGACATCAACGGTCATTTTCTATTTCCCTTTTGATACTCTACCCGGGTTTGAATAAACAATAAACAACATCCTTTCAACATTGAGGGTGTTGATAAGGGATGTCATTTCGGAACTAAGGATTCAGGACCCAAAAAGACGGACGGAATTTTTAAAAGAAAAAAAAACCATGACCATGACGACGGACGACCGACGATAGCGATACGCATCCAGATAATAATAATGGTTATTATATCTAAGGGGATTTTTGTATCAATTTTTCTTAATGTAAAAACACTTCATTGTAATAATTATGTGGATTAATTAGTCCGAGTTTAATTGCAGAGTTTACAAAAAAAAGGGTTGGGTGAGTATGATAATGAGTAAACCTTAAATTTTTCAGTGAAACTTGAAAAACTTGAAAAGATTTTTCTCCGGCGGATATCACTTTGTAAATGTCATCACTTATTTTAAAATAAATCGAGGTTTTCTAAAAATAATAAATAGGTGGTATCATAGAAAAAACAATTTATCTAAGGATCTTAATGTTGGCATCACTCTAATAAATTGAGAAGAAAAAAGGATATATGAGGTACAACACACCTGGACAGTAATTTAAGAATTTTCTGATGGTTTTTGAACTTCCCAAGTGTTTTATTTTGTCATTAATTTTTTTTAGGGATATGAAGAGTTTTATTCATAGTTTTGGAATCCTAGAAATAAGACTTAGTTATAATTATGAAACGTAGGTCCTTATGATAAATTATAACTGAAGGATTGAAACCAACCTCAAAATATCTCTTAGATTCTTGGATATAAGCTGTCTTTTTTTTTGTGAGTTTATAAAAAATATATTACTGAACAAAAATAAGTCAGTAATTAGTAAAATTAGATATTACTGGGCTGGCATCAAGCAAAGTAAGTTGATAATCATTGCCCACTCCACTAGACAGCTTAGAGAAACTTTCATGAATTTGTACTAAGTTTTGTTTTTGTAATTTTAAAGTTGACTTTTGTCTTCTAATTTCCATTTTATTAATAATTTGAATATTTGAAGAAAATATTGAACCACGATTATGCAACAGACCCTTAAAGTTGCCAGCAACTTATTTCCATGATTTGTGTTCTCTCATATACATACATACATATGCGAATGCAATTGAACTATGAATTACTTAAAATTATTTCTTATTGATGAATCAGTTTTTTTCTTTATTTATAATGCTCAATTTTAAAAAGTTGAGCAATCTAATTTTGACTTCTGTTCTTGCAGGTCTTGAATTAAATCCAAGCAAACTTAACTATCTAGACTCTACTAGCTGTTACGATTTAATGGATTTCGATTGAGCTCTTGAATTTTCTTCCACACTTAATCAGTAGGTACTTGAAAGCAGAACCTGGCTGTTTTGGATTTTTAAATTTCTCCAAGCCTACAAGTTATACCTTCATCCTAAAGTCTTATGAAAATAAACAAATTTTTAACAAAAATTGTTCGGTTTCTTGTCATTGAACTCAATTACTAATTTAAAGGATGGTATATTTATAGATCTTACCAAGAGAGAACCTCAGTCTCTTATTCTACTATTGTTCCAAATATTTAATATTCCATGGAATTAACAGTCATAATTGGAAAGAAAAATGTCAATAAAAAATAATAATTGAGTTCACCCACGCAATGAATGACACTCATTTTAATTCAAAACATCTTAGCCTCACACATAAAACGAGTAAACGTGTTTTTATTGAGTGCTTATTGCTTACTTTTAATTAATAGGTATTTGAAATTTTTGTAATGGTTTGAAGTGGAAGCCCATAAACAGAGAGATTACATATTAATGCAAAAATTGGCACCGATAAAATTAAAAAAATAGAATAATTCTAATGGATTTTTTTGGGGAATGTTAGGTAACTTTACTTCAAGTTGTGATACATATTTTTTCTTTCTTCAAGCCTATTTTCTTATCAGATTGTCGGTGTTGTCAAAGAGAAAGTTGACAATCAGCCTTATCAGTTATCACAAAATTCATCGCAATCAGAAACATCTACGAATCCCAAAAAAAAAACCATATCCGGTTGTAATTTGAAATTGTATGAGAATTTGCACTGCGATGGATTTTGAGATGGCTTTTTTGGAATTGGTAACCAATTTCTGACTTCGATGGAATTTATAATAATTTTACAAAGAAATGACAACACACTTGGTTAAGTAGTTTCAGAAAGAGCAGTAAATTGTAATATCACTGAGAGATAATTCACAAAAGGAAACCCTCCCATAAAGTCTTCAATTCTAGTCTAAAGTCGTGAGACATCAAGCAACAAAAGAAACAAACTCTTTCATATTTCAAATTGAAAATATTCAAAATTTGTTTATTTACACAAAAATATTATTATCGTTATATTATGTATTTTAAATTTAGGTACATTTTCACACCTAACCCGTATAATCGCAAAATTATTTCTAATTTAATTACACCTTAGCTGATGAGCGAAAAAAGAAAATTAAGAAAAGTATTAAAGAAAAGAAAAATAAAAGAAAAAACTAAACCCTTCTGGATGGGATGTAAAAGATTCAGAAATGCTCCTTCCAATTATGGATTTAAGAGCATTTCGTCATACGAGCAATAAATGCCAAGTCATCCCACAACAGACTGGTTAACTGTGTCCAAGAAATGTGCGTAGAAGCACACTATACGAGTGTCTTGGACACGTTACCGAGATCATCCACCCCCAGGTACAGTGCAATCGGGAATTGTCATAATCCTTCCTATTCTACGATTTGGTCTCGGTCCATTTCCACGTCCAGGACCACCAGGACCACCAGGTCCACCTCCACCGCCTCCTCCTCCACCACCACCGCCACCAGTACCCCAATTCCGTTGGGCATTGTTGTGGGCGTCGAGCAATGGAGCTAATAATGTTCGGAAACTAAAAAGAAATTTAATATTCATCAGAAGCTCTCAATCGAATAGAATCAAGACTTTTGATACTTACAATGCCATAATGAAACCGAAGAAACCAACAAAGATTCCAAACACTCGATCCATAGACCAAGGTCTACGCTCCAACACCTGACCATCTGTTCGAAGGAAATTAATTTATTTCCTGAGTTGTGTTTGAAAATTTGTTATCGCTTACCTCTTCCAATATACACCATTTTTAATGGTGATATTTGCTTTAAGCTACGTTATAATTAATGAATATTTTGATTCGCTCAGTTTTGATAATATTAAATTAATTAAATTATAAGTATAACAAAAATATAATTCTATGAGTGAAAAAAATTTATATGAATCTGACGTGTTCTTATCTTCTCTTCTAACTTAGTAACTTGTTATGTTGTGTCATCTGTCAAATTGAGCCAATGTAAAAATTTTGCTCATAACATAACGGTACGTAACGTAATGAATTTAGTACTATAACGTGAATGGTTTGTGGATATGATTAACTATTTGTCTAAGGCTGATTCCACAATGATGTAAAGCTTAGACTTACCGGTAGGTGCGCTGCTGATGTATGAGAGATAACTAAACGGTAACAGAAAATACATATTCTTATTTTCAATTTAAATTTTCTGTCCTGTCCTGTAGCGTTTCCGAATTTGAAGAAACTTTTTTTGTTTGTAATATTTATGAACAATTTTCAATTTAGTACAGAATAATTATTTAAAGGAAAAGTATAATTAAAGATGAGTTACAAGTTTTAAGGAAACTTAATAAAGTTAAATTCAATATAGCTAACAGAATACATAATAGAATTACATTATAGTTGATGATGACATAAATGAGAAAAAGCCATAATGAAATGTCAACAAAATGTCAAAATGGATGAATTTCATTATTAGGTCGCTCTCATATGCATTGAGATTTGCTGTTATAGTGTCAACGATTCTTCTGATGTTGTTGTGTTAATTGTAAAAATTGTTGAAAAATCTTTTAAAATAAATTAAATTTAAAAGAACGTGCCCAATAAAATTGACATTTATCAGTTTTGACAGCAAATAAACGAAGTATATTTGGACGACGAACGTGACAGATGATAGCGCCCATTATGTGTGCAAATTAACTGTCATTTAGATAGATAGACAGATACATCGTTCAATAAAGATGAATTAATTTAATTTTTATTTTCAATATTTATAATAAACTTAATCATCTTATAAGCAAAACAAAAATTATTTACACATACATAGCTAAGCAATTATAACACATTCTGACATGTTAAATTCGATTTAAAATAGAACACAATAATAATAATTTATTCATGTTCCAAGAAATAAACAATATCATGAATAATGTTCAATTTTGTAAGGCCCAATAAATTTATTAACATATAATTTCTATACATCGTTTAAGGATTCAAAATACAAACATCCAAACATGACGTAAGTACAGTACAGCCTCGCTAGTCCGGACACATAAAGTTTCTACCGTGTCCGGAATAGCGAAATGCCCGGACTATAGAGAAAAAATTAAATACAATGGACAACCGAAAACTTTTACAAATTTCCGAATTTGCATCTTATTCATTTTTATATCAAAAACAGTTGACTTTGAGACTTTGAAAATTTCTGCTACTTGCCTGACTGATTTGCCAGTTTCAATATCATCCAATATTTTACATTTCTCAGAAAGTGTCAAAGTAACATGCTTCCTTCTCTTTGTAGAAGCCATAATAAGTAATAACTTATGTTTTAAAAATTTTCAATGAGAAATTCAAATTATACACCAAAAAATATGCCTTATCCTTAAAGAAAGCTCACGATGAAATACATATAACAGAGCATGAAAAATCAACGACCACAAATATAAACTTCCAATGAGTAAATTTGCAACGATTAAAATGTCTAGATTCCAGAGCCAACTACAAGCGACAAAACAAGAAGGGGATTCCCCGTAATCGTATTGTAATATTTCGGCTTGGTCCGATAATTAAAACTTATTTACACTTGTAAATAAAACAAAATTTACTTTATTTAAATCGTTCACAAAAATTCTTTATTCAACACTTTCAATTATCACTTTTAAAACACAGTCTTTACTTTATCGCAATTCACAATCAATAATCATCCGCTTTGCTTCCGAGCGCCTATTTATATACCTCAAATCGGTTCGAGAATCTGCTAGGTTGTTCTCGAAGCTTAACGAAGCAAGTTCCCCTCTTAACCACTAGATGTTTCTCGATGCTTCAAGAAGCGAGTTCTCCTTTATTCTAGTATAACACGATATTAAAAGAGATAAAGAGTGTATACATATAACATTGCCCCCTCCTTAGGATTGATCGTCCCGAACAAATCCATCGTTCTCATCACCACTGTAGCAATGTAGCCGGTCGCGATGTACAACTTTAGGTTTTCCTCTGACTCCCTTTTGTATCCGGTACACGACATCGTTGATTTTTGTAATGACTGTATATGGACCTTCCCAGTCCCGTTGAAGTTTCGGTGACAACCCTTTTTGTCGATGGGGATTGTAAAGCCACACGCGATCTCCTGCTTGGAACTCTGTTGTTGTCGCTCGTATATCGTAGCGTGTCTTCATTCGGTCACTGAACATCCTTATTTTCAACCTGGTATTGTCGTGGATCTGAAGGAGTCTTTCTCTGAGGTCATCAATGTAGTCATCCTCGGCTTGCGGCTCCGACGTGGGACATCCAAATTTTATTTCGCTCGGCAGTCTGATGTTCCTTCCCATCAAAATCTCAGAAGGTGTATGGCCAGTTGAGCTATGTCTTGCACTTCGATACGCCATCAAAAACAGTGGAATATGTCGATCCCAATCTCGCTGGTTGTCGTCCACAACTTTGCAAAGATGTTCCTTAAGGGTTCGGTTGAATCGTTCGACCATGCCATCAGATTGTGGGTGAAGTGGTGTTGTTCTTGTCTTCTTGATGTCAAGAAGCCCACAAACTTCCTGAAATATGTTTGATTCAAAATTCCTTCCCTGGTCAGAATGCAGTTCTAATGGAACGCCGAATCGGCTCACCCAGTTGAAGACAATTTGGTCTGCGACTGTTTTGGCTTCTTGGTTTGGAATGGCGTATGCTTCAGGCCACTTGCTGAAGTAATCCATGACGACCAGAATATAACGATTTCCATTATTTGTTTCCGGAAATGGACCCGCTACGTCTACTGCAATCCTTTCGAAGGGTGCTCCGACATTATACTGCTGCATTTGGCTGTGGTTCTTTTTGTTCGGGCCTTTGGTGGCAGCACAGGTATCGCATTTTCGGCACCACTTCTCAACATCCTCCCTTGCATGTAGCCAGTAAAATCGTTGTCGAACCTTTTCTAGCGTCTTGTTCACTCCTAGATGGCCTCCCGAAACTCCATCATGCATCTCTCGCAGAACGTCCATAACCTTCGATCTCGGTAAGACTAGCTGCATTATATAAGACTTTCCATCTGCTGATTCCCATTTACGTCGAAGGACACCCTCTTGGACATGAAACGAGTCCCACTGTGCCCAATAGGCCTTCAGGGTCTGACTTCTATCGGAGATATCAGCCCATTCTGGTTTTTCCTGGTGTTCCTTCCAAGCGAGGATGGGTTCGATATCTGAGTCTTCTTGTTGAGCCTTCCTCAACTCGTCGTTGCTCCAGCCATAAATGGGATCGGCTCTGGTTCGTTGGACAGTAACCACCTCTTTTTCTTCTTGTCGTCTGCAATGCTTACAGTCTTGCTTGCATGGTCTCCGAGACAGTGCATCTGCATTTGAGTGAAGCTTCCCCTTTCGATGTTGAATTTCGTAATCGTAAGTCTGCAGCCTCTCAATCCACCTTGCCACTTGACCCTCTGGATTCTTGAAATTCAAAAGCCAGTTAAGTGCTCCATGGTCAGTTCGGAGAAGAAACTTCTGTCCATAGAGATACTTATGGAAGTGCTTTGTTGCCAAAATCAGTGCAAGCAGTTCTCTTCTGGTCACACAATAGTTTCTTTCTGACTTCGAGAGTACCTTGCTGTAATAGGCAATCACCTTTTCTTCGCCATTATGTACCTGCGATAGTACAGCACCTATCCCGACATTGCTGGCATCAGCATCAATTATGAACTGTTTTCCTGGAGCTGGGTAGGTCAGCACTGGTGCATTACACAAGCGTTGCTTGAGCTCTTGAAAGCTGCGCTCACACTCACCTGACCATTTAAACTGTTTTCCCTTTTCCGTTAGCTGATGTAGACTCTTGGCGATTCCAGCAAAGTCCTTCACAAAGCGCCTATAGTAGGTGGCTAGACCCAGAAAGCTTCGGAGTTGGTGTTTGTCCTGTGGTGTTGGCCAATTCTTCACGGTGTCAACCTTATCAGGATCCGTTTTTACTCCTTGGGATGAGATGATATGTCCCAGATATTTCACTTCGGTTTTGAAGAGTGAACACTTTTCTGGGTTAAGCTTGAGGTGGGCTTCTCGAAGTCTTTGAAACACGGCTCTCAGATTTGTACAGTGTTCGCCAAATGTTTTCCCGTATACTATGACGTCATCCAAATAGACCAGGCAAGATTTCCATGTGAGTCCTTGCAGGACGCATTCCATTAGGCGCTCAAAAGTTGCTGGAGCATTGCAAAGTCCAAAAGGCATCACTTTGAACTGCCACAATCCGTTTCCTGTTGAGAATGCTGTCTTTTCTTTGTCTTCAGGATGGATTTCGACTTGCCAGTAACCACTTTTCAAGTCCAAAGTTGAGAACCATTGTGCTCCTTCCATTGCGTCCAGAGTATCACTGATCCTAGGCAGAGGGTAGCTATCCTTCTTTGTCACATCATTCAACCTTCGATAGTCCACGCAAAAGCGGGTTGATCCGTCTTTCTTCTTTACCAGGACCACTGGAGACGCCCAAGGGCTTTTAGAGTTTTCGATCAAACCTTCTTCCTTCATGGTGGTTATCAGTTCTTCAACCTCACCTTGTTTGGCTAGTGGAAGGCGTCTTGCAGGTTGACGAATCGGCCTTGCATCCCCGGTATTGATTCGATGTTGCACCAGTTGCGTTCTGCCATATTTACCTTTCGATGACGAAAATATGTCTGCAAATTCTTCAAGGAGACCTTCTGCAGTTCTTCGTTGTTGGTGGCCAAGATTAGATGACTTGAGAATGTTCGTCTTTATGGAGTTCAGCTCTTCGCACTTCAAGGATTGCCTTGACTCTTCTTCGTTGATCCTTGTTATAGCTGATACAGATTCGCATTGTCCGACAATCTCACCTTTTCTAAGCTTAACTTCATACGGCTTGATGTTCAGTATTCGTACCGGAACCATGTTCTTTAAAGGTCTCACAAGAGTCTTCCCAATGGTGACGTTTTGGGAGGACTTTACAGATGCTGGTTCGACCATGAGGTATCGATGGCTGCCAGGCTTACCCTTCAATTTCGTCCACACGAATACCTCTGAAGAAGCAGGCAAAGTGAGATCTTCATTGATGACGGTTTTCACAGATGGCGAGGTTTCATACGAGTTAGTCCCATAGATCATCGGAATCTCGATGTTTCGATATTTCAGGACTTGGTTCCTGATGTCCAATATCACTCCGTGATCTCTCATGAAATCGACGCCGACAATGCACTCATCGCATATATCTGCTACCAGGAACAGGTGAGAGAATTCCAACTCTGCCATGCGGATCTTAAGACGTACCTCACCATAAACTTTTGCGGCCTCTCCAGTTGCAGTCTTTAGACGATAGGTGTTGGTGTTGTGGAGCCATGCCTTCTTAACAAGGTCTTGCCGTATGATGGACGCCGTGGCACCGGTGTCAATGGTAGCCACACATTTGTTGCCGTTTATACTTGCTTCCACGGTCAGGCTCTTGTTGTCACGTTTCGTTTGAGAAACCTGGATGTTGTTTCTGGGGCCATCTATACCAGGATATTCGTTTCCCGGGTGGGAAACAACTTCGGAAGCAACATTGTTGGTGTTACTTTGACCATTTGAATACCTTCTGTTTCCACAGTGTTGGCATGCGGTTCCTCTTCGCGGTAATCTGCACTGTCGCTGTAGATGCCCAGTCTTATTGCAGTTCCAGCATCGTGCTGGTCCGTCTCGCTGACTCCTTTCCACAGTAGCCTTCTGACAAGAACATTCTTGGACTTCTATTTCCCTTACGCGATGCACGTTTTGGGAAGCTTGTTCTGCAGCTTCCATCGTCAGAGCGAAAGCCAATGCTTCTGGTAGTGTTCGCTTTACGGCAGTGCGGATAGCCCTTTGGAGATTTATATCGCCCACAGCTCTCACAAAGGCTTCAACAGCAAGTTGATTTACTATCTCGTTACCAGCTGTTGGATATGCCAGGTGAACCAATCGCTCGATATCTGCCTGAAGCTGCTGCAGAGTTTCACCTCTTTTCTGTGTCCTATTGTTAAGCTGAACTCGGAAGACTTCTGTCATGTGGCTATCCCCAAACCGCTGTTCGATTGCGTTTACCAGAACTATGAAGTCGCCACTCTTCTCTGCTGGGATGGTTTGTAGCAGTTCAGCAGCAGATCCTCTTAAAGCAAGCGTAAGAGCAATGTATTTTTCGTGATCGTCCCAGCCGTTTGTTAACGCTGCTGCCTCAAACTGTTTCTTGTAGATTGACCACGGAATCTGTCCATCAAAGCTTGGAGGATTCACTTCTCTCTTCCTTGAGCACTCACCAGAAGGTTCTCGAGCTTTCATCTTTCGCACTTTTTCCAGTTCATTTGTAATGGTTTCGATTCGTTCGTCCATTTTCTTGAAACGTGCATTTTGTTTTTCGACGCGCTCGTCGATAGTGTTGATTTTTCCTTCGAAGACCGCAAACCTGCCTTCTAAAAGATTTCTCTGTTCGTCGAACCGCTCTAGAATATTCTTTTCATTTTCTTCAAATTTGGCCAAAAGAACTGACACCATGTTAGATAAGGAAACATTTGCATTTACCTCTTCCACTTTTGCTTCTAATTCGAAAGCAAAAGTATTTGGGTCTTCATTTTGCTGCTCCAGATATTCCTGCAGCCGTTTAACGAGTTCGGTTTTTACGCCTGTCCCACTTAAGCCACGTTTGCTTAGTTCGGCCTTTAGCTCAGGGACAGTTAAGTCTTTCAAAACTTTACTCATTTTTTTTTTTTTTTTTAACTTCACTACTTCACACACAATCGTTTAATCACTGCTCACTGTTTTTATTCTCAATAAGTTTTAATCCCACTTCTGACACCAATGTAATATTTCGGCTTGGTCCGATAATTAAAACTTATTTACACTTGTAAATAAAACAAAATTTACTTTATTTAAATCGTTCACAAAAATTCTTTATTCAACACTTTCAATTATCACTTTTAAAACACAGTCTTTACTTTATCGCAATTCACAATCAATAATCATCCGCTTTGCTTCCGAGCGCCTATTTATATACCTCAAATCGGTTCGAGAATCTGCTAGGTTGTTCTCGAAGCTTAACGAAGCAAGTTCCCCTCTTAACCACTAGATGTTTCTCGATGCTTCAAGAAGCGAGTTCTCCTTTATTCTAGTATAACACGATATTAAAAGAGATAAAGAGTGTATACATATAACAGTATGAACAAACGTTTTTTCCAAGAAACAGAGACAAATAATATATGTATGTGTATTGTACATAAGCATTTTAATACGCTGTCCGGACTGTAGAGGTAAACTTTTGAAAATGTCCGAAACATAGAGGTGTCCGGACTACTGAAGTGTCCGGGCTAGCGAGTGTCCGGACTAGCGAGGCTGTACTGTATACATAGGTAGTGTATGATGTGTCTCTATATTATTTGCTGTCCATGTGGGAGAGCTGATTTAATTTCCAAAAATATAATGTCAAAAACCCTCTCCCTGTATCGTATAGTTTAAATTTTAATCTACATACATACAAGTACATGTCAATGTGTGTGTGTCATGAGTGTATGTATGTTTATGAGGACTAATGAATACCTATTGACCCTATTCCTCTAAACAGAATATTAAATGAATATTGTTAAATGGAACGGCAGACAAGCATCAGCAAACTCGAAAAACAGAACCGACCAAAAACCGAACCGAACTGAACTGAACGGAACTCTTTTTCCGTCAATGAAATCAAATTGAACGCGATTTGAATACTAATTCCGCCAATGGCACATCAACAACTACACAAAAACAGTTTCCCTCTAAATGTGCACTATGATTTTGCATTTTCAGAGTTGCACGGACTTCGTAGAATTATAAAGCACGATGCATCACGTCACAACGCACCCTAGCGGCATTAGTTTGCATAAATCATCATTATAAAAAAAAAATGACACAAAGTGACAGGTGTTTTCAATATCAACGCTTGATGTTTGCCCTTTAACTTTGCATCTTATAGTTATTTGCTTAAAGTCAATTTATTTGCAAGTGGATAATTAAACTTCATTCTGAGACGATTAACATCTTTTGACACTGACACTGACAGATTCTCCAAAAGGCACTGTGAATGGTATACGGGCTTTGCACATGGGTTTTGTCTATTGGCTAGAGTGGTATTTGCAATACCGAAGAGCTAAAATGCAATCAATTACATAAATTATCATTAGGAAAGTCAATGTGGTGTTTAGATTTTAATCTCACACTTGAGCAGCCAACACAACATTCTTCCATCTTCATGAAAGGTAGGTATATCGCCTTGTATGCAATATGTCAACCCAAGACCAAACAGTGACTGTCAAATAATAAAGCAAAGGTTTATGGTTAAAGTCTAGCCTACAAGTGAAACCAAAATCCTGAAAGGAATCAATCTGAAAATTGCTCTCGTTTAATTAAAATCGATTTTAATAGACTTCACTATTTAGCTATTGACTTTTTAAACTTAACGAATCTGGATTATTGATGAATTTGACAGTTGATTGAGACATGAACTCGGTGTATAAAGTTTGAAACCTGTTTTAAGTTAAATCAGAAACAAGAAAAACCTAATTTTTAAAGTGTGAGTGTGATGGGGCACATTTTTTGACATTTGAATGACAATATATTGACATTTATGATAATTTCTGTTGAATCACGCTCTTATTTTATTTCGATCAGCAAATATTTATAAGAAAAGTTCTAAAATCTTAACAATTAAACTGCAATTCTAGTTAAATGCAGTAAACTTTTATTTACTGGACATTCAAAATTGGTCGTTCGAGCCGGATTTTTCTGTATGGAGACAGAGAAATAAAATCGCACGACATCCACCCAATTTCCCAAAAATTCTTTGATTCTGGATAAAATTTTACAAAAATCCATTGAGTTCCTTGAGATAAAAACAACCCGAAATTTGAATGTTGAAGTGAAGAAACATTGTGACAGTTTTAATTTTCTTTAATTTGGTCACGAATATGTTGCATTATGAATGTCCTTGTCAGCCTCATGGCTCCCACTAAAATAATGTCGTAACATCAAAAAAGATAAGTAATAATTTTCCACAAAACACACACATACGCTTGCAAAACACACAAAATCTTATGCATATGCATTATGTGCATTCCTTACGAGGATATTATGTCTTGTAGCACTTTCCCAAACCACTCATCGAACATGCAATGTCCAACTGTAATTATTCCTGCAAGACAAGAATTGCATCCAATGTAACCCAGATGCCATTAATACATACATAAATATATCCTCGATGCCAACAGAAGCCAAAGGTCACATTTATGATAATATAAACTGCCCAAAACTTTGAGAATATGCATCTATCTGGGCCATCAGATGCACATCTAGAAATAATAACAATCGTTAACACCATCGTGCACTTACATCTACACACACACAAACATTATAATATACTCGTGTATGAGTTGAATGTATTTCTTGGTTCGGTACACTCGGGCGTATGTGGGCTTAAATTTCGAACAATAAGAGACTGTGGCGCGGCACGGGATTGGAGCAGGGTGTAGGTCGTATATCGTATGACGTTGCCATTCGAATTGCAGCAGCAGAGGCTGATGTTCCTGGTGACACGTTAATGAAGATGCAGATGCAGATGCTGCGTGTTGTGGATACTGATGATGTTGATAATGTTAACATTATTATTGCACCTGTACGTGGGCATTTGCCACCCAGAATTTGTGAGCACTTCCAGCGCTAATTGAGGATAATTCTATGAACACAATGAATGTCGTCCTCTCGTCCGCCCAACTTCCTATTGAAGCCATCTCGAATCTCGAAGACAATAATTTGTATCCGTCATCGATGGATATGGAGCGTAGGTATAGCGTATAGGTATAGGATACTTGAGGCGTAATATGAGTATCATTGGACCAAAAGCTGATTCACTGCGGGGCCAATGACAACAATCTGTGCAACGTCATCTGTCAGGCACCCGGTCCGGGTGACAGGTGGCAAGGTGCAACTAGAACATCAACTAAAATGCTCCTGGGCCTGGATCGATGTGCGCACACTGACATAGACAGACACACACACAATGGGAACCAACGCAAGACAAAAATCACAACAGGGAAGATTAAAGGATGAAAACGAAAATGAAAACGGGAACGGGAACGAAAACGGGAACGGGAACAGCAACGAGAACAAAACGCTTGAACTATTTTCCAAAGCTATTATCGCTAGTCTTGAAATTTCTCTTTAAATTCACGTCATTTTCAAAAGCACAAGCGCAAGAAAGAAAAAAAGTAATTCTTCTCTGTGAATTGCGATTGCGATTCAACTGGAAAGTAAAGCAGGAATCCAAAGGAGCGAATAAAACTTTTTATATTATCCTCTGAATTGTGGTAACCATTTCCAAGTCCAAGTCCAAGTCCATTTTTGTGAAACTCTGCTGTGTGCCTATATATGGTATACAATGAATGAGAATGAGCAGAGAAACAGAAGCTATTCACTGGATGCACTTTGAAGCCTTTTTCCCGACTCTCTTGCCGTGGCTAATTAATGCAGTCGTTTTGGAAACTCCAATTTAAGTGGTATCTAAGTGGTCTCCTGCTGTTATATGCTTGCATTAGTCACGCCAGGGTTATACTCCTTCTAGCATCCTGCTTTAGTTACCTAAAGTTAGCCAATAAGTTTGTGCTGTGATATGGTTCCTTCGCCTTCGCCTACGATTACTTTTGGGTATAATATAGTTTTGACTATATTAGTCGTAGGTGAGAGGGTGCGGTGCAATGAGGGATAAGCGATTTTCATTGTGCGAGTTAAGCACTTAAGGAAATTTCTGGGAAGGATTTGAAATTAGTGTTGCAAAGCATTGGTGACTGGTAGATTTTTGGGGTGGGAAATTTGGTCAAGTAAGGAGAAGTGTGTCAAAAGGAATAATTGTGGGGCTTTGAGACATGACGATAGACAACTTTCTTTAAATTCTTTTCTTAGGTTTTGATTTCTTTTATCAACCGTGCATTTAAGGAAATTTATGTTCCACTGATGCTCATATGAATTCAATTGAAATTTATTCTCATATTATTCCGAGGAGGAGGGGAGAGGGAGGCATTGTTAACTTATGGCTATAGGGACAGCACTGCTTATTTTCTCTTTTATAAAAAAACTTCAGTTTTATCGCCTTTTTTTGTTTTAATTTTATTTCTTCCAAATTTGAAATCTGACAGTTGCTACATTATTTAAGTTACATCTGTCAAACTAGCTGTCATATATTTGTTCTGTTTGCTAATTCTTCAGGTAAATGCTCATAGTGCGTTATCACAATGGTTCTACACTTTGACATAAATTACGGTCTCCACAACAATACTCGTAGTTCCTCCATCTTACTGATCTGCCGAAAAGAGAATCATTAAGCTGTCAATTTCAAGTCTCTTGGAAAAGCGTTTGTTGCCGTAGTGACGAAATTCGACTGACCAAAAAGATGACGGTAAACGATCATAGACAACGACGTTTATTCGCTGAATGCGCTCTGGAGTAGTCAGAAACTACTTTCAGCCAAAAACCTATTTTAGGATTAATGTACGTTGACTAACACTAACAAAACTGTCTTACTTAGGATGATAATAAAAAATGTCCAGTGAATCTCGACTGTTTGGTGTAGACTTTGGACCGACAATTCATTACCTTAGTTCATCCTTACTTCAAAATAAATGACACCAGAACGGCTGAACGGATTTGAATGAAATTTGAAACAGAGATAGATTATAGTCTGGAATAGTACATAGGTCTCTTTTTATCCCGGAAAAATGTATAGTTCCCGTGGCATGGATTTCTTTTAACAATAACTCCAGAATGACTGAACGGATCTGGATGAATTTTGGCATAGAAATTTTATAAATAAACAGACTTTTGACTCAATTCAAAAACTACTATAAGTATGATGTGCTTTTCTCTCCCGTGTGAAGCCGGAAATAACCACTAATATTAATAATATGTAAATAATTTAAAATTTCACACATCATCAAACAAAAATAAAATTAAAATTTATTAATAAGTATTGTATAAATAAAATATAATATCACTGAATTCAATTTCTTGACACACCAAAAATAATTTGTTGTTATTTAAACAAAAAATATTTAAACAGAAATTAACCTCCGCAAATAATTCATTCCTTTATTTTATTCCCCAAGAGTTCATTTAAATATTCACACTCTGATTAAAATTCCCGTTTTTTTCGGGTTGACCAACAATCACTTCGCAAAAGCTCCCACAGAGAGACATCCAAGGATCCTGTGTGAGTCCTGCGTTATTCGCATTCATTATAGGTGACGTGTGTCCGATGGACGGTTAAGCTTTGAATTTAAAGACACCAAGTGAACCGCAGCGGATATTTTATTTTATTTTATTTTATATTATTTTTCTTAAAATTGAATTAATGTTAAAATAATATTCAACAGTTAGTTGTAAATATTGTTTTCACAAAAGTGATATTGATTTTGTGGGTGGACATTAATGGACGAATGAATCATGGCTAAAGGCTTTTGTGGCCGATGTGTGGGATAAAACAGAATCGGGAAGTTTTCTCAGATGGAACACCAAACAATCTGGGATTTCTTCTCCGAAATGCAAAATTAAATTCACCCATTTCTGAGTAATGCTCAAATTCGATTATAAAACCTTTTTTACCAGGGTTTTATTACGTGGAAAATGTAAATTAATTCATTAAGCTTTAACTCATGCGAAAACCTGAATTCCTAGAAAATTTTTTGCAATATTGATAATTGAGAATTTTTTTATTTTTATCTGAATTTACTAGGTTGTTGTTGAAAAATCAATTAAAGGCTTAAAAATATAAAAGTCTGTGATTAGTCTCTATCAAAAAATGGACTAAGTATAAATGCTAGACTTAAGAGTCTTTTTTTTTAATATTTTTAACCACAAAAGATTCTCGAAATCCCCAACTGCGATTTTTATTAAACTTCACACTTTTATTATGTTTCCAATTTGCTTTCCAGGTCAAAAAATTACATCATCCTTAAGAACTTGAACAACTCTTAGTTATATTTCGAATCATAAATGTAAATACTTATATGTATTTGAATTGAAATATTTTATCTTTTTTTATACGTAAATATAAACCCAATGCTAACACATAAATAACGGCCAAGTTTAGACCCCCAACAAAAGTTTTAAAAACCTTTATTCTGAAAAAAAAATCTGAACTACCACAATAAAGTCCTTAAAAAGTAAACCCTTCTGGTGTATCAGATTTTCGAACTTTTTCACCAGTTTCTTTTTTTTTTTGTTGCACTTTACAACTATTCCAAAAAAAACCATACAAATGTATAGGTTCGTACATATATACGCACACATACTCTTTTATAAATAATAATTTTCTTCAAATACCATTGCAATACAAACAAACAAACAAACAACCATCATAACTAAATAAATAGCATTATTTCACAATTGCTGACTTCTCGCTTCAGCACAATATTTACACTTTTCAACAAAACTGCAAACATTATTGTTTGAATGTATTTTGTTGTTGCATAGTATAGGTATTTATATTCAGTTCATGAATAGCAAAATGCACGTATTTATTGAACAAGCCATGCAGAAAAACAAAAGAGTCCTGCTGTGTTCGCCATGGAACTGGACCTGGACCTCGGACGGGTATATAATATCAAAATAAGGGAGAGAGAAAGAGAGTCAGAGATTGTACAACATCCGGTTAATGTAACACAAGTTGCCAATGGCCACCTTCAACATCCTGATGCGAAACAAGAAAATAACAAATCAAAATAAAAAGTAAAAACAAAAAATCAAAATAATAAAAAAAAAAAAACATAAAATATTCGAAACAGAAAATAAACTCAAAATGGAATCATTTGTGTTATTTTTTGTTTTGTTCAGTATTCGAAACTTGAAATTGAACTTTACTGTATAAATAACTGTAATAAATCTATTTATAAAATTCATACACTCCGGATCAATTGAATGAGGACTAATTTCTTTGTTATCCAAGAAAGCTAACTATTTGAGATTGGTTTTTTTATTATATTTTATTTACACTACTTTACTTTATATTATTTTATTTTAATTTATGTATTTTATTTTATTTTAATTTATTTTATTTTATGTTATTTTATTTTATTTATTTTATTTTATTTTATTTTATTTTATTTTATTTTATTTTTTATTTTGTTTTGTTTTATTTTATTTTTTTTTTTTTCAATTAAGTTCAGAAGCTAAGACTACCAAAA
Organism: Scaeva pyrastri; assembly: GCA_905146935.1. Classification (NCBI taxonomy): domain Eukaryota; kingdom Metazoa; phylum Arthropoda; class Insecta; order Diptera; family Syrphidae; genus Scaeva; species Scaeva pyrastri. Next base: position 7,345,119 of record LR989929.1, on the reverse strand, counting down.
TCCGTTTCAGTTCTCAATTTGTTTACATTATGATTATTTAAAATAATTCCCCTTTAATTTATGTTTATTAATATGACTTCGTTTGGTTAGTTATAAATTTCTGTCCCCATTCGAATGACGTTTATTGTTGTTTTATTTGAATGAACGGTGTATGCTAAATTATAAACATTTTTGCTTGTATCACAATTGGTAAGGTTGAGGAATTTTTTTTTCCATGATGATGTTCAACCATTTCAACTCTCCCAAGAATTTATTGTGTTTGTTTATCTGGAGAAGGGTTCGGGTTTGGGTTCCAACGCACTATTTTCCTCGCCCTCGTTTTCTCGTTACGAATTTTCATCATTGCCCTTACTTTGAAATTTTTGAACTGCTGGACGACAGAGTTTGGAAAACGGAATTAAGTTGTGAATTTTGAAAACGAGCTTCCTGCAAATTGTGTATAGAAAACATGTTGAGGGACGACAATAGCATGTCCTATAATACCTTCCCTGGGTATATGTGACCAACGACCGACGACGACGATAAGGATAAGGACGAGGATGAGGACGACGCCGACGACCGACGACGACGACGTACGTCAGCATAGGACTACTATATGCCATTATTGCAAAGTATGGGTTGGGTACCTTACCGAGCCATACTATACTGTACTGATGCCCGAATGCATTTGAATGCAATTCGTGATTTGCATTTTATATAGATTTAGTGGGGATTTTATTATCCTGTCGTAGGATATCAATTGGAATACATTTGCAACAAAAATACTCACACACAATAGCCAAACAAAATGGATTTGCATATAAAGTTATAACATATTCAGTTTATACATTACAACCTCTCACACAAACACACATATATTTTAGTCCTGAAGTCCGAATGCAAACTAATAGCTTAATATTATGCAGGATCTTCTTTCAGTTCGAATAAGAGAAATGTGTTTGTGTATGTATATACGATTATTTGAATGCAATAACTTTCTGAGATGACTTTGTGGTTTTTGTTAAAATTGTAAAATGCATACATATGCACATGTATTAAGTTCAAATCGAAACTTTGGCCAAAAATTGTTGTGTTTTATTGGCAAACAAGCTAACGATGCGTTAAAAGTAACTTTTATTCATGTGAATTGCATAATAATCTAAGAGGATCTTCTCCTATTATAAAATAAAGAACTTTTCTTTGAGAAGTCATATAAATATAGTCCTTGCATGGTTTGAATTTAGCTAAGATTGACTTTTTTATCTGCAGTTTTTATTTGTCAACGTGGCTTTTGAAATTGCAATCAGTCTTTAGGAGTTTTTATTGTTCTTTTCGAATTCAAGAAAGTTAAAAAATATCTATATTATACGTGATTAATTTAAATTTGCAGATATGTATTTCAAGAAGGATAAAGAAAAAGACAAAATTACCATTTGGTTTTGCGTTGGGCGCCAGTATTCTACGAAAATTCGTTGACATTTATAAATGTCAGAGTAATATGGTTTTTGTACGTTACTTAAATTTGAAATAATATTCAAAATGACACTCGTATTTCTAAGCTAAACTAAAAAGGCTTTAACTAATTCAAGTGACTTAAATTTTGGGGTTTTATTTTTGAAAAAAAATTCCTGTCACTAGCGGTGTCATTGTGGTTTTATTTAATTTTATCGAAATTCTTTTCATTTGATCCGTAAAATGTTACCAACAAAAGATAAAGACCTTCATCCAAATATTTTAATGGTGTTTTTTTTGTTTTGCCCATCACCAGTAACATAAAAAAATTACACAATGACACATTCTAAAATCTAAAGAGAAAATAAGCTTCACAAAAAAACCGCATAATATCAAAACACTAGGTTATACAAAAATACAAACCATAACAGCCAGCCCTCAATAAAACTTCAATGCCATCCGGATTCCCGATCCCATATCAAAGGTCACCAAAGAGTGAGGTTATATGACGGGTAGGGTTGGTAGAAGGGTATTTTTAAAGTGTGTTGTAGGTTTTCCATAATGAAGAATCAATGGAAATATACAGCATCCACGACAACGACGACGACGAAGAGTGCAAATATGATGTGAGGGCATACCTATAAGAGTTGTTATGATCATCGTAATGTTAACGCTCCGGCGGCGGCGGTGTTGGTGTATTTGGCGTATTTGGCGGATTGTTCCCCCTTCTCTGTGTGTTTTCTGAATTCTAGTCACGTAAAATTTTAACCCTCTTACAATACACTTTGGGATACAAATATTTGCAACTCTTAACAACCCTCAAAATGGCTCTAAAGCTCAAAATGCAAAAAAATACAAATAAAAGAAACACCCACCCCGCCCCTCCCTTTTATTCCCTTCTTGTTCTTGTATTTTTTTTGGATTGGTGTTAAAAATCGAACACCCTGCACTAAACCCCAACCTCTCGTACCCCGTTAGCAGTGTATAGAGATGACGTGATTGACCCAGTTGATGTGATGATTTCTCGAAATCCGTGTAATCACTTGTAATGCGCTATTTTGCCGATGTTCATAGAACCCCCCTGATGTGGGGGGGGGGGGGGGGGTGGAGAGTTGATTTCGAGTGGGTGGTTTTGGTTTAAAGGCAACTTATGGGGCTCACCCCGGGGAGGACTGCCATCAACAAAGGGGTAAGTCTGTGAGCCGTGTGAGAGATGAGAAATCGAATTTCCTCAAAACGGGTACATGCAAATGTCAATGGCTGACGTATAACTGTATGTCTACTATATCTTATCATCAATCGTTTCGTTTTGTGTTGTTTTTGCTTTCTCTGTCGTCTGGATGTGTTTCGGTGTATGATGATGATAGTGATGGGAAAAGATTTCCTTCATTCCAACATTGAAGCTTGATTTGTAAATTTCAGCACACTCAATGACACAATTTTTCACTTTGAATTGAAATTCAGTGTTTTCAAATTTGCATTATGTATGGATGTAGGACGAAGAGTGAATTTTTAGGTAGAAGGGGTGGGGGGGAGACAAGGGCAAAGTGTTGGTTGATGGTTTGTCGATGAAAGAAAGTAAACTAGTTACATTTGCAAATTGTCAATTTCAAGGAAAACAATGACATTTTCTTTTCGGAAAAAAAGAGATCAAAAAAAAAAATTATGAATAGAAATTTGACATGAATTGAATGGGAAATTGATACACAAGCAATAATTTGTTTGAAATATATTTTTATGAATAAGACAAGGGCATTCAGCTGGTCTTGATTTATGCGATAAGTGCTTAGAGTAAAGGTCATTTAAATTGTAACACAGACTTGACTTAGCTGTCACTCAAAACAGATCATAGGTTCGTTCATTCAACTTAATGTGGAACTGCCTTAGTGAAAATGCTTCCCTAATAACCAACATTATGTTCAAGAAAAGTTCCATATTGGAATCGTTTGATAGGACTTCTTTTAATCATTAATTATTTTACTTTTTCTTGCTATAGAAAGTCAAGAAGAAATAGGAACTGAGATATGTAGATATTTTGTGCCTACTCCCTCCTGGGAGTAAGATGAAATAATGAAACGTCAAATAGAAGGAAGAATTCCTTTATGTGCACCTCGGATCCATGGTCAATTTCCCACTGGTTCGCTTATGTCATTTAGTCTGACTTCTAAACTGACCTTTAAACTACCAACTCAGTTATTTGCATGCTATTTTATAATTTTACCGCAATATTTAATCAAACTAAGTCAGTATTCCACTATTAATTGAATTACAATGAGAATATCATATTTTAATTAAAATTAAGCCCAACACTGATTGCAGAGCACCTAACCCCTGTACACACTTACAATAAAATTCTCATCATAAATTTGACACTATACGCTGCGGTCAAATGTCAGTCACTATATTTTCTCTATGCTCCTTTTTTGTATATAATATTTAAATATATGTATGTATTTCCATCTGTCTATTATATGTACATATATAAATTCTGAATAGAATAATAAACCCCGTTCACACTGCTCATAATAAATATCACATATTTGTACAACGTAACGCACTCACGGATGCATAATGTTGAATTTTTGCATTTCATGGTACGCCAACCTTTTTCCATTTTGCTTTTGCACTCATCGCGTCATATTCATTCCACCTTTGCTGCATAGCCATATACTATGTATATATTGTTCTCGTTCGCTCATCTGAACTTCTATGACATGTAAAGAGATATGCATCATGTCAGTTCATATTATCAACATGGCGTTTTGTATACATTTTGACATTTCAATACCATGTTAGGTTAGGTTGGTAGATCGTAGATGTTGGATTGCTTTGCACGAAATGCAATTTTATTTTTGATGTACATAAACATAAGGGAAATATATTTAGGGATCGGTTTGGGTTTTGTGGAAAAATGTTTACAATTGGTTGCAAATTAATATCTCATTCAAACGTCAGAATTCCAATCAAATAAGGATCTAGTGACTTACCTAGTAATTTTAATTTCTTGTAAATGATTTGAAACAAGATAAAATGATGACAGCTGTCACACATTTATTGACATTCGAACATTTGTAACATGACAATATACCAACATTTCATATTATATCTGTTAATCACTATGACTGACAACAAATTTCATTTTATAAAAAAATGTGTACATAAAATTACTTATGGTAAATTGTCATTTAGAGCAAGTACATTCGACACGACCGGTTTGTTGCATTGTATTTATTCTGTGGTGATGTTCACTGCGTGCTTTCACCGTTTCAGAACTAACGGAAAGAAACGTGTGAATTTCATTGAATATTTCTCTTTCACATAATGAAGCTGTCAAAAATGACATGTATGTATAAATTTGTAGGTAAGGTTGTAGGTGTTATTATTCTCATGAAAAGTATTCTGTAAAAAAAAAAAATTGGAAAAAAACTGTTAACACTATTCAACTATGGTATCAAAAAAATTAATGCAACATTTTATTTTTCCTGTCAACTGTAAAGTGTTGTCAACCCCGAAAATGAAAACGAATTTGACAGCTGATAATTTATGGCTTGTAAAAAAAGGTTTATTATTGCATGAGATGAGTTTCGGCAGTTTTTTTTATAAATAAAGTGAACAAAAAAATATACAAAATATAAAACAATAAAATTTATTTAGTCACTAATCGAAAGCAAATTAGTACCTAAACCAGACAACTCATGGAATATAATAAGGTTTTACTATAATTTCAAATAAGTTTTTTTTTCGATTATGGTTAGTTAAGTTGCATACAACTTAATGAAGAAACACAAATAAACATAGATAAGAGAATGTAGAAAATAAAGGAGATGCTCGCATGTGGAAACTCTGTTTGACTGTCAAAAACCAGAGCTGCAACACGCAACTTTAATAGAAATTAAAACTACAGATACAAAGACAAACCCTTTCCGCCCGTTTATAACTATTATAACTACGTTTACAAGCTGAATCGAGTTGAAATAGGGATTGATTTTTGATTCTGGTTTTTCATCATTTACATAAGTTAAAATATCGAGTTGGAGTTGGGTTGAAATGACATGTGATGCGTCACTTATAACTACTTTATTATAGTGATAAATAAAACAAATTATCGTAAGAAGTCTGAAAGAATGTCAAACCAACTCTTCTATTCAGGTTTACCGTCGTTAATATCGACCGGACCCAGCTCCCCAGTACAGTAGAGTCAAGCTGATTTCAACTCGACTCATATTTTCAAAGATTTGAATCTTGCTTCAATATATTAGGATGGTTTCATCATTTTTGTAGATATACTTATCGGAAAACAATGAAAGGTTTGTTGATGATTTCCTGACTTTTAACTCGCGTGCGGAAATTATAACTCAAGCTTGTTAGTTTGCTCTTAAGATACCTTCCATCAAATTCTAATCCTAAAAATGTATTCAAACCATGGCAAACATCTCCTCGTTAAATATTCACAATCCACTATAATAGCATCCAGAAATAACACATCCTGATGGCATCAATCATTCCCATGTCATGTCGTCGTACCTGTGCCCAGTACCTGCCTAGATCTATAATGGTGCGGGGTACTATTCACTGTGACTAAGCGAGTGACCCTTTTGAAAAGCCATCGCACTTAGATTTATATCAAATGCAACAATAAACTAATCACCAATACAAATTGTTAATTGATTTGTGCATAGATACAATTTGGCTATCAAAACCTTCGCCTCTCGACTCGTCAGTGTATGCAGTTCTGATGCTCATCATCTCAAAACCTTATGCATCGCTAGTCACACAATCAATTCGCCATTCGATGATGGAAATCAAAAAGAGGAACATAGATACACATAGGTACACAAATGACACAATATGATGAGAATGTATCTCATAGATACTCTATGTTGTTGTATGTTATATAAGTAGATACATTTTATGGCACAAGGCGAACAAGAATTGGTATAGCGGAGTCCTATATATGCATTCGCTCTCAATGATATACTATAAGAGAAGCGGTGCATAAATACGTGACCTAATTTGTGTCGCTGGGTTTGGTTCATTGTGTGTCATGTGATTCATCTGGCAGCTCTGTTCGGCTCAGCTCAGTTCAGGGAATAATATTCTCTGTGTTCCATTCGAAGTCGAACAACAACATAACGACACGACGACTACGACTACTACTACGACGACGACGACACGACAACAACGGCGATGAGGACAACTAAGAGTATATGACTATGATGATGATGTTCCTCCTCGTTTCCGTTTGCCACCAATCTTAAGGTGGAAAACAAATGCCAAACCTATTCCATGTTCAGCAACGCAAGATGGATGGATCCATGTTTATTCATTGCACATCCTGTGTTTTGTTTGTATCCAATCTACCTATATAACTCTCATCTCCGTTCGTCCTTTGTATGGTGGCAAGAACAGAAGCAGCAGCATCAGCAGCGGCAGGAGTAGGTCCGTATAGATTGTTGAGTACATTATCATGGCCGTCATTGTCATCATCATCATCGTCATCGGCATCGACATCCGAATCATCATCTTCCATATCCACATCCACATCCACATCCACATTTGTCATTTCGACGACTTGTCGAACTATTATCATGGAATCCTTGTTTCCTTTAATTCAACTTCAATCCTTATCTGGTTCATGGAATTCCTAAATTCACTTTCTAGGACGTGGAACAACTCAGAAGAACATCCCTTACAACAACAACAATAGTTCAAGTCATTCAAGTTGTCGTAACATGTCCCAAAATGCAATTCCAACTTTGGCCACGGATGATGTGTTGAAAAGTGCTTCTCCATTGGCTTTTCCTATTTATTATCGATCATAATTTTTTTTTTCTTCCTATTTTCGATACAAATGAAAATGATAAAAGAGAACGATAAACTCTTGGAAATTGGAATAAGACTAGATAAGTTGAAAATACTTAAAAAAAAACTCTGTTTCAAAAACTAGGTCAACTTGAAACATTTTCAATTAATTAAAAAGGTATTAAGGATATTCAACATGATCGAGTAAAACATGGCCTAGTTTTATTGAAAATGTGCAATTTACTGAAAAAATGCTTACAACTCTTTTTCTATATGCCTCAACAAACCTATTTACACGATGAAATTGAATTACCAGCAGTTCTTATAGGCTTTAGGCAGATATTTCAGAAATGACAGGAAGGAAAAGCATTGAATGTTATGTTCATTACGTTTGACATTTTCCTCGCTTCACTCAAATGCACATAAAAAGAATCTTTTAATTGTTTTCCCATATACCTATGTGAAAAGTGACAATATTTACATAAGATAGCTTTCAACGTTAAATATCATTGGAACAATCAAATGACAAGAATCACTTGCAGGAATGGAATGTTTCTAGTCTCTGATTGGTCCGCTGTCAAAAAATGAACATTTTAATTTATTAATGCAACTTTTTTGGAAGGTATACATAACTGAGAAAAACTCCCTTATCCATCAAGTCAAGTAGACTTGCATCAAATAGAAAGAAACAAAATATGATCACCTTTTGACATTTACGCATTTAACGTCAAGATAATTTTTTTTACTGCCAAGTTGCGCATATCATCACACATGACTCTTGCAAGAGCGCAGCTTTAGATTTGTTTATAACTGTCAGTTTTTTTACGATAATGTTATAAAAACCGCTTTTCTGACATTTTGATCACAATTAAGAGATTATTAATAAGAGATATGTACATTAAAATTGAGATTTTGACAGGTGTGACATTTTGAAGATATTTATTCTTAAAGTTGCATACAAACATTGAAAATCAATCGATTTTTCGAAAAAAGTTGTTGTACTTTTTATTTTGATATTCTTTTCTTTTTATATGTAACTCGTGAACGAATTGACCGAATTTATGAAAAAAATTCAATTTGCTTGATCTTTCACCATTTTCTCCAATTGACAACTCAAGTCACTAACGTTTGTAGTTCATTTCTAATGACTGGTGTCCACGACAGATAAATTATTACTTACTTTCTTAAGGTGGTGCTACATTGCCGACATAAACTTATAGGAATCAACGGAAACTATAGGAAAAAAGTGACAAGAGTCGAATCTATTAATCACAATCATTCCAGATCAAAAAACATTTCAGTGAGCCATTCATTCATCGTACCACAAAATTGAAGACATTTCAATTTTGAGCAAAACAAAGTATATCGAATAAATCAACTGGGCTACTTTCCAATTTGACGTTTCAGACACTAATTTTTTGTAACCTGAAAAGCTTGTCAGACTTTGGCAAAGAAGTAAAAATATTGACACAAGAAATTCAATTTGATACTTATTTATTAAAATCCTTTAAAATGTTTACTTTCGTGATTATTATTTTGACAATTCCACAAGGAAATTGTTTAATTAAAGAAAGATTTAAAAAAAAAATTGGGTTTTTCCTTTTGTAAATTTAAAATTTGATCTGAAAATTGATCTTCTTCTTCGTCACATTTTTTGATAATGAAAGTTCAAAATTGCTTACCTTTCTATTTTATTTTCATTAAAAATCTTGCCAAATTGACAGCTGTCACTTTTTTTTTAAGATTGGAATGTATTGTATTGTTAAACTTTTTAAGTGTCACATTTGGACTCTCACTTGATCCAAACTGTATTTTTGTTATTCCCCTTAAAAAACATAAACAAATCAAATCCTGAAAACTATAATCTCATTTATTTATTGTAAAAAGTACAAAGAAAACAAACAAATAAGACTATATACAAACATTATTAATCTAATGACAAATTATTTCCTCTTAATAACTAAACATTTGGACAGAAAAATAAAAATTTTAATTATAACGTAAAAAAGAGGATAAGAAAAACAAAAACAACAAAAAAGGAAAGGAATCAGAGGATTGGATTAAGATTAAGGAATACAAAATTTAGGATCAAAGTTCCAATAAAATTTTATAAAAATGAACTACAGAATTTTTTCTGACTCCACCACCGACGACGACGACGACGACTTATTCATCGATGGTTATATTATATTCTCGAACCTAATTGATTTGATTCGTAGTAGGTGGTGTTAAAAAAAAGGACTCCTCTCCTCTCTCCACCTGTTTATGTCTATCTCTACTTCCTACTCTCGGGCTGGGCATCTCCTTGACTAGTTCCCGTATAAACGTAGTTATCCCGACCGACAATACCAGTTCCTTCGGCATCACCCAGCCATGGATAGGTGTTTGGACACTCCCGGCACGTTTCCATGTAACGTGTGTCCGAGATGTTTTTCTCAGGATTCTTAAAACTGAGTCCGCAATAGTTTGAGTTGGAGCATGGTTTCGGTGCGGTGGGCACACGTTTCTGGCAGTCCCATGAATCGATGGTGCTCAGGCGGTTTAATTCCTTGGGGTCAGTGATCCAGGTGAGTGCTTGAGTGACGGTAACAATGTACACGTCGGGCCTGAAAAGAGAAATGTGTACATTTTTATAGAGAGAACATATTTCAGAAAAAAAAAATGGTGTTAAATATAAGAATTCATCGAATGATATCCCCCTCGCTCGAATCCGGAAGGAAGGTAATGAACTAAACCAGAACCATTTCAATTGTACCGCCACCACCGTTCGAAGACGTCAGAGAAGTATAACTTGAAACTTCCAATCTCCTAATAAATAAAGTTTCCTTGTCACAAAAGAAACGAAACAATCTTTTTTTTTCTTCCAACTCAACTTGTAATCGATTTCCACCAGAACCATCTACTAGCCATCGCCACTATTATCCTGAATCTCGTCCTTTTGAGTGGGCGAGTATAGGACATGGAGTGGATGGAACATTTACCTCCTAGAACAAGAACAACCATCCGCTTCGAATCCAAGTTGGACGAATATCCAGGAGATTTATTTCGCAGGAACATTCTGAGAGTCCTTTGCCCTCGCCCAAACCCAAAACACCAAACCCAAAAGAGCTCAGGCCCAACAGCACAAACCTGAGGCACTCGGTGGCGTAGATGGCTGGCTTGCTGGCTAGCTGGTTGGGTTGGCTAGAGTTTGGATATTCGATTTCTATTATTTATTTTTTATTTGATAAAAATGTCATCGTCGAAATGTTTATGGCTGTCGTTAAGCTTTGCTTGGTCATAAAGTCTGCTTTTTTGGTTTCGGGTGGTTGCTGTTGTTGCTGGAGTTGACGATGATGGTGATGGTAATGATGGTTGGTGGAGAGGGGGGTGGAAAGACATTAATTTATTCAAAATGTTTACAAAAACAGGTGGCAAATAGAATGACACCAAGTGTACAGAAATAAAGTTTTCCTAGGGGGCTTCCGGTTCCGGTAACCTCATTCAAAGGTGCTTCACTTCATCGTTCGGCTTCGTATATTTACTTCCATAAAAGTTCTTAATGTTTTGTATTTTATTTTTTTTATATAATTTTTGTGTGATTTTTTAAATCATTGTTATGAACTGAGTTCAAAATTAAGTTTGACTGTATAGATAAATATCAAAGTAATTTTTAAAGTTTTTTTTTTTTCTGTCATTTTATTTGTGTATAAAATGTACTACTCGGAGAAATTGGAAGCGGATGGAAGTTTTATTATTTACTTTTACAGTTATTTATATTTAATGATGATACGAAGTTCGAAGAACATTATTTTGCTTATGTTGGTGCTGTTGTTGAGGTTTGAAATGGGGAAAACTACAGGCTTGGCTCTTGGATTAATTTGTTTCTAATGGAAATTGTACTGTTTCGAGTTGTTTTTGTTGATGAATAAAAGGAAGAGGGGGCGGGGAGGGTTGCATTAATTTAAGTAAAAATATTACTTAAGGGAAGTGTGTGTAGTTTTTTTTTAAATATATTTTTTGTTTTGTAACAGGGTATGTCACATTAGTGACTTATTTTTTTCTACTACAAGTGTTGTTTAAGACATCAAAATGTCACCTGTCAAAAGTAATAGAAAATTTCCAGAAACCACTAAATTAAAATTAATTGATATTAATGCAAAAAACAATTTAACTAATACAATATAAATCAAATAAAATGCCTTGTTTAAATTTAAATACTCATGATGACCATTTTACAATCTAACCTCAAAATCGAAAATCTCCATACTCCCGGTAAGTATAGAAATAAACAAAAAAATAAATAGTAATTATTCATTTATTATAATAAATTCATTTATCAAATAATAATTATACTGAACATATTTTCCTTAATATATTATAAATTAACAATTATAAAATGAACAATAGAAAATATTTTTACTTATTGTTATGCAATTAATTAAAATGCAAAATCATTGTTGATATAAAAATTAATTTTAATTGCCAATTATTCTAATCACTTGGTAAATTATATAAAATACACATATTTCAACTTAGTATGTAGTGTACATATATGAAAATAATATTGTTGGTAATTTATAAAACAAAAAAATGGAAACATAAATACTAGCATATGTCTGTAGATATATTATGATTCTATAAAATTTGAAAATAAATTAATTATTAAATAAATCCTAGCATATTTTAAGCAATTATATTTTCGTTTAGAAAATAAGGGATTTATAATACTCTATGTAAGTTCATACATAAAATTGCATAAAGTTTATTTGCATTAATTTAAACTGGTATTTAGATGTGTATTTATTGAGCTTTATTTATTTTTTTCACACAAACGGATTAAAATGTTAACAAATACGAGAGAGAGAAAAAAAAACGTATTTTCATTTTAATTACTCTTTTATAGGAAACAAATTAAAATATTGATATCACACGTGTTTTCTAGTTGGTGATGTATATTTTATGTGTGATTTTAAAGGCCAAATTAAGGGCGATTTCGAAGCAGGACCGGAATAGCATATGAACTAAATGTAAAGGTATATCTACACTGTAATTTCAATTCATCTGTCAAAATCGAAATAAAATAGCGTATCTTGTTCTCACTTAATTTGTTAAATTCAAATATTTGCGCAATATCATACCGACACTTCCAAATGACAGATTTGCTTTCCTTGACTTGAAACTTAAGGAGGCTGCAAAATGTCAAATAAGGGGAAACAAAAATAAGGGGAAACAAAAATAAGGGGAAACAAAAATAACTTCAAAAAAATGTCTGAGAAGATAATCTATTTATTTCGATATCGTCATTCAATGTTTTCTATGCTTTCGGTGCTTCTTCGTTGACTTGATACCAACTTAACGAAGTATTTTTTTGAGAAAGATAATATAAGAAGTCATTTGACACTTATATCATAAATGTCATTAGTTGAACTGTCAAAATTTCTCATTTACTTTCAAAACTAACAATGAAGCATCATTTAAAGGTAACTGATTTATGATTTCAAATCGATCCGCTCATGTAATAGATTATTTTAAAATATCATCACTAAAAATGTTTTCAAATAAAATTTAGTATATTCAATTTAAGCTCGAACCTAAGCTCTTTTGGCTTTCGGCTTTTGGATATTAAATACGAGTTGGTTATTCAAAATATAAAAAGATTTTTCGTGTTTATGCATTTGCATGTTTTTTTTTTAAATGCATTAATTAATGACATTCAAAAAAAAAAAATAACTACATAATTAAATGAATTAATTGATATCTAATTCCTTTAAAAAAAATCTCGGTTATGCATTATGCTTATCAAAATTATGATGAATACAAATTATGATGGTAAGGAATAAAATTGAAATAAAAAAATTGTCAAAAATTTCAAAATTTTGGTATTTTTCTTTTTCAAAAAGCCAATTTATAGCTGTGAGTGACTTTTGTCAAATTTTATCAAAGGATAGTTACGATTTCTATGAAATAAAATTTCTCCTAAGAATCAGAATTCTGGCTTTGAAAAATAAAGAAAGATCGACTGTAGAGTTTTGAGTTGATATTTTGAAGACAAAGGTGTGTGAAATTATTTTTTTTGAAAATTCAGAACCAAACAAGGCTCAGGTAAACAATAGTGATAAAGTTAACAACTTGACTTTTATTAATAGATTCAAAATTTTACTTTCAACTCCAAAATCCATTTGCCTTGAACTATTTCTCATTTCTTTTCTAGATAAGGTTAAATAAGATAAGACTATAATATTTTGAAACTTAACATAAAAATATGAATGTCCTCAGACTAATTTTTAAAAATTCAAACTTAAGTCTTGTAATTTAGTTATTCAGTGATTTTTTGTGTTAATGAAAATCCCCTTTTCCAACTTTTCAACAAAAGTAAAAAAAAAGGAAAAGAAAAATAAATGGCAAAGATTTTTTTAATTTAAAAGTTTGGTGCTTAAAATATTTTTCGGTTCTTCTTCAATTTTCTACCTTTGTTTAGTTTTCTTTGTTTTTCTTTTTTTTTTCATTCTTTTTTGATTGTGATTCAATTCTTAGAATGTTTCTACTTCATTGCGAAATGCTATTTTCCATTTTGTCAATCACCTTGTCCCTAAAATAAAATACAGGAAAAAAAAACAAGAAAAATTCTTCTCTTAAAACAAAATTGTTCTTTACACCTTTTAAGCCGTTGTTGTTTTGGTAAGATACAAGAGTATGCCAGGGTTGCCGTTGACACATTTTATGGTTAAAGTCACTTTTTTATATTTTATAGGAAATGGATTTTTTTAAACCTACAAATTTGTATTTTTTTAACTGGAAAATTCTTATTGTTTGTGCCAAAAATATGAAAAAATAGAAAAAGTGGATAAACGTAATTAATTTGACTTCAAAACTCCGATATTTTGACCAAAACTGTAAAAAGTATAATTGAGTTCCAGGAATTTTCAAAAGAAGTAGTTGAACTACTTGAGTCCTGGAAAAAGAAATATTTTCCTTCAACTAAAAAAATAACTTGATTCAAGTTAAAAAAAAAACTCCAATCTCAAATGAAATTGATAAAAGTGTGTGACAACTCTTTTTCAAATTGTATACTAAATGAGAAACCAACAACAACAAAATCAGAATCACAAAATACAAAGAAATTGAGGAGCTGTTCTTCTTTTTTTTTCTTATTTTGTATTTTATTTTAATTAATATTTTTTTTCATCATCGTCGTCATCCAACAAAAAAAAAAGGACGAAATTATGTCGAAAAGTAATCTTCGTCGGTGTCCCTGAAGTTCAGTGTTTTTTTTTTTTTTTTGTGTTGTGTTGAGGATTTTACTCTTCTTCCGTTTTTCTTTTTTTTTAATATTATTTTTGGTTGATTTTCCTTCGGCCATTGTTTGTCCTGTCGATGATTATGGTGTAAATCTTTACCAACGAAACATGAAAGTAAATCCCTTAAAGGATTTTAATGAAATCTAGTTCTATCTTTTTTACTTAGGTTCGTTGGGTTGTTTAATTTTCTTGTTGTTTTTTTTTTTGTTTTATTTTTTGAATTTGTTTTAGGGTTGCCTTTGTCCGTATACAGTTAGTCTTATAATATATACTCATAGTTTGCGGTACTCGAGAATAGTTATTTAGTTTTTATTTGTTTTTATAACATCATGGAAAGGATACGTAAGGAAGGAAGGTACATCATGAAAAAGTTTTAATTATCCTTCAACTGTCTTTTGTTTCAAGGAGAAATTTATATTCTATATTATGATTATTTAGTAGATTGAGTTGTTTGGTGTTTTAAAGTTAGAAATCAGAAATGAAAAATGGGGATTTAAGTAAGATTTTGAGAATGGTAACATATCCATTTCTATGGCCTAATTATTTATTGTATGAAAGGAGCCTTGGATTTCTTAATTTAGTGTTTTGTTATAATATTTTATATTTCTATGAAAAGGTTTACTCGAGGGATGGGAACTTTTCACAACAAAAGTTTAAGGTTATTCATTACAAAAGAATATTTTTGATATGATACTTGATATTGTACGAAACTCTTAATTTACAAAAACTAAAAAAATTGATAAAATGTTAAAAACTATTAATAAGATAAAGAAGAACTACAAAATAACTCAATATTTTATAGAAACAGTAAGTTCAAGAACAATAAGATTTATTATTTATACTTTATTAAAAAATTTACACTCAAAAGAAGCGGAAAAATATAAATGTTTGTTTCAATGTGTTCTCCTTCCAAGGAATTGACAAACTTCAAAAATGGTAACTCTTATTGCTTTTTTGGATGGATTTGGCTCAAAATTGTAAGTACCATAAATTGTAATTCGGTGTTGTAAGTTTTTTTATATTTATCAATTTACGGCCAACATAAGTATCTTCTTTCCAAATTTCCATTAAACTCGTGCATTGTGTTGAAGAATTTAAAGGGTTGCCAACACCCATTGACATTTACCCTCCCACTTTTAAAAAATCTTTACAAACTGTTTTACTGTCCTTATTTCTTTATGGGTGTTCATTTCTCGAGAATGATTGGATCAATTCAGCTCATTTTATTCCTCATCGAAATAAATAGTACGAACAATGTTGCCAGGGAGGAAAAAATTGAAAAGGAAAAAGAAAATACAATAGCCCCTATTAACACCTAAGCCTACCCACAATTTATGCCTCAAACAAAAACAAAATGAAGAGTTAAATGCTAAATTATTCTTTTCTCAGCAACTATTATAATTAAAGACTTTCAACTTCATAAGAATTTACTTAAAACTGACAGCTGAAAAAAATTGCCTACTTAAATTCAAAAACAAAAAAAAAGAAACAAACAAACCTCCCTCCATCATGACGTTACGGTCTCATCTTAAATACTTCATTTTTATTTTTATGAAAGAAAACAAAGAAACGAGTAAATAAGTAGTTCAAGTACGAGTACAATGTCCCACATTAAGATGCGCCCAGGCCGTGCCACTAACTAACTAATGTCCTGAGAGACAGAGACAGAAATAGAGAGATCAAGGGTGTGTTTGCAGTTTTGTTTGTTTGTTTTTTTTTATGTGACACCAACGAACGAACCGCAATAAAAACAAAGAACAAAGGTCACAGTAAAAGTATGATAATGAAATTATAAGGATACTTAGCTAGTTCGCCATTTTTTTCTGTCCTTTTTCTATGTTAGCTGTACGAGTATTCACGACCCAAGAAAATAGAAAAGAAGACCCCGACCCCGCAGACAAACAATGGCAATGGTGGAAAGTAATAAGGAAAAGAAAAAAAAAGGAAAGAAGAAGACAACAGAAAAAATGTATAAGGGGTAGAAAAAAAAAAAAAACAGTAAGTAGTTACCCACTTTAAGCCCATCAACCGTTTTAATAGGACACTTGACATTCTTTTGCGTTCTCTATGATGACTGTTGGTGGTTTTTCCTTGTTCGTTTATAGAACGAGAGAAAAAAGGTGATGATGTAGAAGCTTTATGAAATTCAATTGACATTGACCCCGGACATTGTTTGTATTCATGATTAACTACAATATTTGACACTTTCCTTAATTTAATATATCATTCCTTACACTTTTGGAACAGATTCATCAAGTTTGTGGGGAATTCAAAATAACCAGTTTTTTTTTGTAGTGATTTCCAAACTTTGACAGGTGATTGTGGCCATATTGATTGAAGTGACATCTGTCAAATAAGGATTCATTGCGAAGTACAAAATGAAGCCATAAGGTAAGTTCAATTTTAAGTTGAATAAACGAATAATATATTCAGCTGATATTTTGACAGAAGCTCAATTGGTAGTTTTTTTGACATACCTTTCAGTTTTTATCTTCAAAATACTTATTTAGTCAATTTTGCCCATTTTAGCTGACTTTGAAAAACGGACATATTGTTGGAGTCTTATCTGTCAGATATGCTGACATAAATTCAGTGGATATTCATTGTATTTGACAACTAATGGACAATCATTACATTTTTTCATGAAAGTGTATCTTTACATTGTCATTGACAAAAATTTGCAAATTACTGGGGTTCTAGAAAAGCTTGATTAAACTTCTTCCCAATTTTTAGAATTTTAAAATTCTTTAATCAATACATAAGTTTATTAATCCGAAACTTTGTTTTGAATTAATCTACATTATTTATGACTTTAAACTATCAAAGGCTAAAAAGTATGCATAGATACAAATACATTAACATATTATATCTATAAACGTTTATAGGAAACATGATTCAATCTGTGTTTTAGATTGCAATTAATTTCATAAGTGTGACAGTAATAAAAACAAAATTGCCAACAGGATTGTATATCACTTTGAGTGTCCTTATAATTAATGAGATTATATTTATACATCATAATAATGTAGTTTGCCATTAAATGTATGTAAAGGCAATTAACCTGGTCAAGAGGGTGAAGTATGTAGGTAGGCACAATATTCGTATGTATGTAATTTGTTTTTGTTTGACAAATGACAAATAATGTATATCAACACTTATATTATAAGAAAATTATTGAGTGAGAATAGGGAGATGTTTTTGAAAGATGTAGGTACTTAAGACACTTAATATTTAAATGTGCTATTGCAACCTTCCCCTATTTGCTGTTTAAAAATTAAGATTCCCTAAGATTTGCAATCTGACATTATCAACATACAGGTACAAGCAACACTGATAAGCTAAAAATAATTGGAAGAAAAGCAATACAAAAAATTGAAAAACATAGAAAACATAGAATGTTTTAATTTATCTTAGTGATAGCTTATAACAAGTTAATAAACGTCAAATTAATATTAACTTTGATTACTTAATTCTTGGGGAACAGTTTGATATGTTGGCATTAATATTACTAAAAAAAATTTTTAAAAACATGAAAACATTGCACGACAAATTTAAAATTATAACAACTAACCTACGACTAATTAAATAACAGTTATTAAAGTTTTCTAGATATATCTTGGGGGTGTTTCTTAAAGGCTATACGAAGTTATCAAAACTGACAAAAAACATAGAAAACATCGCACAGCATAATCAAAACAAAAATTACATTACATCCCCTTTTTAATTACATATTTCAACATCAAATTTTAATTTCCCTACAAAAAATAATTACTCAACAACATTTTTAAACTACTCATGAGGGAAATGACTTATTTAATTGCAACACATTCCAATTAATAAAAACAATTTGTTTTTGAATCTCCTTCTCATGTCTCTATAATTTTACCAGAAAAATAAATTACAAAAAAAAAACTCAAACTTAAACTTTCTAATTGGAAACCTATGTTGAGCAAACACCTTAACTCTCCATCAACAAACTGAACTCGGAAAAAAAACTCTCATCTCTCCAACACAACACGAACCAAACACCCAAGGTGAAAAATAGACAAAAAAAAACAACAACAACAAAATAACTTTTTCATACTAAAACTTACCCACATTTATCCATATAATCATCATCATCATCGTCATCCCTGTCCACATTTCCTGCAAGGATCTTTGTGCCTAGGAAACCATCGTAAACAAATTAAATACTCTTGTCACCTTACCCCACAAAAAAAAAAAATAAAAAAAAAACAAACTTCGTCAACTGCAAATGTTTACCAATACATTGTTTAGCACGAAAAACTTTTTCCATGTCATGAAGAATTTCAACTCACCCTAACTCCCACTCTCTCTCTCTCTTCCTCTATCTCTCTCTTGAAAACAACATACCTGAGGCAAAGTAGAATAAGGGACAAAAAATGACAAAACCTTCTTTCCGATCTCTTGGCCTTTGAAAATGACCAACCATCAACACAACACAGCACAACAATATGGAATGGTAAAAGGACGAAAAGTTTAAATGGTATTTTGTGTAGCCGAAACCTTGTCAACACAATTTTAGTTTTTCCATTCCACGTTTGACACAAAAAGTGTCAAACACTAACCATTGATTTTGTGTCACCTTCTGTCACCTGGACTTGGACCTATGGTTGAAGTTAACTTTTTTTTTGCTTCTTATACAAGGTGGCGCAGAATTAATCACAGAACCGGAAGATGTTATAATTTTTTTTTCAAATAATGGTGTGGGTGTCATATGTCAATCATATTTTGACACTTGTAAAGTAGATAAAGTTGCATGTATTACTGTCAAGCTATTCATAATTTGCACAGCTGGGAGGATCGTCTTTCTGTCAAAAATCATCAATAAATTAATAGTTACGTCAAAAGCATGTTTTGACGTGACAGTTTTTGAAGCACTAAAAATCCACCCAGACTTCTTTCATTGAGGCTACATAAAGTTGTGCGTTTACATACATGTGTCAAAATGCATGAAATAATCATATTTTTCACTAAAAATTGATTCTTAGAATGGACCGTCATAGCTTAATAAAAAATTGAGTTTTAAAAAATCTGTTACTTATTTTGCGCCACCTTAAAAATTACGACACAACTTCAAGTCACACATAAAACTAAGCATATAAATTATTTTCATTGGAATTAAAAATTTAATACGTAATTATTTCGTCAGCAAGTTTTCAAATTAGTTGTCGGAATTGGAATTATAAAGGATTCCCAAGCCAAAAAAGGTTTCGACGACCGACAACAACTTCGACGACGCGTTCCCAAACCATTTTAACTTTTCTCATTACAACTACGACTCATAACGGTGTAAAATAAATACATATATCTACTAAATTCCAAATCATAATACTCACAGAGTTAGGGCCCAATCGAGGAACTTATGTAATCCCAGTTCCAATTGTTTGGTCTGGAACCAGTTGGTATGGAAGGGCATCATGTAAGGTGCTTTGTTCTGTTCATAATAACGGGAGAAGTCCTCCTGCAGCCATTCAACAACTTCATTCTCATCCAGACTATGCAAGACACATTGATCCAAGTACGGACAATGACCACCCTCGTAGCCCTCAACGTAATGGGTATTTAATGGCACTTCCCAGACTCCGGGGAATTGCCTTGTAGGGCATGTACCACTCTTGCATTCGTGCGAGATTTTAAAGTCCAAGGTGTATGGCCAAACGGGTACATTTACTGGTGGAACTGTCACTGAACTGTCATAGACGTAACCAAAGTCCTCGATAACCTTTAATCCACATATAAGCAAAAGACACACACACAACACAATTAAAAATGATAACCCGAATTATATTAGAGATTCGCTCTGATGGAAAATTATAGGAGTAGACTCTGTTTACTGTACCTTGTATTGGGTATTCCTGCCGGGTTTCAAAAATGGTGCCCTCATACCAACAACTTCACTCACAGATACATTTGCAAAGAATCTCAAAATCTCTCGCATTCCGATCATCTCGCCAACCCATTCCTCGTAGCCCTTGTCCTGGAGACCGTTTTGCAGGGAAATTGTTTCGGTAGCGATTTCGTGTCCTTCGTAGGCCAAGGTCTGGATCTGTTGGTAGTTGCTGCAATGGAGATAAGAATTCAAAATAAATACAATATTGACACAAGAGTTAGAGGGAGAGAACAACAAGAACAAAAAAAAACTTTGTGGCAGGAGGGAGATCAAATGTCCCTCAGAGCTTTCTCTGGCGATAATAATAATATGGTTGCAAGTGCACACTATAAACCCTCAATGGTCCATTTTGGCCATTTTCCCAGAAATGTCTCAGATGTCTATCGGATCTGTGTGTAGAGGGATTTGCATTTGGAATGTCTGTCTGTCTCTCTGTCTGTCCGTCTGTCTGTGTGTGTTCCCAAAATGAGTTTGTCCTTCCTTCTGTATTCCTAAATCTATGTTGGGATGTATCATGTATGTATGTATATGATGTGGCATCGGAATGAAATGTGGTAATTCAGAGGTATAAGGTAGGATACTCGGCCTTCCCAGGAGATGGTTTTTAGGAAATAGTGTTCCACACCACTTGGACTCGACTCGCATTCGACTCCACACAACACTAAAGTTGCAGAAACAGAGACAGACAAGCGATGAGATTTAGTAAACATTTTAATACGTTTTGAATGGTCCGCAAAGAGCATCAGACAGAAGGATCTTTTCCCTCAGCGCAGCGTTCTGTAGCCGGGGGTATATATGGGAACATTTAGAATTAGAATGAGGATTTAGCTAAACACAAAACGGTAGTTGAGGGACTACCTTATTCTATAAAGGGGGAGGATTTGTTTTTTGTAGCTTCTTTCGCAATGACAGCGAGACGACACATGAGAGGCATAGGGTTGCCAATGAGGTTGGTCAATATTACAAGATTACAAAAAGATTTTCTTTTTTTTTTATAAGTTTCAAAACTGTTGTCAGACGTATTCAAGGTTGTAATTAGTGGAATCTAGAAGACTAATTTGGAACAATACTTATTTTGAGAGCCATTTTGATAATTTACTCAGTGCTAAATGTTTTTACTAGCCCACAAGGCCACAAAGCCATATTACGAGAACAGTTTTATAGGAATAAAATACTTCATGAATTTGACAGATGTTTTGTTTTTGTTGCTTTTTTGTGTTCAGCTGAAATCTCATCTCATTATTTTTTGATTCTCATGCCGGCAGGTTTTGTTTGGAGCCAAAACAATTTTTGTTTGACAAAGAAATATCTACTATTTGACGTTTGCCAGATATACTTACAAGTCAGAGTCTTTTGTTTGAATGAAATGTCAAGACATAAACTGTCCAGCAAAGAGAGAAGACATTTCACAGATTTATATGTCAGAGATTTAGTTGGCGATACAGATATCTAGTGGAGTCGGCCTGTAACGATTCGGAATCGAGTCATGAATGAAAAACTTGGTTTCTGGCAATACTCTGTTTTGACAACTCAGAACAAAAACACTTCTGCAAGAAATAGCTTGACACAGCTACTTCAACAGAAACTTGTACATCAAAGAAAATTTCGAAGTTAAAAGTCATGTTACATGTGTGACAGATTACAACGTAAACAGTGCTTTTGACATAAACTTTTTTTGTACCTATTAATAAAAGTGATGATCTAATCTTCATGATCACGAATTCAACGTTGCATAGAGCTACATTATATCAAGCTAAAAGCGTTTACAGTTTGAATAGAGCTTTCTTAAGAAAATAATAGCGACGAAATGTCATTCTGATTTTTGTGCATAATTGAAATTCAAAAAAGAATACAAATACCATTCCATTCATTTAATCAAGTTATCAGAGAGGAAGGAAAGTAGTAAAAAAAGATTAAGTATAATCGACACAAGCAATGGAGAAATTAAAAATAAATTTCAGACTTAGCATCTAACTTTACTGGCAGCATTTAAACGCATACGGTCGAAAAGACGAAACAATCATAAAATTTAATTTAATTAGGAAGTTCCCTTCATATTCATTAATATTCCCCAGCAGTTATTATATTTTTATTAATTAAATACATATTTTTTTTTTTTTAATACAAAAATCTTCTAAAACTCAGGTCACCCTGTCATTTAAAAAAAAATTCCCGATCACCAATTCAAATCCAAAATCAGTGCCAATAACACTAATACAATTCCAACTTCTATCAACAATGCAATTTCACCATCATGCAAATCCACATATACACATGCACAACTCATGAGTCTTGGGATATTTTTGTGTCCACCAAATCCAAAGCTCAACAGTTTGCTGGTTAGTTATAGTTATATTTCCTTTTTGTAAGTTCCAATTCTCCATTCGGCTTCGACGGTTGTCTCCGCGATCGGGCAGTGTAAATAAATTAGTTTCGCATAAAATAATCAATATTCGGTTATAAATTTATGAAATAATCATAATTAAATAAGTGTAGATCGTTTTTCCGAAAGAAAAGTGTTGATTTTCCGTGCGAAAGTATTCTTTTTCTTCAATTTAAATCTCATCCAATTTCGTTTCCCCATTCTTGCAGTAAGAGTACCGTTGGTTTTTGTGAATCGTTTTGCGGGCATTCGTCAGTGTTTGTGTTTGTTGTGTGTTTTTTTCTGTTCTTTTTTTGCATTTGAAAAAAGTCGTTCAATTCAAATTTGAATTTAGTTTTCTGGGTGTGTTTTTTGTTTTTTTAAGCAAAGTCCATTTAATTTGTATAGCTTTAGCTTGAAGTAAAGTGTGTAGCTCTAGTTTTCAGTGTTTTCGATAAAAAGAGCTAAAAGTGTTTCTTTTTTTTCAAGTGATTTAAGTAAAACAAAATATATTACTTCCATGTTTGTCGGTGTCTCCGTTAAAAAATCGAGGTAAGTGATTTTTTGAAAAGTAAATAAAAGTAAAAACATATTTTTTTTTAGTAAAATAAGTTATTGTGATTACAAAACTTTTAATAAAGGAAGACAAAATTAAAAGAATTTCCGCGGCGGAAACGGATATACATAAGTAAGAGTTTCCAAAAACATGAAACAAAATGAAATGAGATACTAAATTGTTCACCTAAAAATAGGCAATAGTTTTGTCTGCACTTTTGCATTAATTATTATTTAAAGTAGGCTACTTTGAGGTACTTAAAGGTTTATAGTTTTTCTCTTGACAGAAACAGAGTTTTTTTTTCAATCAGAAATTTTATATTTCGTGTTTAGTTGCAACATTTGGCAACCTTGGCTATTTCTTTAAGGACATATTATAGCCTCAATGTAATTTGAATGTTGAAGTTGATTAAAAATAAAATTTACAATTGGTCATCCGTTTTATGCATTGCATTCATTTATTCATTTATGTATGTAAGGTTTTGAAAGGGAACCACATGTAAGATTTGACAGATTATACTAAAAGAACCACACCCACCACCACCACCATCCGTCAAGAGTTTTATTTTGTTTATATTTTTGGTTTTATAAATTTGTTTTGAAATGAAAAGTTTTCCATTTACATGCAGAATATGTATGCATTTAAAGTATATATAGAAATTGAGTTATAAGAGCTTATGCATTAATTTGTTAAAAAAAAACTGTTGTAAATGAGAAAATAAATGTATTTTTGTTATGTTAAAAATGGAATATTTTTTGACAGTAAAATTTTGTCAGTTAATCTGATAAAAATTATGTGAGGTTTTAACTGAGTAACTTCATATTCGTATCGTAAAAGGAGTTCTCCAAAGGTGACTTTTTAAGTGAAATAACTTCACACTCATATTTACTTTGGTATTGTGGGAAATAATGTCACTTTGTGGGATTCAATACTTTAGATTTTAGAATATTGGAATCAATTTATTTTGAATATGAAATCAGAAAATATTTTATCAAAAGAACAGAAAATCAAAATAGGGAGTTAAGTCATACTTTTTTAAATGGAAAGGAAAATGTGGGAAATAACTCCATACGACTTTAAATGAAGTTACTGCTTACTTATAACTTAATAAAAAGTGTAGCATGTATTTTAAAATAATTTTTAAAAATGTATCATTGTGGGTGTGGCAAAAAAAAAAAGATTGAGGCTATGTAGTTGACTCTATAGTCTTTGTATATTTGAGACCTCTGTTAAAGACTTGAAAGTTTTTTTTTATAATTTTTGTTTACTTAAATTTTAAATATGATACCAAAATTTCCCTGTCTAACAGCACAACCTTGTTCTTAATTAGTCCTTAAGAGAATGTTTACACCACATAAAGACCTACAATAAACTGTTTTAAGGACTTGCAACTCAACTCCCATATTAACCGCACAACCTACACTACTATCAGGTGATAGTACATAGTTAATAAAAAGACGCAAAGATATTATAATAAAAATGAAACAAAACAAAAAATAAAAAAAAAACAAAAACAGTGCCTTGCCTGCAAGAGACGCAAGGAAAATTAAACATCCCAGGTAGTTAGGTTAAGTGCCCTGACGGACGTGTATCTGTATCCTGCACATCTTCGTCGAAAAAAGCAAAAAAAAAAAAACAAAAAGAATAAAAACTTCACATCCCCCGAAGGGTCTTCGTCTTCAACTTTCGTTTATACTTTTTAGACAACCAAAGCCAAATCATCATGTACCACCAAAGTGCACATCTATTAAAGAATTTGTGTCGTTTCCGCCTCGGTGTACCGTCGTCGTCGTCATCATCGTGTCCTTGGCGTCTGCCCTTTACTACCCGCTCATCATCGTTCTAGAAGATCGTTTTTTTTTTTCGTTTCAGTCGTCTATTTGAAGGAAATTTCCATAATATTACTTCTAGTTACGTCCTTTCACGTAGCCAGCACCGGTTTTCCAGTTATAAAAGGTGTGTAGTGCAGGAAGGGTATAGAATTTTCTATGTGCGGTCTTAGTGGGTGGCGGCGGCGGTGGCGGCGATGGGTGGATATGATGGTTCGTCCTCCTCAAAGCTCTTTCTACGTTTATGAGTCGAGTATATGGAATCACGTAGTCCTTCGCGCTTATAGTAATAATGTCGGTGAATGTAAAGTTCTCTGACAGCTGTTAAACTTTAGGTCATTATGGCGGTAGTACAGTTAGGTTTTTTTTTCTATACAAGTTGCGCTTAGAGTGAAAAGAAGAAGAAGCAGAAAAAAGTCCATTTGGAATGAGCTGATGGGCAATTTTAGAACCTTAATTCCTATAAGTGGAACGGTCGCGGTTTAAAAGGGTTGTTGGGAATTTTTTAGCTTCCTGTGACGTGTTTAGCTTGGATTTTTTTTTGTCTGCTATTTCGTCATATAAAGAAGTTGCATCAACGGTTGGTTTGAATAGATATTCCCCCAAAAAGAATAGAAAAATGGAAAAAACCTGACGATGCGACGTGTCTTGAGCTTTTCTCATCTCTATAACCTAAAACTAGGATGCTTATGAGGATTTATAGCTGTCATCCTTAAAATACAAAAAAAAATAACTTTACTATATGTGTGACCTGGGGACTGAAATTTATCTGAATTAAGACATTTTTGAATGGTAATCTCTGGAGGCGGACAAAAAAGTTTATTTTTAATGTTATACGAGTATAGGTAGGTACGAGGTATCCTTGAAGTTATGGAATGGATACAATATAATGTATGCGAGTAAGGTTAGTTGGCATAAGAAGTTTAATAAAGTACCACCACTAAAACGCTTGCCATTATCCTAAATACCTCCCCTCAGAGCAGTGCAGGAAATGTTGATGGATTTAGTTTGGTGTGTGTGTGTGAAGTTTAAAAAAAAATTCAAGATTGGCTCTTTTGTGTGAAATTATATGGCTGTTGAAATGAATTATGTGGGATATAAAATTTAATTTTGAAGTTAATGGTTGTATCCGTATCATACTGCACAAACTTTTTTATAACTTTTTTTGTTGTTGTGTATACTGCATAATTCAGATGGGAATGCAGGCTGACAGGAAGTGTTATCACCAAAAATGCAATGTGTATAAAGTTTTGAATTAAAGTTGTTGAGGTAAAGACACAATTAATTACAACTGACTAAAGAATTTAGAAAGCATTTAAGAGAGATTTAAAATAAGATCATACAAAAATCAAGTTCAGGATCGAGATCGATTGTGGTAACATTTTTTGGGTTACTCAGAAACAAACACACAACATCCTGCATATCATTTTCCTCTCCCTCTCTCTCTCTCTCTCACTCCCTCTATGTGTCACTTTTTGAACTAGCCAAATAATTTATTACAACATTAAGATCGTACTAAAAACTATAAAAAACGAGTAATGTCAACTTCTCTGATTAATAATCTCAATCTCTGCAAGCAAATTTGATTGTAAGAAATTCCACAGCAATACACCTTCATACATGTATGACTGTATGAGTATGTTTATGTGCCAGACTTTTGTTCTGAAATGTGTTAATACTAACCATAGTTAATGTTTGTCTTGCATCTTTATCATTTCCCCCCAAACCAAAACCCAGCCTCATCTCATCTCAGCCAAAGAGAAACAACAATAGAGATAGAAAATAAAACGACACACAAGACATATTTTTGTTTGCGTACTTAAAAACGTCATCCTGTCCCGGCCCGGTACCGCATTCCTGTTCCCGTTGCCATTTCAGTCCTTGTGGGACACTTTTGTCGGAAATGAGTCTCATTTCTCTTAAAGCAAAGCAAAGAAAATCAAAAAAAAAAGAGATCGAAACAAAAAAAACAAAAACACAAAAGACTAAAGAACACATTTTGCATTGTTTGAATGTGCTCTCGCTGCCAGTAGCTAGCTAGTTGATGACTATGTTTTGCCAAAACATCCTTTGTATTCGCTCTGAATTGTAGCAAGTTTTTGTTGCACACAAGAAATGGGCGTGAGTGAGTGGGTGGGTGTGTCGGAGTACCCACACAACGCATCTGACGCCCCAACTATATAATAGATATGGCTGCACCTACTACCAACCAACATACCTCCGCAATCCCACTTCTGATGCTATTCTTCATGCGAACAATAGTGAAACTTTAATTGAAGAAGTTACACTTTTCAGCAGAGTGCAACTAGCCAAACAAACAGCACAAAGAAGAAGAAGAAAAGGATGGAAAAAAATGGAAGAAGAAAAAAAAAAACATTCTACAAAAGGACAAAGGAGACTAAAGGGGGAGGAAAAAACAAAGACAAGAACTATCTCACCGCCTTTTTAAGTGCGAACCTTAGCCGAGAATTGGTCCCGAATGGATGCGCATTCAGCAGCAGCTCAGCTAGCAGCTAAAGAATGCTAAAATTCAAAAAGTTTAGCTCCGATAAGATGGAAAGTAATTTTGCATTCTTCGGTGTGCAAAGCTTTCAAAAGATGGCATCATCAGTAGTAGGCATCCCCCTCCCCCTTCCCCCTTTGCGTCTCAGTCCTCTAAAAGTTGCCTTGGTATTGGCATCAGGGCTGCTTTGCACAACAATTTTAATTGCGTGAAAAGTTAAGTTTCTGATAGGTGGTATAGTGATGGTAGATACCTATAGTCGGTTCGGCTTGTGCCTTCAGCACCCCCCCTCTATCTACAGAAAATCTGTGAGCCGAGGGGTTAAGGGAGTGCGGGTGCTACTATTGTTTCTTAAGTCCTGAAGGTTTTCTGGTGCTGCTCTATATACTGTGATGCTCGTGTATAACGGATGTAGTTTTTTTTTCTTTAGGGGGGTGGGGAGATTTAGATTTTTTTCAGCATCCTGTCAGGCCTGAGGTTTTTCAGGTGAACTTCGTGTAGTTTTGTTGCGCTGCTGATGAATTTATTTGCTCGCGTTTTACAATGCTCGAGGCTGAAATTTCTTCGGTAAAATGTAAAGTGCGCGCGGTTATTGTGTATTGTGCTTCTTTTTTTTTACAATTGTATGTGGCAATGTCGGAAGCAATGGAAAAGGATCAGGAGCGGAGTATAGTAGAGGAAATTCGGGAAAACTCTCATTGGAAAATCCTTTCAATTATTTATAGGCATATGCTAGTTTTCTGGTGAGATAAATTTATACTGGAAACTGAAATTAGGATGTTAATACTTATATACAATTTGACACGTCCTTGTTAATTTAGGATCTTCAAAAATTTTCATTCAGCTGGCAGTAACCTTCTCTGAAATTAACGTTGGTTCGCTCAAATTTCTGTTAAATTTTCCCGATTGGAGCCATTTACCTTAAAAAACAAAAAAAAAACAACATTTCTGACAGAAGCTCCTGTCATTCCGTCACTCTTGTTAAATAATATTGCAACGCCACTGCACAATGCTGTACTCTCTGCTGTCTGTGGTTATATTGAAATGGCTATTTGAGATAGATCCTTTTCGTGTATTGTTTTGTTGTGTACTATTTTGGGTATTTTATTTTTGGCTTTTTTGTTTTTTGCAGAAAGGTACAATTAATTTACTCCTCTAGCCAGGATATATAGCTACGAGTGGTAGTACACAATACAACATATTTTACTCACAAACTTACATACATACAACTCAGTTTTTATGGTATAATGTACCTACGTTGTATTCGCGTTGATGATGGTAAATTTGGGTGAGATTTTATTTTTGTTATTCATTTCATTTGAAAGCAGATTGCACCAGGACCAGACTCCAGGACTAGCCAGGCTCCACAGCACCAGGAGCAATAGCGAAAAAGTTAAGCTCGCTTAAAATTTTGTATTTTGTTGTTGTTGTTTATATTGTGTAGTGTATGTACGCCAACAAAATGCATTTAGATATAACCTACGTGTATATCTGTATATAAAATTTCGAATATAATGGTTTCAGGAGTGAATTAAATTGAAAATACGTTTTTATATGTATTTGTATGTGTGTATATTTTCCAACATCGACCAAACCAACCATTTCAAACTACTCCATGGCATCCCTGAAAATGAAAACTAGGAACGTTTTATATTCTTCCAGAATTAATTTGAAACTATTTCCAAAAAAGTTGGCCTTTTTTAACACGCTTATATTAGCTTCACTTGTATGTATGTATGTATGTATGTATGTATGTATGTATGTAACCGACACCTTTACACTCGATTTTGACCCACTTTACACGAACCGATTTTAATAAAATTTTGTACACATATCAAGAACCGGTGGCAAAACAATAATTTCATAAGTTTATCTCAATATCCTTATCAGGATTACCAGGATTAAATATTTTAATCCCACAGCTCCTGCTTTTTCCTGATTTTATTATGCTGTTATAAATATTAATAGACTCCCTCATTTTAAGTGCTGCGGTGGCTCAGTTGGTTAAAGCGCGGTCACGTTTCAGTTTGAGCGTCAAGGGTCGTGGGATCAAATCCTAGCTATGGGTGACTTTTTTTTTTTTTTAATTAAAATTACGAGATTTTAAATAATAAATAAATAATTCCAATTTCATTTACAATTTCAATCAACTAAATGGGTCAATGAAATGTTTCAATGTTTTCTTAAATCACAAAATAAATACAGTTTAAAAAAAACTAAAAAACACGCTTTTAAAGCACGTTAAACTAAAAAGATAAAAATAAATATAGTTTGAAAAAAACTAAAAAACACGCTTTTAAAACCCATCATACTAAAAAAGCGGAAAATAATTTTTAATATAAGCTGAAAACAATAATGAACTAAAAATACAAGTGTTATTGTGAATAAGCGTGGGGCGCTCGATATATGAAAAAAAATATGGCCAATGCGCCCAACGCTTTTTCACAATAACACTTGTATTTTTAGTTCATTATTGTTTTCAGCTTATATTAAAAATTATTTTCCGCTTTTTTAGTATGATGGGTTTTAAAAGCGTGTTTTTTAGTTTTTTTCAAACTATATTTATTTGGCATTGCTTTTGTATACCACCAGTTGGTAAATGAAATTGGGAAGTGTGGTATATTATATGTGCATACATACGTGTCTATATGAATTATTTGGATGCAGCTCGATTAAAATAATTTTTTGCCAGGAGGTAATGTCCAACAATCAGGGTATTACATTAAAATTTGGGTATAGAAGTTCTAATGAAGAAAAAATGGGCAATACTGAGTAATCTAACCATTAGGAATTGTTTCAAAGTGAAAAGGTCTAAAATAATAAATGATTCAAATGAAATCGGTTTAAACTGATGGGAAAATGGAATTCAACGTAAATTAAATCTAATTTAAAACATGGAAACACCAAAAGTGTACTCAATTTTACAAAATTCATTTTGATATTAATTGAAGTTTTGAATTTTATAATTGATTTGTGATTATGAGCATTGAGTAACCTTTTGTGGCCTCAAGTAATTTTCAATAGAAATAAATATTCACAAAAGTTTGCAACGATTTCTGTGTGTTTTTTTTTTTTTGAATTCCCCCAAAAAATCAACAAAATTGATTTCATTTCAGAAGAAGTTGCTTTTGGAGCAAAAAATAGTTCATAGATAACGATTTAACCTTTTTTAAGATGAATATTTACTTATTCGAAAAAAGAATTGTTAATTAGTTTTTTTGAGACTTTGGGGAAAGCAAAATTTTTGAGGTTCTAAAGATACTAGATGCAAATTACATTTTTTAAATGTAAAAAATGCAAAACTGAGAAAAAAGTTGTTAAAAATTTTAAGAATTTTGAATTGGCTTTTTTTGGGTAAGTAAAAACTTTACGAATCGCAAAACTTAACACAGAAAACAACAACGAATCAGTAAAAAAAATAGTCAGTCAAAATATTTTAGTGAAGATAGAGTTTCAAATTGTGAAATTTAGGAGGCCGTTAAGTTGTGGTAAAAATAAAGAAATTCACCACAATTTTTCAATTTAAAGCTAGAAAAACTACTGATAAGGCACTTAACTTATTTGAACTTGATGTCAATATTTAAAGTCAAAATGGCAAATGAGTTTTCTAACCAACCATTTAAAACCATTTTTATCAAACATTTTTTTTTTAGTTTTTTGTAAAATGTTTTAAATATTTACAGATACCTCCTAGCTACAAAAGATTGAATCTTAACCGGTTAGATAGATTTAGCATTTATTTATCTTAATGTGCAATCAGGTGTTCCTCAGGGTAGTCATTTAGGGCCACTTCTTTTAATTTTAGTTAAAGTATATGTTACT
The DNA here is from genome assembly GCA_905146935.1 of Scaeva pyrastri. Taxonomy (NCBI): domain Eukaryota; kingdom Metazoa; phylum Arthropoda; class Insecta; order Diptera; family Syrphidae; genus Scaeva; species Scaeva pyrastri. Next base: position 7,313,620 of record LR989929.1, on the reverse strand, counting down.
AATTTGTTTACGCTAAGGCAATATTCTTAATATGTTTTAAATTTTTAAAGATATGCCAGAATATGAAATTTGTTCATCCGTTAAAAAGAGGATCGAGCAGCAAGACAACCGAAGTTCATGTCCTGGTAGTTGAAAACATCTGTTTTATTGTGCTGAATGTAAAACATCAAGATCGGTTCAGCCATTCTGGCATGTTTGGAAAAAAATAAATCTATCCCCGGAAACCATACAGACTATAAACAGTCTCTGTGCTAAATTTCACACAAATCGGTTCAGCAGTTCTTGAGTTATACATAAATAGTGTAACTAACGCGACTTTTTGGTTTCCAAGGATAAATCTTAATTTTATATTGATTTTCTGCAATTTCGAACAAAGTAAAAAGCAAGATGTAACGTACATAGAATTTGAAGAAAAAAAAATCATTTAATTCATATAAATTTAGTTTGAAACCACAATCAAATTTCTTCCCCCTTTTTAGAGTTACCACTTGTCAAAAACTTAATTTTTTTGTCTGTGTCAGTTGCCCAATCCTCTTAGTTCCAAAAATTAAAATAAAAAAAACAAAAAAAAAAAACAGAACAAACAAAAGAGATACCTATCCTTAAACTTTATATACGATGTCTGAATCCACTTGACTCCCTACCAGCATCCCTCCCCTTCCCCAGTTTCCACCATTTACCATTCAACATTCACAATTTTCACATTTCCATTTCCATTTTCGTTTTTTTTGTTTTATTTCATTGTTGTTTTCTTTAACTTTTCACTCATTCGCAGTTTCATGTTAATTGAAATTTCCAACAACGACCGACCTTTAAATGGTTTATATTTTATATGGCTAGGGGTTAGCATTGCCATCAACCAGAATCAGAATCAAAAAAAAAAGAAAGAAAGAAAAAAACGACCCTCGACCATGGGAAAGTGTTGTTCAGATAAGGGAAATGAATGGCTTTGTCACTGCCATGAGTCCTGATGGAAATGATTTAAATTTTTGTCATGTTTTTTTTTTGAGTTGTTGTTGTATTTTTTTGAAGTGTCCAAAAGGGCAAGGATTGGGATGTGTTTTTACTATGTTATAACAACACCAAGGACGTGAAGTGTGCGGTTGGACATCAGGAGACAAGACAAGAGTTGAAGTGAATTTGTCAGAAAATGATCAAAAATAATAACGAATTAAGTTGGACCTTGATTTTTTTTTTTTTTTTGGCTAAAGTTTAATTTAGTCGTAAATTCGGTTGTAATTTGAAGTTAAATTTGGTCCGAAAGAAGATGTACTCGCGTAGTGAGTTTAGAATTAGACAGATTAAACAAATGAGGTTATTATGTTAGTTCAATTATAACGCCTCCTTCGTCGTCGTCGTCGTCGTCGTCGTCTTCATCGTCGTAGCCAGGCAATTAGGACACGTCATTAAGTGTCAGCTTGGTATAAACTTCCAGAGAAAAGGAAAAAAAAACAGAGATCCATTTTGTGGAGGAGAGTAATTTAAGTTTTTTTTTTATGTGTTATAATTCCAAAAACAAGAAAAGCTTTTCCACTTCAAATAATAAATTTCATTCATTGTCCACAAGGAAGCACAAAAAAGAAGATAGGGGGGGGGGGCAATGAATACTTTCAACATACAACCAATTACTCGGTTTTATTTACCATCGAGGAAACCATGCGACTGCTCTTTGGCTACAAGCCAAATTCTTTCACTGACTAAAAAAGGCGGCTTAAATTACCTGTGTTTTTTTTGTGTTATATTTTAATTTTTTTTTTTTGCTTCTTATGAAATAATTTTACTTTCTTTCTTTTGGTCTTGATGCTTACCTGTATTCATGGGAAATGAAGAATGTTCCCTTAATTTCGCATCCATTTGGATTCTTCCTTTTTTTGTCGAAAATCTTTTTGTAATGTTCATAGTTATTCAAATTTACCGCACCGTCAAATGTAAGCAGAATCATTTGGGGAATCTGAAAGAATACAATACACATAAAGAAAAAAAAAATTAAAATATGGAAATTTTCTAAAGAAGAAAATAAAGAAAATCATTTAGCTGATTTTTTTGGTTTTGTTTGTTGTATTTGTTAGAATTTAAGTAAATTTATATGAAAGACAAGAAGTTGTTGGGATTTTTCCGTTTGTGGCTTAGATTTTTATTTCTAATTTTTTTTTTTTTTTGAATTAAGTCACATGAAAATGGGAACATTATAATTTTTCATTGTGACTTTTCTATGGAGTAATGTGGCTTTGAACATAAAAAGTTGCTAAGCTCTTAATGTATTTTTGTTTTTTTTCAGGTAATTTGAAATGATAGGAGTTCAATATTTCGTAATAAGAATATTTGTCTTGGCTTCGATGACTTTGAGCTTATTTATGGAGGTGAAATTGTTAACTTAGACTAAAATCATGATATGTTAAGTGGCTCCTAGAAAGCCAACACACCATAGATCACTAAAAAGGCAACTTCATTATGAAACACACTTTAAGCTTAGATATTTAATAGTACATTCAGAATTTTTAAAATTAATTACTTACAATAAATCAACACTAAATGACACTTCAACTTACAATCGTTATCAATATATTACAGCTTAACGTAACCTAAAGTTCGTACATCAGCTCTTTTGTTTGCTTCGCACATAGCTACCTTAACCAATATATGTCACCTAACCCACCAAGTTTGATACTAAAAATTCATAAAATATTGCATGTCATAAATTATTACAGATAACAAAACTAATAATCTCTTGATTAAAATCATTAAAATCCTACAAAATCCAAATGAAATAAACTTTATCTCAATAATATTAAACAAATACACAAACAAACTCATTGATATTATATTGGACATTTTCAAACAAGTTGCAGTGGCGTGTAACAGTCGGAATTTGAAAATTTTGTCACATTAAGTTGGGCAGGACAGCTCCCCCCTCCCCACCCCCTCAAACTCAGCAACAACTCAATATATTATTTTCCAATCGAAAGATATGTACATATTTATTTGGTCCCATTTAGTCGTTAACTGGTCCTCCATCAACTTAATCTCCACAATCGAATAATACAAACTGCAAATGCTTCTCTAAATCAATTCCATTACCCGATGAAAGTTCCAACGTTGATGGTCTCGCATTATCACTTAGTGTGGATGCATTTTGAAATCAATTTCAATAATCCTTATAGAGATTTTCATGGAGTAGCTAGAGCAAACTGCACCAGGACAAAGCCGGTGACGTCGACCAACAAACGACAGACGACCAACAACCACCGACTGACGAACGGATAAGGATGAGAGTAAACACAGAAGCATCGCTGTTCTGTTCCGTTCTGTCCTGTCATTGGATGCATCTGGCCAGATGTTATGTTCGATCCGCCTCAAACAAAATGCAAAATCACTTCCAGTTCTTTATCTATTGGCCATCATTATCCTGCTCACCCTCACCCTCAACCTCAACCTAACCTACACCAACACTACTCACACTCAGCGGCCTCGTGGTCGATTGGTCTCGCTGATATCGCAAGTAAGAGCACGGTCATGTGATTCTAGATTCAGGATCCTTCGCCATCATAATCATCCGATTCAAGATTAACGAGCGTATAATATTCTAAATCGACTACTGTCGGCACCGGAGCAGCATCCATCGTGTTCCTATACACATCACATCTCTGGCTGCTTCCCCGCCAGCTTGTCTGTCTGTCTTGCTGTCTGCCTGCCAGTGCCAGTGCCAGTGGAGAGGACATTCTTGGAAAAACTTCAATCACGAATCAGCGTAAATTCCCTCGAAAAGGATATGCAAGTTCGCGTTTCCTTGCGCGATTTGTTTGAAAGTGCAATCGATGATGATGCCGATGCTGATGGTTTGATGGTTCCTGGGTGAATCCATGAATCCTGGTTCTTAATGCCACTGATGACCCACATTTGTGGCACTAAATGAAATTGGATGGCATTAGGAATGCATTCATCCAATCACATTCATCCAAACATCACTATATCGTCGTTCGTCGTCGATGCTGTCCTGTCCACGTCCGCAGTTCTCATCGCTGCGTCCTGGTCTTAAACTATCTCTGTATCGATATATATCGATGATGTCCGTGTAGAATTAGAGCTCCAGAGTCCTAGCGCGCATCGTGTTGGCTATGATGGTAATTCTTTCCTTTTCCTTTTCCTCTTCCCTGGATATAAACAGCCATGAGAATAGTGGAAATTGAAATAGTTTTACTCATTCATTGGCATAATCCAATATCGTTGTCGAATCGTCATCTTCATCGAATCGGTGTCGTTATATGGTGGAAGTCCTGTTCCATAGTCTGACGACAGCGACGTTGCTCCATCAGCGGGATTTGTTGTTGTTTCTGACGGATATCCTTGATCGAATTTTATCTTTATCTCGAATTTTTTTTATGTCAAATGCTTAAAATGATGATGGTGGTGGCGGGTGGGCAAACCTGACCAATCCAAATGAAGCTTAATATTCCACAATGGGATTCTAATAAACGACTACGTTTGAACGCAATTTTATTTAAAAAAAAAAAAATATTATATATTGGTGATGAATAATGATTTTGTAGAGTCGAGAAGTGTTTGTTGTTTTTCATTTTTAATTTAATTTTTTTTAAGGAACAATGAAGACAAAGTGATGATTTTTTCCAATTTTTATTCCATTCAAACGATGAGCATAGATTCCAGTTTTATTTTCTCACCGATGACGGGGTTTAGAACACTTTAAAGGAATTGATTTCGTAATGATTGGATTGAAATATAATTATTCTGCATTTCTGATAATTTTATATAAGATTTTCCAATGCAACAAATACTTAAAAATGCGGTCAAACTAAATTTTCCTGTAGAATTTGATTCAAAGAATCTAACCAATCTTCTTAAGTTAAATTTTTCTTGAGATAATAATTTTGAAACTCAAGAATCGATTGAGGTTTCCAATCCGATTACCACCGAAATCAAAATCGAAATTGTTAACTGAAACATGACATAATCAATTACAATTAACAAATACTTAACTTTGAAATTCATAATCGAATCAAGTTAATGTGACAAATTATTATGAATTCCAATCAAATATTTTGAACTTCCACCTACGCCATGCCACCGTTCCATCATCATCGGTGTCGACCGCAACGATTGAAATTTCAACAGTTACATTTATAATTGTTCTAATAAAAGATTGTTCCTATTATTATTGCCAAATCAACATTAAATATAATTGACAACAATAAAACCCACCCACCAATGCTGGCTGGCTGAGCAAAGAACCATAATAACCACTAATCGTTCAGTGACAGCACTTAACGGATTAAAATTGATTTGTAACCACAGGAAGTTAAACAAAACACGCGCCATCTTTAAAGTTCTTCCGATAAAAAGACAAGACCGGATTGTCTTAGACTTAGAGAGGGCCCTTAAGATGACAAAAATTGAATATTTATCTTAAGCTGCGGTGACAAAAATATTAAAATGTCAATTAACTATCTGTATATACAAAAGGAATTCACTATTGACACAATTCAATTAAATGCAATGAGAGCTGTCAAAATAAGATATGCAATTGTGAAATATTATATTGGTTCCGAGAAGATACAAAAATCACTTTTTTCTCCAAGGAAAAGGTTTAAATTTACAGCCAATTTGTAAATTAAAGAGTTGACAGTCTTAAAAAATACTTTGACAGATGACAGTTCAAGATATGTCAAATTCGAGCCTTCCACAAGAAACAATCGTGCACAAGAAAAGACTAACAAAACTACCCGTAGTTGAAGCTGAAATATTTAAAATTAACTTGGTTACTCCAGAGCCCTAAACCACTGCAGGGCCCTGTTGTCATGTCTTTCAGAGACACAAAATAATCCGGCCATGAGCCTACAGGGAAGATCGATTTCTAATTATCCTCTCACATTGAGTGAATTTAATACAAGTAATACTGTGGTGTTTTTTTTACAAAAGAAAGGATTTTTCTCCCAACATAAAAACAAGCTCCCCCCCCCACCCCTCCTAGATAAATACCCGTCGTATCTATGACATAGAAAAGGAAACAATCTATGTAACGAAACGGTCGAAAGGACTTGCTTAGCTGAATGCTGTGATGATGGACATACATATTATAGGATAGCATTTTCTTCGATTACAATACTTTTCCCACAGGACAAAAGGATAAAAAAAGGATTTTCAGCTAAGGAAACGTTATTTAATCAGAAATTATCCTCAATTGAAAGGCATCTCACTCTTTTTTGCAAAGAGTTAATATCGTGTGTCCTGTAAACATAGCTTAACCGTCCTTATGAAAAAGTTTGCAAAAAAAAACGGTTGGTGGGAGAGGAAGACCATCTAATTATACAAGAGTGAAAATGGCCGAGATCATCCTTTAGGGATGTCTTTATGGAGATACCTGTGTATGATCCCTGTAAAGGTGCCTCTCCCTCTCTCTGTCCTATCCTATTAACAATGTGATGGAAACCTCTGTTCTGTAATTGATGGTTCCCGCTGATGATCCACCATACACATACAAAACTAACATACATAATGTACATATTTATCCCTCTCATTTCTTTGCTATTAAGTGTGTGTGGTGACTAACCACCTGAAAAAGGATATTACATGATTATAATTGGATTCTTGCTCCATTTGTTATCCTTTCTCTTCATTCTGCTCGTTCTTTTTTGCAGAATCCTTTTCTTTCTTTTTTTTTTTTTGTTGCTCCTGATGTAGCTCAAAAGAGGATAAGATATTGAAGGAGTATGATATGGATGGACAGGACATGTCAGAGGCTGGAATATGAACAAGAAATACAGAGAGAAAAAAAAAAGTGAGTCCGGGAACAACATGAAGTGAACAATTGAGAAAAGATGACCGCTCCTGATATAATGTGGTCTTTTGAAAGGTATAGGTCTAGAAAGGACCTAGGTACGGTACACTGCTAGGAGTATGATGATGCTTATGGTCATGGTGGTTTTTGTTGTGCATTGACAGGAAGGATCTACGTTTCATTTTCTGAAGTTTTTCTTTCAGACTTTTTTGAGTCATAGAAAAAGGATATGTGTTGTTATACTTAAGGTACATCACCCACATACATACATATGAGTAATATAGATTTTTTGAAAATGAGTTTAATGCTACATACTTTAAAAGGAAAATTTATTTTAAAGGAATAAAAAAAGGCTGAGGTATATTATTTATCCTCCTCCCATTGAATTATTTATTTTGTTAAAAATGATTAATTTGAAAAAGGATTCGTATTTCAACTCTTTACTTGACTCGATTCGTCTTCAGTTTTGAGATTAAATCCAATTGTGATTTATGAATCAGTATCATTTGAGAAAAGAGCCTTTTGGAGATATTTGTATGATTTTTCAATTGTTATCGACTTTTTACAAGTGTTTTTTAGTCTAGTTTAAGCCTTTACCTTTCGAGTAAAATAGATAGTAATGGATCAGGGAAGTAATAGAGTGATTCGAAGTCATGATTAAGGGATGATCCTTTGACTGGATATATAAAACGTTCTACGATAGGTTTAAGTATGTATAAAATCTTGAAAAGGAGTCCTATCAGTTTCGATATTTTAATTCGATGTTTTCTATGTTCTTTTGTTTGCTATTTTTATAGCAGATAAGCTATGTAAATCAGTGAGCATATTTTTATTTAATAAATTATTTTTTGTTAAATAGACGTGAAATAGTGATGATTTGAATTTTTCTATGTTCTATATATTTTTTTCTAAATTGGTAAAAGAAACTTTTAGAAAATTGCCAAGGACTTTTTATTTTAGGAAGCAAAGTATTTAATAATTTGCCTCTCACCGACGTGCAACGGTGTTTATTTGTACGTGCAATGTTTTCTATGTTTTTGGACATTATTATCTTTTGTTAAATATCTCTCATTAGTTGGAGCAATTTAAATGTTTTCTATGTTTAACTCGTAACGCTATTAATACCAAATTGGTTCTTTTAATTACAAATCAAACCCTAGTCCTAACCTGAAGTAAAAAACTTTGATTTTTTTGGCTGATTTGTTTTCTTAATTGCCGTTGATCAGCCGTTAGTATTTGTGTCAATTTGAAAATGGTCGTGCAATGTTTACTATGTTTTTCAGTTACTTAATCTTACGAAGCATAAAACATTTTATGAAAAGATATGATGTTTTGTTTCTTTATTTGCTATTGATTTAGCTTTATTTCTATGTAATAGTGAATATACTGACGTGCGATGTTTCCTATGTTTTTAAAATATCTGTATTTATTTGATCTTAAGTTGGTAAACTGAAATCTAAAGCGATTTTAAACTTATTTCTTCTTTGGAGAACCATCATAAATCAATTTATTTTATTTGTTTACCATTAGTTTTTCAAAAATTTTATTATTTGAATATAATTTGCCAAAATTTATTTAATTACTTAGAATATCCCGCCAATCTGCATCCAAAATAAAAACAAAAATCTTATAACTAATTCAAACAACCGTCATTTAGCCAAAGTTTTAATTAAATTAATTTAATTTTATCTTAATTTCAAAAATATAAGTTTGTTGATTTAAAATAAACTTGTAAAAAAGTTTCCCCTTCCCCCTTGCACCTGTGGGTATAAAATCTTGACATCAAGTCACGATTAATATCCTTCTGACTTAGCTTTTTATGTACATAAGGAAGACTATAAAGGGTATACTATTTGACTGTCAGTCCAAAATGTTGCCCCAGTGCTATTTGACGTTTATTCAAAGTATAAATGAATCCCAAAAGCCCTTTTTTGTTGTTGTTGTCGAAAGTCATTTGTGCAGAGGCGAGGAAAACTTCCATTGCACATTTCAACTTTATTCAGGGACCTGAGGTATTACGAATTGTTGACTTTGTGTTGCCCCCCCCCAAAAGTGTAGGTACGTGGTTTTTATACATATGAACAGAACTAAACATCTACAGGATTTATCCTTAATTAAAAGTGTGTCTCATACTATTTCCTCGGTATATCTATGGAATGGTGTATTCCCGGTTGACTGTTGACGATGACAGACATAGACAGAATAGGGTACAGATCCAGGGAAGGAGCAACAGGAATGTCATTTCCGGAGTTTCCTTCTTTTTAAGAATGTTTGTACAGAACAAGGTGGCGAAAAATTATTCACCCTAACTTATAATTTTTATTAAAAACGTCGCATGTCAATTAAATTTGACACTAATGACAGATGTATTATAAAAAAAAAAACAAGTAATAGAGTGCTTGTGAAGTACTGTCAAGCAATACCAAAGCTCAACAATGATTAGAACGATTTAGACGTTTTTCACTTCTGGGACACTGATAATTTCGTCATTAATAAAATATCGTTACTATTACTGCCGAAATATAAGTTAAAAATGTTATTCGAAAAAAAAACGGGGGCATTAATTTTGAGCCACCTTTTTTTTAGAATATGAGTGAAAATAGTCCAGCTCCTCCGTTTGGAGCTCATAAATTAATTACAACAAAAAAACAAGTTTTTTTATGTAACTCCGGATGACAGCTTGTAGTCATATTAAGCGCCTCCCACCCTCTTCTAGGCACTCAAAAAATCAATAACAACTTGTATCCATTAATATCCTGGGAAATCTTTACATTCACACACATACATGTTGCACAAAGTATGATGCATCATCATCATCAGCCCCACCACTTACCTTGTCCAATTCGAGATCGCCAGGAATAAGAGTACCATCCTTCGAACAGAAACAATATGGCAATTCACATTGAGCCGGATCACACCTCTGAGCCAAGTCCACAGGGGCATCTGTTTTTGGTGCAACAGCTAAATCAATAGGAATACAAAAAAAAAGGAATGAGGAATATTTCAATAAAACAATTTGTTTGACAAAAAAAATAAATGTCATAAAAACACAAATACACACACATAAAAACATCCTTCGTAAAATCTGTCAAGCATTTTTTGTTTCTGATAAAATTTGATGAAATTTTGAATTTTCTGTCACATGAATGTCTTCCTGGTCCTGGTATAGAATTCTGATAGGGGTGCTATGCTGATGCTGAGAGGATTCATCCAGGGATTCTTTGAAAATGAAACGTTTGTGTTGTGAAAACTTCCTGCAAATAGCTATCTGCTTCTGTGTATCTTTTTCTGTCTGAAGTTGAGGAGTTTATGATAGGGGGAGGGAGTCGAAGCTGGTATCAAGAAGGGGGGGGGGTTGTTGTTGTGGAGAAATAAAGTTGAAGTGAAGTACCCCAGTGGGTGGGCAAATCTAAGCCCCTTGTTAAGCAGATTGAAAAATAATAGACGCTCTGGGAATACGTTCATATAACTTTGTATCTGATTGTTTGTATGTGTGTGTTTGTCCTATCTGCGTTTTGTTTGTATTCAAGATACTAAACAGAGGGCGCTACAGTCGTTGGGGGGCGGAGGAGGCAACAACAGGGAGTAGAAACATTTTGAGTCGTTTTGTCTAAATTGATTGTCGGAAGCGATAAATGTTTAAACATCCATTTTCTGTCAAGTTGTTACTCAATATTTATCTCTCTATCTCTTTCTGTGTTTTTATTTTCCTATTTTGTTTTGTTTTTTTATCTCTCCTTTGATTTGTTTTCTATTTTTTTATTTGATTCTTGTGCGTGTGTGTTTGATTTCCATGTATGCATAACGAATGTGCGAATGTTGGTGGTTTTATGTCTCCGTTTTTTCTTTTGCTTTTTATTATGATGATGTGAAATAAAAAGAAAAACACACAAAATTAAGGATAATACAATTTTTTTTCTATTTTTTGAATTTCATTTTAGAGGTTGTGTTTATTTTTTTTTGTTTTTTGTGTCATATCTTGAAATCATCTCTTGAAATTCAAAAATGCAAAAAGGATACAAATCCTAGATAGACGTACTTAAGTCCCATTCGGTTTGTGTTTACATTTGTTTTATAGGATTTATAGAAGCGATGTTTTGAATTTGTTATTATATTTTTTTGTTCGATTTTGTTTCTATCAATAAATTTGAGGGAAGTATTTAATAAAAATTAGATGTGTGACTATGCATGTATATGTAGGACGTAGGTGTATATTGACAGAGAAAATGGTTATTGAATTGCTATTTTGGACATTTTTATAGGCTTAAATTTATTTACATAGCTTTTATGAGACATGAAAGATTACAACTAATGTGTCTGGTTTTTGGTATGGGTATTGAAGTGATAAAAGGGTTTATTTTTGCGGAGAAATTACTCTGCACTTAGTTGAAGTAAAGGATTTCAAGTCTAGTGGATTAAAAACACAAACAAATAAAAAGGAACTCAAGTTTAATGCATTATTGGAATCGATTATTTGAGGAGGATTTGTATGTGAAGAAGAAATTGGCAACATCACGTCCATTATAATGACCCATTTAAGGTTGAGCCCATGATTAAACTTCAAATTTCTGAAATGACACATTCTAACCTCTTAAATGGTACTTTACAATTTAGTTCTTACGCTCAATAATATAGAATATCGATCGTTGATCTTGTGTAAGCCCTTAAAACACTTTTAGTTTAAAAAAAACTGATAGAATTTTCTAACTTATAGCTTTGTTAGAAAATGTTTTCAAATTAAATTTCAGGGCATCACCACTCTTTGTATAGCAAAAATATAAAATTCTGGTTCTATCGGTTTAAGTTCATTGTGTTTGGTCTTATCCTCAGATAAACCCTCCAAAAGTTGAGTGACACAATAATTTGGTTTTCAACTGGAAATAATGAAGAAAAACACCCAAAAGTCTTTTGGTTTGAATTTCAATCTCTCTATCTCAATCTCAATCTAATTTTATATTTTGATCTGATAAAGGGTCTGGCTCTGAAATGCATCCATGTAAAATGAGAGATATTGACTTCCATGCAGTGCATGTAATGGGATGCATCATGTGAAATTGGGGTTCAAAAGGTTAAACATATAAAAACACATATTTTGTATACAACACACTACATACACTCAGACTTTGAATATCGGTTGCTTTTTGGAAATTTTTGCATAGTCGTAGTATTTGCAGATTTTCATTTCCTTAGAGTCACGAAAATACACATTTATGCTAAAAAATTACAGTGGCACCTAGAGTTTCTTAAAATTTTCCAGCCTCTGAAACAATTCTGTTACACTTGGGTTTGCTATTTTATAGAAGCTTTGAAGGAAGCACTTTATCAAAAGCAGAACTCGCTTCATTAAGACTTCTAAGGAAAAAAAAGTGCGTATACGCCCAAGTGAACAAATTCTATATTGTAATTTTTAGTGAAAATGATAAGTCTCCTACGGCCCCACTGGCTTGATAACTTAGACATCAATCCCTGTGTTTTGCAAAGGTTCTCCGTATTCTGTCCTTTTAAAAAAAAAACTGCATCGGAGGCCTTTAAAAAGGCTTTTAACATTTTACCTAAAAGGCTTAAAATTTCCTATGTGTGTATCTCTAAATCTATTCCTTCCCTTACATGCTTGACAGTTTTAAAAAGATAAAAGGACTCATGTGGCCGACAATGACGACAACAGCGTACCTCTCCATGAGGCACTCTGCTATCTATGGCCACTTGCAAAATTTCGATAAGACACTTACTAGTTGGCAGCGGTCCGCAAGTTGCTTCATCCTTGAAATTACAAAATTTGTTTATATCATCAAAGTATAATCCTGACGGGCATCGGTTCATGTATGGGAAACCATCAACACACTGTAAAAAAAAGGGAAATAAGAGGATACCATAAAATACTTATACATGCATATATAAGCTATATAAACTTCGTACATAAATAAATGGATTAAGTTTTTGAGTAGTTTGAGAAATGAAAGAAATTAATTTATTTTAGAGAATAATTTAAATTTACATTAACAAAAAAAAAAAAAAAGAAATGACAAGATAATGAATTTGTGGTATTATGTATTGTTTCTTTATAAAAGGGATATTTAGGTATGTGGATTAAGGGGGATGAAATTAATAAAAAATGTTTTTTAATGGTTTGAAGGACTGCACTAGGATATGGAAGAATTTTTTTTTTTAAATACAAACCTGGTAGAATCTACGACACGAAGCGGGATCTGCAAAATTGCCATTTCCTGTTTGTTGAGGGCAGGTGAATTCCTCTTTTTCTTTTGCTTGTGCTAAAAAATAAAACAAAATTGAAAATATTATTAATTTAAGAAATATTAACGTAAATGTTTGTGAGGGGCAATAAAACATTATATTTTTCTTTTTTTTTTGGTTTTTTTTTGGCATACAAAATTTTTGACTCCGAAATTGTTCATAATTGTCAAATGAGGAATTTTAAGTTCAACATATTTTAATCTAAGTATTGTACTAGTTTGTTTCTCGGGCTCATTTTAGGATACTTATTGTCTGATTGTTATGTCCGTACCCATTAAAATATTCCATACATTCAAGGACTATAAAAAGTTAAACAAGATTAAAACCAATTAACTTTAAATTAAAAAATAAGCCACCGTTACGATTAAAAGTTAATTATTTTTATTTTCAATCATTTAGGAATTAATTTTCAATACAAAAATAATAAGCACACACAAATAATTATGCTTCATTTATGGATAACTGCAAAAAAACCACAGATAAAATATATTAAAGTCAGTGCGGTAAAGTAAATGAATCAAAATGTTTAATGAACTGTTATAAAAAAAATTATGTTTATTTTATTTTATTTTTTCATTAAAAATTTGTTTATTTTCCATGTATTTAAAAATGTTTGTTTATTATTTTAGTAGGTTTCTGGTTGTGATTTATGCATCAATGAATAACTGGGCATTTGATTTAACTTTTTCATTCAAATGAGCATGATTTGCTAATATTTTAAATACACAAAGTTAATGTAAATAAAAACATTCTAATGAAGTTAATTTTAGAGTCCAAAAAATCAATTTTTAAAAAAATAAACAGTATGTGAAAATGACATGTAAAATCCTTTCTTTATACACAAGTAAGCCTGTCTTAAAGTTAAACTTGTAAATTTCAATGTAAGCTTTCCTAAAAATAGCTTAATTTGACAGCTGATAGTTCATGGGTCATAAAAATGAAGCATAATTACGAGAGACTAGCGTATTTCTGTTATTGACTTATATTTTTAATATAATAAAAATATAACATGAAGAGTTAGAAAATAACCTACGAAATATTAACGAAATATGACTCTAACAAATGGAGTTTTATTTGAGCCCTCATAGTTCAAAATAAGCTACCTAAGTGTCAAATTTGAAACCCATTAAGGTTGAGAATGTTGGTAAAAGTCTATGAATTTTTACCTTTTAAACAATAACGGAAACACATTGTCATGTATAGTGACAGCTGTCAAACTGTGTTAATTTTAAGGGTTGTCACCGCTTTAATACACAGAAACAATTTAAATTCTCACTTTTATTTTGGAATAGCCTCTATAAGCATCAATTTTATTTAATAGACTCACTGAAGAGTTATAATTATAATTATAAAACAATGATTCAACTTTGAGGCACTCTTAGTGTTACCATCATAACAATAAATTATAATTTATGATCTTAAAATGGTCTAAGTTAACATTGAAATATTGATAATTAATTGAAGTAATATCTTAAGTATCAAATAATTTATTTTTATTACTTATTACTTTTATGATCCATGAAAGAATTTATTTTCAAATTAATCGACCACAGAAAGAAATCATCCACAAAATTCTAAACAACATCAAGGGAAGTATAGTTAATCCTTTTTCGTTGCATTGTATAAAAATAAAATATGAAGTTCTACCCCAACGCCCTCTATAACCCAATTTTAACGCAATATCATGGATAAAAATTAATTTTAATCATTCTCCTCCCACAAAAACTCGTATTTCGGTGCATGTTTTTTTTTTATTGTTGTATAAACAAAATATTTTCAAAAAAAGAGTGAGAGAGAAAAAACTTTTCCAAACCGACAAAAATATACAAAATACAATTTATAACTTATTCATGCAATTCACCTATAACCTGCTATTTCATAAATTTCATTCCAAGCCAAGTAAAAAGTGAATAAAACAAAGTTTAATTCAATATGTACCCCGGAAAAGGGAAAAACTTTCCAAAGGCCAAACGCAATATATAACGACGACATCCACATCCAACATCCACATCGACATCGACATGGAAAAGTAATAATTTTCCGAGTATGAAATAAACAAGGTAATGACTAGAGCAGGTGTTTCTAGGTGTTTTTGAATACACTCTTGAAGTTCTGGACGTACATATGCATAAAAAAAAAATATAGTAAATTTGAAAGAAAAAAAAATTAAAACTTATTGAAGACGTTTTTCACTTAAAACTCATACAAAAACTGCAAAACCAAAACGAACGGCAGAAGAACTGATTTGGATGAGTTTTGTGGATTTTTCTTTTCGAAAGTTATTTCTCGAAAGAAGTTTTCAGTTCAAAAATTTTTCATGTTGTACTCATTTTTGTATCCTACACACTGCACAGTATATATTCCGGGTAAACTTAAAAAGTGAAATACCTGAGGGATTTGTGTGAATAAAACTTTTGTTATTATTTTGTTTACTCCTTTAAAAAGATACAAACATATCCAGTATATGTATTAGTTGGAAGAGGAAAAGTGTGAATAAATTTGGAATTATTCACTTTTCAAATTTTCAAAAATGTGATTATAATTGGTGCATGCAGATGAAAAAGAAATCCAAATCAGTGTGTGAAATTACAGCCTTGAGTTTTTCAAAGGAAACGATCAAAGCGAACTTCAAAATCAGGTTTGTGGAATTTGTGGATTGTAAGAATAACACCATGACTAGGAAATTTGGAAAAGTTTTTCATGGAGGAAAATGAATTATCTGATTGCGAACCCATACGAAAATGTTTGACTTCTATTTTTATTTTTAAGTGTTGGATACAGGCTTGTGGAACCTATTGGAACACAATATTTTGAATGTTTATAATGTCCTTACGAAAAATATAACAATTATGAATTACGGATTTAATGAGGGACCTATTAAGAGAGAACACTGCTCTAGTCTATGCCTTTCAAATTTTGTGGAACTTGTTGCATACAAGAGTTTAAAACTAAAGTGATGTAGGAAATAGAATTTTATAAAGATTAAAACTTTTGAATTGTAAAAAAACTTCCTATTATATAATAAGCAGGCACAACAATTAACAAAAAAAAAAAATTAAATAAGAATGTGTGGAACTGTTTAACTTATTCTACATAAAATAGCGATAAGAATCTATGTAAAGTTAATTTTGAGAACAAAATCTTGTGGAATGCTATAAGGTTTTTTTGTTGAAATCCACTGCTTAAAGTAAATTTTAAGAGTTTTGTTTTCATCTTCAAATGTCCACACAAACTTCTAAAACATTGTGGAACATAGATTTGGAATTTAAAAATATAACTTTTGTAAAGAGATTTTCAAACAGCTTAATATTGACGATAAGAGGAGCGCTAAAAAGGTTAATTTCAACTGTCAATCGCATATCTAAATTATCAAAACAAGCTTGTGGAAAATTGTGGAACGTAAGTTCATCTTAAACTTTTATCTCCTCCTTCTACTCTCTCTCTCTCTTACTCACTCCTCTTGTGGAACTAAATTGTAAGTGGTGTGGTTTGAGGAACATTTTAGAATATATAAAAAAGAAGACAGAATAAATTTCTACACAATAGTGCTTTAAAAGAAGCTGTCAAAAAGGTCAACTTCTTTTCCCTAAATTTATAAAACGCTTGTGGGATCTTGTGGAACTTGTGGTATAACTTACTAAAATTGTCAGAAAATATGTTAGGTGAATTATTATTGTGCAAATGTTCTTAAATCACATTCAAAGAGTTTCGGTTTCAATTCTTAATTTGTATGTTAATATTTTAAACTTTAAAGTGTCATTAAGAAACCAAAACACATGACAAATTGAAATAAATAAAATATCCCAGAAACTCTTGTCATATCTTTTCAACAAATCCACTCACAACTCAAACAAAACCAAAAACAATTTTTTTTTAAATTTCCTTCTCTATTTTCTTGAAATAATTATGCCAAATGAATCAGATGTGACCTGGTTTTGAACAATTTTGCACAACTTTACCGACTAACCAAACCATCTTCAACTAAGAAGCGTTAAAAAATAAACCACCTCAGGTGTATAGCCGGCAGGTTGAGGCGGTCTTTGCCCCCAACAAAATCCAACTGTTTGCGGTGGGTGGTAAGAGTTAGACAAGGTATATGAATACGGTCTTAACATCTAATATATCATTTTTATGCGTATGCAAGTGCTAGAACTAAGTCTGTATATCCCCGCCTCATGTGTGTGATGGTGTGGTCTGTCGAGAGGGTGGGGAGGAGGGTTACTCCAATGTTGATTTTCAAAAATGCAGATGAAAACTTCCATATGAAAGACCATAAGGAGAAACGTATATATCTAAAATTGGTCAACTCTGGCTAAGTCCGGAGTCCAGATGCAGGTGAAGTGAAAATAAATGCAGCCAGAACCATATGCATGCAGCAGAGAGTTCTTTTATTATTTCTGTTCGTTCCTTGTACATTTTTGTCCAGGGCAACTACGAGTAGATAGAAGTCCACTTTCATGTGTGTCCGCACTTGAAAGGAGGTGGGATTTTTCTTTTTCTTTTTTGTTCTGTCCACTTTGCTTCTTGTCACCACACCGGTACCTGACACCTGTTTAATTTTTTTTTTCGACGACGACGACAACGTCTCTGGACTTTCTGAATTTAAATTGTTTTCGTATCTTTATGTGTGTATCTTTTAGTCGGCTCTGTGGAATATACCAATAGCTGAGGCTGAAGCCGATATTAGGACTTCTTCTACTTAATTGTCGCCTATGTGGGAATAGAATTTCGTTTTTTTTTTTTTTTTCAATGTGTCATTCGAAAGGGTAAAAGTGGACAAACTATGTGCAAAGAAAAAAGGGGTAGAAAACAAATCTCTTGACACACCACTCAAGTACCATCGAGAACGACAGTCAACTGTTAAGAGACTAAGGTATAGCATGTGAGTTTGTTTATGGTGTGTGGAATTTGGTGCAGGGTGTTTCAGAAAATTGACTAGGGTGTTCGTAAAAGTGTCTGAATTTTGTCAAAATCAGATCAATGGTTGAAGAAATTAAAATTTAAAGCATCTTCATTATTTTTTTACACAAAATAGTTAAATATTTTAAAATTTTTGCGTAAAATATAGACTTTATGTAAGTGGATTGTGCCCAGCTCAGTTCTAGAGAACTGTAAACCCTTTTTATTGAAACTAATCAATTTAGTCAAAAAATTTAAATTAATAATTCTCGTCATGTTAGTTCAAGGCATACATTTTACTAAATTTCAACTCTTTTATGCAAGTGGTTCCCGAGATACTAGCACTTCAAGAAGAAAATTAAAATCATAAAAGGGCGTGGCATCCACTTGAATTTTTATCAATTGTTATGATGGATATGAACCACTTCTGTTGGAAGTTGGAGTAAGAACATTTATTTTTCTTATTTAAGATATCCCAAACCAAGAACACCCTGTATACCTATGTACACTTTAAAACAAGGCCAAAAATCAAATAGAAGCCAACATCGCGCATTTTTCTTCAAATTCCATGTTGCAAAAAAAAAAACGTATGTCCAAATCAAGGCACCTTTTTCGGATTGAATTATTCAAAAGTACTTTAAGTTGAACTTGTGCTCTCGTACACAAACATAACCTCCTCGAATCTTATGAGTGTCTATGTTTTTCAAAGACAGTACGCTGTATTTGATAAGTTACTGTGATGATGTTAATAGGTACATAGTCAAGTGGTTCTTGAGATACTTTTGAACGTTCCTATAAAGAATTAAACACAAGTATCTTCTGTCTACGAGTAAATCAATTTGAAATTGTTTAAGTTGTAGGCTATAGGTGGTTAAATGTGTCAAGATATAAAAGTTGTGTACTTAAGTTGGTCGCCAATTTGTAGTTTTTTTTTCGTAAGTGGTTTTGGCTTGATTTTGTGTGTTTTCCTAATTTGTTCCGATGTTTGTTTTTTGTTTAGCACATATATTTTTAGAGGAATTGGTTATTTTTAGCATCTCGAAACATAAATCCGAAATTCAAAAAGTTAAAGGTGGAGACTTAAAAATGTACCAATAATTTTTGAAGCTTTCCCATGATGACATTTATTTTGGAACAAAAAAGACGTTTCTTATATAATTTTAAATTAAATTGAAAACTTCTTATAAAAACTTCGAAATTGTTCTCTTTTAGCTTCTCTACAATAGAAGAAGAAGTGTCATTTAGCTTAAAGTCTTAATTTGTGTTCTGATACAAAACAAAACAAGGTTAGATTTATTTTGACAATAAAGTGTTTGTCTACTTAATAATATCCTATCGAACAAAAAGATATAACAGTCTTCCTCGTCATCTCCATTTTCATTTCAGTCTTTTCAGAAAGCCAAATGAGATCATAAAATGCATAATTCCTCAAAAAGCTTAAACATCCAAAAGCAAAAGCTTCCTTCCCAAAATTGACTACCTACTTGTCTATATTAAACATAAATCATCATCAGTCGTAAAATATTTTCTATTCTTTGATATGATTTTATGATTCCATAAAAATAAAAACAATCACTTTTTCTGTGCTGCTTCTATACTTCTTCTTCGGTATCTTCATTTTGGGACAGAATAAACGAGTATCGATATACCTACCTTAAAAAAAAAAATAAGTCTAAAGACAAAAATCTTAAGGCTCATGAAACATTTATGAATCGATATTTATTATTATTTTTATTTTTTTTTTGCTTAGATAGGTATTATGTCTAAGGAGTATTCAGTATTGTCCTGAAGAAGGAGCAGAAAATGGAACTAAGTGCAGCTATATCAAGACGTTATAAATGCGGTAAACTCAACTCGAATGGCATTCAAAAAAAAAGGATGTCTTTCGGTTGAGAGGAAGATAGATACAAATAAAAACAGCAAAACAACAAAAACAAATCGCAGGACACGTTTTATGCGTTTTTAAGCCCGAATAATGTTGTTTGGGTTAAGAATTTATTTATATACACACAGATACAGTTTTGTATATATGCCTACGATCGGATATACTAAGAGGATACAATATAGTGATGTGGTGTTGTGTTGGTGTAGGCGAGTTTGGGATGAAAATAATAAAATGTGGTTTGGGTTCAATTTGGGAAATGGTTTATGTTTTATTATCAAAACATATTCAAAGAGATATACTGAAAATGTTTTGCTAAAATTGTTGCCTCTTATTCTGGGCTATAGACAATTTGTTATATATTTCACTTTAATGTGTTTTTTTTTTTTTGGTTTTGGCTAGGAGTGATGACAAAAAGGCTTTGTATATCTCATAAAATAACAAGAAACATAGACATTGAACTTAGAGGGTCGATATATTAAGCCTGTTCTAGAATTTATGTAAAAAAAAACCTTAAGTCGAGATAAGATGATAGGATTATGTATATGGAACCGAAGGAATAAGGGACGACCGACTAAAGTGATCTATGATCAATAAAATGTTCACCAAAAAAAAAAAAATTATTTTTCTTTCTCAGATAACTTTGGCCAGACTTGGGCAATTTACTTTGATGTGTCTAAATTTAACCAATTTACCCAAGAGCAATATGTTAAGTGTTTTATTGAGTTACCTATGTGTGGCAGTGTTTGAAATTAACGTATAGTAATTTAATGTGGACACTACTACTGAATAACAAAAAAATTAACTGCCAATGCATTTGTTTCTCGTCCAGACCACTCTCTCCCCACACCCCTGCTCTTAATCTGGAGCATTTCACTTTATTTCATTATATCATAAATTTGTATCCCTCCTTAAAATAATTGTCTTAAAAACGACGATATTAACATTAGTTCACTTGGGCGTATGTGCAATTTTTTTTTCGAAGTGTTTATTTTATGAAAGAAAAAAAAACATTCTAAATTAAAAATTGACAAAAATTGGCTTCTGTAGTAGAGTTTATTTTATTTTTTAATTTATTTCTATCTAAACTTTCTAGTTTATCGTTCCCTAAGGTGTAACAACGTTTCATAATTTTAGAATCCCTCAAAAAACTTAAGGGAATTGTTGGGCAATCCTTAAATGTGAATATGAAGGTTAAAACCACATAAATGTTATATTGTTTCAGTAAAATTGATTGATGTGCATTAAATTAATATTAATTTTTAATTTTAATTTACTTTTTATTTTAAATATGCAATAAAAAAAAAAACTAAAGTACCTTATCCAGTTTTTTTTTTACAACTTTCTTTTGTTTTTCAATCTTCAACGCGCTACCACCATTACCACCAGGACTACCCCCAGGACTGAATAATAATAAATTATTTTCGCCTCCCAAAAAACCAACAGTAACTAGGCTCTACCTACCTACCAACATATACTTTCGCAGACAACTTAATCTCTTTAAACAAACGAGTAAATCACAGCTTTGTTTTAATTTCCCATTAAAAAACTCTTAACGATTTATAATACCTTGGCACATTTTTATTTTACAAAAAATTAAAAAAACTTCCCAATTTGGGATGCTGAACAAAAGATAAAATACCAACTAGCAGCAACAGAAGAAGCGGTAGCGGCAGCGGAAACGGCAGCAAAAGCGACCGGTGGCGGTAGATGGTCGGTGGCATTAAAATACGTTCATGTCACACGTTTTATGCAATTTATTATTTTTAACGCAACATAAATTCCCGCAGGATGAAAGCGGGCGACACGACGCGGCGCGTAAAAAATCTCGCAAAAATAAAATCAGTTCCACCAGCTTTTGTCTATAAAAGGCTCAAAGATACAGCTACATATAATTTTCACGCGCTTATATACGCCCCAAAAGAATTGACCATACACAAAACCGCCCGTCCCTTTAAGTCACCATCATCACCGCCCACCCACCAAATAAACCATGCCGACCGACCCACGACGACCAAACGCGGCTAAATGTAGGTAGGTAAGGAAGATTCGAAATTAAGCCATTCATTAAAAAAAAAAACAACCAAAATATAGGCAAAGGGACACGTCGCGTCGTCGTATGTCCTGGACATAAATAAAGGATAAAAGAATAAAAATAATTAAACATTATTTGTTTCTTTTTTTTTTGTTTTGGTTTTCATATTCTACAAAAATCTCACGTTGGAAAATGTTTTTTTTTTTTTTGTCTTTTTTTTTTTGGCTTCGTTATACAGGAAACGAAACTCGGAAAACATCCACCTATCGTGTTTTTTTGGTTGTGTAGTTTTATATGTATGCATGTATATGAAAGGAATATTGGATAAT
Source organism: Scaeva pyrastri (assembly GCA_905146935.1). NCBI lineage: Eukaryota > Metazoa > Arthropoda > Insecta > Diptera > Syrphidae > Scaeva > Scaeva pyrastri. The sequence goes on along the minus strand of LR989929.1, from coordinate 7,291,430 downwards.
ATTGAGGACGATAATATTTTTTAATTAACCAACAATAATTATCGAAAATTGCTGTTAATATTGTCAACTATAAAAATGAGTTTAATTAAAATTAACTGAGCTTGTGATATCATTGAAAAATCGGAATCGGAACAACACCATCATTGTAGCTCCCGCCTTCGCCTTCGCCTTCACCAACCCACCGTACCGCACCGCAAAGCAACATATCACATTTGCAAGTGTACGGTACGCATATGAAATCGAAGTAAGCTTGAGGTGACCGTTTTGTGGGATTTTAAAATCTCAAGTTGTCAAAAATATGCTAGTGTTATAATATCTTATTCACAGTGATGTTTTAATGGAAATGGAGTACCATAAGGCAGTAATTTGGGTCCTGTCCTTTTAAGTTTTTTGTTCTGTTTTTAGGAAACATTAAAACAATTTTAAACGACAGACAGCACATGCAAATAATAAAATTGTTTTATAAAAATCGGTTTTCTGTCAGAACCACTTATTTCGAAATTTGCTAATTTTATGATCCCAAAATGTTCCTACCAAAAGGTCTACTTCCTGACAAGAACTCGTCCTAACATAACTCATGCTATCGGTCAAATTCAGCCTGATTTAAACTCCCAGTCTAATGGAAATATATTCCTTGATACATTGGGTACCATAAGGTAGTCATTTTGGTCCTATTCTTTTTATTTAATTCACTTTGTAAAAAAGTGTATTTAAAGTGCTTTCATATTTAGAAACCCTGTCTTCGCATGGAGTACCATAGGGTAAGTATTTAGGTCCTGTCCTGTTTAACATATTTTTATTTACTAACAACTGTTATACACATTTAGAGTTTTCGACAGTTCGACAGAATGAAGTTGTCAAAAAAACGGCAGTACACATTTAGGGAAGATTTATTTTTCAAAGATATACTTCCAAAATTTTTTGTTTTAGAAAAGTTAAACAGTATTTTACTTTCTTAATTTTTAAGAATATGGTCACCCTAAAACCCTAACTATTTGATATCTTGTCGGTCCATTATTTTCAGTCAGTTCGGTGTATCGCACCAAAAAACAGAAAAAAAATCGCCCTTATACCGTCATTATTCATTGAAAAAGTTTTATTCATTGTTTTTTTTTCACAAGGAAATATTTACAAAGATATAAATAAAAAATAAAAAAAAACAACAACCAGCAAAATGTCGGTACACATATACATATTATATGTTTTATATTTTTTGGCCAAAAGGGTGTATAATGTATGTACCTAAAATATATGAATGCATATGTATATGTTTGTCTGTATGTTTATAAAATATATAAACTCATGCACATGTCTATGAAAGCTTTATTCAGAAATATATTACTTTAAACAAAAAATAATATTTATTTATTTAAAATTTATTTTTGTCGTATATCTGTTAAATTTAATTTTCCCTTTTTTTTAACTCAAAGGTTATGTGTGTATGAGTGTTTGTATATTGGGTTAGATAGATATTTCAATATTTCTTCGATTGCCATTGGAAATGGATTTATTTTTGTTTTTTGTATTGTCATATTTTTAAAACAGAAAACAAATTCACTGAAATGTTAAACGCAGCAGTGAATAAAATATCGATAAAAAATAAAATTAAAAAGAACATTTGTATTTAGATATTGGAATTTTTATATTATGTATTTATGTATTTATTTGAATTTTAATACGAACGGTGTGAATAATTTTTTAGCTATATACTATACATATAGATGTTTTATTTGTAGAAAAATATTATTTTGTCGTTAGTATTAAATTTAATTTTTTTTTTTTGCAATCGAATTTATATTTTTTTAATATCAAAAAGTGTGTCTAAAAATTATTTAGCAATGCATTTATACTATGGTCATGTGTGCAATGATATTTGATAGATTTTAAAAAGAGATTTAACAAAAAAAGTTGTTTACTTTTAATAAATGAAATATTATTTTGACATAGAAGAATTTAATTGTGTGAATACTTTTTGACAGGTATTGTTTTATTTGGGAATGAATTTAAAATAATTATTGAAATATTAAGTTTTTTTTTAAATATTAATTTTTTGTATTTTGAATATCTTAGTTATTTAAATATATATTTTTTTTTTAATACGAAAAAAATAAGAGTGAAGAATTAAAAGAATTCTAGGTGACTTTCACAACTAAATTAAATCATAGTGGATTTCTCCAAAGGCCAGTTGTCGTTCACACTTTCTAGTGCAGTCGAAGTATAAAAAAACACACCAAAGAACACACCCTCAAGTCTGCCAATAATTATTTATTTTTTGCACCAAGTTATTGCCCCCTACATTTCAAATTCCGTAACTCTATCTTAAATTAATTACTTTTGCTGACTACTGACTTATTTTTGTTCATTAATCTATTGTTGTTGTTTTCCATGTCAAAATTTGCGATGTATAGAGTATAAGCTAACCCAAAAAACGCTGCTAAAAGAGTACTTTTTACAAATTGCAGATATTTGATTTCGACTGTTCAATTTGGTGATTCTGTCTATATTTGTTGTTAAAAGTCAATAAAACACGATCGACCTACATTATCAAAAAAAAACTCTTTTGACTTAAGAAAGAGTCTTTTGAAAGGAAAATTCAACATTACATTAAGTATCTATATAGTACATAATGCAGATATATGCAACCCACCAAAAAAAAAACAGAAGATGATGCATTCAAAAGTTGCACTGATCAAGTTGATCCGGTGAAATTGGTAAGCCTGAGAGGTGCAGCGTCAGAAGTCGATTTTGCCGCTGTATAATTTCTTAACACACACTCATTCTGCAGAAATATGTACAAAGATGTTGAGATATAAGTTGTATGTTTTTTTACAAAAAGGTGCAGTGCAGTGCACGCAGACACTGAATGGCAAAAAATCAATTATTTGTTTATGCAACGCAGCAGCATTACACACGATGCAGCAATTTTTTTTTTTTGAGTGAAAGATATTTTCACATGAAACAAAAACAACTTAAGTGAAGGTTTTATCTTGACTTTCTTTTTATATTTAAACTCACATTTTATGTAAGTTAATTAATTAATATAAATAAATGATCAAAATATTCGATTTTTCGAATCTTTAATTTTGAGATGATTATATTTGTCTAAAATATGCAAATATATTCAATCTTGCATAATCGAAGTCGATCTCAAAAAATAAATTGGACCAAAATCTTATTTTACATAATGTTATACAAAAAGAAAATTAAGTCTTGCAGTTAAAATGTAACAAATTTGCCACACATACAAAAAACAAAAAAAAAAAACAGGAAGAAATAAAAAAATAAATGAAAGTCCAAAAACTTACCATTTACAGTTACACTGATGCAGCAAATATTTAATGCTAAGAAAGCTAATCCAATAGATAAACGCACCATTTTGCTAAGATTTTGCAAAACAAAAAACCAAATTAGTGTTATTTATCTGCAGCAAAGCACTCACACACACACACACTGCTCGGGGGGAATATGATGTATCTTTTATTTTTTTGTATACTCTTGATTTTGTATCTTGTAGATACAAATGTCACACAGGAATGTGCGATCGATTACACACAGCACAAAGAGCACTCTCGTTTTTTTTTTTTTTTGATCTTTGTATCTTTTGTGGATTTTTTTTAAACCACGACACACGATATACGAGACACCTTCTTCGATTCCGTTGGTAGCGATACGAAATCAAACCGTCAACTGAATTCCAAGTTGGTCAGAGAAACTGCAAGAAGGTAGCTCAGCTCAGCTTGGCTTAATTTAGTATGAAAAAAAAAAAAAAAAAACAAATTGGAATCTCCACCTCTTCGGGTAGGTACACAATTTCTTGGATTGAAAATCGGGTACTGGTTTGGAACAGGTTGGTTGTCTAGGGGTTTTCATCTTTTGCCCCACCACGTCCCGCTCATCGATGATTGTGATGGTGCTATGGTGCTAGCGGTGGCGGTGTTGGCGGCATCACGGATTGACAACGTCGACGTCGACGACGACGACAGCGATGACGGTGGCATTACCGGTGTGGTTCTGGAAAATCGTTGGTGATTTGGGCCTTACCTTCAATTCATGATCATTGTTGTAATTTTTTTTTTTTTTTTCATTTTTTTGTGGTTACTAGGTGTACGGCCAAGAGCATTGATTATGGAGTTGCATTGATATGTCGTCGTCACTATATTTATGAAAGCAAAAAAAAGTCAAGAACTCGGTTATTTATTTTTTTATTAAGAGCGGAGGGAGGGGGTAACGCGGCAATATGAACTTTTTTATACTATTTATATATTTTTATACTCTTCAAGTACTTGCAGTACCTCTTTTGGTAATTCAGACTTCAGAGGTACAAAACTTAACAAGGCCGTAGGCAGAAATATGTTTTTTGTTTCTAAAGGGGCATTTTACAGTTTTTGTTGTCTTTGTATCACTTTTTTAAGAAGGTGGGTACGTTCTCTATTAGATTCGTATAAATAAAAAAAATCCCCCTTCGTCTACAGCCCTGAAAGAAGTTTAAGAAATGTGGGTGATAAAGAAGTAAGAGCACGATCATTATTTTAAATCTCCAACAAAGACTGTTGAATAATTCAATTTAATTCCATTATCGAAATTTTTGAGTTAAGATATAGTTCTGTTTGGTTTTTATTTGTGCATTTTAGACATAAATTTATTCAGACCATGTCTTTAGAATTTTAAAAATCTAAGTTGGTGTGGTGAGAGTACCTTAGTATCTAGTTTGTATGCACTTCAGTTCTTCAACTACCTCTGGACTAGTTAACGAAAAAGGTTATTTGAGGACAGTTTTATAAATTTAAGTCACTGATATTCCCGAAGTTAAGTGAGTTCACAATAAAGTAGACAGAGGGTTTGAAAAATGAGACTTGGGATTCATAAAAAAATTATTTTGAAATAAGGAAATTAGGCCTAACATATTTAAGTTCTTAAGAATGCGCCAAAGGTCTATAGTGTAAAATATTGAAGTGGTTGAATTCTCATTTAAAAGATTCATTTTTAAGCTTCAAATGTATCAAAATAACTGTTTAAGCAACTCTTGTCATAAGAGTACAGTTGCGATTTTTAATTGTTCAGAGAAACAACTTGACCGGTTTCGATTAAAAAGTGTTACTAAGGCCAATAATAATAATTAAATAGGATTACATATTTATAAAATTTTTGGAATTTTTTAGATCTTAAGAAAAAAATCTATAAGCTGATCTAATCTTGACTTTTTTCTAGTGAAAACAATTATGTTAGCAAACTTTTTGACAGAAACTTAAAAGTCAGCTTAGAATCACACCTTTAACTGTAAACTTTTCAAGTTAAAAAATTCTGGCCGTCTTCTACTTCTTTTTATAATTTACTGATCAATTTTCCAATGTTTTTAATAATAATTCTGATATTCGGGACGAAGAAAAATAAAACAAATAAAAAACCATGAAAATCAGTCCAACCGTTCTCGAGTTATAAGTGTTCGATAACGTATATTAAGCAAAGATTATTCCTTAGTTTTTAAGAAGCTGTAATTAGTTGAGTCCCCAAACTATTCAGAACAAAAAATAAGAGGTAAAATCAAGTAAATTCTGAAAAAAGTGCGTATACGCCCAGTGTACTAACTTTAGTTGCTCTTTCTGACGCTTCATAAGGTAACAGAGCGATATTTTTGTCATCAAAATTTAAACACATATTTTAATTTCATCAAAACTCAAATAATTCGATTTTCGTGTGATCCTTATCAAATTTTATTTTAAAGAATCAGGTAAGACACATTTTTAGAAGAATTATTTTGTGAGTTTTTTTAAACTATTTTTTGATGTTCAACACTTAAATTGTCAATAATAAATGCCAACAATGATTTGCCATTATTTCTGTCATGTTAAGTGTCATTAAAATTAGTGTTGCCAGCTTTATATTTATAATAAATTTAAATAAATGTTCATACTTATGTGTATCTGTTTAGCACAGTTCTAAGTTTAAATCCCTAATATCATTCAATTTCAATCGAAGAATATCATGCTTGTTATGTTAAAATTCACAACTTTAATCGGTATTAAATATTTTGGCATTATACTAGTTAATCCAACAAGTTTGTAGGTTCACTCTATTTTAACCAATATTTCTTGTTCTAGTCATGAGTTGATTATTATTAGATATTATTGTGACATTGAAATTATCAAAAAAAAAAAGGAAATAATTATAAAATTGCTGCAACTGGTTTGTTTATTATGTTCAAGTTTACACATACATATGTATATACATAAATGTTTACAACAATAATATTATTAGATATTTATTTCCTTTATCACGACTTCATTTTTTGTGTCATATGATTTCTTTGTGTTATCGTTGACATTTTGCAAGCAACTTAATATAATTTTATTAAATGTTTAATGATTCTATGACCTTCCTCATCAAACGAAACCGGCTTCCGCTAATTTATCTGGGTGTGTGTATATGTGTTACGTTTTTATATGTATGTATTTCATAACATAGATTTTTTGCCAGTTTTGATATTAAGCAATAACAACGAGCCTGAGAATTGATTTGCATAATTTATAATATATTTATCATCGTGTGACATATTCGAAGTTAAGATGGTATTGTAACTGTGATATTGATTAGCATCGAGACAAAACAAATTACGAAAACAGGATTCGAAACAAAAGTAAAAGTTTTTACAAATTTTATTTTATATCGGTTTATATATTTTTTTTTCTTTTTTTTGGAAACCTGTCTCTTTGATAATAACCAAAATCAAAAACCAAAACCAGATTCATATTATTTGTTGAATTTTTTATTGCAGAAACCTGAGTTGTGCATATGAAATTTTTGATTTTTTTTTTGGTTTTTTGGAAGCAGCGATGATTGGTTTTATGTTTTTTTTTTATATTCATCAACTGGTAGGTATGGTAGTGTGTTAAGCACGTGTAACTTATATCTAAAGAAGTAAGTTTGAAGAAATTTATCAAATTCAATTAATTTTGATTTTTTGTGATGTTATTAAGAAAAATTGATGGGTTGGTCTATTTTGAATTAAATGATGATCATTACGTGCATTAATTTCAGTTGATTAGTCACTAAAGGCAAATTTGTCAATTCAACTTAGAATAAATGAAAGAAAAATGGTTTTGATAAGACATGAATAAGTTGAGAATCTAGATAAAGTTTTTATTTTAGTGATTTTAGTCCAAGAAACTTTAAGGAATTTTTAATTTTTCTGCTAAACAAATTACTTAAAGCATAAAACACTATAAACTGAAAACATAAGAAGTCTAATTGCATTCAGTATAAAGCCAGTAAGTTTCTGGACTATTAACATTTATAAAAACGTTCATGGAAAAAAATATGTACATATGTATAATGTATATGCCAGAGTTCCCGTACGGGTTTGATAGTATACTTCAGTACCTTTCTGTAGATGTTTCCTATTTAAATGTATTTAAATGTATTTTCTTGTAGTAAAATACATAACCTCTTATGACCAACCGACTTTGTCTTTTGATCAAATATACACTGAATATTATATTATACAGTCATGAATTTGATTTTATTCTCCAATAAATAATAAAATAACTCTCACTTTTCTAAAGGTTTTGATTGAAATTTCATTTTGGATCATGTTGGCAAATTCAGTTTAGTTTCTAAGATACAATTTCAAAAATCAATTCCTCAGAAATTTAACTTCGTAGAGTTAACCAGAATTCCATAATAAGTATTTACTTTGATTTCTCAATAAAATTATTTCTCCTTTCCTTTAAGGAAATAATTAATTTCTTTTCCTGGAAGATTTATTAATTTAAAAAGTGTCAAGCCAGAGATTTGCATTTGATTCCCAAAAAGAATTCACAATTGACTTTTGACAAGACTAAAGTTATATGTATGTATGTGATCATGTTATCAATCACATCTAATTCATATTAAACTTTAATTGCATTTAAAGTGCATTCAATCACATTCCATAAAAATACGACATCAAAACAAAAACAATTTGTCCAAACCTCAACAATCTGTCGAACATTATGAGGCGCCATCGACATCGACATCGCCATCGTCAGCCTCTAGGCAACTCTATTTCTATTTCACTTGGATAATCAAAATCAAATTAGTAAATTATGGTTTTATTGTATCTAACTAATGTACTCGTATACTCAGGCTTGGGCTCTGTCTCTGGCTCTGGCTCGGGGCACATTCTTCCGGAACCGGCACGGCACTCATGCAACTTTAGCCATAACCATCATGATAGTCGCTTCATCGACTTCGTTGTCGTAGTGTTGTACCAGCAGCCGTGGTTGTAGTCGTTTGTCGTTGATTTCATAATCAATAAATATTTTCAACACAATTGACTACCAATACGAGTCGCTATCTACCTACCGACTTCCGGTCCGCATGTTATTGTGAATTGGACTTAATGTTGTGCCCTGCCCGTCCGTGTCGTCGGTCGTCAGAGTTGGTCAAAAGAGTATTTTTTTTCCCCATCCATTGACAATAAGTTTTCGGTTATGATGACCGTTGAAAGTCGAGGAAAAAAAGAAAAACGAAACAAAGAGAAAGACGCAAGTTAAAATCTTCTTTTTATTTTGAGTTATTAAAGTTTTATTATTTTTCTTTTCGTTTTTGATCTTCATTCTTGTACTTAATGGAATGGTAGATAAAGACGACAAATTGTTACGTAACGTCTAGTCTGAGGGTATCACTTAACAGACCGGTTAAAGTTGGCAATGTTAAATCGCCCACCCAAATAAAAATTGGTGGAACATAACCGAAACTTTCGTTTATTCCTTCTTTGTGCAGAACCATGACGGACTTTCGTAAATTTTACGAATATTCGTTTTTTTTTTTAATTACAAAAAAATTAGTTATAAGATTTACAAATAAATTCATTAATCTAAAGATTGGATTTCTTAGAAAAATATTGATTGCCAGCGAATCTTTTGTTAGTCTCGTATAAGTATCGGTCTCGTTCTCTGTCTCGTGTCAACCTAATGAAGATTTACTGAGTTCGTTAGCATAATGAACATCAAATTAGTTTTTAATAGAAGGACGTATCCTGAATTTCAGTCACGAGGGGGAGTCATACACTTACATTTTTTACAGTCGATACAAATATCGTTTAACGCGTTGTTAATGACGGAAGATGACGAAAATGTCTGAAAAATTATAGTTCAGTAGAAAGGACTTAGCTTATTATCAAAATGATATCTATTATTTTAAACGAATGACAAGTAGCCCTTACAATCTCCCGAGATTCCTGGTTTTTAGTTCCTTACTTCTGAACAGTAAAAACTTTCTACAAGTACCGTTTCTTATGACTTCCTCAACTCTTAAGTCACTCTTTTCTGTAGAACTAGATCATATCATTCTTATCTCTTAAATATATGTCTAATGAGCTCTTTGTGTAAAAAATGAAGTTCCTCAGGGCAGTCAGTTAGGGCCACTTCTTTTAATTCTAGTTATTTGTGATACATTCCTCTTAAAACAATTTAGTAGTCTTCTAATTATGTACTTGTACTAAGTTATCTCGAAAAAATTAATTAATTAATTAATTAAAAAATTAAAAAAAATTTAAGGTTTGACAAATTTAAAAACGGATAATCCGAAAATTTTTGTGAAACTAGAGTCCCAAAAGTCTACTGAAGCCATTCTTAGCCACTTAACTTTAAGCATTTCTAGAGAGTTTCAGCTTTTTGAATACCATTTTGCACATGTTTCAATGCTTGGTTTTTTGCTCATTAACTTTTCATCATCATCATGCCCTCAAAAACAACAGTTTAAAAATGTTTCTCAAAACTTGAATGATCTTATTATATACATATGTATGTAAGTGCACATTAAACTTACTTAAATATATTTGAACATATGCCACTTAAAGTATACATTTAAACTAAAAATATGTACCGTAGTATCCCTTCTGTGCGAGACCTCTTGGATAAAATTGCAATGGTTATACACGAACCTCAACCTCAAGCTCCGCATTCCTTTTCTGATGTGAAAAGCTGCATTGGAACTTATTGAAAATTCTACGAATAGATTGAAATTTCAATTTTCAATTTTTTTTTATTTTTCATTCACATACATAGACATCTATTCACGACCACAACTACGAGGATGACATCTAGGACCAGAACGACGACGACAACGGAGACCAGACCATATGCGGCTCATCCGAATCCATCATCGTATACGAGTATAACGAATAAAAACGTCTGCTTCTCCGGGTTCCAGAGGTTCTGGCCCCCCACTCACATTCAATTGAACCATAAATCGATACAATTTCAGGAATAGAGGTTATGCCATTCAGCCATCAGGACACTGCAATTTTCCTTCCGTTTTATGTACGGGTGGGGGTATACACTGGGACTGGACCATAACCTAACATGAGACGATGGATGGCAAAATTATGAATCGAGTTTCTGTCACTCGATTCCTTCTCCTTGAGGGGTTCTAAGGACTTTCATTTGGACAGCGACCACCTATCGTCCTATAAGTCTAGGACCCACCTCCATATATATTTGCTCAAGCTCAAGCCCATAAGGAATCCATTAGAGATTTGCCATTTGTGTATGCTGCTGAGATGCGAAGGTACTCGTACCTCATGTATATCCCGCTGTTGGCTTAGTTTGCTTGCACATAAAGTTTCTCATATTTCACAGAGGAGCGCAACCGTTGCACCTCCGCTCCATGTCCCGTGTGTTCCCATCCATCTGATGCTTGTATATACAAAATAATCTAAGGGCTTAGGGTCAGAATCTTCACATCAATGCAACCATCAGATCCAATCCGAGAGATGGAACATTTTTGAGATTTTGTAACACAATCATAGTTTTGTCCGTCACTTAATTCCGGCAGCATCACCGGTACCTCGACTACATATCTCCTTCTCCTTTCTTGTTTCTTGTTCTTCTTCTGGTTTTTGTTCTCCTTGTTCTTTTCAAATCCCTATTGTTATTGATGTTGTTGTTGTTGTTGTTTTTGTCCAGTTTTGTTATGAAGATTTGTGCACTTGTGGATGATGTCCTTGCTCCTTAAGTGGACTTAACCAAAAACCAAACATTTTCATTCAACATTCGTGGGAGCTCAGGTATCACACAAGAGATAGAAAAATCCCTTCCCTCTCTGTAAAAGATACAACAAAAAGTCACCTTTACAACATTATACATATAAAAATAAAGATATGTTATACTGAAGGACGAAGTTAACCCGAAGTCACACAACAAGGACACTCTATAGACTAGAAGAGTTGGACTTGACTCGAGTAATGGTTTTATGGACGTTATGTTAATTGAAATGTTCTCTCGTGGGAAAAGTGTGCTTTTGTTTTTTACTCTTTTTTTGACATTTTGCTGAGGAAGCTGAACAATGTATAGTTTTGGATAATGAGGACGGACCGACGACGACGACGAAGGACGGACGGAATTGCAAAAATTGTAAAACACAGAAAAGAGGAAGGATAATTATTTTTTTGGAAATAAATATAAATAAATAAACAAGCTTTGGAATGTTGGGGAAATGAATGTTGTCCTTGCAGAAATTCTGCACCTGCACTAATTTTTATAATAAATGACAAGAGCTAATTAGTTTGCTGTCAAGGTGATTTATTTGGTTTCTTTTTTCTGAAATGTGTTTTTAGCTTAAAAATGTTGAATGTTGATGTTACCAGTACCCCATAAAATTTACAAAAAAAAGTAATTATCAATTGAATTACTTTTTTTTTCAAAACATGGCGAGTTCATAATTAATAATAATTTTTCTGGAGCCGAAAAAATGTTATTTATATTCTCTATAATCTGTGTGTGTAAGTAAGTCTGACAACTTTTAGAAATAGTGACGAATTCATAAATTTTGTGGCTCTTAAATCGATTATGGAGCATGAGTGATGACCTTATCATTAACGTAGCTTCAATTAGTGAGAGATTTTGTTGAATCGAGGATTAAAACACGGTCAGAATAATTTTCTTTAAAAGTTACGCTGCCCGTCTTGTTTAAAAAAACGTCATCCAAATCAATATTTTCCAATTCTGGGTATATTAAAAAAACATTGACACTCGATTCAGCCCAAAAACCGCATTAGATAGAGACTCCTTGAGGATTAAGAGGCTTTTCAATAATCATACTCGGATTTTCTGAGACCAAATGCGACTACTGTGTATCTTAACGTGTCATCCGAAGGTGAAACTTAGCCTCCATCACTGAAGATGATTTTCCAATAAAAATCCCAATCATTTTGATTTCAAGAACCGTCTTGAAATCTTCATAGATCTTAAGACCTTAGTCTTTATGCAAGAAGTTGTGTAATGTCATTTGTGGAATGACTACAGGATGAGATGAAACTTCACGACTTCCCATAAGTGCTCCAGTTTTGTGACTAGTAACCTGTGAACTGTGACTGCAAAAATAACACCATTTTTGAAGTGAATTTTAACAATTTCATTTCGTTTTTGAAGGATGTTCTTTCCATTTTTAGCATTGTATTCATTTAAAACAAGAATAATGATTTTTAAACATAAATTCGTGAAATAATCCAATGCTTGACCTTTTTAATAATAAGAAGATACTAATTTGAATGTACTATGTATGTAGTTATAATGTATTTTTATAAATTAAAGTATGTATACCTATCAATCACACAAACCGATTAAAAATTATCATAAACCTGAATCTGTGAACTATTTCAAAATTAAAAAACGTTTTATTTCATAAAATTATCATTTTTTAAATACAATAATTCCCATGTGTCAAATTAATGACCATTGATGCCTGACATATGAGAAGCATAAATTAATTTCATTAATGTTTTTTTTTTTTTGGGTAATTTGGAATCAAAGTATCAGTTTAATTCTACTATCGACTTGATTCATTAAAATATTTTTTAAAATACAATTTTATGAAAATAATGCATTTAATTTTAAAACATAGTAGAAATTTATGTAAAAAACATAATTAAAATTTTTTTTTATATAACAATCATCCAAACTTCAAAACCAGATGTAAACCAACTTTCCAATAAAAGTCAAATTAAATTTTTTTATTGTGATTTCTGAACTTATGTGAGTACATACATACATGATTCTGATGTAAGAGGATATTGTTTTGAGAACCCTTTTAAATGAATATGTGTATTTGTGTAAAATAAAGGACTGATATTGGCAAATCAAAGTTGTCAATATGACACACTTATAAAGATGAAAATAATCAATGTCAGATAAATATTATCCTGTGTGGCATTGTGACAATAAAAATGAAAAAAAAAAAAACATGAATATTGTTGTCAGTAAAAAAAAAATACTTTTGAATAAAACTAAATACAAAGATATTTATAAAATTTGGGAATTATTAATAGGTTATACTGTGCGCTACAAACATTATAAAAAGGCTTAATGAATCACTTTTTAAGAAAATGTTTTTTTAATTTGACATTCGTACGTCATTTGAAGAATATAATCAATCAAACAATAACATAACGAAGTTCATTTTCACTTTGTTGGTAACGTCAAAAAGTAAATTCTTCGAGTAAAATACAAAATTAAAATTTCCCAAAAGTGAAGGAATCTCAAGGATATCACCTTTTTTTCGTAACAAACAAAATGATTAGGTTCCAAATAACGAGCTCAAAACATTTTTTTTAATTATCATTATTTAGTAAAAAAAAGTAATTAAAAAACAATTTCACCACCTTGTATCTATTTACCTCTACAACTAACCTTTTCATAAGACCTAACTTTAAAAAAAAATATAAAATAAATGTTTTTCAACTTAAAATCATTAAATTCCAACTCAACAGAGTTGCTACGGCAGAAGGCAAATATATGTAATTGAATTGCTCTTGGGTTTTCCATATAATTTAACTTTTTATCAGAGCCAAATAAAACAAATAAGTCCTGGATAAAATTTAATTGTTTAATCTCTGCAGTTTTATTACTTCGTTTATAAATTCATACTTACAAAAAACTTTCATGTAATGCAAATACATACATAATAATTTTCAACCTCATATAAAAACATGACATAAATTTATTGACAAAGTAGATAACTACGAGTATATCTTTATAAAGGTAGACTCGTTTATACATATATGTATGTCTATATGATGCAATCAATTTATATCGTATTTAAAACTGCCTGCAGGATCTTTTGCACCTGCACAAATATTCTGTCCACGCCGCATATCGCACCGGCCGCCACCGCCACCATCGCCATTATAAAGAACCAGGATACATGCTCCAGGCAATAAAACATCATAAAATAATGAAATGAGGGTGAGAATATATCACAAAAAAAGTGATACCACCAAAAAAAAAAAAAAAAATTAGGCCGAACAGAACCGAAAAACATTTAATGAGCTCTTGTAACAGGGTTAAATATGTCGGTTTGAGGTGTAGCAGGATATGGGCCAGGACTGTGACAGGATATACTCATAAAGGTACATCTATAGGCAAAAGAACGACCAACTATACTATACAAACAACTACCCATCATGATAATTATTATTGGCATCGTTTTAAGTGGTCCGATGATATCCCAAGCCATCCCAGAACTGATTTTAATGAAAACCATAGAAATACATATTCCCCAAAGGACATGGATACTACCTATCCCACTCCTGAATGGTTCAAATTTACACTCCTGCATGGTGCTTTGATAACAGAAAATAGTCTACATCTAAGTTTTGGACTGAAATTTAAAGTTAAAAATAAAAAAATGGCAACGTTCGTCAAAAAATTGGAATTTTGTTTCTAAAAATTTAAATTTTCCAAATCTAGAAAATGTTTCACCGGGAAGGGGTGACATTTGGAATGGAATATTAAATATCAATAATAAAATTTGTTGCAAATACTCACAGATATGAATTTTTAAAATTTATTGAAGATGAGCTTCAAATTTTGTAAAATTAAATTTTATCTGAACATTTAAATTTCTCGCTCTGACAATCATAATTTCTAAGCCTTTACTCAATAAATCCTCTTCCATCCGTATACATTATGAGGAGAGCATAATAGTGGAAGGAAGCTCATTAACGTAAAATGAAAACAGCATTGGACCAAGTATGGATCCTTGAGGTACGCCACTAATATTTATGGGGAAAGTCAGATAAGCTATCTCCTGCTTGCACTTCTTGGTCAAGTACGAAAAAATAATCTTAGTAGTATTAGCTTTTTACATAAATTGACATGATGTACAAGATTGAGCAACAATAAGTATTTTTTCGAAAACCTTGGGCCGAAATACTATTCACAAGAAATACCGATATGTCCCTGACATTTTTCAATTTTAACGGCACCGAGACGATGCTACGAATATCAAAAGCCAGTGTAATTTTTTTTTTGAAAATATTCTACACATTTAGCTCCTAAAAGGACCCCGTTTCCTGTATCGATGTACCTCTTGTTACCCTTTTTACCAGTGTAATTCATTTTTGTTTGTATTCTGTTGACTTAAAAACGAATCCACTTCCTTTTCAGTTGTTGGCCATGTCATCAATGACTACCAAACACAATGGGTACTTCCTGCGAATCCTCATCCCCGGTTTGGTCCACGATGATACATCACAAACAAATAAAAGTAGCAAATAAATTCGGTCTCTCAATATGGAAATCAGATTAAAATAGGATTTCAGGCTTGAGGGTGTATTGTTTGGCGTGTGTTTTGTGCAAGTCCCCAAACTGGCATCCGCTCCTTCTCTTGGGATAGGCGATGGCGTCGCGTCGCTTTATGGTTGTTCTATATGGTGGTTCTATATGCATCTCCTGCTACATAGTTGGTATAGTTCCTAAAGGTACAGAAGTTGTTATATTACCACGCACAAGTCCAGAGCGCACCAGGAGCAATATGTTTACAATATGCCTTCCCAACAGGACAGCCATGGCCATCAGAGAATGATGGCCCATGGGGCTTTCATTTAAAGCCACATATTTGCTTTGTAACATGTAACCTGTGGTTTGCCATCGGCAGGACTAATAAAAATGGATATACTCGTATCTACCCAAAACTATCACATTCACATTCACATTTACAACACAACACGAAACATGCAATAAAACACAAAAAAAAAATACATTCATGCATGATTCGCTGGATTTTTCAGGTGACAAAAGCATATACGACATTCATACGACTTGTCGTCGTTGTCGTGCTGTGACATACAAATATTCATACATACAATTGAAAAATTACAGATTCATAGATTCATTCGAATGGTACACATATCTACAATACCACATTACATTGCCACAGTGCATCGGTGTCGGTATATTGGTATCGGTAACGTTAACGGTGCCAAGGATGTTGACAGTGAATTGGATTTTTCACGGATTCAGATCAAAAATTCTTTTTTTTTTGCTTTATGGACTTTTAACACACACAAATTTGGGTCAATCGCGCAACAGCAGGTAATTGCAATAACAATCAAATAGTTCCAGGACGACTTTGATGGATCGCATATACTAACTTGTAAGGTTTAAAACACAAAAAAACTCATGACATCAACGAACAACATGGTTTTCAGAAATGTTAGTCTTTCAGCCGTTGAAAAATTTAACGAAGTTAGTCTTTGATAAAGATAAAATATCTCATAGACTCATATTCTTTCAGCTTTTCACTCGGGGCTTTGAATTGGATGGCGTTCCCCAAGGCAACCACTTAGGTCCTCTTCTTTTAATTTTAACTTTACTTTTTTCAACTTTTAATTAACATTCTAACAGAGTTTTGAATCGCTCTTTTCTGGAATAAAAATTTAAAAAGAAAATGCAAAAATTGTGACTTTCTAAAACGATGTTTATTTGTCAAATAGGATACAGGATATACAGGATTCGACTTATGCTAAGGACTATACTTGTATCCTTAGCATAAGTCGAATATTAAAGCAAAGACCATAATCCAGAAGCCTAAAATACAATCAAAACAAAAGGTGGTTGAAGTGATATAGTACCTCTCATAACCCAACCCCACCTAGACAAATTTGAAAGGCATTATTTTCCCGTATTCGAAGATCATAAAATTCAAAAAAAAAACTCCTAAAAAAGTGCGCCATCACGCACTTAGCAGTTTATACTTCTTCCATTTGTCTACAAGATTTTTTACTTACAACACTTTTCAAAAAGGCAGAATATTCCCCCTCTCCTGAAATAATTCAAAATAAATGAAAAAAAAAAAATATAAACATCAAACCTTATTTATAACCTCTTTAATTTTATTAACTCCAGCAAACTTTTTCCTTCCTTGTTTTTTTTTTTTTTGTTTAACATTCTTCATTTACATTAAAAGTCCATCAACTTATCCACATCCTGGATGTTATCCCCCTCCTTTTTGGCTTCTATATCATACTCGTATTATTAACCAACCAACAAGTTCCTTCTTATTTGCACCCTCTGAATAAAAAAAAATAATAATAATAAATAAATAAAAAACACACAATAATTAATTGTTTCTTCAAACCATCTGGGCTATAGAACCCCACTTGTCTAATCATAAACATTGTCTTTATCCAATAAACTTCTTCGTCCTGATGTTTGCTTGCCGAAGAAGATTTTCTTCAATTTTCCACTAGATATGAAAATGAAGGCTTGCTACATAAATTACCTCTTTGTATGTATGAGTACATATACATAAATATTTAAATTAAAAGCCATCCCTTGCACCTGGTGTGGTAAACAAATCAAATACCATCACAGGATGCTTCTTTTAGAAGAAAAGATGAACCAGCAGCTAAAGAAGCACACCTGTGCCTAATTCAGTCATAAAATCCCGGAAACAGAATTTCAATTCAATTAAAACTTTCACCTAGAGAGAATGAAACAATAAACTTAGAAAGTTAGAACTTGGCCTCAAAAAAAAACCTTAAAAAAAACTGATCCGCCAGCATATCCAAGCAGTGGAAGGCCGACACGACGACAACGATGACGATGAAAATCAGTCTCAGACGTTTAATCCTGTCAGCCTTCCTGCCCAACAGCCTTGTTCCGTCTAGAAATCTCCTCCATACGCTTCGACCGCCACAAAGAAGCTTTGTTTATCTGAAAAACACAAAGAAAAATCTTTAAATTTATTCACAAAAAAAAAAATGAATCTTATAAACACTCAACCATCGGAGATCCTTTAGTTCCCATATCGCCATTGTCTGAGATCCGAATTCGAACCCCAAGGACCTTCACTCACACACAAACACACACTCACATAGAATTTAATGCAAATCAGGAATTTTCAAATTTTTCGTGTGGTTCACCATCAGCAGCTGAACTCAATTTATGCATTCAGCTCTGAATGCTTTCTCGTGGAGTAGAGTCGAGTCGGGTCGAGTCGTGCCGAGTCGAGTCGAGTCGAACGTCAGACCATTGAGGCATTCAGCATTCAAAGTACTTGATGGTAAGGAGCACTTCCGGTGGTGTGGTTGCTGAGTAGCTGTGAAACTACTTAAATTATGCATTTCCGTTTCTGATGCACATTTCGTAGAGTAATGCCGATGCCCAATGCCCGATGCTGTTCTGTTGGTTCGATGGCCAATGGGCAAAGGGTGTTGGGCGATAGGCAATGGATATGATGATGGTATATGAAAGTCCTACTTAAACGTCATCAGCAAAAAATATTTCGGAAATGTGTTGTAAGCACATTATCAGCAAATGTAAGCACATTGTCAATGTGTGCAGAGCAGCACTTTAAGTTTACAGCCGGAAATCAATTTACAACAAAATGTCATCGGCCAAGTGTAAGCTGTTTAAGGGCGTGCGAGACGGCCGGCTGGCATCTGAGATGTGGTGCAGAGCCGAGGAGGGAAGAAGTGGTTGGTGGGAGCGAAGGGAGACTGATATTATGGTGAAGCTGTGAATGGCGTTTTGCTTTTAGTTGAGTTGAGATTGAGAGGCAGCAAGTGACCGCAGTACAAACTGAAAATCCTTACTGCAAATTGCCATGATTAAGGGCTCGTGTCACAATGGAGGTCATTCAGAATTAACCATCAGACATCCATCGGGAGAGATGTTCGTTGCGGTTGTTGAAGCGCATTCTCGTGAGTCGTGACTCGTGAGTGGAGAGGAAGTTGCAAGTGAATGGTCAGCAACATTCGCTTGACATTATTATATGTAGGTAGTCAGCGCGCGGTGGCGGCGGCGGAGGAGATGTGATCGCAGTCACACAGTGACATGAGACTGCATAAGTGTCACCAACAATATCACGAAATCAATATATGCATATGTATATGTTTATAATGTCCAACTCCAATGGTAATGCTAATATTATGTTCAAGATGATAAATACGATGACGACGAACGACGAACGACGACTACAGAATGGGGGATTCACTTGTAGCCTCTCAATGGTCTTGAATGAATTTGTCACATCAATCGTTGTTCAAGGAGGATTTTCCTATCCTTGTGAGATGTTAGTGTTTGTGCAGATAAAGCTACTGATATGGGGCACACCGCATACCGCATAAGGTAGTTCCGTGTAGTAGCTACCTTTGGCTGATAGACAAACAACAGAGTATACCTACTTATTCTGGCCTGAGGGAATTAAACTTTTGATTGGATAAGACAATAATGTGTCAAATCTTTAGATTGCAACAGAATACATAAATTGAACTTGTTCTCATTAACTTCAGCCTAAGTGCATTGGTTTCTTATGACGAAATCATTCATCCTTAAAAACGCTAATAGAAAATATTTGACTAAATTTGGTTTTCGACATTAGACGTAATCCCACATACATACATTAATTTTTGAAGCCTTAACAGAATACAAAACTATCACCATCATCAGACAACCGAAATCCGTTCCTGATGTCCGGTCCTGTCCACTGGAGTATATACCGACACCGAACTTGATTTTTTCCACGATATCAGGAGTTAGTTATGGTAAGATTTCAAGGCTCTGACAGGCTATAACATATAATATCGATAAGTAATAAATTGGACATGTTTTTGAAAACCACCCACAATTCGAGAACTGACGAAAATCAATTTCGCTGTGATTTAATAAATCAAATCAAATTAACTACGGTCAATAGAAGTTTTCATATCAAAGCCACCTCAGGCATCACAATATCGTCATCAATTTTCAATAAGGATATTTTTTTTTAAATCTAAAAACAAACCAACACAATATCAATCCAAGGTGAAAATGTTTTTGTATTTTAGAATTGACAGATATTATTTTTTATAAGCACCCCCTGCCGTGTTCTAACACCCGTTTGATTGCTTTTGTTCTATGTATATACAATTCAATATAGAATTTAATAGTTAATTATAATTGTACATATTGGATATTGCCTGTTTTCTTTTTATTATTTTTAAAATTCAATTCATGTCATATTAATTTCACTCCTGAATAAATGGAAAAAGAAATTGAATGAAAAAAAAAAAACAATTTTTAGAAAGGAAGATGGATTTATTGAATTTAATCGATTTATATTCATGCATATTGGATGTGACGGTACGTCAAAGGGAAATGCAATGCAGTATGCCTTTTTATATATTTTAATTTTTTATAATTTTTTGTGTCATACATTTTTGGAGTAGGTACCTAATGAATAAAGCAAACAAAAACCTACACACATATAAACGAAATTATTTGAATATTAAACTATTGTTATTGAAGTTTTTTATTATCTGTAGGTAAAAGTTTTTTGTGCATTTTTTATTTTTATCTATGAAAGAAAAATATTTTTAGTGTTAGATGAACAAAGAGGGGAAAATTGAATACAAAAACTAATTTCATATAGAAAAACAATATAACTATCTTTTTTTTTCAACTGATTGAATTTGATTGAAATGAAGAGGCATTGATTTCTGTATTCCTTTAAAATATAGTAAACTTTTCAGATAACTTAAGATAGGGTTTTTTACTACATACAAACAAATTTAATTGAAAATTCAACTGCCAACAACATTTTTAACTTAAGTCAACTCTCTTGAATCAATTGAAGAAAAACGACTTTTTGAAAGGACAAACTACATACAAGCAATCGGAATTTGAAGGAAAGATTACAGATTACTGCTGACAAAATTTAACTTGTTCGCCGTATGAAATCACAGTCCATTAATAGAAATACTAGAGGTCCCAGCGAACTTTCCCCTGCCCGAATTGTGTTCTAACAGGACGCCTGGCTGTTAGATTGGTCGATTTGTCACCAACTGACACAAATTTGTATTACTCTCAAAACATACAAAATAAAGTTTATCTATAATTTGAGACCAGTAAATTTCAGGCACTGACAAACTGATGATAAAATATTGGTGACAGAATGACAAGCAACTTTTCTTAACGTTGGACAGACAACTGAAATATTGCAGATAGAACAAATTGAATGTTAAACTTAAGTTTTTTTTACTGTCTTCCTCGTAATTTTCCATATTTTCTCACTTTTCAAACCTTCCATAGACTACGACAAACATTTCAAATCCAAAATTGTCCAAATCGGTCAAGTTGTTCTCGAGTTTTAGCGAAACAAGCCTTGAAGTATACTATATTATAAATGTTATATCGGAAATCTCAGCTATCGTATAATATACTGAACCTTTTATGAGTAAATGAAGAATGGAATGAAACGATGTCTAGAATGAAATTTCAAAAACTATTATCAAAACCCATTGCGTAGTTTTAGAAATCTTAGCATACATAGGGACATAAAAGACAGCGGGAAGTGACTTTGTCTTATAATATGTAGTGATGCACAAACCATGCAACTAAGTTGCTAGCAACTTTAAGGACTATGAAAATTGCGATTCAATATTTTCTTCAAATTATGCTGTTCGATATTTTCTTCAAATTATGTGAAAATAGCCTGATTTATAAGAGACAAAAGTTAATTTAAAAATTCTAAAAAAAACCACAAAATCAAAATTCCGGGAAGTTGCTTTAAGTTGCCCTGTGAGCCAAGACTTGTAACTTACTTTGCTCTACGCCATATTAAAATTATCTTGCCCGTTTTAAGATTAAAATTGACATACATTTTAATGACGTTACCAAAATTCAAATGATTTAACATACTCAACCAAATTATTAACCTTCATATAAATTTATCCCACAAGTTTCACCATTTTTTCGACAAATTAAGTTGAACAGTCGAAATAAACATATTGGCACAAAATTTTAAACAACCTATTGTTAAGAACTTAACATTTTACTAACTAGCAATTTGCTAAATATTAATTCTTTTTTTTTCGTTTTGCTAACTAGTAAATTGCTAACTATTTTTTATTAAAAAAACGGGCATCTGAACATGTCCAAATAGTGACAGCTCGTGAGAGTTAGAAAAGCAAACATACTTAAACGGACCCATTATTTGGAAATGTCCCAACTGTAAACTGGACAATCACATGCAATCCAATAAGTTTAAAATACACATGAACACAGGTTTATTCTCGTATTCCATCATCCTAATGTAGATTTCTCGAAAAAAAAAACATTTTACTGCATAAAGACTTCAAATATTTTGAAATCTTCGTCTTCCGATAACATTTTTTCGTTTTCGAATCAACACTTTGAAGTAAAATGACAGATATCATATGGATTTAGCAAATTGCTAAAAATTAAATTAGAGTTTTCGGGATTTTAACTTTAGCAATATGTTAAGAGATAGTAAAATGTTAAAATAATTTAAAATTAGTAAAACTGTCTTCTTAGCTTAGCAAATTGCTAAAAATGGTTTTAGTAATTTGCTAAATCGTTTTTTCTGTAATTTGCAGAATTTTCACACTTTGTAGTGCAGCCAATGAAAAAAAAAAAAAACAAATATCAATGAACACACCCTTAAGTCTGCCAACATTTATTTATATTAAGCACCACCTTACTGCCTCCTATATTTCAGTATCTGAAAATCTACATTCACCTCATTACTTTAACTGCCTACTGACTTATTTTTGTTCAGTAATCCGTTGTTGTTGTTTTTCATGTTAATTTTTCCCACGCTTCCAAACACAAATTTATGTCAATGTTTCAGTTAACAGTCTTGCTAGGAATCATGCCAGATTGAATTTTAGTTTGTCTCAAAAAATTTAGTAGAAATGTTTAAATAAAAACAGGGACATTTTAAGGACATGGAAGTTCAATGTTCTGCATGTTTTGAATAATTAAAATGTCCGTTTCCTGGGTGACAGAAAAGTTCAAATTTTCAATTTATCAAGTTCAACCTTAATACATTTTTTGTAAAAATTGTACTAGTTGTTGTCAGAAACGTTATTTTACGTAGTTAACTTTTTGTTCATTATAAATTCACGTCATACAATTTTTTTCAGAATTTCTTTCTTCAATACTTTTTTTTCAAATGCATAATAAATCTGATTGACATTATTTCTTCATGAGATGTTTGACAGCAATTTAAATTTCCCTTTTTTTTTTAAAGCGCCTACACGCCAACAAAATTCATCCCAAACAATGACACAACACAGTGACTATTTCGGGATTGTTCTTAAATGTCAAGCGGATTGGTTTCTATTAAAAATATTTGACAATTTTCTTTGTTGACATGACATCAGACTAAAATTCCTTACAATACAAAATAAGTAAATGGATCAATTGTATATTTTTAGAAGTCCATTAGCTGTGCTGTAATTAAAGACTTAAATTTTTTTTTGTTGATTTTGTTAATGTCTGATGTCTGGGAATTTCACTACCATCCCACCTTAAGTATTTTCATTAAACATTTTAAAGTCTTCTTAATTCCTAAACGTCTACGAAAAAAGAAAGCCTTAAAGGAACTTTGTAACTCACTCTACTTGAAACCCTTATCTCTTGGACTAAAATTTGTGCTTCAAGTTTATATCAAAATTTGACATTTGTCTTTAAGTAATGATTACAAGGCAGTTAAAGTTACCCAAAAATTTAATATAAAATATAGATTTCCAGAACATCTCAACCAAAAACAAGAAAGTCCTCAAATAAATCCCCGTGTTCTTTGATATTATCTTTATATGACATGGGAACCCTCTTTTACTTCTTATACCTATGGAACCTAGATACATTTACTTCTATTAAGTTAAATTTATATCACTTGACCGGAAATACCTTCCTTTTATTTGTTTTTTTTTTTTTTTGTATTCCTGCAATTTCCTTCTCTGTTGGTTTTCATTGACATTTATGGTTAAATCTGTCTTCACTTGTCAATTTATGAAGAATTTATAGCTTTTCCTCATACAGTTAAGTCTTAAGAGAATAAAACCCACAATATCTACTTACATATCTATTTAACTTGTATGTACATATGTATGTATGTTATGTATATGAATATAAGAAGTAGGAAGGTAGGTACATGACTTTCTATAAATAAATCAAACATTCATAAATCATAATTTAGGTACTCAAACGAGTCAAATAACGAAATTCTCCAAGTATTTTCTTATGGCTATTTGTTGCTTTTTCGCAACCTCCTTTTATCTATGAACATATACATAAAACTTATGTGTGTATATGAATTGAATATTATCCTGTGTGTCCTTATAAAATGACCAACCAACTACCCACTACCCATACTACCAACCCACATCCATTTGTTGCAAATGGAAAAGCCAACTTAACCACTATCACCACAAACATCTTTTCTCATAAATGTGCATAAAAGCAGGAGCCACAAAAGGACCTTTCTCCAAATCGTGTGTTTTGTTGAAGGGAGCCAAATCAATATGCAATTAATCATATACTTTTGAGAGCATGAAAAAGTCACACACACACATTCTTAGAGTACATATATAATATTTTCATAGGAAAAAGGACATTCAAAGGATTCAAGTTGAAAATAAAATTCAAAATTAAAGTTACAAAGTAAAATAGGGATATCAAAAACATCTACAATCTGAAAAGTGACTGACTTTAAGTTTAAAGGATATAATCCATGAATGTGTGATGCAACCTAAAAGTGTGTTGCTAGAAACAGCATATTATACTCGTATGTCCTTTTATAATTTACGCAATGAACCTTTGCTTGGTTAAGGTCAGTTGGAAGGAGTGCACACGATGCTGATAAGGACGGCGACGACAACGCACGGCTCGACATTTGCACGACGACGACGGCAACGGGTGGTGCTTTATGAAATCATCGGGCAACGACTCCTACGTCCCGCCACTGCACCGCCGCCGCTGCTCTGGCTGTCGCACGCCACGCACCGCTCACAATACAAAATTGGGTTGAATGCCGTTTGTTGTTTGTTGTTTGGGGTTGTTCGCCCCATTCTCTCAGTTCAGTGTCACGGACATATTTAGGCCATCATCTCATCACTGAACTGAGAGAATTTGGCTCTAATAATACTGCAGTGAAAGAGAGGAGCTGACCATTACCAAGAGAGCGAGAGAAAGAGAGAGTGGTATTTTTAGAGAAAAGCTGAATCTGTAGGGGATATTTTTTGTTTTTGGGAGCTTTTGGGGATACAGGTAAAAAGTTAAGTTGATTCCTTCAGTTCTGAAAGGATATTTCTTCGAAGATTGGAAATATTTTTCACTTCACTCTTAAGGGTGTCGGCTCTTGAAGTGGTACATCTTAGACTTATAGAGGTCTAAACTATCGATTTAAGAATTAAAATTGCAAATGTTTAAATTACAAACGTATGCATAGTTAATTCGTTCAAAAATTATGGGAATTGATTTGATAGGGGGCATTTATAAAATATATCTAGCTAAAATAAAAGGATCCTTTTGAAACGGGTTCCTCTTGGTTTTTAAACATTAATACCTATATTTTTTTAATACAACTAATAATACAATAAAGAGTTTTTGAAAACATACTATATTTTCTTAAAAAATCAAACAATATCCTAAAATTTATTCTGGCCTTATATTTCTCCATTCTTTATAGGTACATAGTTTTTGAAATATATTTTTTTAAAATTAAAAGAAAAAAAATCAAAATACGTTGTTTTTTTTTGATTAAGGTAGTTCCTCACACAATTTGCTGAAAATTCCAACCCCACTAATTTTTTGTGAAATTTTAAAGAAAAGAAATATTTCATGGTTTTCAAAATTAAGTTTCAGAGTTAGTTTTTGGTGCTGATGTCTAATCATTCGAATCTGCAAAAGTACTTGTTTTGAACAAGTTTTGTGTTTGTCAAATTATTTTAAAAATTTGGTGTGATTCCGTTGTTACCTATGTACATATTTCTATTAGGAAATGTTTGCAAATTCATTAGTAAGCATGTCAAGAAGCAGAAGTCTTCGGTTGTTCTGGTCTGAGCCATTTCTCCAGCGTAAGAATGATGTGCCACGCTGTCGCTACACATAAAATGAACTACGAAGTGATCTAGCTGACTCCTTATAAGCTTGAAAATAGCCTACCGGAGTCTAACTATCAGTTTCGAGGTAAATTCCATAGAGTTCACGATTGCAACGTCTTCGGAATCGTGCTTCTTCGCATACGGACAATTCACCTTAAGACTTTTCTCTAGAAATGCCTTTAACTAAGCACCAATCTACCTCGATTGTTTGACCAGCTGTTCTTCTTGCAGTTGAAGCCACCAATGTTTAAACCTTTCCCATTCTAGAGGTATAACGTTTTTATTGGTTGCTTCGATCATAGTAAAATATTGAATTGTGATTATTTTAATTTCGAAATAGATTCCTTAAGAAAAAGTAAGTATACGCCACAGTGTACATTCATTGAATTTAGACAGCACACCTCAAAATTTCAATTCAATGTAGGTTTTAATCAAAGAGTTATCAAGCCACGAAAAAAAAACGAACTTTTATCAAAACAAACAACTTTTGACAAAAATAAAGAAAAATTTTTCAGGAAAAAAAAATCGTTTCCGTATAATTTTCCATCTGAATTAATATAATAAACCCACTAAGCTATAATTCACAACAATTAAAATCCAATTAAATTCTGACCCTAAATCTTGTTAAATTGTTTTCTTTCTTAAATTAACTCTCATTATTAATACTTAAATTCTTCTTCTAAATAAAAGAAAAAGAAAAAACAAGAAGAAGAAGAAGAAGAAGAAGAAGAAGAAAAAAACAACATATAATTAATTCAGTCCTAAAAACACTCTCCTTCTCACAAAAACACACCAAATTATTTATAATTGTTGAATAAACTAAGAGACAAACAGACATTAAAAGCCATCATCAACACCATTTGTACAAAAGAAAAAAAAAACTGTAAACATCCTAAATCAACACACAAAAACAGAAAATCTATAAAAAGAATAAAACTTCCAAATCTCAAAAAATATGATATTCATTAAGAAAAAAAAATGAAGAAAGGAAAGATTTTCAAACCTAAAACCCTCCTTGACTCAAATCAACTCGAACTCATTGAAAATTAATTTTAATTATTCAAGCAAAACTTATCACTGGTTGCTAAAGGTATTAAAAGCATTTTTCTATAAACAAAAGGGATTTCCCAAATACAAAAAAAAAAAGTCAAATCCTTTTGCCAAAAGTATAAAAATGATAAAATAATAATACACACACTCTCAGCCCTGCCAATTCGGGAATTTTCGGTCGTCGGGATACAAACCGATTAATATGCAGGAGCAACACAAAAACACAATATTTTCTTTTTCTTTTCAGGGCCAATGTGAATGTAAATCACATCTACTTACCAATTTTCTTCCCTAATTATTGAATTTATGTATTTTCCTTTTTTTCTCATCAGAAATAAAGAAATACCAACCAACCAACCAGCCAACCCTAACCTTAACTTTTCTAACCCAGTCCTCGGGTTTTCTTTTATTTCCATTGACAATATGTGCCAAATGGGACATTTTCCTCTCTCTCTCTCTCTCTTCGACAGCAACTCAATCTCAATTCGAAGAGATAGAGAGAAAGAGAGTATAAGAGATCGCAACAACACGTGTTTTGCTCCAAAAAATATCCCAAAACTTATGTTGCAGACGGAGACAAATCCACCCAGAACCGAATACAATCCACATTGTCTCGTCATCTGTCAGATATGACTTAGGTTCCACAAGACCAAAACACCAGCCCAAAAATAGAGAAAGTGTGGAAAGTACCTCTGCACACTTCGAAGAGAGAGTGAGAGTAAGAGAGAAAATTTCCCCCCACACGATGAAAAATTTCCCTTGACGCAATGTCTCCACACAACCAAAAAAAAAAACACGACCTGAACACCGAGCTCCAGCATCCAACAAAATCTCTGTGCCGCCTCCCTCCTGGATGCCGAAGCCGATGGCACGAGATAAAAATTATTCTGGAATTCAGTCTTCGTGTGAATTTTATGAATCGTGGTTCATCCGATAGATACGAGGGAGTACAACGTTACCGTTCGTCGTCGTTGTCGTCGTTCGCCTTCGTCACCGCTGCTGTATGTCGTCGACTTCAAATCCGAATCGTGAATAATTTCTCGTCTCGGGGATTATACGAGCATTAGCGTGCATATTCGAAAAATATATTTAAAAAATAAAAAAAAAGGATTTATCGTGTACTCACGTCTTTTCAAGTCCTTGTTAAAAAAAAAAATAAAATTCAAAAAAAAAAAAAAATAAATAAACTGTCTAAGGAGGAATTCTCGAGAAATCGGTAATAGAAATTATTCCCTTTTCATCTTTAAACTTTTTGTGAGATATTTGTTGTAGGTATTCGTATTCAGGATTTTCAGGACTTAAATTTTTTTTTTATTTATTTTGTTGGTATTGATATTTTGTATTTTTTTGACGACGAGTGACGACGTCTTCCTTTGATCCAATTATCCCATTTTGAAATTTGTAACAGAACCAAATTCTAAGAATCTCGGTCTTAGAATGTCTGAGATGTTTTATATGTATGTATTGTATATATTTTTTTTTTATTTCTTTCTTGAGCATAAGTTTATGTTTTTGGGCTCACAAAGATATCCTGATGTTGACACTTAACTCGATGGGGGTGGCGGCGGCTTCGGCGGGAGGCGGATGCCCCCATAGCCGCCACCGCACCGCAATCATGTATGTAAGTGGCAAAAGTACTCGTCATCAAAACACATACGAGTACAAGTACGAGTACATAACAATATGTAAATGTACTCGGTATATCGTTTGACAGTGTCATCGAATATCCTTCTTCTAACACCATCTATTTTGTTCTTCAAATAACTTTTATCCTTTCTCCTGCTCCCGGCTTAACGTTTCCGCAACAAGGATCCAAATAAAAAGGATTACATAATAACGACCACAATAATGTTGTTCATATTAGCGGGGGAGTATATGAATGTAAAAAAAAAGAAAGGATATTTAAAGGATATACGAGTTGTGTCTGCTGCCAATGCCATTTGCCGCGTGTTTATTTTTTTTATCTTTTATTTTATTTATTTGTATTGCTGTTGTGTTATTGTCCTTTTTATTAGCCGCCTATTCGATTTAAGTGTTTGTTGTTGTTTGTTTGTTTTATTTTTTTTTTAACTCTGCCACACGAGATACTGTGAATAGGTGCGGATGTCCTTTTTGATGGAAATTTTTATTCAGTGTTGAGTGATGCGTGTTGATTCAAAACAAAAAATCCATTTTCAGTTCTTTTTTTTTTAAATGAAAAATAAAAACCAAAAATTGGATCTAATCTAAAATGATATCCTGCGAGTGAATTCTTGCGAGTGGAGTTCGAGTGCGAATTTACACCAAAAATGTTTTACATTAAATGAAAAATTTAAGTGAATTTAAAATTAAAATGAATTAAAAAAATGTTCTAGTGTTTTGTGAGCGATGCAAAATAAAATCAGTGTCCTTGTGATGTGTTTTTTTATTTTCTCACCAGTGAAAGGATGAGACAAGGTGCTATTAATTAGAGCTTTGATTTCTATACCATCATACAAAGAAGTCGAAACATATACATGCCAATGTTTGGTAATATGTATTTTGTATATTTAAACGAGTTATCCTGTGAGTCTTTTGCTTTATATTGGCTTCATATATACATTATGTATAATGTACGTTCTCGAATCCTTGATGGTTCCCTCTTACATGGTACAAGGAATCAGTTTTCCTTCTATTGAGTGAGATATAAATGCTTTTATTTTATTTATATTTTTTTTTTTGTTCTTGTGTGTGTTTCTTTTAAAACTTGTGTCGGTATACGGTAGGTAGGTAGGATTCTTTGAAAATTCCATCTGGGGGCTCATCCTGGAATTTATTTTATGTTCATTATTTAAATTTGCATTTTCTTTGTTTTTTGTTATTTTTTTTATTTTGTTATTTTGTACTTGTTTTTGGGGTATTTTTTGGGTGCTCCTTTTATAATGACGAGGAGGTTTACCTAAGACACAACAACAACAAAAAAAAGGAAAGGTAAACAAGGATAACAAGCGAGCGCGTAGTATAGAGAGAACGTGCGTAAACTTTGTGGTAAGGTTTTTCTTTCGTTCTAGGTTGTTTTTTTTTTTTGTGTATGTAGGTTGGAATTTTTGTTTTTATATTATTTTTATTTTGTTATCCTTGAATTTCGTTTTCTGTATTGTTTGTACCTATATTGGTGTGCTTTGGCAGCAAGTAGTACAATAAAATAAAGAAGTACCTTCATGCTACACTCATACAGACTATAGACTTTGGATATATGTATACTGAGGTATAGAATAAAATTTGCTTAAGGAAAATATTTACTTAATTAATTGAAGAGAGGAACAAAATATAATTTAGGTGGATTACAATATTATTAGGATGTTTTGTTGTTGTTGTTGTTTTTTCCTGGGCTATGTATGTTTACATTGTTTGCTTTTTTAATGAGAAAAAAAAAATGGTATCCAGGTATGAGTGTTTTGGTTTGTTGATGATACAGACAGAGTGAATTATCATACATAATGTTGACTGTTTCAAGGAATATTATTTATGTATTTTATGTTATATCAAAAACTTGTGTAGTCATCAAAAATTGCTTTCAAGGAATTATAAGGAATGCAAAATTTTCGTATTTTATGTTTAGGTTAGGTGTATTGTGCAAATTTAGGAAAAGGTGAATTAAGCTCTTGCCCCATAAATCCTAAATAAATAAAAAGAGTTTATTAAGACCGTAATTCGTATTGAATTGATTGAATATTTGAACAAATGAAAATGTAAGGACGTAAATCTGATGGACTTTCATTGGAATTAACTTGGTTATGACGGATATATTGTATGAAGCTATAAGTGAAACAACAAATTATTCGTAATAATAATGAATTCGTTTCTTAAACAAACACTATTCTGTTTATCGATTTTGAATTGAGTGCGTTGAGTAAGAAAACATATCTACTGGCAATACTCTGGTTTTGACAACTCAGAACAGGAAGTTGATAAATAATAACGAATTTGGCTTTTAAAATTGCTGTTGGCTGTTTTGTATTTTGAACGCTTTCATTTTAATTTTTGAAAATTTGTCAGTTTCTAATCTTAGTTTATAAAATTTTTTCACTTCTCGAGACTGTTTTACTAAGCTTTGTCACTTAACACAATTTTTCAGTTAAAATTGTCATCCTTTGTCCAATTCCAAATAAGACTTAATTCTTCCACGAGATGTACTATATTGGCACTCAGATCCTTCCACAACATTTCCCATGTAGTCGAAGGATAATGGCCAACAGTTAAATTTCGGCATCTTCTTCTTCTTTGACTTTAGATAACTAGACGAATTGCATAGTTATGTTAACCAATTTTTTCAAAGTACACTTCCACAATTGAAGCATTGCCAAACTTTATTGAACATTAATGTGAATACAATTTGACATTCCCAACTGTCAAACCATAGACAACAATCATCGAAATTTCTAATGTTTTCGACTAGAATATCCTTAGAACGACATGATATTGCCTATAACTCTATTCATTTTATTCAAAATAAATATCAACAAAATTAATATTTTGAAACATTTTTTATCAGCTTATAATCAAAACACATTTTTGAACATTTGTAAAACTTCATTTAGAAGCTTATGTTAGAAATGAAAAATCAACTGATTATCTGTGTTTTAAAATATTGCTAAAACTACAACTGAAACATATTCCCGCTGATTACAAAATATAAAATGCAATTAAAAAAAAAAAAAACAGTGACAGGCGCTTAACTGTCCACAACTTTATTCCCATCTAATATGTGGTATTCATTACATTTTTTGTTTTCATTTTAATCCCCTCAATCCCCTGTCTAATCCAGCTAATAATACCTAGATCAGGATACAGTATAGATACTGTAGTTTTTACCCCGAAAACAAAGTATGTATATAGATCCAGATTAAACCTATTCAAAATCAAACAATAATAAATCGTATAGAAAATTAAATTCGATAAATAACCCGACAAAATCTGCGTTTAGTTTAATTTCACAATACACCACTATATCTAAAGTAACAACTATACATACATTTACATATGTACGACTACATATAGAATTATATACTACAATATCATGGCACACCGTAAAGTTTTCTTTTTTAACCTATAAATATAAATATTTATCTCGCAAGCAATTATTTTCATTGAAAATTTAATTTTAATCCCATCACTATACGAGTACAGAGGCGTATAGAGTGGGTTTACATTTTATAATAAAATTAAATTAATCCTTTTTTGGGATCGATTGCATCCAACAATGCGAAAAAAAATATAAAAAACAGGAAACAGGAAACAACGAAATACAAAAAAAAAAACACATTGCCATTGTTGGCCTTGCACTCTGTCAGTTTCATCCAACAGAGTAATCAGTGTTCCGAGTGTCCACGTCCAGTCCATATCCCAGTGTCGAGTGAATTTTCAAATTCCATTCAACTCCAACTATAGATATAGTCTCTAAAATTGACCAAAAATATCAATTAGCCCCATCTGGTGGTGCTTCTGGTCAGTGCGTAAATTCAACCCACATTTTTCCCCCAAAACAAAAATTTCATTACACTAAACATAATCATCATCAGTATCGGGAGGAGCAGCAGCGCGGCGGTGGCTTCATCAGCTCTAGCCTCCAGCTCCAGGATCAGTATAGGATAGTATTCGGGAGAGCAACATGTTAGAGGCGAGCGATAGTGTGGTTTTTTTGGGTTAGATCCTTTTTTTCAATACGATGTCCCATCACCATCAAGGATTGCCTCTCGGTGTGGCTATAAAATTATGTTCAAAATTCTATTTACGGGACACATTTATTCTGAAAGTGGGGTGTGGATTGCGGAGTCCGTAGGGGGTGTAAGAGGAGCCTCATCATGTATAGGACATTTTATGAACATTTTAACTATGTATACATTTAATGGCAACAAAAGGATAACCGTATTGTTATAGGGATCTAGTTTTACTCGTGAATAATCGTTGATAAGGATATTCCATTTTAGGCATGTGTCACTACAACATTCGTTTGTATATGTGTGTGTGTTTGACTGCATTTTGGAAACTAATTCGAGTGTGACATTACGATAAGGAACTTATCTAACTTTGCGACTAAAATTAACCGGTCAAGCAAGGACTTATGAGTATTTTGTTGTTATTATTTTTGCAGGCGTTGGAAAATTATACCGAAAATGATATTAAAATGCGAATTTAAATTAATATACAAAAATACAAGGTGGTGTAAAATTAATTATTCAACTTGGTATAAAAATGATTTTGAGTGTTGGAAGTAAAAAAGCTGGTATCCAAAAGTGATGATAGGCATTTGTGACCGTCTTTGTATGACTTTCCGCAAAATTTCGGATGATTACTTTTAGTATTGCTGTCAAATATTATATCTTGGCGAAGAAGCTTCAAAGAAACAAGTCTCCAGTTATCAAATCGAGAGATTAAGCTAGCAGGAAAAGCTTGATGCATCTTGGTCAAACCACATGTTCACCAAACCCAACTCATTGCGTTCTTTAGCAATAGTGACGTCCTCAAAAAATGGCTGCCCAATCACAATTTGATTGGTTTGAATACATGTTTGAAATGAAGACTTTTCTAATTAACATGATCACTGAAGTTGAATGAATTTTGACACTAAATCACCTTTTTTTTAAATAGACAGTAACCCACATTACAGCTGTCAAGTTCACAAATATCAAATACGACCCCATTTGCAAAAATTAAAAAAATCTTCCCACAGGATAATTCATTTTGCGCCACTCTGTTAATGTATGGGTATTTAAATTAATGTTTATTTGTATATTTATGTATAAGGGACGATAAAAACCAAACACCAAACCAACAATAGGCTATCATGACAGTTCATTAGGTGAGGTCATTGTGGTCAGGATATGGTTGTGGTTGCCAAAAAGAAAAAAAGAAAACACGATTAAATAAATTCAAAAAAGGATTTTATGAATTAAATAATAATGTTCATTTTTAGTGGTTTTGATTAATAAAACAAACAACAACAGAAACACCACCAACAACATCAACAAATTTGAGTGCACCAACGAATATGTTTGAAATTAAATTATTTATTTAACCTTATACTCAGATAAGGTAAAAAAAAATTAATAATGAATAAAAAATCGAATGAAAATAGTCAATGAGAGATTATTATTTATTTTATTCTTTATTTTATATTTATAGCGAAAAGTTGATAATAATTTATTAAATCGAATACCTAAAAAAAAAAACACAAAAATGTTGATAAACACTGGTAGCAGACAAATACGAATAAAAATAAAAAAATGAAGTTTAATGTGGGGGTGCGAAGAGTTGATTAATTTGTATGCAATTTATTTCTCTGAATTATAAATTTTTTTGTTTCAGTTTTAAGGTTTTTTTTTTATTTTAATTTCATATAGTTTTGAGGCCATTTTAATGAACCCACAAAGCTGTAGATAATTGTGTAGCTTCTGATGATGGAATACTTGTTCGTATACGCATCCATTAGTTTATGAGGCTTATTTTTAAAATGTATCAATTTGTGTGGATTTTTTGTTGTTGAATTTTTTAAATTTTATTTTATATGATTGTGTGTAATAATTCAGGGGATTTTGATTCATTGCGGATTTTTTTTTTTTTTAATATATACATAGATCCACAGAACAATTGGGCAAGAGAATTAAAACATCGATTTTGACACTGTTGATAAATGTTGTGGTTATGACCTATTTTATTATTAAATGAACATCCATTTTTTTTGGTCTTATATGTATTTCTTGTTGATGTTGTTGTTGCCCACTCACATATTCAAATTATACAATATAATTGAGGTACTTATGATGGGCAAGGAAATCAGTATATGCCAATAAAATATGATGCGATGCAATAAGGACTGTCATTAATTAAAATATGGGATATAATTTTGATTATTATGTCTGTCAACTATGTATGTATGGATGTGTAAATACGTTCAATTGTCATTAACAATATACATTATATGTATGTATTTATTATTACATAATGTCTATGAAGGGGTTATTTAAATTTCGCTTAAAATAATGTGACAATGTATGTGAAATTAATTGGTTTACAAAAAGCTTATAATTTTTTTTTTTCTTTCTTATCATTATTGCTTGAATGAAATAATTGACAGTGATTACTTTGAGTGATGCGATATTTGTCTTGAACATTTGTGTTAAATAAAGGATTAATAAATAACCTTATTATAAGACTCTTACACATTGTGACAAAGAGCTCAAAATTCAAAAGGGTTTTTTTTAAGAGACGAATTTGTCACACAAATACATATTCATGATCATCAATGTTTCATTTTTATATGTTATATTTCAATATTTCGTTTCTTAGTCAATTAATGTATTTTATATTTTAAAAGTAGCAAATTTCTGGATTAGTGAACAAAAATAAGTCAGTAATCAGTAAAAGTAGTTTAATGAGGATAGAGTTTCGGATTTTGAAATATAGGAGGTTGTGAAGCACACCCTGTGATCAATGAAATTTGTATTTTTATTTCGTCTTCAAACTAATTTGACACAAAAATGGTTGATCAAATATTCTATCAAAAATTATGTACCCACGTTTAATTATTACACATCATTCAAAGATCATTGAAATATGCCACTTTTCACGAGTCAAAAATTGGGCTATGCCGTGAAGCAAAATAAATTGCTAATCAATTTGATTGCAGGAATGTGTTTGATCGTTTTATTCACTTGAATGTTGAAAATGGGTTACAAAGTGCATAAAGCGTTTAGAACTTGTATTAGTGCACTAGCTAAAGATTACCAATAAAACACCTCTTTTGAATGTACTCGCATTATCATAAAATATGTAGGTTAGCAAAAACCTAATTTATCATCTAAGACCAATTCTGAAAATGGTTAACTTCCGCCGCAGTTTCTATGTTAATAGATTTCTTTCAAATTCAAATGATTTTCGAGACACTGAAAATTTAAAACATTATCAATGACAACTATTTAGACAACAAAAAGAAGTTTCCATTACGTTTTTTATTTGACCTTAATATTGTTTCTAAACCTACAAGCCTTAAACATCTTTTACAACGAAGTGATATGACAGCAAAACTTATATCATCACTATCACTATAACATAATATTATAAAACCCCCCTCCCGCGGCTATATATCTGTTTGTAGGTATATTCATTCTATTCCCATAAGCTACTGAATGAATTTGAATTGTTTCAAAAAAAAAGTTAAATGTCCATTCGTGCGAAGACTGGACTGACCGCTAGTAAAGTATAAACGATTCCACTTCCAAATATTATTTAATTTATATAAATTTGGGATAACCACCATAAATTCTGTAATTGATCTCTCCATTCAAATTCTGCACACATAAATAAAAACAATAAACATAGAAACCAAGCACATTGCATGGAATTTAGTGATTTATTTTAATTATAACCATTATAATATATCATATATAACACTAGTTTTTGTATAGGTGTATTGGTTTGGTTTAACATGGTGTACCTAAACTCCAAATAACATTACTATATTATGTATATGTACTCATCCAAAAATAAACCTCATCACAACAAAACATTAACAAAAAAAATTAAAAAAAAAAATTTTGAGTACTTGTGCCACGAAATTTCCGCAGAATTCACACTAAAATTTTGCAGGGCACCACAGCACCGCATCTATTTTAACACGCGGCGTTCATTATAATGGTGCTGGACAAATTTAGAAGTTAACAAGAGTGAGAGTGAAAGAGAGAGGAAAATACCTCTTATGTGTTAAGCGATGCATGCATGAATGAAGTGTACCGAAAAAGAACGAATACAGTATGTGAAGAAAGAATTCTTTAACTGATTCACAATGGTAAAGATAATGTTGAAATGTGCATTATTGTCAAAATTGACAGGTACGAAAATTGCAAGTGGAGTTAATTTCACGTTACAAGAGTTTTTAATATTTGTATAAATTTATAAGCATCCTTTTTTTATGAAATAGGTTGCCAATATGATTTCAGTGTCATTATAAAGAACATTTTCTAATTCGAAATAATATCCGATGCGTTAAATTCTAAATATGTCTAAGAATTATATGCATTTACATACATACATTCACACATAGAAAACAGATCTTTGTTTATGACATTTCAAATCGAAATATTGAATACGAAATTTCACAATACATGAATCGGGGCTTAGAGCCGTTTTTTTTGAAATTTAATTTTTTTTTTCAACAAGCATAAGTAATCATGAAGAATGATTTATAAAAAATTGTGACTTTTGTTTTCATAAAATTTAAGCATTTTTTTCTTCTTGAACATACTGTTTCGTGTATGCAATAACTTTTCACAATGACGTTATGTCAAAAACCGATGATGACGCCAAAAGAAATTCGTTTTAAAATTTATCCCGAAATATAATTACAAGATTGCTGGAGCAGACCAAAATAAAAAAAAAAATAAAAACAACAATTTACCAGAGATTGAAATAATTCGTTGGAAGAATAAATTTGAACCTCTTGGTGGGTAAAAACGAAGAAAGATTTTACAATTGAATTGA
This sequence comes from Scaeva pyrastri, assembly GCA_905146935.1. Classification (NCBI taxonomy): domain Eukaryota; kingdom Metazoa; phylum Arthropoda; class Insecta; order Diptera; family Syrphidae; genus Scaeva; species Scaeva pyrastri. Next base: position 7,253,731 of record LR989929.1, on the reverse strand, counting down.
ACTAAGAAAAATTCGTGTTAATGGGTTCTGGTAATTTTGACCAAATTTAAGCAATTCTGATTCTTGTAACTGAAGTTACTTTGGTAAATTTAAACCTCACATGAATAGTTAATAATAATGAACTAAGGTTTTGTTCCAAACATTTTTGAAACTTATATTATTTTAAAATGTTGGGTCTTATATTAGATGAAAAGAAGAAAATTATAAGGCATTTTGTGTCGTCTTACGACTTGAAAAGTTCTTCTTTCTAAACACAATACAAAGTTCATTATGGTTCACATTTTTTCAAGCCTATTCTCCTCATAGAAGGCCTAATCACCATTCCTGTCAAGCTGGTATCGAGTACGCACTAGAACCTGTCATTGATTATATGTATTATTCTACAAAAATGACACAAAAAAATTTCATACAACAGGGAACTCATTTCCAAAACACAATTTAGTCATTTGAACTTCTTTTTCAATGCCATAACAAGTATTTTTTGAATCTGATGAATGAATTTGTCTGCCAACATAATTACAAAAAGTTCAGTTTGCACTTCAATATGATAAATTTGAATTTTTTTTGAATATTTGAAAAACCTAAAACTAAAATCTATAATTGTGAAATTAGATCTGAAAACTTTAGAAGAGTATGCATGAATTGTGTCTGTCTTCCAATAAGTCACTACAATCGAATTCAAAACACATTTTTCATTCCTGGTTTCGAATATCATCATGAGCAACAACATTTTTCATGTTTCAACTTCAAAACCAATTTAAAAAAAAATCGACTCATTAAACTATTATTACTGGTTTCTTATTTTGAACTTCTTTTTATTAATTTTTGTCTAAATCTACCCATCGCCAAACGAATAATAATATTTCATCTTCCACACTGGGGCGTATACGTAACTTTTTTTTTCTTCTAATTTTCAATCGATTTTCAATTCTCACATAAACATCAAAATTTTTTCAAACCATCTGCTTCTTACAAGAGTGTAATTCAATTAAATGTTCGATTGAAAAATAACGATGGCATATCGTCATCATTCAAAAACCCATGAAACTGAATTTTCATTACATCCCCATCTATGAGCATGTATACAAAAAAAAAAAATCCAATTTTTTTCTTCTTCTTTTTTGTTGTTATTGTTGTGCTTAACATTTTCTGCAATATCACGTAATCTCTGCTTCATCATCTCACGTGTTGTACAAAACTGAAAAAAAAAAAAATAACCACTCGTATATTATGGCACTTGATGAGTCATTGGCATTGGGAAAATCTTCAACATTGTCACTCCATTATCTTTATAATATCATCTTTATTGCCACTCATGCTACTGCCAAAAGCTAATCCTGAAAATTCATATAAAAAAATGATTTAGTTACATACAACATGACTTAGTTCGCAGGGGGATAAAAATCAGTCATATCATCAACTTTTTTTGTTCGTCCTTAAAGAGAGAAGAATATGAACCTATTGTTAGGGAGAAGTGATAAGAAAAAAAAATAAGAACGAATTGAACTTTCACCGTATTAAAATGCTGTTACCCATCTTCAAAGGTGAAATAAAATTTTACGAGTATATCCCCATAACGATGTACTACAATATCAAACCTGTATTTTTAATGTTCCTATGTATGAATGAAAATAAAGTAATTCTCTTTGGAAAAACAAAACAGAAAATGATAACTTTTGAACCGAAACAGAAAAAAAATATCATTAAGAAACCATTTTCGAATTGTCGAACAGGAGTATGTCAAGAAAAGAAGAATTTAGCTGTTCAATAATCGTTAGCAGGTTTTAGTAAAATTTGTCGTGTGATTTCTTATTTAAGAATTTCTTTTCATAGTTTGGAAATTCGATCATTTGATGAACGAAAAAGGTGAATTCTACCAGTGTAAGAACTTTAAGCAAATAATATTAGATATTAATTTGGAAATAAAACATTGAAAAATATAGCATACACTTAATATGCGATCTGATCTCTAAAAACGATGTTTAAAAAAAAGGGAAAGAACATTTCTTCAGGAAAAATATAAAAAAGATAGGTGTTGGAAATTAATCATTTGCTTATTAGCCAGCTCCAATGTAGATAATCATCCCCAGACCATCACTGACACATTTCCGTGGTTTAAGGTTTTTGAAATGCATCTTTAGTTAATCGATTAAACTATTTGCTTTTTTAGGTTTTTTTCAAAATTTTCGCTACTACTTTCAAAGGACTGAAAAATTATGGTATTTTTTAAATTTCTAATTAAAATTTTTAGAAATTAGCAGTTTTCAACATAAGCCTTTTTGACTTCGTGAAATATGTAACTACATAAAAAAGTGTTGCTGGTAAAATTCACCAACTAAAACAATGTTCAACTTCTGAACTAACAAAAAAGAAAGTGTTCAGGAAAAAAAGTAAAGCACTATGCTCAATATGGAACGACAGCTTTCACCTTTCCATCTAGATACGTGCGGGTTGCAATAGATTCCGGGCTAATAGTCGAGTTGGTGTTGAAAAAAAAAAATGCAAAAAAATGGAACACAAGGAGTCCTTCCAAGTTCTAACCTATATTTTCTATACTCCTTCTCAACTACTCGCACTGGAGGTTCCTTCTTGCCACAAGTCTTAGATACTTCATAGGCTGTTCTGGAAACTTACAGACACGTTTAACCTTAACTGGATGTGTGTTGTTGTGAAGAAAAACGTTTTCTCTCTTGACTGTTTTTTTTTTAACGTACACTTTTCTTTAAATTTTTTGCTGTGTCATTTTTTTTTTGTTTTTGTTTTTGAAACACTCTTGGTTAGGAACTCGAGGTGTGGATGAAAAATTCTAGGTATTTTTGTGTCTGTAACTTGTTGTTGTTGTTGCATGTGTTTGTTTGTACCGTCAACATTTTTGTGCCGTTGCTTTTGCCGTTGATGTGGTTTCACCTTAAGTTTGTATAGACCAAAAAGGTATTGGAGGTACCTAACTGCAAAAGAGATTTAAACTATGCTCCAGCTCTCAAAAGGCACCTCCTGACATTCTGATACCGTTAAAGGTACGAGTAGGTATGTGGGATAGGTATCTTAAAAATTGTAGCTTGATGTGTTGTTTCTGATCCCGGTTGTGCCCCCGTTGTTGGATGTGTGAGTGTGTTTTTTTTTTTTTTGGGAGTAACTGATGGTCGCCGGGATAAGGATGTGATGGTGATATGAGGACGAGGATGAGGTTGAGGATTCACGGTGATGATGTTTTCATGTTTGGAAAACACTTTGGGGATTTTTCAGTTGCTTCTCCTGCTCTCATAAGCTCTCTAACACTTCATAATACACATAGTGATAGTATCTAAGCATTCTTTGGGGTATACACCCGCATGTGGGTCATACAAGTGGTGGTTGGTTATTCTCTTTTTTTGAAAGTTTCCATTTTTTTTTACACAATTGAGGTTTTTAGAGGCTTATCTACTGCTGTTACTCCAAGTCCTAGTGCTGTGATAGTAAAAGCAAAGAGTTTTAACTTTTATGAACAACATTTTGTTTCATAAACTCGTTAGAAAGATATTTTCAAGTACAAAGAGTGATTTAGCGAGAGGGATTTTTGGACAGAGGAGGAGAGGAGACATTTTGAAAAACAACGAATTGGATTAAAATATATAAGTACAGAAAAAAACCTCAAGGGAAAAATTACGTATGTTGTAAATTTTAAGATACACACATACATACATCCTCGAATAAGAACGATATTAAGGATATACATATGTATGTTGTATGTGTTTTTGAGTATGTAGGACAAGATAAATGCATTTAGGGTCGAAAAATAAATTTAATGTTTCGCACGTGATTTGAAATTTGAATTGATGTTTAGAGTACAGGTCATGAGCTTTTATTGAAGGTATTTCGAAAAGTTGCAGTAATATGTACATGTGAATACACAGTATAAACCTTTAAATTTTGAAGGTCTATGTTAAAGTTTTTAATTTGACATTAGAATCCTCATTTTAGGGCCGGTAATTTAAATTCTGCATTTAACTTAAATTTGTTCCTTAAAAACATCAAATGTAAGGCAGTTGAAGTTATTTTGACTTAACTTTTTAAAACAATGGAATTTTCTCATTACAATGTTTTATTCGATATATTGACACTAAAACACTATTTTTTTGGTAAGGGCAGAGCAACTAATAAAAAATTGATGCTTTAGTTTATTTGATTTTTGATAAAAATCAAAATCGAAAAATTTCAGCCTCCTTTTATTTAATTTTAAGTCTATGATATGTATGTACATATGTCAGAACTGAAATCGCTCATTTCTGAAGTTTTATTAAAAGAAAAATTACCAAAAGTTCTCAGTTTTTCAAGGAAATTTTAATCATTAGACTTTTTAATTACACTTCAAGAAAATTTGACAGTTTTGGCAATTCTTATCTTCATAGGTACATCAATCAAAAATCGTTGCTTTAGTGCCACAGAAAACGTAAGTCAATATTTGCAAATTTTCATTAGACCCGATTTTGTGATTTTTTTCACAATAGTCTTATGGAAGAAGTATTGTTCCAGCTACTGATAATTCCTTAACCCAAGCTATATCAATCAGAGGTAAAATTTTCACCATATTATAGAATGGTATATTCTCAAAAAAGTGGCATACTCAGTCAAAAAATGTCAGAAATGTATAGTTACGTTCATTTCATTTCTTTTTTTTAGAACAAAATTTCTAATTTCTCAGAAGATTTTTTATGAAAAGCTGTAATGGAATTAAAACAATTATTTTCTGATAGTCAAAACTGATCCTCTTTAAAATTAAAAATTGTGACGAAGAATAAATTCAAATTAAAAGATAATTTTTGAGCTGAGGCTATAAGATTTGAAAAATCTCTGCAAATACAATCTTGTCTTGGTTTCGTTTTGAACAATTAAGATCAAAATTTTAACCAATTGAGAAGTTATAGAGCAACTTTCAAAAGGTACTTCTCGATAAGTCGATAAAATTCACTTTTAACAGTGAATTTAAATTCTGACATCAATTTTAGAAAATGCTCCATTTTTTCTAAAGGTTTGAAAAATGTTTGGAATTTTGTTTCTCATCATCAATAATATACTCAAATTAAATGTACTTAACAATTTGTAAATTAAAGCCACCTTAGTACTGTCTCATTATAATCCACTTGAATTTTAATTTTTTTCTTGCATCATGTCTAAAAACCAGAATATAAAATTAAAAAATATAATAACTTTAAGTAAATCATAATCAATTTGTTACAAAGTACTATCAATGCCTACCTCAAGAATTTATAAGGCTGCTGTTTTTATTTTGTTTTTAAGATTCCACGACTGAAATCCGACATAAGAGACAAAACTAACAAACAGATTTATGCAAATCTTCTTATAAGAAACTCCAATAACAAACAAAAGACGACAATCAGCTCAAGCTTAGGACCATCAGGGAGTCTCTTCTCTTCTATTCAATCTGTCTGCCCATTTCCACGCCCCCTTCTTAATGATGACACAAAATTGCTTTTGTTATACCTATTGTTATACGAAGTATGCAAGGAAAGTGGAAGACAATAAAAACGACGACAAAAAAAAAAGATTTTGAAAAAAAATAATAAACTAATGATAAAGAACAAGAAAACAACTTCCGTTCTTTAGCTGATTCCACTTTCTTTTTCATTCATCCTCATGATTATTCCATCCAAACCGAACCAATTAGTAAAGGGTCACCGTCTTCGCATAGCCACGCCCCCCTTCCCCCTTTCCGTCGTTGCGTCGTTCGTTATTGTCGTGCGTCTTTATAAAGACATTAAACCCATCCGAACAACATGAAGACGTATATCAACTCAAATTCTGGGGTTCATTCCCGTTCCCATACCGCACCGTCTTCATTCTTCAGTTTGAAGTTTGAGAGCCGAGACAATCAAATAACTTGCAGATAAATTGAAATTTGTTCATCTCCCTTGACAGACAAATTCACATGCGGACAATAAATCATTTTTGAAAGCCTAATTAGATAATGTCATCTCTGTTTCCGGTATAAATGATGCCATCAATTAAATTAATTCATTATACTCTCTATACGAGTACTCGTACACTTCTTCCAGAATCATATTGTTCTCCAGAAGGATCTTAATGCTGCTCCTTGCACACACATTTATAATATCCCTGTTTTGTGTCTTAACTCTTCTTCTCCTTTAAAGAGGACTCACACATACGAGTACCATATCTGATGAATTCTCTAACCAAACCAAACCAAAACCAAACCAAAAGCTTTAGCTTCAACTGAAGCCCAATCTGATGATGACTTGGAAGAGATTCAAGGAATTAATTTTCATTTCCGGCTGTCTCCAGTTTTGTGATGTGTGCTATCTGGGAGCGACTTAATCTTTTAGTTGCATTCTGGAACCTATCTACACCGTTCTATAGACTTCTGAGGAAAGTTCATTAGATAGACTTAATTTTCCATACCCTACATAATATAAAGTCGAATTGATTTTGCTGCCAGTCAAACGCTCATGCAGCCAACCGACTCGGGCGACCGACGACGAAGACGACGAGGATGAAGACGAAGAAATGAATTACGAGAATTTATTCCTGTCTTCTTCTTCGTCTGGGATGAGTTGCTCTGAAAATGATTAATCGACCATTCTAGGATGAGGTTTTTTGGGTAAGTTAAATTATATTCTTCTGGTTGAGAAAACGATTTCGATTAAGAACTGACCAGAAGGAAAATACAAGAGTATACGATATGCATAATAGTATAGGGGATGTCCTTTTTGTGGAGCGAAGATCCAACTAAAGAAATTCATAGGCACAACATAGTTGGAATATTTAAATGATTTGAATTGATTTACAAGTTGTTGTATATTTTTCAATGAATTTCGACTATTCACAAATGCATTATGGAAATGACTGCTTTTAAATTAAATTAAAGTCACTCCCAAGGACTTTCTAAGCTAATTATTTTACTTATACTATGAAAGGATACGATTGGTGAAATGAATTCATGTTAAGTTTGATTTAAGTTCCTAATAAATATATATACATACATTTGTTTTGCAATATTTAATTATGAATTTATTTTTTTTAATATCTATTTCTTGGGGGTTAAATGGGCAGACGATTAAATCTTTAAATAAAATAAATTTGGTTTAATGTCGTTTGTGGAATGGTTAACTCCAAAAATAGACATATCTAGCTTTCCGTCATTTTGGGTAGAATACATCACCAATTTGTCAATGCAGCAAAAACTTGCCAACAGTTACACTACTTCCGACCGAAAATGTGTTTAGCAAAAAAGTCCTTTGGTTTTCCGAACGAAAGGGTGTGGGTCTTTTGAAAGCTATTACTTTATTTGTGCTTAGTTTGGTTTGCCATTTTATGATAAGTAGAATTACTACTAAACAACTTTTCCAAATTGTCTAAATTTATTACCAAAACGAGATGGCCACTGACCCCGATTTTCACAAGTATATTTTGTTCAGGGATGAAGTTCGCGTCATGAGCTTGTGGTTTGGCCTCCAAGATCGTGTGAATTAAAACCGTTGGGTTATTTTTTAGAGTGTTTTGTGAAGGCGCTACTCTGAGCAGATAAGCCCAATGCGATTGAAGCCTTGAAAGAGAATATTCCGCGAGTGGTCGAAAAGTGGTCGAACAATGAGCCTCTCGACTGGAATTTATTCGACCCAGCCGCATTGGCCTCCTGCCCGAAATCATTTTTTCAACATAATGGCAAGCTTTTATCTTTATAACAAAGCTAAATGTTTGACCATAACATTAATTTATATGCGTTTTATGTATTTCTTTTTAAAAACCACGTTATAAAAAAACACAATTTAAAAAATTTAAGATATTTTGTTACCACTTATTTGATTATACTTGACCTTCTCTTATTTACTCCAAAATTAAGATAAGTTTTGAATTTAGTGTCATTTTTTAAAAATTTGCTATTGGCAACCCTGATGTTTAAGATCTATGTACATTTAAAATATAACATTAAACAAGAGAACAATGTGTTTCCACTTTGTAACTAATTCAAATCCCTTTGAGCATCCTTAATTTCCAACACACCTTTTGCATATCGAAGAAAAAAAAAACTTATTAAATACATGGTTACATTTCTGGAAGAATAAATTCACAGAACTTTAACTTAATTTCATTTCAAAGCGACTGATAATGGTATTGGATGGTTGTATAATGTCCCTAACTACCAAAGTTGTTCGTTAAAAAAAAAGAACAACATGAAAACACGTAATTAAAACTTAATCCATTTAAAGGACATAACAAGCTGTTGCCCTTTTTTACGGAAAACTCTCCATCCCTAACAAAAAAAACAAATTATAATAATATCGTTTGGGCCAGCTATCAATCCAAAGAAGTAAACACCTTGCAACCCTTCCCATCCATGATTGATGATGATATCAGCAATTTATTTAAAGACTTCTTATTCCAAATCAGATTTGACAAGGGTCCTTTTTCCGTATACATTTATTTATTTATTTATTAAAAACAAAAACAAAAAATACATTGTATTTAAGAGTGTGTGCGTACATCCTGTTGGTTGAATATTATAGGCCATCGTTCAACTTTCTGTCAAAACTATAAGTACCTTCATTCGCTTATATACATACATATAAAAATATATGAAAAACCCCTTCCCCGAGATACAATAATGAGCAATATATATTCCCATATCGTTTGCATGGAATAAAAAGGATCTTATAACACATCGCATCATCCATATATGTATGTATGTATGTCTGGTCTGTATTGGTGTAGATGTACAAAAGAGTGACCGCTACAACACTAATTTATAATTAAATAGAAAAGTTTAAATTAGATTTCAACATCTGGGCTTAAAAGGGAACCTTCTTGTGAGAGGTATGGAATATATTATAAATACATCCCCTCACACACACTCACTCCGAACACAACACATATCCATCAAAATTCATGTGAGCCACTTGAAAATCACAAAATTGTCCACCATCAGTCCTTTTCTCCATCAGACTCCAACTTATACTCGTATAACAGTACATGAGTTGTTTTGTATAGTTTATTCTATCGAGAAGAAGGAAAGGGGAGTTTTGGTCGAAAGGAGTGCAGACATTTTGCTGCTTGAATGAGCATTTAATTCAACAAGCAATAAAGAGCAAACACCTTTCATTCATTCATTCAGGGATACAGGATATAAAGGTCCTTGAATCATCTGAAAAGTACCTTCGTTTAAGATTGTTATATAGAATTTTTGCCTCTGCATTGAAACGTGCACGTTATACGCATATCGAACGGAAAAGTTAATCTGACGAACTTTCTAGGTTTCTGAACAACATAGACGACTTATGGCACACAGAAAGGTTGACAACCCTTATTTCCACATTCTCTTCATACTTTATACACGAAGAGAAAAGTTTAAATTGTATAAAATGTAATTGATTTAAAGTTTGGACAAATCATTTGACATGTACACATTTATAGGTTATCCCATTGGGAAACGATTTTGGACTCGATTACGTTTTTGTTGCAAAAAGTTAAAGGTTTAATATTTTGACAAAAAATCAATATTATTTGTCGATCTGGAGAATTCAAAGGGGGATGTAGTTTCCAATTATGTTTGCAGGTTCTACATTATTTTTAAAGGAACAAACTCTAGCAAGCAGCCTAAAAAGGAAGAATTTTGGAAGTGTTAAATCGGGTGATCTTCCTGGTTGGCTTTTATACGATTCCTACAGAATGAACTCGTTTATCATGGCTCTGCAGCGTTTGCCAGGAACAGTGGCCGTATTGCCAAAGGAATCCTTAAGTAGCTTTGATGGGGTGTGATTATTGCCTCTTCGTTTCTTATGATGATTTCCGTCACAAAATTGCCTTCTTCGTTGTTGACTAGACATATTTCAAGAATTGAGTAAAATCTGTTAAAATTTACATGATGCCTTGCTAAATTAACAATAAATTTTATTTAAATCAAACAGAAACAATTTATTTGGAGAATTTTTTTACTGTATTCCTCTGAGTGTATCCCTAACTATACTTTTGTTGTATTCGATTTCTCATAACAAGAGAAAAAACGGTCTGAGGTAAAATATATGGGGATTGTTCACAAGGACCAAATTGTCATATAGTACTCAACACATATAAGGAGTAGAAAACATTATACATAACCTACACACATACAATGTTATACCAGAAAAGTTAGTATACTTTTCAAGAGCATTTATTATGCTGAACAGGGTGAAATGATTTAAAATTAATCATGTATAGCTTGGATCAAGGATACTCTTACATATACATACATATGCACCTACATACATACATACATATATAATGATGTTGACCGCAATTTCCCAAAAAGGAGGCGAGACAAGTGTATTTCAATGATTTATAATATTTATGTATTTGTTTGTTTATAAATTGAAGATTAAATCGGTAACTGGGATAATAACCTGATGACGAAAGGAAAGGGGTTGTATATGTTACATATACATATAAGTACAGTATATAAACAGTATTTTGTTAAATTGATTTTAAACTGGAAACTAAGTGAGCAAAATATGAAATGAATTACCATAAATGACGGATTAATGTGAACAAACAACATACAAAGAGACATGGAATAGGTTGTATAAAATCGATTAAGGATTATTATTATTGTTCGAAGTCAAGTAGAGGTTACGCCATGAGTGACATACATACTTATTACTTATTAGTGACCTGAGGTTTTTATAATTCATTCACATTTTTTTACTGAATGAATTTAAAATTGAATCCAATTTGTTCGTTTTTAACATAAGTTTCCTGGAAATTTTTATTTCCTCAAATAGAACCATTTAGAATGAAATTTTAGCAGCCTTTCTGATACGTCTCTTTCATATTAACTACTTCTTTTACTCATTTCCAACACAAAACTCATCGTTATCATCATTAACATATTTTGTATTAACCTACAAAACTAATGATTTTAACCTTTTTGGATTACTCAAAGAAATACAAAATAAAAGAAAAAATTAGGTGATTATTTTGCACCCAATTAAGACAAATAAGATATCCTTCAACCTAACCCCTATATACTCTATACTTACACTAATACATTCATGTATAGATATTTTCTAATTAGGACTTTACCTTTCCGCATTGTGCTCTAGAGACCATTGACCATTTGCTTTATTTGCCACACAGCAATTTCGTAAGCAAAACACGAACAAGGAAACATGAAAAAAAAATATTCCAAAAGAAAAAAAAAAAAAAATTAATTAAAATAATTACAAAGGTATTTCGTTTTTTTTTTGAGAAATTTAAATATTCAATTCTATATCAGGACCTTCGAGAATCATTTTATGCTAAAAATAAAATCATTTCCATCGAAATGTTATGATTATTCTGGTATCCGGTTCAACAAGCAACGCCAACGATTTAAATCCTTTTCCTGTTTGATTCTTCCCTTGGGAATGACAATGCAAATTTTTGCAAATCCCTCTTTAAAACATAAAAGAACGGAAAACACAAGGAACAAACAAAAAAAAAAGGAACTAAACGAAACGAAAAAACCGGAATCCTTAAAGTTCACCAAAAAAAACAGGACGAAGAGCAAGAAATCAACTAAAGGTATATAGCTACTTCAATCGAATTGAATCTCCTGAGGACTGTTTTTGGGAAGAAATTCAAATTTTATTGCCATCCTTTTATTTCATTTTTATCTTTTTTTATCATCACCGTCGTCGTAGTCATTCGTCGGTCTACATTCAAATCCAGGACCAAAAATTTCAATTTTAGCAACAGAAATACAAACCAAAAACGAAAGAATTAAAATAAATGTAAAAAGCGAAATCAAATCAGTTTTTTTTTTGCCGCCTTTAGCCTTTATAATTTTGTATATTATTCCTTTTCGATTTTGACACTAAATATAATTTAAAAGGTTTCATTCAGGTGATTGAAGTGAGGCCAACAATTATAATCATCGCGATAACGACGATGTATACATGACAACATGACAACGAAGACAGAGAGGACGAAAGGAGCATTGATATCAAAGGATATTCTCTGAAAATTCCTATCCCATTAAAACTCGAATGAAACTTAATCACACTTTCAGGATTTTCCTACCGCCTCGCTCGCACCCTCTCGAAAACGTACTCGTATAATATCAAAGGTTGTTCTTAACTTTTTTTTTTTAATAATTCAAAGGTATCAATGTCCATGGCGGGCGGTGGCTGGTGGAGGAGTGATTTGATTTTCATATTAAGTCAAAAATCATCCTGACAGGGATAAGATTTTATGAAATCGGATTGAATTTAACGAAAAGAGGAAGAAAAACTTGTACTTCATTGTGAAACAAATCAGTGTTAGAAACGGACAATGAAAGAGATCCAAGTTTTGAGAGAAGGAAATGACATTTTGCATAATTTTTTTTCCAAAATATTAAATTTCTGTTTACTATATAGAAATATAAATAAAGTTGCATTTACCAAATATTATAAAGTATTCTCTTTATCTGCAAAGATAAACATGGACCTAACGTCTGATCATAGTCTCTTTGAACGAATCTCTCCACTTGTCCTGATTGGAGTTACCAGGCTAGCAAAAGTCTCCCATTTTATTTGACTTATATTATTTCGGTAATATTTTTTTAACAAAATCTTACTCCTTTTGAACACTTGTATGCCTTAGAAAAGTTCCAATATCTTTCCATTTTATTATTTTCAATCTGGCAATTCTAATCCCGAATCTCACCCAATTCTGAACCCTAAGTCCTTGGGTGCCCTGGTCTTCACCATCTCTCACTATCGAAAGTACTGTCAGTTGTCATGTCATATTATATAAGATTCGTAAAAGTATGCAATCATTTGTGAATGCAGTCTTTTATTATTTTAATTCAAATTCAATGCAGTCATTGATTTCATTGAACTTCAATAAAAAAAGATTGCAATCGTTTGAGCGCAATCAATTGATTGAAATCATTTGAGAGAAATAATGCATTTATTTGAGATAGGTATTATTAAAAAGTAACGACAATTTGACAGGCACAGTTTGAACGATATTAAAGCCGTCAAATTATTTTTACCTTTGATGTAAAAATGTTCGAAATTTTAAAATTTTGAACTTATTTTGGAATAACTTTTAGTATTGAGTTTCAGGCTACCTCTATGACAATCAAATTTGGTTGATCAATTTGGGGAAGTATCAGTCTCAGTGGTTAGGATTCTGAATCTTTTCAGTCGAAAAATTAAATAAAAAAATATAAATAATTTAACAATTTAACCATTAAAAAAAATAATATCTCTGTCTCTGATATGAGACGTGTTGGATTTTATCCAGAAATTCTTGCTTGGTTTTCTAAGACATACAAGACATCAAGTGTCAAGGTTAAAACAAATTTAATAAATTGTTGTAAATATTTTTCTTTTTAATTCTACATTAAAAATGATTAATAATAATATGATTTTGATGGTCACTGACAAAAAAAACGTTAGATTTTAGAAATTTATGTGATTTAAAGTTATAAATGCTAAATTATTAAGTATTTTAAGATATATGAATCCTAAGGACATTATATTCAAATTTCGCATTTAAAATTAAATTAACCAAAATAAAAATAAAAAAAATCTCCCTTTTCCAACATAAGCTACATACATATGTATGTACATACATAAATCTCTACACACAAATTCTCATGATACAGGTCATAATTTAATGTTATACAAAAGGTCACAAGAAACCCTAAAGCTTAAGCTTTTCTTTCCCTTTTCATTTTAAGAAAATATATTGTTAACAAAATACATATACTTATTACACAAATAATTTCTATTCCTTATATCTACTCCTACACACACACATACATATACATAAATATATAATATTCCTTAAGGAATCCAAAGTGTTATTCGAACCACATAAAAAGGATTTGGGTTACAAAATAAAATGTAGGTAAGGTACACTTTACTCGTATTCCTCGAATTTTTGTGTGTGTGTGTGTTTTTTTTTCATCAGAAACTCTTAGCCCCGAACAATTTACCGTTATTATAATGGACGCACATTTATAACAATTGTGTATTTTTTTTCCCATGGAAATAGCAATAACAACAACAAAAAGAAAAACATTTATTTTAATTATTTATCTTATAACCAACAAACTCAAATTTCAAATGAAATGAAAATAAGAAATGGGAGACTTTTTGTTCGTTTCTTTTTTAAATATGTATTTTTTTAAAGTAGAAGCGCAATAAAAGTTAAATTGCAACATAAATTTTATGGATTCAAAATGTGTCAGGAAATGCAATTGAATAACCATAAAACAAAATTTAAGTGTGTATTTTCTTTGCATTACCTGAAGTCCTGAAATAATGAATGGGATTTGAAATGGTTGGTGGGAATGATTCTTAGAAAAATTTGAGTCATCTAAAATATGATTGATATGACTCCAGTGACAGTCAAAAGAATGAGTTATGAAAATGTGAAAAGTAAAGCGAACCCTATGTGTCTGGAGCCTTATACAGAGACGGGGAAGTGGAAAGCAGTTAAAAGGACGGATGATTGAATGAAAAATGAGTGTTTCAATCAAACAATAGTATGATTCCAAAATTATTCCGATAGCAGTTAAGATCACCTAAAACCTTGAGCTAAACTTCACGTTTAAGCAAATGGCATTTGAATCAATTTATCAACGAAGAAAGGTTAAAGTAAATTAAATTCAGACGCTCTTTCCTCAGGTACCTCAAGGCAAACATTTAGGGCCACTTCTTTTAATTTTAATAGTTTTGTTATAAGTAATCTATTCTTCTGTGGGATCTATAAAAATATGCTTACAGAGTTCTAACTTTTAAGTTTTCTTGGGTACAAGTCTAATGTGGTAAACACCTAAGCTTGGTTAGGAATGGACTTATCATACAAAGATTTCCTTTTTAGGATTTTTTTTAAAACATTAATATTCAATAGTTATTCTCTTAACCACAAAAGTTTTACCAACATATTTACATATTTGTTAAAAAATACACTTTTTTGGATTAAAATCAACCACTACATGTCTACTTTGTATGCTTTTTCAATTCATACATATTTTAATATTTCCAATTGAACTCTTTCGCATACCTTTGTTTTCACAAACACACAAACATCGATATATCAACAAAAACATTTCACATATACACATGTATGTATGTAGATACATACCAGAAAAAAAATGAGATGAACGAGAAAACCTTCAAAATTCCTCACTCAAAATGCATCTTAATGAAATTCCTTGCATTTTAGTCTCAAGCAAACGCAAAGCAAGGACACGATGTATCTCCTTGATGGTGTGCAAGCAAATAAAACAAGGACCCAAAAGTGGTTAACTTGCCTTGTGCCTTGACAATGCAATGCAGGAGAGTTTCCGTTTGACTTTTGCGGTAACAGACCTCGCGTCATCAGTTTCCAATACACTAAACTCTCTTCCCCCCATCTCGACCGCCGCCGACAAACCATCCGGGACACCAAACAGTACCCATACCTGGTACATAGTAGTAGGAATATAAAAATGGCGTATGCATGTATTTCTAATCTCAAACAAGTCCCACAAAAGGTATTTTTCCTCGTAACTTCCTCTTCGGGAAAATGCGTATGTGGGTTGATTGTTCCTGCAAACCCGCACACACCCACACCCACACCCACAACCACATCCATACACAATATTAACGGTAAAATAAAATTCCTATAAGCAAAAGAGGACATCGCATGACAGGTGGATAACACTGAATGAATGGAATTTTTTGATTCTCCCCGGAGGAGGATGTTCGAGTAATATGTGAAATCTTTAGCAATCAGAAAAATTTAAATCTTATCTTTCTTCAATAAAAAAAAATAAAAATAAATAAAAAGATACAAAAAATATCTCCTTTTAAGGATAAAATAATTCGAATGTAATTCAATTTATACGAGACAAAAAACTGCTTTGATCTTTTTTCTCTCGTCATATCGTCGTCGTCTGTGTGCGTGTGTGTGTGTGTGTGTTAGGGATGGCCCTTCCCAGGAAATTTGTTTTTATTATTTATGAAAATGAACTGAATTTGAAATGAAGGACATATGGGAAAGGACTTTATGCTGGAATCAACTTTGTGTTTTTTTTTTCTCCGTCTTGTTGTTTTCCATACGTTTATCTCCATTTTTGTCTACTAACCTTGTACAGTTAAAATGATACGATTTAAGGATAAAACAGAGTGCCTACTTATTTTTCCCCCCCATCACATCATCAGCTACTGAAGATGGAGATGGAGCTGAAACTGATGTGTTCCTAGAAACTGGCATGGCGGCGGCGGCGTCTCATGGTCGAAAAATCCTTTTTTTTTTCCATACGTATCTTCTTTATTGTGTTGTGATGTATATCTACAATTCTACATACGAGTAAGACAGCAGGCAGATATAAAATGGAACATAAATGGTAATCGGGCGAGTTCACTAAGTAAGATAGATGTCCTTTTAATTTGTTGTTTCCCTTGAACGAATGCTGGTTGGCATTTCAATATGACTATTATATCTTTTTTATTGTTAACTTTTATGGTTGCTTTAATTTTTTTTTTTTTAGTCTTTGTGTTTTTTTTTTTTCTTTGTTTCTGCATAAATTTCTCATTTTGAGGCAGAGATGTAGAAGTAAAGATAGATTGAAAATGGGGAATAAGTCTGTTACCTAAATGGCTTTGTATTTTTTTGTGCGAGGAGTTTTTTGTTTATGCAAAAAAATTAACTGAAAACTGAGAAATTATTTTTTATTTTTCTTGGGGATTGTATTTTTTATAACGTTTTCATTAAAGTCGTTAGAGAAAACTAAATTAAAGTTATTTAACACTTAAACTCCTACTGGAGGATAAAGTGGTGCTCTATTCCCTCAGATTTCTTCCACCTATGTATATCGGATCGAGGCATTGTAATTTAACTCTGGCATTAATGAAGCTCAGTTCCTTAACTTTCACTTATTGTTGACTTCCTGGTTGTCCTTGATTTCCCAACTGTTTTCACACCTTAAGGATTCCTCATAAAGGACTGTTTTGCTTTATTCTGTTTATTTTTTTATTTGATCAATTCCACGCCATTTTAACTGGCTGTTTGTGGCCATTGATATTTTAGAACACAGCTATTAATAAAAGCTTGTAATCTACTCGAGATGCCTTCGGAGAGTTTTAAAGTTACAGAAGCGTAAAGAAGAACTATATCAGTAACAGATTGGTGAGCAGTAATAATAAGAAACTGGATAGGAGAAAGCATTTTGAAAGCACTACGAACTTTGTTTATCCTTCTGGCAACATCAAAGCCCTTTCATTCATTGGTTGATAAAATACTGCCAACGTAGTTGAACTGTGTTACCACTTATAGTCTTGATAGTTTCATAATCGTGTTTCTAAAAACTGACCAAACCTCGTTTACATTTATTTCTGCTACCAAATATTTTTGGCTTTATGGATTGACTTCTTGCAGTTTGCTTCAATCTTTGGAGTTCTTTCCTCTGGACTCTGTGTGGGAATAAAGCTGGTATTAAGTATTGCAATTCTACTATTATTTGAAGAAACACTGATTTTGCAGAAGAGATTTCAGTTGTAATACGAAAGTCTTACCTGATGATTGTGTCCTTTAGAATCTATATAACTCTTTATACTCTGTCGTCAGTGCCATTTCTTCCTGGTTCTGCTTCTGATGCAAAAATACCAATTAATAAGCTGACCAATTAATTACTGAGTGATAATATTTGGTTATAATTCATAACTTCTAGAAGATCATTGCATCTGTTTTAAATGAGTTCATAAATTGTTGAATAAAATGAATGAACTATCTTTGAAAATTCCAATATTATTGAAGGTTGGTGTTTAAGCTTAAGTATAGAATTCGAAACTGTTTTCTGTACATTTCGTTAAAAAAGCATGACTTTCTTAAGATATTCAAAATTTTTAGGATTTCCTTAGAATTTCTACAGAGTCTTCAAAAAACATAGTAATATCTCATTTTTAGCAGACTACACTACTAAGAAGTAGAAAATGAGGTTTCGTGATAAGAAGCCTCTTAATATTTCCTCATTTACTAAGGAATTAGAGGAAATTATGAGTTTTGCCTTAATATTATATTCTGTACAGAATTCAGGCAAAACATAATTTAGCGGTTTAAGTTAGTCAAAAATTTAACTTGTTCAATGAAACAAAATTATCATCAAACAAAACAAAAAACACCCTTTAAAATTATATTTTCCATAAGTAAAATCCTTGCTCTCCGAAGCCATATTTAAGATGTTGATCTCCGATGCCTATCTTTATGTATGTATACATAAACACTAAGATACCAATTTGATATCGTTTACTGCAAATTTATTATAAACAAACTGAAAACTCCATAACAAACATTAATTTATATGAAAATATTATGGGATTTTCAAGATGTTACGTTCTTGATATTAAGAAACATCAACAATTTGTCATCAATTTTACGATAACTTTTCAAAGTTGCGTTAAGAAAATCTTCAAAAACAACTTTTGAGAAATTTCTCCCAGCTCCCATCCCCCTCCCCTCCACACGATATTTTCGACATAGCTACTTCGTAAATAAACCTCGTTTCAAGATGTTCTTCAAGTTGTCTATGTCTATGTCTTCCCGGGAAGACCGGAAATACTTTTATTGAGATTCCCTATGTCAAGCGTCTCCATGTACGGTACATACCCTGGATCACCAAAAACGCGCGCGCAAAACGAAAATTATAAAAAAAAAAAAACAAAAACAAAAAACAAGAAGATAAAGTTGGAAATGCTACAAGCGTCATCATGTGACAAAATGGAGCCTTTTTGCCTTCGTAAATTTTTAAATCCCTTTCACAATCATGACAAAAACCCTATAAGATTAATCACAAGAGCCACTTATATACTCGCTCGTACACCCCTCTGTTCGAACAACAACAATAGTCAGTTGGGATGATATGGGATGGGATGAAGAGAGTCCTTTGTTTGTTTAAATCCTCGGGAGTGCGTATGTGTGTTTTTCCCGAACAAAAATAGCTATAAAAATTACGCGAAAACAGGACTAAAGTTCCGTGAACAAAACCCAAACATCCATTTATCTATCCATCCGATCCGCCAGGACGACTCAATGTCTATTTTCATGTTGTCTGTCAGTTGAACGTAGCCAAAGCCAAATGGAGTGGGAGCATCAAGAGCAGGAGGGCTGGGGGGGGGGTAAAGACTATAGAGCGAGTAGAGTCCTTTGTCCTACATGTTATGTATGAACTATGAAGCTACGTTTACATGGTGATGGCTGCTGCCGGAATATCCTATCCGTTAGCCTTTTAGGCTAAAAATGCTTACGGAATAGTTGGCTAGTGGGGGGTAGAAGGACTGATGCTCTAGCTTGAGTGGTGACTGTCGGTTGATGCCATTCTGTCAGTCATGGAGTGTGGGAGTCAAATGGAATGTCGCCGCGATGGAGTTGGAGTGGATCCCGGGCGTTTGGAAGTCAATGCATTGTGAAAACTCAGGATGTGGATGGCATGTATTATGTCCTCTGAATAGCGAGTCTGGGATACCGTGTTTTTTTTTTTCCTTTTTCTGTTGGTATTGGTCCTGGAATAGCTACCTATATAGATATTATATATTCTTGATATTCGCGAGATGGCTTTCCTGTGTGGTTGGCGTTCGGTGTGGTTGAATGATGGTGTTTGTTTGTCGTTCGTCATTGGGTCCTTAAATAGCTGCATGTGTGTTTGTGTATGTTCGAGTATATGTGAATTTGCGAATTACTATTATCTGTTAATCGAAAGGAAGAGGGACAGCAATGGAAATGGCTCAATTCAGATGGCTTTAGGTACATACATACATATATCTATGCACGTATTTATATGTGTGTATTAGGGTATGATAATTGTTTTTGCGAGGCGGGTAAACCATCAAATCCTTGCATGCATGATATGTAGGACAGCCCCATTGCAGTGCAGTGCAGTGCACGCAAAAGTTAATGAACTCAAGCGTAGTCGAGAGTCAGAAATTTGATGAATGCAATATAAATGATGCAGGTGCGGTTACCTCATCGCGGGTGATTGAAACTCAATGTTTTTGAAATTGTTCATTTCGATGACGATGACGATGTGATGTTGAAGGAGAGTTTTTCGGAAATTTATTCCAGGTACCTTTTTGTAGTACCGAAGGAAATTAATTCAGATTGTGCAGAATTGATTGAAAACAAGTGATTTAAGCGGATTAGAGGAGCTTAGGAAAAATAAAAGTTTAAATGGTGTTTTATTAGTTTTCTCTCTTAGTTTCATTTTATAATACCGTCGTGAATGATCAATTAAATGGTTTTGTTAGAATTTCAAATTAAAAAATTGTTTGGAAACTTAAATTTAACTACTTTTTCCTATGAATTCAAATTTTCCCTACTTTTAGTTTATATCTCCCTAAAATTTTGAAAAATTCCAACCTTTACTAACAAAACATAATCTTTTAACTTTTTTATGTCTTATTTTACTTGAACTTCTTTTCGAATCTACTTTTTTATATCTTTTAAATTATTAATAATATAAATAATGTATACCCATTTCGAAGAAGAATCCTTGATTGAATCCTTGTTGCAGTCATTTTGTGGTTTAACATTATTAAAAGTCCTTTATCCATTTTACCATTTGCTGCAAAGTATAGAAAAAGATTCTTCAACAATTAGCTACTGCGGAAGAAATTATAATGCAAATTAATTTCCAATTATGCTGCATAATTTGTTCTTCAAATTGTCATTATTATTGAAGTTGTTTTTTTTTAAATCTTTAGATCCAACTCTTTTTTTTTACCCTATCAATATTCTATATCCTTTCTTCATTTTGACAAGACCAATGATCATTTGAAATTGGAAATGGAAATAAAGAAAAAAATAAAAAGGAATTCTGTACAGGATTAAGTGTTCTTCTGAATAAATAATTTCCTCTCCATTCACCAAAGTGCCCTAACACAAAAAAGTACAAAAAAAAAAGAAAGAAAAATTATATAAAAGTACAGAAAACGGCATCTCATTGAATTACCAATCCCACCCGCTGCAGCCGCTGCATGCATATTCAGCTCTGCTATAACCATCCGAAGGACTTGCCTCTTCTATATACATACTACCACCAACGAAACGAACGCTAAGTACTCAATATGAGGATTTTGTTGAGATCCTTTTGGAGTTCTAGAAATCCCCCATCGAAATATAATTTCAGCGACGACGACGACGCGACGTTTGTATTAGTTTTTCACTTTTTTTTTTGTTCCTATACTTTTTGGAGATAAAATAAAGCACTTTGCAGTGGAAATCTCAAATATTCATGAAAGTGCAGCAGGCAGTGCATTGCTTGCAGGATGAGTACGGGGGAGATCCAAGAAGCCTATTTACCTTAGTCGTATTTATATACCCATCCCAGTAGAATGCATCAGCTGCTACTGCTGCTCCTTCTGCTGGAGCAGATGCTCCTGGCTGCCTTCGTCCTTCGTCCTCTGCTGTTGCGCTATTATATTTTTGAGTGGCAGACTGTAAAGGCAATCTACAATGTCTAACATATTTTTTGTGATGATGATGATGATGATGATGGCGGTGATGGTGGAGCACATTCCCTAAGGACGTATAGTAGGCGGAAGCCGCCTACCAACACATTCAACAGTAGTGGACTTAATCAGGATATGAAAAAGTTTCAATCGAACTTTAGAGCAAAATATTTTTTATACATTGTGATTAAATTAAATTTATATACAATCCTAGAAGCAAAATGTTGAGATTAATAAAAATCAATTTTTTGGGGTATCACAGCCACTTCCAAAATCAACTCTTAACAGTGACTATTTCATTTAATTTAATTTGATTTACCTTTAGAGCCCTCTAGCTTACCACGACATTGTAAGGCCGAAGAAAAACACTCCCAAGAAAGTCCGGCCCTGCATCTAAATTGAAGTCCACCACAAAAGCTAATACAAAATTTACAAATGTATGCGGTAAAGTGATTTGAAAGAAAATTCCTTTCTTTCCTTCGACTGCCGACTTAAAACTTTCCACCGCCTTTTCGTCCGTAGAATGTTTTCATTTCTTTTAAAAACGGGGAACGGGAGAAAGGATACGGAGTTTGAGTGTATCCTGTCCATGGAAATGGAAAAGAGATAAATATACTTTCGGAGTTCGGTATAAATGCATACAAAAACTTGATTTTCATTGAATTAGCGGCTTCAAAGGAAAGCAGTAGACGTATACGAGTGTAGAAGAAAATGTGCTTTTGTGGTGCGATGCTGGTTCAAGCTGGAAGCCGAAACTGAAGCTAATGCGCGGCCCCAAATGTACATTTCGCAGCAACGACCGAAGATGGTTTTGTCTAAGTACAAATTTGGATTGAAGCCAACAAGGACGAAGAAGAGAGTAGACGAGAGAGTGTATCCTCTAATGTTCCATAGTGTCTCCATATTCTACACTTTCTGCTTCTTCTTCTTCTTTACTAATTCAACCGCTTCGCTTAAGGATCTAATTTTATTTCATCATAAATTTTAGCGCGTTTTCATCCTCTGCTATCCAAAGGATACATTATACACATACATACATACCTATACATATGCATGGATATAGTTTTGAAAACTTCATAATATGAAAGCACATAAGAGCAAACGAGACAAGGAGATAACAGGAAGAGAGCTTTTGTGAAGGCCTTTTTGTATATATATACGTTAAGCAAAAAGGGTATTAGCTAATAGGTATATAGCACTGAGCCAGAATTGAGGATTGAAGTTTTTGAATCCTGCCAAACGTCCTTGTTCTTTGTCATAATTTTTGCGCTTTAATTTGCATTTGAAAGTACCTGGGCTCATTTGTTTCATCTATCTATCTCTCTCTCTCTCTCTCTTTCCTTCTCTCTCTGTCGTCGTCATCGTCATTTTCGGTCTTGGATGTGGTTTTCAAGGAAGCCAAATTGGTTAAACGTGTCAAAGGCATCGCCCTTTTGTGGCAATGTGGGTTAACGTTGAATTGTTTTCATAAACCAAATACCTATACATGTTTATACATGTTTCGGGTATGATTGCGGGTAAAGGACTTGGTGTCAGGGGTTGATAGGGGTGGTATTTAAATATTTCCATACTTATACACATTCCATTCAGTGAAGAGGTCTTAATTCGCTTAAAAACACGGGATATTCATGCTAACGACAGAAACTGTTATTACTTCATTTTTTGGTTACGAAGTTTTTTTTACATTTTATTTTATCAACCATTAAATAGCAGAAGGACGTGATTATGCCTAAGAATCCAAAATGAGATTTTTTGAAACATTTTGTTTCTGTTTTTTTTTTTTTTTCCAATGACTTGTCACGTTCATAAAATTTTTCATTGTAATGAGGTGACTACGTATAATTATGAGGTTTTTAAATGGAAATATTTTCGGAACAGAAATTAACATCATCAGAAATTTTTTGGCTTATTGATATGCAATTGGGGATTTACAAAATATTTTCTGAGTTATTTTGAAATTTTCAGTTTGTTGGTATTGTGAATATTTATCATTGTTATGAACCAACTTGGCAGAGAAATATGAGTGCATATTTAAATTTGTAAAATATAATTCTTGTACATTTTTAATTTGATGAAAAAATAACAATCAGGTGTTGAAAAAAAAAAAACATTGGAAAACTGTAGGTAACTACTTTTCAAAGAATACAGTTGATATGTTGGATTTTTATGGTTTTACCCGAGGAAAGCTTGGGTAATTAGGGTAATACTCTTTTCAGTTGTTTGAATCTGCTAGAAAGAGTTTTATGAAAGGCTTTGCCCAATTTGACAGGTGTCCTTTCCGAATTTGTCATTTTCTATTGAACAAATGTGCTTTTTTTCTAGCTGCAATTGATTTAAAATTTTATATCATTTCACAAAATTAAAACAATCTCTATTGGATTAATGAGTTGGCGAGACGAATAAAAAACTTTAAAGAGTTAAATTATAGAAACACAAAGTTTGCCAGGTCCGCTAGTCAAATTTATTGCTCAAAGCAATTTTTAAATTGTGTACTTTATGAAATTTTGAAAAAACTTAAATCACTCCAGAAACATAAAAATAATTTCCTACAACATAATCAAACTTCAGCGAGTACAATGACGTTTTTTTGAAAGTTTTTTGATGGTGTACTGTGGCGTATGTTGAATATTTTCTTCATACTAAATTGATGGGTTTAGTTTTCTATTTTTTATTTAAATGATCTCATAATTAAGTGAGAGTTTTTTTATTTATAATATTTATTTATAACTAGAGGGCCCGGCAAACTTCGTCTCACTCAAATTTAATACAGGAACTCAAGCTTTGGAAAAATATTGTCGTGCTTATTCGATTTTCAATGAATTTTTTTCATAATTTCTAGATGGCCCGATGTATTTCGTCAGTTTATTAAAAAGTGGATCGAGTTGCAGGACAACCGAAGTTCGTATCATAATTGTTGAAACCATCTGTTTCGTTGTGCTGTAAAACAATAACCGCAGATTGGTTCCATTTTTGTGTATAACGTGGTTAATGTCTAAGCCAAATAAAAAACATTTTACTGATATAAAAATTAGCTTATGTGCTTTTCCAGACTATAGTGTATCTCTGTGCTAAATTTCATCCAAATCCGTTCAGTCGTTCTTGAATTATAAATGGTGTAACTAACACGACTAGGTGTGTACCTATGTATGAAGATTTGTATAGAAAATAAAAAAGGTTTAATTCAAAAGAAAACGTTTTTATAATTTCAACTTGAACGATACAAAAATTAATTTTCTCTCGGAATCCCTGTCAAGCATTTTTATCAATTAATTTTCAAAATTTTTTAATAACTCAAGACTAGAAAGGGTAACAAAAAATTTTATTTCTCTGACATAAACCACACACCATTTGTTAAAAAATAGAACCACTCCATCTGTATTAACTTAGGACTCAAAAATACATACATACATTATGTGCATGTGTTTTTGTTTTTAGTAGTAGAAAAAAAACCTTATTAAAACTCAATACGTACATATGTATAGGTGATTTGAACATATTTCTTATTTTAAAAACAAATAAAACTTGAAATAAATTTCCAACATTAAGATCCCAAGAATTTATAACTCGACACAAGGACTTGAGAGAAGGGCAAGAGAAAAGAAGTCTTCTATTTTTCTCTTTTACCGTTATCTTGTTGCCGGTATGAAATTACTTTACAAGATATTTAAGCGCGCACTTGAAACATTTTAACATAAATAATCCAAGAATATAATTCACATTCGTGAAATACATTAATTTTAGCTACACTCGACTCGTGTCTCGTCTGTCTACCCGCATTCAATCCCCCTCTCCACCTTTTTACCACGTTTATCACGGTATACGGTACACCGGTACGTGTGTATAATGCTCAGGTGCAAATAAATACTTTTGCGTGCAAATCTCGACTAGAAAGCTCGGCTTCGTTCGAAGGTCATGGAGAGAGGAGGGGACAGCCACCAAACGTTCCATCTAGATGTGGCGTAAGGAAAGGCATCCTGCGAAGAAGTGAAATTGATTAACGGATCCCTTACCTGGTTGCTTGGAGTTCCAAAACGAGTACTAGTACCTTCCTGTGAAGGTACGAGTACATATACAGCAAACATGCTCCCGGAAGTGGAACCATCTACCGGCACGGGAACATCACGGGAGGTGGGTGAGCGGTGGTGGTAATTGCGTATAATTTATGGAAGAAAATATAAAATTTCTAAAATCATCCCGCAAGTTATTCCTTCTAGTTGATAGGTAGCGAATACCGCTCTTCCCTCGAGCAGGGACATACGTACATGCGAGTATAAGCCAACACAATTTGCAGCCAGGTACACTTCTGCTCCTGGGTTCTGGAAGTTTTTTTTCGGATTTTTTTTTTTGCTTTTTCTATTTGTCATTTGGGAGCTAAGCAGGACTGACAGGGGGTTCCAGGTGGTGGACTCGGGGCTGTTGGAGTGGCTGATGATACAGTAACAGCCAATTTGACACCAAAATGTCCTTGTCCTTGTCCTTGCGTTGTCGCTGAAACTGCGAGATTTTATATGCTCCTCTGTGCGAGCGACGCGATGCCACTCCACAGGAGAACCAGTGTCACCGTACCGTGCGTCACCGTCCCCGTCGTTACAGCAGCGTGTTGAAAGAGTCGTTATATGGAATTTTTATTTATTGTATATTTTGCCACGATGACAGCAACGACTTTAGATATTTTGCTTTAAGGATCATAGTCAGGGGATAATTATATTATTTTTTACATTCCTCTAATTGTCAGCTTGGGGTTCCATCTTTTGCTTCCATGGCATTATGACAGTGTGCTCAGTATTTGTGTATGTGTGTGTCCTGTGTCTGTTATGCAGTGCTTGCAGGAAACTGGAAATTAAATTACTGATATATATGTAGATACCTATGGTAAAAGATACAATATTGTCGTACACATTTATGAGCTTGTAAATTTGGTTCTTCATTGGATTAATTATTATTATTATTGTTATTATGAAGACAATTCAGAACACAGCTGGTACATGGATAGTATAAAGTGTCTCAGGTGGGTATGAGACACATTATTTTGATTTGAAGATTCGAAATTTATGCTCTGCCTCCATGTGGAAATGTATTTTGGGAGATTTTTAAAAGAATTATGGAAAAATCAATCAAATGAAATATTTTAAATGTTAATAATTTTAGAAATTGGAAATGTAATCCTAGAACAAGAAACATGATTTATTATGATTTATGAGAAAAAGATTATTTAAAAAGTGCGTATACGCCTTGGTGTACCAATTGAATCTATTTTTGTATACTTAAACGTTCGATTTGAGACAAGAAGCCCTCCCTCTCTTTCTAAAATAAAATATTTCAGAAATCACGAACTTTTTCCAAAGTTTGCCTTTAATAGAATATGTAAAAATGGCTCTCAGTTCAGACTCATGCATTATTATCAGATCATAACAAACTTATTATTAGAACCATTTTTAATCAGAAATACAATCCATCTCCTTTCCCACGTAATTCTTAAAACCTAAGAAGTAATGACTCACCTAAAGTTCATCTATTTATAGAAGTTAAATGCGAATTTCCAAATGATTTTAAAAGAAGATTAACTTCCCCCTGGGGGCCTAGAAGAAGAACTTCTTAAATCGCCAACTTGAGTTTGACAAACTGATATATTTTTTTTTGCATTTCTCGAAAACTACGTGGGTTTGGTTGGAGTGGAGGTTAGGTATACTCAAGCTTAATTTATCATCGTTAAGCCTATGGGTAGTGTCCCTTCTACTGTATGCGAGTCTTAAATCAAAATGTCATTATTCATTTTCATCTTTGTTTCATCTTCTGAGTGACATTAAAAGAAATCACAAAAAAAAAAAAAACAGACAAGAACAAACACATAAAAAGAATAACATTTATCATTCCGATGAGGAATGAGAGTGAGTCTAAATGTAATTTGTTTTCTATACAAACAAACTTAAAGGATGTTCTTTGTCTTTTTTTTTGTTCTGTGATTCAAAAATAAACTCACATTAAAAATGACGAATTTCATTGTTGACATTGTTTTTTATCTTTAAACTTTATTTGTTCACCTTGAAGGCAGACAAATATATAATGCAAAACTATAAAATAACCCATTCAAGGAGCTTGAGAAGAAGGACGAAAAGAAAAAAGCAGGACATTTGCCAAACCATTATCAATTACATTTGACAGATGAGCAGATGACCCGATAGACAAGCATAAGAGTGACAGGATGATATGTCCTGGCTCCTCTCTAATTTTCTCTAAAGGAATCCATTTCTGACAAATTGTTAGGGAATTCCAATTGTTCTGTTCCGGCATCCCAGATAAATGTTAGAATGAGTGATGAATTGATGTAGAACGAAGACCGACCGACTGACATATCATGGGCAAATATACCTATGTACATATAATATGGAATTTCTATTTTTAAGAAGACGAAGCTAATGGCTAAGTTGTACAAGAGTGAATAACAGATTTTAAGTTAGAAGCCATCAATCATGATGGACAAAGCTGGATGAGGATACTTTCTGACATAAAGATTTGAATTAACTTTTGTGACATAAATAGAATTTTCATCATAATGGTTTATCTAATGTATTGTTTATTATTTAATTTTTTTTATTTTAATTACTTATTCATGGGATTTTTTTTTGGCAGAGAGAGAGAGAAAGACAAATTGTTTTTTGATGCAAAAACAACATGTCTCTCGAAAAACATTATGTTTTTGGGTGTACTGACTACTGATGACTTCCTATAAAACTGACCTTCCATCTCATAATATAACTTGTGGCAATAGCAATTGAATTTCTTCAGACTTTAACTTGTGGTAATCCCTTTAAAGTTTTAAGGAATGTAATATAAGTATGTAAGAGTCAAGTGAAAGAACAAATTTTATACCAGTTAGATTAATCAAAGCCTGTTGAAACTTATTTTCCTAGAGCATTTTTTCCTGCTACCTGCCTCAAAGTTTACTTAAAAAAGAAAAACTAAAATCTAAAAATTCTATGCTTGAAAAATGACAAAAGTAAGTATATCCTTTTCCTAAATGTATTTAATTCTATCTTCATTTCTTCAACTGTATTAATTTTTTAGATTGATTTTATGTTGCCTTTGCACAGAATGGCTTTAAAAAAACCCTATTAGACAGAATCGAATGTAAAGTCACTAAAATTCATTAAAGAAATACTGAAAAAATAACAACAAGTTGATATAAAATAATATAAGGACGAGATACAAGGTGTTTTTTAAAATGATCTTTAATTTTCGTCAACTGTAAGAGCTAATGTTCCAGCCGGGCTAATAAGACCTGAAAAGTCGTCTACACTTCAGTATTTTTAATTTTGCCTGGTAAAGTGGGACTGAAGAGAAAAAGTTAACAATTTTTAATAGACTAAGGTATTTTTAAAATATCTGTATTACTAAATGTAAAGTAGCTAAATGAAAAATAAAAATAAAAGTTTTATCTATTAAACATACAAATTATTTGCAGTTTTATTTTTTTATTTACAGAAAATGTCAGCTCTTCGGTAAACCTACCCAATTTTGTCCCGTTTCCATTTGCATTTCAGTACCGTCTGGAGCAAGAAATTTTTTTCAACGCATCCTTTATTAGAAGTTTAACAGGTTTAAGAAATTTCAATACTTATCAAATCGAATAAAGTCATAATAATTGTTCACTATCAAAATATTCTTGTTGAAACTATTTGTGTACCAATTTTTTTAGTTTTTTTTTTAATTTTTTGTATACAAACTGACAATAATTTTTTTTTTTAATATTTTCCAGAGTTCAAAAACATCTCTCCCTGAGATATGTACATATTTGTGACCAACCAAAATGTAAACTTTTCTCTTAAATTTCTGTATGAAAGATTTTTTCTGCAGTTTTTGAAATTATAACCTGTCGAACAAAATTTAATTAAAGTTGATATCTTTACTCCTTCTTGAGATATCCGCTATCACTAAAGACATGAACACGTCCAGAGTTGGCAAAAATTTCAATTTGACAAATCGTACCGATAATAACAACTTCTTATTAAAGTAACAAATTTAAAAAGGAAGACGAAACCAACAAGACTGAAAATTTTTGTCCAACATGAAATCTCGTTTTGTTCTCTGACATTTTTAAATTGGTATCTTATAATCATTCTTCTGTCTTACGAGACGAGACCGATATAAGGGCGAGATATTTTTATTCGTCACCCATACCTGGTGTACATTTTTCCAAATTTTCCTAATCCAACTCAGCCTCCATTATGAGTCAGGTGGAGACTTGAGTTTAAAATCCATATGGTGACTAGATATCCTTTAATATGGCCACATGCCTAAACTTAATTACCAAAACTCGTGGAATACTGGAATCCAATTTCACATTTTAAATTTCAAAGCCACTACATGATCGATACAATTTTTGTTAATTAAATTTACCAACAACTTTTTAGGTTCAAAATAAACCAACCTACACATAAAACCATCCCGCACACATCACCTGTGTGTAATTAAATTAATTAATCCAGTAACAGTAACAAAGTTACAAACAAAAAAAATAGAAGACGAACTACAATTTCATGTTATTTTTTTTAAATGTAAAAATACAAAAATATAGTAACAGTATTATGTCACAGATTTTTTTTTTGTATCCTTTGGTAAATCCCTTCCTCTCTATTACTTGCATGCGCCAAAAAACCATCCGTTCTGTCCTTACCTGCGTATGTTTGTGTATAAACCTCAATATAATTAAAAAAATAAAATAACAATTTAAGCCCTATGATAATTATTTTTTTTTTTTATTTTAATCCATTTCAGATGAAAAAAAGAAAATAATTGAGAAAAAGTGAACAGAAACACGACCTCCCCTTTGATCCTGCGGCATCATTTTGAAACAATTTTTTAAACAGTGCCACAGTGCCACCTGGCGACGACGCACATAAAATAGAGCAACAATCAACTCATGCAACCTGGTGGTTTTTATATGTTTGGTGTATTATTTGTCACCGTTAGCCACCTTCGCCTCCGCGGCCCACGTGTATCTCCGGTGTGAATGAGCATTGGGACAATAATCCTGTTGCCGTTCCTTGTGCCAGGCCAGTGCCAGACCCAGCCAAACGGAGCAGTAAATAACGAAGCGCGAATAAACATATCCTTCGCGTGAAATGGAAAATATTGTTTTGTGACCAACTTATCGCACATGGAAAATTTTGTTCGGTCGTTTTGAGTGTTTTCCTTTTTTGTTTTGTTTGTTTTTCATTTCGGGAGTTTTTGTGGTTCGTTGCAGTCATATTCGAAAAAAAAACAGTTAACAAAAAATTTAAATTCGTTTAAAAAAAATATCCTTGAACCTACACAGATAGAATAATTGTGTGTCGGTTGCACTCTCTAGTTACGGCTTATATCCGTGCGGTGGTGTGGACCGTAGTCCTTTTTGCCAACATTTTCTATTTGTTGGCTTGCAGTATTTTATCCTTTGGATAGAAAAAATGCAATTCTATGAGATATATGAGACATAGTGCAGAATTGGACTGCAACAAGGAAATCCAGCGTAAGGAAACGAGGTATCGCCTTGAGCGAGTAAAGAGGACTTTATTTTTGCAATCAACAAATGATCATACAAAAATCCAGAAAGGACGAAAAAGGCAAAAGCGGAACAAGTGAAAGACAAAAAAAAAAAAGGTACCTAAGTTCCTTTACCTCAACCCATCTCACCAATCTCACCACCGCGCCATTTAAATTAGTTTATTTTTAAGATCCTTGAGAATTCGATTTCGAATTTGAATTATTTCGTGATTGTGTATGTGTACCTATGTATCTTTGCAATGTAATTGTATCCTGCACCCTTTTTGGTGAACGGAGGAGGGAATGATATAGAAAAGTTTTAATTTTAATTGAAAACTGTGTTTTGATGTTGGGTTGTCTCTTGTTGATTTCGAAGGAGGACCTAAAACACCACAATCATCAGGGAGACACCAGACCATCGATTTAAAGGTGGGAAGAAGACACAAGTGAAGACCTACTAATCGAAAAAAATATCGTTAAAAATAAAATTTAAATCGTTCGTCTGTCGACGTCGTCGTTGTCTCGTTGTCGTCTGTCGTCATCGTAGTCGTTGAGTTTATCATTATTATATCTTATTGTTTTTTTTTAAAGCCGAAATTCGAGAGAAAAGAAGAATTAAAAAAAAAAAAATAAAAATAAATTAAATTAATTGATGGGAGAAAATAAAATAAGTGAATTTAAAAATAAAGTGCGGTAAATGTGAGTGAAAAAGCAATTAACGAACGTTTTTCATGAATTACTGCTTTTCGTTTTTGTTTTTTTGTTTTTTTTTTTTTTGATTTCGTGTTTGTCTGAGGAGAAAAGCTGAATTTAATTTTTTCAATTAACTTTTCCCAAGCAGACATTCAGGACGAGAATGATAATAATAAATGCATAAAAAGCAACCACGACGACAGTGATCAATTTTGTGTGGTAAGTGCAAGAAAAATATACATAAAATTTAATTTTCTTTGTTGGAATTTGTATAATTTTTTTTTCGTTTTATCAAGCCTTAAGTAGAGTTTTTTTTTTAATTGACTTTATTTGTTTTTAATTAACACTTATAATTGGTGTGTAAAGGTTGAAAGAATAATGGTAAAAAGCTTATTTTGAATAATGTTGCTGTTGAAATAAATTATTGAATTAGGGGGCTTGGCATCCCCTAAGAACGAAGATACTGTATTATGTGCTGTGTTGAAGGGACCATAGAGTATTAAAAGAATTTCAACCATTTCTCAAAAATAAGGATCTGTAGATGTTGAATTATAAAGAGTTCTTTTTGAAAAGCTTACATTTCTAAAAATGGGATTCCTCAGGGCAGACATTAACTGCCATCTCTTTTTATGATAATAAATTAATGAATACCATAGCAATAAACTAAATATATATTAGTTACTTTTCGGAGAAAAATTGATATTCTCAGAAAAGAGCTAATCTAAATCCGGGGCCTAATATAAAGAAAGGGTGTTTTAAATTTTCGAAAGTAAGCTGAAAGGATGAAGAAAGGAATGTTGTTCAATTGCTGATTCAAAAATATAACGTTAGAAACATAAGGATCCCACAAAATCTATTTTCCACAAAATTAAAAAAAAACGTACACTTAGGCGTATGCGTACTTTTTTTGGAAATAGTTAGATTTTGGTAGAAATGCTTCCTTAATCTTTATGTTCTATCACATCATAAGTTTGAAGAGTGGTGTTCCGGAAGAGGGTAAGGGGGGGTTGAAAAGAAATCCAGTCATTCCTCTGCTAAACAAGCACTAGAAATGACAATAGACACACAAAATTGATGACCAACTGTTGAAAAAGAAGTGACTTTGCATGTTGAGTAATACAATTACTTTCCCCTCCCCTCGAAATTGATACCCTGGTCAGGTTAAGAGAGGGTTCCATCAATACCCCCACTATAATAAAACACACCTTCTGCTGTGTGTTTTTTCTCCAGTTTATGTTTGGAATCATTCACAAATTTACGCCCAAGCAGAGATGTTAAGAAGTTTTAACCGAACTCCAAACCCGTTTAAATGTTACATATTACCGCACCTTATGGGTACTTTAAGGGTTTTTAGTAAGTAAGTACCTAGGCTATTTTACAATTCCCTGCTTTAATATTAACATACACTTGCAGACTTTTATATCATTAAGAAAGGTGTTATCTTACCATTAATTCGTCGTCTGCTTTTATCGGCGTTAAGTGAACTTGTGAACTATAGGGGAAGAATTTCAGCTGTCCGGAACTGTTAATAAAGATATTAGCTAGTACTCCGAGTAGTAGTAGTACTCCGAGTAAAAGACCGTCTTGTATTTGAACTGTTAACTTCTTCTAAGTCAATTGCGAATATTGTTGAAGCCTAACCGATTATTCTCAAGTTTGTTGCTAGGGATTAGAAACGGAATACCAACCGATTATTCTGTGACAACTTTACTGTGAGCTTGGCATCTTGGTCAGAGCAACTGAAGACAAAAAGACGATAAAACCTATACATTTCTTGGAATACTGTCTAATCCAGTCTTATGAGAAATAAGAGGCAACGTATTAGGAACTGATACCTTGACAGAAGAGCCTTGAACTTGCTTAAATTCCTAAAAACTGCTCCTGAATAAACAAAGTTTATTGTATGTATCTTCATTTTTTGATTCTCCATAAAAAATAAATTCAAGAAATAACAATCTTTTTCAACTGTTTCCTTTTTAAAGTTAACTAAAATAGTTGAAATAATTTTCACCAAATGCCAAACTTTATCAGTTCTTTCCAATTTCTTTCAAACCAATAAACAGAGAAATTAGTTTTCTACGAATCTACTTTTTTAAACGTCCACATCACAATACGATGAATTTTCTTCTTCTTGGAAAATATTTAAGTAAAAATTACCCTAATATTATTACACAACATTCCGTATGTAGATGTGAATTTTTCCATTTGACCATGATTCATTTATTTTTCTGTGGAAAATTTAAAACCTCCCAAATTTTAAGTTTAACAGTTCACATACGAGTTTATGTGTGTATATGTGAATGAAATTTTCCCATATATCCATCCACCTACCATCTACCTATTTATCAATTGATCCGTAACATCAAACCATCTAGACTATTTTCCGAAAAAACATTTTCTTTTATTTTTCTGCTTCATTTGAGTTGAATCCTATTGTGATAGACATAGGTACCAACAAACATATTATTCCTACCTACACATAAAATAAATAAAATACAAAGAAAACTCCTAGTTGTTGTTGTTATTGTTTTCTTTTTTTTTTTTGGAAGGATATCAGGGATACGCATCTTGGAGTAATGTTTGACCTCGATTTCCAATATACATACATATATTTTTTTATCGATAAAAGTCTGAACGAAAACTCCCCCCAAAACCCCGACTCCTCGAACAAAAATGAGGAGGTGCCAAGGCTGAAGATTCATCTGTGAAAATCGAACAAAAGCTCTAAATAACTTTGCAGACATCTCAATGAGTAGGGTAATATTTGTATCTATCTACGTACTATGTATGTATCTTTGTATCTATTGTAGAATTTGGGAATTATAGACTTCCTAGTAGCAACCTTATATGAATATGAATTCTGTCGTGTGAATCAGACCAAAGTCTTATAAGGGATACGCTCGTATAGATTAAAAAGGTCCTTTATTTGAAAAACACAGACAAACTCATACACACATGAGAGTGGGACATATTGTAAAAGTAATATTAGATTTTGGTTCTTGTTGTATTGGAAATGATTTCATTTGGAAATAATGAAGTTTAAATAGAATTTCTATGGAATATGTTTTTTTGGAAGTTAAGTTGTTTTTCTTTTTGGGTGTTGTTGTTTTGTTTGTCAGTAGGTCAATAATCAAAATGAAGGCTCGACACATTGTCAGATGGAGTTTTTTTTGTACGTTTTCCAATATATTGATTGGCAAGGTCTATGACACATATTAAACCTCATTTAAAATGTTTGGGTCTTTTAGGATGGAAAATCGAAATAGTTTTTATTTAAGCTGAGTGATGTATGTGAAATAAGTCTGATGAATTTGATTAAGGTTGACTTCGATATGTTTGCAAGCATCAATTTGAGGTCGCAAGAAGAAAGGTCAGATTTTTTGTACTCCAATTGGTTCAACTTACAAACTACACTTTAAGATTTTTCTTCTAAAATTAGCTATCTTATTTTAATACCAGCCCAAAAAGCTAAAAATATTTTTGGGGCCCCAAGGCGTTTGCATAACCTTTTTTGCATTAGCAAAATAATGATGTATAGATACCGTGTTTTTATTAAAAGAAGTTAATGTTTGTTTTAAGATTTCCAAAAAAAAAAACTAATAACAGCCTTACCTCTCCAAGATAAACTAAGCACACAAAATCGAATTTTTGTTTGAGTCTCCTACGAGTAAGATTGTCAGAAGAAGAACAGAACAATTTTAAAGTCAAGATTTTGATATGGAAGCCTTGTAATCTCCTGCAACAAGTCAAACATCTTAGAACTTTGGGTATCTTTTCAGATTTTTCCATCAAACTTGGCTTAAAAGTCAAAGTTCCTTAAGTCTTGAGTTGATATCTCAGTTTTAACAGGTTCATGGTTATACATAGAAAGATTTTTTTTTGATTTGAAAAATTTTGACAGACTATATGCGTTTTCAGAACTGATCTGGAATTTTTGTATGATGCCTGTGTTTTTAAATCAAGGTATTCCCAGCCCCATCTCTCTCTCTCTCTCCCTCTCTCTCTCTCTCTGGTTGGTAACCCTTTTTTCCAATATTTCTTCGAAAAAATAAATAAAATTTAAAATGTCCTTAGCCCAAAAAGCATTAATCATTACTTGTAAAACAATTTTTGTCTGACGTATTTATCAGACAAAAAACAAACAGTCAAAAAATTGAAGCAATATATTTATATTTGAAATATGTAGGTACACAAAAGAAACCCCAACAAAAACAACAACAGCAACGAAAAAAACATAATACCGTATTTCTTTTACCTTCAATCATCGGAATACTGGCTTAAAAAGCAATTTACCCAAGACCCAAGAACAACCACGCATCACAATAACAACACAAATACTAACACTAACAAACAACAAAACAACAAATCACTAAGGAATTAGTTAAAGCTTCTGGAAAAACCAAACACCCCCCCAGTCTCATCCCGACGCACGTCTCCTCAGCATCATCATCCGAACACTTCAAAAGTAATTTGTTTCCTTCAAACTGCGAAAACAGCACTCAAAATAAATCCCGAATACCAAACTCGCCTTATCCCAGACTCCAGACCTTATAATGATGGTCCTGTACTGTAACTGTGTGCGTGCACATAATGATAGTATGAGAATATACTCGTATCCCATGTGAAAGTATGCGTGTCCTTAAAATCATCATCAGAATCAGACAGACGCGCAAATGAGACTTACCACACGAATACACACCACAGCCAAAAGCACCATCGTAATGAGATGAAATGATGTTGATGATCATCATTTTGCTCTCGACCTTGGGGCAACGGAAATGGCAATGGGAATGGGAATGGGAATGGAATCCATCCGTAAGGACGTTATTAAGTGTGATTTTCATTTTGCATCCAGGATGTCGTCTCCCTCCCATATACTCGTACCTACGAGAGGACCCTTGCAAAATGAAAAGCAAAAAAGAAAAATGAGAAAAGAAAAAACTGAGATTGAGAAAAAATCTTTAAAATCATTTAGATGTATATTTGCGGAAAAATTATATCCTGGGATTATTATCTATCCACCCTCATTCAGTTTCCTTTTTTTCCACAATGCTCCGGTTTCTTAAAGGTATTTTTTTTTTGCTCGCTTTCAGAACGTTTTCCAGCTGATTGCAATCTTTCAGACATACCGCAGACTCTATCTATCTATAACCGCCAGAAGGTGGGTTTAGATGCACGTTTAGATAACGAACGCATTGCCGGACAGTGAATATCCTGTCGCAAGTCGCAAAAAGCAGGAGAAGAAAAAAAAAATAAAACCAACGATATTAATTTAAAGAACATCGAATGAAGCACATCCAGAGGGAAGGAATATTTCTCTGGAAAATATTATGAAGACACGACATGCGAAGAAACTTCCGTCTCCGCAATTGAATCAATTTAGCGGCGCACGGTGTGGTGGCGGCTTAATAAATCTAATAAATCAGGATGCTATGCTTCTTCGTAGATACATCCTCTTATTTCCTATACGAGTACATGATGCTGTTATGACTGTAACCTATGGCAAAAGAAAGATACTTCTTCACTAAGAGAAACAAATGGGTTTAAAATATATCTTCTATTAAATCCGTAAGATCAAACTTTAAGAGAGGTTCTGAGTGGGGGGAATTACATCTTTGGAATATTTGAAATAGAATTTGAAGGCCAATAACAGTAACACATGATACAGCGAGATGTGACCTTCGACATTTGGCTTCAAGACCGAACTTAGGATTTAGAGTGAGATGGTGTTGAAGA
The DNA here is from genome assembly GCA_905146935.1 of Scaeva pyrastri. NCBI lineage: Eukaryota > Metazoa > Arthropoda > Insecta > Diptera > Syrphidae > Scaeva > Scaeva pyrastri. The sequence goes on along the minus strand of LR989929.1, from coordinate 7,216,328 downwards.
AACTGTTTTATAAGTCCCTTAATGTGTCTAGCGATACTTGCCATTATTCAAGTCTGATGATAGCCTAATTGTTGGCAATTAAAGAAGACCCAAAGAAGAATCTTGTAAAATATCGTTTTCTATCAGATCCGGCCAGACAGTCTGGCATCTGGTAAGGCCATTAATTCAATAATAAGTTTTCCTCATGTTCTTTTTTACCATAAATATGAATATAAGTTTGTAATATTAATCTTCAGATAAGGAGTTCAGGAGTAGTTACTGACGCAAATCATAAAATTGATATGAAATATTAGATTGGATCACAAGGTCAATGCTTATGTGAATTGAATTAAGACAATAAAGAAGGATTATTATAATTTTGGATCCTTGAACTTCATATATATATAAAGAAAAGAAATCAAAAGAAATTATAAATCTTCCTGAGAAATAAGTTCATTATTTAAGGATTTAGGCTAAATAATGGAGTATTGATTCCAATGAGACTCAATTTCCAAATCCGAAACAGACAGATGGAGGAAAGAAATATCCCACTTCTGAGTAGATGTGGAAGTTAACAAATATTTTTCATAATTTTGGATACTGTAAAAGCAACACAAATTTCAAGAATTCTGAAGGATTTTCCGTTAAGTTTTTAATGTTAGAAAAATAATCAGCACCATATCCTTTCAAACAAATTTTCTATGATCAAATCGCACATTTGGTGTGGTATGTCCTTAATAACCTCATTAATTCCATCTCTAACGACTTAAATCGATTGTCAAGGACCTTAAATTTCATATTAGCCTAAGAAAGAAGTCAAAAGATGTTAAGTCACAAGACCTCGAAGGCCAATAGTGATCATATCTTTGAGAAATGACAGACTTAGGACACTTTTCTTGCTTGCTTGTGTAGTAAGGTTTACACGCACCAAACAGTGATACTAGCTTTTCCTATAATCAATAGCTCAATTTTTTGTAACAGTTTAACTATTATTGGCCGAGAAGTTCGTCAGCTACGACAACTCAAAAGTGAGGTGCCTCGTGACTTGGACTTGCACCCTTACAAAATTAACCTATCCTAGAAGTTAAGGGCAAGCCATCAGAGACAACGACCTGTTTTCGATTAATGGATTCTGAACTCTCCAGTAGTTAGAAAATTATCCTAATTTTCATCCCATTTCAAAATAAACTATTGAATAAGTTCGTCAACTAAGACAACTAAGTACTTTTAATTTGGAGCATTTATTTATCCACATGAGCTTCAACGGGCGTCCAAATAATACCGATAAAGTCATTGATTAGGTTGCCCAAGCTATCACTGTCAATGCGAGAGCTCTAGCCTGATAACTACCGTCTTATTTGGGTCTACATTGTACGACTTGTTGTTTCACAAGAAGACCCCTACAAAGTGACCAAAAGAGTTCAATGGAATGATCATCATCTTGTGGGGTTTTCTAATTTCACAGCTTTCAACTCCCACTTTACACATATAGCATAAACACAAACCCAACTAAATAGTTTACTGAAAAACCGTTTTCTGACGTTTATAAGCTTAAATAAAAGGTAAATAAATATGAATACATATTTTATTCATGATTACCAAAACACTTTGCATATTTAAAACTCTTTAATTTCAAACCTAAACGATTATAGTTTCAATCGCCAGGAATATTAATGAACAAAATATCCATATCCAAATAACATAAACTACCTATAGACAGACCAAAAGTATACTTTTTAACCAACTTACTGTGTAATAAAATTTTAAATGTATTCATTCAAATTCAGAACGAATAAAAACTACCGCACTCTGTCTGATGAAAATCACTAAATCCTAAAAAAAAACAATAAACTAACATGGATGAAACAAATCAAGATGCCATAATACCATTTTTACAACCATAAATCCAGTGAATCCTAGACAAGTTCCTGCCTGACCCAAATGATGGCAGACGGTATACTGTCAGTTTTTTTTATGCTAATATGTTTCTAAGAAAATAAACAAAAGTTAAAAAATACAAACATAAAAAACACATGCCGGATGTCAGTTAAGCTGATTTCGAGTTACGAACTAAATCCTCAAATCAAAAAAAAAAAACAACAACAAAAAATCCCTATTCCTTCCAGGGATGTATACATACATCAATCTAACACAAAATACCCATCGACCTACTCAAGGAAACGGAAGTTCACTCACACTCACACTCACACTCACACACACACTCAAAACACACATACAAACTATAAAATAATTTTAAATAAATATAAAAACAAAATATATAAAATCATTTCCTACGCATCCTGCCATAAATTTTTATAGACACATACCTTTATCCAACACATTCATACGTGAAATCTACTTAAATATCTCGGATTTCCCCGGAGGCCTTACCTTTCATTAACCTTATATCCTTCCGGATGATCATACACTTGGCCGGAAATTGGTAACACAATTGTTCGCATACAATAAATTCTCAAAATGGAGAAGAAGAAAAAAAATTAAAGCCGTACTCTCGGCAAACGTGTCGTCGTCGTCGTCGTAGTCGTCGTAGTCGTCGTTGTACGGGCTCTATAGCGCGTCCCCAATTTGGAAAGTCCCCCCCTTTTATACTCGTACTCGTAGATATCCCTGAAGGAGCGACCCGTAACAATTTTTCGTTTCCGAATGCCACCCCCAACTTCCAAAGCAAAACCTTTTATAAAGCAAAAATAAGCGCAAAGGATTGGATACGTTTTTTTTTTTTCTGTGTGTGTGTGTTTTGTTCTGGTTTCTAGGTGTGTTTCTGAGTATGTGTGTGTGTGTGTTTTTGTGTAGGTACTTTCCATTTCATCCGTTTTCTATAGACAAACACACATGTGTAATATAGCTTACACAACCATACATTGCCTACATTCACATCCTGTTCCTTTTTTAGAGTCCTTCTTTCGGTACCTTAGCTCGAACGATTTCTTCCTCGGTTCTCTTTTCTCTCCATTCCATATATACCTTCTCCACTCGACTCAACGTACTCTGCTAACCCGGGAACATTTCATCCTCTTAAAGTGTTTTTAATCCTCCAGGGATGAAATCCTTTGGCCCTGTGCAAGTGAATTAAATCCAAGTCAATTGTGTGTTGGCATAGGTATAGCCTAGGCATACGACTAGGTTTGTGTGGATGTCTAAATATGTATGTACATAACAGAAGCTAGGTGATGACGAGGATAACAAGGACGACGACGTGTACATACCTACATATATAATATACATGCCACACATGTATGTACTCGTACCTCTATACTTTTGTTTTGTATTATTGTTTGTTTCCTTTTTACAATGCCATTATAGTCGTAAAGGAGAGAGGAAGATTGAGAGAGAGTAAAATACGAGTACATTTTAACCAAAAGAGAGTTCTAGGTAACACACAAACCCACATGGATGCGGGTAATTTCGGTTACGGCTCGGTAACTGTGTTATTAGCCTCAGATGTCCTTGCCACAGAAAACAAAAATGAATGAAAACTTGTCGCGCTCGAGGGTGAAATTGTGTAAAAAAAATTAAACAAAAAAAAAAACACAGAAAACGAACCCTAAATAAAAACAAACAAACAGAATCCCAATTTAAGAGTAGAAGACTGAAAAGAAACACAATTAAATACATACACGAGTTTCGTATCTCAGTCACCAGAGGGCGCTTTCAAAGGAACACATTTTAAGAAATTTGAACTTAAAATAAAAACCAAAAAAAATAACAGAAACCAAAGATGTGAGATGTGGAAAGTGGGATGTTAGAAGATTCTAAGGATTCCAAAAATTATATGTGAACGAAATTTTTCAGTGGTAAAAATACCCCTCAGTATTTTTTTTGTTTTTTTTGACAATATTGACAAAAGGTTAAATTCTAACAACAAGGAATCCTTGTTGGGTACATATTGTAAAGATTTTAATAAGACTCTTGTGTGGCTTTTCTGTCTTTATTTGAGTGCAAATATTAAATTAATTAATTTGATATCACGTATTCACGTGGGTGTATTTTTATATCAATTATATATCAATCTTGTCAAAGGGCTTATTGTTTTCGAAGTTTGAACTTTGTTTTTAATTTTTGACAGGTTACGACAGTTTTCAGTCTTAACTGTTTGTGAAAATGTTTGAATCCTGCTAATGACTCGTGAAGTAATAGCATGGTTCGCACTACACACTTACTAGATCTGGAAATAGACAGAGTCTTGGGAAATCAACTACCTTAAAGTTATAGCTATCTTTGGTAACGTTTTTTCCAAGGCATCGTCTTTCAATGAGCTTTTCTCACGACAGCATCTGGTTCTCATTGACCATCAAACTTCTAAGCTTCCGTCTCAATGCCTACAAGCACGCCACCTACATCACTCTTTGGTCTTCCAATTATGTCAATATATGAGGCGTATTCGAATAATTGGACCGACCTTTGGAAGATTGTGTTTTAGTGTTGACGATTTTTTCCCCTAAAACTTTTTCTCAAATCAAATCAGTAGCACTGGGATCTTTATTTCACTTTTGGCAAAGCGTCAGAAATTTTTCTCCTATTGAAACAGTCCTTATTGAGGATCACAATCACACTGAACATATTAATTTTAGGAGACCTTTCTAGATGATAAAATTTTTTCCGATTGTAGTTTCTTAAAGTGACTTCCTAATGTTCCAAAAAATTCTTCTAAGATGGCCAGTTCTATTCTTACCTTAAATTCTATGAAATAGAAATGCATATCAACCCAAAATGTTCATCAAAAATTCTATGTTTCTTTTATTTTTCATGAAGATTAAATTCAGCAATATTGTCAGTATCTCATGAGTTACACTTCTTCACCCACAGAAAAATATATTGTAAGTTTATTTGCTGGATTTCCTTAAACCAGTTTCAATATAATATAAAACTACAATCTTTAACCCTTTTAAACACAAGTACTAGTGCCATATAAGAACACTCATCCACCTCCTCGAAGTGTTGAAAGTGTTTCACTATTACTATCGTGTTACGAGCTACAAGCTATCAAAATGTCTATCAAAAACCAGAGAGAAACATCACATGGAAATAATCTTCTTCTGCCACTAAGAGAGCGCATTCAATTTGAAAGGATATTGCTGCAAATGTAAAAAAAAGCAACACAATAATAAAATACTGTTTCCGTAAAAGTTTAACGAGCAAAAACAGAAAACATTGTAAAAGACTTGGAGTACATCCTTATTTATTTCTCGAAAGCGCTTTAAGACAATCTTCTCATATTTTTTTTTTTTTTTTGTAATCACAACAAACCCAATTAATTCAATTCACTTTGTTTGGAATTATTTTGCATTCGATGTAATTATTGAAGAGAAAAATTATTGTTTTCCTTTGTGGTCCTTCGAGCCGGATCACAAAATTACAGCTGCCAGCAATTTTAATGGCAAATAATTTGCAAATAATACAAAAATGAACTTAACTTTGCTTGCAATAAGAATTTTTGAAAGTTCCTCCAGCACTTCCGCTTCAACATGCCCGATGGCAGTAGAGGAAGGGGGAGGTAATCCGCGTTCCAAGTTTTATAACTGCACCCCCTTAAAAGAAATGCCACTCAATTTGGCATCCTCCATCTGAAAAAAGGAAAACGGATTGCTTTTCTATTTTTTGTTTGTGTTTTTATTATTTTCCGTTAGTTATTTAGCTGATACCAAAGGAAGATCCTTTCTAGAGGGGGAGACAGAGAGAGAGATCCGGGTAGAGCGAGATTTTATTAAGAAATAAAAACAATTGCAATCCAAGAAGTTGAAAGTGCGACATCTGTGTTTGTTTGTCGTTTCTATTTTCGCAGAGCTTGGAGTTATACCCTATAGCTCATCGACAAGGACTAAGGGTGATGGTGGTGAAATTGGCAAATGAATGGATTGATGTTGGGGTATGGGTGAGTCCTTGAGAAATCCAAATCTTCAGCTTAGTCCTTTTTCGGGACTGGTCTTGATTCAAGAAGAGTGGACGACGACTACGACGCAAACGGTGATGACAAGGATGAGGACGAGGTTGACGATATACGTTAACGTTGTATCTGAACTTGTCCACGCCACCATCGCCGACCGTACCGTTCCGACAACGACGAAGGATGAAAAGTCCTGATGTTTTTTACTTGATTGTTGTTATATTGTTGTTGTCCTTTCTTCAATGAAATCAATGTGTTTTGGCATTTCCCGGGGCCATAAAATATTTATTGAGTGTTTATTGAATTGCTGTGTTGTTACCGTCATCGTCGTCGTCGCTCGTCGTCGTCCATTTTCTCATGCTTGTTGTATCGTCCTCATCGCTGCCGTGCGTTGAGATGTCGTCTTTGGAACGTCTGGATGAGTTATTGTACACTTTTCCAAGGATAAACTCAGCTAGATTGTCGAAGGGGTGTTGTTGTATAAGAGATTCTGACAGTTAAATGTTTACGAGTTTTCTTTCTTTTTTTTTTAATTTTTCTTCATTTTTATTTTATTTTATTTTCTACCACTGTTTTGGGGCAATTAAATTCCAATTATGTGGAAAATTATTAGAAACTTTGTGCGGCGGGCGGTGGTGGTGTGGTGATGAGAAAAATATTGTTCTGAAGGTATTTAATTTTGTACAAAAAAAAAAAAAACAAACGCCAACAACTTTTCTTTTTGACTGTTTGTTTTTAAATTGGCAATGAAATATTTCTTTATTGCCTTTTGGAGTTTTGAAGTTCGCAATAATATTCTGCAGATTGTGGGCTTGATGGGTAACAATTCGACTTTATATATTTTTTTTTATTTTATTGGAGTTGATGAATTGGATGGGATTTTTATTTTATGTCTTTTGTACATATATTTGATGGAGAGTTTCACTGTTGATTTGAGGCAGGTTTTGTTATTTCGTAGTCGGCCATTTAATTTTTATTTTTTTATTTCCAATTATTCAACATCTTCTGTTTTTGAAGAAATTTTTTAAGAACTTAATAACCTTATTAAATAAACCAACAAAGAGGCTTTAAAACATATGAGGAATGACACATAATATGGGTGTATATTTCCTGTCTATCAAATTGTGTTAAAAAAAAAATTAAAAAAATTTTCTGACTTTTTTGAAATAAATAAAAACATCAAATTATTTAATTTCCAGTGCCGTTGACTTATTAAGAAATTTAGTTTAACTTAATCATTTTTGTCCGCTAATATTAAACCAATACATAAATATTTTTGTTATGTAACGTATACGCCACGTGGTCCCATAAACAAAAATATTCTTTTATTGAAAATTCTTGAATGAACGAAAACGAAATTGGAATAGAAAGTGGTTTTTATTTATGGTTCGAAACACGTATGATGTGTGGGCTTAATCGTTATGAAAACAAGAAAACGTTGAAAGAAGCACAAAAAATCAGAAAACTGAAAATTAAATAAAATACAATCATGTTTATTAATTAATTTATTATTATGTATACAAACAATTTATAAAGTTATTAACCAATGAATCTATTGGATGTTATTGCCATTTGATGTTGAACAAAGCAAAGCAAAATCGATGTCGGAAAGTACAAATGTCATTTTTGAACGACTTTTAGAAGATTAAATGAAAAGCAATAAAGCAGTATATTACTTTCTGTTGATCAAATTGGAATATTCAAACCATTTTCTCACTATTTCATCCAAATTTTGAGCGAACATTTTGGTAGTTCGAGCCGGATGAACCATCGACAGTCAACAATATTTCTAGAGCAATTGTTAGACGATGATAAATAATATTAATCTGCAATGTTGTCAGCTGAAAAAAATACGAAAGTTGTAATTAAATTTTCTCCTACTTGAGACCCCGACTCAGTTGTGATTTTCAATTAAAAATTGCAAAGCGTGAAAACTGCGATCACAGAGACGATGTTAAAAAAAATCCAATTTAATGATCATCATCACTCACACACTAATTTTGTTTGTACATTTTCAACGAATTACATTCGACGAAAAATAATATAATAATTCTTACAGAACACAAATTCAGCAAATTTTAATTTCCTTTTTCCAAAACCTTCGTTTTCCCTCAGTATACGTCCATAGAATGATGCAGGAGCAAAATAACCATCTGTACATCCGAGTCATAATGAAAAAAAAAAAAATCTCTTTCAAAAAAGCACAAATTCTTTCTTCCAAAAACCCAATTTCAAAACCCACGGCAAGTACCTATACATATACAAGTTTTACCGGCTTCAATGCTACGCTAGCTGCTTGCACTTCAAGCTCATAACCTTATATTTTCGTCCTTTTTTTTTTGCACAAACAATTTTTGCTATTTTATAAAATGGTCCGATTTGTATAAATTAAAGTTTTATTTTTTTTCTCTCTGTTCACTCATACTCAACTTTTTCGTGTTCTTTTTTTTAATCCTGCTCGTCTCTTCTGGAAGTGAATTCTACTTTCCAAATTGTGAAGGCAAAAAAATGAAAAATATGAAAAAGTTTTTTTTTTATTTTTTTGATAAAAGGACGAACATGCAACATATGTAAATGAAATAACTCGAGTAAAAACGAGCTGAAAATATAATATATAAAAAAAAGTTGATTATACTTTTGCATATTATACCCGCACTTATGTATCTACGTCATCGTGTGTTGTATATCTCCCCGTCATTCGCCCCCCTTCATGACGACCTTAGTTTTGGGAACATTTTATTTTGCACCCAAAAATTGTTGACCCATAAATAAACGCTTTCCAGAGTGAAAAACGAAATCTCCTCTTACGTTTTCCAGGAGGACACTGAGCAGAAGTTTTTTTCTTTTTATTTTTTTTTTCTTATCCTATAGAAAAGTTAACAAAAAAAAAACTTAAGTGGCAATAAGCACAGACATAAAAAATATCTTGTAACATTTTTGTAAGGAGTTCAACTTGGATGTAAAAAAAAATAAAGAAAAAAAGAAAACAGACAAACAAATATGAAATTGGGTGTGTATGTGTGTATGTCATAGTCCTTTTTAGTCTTTGGATGCTATACGAGTAGATAAGCCTATATATGTACCTCCATACATACGTTAAAGGATTATATTGCTTCAAACATCAAGTCGACTTCAAAATAAAAAAAAAAAAACTTTCAAGAAGCAACTTTTCTTTTGAATACGTTGAAGATATACGTTTTCCTGTGTATGATGATCTTAAGTCGTTATGGTTACTGAAATAACATTCAAGGATTATTTAATTAAATGGACTTTGAAGTTAACTCGTGATGATTTAAATGTGTTACATTTTAAAAAGTGGTAAACAATAATTTAAGGAACGTACTTCTTAGTCTACTAATAAGTAAGCAAAATTTTGACAACTCAAACTTTTTCAACTGAGTTATACTATACGTACAAATAAGTAGTGGATCAGGATTCAAAAGGCCTTTGAAACTCATAGATAACTTTTTACAGAAAATTATAAAAAAAAATTTTATTTCTACCGAATATTGTATTCATTTACTTTTAATTTTAATTTTTCGAATTAATGTTTTTAGAAGTAAACAGTTTTTTAATTTTCCCTCAGTGAATTGAAATTTTGTTACAGTTGAAAATCACAGTTTTGAAAACTGTACCGTGAATCAAATATTGTCAAAAAATTAAGCTCAGGAAACGCTGTAGAAAAAGTCACACAGCTTTGACGAGTAAAGAGAGTCTCGGAGCCTTTTGTACAGAGTTTTACAATTAGAGGTGTTATTCTTATATTGAATGAAAAATTGCATTTTTTGAGATATATGATCGGATGTTTATTTTAACCTTAAGAGGAAGATATACCATTAATAATGAAAAATAATGTCAATCAAATGGCAGCCTCGGCTGAACTTCACAGAACCATATCCTTTTAATCAATTTTTCTATCACCAAAGTGCAAAGGGGCTGCTGTATGCCCTCAATAGCTTCAAAAACTCCACCTTTAAGGTCTTGAATCAATGCTAGACTGTTGTCGTAGATCTTATCTTTCATCTAGCCCCAAATCAGGAAGGTATTAAATCACAAGATCTTAGTGGCCAATTGTGATCACCACTTAGAGAGATAACACGTCACGCAAACTTTTCCCAATATAAATTACTTTTAAATTTTTTAAAGATTGGGGGTGTTACGAGCTCAATTTTTTCCCCAATTTATGTTCTCTAGTCTGAAGTCTGAAGAAGAAAGTCGATTCAGTAAATTAGACTGAAGCTCTTAATAGCAAATTAAAAAAATCAAACGACCCACTTTAAATCCTGCAAATCAGAAACTTAAACGTATGCTAAGTAAAAACCATCAAATATAATAAGGTAATAAGGTATCAATCTACGTAGGTACATATGTAGGTTAGGTACCCATTCTCAACTTGAAAAACTTAAAGCTGAACAACAAAAGCCCACACACACAAAAATAAACATTTCAATCTTAATAAATAAACGTAACTTAAAAAACTTCCATTGCAACTCTTAATAAAATTCTAATAAAGCAAACAACATCAAAAAAAAAACTTCTTCCTTAAGTAACAAAACAAAAAACAACAACAAAAAATAAAAGAAAAAAAAAAAACATTTCAAAGTAGGTAACTTCTGTTGATACAGAATAAAGGAAGAAAAAAAAAAGTTGTATATGTTTATGGCGCAACCCTATTAAAAAGTTCTACCCTCTTTTTCCGGTTAGTTCCTTTTGCAATTGTTAACAACAAAAAAATGTAAGAAAAAATGTTTAAAAACACCAAGTCATCCTTACGATATAAAATACCCATCAAAAAATGAAACCCTCGCTGAATCGGACCTTTGGTGGTCTTTTGCCTCCTGCCTTCCTCTGCCACCCGTCCGACGGTCGTAGCGTCCATAGCATGACACAATACAACAGGATGCACACTCTCCACTCGAATAATTCAAAACTAAATTGAGAACTTTCTTATAAGGAAGTTCACTTCATTCAGTAGCATATTTTTATTTCAAAAGTTGGAAAATGAAAATGCAAAAAAAAAAATGAAAAAACGGGAGAAAAAATACGAAAATGAAAAACCATATAAAATGTCCCTTCATTTGCAGATTTCCTGTCAAACATAAAGTCACACAATTTTCATGGACATAACCGATATCAGACCCAGGTCCCAATCCATCCCATATCGTCCGTCCATATACATTTATACTCTCCATTTCCAGTCTCCATCTCCGTCTCCGTCTCCACAATCGAAATAGTTTTCTTCATTCATTCATTTTCTTTTTTTTTTTTGTCTTTTTTTTTATTAACAATAGAAAAGAAAGCGAAAAAATAAGAACCGTACATTTAAGATCAAACAAAGCAAAGTGAATTGTGGATGAGAAAAAGAAAGGACACAAAAAAAAAGGAAAAATAGTACGAAACGGGACAAACTTAAAAAATAAATTGTTCATAAATTTATTTATCCTTTTCCGCATCAGTGCGGGACTTTTATTCACAGCAATTTGTCCCTTGAAATAATTTGTTGTTTTTTCGTTTGCGTCTTTTCTTTTTTTTTTTTTAAATTCGTTTCGTCGGTCTTCTTCTGTGTTAGTTTGGTATTTTTTTTTGTTTGTTTTGTTCATTGTGCTCCTATTTCCGTTCCTTTTGCTTTTATAAGGACGATAAGGACTTGTCATATCCATGGAAAACTAACTTAAATAAAGCAGCGCCAACCAAGCAGCAGACTGTCGTTCTTCATTTTGTTTCCCTCTATTTTTTGTTTTACTCTATTATAAACGGTGCCGATGGTTCCCAGTTCCCATACCCGATTGCTCCGTACCGCACCCCGGGCTGTAACAGTGGGGTTTATGTTTGTGTGTGGGACTTACAACGGGACTGGGAAGAAAAAAAACGGGTGAAATAGTATGTGACCTTACGTTTACTGATTTCCTGGAAAATTTTTCCTCCCTACATTTCTTATGTATATTTATGTATGTGTACTGTGTATTTATGTGTGTGTTTCACAGACAACAAAAAACATCTCATATCTCCGTGTTTTTTGTCTTCATTTTTAAATTTTTGTTCTTTAATAATAATTATCTCAGTTTGTTCCTTGAGGCTACAGAGAAAGGAAATTTTAACAGATTGTATGGGAAATTTTAGCAGGTTGAGTGTGTTTTTATACCTAGCGGTGAATGACATAATCCGCATATGACATTTTGAATGACAAGTTGTCTGTTTTATAAAACTACCTTACCTACGTAAAGGTAAAAAAATTGTGTTGACAGATAAAGTTTACTTGTACTTTACTTGTTTATGAATGTAAATAAAAGTGTAAGTGTAAATGTATACGCAAAAAATGTTCCTATAATTTCTTCTAAGTATATCAAAAAGCTAAAAACACCCACAAAGTTCCGTACTTATGTTTCTTATCTGAAATACTCGAACAATAGATAATGTCCAGAAACAAACACACACTCGCACATATACACAGGCTATTATACCTCGAAGCCAAATGCCCAGCCCATAATGCCATCAGCATCTCAAATGATTTGTCACTTCCTTATAGAGTGACCATCTTAAATGCCTTAACCAGACTTCTGTTCCAATAGAACTACATACATACATACTATATGTATGTAAGTGATGTATGCATGTATATATATCAGACCTTCAAACTCCTAAATATAACCTCATCGTCATCATGACATGACGAAAAACGAAAGAAGAGAAATTTACTCTCATTTACAAAGCCATAAACCAATGTGTCACAAAGTACAACTTTTCCAAGCATCATCAGAACCACCACATCCTGCCTCTAATCTCGAGTGACTTTTCTAACTCTCCATTTATACTATACTCGTACTTCATGTTCTCATGCTCAACCCCACCCACTCTAAACCTTCTTCAAGTAAGCCAGTACCTACCTACCTAAGTCCTTATACTAGTACTACTGTCGTACTCTGTGAGAATGTATAGCTATGTAGTGTACATGTCTGTTTACAATGTCCGATGTAAATATTGACGGTCTTTCTGTTCAAGCCATCCCACTTTCAAGCCCCCTACACTACATACATATATAAATTCGTGCCATCAATATGTAGCAGAAAGTGTGTAGGTATAAATTTTCAAACACATCATTTCGCTCGCATTCAGCAAGCAAGCAGGCCTGCCCTAATGTGTGTACGTTCATGTTTATGAGAGTCTTCCATCACTAAATTGCCACCCGCTCTAAGGCAGGAGTCGACGAAGCAGGACAAGGACAAGGACTAGGAGCAAAGGCTGTCGATGGTGATAGCGATGGCGATGGAAATGGAAAATTGGAGAACCCTTGAACAAGACGAAGCCATCAGTATAAAATTCGCTGAGTTAGCGTTTTCACCAAACATACCCGCAGGGGGTTCTCCTCCTACATACGTATATGCTGCCGGGTTCCGTGCGTCGCTCGTCGGTCGCCGCTACCACCACCGCACCGCTGCCAGCAGGATTTGGGGTCATTTCTCTTTTCTCGATTTGTACTCCGTTTAGCCGGTCGTTTACGTTTTTGGTCAGCCTTAGCCTATTGATATCCCTCAAGCACTCACCCGCTCATCAGCTTGACGTCGCAGTGAGAGCGAGTGGAATTGCTTCCGCCTGGAAACTGTCTAACATGTCGGTTGCCTTTGAAACCAACTCGACCGATGTTGCGAATCCACTATATGCTGCTCCTTCCACCACCGCCTGCCGACGGCTATTGCGTTGGTCCATCAGGCCAGCCGGCCATCAGCTGAACGGAAAGGTCCTTTTAACGCCAAGAGCATTGGAAGTGTCTGTGAGTTTTATCATCCGTTCTTGGCCTATTGAATGTTTATCGTTATATTGAATATTTTGGCCAAAAAATATCCTTATCCGGTTTTGGCAATTTAGAAGCACACACACACACACACACATGAACATGCATAAATGTATGCTTCTCTATTAGTGCGTGCCAGCATCGACATTGTGGCATCCAGGATCACTATATCGACCCGACATTCGGCATTCGGATGGGAATGTATCCTTGGTGCTTCACTGAGTGATTGTTGCTGACTGGACTGGCTTTTAAGGCTGTCATTTTGTCGTATAGCCATAGGCCATTCGAACTGTGTATCTGTATGTCGAGGGGTTTGACTAACAACAAAGAGGAGAAACAGTATCTAACAGTGACAGTAGTATACGAGTGTATCGGACGACGACGGACACGGACGTTGCTAATTAGGTTTTATTGTTATTAATCTTATAGATCCCTTGGGAATTGTAATTCACTTATAGATTCTGTTATATTCCGATATTGTCTGTCCGTTTCATGAGTGGGAGTATATCTGTAACGATGTCCTGTTGGATATATTCTGCAAAAGTTGCAATATTTCTTTTGATTCCTTTGGAAGTTTGCTGTAAAGAAGTCGTTGTCATATCCAATTGATGATGACAATTTACTTAGAATGACAACAATGAGGTGTTTTTTTTTTCTATTATGGCCTATCATAAAAGAAAAGAATAATCGTATATAGATACATAATTGGCTAAAGGTGTTATCAGCGGTGTTATGAAATGGACGACGACTCGACACTATGTCATTTTTTTCCAATCATTTGGAATCGTATTTGTTTTTATGTGTGCACAATAAAAACATGAGTTTGATTGTATTTATTCATTTATTATGTGGAAAATATAAAATAAAGGCTTTGACCTTAACTTGACTTCAAGGTTCCATTTGTGGGGTTCGTTGGAGAAAACGTCTACATGCTTCCTGATTCTGGATGATTCCATTTCTGAGAAAAATTAAGATACCAGAGCTTTTTTGCCACTATTATTCCAAGATCCTTTGTTACTAATCGAACGTCCAAGAGATTTAAATTTTGCAAACTAGGGAAGCATAGTTCAGTTCATTTTCGAAATTGATTTATGTGTATCAGAAAACGGACACCATTGTCAAATTTGAAAAACCATTTATAGAAATTTGAAAAGCATTCAATATTTTTCTTTGGGTAAGAAGATGTGACTGAAAAATAAGTCAAAGGATCAATCTGAAAACCTTACCTTCTATGATCCTTAATAGTATTGGATTGTGTTTCCTTTCAAAACATCCACATAGTATGCATAATGTGCTCTTAGGAAGGTATATTCATAAATGGATAACTGATTTAGATACTTTCGGGTCTGTCAACTCAAGCACAAATTAAAGAAATATAATAAAAAGTAATGGACTATAGACGCTTCCTTGGTGGACACCTACTTTAATTGAGAATTTTGTTGGCGATTTCAGTCTATTTTTGTTTCTACGTCCTCGTACATGTTCTAAGTCATACACTGATAAGTTTGTGGAGCTCTTCGTTGCATAAGTACAACCCATCCAGTAATCTCGAGATTATATATGAATATTGTCAATTTTCTGAAACTAAATGCCACTATTATTCTTCAGATAGCAGTCCCTATTAACTTTCGCGGACGGACTTCCAATACCTCCTCAATTATGTTCATATTGTGTGAAATCAATTTCATCGAACTTTAGTTGTTGAAATTTCATATATTTCCCTTCTCCTTCCAGATTGGAAAAAGATAAGTCAACGAAGAAAGGCTTCCATTTTTTTCCCGGACCCAGAGGGTACCTTGTCTGGACCCAATTGATTTTTCTTTCCAAGAGTTTATGTTTTTCGACTTTGATATTGGTGACATCTTCGTTAAAAGGAAAGTTAAGCCCCGAAAACTGTTCATTTAAGTAGCCATACCCACCAGATACTCTCTCCAAAAAAACTTATATAAAATCAAAAATCAAGCAAACTCAAATCAAAAATATCATATCTACATCCTGAAATCGTAAAATCCTGAAACATCAAAAAATGTCGGTAGTTTATTTTTTAAGTGCAGTTTTTTGCTGAGATCTTTTGAACTGAATATATTTCTGTAATTATGAGATTTTGGCCTTCTGAGATTATTATTTTGAGATTTTGTCCAATTTCTAGTCTAAATTTTAAAGGCATCATCCTGGAATAGCCCACAATTAGCAATGTACCTACACAATTTCAAGGCACCGAAAATAGACATTTTGACTCTTAACACACAAAATTTTTTGATAAAAATCCAATTAAAGCTTCTAATTATTTTAAATAATTTCTAAGCAAATTTTTATTGCTCTTACTCCCTTATAAAATTGAGATCTCAAATTTACTTTAAAAAAAAATAATTTTGATATCCTATATCTCAGTAGGTTATCTTACCAAAAATTGCTGAGTATGCGAATCAAATTATTCCTTTGGCACTGTTCCACGAGATTTTCAAGTCGACCACAATTAAAATTCCAAACCTTCTTCTCAAAAAAAAAAACCTAGACCTGGAATCATTGCGATGTCACAATCATGTCAACATAAAGGACACTGCAGTATATTTTCCCAGACCCAAAATAAGCTAAATATAACAGCAATTTAAAATACATAAGCAATGCTGAGTATACGAGTAGAGTATGTCATATATAACTACCGTTATTCGTATCTATAATAATATCCTTATCTGAGGTTGCAGTTTCCTTAAATGTTTCCTAAAGATTGTCCCCTAGGAGACTTAAGGTCCTTACAACAAAAATACACAATCCAATCAAATTCTTAAGAGCCTATCGTTTACAGAAAATCTCAAGCTATTTAGAGATGAAAAAAATATATTGTATAATGTATAAAACTAAGTTCCTTGCCAAACACGTGCGATCAAAATCAGCATCAGGACATTTTCGTCATTTGGTTTCAAAAAAAAAAAAAAAATTGAATGGAGTGGGTTAAAGGGATAGGAAGTCCTTTTCTCCACCATTTGCTTGGATTTAGTGTTGTTTTTTTTTCATTGAAAATCAAGATAGAACTTTAAAAGTTCACTTGACTGGAAAACTCCACTCAAAGCCAAAGACTTACGACCAACTAAATGAGTTTATGTATAGGTAAAGCAGCAGTACCACCATCACCACTACTACCACCCACAGCAGCACCAGAAGACGTCTGAAAGGAACACAACTCTATGGCAATAGAATTTCTGTCAACATTTGGTCTCCCACATCGAATTGGTAGACAAATAAAACGATTTGGCATCACTCCCAGACATCTTCGTCACATATGAGATGTTTTCCATTTCACTAAAATTAGATTTAGCTCTTGGACTCGTACATACATATATATATGGAAAATGGAAAAGAAATTTATGACGAAATGAAAAGGAAAAAAAAAAGAAAAAAAAGAAAATCCAGAAACGAAATGAATCGTGTGAAGTGGATGAATGAAACAGGAAATTGCTAACTCATATGCAGGAGTCGGGAGGACCATAAGAGAGTGAGGTGAGGATTGGGTGAAATTGGTTGCCTCTCCGCACCCTTTTTTTCTGATGACGACAACGACCGACGACGGAGCAGTCAATCATGTGCCTCGGGAATAAGGAAGGAGTCTGATGAGAGATTGGCCACGTTCGTCGTGCGTCGTCATCGTCATCTCTTCGGGCAATTTCATATAGAAACTCCATAAAATACTCAAACCACTCCCTGAAGAAGCTATTCCTTGTTTATGACCGCGGCGGTTGACTATTTTTGGATTTTTCAGAAAACTGAAATAAAAAAAACGAGGAATTTTGCCAAATGCGTACGCCACACATGCTTAATGGTCTGACGGAAGACGCGATGCTTGACTTGTCTCGTACTCGTAGTGCGTAATATTTTTTTGCAAAAAAAAAAAAAAATCAAACATAAAAATAGCTCAAGTCTGATGTCTCATGGAACTGGAGGAGGGAATATTCTTATACATGGTTCATAAAATACTTATTTGATGGGAGCAGACAAATATGGAAATTATTTCATTGACTCATATAAGATGTCTAAATCTTTATAGACTTCCATATTGGTGGAGACTATATTTTCATTTCGTTTTAGGTAGGTACTACATATATTCTATAAAAAATATAATTTATGAGATTTTTTTAAAGGATTTTTCACAAGTGTATAAATTAAATTTTGTTATTTTAGAAATAAAAATATACCTTAAAATAAAAGACAACCGTAATAATTTGGGAATGTTTTAAAATATCTATTGTCTGTGTTGTGGACTCGAAAGCATATTTGTGTGAACTTCGAAGTTATTTTTTAAGTATCGAAGGACTTCATGACGTCTTCAAAATTGGTAAGATTATGTCGTCAAAATTTTTACTTGTCAGAAACTATATACTTAAAATGTAAATTCTATTGTCAGATAAAATGAGGATGGAGAAATTAAGTATCTTAAGTTTTTAAGGCCTAATCACAATTTTGAATTTTTCATAAATTTTGGACGTAAAATCTAATCTTTATTGAAGCTGTGAAAATGCTTTAAGATTTCAACTTTGATGATGATCGTGTGCGATTTACAGCGATGTATTTAACGTCCTTCTAGCTTTTTCCCAATCTCTCAGATTTCTCCTAGACTGTTCTCCTCCACGTGCTTCTTGGTCTAAGAAACTCTTCTTCCTTCTTGTGTGAGTGGATTCGTATAATGGTATCGACGGGTTCTTGACCTGTTCGCCTTTAAACTCTTAAGATGTGGCTATTTACCAGATGCTTTGTTCCTCCAAACATTGGACAATATCCCGAAAGCAGCCTTTGCTTTTTCGAGACGGCTGGTGATGTCTAGTTCGGTTCCTCCTTCACTAGAAACAGTATTTCCAAAGTATTGGAAGCCTTCTACTGGTTTTTGAGCAATGACCAATGAGCAATGGTTTATCGTAGTGGATGACCGTGAGTATCGGACACTGATACTTTTAGTTTTTCTCGTATTGATTTACAGCCCCACTATTGCTGCTTCTCTCTCCACCATTTGATGAAGAACTTATGACAACTTCAAGCACCGACAAATTACTAAAAGCTCTCTTCAAAGTTAACTCAACAAAAAAAAATTGTTCAATGTCTGTATGTGTTCCTTCAAATTTCCAAACTCCCATAGACCTTGAGAAAACATTGGGAAATCCAAGAATATACCCACTGGCTAAAAGTCTTGATAATTATAAAATTACGAACATCCATATAACCCCTTGGCTTATCCTATCAATAACATTTTAGAACTTCAAAACCAAGGTACATTTTAATTACATAATCTTAATCAGCTGAAAAAACAAGTCCTCATTAAAACTAAGTTTTTTCTCTTTCATCTAATTTAAAAATATATGTAAGATATTTTTTTAAAGATGTTTACACAAAAACACAAAACTTAGATATTTTTAGTTTTAGCATCTTTCTCAATGACCAAACCACGTCCTATTATAATAAAAAGCCTAAGGGATATCTTAAACTGGACTGAAGTATGCGGTACCAATACTCCTTAACGCTAACCCTATCAAAAGAAAAGAAGAAATGAAAAAAAAAGAAAAGAATTAACTCGAGCCGAGCCGGAAGGTATCAGAGGTCCATTATCCTTTGTAAGGATAAGGATTTGTCTTACAAGTCTGCTTTCTCACTTGAGTCCTTTTTTACCGTCGCGTCGCGTCTGTCCGTCATTTTAAACTTTCTTCTCTTTTTGTGTGATAATTTTTTTTTTGTTTAATTTTCTCCTCGAATGGCAGGTAAATTGCTTTTCGGATGACGTCAGTTTAAGGTTGTCTTTTTTTTTGTCTTGTCTTGTCTTACTTTTTAAGCCGACCTACCCTTGCCTCTGGCGCTATGCGACGACGGCGGCGGTACGGGCGGTGGCGGTGCGGACGGTGGGTTGAATAAAGTTTTTCAAAAGTTAAAGTTTTCACTTTTGGCGCTCCCTTACACAACTCAAGTTGATGGTATCTATGCTTCTTTAAGTGTATCTGCGAGGACGAGTATCTAGCTATATAACAATGCGTATACCGTTTTGACGAAGATAAATTATTATAATTCCTTAACAAGAAGCAGATGCGAGTAAAAGCCTACCGGAGCGTCGCTCGGCGGCGGCACGGCGCGGGCGGTGCCGTATCAGTGAAGTGGTGTTGCAGGAGAAAATGATGACGGTGCTAGAGTTGGTCCCTCGGGAGCCTGGTGAGGGTGCTGGCACGGGTGCGGTTATGTACCTATAGCGATGTTAGTAAGGCAAAAGGTTGAGTTTTGGTAAGGAATTTCCCAAGTCGATCATCGGGGCAAATCGTTTTGAAAGCATATTTAAAAATAAAAATAAAAAATGAGAAAAAAAACTTTCTCGCAAATTCTTGTGAAAGATTTTTCCTATAACTTTGCAAAAGTTTAATTTTTCCCTCCATCAATTTTCTTTATAGAACCAAAGGTAGCTATACATTTATATAGACTTTTGTAAGTCTACATCGAGGTGCGTAGAGAAGCTAAAACCTGGGCTATATACTTTTGTGTATATGTACATAGGTATTCCCAGGTATATTGATAATTTTGGTAATTTATTTTTCTTGTATAAATTAAATTTTTGATATTTATAAATTTAAGTTCAAAAAATTATTTTGAAGAGAAAATATCCAAGAGAGAGAAAAAAAAATATTCATAAATAAAGTTGGTTCAAAAAATAATAAAACAGTCTTATAAAGTTATTGAAGTTTGAAAAAAAAATCGTGACGCACATTTACAACTTTCCATTGGTGTCCTTTATTTGACTCTTGTCAATTTTTTCTGCAAAGTGGAAAAGATGATATCCATCAAGTTTTTTTTTTTTTGACTTTAAAGGAGGTTTACTATAAAGATAAAAGTCTGTAATATACATAGATAATAGGGCCATAATGCTGGCCATCGGAAATCACCAAAACGTGCTCATACAGTCATACCCAACATATCAATTGAGGCTCGTGCCATGATCTTTTTGAAACCACATGCTTTCCAAGCCCCCGAAATAGTCAATGAGAAGACACCTTAAGGATTCGATAGAAACAGTGACCAAATTGCAAAGGAAGTCCTAAAAAAAAACCATACCACCACCACACCTCATTCTCCATGAAAAACTTCGACACAAAATCATTTTTCCGTTGTTGAAATTGAGGATAGATTGACAGTTATTCACACGCGGACGTAGTCCTTGTTTGTTTGTATACTGCAGATGTCTAGTTCACAAATGTCAAACATGAATGATGTACGTCACTGTTTGAACAAATTATAATATAACAATGTCAATTTTTACAAATTTTTTCAAGAAGTGAACTTTTAATTTAACTAGCTAGCAATCAAAAAATATTTACGGCTGTCAAAATTTTCAATTCGACAAAAAGTTTCCTATGTTAATAAGCCTGTATTCATCTGATAATTTCTAACCTGATACAAAAAAACCATAATTTCATAACAACACCTAATTAGAAGATTTTTTTTCTGAATTAAACTTATTAATAATGTCCTTGTAAGGAATTTATTGGATGGATTACCAGATTTTGTACTTCCATTGAAACGTCCATTGTTTACTTACCTTTGCGTGTACTCAATTTAAATTATGCTGATGTCAAATTAAAGAGGCGTACTCCCTCTGTCCTTGGGCCGTGTCGCGTCGTCCATGGCGATGACTCATGACAATTTCCACCTCAAAAGATATTCCTTATCTAAATGTATACGGACCGCCACCACACCACTCTATCTCGCACTCTCTGTCCGCACCCATTTACCATCGCTCTGATAATGTTACAATTAACAATCTATAATCCCAGTGAGTTTGTAAATCAAAAATATTGCCAATGCCGCAAAGTCGCTTGGCAAAGGCAGAGGCAATGGCAAAGCAAGGCGGATCAAATTGGCTAAATAATGATATCCTTCTTAATTAGTCGTTATCTCTCGATTAATTGTGATGCCTTGGCATATCGTTTTATACATGTATGTGTGTGTGTTTGTGTTAATGCCAACATCATAATATAGCACCTATACTATACTACTACACATATACGAATATTATAAAAGCAGACATCAACAACAGTTAATTCAGGAAAATGAATAATGACAGCGACAATGAGGACGATGATGATGGTGTGATGAGGATGGTGGCATTAATATGCGTGCGGTCCCCGTTTTGAATTAAGGATATAGTGATAGCGAGGGATTGGGAGAAGACGGTGGCGGCGGCGAAACAGGGAAGTTTCACTTAATTTCCTCACACTTTTATTTGTCTGGTTTTATGATGCTATGAATTTTCTTGATGACCAGAGGGAAATTTTGATAGAAGACTTAGAATACGATGGAATGAGTTCCAACAAAAGAAAAGATTTAAATAAAATGCATAAAAATGGAATGGAGAATCATTAAAAGTATCCCAAAATTAATACAAGATTTGAATTTTCCACTATAGTTTAGTTAAATTTTGACAACCCTAAACAGACCCATTTGACAGATGAGGACTTAAGGGTGATAGATATTTTTCAGCTTGAATGTTGTTAAAGTTTACATATTTTACTTTCATTGTCGTTTAACTTTAAAACAAGCTCTAAAAATTCTCTTTTTCGCAAATTGACAGCTGTCATTCAAAATTGGTAAATTATTAAAGTGTTCTCTCCAAATTGACGGACAAATTTGACAACTCTCTTGTAAATGAAGAAAAACAAATACCAAATTTAGGTACTTGACCTATCAACTTCAGCTAAAAATCAAATTAGGTCTTCTCGGTAACGACCTATACATAAAAAAGTTGCATTCAAAAATGTCCCCCAAAAACTTCCAATGGTTTCCTAAGTGCTGATCAAAATTTCAGTCATTCCCAATAATTTCTAAAGAAATTTAAAAACCATTCAGATGAAAAAGATATTCTTTTCAATAAAAAACCATAACCGTAAAAAAATAAAAAATTAATTTCACTTTTCTTTGCAACAACTCACAGCACAACAAGTTTCATTCAAGTTTGGAAATACTTTTTTCGTTTTTTTTTTTTTGTTTGAATATACCAACCAATTAAAATCTCACAAACAACATTTTATTTACACAAAAAATTACAGAAAATTTGTCTATTAAAATCCACAATTTTGCTAAATCCACAACAAACTATAGATACGGGTAAACCTACCATCAGAGATGGTCTAGCTAGAGGTAAGGTAGATACTTTTTTTTGTAGGTTCCCTTCTCATTTTCTGTCAATTTTTTTTTTTTTTTTGAACAACTTAGTGTTTCCCCCCGGGGGCAGAGGAGAGTAGAAGAATCCTCTTGAAAGTTTTGCCAATTTAAAAACTTTTTTCCCTTTGTCCGCATTAAACACACACACACAACCAACAAGCAACAACAACAACAACAACAACAACGTAAAAATAGCCAAAACTTTTCTGTTTAAATTTTTTCTCTCCTCCTTCATTCTTCTTTTTTTCCTGTTGTTGTCCTTTTTTTCGTATTTGTACCAAAAATTCAATTTAATTACCCAAACAAGGAAACTGGTGTATTATATCGTGTATCAACTTTTGACAGACCACCACAAGATACAAAAAAAAAGGAATGAAGAAGAAAAAAAGAACAAAGTCGTAGGGATAAATAGATAAAGAAACGACAATTAGCTTAAAAGATGAAGAGCACAGAAGAAAAAGTATGAACTAGCCAAAAAGGACTTCAAGAAAACGAGAACAACAACAACAACAAAAAAAAACTATGTTACTTTCATGATACACAAGCTTTGCCACCTCTGGATCGTTTTCCAAAAAACAGCAAGGACATAGACTCGCTGACAGAATAAGATTCACATAAACAGCATCTCTCTGTCTCTTTCTCTCAAACATGGACTTTTTTCAAAAGGACTAACTTTAAACCGAATTAAAACTAAGAAGTTAATCAAGAAAGACCAAGCGAGTCTCTCGTTGAGCAAGAGAACAAGGACGAAGATGAGTTTGTTGGAACTAAAAACGGACATGAACCCGAAGAAATTTTTTTTTGTTTGATACAAAACTTTACAAATACATCAGACTACGAGTATCTAATAAAAATAACATCCTTGCACATTGAGTAAAGTAAATCAACCGCCATTGACCCCCGAAACGAAACCATAGTCCTGTCTTCAAATTCAAAAAAAAAAATAAGGATAAAGTTAGAGAGTGAAACTTGGGGGTAAGCAAGTCTTAGGGCAAGGCGACAACATAAGCTGAAGCTAAAAGCAAAAAGCAAATAACCTTCGTGCGTTTAAGATACGAGTAGAAGATACAAA
This sequence comes from Scaeva pyrastri, assembly GCA_905146935.1. Classification (NCBI taxonomy): domain Eukaryota; kingdom Metazoa; phylum Arthropoda; class Insecta; order Diptera; family Syrphidae; genus Scaeva; species Scaeva pyrastri. Next base: position 7,192,403 of record LR989929.1, on the reverse strand, counting down.
ACAAAAAAATATCATAACAACTTTTTCGGGTTTAACTTTGTGCAGCATCATATAGGGTCCTGTTTATCGTACTTCAAGTTTATCTTCCTCCTCCTATCTTAAGCTATACAAAGCAGAGAGATGGGGTAGAGCTCAAAAACTCCTTTTCCAAGTGAACAGGAAGTAAAACTTTCGCAGGCTTTCTTCTTCTTGTTTTCGATATTTGTTTTTTGTGTGTGTGTGTGTGTGTCCTTTCTTGCGATGATGTCCTGATGTGGAATAGCGATGAGGACAAATGCAGCATTATACAACACAAGTGAACCCGCAGTACACTTCTTCTCACATTTGGCATCTACAAGGAGGAGAAAAAATATGATCGGAAGAGTTCTTCAATCACATTTGACATTTGTAAACTAAACAGCTACAGCAAACAAATAAAGACAAGCGAAGGAATGAAAAGGACAATGTTGTGGGGAAATTCTTTATGAGCGACAAGACGCATTTTCACTTAAGTGATAACTTTTGTTTCTGAAATGCGGTGTTCCAGTGGGAGAAGTTATAGGTCCTTGTTTGTTTTTTGAAGAATTCATCAGCAATTTGGTCATTGATTCTGGAGAACGCTATAAGAAAACTTTTAACTGCTGGAATTGGATGTTAAGGGCTTGGAACTTATAGAACATGTGGTGGTTTCAAAAGAAAATGTTTCTATGATTGGACATGATCGCTGGATTTAAGCATTCCAAGTTCTTTCTCTAGATCTACTTGACGTCGTAATCTTATACCCACTATTCTCAGACAACATCGACAGCCCTTAAAGAGAATGTCCGACATGGTTGCTATCAATTATGCCCGAAAAACATTCCGAAATTCTTGGAAAGGACGATAAAATTCGAACAAATGCGTATCAACACTTGCGGTAGCCACTTGAAGGATATTTTTTTGTTCGACTTACAGAAAAAGAATTGGATGCTTAATTTTGCAACACCGTGTATCGAGATACTGTACTCGACTTGACTCCTTCGTCACACTATACTGATACCGATGTCCTTAGAAAATTGAGTTTTTTTTTTGTGGGTCTTGTGTAGTTGGTAAAAACTGACATTTTTTCTATCCTTATCGTTATCAGTGATGTGCTGCACAAGAAGTGAGAGCTTAACTGGTGATACATAGGATCTTTATATATATTTTTTTGTTGCATCCTTGATGTTTGGATAATGAAATTGGAGACTGGAATTTGAAAGCACCTTTCTTAGCAATTTTCTCCCGTTTTTTTTTTTTTCGTTTTTTGTTTTTTCTTTCTGTTGTCCTTTAAATCCAAACTGACTGACGAGATCTTTGTTTCGTCACGTAATCTTAGATATAGAACGAACAAAAAAATTAATCAAATCTTATTGCAAATAAAATGAAGGACTCTGGTATATGGAAAGCACGAACTGGCTTTTATGATGGTTTAAGACTATAATAAAGTCGTTAAGTGTATTGCAGATGGATAAAGCTATATTATAAATGGGGGTATGGGGTGGTTTATTAACCAAAAACAAAAAAAAAAAGAACAAAAGAAAAGAAAACAGATGTGTGTAGTAAATGTGATGTGTAAACGAAACAAGGAAAATGAACTTTGAATCAGGCACGTGTGTGGAACAGTTGTTTTATGGAAAATCCTGGATAATCAAATAAGCTGACTTGTAGAAGATATACAGGGAAAAGTTGAGGGGGCGGAGAAGGGAATGTGAGATATTGTGGTTACCTATCTGAAAAAAGTCACAAAAACCTAATTCAATTCAGGGTCTTTTTGCGTAAGAAAATTCCGAAGAAATGAAGATACTTGTGCATCCATGCTTCAATGAGTCCAAGTCTTCAAGAATGGACACTCGAAATTTAGTGCCTGTCTAATTCTTAAAACTGTGGCTTGAAATCCTAGGATTGGTGTTATATTTTTAAAAAACCTTGTTTCATACTCCATAAATGTACACTTAAAGTAGATTCCCTTATTAAAACCCTCAACAAGAATAAATTCCCTCCGGAAATTAAAACCAATTGAAGAAATTTAAAATTCAACAGTGAATTATTTAAAAGCAGCCAAAATATCCCATGTGAAATAAATTCCATTAATTTTTTTTTATGTGTGTGTGCATTTTAATATAATGCACATATGAAGTATACAATTTAAGCCTTTGTGTGAGTGTGGCTATAGAGGATTAAATAACCTTTGCGTGTCACTTTCATTCGTAGGCATTCGAATATAACTTCACGAAACCAATTTAAATCGATTTCCAGCAATTAACTGCGATATCCTGATTTTGACAATCAATTCTTTATTTTTTCCTTTCCTTTTTTTTTATTAATTTTTCTCTCTCTGTCTCTGGATTTTTTTACCCACAAGAATAATTACCCAAAAATTAACACATATAAAAATTCACAGAATTGTTCAACATCATCGCATGAGGACCTTTTTGGCGATTTAAAATCAATCCCCTATTATTTGGGTAGAGCCCGAGTAGAGCCAGAAATGGAGCCAAAGTATGTCAGACCTGCTCTTGATACCGCGGGGAAATTGAATGGGGTTATATTATATATTGGAGTGTAGAGGAATTCGAAAATATCCCACATTACAAAACATCGAATATGTGAAGTGAATTTATTTTCCAACAAAAGGCTCCAGTGCGTGGATAGAGTGGATTTCATAAGTGGTTCGAAATATCATTCTGCATGTTTTTTTTTTTTTTAGGGAACCTACTTGGAAATTCCAATGGGTCATTTAAATTCATTCAATAAACCAATGTACCCCATTTTGACCATCAAAAGCTTAACAGCATACAACAATCCGCTTTTTGGCCAGGACGACAAAAAAGGCAAAAAAAAAAGACCGTATGTGATTAACAAGCATTTTTGGCATACATTCAGGATTGCGGCATTAAGGGCGTTAGAGTTGAGGCCATTTGGGATGAAGTAAATATTTTATCCACTAGGTATGGTATAGCAATGTCATGAGTTTCTGCACCAAAAAGGATCTCCTCCACCCATCAAGAATGCACAAGGTACTCTAACCACTATAAAGAAAATTAAATGAAAAATTTTACTCTCAATCGTGACTAATGATTTTTCCAATAAAATTAATGAGTGCCAGTGTTGGCTAATGTGTTATTTATTATACGGTTATATGTATCATCATACTTCTGTATGTTAGGCTATATATGATATATCATCAGTGACACCATGGAGCCATTTCTAAAATCCTCCTCGTTCCCATTTATTATGTACTCGTATATCGGAGGCATTTTGATGCTATATAATATGTATTTATAAATAGTATCATCATTATCATAATCGATTAAGGACAATATAATTATTGATGGTGTCTTATCAATTTACGGCTCATTTAGCTTCTAAAAGAAGAATTCCTAATTGGTGGACTATTTATTGCTGTCATATACTTGTGGATACGAGTATAAGGGTACACTGATGTGCCTTTTTATGGGGATGAGTATAGATGGCATTAGAAGACAAATTTAGGGATGATAGAAAATTCGTTCATGAAGGAAGAACATTAACATTTTTTGAATGAATAAATTTGAACGCACTCACACACACAGTTCGATCAACCTAACGCTTAACCAACCATATAACAGGTGTCACAAGATAAGACCGAAAGACTAAGGAGAATAATTTGATAGAAGCCTGATTTTTATAGGATCCTAATAAAATCTCATTCCACATCATAGAAAATCGTATTCTCTTTGAACTTTGAATACTAGAATTGATTTTCTATGTTACTGCATCATATTGGAAATGAAATAGAACAGTATCCCAGTCTTTTAGAATCAGAGGTCATATTAGTTATATGAATAGAAAAACGACGATATCCTGAAATTCAAATTATTTACGTCATTTAAGTTTTTAAGGTTGAAAACCTCTAAAATATAACAAATTTTAATAATGTCTTGTGTTGGAGTATCTGATAGTCTTAGTTTGCAATGGTGCAGTGTCTCTACTTCTGCAGTCCTATTCTGCTAAAAGCTTGCTTTATAGAGAGGATTGTTCTTAGATTCTTAGAAATTATCAATTCCTTAAAATTCCAAAAAATAAATAAATTCTAATACAGGATTTTTTCTACATTTTCGAGATTCGAAAGTTTTGATCGAATCGAACAACCCAATACCTGTTTATATGAATAATTTAACTTTTGATTTTTAAAATTAAAAGATCTAATAGAAGGTGACTTCAAATTAAAATACAAAGGTAGGTACTCATCCTTTGATTTAAAAAAAAGGAACAAAAAGCCTCAAGTAAAAACCAACTATGCTCCGTTGCACAATAAACCAAAATAAATTTCAGCTCGTGCATGAAGGAAAATCAAAGCAACAAAACAAAACAAATAAAAAAGAGAAAAAAAAAAATAAAGGAAAAGGAAATGTAGAGTTTATCTCCTGCCAACTAGTATACCATCCAACCTTGTCTTGTTGTCAGTCTTGTCCGCCTGTGGCGTTGAGTGCACCACCTTTCCTATACATTTTTTATTTTATGCTTCATTCCATCTGCTCGGAACTACCAGAGAGCGAAAAACTGAGCTGCTTCGATGTACATTTCCTCATTTTCATTTTCCGAACAACTCCAACTCCCCCACCACCTTCTATACCGGACCCCGGAGGCAGTGTTTGCTTTGGTCGCACGGTAGCACAAAGAGGTAAAGAAAAATCGCGTGAACAAAAGCAACTAACGTTGCAGGAAACATGAGACAAGACAAAAAGTGGGAAAAAAAAATAAGAAACCAACCCAAAACAGAACCGAAAAAAAAAAATGCAAAATTTCGGAAGGAAAAACGACAGCGAAACCTAAAAACCGCTAGAAGCTGTTTTCGTTAGTACCTTGCTTCCCACGTTATACAGAGATACCAAAGGACCATAGCAGAGGCTATACGGCCAAGGATGTGGGAATGTTGACGGCAACGCGGGTTACTCTATAGGTAAAGTAAGTAACCTAACCTAACCTAACCCATGGAACAACTCCTTGGGTATGCCGCAACGCGGTTATATTAACAACGCCCTCGAACTCCCAGTAAAAGCGCATTTACGAAAATGAATTTGCAGTAGTTGTTCTCTTCGTCTCTTCGTCTCTTCGTCTTTTTGTTTTATTTCCTTATTCGTAGCACCTCAATTCCTGCTTTAAGGGTGGCTAAACCCGTTTATCCCTTTCATGGTTTATTTCTTGTGGAGTTTTTTTTTTTTGTTCCTCCTCTCTCTGATGCTCTGAACAGCTTATGGTGGCTTCTAGGTTTAATTTGGCTGAGAAACCCACTCGTCCGCACCCACACAATAATTCGACTCGTCCTTATCTCCTCTCGGGAGTGCCTCTTCGTGCCTCTTCCTTTTTTTAGAGCCTTATCCTGGTGCAGGAGGCAAATAAGGAACTAATGGTTAGAAGGTTGCTTCGTGTGTCTAAAGAATATAGTTTAGTGAATAATGTTGGATGGGTTGGTGGGGTGGTAACATGGTAGGGTGATGGTGTCTTTGGCGGTTAGGGAACGTGAGATCGTGGTATTTGGCAACGCTTTGTACGTGTGACATGGCGCAAAAAAGGGTCAGGACGCGATTGCGATAGAAAATGAAAATCAACCTAATCTGCTTAACAATCTTGATTCTTCTTAAATATATTTATGTCTATGCATGTGTGTGAGTGGAGTGTGTGTGTATTTGAATGGAAATTAGCATTTTGTACGATTAAATATTTAAAATGAAGAAAAACTACATCGATGACGTAAACGATGTGACGTTTAAGAGAAATGGGTACGAACTTTAGCTACATACATACATACATACAAATAGCTATTCCACGTTTACGTCTACGTCGACGTATGTATCCTTGGGATCTCTGTGGTGTACCACGACTTTTATACTCATATATACCCAATTGAATATTCTATTGAAGGGGAGGGGGTGGAGAACAAAGTTTTTGCATTTTAAGCTGAATAAATTTATTAGACCTACGTGATTTTTGGAGCAACGCGTTTTTGTTCAAGCGCGAGTCCTGTATGAATATTTTGTTGCTGAGAAACGTTGGTTGCGAAGCCCATCGAATTTATCTTAAGATAAGGATAATTGTTTCAATATATTTCGAGTGGGGGGACACGATGGTGCGGGAGCCTAATAGAATCTGACATCATAGAGGCGATAGATCTTATATGTATGTATGACTTTTCGGTTTTAATGCGATGCGATGGGATGTGATAAGATTTTGAAGACAATGCGACCCCAAAAAACTAAGGACTGGAGTCATAATCCGACAGATTATTTAACGCCTAAGATTCGATACGACGGGAAATTGCTTATAATAAATGTCCTTAAACACTAATTAACGAAATGCACCTTTTAAGTAGAGTAAGATTCAAAAAAATGTTAGAAAACTTAAAAATCGTATCTTACAAATGTTGAAAAATACCTAATGGGTGGGATCTGGACATATGTATGTTTCAGAACTAGTGTACAAATATTGCCAAATTTAACTCTTTGATTATAAAAAAAGTATTTCATGAATACTGAATAAGAATATTATTTCAAAACCTTTCCCAGAAACAGTCTCTTAAACTAAAAATAGTCAATTTATTTCCAACAAAAGACTTAAGACTGTTGTGATACTTAGTTCATTAGAATATTAACTGGTGTCTCCCAAGGCTCTGTTCTTGGACCACTTTTATATCCAGTTATATTAATGAACAGCTGGCTCAAGTATTTTTGAGTTATTATGTTTTAATCTTTAACAAAAAATTCTAAAGCAGTTTCTATAAAAGATTATAATCAAAATTTGAAAAGTTGTGTTTTATTAAATAATGTAAGAACATAGAGATTTGTAGTGCAAAAACAAAATTCTTAAAACTAGAAATTTGTTAGAACTCAATATACATAAATACAAAACAATATTTTTCTTGGATTTTTTAAATTGTTTACTTATAAAGTATCTAAGAATCTCACTGCATAATTAAGTGGTCTAAAAAAACAAATACAAACACAGGTTAGATAATAACAAATTTACATTCCCAATATCCAGCAAGGAAATCAAAGGATGTTTAAGGATTTCTACAGAATCTCTTTGGATTCGTATCTAAAGTCTAAACTTCAAAACTACATTGTATGTAGATTGAAGATTGTAGATTGTGAAGAAACCTCTCGAAAGGATTTCCCAATTTATTTTTTACTTTATATACTTTTAATCTAACAGGCGTATCTGTTTTACTACCACTTGCATCCGTGATGCACTTCTCACTCCTACACAAAAACAAGAAATAAATCTACAGAGTATCTATGTACGTGTGTATATTAATGTATCTTTAAATGTATAAAATAGTTTTCCCTTAAAATATGTTAGGTAGATGTGCATGTATGTATGTAAAACTGTTGATAGGTAGATGGAAAAAAAAAACATCATTCAATTTCGCCAACTCTTTTACTGAGTAAACTTCGCGTCATGTAAACAAACTTTGAAGTATCTCGCTCTGTGAACGATTTCGCGAGTGGATTTTCCTATTTTTCACTCAATTGCAATTCCAATTCCCATTGCAAATACTTTGATACACAGAAAACCTATAAACACACACAAACACTCACACATCTACGTATTGGGTTTAAAAAAAAAGGAAGAAAATTCCAATACACTCTGAAACTGTTGATAAGCTGATAGATAAATTGAATGAAAAAAAAAACAAACTTAGTTTAGATGAATGGCAGTAAGGGGGGCGGTAACAAGGCAAAGACATCGGAAAAGGAAAAAAGAGAAAAAAAACTGAAATGAAAATACAACGAGCACGTCCTGTCAGTTATTTTATCTGTCAGTCAGTCAGTCCGTTCATTGATTCAATATATATTTTCTTCTCGGTTAACAGACACAACATCATGACGAGAGTATAGCTAGGAACCTATTCCCAGAACCCATACCATCATAGAGGAATACAGGATTACAGTCAGCCTTCACTGCTGTCAGAGAGTCGAACAGGACGAAGTGGGGGTATACATGATGCACATCACGAGGATGTTTGCATACCAAACACGTTTAGTTGCTGGCTATATCCTGGAAGCCTTTACAATTGCTTCTTGCAGGTTCCTTTTCCTCAAGTAGATTCGCATCTTCTTTATACTCTACTAAACTTAGTCGAACATCACGTAGACGTGCCACAATATTCCCTGCCCCTCGCCGCCGTGCTCTCCTGCCAATCCCTTGTTTTATATTTTTTTCAATTTTTATTTTTGTTACCTTGCTGTTGTCGTTTTACTCGCCCGTCAGGATATCTCAGGCGCAAGGAATAAGAGTTTCATTGGAGGTTTTTGCGGAAACGAAAGGATTCAAGTCAACGACTACGACGACGACGAAGACGAAGGAATCAATGCACAATCTGGACTAAATAAAATATTAAATTGCATAGATTGAAAAAAAAAGACGAAGTTCGTGAAAGATATGGAATGTTTGATGGGCTGTCTGACCTAACTGCTTCGTTCGTATATGTATCTGGTTAAGAGCCGGATACGGAAGACGCATTTGAAATGTATCTTCGAATTGTATCTTCTTGGTACTATTATAAGGATCAATATGTTGAGCTTTTTTTACTCGAACTCGCATTTCAAATGCAACACATATCCTTCTCGATGTGAGAAAAAATTATTGTGTTGGGAAATTTTGTTGTGTTGCATCTATTGGTTAATTTAAAGTGTGTTCATCACGATACTGGACTTTAAATTGATTTGGCTTCGGAATTTCAAAATAACTTAATTTGTAACGAAAGTGACAGAACTGACTGTCATTCTGTATTTCTCCAAGAATCAACAATACTAATCCTTAAAGAAAGAAATCTTTAAGGACTTTTATTACGCCTCTGTTATACTTGTGTGTAACTTTATGTCTAAACAGCATAAGTTGTACATTTCACCTTTGCATGTCCTTTTGATATCTGGAAATAGAAAAAATACCGTATAAAGCTAGTTTTAAACTCACAGCCTTTAGAAAAGCAGTCAAGCTCTACATCTACTGATACATTGCCAGTAACGCTATTTTTAAATGCATCGGTGCAATTTTAAGCATTATGATGTGATATTTTGTGTAAAAATTCAAAGCTCTTCCAATAGTTTCCTTCGTAGTTTCACAGTTGAAAGAACATAATATTGAAATTATACATCTGTCAAATTTACTGTGATTTAATCACACATTCGTCGAATCCAATTTATGGGAACGATCGGAATTGACATATGCTCTGGCATGGCAATACCTATTTTATTTTTTGAACTATTAAATTTTAGTATTTAGGATGTACAGTACATGGAAGTCTTTTCACCAAAATTCGTTGTTTTAAGGTTCTGTGATTCTAAAATTAACAACTTTGCACAAAATTTACTCTTAAACTTTATTAAATTGGAATTATAGTTATTGGCCGTTTATATAAAATGGAAGAATTACTTGAAAATTTTCAACCAAAAAAACTCTTCAAATCGAAAGATACTTTTCCTAATTAATAATTTCCCCCGATAGGCAACTTAACCTTAAATATTTCGAATATAAAACTTTTAAACATCAACTTGAGCTAAAATTTATAAATAATAATAATAATTAAGCTGGTATTATTTTATTATAATTATGTAAATAAACAATTTAAATTTTTACTTTTTTCCGTTATTTTTTGATTAAATTATAAAATCCCTCAACAAGTGGGAGAGGAATTGAGATGAGACTTAGCGAAAAAAATGAATAATAATTCCCAATGGGTTGTTCGTTCTCTTTACCTAAGTTTCTTTGATTTCTTGTTTAGAGATTTTTGATTAAATTTATCTTCAAAGAACATTTAAACGAGAACCAAAGAGAAAGACTTCTATCCTCAAAGGTCTCATTAGAAAAGCTTAGTTGATACGTAGTAGCGAAGAACTCTGGAGTAATCGCATTAATAATATGCTAGAAGGCGTTATACAAGGGGTGAAGAAATGAATCAACAACGGAAGATGTCATGAGTTTTGCAAATGGCGTCGGAGTATATGTCAACGATGTTTTTGACATTTGTGAATTTGTCAAGCCAGTCTTCATTTGCTGACAGTCATTTCAAACTTGAGTTGTTACGTCAAAGATCAAAATCTTGGATTCTGGAGCACCCAAAATCCTTGTGTGATGCATGAAGAAGAATTGGACCGTGTTTCTTAGAAAACCATCATCAATATGGTCTCTATCATCGGCGAACTTTACAGGGCCTGAAAAATCACCCTACATATTAAACTATTCCCGACTTCTTTCTTGAAGGCTCCTTGAAGTTGCGGGCTTACGGACCTCAAACATTCGCAGCCCTTAAGGAGAATAATCGACCGAAAATCCTGCGAAAAGTCATGGAAAGGACGATAAAATGGGAACAAATGGGTATCAGGACTAGCGATAACAACTCGACGGATATCTATCATTTCCACTGTACAGAAAAAAAATGTATAAGGGTCAAGTTATGTCTAAAAATAAAATTAGATGGTTTATTTTGCACCACCTTGAACAGTAAAATGATATGTACCGTGTTATCCTTGAAAAATTCATTCGTTCCCTGTTTTTTTTTTTTCAACTCGAAATAGTAGAAAGATATTTTAACTTAATTACAATAGAAGCTTTACTCGGTTCCTGAAGGATGTGGGTTCCATGTTCGTATTCGTATTTCGTGAATTCGGGGTATTAGAATTTTATATTTTTTAAATCTTTAATGACTCACTGATGTTGCCATTTGTGAATGCCTCTGCCTCAAGGAACTTCCACTTACTAACTTATGTACTTGTATGAAATCATTATATTAAAGAATTTCTCCTGCCTTCAAAAAAAAAAATAGAAGTGGAAAAAAGAAGAAATGAAAATCACGTTCATTTTTCATCCTCATTAGTTCAGTCAGATGCGGGGTTTCATTTCCGTGTTCGAAGGATTCTTCCTTGCTCCTGATGCTCTACCCCTGCTCCTTTTCTCCAACTCCTACTCATGATTCTGTGGTACACTGCTGTTGCCATCATCATCATTATCACGTAGTGGAAATAAATAAATCGTCTTAACTGGACTATAGCGAGGACCGAGCAGCGGGCATATCTAGACTCCTTTTTCTTCCTGCCATAAAATGGGGATGAGAACGAGGACGAGGACGACAACGACAACGCCCACTCGATTCCCCCACATTAAATCATTACTCACACTCCAAAAGCGGGACTAGGTGTGCATAGAAATGGTGTGAGATGAAGCGCAGACGAGGCGAGTTCATTTCGAAGGCCCGAAGCCCCAATACAGGACTCCCAATGACAACAGAGAAATAAATTTAATTAAATTTCTAATTAAGTTAAGTGCCCCGCTTTTTCTCACTATATGTTTGCTCTTTCTCCTTCTCTCTTTCTCACTCACTCACTCTTACCTTTTTTCCTTCCGGCTGCAAAAACTTCATTTATCCTTTCCATTTTGTTGTTCCTGTTCTCATTAAATGGGATTTAAGATCTCAACGCAAAAGGAATCAAAATTACACTCCACCCATTCCCATCATCGTCCATGTTGAATGTCAAAGTCTGTGTAAGGCAAGGTATCCTTTCCGTATCCTTTTTCTGTATCAAATATACGGCAGGGAATTTTTGTCAGACTTTACCGTGCGTCGCGAATTATTTCGCCCGACTAACGAACACCCAGCAGTGATTTAATAAAATTGTGGGTAACATTTTTCATGAACATAGTTGCCTGGCGGCAGCTCGGCGGCGACGACGAGGACGACGAACGGCGGCGTCGTCGGCTAGTGGCTGTCTTGATGTCCTGATGCCAAGGCACCATAATATACAGGTAACTTGCTGTACAGCAGCAGCAGCAGTAGCTCATTAGCCCCAACTTGCCCGTTTCCACATTTCGTTTGCCGCCGTATTCGGAGATTCTGATCCAGAACCAGAATCGGTTTCTGTTTCAACGGAAAAATGGGGGTGTGGTGCGTCCGTCGACGTCGTCGTCATCGTTCGTTGTCGGTCGGCGCGGCGGCATCACTACCACTACGTCTCATTTAGTATTCAGTAGTTGGTGATGATGACGGTGTCATTACAAGGTCTCTTGTTAAAGGTGGTGATGGTGGTGTTGGCGGTCTTGGTCTTGATGGTCCTGCTCCTGGTCCTGGTTCTGGGTTCTTATGGTCCCTTTACCGTGGTCGTTGGTTCCTTTGCCTTGGTTGTTATACTGTTTAAGTTGGCTTATGAATTATTTATTTCATCAAATATTTATGCTGTACAAATTCGTATGGCCCGTTTCTCCGATAAGGACGAAAAAGAGAGAGAGAGGACGAGAAAGAAAGAGACGAAGGCAAAAATCGGAATCTTCTGCTTTTGAATTGCGAAGTCCATCTGAAGTCTTTTATGGCAAATGGAAAAAGTAATCATCATGAGGATCACCATAAGGACCCTGGCCCAGGCCCAAGTCCAGGCCCAGGTTGTCGATTTCGACATTTGGAATCGGTTCCCGTGTCGTCTTCGTCTATGGACCAATCTCGAAGACCAAAAACAAAAGTGAAAAATGTTCTTCTCTTGCTGGTGGGACGAAAGAGCAACAGATTTGGTTCTTTTAATGATTTTCTAGTAGGCCTTAGGGGCTGCCCGCCACTCCCGGCACTGACTGACTGCAGAGACCAAGGCCGAAGCCAACATCGAGACTTCACAAGTCAGACGGAGACTCGGATTAGCAATTTACGTAAAACGTTTGGGCAATAACAGAACAAAGTATATCCGGTAGGTATAAGGTATAGGGTCCCCTTCCCCTACCCCTACCCCTTACCATGCAATAAGAATTGAGATTTCAGCTTTGCTTTTTGCGGATTATTCGTTAGGGCACATTATTGCATGCTTTATGATCTGTGGATAAATTGAAAGTGAGGTGATTTTAAGTATTTTGTTTTAAGAGCTTGTAGGTACGAATACGAGTACGAGTACGAGTACGAGTATGTGCTCGGTAGCTTGGGGGAGCTAAATAAACTTTACGATTATATTTTCTTAAGTACAAAGGTTAAGAGGCCATTTCATTATGATGCCTCACTGATTTTATGTGGAAATGTTTTTTTTTTTCTTTTTGTATTTTTTATATTTATTTTGTTTTGTTTTATGTACATGTGTTGGTAATACATAATTAAATTGGAAACATATTATTGTAATGTGTGTTGAGTGGTTAAAGGTTATGAGGTGAAACATCTTAATGAAATTAAATTTCGAAGATGTATGTTAGGTGTAGGACTGCCTACTTATTGTGACAGCTGTGAAAAATAATAATAAATTTGTGAGGGTGGTTCTTAAGAAAAAAATGGTACTCAAAAATGTTTTAAAGTAAAATAAAAACATATTTTGTTGGGATTTCCCATTTAAAGAAGGAGTTTTAATATTTTTCTCAATTTTTGTCAGAAATGATACAAATTAATTTGACATTTCAACCTACATATGTTTTAAGAATTTTATTGAAATGATATCTAAGATTTTTTTTAACTTTTTTGAAATTGAGTAAAATTCTGACTCTGGTATTTATAATGTGTCTTGTTGAAGATCTAAAAACTACAAATTTCATAGAATTTCTAAAGTATGTCGCACTATAAGTATGAATGTTCACTTTGGCGTATGAGTAACTTTTTTTATTCGTCTGAGTTTAAAATGTTATCGTCCTTAAATCACCCCTTTTCCATCTTTTTTTAAAAATTGCTGCTTTCTCTTCTGAATATGGGCATTATAAAAATTACTTAACAAAATCGCATTGCAACAATTATAATTTTTTGAGATTTAAGATTTACTCGAAATTTAAGTTAAAAAGACAATTTTCTAAATAAAACACGTTTTTTAATACTTTGATCGGTTTTTGTACACATTTTTTCAACTGAAATCTTTTTCAAGCCTCTTAAACCTTACTTTAAAAGAAACGACCGCCTCTGGAAATAAACGCCTCCAATTTATCTCTAATATAATTATGTGTTAATCTTGCAATGATACCGGATGGGTTCTTCATTAAAAAAAATATGCCATAAAAATGTCGCTTGTTACCCTTTTCAAAAAAAAAAAAAAAAAAACAAACAAATGAAGTACTCGTAACCCTCCTAAACAAAAGTCAAGTTGGGAGAAAAAGAAAATCTTTTGACAAGGGTTACGATTTCTAAAAACGGAAAAAAGAAAAAACAGCATCTGACATTGCTCGCCATTTCAAGTGTTTATCATTTGCATCCATCTGATGTATAAGACCTTAAGTTTCTTCTCTTCCCCTTCATCCACCCCCTTCCCTTTTATAAATCATAATATCTAACCTGAATAGGGGCTCTATGAATTCCTTAAGTTGACTCTGTCTCATTGAGCAATTAAAATTTACTCTTTGAGAGTGAAAAACACTCTTTTCTCCTCCTTCTTCTTCTTCGTCTTTCTTGGTCTTTTTCTTCATGTCCTTATTCTTCATCTTCAAATCAAAGGATAAAAGTACTTTATATTTATATTTTCTAGTGGACCCTTTCTTCCATGACGTTGCTTTTATAAATCTCTTAACAATCACAATTGTTGCAAAAGTGAACTTCTGTAAGGACTAAATAATTTCCTTAGACCTTCTAAAATGTATTATAGAAAAACATAAGACTCCTGCGGAGAGCAAGGGATGCCAACATAAAAAGGTAAAATGGACAAGGTTATATACCGTTATATACATATATGTATTTATATATACCTACACTACTGCTGATGGCTCTTATACTGTCTACGCGTATAATACGAAACGTAAAGTCCTGTTTAAATTTAATTAGGCATGCAAATGAAATTAGGGTGAAGCAGGTTCACCCAAATCGATTAAACTTGTCTAATAGAGGGGTGGGGTGGGGGTGGTGGAATAGGAAAGAAAGTGGGTGGTGTTAAATATAAGTCAGTACTTATTCATTATGGGAGAGTGGGAAGAAGTGATTTTACCATGGTTATACACAAAATCGTCCCTCTACTCGTACCCACTTTACTTATTAAGAAATAACTTAGGATTTGAGTTTTGAAATTTGAACGAAAAGTTATAAGACAAACGAATCAACGAACGACCGAACCGAACCGAACTGAACCAAACCCAACGAAAGTGGTATCGTAAAATTAATTTGAATTTGTGATGTTGGCGATGACAATGACATGGAATCGTTAAAATAACTCGATTTGTTTCATAGACAAATTGTGTATTGTTTATTTTTAATTTTAATTTTAATTACTGGTGGATGAAAAGTTCGAGGGAAACATAAACATTTTGTGAGGGATCAAATTGAAGAAATGCGATATGGTCTTTGTGAAGAAGATAATATAATAATAGCTCGGAGAATTGAAGCGAATTTAATTGGTTTAGTGTGTTTTTATATTTTGGAATATATTTTTGGAAAATAAATCAACTTAACTTTATACTGATGTAGCTTATAATTTCGTGCTTAGTGTGATTCATCAAATTCGTGACTTTAGTAAGACATTACGATATTAAAACAAACGATAAAAGTGAGAAGTCCCAAGATTTTTTTTTCTTAAAGAATCTTGTGAAAATAGAAATTTTTGAAATCGGCATAGAAACCACGCCCTTAGTGGCTTTTGAATCGTGTGACGTCTACTTGAGCCATTAAGCCCCCGTTGACATGTGAAAGACATAAGCTAAGCATGTGACATGTGTTAGAGATTAAGTGCTGTCAAAAAAATTTAGCGAATCAGAAATTCAAATTCCTCAAAAACACTTGATACGTTGACAATATTTTGAAAAACCTGCCCAATAACGGATAAAATTCAGTTCTTTGTGCTAAGCCAAAAAAAGATGAATTTGTGATGATTTTTTCTTTGAATTTCGGTATCTACATATTTATGTATGTTTTCGAAAGCCATTTTTTTTTGAAAATCAAATATTTATCTAAGCTTATAAAGATTTATTCCTCCTAACATTAATTCCCATACGATTCTAAGATAACAGCCACTTCTGACGAAAAAGAGTTTTTGTATCTACTCGTATATTTTCGAATAAGAACCAAACCATTCGTGCATTTTATTTATTTCCGTCGTGTCGTTCATCCAAGCAGCTTAACCGATATTCACCAATTTGATTTCTAAGAAAAAACTAAGTCAAACAAAGATATAGAGTTTTATGTACAAGGTGGCGCAAAATAAATCATCCAATTTTGTTTTGAGTACAATTTCTTCTGTTAAGTGAAAAACATAATATCGTCACCAATCAAAATTCTTATTTCAAAAAATCTTTAATGACAGTGATGACATTTCCGATTGATGTAATGTCTCTCCATGCATCTAACGTGGACTTTGAGTACTTCGAATTCGAACACGACGATGTTGCGTATTGACATTTTCGGTTAAGTGTAAATGCACATCAGGATAATTTTCGACACAAAATCACTGTCCGTTTTGCTGTTGAGATTGAAAATGGCTGGACAGTGATTTGTACTCACAGTTGTCTAGTTCACAAAATTATGACATCTTTCGATAGAGTGATTCATTTTGCTCCACCTTGTATATCCCATTGATTTCTTATTTTTTACGTAGAATTTTTTTTCCTTGATTCCAGGAATTCCATACTTCCACACACTTTTATCCATATAAGAAGTTTTGTAGAGGTACAATATTATAATACCGATGACAGTTATCAAATTTAAGAATTTAATGCAAAAAAAGAAAATCAAAAAGGTTGTTGCTTTTTGTTCTTTGTTCCTCCTATTCCCAGTACACACGTACACACCTCATACCATTCCATAATTTACCTATATTTGTGTTGAAAAAAAAGAACAATCTGATGTCGTCCTTCGTATCGTACTCCCATCATCATCCTTAAGTTTCTTGTACAAATTTGCACGTTTGCTTTTCACACCTTTTCTTATATCATTTTTCTGTTCGTGCAACATCCCCTTTCCAGTTCTTCACTCCACATCTATAGATGCAAACAGGACTGAAAAAAAAAGAATCCCGGAAAATTCCCAAAAGCACATAACCTAAGACAAAAAACCGAAAAAAAAACGAGAAAAAAAACATGAATGTAAAAAAAGATTGAAATAAAATTGAAGATTTCGTATTCCCTTTGAGTTCTTATTTCGAATCCTGCTTCGCGTATACGACCCTCATTCCCCCATTGACATCCACTCTGCCCTCGCCACCACCCTCACCCTCGCCTGATGAAGCAAGGTTGTTCTTTAGCTCCGGCTCTAGGTCTGACTTTGGTATGAGTTGTGTTTTCCCATCAAAAACTCCAAACATCAGAGACATGTTGAAATAAAAGACACTCACTTTTTTTTCCTTCCCCCCCCCCCTTGCGCACACACCTGTCTTCTACAAACAAATACACATAAAGGTTCGGATGAGTATTAACACACAGATGGGTCCTTTGGAATGAAAACAAATGCTGAATGTAAATTCACCTCAAATATCTCAGATTAACAAAAAGAAAAAATCAAACCCTTTTTTTTTTTGCTCCTTTGAACCGTAATTAACCATCCTCTCGATGATATGAACGAATTTGGGATCTGGAAAATGGGTATAGAGGTGTTAACAGGGTGGCAAAGGAGAGAGTATTGAAAATTTAATAAAATTTTCAGCGACTTAAAGGCCGTGTTCACATTTGGATTCGGTTGGGGTGATTCTTTTGACGTTTCACCATTTTTTTAACTTGCTCCAATTTGTTGGTTTTTTAATGAGTTGATGGGAGATAAAAAAAGATCAAATGTCAAAATAATTCAACTCAAAGGTGAGTCCTCTTAAAGACGTCATGTAGGCACACGACTGGATCGGAGACACAAGGAATTGATCACACTAATGATCACTTTTAGAGAAATTATATCAATCCTTAAAACAATATTGACAAGATGAGATTGAAAGTCTAGTCTAGTCATTTTCATTTGCCTCAAAATCCTTCGTAATTCAATATAATTTTGAACAAGGATTGATCATCATGTTAAAACAGAAAGTTTTTGGATCACTATTACTTGGTTCCAAAATAAGTCGAATAAGTTCTATTTATAAACTGTTTTCCAAAATTGATCAATGTTAGACTAGAATTAAGAGGTTTCTCAAAAAGATATTTTTGACACAAAGCCGCTGAACGTCACCACTGTATATTGGACATACCCAGGATACCCAATTCTAATCAATAAAACTTCAAATTTTCCTCTTCACGAATCGCAATCGTTTTCAAATTCTAGGATTCGGATTACATTATCAAATTCCCAAGCCCCCAAGCACCCTGTATCCAGAACCTATACTATGTCCCAAAATTTCTACATTCTTCAAAAAAAAAAACGAAAAACAGAAATATGCATAAGGTGACAGTTTATAGAACAAATATTTGGCCTTCTATCTAATTGCCTGACATTTCGTCACTCAAATTGTCAACGAAATAATATTCCAATCCAATCCGATTCGGAAGAAACAACGGTGACAGAGCATTCATAAAAAAACAAAAAAACTTGAACTAAATTCTCCTCACTGCACTCGAACTGGGAATAGGCCAGAAGGATATTATATCGACCAAACTCTAGGATATGGCCGAAATAAAGCGATGGAAACGGAAGCAAAGCCTCTTAGTGAAATGCTTCAGTTTTATCTATGTATGATGGTGTCGAAAAAAAATCAAGCAATTTCCAAAAAACAAAAAAAAAAAAACTCCGTCCATCTGTGTACCGTTTGTGTAGGTAAACATCAGGTGGAAGTGAAGATTGTTCCTTTTTTTCTGTTTTGGAATTCGGTTCTCAAAAAAAAAGGACGATAACGTAGCTTTTCCTTAACATCAGATGCATCCTATGGCACACACCTCTCCATGCAAGGACATGATGGTCAAACATTTCCACGAGACCTCTTTGACAGTTAGATAGTGCTGCCATTTTCCCATTACACACACACACACACACACACACACACACACAAACACAACATCCTTGAAATTGGATTTTTTCGTTCGTGTCCGGATTTCAACAGAATCCCAGGAATTTTTGAAAAGGAAACAGATGAGTCGCAGCCAAAAATGTCCATCCACACAACAAACTTGACGCGTATATAGAAGACTTAACCTCTTTACCCGTAACCCGTAACCCGTTTGGGATTGCATAGCAATGCGTTTGAAAATTTATTCAGTTTTTCTGTCACTAAACTGAATGATGGCAAGGGGACTTGAAAGAACTATGAGCAGAACAGAAGACAAAGATGACCGTATCCGGATCCGGAATTCTGCAGGATCTAACCGTTTTGACTTTTGCACAACATCAGCATGCTTCTCGTGGTGTGATGATGATGGTGATGGAAGATGATATGCAAACGTATAACTTTTGGAATATAGGTCAGCAGTGTTATAAGATAAAAGGTATACTTTCGGAAGTTCACATCAAAAATGTGGTGCTGATGGGTGATGGCAATGACTGTTATGGAAATAAAAACAATTAAGAGGACTAATTTAATCAAGGAAATCGAGTAAAGATCCTTAGACCGAAACAGGTGAAGAACGAAATTGTTTTTAAAGTGCCTTCACACTCTTATCACATCATAACAGTTTATAGACGAACTGTTTCTGCCATTTGTCAATATCGAAATGACATATTGTGTTAGTGCGATGATAAGATTTAGTAAGCTAGTATAGAAATTAAGAGATAGTGCAATGCAAAAATATATAAGGACATTTGGTTAATTCGGTTCTATGTGGGTTATGGGATTATCATCATTTCGAACAATACAAACGGTTTTTCAAGTTTAGAAAGTGAATGCTTTGAAATTTTTAAGAATTATACCTAATTTATTTTTCACATAATTCAAATCAAAGTTTTTGCTAAAATAATGTTTTCTTCTTTCCAGGATTAACTGCCTTGCTTGAATTGGAAAAAGTTGATCTTGAAATCATCAGGTAAGATTTTGAAAACATTTACTCGTAGAAATAAAAAGTATCTTATGCAAAAGGAAAATAACCATGAATGCCAACTTTGTCAATGACAATTGTTATTTTTTTGGGTTATCGGTCATATTTTACAATGGTGTAATGCAAAGTAAGTTGCTACTAATCACTAGGCAACTTAATGCAACTTCATGAAACTTTTACTTATTTAATTTTAAAGTTGAATTTCGTCTAATATCTTTTTTACGGAATAAAGGAAATTCTTACTTCCCAAAAAAATATTAAACAACGATTATTCAAGTGTCCCTTAAAGTTGTCTGCAACTTATTTCCACAGTTCGTGTTCCTTCGTATATATAAACAAATATAATATTGAACTATGAATTTCTAGGGTGACCTTCTTTAAGTTGTATGTAGTGGGTGGTAGACCTAAGAACACCTTTTCTGCTACTTTTTGGTTTACCTTCTAAAAGTTATATAAGGCAGGTACTATGTAGGTCCAAAAATAAAGACAGATTGTCTAAGGCAAATTCTTTCTTCAATTTTTTTTTTTTAATTTTCAACCTTTTGACGTGTCAATTCATTTAGAAAAAAATCCTTTATTTTATTTAAGTATCAAGAACTCAGTTCCCATTATAAATGAAACAAAAAAATAACCCTTAGTTTTTTCACCTTGTTAGCTAGCTATTTCAAAATACCCCTTTAAAATTTTTTGTTTAAACAAGAGAATAAACCTTTTAATATAACTAAGCCTATAAATCCAGCTTTACCACTGAACAAATCCTTTTTTTTATTTCCCATTAAAATAACAAAATAAAATTAAAAAAAACCAAAACAAAAAAATTCGAAAGCATAATCTCTGTAAAAACCTTTTTTATTAAGTGTATACGAGGGTCTTAATATACCCCCCGCAGACATGTATTCTACATAACCATCAACCTTCATACTTAAAAACAAAACCCCATTAGTACCTCCGCTCGATATCACTCTAATTTTGCCTTTATAATCAAATTCCAGGAAATTTGTTCCGTGCCATTTATGGCCCTGTGTGTGCCTGTGCACCTGCAGCATACAGAAAATAAAGTGATAAAATCCTTAATGGTAATTTTCAATTAACTCTTTCTCTTTGTCTCTCTCGCTCTCTGTCTAATATTCATAGGGCCTGTATACGAGTAAGTATAAAATAAAATGTGTTGAATGAACTGGGATGATATTAAAGGACAAAAAGGACAACATTGTATTACATATACACATTTTAAAATAAGGATACAGGAAACAAAACAAAAAATAGAACAATGTGTAATTTAGGTATTTAAAATTCTTTTTATACATTTTTTAATTCCTAAAGGACTTTTAAGCTGCTATAACATACCTTATATTAAACAAGTATCTGAAGGTAAATTAACATCATCATGACCATGAGTGTCCTATTCCTACCAACAAAATACAAGGTGATGCAAAACATTATTCGTCCACTTTTAATTTAGAATATTATTCTTAAGATTGTCATTTCATTTTTTAAAATGGCACTGTTTTTACTTGTCAAATGTCAAAAAAATGACAGCTGTTCAAATCGAGGGTTATTAAAAATGGACAATTTCGTTGACGTACGACGACGCCATTTGCAAAAATAATGACATCTTCATGATAGGGTAATTCATTTAGCGCCACCTTGTGGCAGAAAACATTTGCATGGATGTTAATACCATCTACGGTTTAATGATATGTACAACTCATAACAAGAAGACGCAAGGATTTGTTGTTCCTTCAAAATTATTATAAAGTAGCATCATCAGAAACTTCTCTTCTCTTACATAGTTCTGTTAGAATAACTAATTTCCCATTGTTTCCCTTAGGTACTTGTTCTCAATTATAGCAACTTTGGGCTGCGCTGGGCTGGGGCTGGGCAGATCCTCAAAGAGACTCCATTTTGCTTATTAGATTTAAATACTTCTTCTTATTCAATGTATGTATATATGTTTGTATGAAGTTGAAGACTCGTGTACAAACAAAGTTAAGTGAAGACAAACGTTTGATTGCACATCAACAAAGGGTTTTTTGGGGGGGAGGAGATTTTGAATGGATGGTTGAGATTCATAGAAAACCGGAAGTGCTTTTGCCAATAAAGGGATCTTAGGGGTTTCACTAAAATATACATACATGAATTCAAACTTTATGCGTGTAGGTAGGAGGATGTGAAACAAGAACAGCAGCTCGTATCGAAACGGATGTTGCTGTTGATTGGCTTAATTACACTAAGTCAATATTTAGTTTTGAATGTGTTTTCCTATATTCGAGTATATGTATAGGTAAAGTTAGCTTCGAGACTTAAAATGCATAATAAAGAGATATTCTCCTTGATTGAGCCTTTGGCATCTTTGAAGCTATTGGGCTTAGAATCAGGAGGATTTTGTATTTATACAATTCACAATTATTGTTTGAGGTATAAAACAAAATAGAATTTAGAACTTTAGATACGAGTATTCCTAGATTCTTTGTTTTTAGATTTTAAGAAAATTTATTAGTTCAAATATGGAATAATAATAATAAATAGTAATTGATAAGTTGGGTTTCAATTTATTATACAAATGATATCAAGTCAAGGAAAATTAAAAAATTGTGTCAATTTGCTTTAATTTGCAGATCATGCTTAGTCAAAGTCAATCGATATTTTTGTGAACTAATTTTGTATCTCAATTCTATGACACAATAAAAACTTTATCAGATAAAAATAAACCCTTGATAAACCTGAGTACTTAGAAACAGCTGCTTACAAACTTTAACCACCAGTTATTCAAAATATTTTCCGATAAAATATATAGTTCGAAAATGTATGTGCAGGTATTCATCTTCTTAATATGGCTTCTGCGATTAGAGGCTGCATTAAGTGCATTCTCGATATTTCTAATAAATTAATTTAAATTTCCATGCGGTAGCAGCATAAATTCAGTCTAAAATTTATTGCCACCACATGCACTGCACCATAGAACATCAGCCACAGGCAATATGCTCGAAATCCTTTTTGCTCCATATTACCATCACTATTTCAGTTAAACCTTCATCCATCTACCACATACATATAAGCCCACTCCACTACCCCCCTTACACCCCCCTCCATCCATCCACACCCACACGTCAGCGGTTGAGTGATTTTGTGAAATATCCTGATTGCATATCAATCGGCCGACAACTAGGGTGCGGTAATGGCTTTGGTTCTTCACCTTAGATATCAAGCAGTTTTAACACCAATAACAACAATCAATTTAATGATTACCACCCTTCTCTCTGCTGCCTTCTACCACTATTGGTACGTATCGTTGATATGTCTAAGCTATGATATTGCAACTTATACTTGGCAGTTAAAACCCCTTCTAAATAATATAAACGGCTTTGGGCTGGTTTTCCTTTTTTTCCCTCCGAGCTCCGACGATGGCGACCGACGAACGTCAACGCGACGTGCTGATGGGTATTTCTATTCTATTCGTATGAAAAAAAAATAAATATCTAGATACTTTTCAATTATACTTATATAGAATTCACCTATCAGCACGCTCGAGCTCGAGCTTCAGCTCGAACCGGAGCCGGATATGGAATGGAGCCCATGTGAATTGGTTTTGATGTGCGCGAGGATGGAATCGAGATCGAGTGCGGGAAGCCACACAACTTTTAAGGTAATTAAAAAACGCAATCAGCGTTCGGCTCTTCTCCTCTGGTGCTAATCAAAAATGAATCCTGCCTGGTTTTATATTTTATTCCATTTCATTTTTTTTTTAATTCATTCCATCTGATCTGGTTTGATGTAGATAGTCGTATCCTATGTATGTACAGGTTAGGATGGTTTTTTATTTGTATGGTGTTTTATGTGTGTTTGTTAGCCAACTGAATAAATGCACTTTAATTTTAGTGTGACAGAGAATCGAATAAAAATTTCCATATCAGTTAGCTTTTTCGATTTCCAATGGAATTGTTTTTTTTTTTTTGTCTCAAATTCAATAAAACACTTAATTTAGGGTAAATTGTAAATTGATGTTGTGTGTTTACAAATTACATTTGTTGAGCATGCATTTTAGTGTTTTTGGTACCATTTTTTCGGTCTGAGGTTAAAAGTTAAACCGAATTGAAGTTATCAAATTCGGGCCGTCAATATTGGATTTACTGACAAAAGTGTGTTTAATGTTTTATGTGGAATTTTTTTTAGATCATTCATTCATTCATCAGTGAACAGTTGTCAATTGATTGTCACCTTACCTCCTTTTTATGCTCGTATTTTTGTTCAATATTTTTTATCATGACAGAATTGTTAACAAAATTTGACAAGAGTGTCCTTTTCATTTCCTATTGAGTAAATACTTAATTTGAGTTTTGCTTATTGTAATGATTTCATGTTAAATAGTGTTAAGAAATGTGAATCACCCAAAATTGATTGATTCAAGAGACGATCATCAATGGCAGTAGAAATAAGGAAAAGAATTCCTTATCCACAGAATTTCGATTATTCCATCTGATCTTTCTTTCAGTTCCCCGTTTGATAAATCACAATCGTCGAAATATTAAATCAAATATAGAATTTTAATTCATGGCTTATTTTCATGTTCTATTCCACATTTGCCATTACCTATAAATACAATAAATAGTATAGGGTACTGTAAAATCTTATCTAGTCCATGTGTAGCTGCTCTTTAAAAAAAATGATATCACGAACACAAAATGCAATCAGCTACATACATACATATATACTGCGTATTAAAAAAAACAGGGGCAATATGTTTGTTTGTTTCACCCAGGAGCAAAAAATACCACCTTCTCCATACCCCGGTGGCATGGCGTTGACTAGCTCCCTCCCTACTCTAATTTTTTACTACATACACAGTCAGTATAGAATCTACATCCTGGACAAATGGACAACAAAACATTTCAGCAGAAAGGTGACACGTTCAAAAAATCTGAATAAACTTTGGCCATCGGGCATTGAACGTGTCCGTAGGGTTCAGATCCACATTCAGATCTCCCCTAGGTCCAAGTCCATCCGGTCCAGGACAAAAATCATCAGAGTCAATTGCATTGGAATATGTTTGTGTGAAATAGAGATTCGATTCGATTTGATTTGATTTTTTTTTTTTTCTGTCCATAGGAAGCAGTTTTTTGTTATTGTCTTTTGAAATTCGAATGCCAAAAAGAAGCTTTAATCAATTTGAATAGAAAATCCCAATCACAATTTTAGACGAGTATGTGTGTTCTTATAGCCAAAGTCAATAAAATGTCAAGAAAAAACAAAGAACACTGAAAACGATCAAAGGCTCTATTTTCCTCATCTCAAAAAAAAGGACACGCGAATAAGAAGCCAGTTAAAAAAAAAAAACTAGAAAATTCAAATAAAATTTTCATCGTGGACAAAGTGGACAAAACGAAAAAAAAAATTGAAAAAAAAACAAAAACAAAAACTTATAGTAAATAAAAATCGCATTAGTCCTTTAAGCCAGGAGAACAAATCCGTTTGTAATTGCATTTTATGGCATGGTGGTGGATGAGGCCCTATCAAGGAAGGGTGTTACCATTTTTGTTGTTGGTTTTTTCCAAACGAAATTGAAACATGATGGTGAAATAAAATTGGATTTGAAAAACGAATTGGAGGTGGCTTGTCATTTTGTGGCAAACAAAAACTCATAGCGATGGGATTAGTGTCAATCATTTTCAATGACTGGACATCTAACAATTTTTATGTTGTAGGTGAAGTAGTCCTTAAGCTTGTAAAATGAATTCAAGAATAATTGGACATGAACAAAACATTTTTACACCAATTGCCATCGAGGTCATAATTGTAGGTTGTAATTATTAAAAATTCGAATTCGAATATATATTGAGACCCCTAATTCTGTGCTAGATTAGGGGGTTCCTCAAGGCAGACATTTAGGACCACTTCTTTTAATCTTAACCACGAACATTCTGGCAACACTCTGTTTGTGTACAAAATGTTTACAAAGTTTTTAAAAGAGCTTAAATAGTTTTACGAAATCAAAAAACTCCCTTTCCTTCAAAGGATCAATTTTATACCAAAAGGATCAACTATTCAGATGAAAATATCTCCAAGCTGGCTTTTTGTTTTTATCCTTCAAAGACTTATAATAATTTCTAATTATATACACTCTTTTATCCTCTGATTCCTTTATTTGAACATGAAAAAAGGAGAGCAACATGAAACAAATCATCCAACTCAAATTAAGCTCTCCAAGGATATAAAATGAAATTCAAACTAAATACATATAGCAAACTAATGAATTGTTAATGTGATGCATTAATCCATCAATTCGCTTCTATCTACTAGGACACTTATACAGCCAAACGTCGTTGTAAGGTAAACGACGAAAAAATCCCTCAGGACCGACAAAAAAACCAAAGGATAAAAATGTAAAAGTGCAACCAATGGACAATTTTGCAAATTAAGTTCTCATCTTGTGAAAATATCTCCCATTAGACATCACAAGACACAAAGTCAGGTGTGCTCACAAAACGACATACCAGCACATACACTCTATACACAGTCAGACACCTTCCCTAATTTATTAATGGTTTCTCGTTATAGAACACAACCCTTTTCCATACACCCCAGGGATCACAACCTGATCCTTGAGCAATTGGAAAAATTATTCTACCACTTTTTCACTGATGCTGGCAAATATGTTTTTAGCCGGATGTGACTTCCTCGGGGCGAAAGCGAATAGTTCCAACTTCCAAACTCCAACTGGGAAAACCCCAGAACATGGATGCACAGGAGAGAAAAAAAAACTAGGACTTTGAGAAAATATGTTTGCTGGCTTCTATTTTTTTTATTTTTTTTTGTTTTCTTTTTGTTCACACCAGGACATTGAGAGCAGTCGAAGGCGGCGGTGGTGGTGTAAAGGGACTCGAACAGGAAGACAATGCAACGTGGATAAAAAATCAAGACCGAGGCAAATAGGACTCCTGGAATTATTCCATGTGTTGGGGCGTATATTCCTAATGAAATGATACATATCCTGTTTTCATTTCGAGTATCGAACCCAGGACGACAAATTTTGACCGGGAAGACATCGAAGCAAAATTGAGGTGGTCAGAGAACGAATGAACGAAAAAAAACACGTAAAACAAAACGAAATTGGATGAAAGCTGAAAAGTCCAGGAGACTATATAGTAAAGGAGCTCTGATTCTGATTCCGTTTCTGTTTCTGTTCCTGAAGCCGATACGGATACGGATGCTGGTGCTGGTGTTGGGGCGAGAAAATTTATTGGGATTTTTTCGTTTTATAGTTTTGGTCTAAATATTTTTTTGGTCTTCTGGTTCTTCCTATTTTTTGGTATTCTATCTAATGGTTTTGTGTTTGAAGTCAAAGAACATGGATGGAATGTGTTTTTCAGTTTTTTATTCCTCGAGGAAAGGAGCTTCGTTTTTTTTTTGTAGACAAAGGATAAAAAAACGAAACAGCTATCGATTCGCTTCTTTGGTGTGCAGTCTTGATGTCGAGGAACGTTTTTACGGTCTTCGAAAATAAGAAAATAAATGGGATAACCTTGTTTTTTTTTTTTGAATGTTGAATTTGTTTTGTCAGGACGAGAGAGTGTTTTGGTTAGATGTTTGGATCCGCCTGGTTTTTCGAAAGTAATTTTTTTTTTATGTCCAACGATGACCACAAGAAATGAACATAGGGGTTGAAAGGGGGGAGGAGTCGAGAAACAAATGTGATCAAGTGTACAAAAAAAAAGAAGAAATGTTGTACCATGGAAAGAACACAATGAATTATTGGATTTTTCTGTTAAATTAATGTTTTTAAGTATATTTTTTTATACAAAACTCGAGAGTATACTCATTGATCACAAAATATGCAAACATTAGTTCATTCTGAATTTCTAATTGTGTTTCTATTAAAATGAACGAGCCTAAAACTTGAAAAATGTCCTTACAAAATTACAATGGATTTTTGTATTTTATGTATTCTCAAAAGACTGTTGGTAAAAAGGAAGGACCGTTTTATTAAAAGACAGGTATGATGACTAGCTGATAATTTAAAAGTTTGACATGTTAAAATTGAGGCAATATACAAACTAGTATATAAAAATATTCATCTTAAAAAGACTGCAGAAAAACTTAAGCACTAGATTGAGAGTCTCAAAGACATTCCGACAAATTCTGACAGCTTTAAAGTTGACAAAGAAGTAACAATCAATACAGCTGAAGGACTAAATAACAGAAAGACTGATATTTTGACGGACAAATAGCAGGACTGACATATTGAAAGTGTGACACGCTCACCGAGTTCTGGACTCAAAGCTTAAAGATTATGTCTCATAGAATAAGAAAGTGATGTACTGACAAATTGACAAAAATGTGTACGAAAAAATAAAGACGTTAGTTAGAAAAAATATTAATGATTTTAGATTGAATATATAATATCTTGAATAATGCAGTCAAAGATTCAACATAATGCTCAGTTTTTGATAAATGGTAAACATTTAAAAAAATAATGACAGCAAAAAAAAATTCTCAAAATTGGTATAAATTGTTTTTCGAATCGAGTATTTTGGCAACGAGCAATGATTTCGACCCCAAAATTCTTTATATTTCATACAACACTAGTTGCCAATCCCGACTTGTAGACTATAATACATTAGATTAAATTTATTGAAAAATTAGTAAGGATCCCTTTTTTCTTCTAGTAAAAATAAAGGTAGACTATATTACTCAGGGATAATATAGTATTCTAATTTTGAAAAAAAATATCGAAATCCGTCCAGTAGTTTTTGAGTTAATTTGTAACAAACATACAAAAGTACAACGTTTCCTCTTCATATTCAAGTTACCATTTCATATTTCGGATCATGTCCCCGTGAAACTTCTTTCTCACCGATTGGCCCGAAAGAAAACATTTGTTTTGGTATTATAATAAAAACAACAAGATTAATATTAAAATTTTGAGAAAAATAGAATTCAAGTATTGAGATCCTTTGGTTACATCTTAACCTCGTTATAATATACATACTTTCTTTTCTGCTGTATAACAACAAGGACTTCTCATATCCTCATGTTTAGTTTATTTATGCAAAAAAAAAATATGTATTTATTTACAAACTAAATAAATAATATGGAAATTTTTGAAGAAAATTCAAAATTCTCCAACTTCCGGATAATCCTTTGTGTTCACCTTCACCTGTTTGATGGGTTCATGAGTTGGGTATACACAAAAGTTTTTTCCTTCTTAAAAAAAAACCGACTCTTCTCTTCTCCCTAAGGAATCTCGAGATGCACATAATACGAATATGCTCCTCCAGAATCTCGCTTGAGTTCCTATATGTGTACGTGTACGTGGAAGTTTATTTCTGGCGTCCAAATCATCATGGTTTTTTTTTTTTTTGGAAGTGTGTATAAGGTCTGCTAAAGGATATAACATCCTGCCATTTAGGTTATGTTATATGGAATGAGGATGAAGACGACGACGATGCTGACGATGACGACGTGTGCGGGATTCTCAATTTGAATATCAAATCATATACGAATAGAATTTGCATTTCTTTCAATTTAGCTATTTTTACTCTTTTTTTACATTTTCGTCCTTTTTTGTTGTTGTTTTTTGTATTATTTTCAGTAATGGCTTATGTGAAGGCATTGTTATGTTTTTTCTTTTGAGGATCGATACACCAAACAACAATAACAACAAAAGTACGAACAGCAACAAAACAAAATGAAGGAACATTTTTTTCGGGAACGAAGATGTTAAACCTGAGGCGTTGCGCGTTTTGTATGTTTTTATGCTTGTGGCTCCTCTTCCTGATATTGATAGGTAGATAGAGATACCGACATATCTGACAATAATAACAACAACAACAACAACAACAAAAGGAGTCCTTTAAAAACCGATTGAACCATCAATATAATATGGGGACTTTTAAATTTTCGTAAATCAAATTGCTTTTCATCCTTTTTGATGCTCTAAACCGTTTAGTGCCAGTTTAAATAGGCACTCATCGTTTTGTTGCCTTTTATTTGTTTGTGTGGTATATTTATGTATGTAGGTATGTTAGAAGGGAACAGGAAGAAGCGGAACATTGTTGTGTCGAATGCCCTTGGGATGGGAAATAAGAATAACGACTTTATTGACAAAGCGAATAACAATGGTTTTCATCCTTCAGGGCACCACCAGGTACGTGTATATAATATGTATGTACATAATATTGTGCATGTGATTGTTTGTAGAATAAGCATATATAAATTTTAAATTCATTCAACAAACAAACTTTTGATATTTTCATTAATTTCATTCTTGAGCTTTAAAGCATTATAAGAGAATTGAAATATGAACTTTGGGTCCTTTGAAAATTTGACAGATATTAAAGTTTTTGCGTTTCAATAAATTTGTCCGAAAAAGATAAAACACAATAATTATCTTTATCAAAAACTAGGATAGTATTAACTTCCCAAAAAATCCATTTAAATGATTAAATTGAATGAGAGAGATTGCGATGAAATAGACCTCACATGAAAAACGGATATTTTCTATTGACTTTTTTATAAGCTGTATCATAAAGTTTCTCTTAAAAAAGATAAAAAAATAAAAGAATACAATTTTAATTCATAAAATCTTCCAAGAATCTGTGTGTTCGAGTTCAAACTTTCGACCATAAATGCCAAATGAAAAAATAATTAATTCGAAAAGACTAAACATTTTTGTTGTTAATTCATACAATTTTACAAAAAAAAAATATTTTAAAATGTGCGCAAAAAATGAAATGAAATAAATTCCAAGAATTTATGTATAAAATATTAAATTTTTCTATAAACAAGCAAAAAAATTGCTAAAATATTCGTTATGATATTTCTGGGAAACAAGAAGATTTTTGTTTCAGTTTTTTGTTTTTCCTGTATATATTTTGAAATTAAACGCATTTGGCTTTAGTTGAATTAATAAATTCGCAAATTATGAGGAAATTGACATACAAGTATTTGGCTTTGTAAATTTGGTAACAATAATTTTTTGCACATGTTATTCGAATTTATAAATTTCCTGGAAATTGTAGTTGTCATGAAATTGTTAACAGTGAAATGCTATACGCGAAAAATCAAAAGTACCTTTTTAAACAAAGCAGTTTTCAAAAAATGTGAGTGCTTGATGACTTTGAACTGAGCATAACTTCAAGTCAATTACCAATGATTGAAAATGTCAATACAAATTGAAAATGTCAAATAAAATCTAATTTTAAAAACATCATTAAGAGAAAAACTTTCGATATTTTATATTATCACAAGTTTTCTAATCAATCACCAAATAATAATAATAAATTATTATTAATTAATGATAAAAGCTTCTTTATAAAAAAAAAAACTAAAAGAAAAACATTTTATATTAAATGCATTGATAAATTTGAACAATGACGTTTAGATCTTCATTTTATGCAATCTCATTATTCCAACAGCCTCATATCTCTTGACTTACACAAGACTTACTTAATTCAGGATACGAGAGTTAACTGTAAATGTATAGCTAGACCAACAACCCTTTCAAATATATACCTACACAGGAATAATTACGAACAACATAATTCCAGCCATATCCATCGAATGATTAATAGCTTCCACTTCAATAAGTAATATTTCTGTAATGCTTTTTATTTTTTTTTTGTCTAAGAATAGATACTCGTATCTATTTATAATAATCATCCTGTCAATCACTAGAGAGATGTTAATAACCTCCAACTTCAACTCGAAGTCGCTTTTGTTCGTTCATATAGCCTTTACTCCCACTTGCCATCGTATCCTTAAATTGACGCGTTGCTGGGTTGTAACATTATACAGACAAAAAAAATATACATACATACATACATATACACCAACAAACAATCAATATCGGAATCGAAACAAAAGCGTTTTCTATTCATTAGGAATTTTTTTTATTTTTATACCTCAGCTCTTCCCAATACTCCCCAACGACCCAACGGGGATAAATGATTTTAGATTTTTGTTATTTTTTGCCATTAAATGACAACATCACTCCCGGTCCTGGTCCCGAGTGATGGTTTCACTATAAGTGAAGTACTCTAAGGGCGCGGTGCAGGTTGAAAGGATGGCTGTAGTAAGCGGGAACAAAAGAAGCACAAAACAAAGGATGATTTTCCTTCCAGAGAACTGTTGATGGAAGAAAAAAAAATAACGAGGCAGGTAAGGGATCGAGTCCTGAGTCCTGATACACAAAAGCACAACATACTACTCGCATTCATCATTTGTGATAATAGGGAATGAATTTTACATTCATTGGTAATTATTAATTCATATGCGAACGTATCTTGCACGTTGGTAATGCAACATCAATACCAGGATGAAAATTACAATAGGAGCAAAACTTGTATGTTCTCCAAGGATATGCGAGGATTACAACATTAGACAGGGAAGAATTTGCACTTTTCAGACGCCCAAGGGACAAACAAGGGTTGACTCATTTTAGTGAGAGGTTGTCATTATGTGAAGTGGAGTTTGTATTCAGTTAGTCATTAGTGAAGTTTTTCTATTTATCACAGGCTAACCATATTCATTGGGAATACCCCTATGCAACTGCATTAACTCTACTTCAACTCTGGGTATTCGTAATGGAGTTTAAGGGGATGCAAGTAGATTCGGTCTCATCTCGTCTCGTCTCGGGAAACATAGTCAAGACGAGATGATAAATTTTTAACAATGTAACCAAGAGAGACATATGTATATATTTGACAGAAATATTTCAAGGTTCTTAATCGTCAAAATGCAAGGTCCTAGAAGATAAATCAGAAATTCATTTTTATCAATTTTAATATCTTCAAATTGGGACATTTTGACAAGACCGAAATAAGGCTAACAAAAGTCTCGTCCGGTCTCATCTCGTCTCGTCTCGAAGTCGATAGTTTATCTTTTCTGTCTGTGTTTTATATTTTTTAGTAGCTTTATGAAATTATAATAAATAACCGCTAATTAAATCCAGATTGTATTCATTCTTCGATAAAATTACATAAAGTCTACAGGACCTTAAAAAAAACACACGTAGAGAACATTGCACTACAGTATCAAAAAAATGTTAATTTACTACTAATTAATTAACTTTGACTTAAAAATTCTTCTTCTAATTTTACATTAATTACATTTTAAAGGTTAGATTTGACTTGACACTAAAGTTAAACAATTAAGGTATGCAATCGTTACATTAAGTTTTTCTTCAATATCATTTTTAACTTTAAAGTTAATTATATTTTTTTTATTTTATTTCCTTTCGTTTAAGTTAATTTGCTAAAATAAAATAAATTAAAATAAATATTTCATAAAATACAACAATCTTCCTTAAAAATTAATTTAAAACTACATTTTATTAAATAAAAAAATGTGCTATTACTAGGGAAGGTACACTGGGCGTATACTTAACTAAATTTTAATTTAATCTCCACGAAATTGGTAGATAATAATAATATATTAGTTTAGATTATAAGAGAGTGAATGTCATTACCGATCCATATTTGTTTATTAAATATATATTTTTTTCGACAGAGGACAAAGTTTGTATATCTCCAAATATTTTAAATTATATTTTCATCAAAAAAAAAAAAAAAAAAAAACTACAACCAACTCAAGCCATATATATATCAAAATGCTCCATTTAACCCTATTTCCACATAGACAATATTTACATATTATTATGTATTTAAAGTTTGACTTTTCAGACCATGAATGCCAATTTTTACGTTACTTTCGAAAATTCTCAAAAGTAATTAAATATTTAAAAATATATTTACAAATTTCAAAATTAGTTACATTTTTAAAATGAAATGTGAATCACAAAACACCACTGTTAATAATTTTAACATGAAAACCTTTTTCAATCATTTATAAGCCTTTAAATAAATTTAAAAAATTATTTTTAATTAATCAAATATTTTTTTAAGAAAAATTTTCTTTGTTAAAAAATAAATTGTATTTCTAAGAAAACAAAAAATCACAAACAAAAGTAAAAATCAAAAGAATCAAATAAAAAAAGAATAACCATAAACCTGCACATATCCACACATCAACGTCACACACACAGACCCACTTTGCTGAAATCAATGGTGCATGGGGTTTTTTGTACAGTACCCCAAGCAATTCGAGTTCGATAAAAAATTGTTGTTTCTATGAAATTCGCGCCCTTTTTCGAAATGAGTTTCACCTCGAGCCAGTTAATAATTAGTCGAAACAATCTGACTGACAACTCTCCCCCCATTTGCACTGATGATGGAAATAAAAAATACCTTTTGAATGTATTCAAGCATTAATATGACAACCTGAAACTGGGATGGATGATAACAAGACATTTTCTTCTGTATGTCTGTTTGTTTGTTTGTTTGTTAATATTGACATGTTTCTGTGAAACTGAAACTGAAACAAAGATAAAACAAGACAAAACAAAAAAATCCTTTTTCATTACATCTTTACTCCATATGACAAAATCAGGCCCTGAAAACAGAATGATAATTGGATTTCCTTTGAATTTTACATAAATGTTTCAACAAAGGGCGAAAAATACACAAACGTACACACGTATTCATATACATACATACATATGGTATGTATGTGATATAATGTCAACAAATGTATGTTTGTGTGTGTGTGAATTAAGTGTATGACATGCATAAAGTAACAGTAACTGGAAATGAACACTATCTTGTGTTTGGCTCATAAAAGATTTTTATTGTTTTGACAGGACGAAGACAGAGAGGTAGACAGCGACGAGTGAGTAAAAATGACAATGACGAATTGAAGATGACGACGATGACGAGAAAAAGGTAACAAGCTATACGAAAATACTCTTTTCTTTATTCTGTTTTCTGATTTAAAAGAAAGCCCAACGAAATGTAAAAATAAAACAAGGAAATTACAAGAAACAACAACAATAACCAAAAAAGGAAGAACAAGGATCAGAAAACTTCATGGAATGACTGATGCCATATAACATGAATGTATTGTTACAAATTGTTATGTGATGATGTGATTGTGATGCAAGGAAAAACACTGTATTTTGCGATTTTACCTCGATTTCATTACAAAATATCCAAAGAACCATTTTAAACTCGAATTCAGTCAATCTTACATGTTTATTGTTGAATAAAAAGTCAACCATCATCAACCTATAAATGAATGAAGGAATAAAAGAAACAAACTCAATTCTTTCCTCATTCTCTCGTATGGAAGAAGGATGAATGAAGGAACGAGCGAATGAATGAATGATTGAATGAATGAGCACACAACAAGTAGTTCTTTTTAATTCATTTCGCGAGTCCTTTTAAAGATTTTTTTTTTTCGTGTTATATTTTTTTTTTATAAATGGGTCGTTTCTATCGAAAAAATTATTTATGATTTTGTTGTTTTTTTTTCTAAGGGTAGGAAAATTGTGGTAGGGTAAAGTCTAGAATATGTGCATAAGTGGATTTATGCTTGCGAAGGGGGAATTTTCTACTCTGAGTCCTTAAATAAAATCCGAGAGAGAGTAGAAAAAACATTTTTATATTTTACGAACTAGAATCATAAATTGGAGCACTACTGCAGTGGCACAATTTTGCTAGCTAAGAAGTTTTTATTTCTAACTTATGACCCATGTAGGTTAAGCGTTTTAACATACCAACGTATCTTACAATGAACCCTGAAAAAGTCTTCTCTATTTTATATTCAAGTTAAATCATCACTTATGCAAGTTATCTGTGTTGGCTGTGTATAGGGTTTAAGGAATATACACAGGATGAAAATAGACAAATTTAAATGGTAGTTTTTCAGATGGAAAATTTGAGATAAGTTTTGTTAAAGAGAGTGTATCACTGTTTAAATGTAGTTTGGTTATGGTGAATATTGTTTGGTAAGAGTGACATTTTCCAGGACTATCAGCAGTCACGATGTTTTCACGATATCTGCTTCGATGTAGTTTGCATACAGGTCAGGATTGTAGTGCCTCCGTAATCGTCAAAATTTAATTTCGAGAGCGCCTAAAAGTTCGGATTGCACCGAGACCTTAGATCCTTATGTGCGTATACTGACAAAACTATCGTCCTGTAGTTATGATAAGGATTCTTGATTTAAAGAGCTTCTACATTGTTATCAGCTGATACTGATGTTGAAGAATCGCACTTCTTTAAATGTTCTACTACCCTAATTGTTTTTCAAGCAGTCAACAGCACCATGTCTATTGTTTTTCCCTGATGTGATTTTGGGACACCCGCTCGATCTAGTTGAAGGAATCGTCGTGTACAGCTTGTATGGTCCCGATGGTGTCGATGCCATCTGTGTAAGTCAGTATCTGGCTCAACCTGGTTGGCTGGCAAGAGTCGATAATTTCTTTCGAGACCGTTGATTGGTTTAAAAAGCAATCCTGCTATTTAACTTGGGTTGTTTTATTTTTAATTGTCATGGTCAACCAGTTCTAGTCAAGTCATTTATTTTGGGACTCGATTTTCAGCCTATTTCATGGCCGTCACCTTCCACTATTCACAAAGGGCAAATATCAATTCAACCCTTAAATCCTTTCAAAACGATTTGAATTGAATCCTTTAGGCCAAATTGACTCAAAACAAAAGAAAAAGAATTAAACCACTTTTTTTTTGCCATACAAAATGTAACCATTCATCTAATGCCAATTAACACCAAACGTGTTTAAAGTACAAAATATAAATTCATCACGTTGCACCATATTTGTTTTCTTGTGTCTGCTAATTTTTTTATTTTTATGTGGTTCGTTTCCTTGCAACTCAGCCGTGCATTTAATTTCATTTGAGTCCTTAATGTGTCGTCTCGCCCCAATAATGTGCTCCTTCCTTTGTAGACAAAACAACAAAAACAACAAAAAAAGAAAAATCCCAAACCATAGAGGAAACTAATTTTTCACAATCAGGAAGTGTTTGAGTGAAGAAAAACCATACCAAAACAAACCAAAAAAAAAACAGAGAAGAAAAGGATAAAAACAACCACAAGTTTGTAAGTGTGAGTGACAGGAAAGAGGAGAGGTGGTATCGCAACATACGAGAGTGAGACGACAACGACGACATACAAAAAGGATACAAGTGATCATCATTGAAACGAGGACGAAAAAATAATAATGAAAACAAAAAAAGGAACTTGCAACAAAGGAGTTTGTAGAGTACTAGAAAATCGTTCCGAAGGATAATAATCACTTCGCTAGGAAACACTTTAATCCCAAGATCATCAATCACTTAAGTGCTTCAGAGCTTTTCATATATAGCCAGTTCGAGGAGGTACCTACATCCTACATACATACGTTATACGAGTACAGTGTTGGTTCTCTCATCTAATATAACGACGACGACGGGAAAACGGGCGAATTACCTCGCTACCACCAGCTCCATCATCACTCTACCCCCACTCCTGTATGCCACCTCCACAGTCCACCTCTTAAGCCTTAGTCTATATTTCTCTGCAAAGAAAAAAAACGTGGGTTAAATGCATCAGCATCATGCTCGCAAGGATTTCTCTTCCGGCATTTTGGGTGGTCTTTCGTCGGAGGACGAATGGGGGGTGTAGATATATCGGTGTGTGTCTTTTTATGCTCCTTATGGCTGCTGTGTATTTTTGTAGGTGTAGTGTATTTTTGTTTTGTTAATTTTTTGTTATCTATTTTCTGTCCCTCAACCAATCATCCTACATACATACAAAGATATATACGATATGTACTCAACTCTCGTATCCTTTATACTGATCCATTCAGGAAGCAGGACTCTGGACTCGAAACGGAACTATTCTTTTAGAGTTTTCTCTTCGAGATATACTTTTATGTATGTGTCATTCTGTTTTTTTTTTTTTTTTTTGTATCATCTCATCTGACAACAAAAAAGATATGAGTTGCTGATGATGTCGTAGAAAATCCCCAGAGTTGGAGAATCGGATACGGGTATTATATTCAACCATCTATCCAAAGTGATGTACATTTATAGACCACAGCTAAGTTTGATATGAAATATAAACACTCTAGTTGTGTTGAATTGGTTCAGAAAATTATTTGAAATTAACTATTAACTAACTTCCTTTTTTAACAAATCTCTTAAGAAATCTCGTAAAAACGCAATAATTTTGAGGGAGATTAAAACGTCGAGACTTGTCAAAATGTTGAATTTTAAATATTAGACTATTTTTGAAGAAAATTAATCTATTCGTTTTTAAATAGGTCACTGGGGCGTATACGCTCTGTTTTAAATTAAATGCTTTGTAATTTTTTAATAATGATTAACTTTTGGGCAAAATTAGGCTTACAAGAGATTTCCATTAGAAAATATAATGAATCTCATAAGCTTTCGTTCAGTGCTATTTTTTTCGTAAATTTCTAGTTTTGAACAAGTCGTCGTGTTTCACGTAAATTCTCAATTTACAGCAAGTACTTACAACATATAATTAAACCCTAATTTTGTTTTACTGAAATCATAATGAATATCAAATATGTAATGATGTTCAAAGTAGTTATGAATATGGCAATTTATTTAAAAAAACATCAATGTATGTATAAAGAAAAATGAATTTTATTTATATATAAAAAAAAAAATACCTAGACCTAGATACTGCAGGATGTTATTTGTATACATTAATTTTTTATCCTGTGGGAATCTTTTTTGGTTGTTGTTGTTTGGAATGAAAACCTGCAATTATTATGCAAATAACATCTGCAAGTATAATTATGTAAATAGAATGAATGAAAAGGTAAAATTGCAATTTATCTAAATGGATATTGACTTAAAAATTTTTATATGATTTTTATTTAAGTTGTTTTTTTTTTTTTATTTCAGAA
This sequence comes from Scaeva pyrastri, assembly GCA_905146935.1. NCBI lineage: Eukaryota > Metazoa > Arthropoda > Insecta > Diptera > Syrphidae > Scaeva > Scaeva pyrastri. The sequence continues at coordinate 7,153,789 of LR989929.1, read as the reverse complement.
TGGATAAATTGATGTATGTTTTTGTAATTGATTTTGATGGCTTTGAGTATCATCGAGCGTTGCCGTTGTGACACTTGATTTACTCTTTTTGTTAAACTCAAAAACATGATTTATCCAATAAAACAAATTTAGATAATTGTAAAAATACACATTATATTATTTCTAGTAAAAATTTATTATAAAAAGAACAAAAGACAATAAAAAAGACAAATTTAAATTAATTAAAAACTATGAAAAATGTTTTTGAATTTGTTATATTTTTTATAAAATGAAACTGTTTATTTAAAAATGTATTAGCTTTAAATTTCTGCTGGACGGCAACGCTGAATTACATTTTGTATAGTATAGGTGCGAAAGTAAAACAAAATAAGATTTTACATTCATAGCAGCAGTTGACTAGTTGAATAGTTTTTGAAGCATTTGTAATTATTTACAGAGCCAATTTTGATTGAACCTTTTTCTATAAATTAAAATATTTATGCAATGTAATGGCTTCCCACTCTAAGCACTTAACTTTTTCCAATTCTCTGATTGATTAATATAATTTTTTAGAATATGTAAATGTTTCAAAATGGTTAGAATATAGTCAAGCTGAATCGATTAAAGTAGCATTTTTTGAAATTTGATAAAAGTCATATTTTGTGTTCTACTGCTGAAAAGGTCTACTGATAACCTTATATGCTTCAAAGCTTTAGAGAGTTTCACAAATTTCAGCCCGTATTGTCTCGTCTTAGTCTCGTTTCAGTCTCGGCACTTACCTTAGCTCTCCTCCTGAATCTATGTAAGACTTAGTGCATTTTTCTTCAAATTTCTCGAGATGTTTATTTGTCATTTTTTGTCTTCTGGATTTTTGAGCTTACCCATACTTGGTCTTAACTAAAGTGCTACTTCACTTCATTTCTTTTAAAATAAAAGATTTCTTTTCAATCTCTAACACCATCCCCCCCCCCCGCCCTTTTGAAATACGTAATCTAATTCCATTCGTCTCCTTAAAAAAAAAACATGAAATAAAAAACCACTTACAAACTTATTAACAAAAATGTTATACGGTTTCATACTCAATTTATTAAACAATCACTGTACGAGGCTTTTCAAAAACACCAAAATTGTAGCAAATTACAACATCATCAACCTCAAAATTCATAAAATATATAAGATAGCTCTTCATCAATTTTAATGAAGTATAACAAACCTCTTCCAGGTAAATTAAAGGCCATTTAAGCTATTGAAGAGCTTTTCATGTGGCCATATAATAATAATAACAGCCCCCCAACCATTGCACCCTCATTTATAAGTCACAACAATAAAAGTAACAAATTTTGATTGATACCTATACCAAGGACCCAAATAAATTCATCCAAAAGATTAATCTCTGTTGAGGGTAAAATTTACAACCATTCCCCTCTCCCCCCCTCCTCAAAAACCAAACCAAACCAAACCTGGTTTATACAATGAAGAAGAAGAACATCACCAACCACCCACTTATTATGAGATCACAAAACAAAGGTTAACTTGGTCATAAATATCTTCTTCGCACCTTTGTTGGCTTCATACATAGGATACGCAGGATATACAGGACACACCTCAAAATCAAGGCCTCACGTACGTTATTTTGCGAGTTTTATTAACACCCCATTAGATGGTTTGGTCCAGAAAAGGCGAGAACACCGACGACCGACGACGGGGGTCAAAGTGGCCGCATCATTCACAGGATATTCCATATACTCGTAGATGGGTGTGAGTGTATATGTATGTTGGTGGCACATGGGGATGGTGTTGCCCGCCATTTGCCACACGAGCGACTACTTGCAAAGCCATGTCGAAGTTAATACTCGTAAATCACCGAAACTACTTGACCCTTGTTAAATGGCTTTGCAAAGCTTAATTTTATTGGCAGATTATGGCTTAAAAACCCTTTCCGTCTTTGATATACACCTTACATATACACAATACACACTCTCACGTATATGTATGTACAATGTGGCCTTACAAGGACTCATGGCAGGGGTTTTTCGGACATTAAAATAAAATTTGTTTTATCTCCCGCTCTCGGTCTCACTCTATCTCTGTTTGTAATGATAATGACCTATGCCAAAAAATACAAATACAAATTTAAAAAAAAATGTCGAAAAGGTCCTGAAAATTTGAATATAAAACACATTTAGATTTAAAATTTTATTGTAACTGGTTCATATATAACCCAAAACGTATGTTAGATGGGAATAAATTGGGGGTAATCATTATACTGATTGATCTATATCGTGGTTATGATTTTTATGATTTTTTTCTTTTAATGTCGAATAAATGGATTTCACCACATATTAAGGACATGAGAAAAATCAAGAAGTAAATTCGATATGTGAGTGTTGGTAATGTTTTTCGGATGATGCGGATTTTGGCAAAAAAGTTGAGTTTTTCGATGACTCAGCTTGTCAATAACCAGTTTAACTGGCATAACCTACAAGAATGTTTGACAAGACTTGGAATCCATTTGAAAGGATCCTGTGAATGTGCTTAGTAAAATTATGCCAAGAAAGCTTGCGAAATATTGTTCGAAGATTTGGTGGCTCGGAGACCTCTGACCAAAAATACACAAACTAGTCATGGTGGTAGTTTCGTTGATGCCATCTTTCAACACTGAAAGCAGCTTTACTATTGAAAACTCCTCCGCATAGGTAGATTAAGGTTTGAGCTTGTTTTATAAAAAGATCCTTGGAGCGGGAATTTTCTCACAGCCCAGAAAACCTACTATAGTCTTTCAAAGGTATTTCAATTCAGAAACCTTACTATAATTTAAAAGTTGCTGCTGGACATAACTATGGTACTCACATATGAATTCGAAACTTGAATGGTTAGCAAAAAGGACGTATGCAATTTACCTTAAGGTAAACAGGTTGGAGAGTCCTTTTTAGTACACTAGTGTGAAACTGGATGGCGTCAGGTCTTGATCGGGATAAAGTCTGATACTTGTTGAATGAGGCCAGGACAAGGAACGGATATCCTGATTAAATATTAAACATGCAAATTTCTTTTTTTTTTCTGGCCTAAAATTTTTGAGATTTTCGAAAGAAATTACAAATTTAGATACACATATTTCTCAACTGTCGATTTTAACATTAAATATTTTATGTACATAAATTAAAAGTTGGAAATAGCTCCTCTTAGACGAATCTTAGCCATTTTTTTAATTGTCTTTTTTTCATTGCTAAATATTAATGACAGACGACAAATTTTTCCACAAAGAGCAGTTCTTGCTTTTTAACTTTAATGTTCTGTGATCGATGGGCCACCCTGTACTTAAAAAATAATTCAACCAAAAGTATGCAACGTAATCACAACGAACCTCAATCGAATTTTAAAAATGGTGCGTGTCTCTGATAAGCCTCCCAAAACTATGCTCTTCAAAAGTGTTTAAATTTGAAATTTAACACATTGCCATTATTACCGTTAGTTTAAAGTACCATATTGCTTCTATTTATTACATAATTTAATTTATTACTTTAATTTATATTTTTGCCTACAATTAAAAAAAAAAAACTTTATTCATCTATTAATAGAGAATCAGAACAAAGCTGAAATTAGAAAATTCTTCGCAATATGCTCCCTCGTATAAACATTAAGCTCCTCAGTTGTGGTTATAAAATTTTCCAGTCCTAAATGGAACAAAATTTGTATTCAAATCAAATTCATAATACTACTCTCTAGTATTTTACTTGAACTCAAATGCTGAGTTGAGAGTATTATGGTCTACGTAATTACAACATCACAGTAATAGGGCAGCTTTCAATATAAATGTCATGAGCGTATAATACTAACGCCAAAAATATATCTGCCCATACTCCATTTCCATATACATACACACATATTTATTTGTTTCGCCACCGCACACTTAAATTTATTACTCTGCATCAGCATCGTGCCACCGAAAGCAAAACAGACATCGCGGCCATTACTATTACAACGAGTCCATAAACCATCAGCCAAATTGTCTTCTCGAACGTAAGTATTTTCAATACAAAATTTTGTAGGGAGGCCGAGCGGGTGGTGATGTCCATAGGAAAATGGAAAATCCCTCCCGTCGTCGTTGGTGGTCGTGCCACGCCACGATACGCCATTGAGCTGATGTAAATATCAAAACAGAATATAACCATTTCATATTTTCATTTTAACGATATTTACGAGTTCTCATCGCTAAACTTTGTTGAAGGACAAATCGTCCTTTGGAATGGCATATCCCGCCGCGAAGCGCCGCTCCCCCCCAACCACCACCCATCATCGCGCCGTGCTTCGTCGTCGTCCCGTCATCGTCATTCAACCATTCAAAACCAGAGAAAGAAATTTTGAACGAAATTACTGCCTTTTGGCGACTTTAAGTAGAAACCGTTCTTCTGTTTGACGTTTAATAAATTTTTATTGAGACAAATGGCCTCTAAACAGTTTTTTTTTGCTTGTTGTTCCGTTTCCCAAAGTCGATCTCTGAGCAGGCTGTGAAACGCTTACGCAAACATATGTTTTTCTCAAGTCTCCCGCTGCCGTCATTTCTATATTCCTACAAACATAACAAACAGAAAAAATTTAAAAGAAAAAACGGAAAGAAAGAGTTTCTTAAAAAATAAAATACGAATGGTTTTTTTTTTATTCTCACAAAAGACGGATGAATTTAAAAAGCTACTCAGGAAATAAATGGAATTGCTTTTTTTCTTCTTCTTCTGCTTCTTATGTCTGCCTACCACCTTCCGAACTTTACCCCACCAGTGTCGACATTTCAAGCAATAATTTTTGCAAAAAGAAAAAAAGAAAAGGAATGCAATAAAAAAAAGTGGCCAGGACCCAGGTCCTAATGGCAGACGAATCTTTTAATAACATTTTTATGATCCTGATCCTTGAGAATGTGAATTTTGAATTTTTCCATCACTTTTGCTCCAGAAATATGGCTGAGGTGCGGAGGTGATGGCAGGGGTGAGGCAATGAGGTGGCGGAGTTAAAAATGAATGAATAATATTTACAAGGACATCACTCTTCCTTGGTCAAAGTAATGGCTTTCAATTTTCATACCTCTACGAGGATATGACGTCTTTGTTTGGTGCGAACGTTAACGTCACGGCACCGGAGACAGGACCACACGGGATTGTGGATACTTGGGTTTATGCAAACCTTAAAAAGGACCCATCAAATGGTTTACCTTTAAAAGGACTCTTGCTTATACCGCAGTGGGTAAACACTTTTCATTTAAGAAAATAAACAAGTTGTGGTCGTATAATTTTTCTTTTAAGAAACTGCATTGGAAAACAGTTTTATTTTATTTTTTTGTTGATGTTGTCGATTTTTTTTTTATTGGATTTGGATAAAATTTTCTATGGGACTTAAAGGACAAAATCAAGACCAAGGAAGTCGGTTTCTAGTTCGTTTATTTTTTCAATGAGACGGAATGTCATGAGATAAGTTTGTTGATTCAATGGACAAAATAAACACCAAACCAAACCACTGAAGGGAAAATTAATTTATGGGAATTTTTTTTGACGAATTGTTTTTTTTTTGCCATTCATTTATTTTTTGACACTCATAGAAAAAGACAGCAGGAGGAAATTTGTTAAAAATTGAATAGAATGCAAAAAGTACGTATACGCCTTAGTCAACTATTTTATTAGTGTCGTTCTAAGTATCGCCTAGTTTCATTTCTTGTACACATTTTTGAACACTTCCAAGCATCTTTTGAAGATGCAAACTTTTAAGATCTTACATTTCTTCCATGACTAACGAGAATTAGTTGATCATTTACTGAACCAGTGGCATCAAACTTATTATTTCATGAGTCAATTTTGATGCATGTTAACCCAATATTAAACTAATGTCATTTAAAATCAAAATTGATGTCAAATAAATGGAATTTTTGTTTTGCCAAAAACATAAAAAAGATTGTCATACTCATAATTAAAGTAGTCATTAGCCAAAAAATTTGAATCGTACCATTTAAAACGAAAATCTTTAAATTTACAAATTATTTCAACCGAAGTCGATGAAGCACAATTTTAATTATTCAAAAACACATAAATTATTATATCCAAGAACAAGTTGAACTGTTCTTATTGGCTTACTAATTATTCCTTACTTACCTACTGTACATAAACTTACCAACCAAGAGTTCCATTAAACCCAAAAAATTCATTTACTCATAAATATCTTCAAACAATGAATAAATACATACATATACATACATATAAACCATTGTTCCAAAAAAAAAAAAAATCCAACTACTGAAGAAGAACCAACCATATACAAAGCAACAGAAATTAAATATAAAATTAATTTCACAGCAACAAAATAAAATACGTGTCCTTGTATTTGTACCCATCACCGCCCGTTTAACTTTCCCACTTTCCCCAGATTCAACTTCAACGAACCGAAAAACCCAACAAAAAAAAAAAACCAACAAAGTTGCATAGTCGTAGTATACTCGCTCTCATAATAAAAGTTTCGCATCGTTTCGTCGCCAAGGTTCCATTTTGTGTCCTTATTATTACCTACAAACAATTAAAATGGCGAAATTTATTTGGGTTATTAAATGAATTTATTGGTAATTAAAATTAAGAGATCCCCAAGGGATCTCTCTGCCTGCCACCAACCGAACAACATTTCATTTTACTCGAGGCAATAATAAGAACAGTGCAACCTTCCATGAAGAAGCTTCTCTCTATGTGTAGTCATTGTCATGGAATACAACACAATAAAAATATTTCAACCCCTTCGAGGAGGAACATACTAACTCTCCCCCCATCATCATCATCATCGTCTCCATCGCTATCTCCATCGGCAACCATCAGCTAAAGCTAAGGCTACAACTATATGGAGCCATGGAGCTCCCCCGAATGCAATGACACGATAGTGCAATGCCATATTGTGGTGAATTTGCCGAAAAGTACTTCCAAAAGTGTTGTCTCCAAAGTCGTTTAACCCCTTTCTGACAGTCCGCCCGGCTGAATGCTATGACTTTTACACCCTCTCGTCACCCAGCATATCTCTCGCTTATTGCATCGTCGTCGTCGTAGTCGTAGTCGTTGTCGCAAGTAACATCTTTAATTTTGTTTTGCAAGCTTTGGAATTTCATAACGTTTGCCTCTCCTCGCCTCGAATAAGGACGAAATTTTGTTGATGCATCGTGCACAGAGCGGAGTGGAAGGGTTGCGCACTCCCAGGCCCAAACCAAAACCCATTTTTGGTTTTCACTCTTGTTGGACGATGTAAGAAGCAATTCCACTCAATGTCCCCAGGCGCCACACCCTCACGCCCCCGCATCATTCCACCGCTATCTGAATTGTTATCGCTTCTGCAACTTCTCTGTACTCTCCTCCTACACTATCAAGGATTTCTGTTTTTGCAGAAATCCCTTCTTCTCTGTAACGCAAGTAGGTATACACGAGGATGCACGAAAGAAATGAAAAACTTCAACAGCTTTTGCTGTGACTTTTTCCTGATTCCCTGGGAAGTCACAGGACGAAATCGGAAATGAGGTATTGAAACAGAAACGACAACCCACGAAAAGTGGATTCACATTCTACGTACCCACACAAAATCAGGACTATAGCGATACCCGGCGAGGACCAAAGACCAACACTGATGCAGAAGAAACACCATCAGGAGCATTAGGAGCAACAACAGTGTGAATATCTGGAAATCAAATGAAGAAAGAAATAAAAGGAACACCAAACCAAAGTAAAAGGACTTGTTCCCGTTTGCCTTTTGGGAATTTAAGTGAAAAGAAAAACTTAGTTCTCATTTTTTTTTTGTTAAATGAAGAAACAAGATGAGGAAAAACTCGTGTATAAATGGAAAGGAAAATTCAAAGGAATTATTTCTTTGCTTTTTTGAGTTTGTTTTCAAGTAGAGTATAGTGTTGCCATTGTAATGTGTTTAGATAGGGAACTTTGAGTAAGTATAAAGTCTTGTTTCTGTTTGTAAAACAAACAATTAAAGTCACTTAAGTGAGAACAGAAAAGATCTGGATGAGGAGGAATAAGTAAGAACTGTTACTTATGGTGAGTTCAATAAACTACAATTGCACTCTTTAAGAGATCGTTTACCTGTTTCAACGAAAAATTTAACTTTATACGTACTGAGTTTTTCGATGGAACCATTAAACCAAGTTATATTAAAATCGAGAAGGAAACCTCAGACCTTTTCTTATACATTTATTTTAATAAAATTACTTCTTTGTTGTTTTTTGAAATCGATAGCTATTTTTCTGAGATTTTGTTGAGAAAAATAAATGGTTTTTCATATAAGTTACCACGAATTGAGGTTTTTAACAAGTTCTTAGACGACAAAGTATAATCCGGTCCGAGTATCTAGTTTTAAGAATTCAAATTTTCAAATTTTCACGGAAACCTTTTTTTTTAAAGTTCTTACCGGAACTAAAAAAAAATGCGGTAGTAACAGTGTCACTTGTGTCATCGTAGTTAACAGTAGTCTTAACAATACAACAACCGTTTAATTTGAAATTTTTGTTTAAGTCATCTGGCATTTTTCCCTCAAAAACGTTATGAAACATTTTAAATAGTCAGTGTTTAACTTAAAAAAGTTGTCAGATGTCAACCAAAAATTTTCGCAGTTTTGTCCTAGCTATCAAATTGGGGTTGTGGCCTTACTGTTTGGGAACCGTAAACCTCTGACTTCTAATTATTACCTTAACTTATTGTTTTCTAAAAATATATGTATGCAGAAGAAATGCTGAAATATTATCTGAAAAAATAGTCTGACAGCTTTTGAAAAATTGGCATTTTGTTGATTTGTTTTATAAAATTAAATTAATTGCATTTCTGAAAATACTGATGTCGAAAAATAAATTTTACACTTTTTGGTAAAATTTTAGGATAAATCACTTTATCCTTGAACCTCAGTAATTGCCAAAGTTACGTTGAATTTGAGGAAACCTTATAATAATTGGTTCGAAGAGTAAAATGTGCTCAAAGTATTCTATGTTCGGTATTCCTAGATGTTGTTCAAGCCTTTGATAGGGTTTGGCATTTGGGACTACAAATACATACTGCAAAGGGAACTTACCAGGTAGTTCTAAGAAATATTATAGACGTACGGTACGATTTAATTTACTCGGAATTTAATCTGGTGTACCACATGGAAGTGTCCTAGGACCAATATTCTTAATCTTTTATGTATTCCATTATATATAATGGATATCAACGCTATCATGGCCATCTTTGCTGATGATAATAATTCCTTAGCGACTGATAAATAGGTTACCAAAGAAAACAACACGAAAATTGAAGAATAAAGTTTGTGATTGGAAACAAAACTGACGTGTCAAATTAAACGAAACAAAATCGTAAATACTGCCAAATACCTTGAAATGACTTTAGATGCAAAGATTAAATGGAAAGCAAGAACGCATCAAAATGAGAAGAGATGAACTTAACTAACCGTACGAAGAATTGTACTGCTACCTAGGAAATATCTATCCAAAATTATAGCCTTCAAATTGAAATGGTTTCAGAATGGTTAAAAAAAAAACTCTCCGAAATGAAAACTCTCTTAAATTTTCCGAGATTAAGAAGAAGTAAGTCTCATGAGATGATTGTCTTAAGGCTATGGAAAAGTTCCCTAAATGTGGTTTATAGATTGGTCCTGATTGACAGGTGTTTTTAGTGCGGTAAAAGTCTCCATTAATTGAAACCGATTCTTACCAAGTGTCTTTTGAAGAAAATCCTTTGACTACAATTGAGCGGATATTATTATTATTTTTCTGAGCTATTAAATCATTCACATTAACTGAATATTTTTATCTGAGCAATAATGTCAAAAATGAAGTCAAGCACACACACAAAATCCAATTAGCCATTAAAATGCCAGATGACTGAAAAAGTTATTTACAAAAAAAAAAAAAAACACCCAAACTGAATGAAAATCTTTCGATATCCATGTCACAAATTCGTGGGGATTTTCAACTCTTTGAACTTAAAGTACCATAAATCAGTGTGAACAATCAGAGACAAACAGCGACCCAAAAGTAGCTGCTACCTATATCCTTATTCTGATGTAAAACTCTCTAATTTCCATTTAGGATTGTTTACTTTTTTGTTCATTTCATTCCGTATTCATGCGATGATATTGATCTTATTGTAAGCTTCGTCCTTTTTTCGATTTTTTTTTTTTTTTTTTTTGATTCTTTAAATTTCATATAACGTATAGCTTTTTTTGAAAAAGTTACCGCCCAACCTTTTGTAACACATCCCCATATGTTACTCGTACTCCCATCGCTCCGTCATCGTTGTCGTCGTCGTTGTCGTTGTCGATGGTCGTCTATTTTAGAAAAAAAAAAAGAAAGGAACCAAAAAGGGGTAGTGTATCCTATCAAAGTGTATCTCCTTTATACTATATGTATATCCAAAGTTAGCTCAGTTAGTTTCCACTCGACAACACATTATTGGCCCCTTTTGTGTGTCCCAAAAGCACCACCATCAGCAGAAGCGCCATTGAGCTGTGTTCACAAAATCGAATTGTCAATCTGGATAAAATTTATAACCATCCCAACAAAAGGATATCCTATACCCACCAGAGGATTCATATACATACATACATATACATGTAGAATTTGTTACAATATACATACATACACTTTTAAGGATATGAACTCTTATTAAAGAAACTTTCCTTTCTTTGTGCCACAGAAGCCGAAGTTATCCTCGTCGAGGAGGTATGCAAGGATTATGGCCATCACCCGCCCTAACAAACCCACTTACATCCATACATACATACATATACCCCACCGCCTTCACTTATCCTTCATATCCTTATATCGGGGTGCAAACTAACCGCTCGCTCCTGTCAAGGCGATTTTATTGTAATTGGAAAAAAATGAGATAGAAACCAAGCGCGAGATCCTTTTTGTCAGATTTCACAAATAAAAAAAACGAAAAAAAATTAAAACAGTTTATAAAATCAAAAAAATTCATGCAGAAAAAAGGATACTTTAAATTTTTCTATGGTGCAAGCAAAAATAATAATTTATCCTTCAGCCATTAATATTTTCTCCTCTTTCCTTTTTTTTTTGCTTATTTACTTCTTCAGTTGTTCCATTGTTTTTAATAAATTAAAACGTCAACATGATAAATGGACACTCATTCCTGTGGTGCTGCGTCCTGGGTACAGTGGCATTCGAGGAAAACCAAAATTTACTCAAGTTTCAAGAAAAAAAAATTCAAACTTAATTTATTCGAAATTTGACCACAAAATTAAATTTTTTTGAAATTGATTTTAATTTTTTTTTCGAAACTTACCTACTTTTTCTCAGCTCAACTGTCAAAAAATAAATTTTATCCATTTTTACATAGAAACAGTTCTACTGTAAGTTATCAGTGGCTCGCGCGTCATGGTGTTGTGGGTTATGATGCGGCCTTAAGGATAATGCAGAACGATGGACCTTGAAGCGTGCAGAAATGACAGAAATATAAAGAAAAAAACTAACTGTTTATGGTTAGGAAACTGACAGCAGATGGGTGTATACATAGTATACAGTGGTCATTTTGAAAGCGAGTTCTTATAACTCAAACGGCAAACAGAGTAGCCAATTTAATTTAAGGAGAGGTTTATAACGACGATAAGGATCGTATAGTTGTAGTAGTAGTGGCAGGAGATAGAAGAGACATAAGAGATGTCTTGAAGGGTACAGAGCTTTGCTTAAGTGTGACACACATACATACAAATTTATGTTGTTTTTTTTTTTGTATTTTTGTCAAGATTCTGACTACTTGCGGAATTAAGTGCAAGAATCACATTTCTTTTGGTAAAAATTTACTGAAATGTAAGATGGCAATAAAAAAGGATGTTTATGTACTTTAATTATAAAAGAATTTATTTTCTTTGTTTTTTTTTTTTTCCTTTTTTCAAAGGAGCTATCAAAAAAAATCGTTTTAGCATTTTGATGGAAGCGTTTGTATAAGTTTTGAATTTCTTATCATTTTGTTTTTGTTGAAGGACACATTTTTTTATAAAAGATTGTCTGAATAGTGTTTCATTGTATGTGTGTGTATGTGTGTGTTTGTATATGGCTTATGGTTATGAGTATATAAAGTGAGTGATTTTATGTGTACATTTATTGAGTATGGACTCCGTATGTTATGTTTTCTGATGTTTGTGGATACTTGTATACACAATATTTACAAATTGAAGCTCTAATCGGAAATAGGGAGGGTGAAGCATAATAATTGAATTGTTGAATAAATATAAGGACATATGTTTTGTGTTATATTGAGTGGCATAATTTTATTGATATGATTGGTCATTTTGAATTGGTTCAAGTTTCTTTCCTAATTGTTTTGATTTCCTTCAAAGGACATAGTTTGAGATTTTAAGGGTAGTTTGCTAAAATTACATATAAGGGTGATGGTGGAGGGTGGGAAGAAGAGTTTTGTGTATTTTTTTCTTCTTTTTTTTGATTTTTATTGTTTAAATTAAGGCTATGGAAAATGTTAGCCTGAAGGCAAAAGTTAATTTTCCATGAAAATTAAAGATTTAAAGTCCCCTTCATTTCTGCTTTAAGTGGCATATAGGAATAGGCAGTTGAGAATCTTATGTCACAAGGATTAAAAAAATCCTTATATGTAATGAATATGATAACTGATTTAACTTGGGTTAAATTATACAAATCCAAGACTGGGAGTATGAGAGTTTTGTATGTCGTGCCATGGTTTCGTATTTTTTTGCCAAGTCGAAGTTTCGGCAAGCATCAATTTTCTAGGGTAATTTTTCCCGGAATCTCCACTAAGGTCTCTCAGAAGAACTCCCTAACATCTTTGAAATTACTGTTGTCAATAATGAATTTTTTTCCAATACGGAGAATACATATGTAGATGGTTTGTTCCTCATTAACTTCAAGATCAACTAAGACTCTTCAATGCCACACTTTGGGATCAGCCAGTGATGTCTATGACTAAAATAGTTCTTAAACGCAATTTGTCCATCGTTTTCAAATATCAAAGTGTCATTTAGTGCTCTGTCGATACTAAAAATAAAAGAAGCCATTTCGTGATTTTTATTTTACTACAATGTTGAAAAATCCACATTGTAAAAATCTCTTCAGATTAACAAAACGATCTTTTTAACATACTATTTTACTAAACTTGCTTTGTTATAATACAATTATTTATAAAGCAAACAAAATTAAAATAAATTATTTTTTTTTTTCAGATCTTTCAACAACAATCAACAGTGGTAAGTCAAACTTTCGAACATATTTCTTAGTTTATTTGATATTTATTTGTGTCGCAAAAAAAAATATTTCTCATACGCCACAGTGAACCAAATAAATTTCCACTTTTTTCGAATTCAAAGCTAAAATCGTCAAAAACAAATTAACAGAAAAAAAAAAACTCATGTCTACGCAACATAAAAATAGCACCTGTCACATCAAATCGTCCCATCAGCATTTGATCCACTTTAAAGTACTGCCAACTTTTCAACTATATCCATGTCAAAATAATAAGTCGGCAAATTGCCTCAAAGCGCCAATTTGTGTCTCTATCAAATTGATCCAGTTATTTACGGATATTCTCGTAGTCGTATGTCGTATCTAGTAAACAAATTTTATCATTTTGTGTCGTCTCAAAATCATGTTTGTTTCACTTCCGGAAGTAATTTATCCCATACAAAACGTAAAATACTCAATTTAACACTAATCCAATATGGCTATACCAATCGAATCAGAGAAAACATCATAGTCACAGTCAAAATGACAATGACAAAGTTGACGACTTGAAGTCAATGACAGCCATGAGAAGAAGAAGAAGTGCGCTCTTGATGTGAGCTCACAAAAAAGTGATAATAACAATAAATTGTCCCTCTATTTTAGCATCCGACATCGTTATGGTCATTTCATTTGCAAAATGGGGCTCAACGCAGCATGATGGATACGACGACGACAAAGACGGAGACGACGATGACGACAACGCACTATGACAACAACTATGAACGACAGACGACGGACCGGACGGACGCCAGCTACACCGCAAAGGCAGACGAAGTAGAAGAGACGGTAATTTGTTGTAAGAACGGATAAAAAATTGACAAACTGCTTTGGCTGTTCTAATTCTAGTCACATTCAATAGTCGCGCACCCTGTTGACGACTTTCGGACATGATTGTGGCATAGTACAGTGTTGCCATATGTTAAGATTAACTACGTTCTTTTTTATGAGTTTTCGGGAAACTAACGGTTCAAGTAAATAAACAAAAAATCATGGGTTAATTTTTAGTTTGATTTGTTGATTTTTGTTATGATTGACTACTTCGCAAATAAGAATTGACATTTATATCCAATTTCAAAGTTAAAGAATGTTACCAACTTTCACACCGGCTGTCAACCGCGATTACGTAAAGTTACCAGCTTTTACCCAAAGATTAAAATGCGGAGGGAATGAAATGTCAATTTTGACATTAAAGGTGTAAATGTCAAAAATCTCTTCGAATCCATGTGAAACGAATGGATTTTTCGAATTCTGTAATCAACGTGATTAAATAAATTTCAAATGATTCTTATAAGAACCATTATGCATCCTCAAAATATTAAACCTTAGATTAAAAAAAAAAAACTGGCAGTACTTTTTAAGCTTCTGTTAGTTTTCTTCGTTAAAGATGTGAATTATTTTTTTAATTCTGTTTGTTTTTTATTTTATTTTATATTCTTTTGGTTTGTGGACACTCTCCAAACACTGTGTTAACCACAAGTATTGATCATGGTCGAGACGAGAAGAATTGGTGACAAGTGAAATGTTTCTTTGCTGTCTTAAAGTGTGTGACCATGTTTATCCAGGGATGTATTAATCAACGTTAGCCTTAACAACAGGGCCCAAAGATAAATTTTCTGGTTACCTTTTTTTTTAGTTGAAACAGGAATATGGCATTTTTAAATTTGTAGTAAGTGGTTATGTCAAAAGTAGTAAGACATTTGTAGACACAGGGATGTCAGATTTGTTTTCGCACAGTTTAATGGATAGAATAGACATTTGTAAAATTTCAAAATAAATTAGGTTATTTTTAAATTTTAATGACAAACAGTCAATTTCATAGCTGAAACTTAAAAATCTCTTAAAACGCACCGCAAGACCTCTCAATTTAAATATTTCAGATATGTAATCACAAAATTCAGAAGTGTTTGACTACTGTTGATTTTTTTTTAAATAAGGAACTCGAAATAATTCTGACAGTGTGTTTAAAGAAATTTTAATAAATCGAGAACAGTCTAATAGCAGAGCCCAATTATTTCAATCAAAACCCTTGAAAAATAATTTGCCAAAGTGGGACACTTGAACAAGGAAGTCCCAAACAAAAACTGACTTCTCTCAACAATTGTAGTATAAAAGTACCTATAATTTTGCTAAATTTTCAACCACATTTTTTGACAAACATTACTTTGATGTTAACATTCAAAACTGTCAAATTAAAGAGCATGTCAATACTTATAGAATATTTTAGACACTGGGCCTTTTTTACCATGAGTAAACTGAGCGGATTTCTACTCCCCCCTATTTAAGAATTATAAAAGTCAGAAACCCAAAAATACAGTTTAAATGAAGTCCACAACCAAGGGGCCTTTTGCTCCTACCTTCCGAACCACTAGGAAGTCATAGAAATTTCACGATAAAAAAAGGTTATAATCCTGAGCCTGAGTGGGACTGCACATATCCCACTCACCGAATTCCGACCCTGGACTTCTTGGTGTTCTATTTACTGTCAGCTAAAGTCTTCTCGTGTATTGTGGTCGCCACCGCGCCGTTTTCGTCGTCGACAACTCGTCGTCTCTTGTCGTTTGGGGCGCGTTAAGTGTCGTGCCATTGCTGTGGAAGCAGTGGCTGCGGCTATGGCTGGCTACCATCAGCCTTAAGCCCTCATGCATATTTCATGATGTGTGGGATCATGAGCATGACAATGGAAATTGGACTTCGTTTCGTTTGTGTTTCGCGGAGTTCGAGTTGGTGAAATGGTTGCACGGTGCGGTGCGGCGATGGTGGCGGCGCTTTGGGGATTGCTCCCTCAAGTAAAGTAGAATTGTATTGTTCTTCTATGTAAATGGAATAATTTAATTTGATTTGATTTCATTTTAATTTTTCCTTTTACTGTATCGCGGCAGAGTGGCAGCGGCACCAGCGCAGCGGCGGCGGCGGCGGCATTGCCATCGGCTGGGTTTTATGTAAAACGTGTATAGGATTGTTAGGCACTGATGGAACCAACATACCTACCTACTTATATACAGACGAATATAATGCGTTCAACGGTAATTTTGAACCGACAAAAAAATAATTCTATAAAAAGATAGAAAATTCAGATCGTATAGATATTATTATTTTTTTTTTTGTAAGGATACCTACGTAACGTACAATACGTAACTCATTGCAAATGAAAATCAATTTGTTGGTTGAAAACAAGAATTCATTTATAAACATTTTCTTCTCGTGGTATATAGACGAGTAGATGGATTGGATCAGAGTCTGATGCACACCGACAAAAAGTATCTAGATAGATATGCACCCATACACTACACACACATCCATAGCTACACGTATTTATAAATTTGCATAGAGCTTCGAGATTCAATTTGGTTAGCAATGTGCATTTGATATGAATTCGATGGCTTTGGATCAATAGTGCACTAGGTCCACATACCATAATATGGCTATGGTAAAATATCTAGATACATATTATGAGTATGTATATGTATGTGCATTCATATCCTGTATCTATGGATAGGTAAGGCAATCAATATGAATGCGATATGTTTGATTTGAACTAAAAAGATATAAAAGGTTCTGCATTCGGATAAAGGGTTAGGTTTTTGGAAAATCATTGCAATCTAAATGAATTTGCATTGATTGGGATCGAGATTGGGCGAGTCTGTATAAGATACATAATAGTTGTTATATATACAAACAAAATATATAATGACAGTATAGAGAGTCTGAGGTTTGAGTGTTTAGAATAGTTGTGGAATTATGTACATACATATATGCTGAAGGTATGGTTATATGAAATCAATGAAAAATGTGGACATACGTCCACTCGTAGGTACTATATTGATTTTATTGAATTATTTTTATTTGATTTTGATTTTCTTATTTTATATAAATGATCAATACGTGGGTTAGGTGATGATTTCATAGAATTTATTTATATTTGAGAAAACAAAATAATTTTGGCTTCTATCTTTAGAATATTAAGAAATTATCCTTTTGAGTAAATATTTAGTAAAATTTCTATATTATTATTCTAACTTATATGTATAGGCTTTAATTTGAGGTTGTTTTTAGTTTCTTAAGACAAAATAATAAGAAATAAGAATAAATTTGTAAATTTTGAAAAAAATATACCAATATAACAAATATTTGGCATTAAAATAAACACACACAAAAAAGAATAATATAATATTAAAAAAACATAAATGAAAATTGAAAATAATCAATAAAGTCAAACAATACCTAAACAAAAACATTTGCTTATACCAAAGGCCAAATTTTAGCTTGATTAACTCATGTGGAGATTGAGCACAACAATTTCAATTTTTTCAAAAGGATTCAAAGTTAAATCATCTTTTTTTATCTATATAGTCCAAAACTCAGCGTCTTTGTTATAAAAATGGAGGACTAACGGCAATCATGAATTCTAAATTGATTTTATAGTTCTTCTGTTTAAATTTATATTTTGTACTTTATTATACCTTAAAAATAAATCATTGCTTCTTAAATAAATGGCTAATTTATCCATATACTTTAGCTAGATAGGAACCTTCTTATAAATTCTAAGTAGGAATATGTATTATGGTCTGTAGGTACTTTGAATCAATTGAGAAGAAAATTCATATAAAATAAATTCATGAGCGTACATAAATCAATATAAAATCTTTAATCATTGTTATAAGATTTCATTGTGCCTCGTTAACTTCATGATTGATAGAAATTGACGGTCGTCATTTTGTTATTAAGTATCTTGGAAAAGAAAATGAACATTACGAATAACATTAAGGACAGTCAGATTCTTTCAACTAAAAGTCCAACTATACAAAGTTTCTCATGTAGGTATGATGGGCACTCATTCGCCTAATCCATTTCAATTTATAAAATCTACCCCCCGCTCTCCCTCCTTCAAACATTCATACGAGTTCTTATTAAAACCTCACATTTCAATCGATTTAATGGATCTATAAAATCAAAAAAGCAAAACGAAATCGAATAATGAAATCTACTAAAACATACCATTCACTTAATAAAAAATTCACCATCTTATCCTGGAACGTTCAATTCTGCACCTCTAACACAGTTTTGTGTTCTAGGATAAGGTATAGAAGGTACTGAGACCGAAAGTCCTTCCGATTCCGATTGTTCATCTCAGTCAGTTGAAGACACATTTTTCACCTCGTGTCCGAACTAGCAATAACCATCTGTCAATGGCCAAAGTCATTTTTTTTTGTATTTTCTTTTATTTTCTTTTTTCTTTCTGAAGCTAGAACAGGATAATGTATGTATATATAACGGTAGATACTCGTATATTATATATGAACATTGAAACTGAGACAAAAAGGAAAGAGCCTCCAGGGACTACTATGATACTGACTGATACTGTGGACGGCAGCTAGGTAACGCAAATACATAGCTACACTTTTAACATCGACCTCTAACAATTTCTTTCGCGTTCCCTGTTTCGGTCTTATTTTTTGTTTTTTTTTTTTTTGGTTCTGTTGCTGTATTCCTTCTGATTGCCCACAGATAAATGGGCAACAAAATACAGAGTCTCCCGTACTCCGTTTCGTTAATAGAACATCATCAGAGAGCTGATGGCCTTATTCGTCCTTGATACGGTGGTCGTTGGTCGTTTGGTCGTTCTTGCCAGCTCGTTGTCGTAATTTAATTTCGAATATCTGCAAAGGAATACTCGTACTCAGACTCACGCTCGCTCGTTGTGGACCTTCTGGCGATTTGGCTTTTTTCAGTTTCTCGATCTCTCTTTGTCTTTCATTATCTCCCTCTCACACAAACACACACATAGAACTTCACCCCGTAAGGCTCTTCAAATATCATACCACCCGCCATCACTGCGCTGCTGGTTGCTGTCCTGATGCTACTAAAGTACTAGTGATCCAAATATGCCGTAGTTAATGTATTTTACTTCGATTCTATTTCGTTACATTACACCCAGTTCGAGTAATATGTATCGCTTTGGTCCGCCATCATCACACACCCCACCCCACCCACAAGCCCCCAAGCAGACTATTATAAAAAGGACATCGATGTCCTTTGCCTTATGCTTCATGTTGTGGTATACTGTGGAAAATGTTTATTCAATTCGTAACGTTATTTCCGCTCAAATGAATCCAAGACTTATATACCATCTCCATCACTATCTCAATGTTGTACTCTGTTATATACATACATATAAATATCGGTACCAATTTTCTAACGGAAAACAGAGTCAGCCATTGACTTTTGGTATTTATGCCACAAAATGTTCTTTCCCAGTGTTTTATGTTCTTCGAAATTCCGAATAGTATATGCATTAATTTTCATCATCAATGTTAGATGGATGGCATGAATTTATACTGTTTGTTGTATCTATAACTGTTTCAACTTGAATGTAGGTGTTTTTCGTCAACAGGGTAGGAGGCAGAGTTTTTGGGCCCTTGGATTGTACTCTTTAAACAAATTTAAACCTACGTTTTGATATTAAAGACTGTGGAATCATTTAGCTCATGATGTCACTCAATCGATACTCTATGAATCTACTCTAAATGTGGCAACCCTATGGTTTTGTTTTTCTTAAATTCTGTAATTTGACACCAATTTTAACCTAGAATACAATGTTTCATCTTCATCTAAAGCTTTACCAATTGGTCTACATCAAAATCTTTGACATCATGAAGCAAATTTTGACTGATCTATCAGTGACATAACCAATATGTCAGCAGGGTGTTTTTGTTGGCAATCTTTTTTGATATAAAATAGCGCTCTCTTCAAAATTGAAATGTGTCGCTCTGTTTGAAAAAGATTTCATCCTATGTTTCTCCAAAATCTTATCAAAATCGTATACCAATTTGTTATTCGTTCTCAAGAACTACTTCCCTGTAGAGCAATCCGTCAAACAAATAAACCAGAACAAGAATAACCATTACCTATTACTCTTCATTCTCCAATGATGGCTCTTAGTTTGTTCGCTTCGAATATCTATTTCTCTTGATGGTTGTACCTTTAGAAAAGTTTGTTGTCACCTAATTGAAAAGAACACATTGTGGTGGGTTATCCTTGGTGGGGGGGGAGGATATACCATCAATGAAGTTGTAGCATGGTGCGGGTAATAGGTTTTAGGATACACGAGTTTATTCTTCGACTCTTGTTCCTGATAACAAGGTGTAGATTGTATAGAGCAAGACACAATATCTGAAGAAAGTGAGAGAGAAAAAGAGACAGAGAGAGACACAGAGTAAAAGACGTAGAGCTTTGTTATCATCTTTTAGTAGGTATAGGTACAGCTATTTCATGGACTTCCAAGGCGCATAAGCCTTAGGCATGAATACGAACGAAATGACATAGACAGACGATTGAAGTAAATTGAATTTCATTGGAAGAATGCTAAAAAGAAAAAGCACCAGTGTTGTGTATATAATACATATGTACTCAAAGGTATTTATAGGCTATATAAAGGTACCACAATATATGAATACAAAAAAAAAAATAAATAACTCGAAAGAAAATTTATTCCACGAAAGTATCCTTACGTGGTTGGGAAACATTTTCATTTCTTTCTTGGTTTGAGTTTATTTTTTTTTTTTTTTTATTTGGTTTTATTGAGTGAAAGACGTTCGATTTTGTTGATTAGAAGAAAGTAAATCAAGGTTTTATTGTACCTGGAATGTTTATTCGTTTTTTTTTTTTGTACCTATAGGTATTTTATATACCCCTCGTTTTCTCGTCTTTTAAATCAGGGATTTTACTTAGCCATATAATATACATATCCGCATCTTCAATTTTCTTTAGAGAGCTATTCTGAAATCATTATTTGAAATTAAATTAGATACTAAAGCATTTTATCAATGAGAATAAGAATATAATGTACAGTATTCGTCTGTATGTATGTATGACTTGGTTAAGTAAGTAGGTACTTACCTATCTTACGGTTTATTTTGTTTTGATCA
Source organism: Scaeva pyrastri (assembly GCA_905146935.1). Taxonomy (NCBI): domain Eukaryota; kingdom Metazoa; phylum Arthropoda; class Insecta; order Diptera; family Syrphidae; genus Scaeva; species Scaeva pyrastri. The sequence continues at coordinate 7,132,609 of LR989929.1, read as the reverse complement.
AAATATATTTGGGCACATGAGATTTATTAAAATAAAATGAATTCTTTTGAAATTCATAAAATGGAGCACCTTTTCTGGGAAAAAATTTTCACTTTTCAAAAACATAAAAAGAGTTCTTTAACTTTATTTTCCAATTTAACGAGAAACCATCATGGAACACAAAATAAGTTATTCTGATAGAACACATCTTTTATATACTCAAACTTTTTTTCCCTTATTTTTCACCAAATGTTTTGTAAAAGAACCTTATTCAAGTTTGAGTAGTTCCTCAATTTAAGAAATTCTGATCTATTTTTACATGAACTTGGGTTAGGATCAAACTTTTCAGAACAAACTTATTTATATGTGCACTTAATATAAAAGTTCACACCATTAAAATAACACAAATTGAGTTTATTATGTTTGCACTCAAGTTGAGTTAGTGAAAAAGTTATGATGATTAGCAAAATATTCTCCTCACTCATTTATTAACATTAACTCGAATAGAGTTTAAGTATTGGGACCTATTAGTTACTCTTAAAGTCATTTGCACGAACACAAAAAAAAAAGAAGAAAAACTCACACTACTTCATCGTCCTTCCATATACTCATCAAGCACCTATTAATCATATGAAAGAATGAAGAGTGTCCTTCTACTTTATTTCCTCATTCTCAAATCGAATACCTTTTACAGGGTGACTTAAAATTGATTCATCCTATCGGAAAATATTATAATTTGCATAAAAAAATAGCGTTGCATGATATTTGACATTTGCGAACTAAACAGACAGCTGAAACAACGATAAGGACAATTTAACGTCAATCAGTAACGTCAAAAAGATATATCTTTGTTTCTGACGTACTGAAAATCATTGATGCACGAAAAGCAGCTATCAAATAAATTCAAGATTACTTTTTGTAGGGTGGTGTTCCCACCGGAAGAGTGATCAGGACTTATTTTCTCTGACGGTACCTTCAGTAATACAGGCACTGTTACTGACCAGTGCTAAAGAGCCTGCTTGAAGTCGAGGGCTTATACAAAGAAGTTTTTGACAGTCGCATCCTTAAAAGAAAAGATTATACACCAATGCGACAGTTTTGACGGACCTTGGAAAGTCGCTAGTGCCAATCACTTAACAAATAAATTGTAAAGGTCCAAATAAGGATCTTTGTATATCACTCAGTATTCTAAATTCCGATATTTAATTTTTGCTCCACCTTGTACCCACCATATTTCTTCTTTTTCTTACCACCAGCATAAAGGCGTTGGACTTGGACTTTGACGTGGACGTGGCCATAACGGGTGGAAAAAGAAAGAAAACAACAAGAAAGTCATCAACATCAATCTTAATAGTATTATGATATCGCATTATTTTCGTAGACGAAAAAAAAATAATAAGAATAATTCCAGTCCTCTCCTGTGGTCCAACATCAGTGTAGGGAATATATTCGAGAAGGATGGAGGGGGGAATGGGAAAAATTCACTTCACACGAATTTCCGACATCAAACTAAACAAACTCCGCACTCACATTCAGCTTCAATCAATTGAAGCATAAAAGTAATTATCTTTCATATCAGCGGGGTCCCCAAAATTGTCTACACAATCAACCCCCCCTCCCCCTCTCAACCTTATCATCAAATATCATCATGATGATGATGGCAACATATAGAAAAAAAAGTATAGATAGTGACCCTAAAACGTAACTGGGTGAAGCGATATGGAAGGACATTGAGCCCTTCACGAGATCATTCATCAAGAAAGAGTCGTTTATTGAAGTAACCCATCATCATACGAGAGTCCTCCCATCCACAGCTTTAGTCCTTAAATCCAGTTCTGACGACTACTGTGTCAGTTAAAGCAGTATATAGATACGAATCCAATTTCACTATATTGGGATAAATAATTCAGGATCCCGAATTGTTTAGATATCCTTTATTTTTTCCTTCGATTTTTATTTTTTTGTTTTGCTCGTGATGTTTCTTACCCGGTCCTCGATTTGCTTTTGACAAATTGCAAATGAAATTGAAACGTAAAACATGCCAAAAAGGACATTCTCAAAATATCCCACATTCCATTTCTACCTTAAAAGGTATATATTGTTTATTTTATGTGTGTTTGTGTTGATACGAGTATCATCTAAGGATTCATGAAGAATTGGAACATACGAGAAAATGAAAATACTGATTTAAAGAACTTTTGTTATTTTCATTTAATTTTAAGAAATAGGACATCCTCAAACAACTTCCCATAAGGACGACCAAAACAACATTGGTTTAAGAATGTTTATTGGATATTTTAAATGAACCATGGCCAAAGAGGAACTCAGAGTATGATCCACCTTGTATAGAGAGAAGAGAAGAAAAAAACTTTTCTCATTAATTATTGTCCTGTCTAGCAGAACTGGACCATCATCAATGTTAAATAAGCAAGTGAATAAAAAAAGGATGTCTCTGGGGGGAACAAAAGTTGGGAAAAACAAAGTACCTATACTATAAGGGCAATCTATGATGTTTGTTGAAAGTTTGTTTAAGTAAAGATCTTAATTACTTTTGTAGAAGAATTAATTTTTGAAGCAGTTCTTAAGTGTTTTTCTTGTTAAAATCAATAAACAGTTAATTCTCTCATTATCGTGATACACTCTGCTTTTAAATGGATACTTCCCTTAGTTTTGCGTGTCATAGGTGTTAATAGGAAATCTTGAAGACTTTTCTTTTACCACCGAGTACTCAATTCTTCTCAGAAAGGTATGATGCATAAATGCCAGATCTATGCAGAAAAATGTTTCCAAATCTGGGTCCCATATCTTAGAATGCTAAGTTTTAGGTGTTGTGCATCAAAACATGTTTCCATTCATACAAATTTAGAAATTGAACTCTTGATAGCCATGTCTTCTAAGTCTCTGATTCTAAACTGACTTAAGAAGAGACAGATTTGAATGGTAAATGGTAAAGTCTCTTGGAATTAGAGCTCCAGTCATGTCAGTCATTTATTATATTTTACAGCTTTAAATACTTGTTTACCCAAAGGACAACAAAAAATTGACATAACACTGTGTTCTTCTAAATAGTATTTCAATACTTTAAGCGTATCAGAGTAAAACTTTGATGGGGTTGGTGATGAAAATTGTATATTTCCTCATCACTATGAATATTTTGATTCCTTCGTTAGAAGATGATAGGTATCGATTTGTAACTCCTGAATTTTTTCAAGATTTATCAGTGATATCAAGTTTTTGAAAAACAGCTTCATAATTCTAGTAGTCTTATAAGAGATGATAAGTAGACTGATGACTCCTTACTGATAAACTGATAATGATTCTCAAGAAATGAGAAATCCTTCCAATCAACAGCCAATACTATTTTCCAAAATAGCTGAAATTGCCAATAATTGTGATCAGGTGAAAAATAACAAGGTCAGAAAAATGTTCTTGTAAAATTGCGATTGTTTCGTCTTTTACCTATAAACTGCATCAATCAACTTCAATTTGATTTTTGAATTTTCAGATCATTTCGATGCATTTCAAGGACCTACTCCTGCCTACATTATATCCATTCAAACGTAATGCGAATGAAAACTTCTCCTTTATTTTTAAAAGTAGTTTCCCAATATCCAGGTCAGAATCAGCTTAATCGATTTCGACGAAACTCCTACAAAACTAAATTAGTACGAGTATAAGGATTAATTTTAATTGCTTTCTATTCCAACATATAATACTTTATTCTATAGAATATAAAATTTAACATCCTTAAGTGTTCTCTGTCCCGACCCTCATCCGAAGCAATTACTTCCTGCATCAATATTTTAATTCCTCACTTACTTCCATAGAACGTTCGGGTGAATCGGACAGACAAATAGCCTAACGAAAGGGATATTAATATGGATTTAAAATTATTATTCCTTTGCACAAAATGTCTGGACTCGTACCAGTACCTAACCAAATCTACTATACTCTGGACTGGAGTAATATCTCATCACCTCTTAAATTTTGTTGGCCCTTTCTTCCTGACTCCAACCTCGCCTTAGGCATTATAGCAAATGCAAACACCATTGGTCCTGTGAAATATCTCATGTCAAAGTCAGAAATTAAATTGGAAAATTAAATTCTCCGTCTGTCTGTCCGCCCGCCATCCCCCATCCGCCGAGACAGAGATGAAGAAGATGGAAAAACCAGAGGGATGCGTCCACGCTGCTGTATACCTTACCTAATTCGTATAGTGTCTTTTTAGCCCAGTTGCGTTGTTTTGGTTGAAAAAATATTTCATTTTCGGTTAAACAGAGTTGTACAAAATTTCCCGAATTCAATATTATGATTCCATGTTGTTTGAATTGAAAAATTTGAGATGAACTTCTGCGTGATGTTCATAGAGAAAAGTCCCGATTTCCCGAACTCTCACAGCCAACGAACATTCCCAATCTCACTCGACCTTTTCTCTGGATGGGGGGTGAAACGCGGGCGGTGTTAGCTCTGCCATTAATTCACAGCCCACTTTCAAATGCTAATTTAATTAAAATTTTGTTTAAATAGAAAGACGAACAAAAAAAAATAAATTCAAAAAAAAAAAGATAAATCCTAAAATCCGAAGAACTTTGGCGAAATTTTGCTTCTGGAATTAATTGAAGATGAGATTTACAGTCGGGATGTTGGATTATAATTGAATTTTCTTTTGTGGGTGTGACTTTTTAGTTTTTGAGCTTTCCGATCGAATTGAAAAGTTTTTTTTTTCTTTGTTGTTTTTTTTTTATCTTTTTTGTTTAATTCCTTTGGTCCTTCTTTCATGTAGTTCGTGTTCCTTTGGGTGTTAAAACAATTTAGTGTTAGGTTTTGTAGGGTAGGTTGGGAGATAAGGAAGTGTTTTGAAGACTATAGAGGGGAAGATAAAAAAATATGGATGGCAATATTTTAATAGGAATTCCATTTAACAAAGTTTGATTTTTTTTCCCTTATATGTAAGGATAGGGTAGAAGTTTACTTTATTCCTCAATTTGGTAGTTTATTAATTTAGTTCCGAGAACTTTTAACAAAAAAAGAAGTAGATAGATAGAAAAACTAAAGAAAAGTGAAAAGTTTTGAAGGATGTGCTTGTATAAAACTAAATACATATACGTGATCTGTAAGGAGACTTAGGGATTGTTCATTTATATTTCCTTAAATTTGAACTTGAAGAAATAGAATTTTTATACGGAAGCTCTTTGAGCAAACAATTTGAACAATTTAATTTAAAATAGTAGATAATGTTAGCTTTAGAATTATGTTAAAATTAATGGCTCATTGGTTTGATATTGATGATTTAAATTTATAGATATAGAAAGAAGGGGAAAGTATGTTGATTGGAAAAGGACTTAAGTTTTCACTGCACTACAGTTTTTTGACCATGGATGTGCTTAAAGGATTAAAAGTTTTGGACCATGACTAATCATAACTGCTGTCAAATACTCAAATGTTAGAAAAATAGTACTCAAAGTAAATAGAATGGTCTTTTTGAAATCTTTTGACAACCATAATTGAAAAAAGTGGTGTTTCGTCAAAACTTCTTTTTCTGGTAAAGTTGTAAGTCTCCGAAAAGACTGTAAACTTTTGTAACATATTAAAGAAAAATTTTTAAGTTTACAAAATGTCAAATTTGTGAGGTAATATTATTCAAAACTTAAAAATGTAGCTTGAAAGTCCGCTACTTGACGAAACGCATTCGAAAAACAATGCTTTTTAAAATTACGATCCTAAAATAAATGTTTTCGATTTAAATGAGTGTAGTTTAAAACACGCATAATTTTTAACTTAAATGGTATTGTATTGTATCATATGATAGTCACTGAGTTTCAGTGTCAAAATGTCAAGTGACTCCAAAATACAGCATTAAAGAACGTCTGTTATCTAATTTATAGAAAATAATTCTTACAAAATCGTTTCTATATAATTTAAAGTTTGATTATAGATGAAAATTCCTATGTATCAACTTAATTTCAATATCCAGTCAATTAAAATGCACTCTTCAAGTTGGTTTTTGTAAGCTTATATAAGTGCCTCAAGTTCTTCTCAAAGACGTCCTTAAAAAGCTCCACAAACTCCATAAATATTCAGTGGGTCTTCAAAATCCTCTCAAGTAGAGAATAATAATTATATGAATTAAAATAATCATGTTTAATATATTGCTAATTAAAATGCCCATTTCAATGCAATGAAGTATGAGCATAAGTACACATACTTGAATATCTAACCGCTCTTATGGCCTGTCCAATCTGTACTCGTTGTTAACACAGTTTTCACTCATTTGACTCAAAAAAAACACACTCAAGTTGGATTTCAAAACAACCGAACAACCAAAACAAACAATAATATAACATCGAATTATTGATTTGAAACCCCAAAAACATTATAAAATATTTGTTTATGGTTTTTGTGTTATTGTTAAATTGTATTGCTTTTTGATTACGCCACTTGTCAATGTGGCAATAAATTGCAAGCCACTGCAATATTGTCAGTGGCCTGGGCAGGGCATTGTATACACCGCACCATACCGGCATCGACATCGTTCATCGAAACCGTGCGTCGTCGTTGTCGCTGTCGTCGAATCGATGTCGGTATTCGGTTGTTGGTTGTCGGCTGTCAACGATGTGTCGTCTATTCAAAACCGTAAAGCGAGTCCAATTGAAAAGCAATTATGTGGCGCCACAAGTTGCTCTTGTCTAAATGTCACCTGCCATGACAAACACACAAAACTTATTCAAACATTTCATTCAAGTGCACATTCAGTTCACTTAAGGTACACTGTTGACGTTCTATGCAACTTATTTGCACACTTCACCTGATGTGTATCTGTATCTGTATCTTATGGTATATGCGTAGATACGTTTAAATGGCACTTAGATCTACAAGTACCTATACCTACCCGAACCCGACCTGCAAAAGAGAAAACTACGAAATCGTATAAATCTTTAACACCTCGAAACAGAAACAGGTGCCAGAATGCGAATCCGAAGGTCCTATATGTACTCGTAGATATTGTGGGCTATGAATTTGTTGCTTCTGACGCTGAAGCTGAAGCTGACGCTGCTGAGTGCAAATTTCGATTTGATTGCAAAAGTTACTGCGAGCTACTCTTGAACTTAAGTTTTTAGTTAAAATAAACATTCTTGTGTTGTGGCTAAAAGACAAGGCGGTGTGCTGGCGGAGTGGCGGTGGAGTGGCAGCGCCTTGTGTTTGATGGTTTTAGGTTTGGCTAGGTATAAAAGTTTTTCCAAGAACCTATTGTTTTGTTAACAAATCACAATAACAACAATTGAAAAGTGTATTTGAATAAACAAAAATTTGTTTGGCAACGAATTTTTGAAACATTCACTTTTAAAAACCATTTACGAATGTGACTAGCTACAATTTTTTGGAATCAAATTACGATAAATTTTCTTATTTTGAGGATTTTCAAGGACGGGTCAGAAACTTTTTTGCTTTTCAAGTTAATTTTATATAAAAAATGGTTTTGAAGTTTTAACATGTTAAAAAATAAATTTAACTCTTATATTCTTTGATCATCACAATTTCACAACACTTTAAAAAAATCTAAAATTTTTGCCACTTTTTTTCCACTTTCGTTAACCACAGATTTGTTTTTCATATAATCCTGAATAGTTCCTTCTTCTAGCACAGGCATCATGTCCTTTTTTCTCGTCCATTGTTTATGTTGTTATTTTTCCTGTTGTTATTGCGTGACCTAGATTATAAAAGTTTTCTTTGGAAAATCTTCTTATCGCAGCGATAATGATGTCGACGAAGTACGACCAACAAAAAAAAAAAAAATTACTCCCAAGGACGCACACAAACACAGAGTAAAAATAATAAAAGATAACTCCTCAATTCAACTCAACTAAACTCAAAACAAATTCCATGGTAATTCTATTCGATTACTGAACTCAACTGTAAGTGTTCTCTATTTGCAAGCGAAATGTTATACGAGTCCTATATGGCTTCTAGATCCTTTGTAAATGTACTCTAGCATTGCATGTTCTACATTTGCTTGACGGTCTTGTTAATATACACATACATCGATGAAACCAGCATCCATATCGTACAAGGTGCCGAAAAATTATTTATCCAAATATTCCTGTCGAATATTCTCCTTAAAAAACTGGGATTGTATTTAGCTCGTTGGATTAAGCTCAGAACTTTAAGTTGCTCTAAGGATAGAAATTCCAAATCGCTAAAGGAGTGTATAAGTGACCAGGAAACTCTTCTTACACACTATCCATTGGGGTTTTTCTGGAGACCATATGATTTACCATTTCATTTTTTAATTTCGTCAGTTGGAAATCTCTTATCATTCGTTCTAAAAAAAATTGGGCCCCATCAGTCCTCCTGTCGATAACATAGTTTTTCGTGCATCCAATGGATTTTAAGTGCCCAAAAAATGAAGACCTTTCTTACTGACGCAACCACTTAAATACATAGATATGCTCATCGTCAATCATGTTTACTTATTTACACAAAATCGTCCCATTCGTTCTTGAGATTGAGAATGACAATAATTCACTCTCACTCCACTGCTGTTTTTTTTATACTGCTACTGTCTAGTTCACAAATATCAAATATGACTGACGCCATTTTCATACTTTCGGTTTAGGTGATTAATTTATTTTGCGCCACCTTGTGTACAATAATCTTTTCCAATAGAGTACATTACTGTCGAATACAGAACATCCAAGCAGATGAAAAAACTATATGAAAGTTCCCCTTCTTTTGATGTTTCTGATCCTAGATCCTTCTCTATAATCTTCGTCTCCAACTTGAACTCGAACTCGATATCGTCCTTGTAGTCCCCGTCGTCTTCGTCGTCATCATCGTCATAGTCGTCGTCGTCATCCAAAGAATGTTTAAGCAAGCACGCTTCAATTTATTTTTATTGGTAAACTTTTTGATGCTCTATGCGCATCATCTTTTATTGGTGTTTGCATGTGCAATGTGCATTTTGCAATGGAAAATGGGAAATAGAAAATATACAGATATATACATATGTACATTATAGAAAATAGAAAATCGGTGAAACTCATCTCGTCTCAAAGTGAACACATTTTTTCACACATAACTGAACTTAAGAAAATCAGTAGTTGTTGGTTTCCGTGCGAGTTTGAGTTTAGATTTTCTTTATCGCATGTAGATTTCTTCAGTTTCATTTATTCGAGTTTTATTGAGGAATGACTTGATTGCCTTTAGTGCATCATCATTAGGGAATGTCAGGAGCAGACTGATGGGGATATGATTCGTAGAGATGGCCATGAGATGAGAATGAACTCGGTCTCGTCTCGTAAAGGCGTGGAGAGACGATACTGCGTAAACAGTAAGAGACGAAAATGAGACAGTGTATTTTGGAACAATATTATATTGTCAAAATGTGAATTGGAGCGTTTAAAAAATTAGAAAATTATACGAATAAATATTTCAAAATTGTTTTTTAGGTGATTTTTAAATCTGGAAAAAGTCACAATCTTACTAAAGCACATCTACGACTTCTTTAAAATTTGACAATTTATGAGACGATACTGAGATTTTTAGATTTTGACGTGACCAAGACGAGACTTGCTAAAGAATCGTGTCGTGCCTCGTTAGCTTCACTTGCAGCCATCCCTAAGGACTCCTAGTTTTTTTTTTGTTTTTTCTGTCCTTATATCAAATCCTAGGGCAAAACTTTTCTGATTATTTACTTTTTGGGACTTATACGGAAATTTGTCTAATGGTTTGTTGTATACTCGTGTGTATATGTTGTTCAGGTTAAGAATCTAACTTTGGGTTGTTTTTGTTGTAATTAAAGAAAGTTGTATTAGACGAAGGTTCTTTTATGATGAATTCTGTATTTTGGGTGTGTGTAGGTATAAATATTTGAATTTCTTCTTCTTTGGAAAACCAGAGTCAAAATATTTTTGTGTTTTTCTTTATTTTTTTTTTTTTGGTATTTTGAAACTTTTCAAAGAATTTATTGAAGTAGGTATTAGAAAGTTTTTCCTTTGAAGCATGTGTGCAGTGTGCATGCTTTTGGAGCTTTATGTAAAGTTTGTTCGGTTGAAAAAAAAGTATTTTTGAGTTGCTGATGTTAAACTCTTCCCAAAATGTAAGGAAAAATTTTAATTGAGAATCGAAGCAGATGAAATTTGTGATAGACAACAATTTTAAAGACAGAAAAGTAGACACCAAAAGAACTAGAATTTAAGTAGATCTTTTTTTTTTCTTACCAAAGATCTTATGTAACTTTCAAAGAAGAAGCTAACTTTAAGTAGAGAAACTTTGTAAAGTTAGACACAAAATTTGTTTAAATTAATTCCCGAAATACGTTTCATTCAGTTTATATACGAAATTCGTTTTTCACCTTCTTAGGTCTATCTTTGGTAACTCAAGTACATTAAAGTTTATTCTCCCTAAGATTAAAAGTTAGGTCATCTGTGACTTCGTCAAATTTAATTTTTTTTGTAGAACCTTTAAATTTATCTAATTTAAAAGAACAAAAAACACATTAACGCATCCTTTTTGTTTCATGAAAAAAAAACAAGAACCTTTATTCTTATTTCTAGGAAGTATCATTGTATGATATGTCCTTAAACGCAAAGATTAAAGTTAATTTTAAAAGTGTCAAATTGACATTAAATGTCAAAAAAAAAGAAATTGTTGTTAAAAAGTATTTAACACTCTCCTTTATTCAATTCTATCTACTTTTCTTGTGGCCTAATAAAAAGGTCAAAAGGATAAGGAAATTTTGTTGGAATTGTTATTATGGTTCGTTAAAAGTCTGAAGGTCACATCATAGAAATTATGTAACAGATTGAAATTTTGTCAGACTATAATTTATTATTATCTTGTTTTTACTGTGAGAACAAAATTGATTAAAGCCATTTTTGGGCTCATAACTAACAAACGAACCGATAAAGTTATAGAAACATAAGTCTTATCAAATTTTAACTTTGTTCCACAAGTGGTTCCTGAGGTACAGAACGTCAAAAATATTTATCACGATTCTTAATTCTTTCGAACTCAGTTTCTTCCAATGAATTTTGATAATAGAAACTAAATTTAATCAAAATCGTTGTAGTCGTTTTGTAGAAAATTCAAACAATTTCATGTAGAAATGATTATCCTTTTTAAGTTTAGGAATTCTTAATTCAATAGAAAAAATAACACTTTTCTTTAAACTATCACACCCCCTTATACAATAAAAACATTCAAAATTAAGTTTCATTTTACAGACTTTGTGAAGTAATTCAAAACCCTTACAGGCACAAAAACGAGTAATTTAAAATTACCTTTATTCAAATTACAAAGAAATTATGCGTCCTTTTGTGGAACAAATACCTTTTCATTAAATATGCAATTAACTTTGCCGATAATAAAAACATAGTCATTGTTTTAAATTGTAATAATTATATTATTATTGAAGAGCCTTGTGTATGTGGTATTTATGCTCATTACTGAGAACAAGTCCTCATTAAAACACAGTATAGTGTTTATAGAGTAACTCATTAAATCCATACTTATTCAAATACATAACTATCCATGATGGTGGCAACCAATGCATCTACTTTGAAGTTTATTGTGACCGAATGCGTAATTCGATGGCGTATCCTTCTCCTAGAATCGTAAATTTGCAGGTAAGAAGAAATAATTCTTTCCAATTCCAACAAGGATAAAAAGGTAGGCAATTCAGGCTTTTACATCAGCATTATATAAAAGAAAACCATTCATCACAGACGCATGATAATACTTTATAAATGCACTCCATAAATCTTAATCCTGGTCATTCGTGATGGCAATGACGATGACGTGGTGAATGTATGCAGTTAAAACCATGAAAGGAAACAAGTAAAATAACAAAAAAAAAAAAATCATACACAGAAAAGAAAAGAGTAAATCGCAGTTGAAAAGAAAGAAAAACCGTAAAACACGCAAAATTTATTTTTATTATCCTGCGAATCCTCTTCTTTCTGATGCAATGTTTGTGCAATCACATCAAAAGACCTTTAACGGTGTGCTATAGTGATTAAAACAAAAGGAACGCCACGCCGAAACAAAAAACCAGGGCTGTGTTTAAGCCGCTCGCTATAGGGAAGATTTTAAAGCACATACTAGTAATTCTGGGCCCGAATGAGATCCTTAAAAGCAGTCAAAGCGGATTAAAGAAAAGATTGTGTGAGTGTCCCCATGTGTACAGAATTAACATAATTTTGTAGTTTTTTTTAAATTTAATATTGAGATAAAAGTGGCAGCTTTTTCATATAGCTAAAAAATCATTCTAAGGATCGGGAAAAGGTTTTGGAAAAATAGGAGCACTTCTCAAATATCCTAATTTTAAAAATGGGAAGATTTAAAATTTTATAGGGGAATTATTGATACTCATAATCGTCTGACACGATCCTAAGGATATCAGATGATACCTCTGAAATTCTTAAAAAATTTCAGTACTGCTGCGTTTAATCCTTGTCTTAATTCTAACTACTGATTTGTTCCTACCGAAGTTCCTACTCAGACAGAGTCATGGATTTTTCTGTTTAGAAAGCAAAGCTTAATAAAACACACCTCGTATGCTCAAACTAATATCGTCCAAGGCATCACCTGATCATATTGCTCTGAATTGACTGAAACTGTCTGCTCATTGGCTTCTTCGTTCTGGAAATCTGGACCACCAGTAACATCATTTGACCATTGCTGACAAAAATTTTGTTCGAAAAATTGTTCATTTATTGGTCATCAGCTACACTTTCAAGAACAATTTTTACAATTGAATCTGACAGATATCAAATGTCAGTCCTAGTCAACTTGAAACCATTAAATGTATGACCCTATATAAGTTTCTGATCAACAACAACATCTAAAAAAAAAGGAAATTACCTCCTTGACTCAAGACATGTTCTTTAATTTTTATGGGCCTTGAGTAGACTGTCAACCTTTTTTCTTCATAGTTCCAGCCCTGGCAAACGCAGAGCCACACAACAAAACTGACAACATATTTTACACCTTTCCACGAAATAACAGGACCCTAAACAGGAACAGGAACCTACGAGTAAATACAGTAAAATTTCCTTTTGTTATTTGTCTAGCTGATGCGATTGCGATGGCGATGCTGATGCTGATACGGTACACTACACGGTGATGGTGATGGCAATGGCGAAATCCTAAACATACAAACCCAAGGCTTCCTCCTGCTAGAAGTAAGCAAGTACCTATAGAAAGAGGTATACCCTATACCTAACCTAATAGCGAGTCTAACGGAAATATGTGTTGCATTATGCAATATACCGTACCGTGTCGTTGTTGTGGTTGTTGTAAGTGTAATCCTGTGAGATAACGGTGGCTTTAGCAGCGCATCTAAACTCGCAATAGACGACTGGCTGAGTTGAGTAGGTATATAGCGGTTACCGTGAGTGAAGCTACGGAATTCTGTGTTTCCTTTGTACCCACATACACACACACACACACACACACACAAATTTCGAAGTAGATTCGGAAGTTAATGGCTTGGCGTTGTAGCTTGTAGGTGCAGTTAGTTTAGTTGTTTCCTTGTTGGCGTTTTGGTGCCGTTTTGTTTTGTTTATATGCAGACAGGCAAGCAGTCTGTGTTGTCCTTTCGTCGAGGTTGATGTTTACTTTTTTTGGTATAGCTTATAGCCAGGACAGGACGGCCCTGGATGTACATACATAAGTCTATGGATGTTGGATTCCTGTGTTTATTTTTATTTGAAGTTCAAAGTGCCAGACAATAGCTCCCACGTGGCAATAAAACTGTTTTAACAAAAATTTGGGTGCATTTTTTTTTTTTTTTTTGGTTTTTGTTTTTAACAATTTATTGTCCCTATTAGGTTTATGTGCATCCCTATTGTTTGCATTGGTTTAAGTGTTTAACGGAGTTGCAGTTAAATAAAATAATAAAAAAAAAAAATTAAGAATGCAAATAGCCGGTAACATCAGTATTTAACGGCATCTGTATGTTTTCTTTCGGATATTTGATAGTTCAATCAACAACTGGCGGATTTCCTAGGTATCAACATAAAAGGTAGCTATAGATACCTTTGATCGAGTCTTATTGGTCCTTAAATATTTGAAAAATAAACATAACCTCAAAAGTGTATCCCAAAATTTTAGTACTTTCATATTGAATTTACCGTTATTTGATTAGAAGACCTTCAGCTTAGAAAACTTTATAAGTGACGTGAGATGTGTGGCACGTAGCACTTTTTTTTAGCAACTACATGTGCCTGTCTATATCACAGACAATCATTGTCAGCCTCAAAAACGATTTTGAACTAAGTCTCTATGAGAACCACAACAGATCTATTAAAGTATCTACGGCCTAAATATTATAAGCTCCTATTTGTGCACCAAATTAAAATTATTTCAAGTATTGACAAAAATTTTGTACTTTTATTTTCTTGATAAAAAATCGAAGTTGATGATAAAAATCTGGCAACACTGACAATTTTACATAAGTTTCGTAATGTATATCTACTCAAAATCCATTTTCCGACAAATCATCAGAATCATCTGTTGCTTCTTTTCTATTTTAGACCAACTTAACATTTCGTACCTTCTTTTACTATAGAAGAAGGTTATTCCAATTCGATTGTTGTTGTCCCTTTCGCACGCGTAATTCATCTCGTTAGCTGTCCACAGCCAGCCCTAAGCCATAAAATCATAAACTCATTAAGCGCGAGATATCTCAAGGAAAAATCATAACCCGGACCAGAAGAGTACCTTTCGTATCGCCTCATGTGATTTTTCCCTCCAACTTCTCCCTCTTCTCCCTCTTCTTCTTCTTCTTCTTCTTCTTCTTCTTCTTCTTCTTCTTCTTCTTCTTCTTCTTGGTCCACAGGTTCAGATGGTACTTTAATCCACCATCTCCAAAAAAATGGCATGGAGGGTGAGAGATGAAATAACCTCGCAACGAAACGCCCTCCTCCCCGCCCCCAATGATGCTTATAACTGCTGTTACCATCATAGTGATGATGATCACAACGATATGGTCATGATAATTTACAGTTGAATTATTAGCTAATAAAATCTCAAGTGGGATACAACACATAAACACTTCTTTCGTTTGGCTTAATAACTTTATTAATCAGGTCTGACATTCGAGGAGCATTCATTTGGCCAGATGTGACAAATGGCCACACAATGTTCGAGATGCTGTATCTGTAGCTAGAAAGAGGGTTGGACAGAAACGCAGCTCCCTTTCGAACTCTCTTATATGTCCCTCACATAATCTCACCTTCAGGTGTAATGCAAAAACCAGGAGTTCGCCCTCTTGTGTGTTGTTGGTCCTTAACGGGCGCTACACACAGGTAGAACACTTTACATGCACATGGAAACAGGGACACCTTTATCCACGGATGATAGTGGAAATTTTATTCAACATCTGGGAACTGGGTAAACTCTTGGTCGCTCATCGTAAAATGTAATTTACCCCCATAAGGGAAGCCTCTTCCCCATATCGTCTAAATGGACATTCTTGCTTGTGGATTGTTGTTCTGGTCTCAGAAGGAAAGGGAACATCCCTTTTGGCAAAGGCAACACAAGCACCATCTGAAGCACCAGAAGCATCCGAGAAGCAGCAGAAATGGAATACGACATTCTTTTGGTCCGGTCCGGTGCGGTGCGGTGTGGTCGTGGTGTGCTCGAGTGGTGATGGCGGTTCGGTGTGTCTAGGCAATTATCATCTGTAAGTAATTAATGCTTTTGTAATTGTTGGGATTATGGAAATGTACGAGTCGAGTATGTTTCTAGAAATGAAAAAGAATACGTGTATTGTGTTGCTTGGTAGCCAGTATAAGCAATTTTATTGTAAGGAAGGACCTCTTCTCGGAAGCTCGCCTCTGGTGATACCTTCTTCGAGTCCATATAAAAAGGGGGAAAATGCATCACGTACACCGAACATAAATGTACAAGGTGGTGCAAAATTTGACATTCAATCTGGAGATGTTATAATATCAAATTTGACATTTGTGAACTGGATTAGTGCAGGATCTGAAGAATCCCGGAATGGAGCATGTGTGAATTACTGAAAAATGAAGAACAAAACAGTCATTGTTTTCGAAATCATTATGAGTGACATTAATTTTCGAGATTTTCGTTAATAAGGAACTGAAATTTTACATATGATACACTCAAAGCTACTATTAGGAGGAGTGATTGGATCAAATAAGCATTACGGACACTGTTACCAGTGGACTAGATAGTTTTAACATGCTCAAAATCAAAAAAATAAAAAAGAAATCACCATGTTGAAATTTGCGCCACCTTGGAAAAGCGTGTTTTTGTATGCTGCTAGACTCTTGGTGATTACAGAAATGAGTAAGTGGGTGCCGAGGTAAATGGTGCTTAAAACTGATAATTGCCCCGAAGGAATGGCCAGAATATGAACATATACTTACATTTGTTCATACACATACCTTCGTAGAAATTCCTTTTGTTGTTCTGGTTGAAGGTGATTAAAGGAGTCGGTAAGCTCCTTATAATAGTTATATGTATGTAAATGTAGATCGTTATGGAATTTTGACCAAAAACAAAAACAATTTCTATACCAGAACTATTAAGATGTTACTTTAGTAGCAATGTAATACATTTAGACACTAAGTACCTCTTACCTACCTACCATCAAGACCAACCTATGTACATTATATTTTGAAATCCTCTGTTGCATTTGTTACTTTATGAATTTCAAAACTACACATACATATATATTTAAACAAGGTAGTTAGTAGAAAGTACATAAATATTAATGCAGTAAGAAGATATAAAAATTCTTCTTCCATTTGCTTATTCTAAAGTTAACACAGTTGTGCTGGAAAAATTTTGTGTTTTATTCATTTAAGGAGGCTTTTATGTGTGTGTGTGTCTTTTTGTATGAATAATTACATTTTTATTTAGAATTTTAATTTTATCTCAGGATATAATGTAGTTATTATTTTTTCAGGACATTATAGATTATTTCAGTTTTTAGTTTTTACCTAATAAAAGACAATGGGCTTTCCTTCTTTTAAGGGACCAATAAACTTAACGGGAAAGATAATTTTCCTTAAATACTAGGTTCTTTATTATTTAAGATCCTTTTAAAATAAATTTTCAAAAGTATTCGGACTTTGATTAATCCAACATAAGTATTTGTATTGAAGCTTACATTCTCCTTAAATAATAATTAGACGTCAATTTTTGTTCTTCCTATACATTTGTAAGCTAAGGCTTTCAAATTTTAGGAATCTTCAAAATAAAGTCAATTTGTCAATTGTGACTTGTGTCAAGTTTTCTAATAATAATCTAAATTTGAAATGTTTGTTAAATTAGAGGTCTTGATGTCCATTCTATCAAATCTGAGTTACTTAAGAGTTGTGAATTATTACGATATTAGGATATAGTAAGTAAATATTCGATTTGTCTATCAAATCTTGGTCCTATTTTAGTCTTAAAGAAATTTGAAAAAAAAAATCATTGTGAGACTATTTCGTTTCTTCCAAATAATCCGATTTGCATTACATTACTATCTACCTACATCAATAAATTTATGTTCATAGTTGTAATGAACCAAAGTAAGACGAATGATAAAACCAACACTGTAATTAATAATAAAATAAGATGTATTCCGTTTCATTTCCTAAAAGGATTTACCATCATACGATTATGTTAATACATAAATCTTATCTTCTTTTATTCATGAATTCATGAGTATAAAAAGGGAATGACTTTTGGTTTAGTGTGAGGTTTTACAATAAGGATAATAAATGGCAACTGTTTTTTGAACTAGCTGACCTGGAAGACGTTGTTCTAGTTGTTGAATCTATAAAATTACGAACAAGTCGCATTTTTTTGTTGAAGGCTTCAAGAGGAAATAAGACCACTCAATATCTATTGAATTAAGAATTTCTAAGAGAAGGCTTTTAAGAAAGTCAATGATGAAAACCCCATAATAATAGTTAAATATTGTTTAAGTGTGCTCACATTGATCAATGATCATACCCATTGTCACTCTTCAAAATTTTCTTCTGGTACACTGAGGCGTATACGTATTTTTTTAATTGAATTTTTCAACTTTCCCTGTTGATATTCATTTGGTCATATTTAAAGTAAAAGAATATTATTTAAAATACACTTCTTTCCCTTAAAAAAATGAATGAAAATTTCCAATCAAAATAAAACACCAACAATTTTATCTTCCACATGTTTTCACAACAAAATATTTTAATATACAAATATCATAATTTTTTTTATAATTATTTTTTTTACCAATATAAACAATAAATACATAGAAATGATTTGTTTCTGTTGTTCGCGAATATGTTTTTGTATTCTCTTTATATACACATCAATTTGTTTTTTCGTTTTAAATATTAAACAAATACAAAAAAAAAAGAAATATTAATTTTAATTTTATTTTTATTTTTGTGTTTTAAATAAAAACTTAAACAATTTTATTAAACAATAAACTTTCCATATTTTATACACTTACATCAAGAAATACAATACATTTAATAATAATAACTAAAATTAAATTAAAATAATAATAATAATTAAAAAAATCATATACAACAGTAAAAATAGTAGTAGTAGGTTTTATCTTATAAGTAAAAAAAAAAACATAATATTTATCACTCGGTTGAATTTCCTTTTTTTTGTTTTATTTTTTTTTTTACATTAAAACTATAAGATTAAAGAATTGTAAAAATTTAAATTTGCACATTACTTTTTTCTCTATTTATGTTTTCTGTTAAATTTGTATTTTAAAAAAATATTAAAAATAATATTTTTAATTTGGACAAAAAAAACTCTTCAGCTTAGCACAGAATTTTCAAACGGAAAATTATTGGTAAACCAAGTAAAACCCTCTTCTAAAAACGACCCTCTCTTAATTTTTGAGTGATGTTGGCAGCTTATTTAAACTGAATTAAAAAAAAAACAAGCGGATTAAGAATTTAGCGTGGTCGATAAAGTGATCGAAAAAATTGATCTGTTTCTTAAAATGTATCATTTTATTTGACAACTACATTCGTACATAAGACATGCTACACATTGATACTGGTTGATGATGATTAATTTGTCTACAAGAAAAAAAAATGATATCCCATGAAAAATGTTAATAAAATTTATATTTAATTATTAAGTTGAATTTGTTGGTGAAACATTAGATTTTTTTTGTTTGTTTCGGATTCTACTACAAGATTTGTTTCTATTTTACAGTAATTAAATGCTAAGTTTATTGCTATTTTTTCTTCCGATTTTTATAAATAAAATTATTATTTACTAAGTTCCTATATATCTCTGTCATGAGAGAGAATATTCTCCCATAACTTTTGGCTTTGATTACACATACATTGCATGCATTTTTATTTAAATTAATAATATTAATAATTTTTTGTAATTTTAAATTTTTGTGTATGTTTTTATTTTTTGTTTTTAATTTTATTTGTAAAATAAATTTATTTTTGTTTTCTTTATTTTTTAAATTACAATAATAATTAAACTTTGGTTTGGCTTCCACTTATTCCCGAAATTGCTGACCAAAATCTCAGCAGCAATGGCCGATCGGCTTCTGTACGTTCCATTGACCAATTATTTGGCATCCACCAATATGGATCGGGTTCAGTGATTTCGGGTTTTGGTGATGTGGAAGATGATGGATCCGAGGTGGATTCTTGGCTTTGTTCCGTTGAAGAAACTGTGCTGCTACTACTGCTACTACTACTTTTACTACTACTATTTATACTAAGAATATTTCGACTGGTACTATTGCTGCTCCACACTGTCGAAGTACTTGACAGTGGTACTGGATTCTCTGAAGATGATTTCTCTGGATTCGGGGCCAGAATTATCTTGGACAAGAGAGCAGTTGCTTTTAAAATTCCTTCTTCACTGGGATTTTGTGTTGTGGTTGTTGGTGTTGCTGTTGATGTCGTTGAAGACGATCGACTGTTCTTTGCAACAAGATCATTGATCTTCCTTAGCTCTTCGACAATATTCATCACTGGTGGCGATGCGTTCTCTTTTGTCAGTTGGTGATACACAAAACGATCATTGGAGACCCCTGATTCTGAAACATGAACCGCATTCGGTTTGTTCTCATGTTCGACAGCGGCGGCGGTGAGATCTTCTTTAACAGAAGTTGAAGTTGTTACAGTTGTTGTTGTTTCTTCCACTGGTAACATAGTTGTGGCTATCGCTTCCTTTGAAGGAGCATTCTCTTCATTAGACAAAGTGATTGTCGTTGTTTCTTCATTTGACAGCACTGTTATCGTACTGATATCTTCACCCCCTCCATTGGCAGAAGTGATTTCTTCATTCGGTGATGTAACTGTTGTGATGTCTTCTTTTGTCTCAGTGATGATTGTGGTTGTATCATCATCAATCTTGGGAACAATTGTGCTAATATCATCATCTTTTTCAAAATTTGTTGGTTGTGATGTTTCTTCAGCAACTGGAGGCAGATCAGTTATGCTTCTTGTAAACTCCGTCTTACCATCATAGTCTTCGTATTCTTCCAATTTCAACGTTGTCGTATCCAATTTGGCCGAAATCATTGTTTTATCTTCGTTTCTTTCTGTTGTTGTTGTTATAGTCGTTGTTTCTGTTCTTGCAGTTGAAGTTTTCACTTGGGCGCCATATTCATGCATAATTAATGATTCATTTTTCAGGATTTCATCGATTTCATGATTTGTTACTTCATCATCAGTTGTATTCATCTGAGGCAGAGTTGCATTCAAAGTCTCCTGATATATCGAAAAGTTAATATTGTGATTTTTTTGTTGATCCTTAGAAACGGCTGGCACCAAAATGGCATCAATTCCGCTCAAAAATAAATTTGTTCCATCATCGGAATTCTTCAAGTCTTCATTGTTACTTCCATTGTTCTCAGGACCATGACCATAATTTGAGCTATCGGTGTCCAGATCGGGGAGAACCATATCAGGTGGAGTGGGTGGTCGGCGGCGGCGTTCACTAACAAAGAAAACATTCTCATCCTCCGAGTCCTTGAGGCCACTCGAATCTCCCGAGCCAGACGATCCAATCGGGAAGGTTTCACTGAAAATGTTGAACTTCAGCGGTTCATCGGCAAAATCACCAACCGAAAACGGATTCGTATCAGCGCTGCCTTCAAGCTTCTCAGCTCCAGGTGGCAGGTTACCCTCTTCTTCGTAATCGTAGTCGTAGTCAAACGATGGTGGTGCATACTGACTGAGTGTATTCAGAAGCGCCTTATCCGTGTCTATAACCACGGTCGGTATGCAACGGTTCTGAGACCAATGTTGACCGGGTGGACACAACGACGACTGATTGTTCTTTTGCGGCACAATGAATATCGATTTCGGGGTGACCTTTCGTGATTTTTGTTGCTGACCCACCGGAACCATCAACCATGCTTCCCACGCCAAATTCTCAGCCGTACTTTCGATGGGTTTCGATGTTATGGGCAGGGATTGCACACCACTCATACAGCAACTGCTGAGCAGAATTACACTGACAAGAGTTGTTGTTGTGATGAATTGAACAAGTGACAGTAAGAGTTTACTACTATCGAGCAACATTTTGACGGAAGAGATTTCCTTTGTGTGTTGATTTATCGATTTTTTTTCTCAATCAAATTTATCTTAGATTAATCTGCGCTGCTTATGACATATGACAAGGGCAAGAATTTGTTGGTTGCTTTTATTCATTTAAGGCAAGACCGCACAGTCCATTTGATTTGTTTGTTTTCGCTTTCAGCTGCTTGCAATTCTGCAAAGATAAAAAGACAGAAAAAAAAACATTTATTAATAAAAGAAAAATTAAAGTTGCTTAAAATTGAAACGCAAAAACCTAATTTTACTCGATCAATAAAGTATTTCATTGTAAGTCGATTAATTTAAAAAAGTTCAATAGAATAAACAATCAATATTATATCATAAAATCAGCTCTCGCCAGGAGCTTGTATACATCGTCAAAAAAAAAAGATTGATTACGAAGAGTTTAAATTTTTCAAAATATTTGTATCTATTTGGAATCAATTAATTTTTCAAAGTAAACAAATTAAATATAAGTTAAACTTTAAATAAAATTTCAATTAAACCAGAGAAAAAATAAACATAATAAAAAAATAATAAATTGAAGAAATTTAATTCGTCTATAAAGATGCGCATCTACGATTGGCATCAATCAAAAAAGATACTACATATGTACTCATACATCAGCTATAATATTCGATGGGAAATAAATAAAGATCGCGAATTAAATTGATCATGGGAATCATCAGCATCATCGTATGTTTATCTTTTTTTTATTCTAAATTGATTTTATTATTTTTGTTTTTTTTTTTTTTGTATCGTTTGCTTGAAGAAAGACTTTTCCATACACCATACTTCAAACAATCAATTAAAAATCACTCAAATATGATTTTACGATAGATAAAAAAAATGAATTCAAAATAATTGACTTGAGGCGGCATGCTTTTTTTTATTTGTTTCATTTCATTTTGAAGATAAAATATTTTCTAGAATTTGTGTTAAAAAAAAAAATAAAAAATGGAAAAGATATAATGGTCAGTGATTAAATAATTACATCGAAAAAACGAAACAGATGTAAAAAATAGAAATTAGGTTACAGATGTTTTTCTATAGCTTATACTTCATTAGCTGGATTCTTCATTAAAGATGGGTTTTAATATTTTTGCAAACAGATACATGAAGAAATATTTTGTTTTTAACAACAGCAACATAGAATTGAAAAAAACCTAACGCCAACTGATGAAATAAAATGGAAACTGTGTTGTTTCAATTGTTTCAAGTATTCAATTATATATTTTTTTAAGAAGCTATTATTCAAAGATATCGTCTTAGAGAAGTTTTTAATTCTGAGACAATTTTTGTGTTACACAAAATCTTAAGTACAGTACATTCAGAATTTAAGTTGTTTTAAATTTTTGAAAACAGAAATGCACCCAGTTTTTATTTAAAGGAATGTTTAAAAATTTGCGAATGTTTTCGGTTAAAAATTTCAATGTTCTTCAATTTGGTTTCACAAAATTTAAATTTTATATTCAATTTCTGATTTTTTTTTTAAGTTTTTTTAACTTATATTATTAATTTATTTTTTTTACGGCGGTGTGCGACAATAGTTTAAAATTATTCACAGATTTATACTTTGTTAATTTAATCCAAAAACATTTTTTTTCTAAGGTTTTCTTATTTTACGTTAAGATTCCGGTACTGGTAGTCACTTCAAAAAATCAAAATATTATTTTAGCATTTAAATACATATGTATATAATTTTTAAATTTATATTTATACTAAAAACAATAAACAAAACACTGCCCATTTCAATATTGAACAAAATTTCAGTGAAAAATTGAATTCAATATAAAAAAGGCCACATACGCCTTGGTGCACTTTGATAAAATTTACAGACAAACTTTTATTTGTTAACATTTATAATTTTTGAAAACGCCAAACTTATTAACGCTTGCTAATCGAGGGAAAGTGAATACTGAAATTTTTTTTTTAACAGCATTCACCATTCCGCAGTTTTCGACACTTAACTTCTTAGTCTCACTGCGAAATTTTGGAAACTTTTCTTCGTATTATTCATAATGCGAAATTATCGGAAGTAAATTGTTTATTTTGACTTTAAAACAAAACTTTTCGACAACTGTACTTGAGTCATGGTTTGGATCCTTCACTTTGATGGTACATGGATCAAACTTCGTTGTAACGAAAAGAAAATCTGTTAACTTTATGTGTGTAGAATATAAGTACATAGTTCAATTCATTCAATGTTGTCAATAAAACAACTACAATTTATTCATTATCATTTGCATTGGTTACAACATTATACTGTATTTGAAAACATAAGAATATTCAAAACAAATTCGTCTAAGAACCAAAGTCCATAAAACCGCAAATTCATGCCATCCATTTTGGCATTCATACACCCTATTTCCAGTACTTCGGTTTTTTTTTTGGCCTGGTGTTTACATATGAATTTTTGGAAGTAGAGTCAAGTGCGTGTGCTCTTTGGCTAATTAGCTTTAGTGATATGAGTCCGATACTATAATCAAGTACTCTTCAAGGACTTTCACTCCGCTACTTCGGTGTGTGTATGTGTTTTTTTTTTTTTTGTTCTGTTCTTATTTGAATTGCTCTGTGCAAAGTATAGGCCATTATACAGTTTCTTCTTCTTTTTTTTGTTGTCTTGTTTATTCAATAATTATATTGGGAAAGAAAACCTTAATTTTAGTAGATATGTATAACATTGTGTATACACAAAATGTACATACATAAATAAAACAACAAAAATCAAAAGTAATTAGCCAAATGTATTCGATTCTGTTTGTTTAAGCGCATATAGTATAAGAGTGTGTGGTAGATACAAATAGAGCATAATATCCTGTATCTGTGTGTGTTTGTGTTTTTTTGCCTTTCTTTCAATTAACTGAAGTGCTTCCAAAGATTGACCCTATTTTCGAAGTGTAGAGAATGTGCTTGGTCAATGTTTGGAAATTGGTTGCAAATTAGAAAACATGTTTAAGAGTGTGAGTTGGTAAATATCTATCTGTGCATAAATGAAATTTAAGTGGGAATGAGACTGGAAGTAATTTGAGTGCGCATCTAAAGTAGGAAAATTAAGGGTTTTTTAGTTTGTGAAACACTTAAATTGATGATTTAATTTAAGGAAACTTTATATAATAATTATCGATCAAAATAATGTCACTCTTTCAGAATTGGAATCGTTTAAAATGATATTTTCATACAAACAAGGCTAAAGGTAATTGATGATGTTTGTCAATGTCAATAATTCTACTAACCCGATGACAGCATTAAATGTTAACCAAACACTTCTTCATATCTATAAAATACTTGTGAATTTTACATTTTTTTTTCATGAATTCAATCAAAAATAGCAATTTGGAAAATTTTCACTCGAACTCCATTCAATTTTTCTTAAACACAAAATAATTTATTAACTCGAATTATTATTGACCTTCGGCAAAAATGCTTCAATATTTTAAATTTATTCATCAGAATGATTAAAATTTAAAAAATTAAGTAGAAGGTATACATAACAAAAGCTTTCACCCATAAATATTTTGTTTCATAAATCATATATTTCAAATAAATTAACATAAATAATAATAAAAGTATTTCTCCAAATATAGAATTCCAAGTAAAAATAAATACACAATAATTAATGTGTTAAGTTTTTTTTTTTTTTAATTGTGTTCAATATTGAAACTCGTTTTTTAATACCAAGAAAATGAAGATGAATCTTTTTTTTTGTATAATATATTCATTAAGTTAACAAACGTGTAATTATTAATGTTATACTCGTATACCTTCGTGTGAGTATTTATGTATGCAATTATAAAAGTACGTGAAATTATAAAATTTGTCCATGGATAATAAAAAAATATAGTTAATAATAGAATTATTTCTCATTTTAAATTTGCTGATTGTAATTTCATTACAACTTATACAGTTGGATATATTTTGTCTTTTTTGGCAAGGTTGATAATTGAATTTTAAATATTTTAATACATGATTTTACGTGCATAGGGCAGGCCACGAGACGATAAAAGTCTCGGTAGTTGATATTATCGCAAAAGCTAACGAGAGGATGCCGAGGCAAGACTACATAATTTGAGCCAAAACTCGTCAAGAGTCTCTTCAGTCTCGTCGATATTATCAGTTTTTTCAAGTTTTATAGTTTCAGCACACAAAATGAAAATTGTTTATAATAATTTTGTTAATATTTCAATATTAAAATGTAAATTTTGAATTGGCAATTATTATCGAATTAATTTTAAAGACGTTGTAGTTCGAATAATATGTCAAAATCGAATCAAATGCGAAAAAGACTCCTGTCAAATTGGGCAAAAGCCTAAGTTATGCCATCTATCAGATTGTGGTATTGATCGTAGCACAGCGCCATCTTATTAATTAACTTTTGTACACAAAATGTATGGAATTTTATCATAATGAATATCACAACTATCCAAAAATTGTCAAAGCTTTGCAAGGAATTTTCCAAAACAATATAATCATGTGATAAATGCAAAATTTCGTCGAAAAATTATTCAAATGTTGTCCATTCAAAAAATCTATTTCAGATTTTTCCAGTATTCCAAAATTCCCAGAAAATGTTCCCTACATTTTTTTTTTAAAAACCTCTGAATAACTCAAAATAGTAGATATAGATATATTTGACTCAACTGTTCACAGGATATTTGTTTGTTTTTTTTTTGGAACTCATATTTTTAATTATTTTATTTTTTTTACAAAATCTGGAAACACAAATTTACGAGTTGAGTACTTTTTCAGTACCCAATTAAAATCTTTCTATTCACTTTAATAATTTCTGAGAAATCTTAAGATTTTTTTTTTAATATTTGCCTTCTGACCCCAAAAATTCCCTACTCAGTGTCAAGCGAAGACGTTTTTATGTTGTCAGCATCCCGAAGATACCCATATCAATGTACTCGTAATTCGTAGTCTATCTAGAACACACACACACACATTATATTCAGAGAGCATGAACTACTAAATTTATGAATTAAAAAAATCGCCTTTATTACACGCGCCGCTACTGCCGCCGCCATTCACCCCATAAAATAAAATGCCAATAATTTCCAAACATCAATGAAAATTTTTAAATGTTATTTATCTCGTCGTAAAATCACTGCACATTATAATACGCAAGATGCACTCTTTTAAATGCCCCTCACAAATTACAACAACAAAAATCTATCTTCATTCATAAATAATTGAGATTCTAAATTATCTTCTCGCATATTCTTGTCATGACCCCCCAATCCCAATTCATGTACATCACCACCACATCGTAATATACATTTTTTTGTCGAACTAAAATTTTATCTAAACATATGATGAATGTTTTTTTTTTTCACACACACACACACACATATCGGGAAATGATTTTTTGTATGCATCTAAAAAAAAGAACAATAATTCAATTTGATTGTACGCGTTGAAAATTATTTATTTATTTTTTTTTACTATGCAAGAACGAACGTCGAAAACGCATCTCACAAAAACAAAGGCGGCAGAATCACTGTGAGTGTTTTGGTTTTTTTTTTTATCTATCTCAACTTTGTATGGAAATTGTTGCACAGAGTTAAATTGATGCAGAGGCAGAAACAACAGATTGCATGTCGATCAAAAATAGAGATTGATTTGAATGCAATATTTTTGTTGTTGTTGTTGTTTTTGGTTTACAAAGTTTACAAAAGGGAAATGGACTTTCGAAAAAGAATTATGCTGAGTTATTAAACACATTCACAGAGAATAATAATTAAAAATTTCATAACTTTAGAAATTGTAGATTGCTAAACGATAAACAAAAATTAGAAAGAGAGATATTATGAAATGCAGATGCAGATGCAGTTAAAGAGGTATCATAGAATTTCAAAAGGAAGTCCCGCAAAAAATAAAGTGTTGAAAAAATGTGTACTAATTTCAGAAAAATATTGAGCTAAAAAAGTAGGAAGAGCGTATTAGGGCCCAGTCAAGTAATTAGTCACTTGCGAACCACAAAAGCCAGAAACTTCAAAATCACAACATGTTAACGCAGCATAAGGTGTCATTCTTTTCCAATAGCTATTTTTCTGTGTTCAGTAATTTTTTTTTGAAAAATTTTGCAACCTACAAATAATGGGAATCTTAGATTTTCAATGCCCTTTCATTTTTCTACTCCCATCTCAACATTCAATATAATCATTGTCACATCAACCTACAATTTTTCTGTTGGGCGCCATTTTTGAATTTAAATAAAATGGCCAAAATCTCTCTGTATCCGCTCCAGGATCGATATATTTAACTTATTTTGAATAAATTTAAGTGCTGTTTGTTTTACTTATTAAATTTGTAGTTAGAATTGTAAATTTTATCAGTTTTCTTCTTATTGTTTACTAGAGCTTAAATGTAAAAATTTATCAATGGTTGCTTATTGCGAAAAAAATCACTTGGTTTTCATAAACTAACAAACATTATAAGGAAATTTTTGAACCTTTGAACTTTTAAATCCATACAACTAGACAGTTTCAGACGATATTTTTCGATTCAATGGTTGAATCAAACACCGAATGTTGTCAAACCATATTTTCAAATTATGTTGATCCTTTGGAAATTTACCCAAATTCATCAAATCTAGCTCACACACTCCCGTTGTGAAATGTAGTAAATAAATTGTCAAAAACAATTTCCAACGGTATACAATGTTGTACGTGATATTGCAACACACGTTCTTGAATCACTTTTTTCTTTTATTTTCATACACTATATGATTGTGTCCAAAATAAACGACTTTTCGAAATTTATCAATAAGATATCAGAATTTAAAATCTCTTTTCTTTGTTTTTTTTTTTTTGTGTTAGCGATACATGGACTTTTCTCTTAGGGAATTTAGAATGATAACAGGAAAAACAGAAAACCGAACACAACAAAAATTCTCATAAAGAATTTATCCGCATACTTTTTGTCTCAAACAGCAGCAAGGAGACATTTTGTGTCAACACGTTTGAGTGGAAACACTCGCTCTGCATTTTCTTAACATTTTGTGGTTTGATTTTGTTTAAGGGTATCTTGGGGATTCGTAACATAAAAAATTTCAAAAACCACAATTTTTTTAAATGTTTAACATGAAATTTATTGCGTATGTTTGATGCAACATAATACAAGTCGAGTCTGATAATACTAGAATATCTGGTCTGAAACCACATCAAACCTACACGTCAAACTTTATAAAAACCGAATTGGCTTAAATTTTAAGATCTCTTAGACCCTGAGGTGAAGATTTAGATGCTAAATTAAGAAAATTAAATTTATCCAAAAAAGTCAAAACTTTAAACTTCTGCTCTGTTGAAATGGATATGTTGGAAGATTTTTTTCTGAAGTCTCAAGGTTCTCTTAGCCCATATTGTGTATACGTTCGACCCAGTGGTGCACTTTAATGCCTCTTCTTTTTTTTTTCTTCAGATGGTTTTCTGTTCTGTGTTAGATACTCGTACTTAGATACTCGTATAGTGTTGTCTTGCTGTTGCATCGTATTCAGATACTTTTTTTACGTTGACTTTTATAATAAAAGAAAGGAACTTAAATTGTCATGGTAGGTGGCAGAGGACATTATCTGTTGGATGGAACTTATCGCACATGAAGGTTGGCCATGCAAACAACATTTTTATAAAAATAGAGTTAAGGTAAAAAAAAATCTAAAAAATCTAAAAAAAAATGTAAAACTAGAAAAAGAACTAGGTTATCTAATTTAAACAATGTGACGATATGTGTACCAGTGCAGAGTTCTTTTTTTTTATTGTTGTTGTTGTGTGCTTTGCTCATTTCGTATGCAACACTGAGTTTTTAGTGCATTCGAGTTACGTGCGCGGATGAATTTGAATTAAATGTTGAGATACATACGCGCGTATATTCGTGTACTGTACAATTGTTGCGGAGTTCTAAATATTACCTTGCATGTTTTATTTATTTTTTTTTATTATTCAAATCGTGATTAGCGAATGACGATTATACGAAAAGATATAAAAAAAAATCTACAAGTGGAAACAAACATCTCTGGCGGTACGAAGATGAAGTTGTCTGGATGGAGTCGTATATAATAATAATTTATGGCTCAGATGGTTGCAGATCTGGAAACATTTTCAACGAGCGTTAATACGGAGCTATTAGACGTTGATGATAGTAGTGTCTGTTTAAGCCATGGTTTTGAATTCAGTTCGCTGTCACTGGTCTGATGGATTACGAGTAGGGTGCTCCATAACTTTATTTTTTTTTTTTTTCATATATGGTTAATATCTCAAGAATTATTTGAGTATAATGATGCGAGCATGAGAAAATACTTGATAGAGTCTATGAGTATTCTAGTAAGCAAGTTTAATAGTATTCTAAGGCAATTTAAAAAATAGAATTTTTCCCTATAACAAATTTGTCAACATTTGGAGATAATGTCAATTTTGTAATACCTATTAGTAACGTCAAGTGTCAAAATTCCACACCTTTCGTCTTTTAATTTCAAAAACAATTTGATCGAAAATATTGAAGGAGAAAAGATTGTTTCTATAATTTTTTTTTTTAATTGTGTAGTGTTCGCCAATTTTATTTTATTTTTAATTTTTAACTATTTTTACACAAAATTGAATTGAATATTTTAAAATGTGTCCACAAAAGAGTTATTCCACTGCATAACCTAATTAATCAAAAATAGTTTATATTTATTCATTTTTTTATGAATTAATTAATTAAGCAAAAAACAATGTACAATTGTCCATGAACAATGAACCTAGTTATAGAATTTTATCGTTTGTATTTTTAATTTTAGCTATTTTTTTCGCAAGGAGTAACTATGAGTGAATAACAAAAAAATTTCTAATTTAAATGAATTATGATAATTTTGAAACAAAAAATTACTGTTTATATGACTAGAATGCCGATGAAAATATTGACATTTAATTATAATATTTTTTTATAACCTAATTTTTAGCAACCCCATATTGTTAACAAAAAAAAATAGAAAAGGGTGAGTAAAATTGTTTAGTTTAATTCCCACAATATGCACTTTCGATTGAATACTTGCATAAAAACTCACGTAAATTTCAAATAATAATAATATATTTTTATTTTGTGCAATTTTATGCGAAACGACCATCAACTAATTTAATTACATATGTATGTAAATATTTTTTTTGTGTAATATATTTTTGAAGCAAGTGTACCCAGAGAGTTTTTTTTTTTTTTTGAAAGTCTGTATAAAACATACGAAAATCTTCAGAACTAAAAAAATATAATAATTATTATATAATGTTGATGTTATCATAAATTACTTCTTCATGTTCATTATGAGTCTACTCCATTGAAATCAGGGAATTTTAAATACAGAAAACTATCCTCAAATTAAAAGAAAAAAATTAGCTAAATATTCTACTCCAAATTTACTTGTTCCTTAGTTGGTATATTTTCCAACAGGATAACCTAAATGTTCACCAATTTAAACTTCAACTCAAATTTAAAAATCGTTCAAAGTACTATAAATCCTATTTTAAATAATAATCTATCTAAAAATAAATTTGACAAAAAATAATTAAACAAATTGTTCTAATAGACTTAAAATATAAAAATTCCATAAAACTACTCTCTCGAATAAATAAAAATTTCTAAATTCCTTAGTAAAAAAAAAAAAATATTAGTGTTAGTGTTATTCACTGGGCTGGAATATTTGCAATCGAAGATAACAAAAAAAAAATGTTACAAAACTAAATTTTTATCGAATTCGAGTTGGATCAGAACACGAAGGATAACACTTCGTTAACGTAAATAGAAAAAAACCTTTAAAAAATAAACCTACAATCTAGTATCGCAGGCTTTTGAACAATATTTTTCCATGGAAAACAGATCCAACTTAAAAAAAAAACCTAAAATCCGAACTAAAAAGAAACACCACGGTTATATCTTTTTAATTCGATTTTAACGCAAAAACCTAAACTCGCTTAGATACAAAATAGTTCTGTTTGTTAAAACAAACGCAAAGAGTTCTAAAACAAAAGGATGCGATAGGTTCCTGTCAACAAAAAATAGAAAAGAGAACCAAATACGTGCAATAAAATTTTGCTGAAAATTTAATTGAGTTTGATGGGTTTTTCGTAGAAAAGACTACACACAGTTTCCCTTATAAACTTGTGGCAAGTTACGGAGGCGAAAACGAAGCTGGTTCATACAACCAAAAACAAAACAAAAAAAAAACACTCCTTTGACGTTAACACTCTCTTTTTGACACCAAATGTACGAGTTGTCAAAATAATAGTGCACGGACTTCATGCACCAGTTGGTGTTTATTGGAGAAGAACAAAATAAAATTTTAACGAAGTTTTAGATAATTGAGCATTTGTATGATTCCCACACATTCATTCATTTCATGTATCTATTTTTTTTTTAATGGAATCATAACACAGACAAAATTGTATTTTTATTTTTATTTTTTTGTGAAAATTTGCTTAGTAATGAAAAAATAAACACAAATTGTGGGAATATTAAAATTTATTTAAATAACTGAACCATTTCACATTTTTTACTTCGTCTTCTATGGCAAAGAAAATTGGAAAAATTAGCTAAGAGAGTCACGTACGATAAATATCTTCATCTTCAATTTTCAGATATATATACATACATATGTATTAAAAAGATATACAAAATTATATTCCACAGACATTTTCATTTTGACTTTGGAAACTTTAAGAACTTTCCAATATTTAAAAACAGAGACAAAACTAAAATAGTTTTCATACAATATCTTATAAAATACCCGCACTTCTTCAAACTTACAACAATAAAAACCAAATAATTTTTAACCAAATATTTTCAAGTCATATACGAACATCGAAAAAGCTATGGTGCGTCTACACTCAGCTTAGTAAAGTGCACCACGCCACTGTTCACTGTACAGTGGATCAAGACATTTTTAAGACTTTAAGAAAATTAATAAAATCCAAACAGACGTATTTTACATACAAAATCAATTCACTTGTCAAAACTGACAGTTTGGTCGAATCCAGACGATATTTCAAACCAATTCACCCTCTCCGGCTTTAACTAATGCAACTCAAGAGTCTACTTTAAAATCTGCAAAAAAAAACCTATACACATTTCAGACATTTATTCTTCCTGCTTCGTTGGTATCGGTACATCCTACTTCCCATTTCTATTACATATACTCTAAGCCTTTTGAAAATGTCAGATTTGACTGACAGATCTTGTAACTTTTGAAGAGCTCTACACATGATATTAGATATATTTGAATGAAATATGACAACAATATGTCAACAAGTCATGTTCATCTTCGAATTAGAAAGTGGATTTTATAACAAAATCTCTTATTCAATAAATCACTCAAAGTGCCGTTCGTATTTTGAAAAACAACAAAAACAAACTCAAACCCAGCGCAAAGCCGGATGGGTCAGACGTTTTTATTACTTTGGCATCGATTCAATATTCCAAGACGCAATAAACAAAAACCATACACTTTTACACCTCTTTTCGCTAAATCATAAAATAATGAAAAAAAAAATATTAAATACTTAAATACGTATCTATAGATACATAAATAAGTATGTGTGTGTTTAAGAAAACCTAAATGATTCACTTAAAATAAAATCCGAAATTCGCTTCGTAAAAATAAATATTTTCACTTCACTCTTTTCGACATCGGCAACGTGCGGCACGTAGTTTTTATTTTCAAAAAACAACAAAACAATAACATCAGACAGTCCAAGCAACGCGTGCTTCTTCTGGATGAACCGCTCGCTCTCGGCACAATTCAATCTCAAGGCAATCACATACCAAACGTCCCCGAGTCAGAAGTTCACAGAATACGAATAAAAAAAAATGTCATCGCAAAACCTCCCCGAATTAAATGTCGAACGCCCAAAAATCTCAAAAAAATTCGCACTTGTATAAAGTTGACATCGAGTTTTTTCAAATGAGTAATATTTGGGTACGTTTTCAACATCAACGACGACGCCAAGAAGTTCAAAATATGTGCGACAAAAATGTCACTAAATCCGTATTTTTATTTTTTGGCATAAGTGAATTCAAGTGAGTGGGTACGTACCATTAATCGTTTATAGAGAAACCAAAGTCCATCCGCTCCGCGCACACATTTGCAAATTTTGGGTGTCCCTCTCTGATGGGTGCGTATTTTTAAAACCACTTTGTTTTATTTAAGCACGATAATTGTGTCTTTTGTATCTTTTGTTGTTTTTGATTTATTTTTTTTTTTTTTCAAAAACCACTGAAACAAAACTTCATTCAGAAAAATGATCACAACCAACGATCGCACAAGTTTGGGATTGTTTTTCAAAAATTTATTTTCGATTTAGATGAATAATAACCGTCGCACTTCTAATTAAGACAAAATCTCAAAACAGACTGAATGTCTGAAATTTTTCCTCGAGACTTCCACTTTTTTTTTACGTAACAATAATTTTCACGAACGGATTTAGTTTTGCTTAAAGAACGGCGGCGGTGGTGTTTGTGTCCGTGGCGGTACGATATCGTTATATTCTCGGACCAGGCGGGCGGGCATTCGGTTCTTCCTTCGACAACGACGCACAATGTTAATCGTGTTGATCATGAAGGCGATGGTGATGATTCGTTTGCTTTTCTTGTGTCTGACTCTGAGTGAATCCGGAGCAATAAAGTAATAAAAGATACTTTTTTTTTACTACAGGGATCGTGTCTGAGATGCGATGGTTTGGGTTCGCATGAAGTGCGAGATATTAAAGATACGAATATCTATATACTCTTTTGTGTATCTGGATCTGGAGTTCTCGAATCTCAAGCACACCCCAAGAGGCCAGACAATTAAGGCACCACAAATTCAATTCAAATTTATTGCATCGAGTGGGAGAAAGAAAAGTATCTCAGATAAAGAGTATTATGATATGAGATACAAAAGGAAATGAATGATTTTCATTTTAAATTAGGTCATAAAAGGGAGAACTTTCGGGAGGGAGATGGCCATTCGGGAGAAAGAGAGACAGGAATAAACTCATGGTAAACAACAAGTGAGTAACAGGTAGGTCAGGGATTTTCATGTTGGGGGAATACCCGAATTCTGGTGCTGAATTTGCATCCCTTATAATCAGTCAAGAGGGTGTGACTGGACCTGTGTATTTTGAGTTAAAAAAAATGCAGGTGCATCACATTAGTCTGAATTTTTTTCCCCTGTCAACATAACGTACCGTAATTCACTTGACACATTTTTTATTATTACGATCACAAACAATTCTTAATCCGTGCACACTTAGTGTGAGCAGGTAGGCAAATATTTGCTCGAATATAGTGTCAATCAACTCAGGCAAATAAAAAAATTTCTACCGAATTAGTGTGACCATCGGAAAAATAAAATAGAATAAGAAGTGAAATTTGATTCACTCAGAATTCGGAGTGATTTATGATATTTTTGAACTATGGTAGTTAGGTGAAATCCCATCGAACAGAGGGCTTAAAAATCTTAAGTCAAATAAAATCTATGCTCAACCATATACTTATTACATTGATTCAATATTACTTAATAATGTATTTCTGAATGTTTCAAAATGTAAATCAAATGAAGAAGTGAATTTCTGACAAAAGAACTACGACACAATGTCATTTCTTCTTCAAATAAAACAAAATCCGATTTTAGCATATCAAAAATATACATAGTCAGCAAAATTACACGTGTCTCGTAAAAAAACCCTTCCTTGCCATAAATCACTGTTCAAATAAAAAGTCCTTGGTTATGGAACAAATCGGGGCTTTTATTCGCCGTGCCGCCAAAATAAGTTCCTCAATTTTATAGTCCCACTGATTTCTTCCATTTACATGTAATATTTACAAACAAATATTCATAAATCAAATAAAAGAACACACATATTTTCAAGAATAAATATTTGTATTCTTAGTGCCATGAACGAACTTCATTATCAGTGGCATTACAATCTATATTGGATGCATACTCTTGACACTCTTTTCTCAAAATGATAAAATAAAAGAATTCCACTTGATTTAAACTCTTCTGCTGCTGCTGCTACCACCTGAGAAAGACTCTGAATACGTCTATAAAAAATAAAGTATCTTAAACAAACATTTTCAAGATCAAGGCGGTTGATTTAAATGCACACACTGTCGTCACTCGTTGTCATCGTTGTGTCATTCGTTTTGTCATCCCAAAAAAAATATACCAACTCCTTAAACTCCGAAAAAAAAACCCTTTTTCAAAAACTGTGTATAGGAACAATATGTTTTATTAAACAAACCAGATAACGGGAGCTCAAGGTAGATTTAAGTGACATACAAAATTGGTTTGGTTCTAAGTCTGCAAAGAATTCAAAATACACACAAACACATACACAAAGATACAATGTAGTAAAGTATCCAACTAACATACGAGTTATATCAAGAATATCTATCTATCTGCTGTTTTGTGTCTTGTATCTTGTATCTACATGGTTATATGCATGCAACCTTCGTCAGAGTAGGTATTTTGTCAAGCTTGGAAGTTGGAAGCTTAAACAAATAAAAGTGATGAATGTTGATCACGGTCTTTTTTTTATTTATTTATATGTATGTATATATTTTTTTTAAGTAAACCACACGCATAACAGTAATAATATTCTCATCTTATCTCGTTCTTGGCCAAGTTAAACCTGAGACAATCTGTTCGAGGTTGGATTGCGGCAGATACATAATTAATGTTTGCTTCCTTGGGTGACATAAAGTATAAAGTAAGTTGGTATTGTAGGTAGGAAGGTATATGGAGACGGAGTCGCGTGTTCAAGCGATGTTCTGTTGGTAAGTGTGACCAGATTACGGGGGTTTGAGCTGGTATATGAAGGAAAATATCTATGTGTTTATGCACAATTGAGTTCAATTAAAGAAAACATTTTTTGAAGTGTTAAATAAAAGAGATCACGCAATTTAAACATCTTTTGAAGATTTGATACAAATTAGACTGATTTTAATGACTTTTGAAAAAGAGGAATTTTTCAGTTTTAAAAGCACAAGAACTATTAAATGAGTTTTATATGCTAGAAAAACAAGTCAAACTTTAATAAAAACCAATTTCAAATAAACTTTTACTTAATTTCATGGAGTTTGGAAGACGAGATTTTCATGGAAATAGCTTTGATAAGAACTACATACTAAATTATTATTATCGTTAAAGTTCGAAGAGATTGAGTCACAATTGAGAATAAGATTAATTCCTTTAGTTTGGCTTTTCAAAGAATTTTTGTCCAATTCTAAGTTGGACTAGGAAGATAAGATTCAAAGAAAATGCGTCCCATAAATCTATGACCAAATGAACAACATGCAATTTGTACCAATTAATAAAACTTTTATCAACATTTTTGTTTTGTTTGTTTGAATAGCTTTCGACTTGTTTTTCTCCAAGAAATTTGCTTTTTTAACGTAGATTTATATGATCCGTTACATTGGACAAATAAAGGTTCAATTATTCTCTCTAGCAATTCTAGGACCACACGAAATGAATAAGAACAGTATTACAGGATTGAGAAAATTAAATGAAAAGTAGAAATGACACGAAAACCCCTACAAAATTTCAGTTCAAAGCTAGATGACACTCATTAAAAAAGTATTACAGAAGGTTAGAAATTCAATTGTTAATAATTCATTAACAATAAGACACTAATGGAGGTCACTGTTTTCCTAAAAGTACAACCAACAAATTTAACTACTCTGTAAGTACCTTATTTGTGAATGGTTTGGTTATAAAGTAACCTGAGTATTATACTTTCATTATACCCAACAGCAGAACTTAATCTCACCATAAGACTCACAAAAATCCAAATCATGTTCAATGTCACATTACACCATTAAATCATATTTATTTTTTAAGTTCAAGAAACTTTTAAAAAAACATCCTTCGTACTAACTATTTTGATATCACTGTGCCACTTATTCTCTTCATTTTAAATTAATTAATTTTAATCCAAAAATAAAAAATAACTTTATAATGAGGCGGTTGTGTTCGAAATAAAATACCTACCTAAAGTGATATGATGTCCTTGAATATCATTACCATTGTGATAAATCTACTCCAGCCCAGCCAGGCCTAGAGCTACTGTAATATTTTGCCTGAGAAATGAAAAAAAAACTGAAATTTATACGGATGCGTCTTCAATAATAATTATGGAATTTGTCTTGTCTTCTTCTTCTCCTGTGTCTCCGTCTTCATCATCGTCTTATTTTTCGATCCCGCAGATACTAAGTCATGGTGAAAATGGTGACACCATGAGATACAACAACCATGTGCGCCATCATCATCGTTTTGAAGCTCATTAAGGAAGATTTCATAATCCTCTCTATAATGTATATACATTCCCATCGGAGTCGCCCCACAGTCCCACAGTCAATAAATCTACGACATAACATACCAACTCCAATAGCGCAAGACTTTTTCAAGGCTACGGCAAAAATTCATAGTCAAGTCAAAGACTGTGATGTGATGGTGTCGGAGTGGTGTGGGCCTTATTCAAGAAACTTCCCAATCGGAGGAACTTACATCAACCAAACGTTATATATTTGGTACCTTCAACCTACCAACTGACAAATGACAGCAAAACATTAAAAAAAAGCGAGTATGTTTTGTAGCGCAATTGCGCTGAATATGTTACTTAACACATTTGACGTAATTTGTCAAGATAACTGTCTCCATCAACATCGCACCATCTGTGAACATAATTATGCATTTTCTTCCAATGGATTTCCCGGCTCCAACACTGGAAGTTTTCGCTGTCATTGCAAATATTTTTTATTTTTTTTTTTCAACTTGTGCCGAAGTAAAACATTCATTAGCACAATGGCGCGGCGGAAAGACGACCATTGTGTGTTGCTGCACACTGCACACATGACACTACAACCGACCGACCAACGACGACGTTGACGATGACACAAGGTATGCGAGACGACAGACGCGACGCACGATGGCGACGACAACGACAACGGCGACGACGATGCGAACTGTGCGTTTGTTGTGTAGGCTTATAAAACTTTTTCACGCTTTGTATCATGCATTGTCATTGCCGTTGTTGTCGTTTGCGTTTGTAATTTGCGTTCGGATTTGTCACTTGTTGATGCATACTAATCAAGAGAGTTTTTTTTTTTTTGATATTTTGATTTGTTTTGTGTATGCTTTTTTTTGTTTGTATTTCGGTCATCAGGGCGACTGTCGATGTCGATGTTATGTCGCCGATTTACAACAGGGTAGGGTATTTGCATACACAATTATTCTTAGACTTTGTGTAGGCAACCACAGTTTTCAGAAGTATTTACCAGCATTCTTTACAGCCTTTGTTTGTTTATTTTTTGCTGCGATCTGTTATCTGACATAAGATCATCTAAAATGACAATTCCGGGTAGTTAATACAAGTTAAGGGTTATTTCTTCCATAATGTTTCCTTAGAGTTTACATACTGAAGTTCAAAATGCTTTATTTGGTTTGATTTCACTTATAAGTTGCGTGAAACCTAAGAAGTTAGAATTCATATTTAAAGCTTTAGAAAGTTCTTACTTCGATAGAAGAAATGGTTTGATTTTTTTCATAAGTTGCATGAAACTTAAAATTTTTGGATAAAAGTTCTGTCTTCGATTTCGATAAGAGTTCTTTAATTTTGTGTGATGAAAATGTTAATGCGTTCGTCACTTTAAATTCTCCGATATGAACATTTTTAGTTAATAAAAACTATATATTTCCATTTAAGGTTTTATTTTAGTTGCGTAGTAAAAGTTTCAGTTTTTAAGCATGTACGGAAAAACTTTTAGAGGTTCATTAAGTTTCTTTAAAACTTAAATTTAAGGATAATTACTGTCATAATAATTGGTGGTGAAATCTGAAATTAATCAGTTTATTTTTTAAAAGGTGAAACTTAGAAAAAGTCATTCTGCCCTAAGATTTCTTAAAGTTTATGTAATGAATTTGCTACGAGACAACAACATTTCAAATTGAAAAGAAGCTTTTATCGTGGTTAGTTTTGAATACCTATCAAATATTCTGGAGACTTCCAAAAGAAGAACTTAAGGTTTCGTTTCAAATGTCGAATTCAGCAGAAAGTAAATAAAAGTTGCATGGTCAAAATCAAAGTTGCTTTCTTGATTACGATGTTTTTCCTTGCATAATGTTTTTTATACCTAATTTCAAAATATTTTAATAACTATTAGAGGTAATTTTATCTGAAGTTTAACAATTAACTTTTAACAAGAACAGGCTTTTTCAACTTCTTCTTAAAATTTTGACATTTTGACTCTCTCTACATTTTAAAATCTTTACAATGACTGTTTTTTTCAACACTTAAGCAATTGAATTCAAATCCATTTTGTAAAGCAACGTTTTGGCAAAACTGACAAATTAGTGTTATCAAAAAACAAAATTGATAATTGAACAATAATGTTAAGTATAATGTCACCTTTCAATTTTAAGCTTATTTTGTTCTAACTTAGAATCGCACCAATTAAATTAATGTCACCTCTTGCAGTTTCCCCCCACAACGACAACAATAACAACAAAAAGTTGTCATTAAGTACTTTTTGCCCCCCAAAGGGACATCAGTTACAAAACATTGTCATTTCGATGACAATTTTGACATTTTTTGACGCTGTCAATGACTATAGTACTGCAACAGAATGACAACTTAAAAGAGGCTATGAATATATTTCACTCTTTCGCCATTTCACACCAGCAGATGATGCTAGTTATTGCAACGTAGGTTGCTTGTACATACATACATACATAAGTCCAATTGGACACGCTGTCATTTTCTTTTTTTTTAAGGGTGGAAATGCATTGCAGCTGCTGTCGCTCTTAATTTCTGGTGTTGCCATTGTTGCTGTTGCCTTGTTACACAAACACATCACAAAAACATTTTTACTTTTTAATCAACACACTTAGGGTTGTTGTTGTTGTTGTCACTTCTGCATTGCTGTTGGTGTTTGGCAAGACTCGACTGGCTTGGCAGACGCAGTGTGGCACTGGCCCTATATCTTCGTCGTCATCGTCATCGTAGTCGTTATCGTCAGAGTTGGTTGCTGGATGTTTTTCGTGTTGTACTTCTTGATGAATTTTTCATGAACGGCACCGGGACTGATGGGTTACGATGGGTGGGTGTGTCCCCACCCATCAGCAACCGACCATCCAACCGACCGACCGACGAACTATAACAAAACCGCACAACAAGTGAATTTCATTTGCAGACATTTGAAATGCTAATTGAAAAATCTGTTTCTTTTTGTGGTGCTTGGCCGCTGGCGGACTGGCGAGTGGTGATGTCGGGCGGGCTGACTGACTGACTGACGGGTAGGAGGAATATGGTTGTCCGCACGAATTTGTTTTATTTAAAAACTGTTATTGAATAATTTTTCTGTGTAACACATATTCAATTATATTTGGGTAAGCTTTATGACAAATATACATAACAACAACAAAATTGCTGGAGAAGAGTATAAGTAAGCAGAGGGAGGAGGGGGATAATACCCCAAATAAAAACAAATGCAACATACACATATGGCAACTCTAAAACCCAATTTTGTGTTTAGTTGTTTTATTGTGACCTAAATTTGGTAATTCAATTGTGAATGTGGCAAGTTCGTGAGGCGCACTTTTGTTTTATGTTATTTATTTTTTACTATTAAGAATAAATTATAAATAAAATA
Source organism: Scaeva pyrastri (assembly GCA_905146935.1). Lineage (NCBI taxonomy): Eukaryota > Metazoa > Arthropoda > Insecta > Diptera > Syrphidae > Scaeva > Scaeva pyrastri. The sequence continues at coordinate 7,091,420 of LR989929.1, read as the reverse complement.
TTGTTTTGGATATTTTTTGGTGTTTCGTATACCTATGACTATAAATTTTGTTTTGTGGCTGATTTTGTAATAAACATGAACATGCACGACAATGATTGCGGGTCTTTCAACCTGGTTTTTGCAACTAAAACATGATGTTTTCAAATGTCTGATATGAATGTAGGAATTTTGCGAAAATAAATAAATGATGTCAACAAAATATTTTATTGGCAAATTGTCGATTAGGATTAATTTTTGTGGTTAGATTGATTGAAAGTGTTAGCAGGGAAATGCGTTTACCTGTTTAAGTTTTGGTTTTGGATGTGTTACATTTTCACGGGTTAATTTTTTTGTATCAATTTGTTTTTTTTTTTTCTCGGGAAAAGAGCTGTTTTTATAATTTAAACGTAACAAATAAAAAATTATTAACTGTTACGAATTTGTATAAGAAAATATTTTGTATTTAAGAAAATTAATTAACAAAACATAAATGATTTCCTGATTACATTTTGTAAAGTAAAACTCTAACAATTTCTTTTCTTCTTTTACAGATTTAATAAATATCACAGAATCATAAGGTTAGTGTTTAAAACTTCAAAAAAAGTTATACTAAATATTTTTTTCCTTCAAAACATGAACAAAAACTATTTTAAAAATTTTACCAAACAATGGAAGATTTTTATTATAAGTATTAAATATTTTTATTTATATCTAGCTCTAAAAATTTTGCCATAATAATTTTAGCGAAATTTTATCTTATTTAACGAAACAAAGTTTACTGGATCAGCTAGTTTTCTATAAAAAGAAAAAAACTATAGAAAACCGCAAAAATTTGGTTTTGGCTTACGCAAAATTCGTGATAAGAAAAATGGATTCAAATAAAATTAAAAATGCCGAAAATTGACAAAAGAAACTCAATAAAACAGCCTTCACTTGTAGAAAAAAAAAATCGTAGGCAAAAGTTCAAGAGATACCACAAATTTTATTTTTGTCCTAGTTTCTTCAACTTTCATTTCTTATCAAATAATGAACATATAATTTATATACCTAAGGGTGATAATTATCGAACGCTCCTTTAGTTTTATGAGACTTATAAATCAAATGAATTTTCGGAGGAAGATCTTTATCATGATAACCTGACAAAATAGAAGTGTCAAAACCACTTTTATTACGTTTATGACTAATTTCAAAATGATTAACTTAAGTTATTGATTGAAATATGGGTTTATGATTTTATGGTTGGTCTAAATATTCCAAACTATTCATATCTGATATTTTTGTGGAGTGCTGAAAAAACATAAGTAGTTCGACATTTACTTGCACTCAGGTGTAAAGATTGACCTATAAACAGTTCTAATTTAAATTGTGCTTAATGTGTCAAAAATTCAAATCCAATTACAGTAAGTTTGAAGAAACTGGGGTTATTTTTGGGCACCTGTGCAATTTGGCATTGTTCACAACAACTTCAAATTTCACCACGGAGTGAATTTTGACAAGAGATTAGCTTACTTACTCATTATATCGAACATTTCAATTAAACAGCCATTATGCCGAATAATTTATTATTGATTCCATATTACTTTAAAATGCAATATAAAATTCCATATATCAAGGTAGGTATCAATAAACTTAAGAAAAGTGCGCATACGCCTCAGTGTACATTTGAATCTATAATTTAGCCTAACATGTCTGGGGCTTTGTTTGAAACCTTCAAAGACTCAATTCCAACCTTTTTTGTAAAATTTAAGAGTTTTTATTGAATTTAAGAACCTTGGACCATTCAATGACCTTTTTTAACGTATATGCGTTTTTTTTTACTGAATGGCGGGCGGTAAAAATAACGAGTCACATATTGACAATTTTCAAAGATTTAAATCTATGAAGTTGATGGAAATTGCTTTCTTTTTTCACTGACAGATGACTCCATGTGTTTACATGATGAGTATTTCATCATCATCATAATCGGCTCGACAACCGGGATCGCGTCATGGTCTCATTTAAAAAGTCTCCTCATTTATCGATTTATATGAATTGATGAATATTTAGCTTCGGGGAAAACTGTTTTACGTAGTTTTATATTTGTTACACTTCTTGTTTTCTTTTTTATCAATTTTACTCAACATTGATTGTATCCTCAAAAGAAAAAAAAATACATGTGCCCACTAAAGTGTGACCTTACTGAACCCCAACCTTGAAAACAATTGTTAAACTGCCTCTTTGCAATCAGTTAGTTTGCGCTTATCGTCGACCTAAAGAATTTTTATAAAAAATAAAAATATGAAACAAAACCAAAATATAAAAACAAAAAACAGGAAAACATGTTGTTTTTTATTATCTCTCCACTAATTACTTCACTAAGAATGGCTGCGGCTGTTGGAGGAGGAGGGAATTTTTAAAATACTCACGGACACGGTCAAATTTTAAAACATCTCTATATTTTTTGTGATTGATTCAAACAAAATAAAAAATTTAAAAAAAAAAACATTGATGATGATGGTGAATCTGATGGATACTGCCAAAACAGAAGTCAAGTCGAAAAGAATAGCTATAATGGAGGTGAAATTTTGCTGATTAAGATCATTAATATAGATTAACTTACTTTTTATTTCTGTTTTATTTTTTAAACGTTACGTGATTTTTCATAAATTGTTTCTTTTTTTTATTGAATTTTAATATATATTTTTATTGCTTCAACATTTTTAAAGCAGGTGAGATGTTTTTATTTTTTATTTTGATTTTGATTTTCATTGCGATGAGATCACAGTTTTTGTGATTGTTACACGATCGCACTATTGTGAATTGATGTCACGTGAATGTGCGATCATGTGGAAAAAAAAAACTTTATAACTGTGAGAATCGTGTCAGGTTTCAATGGTAAGGTATTTTTTTATATGTAATTTACTGTAATTATATTTTACAGTAATATAAAAATCACTTTTTGATACTTATATTTATATTTTACGTTTATTCTTAAGAGAGAGAAGAGAAAAGAGAAAAAAGAGAACTGTAAAGCTGTCATTTAGTAAAATTCAAAAAAAAAGTCTTTGGTACTTTTTAAGCAATTTGACAGACGGGTTGACAATTGAATAGAAATGTTAGACTGAGTTGAGTATTTATGTGATTTTGAATGTCATTTAGAGTATTGTGATCATGTTCAATTTTGTGGGTGCATCCTGATATCTTCAATTCAAAACGCATCTGGAAGTGTTGTGTGAAGAACCAGATGTTATTCAACAAACTAGAGTATCCAGTTCTCTCTGTCAAAATATGTTCGATAATTCTATTCAATATTTCCGATCCTTCATCCATCTAAAGGAAATTTATGAAAAATCCTTATGCGAAGATTATGAAATAGTCTTAGGAAGGATTTCAAAGATCGAATGGTATAACTATAGCCTCAAACTTACTGTTTCCTGTTTCCTATTTTTTTCAAAAGCTATTGCTCCGAAATTGTCAAAAAGAAAAACCTTAATTATAAAATATTTATAATCACCCAAAAAGATCAACTTTATAAAAGTTAATTTATGCAATTTTAATATTCCTGTGAACTGCATTCTGACAAACTTAAGACCCTCTATTAGCATTTTGATTAGAGGATATTGAACATAAACATTTTTGATGATTTCTTTAGATTTTTTTATCAATTTAATTATTTTTCTTTAACTTAATTAAAATTCACAAGAAAAAAAGTATGTTTTATGATAATTAAAACACCATGTGCCTTGAAGAGTATTCAAATTTCTTGTCCTCAGTTAATCTTTAACCACCTTTAACTAATTTATAGTTTCTCTTTAATGTGTAGAAATCTTAATTCTAAAAACTAGTTTGTGGTTGTGTTTCAAAGTGACATTTTATCAGATCAGATGAATCTGTGAATTTACTAATAAAACAACATAATACATATATTAATGTTATTTACCTATTTTTTTCGATTAAGAATAAAATAAAAATTTCCATGTGAAAATAAAATGCTCAAGTTAGTATTTGACGACATTAAAGGGTGTGTCATGTCATTCAGGATTCTTTATTTAAATTTTTAGCTAATTTGATTTATTCTTCTTGAATAAAATTTAAAAACTGTAATTTATATCCAAGTTTTCAAATTCAGTAATTTCGTAGATAAATTATATAAATAAATTAATTTTGACCAAAATATTCACTAATTTGCATTATGAACAATAATTAACTTGAAATTTCAATTAAAAAATATTTTCATAAAACCAGATTTGATTTTAAGAGATCTTAGAGAGTTTAAAAAATGTCTTTTTTGGCTGTTTTGATCATGTATAATCGGGTTGAATTTTAAAATTAGTTGCAAACAACACACAATGCTTTTCGCAAAGTTTAAGTATTGTTTCCGTGTTATCATTCAAGTCCAATGTTCAAACTCATAAACATATCACAAGCTTTTCATAATCAAAAAATTATATTATTTAAAAAATAAAAAAAAAAATAAACATTCTATACTTGTTCAAGCCAGGATCATGTGTCTTCGTCGTCGTCGTAGTAATAAAAAAAATAATACAACGAGATTAAATGAAATTTAATGTAATCTTGTATTGGAACAATGACCCCTTAAAATGTCAAAACATAAAAACAACAAAAATATTTACTTAACAATATCTGCGGGCCAAAACCCGCAGAAAAGTGTTATCACTGGTTTTAGTATTGTTCTTACAACACTCTCGCAAAACTCCATCAACATGGACAACATAAGAATTAGGTATTTATTTAAGTTCCAAGTTTAATTAATGTGAAACAATAAAATAAGTTTTGCTATAATTCTTACTTGACGAATAAAAAAAACCTTATAAACACACACACATACACATATACATATATTGTATTTATATGTGTGTATAGATGTTTATCATTAATTAGAGGAAGCTTAATTTGTTCACCCGAAATGAGAGAGTTTTATTGCGAAAATTTGTATGGGACAGTCAGTGAACCTTATCAGAAGTTGTGTTGAAATCTTTATTGTGGTTTCTTTGGATTTGACAGGCAAAGCAACCGAAAAAAAAAATAAATAAAATAAATCTTAATCCATCGTCTTTTAACAGATTCTAATGTGTTACCATATAAAAACCATAATAAAAATGTTATTAACAAAATTGATAAGATTTAAAATCTGATGACCACAAAAACCACACCACACCAAGGCATACATTTTGGCGGAGAAAGTTTTTTTCTTTTCTTTTTTCTAAGTATGCATTGTATTTCGCCGGAAATGATGAGTCATTTATTTTATTTTTTATCTAATTTTATTTCATTTTAGCTCTATCTTATTTTTGTAATGATTTGTTAATTTATGTAAAAATAAAAAAAGATATGATATCGAATACTTGTCTTAAAGCTTCAGTTATTTTAAATTGGTAATTCTTAAAACATACATGATTTTAATAAGTTGTATATATTTACCTTTATCATTCTTAATGAAAAATCTGAAACGAAAATAAAATGAATAATTTAGTACTTGCGTTTATTTTTTTATAAATTGATTTTGAAGGATTGTATAATTTATTTATTTAATGTAATTTAAAAATAAAACATTATGAGAAAGCATGACAATTCTAAAGAAAAATAAGTTGACAACATTAAAAAAAAATAATTTGACAGATAATTTTGACAGAATGTACAAAAATGATAGGATTAGAAACGTCAAAAACAACATTTCCAAAAATAATTTAAGTTTTTTCTCCGAAATTAAAAACTCCTAACACTTTTGTCACAATTGTTTCAATGTTTCCTAAATTTTTAGTACTGAAAATTCGTCTTTTAAGGAAAATCTTATTGTATAGCTATGAACCAGAAATTGTACCTATAAGTTTTATATTAAGTGACTTTCTTGGAAACAGCTTTTCTGATTTGAACATAATCTTAATAACAAAAGAGACCGCATTCTTGACTCAATATTCAAATTGTATATAAAAGAATCTTAGGTGTTGAATGAAATGTCAATATATCAAACACAATATTTAATTAAAATTAGTAGCGATTGTTGAGCCTAGTATAATGTCATACGTAATTGACTAATATTTTTTACCAATACCTAAAAATCTTTATCAGGCATAGTAACAACAAATTCCCCTTCCTCTCAAGTCAAAAGTTTCAGTTTTAATATTAGTTTTAAATAAACCTATAAAACTAATTATCACCTATCTATCAACACCATGTACATAGATCTAGATTATAATAATAGACTATAATTATTTACAAAGCGTATCTTAAGTACCTAAACCCAATCTATTCGCACGCCACTGATGTTTCTTCTGCTGCTACAGCTGCTGCTCCTGTTGTTGGTGCTACGCATAACCTGATAATTTCTATCACTTTTATTTTTCAGAAATTTATTGACCTAGAATAATATCTAACAAGTTCCATTAACTATCTGGGATTCTATTATTGATCGAACCTTCCTCAAAAAAACAAAAAAAAAAAAAACAATGGAAAATAAAATATTGAGCTCAGGAATTTCGTATCAACCTAAATACACACAAGATGCACAGGCAACAAGCACACAGACAGATGATGATGATGCACTTGTTCAAATGTGTACCAACATTCGTTTATCAAATTTTGTTGTTTTGTTTTCTTTCCCATATTCTTTCCTTTTATCCCTCCCCTAAAACCGACCGCCATTGTAATGCATTCAATCACAATAATAATAATCAGTATTATTTTTATATAGCAGACATTATTGTACCACACCGCATCTCTTCTTTTGATATTTGTTGTTGTTGTTTTTTCTTGTTATGCTGGCTGTGGTAATCAACATTACATTATACATCAATTCAATACATACTTTTGTTTTGTTTACTCGAATTGTTGCTACACAATTCTATCAACATATAACTTCAATAACACTACAGGTATGGGTATAGATAGTTTTTTTTTTTTCATTTCAATTTTTATCTGAAGTTTTCAATTTCAAACTACAAAAAAAAACAACAACACACCTTGATCAATAAAATTCTCAACATTGTGTGACCTTTAGACTGTATCTTATGTACATGAAAGCAAATCTGATTGTTTATTGACCTTTTAGTAATCCTTGCTGAGTGCATTCATTGAATAAAGAACTATATTTACCCTTTTGAAATTTTTGTTGAACCGATAATTAAGTAGATGGACAATGCTTTTCTCAGAGGTCTGTACAGATACGGTAACTATGTATGTATGTATGTATGTATATTTATATTGCAACATCATTAACACTGTATCAAAAATCCAATCTGAAGAAGAAGTTTTTTTTTCCAATTAAGTGCAAAGATAACCAAAAATGTTATTCATCGATAAGAATTGAAGGTTATGTGGAAAGAAAAGCAAAACAAAAAATGGCGCCCAACGTAGAAAGTTCGAACTATGGTTCCTTATGGCTCAAAATATGTACATACATAATATCTATATTAAAAACCATAAATCCATGCGAAATATGAATCTTTAAGTATAAACATTTGACTTCAGAGAGGAAGTTTTACGAATAGAAGATAAATGGCGCCCAATGCGGAACTTATTTTTCAACTTCATGGAAGACTCTTTTTATGAACATACTTTACACTATTTTCAACTTATTTTGAAATTAGATACTACTGACACCAAAGACATTTGGTTTTAGCACATTGACACTACTACGTAACAATGCATGCACAAGGGAATCATCTTGTGAAAGGGATGTTTATAAACTACAAAAGCGCCCAAAGCTAACCGGTCAAACATAGGCACCAGAGTCATTGAAAATTGGACACTTTGCATATTGGTAAAAAATATGAAAATGGCGCCCAATGTCGATTTCGTTTTTCTGCCCAAATGTATTTCTGTGATAATTTTATTTCAGAATGAATATCACGATATCTCAAGGTAAGAAATTTTAAACCAATTTCGTGCATTTTAAAATAATTCCATTAGTAATTTTAGAACGCTTCTCCTACGCCACCTTCACTTCTTTTTTGAAGATTTTATACAGCCGGCTGGTGGCTTAAAGTCACACAGCTTATAGTAAATAACCTTTTTAAAATTCAACGTAAAAAAAAAATTGAGATGCAGTTCTTTATGTTTTATTATAAGTATAAATGGTGAGAGGTAAAACTGAGAAATAACCTTGATGCTTAGCACATAATATACGAATATACGGGTTTTCAATTTGGGTACCTACATACATATTGTATATGTATCTTGTAAATGTTGTTACTTTCTGATTTAAGTTTGTTTACTTCTTGTGGTTGGTGCTGGTTTTTGTTTTTTATTTTTTGCTGAATGATAATGCACTTTGTTATTTGAGTTGAGCTTAAAAACGTGTTTTATTGGGGAAACATAAAGGAACCGATACCTATTTTGATTCGAAGCAAAAAGTAAGTTTAACAATTTTTAGCATAGTTTTTTTTAATTTTTTTGTTTAATTAAAGAAGAGGGAAAATCCAGAGTGTTTTTAAGCTTCATACATCGCTTGAAGTTACAAAAACAATCGAATATGTATCAATTTAATTTTTTGTCACCTATCACATTGCCGTTACAGGGTGACCTTAAAATGTTTAAGTTTCTTTTTTGTTATTTGTTACCTAGGTAACAAACCTTTATACCATTTCCATTTTAAAGGCATATAATGAATTTAAGAAAATCAGTTACTTTAAATGGCGCCCAACAAAAGGCTTACAAAGTAATCTAAAAAAGTATACATAATTCAATAGATAATGATTGTATAAGGCGAAAACTTAAAAGAGAAAAAGATTGTAGGTTTATTTAGTCAAAGTTGAAAATTATGAAAAGTAGTGGACCTAAATGGTCACCTTGTGGGACACCTGATGTATAATAATGAATTCCATTCTGACATGTAGTAGGTACTTCTTTTTTCCCTAGCTTTTTGTGCATTGCAGACAGATTCTAAGTAGTCAATATATAGCTTGAGAATGGGGATCTAAATGTTTCTAAACTTATAAATAAATAATTATTGCAAAATGTCAAAAGAGTTAAGGTATTAAAACTCCGATAACTCTGTTATGGGCTACCCTGTATAGTGAAAAAATATTTGCAAGGAACTGGTTTCCATTTGCAAGTTAATTTATATTTTTTTTTTGTTCTGTCGTGTTTTAATTTTGTAAAAGTTGCCCCCTGAAGCCAATCTACCACAAAAGTTTGCCAGCGTAAACCATGACACCCGAGAGTAGGTATCTATGTATCTAGAGACAAAAAAAAAATACAAAAAATGAAAATGTCAATCTTTTACGGATTGAATTTGGATGATATAGAAAGAACGAAGGGCGGTAGATATACGAGTATACTATAAGTATGCATGTATCTACAAGTTACTAAAACAAATCCATGTATCTACTGATGTATTAAAAAGACATCTGTGGGAATTATGCAAAGCCGATTTGGTAGACAGGTATCTACGAGTATTGTGTGATTTATGTTGTATTTTGAAAGTTATAAAATGTATATAGATACATTCATGGTAATAAGAACAACGACACGACATACACCGGGAGTGTCACGTTATGTATTTTTTTTTTTTGTTTCGGTGTGACAGAACACAATCAAATTAAAAAAAAAAAACAAAACTAAGCCACAGGTAGGATGACCAATTCGATGTTCATGGTATATTTGATATCCGGTAGATAATACCTACATATGTTTTTTGTTTTTTTCTTTTTAATTTTTTTTGATTAAGAAATCACGTAACTTTCAGGGAGAAGTAGATTAAACGGAATAAAAAATTATATCATTTGCATTGAGAAAAAAGAAAAACAGATATTTTTGTGAAGGTTAAAGAAACCTTGAAGTATTATTTTAATTTATATAAATGCAACACAGTTTAAACTTGATGAAATAGGAAAGAAATCTGTTTGATGACTTGAAGCGAGTATAGTTTGGTTTTGGATCATTAAATAAGAGATAATAGTTTAACTTTAATTTAAATATTATAATTATATATTTTTCATAAATACCTGTTAAAATCTCTAAATCAAAATGAAGATCAAAGACAATGTCATTGACCTCTGAACTTTGATTGAAGATAGGTTGAAAATAGAGTTTCTAAATTTTAACCTGCATAATTTTAAGTCTATCCGATATTTTAGAATTTTTTTACAACATGCTGCTGAAACTGTTACGCCATTGTGATTTGTCAAAAAAAGAACTGTTAAAAACGTCGAAGTCTAAGCTCTTTTTCCAAATATTTGTAATTCCTGTTCTGATTAAGACCTAAGACTTTTTGAAAATTCTTAAGGGATTTTTTTAATTTTAATTTTCTTTAAAATCCAAAATTATCTGTATATAGAAATTTTTTAATTTCCAAAAATTTCATTAAAAATTTCCAATTTATAAAGTTATTTTGATTAGGTATAATTTAAAAAAAAAAGTATTTTTAGTATTTTAAAAGCCTTAAAATTAAGTCTATAAGTAAATTTAAAAAATTAGTTGAACTATTTTTTAAAACTTTTCACAAAGTTTATTTAAAAATACGTATACTTTTTTCATTTTAGAAGGAAGAGTATACATATTTCCAAAAACTAAAAACACAATCGTCCCGGATGTTTTCGAAAAAACTACAACGAGGCCAGGCCAGACTCAATTACCAATGGCCTTATGTAAGACCTTTGTAAAAATAATCAATTCTGGTTACAAATAGAAAAACATTCAACGCTCTTAAATGTAAAAATTTTCTCTAACTAATTGAAATGTCATGTTTGATTCATATTTTGAGGTCTAACTTATACAAAAAATGCCCTTGTTGAAACAAAAAATTGTCATTAGTAAGGAACTTATTGAACCTTGTAATTTTTTTTTTATTTATATCTTAGAAAAAATTTCATCTCATGCACCTGCTAACTTCTGTCACACTAAAACTTATTTTGTTATTTTAATTTAATTAATATCTGGAATGTCTTACGATTACATTGACATATGGGACTTTGTATTTTTTGAAATTTATTCTTGGCGCCACGAAGTAGCGTAACAACCGCCTGAACTGTCTGGAAATGCATATATATAACTGCACTTGTTGATTCAACAGAATTTCTCTTTGTTTATTTTATCTTTTTTTATAAGAAAAAATCATATTATACTTAAGTCGATATTTATAGGTACCAAAGTTATATCATCGTCATCATCATCATCATCATCACTTAATTTATTAAATTTTAATTTTTTCACTCAATCATAAGTTACACAAAATCCAACGACAAAACAGAAAATAAAAAAAAAACTTTCTAAAAATATAATTAAGAAAACACAGATGAGAAGAAGGAGAAAATATACATAAATAAAAATGTAGATTTAGGTATTTTTCGGAAATACGGAAATAATGAATAATGATTGCTTTGACACTTGTGATAAATACTCGTAAACCTCTCCCATCACAAAATGTCATTTTTAAATCCCGCCTTTCTCAAATCATGATAAAACAGAAAAAAAATCTAAATTGGATCAATTCACTTATACTCGTAAGTTAAAACAAACGAACGAAAGAACATTGGAAATATTTTAAATTTATTTTCATTTCATCCATTGTATTTTTTTTTTTTTTATGGACGAGGGAAAAAATCGCAAATCACTTGTCAAAAATGTCAAAATATAATTCATCATAATCGCTTCGAGTTGTGGGGGAGGGGGAGGACTGATATCCCCAAATCGCATCTGAACAAAAATTAAGACAGACCCTTTTCAAAATTTATTTTTGAAACAAAAGAAAACCTTTTTTTGTTGTTTTTTTTTTTTTTTGATTACCCCCCATATCCGCATGTAATTATTATCGTCAACCTATCAAAAGCAAATATTTAAATATTCAAACACAAACACAATAAGCTGGGTTGCTGATGGTGTGGCCCCCTTTTTTTCTGACATTTCGCACCACACTGCGTTGATGTGACGCATAAATTAGCATTTTTTAAGAAGCAGAGTCTTGAGCAAAATTTATAAATGTATGTTTATTTGTTTTCGGTATTAATATGAACCTACACACCTATACGAGTACAACTAGGTGATGATTATATACCTTATTTTATTTATTTTTTCTATATGTAGTTATTGTATTAGGTCAAAAGATTATTTTGGACCGCTAGACAGCAATCGCGTGCGTAGATAGAATTTTACAGACTCATTTTAATGAAATCAAGACAGGGCCGGACTTATTGATGACTGATGATGGCCGATTCTGTAAAGGCTAGGTGAAATTTTAAGCTGAATTTCATGGAAGTGGTTTTCGGAGTCTATCAGAAACAGTATTTTGAAACTTTTTGGAGATTATTTAAGACTCTATTAAAGTTGTGGATAGACATTTTGGAAGTCAAAAATTGGAATTCCATATTTGTTCGAAGGCGTAACGTAGAGATTTTTTAAATGTTTTCGTGTCGAAATGTCCTAAATTTAGTATTTGACTAAGATTTGACTTACTTAAAATAGTTCATCTAAACAATAATTTGACAGCTGTCAAAAGTTAAAGCTACAAATAGCAGAAAGGATTAAATTTAGAGTAAATTTTAGATCCAATTTTTGGTCGTTCTAAAAATAACTTGTCAATTTGGATCTTTTGATCAACAATTATCAAACATTTTAAGGCTTTAGTAAGTTAATTTTGAGCAAGGCTCCAGTGTAATCTAAATTCAGCCATGTAAACACGAAAAATATAAATTGAAAAACAAGTGTTATAGTATTTTTTTTTTTGTGAATTCATTTTATTATTTAATGCCACTACATAAGTTTTGATTTTTATAGTCTTAAATTATTTTGCGCTTTAGTCAAATACTGATAACAGTTGTGATAGTTTTTTTTTTGCTCAAAGCAATCCAATACAATCAAATACATTGTGAATATCTATGTGAAACAGAATTGTGTCTTTTTAGAAAGTTTACTCGAATATACAGTGGTTCATTATCAGAATTGAATAAGCTTTTTCTCTGAGATTCATAAATGTTTTTACTGATAAGAGAGGAAGGTGATCGAAGATGATTTAATCATTTGTCTGTTGCCACTTTTTCTCCATATAATTATATTATTTGATAACCTTAATTTCTCAGGGTTAGTATTGTTGTTAATAAATTTATTTATTTTGTTTTTACTTATATAAACAAAAAACGTGGTGAATGAGATAATTAATAAATAATATGTATTAAATTTTTGTGTTGGAAAAAATTATACAAAATACTGAATCATTTCTATTTAAGACAGACAAAAAGCTTAAATACTCATAGCTTGATAAAATTGAAGGCAAACAAAAAAAAAAGTTCAAAGATCCAAGGAAAATTTGGTGTCAAAGAAACCATTTAACAACGGGAAGACCCTGTACGAGAGAAAATATCAGACAATGTCCGGCAGGCCTTAAAATTTTACACTGATATAGATCAAGTCAAACAAAAAAATTGAAACAGGAAATAAAAGGAAAAGAGTTTGTTAAAAATGAATTCCTTGCTCTTTATCTCTAGTTCTTTCCTTCGTTTTCAGCCAAAAATTAAGTACAAGGAAAAAACGAAGATAATAGAAAAAAGAAAAAGTAAGTAGACAGATGAAGAAGAAAAAGATAACAATAGTGGAGAAAATTAGAAGACCTCAAAGTTTGTGAAGATGATGAAAATAAGAAGAAATTGGTGAAAATAGAAGAAGAGGAAGAATAAGAAGAAAAATAATAGTAGCGAAGGTGTAGTTGTATATTAAAAATATAGAAGAATCTTAAAGAAAGATTTCTTAAGAAGAATAAAAAGAAGAAGAATGCCAAGTGAATTATTCTTGATTTGATGGTGTGGGTGTCTCATTTCTAAAAACCAACGACTTTATCTACTCTTAACAACCTGAAAGTGGTACCTTTAGAAGATCAAAATATTTTAACTGTTAAATTGACTACTGAAATATGATTCCAACAGTTGGAATGATTGACTTCCAATTGAACCTAACACCATTGAATAGCTAAAGTTAAAAAGATTACTGTACATACCGCATTTCAAAAATTGACTTTGAGTTGATTGGTATGCACTGTTAACAGTTATTCCTTAGAACTTCAAGACAACACTTAAAAGTCACTGATGTCTGATAACCTTCATCTGGATCAAAAACCTCAAAACCATCAACATCATGAACATTTGACGCACAAAAGAAACCCCATACGTTCTTACTCAAGTTAACCGGAAGACAGTCTTATATACTTACCCAAGTTAACCGCAATCAATCTACTAATCAATTGTTGTTAAACAAACCCTCTATAGCAATAAAAATCTATTCCAATTAAGAATACAAGCTCTGCAAGCTCAAAAAAAAAAAGAACACAGAAAACGAAAAACAATACCGATCAAAATCTCCCCCTCGTTGGTCGGTCGTCGTCGGGGAGCGGTTTAATGTGGCAAAACAATCGCACCACGCCATCCATAAACCCAACTCAAGTCGTCTGTCTGCAAAGGCAAACTGCAAGGCACAAGTAGTGATGGCAGAGGGAGACCATCACAGCAGCTTCCCCATCCATGTGGATCCACCATAATGCTAAAACAAATGCCCACCCATGTGGCAAAGGAGATCATCTGATCCCATGCAACACCACCACAAAACAAAAAACAAAAAGAATAACAAAAAAATCAAAGAAGACAAACGAAGGAGAAAGAAAAAGTAAAAAAAAAATTGCATCCATTCCATATCGTGCCTTATAGTGGCTATTGTTTATGACGCGACGACGACGACGAACGACACGAGACGGAACGGCAAGGCTTGGGAATGGGAAGTGAATCGGAGAACCAACGCAAAACACGAATCGACAAAGACGCACGATCAATGCAACATGAAACAAAACAAAGCAAAAGAAAAAAACAAAAAAACAACAACATAACAAAATGGCAATAGTTCGCCAAAGCTGATGGTATTATTAGATACTTTGGTTGTGCCTTTTTTCGAATGGCTCTGAGAACCCAAGCCGCCTTGCCTTGCCTTGACTACGTATAGACTTGAGCGTCCGTCCAGGCGTCCACCATCTCGGCATCTCCACTCCACTCCACACCATCTAATGCAACTTTTCTTATGTTCCCTCTCATTTATTAAAGTTCTATAGGTCATGTTTATGGCGTAAGATGGTATTGTTTTATGTTGCATCGGTTAGAGGTTATCGTGTCATGGTTGCCAACGCAACTGAAATGTTGAGATTCATTCACAATGAGTTTTAATCATTGAATTTGACGTTCTTATTTCTAAGCCCTGTTAAGACTTCCAATACACTTGAGATTTTTGATGTTAAAGAAGCCTTATCGAAGCTCTCTGTCAAACGCTTAGTCCTGTTAAGGCTTCTGAAAAGTTTTTCCGCCATCATTTATACAAGTTTATGAAGGTCTGTCAACGTTTAATCAAGCTTAACCGAAGTTGAAACGTTACTTGTAGGAAACCCCAGGTGGCAACCATAAGCCGCTCAAAATGCAATTGCGAATCAGAACAATCTGCCCCCCTTCGGTATTAGAAGACAAAGCCATGAATCAAGAACTGAATTAAAAAAAAAATTGCATCATGAAGAAAAAATTCGAGGTAATCACCGTGATCTGGTCATGGTTCTTAGGTAGAGTTCTCATCCTTTCTCTGGGATGTTTATGTGAGTGAGGTACCTTAAACGTTATACCCACCAGCAGAAATAGCCCTTTCTTTTTTTGTGTTGTTCTTGTTGCCTCTTAGGTTGCTCGTATACAAACTTCTGTTTGGGTTCTTCAACCGGAAGCCGGGGCATTGATCATTTGCATAATATACGCTCAAAAGAAGCTACAAAAAGATGTCTTATAAGACGCAAGGGGAAAGTCTCAAGTAGCAGCCGGCCAGCCGTTCTTAAACCTCCTCCCCCACATCTACTCCCCCTCCTCCTACAGGAACGGATGGACAAACTAATGTTTATGGTTGGCAGATTCTATTGAAGCAAGTGTGCCGCACAGTTGAAGGAACTGATAAAGCAACAGACGACAACGACGACGCAACAATAATAATGTATGTATGTATGTTTTTTGTGTTTGTGTATAATGTAAAAACATATGCAACATGAGTAGGGGGCGCTGTAGACGCAAGGGGGAATTATGTAATCTTAATATGTGTGACAACTGACAGTTCATTGTTGAGGAGGAGGTGCATCGCTTTGTCGTCAGCGTCGTTGTCGTAGTCGTAGTCGCACAGCAGGTTGCAGGTGGAATTCCACTTTAGCCATCAAAGGGTGAGAGAGAGAGGGGACAACAACAAACATGGATGATGACGATGACGAAGTCGATTTTGCCTGGAGGGATTGGAACTTATAGTCTTACCTACGGGAACACGGGAAGATCATCAACTACCGCACTCAAATGTGTATAGGTACATAAAAAGAAGGTAGTTGCGGTTGAGTAATTTTTTGCGCAAAAGGAAGTGTTTTGTTTTTGTAATTTTTCATGCGGGTGTAACGGAAACTATTTAACTGGCAAAATAGAGACATTGTGAATGGATTCTAAGGAATTCGTATTTGTATTTAAATTCAGGGATAATGGGATAACAAGCCAGTAAGGAAATAGAGATACGTTCTTTTTAAGGGATAAACACTGGTAAGTGTTTGAAGGTATGTGTCTACCTGCATTTTTGCATATTGAAGACTATTCATTGTGATTTTTTATTTTAAATATCATTCTTATGTGTTTATAGGGGCAATGGAATAAGTTTAGCAAGTGATTTAAGAGGTGATTTAAGACATTTCACGAGAACATAGAAATATATCTATTTTGGATATCCGGATAATACGGATAAATAGATTTTTCAGATAACCGGATATCCGAAACATATCTAGAACCAGGATAAGGCATTTGGAAGAGTTAGATTTCCAGTTATCCAGAGACTTTTAACATTTGATACCTTCCGGATAATGGCATAAATATATCCGGATAAAAAGTTTTATGCAGGTGCAATTAAATGCGTTATGTTTTAAGTATATAAATATAATAAAGGATATATTATGCATATGAGGGATGTCAAGAGAATAGAAACACATCAAACTGAATCGATCAAAATAGATCATGGTGTATCTGTCACTATCCGGATAGTACCGATTCCCATCAGTCTAAGTGCACTTTCTAGATACTCGAAATTAAACTGGATATTTTAATGAGACAAATGAGATATTATCCGGATGGAATTTTATATCAGACATCGTATTCATCGTATGAAGAAAATGTGATACTGATTCACTGTTCGGATGGTTTGAATCTCAGTTGTCTCATTTATTATTAAGGTACTTTAAATCCGGCTATTATTCGAAGACAATCAGAATTTATAAAGTATTTTAAGCAATTTAGTTAAGACTTTACTCCCTATGTAAAAAACAAATTTAAAAGTTAATGTTAGTTGAAATAATGTGGTACAGATTCTGTTAAAAATAATTAAATTTATGCAGCTGAAATAAAATATTAGTTTCACTTTCCAAAATCATTAAACCTTCCATAAGGAAGTTATTTCTGACATGTTGTTTTTTTTTTTAATGCAATTCAACCTGTTTAGATCATTTTAATTACGCATTTTATTTTATAATGGAAATTAACTCACAGAATAAGGGGTTCCCCAGATAGGAACTATTGATAAATCTAGGCAAAAAATATTTAAATCGACAATATTTTCATTTATGAGAACATCTTCGTATTGAGATGATTATTCAATGAAAAAATATAATGAAATCATTTGACTTAGGTTGAAAGTCTACAAGGAGTGATGTAACATTCGAATCTCAATAAGATGCATTGTATTGTATTTTTCCAGATAAATGAAAGAGGAAATTATTTGAAAACAAGAAACATTTGTCAGTTTTGTTCCGATAATTTCTTAGTCTTGACAGATGTGTCTAAAACAGGTCAATAAGTCATGTAGAACTATAAACAAACACTATTAGTTATGTAACGTTGTAATCATTAAAAAATAACCTTATCAAAACTTGTGAAATACTCAGATTCGAAGGGATTTGCATTTCACAACATCTGGAAAGATTTATATCGATTTGACCAGTTCATATTTTCGTAATCCAGTTGTGCAACCTCAAGGCTTCGGGCGTCTTGATCTACGTTCTATCCAACCATGAAAAGTACGTCTTAAAAGGGACTTTCCGAGCTGATTCCTCTTCACTCATGTCTACCGGTATTACTTTCAAATTCCAAGCAATTTCGATTCAGTTCCCCTTAGGGTTTAACAAAAATCTTATTTTTGATCTTGATATCATCACAAAATCTTAGATGTGTTAACCTTGTTGGAAACAAAGTATAGCGTGATTATTTTTGTACTTCTTGTTCCAGTTCATTGAAAAAATTCTCAAAACCAACAACATCCACTATTGTAATTATTTCTGAATCAGCAAAAAATTTCCAAAGAAAAACCTAACTAGGTATGAAATATGGGAACACCATGACAATTCACGTTCCTTAAATACCACCAAAGGTATACCGTATTTCAAAATCCCTACCTATTATGAAAAATTTTTGCATAGAATTCACGAAACAATCATGCAACAATGACATGTGATTTGCATTACAGACAGTTATACACTCATCTTATCATCAGCCAGCTTATAGCATGTTCCTGAAATATTCTATGTGTTCTGTCAAACCTTCATGTGGTCTTAGTGTGACCATCAGCTAGAGTGTGCGTCATTAATGCCCACATTTTCCAAAAAACCAACTACAACAACAAGAACAACAACAACGGACGTAGGTATTCCTATGGGAACAAGGTAGGTAGACTCATAGGTACCTTTTGTTTTTTGAACCATAGAGTTGTTCTATGCTATCAACTTCAACTTCAACAGTCATAGTCAATAAATTAGTTACACGTTTGTTTTTGTTTATAATAACTTCCTCCGGAATTCTTCATTTTCATGGACAATAACCCCTCCTCCCGCCCTATTCCGTATCGTATACAACTGTATATAAAGTTAAGTATTTTCCGTCGTCGTCGTCGTCATCGTCCATGGAACTTAAAAAGACCTCATAAAATCTGAATGAAACCCCAAAGGGTTGTCACGTCAAATAAAATATAGTGGGCATGGAATGACAGCACCGCACCATAGCCCGGGCATCAGGCCCGCTCATATAAGGAACATGCATTGCACGCGTTGAATGAGTCATTTCTTACCTACATACATACACGTACCGTACATACATACGTCGTCGTATATCGTACATAGTATGTATGTATGTTGACTGCGCTGTAGTACACCTACATACAAATAAAGAGATATAATATAATAATAATGCAGAGGTATAAGAAGGTAAATTGTGTACGCATTTATGACAGGGCTTATATGGGTTTAATTACATTTTTATTTGTGCACCACAGCCGGTTTTTATTAAACCGCACGATACGATATGGAGTGGAAATATTTTCCGGAAAAGTAGCATTTTATTATGGCTTTTCTGATGGAATACATATAGTCTACCTGCAGTGCTACATATTATTTTATTATCACATACATACATGTGTCTATACATTATGTATGTTTTGTATGTTCTCGTTGAAGGATTTAGATTAAAATCGGGAGTTAGTCAGTTCCAGAGAAAAGTCTGGATTTATGGACCATTTCGTTTTTTTTTTTTCAAATGTTGTTGCAACTTTTTAAGATCGAATTTTTTCATCACTAAAACCAAAAAAGTACCGCTCTATTTTTTTTTTTTTTGAAAACATCAACAGCCAACTAAATTGACGAGTACCCTATTAACCATGTAATTGATCTTGATGGTCTTGAATAGTTAAGGTTTACTGCTACTTTTAAGTTGAAATAAAATTTTATAACTTATGTCATTGCATAAATCATAAATCATTTTATACAAACTCAAATATGACTTAAGTAGACAATCCAACAAGTTATTTAACAAGCTTGTTTTCGAGGCTATGTAAAATATGAAAACCTATTTGTCTAGTCGGTTCTCGACAACTTAAAATATATATCAACAAAGTGTATTTATTTAGTTTATTGACAAAACATGATAGTTCATAATTTTTTCTAAAGAAATCAGTTGAACAAATATTATGAATTGATTTTCGAATATATGTATTTAAAAAAACAGGATGTTTCAGAGCAACCAAAAATTAATAAGAACTTTTTTTCGAATCTTTAACGAAGTTCGTGCCCAGAAACGTTGGAAGTTTAATTGGAAAAACAGAAAATAATTGAAAAGCAGTTAAAAAGTCAGGAATTGGGAATACGAAAATGGAAAACTTGATAGGATGAACTGAAAGGTTTTTTTTCGGTTGCTGAATGGGTTGGTCTTAATCCGAAATCAGAATTTCCAAAATGTCTAGTATGTCTTCATTATATCATTTTACAAAACTGCACCAATATCAATACAATTTTATTTAAAAATATGTAAGAGAATACAAAAATTAAAATTTTTATCTGGAGTCTCGATTTTGCTCTTGTAAGAATCTAATCATAACAACATCTTTTTTTTATACAACAAAGTCACGTATACTTAAGATTCGTGCTAAGAAATGTTAATTAATGTTTTTCTTAAAGATAAAAATCAATTCTTACGAAAACATATTGAAAAACAAAAATGTTCGCAATCTTGAATACAAAAACTAAAAAGATCGAATTGATTAAGATAACATAGTAAACATTTCTGGTTTTTATAGCTGGCTTACTTCTAAATTGGTTTTACATTAAAATAATATTGGAAAAGTGGTTGCAAGACTAAAGACTTTTCTTAATTTATTCTGAGATATAGTAATCGTGATCTTATTCTCACCCAAAACTGCTTTGCTTTTGAACAAATACAAACGTTGGGCGCCACTTAAAGAAAAATTAACTTTAAATAAATTAGTAAAATTAATTTCTGTTTGCAAATCATTAAAATTTTCCAATGTAAATTTATTAATAGTTTGTCAAAATATAGACAAATTTATAAATCGTGTTAAAATTTTAATAAACTAGGATTTTGTGTGAAAGACTTTTGATGCACTAAACAAAACATTTGTTAGACTTGAAAGATGACGAAAAGTATGAATGATGGATTGATGTAGCAACACAAGTTCAACTAAAATTACCGCCACTGAAGCGGGAGGGGCGGGGGTTGTATTTCATGCTTAAAACCGAAATACCCTATATATTATGTACGTATTTGTTAAATGTTTAATTAAGAAGGTTCAAGTTACGGTTAAGATAATATTTGTGCAGATGTTATTTGCCAATAATTAGATCGAATTGTGTTTTTAATTTGTTTTGTTCACCCGCTTTTTTTTTTAAGTTAGTTTTAAGTCAACTTAAGCAACATAAATCGTATAATGTCATTTGGCAAGAATAGAAAATTTTTTATTTTGAAAATGAATAAACTTGGCCAAAATAAAATCTTTCAAAAGTACACAAATGTTAACATTGTATACATTGAATGCATTTTAATGAATCCAAAACTGTGATTTTGTGAAATTTCGTCATAACAACCGTATCGTTATTTTTTATCAAAATAAAATAAACTCTAAAACATTTCACAAAACAACGAATTATTATATTATGTATATTCGATGCAATTGCCAATTTCCCAATTTTATAGTATCAACGAATTGGACATTTTACAAATGAACAAATAATTATAATAATTTAGTGTATAGTGTACATAAATGCGGTAGGTATAAGTTTATCAGGTAGTTATTCACACAGTAATTATTATTATGGTCAAGTAAGTCATGTTGAAATTACTTTTCCAATGTTGGAATTCCCCATATCATATACCGACTGCTAGATACTATTACTTTTACGTTCATTACCTAATGAGATTTCAGGTACTCGTAGATTTATACGAGCAGGTTTATGTATATTTCTATTTGTTCAGTTCATGAAATAACTATTATATTTTATTTGCTTGTATATACGAAGTACACATGCTTTTCAATTACGCATAAATTGGCGAGTAAAAACTCGTTAAGTTCACAGACCTTGGCAATAATATTTGAGTGCGTGCCTGGGTTTCTATTTCTATATTTCTAGGACTAAGATAAGCTATTAGCCCAAAAACCATTAATGTGAACATAAAAGTTTGTAGTAGTTTTAGTGGAATTTAACCCGATTTTAAGAATTTAAAATTCGTCTAAAAATATTTTCTAAATAAAGGGCTTAATTTCGTTCTTACTTGTCAAGATTGACAAATTTTCAACAGATATTAATTTCGGCTTATATATCGTGAGAACACAACAAGAATCAGTTGACACTTTTTGGCTTTAAAAATACGGAGTCAAGACTCTCGTGGTCAACCCCAACTTTGATAATAGAATTTCTTAAGTTAGAATCATTATTTTTTGACAGTTGCTAAGATGAAATTATTTGCCTATAAGAGATCAGAGGTGCGAACAAAAAAGGTGATAAGTAATTTTGTTACATTTTTGAATATCACTTAGTTCTTTGTCCGTACAGCTTTGTATTTCAACTTGATTCAATTTTATTGAATAAATACTTTTCAATAAGAATTGTCCAATTAATAATAACCATACTGACATTTTGACGTTGGTATTTTTAAATTGACATCATTCTAATATTCGTACTTCATTTTGTTAGAAGAGTGTTTGAAAACCTGGAAAATTTTTAAAGCGTCTGTCAATTCTTTTGAAGTTATGCCAAAACTAACAGTCATTTACTGCAAGTAGCTGAGTCGGACTTGAAATTGAGGTTTCCAAAATTGTACATTGCGTCATTTTTAAGTCGAAGCTTACATAACTTGTCCATGATTTTCAAAAACAAACTACAGTGAAAACTCGTCTAAGTTATCAGCAAAACTCAGATCCCTTGGCTGTTCACTTAAGAGCGATTTCACTGTATCTGTATTTGACATTTCCAGCCACCCAATCAAATGCCTTTTAGCTTAATTAAAATTTGAACATATTTTTTTTTATTATTTTATTTGCTTTTAATCTGGCATAAAATTAACTGTTGTCATTCTTGTGTAAATAAATCAACACAGATAACACAAAACTGATTGCAAAAAAAAAATAAAACAAAAAAAAATTTGCTACTTACAAAAAGGAACAAAAAAAAAGACAAATAAAAAAATAAGAGAGAAAAAAAGCTGTTCAAATTTCATTTCTTCTATTTCCGATACTTCTGTTTTATATGTATGTATGTATGTACAAAACGTACACATTTGCGTAGGTTCTGACAGATTGATATAAAAACAACTGTGTGGAATATTTGTACTGTTGCAAGTACCTACTCAATAAATTGTCGCAGAAAAATATCAATTGTGTGCAACAGAAAAATGACAGCTGTGATGTGAATTCACAGAAACCTTATAAATAGCGGTGTGACAAGAAATGTCAAAAATTGAAATTAACAACTTACTTTTGAGAATAAATTTATTTTTGGTTGTATCCGGCAAAAGTTCGATGCAAAATTTAATCCAAATCCGATGTGTGACGTTTTGTTGGTGTTGTAAAGTTTGAAGGTAATCCACTTAAATGTTTTGCATTCGTTTCTTATTTTTTTTCTTTCAAGAACAAAAATCTTCAAAGTAACGAGAGCCCCCCGCCCCCTTGATCAATATTTTCCTTGATTGTGATTTGATTTATGTTGCCAAAACCTTTTTCCAATTTAAAATTTCTCACAAAAAAAAACTTAACTGTATTTAAGTACACAATTCTGCCACTGCCAAAGAACAACAACTCTCAGAAACAAGATTGCGATTTGATCTCAATCGGATCAATCGATCGTGATCGTGATTAGGCACAACTTTAACCCACGATCGCACTTTATTTAATTCATTGAAAATAGAAAAGAACAAAAACAAAATCGAAATACGAAAACGAAAACACACAATTCCTTTTTCTTGTTGGATTTTTCTTGATTTTTAATCGCTTTTATTCGAAAAACTGGGCAACACACACTCTGACACACATCTATGCACAATGAAGCCACACAATGTAAACACAATCTATTCCCCAAAACGAACGCAACGGGCTCACAAAAGTTTAAACTTTTTTTTTTTATTTCTCTTATTTTCTTATTTTTTATTTTATATTTTTGGATTTCCTTGCGGATTTGATTTGATTATTTATACAATTTTTACAACACAAACGAAAATATTTTGTTGCTTACACAATTTTCCTCACAACATTACAAAAATCAAAAATAAAACAATTGAAAAAATTAAATAAACAAAATTCACCGAAATTCTGTTTTGATCGATTTTGATTTTCTTCTTTTTTTTCAGCAGCAAAAAAAAAATGATTTAATTATTTATTTAAGAAATTTAAATTCAACAAAAAAATCGATAGAAAATAATTATTTATTTAAATCGTTTTGACTTTTTAACAACAGAAGAACAATACGGTATGACGTCTCGGTGTTGACTAAAAAATGTGTCGAGACATTATAACGTTAGTTTGCGATCTTTCTCAGTTTGACGAAGCCCAGCAACAAGAGGCTAAGCGTTGATCGAAGAAACAAAAACAAAAAAAGAACAGTTGCGTGTGTACAGTGTAGAATGTAGCTGATGTGACCACTTATGGATGGATGGGTGAGAGGTGAGACAAATGATAAGAGAGACAAGATCATTTGTATAAAATAAAAGAGAGAGAAATGAATATTTTGTTTGTGTTTACAGTGTGTTTATTGTTGTTGATTGGTGCGACTTTTGTTGACAGTGAACATCGGCGGCGGCGACGTTGTACAGCTCTGACTGTAAAGTAAACTGTAATCATGTGTCGCAGAGTAATAGTAAAGTTGAAAATGACTTTATTTGTTGATGAACAGGTTGAAGTGTTCAAGGAGGGAAGAGATATATTTCTCTTTGATGTTTCTCAGAGGATCGTTTTTGTTGGTCTCTCTGAATATCATGTTGTTGTAAAATTTTGTTATATTTGTGTAGTGACTCTTTGGTGACAGAAAGCAGAGTCGCTTGATACAGTCACAGTGTTACCAGCTATGTGGGATATGATCGATTTAAATAAAATTATTCTACTAAGATTACAGTCAGTTTTCTAAAATGTTCTTTTGTTTAATAAAACAAAGTAGAAAAGGACCAATTGCATCCAGTTTTTGTTTCTAAAAATTATAGTATATAAAAGGCAGTATAAAAATGAGTAGATAAGTGTATAAATTTAATTCAATATATAATTTCTACTGAAATTTTTGAAAACTGTAAGCACTTTTTAGAAATGTCTATTTTCTTTTGTAATATATTTTTTTTATGAATTCTGAAACAAGAGAGCTTACAAAATTTTACTTCAAAATATAATGTTTACGTAATTTCTTTTAAAAATTACAAAATTTTAAAAAGTTTAATCCATACCTAATCATGTTCAAAAGTTTCACATAAATGTGCCCCCTAATTTATTTACATGTCCCACTGTCCTTATACTGCCTGTAACTTTTTTATTTAGTTCCATTTTCTTTTATCAATATTCTCTTTCGAAAAACATTATAACAAATTGTCTCTCTAATTTATGTTGAAGCTGTTGGATTGGTGATGTTTTCTTTTTCTTTTATGAGCACTCAGACTCAATCTCGGCTTAATGTTGCAAAACATGTTGCAAGAATTTCTCTTACTCTAATACCATGAATATCATTATCATTTTTATTCTCTCTCTTTATTCACTTAAGATTAGAATTAAGGTAAAATACTATCAAACATAATGGATAGTAATAAATTTCAGCTTTATTTTATCTGTCACTTAGTTTTCTATCTTCGATGGTCCAAATTTCTTATTTATTTGTTTACCTATTCATTGCCTTGTCATCATCATCACCTTTTAAGTTTGTGTTGGTTCTATTCCGATCTTCTTAACATTAATTCAGGTGAGGCTTCATGAGGAGGAGGGGGGGTATTTTGGGGTAAATTGATGCCTGTCATCATAATGGCCAAAATTTGTACGTTCACTTTATTGAGAAGAAGATTCTTTTTATGAAATATGTAGTTGAACTTTGGTCAGTAATTTTCTTAAGAATGCAATTTCCCGTTCTGTACACCAAATCACGGAGCCCTCCCACATCTTCAAATCTGTATCCGGGACTGAATTTATTTCATGGAATGCATTCCAATCCCCAGATCGCAATCCCAAATGCAGTGCACGCTGCACGCGGTATCTTTTCAAACGCACCAAACCGACCGACTTCCCCGTCCGTCCGTCGCTCGTCGCGTCATCTTCGCCATTGTCGTCATTTGTGACAAAACATCATACACTCACACAGCGGCACATGTGGAACCCTTAGTTGATTGATTGCATGTTGTTTACACAATTAATTGACGCTGGAATCATTTGTAATAAAAATAAATTTTTTAGTGCTGCTGCATTCACAATAGTGATATACGAGTATGTATATAGGCCTACCTACTTAGGGCAAAATAAATCGGTCCCTTTGCATTTAACCTTTGAGAATTGTGATCTTTTCAGTTCTGGTTCTGGTTCGGGTTCGGGGGCCACATCAGCAGAACGAGAGAGTCATCCTCATCCTCGTCATTTTTCTATTTTATAGTTAGTTCCTTGTTTTTTTTTTTTTATTTTATTGTTTTATGGGTTGTTTTTGTTTGTTATTGGTTAGGTTATATCGAAGTGGGGGAGTTCTATCTTTGGGACGTTTTAATGGCAGGAGACAGCAGAAGCTACAGCTACTAATGGATTTAGATATTTGTAGAATGATCCCCGTTTGGGATTGTCTTACAAACAAAATATCAAGTTTTTTTTTTTCCTCTAAATTTTGATGGGTGGAGATTGTCAATTTTAAAATAAATATTTTTGTAATACCAAATACCAAAAGACCGTGTAAACTAGGGCGCATATTATGTTGGTAGTTTTTTTTTTTTTTTGTAAATACCATGGGATTTTTGTTTTCTGGTAAATTATAGGTGTGTAGATATTTTAGTATTATTTATACCATCGTTGTGTATTTTAGAGCTGTTTTTTTTTGTGTAGTAGCGATTAAAATATAATTTATACAGTTTTATTGCTATACAAATTTTTAACATTTTATTTTAGTTTTTTTTTATGTAGACTAGATAAATTATCAGATCTCTCACCGAAGGCGCCAGAAGTTTGATTTAATTTATTATATTTCTAATTAAATTATATGTATTTAGTGTTAATCCTCAATATATTTTAGAATAATCATGATTTTGAGTTCTCATTATGAAGACTGCTAAATTTAAGGACACATTAAACGTTGTTCTTTTTTGTTTTAAACATAGTTAGTATGCAAATTCCATTGAAAAAAAAAACACTTAAAATAAAACAACAGTACGTATACGCCCCAGTGCACCACCTTTTAAATTTCATTAGACTTTCTAGAATTTAAGTAAATTTAAGGTTTAATTTAAAAAATTAACAATAATATAAAATATGATTATCGAGAAATTTAATTTAATTTATCAATTTCCAACCTGTCCCGCCCTACATTACTTTTAAAAATTAAAATGTGTATTTTTATTAAACCCAATTCTTAGAAAAAAAAATTAATCCTATTCCTTGTAAAAGCGTTAATAAATTGATTTTACTGAAAAATAAAAATTTTAAATCCTTTTAAAACTTGTGTCCCATATTCAATATGGGCAATGTATGATTTTATATATTACATGCATGTATGTATGAAGGTAATTTTGTATATGACATGCAAAAACCCACTCGTGTAAATAACACACATTCAGTCACAAACTTAAAACAATTATTGTAAAAAAACAGAAAAATAATAAATTGAGCACGTGTGAAAAACAAACGCGTCCCTGGAAGCGCCCTCTCTACTCAACATCACAAACATCACACATGAGCAGTGTCTCTTGAGGTTAATGCTTTCCGGGTGTTCCCGCAACTCTTTCAAAAATTCCTCGATTACTTACTTATGCATGCGTTACTAAACCGATTAAAATAATACAACAACAACAACAATTTAAAAAAAAAACGCCTATGTTTGCTTTAACAATAACATTATGAACATTGGACATGTATGAAGTATTTACTTCATCGACTGCAAAAAAATCCACTCATAAAGTAAAAATATTAATTCCAAAAGACCCTTTCCGACATTAAAAAAAAAAAACAACGAAAAAAATGGAAAAACATTTTCTGCAAACTCCAGCAAAAGCTAATTTACTCAGCGCCTCGGTTTTTACCTGTGCAGAAAAAATAAAAAAAAAAAAATAGTAAACCATGCCAAAAGCCCTACTGACGCTTTTTCATTGAAAAGTGCCGCGGTGTCGTTGTTGTCTGCGGAAGTAATGCTGCATGCAATTAAAGGAAAAAAATCAAAAAAAAAACACACTTGATGCAACATTAACACCAACAAAATGCAGCAGCAGCAAAAAAAAAAAAAAAAAACATCGCCAACAACAACAACCGCACAAAAACTGACATAGCAGCGCTGCGCTGTAGCCGAAGCTGTAATGCGATTAAAAGATTCTTTATTTCCCGTGTGTCGCTCTCGTTGTCGCTGTCGCTTGCCTCCTGAGTCTCTTTTTTTTGTATTGCAGCGCAAAAAATACGATGATTTTTTTGTGTTATAGTAAAATTAAAATACAACAAAAAAATTGTTTGTTTTTTTGAGAGCCACCTCGACCTCAGAAGAGGAAATAAAATTAAACAAAAACAAAAAATAACAAAAAAAAAATCTTTTTACCGCCTGGGCGGGATTATTCTACTTTGAACAATTTTTAGCCAACAAATCAGTGGGGTTATGAGCTCAGAAAACGCCTTGGAACAGAAAAGCCTCAAAGGGGCCCAGTTATGTCCCTCCATTAATGGACAAAAATCTCGTAGAAATTGTTATCCAGCTGATTCATGGTTCAAATCTATCCTAATCACATAAAAATCATCTAAAACTGTTGGTTTTTTCAAATTCATACAGAGAAACCCGCTTAAGTGAACCGATAAAGAGAGAAAAACGTTTTCATTCTAAGTTTTCTATGTTTTGTTTTATAAACATAAATTTTTAAATAAAATATAAATTATAGGATGGATTAAATCGATTAAGAAAGCATTTAAATCTTCATATGCTTGCTTGGAATATAACTTAAAAACATAGAAAAAATAGCTTGTAAATATTTATCGCTTTTTTGTTGAGAAAATTAACTAGATACCATAGAAAACATCGCACGAACAAATTAAAACCTTCAAAACTGACAAAAGATTTTTCAATTATTATGAACATTTTAATTAATAAACTGTTTATAATTTTTGGAAGATTTAAAACTTTATTTGGATTAGAAAAACAGCAAAATAAAAACATAGAAAACATTGCATATCTTAATAAACATCAGCTTTCCGGAAAAAAAGTTCCGATCATGATGTTCAATAAAACAAAAAAATTATCTTAACAAAAACATAATAAATACCACAATATTTAAACAAAAACATAGAGTTTCATAGAAAAAACATTGTATGAATAAATTTTAAATTATTTCACTGACAAATTGGCATCAAATTTAAGTTATCATCTTTAATATCTTTACGGTAGTTGGAATTTGAGCATATTACTAACTTAATTTTACATTACATATAGTCAACACATAAAAAACATCGCATTTCTAATGTAACATTATTCAGCAGTAAAGACTTTATCCCTCAATCAAATGATATCGGTTCTTATAATATAAGCCAAAATATGAGAGTATGAGAAATATTGCATGAAAAATTGTTAAAGTGAAAAAAGTAAAGTACTAAAATAAAAAGTATATTCAATTTACATAAATATGCAAAATACAAAAACATAGAAAACATTCTTCATTATTAAAATTACTGTTTTTTTTTACAGGGATGATTGATTCCATAAACATTTAATATATCTTATTTTTTCACTCTTATTTTTTAATTTTCTGGGCGCCCTTTTCCACTCCCAAAAATAAAACCGCAATTCTTCCCTGGTGCCTTCCACTAACCACAATACAGCATGGACCACAACTCATATAATAGCATAAGACTCTGATGTAAATTTTGCAATAAAATTTAATTGTTTTGGGATTTTTGTTGTTGTGTTCTTGTTCTTCTCACTTTTATTCTGTTTTGTTTCGCTTGTTTTTACTATAAGCCTCGCGCCATATAATCGCTTTCTATAAACAATCATAAAAATGACGTTCAAAAACATGTGCCAGCTGGGTGGAGGAGTTTTTGGCGCTCACTCATGCGTTGTTTGGCTCAATCGTCAAATCGCGTCAAAAATGCGACGCGGTGTGAACTTCGTGCGATTGTGAATGCCACCCGCTGATTTATGACAGTTTTATGTGAATTTGTTTTGGCCACAAAAAAATATTCTGCAGGCAGACTGTTATTTATTTATTTTTTTTTATGTTTGTATTTGTTGTTGGGATCTTGGCCGCTTTTTGAGAGCGCAGATAAATTGGTGGATAAGATGAAAATCATTTTGAATCGCAAACAAATTATAATTTTTCCAATTATTTATTAATCCAACAAAAAAAAGGAAAAAAGCGAATTCATATTTTTATTAATAAATTAGTTCGTTGATGATTGAACGATTGCGCGGGCAATAAGTTGATGATTGAGAAGGAAAATCTTTGTTTGGCATCGGGAAAAGTTTATTTTATTTTATTTAATTTTTTTTTCTTGCTTGAAGTGGTGGTATACAATGATGATTTTTCCTTTTGGGAAAATCATTTGTTCTTTAATGAGTTTTATCAAAAAATTGAAGGTTTTTTAAATAATAATAAGTGGATATATTATTGTGGATAGAAAATCAATCATAAAAAACCTAATTGTACTAATGGATTGAAAAAAGCAAAATGTATATAAAATAATAATTTGGGGAAAATTCTTCGATTCAAGTGGATTTGTGAACTTAAAATATGCGCGTTCTGATTTTGGTAATCATTTAAAGAGCAAAGCTAATGAGTTTTGATTAATAAGGTACATTACACTGGGACATACCTCAATATGCTGGTCTATACATTTGTGGTTATTTTGGCATCGATTGAAGGACTTTTTTTCAATGTTTTTGTTAGTGGGTTTTAAATAAGTACTTAAATTTATCAAGTATTAATGAATTTACATTAAAATTCACCCATTTCTACGAGTAAACATCGAAAATCAAATAAAGTAGGGTAAAATTGGATAAAGTTGGGCATATTAATATAAGTTAAATGGAATGGAGCGAAAAAATGGCTTTTGAATTTTTTGATTGACATTCTGACCAGCCATGAATATATCCAAATGAAGTAACAATCCAAGATTAAATTTAGAAACTCTTTTTCATTTACATATGTACTTGCAATCCAGGGTTCCTCAGGCGAGTCACTTCTGGCCACTTTTGTATTTAAATTATTTGTGTTCATTGAAAATCTAGAAGTCAAGTCAATTAGTGGAAAATTTCTACTGACAGTTTGTCATTCAATGTTTTCTATGTTTTCATCCGGTTTCGAGAGGATGCTTAAAATAATATTGAGTGGCCAAAAAAAAAATATAGAAAACACAGATTAATTAATTTTACGATTAATTTTACGATTTATAATTATGGACTTCTTAAAACGGTGCATGTTTTTTTTACTGACATTCCGTATTGATTCACAGAAGGCAATTTTCATTGCAATTGAGTTCTTTTTCCAACAACTGACATTTCCTTTCAAATAAACAAAAAACCGTTTTAGGTAGACAGACATGAACAAAAAAAAATGTATCATTATGTCACACATCCGTTTCATCAGTTACGGTCTGACTGTCTGACCTTAGCTTTCAGGTTTCATTTTATTATTGTTATTCATATATCAAAACAAAATACAATAAAAAAAAGAATTATAACAAAACTTATTATTCTTCACAAAAAAAAAAAAAAAAATAACAATAAATAAAATAAATGAAAAAGAGTATTTTGCCGACTAGACCTTGACCGTTGACGGGTTGTGATTCAGTCATTAAACTTTGTAGGCCTTTTTTTTAATTTGAGTAACTTTTTGATATAGTGATGGAATTTAACTGTTCAGTGGCAGCATTACTCGACTTTGGGGGGATTTGGGGTCGGAAGTTAAGTTTTTTGATTAGTTTTAGGATGAACGTTTAAAAGATTACAAATAAGAGTGAATTGAATAGCGCAACAGCTCGTAGCGAATTAAGATCTACTGGCTTTCTATTCTTAGCCAATTTTGTAATGACAAGCACAGAAGGACCTTAACTGAACTCGATGCACTATGACGTGACAGTTCTAGAGGATTTTGCCACTTAATTTTCGATGTTCCAAATCTTAAGAGTTGTTTCCGAAAAACTGTTTTTTGTAATGTAGTAAATTAAAGTCATTTCATGTGTTTCTGAAAAGTGCTTCCGATTTTGACACTTCAAACAAACTATTCTCGAATGTCATTAAAATATTTCGCATTTGGCAACTCCACTAGCAGTTTTTTTTTTCATTTTAATGCATATTTAATTTATTTTGACATCTGCTATTTCAGCATCCAACTCTCACCAATTAGGAGACACTTCACTTGTCAATCAAACTAATGTATCGTTTTCCATTCACGAATCACGAGACATTTCTGACTGACGAATATGAAAGGAATACCATTCCTCAATGGAATTGGTCCGTGGAATCCAGAAAATTCTTCTGGGTGGCGGAATAAGTAAACGGGTAAAAGATTAAATAATTCTTTTATATAGAACTTTCTCATATACAAATAAAAATGACAACGGGAAAAATCATTCCCTTGTGACTCATCTCCCGAGAATTTCCCCCGACGACACCACCACGATCCACCAATGGATTCCAATCTTATTTATAATTTTCTCTTTCTTATATTGACTCACTTAATAGATTCCCGCTTTCGTTCTTCATTATAATTATATTCGAGATGGGATGGCTTCTTATCGCGCCTAAATACAAACGACTGTCGAGAGTCGCATTTGTCCCCATATGATTGGGAATTAAGACAGTTTGATGAATTTGATTCCAGAAAAGAATGAATGCGTCCAAAGAAGTGTGAATCATCATCATATAGAGATGATGATGATGATGATGAAGAACATATGCATGTAGGACATATTACCTATATGTAGGTTGGTAATAGGTTTATGCTAGATCTTTAGGAGAAATTGAAATTTCTGAACCATGAGTCAGAATAGAAAAGAACAAAAACAAAAAATAGAAATTCCATGAATCTATTGAACCTTTCCAAAATTCAAAGGGATTGAATTTTTAATCAAAGTAATCGGATCAAAAATAATTTTGAATTGAAGATTGAACGCATTCTTTTGGTGAAAAGGTATTTCAATATTCAAAAGATTGAAAACGAAGAAATTAGGTTCCAATATTTAACTTGTGTAATCTTTAGTTGAAGAAAAGAAATTTGTATTCAGGTACCTGAAAGATCTTATCAACACATTGCAACTTTATAACGCCCCCTGGTGGAATTCTTCAGGAGGTGGTTGGCCGCTGGTGTCACTAAAAACTTAGAAGGTATTCCTTGGTAAAAGGTACCATAAACACCATTATGGCAAAAAGGAATTTTATTTTTCGAATCAGAATCTTTTATCATTGGTGAGGTGATTTCTTGAAGTTTTACTATTGCTGCTGAACTATTAGATATTATTCGAGGACACTTGACGAAATTAAACTTAACTTATTGACTTAACTTAACTTACCATCCGTCTTCCTAGAGTTAAATTAGCTTACTTATAAATTACATACTTAACAACTATTAATTTATATACCTTCTTTTAAGAGTAGACAGGTTTTCTATACAAGTTCAATTTTACACTATTGGTTGTTAAATATCAACACAAGCGAAAAAGTTGTTCTTACCACAGTATTAGGTCTTCCAGTAAAGACTTTAAGGCTTTGACAGTTGATATGGTTCATATGGTTGTCATTTGTCAAATTTGCTGTCAGATAAGATTGCATTCATAGACTTCATATTGAGAATGAGTCTTCTAAATTTTACATTCAATTCGTTTGCTGTTAAAAAAATTGTATTCTTAAATGAAATAGTTACACAAGATTGATAAAATTAGAAGCAAACTTAAAGTTCTCAATGAAATTGGTAAACATTTTTTTTTTTGATTTATGTAACTATTATGAGAAGTCGGGTCAAACATTACTAAAAACTGTAAAATGTATTTAAAAATAGTTAAAAAGTTTACTAAAAAGTCGTTTTTCAACTGATGGTTTCCTTCAATTGGCATCTTTGTATAACTCAATCGAAATCAACTTTATCCCAAATAAAAATCTACTAACGCATGTTCATTTTGAATAATCTTCTTTTCGGAAAAAAATCCTAATGTTAATTCAACATTTATTAAAATTGTCATTGTCGAATATGCAAAACCTAAAAATGAAGTTCAATACAGTTTAGCCGTCTCGTATATTTTTGTAATCAATTTCAAAACTCTCAACTCAATTTATCCCAACTAAAAAAAATACATTTTCTGAAATTGAATTATTCTCAATTGATTATTATCTGTCAAAGACTTAACATGATAAGCCCCACCGTTTTAGACAACATCAAAATACTTGCTCTTCATCATCTCTAACAACGCATTAAACTTATAAATACCTACTTCTTAATGATGCATTGGCCTAATCTTCATAATGACTCATTACGAGTTCGAGTTCCAATATGAGATGCACACTTGTGATATTCAAAATAGCAGAGTAATGGGTATGAGCAGAGCCAACCTCCAACTCCCCCTCCCCCAAAACCCCAATACAAATAAACAAAGTGATGTGTTTCTTAATGTTAACGCACTGATTTGACAGGATAATCCCCCTGAAGCCATCGAACGGAGATTTTATCTATAAGCGAAACGTCCTGCGGCAGAACGATGCGACGCGACGCGATGGATAAATAAACGGGCGGGTCATTAAAGCATGACACTTTAAAAATTGAAGACACATTATAATCATCGGTGGTGTTGGTACTGCAGCAGCGTCTGCATTATGTTAAGGCCTTAAGGTGCAATGCGTGTGATTAGTGGACCTGGACATGGCGCCGCCGCCGCCGCCGCTGCTGCTGAACACTCTTGTCGGTTGCAATGGACCGCAAACTATGGCACCAAGGTATAAATCATAAATCATTCCTCTATCTACCAACAGGGGGGAGGGAAGTGTATAGTGGAGAAGAAGGACAAGTTAAATATGCAAATCCGACCTTGACCATTTCTGACAGCAACCGTCAGGTAAATACCACTCACTCCCAGTCTCGGCCAATTTGCAATGCGAATGTTGTTGAATTCTATTTGTGGATCGTAAGTCGCGACGCGTCTCGTGTTTGTGGTGTCGGCCGTGCGGTGCCGGCTGGCCGATCGTGGCGTGGCGTTTATATCGTTGGGTTGTCTCCTGGGTGAAACGAGAAATTCCTGTCCCGCTACTGGCCTAACAACTAACAAGTAACAAGTCGCGAGAAAAAAAAAAATCCATTGCCCATAAAATTCTGTGACAAGTTGTTTGTGTTTACAAAGTCAAGAGGTCAGAAAGGTAGGCGACTAAAAAGCCACCAAGTTGAAGTGATGCCTGCCGCGCGCCACCAACACACCGCACTAACTCACCATCACTGCGCCATCGCACCACATCAAATCCAAATCCAAGATAGAGATTCAAGATTCGTGTCTTGAACAACGAAGGTGTTTGGAATGTGTGGAAGGGTGCGGTGTTTGCGGAGAGCATACAATTTACCTACTCGTTATCGTATAGCCCAAGTATACCTAACCTACCTACCTAGAAGACCCCAGTGAGTGTGTCGGGCGGTCGAGTATGGTCATGGTGTGTCTTTATTATGAGGAAATCCCACATATGAAGCCGAGGTACCTAACCTAGTCGTGGTACATACATATACATACATATTTTTGCTTGAGGGCTCTTAAGGAGATATTCGTATACGTATAAATGGAGATGGGGATTATCTTGAAATGGATCTATGGTATCTTTAGCTTTATCTACTCGTATGTATGTACATGTGTGTATAGTTTTGAACCTACATACGTTATGCGAGATGGATGTTTTGAAATAAAGTACCATCTATCATTAACCTGAAAATAACTTTCTCACACACACACACACACATTTACCAAAATACATCTTAAGACAATTCTTAGGTTTAGAGTATACCTACATAGGTGAGAAGATGCATATTCGTGGAACTTTTATCTTATGGATACTTTGGAAGTTTTGGCTTAGTTTCAAGATGCTGTAGCTTTTGTTGTTCAAGATAATAATATGTTACCTATAGGGGAAGATATACAATAAGGTGGTAAGGGAAAACTTTAATCTTGGAATTTGTTGTCAAGTTTCAATGCAAGAAATATCGAATTCTTGAATCAAATTTTCTTCACTTCTTAAATCGAATTTTTCTGTGACGAGTGTTCTTTTTTGAAATAGAAATATTGGCTTAGAGTACTTTCAATTAATTAATTAAACTTTTTTGCGGTCCAATAGAATCTTCTAAGCTCTAGAACTCTATAGTTTATTACCATCACTTAAACTTTTAAAAACTGTTAATTTTATTATCAACATCTGATTTTTGTTTCAATAAGTCTGTTTGGACAAAAAAAAAAATATATATACTCGTATATTTATCAATGTTTAAGAAGAAAAAAAATGTTTTAAAATTCCATCACCTCATTAAAATGACACATTCCGGAAATTAAAATGGTTGAAACTCAAAACATTTTGTACATAATGTACATACATGCAGATATTTAATTATTATAATCAATCATTTTCTGTCTGAATAAATAAAACGCACTCTGATACAGAACTGTTGAGTTTTTTGTATTTTTAAGTATATAGGACATAAATAAATAATTAAACATTTATCTACTTTATGTTGAAATAACAATCAAACCATCAATTGAAAGAGATAAAAAAAAACAAAAAAAATATGTATATCTGCATTTAAATTTCCGGACAGGCTCTCTTTTGTTTTTGTTAGTTTTGCTCCAAATAACTCTGAATTCTGAGTCTGACTAAAGTGTGTATGGGCACTTAAAATGTCAACAATTTTTTTAATTTTTTGAAACATGTTTTCATGTCCAGAAGTCATCATCAATCAAACGGCCCGTAGCTACCGGTCACGAATTAACACTTCAAGGGGTTTAACCCAAATTTAAAACGAGCCTTTCTGACTTCAAAACTTTGGTCAGTAAAAAACCAAAAAAAAAAAAGAAGAGTTTAAAAACAAAGTAAGAAGTCTTATCGATCAAGATCAATTAGCGTGTTCTGGGATGCGTCAAAATAAATGCGCTTGTTGGCCTCCAGCTTGATGTTCAAGAAAGTTTTGCGGTATCATCGCGTTTACATGTTTTTTTTTTTTTTTTGTATAGCCAGTTTAGTCGGGAGACGCGGGGACTCAAGCCAATTACTCTTGTAATTGCTTTCACTTAATGGGCGGCTGGCCGGCTTGGCGGCGCGTCTGGTAGACGATTTCAATTTTCATCTCAAGCTGAGAACCTGAAGCATCAGGAAATCGGGTTTGTGTTCTTCTGGGTACAAATGAATAAAAAATCAGGAAAAAAAATATATTTTATGAAACTTTTTTAATATATTAGCAGTGTTGTGTTGTTAAAAAAGAAAGGGAAATTAAGAGAAACAAAATGCCTATAGGCTTAACGACTTTTCTTTATTTATTGCTTATTTTTTAGTGCACTCGTGTATGTGTATTTTTTTTTATTAAGAAAATTAAAAAAACTTAAGAAATATTACTTTATTTCATTTAATGATTTTTTGTTTTTTTTGTAGTTCCAACATTGCACGAGATCAAGACAAGATCTTTGCTTGAATGGTACCTTAGAAATGTCGAGAGTAAAATTTCCTGTTTATATCTACTTTCACAAAATTTAAAAAGTAAGATTGACAGAATTCTTGATTTTACTTGAGAATCAATTAATTTTTCATAAAATGGCTCTAAACTTTGTAATAGCCTGTAAATAAAAATTATGTCTTAATGATTGGTAATAAGAAAATTAGTTATGCAAACTTAATTTCTGATATGTATTCCAAAATACATATTTACACTGAGCTACAAGCTGCGAAAGAATGCAATCTCTGACGACTGAAGATTGCATTCATTGAATTGATGTTTAACTGGAGCTTCAAACTTTGCTGCCATCAACCATTAAACATTTTAAAAATCATTATTTGACAGTAATTGATTGATTGCAGGAATTTTTTCAAAACTAAACTCTAAAATAAAATGGACGATTTATTTTATCAACGGCTACAAAATTCTGTCAGTGATTTTAAGGCAAAAATCGTTTGTTTTCTAAATTGTCAATATTCTCAAATTAAGCTAGTGGAACAATATGACAATCGATGAAGTAGAAAAAGCTAATAATCTACTTATAAAATAGGTAAAATACCTAGATAAACATCATTTTGACCATTACACCACTGATTATTCCAAAGCGAAAGTCAATGAATAAAAACCGAGACTATTCAACATGATGCGCAACATGATGATTCAACACTAAAAAAACTAAAAATCTGCGATTCCTTTCAAAAAAGCTTGATTATTCTTATAAAGCAAATTTTGTTGGACTAATTAAAATACAAAATCTGCTTTTAATAAGCGTGTCTAAATATAACTCCATAATATTCAAAAATCAAATAACAAAAACTGACTTCAATCTCATTTACGAAAAACAAACATCAAACAGACATCTATGTACCTATATGTATGTGTGTCTATTTAAACTCGTACATCTATCAAAACTAATAAAAGGCGCACTCAAATTTTCCAAGAAAAGTCAATAGCCTTTCCATGCAAAACTCTATACAGGAACAACCCAAGTCCAAGTAGAATATTCTCAATCCCGGAGCACAGTCCGGCCATATACCTATACCATCATCAAAACCATTCGGTAAAGAACAACAACACCTCATTAAATCCAAACGAGGCAGAAACCAAACAGAATGAGAGCTCTGCAAAGTACACCCATCCGTCCTTCCATCCCAATTCCAATCCCAAGTCCGAACCTCTTTGCTTCAATTAAATCGCATTTAATCCACGTTTTCATAGAAATGAAAACCGTTTATACATTCTGACCATCATCATTGTCGTGTTGCGCATCAAGCACCAATTCCTCTATACAACATGGTTGATGGCAGTGGTGGAGTATACTAGGTAAGGTATCATAGGTATCCAAGAATCATTGCCTGACCAAAACCCAATCAAGATCTCACTTTAATGGCCTCTAACTAGCAAACAACGCTCGTTTATACGGTTTACGGGACGACGGACAGACCAACCGCCCGACTGTTCGACAGATGAACGGGGATCCTCTTACACGTTCCATGCAACACCGCACCGCTGTCGAAACGATAGAAAGCATCATCATCCATCGAGGCATGGGAAAATGAAATAAGAAAACAAAAAAAAAAACACCTCGACTTAACTCAAAACCAGACCATGACCAAAGACAACATTCGAAGTCTCGCCATTATTTGTCTGCACTCGATACCGTAGTCGTAGTCGTAGCCGTATAGCCGAAGCCGATGCCAATGCTGATGCCGGCTACTGACAGACGGACGACCACGACGCGACGAGACGACATCAACAACAGAATAACGCTCAGTCTTGTTTAGAAAACAACACTGCATATTAATCCCACCGCCACCGACCGACCGTCCCGACGCGTCATCTCACCGCTGCGCTGCCACTGCGCCGCCACTTCCCTGTCGTCTGGCCGGCCACCACCTCGACCGTATCGGCTTTGGACGTTCTAAAAAAGGAATAAGGAAGTGCCCAGAAAGCCATTAGAATCATTGTATATGTAATTACCCCATCTTGAGGGCTTATACACTTACAGGCTTGCATTTAACCCGGGCTAATATATTATGGATGAGGATGACGGGTGTGAGATTATAAGATGGACTGAGCTGACCGACAAAAATGATGAGCGATATTTTTGTTGCTGTTGTTGTTTTATTTTCGTAACCCTCCGTCATGTTGATGACAACGTGCCTCACCTTACGACGAACCAGTATTGGAAACCAAATCAGAGTCAAGTTCGTGGAACTTCAATACTCTTACACATACATATGTACATATAGAAGCATCCATGACGTTTTCAAGTCAAAACGAATCGAACCGATAAATTGCCGGGTGCTGCTACGTATCCTTTTTCTTGCTATCGATGCTTGTTGTCGCGCATATCAACTGGAATGCCCAGACTCATCACGGGCGAATGTCTCGTGGAGCAAAGTGTGTTGTATTCACGGGCGCTAGATGTGCTCTTAAGTTATGGTAATCAGGGCCCTAGGCTGTCACATAATGAAGGGTAGCTGAATTAGTTTCAACATTCCAAAAACGTATGTCGTACTGTACTCTTTGATCAACTCTAGTGTTTTGTACGGCCTTTTTCAAGGCGCTTATAGGTTGAGAATTAATTGCACAGTTGTGGTAAAATATTTGATCTATGGTTCTACAGTTTTAACTTCCCGAAATTTGTGAGTTGACTTAGGTTCAATACTGGTTGAAATGAAATGCAATAGACTTTTACCAATTATATGAAACTTTAACCGTGGTTGAACCACAGTTAACCCAATAAAATCGCAGAGTTCAATTTGTTGAACCATGGATCAAATTTTGAATCATGAACTACAAAAGTTATAATTATTTTACAATATGAAAAGTGTAGAAGTGGT
Source organism: Scaeva pyrastri (assembly GCA_905146935.1). Taxonomy (NCBI): domain Eukaryota; kingdom Metazoa; phylum Arthropoda; class Insecta; order Diptera; family Syrphidae; genus Scaeva; species Scaeva pyrastri. Next base: position 7,050,955 of record LR989929.1, on the reverse strand, counting down.
ATACCAACGTGATTCAAGTGGTTTAAAAAACACTTCTAAGGGCCCCAAGTGTGTTAGCTAGGGCGCCAGCCTTTTAAATACAACTCTTAAATCCAAAAATGTTGTAAATTTGCATGTTTATATTTTTTTTAAATTAGGTACATTGCTAGTTAAAATCAAGCCCCTTTAAATATATGTACTTTAGAAGGGGCTATTTGGCGACGCCCTTGGCTACCACTTTTAAGACTTATAGCCCTCCCTGGATTCCCTTCTTTTTTTTACTCTTATTATCATGTTTTGACTGGACTCTAGCTTTATTTTGATTGTCCGATTTAAAAATAGTGACACTGCTGTACACCATTGCTGGTTGGCCAAATTGAAGGACGTCAACAATATGCATACCTAAAGGTACGTCTACATTGTACATATGGTATAACATTGGGACTTGGAAGTCAAGATCAACAACATTGACTTAAGAGATAAAGTCAATGACAGCTCGTTGAATTTTATGGGAGCAGCTTCTGCTTCTTATGGCCATCAGACAGCTTTAGGATTAAACTAGATTTTAACAAAAACAAAAAAAAAAAAAGTCTCAAGAAGGAATACTCGGAATAATACATACATAGGAGTACGTAATGTACATACAAATTTATTTATACAAATTCAAGTCTGGATTGATTTTACATATTTTCCATAAGGAAGAGTATAAGAAGTTGAGGGACTATGCCGGTTTTTTGAGCAAATAATTTCAAGGAATATCGAAATACCAGTAATTATGTGGTTTGTATACAAATATGTATGTACATATGTATGTGATTGGTTGACAGTTGTTAGAAATATGAAATTTTATTTTGAAATAGCACAGAAAATTTAAATAAATCGGGTGATTTAGTTTTGAGAATTCATACCCAAACTTTTTCTGACTGTTGAATATCTCAAGGAGTCGTTAATAGTTATAGTAAGATATTTAAACCAAAAAAATGTTAGCTTTACAATTTAAAAAAAATATAGTTAATTAGTTAAAAAATATTACAATTTTACTATCATAGGTATGCATATATAAAAAATGCATATATAAAAAATATTTAAAAAAATATAATATCAAAAAAAAAATAAATAGAAATACATTATAAATCATTTTTTTTTTTTTTTAATTTCAGGTACGATTTTGGAAAGTTTTCATGGTGAGATTCTTATACTAAACATTTATCTTTGGTTCCATAATAATGACAATATGAATATGCAAATTAAATAATAAATTTTATTTAAAAACAGATTAAAAGCTACACAGAAAATATTTATGGTATCCCTCAAGGGTCCTTCCGTAGACCTCTCTTTTTTTATTTAAAGCAGTGAACTTTTAAATGAAACTTAAAATACTTGTATTCTCAGTTAGGTAAACTAATGAACTGAACATTGAACTGAGTTTAATTTTAATTGAACTCAAGACTGATCTTTTAAATGAAGCTTAAAACATAAAAAAACCTAAGTCCCAAGTTTAAAATTAAATGTATATCTTTAGTAGTCAAGACAGTAGACTAAGGTTTAAATAGACAGACACAGATTTTTTTTCACTTTTGTCATCTTTTCGTTAAATCCATTTTAAATCTTAAGTTTTTAAAAATTCAAAGCTTACTCCAAAGTCTAAACCTGCATCTCCTTTTAAAAAGAAAAATTAAATCCAGGACCTCTGAAATGTTAACATTAGTCATCCCCATCATATCCACATGTTGTGCTAAATATCCTTTCGTTTTGAGTTCAAAATGTGCATACAGAGAAAGGAACTAAAAACAAAAAAAAAACGGTCTTACGGGTCTTACGTCACGTTTTAGCATTCTTTCGGTCAGCTTTGTTTTGCATTTCTTTGAATCCCCATGCTGCTTCACATGCATACTCGTATACACAAAGTGGAATAAATGGATTTGCTAACACGATTGTATTTTCAACTAACCACGTGCGTCCGTGCGTAGTCCTTGTTGCCGTCGTCATCATCATCGTCGTCGTCGTCATCGTCCTCTTGGTCCTCATCCTTGTCCTCGTCGTCATCATATCGTCCTCATAGTTTGAAATCAGGGAATTAACATAGCAATTGTGTCGCCTTCCCTTTTTCCATCAGCATAAAGTTTCTACTCAGCTCAGCTAGGAGTCCTAGCATTGGTGATGATGACGATGATGGTGATGGTCAGCCCAGGATTTACCCTTAGGCCAACCAGGCCCAGGCCTGGGGCATCACGAAAAAAGGGGCCACAAAAGTAAGTAGAAGCAACTGAATCTTTATTGCTCATACGAGCAAAATGGATAATAGATTTTCACAAATCTTCAAATTCGGCAAACGGCAACGCTCAATTATTTTCATATATGTACCTACAAATAAATACATTTCATTTTCAAGCAAACAATGTACATAGCACCACATGTATTTGTTTTCTTAAATAACATAATCTGCTTTTCCAGTTGAAACTCGATTAACCGGGATGGTCGGGACCGAACCCATTACGGATAATCGAAAATTCCGGATAATAGAACTTTTTTTTCTCAAACAAAAATGTTATGTATTTTACTTTTTTATTTTTAAATATTTAAAAAACAAGCATAAAATTATTCTATAAAACTTAACAATTCATTCAGTGCATATTTTTGTCCGTACATAGTGTATGTATGTTAAATGTAATTAATGCAACAGATAGAAAATTCCGATAGTTTAGAGAAGTTAAGAAACTTGTTCGGACCTGGCTTATTCCACAAAAAACTTATCAACTTTTCACTTTGCATTTTTCTAATTGATTTAATTTTTGGCAAAGTCATAAGTGTTTCTGTTCCACAATGTTCTTTGCAAATTTTAATTTGCACTAACCAAATTTTTGCTAAGACTTTGCACTCTCTGCATAGACTTTGCATTTAATGCAACTCTTCTGCAAAGTGAAAGTGTAAAGTGTTCCACAAAACATTTAATCATCTTTGCACTTTTGTCTTATCACTTTTTATTATTTTTCAAAATCAAAGACTGTTGTTTGTGTTGAGAACATTATTTAAGTATTCTGCACTAATTTTTCTTCAATTTTGCTTAAAAGAAAATCAACTTGAATTCGATTTGAACGAAAACACTCATTAAAATTATAATATTTCAGTCCGAAAAATGATTACGGTCTTTATAATTTCTTGTTACACGCTTGTCTTCATCATAGTCAAGTAAAAACTCACGTCTTAACATCTTGAAAACTTCACTAGTAATACCAATATGCATTTGCAAAGCGATCGTTCTCTTTCAAAACTTTTGATAAACTAATCAAAATTCGCTTTGCGAAAATAGAATTTGAAGTTTTTGTGGAATGAAAACGAAACAGAATAATTTTTGCAAAGTCTTTGCAAATTACACTTTTCAATATTAACTTTGCACACAAAAGAATTACAAAGTGAATATAAAAATTGCAAAGACTTTGCAAACTACACTTATCATTTTTAACTTTTCACTTATCAGACTTTATAGTTCTGTAGAACAGAATGTTTTGCAAATTGACGAAAAATTTGAAAAGTACAAAGTGAGAAGTTAATAAGTTGTTTTGTGGAATGGGGCCCTGTTGTCATGTAACGGATAGTAGAGTTTATTACGGATAAAAGAGTTTAAATAAATACAATAAATGCTTCGTACATCATACCATAATTTCGTAGTAACTGTTTGTTCATTTAAAACCACTGGCTAGTTGCAACTGTTTTATCCGTTTAAGGGCCCATACCCATAGACAGAGTAAGATTATGTGGGAAGATAAAATTACATCAGCGTAGACACGGCATTACGTTTATTTTTAAGTCTGATGGTGACAAATCGTTCTGCGGAAAGATCATGTAGTCAATTAAAACGCTTAAAAAGTACTTGTCGAACAATGATAACGCAGGAAAGACTTGATGCACTATCTCTGCTCTGTATTGAGAGTGATTTGCTTCATGAAATAGATTTCGATGAACTTATAAAAGACTTCGCTGCTAAAAAAAAACGAGAAAACAATATTTCAAAAATTAAGTAAAAATCTGTAAAAAAAAGTCGTATGGAATTCATTGTAATTTGTTTTCTTGAGTAGGTATTTAATTTTGTATAAAGTAAACCATACAATATAAGAGAATATATGCAAAGGGGGCACCATTTACTCTTCAGGCCTAGGGCCCAAAAAAGATAAATCCGGCGCTGGTGATGGTCGTCCCCATATCCTGGTTCTGGTCCAGATCCTAGTCCTGATCCTGCTCCTGATTCCTGTGACTTTGTGTTTTTACTCTTTTTACGGAATTAATTTTCTTTTCCCCTTTTGGTGTACTTTCAACTGAAAATTGCCCAAGGAATTCAGATTTATGCGTTCATTCAGAAGCATTCCCATGGATGGTATTTTTCTTTATTATTTTCAATTTTTCCTTTTTTCCTACCTCTCTCTCTCTCTCTCCCTCATGTGTTTGCTATCCTTTGTATCCTGAGGGATGGACGAACGCAAAAACGAAAAACAGAAGACAAAAAAAAAACAACATCAATAGTGTTTGAAATATGATCCTGATTGTACTGTGACGTTGTTTTTATGTGAACATACATAAATTTTTTTTTTGTATGTCATCTGTGCTTGCTGTGGGGATTCTGTTTTTTTTGCAACATGGGGGATACAAATAATGTACAAAAGGACATATAAAAACAAAAACGTCACCCCTTTTAAGCCCGATGATGATGACTGCGTTGACATGACATTCAGATCGCTGAAGAATGTTTTTTTTGTTCTTATTTTTGACATAGGTGAATAGCGTTTGAATTTTGAATATTGAAGTACCCGGAATACAAGCAAAACAATGCGGGCATTTGAAGGGGTTTTAACGCTTGTTGTAGAAGCTCTAAATATTCGTCCAGTCAAGCCAAGCCATCCATCGCATCGTATCGCAGATGGGAGGAAGGGTTAAGATAAAACAGATGGGTGATGGAAAAGTTCAAAAAAGTATTATGGATTATGCAAATATGCTGAAAGTTGACAAGCACTTTTGATTGGATCGTTTTTTTCCCGATGATGGTGTTTTTTTTTTTTTTTTAATTTTTTTGTTAGCTTTTCTGGAACATTTTGATACAATTTTTTCAATCCCTTATCATTGATGAAACACTCCCATGACCGGCTGGCCAAAGTGGTGGGGGGATTTGTTTTATTTTTTTTCTGATTGTAGATTGAGGTCAGTTTGAGCAATTATTCAGCTATTTTTTATCATAAAGTTTTTTGATACAAAACGAATGAATATTTTATCATAAAACTAAACACCTTTCATATATTTCATATTTGGTTGAACATTAATCTTCATTTTGAAATCATTCAGCAACAAATTTTGTGGATTTTTTTACAGTTGCAGTTAGAGTAAAATATTTAGGTTAAAAATTTATTGAGGGATGAGAAAAAAGAACAATTAAAGTTGAATTTTGAAAAATTGCATTTTCAAGAGAAAAAAGTTGGTGTGACATTTTTGGACTGATCGTAAAATATTGTCAGGTTCACACCATGTACTTCAAACACGGTCAGATTCAGATGCGAAACGACTTTTTATGAGACTCAAAAAAAAGTACATACGTTTCAGAGATCGTTTCATACCAAACAACTACCTCTGTATGAAACTTGATATTAATTTAAAAAAGTATTTCAAATTCATACGTCTTCGTCTCAGAAGATGTTAAACATTCTACTTTTTAAAAATTATATTGAAATCTCTAATTTAAACTATTTAAAAAAATAACCTTATGTTAGATTAGAAATTCAATAAAATAAAAAAGTGCGTATTCGCCCGAGTGTACCATATTCGTTTATTTTAATTTAAGGCTGAAATTACGGTTGGGTTTTAAGTCTTAAAATTAAACTTAATTTAAATATGACGTCTATGTGTTTTCAATTATATATGCCCTTTAAGCTACAAGATGAATTGAATGCCCCTACATGCTTATTAAATTTGTAGTTCTAGCTAGCTAGCTTTTGTCTTTCCCGAATTTATGCTGTAACGAAATTTCGAATGAATTTTTAAAAATTTTAATAAAATGTTCACCCCTTTCAACCCCTTTTAGAAAAAATATATCAAAAATACAAATGTAGAAAGCAAATATGCATTTTTTTCTCACTGAAAATTTTTTCCACGAAATCTAGAATGAATGAAATTTAATAAATGACTTAAGTTAAAGAATACCATCAAAATCGGTATATTCAATTCTGAGACTAAGTACAATGCACGTGATTACATTATCCTCATTTGAAACATCCTTTACCTCATGTAGACGTATGTAAACGTTCTGTTCGGTTATTTAAAAGGTTTACCCTCACGTTATCTACAATGTAATTCCCTACCTATTTTTCCTCACTATTCGCCTTGGAAATCCAAAATCCAAAAAACAATATAACACTTTAAATAGATTTTGGAATTAAATTGGCTTAGAGAAAACTTCCTTTTTTTTATTTTATTTTTTTTTTTTTGGTAACATCTTTCGATCGGTTACAAAATTTAATGCAAAACTTTAAAGTAAAGTTGTGAAAGAACTACTTTGCCTGCCATCAGCTCTTCACTTTGCTAAAACTTCCACTTTGCCATCATATAGCCACCCGCTTCTTCTGCCACTCCACTCCCCTCCCCACCCCACCGATCCCCCTTAACCCACCTCGGTTCTATGCCTCCATTTGGCCGAAGACTTTGTTCCTTTTACTTTTCTGTTGTCATTTCTTCCATGCAAATCTGAGTGCTTCTGTGTGAAATTGAAAACTTTCAATTGGCACACATTTTTCTCTCTTTTAATGGTTCTTTTCGCAAAGGCAAAGTATATGTAAGTGTAGATGGATGTATGCGTTATGTGTTTTTTTTTTCTTTTTTTTTTTTTTTGAAACGAGAGTCATTTTGAAAGCAAAAGTTACTTTTCAACACTTCATAGGAGCTGGAGTGGCTCTTAAAGAAGCAGCCGCTCCAGTCTACATACACTATACCCTCCTTCCTTTCTCCCCACATCACTGGATGCCGCGTATGTCGTATAGAATTATATATCTTTCGGTAAATTTGATCCACGCGTTGACGACAGAAGCACCACCACCGGCGGCAGCAGTGGCAGCAGCGGCATCACTTTGCTGCCACAACTCCTACAAAAGACCTCGATTTCAGTTCAGGTGTGATGACGAACAAAACTGCTATTAAAATTTTCAAGAAAAGCGAAAAAGAACACTCAAAAAAAAAAAAAGGAAACAAAAATGAATGAAATAAAATAAAATAGCGGATAACCAAACCGAAGGAGTATAGTAAAACTTTAAGTGGATATGCCACTTTTACACGCAGCGCACTTAAGGTGTCGTCGGTCTTCTTCTTCTTCATCGTCTTCGTCTTGTTTTTTTTTTTCGTTTTGCTTCTGTTTTTATTCTGAAAATCTGAAGAGTTGGTTTTTATTCTTCTTCTTTTGCTTTGACTTGGAAGTTTCTGGTCCTGATGGGAGAGTTCTTTGATTTAATGATTTTATAGGGTGCATAGAATTTGTTGCAGTTTTTTGAGAGTGAAAAAAATATTTTTGGTTTAAATATCTCAGAAATCGAATTTAGTCTTCCACAGAGAGTGGACATTAAGCTTGAAAAAGGCCAAATCAAGAGAAGGCAAACAAAAAAGAAGTGATAAGAAATATTTTGGGGGTTCGACCTGGATGAGAAAGCAATGTACGATGGAAGCATTTTGCGATATGGAAAGGCTTTGATGCTGTTTAGGTGCAATTTGACGAAACATAGATAAACTAGTATGCACCAGAGACCAAGAAACAGTTGAAGCATTGCACCTTGCCCAAAAAACTTATTTCGAAGAAGATGAAATCGATGATGGCCAAAAAATTATCCGGCCAGCATCGTGTCATGTAATTATCGACATCAAATGTCTCATCTGTAAGCTGTGTGCCAACAAGTTTAAATTATCGTCTCTCAATGTTGATGAATAAGCTAATTTTTTGTCAAAAATCGTCATAAGCGAAAAAAATGATATCTGTCAAGTGATTTCACCTGTGTTGAGTGCTTTCTTTTCTAAATCTAAGATTTAATCTAAATCTAAGATTTCAAGTAATCGGGCCATATTTCTGGCCATTACAAATCGGAAAGAGAGATATGACGTGATTTGGGAACACTACACTGCTTAAAAATAATGAAAATGGAGTAGTGGATTTAGTGCTTAACTAATATTTAAGATGGCCTTACAGAAATTTAAATTCCTGTTAATATTGCATTACCTTTTTTTTTATTGTTAAATCTTACAACATTAATAGGTACATCAAATAAATGCCCAGCTGCCCGAAGTGTGACACACATTACAGTCTCCTTTTTTATATCAATTGAAAAATAGGGTATGCTATAAATCGATTTGTTCCTGTAATGTACAGTATGCTTTTACAATTATAACTCTTTCAACGGATTCTTGTTTCATTTTCCATTTGCAGATTTGTTTGATGTTCTTTTTCATTATTCCCCAAAGGCAACAGAAAAACTTGTTTCCTCTTTTAGCCAAAAGCGAAAATGCATATAAGAGTAGTCAAAGCAAAAAAAAAACTAAGAATCAATAAGAATAAATACAAAAATGAAAAAAAAAAAAAAAAAAACAAATCGCATGCCATGTGATCATACCAACTTCCTGTTAGAATCGATTTTCTCTCTCAAAGCGCAACTGTCACACGCATTAATACGAGTTACGAACGAGTATAAAAATTCGAATTGAACTCGCACTTTCGGACCAAAGGGGATAAAAGTGGAGCACAAAACAGCGGAGTGCACATAAAAGTATATTTTACTTCTTTTTTTTTGTTGTTGTTATTATTCTTACAATACTACAAAAATTAAAAAAAAACGTGAAAGAAAAATGTGCTTCTGACGGAGTTCTCTTTTTATGCTGAGTAAAAAAGTTGAAGCGATAGAGATTCCTTTTAACTTTTTTAGTTCTACGAATGATTCTTGATGTAATTTGTGTTGCTGCTGTTTGGTCCTAAAGTGTAAGTATGGGAATTGTGGAAAAAATTGCAGAGGAAAAGAGCACATGGAGGTTTTGTCACGGCTGTCAAGGTTCAAACAAAATGTCAAAAAAGTAATTTTTATCGCCCTTCAAATCAATTTGAATTCTATTTTTGACAAATCGTGTTTTTTTTAAATTTCGAGCAACTAAGTGCAACTCGACATTGCATTAAGCTGTTTTTTTTTTTTATTACAAATCTTACTTAAGTTTTTGATTGATAGAACAAGGATAGAATCATCGTAGTTGTAATTTGATTTACTGCCACATTTATGACCAAATTGGGCAGATCATCTTCTGATTGTGTTCTCGATTTATGATGAAAGCAACAACTAAAAAAAAACAAAAAAAACATAACAAGAATACAAAAATACTAAGTGCCTTTCACTTGATTTATAAAGCGGACATTGGACATCAACATTGTTGTTGATTGCATCCCTGAGGTATACATTTTATATGGCACTTTTAGTACGCGACAAACTTCTTCGACTTTCTTTGACCTCTTATACAATAAATAACATAATTACCTATTTATAATTTAGGTGGTCTACAAACGAGAAGATACATTCATCTTATGGATGCAGAAGATTGGGTGATGATAAGAATTTAATTCTTTTTTTTTGTTGTACCAATTTGTTTCGATGAATTAGGACATGTTATAAGATCTTGGTATTAAAGCTGATGATGATCTTTTGTATATTATTGGTGTGGTATAAAAACTAAAGTGACGCCTGCAAAACTAAAATAAAACAATATAATTAAAAATAGTACGTATACGCCAAGTGTACCATTTGTTATTCTTTTTCTTAGAGAGAGAAAAATACTAGAGTATTATTCTGGAGTAATATGTTATATCGACTTGAAGAGTACATATTATATAATTTTACTCTTTTTTTATGATATCGGGTGACTCATCGTAGGGTTTCATTTTCAATAGGCTTTTTTGACAGATCACACATGACTCCTAAAAAACTGTTTTGTAATTTTTCTTTAGTAAAGTTTGGAAATTCATCATGAAAGGACTCACACCACTCACTGAATTGTTAAGAGTTATATAGGAAAAGTTTTTCGTTTCGCTATTCAATTCAATTCCTAGTTTACCTTAAGTGAATGATACCCGATTGATTGGACCACATCCAGCACGTAGGGAAAAGACTATATGAGATGACTTAGAGTGACCTCAAAAACCATGAAGAATCGATTCTTCGTCGTTCTGAGTAGCTTGGGTTATCGTATTCGACAACCTTATATTTAACGTGTCTTGAATCGTATTTTCAGTGAATGGTATTTGGAAAAACTTTTGACACTTTTGGTCTAAATTAAAAAGAGAAATACTAAAAATCTCGACTTTCAAAAGTTTGGATTATTCGGATCAACACAATGACATCTATTTTTCAGAAAATTAAGTCCAAAATATCTCTTCCCAGTTACCGACTGCTAACTTATCATAAAATACTCAAAAACGATTTTTCTCCAACTATTCCGTTCAAGGAAAATTTCAATAGACATAAACTCAAAACTATACTACAACACATTCCCAATTCTATTGTTTTGACTTTTGTGTTAAAAATGTTTTGTTGAAAATTGAGGGTGCAGAAATCAGGATTCCCCTTAAGTAAAATAAATTAACTAAATTCTCTTATAGTGTAGCTAATTTCAAATAAAACCTTTCTTTCCATGGTTACGACGAGTTAACTTGACTCATGGTTGGTTTGAGGTTCTTTTCTTTAAAGTAGGTCAAGTTTGCATAAAAACCGAACCTTGTTCAAACTTTATTCAAAATACCTTAAAAACTTTTACCTACACTACATCCTGTCCTTAAGTAAATACAAGTTCTTTCATATGAGATACCTAATGCAGTAAGGAGGGTTACAATATTGCATTTGCATTTTATTGAAATAAGTCTATTTTCTGAGAAACCTTCTCCTTTTCCTATTCAAATAAATTTAAGCCAAATTAGCATCATTGCATTGCATCGATTCGATTGAAATCAAGCCTGTGTCAATATACTTTCTCATATTATCAAACTCTTAACAAATTAAATCCTTCACATACACACATACACTCTTAAACGAAGTAATTCTCGATGTATGTAGGTAGGTAGGAGGTACAAGGACGAAAAATAGAAGATTCCATTAATTCAAAATGAGTAACAAATATGCAAACATCCTTGAATCCGAAGTCGAACCTCATGCAAAACAGGATAACCAAAACCATGTTCGTTATTTTATTAATGAATTATATACATACGACCGACGACGACTTCGAGAAATCTGAGAAGATGACAAAATTTGATACGCTTCCTCGCTTGGATCACCATCAAAATAAAGCCACCAGCTGTTTCCTTGCTGTTTCATTCACATCATCATCGTGTCAATATTATGTTAATGAATTAAAGAAAACATAACAGTAAGAGAATGCAAACAGAATATATTGTGATGAAGTCAAATAATGAAAAAGAAGATGGATACAGTGGGACAGGATGACAATTAAATAGGATAATTATAACTCGAGAAAGTTTCAGTTTTCAGTTGTTTGTCAGAAGAAGGTTTTTATGGGAGACAGTTCTATAAAAAAAAAAAACCTTTTAGAAAAGCAAGAAAATTGTAAAAATCTGAAGATGGTTTTTAAACCATTTTTCCACAAAATTTTACATTTATTATATATTTCGTCGCAACCAAATTTCATCCGGATCCGTTCAGATATTCTGTCGGGGTTGGAAAAATGTAAAGAAATCTATGATACGTTAACCATACTTTTTTTCCGCCATAAAAAGTAGCATATTTCCTAATCCAGGCTATAATATATCTCTGTGGTAAATTTCATCGAAATCCGTTCAGCCGTTCTTATGCCATTCAGCAACAAACATCCATACATCCAAATTTTCACATTAATAATATTAGTAGGATGAATTTATGACATTGGACGATTTTGAAACTCATTATGAATAACAAAATGAATAAAAGATGGCACTGTGCTGGAATCAATGCTAAAACCTGATAGATGGCTTTATACGTTGACTTAGGCTATGCGCAATTTGACAGCTGTACTTTTCGCATTGTTACTTTCAAGCATTTTCTTCAAAATTTAGGTCCACATTTTTGAACAAATTTCCCCACTGTCTGTTGCCATTTAGCAAAAAGGAATCTTATAGGAAATAAAAGTTTTCGTTGTAGGTGTGTGCATATTGTATGTTAGTCCTTGAGAAATTTCATCACCCACACAGTGTTTTTTTTTTTTTTTCTTTGTTTTTAATTTAATTCGAGACGTGCTTAAACTGACCACCTCCGGTACCATGACCCGTGAATTAAACTTTTCCAAAATATTAAACATTTAAAATCAAAAAATAATGACAATTATGGTCGGAAAGTTTTTCATTAAACGAGTGCTGGTCTAAGGTACTTTATTAATTTATTTATTTTGGTTTTCTGTTTTTTTTTTTTTTTTGGGAAGTGTCAGAAAAACGTGTCAGGAATTTCTAAACAGCTTTTGGTATAAGCTAATGAATTATGTTCATGATGAAGCCATAATGATTTGTTGGACACAATATTGCGGAGTTAAGGAACATATGCGGCGCGGCGGCGTGAGTCCGCAGCGGCGGCAACTGCTAATGAATTCAAAATGGATATGATTGACATTGGTCATGAGTCGAATAATGAAGTTTGAGGAAAGTTTGCATGTTTTTTTTTTTAATAGAAACCTGAAATGTATATGTATGTATGTATAAGTAATTTCATGTTTCGAAAACCTAGGTTAATGATGATTAAGGTCAAATTTAGAAACCTACGTAAAAATTATTTTATGCAATCGAGACAATTGGAAACTACTCTTTCCTTTTACAAGGTTTGGTTAATCCTATGATGCAGTTTGTAAATTATATAATAATTGGTATTTTTAATTAAACGTACTTCCAAACTGTAGAATACGAATTAATATACCAACAATACAAAAAGCCTTTCTTCGTAAAAAAAAATGTTTTTCGTGGAATTAATATTTTTCTCAGAATGTCTCATTATGAGGGTGTGAATATTTAAATTTAACATATTAAAACTAAACTTTATATCACCATCAGAAGTCATATGTACATCTGATGGCTGGCGAAAAAGTTATGCAATTCATTAAAACTTACTTTGACTTACTGAGAATTTATCTGCAGAAACGTAGGTAAGATTGTATTAACTTTTTGCGAGTTTGAAAAGGATTTAAAAGTGGCATTGAATTGTGGAAAATAACTTTTAGTGTTCAAGGATTGGGATTTTTCTTAGAAGTGATGCTGTTTTAAGTTAAATGAGTATTAATGTGCAAGTTAAAGAACGACTCACTTAATATTCAAAGACTTTCTGACGAATCTCTTCAACTTTATAAATAAAAAACTAATTGTAATTGAAGATTATAAGGGTTTGAGAAGGGCTTAAAAGCAAGGAACTGATAAACTGAAATAATTTTTTTTATAATTTTCTACAGGGATAGGATATTCTATTTAAGAACGAATATTTTCAAGCAGAAAGCATTTGGTTCATTTTTTGGACCTTACATCTTGTCTGCAATTTAATTTCCCATGTTTTTTATTTCAATATGTTTTATTGCCAGATCAAAGGTTCCTTAAAGAGGACTTACGATTTCTTGGACAGAATTATAGAATTTGACACTGTTGAAAAAATCTATATATGTAAGTGCATATTTCCTTGCAAACTACTCAAAATATAACAGTTAATTGATACCTTGAGTTTTATGTAATAAATCCGTAATTTAAATTTAAATTTTTAACCCTATAAAAATACACCATTCTTCAGCAATTAAATCCAAATTCAAGGTGTTACCAATTCAATTTACAAATTCAAATACCGTAACAAGTGCACTTTAACACTAATTGAACACCTCCAGATATGTACAATGTACATACATACATATATATGTGTATGTTGAAACAAATTCCCTACATTCCCCAGAAGAAATGCAACAACTGTCAGTTAAGTGATTTTGATGTTTTTAATCGAAATCGAAAAATTCCTTACTTACCCTTTTTTCACAAAATCGGTTTGGTAAATACTCAGCAGGGAAGAGAGAAGAAAAAAAACAAAACAAAATAAAATATAATTGAATTGGAATTGAAATTGAAATTGAAAAACAATCCAAGAAAAAGAACACAAGTAAAGAAAAAAAGAACAAAAAAAAAAAAACGAAAAGAAAGGAAAACCATTGAGTCAAAGAAACACGATGGTCATCGATAGTGAAACCATAAGTTGTAAGAAATCGTTATCGTCACGTCACGCCCTCCTCCACCGCATGGACGGACGTCATGCAGTGTAGCAGTTTAAACACGATACACATACCTCTCTTCTATACTGTTGTACATTCATAGATATATATGCGTGTGTATTTGGACGTCGTAGGTATCTCCATCAACAATAATGTCAGAACAATCAGAAACAACGATAAAGATCGAATTACAAACGAATAAGGGAGAAAACAAGTGAAAGTCCTCGCTTATTTATTGGATAATACCTTAACCTATTATAGATACAATTATAGATACGAGTACATAGATAGATATCTACTTGTATAAGTCTAATAAAAAAAAAGAGATTTGTTGAATATACATGACGTCATATTTCTGAGAAATATACAAAGGTCGCCTCACTAACAAAGGTCATAGACATCAAGAACGAGAACACACCAACGCAAGCCACACGTGAGAATTTCAAAAAAGAAACGAAAAACAATGACAAATTGAAAAAAAAAGTAACACTAACTCAGTAACGGTGTGTATTATCTATGACAGATGACAGAAATGTATATAAGATTATATGTGTCAAACTCCCACATTCAAAAATCATCACACACCACCTGACACCTTATGGGTTTTCACTTTCGCTTGATGCTCAAGGTATGTATACCTAACCTACCTAATGAATGCTATGACAGTTAGTACTTTGTATATGGCGCCCTCTGGTAGATAAGCCAAATACAAATTTCTCTTACTGTCACTCTTGACGTGAATTGCTTACGGTAATCTACTACTGATTAGTGTCCAATTACCACTTTCTTCTTCGGTTACTTCAATAGACATATAGAGTATAATGATATTACGATGATGATGATTGCCAACAATACTGTTCATTTAGACGGTTGAGTTAAAATTGAGTGAGTGTGACAATATTGAAGGGGGGGGGGGGGGGGGGGGTGGTTATAATTTTTAATAAGACACGTGATGCCGGAAGATTTAAGTGATGTTAATGGAAAATGATGATTGAGGCTAAATAAGGTGTAATTTTACATCGTCATCACCTTAAGACCATGACCGTGTGAATTTAACAAAAATTTGTTAACATACATTTGAATAAACAGTAGTGTCTCTCTAACGCGATGTCATGATTTTCTAAATATGAGTAATGTATGTCCATATGATTTTAAAATGTTCCCACTAAAACAAAAAACCAAAACCTCAGCTTTATTATTCTATATTTTTACGAAAAAAAATGAGTACTGAAAACTGGCGAAACAACAAAAGATAAATCTGTCTTTCTTTTCTCTATTCAGATTTACTTTACAAGAGAACAATCTAACATCATAAACAGGAAATGTTATTCCTGTGCAAGGATACAAAAAAAAAATTAAAAAAATATTAAATATAATTAACACAACTAGGTAAAGGTACTTGCATAAAGGGATACCTATACAAACTACAACAACATTAACAACTTAATTAGAATAATCCTCTCATTATCCTTTAAACTGGTTTTCCACATACACTTACACACAAACCCACGCACACGTGTCGTCGTTGCTAAGTGTTGTGCACTCGCAAACACAAAGTGACTGGTATAGAAAATAAGCTTATAGTGGAACGTGATGATGAGGGAGTCCTAGCCCCTCCATATGCATTAAACCCTTCACCATCGTATTGTAGTATACATCGTCGTCGTTGTCGGTC
Source organism: Scaeva pyrastri (assembly GCA_905146935.1). NCBI lineage: Eukaryota > Metazoa > Arthropoda > Insecta > Diptera > Syrphidae > Scaeva > Scaeva pyrastri. The sequence continues at coordinate 7,035,036 of LR989929.1, read as the reverse complement.
GGTCGCCGGATGACTTGATGGTTTAAGGATGCGGTACAGTTGCAAAAACTGACGCAAAGCAACTAAAAGGGAAAAAAAAATACAACAACGTTAAAATGAAACAAAAAAAAATGGGGACAAAAAAAGAGTTTGTAACAACATTATAAACATCCTCCCCCCTCCCCCTCGTCGTCGTCGAATTCGTCGCCTTCGTTTACTACTCACAAGTGCTTACACACACTCACTCCACTCAAAACTCTTATTTGTCTGTCACATCACATGTAAATTCGTCCCTCGTGTGAGTGAGTGTTCCTGTTCATCCTTCTTACTCATTAATTTCCAACTCTGTGGCTCGTATTTCGTATTAATGTTGAGTTTTTTTTTGTTGTTGTTGTGTTTTATTTAATTTGTGTATTATAAACTTTTGTTTACCACCACTCTTCTTCCCCTCAACCAACGGACTCATCAACCATATTTCACCTTCTTTTCTCGGTGGTGCTGGCGGAGCGGCGCGGTGGCGTAACCATAGTGATTTTAATTTAAAACAACAGTAGAATAGCAGTTGAATAAAAGGATATGTGTGTGCATGTGTTGGTAATAAAATAAGGCAACTTACTAACCTACTATACGTACGGTACGGATATCTAAAGCTTTTAAGTTAACAATGACAGCAACAACTTATGTACATATATCATAAAATGCTTGCCTATGTGTGTGGGTGTGTGTGTGAAGTGTGTTGGAACAAAAGTTAGTGAGCGGTTTATTATGCTGAGTACATGACTTCTTTTTTTTAATTTTGACTTAATACAATGAGCACATTTTTCATTTTTGGAAACATCATTCATCAAAATTAAGCATGGTAATGTATTTAATAAGATTTTTTTAATTGGCAGAAATTTACTCAAATTGTTGAGTGACTTTTTGGGAAGTTTTTTAAAATATATTTGAATAGGTATAATTGAACCTAAGAACTGAACTTTTGATTAAGGATTATTGTCCTCTATTATTATGAATTTTTACTGAAAGGAGTATTCTTTTACAATAATAAGACTACCTTCATCTAAGTCTTACCAAAATTTATATTCCCTGGTTTCATTGACGTATTAAATGTTTTTATAAACTGCCAATTAGCATAAAAAAAAGGAAGGGGTCTTAATTATTTAATATCAATGTTTTGTCCATAGAAGCCACGAAGGAAGAGAGGAGGGTCAAGTGCCACTTCTAGACTTGGACGTCATTGCTAGTTTTTTTAATATCACTTCAATAACTTTTCGATAAAAGTTGAAATTTTTGCAAATGCATCTGTCTCTTGTCTTAATTCTTATATTAATTCTAGGATGATATCATGATAACCAATTGCACAACACATTACGGATCTGTTAAATAGGTGTCACATTTCGGAAACTGTTTTATAAAGAGACACTTAGCGTGTTTTTGAGCATTGTTAAGAGTCGAGAAAAAAATGTTTAACACCTTTTTTATGGAACAACTCATAATTAACTTAGTATGATACTTGGTCTTGTTTTAGAAGACCACCGCCATTACAACTTTGTGCTTATTCGGTCGTCTCATATGACATCTAACAAATTTTAAAATTCCCGCCGTCATAATGGAACGTGTGGCATCCAAACACAGTACTTAATCGTATGCGTATCAAGATACATTTCACAACTGCTGTCAATAACACTATACTACGTACTCTGGAAACAGGATGGTGCTTTTTTCCAAAGTCATTTTTAAGCCTTTAAGATTTACAAGTCTGGTTTCAATTATCATTCGTCTGTATTCTCAACTTGATTGCTACATTGTTTTATAAAATGTATGAATTCTCTCGACGACCGTCGGTTCATATGTTTCGTTTTAAGTAATTATTTTGAAAGTCAATTTTTCAATTAAGCACATACCTACAAACTTTAAATTTTTTTTCGTCCAAACTTTTTCCCACTTATTTAAGCTCTGAATATTTAATAACAGCTATAACCTGCCTTGAATTTCATGCAACATTAACCAAAAAAAAACGGTAAAATTTCCCATCATTCCACATGCCATTACATACCTACCCCTCGAGATTTTTATAAAAGTCCAACATTGACTTACCTTCTACTTCATTTTTTTTTGAAGGTATGTACCTTCTTCTACGTCGTCGTCTTCTTCTAATAATAATTATATCTTGCTTCCCAGGAAATCTGGAAAAATCTGCATAAATCTTTTAGGGGAATTCGTATTTCCGGCGCTGTGATGGCAATGTTGTCCCCCACCTTAGTACTTACTTCCCGGTATGAACTCGTAAGTTGCGTCGCGTGGCGTCGGTCGTGGCGTTGTCGGGCGCCTCAACTCTGTCGTTGGTTTATTTTATGCGCCAACTCCGTTCCTTTAATAAAGCTATGGATGCCTAGGTAAGGTATTCCTCTGCCCTTGGCAACACAGTCTGCTAAACAAACTAATTAACGGCCGGCTTGCAATTTGTCCAAGTGGAAAGCCCGATGTTGGATGATGGAAGGAAATCCATGAATCCATAGAACGAACGAACCGAACTCAACGGTAAAAAATGCCAACCAGCTTGGTTTGACGTTTCAGGAGGCGATAATTATCATGGACAATGGCCCAGCGGAGACAGTTCCAATCCCAGTCCCACACAAATTCAAAGATTAATATTAACTTGGGTTATTCTTCCGCCGCTGCTACTGGCGCTGTCGCTGATGATGCACACCAGCAGAGTCAACACAAGAGACGATGAACTCGAGCGTGTTTGACGTTTTTTGTTTTGCTTTGTGTTTTTTCTCTTTTTTCCTACTTACTCTCACTCATTCACTCTCGCACGCCCACGCTAATGGCTAATGGCTTTTCTCGGTTCACATGGGGGTTTGTTTACATTTTTTTTAAACGTTACAAAACGTCATCGCTGTCGTCGTTGTCGTTGTGGTTGTCGGTCTCGGCACCAGAGTTTCGCTCACCTGTGGTGGTGGGTGAAAGAAATCGATTTTTCCCTCCCCCATTACACTTTTCACTTTTTGTCTACTTTTTTTTTTGTCCGCCTTGGTGAAGAATTTTGCCGACAATTTGTTTTATATCGTGTGATTTTAGAAAAGAAGAAAAAAATAAAAGAAACACCGAAATTTATTTTAACGGAATTTCGACAGTTTGAACAGCAGGTGTTTGCTTTGCCATGAGATACGGTACTTAGTGGCCAACAACTGTCAGATTACTCTCCGAAGGGCACAGCGAATTTATTAGACCGGTATTGAATTACTCGTTGCACTGTGATGTAATTAGGTTGACAGAAGCGACAGCATGCTGTTTATTTAGCAATAAGAACCACTTGCCGCTCGCTACTCGCCACTATCCACTCGCTACTGCATATTTACTGTTAGGTATTTCTTTATTTAACACTTCTTCATTATTTCTTCTTTTATTTAAAAAAAAAAAAAAAAACTACGAAATGAGACAAATATTTAGAGCTGAACTGAGCACTTGCACAAACTTTGTGGAATTTGGTTTTATTTTCTTTGATGGTTGGGTTATTTTGAAATTTAATAAATTGACGGATTAAGGTCGCTTCGCGGTAGACGGCATCATCGACCCGGCACGGCAGTCGTCGTCGGTAGAGGAAACACAAGAATGTTATGACTTATGACGTTTACAAAACGAATTGAATTGAATTCAATGCAACGAGTAACGACAACGACTCCATTGGCAGATGAGGGATGTTATTTTCTGTTTTGTTGACAGATCCGTTTTTTTCTTCGTCTTCGTTCTGTGTGAGTGTTATGGCGTTGTGGGGTTGGAACAAAATGGAATATTATGGCACATTCAATTCAAAGTCTACCTCTGCCTGCATGTTTGTATGTTGAGTGTTAAGGGTGGATTTGAATTTGTGTGTTAGTTCATTTTTTACAGTTGGTATATATTTGGTCAGTTGACAAGTGCAATGTTGTGTTGTCCTGAACGAACAGGGATGTCATGGAGGTAAAAATAATTAAAATTGGAAAATAATTTGTGAAGGAGGCCGTTTTTAAATAGAAGATTCTCTTTCTTATTTTCGTTGAGTTGTAAAAGTTAACTATCTAAAATATATTTTTCAGGAAAGTGGATGAAACTTAAAAATCAGATTTTCCCATTTGTTTCTTACTTTATTTTTGACAGATTTGTGACTGATGTCTAACAAAAATAATGTCACAATTTCGAGTATCCAATAAAACATGCAATGCATAGGTTTGTACTTTTGTAGTTATGTCGGAACAGGAGAAAATTCCACCCCTTTCAATTCAGGACACAAAACATCGTTGGTCATTTGCTTCCAATAATTTTGCTGAAGTTCTGTTTGATTAACTGCTCCCACCAATAAAAATTAATCTCACCAAAAGGGTCCATTCAAATAGTTGTTCACAATCATAAGAAAGTCATTCCTTACTTCAAAAACATCTGAGTCAGCTGTCATAAAATGTATTAAACAAGAGCTAATACAACGATTGAGAACAAGAGTCTTTTGTAACCGTTAACTGTCATTATGATACGTTAAGAAAATTTGACTTAATGATGTGAAAGAAATCGATTTTTAATGAGTGCGTTCAGATTCGGTATTTTCGAATTTTTCAGTAAAAATTGGGACAAAATTGGGACAAAAAAAACCTGCGTTTTATTCACTTCTGGGCAATAAAAAGAGTGCTGGCGATGATGTATGTAAAGTGTGTTTGATCGTTTCATTCACTTGAATGATGCACTTGCTATACAGCAGTGAATAAAACAAAACTTATGTTATAGTTTAACAAAAAATCAACATTTTTTTAAACAAATTTGTTTTATTTTTAATTTTTTTCTAATATTTTAAAGTAGAGTATCATTTTTCGAAGCATTCAGATCCAAGCATTGTTGTTCAGTGTTGCCAAATTCAAAGTTACAAAAAGCTTTATCGGCTTCCTTAAATATTTCTTTAAGAAAAAAAAAAAAAAGAAAATTATAATTTAAATTAAATGTTTTAATTGAAGAAATAAAAAGAACACTCCTCTTACCTTTTCCATTTCCACAATTATGATTCTGCAATTCACATCTATTTTTGAACCATTTACACTTTTTGGTAGTATTTCTTATTGATGTTGTTTCTTGAGCACAAATGTGTTCATTTTTATCCGGACAAGACTTTTTGACACAACACTCCCTAATTTCTCCCACTGTTAGTTCGCCACAGTAGCTTAAGTCCACTTTATCAAAGTCTATTTTGAAAATAATTTTAAAATTCATTTAATTAACAATTATTATTTTTTACTACTATATAAACTACCTTTTTTATACAATTGTAAGCAATTAAATTTGGCTCGTTCACAATCACTCGTCGAATGCCAACAGTGCGTCCCGTTCGTCCCACAAATGGGCACATTTCCATTACAATAGAAGATACTTATGCATTCCAGAATGATATTTCTCGTAGATACCATTTGGGCCAAAATAACGAGACCAACAATCAGAAGAAGCCTTCTCGTACTCGTACCATTTGCAGCCATTGTGAGTGATAGTAAATTAAGACTTCGGTGATAATGAATCCATTACCAAAATAATGGTTTGCCTAGCATTTTATATAGAATCCAAAAGGTTCTCGTGCGTCGTCGTCGTCGTATTCGGGCGGGCGGGCCTTTGGGCCTATCTTTTTATGTACCTCTAAGTGGCCCAAGGAGAATTTATTTATTTTCTGTATTTTTTTTTTATTTTTTTGGTGTTGTATCTTTTTGAATTTTATTTTTCTTCTTTTCTGATGATGATTATTGTGCCTATTCGTAGTTCTACCTTTCTTCCATCCTACTTTTTTTCTTATCTGATAAATTGAATAAGTGACCTTAAGTCTCGTTACCTAAAGAAAAGAAGAAAAAAAAATGACAGAATAAATATCTGCAATTGTGCGAGGAGCTTTATTTTTCATCTTGTTTTACTTTGTATAGTAGATACAAGTATAACATTATGTATCTAGATACATTTGGCATTCGTATATATGTGTACTGAAATAAGAAGGAGAAATTTTATCATGGTAATAAAATTACCACCTGAGCTGAGAACGAGAGTAAATTCGAATGAGATTATTCATTTGACAAATTGAATTCTCGTTCTTGAATGGGAATTAAGAGGATTGTTCACTTTCGGGAAATTAGTGACAATTGATGCAGAACCATCCATAGACAGAGACACTCTCTGGAATTGTGGGATTCTTTTGGGTGACTTTTTTGGCTCTGGGAATTCGAGAGGGGGATTTGAGTAGGAGCACCAGGCAAATGGAATTATGTGTATTAGATACCATGAATAAATCGAATGAAATTTGAGGTGTTCCTACTTATAATAAAATAGATGGAATAATAATGATCTAATTCTAACACAACCTAAAGTTGGGGTTCATTACAATGGAGCTTATGAAGTTGCTATAGTGTTTTTGAAGTTATGGAACAAATAAAAACAAAATGAAGACAACTCGGATGAAGTGAAGTCGGATGTTAATGCTCTAATGGGCTCACGAGTAGTTGCTTAGAGTTTTAATTGAATCCGTGGTGTTTTAGGGTCCCCTTTTTACTTTTATACATAGTATTTTAAGATCTTTGATTAGTCGTGGACAGAATAGAAATTAATTAAAAAAAAAGACTTCTTATTTTTTTGCCTTAACATAAGCTGTGTTTTATTCACTGCTGGTTAGCTAACGCAGCAAAATTTCATCCGGAAAACAACAACAATTTGATTGCCGTCGAAAAAAAGCCAGCAAAAATAATGACAACTGTTCTGACGATATTATGTTAAATGAGTTCCATCGTTTTATTCACTTGAATACTGCAATAGCTATATACAGCAGTGAATAAAACACAAGTATAGTAACTCTATATGAGTAAACCAAAATAGTTTTGGTACTGACAAAAAAAAAACCGAAAGAAAAGATTATTGCGATTCGTGACACTTTTTTGGTTTCTGCGGTTAAAAAACGGATAGATAGACATAGCTGTCAAATATTTAGGTACATATTTTTAGGCTACTGACTGCGTAAGTTTGAGAAGCCTAGGTAGCCAAAAAAAAAAAGAATTAACGTTTTTATATATTATCTGTAGCATACTCCTAGGCTGTCAAAGAATACTTTTTGAAACGTTTAAATATTGTTATAGGAAGTGTATGTATATTATTTTTTCTATCTCCCAATTGTTGTGATTGTGCTGAAAACATGGGTCAAATATTTTCGAAATCAATAAAAATAAGATATGTATTCGTATATACAAAGAGTCTAAAATTCAACAACAAAATCTTTAAAACATTTCACGAGTTATTTTAGGGTGATTTTTTAACTAACGGCTTTGATCCTTGACTACAATCAATTTAAACATACAATGTTTACCAAATTGTATGTTTCTACTACCTGAAAGACATTATCAGGACAATATAATAAAAAAGTGAAAATTTAGTCTACATGTTACTATATCAGTTAATAAAATTCAACTAATCTTTTACCAGCCACCTACGTGCTTGTCTTATTTTTATAATCGTTTTTTTCTTTCTCAAATAAAACTTTGAACTGTTGTCGAATTTTAATTTTGTATGCAAATAAAAAAATCTTAAAGTAAAAAAAAAGAAAAACAAAAATACTGCGCGCGTTTTTGGTCTCCTCATAAAATTAAGTAAATATTTTGTTGCAAATTTTTTCGTTTGTTTTTAAGATACGCAAAATACTATGAAAGATAAAAATACATTTCTAAAAGGGGCAAAGTTTATTTTTGTAGAGAAAAATTTGTTTATTTTAATTCTTAAGTTGTATAAAAATGTTATCATCGACATGACCAAAATAATAAATTACGAAAAAATTGATTCAAAATTAAATCATTGTGGAACTTTGTATTTGAAAATTTCTTAAACAAAAATTTGGGTCCGAAACGAAGAATCAAAAAACTGTAACATTATTTCGAACATGATTTTTTTGTCAAAATAATCAAAAACAATTCCATCGAAAATCCGACGAATTTCAAAATTCATTCATTCTAAAACAAACCAGGCCATCTAACTGTAAATATATAGTAGTCTTAAAAAGAATCTACATAGGACATTGTATCTTTCGAGCTCTGAATGTTTGAAATTATGTACATGAGACAATCTTTTTTGAAATAACGTATTACATTCTTTCTGTCAATTTGTTTGTCAAAACGGTGAAGAATTCAAATCACAAATTTTGGAATACACATTAAAAAGCACAAGTTTTGAAAAATGAATTGCCTTTTTGACCAAGTTCCTTTAAGTTTTTTAACACATAGTTTTTAATAGTGTTTCTGTTAACAAGGAATCACGTGCACTCGCATCCCAATATAAACATTTAAACAGCGCCAAAGCGTGTTAAAAACCAGAAATACTTCAAAGATCAGAAATATTTGAATAAAATTTCGATCAAATTCAAATGATAACACAAAGTCATAGGAACATGATGTTGGAATTATAGCAGCAATATAATGAAATAAAAATTATATTTGTTTAACAAATAATAAAATTTCGCAAAATGTATCCAAGTGTTTTCTTTTTGTTTTAATTTAATTTTTGTTTGTTTGTACTTTTTTGCCAGAAACATAAATAAAATTTGCAAACTTTTGCCGATGGTATAAATTGCGAATGTCGCTAGAAATTTGATACAGTACTCGGAAACGTCTCTTGAATTAATTAGTTAAAATAATTTTTTTTAATTTTAAAGTATTAATTTTTTTTCAAACAAACTTATAACAAAATATAACAAAACACCAATATGAAAGCTATTTTTGCCATATTTTTAATTGGTAAGTTTAAATTTTTTTAGTTTGTCAAAAAGAAAATATAATTTTTGTTAATTTAAATTCAGCTATTGTCTACTTCTTGACGGTGGAAGGATTTTTCACGTATCCAGTACCAGTATATGTGCTACAGTCGCCGGCGGCTGCGGCGCCGACGGCGAAAACCTGTGATAACGTCCAAAGGAGGTGTGCGACATTTGATAATGCTAACGGTACTTGCATTGCTGGTACAATGTGTCGATTGCTAAAAATCCATCAAACTAACCGTAAGTTTAAATTAATTTGACATTTAATGTTTGTCAGCTGATTTACAAAAACTTTAATTTCGATCTAAATTTACTATAGGACTCCACATCTTCCGAATACCAAATAATGGAAATTGTACTAGACCTGCTGGAGTAGTTTCAACATGTAATAGCGGTTAAATTTTTTTGTTCAATTTTTATAATTTTAGTTCATCATTTGAGTTTTGAATGTGATAAATTGTTGCATTTTAGCAATGTTAAAATATTAAAAAATAAATTTGAAAAAAAAAAATGAATTCGTTTTTTTATTAGAATGAAATCTTTTGTGAATACAATCACCATAAATAAGTATGGTAAGTGAATGAATTTATTTGATTGCGGAAGTCTTTGTGTTCATTTTCATTCTTTATACCAAACTGAACGAGAGAATAAACAAAAACTAATGACTGAAAATATTTACAGTACAATGGAAATTTTGAAAAACTAAGGTTTTCCCAAAATTTACTTTATATCAGCTGACAGCTAAAATTTAATGAATTTTTCTTTTGCTTTAATTTAAATTGATGATTTCGGAGACGGTACCTTTGATTGAGCAATATTTGTTAATATAATCTGTTTTAATACCACATGTGTCTTATAATTTTAGAATTTATATTTTAAACTCATTTAACCTTGATATGTTTTGTCTGTGACAAATGTGCGCCTGTGATTTAAGAACAAATAATAACCCCCTTTTGTGAAGGATGTTTTGACAGCATTTTGTGTTAACAAAAACATACAAAACTCTTTAATGTGACACACGCTCATACTTATATTATTTGGTCTTGAACTCCCAGAATTTTGAAAGAATTTTTTTTTTTTTTGACTTGATGGAAATAATAAAACAGTATACTCATTTTCTACACAGATACTAGTATATGAGTGTAAACAAAATTTGCATATTTTCTAGTAACAAAAAAAGCCATACATACATACAAAAGTAATAAAAACAAAATAAAAGAGATTAGAATAATTTTATCATTTTATAAATAGGAGTTTAGAGTAAAATGTTTCAAATTTGTATTTCTTTGTTTGTCTCGCGAAAACTCGAGAACGACTTTTACGATTTGGATGATTTTGGTTTTGAAATGATTGTCGTAGTCCAGGGAAGTTTTAAAAAAATAAAAAATATTGAAAAATTGAGAGCAAGGCAGAAAAAACTACTTCATTTTCCTGTTCTATTTGTTCTACCTGTAAAAAATGTATATTTCAGTCGTTTGTCTAACGTTAACGAAAAGTTATCAGGTTGTCTGTCATTTTGTCACCATTATGCACACAGTAATTCAAAACTTTTTTCATCAATTTGTCAGTGCCTGAGAATTATACTGGTCTTAAAATTCAAAGGAAAAGTCGAACTTCAACTCAATACACTTCAAAATAATTTTATTAACTTCCCATAGGGAGTTATTGTAATCGGTCAAATTGAAATTTTTGACAAATCTGGACGTTTTAAGGTTCCTAGAATCGAAATTCATCATGTCTGTGTGTGCGTGTTCGTACTTTGGAGATACCATTTTTCGTTCACGGTATCTCAAGAACGGTTAAAGATATCGACTCCAAGTGTATGAAATTTTGTTCGACAGTTTATAACTTCAAAAGAAGCCGAAAGGACTTTTATAAAAATTTGTTGAGCGATTTTTTTACTACAGCAGTTTTAAAAAGTTGTGAAATTTGTTGTTTATTACAAATATCTCAGGAAAGGATGATGTTATGGACTTCAAATAAATTTAATTGTGTGAAATGTGATGTTATACATGAATCGGTATAAATTTGGAAAAAGTGCAGCATACTGTTAATTTTTTTTTTTTTAATTGAAAAACTAAAAAGAAACATTTTTGGCTCTCAAATATACAATTAAGGAAAAATACTATTATGGTCAAAACAACTTTCTATAATGTAAATAGTCGTCTTTGACATCTGGTAAAATTTTTGAAAAAATTAAATAAACAGTTTTTTTTATAAAAAATAAAAAAGTACAAAAAATTCTACCAGAAGTTGGTAAAAAATGTTTTTTGGATTGAATACCTCGAGAATGGGCAACAATATTGACTCCAAATTAAAGTTTATACAAAATACAATTATGTATTAATATACATATGTTACAATTTTGAAAAATATCAAATTCACAGTTTTTTTTTACGAAAAATAAAAAACTAAAACTGAAATTTAACGAAAAGTGTCAAAAATTGTTCTTCGGCTCAAATAACTTTAAAACAGGCAATGTGAATTTTATTTTTGATATAAACAAATATCAAATTGACATTTTTTAACAATAAAGAAAAAACTACAAAAAGTTAAAAAAAAAAATAATCTGTTATTTTTGTAAGTCTTATATTTTTTTTATAATTAAATTGTTATCAATCAACATCAAAAGTTAAACTATTACATAATGTCAGGAATGCCAAATCTTCAAAGTATGCATAAAATGGGAAGTTATTAGCGTGGGTCGCACCCATTCTCTTTTTGTAAACTTTGTAAGTTTTGTAAGTTCCGAGAGCAATGAAAATTTTGATCAGTTGGTGGCCACGCTCATTCTTATTTCCGAATTTTCAAACTCAATATTAATTTAGTCAAGTATTTCATTTTCATAAACAGAAGCTGTTATATAAAAACTGGTCTTAAGAATTTAAACAAACAGAATGTTTTTTTTATTTTTATTATAAAGAGCATCTTTACCTTATCGTATATGTATAATAATTTCATTTATTTATAAGTATTTTACTGTCAATCTAAATTGTTTTGTATTTGCATCTTATATCTCATAAATAAGTATAATAATCCAAATTAGTCTTGTCTGCAGCTCAGTATTCTGTTTTTTTTTTTTATGAACTGATATCATAAAAAAAAATTAAAATAGAAATGTAAATAATAATATCATGACCTTCTGCAAGGCTCATGAACCACAGAAACAATCTAACGAATATAAAATAAACGAAGAAAATAAAATTTTTATAATTCGTATAATATTTCTTTTTTTTCACCAAAAAAAAAATGAAAGAAAAAAAAACTTGACATTTACGCACTTTGAAATAGGTACTTACCTCTACTCCCAATTTGCAAATAACCTCAAATAATAATCACCACTTCAAGGACCTCTCTAAGCCATCCTCCTTATATATCCCTATTTGTATGAAGACAAAAAATTAAATAAATAAAAAACAATTGCCCTATCCTTAACTTTTTCGCGTTGAAGTCCTCATCGTCGTCGTCGGTAGTCGGTCGTCCTGGTCCTAGTCCTGGATCTTAGTCGCAGTCGTTGGATCTTCATCTTGACTCCCTGACTTATAATATTTGAAATAACTTTGGTTGACAAATGGGATTTTTATTATACGCTATTTGTCCGAATCTTATCCTATGCATTTATTTCATTTATGCTGGCTTCACTGGGATAGCAGGAACAAAAAAAAATAAATCAGAAAAGAAAATCACAAAAAAAAACAAAAATAAAACAAAAGCAAAGACGTAGTAGTAGGTCATCATAATGAAAAACGCTGAAAAAGACAAATAGAAAGCAATAAAGATAAAAAGAAATAAGTCAAGTTATACGAATATCCTGAAAATTATCGCCACATCAGATAGAAAGCTCTCTTAGAAAATATAAGATGAAAAACAACAGTGGGGCTTGTGGAGTTTTTATTATGCACAAAAATAAATTGTGATGTCCCGAAATTATTTACGATGACAGAAACGTCTTACAGTAGAAAAACATTTTGCAAAACAGTTTTCTGTCATAATTTAGAGTTGTTTCGAGAATCTTCTTCTTCCTTTTATAAGAGATTTTTAGATCAAATACCTGTAAATTTTTGAGCCTTGCATAGTATAACTTAGATTTTTTTTCATTTGTGTTCAGGTTCCAAAACTCACTGCTGTGGCCACTTTTTCAAAAATGATTAAACAGATTTTAATTTTCAAAATACTTCTCCTATTTTTATCTTGGAAAATTTTAATTTTTCAGTTGTCAAATTATTTCAAGTTTTGAGAGCATTTTCGGACATCCTTTTCTTGCATATTATATTCTTTTCACTGACATCAGTAGACCGGAAGCAAGTTCTTAAAGAAAACCGTTAAAAACAAACATTTTTAAATTTTTTGAATTTTGGGTTTTATTTTCCCAATTTTAAGATCAGAATTTTGACAAACGATATTTATCCAGTCAGAATTTTAAATATACAGAACTATAGTATGGAATATTTAGGTGAGTCACCAGCATATAAAAGTTTTGAACACACCCAGTTGAGATTGATTAATCCTTTGTATAATCATAATTAACAGAGAAGGGCCTAGTTTAGAGCCTTTTGAGGGACTCCAGTATTAAGGTGTTTTACTTTTAATTTGGATGAATGAATTTTGACGATAAAATATGTAATTAAAATACTACCAAAGACTTTCTTAACATTACTAAAAATCAGGACTTTGATGGTGTTTTAAAGACTTAGTGTTTTCCACAAGAGCCAAACTGTAACGCGTTTTCACTGTAAAGTTTTTTAGACCTTTAGAGGATTTTACTTCTTTAAGGATGTTGCTAATGTTTTTGAAAGCATAATTTTCTGATGGTCTTGTGTAATTTTGGTTTTAAAAAAAAACTCTTGAAACACCCTCTTATGCTGAATCTTGTATTTTTTTTCTTTTAATGCTTTTTGGATATTTTTTTTCTTTTAGTGCGATAAAATGCTGCTTCCATTTCCTTCCAAAACCTTCCATAGTAGTACCCACTTCTGGAAGAGAATCAGAAAAACACACTATCTCTGAATAAAATATTAAATAGGTAACTACACACAATCAGGATCTAAAATTGAAAAAAACAAAAAAATGAGAAACATATTTTCAAAAAGGAGAAATAGTATTTGTTGACGTCAACATTTGTTGTCTTAGTTCTCTGGTCCTCGTTCTTCATCGTCATGGTAAAGTCTTCATTTTCATCCTTTTTATCGCTTGAATGTCCTGTTCCTGGACACACTGTGAAGTACCTTTCAACTGTTCTTATTTTTATTTTTTTCAACTATTTACCTATAACTGCTTTGGAAAATAAGATATTAACTTATCCTGCCTGGATGGCCGTCCGTTTTTTGTGAGTGTTTATGGCTGCTTGCTGTTTTGCTAGGATATTTTTATTATTTACTTCCAGCAAAATGGCACTGCACTGCAAAAGAATACTACCTAATATTTTTCATTCAAGAAAATATCCTAGCTACGACTTGGGGGAAAAAAAAAGGACAAAGTTGTCCTTTTTGTCTTTGGACTTTCTTGCCTTTGTCGGAAGAATTGCTAACGCAAGTTTCACTCGTTGTCTTTATGCTCTCGAGGGGGAAATGAATGTCATTTATCCTGAGATGACAAAAATAAAAATCATTATTCACAATTTCTATGAAGGACATTTTTTTTGTTTTTTTTTTTGTTGGGAATTATTTCATTTTTCATAATTACTACACCTTTGCATTCTTCCTAGAATCAAAGTCTAAGTTGCATTTATTTTTATTATTTATTTTTTGTACCTACTCTTTGATGTTCTTTTCTTGTTTTTATTTAAGAAAGAGGTGAACGTTATTTTTTATTTTTTATTTTATTCCTAGAAAATACTCTTTATTGAAAAAGTTGTGTAAGCTCGAGATACTTTTTTACTGTGGATTTAAGTTTTTTCCTCCTGGACTTGGGTTTGGGTTTCGCACGGATGTCAGTATAGTCTCCTCTGGATTTCCGTTTCATACAACACCAACACTAACAAATTTAAACATAGGTATACACCAGTATATATGTATATTATATAAAAGAACTTTTGGATGATGACAACGCAACATGCACGATGTTGCTAATGAGAGTTTAATGAAACTTGGCTCGAGCTGCACATTTGGCAAAATGATGCGATGATTGTGCTTGTATTTATATATTTTTTTTTATTTTTTTATTTTATAAACAGAAACATGAATAAGAATTTGGTATAGGATTTTTTAAAAGGACGAACTGGCATATCTCAGCCATAATCCATGGCTTAATAGATTATAAAGTTTTAGCTGGTTGTGAAATTTTTGTCTTCCTGTTCTATTTTTTTTTTTTTGTTTTTATTTGAACTTTATATGCAATGTCATTTTTTCTTTGAATTTTGTAAAGGACTTAATGGGCATTATGAAGTTTCTTGTTTTTTACAATTTTATAGGTGATGTTGTTTTTCCTTTAAATCTTAAGTAAGGATACATTTTTAAATCTTTCTTTTTGAAAATATATTTATTTTAATTCAATTTTATATTAAGTAGGTACTTAGTTTTCGGGGAAAGATTTACAGGAAAAAAAAGTTCCCGCATAAAATTGGTGATAGGGCTAAATAAGATTAAATAAAACTTTAAAAAAAAAACACGTATACGCCTGGGTGAACGATTATGATGGCATCAAGGAATCTCTACCTATAACTTTAATCAATTTCCAATAATGACGTCTGTCATTATCCTATATAAAATGTGTAACCAATTTTACCTGTTAGTGTTGATTTCTGTATTTATGTTTGATATCATAATAACGAGCGAAAAATGGTTCTGTTTTTAATCTTGACATATTATTTGGCGTCAATAATATTTTAAACTGGGAATCACTGACTGTGCCCCGAAAACAACACAGCACTTTCGACAAATTAAATCTACTTTGATCAAAACTCTGCATACATTTAGGAACACAAAAGCAATACGTATACAATATTTTTTGGAGTAGAGAATAAAGATTTCTATCAACTTTATTAGCAAACAATAATTGCTGTGTTTTATTCATTGCTAGTGTAGCATTCAAGTGATTAAAACGATCAAACTCATTTTACAGATATCGTCAGGACAGCTTGCAATATTTTTGCTGGCTTCATTTTCGTAATCAAATTGTGTTTGTTTGTTGAGGGAAATTTTGCTGCACTAGCTACCCAGCAGTAAATAAAACACAGCTAATGATACAACATTTTTTATGGACTAAACTCGACTTTTAAGTATTTTTATTATATTCCAATGATACAGGAAAAGTCTAGGACCATTTTGACTTCTTGGGTTGTATCAGTATGAAAACCAAACCGAGTCTTTTCTCAACTTTTAAGGAGCTCTAATGATAAAGAACCCCTAAAAATCACATTAACGTATATTTCCACAAGTTTTTGAGGTTTAAAAAAAAATCTAAATGTAAATTTTCCAAAAATTCTCAGATCACCCTTTTCAAAGCTCTTGATTTTTATAATATTAGAGGACTTCGTGCATTAAAATGTCTTCTCTAGCATATCTTCTCACACTTTTAGCCTTTAGTTGAAAGTTCCAAAATTTGTATCCAAAGTATTGGCCGTGGCCAACCGCGACGACGACAACTAGTCTTCGAGTCTTTATAGGTTGGCAAATGTGACAAAAAAAAGAAGAAGGGAGAAACATCCTTTTTTTTCCGCGCAAATCACCTTGAAATCGTTTTCCAGGTTTATTGCCAACTTTCAGCATCAATAACGGTACTTTACTTCTTCTCTTTATAATGTTCAAAAAGGTGCCTGGCAATATCTCGTGCCCGCGTGTGTATTAGTATTGGATGGCTTGGCTGCTCGCGGTCTTCGTATATGTTTATGTGTGTGAAGCGCACTGAATCCACGAGTTCAATGTGGTGAAAGGATTTTTTTTTCTCGTCCTCAAATTGAAGGAGTAGGTAGGTATTCGCCTCGACTCGTGCAGAATAAGGATTTATATAAAAGGATTTATTGGGAAGTATAATGAAATAGGTATCCAATCCACATCCATATCAGCCAACGAGAGAAACGAAAATAAAAAAACGGCACTTTCTGCGCGAAGGCGATGTTGAGGAAAGAATCACACAGGATTGAATTTCTATTGCTACTAAAAGTGTCAACGGAATTTATATCTCTGATTTTGGTTAATGCTTTCGGTGGATGTTGAAGCAGCTTCGGAATATGTGGTAGCAGGAGAAAAGCTATAGTAGCGTCTACCTTCCAGGTTTATACCTCAACCAAGGACCACTGCGAGTAGTCGAAGCAAGCAAAGCAACCATCCAAGGGAAAAATAGATGAAATGGATTTAAGTCATTTGCAGGTGGCTTTTTGGCATCCATTTTAGAAGAATCAAATCATGATATATGATTTTGTAAATGAGGTCATTTTGCTTACAAATGGTGTGGAAAAGTTGATAGGTTTTTGTTGGGGGCAGATGTCAGACCTTCACCATATAAAGCCTCTGTGCATTTTATGTATTAGTGTGTGTGTGTGCTAAAATAGGTACAGAGGTAATATGGCGTGGGAAATGAGTTGAATTTTCGACTGAAATAGATGTTGTTAAGGGAGAGGTGAAAGTGTACCTTGAGGTATGTATGTATGTATTTTTATGTGTATAGGTTTATATCCTGGAGGCTGGAGGTTACAGTAAACGAATTGCAATAAAATTGACAAATTTCTCGGTAAAATTTGGTTGGAGATTTCATTGACTTACAATATTGAGGTCAGATAATTCGATTTGAACTATATAATTTAGGTTACATATATGAATACCTTGTTTGATGATTAGGTCAAGGATGATAACTCAAAAAATTTAAGAAACAGGGGAATGAAATTTATGTTGTTATGTGAAACCATGGTACAAAGATTATCTTTCTGAAAATAGGCTTCGTTAAGGCCTTTCAATCTGTCAAAATTGTTTTTTTAAAAGAATGCAAGCCGTTCACACAAAGGTTTACATTGTTTATAAATAAATGCCTGCTGGTTTTGATATTCCTTTGGTGAAGTCCTTTATTAAGTGAACAAAAAGAACTTTTGTCATACTTAAATATTAAACCTTGTTTTCTCTATACCATCATATCTTAACTCGTTTTTCTTTCTTTTAATTTCAGAACAACACACACCAACCAACAACCCAAAAACCGTCAAGGACAACATTTAAAAATTAATTAAAAACACAAAGCAAAAACTAAATATCTTTTCCCAAAAGCCAACTGAAAATAAAAGAAGAAAAAAACTCCTACCATTATCCTTTCCTTCAACAACAACAACAAAAAAAAATCTACGGTGTATAATTTCACTTACCTCCTTGGAAACAAAAACATGCTAACAACATGATGATAGCATGGAACAGAAGTCCCTATGGAGGTCATAGTAGTTGGAGGACAACAACAGCAGCATGTAGGAGCAGCAGCAGTAGCAGCATGCTGTGGGGCAATATTAGAGGATGCCACAGTAATGGGCCCTCCATACGGGGGTCACCACAAATTTCACAATTATTTTGGCTCATAAGGACATCTCTGGTGATAGTGTGTCTTTTGTTGCCTTTGCCGTCAACAACGAACATGGAAAAGGCCTTTGTACAGTCATCGTCGTCCTCGTCCTCATCGTCATCGTCATTGATGTTATCTTCGTCATCATCACAATATCCACTGCCTCCAGAGGTGCAACAACAAATAATTGCAGCAACTATCAATGGTGGTGATATTATGGGAACAGGAACCAATCAACAGCATCCTGTGGCCAGCAGTAGTATACAATGCCCGAGCTTCGACGAGAGCTCAGCTTGTCCCTGTTATAAGTTCGAAGATGGTGAGTGTCATCTAGTAGATATGCCTTGACTATAGCCAAAGACTTAATGTCATCCTAAAGAGGTGCATCAATTTTGCAAAGTATTTTTGAAGGATATCCCTGTTTCCCTGTTTTGTATTATTTCACATCCTGAATAATTAGAAACTCAACTCGATATATGTACATAGATTGAATTTCAGGTGGATATGGAAGGGTTAAATTCTCAAAACTACAAAAAGGACTCAAGTTTAAGCAAGGATATGGGCTTTTTATGCGAATTTTGTGTCATTTATAATTTGGTTAATATGTCCCTGTTACTTTCGCACAATACAGAAGCAGATCGATAAAATTAAAACCTAAAAGGATTTCAATAAAATAATACGGTTCATTGAGGTTTATAATTTATTATTATTAGAGGTTCAAAACTTTTCAAATTGCAACAGAAAATTAATTTTATTTAAAAGCTTTTAAAGCAAAGAATTTCTGAAACCACGGCTGAGACGAAGGATCGTTAAGTGAATATAAATTGGGGTAATTTTCAAAAACAAATCAATTTGAAACGTATAGAAGCGGCACTTACATTTTTTCTTATAAAACTTTTTTTGGAAAATGAAACACGAAGGAGCTATGTGCTTGTTTTAAAGCCCTTAAGTATGTATTTGTGTCAAAATACCAAAGAGAGGGCTTAGTGGTTCTGATTTTAGATAAGTCATTTAAAGTATTAAGTTAAAATTTTTCACCTAGAGCTCTAAGCCCAGTATGTCCCAAAAAAAACAGGTAAACGAAAAAAATATTCAATAGTTAAATTTCAAAGTTACTCATACGCCACAGTGTACCTTAGTAAGATGTACACTTTTAAAATTTTTGTATTTTAAATTCCAAACGGGGGAAACAAATGGTGTGATGCCATTTAAAAGTCAACCTAAGCAAATGCAGGATTTTCTAGAATTAGTATCTTCAAGCCCCCTCTTCTTTCCCTTTCTCACAGGATATCTAGCACAGGATATCTAGATTTTTAAACCATATGAGATATGACACTCTGTTGTGGTAATAAATTAACATCTGGTTTGAACTCTTTTATCAATTTCATAAATAGAAAAATCGGGAACTTGACCCGTAATTGATTGAGGTTACGAATGTGACGCAAAATTTGTTCAATTGGAAAACTAATGAAACTCTTAAATTCTTTATTTTTTTCCTTTCTTGACTTTCATTTCAAAACCAATTATTCAAAACTTCAAACAAAGATAGAGTCAAAACTTGGTGATTGTCAATGTCCGGTCCATGTTCATTGAACATTGATAAATTTATATTCTTCTTCAAATTAATTGGAAATTTAGTTTAATTTCGATTTTTTTTTTCGAATTCTTCTTGAGTGGCTTTTCTTTTCTTATTCCATTTTTTTTTCTTAAACTTGTTACTTTCATCTTCATTGACTTTTTGTGCTGTTCTCTTCAATTAAAACTTCTCATCCTTTTCACTAAAAGCCCAACTTATAAGCCAAATCCAATTTATTGCCACTAACGTCACATGAATTCAAACTAACTACGTGGTATATAGTTTGCTCGATATATGTACATAGTATGGGTTAGGGATTTAGGTATGTGTGAAAATTAAAAAGTGAAAGAAAGAAAATGTGACTCAACCTACTTATAAATTGCCACACAAATCTTCTTTTCTTGGGTTTTTTGTCTAATTTACTATACTACTAGTTCTGGGGTATAGAGGGTGTTGAATGGCTGACGGAATTCTGTAAGATGCTCAACATGAATACCCTAAGTCCGTACACCTTTTATGAACAATCAACTGTGAGCTGATTGCTATGCTCAGCACTTCATTTATTTTAAGAGAAAGGTTGACATTCAGAAATACATACTTGTACACATATACTATACATACGTACTCGTACTCGTACTCGTACACCTTGGGACATCTTAAATGTTCATTAAGGGTTGATTTCTAGGATACTACCTTAAGGTTGAGTAGATTTATATACTCGTACTCTCATTCAATGAAGACACAGTTTTTTCTTGTTTTCGTTGACTTTTTTTTTTTTTTGCTAAGTTCCTCTACATTGCGTTCTTTTTGGACAGTTTTCTTTCTGTCATCAGTCTTTTTTCATACTCTTGTCCTTATGCTAGCCCATGAGGCATGAACTGAACATGAAGAGACTACATCTTGTTATGTAGACCAAAACTGGAGTAGTCAGTAGTCACTCCCACTCAACAAATCCCAGGACCAGCAAATTGTGACATCAAGGAACAGTGCAGGATTGGGGCCCAAAGAGAGCTGGATAGGCCTTAGGAGTTGTCAGGTTACCTTTTTTTAAAAAGAATGTTTGCAAATGGGAAATTAAAGTCTCCAATAATTTCTTATACGTTTAAGGCCCCATTCTAACAAAGTTCATCCCTGATTTGTAGAACTGTCCGCCTTGGAATTAGAGAATATTGCCCACGACAGACTTCCAGGATGTTGGTAGTTCTTTTTGGGTGCTTTTTTTTCTTTTTGCAGACTATCTCAATATTTTTGCTCGTTATGTCATTGCCATGTCCTTAATTGCTTTTTGCCTGGCACTAACTTTTTCCCAACCCACTCTTAGCTACATACCTACACTACATACATATATACTCGTACACATACCAAGTATATGAGTTTTGGCCGGGTGATGCTTAATCAATTTTATACACCTTCAGCACTTTGGACGTTAACAAGGACCAACAAAAAAAAAAAAAGAAGGAATTATATTTGCAGTGCTCTTCGTTAACACCTTCAAAGTTGCTGCTCGGTGATACTACTACTTGGTGCTATGTTTGGCATTAATTGAATGAGACATTAATCTTTATGGAGGACGAGAGAGTATTTCCTGTGGCGGTTGTATCTTTCAATCGTTTGTATCTATGGGGCATAGATAGTGTTTTAAGGTGGGGAAGAATAAGTTGTATCTGTGCGTGTAGTATCTTTAAATGATTGGCAATTATTCCTCGAAACAAAAAATATACTCAACATTATACACCTTCTACGTATGTATGTAATATGGCAATTTTGTTAGATTTAGGTACATTATACACATATGTAAAGATAACGATTAAATTGATTGAGGTGTAAGGTGTACTTTTAAAGGTTGTTAGATTAGGTGGTAAACGAGGAAAGGATATACCTTCACAAACAATTCGATTGGAATTCAAAAATAAACCTTTCATAGCATTGTTATTTCAATTCGTCCTCTCTCTATTAATTCGAACTTCCAGTACACCAAAAATTGAGACTATAGGTGTAGATATATAAGGTCCTTTCTGTCCTTCATTAATTCACAATGAAATTATGCACACTTACATAATATTTCATTCTATTAAACTAACATTCAATATCCTTTCTTTTTAAAGTTCCATTTTCCAATAATATTAATTTTAATGTTTTTCTCTTTCCATTTTCAGGTTTGTTCCTTGAATGTCCTGGCACTACATCAATGTCACTACGAACAACCCTAGAGCGAATAACATCACCCATACAATCGTTATCAATTTATGATTTCGATCGATCGGTCACGTCCCTATCGCAGGATGTATTTCAGCCCGGTGTCAATATAAGGCATTTGCAATTTTCCCATTCACATTTGGAGACATTAAAGGATAATAGCTTGAGGAATATACGTGCCTCGTTGGAATCGCTTAGCATTGTGAATGGCAAATTAACACAGGTACACGTTTTTATGCGGATGAACGTTGATGATGACCAAAATTTTGGATTCAATACCATACAATATACATATATACTTACACCCTCTAGATACATTTATAGATAGATACTTTTAGCAACTCATCGAATATTTTGAAACTCGGGGAGAGTGATTTTGGGGTATCGCTGTGGGTATTGTTTAAGTTAATTTTATTTGATCATTTTTGGTGTTCAATGTGGAAAATTAATTTGTTCGGCTTATCGCTGATGTTAAAAATAAATTGATTGAAATAAATTAGGCTTTCGATTCGTTTGTATACATATTTACATACATATGTACATCTATTGAAATGTGAATACTTCTGCACAAATTTGGAATCGGTGGGTATTGGGTGTAGATAAACATTATGAACCTTTCAATTAGAAAATTAGCTGAATCACGTAGCAGCAAATATTGATTTAGACAAGATTTTCAAAAGCATTCGTATTTTTTGTTTGTTTGTTAGTTTGGCCGGGTAATTAATGAAATAAAATTAATTGATATTTATTCATCGTTTTAGGTCAATGTCTGTTTTGTTTGGATACAAGTAGTTTGCATTACATTTAAAGTAGAATTTATGTCAAATGGTCAAAACTGGGAAGACCAAAAATTAGTGGACCACCAATTGGATCACAAGGCAAGTTATGGGTCCAGAGCCTGTAATAGAAGAAGACAAAGATTTGAAATCTCCAAACCTCGCAAAATAAAACGAAATTTATGATTAAAAGTTCAAAGGACCTGCCATTTGATTGCTGAATATAAATGAAATAATAGAAACTGCGATCCATCCAGCCCCCTAAAAAAAAACTAGTTCCATTTTCAAGATATGCAATAAAAATACAACTTTACTCACTTCACCTATAGTGAATTTCCAAAATCTCTTTATTTGTGAATAATAAAATAATTTTGAATACATTTACTGTAATGATATTTCTTTTGTTATATAAAATCTCATCTGCTCACAAAAAAAAAAAAAAATAATAAGATCTCCTTAAATAAAAAAAGAAAAAAAAAAGGAGCCCCCCCTCCTATACATTACGCAACTTAATAACCACTTATGGAAATATGCTTCAAATTTAAGAATACACATTCAACATAATTTTATTTGCCTCCCCGCCCCTCTGCCTCACTCAACCAGAAAGAAAGAGAGTAAAACGACATCACAATTTTCATACCCCTCCCCCCCAGTTCCCCTGCTTCGTACTTTCGTCATCCAGAGCATCGCACTGATGCTATTCATCTCAAAACGTTTCGAGCAAACATTTATTCTTCTGTGACCATAAAGCCAAATACAAATAGAAAGGACTAACATCCTCTTATACAATTTGTGGAGTAAACTTAAGGTTGAACGGGGACAGTGGGAGATAGAGGGGAAAGGGGAGGCCTGTACTTAACCACCCCAAGCTCTTTTACCGATTCAAGCAACCACATTTGAACACAATCTCAACATTCGCATAAATTGCATAAAAATTGCCGCTGCCACCGTCACCGTCACCGTCGTCGTCGATGCCACCATCTTCCCTCAAACGTTACTCTTCATAAAAATTAAATTTGTATTTTCCCAAGGAGGAGGCAAGCGGCATCATTGGGGCGAAAAGGGGGAGGGAGCACGCTTGTACAGGGCTTTGGGTTTGAGTATGCAGAGGACGAGAAGCATAAAAAGGAGCAGCAGCATTCAGCCGTCATGAAAAGGACGATTTGTGTGCACTCACAGACAAACTGACACACACATATGTACTAAGAGTATGAATGTTCAATCATATATATATTTATAGACCGAAAGCACCACAAACAAGGATAATAAAAGTCATACTTTCCCATTATTTACATTTGCTCATTTACCATAGCTGCTGAAGCAGAAGAAGAAGCAAGATCTGGTAACATAAGCGCCAAGTGGGCTGACGCTGACGCTGTCGCTGCTGACGACAAAAACCAAACCAACTCCAGATTCGGCTTCAGCCTCAGTCTCAGCCATCACCAAGGTATGGGAGTTTGCTGGTACGCTTTTGGAATCCCTTAGCTTTTCTTTCATTTTATTCGATGTCCTTAAAAGGACGACAACGGAGACCGATTCTGCTCGAAATCACCACCAATGTTTCTTCTTCTCTGACGGCAACGGCACCAGCCAACAACGGGACGCGCTTCTCCGCCGCCGCCGCCGCCGCCGTCTTGAACACACATTAATTTGTGAAAATTCACTTTATTTGCTCATCTCCGATTCGCATTCGGGCTTAATTACATTTGAATAGCATGCCACAATGACGATGACGTTGACAAGGACAACGTCGACAACGACAAATACAACAGCGAACGACAGATGACGGTTGGGTTGACTTTAGAGCCTCTATGTCTATATATGTTTGTATGTACCTTCATGTAGTAGTTCCGAAAATCCCTTAAACCGAATTTATAAGAATGACGATGATGACAAATTCGACACATGCTTTTCCGTCAGGATATTGTGTAATAATAACGTGTTCCTTACCCACCTTATACACACCGATGTATAGAATTGCAAATTGTCATTTTACCGTTCGTTGGCAGTTGGAGATTTTCTTTTCTTGATGGTACCTGGTAATAATACATTTTATTTGCTTTCCTGCTGTGCTATGATCCATCATTCAGGAAATTGTGTACAGGAAGCGGTTTTTTTTCCGTATTCTTAAATGAATTAATAATTGACAGGTTACGAGGGTTTTTGGGCTTTAAACATTTAAAAACGATTTATTTCTTAAAGATGAAAATTTATTTTTTCCTCATGTCAGAAAACGCTTTAAAGGATCATTTTGGTTTATTCATAAGTAATGGAATGGGTTTAGAAATGAAGATTTCATGACATCAAATTAAATACCCTTTTCTAAATGTCCCAACTTTGACTAATCATGTAAATTTAAACAATTTTTCCAATCCTAAATATTAATTCTATACTTCTTTTTTTTTAATGTTTTCCAGATTCCAACAAGGGCTCTCAACTCAATGCTCAAACTAACGGCAGTTGATTTCGATTCGAATGAAATCACTCGAATCGAAGATTACAGTTTCTACGGACTACGTTTGTCCAAATTGAACATGAAAGGCAATCGGCTAGAGACAATACCAGAAAATGCCTTTTCCAGTCTCGAAGAGTCGATGCAAGAAATCGATTTGTCTGAAAATCGTTTGAGAACATTTCCTATGTTAGCCCTGAGACGACTCGATTATCTTCGAACACTACGTCTGTCCTATAATCAAATTGCTTCGTTCCTTGGAGATCTACCAACGGCTATAGTTCTGCCCAATGGTACGGCAACCACACCCCAGATGAGACTGCATTCATTGGTGTTTCTCGATTTGAGTTCGAATCAGTTTACCGAAATCACTCAGGATTGTTTTCGAGGGTTTGCTCAATTGAAGACACTGTCGCTGTATTCCAATCAAATTGAGTCGGTTCATCGAGATGCTCTGCAGTCGCTCAAAGAACTGACGTCACTGGACATGTCCCACAATCGGATTATAGCCCTGGATTCGAAGATTTTCGAGCGGAACAAGAAGTTGCAGACCGTTGATTTGAGTCATAATCACATACACTCAATTAGTGGAGTGTTTGCAGATCTGCCACAACTGAGAGAGGTATTCCTTTCGGAGAATAACGTGCTGGAGCTGCCATGTGATGCATTCACGAATTCAACGAACATCGATGTGATCTATCTGGAGTCGAATGCTATTGCCCACATAGACCCGAATGTCTTCAGCACCCTAATCAATCTTGAGCAGTTGTACTTGCGGTCGAACTTTATTCCCAGAGTCCCGGTCACGATGCTCGACAAGACTCTCAACCTCGCTTCGCTTTCATTGGACGACAATGAAATTCAGGACCTCGAAATTGGCATGTTTCGCAAACTTGAACATCTGCGGGAGATCCGGCTTCATAACAATCGGATACGGCGCATTCGGAAGGGCGTATTTCATCCATTGCCAAGTCTGCTCGAGCTTCATGTGCAAAAAAACTCAATCGAAGACATAGAACCTGGGGCCCTAGCCACCTTGACCCAATTGCAGCATGTCAATCTGCAGGACAACCAGCTTGCGGTGTTGGAAGATATCTTCCCGAACGAAACATCCGGATCAGCTCTGCTCTCCATCCAGCTGAATACGAATTTCTTGAACAAAATTCACCCCAAGACCTTCCGGCGGCAGGACCACATTCAGATCATGTGGTTGAGTGAAAATCATTTGGTGCGAATTGATAAGACACTCTTTGGAGACCTGAAAAAACTCGAACGGGCCTATTTGTCAAACAATCTGATTCGCGACATAGAGCGGGACTCATTTACCACGGTAAAGCATCTGAAATTCCTTGACTTAAGTACAAATCGACTCAAGACTATTAAGAAAGAGTATTTCTCCGCTCTAGCCGAACTGGAAGAGCTCAACTTGTCGGTGAATTTCATAGAAACCATTGAGAGTAATTCCTTTGGAGCAATGAAAAAGCTGAAATTACTTGATCTTTCCAGTAATCCTCTCGTCCAAATCGGTCGAGATATGTTCCTCGATGATATGCATCTGACTCATCTGAATCTGAGGAATACAAGCTTGAGAAAGATTGAGATGAACACCTTTCGATCTCTGGCCAATATAAATGAAATCAACATAGAGGACAATTATCTCAGCTCAGCAGACATCCAAAAGCTGGACGTGCCGAGTTTGAGAAGTTTGAAGCTCTCACGGAACAATTTCAGCCACATTGGAGCTGGCAGAGTCACTGCTGGCATGTTCGATAAGCTAAGATCCCTCCAGCTCCTAACCCTGGGCAACTGCAGTCTGGATGATATCCCCGATCAGTTGTTCACCAAGAACACAAATCTTGTAAAGTTGGATCTCTCGGACAATCATCTGCAAAGCATGAATCGAAATATCTTCCAGGGACTGAATGTCTTCAAGGAGCTGAAACTCTGTCGGAATAACATTTCGGAGTTTCCCCATATCGCACTCTTTAATCTGTCCACTCTAGAGACTTTGCAGCTATCGGGAAATCAGCTGACCTCCATTGATTTCTTTAAGCTAAGTGGAACGTTGAATTTGAGGCACCTAGACTTGAAGGACAACAAAATCACAACCTTAACGGGCTTCAATGCCGTCAACTTAACTCAGCTGGATCAGGTCGATTTGAGTGGAAACAATCTTCTCTCGCTGCCTGCGAACTTTCTACAACATTCGGTAAATCTTCAACGAGTGGACTTGTCGAGCAACAGATTTCTGCAGATTCCCAGCTCAGCTCTCTCCGATGCATCACTTCCCCGGTTGTCTTGGCTCAATTTGACTGGCAATCCTATAAACAAGATCTACACGGTCAAGGAGGAGCGATATCCGTATTTGAAGGAGCTCTACATTTGCCACACGAATCTGAGCATTCTCACGAGCAAGGACTTTGAAGCCTTCCAGGCTCTGCAGCATCTCCACCTGATTGGCAATCGCATCATGAGGATATCTCCAGGGGCTTTTAAGTCCCTCGCCAACCTCCTAACACTGGATCTCAGCATCAACGAGTTGGAGCTTCTGCCCAAGGAAAGACTTCAGGGCCTGAAACTTCTGCGGCACTTGAACCTGTCCCATAATAGTCTCCGCGATCTGGAGGAGTTCAGCGCTGATTTGTCTCAACTTCAAATATGTGACTTGACCTTCAATCAGCTCGATCGAATTTCCAAGAAGACCTTCCGCCATCTCAAAGGACTCACCGAACTCTATCTCATGGGCAACCGGATGACAGTCCTCTCCACAGACGCATTTCGGTACCTCAGGAAGCTGCAAATCCTCGATTTGCGTCGGAATTACTTCGAAGTTGTTCCCCTGGATGCTCTGAAACCCCTCGAAACAAACGTGCGCACACTACGGCTAGAAGGTGAGTTGGAGTGAAGGAGTTCACATCATCCCGTCCAGAGGGCAATAACTATAATAACTGAAATGATGTTGTTTTTTTTTTTTGCTCTTCTTTTACGCATACAGATAATCCACTGCATTGCAGCTGTGACGCACAGCAATTGTGGGAATGGCTGCGGGACCATCGCCGCTGGAGCGCCGACGATAGTGTCAATTATCTAAGGTGCGAACATCCGGGCGAATTGCGCGGAAGGATATTTACGAAAATGGAACCGCAGCAATTCTGTGACGCCCCATTAATACCGAAAATTGCCATCCAGGACATCCAGCCTTATTCGGTGGTGGTGTCCTGGCAGAGTCGCGAACAATTTGGTTTGAATGGCTATGAGATTGTCTACCATGCCATGGACGGCGCTGATGAGGTAAGTAAGCACCACCACTTCCCCCTGCTCTGCCCTGACTCGTGCAGTTGTTTTAGTATGTTTATTTTTTTCCGGGTCGTATCCTGTTTTTTTTTTTTTTTTTTTTTGAGGGAAAGACTTATGAAAAGCACACACAGGTGGCAGTAGCAGCAGCAGGAGCATCAGCATCAGTGATGTTGTGGAGTTGGTGCGGGGTTTAATTATATATAAAACTTCAAAAACAAGGACGAAACTCGTCACACCGTGAAATTGTTGTGCACTTTATTCGTGCGACTCTGTCCGCAATGCAGAGCGCCAGAGTCAGGACCTGAGCTAGGTCCTGAGTTTTCGTCAGTGGAAGTGGAATGAGTTTTCAAGTTTACTTTGCAGTTATATGTGCATTTGGAGTCCTTTTAAATTGCACATGTATGTATGTGAGGGTCTATATGAGTATGTGTGTGTATGTGTGTGTGCATAAAAGGAAATTACAAATTTTAACTGTTTGGGAAAGTGCAAGTGGGCGTATGACCTCATTCGTTGGATTGGTGGGGGCTTAATTCTTGCTTCCTCTCCTCATTTCTCGTATTTCTTTTTTGGGGGGGTAGTGTGCTGCAAATGCAGCTAAGTCTCTTTGCCATATACCGCTCCTCTCTCTTAGTGCCGCCTGCTGCTGCTTCTACTGCTGCAAGAGTGAAATTCGTTGCAATTACTGCTGATTACATTTTGTTGCAAAAATTCTCGTCAAGTCTTACTACTTATGAATGCAAAAAGGTTTTCCTGTGTGTGATGATGGCACTTGAGTTAATGATTTCTTGGAAGTCTTGTTGTGTTTTTTTTTTTTTGTTTTTGTTTTTTAATTTGAAAATAGCATTTTTTTGCTCTAAAAGTTATTACGGCAAGTTATGTTCTAGTGTGTAGGAGTTTAAGAGCATTTGAAGTGGATACTTTTTTCGGTTTACTTATGGTACGGCACCTATGTGGCTGAAAGCTTAACAATGACATTTTTAATAAAACTAAAGGACTTAAAAGGCTAACATATCTAAAGTATTTATATAATCTGTCGAAAGACAATATGGGGAGTCAGTAGATAACTTTCAAAGTGAAAATTAATTTAAGGCGACATAGAATTTCTTACATTTTAAATTTACCTTAATTTCTCCTAAATTGTTCATTGCAGGTTAGAGCCAAACGCCTCAATGGCACTGCCAACTCGGCCAAACTGATCAAGCTGGCATCAAGCACTCGCTACCACATCTGCGTGATCGGCACCGGAAACTGGTTGACCGAGAACATAGTCCTCGCCATAAGCCGCCTGCACTTCAACGAATCCATGTTAATGTATCGAGACGATCCAATACGAGGCGACGACAGCAATACCATTCTCACCGAGGGCCTCCAAGAAGTCCTCAAAAACTCCCACATCTCCACGTGCACCGATGTCCAGACGCTCGACTCAACGCCCAGCCTGATCACCGACGAGAACGGTCTCTCCAGCAATGGCATCATCCATTCGATTCTAACTCGACGTCTTGGCCTGATTGTGGGCTGTTGTTTGGGTATAATCGTTTTTATTGTCATGATTTCCGTTCTAAGTTATATCAAATTAAAAAAACAACGCTTAGAGGGCTCCAAACGTCAACAGGCACTTCCGCCCGAGTACATTACGTATAGGCATTTCTCAATTCCCAACGAGGAACTGAATCGAAATGTGATATCGAGTGTGCCGGGCGGAATAAGTGCTCATATAAGCGGCACAAGTCTGAGCACAACAACTGCCACCACACCGATTACCTCGACGGGATTGATGGTCCAACCACCGCCAATCTTGAATGGCAATGATTTGAATCATCATCATCAACATCCAAATCAACATCCGCATCCGCATCCACATCCGCATCCGCATCAAAATCATAATCATAATCATAATCATTCTGGTTATGTGGCTGGAGTTGTGCTGGGAGCGAATAACCTGAGCGCTTGTTAGTGAAGCGCGAGCGTTTTGCATTTTTTTGTATAAGAATTATTATTTTTTTTTTCAATTTTATTTCATTAATTTTAAAACTATTTTTACCAAGATTTTTAGAATGACGAAAAATGTGGGAGTAAATATTTAAGTTTAAATTAGAATAAAACACCATAGATAGGAAAGTTGTAATTAAAAATAATAAGATACATATTTATATAAGAAAAAATTAAATAATAGAAATTGAGTGTGGATATGGAAATTGTTGTTGTTACCCTTTTTGCATATAGGAATCCTTTTATAATTTGTTACCAAACAAAAAAAAACTTTCAAAAAGTATCTTAAGTTTTTAATTCTTAACTGTGCCTTTATTTTGTTCGATTTATTATAGATACATTTTTTTTAAAGAGTATTTGAGATAGGAAATGAGTCTTAAAGGATACAATGATAAGGAAGGAATAAGCTGCAATAAAAATTCTTAGAAGATTGGAGTTTCGAGAGGTTCTTTAAAGTGCCAGGTACCTTGGATGCAAATTTAAATTTTACGGATCGCAATTAAAGTGATTGGCAATTATTTTAAAATCATCAATAATTTTAATGCACCAAAAATTTACACTGCATAAAAAAGCGTTTGCAACCCTGGAAGAAAATATAAATTTGACAGTCAGTAAATCCGTTGCCTCGATTCGTGATCTATAAGAGATGTCATGAGGATTCTATGTGGTCTTTTTTAAGAACCAGCATTTTATGAATAAAAAAGTCTCAAGGGGGAGGGGAACTAAAGAACAATCCTTAATTTCAAGAATTCAGTAACTTTTGTCTAAAAATTTGGAAAGATAATATTTTGGACGTGAAGTTTTCTATATGCAGTGCAACATTTAAACGGTTTTCTTTTGAATAAAAGACCTAAGAATAGGAGTTAAAATTTCGTTGGAACCTTGAACGGTATAATAACGACATTGAAATGAGAAATTAAGTCAGCAAAATGTTTAACTGATCTTTATCGTTTTATTCACTGAAAAGCTGAACTAGCTATACAGCAGTGAATAAAGCACAACTAATTTTTCAAGTCTATGGATTTAAAGGATTATGATCCCTTTGAAGCAGGATTCTGCTCCAAGGATTACATATTTTAAATTCTCAATGTATATTGCTGAACTACTAAGATGGACCATCAATATTCTTATTAAGTCCTTAAATAGGAATAGGAAATCTAAAATAATATTTTATTAAAAAAAATTAATTATATAGAAATTATATTATAACATTCAGCTCAAAAGGCTAAAGTGTTCTTAGGCACCATAGTTTTGTAGACTCAAGAGTTGCAGTTCCTTAAGCTTTTTCGACTCTAATCATCAAAAGTTCTTAAACACAATATAGTATTTTTCAATTCTCAGACTCAATTTTCCAATCTCAAAGAAATATACAAAAAAAAAATTTAATTTTATTACATCATAAACATGTAATTAGATTTGCAAAAAAAAAACAAAATCAAATAAACCAAAAAAGCCACGCACACTTAAATCAAAACAATAAACATAAAAAAAAAACTTAAAAACTATATCAAAACTTCTCTAACACTATTATAGAAAGAAACATTTTTTTGTCCCTAATTTTCAAATGAAAATTAATAAGAAATTTTGTAAATTATAATGCAACCAACTAATCAACAAAACTACAAAAACAACTCAATTATTAACAAAATACTTGCAATCAAAATCAAAAAGAAGAAAAAATAAAAATAACTTTACACAAAAATAAAAACTTGAAAAAAATGTTAAGTAGTTTTCAAAAGAGGTTAGTGAATTTGAAAATTATTTATCAAAATTTTTAGTAAAAATTACAATTATTAAACAATACAACTTCTTAAGTATACAAATTTATAATAATTTTATTTCACCAAAAAACAGAAAAATAAATGAAATTGTAAATAAAATTAAAACATATAATTACTTCAAATATTAAATAATATAATTTTGTAGATAGCTTTCAAAATAACAACAACAAAAAAAATTGTAAACTAAATAAAAATGTTCAACATATTATTAAAAAAATAAATTAATAATATATTAAAATTATTTTGCCTCGAAAGTAAAAGTATATAGTAAAATGTAAGTTGAAGGAATAAAATTCAAATAAAATGATGTGTTTCAAAATGCTAGGCTAACACAAAAAATAAAAAAATATAAAAAAAACACTGCTAGTTATATTATTTTTGATAAGTTGTAAAGAAAAAATCTAAAAATTAACAGAACAAAACATTTAAAAATTTAACTTCAGAGTAAGCATAATTATTATTGTTTCAGAAGAAAGAAAAACAGCGAACTATGTTATATAGTACATATATATATACATAAATTACAATAACTAAAACAAATCACCAACAAAATAATTAAGATTTTTAAATAAATAAAATGTATAACGCAACGTAGAATTTAAAAAAAAAATAAAATTACAAAAACAAACTTTAAATAATATATGGTAAATAAATAAATTTAATGTGTAAACGGTAACTATTTTGTTTATTATTATAATGGAAGAACTTGAAAATGTATGATAATATTGTTAGTGAGATAAAGAAGTAAATAAAATTTATACCAACAAAAAAAATTAAATTAAATTAGACGATAAAAAAAAAACACAGTATTATTATAATTATTATTATTGGCCTAGGTAAATGAGAATTTAATACTATTAGATACTAAACTTAAAAATTAAAAAAAAAAAACAATTTTAAATAAATTGAAAATGAAATCCAATGATGAGTAAGAAATAAAAAAAAAGAACATGTATGAAATAAAATCGCCATTGAAAAATTAATAAATTGTTTTGTTTCTTATTTTTAAATTATAAGTTTGTAAAAAGGTAAGTTTAATTTATATATTTTTTCATCAGTAATCGTTTTTAAAATGTTTTTTTAAAGTTTTTAGAAATGAAAGTTTAGTCTAATATGAGAGATCCCATTTCCTGCCAGGAAATTGAATTTGGCGTTGCCAAATGCCTCTAATTTTTATTGAATCAATTAAGTCAAAAAATAGTTAGCTTATCTATGAAATTAGTCATACACAGACGTTTAAAGTCGGAAAATGAACAAATGATTAGAAGTCAATTCAAATCTCCTGGGAATGTTATAAAATATAAAAAGGTTTTGCGTCGCAACTTCATGAGGGAAATTTTTTGACAATTTTGTCTTTAAAGTTGTAGCACCTCAATTCGAAAACTCTTTATAATAAATTAATAAATTTTCCTCGTAATGAAAAAATGGAAAGAAAAAAAAATGGTAACTTAAGTAAAGGTTTTCAATTATTTTAAATTAACAATCAAAACTTTATATTTATGTACTTTCGTGATAAAAAACATAACAAACATATTTTTGAAATTTATTAAAATAAGAAAAATACGTATACGTCTAGGTGTACTCTCGTATTATTTGCTTACATTCATTTATTAAATGAGGTAAGAAATGCACAACAACCTTCCAAAAACTATCAAGATCCTTTAAAATCTAGACAAAACATCAAAGACTATAATTCTCAAAGAACTCAAAGAAATGGAACTGGAACTTGTGTATTGGAAAAGGGCACATCAATCCTTAAGCCATCTTGTGAGAAAGGGAAATTTGAGAGATGTACCCGAAGCAGATTTTATCACGAACATCAAGCTCTGTAGATTTTGGTAGATTGGACCGGGCACCATAGCTCAATCAAGCTTGAAAATTCCTTTTTATAATAGTACATGGTAACCAGGTATAAGGGTATTTTGTTTTACCCTTAGTAGTTTGTCTTTAAATTGTAAACAGTTCTGAAATTGAACCTTGACTAAGCTTAATTATGGAGTTGACATTCTTACCTTATTGTACCCTATTAATGTTTCGTATTTTTTTTACCCATACTGATTACCTTTACTTTAACTAACTTTCTTACCCTTCACCCTAAATTTTTGTTTAAAATTTAAAACAAAAGAAAAGTCAAGTAACTTCCAACAATTATTGAATGTTGATAAAAATTAAAAAATACATAAAAACAAGGGACAAGAATTTCTAAACTTTTTCGCAAATTGATGAACCGATTTTGACCAAACTTTTTCTTCAATTGAGATAATGTAAAGAATAAGCTAAAATTAAAAACTTAATTGGTTTATATTCATTTCTAAAAACCAAAAAAAAACGCCTATTGTTTTAGAACTCTTAACGGTCCTTAAATGATCATATCAGTTTCAGTTAATTTGGGTCCGTTTCATAAAAACAATAAAAAAAAAAAAAACATTTTGTCTTTTTTCTGGACAATCTAGAATTTCTTGAAAGAATCGATAATTCCCTGGAGGGTTTCTTTTCATCACAAGCTGAAAAAAAAACAAAAAATTAAATGCTTACCTTTTTGATTTTACCAACGCCCGCCCCCTTCCCCTCCTTAAGTATCCATTGTACCTGCAAGACAATCAACAACATTTATAGGTACAACAAGCCCCAAAAAAAACCGGCATCATATCTTATGCAGACATCTTTGAACTTTAATTCCATCTCATCGTATAGCGGCAGCAAAAAGTTAAAAACTTAACTAAGTGGTTGTTAAACTACCACCATAACTGCCACAACGTAAAAACGTAAATAGAGGTTACACTTGTTGTTGTTGTTGGCGTTGGCATTGGCGTTGTTAAGGGAATGGGTTATATTCCTTGGCTTGGCCCGGCCTGGTGTGGTGTGGCTTGTCTTGACTGTGATATGAACTGACTGTGTAAAGTTATGAAAACTGCTGGTTTGTCGGTAAGTTAAGCCCCATCATCACCATCACCATCACCACCATCACTACAACCACCACCAGGAGCAATGATTATTCGACGGGTTGTTGGCTTAAAGTCGTTGCCTTATTTTTCTGGAAAGTGCTTTCGACCAAAAGTGATTATCCCAGTAACCACAGGCACAACAGGGAAGAAAAGTTTGGTTCGGGCCTTTTGTGTGCTCCGCCAACTGAAAACGATTCCCTCACCAACAACTCTGTCGCTCTTGTACGAGTATGGCCCATGCCTGGTGATGGGTTGAGAGACTAAAAGGTGCCGGAGATAAGAAGTTTTGCAACCACAACTGAAAACGGACCACTGGCACTTTGTGGAGCAGAGTGAAGTGAAGTGGAGTGGAGCACAGATCTGTGCAAGTTTATTTCTTAATTATATCCTATTCCATCGAAAAAGGACTTCGATGTATAAAAAGATGAAGATGGAGGATGGGCAGGTTGGGTCCTATGGTCCTATGGTTCTACGGTTCTCCGGTCTTATGGTTCCTCTTATTTCTATGCAAGCCTTGAAAATATACTATGAACCTATACTCCTGAATGGAAAACTTCTAAAGGCATACAATATAGTGGAATGTGGAATGGTTTGGTAGGCAAGGGGGTAGGTTTTGTTGTATAGATGTGTTATCTTTGCAATATATAGGATAGATAGATTCAAAAAAGGGAAATTGGTTATTTTTAGCCTTTAGTCCTGTTTCAGGTGGTTTAATCGACTTTGGAGATTGGAGCGGGTGGCTTTATAGTGTTATGTTTTAATGCAAATCAGAACGTTTTATTGCAGTTCAGTTTGATTACTTTGGTCGTTTGTTTTTATTTCTTTATACAAAAGAGCCACTTAAATTAAATAGCCATTTTATGGAATTTCCGCAAAATGGTCTTAATCAGTTGTTTATTAAATGCTAAAGTTAATGTAATATGAGGAAGTTTATTTGATTTATTGAATTTGTTGGAAAAATAGATTTGATTTTTAAATTTGAGCATGCAGCACTTTTTTGGGTTTATAGAGACAGCAGACGGAGCAGCAATTCAACAGGCCGTATCATCACGTTTTTGCAGAAGATATTGAGATTGTTATATTTTTTACTTGGATTTGATCATTTGTTAGACCACGTCTTCATTAAGTCATTCTATGTGGCTTCTTATGCCAAATTGGGGTTCCTCAAGGTACTCATTTAGGTCCACTTCTTTTATTTTAATAATAAATAATTTGTCTCACTTTAGCTATATTCCAATTGTATTCGAGGTTTTTTCGGCAAAAATCTAAGTTTTTTTGAAAATGCTTGTCTAAAACTGGGACTTATGTATAAGTTTAAACTTCAGTAATACAATTTTCTGTTGTCTAACGGATCGGCAAATCATACTTGTCATGCATTCAATGCTGAACTTCATTAGCTTTAATCTTTAGGAACTTGGTGTGTAGTTTTATAAATTTCAAGTTTAAATGAGTGGTGTATTAATTAGTGTGATATATTTTACCAAAGGCTAAATATGGGCCTCTGTTGAGCCCTGGTTCTTGAAACAGCTAGTACGATACTCCTGTTGACTTTAGAGTCAATATAAATAGTAGTAACAACCAAGATGGGTTTGACTTTGAACCGGAAAGAAGGATACCCTGATGAGCAGGTGGTTTTTTGATGAGAAAGTAATTTGTCTCTAGTGCCTATTTAAAGCCAGACTGAAGTAAAAAACGATCTTTATTTCATTTCTCATAAGGATTCCTATCTATGCAAACATCGTGGACTTCCATTTTCTACGACCCCAGTAAGTTGCATCCATACCAAGTGGTCTTCTATTCAATCTTCCTTGCCGTCTCGAACTTTGAGGCTGCCATTTTAATATTATTTTGGCTGAAGCACAATTTTTGTTTGAAGTGGCTACACTTAATATTTCTCTGATTTTCTGCTAATCGTTTTTCATTAAGGCATCAATTTAAGTCCCAGTTAATTAAACTCCTTAGCTTTTTCCAAATTATTACTTCCAATAGTAGAGTTTTGGTAAAGTTGATAGATAGCTATTTTTTCGTATGTTGATATTTGTCGTTATCTTCGTTGACTTCAAAACCAACTAACATAGTATCGTCTGTTCACAATCACTACAAAGGACACTTTGGGAGTAGGATATAATACCTTTGTATGTTGTCTACATCTTCCAATAATTAAACCACTCTATTAATGCACTATTTCTACCAAAATATTATGTAGAAGAAATCACTTGATAATAAAAGCCTCTACATTCAAGAAATGTTATGTGAAGGGTTTTCCAACGTTAAAATTGGATCAGTATACACGTGATCCAGAGTTGTCGATAGTAAATGACATTCTTTAAACTTCAATGTCGATAGGTCTCAATATTTTTTGTAAAAATTTGGTAGATCTGTCGAATTTCAAAGTGTTGTTTCGACCACCAAACTCTTTGATCTTTTTAAGCTGGGAGATTAGGTATGTGTGCTTTCCTCTTTCTTCCCTGTGTTTATAAGCCAAGAGGTAACAAAATTTGATCTTAATTGCTAAACCAATTTGACACATGACATCATAAAGTAAATGAAAGGAAGAATAAAAAAATGTCCTTGTTCATTTTAATCATCATAACTTCCTTTTTTGTTGTTGTTTTGGTTTTTTCTCCTAATTGAATAAACGCCTGAGATTATCCCTCTTCCAGTTTCAGAATGAGGTCTTGCAAATTTTTTCGCCAAAAATATTCTTTGAAGAACTTACCACCACCCATACTCAAACAAATGATATCCTGCTTGTGGTTTGTTGAACCCAAAAAGAGAGAGAGAGAGAGAAAGAGACTCAGGACCAGGAGCAGGACTCTTATACTCTTGATGTCTCTCATACACGACGAACACCGCTATACACATACATATGCACCTCTACAGTTTACACACTTTTCTGCAATTGCTGCAGCTCAGGCAAAGTAATTATAAAACGGAAATTTTCCAATTAAACTTTAATTCAACACAGCTATAATATAAGATGGGTAGTTAATTAAAATGGGATAAAATGTTGAATGCGATGCGCTTCTCGGCAACGTAATTAAAGTGCTATGTGCGTTATTTGCAACAAACACACACACACACAAACACAGAAAAAAAAAACAGTGGCAGCAGCACCCATCAGCAATATGGGGCTTTCGTTTTGTTTGATGGTTTTTAGGTATTTCGGTCGAGACTCAAGACTGATGACGAGGACGACGACGAACGGTGTGTTAAATTCTATTTACCATCAGAGCCAGCAACAGCAGACCGTTCCTCAATATTTCACATACATATATAAACACACACAGAACTTTGTCTATATACATATTATGTATGTTTGTATGTGATGCCAATTTGAGGATAATTTCCTTTCAAAGTTTGTTTATTGAGTTTCTGGCTATTCAGAGATAAGTTAAGGTTTCAATAGGAATGGATAATAGCTTCAGATAAAAAGATTAATATTATATTTCTTATTATTGAATAATAAAAGCTCGGTTTTGTATGAAACAAAATAATTACCTATATACACAATGTTGTATAATAAAAATGAAGTAGTTGAATGAGATACACTCAAAAGCAACCATAATCAAGTAAAGGTGAATTAATTGACAGTATAGCTTCCTTAAAGATAAGAAGCTGTTGAATTAATGGCAAGTGGTCGAAGATAAATCTTTAGAAAAATTACATATTAAGTGTTCAACAAGTATTTGTATATACAAATATGTATACATTTATGAAAGAGGTATAATAACTAAGAATAAATGAATTAGAAAAAATGTCAAATCTAGATAAAAATCTGTAATGAGCAATTTCAAAGATGTTCTAGTTTTCAATATCAAAGTACTACAAAGTTCCATAGGGCTCATTATGAGCATTATTAATTGAAAACGAAAGATTTTCGAGATATCACGGAAAAATCCAAGTCTTCGAAACAACATTTTGAAGAAAATCTTAAGACTTAGGAACAAATATTTTGATAAAAACTTAACATTTATAGACTATATACATTTATAACATATAGATTTACTGACACAAGACAATAATTATTCTAAAAACAAAATTATGATTTAACCACAAATCATAAAATTATGTTTTTTAAAGCCTTTCAACTTTTAATAGGCCTGACAACTAAAACTTGTGGCAATACTTTTTTTCAAGTCAGTCTTTTTGACAGCTGCCACTTGATTTATGGTCAATTTGATTTGCCATTTCATAATGAATATACCTACTGCTGAACAATATTTTCAAGTTGTGAAAATATTTTACCAAAATATTAGTAACGAGATGGCCACCGATCCCGATTTTCACAAAAAAAATTTGTTCAGTTATGAGCTAATTTTTGGTTGAATGGGTATACGTTAGTTACCAAAATGGTTCTATTTGGAGTGATCATATAATCCATACGCCATTAGCATTGTTAAGACGCCCGTCACTGTTTGGTGTGACCATATCTCTTTAAAAATGAAGCGGGCCATAATGTTACAGTCAATGGGGAACGCTTTGAAGCCATGATTTATGACTTTTTCGTGTTTGAAGTGGAGGACAACAAAATGGCGTAAAATGCTATACAGCCAATAAACAAACTAAACAATCAAATTGTTGAAGAATACTTTTAGTGAGCACATTATCTCGAATGGCCTCCAAGATCATGCGATTTAACACCGCTGGATTAATTTTTGTGAGGTTATTTATAGTTGCTTGCCTACGTAGATATGTAAGTCCGAGACGATTGACGCCTTGGAAGAGGATTTTCGGCACGTTATTTTTGACATACAGCCCCAATTGCTGCAAAAATTGTTCGAAAATTGGCCTCTCGGCTGGAATTTATTCAAACCAACCGCGGAAGCCATTTGCCCAAAATTATTTAAAAAAAAATGGAAAACTTTTATCCTTATAATAAAACTACAATCTTAGCCTTGGCATTAAATAATATGTGTATAGTTTCTTCAAAACCACACGTTTAAAAAAAAACCCTTTAGAGATATCGTCCATAAAAACTAAATAATATCGGATTCAAGGTGTTACCTTGTGGGACACCATAAAATCAGTGTAGATGAAGGAGAAAAATAAAATCATTTAATTTGGTTTATTTATTTTCTGTGCTTATTTATAGCAGCTGAATATTTATTAACTTTTCCTTACCATACAGTTAGAAAAAAGAATCAACAGAGATAGAACTGGTGAAATTTGTGAAATCACACTCACATTTTTTTTTATGTTTTCTTATCATAAATGAAACCAATTCCGTGTTTATTCTTGAAAGCTTAAAATCAACACAATTAAGAATGTAATAAATTTCTGTTGAGATAAATGAAGAAAATTATGAATGAAAAAGATAACTACACTCAACTTATTACACAAATACACATTTGTATCACACCTTGAACCGAATTCGAGAGTTCAGATTTTTCTTCATAATAATCAAACTTTAGAAACATATGTTATACAAAAGAAATTTAAATGATTAAGCGATGCTTGGCCAATTTCTAATGAAAATGTTCATATCAAATATGAATTTGTTCGTGTACAACATGTACTTCCTCAGGTCAGTATGCTTTATGCCTTAAACCACTTTACATAAGTTTGAACCAAAAGGGCAAGTTCTTGATCATATCAGTCATGTTAATTATTTTAATCTTACTAATGAAATTTTAGTTGCGAAAAAATCTAACTCGTTACACCCTCAACATATTTTCAAAATAAGAAAAAAATGTGCCCTGCAACCCTTCCCGACCGAACGACATAAGGATATGCCAAAAGCATAAACAAAAAAAAAACTCCTACTTAACAAATGAAGAGTATAAAAACTCCTTAAATAAGAAACACGCGCGCTGATGATGTTATGTGTCCTTTTTAATGCCGTTTTCTTAGTTTGACTAATCCTGTGAATTAAGTAGAATTGCAATTGTTGTTGTTGTGTGCAATGAGACTACAACGACGATGATGTTGGTGATGGTGATGGTGACGGTGAAAAGCAATTATGAACTACTTCTCCAGGACTTCACCAAGACGCAAGGCAAATTGAAAATAATGCAAAAAATAAGTGAGGAATAAAAAAATGAGGAAAAGTAATGAAAGAAAAAAAAAATAAAAAAAAGATAAACTTAATGGAATAATTGCAAAGAATTAATTTCACAAGAAATTGCAAAGCAGAATGCGCTAAAGGATTCTCATACACCCTACGAGCGACGACGAGACGAGACGCAACGACCGACGACGACGACGTACATAGGTACGTACGTACTTTTACTTAAGGATGTTTCCTGCGCGCTCCTGGCATTTTGTTCACTCATAAAACTCTCAGCTTTCCGCAGTTTTTCATCATCACAAACTCAGAATAAGGATAAAGACATAGAAATAACTGGCAGCAATAATAATTTCACTGCATTTTATAAGAAAAGAGGTGGACGGGGAGGGGAAGGGGAGGGGAAGGGGAAGGGGAGGGGGAAACTAGCTATTTTTATTTTGCTTATTACTTTCGTTTATTTTATGTTTTCCTTTTTTAATTTTTTTAATAATTTGTCTTGAGAATTTATTGTTGAAATGCCAATATGCACTAAGATGGCGTTGCTTTTGCATGTCCTTCGTCTTAATTAGAATAGTTTTTCGCTAAGATTCTTATTTAATAAAATTTAAAAAACAAAGTGAAATAAAAAGAAAATATAATAAAATGAAGTGGACTGTGTTTATTAATTTTTTTTTTTTTTTAATATGGTTCATTAAGACAGAATGTTTTTCTATGTCCGTGGAGGTAGACGAATTTTGATGAGATCTAGAAACATAAAAATTTTAAAATAATTTAAAGGTCTCTTGCCACGTTGTCTTCTACCATAAAATATACTACAAAGAACTTTCCAAGCTGGTTATTCCTCTTCGCTCATGCGAGCTAGGTGACCAGACCACCGGAGTCTACCGAGCTTAATTTTTGTTCATGATTGTAACGTCTTAGAAATCTTCCTTCCCCACATAGGGGGCCAACAATTCTCCTTAAAACATTCCTTTTAAACACTTCTCAGAGGTCGGTCACCCAGGTGACGGATCCATATATGACTCCTTGTAGGACCATAGTCCTGTACAGCAGCAGTTTTGAGGTTATGGTAAGGTTTCTGGATTTAAACAGCTTTGACAGACTATTCTAGGATCTATTGGCTTGTTCCTAATGGTGATGCATAAATACATCACAAGTCACAACCATGTTCTTTGCGGTTAGTTGGAAGGTGGGGGATGAATTGCATAGACCCGGGATTTTGACTTGTAGCCAGTCCCCCCGTCAATCCAAAATTTTAATGTGTATGGTTTTTCGATGAAAATTAAATTCATGAATGCGATACCGTAGTGACAATCTGGTGGTGCATCAACTCAGGACTATCACTCATTATGAAAGTCCTGTTCTGATAAGCGATTGGTTGACATGGAAATCGCTTAAAGTTGACAAAAATCGTTTAAAGCTTGTCCTAGGCATTCTAAAAAGGACTTGATTCTTATTCGTTAATAAAGCATCTTAAGTCAAGTGAAAGTGGCCTGAATACTAATGCCTTTTTGAAATATTATGTTTTAATTCTCTATGAAACGAAACTATGAACTCAGTTTCAAAAAAGTGTTCTGTTCAAGCTTATGTAAATTTATTACGTTTTAAAATTTTAATTTTTCTATACAATTAGGTCGTAAGTTTTTTTTTAAATTTAGTATAATAGGCATACGACCTAGTAACTTTATCATACACTGTACATGTTTGTTCTCCACCTACACCTGTGTGTGCATGTCCTTGCCTTATTGTATAAGAATAGATTGATATACATCTATAACGTGTTTCCAACCAAAAACAGGATAAATGCAGAAACCCACAAGACAAACCAAAAAGAGAAACCAGAATAATTGAATAGATGCGGAAAATGAATTCTTCTTGATGTGATCTACACTTTAATTAATATTCATTGAAATTATATGTAACCGTAAAATTGGCATAATTGGATTTATTCTCATGTTTGTCGAGTTTCTCTCCATTCATCCGTTTCCGTGTGTGTGTGTGTGTGTAAAGAATTTAAATGTATGCCAAAGGTAAACTGATATCCTTTTGAGAACACGAAAATAAAAATCAAAGTAGAATGAAAAGGATACAAG
Source organism: Scaeva pyrastri (assembly GCA_905146935.1). Taxonomy (NCBI): domain Eukaryota; kingdom Metazoa; phylum Arthropoda; class Insecta; order Diptera; family Syrphidae; genus Scaeva; species Scaeva pyrastri. The sequence continues at coordinate 6,991,671 of LR989929.1, read as the reverse complement.
CTGTCAAAAAGGATATTCTTTTCATACATAATTTAATGTCGAACGTACAATTACCACACTTCTTCTGTTCCCGTGTCGTGCTTGTGATTCACATATGTACGTGTATCTATGAGATACATACATACGAGTATATCGTAGAGTCCTTTAGCAGTGATTTTGGTAAGAAATAAAAAGGAAATAATTATTCAGAATGTCCTTCTGGGTATTTACATAATGTATAATGAATATGTGGCTATAATGTCAAATTTTTGGTTGAGTTGATATTAATTAATACATTTTATTTACATTCTTTCATTTTTTTGTTTGTACGTTGGTTTATCCAAAATCCCCCTGCATTCGAGTAAACGTTGACATCTGATAAAATCACTGCGACAAAACTTAAGGGTTACTTTTCAGTTCGTTTTCCTTTCGACACGTGAGTACAGACTTAAATAAAGGGTCATCCAATGAAGGTTCCTTTTTAAGTAGCCGGTTATTTGGAAAGCTGTCACTTTTAAAGTTGTATTTTTTTGAAATTTGACAAACTAAAACTACATCATTTCCTTAATTCGTTTCAGTCCACATAAATGTAGTTTAACTATTTTAGACGTTTGTGATTTTTACCACAGTAAAAACGTTGTTTTTGTTGACAGTTTGGTTTAAGGGTGTATTCACCGTCAAAGTTCAAAGTTGTCAAAACCCAATCGGAAAACCCATTATTTTTCAACCATATAAAAAGAAAATGTATCTATACAAAAGAATTCAAAACCAATTTCCTTTTATCCCATTGTCAACACTGTTAATGTGTAAATTTCGAAGTTGCATTCCAGATAAAAAAAATTGCCAAAAAAAAAAACATACAAAATTTCAAATACATACAATCATTCTGAGAAATTTGTATTTTTAAATCAACAAAAAATAACCCAAACTCTGTTGGCCTTGTTGTTCCGAATCGGAATGGATGCAAAAAAAAAGGACCATAAACTTGGCCATTCATTCAGCTGACGTAAAAGATACACTTTGCATCCCGTTTTGTTCAACTCGCAACATCTGGATTCTGGGATCTTTTCTGTATAACGCCAATAGGAGGTACCCCTATTTGCAACGAGGAGCGCTTAAGATACACTTTTACACGGAAAGACAACAAATTTCCGTTGAATTTTTCGGGAAGATATAAGCACCTATTCTGAACTTAGACAGACAGAACGAGAATGGAAGGGGGTGAGGGAGGGGGAGCTGAATCTGAAGCTGGATGGAAATGTCAATGGAATTGGTAGATTGTATTCGTAGCTAAGCTAGATACAATATCACTGCCTTCTGTGTATCCTGGTGCGATGGTGTATTAAAAGGGATTCTCGCTATAAAGGATTTAAATCTCCCGCTGAGGGCTGCCGATTCTTCCTTCACTTCCGCCGCCGCCGCCGACACAGCCGCAAGGCTAGAGTGCCTAGGTAAAGCAGACAGAGAAACAACACTGCTTCCAGATACAGATACAGCGATTGAAAATATATCCTTAGGAAATTTCATATGTCAAAACATTTTATCCACACTGCTGCTGGTCCTGGTGTTGCTGCTGGTGTTGGATAGTGCACAGTAGCTTCCTTAGTGAAAAGTTGAAACACTTTTCATTTCCTGTCTAAGATTACAATGGTTGTTGTTTTTTTTGTTGCTCCTTCTTACTTTCGTTTTATTCTTCTGTCTCGAGGTTGTCGTTGTGTGTATAGAGGGGCTGGGCTCTGCTCTTGGGGGCTTTGAGCTTCGAGGATCAATTCATATTTATCGTCTGCAGTTGTTGCAACTTACATACCAGACGCTAACGGTTTGTTTAAGCTTTACAACGACTATTGTGTTTTGTTTGTATAGCAAAGAATTTGGAAAAAATGAAAAAACAGAAAAAAGAAGTTCCCTGATTTATTTCCATTATTTGTTGTTGTTGTTGTTTTGGTCCTCCGTTGAAAACAGAGTAATGTTTTGTTTCACACCAGATACAAGACCGTGGCAGGGTGATTTAACTTCGGGGCACAAAAAACAAAAAAAAATAACAGAATGAAATTCTGATGAATTCGATTAGCAATATGGAAATTTGGAATTCGAGCGAAAATGGAAGGAAATGCAATTCAAAATTGATTTACATAAAATTTATGTGTATTTTTAAAATTTCTATAGTATACTAGCTGGCCCATTAGACGCTGCTGTTCATGTAATTGCTTATGTGATTTCAAAAATTTAACATCAACATAAAACCTTAGGAAGAAATTAATTAAATATATAATAACTAGCTGTTCCCCGCGACTTCGTCCGCCTCAATTTATTATTATAGCAATTAAGATTAAGTTTTAAAAAATATATATTTTAAAGTATGTACTTCGTAAAGGATATTTAGGTTTTATTTTATTATGGCTGAAGAACATACGGATTTTCTCTGCAACGGGAAGGCGGCGGCGGCGCGGCGCAGACCAAACCGTCCGAATCCTTTGCGCAACTGAATGGCGATGGCATGGCGTTCTTCACGATCGGGATAAATGAGAGACTCCTTTGGTCATTGGTTATGAATCATTATAGGAGAATGGTCATTATTGGTCTTTGGTCATTGGTCATTAGTGGTCTTTGGTCATAAATGGTCATTGGTCAATATGGGTCATTGGTCATAATTAGTCTTTGGTCATAAATGGTGTTTGGTCATAAATGGTCATTGGTCAATATAGGTCATTGGTCAAAGGTCAGAGGTCAAAGGTCAAAGGTCAAAGGTCAGAGGTCAAAGTTCAAAGGTTAAAGGTACAATGACCAATGACCTATATTGACCAGTGACCTATATTAACAAAAGACTATTTATGACCAAAGACCATTTATGACCAAAGACCTAGAATGACCAAAGACCATTTATGATCAAAGACGAATAATGACCAGTGACCTATATTTCATCTATTGGTCGTAGCTTAATTTTTTACAGCTTAAAGTCTTCCTCGATAAATAAACTATCCAATGCAAAAAGAATGTTTCAATTCGATCACGTAGTTTTTGAGATCAGCGCTTGAAACAAATAATGGAAGCCCTCAAAGATGAATAATTTTCGCCGTTTTTGAAATATTTTCCACGGGTTCTTCTCTATTATCGGTCGCAGCGTGATGTTATATAGCCTATAGCCTTCCTCAACAAATGGACTATCCAACACAAAAAGAATTTTTCAATTCGAACTAGTGGTTTCTGAGATTAACGCGTTCAAACAAACAAACTCTTCAGCTTTATATATTAGTATAGATAACAATGCTCATACGCCCAGTTAACCATGATTAACTAATTTGTTAGATCAGCTGGACGGATTCAGCTGAAATTCTTTTAGGTCTTTGGAATTCTATGGAGAAGGTTTCTATGAAAAAAAACTTCACAGAAAAGTCAAAAAAATAGAAAATAAAATAATAAAATAATACACGACCCTAAAATAGCATTTACAGAAGCATGTCCGCCATGAATTTGCCTTGGAGTCACATTTTAGTGATCTGAAGATGAAGAAATTTTTTGGTTTACATCAATGTCCTCAAAGTTGATTTCTTTGGGTATTTTTTTTTGCCACAACAGCGTTCCACTTCTATCCTTTTTTTGGTTACCTTTCACAACCCAGAATTCGGTCTAATACCTATACATCCTTGGAAAATCAACTTAAATTATTTTTCTTAATTATTTTTAGTTTACTGTAAGATCTTACACTTGGTTGAACAATAAAGTTTCAATCCAAATAATGTAGCTACCTTCAGAGTTTTCAGTTGCATTTATTTTTTTGAATTTTGTTTTCTTTTTCAAAAAAAAAAAAACAAAACAAAAAATGAAAACACAAACACATGCATATGTAAAGTAGGTATACATATAAAGGAGAACTTCAGCTAAGGCTTATATTCACTGGTAAACAAATCCTTTAATTATACAAAATGCATAAAGCCGCATTCCTTTCCGTTTTTCCTCATATAGACATATAGGCAAGGCATAGGTATGAAGGTTCTGTTATGTGTACCTTGTTAGCTTTCGAGTTTATTTGATTTTCACATCACTCTTCTGCTCCAAGTGAGGTAAATTTATTGTAACAGAGTTGTGCAAAAAAGAAGGGAAAAATTACGATTTTTGTTAAAAATTGAAAGAGAAACTAAGAAATGGAAGTTGTTAATTAAAAGCGATCTTATTCTGATCTTTTTTTTAAATTTGACATTTTTATAAAATTCTTTAAAGAATGCAATCTTCTGAGAATATACAATTTGATGTTAACCGTCCATTGAATTGAATTCAAAGATTGCATTAATCGAATTCACTTTGAATCAATTTCAAACAATCATTTGATAGCTACTTTATGCTTTCTGTGCATTCAATTGCAATCATCTTCACCTGACTGTCTGTGCGTGCCGGATTCCAGTTAACCTAAGCCCCGTATCACGCAACAACTTGAAATCTCAATTATATTATAGCTAAACCGCAAATTTTCTATTTTCTCGGTACATAGGCTTCGTTCATCAAACATACATATATGTATGTATAAGTATGTGTACAGGATCAAACATGTACAGGAACGTAAATATTTCTTATTTCTCCCTAATATCCCTGCTCTGTCTGAATATATTGCACCCTAATACAAAATACACGCACTACAACAACAAAAAATTCCGAACTCTCAACGCAAAAATCAAGAAATTCAGAAAAGCGAATAAGTGGTTGAGTTGAGGGATGGGGTGGCCCTCGCCACCCAAACCCATCCGCATTCGCATCCCCCAATAATTTCCCTCAAAGTAAATCCCTATTAATTTGACTTTTATCGCGTTGTAACAGATACGAACTCTGTGCGATGTGTCTACGGGCTTGCGAAATCCCTGACAGAGGCGTACCGTATAAAAGATCCCTCTTGATAGTTAACACAGCACAGGCAACAAAAAATGTACACTCGTATATATACATATGAATGTATTGTATAGGCCTATAAACCCATACTCATACCCAATACCTAACCCATGGCATAACACCTCCTACGTAAAGGATAACAAGAAGTAGAAAATCCATTACAAAATGTTAACAAGGATTCAATTTAAGATTCCAGATAACAGTGAACACATTAATCTGTTCACAACATAATACGAGTATACGGAGGCGGAATAAGGACAATTTTTTTTTTCGTTAGTCGTTTTTCTATATACATATGTATGTATGAATGTATAGGTAGAAGTTATCATAATACAAATTTTATTTTTCAATTTGCTGAGCATCGTCCTCTCAGTCGTGTCGTCTTCGTTTTCATCGCTAATGTCATATTGTCCTTAAAAAAATTTCCCTTTACTTTGGCTAAAGTGTAAGACACACAGCAATTCCCAATCTCAGGTGGTTTGTGGTGAATTTTTAGATTCCTACGTGCGGTTAAACCGAAAAAGGACTCTCGTTTTGTGAAATACAGAGATATGTACATTAAGGGGGGCGGGAGATATGAGTATTTATTCGAGGGTCCTTTTTTGGTATAGATCGGTATGCAAAACAGGAAAATTCCATTTAACTCACAAAAAGGGGAGAGTACGATAACTTTGGCGACAAGAAAAAATAACGGAATCTTATAGAGGGGTTCAAAATAAGCATTTTTTACTATGGGAGGGGGGGGTCTATCTCCCCCCGTTTAGGCGGTAGGGGCAATTTAAAATAAAAATGCTTTGAACGAACAAAGAGTTGTCAAAAAATAACGGTAATAGTTACAATTAAGTATGATACATTTTTTTAAAGCGTATACTCTATTCTATCAGCCTGTTTTTAAATCAAGTGAAAAAAGTTCATAGTTTTTGAGAAAACTAATTTTAAAACAAAAATTTGTCAAAAAAATAACTAAAAAATAGCTTTAAAGTGTAATTTTTCAAATTTTTACTAAAATATAAACATTTTTTGATTTGCAATCCGTTGCTCTAATTTATTCTTAATCAAAAACTGAAAACTATATGAATTTATGTAAAATAGTTTTCGAGAAAATTAGAAATTAACAAAATAAATATTTTAACTTAATTAATTTTATTTGATGAAAATACATTATGGGATAAACTAATTTTTTTTAATACAGCTTAGTTGAATTCAAAAGAAACTTTGCATATACCCAGCCTCGCACCTACCCCAATTCCTATAGTGTGCAAGCAGGGGGGTTGCAGGGGGGCAGCATGCCCCCCCTTACATACCTCACTATTTATTTCTCTGTAATGCTGGGTAACAACTCACTTTTATGGGATTCTGCTACGCTCCAGTACACAGATCGTGCTGGCGTTGACTAGGGTTTATTGTAAGAAAATAATAACATCCAAGTGTACACAGAAATTATACTCGATTTTAGGATTAAGATTACCTACTAGCCCTAGCGAAGTATCGGAAAGTTCTTCTATTTTGATCTGAGTTATTTTCCCGAAAAGCCTGTTCTATTTAAAACTTTTTCAAATTGGATGAAATTGGGGAACTCTCCAAAAGAAATAGGTATCTATTACCAACATAATATATGAGTAGAGATTAATTCTGAGTCAATTTGAATCCAGATTCCTTAAATAATAAAGTATCTTTTCATACACCCACCTCGCACCCACCCCAATTCCTATAGTGTGCAAGAAGGGGGGTTGCAGGGGGCAGCATGCCCCCCCTTACATTCCTTACTGTTTATACACTATAATACTGGGAGCTACCATTAATATATTTTCAAATTTCAAGTATATATGTACGTAAGTAAGGCAAAAAAACAAAAATCTTCTAAAAAGTAATTTTAGTAATTTTCAATTTTCTCGCAAATTATAAGACATAATTTCATAAACTTTTCAGTTTTTGATTAAGAACTAATTAGAGCAACGGATTGTAACTCAAAAAATTTGTTTATTTCATGAAAAATTTGAGAAATTACTCTTCAAAATTATTTTTAAGCTATTTTTTGGGCAAATTTTGGTTTTAAAATTAGTTTTCTCAAAAACTATGAACTTTTTTCACTTGATTTAAAAACAGGCTGATAGAATAGAGTATACGCTTTAAAAAAATGTATCATACTTAATTGTAACTATTACCGTTATTTTTTGACAACTCTTTGTTCGTTCAAAGCATTTTTATTGTAAATTGCCCCTACCGCCTAAACGGGGGGAGATAGACCCCCCCCCTCCTATAGTAAAAAATGCTTGTATTGAGCCCCTCTACCAAAATCCGTTATTTTTTCTTGTCGCCAAAGTTATCGTACTCGTGCCCACAAAAATAGAGACTTCCTTTTGAAAACGGGAATTCTCAATTTAATTTCGGGTTTTGTCAGTCTGTGTGCAATACGATTGCCTTATACTGTAGTCCTTTCAGGATGTACACCCATCACACCCTAATTCAACCCGACATACATAGATACCCCCAACACCGCTAAATGGAATATTGCGTTAGATTTGTATAGCCAAGGGAATATAGATGCTCCAATAACCCGGTACCGTTGCCGCCACCGCTGTCGCGTCGTCGCGTCGGTCGTAGTCGTTGCCGCACATGTGGCCCGATTGCTGATTATTCGTTCACTGCCGCCACTTTAGCCACCGTGAACCTTTGATAGTGCGGCAAATTGGTCTCGACGTCCTTGTTAAGCATCGACGAAAGCGACGACGGACGCTCTCCCCCCAAGGGATGATTAACTGGTCCAGAGGACAATTTTCCTATCATTTTATTATTCATCATCACCGCATTATTTTGAGACACAAAAAGATGAGAACCGACTAAAACCAAATCCACCAAACACCCGCCCACTTGGCCAACCTTCATCGTCGCGTTGCGTCGCAACGTTACTATGGTTAAAGCCGATTATATTGTTTTTCAAAATTCCAAGAACCCGTAAAACGAGGTTATTCCCGAGGTAAAGATTATTATGTAAATGTAAATAGTTATTTCTTTTTTTTGTTATCAACCTAAAGAGATAGGAAAATGTGCAGAAAAATATGACGAGTATCCTGGTGAGTGAATTGAACGATTTGGGAAGATTGAATTGGATGGAGAATTCATTGACATTGAAAAATAAGTGTAAACATGGGAATATGAAATTTTGATATTCAAAATTTGAATAAAGAATCTTAATGTTGGGAATATTCGTTAAAAAAAAAAAACTTGAGAAATGGGATTTTTAAATACAAAATTTAATTTAAATTTATATTCTAATTTTTTGTTTCTTAAATGTTAAATTATTAAAATCTACACAAAAATTCCATTGCCAACTCTGGAGTTCTTCAAGGTATCCATTTTGGTCCTATTTTATTTACAGTTATATTTTATTGGTAATATTTAGCTAGTACAGTAATACAAAGTCAAAAATAAAGTCTCATTTACTTCATAAAGCATTCTTAATTTTTCCCAAAATCGGTATCCCCACATTAATCGAGGTGTGTTTGAAAATTGTTTAGTACATTTCTAAGGTCGAGTTGAAAAATTAATGAAAACGTAGATCGAGTTGAAATACTGAACTCTTTTCTATACACTTCTAGCACTACGCTATGGAAATGAATTAATTATAAATCTGGAGTTGATTTTAGGACAACCCTTAATATTTTCAAGAAAAATTTAAAAAAATAAGTGTTGTTATTTGAAAATACGCAACCCTTTTACCCAAGAATCTATGTCTGCCTAAAGGTGTTTGAAAGTTGCATTTACATAGTCAAAATATAAAGAAAATATTTAGTTCCATAAAAAATATCAAAACTAACAAAAATAATACTGAAATAACGATCACTATCAAAATATTTGGCTGTCATTCGAAAGTCCTCAAAGTATTTCAAAATTGTCGTTGTTTTTGTTTTTGGTTTTGTTTTCTCTAAAGTTGATAACATTCCGATCTCTACAATTGCTCACATCGGACTTCAGCAACTAATTTCCGTTTCGGAAACTTTTCAATTTTTTTTCGTCCTGTCTCCGTGTGAGCCATGCCATGACAAAGCCCACACACAAACACTTCCATACACATTCCTATTACATTTTATTTGTTTAGTTGTCCTCACCATAACCAACCCCGCTGTTCTGAGGCCACACAAGCAAATTGAAATGTCACTATGTGTCATAATTGTGTGAACTGAAATAAAAACACACACACACACAAAAAAAAAAAAAAAAAACAAAATTTTACCAACTCCGTTAAAGGATAACTTTTCAATGAAATTCACAACATAATTTTTCCTGATAAGGGGACGAGGAGGGGAATGGAGGGCTTCAGAAGAGAAGAAAAATTGAAATGGAATTCATCGAGAACTTATTTTTTGTTGGAATTTCGAATGTTTTACTTTTTTTTTATCCTTTGATTCGTTTTTGTTTTATTTTTGCCAAAAATTTTATACAGCCCCTCAAAAAGCAAAAAAAAAAACATATTTTATTATTATTATTACCGTTCTTCCTATACGGAAAACAGAAGTTATCCTCGCGAGTAATGTCCATGTCCAAGGACTATAAAATACAAAACGTATGGAAATGTTTTTCTCATTTTTTTTCTTCTTTTTGTATTTTTTTCAAACTCGTAGTTTTTGCAATTTTCATCTACTTTTTGAGTTGTAGCGGTGTAATTCGTTCGTTTTTGGGGGATGTGGACGTGGAGACATTTTAAAACTATACACGAAACTTTTCTCGGGGATAATTCATTTCTCAGTGGGTTTCAGAATTGGTTTGGACTGAGGGGGAGGGGTAGAGAATTTATAAAAAAAAGGATAATCTTGTACTGTAGGATATCCTACAAATCCTCTGTCAAAGGAGTTTTATTTTTTTTTATAATTGGATCTTGTTTTTGTTATAGGGTAAATTATGCATGTTACATTATATTTTCTTTAAATGGTAGGCATATGTTTATGGAGAAAACACCTTTTGAACCAACTGTCATATTTAACCTAGCTCATGAGTAAAAAGGCATTTGAGTAACTGGTTGGACATTATGAACACTAGTTTTCACTAGAACAGCTCTCAAAATACACAACTCAGTTGAGGACAAACACAGATTTCTAACATGTTGGTCAAATTTAACAAGTTGGACGGTTGAAAATCATGAAGATATTTGACAAATAAAATTTTAGGATCCAATAATTCAAGTGTTCTCAAATTAACAAAATTTTGATGGTAACTTCGATTTTAATTTGTCGATGAATCAAAAATTTGACCAATTATAAGTGAAATTGTTACCAACTTTTAAAAACAAATTCAGGTGTCTTAAGATTAAGAAATTGAGCCCACTTTACATCACAATAAGAACAAATTTGTCAAAATAATCAAATTTTAACAAATAATAAGATGCTTTAGAAAAAAGTACGTATACGCCTCAGTGTATCATCATCGTATTATTATTAAAAGCTTTATTTACATATATTTTCATATTTATAATTCATAAACATAAAACTAGAGATTTTAATATTTCATCACATAAAAGGTAAGAGGTGTAAGATCTATAGACGTCTTGCTATTGTAGGAAATTTTAATTAACGGCCTCGACTCGAAATAAGTTTCTAAAAATAAAATTTAAGCTATTTTCTTACATTCAATGCTTTTTTTAAGTATTCATGATTTTATTCTATTTCTTAAAAGAAGATACATTTTATGTCAGAAACCATAGAACATGCCTGGTATTTTATTTTTACAACATTCAATATTCTTCTTCTTTGTTAGCTCATTGATTTTCCATAGTAATCAAAACCTTCTGAATATAAATGTTGAGCTTTATTTTTAGACACGAGGCTTTTAAACTTTTCTAATAAAAATAAAATTAAAGCTTAGATTCTCACATTCTACTTCTTTGATTTTAATAAAATAAGAATGGGAAGTTATAGAAATATGTTTTTTTTTTTTGTAGGGTAAATTTGTTCCTATTTAACATTAATTAAACAGCAGTCTTTCCATTAGTTTTTTTTTCGATTCATCTTTGTTTTTCAAATTTAATTTTTTATATTTATTTCCTTAATGCTAAAATAGTTTACCAAATTTTATGACTTTGGTAGATTTTTGGCGAAGGTTTTCATGTTAGTTCGGTAAAAAACAATTAGGTCATACAAAAAAGAAACAGGAAAGAGATTTGTTAGCAAAAAAAAAACAATTAGTGGACACAATTTTCATCTCAATTTGAGAGGAGACAAGAATGCGATTCAGGTAAACAAAAATTATAAAGGAACAAAAAAAAATCAATTAAAATTGATCCCTTTAAATTTTCATAGACACAAACGTTTGGAATTCTATTCCGGAAATTTAAATTAAGTGTCAAAATAGTCTTTTGGTTATAAAAAATCAACTTAATTAAAATAGTTATCAAGAGAATGTGGGCATAATTGATAAAGTTTTAAGTTTAAATATTTTTTAGTTATTTTAGTGCCATTAAGAAAAAAATATTTTGTATGCAAAGAAAAGATTGCAACATAGACTAGTATAACATCATTACTTAGAAGTGAAAGTCTTCATAACCAATTTTTGAACTTTGACGAAACGAAAGATCTGCTGACAATTTGATAGTTTAACAAATTCAACTGAGTTAGGAACTGACTGAAATCTACGTTTGGCTGCTAAATAGACTTTAAACTTTGACCTTAACTTTTATCCAAAAATAGGCTTCTTAAGTTTCAAATGCTAGGTTCCAAAAAACAAAAAAACAGTTATGTAAAAAAAAAATATTTAACAACCCGGATATACCTGACTAATATTTGGAGTTAAGATAAAAAATTAACAAAAAAAAGTGGATCAAGGCCTTCCGCAAGAGTATCAAAAATTCAAAGATATAAAATACAAAATGTCTGCACGTTTAATAAATAAACAAAAAAATTAGTCCACACGAGCAGATAAATAAAATTTGATAAAGAATCAACAAAATGCATAACTTCAGATTTTATTTTGACTCAGATTGTAGTAAATCATAAAAACAAACAATTGTTTGCAAAAATATTTAAGTCTTTTGTAAACAATGATTTATTATTTGTTTAAAAACAAAAAACTTCATTGAAGATTTTTGTAGTATAAATAGTCGAGATCTTAGAACTTACTGACATAGTACTTCAGTACATTTCTTTCAACATAGAAAAACCTAAGTTGTATTTTAAAATATCTAAAATGAAATTTATCGCTGTTTTCGTTTTTGCAATTGGTAACTAAGAAATACTTTCTTATTTTCATTTAATTATAATTTTACAAAAATATTTCTTACAGCTGTCATCTCAATTGACACTATACAAGGATTCAAGCAAAACTTTTGCTCCTGTCCTCCACAAGTCATTGAAAAGCCAGTTTATGTCAGTTGTCCACAAGGCAATGGCAACACTAACCAATACAAAAACTGCTACTACATGCCTTGCAATTCTACAAATAATATGAACGTTTGTGGAGCAATGGATGGAAAATGTAAGCTTTTCGAATGTTTAAATGGACTTTACAACTACAATTGTGCCTACGATGCAAGTAAGTATCTCTAATTTAGTCCTTTATTTAGTGACATTTGATTATGATAAATTTGTATGTTTTTGTAATTTTATAGAAGTCGATAATGTCAATATGATGTACTGTGATGGACTCATTCTGGGAGACAACTTTAAGCCTTGCAGTAACTTGCAATAAACTTAGCTTAGCTTAGTTTTTGGAAATTTAATGTTGACGAAATCATTTTAAAAGAATTTAAACTCAATAAATAGCTTTACCAAAAAAAAAAATGGTGAAGTTAAAGAAAAAACACACGAATTGTTTAATTTTTTGAAAAGGGTGTTTTTTAAATGTTGAAATCCATTTTTATTTCAAAATTGTTTTTGAGATATTAAAAAAAGGATTCCGTCGATCTCAGAAATTAAGAATCAGTTAACATTGTTCTTTGAAAAATGGTGACTATTGTTTCTTCTTGCATCATCTAATAGCTTTAGCTGCTAAGGTGCAGTGTCTCTACTCTGTAGATTTATATATGCATGTATTTTTTGGACAATTCCCTCATGTAATTTGAGGTATCGAATTCGAATGATTGTAATTTTTTTAACCTGGTTATGCTATCTTAAGCATTCTTCTACAAATAAGTTTTGAATTAATAGAAATTTAGAAATTTCCTTTTAAGATTTTTGCTGAGTTCTTTTTTATTACATATGGCATTGAAGTAAAATTGTAGATATGAGATATGTTTCCATTAAAATACAAGAAGTTCGTGTTTGCAAGATTTGCAGACAGGTATTGGTAGGTAATGATGCCTGAAAAATGTGTCCTAAAATAAGACTTTTAAGTATTTAAATAATTTCCGCTTTTTTTAATAATTCGTTGTCCTTAAGAAAATTTTGTTTTAATGTAATTTAACTTTTAAGTGAATTTATTTTATTTTGCTTGTAAGAATATTATTTAACAACTTAAGATATTAAACAAAAATTATAATTAGAAGAAAATTAAAAATGTTACTACATTTTTTTTTATCTGAAAAATAGTGAAAATTAAAATCAAAATTTAAAATTATAATTTGATTGTATGTTGGCCTGGTTTTTTTTTTTTTTCTTCACTGTAAAAATGAAGAAGTTACTTAAAAAGATGGTTTACTACGTATTAAAAAGGCTGACATTATTTTGCATGGTATTTTTAAATCATCGCATAGATTTCCATTAGCTTTGCGAGGTTAAACTTTACTTCAAGATTAAACTAATTCAATAGAAATCTTCTTGTGCAACTTCTCCCTTACAAAACTTTATTTGTTCCGAAGTAAATTATGAAGCGTTTTTGAGTATAAAATCATACAAAATATGAAAAAAAAAATAAACATACTTAGTGTCAGAAGATCCTAAAAGCATATCATAGTTTTCAAAAAGATTTTCAATTTATTTCTAAGTGTGTAACAAGTAGTTTATAAAATTTTTAATAGTCGAAGAATTCTTTTTTTTTACTAAGCTGTCAGCATTCTACGCATCACTGAAATTTTTTCTTAAATACAAATAAATTGGAGATTTTTGAGATTTGACATCTAAAAATTTCCAGTGATGACAAAAAAAATATATATTCGCTCTTCAATTATAAAAAAAGGAGGCTGGGTGCTTCCCACACTGATAAATTCCCATTACTTTGAAAACTTAGCATTCCTGATATTAATCGATTTTACTTTTTATTTACAAAAATATAATATGAGACTTAAAAAATTCGAAATTTTGTAGCGGAAAAACAATATTTACCAATTTTATTTTAGAACTTTTTGTATTTTTTTTCTTTATTGTTAAAAAATGTGAACTTGATATTTGAAAATAAAATTCACTTGAAGTTAAATCATTGCTTGTTCTCAAGATATTTGAGCAGTAAAACAATTTTTGACACTTTTCGTTAAATTTCAGTTTTATTTTTTTTATTTTTCGCAAACAAATTGTCATTTTTATATTTGTCAAAAATTTACCATAATGCATGTTGTATTACGTATGCATAAAAATAAAATAAATTAAACGTTAAAATTATATACCACTCTCGACATACTTAAGTCAAGAATCAACTTTTGACATTTTTCGGTTAATTTTTGTTTAAGTTTTGTATTCTTTGTACAAAATCTACCAATTCTATATTTGTCAAAATTGTAGCATATATTAATATGTAATTGTATTTCGTATAAAATTAAAATTGAAGTCAATATGGTTGCCCATTCTCAATTAAAAAAATATTTTGTACCAACCTTTGGCAGATTTTTTGTAGTTTTATATTTTTTTTTTGTAAAAAAAACTATCAATTTAATTTTTTCCAACATTTTGGAAAATTTTACCAAAATTCAAAGTCGGTGTCACATCATATTGCACACAATAAAATTTATTTGAAGTCCGTTCCTGAGATATTTACTGCAATAGTGAAAAAATCGACCGACAAATTTTTATGAAAGCCCTTTCAGCTGCTTTTGAAGTTATAAACTGTCGAACAAAATTTAGTTACAGTCGATATCTTTTCTCGTTCTTGAGACACAGTGGACGAAAAATGGTATTTCGAAAAATTGCACATCTCTCTAGAAATGATGGATTTTGCTTAAAACGTCCAGATTTGTCAAAAATTTCAATTTGACAAATCGAACCGATTACAATAGCTCTCTATGGGAAGTTAAAGAAAAAAATAATCATGTTTTTTTTTTGCTTTACCACTTTTTTGGCAAAGCCATTTATTTTGAACGAATTTTTAAAAATTGGCTAGGTTGACATTAGATTTTCAAAAAGCTAAGCTTAACTGAGCTTTTTACAAATTACGGCAAGGCTTAAAGCCACCTCCCACACCAAATCCTTCACAGTACTTCATATTGACATTATCGACTTCTATAAAATTTCAAAAAGATACAAATTTATCATAATCAAATGCCACTAAATAAAGGACCAAATTTAATACTTACTTTTATCGTATTCACAATTGTAGTTGTAAAGTCCATTTAAGCATTCGAAAATTTGACAATTTCCATCCAATGCTCCACAAACGTTCATATTATTTGTAGAATTGCAAGGCATGTAGTAGCAGTTTTTGTATTGGTTACTTCCGCCAGTAGATGGCGGGCAACCTACATAAACTGGTCTTTCGACAACTTGGGGCATAGGACACAAGCAAGGAGAATTTTTGTAAAATCCTTGAACTGGCCGATTTAGGGCGATGACAGCTGGAGAAAATTTTAAATTAAATTTGTACAAAATGTTTATAATGTTAGAAAAAATATTCTTACCAATTGCAAAAATAGAAACGATGACGAATTTCATTTTGATTTGGTTTTTAGAAGTTTAAGTATTTGATGAGCTATTGTTAACTTTGGTAAGAAATGTACTGAAGTACTATGTCAGTCAGCTCTAAGACCAAGACTATTTATACCGTTAAAATTGTTTGAATTGATAAATATCCAAATTATAAACAAATAAACAACAATGATGTCGTTTATGACACCTGCCACAAAAAGGTGGTATAGTGTGTATTTGGATGTTTCTTTATCAAACATTATTAATCCGCTCGTGTGATCTAATTTGTTGTTTATTTTTTATTAAATAAATATGTGCAAAAATTTTAATTTCCAGATTGCGGATGTGAACTTGACCCAGTTTTTTTTTCAAATATTTTTTTGAAAACTTATCATTGTATCATTTCAACAACCTTATTCATTTTATTTATTTAGCTATTTGGTGTTTACCTTGAGATGAGATCTCTATTCAAATAATTGTGATTAAAAAAAAATTGAAAAATATTGCTAATAGGAAACTCGAGTTTTTTTTTTTTTTAATGAAGAAGTTATTTTTGGATCATCCCTTTACTCCCTTTCAGAGTTTTAATTTATCCTCGAAATTGGTCTTATTATGTTTTATTTATTTAGAGGCAAATTAGGAGTCCCTAAGAGTAGTCTTTTTATTTTAATTATTGACGATGCATCATCAACATTCTGATCTTCTATTTAGCTTTCAAGTCTAAGTGCACTTGATTTCCTTATAACCTTCAATTATATTAAAAAATAAATAATTAAATGCATTCCTTAATTTTTGAATTAAAAAAAAAAACAGTAAAATAATGTGAGCATAAGAAAGAACACTTATGTCACACAATAGCCAATATCCACCTACATTTCTGTCAAAACTCAGCAAAACCAATTACCTTGTTGTCAATGTTACTTTCGTAACCTTCATATTTTAACGGTAAATTACGAATATCGAAAATGGAATCCATATTTAACAACTGCGAGTAGCTATATGGCAAAAAGGATGTCGCTTCGACCTCGAATCCCACGGGAAGGATTATTTTCAACACTTTCAATAACAAAACAACCCAAGGATTATTATGTAACCATAAGGCAGTTAGTATGAGTACAGAAATGACAGTTATAATTCTCGGAACTATACATTAATTATGAAGGACTATTGAGAAAACCTCTGTACCGTAATAAATTGAGTTTCTTCTGAAAAAAATTGCCCCACAAGGAGAATCGCAGGAGCTTCAATACAATAATGACCGTCTTTCCACATTGTGTCTTTAATAACTCATACACATTTCAATGGAAAAGTCGATACCTGCTTATGAGTATACATATGTATATATAGAGGAGAAAAGACTTATACAATATTGAAATTAAAATATCCTTTGGCATTTCACTGTTAAATAATACAATATCTTTGTATTGAGCAATATTAAAGTACATTCTACTATGTGGGTTGTTTAATGAACACCGCTGCTAATGAAATCGAAAGAACCTTTAGAAATTTTAGCTACTGAAATGCTTTGTCATGATTAAATTATTTATTATTATTAAAAAAACAATGAATTATATATGTATTTATTTACAATTTCAGAAGTTCTTTTGTTTTTTATTCATGATAAAAATATTGAAGATCAAATCCAACTCGTGCAAGAATTGAAGCCGAATGTCAATCGGTGAATGGGGCCCAAAACGAGATGGCCACCGATCCCGAGAAATTTTGTTCAGCGATGAAGCTCATTCATGGGCGAACGGGTACTTTAATAATCAAAATTGTCAATGGGAATGACTTTTTCGTACCTGAATTGGAGGATGTTGATGTGGACGACCTCTGCTTCCAATAAGATGGCGTTACATGTCATACAGCCAACGAAACAATGAATTCATTGATGGCAAATTTTGGTGAAAGCATTGTCTCGCGTTCGTGGGTCGGTAATGTTGCCTCTGAAATGGTACGATTTATCACTGCTGGACTATGCTTTTTGGGGTTATGTGAAGTTGCTTGTCTACATAGATAAGCTAGAGACGTTGAAGAATTCACGCTGGAATTCATAACAGCCAGCCGTGGTTTCCATTTGTCCAAAAGAATATTTAAAACATAATGGCAAAATCTTATCTTTATAATAAAACTCAATTCTTGGCCATAAAATTAAATAATATGCATTTTATTTCTTCTTAAAAAAACACACATTTAAAAAAAACACCCTTTATTTCCCAGACCAATACTTAAAATTATTATATCGTATTACCAACATATTTCGAGTGTTATCTCTCCTTTAAACTCCGAAAAAAGTCCTTTTTGATACTGATCTCATTTTGTATCAATAAACAATAAGTGATGCCACTCTTTTGTGAATCAAAATCTCTAATAACAATTGATTCCACACGACTAGTTACGGCTTCTTTATAATAAAACACGAAAGAAATAAACCCAGGTACCTACGTTGGTAAAGTGCTCTGATTTTCCCATTTTCATTTTCTAAAAAACCAAAAAAAAGAACCTTTATGCTACATCGAATCTGTTGTCGATTTCATGTGAATGCGATTAAATTGCTTTTGCAAAATATTCGAGAACGAGTACGAGTACGAGTACCCAATGTATCTGTATGTGTGTATTTTTAGCCGAAAAGATATTCAAATTTTATCATAATTTGACTGTTTATGGCAACAAGAAGAGAGTATCAATAGGTACGTCTATGATGGGAACCTATAAGTACATAATATCCATAAGGTGCTTCTTCTTCGAAATTCCACACCCTTCCCTGCGAGATAGTTAGGTTAGAATGCGTAGATGTGAATTTTGTACATAAAGCAACAGCTCTGGTGTCTGATTTCGGAAGTGTAATTGTACCAGAAGCTCTTTAGATCTTGGAAAACGAGTCTATGGCATAGGATAGGGTATATACATACTTATATTGGAATATGGTATGTAGCTGTATTGTGCCATGACTGCTGTTGCTACACTTCCTTTGTGTTGAATCCGCTTGTATACGAGTTCTCGTTTTGTAGGTCCTTGTTGTCTGTTGTTTGACATCAAAAACAGAGAACATTTCCCTTCCTTCTTCGACAAACGGCTTCGAAGCCGAAGTCGAAGCTGAAGTCGAAGCCGAAACCGAACACAGGCGATATTATTCCAAAGATGATATTCAAATTTACTTAAGTTCTTTTGGTTGAGTTGTCTTCGTTAAATTATATTGCTCCACACTCCTTCCTGTTCTTGATTTTGATTCAGTTTCTGTTTCTGCTTCTGTTTCTGTTTCCGGTTAATGGAGCTGTATCTGTCTGTTTTTGACTGTCTCACTTTCTTGGTTGTGTTAGATATTATGGTCCTCTTTGGCCATATTTAACTTTGTGCTAAAATTCTATTGTGTGCATTTCATATTTTTATGTTCAATCGAAGTCTGGGCTTCCATCTGTTCTGCGCTTCCCTTTTGTGTTTCTTTCGATACCGAAACGGAGCGGACCTTAGAAGAGGAGGATGCTGAAATGGCCTGGTTGGGTATGGGTATTTGGAACTTCGAACAGGAGATAGAAGGAATTTGATTCAATGAATATATGCTCCTTTGTAGGGCGGCGGTGGCGTGGCGGCGGTAGTCGTTCTCGTCGGACGGTTATGTGTTTGTTAAATGAACAACCTAATAGTAATTGGCGGCAATGCGTATCGATTTGAATTCAAATATTTTCATTGCCACTCCTTCAAGGATAACCAACTCAAAACAGGAGCATTCATTCCAATCGCCATTGGCAACGATGATGACGGGACGACGACGACGACGAGCAACGCCTTCGACGAAGTAGAATAGTAGTTTTGTATTCTTCGACGTTTGTCGATTTACTTTTAGCGTTTCATACATGGAATCTGGGAATGCCTCTCGTCGATGATGAAGGACGACTACGACGACGACGTCAATTGAATCTCCCTATCCCCGGCAGGAAATAACATCCAATCGACCGATACGATGAGACGAGACGTAGTCGAAACGATACCATTCCATAGAGTTCCGTTCCAAGTGGGTCGAATATCCCAGTTTGTATACATATTTCGAATCATTAGGCAATCGAATCGGTGATGAAATTTAAATTTATTGAATGAGAATTGATGTTCGAATTCATTAAACTGACTTGCCTACCAAATATACCTTTATGTGTAGGTGTATGTGTGTATACCTAATATTGGAATATTGTGTTAGTATATTGGTGTGCGTATTGAAGTCATAAGAGGTAGAGAGTGTGTTCATTTAATTTTGGTAGCTGTCAGTTTGGCAGAAATGTGACTCGGATCAATTATAGTGTTAAAATTTTATTACTACTGACATATGAACATCAATTGACGATTTGTTGAATTTTAATGAAAATTAATATGAACATATCTATGTATGTGTGTGTTATGTTCATTAATTTATTTATATTGGTTCTTGTCATGTTAGCACTTAGAAATAAGTCAATTTAGTGAAAAGAGGTGCCAATGAATTGTCAAGGGAAAAAAAAGTGTCTGATAAAGAGACACAATTCCTAATTGTCACAGAAGGGTGGAGGGAAGTAACAAGAATTACATTTATGTGTGCGACTTTATAAAAAGACTAGTAAAAATGTACAAAATTTCCAACTGCTTTCAAGGTCCAAATAAGTCGAGAAATCTATTCAGAGGGCTATTGAAATATTCAAGGAAACGGTATCAATTAATAAGAATATCAATGACAATGAAGTACAATTATTTTTGTGCAATTTTAATTTTCTGACAATCCTAAACTGTTTTTAAGATTTTACAACAATGTATCATTCAATTAAGGAGAAACTCAAATCTCTGGTCATTTTGAAGCATTCCTTACTTAAAAAAGTAGGTCAACCACTTCTTCCATCATCTGATTTCCAAAATCAGAATACATTTCTGAATCTATTCAATATTCAGAAAAAAAAAAAACTGGTGTCAAAAAGAAGTAATTTCGATAAATGAATACCAAAAGTGTCAATATGAATTTCTATATCGAATGCTTTCTTTAATTCACTTCACTTCTTCCTTTCAAATAGAGATACCGTACCATTACTAGATACACTATCTTTACCACTCCAAAGTAGGTACCCATAAGAGAAAACACATCAGAAATGAAGGAAAAGGAAGAGAAAGCAAAGAAAAAGAATAAAATAAAAAATCATTGCTAGCAATAAAACCGATAATAATTTGTGTGAAATTTTATGTGTCTGACCACAAAAATTGCTGGTCTTTTAGTTTAACGTTCGTATCCTTACCTTTGCAACTATACTGTACTCGTGTTGGTAAGGTAACAACTGCATACCTAACCTATGCACACACATATACAAAAGCACCACTATAATCGAATGGACAAAAGGATCTTCTTCTTTCTGGTAGAACTTCCTTAAAACTTTACTTCCTGCATGCCAGAATACACACAAAATATATCAAGGTTGGAACTTCGACTTTATTAAAAAAAAAAAAACAACAACTGACTTTAACGTCTTTAAAACTCGCATATAGTCTTTCAATCCTTACAGTCGTTAAAACAGATTGTTTATTTCTGAAATCCGTTTCTCATTTTGAATGAGAAGAAGAAGAAAAAAAGGATATGTCCTTATAATGGAAATAAAGTAAATGAAAAGACGCTGAGTTTACAAAGAAAAAGAAAATGATAAAATTACATTACATTACTTGGAATTAAGGAAAAACAAAGTGATAAAGTATAATTTTAGACTTTGAAACTACCAAAGGAATGTCTCATAAGCAATATGCCAACTTTAAGAATTTGATAATGAATAAATGTGCAGAAACTTGGTTCTTGAAAAACATCTGCAAAAGATTGAATATATAATTGATAACTTGTACCTGTACTGCATCTGATAAGTACTGTTTTGTATCTAGATATTTTTCTACTTTCCTTCTTCCAAAAAAAGAGTTCATTTCAAATAACTCACTATTCACTCAAATTTGCTTTGATGATGCACGGGGGCGTATACGTACTTTTTCTTTTACATTTAGTGTTAAATTTTGTTTTGCTCCTAGAAATATTGGCAAATTTGTTCATAAAACGAAGTTAATATTAATATAATTCAATTGCCACATTCAGTAAAGGACAAAATTCTTAAGCTCAAGTACATATGTAAGTATGCATCTACTCTATACATACATACATACCTGCACTTTGAAGATTCTTTATACATAGGTACAATATTCTATCTAAGCACACTTATGCATCACTATTAAAAGTAAATAAAAACAGATTTTGGGTCATGCTTTTGTATTTTGTTGCCCCAGAAAATTAAACAAAATATGTATGTATGTATATTGCTGATCTCTTAAGTTTAAGGCACTCATCAAATTATACCCTTCTTTAATTTTATTCAATTTTAAATCAAATAAAACAATTATCAGCTCGGCTATACATATACATAACTAGCCTGGCCTGGCCTGTCCTGTCCTATTCTTTTTTTTTTTTTTTTGTTGCAAACCTAAGTGCTCATTACTGCCAGTCCATTAAATTCAATTTCATTAAATCGTCCTTAATCATTGTGATGTTGATGGGGATTGCTATGCACACTAGACAGAGATGATTTTTTTGTATTTTATTTGCTAATTTTTTTTTCTTATTGTTTTGTTGCCATCATCATCATGAGAGGACGACAGTCAGTGGTATTACATGAAAAAATTGCAAAGCAAACAATATAAAAAAAATGAATTCCAGCTCCCGACAATTTATAAACGATGTCCAAATATAAAAACAAAAAAGCACAAAAAAAAAGAATCTCATCAACATAGCTCCAGTTATATTGTTGCAGCGAACATAATTCCTGAGAGTGGTGTGCTGGTTTTTAGCGGAAGCTGCTGCATGTCCTTCATATACATATACACTGCGCCCCAAGAGGGACTTGCAAAGCATCAGCTAGCTCCATAAACACCAGTTCTCAGGACAGAACATAGAACATGTAGCAGCAGTTTTGTGGAAGAGACATCAGATCGGCAAGAGAGACGGAGGGAGATGGGTTTGAACTTCAACCAGCATAATCCTGAATATTATTCATTCCCGGTTTGTTTCGTTTATTATCCTTGCAACGAAATATGCAATTATATTCCATTTGCCGGATGGTTTACCTTTTTCCTTCTAACGTGGCCGCTAGCATCAATGTAAGGTCCAAGGAGCATTGAGGAAAGCGGTGGTGGTTGTGGCAGAGAGAACGGTAACATGTATTGCTATTCCTTTTTAGTCAGGATAGGTATGTACAAGAGTTTTGTTGCAGGATGCATTTTCTACGTCGTCGTCGTCCTTCATACAAAATTATTCTGTTCCTGTATAAGGTGGATCAAAATGAATCACCCTATTGGAAGATTTTGTGAGATTTTTTGCAAAAGGAGTCATTATGGCATTTTGACATAAACAAACACAAACAAGCAATGGAGCACTTGTGCATTCTTGATTTTTAATCTCCATCTCAATCTCAATCTCAATCTCAATCTCAATCTCAATCTCAATTTCAATCTCAATCTCAATCTTAATCTCAATCTCAATTTCAATCTCAATCACAATCTCAGTCTGAGTCTCAATCTTAATCTCTATCTCAATCTCAATCTCAATCTCAATTTCAATTTCAATTTCAATCTCAATCTCAATCTCAATTACAATCTCAATTACAATCTCAATCTCAATCTCAATTACAATTACAATCTCAATCTCAATCTCAATCTCAATCTCAATCTCAATCTCAATCTCAATCTCAATCTCAATCTCAATCTCAATCTCAATCTCAATCTCAATCTCAATCTCAATTTCAATCTCAATCTCAATCTTAATCTCAATCTCAATTTCAATCTCAATCACAATCTCAGTCTGAGTCTCAATCTTAATCTCTATCTCAATCTCAATCTCAATCTCAATCTCAATCTCAATCTCAATCTCAATCTCAATCTCAATCTCAATCTCAATCTCAATTACAATCTCAATCTCAATCTCAATCTCAATCTCAATCTCAATCTCAATCTCAATCTCAATCTTAATCTCAATCTCAATCTCAATCTCAATCACTGGATTGGAATTTTGCGACTCCTTGTATAAACTAGGTCTTGAAGGAACAGAGCTCTCCATATCGTCCTTAGCTTTAACAGCACTCGAATAGTCCACGTCCACTTTTCCGTCCAGTCGTCGTCGTCGTCGTCGTCGTCCTTGTCCGACCAACCGACCAAGACGTCAGTTTGCCAAAATGTTTGAACATCATCACATGCATACGAGTAACATATATCTGCATAAGTTCTGCTGTGTTTATTTTCGTTCTCCCTCTTTCTCTCCCTCTCTCGGGACTGTCCAGCTCGAGCCCCTATCCTTACCAAAAAAAAAGTAAAATAGACGACACTCCGGACAAATGGGGTAAATCGTTCTTAACATGAGGAAAAACTGTTATAGTTGGTCAACCGTTAAAATGGGGATAAGCACAGGCACACAGAGGAAATAAATAATTAAACTAAAAAGAATTAAAAAAAGTCACTTAATAAAACAACAACAAAAAAAAAAACGAGAAACAAACTAAGGTCTTTTGCAGGAAGAGAATAGATTTGGCTAAGGTAGGTCTAGGTATAGGTTATATATGTATGTACCCGTCCTGACCCCCAAACAGGAGAGATTCTCTTAAAAAAGGATTAAGCTGATTCAAGCTTGCTGTTATGTGTATCCTTTTTTTTAAGTTATTTTTTTAAACATGTCTGTGATAATCCTGGAAAAAAGTTTATAGTTTCAAAAAGTTGACTTCAGGAAGAACTTAAAAAAGAAAAAAGAAACTAAAGTTATAACTGCTTTGGCATAGAAGTGCGGTAACAACTTTGACAAAACTCTTTAACAATATTATTATCCTTATGTGGATGGATGTTAAATGAAACTTAAATTGATTTGATTTTAAATTTTAAATACAAACATAAAGTTCTGCATGTGGATGTGATGACTTTACTCGTATTTAAGGATATGCTTAAAGTTGGGAATAAGTTAGGAGATTTGATAATCCAAGTTTGATTTTAGAAATGGTTTCTGAAATATAGCAGTGTCACTGTCAAGATACCCAAATGCATTGTACCATTGAACATCTCGAGGTTATACCTGTTAATAATCACGTTTTGATCAAGTTTAATATGGGAATCCCAAAGTTAATTTGAACGCCCAACGTAATGACACATAAATCAGAAAATGTCACAACACTTAAACAGTGATTTCTGTCACCCATTGCTCTTCTAAAAAGCACTTTGACTTTGGACATTGAGGTTTTGGAAGACTTAAAAAATCCGAAAAATTAAAAATAAAAAAGAGGCTGGGTGCGACCCACACTGATAACTTCCCATTATGCATAATTTGAAAACTTAGCGTTCCTGATAATAATTGATTCACTTTTGATGTTAGTTAATTAAAACATAAAATCTCAGATATATTGAATCTGAAAACAATATTTACCAATTTTCTCAGAAATATTTGTAGTTTTGTATTTATTGTGAGAATTTCAATTTGACATTCGTCAATATTTTACCACTTTTTAGGTATTGACAAATGCATTACGAGTAGGTTGAAAATAAAATACACTTGAAGTCTATATCATTGTTTGTAGTGATGATATTTAAGTCGAAAAACAATTTATTACACTTTTCTGTAAATCTCAGTTTTAATTTTATATTTTAGTATAAAAACTGTCATTTCCACATTTGTCAAAAATGTATCATAAGTTGACAATTCTATTATGCAAAAATTAAATAAAATCCAAAGTTAAAATGATTTACCACTCTGGACATATTCAAGTCAATTAACTACTTTTGACATTTTTCGGCTAATTTTTGTTAAAGTTTTTCTTTTTTTGAAAAAACTGTCAGTTTTATATTTGTCAAAATTGTAGCGTTTATTAATAATTGTATATTGTTTAAGCTAAAATAAATTTGAAGTCAATATCGTTGCCTATTCTCGTGATATTCAAGTCAAAAAACATTTTTTACCAAATTTTGGTAGAATTTTTTGTACTTTTTTATTTTTTGTAAAAAAACTGTCAATTCAATTTTTTCAAAAATTTTAACAGATGTCAAAGACTACATTTCACATAATAAAAAAATGTTTTGAAGATGATATCATTTTTCCTTCCTTGCATATTTGCGCGCCAAAAAATTTTTTTTTAGTTTTTACTTTTTTTAAAAATAACGGTATGTTAAATTATTTTCAAATTTACACCAAACCTGTGTAACATTGCGATCTACCCAATAAAATTTATTTGAAGTCAATAGCATTATTCGTTTCTGAGATATTTGCGACAAACTAAAATTTTTACTTTTTTTAAAAACCGCTATAGTGGAAAAACCGTTAGACAAATTTTTATAAAAATCCTTTCAGCTTCTTTCGAAGTTATAACCTATCGAACAAAATTTAATTGGAATCGATATGTCTACTGGTTCTTGAGATATCGTTAACGAAAAAGGGTATCTCGAACGTACGAACGTACATACGTACGAACGTACGAACGTACGAACGTACGAACGTACGAACGTACGTACACACACACACACAGACATCTCTCTACAAATGACGAATTTAGATTCTGGGAACCATAAAACGTCCAGATTTGTCAAAAATTTCAATTTGACAAATCGGACCCATTACAATAACTCCCTATGGGAAGTTAAAAAATTATTAATCAAAAACTATAATTTTATTAGCGGCTCATCCCGGCTGTGTACACTGTACAGGATAGAAATAATAGAAAAGCATATCATATAGTAGTTTTTGAATTGAGTTCATTAAAAACATTTAAAATTTCATCCCGATCCGTTCAGCTGTTTTGGTGACAATTATAGTAACAAACGTCTAAACTTTCTTATATATTATATTAGTAGGAAGTAGGATTTCGAAAAGAATCATTTGTAGACTAAACGTCAGTTTTTTGCAAATTGTATGTTTCTATACTTATCTAAAAAAAGATAGAAGTCTTTTTTAAGTGTTGCCAACATCTATAACTCCTTAAACGGTGGCAAATTCAAATGATGTAATTATTTTTTGCTACAACCTTTAGAAGTACCCCGAATTGTAACTCATAAAAAACTTTTTTGAATGCGTGTGTGAAGATTTATTAACAAAATCCCTATTTATTACGAAATGAAGTGTGCTAAAAGTCACAATTATAGCACATTATAAGCCTCTTCCTCAAAAACTTGAACATAAATATATGTATACTTTTTTCGAAATATGTAATACCGAAAGAAATTCAACTAGTTAAGTCTCATAAAAATCATCATCGTGGAAAAGTGATAAATAAGCAATAAAATTTGTGTTCATTTGAAAATTTGCAAAATAGCAATAAAATTTCTTCGCGTTAAAATGATCAACGATTGTTAAAAGGACAACTCAAAAGAAAAAAATAGAAAAAATCCTTAAACCCGTTTATCTTATTCGCATATTATTACATATTTCGAAATGTGGGTATGTTATTTTTTTATTCGTTTAGATTTCTCCACTTTGTGATTTGTTTATTTAGTTCTTTTTTTATTTTACATAAAAAATGTCCGTCTAAGGACATCCCAGTCAATTCTTTTTTCTGTTATTATGATTATTGTTATTTTTGCTGCACAAGCATTTAAAAACCAGCACTTTATAGTCGGGGTTCGGTTGTCTAATATTCTCTTTCTTATACAATAACAATTTTGTTATTATCCTTTTTGCAAGGATTTCAGTTAACAACCAGTTTCTATACTCCATCCCCAGTGTCACTTAAATAAAAAGGATTATTTGCTGGCTGATGGGTGTGGGGGGGAAAAGGATTTTTTATGGTTCTCGTATCTAAATAGATAAATCTATGGTTTTATTGCCCATAGGGTATGAGAGAAGGGGGGTTTTGGATTCGTTCAAATCGATGATGGAAAAAATACTGGTGTTATTGTGTGTTTGGTCGTGTCCTCGATCATCAGTTATCGTCCTGGTAAAAGTAGGTACTTCATATATACTTCAGACAAAAGTATCTGCGGATTTTGATTTGTTTGCTCGAGCAATTTATCTACCCTTTTTTTTATTTTAAATAATTTTACTATCTATTTTTGTGTTGGCAAATTTTTTACACCCCAAATGTTTTATTGAACCATTCAAAATGGAAGTTGATATTAAGGACTTAATGGAGTTCGTTTTAGGGGACGCGACGACGACGGACGTGGGAAGGTGGTTCTATTGATGATTTGCATTTTGAAGTTAGTTTATGTGCGCTCATTTTACCCTCTTAGGGAATATTAAAAAAATAAATACCCTGATCAATTTACACTCCATAAGGTTAGGATATCCTTTTTTTTTACTGTCCCATTTTTAATGTCTATTTATCTTTGGTGGGAAAAATTTATATGTTCTTCGACTTGAAAGCAATGTAATTAGGTTCTTTTTTTTCAGCCAGTTTTAATATACGGGTCTCGATTTAAAACACGTTAAATTTATACCCCTTGACTATATAACTAGAAACTACTGGTAATTTGCCAAACGATATTCCTTTTGTCTAGCATCAGTTTCTGCAAAGTCAGCTAAATCCTTAAGAAGGACCCCATTCTATAAATTTAATTTAACCTCAAAACCACCAACTTACTCATGGAACAGAAATCGATTTTACACAATTTCAATGCAAGGAGATACAAAACATCCAACTTGCAGTGTTGTTGAAAATCAATAGCTTCTTTTGCTCTACAAAAAAAAAAAATTTAAATAATTATGAATGGAACCAAAAACCCTTAGCTGAATTTCCCAGCCAGTTCCAATCTTATTCAAGACGTCTACGTATACAAGATGACGACATACACAATACACTTAGCATTAAGTTTAAGTTTTAACCTTTGAACTCTTTGCTCTTTTAGATGTTGCACTCGATTGCTGGCTTCTCTTTATAGCTTTGAGCTATTAAGTTTATTTGCTACACAACCAAGAGAACAAAATCCTCATTATGTTTATCCTAACGTCATGTCATTGGCATATTGGTATATATATGGGGCTAAATTACCACCACACCACTACATTTGCGAGTATGTATAAGGGGATAGACTTGGAGTACGTTATTGAGAATATGTACCCGACAAAAGATGTCATTCCGATAATTGTTATTGCGACAATGGATTTATTGAATTGCACACTGTGACAAAATGTATTTCAATATTTGAAATGATGTTTTTGAAAGTGAAAGTCTAGTTCTTCATGTTTTGAGATATTTAGAGGATTTGTGTTTGAAAAATGAGATCATCAAAATGTTTAGTTCCAAAATGACAGGTAAAAGTAGCAAAAGTTAGGTAATTAACGGGAGACACTTTTTTCAGAAACAATAATGGCTGCTAAATGAGGCAAAAAGTAAGTGTCACTATTTGATTAAGGATTTTTTTCTGAAACTTTTATCTCGGAAATTTTCTGGTTTCTGGTAGGTATGAAGGGTAAATCTGAAAGAAAATCACATGGACAAAATAAATACTGTCACTTAATGTCAGATTTTAAGACAAAATTGGTGGATTACATCGTTAGAGTTATGAGAAGAAGAAACGAATTAAAAAAAGGATTTTTTTTCCATTTTTGAAGAAGTCTTTTAAAGCTTAAAGATGTGACAGAAAGTTAGAATCAGAAGTCAGCGTAATTTCTTTAATAATTACGCCTGAAATTTCAAGAATAAAAATCGTCCAAAATAATGTTTGAGTGTATGCGGATGTTCCTTTTGATATGATACAAGCCAAAATTCATTGTGATTCGTGTACGTAACTAAAGACTCTACAGTCTACATGCTACGCAACCTTATTACCGTTATTGCTGTTCTCTGTCTCTACTCTATACTATACATTATATCCGGGATCAAAATTTCACAATATTATAATACAAGAACCATCATCATCAGAAACGTGACTAATACCATTTTAAATCGCTCTTCAACCAATACATAGAAAACCAGAAAAGGCACAATTCACTCAATACAAGCATAATACAAACGAGTAGGTACAACTTAAAGTGTTGCGGTGCAAATGACAAGGACTTCTTTTTTTTGTTTTTCCCGGAAGCACCTACACACACACATCCTAGATTATGCTGATCTGCTCATTTCATCGTTATTTTATTGTTTAAGATTTTCTCTTTGTGACTTTGCATGATTTTTTTTACACACATATACAAAAATATTTTCATATACAAAGACAAAAAATGTATCGATAAAAGGTAGGTCGATGTTCTAAAGACAGGTATAGTATAAGCGGTAGAGTTGAGAAGTATTGGAGAGTTTCAAAAAAATTATTTAGTTCATTTTTAGTTTAGAAAAAATAATTGATTGACCAGATGGGACTTGAAGAGACCTTTTCTAGTCTCCAACTTGTCAAAATTGGAAAATGTCAGTCTTGTCTCTGCATGAGTATTGGTTTCGGACTCGGGCTCTATTTAACTCAAGTTGTTTTCAAAAAACCTTTTTTTCAACTTTCATCTTACAATAATTTCTCAATTTAAACATTTTTTTTAACTTGATTGATTTCAAATTGTTTAACAGTTTTGAAGAAAGGAACTTTTTTCAAAAATATCATTTAACAAAATCCGACAGAAATTGTGGAAACTATAAAATTTTTAAGGATCTTCTGGAAAGAGTCTTAAAATTGTTAAAAAGTAAAAAATATAGATTTTGTATACCTAAAGAATTTTTCAAACACAGTAACTTGATCTACACAGTTATAAGTCAAAATCTCTAGAGTTTACTCTGGAATCGTTGTGACATTATTCACTCCAAAATGTTGTCCTAAACACAGACAGCTTTATACACCCCCTCACAAAACCAATTTCATAAAAAACAATAAAAATTTCAAAATGGTAATAAAAAAGACTATTCTAAAATGCAACGCCTTTTCCTGGAGTTTACATTATTTTTTCCAGATTCCCACTTAGCATATTTGTATAGTCTTCCCATTTTTTCCCAAAACCATAAAGTGAAGACCTAGAACATACCAGAAAAAAAGGAAGAGCAAATCCTGCGAATTCTATTCATTATGTCCACTTAAAAATTATGTTAGGCCATCATCGTTATTATAATGAATCTTCAACTCAGTAAGCAACGAATTTTACTACTTCTGAGTCCTGTTTAAAATTGTAAGAAGTTGAATCATTTTGAATTGGTCCTTTAAATCCAAACCCAATTGTCGCAGGAAGATGCTCATTAACATAACATCGCACACTGACTTCTCAAACGCCATTTAGTTCAAGACGAAAACTTCTGATAAAACACCGTTTTAGGACATCTTAAGAGTCATATACATTTCAGAACTCAAAACCTTGGTAACATCATTAAGCATTTGTAAATTTTATGTGATAACAATACTCGTACTTAAGTCGGGCTCACCCAAATAGCAAGCACGATGGAAATTTCTACGCTATAAATAAAAACCGGGCTATTGAACTATAATGGAAGACGAGCCATCCGCCATTCACCATTCACCATTTTTGCCTGTCCCGTGCTTCTAATCCATTTTGTTCGCTCCTTGAGTCCTGGGTATTGTGTAATCTCCTATTGAATGGGAATTGAGAAGACCGTGACGGCTTTCTGGCTCTTGTCGTTTCCATGTACGAATATAATATTTCCTGCCAATCTACACGCCATCAAGAAGTCAGGAATCAGAAGGAGTACTCTCGTATACAGGACATGGCATGATGAATAGATGGCGCTGCGAACGGATAGATGGATAGGATGGAGGTTTCATGCAGCTGATGCTTGATGCTTGATACTGGGATGCTGATGGTCCTGATGGGTTTCTATAGATTCTTCCTGGTCTGATTTTGCACTCATTATCGGCCGGTGTTTAGACGATGTATTATTTTGTGTTAAGGAGACAATAAAAAGGCGGAAGATTCACGGTTTTACAACTTTGGCCGTATTCCTGTTGGGTTTGTTCTTTCTTTTATTTTTTTTTTTTTGGTTTTGATTTTCTTATTTTGTTGTTGTTTTTGTTGTGCTCATTTATAGGATTCTTTGGCAGGAAGAGACTACCATGATGCAGTGTATAGTGTATACGTCGTCGTCGTTGTATTCGAGCACAAAGAAAATGAACAGGAATCCCTTTATATCCTTAGCCGTTTGCCGTTATGACGCTAGGACAACAAAATCCAAATCCATTCAACCTAGATATAAATTCGACAAAGGCAGGGAATGAGGATACGCCTTAGTAGGGTAGGTACATAGGTATACGAGTATGGCTCCATTGTTAAGGCTGCCATTATTTTTGATGTGCTCTGACGCGCTTTTGCTGCTGCTACTGCTGCTTCTCTTGGCTCCGAGCTCCTGTTCTGACTCTTGGCTCCTGCTTCAGATTTAGCTCCAACTTTGCCCGAGTTTATGATGATGATGATGATGACGATGATTATAATGCAGATGACAGTGGGTTGTTTTGACTTGTGTGATGGAACGTGAAGTGATTTACTTTCCCTCTCCCTGATGATGATGTGAAGTGTGGGCTTACGTGAGGAATTTCTGTTTTATGCTTCTGTGATGCTCCATCTTCAACCCTGTATACTCATGGGGGCGTGAGGTCATTGTTTAAATTTAATTTGGAGCATGAAATCCGCTGCATCACTTTCCACCTACATACATACATAAATACAATACATACATACAAGGAGCTTTATGTTGATGATGATGATTATTATTATTTCCACGATTGTGATGTCCTTTAACGAGAAAAAAAAACAGCGGCTTTTGACAACACAAGACAACAAAATCTGGGCCATTAAGTGTTTGGAGTTGTTTCAACCGGATAGAATGATTACTTTTTGACGAAAATCTGTTGAAAGACAACAAAAATTTGCTTTCGTACTAATAAACGGAAATTAGGCTGTAATTATCTGTAAATCAAGCATAAAACTATAGAGACAGTACATTTAGGCCAGTAAAAAGTATGTTATTATAAACTCTAACAAACCAAATGCCAGTGTCAATTGGAAACAAAGATTAATAAACAAGTAATTAAGTTTTTCTAAACCTATTTTTGTACGAAATTTCAAGGCCCTGCGATATCAGTCTTTTCTCATGTATAAACCGCTAGAAATGATTATTTGCTCGTCCTTTTTTTGCCCATGATTTTTTTGTTTGCTTGTTTCAAATACCTTCCTAGTTCATACTTAAAATATAATACCGTTAAATCCATTAACAAAGACTTATCCACAAAATCTAGCATGTAACTCAATTGCATCATAAAAAAGTGTAATACCAACTCGTAATCCCTTTTTCCTTTTTAAAAAACAAATGGTTGAAAGTTACCTTAAGCTTGCAGCTTGTTGCTGCAAGCTCATTGAAATTAAAAAACAAAAAAAATTCATAGAAAAAAAAATGAAATAAGCACTAAAGGATTAAAAAAAATCCTTTTTGAAAACTTACCTTTAAACAAACACACACACACACACATCCCGGATGTGGACATAAATATTTCAAATTAAAAAACGGAAAAAAAAATCATCTTTTCCCCCGAAAAGTCAAATAGTAGATAGGTAGGTCCTTATGGTTGTAAGTACCTATGTATGTATGTATCTATGTATTTGAGTTCGAGATGAGTTCGCAGTCGTATTCGTATTCGTGTATAGAAGGATCCTTCTCTTTGACTCATCTCTTGTCTGTGCATTTAAAAGTAATCTTTATTTTTCAACTTGTGCTGTTAGTTTTCAACACTCCAAGGTAAATCAATGTAAGGATTGGGTTTTCCTGAAGTGAATATATGTATGTACATTATTATCTATGTGTCTATATATAGGTGAGGATGATGGGTAGGTTGGGAGCCTACATATATTATAATCTTTTGAGTGTGCCAGCCTCAAATATCTCTTAAAACAAAAAGGATATACGATATATCTATAGGAGCAACTTTACCTACATACATATATCCTTTATAAATTTAGCCAAAACTATTTCCAAGTTCTTTATTCCTTCTCCCATATTCCCTCTCCCATATATACCTATTCCTGTATATAGCTAAAGGTACCTTTACAAATGAGTTTTTCATCATATCCTTGCTGTATTTGCACATACACAAGGATATTATGGCGTGTGTTGCATGTTTTGGTGAATATTTAGCTAGCAGCTTGCAGCTCAGTTAAAAAGGCAGGAAGGCAGAGAAATTCATGATGAATTTATAAAATTTACTTTGAGAGCTTGACTGATTTTAACACCATGACATTTTAAGAAGATGATGATGATGATGTTGATGGTGATGATGATGGTTTTTAAACAGAGAATAAGAGAAGCATATGTTTGTGTGATGTTTGTATAGATATATTGCACTTTCAATAAGGGATAATAATGTTTTACTGGTATATATGCAGTAAGGATACAGAGGCTGAGCTTTTGCTTTAAAAGGAGTAATTTAGTCAAACTTATTCGAGATAGACTTAAAAATCAATATAAAAAGTGCTTCGTATTAAAAATATTTTAAAATGAAGCTGATGAGTAAGAAACTATAGTTTATACAGATTTAATGGAAAAAAGATTATACTCAGTAAATCTTTTCCTAATGTTCAAATAAGGCTCAATTCCATAGAGCTTAAGAGGTTCACAGGAAGCTTATGGAATTTTTTTTTACAATTTTGTTCATTAATTATACTACAATAGAGAAAATCTCGGGACGAAGTGTCAAAATCATGTTTTCTACATAAGCGTGTTTTATTGGTAATCTTTATCTATACTCACTTTTTAACTCACTTTTAATTTTACCCTTGAAAATTGTGTCCATTCAT
Organism: Scaeva pyrastri; assembly: GCA_905146935.1. Taxonomy (NCBI): domain Eukaryota; kingdom Metazoa; phylum Arthropoda; class Insecta; order Diptera; family Syrphidae; genus Scaeva; species Scaeva pyrastri. The sequence goes on along the minus strand of LR989929.1, from coordinate 6,957,342 downwards.
AAATTGGGATGCGTTGCAAAAATTCCTTACATTTTTTGAGACCAGTTGAAAAATTTATGAAAATGTAGATAGCATTAAAATTTTCCATTACATTTGCTCTATTGAGAGAGCTCAAGACAAGCTATGCAAATAAGTTGCCAGCAACCAGTTGCATAATCGTGGTTGAGTATGTTGTTGCCATTTATTTGGGGAGATAAAATTACATTTATTTTAAAACTGAATATTAGTACACAGTAGTCAACTTTAAATAAAAACGAAAAAATTAAGTACAAATTTTGGAAATTTGCTCTAAGATGCATAGTGGCCGATGATTTCTAAGTTTGTGTCGTAAGCCATGGTTAGATTATATAATATATCAAATAATTCTTGAAAACATAAAGGCGAAGTAGTTATTTTTAAAATTCATAAATACCAATCATTAAATACAAATTTCCAAAATCCGGAAAAAATTGAAAATTGAATAAAAATTGCCACATCTAAAGTTGTGAAATTTCGTGTTTGTAAAATTTCTCAAAATCCCATATTTTAAATAAAATGTACAAACGAACATAACATGCCAAAAATATTACCTCAAAGTCACGTCGTCACCGTGCGTCGTGTGTCGTCGTCGTGTAGTCGCGTCTTTGTCATCATTTTGCATATGGCCTAAGTCGTAGGTAGTTGTAATTCTAAAATTTATGGAACAGCTTGAATCAAATCCTCATCAAGCTAATATTTTTCCTTGGAGACCTAAACGTAAGTAGAAGAAAATATTCACATTTCATATTATTATGTATATGTGTGTTTATGTGTAGGTACACAAAGGAAAACCATACTCTCCTCGTACACTCTCACACATGACGCTATGCATGAATCTTATTTAATATCCAATTCAGAAGGACTAAAAAGTCAGTATAGGCAAGGTATAGTGGCACATATAGGACTATAAAGACACCGTTCACCGGTCCACAACCAAATCTATCCGCAATTTTCCGATTTGCATAAATTTCAACTTTTTTTTCTTTTTTTTTTTACTCAACAACAAAAAATAAATAAAAGGATGAAAGACAGTGTTGCCACATCTCCGGAATAAATAACTGATTGATAAAATTAAATTTACTGTATTTAAATTTGAATTTTCGTCCTGGCAAATGGAATCATCTCTGACCGAGATCAGAAAGGTTTCTGAAAGTTTGAAATAATTTTGAGAATTCTTATGATACGAATTTCGCTTAAGTTGGCAACGCGTGTTATAGACCTGATGGGGTTCGAACTTCGAAGACGATGTGGATACTGGATATGGCATTGACACCGGAGGACTGGGCACGGGAACGGGACCGGAGCAGCACAAAGAGAGACACCCAACAAAGTTGTTTGCAGAGAAGTGATCTGTGAAACGTGTTCCATTCTGGCATAAAGGACATTTCGTGTGTATATTTGTTTGTGCCATAAATAAAAATGGCCTTTTTGCGCCGCTTTGACTTTTATGTAAAATAATATCCTTGAAGTTTCAGACGGAAACAGAGAACCAGAGCCAGTATCGTTCCCATTCCCATTCCTGTTTCAGTTTGTGTTTCGTCCTTCGTCCTCCTTTGTCAGGGTGTATTAGTAAATATAATGGAAGCAGCCAACAACTAGTCTTACCTTTTTGTGTTAGAACGCTGGCATTGGCAGCAGGCGGATATGATTGCAAGGAATAAGGTTAAACCTGTCCTCGTACCACAATAAAAAAAAAATAAGAAAAAGGCAAAACAACAAAAAAAAAGGATCAACACGAAATGGCATCAATCGGAAGAGAAAAGATTTCTGTTGGCACAGATGTCTTTGAAGAAAGAGTGAAAAATTATCCTGGAATTGGATTGTTGTTATATTTTTTTTTTATTTCTTCAGTTTTTATATTTTTATTTTATTTCCGTTTCATATGATAGAAGCCTTTTAAAAGTGGGCTAAATAGACGATGAGGTGATCCTTTTTATGCGCTCTGCCTTGAATAAGGCTTTAATGGATTTTTTTGTTCAGATTTTTTTTTATTTTGTTTTTTTTTTTTTTTTAAGAAAATAAAAATTGTGTTCTAGTATATGATGATTAATGGCGGTAGACTTACAGCCTATGTCATTCGGGTAGTTAATTTTATTTATAGGCCTCATCGCCCAGGCCAAAAGGAGCTGCTGGTATGTGGTATGATGGGGGTTCGGTTGTCTATGTGTGTGTGTGCATAGTTCACGTATAAGAAATAAAAAGTTTGGTCATGATTTTCATGAAGTTTTTTTTTTTTTTTTGTTCGTTCATTGTTTGGCTCTAAAGATAGTCGAATGAGTTATAATCGTATCGCAAATTGTATTGTATTAGTGGACAAATAAATATAACTTGATTTTAAGGTCAATATCAAAAGATTTATTTATGTTTTAAAAACTGAGAAGAAAAATGTATTGCTTTGGAATGAACACATGATGCTTTTGTTCTAAACAGAAGGTAGTTATTCAAAAGGATTTAATAAAGTTATAATAGTTGAACTGTTAGGAATAAGGAAATGCTTCACTTCTTTTAATTCACCTTGAATGTCAATCGGAGACTATTAATTCATATTATTTATTTTTATAAAATTGGCAAAAAGACATGTCATTAATAAAAAGAGTAGTCCAAGATGGCAACCTTGAGGAACACTTGATGCCACTATTAAGTTAAACTTCAGCCTTTGTCAAATACTTGATTAATTAAGACGAGCTCTTTAGTCTTTAGCCGAGTATTGCAAAGTGTTTCTTTAAAAAAAGTACGTGTACGCCTTAATGTACGTTTTTGAATAGTTTTAGTAACATAGAGAATTAAACTAGTATCTACGTTCTTTTTGATTAAAAGTTGTATGATTTTACTATATCCTTATTATATTCTGATGGTTATTGTTCAAACAGACTTGAACTCTAATTCTGACTGTCAGTCGGCTGTCAAAATTGTCTATTTCAGTCGTCTGTCTAAAGTTAACGTAAAGTTATAAGGTTTCATGTCATTCTTTCACCATTACACACAAAGTTATTTAAATCTTTTATAATCAGTCGCCCGTACCTGAGATTTACTGGTCATATTATTGCCAAGGAAAAGACCGATTTCAACTGGAAGCAATTCAAAAATTTTTTATAGATACATTTTTTTCGTAAGTTCCGAGAGTAATGAAAATTTTGATCTGATGGTGACTTATCGACTAATCGACAGCCAGGCGTGCTGATAAGAGAATTAGGGGCAGGACAAAGTTCGCCGGTCCCTCTAGTAAACAATAACTTTCACTTGACGAATAAAATCTAAACCATAATGTCACAAGATTAATCCCGATTAAAGTTGAAAATTCAAATCAGTTTCTAGATTAAAAATGACCCACAGTCAACTTTAAGCTTCAAAACATTTTAAAGATGTTAAATTAAAAATCCTCCCTTTACCCATCTGCTGTTGTAGTTAGTATAGGTTAAAAGAAATTTGTCGTAGAAATGTAAAATACAAAGTTCATGGTCGCAATATAAGGAAGGGAGGAATACAAAAATATTAAGCCAACTTGAAGTAATTTTTAATTTAACAAAAAAAAAAAAGACGAAAAAAACCGCAAGAAGATGAAAAATAATCATAATCGTCATTCCGTTATGAAAATATCTAAATAACATGATGGAGATATATAAATGGAGAAAGACTGAAAGAGAAGGGTATGGTTTCTGCTTCTAGCTTTAGGTATGTAAGTTTTCTACAAAATTTCATGATTTTGAATTTTAAATTAAAATTGAATAAATTCTCATCTCTCACCACATTTTTATTTATATATTTCCTGTTTTTTCTCTCGATTAAAAAAATAAAATAAGTTGGTAAGGTAGATATGTAGTTGAAGTAACATTTTAGCTTTGCATCTCGAGACTAGACTAGATTCTTGGTATATCTTTCGGCCCATGCAAATGGTGAAAAGGAAGAAAAATCAAGCCCAGGACCAAAACAAGAAGGTAAGAACCAAACGAAAAGAGCAGCGCACAAAATTGCTTCTTAGAAATTTGTGAAATTTAAATTCTTCGTCTGTGTGTCTATGTGTCTGTGGAAAATTTCATTTTCCATTTTATTTTCCCTGCATTTTTCACTCCACACTCTGCTGACTGGGAATTGGATCCAGATGGATGGATGGGTACGAGTTGGATAGGATAGGATAGGATATCCTTGAACGTAATGGCAAGTATCAAGTGTCTGCAATTTGCCACACACAAAGACACATGCACAGACACACATCTATCTTGAGCTGTATACATGTTGTTATAACTTACGACCCAGTTTAAGGTGAATACCTACTACTACCATTTGAATTGCAAACTTTTGATAAAGAGCCAGGGTGGAGAGAGTGAAGAGCTGACGTTGCCAGGATGGTGAATATAGTTACATATATAGATGAATGCGACTGGTATACAACAGGATATATTTCATCCTTGATCCAACTGCTATGATTGCCACCGTTTTAAACACAATAATAACTTAATCCTGATGCTCTCTCGCCTTGCTTTTTGTCCTCGTCCTCATTCTCAACCTCCTCTCGTCGTCGTCGTCGGCTCGTCCTTTTGTTGCCTCCTCTCGTGGTCCTCATCTTCTTCTGTTCTGTCTTCTGTGTGTTGAAAGGGATTATTTATTTGAATTTTATTCAAAGTAGCCGACCATCATAGTCTCATTATTTTAAGATGGAGATGTAGATGCGAAAGAGAAAGATCTCATATTATACGAGTACTCGTATATTTTGCAAAGGAATCGCAATCGCAAGTTGGACATGGACAGGACATCTCATCCCATCTCTTACTATATCTATCTTTCGTTAGCGTGATGATGAATCGTCTTAACAATTTGCTAGTGAATGAATTTGAAGAAAAGATGTCTATCCGTTTTTTTGGCATAAAATAATTTATATAGATATGTATAGTATATTTTATATTCACTTTTGATGGGCATGGAAAATTGTATGTCAAGTTAAAGAGAAAGTATAAAGAAGGATTTACAACCGAACTTACGATGATGACGACGACTACGGCGGACAGACCGACCGACCTACCCTATACCCGCCTATATACCAAGGCATGGGGCGATGTTTTCTACTGAATGGAATTAAATGAAATTCCAACTGAAAAATGGCATTTCTATTCAAAGGGAGAAGAAGGCAAGCTAAAAAGAGAGTTTTAACTGAGTTCTGAATGATTGCTCTATACAAACGGGAATCTAGAGCTAAGGCAATTTACATAGATGATGGGTTTTTTTTATATTTAATTTTTGTTTTTACTTGTTCATTTCACTAAAGAGTCCAATTAGGTGTTAGTATAAAGTCAGTGATGGAGAGAAGTCGAAATCTCGAAGTTAAAACAGCAATTCATTCAAGGATTTAAATTATACGATACTGACTGGCGGATGATTGTTATATTGATCTGTTATTCTTCTTAAACTCTTCAATTAGATACTGACGGTTTTGGATTTGTCCTATAAAAAATGACAGTCCTGTGTGGTAAAGGATACTTCATATTCGTACTTTTATTTTCATCTATGAAATTAATATCAATAGATTTGGTTAAGCTTTTGAGAAACTATTTACTATGGAGTTCCACTAGGTTCAATACTTGGACCAATTATATTCAATATTATTGTGTTCTTTTTAAGTGTTCCCTATAGATTCAATATTGACATGAAACCAATGCTATTAAATAAAAAAAAAAACGAAAATGGATGGATTTTGACAAAACTCACACAAAATAGAAAATGTGAAATTTGATCGAACAAAGATTACTCCAATTTTTAAACAGATTTTTTTGCAGAATTTTGTATTATATTTATCATACATTGAATAGTTCTGTGTAAGTCTTTGAGAATAAACAATTTGTCAATTTTGATACCACTAACTGTAATATCTGCTGATAGATAATATTCGATGTATTTCAGAAGCAGTCAAAAAATTGACTGGACTGTTTTTACTTTGAACAATCAATTCTTGGTACTACTTCTCTCAAAAACCCCCATTTATGCACAAGGATCTCAACGTCAAAGTGATTTTTTAATTGTGAATCATCATTTTCCAAAAACAAAAATACGTTTTGATTTTTTTTTCATTAGACAACACCATCCGAAATGTCACTTACAAAATTTTAATTTTAAAAATTCTATAAGACTGACTTTTGCTTATTAGGAAGCAAACATGAGATAAAAAGTTAACCGCAAAAATAGTTTTTTTCTTTAAAACACATAATAACATTAAATTATATTGAAACTGATACTTTTTATAAAAAATAAAATATTCGTTATAATTCCTTTCTTTGATTTTGCCTTTGGCATTTTGAAATTGTTCTTTACATCTTCAAAATAAGACCCATGTTTTATTATTTTGCTTAAGGCTTTTATAAGAATTCTTTTCTGTTGATTCTAAGAATTTTTATAAAATTGTGGTAAAAGATATCCTGTCAAATTGAAATCTCTGATGCAGCTTTGTATATGTTACCTATTCCAACTTCGAATATTCTGAACGATAAAATGGTTATGGTTGAGTGCGGTTTTTTTGTTGTTGTTGTAAATCTTTCATGTCCATCTCCTTTTATATTCCAGACTTGTTATATCTCCAGACCTACCTACACACAATTTATCTTGATGTTGTATTGTTATCCGGTATATGAAAAGGTTTAGCCATGCATTATAAAAAATAAAAAAAATATAAAAATCCTTACTCTTATTTTGTTCACATTCAATAGAAACATCAATTTTTCTCTAAAGCCAATTTGAAGGGGGAATTTCACAAACATTTCTTGCAAGTTTTATAGAAACCTATTTAATTGTAGCTAAATTTTATTAGAATAAATGAAAGGATTCTCTTAACAAAGACAACTTTGAGCCTATGAAAGAGAGAGAAATGTCAATAAATGATATCAATTCTATTGAAAAATGTGCTTCATATGTATACCTGAAATATCTAGATACTCGTTTCATTCATTAGTATCAAAAAGGCTTCAGATCTTAATTTTCATCTTGCCCCAAAATTTCTATTTAAAAGTTTGGATATCCTAATTAAACGAGAATTGAAAGACAACGTATTTAAATGAAAGAGTCTGAAAAGCATCCCAAAATATCAAGTTAAGAGCACGTTGAAAACGTTATTAGATATATCCGGATAGCCATATCCTTTATTATCCGGATAATATCTATTATATATCTGAATATCTGGACTTCGAATCAAAATTCACGAATAAAATGGATACAAATGATAAATTACAGCTACAAATGTTTATACTATTCGAATAGTGTATTTGTATTCGGATATTTCATAAACCAATCCGGATTAGGAGATATGCAGTTTATTTTTATAATACCAAGCAAGGGTCGAAAATTTATATCTATTTACTTTTAAAGTGTTGAAGGAAGACATAAGAACGATTTAGAAAAAGCTTTTCAAGATACGTATCCATCAGAGTATACGGATTTAATCCAAAGTCCAGGTTTTTGATCCGGAAAATGTGTATAGGGGATACAAATTTTCAAATAAAATCCAGATTAAAATTCGAGTTTTTAAACTAACACCTGATTTCAAAAGAGTAAATCCAATTTCAAGTCGGATATTTGGATATCCGAAGTATGTGATTCAGACATGACCAAACTCATTCCAGATTTAAATCCGAGTACTTCACTCTATTTATATTTCTATTGAATAAAAATGAATAAATCATTTCATTCATCATTTCGGATAATCCGGATGTCCACTTAATTATTCATATAAATCCAGATTGTCACATATTCCAATAATATGAAGTTGGAGAATAATAAATATTTGTTTGTACAGGGCATTCGTTGTCCTTAATATTATCAGTATCACATAACGAAACAAGAGAACTAACATAATATTCTGTGATTGGCTTTTTCCTCAGAAAGTTTTCTAAAATCTATTATCTCTCTTACATTTTCACTGGTGAAATTCAGTTTTTAATCCTTTTGTTCTTTCAAATACAATCCTTATTCTTATACAGTTACGCACACCCACTTTTACATTCACTGTCACTATGCATAACCGGAGCTATGTGTACTAAATCGTCTTTAACTGTTGATTGGACACGTTATATACAGGTCAGCTTAAAGTAGCTTACACCCGTAGTTGGAATTGAGTCTTTGTCATTGTCGTCGCTACCCATTTTACACTGAATTGAATTCGTCAACCAAATCAAATCGGTTTCGGAATGTGACTACATTCCACACATTCTTGAGTCGTAACAGTTTTGTGACTCCGTCTCTGTGTCTGTATTGCTTTGAAATTCCTTAAAACAGTAACAGTGTGACGACTCAGGACTCACGACTGACGACCGACGACGATTGAGTTGAGCAAAGAAAAGCTTAAGTTATTACTTCACTTTTCTCTTGGAATACTGCTACGTCAGTTCTTTTAGTTTGTACCTAACCAATTGCACTTAAGGACCATTGGAGATTTGATCCTTTTATTATATAGAACCTTTTCGTTTTGTTCAAAAGTCACTTTTCCGTCCTTTTGCAAGTGCACTACGTACATATATAAAGGTGCAGAGGTAGGTATGTCAGTATACTGCGAGTACTTGTATGTGTCATTTGGAAAAGCACAAAAGTGATGATGACATTTTGTCGCAAACGGTAATATTTGAAAGGAGGACAAAACAAAAAAAAAGAAATTTGCTGATGTGGTCGGAAAAACGTCCGACATTTCGATGAGCAGAATTACAACTTCCGCTTCCTGCTGTTACCATTTTACACAATTTTTCTAAGATTTCTTGGGTGTTGACTATCGACCATCATCACTAACTCAACTATCGAGGGAAAATTCTTTTCTTTGGAAAACCATTATTTTTTGAACACTGATTGATGTATACAAAAGCTAATGCAATCGTTTTTCAATTTTTTTTTTCTGAGTTCAAAGCATTCCCAGACTAGTTGGTTGTCAAATATGTGCGGACGGACTTTGGATTTGGAGCGTTAGAATTTCTTTTGTCAAATAAATGCGAATAGTATGGGAGTTTATGTTTCCAAGCAGAATTAAAGATACGAAATACAAAGAAGAAGAAAGTTTTGCAATTGATGGAATAAATTAATATGGACTGCTTTTTAAATGCTATGTAAGTCAAAAATACATTAAAAGTTAAATATTAGCAAAATTTTCGAATACTCAATTTCACTTTAATATGATTTGTCGAATTGGTAAGGCAAATAGACCTAAACCTTAATTTAAAAGGTGCAGAACAGTTCTTCTCCAATAAAACTCAATTTCCATTTTTCGACTGTAAAATTTAATCGAAAATTATCAAGAATGTTCCAAGTATCAACGATTGAGGTATTTGATTTCCCTCTGCTCCTATTTTAACATGTCCTTATAACTACTTAATTCCTAAGCCATCTTATTGATATGTTCATGTTTCACACAGACACAACTTTAACATTTTGACTATTCAAGTAGATGTTAAAGATTGTCATCAAATATAGGTAACCACTTAATTTGTTGAGAACATCAATTTCCAAATCCATTGACAAAAGGTGTTTTCTTTTTCGCTTTGTTGACATTTTCCATTTTGGACTACTCATATAAAACAGGAAAAGCAAAATTAGATATATCAATAAAAGAGTCAAGTTTTTTAAGTTTGATTTCATTTACTTATTATTTTGATCCGTAATTTTTCTAGACTCTAGCTAGTCTCGTCAGTCTCTTAATTGCCAAATTGGGATTCCACATGGTGACCATTTGGGGTTACTCTTTTTACTTCTGTTTTTTATGATTTATACCAAAATTAAAAAATCCAAAAAAGAAAATCAAATTTGAGTTAGAAAGAAAAGGGGCCCCAAAATTTATATTCATGATACGAGGCATCCAGCGGTCCAGCTATGTCACTGTTGGCGACTAATGTTTTGAAAGACCTATTCCCTTTTTTTTACCTGTCTATGTCTATGCTTTTAAATAACATACTTCGTGTTTCAGTCTGGTCACACACCTTTACTTTCAGTTCGCTGTAGCTTCTTTTTGGTCCAGTATCCTACCTCTCATCTCGGTCCCCTATCCCACTTCCAATTCTCTCTCTCTCTCTCTTTCTCTCTCTCCCTCTGTATTTTAGATAGAACGAACAGTAAACCAAACCTTGTGGCCTTCATTAATTCGTAACATTGTTGTTTTGGATGCTGTAAGGGGGTCGTGTCGCTGTCTCATGTCGTTATGCTTTTGGCTCCGAATGTTACTGTGTTGTGGTTCCATATACAAAAACACATACATATTATAGATGCATGTAGTTGTTGGATATAGTGGTTATAATATTTGTTGGCGGTGGTAGTATGACGGCGGCGGCGGTGGTTGGTGGTGGTGGCACTGATGGTGGGTTAAAATTAATGGCCCATATGTCCTGCGACAAAACAAAAACACACACCAGACATTCGCGTGATGTTCAATTTTAATTGCACCCCTGGGTCATGTTATACTTACACACGTTAGTGTGGTTCGCCCTCAGTTGAAAATTGCTTCCAACTTCCAACTTCCACCAAGTAGATGGCTGATGCTCTTTTTTCTTTCCTTTCTATGTAGTATGTGTTTGTGCTTTCTCTTCGTATATATTTTTTTTCTCATAATAAAAATCATTCGCAAGGACAATATAATTGTACAATGCATCCTTTATTTATAAAGTTTTTTTTTCTGGTTTTTCATTATATGTATGTACATATAAAAAAACAAGAAAGCTTCAGTAATAATTGTTGAAAGGAAGACAACGACTCAATTAACTGGAAAGATACCATAAATTGTCTCAATCAGACGGAAAGAGAACACAATGAGAGCTTGTACGTTTATTTGGTGTTGAATTAAAAATCTTTTTGTTGACCGGTAAGGCACTCTCTTGATCCCTTGTTGAATTCTATTTCTATGTGGTCCTAGAAATATGGAGAGACATTTTGTGAAGAATTTAAGTTAAAATGTTTTAAAAAGGAACCTTAAAAAGGACTTCAATAATATCAAAAACTATATTTTAAAATTGGTGTTCCAGGGAACCACAAATATACCTTTCGTAAAAGATTGCAGTCTTGCCAGGTGTTTTTTACATGAATAAACTTAATTGATATTTCTTTATAAATGTTTTATTTTCTTTCAATTTTTAGAGGCTTATTGATTTTGTAAACATATTTCACCTTTTTTGTGCCAAAAAGTTCGATCAATTCAAAAAACTTTTTATAGTATGATTTCTTCAAAAGAGGTTTCAAAGTATTAAACTTGAATTCAGATTAAGTCTTCTAATCCCCACAAAAATTGAGAGTATCAAATAGGATTGCCAAATCACCACAAAGTCTTGATCTTTCGCTTTGCTTAAAACTTCACTAAATACTTAAAATTTCAAAAGTCATTTAATTTTGTAATTTTTATTTGCTTTTCAAAATACAATACGTCTTTGAGAGCATTAATTTTGCCATCTTATTATAACCTGATAACCTGATCTTAAATTATCGATATCAGCACATTCATATAGATGTGTACATCATAAGGAACTCGGCGCGTACATGGAAATCAAGGATATCGCTCCTGCTTCCGCCGCTGCCGCTGAAATAGTTGCTTGTCTGTGGGCTGTAAACATTCCTTTTATATTATACCATCTGACATTTCACACCACATTAAGCTGTCTTCCAAAAGTTTGACAAGAGGGCTGTTCCCAGGGCTGGTTTAGGTAAAATATACCCTTCGCAAAGGCACATCCACTCCCAATGACACTGACGCGACGACGACGACGGCAACGACAACGATGGGAATAGAGAAACTATCCTCGAGGTAGGTTGTAGGTAAGGAATAAACTATATCCGTCTATTTCCCTACATTTCCATTTCCACTTCCGGTGGCTCCTGCACACTAAATTACACCGATATGAAAGTTTTCGGGGCGCATGTATTAATTTCCGTAGACCATTTCACACATACACACACACTCCTGCGATTTTGATAAAGGATATCTCAATCACACGGGGATTTGCAATTTCCAATCATTCGCGTGAAGGAATCTACAATTCTGATCCAATTTCCAAAAACCCTTTTTGCAATGAAGTGGCCCGGACGAGGCGCCCAGGTTTGTGTAGGTAATAGCGATATCCTTCTATCTTGATGTGAGTGAGGTTTGATAGTGATTAAGTTTGATGGTTGCAGCTAAGACAAGGGGGAGGGTGGGAGGAAAAGAACGACGATGACGGCGACTGAGGCAATGACGTTGGCGTAGAGATGTCGATGTCGTGGCGGGCGTGTGGCGACAGAGATGGAATCGATTATTTGGAAAATTATTATAATTAACGCCACTATCGACATTGGCATGCGTTAATAAGGCCATTATAATATATGAAGTTCATCGAAGCAAATGCCAAGCAATTTGTCGCGGATGATAATGAATGTTAATCCACAGGCGATTGCAATCCGACAACATACCCGTAGCGTAGATACACCTATGCCATGGCATATACCTTAAGGTTAAAAAGGTGTATGCAAGCGGAATTTGCCATAGGTGACGGAGGAGTATATTAAACTGGCGTTGGCATGCGGAGAGTGCTAGGGGTTATGTCATCTCGTAACCATTGTTAGTTACACTTTAGGTATTAATTTGATACAATCTATAGACGGCGGCTAGATGATAATTTGTAATGTTGTTAATATTCATTGGCTTAAATTACTTCACTTGAAAATTATCTGCATATATACATGTGTATGTTACTGATAAGTAAATGACTTAAGGAGTTATTCGACACACGGCTATTCAAAGGTGAATTACTTTTGTGGGTTAATAGTTTGGAACATTCATTTTGAAGTTGAAGAGTTAAATGTTGACGATTTCACAGCAAAATTCATCACCTTAGATGAAATGAACAAAAAAAAAAATGAAGGTATTGACTTACATACACTTTGAGTCCTTTTAGTGGTTTTCAGCAAATTTAATCAGTTTTGAATCTAAGTTTTGTTAGTTGGCATTTGAAATTAACATGTCAACATTTTCATTTCAATACCATTATCATCATCAACAGTTGCCGTTAGACGTTTCGAAAACTTTTCGTTATAACTTATTTTGTCTGTCTGATATTGTGTTTAATTTTGCCTCCATCGACAACCTATCATTATCATCAGTTAATTAATTAGTTCAACGGAGTTAAAAATGTATACCCTAAAGTTAAACCGAGCTCTCCTATTTTACCTGGTCATTTTGAGACTGAAATGTCAACGCATGACATTTCTTTTGGTCGATGTCACGCAATCGAAAACATCATCTACACTGCGGTTGTCAGTTGAATCGGTAATTGCACATGCAACGGTAAAACAGATACGAATACATTATTGTTCGTCATTTATAAGCATCCGTTATATGACTGCACTCATAATAATAGCTTATTCCGCAGCACCTTTCTATAACTGGAAAATCCCATGTCCGAGATGAGATTGATAGGTTTGGTATATTGGTAGTCGCAGTTTAGTTGGAATCATTAATTAACTAAATCAGTGGTTCAAGTTTTTGAACAGAGATTCGAAGGCTTTGATTTTGATGCCATAGATATTCGTTTCGAAACTCCTAAAATTGAATCAGAAGGGGAGGGAGGGAAGGAGTTAAATGGATTGTCTATGCCTCCTGATTTCAATATTTCACGGTTATAAATTTTTACTTAAATAAAAATCACAAGAAAAAAAAAAAAAAAAACATAACAACTTGTGATTCTGGACACTTAAAATAAATTATAAAACCATTCTGCTGCAAAGGACATGAATCCTTCCACTTGAAACTTTTAGCTGTCCCAAGAGTTTAAAGGGAATCAAAAATCAATCATTAATCATCGTCATCTTTTAAACCGAAACACAAAATTTTTCTTGATTTTTTTTTAATCAATTTTACTTAATTACCCAAATTCTTCCATGTCATTTACATCCTTAAATTTTAATCGATTTAGGTATGTATCTTAGATTTTGATGTCCATTTAATTTGGCAGTCAATCAATTGCCATGAATTTAGGAAGTTTCTTTTTTTTTGAGTGATATTTTGCATACCCTTTTGCTTGATGTGAATTGAGTTAAAAGTTGTTTTAGTAAACGAATTAATTTTTCTTCTTGGAATTTTCCAGCTAAAGATTAAAAAATATTGAGTGGAGAAATTCATGAGTTCCATTGCAAAGCTTAAAAATGTTGGATGGATATTTTTGTATAGGTAATGAGCAGCAGGATTTTTTCCCTACTGACATTTCAGAGCCAATAAATTCGAAAATTTCTAATTTTCAACTATAAATTAGAATAATTATTCCAAATTTCAACAGAATAGAAGAAATTGTTCCTGAGAATATAGGCTAGTCAAAAATTGCAGCAACCGTGATTGACTGACCCACTGAAAATTTGATTGCTTACCTGAATGACTCACTGACAATCAACTTAGAGTTTTCAGGTACGAGCTCATTTTTATAGGAATTCTGCAGATTTACAATTTTTTCAATTTTGTAAACCATTAACGTCAAAAACTTCAATTTTATATGACAAATTATTCAACAAAAAAATTTAAAACCTTTAAGAATCGATTCCGAAGCACACCGACTACTCCATCCTTCAACTACAGTTCGATAGAAAATTACAGATCTTTCCGAGAAGATTTTAGAAGAGAGAGTTGTGAGAGACACCTGGCAACTCTAAAACCTATAGCACTTCTTAACCAAATACAAATAAAGAGATGTTAGGAAGTTCCGATATTTTTTAAACTTTATTTCCTAAAAGAGAAATTTGCAAGGATTTAAAAATATCACAATCGGATCCGTTTTTCATAAAATAAAGTATGTTCTTGTGGTGCATTTGACTATTATATACAGGTTTCTTCTAACGGGAATTCTTTATTGCTTACGGTCATTTAAGAAACCCCCATTTATTGATAATGGCTTATACATATAGCCATCATAACATAGTTCTTCCGCAAAATGGCTTCCTTTGCTAAATCTTTTCGAAGAAAAAGAATCAAAATCTTCTTCTGTGTTTTATTGCCCTAGACATCAGAAAATCCGTTTTTGAAAAACTTAAATCCCTATTCCCACAAATCAATTGTAGGTCCTTGTTATAGGAAAACATAGCTCCTTGAACATTATAATTTTTTTTTTTTATTAAATGGAATGAACACCCGTCAGGCATGACCCTTTCCTGCAGCTTGCTTATAAATCAAAACAGTTAACATTGCACACCTATACTATATGGTGTATGTGTGTATGTATACAGGAATAGAGTGGAAAAGGCAAAGAAGTTCTTCTTCATACAAAATAAAGCAATAAATCCATTAGCTACTTTGAGCATTGTTTCCAATACCATCACGGACCCTAACCTAACTTAACTAACTTGTCTAGTTCTCCAGATATTTATTTATGTATGTGTATGTGTGTGAGGGTATGATTGTATCCTTTTTAATATTAAAGCCTATACGTTACGTACGTACAAGGAAGTATCTTCCAACAGCAAACTTCTATAAGTAATCAACACCCAGAACTTTATTGTATAAGCCCAGGAAAACACACACTAACAAGACGAGAAAATGGAAAGGGAAAGGGGACTCGGGAAACTGCGATGGAGTATAAGTTTCCTCCATTCCTCCTCTCTTCAACAACATTCAACAACAATATTTCTATTGTCCTTTCGGTCTACAAAAGCCATATCCTTTACTTTACTTTACTTTCCTTCACTTAACGCGGCAAGTCTTCAAGAAGTTCCGACTTATTTTGTTGTGCATACATAGACGCGAGTATACCGAGTACGAGTTCGAGTATGAGTATGAGAAATAAGAATAAGACAAACCTCCTTAAACATGCGGGTTTTGTGATGAATATTTCAGCGGAGGCGGAGAGTTGATATTATTTGAAAAGTTTCGCCATTGCGAAAAACATACCGTTCCTCGTCGTCCGTCGTCGCAGTCTTTGTCCTTGTTCTTATTTTTGTAGTTGTTGTTGTTGTTGGCGGTGGCCGACACATAGGATATAACGGAATAATAGTTGGTTCACACTATACCTAACTGTAGTTGTAATAGTAGCAGCTGGTAACGGTAGTTTAACAAGTAGAGAGAACTGCAATTTGGTATCCCCAGGAAGTTGAAATTGTAGTTTAGATACTCTTGGTTCTTGGTTCTTGGGCTGAAGGACTAAAAGGACCAAAATAAAGGTTCCTCTGCGTTCTAGACGCATATAGTAAACTGAATGAATACGGAATTTAGTTTTGGTCATGCTCTGCTACATTTATACGATTGTACTAAGGAATGTAATAATTATTGTTTATTTTTGTTAAAGGAAACAGGATGTATTGTATAGTGGCTGTTTTATAGATGTATGTGTTTCTTTGTTAGTGGAAATAAAATTAAATGGTATTCAGAGAGTCATAATAAGATTTTTAATAGTGTCTTCTTTATAACTATAAAGCTCTTTAGATAAAATGCAGCAGTTTGACGATTTTATTATAACGCTCCCGAGAGTAACCCAAAAACTACGATCAATATTCTAAACTTATATCGTGTGACAATTGGTGACATTTTTGACAAAATCGAGAAGCAGTAATATGATAATCTGTTGTTAATTACATGTTAATTGGTTGTGTGTTACATACATAAGTTGGAAGGGCTGCTTTTAAAACTTTAAATGAATATTGCTTAGTAAGGAAGAGAAACATAAAATGTAAACACAAAACTAGTGTTTTGTGTTTACATTTTATGTTTTTAACTGTTATCCTGTTAATTATCCAGGTACTAAAAGTTACAATACCTATTTTGCTCTTTTAGACTTTTGTCTAATTGACTCTGGTGGAAACGTGTTGACCAAGAAAATCGTGCTTAGCTTTCTTGGCCCTAAATGACTACCCTGAGGAACTCCTGATTTAACAGTGAAAGCGTTGGAAAAAGACTCGTGGAAGACCAAAATACTTGGTCTTGAGAGAATATCTGTAAACATAGTTGAAATTTCAGCACTTACGCCTAAATGCATTGAATTTTGCTGCAAAAAGTATTTTATTGTTAAAGATTACTTTAAGTGAATTGTTCAACTATTGTCCTTAAACAGGATAGCTTCAAGATTGGTCTGTACAGTAACAAATGTCAGTCTTGTTTTTGCTTGTTCAACGTCAGATATTGTTGACAATTTATATCGAGTATTTTAGTATTTTGACATAAGATATCTTATGTACCAAATTTAAGGTGAGTTAACGCAATAAATATTTGTCACAGTTCAAAGTTGTCACTCTTCAAAAGAAGTCACTAAAAATAATTCTGCACAAACATTTAGCAAATCAATACAAACAAAATACGAAAAGACAAACTTATTGCTGATGTCTTGAGGTTTTAAAACTTTTGCCACACAACAAAAACTTTCATCCATAACACAAATCTATAAAAATATAACAGAACGAACAAATAAAAGTTCCATTTGTCATATTTCCCTAGATAAGTATACCTACTGCATCTTTTGTGTAACTTTCTGGCATATAGCCTGTAAGTTCGTTCAGTTTTATCCCAAAGGAATGCCAAAAATTCACCAAGTCATCACTCTATACCCTATCTCCAAAACTATACAAATGCTCATTAACAAAGTATCTCATCATAATTTCAATTAAATTACCATTAAAACTTGTCTAAAACGTCTTAATTTTTTTTTCTTCAAAAAATACAAACAAACTTTAAGCCTTTATGCGATACCTATGCCATAATGCCAAACTATTTATCTTCAACAAAAATTTATAAAAAATGTTGATGAGTATCATCAAAATTATCATTACTTACGTTCGTTGTTGTCTTCATCGTTATCCTCATCGTGTCGTCTCTGGAAAATTAAGTCAAACAAGCCAAAAAGGACCAAGAGACCCGGATCCAGGACGAGGATTCGTCTATGTACCTGGTTCTCTTATATAATAAACTCAAAGTAATGTCCTGCACTATAAGAACAAAATTGAAACCAACGGAAAGTTAAGATGTTTTTAATTTAAAAGAGTTTTATTTATTCCATCTTGTTGGGGGGGGGGGTAGCCTTCCTCTCTGGTCGCCATTTGCTCTATCGTCCTTGCACAATCATTAATTTAGTGAGTCTATAAGGATTCTCTGCCCGGTCTCCAAATTAACTTCACGACGCGATACGATGGCGAACTTGCATTGGCCAAAACAGAGAAACAAACAAAAACTATCGCTGACTAACGGTATACGGTATATAGTATAAACGATATACAGTTTGGTGAAGTGTAGTGGTAACAATCTCAATTATTATAGCTTGATGGTGGTACACTGGTATGGTGGCCAGTGCGGGCAGCGCTCCGCGCACTCAATGGAAGAGCAGCGAATTATCCTGAGTGTCCTTAATTTAAGGACTACTCAGGGACGTTGATTTTCAATTGCCAAGTTAGAGTGCACCTTTGGGGGGATAACTTTTCTTCTAGTTTTGTGTTTTGTGTGTTTGTTTTTTTTTTTTCTTTTGTTTTTCGTTTTTCGTTTTCTTCCAACTCCACACCAAATACAGTGACACTGTGTGCAATGATGACACATCAGTGGTTAAGTGGACTTTTGCAGTTGGCCAACACTTTTGGCTTGACTTGGCTTGGCTATTGTGGGTAAAACGGTACAAAGGTGATGGGCAAACGGTAAATGGCAAACTATTTGATCCCCCGCATATGAAGAGATGTTGGTACAACAATTCGGTGTGATTGGAACTTTATATGGAAGTCCTGCGAGTGACCCAGAATTAGTCATACGAGTATCAGTACCGGTACACGACACGTGCTTCACATACATGATGATATGGCGATGATGGTGACTTGTAACGTTCTAACTTTGGTATTAGGTGGAAGCAGTGTGTGGCGTAGCGTAGCGTGGCGAGTCGACCAGTCTATATCTGTATGTCAAGAAGTCACCCCTTCCCCACAATACACCCTCACTCAACAGACATTTTGTTGAAGCGTTTTATTTTGTGGCAGGAGCCATTTTGTATGGGAAACGTCGACGACGATGTTATCCTGGGGATTAAGTATATTACCGCAATAACATTGTTAGCGGAATTCGTGCGTGTGTATCTGTGTTGATGTGTGTTCTCTGCTGTGTATATGGTTCAGAAGAGGGTTGCTGTTTTTTTGGCGGTTGCACAGAAGTTTGATGGGCTTAATTGAGAGAGAGCGTTAATCTCCTTTTTGGTGCGAGTTATGTGTGTGTAGAAACCAGCAGCGTAGCAGTGGGTACTGCCATCAAATGCGTTTAAGGATCATGTACGACTACGAGGAAGCTTGTATTTCTTCACAAGGAATTGAGAAGGTGTGGGGGGGGGGGGGGGGGGTATTCTCTATGTGAGCAATATGACGAATTGCTTTTAAAAGGACGGGATTGCTGTTGATTCATGGCATAAGACTGAGGTCTCCTTTTTTTTAGCTGTGAACGGGGAATAAAGTTACTCACACACAACACAACACACAGTTGTTAATAAGTTGAAAAATAAATAATGCATGCATCGCCTATCTTCCGCCGCCCGCCGCCGTACCGCTTGAATCCTGCTCAAGGGATGTTCTTTTATGGTAATAGCTGTTGTGTGCATTTGAGACATGTCATGCTTTATATGTTTTGTAATCTTTAAGAGAATTTTAACCCGCATATGCAGGTTCATACACATACATAATATTTACTACCTACTTTTAAGGAACTAGGTTATGTGATGTATAAGTGATGCTTGTTGAAAATTTTAGGGATTATGGTATTATTTGTAAGCTTTTTTTGTTTTTAGTAAAACATGTTTACAAAAATTGGAATTATCAAGATTATGGGATTTAACTTCGAAAAACTTCTCATTGTGGTAATTAATTGAATAAGTAAGGTTAAGCACATTGGAGAAGTTTATTTCAGAGCTTCTACCCTTAGGTAGAGGAAATAACATGGATGTTACGTCAAATGACGTAAAGTCGTCATTTGACTGAAAACCTTTTTCTTTCTTATTTAAAAATGCGATAGTAACCCAAAAAACTAAATATTTATATGGTGAACTGTGGCGTTTACTTGTTTTTATTTTAAATAATTGTGTACAGTATTAAAATGTTGCTAGGTATGCCAATAGATACTTGACTAAAAATCAAAAACCTTGTCAAAATATCGTGTAATGAGAATTGGTATTTTTTATTTTTTGCAATCTCCATCGATTCCTTCCAAATGTTTCTTTTTGAACACACTCAGACTTTGGAATTTTAAAATTTTATATTTTGTGTATAAAGTAATTTGTTTATAGCTTGAGGTGAAAAATTGTGTTTATTTTCAACTCAGAAATTGTTAGAACTACCAGATGACACAGTTCGACTACTATTTCCTACGAAAACAAATAAATCACACTTGGATCGGACTGATGGACTCCTTTGGAATAGTTACAAGGAAAGAATTCGACTCATTACCCACAGTTTCGGCCAACTTGAGAACAAGTGACAAACAAAAGTATCCAACGATCGTTAAAGCCCTGAAAAACAACAACAACAAGGAATAAATACAACAAACTCAACTGAAGCGAACCCATAGAAAGTTTTTATAAATTTCTCACTCTTAGTGAAAAACTGTTTTATATTTTTGATATTTCGTATTTTGTTTTTAGTTATTATTTTTTTTTAAAACATCTGTTTTTATCGACAAAAATTCCCACAAAAAACCGGCACTCCTGCTTTTGGCCCGAACGTGGTGCGGTAGGGTACCATATTGATATACACAAGAATAAGAAATTAACATAATTTGTTGCAAATGCTTTTGACCACCATCAATGACGTACTGGTCTATTGGTTCGGGGCATGAATCCGAATTATGCGGCAATGGCACCCGAAGCGTTAGTGATGTTTGGAGCCGTTCCTTTTCGTGTCGTCATCATCGTCGTCGTCGTGTCACGTTGCTCGACATCGCCTTCGTCGTCATCGTCGTTGTCGTCCTTTCTATTGCCAATGAACTCGAAAAGCATTCCGATATCCTACCACATTGTGTACACTTCATTAAGTACCTACCCACTTTCATTTGGGAATAGTGGGCGTGTGCCGTGTGGGTGGTTAAGTTGGATGGGTTTCCTTTTCCTCGCCCCACTAACTCTCACCTTCTGCTTTTGTTCTCCATTCCACCGGTTTTTTGTTCAAGAATAGACACGGAGGGAAATGAGACAAGGGACGAGAAGAACGGAATGCAAGGTTGCTTTTGTTACATTTTCTATATAAAATTGTTTTTCAATTTTAGTAGTTTTTTTTTTCTTTTTTGCAAATAACTGTTCGCCGTTTTTCGTCGTTTTGTCTTCGTTGTGGTCGAAGGTTTTTGTTTAAAGTTTTCCAATTAAAATTTTGCGTTCGAAGGTATGGATGCTGTTGGTTCTTTTTGTTTTTTTAATTTTTTGTTTTTGTTTGATTTTGTTTTTTGCAAATTCCATTTTTCTTTTCTGTTGTAAAACAATTCAAAAAACAACGGACAGCAAAATTCACAAAAAACAAATGAGAGAAACTTTTGTCGCAGATCCTGAAAACTTTAAAGCGGCATTTCCGCATCCGCCATCAGTTTTGGTATCTATACGTTATACGCGTATACCTTCTCAAAAAATTCTTCTTCTGCCAAAAAGAATTGTTCTTTCAGCGAAAGTTTGTCTTTGTTAATGCAGTGATTGGTCCAGATGGAAAGTTCTAACCAAAGTAAATGTGATGTAACTACATAGTACCTATACCCTACCTACTTTATTGTCTTTGTTTTTTAAGACCATTTCTTTTATTTTCGTTTTTTTTTTTTTGAAGAAATTTTAATGAGACTTAAAGAAGATTGACATTTTTATATACTTTTTGAAATTTTTCTGATACGGGTTTTAAAAAAGTTATTTTATTTTAACCTAAAAATTTAGATTTTCATTTTTAGTACATGGTACAAATTTTCAATTCTGTACTAAAAAATTAAAGTTGAAAATACCATTCACTATTTTAATAGTTTCTTAAATATACCTACTGGAATTCGTGTTCTAAGCTTTACTTAAAAAAAAACGTAAACAAATTATACCAATTAAAATTAAAAATTTGTATTAATATATTTTAAAATGTTTGAATCTCACTTTGTCTTTGTTTATACCAATCAGATGCAATAATGGATTTCTAATAACCATTACAAATGAATAATTCTGTTAAATGAATCTTCTTATAACTATTAGACAAACTTTTAAAAAACGTAGCTATACTAAACTAACTAGCTATGGAAAAAATTTCATCCTTAAATAAGTCATTAATACATTTTTTATTTTCTGCAATGTGTTCTTGATTGGTATAAGAAAGTAACTTAACAAAAATTAATAAAAAAACAATTTTTGATCTTCTTTTCAATAAAAATAAGCACATTCACGGGAATAAATTCAAAAAAGGCCGCATTTCTTCCTGAATGGTATAATCTAAGAACACTAAAAATTGTATTGTCTTTCTTACAAGTTAAAATTCATGAGTAGGAATAGTTTATACCAATTAACATTAAATCTAGCAGGTTTTGTTATTAGTTAGCTTGGTGTGCATATGATTTGGTATAATGTTTAAACCGTGAACATTATTTGATTTGACTGTTTCCATTTTTCTACCAATCGCATGAAGTCTTGTTGTTGATGAGTCTTTAGCACACTTTTATGGCAATTGGGGAAATCAATTTTTCAATCAATAATTAAAATTTATTTATGTATATTCGCTGATTGGTATAAAATGGTCTAATTTACCTGATTACAATTTATAAATACTTTGAGTATCATAATCTAGAAACTTGCTAACAGACTATTAAATTCATGTTATTAACTTTTTACAGAATTTAGACCAGTTTATACCAATTAATAGTCAAATAGAAATAAATAAGATAAAAAATCAATTGAAACATATGTTGAAAAAAATAAATGTCTTAAGACATGTTTATAAAAAACTATTTTAATTTATTTTATACCAATCACATATCGACCATTTAAAGCCATTTTAAATCAATGATGTGCAAAATTTGTCCACTAACTAATTTCCCTCATTCCAACAGCGGACCTCAACGACACGAACCTGTGTTGTGTACGGATATAACCCAAAATTTAAATTTATTTTCCAAAATCGTAAGAAGGTTTTCAACAATAATATTACGGTGTCATCGACCACAAATTGGCACCATATACAAAACCCGCATTCAGTATTGTGTTATTTTGATGATAACAAAACAAGCTTTCAGTCGAATACGTATTATTTAACATTTAATGGTATAAATTTGTGAACGTAGCTTGATGCCTTGTGGCCTTATGATGACGGCTCTACCATACTACACCCCCGCATCAACTCGACTCCCCTTACGAAAAAAGGGTATTTCATCATTTACACAGAAATAGAATGTACATATTAACTATTTCTGTATGTGTTCGTCCTGTCCGAGTCCAATATATCAACAGAAAAGAAAAAAGGATCAACCAACCAACATCGCTATATATATGTAGTCTGCCGACCGAACCGACACCGTATAATAGACGAACCGCAATATCCTTCTCGCAATAATGTGTGCGGCACATTAAAATGGATCATTGTCATCCGGTCGTATAACCCATCTATGTTATATGCCATATTATCTGTGTATGTATGTATGTTTGTGTGTGTCTCACAATCTAACAAAGAGGATAACATGTTTATAATTTATTCTCCGGCACACCTACATAGATACACACTGGTAGAGTAAATTTTTGGTCATATCTGTGAACGTCATAATTTGAATTGCTAATATTGGGTGATGTCCTTTCACAGAAAAACTTGTGTATAAATGTTTTGTTAGAACATTCTGTTTAACATCTCATTTTATCATAATACATACGAATAATATACACACATACATACTTACATCATACATATTGTACGTAGCTTGGCTTGGTAGACCAGACGACGGAATTTCATAGCTTCTTTTCATCATTTTAAGAATACAAAAGGACACACAGACACAGCATTGCCAAACAAATAAAATCTGATTAAAGTGTCCATTTTTCTTTTGTATGGGTTTGCATTTTTACTTGCGGAATGTGGGTATGGTTTGTATATGTATTATGTTTAAAGCTGTCACAAACAATAACCTTTTTTCTTAATGTCAGCTGAATTTACACATCAGCAGTTTTGAGATGATAACCTATTTAAAATTGATAATTTTCATATTTTTTTTTATTTTTTTTTTTACGACAGTTGGAATTAGAAAGGAATAATAATTTTGGGAAGAAAGTGAAGC
Source organism: Scaeva pyrastri (assembly GCA_905146935.1). Taxonomy (NCBI): domain Eukaryota; kingdom Metazoa; phylum Arthropoda; class Insecta; order Diptera; family Syrphidae; genus Scaeva; species Scaeva pyrastri. The sequence continues at coordinate 6,933,158 of LR989929.1, read as the reverse complement.
AAGGAGGAACGTATTCTGCATATTAACTGTGATACACTTAATTTTATCGGATTTCCAGAGGAGTTTCGGTATTTGAAAGTCAAATTTGGGAAATAATGATGGTGATGATTTTTGGTTAAATTAATTTATTTTTTTAAGTATTGTTTGATTATTAAGACAAAGTTAGAAGAAAAGGTGCTTGATTCCCGCTATTGCTTTAGACTGACGGCACTGGGCATGAATTTTTAAGTTTCTAGTGAAAACGTTAACTAATTTCAACTTTTCAAATCTTAACCCAAGAACGAGAAATCTGGTAGAATTGTTTAATAACCTTAACTGATACTTTTTTAATAAAAATAAAAACCACCCTAGTATATATAATATAGGTAATACATTTTTTAAAAAAATTAAGAGTAAAAAGTTTACATGTTTACATGAAAAAAGAGACAAGTCTCTGTATGGGGTTTACTCTAGACGAGAAGAGAAAAGATTAGTTAAAAAGTTAAAGTACTGATAGCAGTCTGTATATTATTTTCCAAGACTCTCATCAGCTTAGTAAGTCTCGAAGTTTTTTCGTTTTTACAGTCTTTTTAATCATAAAATTTCTTATGGAAACTTGAAGTTTCAAAGACTAAGTAATTTTTTTCTTAGCTAATTTTAAGAATTCGAGTTGATATTTTGAACCATCACTTACTAGTTTCTTGAGGGTAGCGTTCAAGAATTCAATATAAGAGACCTTATATGATGAGACTGTGACCGATACCAAGATGAGATTGATTTTTTTTAATTAAAAGGGATTAAAATATCGACTTAAGGATATAGTATATTGACATTTATTGATATAGATAAGGTATTGTCAATACCAAAAGTAAATTGGTTCAACTACTGTCGTTTCTGCAAGCCCAATATTTGGCTCTGAAGTGCAATTGTTCTGGATTTAATTATCCAAATTACTTCTTGGTTTTTTACCTGCAATTGTTGTCTTGTACGAAAACTTTAATTTCCATATAACCAGGGCTTGAACTTGTACTTCAATTTCTTGCTATTTTCTTGGATACAGTATTTGTATTAATTTTTTATTACATTTGTACAGTAGCCTTTTTAAACCTTTGTTTTATCTTCAAAAACGGTTAAATACAAAATGGTCCACCCGGGCGTATACTCATTTTTTTTTCTAATTTAAAATTTTAAGTTTAAAAAAATATAAGAAAAAAAGACTTTTTTAAGCAAATAATTCGAATAGACAACATAAACAAAAGCTCAAGTATTTAAAATGACGGATCAAGAGGAATTTATATTTTTATCCCTAATCCTTTGTATCATGCGGAAATCTATTTATCCACATTCCCTTTTCAAATGTATGTGTGTATGTTTTATTCAATTTTTTGTTTACTTAAAAACCTTATACAAATTCAGACTGCATAAGCATTATTATTCTAATGTTTTCAAAAAACGGATAATTTTAAACCATCACAGTCAGCAAACAATGTATAATGGTTCATATTTAAATTGCACTCTAAATAAATTCATTGAATATTATTACATAATCGTATCCGTTACATTTTTCAACTTATTACACTAATACTCGTATATGAGTATATGTAGTTAATATAACATACAACTACTATTATTTAAACAATCTTGCATTATCTATTATTACTAATAAATCAACACACACAAAAAATAAAATATCCCCTTTAGTATAAATCCCTACAGTTCATATAATATAAAGTCCCAAACGTGCGTCGTGTCGCGTCGTCATCCAATGGATAAATGTGTGTAGGTGATGGCAACAATTATAACTAAATGCGAAGCCAAACTGCCACCCTATGGTACACCATATCGATTTGAGTTTGCATTCAATTGTTAATAAACATTAGAAATTGTTTTTATTTGTTTATGCGATGAATATTGGAATATTTCCATGTCGAAAGTCGATGGCGGCGGCGGGGTGGTAGCGGCGAGACGTCCATGATGCGCTTATCTATTATTTTTACGCTTGAATATACTAAAATTACCTTAGTTTAGTTTTTTCTATTATATTATTTGATATTTGATAACGCTGTCGTTTTTTGTTCTTTTGGTATTCTGACGAAATCGGAAACTGTTGTTGCAGCCATTAATTTGGTTTACATTCGTACCTATACGCTTTATTATAGACAACAACTAAATGCTTTTGGCCACATTGATTGGCATAAATGTAAAATTGTGTGTGTGAATTTGTATTTTTGCATATCATGTGTTTGTTGTAAATGCTTGTGTGTGTGTGCAATTGTTAACCCTGTTTTTATCCGGCTAAAATGTACAAACTCACTTGCATGTAATTATGTATTTATTAAAGGTATTTTTTTTTTTGATTTTGGTTATAATATCTGCTGAATTGCATCGAACCAAAATGGGTTTTATTTCACCAGAAGTTAACAGAACTTCAATTTTCATTTGAAGCTTGTTAAATATTTTCTAAAAACAAAATTCCACAATATTACTGCACCAACTTTTAAGCTTTTTTTTTTCTTAAGAATTTAAATCTTTGAATATAACCTTTCCAAATTTCGAGAGTGGTAATATTCAAATACATGGTTAAATAATCTCTTATTTTCTGAATTTCCTTTACACCTTGCCACCTTTATACATATTTTAGTCTTCATTTGATTAAGTTCTATCTGGTGATTTATTAGCACTGAATAAATAATACGAGCTTAGCTAATTCCGCTTAACCAATTAGAAAATGAATAATTCAATTATTTTGTTCCTCCTTCTATCTTTCAATCAGACTCAATAATATAAAAGCCAATATCGAAAAATTTCTGCAAGATAATGTAAAAATGTTACCCCCTTATACACCTTATGCCAGGAAAGAGAATAAAAATATTAATTTCCTTCCCCAATAAACATAATTATAAGGAAATGCAAATGAATCTCCCCCGAGAGTTTATAGATTTACAATACACACCCACAAACCTATTAGTCCATCTATTTGATTTAACCAGGTAAAGGTTAGCTTACCTGAGCAAAAAGATAACAACTTGGTTGTACAAACTTCACTTGGTCATGGTTGAGATCTGGGGATATACAAAAAAGGACTTAAGGAGATTGAACAAATCAGGCTCAACAGGTTAGATAGGGTCCAAGGTAGGTTAATCCAAGGGTCCAGGCTTTACTATATCACTTATTGAAAAGGATTAAGAATGTAAAGAAAGTGTCAAAAATGTTTAATTTCAAATTTGGTCTCAAAGCTCAGTCCAAGGTCGAAAGTTTTGTTTCATTCAAAAAGTATCCTTAGGGCGCTGCGCTATTCCACCGCGACTATAAACTGATGGAAGGAGGTTATTGAGTTATCACCCTGCAATAATGGAAAAAAAACAGGAATAACGATGTCGACATAGCACAAAAAGAAAACCAAGAGGACAGGTAAAATGGTTCGATTGTGATAAGAGCTCTAGGACACAATCGAAGTTTCCCATCATCAAGCACAGCACTCAGTGTAAGGATCCCAGGACCAAGACCAGGACGCAACAATATTTTCGAATCGCACCAGTCAATCCCCATTGGAAACATTCAAACTCCGTCTGCACGCCACGGTGCACAACATTTATTCATAAATACCAACCTATGTATCTCCCCCCTTTGTAGTAACCAGGGTTTTCAACCCTCTGTCAAGCAGGTCGGTCTTGGTTTTTCGTATCGCGCGTCGAAGTGGGCACATTACAACGGAAATCGGTACATTTTCAAGCAAACCGAAACATCTCCCCGTGTCCCCCCCGGGGGCTCTCCACCATTATGAGTCCTTGAACCCCCACAATATAGAGGCAGAGTGATATAAAAAATATGCTCACCTGGTGGAATATTACCCTATAAATTTGATTCATTTTTCCACACTTCATTTTTCGTTAAGTAGAACACCAGAACGATGCGATGGATGGGTAAAAAGGCGGGGGAATCCCCCCGTCCTGATATGGTTGGTTGATATCGGTCTTGGGTAGGGGTCTTAAGTGACTTTAGTCTAAAGGCTTTGAGCAGAGGGAGGCATTTAAAGTGGATAGGGTATGCATGTTCGATTTTATTGGCAATTTATATGAACACACACACACAATAAAAAAAAAAAACTGAAAAAACACAGGAAGTGGAACAATTTTGAAATATGCTCAACACCTGTAGGGAAATGGCAGACAGCTTTGAAAGAAGACTCCAGGAATATCTAAACTGTTCAGCGGAGGGAAGATAAAATAAACTCAAAAGAACAACCAAAAAAAAAAAAAAGACACAAAATAAGGGAAAGAGGCGGACAAACAAGGAAGACAAGAAGGGAAAAACCAAATTTATCTGCCCATTAAGAGGGTTTGAATAATATTTATATCCCGGAAATTGCGAGCATGGTGATATATTTTCATTTTTTTGGTCTCTCCATTTTTTTTTCTTCTTGTGTTGATACTTTCATACAAACAAGAAAAAATACATCATGATTATGTGTGTATGTAAAATTTGTATGTATTTGTACCGATATATGAGCATGTATAGAAAGAATATAATATTGAAGGATAAAAGGCACAAGGTTAAGGATACAATCCGTCTGCTGTGGATTTGTGAAAATCATACCCTTTAATAGATAGAGAGTAATCGAAAGGAATAAATTTGAAAGGAGGTAGGATTTTCTTTCGTTTTCGGATTCTTCTTCTTCTTCATCATACTCCGGTATAGGTGGGTAAAAGGAAAATTCGTGTTGAAGAAGATTTTTCATGACATAATAGTGACCTTTATTATTTCGAAATAGTTTTTATGGGAAAAGAATGATACATTTACTGATAAATAAACCATATTTATTTAAACTCAATATAACATGTGTGTGTGTATTCATTAACGGGTAGATAATAAGTATTAGGGGAAAAATTAGGGGTATTACAGAATAAAAGAAGAATTTGCCTACGGGTAATATGGGTTTCCATCATAGACATAAGACTCTGAAAACATGACACGAAGACAACGACGCTCGATGAAGTTTCTTCCTTAAAAAGAAAAAATAAATGGAATCGATTCAAGGCCCGAAAGGGCAAAATCATTTTATATAAAACTTCTGTGTTAAAAATTAAAATTTAAAAAATTGATAACCATCGTCTAAATGATTGTTCACATATTATTTGCAATCAAATTTTTAAATGAAATTTGAAAATATCTTACCCTTAAAAATACCCCACGTGGTGCCATGTAGAACTTAATATAACATAGACTTATGTTCTTTTGGTTGCAAAGAAACAATCTAAAAAGTTGCTTATTCAGAAGATCATGGTGACCATAATATTGTAATCACCTCTCCAATAAATAATACAGTCGAGAATTAAAGGTCCTTAATCATAGCTCGGTGGCGTAATGTCTTGACCGTCAAATGTCACAAAATTTCAGCTTCAAAACTGACAGCTGTTCAAATATCTGATTGTGCAAAATGTTTTAAAACTCTTTACATGTTCTAATTTTTATTTAATTAAATTTAATATTTTTGAATTTACGGCATTTTAACTTTATTAGAAAACTCCTTATTAAGTCTCACAAAGACGGAATATGCCAATAATATTATGGAAGCCAACAAAATCAGTTCCATATGTCGAATTCTGACGTTTTCAATTGATGCTATTTATTGACGACATTGTAAGATAAGAAATACTTGATGGAAAATGCTTTTGCTTCAATTAGTCAAAATTGTCAAATTTCCTTTTATTCAGAAACAGTCTTGAAACCAAAGAACCATTTGCAAGGACCTGCAACAATTTAAGTAATTCATTTGCTTTGCCATCGAAGGAGATCTATTCATTTCGCTCAACTGACATACATATGTACATACATAATCCTATGTATCCTATGTAAGTATGGGCATTTATGTCATTGCTGAAATTCCATCAAAGTTTGTCATGAATTTCCTTTGGCATATAAACACAAATAGTAGCTAGTAAGAAAGTTTATCGTAAACTACATATTGAAATAGTTCACTTACTTAAACAAGTAAGTTTCTAACTATACTCACCTATACACATTTAAATGTACATAATGTTATATGTGTTTATTTTAGACTCAATATACGAGACCATAATAATATTTAATTGGAATATTTTTCTTTTAAACTTAACCGTCTGTAAACTATACTTAAGACTATCCAAACAGAAATTTAGTAAAGTTCAAATTAATATTGAAAATGACGGTGAAGATGGATGTAATGTGTAACGTCATATATTTTAATGTTGATATGAATTCTCATTTGGGATAATATTATAGTCCTTTACTATAAACAGTAATATTTAATAGGAATATACATAGATGGATATAAGATGTAAGGATACAAAATACTTTACACTAAAATTTTTGAATTTGTGTATTGATGTCTAAGGCGATTTTATCAGGAAAACTTATAGCAATTTAACAGAAATTAAATTAACATAAACAGATGTGTAAATAAAATAAGAAAAGTGTCATAAATAGTAAATCCAATGCTTCAAAAAATTTTAGTACTATTGTTTAATCTATTTTGATGGCAACTCTTGTTGATATGATTTTAACAACCATAAAGTTACTCTAAATAATAACATTTTAATAAACATCATCAATATATGCAAACATAATTTCAATTATTATCAAAAAATCCCAAAAATAAAAAAGTACGTATACGTCCAAGTGACCCATTTATTGTTTTTCAATTTACAAAGAGATTTAAACGACGACGAAGAAACATGAAATAAAACTTCGGTAAAATGTTTATTATATTCTTAATTATGCAAATAAGCTATGCTTAAGAATTCTCTGTAACATAAAAATAAATACTATTTTAAATTAATCGTTTTTTTCAATCCTAGTTTTAAATAATTTTTGTAAGTTTTTCTTTTCTTTGCTAAACAAAAAACATTTTAAATAATTTTATAATTTTTGTTTAACTTTGCTTCCAGAATATTGTAACAAATCGTTTTGTTATGTTAAAACTTTTGATCGAAATAAAACATATTTTCTTCATAGGTCACCATAAAAAAGTTGAAATTCTTCCCAAACTCCAAAACAACAATAAGAACCATTTGACATTTTCCACCGTATTCTAATCTCTATCATATTTTGTTTATTTATTTATGTATATGTGTTTACTTAAAAAATATGTAGACGGAAATAAAAATCCATATTTTATACGATTACAGTATCAACAAATTTTTATATGATTTAATAAATCAACAAACAACAAAAAAATTGGAAGAGAACTACCAACCCCCAATTATTCATTCGTGCACGCGTACATATATATATAGGATAAAATAACAACAACAACTTACGATATTACATACATATGAACTTTACATATATAAAATGTACATATAAAAGTATGTAGGTCGTAGATATGTAGATACATACAACAACAAACAAAAAAATACACCAACAAGAGTGTGTGCAAATCGATTTTGCGATATGAAATTCATTCGTGATTTATTCATAAAAATCTCAGGAACATAGAATGCCGTCAACGATTGTTGATTTGTTAGCAACAAATTCGCCCAGAAACAATGCAATAATTCAAAAATATCAAAATCGAAACCAACGAATGTGAAATACTCAAAAATGCATATTCTGGCATATGTGATTGGGGGGAGTGCATTGTGAATATACCATAATGGACAGTGACGGCTGTGAGTGAATTTAAGCGCCCTACCCAGGAAAATTTAGCCAAACCAAAAAAAAAAAAAAATAATTACATAGTTGTAGTAGTAAAATATTTAACTTATACCAATTAGAAGAATTGAATGGTATAAACATTTTTCTGATAAATTTTAACTTTCCACCAAACACTTGTAGCTAAACATGATTGGTATACAATGATAGAAATTATACCATTTTATAAGTCGTGTAATTGAACACACATTCTGTATAAATTTTATATTGACAATCATTTAAATTGAAATAAAGCAGTATCAGACGAATTTATACCAATTAAATAAAGCTTTTCAAGTGATCAGTATAACAATCTTCTTTTGGGAAAAATACCAGATTGACTATGCTTTTGTAATTTTCTATGAATAATGAAACAAAAATATACGAAGCAATTGGTATAAAATTTTAATGTTTATACTAATTTTTTGTAGTTTTTAAGCTCTTGCATTGATTTAGACCAGTTTATACCAAGCAACTGTTTTCACTTTGTCAAGACAATAGCGTCAGCCTATATTGTTAGGGAACTTGTCCGGCCCCAACATGAGTACTTAATACCGGCCCTGGACATCTGTATACAACCTATGGGTCGAATGATGTTTTTTGTTGTGTTGATAAGGCCCTGAAGTGCAGGTGCAGGGTACAGGTGTATACGATGAAGGATGAGTAGTAATTTATAATGCATCATGCTATAGTATATGTATACCCTCAAATGCACTGCAGAGGTAATTAATTGTGATTGGCTGTTTCACCATACTTTTGTGTATAACAACCGACCTACATGAACACACACACACACACGTACACATACAACATCCTGCTTTTTTAACAAAAATTTGCAATTTAATGGATATCGAAAGTTCATTCTGTTGAACTCGGACTCCTTTCGAAATGCTTTAAGCTTTAAGTGAGTGAGTTTTTTGTGTAAATATAAAGAAAAAACCTGACACGAAAAAAAAAAAACAAAAACTAAAATACTGCTGGCTTCACATTTCACAGCCATCAGCTAATCCCATCTCGTAATACACCAGGATTTTGTCTCCTCATAAGGATTTGTGGGAGAGTTTATGATCCAAAGAGCCAGCAATATAGCGTTTTAACTTAACTATGACTACATTCAGTATTATGTATGTATATATGTTTGTATGTGTGTAAGAATAAAAGACCAACGCTTCTACCATGGAGACTCATTTTCATTTGGTTTTTACGCAAGAGTATCAAAAAGGTGAGGGGTATATGCGCCGGGAAAAAGGGCAAATCCCTTAGGACAGCAATGGCGTACGGCAGCGTACTGAAAGGATCTGATTTACAATCGCTTTGAGACGACAAAGTAAATGAAATGGGTAGAAAAAGAAAAGAACAAAATACAAAAAGAACACAACATGAAGCCTCAGAGAGATATCTCTAGATACGAAACAATCTTCAAGGATAAAAGCAAAGGCTACAAAACACAAGGCAAACCAAAAAAAAAAAAAAACACACACACACATATACACACTCGTATACCAATATAAATAAATATAAATAAATATCAAGTGAAAGAGGAAACCGAGAAATATAAGAAATCTTAAGACGATAAAATCCGCCAGGACCCACACCACATCCACATCCCCATACATATTCACAAACACATCCACAAACACATCCACATCTCCACAACCAGCCTCGCATAAGGATTCTATCAATAAACATAAATTCCCTTTGATGATTTATGAAGTTTCCTTGGTTCATCGCCTTCCAAATGAAAAGTTACTCATCCCTGATGATGGTTGGCATGGCGGGTGGGGTTGGTAGAGGGGAAGAGACGAAAATTCGGATAGGTATTAGGGGTTTTTTGGTCTCACGGTGCTGTCACAATACTAAAATGAATTATAGAAGTTTAGCCGCACCATTTTGGGACAGCGCGCGGGGGGCTAGGGTGACCCGGCGACATCAACGATGGCGACGACGACGACAACGACGACGGTTGACTGTAACAAGTACGTGCAAGGCAACTAATTAGGTACACTGGCAGCTGGAGGGGGAATTTATGTTTTAAGTTTTGGTTAAGCAATTTAGTACCTATAGCTACCTTACCTTACCTACCTTTGGAGCTTGGAGTTTATATATGTACAGTACATACATAGTTGGGATTTAATGAAGTGCGACTTCGGGATGAAAGTCTTAATTCACTTGGATTTGATTTGAAAAGGGTTGGAATGGAATTTGTTTTGAAGTAAGTTTGTTGTTATGAATAAAGGTAAAGGCGCAGTAAATTTAAAAATTATAGAAATTATTCAAAAGCATATTTAATTAACAATGCCAACCTAACATCATAAATCGTCTTTGCGTCGTCTCGCTTCATCCATCGTTTTCAGGGTTTCAGATGTTTGAATGTGAGGGTGATGAGAATTGTATGATTTTTTTTTTTATTTAAAAAAAACTGATTAAATCCATTTTTTTGACAGACAACTACATAACTTATTGGTCAGATATGAGCACTCTAAGTTTTCTTAAACTAAAAAAAACGGCAAGTTATAGGTTATAAGACATTTGTAAATTTTTGTAATAAATCAAATTTTCTAAGCCGAACATTTGATTTCATTTATTAAATTGTGGGTTGTCAAAATTGTTAAGAAAATTGTATGAACAAATTTTGATAACCTTTACGACTTTCAATAAATTTATGACTAAAATTTAAAAAAAATCCTAAGTCGAACCAAATACTTTCTTTCACTAATAAGGCCCATACACTACGCAAACCGTTTGAGCAAACAAATGCATTTTGTTATTGTAAAAATGTTTGTGCAAGCTGTTTGATTAGTGTGTAGCGATGTTGAGTGTTTGAACAAACGGTTTGAAGAAATTCAAAAAATTTTGAATTTTTCGTGTTTGCACAAACATGTTTGAGTAGTGTGTGTTGCATTTTCCTCAAACAGATGCAAATTCTCATGAAGTAATCGCTGAATCGCTCATTGTTTCGTAGGTCTGATTTAGATGAAAAACGTCACGCAACTCATATCTCTCAAACATGTTTGTGTAGTGTGTTGCAAAACAATGTTTGCTCAAACACAAGTTTGAACAAACGTGTTTGCCTAGTGTATGGGCCCTATAAGTTAACAAATATAAATGATTGTCAAGCTTCCAAAAAAGGAGTCTTGATGAAATGTAAAAATTGAAGACGAATTTGAATTTTACCTGCAGTCACCAAAATCGTAGCAAATATTGTTTTACATTTAAGATTGAGAACATCTTTAAGGATCACTTGACGCTATACAAGCACGATTCCGCACAGTGGATTCTACTGCTTTTCAAAACTTAATTGATTAATTCTGACATTAATTGACAGCGTCAGAAGGGAGTTTATATGACTTGTTTTGTGAAGGAGGAGTATCCTAGAGAAGCGACTTATGATGGATCGAAATGTCATCTTACCTGGGGGAAAAATTTTCAGAGGAGTTTTGAAGTCTCCAAAGTGGGGTCAGACAGTGCTGCATACTATGACCAATTTTGTTTTTCTTTATTTTGTGGGTGAACATTGATATGTTGCGGGCAGCCTTGACTCATAGGAAACGGAGGATTAAGATGGACTCTGACAAATGACCTCAGACGTCTAGACAATACGCAGATAATTAATGATTGCTCTTTCATACCATAGGATCATGGATCTACAACAAATGACAACAATGTTGGATACAGAAGCAGCAATCGAGGAGTTCAAAATCAATATTTGAAAAAATTCTGATGTTCAGCCTCGAAAACATTTCTCAAAAACCAGTAGAGAGAGATATGTATAAAGAGTTGCTTGTATCTTCGATGTGTCAGAAAATTAAAAGCTGTAAATCTACAACTGTGCTCCTGAAACGCCAAACCAATACATCAGCAACGAGTACTAGGAGTCTGGAAACCTTCATTTATAATGTAAGAAAAAAAAAAAACTGACTTTGACAGTTTATGAAACCATTATCCTTGATAACATTTCTATTTCCCACGCACTAAAATAACGCGAATGCTGATTTTGTTTCATCCTAATTTAACATTTTACTTTAAAGTTTTTTGGCATTTATTTTTATCTCAAAATTAATAAAAACTCAACACTGCAACAACAGCGAGCATAAATGCCACTAGAAAGTACATTTTAATTAAATTTCCAAAAATAAAGTCCAAATTCAACTTAATTTCAGTATTGGTTTGCCCTTTTTACAGACAAAGGGCAAAACTTGTATGTATTGTATATATGTGTATGTGTATGTGTGTATACTCGTATATAAGTTTATGCAAACACTAAAGAGAAGAATAAGGTATTATTCCCGCATTCTTGTTATGAAATTCTTCCAAAAATATTAATTTCATTATTCTATATACTTTACTATATCTATTTGCATGTATTTGTACATATACTTTAAGATAAGGCTAATCAAAAGCATAAAAAGCAAGCTTATAGTATATTTTTTGAATATATACAAATACATAGATAGATATGGCTTAGGAGTGCTTGTAAGCTTGTGCATTCTAAGCATTCATGGAGCAGAGATATAGTTGTAGAGATGCTGGTGTTTTTTGTTTAAACACAAAAAACAAAAAATAAGAAAACAGCTTTTTCTATTTTGTATAATTGAAATTTCAAAAACGAGATGGTTCATTGAGATTTCAAAATTGCATTCTATATTTTCTTTTTTTTTGTTATTTTAGTTAATATATATTTTACAAGGAAAACACATGGCTGTCTACAACATTCAACTTTGCACTGTTTTTATTTTTGAGAAATTTTATTAAAGTCATAGAAATGGAAATGTATAGTAAAGGGTGTCCCAGAATTAGCTGAGAAATGAAATTTGACACCATTTGTGTAGAGTTTTAAAAAGGTAGAATTTGGTCTTTTTCTGATCAAATACAAGTATGAATGCATCATATTGGGAATAAATTTAAAAATGTTTGTCTAAGAATCCAAAACCTTTGACAAATAAAGAAGTTGAAGAAATAGTCATTCAAACTCAAGGAATGAAATCTGCCATTATTCAAGTCTAGAATTCGACATCCACAAAATTACAGATAAACAGATATCCTTTTAAAATGCTATCATCAGCGAAACACTTCAGTGGATTAGAAGACATAAGCTCATTTATAAAATAAGGAACTAAAGTTGGAGATAATGTAGAGCGTTGTGGCACACCAGTATTTGTTTTGTAGATATTAAAATTAAAATAGTTTAACATAGTTTTTAAAATTTTGATGTTGATGTTTATTGATGTACTGTCGATCTTTGACAAGCTTTTGCTCCTTAAGACGTTTTTTAAGCTGATACTAATACTATTGCCTTTTTATGATCTTGAAAACAAGTGTAATTTGGGTGTCAAGATACACACGTCCATTAAGAGATTTAATTAATTATTATAAATTATGTGGCCCTACTACAAGTCACAGAGAGCGCCAAGGCCTAGTGACTTAGAACTCTCAACCATTCCTGTGTGCGAGTAATGGCAGGGATGGAGCGGACCTACAGGTTTTATGCCCAATACGAACGACTAATTTTTTGAGAAAGCACTTTTCATGACAAGAACTACTGAGGGTGTGTTAATTCCTAACAAGATGCAGTAAAAACTTTCAAGTGGTACAGACAGGGATCGAACCCAGACTTTTGGCATGACAGTCGAACGCACTAACCATCAAGCCACGAGTAGGTACTACAATAAGGGATTAGTAGGACAAATTCAGTTTCAGACAGATTGAAAAGACTGTGCATTGTTTTTAACAGTGTTTAAGAAGATTCTTTCAGAAAGGATACTATCTAGACTAACGGATTTGTTTATGAACGTTAATGTTTGAAATGAAATCCGGAGCAAGATCATACTCTAACTCTTCAAAATCAAGAGTATTTGAAACAATTGTGAAGATTGTAAACTGTAAATTGTGTTGCACAAAAAACGTGCATAAAGTGTCTCAACAACGACGATAAATAGATTTGAAAAATAAATTACAAAGATAGGTCTCAAATGACTACCTTGTGGAAAACTGAGTTTATTCTGCTTTAATATACATTTACTTGTACTTATGGCTGAAAAATATTAAAGTATTAGGTATGAAGATAGTTCAGATCCAAAAATAAAAATAAAATGGCGATAGTATCATTACAAGATTAAGATGAGCGCTCAATTATTCCGGAATTCCTTAGAGTTTTGCGATTAAAGACATGCTGTCTAGAATAAAAATATAAGAATATTTCCATCCTATGTTCCGGGATTTGCATTAAAAGAATACCAACAAATGTAATTGAAGTTCAAAAAATCTTAATCAAGCTAATTACCAACTACAATCAGGCTTCACTCAAGGGATCTACTTGAATATTTCAGCCCCCGAAGGTTCAAGGTGGCAACAAATACATATTTTTAACTACATACGTTTACATAGTACATGTTAGTATGTTATTCTCCAAATAACTGTCACTCGAATCCAAGTTCATACTAACACATGCAAAATTAATCCATCTCAGAGGAGTTTGTTTCGAAAAAAAAACTAAGTACATCAAACAAAATCAAAATAATTTGATGCCCTACTCAACTTCCACCTTAACTTAGATAGGTTTATATTATGTAAGTTAGTATTCACATCAGCATTTCAAAATTTGCAAATAAATGAACCACCTTCTCCACCCACCATACAAACACACACACACACACTCACTTATATGAAAATACTTACTCGGTACTCATATTATGACTTTCATCTTTTGCCATCTTTAACTCTTCTCTTCTGTGCATAATAATGAATACAACAAAATCAAAAAACAAAAAAAAAACGAATGTTGAAGTTAAGCTAAACATCCTGAGTTGAGTTAGAAGCTAAATCATAAATTAAATACAATCAGCTACAACAATTTGGGAAACTTATCCTTGCCGCAAGTAATTTTAAAGGAGCGTGTTACCTCTAGCGCTGCCACGACTGCTGTTCTACACATACACACGTTTACATACGAGTATGTATGTGTGTGTGTTGCGCCGCTGTTTTAGATGAGGTGCATCATCATCATCATCAGGACTTTGAGCAAACTACGTTTTCCACAAAGTTTAACATACCTTCATATCTCTCTGTTTCCGCACACCGCATTCCACTATACCCCTTGCCGGTTGGAGTGAGAGATGGCGGGCGGTGGTGGTGGTTAGAAAACAGTAGATATAGTAGAATAAAACATATCCTTTGTCTTTGTTCTTATTATGTACCTCTGTATGTGTAGGTACATCATTTTCGTTGAGCAAAACATCATTAGAGAAACATTTTTCTTTTGCTCCTAGTCAGCAGCGTATAGTCTCGCTTTTCGTATGCAAACACGATGAAAAAAAAATACAACAATGTTGCCAAATATTGTCAAAAAAATATTCACAAAATTGAAGTATTAGACGAGTAACAAATTAGTTAAAAAATATCTATGCTCGAAGTTATTATGGAGTTCCACAGGGTTGAATTTATGGTCCTCTACTTTTTTTTTCGTCATAATTTGTTTGCTAATTTCCTTGTTCAAGATCTCAATTTAAAAAGGTTCTTTTCACAGGATCAAACCTTTCCTTTTCAACTAAAAAAGAAAGTGAAACCTAAAATCAGAGCCTTGAGCTTCTGAAACGAAAAATCGTGATTTCAGCAGATGTTGGCAACTTATCGACGGTTATATTTAAGTATCAGTATTTTCCAAAATTCAAACAGTGTTTCATTATTATTCCACTTAGCGTTCCTCTGTAATCTGAGGGCCCCTTTACAGCTAGATTCCCAACAATTCACATGGTTATCACCGCTGGAATTAACTTTTCTTCAATCCAAAGTGTTGAAGCATTATTTGATGATGTTTCATAAAATAATTTCAAAAAATATTTGGTAACTGATTAACTATCGAAATTTTTGAGTTACAATTTCTTTCAAAGTCTGTCAAATTGTCTGAGCAGTTGGCAATCCTGTCAGTCTCACATTCAAGTCAACAAAGTAAATAATTTTAAATTGCTCGTAATTCTCAATAACAAGGATTACATGCTTCTCATGTAAATTTAACTGAATGCCTCCGCCTCGCCCGTATGACGTTGTGGATAGCGTTGCCATGTTGCGTTCTCCCATAATTATCCTTTGTTTTGTTTTTCTTTTTCATTTTTTTTTTGTGCATTTATGTATGTTGTATTTTGTTCATGGTGGTGTTTTGTTTCATTTTATTAAGCTGATCTTGGCACTTAGAAATTTCATTCGTGCAGTTGCATGTGAATAAAAATAATATAAAAGCTTTTTCCGCAAAAAGAAGAGATTTAAGGAGGCCCAGAATAATGCAACAAACGCATCTTGTCGGCAAAAATGTATAAAAATGATAACTAGGAACTGAAGCATCGAATGAAAGGAGCAGTTTTGGGAATAAAGGAAAGGAAGCCTTCTTGAAAAAATATGTGTGTTGCCACAGAGAATCTAATGGAACATCTATGTACATAAATGTATTTTGGTAGGAGTAGGTTGGTCTATAGGATCCATAGGAGAAAGGTATCGTTGTGTATGAGTATGATGAAATAAGTAGACGTTGTTGTACTCATGTAGGTCGCCTTGAGGAATACAAAACCCAACCCAACCCACATGTTGTCTGTTTTCTAATAAGAGAAAGTAGCGAAAAACTATGACGTGATGAATTTCAAAGCCTTGTTCACAAAACAGTGTACATTATAAAATACACTGTACAATGTAAAAAATATCACACACACTTGGTACCTAGGACATGTTCGAATAGAATATGCGTGTGATATGTATGGTGATTGTTTTTGAAGTGCGATGAAGGATTCGACAGGAAACATACCAACTTATACCGACGACACGCCACGGGTACTTACATTATGTATATGTAATTTATTGCCTTTGAAGATTTATATACCTTATTCGAGTACTTAAAGTGAGAAAGTTACTTATTTATAAATTCACAGATTCGTTTTGGAAACTTTTCAAATATCATCAAAGATATGACGTGAAGAGAATGTTTTTAAGTACTTTGGGAAAATTTAGATCATTGAAAAGGTATGAAGGTATTTTTCCTGGCAACTGGAAAATTAAGCAAATAAAAATCTAGATACAAAGGATGTTTTAGGAAAAATAAAAAAAAAAATTAGTGAGTTAGTTTATGAGATCAAAAGTTGCATGGCTGCTATGAGAAGGCTATCGTAAATTATGAAATAAAGGCAATGAGAGCTGGGGGCTTATTTCTTTTTACACATTGTGGAAACGTCATCCAAATATTCTAATTTCATCAGTAAACTGGTAAAAATATTAATTATTAATAGGCAACTGCATCGTGCAAATTAAGTTGCTAATCATCGAAACTTGGCAACTTAGACCAACTGTTTGGAATTTTTACTTAGTGTTTCTTTTTTGTAATTTTAAATTGACTTGTTGTCTACTTATATCTTTTTAATTGAATAAAGGAAATCTTCACTCCCAAAATAGTTAATTGTACCTATGTATATGTCCTAGAGTTGCCGACAACTTAATTCCATAGTTTGATGCACTCTCATATAAGCGAATGTTATTCAACTGCTAAGAACAAAAATACCCTGTTTCTATAGAGAAGAAAACTCTAAGCCAACTGAGTTTGCAAAGTTCAACTCGATCTTTATTTCCATACCGATTTCAACTCAATCTTAGAAATGCATCACAAATTTTTCAAACACACTCTAACATACGTAAAGATAATCCAAATAAGATAAGAGTGAGTTAAAAATTGGGTTTTTTTTTAATTAAGGTTCACATCTCATTTCACTAAGAAAAATTTGCCAAATTTTTGGTCCGCTTAGTTCTTTTGAGTGACACAAAATCGTCTTCCTATTCTTTCTGTGTGACTTGACTATTAAGGCAACTGTTATTTATTATAGCACAGTATTCTTCCGGAACAGAATCCCCATTTTGATAAAACAATTTTGTCAATTTTTATTTAGTAATACTAAATAAATGTCAGTCAAATCTCAAAAGTAATTTTGGAAGTCCTTTAAGTCAGGTATAGGAACAATTAACAAAGCTGTCAAGATCCACCTTAGAAAAGAACGACGGAATCTAAAGTCGCAAAATATGTAGTTACTTCCAATACAATAATGTATGTATATATATAGCCATTTTGAAGTACATACAGTTCTGACAGTAACCATCTGAATTGACATTATAGCAAACGTCAAAGTGACAGTTGGTATTGTATTTTCAATTGTGCTTTTCACACTAAACAGGTGCATCAATTTTTGATGTCTCACACAATTATTGTGCTTCAATCTTACTTTTTTGTTAGTAAAACAGTCAAAGTAAATGATGAAATGTCAAAAAAATAAACATCTGGCAATACCTTTCAATTCAACAATTTGAAAACTTGTGATTAGTTAGCGTATATTTATAACAATTTAAATTATAACTACTCAATTGCAATTAACTCCACATTTGTCAAAACTTTAACATTAAATTTAACTTAAAAGTTAATTTCTTCAGAAAAAAAAAAAACAAAGTCAACCTCAAACTTTCTTTGACTCCTTTAAATTAATTTTCCCATTATATCAACCATGAATCTAATGGTATACCAACCATACCTATTCTCCCTTAGAGATATAAAATAAAGTCTTAAAGTGAAAATGTATAGCTTTTTGACTTTTACTTCTTCTTAGAATTTGAGTTTGTTTCCCTTGAGAAAAAAAACAACACACCCATATTTATTACATACACTCATACATATATCTATGTATAGAGTTTTGGAAAAGCCAAACAAAAAAAAAAAAGAAAAGAAAAGAAAAAACAATCAATAAATAAATCCGAAAACGAAAACGAAGAAAATTTTCTCTTACACGCTCTTTTGTTATACAAATGTGTGCCTTATATCACAAGTACACACTTATAACTCAATAAAATGTTTCCAATAGCCAATGGCTTTTACTACATACATACATACATACATAGAAATATATAGTAGAAGACATTTACAAACAAAATGTAACAAAAAAGAGCCCTCTCCCAAAAGGCACTTGGGGCAATGAGTGCCAACCACAAGTTTGTAGCTTATTGTGTGATGCCTCACCTCCCTTTGCAATTCCCTTCCTGCAACGTCTGCCTTCGGCTTCTTTGGCTGTAGGACGGCTCTAAGAGTTTTGTAACTTGTTATAACCCTCAAACTTCCTTCAAGCCACCTATTACTCTGTTATCCACACTTGACCCCAATTTTCTATGTTTGAGCAAAGATTCTTCTCGCATTCTGTTTGGTGTTTTTCTGTTTTTCTTCTTTTTTTTTTGAAACACAAAAATTTATGTCAGGATACTAAATTTCCTTAAAATATTCCTAGTCGTCGTTTGTGTGAAAAATTATTTCATCGCAGAGCCTTTTCAGGAGGCGAGTGGGAGTGGGAGTAAAACAACAACAAAAACACCAAAACATTATGCATTCCATATAATAAACCAACCAACACACATTCTATTCATGGACATATGTTCATATTTGTTAGACGTGTGTGTTTGTGTGCAAGACTAAAGTGATGCATGCCAAAGATGAATTAAGGACGACCGCGGTTGTGGACCAAAGGATGGGAGTAGGCTCAACTACTCTCGTCTGCTACTTTAGCCAAACAAAGAAACACTCAAAGGAAGGATCCACTATTTCACCAACTCACCATCAACATCATGCATCGTCGTCGTCACAGGCGGCCAAAGGATTCGGATTCGGATGTGGATGCATGGAGATATATTCGACAAAGGCATCATTGTCGAGAGGAGTACATTGGTGTAGTGGAGTAGGTCGGTGCCTTGCCTTGAACTTTCAAAAAAAAAAAAAACCTATAACGTCTTCTCTGTCCTATACATTGATAAAAACAGATGGTATAATATCCTTTTATCCTTCACTTGATCCTTCAGATACTTAACTGCAAACTTTTCTACATATTATCATATCGATTGATTTACAATTCCAGCCAACAACATCACGTCGTCGTAGTCGTCGTCGTCGGTCGTCCTCATCGTCGCGTCGTCGTTCCTGGTCCAAAATCTATAAAACTTGCATCACAAACAACAACAACAACAAGAAAAAAACATTATATTTTGGGAAATTTGAGTAAATTAAATTTTTCTCGTAATAAAATGAGAGTGAAATTTTGAAGAAAGCTTTTGAGATAAATTTCCCGCTGAATCTGTTCACAACATAAAAAAGCTCAATTAATGTTTCGGCAACAATGTTGCTGCAATAAATTCCTATTAGATAAGGTTTTTGATATTATTCTCGGAGGCGAATGAATAAACTCCCGTTTATTTATTATAATTGAAGGACAGCAGTTATGGATGGAATAGTGTGGCGTTGAACTTGTCTGGGGCAAGTTGCAAGTTCAATAGAACACAGACGAGACAACGACAACGACAACGACGATGGGGATGCAAGTTATCGTTTGGTGACCTTAAGGTTAATTTCATATTGATTGATCACAAACTAAACATTTGTTTGTAATGAAAATGAATACGGGGCGTATACGTTACGAAAACAAAAAAAAAAACAATAGCATTGAATTGAAACCGAATGCTTTTCATTTAGTTTTAAAATCAATTTAGTTTTGTAATTGTTTCGCAAATTAATATTTGCAAAATTTTAATTGATTTTATGAATTTGGCATTATCTTTTTCGTAATTTTGCATCTTTGCAATTTAATGTTATATGTCGCAATGCTTCTAAATATTTTGGTAAACAAATAATTTCAATATTGAAATATGTATTACTAAGTGTTTCGCAAAAATTCATGCGCAATTTTCATCTCGCAATTCAATCCTCCACTAAAAGTTACTACACAATGAATTTGTTATTATTTACTTATTATTTCGCATTTCCATTAGAAAATATGATATCAGATAACTTGCGAAATAGAAAGTCCGTTGAAACTTATGCGAAGTGGCCATTTTGCGGATTTATTGGAAAATTAAAAGAAGATTTTGAAAATTTAAAAATTGGCTCTACTTCATAAATGGATGTGTTAATTATTAAATTATTTAATTATTGTGTTTTTTGAATTCAAACCGACTATGGAAATAAAAAAAAAAAAAATTAAAATTCAAAACCAACCTGATTCATTATTTCTCTGTAAATATTTCTGTATATTTTTTAATGAAAAAAAATAATTTAATATAATTCAACTATTAAATAAATTGCTATGCTTGATTTAATTTATTCTTCCACGGTCATCATTGATTAAATTAATTAAACAAATAAATGTATTTCCACATACAAAATTCACTTTAATGTGTCCATTATTCGAACAAGTGGTTACTCCATCAATAATTGAACATTATATCTACAAATATATATGTATGAATGTATGTCAATTAAATAAACTAATGCATTGCGCATTTCAAATAATTCTCACCATCATCCGATAACTATCGCTTCCTAGGAAGTCCCATAAGTTTTTCATGATGATGATGTCTCCCAATAAAATTGAATGTTTGATTTTGAACTATTGAAGTTGGGAATGGACAGCACTAGTTTGTCAGCGCATCCTTTAGAATATATAAAGTGGATATCCTTATACATACTATAGTATATTTGAATTTACTTTATCTGAATCAATCATTAGATGCAGATGGCAGAGGATGCGATTGGTATTGATTCATGGTAAACATTTAAACAATTATCCGGAAACAGTTTACACAGAAACTGATGGAATCGATATAGAGTATAGACGATAGAAGGAGGTATTATAGATATTATATCTTTGTATAATGGAGATTTGAATGAAGAACCAAAATGCTTGAAAGGAATCAAAATTACATAAATGCAGTTGAGATTGCTCCTTGCATTTCAATATCAAGGAATATAAATCTTTATTAGTTCTTGGATTGAGTCTTTACTTTAATGTAATACGAAAGACCTTCCGTTTAAGTGGTTTCTCATAGAAGAGGAAGGACTTTCTTTTTTTTTGTTTTTGATGTTACACCCGATTGCAAAGAATTTTAAGTTTGAGAAAGTACCGCAGTTTAACGTTCTACGAATTTCTTTGTATAACAACTATTCTTGGAAGTTTAAATTACATAAAAATAGTTTTAATTAAAATGTAAGCCTTTAAATAAGCTAAATAAATCCATCATCAAATACAAGTCACCTTATATTGGAATCAAAACGTGACCTTAATCCTTCGAGACCACTGGCAAAATAGGTAACAACAAAATAATTATGGTATCCTTTGTCAAAAACCACATCTCTTTTGTCACTCTGATGGCCTGGCAAAAAAAAAAGGGAACAAAAATAAGGGACCAAATTTTTTAATATTATTTGCCTAGTCGTATTTAAGAGAATCCACATTATGGCTCCAATCTTTTGTATAACAATTTACCAAAAAAAAAATTAACACATTTCATGATTATGGTGAAGCTTAGGGTGAATTCAGGCATTCCAAATCTGAAATTGTTCTTTTAAACTACCCAAAAAGGGGTAATTATTGGTTTCTTAAAAAAAAAGTTACTGAAATTTTAGTTCTATAAACGAATGTTGTGAAAATTTATTTAGAATGAGTTGAGGGTTGAGAATTTGGGCAACAGTCTTCTGTCTTCTATAAATGTCTTGTATTGTATCATCTGATAGTCTCAGTGTTGACAAGATGCAGAGTTCATACTCCACACATCTGTGTGCAGTGGAAAATGAAGATTGACACAAACATCTTCGCAGAATTTAATAAGCAAGTTCATACAATCGTATTGTCCCTAATTCTATTTTATTTTTGATAACTAGCCAAATAGAATTGAAGTCTATTGTATTGACCTTTTTCTAACCAAAAATGTCTACTGTTTGAATGTCAAACAAAAGCTTCTTTTTCGTTTTTATTTGTCTGTGGTAAATTGGTTTCCTTTTTTTTTGATTTTTTATTGACCAAGACGAAGGTTAGGCAAACAAAATTGCCAGAAAAGTAGTGTCAAGAAAATAGACCCTAATGTCATTTAATTAGTGGCATTGGCATTCCAGAGATGTGATGTGAAAATAGTAGTGACCAAATGTTTTTTTTTTTAATATCTATTTTAAAGCTAATTTGAAATGACCAAAAAGTTAAGATTTCATTGCAAACTGACAAAATTAAGCTTGGTTAAGTGAGCTAGTTATTATGTGTTTTAAATTTGATATAAGATGGTCACTATTTAAAATTTTTCAGTTCAAATTCGGGGAGGGGCAAAAGCCCCTATCGTTATTTTTTGAGAAATGACCATTTTTGTGAAAATATAACAAAAAGACTAAAGCCATTGAAATAACATTTTAACGTTTCACACATATTACTGTAGACTATGTAGATGGCGTTGTTTTGACTGAAATAAATTAATTTAATAAAAAAATTCAGTTGAAATACTCAAAGGATTATAATATGAAAATTCTGACAAATCACAAATAATTCTTTTTTCAAGAACTCTACAAAATAAATCTCCACTAGAGAGAGATATAAAGTCCTTATTGGAATATATTGTTATTTGACAAGTGGCTCCACTGCAGAAGCAGCGATCCAGGATACACAAAGTATAGTCAAAACATTTATTTAATAAATAAATTGCCTTTAAATTGAAAGCATCATCGTTTTAAATGCTTCCATTATTTTTGCTGTTCAATCAATAAAAATATGAAATACAAAAATCAAAAAAAATAAAATCGAAAAAACGATACCAAAAACGAGAGCAACAATAAATATATTTGCATTAATTTTTGTGTTTTTTTGTTTCATATTCATTTTCACGTCCGTCGTCCTCGTCGTCCTTTTTGAAATATTAAACCCGAGCCCGATTTCAATGTATGTCGATGTATGAATGAGTGTGCATGAAATGCAATAATGAAATTATATATTCCCGATAAAAAATATGAAAATCAATACGATATCCTTTGATAAGGTATAAGGAGCCTCGATATACGGTCGTGTCGGTCGTCGTCGTTGTACCGTTTTCGTACTTATATGAAGAAGAGGAAATATATGATCCATCGAAAAGAAGGGGCGCCAATTTAAATTCATATTTTATTATTGAACGTCATCGTTCACCTGTGGAGAGTACCCTCTCATACATATACATACATACCTATGTACATGTGGAGGCGGTCTCTGTATTATGTATCAATGTGTGTATATTGCGCCAGGTGAACTTGAACGGAATTGATTGAGTATCGTTCGTTCGCCGCCATCGAACTCAAAACGTAGCCGTAGCCAAGTCAGCCATTGGATTGAATTTCTGCAAAAAGTATATCTTCTGACTTTATGATTTCACCGAGAACCTCTTCGCTCGCTATTTGCGAATGAAAACAAATACGGATACGAAAAGGTGTCCTTTTTTTTTGCTTTTGCTTTTTTTTTATTTATCATCATCAGGAAGAGGGACTTCGAGAGAAGTTGTAATTTTTTCCGGCAGTGTTGCTGCTGCAATCTTAAAAAAAAAAAATAAAAACCGATCGATGATGGTAAATGTTGCTTTGCATTTCAAAGGCAATTGAATTCGAGCGTTATAAGAAAGTAAATAGTAAATGTATTTCTTTTTACATATATAAATCTATCTTCAAATATGTATGTATATAAGTTTCAAATGGAATTGAAGTCCAAAAGTCACGTTATCGATGTGCCAATGTAAGTCCGTCTGGAATAATTTTAATATATTTTTAAATTGCTCATGCAAAATGTTTACATTTTGATTGTACACTGACCACAATTTCTCACAAAAATCCTTTAACATTCTTAGTAGGTTCAAAAATGTTTTTTAGTCAATTCAAAAATAATATAACTTAGTTCTAGTTTTGCTGAAAAGCTTAGTACACTTTAAAAAAATTTCTATTGTTTGCAAAGTAAGATAAGTGACCCTAAACCACTAGGTACATTAAGAAACTCCTACGTGTTAACGTGTTTTTGAAAAATTTGTAATATATTGCCAAAGGTCGATGAAAACTTAGACCGAATTGGTTTAGCGTTTTCACAACTATTTAAGTTGCAGTAAAACTTTGGAAAAGGCGATTTTTGTCATTAGGTTTGCCGGCCAAGACTTAAAGTTGCTTACCTAAATAATTCACAGTTCAATTTCATTCGCTTACATGGAAATAAGTTGCCGGCAACTTTTAAAAGTCTAAAGGCAAGTTGTATAGTCGTGGTTCAAAATATTATAAATACAATCAATTGTTAAGACCATTTCTTAAGATATTAGTAAAAAAAATCAACTACAAAAAAAAACACTTTAAACATTCTAGGAAGTTATTCCAAGTTGCCTAGTTGCTATGATTAGCAACTTATAATTTGATCAATGTGAGAGCTCAATTATTTTGTCAGTTTACACTTTATTAGTGCAGCCAAAGTATAAGAATATTATTATCAACGAACACACCCTTAAGTCTGCCAACACTTATTCATTTTTTGCACCACTTAACTGCCCCCTAAATTTCACAATACGAAACTCCGATTACTGACAACTAAAACGTCAATTCCTATAGATATTAAACCGCTATTGTTTCATTAATTAAAATAACTTATTTCAAATCAGTCAAATGTCCTTGATGCCGAAGATGTTGAGTGTCGAAAACAGACAACATTTATGTATAAATGAAAATATGCCAAGAAATATTTTCCAATGTTTCCTCTGCAAACTTAAGCATACTGTTCAAAAGATGACAATCAATCTGAAGTTGCTCTCTAAAGGGATCTTTCACAAAGGATCTGTTGCATAACAATGACAAGAATAAGAACAAGAATTCACAAAAAGATTATCCTCTATACCTTACCTTAAATATTTTCTTTATTTTTGGTTTGATCTCTTGTTATTTCGATTGTGTACTTATTTTGCATTGTGTGTGCATTTCAGTTTTCAATACATGCACGAAGTTGTAGTGGCAAAGGAATTTGCAATTTTAAAGCAAAATGAAAAATACCTATCCTAGATAGAAGATCCTGTTAACTTCATCCTGTCTTGTAAGTGTCGAATCTGTCAGTCAAGCATCGATTATTTTAACTTAGTTTTCATTTCATCTTGTCTTTTATGTTTTTGTTATCAAAGCAGGTGCATACAAACATTCATATACATAGATACAAAACACATCCTCTCCAGACTTTAGTCCCTTTTCCCTTTGCAGAGTGGGTGATCTTTATAATAAACTCTCTTGTGCTTTGGTATAGTGTGGTGTTGGTGTCTACTATATTCATACAAAAGGATATCGAAAACACATACAAAAATATGTATCCGTGTGTAGATACATAGAAACTCTTCATTTTCATGCATGAAAACTGATGAATGGAAGGCACAAAGTTAACTTGAAGGTGCATATCCTTGGTGCAAGGATATGTAAAACTTATAACCGGATAGCAACAACAATACCTACACTACATACATACATGCAAACATGTATTTTTGTGTGTGTGTGTATGTGTACCTTTTATATTTTGGAACCAAATGCTTTCAAGCTTCTCTATTTCCAATTCAGATGGTGCTGTCTGTCAATTTTGTTTGTTGGCATATCATGAATGAAGTCTCTTATACTCGCGTGTGTTTGTGTGTGTAAGAATATTCATCTATAGTAAAAACTTGCTGTAAACTTACATGTACAATGTACATTACATATGTGCAATGTACATATGTAGATAGATACTTACTTCTTCCAAAACTTTTTTCCCATTGTTTAGCTATCTGTTGTCTTGTCTTATGTTGGTATACACATAGCTCAATGTAAACTAGGACGTGGAAGTTCTTCAAGAATTGCATACAGTACTTCCGTTAAAAAAAAATATATATATACAACTTTATAGTTTTCATGCACATACATATGTATATATGTGCAAATATATTAAAATTTTGCAGACATAAATCAAAATAAAGTTTATAAGAAGTTACTGACATTTGCCAATTGTAGTCCATTTTTCCATCAAGTGGCCACGAATCCTTTTCATAAATCATCCTATCCCTGAATTGAAGAATTTGGCTTTGAAAATTTGTGGTTAAAATTGGATTTAGATTTGTAATAAATATTTTCATAAATAAAAATAGTATCACAAAATTAATACAGGTATAATTTAGGTTACAAGAAATACTATTTGACAGCTGTCAGTTTGGGATGAAACAAGAAATTATATGAACAAATTTTGTGGTTGGAGAGGGATTAAGATTTATTTCATACAATTGATAATTGAATTTCTAAAAAAATGGTGATTTACAAAGCAGGAGTTCCTCAAGGAAGTCTTTAAATGCCACTTCTTTTATCTTAGTTATTAATTGTTATATCCCACTGTGTACATCTTTAACCATATTTTGATAGTGTACAAACAGTTTAAAGCTAGACAAAATCGAACTAGAAAGGAGAAGTGACTCCATGGGTACTAAACTGAAGCTGGGGTCTGGATGGATGGGTTTCTTGATACCTCTGGGCTCTGGCTAAGCCTCTTCTATCCTGTTAAAAGTAGCTTAAAGTTTTTTGCCTTTAAATTTAAAATTTAAAAAAAACTTGAATTACATGTTTCTCAAAATATAGATATGCACCCATTTTTCTTAAGTTCACCTGAAATTTTAGCAGATTTTGACTTTTGAAATTTTTGTAGAAGAAAACTCGTCATTAAATTCGGTGTCATGTTTTTCGGTGGAGAGTGAGCCCCCATCAGCCAAATATATCAACCCTCACCTATACATTGATGACCTCATCACATGCTTCGCAAAGCATTAAATACATTTCCTAAGATAATAATTATCTTGTCTTGTCTTATGTTGGTATACACATAGCTCAATGTAAACTAGGACGTGGAAGTTCTTCAAGAATTGCATACAGTACTTCCGTTAAAAAAAAATATATATATACAACTTTATAGTTTTCATGCACATACATATGTATATATGTGCAAATATATTAAAATTTTGCAGACATAAATCAAAATAAAGTTTATAAGAAGTTACTGACATTTGCCAATTGTAGTCCATTTTTCCATCAAGTGGCCACGAATCCTTTTCATAAATCATCCTATCCCTGAATTGAAGAATTTGGCTTTGAAAATTTGTGGTTAAAATTGGATTTAGATTTGTAATAAATATTTTCATAAATAAAAATAGTATCACAAAATTAATACAGGTATAATTTAGGTTACAAGAAATACTATTTGACAGCTGTCAGTTTGGGATGAAACAAGAAATTATATGAACAAATTTTGTGGTTGGAGAGGGATTAAGATTTATTTCATACAATTGATAATTGAATTTCTAAAAAAATGGTGATTTACAAAGCAGGAGTTCCTCAAGGAAGTCTTTAAATGCCACTTCTTTTATCTTAGTTATTAATTGTTATATCCCACTGTGTACATCTTTAACCATATTTTGATAGTGTACAAACAGTTTAAAGCTAGACAAAATCGAACTAGAAAGGAGAAGTGACTCCATGGGTACTAAACTGAAGCTGGGGTCTGGATGGATGGGTTTCTTGATACCTCTGGGCTCTGGCTAAGCCTCTTCTATCCTGTTAAAAGTAGCTTAAAGTTTTTTGCCTTTAAATTTAAAATTTAAAAAAAACTTGAATTACATGTTTCTCAAAATATAGATATGCACCCATTTTTCTTAAGTTCACCTGAAATTTTAGCAGATTTTGACTTTTGAAATTTTTGTAGAAGAAAACTCGTCATTAAATTCGGTGTCATGTTTTTCGGTGGAGAGTGAGCCCCCATCAGCCAAATATATCAACCCTCACCTATACATTGATGACCTCATCACAGCTTCGCAAAGCATTAAATACATTTCCTAAGATAATAATTATCTAATCAATCAAGCTTGATTCACGTTTGATAAAGTTATAAAACGTTTCCTTAGTCCTTAAGCCATAACCATCTGTTGTCATCTTATGAAATTAAAAAATCACACACACACAAACACATAAAAGAAACAAAATAACCTTTAACCTTTAACAAACAAACGAAAGTCCCATAACAGGCTTTATACTAGCGTACTTATAGTGCGTAGTATGTAGGTATCGTGTTTATATCCTTGTTTATCTATAAAGTCTAAGTCCGGGACAAAAGATTAAATGCGCGTAGACGAGAGCAGCGAAGATTTATTAAATTTCAGATAACAACTTTCCACTGTGATCTGTGTTACCTAAGATACATCCATAGATACAAAGATATTTTTATATATGAAATGAACCATCAACATCAACATAACCACCTCAACCCCTATCCTATTTCCAACGACCCACTATGACGCCGACGATGACGACGACGACGAACGTGGACGTTTCATTCTTTGACTGTCTGCGTTTACACTCTTTCGTCTATGGTTAATGGCTCAACCATCGTTAATTCATTCAGACTTAAAGATTCATTATCATTCGTCTTAGCCTTGGCTTTGACTATTCTACGTACTCCTAGGTATATAATATCCTCCGAGAGGACATCCGGGGATAAAAGTTCCATCAACCTCTGCTTTTGAGTTAATTACAAAATGTAAGTGACCGTTAAAAAGGTTGAGAATGGCCTAGGAATTGTGTATAAAGGCGAAAGATTCCATTCCAGCAGCAGCGGGGGGAATCTTAAGATAGTGCGCGCCAAAGACCATGCTTTGGTCTATTTTTACATTTTATGGTCGTTCCCAGATCGTATAACAAACTCCAAACTACCCTCATCCGGTCTTGTTTTATTCGTTACCAAGAATTTTGTATTTGTAAGGCAAGGTATTCTCAAATTAGGAATGTTTTTTTTTTTTCTTTTTCTGAGGGTGAGGGATGATGACCTTGTAAGCCTGCAGCATACCAGCTAAGGGTAAAAGTTAAAGAAAATGGCTAAAATAATTCTGGCTCTGAATGAAAACAAAAACATCTTACCATTTTTATACTTACTTGAACATCTAGATTCTAGACAATCAATAAATAGCCATCGGAAGAAGTTAATAATATATAAAAGAGGGCGACGACACGAGGACGAGAGAGGAGGGAGGGGGGAGGGAAAAACACGTGACTAATAAAATTTTTATGTTGTTGCGGATGGGAAATTGCATCAAGATAAGAAGAAGAACAAAAAAAAAAAACATTATAAAAAGTTTTGGTAATTTTTTTTCTATTTCTTTACATTTTCAAGTTCTTAAAAGGTTTGGAAAAACTAGGGTTACCATGCGATGTATTTTTTTCCCGTTATTTAAGCAAAGGTTTTATGTGAGAAATGTATAGATTAATAGCATGTGAAAAATGTCAACTTCAAGTGAACAAAAAGAAAACAACATTTCATATATGGGCAAAAGTATGCTACAAAATGTATGTAAAAAAATGTACAGGCGGAAAATATATTTCTCAAGAATATTCAAAATGCTAAAATTATCATCTGCGTAATCAAATGGAAGAAATGAAAAGAATTAGCAAAAATATAGTGACTTTCAATAATCCAGATATAATATATGTGCAAGTAATGTCAGATATAAAGGGCGCCACCAATTTTGTTGTCAAATCAAACACTCATAAGAAAAGAGTTGCACTGGGAATATTTATCAATTTTTCATAAGAGCCAGAACTCGTGAATAATCGAATGACCTCTGAACGAAAAGAATATTATTTCGAAATACCTAATATGTAATCTGCTATGGGAGAAAAATATCACATGAAACTCATATCATGAGCGAAACATTAATAAACATTAATAAAAAAAAAATATCTTAAGTGAATAGGTTTAAGGTTCATATGAAATACATACTTACAAGTGTTATTCAAAATGAAAACAATTTTAATTGAGAAAATATCGAGCGAGTAAAATTCACGAAGAAATAAATATCATGCGAGAAAAATATCGAATATATTAGATGGGAAAAACGTCATTGTAAATATATTTATGCCATTAGTTTCGTAGTTTAAAAAGATTATCATGAGAAAAAAAATAATATCATGAGAGAAACAAAAGCAAGTAAATATGCAATAAAACTTTCAATGTAATTTTATGATGCAAAAAAAGTGTATGTAATGTAAAAGTATGAAATGTGAAATAAATCTTCAAAAATTCATAAGCTTAATTTTCGCAAAACAAGAAAAAAATGTTATTAAATATCACTTGAAGAATATCATACAAGTAATATATCAAGCTTTATGTAAAATATCGCATGCGAAGAAAATATCAAGCGAATAAAATACTTAATGAAAATTTCGTTATATACCCGTCTTGCAAAATTTTTATAACATAGTGAACAAAATTCAAAGTGAAATCCATCGTTCTAAAAAGAAAATTTAATTTTACCGAATTAACACTCACGTGAAAAATAATTTCATATGAAAATAATAGTTTTTTACGAGCGAAAAAATGGAAGCCATTGATTTTTTCAGGAATAATTCAATATTAGTAAGTGATAATTAAATTACATACAAGCAAAAAAAAATAAATTTTTCATGTGAAAATCACATGGAGAAAAGGGCATAGAAGAGAATGAATTAATCATCATGCGAACAATGTATACAATGCCAACAAAATGTCGTTCATAAGCAATCGATAAAATATATCTTTCGGGTCTCAATTTTGCATTAATTTTTCTCGAGTTTTTCATTGCTGTTTGGAAAACAACAGAAACCATCAAATCTGGTCACACCAACCGGAACCCATTGTATTGAGTTAATCTGAAATACAATGTTGTGAATCGAATAAAGAAGAAGTCGAAAAATCGAAACAAAAATTGTTCTCTGTTTTTTATTTTTCATTTTTCTTTTTTTTTTTTTTCTTCAACATTTGTTTGTGTACCTAGAAGATACCTACAAAGAACAACAACATGGTCCTTTTTCCTTGTCGTTGTCGTCATCGTCCTTGTCGTCAGCATCGTCGAGAAAATCTTGTTCCTTCCAAATAGGACACCATCAGGATTCCCCCCTATTTACTTGTATTGGTTACAAAGGCCAACTAAGACATCAAGATAATTTAATTTTGCCCGTAAAAATAAGGTAAGCAAGGACTAAGGACACATTCATCGATATGTCGTTAAAATAAATAGCATCGAATGTTTGTTTGGCTTTGTTTTTGTTTTCTTTTTGTTCTTGTGTTTTATTTTAAAGGATCTATTTTACTTTATTTACTTATAAGTTATAACCCACCACGACTGACGGGCTGCGCGACACATACCAACACATAAAAGTACCTATCCTAAATTATAGGCTTTCGGCTTTTAACTAAGTTGTCTTTGCCTTCGTGCGTTCGTCGTCTTTGTCGTGGTTTTTTTATTTTATTTTATTTTTAGGGGGAGGATGGGGGCGTGGCAGTAAACAACGTAAACAACAAGGTGAAACGTGTCATTCGTTGTCGGCAGCGTTTAATGTTGTTATTTCCGGTGTTGGCCTTGTTTATTATATCAAATTAGGTTCTCCGTGATTTGGGAT
This sequence comes from Scaeva pyrastri, assembly GCA_905146935.1. Lineage (NCBI taxonomy): Eukaryota > Metazoa > Arthropoda > Insecta > Diptera > Syrphidae > Scaeva > Scaeva pyrastri. Next base: position 6,901,222 of record LR989929.1, on the reverse strand, counting down.
AGCAATTATTTTTTATTTAGTGACACACAGAGAGAGTTCCTTTTTCTGAGCCAAAAAAGAAATCTAAAGCCAAAAGAATTCAGGCATAACACTAACACAGTACACAGAGGGGGTCTTCGAAATAAAATCGCATCAGGGAAAAAATAAAAGCCGGAAATAATTTCAAGTAATTGGAATCGATGGGTGGTAAGTGATTTTCCAGGTAAACCTATGTACTGTACATAATGAGATGGAAATAATATATCAGTGCGGATGATAAGTATATGTTCGGTTTGAAGGTATCCTTGTGTGTTTCGTGTATCGGAAGGCTCTGAGATGATGTTTTGGCTTCGTATGGAGGTGTTTTGAAGAACAATGAACATGACATTACAATATTTTAAATGACCAGTATTAACAATGGCTTTTTGTTTATGAATTCTCGTTAACATAAGGAGAGACATGGAAACCTCTATTTACTCCAATTTTTGTCTTAAATTAAGGTAATTTTATGTAAGATGATCAAACACGGAAAGAATTTTATTTATAATGTACTCCTATTCTACTGAAATCTTCAAAATACACTCGAAAAGTATCGATACCTATTACAGTGGGACTCTTGAAACCATCGGAGAATCAGAACCAATCTGTGAGAAATCGACAAATGGAGTATTTGGTAGGAGCATCTGTTATCAGACTTTTCCGAAATCTATGTACTTAAGGCTGGGAGGCCAGCCAAAAAAACGGCTGGAATGTTACAAATAAAGCGATAACTTTTACATTTCGAATGCTAATTGATTGAAATAAAAATTAATGCATTCTCAATAAACAGGGCTACTATACTGCATCATTATAATTTTTAAATGTATAATATAGTAATTCTGAGAGTGAAACAAAATACAATTTTGTCGTTATATTGATAGTAGTTTAAAATGCACCATTTATTTTTATTATAACTAAGATTTTTATTTAATTTTTTTGGTGTTTTCAAAAGAAATTAAGTTAATTAAGGGAGTGACGGATTGACTTTAATTTATTTAATTTTTTTTATGGGCAAAAAATTAGTCCAATCTTATGCAATTTTCAATGGGTTTGGCGTGTTTGAACAGGTATAACTTCTGTAATCTACAACATATTTCATTGAAACAAAAAGTATTGTAAAGCCAGTCTCAAATATTTTTATAACAATTAATTTTTTTTAAAATAAATCATTTCTAAAGTTTAAAAAAATAAAAAAACCTAAAAAAAGCGCAAAAAAACGTTTTTTTTCGAGGACTTTTAAATATCCCTCATTCATTATTTAGCCCTTTGAACTATATTTTTTTTCTTCATTTTATTGAATAGCTTAATTAATTATCTCGGGAGTGACGGATTGACTTTTTCGAAAAAAAAATTATTAACCCTTTAAATGTTCATTGAAAAAGCCCAAATAACAATTAGCTTTCCAGAGATAATAATGCTTGTGCATATTTTTCTTATTTTTTTTATTTTTTTTCAGTATTTTTTCTATTGGTCTCCAATTAAAAAATTCTAATTGCTTTGATGGTTTTTTTAAAATAAATTTTTGAAAAAGTGTCTAAATTGGTGTTTTTCCCTTTGAAATTTTCTTTTTATACGCACACTTAGAAGTTTCAGTTCCCAGTAATTCCACTGCGAAATTAGCGCTTCGAGAGAATGTTTTTCATTTGGAAAGAAATGAGCCTCGCCCACCCGCTCCCAAATATTTTTGTTGTTGGTTTACATATTGCTGGTTGTTTCTTCCTTTTTGCATCAAGAACAGAAAATGCAATAGAAAAACCGGTTATTGGAATTTGAGGAATATGTAAGGACAAACCAGTTTTTTTGTCAATGAGTTTACTAGAGCAAGTGTACGTCCCATTCGCGTGGTGGGAAGTATGCAGAACAATATTGTGTGTGGTTTATATACCTACTTCTTGCACCCTTTACTTTGATGACGTAGCAGAAGTCATGATCGTTTTGTTTTTTATATTTGATCTTGATGTTTTTTGTGGCAATAGAGAGGGGATTTATTGTTCTTTGGCAAAAACAAAAACAATTACAATACAAATGAGATCAGAACCGGTTTTCGAGAAAATATACTGAAATGGAAAGGAAACGTACATCTACAGCACAGACTGTCCTTGTTTTTGGTTATTATGGTTGTTTTTTCTTTACTTTTCCCACTTTAGCGTGTTATTGATCTCATAAAGATACTCATTTTTTTTTCTTCGACTCTACTCTTGTTCAAAAAGAGTGTTGAGAGAGAGTAACAAACAAGAACAAAATTCATCTGGCCACATATGGCGATGCCATGAAATTCATGACAAAAAAGGGCACTAACACAAATAAAGTCATTTACATGAAGTTTGAGTTTGCCGATCTGGGACACCCAGCCTTAACGAATAGATTGTTTTTGAAATCAAAGATGCAACTCCTTTCAAAACCGCTTAAAAATATTAACTGTCGAATAAAGTTTATTTTGAATAAAAACCATAACCCGTTTTTGAGGTATCGCCTTAAAAAAGTATATCTGGAATGTTCAAACGTATGAATGTTATCAAAAATTCTGTACTGGCATTTATTTTTTTTAATTTTAGTTAAAAAAAAGGGCACTTCATCCCCCCTTCACCATATGCTCTCCACAACCTATGCTGAGAACTCTTCAGCCAAGAGTTTTAAGATTATTTTTTGAGTGGTTTTCACTAAGCAAGTTCCTTTTTGCAGCTATGTTGGACAATTTATCCCATTTTACCGCATCTTTCCTCCTCCTGTATGGTATAGTTATGCCAAATTGAAGAAAACGAATGATTTTCAATGCAAAATATTTCTTTCTTGACATCAGCAAGGTCTGTTCTTCCAAAGGACCTAACCCTAGGGCACCAATATGTCTAAATTTTAAGCAAGATTTTTGAATAGAGATCGACATAGTCAAGCTATGCAACTTTAAATTATTCCAAATACAAATTTATTCCAATTTCTTGTATCCCAGTGGCTTTACAATTATTATTCAACCAAAGGGGACAAGGTCACGTCAAATTTCTTCAAATTAACATCAGCATACGATTTTTGCACAATTATACCAACTAACATATTTATATAACTACATACTTATGTACATTTAATTCCAAGAAAAAATTGTACTAGGTTGTTTTAGCCAAGTACCTAACCTATCCTAACCTGCCTACTTTGCATTCATAATTTTTTTTTTTTTTTAATTTTATTTTGCCACTCATTCGTTGGGGTTTAAATTAATTTGTAGCAAGAATTAACAAGGCTTATCCTTGGGCTTAACATTTATATTAAAAAAGAAAAAAAAAAATTGCATGACTTTTATTTTTTAACTTTTACTCGTTTCGTTCCTAGAAAATTCATGTGAAAATGCTTGTCCTTCCTCATCGTAGAGAACCATATCAGAATTATGATAAGAGGGCCAAGGTGTTGGCCTTGAAGCACTTGTAAAATTTATAGGATGGAATTAAAGACGTAATTTGTGTTTGTGTAATTTCAATTGAAAATTTTTTAAATATGTCATATGTGTGTGGGTATATTTAACGTCATGTGAGAGAAAAATGTCAAAGCAACCAAGAGTGCATCGGATTACGGAGGTAATTTATGTCACGCTTACTTAAGTACAGTGAGTCAAATTAAGTATTTACTATACTGTTGGTAAATCAAAGATAAAGTTTTAGCGTGTTTTTCTTTATAGCTTTTAGCCAACTTTCCTTCTTTTGCTTCTGGATCATGCTTTGTGCAAAATGGCGATAAAGTTTGTGAGTATGCGATTAACTTAGTTTAGCCTTCGACAAAATTTCACATGCATTATGAATACTAGCAATAATCATGATTTTTCGTTTCTATCAAAGCAACTGCGGGAGTACCACAAGGTAGTCAATTTGGACCACTGTTTTTCATCTTAATTATCAACAATATTGTTTAATGGAATAGTTTGTCAAAGTTTGTCCTTTTCCACGTAAGCGACATTGCAAACATTATAAATAAATCTTATTTGACACTTGGTGGTATTCAAATTTGGTCGAAAAAGATCGCTGACTGGAACATAGTCAAATATTTTATCATTTGAATTGTGAAATTCAGTAGAAGCATAGAAGAACCTGGTATAGTTCGTCAAGGACTGTTTAATCCAGAAATAGATATTTCTGAGACTTAGATTGCTTAGTTAAGGGCACTTTGCACTCTTACAATAATGTAGATGCGTTGAGAAAAAAAACCTAAGATCTATTGCCGAATTTTGGTTCAGTATTTGGACTTAGGGTTTGAAACTGGTTGACATCAGATACTGTTCGGAGTAATGGAGACCAGTACCGGACTCTGCAGTTGTCAAAGCGATTCATGGTTTATGATGAATAAATTAATCCTAAAACAAGATTTCCTAAACTAAAAAATCACCCTGATTAACGTATCTTCCTGGCAATAAAGAATTTGTCAAATTTTTTATCGTGAACTGCACTTACTTTGCACCTTTTAACCAAATTCGTGTCAGCATCACTCCTATCCATTGTTACCTCTCCCAAGGTATCTACAGAGAGCTCCTGTCAATTTGCAGACACTTTAGCGGAATTTCCTTTTTAGTGCATCTTGCATCCTTGTTTGTTTCTCAATGTAATAAAGTGACGCACGTAAACGAAGGACGGGGAATTTTTACTATTATCCCCATTCAGGATCCAGCAACCTGTTGAAGATTTTCAGAGGTATCCTTTTGTATAAGGGGAGGTAGAAAATATATTTCAGAATTATGTGTGTAGTTAGGTATACTAACCTATAAAATTTTGTACCTAATCTGAGGAAGTATAGAAAAATGTGGTAGTACTCGTAAATTACGTTGCTATTATAAATTTTTGACGTAAATGAACTTCAGATTTTCTTGGCTTCCATTGATGTCATATCATTGACTTATCACTTAGCCAGTAGTGCACTTAGTATTGTGCTGCGTTGGCCTGTTTTTTGTTCCATTATCATCATGGACACTGGATTGAAAGAGTTGATACCTTTACCAAGACAAGTTTGTCCTTTGACATCTTACCTAGAATGTAATACCATAAATTAATGATTACATTTGATCAATACGAATATTTCAAAGCTTAACTCATTTCCCATTTTGTCATCGAACGGAAGTGAAGTTGCGTCCTCTTGACTCCACGTCCACTATCACCTAACCCAAAATAATGTGAAAAAGAAAGAAAATAAAATACCTTTTCCTTTTTTAAACATCAACCACTCTATAAGGTCTATAAAGCAGAATTTTTAATCAAAAATTCATTCAACCATAACCCCGGCGCATATCGATTCATCCAAATCGATGCCAAAACCTGGATAACTTCGCAAAGAATTCCAATAAAAATTTTCCTGGAAGAAGAAAACTATTTAACTGCAATAAATCAAAACTTGCTTTTGGCACACCCCATACCCTGAAACACGTCAACCCCTCATCGAATGTGATGGTGAGTTGTGCCCCCTCACCAATAAATACTTTCCGACAAATCCTAAATGAACTAAACTTCATCATCATATTGCCATGTCCCATTCAGCCCTACTCAGCCCAACTCAGCTCCCCCAGCCAGGACAATATTGTCCTTTCTTCCGATATGAACCCATAAACGATGATGACGATGAGGATGGTGATGATGATGATATGTATCGTGAAATTCATGCTTCAAGGCCGCCTGAATCCTAAAATCTATGACAAATTTCAATCTTCCCACCGAGTATGACCTTTTTTGTGTCCTTTTATGGGGACAGATGAAAAAAAATAACCAAACACACACAAACCAACGATGACGAGCGACGAGCGACGACGATACTGATGGGAAGGACGCCCAAGCCCATCATGAGTATATGGCGAACAAAGCAGTCGAAACTTTTCGGAACTTGAACTCTTCAAATTTAGGAACTTAGTCAATTGGAAATCAATGCGGTGCTAAAGTTACCCCCAATCATCATCATCAGCATCAGCATCATCATAGAAACTGAACTGGAACTGGACTGTTTGGAAATGATGATGGTGCGACTGGTAGCTGATGGTGGTTTGGACGTTGGAGGCTTGAAGAGTTGGGTAAATTCGCTTAGATCGGTTTTTCCAGTTGAATTTGTGTCCCGTTTCGGGTTAAATGGGGTCGGATGAGGGAATTTCCTGCTACCCACAACCACTGTCGCACTGTCAGAGTGCTCTGCTCCTTCCATTGCCTCTGCTATGTGCTCTGGAACTAAAGTAAGAAAACAAGAAGGACGAGAATACCATTTTCTAATTAAATTTTTTGACTTTTGTGAGTTTTCGTGTTTTTTTTTTCTTTTCTTTTTGCTAAAATTGTTTTTATTTCAGAGTTCTTCAGTGCTTTGGATTCCTTCTAACCCCCACCCCTCCCCAACATACACACACACACACACGTATAATGTATAAAAGAGTGAGAAACTTCGTTACCAGGGTGACTGTATTTTAGGCAAAGTTGGCTCGAAGCAATCAAAATGTCAAAAAAGTTTATCACCACCTTGAAGCCGGAGATGGAGCTCGAAATGTAGCTGGCGCTGTAGCTGGAGCTGGAGCTACTGCCTCTCTTAGATTCCTTAGCTTTGGCTTTTGTACGGCTTCACAAATTCACAAGGATGTCTGTGCTTGTACGCCAAACCAAAAGATTTCCAAGGACCAGATCGGGTTGAGTGTATACCAACTACCAACCCTGTTGTGCGGCAACTGGGAGTCATTGGGGGTGTGGAGTTTGGAGAAAGTGTGAGTGGAAAAACCACATGTCAAAATATTGTCGTTTCACTTTGGAAGGAGGGAATCCTTTGAAGCTGCAGAATGGATAACATGTTGAAAAGTTTCTGTAAATATAGAGGTATGTTTGTAAGTATGAGTTGGAGATAAGCATATACGAGTATCCTTGAATGCATATATGTACATATGTGTATATGTTTGTGTTTATGTCACGAGTATAAAGGTACATAAAGCAAAAATTGATCCAGAGTGAGATGTTGTTCTTAATTTTGTTCTTTTTTTTTTTTGTCATCAGTTTTCTTCGTTGATTGATTTGATTTTTTGATCTTTTTTGAGAACCTTAATTGGAATACTTTTGAAAGGAGTGTTTTGTGTGTCACTTTTTTTTATATAATGTATGTCATGTGCTTTTATTGATTTACATACCAACAAATGCATGTGTATAAGTATACGTACGGTTTCATATGTTAATGTAAAGCTATTTGGTTTTGTTTAAATTGAAAATTTTATTCAATCAACATTTTATAATTAATACCAATTTGATTTTGAATTCAATTTCCGAAAAGTGTTAACCGCAAAATTTTAGATGAGGAGGAATTTTAAATCAAATAAACAATTTAATTATCAAACTGAAAGGAGGTTTGGTATTTTTTGTACAACAGAAGGTGTTGGGGGGGGGGGTTGTGCTAATGGCACAGAGTCATATAGGAAAACAATTATATTTTTATTGATCGCTTAGAATTCAAATCATTTGAAATTCTTAATTGCAATTTTCGAAAAAACTGAATTCCTTTTTGGCTAAAGAAAGAAGTAAAAGCAATTGAAAAAATGTGTAATTTTTAAAGCCTGATAAATAAATTTCAACCGCCTTCTTTATGAGTAAAATATTGCAAACCGAAATATTGTACAAATAAAGAATTTTCTTAATCTTTCAACTAACTACTTAGGAAAATAAAGTTTAAAAAACATACATATGTACATTTATTTTATTTATTTTATACTAGTGTATGACGTATGTATGTACATCCGGTTTAGCTAAAGAAATCATTTTTATCAACTGTACTACTTATTGCTTAGTCAAGTTTCAAAATTCTAGTAACTTTTTTGACGTGAATCAAACTCTGTGTGAGGTCCATAACATGATAACGAAATACATACATTTACTTCTGTTACACCACAAAAAACAAAGCACGCCAGGAAACAATGACAAAAGTAAAAAAAAATAAACACAGGAATTAAATTTCAAAAGTGTCAATGGTCAATCAATGAAATATTAAGTGCGGAAAAAAACAAAAAGCTTCTCCTAATAAAACCGCTTAATCTTTAATTTTTATAATCAAAAATCAGCAATTCCGCGAAACGAAATGCGGAACGAATTTTGACTTCTTCATTATTTGTTGTACCATACTATTAATAGAGAATTGTCAATTTCACAACGGCCGGCCGGCAGCGCCCACAGATTTATGACAGTTAAATAAGAAATTTTATAATTTAGCACACATAATTTATGTACACATATTGGTGTGGTCCAAAAATTAATAATTTTTTTTTTGTTATCTCAGACGCTGTAGCTGTCCAGAATTTAGTTTCATGAGTCCTAAAGTTCTATTTGGAAGTCATAAGAATTAATTTTAAAAGCTAAGACGATGATCTCCTTGGACTTTTTTGAGGGGTCTTATTTTGAAGTCTTATCATTCTATCACGCATGTAAAATTTCAAAATCAGTTACCTCAAAAAATTCCGATGTTAACACCGTCCTAAAAAAAATAAATGTCAGTAACATTTGAAACAAGGATATAAGAAACTTTATTTAAGAAAACGACGAAAATCAAAAACTCTTGGGCTACCCTAATGAATCTGTGTATATTTATATAAAACCATAATTAAATTGAGACTTTTTAGTATTCGAACAATTAAGTCAAAAGCCGCAAACGTCGAAGATGAAATACAATACTCTTTTAAAGACCTTCTTGCGTCAGATGCGAGTTGTCATCAAATAAGACACCTATTGGATTACTATTCGCTAATCTGTCTTATGAAATATAATTCAAAAAAAATTACGATGTGGTTTTTATAAACCAATACACTTTTTCTTTTCAATTTGACTCGGATAATAATAATAATAATGAAAGAAGCCATCAGATGGGCATTAGTCTCAGTTTCAGTTAAACCAGGGCTGCATCTGAACTGATTTTATAAAATAAGGCGATTACGATCATTTTGAACCCGTAAATTGAACTGAATTGATTCAATTTTGAATGCTTTGTACTTAATTATGACACTAATGACTCATGTTCAGATCTAGATTGACAATCATGACGGATGTCACACTGACGTTTATTGGTCAAATATATTTAAATAATAAAAATAAGGTGAAATGCAGTTAGGAATAGTTTGTTTATAATGGATTGTCTCCAAAGAATGATAGCTGTGTTTTATTCACTGCTGGGTAGTTAGCGCAGCAAAATTTCCCTCGGCAAACAACAACAATTTGATTGTTGGCGAAAAAGAAGCCAGGAAAAATAATGGCAGCTGTGCTGGCGATGTATGTAAAGTGAGTTTTATCGTTTAATTCACTTGAATTCCCTACTGGCTATATAGCAGTGAATAAAACACAACTGATATAAACAGGGAAATTCTGTAAGACGGTTTGAGTGAAATTCAAAAATTTAATACTTTGAATTCAAAATTTTTATTAAGATACACATTATATGGAACACTTATGATACTTAAAAAAAAAACATTAACGTCAAAAATGTATACGAAAACTGCCCAGTTAAAAAAAGTAATAAAATATAAAAAAGTTAACTTTATAATGTTTTAAGTACACAGGGTTTTTGAAACAGCTCCGAATCTTTCGATTAAAGAACATTTCAGCTCCCAACTAAAAACCCCATTTAACCTGTATTCCCCTACACTGTTTAAAGTAACTCAAAAAAGATATTTTTATAGTGAATTATATTTTGGGGGTATTTTAAGTATCTCTCAAGTTATTTGATACTTTTCAGCTGTGGATCTTTTCCCGGACAAGATTTCAACTTTCCAGAGTGCAAGCCTAAATTTTATAACACGGCCAAGTTTAATAAGACGGCCCCGATTTTAAAAATTAGTTTTTAAAATAAAAAACTTTTTATTCACCTTCAAACGACGGCGTCAAAAAAAGAATCTTTACCGTAACTAGGTCCTTGCATATTATCGTTTCCGGAACTGACCACCAGAAGTTTAAAAAATGATAAATTTTTAACGGTTGGTTTTTTGTGCATTTCTTAATCTCATCCGCCTTCCCCGTCATCTTTTTACATTTGGAAAAAAAAAAACTAATTAAAAATCCCAGGAAAAGACTTCATACGCATCTGTTAATCAAGGTTGACTCTTGAAATTGAGTTCAATCGGATGTCAACTTTAATCATTAAATAAAAAAATAAGTGGGCTAAGGGGGTCTTAAATTTCTTTATTTTTTCAAATTACTTATCGCAATCAAAAGAGCGTTTCTGATTGATGGTTTGGAGCTGTCATACGTATGTCATATCTATGTCACTTGAATTTGAAACATGCGTTGGTTCGTAATCGAGTCATAGGCCGGCCCTTATCTTTCTAATACCGTCTGTTTATGATAAGTGGATTGAAGCCCTCGCAGCGAACTCTGACTCTGACTCCGACTCAGTCATTATCTTTTATAAGAGATTCAATACAACTGCTGCAGTCTCGTGTAGGCCGTGTCGAGATAAAGACCACAGCTCCACTCCACTCGACATCATTTCAATCGAAACAGATTCTTCACGAGGAACTATCACACCATGGATCGTTGGAATAATTGTGTTGCTGTTGTAACTGGAGCCAGTTGTGGCATTGGCGCAGCTTGTGCTACTAAATTACTCCAAGCTGGACTCAGGGTAGTGGCATTGGCTCGTAGAGCTGATCGTTTGGTGGAGAATCTTTCCAACCTTCCAGATGACTATCAAGAGCGATACTTCCCCCGGAAGTGCGACATAACAAACGAAGAAGAGGTCAGTGAAACCTTCAATTGGATCGAGGAGAACCTTGGTGGAACTGATATATTGGTCAACAACGCCGGTTGTCTTCGGGAGGGCAACATCCTCGAAATGGATCCGAAATTGATCCATGAAGTGCTACTGACAAACATCAATGGGTTGATTTACTGCACCCAGGCGGCATTTCGGAGCATGCAAAAGAGGAACTTCGATGGACATTTGGTGCATATTAACAGTGTTTGTGGTTCCCAGGTTATTTGCTCGGGACTGGGAACTCCAAGTTTTAACATCTATCCACCGTCGAAGTTTGCAGTGACAGCTCTGAACGAAATCATTCGACAGGAGTTGAATAATTTCAAGACGAAAATTAAAACAACTGTGAGTTTATAAAATATTATTTGCAGTGATAAATTTATAATTAATTTTGATTTGATTTTTAAGAGCATTCATCCGGGATTGACACGAACTGAGATATTTTCAGAAGAGACATTCAAGGAAATGGGAGAGGCTATATTATTACCGGATCAGGTTGCTGATACAATTATGTATGTTTTATCAACGCCACCTGGTGTGTTGATTAAGGATTTGACAGTTAAGGCGGTTGGAGAAGTATTTTAATTCAAAAAGTATTTTTATGTTTAAAATAATTCATAATGTGGTGTGTGTTTTTTTTTTCTTTCAATAATAAATTAGAACTTAATAAATTAATATATTAATTAAATAAACTAATTTTTTTTATTACATATTTGCATTACAACTTCCAGCAGCAAATTTGAAAATTTGTTAATTTACAAATGACCAAATTTTGCATTTTTCAGTATTTTTTCAATTTTTACACATCCTTAAAAAAATTAGTTTCTCAACAATGTGAAAAATGAAAAACATCAATCGAAATTGTTTTTTTGAAGCTCTATACTGGTTCTCCAAAACTACTCTTCCAACTCGTCATCGTCAGTGCCCCAGAAGCAAAGATTTTTTTTTATAGAAGTGGAAACGCGTCTCGATGACAACGCTTATGATAGTTTTGGACAAAAATTCTTTTCCTTCATTATTGAGGTTTGATTTATAATGTAAAAAAAATACAGTTAAATTTTGCACTGTTTTGAACACCAAGTTGTAGAATACGACAAGCCAATCTGCTGAGACAACTACGAACTGGGAACCAAACTTGCGAATGGTATTGGATATGTTGGTTAAAGGAGGTAAATTTCTCACTGGACACTGAATACTTTGGAGACGCTGTTGAGGAGTAAGGCTTTACACGCCACCGACGATACAATAATGAACAAGTGTGAGAAAGCAGTTTGATAGGAGTCGAGCATGATCTGTCAATAAAGCCTATTGAATTCTAACCTCACGATGAATCACCCGATATTTTGAATATTTTGAAAATACATTATTCTATTGTTTATTATTATATTTTCATTAATTTTTTATTGGATTTTTAAATTGACTGTCGAAACAGTTGGTAGCTCAAATTTTAACAATTTTGCAAAGTTTTGACAATTTTCTTATTTATTTTTTCCCGCTTAGTTTAAGAAACAAATTTTGTATTTTCAACAAAATCGCCTTAAATAAATGTTTAAACTTTGGGTTTCAATAGAATTAAACCAAAAACAATAAAAAAATAACCAACATTGTGTCAAATTTTCCCAGAAAACTATAATTTGATAAAGGAGAATTTTGTTATAAAATTTTATATGCAAATTCTTGGGTCTATATTATTTACGATTAAAACCTAAATTTCAATTAGTTCTAGCCGAAATGGGTTACCTATCTCGAGTAAATTATGTGTAGGTGCTATTCAAACTTCCCTTGAATCTATTTATATTTAGATCCTGGAATATTTGCCTTCCAGTGAATTTGCCATAATGCATTATTATTACACCAACACACCTTCAATTGGGTTTCCATTCGTCTTAACAATATAAATGTATTATAATGTGCGTGTTCCTTAATGCAAAAATAACTCCTGGCATTGGGAAAACTATTCCATAACCTTATTCGGTTTGGGATTGTAATCCCACGTCTCTTGTGTGTAGTGGAAAGCCAAATATGAGTACCTATACAACACAAGGCCAAAACCATTTTAAAATACGTGCGTGCGAAACGTTAATTGGAAAATTCATAAATTTCATCATCTCATAGAGAGTAGAATTGTTTAATTCAATTGAAGTAGACCTTCACCGCCACCGACGACGACCTCGACGTAGAGATTCTATTTTGGTTTTAAATATTTGGGAGTAGGCATTGGTATTTGTTAATTTCGGTTCGAGGAATAAGGATACCTAACGGTATTAGAATTTCATATGCAATCAGGAGGCCTACAATAATTATGAATTGAAACCCCAGTTTAAAGTTGAAATGATAAGGATAAAGATCAATTTGATTTATGTTTTTTTTTGGGACATCTGATGACGATGTAGGTATATCTTGCACGAATACACACTCAGAATCGTTTGATTAAATTCAGTTTTTAAAAAATCACAAAATCGTTAGATAAAAATGTGTGTCAATCCAACTATAGTCACAAAAGTCAATTTGTTTCAAGTTTCAAGTTCAAAATTAGTGTCAAGTGAGAGATAAATCTTGGTTGAAAACTAAAAATTAGGGTTTCCACTCCGATATGTTTGAATTTTTATGAAATTATTCATAATGCTCTAATTTATTAGCAAATTTAAGGTTTAGACGTTAGGAGTTCTGGCTTAAGAACTAGATACTAAATAAAGCATATTTTGACATTTAAGCAGGGTTACCACATGCAAGCATCTATGTGTTTATACAACCTACATATTTTAGTTTGAATACATCTAAAAAGGAATCTTTATGATTTATGAAAGTTTTAATGTAAAAATTGATAACATCTTACACATCTTACCTGAAGAAGTTGTTACTGGCTAAGGTTTTTCTAAATTTTGACAGTTTGTTGTTAGAGATCTTATTTGTCAAATTGACTGTTATTTATTCAGTCAGTACAAAATTTAACGATCTAGAGTAAAGGTGAGTTATGGTCTATGAAAATAAGACACAAACCACAATGACCTTCTAAGACACCATCTTGCAAAGTACATTGAGATTTTGTTATATTTAAGCTGATAGATTTTCCAGGAATTCCTTCCTTTATCAAAATTCGGTTTCATATTTTGTAGTCCCAAATGGCTCATTTCAATTGATTCAGAGTGTTATACTATTACCTTCATAGTGTTTGCTCTAAACTCTGTGCTGATGTTTGTGAATGTTTTTTTTTTATCTATTTGCGATGCGTGTTAGAACACTAACTGTGTCTAAAGCATAACACAAAGACACATCCAACTAAGAGAGGTTAAGTGCATTTTATAGTTTAAATTCAAGGCACGTTCCTTGATAGGATGTGCCTTTGCATTTGTCCTTGATTACACTTGCACTCCATAAACTCATACATACGAGGTTGATGATAGATAAACTTTTAGAATGAAGATATCTCCACTGATGACTAGCTATGTGCAGTTCAGTGCAGGTGACACAACTCTACTCTTGGCTTTTCCCTCTTGAATGTGGAAAACCATCAAATAACCGCAGACTTTACTCTTCGAATGGACTTGGATTTTGAGGCTGTGAATTAATTTAACCTGAGGTTTTCGGGGTGTTTTCATAGCAGTTCCAGTTGATGGTTTTAAATTAGATTAGCCGCCGATGCTGCTGACGAGTGTCGACGCCGCCGCCGGTATTGACGCTGCACTCAAGTTTGCAGTCTGTTCGAATTCTGTAGAAGAAGTTCTTGGAGAACAATTTAAAAATCAATTAAAACTTCAAGAACTGGGTTTAATGAATGATTGATTCAGTAATGAAATAATATCCAATACGAAGGGGATAGAAATTGATGATTTTCATCTGTGAAATTTCAATTGTTAGACTATAGCAGTTAACAACTAGCTGACCTGTTCATCTTTACTCGGAAATCGAAATGTATTTATAAAAAAAAAAACTAAACTAAGTCCGAATTCGATGGATTTTACTTAATTTTAAGCGTGAAAGGAAAATATATGTTGTCTCTTTGTATAAGTTGTCAAAGTGGAAATATTGAATATACCCCTCAAATGTCAAATGTGATTATTATTCGTGTTGTCACTTGTTTACGATTCTGTGAAAAGAATCAACCGATACCGATAGTCACACTGAGTTGAAATTTCGGAAAGTAACATATTTACATAATATGTATGCATACAAATTTGGGTTTAAATTTTTTAAATTTTAAAGAAAAAGTAATTAGAATTTTTTTGTAGTTTTGAAGGAACATACCAATAACATAGAATAAACCTTTAAAACTATATATTGTTTTCAGAAACCAAAACGTAGTTTAAAGATATTTAAATTCGACTTCAAATTTAATCAAAATCCTTAGAGTCGTTTTAAAGACATTTAAAAAAATCTTTGTGTAGTTCATTCTCAGTTTTTCCATAAAATTTTGGAATAGATTTTCCATCTTCCCTAAGTTCAAACGTTTTTTTAAAGATTATAGAGCAAAGCTAAATCTTAAAACACTACGTACAGTCTTTTTGTGGGAACTGATTTCCAAACCCCTTCTAACAACTCACCAAATTTCAACTTTAAATCACAAGTGGTTCCTAAGATACAACACATCAAAAATCTGACAGTTCATCAAAATTATGACTCCTTCTGGTGCAAATATTACGTTTTATTGGGCATGCTAACCGCCCACTTTCATATAACTGGTATCAACTATAATGGGGTCTTTTAACTCATATTTTTTGGTTTGTCACCAAGGGCGTGGTCTACACCCACATTTGCATGGAAAAGTCTAAAATATGACAGACAAAGTGCTTCATTCTTATTTTAATGATCTGTTAGTCTGTTTTGAATTTCGGTATCTCTGGAACCACTTTTGAAATAGGTCGGCTAAAAATATGTGAATAGGGCGACATTAGTTTTTATTTCAACAATTTTTTTTTTAATTAAAATTTAGCTGAACTAACAAACCGTATTTATTGTTCATTTTTGGTACTTAATTATCTAATTCTCATTTACCTGTTTTTTAGACACCTCATCAAAAATTTGAATAAAACACTCAACAAAAAAAAATTCTATATGAAAAACTTTTGACACAAAAATCCGTTTAAAAGTGGGACTAAAAATTAAAAAAAAACCGCAACCCATCACAGTAGCGTTTTGTAGGACTAGTGGCTATAATACCAACACACATTACTTATGTACTTACACTTATATACTCGCATTAGTATATTTATATGTATACCTATTCTAGAAATGAGAATAATACCTGCACCAGCAAAAGGTGACATTTTTCGTTTTTTATTTTTTGTCATCCTTAATTATGGAACCACTTAATTCGCCCGACAGGATTTGTTCTGCTCCTGGGTAAACATTCCCACCAGAACGGAACATAAGACATAACATAACAGAATAGAATAAAGCAGAGTAGTAGTAGCAGCTAGCAGCACGCTTTTCACTCGCCCGCCCTGTGAAAATAAATGTGCACCACGCTAAAGGAAGAAAATCCCAATCCCAATCCCAACCTAACAAGTGCTTACATGGCGAGTATGTGCTCCCTGGGGGGAATAAAAATGGGATTTACCGTAAATGCTCACTTGAGTGGTTTGCTGGGATTACTGTCATGGAAATTAAATGAGATGGTATTACGACAACGACGACTACTACAAGTAGATATACGAGTATGTCTACAACATCACGTTACTTTGGTGTTACCGTTAGTTGGTGGCTCTGGCTGGAGGTAATAGTGATGTGATGGTGATGGTGATGCTGACGCTGATGACGTTGCAAGTGGAATAAAATTGGGCGTTCGAAATAAAAGGGAGTTCCTTCATTAAACGAACGCAAAACCAGATAATCGTGATTAAGAACTTATATCCAAGTGACACGGCTATAGGTTGCTTCCTTCCTTGGCGCAGTGGTGGGTGTGGCGGAAATATCTATAGAGTATAGATAGATACTCGGATCTATCTAAACTGTGTGTTCTATGCGTTTGACTGCATCTATACTCGTATACTCGTATCTAAAGCTACGATATCGGGTAATTATTGTGTAACATGGAAGTGTTTTGAAATAATTATCGAGTAACGTAATCGTATTGGAAGATTCAGTTGCGTTAATAGTTGAATGAGCAATTAGCATAGCAGGGAGCTCCTCTCTTCTTCTGCTACGATTGTAACGCTTGCTGATTGAAATAACCACACTGTTATTTCCTTTTCGAAACTCATTTGGTTTGCTTTTGCTTGCAAATTCCAGATGCTATCTTTTAACGTTCTTCTATAGATACTTTTCGAGATATTTCAATATTCATTTACGTATCTCTCAAGGCGTGGGTTTAGATACCTTGGGTATCTGTATTCATAAAACGACGCCGCAGCCCGCCGACAACGACAACGACACGACATAAACAAAATCACAAGGTGTTGTGTTTTTCCTGAAATCGAGTGAGGTTTTGTGATTTAATTACGTTTTGATATCATCAGCAACATAAAATGAATAAAATAAGATGAAGAAGAAGAAAATTCCAATATCCCAATACACACACACATGTACACACATACAGAGACTTAGGTTGATTAAGTTTTCTTCTTTTGGTGTTTTTTGGTGTTTTTTGTTTTGTTTTGTTTTTTTTTGGAATTTCCTGAGACTATATAAATAAATTGAATTTTGTGCATTTGCATTTCTTTATCAAAAGGATACGTTTTCTGATTTGCATTGGAGTTGTACAAAAACACTGCAAATAAATCAATATCGAGTTTAATTAAACACCTGCATTTGTTTTGATTTGATTTATTTTATACGAAATAAATTGGTTTCTTCGAAAAAAACATACATAAATGAATTGAGGTTTTTATCATATACATACAAATGCATCGGTATTTCGATGCCAAAGGAGTTAGGAAATACTGATTTTTATAAGACCCTGATGTGTTAAAGAAGCATTTGAATTGAGATTTTTTCAAAGTCATTAATTAAACGTTTTTTAATTGAGTTACGTGGTAATTTATATTTTTAGCATACTGTTACCATTTCACACTTTTTTCAAACTGTCGATTCACTACATTGTCATTGTCTCACCACACTTTCACTATAAACTATCACATCTTGTCACAGTAGCGTTGTTTTTTAACTACTGGGTAGCAAGCGCAGACAAATTTCTCTCAGCAAACAACAAAAATTTGATTGCTGGCGAAAAGGAAGCCAGCAAAAATAATGACAGCTGTGCTGGTGACATATTTAAAGTGAATTTTTTTGTTTTATTTACTTGAATGCTACACTAGCTTTATACAGCAGTGAAAAAATACAACTAGTGTCATTATCATTCAATAAAGACTTTTAATATTTTCAGTTGATAGCGACTATGCTGTTGAAACTACATCTGTCAAATTCACTGTCATTTACATTTTACCCAAAAACTCGTGCAAAATATGCTACTTTTAACTCGGCTTCTCTGTTTTACAGCATAGCTTTAATCGTCCTTCCGAAAGGACTTTTTATACACTTAGTTACTTACTTTTAGGTTTTTGACCAATACTTCTTAGTGACTTTAGCTCAAGAGAAACGACCATAGACAACAACGAAATGTTGTCCTTTAAAAGGTATAGACAAATATCACTTTCAGAACTGTTAAATACACTTTTTAAAACTCCATACTTTAACGAACGGTATTGTTTTCACGTACTGTCACATTTTAATGCATAGTGTCGTATAAAAATCTTCCTCACCATCATTACTACTGTCCTCCTAGATTTTTATATCGTCCCATTTTCACACTGTCTCACTTTTACTCTTTCACATTGTCCCTTTTTTACATTGTCCTACATTCACTTAGTCCCAATTTTACATTGTTCCATTTTCATGGTGCCCAAATCTCACACAGTCCCAACTTCAAACTTTGTCCTACTTTCACACAGTCTTTTTTTCACATATTCCTTCTGTAGCACTGCTTCACCTTTATTTGCTCCCACATTATCCCTTTCACACTGTCCACTTCTCACTATCCCCCTTTCAAAGTTTCACATTGTTCCAATTTCCCTTAAAAAAGTCAAACTATCTGTTACACTGTCCCAATCTTAAGCCGTTCCAACGTAATTCTCTTAAACCATCATACAAATTTCAAGGTGTCACATTTTAAAGTCACATTATCAAATTAACGACACACTATGCAATGTTGTGACACACTGTCAAAAAGCTGCGAAACTGTGACACTCTCACTTTAGAAGCAAAGTATTTTCCACACTGTTACTTTAAGATTAGAACACATTTAAAGAAGTCCAATTGTCATACTAAAACTGTTGTCCCAAATGTTGTGACATTTTTACAAAATGACAGTATGCAATCTAATTTTTTTGATTATAATCACAAAATCCAGAAGAATATGAATTAAATTTTGTAAGAATATTTAATTGGACAATTATACAAGCTAGTGCGATAATTTCTACAAATTTCATGTCCCAAAAACATATCCATGTACAACCACAGTCCACACACGTTCATTCCGAAAACAAATTGGAGCAAATATTTTATTCGATAACTATCTTATATACTCGTTCGAATTAGATATAATATTCCTTACCACAATTTAATATTATTGTTTTTATCATAATACTCGTACCTCTGTCGTCGTGTGTGAGCCATTCGCCAGTTGTCAGTTGTTACCAAATCAGTTCTTATGCAAGTCAAGGACTTCATGCCTTTGACTATACAAGTAGTAACATTATGTATGTATTGTATATGTAATTTTTATGGATTGAAAATAATACATATATGATTTTCTGACATAAGACTCTGTCCCAAAGACAACCTAAATAAATTTTGCAAATAAATCTCCATTTATATAAGAACTCAGCTCAGACTCAATTCTCAGAATATAAACAAATATATTTTTGGCAAAATAATATTGATGAGCCTAACCAAGCATGTTATCAGTGAATTCCAAGATTCCAAAACTAAATTATCTGAGCCCAAAAATACAAACCTTATGAGTAGGTAGGTACATATGTTATCCAATAATAGGAAATATAAATTATTCCGATTCCATCATCAGGGGGGGATTGCTCATAATTTTTATATTTTTTGTAGCCTTTTTGGTTCCTGTCGAAATAGTCCCAGGAGCCATAACTCTACGAGTAACCTACACAATCGTATATAGTGGGTCCATCTGGTGGTGAGAGCTCAATACGAGTATCTAAAGCACATTCTACAATATTCTTTTTGAACTCTCATGTGTGTTTGACGATGTGGCGGGATTTTGGGAATATGGGGTTTTGAGGAGCATCACTGGAACTGACAACTTTTGGTATAGTAAGTATAGATGATGAAGCAGGAGCAGGAGCAGGAGAAGCAAAAGGATAAGGAATATTTAGCAGTGAAAGAAAAACATATCACACACGTCTTCAAGTTGGTACACATGTGTATAGTATCTGTATATGGTATACATATAAATATGTATTTGTATATGGAAAGCAAATGATTGTATGTACATACCATACCTCCAGAGCCTACGTGTATGCCTTGCAAATCAAATTTCCATTTGGCACACATGTCAGCCGGGGCCAGGACTTCATCTCTCTCTGGATCTGGGATGGAGTATAGTCTGTCATTTCACAAATCGGTATGGAGTTTCTCTCACATACTCAAATCGGAAAACGCTGTCAGCTTGAAACGTGACTAAAATGTATTATTAAATAATCCACCCACGCAATTTAACTTTATACATCCATACATATATTTATACTATATCTTTATGTATGTTTGTATGTAGGTATTTAGATGGAGCCACATTCTTCTTAATATTTATACAAACTCGTGTACTATTTGTTTAAATTAAAACAGAAGTTGTCTAAGTAATTTAAAAATGAAAAATAAAAATAAAATACAGGGTTGTGATAGAGGCGATAGAAGAAGGTGTAGAGGAAGGAAAGGGGCCATGGGAATCCCAATTGACTGGGCTCTTAACATCAGAACCTTTTCATGTTAAAGTTTGAACACGATAGCTTTAAATTATAATATCAAAACGATAATTTGATGTTTTTTTTAAAGAGGGGAGTTGAGTTAGAAACACAAGGTTTTGACTTTATTCTGGTGGGGTTAGATTCTTGTACAATTTAAGTACAAAAAGAAAACATTAGTGGATATTTTTGAGAAGTCTTTTCGCGATGGCAACTCTGATTGAAGGATGACGTGAAGAGTTTTTCTAGCTTGACAGATAACAATCAAGACTCTACTACTTTGGCCTTCTTTTTCTCAACTGAAAAAAATATTTTTTTTTGTGTTTGTCAAAACAAATGTCTTAAATGAAATTTTAATTATATAAATATTATATTCTTAGCTTAAGATGATTTTAGTATTATTTTAGAAAATCAATGTCATTATACAACTGTCTGTCTTCTGTCACTTTTATAACATATTATTTTTGAGAAATAAAATTTAAAATTTGTGAAATTACTAAAAAAATATTTGAATTTTCGAAAACTTAAAGATTGTATAATTTCAAATTAAGAAAATAGTTTTTTTTACGACAATTTTTTTAAATTTAAAGCTATGCAGAAATATAAAAACATTTTCTAGAATTTAAAAAAAGTTAATTAACTTAAATTTTTTCCGGAAAAATAATCTCCAGCTTCGAAATTTGAGAAGTGTTAATGATGATCAGTTTTCAAAATTACGAATTTGTCATTAACAATGCCTTAATTCTGAAGTTGTAAGGGGTTTATCTTCAGTTTTTTTCATATTAATCGAAACTAGAGTTTTTTTTTAAGAAATAGTAAAAACTTGGCTTAAGAACTTGGAAACTCTGCAAAATTTGAATCCACTGAAATTGATTAAAATTGATTTTGTTGTTTTGTTAGTTATAATAACTAATAAGATCAATGATTTTTAAACTGTCCCGAAAAATCTTTTATACCGACGTATTTTTAACTTCTAAGATCTTCCAACAAACAATCCCACTGTGTCAAGCTTATGTAGATACTTAAGTACGAATTAGCTCAATATATTCCCATATTATCAAACTACTTAATATTTAAGATTTAAATTTTATTTGTATTTAAAATAATTTGATTTAGAAAATTCCATCAAGTTTGATAAAGTATGGCTACAGTGTTAAATAAATTCGATTACGCATCAACGATGGAAGTTTGGTTAACATCCTTTAAAATGTTTGTTGCGCTCTTATTTCCACATACATATATACATACATACACGTACATATGACAAAAAGTTGCTCGTTTGAAAACCTCACTAACACATACTCAAAAGTGTATCACGTTTATGTGGATGCTATAAGAGTAACACCACTATTATATTGCATAAAGTCCTTAACAAAACTTCTATTCCTCAACTATGTTTCCATCTCTTTCTCCCATCATCAAAAAAAAAAAAGGACGAAAAAACAAACGAAACTTTTCCTTTTCAAAATCTATCTACACACTGACTGAAAGAAGCATTCTTTCGAAACACATTTTAAAGTTTACAAACTTTCGAAATACCTTTCAATAGATGGTGCTGAGCTGAGCTGATCTGAGCCTGATGGGCGGGCACGGGATCTAGGACCTGGGTCTGCAGTCTGGGCTCTCGGGTGGGTTGGTATGTTTTAGAATTGCGAAAACTTCTTTTTTCTGTGGTTTCATACATCACATTGCCAGGCCAGGAAATAGCTACTCACGTTGACGAACATCACCTTTACACTTCCGCATGGATTATAGATGGCCTATCCAATCCACCCCCTTATCACCTGGCTTTCAGCTTTCGCTATCGTCTCTGTCATTAAAGTGGTGTTTTTCACTTCTTTTTTCTTTCGTTCCGCCAATGGCTGTAACGTGTTTTCAATTTTTCTCTGTCAGCGATGACCTAAAACTTAACAAAAGGCCGAACTACAAAATAAACATAAAACACACACACAAACAATAAAAAAAAAAAACCACTAACCAACTTAAGTAAATCCTGAATGAGCTTAATAGAAAAAACAACGGGCATACGGAGTCCTGGTCCTGGCACAATGCCTCAGAAATCTAATCTCGGTATTGTTCAGCGTTTTCGTTTTCGGTTATTGAAAGCACCCGCATCATAATAAAGCAATCCTCTCCCTCGGGATGGAGCTTATTGCGAGGCAGTTCATCCATCGAAATAGAATTTCTGAAGCGGCCTGGGTGATGACGCTATACTGAGCGGTGTGGCAGCAGCGTGATGGGCTGCCGTGGGCTTTGTGCCGTCTTTTGTGCCCAGGAAAGAAAATCACTTTTGTTATGACTCCAGGAAATTCCTGGGTTTTGTTCAATGAATCGTCATCGTCATAGTCATGTTCGGTCGCCAGGACAGGATATGATTATCAAGTCTTTTGTCAAGCCGAATTTTGTGGTTTACAATACCCAACCTATCTATATATTGAAAGTCGTTTTTAAGAGTATAGGTAAGGTAAGGTATTTCTCAAATCGGGGAGACCCCTAGTCTGCCTGATGGCCTGGAACTTGAATATAATAAATGTCAGTTTCTTTGTTAACGAATATGGTGCAATTTGACTTTTTTCTTGCATCGATGAAGAGAGAGAGGGGGGGGGGAAGAGTGTAGTATGTATATATATTTTTTTTTCATTTTATGATTTTACGATGCTATAAAACTATACACTCCTTTTGACAAAGGGTTTCAGTTTCAACACACTCCCCTAAGATCCTTTCACTTTGACAAAGAATTTTCTTAATCAAATTTAAAGGTGAATGAATTCATGGGGGAATTTCTTTCTTGTCAAATATTTCTATGTGTGCACGAAAATATTTTATTAATTTTGAGGAAATTCTTAAAAATAAAACTACTGATTGGTATGAAAGTGAAAAGTCTTTCAGGACGAATAGTACAAAAGAGTGTTAGAATAATTTTTATGTTTGGAATAAATGGAGTAAATACCAAAATGTATACGAATGACTTATTTGACAAAAACTTAAAAAAACATGATCAAAAGTTTTTAATCACACTTACACACTTAAATTCGAGCCGAGACGAGAGACAAATAAACAAAAGAGCGAAACTAAGAAGAGACTCGGTGCAAGATTTTATCAACCAAAATCAGCTAAAATTTCACTATGGACATTTTACGTTTGGAGACGAGAGTAGTACACGTCTCCTTAGGTCTCGCTTTCTGCAAAAAAACTTTTTCGATCAAGAAATAGTGGTATCATCAGAAATCGATGATATTTTAATGATATAAATAATATTACTTGCAATAAGTTTTTCCATTTCAAAACCCCATCAAACAATCAAAATTTTATATAATTAATGTGGAGTTCCATAGGGCAGTCATGTTGGACCATAACTTTTTCCTAGATAAAATAATTTTTCATTTCTACGTGTTACTTCGATTAGTATTCATTATATGTTGTTCATATGCACATGAGATTGTAATTGAAGTCGAAATCGGGTTTCAGCCATTTTTGACATTTCTACAAAATTTCAAATTACAAAAATTAAGTCTGTTTGTTCATATAGGGCCTAAACAAAAGAGTCAATATATTCTTTAAAAAGTGTGCATTATAATTTGACTGTTAATATTCCTTGACGTATTTCTTCTTCTTATCTTTCAATAAACATAAAATGATTAATCTGATTTTGATGAAATTTAAAAAATCATCTTGCACAATATCGAATTTATTTTTGAGTTTAAAAAAAACTGTCTAAATTAAACTTTTGTAAGTCAAAACTTTTAAAATTTGTTTCAAAGTTTTTCCAGAGGTTAATTCTTTACTTTCAGGATCAATAAACTTTTTAGTTTTAAGTGAAAACTTAACTAAACACTGAAAACCTATATTATCCAATCCTAAGGTTTTGAACTTCAAAACTTGAGATATTTATCACACATCACACTTAGATACATAAAAGTTGGTACATATACAATTTAAAACTTTAAACACTTCCATCAGTTAATTACACTTTTCGACATTTAAATTTGTGTCTTCTGTCATATTAATACGATTGCTATCATCTCTTCCAGCATCCAGAAACTACATTATCTGCGAGTAGTACGAGTAGATATGTATATCTTTATTTTAGAAGCATCTTGAATGGAGCAACATTTCTCATTTGTCTCGATTTCAATCCATGATGAGAAATTCACTTAGTGCTGCTGGTATATTCCTCTGGTCTATAAGATGTCCCCGCTCATGCATATTCATTTTGAAAAACTACCCCCGCCTCCCATATTACCACAGAAGAACCAACAAGAAGATCCCTCTCCGTGCCGTCTGCCGCGCCGCCTTCGCTACCCATATCACTTGAGTTTGGGACTTAGAGTCAAACTTTTACAATTCATTTTCTTAGATCTTCAGGACAACTCGTGTACACTTTCTTTGGCCAACTGTGTGTATAGATACTCCATCCCTATCCACGCCCCCACTCCTCCACTCCATCGTCTTTGAACCTTGCCAAATATATCCAAATGGCTTATGGTAAGGATTTTCTACGGTATCACTCTTCTTGTTTGACTCGTCCTCGTCCTCAACATTCGTCGTCGAGCCGTGCTCATAGAGTCGGGCGTCCAGAGTTGGGACTGCCTTGTGTTCTGGTGTTCTGTTGTGAGTGAGGCAATTTAGGAAGTCACTCTGCAATAGAGTTACTCCTAAGCTGGTGGTATTTGCTTATAAGGACACATATGCAGATGCTGACGAAGCATTTTGGTTTCAAGGATATTCGAGGCTGAAGGCTGCTGGCTGGATGGTGTCCTGTCCTCTGACTCTGGGTTCTGGATCTGACTCAAAATGGTTTATGAATTTTATTCTATTTTTTTTTTCTTCTTTTTGTTGGTCTTGTCTGTTTTTAAGGGTTAACCATGTATAGTTTTGGAATGACGACGACTACGACTACGACGACGACCAGTTTGTTGGACATTTTTGCTGTCGGTCTTTCAGGAATACACAGACACACATATATAGATACCGAATCCATTTGCCTGAGTGAACGTGATGGATTATAATTAATTGAATTTGACAGATGGAGAAAATACATATACATACATAAGAGTATATCTGTTTGTCTATTACGTTTTGTGCGGTTTGTGACCAATTTTATGTGTGCGTCATTTTGAATGGAATGATTTATTATTTATTTGTTTTATATGAACTTTCATGAAAAAAATCATAATACATATGTACATACATACATATGTATATGTATATAAAAGATTTATGTTTATTTTTTTTATTTCAAAAAAGTGGATTAAGAAAATAAATCGGATTCATTTTATGATTTGTATAAAACTTCAAACGGTCACATTTTTCAAGTTTACTGTTTGAAGATGTCCGAAGAAGATTAGATTAGATATTAATTCAATTTGCGATTTAAATTCAATTAATGTGACAACGCATACATACATATGTTAGTAAAAGTATGGTACCTAGGGGAAATGCATATTTAAATTGATGTCACTTCAACTTTTAATTCAATTATAAACAGTTGGACAACGTTTAACTCACAATCTCATATAAGTACATATTGTTTTATGTTTACATGACAAGAGTGATTTTCTGAGTCGGTTTCAAGTCAACGAAGAAATAAAAAAAACATAAAACAGGAAGTTGAGTGACAGGTTTGAAATGGTAGCAATTAATGAAACACCAATGAACAGTTAATTATCTATCAAAGAATTTTCTGGTTGTTGAACGTTAAAAACTTTCTTTCAGGAAATGGATCAAATTTTAGCTTTATCAGAAATATAAATTTCAAGTGGTATTTCACTCGCAATACCTACATCCAAAAATTGCCCTTAAACTCATTCGGGACAAAACTGCATTTCATCATAAGCTGTATTTTATTCACTGCTGGATAGCTAGTGCAGTAAAATTTCCCTCGGCATACAACAACAATTTGATTGCTGGCGAAAAAGAAGCCAGCAAAAATAATTACAGCTGTGCTGGCGATATATATACTATGTAAAGTGAGTTTAATCTTATTTATTCACTTGAATGCTGCACTTGCTATATACAGTATTGAATAAAACACAACAATAGAATCTATCTTCAGTTATATCAGTCCACCCCTGGTAAATTTTCAAATTATAGAAAAAAAAACTAAAATACACAGTTTTCTTAGAACTTTATTATACACAAACAATAATACTCTTTTTTATCTTATCATTTTGATACGACTTCTTTAAAATACAAATGGGTTATTTTTAATTAAATCAACTTATAAATAATCAGAAAAGCTTTTAAAAATTAAAAAGCAAAAAGTTCTAGACTGTGTGTAGCCAAAGTTGATATCTAAAAATGTTTTGTCAAGTAATTGGTTTCAAAATTGTTCCAAATGAAATACTAAGGCGGTTATTCTATTTTGAATGAAATTATTTAAAACATTTCTCCAACTGGTTTGACAACGATCTCCTGAATCTGGACGTGAGGTGGCGTTGAAATAGCAAACATGACAGCTTGAGAAATATCTTCGGCATTTAAATAAACTCCAATTTCGTTATACAACTCATCTGGGATGATTTCGGTTCGGACAAGTCCGGGACTGACACTCTATAAAAATCAAATTCATTAAAAAATTATAATATTATTACAAAAAAAAACAATTTAACTTACAGTTGTCTTAATTTTCGTTCCCAAATCCCTCAATTCATTGCGCATAACTTCATTGATAGCAGTCACAGCAAACTTAGTGGGAGCATAGATATTGTAGCTGAGTCCAGGTCTGGTTTGAGGGACATTGTGTCCAGCGATACTGTTGATATGAACAATGTGACCGTCAAACTTGCGGGCTTTCATGCTCTTGAACGCCGCCTGAGTGCAGTAAATCAGACCCTTCACATTTAGGCTGAGAACTTCTTCCATAATTGCCGGATCGATTTCAACCAGATTTCCTGGTCTGGTTGTGCCGGCATTGTTGACCAGAATATCAGTGCCTCCGAGAGTTTGTTCGATCCATTCGAAGATGGCTTTGACTTCGTCTTCCTTTGTTACATCACATTTTCGCGCAAAAAACCGTTCTCGAGCTTCGTCAGTTGACAATTCTGAACGAATTTTATTGAGACGATCTTCCCGACGAGCCAGAGCCACAACTCTTAGTCCAGCAGCAACTAAATCTTTAGCAATAGCCTCACCGATTCCACTACTTGCTCCGGTTACAACTGCGACACGATTTTGCCAACGATCCATGACCAACGACGATTGATGAAGACTAAAATATTTAGCTCTTTCATTGTTTCGATCTACAAACATAAATTTGTTTTAATTTAAAAAGCTCGATAAAAAGAGAAAAAATGCACAGCATTCCGCATAAAGCTTTACAAAAAAAAAACACACACATCAATTTATCTTTGTTTATGTTTTCTGATAAAGAGCTTTCAAAAACAATGTACACTGAGAAAAATTTAAATGTAATTTTATTTTAATAAAATATCAAACAGTTCTTAGATATATTCTTTATTACATTGTTTCAATTTTTTAAGTGGTATAAAATTGGAATGGTAAATTCCGAAATTAAGACTTTCTTAGGTGACGAGCTTATTTTTGGTCTTAAATGAATTTAGATAATTCCAAGAAATGGTTGTCACGGCATTAAAATGTCAAAAAAGTGGCAAGTTGTCATGTCAGCTTTACACGACTCAAGAAGTGTTCCAAATAAATTCTACCAATTGTTAAATTTGTTGACACTCCCCTTTTGTGACAAATCTCAAATGGTTTTGTTGTGTAACTCCTAGGGTTCAATTAAATTCTAGTACAATATCAGGAGAACTGGATCTTCTCATTTTATGAAAAAGTGGGCATTTACCACGCCTCTCAACCAAAAAGAGCAAATTGTCGATTTTTCTTTTGATTGTTCTACAAGAACAAATTTTGGACGAAGTTTCAAGATCCTGGGATATACAAAAATTCTTCATAGTTTTGAAAGTTTGTCAGTCAGTGGGCACTAGTGCACACTTTGATTTCTTGAGAGGAGACAACTTTACTTTAGAATTACTTTTTTTTATTGTTGTTGACGTTTCTTTCAGCCGTTAATGTAAATTTGTCAAAAAAAATTTATCAGACATTAACTGTCAAATTATTAGTCATAAAGCTTAACATACCCAATGGTCATTTCACAAATATAGAGTTGGGACAACTTAGCAATTTTCAATTGGCAAATTCCTACTCAAGTGATCCTCATGGAGCAATGATCCTCGTTGAATTTATTAAGATAAGTCCTTTGAAATTGTAACGTTTTTTTTTACCACAATCAACAATTTTCTTTTGTCCAAATTGCTAGAAGCTAGAAGCTGGACAAGAGAAGCAACTGACAATGCAGCCAAGAGTTCGCACTCGCACAAGAAGGAACTAAGACGACTTCGTAGACCGAGAAGAATGTGGCGGAAAATAGTCTAGGACGAATCTGCGAGATTGGAAAAGAGCTGGAGGGAGCTCAGATGCATCGCTGGAAAACGAACAGGCTCGTAGGAGTAGTTGAGTCATTATGTTAAGCTAGCGAATACCAACGGACTCCATAAGTCTGAGGACCTACGAGTAAGTAAGTTAGTAAAGAAAATTAACTCACAGCACTTGAAGTTATCTGACGCAACTTTCAAGGAAACACTAAAACACTATGTAGAAAAATACCGAAGTCATGTAAGGACCACCATCGATCTTACAAATGTTTTATTTCAAAAAAGTTTTCCATTAAATTTATTGATTTTTTAAATCCATTCCTGGGACCTAACCTACTTTTCTATTGGCATAAAAAAAAACCTCCATATAGTCATAAGATCGTATCATGCCACCACTTTGTTGCAAGTCCTCATACACTTTCCTTGTAGGGTACAATTTTTCAATTTAATTTTTTTTTTTACATAATAAGTCTTTAAACGTTAAGTGGGGAAATTGTGTTGCATACATATAGAAAAACCACACTTCATCAGAAAGCACAAAAATTAGGTCCTTTATTATACTCCTAGAGCACATCATCGTATAGACGCACATGTAAAGGACTTTTTTTTTGGAGAAGCAGCAGCACATACTCGTAGCACTAAACTTCAGCACTTTGACAACTCAAATGACTTACACGGGGGAATAATATTTTAATTTTAACGCTCGTTTGAAACAAATTCTATAGAAGGTAAGTTATTAACTTACTTGCGTAGTCTTTTTCCAGTACATATAATTTATGTTGCCTCCACACGACACGGCGGCGGTGGCGACGACGACGTCATGGGAAAAATAATGCTCTACGTTGTCTCCTAATTTGGAAAATGTTCACGACAAAAGCTTAAGCTCTGTCGCGATGCAAGCGCAAGTGGAAGCAGTAGTCAAAAAAAAAAGTAAGCTGATTCATTCCGAATTGCAATGTGGTGGCATTTTACCTATACTTTGATGCATTTACTGTACCGTGACACTCTGATGCGCTTATTTAGTTGACTTCAGTGGAACTTCACATCCGCATATAATGTAAGTCAGTGACGCTGGCGAAGACCCTCCCGCAGACACCCACAGCTCTTTGATGTTTCAAAAAAGAGGGCTTCTCCATCAGCGAACAAAAATTTGCCCATTCCCGGTAACTAATTATTATTATTGCTTCAGTTGAGCGGGAACACGACTTAAAGGACGCATAGGTACTCCTAACTCCCATGCCAACGCGAAATACCTGTGGAGCGCTGGCTGTTTCGTTCTAGAGTTTCTCCGAAAAAAGGTTATAAAACGAACATGAAGCTTCAAGTCGATGTTCGTATCCATTTTCAACGTTGAGAAGATTACATTGCTATACTTGGAACTAATTTCAAGCTCAAATAAAATACAAAAAAAAAAAAACCAAACGCCCTCGTCCTCATGGGAGGATGCCAGGATGAAAAAAGTTCATCTTTTCTCCTCCGTTTCTTCGTCATCGTCGTCGAATTGAATGCCAAAGTTTGAAGGGTGCATAACTGCATGCCAGCAAGCTAAGAATGCTTAACTCAAATGAATGAAAGATCTATTCCTGGTGCTTCCTTGGAGCAAGTATACGCCCCGAATGCCATACCAAACCACGTCACTGTGTAAAGTGATGGGTGACTCGCTCGCTCAAGCATAATATACGACGACGATGAGAGAGTGAAGTGTGGGGGTAGTAAAGTTTTCTTCTTTTTCTTAACGAAAAACCTCGTTTTTAACGAAAGATTTATGTGCAAAGGTACGCGATATTGAAAAGTAGGTAAATGTATAATGTTAAGTGGCGCCCCCTATATATGAGTACAGTGGAGGCCAACCCTTGGTTTGGTTTTTCTACATTTACTATGAAACTTTTTTTTTCCGCCCTCCACATACCACTCATATATGTATATGTATAGGTTGTGTACCTATGGAACTCAATTTATCCACAAGAGTAAGAAGTTTCTTTTATAGCGGCTGACGTTATTGGTTAGCTGTGGTAATGCCAACAACAACATTTTTATGATGACGACACGGTGATAGCGACGATGACGTTGACGAGACTTGCTGCCATCTATGAGAGAAGAACTTCAGCTGAACCTTCTAATGTTTTAAAAGTATGATGTTCTTATTAAGTGGCAATCTAATGTAGAAGGTGAATGGTGTGCTTCTTGCTTAATTTAATTTTAATAACCTTGCTCCAATTTTTTTTTAATATTAAAACGAATGCACTGCACCACCGACACCGCATACGGTACGGTCTTGAATGGAAATAATTTAATTTCAAGTTTTCTCTTTAATTGAAGTCGATTTTATAGGAACTGCATTTGATAAAGTTGACAGTTCTGATTTGCAAGTTTGCTCAAATGGTTCAAGTATTATTATATGAAAATTTTGAACTATGACAGTTGTCTGGTTGTCGATATTGAAGAGACAGTTCAACATTCTCATCTGTCAAATCATAGACAACAACCATCGAAATTATTCAGATGCAGTCTGCCTTTCAAACAAATAAAATTAAGAATAATTTAATTTAACAAAAATATGAAGCTCTAATGAAAGACCCTTTATGAAAACAATGAAAGAATACATGACTATTAAACTCTACGATCTTTCCCATAAAAAGGCAATATAACCAACAATAATTACA
Source organism: Scaeva pyrastri (assembly GCA_905146935.1). Lineage (NCBI taxonomy): Eukaryota > Metazoa > Arthropoda > Insecta > Diptera > Syrphidae > Scaeva > Scaeva pyrastri. Next base: position 6,869,512 of record LR989929.1, on the reverse strand, counting down.
ACAACTTTCCCTATATGGTCATTTTGTCAGATTTCAAATCCCAATGACAAACCAATTTGCTAACACACCTTTTCTATATTTTTTTTACATGGAGGGATTTGATATGGTCACACCATTTAATGGTAGAAAAATCAAACCTGGAGAAAAATTTCCGTCTTATGTCATTTAGGGAATAGAATAGTTACATTCCAAAAAAAAGAAGTGAAAAAATCAAACAGAAATGACTTTTAAACTGTCAAAACGTCATTGAGCTTTACTCTCACTTTTACAAAAACACATTTCGCAATAATTTTTGTGTATGTTTCATTCGTATTAAAGTTGCTTAATTGAGAATTCTATAAAAGTATAATTAATAATATTTTTTTCGAAAATGGGTCAATCCACTACTGCCTCTACTTGACTGCACAAACTTCGTATGTATTAGAAATACTTGCTCTATCATTAATGTTAAGTCATTATCAGTAATAGTAGCTATGTGGTAAGACTTTCTGAATACTATAAAAGCTATAAAGTCTATTTATGCCCTATCACACTCTTTAGGTCTTCACTTGCATAGTAGTCAGTTAGACAATGGAACGTTGGGAGAATCGAGTTGCAGTAGTGACGGGAGCAAGTTCCGGTATCGGTGCAGCAATTGTCAAAGACCTTCTCAAAGCCGGCTTAAAAGTAGTCGGTCTAGCAAGACGTGCTGAGCGCGTTGAAGGCTTCAAGACCAATCTACCTCCTGACCAACAAAAACGACTCTTTGCCCACCAATGTGATGTGACAAGTGAAAATTCTGTAAATCAGGCATTCGATTGGATTGTTAAGAATCTTGGAGGTGTTGACATTTTGGTCAATAATGCTGGTGTCGTAAGACCTGGAAAACTATCCACCATGGACATTAAATTGGTGCGAGAAATTATGGATACGAATGTTTTGGGAGTTGTGATGGCAACTAAGAGGGCTTTTCAAAGTATGCAAGATCGGAAGTTCGATGGACATGTTTTGATCATAAACAGCATTGTTGGTCATAGTATTCCATGTTTTCCGACTTTGGCCGAAATGAATATTTATCCGGGTTCGAAGTATGCAGTTACGGCTATCACTGAAGTCTATCGGCAGGAATTCAAGAGTCTGGGAACGAAAATTAAGATCACGGTAAGGTGTCGATAAATGCACGAATTTTTCGGGTTTTATTTTACTCAGAAAGCTTCTTTTATCTACTAGAGTATCAGTCCGGGGCTGGTGGAGACTGAAATTACAGAGGGCTTCCCCGCAGCACCGATACTTCGCCCGGAAGACATCTCAAGTGGGGTAATGTTTGCTATATCAACACCTCCTCATGTTCAAGTGCATGAGTTGACAATAAAACCCGTGGGGGAAAATATGTGAAACGCGTTGTTATAGTATAATTGATAAAATGTGATAATAAATAAACACTTATTAAATATTTCTTTAAAAAGAATTATGTTCTATTAAAACTTACATAAATTTAATAAATCGAAGTCAAGGATCCAATGAACTTCTTTATCAAAATAGACTTGCGAGTATTTGCTGAACCACAACAAACTGAAACTGTAACCGATACAAAATCCCATTGATGTAAAGACTGATTAGCTCAATGGTGAAACCGTCAACAGTGTTTCATGCGGTGGCGTCGTCGGTTGTGATGACTGCACCAGGTAAAAGAAGATAAAGCAAGTCCAAAACATCTGTGTTCCGTAACAATGCAAAACCAATTAGTGCAGACATTAAACCTAAGACCCCTTGTACAACACAAACATATCACCCTCTTATATAGACACACCTCCACAAAAGTGACAGGTGTATAAGGACGAAACAAAAAAAAACAAAATCAAACAAAAAACTTAGGGAAGCGGAAAAGCGGTAAATCACAAGCACATTTTCTTCTTCAATTCCATTCCCGTCTGCATGAATGAAGGGGGTTCGAATCAGAATCAGAATCAGGATCAGGATCGGGGAACTGGGGACTGCTCGAAGGAGATTGCGGTGCAACTGAGTGTATCCTTTTTGCCGACTACGAATTTTCCACATTCGCAATTCGCAACTCGCAGCAGTCCTGATCCTGAGTCCTCCACAGTTCATCATTCCATTTTGTCGAAGTATTGATTGGCAAAAATATGTGAAGGAGAGGAACATATGCATATAGGGAAAGGGATATTTCTGTATGATGGAAGTTCGAGACAGCAAGCGGCACCACCGTTGACGGGTGGTGGTTGGGAGAAATAGCTTAATCCATGGGCAAATACTCAATCAGGATATCCCCGGATTCCAGACACGTAACATTTTGCTCACATTTGAGTGCGCCGAGTCAAGTGGAGAGAAAAATCAAAGGACGAGATTATCCAATCCTCGATATTATACATGTACTCGTATGTGTTGGGACTAAGGGTTGATATAGACAGAACATGAATGGATGATGGATAGGTCCCTTTATATGGCGGCAGATAAAGTTGCCAAACAAACATGTATGAGTGTGTGTGTGTAGGCGTGGGAGTGTTGTTTGCAGCCCTCTCTCTTGCTGTTTGGTATGCAGACTAAGGATATACTATGTGCTTTTGCTTTTTTTGTCGTTCATGTTTTAGTTGCTTCTGTTTTTTATTGGAACTTTTTTTTTTGAATTATTTTTGTTCCTCTTTGATATTATTTACAGACGTTGAAACTTGGAAGCCTACTCGAGCAGAAGATGAAGAGAGAAGTTTTCCATGGTACATCTGATTTCATCTTCATTTTTTTTTTGTCTATTTGAGTTTTTTGTTTATTGACGATTATGAGAAAATTAAAGTGTTATAAAAAAAATCCAAAGAAATTTTATTTGATGTTTTCTAATACTCTCCGAACTTAAAAAAAAGGGTATATCAGATTGATTGCTAAACTTTTTCTGCAAATACAAACTGAAACTGTTGGAATTTTATTTCCTTTGGCGTATTGTTTGTGTGTTAGTAGATCGATCCTTTTTAAACTAAAACTTTTATTTTAAACGTTTTTTAATTCTTCTGTGTTGTTTTGGGAAGTAATTCGCCAATATAAGCAATAAACTTTGACATTTCGGAGAATGCTGAATTTGCTCCATTCCACAGAAATTGACAGTGACATTTTCTTCAACTTTGTCATCGTGATGACACGATTTATCAAATTTATAAATTAATGGTTACATATATCGTTTATGTCGTTTCAAAATCAAAATTCTTCAAAAACTTTTGACATGATAAGTTGAAGACCAAGAGTAAGGTTTATAAAAGAAAATCTTTGAGAGACCTGTCAAAGATGACAGATGATAAAATCAATGAATTGATTAATCCAATATCTTAAGCTTTAAATATACTGATGTAGAAGATGGTTTCGACTACGATGACAATGTTGAAGATCTCGATTTTATTTGCTTTAAAATATGAACTCTTCATTGATCCCTGTTTGATAAATTCAAGTCAAATATTGATTTTAATGCCAATGAATTGCAGGACGAAAAAGATCGGCCAGGTTGTTTCAAAATTGGTCAACCAATTGGAGTTCTGAATAACATGAATTAGAAGTTTGACACTTGAGAATACCAAATTGTGTTGATATCTAAATCTCTGGTTCAGTAAGGCTTGACAATTTATCAAGAATTTCTAAACCCCAGAAAAACGTTAACCAATTGTGGAAATTGTTGTCATTTGAGATAAAGGTTATTCCAGGTTAGATGGCTTCGCCAATTACCATATAAGGACTGAATGCCATGAAATTAATCACCTTAACATCGACGACATATTTTTGGGGAAAATATTAAAATTTCAGTCGTTGACAAAATAGGTTTTCAACTCTTCACATCTTAACCCCTCCAAAAAAAAAACTTCAATTAGAGTAACCTCTTCACTTAAACTTTTCCTTAAAGAAGACTAACTTCTTCACTACCACCGAGGTGGGATAACATTTCATTGCAGCACTCTCTCAAAATAATCCCATAATCTTTAATGAAATTTAATCTTGGATTTTATCCCTCAATAGGTACAAAAAAAAAATCGACTCCCCTCTACAAAATTCTAGATTCCAATATTCCATCATCTTCCATCTTCCTTAAAAAAAAACAGGGACAAAATTAATCTTAACTCAAAAAAAAAAAAAAAAATGAAGAAAAAAATCAACTTACTTAAGGAAGAGATTTCTTCGTGATAATTCACACGACCAAACAACCGCGTTTATATAAGACCGCATACGCCAGCTGATGATCACACCAAACCAACCTAAGGACTTATTATAGGTCCTTAAACGTTACTCTGTGATGGTATAGGAGTTTTGAAGACGGCCGACTGTGGTGGGTTGTGGTGTAGGCGATGGATGTCAGTGGCGGGCGGCGGCACTCAAAAGTCTCCATCAAAACTTTTTTGATTGCAATCAGCAGGCCTAAGTAAGCGTAAAATCGAAAATCGATTATATCCTTTTGGAATGGAGTCAATCAACACACACACAAACCGACAAGAGGGGGCTCAAGCGATATGATGGCAGTGGTAGAGTGCGGTACAACAGCATTTAATATATATATTTTGTCTGTCATAAGATAGATGCCATTTTAAAAAGTTTTATTCTTCTTGCTCGTTTTTTTCCGACATTTTTTTTCGAGGGGTGTAAAGTGGTGATTTTTGACCTTAGATGAAGATACATTTCTTATTTTTTTTTTAACTTTTAACCTCCGTAAATCATCACAAACAACGAAATATCTTTTAGATTGCTTCAACTTTGTCCAAGTCCGAGTCCACGTCTGCCTTAATATTGATATGAAGTTAACTTTTTGAATGTGGAAGAAAAAAAAAATGGACACAACTTCCGTTTCCGTTTCTTCTTTCAGTAAGTGGAGTAAAAATGTGGTGAACAGGATATGCTTCTGAAATGACCGGATAAAAATATTGCTAAGTAGTTTAGTTCAACTTCGGTTTGGGAGACTTGGTATTTTCTTTATCAATTAATTAACAACACTAAGGGAAATTAGTTGACAGTTAAATAACTAAGAGAAAACTGCAAATCTTTTCTTACAACGATACATTTTTTTTCATAATTAACAGCTTTATTATGAATACCTGTCAACCACATTTAATCTTCAAAAACGTCGTTTTCGAGGTTATCGGCGGGGAGTAGCATCGCCTAGTCAATTTGACACCTTAAAGAAAATTGATACTAAATACTCGTATACTCGTATAATGAGCTTGAAAATTAAATTTGCATGCCCTTTTTTAACTTAATATCTTCTCTCTAAGTAATTTAAAAATGCAATAGTTTCTGTGAGACAGCTTGCGAAAAGTATAGAATTAAACATTTAATCGAATAATGAGAGCTACTGTAATATTTGACCCGTAGAAATAATTCTACTGCATAATTTTTTTTATAACAAAAATGACAATAATAATATAGGGTGAATTATCAACCAATTTACTTTTCTATTTTTAAATTTTTGTTTTACTATTTTATTATAACAGTAATTTTTTGATTTGCATAGTGATAAACAACCCAATGATTGTGACTTTCACGAATGATTGGCATGACCAATAAATTAAGCGATTGACATATTTTGAAAATTATAACCATAGTGTCAATTAAGGATTAAGAAGCCAGAGATTTTCAGTACTTATTTTAACACATGGTGGGGTAGTAAGTTAAGTTTTTGGACACAACACCCTTTTATCAGGAACAAATTCAACCGATTTCCGATCCACTTCAGGATCAATTTAGTCAAAATTTCACATTCATACAAATTTTCTAGGATAGCCAAGAACATGAATTTAAAAAAAATGTCAACTATATAGCAATAGTGGCTTCTGAGATAAGAACTGACTAACTTACTCACTCAGTAGTACTCGTTGGCGTGATGGTAAGTGCGTTGGACTGTCATGCCAAAGGTCTGGGTTCGGTCCCTGTCTGTACCACCTGACTCTTGTGAGGAATTGACAAATCCTCCAAGAATAATTCTTGTCATGATAACTGTTTTCTCATAAATTTAGCCGGATTGGCATAAAAACTATAGGTCCCATCCATCCCTGATATTACTAGCACACAGGGATGGTTGAGAGTTGTAAGTCACTATAGGCCCTGGTTCTTTACAAGCCTTAGCGCCACCTAATTTATTAAATTTATTTAACTTACTCACTTGTAGTGAAGTGATAGATGATCAACAATAACCACGAACATTTTCAGTTTTCAATTTAGGGGGCGTGATAGTCCCCAAATTTCTCATAATTATTAGTATCAATAGAGCTCTTCCAATTTTCGTGAAGTGATAACATTTTTTGAGCGGAAATAGTTGAAATGAATTAATTTCAATTATTGTAATTGTAATATATAATTTTTATTTTATTAGAAATTTTTATCTAGCGCAGTAATTCAAGTTTCAAAAAAACGCTTAAGTCAATTTTACTGTCAAAATTGGTATTGGTTTGATAAAAGGGATGTAATTGAAAAATGCATGCAACTATAGATCGAGTTGAAATAGTCATGAAAATGCAAACCTTAAAGCTTTCTTCTCAAATTCGCAGTAAAACTTTGAAAAAAACGGTTTCTTTTTTTAAATCTTCCACCAACAATTGAAAGTTGCATTTCCCAACAATTTAAAGTTCGATTATAGTCGTTTATATGAGGGAGAACAAACTATGGAAATAAGTTGCCAGCAACTTTAAGGGTCAGTTGCATAATCGAGATTCAATATTTTCTTTAAATCATTATACTATTAATTTATTATAAAGGCCATTAATTCCATGAGTTATTCAATAAAAAAGTTATTAGTATAAAAAGTCAATTTAAAGTCACTAAAAAATTCTAAGTGAAACTTTCGGAGAGTTGATCTTAGTTGCGTAGTATGCAAACATTAGCAACTTATTTTGCTTGACGCCTTAGCTAATCTATGGTACACGGTTGCAAACAAGCTCAAAAGTGAGTTGCATTCAGGTCACAGCTCAGCTATCTTTTGAGCTGTTGGGTGAGTTAAGCTGTTGGTTGAGCTGAGCTGAAATTTGAGTTTTTGGCATGCTGGCTAAATTATTATACCAGTTAACTATAAAAACAAACATAAATATTTTGATTCAAAAAATGTTTGCTCTGTAAAAACCTAACCAGTAATTTTTACCAAAATGTAATTTATTTTAAAGTGAAATGTTTACACAACTGGCTAGAGTTTCAGACTAAATATTTGACAGCTTTTATCCATAGTTATCAAAACCAGAACTTAAAAAAAAAAATGTAGACATAGCTAAAGCTAATAAAATATTTGTTACAAATAAAACGTCTATTTACCCTATGTTATTGTCTTTAGTTAAAAATAATAATTCTCAAATATTATGTAATTATTCTGAATTCATACAAACTGACAACAGTTTTCGATTAAAATTTCAATCATGAATTATTGTTGTTTGTTTAACTGTGTTGATAATATGTAATTGAATTCAACCAACCGATCGGCAGATCGCTTGTAAAATCGGCAGCGGTGCGATGTGGTGGCGTGTCGGTCGGTCGATCGGTCGGCGGAAATAATAGACAAATAACTACACTCGTACCCCCATTGCATTTGAAGATCGACATGTACTTATTACGATCGCATTATTATAATTATAACAAAAAACAACAACAAAAAAAAAGAAAAACAGCAAGTCACGTATAAATAATGAATTCATAAATATTATTGCATAATCAAAAGCTCGCATCATTTGAATAGAACTCGAGTTAATAAAACCGCCACACAAGGCCCGAGAGAATTTCAGTCACTTCGAAGTTACAATGGAACGTTGGCAAAATCGCGTCGCAGTAGTCACTGGTGCAAGTTCGGGAATAGGTGCAGCTATTGTCAAAGATTTGGCAAGAGCTGGCCTAATCGTAGTCGGATTGGCCCGCCGAGTTGAACGAGTCGAGGAGTTGAAAAAAGGACTAACCAAAGACCAACAGAGTCGGATACATGCCTTTAAGTGTGACGTCTCACAGGAAAATTCTGTCAATTCGGCATTCGAATGGATTCGCAAGACATTAGGAGGAGTTGATATTTTGGTGAACAATGCAGGCATGACGAATCCTGGCAAACTCTCGACAATGGATATTTCCAAAGTTCGTCAAGTGATCGATACAAATGTCATGGGTGTGGTTCAGTGTACCCAGCATGCGTTCAAGAGTATGAAAGAACGAAATTTTGACGGACATATTTTGATTGTGAACAGTATTTTGGGACACTCGATTCCGGTGATGCCGGGCCATGTCGAAATGAATATTTATCCGGCGACCAAGTATGCAGTCACTGCAATAACGGAGATCTATCGGCAGGAATTCAAAGGACTCGGAACTAAAATTAAAATCACTGTAAGAATTTACATCTTAATTTTGTATCTTTAGTAAAATTTTTATAATTTTTTTTCTTAGAGCATTAGCCCTGGACTTGTTGATACGGAAATTGTCAATGATGAAGTTAAGAATTACTTTGGAACATGTATTCTCAAGTCAGAAGATATTTCAAGTGGAGTTATGTACGCAATATCGACACCACCTCACGTTCAAGTGCATGAATTGACAATTAAGCCAGTTGGAGAGTCTATGTAATGCATAACCTATGAAATAAATGTTATCATTAAAAATGAAGATGTTACTTTTTCTGTGAAAGGTGACATTCCGTAGGGAGTGTCAAAAATAATTTCAATTTTTTTTTTTGGAACCACAGTGAGGTCATAAAGTCACAGTTAAAGTTTTTAAATTTTGTAACAGAAAGTGGGGAAATATTTTTGAAATTCATTCATTTACTAAAACTGTGTCCGTAGTTTACAATATCCTTGCAACATCTAGAAACCATTACGTATCAACAATTTTCAATCCCTTTATGACAATCCATAAACGTTTAAATTAATTTTCATCCTTATATGTATGTATGTTCTAGGAAAAGACAAAAGATATGTATCTGTATCTTTAAACGACTCCAATTTATAAGGAGTGTCAATTCAAAATGCACGCACCAAAACCATACAAAGCAAAACAAAAACAATATCTGATGTTCGAAACAAATTCGCTCGCATACAAAATGTCGTATCTACTATGTGACTCTGCGTCTGTCTCTCGTCGTCGCGTCGTTCGGCGACGCATTTTGTATTTGTTTGAAATTTCAAATGCGATTGCACAACGAGCAGATTGTTTTGTGTATAGTGCATTATTCCAGACATAACAATACAAGAACTAAAACCCAAAGACAAAAGAAACGGACTTGTAAAGTCCTGCTCCTGCCGTTAAAGGACATCTCCACTATATATTCACATAACAATACGAGAGTACAGATCCACAAAGCAATTCCAATATGGTTGAAGCTTTCTCCTAGAATATGGTTGCAGTTTCAGCTTTTATAGATTTTAAGGACGAACAGCTGCACATTTAGAAGATGCACAATTTTTTTGGTTTGAGGTCAGGTGCGGAGGCAAATTTCAGTTCTGGAGGTGAAATTGGGCTTGCCTCCCTCAAAACCTTTTCGAGGCGTGTGTGTTATCCACTACCACTCGTGCCTTTGTATGAAAATAGTGTCAATGGTTTGGAGATACGATTGAGCAGAAAAAAACCGATGGTGTTTCCTAGGCACCTATTAATGACGATTTGCAGTTTTCTAGTTATCAGAATAAGAGAACTGATTTGACGTTTGAGTGGAACGGTCTTAGTTTTGTGTCTAAGCTGCCAACATCCCGAACGCAGTCTTTGATTTTTCGATACGACTGGAGATATGATCTTGTTCGATTCCGCCTTCAATAAAGACAATACTTTCAAGGCACCGGAAGTTCTCTACTTTCTCTACTGGTTTTTGAGCAAATATTTGTCAAAGATGATGAATTAGTTTTTCCAGTATTCATTGTCAGCCCCTCTAATTATAGCTTCTCTTTAAACCTTTGTTATCTTTTATACAGTTTAATAATCATATAGATGTTTGAGGTAAGTTGTCAGATTCCAACTTATTCCTACGCTTCCTGTCAAATCTGCCAGCAACACATCATTAATCACAAAAAATCAGAACTCTAGAGAGTATGCAGCCCTGTCTGATTTTGTGTGTTCTGATTTCGATAATAAAAATGAGGATTATTTTCATTGCTTGACAGAAGAAGAACTGTCAAACTGACACCATTATAAAATGTCAAAATAAAAGAAGATTCTTGTCACCTTTTTCTAATCCCTCCTATCTACGCTCCTGAATTTAGCGTTATGACCATCCACGGTTAAATATAGTGCAAATGATTCTAAATTATAGAACCCTTTCGTCGTAAGTCGGGCCGTCGGGCTACGTAACGGGGCACTCTCCGGCATTGCCGTTAGACATCCATAAGATGGTTCTTCGTCTCTATTTTAATAAAGCAAACGACTGCTTTTCTGTATTTATTGCACTCAGTTCAGTTTTCAGTTTGCAGTTTTCAGCTTGTTTGTTGTTTGTTTGTTCTGCTTTGGGGTTTTGTCCTTTCAACGTTGTCTGTTGTCTCTCCATGGTGCGGCACTAAAACGCGACGAGAGTTAGTTTCGTTCAATTTGAGTTTCAGAGGACGAATTTTCAAAAGGAGTTGCAACTATAACTATATACTTACATACCAGGACCTACAGTATAGTTGTGCGAGTAGCAGTAGCATTTATGTATTCAAACTGCTTTTTAGATGATTTGTGCTTTTATATTATCTGTCATTGTGTCCTTGTAAATGTTGTTTTGTTATTGTTGTTGTAATAGAAGAGGAGAAGTTCTTCAATTGAATTTGTATTTTATTTACACTTGAATTGAGAGTTAAGTTAACAGAGCTTTTCAGGGTACATAACGTATATATTGTAGTTGGACCAATTGTATAGACCAAAAATAACATTTAAGATCTTCGAAAATATTGTATGTAGTTGAATTTATTTAAAATTTTATAAGGACAGTTTTTGGGATACTTCAGTGAGTTTTTCAATTCGGTAAATATGCACCGATAAAAAGTGAAGAAATTTATTGGAATCAGTTCATAGTTTGATTTTGACTGAATTATAATGTCAAAGAAATTCCGTACTGGAATACATCACATGAGTTGTTCGAGATATCGAGATATAAGAACTGGAGCTCTATAATTTTTATAGATGGCCTGGAAACTTTCCTTCCCATCTTCCCGATAATGTCCTAAAGACTGAGAAACTATTGGTTCAGCTAACGTCGATCATGAAATAAAGCATCAATGAACGTATAGGTAATCATGTGTTCTTTCGGTTATTTGCTCTTTCTTTTCCCTTTCAATCTTTCTTGTTTGAATGTCAGCTGTTGTATCATCTGATAATCTGAGCCACTAATCAAGCTATGCGAAATAGTAGGTAATACTGGGTGATTCATCATGAGGTTTGATTTTCATCAGGATTTTTGACAGATCACGTGTGACACCTATCAAACTGCTGAACGGTTTTCGTTCAGTATCGTTTGGGAAATCATTAAGCAAGAACGCACAACAGCATATCCACATCGTTCAGCTGTATTACGAAAATCAGCTGGGCTCGTACGATATTTTGGAGAATTGATTCCAAATTTTAACCGTCACTTTCTTTTTTGATGTTCCAACCTTAAAAACCGGTTTAGAATAACTTCAATACTCATTTCAAGTTTTGATACCAAAGAAAAAATAAAATTTCTTCATTGAACAGAACAACAAAATTCCACTCAAGAAATGCACAATCGAAATGTGCCAAACCATTTGAACCTGATTTTAGTCAGTCAACTTAATTTTTATTTGTCAACTTCAACTTCGAAATCGAATCAGAATTGAAAATCATAAACTTTATTGGCTTTTTACTCTGAACTGCGGATATTCTCAGTTTCAATTTCTTCCTATCAAAAATAATATTCAATCCTACGTGCGTTTGTTTGCCCCCTGCTCTCCTGTTTCCTGCAAAATAAGTCGCTCTACAATACTTCGATTCTGAAACGAGTACTCTCTTATTGCAAAACTAAATCCGTAACTTTGCTTTAATTTTCTAATAAAACTGAACTACTTATGCTACTTATACTCGAAGTATACTAAACTGATGGCAATCCTCGTATTGAAACACTTTTTCCGTAATTGAATTGCAATGCAAAAGGACACACTCACACACATAAAACACATGAATGTATGTATGTAATAACGAAGCACTCATTCAACAAGAGATTATCTTTTTCTTCAACACTAACAATCCACAATTTTGTATGAACGAACCAAATGTCCTTGTCCTTCTGCTCTGTCCTATGTCCTCTATCCTCTGTCCAGGTTATGTTCCTCATACAGTTTATTGTTGCTATTGTGCTCTGCGCGCCCTCTTTACATGAGTATGAGGAAAAGTAAATTCCTTAAAGGAAATCCCTGCAGCTTTCCGCACAATACGAATATTCCACCAATACTCGTATCTAGACATGAGGATTGAGGATGAGGATATTACATACTCGTCTCGTATGTGTTTGAAAGGATATAGCTTCGCCTTTGTTAAAAAACTATCCGCTCCGTGTGTTCGATGCTCAACAATGTCTCAGTCAGGAGTCTCGGCGAATTTCCTTGTCTATATATCGTCGCCATTACCGACCGCCCGCCTGAAATTGGCCGAGAAAAATTGTATGTTTTTGTTGTTGTTGGTATTTTCGTGAAAGAACTTTTTATGATCGTTGAGAACGAGACGAGTAACCCCGGGGTTTTGAGAGGAAGGTAGAATTGCATTATAACCCCACTTCTTTGACCGCCCGCGCCGCGCTCGAGGTATGAGAAATTGGAATTGAATCTTGTGGATTAGGTTAGAAAAGTCTCGATATAACTACTTAGCACGTTGTTGGCTTGAATAAATGAGTTAAAGGCTGACGAGTGGGCGGTAGGCGGTAGGCGGTAGGGGCGTGAAAACAAGACCAACTTAGAGAGTGAGGAAAAACGGTCTTTTGTTCGGTGCACGACATCGCCGCCGCGACCAGCGACAATGGCTAGTGAAATCATGTCAACAAAAGGCACGTCCATCGTCATCTCGTCATCTCATCATCTCTATATCGTCTTCTTTGTTCAGCCCGATGTTCGAGGTCCTTTGTATCCTTAAAGAACTTCGAACACGCCACAATACTTAAGAAGCACACACGTCTTTGGGTGTTTTTGATGTTTCCATCATCAAAAAGGGCATTTTATAATCTTTTTAACTTGAATTCCATCACCAAAAGCTAAAAGTTTATTTGTATGAGTACAGTGCAAGTATGTGTCTGCTGTATAGTTGTATTTGTGAGACATAATAATTTGATGACCATAAAACTTTGGTTGTTAAATTTAAAAGAAACGGAAGTGGCAAGAAACTTTGATGCTGATGTTGATTGCAAAAAATTTTTAAGTTCATTGTAAAATTGTTTTCAACAAAAGTATAATGGTAAAAGAATATGCGAATAAAATAAAATGTATTTTGTGTTTCCTCTTTGGCTAAAATAATATATATTTTTTTTTCTTTTTAATGGATGGAAATAAGTTACTGTATACTTTTGCAGAAATAAGTGGTTTAGTTTTTGGAGTACCTAAATTGAAAGAAATGGTATAGTTTTTAGCCTTCTCAACATCGAATTGAAAATGTTGACACTTCTCCGCGATCCCTTAGATTTTGAATCCAAAATTTGACACATTTGTGTCAAAATATGCAGAAAGGACACTCGAAAATATCAGTGAGGGTTTTTTTTAATAGAGTAATTGAAAAAAGGGTAACAATTTCGCTCTCATGAAATTTCAGAAAATCATTGCTTGGAAAAAATGGCATTTTTGACATATCGCCACTTGAAAAACAAACTGTCATAAGTTTAAATTCTTTGCTTTTATGGGAAGACATTTGAAGTTTTTCGTAACTAACATAAACATTTTTAAATCTAAAATTTAATAAATGCCAAAAATGTATCGAGTAAAATAGTGCTACATACAAATGTATATTTTTATTTGAAAAAGTATTACAAAATGTCGCTTTCAAAAACAAAAAATGTTTGAAAAAGTTTGCCAAAATAATCTAACTAAATGTCATTCTGCTGTCAAAAATATAAGACATGTTCATTTGATTGCAAATCAAAACTTTTTCGATGATTGAATTTAATATAAAGGGTGTTTCTTTTAGAATTGTAGTTTTCAATCTGGCAGTACTTTTTCAGAGTTGGACTTTTTGACAGCTGTCACTTGATTCATGCTCAGATTAGTTTGCAGTTACACAATCATTTGACTTACTCTTGAACAACGTTTGCAAATCGTGCGAAATTTATTACCAAAATAATGGTTCGGTGAATAAGCCCAAAAGAAGATGGCCACCGATCCCAATTTAGTTCAGCGATGAAGCTCATTTTTGGTTTCATGGGTACGTGAATTAGAAAAATTGTCATATTTGGAGTGATCATAATTATTTGAAGTCGCTGGTCTATGCATATAAGCCCAAGAGGATTGAGGCCTTGAAAGTGAAAATTGGGCGCTTTGTGAAGTGTGGCCGAATTTTTTTTTTAAATTAAAGTCCTTACAAAATACCAAAAACTCAAAAATTATTATGTTTTTCCCTTATTAAGTGCACTTTCATATGAGCAATAAATTGATTTGATTAAATTGTTACTGCCCCGATTTCCAACTTATATATACATGTATGTAAATACTCGTTAATATAAACAAATCAAGTCAACTCAAATCGTCACAAAATCCACCTTAAATAAATTCCAATTTGTCTTTTGATTAAAAGAGGATCTCGCTGTAATTCATCCTAGCATCACTTCAATTAATGAAAATGTGACACAAGTATAATACTGTGTATTTTTGCTTTTCAAATTGATTTGTATAAAGTTAACTATCTACAAATACATACATACACACATATATACCTATCTTTACAAAGATAAAGATACACTACAATAATGTGCCAAAGAGACATTTTGAATTGGAATATTTTGTTCGCTTCATAACATTCGTTGTTCCGTCAAAAACTTCCTTCCTTCCTATTTTTTTTTTTTTTTTGTAGCCGAATATCGGCATTTTCTGGGATATTATAGAACGTAAGGAATAAGTAATGTTTTTGTGAAAAGGAGGCAATAGATTCCAATTCCGCTTCCGCCTGCCGACTACCACCTTCTGCTGCTTATGCTCAGCCATGTTTGTTGAAGTCAATCAAATAAAGTAATCTTGCTTCGGAAATAGAAGAACAAGCTTTAAGTAATCGCTAGTCATTCCATTTAATTTCCTAGCTATACTATGAACTACTCGTATACGAGTACAAGTACATGCTCATGCTGAAGCTTATGCTCAATACTCTAGTGTTCAAGTCATGGAATTGAAATCGAAATAAAATAAAACCAAAATAAAGAACAAAAAACTAAAAAAAAAAAACGATGTTATTGATTGATCCTTGGATATCCTGCCACGGCAGCGGGCAAATGCTCCTTTGAATGAATCCCGGCACTCATTTATTTTTCCTCCTTTTGACTGTGATGCTTAAACGGAACGACTTGTGTCGTCGAGGAAGATATCCATTTTTTGTTGTTGTTAGTCCTTTGAGTGTATATGGTGGGGCCAAGGAGGCGATGATTATGGTGCCACCCCACCACCACCGCCAACAGCACTACCACATCGCCTTCGGGAAGGAAGCAATCAGTTTGGATTAAGATGAATGACGATGTTCACTATAAATACGACTAAGAGAGTACACTCTCTGTGCTCTGCCCATCATCATCATCATCTTCATCGGGAGGAACTTTAATTTTTTAGTCCTGTGAATATGTGTCGGGTCTTGTGGAAGTGTCAGTGTAATATCGAAAGGGACACCCTTTAGAGATTTACCAGCATCATCTCGCGTCGTCGTCGTTCGTCGGTTCTAACGCAACGCCAGCTCTGGAGCAATAATATCGAATTGGTGTTATCGTAAAAACTAACGAGCGTTACAACGACGCTCAAATGTAATTGACTTGTCACGGAGAGTGTTCGGATTTAATGCCAATGACAAAAGATAGAATTTAGAATAATATTATACTTCCAGAGATTCTCTGAGTATTGGTATATCCTTGTTTTTATAAGTATGTGAATGTGCCTGGGCAACAAAAAAAAACTTTGAAGTTTAGAGCCGGAAAAGTGCGCTGTTCATCAGCGAGAGGACATTAGTTTGAAAGGGATACTTAATTATCGAGATTATGAGGTTGTTTTAGAGTCCTTGATGGTATAGTAAGTATCTTAATCAGTGTCGTTGGGTTATTGTTATGTTGCTAATATGGGAAAAGACAAGTGATCATTTTGAAAAGCCGAATAAATTATAAGAAATAAAATGGAGGACCAAATGCACTAATACACGTCCCATCTAGCTCTTGGTTATTTCGTTTAACAATTTTTGATACTTTAGCGTGCGGTTAATGGTTGAACAAAATTTGAGACAGTTATTTTTTATTCTTCAATTTCGAAGACCCTCTAAATAACCCTAAATAAAATATTGAAATGTAAAAACAAACACATTTGTATGAGTTAAAAGGATACCTTTAATGCATTGTTTTCCTTTTCCTTGGCACAAGAATGCAAATAAATTTCAATGCTTGACACTAATTTAAAACATAAAAATAACCATCTGGAATTTTATTATTCAACTCTTTGTACATCCAAAAAACTCATGTATAGAGGTTAGGAAACAGCTTCATAGCATATTCTTCATACCCTCCACCCTCAAAAGATGTTCACTATACCATTTTTACACAAAAGAAAGGCGACCAACAACCACTTGAGAATATCTAGTAATATTTATGGGAGTGCATGTGTATGTGAAGTAATATATATCAAATTTCACAATGTAAGCTTTTGCGAACTTGAACCCGCGGCCGTCTTCCGCTGCTACCGGAAACCCAGATCTTCTTCCAGACAACCCACAGCAGCAAAAGTAGACGGAAGGAAAAAGGAAGTGTTGGTTAACCACAAAATTTGCAATGTGCTACAAGAAAAGTGCACACACAGGACTATAATAATTTTATTATTTAAAATTAAGTTTAAATGCCTTGGCCATGATGGGTCCGATGGGTCTGATGGGCTTTTTTGGATCCCCAAGGGTCTTGGGTTCGGTTCATTTCGATTGGGCTGGGTTTGAGTTTGATGTGTGCGTGTGGTGCATATGGATACATGTCTATAATATGTAATAGGGTCAGAACATTTTCTGGGAGTGAATTTTGAAGGAGAAGAAACGACTTTGATGGAGGTAGATAACTTTGTTGCAATTTTGGTCAGGTTGGGTTTTTAAAATGGAAAATAAATTTAACAACAGTTGTTTTAAATTACATCGTTTAAGGCGAAGTTAGATATGAAATTTTCAAAAGAGAATCTGAGAACGAATTTTTTTTTTTTTAAGAAAGACACAATAAAATGCATAATATTAAAAATTTTGTCTGCATGTCGACATAGATAGGTAAAATAAGGACATATTAATGTTGGTCTTTCTATTTTTTTGTTTGCAGATGTTGCAAACATAATTCGATGTTTCTTTGAATGAGATAACTTGAAATATATTGTAAAATAAAAAAAGTGCGTATACGCCCAAGTGAACCCTTCTATTGATTCGTGGTGTTTTTGAATATTTTATTGGACATGTTGTTGAGGGTGCGTTAGATCAACCCAAATTAAATCTGACTTTGTACTTGGCATAGATCTTACGACCATTTCAAGCTCCTTATGATGCATGTGAGACTATTTACTATGTCAAATTTCTCCGGTAAGAATAGCCATCTCTCTGTCTTTCAATTTGACATAGAGACAATAATAAAATAAGTGAAACGTAAAGATTTGAACTTTAAATAAATAGATCAAGACCTCAAATCTGTCAAACTAAACTAAAAATCATATGCCAAAAGGCACCTCAACTTCCGAACCGCCACTGTCAAATCATGAACCCAAACGAGCAGTGATATGACCTTACATCATTAAAACACTCTCATAGAGATACTATCTCCGCCTCACAATCATTAAAACAAACCTTATTCGTGCGTTGATATTCGAATTTCAGAAAACGCACTGAATGGGAGCTTTGTGCGTGAAGACAGACAGAGACGCACACTTCATTCGTTATGCACCACTCAAAAATTTGATATCAATGCAAAAGCTAAAGTTCATTAGTCCTCTGGGCTCTGGATGATGGAATGTGGGATGGGTTGGGGAAGGTTTGTTTTCATTGTTATTTTCGGTTGTCGTTATCTTGGGAAGAAGTCAATTCCGTTGGCATTTTATTTGAGGGGGCTCTCCCATGCCTTGAATGCCAGAAACCTTTTGTACCTACCAACCCAACCTTACGGTGCGTGTATCCTTCTTCAAAAACGTTCAAACGTCAATATCGTCTGATTCTGGAAATCTATTCCGTTTTTCGTATCTAGGTCGGTAGAGAGGTACCAGATACCTGCCGGAGTTAAATCAATGTTCGTTTTAAGTATACGAGTGTTGACTGGGAAAGTAAGGTCCCCATTGATTCTCTGATGTGAACTTGCCTCTTTCTATATGCGGGTTTGTCAAACCCCTCGACTGGCCATCCCAGTCCAGCCCAGCCCATTGTGTAGACCCCCCTATACCGAGACAAGCTTACAAAGCCATACACGTGGTTAATTGGATTGCCTAAGTTTTCTCCATCCTTTTTGTGGCAAAAATTCCTCTCGTACTCATTGCCTCTTTTTACCGTTAATCAAAGTTCCCTTTAAATGCGTCAGTTGAGCAAAATTTCAATTTACAATTTCACATTAATATTGTAGTTTGTTTGTGTGGTTAGGTTAGGTTATATACATCACGTACGCACACATACATATACATACATAATATCGTTACTATAAAACAAACGAGTACGAAAACAAGAACCCTCTGCTGCCTTGGACTATAGATCAGGCGGACAATGACCGAACCGGAACGAACCGGACGTTGGACATTGATCCATGTTGAACACATGACCTGGACAAAAAACACATGTCCTCCATGCACCTCTTGGTATAATTTTGACCACACAATCTAGACAGACAGCCATCATGACTATTGTTTCAAACCAAACAAGGATGAAAGGTCTTATAAAAATGTTCAGTCCATACAACCACAACATACATACATATGTGTGTATGTATATATCACACATGAATGTATATGTATTGTATGTTGTGAATGCAACAGTATACCGCAGATACATATATGTATGTATGGAGTATGGACCTAACCTTCAACAAACTGAATCAAGAAAGTTTCTATGGGTCAACATTTTATTTTTATGTCAGGGTTGCCATATAGTGTTTTGATTTTTAAAACTCAAAATTAAATTTTTATTTTGTGAAAAATTCAATACTTATGCTATTACATCAAACACAAGACACCAATTAAAGCCAGAATTGTGGAACTCTGATGCCAACATAAAATCCCTCAAAGGAAACCCTGCTTGTTCGTTGATATTCATACATAGGTTATGTTTGTAGCACCTATGTCTTTTGTAGATTTGTTTATATTTTTCTTCTTCCAGATTCTACACCACCCCGGTAGGTCGTCGCCGCAGAAAACCAAAATCCAAAATGGAAAATTCAAAATCCTCACACAACTACTTACAGAAAAAAAGGAAGATAAAAAACAACACACCCACACTGGTTTAATGTGAACTCCATAAGATGCAATATAATTCAAAAGGGACTTTCGGGTGATCCTTTGTGTCTTCTTGGAGCCAGGCTTAGTGAATATAGGAAAGGACTTGGAGGAAGAATACACGAGTACAAGCTTCAAATGATAAATTGCCAAAACTATTTGGGAATTAAAGGAATGAGAATGAAAAATCTATGCGGCTGATGTACCCCTGCGCCCTGCTCTTTATCAAGTGAAGTGGTATCCGTTTCCGTTTCCGTTCGTATCTGTGTGCTGGTATGTGTGTGCACGGCAGCGAGAGGACGTATACTTCGTTCCTTATTTTTTTTTTTTTTTGTATTTAGCCCGATGGCTAAAGTTGTTCTTCTTTGGCCTTGCCTTAAGTGGATGGGATTTTTATTATATCATTTTTTTCTTTGAGTGTATTTGTGTGTGTTTGTTCTATGTGTGCACTGTGTATATTTGCTTTTGAAAGCCAGCGAGTCCGGTCAAAGGGTAAGAGATGAGTTTGACTATACTTGAAATGCTTGAAAGATTGTGCGAGCATCGTCTGAATTATGAGAATGGATGTGACATGGATGCACTATAATACTGTTACTGCTACTGTACTTATATAGAAGGAAACTTGATGGACGACCACTGATAGATGGGATCGCTTCATCTGTATCCAAAAGTCGCCTTCGCCTTTGCTTTGGAGTTTACCCATCGCTATCGTCCTCGTCCTCCTTCTATGTTCTCGTCCTTGTCTCGTTTGGTGAATTTTGTTTTGCAATTTATGAAAGTGATTTTGATATGAACTCTGTGTCCGTGTGTCCATCAGAAAGGACTGCGCTATGTGAAAAATGATTTAGATTTATCTATGGAAAATCCTTTGATGCATAATGCTATCTCAAGTACATATAAACAAAAATAAGCTACAAGTTTTACTGATAAATATATAAACTACATATATAAACCCAATTTATTTACAAGGTGGTACAAAATATTAATCACAATATGGTTCTTGCAAGTGGCGTCTTACGTCGATCATATTTGAAATTTGTGAATTTGACAGATGCATTATACAAACAAACAAGTGAAGCAGCGAGTTTTAATTACTGTTAAACCCTATTTCCACTTCAACAACGAGGAAGACAATCTTGTGTCAAAATTCATCATGAAACGTCAAACATCATAGTTTCTGTCACTGTCACTTTTACTAGAGCTTTAAACTATTTAAGTGATTTGACATGACCATCAACAAAAACCCGATTAAACCATTTAAGACTTTTTTCCTTAGGACAATTTGACATATCAGGCTAACAAGTCTCCGAACAATAACCACTGGAAATCTGGGAGCAACCGCTTGACGGACATCATCTTATCGAATTGACAGAAAAAAAATTAAGGTTCTCAATAATCCAAAAAGTATTTCAAAAGCAAAATTTTGAGTCACCTTTCACACTGTGCATTGGTAAAAGTTCATAAGGACATCATCAGTATACACACAGCATCCTCCAACACAAACCAACAAAAAACCCACCCACATCTTCAACAGAATTTGAAAAACTATCGTCTTACCAATAAACTCGTAAACCAAAACCAATAAAGATATTAAACTTAAATATTTCCAAAATTCCTTTCCATGTTAAAACTTCCAATCCTTTTATAATAAATCCTTTTGCTTCTTCCCGATTAAAATAATTTAGGTACGGAATTTATATACAAGATAAGATGATTTTCATCATGATAGAAACGCCATTTAAAGACAAAAAGGTCATATGATTCTAAAAATTACATTTTCTAATCCCTCATTTTCCAGAATCAATAAGTCTTCTGGTCTTCCCAACAAAATAATAGGAAAGGTACCTACGAGGCATCTTCTATAGGTGAGTATCTAAATAAAATCATCATTTTTGTAAATACAAAATTCTAGAAAATCACAGATAATCCCCTATTTGTGTGTTTGAAATCCTGTAACTAAACAGAAGAGGACCAAATCCTGCCTCCTGGATGATAAAATACTTCTATATAATTTCTATAAGGTTGACTTTGGCAAATAAATAGATTCCATTCCTTTTTATATGAGATTGATAGGTAAATCAGAGTATATCCTTCTTTCTCCTAGCCTATCACTTATTATTCAACCTCAGAGAACAGGAAGAAGAAACTGAAACTAAAGACGAAGACGAAGAAGATGGAGACAAACCCATAATCCATTCGATAAATGTTCCAGGATCAGAGCCTAATCAGATTTTACTTTCAAGAAACAATTTGCCTATGTTTTTTTTTTTTTTTTTGTCCTTTTTTCCTGTTTCCTTATTTTCTCATTTAAAAGGACGATGAAATGAACAGCAAAACAAAACATATACAAACAGAGGAAAAAAAGTCAACCCTTAAACGTTTTTCCGTAACAGGATTGAGTTGTTTACTAGAGGCTTTTTGGCAGCTTTTGAAAATCACACCCAGGTCCTGGAGCTGGTTCTCATTCCACAAAGAAAGAAAAAAAAACAGGATAGGTTCGGGAGGGTATCAAATAAAATATGCAGGTGGACGACCTAATTCTGTTGAGAAGGAGCTTTTTTATAAATTGAAGTAAAATTTTGTCTTCAGACGAAGAAGAAGAGAAACAATTTTCAAGAAAATGTAGAAAATGGGTAATAGAATAAAGGTTCTATGGTCGTAACGGGCGAAAAGGTATGATTTAATTTGGATGTCCCTGAACGGTTTTTTTTTTTTTTTGTTTTTTTTTGGGATGATTTTGTTTTTCTTTTGAAAAAGATATGAAATCAAAAACAATGAATAAATACAGCTTCAATGTGGTTCTTTTGTCAAAAAAGGGGCTTTATTAAATTGTCCCGAAAGACAACATTTATAGGTTATGAATTACATGAGCTTATAATATAACAAAACAATGTAACTTTCGAACCTTTAAAATAAATTTGATTAAATAAAATAAAATAAAATAAAATAAAATAAAATAGTTTAAATGAGATGAGTTTTGGATTAATCCAATTTTGGCAACTGTAGGTTTCGGAAGTTGACTGATGTCCCAAAATGTTTGAGTGAGTTAATGGCACTTTGAAATTCTTGATAAAAATTGAAGTCGTAGTACAAAGTGTCCAAGCTTTCTAGCATAAGCCAGAAAGTCTAGACGACTTTGTCCAGCAAAACTTAGGTAAGACACCCTTTCCACAAAAAGAAAACTAAGCCTAATTTCGAACACGACTATTTGAGTTGAGAACCTCACAAAATTTGAACTTCATAGCATGAGTGGTTCCTGAGATTACTGAGATACGGTAGTTCAAAAACTAGCACTTTCCAATATCCTAGAAAACAGAGGAGATCCTTTGAACTGCATCAAGTGCATTGGTATCAGTCTCCTGAACATCGCCTATTTAAGATCCTTTCAGCCATTATGTGTAAACGACTGAAACAGATCATCAACAACCTGATGCATACCAGCGTGATGGCTTCAGGAAAAAACACCAGGACATTCAAATCGATACAGACCACCTCTTCATCAATTTCAAGGCCGAGTATGATAGCATCTATAGAGAAGTATTCTTTACGGAGCAATGTCTAGTTTTGGCATCCCTTTCAAACTTGTCCGATTGTGAAGAATGCACACTTCTGCAATTTAGAATTGAAGTCCTCTCTTAAGAAACTAAATTGAACCTTTATAAGAGTGAAAGTGTCCAACTACTTAGATGGCAAGCTCATATGGAGTCGGGAGAGTCTTCAAATCCCATATATCCCAAAGAAAGAAATATTGCTGCTTAGGTGGCGAAAGAGAGGTGCTTAACTTAGCGTGCGAAACAGGAGACGGACAGCTAAGGACTGAGCTTGCAAGAGACGCATGTTGCTTGAGTTCCAGGCCCGTCCCTTACTGTATCGCCGCCATACGCCATAAAAATGGTTCCCCTTTTCTTTTTGGGAATTCAATTTTGTCTTTCAGAACATTTTAAATCAAATAACTTGGTAACATCTAGAAATATTTTTTTGAACAAAAATGATGTACTTATATTTTTCCATTTAAATTGTTTCTCCAAGTGGTTTCAAAATCAATTCAAGAACTTGCACGTGTTCTGGAGTTGAAATTGCATACAAAACAGCTTGAGACACATCTTTTGCTTCTAAGACTGTTGGATTCTTTTCATAAGCTTCCTTGGGTAAAATTTCAGTTCTCACTCCACCAGGACTAATGCTCTACAGAAAAAAAAAATTGAAATTGAAATAGAACTTCCTGTTTTTTTATAATATACTCACAGTGGTCTTAATTTTGCTGCCCAAAGCCCTCAATTCATTGCGTAGAGTCTCATTGATAGCAGTCACTGCAAATTTCGATGCTGAATAAGCGTTCAAACTTATTGGACAAGCTGGCTCCCCCACAACATGATGTCCTAGCCAACTGTTAATGTGCAAAATATGTCCATTGACATTTCTCCTTTTCATACTCTCGAAAGCCGCTTGTGTTGCAAAAATCAAACCTTTCACATTTGTATCGAAAATATCTGAAATGATTTTCGACTCGACATCAAGCAAATTGCCAAATCGAAGAATTCCAGCATTATTGACAAGAATATCGATTCCTCCGAGTGTTTCATCAATCCAGGCGAAAGTTTTCCTAATTTCCGCTTCATCGGTTATGTTCAATTGACGAGTGAAATAGGAGCCCTGAAGATTCTTAGGGAGTTGTAAGCGATTTTTGTCTAAACGTTCAAGACGACGCGCTGTAGCTACAACTCTGAGTCCAGCTTTGACTAAATCTTCAGCTATGGCTTTGCCAATTCCGGAACTAGCTCCAGTCACAACTGCAACTCGATTCTGCCAACGTTCCATAGCTTCAACTTTACTTGATGAATTTAATTTATCAATTGAACGATTTTAATGGGATAGTTCCTATTTATAGGAACAATACTTTGCTCTGGCTATCTCTTGAAGAATTATCTACTGTCAATTTGTAAAAATAAAGAAAACGTTTATTTACATGAGCCCAAGGTTATGGAAAAATTTACTCGTATTATTTGTCAGATAAACTTTACGTAAGTTTGTAAGACTTTGGCTCTGTATAGTGTATTAGGGTGTCCGTTATTTGCCAAAGTTTTTGAAATATAATCATCGGATATCAAAGAATTACGTCCTGCAAAAAGAGACCGTTTCAATTTGGCATAAAAACTGTAGCTCCCCTATATCACACTCGAATGTTGTAAGTCACTATAGCTCCTGGTTCTACAGTCTCGTCTCGTGTCGTTTCGTTCTCTGCTCGAATACTTTTGTCTTACGAATGTAGACCGATACTGTTCTCGTCTCATGATTACTGATCAGCCATTTCTTCTTCACTATTTCGTCAACTTATATGACACCGTAAGTGCAACTTCTAACGTCAATTTTAAAAAGACCCTTTAAAAATCTGCCCTCTTAAAAATTTGTCTGCAAAATAAAAAAGTCATAAACAAATATCTCAAATTTCCGTTTCCGTTCTGCGTCCTGTTGCTTTTTTGTGTAAAGTTAAGTAACTTTTCCGCAAATTAGGTACGCTTCCATTACGGAACTTTTTACAACTTACACTTTTTGCAAATGTATATAAAATAGAACCTACACACACATTAGCCAAAGTGTTACGTCCTTTATACGAGTATAATGGTGTTAGTGATGGTTGGAATGTATTTATTGCACCCATTTTACTCTGTTTTTGGCACTGAAAATGCCATTATTTGATTCGGTTGAGTGACGCAAAAGAAAATTAATATTGTCAGACCTTGGAAGAGCGCCTCGTATATGTTAGACAAAACACAAATAGGCACACATAACGATGACCACAACATTCAGGATACCCAGGATCCAGGAACCATATATACGAGACGAGAAAAGGATATCAAGAGTCCTCTGCGTGGCTTCCAGGTCCGGTCCATCAATTTAAGTAATTTATATCGCATTTTTCTTCTTTTGCAGACACATTTTGGACAAATGGTTAACTCATTAGTTCTTGTGGTTTATTATTTTGTGTATAAGAAGAGAGAACTAAAATCCTTAGACCTATCTATCTATCTATCTATGTGTGTGTAGGTTTGAAATACATATGTCTTTTGATGTGTGGTGTGAAATTTTATGGATATAAATTTTGATCAACACTAAGCTTTATGACAATAAATCATTGAACTTGACAATTCCAAGTGGTTAAATGTTCGAACGCACTCAGTTAGAAAATCTGCTGAATGCACGTGTT
Source organism: Scaeva pyrastri (assembly GCA_905146935.1). Taxonomy (NCBI): domain Eukaryota; kingdom Metazoa; phylum Arthropoda; class Insecta; order Diptera; family Syrphidae; genus Scaeva; species Scaeva pyrastri. The sequence continues at coordinate 6,843,760 of LR989929.1, read as the reverse complement.
CGTAATAATACATGAATCAAAGAGTCGTCCATGAGTGTCATGACAAAATGACATTTTGCTTTTTTGGAATAAGTCGTAATGATTTAATAGGAACGAATCCATTTTGGTTGAGTCCAAGACGATTGAGTATTATACATGATAATTGAAGTAGGAAGATGCCAAACATTGGAAACTGACCCTATACGCTTCGAGAGAGCGACTCATTTTGACATTTTATTCACTTCAAGTGACAGTTGAGTAGTTTTTCTTAAATTTCAAAATGTTATTCAAAGTAACATTGCGCTAAGTACAAATTAAAGTATTTTAAATACTGGTGTCACTTTGACATTTGTAAATGTCAGAATAGAATTCAAGTTCAGCTGAAGTTTGTTGAAAATATTGCATTTGATTGAAGTAGGAAGATGCCAAAAATTGGAGACTGACCCTATGACGCTTTGAGAGAGCTACTCATTTTGACATTTTATTAACTTCAAGTGACAGTTGAATAGTTTTCCTTAAATTTCAAAATGTTATTCAAAGTAACATTGCGCTAAGTACAAATTAAAGTATTTTAAACATTGGTGTCACTTTGACATTTGTAAATGTCAGAATAGATTCCTTTATCAAGTATTGACTTGTCTTCAATTGAAGTTTATTGAAAATATTGCATTTTACTGTAGTATCTAAAAAGATACCAAACATTGGAGACTGACCCTATGACGCTTTGAGAGAGCTACTCATTTTGACATTTTATTAACTTCAAGTGACAGTTGAATAGTTTTCCTTAAATTTCAAAATGTTATTCAAAGTAACATTGCGCTAAGTACAAATTAAAGTATTTTAAACATTGGTGTCACTTTGACATTTGTAAATGTCAGAATAGATTCCTTTATCAAGTATTGACTTGTCTTCAATTGAAGTTTATTGAAAATATTGCATTTTACTGTAGTATCTAAAAAGATACCAAACATTGGAGACTGACCCTATGACGCTTTGAGAGAGCGACTCATTTTGACATTTTATTCACTTCAAGTGACAGTTGAGTAGTTTTTCTTAAATTTCAAAATGTTATTCAAAGTAACATTGCGCTAAGTACAAATTAAAGTATTTTAAATACTGGTGTCACTTTGACATTTGTAAATGTCAGAATAGAATTCAAGTTCAGCTGAAGTTTGTTGAAAATATTGCATTTGATTGAAGTAGGAAGATGTCAAACATTGGAGACTGACCCTATGACGCTTTGAGAGAGCGACTCATTTTGACATTTTATTAACTTCAAGTGACAGTTGAATAGTTTTCCTTAAATTTCAAAATGTTATTCAAAGTAACATTGCGCTATGTACAAATTAAAGTATTTTAAATATGTCCGTCACTTTGACATTTGTAAATGTCAGAATAGAATTCAAGTTCAGCTGAAGTTTGTTAAAAATATTGCATTTGATTGAAGTAGAAAGATGCCAAACATTGGAAACTGACCCTATACGCTTCGAGAGAGCGACTCATTTTGACATTTTATTAACTTCAAGTGACAGTTGAACAGTTTTCCTTAAATTTCAAAATGTTATTCAAAGTAACATTGCGCTATGTACAAATTAAAGTATTTTAAATATGTCCGTCACTTTGACATTTGTAAATGTCAGAATAGAATTCAAGTTCAGCTGAAGTTTGTTAAAAATATTGCATTTGATTGAAGTAGAAAGATGCCAAACATTGGAAACTGACCCTATACGCTTCGAGAGAGCGACTCATTTTGAAATTTTATTAACTTCAAGTGACAGTTGAAAATTTTTTCTTAAATTTCCTTGTATAGTTTCAAAGTAACATTATGCGCTAAGTGCGAAATAAAGCATTTTTAAAATGTCTGTCACTTTGACATTTGAAAATGTCAGAATAGATTCCTTTATCAAGTACTGAAGAAACCATATTCAGAAATAAAGATGCTTTTCAAGTTTATTTGTTTAGTTAGTAGGTATAATTAATATAGTATATGTCGGTCAAAAATCATCCTCAAATACTCCGAAACTATTTTCAAAATATGCAAATCATTATTTGAATAACGCATCTCACTTTATCAGCTCCTCTCAATTAATAACGTTAACAATCATAGATAAGTTATTAATTTTTTTTTTTCGTTGAGATAAAGAATTGTAATAAAATTTATTTCCCCCTGGTTGCTGTTCCGGTCCAAGACCAAGACCACATCATTCCGAATCAATTTTCTTTATCAGCAATCGTTTCTTTCTTCAATATTTTCACTATAATTAGCTTTTTATCTCCATCACTTGTCTGTGATGAGAACGAAGAAATACAAAAATAAGAAGCAATAAATATTGATAACAAAAAAAAAACACACACACACTCCAAAATCTTATTTCGAAACAACATAATATAACTTAAAAACACATCAAATAAGAAAACAACAACAACAACAAAAAAGAACAATCCCTTAAATTGTCCATTCCATCTCGGAGATTGACGGAAAAATTCCACAATGGGTTAAGTACATATAATTTCAGGGAAAATTCTACACAATCTCTCCCACGGGTTTTATGACCATTTCATGAATCTGGACATGTGGTGGTGTTGCAATACAAAACAACACAGCTTGGGACACATCTTCTGGCATGAGGAGAGCATCGAACAAATCATACAACTCCGCGGGGGCAATTTCGGTTTTTGTGATTCCAGGACTGATGCTCTGGAATAGAATTCGAATTCGATTTTTACATTAAGACAAAATTCACAACACTCCCACTCACAGTTGTTTTGATTTTCGTTCCCAGAACCCTGAGTTCATTGCGGAGGGTCTCGTTGATGGCTGTCACTGCGAACTTGGACGGTGGATAGACATTCAGGCTTGGAGCCTCTGGGGTTCCACCGAGCACATGATGACCCACAATGCTGTTTATGTGCACGATGTGACCAGCAAACTTCCGATCACTCATGCTCTTGAAGGCTGCCTGGGAGCAGTATATCAGTCCTTTGACATTGGTATTGAAGACCTCGTCGATCATGTGGGAGTTCATGTCGACGATGTTCCCGGGTCGAACTATTCCAGCATTGTTAATGAGAATATCGGTGCCTCCGAGAGTCTGCTCGATCCAATCGAAGGTTTGCTTCACTTCAGACTCAACGGAGACATCACATTTGCGGATGAAGTAACGTGACTGGAGTGCTGTCGGAAGCATGGCCCTATTCTCGGTCATGCGGTCGTAACGTCTAGCCAAACCAACTACTCGCAATCCGGCTTTGACCAGGTCGTCGGCGATTGCCTTGCCAATACCGCAACTAGCCCCGGTGACGACAGCAACGCGATTATGCCAACGTTCCATTTATTATGCGAGTATACGAGTATGTTATCAATTCAGCACGCCCGAGAACAAACTAAGCCTTGTCATCGAATCGACCGAGGTTTTTATATTCTATAATCTCAAATCTGGGAGAATGTCAAAATTGGAACTGATAATGCGAAGAGTTTCACAAATTGGGTAGATCAAAGTTATTTGACAGAGAAGCTGTGGTCGGTGTGTATATATTCAGCGATTCGGAGTGTTAATTTGAATTGGATGTGACGAGCAAAGTGATAGGTTTAATGGCAACACGGGACAAAGTACATTTTCATTTTCATCCCATCCAACGGGCACACCAACCCCCAGACAGTGGAGATAAAATGTCACAGATTAATCTGTCTAGAAAATAGGAACATACAAGTTGATGTGGTATGGAATCAGAAGCCATAAATTGTAGAAGAAGGCTCGATACTTTGATGCACCAGTACATTGACACTTGACCATGGAGAATATGTCATTCTTATCATTGCAAGTTGTTCTGTAAGAACGTAAACGTAACGTACACGTGTTGTAGGTGTATTGAAATTATGTGGTTGAAAAGAAAAAATTTTGGGTTTTGAAAAATAAGGAATACTGCGGAAAATCTAACCAGAGAACTAAAATCCTTTTTCGTGCAACTTTGAAATTTCACACAAAATAAGGTCTTGGGATGGGAACAAGTAAAAGACTTGCTAGAAGACGTAACATTCATATTAAATGTGCCCCAATTTGGCAGATGATGGTTTTGTCAAATTTGAGGGCCGCTGTGGCTTGTGTTTTTTTTTGTCATTCGTTATTCGTCTTCAGTTTATTTTATAGTCGAAGTCAAAGATGCTAAATTATGGTCTGCAAAAGGCGGAATTTTTGGAAGCAACAAATAATCGACTACCCGAAGTCTTCTAGAACACTCCTGTGAAATGCCGAAAGATTTTAGGTTCCATTTAGGTACGGTTGTGGGTTAGTCATTCAAAGAAGTAGTGGACTCAAATATATCCATAACACTACAAATAGTTACCTCGATGCATCGATTATCACAAACATTCAAACATAGGCATAAATGACAGCCAATTTTACAGATGTATCTTTAACTGTCAAAGTTTGAGATTACCTCTCTATTATTTTCTCAAAAACTGAATATTAAATCTAAACACAAAAATATTATTTTTTACCAGTAAAATACAATTATGAACAAAAGCAACTACATATGTAATTTATTAAAAAAAATTTAATTAAATGTCAATAATTTTTTATTATGTACATTGTACATACGTATAAATTTATATTAACATTAACTACTTTTTAAATTTAATTTTAACTTAAATAATAAATATTTTATTAATAAGAGCTAATAGTCTTTGCAGCTAAGCTCATTAATATTACCATGTAATTTTAATTACTTGTTAATAAAATATAATAATAATAATTTATTAATAATTTTTTTAAACTTTTTTTCGCAAGTTTAAAATTCTAAAAACTTAAATTTAATATTGGTTAAAACTTGAGATTATATATTTACTAACGTTAAGAGTTAAAATCAGAGCATAAATAACTCAAGCCAATTAAAAAATTTACTTACTACTTCAAACTGCAATAATTAATGTGCTCTAAGTGCAATCATTAAGGGTTGCCAACAAAAGGACTGTGTAATGTTTACCCTATATAAATGCAGAAAGAAAAATAATATTACTTTAAAATCCACCTCATTGTTAAATATTTTATTAAAAAAAAAATAAAAAAAAATAGTCATGTTTGTCATTACTTTATTACTTTTTCAAACTGAACTTCAACTTGTATACGAATATAAAATATCACTCAACCTTGAATATATTCCCCTAAATATTTAAGCTAACATACGTTACGAAGGTACATATATAGTCCTTTCTAAAGTTAACCTAGTTGTCAACATTTTCATATCTACAAAACAAAATTCCTTTACTTTCTCAACAACAATTCAAATAAAACAAAAATTTGTAAAAAATGTACTGTATATGTATGTTTTTTTCCAACAAAACACTTCGAATGAAAGTTCACGGTCACGACAGTGCACTCTAAAGTCATTCACCATATAAATATTCCGCACTGCAAAAAGGATTCTAGATCATGACTTTAGCATTCAACTTTAACGTGTATAAAGTATAACCCACATTTCTTACATATACACACACACACAAACTCATAGCAATCCATTCAAAACTAGGTATTTAGACAAATATCCTTTCACATATTCATTACCTCAAGAGTCCACCTTCACCCCCCATAAGAATATGTGCCTGTTTCCGTTTTATAACCCCAACCATCATCGCCATCTAGGAGCCAAGCCACTAACATCGTGTAATCCTTATAATATCCCCTCAGAGCTCATATAGTTGTACCTCGTACGTACGTACATACATAGCAGCATCAGCGAGAGCACTCCTGTACTCATTTGTGTTTCACATACACCTATACACGACCCACTTATGTCAAAAAGGCTCCACTAATATCCTTTAAACATTGGCTTCCGGGTAATTGCAAACTTTTAGGGTGGAAACACACACGGCTCAGTGATGTGCCTGTGCCTGGTGCTTGTGCCGTTAAATGGGAAAACTTTTGCATGTTAAGCTTGGCTAACGGTATCCGAGCGAAATGCAGCCGTATCCTAATTATAGGCAATGTTTTCCTTACTTGTTGTTTTCACTCTCTCTTTCGCTCTCTGTCACTGTTTCTGGGTCTCCAAAAAGGGGGCCAGTTTGTTTGGATTATTGTGCGGTAATTGTGGACTTCTCGTCGTGCGTCGGTCGTGTCGTCGTGGGGTAGTCCGTATTCCGTACCGTGCCTTATACACCTTGCGTCTTTTGAGTCGTTTCGTTTGTGTTTCAGACGTTTCAGGATTTTTTGTGTCACTCATTTGTCACACATAGTTTCAGGTGTTTCTGAGTATGTGAATGTGATGAGATGTCACAAATGAACAAAGGTCAGTTTCAGTTGCATATTCTTTGACATGACACACACACACACACAAAAAACAAAAACGTCAAAGAGTGAACCAACCTCATTTCATTTCGTTTCGTTTCTTGTGTTTTTGTGCTGATGATTGGAAGAAAACTCGAATCCTTTTCAAAGGAACTTTTTCTATCACTGATGATGATGATGATGTATTTGACAGGTAAATATCAACATTGGCTGAACAAAACGTTGCAAACGGGAGTAGTCGGGGGGTCCTTCTATCTTGAGATTGAGTAAGCAAACTTTTTAACAAAATACGACGACGACGTAGAAGAGTGCCCCAAACCCCCCATGTTGTCGATTGTTTTGTGTGCTTTTCTTAAATGAGTGACATTGGACTTGACAGATTTTTATTGTTTTTTTTTTCGTTCAGTTTCTTTTCTTTACTTTTGTTATGTCAAACTATTTTCAGAAAGAGATGGCAAATAAATTGTTGAAAGACGAAACGAGATGTCAATTGTGTATGTGTATGGGGTTTTGATGATGTGATGTGTGCTTTTGGTTCTAATGGCTATTTAATGGGTTCGTCGCTGTCAGTTGTATGTCATTAAAATTGCCTACAATACGAGTATAATAATGATGAGGATGTGAAGTTCAAGGATAAGTATTAATATTTTAATGGTAGAGGACGTTTGCCTAATGTATGTAGCTATTCACATGGACGACGACATCTTTATTTTTGTTGTAGAAATGGAGGGGTTATTAGCGAGATTATGTTGGTTGAATGACATAATGGTTGTCGAGAGTTATTGTTGGCAAATAGTTTTTAGAAATTGTAGCGAAATTTTTGTTTTGTTGGTTTTTTACATCAACAAGAAATGAATTATTTTAATAAGGATGCTTTTTTTTCGAAAAAATACGGGTTTTTTGAGTTCGGGGACTTCTGGACACGTGTTTAAATTTGTTTTTCGTAGGACCTGATTTTGTTGCCATTTTTTGGGATAACGTGTTAGAAAACTTATCAAAAGTAGGTATTTGACAGCAGAAATTTCGTAACCAAAATGTTCAACAATTTCTTAAAAGGGGGTGACCTCTTCAAACCTTAGCAACCCTAAAACTTGTCATTCAAACAAATTGACTGCTTGCTTTTATAAGAAAGGGAACCAAGAACGGATCCTTGTGTTCAGGGGGAGGTCGCACATATACATACAATGAGAAAATTGATGTAATTATTTTTATTTGTTTCTGTTTTGTACTGTAATCATTATTTGTGTGGACTTTCGCCAACAGTCATACGTAATATGTATCTCGATATTGATATTTGAACACTAAATCAAATCAAAATTCAGGCAATGTTGAACTTTGCTCGTTCTCTACGCCCAGTCGTTTATCAATTACGAAGAGTGTGTTGATTAATGACATAAGTTTATTGACTCAACGAATGAATTTCGATTTAGTTCAGTGAACTTTGTTAAGGAAGTTTGTAAACAAAACTTATTTGTCAAACATAACAAAAGTTTAAGTGATTTTTTTCTTTTAATATAAAGACCGCACGTGTTGGCTTATATTCATAATGTTTGAATTTTAATTTTAAGGTTAGAAAAGTTTATCAAAATAATTGAATTAAGTGACGGTTTGCCATAAGTTCGGTCCTTGATCAATAAATTTGTAAGAAGTAAGAGTGTATTTCGTCATTAACGACAGGTACAAATGTAAAACTGCTTTTTGACAACTACACAACCGAGACTTTTTCCAACTTGCGGGAAGTCATAGCAGCACTCCATATTGTTTAACCTAAAAAGCTTTTGTGTCAAAATTCTGATGCTTCTAAAGTTGTTTAAGTAGATCTTTTTAATACTGTCAAAAATGATTGGCACTTTTAACCTCTTTGAATCCTTCGACATTCTCTTCAACTTGCTCAGTAGATATGCTGAAAATTCTTAGTGAAAAACTCGGCAAAAATATGTCGACAAAATTTTGCGTGTTATCGGATGATTTGGTGAATTTGGGCGATGTAGGAGAGGAAAGTTTACGAATTGCTGATAAAGGTTGTTGACAATGGAACAGAAAGCATTTGTCATTTCGTTGATTCTGGTAACAATTCGGCTTTTGCATCCTCTGGCATTGATGTCCATTTTTCAAAGGAGCTAGAACTGCACATTCCGCTTTGCAGCTGGCGATGAATTTTTGTCACTATGCTTGAAATCGTGCGTCGTCCTTCTAGCGGCATGTCAAGAAATTGACCACTAACATAAAAGTTGCATTGCAGAAGGACCGATTGGCTTCTGGGTCCTTGAAACAGTTGCTATGCCTTGGTAATGGCCAAACGGTAAGAGGTTGTTTTGTGATTCAAGGGCAAATCCAGTTCAATTTGCTTTTTCGATGACATTTTTGGTAAAAAAGCTTAAGTTAGGTGGTTTTGCTTTGACAGATGCTTTTCTAACTGTTTTAGTTTATTCTTATCATAGCAATGAATGAATATTCCTCTCCCCATGCTTATGTTAAATTTACTATAAGTTTCCCCTCAAGTTAAAGACATACATCCCCACAGTACTATTAGCAGAAAAATCTCGTCTTAACACTCGCACATAACATTGATTACCAGAAAAATTTCCCAGGGTCGGTCGGTTGGGCAGTGCCGCCGGTACAAGGGTGCGGACGGCTACAGCTACAACAAAACGTCTTTTCAGTTAGCCATTCCTGTAACGAATGCGTGAAGGGACTTTGCCACCCCAAAAAACGAGACACACAACAAATAAAAGGGCGAAACATTTTGTGAGCCAAAAATATGAACTCCCCCCCTCAAATTCAAGTTCCCCATGCCGCACACTCTGCTTCGCACTTATTTATACAGCCAAAGTCAAACTGCTTGATTTATGAACCGTTACTCGTTGGGGGTTTGGAATTGGGGCCCGGCTGGCTGTTGTAGTTGTTCTGGTGGCGGTCCAGCCAGGCGGTTGGTCGGTAGTTGATTGCGGTAGCGTTAGCGTGCGATGAAATTTGCCGTAAATTATGGTTTATTAGACTTGATGCTTGGAAAAGTTAAATGAAAATGTCCTTTCGGCGAAAAGAGCGACGAAGGCTTGGGTTCGGGCTCAGGCTCATTCTCACGCTCAGGCTCGTTTTGTGCGTTCGCTGGATTACACCATCAGCATCAGACAGTGGCGAGAGAGAGGACCCATCATCAGGTCGAATGCGCAGATTTTTTGGTGGGTGGGTGGATCTGGAACTGAGTCTGGGCCCTGGATAGGTTAGGTATACCGTATAGTAAACATCACGGTACCTATACGGATTCCGGACATGACGGAAAGCTTTTTCCGCTGTGTGTTTTTGGGCAAAACAGTAATTACTTCGTAGGTATATATTTGGAAGGCAGGCAGGCGGCTGTAGCCTTGGTGATGGCGATGGTGAATGGTGATGTTGATGGTTCGAATATAGGGCTTACGTTTTAATTGGGTTATTTTTGGTTGAAATAATTTAATCTGGATTGCTTCTGGGGGGGCGGCTTTGCATGGTGACGATGACGGGATGGAGAAATGAGGGTAGCATCGCGGACGGGTTATGTCATTTGGAGCTAACTAAATTTCTCCTCGAAGGATTCATTATAATCTACATACATACGTTTGTGTTTGTTTGTATATTTTGTTGGGGGATTTTCATCGATGTCGACTGCGGGATTTTCGGAAAACAAATAGCCTCTTAAATTAATTAGGGTTATCTTGGAATTGGCACATAAGTTTTTGAGCAAATAACATTAAATGTTTAAAGCTCTTTTGATTAGTGTGTATTGTAGGATGTATTTACTTATACATACATACATATATGTGTGTAGTGAAAAGTGTAGAAATATAAACGTTGGATAGGCTTCTTTAAGCAGAGAAATTAATTGAATATTTCTGACAGTAATTATATGACATCTTATAAATTTGACAAAGTTACTATTTCTGTCATTATAAAATCTTATGATTTAGATACTCGTATATCAATTGAACATGAAATTAAGCTGTGTTTGGGTTTTAATTATTACTATCCCAAAATGTATATCAAAACATTTATCATTCCGACACTCTTATAGTGTAGATTTTCAAATTCAATTAGTTTTGTACTTAAAGTATTTTCTGAAGCTTTTCAAATAGATATAGAAGCTGATATTTGTCATTTTTATCACTTAAATAGTCCCTGAGATTATATCAGGGATACAAAAATTGATGTGTGGGATATTCACATAAAAGACTCCTTATCATAATGGTTGAAGAATGTTCAATTTAGAACTAAATTCTAAAAGCTAAATTAAAGTCTTTTGGGGGGAATTATTTAAGCTAAGACATAGATTTTAAATTTCTTTTCAAAAAAGGTCTTGATATTTTAAATTCAGAAGCTCTCTGGCTTCCAAAGTTGAGGTTCCTCAGGGTAATCATTTAGGGCCATTTTTTTTATCTTTGCTTTTATAAAGGGGTATTTCTCTCTTTATGAGATATAGCAGCGTTCTAACCGCGTATAAGTTTATTTTTAGCAAAACTGGAACTTAACGTAATTTTAGATCTAATTTTTGTCATGACTGCCAATTTTTGAGCATTACACAATTTGCGCTCTATTTTTTTGCATCTATGCTTTTCGAGGGTTTTTACGTCTTTTTGCAAAGTTTTGGCATATGGGTTTTCAACACGAACTTCTTACTTTATTGGTTATGAAGTTGAAGGGTCGAAAATCGACTTAGTTTGTTCCTATGGGAAAGGTGTAGCACCTATAAACTTGGCTGGGTACTTACGTGCTCTTTAATTCTTAATATCTGACTTAACTGAATTTATTCAAACTCGGAAAAAAAGTTTTCCACTTAAGAAGTCATCTTTCGGTTAAATGACACGTATATGCATGAAATGACCTTACACATTAATTTCACTTAAATTTTCCAAAGCTCTTACTTTATCATGAAACATATGACAATTTATGAATTTAAGTATATAGTTTTTCTGACAACTTATCCTTTACCTTTGACCTTCTTGGTTATCAATCATTCTTCCCTGAACAAAATAAAAATAAGATAAAAGGCAAGTACGACTATTTACGTCTTACAGAACTTGGCTTACTTTCATAAATTGAAGAAAAAAAAAACCCTCTGTACTTAGTACATCTCCTCGTGCTTTAGGTCAACACAAACATTGATAAATTTTGGCAACGCTTTGTTGTTAAAAGACAATAAACATAACACATCACATAAATTACACTCTTTATACTCGTCCATGTTAAATACATGAAAAGCTTTAATTATGAACTGTTATCTTATAACAACTATACGACTTTAAGGACGAAAACACACACACACACACATATACGAGTACATATTTAGAAGGGAAATAAAACTTTCATCATAAACCAACTTAATGAAGCTTCTGTGAGATGGCAATGCCTCTATACCAGCACAGGCTCAACCTCAAACACAACACACATGCACGTCATCATCATCATCAACATCATCGTCATATAACTTCCTATAAATTATGTAATCTTTGACCTATTATGGTCCTTTTTGCTTCTGGTTATATTCGTAGCCAAATTCTAAGGAAAGTTATAAAGTTATACACAAATCACATTAACATTATACACTTTAACGAGACGACAGACGACGAGGAGAGCCCTTAAGTCTGTTACGTCGCCGTGTCGTCGTCGTCGTCGTTTTGTCGTAAGTCCTGAGTCCTGACGAAGAAATCACTGCCCTACACAGACACGACACTCATGTCACATACACTCCCCGACTCTAACCATATATTAGTTATAGTTACCTCTGCACGTCATGATGGACGTCTTAAATATTATGCTCTGCTCGTAGAATGTGTGATACGCACGCATGCAGCCATTAAAACGTCCAGACCATCATCATTGTTACAAGATAACACAGGATCTTACATATGTATTATAGGATGTTCCTATAAACATAAGTGTATACTGTATAGGAAGATACCTAAAAAGGATGTCACATTCAAGACTCTTAGCCGCAGTCTTTAGATTTTCAAATTATTTCCTCTGCAATTATTCATAACGTTGATGATGATGGAGTATCCCTTCCCTTATGTATGGTTATTAAAGGACATTCAGGTACATACAGGGAGGTGTACCTACTTATAGTTGCAGACATGTGTGTTGGTACTAAATGATTGAAAAATTGATTTTCATACAGAAAATTGTAGAAGGACATGATGTCAAGTTGACAATTGGTTCTGTAATCGTAAGTCATTAATGTTGGAATTATAATAAAACAAGTGTCTTAATAATATCCCGATCGTTACCCTTAGGTTTCGAACGTCCTGGTATAGGACATCTCTCCAGCTTTGCCACGCTTTCTCCTATATCATAAAATGCCCTACAAAGGACTTCCTGAGCTAGTTCATCTTCGATCATGCGAGTTAAGTGACCACGACCAGACCACCACCGCACCGGAGGGGGTCTAAAGACCTTTATTTTTTTCACGACATTAACTTGGAGGAAGATTGCATACAGTTCATGATTCTAGCACCTCATGAATCGTCCTGCCTCACATACAGGTCCAACAGTTCTCCTCACAAATTTCCTCTCGAACGCGTCCAAGACAAGAGATCGAGATTCAGGTCTCGAATCCATATGTGAATATGAACACTGGCAGAATCATCGTCCTGTACAGCAGCACCTTATAGGTTATGGTTAGGTGTATGGATTTCAATTTAAACCCTTTTTTTACACTCCCATCCAAAATTTAAAAGCAATTTGAAATTCACTCCGGTCAAACGATGCAGTGAACCAAACATCACACACAACAAAAACACAGACTTTTATAAATTCTTTTTATATAAATTCACACAGTGGAAGTTTTGTAAATTGAATACTTACAATTACAATCAAGGATCACAACTCAAAGAGTATTAATAGTCAATTATTATTTGCATCATTACGACTTTATGTCTACTTCCAACTTCCATTTAACAAACTATACATATAAACATAACATAGGTACACATATTTATAAATTTTTTAATATTCATTGAATAATAAAATTTGCAACAAGTCATATTCAAAATATTTATATTATTTGCACAACATGTTGTTAATCGATGTTTGCAAATAAATAAATTATTTAATTGAATCACACGCTTCTTTAACAAGGATCATCGGGTTTCAATGAAGATATACAACATAAAAATTTAAACTCATTCGAAAAATTGTAAAGATAGTGTAGACTTGGTTCTGGTTCAAAAAACGAACAAGTCAAATTGAAAAATCCACAATTTTATTAAATGAAATTCAAAAACAGAAATAAAAAAACAAAACAACATGAATCCTTTAATTTTCAATAGTAGTAAATGGCAATGGCAAGTTCATACATGTATACATAAATATAAAGCAGGTATTATGACGGTATAATTACAATAAACAGAACTACATGAAACATTTAATCATATAAAATAAAAGGTAGCGAAAAATGAATCACCCTATCGGAAAATGCAATTCGTCGTAATGGCGTCGTACATCAATCTTATATGACGTTTGTTAAGTTTAAGTTCATAAAACAAGTAGACAAGCAATGCAGCTCATTGGAATTAGGTACTGTCAAGGCTCAATCTCAATCTAAATCTAAAAAATCAATGTCAAAAGTCATAATGAAACGTCAAACGTCAATAAACAAATTCTTAGTTATATACACACAATCAAGCACGTATGGAGTACTATCAATCATTCCTCATTCCTAAAAGTCAACAACGAATAGGACAATTTTGTATGATCTTGAACCATCAAACGTCAAAAGTCAATACACTAAGTCCTTGTTTATGGGGCGTTTACATTCACTCAAAGTCACTGTTTCATTCTGCGTTTACATGAGAGCAGTGAATGGACCTGTTTTTTTCGATGAAAGTATCAGAAAAATGGTAACTGTCACAACCATATACGCAACTGAAGTCACAAAGGATTTTGTCCAGGAAGCATTTTCTGGCCATCTCCCGTTTTAACTCTTTTAGAATTTTGTATGGCTTTTTGAAGTTGCGAACTTATGCCAACAAGGTTCTGATAAACTCATCCCTTGAGGGGAATATTCGGCAGGAATAGGTACAGATTAAAACTTGACAGAAAAATTTAAGAGGCAAAAAATAATACAAAATATTTCAAACACCAATTTTGATGTTTAATTTTGTGCCACCGTGTATAAAGAATAAAAACATACAAAAAATAATAATTCAGCGTCAGGAACTTATAATGTCTGTAAACTCGTGCCTACTCAAAAGCAAACATAAAATTAATATGAATTTAAACTCAGGTCCATACATATACATATAGTTACATATGTAGTGCATGTAGTGTATCTATGTATGTATGTGATGATACCTTAACATACATTTATACAAAGTAAAATAACGAACAGATATGGATATGTCCGCAATTGGTTGTCTCTTTTCAAGTGTAACAAGAACAGTTCTGATTTTTCAATAACTCTATGATTCAATTGAACGCGAATGTATTTACATATACATACATAATATTTGTAAATAATTGAATTTGTACATGTTAAATGAGTTTACAAGACTGATTTACTCTACGTCATCATTTAATGAATGTATGCAACATAACCTTAAAGGTGTTCGAATGGAATCGCACAAAATCTTTCAGCAAAAAAAAGTACAGGCCTTAAGTGCCTTCCTTGAGGTACTCCAAACTATTTAGTTGAGAGTGTAGTAAACCATTAAATGCGTCAAATTAAAAGGTGATTTATGGCCACCGAAATGTTGGTTACATGACTCTTACCACTTTCTATATAAGCATTTTTTTACTAATACCATAACTGACCCTTAAAGTCATAAATATATGTGTATTTAAGCTTATTACCTTTAATGCATAATAAAAACCACATACATATACATTTCAAGCTTCTTTTGCACGTTGAATAAGTTGTTACATTACCGTGTTCCATCATCAAGTCCTTGAACTGGATGCAAGGATAATTATGATGCCACTCCTGGCTGCTTCGAACAGAAATGCGTTTCATGCGAAAATTATTGGCTATTTGTATGCAGTGTTTTCATTTACATTACAAACATACATGCGTATGTGTTGTATGATAATTCGGGTTATGTGTTGATTGAATTTTACACATAAATATTCATACCTATAGTTATTGACTTATTTCTGTAAATAATAAATATAAAGAAAATACATATTAAATAAACGGAAGCGATAAAAATAATATTATTTTAACATGTCCTTAAAAAATCGAAGTTAACGAGAGAGATATCATTCAGAAATGTTTATAGTTGGAACTATATTTTTGGAGTAAGTGTTAAGTCATGTACCAGTGAGATGCTATCAGAGCGGCTAGCAGCCACGAATCTGTTTTAAGCCATTCTTATAATTATGGAGACATTAAAATAAGAATCTTCATTTTTGCAAAGTTGAGTCAACTATTTTGGAATTAGTTCAAGGACCCTAGTTCAATTCTATGTATAAATTCCAAGGACGTCTACGTACGAGAATCCAGAAGAGGGAGTCCTTAAAATGCCATGAAGAATGATTAAGTGAGTAAGACCAACAAAATTTATAAGAATGATTTTCTAAAACCCACGCTTATATTTTCCATCACCCACAATTCCATCATCTTCCAGTGGACAAAAATTGTGAATGTAAATATTTCTCGAAAGTTCTGGAACACTCACAAAATATTTCATAAAAATCGATCCAGCCGTTCAAGCAATAAATCTAATATTTTGTGTCTGTAACTGCTTAATTAGGCAACATGCTAAATTTTCAAATATATTAAATATTGCTCAAACCGGGACTGCCAACAGATAGAAAAACAATCTGTGTCCACTGTCCAGCAAAAGGAAAAATAATTTCATCAAGCTCAGTAAAGAAAAGACCCTTAAAGTTGGACTTCGAGCACTCAAGTCAGTGTACTAAAGCCAAATTTACCAAAAAAGAGATATTAAAAAACGATTGATATAGACTCATTAGCGTCTTAATAAATCTTAAGACATGTAAAACGATGTTAATTTTTCCGACGAATTGACGTTTAAGCTGCATTTTGAAAATAGAACCATTCTTGCATCTTCATTTTTCTAAATGAATCTTACGATTTACGAATGCCCGCCAAAACTGAAAGTTTGATAGTTTTCGTTTGAGAATGTTTCTCGGAAGATGAGAAAGCCAAATCTGTCTTCCCACAATCAAAAATCATTGCAGAAGTTTACCTGTGACACGTTCACCTTTTAAAAATTAGAGCTTTTCGATTACATTAGCAGATTAATTTTTCAACAGGCAAAAAGCTTCTTTGCATTTAGGATTAGGTTAAAAAATACATCAAAGATAAAAATGTCATATGGTTTTTAAATATTTATGAGCAATCCATGTCTTCACAAAAATCGTTGAAACAATTTTCATAGATATTATAAATTATAAGGGTCATTCACATTTGTCCCCAAATTAAAACTGACATCGCCAAAAGCCTTAGGACAGAAAACAATATTATCAGATGAAACATTGATATTTTGTCAAATATGTTCTATGTTAAGAAACGTCAGATTCAACCTGACTACACATATTTAGCTGCAACTATTTTTCTAGGGTAGGTTTTGCTGACCTTGACCCCCTCTTTAGTACGCTTATGTCTTAAACTGGATTATCAATGACAACCAGAACTTTCAATTCTTTTGCTTGTATGTTATCCTTTTTTCATATATTTCAAAACCTTTCATCTTGAGATTTTATTCCAAAATATTGAATATTTGTATAAGTGACGAAAAAAATAGAAACAACATTTCAATTTGTTTACAGGACTACCACACATACGAGTAGTATTCAATTTATTAACAACTTTAAGTATATTCTATGCTGCAAGCTGCAGTGTCGGGAGTATATATATAATTTATTTATATCTCTTTTTGTTTATCCTTTTTTTTACAGTATTAACTTACTAAGAGCGAGATGATTATTATAATATAATATAATTATTAGAATAATACATTTTTGTTGTTCTTTTGTTTTTGTTAATGATAATACATAATAATAATAATTAAATTTAAGAATTTAACATAGCATTTTAATTTTTAAGTATATAATAATAATAATTATAATATAAATATGTCAACAACGGAAATTTTTTTTTTGTTTTCTTTATTTTAAAACAATAAAACATGTCATATTTTTTTTTTTGTATGTAATACGAATAGGTAATACTTATTTTTTATAAATATCTTGTTTTTTTTTTAATATATTTTTTATACTTATATTTAAATCGTTTCTTACATTCACATTGGTTGTTATTTAATTTATACATAATAATTTAAATATAATATATATTTTAAATTTAAGCTTTTGTTTTTTGTTTTAAATTATAATTAATATTATTTAGGAAAGCAGAAAAATAAAATTTGTACTAGTTAAATAAAATTTGTATATAAAACAATATTTTTTTTTTAGTTTAGTTTATGTTTTTTTTATACAATCTGTAAGGTTTTAATATGTTTTTTTTTTTTTTTTTGTTGTCTTTATTCACTATTACAGTTAGATTCATAAATTTTTAACCGATTAACAATTCCACACATTAGCATACGAGATTTTTTATTTATTAATATTTTTTTCTTGTTTTTTTTTTCAGGAAATATAATTAATATAGATAAATATGTATGTGTATGTTTTTTTTGTTTAATGCTTATTGTCAACTAATATGTCGATATTTTAAGTACATTGCAGGAGGAAATTAAGGAAAATTCAAATTAAGAATATTTTCTTTATAAGATGATTCTAGGAACAATTTTAGACTGTCCCAGGGTATACTTAGGCCAAAATTGGTTCTAATTTCAAATATATGTTTATGTAGATAGAATTTTGGCAAAATTCCTTAAATTTTGACCAAAATATCTCTGATTCAGATAATAAACTTTTTTCCTTTTTAAATACACGTAAATTAATAAATTACATCGGGCAACATTTCACTTTTTTATTTTTTTTTAAATTTAAGTCTAATTTTGACTAAAAATCAGATATTATAAGCGATTTAGCTTCGAATTGCTTTTTTTGATGATGATGTTGATAATGACGATAAAACAGCTTATTCGATTTTTGTAAATTTTTGTTTTCTTTTCTAAGCATTAATATTAACTACTATTGCTTCGATGTTCATTTATCATTAATATCTTTTTTGTTTTTAATGTTTTTATTTTTTTGATTACATAATATTTTTGTTTTTATAGTAAAATTAAATGATTTAAATAAATGTTTTTGTTTTTTTTGTTATTTTTTGTTTCTTAAGTCGGTGAGTTTAATGATAGGCTAATAATACTACATTTATAACAATTTATAGTTATGATAAATTAATATTTATCTGCTGATTACTTTTCATACTATTTATCGAGATATTATTTGATCTGAAAAGACAAAATAATAAAATTAATTATATCGAAAAGGTTATTTTTTAAAATAGGTAGGAGTAAAGTTTTGGTAAAATTGTACATGTTTTATAACTTTATAGAATTATGTTAATAAAATAAAATTATATTCTTGACAGTAAACCAAAGTTTGAAGTCAGAAAACCTTTTCATGTCGTTTCAGAAAGATATCAAAAAGGGTACTCCAAAAATCACAATTATCTTTGACAATTATCGATTATCCTTCCTTTTAATTAAAATTGAGAAATGCAAAATAAAATATAAGAAGAAACTTTACAGGGGCGGGGGACTGTTCCTTCATCCCAAGAATCAGTCCAACAGGAGTTGATAGCGGTCGGCCGTTATTCTGCCACACTTTTCTTCATGGCAATGATCTACAACTGACAGCTATTGTCAGTTTAAAATACTGGCGACAACCATGTACGAAGTTGAAGAATTTATCAGTGCGGACATTCCGTTGGCAAGATTGTGTCGTGCTTTCAAAATTTACAACCCCATGTTTCAATCAGGAATTTAACGAAGAACTTGCAAATTCATTCAAAAAAATATGTCAATACTGAAGACCAGTTTCTAGATTTGCAACATTTCAGAAACAGAGAACTATTCGTAGTTGTAATTAAGTACTCTTCTTTTTAGAGCATTAAGAACTGTCATTTTGACACAAAGCAACTAGGCCATTTTTTTCTAAATTTGAACGAAACTTAACGAAAAGCAGTTGGTTTGATTAATTGATTTTAGGGATTTTAAAAAGAAAGAATTATGCTAGCTTCTGTCTGTTACAGACTTGACTTCATTTTTATTTGAACTAAATAAATGTCAAATTACCTTAATTTGAGTCCGAATCAGAATCACTTGGTGGCATTGGCGAAGGAGCTGGCTGTGGTGATGGAGGTGCTTCCTTAATAGGCCTAGTAGCAGCCAAATATGCATTTGTCGATTCACCATGTGTTGTTTCTATTCCAACTCTATTGACAGATAAATTTTAAAATAACTTGGTCTTGAAAAGAATGTCAACTTTAACCACAAAATGACTTACTTATATTCATGTCTTGCCAAATATCTGACATATTTCTCTGGTGGCTCATCACTATCCGAATCCTGAACACTGACTGAACGAACAGTTGTATGCGAAACCTGGGTTGCTGGCATAGTGAATTCAACTAAAGCAAATGGAGCTAGTTCACTTGGTATCTGGTCATAGGAAGTGAGTGCCATTCGACAGACCATTTGATGAGTAGTGTAGGCTCCTAAAAATAATATTTGAGTTTTGTCCAAGAATTTTCATAAGCTTCAAGCGAAAATCCTACCTTGTCCCTCTTTTGGAAGCCTCGGGCAACGCCAGACAATAGCCCGATGGTGATGTTCGTACTTGGCCTGACCCGAGGTGACTTCAATTAGTGATTCCTGCAGGGTATCAACTGTTCCCAGAATTCTCTCAATGCCCTTGATCTTTCCCGTACGACGATGTGCAGATTTAACAGAACCGTACCTTCAAAAAGAAAAAAACCATTAAACCCTTCATTCTGAGTTGACTAGCTGTCGGATCTTATGTACCTGAAATGTTTTTCTACGCGGAACAGATAAATCCAACATTCCGGAATCGGGAATCGTATGGATACATCTTCACATGGAATTTGGCCCAGTTTGCGTGATGCAAAGCCTGGCACCAATATATCAGCCCTCAATTCCACCTTGTTCCCAGTAACGCACCACGTGGCCTTTAGTTGCAGTGGAAGCTCACGATTCTTTGGCGGGCGGACTCGGAAACGGAAGAGCTCGATGTAACAAGCATCTGGTGGCTGAAATCTAGAAACAAACGCTCAAATTTCGAACTCGAAAATGAATGCTTCCATCTTTACCTTATTGTACGGGTCCTTTCGTATTCTTCCAAATTCACAGAGTTATGGAACTCTACCTTTTCCAGGCGGATCCATTCTTCGGTCACAACTGGAATGATATCGTGACGACCGACCACTTCTTTGCCTTGGCGCCACATGTCGTTCATGCCAAGTTCGATCGTTGGCATTCCTGTGTACAAAATATAAAAATAATAATCACCTTCAAGCCTTCCAAAGAGTAACTCTATCACATCGACATACCTGATAAGAAGGCCAAAAAGAACAGTCTTACTCTTGCAATTTGCTTCAGGATCTTTCCCTCTGAATCCTGCTCCACATAGATTTCATCCACGGCAGTAACTTGAACTTCCTCCATTTTGTAGTTTAGTGCTCGATCCCGATGAGCTGAAATCTTGAAGAGTGCTTCTTCAATGCAAATCGACAGTTGCTTCATATCTTCGTAGTTCATTGAACCGATCTTGAAAAGCTGTGAAGATTGTGGAGCATGCTCCACTGGCAGACCGAGTTTCTTCAAGTCACTGCCGAATTCCTTTACACCCTGATAGTCCCCGGCAATTGCATATTGGGCGAACTGACTTAGCTTGTTTGTGATACGTTCGGCTTTCGTCACCTGGCCTGGTCGCACTCCAGGCCGTTCCTTATAGAAGATGTACTGCAGCTTCATAGTGAAGATTTTACCGAACTGATCGTATTGCTGAGCACCGACTTCCGACACGGAATATGATGGCTGAAGGGGTAGTTCTTGGAAAGGTTGTTTGTCTGATGCTTGATTGAAGAGCTGGATGACGGGCACATCGTTTTGTATCGCCATTTTGACAAATATCTTCTTCCAGAACCGCTGGCCGGTGATCTTTTTCTTATTCGGCTGTCGAAGTTGCATTTCCCATCCCGGTCCAACATAGTTCAGTCGCGGGAAGTCTTCTAGTGGCTGCGAAACGTCTTCATCGAAGAGAGGAGTCTGTGGAGTTTCTTGTGAGTCTGTGCGTTGCATTGGTGGTGCCGTTTGGTCTGGTGCGACTGCCGGTGCTGGAAAGCCTGTATCCTCTTCACCCTTGTCGAAGGGATTTACCCGAGGGGAAGAATCCCCAGAATTCGCCGAATTGTTCTGCGATCCACGAGGTGGAGGTGGTGGAGCCAGAGCTGGAGTCACACCATGGGCGTTTTCAGCCTTGGGTCGAATCACAACGCTGAATTCCTTGTCGACAGATTCAACTGATTCACTGCGCTCTGGAGCCTGCATTGCCAAAAAGGGATCGAAGCCATCTTCGGTGCCAAACCCATCATCAGGGGCTGCAGGGGTAACAGCTCCAAACTCATCGGTATCGCCCCAAGCTAGAAACAAGAATTAAACACACAAATCAATATGGAACCAACTATAGTAAATAATTGCTGCTTACCATCACCACCTCCAGTGCTGGTTGGGGTGATGCCTCCTCCGAATCCGTCCAACAAGCTCACGTTGTCTTTCTTCACCGAATCGAACTTAGCCGAAAAGGCGTCGAACTCATCGGAAGCAGCGAATATGTTTGTCACAACTGGAACAGGCTCTGGGTCAGCGGCGAAAATGTTAACAACTGGTTCTGGGTCAGCTGCGAAAATGTTGGTTACCGCTGGTTCTTCCACTGCGAAGATATTTGTAACCACTGTTGGCTGTGGATAAGTTTCCTCGTCGGCATCGGGGCTTGCAAATGGATTTGCCGAAGTTGCACCTGATGGCGGAGCAAAGTCTAGGCCGGTGTCCATTTGCTCGGGTTCACTGGGCTGATAGCTGGAGTTGGCATCGATTGGAGATTCAGGAACAGCTTGTGTAGTGGCAATCGATTCTGTAGGTGGACTATGGTCAGCTTCGAACTTTTCCACCTCGGTTTCTTCAGGCTCTGGCTCCGGCTCCGCCTCTGGTTCCGGTTCTGTCTCAACAATTTCCGGAGGTGGTGCAGGTACAGGTTCGGGTTCTTCTTCATCGTCGGATCGAGGCAAATCTTCGACTGTGGTTATTTCTATGTCCGGAGTTGGAGCCCTCATTTTAGGAATTTCTGGAGCTATGGTGCTCATTGGAGCCACTTGTGATTCCTCAGCCGCCTGTGGGTGGCTGGTTATGTCTTGGCTACTCTCATCTGGATGCGTTAAGGTTGAAGAGAAGATCGGATCTTCTTGTGCTTCTTCAACGGGTGCCTCAGTCTGAATCAATGGACTTGGTTCGGCCTCAGTAGATGCTGGTGGTGATGTCGAAGCAGCTCCATTGGATTTCTGCTCGCCATCTGGCATTGGATCCAAAACGATGTCTCCACTGAGTAAGTCTTGTTGCGCTGGTTGAGGAGGGGAGGGTTTTGCGAACAAACTCAAAATGTCCTCCTTGCTCTTTGGCGGTGGTGGTTTTGGTGGAGCCGTTGTACCAAACATATCGAACAGATCATCGGGCTCCTTAGCCTGTTGCTGATTGGCTGGCTGAGGAGGAACAGGCCTTGGAGGCGCCCCTGGAATAGCTGGTGGAGTTGGCCTTGGTGGTGCCGGTCTAGGTGGTGGTGGTCGTGGTGGCAAGGCCTTAGTCTGTTGTTTCATTGGAGTTGCTGGTTGCATCGTTGGAATCGAGGTGGGAGCAGCGAATGGATTTTCGTTGCTACTACCCATCAAGTCCATATCGAAGCCTTGAGTTGCTGAAGATCCGCTATCTGAGACGTCCAACAGATCCGCCAAGCCCGAGTCCGGTGTGGGACTTGGAGAATGAAGATCCCGCATGGAGACTGGGCTTGGTGATCTGGTAGCCGGAAGTCGACCAAGCAGTTGGGAGCTGGCCTGGTCGAGCTGATCGGACACTGTGTAGATGAGGTCCTGTGTCTGCTGTGAAGGAGGTGATGGTCTTGGAGGAGGCCCTTTCTTTGCACTCTCTTCTGAACTAGGATCAATGGCATCATCATCGGCTTCGATGGTGGTTCCGAAGAAACTCATCGCAGGGTCAATCGACTGAAATGCGTTTGCATTGGTTGTCTTGCCGGTTGGTGGTTGAGCTTGGAAGATGTCAGCCCTTGTGGTGGCAACTGTTGTCGGCGGAAGCTCCTCCTCGGCATCATCGCCAAAAGCAAACGGATTCGTTTGTCCGGCAAATGGATTGTCAAAATCTTCCGCTTCTTCATCGGGACCGTCTTGCATCAAGAATGGATTGACTGCAGCATCGGCTCCATCATCCATGTCATCACCCATCATGAGGAAGGGATTCGCCATTTTGAGTGAGTTTGCTGAAGCTTGCTGGGAGTGTTTAACGTTCGATTAATTCGTTCTCCAGAAGCTTTATTTCCGTCTGCCCTGGTGCTAGATTCTCAGCTATGGATGTGTCAAAAGGATCAATGTCCTCGGGCGTGCCAACTTCTCTGCGAGTCACTTGAGGTGTCAAGACCTTGTCCCCTAATCCGAGCTCCTGAGCGTCTGTGAGGGTGTCTATAACTCCGGTTGTGATTTCTGGCGTCTGTGCTGGCAAGAGTTCGCTTTCTAAAAGCTTCAATTCCGCCTTTCCGGGGGCGATATTTGCTGCAATCGATGTGTCAAACGGATCAATAATCGGCTCTGGCTCTTCAACTATGTCCTTGCTCTCCTGAGCTGGGGTCAGGACTTTTATATTGATATTTTCTTGAACTCCCAAGAGATCAGCTGGTGCAACTGGTGTTGGGGGAGCTCGTGGATCAAAGTCTGGGTCAGATAAGCTGTGCTTAAGATTGCTTGTCAGCAGATCCTGCTCTAGATTCTTCAACTCAACCTGTGAGGGCTTATTTGCCGGAACGAACGAGGTATCGAAGGGATCCTCGATATCCTTCTCAGGAATGGACTCCGATTTAGCGTAGTACGGTGTTAGTGGCTTTTGAACTTTGCCACCATCGTTATTAGCACCGAGTAAATCTTGACCTTTTGGAACCAAAAAACCGACTGTCTTCGATTGGAGGTTCAAGCTGAGAGAAGACTTCCGACGCGCTGTGTCAAAAGCTTCCGAAGGTGTTTGTATCTGTGTAACTGGAGTTGGTGGTTCCTCTTCGGCGCGTGGATCAAAGTCGGGGTCGCTCAGAGAGTGCTTAAGTTTCGAGTCCTGAAGAAGTTCCTTTTCGAGTACTTTGAGTTCAACTTCCTTGGGTTGAACAATGACACTTACTGCTGATGTGTCAAAAGGATCGAAGTCTTCTTCGCTAGGCTCAGGAATGGGGGCGATGGGTGCTGTCCCGACAGCAGATAAGTCTGTGGTGCTGCCGGCAAGAAGATCCTTTTGTTGCGTTGCGAGGAGATTTGATGCTGCGTCGGCTTCTGTGAAATTTGTATTGCTTACTCCGAATAGATCTCTCTGTAAAATTTTCTTTGGAGGTGGTGGAACCACTGGCGGGACGGCCTTGCGCTCTTCGGCTCGTGGGTCGAAGTCGAAATCGTCGTCGTCGTCTTCCTGGGCAGTGACAACCTTCTCGACAAAGGTTGTATCAAATGGATCGTCTTCTAAAGCAAATTCGTCGTCGTCACTTAGATGGATGACACCTGGGGCAATGTGAGGACCAACTGTTGGGCGAGGTGGTGGACCCGCTGGTCTTGGAGGCTTAACTGTGGAAGAAAGAAGAATTTGAGCACATTATGGCAACCACCTAAATTTTCATACTTACCCTTTCCACCTGTTGCGGCTTGTTCAGCTTCGTTTAGAGTCTGCTCAAATTCAGCCCAATCACCCTCGATAGGACCACTTACTGCTACTGGCACGGGAACCTGTGTGATGACCTTGACTTCTTCCTTTTTGGTCAACGATTCTGCAGCTAGTTCCGCAAATTCGTCGTCTTCCTCGTATTTCAAAACATCGAACTCAGCGACAATATCACTGGGTGGTAGATCTTCGGCGCCCTCTGCTGGCTCACGTTCCGGTAAGAACCCTTCTAAACCGTCCTCTTCTTCGTCGTCGTTATCCTCTTCTTCGAGTTTTGGTTTCTTGAGGAACTGCAAGTGCAATGATGCAGTCAAGTCAATAGGAACGTCGTTTGGAATATCATCAGCTAACTCGTCTAGAAGATTAGTAGGCTCTGGAGTAGCTGAAACTGCTTCGACTTCACTAGCAACGGCCTCTAGGTCGATACTTTCATCAAGCAAAAGGTCTTGAACACCTTTCCGGGGTTTTCGCTTGGCTCCACTAAGGGCTACTGCGTGATCACGGTCTACTCGGCCGGTGAGTACCTCAACTGCAGCACCTAAGCTGACGAGTTTCTTGCCTCCCTTTGCCTTATCAGCCCCTACGATAACCTTTTCTGCGTACGCTGTGTCGAATGGATCAGGCCCTTCGTCGATTTCAAGCTCTGGTGAATCTGGGATAACACCTAATTGCAACTCCCCACTAGTGATGGCATCTATGTAGTCAGTAGCGAAGATATCACCTACTTCTTCTGATTCTTCTTCCGAATCGGAGAGCTCGACAACAGCTTCGGCTAATTTGTCCCGATTGGCTTCCTTCTCCTCGGCTAAACGACGCTCTTCAGCAAGGCGTGCAGCCTCACGAGCCGCTGCTTCTTCCTCCTCCTGCTTCTTTTTCTCAGCTGCTGATGGTAGGCGCTGATAGAAGGAAGTCTGTTTGATGTGATCTAATTCTTGCTGGGTCTTATGGAGGACCGAGTCAACTCCCGATGTAAGGGCTTTAAATTTGGCCCACTCTTCGTCGTTTTCGGCCTTATCAACAGTGCTTGATGTACCGTTAGTTGCTGCAGCTGCAGTCTCACCCGATGCAGCCGAATTTTCTAGATGCTGTGTCGATGCAACTGATCCACTGGTCGAACCCTTTTCGACGTCTGACGCACCGTCAGATTCACCAACGTCTGATTTGGCTGCCTCAAGTGCGGCCTCTTGTTTGGCACGCTGCTCACGCTTGTATTGCTCGAGTTCCTCTTCCGTGAAGAGTTCTTGATCTTTTTTCGATTTCTTTCCTTTCTTCTTCTTTTTTAGGCCTTTAGGTAGCTTAAGCATTCTCTAATATACGAGACATCGATATCGGTCTAGAAAAATATAAAAATTGAAAACATATTAAATTTCTAATCTAAAAACGAATTTCACTCGGAATGTTTCAATTCCATGAAAATTGGATCTTGATACTTGACCAAAAGTTCTGTCAAAATTGATGCAAGCCACGCCCTTTTTTAAAAAAAGTCTTCGAATTTTAAGTTTTTCAATTGGTTTAAAAACTTTTATCACTTTTAAACAAAAATCTGATTATTCAATTAATATCATACCAATTGGTAAAAAGTGGGTGGATGCCACACCCCTGATTTCTTAAATAAAAAATGACGGTTTCATTCCCTGATTGCTTCACGAGGCCTACTTTTGTGAGAAATTTTTAAGGAGTCTGTAACTCAATCATTCACAAAGTTACAATTTTTGCAACTTCAGTAGTCCTGTATCTCAAGAACCACTTAAGTTATATGTAAAGTTGAAATTTGGTGAGGTTCATATGTCCTCAACTAGTCTAGTAAACTTTGTGAAGTTGAGGAAAGATCAAAAATCGGGTAATTTTGTTTTTATAACAAGGGTGTAGACCCTAAGAACTTGGATGGGTACTGTCGTGCCCTTTTAAAATATCAGAAATTAAAAACCACAATCTAGTCCTTAATTAATTTTTGCTCAAATTATATTACACTCTTTAAATTGCTTTGGTTTATCATGAAAAGAAATCATGATAGTTAATAATTCTATTAAAAATCCAATTTGTTTATGAAACTAGTCTTTTATTTTATGTCTACCAAGCGAACCCAATTCACCTACTTTCAAACAAAAGATGCAATTAAATGTTGAATGCTTCCATGTCTAACCATGCATCGTATGTATATCGCATCCTCCTCGTATTTCTTGCATCATCTTTTTATAAAGTGAGAGTGCAAAATTTATAAAATAAAAAAAAGAAGGAACTTTCATAAAGTTATGGGTACCTATACAATACTCCCTCCCCCAACAACCCCTTTCATGGAGGTACCTCTTAAATGGGTGACATTTTCTCTGCTCGCTGAATGTCATTGCGTGTGCAATTTTCCAGGCCAACCGAGTTATTTTCAAACCACACAGAGAAACCATATACTCGAAGCTAAATTAATCAACTCACAAGGACATGTATTTCAGTTTTGTGTCCTGATCCTGATGGCAGGATATGCTATGCACACCCATATACGAGCACCGTTATTTGTCTATAGTCTTACGGTATGTATAAATATATCAGTGATGTTGAATGGACGCACGTTAGGTTACTTCATTTTTATTTTATCGGCTTTAATGTTACTGTGAAGGTGTGTGTTTGTGTGTGTGTGTTAAGTTTTTGTATGTGTCACGAAAAAGGCAGAGGCAATCTGGCAATGACATATTCATTATGTTACGTGGAGTGGATGCAAATTTGACTCGTTCGAGGTGAAATTTGAATTTCTATCAAAATAATAAATTCACACTTTTTATGCAGGTACCTGCGGAGAAATATGAATGTCATTCATTAACCATCAGGAGATTTATTTGGTTATAACTTTGACCTTTTGCCTATACTAAATTTATGTATGATTGCTTTGACCTTTTTAGAATGAAACATTGAAAAAAAAAAAAACATTTTGACTAAAAGATAGATAATGTAGTTCTTGCTTTTCAGAAGTCTGTCCTTGAAGT
Source organism: Scaeva pyrastri (assembly GCA_905146935.1). NCBI lineage: Eukaryota > Metazoa > Arthropoda > Insecta > Diptera > Syrphidae > Scaeva > Scaeva pyrastri. The sequence continues at coordinate 6,815,629 of LR989929.1, read as the reverse complement.
CCTTGTTTTTGGCTTTTTGTTGCATCTTGATGCAAGACTGTGAACAAAAATCGATAAACTCAATGAATACAAAAGGTTGAAAAACTCAAAATTGATTTTGGGCTTTTTTTTTGCTGATATTTTGAAAGGGCCTTGTGGTCAAAAGTTCAACAATAACTTTAAATTGGTTTCATTGTATTGAAAAAATTGAATGGATGACTAGAACACAAAAGATACATAGACATCTGAATATATTCAGGACAATCATGTCTGCTCAAAGTTGAGCTGTCCTGTGTATGTCTTTATGTATTTACTTTAGAATTTTCAGTTTGATTTTTTTAATTTGTCTCTTAACTTTTGTGTTGGTAAACTAAACTTTTAAACTGGAAAAACTAACTTTTTATCTAAAAATTGTGCAGGTCATATAAAACATTAAAAGACATTGATTTTGTTCATATTTTTTTAATACGATACAAAATATTGCGAATTAAAAATATATATAAAATTTAAAATCGATAATATTGCAATAAAATTTGCTTAGAAAATAATTCACTATTTTATAAAAGGTTTTCTAATAAGAGATTTTATTTTATTAGCCCGGTTTGACATTTTACGAATAAAAACCACGCCATTAATAAAACATCACTTAAAAAAAAAAACATTTTGCAATCACAGTTTGCAAAACTAAGGCACTTTTTGTTGGAGCACCTTATCGACAGGCTTTTGGGATAAATTGTAACCTGTTTATTGACGGAAACCCAGGTTTGTTGACTCTTCGTCTATCTTTGGAATTAGGCATTCCACAAACGCCATTACACTGTACAAGGACTAACATTTTAAAGCATTAGCAAGAACATAAGTCGATCCTTTAGTCTTCAGTGATAAGGCCCATTGTCGCTATTGGAGGTCGAAATATCCCTAATTTCTAAGGGTTCACTTAGTGCTATTTAAACAAGCTTCCAATTTATTTATAAGACGAGCTTTTGTTTTTCTTTAAAAGATACACTTTTAAACTCTTAATTTCCCATAACGTAAATGATAAATTAATGAGTAATTTTCTTTTAATATAGCCTTATCATTTTTTAACTTTACATTACATAGATTGATTAAAAGGTATAAGAAATGAGAAAAACACGTATACGCCCCCGTTTACTGTTCATAGAACTCTTTTTCTTTGCTTTTGTTGAGTAATAATAAATTGTGTTTTTCAATATCTTAATAAAATGTCATCTATTTAAGGTGCATATGCATCTAACAAAATGGGAAATAATAAAAATCGGTGCAGTCGTTCCTTAATTAAATGAATAAAGATTAGAGTATGAAATATTAAAAAAACAACTTATTATAGAATAATGTCTGGTTTATCAAAAAAGCAAATTTAAAAATTTAAAGAAATGTTTACAGCAAAAAATAAATTAAATAAAAACAAATTGGTGTTAAATGAAATTCCGAAAAGGACTCTATTTAAAATCGATTTCGCATCACATTCAACTCTTAATTCAATGAAATCCTAATCGATTATATCTATTATCCTTTTTGTCACTGCCTTTTATATATGTATATGTATATATCTTTGTAGGTATGTACATAGGTATTTTCCGTTCCGTTACTGCTGCATTCTGAACAAACCTTTACACACAGATATACTCTGCCCATTCCAATTAATCCATCCAAAGTATAAAAGAGTGATTTATCCATTTTCACACCATTTTCCACACAATTTTCCAGCAAATGTTTGTCTCTATGTATGTATGTAGAAGTAGATATGTTATGTACATTTATTTTCGACAATTATAATTCCGAATAAAAATAAACTCTCATCGCATATCGGCCGCATTAAAAATCAATAAATTAATTTCTTAATAGAAAACAAAAAAAGCAAGAACGCGAAGATTGACATACTAAATAATAAATATCTTCATCTCTAAAAATGAGATAAAATCATAGATACAAATATAAACTCACGTACGTTTTATATTACGTGATATAAATTCCATCTCTATTAATTCGAAAAAAAACCAAAGAAGAAATCTTTAAACGTAGTGCGGGAAGGAAAAGAAGCAAGATGAAAGAAAAATAAAAAAAATAAATGAAATAAAATCAAAGGATACTGGATACTCGTATATTACATATAACCACAACTTGGCTTAAAAAAAAGGAAAATCAAAAAAGGAAAAAGCTAATGGTGCGAGGATGCTGGATCTCCAGTTGTAGTGGTGCGGTTTTAAATTGGTAGAACGATCTAAAGTTCAAGCCAGAGGATGCAACAGCAACAATGTACGAGGATAATGAAACTACAATACCCTCTTTTCTACCACGATGATGGTGGGGGCTGGGTTTTACAACAACAAGGGTAACATTTTAAAATGTATCTACATTGCACTTTGCCTATTTATCTACATTTATTTTTTTTTTGTATTATTTTCAAATAAGACTATAGGCAACTCTTAATAATAAAAATAGAAAGCTTGGTAGGTGCCTAACCTACTCCAAGGTGAAATTGTAGGGAAGTACGAGTAGCACTACTTATGATGGGGGTTTTCTAAAGTGAATCAACTATGAACACAAAGCTATATAGGGAGATGAAAAGAACGAGTCCTTTCCTCTGCAGGATGAGTAATTTAATGTTCTTTGTTTTATTGCATTTGAAATGAGGATTTTTTTTTGTGTGTGATTTATAAATGATTATGAAATTCGTATTTTTCACCATGGAAAACTAAGAGGAGTGGTGAATATTGAAAAAAAATAAGAAGGAAGAAAAATTAATATTTAAGAGGGAGGACTTAACAACATCCTTCTAAATGTAGGTACCTATTGTTCATAAAAAAATGTTCAAATGAAAAAGGGACTATTTACAAAAATCTACTTCGATCTACTTCAGTCTTTCTTTTTAACAAAAAACAAATGGTACTCACCACTCTAGTGACATCCATTGCAAAAATAATTATCTATCTTTTATTATTGAATTACACTTTTTATAGCCCGATGAATTTTACACATTAAATTTATTAAAATAGACTGCCCTTTGGCACATCAAATACATTACATTTTTTCACAAATTCACCATATTCTCAATTGCGAATTCACCACTATTCACCATCACCTACCATCACCATAGCTTTTTTGTATTCATCATCTGCTATTTTCAACGAGAGAGAAGTAGAATTAGGAGGAGTGTGAGTAAGAGTGTGACAGAGCGAGGGAGAGAGAGAGAGAAGGGGCCAGAGGAAAAAATAACCGTATTCACCACTGTTGGTGTTGGGAAAAATCGATTTCCATCAAGGAAGAAAAATTTTCTTTCTCTATTGGTTTTTTTTTTCTTTTGTGATTTTTTTATTTCGGAGTGAAAAGAAAAAGCGGATTTCCTGTGAAATAATCAGGATATCCTTTTGGAAATTAAGTTGCAAGCATATCCCCACAAAACATACAAAAAAATCAAATGATGAATAAGACAAAAATGATAATAATTCATTTCATTTCTCAGCAGGAATAGCCATTTTTTCTTTCTTTTTTTTTTGTTTTACTTATTCAAACTTACGTCTCTTTTACGGCACAATTATGTAAACTTGCGTTATCCTTAATCGAAAAATATATTTCTTATTTATTTAGTTTTTTTAGTTTTGTATTTTTGTTCCTTTTTTGTTTGATATTTTGATACGTTTTTCAAGTCTATTGTAGAATTTATGATAAATTTTTGAGTGAAGAAAAAAAAATCACCACTTTAGGCCAAGAACCAGGAAAAACACTTTTTAACTCGACGAGTGTAGGGAAAACTCTGAGGTTGATTTTTCTCTGGCAAAGAGATTTTTTTTTGGTGCAAAATTCGAAAATGGCAATGGCGATTGAATTTTAACACACCACTATCACTGAAGTTGGCTCCAGTTCAGAGAATTGACAGATTGGGGAAGTTCCTTTTTTGACATAACCTTAAACCTTTCTAGAGAATAATAAACAAACAAAAATTTGATTGTTAAACTAAATTTTATTTTAATTTTAATTATTTAAAATTACTATTGTGGCTTTTAATTAATTTTTATTTATTTTAATTAAAAAAATTGATATAATTTAGTCACAAGAAAAAAACATAAAAAATCACTTTTGTCACAACATAAACAAAAGATGGGTGGTGGTGTTGGTGGGCAAAAAAAAAAATCACTGTTTTCAACCCCCCATTCCCAGTGACACACATATATTTTTTTATGACAAAAATAACACTTCTGCGTAGGAAAGGCCATGATTCTGACATTCGTTTGACATATAGGCATGGCCTACTAATTGTACATGATTTTGATGAAGGGGACGAGACGGGGAGTTTAGGAGTTGCAAACACATGCGCAAACACATTTTATAGAAAGTATAATATAAGAATAAGGAGCACAAAATGGATTTTATAGTAGGTAGAGACGAAAAAGGAGATTATAAGAGAATTGAAAAATGGATTATAGAATATTGAAAAATATATTAATTTGACAATAATTCACATAAAAATAACAACAAAAACACATATAGAAAAGGGGTTTTGAAACACACTTTTTGAAATTTTATTTTTAAAACCGATTTTTTAAAGAATTCTAAGACTTTGAAGGAGAATATTTTTTATTTTTTGATAGAAAAATAGCTACAGGTTGTAAATTACTTGCCTTTATGGTATGAAAACTATTAGAATACTGACTTTTTCCAACCGATACAGCAAAATAGGGTTGCCAACAGTTCTTCATACTGCTATAATGTGAGTGTGATTTGACAGTGTTTTTTTATTATTATTTGTGTGGGTTTACATGTTTCAGTTCACAAATTGGTCTTAATCAAGTTTTTATCAAGTTTTTCTTATTAAAAGTGATTGTAAATATTTTTTTAAATTAAAACGAACTTATTTTATAATTAATTCAGAAATAAAAAAAAAATATTAAATTGAAATAAAATACAACAACATTTTTCAGATTTTGGATAGATATTTAATGAGACTATTGACATGTCCTTAATCAAAGTCTTTTCGTGAGTTTTATTGAAAGAAAAGTTTAAGAACTCATTGCCTATAAGAATTCCGTCTAAACAAAAAAACCAAAAATAGTTCTTTAAGTTCAAAGTCTTTTTTTATTAATCACAGTAAAAAAAAATATCAAAACATTTCTCCAACTGGCTTCACAGTAATCTCATGAATTTGCACATGTGGTGGAGTTGAAATAACAAACATAACCGCCTGCGAAATATCTTCGGGATTAAGGTAAATCCCAATACTGTCGTAGACCTCCTTAGCAGCAAGTTCTGTCCTCACTAGTCCCGGACTAACACTCTAAAAATGAGACAACAAACTCAAATTATGACCACCCTATTCAAATCAAAAAACCTACAGTGGTCTTGATTTTGGTTCCAAGATCCCTCAATTCATTCCGAATCGTCTCATTGATAGCCGTTACACAAAACTTCGATGGTGGGTACATATTGAAGCTGGTTCCGGGTTGCACATTTGGGATATGATGTCCGGCTATGCTGTTTATATGCACAATGTGGCCGTCGAACTTTCTTGCCTTCATACTCTTAAAAGCCGCCTGCGTACAGTAGACTAGACCCTTGACATTGGTGTGCAGAATATTGTCCATCCAGGCGGTATCCATTGTCACCAGATTGCCACCATTTCGACCGCTGACACCGGCATTATTGACGAGGATATCTGTGCCGCCGAGGGTCTTCTCAATCCAATCGAAGGTCGCTTTAACATCTGCCTCGCTAGTAACATCACACTTGTGAGTGAAGTAGCGCTTCTGCTGATCCGCCGGTATCTTCGATCGATTTTCATTCAAACGTTCCAATCGCCGACCCAGTGCTACAACGCGAAGCCCTGCGGCAGCTAAGTCCTTGGCGATGGCTTCACCAATTCCACTGCTAGCTCCGGTTACTACAGCTACCCTGTTATGCCAACGTTCCATTGCAATGCTCACGGTGTGGAATGTACTCAACAAATGGTTCCCAACCAAGGTCTGGCGGGCTTATATACTCTCGTCGCTTGGTGGTGTATATTTTTTACAAATTAATATCCATAAACAAATATTGATAACGTTTTGTGATATCAAATCTTATCTATCTTTGGAGATTAAGATGTTTTTTGTTTCTGTTTACTATCTATTGGGGACCACTGCTGTCGGAATGGCTAATATAGTAGCATTTGGCTCCTTTAAGTCTCCACATAGAAAATTTAATGAAAAACGTAATGTACTTTGCAGTTTGAAAATATTTTTAAATCCTGATTTCTCACATCCCTGCTTCCATTGAAAATTTAACATCTCTGTTAAACTTCAAAATGTCATATTTGAATTTAAACTAGAACACTGGAAGTATTATATAACAGTTTTCCAGTTGAAGTTCAATACATGAGCAAGTGAGGTAGAGATATTTTTATCGGCATGGAAAAGTAAGATCATAATTTTGGATATACAATATACATGGTTCCTTTATTAAAATATTAACATTTTTATTATTCGAATTGTGAATGATTATCCTTGCACAACGAATGTTCCGCCTTTAAGGGGCCAGCTACAGTTATCATTGGTTTTTATCATTGAAACCAATCATTGGAATTTTTTTGACAAGTTGACATCTCATTGAAAATATCTATCATTGAAATAAAAAATACTCTGTTTTTCACACCACCTCTAATGTTTGGAAAAAATAACAAATTACAATTTTAACAACCGTGTAAATGATAGATTTATTTAAATTTCTTTTAAGCACTACGTACAAGTGCACAATTTAGAAGACAAACAAAAAATAAACAATCATTTTCCAAGCATTTGAGGTTAGAGTTGATCATTGAAAGAAAAACTGACATGTGGGAATACAAGGAAAATGGAATGCTTTCATTGGAACGATTTTGTTCCAAATCGAATCAGTTGTTCATTGAAAACGATTTCATCATTAAAATATTAAAAATTAACTTACAGAACAATTCCGGGTTAAAATAAATGTTTTTTTCACCAAGAAAATTCTTCAACTAATTATTTTTTTTTTTGATACCAATTTCGTTATCGCTTTAAAATTTCCAAACTAATTTTTCAATGATGAAAACCAATGATAGCTATAACTGACCCCTAAGTGGCTCTAAACCAGGCTGCCCAACTTCCCAAAATGCTCCCCAAATTGTATCAAAAGTGCTACTCTCGGAATTTGTGAAACGACAGCACTGGTAGGGACTCACTTCAAATCGCTGCGCTGTTTGCAGAATTAAATTACACAACACTATGAAAATTAAAAACGGTGTATTCTTTAAAATTGATGTATTGAGTGCTTTGCAAAAACACAAGTCATATGTTTGTTGTGCACCTCTGGAGATAAACTGATAATAAGTTGAGTGATTTTGAAAATTACAGATTTCAGAACCAATAAAGTCAAAGAATTCAAATTCACAATATTCACTAATCACTAGGTTAGCTAAGCTAGGGAAATGAATTTCATCAAATTTCAACTCTATACCAGTCCAAAGTTTTTAAGATAGAGCACTTCAAAATCGAAAAAACCTTTTCGATATCATGGGTGCAAAAAGATAATTTATATCAATAATTAAAATAAGCACTTTCAATTCATGTTTAATTATAACAGATTTCAAAGAGCGATCGATTTTACAGAAATGAAAATGAAAATTTGACATTTTTCAAAAATGGGCTTGGTGTCCACCCACTTTTCGAACAATTTCTATGATTTATATGAAATCCATCTGAATCTGCTGAGCGATAAGAATCGAAAAAATTAAAAACTTGAGGTTTGTCATATAGGGGGCGTGTCACGATATATTTTTGGTCGGATGTTATATTTACTTTATTTTATAGCACAAAAATTTTCAATTATTCAAAAACATTGTGAAAAAAAAACGAAAAAATATTTTAAACACAAAAACTATGAACAACCATTTCTTGGTTTATTAAAATTTGGTTCTTTCGAAAATCATATTCTTAAAAAAATATTTTTTTTAATTATAAAAATTCACCAACTGGCCTCACAATCATCTCATGAATTTGTACATGGGGAAGTGTTGAAATAGCGAACATCACAGCTTGAGAAATATCTTCCGGCTTCAAATAACAGCCAATCATATCGAACACTTCATTGGGAACAATCTCTGTTCGAACTAATCCAGGACTGATACTCTATAAAATAAAAAATAGAAAAAACACATGAAAAAGAATTCCCCAGAATTTCGTTCAAAACTTACAGTTATCTTGATTTTGGTTTGACAATTCACCAATTCCTTCCGCATCACTTCGGTTGCCGCAGTAACAGCATATTTTGTGGGTGTGTACACATTTGAACTTTGACCTGGTCCTCTGTTCGGCACACTATGCCCATTGATACTGTTTATAAGCACTATATGCCCGTCAAAATTTCTACCTTTCATACTCCGAATACCTGCCTGGGTACAATAAATTAGACCCCTTAAATTGGTATTGATAACCAAATCGACATCATCAAGATCCATGTCAATTAGATCGCCACTTTTACGAACACCTGCATTGTTGACCAGAATATCAGTGCCTCCGAGAGTCGCTTCTATCCACTCGAATGTGGCTTTAACTTCGTCTTTCTTGGTGACATCACACTTCCTGGGAAAGAACAGCTTCTTGGCGTCATCTGGTAGTTCTGAGTGATTTTTTTCGATACGTTCCAATCTTCGACCCAGGGCAACTACTTTGACTCCAGCCAAAACCAAGTCCTTGGCGATGGCTTCACCAATTCCACTGCTTGCTCCGGTTACAACTGCCACACGATTCACCCAACGCTCCATGATCAAGAATGTGTTTAAAACTAAGATGGAACCTTGTCTTCTTATTGAAAATCTGTCTCATGGTTATTGAAGATGTGATCTTCAATTCGATGTAACAAAGAACTGAATTAGTCAGCTGGTTATAAAATTAGTATGTCTAAATTCGTTCAGGTTCCCGGTTCATGTTTAAAAATTAATTTTAATTAAATCAGCAAAATATAGCAGGCATATAAAGATAAACAAATTTTGCGTTTGTATCTCAAAATAAATTAGTTACAGATGTTTGGATGGTGGTCAAGTGCGGTCTTTGCCAAAGATAAATATTTATACAAAACCAGTTTCAATCTTAAATAAAGAACTGAACAGAATGTTTTTATCTTTATTTTGAATTCCAGAATTAATGCAAAACGTTTTTTTTTTTGCAGTCAATCACAACCAACTTTATACTTTCCAATAGGCTGTAAGTTTTAATTTTAATTTAAAGATTTTGATTTCAATAACAATTTATTTTAAAGACCCTGGAAGGAAGGAATAGAAGATTATGCGAGGCTTGAATCAATTCTTCGGATAAGCCTCTCATTATGAAATGAGAGAAGCATTAAGTTGTATAAAAGTTGCAGGGATGTGATATTGAAATGTACGATGTAAGTGACAGCGTTGCCACGGTGTTAAAAATAAAAAAAAGTGTTGGGACTTTTTAGTTTTGTTACTTTTTCAACATTTTTTCTTAGTTTCTCGTTTAACAGCTAAAATATTATCATTCTTCTTTTTTTTCTTCAATGAAATTATAAGTAATTATAAGTATTTGTCATCATAATATTTATTATTGGTTGTCAGGAATTTCTACAGTTTTTTTACGATTTTTAGGTTATGTTTTTTGTTAAGGTTTTTAATTTGAAATTTCTTTTCTTGCTGACCTGCGGCAACACTGTCAGTGATTGACTTTATATAAGTTGTTAGTCTAAAATTGAGGTTATGATTATTTGCTGGAATTATATCAGGAAACTTTTAAAGGTACATAATTACAACGGGACTCTAGTTGTTTTATGGATCTCCTTCATTTGACCAGTAAAAAAGTAATATCGAGGCAGAAACATTAAATACAATTAAATACATGTAACATTCGGTAAATAATGTTCAGTTTAGAAAAAGATAAGTCCTGATTAAGTGCGGTTACATCTTCAAAATCATACTCAAGAATGGTACAGAATATAATTTTTTTTTTTTTTAATTTTTTCTTAAAGAAGAATATGTAAGTCAAAACATGAGTTTCAATTTAGCCTCGTCAAAACTGCTGAAAAGACTTTGTCAATCAAAAATAGAAGTTTACTTAAAAGGTTAAGTAAATTTGTTGTAGTCCATCATGTTATCCTTTTTATTCTAAAGCAATCTTTATAAAACGTCATGAAGACATTGGAAAAGAGTTTAAGTTGCACGCAACCAAAACTGTCATGTTAATTAGTGTTGTCTTTATTTACTTATAAACTGGGATTTCAAATTTAGTTATGCCAAAAATCATTTTCTAATCGATTCTTTGATTTCTTCAAGTACTTGTATTCCCTCGCATAGATAAAGCCAGTAGTATTGGTTAGGCAAGATAATGAAAACAAAACAATCTGATGGTTAATAAGAAATTGTTACAACTTTGCTTATAATCATTCTTAGATATTAATACCTTTCAAAAAGTTTTGGAGATCTGCTTTTCAAAATAAATGAAAAATAATTAACTTATCTTCTATTAAAAAAAAAACACCGAACAACTTTATCAATACCTGATATCGTCATTTTTCGAGATCGAACATCTAATCAAAGTAATTCACCTTATTTTTAATTTAAGACCATTTGCCAAAAAAAAATTGCAAAAACTAAAAATCTAATCTCATGAAGTATTCCCCAACTAAACTGATTATTGTTCTTGGCATTATTTTGTGATTTGCCGATTGGTGTCAAAAATAGCAGCCGAATCAAATAAATTTCGACACTATCTTAAACACTTTGATTTTTTTTCAAATTTAAAGATCAAAAGCACATAACCGAAGATCCTGTATTACCCTCCAACTGTAGGACCTGCTTCCCATGTCTGAGAGCACTTACTTTTATGCTTCCTGAAAACAAAAATTCGGTGGAAATTAACTTTTTTAATAATTTAAACCATTTTTTTTTTCACCACAAAAAAAAACACACATAAGAACAAATCTAAAACCATTCACCAACTGGCTTGACGATCATTTCATGAATTTGTACATGGGGAGGTGTTGAAATAGCAAACATCACAGCTTGGGATATATCTTCTGGATTCAAATAGGAACCAATTGCCTCAAATAATTCGTCGGGAATAATTTCTGTTCGAACCACTCCAGGACTGATACTCTTTAAAAATAAATTTTAAAAATCAATATGTTCCCATTTCAAGACATTTTCAACTCACAGTGACTTTAATTTTTGCCTGAAAAGTGTTCAATTCCTTCCGCATCACTTCAGTTGCCGCCGTTACGGCATACTTTGTCGGCGTATAGATATTCGTACTTACTCCTGGAAGAATTTCCGGCACCTTATGTCCATTGATACTATTTATGTGAATTATATGGCCGTCGAAATTCCGTTCCTTCATACTCTTAAAAGCCCACTGAGTGCAATAAATTAGACCCCTTAAATTGGTATCGATAACCACATCAATGTCATCGAGATCCATTTCGATAATGTTGCCAGGTTTGTGTAGTCCAGCATTGTTGACCAGAATATCAGTGCCTCCGAGGGTCGCTTCTATCCACTCGAATGTGGCTTTAACTTCGTCCTTCTTGGTGACATCACACTTCCTGGGAAAGAACAGCTTCTTGGCGTCATCTGGTAGTTCTGAGTGATTTTTTTCGATACGTTCCAATCGTCTAGCCAGAGCAACTACTTTGACTCCAGCCAAAACCAAGTCCTTGGCGATGGCTTCACCAATTCCACTGCTTGCTCCGGTTACAACTGCCACACGATTCACCCAACGTTCCATTCTGATGGATAAGTTAAGACTGAATCTAAATTAGTTAAATTTTGACAACATTTGTTAAAAGCTTTCAGTTTTGATAAACATCTTGCAATGGGCAATTAAGTATATTTATGTAAGTAGACTTACTTAAATATTATTAAAAAGCAATATCTAATCTTAGAGGTATCAATTGTTCAAATAATATACTGCTTTGCTTAACTCATATGTACATATGTTTGTAGATTTTGAATAACTTTGGCAATGAGACAAATTTGGGTAGAGAACAAAAAAAAAATACTGATACGTACTTACAATTTTCAAGATCAAGTAAACATTGGAAATTGCCTAAAAAATCAAGTAAAACAAAGTTTAGTTTTTAAACGGGTCATTTATTTATTTTTTTCAAAACTTTTCTCCAATTGGTTTCACTGTTATTTCATGGATCTGGACGTGCGGTGGAGTGGAAATAGCGAACACCACAGCCTGAGAAATGTCTTCCGGATTCAACCAAACACCGCCAAGAGCATTAAATTCTTCCTCAGAAAGAATTTCGGTCCGGACGAATCCTGGACTGACACTCTAAAATTGACAAAAAAAATGACACATCACACTCACACATATTTTTTTTAAGAACTGAATTTTTTTTTTACTCACTGTAGTCTTGATTTTTGTTCCCAAATCATTAAATTCCCGTCGAAGTGTTTCATTGATAGCTGTCACTGCGAATTTTGTGGGCGGATAAATATTAAAACTACTGCCGGGTTCGGTGAAGGGAACACTGTGTCCGGCGACACTATTTATATGAACAATATGCCCGTCGAAATTTCTCGCTTTCATACTTCTGAAGGCAGCCTGAGTGCAATACACCAAACCTTTGACATTTGTACTAAGAACTTCATCCATATGAGCGGTATCCATGTTCACCAAGTTACCCGGACGAACTACGCCAGCATTATTGACAAGTATATCCGTTCCACCCAGAGTTTTTTCGATCCATTCGAATGTCTGTTTAACATCATCTTCATTGGAAACATCACATTTCCGTGGGAAGTAACGTTTCTGCAACTCAGCTGGGAGTTTAAGACGATTTTTATCGAGACGTTCTTGGCGACGTCCTAGTGCAACAACTCGTAGTCCAGCTTGAGCTAGATCCTTTGCTATGGCTTCTCCAATTCCACTACTGGCTCCTGTAACTACGGCGACACGATTAATCCAACGTTCCATGGTGACACTTTGATTGCAACTTTGAAGTGATCTTGAGTATCGGTAGAATTTTATATAGGTAAAGTTAGGTAGATAACAACTTGTTTTAATTTCTTATTTGAAAGCTCAAAATGCGAGTCATAAATAATTAGTGATTCCCAAATGGATTTATTTCTAGAATATAAAAAATAAAACATAGGGTAAACAGGTCAATTATTTGCATATTTCTGATTTTTTCTTAAATTTATTATTATTGCTTACTAGCTTTTACCCGAGACTTCGTCCGCATTATTTTTTTGTTTTCTCCTGGTTGTAAGTCCCCCTGCAACAATGTCCCACTATCGTGTTCCTGTGGGAATGAGATATTTTCCCGAAATAAAAAGTAGCCTGTGTCCGGGCCTAGGATCCTATCTTTAAATTAACCAAGTCTTATAAAAATCCATTCAGCCGTTTAGGCATGATAGAGCTAAACTCCCAGCAAAAACCATAAAAAAATCACTAACTCAATTCAGTTTTCTGCCTACTTTCTACCCCCTAAGTATGACGTGATCATTTTGATCTAAAATCCGTTCTTAGGTAACCATCTATTACCTTACTAAATTTCATCAAAATCCGTTCAGCCGTTTATATGTACGTGGAAGAGCAAAAGTCCCAACAAAAACGACTAAAAATCACTAACTCAATTTAGTTATCTGCCTACCAGCTTAGAACGATGGCGTGATCATTTATAGCCTATGACCATTTCTAGGTTATCATCTATCACCATACCAAATTTCAACAAAATCCGTTCAGCCGTTTAGGCGTGAAAGAGTAACAGACAGACAGACAGACAGAGTTACTTTCGCATTTATAATATTATAATTAAATAATTAATAATTATAATTAAATAATTAAATAATTAATAATTAAATAATTAATAATTAAATAATTAATATAATTAAATAATTAATAAGTAATAAGTAATAAGTAAATAAGTAATATATAAGTAATAAGTAATATAAGTAATAAGTAAAAGTATGGAGTATGGATTAAGTTTTTTTTAACCTAAATGTTAAGAAGGTTCATTAAAATTTCCAGAATTTATTGGAGTACAATTATTATAAGTACCCATAAAATGGAAAGAAAAAAACGAGTCATTAGATCTTTTGTAAATCGTTTTTGACCAAATCGGTGCGAATATTTTGGTCAAACGTTAAAGAGAACTAATCATTTTACTATTAACACAATATTTCGTAAACAGAAAATTTTAAATGAATTTTCTTTAAAGTGGCAAATATGAAGTGATTTACCCTATTTCACTATTCAAGAGAAGTTCAAACAATGTTACATTTTAATTGACTTGAACAAAATTATATTCCATCATAGTTTCAAATTAATGATAATTATAGTCTGTGAAAATAAACTTAAACACTAAAATAGATAAAAATAGTTCTAAACAATAAACAAACAATAATTTCAGTTAAATTAGTTTTAAAACAAAACCATATTGGTAATTTAAAAATACAGTTAATTCTCTCTGACACGAATTTTTACGAAAGATCAAAATATTATGTTTTAGTTTTAATTTGCATGTAAGTCAAACTGAACGTTAAAAGAAAATGTTCTCTTTGTTTGAATTCATTACAATTGTAGTAAATATTTTCAAAATTGGAGCATTGTTTGGTAAAAATTGTCCGAGAATTGTCGTTATAGAAAATCTTGTATAGGCAACTAAATTAAATGATGAAAATTTTTGCGAAAAAAGCAGCAAGAAAGAAATCCGACTTAATGGGATTCTACTGTCGACAAAAAGTTCAGACTAACAGCAATTCAAAGTTGTTATTATTCATTATGTAGATTAAGGTGGTCATTAAAAATAAAAATAAAATATTTTGGATGCTTTAAATAAGTTGCTAATTTTCATTTTAATTTAGGCTAAAATTTAGTGATTTTAATAAAACACATAAAATTTGTAAAAATAAATTAAAAAATTATAATCAAAAGGCACAGTAGTACCCAATTATGTTTTAGGTACTACGCCCTTTTACCAGGAACAAATTCCGAGGATTTTCGATCCCCAAATTTTGTAATATTTGTACATTTAAGTGACATACATAATGTTTATAAATTTTGAATATACATCTTGTAATTTTCTATTAAAATAAGGAATTGTTTTTTTTTTGTATCATTACTCATTTTAACTGACAATTTTCGTGAATAATTTTGTTTAAATTTGATTTTTTTACTTAAATTATCAATTATTGTTAAATTACACACCTTAATGTTTGTAGATACATTAGATATTAAAAAAATAATGATTTAAGTTCTTAAACGTACAAATGTTCATATTATACTCGTATATCTATTTAATTTTTCAAGCATGACTTGCAAGACAAAATATGATTACATCACCTTATGACTTAGGAACCAGTTAATTCGTCTAAGTAGTATTTGTATTAGTTTTTTTTTTTTGTATACAAAATATTTTAGTATAATATTTTGACTGGTTTTTGTTATGATTCAAAATATTGTTTATGTTATTTAGACTTTTTAAGTCCAAAGTCCAAAATTAAAGTTGGGACACTTTTTTCTGAGGGGCTCCATAGTATAAATGTAGAAGAGATAACATTACAATACTAGTATCTTTATGAAATATGCTCGTAGAATTCAAGGTGGCACAAAATAAATCACAGAATTTTTTTTTTGAATTCTTTACTAATTAATAAAATCTGTTTTTTGAGTGATAGAAATCTTTATTTTGAATTTTGTGGAAAATATTTCGCTAGATTTTCAATGATAACTATTCACATTCCCCAAAAGGCCTGTAATTTTGTAGGCTTGTTGACATAAATGACAGTTTAGTCTTATGACTTGACATTTCTGCAAGTGGAAATGCAACTCGTGACCTCTTTTCGACACAAATCGTCCTCTTCGTTAGTTAAGATTGAGAATGGCTTGACAGTAGTTCACAATTCACATTCGCTCGCAGCTGTCAATTTTACAAATGTCAAATATTATTGACATAGGACAAAACAACGACGTTTTATAACGTTTTTTGACACAAGATATTCCTTTTTGTTGTTGACACTTGACAGTAGTTCACACTAGCTACATTGCTTTTTTGTTTTTATACTGCATCTTTCTAAATCACAAACCTTACCTACATGCGATTGACGTGTGACGCCATTTGCGAAACTTATAACATGTTCCGATAGGATAATTAATTTGGCACCACCTTGTAAATAATTTGACAGCTACTTATGTTTACGTTAACAAAATAAAAGCTGCAATATTTTTATATACATATGTTTGAGCTTCAGTAGGCTACTGTATTAATTATATTACAATCTGTATTGTTTATTTATATGTATGTACATCAGAGGTTAATTTAAAAAAAATAGTAAAGCTTGAGCTTTTTTTAATAATGAGTTTGAACTTTTGAAGTGTATGTGCTTTGAAGATAAAAGTTGAGTTGCACACAAAAGTAGTGATGTAGTGGCGACGGACGGGGGTGCAGTTGGAAATGAATAATCGAAAAATGAATTTATTTATCATTTATTCATAAATTACTGAAAATGTGAATTTAATAAAATGTGTACAAGCAATTTATCCTTTTTTAAAGAATTTCGCTAGAAAAGATAAATTTATGTGTTTTGACATCTCTGTTGTCAGTTTGCTTGGTACTTTTATAAAAGCGAACCTGTGTTATAGGTAACTATGGGTCTTATTCTTTTGACAGCTCCAAAACTTCAAAATTACTCTTGTTCAGATAAACAGTGACTTTCAATATGGACTGGACACCAGTTTTTGACATCCAAAAGTTAAATAGTATCATCTCGTTCTGGTCTGACAAAGTAACACCGATATGGAACCCGTTTTGTTTCCTTGTGTTTCTACAGTTTCTATACAGAATGTTATTTTAAGTCAACCAACGATGACGTTATTAACTCAATTGAACCTTTATTTCGAATAATAAAAGACACACCCACCAATTGGCGCAACCTGACGTCTAAAGTAATTTTTGAATCAATGAAATCCGTTAACTCTCCCCATACATATATACCCATTTTCCACCCTCAAGATCATGTGTCGTTATTTTTGTTTTTAGTTTTCTTTCGATAATGGGAAAATTCATATAACAGTATTATTTTTTACTGGTATTCAATTGCTCGATATCAGTTGTCGAACGATAAGATAGTACCAACTCGTTCAATGATAACCCGAAACACAAATAATCACAAACTGATTTGACAAGTTCCGTCTATACGATGTTTAGTTGGTTCGATTTCGAAAGGTACCTATACCGGACGTCGTTGGCGTTGGTGTTGACGTTGTCGATGTCATAAATTATTTTTGTTTCCAAATATTTATTGTTATTTTTGAATAAAAAAAAAGAATGAAATTATTTATAAATAATTACTTTACCCTCGGAGTGTGCGTTAGTCTTTTGCTGATATTTCAAAAAGTTCAAAGTGATTGTCGGTACCGTAGTTTGAACACTCCCAAAGAGATTTTCCAGTATTGGGCCAGTTGGGGTTGTTATATCTACACCCGACCTGATTTCTTCAATGGAGCCCCAATCGAGCTGGAGACGTGTCCCGTGCAGCTCAGATCCAAGACATATTTTGTTCCGGGATTAAGACACAAGAATTCGACATCCTGTCATTTGTTCCATCATAAAAGTAAATTTGTTACGCGTCATGTGGAAAGATCTTTTTTAACCAATCGAACATTGATTCGGTGGATTGAGTGCACCAATGAAGCTGAAGATTGTTGTGCTGATGTTATGGACAACGATGTGGCCATGGGTGAGTCCAGAGTGTACTCATATCGATGTCCATATATACCTACCACCATGGTGGTGGTGTCTTATCTTTGTTTATTGAATGTTATTGTTTGTTTAGTGCACTTATAGATAAGAAGTCTTTGTAAATCCAACAAACATATTATGTAGATCTATATTGTGTCCATAATGTGGACGAATAGAGGTATCTTCCTGAAGTGTCCGACAACGAAGATAAAATTCAAAAACACAGCCATAAAGTGTGACTTAATAGTCTGAGACGTAAAGTTGCGATTGAATTGCCTGTGATGTTAATTGATTCCCAATATTGGAAATTGGAGACTACCTTAAAACATTAATAAGCTTATATGTTTTTAGCTTACTATTTTATCTTTTTTCAGAAAACCACTGTCCAAGTGTGTGGGATGGTTGGAGCTGTTTTCGATCAATGTCATCTGGCCAGACCTACAAATTGCCGTGTTCTCGTTTCGCCTATGGCAATGAAGGCCCCCGCTGTCATCGTAAGTCTTTTAACAAAAACCCTACTGAATTATTAATATCTAAACTTAAATTAGTTGCTGGTTCTTGTTTCCAGATTTCAGCTACAAGGAATGTTACCACAACTCAACTTGGAATCAACAAACCGACTACACCACCTGTGATGTGACTCCTCCGCTGATTGCCCGCAATCAATATTACATTATCATTCTAGTGATTTCGACTGTCTTCTGTACACCAGCCTTGATGGTGCTTTTTCTAACCAAAGCTAACCATTCACAAAAACTTCGCATTGTCCGAGCTCTTCTTCTGGCCATTTGTGTCCACAATATCATGGTAATTCTGGTACGGGTCATAATAATCATGCCAGAATTGACAACTTTGCAGCCGAAGTCAACAACAATGTATCAGAATACTGTGACTTGTCGAATTTTGACAGTTCTTGAGAAGCTCTCGGGGAACTTTGTTTTCGGTTGCATGCTTCTTATTGGGATATTCCTCCATCAACTATTGACCAATCTCTTCCGGATACATGACCGAAAGAACGGAGCTCTTATGTTGCCGTTCTATATTGGAACAGGAGTCATTTGTGTTGCCAGTGTATCGTGGTGGAGTGCGATTATGGCCAAGTATAACGATCAATATTGTTGGCAAGTTTCGGAGGACTTTCGAGTCGATTGGATTCTTGACGGACCTCGACTGGGGATGCTTTGTGTCAATTTGCTTCTTCTTTTCCATATAACTGTCAGGCTGTGGCATGCTTTCAATGTCAAAGAATCCGATAACAGTCCATTTCTGTAGGTTCGAAGGTTAGCATGAGTCTATGTTTTTTTTTGACTATTTTGATCTTCTATTTGACAGGCGAGCTCTAAGGGCGGCCTTAATATGTCTTCCTGTGTTCGGGATGCAGTTTTTATTCCTCATCATCCGTCCCGATATGGACAACTGTGGAATGGAACAGTTCTACTACATAACGAATTACTCCATAGCTGGAGCTCAGGGCATATTCATTGCAATATTTCACTGCTATACCGAACGTGAGGTAAGTCAGAAGGACATGAATTTCTTGAGAGAGAGAGTAAAAAGTTTGAAATTTATTGGTGTTTTAGGTCAGCAAATATTTCAAAGAATGTTGGTGGAACTTCAAGAAGAAATTCTGGAGAAGAGATTCGGTGATATCGAAATGCAGTACTGTCAATGAAACTCAACAAGAATTGATCAATAATATTTCGTCATCCAAAAGAAGTGAAAGCAAATTTATATCACTTTAAAAATTTAATTGAAAACTACAATAAAAAGTATTATATACCTAAAATTCTAAAATATTTTAAATCTTATTTTTAATCTCATGAAAAACAAAAGATTCAATTTATTCTAGAATTTTTGACAACTAGTGACAGATTTTTAGGGGATGCAGTCTTTTGTGAACGATTTCAGTTTAAAGATCTTTTGATTACGAGTAACTGCGACACTAGGACATAATTCCATTTAAGAATCAGTAAAATACAATGATACTTGTTTGAACCGTTACGAATAAAATCGAATTTCACGTTACTAACAAACTACAAATCACAAATTTTTAAATATTAACTCCAATGACTTCGATTTCAGCTCAACGCCTGAGATTATGCTAACAAATATTTTAAAATTTAAAAAATGGTAGTTAACCGTTATTTTTAATTTGAAAAAGTTTCTTTTTCGGAAATAATAATAAGTAGTTGAAATTTAGATTTTTTGGTTAGGTATAAATTATTTAAGACCGTTGTTGAAATCATTTCGTGTCCGTGTTGAAGTTTGCGTTGATTTGCAAGAATTTTTGAAATGCCAAATAACAAGCAAAATATATTTATGACAGATGTCAAAACGTCATACTGAGAAATCAAATCAAAAAATATTTCGTATTTTGCATTCAACCTCACCTTTTG
Source organism: Scaeva pyrastri (assembly GCA_905146935.1). NCBI lineage: Eukaryota > Metazoa > Arthropoda > Insecta > Diptera > Syrphidae > Scaeva > Scaeva pyrastri. The sequence continues at coordinate 6,795,536 of LR989929.1, read as the reverse complement.
TCATTAAACGTCCAACGGTAATTTTTTTTCATCATTGTCAAAAAAAAGCTTTACACCACCTGTCAAAAAAATTCAGTTTTACAAACCTTTCAAGCCTTAAGACGTTTCACAGGTGCTTATGTCTTATTTTAATGTTTATTTGTGTACATTAACATTATAAACTTAAAAAAAACGGTAAGTACAATAAATTGTCAAAACATAATTGTAAATATTTATCTCATAAATTTTCTTAATTACATACATACTAATTTTTTACATAATAGTATATCTACATACATACATACATATATTTGTATATTTAAAATTATAACAATATTTTTGGTTTAAAATAGCAAGTATCGCCAAGCCACCAATTTTCGATGTCATCATAAAATTGTACTTTCTCACCGGCAGCAGGTGCATTTAATTTCAAACATAAATCACAAAATGGCGATTTCGATGTAAGTCGATAAAATTTACGCCACCAAAAATATCGTGCATATTCTTTTGGATGATTGTCAAGATAGATAAGATAATCGGCCAATTCTTTGACATTTTTAAATTTTTCTGCATCAATATACGAATGTGGTGGGGCAATTTTGGAATAATCAGCTCCGCCAAAAACAACTGGCACTATTTGTCGATTAAGAGCATTGTAAAATTTCTCAGTTACATAATCAAGGCACAATGAATTTTCGAAGGCAAAATAAAATTTATAATCCGTATCGAGCATAGTATCACATCTGGTTGAGTTGTGGGGGCATCTGGAAGACAAAAATTCAAAATAATGTTTCAATAAAATTTATCATAAAAATCTTATAACTTAAACTTTATTTTATTGATATACATAAATATGTATGTAGGGGAGTGATCTATTGACAATTCTATAAATTGAACGCACAAAAATCTTGTAAATAATCCTTCATTTTTGACGTTTATGTCCCAAAATAATTTGAAACTGTCATTATTTACGTATGAAGATGAAGTAAATGTTTGGCAACATTCAAAGAATTTTACAGCTGACAGATGTTATGAGCCCAACGAACGTTTTGGACTTTCTTTTAAAATTGATTGAGTAAGTAAGCCAGTCAGTGAGCCAGGAGCCTGTCAGTCTATCAATCAATTTCAGAAATAGGCTATCAGTCGGATTTTCACCAACCTTTTAGGCAGTCCATTAGTCATTCTAGCAGTTGGTCTATTGGTGAGTTCCTAATTTAATAAATCAGATGGAAGTCACTCAGTCAGCCAGTAAAATAGTCAGTCAGTCAGTCAGTCAGTCAGTCAGTCCGTCAGTCAGAGGCAACTAGCCAACCAGTCAGTAACACGGTTGATGATCCTGTAATTCAATATGTCGAAAGAAAAGTCAATCAGTCAGTCAGTCGATCAGAAAGCTAGTTGGTGAGTCGTTAAGATAGAGAGTGAGTCAGCAGTAGCTTTGTCTGTCAGTTTATAATTAATCTAGAAAATAGGCTATCTAGTTAGTGAGTCAGTATTGGGATTGAGTCAGTCAGTCAGTTTATCAACCCAATAATTAGTTAGTTTTTTAATCCATCGAAATATCAATTTCTCAGTCAGTATCAATCATTCAATCAAACATTTTCTAAGACAGTCTATGAGTCACTGCAAAGTTTAGTTCCGAAACCGTCTTAAGCATATCTGTCAGTCAAAAAATCACTTTAGTAGAAATTCAGTCTATCAAACACCAGCGACCAATCCAATAGTACTATAGGTCGTGAAGCACTGCAACCTATAAAGTGAGTCATTCCCTCAATTTATTCCACTTTAAGCTGAATTCGAATGACTGAAAGTAGTACATTGCCTGCCAACAAGTTGTTATCCACCTAAATAAACACCTTAAGCTTCACAACAAACTGCATTATCAGTGAAATTAATCTTTTTACTGTTCATTAATGACTTTTGGACGCAACCATAAATAAACTTCAAACATTTATCTTTTTCCTCATTTGATAAAACTTGACAACGGCAACACTTAAAATTTAACTTACTAACTCACGTTAAAAATATTAAAAATTAAAAATTTGAAAACACATGAAAATAGAAATTCTGACTCACTTTAACGGTCCACACGCACCGAACACATCAACATTCACATATCGCTGCAGACTTTTAGTCAATTCTTCGCGCTGTGATAAAGTCTCACAGTGCGAAACGAACCATGCCGCCAACTTTGTCTTCCCAGCAATCACTGCATCCAGTTCCTTGTCAATGAAGTCCATCATCGGTTCAACTTTCCGCCATATTGGATATGCTGTCGGAGCAACTGTCATTCCAGTTTCGATGTCCTCGAAAAACATATAAGGCCACACTACATCCGAGTCCAGTCGATAAGTCATGGTTAGATTGTAGAATCTCTGCTCGTTGCCAAGAATATGCTTAGTTTCGCCGGGTGGCTCCATCAGGGCAAAGACATACCGCTGTTCTGGACTGCGACGTTTTGGCACCGGTTGAAGAAATGGAAAATGTTCAGCTACATGAAAGACAATAGCATCGAACATCTCAATGCCAGGTAGGAAATCATGATTATTGGTCACTACACAATTCACCACCGGACAATGCTGATCCCTGAAATAGTCCGGCCCCAATGTGTCGCCGGGAAGTTTCCATCGACGGTCGCCGAAGAATGTATTCCAAAGCAATATCGTTCGAGGACCGCCTTGATTGGACTTTGCCACTTTAGGATTTCGATTGTAGGCCTTTAGGATTTCATACTGATTAATAGCCGGTTGAAGGCGGATTAAATGGACGACAAACAAAATTCCGCCTCCCAAGATGAAGAGTATGAGGAGACAGTTACAAAGTCTAGCTCTAAATCGGATCGACATCATTTCACTAGTTTTTGAAACAGCTCCGTCCGAGCGCGTCTCGTCGTCGTCGTAGTTGTTATTATCGTCTTCGTCAACTGCGAGTAATCTCTCCGAACTCATTTTTAAACTGAAAATATTTCAGCCAGATAAGACTTATCGAGTGCAAACGATAAAGGTTCGAGTTCTCTTATCTGGTATCTCATTTTGATAGAATGGCATGGTGGATTTGTTTGCATATTTTGTCTAGATACCACTTGTATTGATTTAGTTTTATCAGCGAGTGAAGGTAAGACAGGTAAGCCCATTAGATTCGTCATATTGTTCACCTGTGGAAGAGCATAAGTTAACAGAAAATTAGTTGGTGGGCGGAGATATGATTTGAATTTTCGAATTGTTTCCTGAGAATAGAAGGTATAACTTCTCAACTTATGTTATACAAGAACAAATATGACATTAAAGTAAGAGAAGTAGTGTTGGAAGTGATAGGGTTGAGTGAGTAAGTACATAAGAAAGTGACTAGCTGACTTAGTCAATCAGTCTGTCAGTCAGTCAATTATTCATATAGGTATACGTAGTGAATCAGTCAATCAGTCATTTAGTCAGTCAGGCGACAAGTAGGCTGACAGTCAATTAGGTGGTGAGTCAATCAATACGACTGTCAGATGACTACCCAGTCAGCCAGTCGACCAGTCAATAATTAAGGCAGGCAGTAAAGCAACTAGTTAATCATTCAGTCAATATATGCAACTCATTCAGCCATTCAGTCAATAAGACGACTTGTTATAGTCATTCAGTCAACCAGTCAATGGGTCTGTAAGTCAGTTAGGTGGCAAGTCATTCAGTAAGACAATCAGTCAGTCATTCCATCAGTCAGGCAACTAGTTAGTCAATCAGTCAGTTCGTCTAGACAGTCAGCCAGACAGTCAATCAGTCAGTAATGTCAGTCAGTCACTTATTCAGTTATTCAATCATTCAGTTAGTTGGTCTTTCACACTGTCCGACAGTCGGTCATCATGTAGTCCTTCAGTCAAAAGAAAATTAAAGAAATAATTCAAGATAGATTAAACTTCAATTTTGGGTTTTATGTAAATGTAGCCACTTTTGGAATTAACATCAATTTTCCCAGCTTTTTCCCTCCCCCTCAAGTGTGTTTAATTTCACCTATTACACTTGGTATCGTAGCTTATGACATATTTCTCTCATTCATCATCAAACACATCGCATGTTTGACGTTTTCGTGACACAGGATTATTAACACAAGCAAAAAAAAAAAAAACAAAAACATTATTTAACTGTTGCACAGAACCTTAACTTAACATAAAATCGCAACCATTAATTTAAACTTAACCCAGTGACTAAAGTAATAGTAGAATAATTAGACTATAAAACAGCAATTACATAATTATTATTCAAAAGAATAACACTCATCGTTCACACAGTTGGGGATGTTGCAGTTTGAATTGACGTTTGACGGTTTTGAAGAGGGAAAGCCTTGAGCATTTGTAAGGTTTTAATTTGATAAGTGTAGAAGGTGGATTAAGGTGTTGGCTATGTTGTTTTTTTTTTGTTTACAATGTCGCAGACATTAAGGGTGAGTGTCGAAGGTTCCTCAAGCTACACACTCTAGTTCAATCGATTAGTAACTTAGAATTTAATTTTGCAAAAAGGATAAAAAGTAAAGGTTGAAAAATGTTCATTACGATGATCTTTGTTTTAAATATTGTTTGAATAATGAAAACATAATTTATTTTCAATATTTTAAATCTACCTAAAATTTAAAGCGTCAAACTTTAAGCAGCCATTATATGAGAAAACATTCACTTTGAACTATAATTAAGTTAAAAAAAAAAAACAATTAAAGAAAAAAAAAGATGGTAAATAAATTTGGTCAAATTTGATGATTCGAAGTGTTTACTTGTGCTAAAAGTAAGCACATTCCAAACTAAATGATTAAAATGTGATTTGTAGATTAATAAACAGATAGTCTTGGCTCTTAGCTTCCGTTTACCCTTGACATCATTTCTATATCACGAACATCTAATTCTTTTGCGTGTGAAAATAATTAATTTGTTCTTTACCCTGTTGATTTGATTTCATAAGAAATTCTTTTGGAAAATTTAGTTTGTTAACATAAAAGATCCATATACATTATACATACATGGTTATGTTTGAATAAGATTAACATAGGTATCTACCTAATTTAGGCCTTCTTCAAAGATCTACTTCAAGATTTACTTTCGCAAAAAAAAAAAAATGATATTAAGTGGACTGTACTTCTTCAACTAGACCAGTAAATATAATACAATTGAATTTTTTAACTTCATTGGTTTTGAAGTTAGATGGAGGTTGAAAATTGACCGAGGTTGTTCCTGTTTGATGGCACTCTATTTTGCAGAACCGTCAAAACGAAAGTTTGACACAAAATCGTTCTGATAGTTGTTGTTGACATAACTCGGTATGCCTAGTTTTACAAGTGTCAAATATGATTGACATACGACGATGACGTCATCCATTAAAATTAAACATCTTCCTATAGGATGATTACCTTTGTGCCACAAAGTGTCAAAATGTTACAATTTTGCGAGATATTGAACATCGCATCACACATGTTTATAATTTTTATTTATTGCCCAGCTAAGTTGTGGGTGGCTGCAGCGGATGAAGTTGTAAAATGGAAGTGAAGAACATTAATTTCATTAGCAATGAATTATAGTTTTTATAGCGTGTTAAAAATGCATACTGCAAAGATCTTAAAACAACAATCTGTCGGATTTTTACTTTTGAATCCAGGGGTGGACTTATCAACTGCTGGTTCTGAGATGTCAAAGTTAATATAAAAGACTCAAGTATTTCAATAGTTACACACATTTTAAAAACATAAAATTGGCAAGTCCAACAAAATTGAAAAAAAAATCAAAAATGTAGAAACAGATTTTGTTGCTAAAGCGGTATAATACAAGAATATTTTGATATTTTGAAGTGTCTCAAAACATTACAAGGTTTTTTTACTCCGCTTTTATAAACAACGGGTCTTATATTGACTTTTGTGTAGTTTTCTATTGCAATTTTCGACCCTCAACATCAGTTTCAACTTCAAAAACAAACCCGCCCAATAAATAAAAAATATTTTAAGTGCAGTTGATAGTTTATCGAAATACAAACTTAATATCTTGTTGCACTCTTGCGAGTACAATATTGATACAATTTTTTAATGTTTCAGATATTAATTTGCAATAACGTTTCATTTTTTAATGCACTCAAATCGATTAAGGAAAAAAAGGCAATTTTAATAATTCCCACTATACACGCACTCCATTACAAATAATGACTTATGACAAAAATACTTTAAAGTTAAACTTAATTACAGCCAATGCAAATATAAGGGATAGTATATCTTTAGATCTAGAAATAGAAACACATTTCCAATCTTATCTTAAATCAAATAAAGTGCATTTCACACTAATTGAAGTTAATATTTTTTTTTTTTACATTAGTCAGCATTTTTGATTGAGTTGTGTTTAGACGGAAGACTTATGACTTATGGACACTTAAAAAAGGTAGTAAATGTATTCATTCTTTTGACATAACCTACCTTTATTTGTTTAATGAATTGTGCAATAGTTTCGTTTTTATTTACCTGTAATTCAGTAAATTTTCCCATTCTACAAATAACATCATGTTTTTTGTACATCCATTTAGGTAGGAGTATGTACATACCTACTTTAAAATAATTAACATAAACTGATGACAGATATTCTTTGAACTTGTAAGGGCATAGGTACGTAAGATTCAGTGTTAAGAGACGAATTCAAAAAAATCATTTGTTATTAGATTTTTTGATTTCTGAACCAAAAACAAGAAAAAAAAACATGAACAGCAAGGAGTTTTCCTTAGAAAATCAACAGCTTATAAAAAAAAGTAAATTCCACATAATTTCATTGTTTCAGGGAAATTTTTGATATTTTGAGGGAAGTTTTCTAAAAACTACACTACAGTGTAAAATTTACTTTTTATCAATTATAATAAATACATTATTAAAAAAAAAAAACAAAAAACTTTCTGATTCACTTTAGCCAGCTGCAGATGACAAAATAATGTTAATGTACATTCTAACGTGACTCAATTTCAATAAACTTGTTCTAAAATTACGAACTTGTACTAATGGTTCTTTATATTAGAGTTCTAGAATCTTTATATAAATATATGTATGCAATAAGAGAATAAATGAAAAAAGAATGCAGAGATATATAAATTAAAATAATAAATATCTGCATTTAAATTATTTCTTACCAAAAATAAAAAACCCAATTTATTAACAGACTGTTTTTAAAAAATAATGTATTATTTATGTATTAAAAATTTCAAAGCAAATAATTAGTTAAAAAACTTGTCAAATTTTTAACTCATTAAAAAATCTGCAGTTACCTACAATTCTTTATAAAAATATAGGAAACTTAAAAAAAAATTATTTTATATTCCAAATTTTAATAAAATCTAAAAAAATATATTTTCTATAAAATACGAAACAAGTACTTTAAGAATATTGGGGAAGAATGTGTTAATGATCAAAAGAAAAAGATTTTTTTATTTAAATCTTATGAACTTTTTTACACTTCTCTAGATAAATTTTACCGGTATTTATAAATATACATACATACATAATCAAAGGTTTAAATAAACAAAAACTCACTTCATTAGGCTGCAGCTGATCAAAGACAAAAATTCAGAAATAGCAAAGTACACTTTCAAAAAAAAATAATAATAATAAGTGTGTTCTAAATTTTTACTGCTCCAAAAGTAATTCTGCATTTCTTTTAATAACTTTCCATAGTTTTTAAAATGGATTCAAAAAAAAAATAAACCGTGACTGTACTAAGACAATAACAGAGGTAGACCTAATTGCAAACCGATATCAAAAATAATTTTGGGTGGCCCTTTAATTTCTAGTAGTTAAAATTTGTCTTTCCTTGAAAAATAAATTAAAGTCGTCAAAGCCAGAAAATAAAGTAAATCAAAAACACATTCCCCCTCCTACTCTTTTAACTTCTAACGCACCTGCTTATATCCAACAACAACATTATTTACAACACTTTTTCGTTATTTGTTATTGTTATTAAGTGCACATTTTAAAATATGGAAAAAAAAAAAACACTCAACCGTTAAAAATCTACAACATCCGAATACGAGTACGTAACTGACATTAAATTCAAATTAATTAAAAATGAATACAAAGAGCAAAACAATCCGTTATGGACAATGGTCAAAAGACTACTACCAACTTATTCGATGCGAACACTTTGACTTTGTTCACATAAATCTCTCATGACACATAACGCCAACGAACGTCAGCGCAAAGAAAGTTTATTATTTCTTTTCTTTTCGTTGTTGTTGTTGTAATTGTGATTAGCCGAGTCTAGTGAGATATTTAGCAAAAACTGGGAGCTCCAGAAAATATGAAACGTTTATATCTTCGTTTTATATGTAGATAAAACAGCTAGTACATATGTACATACATACAATGTAGGGTAAGCCGCCCTATTGTTGATAATGAAAACTGCCAATGGTCAGTTGAACAATAGTGGTTCAACTTTTTAAACTCGTCGATTAACGCTGGTTTAATTTTTGTAAGCTTTAATTTATATACTTAATCTTCTGAAATCCACTAAAATGAGTGAGTTTAATTTGTTGAACTTTTTGAACATTTGTTCTCGTTTGTGCAAGTGGGGGTTTTTAGTTAAAATAGAGTTAATAGATAGGGTAAATCGACGTATTTTGTTGAACAACCTTCAATCGTGGTTAAAGCTTTTTAGGTAAAATCTCTATTAAACATTTTATAATCGGTTGATTAAAATTCCTTATCAATAGTTAATCAATGGTTAAACAGTAAACCACCTTTATGCAGCTGGATTTAAGAGTTTAAATAGAATAATTTGGGAGAGTACACATCACCGGTAATAAAAATTTAATATGACAATTATTTGGGAAGAGCCATAATAATAATTATTTCCTAATTAATTAATGAAGTTTATACAGAAAATAAATATACGGCAAATTTATTAGTCGAGGATATTTTTTTGCAAATGACAATCATTGGTTAATTTACCCTATTTTGTTAAGGGTGTTGCTAGAGTAATTAAAATTCAGATTTATGGACTTAGAATGGAATGAAGTCAAGTCAACTGATGGGTTACGCGTACTTGCTAATAGATTTAAGAATTTTAGAAAAGGTGTACACAATTACACATATTTTTCTAATACCTTTCGGGCTTCACAGACATACTCTCTAAAAATTAACTCATGTATTTGACGACCCTGTTCGCATTTTGGTTTTTTCAATTTTGTGGAGGCTTACATTTAGCTTGGATTAAATTCTTTTGAAAATTGAATGAATTTTCAAGTAGTTAATGTTGGAAGAAGAAATTCAGCCCTTACCTACCTTTTGTAGTAATAAAGTTGGCAAAAGACGATTTTTGAAAATTGATAATTATATAGTCAGTTATTTTTAATGAAACGCTTCAAAAATCTTTTTCTAAAGTGACTCTCACTCCATACAACGTAATTTCAATACAGTACAAGACACATGGGATTGGCTTTTGGGTCAGTTTATTTAAGTAAACATCCCCACTCCCATTCCAATTTAAAGTTTTTACAAACTACCACATTGTTTATTGGTTAACCCTGGCAAATGAACAATCAAATTTAAAATTCAATTTCACTAATTAACTTTACTTTAATTTCGCTACTACCTACGTATTTTATTTGATTTCTATTAGATGCGTGGGAATATAATTTACATTTTACATTGTTCCATCAGATTTAACTGTTCCAGTGATGAGAGTAGATGCAACATGCAACTAAGAATAAACAAAATTAATAGATTATTATTAGTTAACCATTAAAACGTTCAAGCTAGATAGAGTCGTTTTGGTCAAAATAATCATTGTTGTTGTTACTATTTTATGTACTATTTACATTTGAGGTTATTGCTTACCCACCCAAACACACCCAGGTGATGATATAAACGAAAATAAGAGCGTACACCCCAATTCATTAGATTATGTTACTTTAATACTTTTCTACTAGAACTTTAAGAAAAGCTTTTTTATGTTATTTTATCTTGAGTGAAAGCCGTTAAAAACTAAAATTCAAATTTAAAAATATACTAACATATGCCTGAGTGTGTCATTCTTTTATGTTCTGAGTAAAAATAAATGAATAATAAACGTTGAAGTGCTCGAAGTCGATTCTAATAAAAAGGGTGAAGCTAAAGATTGACTAACTCATCAAACATCAAGAATCAAACATTTCTAATCAAATATAAAATTAAAAAATAAGACAGCTGATGCTAATTATAAAGCCTTTCTCATGGGCTCAAGTGACATTGATATCATATGGACAAAAAGGTCATGATAGGCGGCAACCAGAATTAACATAGACGATGACGCTTTGTTTTAGCAACAATACCCAATAGGTTTTTTTTAAAGTCTTTGGTCTATTACACCATTAAAAATACCCATTAAGCTAAAACAAAATTGACTTGTAAAGTTTTCTTGTGTCTTCATTTATTTATAGTGGCCCTTAGATGTATGTTATCCTTTAAATGCTTACATTTAAAAGTCACGACACGTGCAAATATTTAAACTAGTTTCCTAAGGCCAACCACACGAATGATAAATCCTAAACCTTAATCACTTTTTCACTTTCTATCGATAACTCTTGAACTATATCCCTTCGTTACTTAATCTAATCAGTAACACACTGTTAACGTTAAGGATGTTTATGTATCCCATGAATATACAACACATACCATATTCAATTAATTGAGAAAGCAGGCCAATCATTGATTTATGTCTTAACAATGAAAATTGACTCAAAAATATAATAATTACGTTAAACGAGGCATAAGTCATTAGAGAAACAATTAAATGTCAGGTTAGTTACATACCCTTGACTATACTTTGTCAATTTCTCTCGAACTCATTAATAATTCATTACACAAAACGAATTGATTTAATAGTTAAACCTTTTTAACCATTCCAGCTATTTTTAATGGAATTTTATTTCATTTCGGCCATTAGTTCCATATTTTGATGAGCAAAAAATACTTAACCTCATTAAAATAAGAAAGAATATCAATTTTATTTAAGCAAACATTGTTACACAATTAACCTGCATCACATTAAGTACTTTTTAAAGTAAATAAACAAAAAATAATAATAAATACATCATCCTACAACTGAGTATTAGACACTAAGTTCAAGTTCACTTAGACTGAAATGGATCCTTTTTAATGTATTTATCTAGTTGTTTGTCACTTTCTGGATCAACCTGGGATAATTGAGAAAATCCTTCTTCATCGACAAAACAAATCTCATGATCATCAGGATCGGCAAGAATAATAACACGAACAGTTGCTTTTCCGGGTGTATCGAGCGAAATCATTGGTTTAAGAATTTTGCCATTTGCAGCTCTTATTATTTGATCAATTTTCGGCTGTTCATCCAGAGGGACAGCAAATGCAATTCGTCCATAAGCTGTAGCATGGTTCATTGGATCTGAGATTTCATAAATTCGGAGAGATGCTTGCTTATTACCATAAGAGAGAAGTAACGATTTGTTCTCTTCCTTGAGCAATGTCATGTGAAGCAAGTCCTTCCAGTAGTTTTTGGATTTGGTGAGATTTGTTGAATTAACTGCAACTTCAACAACTGGATCAGAATCACTGGGTTGTGGTTCATTAATGACAAAGAATTTATATCCATCTGGAGAGGTTAAGACATCAAGATTGTTTTCTTTTGTACTTGGATAGTTGTTTGATTTGGCGCGCTCAAGGACTTCCTTGGATTTTATTGTGATGCCACCGAAATCGTTTCCTATAAGAGAAGAATAATTTATGTTATTAATTATAATTTTTTTTAAATGAAATAAAAGTGAAAGGAAATGTTAGAAAATTGATCAATTATTTCTAAGAAACAAAAGTAGTGTTCAATCTTTCTTGTATTGGGTCGATTTATTTCCCTTTGAAATCTAGATAAGAGTGACCATTGAAATTGATGCTCAAAACTTTTGTATCACAGTCAAAGACTTCCGCCAGGTTTAGAAAATTTCGAAATCATCACGCTCTATCTAGATCTTCTACTATAAATTCTTTTATGCAAGTGAGTCAAAAAGTTTATGAATACCTGCAACCTATACAAACAATTCATTTTATGATTTCATTCACAGATTTCTTTATGCAATAAGTATCCCGAGTAAAATAAACACTTAAGATAACAACTAATAAGAGTTCGATTGGTGGAATAAGCGGAATCACCTAATAAGGTTCATCTAAACTTAAATAAATTTGGCACATTTTACCACAGATAAAGAAGAAAAATATTTTCTAATCGATTTTATTTATCTAAATTTCTTTGCAAATTAAATTAAAACAAATTAAAGGCATCTACTTTGATAACATCTTCAATGGAAATTGTAACCTTAATGTTTTGTACCCTAACACGCTGAAATCACATGCTTTACCCAAATATCAAGTGAATGACAATGACTGGAGAGAAACAAATCAACTGCAATAGGCCTAAAAAATAATTATGTAATCATAGATTCAAAAAAAAAAAAAAAAAACTATTCCAATTAATTTAAAGTGCCGTGATAAGTCAAAACCGCCAAATATTGTTTTCGTAACACATTTTTAAGGCAAAAATTGCACGTAGTAAGAAATTCAATTATACTTACTCGTATTTCACCACAACTATCTTTATCATTATCTTTCCAAGATATGAAATGACTAAGTTCGATGCCATATTCGGAATTTAGACTTAAACAAAAATTATATCATGGCCAAGATCTGAGAGAGTTCTTGCTTGCGTTTATTTCACAGATAACAAAAAATAAAAAAAGATTAATCTCACTAATTCAAAGCATTTATATAAGTAGACATGCTCTTCTTATCGCTGTTGATTTTATTTTTTTTTTTTAATTGCTATTTTTACTGACTGATTGTATTTTGTTTGTTTATGGAAGCTTCACTTATAAATGCGCGAGACATTTAATTTGAATCCATGTGCTTAGTCGAGTCACATGACTAACATAAGATAAATCTCAATCCGAATCAAGATGTTTTTTTCTTTAGGAATTTACAATTTATATAAATACATAATATAAAATGACAATAATTATAGTTGTCGATAAGATAATAGGATCTGCACCATCACTTTAACTAAGCTAGGGAAAAAAGACGAATCACGATTTCTCAAGAGATAGAACACAAAGTTTTACCAATTATGACGAGATTAACTGAGTAAACGATTCTCGTTTATTAAGTCTAATATTTGATGTTTCTTATTTGAAGCTTCTTAATGAGACAATAAGACGCTGGAAAGAATGAATATTACATGCCAATTAAATAATAAAGTTAGGCCTTGAGACAGTGACTTATAATCAAAGAGGACGATGTGTCTTCTGAAGTCTATAACTATGTTACTATTCACACTAAACTTTACAATCTATCTTACAAGTTCAATGATTCTGTAAGAACAATAAAATAGTAAATGTATGCCAAACCTAGGTTTGTATTTGACAATACAATTTTCACGAATTAGAATCAACGTAACATTAAAAGACGGCAAAGTTTTATTCCTCTAGAATTCAGCTTGCAAAATCACGTTGAAATATAGATCAAGACAAATTTAATAAAGATTTCTGATAGTTTTTTTTTTTTAGAATTTTGTATTGAATTGTATTATAAAATTCTTATTTAATTAAACTTAATTAATATATACGTACATCCATTTTACATTCGCTGAATTGATTAATTCTATGTTTTAATGAGTTTTATATACGAGTACATGAATATGTATGTAATAACTTTTTAAGTTTGAATTATATTGCAATACAAATTTAATCTTATCAAAAATCTTGTCTACCTATTATAGACATTTTTTGAATTTATCTTTAATGTTGGATAACTAATAATAAATTGCCCCCAACCAAATTAGATTACAAAATCTGGAAGTGCTGATCTCGGCTCCTCGTGGCTTTTGGAATTTAGATTAACCAACGCCTTTAGTGAGGTCTCTTTGCATTGTAGCGTGTTTCATTAAAGCAGAAATCGAATTCCTAATTATGTTTTTACCCAATTGCTTCAAGTGGTTTTAAACAGAATTCTGTCAAAATCCACCCGCCGGGTTTAACAATTCACTTGTTTTAAACTCAAATAGAGAAACATGTTTTGTCTTTAGAGAAATAGTCACATCAATAGGACGCCTATCTCCTGTGGTTACGCACCTTAAAACTTTCTATGAGGTTATGTTAAGTAATTAAAAGTTAATTGAATTAAGATCTTAGACACTGCTTTGAATTCCTTTTTATGGGGAAAAACTCATCGAATTCCTCACAAGTTCAGATTTTGTGGTGCAAATAAAAGACTACCCTAAAAATATATATGTTTTTGATTTTTTGAGATATTAACCCATTTTTATAGACGATATAAGAAGGTCTGGCTTTGCTTAGTTTTCCTGTAAATCAACTTCAAACTATGACAGAAATTAAAAAAAGAAAAATTGTGACTATTTTCTGTAAAATATTTAAAACACCTTAAATTTAAAACTCCTTAGAAAATTGCCTAGTTAAACTACCACATTTTATCCAGGCAAAAATTAATGTTTAACAATTTTTTGTCATAATTTTGATTTGTTTTGATGTCAATCTATTTTTAAAATAAATTGATAAATTGATAGATGCCGGTTTTGATCTCACAGTTGAATTTTGACTACGTAGTCACTACATTAGTGAATGCGCCCAATGATAACTAGACTCTAGATACGCATTTACTTTCAAATGCAAATAACTCGTAAATCTTATTGAACAACTCACCTAAATCATAGCTTTTCACTCCATAGTTGTACGTGAGTTCGATAACAAAATGTGACTCCTCGGGCCCATAGCCAACCATAGTCTTACTCCAACGATTGTCATAAGGTCTGAAAGTATCCCAAACAAATTGCACAAATTATTTATTTTATTCAACACCAAAACCAATTAAAATGATCTGGACGTAATAATAAGGTATCTTATTATTTTTTATCTAACACTTCACTTACCCATTACATTCAGCTTCACAACCTTGTACAAACTCTTCGTGCCTGAGTACCTGTAATTACACAAATGAAACGTGAGACAAGTTGTTATAACAATTTTATTGCATGTATAGTATACAAAATAGTTGTGACGTGGATGATGAATAATTAAATTCTAGATCTATCTGAGAACCGGATTTGTGTGTGGTTCTTTATTAGGGACATCCAACACTATCTACTTTTAAAAAATTAAAACAAAATAACCTTCATTCCAAGAATGCTGCGGAAGAAGAAAGCATTTTTTGCTCTGTCACCGATTTTGAAAACATAATGCAAAGCACGTCCTGTAATTGATGACATAATTGTTTATTTCTTGTTCTAGTTCGTCTTTATCAAAAATAAGAAAACTTTAAGTTGATTTCTATTTGTTTAGTTCTTTAAATTTAAAGAAGATAACTTTTTTAATTTAAGACACCGCACACAACTCACGAGTCACAACGACAACATAAACAAGTGAACCAATAAAACGAAGTGAAGCACAGTGTCAAAATTTCTTGATATAGAAATAAAAACAACAAACAGTGTTGCCGTGAAAATAAATAAAAGTACTATAGTAATCAAAAGATTAATAGTATTGAGAAAAAAAATGAGTAGGGTATATCGTCGGTTTATTGCAAAAAAGTCACCAAGTACACTTTTGGTCAATTTTAATAAAAAAATGCAGAATTGTTAGTTATTAATTCTTAAATGTAAAAAAAGATTGCATTTAGTACAGGATGTAATGTAGGTAATTTCGAAACTTCAAACACGATTTTCTCGAAATCAACAAAATGTTACGTACTGACTTTTCGCAATAAACCGACGATAATATATTGAACTTTTAAACATATTTAAGTATTATCGATCTAATGATCGGTCTGATTTGAGAAACTGAAATTTTTGACAAATTCCTACGTTTTAATGCCTTTTACTATGTCTCAAGAGAATTGCGTGTCTACTTTCGGGTATTTGAGATATATTTTCTTGCGTTGACCATATCTCTAGAATAAAAACAAAATCGAAGAAGATAATTAAATGTTGAAAAGATTTTGTGAATTTTTGGAAAAAATCAACATACCTACTGTTAATTTTTGTCAATAAGAAAAGTTGATAACGATTATTTTTCGAATCGAAATGTTGCTATCTTGAGAAACAGTAGGGATATTAAATTATTATTATAATAAAAAAACTTCAATACAAGGCAAAATTTTAAAAGGCAAAAAGCACTAAGCTTCTTTTTCTTTAACTAAACTTTCAAAATTAATACAACAAATTACGTCAAAAAAATAGTTTCCTTTTTCTGATATTTTTTAAAATAAGAAAATAAATTAAGCTCTGTTTTACCACTTGTATTTTGTGTAGGATTTGAAAAAAAAAAACTATGTAGTTCTAAGAAAGAGAATATCCCCAGAACATGTGTTCAAAGTACCATTATTACATACAAGTTTTGCTAACACCTCTGACATGTTCTGACATTGCATGAAATTTAATTAAACTTTCAAGTTTATGTGTATTCGTTTTGTTGTCAAGTTGTTGTTGTTTTTTCTCAAAAATATTCACCACGATGTTTTTGGTTTGAAGTGTAGATATTAGGTTCCTATATTCGATAGGAAAGTTATCACTAAGACAAGCACCTCCAACGCTCCAACAAAAAGTTTGTAGTGACATCTACAGTTTCATATTAGTTCAAATGAAACGGATATGGCAGTTATTTTTGAATTTTTAATTTAAGTATGTAGGTATAAATTGAATAGCAGGGAAACGCCATACTTGGTAAATTCTTCCTCATCATTGGCTTGATAACCGGGGTCTAGACCTGGCCTCATTTTTAACAAGATTTTCTTTATATCCCTATCGCGAGCCGAAGATGACGCGACGTCATCCCGCCATTCAATCACTTATGTACAGCCTCAGATTTTGTGCCTCTTGATCGATCAGGGTTTCGTGTCGATACGTAATTCTGCGTAAGCCAGTATTTTGCTGGACGTGGTGACGATGGTTCCTCTTGTTGGTGAGGCATGCCGGTTGAAGAGGAGGCAAGCCAGAAGTCCCTTTGTCGGAGTCTGTTTTCGGCTTTTATAACTTGGCTTTTTATATTCTGGCTAGGGTGAGTTGGAACATTAAATTTTTGACATTTATTTAATGGCCTAATTTAAAAGAAGTTAAATACCTTTTAGTTCAACCATCAGCTTTAAATAAGTTCCTAAAATATATACATACATATCTATTTCCAAAATCGAAATAATCTTAAAATCTTTGGCCCGTGTCCTTCGAAATATTTAATTAATTGCCAATCAAAACGAATTTTTAATCGGCATCATCTGAGAACGAAGTTATTCTTATAAAAATAAAAATCAAAAACATTTGCCAAAAAGGTGTTTTTTTAAAAATAACAAAGTCCAATCCAACCTTAAAAACACTTTTTTTCTACTCTTATTTTATTTTTCTGATATTCATGATCCATAAATCTCGATAAAAAAAATAATTAAAAAAAACAAACAAAAGAAAAAAATGAATGCCCCATTGAATCCGATTTGTCATACTTTAAAGGATTTCCAGATAAAAATACGAGCACACAATCAAACTTGAAATCCGTAGACAATGTTATGCCCCCAATATTTCGAGCCTGACCTGCTGCCCAAGTATAGATACAAAGATAAATAAATATGTATATATTATTATATATGAGCATATGTGCAAAACATGTGAATCGATAGAATTATAAAAATAGAAGAAAAAAAAACCTCGAACACAATCTCAGCTAAACCAAAGCAAAGCAAAAAACAAAATTGAAACCCAAACGCAAAAAAAGCTGATTCTGATTTAAGATATAGGTTGGCACGCAAACAATCTACTATTTACCTTATATACCTTGTCTCTTCGTCTCCAGAGGCAGGAACACAGTCCTAAGGCTATTTAAGATCCAACAACACGTACCTTCTTTCTACATAAATAATGTGTTTGTATATAGATACGAGTATAAGTTTGCACTTTGGTTTGGAAGACCACAAAACTCGGCTTCGTATTACTCATCTTCCTTGAATTTAATAGAAGCAGACACCAGATACCTACATTTGTGTGATAATACAAATATTGAAAAAGTTATTAGAAGATAAAATTATCGAAAAAATTTATGAACAAAGTCCAAGTCTAACAAAAAAAATTCAATAAATATTCGCATCTTAGGAGTTAAACTTAGCAGACTAAACAAATTGTCTTTAACAACAAAATATAATGAGAATCTAATTTAATTGAACTTTTATTTTTTTTGTTTGGCTTAAGACATCATTTATACATTTAGTGTCTTGTCTGAAGAAAGACAACACCAAGAGTTAGGCGCTCGTCTGAAAATAAAAATGAGTTTATGCGTTTTATTGGGATACTCAAAGTTTACGACTTACGGATTCTACACCAAACTAGAATGCATGTAAAAGAAACTTACACATATTAAATTGAATTCACTTTCAATAATACATACATACATGTGAATACACGAACAACGAGTTAAAAGGACTATTTTACCTTTCACAACTATGTGACTAAAGTTGTTGAAATAGAAGTGAGAATGGACATATTTTATGGGTCAATCCTCCTAAAGTCATCCAAACCCAGTAATTTACT
Source organism: Scaeva pyrastri (assembly GCA_905146935.1). Lineage (NCBI taxonomy): Eukaryota > Metazoa > Arthropoda > Insecta > Diptera > Syrphidae > Scaeva > Scaeva pyrastri. The sequence goes on along the minus strand of LR989929.1, from coordinate 6,776,998 downwards.
GTTAGACATTACAATGTTAGACATTTTTGACATCTTTTAGCTGAAAATATCAATACCAAAAGTCTTGTTATCCATGAATGATGATAATAAGAAAAAATGGCTTACGGGGCGTATACGTAATATCATTTAAAGGTAAAGGTGATAAAATAATAGTGTTATGGAGACATCAGAAGTAAAATGACATCCAGGCTTGTTTTGGGCCACGTCATAAGCTTAAACACAAGACTTATATACGTAGAGCTATCTAGTTGAAAATACGAGTAAATGTTATTTACATAAACATCTTCTAGCTAAGTATCGCAATCAATTCACCGTAAAAGTTCCACAGACCTTATTTTTGAAGCCTTATTACTGATCGACAAAATTCACATTTTTTTTAAATTATTGTTAAATCAAATCTAAATGTATGTATGAGTGTTCATTTGATTCTATATGAAGTTTTGAAAAACCCTGAATCTAATGCTTTCATGGTTTTGAAAAACACCTTTTAAAGTTATTTTTTGACAACGATTTTAAATCCGAACTTTGATTTTAGCTCAAATTTTTAAAAAATACCAGTTTTCAACATTATTTTTATATTTTTTAAATATATGTATTTCAAAAATTTGATGTGATGGAAAATATTCACTTTCAGGATTCGAATTCAGGACAAAAAAAAAATTATTTTAAACCATTTTTGCCTTTTCTGTTAAGAACCGTTTTAGCATGGTTAAACGTTTCTTGACAGGTAAAGACTTCCAATTAATGAGAATTTTTTAAACATTAAATGAGATACTGAAAATATTTGAACTGAATATTGAAGATAGGATTATAGTTTTTCAGAAATCATCACAAAATTGAAAAAATAAACAAATACTTCACGAATTCACATAACCTCAAAAAGCCATATTTATGGTGTTTTTCAAATTTTAAAAGCTGATATTTCAAAACCTGAAGTGATAGAGTGATTTTGCTGGGAATACAATACGGCCTGAGTTCTTGAACTGAATTTTAAAAGCCTCAACACTTAGGTTCTATGCAAAATACGGTGAAATGTCGTTTCTGGAATACTTAATCCCAAGGATTGATGAGGAATTCACAATCCTGGGTTTTCATCAGAATTACGAAATACAGAAGTAATTTTCGTCCTGGCCGATGCACTCGGGTTTGATTTTTAGCATCATGAAATTTTCTCGTCAAATTTTTGCACCAGTTTTACTATTACTGGGAGAAAGTTCTTCTCAATATTTTTTAAGTGAAATTCAACAATTTCAGTGAATTTTTTAGAAGGTATCGATCCATTTTATAAATGGCCAAATTTTTGCTTGTCAAAAGTCAAAAGGTGACAGCTTCAAAAGTATCAACTGTCAACTGGATTAAAAATAAACAAAAATCATTCAAGCTTTTATATATTTGCATAAATCCTAAATTACAATGCAGTTGTTTTTTTTTTTGTCTGGAAGATAAGCAATAGATAATAATTTGCAATATTAAACAAAGTACAAAACAAAATAATCTTTTAATTTCGGTATCAGAATATGTATCTCGAATTTTCGCTCGTTCAGTATATAAAAAATAAATTGCCTCTAATCTATAACGAACAACCTGAGATAACAAAAAAAAACAATAATGTATCTTTGTTTGTGTAATGTGAGATAAATATTATTACTTCTCCTCTTCCTGACGGTATTTCAGTTTCATAATATTTACATTTTTTCCATAATGTCAATAATAAAACTCCACATTTTATGCACCTTTCTTCATAACTTAACTCAACCTTTAGTGTGAGAGCAGTGGAGAGCAGTGTAGTGTAGTGTAGTGTAAAGTATAACCCCGACCAAAAATAAAATGTGTCGTTTACTCAATGTTTTTCCCCCAAAAATAAAAGATACATAACACAAAAAAAAAAACACTGATCATGTACAAGAAAACAAGAAAAAAAAAGAAACATTTTAAAATACAGGTAAATGCACTATAATTGCACCACATTCAACAAAAAAACAGCAACAACAACAAAACACACTCACACACCAGCTGTTTTGACAAGATAAAAATAAATTAAGCAACAAACTCAATTTCACACTCAATTCCAGAACAAAAATAAAACTCACTCAAAACTCTTTCTCATTGCACAAAATACTCAAAGACACTCAATTTCCCACTCAATTTGACAAAAAATACTCGTCTCGTATCTTTCTCTTAAGTCAGCATCTCATCGAGTTAGAGTTTGAGTGAGATACAATTTTCAAACGAAAAATAACGAACGAAAAAAAGTATGTTAACTCAGTTTGTCAGTTTGAGTTCGACTCTTTAACGCGGCGCAATCGGCTTTTGTCTCGAAGCGTTTCCTCAACAACCAAAAAAAAAAGAAGAAAGAAAACATCGTGTGTCGGTGATCAACGAGAAGATATTATTTTTTTTTGTATTTTAATTTTGTTTGTTTATTTTTAATTCGAAGAAAAAAAAAGAAAATAATCATAAACGAAAAAAAGTAAAAAAAAAGAAAAACGGCGTCTTTTTGTCGCTTTAGTACGAGTACGAGTTAAAATAGTGTGACAGTGAGTGCATCCGTATACTAGCAATTAAATAAAATAATATCCAAGGCCTGTTTTAATTGTATCTTGTACAATAACACGCTAGATACGAATGAGTGTGAAGTTTTGTTACTTATTTTTTTTTTTTTTGGTACGATTTATCGAAAAATAAGAGATCCGCACTAAAATTATAATTTAAATTAAATACTAACACGAATACAAACGACACGTACACGGAGACGGACGGTATAGTACACGTTAGTTAGTTTAGTACACCTTTCACTTAACCTGTTGTTCCGAAAGAAGTGTTTAGCAACCTTTATACCTGCATATCGGTATCTACATATCTATCTAGATATTTTTGTGAAGTTCTTTGTGGTGTTTTTTTTTTTGTAGGTATCTTTTGCGAATTTTCGAATATCTACCTGCTGCTGTCTATCGGAAGCTTTTGGCTTACAAACCCGCTTGTCTCTTCTACTCCACCATCATCTTTGTCTTAATTCGCGATCAAGTGAAAATAGTTGTTTCCGAGTTATAAATTTGAGGTTAAAGCGCGTTTTTTTTTGTATGTTGTTGTATGTGTTAAAAAAGAAATGCGAAATGTAAAGAGAAGAATTAACAAGAAATAAAAGTATCTATATACACGAGTTTCTATCTTGTTATTGTGTGTCTAGGCCATGGATTACGAGTAACATCGGATTTTCATCAAATTTGCAGTTCAATATGTAAGTAAAAATCGAAACATGTAATTTTACCATCCTCCTTTTTGTGTCTTGGTATTAAAACGCCCCTTAATATTCGAAGAATTTCCAATCAATCGTTTATAAGATTCTATACAATTTATGAGCAGAAACACAAAAACAAAAGTGATCGCAAAAGATACTTTTTCATCCGACAGATACTTTTTTTTGTTTTTTGTTCAAAATTTTCTGGAGATGATTACAGACCTTACAGACCAGAAATTGCATATAGGTGGTAGATGTGTTGTGTTGTGTTGTGTTGTGTGCATTCATGGACGAAGATGGAACAGTCTCGTTGATGGGAGGGTAAGGTACCTGTGTTAATAGTGGTTCATATATACTTACATATACTCGAAGGTATATGGAGGTATGTGCATTTGAGTACCTTTAAAGGTAGACTAGGTGAGGACTCATAAAAACAACCAACAACAATAAGCATGAGAACCAAGGAGGCAGCTGCTGTCGGGCTATGACGACGACGCACGGCGCTGTCCTGGGATTCGTACCTGAGAAAGTATCTGCGGGATCTTGGAAAAATTTAAGGGCGAAAAATTTATTGAATTTTTTTTTTAGTTGTTGTTGTGTCTCTTTCATTCTTGTGTTCCAAGAACGTCAACAAACCGTATGTGTAACTTGGTGCTTGGGTTTTTGTTTACGTCTCAACCAGAGCTGTCGTTAAATTAAAAAAAAAATACTATTTTTGTTGCCTGAAGATGAATGACATTTTTTGTTTTTTATAATTTCTTCAACTTACTAACAACAAAAAGAAATAAAAAAAAATATAAAAATCTATGTACGATTTATTTTTGATTACAAACTTAAAAGTAAAATGATCTCGAAGTCAAAAAAACAATTTAAAAAAATACTTTGATTAGAATTTTATTTTCTGTTAAAAAATCTTTCATTTAAATTAGTTGGCAAAAACGTTATTCTAAAATGTCTGAAGTAAATATAAATTTTAACCCAACCATATCAAGTGATTGTAATCGGTTCGATTAGTCGAATTGAAATTTTTAACAAAACTCGACGTTTCAAGATTCCTACATTTTTGGTTAAATTTTCAAAGAAAAATCTAATGACAGTTTTTTTTTTTTAAAGAAAATAAAAGAAATTCTGCTAAAAAATGGTGAAAATTCTTTTCCCACTAAAACTAATTTTTCTTATACATAAAACAATAATTAAAATTTAAAGCTTTTACTAAATATAAAAAGATAGAATGCTGAGTTTTTTTTTACAAAAAAATAAAAACTTAAAAAAAAATTAAAAATTGTAGTTTCATTTATAACTTATTTTTGATTTTGGAATTTATAATTTTGTCGATTTTTTTGTATTTAAAAAAATTAGATTTTAGCCAAAATTAGTTTCAATTTTTATTAAGTCATTGAAGTTTTGTGAATAAAATTGTATCAAATGATTTTTTTTTTGTGATACCAGACAAAATTTTAAAAGGTTCTTTCTGCACGAAGTCGAAAAAAAGTTATCCCCAACTAAGAAACGTTCCAAATTTAGGCTTAAAAGAGTTCAATTTTTATATTTTGTTGCCCAAAATGTACAAAGACTAACTTTGAATTTCTAAAATCTTTAAAACCAACTTTTTTAATGAGAACATAAGATTTTGGACTGGCCCAAGAAATCATGAAAATTGAGACTAACGAAACAAATATTTAATTTATGATCACTTTTACTACAGTTTGTAACATAAATGTCACAAGTCTTAAATCTGAAGGAATTAAGTGAAAAGTGCAATTAAGTAGAAAATTTAAAATGACATCAGTTTTTATTTCTTAAAATATCACCAATTAACTATCGTCATGCAAATATTGTTCGAAGCTTGACAGTTTTTTATTCTTTTAATTAATTAATTTACATTTATTGGATATTTGTGATAATTTGTTCATTATTTAGTTTGTCAATTAGTTGGAATGAATAAAGCTCAGCTTTTTGACATTTTACTATCCATTGGTTTCACTAAATCAATGAACTTAAGTACAGAATTAAAAACAATCTTATTAGCATTTTGTGTTAATTTATTATTATTTTTTCATTGAATTTATTTTCATTTAAATGTATCATTATAAAAAGTTTCTATTTTTTTTTGTTAATTATTTTTTAAGTGCGTCATTTTGACTGAAACAAAAGTTCACAATACAAAAACTAACAAGCTCTGTTTAGTAAACAAAATATAAAAACAAGATATTATGATTAAAAATATAACAAAGAAATCTGAAAAAAAAAACAAAAATATAATATTCCGTGCTAACTAATTTTATTTACAAAAAAAAAAACACTGAACTAATTAAATTTATACCTTATGTACGGCAAATTAGCAATTAATTATTTAAAATGTGCTTCTGTGCAAAAAAAAAATTACCATATAGAATAACATTCCTGTATTATATTTTTGTAATACAAAACTTGAAAAAAAAGATATTTGAAATTCTTCCAACAAATCAAGTCTAAAGTCCAATAATTATCCGTGAGATATTTGACATTGTTAGATTGATATTTAGACGGGTTTGTAACTTTCTTCTCGTTTTTTTTTTGACAGTTATTTAGGTGGTTTGACATTAGTTACACAATCATCAATTGACATTTTTAATTTCAAATATATGTAGTATCTACTCCCTTTTCGACAGCACTGATTCGTCTAAGGGAATTGACAAGACACTCACATTAAGCACATGCCGCAAAATTTCAGGAACTTGAAGACAAAAGACTTAAACCAGACCAAATGCAATGGTCGATAACGATAACTGGTTTAACCGATCCGATGCGATGGGAAAGAAATTAAATGTCTATAGGTTATATATAGTTAGTTTTGTAGGTACATATGTATGTTTATATTTTTTTACTTTATTTTGAACTGTGGGATTATCTTTATTTTCCTGTTGAATACAAGTAGACTTTAAGGGTCCTTATTAGTGCATAGATACCTGAGTATTTTTTTTTTTCCAACCCTAGTTGTAATCTGGGATAAAAAATCGATATAATATTGAAGTGTAAGGTAAGGTTCCCATGTTGGAAATCACACCTTCAATGTTTCTGAAATAGGATTTGGCTTAAAATACTAAAGTTAAATAGGGACAGGGATAATTTTTTAATCCCCTATAAGATTAAAGACTCGATCAGATACCTTGTAAAGGGAAGTAAAATTATTTATGCCTTAGGGTATTTTTCTACATTTTCTTTTTTCATGGGAAATTTTAAAATAAGTTGATCTCCATAAATCTTTATTCAAAGAATCATGCGTCTTTGAAAGTCTTAAATTGTAAAGACTTTCAGATTTACTGAATTTTGAAATCTTAACCACAAAATGAGTTTGAGGAATTTTGACATTTAAATTCAAAAAACAGATTTTTTTTTGGTTGTCAAAGTATGTCATATTTTTCAACATTCATCTCTGAAAAATCTGAATGGTCTGAGAGATATAATTTAACAAAAAATTTTGCAATTTTAGTCAATTTTGTACCGATTCTAAAGCTTTACCATCGAAAACCCTAATTCAGAAAGTTACCTTTCAAATAAGACAATATTGACAGCACAATAACCGTTCCATACCTTCACACAGAACAAAACTTCAAACTGTATGTCCCTATACATTGCTTATCTCATAAATTCAATATACCTACATACATACAATCACAAGTTTCAAACATAAATTTAAATGAAATTATATTTTGACAGGCAATTCATTTGGGATTCAAGAACAAAAAAAAAAAAAAAAAAAAATATTAAATGAAACAACAGAAAGCACGTACCGACATTATCACAGCTCTGAGACTTAAAAGCTTCGATAAAATAATATTTCAAAAGTCATAACTTCCTAATAACAACCGATGATTATCATGAGAATTAAAATCTTAAAATATTTTCTCTGTTTTATGTTCACCTCGTCTCGATATAATGTCTGTTCATTTGACAGAAACATGTGTTCATAAATATGTATAATGTAGATGCCCGTATATTTTTATTGATGGTCCTTCAAAACTTTGCCATCGAAAAAGGATTTTTCAAAAGAAGTATGCCATTATCCCCAAAACATCATTAACCTTTTGAATTCCCTTCTCTTCTCCAACGAGAACGACCAAGAGACTGGCTCCCCCATATAATAATTAAAACACTCAAAACCACAATTACATCTGACTGACTGACAGATGGCCTTGCCATCTCCATTTTGTTCCGTTTTTTTTTTTGTTTCAATCAATCTGTCAGTCACTGAATGACGTAATAAGAAACATTGAAGAGGTTGTGAACAAAAACAAAAGGGGTGTCACTTTTTTTTTATGACCCACAATGCAAATGACTATACTCGCAGTGGTGTCAACTGAGTATAGAATGGGATCCATTAGACAGGGTCAGGACACAGAACTCAGAACTCAGGACACAGGACAGAAATAAAAGGAATTCTTCCTGACAAGGGTTTTCACTTGTATGATGGTGTTGTATTTTTTTTTTCAATTTCCATACAAAAATAAAGAAAGTTTTTTTGCTGATGGAAATCGCCTTTGTGGAAAGTTTTTAATTAAAATTATCCAACCAGATCCCCGGATAAATGTCAAACCATCTTAATAACCTCCACACACACCCAAAAACACCACAAGTCCACCACATCATCACTTACACTTTTATAACTTTGGTGTCTTTTGTTGTCGAAAATATCTACTATACTTAACTTGTTCAGTTTTATTCATTCTTTATCAAAAGTAAATTAAGTTCATATAATTTTAATTGTCCAGATTTGACTTGGTTTGAGGTTTGTTTGTATTACTTAGTACCTTGTTAATGAGATGATGGTATAAATAATAGGAAGCTGATAACGGACGGCCAATCGCAATGAATCGGAAGTGTGTTTTATTGGTATAGGTATATTCAGTATTCATATAGAAGTACTTAGTTTCATAGGAATTAATTTGATTTTGCAGCAATATTTTTTATTCAGGGACGTAGACAATACAAGTCAATCTGGAAATGCTTTCATAAACCGTTAATCTGATGGGAATTTTTTCTTCTTTTTAGCAAAGACTTTAAGTGCATTTTGTTTATTCACAGTTCCCGGCTAATTATAGCATCGGAAAGCAGATATCAATTGGCTGGAGCTGAAGTGAATAGTGATGATAAAAGTAAAGGTCAATTGGACCTGTTCAGTACCCACTTAATATTCCTCCTACTTAAGCCTAGACAGAATCATGACAGATGAGCACGAATTTTGACAATTTTTGTCTCAAATTTGACAATTTTTTCAATACCCTAATTTTGAAATTCACCAAAGTCCAAATTCAACCTTTAAAAAAATGTTTGTGTAAACATTTTCGACTCATATATATTTGCTGCTCAATTGCAAGTCATTGAAAAATTTGCTTATCAATAACCCATTCTGATAAGATACCTCAACTAAGGGCCTGTAATCTATGTTGTATATAAGTACCTTTACCTATGACTCATAATTGGAATTGGCCTTTTGAAATAAAGTATCGAATGATGTACCTTTCTTATAAACGCCACTCTTATCGGGAATGATTTTGTAGGTCCTTTTAGGGAAGTTTATTGATTTGTTCTTTACAGTGGGACATATACACTTGATATTAAATGCAAAATAATAAAGAGTCTAAAATTAAAATGATTAAGTTACTTTTTTAAATTTTTAAAGAAAGATGCATTTTTTATCTCCTATTTAAAGAAAATATTTCTGTGTTTGTTTGTCTCGTTAAAACTCGAGAACGGCTGGGCCGATTTAGCTGATTTTAGTTTTCGAAATGTTTGTCGTAGTCCAGGGAAGGTTTAAGAAGTGAGAATATGGAAAATTGCTGGAAGACAACTTTATTTCCAATACAATTTGTTCTACCTGCAGAAAATAAAATTTTGATTGTCAATTGGTTGTCAAAAAAAAACTTCGACCTCTTTGGAATTTTCGTGAGGAAATTCTTACAAAGAAATGTTAGCCTCGTATGTGAGGAAGGACGATTCCGGAGACGCTACAATATGAACTGTGTGCAATCTGCCTCAAAGTAAAGACTTCGGTGGGTTTGGTCATCTAGCTCGAATGACAGAAGACGAAGCACCTCGAAAAGTTCTTTGTAGTAATTTTTTTTAGGTAGCGCAGAGCAGGACGCTTAAAGCCTTGCGGTGAGCACTTGGGTCACTATAGGAATAATGAAAAGACTCGTTTCCAGGACCCTTGTCAAGACCATGATGATGACAAATCCTTTTTAAAGTTTAAAATGATAGTGCTCACTTGACGGACATATCAGAACCTTGATCTTGATCCTTTTTAGAGGGTTCAGAAAAACTGCTTAATCTTAATCCAAAATCACTTATTGATGACTTCGAATGGTTTATAAGCGGCTTTTTTGAAAAGTCTGATCTATTTTATGGGTATTTCATGTCAAACTGTTGCCCCACTGTTTGTCAGTGCTGTTGATGGTGTTTCAATTTATTTTCACTCTTTTTTATCGTCTTCACAAAAAGTGTTTAACATGAGAAGCCCATTGAAAGTTCCGAATCGAACTTCATACCTATTTGTATCTGTCTGTAAGTGTATCAGTTCGGGGTAGGTAAACACACACACATACACTTTGACACACATTTTAATACTTTCCTTATCACATTCTAGACACAAAGTTTTAATTTCTTGTTTTCTATTTTGTTGCGCGTTCGTTGTCATGTTCATTTGATTAAATTGATTAGACCATAAGAAGCCCTTTGATGAGTATTTTTATGCTTCAAGTTTTAGGACCGGGAGCACACACAAATACGACATACCTTACCAATACACAATATAGGAGATATCAATCAACAATGACGGACGGACGGATGACGGACCGACCGACCAATTGAAATCGGAAGTCAACTTTTAATGATTGTTTCGGTTTATTATGTCCCGCATAGGGAAATGAATTTAGGAACCGAATACCGCTAGAATCAAAGGTGAATGAATCTTTCATCGGATACAAAAACAAAAACCCTTTGTAACGGATGTTCTCCAAATACATATTAAAGTGTCAAATTGACACAGAAGAGAGGGAGAGAGAAAGAGGATTGTCTTTTGTGTTGGCAGTCATTAATTAGGGTCTCATTTTCGTCATCGTGGTGTCGTCAGTACTATCAGTGTTATATAGGTTTTGTATCTGTATCTGTATCTATATCTATATCTATTGACAGATACAAATTTTATTACACTCTTTGCCATTGAGTTCGAGTTTGAATTTGAGTTCTTATTTTATGGATGCAAGGCGTGTGCTTCATCAGAATAATGGTCTTATACTCTTTATGTCAAAAAATGACATCAATTTGATTTGTTAATAAATTTTATAGCACATGCGCGTACATGCTTAGCACCTTTATCTTTAATAAATGTCAGTCCCAAAAACGAAAAATGCTTCTAAAGGTACAATATTTAGGGCAACCTTTTTGTCTTTTATTTATGTGATTAGACGAAAATGACAATAATTATGTTGGTTCAATAATAAATTTATGGTTCATATATTTTTTTTGTTGTTGTATTTATTTATGTAAAATGTATGTCTTAAGTTTAATAAACGATGTTTCGTTTTAATGTTGCTTTATATTTGAAACTGTCTGTTTTTATAACACTGACACTGACATTGCGGAAGACTTTCCTAAAGGTGTTTGAGTTATGTCAAGTGATAAAGACTATACCTATAATAATTGAAAACAAGCTTTATTATCAACTTTATAAAAAAATAAGCCTTACAAAGGATAACAAAGGCTAAATGGTGCACCCTAAATCTATACTTAACGGTCTTAAAGTATCTAAAGTCTTATGACTTATGAGTTATGGAGCTTTAAACTTATTTTGAAGGTTACTTACTTTTCTAGGTGTACTTAGGTACATTAGCTGGCGTTATCTATTCAAATGGTTTCACCTGATTTTCAGGGCTATTAATTAAGATAAGATTAACCTACTTACAGTTTACTTGTGTATTTATTTTGAAAAAAAAAAACGATCAAATTTGTAAACAATTAAACATTTTTGTTATTCCTGCTTTTGAACATGAGTCACGAAGTCGGATGAATTTAATCTTAGAAGATTAACTTTTTTAAATTAAAGTGTAGAGAATGGGTCTCATGGATTTGATCGTTTTGAAATGATTTTCTTATTTTTTCTTGTCAGTAATTCTATCAATATTAGTACAATTTTAGAAAATAGGAAGCAGCATATTATTGAACAATTATTTGCAAAAATTCGTATACTTCTTGAAAATATTTATAGTTAAAAAATGGATTAGTTTTATATTTTTCCACAAAATCTTAACCTTTAAATTTAACTACATAATAAAATATTAAATCATTTCCAAAGGTACATGTTTATTTAAAAAAAAATTGTTTAAATTTTTAATGAGTTTATTTTAACAAATTTACATAATTTCTCTGATAAAATTTCATTTTTAGTCTTAGAAAGTAATCGATTTTTTTTTTTGAAAAACAGAATTTTTTAATTTTTATTTAAAAAAATTTTAAAAATTGAGATATTAAAATGGGTAATTTACCCCTCCCCCCAACAAAAAAACATTTCCCCCAATGTTTCATTCAAAAAATTCAATCACAAAAAATGGGTAAATTAGTTTTTGTTTTAAACCAATAAAGACCCTTAAGCAAAAAAAAAAACTAATGAGTTACTCTTACGATAAGATTGTACGTACGTGTTTCGCTAACAATAAAAAAATTAACAAAACAATCAACAAACACAGATTTCTTTTGTTACAAAATTTAAAAATATTATATTTTAACATGTTCCTGTATTTTCAAACTGCATGATTTATATTAACATTCATTTAATTTTATTTATTATGTACTTTAAAAACATAAAATCATAAAATAAAAATTACTAAATACTCAACTGAATACAAGTCTATATATTTTTATTTTAAATTTATTTTCAAATAAATTTTTATGCTAGAAAATTTATTACTTATATATAACTCTTTGTTACGAAAAATTAATTCAGCAAAATTGTAAATTTAACTTACGAAACGTTTGAAGAGCAATTTTTATTTAAGAATAAACTAAAAACTCATTCTAGCTAATTTTAAAAATCTAGTGAGTTGCTAAATAAAATCACTTCAAAATTATTTTCTAAAAAATTAAAATAAAAAACACATAAATAAAAAAGCAATAAAATTGTCTTTAAAACTATGTTAATTTTCAAAATGAGACCGCTAATAAATAATAATAAAATTAAAAAAAAAAAAAATCAAGCACGAATTTCTAAAATTACAAAATGTTTTCTTTTTTTTTTGTGTATGTTTTTTTTTTTTTTTTTAATAGAACATCAGAATCACCTTAAGGTCAACACAGAACTTAATAAAAATAGTACAAGTAATTTAAATTGATTAATCGACTCAACAAAAAAATATACTAACCAAGTTTATCATTTTCTTGTGTTGAATGGTGAAACAATATTTCAAAAAAAAAATATATATAATCTAAAACAATAAAATACTCGAACTGGAGCATCCCAACATTTTTGTATTTTTGATTTGAGGAAAAAAAATTCAAAACAAAAAAAAAGTAAATTCAAAGTAAACATTCAGTGACTGTATCGTTCTGTCAAAGAGCAATTATTATTGCAAAATTAAATGAAGACCGCCCTCCCCCCCCTCCTGATCGCCTTCCTTCTCTGTCTGGTCTGTGTACAATTACTATTTTACTCTGGAGTGAATTTGTCCTCCCATACCCATACACCCAAAGCATAATAATATTAAAGGAAAATGCAGTGTCATTAGACTTTGATGAGCTCCCCTAAAGGGCCAAAGAATGGGTATAACCCTGGGGCCATGTACATAGTTCAATGATAACACCCTGACAAAGACATTAATGCTCAGGGGTGGATTTTGTTTGATGAGAAATGCAATTACTGTAGAAATCAATTTTATCTTAAATATTATTTTTAATTGAAGGGGAGGGGGGTGTTTAGAATTCATAAATAAAAAGAAATTAAAAAGAAATACGCAGTACTATCAAGACTCTTAAACTTGATCTAAATTTGCGGGTTTTATAGTTTAAAATTGACAGCGTTCTTGAAATGTCAAAGTTTTCCTGCCTTAGATAATTTTTTGCTTTGGTATAGAAGGCGATTGAGACGATTTTGTTGAAAACATATAAAGTCAAATAAAGGCAAAAACTGTCAAAAATCATAAAAGGAAAATTAAGATTATATGACAGATCAAAGTTTGTTTGAAGAAATCAATTTTCTTCATTCTGAAAAATCAATTTTCATAAAATTTGTTGCTTCAGAAAAGAGCAAGGATTTTAATGATCGGAGGTGGTATGTTAAAAAAAATATGAGGTGTTCAATCAAATGCCATGTGAAGCACTTTAATTACACGTGTCACATGTGAAGTGCATGTCAATTTTTCTCTTTGTCTCTTTAGATTTCATTGCCACCTGTCAGTCATCTTTTGTACCTTTGACATGTAGGTGAAAATACACCTATTCGAATACTTCCAACTTTATTCACACGTGTGAAAGTGTAATAAGGACTGTAATTGATATATTAACCTGTCAATTTATCTCTTTGACGTATAAGATGTCATTGCCACCCTCATGCTGCCACTTTTCATAGTTTCAAATATTGGATGTTCTAAAATCCAGCACCGTAATTAAAATGGTTACATCCAGCAGTTTTATTACAGCTGGAATTGAATTCGAATACCGCTGCCGCCTCCGCCGTCCAGTCCGTACCCGCTGTATACAAAGTGTGAAAGTATAGAAACATCACATTTCTCTGTCCATAGAATAATTCCACAAACTGCTGCAACTGGGAACATTTTAACGAAGCGGTTTAAAATTTATTTTTAGATTGCAAACGTTTTCCATTTTTGTTTGTTTTTATTTTTCAGTTTTTTCTTTTTTGTATCTTTTCAAATATCATTTAGATGCGAGAACGCACACTGTACAGATATACAGCACCAATGGTGAGATGACCGCCTGAGGTGTTATTACAGACAATATTAAGCGATTATTGAGTTTTGTTTTTTTTTTTTGTGCTTGTTGTTTTATTTATGGAAAAATTAATTACAATAATAATTATGATGAATATTGCATTTGTTTAGATTATAAATGTACTCATATACAAACGTCCAAATAATGAATGTTCTATAGATATTTTTGAAATTTAATTTTTTATAATAAAAGATAATATTTGTGTAATGTATACAATTTTTGGCGCCATATTAATTAGTTTTTTTTTTTTTTTTGAATTTTGAATTCTGATCCGATCCGATTCGATTATAATAATTGTTGTTGTTGTTTGACAATTCGTAATTAGTTTTATGATTTTTAATTGGCATTTCCCTTGACTATGTTTTTGTATACCTACGTGTAATATGTATTTAGATACTAAAATAGAATATCAAATTTGTATTTGAATTGCAACTGATTTTAATTATTAGTTTATTTGTGTCATTATTATTACGAATGCTTTTGAACAACGAAAAAAAAAGAAGAAAACCTAACCTTTTCAATTCTAATCATGAAGCAGCAAAAAGTGTTATTAGATGGAATATTAATGAATTGTGTTTTACAAATAAATGCATATAAATTTTAAAATGTATAATTAATAATAATTACATAGGTTGTAATATAATATTTTGAATGTTTTTGAGAACATCTAAACTAGGGCACAATAATTGATTTTGATGAGATGAAAATTAATGAAAGGTTTTAGAATGAAATTAATTTATTAATATCTGATTATAAACAAATAATTATTCCAAAAGTGTAGACATTTTTTTTTTTTTATTTTATTGGAATTGAGTTATAATGTTATATGGACAAATTAATAAGCGGACTGCATAAGTGTAAATTGATGTGGTTGCTAAGGGAAGGACACAAATCGGCCGGCGTCAGCCCAAGGATTCAAGTTTTCAATCCAAAACCTTGTACACAAATTTAACAAAAAAAAAATAATAATTTAAGTGAAATGAAAATTCATATAAAAAAATAAAAAATCTTCATTAAAAATTTATACAAAAATTAATAGATATCATTTTTTACAACACATAAAAAGTACCTTCCTACAAAAATTAACCAACATTTTTATTTTACGGAGTTTTAAATAACACATATTATATTTTAAGATTTAAAAAAATATTTAAAAATAAAATCTTTTTAATTTTTTTCATATTCATAAAATTTTTTTAATTTTTAAAACATTTTCAACATAACTATTTGGTGACATTGCACTTTTGTTCCTATGAAAGTCTTCAAGATTTTTATTTTATTGTTTTCAAAGTAAAATTTAAATATCACTCTTAATTTAACGATTTCAAAAACATTTCAAAATTCCAATCAATAAATTGAAAATATTTCAAGAACTCAAGTATGTAATCCAGAAAGTTGCAAAACATTTACCAAGAATTAATTCAGAGATGATTCTTGTTTCCAGTACTTCAAAACTATTCATGAAAGTTTATTACATTACATTCTTCATCTTAAATTCAAATTTACCTAAATATTTTAAGATACGTTTATTTCATTTAAAATTTAAGAAAATACAAAAATAAAAAACACAGTCAAAAGTGAATTTTATGAATAATTTAATTTATGGTTCCCTTTAAAAACACCCTTAAAACATAAAAAAATATGAGGAAAATCTTAAAAATAGAGAAAAAAAAAAAAAAACAGTGAATGCATATCGTATTGACATTAATTTGTCTAAAATAAAGAAACTATTTAAATACAAAAAAAAACATTGAGTATATCTTTTAGTGTCCACATTGAAAAGATGATGCCATCTTCAGAGTTCTTCAATATTTTATCTCATCAAATTTACATTCAAATTTTCCTCTGATGCTTCCTCTCTTTAAAATGAATAAATCTAGACTTGTATATCGTTTATATTTTTTTTCTATTTAAATAACAAAAAAATTCATTCTTGACTCTAATTTTATTTCTCAAAAGACATCTTCAAATATTTTCATTTCATTTTCATTCCACTTTCATAGAACCGAAAAAAAAGAAGATTGAAATGGAGAAATGTTGATTTTTATGATTCAGTTTTAGGAATACTCGCATTTCAACATTTTTATATTTGTTCTACTTTTGTAAAATTACAAGAAACAGAAAATCAATGCGAACATAAAATATCTAGTGATTTAAAATTGCATTAAAGTACGAGCGTCTTTGAGGATGAAGAAATTTTGCAAAATATTGGAAAAAAATATGAAATGCTTAATTGAACTTTGGCACTAACTCTGACTAATAAATCGAACTTGACCGATAAAACGAGATATGTTAGTTTTGAGCAGAGTTGTACCTATGGGCTGCAACTCTGGATTTCAGATCTATTTCTTGGACTCAAATTTTTCAAGTTAACCTCTCCTCCCATTGTAAAAAAAACTGAGAAAAATTCCTTAAAAAGTAAGAGAAACAAATATCAAAACCAGCTTAGTCGATTTTGAGATACAACAAATTTTTCAGGAAAACTTGAACAGAAGGGTTTGGACGCCCCAAAAACACAAAAGACCTACAAAGAAGGAACGTCCCTAAAACCGATAAGGACAAACTTTCAAGATCAAAACCTTTTTTCTATAAGATCTTACACAGACGGGCAGAATTAAAATCGAATAAAGACTAAACCAGACTCAATTGACTTTTTTTCGACTTTCCAATTATTTTTACTCTTAGGTATAGGGTTTTATAAAAACTCTTTCGTCTATCAAAATCACTTAAAAAGGTGTCATCGCGTTCATATTCAAATCTGAATAAATTATCAAGAACAAAAAAAAAAACTGAATAATTAATGACGAGAAACGACGAAGAAATAGGAAATGCCAACAAAGAGTCAAACTTGCATTGATTTTATATAATTTGGAGTGTGATTGAAATATCGAAACATGATTTTCCACTTCCCCCCATTTAAAAATCAATAAAATCCCCCGATAAAGTGCAAGATCCCCTCAAATGCATAATCTTCTTATATTATGTTCCATTGACTTTGACGCTGCACTGTTGCAGGTTTATATGGAATGGACATAAGGTCTCTCTAAAGACTGGACAAATGTGAAGAAATAAATAAATAAAAAATAACTTTCGAATAATTTCTTCGTGTATTTTATGATTTTACATTTTCATATCTTTCGTAATGAAAATGTGTTTTTATTTTTTTTAGTTTTCTTTTTTTTTTTCTCTTTTCAATGAAATTCTGTCATTTTAAGTCGTGTTTCGGTTGGGACTTCGGATTTCATGAGGCGGCACATGGTCCAAGTCCAAGAGGCCAGCATGGCACCAAATTAAACCTGGGTGACGATGGAGAAATTTATTGGAATAGGAAAACGAATTGGTGCATTCCGAGATACCTACATATATAAGCCTATACCAATACCAGCTGGCATCAATAAAGATACATTTATTGGATTGTTTTTTACAACGACGATGCACGACAGTGAAACATGGATTTTGGGTAAATCATTGGAGAGAAAGGTGTTTTGTAGAAACTGGAAAAGGCTTGTCTATTAAAATTGTCAATGAGCCTAAAAATACATATAATGAAATAATTGAAAGTTATTTGTATTTTTTTAAGTTTGAATATTAAAAACAAAATCTCCTGTCAAAAAAGTCAGTAAAATGTTACAAACACATTTTTGGGCATTTCAAAATCGAACTAGTTGAATTAACTCATGAGAGTTTCATGAGTTCATACTATTTTTTGTTAGTCTTTTAAACTGCTATTTTCCTGAAAAAAATCGAACAATAGTTGAATCAAAAATTAAACGTCAAAAATCTTTGCAGAAGTATTGTTGCCAGACAATACTTGAGTTTAGGTTATTCTTTGACAAGAAGTGTTGTTGAATCGAAAAAGAGATGACCCACTCTTGTGTTAACCAACTTTAAACTCAAATATCTCAAAAATCCCATCAAGATTTTGGAAATATTTTACAGACATAATGTGCTAAACTTCACCTTTCATTTGATACCACTTTCATTAATGAACGCAGTGGGACCAGGCCCCATAAAATATGAGCCATGTCTTGAAAAGATTTTTAACAGAATCAGAATTTTACAAGTTTAGTGGGTCCTTAAAAATACTTTAAGCTCCAAAAAATAATACCTGTCATACAAAAATATGCAAACACGACTTATTTTGACGACAAGCTATGAAAACGATCAAATAGTAAAACTGTGCATCAACATTTTCAAAAATTATATCTTAGCCCAAGACTCGCAGTAAATTTTGGCATGTGAGAGAGAAAGCAAAAAATATATGTGTTGCAAAAATCAATGTCAATGCAAAAACACCGAAAAATCAACTTTTGACAAAAAGAACAAACGGGATAAAAGTGACACATTGGATCATTGACAAAACAAAAGCCCGAAAATTAAACAGTTATACATGTATGTAGGTACCTACCTAAGTTTTGTCACTATCAGAATCACGTCATACTTTCAACTTCAATGGCCTAGAAATGCAAATAACTAAAATGTGGCCGACACGAGGCCTGATTAAATCTTCTTATCGAATTAATTCACTTAAACAAACATTTGCTGCCAAAACAAATAATAACAAAAAAAAATACATTGAATTAATGAAAACTCCCAAAGTCTACGAATTATTGTTTGTTTTCGTTTTTGGCTTGCCGCCAACTTAACTATAACTTAAAGCTCCCCACACAATGGCTTCCAGAAGCACCGACAAACTCAAAACAATTATTGGCGCTCTTTAAGAACGCTCGTCGAAATTATTCAACGAAACAAATTATATTGCGTCTCTGTAGGAACCCCGCAATTTTAATTTCATGCGAATGATGATGGTGTGATAATTTGAGCGCATTTATTGCTGGGGTAGAATAAATTTTAGCCAAGATAAGGTGATAAATTATTTTTAACGTGTAAATTCGTTTATGTTTAATATTTATCACCAAAAGTTTATCGTGTCATTGTTGAATCATTGCCACTCTTGTCACTCAAATTAACACTCAAAGATATTGCACAGGTGCAAGCAGATACGTATTAATAAAACAAACGTATCTAGATTCTAGAATACTTTTTTATGTATGTATGTACATATGTTGAACTGTCAAAACAAAACGAAAAAAATAGGTTGTTTTTTGACATATAACCTATAAAATTGTCTGTCCTATCATCATGAGTCATGACCTTTTTTTTCTGAATGAATTGGATATCAACAACCTAAAAATGGAGTCATAGATTTTTATCCTCAATTTTATACATCTTTATTTTTGTATTCATTTCGACAGTAAACATGAATATGTAAAGTACATCAATCAAATTTTTGCTCACATTTCGTTTGTCAGTGGTGGCGAAACCACACATTCTGAGTGTTGGCAATCGGGAACAACAAGTTGGCCAGATAAAAAGTTCTAAAAAATATTAAAAATCCAAAATAAAAAATATAGACTGATCTTTTTTTCTTCTCTATCTTTTCTTTCACAATTTGGTAAAATACTACAATATTGTCAAATTTGACAGAAAAGCAATGCGACAGATGACAGTTTGAGCTTGGAACTAAGAATAAATTAAGTATTCGGATGTGTTCATAATGGAAACATAAAGAGAGATTGGGCAGTGCAATAAAAATGTGATTCGTATTAAGATAAAATGTCATAGTTAAATATGACATTTGCCCAACTGTCATTGCTAAGCTTCAATTTCTAAACTGTTGTGAATATTTCATTATTTTTGATTAATGACCATGTTTTCATTATACTCTTCTACGAACACTCATTTTGACGTTTCATTGTTTTATTTTTACTTTATCTCTTTCCCTCTTTTTAACCATTTAGTGTGAGAGAGATGAAATGAGGAGACGAGACATCAAAATGAGTCGCTCAAAAGAGAAAGGAATGTTAGTACTGCCTTATGAGGTAAATCACTTTGACGTTATATCATTTAATCTCTCTCTTTTTTACTTACAAAAATATCCTATGGAAACGAAAAAAGTAGATGAAACGTCAAAATTAAAAGTCAATGAAGAACTAATTGTTTTTCGTTGAAATGTGGCATCTGTCAAATTAATTTTTGTTTTACTGTTGCCAAGGCTATATAACACAAATGTCAAAAAGTTTAAATTATGTTATCATTTGCAACGTTTATGATTCTTTAATACAAAAGCTTAGTTGTCAAGAAAAATGTACGTTTAGGTTTGCCATCCCTGCCATAACACCCTCACTGGATGGACTTTTTGTTAGAGGTTAGGTTTGGAACATAATAGAATCTATATCTTTCTATGTTTTTATTAACTTGTTCTGGAAATTAGGTTTTCAGATTTATTTTTTTTTATTTTGCTTTTGTGGGTCACGTTTTATTTTTGCAAACAAATAAAGAAAATGGTGGCAATTTGAATGTACTGGATGTAGGCAGTAAAAAAATACATTTTTCAAAACAAAATAAATCTAAACAATTCATAGTAAAAAAAAATAAACATTTATTTACATTTTGTTTTTATCTTCATGAGGCGGTGTTGGAGGGTGGAGGGGGGTTATGGCCCTTTTTAGATACAAATATTTTTATTGTTAACTGTGGGTATAATATACTTATGACAAGCTATAAATTACATGGAATCATTTTATTCGATATCATAATATGAATGTGAGTGTCATAATAATACCATCAAGCGGTAAAATCAAATGTCAATTTAAAAAGAATGCATTTTGTTTGACTTTGGAAGTGGGTTACAATTTAATAAGTAAAAGTTTTTTGAATTTGTTTTCAAATTGATCACTTTGTAACCGGTTTTTTAAGTCCACAGAAACTTTTCTATATGTGCTTCGAGTTAAGTTCAAAATCCTGAAAAAAAAAAACCTGATAGAGACGCGCAAAACTGAGGTAAACTACCAGATTCAAGGCAGTTGCTGTTTTACTTTTAAAGAATTTATTTTATTTTTTTTCTCCTTAATTCGTCTGTAATTGGAGATGTTGTTTTTATAATTATTTTTATTTGTATTTTTTAGGAAAAACAAGATCATCGTCATAGTTTTTCCATTGAAAAAAAAAACCACAAACAACAAAATAAAATAAAATTATGGTGACGAAGTTGAAACACGTTTTTATTTTCTTTGCGCAATAAGAATTCAATTAAAACTAAATTATTTATATACAACTTATAAAATACATATGAAGTATAATTCGACATGTCCTTATATAAGCATTTCAGCGAGAGACAAGAACAGCACATATATACCTACTTGTATATACATACACATATAGGTATGATATGTCATTTAAATGTGCTTATCTAGAACGGAATTATTTATTATTATTTTATTTTATTTTATTTTATTTTATTTTATTATATTTATTATTTTTATGGAATTAACTCATCTGCGATAGACAAAGACAATGTGACAGGATATACATATATGAATTCAGTGAAAAGTTATCAAGGACCAGATAATATTAATTTCAGGGAAAAAAGGGAATTTACGTCAAAGGGATTTTCATTTAATCCCGAATGAGATATGTGTCACGTTGTTTTGGGTTTCTGAATGTAGGAGAGGAAGTTGATACGGTATATGAGTTTTAAGTGAGTGTTGTTGGCACACACAGTCATCAGATGCAGAAAAAGTTTTGGTGAAAAATAAAATTACTTTTCCTTTTTTTTTTGTTTTGCTTCGGTGGAAGAGCTATGTGTAGTTAAACAGTTATGTTATTAATTTTATTATTTATTCACCGTTAAGAACTTCTGTGAGAAGTTTTTAAGACTAGATCAGTCCAAGATGACATATAAGGTTTTGAAAACCAATTTTTGACAACAAAATGGGGAGAAAAAATTTGGGATCGTCACTCTTGCCAAAATCTTATGTTTTCTAAGTTCAGAAAGTTGACATCTTAACAACGCATAACAAATTGATTCAGCAGAAACATTTTTGACGAAGTTTTGTATAAATGTTACAAAAGCTTTCTAAACTTTCATGAACTAAAAAATGCAAGTAATTTGGAGTTTGACTATTGAATTTTCATTCTTATCAAAATTTATAGTTCAATTTTGTCACAATTTCCAAAGTTCATTTATGTAAAAATATGAATGCAATGTTTATTTTTACATTCAAAAATTCTCAATCTTCACTCATTTGAAAGATAAGAGCATTCAAATCTGTTTCATTTTTGTATAAAATCAAAAAAATATTTAACAGATTTTGTTTAACTAAAAACAATTTTAAAGGACATTTTCTTTATCATAAATGAACATGAATCTTTCCGGAAGTCATGTTCCTTTTGTAAATGCACACAGCACCTATACTCTGTGGATTTATTTGAATACCTAATTTCAAAATAAAATTTATGAGCGAAATGAAATATCTCTTTAATCGTGACTCGTGACACAGTTAATCTACAACACAAAGTCTTATCTATAAATATTCAAGAATATTTTAGAAATCTTTTTCTTAATTGAAGGGAAATTAGCTTTGGGTAGAAGAAAGTTGGAGGGGTAAGGGGGGTTAAGGTCAGAATTTTGATTTCGTTTCATTCATTAATTCTGTCCCAATTTTTTTGTCTTGCACTTAAATCGTATAATTGAAAAATTCAAATTGAAGTTAATAACGGAATTTAGTTTAAATTTTTTTTAAAATATATTTTTTGGAATTATTAAAACAAGTTTCTTATTTTAAAGGTTAAATTTATATGGAAACATTCAAAAATCAAATGGCGCCCTCTGTTGACCAAAGTAAAATGTGTGTTGATTTCCAACTCCTGAATTTCTTGATCGAATATTGGTGAATTTTGCCTCAGATTCACCCTGAAAAAGTCACTGCCTGTTGTCGATTTTGGGCTTTCTTTGAAAACATTGAAGTCAACAGGTCTATGCTTATGTAAGAGCCACTTGGGAATAACTTTGACAGTTGCTTGAAAAAAAAAAACACTTTTGAAACATAGTAACTTCCTTAGCTTAACTCATAAAAGCATTTTATTAATACTCCCGAAATCTCCCTCTTTGTCATTTTAAAAATCCACTTAAATTCGCATCTCCGTTTTCCTGCCCCATCATTTGTTTATTCACATACATATTCATAAAATACATCAATCACATTGCATATATTATAACATCAACACACAGATCCATTTTATGAACAATGCGTCCATAAATTAACAATAGCTAGTGTATCGCTTTCACCATTTTCAACAACGAGGACAGCGATGTCGACGCACACACGCGAACAATAATCTTCCCAATCCAGTCCTGGCAGGATTCAAAATTTGCCAATCGTTCTTTAGACACAAAGGCACAGATACATCGGGAGTATCTATAATCTAGAATATCCTTAATTTCGTCGACGTTCTTCACACACACATACACCGATTCAAAGCGAACGACCATCGAGGATTGGAAATTATATTTCCAAACAGTTTCGAAGTTAAATCGGCTCATGGTGGCTTAATGTGCTGCCATAGGAGTCCTTCAGCGGCCTAGCGATGGCGGATCTATATCTATATACAATCGGGCCCAAAATCCACCAAATATTCATTCCATACTCGTCATCATCGATCGCCGCGAACGTCGTCGTCATCGTCATCGGTCTCCGTTGGTTGGATAGCGAACGGTCCTTGCAATTCATTAATCAATGCACATCATGAATAAATAATTTACCACCGCTGCGCTGCATATATGTATGCATGCACTCGTTTTCGTCATCCTGCCAGGAACACTCGTTTCCGATAGGAAACCCAAAGAGATACAAAAACAAGCAGAGGGAGACCATCATCCAGTGAAATTGAACCGGAAACCATCATTCGCAGAAGTAGAGCAGAATTTTCCTCCAATACTTACATATATTATACTCTCGTAGTTGTGCGTCAACGGGATATGCCACATTCGCATCCACACATCCACATCTTCTGGGAAATTATTTTCACCTCATGTATAGTTTTAGTTAAGGTAGAGTGCGATTCACGCATTCACTATCACTAGGACTTGGTTATCCTTGCTGCTGTGTACCCATCGATATAATGCAGGTTGACCTGGATTTCCAACAAAAAGGATAAATACGAACTTCATGTCTGAAGCCTTTGGTTCTATTGTATTTGTATGTATCTACATACTTTGTAGGTTTTTGTAAATTATTTTGTATCTACTTTTAATCTAGGACTTGCAGGCTGTATTACTGGGCTTGAATTTCTATCAGTAAAGGCGAGAGTACTTAAAAGTCCGTCTTAATTATTGCCTTCTATCAAATTCCCATCACAATTTCCCTAATTAAGAAGATTAATATTAAAAATTGTTAATCGAAATATAAATTCAAAATCTCTTTACATTCAAATAAATTACAAATATTCATTTGCGTGTGATGAATTGCCTGTCAAATAAAATCAAATAACAAACACCCGCCATATTGCCAATTGTCAATCGCCTAACCATACGTCAAATATTACTAATTATTCCCGTTCTTGTCAATTAATTACACTCTTTGACCGTTTGCTGGTGCTCGTGCTGGCGCTGGTGTCGCCCTAAAAAAAATAGAAAATTACAAAACATAAATAATATTATTGCGGTCATAGAGCACATACTCAATACTCACACTCGGAGCGATATTGTTTTATGAATTATTGACAGATTTGTGTGCATTATTCGACTCAGATGTACATATAACTGGATTTTTGGTCGTTTGTCAAAGGTTAAAATCTAAAATCAATATACGAGTACGTGTATGCAGTTTGGTTTGTGTATTTCGTATTTATTTATGAATAACGTGCAAAATTATTATTGTAAGGCAATTTAAAAGGTTTGACAGAAAATCTACATAAAATTGACAGAAGGTAATCAATCAGTTTGTTAATATTATGAAAGTGTAACCCATGAAAAAAGGTTTCACGAATGAGTCTTATGAATTTGCTGACTTTTAATATCTTAAATTTACTTGTAAGATTTTCCATTCATATTCGACAACTTGACGTATTTTACTGACAGATTTTAACCGAAGGGCGTACAAAATTCAACTTGTTCAAGGACTGAATCAAACTGACTTGAATTCGCGTCGTAGTTTCATTGAACGGGCTCTCGAAAAACTCAACGAAAATCCCAAGTTTTTTTTAATAATATTTTGTTCAGTAATGAAGTCCATTTCCGGGTCAATGGATATCGTATTTGGGTTGATGAGCAACCCGAAGAGTGCCAAGGACTAAAACCATAACATCCATTAAAAATAACAGTATGGTCTGGTTTCTTCAAAAGAGTCAAATCAGGATGTTACCGTCAACGATAACCGTTTTTTCACCATGTAAACGGACTATGAGGTTCTTGAATTTAAAGCTTGGTAAGCTCCTGTTTCAACAAGACCAGCACGCACTAATACCGATACGGAAGAGTGAAGCAATAGACTTATTGAGAAATCATTTTGACCGCTTCTGAACTCAAGTCTTCGGGAAAAAACCATTAAAGCCAACATGTCATATCGGTCGCCCAAAATTGAACCTTCGGAATAATATTCAGCAAAAACAGTTATACCATCATAATGGATGATCCTGATTCCAGAAGTCCACTTAAAATTCATTTTAAATTTCAGACAAAAAAATGGGATAAAGGTTCTTAATTGAATTGTGGACCTTTACCTATTCATAAAGTGAGTCAAAAGGCCACACTTAACTTAAATTAAGCTGAGATCATAGCATTTGAGTTGTAGTTCTCAAAAATTGGTTCCATTTTAGGGTTCTCCATTACACAAATGTCAACTTTTAATTAACTTTTATAAGATACTTCAAAATTAAACTATTAGCCAAAGATATGATTCCAATAAAGGTCCTTTACTGAACTCTACGAGTTTATGCAAATAATCCAAAACTAAAATATATTAGAAATAATTTATACCCAATGGTATTGAGTCATTATAGGAATGAATCAGCAAATTGTGCCTACGCATAAATAAAATCATACCCTTTACACCACGTGCATTCTGAATGAAGCCCATAGCCTATACTTCCTTTAAGTACATATACGACAGTCAACATCGAACTGGACACAAAATCATGACACGTATCAAATGTGTGCGTAGGAATAAAGAGCTCCAACTTATCCACCTCCTATACTTCTCTAGGTAACCCATTTAAGAAGTTGTGTGCATCGAATTGATTCGACTTGGATTGCGGAAGAAAAAAAAGATGCGATGCAAAAAATCTTACATCTACTTATAAGTATGTAAATTTTGCCCTAAAGTGTAAAGATACAAAAAAAAGTATCTTAAGTATTACGCAACTTTGTCTAACCAGGCAATATTTCCAGAAGAACCAAATGAACGTACGAAACACTTTGGTTTCGATAAAAGTTAATAGGTTGTTTTTTTTTTTTACTAACCACAGATATAAGATACATTTCTACCAAAAGCACAGTAACGAGCACGATATTGAGTTTTCCAGATACATTTACTCGTATGTCTTAATAATAAGTGGATAATTAAATTATGGGTTACATTATTATGCCTAAAGATAAATTTATAATTTTTTTTCTATCTAACTATTTTGTGGTTTTATATTTATATATTGATGCTATATGAAATATAGATAGATATAGAGGGAGTTATGTAAATATTTGCGGTATATTTTGTATCTGATACTGATGCAAGGTTTTAGGTTTTGTGTTTAAGTATACTTACGTGAATGGAAATATTTCGAAGAAGCTACATAATTTATGTGGAATTGCAAATAATATTGGTAAGTTATGATATTTAATTTGGAATTTGATATCAATAAGACTATTAGTAATTAGTTCATCAAATAAATAAAAAGAAACTGCGTAATATTGGAATATAGATACGAGGCGCCGACACTGTTCGGAATGAAAAAAGAATTTACAATAGTAGATCATAACAGAACAATATTATTCACCCAAAAAAGTGATATCAATCTACAACTGATATTTGTTCGTTTATGTGAGGATTGACAAAAATCTTAAAAATTATTGCAACTTCAATGCAATCCCGGATTGCATAGTATCGAACGGTACGTACAGAAGAAGTGCTTATCAAAATATATTAAAAATCCATTCCCTTATTGGTAATACCCTGTTAGATGACCTCCCCCCTCCCCTCTTCATAGCCTTACATATTATCTTTTTTAATCATGAATTGTGCAATAGAGTTGAAGTCCTTAAAGTCGTTTTGTACAAAATTTCGAAAATTTCAAAAACATTTTTGTGTGATAGTCCAAGTCTTAGACATTTTTTTTCGCAGTATTAGAACAATATTAGAGTTTCACTATTGCATTCTCAAAGGTATACAATATTATTAACAAAGATAAAAAGAAGTGGCCCTTAATGTCTACCCTTAGGAACCCCAATTTGGCGGGCCTTATTTTGGAGAGTTATTTTAAAAAACCTGAGAAATGACAATATGGAACTACATATTTAAATTTTACTTAATGAATTTCTAGGTTTTGAATTTGACAATGCTTTTTGAATTCTTTAAACACCATTGATAGATACTAAAATGGAATTAGTTAGGATCTCGTTTGAAATGATTTATAAAGCTTTCGTGGTTCGTCTGTAATGTTTGACAGTTGAGAAAGTCAAAATTTGTTAACATTGCTGTTCAGTGATTTGAAAATTCCTCATGAAAATTTACATGGAACACTTCATCCAACATATATTTTTAACTTTTCCAAAAATGTTAGACCATCTTCTAATATCTTCCAATCATCCCTTAAAATGTCATGTAATTATTTTCTCAAGGATTGCCAATTTTGTATTTAATTAACAAAACTGTTTAATGATTCCAAGTTTCCAAGCCTTAATAAGGTTACATTTGTTGTAAGACTCTTGATTAATTTCTTGTACGATAAATAAAAAGAAGCCAATAACAAATATTGAAACGAGCTTTTGAAACAAATAGTTCTTCTTTAGTGTACCGATACGGGTAATGTTGACTTTTGAATTTCGTAAAATTTGTTCAAGAATAAAATGTGTTAAAGAGTTTGTAGTGATAACACGCTTTTATTATCTTCTTCGAAGATCCTTATCATTATCATCATCATCAAAGACTTCCGAAAGTGTTCTTGAATATTTTTACAATGCAATGAGATAAGACATTACATTGCATAGTGTATCATTTACTTGCGTCTATAGGTACCTTGAAGTAAATCAAGAAACCAGCTGTGGGAATAAGAGAGGGTGTTTAAAAAGGGTGTTTATGCCTCTGTTCCGATAGTTATAGAGTTCAAAAATACTAAGAATGAATTGCACTCGTATTTCAGCAATTTTAACTGATTTTTCAACCAAAATCAACATTTATGGCATATGAACTTTTAATCACAGTTCAAACCCACTTAAACCATTGCAAACGACAAGTTGAAAATGATGAACCAGGATTAAAACATTGAACCAAGATTGAGCCAGTGGATCAAAGGCACCCTTTATTGAGACTTTTTTTTATTGAAATTCTAAAATTTGAGCATTATTTGGTATAGAGATTGATTCTAATATTTTCGATTTTTTTTATTTTTCAAAAATTTCAAAACATCTGCGAAAGTTTCTTAACGAAATAAATCAATCTTTTTTTTCTAACAAAATACATAAACTCAAAATGTTTTAAAACTGAAACAACCTAAATAATCCAAATTTCCATATATTGAAGTTGTATCCGGGTGTAAATAAAAATAGAGAGAAGAAAAATTGATACACGTCAAAAGTAATGTCAATACCTCACATATCGCCCATACTCTTGTATTTGTTCAACTGTCAATCTATTTTAGCTTCGTGTTGACATTAGAAGTTCTTCTTGTTCATATGCTTTTGAATTTATCTACATAATGTATGATACGAGTATGTACCTGCCTTTTGTGTGTAAAGTTTCAGTTTAAATTCATCTAAAAATGAATTTTCAAAAGAAAAATAATTTACTTCGTTTTTTCAAAAAAAAAAAAATATCTTTGTCAATCAAAAGTTTATTTTTTGAACTTCTTTTTTTTATTACGATTTTAACGCATCCTTAGTCACATAAAAATTATTTATATATATATTCATTTCCATAAATCTACCTTAGAAAAACACTCCCAGATAGAAATCTATCTTATCCATGGTATAGATGTGTATGTGTCTATCTATCTAGTGCTTGTAATAATAATTTTTGGATGAACTATTTCTGCAGAGTTGAGATACTTGAGTGTGACATTTTTCACACCCAGCAGTCAGCGCACAACACAAGGTCAACGCACCAATAGAACTCACTATGTAATATCATCGTCACATCTAAACACCCAACGATACCCGGTACCGAGTACGGAGTACCAACCGCCCGACACGACACCTCCACCAGCAGCCACCACCACCGCTGCCGCTGCCGCCGCTTCTGCCAATGCCACCACATGATGCGTTTGCCAAGAAACGAAACGTTCTTCTCGAAATGACATCAAAACGACTCCAGAATAAATAGAAAAAAAACCTGGATACTACAGAAGTGTAGATATGTATGAATGTAGCTCTGAAGAAAAAACCTGGAAATATCCCATTTCCTTCTATGAAAAATATATCCAATGGATCTACTGGTGCTACTGCATCAGCAACAGCAGCAGCAGAGGCAGAGGCAGAGCAAACCGAATCACTTGAGAATAGAATCTCTGGAAAAACGGATTACGTTGCTTTTCAAGTGGCGATGCGATGGCGCACAGATGATTGTGATGTGCGGCTCCAACTCCGACTCCGACTCCAGCCAGAAATCGTACCTACTCGTAGATATATATGCAAAGTGTATACATAACACAGATATATGCTGCACTCTCATTCATCACCGAACACAGAAGTACCATGAATCCCTGCTCCAAACCCCCCGAAAAAACGTACATAGATCTGGAATTAAAGCCCTGGAGGCACTCGGTTCGGTATACGCACCGCCGAGCGCCGCGCCGATGACGACGACGTCGACGACGACAATGATGCTTTTAGGCATCCATCTCGCGTTGTGTGGTTCCATCAGTGTCGACCGGAATACGCTTCCAGTTTTTTTTTGTTTTTGTGTTCCCTATGACGACGACGTCGGCTGTGTCTGGGAAGGCAAGCCAGAGGCATCAATATAACGTAGAGAAGCATCAGCGAGGTACCAATTGTTGTAGAACATAGAATCTTCTAGGGTTACGCTCAGACGTCATTACCGTCATCGTAATTCGTAACATATCAGCATCAGAAATAATGAACGTACCTATTCGTCGTCGTCGTCGTAAACGTCAGCGAGAGCAGGAGAAATTCGCCGGAGGAAACTTTTTTTTTTCACGTGAAAAAAAAGAACAAAATTAAAATTAATCTTAATAAGATGAAAATAAATATCATTTTAAGCATGAAAAACTTTGTAGTTTATTTTGTAAATAAAAGAATTAAAAAAATAATTAAAAATTAAAAAAGAATTTAAAAAAAAACTTAATTTAAAAAAGTGACTGAAATGTGATTCACATCGTGAGATTTATTTGATCTTGTGTTATGAGAAATTCAAGACGAAAGACAATTTTAGCAAGTACAATTTATAAAACGATGCGAGAAAAAAAAACCCGTTAAAGTAGATTTAAAAAAAATTGCGATTTTGCAAAATATTAAATTTGCGAAATCTGTATGAAAAAATTCAAACTAAAAAATTATTATAGAAATGAAATACGAATTAATTTAAAATAAAAAATTGCGCAAACTTCCGCTTGAAAAATAATCGTTAAATGGTATAAAACAAACAGAAATTTAGTAAAATGTTTGCGAAACTATGCAATAATCAAAAATTAAAGTTTGAGTGCAATGTGAAGCAAGAGTTAAAAAAATGTCGCACTAAGAATTGGTTTATTTGAAATATGGAAAAGTATACATTTGCGAAGTAATAACATAGCTTACTAAAAACTCTGCACAACAAATCAATGCAAAAAAATATTGAACTGCGAAGTATTCATTAAAAATGTCAACACAGTTTTAATGATAATTGTAGAATCTTAAGATTGACCCAATTATTATAGCAAATAAATACGTTGCAAAATATTTTGGATGTGAAATAATTTATAAAAAATTTTGCGAAATAAATTTCCTTGAAAGAAATAATTCAAACTAAAAATATAGAAATATGCAAAACGACTTAATGATATAATGCTGATTGCGAAGCACTTATGAGTACAGAAATGCAGCAGATCAAATTGTGAAGTCCAAATAAGTAAAGTATCAAAGTCGAGATAAAATTTAAAAAAACAGGCTTTTTGCGAAAGTGCGAAATGCTTACTAAGAAATTTATGAAAATAAATATTGATTTGAATTTTTCGTTCATCGTGATTTGGTAAAATTCACCATACTTCTTTCGTGCCATTTTTAAATAGTCATCCTAGCTTCGACGATAAAGCCCATGTTCTTTTGCCTTCCCTTCTGATTTGAACTATAATATTCTAGCTGCATTTAAAGTCGCAATGGAATTTGGCGGCGAGACTGATAACTATGCGTGCTATAACGCTATTGTTTCGCTTTTAATAAAACTACATACTGACTACAAAATCCGTCTATAGAATGACGACAATGTTCATAGTTATAGCTCCCCCCTTTCCCCCTTCAAATGAACCTAAATTCCCATTCTTTCATTCTTCTAGTCCTAGGTTTTATTCATTTCGGTAACATTTTGTGAAATATTGCACCTGGTAAACATGCCTCAGCGTCAGCCTTAAGGCTTCACTCCCGACGAACGACGACGGACGGTTTATAGGTAAAGCTTCATCTAAAGTTAAACCCGGTGCAACTGTATTGACTCCAGCTGAATCATGCGGAGCAGAAAATGCGAAATTGCATTGAATATGCTACGCGAACTTGAATGGTGCTTGTCTCGAAAGAGATTTGTTGCTCAACTGGATTTATTATGTCGCTGCAGTTGCAGTCGAAGCGTGTGTGTTTGCAGCAACTGCAAGCATTGAATCGGTTGTTATTAAAGTGCGCACCTCACACACACACACGTACCTCTGGCGGAAGATTTAGGTGGAACTTTAGTTGCACGTTACGTTTAAATGTTGTTGAATTGAATTGAAGTTAGTGTTGCAAGTCTTCGAATGCGAATTACGACTCAACGAGACTTTGTGGAGCTAGAGCTGCAAAAATATTTCAATAAGACAACAACGCTACAACAACAACAAAAAGATACTGGGTGCGTGGAAATAAGTTTGCAAAAGCAAAAAAACAACAGTATTCATTTAACAAATCAAATTGCATTTAATTTAGTTTTTGGCGGAATTCAAACTTAAACAGCTGCCAAGGAATGCTGATGCTGGTGTCGGTTCAGAAGTGGGATTGGACCTACATATGTACATAAGAACCTATATGTTAAGTAAAAGTTGCTATAGGTTGTTGGTATTTGACGTAAAGTTTATGACTTTAATTGGGCTTTACCTTGGGGAGTGCTGGATTCTGTACTCGTGCAATTATTTTCCCATATAAGTGGTGTACCTCAGGTTGGGACTTTGGGACCACTTGTATTTCATTTTTATTTTTTGTGTTTTTTTTTTTTGCATTCGATTTGTAGGTCACTTATGTATGTTGTTGTGATGGCGGCAAAGATAAGATAAGACGATGATGATGATGCTGACGACACGACGAGAGATGAGCAATGTACTGTGAAAGATTGATGAGTTGGGTATAGAAGAATAAAGTTGTGTATGATTTTATTTATAGGTTGATTTATTGAGCTTGATTTCTGGTTTGTCTTCCCAATCTAAAAATTTTTAAATCAAAATGTCAGAGTGATATTGTTAAGAGGTTCAGTTATTTTTTATGTTTTAAATAGACTTACTTTTGCAATTGACTTTTTGGAAAACATTTTTGAAATCTCAAAATTTAAAGAGATTTGAAAATAAAATATTCTCTCTGAACTGAAAACTGAAACCCGAACAAGATAAGACTTAAATTTTAAAATAAACAAAAGAATACAAAAAAAATATTTATTCTCTAAAGTTTTTGACAGTGTAATTCATTCAATATCAATCGAAGTGCAAATAGTAAGCTTAAAAATCGATTAATTATCTTCGTACCTAATACTTTATAAAGTGTATACATTTATTTAGATAAAAATATTAATTTTTATTTATTTTATTCTTTTTTCTTTTATTTCAGATAAATTTTATCAATCACAATATCAATCACGGAAACCTCAATGTGATCCTTTAATATTCAGTCATTAAAAAAGGTAAGTGTGTTATCAAGAAGATAATTAAATTCATAAATTGAACTGCATTATCTATAATAAAGTTTATAACAACAATGGTTGGATATTAATATATAGTAAAATATCGGGTTTTCAAAAAAAAAAACCTTCACAACTTTGAATTAAATTAAAACAGGTATCAATTGAGATATATTGAAAAATTGAATTAGTGGTTTGATGTTTAAAACGTCGAAAGATTTAAATGTGCTTACAATTTGACAGCTGTCAGTTACTAAATAGCTAAATATCTTCATTGTAGAGTATACTCTTTTACACCTGTTTCTTTATTGACATTCGTTCACATTTTAATTCCTTCATTTCTATTTGTTCAGCATTTAAGAATTTAACTACACTTATGAACCATGCCCTATAACCCTTTAATATTTCTTGAAGTTTTATTCAACACTTATGTAGTTCTTTAATTTGACAGATGTCAATTAGTTTTTAGGGTTGTCAAGACTACACATTAATGATTGTAAATTTAAATGTTCTGGCAGTTTTGTGCAACTCTTGAGTTGGAATAATCTTCACTTCAGTCGATGTTCTCTATTCGTCTCGCTTAAAAATCTAATCCCCTTTTGCAGGTGGTTAGTCACCACTATCTAAAGTCTACACCCATTATTCAGCTAATACAATTATAATTTTAGTACCAAAAGTTTGAAAAAAAAACACGTGGGATCAGCCGCTCCTTATTAAGTTTCATTTAAAAAGGTTTAAGTTGGAAAAAAAACGAACACCAAAAAGTTAATCCGACTTTATGTCTTCGCTGTGGAAACTATATTTTTTCTCCATTGTTGTTGTTGTTATATCCTACTCCAAGAAAACACAAGAAATTTAAAATCTGCTTCTGATAAATTTATCTCTGAAATTCCCATTAATTTAGAGATTATCTGAATACAAAAAAATAACAACAACAACAACAAAAAGAAGAGAAGGCCTTTAAAATGGCCAACATTGGTTTTGGGAATGGGAAGAGTAGACCCAAAAACGTTTCCTTTAACCTGATTATTATCATAGATACGATTATAGTGTTGTAAGTATAATTATGCTGTTAAATATTCTATCATCATAACTAAGATAAAATTGAATCATTTTCAAGAGGTTTTTTGAAAAAAAGGGAATGTTTTGTGTTATTTTTGAGGGGTACCCCCTTCGTTGCGGGGGTGATCATAAGAACCTCTGCACATTAGCATAATTTTATCTTTTGTGTGTTTTTCTTTTTCTTCTTCTTTTTCACATTTTTGTATTGTATGTGCTTCTATTGTGTACCTAGATCCATATTTTTTTTTGTTCCTTTCGAGAGATAAAATAATAATAAAGTGATATCTATGAACAAAAGGTAACAGATACTTTTGAAAGGTACATATATAGATACTTTACTTATGCTCTTGTTAATGGCTAAGAGTCTAGTTTTGTTTTCGTACTCTTCTATATATTTTATTGACGCATGCTGTTCATATGCTCCTACGGGTGTATAAAAGTAGTTAAAGTTATACTATATAGAATCGACCTTGGAAGTAGATTACATTTTGTTGAGCTTGATGTTTTATATTACACCTTATTTTAGTTTGTGCGTCAGAGTATCTATATACGAGTAGACCATTTTAACTGACCAAAGTAATCGTCTTATAATAAAGGATGACTGACATAATAGAGGTAAGGTATACCGGAGATAAATTAAAATGCTACAGCAAAATAGACACACACAAATATAAAACACTTGTAAGATGTTAAAAGGCAAATGTTTGTTTAATAAATGTAACATATATACAAAGTTCTTAAAATGAACACATTAATATTAATTGGAGTACAAGAGTATCTATAAGCAGTAAGATACATAAATTGACGGGTGTCTTTTATGAGTTATTTAGGTTGGTACTCGATAAATTTATATGCCTTCATTATTAAAGGTTAAAGGTATGGAATCATTAAATACTTTTTTCAATTATTGACACATTTGTAGTCTTGAATACTGTCAACAGACCATATATTGATATCAATATGTTTAAAAGAAGTGGAGCTAGAACACCACCTTGTGGCACACCACTTTATTATTAAGTCAGCATCTTATGAAATAACTCACTAAGAGAATCCCTCATATATATAGTTGACATTTTAGATGGGGTGACAGATGTGTCATAGTTGTCAAAAGCACCTTCAGTATCATATATAGTAGTTTACTCTTTATGATGTGGAGAATATTGGACTAAAGTGCATTAAGTCTTTTCCATTTCCACTCTAAAGATTTGTAGATATTTCTAAACTGTATTTTTAATTAAATTGCAGTTCATCATCAGTCTGTCTGTCGAAACCGTAACGCACACTTGTTGTTATGAAATGAAATTGAATGAATTTTTAATCGACTTTAATGCACCTTGCTATACGTATACTCGTATAAAATCCAATCCATCGAAGCTATCTTTGAGCGGAAATGAAATTGATTGCAGAAAATCAATAAAAATATACAAATAAAAAATACGTGTTCTGAGGGAATGAAAACAAAGCATAAGAGCACTGTGTGGGTACTTAAACTCCGTACACGTTATCAGTTTTTTTGTGATGATGATAAAAATAGCGACAAAGTTAAAAATCGATACTCTCGAGTGTGTGTTCATCCTTAGAGCGGATTATGATTGCTTTTACTTTTATTATTTGAACTGATATCGTTTTCTGTTTTCTGTTTTTTTTTTTTCTTCACCGAATCAATATAATCGACTCAACTGTTGAATCACACCTATCCACACCTTTCTTTGCCCAGACTTAAATTTATAACTTATTAAATTTAAAAAGAAAAATTCACCTATGTTTGATTTTATTTAATTTTAATTCACAATATTTCACATATTTGCATTGTTGTGAGTTTGAAATTGTATCAACAGGTGTTTTGATAAATTTGAGTGACGATAAGTTTCATAAAAATTCAATAAAGGAGTGTTCTAATTTTGATAAGTTCTGTTATCAATTTGTCATGAAGTCTCATAATCAAGTGGGAATATCTTTGTCTATACTTATGTGACTCAAGTGCACTGGCTGCCTTTATGTACGCACAATAGAATTTGCATTTTGAGATACTTATTGTGCCGCTGTGCATTTGTTTATTATCAGCAAATGACACCGTTTAATTTACATGACAAACAAACGAGTATCTGCAAATTATTGGCGTGTTTATTATCGAGCACGAGCAGCAAATCTGCGGATGCAGTGAGTATGACACACACAAGTTGTTTGCTACTATTTAAGCTCACAAACGTATTGAAAGATGTGTCAATAGTGTTTTGTATAACCAGGGCTGTCGTTTTACTTTTCAGATTGACAGCATAAACCAAAGCGATGAAAAATAAAAATAAGTATACGCCCAAGTGAACCATAATAGGTGTTCGTTTAGTTTGATGTAGAGTTTGAAGGAGTCAATCGATTGACTTTAAATTTAGTACATAACATTGTCTTAAAGTGGTTTTAATATTGAAATATAGCAAACAACCCCACCGTTCATTTTAAAAGCAAAAATTAAAGTTTATTGAACTTTTGCAATTTTGGATTTGATAGAGTGCTCTCTGCTGTCTCGAGTTGCAGGGAATCGTATTTGAGGGTCTTCTAATTGAGATAATAGTTGGATCAACTAACAACTCATCGATGAAATGTCAAATCTGCTGACAAAAATTACCGCGGATCGTAAGAACGGGGAAGTTGATTTCGTGGACTAATACAGAAACCAGGACGTGGACCAAAACTTCCAGTCCAAGGCTTAAACGACCCATGGGCTGATGGTTTAGATGAATTAGCTCTTAACTGCTTTTAAACTGATCCCAATTTCCAACTCCAAATCAGAATAAGGGAGTGAGTAAATAAAACTGAACAAGTTACATCGTGAAACCAACTCCTTTTGACCTTAATTGGTCATCAATAGAATACATATGGTTCATCCTTAATAAATGATCCAGTGATAATTGACACAACTTGGAACACTTTTATGCTTCATTACCTTTCATACTTAGATCCTCAAAATCCGTGGGTATTCCCTAGCAAGCCATGGAGCCTCACGAGACGTTGGTTGTTTCGGTTTGGTGAGCGTTTTAACTTTTCATGACCCTTCGTACTTGGGATGAAATGTGTTTGAAGAATTAAATGAACATCGACAGTCATAAAAATGCGTCATGACAATAAACTAATATAGTACTTCTTCAAAAAGTTAAAACAAATAAAAGAAACTTTATACACTTTTGCTATACACTTTCAGCTTCCTTTTATTCCCTTACCATAACCATTATCACGACCATTCACTAAATTTAAATATTTAATTTGCCAATTCCATTAATTAAAATCCATTAAATGGTATAAATCCCTTCTGGACCTCAATGTTACAATGTACATGTTCTATTATCTACTTTTGTACCTCTAACTTATATAAATTCCTTAACTTTCTCAATTAACCATGAAAATCCAATCAAATGAATTCAAATAAATATCCATTCATCTTCTAAGGACTTTACCCATTTATCCAAGCCAAACAAAACCACTTTACCACTACCACCTACAAACCCTATATATATACGACTAGCTATAGTATTGTTTTCTTGGTATGGGTACTTCTTCTTTCTATATAAACGTTTCCCGTCCCGTCGTCGTCGTCGTCGGTCGTTCGGTTTAGGTAGTCGTGCTAAGAGCTAAGCTAACTTCATCTTTGCAAAGTAATTTTCGTAACTTTTTGCCTAATTTTGTTATTCCATTTTAAAACTTAACCAGTCAATTGGCAGTGGCTTCGGTGGCAACGGATTCGGTGGCAGCAGAGGGGCGTGGCACTCGACGGAACTCACGAAAAATACCCATCACCTAAGATATATATCTACATTTTCCATTTCCGTTTTTGAATGTCCTTTGTAGTCAGTCGCAAGTCGCAACCCCATCTCTCACCATCATCCATCCATCTCGATTTTATATACGAGAAGAAAAAAAAAAATACATAAAACTGAAATAAGTTAAATTAATTGAATCCTATAAATTTTGTTTGTTTGTAGCGTTGTTGTGAAAATTAATTTTCAACAATTTTCAAAAGAGACTTTTTTGTCTGTCTACATGCGCTGATGGTGGACGGTGTACTGCCCCCGCCCTCGCCCCGTAAACCTAAAAGGACAAATTTAAAAAATTTAAATAACACATTAAGTAGATTTATTTTTGGGGGATTTTTGTTTTTATTATTTAAGCAAAGGCTTTAATTATGTTAATTATTTTGTTGTTTTCATTAAAAATAAAGTTGGAACAAAATATGGTTTATTTTTTGTTTCTCTCTTTTTGAGGTTAACACAAATTTGATAATGAAAAGGTGGCAATTTCGTCCTTTGAGGATTTTTTTTTATTCACTTTCGCTTTTTGCTTTCATAAGCCTTATTTTTAATTTTAGATGACAAATTTTCGAAGATGGATTAATTTTTTAATAAAATTTTTGCTTCTCAAATAAATGCCTTTTTTGCAAATTATTTATTTTTGCAGATATCTGTCTGTTTTAAAATTTAAACTTACAAAAAGATTATGCTGTTTAAAATAAGAAAACAAAAAAATTATTACCAGCTTCTATTTCTTCATAAATTCAATTTGAATTTGCACTTGTGTTGGGCGCCATTTATAGGAATTATTTAAGTTCTATAGATATTTTCTATTTTGTACTTTTATAATACCGAAAGGTTTTGTTGTTTAAAACGAAATAAATAAAAATGATTTCTCGTTTCTAATTCTTCATAAATTCAATTTAATTTTGCACTTGTGTTGGGCGCCATTTATAATAATTATATTCAAGTTCTATAAAAACTTCACTTAAATCCCAAAGATTATTAAGCAATCTTATTTTTTAATTACCACTCTTCTCCCAAATCACTTTAACAATCATTCATCAACAAAATAAAAAGAAGAAGAAGACGAAAAAAAAAAAACATTTCAAAGGCCAACAAAAATAGTTGTTTCCCATTCAAACCATCATCCAATTTTATATGCCAACAACAACTGTTGATTCATCATCGCATCATTAATCATTCTACCGAAAGACGGAAAAATCAAAATCAAATTAAAAAAAAAAGAAAATGTTCGTTATAATCCTCCTCCCCCTTCTTCTTCTCATTCAAAGACAAGATGGGACAACACAAAAACTTTAGCAGTCAAGCAAAAAACGAAAACAAAATCTTTGCATAGAATCACAGGGACAGCAAACAAAAAAAAAAAAAAAAAAATGTCCATCAATTTCGTTACAGCAGGTGCAATATTCAAAAATAAAGAAAACCCGAAATGAAAGACGAAAAAAGCAGAAAACCTGTCCCGGTCCTATAATCCGGATATTCAAGATTTACCTTTATGTCTGTACGAAGAAGACCCAAGCAAAAACACTCTCAGGCCATTATTTTCGGGAAGACAAGCAAAAAATAAAATATCAGGGAGATGAGAAAAAAAAATAAAAAATAAATAACAAACTAATGAAAGGACACAAAAAAGCCTGAGCAACAATCTGTGATTGCATTCGGGAATAGAATCGAAAGTAAACATCCTGCTTTTCAAATATTCCTTCTGCGAATAACATTGGATCCATTTCTTATGTATCTTGTTAGTGAGAGCCTCACCATGGCATCATTTCAGTTAAGATTGTATACCTTTGCACAAAGGTACAGTACATAGGTACATATGTATGTATGTATATAATCGTATTTTGGAATCCAATTCGCCCACTATGAGAGGAGCTGGCTAAGCGACAATGAAAACTAATAGATACAGCAGATGTACCAGTATCTATCCGAAGCCAAACACTCCTGTACAACTTAATTGGGAAACAACTTTTTTGTGAATCAAATTTTAAGCCTTGAATTTGTATGGATGTAAAATGCATACATGAGATTGTATAACTTTAGACCAATTACAACGGGTGCAATAAGTTTATACCAATCAAAGCTGCAGATTATACCAATCGATGAAATAATCTACTAACAAATTAAAGTTCTACAAAAACACAAAGAAAATATTTAAAACCTTACTATTTTTTGTATTTTTATTAATAGATGACACGTGCTTAGGAAAGATCTTATACCAGTTATACTTAAATGACATATGGATTATACCAACTTAATGAACAAAATTATTTGTTCTAAGTCTTGTCATAAGAAAAAAGCTAGAAAAATGTACATTTATTTTAGACTTTAATTGGTATAAACTGGTCTAAATTTAGTTGGATATACAAAAATTACAATGTAAATTACAAAAAACTGTTGTAATGAACATTTTTTAGGTTTATCGTTTTTTGCGACGAGTGTTCCTGTAATGCTCTTTTATACCAATTATTTATTTCAAAAAATAATTGAATTATGACAGTCAGACTTGCTTTATTTGTATTGTATTTTTGAACTTACTCTAAGAGAGACATTCTGTCCTCTTTGCAATCACTTGCCGGCTCATAAACTGGTATAAACAATTTAAAAAAAAAAATATAAAATATAAATAAATGATTAAGAAGTGCTTTTATACCAGTTTGATGCAACATTCAGTACAAAATTTCACTCCGGCTTATATAAATATATTGGTTAAAAAGACAATAAGAAAAAAAATCTATTTATATCAATTGACACGGTCTGAATCCTTTAAGTGCAGAAAAAAATAAAAACATGTTTGTAGAATTCAAAGTTCTCGTTTAAAATAATCAAAAACGTATAAATTTCAAATTTACAAATATAAAAGAGATGTTCTTAGTTAGAACTAACTTTATACCAGTCTATACATTGTCATTTATTCAAAGCAATCAGAGGAATAAGTAACTATCCTCCAATCAATTAACACAAGAAGAAAAAAAGACAATATTTTATGTCTGCTGATTGGTATAAACTGATAAAAATTGATAAACTAAAGGAAAGGCTCTTATCAGATCTACGTTTAAGTTTGAATATAATCAAAATAAATCTCCAAATTTCAAATAATATCATTAATTTAATAGATATACATATAATAATTATTCTAAATTGAGTTTTTATACCAGTAATTTTTTTTTATTAAAAAGCTATACGGTTTTGACTGACATCAACCGAATTTAAAATAATATACTTTTATTATTTGTTTCGATTTATTCTTCCCCAATATGGAGCTAGTCTCAATAAAAATACCATAAAAAGAATTTATTAAAAGTCGACCTTAATTTTTCGACGTGGAGTGTTATTTTCAACAAATAGAAGATTTTTCATCGCAAAGAGCAGATGACTCATCTTTAGGAAAAGAAGAAATCAGACAAACGTAAAAATAATGACCCAGGATCAGCTTAACAAATGCAACAAAATGATAAAAGAATGGACGACAGACAAGTGGAATAAGAACAAACAAAAAAAAAAAACACCAGCATCTCCGTTTCTTCTTCTTTGTCTGCCAAATCTCGACTTTTAATCTGTTTTTTTTTTTCTTTTAATTTTCTTTAGAAAAAATTAAAGAGCAAAAAAACTGAGAACCTGAAAAATCATTGTCTAATAGTAACTTCAGTTGGACGTTACCTGAGGAACGTTCACTGAACATCGTCTTAGATACTATCTCACTTATAGCAGATAAACCGCAAGTTAGATTTAATAGCTGTATGAGTACAGATGGACGACGGTAGGTTGGTCGGTTGGTGGTGGTGGTGGATGAATTGGACATGGACAAGCATTGTACTATCTCGGAAGAAAAAAAACACAAAGAACTCATCGCACCAGAACAGGTTCGCCTAAATCCCTACATACATACATTCATACAAAGTATAAATTGACCAGGTTCCTCGCCGAAGACGTGGCGGCTTACGGACCATATTCAAAGGTGGTGTTCTGTAAAGCATTACACTGAAGGTACCTATTGCCATCATGACGGCACGGCAGCAGCAGCGACGCGGCATGGCACATGGATCTTTCTCACGTAATAATAATAATATAACTAGTCTGAAGACTCTCGCAGGGAACCGCCATCCATTCCGTGGGTTCATTGATGCAAACTGTTTTTTTTTTTTTTTTTTTAACGTGTATGAAAAAGGTGAATTTCACCTCAACGATAGTTTTTCATGTGATTTTTTGTAAACTTTAATTTGAAAAACCGATTTTTTTTTCGAACAATATCTGCGTATTTATTTCACACCTTTACGTATTGCTAAAAATTGGAACAATATTATTTAACTGTCAAAAATTGATTGAACTTCGAATTTTCGAACTCATATTTAAATAGATAAATTGTGCTAGACCAACATTCTTTAAAAAATGGATGAATTTTAAGATTCCAAATTGTCGAAATAGTTATTAAATACATAAGTAAATTATAAATGGTTGCGAAAATTATTTGAACTTCGAAATTCGAATATTTGAACTTATTACCTTAATAAAAATTAATTTTACTACACGATTATGAATAATCGTCTTTAAATTATTATGTTTTTGAAAAAAAAAATCTAATTTAAAAGTTCGAATTTTCGAACTCATATTTAAGTCGATAAAAAGATGATCTTAAATTGTCCAAAATAATAAAAGAAAAGAATAGTATAGTTAGTTGAATAGTTTATAGGTAGTGTACCTTGTAGAACATTTCTGAATGAAAATTGGTTGAATTTCGAAGTTGTAGTTTTGAAACTTTCGAACTTGTAGATTCTTTTCGAATTTAATAATTTATATTTAAGTTATGTTAACATTCTTTCAAATAGTAAAAAACTTGAAATAATATTAATTGATCTTCAATTTTCGAATTTCGAACTTCATTTTAATTTCAACTTTTTCGATTGATTTTCGAATTAAAAAACTAGTTTTTGGGAAATCTTTGATTTTGGTATCATTTTCGAAATTTCGAATCTTCCCTGATATTCTTCGATTGTCTACTAATTTTGACAACTAGATGTCTGCTGAAATTTCCAGCTAAATTATAAAACTATGTTTAACCTTTTGCGATCCATGAAAGAGGCTGAACCAAATGTAATGATCCACCATCTATGCTTTTCTCCTCTTCCTTTTCTTCTTCTTTTTCATTATTTTTCTGTTTGTTTATTGGTAGTTAGATGATTTTTTTCTAAGAAGCGTTTTTTTTTCTTCTGAAAACAAAATTACTTTAAAGCGGTAAATTTACCGCCACCATGCCGCACTGGACACGGACATTGGACAATCACGTTTCATACGTGAGATTGTCTAGATAAAGAACATGAGGGAGAGCGAGAATATTGTTGTCTGTCTTTGGACCTAAGAGTCTGCATTGCAGAAGAATGAACAGGAAGATCAGAAAAGGTGATTCACATAAGGCCTACCAGAAGGTTGAATGTTTGGACCAGTTTTCTTTGTTAAGTAGTTTAGTTGTTGTTGTTTTTTTATATTATTGGACACCTATCTATACTCCCTTCGTATGGTGTTTTTAATTTTTTCAAAGACCAGAGACTAAAAGGTTATTTCCTTCTTCTTTTCAAGCTCAAGCCAGAGCCAGATAACTTATGACCACGAGTTAGATGTAATCCAACGGATAAGACCATATGTTATGATGATGGTGCATTTTTTTATCATTTAATCGCTCGAACATAAATTTAATTTCAAAGGGAGGTTAAAGATTCTTAAGATTGAAGTTGAAGTCGGAGTCGGAGTTTCATGGGGGCTTGAAGTAGTTAAGGTATAT
The DNA here is from genome assembly GCA_905146935.1 of Scaeva pyrastri. NCBI lineage: Eukaryota > Metazoa > Arthropoda > Insecta > Diptera > Syrphidae > Scaeva > Scaeva pyrastri. The sequence continues at coordinate 6,733,027 of LR989929.1, read as the reverse complement.
GGTATGTGCGCCTACAGTTGTACCTACCTGAGAGCTGAGTGCTGCACTGGACAAAAATTATTAACTCTTCCAATTTTTTTTGTTGTTTTTACTTTAATTGCATCCATGGCGGTGGAGTAGAGTAGATACTTTTTTTTTAATTTTCTTTATTTCTGGTCTTGATAAGTTTATGTAATGTTTTGAAAAGATAAACGAGCAATAAAAGTTTCATGACTTTATGGGGATGTAGACGCGGAGACAGCGAGCAGCAGCTTTATTATGAGTACGAGTGAGTATAAGGTGCGGAGATTAAAGTACTTTAACATGGGATTACGTGTTGAATGAAAGATAAGCGAGAGATTGTAGTTAACGATCTTAAATGGGAGATTTGTTTTCGAAAATAAAAAAAAATTAATTTGGAACAGATTTTCATGCAACTATAAATTTTGACAGACAGACAAATTAAATGGCGTGTCTTAATGATGTTCATTTTCAAAGTGAAGCAGGAAATGAGTTTTTATATGCTTCTTTTTTTTTTTAAATGCATTTTTATGTGCTTCAGTTTTAGTGAACTTTTAAATTTGATTATGAGATAGAAAACTATAGAATTTGGAGTTGAATTTCAAAATTATTTGAAAGACAAGATAACAGTTAGATAATCAACTTGAAAAACGTGGGAAATAAAAAAAAAATCGAGTGTAACGTACTACAAATTTGACAGATGGAGATTGAAAGTGTCAACACTGTTCCTATTGAATGCAGATTTAACAGCAGCTGTCACTATGACTTTATTGATTTTATTCGGAAGTTTATACATTTTTGTATCGTACAATAATTTTTGTTTAATCTAAAATATTTCGTTATAAATTTTTACTCAATTTTTAAAAATCAATATCTTATAATTTATTATTCAACTTTGTTTTTATAAAAATACTTTTCTGCACACACTTTGAAATAATCCTCCTTATACTATAAATGTTTAATTTTGGATGCATGGATGTTTGTAGCTAAATGGCACCAGAACGGTTAGACGGATTTAGATCAAATTTGCCACAGAGATAGATTATAGTCTGGAATAGCACATATGTTACTTTTTATCCTATAGTAATATATATTGTTCATGTCATAATGGCTTAACAGATCGGGATTAAATTTCGCAAAGAGATATTATAAATAAACAGCATTTTGACTACCAATCCCGTGCGAAGCTGGGACGAGCCGCTAGTTTAAATATAAATTTCAAAATGGCTGAATTTCAAAAGCTTACAATTCTATGATACAAATTTGTATTGCCTATTTTGTCACAAATTGTGTTGAAAAATATGTAAGTTTAGATGAACTTAATTTAAATAAACTTCTTCAATTATTTTTTGTTACTTAAGATCAGCAAGTTGACCACTGTGTAATCTTAGTTAAGTCTACAGTGAATTAAATCCGAATTAAATCATTAAATAAGAAAAAAAAGTCCAATCATAAGTATACAACTTTTACTCTGCTTAAGCCCTAAAGTTGTATGAATGTATGTATTTGCATAACGCTATACATACATACATATTTAGATTGACACATGTATATTTGTATGAAATGCGTGAAAGGCATTTCTATCAAGATTAAGTAAATTATTCCACACGTCAAAGCTATCAGGTTATTATGCTTATAAGAGAAACCACGACCCAATCCATGACCCACATTAGGACTTAACCTAGTCCACATATCGTCATCGTTAACCGACCAACAACTCTAACAGTTGTCGTCTTAGTTTTCCAACTTTCATTCAACATCAATTTCCTTTAAAAACTCCCCCTCTCCCCTTCCCCCTTCTATTCATCCGGACTTATGGCCAAATCATATGGTTACAAGAATTATTACTGTCAAGTGCTGCAATCTCCAACCATATTCAAATGCCACCACAGATGCCGCCTTCGCTTGCTCTACACTCTGCGTCTTGAAGACCGAGAAAACCCTTTCACAAGTTTTCCTTTGCACGCAGTCTATGTAAACCAAACCCAATGAGACCGAGACAATGTGGCTTGATTATCCGCGAAAATTCCTTTTCAAAACGCCCACATCTTACGTACGAGTTTGAGTTTATCCGCTTCTGCATTATGCTGCTGCACTTCAATAATGCGCTGCATCGCAAATAAGATGCATCACGCGTTCGCGCATATGAAGAAACTTTTCACGTTTCACTTTTCACTACTTCAAAATTTATACACACACGCGTATATATATAAATTTAATTATACTCGTTTTGGCTTAAAGCTCTTACGGTTTATATTCTAACAATATGGCTAAGAAGAAGTCGTGCCGTGGGAATTTTCTATTTTTCTTATTTTATTTGACTTTCCTCTCGAAATCAACACCAAAACCATTAATTTTGATTCAAAAATTCAAATGGAACGCAAATTAAGGTGGAGTGATGATAAAAGAAATGCGATGGGAAAAAACTTTGAAAGTTTCGGGACAAGAAAACACCGCACCACGGGAAGACGTAAAGACCTAACCAACAATCTAATAACTCTGAAGTTTGAATGCATCTTAAATGTTGTTTGATTTTGGTATTGTTCTTTTTTGAGACTTTTTATTGTTAATTATTGTTTTAATTTAAATTTTGAAATTGTGTAGGTTGACGTTTTAGAAATCTGAATAAATATTGAAATAAGTTACGTCACGTAACGTGATGCATCCACAATTGGTACCATCTCGTATGCAGATCAATAAAATTGATCTTTCCCGGATCAAATGGAAATCAAATTTGAACAAATCTTCAAAGTTCCAATGCCGACGATGATGTTTGGATACCAATTTGACAAAAATGCCTAATTAGTAAAAGACAGGTTTTTATAATAAATAATCTCATTAGTAGACAAAAAAGCGTAAAAGGTGCTGATTTGATTTGTGTTGTTTTGGTTAATTTTTAGTGGGTGGATTGGATTTTGAGATTCGAGATAAAATTTAAATATTTCAATAAGTTTAAGTATCGAACCAAATTTAATTTTGATGAGGATTAGAGCGTATCTAATATTTAAATTATTTGGCTATGCAAATTAATTGAATTTTTCTATATTTAGATGGTGTTTTTTAATTTAAGCAATAAAACGGTCAGCGGTCTTATGAGGCAGTCAAAAATTTTGTAGAAAATTAATTTTTATCTTTGAATTGAAAATCCAATTTTGTAAATCGTATTTAAACTTATTATTTGGTTAATTTTCAAGGTATTAAAATGGATTATACCAAGTTTTTAAGCGGGGTTAATCGGGTTAAATTCGACCACAAGTTTTATAACCAAACAAAAACAAAAGAGTTGGTAACACTTTGTATGTACGTCTCTAATGGCAAGTGTTTAGACGTAAGTCGTCGGTCATTAGTCGTTAGTCTTTAGTCTTTAGTCTTTAGTCATTAGTCGTTAGTCGTTAGTCGTTAGTCGTTAGTCGTTAGTCGTTAGTCGTTAGTCGTTAGTCGTTAGTCGTTAGTCGTTAGTCGTTAGTCGTTAGTCGTTAGTCGTTAGTCGTTAGTCGTTAGTCGTTAGTCGTTAGTCGTTAGTCGTTAGTCGTTAGTCGTTAGTCGTTAGTCATTAGTCGTTAGTCGTTAGTCGTTAGTCGTTAGTCGTTAGTCGTTAGTCGTTAGTCGTTAGTCGTTAGTCGTTAGTCGTTAGTCGTTAGTCGTTAGTCGTTAGTCGTTAGTCATAAGTCGTTAGTCATAAGTCGTTAGTCGTTAGTCGTTAGTCGTTAGTCGTTAGTCGTTAATCGTTAGTCGTTAGTCGTTAGTCGTTAGTCGTTAGTCGTTAGTCGTTAGTCGTTAGTCGTTAGTCGTTAGTCGTTAGTCGTTAGTCGTTAGTCGTTAGTCGTTAGTCGTTAGTCGTTAGTCGTTAGTCGTTAGTCGTTAGTCGTTAGTCGTTAGTCGTTAGTCGTTAATCGTTAGTCGTTAGTCGTTAGTCGTTAGTCGTTAGTCGTTAATCGTTAGTCGTTTTGTTAGTCGAATCTGAAACAATTTTTGTGGGTTTTATTTCAATTGAAAATTTTCTATTTCACAACAATTCAACAAAGATAAGTTTAACAATATTCTAATAAGATATCTTACCTTTTTTTTGAACAGCAACAGGTGTCTTCAATGAGATTGAAAAATTGTCAATATCATGCAATATCATCCTAAAATTGAAACAGAAGGCACTTTCTCCTATTTGTTTTTTTTTTAAGGCTTTTAATATTGAAGATGGAAAAAGTTGACTAAAAAACTTAGTTGCCCAGCATCTTATTTCAAGTGAAAGGCAAAAACCCACTCAAGTATCTGTTGACAAAATTCCATACATAATTTGATTTTTTCTTTATTTTGGAATACCATAAAACCCAAAACCAAAATGCATCTCAGCTATTTCCCAAGTCATCCTTGTCCTATCAATTTCGACTCTTAAAAAAAAAAAAAACGAAGAAATACCTCCACATAGTGTGTACCTAATTTTATTACCTTTACCATCATCAAAATGATTAATGAACATCAAAATTTATATTTATCTTTTTTTTTTTTATTTCAGGTAAGAGAGTGTCGACAAACGTAAATCTTCTACTTTTGTAAACCTATCTTCAACAACAACAAAAAAACCTATCTAAGTAAGTTTTAGGCTTATTGATTGCTTTTTGTTACAAAAGAATGAAAATAATTTCTTTTGTTTTTTTTTTTCTTTGAAATAAATAAATGGATTCTGCTTGAAGATAAAAATCAAAAAATATAATAGGTACCACACAGTTATTTAATTTCTTTTTCGGCCTGAGAGTTAACAGATTTCATTTTAGGTCTAAAAGTATCTGTATCTTTGTATCTGTACGAGTATATCTATAAACTCTAACGTGTGATGGTTCAACACGGTTTCGTTGATTTGATCTTAATTGATTCTAATTTAAAGCAGTTCGTGCAACAAAATTGAATTTTAACCTTTTTGTTAGGGAAAAAAAATAAATAAAAATAAAATTAAAAAAAAAACAAACAAAACGAATCAAAGAACCTTCAAATAATAGATCAAGATTTCTATCTTTATATAAAAAAATACGTTTGTATCTGAAGGTATCTGAAAAAGTTAACCCTTCTGTTTGAATATTGTCAGCCTCCCATTTTTTTTGTTTGTAGATATATGTATTTTTTTGTGTAACAAAATATAGCTACTATATATATACATTAACAACACGAAAATAAGTGTATTAATTTACATAAGATATAAGTAGGTAGGGTTTTTATTTTTGCATTTTTTTGGGTAACTTTATCCTTTTATTCGACCCCAAAAATTGAAATTGGGTACAGTATCACTCACTGTGACCAAATTAACTGCCGCAATGCGATGGAAAAGGTAAAAATCGTGTCGGTTGGTGTCGGCGGGAGGCAGCGGGTGGCAAGGCGGTCTTCTTCTTTACCGCTCTGCTGCTGTGATAAATGTAGTCGACAATGGACTCTGACCTGCTGTGCTTTAAGCTACTCCTTTGGCTCCTCTTCCACTTTTAATTCAGAAGTTATCCACGATTTAGAATGTAAAAGTAAACAGAAATGATAATTCACAGTAGAGTGCCATTAAGTCGGAGATGGGTTCAAATGACACTTTATCAAAAAAATTCAGAGCAATTCTGTTTTTACATGATTCTGTAGAATTTGCGAATTCAAAAGAGTTCCTCGTAACATGAAGAAATCTGTTGGTTTTTGTTAACTGATGGCAACTCTGATAAAAATCTGACAGTTGACAGTTCAATCATCAATTTCTTAGAAAACATAACAAATTATTTTATAACTTGCTAGTAATTGTATTTCCCATGAAAGCGATCTTGAATTCCTTTTTCAACAATGAGATTGAACACTTTACATGGCAATCCTAATATAAATTTGACAGCTGACAGTTGTACATGAGAAAACAACGTCTTTTTTCCTTTAAGAATTTTTGAAAAAAGTAAATCTTTTTGCAACAAGGGACACCATTTATAATTAGGGAGGTTTAGCAATCTCTTTTCTATTTGGTCCAAGATAAAAAAAAATACTTTTTCGGAAATGAGAGATTCGACTGTTTGCAGAAATATTGAAAGTTAGAGAAATAAAACTTTAATGTAAAAAAGAGTTAAACGACGAACCAGACACGGTAGACAGGGCTACAAAACAATTTACGTGTTCTACGTGACTTTAGTTAGTTGGCAGTTTATCTTGTCGAACCTTTATTCCATTTTTTTTTTCGTTTTTTTTTGTTTTTGAAAAGGAAGGAAGGAAGAAACAAACAAGATGGCGATGATGAGAAGAGAAAGAAGACCAAGAAGAAGAAAATGGATTTTTTGACTTTTTTGTTTCTTTGCCAAAAGCTGAGATATTTTTCTTACCTTAAGTTTGTTTATGTCAATTTCTTCATCAATTTACCCAAGTATCTGACGGTTGACGGCAAGACAACATGTTGTATACAAAAAACTTTTGTTTATATCTTAGAAAGGGAAACGGTAACAGAGAGGAGGAGTCTGAAGCTAAAGGATATTATATCGAATGCGGATGACGAAGATCAACAAAAAAAATTAAAAAAAAAAAAAACGAATTCACGTAACTTTACCCAAAAAAGGAATCTGTATCTCTCGGATACTCATTTTTTATGTTATTTTATATGAAAAAAAAACGATGAATTGTTTTTTATGTTCCATTGTTCGATTTCACATTCATCTTGTTTTAACAATTAAGGTCGAGAGTGGGTGAGTGCATAAATTTAAGATTTGTACAAGTATGTTGAAGATATGTTGGAAATATTTCACAGTTTGTTGTGATTGAAGGCAAAAGATTAAAATACTGAGACGATTTTTCGCAGAAATTTTGTGTCTTTTTTTTTTTTTTTCATTTCTTTTACTTTGAAATAAATACAAAAACATATACTTTAATCAATTTGGGAATATTATTTGTGTGTTGGGTATTTGTGGAAGATGCAAAGTACACCCACTTTGAAGTGATTAAGGAAGTCGAATTTGAGTATTTTATTCTGTCTGTTTGGCATATCTTAAGTTAGTCATTGATAAAAGTGACGAGAGAGAGAGAAAAATAACAAAAATGCTGAAAGAGGATTTATTGATTGTGATTTAGGAAAGGTGTGTCCCGATGTCAGTTAACATGAGGAAGATACATAATGTATGATTAAAGACTTCGGTATTGATTCCGCTGTTCTAAGGGATTATGTTAACTTAAGAGGCGTTTTGTTGTTCTTGAATTTCTTGGATTTCCAAAAATCAGGAAGAATTCAGAAAGTTATGTAAAACAAACTGTTGAAGAATTTACTGACAGTCAAAATTGTCAAAACATTAAGAAGGTTTTGTCATTTCTAAGCGTATTGTTTCACTCATACTTAAGTGTTTTACAAATGACTTCTGGAGCTTATTTATGTTCGATCATAATGAGTCTAATTTTGGATACAATATTTACTCATTTTCAAAAATGTAACGTCTTTAACATCGTCCTTTGTCATTTACGGGGACGAAAATTTCCTTTAAGCCTAAAAGACCTTAAGCTTAGCTTAAATACTTATATGAACATGGGAAAGTATAGTAGCTTAAATGTTACGATTGGGTTTCTAGATTTAAAGACCATTGACATAATATTGCAAGCTCTGTTCCCTTAACATAAAGATAACCTAAGTAATGATAACCGTTTTTTTGGTCATTAAGCCAGTTAAAATCAACTTCGATGAGAACCCAGAAATTCCAACATGACTGAAAAATGAGTTGCCATACATGCCTATTACCCCCTAGGTCTGAATTCAATTTTAGAATGTGCAACATCAAGTTCTGAAAATATCAGAAAAAAAGAAAGATTTTCTTTGAAAGTCAAAATTTTGAATAGTAAATTTGTTATTTAGGGAATAACAGTGATTTAGAGCTTTTGACTGTCAAAGTAAACTGCATTTCCATACTATCAAAGCCAGTAATATGTCAGATTCCTTTGAGAAACTATTTCAATATCAGTGGATTAAAATAACCTCTTAAAATTAGTATTTTTGTACGTGTCGAATAAGAATTCTGAATAGGCCTTAATCTTAAAGCCGTTTTAAAATAAATTCAAAAGTTTCTGTACTTGTAAGCACATTATAAATGTGACTACTTTCTTATCTTTTTTTCTTTTGGATTCAATGGCTTGCAACTTATTAAGTTTAAGTGAACCGAATTTCCATTTTACATGTTTCGAATATTCGTTTTCCGCCCCCTAAAAAATATCTTCAGGTGCCTACTGTCCAATGGTCATACCATGACTGAAATGAAAAGAACTTTCCAAGCATATGCATTGCTTGAAAATTATTCAATTCCTCTTAAGAGAATGTCAAAAACCCTTTTGAAAAAAGTTCAGCGGCTATGGCAGTCCCACACACTTCAACAATCAGACTAAGGGTCCTACAAAACTTCCCACAAATAAAGTGCCTTATTTTCGTCATCTTCACTTGAGATGCTTTATTGTCAACCCAGTCGCTTCAAAGTCAATGGTCATTCTCAAATTATAAAGCCTAACAACACTCAACTTAAAACCAACTCAAATATATTAAAAAAAAAAAAACACTTTAAATCATTTCTGTCAAATAAACCCCCGCAAATAGATTTCAAAATCATAAAATAATGTTTCAATCTTTAGTTTTTATTTTTTTCATATTTGAGTTAACAACTTTTTCCTTATTTCAAAAAAAAAAAAACTTTACCAAATAAGATACAAATCTCTCTCCTTCTTGATTCTTTTTTCTTTTCTTTATTTGTATGTACAATGAAATCAAACACATACATAAAAGGCTTCATAACATCCGCAGACGCCATATTTATAAATATTTCGCTGTCAAGTTCATGTCAGAATGACACACAAGGTGATCCACAATATAAACGATCGCAGACATATCGCGGGCGGATTTAATTTGGAGTGAAACAAAAATATTGTTATAGTAAGGTTTGCGTGTTTGTTGTTGTTGTCGACAGTAATGATGGTGGCGTGGAATAGCATTCGTCTACATCAAAGTCTGTTATTTTAGACCAAACCTACGCCTGAGGCTTCAAAAATAAAAAAAGTAAAAAATAGTCAAGACATTATGATGAAAGAAGGTTATTGAACGTCAGTTGAACTTTAGTTGCTATTTTTTTTTTTTTGGTTTTATTAAACGTTTTATCTATACCATAAACACATAACTGAACATCGCAATCTCTCCATTCATCAAAATAATAAAAAAGAAGTTGAAATTACTTATCGATAAATTTATCTTTCAGGTATTTTCCGCATAGTGTTACCATCTGCCTTTTTTTACATTTTCATAAAAATAACTTTCAACCAAGAAATAAACATCTCTATGGTTATGAAAAACAAACCCATTAAGTATCTATTAATAAACGCTAATTAAGTTTTAATTAGTGAGTTAAATATGAATTTCATTGTAAAGTCGACAAAATCTGATTTGTTGTTTGAAATGTCTGCAAATAAATTATATTTCTGACATCCATATTTGACTTCGAAGATATTATAATTCGGCCGTTTACAGAGTTGAAACTTTTATGTTGAAATTATTTAAGGAACAATTAAGTTGTTCGAATAATTAATTTAAAATGCACGTAATAGGTATTTTGAGTACTGAAACCTGAAAAACCGAAAATTCTTTTAGGTTATTTCGATTTTACGATGCAAGACCGTGACGAGATCGCGATTTTTCGCGGATTGTGGCATTGTTTGCCAAGTTTTAGTTTTCTAAGTGATTGATTTAAAATATTTTAAAATCCATTTTTTTTAAACAAAAAACAACAATGGCAACTCTACTCCCCCTTCGATTAGACTCTGCCGGCAGACAAGAAAAAAAAAAGAGGTCAACGTATCGATTGGCGCAACATAACACATACAACCTACTCTCGTTGGCATTAGACACCGACTCCGACTCCAACTCGTAAGCCGTAACCCGTAAACTAACTTAATTTTTTTTTTATGTTTCATGCAAAATTAGTTTCTAAAACTTTCATGCAAATTCAAATTCAAAAAATCGAAAGCACAGCACAATCGCGCCATAAAAAGCAGCAGCAACATTTGCATGTGGAATGCAATTTGAAGTGCATCGTGTAAATTATTTAATTGGATTCTTTTTTTTTTCTTCATTCTGTGTGCGATTATACTCGGACTCGGTTCCGTGGAACGAATAAATGGGAAGGCGGTGACAAGTCTGTTATATTCATGGTGTCGGTCGGTGGCGGTCGATCCCCTGGCCACGGCCGCAAAAACACCAAGCCATCCGAATGGGGGTGAATTAGAATAACACACGCATGGATTTGCTGGAAAATGCATTAATCCAGCGCGCGTTTGGTTTCCAGAACCGACCGAGCATTTGAAGCACCATCGAGCGGCCAGCCGGGTGCCGGCCAAGGCAAGGCACGGCAGCAGGGCAATTCACCCGCCAGCATTCACCCAAGCACTCAGCAGCGAGTTTTGTTACCCTGCAGTCTGTGAAGAATGCAAAATGCAAATTGCCTGCTGCAACGCTGCATGTCGCTGAACGATTACTATTTTGCTCATCTCGTGCCATTGCCTCGGATTTCAACTTCAGCGTTGTTGGAGGAAACGTGCGTGCGTCCGTTGCGTCCATCGTCGGTTGTTCTGTCATCGGTCTGCGTTGTGTGTCGAAGAACCACCAAAGTAAAACCCATTTTTATTGCTCGGTGGCGATGGAATATTGAAAGTTTAATTGCTATATCCATTAATTGTTTTTAATTGCTTGTTTTTGCTGTTGTTGTTTTTGTTCGTGTTGAGCTTTTATAGCGATGTTGGTTGTTTTACGACCTTATTATTATTATTATGATTTGCACTCTCTTGAATTGGCTCTTGAGTGAATTTGTATAAACTTATATGTGAATGTTAGTCTTTACGAGTATTGTGCATAATAAGCCATTTGGAGTTGAATGTAAGATCGCGAGTTGGATGTAATTGCTTTTTAGTGATGATAGGTAAATTAAGCAAAAATTTGATTCAAACTGATTGAATGTTTGACTGCAATTAGTAAGCGATCAACTTGTCTCACAAAAAGTGAATATTTTTGTATGAAAAAAAAACGATAAAAAACTCGTTCTTAAGCACTATACATCGTTTTTTTTTATGAATCGTGTATAATTCTTACTAATTTTATTTTGCAAATTCTTGGAGGACTTAATTCAATCATGAAAATATAAACAACTTCTTGGAAATAAGCTGAAACTCGTTTTTTTTGCATCAAAAATCGTTTTTTCCTTATTTCTGTCAGAATTTCGTTTTTTTCTTGATAAAGTTTATTTTTTTTTATTTTAAATTTTAACAAGAGCATAGATTTTCATAAAAATCATAAAAATCATTTTTGTTTCGAAAAAAATTAAAACTCGTTTTTTATTAAAAAATTGTTTTTTGGCAATTTGTGTGTTTGATAAATATAGTATGTATATAATACAATTATTTAGATAATTATTATCAAAGCGAAAACTCGTTTTTAAATTTGAGTTAACATTCAATTTGGTCCGAAACTCGATTTTGCATCGTTATTTCTAAATTTCGTTGTGTGTTTTTAAAAAAAAATAATGTTTATCGCTTTTACCGCAATCAAAGAATTCAATATCAGAACTCTCTTTTGTCTTTTAAGCATAAGTTTAGTCTAAATCTAATAATAAAAATGTAATAAATGACCGAAATAGTTAATACTCGTTTTCATAAAAAAAATCGTTTTTTTGGCATCACGATAAGTTGAATGTTTTTTTGTATGTTTTCAAATATTTTTTTTTTAAATGTTTGGAATTTTTTTTTAAATTTATTTTGATTATATTTATGTTTTACAAAATTTAAATTTCATAAAAAAGTTGAATCTCGTTCTTGAAACTAAAAACTCGTTTTTTATTTTAATTCCCTCTTTTTAAAAAATATTTAATTTGTTATTGATTCCACAAAGCTTTTATTGTCAAACTTAAAGACGACTGTCACTTTTTTTGCGTGGTTCCACAACACACCTTTATACCGTTATTCCTTCATCGTCATCGTCTGCATTCAAAAATACTTGAAAGTACAAAAATTTTATTAGGGTGTTATGTGATGGAGAAAGTTGAAAGTGCAATGGTTCTCATCATGGGAATTATTATTATTATTTTTTTTTTCTTTTGAAAATAAAAATAAAAAACACCAATTATGCAAAAAACAATGCAGTTTTTTTTTTCTGTATAGATTATGGTGGGAAAACTTTTCGTTGTTTTTTTATTTTCTTTTGTAATATGAAAATAATTTGTGGTATAAAAATAAAAATAATAATTATTATTGTTTAAGTAAGTTTAACTGGTTTATTATCGTTATTCTGATGAAAGGAACATTTATTTTATGAATTTTTATTGTGGTTTCATTAAAAGTTCTTCTTTGGTTGCAATAAATGTAGCTAATTGACGTGGAGAGTGAAAAATTTTAAAAATTTGTTATATATTCTTTAATATGAAAGCTCTTAATTTATATAAACTGTGTTTATTTTTGGTAAGTGTCAGAAGACTCAGAAGTACTTACGCACATATAATTTTTTAAATTTGAATTTTTTATTTGATATGGCTTATCAGTTTAACGAAAGAATAGTGCTCCCTATCTTTCTGGGATCAAGGGATGTCATCTGCGTATTTTTTGAGAGAAACAATTTATCATTTTGCGCAGGAAACCCTTCTTCTCTGCACAAGGGTGTATTCATTACCAATATAAAAAGTGGTCCCAAATGACTCCCTTGTGGTACTCCAATTTGTCAGACATTGATAAGGGAATCTGAATTAATTCTGTTAAAGCCTATTTTAAAGATAAGGTTGGATTCAAGAAATATGTAAAGAAGGTATAAAGGACAGACGAGCTTTAACTAAGACTTAAAAATAAAGAAAGCTCAATGGTAAACACAGGAAGTGAGTAAGCAAACTTCGAATCACTTGAGAACCGTTCTAAATTTAAACCTTATTCGGTCTAGTCTAGAACGATGTTTTTCTGGTTGAATTGCGATAACCTGCTGGATTTCCCTATTTCTCGCATTTCGGTTTCAATTTTATTTATTCAAAAAAACATAATTCAAACCCTTTTTAATCGCCGTGACCCGTTTGCATTATGCGAGTTCATTGTTCTCAGAATCATAACTTCAATGACAGCCACAAGCCCAATTAAGAAAAAAAAAAAAACTAAATACATATTTACAACAAAAAGTAACCCCGATTTTTTTCAACAAGCACTCCAAGTCCAAGTTCCGCTTCAAGGGTTTTTCTTTTTATTTGTGAATTTCTATAAAAGCAGCGCTGGTATTTTTCTTTGTATCTTTTTTCCCAACCAGTCTGGGTCTGTCTAGGTTTTTTTTTTTAGCTTATTCTTTATCCGAAGTTTGCCTTCACCTATTTTGTCTATTGAATTCAAATTGAATGGCATCCCTACAGCTTATTCACCTTGTAGATATTCTATCTATATACTTTTACGAGTAGGTATGCATTTCTCAGTGCAAATAGTGTACAGCTCAATGTCCATTGGTCGTTGTGCTGCATTTACCCATGATGCTGATGCCATAGCGTGCATCGGTTGAATGAATTGACCGACACAATGACGACGACGATGATGACGATAGCTTTGACTTTGACGTTGTCAAAGACTTTTGTCACTCTTTTAAAGTTTTCATTCGCGTTTTATGGCAATTTCATACTCCTTCGTCTTCTATATTTTCCTTAAAGAAGAAGAAGGGAAAGAAACTTATTTTTATAATTTAATTTTGCATTAATAAAAATTCTTTAGTTGATAGATAGATACATTAAATTATAGCCTCTTTGATATTCATCGACATGGCTTTGACAGGCATTCAATAAAAAAAAGAAAAAAAGAATCCTATAGGCTCCGTTGGTTATTTTTCTTCATCATCTTCTTATTCTTTTTTGATGTTTGCTATCAAAGAAAAAATCGTGACAGGAAGAAGGGCTTTAGTTGAATATTTTAAGTCACATGAATGAAGTTGAAGTTTTTGCGTGGAATTATGAAAGTGTGTAGTTAAGTGTGTAGCGGATTATGGTACTATATAAATACATACATATACTTAATAAATTTCTAGAATATTTACACAATTTGCTTTTCTTTAGAAACTGATTCACTTTGTGTCACAAACGTCACAAATAATTCATAGTGTGTAAAATGTGTTAAGTTCCTTAAAAAATAAAAAAAACTTCACTTCGATTTTCTTTTTATTTAGAAAAAAGTTTATTATTAGAACTAATAGTGTCACAGAAGTAACAGAACACATTTTCTCATTTTAGAATAATTTAACCCCAACATTGAAATAAAATTTTGTATAACACTTCAAGTAAAATTGATTTATTTTTTAACTAAAACTTTCATTAAAACTTCAAATGTTTGAGTTGTGTCATTGTCGTAACAAAATTTGCAATTGATTTTTTAATCATTAACTTAAATTTTTCTTGAGTCTTGATTTTCTTAAATGTTTCAGCGTATTTTTTTTTTTTCGTTTTAAGGATGTGTCATTCACGTCACAATAAATTCATTTGAATTTACTATTTTCTTAAATTCAAAGTACTAAATCAATTGAGCAATTAAAGATTTTAAATAAAGTTGTGTGACTCCTGTAACAGATAAAATCTGCTTTTCACACTTGAATGTCATAGATTTTCACGTTAGTTGGTTGTGCCACATGTGTAGCATGACTTGTTTTTAAATTATTCTTCTAAATCTTAATAGATTTTTACATCATTTCTGCCTATTTTTTCATACAAATTTTTAAATTTATGTGTTGTGTGACACGCCTAATTCCGGTCCAGTGTCACTTACGTAACAAAACATTTGTTTATGTCCAGGAGTTTTTTTTTTTTAAATTGAAATTATAGACGATTATTTTAACTTTAAATCTTTCACTATTGAAATTGTGACGATTCATGCATCGTAGTCACAGGAGTAACATTAATCTGTCACACAAATGTTGATATGTATCAAGAAAAATTCAATTAAGGTTTTCGAAAAATCCCATTTGAGTTTCCTTTTGTGTGAAAGTAAGATTTCCCCATAAAAATTACAAACTGTTTTTAATTACGAAGTAAGAAAACTCAGATCTTTCGAAAAGAAAGTTTTGTGTCTTTCCCCGGTTTTTATTTATTTACAAACAAACCATTCAACTGGATAAAAAGTGATGTGCAGTAGCATTATGGGTGGATGAGTAATTACTTATAGTTGTTTTTGCTTTTGCTTACTTTAAACGTTACTTTATGAAGCTTCAACTTCACCCGGGAGCAATGGACTCTCTTAACAAATTTCCGAACGCTTAACATTCGTGTTATACACAAAGCGCGTTCATTGATCTGACTCGAACGATGCGTGTACCTGTGCCTGGCCCATGCACCCTGTGCAGTGCATACCAGTTGAATTCCATACTCATATGTGACGTGTATTTCGTTACCGTTGCCGTTGCCATTATCGTCACACGCCTGTTGCTGTTCCTTTGCCGCAGCTTTTTTTTTAAATAAACCGTTTTGTATCTTTGTGTAAACCTGCCTGATGGTTGTAATAATCACTATGTGTCATCTTCCTCCTCCTTCGAATCCGCATCCGCAATCCGCATAGCAGTAAGAGAAAAAACAGCGACAGATATTTTTTCGGTCCAACGAAAATCTGGCCGAAAGAAATTAAGTTACGGAAAATATTCTACAAGCGTCAGTAGTTTGTGTTTGTGTTGGTATAGTCTCTCTTGGCTAAGGGAGTCCTTCTTCCTGTTTTTTTTTTTTTTTGTTACAGAAATGACAGTGAAAATTCAATTTTAGGCATTCGTAACGGAAAAATTCAATTTAAACGAAACACAGAAGCTTTTACATTAATAGCTACGAGAATACACTACCTACCAACACTACACTTATGTTTGTATGTATGTATGTATGTTCATAAGGGCAGAATGTTGCCTTTGAGTGTGATGTATTTTTTTTTTATTAAAGTTCGAAGGGGTTTTTGTGACCTTTTTTATTTTCAGTCACGTCATGTTGGTAAATAATTGAAATAAAGTCAACCCAGACAAGACACACATATAAATTGAAACAGGTGTGTGTGTTTTTTTTTTTTTTGCGAAAGATTGATGTTTATAAAATTCTTCTACGTGATATGTGCGACAGGTTGCTTATCACATAGTAAGTGTGTGTGTGTTTGTGTTTGTATTTTTGGTATGATTGTGTGGGTAAATAAGTTAAGTTTTGTTTTCTCATTCAGGTTGAAAATTGAATTTTCGAAAAAGTTATTTTTGTATGATTTTTGGAGAGGGTTGTAATTAGATTTTACATTTTTTTTGAATTCAAGTAAGAAATAATTTAATTATAAAATTTTTGTGTTGAAAAAAATTAGAAAAATTATAAATTCCATAAATATTGAAAATTATACAAAATTACGTCATAATAATCACACAAAATGTAATTTTACAATATTTTTCAAAACCCAATGAATTTGATTTCATGCTATGAAAACATTCAATTTCAATTAATTTTCATGTGCTCAAAATCAAAAACTGTCAGTGACTCCTCATAAAATAAAATAGAAAAACTAAGACATAAGAAAGTACGTATACGTCTGAGTGAACATTCTGAGATTTCTTCCACAATATAGCAATCTCTTTAAATTGGTACATCCAGAGGTCTATTCCATGCTGTTTTGTCATTTTAATGACGTAAACGTTCATTTTATTTTCATCACAAGAATGACGTATTCCAAAAGTCTGTCAAAACCAAACAACTATCTGTCAAGTTGTTAGTTTCATTTCTGGAAACAAAGATCACCCTGGAAACAAACAATCCAAAAAGTACTTCACTATTTTTGAAGTCAAAATGCCAACAGCATTGGTTAAGACTTTTTTTAAAGCGATCGTAGCTGAGCTTCTGAGCTTGTAGATTTAAGCCCTTGTTCGATATTTTTTTTCTAACTGAAAAACATACCATAACCACATGTTTCGATGTTTTGAAGTTGGAACCAATTTTTTGACATCGAAATTTTGTTAAGCCGAAATCATACTTGAGCATTTCTTATTTCTATCTTTCGAGTCATTGTCTCATTTCTTTTTCCGCACAAGGCAATATGGATTTTTGGAAAACTTTCCACGTTAACATGCTGATTTGTCCAAAGTTCCAGATTTGTTCACTCTCATATCATATTTAGTAGACAGGAGTTATCTAAAAGGTAGTTATTTCTTTTTGATAGAACAATGAAATATTAAACGAATTGATAAGTTGGTGGAGTTTCTTTTTCAGTATCACTTAAAAGTCGAAGTTTTAGAATGAAAACAGTTTTTCAAAAATAACAAAAACAACTTTCCCCACCCGACTTCACTCGTCTGAAATTTTAGCTCAAATTCCTTTTTGAAGTACATACAAGAACTTGAAAAGGGAGTATCAATAAATTTATTATGTGTCGAATTCTGTTTTACATTCTTTTAATACAACTCCTCCTAGTATTAGGGCCACTACTGTAAATGTAAGACCAATATTCTGCCGGTACTTTTCCCACAATACTGGAATAATATCTGATTCCTTTTGATTTTCTATAAAGGTCCTATTAGTTTAGTTTTATTGTTTGTCCATAAAATACAAAAAGTCAAATTCAAACTCCATACATTTCAAATAATGAACCACCATATAGTTCCTCCATCCATTTTATTTCCTTCAACAATAAGTTTCCAATTTCCAAACTCCCAACAAGCAGCACGCTCTATTCATGAAACAAAAATCAATTTAATGATTCGTGTTAAACTAATTTTATGAAACATGATCCTATTTGTAAAACTTCCTCACTAATTTCGCATTGTGTTAAAAACACCAACACCACATACCTTTCCCCTATCGATGTTTAAATTCTTTTATATCAAATGCAACATTCATAAGGGTGATGCATCTTCCATAATAATAAAATACAGAACAATGTAACATTAAGGCAGTCTACTCGTATATGTGTTGGTCCCTATAACCCAATTCAAAATTTGTTACACATTTGACATTATATGATGTGATGACCTTCATTCATTTAAAACGTGTTTGAGTTTATCAACTTTACGTATCTGTACCTACATCGAGTTCCAGATACAAAAAGATCTAAAAGTGGGTATGAATTACATTTTCAAGTAACTCGAATATAAGCCAAAGCCATGTGAAATTCTAAACCTGATTTTAAATTGCAAACAGGAATACATATTTATTATTAAATAAAGTTACGAGTTACATACATACATACAAAGTATCACAACCTCAAACTTGACATGCACATCCGCATGTTGTCGTCGACGTCGTCGTCGTCGTCGTCGGTCGTCTCCGGCATCTATGTACGTCATTGGTAGTCGTCGATATTTATCCTGCTTCTTATGTTACCCATGGCAACCGCATCTGCATACATATACTCGTACATCGACATCCTTTTGATGCATCCCTTTCCATTCTTTTTTTGCCTCCCTAGATTCCTACTACATATAGAAAATGTCACTGCATCGTTATTAATACATCCGTTTGACTATTTCCTTTTCAGATACACTACGCGCACAAGAACAAAGCCCTGGAATATAAAAAAGATACAAAGAAAAACGAAAAAAAAACTACACACTCACAGTTCGTGCAAAATTCAAAGGAAACGATCACGTATTCCTGCACACACACCAGCACCAAAGCGACAGCCGTGGCACTACGGCAGCAACGACGACGACGACGGACGACAACAAAGTACAATAACAACAATTACAACACGGCAAAAATTCCGCTTTGTAAATGACGGTGAAAATTGCAAACCTCCTGACACCTCCGCCGACGTCCATTGCAACCGCAACCCTAACCACAACCATCGCCGCCGACAACAGCAACCACTACTATCTGAAACCGTACGACCACTTTAGCAAAACAACATTTGATACCTTCACAATGCCGTTCGCCAGCGCCACGTCCATAATGACAAATCGGGACCATCCCTTTAATCAGTCCACCCAATCGACAAGACCCCTGCTAGCCGACCGGAAGCCCCCACAATTGCTCGGCAAAAAGAAATTCAACAACAATGGCCGTGCGAATAACGGCAATGGCTACGGCAACGGCAACAGCAACGGCAATGGCTACCAGCAACAACAGCAACGTGAAAGTGGTGTCAAAGTTCAGGGCATCAATGACTTTGACATCATATCTCAGCAATATAAGTACCTTAACAGTCATCACCTGGGCTATCCGTACGGCAGTCCCCCCTCGCCCACAGCCAACTCAAGTGACTTTGTGTTCTCCGATACAACAACAGCGACATCCACGCCATCTACAAAGACGTCGTCGACGACGATGAATGGTGGTTATGGCGGTGGTGGTGGCGGAGGTGTTTTGGCGCCTTCATTGCGACAGCCATTGTGCGAGAACGGTAGTTCACCTGCCAACACAAGGACCTACGACAGCAATTACTACTGCAACACATCGCGCTTTGAAGACGACTTCTGTTGTCGACGGAACGATCAGTTCGATAGCATACAAGCGCCCTTTGTGGTCGGCCAAATAAACAACAACAACGATATGAGGATGCATGGAGGCGGCCATGATGGCGCAATTTCAAATAGTAATAGTAACAGTAACAGTAACACGAACAGCAATGGCGGACCATTCATATTCGGTGTACATCATAGAGCGCCACCTGGAGGCAGAGATTTTCTCGATAGCACAGCTGTGATAAGCGACAAGGATGCAACATACTCATTCGAAAAGGGACAGAAGTCGATGGTGAGTTGCACTTTTACCATTTTCTTTTTTTTTGAGAGGTTTGGAAGCAGACCCTTAAAACCAATTTAAATTTCCTATTTGAACAAAAATCCCTCAACGGGGAAATTTCGATTGAGTATAGTGCAAAAGTTGAATTTATTTAAGGATATTCCATTTCTTTAATATTTAATTATGTTTTTGAATCCTGGGAACACAATCTGTGGTCAATTTTTGAAGACTAAGATGACCTTCTTAAATTAACAAACAACATTATTTCGATATTAGAAGAAATTCCCTGCGGTCATAAAATCATATTTTGATTAATTTCGGGTCTCTGCACATTGGATTGCGGGGAAATTCTTTTAAGGATTAAAATTAGAAAAAATAAGAAACTGAGATATTATGTATATACTTAGTTTGGGATAAAATGAAAATGACCAAAAATTAAACGAATTATTTGGGAAACCAAGTTTGAGAAAAAAAGGGATGCAACCCACACGTATTTTGTTTTTTGGGATTCTGCCTTTGGTGAAAATAAGATTTTTTTTTCGGTTGGATAAGCAAATCATCATTCAAGGACCTTCTATTTGATATTTGTATGTGATAGAGAATCAAAACCGCTAAAATTTCTAAACTAAGTCCTGAATTGAAGCTATTTTATAATCAATAACAGATAACAGCTTTTATAAAGCTGAAAATTAACAATATCATCGAAGAAAATACAATGCAATATATTTTATTAATAAAAGAGGTCCAAAAATGGACCCCTGAGGTACTCCTTTGCTATGTATCTGAATTAAGCTAATTGAGTGTTTATAGAAAAAACTTAAAACTTAGACGGTTGAAAGGATAACATTAGACTCACTGCTGAAGTTAAGAAACCATAATGTGTCGTTGAAGGACTTTCGCGGTAATTGATGTGTTTAAAGGCCTACCAAAAATCTGGTCTTTTTCAACATCATACGAAAAAATGTGTCCTTAGAATATTGTTTTAAATATTTTTGGTAAAAAAATAAAGGTTATTTTTGATGTTAAGTCTCGGTAAAGTATAAAATTTTAGTCCAAAATATACAGCCTTGTCTAAAATTTGTCTTCCATTTCCCTTAGAAAGTATAAAGAAACGAATATTTTTAGTTAGACTACGGCTACCATGCCAAAGGATCAACGTCTTATTTTCTTAAATTTGTTAACATCAACTTCACTAAATGTACAACACATTCAAAAAATAAAATACCACCACAAAAGTATTAAAATTTTGACTTCAAAGTACACTCTTTGGGTAGGTTTAGGTACCGTTTCTTACAGTAATCCTTTATTGTCCTTATTATTCCTACGTGTGATTCCTTGATAAAAAAAAATTATCCCAATTACACATTGTACTCTCTTAAACCGTCTTACATTCAGAGAACTCATATAATCCTGAATCCTTATCCTTAGACAAATTAAGAAGCCAAAATTTTCTGCACGAAAAAGTTCCGTAGCAGATATAGCATCATTATAAAATCAAAAGATTGTTGGGTGAAGGGAAGGTGGAGTAAAATCAAATATAAAATCTCGTGTTTAATTTGCATTGAGTCGTTTTTAATTTATGTTCCACATTTTTAAGAGTTTAAGTTTTTTTGAAAGTATTTTTGCTTTTTTTTTTCTTCGGGATAAGAGTGGTAACAGGGCGTGGTTCTTCTTCGTTGAAAAAGTCGTCTTCTTTATTTTTTTGTTTTTGGTAAAAGTTTTCTAACCCAACGCGTTTAATGCCACGATGGTGTTATAGTGTGACGAGGACGAAGTATAACCCTCCATTTTCCTACCTATCCTACACCTACCATGTGCTCCAGCATTAGGACTAATGATGAATTAAAGTCTCAGCAATTAGCGTTTTGCCTCTGCCGTTTAGACTTATTATGAGCAAAAAAAAAAAAAACAAAGAAGAAGAAAGATCCCATAAAAGCTGTAATGAAAAGCCAAGGAAGCATCGTCGTCGTCCTCTGGAAGGGTGCAAGAGCCAAGATGCAAGAGCAAGGATGCCACAAGAGGAGACTGTTGAAAGAAGATTTTGGCCTCATCAACGTGTAATGCTTAGCTGGATTTTGCAACAAATTTCAAAGTTTTTTTTTCTGTTTCTGCAGATGGATGACGAATCCTTTTACAATCGGAAAACTTGAAAAGGAGCTAGAGCCACTGCAAGGAGCAGCAACCGCTAAAAAAGGGTTTTTCGCTGGGATTTATTTCGAACATCCCCATCGGAGAAAGCAATTTTCTTTAGAACACTCGTTCGTAGAGGCGGATGTGTGTTTTCCTTATGGAAGACGTGTTGGGGTGAATTCTGTCTTCAATTTACTTTGTATCCAAGTGATGGAGAGTCCGTTGATTTTGATACCTACCCTTGGATGGTCGGGTCGTCGTCGTCGTGTCGGTTGTATTAGGGGGTTGGCCTTTTTTCTTAACCGAGTTCCAGGAAGGCCAAATGGAATGAATTGCATGGCATTATGGTTAATTACATGGATTAGGTGTGTATACCCTATTCCTCGTGGCAGAAGGGTCGTAGTCGAAGCATCATGTAGCACTTATGGTGATGAATCCGTATCCGGATTCGCATCCGTATCCGTATCCTCTGATGCGTGTTTACGACATTAAGGCATGATTATAGGTTGTGTATACTCGACTCGACTCCTATACAAGATGACATTTATCTGGTTAAGTTTGATATATGAAATGTGAATCAAACTTCGACATTAATCACATGAAAGCAAAGCAAAGAAAAAAAAAGGCTCAACGATAAAGGACTTGTACGAATATATCCACTTTGAAAAGGGTCAACATTATTATTTGAAGGACGACGTAAGGATTTTATTTTTTAGTTGAACTTATTTGGTATTCGGTATTGGATAGGGATTTGAGAATATTAAATCAAGGTTAACACGATTTTGAAATGTCTAAAATGATTTATTAAAAAAAAAACGTGACTCTTAGTTCGAAGGGCAAACCTTTAAAAAATTAACCCATTACGGTACTTATACAAAGTATTGAGGGATACGTAGACGTTTGATTTATACCCAAAATGCAACTGAAAAAGTTTCATATTTAATCTGATCGTTTAAAAATAAATTCTAAAGTTGGTTTTAAAGTCTTAAACAATACAAATAATTTTGAAATAGATTGCCAAGTCATTCAAGAACAATTAGCAACACGTTTTATTTCTGACGCATGCGAAAAATTAAATCAGGTGCAAAAAAAATAAATAATTTTAAATGAAACTACGGTCTTTTAGAGTAAGTCAAAATTTTGTTAAACAATGAAAAGATGAATCATGTCAATCAGATTGAACAATGATGTTTTTTGTTGATTATTGCAGCATTGTTTACCTAGGAGCTATTAAAATTGATTCATTTAATTTGATAAGGCAATTATTATTGTTTCCAGTTTTAACAGTAATTTTGAATTGTTAAACTTTTTTCATATCTGAAGTAATAATTTACTGTTTTGTTTTCACATGAAAAGCAAATTATGAAGTTTCGAACTTCAAAAAAAATGTACTCATTCCGTCATCTCATAAACTTTTTCATATGCATCTATGAGTTATTGTACAAGTCTCTTAAATCTTAATTATTAAACCGTATATTTTCAAATTTTAAATAGTAAAATGACTCTAAAGACGGGCTATCTTGTATACTATCCGAATGGTGCTAAATATTTGCAGATATTCCGGATAGCGATAGAAATTTCTTATTACAATATTTAGTCCGTATATTGTCAGTTAGCTCTTTTGGTGTTTTAAATTTCAAAAAGTGACGGCAAAAGTTGGGATTTATACTATCCGGATAATGTCGGATAATTCAAATATTCCAATCCACACTTTTCACTTTTTTTTCTGCTGCTTTGTGTGTACTATAGACGAAATGCATTCAAATTAAATTTGTACTTGAATCTGATTTTCTAACACTATCCGGATTATTCATTACTATCCGGAAATATGGATTTAAGATCTAAACTACCTCATGTAGTTATTGGAGCAGTCAACACAATTCGGATATTGTATTATTATATATTCGATTTTGTATTGGTATCTGTTTTAAAAATCCGGATATTCTGGATTAAGCAGATATTTTGAAGCATTCGTAAAAAGTGTTTATTTAAACTATTGCAACCTAACAACCAACCAATATTCTAATTGCGCTATTACCTTGAATTTTAGGGCATTGCCATATCCTTGCTCACATTTTTTTCGGCACATACTGTCTTCAAACAGCTGCATTGTCATAATTTGAAATATGTCCTTAAAAATGTGTCTAAAAAAATGTTCTATGCACAACCTCGCTCCAAATGCACACATGACAACAATTCTAAGTCGCCAATTCATCACAAGTGACTAATTCTGTTCTCAAAAAAAATATCCAAAAACCCAAATAGCCGTGCAGTTTTATATTTTTCGTTTTGAACACACACAATTGGCATTATAATGTCACAATGTATCTAGATAAATCTTACTCTAGCTCTGTTGGGGGCCAGATATAGCATATATGTACACAAGATTGTATCAAAACAATCCTCTTATGCATATAGTACGTTCCATTTCCATTTCCATACCAAACCAACATGGAAACGACTAATCTCTGAAATATTCAATCCCTCCCGCTTAAAAAAGAAACCTATGGTGTTCCCTGAAAATAAAAAAAAAGCAAAATAATAAACACAAAATTTGACAAAAAGATAAAAAAAAAACTCAACGCAAAACCACGTCACTTTTACAAGTGTTGCCCATAAATTTAAAGCAAAAAATGTGTCTTTTGGGGCAAACTTATATGCGCTTATGTATCCGGCGAATGCGATGTTAGTTCATGTGTGTATTTCTGTGGATTTTCTACTTCAACCTCCAAAAAATAAAGGAACAAAACACACACACACAAATAGATACTAAAAGTACACATTATATTTGTGCGCTACAACTCAAAGATTTATTACCATATATTCACTATGCCATATTACTATGGAGCATATTACGGCGCTCTGGAAACTATACTAAACCACTTGCAGATGCTAAGGTTTGTGGAAGGGGGATTGGGAATATCCACCGGTAGACATAGCACTATGACCGGAGGAGGGGTACATATCTGGGGTCACAGCATAGCAGGCAGCAAACGTGGTGAAAGATTGACTTTTTCAAAGCTTTTCACCTGGCGCTACCGGCTAACCCAAAGCATCTATAACAAGAGCAGCACCCAAAAAAACCAGGTGAATAAAAAAGACCAACATCCAAGGAGTACCTATAGCACACCGACCGCGACCGTTCCTATAGATACAAAAAATAGCTAGTTAGCAAAAGAGGAAAGAGAAGAGAATCGCGAATATGCATAGGTTTCTTCTGTTTTTTTTTTTTTTCCATTCCATTGTTTTGTGTTGTTAACTTTCTGCGAACAAATAAACTGGCTACCTTGATCAGGGTTGTTATATAGTTTTTTTTTATTCTTAAAGTTAACAAATAAATAACGAAGTCGTATAATTTATATTTTTAGGGGAAAAAAGGTAACAAACATTTGAGGCTCTCAAAAAAATCATTGAATTTCTCCCGGGCGCCACTTCTTAACATATAACAATACTTACTCTCGTTGGCATATAAATTAAAAAGAAGCCATTCAGGAACAAAAAATCACAAATGTTGGCATATTTTCTTTCAGACTCTTATCGCCCCTCAGATTGTATAACATCCCTGATTTTTGTCATTATAATCTTTGTTTGTGTACACTAGCGCAACACCATAACTGACATCATTCATACGCTCCAGTTGGGTGGCGTTGTGTCGCTCCGTCTTGCTGGATGCGGGCTGCTAAAGCAGTTCCAGTTATGGTTATATGCATGAAGTTGTTCTGATATGGTTTGGCCTTAAGGAGGGACTATATTCTGCTGCCGGATTGTATCTGGCACACGTTGTCTTGTATCTATGTACATTAACTCTACTGAGGCCACAACAACTATAAGTATAACAACAATCTACTATCATAGATACATCAACTTCAGCAACTGCAAGTATCTTTTACTTTATGGCTCCACCAACCCAACCAACCGTTTGGAGCCATATTTTTTGTACCTACAATTTTTTTTTTTTTGCTTGGTATGCTCTAAAAAATTTACGATCGCGTAAACTCAAAAGAATAAGAGAACGTCGTCGTCTGTTGTCGGTAGTTGGTAGTTGGTGAGTAAATTCAAGGTGTGGTGCGGTTTGGAGAGGTGCGTCATAGCCGCACTAACCCCATTTTCGAAGAGTGTCTATGTACGAGTATATTCTGCATATCGGGTTCCCCCTGAGCCGCTAGATTCATAGAAAAGATATTCCTGATGACTTGCAGTTTAAAAAAAGGGTTTTTTTTTGTGGAACGTATTCATGTGCGAGTGAGTTGCTCTAGTGTGTGCAAAAACCGCAAAAATAAAATAATGAAATAAAGTTGAGCTAGATAGTGTACACACACAAACACACAGTCACCAACAAGGAACCAAAAACACTCGACTTTTATCTGCACCTTTGTGTCAGTGCAATAAATACATTTTTTTATAAATCCTGATCGCGCCCTCACACGTCGTTGTCCGCGTTGTGCCTTATGCACAAACCCGCCAGAATGACAATATGACAATGCAACCCAACCAGAGAGTGCTTACAGATATCCTGATGGGTTTAAAAAAAAAACTGTCAAATTAAATTGAAAATCCTGTAATTCTTTTTATCGGATTATGCGCGTCTGACTTTGATTCGATTCCGGATCATATGTGAATTTATTATAAAGTTCGCCAAATATATTGATACTCTGGATCTGGATGGCATGCCAGTGGTGCCTGGTTCTGTTGGGTGTCTTGATTGTTAACCCCCACTGTTGTTGATTCGTTATTTTAATAGAAGGTGGTTTGTTGGTGCACAGTATTCATACAGTGGGGTCATATTTTTGAAAAATGTGGCTAAAAAATATTAAAAATTGTATTAGTTCAGACTTGAAAATTTTAAGGACCTTATTTTTTCTTACCTCTCCCTCCCTCTTCTATTTATTATTTAACGCTTTTTTTAATTAATTTTATTACTCCCCTCTCCTCTCAGTTTAAAGAGACTTTTCTGTCCACCAACGTAAATTTATTTCTGATGTAGAATTTTCTGTGTACGTGATAAATCATAGATGGCGCAGTGCTACGATCAATGCCACAAACTGATAGATGGCGTTACACGTTGACTTAAGCTGAGCACACTTTGACAGGTGTCATTTTCTATTTAGCAAATGTGTTCTTTTTTTCCTGAAATTGAATAGGGTTTTTGTATTATTTTAATAATTCTGGATAATCGTATTTTGCGCTTCATATCAGCAAACGATCTTTGTGAGGATGCCTGTGGGATCAAACTTGAATTTCCATGTTTTTTTGCCCGTCAGATGTGTTGTGTTGTACTCTGGAGGTTATCTAAAGCCGTTAAATTCGGACGAATCGAAGTTTCGCGGGTCCGCTAGTATTATGTTAAATAAAAATACACAGATAAAAAACACCCAGTCAGAGAGATTTGGTTAAATCGATGATAAATTTGAAACAGTTCTTAAAAACCTTCACTTCACTAGATCCAAAAATTTATTGCTTTTAACTAAATAAACATAAGTGAATCCAACTTTGACCATAATTTTTTCCAATATACTTTGTCTTCGCATATCACATCATGAGGAATAAATAAATAAATTTTTTGTCATCAAATTGACATGGAAAAATATATCTCTCAATTTTTTTTTTTTTTTTTTTTTTTTTTTAAATATTTTAAAACCTCCAAAGGTAAACCACCTCTCAACTCATGTTCACCCATTTGTAAAAAAAAAAAAACAATTTAAATAAAAAATAAAATTAAAAAAATTCGCATGTATAGAAAGAGAATAAAAATTCATATAAATCTACTTCCATTTTCAGTGGCTTTATGATTTATAGGATATTTTTATTTGTTCCTCTCTGGTTGAGTTTTCGTTCGATACAATGAGTATGAATGTATGTATGTATGTGTGTATGTAAGCCAAATGGTATACAACTACATACGAACATAGTGTTGAAGTGAGTAATGGCTTGTGATGTTTTCTGGATAAAAACTCACAAAAGGCTCTAAAAGTTTTTAAAAAATCATTTGTTACGGATTTATGATTAAAATCATAGTAAATGAGCTACACGAAAACACACACAATACAATTTCTCTTCATTATATTATTTTATTAATGATATAAAATCTAACATATATATTTTTTTTTTAATTAAATCTATTTTTTTGTGATAAAAGAGGATGTTTTGGAAATATGGTTTTGTATTTATAAAATCTGATTAAAATTGTACTGAAATATTAATTTTAATTTTTGTTACTATTTAATTGTAATTATTTTTAGATAGTAGGATTCGAATTTCTAGCTATTTTTTAATTAAACAAGCTATTAAGGACTTACATATTTTGTTAGTAGAAAGTCCTTGATGTATATTTTATCATCTTATTAAGGACAAAAGGTTGTTGTCGGTGATATCCTGCCCAACGTCGACGCCGTCAAAAACAAGAGAACCATCAGCCGCAAATTCACATAGTACAATGACTTTTATCATTCTGTCCCAAGTTCGGAAATTTTGAATTTGTTGCTCGGAAAATTCAAGAATGATTGTTGAAAAGCCCTTACATCTGCAAATGTGCGAATTGGTCTTATAAAGTCAGTAGTCCCTATTGAAAGACCCTTTATTAATATTAATAAATTTCTAAACCTCTGAGAAAATTTTAAAAATTAATTTAAATCAAATTCGAATTATTATCCAAGAAATATGTCATCTTAATAAATTGACCGAAATAATCCGTAATTTTTAATATAATGTAATTATTATAATCACACTTCATTGCTTGTATTAAATCAACCATCATCATTTTGTATGTCTCTCCCATGGTTCCTCTTATACTTAAGGGAATTACTTTCATTTTTATAATTCCATCATCTACACATATTAATTCATCATCCTTAAGTTATAATTTGAAAAGCAAACAAATTGCCATTTGTGGTGTTGGCAACATCATCATCACACATACCACAAACATTCACAACACATACATACATATACATAAACTATGTCATTGTCATTTGTATGTATGTGTACAATATCCTTTTGTATTATCTTCCTATATCTACATTTATATAGAATATCCTGTGTAAGCATTTTTCTGAATTATATCCTGGCATCGTGGTTGTGGTCCTGTTGTTATATTTTCTCGTACATATATATTCCCGGAAGCATTGCCTTGGTGGAAGTAGAGAAATTAAAAAAAAATAAAAAATAACGGAGATAGAAAAAATAATAAAACTTAGAGGAGACAAAAATGAAAATGCATTTCATATCCTTGTGAAAAATTGTCACACTTAACACCATAGGTACTTTGTGTGCGGTTACGTGAGTGGGACACACACAAACTGGATGACATATGTGATAGATGAGCAGAATAAAATACAGTGATGGATTGTCATGGGGGTAAAATGAATAACGATCGATGGGCGTCAATTGGTATTTTTTGGGGGCCCACTCTTAAATTGTGAAAATTGTTAAATATTGTCTACAACCCTTTTGTGACTTCAACTCCTCAGGCACTTCTTTGGGCCCCAACGACTTAGATGCCAAATCTCGAAGGACTCATTACTCATTACTGAGTATAAACTCTAAAAGGATTTTTCAAAATGTCAAATATAAAAAATCATAATTTTTTAAAAAAATTAAATGTGAACTTTTCCTGGTAAGAACTTATTCCATTTGGAAGGGATCAAGCTGTACTTCCAATTCAGCGTCTTCAAAGGTTTCTTGACTTTTATCCACGCAAACAGTGTTAACATCAAAATCACCGTCTTTGAAGCGATCATTAGAATAGAAAGTTTTTCCACTCAAGTTGACAGTTGACATTTTAGGATAAAATATAAGAACAAACTATTTTGGGAGACTGTCAACGATTTACCGTAAGGTCCAATCTTTCGACACCTTTTAAAAAGGTTGACTATTTATGTCAAAAAATATATATTAGAAGATTCTCACAAAAGGAGGCAAGAAAATATCTTCAGGCCTCATCTATTACACATGTCCAAATCCACTCCTGCCTTCAGATAGGAGTTTGTATGACTAGGTTAAATCGAGAAACTGAAAGTCTAGGAAGTCCTACAAGACAAAAATGCAATGATGTCACCAGAATTCTCATTTATGCTGACTACAATAAGTGATGTCCTTAAAGTTTTCTGATAGAATAAAAAAGAAAATTGTATTCCTAAGTGGAAAATAAGAAAAAAATTGTAAAATGTTGGTAACTAGGTAAATTAGATTTTGATTTTTCTACAAAAGAAAGTTCTTTTTAAGGAAATGCTTTAAGAACTTGAGAAAAAGTTCCTTTAAGAGATTTAGTAAATTCGAATAAATTTATTTTTGACTTAGTATTAATTAAATTGTCTTTAGAAATATAAAGTTTCATGTATTTATACAATATTTATAATCAAATAAAAGAAAAGTGATTGAATTACTAATATATTGCCATGGTAAGCAATTTTGTAACTTTATTGTGTACTTCAAAATTTATAGTCAAATCGGTCCTCGAGTCCTTGTATTTAAGGCTTAAGGGTGTTTCAAAATTTGATACCCTTATTTATAGCACACCTTATATACATACATATTATGTAAGCCTTGATATAATTTTGTATACATATGAGCATAGACAACTTACAACGTTCTTATACTTCCAAAACTCTCAGTTTTCGTTGCACCTGTCAATTTAAGTATTCTAAATACATACATACGTACTTATGACACAAAATCACTGTGATACTCATCGTCGTTGTCGTTGTCGTCGTTGTAAAATACATACATACGCAACACATGTGTGTTTGTGTCATGCAAATTGATTTTCAGTCAATAGTCAAACTGCCAACATTTCAATATTATGCTGATGTCGAACTGATATAGAGCTTCTCTTACAGAGATTCTGTGTAGCACTGGGAGCATAAGAATTAGAGTGACCATACCAAACAAAAAACTTGAAACAAATTTTTGAAAACAAAAATCGAAATTTTAACTAAAATTCTGAATGACTTTTTATCATAGCAACAAATATGATTTTGACATAATTTCACAAAAATGTCGTCAACTGTCATTGGGATTTGACATTTGTGTTGTAGAAAGAGTGAATGGTGACATTCTATCTGTCAAAACTGGTACATGTGATAGCAGCATAACTCTCAAGTACCTAGTTAAATCTAATATCTTTTTCATAATGACATTTATTGTCAAATTAGGGATTCCTCAGGAGAAATTTTAATCGAAATACATACGTTAAAAAAGTAGGCTTTTTAGACCCCGAATAACTCCAATTCATTTTGGTCCATGCTTTCGCTGGAAAAGTGATGTAGACCAGGACATCTGAAGTCCTAATTGACTTTGCCTATCGATGAAGAAGGCCTTGTTAAAGAAGGCCATGGTTGGACCCCAATTTTTAAGCCGATAATGATTAAGCTCTCTTCTCTCATTCACATATTTTCCCTTAAGAGAAAAACTGTTGCTCCTTAAAAAAAAAAAACATTGGCTGGTCACCATCGAACTCAGTGTTACAACGTTTTTATGCAAAACAACATATCCTCGGCAACCTGTTCCTCCGAAGGCGTTTTCGTCTTTATCACCTTCGTCGTTTTGGTTGTTCTACATTCAACACTCTCTTCATCAGACCTTCCTCTTATTCGTACACGAATAGCAGGATACAAAAAAAAAAAAAAAAAAGTAAACCAAAGGTTACACCTCCTCCGCCTCCTGAATGTTGAATTGCTGATGATGTACCTACTCTCTGTCACTTCCAGAACCGGTGTGTGTTGTGGTGGAATCTTAAATGCATTTCCATCGTTGCTGTCGTCATCGTCATCGTCGAATTCAAGTCTTCCCACACTCAACTCAAGTCTACCTACTATACACTATCGGCTCCATAGCTCCATGTGAGTATAGTTCTAGTTATAGCCAAGCCATGTCTTTGCCGGCAATTCGATTTTGCTAATTATGGATGCGCCCACATTTGGTTTGGTTGTACTCGTATCTACGAGTATCTGCCATGTGGTGGCTCCGAAGTGGTGTTATATTCTGTGCACCATTAGTGCGGCAATTCCTTTTCCAGTACCTGAACCTGATGCACATAACCTGGCATGCGAGAATGAGTGCTTCTCGATAGACCGACCGACACCTCACATTTGCATTTATACGAACTCGTTGAAAGGCTATGAGAAGGAGCCTCCCAGACATGTTGTCGTCGACGTCGTCGTAGTTCTCCGTCGTCATGTTGTCTGGAGTTTGAAAGTTAGACGAATCTATAGACATATTTATGGAGATGGAGTTGGTGATGGAGACGCCCAGACACCTCCAACCGTCATTAAACTTTAAATCAAGGATTTTTCTACAATAATTTTGCTTGTGTCTGTGTGCGTGATAGCTATCGTGTACGATTGTTGGTATGAGATGCAAACAGTGTGTTAAACTTCACTTCCATTCAAATGTGCTCTCCTGGCATTATCCTGTTGTACCTACACAAACACATATATGTAAATAAATTCGTTTTACATTTCGGTGCAAGTAACTCAATCAAATATTCAAATTGCTCTCTAAAGGATAAAGGTAGAAGGAAGGTATCAGAACCAGAAGCAGAACTAGAGACAGAAGCAGGAGTAGCTATATTTTGTACACAGGGATCTACTTTAGGTATATGTATTGTAGTAGGGAATCAATTGTTGTAGGTTGTTAGATTAATGTATAGAGGTATAGGTAGGTTATGGCTATGGGACAACCGACGACGCCGACGAGTATGTATAGGGACGGTAGGACTATTATATAGGACCACAAGGAGTAACGAATAAGTGGGACACATTAGGTGGAGTCCTGGGTAGGTTTGAATGCCGAACCGACTACCCTCTTTAGTTCTTTCTCATTGTGATTGTGGTTTCCTTTTTGCCACACACAATGTGTGCGAGTAAATTGCCTGGAAATAATCTGCATTGTATAGCTGAGGGGATATTTTTTTTTTCAAATTACCGTTTCTACATATGTTTGTATGTATACAGATATGAATTCGAAATGTATAGATATGTACGTGTGTATGGATGAACTTCCTGTATTTTAATACACACGTTATGGTTGCCACTGTGGGAAATTTGTATCACTTCCAAAATTGTGATTTTCGAAATATTCAGAAAATCGACAAATTTTATCCTGTACTTATGTTTTCAAAATTCACCAAAAGCAATCAACATTCAAAAATTTTAATAGGGACGGTTAACTAAAGTGAGTTCCAAATTTTTGCACACCGCCTTAAAATTCGATCAAATTAATGTGTTTAAAAATTAAAAATTTTGGAAAAAGAAAAATAGGAATCAATTAACTATGGTAGACTGTCATTATTGGCAATTATAAAGTCATTAGCACTTATACATTTTTTAAAAATCTCTACAAAGATAATTATTATTTTTTTAAATAAAATTTTCAAAAAAATGTTTGTTCAGAATTTTGTAATTATATTTTTATAACTTTCAATATCTCTTCTACTTTCTTGTAAGCCAAGTTCCGTTTTGATTTTTTAGCAATTTTCCAAAAATGTTGGTACAAAATCAAAATTTTTACAAAAAATACGAAAATAAAAAACTTTGTACAAATTTAATTTTTGAAAACATTGTAAGTTTATATTTGCATTAAATTGTAAAATTTGTTACAAAAGTAAAGAACATTTAAAATGTTTCGTTGAAAAGAAAATTAAATGAAAAAAAAGTCCAAAAGCAGAATTTTTAATACAATTTTTTTTTAACTAATTTCAAAAATGTTTGTAAAAATCTTAGAAAAACTATTTTTTAATATTAATGGGGTCATAAGAATTTCGTATCAAAAAGAAGAATTGGTTAAATTTTCAAAATTTAAAAAACTTTAGTTAAAGTTATGAAAATTTTTTTTTGAGATTTTTGTTTTTGACAGTTGTAAATCAAAAGTATTCCTTTAATTGGCAACCATATGAAAATGAAGTACTTCTAAATTTTCCCACAACACCACACAACCGCCCTCCTCATAAACTCAACTCAATTCCCAAGCTCCCTACCCCACTCCACATTCAAACACTGTTGAGTTGAGTTTTGAGAGTTTCGAGGATACGGTAACGGTGGTGGTGTTCAGTTCACGTGGGAAATCCCATTTCCAGAGTGAATGTTTGCAAAAGGTAATTGGTAGAAATTGATTCAATAGCTGGTACTATACTCGTATGCAATGCGGCGTTACGTGAAATTCTTTGTGGAGTGAAGTGAAATTGTAATTTAAGGATATTTTTTTTTTCACTCTCTTTGTTGTTTTTTTTTTCCTGAATGAATATTATTCATGATGATGATATTGAACCTGCTATACTCGTATGTGTGATTGAAGGTGTGTGGGAAAAAGGATCTAGAATGTCTTTTTATTAATATTTAAGTAAGTTTTTTGCATAGGTATGTATTTATTAAAAAAAAAAGAGAGAAGTGGGAAAATTGATTTTTTTTGTTAAAGTTTTAAAATTTAAATTAGATTTTGATGAAGTGTATAGGTATGTTATGCAGCAATTTATGTTTGCTTTGATTTTTATAGAAATTGAAAGTTATTAAAATGAGAAATTTGTAACTTACATAAATGGGTTCCGTTGATTAGCTGGGAACTAATCTGCCTGAAGTCAATATAATATCAGAACAAATTAAGTTAAAATAAGAAGATACATAATTTCGTTTCTGATTTATTATACAAAAGTTTCCATTACATTAATTATACCGAAAGTTGGTATATCTTACTTACACTCATATAAAGATATCTGCATTTAACACAACATAACTCCATTAAATTAGACATTTAACAAATTAAGTCCACACAACCAATGTCGTCAGAATAGTCTTACTCAAAAACAACATTTTTTCATATAAATCATCAATTCTAACTTATAAGACTTTAAAATTTTAATGATTACCTTGCATGTGCACAAACATCATGCATGTAGATTATGACAGAAATGTCAGATGTCATAACAAAAAAAAAAAAAAAATAGCAACAAACAAAACATCAACATCAAACTTGACATAGTTTCAATTATATAATTCCTTAAACAGAAAAACCCCCATATCAACAAGTTTGTTCGAATTACATTAAATACGAGTACAGTAGAAGCTCGCTTTATCGGACATATTTTTTTAAACATTTCAATTATTTAAAGATTAAAACAAAAATACGAAAATTCTGGATACGAAAGTAAATACAAATAATAATACGTATAAATGACATAAATAAAAAAAGTTCCTACTCTGAAATGTAGATGGCCTTACCTTTTTTTTGTTTTTAACGACTTTAGGTCCACCAAAGGAAAAAGACAAAAACTGACATGAATCTGGCTGTCATTTTGAAGCTTTTTGGTTTTTATTATTAAAATCTTATCCGAATCATTAATTGAAATTCTTTAATGCATGACTCCAGGCACTGTCCATTCGTCCTGGTGGCACCGGATTAATGGGAATCTATTGTATTTAACACTGACAATTATTTATGGAAACCTGTCAGAGCTATATCACACATCAACATCGGGTTGAAGTCGTTCTCCCTTAAATGACTTTTTGTTTTATGCCAACAAAAAACACCTACACACACACATACACACATATGCACTCAGAGTAAAGTATTCACCCTCTCAGTTTTGTTTTGTTGGACAACATAAATCTTCTTAATTAACCCCGTCATGTCGACAGGAGGTTGATAGAAACAGAACGGAAAAAAAAACCGAACGTAGACAAAACTTTTCACAACAATGAGTGAAGTAGGTAGGCGGGTTGCTATATATTCCCACGCTAAACTGCCCTCCTCCATATTCTATATCGTACTTCGCATGTATAGTTGTTATTCTGATCCTCTCTTCCACCTGATGCCCTTTTTTCAAAACAGAAGATAATCTATCTTCCAACAACAGAATGGCAGAAAATCAGGAAGCAGCTCACTGCTGCTGTCCAGTAGCACTTCCGTTTTTTTTGCAGCTTTTTATTCTTTTATTCACGTCACTTTGGCTTAGAGCCTTGCCAGTCAAGTTTTTCACTTTTGTTTTCCTTCTTTGGTTTTTTTTTTTTCTTGTTTGGTTTTTCTTTTGTGTCTTCAAAATGATGAATTTACACTTTGCGTCCGGTGTCAGTTACCCACACTTAAAGCGAGTTTAAACTTTCACTCAAGGATTTTTCTCTGATGCTCTATCAGAGAGTTTATAGTACCTGGTACAAGTTCAGAGGCATTTAACCTCAGCTATGAAAATGTGAAGAACCAAAAGTCAGTTGAGGCAGACAGACATTTAACAGTCAACACGACAGACAGGTAATCCATCTTTTCTTGCACAATTTATGGTCAGCTTCTGGCAGAGTTCGGTAAGGTAGTTTACCTTTTAGCTGTCGCTCCAGCTCCAGCTCCAGTCCAACTCATGGACCTATTTCATTCCACATCTGCTGATGTTAGCCTGGCCTCTAAATTCCTCCCTGCAATGGAGCAAGGATGTTCATGTAATGGCTCCGCAGCAGTGTCAGAACGAGAATAAATTTATGAATAAATAAAAAAGAACCAAGACTGAGCAAGGATGTTGATGGGAAATATGAAACAATAAAAACATAAAAGGCACCAAAATAAGCCATTTTGTGAAAATATGGTCTTAGGGCTAGGATCTGATGGTCTGGTATAGAAGAATGCATATGCTTGAAGATGCTTCTAGGGTTTTCCATTTTTTTTTTTTTGGGTCTGATGTGCACTTTTGAATTTTTAATATTTATTTTATGAGGGAATCATATGAAAATTTGTGGAAATTCAGGAGATTCTGTGAGATTTAATCTAATTTGTGTCGAAATAATGGATTTTGTAATGAAATCCATCCTCGGTAAATGCTGATAAAGAACGCGGCTAAAGGATCTTCGCTGGATTGAAAGATTGCCTTTGTTTTCGAGATCTGCATTAATAAGATTAACACAGACTTCAATTATTCATTTGATGGTAGCTTATATGAAGTTGAACGTTATCAGCGTAGAAATAAATTTGAGAATGTTAACGAGCCGCGACCAAAATTGAAAAAAGTATAGGTCCAAAGATTGAACCTTGCGGTACGCTTGTTCATAGTCAGTTCTTTGTCAGCAGTTTTTCTACTGCGCATGTAATATGTAAGTCCAAAGTGTTCACTCAACTTCAGCTTCATCTTCACCAATGTGTTCAGTCAGTTGTTTTAGCTAGCTTTTGTGACGAATTGGTAGGTACCGACTTGTCAAAGTTTATATGAAAATATTTGAAAAGCAGCTTTAATTATTAACTCAACCCAACTCCAGTTTGTAGCTTTTTATTCTTCGTCTGACCTGAAGAATAGATAATGTTTTTTATTATTATCTGATCAGCTTTAACCCTTAGTTTCATCTCTCACTCTCAAATATTTTTGAAAACCTCAATTTAAAACATAGGTTAAGAGATACCCATTATAAATGATCTTATAGCATGAAAAATTATACCATTTCCATTTCAAATGAAACTTTGTCTTCAATATGAAGAACCATAAATAATATTCCAAAAAAAAACTTTTCTCTTCAACTTCAAAAAATAAGTAGCTTGTAGAATTTTCTAATATTATTAAAAAAAAAATAGGTACTTACATTTTCGAGAGATTTCCACACAATCATGATGGCTTTTCTCATAAATTGTCAAACATTTTAAATAACTTCTACAATAAGTTCTGCCTGCACTTAAGACTCGAAAATCACCTCCCTCTATTTTCACTATTTCACTTGCTTTACACCTCACATCCGCCACCCCCTAGACAAAAAGAACACAGAAAAAACCAAACAAAAACTCCATAATTCATTTCGCTCATCTTAAAAAAAAAAA
The DNA here is from genome assembly GCA_905146935.1 of Scaeva pyrastri. Classification (NCBI taxonomy): domain Eukaryota; kingdom Metazoa; phylum Arthropoda; class Insecta; order Diptera; family Syrphidae; genus Scaeva; species Scaeva pyrastri. The sequence goes on along the minus strand of LR989929.1, from coordinate 6,695,438 downwards.
CTTTGACATCGAATAAGAAACCGCAAAACCATAAAAAATAAGAAGGAAAAATAATAAAGTTTATATTATTTCCATGAATAAGTGGAATGACACACGGATGGGTATAAGGTCCCTTAGGTACCCATACACACACACTTATAACACCTCGACCTCAAAAATGACTTGTTAAAGTTTGCATAATCTCTATGCCAGCAGCCATCGGGTATTAGTCTTTTATGCCAAAGAAGATGAAGAAGGTCGGATGGTTGGATTGAAGACAGCACACAAAATGTCCTCATCCGACCCCATCCCCACCCCCTTTTAGACGACTTAAGATGACCTTCTGGGAAGGAGAAGAAGAGTACGAGTAGTGCTGTAGTAGTGTATAGCTATTTTTCTTTGTAAATTATAATGTTCGCATCGAAGGAGATGGAGAATAATTGTATGTCCTTGTTGGCGTTTTCTTCTTTGTAAGATTGACCTTCGTCGTCGTTGTAGTTTTTATTTTCTTTCTTTTTTATTATTCTCTTTTTGTGCTTATCCGACCTGTAGATAGGTGGTGGCTATTTATTTAGTTTTTTACATTTTTTATTTTGTTTGCTTTGTACAGTTTTATATGCAAACGGAAGAGAGCTTCCATGTTTCTTTCCATTTTTAACATGGTACCGACAATAATTCCTGATGCAGAGAAGAGCTATTTCCGGTTTATTTGTCTGATTTTATTGTTGGCAGTTATTCTTATGTATAGTCGGGGATTTAATGTTGTTTTTACACTAAACTGGTATAATAACTAAACTGATTGCTTAAGAATTTTTAAAACTGGTTTTCTGAGAAAGGACTAACAACAAATCCCTCCAAAAATTGCTGATTCTTTATTGGTCTTTTATGTCGAAACTAGCTTAGAGGCACCATATTTAAAGTCTAACTGGTCGAATCTAAGATATAATTTTTTCTTAGGTGTAAAATTTAAAAGTCACTTAAAAGACTTCTTGCTATTCCATTTATGTATGACTAATTGATCCGTGTTATACCAATCACCAACACAGGCTTGATAAAAATTAATTGGTCGAATTCTGTTGGTATTTTGAATAGTATTCTTTTCTTTCTGTTTCTTTTCCCAAAACTCTACTATTTAAGTTTTGAGTAACATTAATACCATATATTTATTATATTGCTGGTGCACAAACAACAAATGGTATAATAAATTATGATTTATTGTAAGTGGCTTGGTTTTGCTTTTGTCTAAATGAATCAAATAAATCTTTCATTCATTTTCTTGCCTTTATAATGGCAATTTTGGCAAGTACATAATTTTTTTATTTTTTATTCAAATTCTACCATTTCATTTATTTTATACCAATTATTTTTTGATAATTTACCTCAAAATTGTTCAAACTCGAAGATGTTTCTTATGTTGTTTTTTGTACTTAAATTTTTGAAATAGACCAACTTTTTTCATTTTATACCAGTTCTTCAAATGGTATAAAATTAGTTCTATTCCTTTATTTTTTTTGCTATGCAAATCTTTTTGTACTTGTTTATCTGGTATAGTTAATTTACTCATTAAAATTTGTATTATTGGTCTAAAATCTTTTGCTTGCTTTGAACATCATCTCTCTCACTCTCACTGTAAATATTTTAACAACTCTCACATTTAGACTATACACAAAGCTGCATTATTGTGGTTCATTTACAGTTAACCATACACTTAAACTTATATAAATATACAAACATACATTGACGGGTGTTGAACTCACTCAGAGCTCGAGGATATTATCCTTTGTGGCTCATTGAATAGCAAAATAGTATTGCAAAGGTGTGAATATCTTTCTAAATCGAGGATTTATACAAAATGATAACACGATGATCCCCTTCATCTAGACGATGAGCACCTGTAACGATTTCGAAATGGTATAATAGAAAGAGAGTGCACAGATGAGAGAAGAAGAGACGGAAAAAAAAAGTAAAATAAAATGTATGTTGCTACTTCATAGCCGACTTCAAGGAGCAGGAGGAGTTGTCTTCGTCTGTTCGTCATCCTCATCGTCATCATCATCGTTGAGGACTCAAATAAGATTTCGACAGGAGCAGTAAAAAAAGGGCTTTGAAATTCTAATGAAGATAAAATTTGTTTTACATTTTTTTTGTGGCTCTTTTTTTGCTTGTTAAAGTCGTTGATAACTTTTTTTTTGTATTTCTTTTTTGACGCAGTCTATACCAATCTTATACACTTTTGTTGCTGATACTTTGATGGATGTAGAATGTGGGTTGATGAAGTCTCTGCGGTATTTTATAGATGGAAGAACACATACGTTTTACAATTTATTTTCTTTTTTTTGTTGTTGAGACAGTTTGTTTAGACTAAAATTGAGAACACTTCAGATTATAGGTACTTCAATATGCATGATGAATTTTCATGTACATACATGGGAATATAATGAGCAGTCATTCACTTGAGGGAGAATTATGGTGCTTGGTTTTTTTTGATATCCTTTGGATAATATCGTGGAATTATTCCTGTAAGGATTTTGGTGTTTGGATTGGTAAAAGTTTAATCAAGGTCTATTTGGTATTGGTCCCTGAAGCCACATTAAATGACGCGATTGTTTGATGTGCGCTTTTACCTCAGTCGTAAAACCTGGATTTTTTGTATATTTAACTGATGAAAGTAAAATAAATGCAAATTTTTTGTCAAAAGCTTAAATAAATTACATTTTAAATTATTTTTAACAGCTTGAAACCTGTATTTTATAAAATTTTGAGATTTATACCAGTTTATACCAATAATTTATCGTTGGAAATATTGAATCAAATGTGATTTTTATACATGGTATTGAGCTGTGGAATCATTTTGGTAGATTAAATAATTTTTTACTGGTAAAAAACTGGTATAAATTTATGACTTTGTATTTTATTCTATCCTTTATATGTCGAATTATCCATGAATTTCTGTTTTTAACCTTTCTTATCACAATAAGAAGAAATCCTATAGTTTGATTGAATTGAAGATTATTTTATACCAATTAACCATGGAAACAGAAATAATCTATCTTTACTTCTTTAATTTTAAGTATTCCTTTTTAACTTCGAGATGTTTTTTACTGTCACTCATTGTAGCAGTCTTGTGAATTTTGGAATTGCTGGCTGGTATAACATTGGTATAAATGGTATAATTTAAAGTTTTGGGCCTTGAATTATTTTTTTGTTAATAATAATTCTTTTTCAAATGGAATTTATAAACTTTAAGACTGTCGATAATGAAAAATTCAGCAATCATCAAATAATTGAGAAAAGCTAACAGCTTAAGGCGTAAAACCTTAAAGATATCAATTTATGTCAAAATGTTGTCAGTAATGGAAAAAATCGTCAACAATGTACAATGTCAATAATTCTTTGTCCGCAAAGAGTCCCAATACAATGTTTCTTTAACAGATTATTTTATTTTACACTATAATTATTATTTTACACTATAATTGGTTGATTGGTATAAAACTGGTATAAATGATTTAACTTCTAATTTATTCTACACTTAATGTGTTAAATTAACAATTTCTTCGTATTCTTAATTGCTAACAAACTTATGCATTTAAATACATACATATAGACTTCCTGTAAAGTGAAAATGCTTGTTACATCATTAAACCATCTTATAATGTATTCACAAAATGTTAAACTCTTAATTAAGTCATAAAAAAGTTTCTAACAAAATTCAAATTTCTTCCATAAAGACCGAAAAACATCAAACAAAAAAACTGTTGTCAAATTCCACCAAAGTCCATTCCGTCATAACCTGCCTTCCCTTAACAATTTTTTTCTTTCGCCTAGACCGTTATTCCCTATTTTATGTCTCCTTAGCCATTAATTGGTCACATTTCCGGAGGTCAAACAAACTGCACTACAGTACCTTAGAATTATACCTTATAGCCAGCCAATCATGAACATGGCTAGTTCATCATCTTAGGAAAAGAAATTTTTTTTTCTCTTCTTCTTCTTTTCTTTTTCTTTTGGCCAAAACCAAAGAAAAGTACAAAACAAAAAAAAATGGTTCTTTGTGGGATTCCCTAAGTCTATTGAAACGTTCTCGTGTGTATAAAATGAAATATGCATAACTGCACCTCGTAGTCATTAAACAAAAAGAAGAAAAACTAAAAAAAAAAGAAAAAAAGGAATAATTGCTCTTAAAATACCGTTCTGCGGAACTTAAATGATGTCTCTAATAACCGCATGTTTGACTCTTCTTTATAACTTCTTCTATGTTAGTAGTTGGTGTACAAACAACAGAGGACCATCATAACACCGACTACTCAATGACCAACTAGTTCACAGTGGGATTGTGAGCTATTTTTTGACGAAAAATTTACATTTTGATAAAAACAAGGATTGGTCCTAGTTTTAACAATTGACCAATAAGGTAAGTTCACTGGAACTGTTATTGTCAAAAGTTTAAGCTTCAACAATTCGAAAATCTTGAGAAACCATCAAAAAGTTGACAGGAAGCCATTGAAGTTGATGGTTGTAGGGAAAATTGAAAGTGTTAGAAGTACCACGGTTGAAAGTGATTGAATATTTGGTTGAGAAACGTTGATTAGTTGGACGAAAGTCATGAAAATACTGTTTATTTTATGGCTTAAAGTATTTCGGTATTTTGGCCTTCATGAAATGTGAATGATTCAAAACCGATTTTTCAATTTCATAATCATTCAATCATGACCATCAAACCGTAATTACCGTGTACCGTCTTATACTGTAGCTAACCCTGTATCCGATAAGAATATCAAAGCTTTCTAACTCTGGCAACATTACAGAATTTTAGACGGTCTCCATCGCATTAAAAAATTGGGCCTTAGAAAATCTTTCAATTTTTCACCTCGGTATTGTACAATTTTAACTGCACGCAAGAATTTCGCTTAACCTATGATTGATGCGGTAATTTGTTGAAAAATATCCCACTGTATATGATTGGCCAAAGTTACTAACAGTCATTCGACCAAAAGGAAGCTATCCATGATGATGATGATGATGGTGCTGACGACGACGGAGACGACGACGTTGATAAGCAACGTGCATGATGTTGGATCACCTCATTTGAGAGGCAGGTATAATAACAACAACTAACACGAGTATAAGCCCTCTATGTTAGCATGCTCTTCTATTAAGCCTCCTGTAAAGTAAGAAAAGAGGTACAATTAACCGTCACCACAATAACAGCACAACTCGAGAACTTCGTGCTTCCCTGAAACTCTGAAACTTGATAATCATAACCAAACTATGTTGTATGACGATATGATGTTGATGATGATGATGAAACTATACGCAGACCTGGTTTGGAATTGATGACGACCGACAACCGACAACCGGCGACTGACAACAACGAGCGACGACGAGCGACGATGTAAAGGTAAACTTTGCATAAAAGTGGAAGAAGGACAAGTTGTCTATGAGAGTTATGTGTTGATATTACGGTTCACTATGCTTGATAGTTTATGAAGGTAGTCACTATAACCTGAGTGGTGGCTCTCATAGTTGGAACAATCTTCAGTACCTACCTGGGCATGAAGGTGGTGTAACTTGTGAAAAGATACTCTTGTTAATTAGAAGAATTTCATCGGGGTAGTTAAATGAGTTTAGTGCCTATGGTAATATGATGATGCGTTAAGGACCATCAGGTTAGGTCAGAGGTATGGGTTCAAAATCATTCCTCTTGTGGGGAATTGACAACTACTCTATAAAAAGTGACCCTTATAAGTTGGCTGTACACAGTTTACATACGGTTGCAAGTCCCTTAAGTCACTTTTGGGCGGCAGAACCAGTGACTCAGTTTTATTTCTTTAAAGTGTAGAAACAGATGTGGCGTCACAAGTTCTACCATTTTTAGGCAAGTTGTAAGTCCACAAATCACTTTACTATTGTAAGACCTATGCTGTTATCAAAAAAAGACACCGAACGATGAAGTGACATCCTGGACAAACCGTCGCTCGCTATAGTCCGCTATAAGTTTGAGGTATTTGAATACTTTGTCTACCTAGACTATTAATTTAGACAATGATGAAATCAAATGGAGAATAACTCTTCGGAATCGCTGTTTCTTCCGACTTGAAAGACAATTGAGAAGTAGAGTCCTATCTCGACCTTGGACCTTGCTTGCTTCGAGAGAAAAATTCTCCGGGTTATTTTTAGTCCCGTCTGGATGGATAGAAAATGGAGGATAAATAATCACAATTTTTAAGGGCTGTACAGTGATACTAACCTGGTAAAAATAGTAGTCAAATTAGACGGCCGTCTAGATAGTCAGCCGATTGACGGATATTCTTCGAATCCAATACTGATACTGATGTTAGAAGATGTGGTTCTATGCCGTTTAAGCATTGCATCTAGGTACTACATTTTAAATTAACAGTCTGTTGTTATGACCAACTGAGGAAGCTCGTTTCTTTTTGACGTTTCCTGTCAAAATATGTATATTTTAAATTGCAACGGATATCGAGTTTTTAGTAAGACTTCTGTTTTTCAGGGAACGGCCATTACATTGATTCACATTAGACTAAACTTATTGTCCAATCAACCAAGTTCTTTTTCAAATTAATTCTTCGAATTATTGTAACATTAGATGTAAACTTGAAATTTGAATCGTCAGCTCTTATAAAATATGGTCAATCTTTAAAAGGTTTCCAAGTGTTTGATCAGCAAGTTATGTGAGGAAAAAAAATAGTGATAGCCTGACAAAAGCCTTTGAATCTTTGAATGATAGTCCTCGGATTAAACACAAAGTTTAAACAAGTTAACTTGGTTAAATTCCCCTTTAGTCTTAGCTATACTTCTCTCAGATATAAAATAAAGCTAGTAGCTAACCCTTTTGTAAGCTTGCATGTAGTTCTCAAGTAATTTCCTTAGCCTTCTACTTGTTCTTCAATTTCAGTTTTTTGTTGTTGTTTGTGTTTTTGTTGCCATTCTTGTGGTATATTAACTCAAGTTTATCATAGAGGTTCTTTACCTTTTATTATTATATTTTATAAGCAAACTGCAAAAATAGTTGTTCTTTGAAATTATATACCCCATCATATCTAACCTATACCTTATACCTATACACACACAAGTAAATGGCCATTGGATTAATTAGGGTTTTAAGGTTAATTAAAATCATGTACTCGTATTTGATGGGGCTAAGTAAAGTTACCAATACAAATTATCATCTTTACATTAAATTCAAGGCAATAGCTAAAATTGGTAACTTTAATTTGGTTACGTAAGTGACTAATTAAGTGCATTTGCGATGTGATTGTGAATTAAAGAAAAAAAACTTAAACCATTTTGATTTAAGTGCATTAGAAAGATTTAATGCAAGAGTACTGGGATGGAATAAGTACTTAAAAAAAAAAGGATTTATAAATACCAACGACAACGCCTTCCTGTTACCTGTGGTTTTGATAGATGAATGTGTAATTAGAGGTGGCGGCTGCTATTGTAATTACAATGTAATGAAATGACATTAAGTACACACACATACACACACACACTAACACACACAGTGTGTAAAAGGGGGTGTATAATTCCGCAAAGCACCCATCATTACACACATACATATGACTACGGAGGGAAATGAAATTATTTTAAGGCGGAAGTTTAATGTAATGAATGACATTAATGTTTTGCTGTAAGGTGTAAATTTTTTTTCTTTAATTGTTTTTTTTTGTCTTTGATTTTGAAACAACATGTTTACCTTTGTGAAACATTAAATTTAGTGGTCTTACACATCGACTTCAGGTGTGGATTTTGATATTAATTAGTAATGATTTGAGAAAATTTTAATTGATGTCTTTGATGGGTTTTTGGAATGTAATGATTGAGATTTGCATGTATTAATCATAAAACGTCATTTATATTCGATTAGAGGATTAAAGGTAATTTGTAAATAAGTCAATGACCGTTAATTTGTGCACTTTCTAAAAGTGACGTTTTTGAACAAATTTTTAAAGTGACATTTAAAGGGCTGTGTGTTGATTCGAAAATTTCTCAAAATTATAACTCTTATTGAAAACTATGGTTTAAATTGCTTTAGTTTTTGGAATACGCTCTTTTTAGTAAACAATTATTTTTCCTTATAATTCCGAGCCTCATTAAAAGAAAAAGCAAGTTCATACGATACAGTCGTGCCTTCTAAAACAAATAAAAGTACTCACTCTTTTCCTGTGATTGCTGAAAACTTTCAAAATACCTGCCAGCTAACGGGCTTAAGGGAAACTTTTCAATTTATATAATTAAATGCTAGCATTTTGTCTGTTTTCAATGAAGGATAAAATAATAAAATAATTGTTCAAGTCGTTTAACGTTTAAATGCCACATAGGTTTTGCCAATTTTATCCTCGTTTATATGTAGTTCTTTATTGTCGGTTTTTTTTTTATTTAGTTCTTTTTTATAAAACAAAACTTTTTCTGTTCCTATATAGTCTACAAAAAATAGGAAATGTCTGCAGAATATAATAGAAGACCCAAAAAAATGTTGGCACAGAATATATAGCATAAGTTTTGAACTTGAACATTCCCCAAAAAAAAAATAAATAAACGCCTCGATGAAGTTTTGTGGAGTTAAATAAAATGTACAGCTGTATTCTGGTACTTATGTACATACCGAACCGACGAACGTACATAGAAATAGACTATTGTGTGCTTAGGTTTTGTTTTTAAGTGGAATTTATATACCACTTAAATACATACACTGTATTCGAGGTATGAGTGTTTGTAAAATTTTCAACTTCAGTCCTCAGTACTTGAGACAGATCAAGAGCATAAAAGGTTTTGTAGTTTTCAATTTCGACATTTTATAGTCTGAGCATTTTTTTGTGTGTTGTGTTAATTTTGAGTACACCAATTATGGTTTTTGAATTAAGATTCAAATCGATATAGCTACAAAGATATTGATTTTGGTTTATGATAATTGATTTTGAAATTTAATTCTTGAGTAAGAAAATCATTAAATAAATGAATTAAAAATAGAAAAGAAACTATCTTTATAAAATTGAACATTCTAAATTTTAAAGCGGGGTAGATACTTTAAGAATAAGAAAATGTAGTTGCCCCAAATTTCGAAATAGCCATTAAACTTAACATAATTTGATCATAATACTGATTTGACTGTAACTAAATAAATTGTTTTGCAAGAAATTATCACACAAATACTCAAACAACAAAATTATAACCTGAATAAGCTCAAAAACAAAAATTCAGTTTCTTTTGTACACTTGGGCGTATACGCACTATTTTGAATAATTATTGCATCTGTAACTTTTTGTTGCATATTATTTTTACTTGTCACATTACTTATGTGACAATACAAAATAATGCCTTGAGTTCTTTTATTAGACGTTTTCACACCGTTATCATGTCTGCATCAAAATTTTGGTCAATCATAAAACTTTTGGTTTGATTTTGGGTTCATTTTTGAGGAAATTATTATGAACTTATTTTTCTTGTGAATGCTAAATTTTTTATTGAAAAATCATTTCACCATGTTTGTCTTTCAAACAATAATAATAGCTTTAAACTGTGACAGAAAAGTTCATGACAAAACTATTCGAAAAACGTCAAATTCACATTCTTAGTTTTAAAATGTGTACTCCTATGCATGTAACTTCAATTACCAAATTACTTCAAATATACATATATGTATGTACTTAACAAAACAAAAAATTTTAATTTAAATTTTTAAAATTCCAGAAACCTTAAATCGAAAAAAAACAGGAATTTAAAATTGACACAAAAAAAAAACATAAGAAAATTCGCACAACTTTCAAACATGATAACATCTCAAAATTAAGTTCCACGTGGAAAAAAAATATCGATAAAAAATGTTTGCGTGTTTTTGGGTAGTTTTCGTAAATGTTCACTTAATTTGTCTGGGGTCAACTCTGTATAAGAATTACCTTTCGAGAAAACACGACTGACCCAACACCAGTCACTCTCTCTCATTTGCCAACATTGAGTGTAATTAAAGGTGAAGAAAATGACATAGGGTAAATAAACCAATCATTGGCATTTACTTCATATTTTCCAATATTTCACAATTTAATATTCTGAGATTTAAATTCACAATTTGTATCTTGTACGTGCTCCATTGCTATTTCATTTGTATAATGCAACTGTCTTATTCACAAATGTCAAATTTTAATTGACGTACGAAGCCATTTGTAAAATGTATAACATCTTCTGATGAGGTAGACAATTTTTCACCATTTTGTGTCATATAAAAGTAAATTAAATTCAATCTAATTATAATTGGCAATTTAATGACTAATAAACATGGAGTCCAAAAAATCAGCCCAATTATTGCCGCATTTACAGATAAGTGACATGTATCGAGCCATTGATTGTCGATTCTTTTATTCAAGTCACAAAAAAATTATCTCTTCAAGTTTTTGGACACATTTTCGAACTTAAAAGCCTTAAGGGCCAACAATAGGCCTATTTACCCTACAACAGACACGTCTTCAATTGCAGCAGGTAGACCTAATTGAATTACACTTTTCGTATTTTTTTTTTCGAAGTTCTCTTCGTGACATAGTTTCGTGCTAACTTGTAACCAAAACAACTTCAACTTCAACCGTATAATGGCCATTTGTAGATGTAATTAATTTTATATTTTTATTGCTCTTATAATTGGAATTAAAAGTGAACAATCTTAATTTTCAAAGTAACACAAGTGATTTAAAACTTAATAGCAATTCAAGGTTTACATTTCGAAATTCACTTAAAAAAACTGCCAATGAAAAAACTTAAGACAAAAATGATAGAAGTAAGAAGTTTTATAGGTAAATTAAAACGTCATCAAAGTCTCAATTTAAAAATTTCTGGCCAATTGTCAAATGTCAATTCCAACGCAACATCTCCTGTCAATTTGACCTTGGTATCCTCCACACATGTCAACATTTTTTAATGTTTGTTGTCTTGAATCACATTTGATAATTCAAAAACTTTCTTCCATCCATCTTTCATCTCCAAACACAAAGTTACCATTTTTGACATTTAAGATATTTGCCCAAAATTGCAATGTCACTATAAAATGTTTGTGTATTTGTGTGTGACGTTTCAATTGCAGTTTATGAATTTAACCACAATTCATGGGAAACAACAATAATGATGGCGAAATAAAGCCCACCACTTGCTGGATTCTCCTCTAAAAGTCTCAGCAACTTTGACAGTTTATTGCTCAATTTTCATATAGCAATCGTAAAATTAATACCGTTCCGTGCCAACTGACAGACTGAACTGATGCAGCATGAGCCATGAACAACAAAACACATGAATATGGTATAAGTTACCAGTTGCAAGTTGCCATTTGCCACTTGTTGCCTTGGCACTACCGCACCGCTAAACCACACCAGACACACAAATCACCCGCTGCGCTGTTTCTAAACTATTCTCTGTACGTCGTTTTGTTGTGCGTTCTAGTTTCCCATACATATTTATAATTATTGTCTTACAACATCTGGCAATATTGGCAAAATGCAATTTCATCGATTGGGGTCACCCTATATAAATAAATTGTTGTTCCTTTTTTTTTTAATCTTTTACAAAAACACAGAACTTTCTATCCCAACAATAATGGCGAAGTGGAATGGCGACAAAACCACGATGTGATGGTGACAGTGACACTTACAGTGACGGTGATGGTGATGGTGACACTTCGATGACAGCAGAAACGGATGTGTCATTAACCCATACTCGATCAATTGATTTGTTTCAGTTCAAAATCTGATGGTTTTTTTATTGCCCGGAATCGCAAGCGGAATCCATCAACCATGGTTTTAGTGAAAAATGGTTTTTGGCGATTGTTGTATGCGTGTTTTTTGTGCATCTGGTTGGATTTTATAATAGTTTTGTTTTTAGAAAACGCCATTTGGCGGTGGCGGCGGTGGTTTGGGTTGGGGTTTTTTTTTCTGTCACGAACGCCCACAAAACATAAACAAAACGAGCAACTAGCTGCCAAAAGCAATTATATTGACCAATTTTGAAACATTTTTCACTCACACACTCTTGATAAGGGTATATAATGAGTTGACTTGTTAGTCATTTGTCATCGGATTTGAATACTACAGTGGGAGAGTTTTAGTGAAAATTTGATGAAAATTCAAGGAAAATACATTTTTATTAAAATGTTATTGGAGTTTTTGAAAATTAAATAACCTGTCATTTTTTGGACAAAGTTGATTAAATAATATAAGAAATACAAATTCAATAAAAATAATTTTTAAATAAAGAAAAAAATGTATAACTTATTAAATATTTATTTATTATATTAGTTTTCAATGATGTAGTAACTATTTCAGTATTTTCGATTTAAAAATAAATTTTAACATTTTTTAAATTTAAGATTTTAAATTAAAAATAAAATTCATCTGAACTGTGAGAAAAAAAAAATAATGTGAATATTTTTCTAACTAAAAATTTAATTGTTGAAATGTCATTGTTCAAATTCATTCAAAAATTGTCAAAAACAGGATAAAATATTTTTAAATAAAATTAAATTTTACAAGAGATTTTTTTAATTTGAACCAAAAGATCCATTGATTTTTTTTTATTCTACAAGCTGAATTATACCCACTTTTTTAACAAGCTCTCTAATATCACCGTGATCCAAATTCTTAAGTTAAAAGAAAATCTCAAGTCAATTTTTGCCTATACAAATTGCAACACACCCCACTGTTTGATCCGTCAGTGCACTTTTGGTTCAACAGAACGAAAAAAAAGTCCAAACGAAGAGAAGTGCACATTTTTTTAGCCGGCATTTATTCAATCGGCCGTTACCAATCCAATTAATGAATGAAGCTATAACGACATATCAATGCAGAATATACAGACACACACTTACATACATAGATGTACATACAAATGTATGTAAATAATCTATATTTTATAATTTTGTTGTTGTTTTGTTTTTATGGTTGAAATGGTAAATGGACGGTGATGTGGTAAAGCCGGTGGTTGGTTACTGGACCGTGTGTGGCTGGATATTTTCCAGTGGGAATTTTTACACTCGTACCGTACCTTGTGTGGGCCATTTTTTAAGTGCCCGGATAGAGTCTACTTAGGCCTAGAAATAGAAATACGTACGACTGCGAGAGAAAGAGAAGGAGAGTGTGGGCGATAAGTTCCGGTAAACGATTTACCTACCAAGTGACCTACTCACTCTGGCAACAACAGAACACACAAAAAACAACAACAATTTAAGCCCAAACAGAGCAGCCGGCTCAGTGGGCGGGCGGTGGTGGTGGTGGATGGTAGTCCGTCCGTCCGTCTCATCTGTCGGGGCGTCGCGTCCATTCGTAGTCGTCGGCACGACACGGTCCGGTGGTGTTAGTATGGTGGTATTCGTTGTGGCGGAACATGTTTGCGGTTATACCTATAAGCTGGCTAATAAAACGGAAATGGAATGGGATTTGAAAGTGATTTTGGCGGTTTGTCGGTCTGCATATATACAAGTACTACTAACCGCTAGACCGCTCTGCCTCTATCTATACTCGTAGATACATTGTTCGGGATTATAATTTATGAATGTAAAATAAGGTATCTAGATACATTTTGTTTTATTTATGTTTGTATATCTATGTGTATGTATATGTGAATAGGATTTTGTGTTTAAATTATAAAAGATTCAACATGGTGGTCATAATTAATTTAATTTTAGACCCGTGCATGTGCAAGTTTTGGGTTTCCAGCGGGCGTTATGATGAGTGACCCTATATATTTCTCTTTAGTCTATAGTGACCTAGTTTAATGTGTGAATTTTAGCTAAAGTTGATGCATATACTAGTAGTTAATTATTATAAAGAGAATAGGGTATATGGAATATCTACTAGATGAATTTAATTTGATTTATATTGCATTGGATCGGGAATAATAATTTTTTCATCGGAAGTTAACTGTATTCGTGTGTTAAGAGATGAAAAGGCTGAATGAAGTTCTGCACTAGGATATAAAACTTCGAATTTTCACATTAGCTTGGAAGTCCGAGGCTCTGATTTATGGCAAAGTAACAGGTTAGGCTTTGTCTCTTTTTCAAACTGATAAAAATGTAACTTATATCCTCTTGCTTTATTATGCCACTTTTATTTTTAAAACTTGGTTATAGCAGGTAGGGAAATAGCGAGCTTATTGGACCAAATTTCATTTGCACTCGTATAATTTTAAGTACATAACATGAACAGAGGAGACTTTAGGCGTTTTAAGTCAGTTTTAAAAAATTGCTTACATTTAACCCATATAAAAATAAACCCACTTTAAATAGAATTAGTCTAAGTGATCCGACTTTCCCCTATAATTAACAGAATAAGAAATCTCTCCAAAAATCTGATGAAGAGAGAAAGTGTTTGGGAAATTGTCAGAAAAATTCGAAATTTTGTTTTAAAAAATCTAAACTTTCCATTTTTTTTTTTTTATTTTGTTTATTTTTTGTGCACTTCGAAATAGATCAATTTTATAGATTTGGATTCAGAACATACTCAAAGTCAAGCATGGATAAGACTTTGATCGATTAAAAATTATAACTGAAACATATGAATTTTTATTTAGAACAAGTGAACGTATTTTTAATATGTTTTCATTTTTGCAAAAACGAGCGATTTGAAAGTTCTTAAGAATTAAGAATTTTCATTATAGTAAATTTTTGACTTTAATGGCTTACTGATTTTGAATTTCTTTTAATCGGGATTCCTAAATTTGTTTAAAATTGTTCCATCAGGAAGCTCTTTAAAAACCAATATTGAACTTATTTATTTTTTAAAAATATTTTTCTTTGTAAGGACTTTTTAAAATTAATAAATTTTTTACCAAATTATTTTAGATCTCTAAAACTGACCATACATTTTTTTAAACAAATCAATACTTTATCCGAAAACAGAAAGATAAAATGGCTGCTTCAGTTTGCGGAAATAATATTTATTCTAAAATTTCAAAAAACTTCACTTTTAAAAAAAAATTCGATTTTGTATCGTTTAATTCGAAAATTTATTTAAAGCGTATTTTCAATGTTGTTAAAGATTCACATATTAAAGCACTTCAAAAAATGAGTCTTGTTTTCAAGTGAACCAGTTGTGTATTTCATATTCCCAAAATTGTGTTTTAAAAAAATAACAAAAGTATTCTTAAATAAATATATTAACTAATTTTTCTTTATTTTTTCTATTTTCAGTCCAATAGTGATACTAGTTCGAGTTCTAGAGATAGTGGCAAAGGATCAAAGCTTTTAGTTAAAAATCGAAAATCCTCAAAGAAAATCTCAAAAGGTTTGTACACGCAGCAAATTTTTATTTAATTTTTTTTTTTGTATGAATATTTTATGTATTTTTTTTTTTTTTATTTTACATTTATAGAGAAAAAACTATCAATCTGCAATAACAATAAAGAAAATCATCCTCAAATTAAATGTGTGGTTGTTGGTGATGCTGATATTGGAAAAACGAATCTGATTGTTACTTATTTGGAAAATCGTTTTATATCGGAGCACGTGCCAACAGCATCAGATATCTATAATGGTAATTTAAAAATGTTATTTTTTTATAAATTATGTATTCTTTTTTATTCAACAGATTATTTTTTGTAGATGGATGTATGAATTTTATTTATAGATTTAATATTATTTCAAATAATAAAAATGCGGTATATTAATAATTAACGCTTTATGATGATGAAATAAAATTAAAGTGAAAACAGATAATACTCGTTTATATTTGATACGGCAAAAAGTTATTTTTGTCATTGTTATGATAAATTTTCAGAAAAAAATTTAAACTGTTTTTTTTTTAACTTTCATTGATAAATAATAATTGATTATGAATTAAATTTGAAGCAAAAAAAGAAAGAGCCTGGGTGCGACCCACACTGATAACTTTCTATTGTGCATATACCAATATTTTTTAGAATTTTTGTAGTTTTTATTTATTGAAAAAAAATTTCCATTTAATATTAGTCAACATTTTATCATTCATTGACAAATGCGTTATGTTGAAAATTTAATTTAAAGCCAAAGCTTTTTGTGAAGATATTTGAGTCGTAGACAATTTTTGACATTTTTTGGTAAATTTTATTTTTATTTTTTATTTCTCCTAAAAGAACTGTCAGTTCGATATTTGTCAAAAGTGTACCATTTGTTTAAAATTGTATTATGCAAAAATTAAAATAAATTCGAAGTCAAATGATAAAATGACACTTTCAAGTCAAGAAACAAACTTTTGACATATTTTACTTAATTTTTGTTTTAGTTTTCTATGTTTTGTAAAAGAACTGTAAATTCAATATTTTTAAAAATGCATAAAAACAAATTTTAAGTCACTATCGTTTTCCGTTCTTGAGATATTCGAGTCAAATAATATTTTTTACCGATTTTTGGTAGAATTTTTTGTACTTTTTATTTTTTTGTAAAAAAAACTGTCAATTGAATTTTTTCAAACTTTTAGCAGATGTCAAAAACATCATTTCACATAGTTGAAAATAGTTTTGAATATAATATAATTTTTCCTTCATTGTATAATTTGAGCGCCAACATTTTTTTTTTTAAGTTTTTCTATTTAAAAAAAATAACGGTTAGTTGAAAATTTTCCAAATTTATATTAAATCTGTATCACATTACAATGTTTATAGTAAAATTTATTTCAAGTCAATGGCACTATCCATTCCTGAGATATTTTCTAGCAACCACAATTTTCCTTTTTTTAAACTGCTATAGTGAAAAAACCGCTTACTAAATTTTTATGAAAGTCCTTTCTGCATCTCTCGAAGTTTCCTGTACCTGTCGTACTAAATTTAATTTGTGTCGATATCTTTACTGGTTCTTGAGATACCGTGGACGAAGAAGGGTATCTCGAACCTACAAACGCACAGATACATACCTCTCTACAAATAATGGATCTAGATTGAATTTGACAAATCGGACCGATTACAATAACTCCATATGGGAAGTTAAAAATAAAATCGTAAATGTTTTCAAGGTTTACTGAAAAATATGAAAACATTTTTTTTTAGTCTTCTAAAATTTTTTAAGGAAAGTCTTTTTCAGCATCATGTGTTAAAATAGTGAAAATCTTGACTTTCTCCGAATTTTTGAATCCGATTGTAAATCCATTTTCATTTTATAAAAATGTAAAATTTCATGTTTATTTTAGAGGCACAGATTTCGAGGATCCCTTTAGAAAATTTTAAATCTTATATTTAGATCTTTAAATCAGTTACTTAAATTTTGTTAAAAATTACAAAACATTTAATTCTTAAAGCTTACAATTTTCGAATTCAAAAGAAGGTGTGTCTGTCTATGAAAGAAAAAAAAATCTAGAAGTTAGGTTAAAGAATAACGTACAAAAGAAAATCCTTTTAACAAAAAAAAAAAATCATTCCTCATTGGTTCCATGAAAGACCATTCTTCATTTATTTTCGCAACTATTTCAATAATCCTTGCTCCAAAATAAACTTCTTCAAAACACCAACTCTTCCAAAAATAAAAGGAAGAAAAAATACCAACCAGTCTGGAATGTTTCTAATCCTTCGTCGTCTTCGCATCGCATTGCCCGCCCTGTCTCCCTGCCTTAATGTTCATGTTCAATCATTTTACCTTCCAATTTTATACTCTTTAATTTAATTTTCATTGAGTAATTGAAATGGTTTATACATCAGGATAGGTAACGGTTAGTGTGATGTGATGTTTGAAAACTTTACTTTGATGGTATATCAAGCTACCGGAAAATGTTTTTCCCGCCAAAAAAAAAGAATAAAAAAAAAACATCAAAAAAAAGTTCAATTAAATTTCCTTTGAAGTTAGTTTTTTTTTTATTTTTTATATTAAAGCAAGAAATAAAAAAAAAGTGTTGGGTATTTCGGATGGTTACCATTAAAAAAAAAAAGTAAAAAGAAGAAAAATGAATTTCTAAATTTCCACCGCAATCCACAACTCGCAAACTATTTGCCGGTAAGTAAAAGGTAACATTGCTCTAAATACACTCTTGGCCAAGGGAAATGTTCCTTCTTTTAACCCAGCAAACCTTCAAAACAAATACGACTCTTGATATGATATAGGATAGCCCTTATGTATCTAGACATAAATTTGGCTTCAAAATAGACATCGATGAAACCATAAAAGGGTGTTGCTTTTCTAGTCTTAACAATGTTTCCACCACATAATATAACCAACCCTTAAGTGTGACCCTTGAATAAAATATTAAAAACAAAAACCAACCAAAAGTGTCCCAAATGAAATGACACCGAGTGTAGTCAAATAAAATCTACACATCTTGAATTCATGAGAGTTATGGTTTTTGGTAGAAGAGGAATTTGAATTTCGAGCTATATACGAGTATCTATATCCTTTTATTCGGTCTGTAGCATTTTTTCAATTTTTCCTCAACATCATGCTTTTCATACCTGAGATTATTCGAATGACTATGAGGAGGGAAAAGGAGGAAGCGGGCGGGGGGGGGGGTCAGTTGTAGATATATCTTATGTTAAGGTACCTCTTCTTGTAAAGCTTTATATACATACATAGATGCAGATGGAAAAGTTATCACATTCATGTAATTCCTTTTGACAGCCAACGAAGAGCATAAGTTAAGAAGAAGAAGAAAAAAAAAAAATGGAAAAACAAAACAAAATATACAATCAAACACACATACACACAGATGGAATTTTTCTTAAAGTGAAACCCATAAGATAAATAAGAGTTTTTATTAAATTGCAACTTCAAAAAAATTAAAAGAAAGAAAATTTTATTTCCCTGGAAAACTTAAACTTTATGTCAGTTTCAATGAAAAACATATTAGATGATTGTAAAAGCAGTTAACTGAACATTGATTTATATATTTATCATAGATATTCATCAAATCTCCAAAGAAATTTAATTAAATAGTTTTAGTTAAGTCTAAGTATGAATTAGGTTTTAGCTTAAAGTTAATTCACAACAAAACTAATCGCTTTTTTCTTGGCAGCTCCTTAAGGAATTCAATCACATTAACTTCAATTCAATTAATTCATTTTGAAGATTGCATTCTTTGAATTCACTTTCAGACAAACGATCGTTTGAGACTTTGTGCATTCAATTGAATTTTATAAACATTTTGCATCAATTAATTAAATGTCTTCTGTAGTTTTTGTATTCAATTCAAAAGAGAATGAAAAGAATACGGATTAATTCAAAGACATTAAACCATAAATAATATCATACATTAAATTTAAAATTCTTATAGTATTAACCAAGACTAATATGAGAGTCTGTTAATTGAAAAAAACTCTGGTGCATTGATAGTCTGACAAACTAGTCTAAACTAAAGTTAGGAATGTTCTAACATAAGGTTCAAAAATGGAGCAAGTCTTCCCACAATATTAGATCAGCGGAAAGCTTCCAATCTACCGGAGTGTCCTACATATGAAGCTATTTGTAGTTTGGAAAATAAAAAGGAGACACTTCATTGCTTATCCAAAGCTATGTGACTTTTAAGACTGATGTAGCATTTCGACAAATAAAAATAACAAATAAATAGTTACATAAATTCACAAGAGCTTCCATAAAGTCTCCAAAATTGACAAAATATACCAAAGACGGACACTTGGGCGTATACCCTTTTTTTTTTAATTAGATTCTCGAAAAAAGTAAAATAATGGTAACCTACTGTGTGACCATTGCAATTAGTGAATGTTGTTTTTCAAAAATTTATTTAATTTTAAATAATAGAAATTTAATTCTCCTCCCCAACATACCCCCCACCCCCCACCACCACCAATTTAATGTAATATGAAGGATGTTAACATAAAGTTGAATGAATGTGTCATTCTTTAAAGACAATTTCTTCATCATACCCGAAGTGAAGATCCAAGCCTCAAAATCACATACATTTAGAACGAAAACTTACGTTACCCTCCACAGGAATCATTTCCTCACTCATGTTGTTGTTTTTTTTTTACAAATTTATCTTTTACTTAAAATCCTTCAATCCGAGACTGCCTACCACCTAAACAACATATTTCAAACACCTAAAAAACATACAAAACCCTTTATGTTGTTCCTAAATTCATGTAAGTTGGTATAAAGATACCATTATTCCACACTTTTAACTTTACACACACACATACACACATCAGTCTTCAATACACGCTTTTCGCTTCTCCAAACACCAAAGTGCCAGGACATGTTTCCCTTTATGTTGTTTCTTTTTTTTTTTTGTACACAACGAAGTGAGATACATCTGCAAAATTTTATATAAGAAAATAAAAACATTTTTACACACGAATCCTTGTGCAAATTTTTTTTATTGAAATCCATCAAACGTAGGTATACCGTACCTGAGTATTTTTTTTTCGCGCGAATACATTTTTAACGGGATTGAAAAAAAAAAACAATTGTTCTGCATCTCTGCGCGTTTCTGCCAAGAACATCAATCTACCACTTGAACATACTTCTCTGTACAGTCAGTGGGTACAGGTGGGTGTAGGTATATAGGGGTATGTACCGCCACTGGTTTGTGAAGCTTATACTTGGAGGTGTAATGCGAAATAGATTGATATAACTATTACTTCGGTGGAAATCCTTACGATTTGTACACACTCTAATAAAAGGGACATAAATAATTCATGGGAAGCGACTGAGAAACCAACAAATAACTTCTATACAAAAACAGTGGGGTCGACAAATTTTCATACACAATTTTTTTTTTTAATGTCCCATCATATAAAATTGGAACGTGGTATGTTTCCTGATTTTATAACTTTATTTTTTGAGAATAAAAGGAATTCCGTTTTTTTGGTGGAATTTCTTTCATCACCACTGTTGCTTACCACACATCTTATAGGAGTCCCATAGAAGTTCTATAGGAGTAACAACAACTATGTGCTCATATACTCTTACATACAAAATGGAAAGTCATTGAAATTGCATTTGCCAGAGTTTACTTTCAGTACTCTACTCCTTGAGATATCCTTTTGGGCGATTGTTACAGCCAGCCAGCGTAAGGAATCAACATTCTGGCAGGACTCTTTTCTCAATGGTTATAAAAATATATTTTTTTTTTTGCCTTATTTCATTTTTTCTGTGCTCATTCAATTGTGTACGCGACCAGGCATCATCATCATCGGTAAAGAATCCAAAAGAACTTTCCATACGTATTAAAAAAAAATAAATAAATGTGTGTTTAATGTTTATATACATTTTAGATTTGGAATTGGAGCCTGGAAGTCCTTGAAGTGAAATAGCAAGCTTCAGTGACACCATTTTTTCCATTTCTCTCTCTATACAAAAGGATATCATCGCAATATTTTTTTTTTTTGAGGATCTTTTTTGTTGTTGGTGTTATTGTTTGTTTTTTTTTTTTTTCTTCAATTTTTATTTCCAGGACGATTGATGTCTGAATGTGTGTGTGTGTGTTTGTGTAGAAGGCTATAAGTACGATTGTTTGTTCAACTTTCCCATTTTGACTTTAGAAAAATTTATGTGCCGCAGGACAAATGGAGATGAATTGTCTATGGAA
Organism: Scaeva pyrastri; assembly: GCA_905146935.1. Lineage (NCBI taxonomy): Eukaryota > Metazoa > Arthropoda > Insecta > Diptera > Syrphidae > Scaeva > Scaeva pyrastri. The sequence goes on along the minus strand of LR989929.1, from coordinate 6,673,968 downwards.
AGGATTTTTTTTCTTCATTTTTTTTTTTTTGTTTAGAATCAAATTTATTCCTCATTCCATTCAGAAATATGGAAAGGGAAATAAAATAGGAAAACACGAATCAGATTTTCGTTGAATGCATTTGAATGGAAAACAAAAATTGTGAAAACTTATAAATTGAAAACATAAATTTTAAGTGCATCGCAGTCCATAATATGCAAGTTTTTTGGAAGAAGCTTTTCAAATGAATAATGTATCTGAGGAAAAACTACTTCATTATTTTTATAAGAAGAAAATTCGTCTATTACAAAAGTTTTCAAAATAATATTAATAGATAGAGTATCTAGAAAGTACGAGTACATGTGCAAGAAGTTCGATAGAAAGTGTGTGTGTGTGTTTATATTATTATGTGTGTTTGTTTATAGAACTTTGTGGATCAGAAAGTTTTTGAAAACTTTTCAAAGGGCAAAAATATTTGTCCAGTCCCAGTATACCAGTCCAATTCACGTCCACTCCATTTCGAGCACAAGGTTCTGACAAGGAAGTTTTTAGGTTGAAATATTTCATATGAGAGTGCATAGTATGCTTCAAAACTTTGACTTGGAAAAGATTTAATCTTTTGAACACAGAAATGGTCAGTCAACATTTGGGATGGTAAATGGCATTATTTGGCTCTTAATCTGATTATTTTAAGCTAGCATATGAATTGGCCTTAAACGAGTCAACAAATTCCGAAAAATCTTTGTCAAAGACGTATTTTAAAATCTGATTGATTAAAAATAAGATGAAGTATGCTGTCAAGATCACAATTTTCAACCACGATTGATGTACGACGTTATTTGTTAAGAACATTAACATCTTTTTATATTGTGATCAATTTTGTGCCACCTTGTGTATATTGGACAATGATAACTCTCTTTGAAAGTGCACATTTTTTTATATTTCTCATCATTCGGATATTTGAATATCTTCATTGATGGTCCAAAAAATCAAATGTCACTTTTCTGAAAATTTTCAGGAGTATTGAAAAATCTGTTCTATTTTTAATTTGCATTTTTCTTTGTACTGTTTTTTATATAAAAATGTAAAAATATTAAATAATGTTTTTATTTCAACTTTTAATGTTCTCTTGAAAAATTCACAGAAAAGTGACATAACCGATATTTTTCGGTATCAGTGACGTTATAGTGTATGTAATTCTCAGTATAATTTGGATTAATAAATTGTTTTTTATTCATATTAGAAACAGAGGTACAGAGGGGAGAATGACAATGGCATTTATATATTTTGGAGTAATTTGAATTGTAAATTTAATATCACTTGATTGTCAAGGTGGATCTCATAGAAATTGACATCTGTCAGAAAGACATTGTCTTTAAAAATCATTTTAGTTTTTTTTCAAATGGAACAAAATTCAATGGAAATAACTTCACGAATTTTAAAGGCCAACATGTTATTGGTAGAAACATTTATTTCCCTGTGCCATTTATCAGAATTGAGCATAAGGATTTCTTAGGGGATACTGAATCCTCATTTCTATTGTCCAGAATTTGTATATAGAACCGGTCTGTGATCGTGATCGGTCGATTTTGTCAAATTTCAAAAACTTTTTAGAAACAAATTCAAGGAATCATAGACCGATAACACCAAAATCCACATCGAACATTGAGTTTTCCCTGATACAATGGGTGCTTCTGGATCTTATGTGAATTTGTATGGTCTCATATTTGATATTTTCGTCTGTTGACGTACAAATTCACTGTAAAAAAATGTATGTTGGCCGTAAAATGAGTGAAGCACACATTGAAGAAACATACCACATGCTGTTGCAAGTTAAATAAAAGTATGGAAGCACCTATTGGAACACCCTTTAACTTCTTCTGACTTTCATTATTTGTATGACAACTTAAACTTCAAATCTGTACAATGTTCAAAAATATCAGTGATGAGTGGTTTCATGCTTTTCTCCATCATTATCAGCACTTTGTAAAACATCTCCCGCTGAAATGGTATAAATAAGACTGAACTGGATCTCTACTGCACTCCGGAAAAGGGGATCCCCTTTATTCAAAAACTTCCAAATATGTTTCTTAAATACGGTCGCATTTGAGTGCTTTACAACAAATTCTAAGATTTGATTACCTTGATCAATTCTTCAGTTCCAACATTTTAGAAACACTCTCTTCATTAAAAGTTCTACAAGAAGTATAATAATCTCTCTTGTATGTAATTCTATTGAACAGTCATCATTTTTAGAAAAAGATTCAGAACTCCTTGAATTTATTTTCCGAAGCTTGAATGAATTCAAGAAAATTTGTTTCCAGAATCATTTCCAAAAGTCACACTGCAAGAACAAATAAAAAATTCAATTAACACATTGAGCTTCAGTAATCCAAGAAATCCTTCTCACGTGCATTTACCAATTTATATGGACGTCAACAGCAGTAGATTCCTCTGACTTCGTATCCATTTTACTGCCCTGATGCTGGATACCCACTACCTAGCCCAGCCCAGCCCACACTATTCTTCCGTAGAAGAATCATCAAAGATTTTTCTTCGTTATAGCTTCATGTCGTGTCGTCTTTTTTTTTTTGATTTTTGAGCTTTATTTTTTTTTATTTCTCGAATTTCATTCTTCCCATCAACGAATCCGTAACATAACCTCCAATTGCGTCTTATATTTCAACTCTACCAGAATCGACCCACCGACCGACCGACGACCAAGATTTTGATCTTCTCTATAAGCCATAGCCATCGAGCCAAACCAGCCGCCAGCCCATCCCATAACCGATTCCATTCTCCAGGTTCAGACCCAGACCCAGAGTGATGCAGTGTGTCAGGGAACATCATATAGAGCAATATCCAACAACACTGCTTACGAGAGCATTTGCCTTGGAATTGGAATTGGAACTGGGAATGGTGATGGTTATGTGCGGCGGCGGTGGCGGCGGAGGTGGTAATGATGGTGACTGGTGAGGATTTTGAAACACCACATGGAATCGCAATTGCTAAAGCTGATGATGCTTCTGCTACTCCTCTATGGGCACGGGCACCACTGACAGATGTGACTGTGACTTCTTTGAGCGCTCTTCGCCCGAATCTTGTGTGGAAAATGTGTGGGATTGGGATTAAATTGGGATGGGATATCATGGATGTCATGGGTTGTGCCGATGCGATGCGATGGTGCTTCTGAGGAGCACGAAGACGACAGTAATGATAGTGACGACGACTACGACGAACAATGATGATGATGACGATAATGATGATGATGATGGTGATACCAACATTTTGTGGTATAAATTCCATGAAATTCCAATCTGTTGCTTCTTGCTATATTAGTGACGACAGTCTGTGGTGTTCGGATCACAGCTTTGGCATATCAAATGAACAATTCATAAGAGTTCCAGCTCGTGAAGTGCTTCCGGGCAAGTAAAATGTTCTTCGTCTACTATTTCCTTGATACTCCTCGTCGTCGTCGTCATCGGTCTTGGTTGTCAGTTACATAATCTTGCCATCATAATCTTCATCCACCGCCGCCGACCGACACGAAGACGACGATGTACTCACAGTCGTCTTCATCTTCACCTTAAGGTGAAACGTGAGTGTATCTTTAATTATATATACCCCTCCCCCACCCCACTTTATACAACAGCTCGTGTGTTACCCAGATCTTATGATGGCCATAATAAAATGTTTCCTTCTTTTTTTCCAGCTGAGGTAATGGTCAACGATAGTCCAGTACATGTAACCCTTTGTGATACCGCTGGTCAGGATACGCTAGATCCATTGCGTGAACTCTGCTACCCGGATAGTGATGTGTTCCTATTGTGTTTCTCTGTGGTGAAACCGGAGACATTCCAATCCATTAAAACCAAATGGGCACCGAAATTTTCCAAAAATCCTGCTTCCTTAATATTGGTTGGAACACAATCGGATCAAAGGAGTAACATACACGTGTTGAATAAGCTTCAGGTAAGAGGATTTTGTTTTTTTTTTGGAACTAACCATGGAACACACATAATAATGATATTCTTTTTTTGATTTAGACCAAGGGTGAAAAACCGATATCGTTTGCAGACGCTTGGGACCTGGCAACATCGATTAAGGCGAAATATATCGAGACATCTTCATATACTCAGGTAAGACATGGTCTCAATAATGGCTTGTGGTGTGGATTATGATCACTCCAAGCTTATTATCGTATTCATTCAAATGAGCTTCATCGGTGAACATAATTTTTTTGTGAAAATCGGGATCGGTGGCCATCTTATTTTGAGCCCATTCGTCGAAAGTGCCGATGGTCGTTCGGCTTCAATTCTTGAAAGAATTGGATGTTGTAAGCCCTCAAACCAAGTTCCTTCCGAAAAATTCTCCATAAAATGGATGGGCACAATTGTTGCAAATGGCAAACCAAACTGATCATAAATCAAGTGACAGCTGTCAAAATGTCCAACTCCGAAAAAAGTATTGTCAGATTGGAAATAAACTTGCTGCAAACCTGGCAAGAATCTGAAAACTTTAATTTATTTTTAACAATATTACTTAATTAAGTCAAAGTTTAAATAAATGACTAACATTCCCTTTCAATTCCAGGACAAAGTCAAAGATGTCTTCGATACTGCTATTTGGGAAGCCCTAGCACCAACCACCCTGCCACCAACACCGCCATTGTGGAAGAAAATTTTCTGTTTAGTATAACAGTTATTATTTTAAACGTTTATTTTTTTGTTTGTTTTATGAAAAAAAAAATTAATTAAATTCGAAAAGTTAATTTGATTTTTTTTTCTTTTATAAAATTTAGTTAAATTCGAATTCTTCAAAAAAAAAAAAAATCACATGATAAAAATCGAAGAACATGTACTGATGAGATAAAATATTTTTGTTTGTTTTAATTTTTAACTATTGTATTTTATTTTATTGTTAAAATAATAATTTTTAAGAAAAGTCCGTATGCGTTATAGACTGATTTAGTATATATAAAATAAAATGAAAAAGTACATTAGTTGTATATTTTAAAATTTTTTGTTTTTATTTGTAATCATTATCATTATCTTTAGCATTCCGTTAATGTTATTTAAATATACATACACATAAAAAAAAAAACATACATATGAAATTCATAGCAATTATAACAATTTATTATTGATTTAAAGTTTGAGACAATTTTTCATCTTTCATCAGATTTAAGTGTTGTAATTATTTAAGATTGTTAAAAATTAAGTTTTTTTATTTTTATTATTTTTTATTTTTGTAAATGATCACTTAACTTTTATTATATGAATACACACATTATGTACGACTATTTATCTAAGACAATGCATACTTTTATGAATAACGTTTTTATTTTCAATAATTTTAAGTTTAAAAAAATATTATGTCGATATAAATATACAACACATTTTTTTTAAACAGTTTTTAGTTGATATTTATTGTAAAATGTGGAAATCATCAGAAAATTAGTGCTACAGTCTCAAAGAGAACCTATTTAAAAACTATGAAAAAACTGAAATCACCAATAAATTTAAAAAACGAGGGATTTTTAGAGCTTCAGTTCGAAAACTATGTCTGTAAAATCAATGATCAAATCTAAAATATTTATCCGTTTGAAGACAGTCTCGGTATTCCTTTAACTATTCATTCTTTTTACATTACTCACTAATACTTCAAAGAATGCAATGAAATCTTAAAAGATTGTGTTCAAAAGATTGCAGTCAAATTATTGAAGAAAGATTGAAATCAATGAATACATTCTTTAACATTTTTAAATTCAATTGCAAATTCTTTTAGATGTAAAATTTAAATTCAATTTATAATTTATTATACTTATAGTTTTACTATAGTTTGATTTGAGTTTTCCAATAATTTATTTCCTATGTATTCTTAAACAATTACGATTCAACACATCCGTGTTCCAAACAATTTGCCCTCATAATCTTTAAACCGAATACCACTTTCAATTCACTTGAACCTAACTCCAAGGTTTTTGAGCCTCAAAAAACCACACATGAAAGCAGGAATTTATAAAACCCACATCCTTAAATCCTCAAAAATTCTTCAAATCTGATCACATTATCTAGAAACAAAAAATTCCTTCCAAACATAATTCTCCTCAAAAACAATCGAAGACAAAATAGATAAAAATAAAATAAAAACAAAGGAAAATCCTACAATCATCCAAAAAACAAAAAACATCCAAACATATCCTGCAAATGAATATTTCCTCAGAAAAACCCCCAATCAAACAAAAAGGACAACAATCACAAAACTTTATCCATTCTATTTAATGGAATTGAAATCTTCAAATCCTCTTCTCTTTTCGAATAGATCCTGCTTTTGGTTTTCTTTTTGCATCAGAGTGTGTGTGTGTTCGAAATACGATATTCCAAAACCACTGATAGTTTTCTAAAAGCATGTGTCTCACTATCTCACCTTTCGCTTTAGCTTGTTCCCTCTAATGGAATAAATTTTCCTAAAACTCTTCAGTTATAGGTAAGTTGCTGTGTGCAGATATGGCCAATAGTATAACAAGAACAAGAGGACTTATACCTCGTTCCATCTAATTTGTGGTTGATCCTAGCAAATGTTATCCTTTTCCCAGATTAATCCTTTTATCCTATTTCACTTTCCCTCTCTCGCTGTCATGGGGGCAAAGAGCATTCGGCTTGGCTAAAACTATTCCGAGCACACAAAATAGTTTACGGACTTGAATTGTTTTGTATTGTATCCTGTATCGTATCCTTTGTGTGTGTGTATGTAGATACATATATTTTTCTTTTAAGCCAGTCACTAGCTCTAAGAAGCTTTACAGCACAAAATAAGCATACAAATGCACACACAAGGCCCATAAAACAAAGCTATGCGGTATAAATGCACTCGGCCTGGTTTTCGATTGTTCGAGGACGATTTCGAGCTCGGACGTTTTCAAATAAATTTTTAATTGTTCCAAAAAGGATATTCATTGCAATGTACGAATACGAGCAGCTATAAGTAGAATCCTTTGTATCTCAAATCCAAAAAGGAAGGACTTTCCATAAGGACACTGATCATTTCATACTGATTTGCATTTGTTTTAAGCAATTTAGGGAAAGAGCAACGCCTTTGGATGGAATTCTGGTACGAACTCCACCAAGAACGGAAACGAAACACAACCACCAACCGGACATTGTACTATCTACCACCACCATCACCAACACCAACACCAATACAATCATCCAAATAAATGAACTTTACGATGGTGTTTTATGTAGTTTATGTCCGAGGACTCAAGTCCTCACCCTTAGTACAAGAGAAAGGTACTCTCGTAAGCTGAGAACTGGGGCTCTGGAGGATGATGGAAATTAATCTCGAAAGAGGATTGATGGCTAAAATGTCTTATCCTGTGTCCTGGCATAATATTGAAAGTTAGAACAAAATTTCTTCCGGTCGAGTTGATATTACTATTTGTCTTGTTTTCGCTGTGGAATCTTATGGTTCTTTCCTTATTCCTGGGGTATTATACCTATACACACACACATAAGTAGATATACTCGTACTCGAGTATACCTATGTTATTCTGATGTTTTTAAATCAGAATAAGCCTTGACCAAAATTGTATTGCTTCTGCTGAAACAGGAAATCGATTTTGTGGCGTACAAGGAAAGACTGTGCATACCTTAAGGATTAGAAGGGATTTTGTAATTTGGTTATTGATATTTTCTTATTCTAGGATGTCAAGGAAATAGAAATATTAGGTAGATACTGGATAAAAGGAAGGATAAAAGAAAAATTGTTGTACCGCCTTTGGATACTCGTATTCCGACTAAATTGTTGTGGGATTTTCAAAACTTCGTAATTCCAAAAAAAACTAAGGGAACAGAAATTTATTATGAATATAAATTTGTCCCGTAGGATTTTCAATTGTAGAAATCTTATGATTTATTTGTTTGTTTTAAGTTTCTTGAAGATGATGATTTATCTTAATGTTGTTTTGTTAAATCAGAATAGAAATAAATTGTACAAGTCCTTGTTAGACTTTTTAATAGGTGTTGCTTTGGGACAAATGCAATTTAAGAATTAAGGAAACGAAAACAAGTTTTAGAATAGCATTTAGGTGCTCATCGAATCTTTAATAAATTTAGAAATACAAAATTAAATCAATTTTTGAAAATTGATTTTCTTTAAAAACGATAAAGTATTTTGAGAACTTTAGGTTGTGGTGGGGGGTCCAGTAACAGTAAGTAGCATAGTGGTATTGCAATTTCCCGTATAATAATAAATTAGAAAATAAATATCAGCATTTTTTTCAGAAATCAGTCCCTGTGCTTTCCAATTAGACGAAAACTCTGCTAATTAATCAACAACAGCTTTTTATTAAATATAATTGAGATGCATCATTTAAAAAAAGAACAATTTTAGAAGTTTTGAACTCAAAAAGCCCAATTTTAAGAATTCTTGAAATTTATTTAAAATAAGTTGGTAACTATTTATTGTTGACAGTTTTAAAATTTAAATATACACAAGAGACTTTTGCAAGTCTTTTAATTTTTTTTCTAAAAGAGTTCTTAAAAATATATTTTTTAAAAGGAAAAATAATGAACTTCAGAGAATTTTTAATACATTAGAGTCGTTGGAGCACTTCAGTGAAATCTTACAGTTTATGACTTAGAATAAATTCAAGATTTTTAACATGGTTTTTGAAATTGTGACCATATTCCTTCTGTCATTTACTTAGATGTACAATAGAATTAGTCAGAATCTAGAAATATCAAGAACTTAAAGACAAACTTAGGATTAGTTCTAAGCCATTCAATATCTCTCAGCCATTCAAAATCATCTCAAGACAGTTCAATACTTGTCAAGCTTGGTCAATTCAAATAACTGTTTAGACAATGTGACACCTTTCAAATAGGTTAGTACAGTACAGAATACGTCTGAAAATCATTCACAACTCGTCAAGAAAGATCAAGAATATTAAAAAACTCAAGACCGTGCAAATAGGTAAATACTGTATATACAGTCTTGAGGCCTTTAAATTTATAAGAACTTATATTAAAATTGGTCTAATTAGGACATATTTTAACACTTTCTTAAACTTTTCAAGACATTTCAATTACCTTAAAACTGTTTAAGATCGTAAAGTCAAGTATAGATCAAAGAATGTTCTAAGCCCCATTAGACATCTTGAGACTAGTCAGGACCGTTCAAAGTAAATGTAAATGGTGAGAGAATTTTCGAAATCTGTTAAAACCGTACATGTACATAATTATGCTTTTTTCCTTAATTATTGTAAATTTTCAAATAAAATATAACCACAAATATTATAAAATTAGAGTGTTCCCAATTACGTAATTTATGGTAAAAAAAAATGCTTAAATAAGATTTCATGATTAACACTTCGGTTAAAACACCACACTCGAAAGCCATTCCAAACTACTTGATATAAACCTGCATGAAATTGCAATTTCCAAATTATTTCTCCCCTTTACATACATATATCTTACCCCCTGTAATCCATGTTCCTTATCAAAAAAATTAAAACAATATGATTTCCCTTGGTATGAAAAATAATAACAATAATCCAAAGAACAGAAGCCCGAACGAGAACGAGAAAAACTCCATAAATCCTTTTTCGTGTGATAAAACTTTAATGCAAACCATCTTCAATTTATTCTGAACAAAAATCTCCATCCACCCAAGTGCACTGCTTCGTTTTGAACTCGGAGCTTAATTAAAATCCCACCTTTACCTACTTTCATGACCGCTTCCATCCGTATAATCAAGACTACAAAAAAAAAAAAAACAAAAAAGGATCGCCCACCCACATTAAATAAAAGAAAAACAGGGCAGAATATGGGGGAGTCTATGTACAATACATGGTTGAGTTTTGTTAACAGGGTGGTGCAAAATTTGTGAACCAATTCAATTTTTAACTTAAATAAGAACATTCAAACGATATCAGTCATCTTTTGTGGATTCCTTATTTTTCTTCTTACCCAAAGCAAAAAGTCTAAGGTTATTAAAACACAAGATCTCAAATCTCAGACGTTTGACGTTTCATAATAATTTTTGACACAAAACAGTTCTCATCTCTATTGACATTGAGGATGTCTTGACAGCAATTCACATATATGTTAGTTGTCAGATTTAGAAATGTCAAATATGATTGACGAACTTCACCATTCCTGTAGGATAAAAACTTTTGCACCATCTTGTAAATTATGCAGGATTGTAGGTACCTACACAGTCTTGAATAATTTTTCGTCCAAATTGACCTCATTTAGACGAGGAAAGCCTCCAGTCGTGTCTGGCTTTTTTAGTTAACTAACTAACTGGATACCTTTCTTTACGTACATATGGACGTAACTATCTATCCTTGCTTCCATCCTCATCAAGACCAACAAAATGAAAACACGCCATAGTAATTTTGACCCATTCCCTTTCCATCCCCAGATCTACCCACCACCACCACCGCTATGGTTATTGTGTTGCAATTGAAAGCTTCATATTTTAAGGGAAGGATGGCAGGATCCTTTACAACGTTATTTCTTTCTCCTTTTTCTTCTTTTTGTATTCCCTTTTATTACTTTTTATTTGTTTTAAGTACATAATTGAGCTACAACCATTTGCGATTTTAAGAAGAAGTTTTTATTTTTATGTTTTTAAAGGTGTTGCATCATAGTTTGGTTATTTTTTTTTTTTTTTTTTTTTGACACACGAAGTTATAAGTACAAGTAGAAGGATGATGGGAAATATTGACAATAGACGAGTAATTAGTTGGTTTTATTATTTGGAAGGATTTTTAATGAGGGAAACATGTTTTCGGTGACAAGTGGGCTTTTGGGGGGGGACTTGTGACTGATGAAAGTTGAAAGAAACTTTTGACACGAATACGTTTTTTTATTAATTTTATATCAAAGATGGAAGATGAAATGTTCTTAATTTTATGTCCTGAAGCTAAAAAACAAAGAGACAGAAGGAGTTTAAAAAAGAACATACTTTAAAATGGGCACATATAAGTGGGCATGTCAATTTGTCAATTTTAACTAAGATTGTCTCAAAAGACAGATAATTTTAACTAAGATTGTCTCAAAACACAGAGCACTGATATTTTCGTCTTTATTGAAAATTTAGTTCCTTGTGATTTTCGAAGTGGCATATCTTTTAGGAACCCTTTATTTAACAGATATAGATTAAATTTATTGACTTACATACATAGTTGATGCTACTTACTTTGAATTTCAAAATTCTTTATGTCAATAAATTTTTCAAAAAATTACAAAAAATCAAATTGCACTTCAATTTTCTTAATATCAAAAATAATAATCACTGGTCGGCAAGGTTTTGTAACTGACAATCAAATTATATTTTCCCGAAGGTTTTTGTTTGCCTGAATTTGAATCCGACTTCAAAATCACTCTATCACGTCAGGTTTTGGAGATTATTACCTTTTGAAATGTGAAAATTAATAAATTAGATTTTTTGAGGCTATGTAAGTTCGTGAAGTACTTGTTTTTTTTCTGAAAATCTATAATCCCATCTTCAATATTCAATTTAAATATTTTCAGTATCTCATTTAATTTTAGAAACATTCTCAATAATTAGCAGTATTCACCTGTCCCACATTGACTTTCGAGAAACGTTGGACCATATGCTAAAACGGTTCTTAATAGAAAAAGGCAAGAATATTTTAAAATGATTTTTATGTCCTGAATTCAAATTTCAACTTTAATACTATCCATCTCATCAAGTTCTTGAAATATATGATTTAAAAAATGTAAAAATAATGTTGAAAACGGGTATTTTTAAATTTGAGCTGATAGCTAAAATCAAAGTTCGTATTCAATATCATCGTCAAAAAGGTGTTTTTCAAAGACATGAAAGCATAAAATTTAGGTTTTTTTTTCAAAACTCCATATAGAATCAAATGAACACTCATAAGCCGTTCAAAATTAGTGATATTTTTCAAAAACTAAATGAGATAACTAAAAGATTTAAACTGTACCTTCAAGATAAAGACTTGTACTTTGCAAAATCATCATAAAATTTATTGGAACTGCGTTGTGTTTTCCCTTATCCTTAAAAATATCGTATTATGGATTTTTTTTTACATTTTTAAAAATGTATATTTCAAAAGCCTGACGTGATGCAAAAAATATAAACTGAGATTCGAATTCAGGACAAAAAAAATATTTGGAAAAGTATTGTTTGATTTAAGCTTTTGAAAAAAAAATGTTAATTTTTTCGACCAGTGAATTGATTATAAAATTGTCGATTAAAAAAAAAAACTTCTAAATATCTGCAAACTTTTGTACAAATTTAAAGAAGTCAATGTTAGAAATGAAAATGAGTTCAATATTTTAAGTGTTTTGTATGAAGCTTAGAAACAAGAAAGTGTCAGTGGCAGTAGGAAAATTTGAATTCATTTAGATCGAAAGTCTATTTTCAGAAATCACGAAAAAGTTTTTAAAAAAGTGTTTTTTTTATAAAAAAATTCTGACATTAAAATTTTTTTTTTTAAATAACAAGAAAAATAGTGTCGTTACATCTAAAAACATATAGAAATAGTAAAATTGGAAGTGGTATTGAATTAATTTTAAAATTTCTAAAACGAATTAAGAATTTTTTAAAAAATTGTGAAATGGTGTAGTAAAAAAATTGACAGTTGTCACATGTAATTTTATTTAAATGGACCGATTTTAGAGATAAAAATGTCTTTCTTGTCAATCGTTCGAAAAAGTCTTATGATACAAAATCTGAATTATTATAAACAGTTTCCGGTTATGCTTGCATATTGACATTTAAACCATCTGTCATTATTGTCCTTAGTATTCCCAAATTGATCTAGTTTTTCACATTTTTTTTTTTACTTTTGACAACTTTCTGACTCTGCCTTACTTAATTTTTTGATCTGAAAAGTATTGTTTAATATCTCTATTGATCGTCATTTTTTTTTCTCAATAACTACAAGATGTCAAATTTGCTTCGGGCTGCCAAAATTTAACACAATAATGTTGGCAAATTCAAAATTCGTTCTTGTGTGACAATTTAAATTTTAAACTTAAAAGTAAAACACCTTTAAATTGAAGAAATTTTCCTTAAAAAATCTTAAGAAATGAAATGATACCGAATCAAGGTATCAGTTTTAAATTACTCGCATACTGACAGATGAAATCCTTCATCATCCCAGAGTGTTCAGTCCATTTCGATTAGAATCTCAACATTTTTGCTTAGCACTAAAGACTTAACCATAATCTTCTCCTATAAACCAAGTAAAAATTGAATCCTCATTTTCTTTTCTTTCTTCGACATCAACACCTACATACATATGTACATCCTACATGGGTCCTATTCCTATACCTTAGGGAAAGCAAATCTGAAATTAATTAAAAAATCACAACAGAAGCTCAGGAAAACTAAGCTTTCGTTCGTGCTTATTGTCATGACCATCTGTAGGTACAACATCGTCATATAAGTCCTTATCTACGCTGTTCTAACTTCCAAGATAAAAAGTCAAACAAAGAAAATCCAAACAAAAACACAAAAAGAAAAAAAAAATAGAATAGAAAAACAAATCCAAACCAACTGTGAGGGAAGGAAAAATCGACAACTAACCAACGTTTACCGTTTAGGGGACACATCTAGAGTCTCAATAACTCTCGGACAGTTTTCTTCCTTTCTTTTCGTTTTAGTTTTCACTTTGGATTTTTCAAATATCAAAAAATAGAAAGAAAAAAAACAGGATGAAGGATAAAAATGTGGTCACGTTTGTCAACATACGAATCCATATCTAACTGTATTTAAGCTGCAGGTGCAACGGATTGAGCCAAAGAGAACAAAAAAACAGAAAAAGAAGGAGTAGGAGAAAAAAAAAGAGTCGTGGTGTCGTCTCTGGTCTGTCGAATATCCTTGCAGACAATTTTAATCGATTCAAGGATATTCGTTACGTTTCGTTTCGGTTGGATTTTTTTTTTTTTTTGTTCTTCATTTTCATTTTTGGCTTTTAGTGTCTTTGCACATAAAATCAGATTATCTGCTCTATTTGACTTAACTTGACCAAGACTTTGGACGTTAGGTTATTTGTTCCTAACTCCACCACCTGCTGATGGTCATAAAATCCAGGATAAGGGAAGGACAAACACACACAAAAAAAAAAGAAACAAAACGGAAACGAAAACGAAAATAAGGACCGATCTGTGCTTTATGATTTCGCCCATAAGGAGTCGTTTTCCGAACCTGTGCGGCCGGCATTGGCAGCATGGTAGTTAATTGGAAATTCCTTGGCTTTAGTGCCTCTTGTGCCTTGTGATGTGATAAAAACCCAAACTGGGTTATACTCGCACTTTGCCCTCAGAAATCTCTTCTGCCCCCTCACCCTTTTTGCATATTAAACTTCAGTCGGAATCTCGAAGTCCTTAAGATTGCATTTACTTCAACTGGATTGGACAAATTATCCCCTTAAGAGCTACACACAAGAATCTTTGAATTTGATTAAGCCAAGTAGTGTCTTGAAGAACATTGTTCCCATCGTCTTTTGGATTTTCTGTTGGATGGTTCTTTGTCTTATATACGAAGGAGGTACGAGTATAGGCATGGTAAAATGTGCTCTCGAATGTGTCTGGAAAGTTAATTATTCAATCCTTCGAGTTTTGGTCTATATACGTTTTTTTTGGGGGGGTTTCGAGAGGTTTTTGCAGAGATTTAGTGCAAAAATTGTTGAGTTTCTTTCGAATGGGATTTCTTTTGACGTGTGGCAGGGAATATTAATTCAAAGTTGGAAAAAATGTCTGCTTTTGTGTCGTTTTCCAAAAAAAAAAGGAGGACCTTTAATTGATTTTTGCAGAAGAAAGGAATTGTAACTTTCTGAATTGTGGAACTTTAAGTTTAAGTCTATGTAAAAGGTCTTAAAATTCAATGAAGACTGTCTTAATTTTCCTTAAGACTTCTAAATGGTAGTAATTTGTTTTACGACATGTTTGTCATACAAATGTCAAATTAACTGTGAAATTTATAAGGTCTTCTAGGTTGTGCACGGGTTACTGATTTGTTTTAAGTACGGCATTAGTAATAACTGACTAAAATATTGCACCTTAATTGAGCTAAACATTCTTAGCACTTACTGCCAAATTAAGTTTGACAGTCAAATTAATGACTAAACAGAAGCACATTCTTGTTTTGACTAATAGAAATCGGTGCTGTCTCCCTAACAAGATGATACTTTCCTCCTAATGACCCTATGACGTAAAAAACGATTGTAAACTTTTCGTCTTCCATGTATTTATTCGAATTATTGAGATTAAAAGATTACATTTAGAATAACTTCCTTTCAAAATTATTATCGGTACAAACATTTATTAATTATCAATTTTGTCAATACTTTTTCCAAAATTTGTTTCTAATTAAATAACTGTCAGGTTGTGAATAAAATGTGTGAGTTTAACTTTTGGCTTTAGTAGGGAGTCGTCATTTTTCTTCATCAGAGCATCCTTAAAAGTAAAAAGTATACTTTTAAAAATACTACTTTTACTACTTTTTTAAAAAAATAACATTTTCAAGCAGTTTTTCTATAATTTTCGAATAAGGATTTTTAGTTTCGACGTTACATTATGAAAGTTAAATCGGTCAATTTTGACATTACGGCCATATTATTGAAGTTAAATCTGTCAATTTGGTTGTCATTTTGTATTCAATCAAAAGTTCATATAATTTTATTGTTTTCACGAGGACTGAGTTCAAGCGCTCAGCATTTTGCATTTAATTTTTATTACACATTACTTAGCAACAAATTAAAAACAAAAAAAAAATCACTTCATATCAAAAATAAGAAAAACCACAACTTACGGTAAATGTTGCTTAGTAATTTACTTCCTTGTTCACTTGACTGCACTCATGTGGTCCTTTACTGCTTCTGGGAGCTGAAGTTGTGCTATTTCTACACCACCACCACGTAACAACCAACCACTTTGAATTTAGTGTGTCGCATCATAGAACCATTGCAGCAAAATGACAAACTCTTATGCACACTCCCTCTCCTCCATCTCCCCCTTCACCATTCATCGCACCAATTTATCCTTGCTTCGAGCCATCCATCTGCCTGCATCTAGGATATCCATCCGTCACAGTGTAGCAATGTTTATACTATTTTAACTGCTACAAGCCTCCTTCGGAACCACTTCGACTACCACATCCACATCCTCGTTTTTTATATAGTTTTGTTGGGTAATACCAAAAACTAGACGACTCCTCGTCCTCAACTATACCTAGGTATACCTACCTATACACAGAAACAGCATCCTAAGTAGAATGGTTTACTGGAACAACGTCTCGTAAATCCTCCATTATGCAGCAGCTTTTTCATTCTGTGCTGCAAAGCGATTGAGAATGAGTATCCTAAAATGGACGAATAAGGACGAACAAGCGAAAAAATCTGTACCTTCTAGAGTTTGAAGATGTATACATAGGTGCTTTGTACGAGTACGAGTAGATCAGCAGCGCAAGGTGGTGCTGGTGGTCCCTAAGTGAGATTCTAAATCAACACGTTACTGCCACTATATACGCGTCTACCGGTATATGGTATACGGTAGCTAAGTTTTCGACTTTCTTCCACTTTCTCGGTCTCTTTCTCTCTCTCTCTCTCTCTCTGTTCTGTCTTTACAATGAAAGACTGCATGCTGCTTTAATTTTCCCTCCAAGCTCATCGTATTTTCCTGTTTTCCTTTATTCATTTTAGATTAGAGAACGAAAGAAGCATGGAAGCATAAATCTTGACAACGGACATGGCCACTTTGGCAAAGATGGGGTTGTAGTTGTTAGTAGTTGTCAGTTGTAGGTTGTTGGTTGTAGGTTGTAGGTGTACTGTACAGTATTGGGACGAAAGCGGATAATGGCAATAAGACTTTTCTTTCTTTACAACCAAAAAAGAAAAATAGAAAATGAAGAAGAAAAAAAAAATACAGAACCAGGAGTAAGTCAAAGACGTGTGAAAGTGTTTAGATTGGAATCGGGCGGAAGCTACAACATTTCCTTCCTACACTTTGGAGCACCAGTTCAGGAGAAGAACACACAAAAAAAAAATGAACAACCCAGAGGATGAGGACTGTGGACTGAGAGGACGTCTGTTACCAGGAACTATATTGTACAATATTGTATAATAGATGGTCTTTGCCGCAGTTGACTTGGATGGAAGCCAAATTGGGTCTATGTAAAGGCAATTAGTGCTATGCACGCTTTTACATCATTCTTGTAAATGTATATCTACAGATACAAATACAGTATATTCATGTATGTATCTAGTCAGCCATGTACTCGTACTCATACTCGTAAGTTGATGTAGCTGACTTACTTTTATCATTTTCATCTCTTTTCGAGTGAAGGTATACGAGTATCTGGAGTATGGCTCGTGGCCCGTTTTTTGGCAGCGTTATCATTTTGAAAACTAACTTTTCAAATGAATGTCTTAGGTAGTATTGTAGAGTTTTTTTTTTTTTTACTACTGTTTATTATTTCAAGGCTTACGTTTTATACCTTGTGTTTCTGTGTAAGGAAGTAAGAAATACAAAACATTTCAACTTATGTACGTTCTTTTGTAATGTTTTTATGTCCAATTAGTTTTGAAATAACTTGAACCTCTTTATTGTTGTTATTTATGTATGATTTTATTTTGAATAACACAGGAAGGAAGTGAGTTCAAAGGTTTCACAAACGATATTAAGATTTAAAAAGAAAAGCGTCTTATAGAAAGCAAAGTACATTTATATCAACAAAAACGTCTTCATTAAAAAGGTAATTATTTATTGCTTTAAACTAAACACGGAAAATATTTTATTAATTGGACTTACTGCAAATATGGTAGAAATACTTAGTTTTAATTAAAAATACTTCAATTTGTGCATCCTAATTAGAATTTAAGCAACTCTCTCCATACAAAAATCAAAACTAACATTTCTGGGGGCTCAACCGGGATTTAGTGTCTGCAGTTGTAACTGTTTATCCCATCAACAAGTGCAATCTAATAGATTACTTATAAGCATTGATTTATTAAACTCTGATTAAAGCAATTGATGAGGAAATAATTTTGATGCTAATCCTTATTTGTCTGGGTCATAAAATTGTTCTCGACAAGTATGGACCAATAATGTAGATAAATCGAAACTTTAACCAGCGGAGCTTAAATCAGTTTATTTTCCTTAGCTCTAAATAAAAGTTATAGTTCTTAAGCAAGCAGATAACTTATGCTGTGTCTTGAAACAAAAAATGTACCTCTTTTATGTTCACTTGACTCATCTGAAATTAAGGTAATCAATCTGGAATAAAGCAAATTGGAAATTCAAAAGATTTTGCCATGAAATCCCTACGCATTTACCATCGCACCAGAGTCTGCTAAAATATTAATACAATATTATAAAACCTTTTCGACTTGAATTCTTTTTTTCTTTAAGTACTTCCTCAAAATTAGCAATTCTTCCCTTTGGTAAAACATAATTTCTTTGATAGTAAAAACTCTAGCAAGAAAAAAAAAAATTCACATTCCCTAATTGCAAATTGAAATTTTAAGTTTTCTTCTAAGCTAACAAAGTATTGAAAGTTTTTTGAAAGCCAGTCTGATACCTTATGGCTTATGGTATCAGATTAACTCTTGCCTGTTCCTGATGAGATGTTAAATTGTTTCTTTGAAGACTATTAAATTTCACTTTATCCAACACACCAGTGTCAGTTGTTGTATTCTATGATGATTAATATTTCAAAGGTGTTTTTGAAAAGTTTAAGCCATAAAATAATAAAAGACACCCAACGCAACGCCTTAAGTTAAAACAACTTTTGTCCATACCTTCACCAACCCTCTTGCTTGGACAACAAGTCATACCATCACCATCATCCACTATACCATCAGCCATCGCTCCTTGTTGCTGATGGGAAGGGGTTGTTGTGTCTTGGTGATGGTGTTCTTGTGGTGGTTGAAGTTAACATTATTTCTCAAAGTCATTCTATCATCAGTAGTTTTAGTTTGTAGTATTAGTGAAACACAATATCGGCTCTGCTGCCATCCCTCAGCAACAAGGACACAAACAACAACAAAGTCTTGATGGTCTCCTTCCATCTTGTTGTTTTAGGTTCTCTTCGACTTCCTACCGACAAAACTTGCCCACAATTTGTCTTTTTGTACTTTGGGGTTTTTGACTCCAACCGAGCGACCTTCCCCCGGTAGGAGATAGTTAAAGTTGTACAAGAGATTAGAATGAACTAGCTTTTGAGTCTTGACAGTTTGGAAGGACATCGACGCGGAAGTAAAAGAGAACGACACAGGACGTCTTCTTGGTTTGTATAAGAACTATACAAATGTTTTTGTCACGTTGACATGTTGAGTGATATACATTTAAGCCCTCCAGCCTCCAAGCCTGTGCTAAAACCCATTTTCTGTGGGGGAAAAACAATTAAACTGGGAAAAATGGGTCTACATTGAGGAAAGTAATGTTCTAAACCATCTTTATTTGAAGAATACAAAGTCTAACTAGCCTGACTGTGACAACTTTGACATTAAGCCTGATTGTGGTTGCTTCCGAGAGATAATTGCCAGCCTAAGTTTACAATATGTAGACATGACCATTTGCATGTGTCAATCTTAAGAACAAATCTAACCTAAACCACACTACTTACAGAATGCTCACACTCAAACCCCTCACAGTTTTGAGACAAAGTTTAATATTTGTAATTAAAATTTGATTTTCAATCTGATCTTTTGAATAATTTTCATTTATTTATTCAAAGAATTGAATCACACGAGTGAATTCTACTTGTTGTTGCTCTACACGATGCTTATGAAGTCTTTACTTATTCTAATCCAAGTATCTACTTCTCCTATGTACTCGAAGCAACTTGTTACGATTCTTGACGGATAAGATAAAAAACAAATTTGACTCACATTTTGGATCTATAAAAATTTACATAATTCCATCATCTTCGTTGGGGGTTAGAGAGGCCAGGACATCCAGACAGTTTCGAGAGTGAAGTGCTTCTAACTGAGATTTTTGGTCCATAAAATGAGAAAAGTGCACTTAGAAAAAAAAGTTGTTAAAAATTAATTATGACTTTTAAGGAATGTGGATTTCTAAATAACTGCCCTAATTTTCTTAAAACTTCAGAAAAATCTAATAACCTGTGGTTTTTTGAAAGTGAGTAGTTGTATTTTTTTCAATTATTTTCACCAGAATTAGTTTCAATTTAAAAATTTTAACGAACCAAAATCCGAATTTATTTAGATGTGTTGAACAGTTTTATAAATTAAGTACTCATACGCCTAAGTGCACTCTGTCAATAAAAATCATTATTAAATCGTTTAAACTAGTCTTATTGATCCTGAGATTTCTGAAATTTTATGAAATTACAAATATGTAAAAAAGGAAGTTTTTGAGTTTTGCACTATTTTTTAAGATATATGTATTTTCACAAAAAGTTTAAGAAAGCTTAACATCCATATTAACACTATCTAAGAATTTTCAAACTTGACACTCAAATATTTTTAGTTTTAGCAAAGAAATAATGTGTTTTGGAACTAAAAAATACATTTTTTTAAAAAAAATAATTTCTTGTGAAGAAAGTCTTTTATAAGCTTTCTAAGAATTTTGAGAAAAGCGAAAATTCTGTACATTATTTTAAGCTTTTATTTTATATTTAAAAATAGATTTTGAAAATTAAAAGTTTGAATTAGGTGCTAGAATTCACTTTGATCTTGCAATATTTCACAACAATTGTAATTTGAAAACTCCTTCTCAAACCTTTTGTTTTCAAACCGAGTACCTCAGGGCAGTTATTTATGGCCACTTCTTTTTACTTTTCTTTTTAATGATGTTTCAATTCTAGTTCAGGTTTTTTGGGCACTGTGAAAAGGAGAAAATCGGATACTAAGACCTAGCATACAAAAATAAAAAAAAATAAATAAAAATTCTACATAACGGCTTAACCGATTTTCATTAAATGTTAATTAAAAATAAGTTAAACTGGGTTTGAACAAATTTAAGAAAGGAAACAGTTTTTCGATGTTTATTTTAATACAAATTATTAATTATTTACAAAATGTAATTTTTGAATTTCTTTCAATGTATGAGTAATACGAAAACAACATCAACAAAACATAAAACATGCAAACAAGAACTTCAAAGAAATAAATGATGAAGAACGCTCACAATAACATGCAAAAAAAATCGAAAAACATCTTTCCACATCCAGAATAAGAACAAAAGAAGACAAAGACGAAGAAGAAATATAAGATGAAGTAGAATGTCAATTTTATGATGACAGCTCATAGAATGAGTGAGCTGATGAA
Source organism: Scaeva pyrastri (assembly GCA_905146935.1). Taxonomy (NCBI): domain Eukaryota; kingdom Metazoa; phylum Arthropoda; class Insecta; order Diptera; family Syrphidae; genus Scaeva; species Scaeva pyrastri. The sequence continues at coordinate 6,652,694 of LR989929.1, read as the reverse complement.
AGCCCGAAGGATTCAGCATCAGCACTGCGGTAATATGACCTTAAAAAAAAATATTAACATTGTTTTTTCCATAATTTTTTTTTCGGGGGGCTTTTGTCTGATGATATCCGGCATTTTGTCGGGAATTTATCGATAACATCCTTCCTTCAATATGGAACAAGGACAAGGACGAGTGACGGTGACGACGACAAAGAAAACGCCGCTAAAGAACGCTGCCGAGTCTTTTGATGATGGAACAACGGCAGCAGTAGCATCTGACACAGCGTGGCGCATGAAATATTTTATAACGATATTGACTGCCGACAGAGGGCGGGAATTTTCAGTGATTCCTTGGCGGCGCGATAATATTGATGGAAGATGATGTGAATGATGAAAACGATTGTAGGGTCGGTCGCTTTTTGGCTACGATGATGATGATGATAAATAAATTGAAATAATTTTTTTATATACAATTTATGTAGGATAATCGCGCATTTTTCAAAAAGAATGTGTTTTTTTTTTGTGTACTGTGGGGAGATTTGAAATCAAGGGAAAAATGAGAATCTATTTTATGTAGCTGTTTAACATTGTTCCATAAAATAGAAACTGCTTTTAAAAAATTGTTCATAAAAATGTATGTATAACTTGGGTGTGGGAAATATGTCAAAGAGAAAATATATCAATTTGTCAGCGGTGGAAAATCAATGTGAATATTGATAAGCAGATGAGCATAAAAGTTTGAATTTGAATAAAAAAAAGAAACATCAATCAGGAAATTAGTTGATTTTAATAATGAAAATTATTCTTTATTATTTAAAAAAATTTATTAGTGACGAATACAAGGAGGACAAAGTTGTCCATCGATGCATAATTGTCATCTATAAGTAATTGATAAATAAATTATGTTGGATTGGGTGTAAGTTTGAGGAGAAGAAAATGTCTGGTAAGTAAAAATGTTTTAATTATTGATTACAGAATTGTGGATTAAGTTATTATGGAAATAATTTAATACACCATATTCATTTTTGACAAAGTCTCTTACCCCCAAAAAAATTCTGGAAATATTCCTTATTCGTGTTATTCAACATGATGAAAATGTAGTTTTAACTAGATGTTACCATATTATCTGTTTAATTAAGTGGAAGTATATTAAAACCATTTTAAGACATTCGATCCAAATGTTACCCAAAAAACTCAAGTTTTTAAGGGGGAGAAAGTGTTAAACCGAAAGTTATAAAGGACATCCCAACAAGTATAATGACAATAGAGCTTCAGAGATTGCAAAAATTACTCGCATAACTGAATTTTATCTCAGGGGTAAGGGGAAAAAAGAGACAAAAACAAAATCACCTCATTTTTGAAAAGTCTTTAATTTCAAGTCTTGTTTTCACATTTTCAAAAACGTAGGCTTTCAGAATTAATTAATTTTGTACCAATAAAATAAACTTCAAGAAAATTAATACAAAAATACTTTCATTTTTTCCACTAACCTCCATTCCATCTTCCTTCCTGAATAATGGAATCGTATAATTTACCATCAGATATATTGCAGAGCTGGAATGATCCTTTTCATATGCTAAATAGATACCCACATAGTACTTACATACTTATCCTTCAAGGAAAAATCTTAATCTTTCCAATTAGTTAGAGAATGTTTAACATATTGTGCGCATAGGAAAAACTTGTCCAGCACACAAATATTCGTATGTCTTATACAAAAAACCCACTTAATAGATAACATTTTTTTTTTTGAAAACGTCCTCCATATGTTTCTATCTTATATTTCCTACACATCCTCAAAATTTAAAATCCTTTTGACCTTCATTCTATGTATATACACAATTCGGAATAAAGTTATATTCCTTTTATTCCCTTTATTCAAAAACCATTCAAAAGGAATGGACCTGAATGAATTATGTAAATTTAGACAAAGTCTTTCACAGGGTAAAAGGGAACTCTACTCATTTCTAACCCTTTTTGGGAAAAAAAAAATGTCCATTGAATTTATTTTAAAAATATAAAAATAAAAACAAAAACAGAGTGGTATGTGGATAAATGTAACTCCCAATAAAATATTTCTCACTCTTCACAAAGAGACATTTATATATTATGTACTTTGAATTTCAATTCAATCCAAACTCGACCTCATTCTTATGTCAGTTCGTTTAACTTCTAAAGAGCTCTATTCCACATTCCTTTTACATTCGATACTGTGGGGGTCTATTTTCATTGAATCAAATAAAAAAAACGAAAGAAAAAAAGGACATCTTAGTCATCATAATCAACTGACACAAATATGTATTGTTCCATTGTACACTGATATTCATATACCATCATCGAACCACAGGACCAAATAAGAAAGATTCAATTTCCATTAATAATACACCCGGGCCACGCTCGAACCCGCCGCCACAGTCGAAATCGTAACCAAAGCCTCTGACTCAGCCTCAGCCTCAGCTATCCCACATCCTGCTGATGCTGATAAAGCTCGTGTCGCCATTACGAGACACAATAACCACTTCCGTTACACTTTGCAAATTGAAATGTAATCATTTGTCATCAGATTCCTTGATTTATCTGCATTTCCCTTCATTACAACCACCACCGCATATTTACCCATACCGCACTATATAAACCACAGCCCGTACACACACACTATACACAGATGACAGGACGTTACCAGCATTGAAATTATCTCCAAAAAAATAATAATAGAAGAAAAAAGTCCAAACAACAAAGTAGACAGTGTGAATGAACCAAAAAGGATCAACGACGACGCTGACACACAAAAAAAAACGACCAGAGAAAGAGAGAGTGTGTGAGAGAGAGAGAGATGGTGAAAAGAGAAAGGACTGGATCTTTGGAATGTCCAATAAAACGTAACTTTAGCAATTGTTCCCCCTTGAAATGATGGCATTATGCCGCAGCAAAGGACCCATAAACACAAAAATGGATTTGACAATATGTACCTTGCAGAGACACAAGATGGCGCAAAATTCGTCACCCCTTGAAAGAAGATGGCGTTGTACGTCAATTAAATTTGACAGCTGAATATGCAAACAGATGAGAAATGGCGCATATTATGTGAATTACTGTTAAGGTAGGGTCGTTTTTGACATCAGAAAGAGCCAAATGTTTTTTTGTTGTCAATTTTCGATTGCTTACAAATCAATTGATCCGACAAACTTCCATTTTAGAGCATCAGGTGACATTTTGGGTATTTTCTGTGAGAGTTAGGCTTTTTTTAAAAACTGTATTCAAAAACAAAATTCAATACTAAATTTTTCACCACCTTGTGCTGAAAAAAAGGATACGCACAAAATATTCTGCGTGTCAGCAATATTAAAAAAAAAAGATTGTGTCAATTTTTTTCTGTTGATTTTAATACAAAAAGAAAATGTCCCGCTGGGCAATTGTACATTAAACCAGAAACATACCAGATTTTCCCATCATTTTTATTTTTTTTTCACTGTATTCATTCCTTTGTACTATGCCTGGATTTTATTTTGATTAAAATCAAGGATAGATTCGAACAAAAACACAACAATAAAAAAATCGCAATAAAGGACATAGTTGAATTATCCTCCATCATGGTGATGGTGGTGCAAATTAAATCATTTCCCACGCAGAACATCATTGTAAAGGAACTTTTTGTCCCAAAACGCTTTAAATAATAAGTATAGAAATTCGCGGCAACAATGGCGGGCGCCACTATCTGTACAAAAGAATTTTCAAAAGAACGGGAAAAAAAAAACTGATTGTCCTTTGGGCAAAAGGATGTCATATCAAAAAAAAGTATGTATATAAAATATCTTTGCCAATTAGAGAAGACACAACGGACGAACAATGGGACTAAAAGTTTCATTAAAATCATCACAAAAGGATATTTTGGTGGACCAATTTGAAGCAAAAGCTGTCAAAGGGATTTGTTTTTTTTTTTGTTGTTGTTTTCTTTTTATTTAGTGTCAAAAAGTCAGATTGCTGTCGGCAAACAGCCTTAACATTAACGGATTTTATGCCAGAGGATTATAGTTCATGGTGTTTTAATTCATCAGAAGGTAGTAGAAAAGCGAGAAAAGAAATGGCCTTAAAATAGAACCTTGTGGCAGTTCTTAGGTTAATTAAGGATTATTGTGGGTCTGTTAGTGATGTCTTTGGGTAAGAGATTATTTTTTTAAAACTTTGATACGGTAGCAATTTAATCACAAGGACGTGAACAGGGGTGTCAACTTTTTCGGTAAGTTTATCCTTTTCAACTCTCTTGAAAGAATTTTTGTTTTCAAAAATCTATGCTCACACAAAAATTAATTTTTTGAACTTGCTGGAATAAGATAATTTTTGGGTTAGAAAATAATATTTTTACAGTGTTTTATTTATGAAACCAGGGTTTCCACCATGCACTGACTTTTAAATCAGGGTTGCCACGTAAGTTGGGAGCCTCATACATTTTATGTAAGTGTTATTATCACATTTCTTTTGATCCATGAACTCACTCGAGTTTTTGATGAGTGCCCAAATGAAAATTTATGATATCAAAGTGTTTTTCACTCCTTTTGTTCAAGTAGGGTTGCCAAGTATATTCGAATTTCTTAAAAATGGCAACGTAACAGTATTAGTCATTACAAAAGAATCTTTTATTTGACAAAAATCCGCTTAGATTTATGGTTAAAAAATGAGTATATTTTAAATCAGGGTTGCCAAAGCCATTTTAAACTAGGTAACCCTATATTTTTTTCTATCTGGATGAGATTTTCAAATCGTGTGTAGTTCCTTGTCCTAGTCCTTGATCCCTGTAATCTAAGTTATTGCTGTAGGCAACCCATTTTGTTGACACGTCTATCGGATCAGCCACGTTCAGCCATGTTCAATACCATGAGCTAAGTGGTTCTATGCTCTCGTCACTTGAACCCAAATACAAAAAATAATATTAATTAATTGAACATCCAGAATTTATTTTTTTGATATTTACTCGTATATAACGTGCATCCAATTTCTATTCAATTTAAAAAAATAATCATGTATTTCAATTAAGCTTTCGTTAATAGGTTTTCCCCCTCTTCAAACGAATAACCGCACCGTAATTTTTGTCCATTGTATTTGAAAGTCTCCCTGCTTTCTCTGTCTATTACAAACTTCCAAGCCTTGGGATTAAGGACAATATGTACCACAATTCCATAAATACCCAAAAGTCTCTCTTCGAAAAAAAACTGAAGCTATTTTATTTCACCAATAAAATGTATCTCATTCTTCTTCTCAACATCTATTGTACAGTTACAATTGTAAATTCTATAAACGTGTTTCCATTTCAATGGGCACACTTACATAATAGACCCATAAAACTGACCCCAAAAATCCTTCATATAATTCCAATATTCTTTCGCCACGTTCGTGTTTATGGCCGTTATAAAGTCCAGTTAATAGTTTCTTCCCCCCAAATACTCACACCTAAATCTATAACCAATAACTGACAAGACAACCAAAAAAAACCCTTTTTTTCCTTTCAATTTTCCAAAGGACCTCTAAAACAGGGGAAGAGAAATCAAACAGAGAGGAATTTTAACAAAAATCATTGACCCCCAAATAAACACACAAAAGGAAAAGTAACGAAGAAGATATTTTCCTTTCAAAATCATCACCGCATCATCTCGATATACTCGTACTCGAGTATTCGAATTCGAGACGAGTACCAAGTATATAGCGGCGACCAAAACCATCTAACCAACCAATCAGATTGCAGATTCGAAATCCACCGATTATTATCCTTAACTTACAAATTCCGATCACGTCTACCCGTTTTACCCTCCGTGTTCTTATTTCTTATTATGGCTTTGCGCTCATTTTAAGGATGACGATAACGGTTTTTTGTTTTTGTTGTTGCCAGATGTTTATGATGTCTGTGTCTGTTTTTTTTTCTGCTTCTTTTTGCTTGTTTGTTTGTTTTTTGAGATGTGGTGATGATAAAGTCATGTCTCTCATTGATTTCTATTTTCAGTGTCAGGAAATGGGTGTTAGGGCAGAATGAGTGTGGGGGGATGGAACCTGCCTACTTTTCTATTAACTGTTTCAATTTTATTGATTTCTTACATAATATCTTTTATGAACCTTTATACATTGGGTACAGTTATTGAGTGACTTTTAAAAAAGAGAAATTCCCGGAAAAGATTAAAATAAATGACAAGGAGGGCGGAAGGATATTTTTCTTGGTTCGAGCACTTTAGGCCTCATGTTAACAATGTTTACAGAAACCATATTGACAGTTTTGGAAAACCCCACAACAAATTGAAATTTATAAAAACTTAAGACAAGGATCCACCACATTTATCTTCTTAAAGAAGAGAGAAAGAGAGAGAGAGTAAGAGATGAGATTTAATTTGTATTATAAGACATTCTGAAGTAAGAGGAAACTGTGGGTCCAGTGATTTCTATTCTCTGCTCAAATCTCCACTTTCAGTCCAAGATGTCGAATCTTAAATACGACTTGAAGGATTTTGATAAGATTCACCGAAGCTCAAGCAGAGGAAATCAATTCTAATATTACAACTGAAAGTGATTCCTAGGCTATTAATTTTTGTCTCCCTTCATAAATCTCTAAAAATGGTCTGCTACGCATCATTCTTTAACAATTTATGGTAGTTCCATTTCCATGGCTGGGAATCATGCCTCTTTTATCAATTATGAACCCAAATCATAGAGACGTCTTAGATGTTTGAATCCCCTGAGACCATTCTAGACTCACATATTAGAGGTATCCTCTTAAAGCTAAAACCTTAAAATCTCAAAGATTGTAAGTATTTCAGAATTTTGGTATAAACTTAAAGTCATTTACATTTTTAACAGGAAATATTTTCACTGTTCACTGTTAACATCAATAACTGAAAACTAAATCATGCTTACTTACTTACTTAGTGTCAAAATTTCATCTATCTGAAACATTCCATTTCCTGCAAAAGCTTGATTCTAGGAAACAAGTTATTTTTTCCCTTGAATTTGAAAGAATTTTTATTATAAAATGATTGCTTTTTTTAATTCCCTCAGATTCTCATTTTCATGAGATTTTTGTATTCATTTTTTAAAATTCATCAAAAAACTAGTTCATTGTAAAATCTTCTTCCAACAGGACATATTTTCCACAAATATCAAGCTAATAAAAAAGAAGATCTCACTTATGAGCCACATTTAATCCCTAATAATCCAGACTGAGATGACCAACCAAAAAAAAAAGGACATTCGAGGTCCATTATCGGTCTCATAACAATGCGACCAAACCATCACAATACCATTATTCCCGACCACAACCACTTCATATATTCTCCACAAAACTGCTTCCTTTTATATACATACATACACATATACAATATAAGTGAATGTTTTTATATCTATATTTATATAAAAAATTGGGTAAAGCTTTATGCTCGAATTATGGAACGATGATGATTTTTCCCACGCAAAAAAAAATTTACAAAAAGTGCTTTAAAGACCATAAAAACCTCTCGCCAATATCCTTTCGGAATGTTGTCCGTTTTCCAACACGCTATCACTATCCATTCACACAAAAATTGTGTATGTATGTATGTAAGGGCTACCCCCTTACAACAGAGTTTTTTGCCTTAAGCTTATTTGCATCTATAAATTTGAAGTTAGTCCAGTATGCTTCATGGGGATTTTCCTTGTCTTTGCTCCTGGCAGTAGAGTGCAGTGCATTCTGCACAGACACACACACAAACAGACACATACATAGATGTGGAATAAAATAAAAATTGAAATTTCAAAATTCCATAGAGAGTTTTGTGTTGCGGCAAAAACTTGTAAAATAGCCACAATATGCATAGAACAAAAATAAAAACAAAAAACTCTGAAAATTATTTTTTATTTTTCCGTAGACGATGTCGACGAACTGTGGCTATATTCTAGGATTATGGTATTAAAAATTGGAATCTGTTAGTTTATATTTTATATTTTTTTAAAGTTTTTAGAGAGAGTGTTTTAGTAGTATTGCCAAGCATAAGAACTTAATTTTAAAGCTGAATTTTGAGATTTCCGGGAGCTTATAGTTCAATTACTTAGAATTCATTTAAATAGAAATTGTTTAAGGAATTTATATGAATTTCAGTTAATTTTTTGCTTTTCCTGCTTTAAAATAGTTTTACAATAATGAGTGTTAGAAAAAGTGAAACAAATTTTAAATTATGCAAGTTGAAAATACCCTATGCGTTATTCGAACAAGTGTTAGTAAGTGGTTCAGTAGAAGTTTTATATTACTAACACAGCACCTCATTTTGAGTACTCAGAAAGTTTTTTTTTTAATATGTAGTAACATTTAAATAAAATTTCTATTTGGGTAGTAATTAAACAATATTATTACTGGACCAGCAGAATTTGCTACATTGAATAATTATGTTTAAAAAAGTGCGTATACGCTCCGATGTACCAAATTAAACTTAAATCGTGTGACTAAGAACTGCACACCGTGGTTATAACGGAAGTTTTTTTGATCAATGCATTATCTTCATTTTGTAGTTAAAAAGTGAAAAGTTATTTAATAAAATAAAAAAGTGCGTATACGCCTCAGTGAACTTCCTAACAAGAGTTTAATTTTTATTTTGATTAACTTACTTTTTTTTAAATTAAAATTAAATATGTCTAAGACGTTTCCGTTATCATCATTATGGTCCAATTTTGCTAATTTTCAAATTTCACGTATTTAGTCTCTTGTTAAATGTAAATTGACCAATTTCGCTACACAAAAAATTCCCAATATTGGCAATTCTGCCATGAGTTGAAAGTCAAACCTCAAATATGTCAAACAAAAGTCCAATATACTCGTAGGAGATGTAAAAAACTTTTGAACAAGAAAATATTCGGTCGGAAAAAAAAACCCTACAAACTCATAAATTGTCAATTTTTTGTTTCTTATTCTTTTTTTTTTTTTAATATGTATTTTGAACTTTGAAAGCCGCGTTGTCATTATTCGAAATATGTGCACCAGATGATGCAGGAGTAACTGTAGGAATAGTGAATTGATATTGCACCGTGCCACAGCTGGGCTTGGAGCAATAAAGTGTTGGCTTCCAAAAACGAAATCCACTAACATCCCTTTTTTACCTCGGGCACAATAGGTCAGGTATGGTATGCGGCAGAAACATGTTTGGCTGTTGTTGGAAGACTTTTTCTGTTTCGTAGTGAAAAAAAAAAAATGGTACAACGTTTAACCATTCCTTGTTTGAAATAATGGTCAAGTTTTTAAATCATAAAAAAATAGTATTCAAAATTATCTTATGTTAGACTACATTCGTCAAAAAATTTTAGTCTCTTTTGTCAGAATCTGAATAGATTGAATTATGAAGTTGGGTTTACGGCGTTTTTGATTTAAGAACTTCATGAAAGGTATAATATGTTTTTTTCAAAAAGTGGGGTTAAACATTTTTTATTTTAAATTTGTGTATCCGGTATAAAAAATTTATGATTTCGGTTCTTAAGGGTATTTCAAATTAATTTTTCTTGGAAATCAATTGTAAGGGTTATTCGGTCATCAGGGTATTCGATGTTAAGTATTAAGAATTGAGATTTTTTATTTAAATATTCATAATTAAAGATCAAAAATATTTTTTAAATTTGGGATGTTCCTGTGTTGATTTGGGATTTTGGGTTTTCGAGACTATGTGTTTTCGGGATTTTGAGTTATCGGCATTCTGAGATCACTGATATTCGGGATTTTAGGTATCTGGGTTTTTGATTTTTGGGATTTTGACCCCGACTCAGATCCATCTTGCTAAGCAGATACTGATCTTGTTGAATATTTCGATGTTTCGGATTTTGGTACTGATTTAAATTTTTTTAGGAATATTGGAATTCGGTAACTAAAGACTGAATAGAGGCTCTAAATACTACAAAGATTGCAATTTTCTGAAATTTGTCTGGGGATATTTGTGTTTTATTTAGGGCATTGGATTTTGGAATCAGCAAGGAGGCTGATGTTATCCAGTTTGTATATGTTTGGTGTATGGATTTAAGGCTGAATAGAAATCATTCATTCTTTTATTATCCTATATTTTCTACGCTCTGACCATCTTGTTGAGAGCGACTGATATTAGCATTTTCTATCATCACCTTTAACTTAAGCAGTAAAGTAGAACCTAGTCGAAACCCTAATATTCTAATTTCTCATATACCCTGTCATGTTAAGCAACCCCCTCAAAAACATCGACCATGTATGAGTATAAGCAAAATAAAGAAATGTGGGACGCAGGCCAAACCACTTGATTTTACATTGTTGCTGTTTTGGTTGTCATTCCAAAGGGTGTTTCTTTTTTTGTTTTGAAGAGTTCCCTTGCAAAGGGGTGCTGTTTTGTGAAAGAGACAAGAGTCCTCCTACCGCCAAAGTGAGGGCAAATGAAAAATTCATTGACCCCTTACAATATTAGAATATTTTTTTATATTTTTTTTTTTTAGTTTTTAGTCGGAAGGACCATGTCAAAAGGATGTGGTGCTGATGCATATTGAATGTATACAGAAACGGAACATGTTTGTGTATGTGTAGAAGTAGATGGAAGGATATGATGTTTACAGGTTATGGTTCTACTTTGATATGTGTGTGTGTTTTTTTTCCTTTTTGTAAACTTTGAAGTAGGTTAGCATGAAAGGATATGTGTTTTCAAACTAATTACAAACCACTGAGTTGAAAGTCCAAACGACATCGACCAACGTACAACTACCGACAGGAGTAGATGAGATGGTTCCTAGTAGTTGGCCGAAATATACACAGAGTAGAAGCTTGGGCAAGAGCAACTGATATGTTTGTGTGGTTTTGAACAATTTTTTAATAATTAACTTGGCTTAAATTGATATTTTTCATGGATGCTGCTGGTGTCTGCCTTATGTTTGTAAATTTGATATGAAATTTTATTTATTCAACTATAAAATAAAAATTTAAGTTGACATATTTTGAGAGGAGACAAAAATATAGAATTTCAAAGAGGAAAAAAAGGGAATGACAGGATAAAGATGGATCCTTCGTTTGACTTCCGAATTGAACGAAGTCTACCTCAAATAATCGAATTAATATTTAATTTAATTAAATTTGCTTAATCGATTTAATTAAGCTTGAATAACTTGTAAATTCAATAAAGTGTTATAGAATAAACATTTAAAAAAAATACAAATACTTTTATAAAAGAAAAACAAATATGTATGTATGTATTAAAAACAGGACAAAAGAAAACTCAATAAGGATTGTTATTATGAAAGAATAGAAAAAATGTTATTGAATTTGTATTCCCTGGCAGAGGGGGATTTGAATATTTTGTTCCTTGGTTTATTGATTCCCATGGGAATATATTGCTAAAGTGCCTTCAGGAGCAGGAAGGTTGTTTTTCCTTTTCTTCAGCTGTTGTCCTTCTAACCAAAAAAAAAAAACTGAAAAAAATATCCAAATTAAAAATAAATAAAGTAACAAATAAAAAAAAGTTCTATTCTTTTTTTTTTGTGGGTAGTTTGGGGATCTGTTGGTATAATATAAATATTTGCCTTAAAGGTGGAAAAAGCAAGGAAGGAAGAAAAGACGAAAATAATAATAAGAAAATTTCCTTTGTATTGAGTGTGTTTTTACGCAGCAGATAAAAAAAAAAAGAAAAACAGAAAAAAACATAAACATAAACAATGATGAACCATGAGGTCAAGGGTTCAAGTTTTATTAGAAATAAACCTTCTTCCATTTTTTTCTTTTTTGGGCCAAGTTCGTTTTGTTTTGTGGGGAAATAATAAAGTTGGAAGCTCTTCCCGCACAGCTACCTATACGTGTAATGAGCTTATGGATATTTTATTAGATTCAAAAGGTTGCCATGGCAGAAATATGATCAAGGATAAAGTTGTAATTTTGTTTGTCTCCAGTTCGGAAGAATAAAAAAGTTTTTTTCATTTTATTTTCTTTTTATTTTAATTTATTAAATATAGATATTTTACAAACATAGAAAAACCTTAAGTTAAAAAGGTGCAGGTATCAGCATTTTTAATGTGAAGTTCTATTTTAAGTAGGTTTTTAATTTTTAAAAAATTAATAAAAAAGAATAATATCTGTGCCAAATTTCTTTCAGATCCGTTCAGCCGTTCTGGTTCCATTTAGCAACAATTAGATCCATACATCCAATAACGTGCACATATATAATATTAGTAAGATAAATCATACATTTTTGCGAACTTTTTTCAACTTAAATTCTATTTAAAGTTAGATTATGGCCATTTAACTAATTTTAGTCTCATATTCTGGGCTTAAATTCGAGGTAAATACACAAAATTACTTTCTATTTTTTCCCACATTCATATTCATTCCAATCCTCTATCAAAAATGTATTCTACACTTCATACACCACAAGTAAATAGTTCTAAACGAAGTGAAAAGGAAATGTCCTTCCAAATATTTAAATACAATTATTAAATACCTACTGCTTCAAAGAAAGTTAGCTTAAATTAAAAAAGAACACCAAATACATACCCTAATTTATTTGCAATTTAACTCAAAAATCAACTACTAACTTTCGTTACTAACTTTCGGACATTAACAATACCAAAGATCCCTATTTCCCGAACCTTCCTTTATGTTTTCGATTTTTTAACTTTAACAAAACAAATCGGTATAGCCAAATTAATACAAAATAACCCATCATAGCCCTCCACACTCCCTTCCTAAAAAAAAAATATAAGAAATAGTCCACCAAAACTAATTGACAAAATCAATTGACAGAAAAGAGGACTTTGTCCTAAAATTAAAACTTCCTCACAAACTTTAAACAAAAATTGGCTCATTTAAGGAAAAAGCGTGTCTTTTTCTTTCAATAATATCTCCTCCCCCCTCCCGCAAATTCATTATCATTCGACTCGGTAAAATGGTCCTTTCAACCAACAGAACGGGACAAGAGTAAATTAATTGAACAAATCAATTACATACACTCAACTCGAAGTGAATTAATTTTCCTTCCTCGTGATTCGCGAAAATCTTCGCCTAATGACTACCGCAACGCAACACAACGCAGATACTCAAATTTATATTCAAGCATCCTTCATAATATGCGTAGCGTGCATACTCACACACCAACCAACAAATTGCGTATTACGTATTTTGAATTTTCACCATCACCACGAAGAAAAATCATCCCGTCAACACATGCGACAAGTCCTGTTGACTTTCATGGACTACCGCAAAAAAATTCAATTCAACAGACGACAACGACGAGTGGCGCCCAACGTGAAACTGGAATATCATCACTGGAAGTATTTTCTCAAAATTTGTTCCTGCGCACTTCCTTGCCACTGGAAATTCATTGAGAAAAGGATATTTGTTCTCTGGGCCAAAAACAACAAAAAACCTCTGTTTTCTCTGTTGACAATATTATGATGATGACGATGAGCCATGCTTTTCTCGTCTAAAATTGTTTTGCCAGTCTACTGATTCCTGTGCCGGTGTTAAGTTCTTCCTCTTCTTTTGATTCCATTCCAATCTGAGGACGAGGAATCGTCGAGATACAAAAAATTTTGAATATAAAACCAATAATCCGGCGAGGATATTTTTCATTTAAGAAAGTTGCATCCTCGTGTTCGCTCGTCGCAATTTTGCAGTGTATGTGAGTTTGAATAACGGCAGAAAACAAATAATAATAGAAAACAGAAAAATTTAAATTATTTTTATCAACCATAAAATAATTAATTTAATTAAATTAACAAAAGTCCTTTTTATGGACTTCAAATCCTTTTTTGGTGCGGTTTTGATGCCAAAGTGAATGCGAGTTAAGTTACGATTAAGAGTATATCCTTTGATCAACTTAATAAAAAAAATTATTTTCTTCTTACCGTTCGTCGTCTTCTGGTTTGAAGAAAAGTTTATCCTGTACCGCCTTGTGATACTAAAGTGAGGAAAAGGAAGTCCTCAAAAGTCCTTTCTGCCGGTTTGTTTTATTTTCCTTTTTGTTTTAGTATATTTTTCTAGAGTGTTTGTTTTTTTTTTCTTCACGTATCCTTGGCCTCTCGTCCCTGTTTGCAGATTTAATATTTGTTGTTTACTTAGAGCTTCCATCGGCTTGAGAATTTAAGCTAGAAAAATAAAAAAAAATAAAATACAAATCTGATAAAATCTAACGACAAGGTGAAAGTGTGTGAAATGGACAATGTGTGACACCAGGACATGGGTGTTTAAGCTTCTTATAGTCTTTATAACAATACACTTTTCAAGGATTCAACAATGCCATGGTGTCAATGCTGCTGCAGATGCAGCATCTCGAGCTGGTGGGTCCTCTACTGGCATGGATGTCATAGCCAGGGGACCTGCTATTGATACTGCAGACGTTTCTATCGATGAAGACGACGACGATGATGGTGAGTCGAATTCTCTTTTTCTTTTCTTCCAATAAAATGTCCTTATTATTTTTTTTTTATTTTTTCTATTCTATTGGAGAAAAAGGATCTCCTCGAGGAATTTTGAAAAATCGGTATGCAATAATGGAAGTTTATAAAATACAAAATAAAAAAAAAATTAAAAAAAAAAAATATTTTCTTGAACTCGCACGTATCCTTATACCGACCGGTCGGTGGTGGTGGTAAAAAGGATTGGAATGTTTTTCTCGAAATTAAAAAAACTTAGAATCGTTCTTGAGAATGTTCGAATGTATTTTTGCAATATGTAGAAGAAGAATTTATTTCGAAATGAAATAACAAAACAGATTCTTTTAATTTTTGTTGTGAGGATAAGTTTTGACTTCACTCCGTAGTTGGAAATACTCTCTTATTGTTTTCGAAGGATAAACTAATGAAATTTAAGTTTTTTTACTGACAAAAAGGAAACAATAAGTTGTGAACTCGATAAGAAAGTAGAAAATTGTTGGCTTTATTTATGTTTGAAAGTTTTACCGGCTTAAAAATATAGTCTCTTTATTTCTTGTTTTAATTCGTTGGAAAGGTTGGTTTCGAACAAATTTTGAGTGCTTTGTTTATTTCTTTTGAAGTTTAAGAAAGAGAAATATTTTGTACTTAAGTTTTTTAAGAACTTCAAACTTTTGGTCTGATTGTGATTGCCTGAATTTTATCTAAGAGTTTCTTATATTTTTACGAAAATTGAACTGACAGAAAAATTGGGAGAGAACTTACCTTATTTTTTACCTTCTGGGTCGATTTTCTCAAAATCTGTATTCTGTATTTTCCAGAACTGGTATTGCTAAGTTCGACTTAACGTCTCTCCATGAAGCAAGCTATATTAAGTCATTAGCTTATGCCGTCAAACCAACTATTCTTGAAGCACTGGAAAGTCCAAATTGGACTGATCAAATTGACTGTGTAACTCGTAGCCCTGAAATTATCCACCAAATTATAAGTTGTGTTTTATTTACTGCTGCATAGCTAGTACAGCATTCAAGTGAATAAAACGATCAAAAACATTTCTTGTGTTTATCACCAGCATGGTGTTTTTTTGTTGACTTCTTTTTCGACAGCAATCGCAAATTGTTGTTGTTTGCCGAGGGAAATTTTACTGCGTATAACTATGCAGTAGTGAATAAAACACAACTATAGCAATCAAAAACTTCTTCCGACAACATTTCTTTCTTGTTTTATTATTGATTTAATAGTTTCGAAGCCAAGTTTCAGCTGTTTTCATCTAGACAACATTAATCAAATTTGAAGACTTTGTCTTGAGTAAAGGTCATTTGTGTTATCAAATATTGTGATTAACCTTGCGATTTGTGTACCTAAAATGAAATAATGAGCGGACTTATCACAATTAAAATTGATGGCTTCTTGATTCCATTTGTTAGAAAAAATAAGTTACACTAAATCATCTTCTTCCCCCATATTTATATTTGCCACAAGATTAAGATAGTGAAGTTACCCGAATCGATTTATTTATATGCTTGGTAATTTACTCGTAGCTTCATCCAAAATTATATGTCTGATGTAACTTCAATCAATTTTGGTAATTTTGTATCTCGTCTTCGTCGTCGTCGTCATCGTTGTCGTCGGTTACTAGATTTGGCTTCATTCCGTGCCAATGATTTTCTAGTGCTCATCATGTCTTAAGATGTCGTCAGTTGTCGTCATTCGTCGTCGTCTTCGTACAATATATGACCCTATTTCTCGTATGATGGTGGCTCTGGAATCTGGCTTTGATGCTTCCATAATAATCTATCTGTATCTTTATTCTATTTTTCTATTTGTTGTTGTTTTTGGAATGTGTGTGATTTTCTATACTGCACACAGTAACATAACATCATCAACAAGGATATAGATGGTACACTATGTGTTACATGTGCAGAATCATGTTATAAGGAAAAACCAGCAACAACAACGATGAAAACAAAAAAACGTTTTTCCAATCTATTCGAGTGGAAATTTATGGATTTCCTTTTCAAAATGCGCTTTTTACTTAGAAAAAAAAAACAACTTCTGTTTCTGTTTTCTTCCTTTTTACACACAAGGATCTCGAATCTCTGTGTGTTGTTGTCCTTTGATTTGATTTGATTTCTTTTTGTTGTTGTTTTTGTTTTTCTTTGATTTTTTTTTGTCCATTTCCATTCAGTGGATTAAATAGAAAATTATTTATGATTTGAAAATTTATCTTTTTACTAGCTGACCCCGCAGACGTTGTTCTGCCCTGTTTTTCAAATTGTGTGAAAGAAATTGCTTTAAATTTTCATATCCAGGTTTTAATAAAGTTTTGGCATTCATAACTTAACCAATGAGCGCAATTTTTAATCTCAATTCGATTAATGACTTTTGCAATTCTGGAAACGCCATTAATTTTTTGTTTGCAAAAATAAAAGCGTCTCCTAGATCTTTTCTTTTCACATACAGGACCACATCATAGGACCATGAACAGTAGGAACTTATATGATGTATTTCTCTTAAACACAATCTTGAGGCACTATTTTCTGCTTCTTTCCATATCCCATTTATCACAAATATATGTATAGCTACTTTTCTATTGGTAAAAGAATTTTAAAAATCGGTTCTGTAGATCTAGAGATTACCTAATACAGTCTTAAAAATGTTACCAACTCCTTGGAGAAACGATGGATTTAGGTACTGTGGCCGTTTTGTCAAAAATTCAATTCGACCATTCTTTCAATAAAAAAATTCAGATTTTAAAAGTGGCAACCGTTTGTCTTGATCATACTTCCAGGAGGACACTTTTTGTATTTTCTTATCGATAATAATAAATATTAATGTTTAATGTCAACTGTGATTGTCAGTTAATTAGTTCAAAAACACGGGCGGCGGTTTAAAATATGCGTCGACATAAGACTTGTAAGACTTTTAATTTCGAAAGCAATTTAATTTTAAATATTGAAGGAAAAAACATTTTTTTAATATATTATTTGGCATAGTACAGTGTTCAATAGTGCAGAGACAAAAATGAGCCATAGTGTGTTAATTTTCATTGTTTTTAAGATGTATTCTGCTATTCGGGGTGCAGACAAATCCAACGAATCAATAACCATGAAAATTGGTTCAGCAGATCTCGAGTTATAAGTGTTGTAACAAACCCGTCTTTGTTTTATATATATAAGATTCCTAATTTATTTCCGGTTAATTAAAGAAAGGATATATTTTCTTTTCTTTTATGCTTAAAGGAAATTGTCTTTTGTTTGTTTGGAAAAAAGGATTCAAGAGTTCAGGGACTTTTGAGAATCCGTTAGAGGGGTGAATTCAAATTTTTCATTAGTTGAAGGAGGAAAGTAGTTTCCGCAAAACACTGTGCACAGTGTCTCTTGAAAATGCCTTTGGGGATTTTGGTTAAATTTCATTCCAGTTAACGAAAGTAACAAGAATATGAACATCACTAAAGCTTATACAAAAAAAAACGATTAGTCGACCATAAAACTAACATCGTTAAATCTGATTAAATGGCGCCCAACAATAGCTTCAATTCGAATTGAATGTGTGGGTATTGCAAAGAATTCAGCCATGAACCACTTTCTCTATAAATTAGTACCATTTTTAATCTGATCTACCATTGTTCTATGATTGCTTTTGATTTGTGTGTCATAAGTGAATTTTAATTATCAACACAATTATGGAATACCATTAAATATTGTCAATATAGAAGTTAAAATGGAATGGCATCTTATACACTTTGACATTAAGAAACTTTTGATAATGGTAATAAACCCAAAAAGCCATTCCAGCTACATATATGTGGTATCATAACCTCAACAAAAAAAAACATAAAGTAGTACCTTCCTTAGAACTGCTGCGATATCATCACGCATTGAAAATATGTATGTATGTATATTTATGTGTATTGTATTAACCAAAAAGTGATGTATCTCTGTCAACGAAATTTCTTTATGGCCTATGCGTGATCAAATTAATGGTTGAAAATTGTAATAAAATTGTGATTGTCCTTGGTTTTGCGTCAAAAAAAAAAAAAAAAAACTACATACATAATATTGACGTAATCAAATCCTGAATATTTTAACCTTTTCGTGATGTGTTCTTTGAAATGTTTTTTTTTTGTCGAAAACAGAACACAAAAAAAAAACTAAAACTGAATTTTGTCTTTGGCATAAATTGACGTTTTCCACATTTATACCGAAGCCATTAATTGACTTCTTTTATAAATAAATCTTTATAATTTGAATAAAAAAATATTTGATATTGAATATTTTACTACATTATACATCATTTGAGTGGTATGAGAATTTTTGGTTTTAATGACATTTCGTGTTTTAAGATAAGAGTGTAAGGTTTTTAGCCATTAAAGAACTTAATCGCACTTAAATTTTATTGCTTTGATGCGATTAGTTTGAAACACATGCTTTGATTTGGGAATTTATTCTTAAGAAATCCAATTTGACATTTGTGGATTTGAATAGTGAGTTTTAGCCTTAAGTATAAATACATACACGAATTTGAACTTCGCGTTCCTTTCTGTCAAAAATATGGCTTCCCTGACTCACCTAAAACATTGATTACTTGTTTGGTCTATGTTCATTCAGGGTTGACATTCACTGGCGTCCTTAAAATGAATTTCGAAATTTCAGTGAACTTTTGGTGCCGAAATTGACTTGAAGATTAGGAAGAGTTGTGGCTTGAAGTGATAAAATCATAGGTTTTTGTCAAATGGCTGCACAGAGGTAAGCTTCTTTTAACGAACATTGTATGATGAAATTATGACGGAAATTCGACATTTTTTTAAATCAACCGAATCTAAAAATTTTAAGAGTTTCTAAGGACAATAATTCTCGAGATCATGATCCGACAAATACTAAAGCCTTTTGGTCACTATTGTATTGAGTTGCTAAAAATCTGTCATATTTTGCTTACTTCTTTTAGGTTACAAAGATTTCAAGCTATTTCGTAATGCAGGGTCCTGGTGCTAAAGGGACATTAATAAATATTAACCTACATTTACAAATCTAGTTCGTATGGAATGTCTACATTTTATATCCTATAGGACTTTGGGCTAGAACAGAACTTGATTATTGCGTTTGATCTGAGGATATTTTGGGAAGCCTCCTTATCTTATCTTTAAAAACAAAAGTCAGCTCGTAAAATTTAGAAGCAATTTCTTAAAGACTTTCAGATTAAATCAGGTGTTCCTCAGGGCAGTCATTTATGGCCTCTTCTTTATAATATTAAAGTTGTTAATGATGTTTTTTTTTCAGTTAATCTTATACCGGAAAAAAGTTTATCTAATTGTTATGGGCTTATTTTGTCTTCAAATTGATTTTAATTTTAATAGTTACACAAAATCAGGGATACTGTGCCATCTAGACACGTAAATCATTTAATCTGAAAAAATGGCATATTGACGTCAGAATTCATTGTTTCAAAAACATTCTCGAAAGTTCAGTAATTGGTAGTATTACCGAATTGTTTTTAGTAAGGATCATTCTGCAACTCAAACGTCATTCGAATTTAAAACTTATCAATCTGTTTTGTACAATGTCGAAATCATATGCTTATTATACGTTTAAGTTGATACCCTTAAGACCATTATCATCAACTATTAACTTCATCTACTCTACGTCATCTTCTCGAATTTAATTCTTCTTCAATTTAAATGCATTGCAACTGACATTTAATTTAATTCTGACAAGTTTGATGATTTCTGCAGTAAATAATACAATCATTTAATAAATAATAATTTATTATTATAAAATTACATTGAAATCCAATTATATATTTTAAAACATCAGTAAATTTATAATTACTTGTAATACAAAATTTATATTGTTATTCTTGCTTTGGGGTGTTGATGTTGTTGTTGTTTTTGTTTCTGATTGGATCAATTTTTTGAATATGTCATGTCAATTTTAAATTCCCAAATAATCCTTTAAATCAACTTGAAACAAGAATGTTAAATTAAATCGCATGGTTTAATCTCTTTTCATGCATTTACATAATATTCGAAAGCATTTAAATTGAAAAGTTTAAAAATATACTAAAATTAATTATTTTATATGTATTTTTTTTCATTGCAATGACAATTGAAATCGGGTTCATTGGAATAAATAACCCACAAAAATTAATTCAAAAAAAAGAGTGAAATATAATTTTAAAAAATTAAATATTCATTATTTACACTGCAATTTCCAATCGATGCGAGCTTCACCAAATTCTTAATTGTGGGTAGATTTTTTATTTAAAATTTGTATTGAAAACCACAAATTGTCGAATGCTTTAATGTTGAAGAGAGAAAATATGTTGTTTTTTTTCAATTATTAAGTCAATTATTTGTGATTTTGATTTAGACTAAATAATTGGAAGAATTTTTGATTTTTTGTGGTTAGGATTATAATTTCATACCAATAATTCAAACTGAGGTTACTGACCTGCAGGGTTGTCAAAATTAACTTTGAGCATTTATTCTAAACTTTAGTTTCATCAAATATTTTTTTAAATACCTAAGATCATTAAACGTACCTAAGGTTTTTGGAAGCAAAGTTAATTTAAGTGTCAGTTTAAAAGTATGGTTTTTTTAGTATTTTGATTGAATGCCAAATAAATGAAATTTGTCTGTCATATTCGAAATTATTTACCAAATCTTCTTAAATCACCATTGTCAAATTTAGCGTCACCCATAAAGACAAAATTATATATCCGACTCAAGTTATCATAGAGTTCATGATTAAAGTCCCTATTGCTTAAATTCAATGCCGTTTATGTTAACCTTCTGAGTTTTTCAAAGTCGAAGGACGAATATCCTCACTCTCAGTTTCGTGATTTAAATTGAAGGACAAGGGTTTAATGGAAATTACTTTATATGGTCTGTATTGGTTTTGGGAATATTTCAAAATTTATTGAGAAAATAATTCCCTCGGAAACAGAAAATGTGAAAAAAACTAAATTTAATATTCTAAACCCAGTCAATTATTGGTCAAAAAATGTCAAAAGATTTTATTTATTTGCGAGCTCAGTTTCAGTTTCTATGGAAAAATCTGTGAGATGAAAAATTAAGGGCAAACATTTTTTGAGCTAACATAGCTACATCGATTTTAAATTAATACATAACATTTACAAAAACACAACAATCATTCAAAATTAATGGATGAAGAAAAAAAAACACAAGTTATTCCCAAGTTAAAATATTAAAGTAGTTCTAGAAAAAATTGTATTTAATTTTGGGGAATTAACGTTAAGAGTATTTCAATCAATTACTATTACAATAAAATAATTTAAAATTAAGTTTTTGAATTTATATCGGGTACATCCCTCTGTCAGAAGTGTAATTTTTTTTTGACAACATCAGTTTTAAACTATCATTAGAAAGATTTGAGCTTGAATTGTTTATTTTTTTTTTTTGTCAAAACTTTATTCCTGATAAGTGATAACCCTCAATAAAAAATTGACTTTGGTCTTTCTTACATTAAAATTTTATTCCTATTTTATTATATACTTACCTTTTGTATTTAATTTGACGTTTGTTTTTAAAGAACTAAAGATTTCATAAGAATTTCGGTTTGCTTGTCTCGCTTAAACTCGCGAACGACTTGGCCGATTTTGCTGATTTTGGTTTCGAAATGTTTGTCGTAGTCCAGGGAAGGTTTAAAAAATAAGAAAATATGGAAAAATTACTAGGAAAATCAATGTTAACGAATAGTTATAAAGTTGCCTGTAATTCGGCCTCCATTTTACAGTTATTAAAATCTTGTATCATCAGTTTGTCAATGCTTAAAATTTACTGGTCTTAAAATGGCAAGAAACAATTCAATACAATATTCAAATAATTTTATTGTAGATAAAGTTTTTTTGTAAGTTCTGAGAGTAATGGAAATTCTATTGGGACGGGACAAAGTTCGCCGGGTCCTCTAGTTTATAATAATTTACTTTTTGCAGTTTAATTTTTGATGATTTTAAATGCAAATTTGTATCTTCTCTCTTTTGTATAGACTTAAGATCCTTTTGAGAAGTAAATTTGCACAAAATCAGTGGATTAAGTTTTGGTTCAAGCTACAGACAAACAGAATTTGTAACACAGGAAATACATAGTACCTTTTATTATGTCATTTGGTATGGTAACCCTTAATTCCTCTTGCCACCGGTAAACTAACAATTAGATGAGAAATTTCACCCGGAAATAATTAGAACAAAGGAAAAAAAGGCACACCTTAGTTTGGCCTAAATAAATCAATCCATCTCCATACCGCCTTCATGAAATTTGAACTTTTTTTTTTGCTTATCAAACCTTACGGTCCAATGCTGATGAGTGATGACGAATAAGCTTAAATTCAATTAAAAAATATAGAATCCTACCTTTTTTTCGATTTCTATCCAAATCATCATGAATATAAATCCAGGAAATGGCAAAACTGCGACGGGGCTTAACGGGTCCGGGCCGGGAGCGTCACTCGGGGGCGTTGGCGAGGCGGAAGTGGGTTTGTGTAAGGCGATGAGTAGAAAATATTAATTAATATTCAATATTGGCAAATAATTTCAATTGAAAATGTTTATTTCCGCTTCCAATATTTTTTTTTTTCATTTCTTTTTATTTGGAAAATATTTGTTTTACATCATAGACCTTTTCCGGGGATCAAAAATATGAGAGAATGGGTAAATTCGTCAATCTGCAGGATTGAATATCATTTTTCAATTGAAAATTGTTTTTCCATGAAATATGTATTTTATTTTTTAAACACAATTTTCCGAAAACCCAAAAAGATATGAATACCCGGTGGAATGTACCATTAGGTATTTACAGGACATACGAAATTTGTCAGAGGATATGGAAAAAGGAGTTTCGAAATAAGTGAAAATATTTTCACACATTTTTTTGGCGCTTTAGGAGAAACATTTTTTAAACTCTCGGGATCAATGATGTTAAGCACTTAAATGGAATGAATAAAATTGTTATTTGAACGAATGCCAAAAAAAAAAAAAAAACACGACATTAGTTAGTTACGGGCCAAATTCATCTCAAAAGTTATGCATCATTGAAATTCACTAAAAAAAAGATGAATTTTTGAACAGAAAATATGTTAGCTTATGAAAAATTATTTTTAAAAAATTCGAATGAAAAAAAGAATCGATTTAATTGGTTTGCCCTACACCGGGTTGTGAAGATGGGGCACCTTTTTCCGAACAAATGGAATATAATACCGTTATTTTTGTATATCCTTGTTTTATTTTTTTTTGTGGATTATTACTTGGAAATTGGGGAAGAGTAAATTGATTGTATTATTTAAACGTCAACAGATTATAATTGAAAAATGTTTTAATAAAAAGTTTTATTTTTTTTTTGCGAGGATAAATTTTACAAAAAGATTTTATGTTATTTTATCATTAATCCGAGAGACTATTGAATGTGGTTAATTCAATTGAAATAGAATCAAACCAAAAAAATAATTATTGCAAATATTTTCATAGGAATTAACAAAAAGGAAATATTTGATTTTATTTAGGGCTTTTGATATTTTTGTTTATTTATTTATTTAAACTTAATTGTGTTGTTTTGGGTTTTATCGATTATTATAATTTAATGCTTTTAATCAGTAACAAAATTAATTATTTCAAAAATAAAATTAGTTTCATACTTAATTTGCTATTCTATTTAAAATATTTAAATGATAGGATGGGTAGGGTACTTTAGAGGAATACAGTCATCTCTAGTCCTTAAATTAGATTTAGCTAAAACTCAGGAATCGATTCCAGAATGCAGTGGCTTAACATGACTTAAATCGATCCAATTACGAGTAGATGAAATCTATTAAAAACAAGAGAAACTTCAATAGTTGAAATATTTTCAAATCACCGAAATTGTTTTCTTAAAAAATGCACTACGAGTTGAAAAAAAAATTGTATTCGTCCTGGACTGTTTCAATCATCTCACATTCAACTCACATGAATTCCTTCAAAAATGTCATGCTAGTTTTTAAATTGATCCCCACCCATTGAACAAATTCCAATTCAAAATCAATTTACTCTTAACCAATCCAAATACCGTAATGGTAACCAAATATGGTTGGAAAAAAAACGGTCGAAACCAAAAACCTAAAAGCTTTCACCAAAAATATTCGAGTATATCCTCGTAAGGACCAACAACAATGAACTCATACTCGAATCTAAAAAAAACCCGATGCCTGCATTCGTCCAATACATCAAATTGATTACCCGCAAATCCTTTCTGATTTATTTCCGTTGAATAATGGCTCATTCCTTATACAATTCCACTGCTTCCTTGTGCATGATGGTATAGACTTTTGTGTGCGTGTAGGAGTGTGAGTATATTTGTATAGTGAGTGCCTCTTTCTATTGTGAATGAGGTGATTTGAAACTAAGAACCATCAACCGAAAAAACCTTTTAATGCTTTTTTTCTCATTCTGCAATAAAACAAAAAAAAATGCTGGAGAAAAAAAAACATAGAACATTTAGAAAAATCAACATCACCCCCCGACACACCCACTAAAGCCTTGAAAAGGAATGAAGAGCGAGACCATCAGCACTTTCATGCTTCAATAGCGCGAGCAGAATTTATGTATATAGACGAATGCGAGTACATCACGCTGGACTTACATCAACATCACACAGGACGAGTCCCTGTGTATAGTTAAGGACCCATGCCATGGATGATCCTCGCAATCGGAATCGTCTTTTTCGTGTTTGTCGTCTGCCCCGTCCAACCGCACGTCCAACCGCACCTTTGTGGAAGCCATTAAAGGCGAGTGCAAACTTTTTCAATGACTCCATCCGGCTTTTTGGTTTATCTTCTGTGCTTTACTCGCTGACGGAACTGTGTGTGGGTTTTTATGGTGAGGGATAATATGATGCGCTTCCTTAGCCAAACAGGACCAAGCCGAAGTAGAAGTCGAAGTCGATGCCGAACCCGTCTATCTCCCGGCTAAATGGTTGGCATTGCAAGTCATCTCCATTATCTGTGGGTCGCAGAATATCCTCGGAGCGTTCTTCTTGCACATTACTGTGGTTGTTGGAAAATAAATACATACGTACGTCGTACATACATACATATATACGAGTATTTTCTGCTTCAGCAAATGCTCCTGTTCCTTATTCTGCTTCTGCTCCTGCTTTAGTTTCTTTTTAGCTTTTGAATGCAGTGATGCATCCTCGGGTCATTTGATTCAAGTTAGTTTAACTATGGACCGAGGAATGGTAATGGTGATGGTATGAGTGTGTTTTGGTGTTTGTGTTTGTGTTTGTGTTTGTGTTTGTGTTTGTGTTGCCACGAGTGGTTGGTTTATGCGAATTCGTTATTTACCATTCAACTACCAAAATGGAACTCAGAACAAAAAAAAAAAAAGAATAAAGAAACGGATATTTTAAAAAGGATTTGCCAGCAGGACTACATTCTACGAGTAGGAGCATATGATGATGTTGATGATGATGATGAGCACAAAAGTCCTTTTCTTTTCAAACAACACTACGTCGTCGTCGGTAGTCGTCGTTGGTACTTGGTTGGAACTGAAGCCAGCTTCATCCTTAAGTTGTTTATAGTTTTTTTTCAGGTTTTCCTTTTTTTTTGTATTTCACGGTCTATTGAATAAGATGAGGTATCTTGACTGCATATGCATCCTATAGATGCATCCGGTATGAGATATGCGGTGCATCCTTTTTATCGACATCGGACAACTTTGAGTTAAGTCAAGGCAAACAGCACACACACAATACCAAGAGAGAAGGTGCTCCTCTATAGGAGAAGGAGTCCTTGTTGGATGTGATGTTGAGTGTTTCGTCGTCTTCTTCTTATTTTGAATATCCGGTATCTGGGTCATCAGTTTCATCGTGGTTTGACTTAAACATCAACATAATGTATATATTTTTATTTATACGTAATAGTGCCTGAGGACAAAAATAATAATAAGAAATGGAAAAAAAATTGGAGATTAAAAATTGAAAATGAAAATACGAAACAAAACACACACACACATTCTATCATGTATGTATACGGTATACCCTTAGTCCTTGTATTTTTTCTATGAAAAGAAATCACATTTTGTATTAACTTTGCAACGAATTGTGTTGTTGAGTTGAAATGTTTGCAGTTTTTTTGTTTTGGTTTTCTAAAAAAATATTCTTCCTATTTATTATGGGTTTTATATTTTAATAATACAAAATATTCCAATTCCAGAAAATTCAAATTTAAATGCCGAGAGAGAAAATAAATATAATAATTCAAAATAAATAATAATTAAATTAAAAATAATACCTAATGGAAAAATAAACTAAACGAATTCTTAGAATCATAGGATTTTATGCACTAATAATTAAGAGAAAATTTATGAAAAATTTACTGTATATAAAAATCAATTTCTGTTCGTTTGTCTCGCTAAAACTCGTGAACGGCTGGGCCGATTTTGTTGATTTTGGTTTTGAAATGTTTTTCGTAGTCCAAATATTTTTGACTGTCAGTTGGCTGTCAAATCTTGGTTGCCCGTTATTTTTTCACTGTTATACAGTTATTAAAATCTTTTACCATTAGTCTGTCAGTGCCTGAGATTTAGTTACTCGGTCTTATAATGCCAAGAA
Organism: Scaeva pyrastri; assembly: GCA_905146935.1. Taxonomy (NCBI): domain Eukaryota; kingdom Metazoa; phylum Arthropoda; class Insecta; order Diptera; family Syrphidae; genus Scaeva; species Scaeva pyrastri. The sequence goes on along the minus strand of LR989929.1, from coordinate 6,625,753 downwards.
AAGGATGAACTTGAACTGAATACAATTTAAATAATTTTATAACAGTTAAACTTTTTTTTTTTTTAAGTTCCGAGAGACCGAGAGTTAAGAGAGACCAATCTAACAGCCAGGTTAGGCGTGCTGTTAGAACTAAATTGGGCGGGCAAAGTTCGGCAGGTCCTCCAGGTTTAAATAAAACTTAAACAATTCTGATGATATTCCAGCAAAAGTTGTTCATAAGTCTGTCACAAAAAAAAAAAATCCTGGTATGCCACAGGGTTCCATTTTATATCCTAATTTATTTTTTTATTCATTATGGTTTCTTGAAGAAATTAAATCTATTGAACTGTGCCAACTTTCATTATTGTTTCTTGGAATTAGACAAGACAGGATATGAACAACTTGTCAAAGAGTGATCTTAGCAATATTATAGCTGAATTTAGCATTTTTTGAGATCAAAGATATTTCAGATAAATTAAAAAAAAATGCTTGAACACTCACGTCTCTAGAGACGTTGAATAAAACATTTGGCTAATTTAAGAATTAAAAAGTCTCGGAAAAACTGGACCTTAGAAAATCTACTTTTATGACATTTGATCTCGAATGACAGTTCGATATACCAATGTGAATTAACAAAGTCATTTTCATTTAAAATAGAAGCACGATATAAGCCCTCGTAATATCCTCATTTAAGAAATAACTTTTTTAATTCTTCATTTGTAATTCAAAAGACATTTTAAAAAAACCAGTTGCTTGGCTTAATATTTTAAAATGCAGTTTTGTCAAATTAAAAATTCAAAACCAGTGTTTTAAGAAGACAAACTGTTTTCCTTTGATTATAAGTAAAGTAAATAAATGAGCAAAAGGGGGAAAAAGATCCTTTAAAATGTTAAAACAAAAAATTCCTTACTTTTTCTCCTAAAGTCCTCTTCCTTTTCTTCTACTTCTACCGACTATAACGGTACCGTAGCTATACAAACAAACAAAAACCAACAACGGTAGTTAGGTACATATAGTATAAACTGAACAATAATGTGTGTGTTCGACATCACAATGCCAATGGAAAGTGCCACGGTGCCGTTGAAATGTGCATATTTTGAATTCTGTTTTTTTTTTTTTTTTTTTGAAAACCTTCCATACCACCAGAGTCCCGCTATCGCGTAGCGTAGCCAGTTTTATAGAAGCATATGCTCCTATGGCACTCACATTAAGGACTCCTCTCACTGGGAGCTTCAAGGATTAACTTTTTCATGAGCGTGAACATAAATTCATAAAAGTTTGACGTACTTTTCTGTTTTGCACCCTTCACTTCATCCCCAAATAAAAATTCCCTTAAAAATGTATTTCAAATGAATGTGAATGTGTTTGTTTGTTTTTGTTTTTGTCTGAGTGTGTGTGTGTGTGGGGTGTTGCCAAAAACAAAAACAGCTTTCAAGTTTCATATAATAATTTTTTTGTTTTATTTTGTTTTCTTTGTTTTTTTGTAATTTTTTTTTTCTTTTTATTTTTGATGTGCTTCCTCTTTTGATAATTTTTAGCCTGCATCGTTAATTGAGTGTCCCTTAAGGGATACGTCTCTACAGAATAAGCCTGCCCTGTCAATGTATAAGTATAGCTCGTGTGGAGAGTGTTGTGTGGTTGGGGAGGGGTGAAATATTGCGGTATGCCACAAAGTTAAATATAGGGGGGAATGCACGCAGTTTTGTGCTTTATCCTTTTTTTTTTATTTTATTTTCCAGTAGTTGGGCTTGGATTAGGGCTGGCCACGCAATGAATAAAGTCTCGCTGTTGTATCGGTTTTGTCTCGTCGAACCAAAACGAGAACAGGCGACGCTGGATGATTCTTCCTATAATCAAAAAAGGCCGAGATGAGGTGGAATACTTTGGACAAACATTTCCGAGACTCTCACCAAACTCGTAAGTCGTTTGACATTTTAAAAAGTCAATACAGATTGAGAGTGACATTCGGAACGGAAATTGTGGTATGTTTTGGAACTGTCAAATTTCATTGAATTCGGTGGATGACAAATGTTTTTGATCCAAAAAACTGCCTTAGAGTTTTGGGTGACATTTCAAAGCAAAATTTTGACATGTAAAAAACCGTGGCAAGATATAAAATGATTAGGACGATAAAAAATACGAGAACGAGACCGAGGCGAGGCGAGGATCAATATACGAAACAGAGTCGAGATTGATGCTTTTTCTTCGATTTTGACGCAATCAAAACGAGTCTCGTAGATTCTCGCCGCGTCTCGTCGAGTCTCATCTCCTGACCAGCCCTATCTTGGATAGCCTTATGCTGAAATATGGAATAGTTGCTTCCGTTATTATTACAGCTATTCTGTTGTTTTTGTTGTTTGAATGTTAAATGCGCTTAAAATGTCAATTAGCGTTAAGAGAACACCAGTACCAGTACCAACAGCAGAAGCAGCACTCTGCCGAGAGCGAGTTAAGTAATGCGTTTTTATTTGGCATTGTTTTTCGTTTTTTTTTTTAATTTCTTTATTCCCCTCTTTTGTTGTTGCTTCGTCTCTTTATTTTGAAGGGATTCGGATTCGGATTTTCCACAATGGAAATAAAAAGAAGCGGGAACTACAAGAAATACGAAAGGGAAGTGGGATGTGAAGGACTAGAGTGGGTATATGGGTGTTGAACAGGCGACACAAGGGCGAGCGAGTTGAGGACGAGTCCTCAGCACAGCTTCGTATATAATATAAGGGATGTATAATTGTAGGGCAGGCCATTGTGTAGTAGGTTCCTGTTGTAGTACCATACACCCTACACCCAGTGACACACAATTAATGTGCAGCATCAGGATTAATTGGCAGTATCTATAAAGGATGGCACTACTCTCCATAAGGGACCCGATTCGAGTCCTGGTTCTGGGTATAATATTCTGAGTTCTGATGCAGCCAGCGTCAGTGCTGTCTACTGTGTTCGTATGCACATCACCAAGTTGATATATGAATTTTATATTCTTCTCACAAATAAATGCAAAAGGATGTTGCATCCTGAGATGAAAAGATAAAAAAAAATGATGAAGTGGATATATGAAATTCTGTGCAAAAGAGAAAAACGACAGCGAGGAGTTTATTTATAACTTCAACTTAATTATGAAAATAAAATGTCATATGAAAATATGGAAAAATTGGTGAAGTGGCTTTAAATACGTGTGTGCGTGTTTATGCAGTCGCTCACAAAGGAAAGCTTACACGTTATGAAGTTTTAAGTATTTTTTGTTTTTTTGTTGCAGATATAATCATTGAAATGGAAGTCAATTTTTTAAATTTTTGGTTCTTTAATTGCTGTCAATTATTGGCCAATTTGCATTTTCAACATATTGTCAAGAATTGGATTACTTTAAGGATTAACAACATCATAGAAATCTCCTAAAAAATGGAACTACCAAATTTAAGGCAGTGAGGAATATCAATCATAAGGGCCATTGAATTAAAAGGGCCCAACATTTTACAGGATCTGAAACATGTCGTATAATACTAAACTAACACCCCATTTACATTACACAAAAATCAGTAAGCATCCAAAAAAAAGTTATAAAAATTGTAGGAAAGTAGATGACCACGCCCCATAGCCGAAAACATTAAACATTTTCCATTGCTTGTATCTACTTTAAGACCTATCCCTGATACACAAACTTAAAAGCTCCTATCGTAGGTGTGCTTCATAAATTTTAATGGTCCGTCAATGAGTGACGAATTTTGCTGCATCTCAAGAACCACTTCACGGAAATTCGTTGTCTTGCTACTTCAAAGTCGAAAAATAACTAAGATTGTTCTTGTAAGAAGTTAATAGTGAATTAGAACTTTGCTGTGTACTTTAAAATGCAAAACAACGTGAATTGAATATTTCAAAACATTTCAACAACTTAAGTTTTCGGAACTTCCACCAACTTAGTTTTCCATTATGTTTTCATTAATATTCGTCATATTTTTACCAACAATCTTTCTTAGTTCCATTTTAAAAATTCCCAAGTAAGAGTTCCTCAGGGTAGACACTTTGGGCCACTTCTTTTAATTTAAGTTGAATTGAATACCTCCCTGTCTGCTACGATTTTAATTAAATTTTGTATTGTTAAAAAAATTGAATTTTATTGTTTTTGAAAATAAAAATTCAACAAACGAATTTTAAATAGCAATGACGGAACCATAAATCGATTTGTGAAAGTCTGGTGTTTTATTTTAAATTGACTTCGGCCAAAATGTTCACTTTATTTTAAAGTAAATTTCATTGAAAGTTACAATCAATGTATAAATGTACTCATATTGAAATGTCCTTACAAAAATAAGGCCATGTGTGTCCTGCGAAGATACTGTCAATAATCGGATTGACTGGCTTATAATAATGATGACATAAAGTAAGACCTGGTATGACGGATTTTACGTATGAAGCCATTTTGCAGAAATCTCATAAATTGTGGTCATTCAAAAGGAGAGTTTAAAGTAAATACATACATAATTAAATGCCTCACATTCTCATCGCAACACACTCACATATATACATACATATAATATACCGTCAGGAAGTTGTTAAGGCAATTTATTCAGCTTTATTATATCCTTAATATTAATCCATAAATGTCAAGTTAATCTCTAAAGTCGTCTGATTATTGACCTCAATGTCACACTTACATAAAATAGGGATTTCATGTTAAGGTGACATTAAAAGAAAAATGATTGGACATTTCAGATAAATGACGGAAGAAGGCAAATAAAAACCAGTAGGTACTTTTTTTTCAAATATCATTCTTTGTGGAAAGTGAGGTTATGAGAAGTTTTATATTATTCTCAATTTTGTGTAACCCAACTTGGAGAAAATGCAATTAAATTCAAAAAAATATTTAAACATCAATATATATTTGACAGTTCAATAATTTGAATTCAAAAACATTAATTCAAGTTTATTTTTGGTAAAGGTCGTTGTGATTGATTTTCTTTGAAATGTCAGATATTCTTAACCTTTAAATAAACCACACAAAATAGACTCAAATAAACTCGAAATTAAACAATATTTTTTAATAAATGTTATGTAAATTGTCTAAAGGTAAAAGCTCTTACAACATTTGACTAATTATTGACAGGTGTCATTTTCATTTCCAAATCAATTTCATGACTGTAATCGAAAGCTTAGTTCTTTCTTATTTCGTAACCATAAATTATTGAATCGTTGACTCCTTTCGGTGGAAACAAAAAGAAAGATTAATATTTGGTGTCTGAGCTGACAGAATTGCATACTCAATAAAATCACTCATCCTTAAATATAAATACATTCATAAGTCTTGTCTGCACTCTCAGTCGCATATCCTATTTGGTATGCTCCTACCACCAATCACCATAAAAAATAACAAAAAAGAAGAAGAAAAAATATGAATTTCTCTCTTCCATCATTTGACATTCATCATCATATCACGACAGACTGTCATTTGTAGTCTTCATCGTCGTCCTTCTCAGACTACCTCATCCTCTGGTTTCCTGCCAAGCCACCGAATGCCGAATGCAGAAGCCCCCTCGAGCTCTACATGTCTGCATAGCAATTATATTGATTTAAGCCTCATTCTTCCAAAAACAAAATAACAAAAACTCAACAACAAAAAAAAACACGAAAAAAAGGAAACACAAACACGAAAAGAAAATAACGATAGTGCTGTTACAACACATTGAAATTTCCTCGTGTAAAATATGAGTGGAGGTGGGAGTGGTGTGGGAGGTATGTAGGTTTTATTTGCCTTTGATTATCCATTTTATTGGAAACGATATGGGATGAAAAATACAGGACATTTTGTTCAATTCAACCGGGGGGGCTCCGAGCGAGCGAATTGAACCGATATCGCTGCACAGCACACATTTTATGATGACGATGATGAGGGTGAAGGACGTCGAGGGGGATAAAGTTCATTCACATTTCTACACGCCTCTGGCGGTGGATGTGATGGCGATGGCGGCGGCGGGTATGAATTGGGCTTGTCAAAAAAAACAAGGAAAATTGAACCAAAAATAGCTTGCGAAGGCATTTGTACGATTTGTTGAGGATGTTGAATTTTGGTGTAGCCTGCTTTATTTTGGTAGTTTGCCAAAAAATTGAAATTCTTTATGACATCTGCAATATGCATTTTCCTTTCATACATATACAAACACACATTTTGTATACAAATGCAATAATGTTTGACATTTATTAGTATGCATTTTGTGCAGACATTTCTAGTATTTTTTGAATATGGATGAAACATTAAACACAAACCATATCGGTAGGCATTTATTGAGTTTTTGAAATATTAAAAAAAAATGTTATAATAGAACGGGTTTGATATTATCGTTTAATTGGATGTTTTGATAATAATTTTGTCAGTCCGTGTTTTTCATCATTTTTGTTCGAGATAATTCAAATGATGGTTTTCAGGACATTTGAGGGAAATGAGTGTTTTGAAAATTTAATTAAATGATAAAACGTAGGCCCAATTTTGCTGGCTTGTCGAAATTTGTATATTTTTTCGAAAGGTACTGAATTGGTCTAAGAACAGGAATACCTATATATGTACTTCCATTTCTAATCCATAGAAATTCTGGAAAAAGACATGTGACATTTGAAATTTTGAAATGACGAACAACTTGAAAAACTAGAAACTTTAGAATAACGGTCGAAATACCACAAAATTTTCTGTCCCAATGGTCGATAGGTAGGACCTTTTGCCGGAACACAGTTTTCTCTTAATTTGACGCCGCTGTCAGAGAATGACATGACACTCCTGCTGAACTTGAGAACATTAACGATTTAATAAGACAAATTGCCTATTTAAGCACTCGAACGGTTTAAAGAGTAATTAAAGATCTTTGAATACACAAGTTCAATATCCCTGCTATTGTTTCGAAGATGTGTCCTAATGAACAAGGCTCTTTTCGATTTGATATCATTATTTCCTTACTCTGTCCCTAAGAAAAGTCTAATGTTTCTCCATTTTCACATATTGGCCATTTACTTTTGCTTTTCGTCCTTTGAAATTCATTCAAACTTTGACAAGTGTTTAGTTTATTTGGTATTAATAAATATCTTGTTCGGATATATTTCTTTAATTCTAAGAAACTAGTTCGATTAACTTTAACTTAACCATCTTCGTTTGCCTTAAAAATATTCAATAGTTCACTGTGTCGTATGAGTAACATTACGCAACTAAGTTGTCCGCAACTTAAAGTGGATCAGTTAGAATTATTGAACTGTGAGTAGTGGGCGAAAGGCCTGAAACCGGCTGGATTTTTCGCAGGAGCATTATCAGAAGATAATACAAATACCACATCAGTAGTTTGTGTAAACCACATTATGAAATTTAAAACTTTAAAATTTTTTAACGTAAGATTTCAAATTTTATATCGTTTTCGTAACGTTTAAATGATTCTATTTCAATAATACGAGTTTAAAATTCCTCTAACTATTAGAAACATTAATGTTCACTGTGGCGTATACATACTTTTTATTATCCCATAATACTTGAAGTTTATTTTTTCCAAGCAAAATAAATATATGTACAATTTTTGGTTCATGGGAATTCAGTTCTTAATTTTGTATGTTTTTCCAAACCAGAATTTAAATTTTGAAAGGAGTTTTCAGAAACCAACTCAAAGCTCTTAAAAATACTCTCTTCTCGAATTTCTTCAATTCTACGAAATAAGAAAGTTTAAATCGTTCCACCTATACTTGAAAATTAAAACTATTTTAATTCTGTAATTGAAAGAATTAATTTGTTGTTACTAAACCAAGATACATTTTAAAAGTTAAAATTAAATTTAAGTTCCTAAGTTAGTTTTTTCTTTTCGCAGAAAAAAAAGTTGTCTGTATTTCCAGAAACTTTTTGCTATGTTAAAATGAATTTTTTAATTCAAACTTGTCTCTCCATGAGTAATAGAAAAAAAACTGAATAAATTTTATCTTTAGTCCAAGGATCTTATTTTTTTTCCATTCCAACTTAATTGAAATGTTACGGATTTTTCCGAAAAGTCGATTAAGGATTTGTTTTTTTTTTGTGAATTGTTATTATTGATGTCAGCAAGTAGAAAAAGAAATAAAGAAAACTCAGTGGACCAGAAGTTACCAATGGCGTATTGAAAGAGCGCAGGATAATCATGTTGATGAGATGAGGTATCTTAATTTTTATCTCAAAATCTGTTTTATTTATTTTACTCGTTTTTCCAATAAAAAAAAAACACGAAATGGAAATCGACATCAAATAAGACGATATCTCTAGCACTTAAATAAATTAATTTGTTTGACTTAAATTTATTCCTCAAAACTGAAGAGTAACACAATGGACCAAGTTTACTTTAAGAGAAAATCCTAAAATGATTGAGAGAGTGTTACAATGTTTGATTTGAAAATAAAAAACAACAATTAAAATCAATGAAACAATGAATTCGTTTATAAAATATTCACAGAAGATTCTTGGAACAAAATTTTAAGATCCCAAAAATATGCTCTTCATTTCTAGGTAAAGCGAGCAAAAAAAAGGAAATTAATCAATTTGAGTGTTTGGTAAAATGATTAAATTCCAAACATTAGTGTTTCTCAACTTTTCTATGAGACTTAACTATAAGACTTCCATCAGGCTTCTATCAAGCTTCTATAAATCTAGCGTCACCATATTGTTTGCTAAAATTTACAATTATTTCAAATTAGCTATCATTAACACTAAGTAAAGAGATTTAATTGCTAATGCATACAGATGTTGGCATAAATTCTTCCAAATGGGGAGTTTGTGTGTATGAATCCCGATTCTACCACGCCCCACCGTACACCATCTGCTTGTCTTTGATTAGGAACATCGGTACCGTATAATCAGGCAGCACAGTGTTTGTAAAATTAATTAAATGCAAGCACAGAGTGCGTCAGCATTATCAATTTAATACCCACCATTTGTGTGTACCATATATTCGAAACTGAGGGGGATGGATGCAGGGGCAGGGGGTAGCACAAGTGCATCAATTTAGGGTAAACGCATATTTGCATATGTTTCAGACGACGACGACGAAAAGCTTATCGGGTTTTGTTGTTGATGTTGATGGTAGCTTTACAGAATGCGCCGCAAATTGAATTAATAATATCACATTGCTAAATCTGCTGACTAAGTTCGAATACAAAACTTGACATAATTTTGTGTTAAATTTTGGAGAAAGTTTTTGAGATTTAAGTTTTGTATGTTAATGCAAAGAGCCAACCATGTTCTTCTAAAAGCAAACGAGAATGCAGTCAATTACAAAACTTCTTTTCTTAATTTTAAGCAACATCTTAAGAGTATGAGAATTTTGTTCAATAATTCGACAAAGCTGTCACATGAGAAAGTGTTAAAAGAATTTTCCCATTTTCCCACAAGTATATTTAATTTTATTACAACAATTATTATTTTCAACTTAATCTCTTCGGTACATTTTTTGTTATTAAATATATTTTTCTTCTTAATGACTTCAAATGAAAATAATGAGCCACATCAACATTGTTGTTATTCATAATTAAAATAAATAAAAGCCGACACCTACTTCATACAAAACCACAAAAAATACCAAACGACGAAAAAAAATATTACGTATACGCCCTAGTGAACCATAAAATATGTGTTTTATTCCCTGCTTCTAGGTATTTACACGATACGCACATTATAATTATACGAAAACTCACACACACACACACATACAAAGAATAAGCAATTATTCACTTTATAAGGAGTTGCTCAAAAACCTATACTCTTTGATTCTGACAAAAAAAATAAATGTGTATAAAAGTCCGAGACTTTTATTAAGTTAAATAGAATTTATTTGCTTACATTTTTGCCCTTGGCTAGAGGCAAGGAAAGTTCGGGTGGGGAAGGGGAGGGGAATCCTTCTTATAATTCAAACTTGTCATTTTCCCATAGACTCGTTGGGTTTATGATTTCTTCGTTTGAAACAAGTCGGTCCTAAACTAATATAAATATATCCGCCACAACCGCACTATTTGTATTTCTTTGTGTGTGTGTTTGTGGGTAGTCCTGTATTATTATTTGGTATACCACACAGGAAGAAAGAATGTTAAGCTTTTTGTGGAGCACTGATGCCCCCACTCTTCACCCTCCTGCCAGCAGGTAGGTACCAATTTATTCTTGTTACGTAACCATGTTCTTCTTGTGCTGCTTATGACTATGGATGTTAGCCATAAAGGACATGATGATAGTTCCGCCGCCCGCCGCTATCGTCGTAACCTTACTATTGTGTGTTATCCTTCCATCTGTAATTCAATGTGTGTGTATATGTTTTGTATAGGAGTTTGTCTATTGTCATTAATTATTTACTTTTCCTCTTCTTACACGAATCCACCTATCAAATAGGACACAAAAAGTCACATTATTTACATAAAAACTTATATTTTCTCGTCCTTTTTCCTTCTTTTCTTTCATTTTTGCTCGATGGACGAGAGGATATTTAATTTTCACGTAAATAATCAAACAGAGAGTGTCCTTTTCAACAAAAAAAAAATAGAATACATATAAATTAGAAATGGATAAGGACAATGGAGTGACATTTACATACGGAACGAAAAAAAAGAAAGAATTAAGGCGGTACTCCAAGGATGTTCGTTCCTTGATCTTTTTGAGTTCTCTTTGAGTTTTTTTTTTGGTATTTGGTATTTTTTGTCTTCGTTTCAAATTACAGCGAGTGATTAATTGACTGGATGTTTTATGCTCCTCCTTGAGATTGAAATAAATGTTTGATAGTGATGTATTTATAAGATTAGGTACTTGACTTGATGTTTTTTTACATTGATCTATGTTTATAAGTGGATAACAGCTATACATTATGTGCAAGATTTCTATATAGGTAGGGTATTTTTTTAAGAACTTGAAAATATTAGATAATATTACAAGACAGAAATATTATTTGAACGAGTTTGTGACCAGAAAATTTTACTTAGCTTTTTTACTAGTTTTTTTTTATAATAAAACAGATGTCTTATATAAAATTTAATTCTATCTTCCTTCCGGATATGCTCTGTTACACACACATCATAAAAGTATAATAAAAAGGAAAAATGCAAAATCATCTCTCCAATCAGTTAAATGAGATAAAATTCAATTGTGAGAAATTTTTAAGAAACTTTTTACAATGTCGTAAAAAATTCCATAATGGAACTTAAAAATTTCCAAATAAAGTCATACTTTTATTATATTCTTTCAAGAATTCATTCTTTACTTCAGAATATGCAAAAAAACGAAGAAGAAGAGAAGAAGAAGAATTTTGTTCTTTTATTTAAATTACATCTTGATAAAGTCTCAAAAATTATGGCTCCATTGAAAAATTCCATACAACCCGCGTCTATCCCTGGGTCTGTGTCTTTTTTTTTTTTGTTTGACGAGCGTGCCGTAAATGAACACGCGAGTATAAAATTTTTACATAACCGTATACGAGCATAGCTAAAGTCGTTCAATTCTAAAGTACGTTTTGAAATTTCAATTTTTTCCGAAAAAAACACCCCACCCCCTGCCATTTCCTGTTCAGCCATCATCATTGTCAAACTTTCCCTTTTTTTAACCCTTTTTTCTTGGTTTGCTTTTACTGGGCTATGCTTGAATTGGGAACAGTGTAATATTTGTAATCCCACACCGAAAGACTATACAAAAGTTTGGGCAAACAAATTTCGCACGCCCTGTTCAAACACATGCGGCCCACCTCTTACCAACCCACCCCCTTCCTCCTCCATCACGCTTTTGAGTTTCTCAAACAAACAAGCCGCCTCGTACTCACAAATCCAAAGATAATAACAACAATAATACTCAAGTTTAAATGGGTTACGTAAATATTTTGTTCTACTTATATACGAGTACTAGTACTTAAGTAGGACTAAGGTAGCGAAGACACTCGCGCAAGTAAGTCAAAGGGATGGGGTATACGACGACGGATAGGGGTAGGGAAAAACATAAGCTTAGTATTAAAAAAAGAGTTGACTATACTACGACTAAGACTACAACGATGATGATGATGACGAAGATGGTAATGATGGCAATGACGATGACAACGAAATCAGATAAAGAAAAGCAAGAACAAAGCCAATCCTTGACAACAAGGATGGCAATTATTATTAAAGATGGCTTGATGGTTATACAATACAATATAATATACATGTATGTATATGTGTGTTTGTATTTGTAAGTAGAAGAGTATAGTCAAAGATATCAGATCTCTCCTTTATATATATGTTTGTATGTATGTACATGTAAAGGGTATTACTTTTAACGAAAGGATTTTGTTTTGTTTGGTTATGTTGACTTGAGACTTTTGTTTTTTCTTTTTTTTTTTTTGGAAAATTTAAAATTGTCTTTGAGAGTATTCTGGTGGAAAATATTGAAATTTTATTGAAATGTGTCACAATATCTGCAGACAGTGTGGTTGGAAAGCAGCTTCCTCAAAAGGAGTTTCGTTGAAATAAACATCTGTAGTTTATTGTATGCTTTTGTATAAACAATATTATTTTTCATTAAAGGATATAATGCTATTAAATAATTACACTAACCATTACTATAAAAAATGTCTTTTAAATGCATGAAGACATGTTTAATGTTTAAAATTTAAATATTTCGCTCATATCACAAAATTTAGCACTTAAAAAGTGTTCATTATTTTGATAGTGAAATAGCTAAGTCTAATTTTGATATACGTTTTGAGATGACTTAAACTCAAACTTTTTTGTCCATAAAACTACAAAAAATGATTTTTAAGACAATGAAAGAAAATCATGTTTTCGAAGCCCACTTTAAAAATAAATATCGGGTGATACATCATGAGGTTTTATTCTAAAAAAGTTTTTTTTACAGATCATTCGTATGAGACCTATAAAACTGCTTTGTCATTTTTCATCTGTATCGTTTTACAAGTCATCATAGAAAAAGACTCACTCTAAAGCGGCGTCTCCAAATTTTTCATTTGTATTACAAAATTCAATGAAATTATTTTCGTGCAATTCTAAAATGAAGCAAATCACAATGGTAACCGATATTGCGCCAAATTAGCGGAATATGTGCTTAATGAAATTTAAGCAAATGGTCTCAGTGAGCTCTGGCTTCAGACGGATGGCGCTAGGAGGCATAACAAGTGTGACACAATGGATTTATCAAGAAATTTTTTGAAGAGTATTTTGTATCGGAATATGTAAAGTCTCAGATTTTCAAGAATACCAAAATCACTCGTGTTATTCGCAAGATACCAGTCAATTTTATTTTCGTCGCCATTTGCAAAAAGTTAATGCTATGAATTGTAATTTAAACCGATATTAAACATTTTAATTTTACGTTCAAATTTTGTTTTTATTTTACATTATAAATAAAACCTCACAATGAATCACCCTTTATTCTAGTCAGATCGTAATTCTGTATTACTTGATTTTTGTTTAAAATATTAAACATGTAAAACGTTGTACAAGACTAGAATCTTGATATAGCTAAAGCGCATGCACAGAGAATAATTACTTAGATAAAAAGAAGTGGCCTTAAACAGTACCCATTAGGAACCTCAAATTTGAATCCTTCTGAATTAAACATGAAAAGATCTATTATAAGATTAGTATTAAAATAAGAAATAAGATGAAATTAAAGTTACTAATACAATAGGTGATCCATTTTCTTTTAGGTGAAATTTTAACGTTTAACAAAAATATTTAATTCAATTTTGTGTGAAAATATTAATCTAATTGAATTTTGTCTTTTATTTTCAGGTAAGTGTGTTGATGAACATATAATTCGTAAGTAAAACAATAAATTAAATACACAGATATTGTACATTGCTTTAAGAGACCTTCTTATATAATGTAAGGATATTTATTTTGGGATAATCTTTTCATAAGGATATTCTCAAGAGACTTTAAATCGGGATTCAATAGTTTTAAAATACTTCATAAATATTCCCATATTTTGTTTAAACATATAAAATTTAATAAGGCCCTTTGGAATTGTGTTTACATCCCTGTTATATTATTTCAATTCCTTATGAAATTTTTTGTGTCATAAGAACCAAATTCGTCCTTATATGAACATAAAAATTCATCATCAAAAAAAAAAAACAGTTTATCCAAATAACTATCACTTTAAGTACCTCTCTTGATCCTTGGCACATGAAAGCCTCACAAAAAAGGAAAAAACAATTTTTCGTACCTTCACTGAACAAACACAACTGCACCCCTCCCCCATCTTCTTCATGAATAAATTACTTTTACAATCATAATACCGGTTCATTATATTAGAAAATGAGCTCGACACCAAATATTGATTTTGTAAACGAAACGACAATAACTCCTTACGAAAATGTAGGACAAACGACAAACAACGATGACGATGATGGAAAGGACGAGAAAAAGGACTTAGCTTCGCTCCAAGAAAAGGAGGACTCCACGTAATCATAAACAGTATATACTATATATGCAGAAGAACTAGGGCGACGACAACCAACGAACGTTGAAGGATTCGCAGACCCGACCGATGAAAGAACCAGCCAGGTCAGGCCCAGCCAGGCCAGGCCAAGCGAGTTAGTGCAAAGGTCCTGGCTCTGTACTGCCGCTGGTTCTGGAACTGCGGGCTTCCAAACCATACTCGTATCATAAATAATTTGAATTATGCCCACGACTAGTTTTCGATTATAATTTCAGCACAGAAGACTCCATTTTTTCCCTTTCAAACTATAGATTGTTTTTTTTTTAGACGAAAGAGTGTTGTGGGAGGGTATGGAGGGAGCTGCATATGTGGGTAAATCAAACATATGATTATAACGAGCTTTAGGAAAATCTCATAACACCCCCTCCCCTTCCTAAAAAAAAAAGAAAAGAAAGAAGGCTCAAGTGAATATGATGGAGAAAGGAAAAATAATGAGTAACTAGGACTAGGCCTCATGTAACTAACCTATACGAAGGATATATGTTCGTAAAGATATAAACCCGGCTCTATACGAATGTATGTATATGTATAAGTAGATGGATGGCTTAGTCGGGGGTATATAATTTATATTTCCCAGGCCACCCAAAGCGCCTCCCATATCACAAAAACGACACACACAAGAAAAACTAAACTGTATATCGGAGGAGTAGATAGCCCTCATTTTGTACGAAGCCATCCGTGGAACGTGACTTTTTCGCGTGAGAACATCAAGAGGTAATTTTCGCAACACTCACAAAAAAAAAAATTATGAAATGAAAAACGAAAAACGAAAAAGAAAATAATAATAAACAACCCTGGCTGGAATAATGGACTTCAGCAGAAGTACCACAGAAAACCTACCCTCCCCCTTTGCGGCCCTGGATTTTGAGTGACTATGAGTATGAGTATATCTTTTCATGTCAAGTTGTTTGTGCTGTAAAATAAAAGGAGTACCGTTCAAAAAATAAGTACACATAGATGTATCTGTATATGTACAAGGTGACGCAAAATTGTGTGCTTGATTGAAACCTGTTTTTTGGTATGTGACAATTTTTTTAAGTGAAAAAGTTGATATCCCTCAAGTGACAAATGTCAAGTGACGTCAGTTAATAGACATTTGAGTCCGTTTTATCATATTTTCCATTACTATCTACAAGATTTTCGGGTTGCGGGCTAAGTCCTAGAGAAAGAAGTAGGGTATGGTTAAATCGGGAGATAAAATCCGCCGAGACGGAAAAATACGCGAAAACGCCTTCTTCAAAATCTTTACTGTGTCTCGCGATGTTTTTGAGGCTGCAAAGTCTTCGTCTTGTGGAAACCACATAATTCTCATCAAACCTCGCTTCTCTAATTCCGTCAGTAAGTAGCGTTTGCCAGTAACACAATCGACTGCTTACTGACATAACCGTGACTTTTTCGTTCTTCACAGTAATTCATAACCAAATGACGGTCAGAATGGAATGGAACATGACATTTTAGTATTTCAGTGAATTTCACGGAAGGGTCCAACTAAATTTGTCCAATTGTGAAGTCCGTCATCATCAGTTTGAGGCGTGTGGCGATGAACGATATTCTGTAACGGCCACGCCCAGTCCGATCATGTGTTAGTCAAATAGTCATTCATCGTCATCAGTTGGAAGGGAAGTTATTGGGTACAAATTATTAAAAAGTACTCCATTAATGATTTCTTTGTATACTGTCAAATATAATTGACGTACGACGCCATTTGCAATTTTTTTTGTTTTAATCTGCCGATAGGGTGATTCATTTTGCGCTGCCTTATATCTATTAAAGGTATATGACAGTTTGGCCAAAAAGAACGGTGTATTATCTCTGTATAAAGAGGAATTTTGTGTGTCATATTCCAAACCCCCCTTCTCCACTCATTCCGTAGAGACCAGAATTATGTCGAAAGAATTACATCGAGGACATGATGGATTTAATTTCGTGTTTTTTTTTTCAAGTTCTCCTTCCCTTGTACCTGCTGGCCCAATTTTATTGAAGCATGAAAATATTTTCTCGAGTGAAAGATGTCAAATAGAATATTTTTTTTTATTTGTATTTTCATTTTCTTTTTTTTAATCAAAATTGAAATCTCTTTACAAAGGACACACATACGTACATAATATAAAAAGAATGGACAGGAATTGAGGATTATTTGTGAGTTGGGTGAGTTTGAGTTAGATAGATGATGTGTTGGGATTCGAGGGTCGGAGAGGGAGGAATTCACCTTCATACATACATATAAAACTGTCAGAATTGAGGAAACAAAAACGATTGAGATTTGGAGCTGGAAAAAAATAAACAATCCAGGTGTTTTTGAATAAAAACAAAAGTGATTTAAAAAAATGTGATTTTGGGATTGAAATGGGTTAAGCGAATGAAGGATAAAACAAAGGGATTGATGAAACCAATTTAACCAAAGTATTTGATGGCTAAAACTCAAATACAAAAAATCATTAAACTTCAAACACTCCTGATGGGTCAAAAATGGACATACATATTCAATTTACATGCTCAAAAGTTGAAGCAAATAAAATTTTAATTACATTTATCAGATTGAAATTGTCAGATTTGGTTTATTTATAAAATATTTTTTATTAGCTATTTATTATTGCATAGGAATTTAAATTGAACCTTGTGGGACTCCAGACATTTTTTAATTTTTTAATGTTCAAGTTTTCACTTTTAAGCCTTAAGCTGATGGCCAAAACTAAATATTGTTATTGGGAAACAACATTTAAAATTAATGAAAAATCGGTCCGGATAAAGTTTTAGAATTTTATGTAGGCGTGTCTGAAAATGTTTCAATTGATGCAACTAAGAAGTTAACCAAAAAGTTACTAACAAAGAAAGACACGTTAGACTTATCAAAATTTCAGTCCACTTTCTGTCCAATGAAGCCGATGAAGAGAATGTGTTTTCGTGATTTGAATAGTGTTTTAGAAATAATAACATTTTGTCAGAAACAATCACAACAATGTTATTTTATATTTATCAAAGAGAATTTCATTGAATTTACTTAATTTGAAAATATGACTTAAAATGTCATGCGCCACAAAAGCTTTGACTCTTCAACATCAAAATCAAATTCAACGAATTCAATTTGAAATTTTGAAGAAGTCAGTTTTATATTTATGTCAAAATTAAGAATGTCATCAGTACAGAAGCTTAATGAAGGTGGGAAATATTACGCCCCAAAACGTCCCTTTCAAACCCAAAACAAGCAATCCACAATAAATTAACATATTTTCTGGTACCGGCCGCACCCTTCCCCTCCTCACACAAAATAGATAATTTTAAGTCCAAAAATGTCATGCAGGTAGGTAGTTATTTCCTCCCCCCCCCCACACACACATTTTAAAACATACCATACATATGTATGTATATTTTAATAAAACAAAAAGTTGTCATAATGGAATATATGCAGTTATCTCTCATTTCACATCCGAATACTCCGAGCACCGAGTACTACGAGTATTTACTCGTCATACGCTATCTAGAGACTCTTAACTTTTTGTTCGGACTTAAAATTTTGCCACTAGCTACGAGTGTGTGCAAATTTAAATTTATATTTCAATGTCCTTTGAATTCACACATACGACATACATACCATGTGTATGTTTGTAAGTGGATACTGGATATGTATCTTATGGTATTTGTCCTTTACCTACTTTGCACTCAATCGGCTATTATGGCCATTATGCAAATAACATTTTCTCACAGTGCGGTCCGGATAAAGTGGGCCTGAACACTGTAACAGTGTAAGGTAAGGTAAAAGTAAAGCGCACATTAAACAAACTCTCAAAGGACATGATTCCATTTTAATAGCATAACGAATGAAGTGTTGCTGCTCCTGGTCCTGGTCCTGTTCGCATTCGTGTTCGTGTTCCTGCTGCAGAAGCAAAAGCAGAATATTCATTCAAAAAGGACCTATACAATATCCTTAGGCAATGTTTGCTAGTTATCTCTTCAAAATCCCTTGGCAATATGGGAATAACATCGTATTCCTTCTGTTGTCGGTATTGGTAGGGATAAGTATAGACGGAATTGTTCTATCTACATATGTATATGGATAGACCATTACCATGGTAATGTTGTAGTTGGAGTTTTTGCTAACACAAAAAACACTCAGTTTTCTGAAAGAGGGAAGAGTTAGAGATTTGTATGAATGTTCAACTATATGTAAATGGATAAAATTGACAGTAATTCCAACAACAAAATTTGTCCTCTTAAATTGAACGATTTCAACACGTACATAGTACATGTATGCTCCATGATGGTAGTAGAAATTGTGCAGGACTATTTCCCAATGGGCATATTGTGCAATAATATTTCAAAAACTCTGACAACGAATCTCATGGTGTTGATTGGGAATAAAAGAAAGCATAAATGGAAGCATAATGCTGTGATATATGAGTCCCAGGAGCGGATTTAGTTTGTTTGTCCATTCGTGTATTGTCTTGTGATTGATTAAGGACAGTAACCTTCCAAAAAATTTTGTAGATAAGTGGAATTGAAATATGTACATACCAAAAGAACAATTTTGAACTTCATATAATTCACACATAGAGGGCGTGGTACGGGTTTACTTTTTAGTGTTAACACCTCCACAAAGTTGATTTTGGTGTGATTTTTTTTGACCAAATAAATCATGTTGTCAATTTTTTTAGTGACAGTCATTGTCATCAACGAACAAAAACAGTTCATAAAAGGCTTCATAAAGGATATGAGAATTTTCATACTACCACAAACTGTGTCCTAGATATATTGACGATTTAAATTGCCGTCACTGAATCATTCACCAAAATTAAAAATGTTGATCTTTGGCGTTATTATGATGGATGCATTTAGACTGAAAAATTTATGAGTGAGAAATCCATTCCACCCTCAGATCCTAAAATAAAAAATTTCCAAGAATTTAATCCCACGCAATATATCTAATGTTTCACATCTTGAAAAAAGCACATGTTCCTAAATTTAAATATTTCAAGTGAAAAAAATGTCAAATTTGTCAAGATTTTTTTTTTTTTTGGAGAGTATGTACATAATATCTAGACATTTCATTACTGAACGCCTCTGTGAAAACTGTCATTCCCACTCGTTTACAATTATATCTATAAATATTAAATTTAAGAGCCATTCCTCCTCAATGTATAACCTATTCCAAAAATTGAAACATTATTCACTCACACATAAAAACACAAACAAATTGCCATCAAATATCCAATTGATTTTGGTAAACCTCTTATCCTCTTAATCGAAACAGAAGATTACTCTCGTACATATATATTATATGATGTATCTACATATATCTAGGATCAAGGACTCGCTAAAAATAATGATTCTTTCAGTCTGAAATTTTCTCAGAATTGGATACAAAAAAATGTGTGTGTGTTTTCCCAAAGGTATGCTCAAGGACACGAGTTCAATATTATGTCACATTTCAAAAGCAACAAACAAAATTAATTTAATTCAAAACAAAAAAATTAAAAATTTATCAGAATTTGGAAAAAGCTTTTTTTGAATTTAATGCTTTAAAAATTGTCCACGTGAAAATGACAAATGAATTCAGAATGACAAATCTTGACGAGTATTAATGTTTACATAATAAAATTATAGATAATTAAAAATTTCGAACAAAATAATTTTTTAAAAGTGTCCATATTTTAGAAACTATAGACTGCTAAAGGTTTTACTTAAAATTTAATTCATCAGGTTATCCACTTTTTTCAATAGAGCTTTTCTCGTGCGAACATCCCCTTAAAACAAATTATTTACAGTAGATGTCAAAATTTAAATGACAGAACAAGGTTTTGCTACTAAACGTTTGTTTGTTTGTTATATCAGATGATTTCATGTTGATGAACAGTCCCAAACGTCATTTTATTTTGGCCCCATTGTTGAACGCACCCAATTCTCTGTCATGTTCTAAGTTAAATAAAAAGAAATAAATTAGGTAATAAGGTTTCTTTGGTGTCTTAATATTTGTTTTAATTTGGTCCTTAAAGTTTTTTCCCATCAATGGTCATCTATGACAACAGGCAAATGCCTCTTTTGACGAATTGACATAGCATCCAAAGTGAGAGCTTCAGTTTTCAAAACATCATATTTATGAGTTAATTTTATAAAATTTTAAGTGGCATAAAAGTTTTTGTAAAATTAACTTCTTCATTATTCATCAGTCAAAAATCCCCTTCCCGAAAATATTTTCGTAGCTTCCACTTTTCTCCGCACCTTACCTACCGATAAGCAAAATTGAAATCAATTCAATTGAAGACATCATCTCTCTTATATGTATTCATCAAATGAATTCAAATTCAAATTCCAAATGGATTATCAACACACACGCATCAGAATACCTAATAATAGCTCCATCTGATGTCAGAAAAGTAATCTAAAGTTATTTTCCAATACCTCAAAAGAAAATACAAGTACATACTCAATCTGCTTATAATGTTCATATCTAAATACGAATATAATAATAACATGTATTTTATTTACTCTCTCGATATTTGTATACCGTTAAAGTATAATAATCTACTACCGTACCGACTTCCTTAAAATTCCTTTTGTACAAAATCTCAAAGTCTGAAGACACAAAATCTAAATACCTTGCCTTTTGCCATGGCTCGAAGAAGACCGGCGACGAGGAGGCAACGTACGTCAAGATGAGATGAAATATTGGAGTTACAAGGTGGCACAAAATTAATCATAGTAAACGTTTTTGATGTACGATTATCAGAAACTTATTGGAATTAATCCTCCGACATCAAGTAGTCTCGAAAGAAAGAAGTCTGAATAAATTAAATTATAAATTAGGTTACCCTAGGTACAGCTCTTAGAGAGCCAGGGACTAGTGACTTACAACTCTCAACCATTCCTGTGTGCTAGTGATGTCAGAGAACGGCAAAATTTTGTGGAGAAAGTACTTTAGATGACAAGAATTACTCTTGGAGTATTTGTCACTTCCTCGGAAGAGACAGTAGGTATCCGTAAAAACTTTCTGGTGGTACTGACAGGCATCGAACCCAGACCTTTGGCATGATAGTCCTACGCACTATAACCAGCACTCCACGGGTACTAGAAAGAAGCCTGGGAAGGTTAAAGGTTTTCAATTCCGAAACCCGTCGTCTGTTTGATGTTTCATAGTGCACAGTGACGTTGGCAGATACAGAAGCAATATTCCCGACCGAACGACCAGTTTGATAGCGACCACGCCTCTTAGTTCTGTTAGGCACCAATTTTTGATCGGAAATTCTGACACAATTGTTCCACACTCTTTTCAGAGAATGTCTATTGCTTGTCTATTAATTTTTTACCTCAAATGTCAAATATAACTGACAAGACGCCATTTGTAAAAATTACACAATCTTCCGATATGGTGATTGATTTTCCGCCACCTTGTAGATTTGGAAATGAAGAAATTTGTGACAAATCCAGGACTACAGGTAGGCAGACAGACAAACAGACCGACACACCGAGTCCTGATTTACCAATGTGGGGTTTTATGTGATGTGATGTGATGCCTTACCTGTATTACAAACGCCCACTCACTCAATTCTCTTGGTTCGGGTAATTTATCACTAAGCCTAACTAAGCGTGCGATTTACTTATTCACATACCTAACGGCTTTTGTTCGCTTGAATCACCTGCTTTTCCCCAGCTTTAGGTACTCACCTGAGGATTAAACTAGGAGCTCATGTATTTGTGTAGGAATTCAAGGATTTTTTTTGTTCTTTCTGTATTCATGTTCGGTACTCAGTGTCTTCGTTACTTTTTTTTTTCTGTCATTTGTGTGTTATGTCATACTCATAGTCATCGCTTTTTATGTATGCGCGCAAATAGTATCACACACATGTCCTATATGTCACGTTATTTTATATGATTGTATGAATGAGCAAAAGAAACACTGAGACATACAAAGGATGTATGGGAAGGACATTATGGCCATATGATGAGTCCTTTCTGGGTTCCGTTTTTTTGAATAGTAGCTAGTTTCTAGTTGTCATTTGTGTTTACTTTGCGTGGCACACGGTATGATGTCCTTTTTGTACATAAAAAAAAATGTGGCAACAATCTAGACGACTCAAAGAGAATAGTATTTTTTTATTCCACCGACCAAATACTCGCACAGAAGAGGACAATGCCAAAGCAAAGGACCTGTTGTTCCTTCGTGTATGTTCCATGAATAAACTAAGGAAAAACAATACAATACAATACAAAAAGAAAAGAAAAGCACAAAAAAGAGGCAAACTCATCGCCTTTGGCCATAAAAATACATGAGACTGTTGCTGCTTTTTCCTTAGCTGTCATTGTCTAATGTCTATCCAGGATATTAAATAGATGGATGGAAAAATGGAAAAAACAACTAAGATACAATGACCAATGCGGGTATGACTTTGTATTGTTTTGTTTTGGTCAACACAAGTTAGTGTATACAAAAGTCGTAAAAGCCTATGATGAAGAGTATCACAAGGAAAGGCAATTTTTATTCCAAGACCAATACTTGGAAGGTGTTTAGGGAAGGTACCTATAGATGATATTGCATGTGATTACTTTAATTGGAGATGATTTCAGGAATTACACTGTTTCTTTTTATTGGTTTTCTTTTATTTGAAAACAAGGAATGGAGCTTGATGTGTTCCACACTTTTTATACAATCAATTGAAGTTTTAGCTTATTTGGTATTGAAGCAAGCCCAAGAGGACAAAGCAACTCATACTTAGTTTCAAAGGGCATTTCTGCAGAACTAAAATGATTTTCGGAATAAAACTGCATCTCTTCTCTCAACCAATACCAATTAAGACAGAAACTTCGAATTCTTAATATTTGCCAGACTTAATGAAAAACTGCACTTCAAATCAATTATGTCCAAATGATTTCTACGAAATGCAGCGTTTTCAACAGTCGCAAAAACCATACCTGACTTCTGACTCAAAATCTGAGTCGAATGATTGTTACTGTAATTTCCAGGTCACTATAGTTTTTTTCGGAATTTTGATTTGTGGATCTAACAATTTCAGAATCTGATTCTTCAGACGTTTTTTAATTGAACAGATCGAACCATCCTTCAATGGATTTTGACAGCTCGTGTATTGACAGACTTTTTGACATGCAAATAAGATTTCCCTCCAAATGTCAACTGATATTTCTAGAATTGCGATTTTTAAAGGTTTGGGGAAATTGATCATTTCAACCATCATATAAATGAAATGATTTTGTACACAAAAAAAAATATTTTATACCAGAAGCTTTACTGTTTTTTTTTTCAACACCCAAACCCTTCCAGCCTTGAGCGCAAGTTTCTGTTTCTTGTGGACAAAGTTTTGAATATTTTAAACAATCTCCAACTTCATGGAAAACCTCTTGGAAACTTCGACTGAATGATGGGAAATTTTTTCTTATTATATTTCTGATTGACAGTGAAATTTATTAACAAGTTTTAAGAGAAGATAGTGTACCTACTTTGGATAAAGTTTAACAACATCAAAGTTAAAAATACAATGAACTTTCACTTGAACCGTTGCGTTACTTTGCGTTGTTTCTTTCAAACCTAATTCAACAACAAAATATGTAGTTGTGGTAAGTATCACGAATAAAAGGCGTTTCGAAATTATACTCAGCCTTAGTGTAATTTTAATTAATTTTATTGAAAAACTAACCCGAAAGCAACCCCCGAAAACCATTATCAAAGCCACACAATATCCTAAGATTTTATCCAATTCCTTTCCTGTATAAGTATTTTCTCGTATATCTGTTTATTCCATTATCCTTGTATTCTTATTTAACTGATGGTTACTTAAGCTTATCTATGTGTATGTGTGTACGTGTGAATGGGTGTATGGGTGTGTGTGTGTGTTTTTTTTTAAGGGATAAATGTTAAAACAACAAACTTAATACAGAGAGGCACGTAGGAGCATGAAATTAAATTTTCAAAATCCCTCGTTTCGTTCGCCGATTCTCAGTCTCGCTGAGGCTCAACACATCACATACTCGTGCAAATAGTCCTTTAGTCCTTTAAACGCGTTCAGCTAAAGTACTTCAAATCAGATAATTTATATTGGTATGTTATATGTATGTACGAGTATGTATACATTTAGGGAATTATTTTGAGGGTGCTTAAAATTAGGCTGTTTCGTGCCTTTATTGTATAGATATAAGAGTGGGAGGGTTCACGAAAACAGTCATACTGCAAAGAAAGTCACAATTCGTGGGAAAACCTGACACTTTCATTATTTCGCACTTCCAAAACCGCAAAAGAGGGAAAATCTGATCAAAGCCAAAAAAGGATGAGTGGGTGAATATAATCCGGAAGTAGGTATTCCCCCAATTCTCTTTCAACTTATCAAACAGACACTTCTGGTGAAGGGATGATGAATCTAAGCTGTCAAAATATTCAAACTTAATCACTCAAAAGCTTAAAAATAGCTCAAGTCACCTTAGAGTCATTAAATCGATTTCAGATTTCTGACTTTGAATATGAACATTGGCACATTTTTTGTACATTTTGACATCTGGATGTCAGTAGTAATTTGTACAGCTGCTTAAAATGACAATTAGAAAATTAAATAATTTTCGATTGACAGTTGTAATTTATTTAAATGTTATTTTTTTTTATGAGTCAAATGACAACTGTCATAATTATGACTAATGTCAAATAGAAAACACTTGTAAACAGCACCTAATACGCTCTCACTTCCACCACAGACTGTAAATCGTTATGTCAAAACATTTATATAGGTTATATCTGTGGTGAATCCTGTCCTGGGACATTTTCAAAATTCACTTCATTGCATTTTTGTTTGCCGCATAAAGGATCATAAAATCGGTTTTCACATTTTGAAGTAGCTCCTATCATGGTTCATATACAATTTTTTGTTGTTCCTATTTTTGGAGAGGGGGGGCTTTTTGTGTACCATTTTGCAAATAGTCATCGTGTCGTCATGGTCGTCCTACTGTAGCATCATCGGCTCTATACTTCCAAAATCTACTCTCGAGTCTCGACTCGACTTTACATTTGAATTTCATATGAATTTATGCGCATCCTTTTTCCGTTGCCGTTGTGTGTAGACATGAGCATAATAATACCAACGACGTGGCGGAGGAGGACCCATTTGCAGGACCTTTTTTGCATTCAGTCAATGTGTGTCATGTGTGAATGTGTGTGTGCTGTTGTGATGTCTGTTTGGTTGGGTTTTATGATCTATTTCTATTCATGACCAATGTTTTTGAATTCAAATCATCAAAAACGAAAAAAAACATAAAGATGGAACCTATAAACAAAGGGATTTTGACATACTCGTATATAAAGTCACTAGAGAAATGCTTGAAGGATTTTTTATTTATCATGTCAAGGGGCTTAGTGAAAATTCTGTCGGAAATGTTCCGGTTCCCATTTTTTGGGAACACTCTCGGGGTTCAATTGGCTCAATTCGGAGGCACAACAGTAAATCACTCGGAATCATAAATTTCAGTCATGAAATAAAAATTCTCGTATAGGTGAAAGGATATTCACCAAGGACATCTTCTAACCAAAAAAAAAAAAAAAAAAAAAAAAAAAAAACAAAACACAAAAGTACTGGCACAATAAAAAAGTAATCATAAGAAATGACGAGGGTGAACAGAAACACGTCGCGTCGTCGTCGTCGGAGAAGAGGAACGGTCGGTCGGTCGGTGGGGTAGTGTGGGCCATAAGTACTCATAGTATTGCGGTCAGATACGGAAACTTCAAAAACTTCCTGTTTACATTCAAGCTGAGTCGCATTAGGTCGGTATCCGTCGTCGTCGTCGTCGTCGTCGGTGTGTCTGTGGGTCGATGATGGGTGTGGTGTCCTACTATGCTAATTTTGTGCCTGTCCTTGTTGAATAAACACATCACCGAGAGGCAGGCCCAAGACAAGGATATGGCATATATGGGCCGTGTTTGTTTGGATGTTGAGGTATTGCTGCAGGTGTGTTGTCTTTGGCATAACATCACCTTCCAATAAACTTATACGACGCCATCACAGGAGCGGGCGAGTATCTTAAACGTATACAGTTGTTTGAGCTTAGATGATAAAAGTGCCAGAACAGAGGTGAAAGTTATGAAAGTGAGACTTGAAACTTTGTGGGGAAGGGGATTGGCGCGGCGGCGGCGGCGCGCTTAATTTCTAAAACTCTCTTGTTTTTGAAATTTATGATATACAAACGAACATGGATCGCGTTCAACGAGTAGTGGCAAAAGTTTCCCTTGTTAGTGGTTAGATTTATTTAAACGCATTATTTCTAAGACAGTTTAGAGTTTGTTTTTGGTTATAAGATGCTTGCAAGGTAACAAGGAACATGTACTTAATGTTCTAAGTTTGTTGAAGTTTTACTGGAAGTGTAAGCTACCATCAGGAGAGGAAGTTTATTTTTTGTGTGTTTAATTATGTCTGCCAATTTTTGGACTTTTATAGGAGAACTGTATTATTTTAACATCTCATAGAAAAACTTTGTATATTTTGTTTTAAATAAGCTTACAAAAAACAGAATTTGTTGCATTTTGTCATTTTTAGAAATACGTTCGTTTTGACAATTTATCATGTTTTTAGTTAAACATAAGTACATCCATGTATTCAGAGTCATTCAAGCTTGAAGATATAATTCAGAAAGCTATTTAACCTCACATCGAACTGAATTGACATTGAAATAGGCATAGTTCCAAAGCTGTTATCTGCAGCTAAAGTTAACTACCCTAACCCCAAAGCAACCTGTAGCAAGATACTATAAGTAACTCAATCAATCATCACCCAATTCACTTTGGTAGCCAATTAAAATTGTCACATATAAATCCCACCCCAGAGGCCTTCAGCTTCTTCAGATTCCTGCATTAATCCACCGTTATCACATTTTCATCCTTAATAAAATAAAAATTCAAAAACAAAAAAAAAGAAAATACTTAAGTGGAAAAAAGACGCATACCCCACCCAACCGGCAACTGGCAACTGCCAACCAGCAACCGGCAACCCATGACCATCCAGGCTAGAGCCGAGCCTAAGGATATAATTAAGAGTATAAAATAATTCAGTTTTCCAGATTTTTTTTAATCATATTATCCGTTTTCGTTTGGTATTCTGTGGATTTTTACGTTTTTTTTTAGTCCTGTGTTTTCGAAGGCGATAATTCATAATTACCTCTTAATGAGAAGAAATGCGCGCAGAGCAAGGACAACGCGTAAATTTCATTTTTACTTATTCCCACTCCCTTTGGGCCAAAATAAATTCCCAACAACATTTCATGATAAATTCTTAATTCGTGTCCTAGTTATTTTTTTTTTTCATTTTCTCCCTCCCACCTATTACACTTATTCTTCGTCTTCTTTTTCATATTTTGTTGTGCAAAGTGCTTTGCACTCACCAGGATAATAGTACTTAATGCTTTTTTTCACTCACTGTATAACAACAAACAGATCTCCTTCCGAACACCGCATCCCATTCATCATCTCTGACTCTGGTGCTCTTGATGCTCGTCCTCGTATACTCCTACTCTTCTGACTCTGAGTCCTGAGACGTAGTAAGGCAAAATAAAGCCCCAGGATTATTCCGCAAGCAAGACATAATCAAATCAATCTGGCACACAGTTGAGGAGCAACGAGCGCAACACTCCTTCGTCTTCTATAATAATAATAATTCGTCTTCTTGGCCCATCTCTCCCTCCATCCTCACTCCGCAGTGACTCTTCGTCTCTGTCACTCGCACTTTGGATGGCGGATGGCGGTGGTGGGTGGAAATATGAATAAACGTGAAATGAATTAATGTTGTCATTCTTTTTGTTTATGTTTCGTCGCCTTGTCGCTAATGTACCTACATTTTTTCTCTCTTGTATATTTTTTTTTACTATTTTCCTATTCCATTATATCGTGGAGAATGAAAAATGTATAAAATTATTCACTTAAGTATGAAGCCACAGGATTTGAAGTCCTATGTCACCATTTTGTTTCACAGCTAAATCACTTCCGGTTTGCGAGTTTATTTTTATTTGAATTAAGCCAGTGGTTCCAAGTTCCAAGACAAAGACAAATACCTTCAAGTACACTTGTATGTGACGTATAATCACTTAACCTCATTTTTTTTTGTCAGTGATGAAAGTGAAAATTAAGGACAGTGGTGTAGTGAAAGGATTTAAACAAATAATTTTGTGAAATAACAGGGGGATTTTAAAAATTACAAAATAACAACAAATGTAAAGTCATAATGACATATGTGCCAAACTGTTTTTAAATGGAAATGGAGTCAAATGTCATTGAACTTTCATATCAGTTTTTTACTGGAGGAATGCAACTAAATAACAGAATGAAATTAAAGTTTGAAATGGAACCACCACTTAATTACAGCATAAAATATCAAATGCCATTAAGTGACAATCGTGCAGATAAAATTACACTTATTTTAGATAACAGATGTCACAAAATTACTGTTTAAAATAGCAGATTCGTACCAACTACAGTGTAAGATGTCACTAAATTGCAGTGTGAGACTTCGAGTGTCACTGGATTGCAGATGTCACTAAATTTCAGTCTGAGACTTTGAGTGTCACTGGATTGCAGATGTCACTAAAATTCAGTCTCAGACTTCGAGTGTCACTGGATTGCAGATGTCACTTAATTTCAGTCTGAGACTTCGAGTATCACTGGATTGCAGATGTCACTAAAGTTCAGTCTCAGATTCCAGTGTCACTGGATTGCAGATGTCACTAAATTTCAGTCTGAGACTTCGAGTGTCACTGGATTGCAGATGTCACTAAATTGCAGTGTGAGACTTCGAGTGTCACTGGATTGCAGATGTCACTAAATTGCAGTGTGAGACTTCGAGTGTCACTGGATTGCAGATGTCACTAAATTTCAGTCTCAGACTTCGAGTGACACTGGATTGCAGATGACATTAAATTGCAGTGTGAGACTTCGAGTGTCACTGGATTGCAGATGTCACTAAATTTCAGTCTCAGACTTCGAGTGTCACTGGATTGCAGATGTCACTAAATTTCAGTCTGAGACTTCGAGTGTCACTGGATTGCAGATGTCACTAAATTGCAGTCTCAGACTTCGAGTGTCACTGGATTGCAGATGTCACTAAATTGCAGTGTGAGACTTCGAGTGTCACTGGATTGCAGATGTCACTAAATTTCAGTCTGAGACTTCGAGTGTCACTGGATTGCAGATGTCACTAAATTTCAGTCTCAGACTTCGAGTGACACTGGATTGCAGATGACATTAAATTGCAGTGTAAGACTTCGAGTGTCACTGGATTGCAGATGTCACTAAATTTCAGTCTCAGACTTCGAGTGTAACTGGATTGCAGATGTCACTAAATTTCAGTCTCAGACTTCGAGTGTCACTGGATTGCAGATGTCACTAAATTTCAGTCTCAGACTTCGAGTGTCACTGGATTGCAGATGTCACTAAATTTCAGTCTGAGACTTCGAATGTCACTGGATTACAGATGTCACTAAATTTCAGTCTCAGACTTCGAGTGTCACTGGATTGTAGATGTCACTAAATTTCAGTCTCAGACTTCGAGTGTCACTGAATCGCAGTCTGAAATTACAGACATCTAAATTGCTGTCTGAAAAACAAATGAGTTTAAAAATGTAGAAGTCACTAGTAATAGTGACACCGTGCAACCATCAAATAGCAGTCTCAAACTTAATATTTGAATTTTTGAAAATATTCTGTCAAAAGTTAGTTCTGGGTTAATTGTCTTTCAAAAAGAGGATTTTGTTCTTAGTAAACTTAAAAGAAAAAGATTTTTCTAAAACAGCTGTATTCCCAAACTTACCTGACACCTTGTCTCAAATAAATTGTTGAATCACAAAACGAAACAAAAATACAGAATTGAGATTCACGAAAGACATGATGGTGGTCATCATTTAAAAGAACTTTCAAAATTAAAACCACTTTGAAAATTGTTCTTTAAAAGTTTAGTTAAAACTTTTTTCTTTTAATGATAAGCATCACATCAGCCAAGATACTACTAAAGTTTCTTGTGTTTCTTTTAAATTTAAGGACTGTTCTTTCTTCCCAAAAACTTAAACTTGTTACCTTGTTTTTGTAGTCTTTAAACTTTATGACCATATTCACCCATCATTATTATGTAAGCAAGACAACGTTACTTAATCACAAAAAAGTTGTCTTTTTATTTTCTGTATTTTTGTTTTGCTTTTCTTAAAAATCCCAAAATCCCATCACTGACCTTTAAATTTTTTGTTTCTTTTTTCTTCACTACACAGGAAGGTACTTAATAATAATGTAAGAAAAAAAAACTGAACAACAAAAATTTAAATAAAACCCCACAAAAGTTGTCTTTTAATATTATTTTAAAACAAAATAAAAACTTCCTCTTATTGTTGTTGTTGCTGTGTTTTTTTTTCGGATAAAAAATAACAAATACTTTGTGTACATAAAAAATGCGAATTTAATGACTTGTATTCGTAACTTTTCAAACTTTTCATCCGGGAATTACTTTGAATCAGTGCGATTCAATGTCCTATTTTATTTATGTACATAAGGATTCTTCTAGTTGTTCCTTGAGAAAAGTTGTCATTTTTTTTTGTTTTAAAAATGTCTGTAAATTTCATTTAGTTAAAAGTTTATGTCAAAGTGCATATTACCATAAGAACAAAGACACATGAACTTTGTATTTCATTTAAGTTAAGTAAGTTTTTGCTTAAATCAACTGTCTGTAAAAAATACATTGTAAAATGAACAATAAACTTAAAAACAAAACAAAAAAAAGTTTCAAAAGTTAAAAACAAGTAAGTGCCATTACCACAAAAAGATGCCAATTTTTTGTTATGTACAGAAACAGACTTTATATGTATTAAAAAATCGAGACTCGTTTAAAAAAGTATTATTGGAATATTTAATTACAGTAATATTGTCAAATGAATTTTAAACTGACATTATTGACTTGTGACTTCGAATTAAGACAAGTTTCAAAATCTTCAATGCCAAAACTTTTCTCTTTTCTATTTCCACTCTCAAACTCTTATTATCTTCGGAAAAGGTCTCTTGCTTCCAGAATTGAGGACACTATGATGTCCAAATCCAGCTCCAACTGTCAAAATTCCAGTATTACAAATTCTTTGACTATTCAAATCGATATAACGACATTCAAAAAGATCAACCTGTGAATAGGCTTTTCAAAAACAAATAGTTTATCATTAGTTGTTTTCTAATTTATATAACTTTAACAATCAAAAAAACATTTACCATTCTCATTTATACAGTTGGCTATTTGAAGACTACAATCGTTGGCAAACCGTTTGCAAATATTACCCGATCTTCCACAAATGTTCACAGATTCATCTTTAGTACATTTAATGCGACAAATTTCAGCTGATTCTATGGGCCACGTTAATATCGAAACGACAACTGTATGACGAATGTTTAATTAAGACACATCTGTTATAAATTTTTTTTTTATTCTTCACAAAAGTATGTTGAAATTGTTCAAACGTACCGATAATAAAAACTATACAAAAAGATGTCATTTCTGTCAAAATTTTAAAGGCAAACACAAGCTAAACAGAAGTTGTTGAAGACAAAATTAAGACTAAAGCAACCGACTTATTAGTTCTACAGTATACCTACATATATCGTACTTTCTTAACAATAATGAGTTAATATTTAATATTTTATGGAAGTTTATGTTTATTTACTAATTAAACAACAATACTATGAAAATTATTTTTATATGTACTTTTCAAAATTTTAAGGCCTAGAATAATTATGAATTTTATTTTATCTTCACATCAGCTGAGAGACAACGTGTTTTTTTAAATTTTGATACTGTTCATAATTGCGCAATTAATGATTAATTTGTAGCATTCATGAATAAAACTAGACGTAGGGATATTTTTTTATCATAAAATGAAATTAAGTTTTGCTCAAGGCAAAAGCTGCAACTAAATAAATAATAAAGTGAGTTGCTAGTCATATTGCTCACTAGGCAACTTAGAGCAACTTCGCGGGATTTAACTTAGTGTTTTTTTTTAGCTTAATTTGACTTTTGTCTATACTTTTATCTTTTTTATTTAATAAATGTTTTTTTTTTTTAATTAACAGTGAAAAAAAAATATTGATCCACGGTTATTGTAACTGGCCCTTAGAGTTGCCGGCAACTTATTAGTGAGTTTTAAGTTGTGGGCAGTAGACTTAAGAAAAAAATTACCGTTTTCGAAAATGTATTAGTGAGGAAAACTCTTAACATACTCGATATACATTTTCATGAATATTTCAACTCGATCTACATTTTCATGCATCTTTCAACTTGACCTGAGAAATGTATTACAAATTATTCAAACATACCTACTCCAATTAATGAAGGGATACCAGTTTTGGGTGAACTGTACATAGTTTTAAGAGTGAAATGTAAAGTGAATTAAGTACTTTTTGGACCTCGTATTACTGCGCTAACTAAATATTTTCAATAAAACACTGCTACTAATTGATGTAGGATTTAAAAAATTCAATTAATTGAAGTACTACTAAAATTCTCAAAGTAATTCTAAAGTGCTAAAAAATGTTAATATTCAAGTAGTGACTAAAATACTGGAAATCGCCTTTTCTTTTTTTAAATCAATACAGAGCTATTGAAGCTCCAATTTCGGTACCCAGATTGGTACTTGTACTTGAAATTCGTCAGTTTTGGTTTGCCAATAGAACTTTTTCAACTCGAGTCTTATTCTTTAGTGAACTCATTTATTAATAAAACTCCTACTTTCATTATACTCATTATTCATATTTAATTTTTAAATTTGAAGCAATTTTTGTGTTGGTAAAGTGCTACAAAAAGTGAAAAAGGCAAAATCGCATAATTTTGTGTCACTAATTAAGAAATAAGATTTAAAATCCAACTGTTACAAATTAATTCCCCCAATCATCAAATAATCATAATTCTATCCAAAAAAAAAAGGAAAATCTGTAAAAAAATTTAGGTATGTGATAAAAAAAAAATCATAAACCGAGACCCAATTCAAAAAGTTTCTTCATGCGTATTATTTTCTTCAGTTTATTTTTTCTTTCCAGCTTTTCCCAAAAAAAAAAAAAAAAAAAAACTCCCCTGAGAAGCATTACATACATAATTACATTCGTCGTCCTTTTATGTTCAATTCCCAATTACCCCATTTCATCATTTTCACATAATCTTTCTTCACAGATTTAAGAACTTTTCTTTTTATAAATAAACTTATTATATACCTCGAAATCATAAAAAAAATGATGATGATGATGATGAGGGGAGTTACAAACAAAAAAAAAATGAGTAAAACAAAAACAAAAAAGAAATCCTAGCTAAAAGCAAACCGACTTTTATTTCACATCATAAAAAGAATCCTTGAAATTTTGGAGTGTAATATGCAATGGGGAATGATGGAGGTCAGTTGAGCAAGGTTCGCGCGAAATTGTGTCCCCTTGAACTTGTATAAGAAATGAAATCAAATCATAAAAAAAAACATAACTTCTTGTTTTTTTACACTTATACTCAGTAATTTATACCAATGTAAACACACATTTTCTAAGAGAGAGAGAGAGTGAGTTTAAAAGGAAAGAAAAGTGAAGAGTAGCAAGATCCTGTGGAAAGTAACTTCTTGTGGCATTGACAAAAAAAACCATTTGTTGGCTTTTGTTTTATGAAAAGTGCGCTCCTTCATAGAAAGGAGTACTCAAGATACCAACAAAAGCTCATTTGTATTCTTAGAAAAACTTTACGCCGGAAATGGCATACAACAATAAGAACAATCAAATGTTTCTAACCCTGTCACCGTTTACTTGATTTCAAAATACATACTGTACATGGATTTTAAGAATGAACAAAATTATGAATTTCTCATTTGAACTTTTTTAGCATTGAATAAAATTACAATCGTCAGAGGAAGATCAAAGAAGCGGTTGATTTTTTTGTACCTACAATCCTTCCAATTACTGTTTCTAAGTTATGATAATATTAACTTCACGCAAAATGACACAAAATTATGTTATTTCGTCATTAATATTTTGGCACACTTTTAAATCGTCCTTAATTCCAGTGTATACCTTCAAAAGACATCAAGTCTCCTGACCCAAGGATAAAAAATTATTCACAATACAATTTTGAACTATCGGGTGTTTTTTAAGAGCTTGAAAACTTTGAAAGAAATATAGTGGAAATCATTTTTTTTTTCTGATTGTAATCTGGGAGATAAATTTAAACATGATTCCGAGATCCAAGCAAATGCTACAACTCAGGGTTTTTATTAGAAACTTCTACTAAATTTTTCATTCGTAAAATTCACATTAATGATTTCTTAAAAATATATCCTTGATACATTTGATACATTTAATTAAGGTGCGTTAACATACGAAAAGTTCAAAGGAAAATAGCTAATATTAAAGTTTAAATCCCAAATGGCAATATTTTAGATTTAAGGTCCTTCAACAATTTTTAAACCTTATCAATTAAATACATAACTACCTAAGTTTATTCAAGGGTTTTATAGAAATTAGCTACAAAACGTTTGAGTGATGGTTAACCACCAAATATCTTAGACCCCTCAAGGATTTAATATAACAAAAAAAAAAAAAAAACTTATCAGGAACTTTAACCCCAACGCAAAACCCAAACATAACTCATTTCTCTCGGAGGTCTGTATAAAGAATCAGCAAATCCTCTTAAAAACCAAATACTTTTACAACAAACAGGACTAAAATAAAGAAGAATAAGAAAAAAACACCAAAAACAAAATAACCATAATCCCTAATAAACCCAAACGGGAACATGGAAAATAAGTAAATCAAAGGAATTCCATTTTATCCCAAGAAAAGAAAAAAAGGCAAACAACCATTTTTTTTTTCTGCAGCAACAGCAACAGCAACAAAACGAACGAAACGAAAAAAATTAATGTCACGCATACGCCACCTGCACCCACAGTCCCATACATCACATCAACTTCAAAGCATTAGACATGGTATCTCTATACAAACTTTTAGTTTATACACTCCCCCCCCCTTCCCCTACCCCTGCCCCAACATCGTCGTACCTTTGTACTTAAACTGTTGTGAGTTTAGGTATATGTATACATCAGTACACCCTCGAGCCCAAGGACGAACGAAAACGTCAACTTTATTTTCTGGCCCACTTTACCAACACACACACACATACAATATAACGATATATAGGTAGTTTTAGTCACACACATAGAAACGCAAGGAGTAGCATTTTATACGAACATTTAACCTTTGTTTCTAGCCTTTATGTTGTGGGAGGACACTAAACCACAAACTTAAGGAGCTTTTATCCTCGGGGGTAATGAAAATCATGTCCATATGGGTTGTTTCTATTATTTTGGGGGAAAGTTAGCTGAAACTGGAATAACTGTAACTGGCTGGAATGGCGATGGCGCTGGAGATGGAGATGGAGATGGCGGGCGCTGTGTCATGGTTTAAGGAAACAAATAATAAATTAATCTTAAGATGAATTTTTTGTTCATCGTTGTGTGGAATCATTATTTTTATTGGCAAACATTTTACGTTAAGAACCGAATATTTATACACATACATCTATAAGAGTACTCTTAGAGCCACCTATTGTTTGTGTATATGTACTCGTATGTATGTTAACGTTATGTGTATATGTGAGTTTGGTTCGAAGGACTTTACTTTGTTCTTTTTAATATTAACTTGGTTTGTGTGTGTATACATATATATGAGGTTCCAATAAAGAACAAAAAGAGATCCTTAGATAAGATTTTGTATGAGTGTATTGCAAAAGAAGATTACAAATATAAACCTCTTAGAAAAGCACTTTACAGCCCACAAGAATGTCGATTCGATTCACGGCGGCGAGAGCAACAAACATCCTTAAATGAGAAATCCTGGTCTTAGTGAGCCTTAGAAAAGTCTCGAGAGTTGTTATTCGAAATGGAAATGAAAATGAAAATGAAAATTATATTGAAACAAGAGTTTTTTAGGTTCTGGTTAAAGATGGTAAATTTAAGGAAAAACATTATTATGGAAATAGAAACAAAATTATAAGACAGTTAATGTTATAGATGGGTAGATACTTCATTTTATTTCGCCATAAAATTAATTAACATAATGTACCTATGCATATTTTTAAAATGATTTTTTTTTAAAGAATTCAATGGATGTTTTTTTTTTCATTTTAAAGAAAAAGGTGCGCAATTAACAATGGAAAATGATATTAGCCAAAAGATCGCTCAGGCCACACCACGGTTGCAGCAACTTATCCTTTTATGTGACCCATTCAGACATGTATTAGCTTTGAGTTCAAAACAAAACTAACTGACAAGAAACGGAAATAACTTTATTTTATGAAGCCCGTTATTGCGGTAGTATCAATAGCTGTGTTTTATTCACTGATCCTATTGCTGGGTAGCTAGCGAAGCAGAATTTCACTCGGCAAACAACAACTATTTGATTGCTGGCGAAAAAGAAACCAGCAAAAATAAAGGCACTTGTGCTGGCGATGTATGTGAAGTGAGTTTGATCGTTTTATTTACTCGAATGCTGCACTAACTACACAGCAGTGAATAAAAAACCACCATTGATTTCTTTTTATGGGCAATTCATATCCTTCGTTTGTCTTTAAGGACAAGTAGTAATTTGGTATAACCATGAGGCTAAGTGGGGATCAGTCTTCTATCAAAAGTT
Source organism: Scaeva pyrastri (assembly GCA_905146935.1). Classification (NCBI taxonomy): domain Eukaryota; kingdom Metazoa; phylum Arthropoda; class Insecta; order Diptera; family Syrphidae; genus Scaeva; species Scaeva pyrastri. The sequence goes on along the minus strand of LR989929.1, from coordinate 6,588,677 downwards.
TTAGCCATTTAAAAAAATAATCAAAACAGGAGTTATAACAAAAGTAATCGTTCTTTTGAAATGTATTTGTAACTGAAGTAAAATTTTTTCTCAGTGCTAAAAATGAATTCCCTTTATTGGTTAAGCATTTGAAATACATTGTTAGAATAAAGATTTTGACAACCCTCTAGTTTTGTGCTTTCTTTGGAAAGAACTCTAGAACACAGACGAGACCTTCCCTACTCACTCATCGTCGATTCCACTCGTTTATGTCCTTCACTTTAGTCACAGCTTTTCCACACCGACCCTTAAGATTGAGAAAATTGACTTTCGTTGTTATTAGTTAGAAAAAAAAAAATCTCTAAGCCCTTTAATCCCCAGTTCCACACTTCAGAGTGACCATAAACCGTTCCAAAATGAAGCTATCAATTAAGATTTTAGAAAAATAAAAATCCTTTCGATTAGTGTCATTTTTATTATAAATGAATCAAAATTAATAAATTACTTTTTAATGACCTCTCAGAACTCCCCTTTTTCCAACTTTGCAGAACCATCAATCATATCGACCGTGTCGCCGCAGAGCCACAGTTGCGGCTGAAATTCATTTAAAAGTATTGAAATATTACACCACGCGCCTTCGTATGTCATTGATTCAACATTATTTTCCACACTCAGAACGAAACTGACAGGACACACTATTAAGAACAGCTGCAGGCATATAATTTACTGTCGAAATAGGTCCTTAAGCTCAAGTCTTTCGTCCCGTCCGTCATAACCTCATACCAACATCCTTTTCATACCAACACGGAAGAAGGACCCAACGAACTCATGCAGAAAGGCAATAACAATCAAAAACACAAAACCCCAAGCTCAAGCTCAAGCTCAACCTGAAGCTGTAGCTGTAGCTGGAGTCCTTCAATCCGAATGCAGACAAATACGAAAACAAAAACAGAAATAATGGCCATTTTCTAACAGTAAACGTAAAACCACTAAATTTATTACGTACGAGAATGTGTGTGTCGGTTGGGGCCGGTGTATGATGGCTGCAGGTGGATTGGATCAGATTGCAGGCTTTTACTTGCCAAACTCCTGCCTCCTGCCTGGCCAAAGTCCCTAATTAACATTCCCCATTCCGCATCTACCTACTCGTACCTCCTCGGACCCTGCCTCATCTAATGAAATGAAAATGCTTATTAAATTCTCTTTTCGTTTTTTTTTTTGCTTTCTTTGTTACCATATTCAATGCAGAAGAAGAGATATGCTTGTTGACTCGGAGAAGGGGTGTGGAGTGGGGTGTGGTAGTTGGACTTTTGTAAGGAAGTTTGTTTATGGGGTTTTGTGGCTCTTGGTCTATAAAAACGAAGCGAACATGTACTACACCACCTATATCGTGGCCGTGGGAAATGAGAATTTGAAATCACCTTTTGGCCAGCAGCATTGGGAATGGCGAGCGGTACGTTAATAGTGGTGATATGGCGATGGTAATGGCGGCCAGCCAGCGGTTATAGTCTGGAGCGCTGAGCATGATGCTTTAGGAAGTTGTTTGGCCCCAACATCCGGAGCAATAAATGCTACCCTAGGGTTGGCTGTATTTCCGTCAGTTTTTTTTTCCTCTCCGAATTCACCCAAAAAGGGGTTGAAATAAAAACCTCTGCCGACCTGAAGTGGAAAATATTATTCCACCTCTGAGCTCTCAAGCACGAGTCCCCCTCCAACTCAGCACCCTCTGAGTGTGGTGATTGTTCATACGGATTAGTCGTGCCTCGTGCGGCTTTGGTCATATGGGCACAACGTTGATAATGAAACTTCTCCACTGGCGAACGGATTAGAGAGCCTGAAACCTGGACGGACAGAAAAGGACGGACGGACTTAGCTAAGAGCCACGGAAGCTTTATTTATCCGAAAAGGAGGTTAACATCAGGTCAGTCCAAATACGAGAGCAGGATGTGATTTTTTTGTCCACCGCGGATTCTGGTCTGAAGTTAATGTTCTGGTCATAATATTATTTGCAATTGGCAAGGTAACATGGTTCCGTGGTAAAATGGTACAATGGTCAGGGGGGTTAATTGTGAACACCAAACGATAGAAAAAAGTTCCACAATATGACCAGAGGCAGTATACGAGTAGGTATACCTGGATTACTCAATGTGCTTATAATACTGGCCAATAATGACGTTGGCTTATCGTTTTTCCATCGTGGAGTGGTGTGGCTTATAATGCCAGAGTAATCAGTGCTGTTCTTTTGTGCGCCGCGATACGCTTGTGGTTTTTATTCCCCGATAGAAAATTTATAACTTACGGTCGGCTTTAGAAAAAAAAAATTACAATCAAGGGAGAAAAAAAACTGGTTTTGTGGTTGTTTTTATTTCTGCTTAATTGACCAAAATGTTAGTCGATGATGTATAACAGTAGATTGTTTATAGGTAGAACCATATCCTCTAAAAGGTTTTATGTTTCATGCTTAATTGACTTTATGGCATAAGTTAGAAGGTTAACAGTCAAATTAATAAAGGGCTTTTAATATTGTACTCTATTGAGAATTGGTATTAGAGGTGCTTTTGAGGCCTATACTGTATACTGATGGTCGTATAAAGAATAAATGCAAATTATGTTAATTGGTAGAATTTTATTGAAATTGAGGGCGGTTTTTTATGAAAGCTAGTAAAATCCACAATACGTTTTTATATAGTAGTTTTTATATAGTTTCAATCGATTCAAATTAGGGTTAGAAAATATTAACTTCAACTAGATATTGTCAAAAGTTTGAATCTGAGAATACCTCTTCTTTGATATGTTAGTCTTAGTCTTAGTCTTAGTCTTAGTCTTAGTCTTAGTCTTAGTCTTAGTCTTAGTCTTAGTCTTAGTCTTAGTCTTAGTCTTAGTCTTAGTCTTAGTCTTAGTCTTAGTCTTAGTCTTAGTCTTAGTCTTAGTCTTAGTCTTAGTCTTAGTCTTAGTCTTAGTCTTAGTCTTAGTCTTAGTCTTAGTCTTAGTCTTAGTCTTAGTCTTAGTCTTAGTCTTAGTCTTAGTCTTAGTCTTAGTCTTAGTCTTAGTCTTAGTCTTAGTCTTAGTCTTAGTCTTAGTCTTAGTCTTAGTCTTAGTCTTAGTCTTAGTCTTAGTCTTAGTCTTAGTCTTAGTCTTAGTCTTAGTCTTAGTCTTAGTCTTAGTCTTAGTCTTAGTCTTAGTCTTAGTCTTAGTCTTAGTCTTAGTCTTAGTCTTAGTCTTAGTCTTAGTCTTAGTCTTAGTCTTAGTCTTAGTCTTAGTCTTAGTCTTAGTCTTAGTCTTAGTCTTAGTCTTAGTCTTAGTCTTAGTCTTAGTCTTAGTCTTAGTCTTAGTCTTAGTCTTAGTCTTAGTCTTAGTCTTAGTCTTAGTCTTAGTCTTAGTCTTAGTCTTAGTCTTAGTCTTAGTCTTAGTCTTAGTCTTAGTCTTAGTCTTAGTCTTAGTCTTAGTCTTAGTCTTAGTCTTAGTCTTAGTCTTAGTCTTAGTCTTAGTCTTAGTCTTAGTCTTAGTCTTAGTCTTAGTCTTAGTCTTAGTCTTAGTCTTAGTCTTAGTCTTAGTCTTAGTCTTAGTCTTAGTCTTAGTCTTAGTCTTAGTCTTAGTCTTAGTCTTAGTCTTAGTCTTAGTCTTAGTCTTAGTCTTAGTCTTTGTATTTCATATGTCAAAAAGTCAAATTCATATCAGTTTACATTTTATTTCAATTCAAATTCTTCCAGCTCAATAAAAACACCCTGCCTTCGAGTGTTTCCTGAATTCATATTGCAGGGCAAATTATGCTTGAAAAATATCCTTTATGGTGAAATCTTATTCATCAGTATCATGATTTATAGAAATTTGTTTGTGTCAATTTTTCAACAAAACAAAATACTCGAATATAAAAACATCATCATTCTCGTATTTCAAATAAAATCAAATCCAATAAGAAAGAATCTCCTTTCCCAAAAGGACACGTCTCATGTCCACATACTCCCCACACACAAAGATTTCATAAATGGAAATTGAAAACGAGTTGCATTATATCCTAAGAAAAATCATATCCCTTTAAGCCAAATGTACATCCACCGCATCCACTTCGAGTAACATTTTCCATTTATATTCGTATCCTTATTCGTCCTTTTTGGGTTAGTGGGTTATTCGTACTCGTATATCGGATATGTTGTGGTTCACAATGGAACAATCTGATATTCTATCATACTCGTATCTATAAGATACATATTCTATATTCGCACGGCCATTAGATTATTCCAAGGAGTAGATCCATGTAGCTCGAAGGACTTTTGCTTCAGATATACATTCGTATGTGTATGTTATGTATGAATAGATGCTTGACTTGCTGGTTCTGGCTTAGACTCTGGAAACTGGAATATGCGGATACTCGAGAGCCACAAATCAAACAAACACTCGAGGGTTGTTTGACTTGGAGTCAAATCATGACATCTCATTACTGTTCTCTTTACATGATGTTAGGATAGTGGTGTTTTCGGTGAACTGTATGAATGCTTCAACCAGGACATGCATATAAATTCATACAAATGCATGTCCTGTTCTCGACACGATAGATGTGGTGCCTGGTCCATGTTGGTCAAGATATTTGCACATGTGGACTTTAACAACGCACGGCTTATATTTAGCTGTTTGACTTCTGATAAGTAGATACTCTTTCTCTTTCTTTCTTATAAGATATGAGATTAATCGAACTGAAATGCTGAGCAATTAAATTCACATAAAAGCTTAATACTCGTTTATGCCTCATGCATCAGGTAACACATACAAAAATATCTTCAAAAGGATATTTTACAGGTTAATCCTAAGAAACCATGAGTACGCTTCTGTATCCTTGTACTATCTGTTCAATCCCATTCCGAAAAGGGGGGCCTTGTTTCTGGGAATTTCTTGATGGTTTTGCCTTCCGAGGATAACATATTCCCTGGTGTTTTGTTGATAGTCGAAGAAGTGCAACACGATGAATAATTTGAACATCAATTCATTTCCGCTTGGATGGATTCCATATAGGATATAGTTCCCCAAAATATTTGAAATTTGAAAGGCAATACATTTTGCTTTAGTTGTTGATGTTGACATATAGAGTGCTTTATCTTTATATGATATAAGAAGAAACAGTTTCGAATAAATTTATTGTTTCTTAGGAAAAGTGATGAAGCGACATGAAATCAATTTAAATAATTTTCCAATTGACACACAAATTTTATTAAATATCTGGATTGAAAGCAAATAGACCGTGGAAAGCAATACATTTACGTTGTCCTTATTTTGACAAGGATCTACATACATAAATTGTATATCTATTTATAGAAGGATGAATGAAGTGGAAAGATTTCATTTTTCCAAAGAATCTAATAACTGACCAAACAGAATTGACAGACTGTAAAATATTTATACTTGAGGAGAACATATCTTTAAGTGTCAAATAAAATTTAAACTTGGAATGTCCTTGTCTAATCAAGTGCTAGAAACATTTGTCGCTTATTCGACAGAAATTAATAAGGAATTATTATTATCCTGAAGACGTCAGGTCTAATCTACTGAATACGTATGTATGTAATTGTGGCTGATTCGTTTTCAACTGGTGAAACAATTCAACCTTTTTTAGAAAAACTGCACATAATCCCACTTCTGACAGTATCAGCAGATGGTCTTTTTGAATTGCACGAACTCTTCCGAAACGTGAAAGATATTAGCGACACACAGCCAGTTGTTATGGAAAACGTTGGACGGAAGGGTTGGTGAATTATTGGAACACTGAGTTAGGCATTTCGAAGATGGAAATAATTTCGACATATGTACAAAAATAAACCGCAGTAAAGAAATTAACATTACAAAATTCAGGAAGCATTAAATTTGATTTAAAATTTCAATATTAAAATGGTGCCGGAGAGTTTTGACAAAAATTCAGAGACATCTTAATACTTCAAAATATCATACCTAATGTTTTTGAAAATTGGTTAACACTAGAACTTTGAAAAATGGTTCGTGTGAATCCCTGACACTTTCATCGTTTAGAAGAAATTTTGAATACCACATCTTGCAAGCTTACAAAAATTGAAAATTGATTCAGAAAGTGAAGGCCAAAGTAAAGTGACCAAATTCTCAAACCCTAGAAGGTTTGACTAATATGATAGGTTGGACAAACAATCAAGGTAGCAGAGCATGAATTGAAAGTAGTGCAATCCTTCAAATACCTTGGGTCAATAGCAACAGCCGATAACAACATATAGAAGAAGAAATACCCGGCCGACTGTTCAAGGCTGTACAGCCCAGCCCGTACAGTATAGTTCTGCCAGTACTCACATATTGATCAGAGACTTAGGTACTTTGCTAAAGGCTCTCCGACCTCTTAGGCCAGTACAAGAGGAAAGTCTTAGGGAGAATTGTTGGCCCCGTATGTGAGAAAGGCCGATTCCGGAGACGTTACAATTATAATCTGAATGCAATCTACATCGAAGCGCAGTAGACTCCGATTGGCTCGGAAAATCCTTTGTAAGATCTCCTAGACCGGAAAGCTGAATATTGCACTCGAGAACTCCATACAAAGAAGGACATTTAAACCCTTTTTGGAATTTAATTTAAAACCAGAAATCATTTGATAAAAACACCAAGTATTTCTGGCAACCCTTAAATATTTTTAACAGTTGAATATAAATTTAAAATTATTATGACTAAAACCAAACCATAAGGAGAATTGCCTCCAATCACTTTATTAAACCCCGAAACAATCGATATTATGCGGATATATATTATTTGAAACATGTTAATTAACAACAAACGATAACGATAAAGTTAATTAATCGATATTATACAACTAAAATTGCAATCAAACGATTGATACAAATAGCCTTTAGGTCAATTCGAGTCAAGTCAGTCATAAATTTTGTGGCTTTTACTACCAACATTCGTACATTCTTCTTCTACATATATACGAGTATACATACATATGTATATGCTTGTATGTAGTTCGTATGTATTTCGTATGTGTGTAGTGCGTATCATTGAATGGTTTAAAAGGACACACTCACATACACACTCTGACACCTTAAATGGTTCGCACAGTAATATAATAGTTAATCGAATTCCCATGGCCATTACTCACTTGCTACCAACACTATCTCACTCGGTTTCTCAGTTGGCAAGGACTCTCTACTTGTCTTGACCGATATCCTCGTCCTCATCCTCATTCTCATCCTCATGCTTTAATATTTATTCCGAGGAAGGTATACGGCACAATATCGATTCACATAACCGGCTGGCCACAAGTTAATTGCCTTGGTTATAAACGATGACATTAATGAAATTATATTGTTGCAACAACAACTACCACAAACGTAACAATGGCGATTGAACAGCACACAACTTTAATGATGGCGATGGCTATGGTGATGGCGGCCGGAACAAGGACGAGAACGAGAACGAGAACGAAAAGGAAAACAGAAATGAAAACAAGGACTACATCGATGTCGATACTCTTGTAGTCGTACGAAACAACGGTAACGGTTGTTTGCAAAAGTCGACATCACATGAATTATTCAGATTAAAAAAAAAAAAAAACGAAAAACAAAAAAAAAGGGTTTTTGTCAGTCTTGTTTGCGGGGGATTGGGGACCATTGGCATGGGCAAGAGGATCCAAGTCGAAGTTGTAACTTGTAACTGTTGTTTGTGAATATTTTTGTGGATATACGAGTGCCCACTTTCTCCGGCAACGAATCAATATTGGTTTCAAAGTTTTATAGTATTTGAGAATTTGCCAAAGTTAAGTCAACCGTGAAGGACATTTACATTGCTTTTCTGTTTCGATGTAAACTTTCCATATCCACCTATACCAATACTTTTCTATACTTTCATAGATACCTATAGCCAAAGTAAGAAAGGAAAGGATTTTGAAACGAACGACATTGTTGTTAAAATAAACGCCCGATTGACACTTTTACAGTTTAGATAAAATGAAAATGAAAATTCTGCTCAAATATGCAAATCATCTACGAGTATATCCTCTAGGCAAATGTTTGAACACCAACACCATCACCAACAAAAAAAATATGGTGAACGTGAAAAAGTTTTAAATGGTTTTTGTTTTTTTAGCCAAAAAATCCTTCTTATCCTTAATTCATGAAATCCTTTTAAATTGATTGTAGAACGAATACGAGTCTAGAAGTTAGAAAAAAGTTGTTTTTGAATAACTTGTTGACGAAGTTGATATCATATTTTATTTGGTTTTGTTTATGGGTGGCTATTTTAATGAACTGTTAAATGATTTGATTATTTGAGTGATATGAGCAAAATTAAAAGTTTTCGAGAACTACCAAAAAACAAACAAAGTGAAAGGCAAAGTATTGGACGGCAAACACTCTTGCTTGTTAAAAGTGTTTGAAATAACCAATTACTAATTGATTGATTAGTCCTGCCTCCTGAATTTGACATGATTCCCTACAAATTAGGGTCTACGCCATCTTTCCAGACAAAAGCGTAAGCATGGTCTGCCACTCTGTACTACAAAGGACTTTCCGAGCTGGTTCCTCTACACTCCTGCGAGGTATGTGACAAGCCCACCGGAGTCTTACGATTCAGTGTAAGACTTTCCTCTCTCAATTGCGCCTAACAGGTCGGAGTACCTTGAACACAAAGGTCTCGGATCAATATCTGTACTTTCAGAACCACAGTCATATACATCATCAGTTAGGTTATGGTAAGATTTCTGGATTTTAATAGCATTGACAGAATATAGAAGGATCAGTGGCCTTTGAGCAGCTGCCCACGTATTTCTTCTTCTAAGTTGTTATCGGATGCTATGCTACCCGAGGTCTTTGAAGGATTGCACTACTTCGAATTCCTTGATTCTTTGAGCACTCAGATTTTGTACCGTATGCCTGCACGCAGCTTGTTCTTGTCTCCTAGTAATGTCAATGTCGTCTTCATAAGCCAGTATCTGGCAGGGCCTACTAACGATGGTCCCTCTTTTTGGCGTGGCAGAAACTCTATGTGCTTTCTCCAACGCCAGGTTGAAGAGCAGGCAGGCCATGCCATCGTCGAAGTCCATTGTAGATTGTGATTGACCTGGATAGCAACTTCTTCTGAAATTCTATCGGCTCCAAGGGATTTGTTATGTCTAAGCCAACTTACAGACTAAATCACTGCCAATACTTTGAAAATATAAGACAGCACATATTTTTTAAAACCATCGCATAAGTTGACCAAATGTACTTCATACCATTATTATGTGTTGACATGTCAGTTGAGACGGATTATAGGTAGTAGTTTGCAAAGCACATTTTTTTAATTTCCAGAAAATTGTTCCACTTTTTTAAAATGTAATATGTGATTACTTTGAAATAGCTGTGGATAATCAAATCATTAGAAAATGTTTACAAAATCGAGCCGTTTTAGTTTGAAAACTGTCAAAAATTTAACTTCAAAGTAAGTTTTCATAAATAAAACATGTTATCTAATATTCAAGTATTTTTGGAATAACACAATTCTCACATATCAATCATTTCCAATTCCTTATATTCCTATATTTCAGATAAAACATATAATTTACATGAATATTCTAATGTAGGTACCTACTTCAAAAACAGATACATAAATTTCGACAAACAATCATATTTTATTCATCATTTCGAAAATATCTACATAAATTCCTAATTTCATGTTTCTGGAGCTGAAGCTGAACTGAATAGATAATTCCTAAAATAGTACCCAAATTTCTCCTGAATAATAATGGGACTAAACTCAATCTAAAGGTTAATTAATAGATTGATATACGAACTTTCTCACCACTTTTTATATAAATTATTATTTGTGTTGAAAATATACAGTTTGTATATTTTCTTAATAGCAATATGAACCTTAAAACATTTTAAAGGTCTTTATTAAATTTTAACAGAATCACATACGAGTTCGAATCATTGGAATCCGTTTCATTAATCATTGCCATTAATCTTGACTTTTTTGGTGAACAGAATTCCTTAAAAAAACGGCACCTTAACCTTTTCTAAACCTATCATCTTTAAGGAACTTTCATATTTCCCAATGGTACCATCATCACATATTTCAGCCACTCTTCCATCATCAATCATCGCCATATCCTTACGATTCCCAATGGCTTAAGGGAGAACAAAAAAAAAACAAAAAAACACTCCCCTTGACCACTCGTCTTCACATCTTTGACTCCAGGACATCATCACCCTCACTGCCTCTGATTTATCGATTGGTCAATATTTATGTAGGTGTAGCTCTGTATCACCTACCTGATAAAATCCCAAAACCTCTGAACTCAGTTATCCATCGCAATTGCTCCCTTAAGATCACTTTTATTTTGGGGGTAAGATTTCAACCTTGGGTTTATCCGTCAATATAAAACCTCCTTAAAGGGAATATTTGGTTTGCTTTGGTTCGGGTTCGGGTTTGGGTTTGTGTTTGGGTTTGTGTTTGGGTTTGATTTTGGGTTTACTTTCCTGGAATTCAATATTGTAATCAATAGGAGTCTGGAGTATGTATGTGTTTTACTTTTTCGTCAGATATTCACACATGAAATCCTTTACACACACACACACACACACAGACACACACGCTCACTCACTTACAAACAAATAGCTCTGCAGCTTAAAGATAAATAAATAATTTTGCCTCTTTTTTCCTTTTTTTTCTTATATTGCAGACTCCTTTGAAACAACTTCTTTCCCCGAGGATACGGTAAGTAGGACTTTTAAGCAAAAATAAAATCACAAAAAAATAATCAATCGGCTTACTTATGTTCGTAAAAGGATAACGAAAAGTTTGCCCAACAACTAACTTTTTTGTCTTTGCCCCAGCTATCGGAATCTCAAAGGACCAATTTCAACTCGACTTCGACTTTCAACAGCATCAGACAGCAGAACCGGAATAAGGACGAAATATTCGTGCTTGGCGCTCAGTCTTCGTTATCGCCCGATGGAGGCACTGCCAATAGATTGCCATCGGATGATGAGGGAATCGATGTCGATAGGGACGATGATGTCGGCGATGCTGACGTTGATGATGACGATGATGGATCCAATGAAAGATTCATTGCAAACCAGCGGAAATTCAATAATGAAGGAACAGCAGCAGCACAAGCACCAGCACCGGTACCAGCACCGGCAGTGCCGCCACAGCAAAAGCAGTCAGAGGAATCATCAAAAAGATCATCGATTATAAACATCCTGCAAGGAGTGGATTACATGGGAGATTCCATCATCACAGCAGCGCCAAGTACTCCTCGGTCGACTTCAATGGCGCCGCATCCTCAATCATGGGATGGAAATACGAACAACTTCGCTCCCGCCATCGCCAATGATGCTGGTGCTAGTGATGATAATGATGACGATGATGATGAAGATGTAGACGAGATACTTCAACCCATGGTAATGGCATCGGATAAGCATCATTACCATTCGAATAATGGCGGACGTGTGATGAGCCCAGGAGTTGGCTATCCAATCGAATATAATCCGAATCGTAATGAGGAGTCAAGTGGGTCAAACAATCTCAAGGAAGCTCCGGTAACGAACCGTGTCAAGTCGGGTGAGTCTTGAGTCTTTCTTTCTTTCGTCCTTCCTTCCTGCACACCTAAACCTCCTATAGCACTTATCTACCTTTCATCCTACTTAAGTCCTGTGGGATTTAAATTAACTTTTACTAAAATTTTCCAAAGGCAGAGATGGGTAGGTACCGTTCGCTAATAAGGCTACCTAGTGGCAAAGAGACCTTAGTTATCTACTTTTAAGTTGAATTATGTGATTATCTTGTTGACAAACTTAAGACGAGTTCCTTAATGAATTTTATCAAAGCAAAAAATAAAAAACACCAAAAGTGGTCCTTTTTTGAATGACGAAAAGTAACAAAACTTTTTCCAAATGAAAGTCGAATTCTTTGAAGAAATAATTTGTATATACGAACGCTTAAGGAGTATTAGTTGTAGTCGTCGTCGTATATTGATATTGAGTTCCATTTAAGTTAAATTTAAACTTTAGAGGACGGAAATGGTTCTAATTAGAAAGAGAGGAATTTCAATTCGAAATGGTTCTCTGGACGAATAAAATTAAGAAGCATTAAAATTGAAATTGGTGGAATGATGAGGAAGGGTGGCGGCTAAGTAAAGTGTTTTTGTAAAATATTCACAAAGCGTTTTCAAAAGTTTTTTGATGTGGAACATTTTTAGTCGAAAAAGGAAAATTTTGTTTTTTAAAGTTCTTTAATGGCAAAAGTGGAGGTAGGTTTGGAAGAAGTTACTTAATGATCTTTTTTATAGATGAATGAATGCTTAAAGTTGAAAGTTTGTTTCCGACTTAAAGAACTAATCGATACTTACAACAGCAACGATATGTTAATGTTAAACTTCACAGATTTCGAATTGGGAAACCATTCAAAAAGTCTAAAATGAATTCTTCCACACAATTAAGATTTTTCATTGGGTTATATCGTGCTGTAGCTTGAAGAAGTTAAGTAGACCTCTGTTTTCGGGTTATAGTACACTTGCCACACACACCACCCTTCCTGGTAAATGTTTCCCTACCTCCAGTTTTCGGTATCTCTAAGCCACATACTTATTTTAACTTTTTCCAGGTGGCTATGTATCGGCTTTTGAACAACATAAGGCTCTCATCCGTAATAGCAGACGTTATGGCCACAAGACCCACAAGAAGAAGTACAAGGACTACTTGCGCTACAATCCACCTACAATTCAGCCAACTAAATCTCTACCGATCACTACCACAATAAGTTCTCTGCGCAAGGGCATCTTGGCCCGTGACAGGATCATCAGTTCGGACGACATTCCAAGGCAATACTACGAAGGACATGTGAACTACTTTGCAAATACCGACGATGACAATAATAATTATGAGGACAGTGAGAGAAAGGATCAGAATTCCAGAGGTTACCACACTGGATCGTTGTCACGACAACATCACAATTCCCCCCATCACCTGCGTAGTGGTGGACGTTATCGGCACATTGGGATGAATCCGATCAAGACGAATCGCCCTCATTCGGCAGTGAACTCCGATTACAATGGAATGAATTACCACCATCTTGGATCACGGGCCATGCAGAAGCACCAGAAGGAACTGGAAAGGAAGATCGAAGAGTATTCACAGTATTACGCCAAGTGGCCACATCTAGCCCAAGTCGAGGATCAGCTCTTTGAAGATCAACACACGGACATGCTGTATCCCGATGAGGGTGGTTCAAGTCCAGGCGAGTTGGTGCTTTCTTCTGACGACGAAGATGACAGTCAGAAATTAGCTAAAAAGCAAGAAGAGGAAGACTCTAATCTCCCACCATACATCAAGAAGTATCGACGGCGCAACAAGCAGCTAAAGGATCTGCTCGAAGGAACTAAACCTCCATCGACAATAGCGCCACAATGGTCCAGCTCAGTTCTCAAGCCTGGACCGATCGATGGAAGCTATCAGAACCACCACCATCAGCATCGAAAGCATCACAACCATCGACAACATCGAAACCATCAGCGTTCACATCGACACAAGAACTCCAAATGGCAAATCGAGGACCTGTTCGAAGAGCAACGCGCCAATCCGAACAATCCCAATAAAACAACAGTCTACAGCGAAGTAGCCAAACCGACTCCATCTGTCGTCTTGGACAGCAGAAGCACCATCCCAACGACGACAACTACATCCACCACTCTCTCACCGTTCGATGAACTGCTCAAACACGAAAACGAACATCTCAAGCTTCTGCAAGAGAACAAGCTCCCAGCTGAAGATGTCAGCATTTCACGGGAACTCTACGACTGGGCGATAGACACCAGCAACGATCAAGCCCTTGATCAGGAATTCAATCAAGATGACAGAGATGTTGATGACATCGATGACGACTACATCGATCTCAATCAAAATCGCCAGCTCAAATGGAAGACCTCCAATCGAAACGCCAGTCCTGTCAAATCACCCACAACTACAACACGACGTCCGGCGCCTTCGGTACGAAGACCCAACGTCTATGGTTCCATTATCCGGTCACCGCCCACAAGTACGCCTCGGCCCATAAATTCGTTTGTCTATCACAGAGTGGTCGAATCACCGAGAGCGGTGGGAGCCGGACAAACCGGACGGAAACAACGATTACCCTTTGTCGCGATAACCGATAGGCGCTTAGAAACCTCACGAAAGGGCATGGGTAATGCTGGAGTACTCGCCCGCAAAGACTTTGAACAGAATCACTTTCCGATGCCTTAAAAGATAAACAAATAATAAAACCAAAAAAAAAAAAAATAATATAAAATTAAATAAAAGTTAATTATAAATAAATTAAAACCAAAAAAAAAAACAATTTATTTAATTTAATTTACAAGAAATTTGCATTTAATCAAAGTTTTTTTTTTCTTTTTATATTTTAAATTTTATATAATTTTTAAAAGTGCGATGTGTGAAATGTTAAGGAAGTTGAAAAGTTTACTGTTAAAAAAAAAAGTTAAATTTCAATTGATTTTGTTTTGTTGTGGTTTTAAAATGTTTAAGTTGAGACTTTGACATTTGTTCTAAAACAATCGGTACGGAAACAATCTTAGCTGTCAAAAAATTCAGCGCATGAGGTTATTTTTGTAACCGCCTTGATTTTCATTTTCTCGATACGAATTCTTAAAATTATTTCAAGCTTCAAGTGCGTCATTAAAAATAAACAAGATGCAGTGTTTCTACTCCGTCAGCTTATGTGCGGAATAGTATGACATTTTGTTATGTTATGTTACGTCAGTCTTTCTCCAACTGCAGAGGATTCCAGGCAAATGATAATTAGAAATTAAAATTTCATTTTCGTGGTGAAATTGTGGTGAAGGTGAAAAACGAAGAAGAAATGGAAGAATTCAGCAAATATTTAGTTCTGTTCGATTCAGTTTTTTTACTAATCGAATCTCTGAAACTGAAAAGTTAACCAAATTGGGGGAAAAAAACCTAAGTTTGTGTCGACCTAACCCAAATTCAAGGTTAATTTATTTTGAACTAAGCATGAACTTTGTCGTTTTTTCGTTAACTCTCAAGTTTTAAGAAAACAACAAGAAAAAGTACCAACTTCTTCGTCTTTTCTTTACCTTATTTAAAATTCAAAATGAACTGTCTGATTTTTGAATACACACATATGATTTCATTTTGACATAACATAAATTAACTGTCATGAACAAAATGACGCATATTTCGGAAGTTTTATTTTTCACAACATGAATAGGCATTTTAAAGATAAATAAACAGCTACTATGCAGATATTGACCTTAAAACTTGATCCTTACAAAAATGACTGTAAAATAAATTGAATGTATATAACCCTTATTAAGAATATAAGAAAAAAAAATATGTACCGACATATTTGTTTAGGAGCTTCCTGGTTTTTATTAACAAAACTACAAAATACCAGTTCTTTTTGTATACTCGAAATATTTACATAAATATCCAATAAAAAACGGAATATATCCTCTCTCAAAAACTACTTCAAAGGACACTCAAGGATTAATAAAAATGAAAATAAAAAAAAATCATCTGCTTTTTTGTCTTTAGTTGTTCACCCGAAATAAAATATTTCATCTTAAATCCCAAGAGTTGGTTTAAGACAAAAAAAAAAATACTTAAATAATAAAAAAGGCAAACACAAAAATGTTGGCCTTAACATATTTTTTTTTTTCATTTTTATAAAATTCAATCCCGAAACAATGGTCCTCCAGATTTAAGAAGGACATGCGAAGGTTTCTACGTACGTATAAAGTGTGTATTTTGTTTGCTTTAAACAAGGCAACACATACAATCTATATAGATACACACTTATACACATATGTATGTATGTATTTTCGTATCTAAAAATCTCATAAAACACACGACATTGATTACTTTCCATATATCCTTGTACCTATCATATAACATAAGGACCTTATTTCTATATACTCGTATTCCTCTGCTTCACCTCAATCTAAAGTTGTCCTTTTTCCATTCAACTTTTCTTCATCCGTCAGTTGATCCGTCTACTCTCGAAGGACCCATACCACTACCACTACAACTGCACTATTTTGCTCCTTCATACGATGATGGAAAAGTAATATTGTGTTATGAATAGACACGGCTGAAAAGAAGGCTCTCAAGCCCGGATCTCTGGTCCTGGGTGGTAATAGAAAAAGGATTACATTTTGATTGGAACTTCCAAGTGTACTCTCGTCGTCGTCGTAGTCGTCGTCATCGGGATCAATATTATATATGTGTGTGCATTTATTTTCTATGCCTATTATCCTTCTTTTTGAATTCAAAAAATGGGGAAAAAAAAGTAAACATAAGGTGTATGCATTAAAGCTTCATACCTACATACGTACAAAAAAAAAAAAAAAAAAAACAACTTGGGATGAGGATATGGTTTCATCGTAAGTGATTACTTTCCGATTGTATTTTCATCTTTAATCAATCGATCTCGATTGCACTAACGTATCCGTATCCGGAATTGGGATGGAGTGATGGAGATGTAATAATAGAGAAATCCCTATAGAGTAGGAATAATGAAAGAAAGGCTTTTGTACTTCACTTCTTGTCAATGGTGCTTCCTCGGATGAGGTATTAATCGTTGTCGTTATAAAAGTTTCATCAAAAGCCGTGAGTTGGTTTGAAAGAATTAAAAAAAAGCAATTTTCCAAAGGGATGCTGAAAGAAAAAAACAAAAGGAACCTGATGGGTGACAAATTATTCATGTTGATTGAAATTAAACAAAATGGTTTTTCAATATTTTTTATTTTTTTTTATTTTAAACGATAAGAGTAATAACATCCAAAATAAAGTAAAAACAATAACTTATAAAATGGCTTTAATATCCCATAAGGTCTAATCAAATTTCGAGAAGGTGGAATGACATTATGTCCCGCAGTCATAATGTCCACGAACTTCTAGTCTTCACAAACAGAAGTTACGTCTATTTGAGGAAGAAGAATCTTCTCTTTTGGAAATTATGTCCTTTTTTAAGGAAAATTTCCTGAATTTGACTGCAGTGGATATAATGTCTCATTTTATGCGACTTAAAGTCTTTGGAAGTTATCGCTGCTTAGAATGTTCATACCAAAAATGGTTTTATCTTCTACCTAAACGAACATTAAGTCCATGGACATTGTTATTTAGTGGATAGAATTATGGGACGTTGACATTATTACGGGGGACATAAAATCCAATTTGAGAACCCAAATCATTTACCAGCAACTTTTTTGAACGCTCTTAAAGTTCTCTTCACCGACTCCTAAATGTTGGTAGCAAATTTTATCTTATACCCTTCTTTCATAAAAATGGCAACTGAATGTTTTGACATTGACATCAGTTTGAAGATTTTGTATAAGGGTGAGTTCACAGTATAAATGTTCATAGTTGTCAAGATCCACTTGAATAACCCTTTATGGTACTTTTTAGGGCAAAATTGGTTTCGAATTTTTCATTCGATTAATCCATTTCCATTGGAGTCGACATATTTGACTTCATCATAATAAGAGGTTTCTCTCTCCAGCGTAACCATTGTTTTGTTTCGTCATTCCCCCATTTTGCATTCCTATGGACAAAAAGAACCCTTTATTTCCGTTCCAATATTCATTGAAGCTCTAAAGTCATATCGAAAGCACAAGAAACAAAGAATTGAAATGAAAAGCACACATTTCGGGCCAAAATAACATCATTTCAAAAGAGTGCTTTAGAAAAAAAAAACAGTTCAACTCTAAATGTGACTTTGATTTGCTGCGCTTTGTTTTTGTATTTTGTTTTGAAAATTTACTCAGGATTGAAAAACCCGCTGCACTCTGATTGATTTGGATGCTTTTGTTCTTAGTGTGCGAGTGTCTGCAAAGGGTATAGTGTCAACAAAAAAAAACAAAAACATACAAAAGTGTGCCATTTTCAAAGACTGAATAAAAAACATCCTTTTTGTAGCTTTTTCCTTCTTTTTTTTTGACAGATTTCCAGAATTGAAAGGATGTTGCATTTAAGCTGTTGAATTGAAGAGTATGCATTTCTATGGGATAGCAAATTGAAATTTTGTTGGGGGATTTTCGGGAACACAAAAGAAAGCCCATGGTGCCTTGGTGAAAAAAGGGAAATGGGTATTTCCTTTTTTTGGATTTTTCTACCGTAGTGGATCAAAAGGACAAGTCATTTTGATTTTTAAAACATGATACAAAAAAATATTATGTTTTAAACTCAATTATTATCGATTCTAAGAAATTCGAATTCACATTTTTGGACCAAATAGTGAACTCTTGTGGATGTAATGTCAATTCTTTGACACATTTCACATGTATCTGACATTTGTCCAGCAGACAAAATCCATATTCGAGTATAGTCAAGTGGTAGCATATTGAAAGTGAATTAGAATGTTGTTTATTTATTTGATGTATCAATCATAAGAAACTAATATATAAAAAGAAGTGGCCCTAAATGTTAACCCTAAGGAACTCTTGATTTGGCAAAGAATGCATTGAGAGAGTGGGTGTGAATTATAACTGTTAAGGCCTATTTTGGAAATAAGGTTTATTTTTATTAAACTTGGGATTAAGGATAGTAGACATCCGAGGATTAGAATCTATCATGGAAGCAACATAGCTTAGATGATCTTGATCTGCGGAAATTTAAGGTTCAAAATAAAAATATTGGACTCAATATCAGTCGAATACCGAACGAGTCAATCGATTCATAAATACAATTTTTGACGGGTAATTTTGATCGTAAGATCTTTACTTTCTTAAGATTTTCAATTTAAAATATGTAATATGTTTTTTAAATTGAAAAATATAAGTTTTTTTTTTAATTTAATATATGTAAAATTTTATCATTTTTTTTTATAATCAGAATATATTTTCTTACATACAATAAAATATAAAAACATATTTGAAAAAACAGTATTTTTAAGCACTGCCTAACGTGTACTATAAAAAAAAAAATATTATAATAAAATACAATTAACAATCACACGTCAGTCAAACCAACAAATTATTATAGTTTACTAAATCAGATTTATTAAATTTTGTGAATAACTCAGTTACTATTTTTAGTATTTTTAAATATTTTTCTTATTTCTTTATTTAAGTAGAATAGAATTATTAAATTATGTTAATAAAAAATTAAATGAAAAAAAAGAAGAAAATCATTCCATAGCTTAATATTGTTATAAAATATATTTAAATGCAAAATATGTATTAATTATGTGTTTATGATAAAACAATTATTATATTGTTATAATTATTTATTATTTAACTTAATAATAACACTTGGTTACATAAAAACATAAATACATAGCTGCAAAACTTAAAAATAAATAATAAACGAAAAACGTAATAAAGTCAAAATAAATTTTAAAATAAGAAAAGTATTATTTCACGCATTTTTTTCTTAATTTTCTTACACATTTAATTGCAATTTTTAATTTTCAAAACAAAACAAAAAGTATTGAATAAAATAAGATAATAAATAAGTAAGTAAACACACAAAATGCTTTGCTTCTATGCATTGTTTAGTATTGACATAAAATTAAATTAAATTAAAAACAAAAAAATAAGCTAAATTGTTATAGGTAAACATATCAAAATAAAAATATGATAAAATAAATTAATTAAACAACAAGAGCAGTATCTTTTCGTAAAGTAAAAAAAACATCCAAAAACAAACATTATATTTAAGAAATACACAACATACAACATACAATATAAATTATATAGTAGTTTAAGTAAATAATTTAATAATATAAATTTAAAAATAATAATTACACAAAAAAATAAAAACAACATGATATATCATTTAAGAATAAAAATAAATAAAATGAAAATAAAACAAAAATGTTGACTGTTTTGTAAATTGAATGAAGTAAACAATATAAATAAAAATGTATCAAAGAATTGTTGGTCGTTGGTTTTGTTTTTTACATTATAGTAAGATTTTCAAAGGTAAGTTTATAATTTTTCACGAATTTCAAGAATCTCAAGAATATTCAGATAGGAAAAGGACTTTAACATTAAACAAAAATATTTTAGATTTCTATTTTACCTTAAACAACAATCCTTACTTTTGGAAATGTTGTCAATTATTCAACGTCTGTACCAATTTTCACTTATAAGAGGTTTCAATTTGATATTGCGAAAATACGAGTATCAGTCAAAATTTTCGTAAGGTCCAATCACACGGCCTGCCTGTCAACCCAAAAATCGACAAAATCGAAACAGCTACACGTTAAAAGTGGAGTCTTTAAAAAAAAATTTCTTGGATTTCCGAGCCAAAAATTATTAATATTTTACTTATGAACATAGCCTCCGAGGTTAAAGTTGGCTCTATCACGATAATCTGGATCATTTGTATGCATTTCAGGGCCTCAAAATGTGATGAAATAAACCTTAAAAGCCTTATAGTCAGTCTTTTTGCAGAATGCAGTGTGTGTAATCTCGTTTGCAAAATGCCTAATTCTGTGGGCAATTAGAATAGAAAGCCGGAACTTTGATTAACGATGCATGGTCATGTGTGATATGTCAGTCGCAAAAAATTAAATGTGGTCAAAGTATGCATTAGAATATTTAACGATTTGTTTTTATTTAACGCTAGAACAAATTTGTTCGTTAAAATTATGAATTTGACAATTCAGAATTTAAAGGCTCAAAATAGACTTATTCGAGCTTAAGCTAATGTCAAAACCGAAGTTTTCAAAAGTTATCGTTAAGACACATGTAACTATAATGGATTCTTGCAACTTAAGCAAATGCGTTTCAAATTTGACATTTACTTTAGGTGACTAAAGTAGTTGGGCCTTAAAGGGATACACACACATTAATATAAGAGTCCCTTAAAGTCTATATGATGATTTATTTTTCAATAATTCAAATATTGTCTAATATGAAATGAAATGAAATAATACACTCCCCTATTGATGACGATCCTTAATTGACTCCCCTTTCCGTATTTTGTAGTTCGTATACAACTTCCAAACAACATCAGATGTTTGTGCGTTAATTTTTGTTAAAACTTCTGCCAACAAAGTTTCATTACCAATTAGCAACACACCAAAAATTCCATGATTTCATTTGCACTTATAAATACCCAACAACACGCGCAACACAACACAACACAACGCAACGACCCGCATCCTTCATCCCGCATTCCGTACTCCGTACTCCTTGTGTTCATAATAATTAGCAACTGTGTGCGGTGCTAAACTAATATTTGCGAAACTCTGAATAAATACCAAAAACTAATACCATTTCCGTTTGCGTTTCGAAGGCATAAGCTCAAGCTCAGCTAATGTGGAGCAAGTACTCCAAATGAATCCCGATGTTCTACAATCTACACCATGCCATTGGTATGTCGATTGCCGATGTCTGTTCATAACGTTGCCATCATAGACTGATATAAAATGTCAGAATGTCCCCATCTCTGGTAATCAGCTTATAAATATTTTATTCGATCAAATATTGGATTGTTTGTTGGCCATACGCAACCCATGACAAGTCGGAGCCATCATCACCATCAATATGATGATCATACATTCCATGGGAACACCATTCATTCTCGTCGTCGTCGATATTAGAGTGCTTGATTATTATGAATGAGAGGGAGGCAGAGGGTACTGAATTTCTAATCTTTGGCCTATTGACATGTTTATGTTCTTACCAAACCTCTTTACATTCCGTTTTGGCAATCAAATCTGATTATTTTGTCAGCGTTTTCTTTTTTCATTGGATCGACTGCGAAAGTTTGTTTTGCGAAGTATGTTTTTTTTTTTTTTGCGATTTTGGGCATCAGGAGTAATTTTATTGGTATAGGTTGATACAAACGGGAATCCAGTGTTGCCAGGATCAATTTGGCATGACAGTCCTGAACACGACACGATACTTCATTCATCAAACCTTCGAACAGAACCTGTGGAATAGAAATGTTTTCAAACACGACTAGACTTTTGAATTGTTAGGTTCATTAAGCCGTGACGGACATTTTGCTATGGTGACATCTGTCAATTGTTCTATTTTTTTGTTTTACTTATGCCAAGTCATCATGTCAAGTTAGACGTTTGATAAGAAATATGTTGAAATTGCATTCCAACAAAATATAGTGTGATTTTATTTTCAATACAAAAATGGTACACTGGTCGTATACGCAATTTTATATCTTATTAATATTTAATAACGTTTCCTTACACTTTTTTGTGCATAATTCGTAATAATATGAATCACCTTATCACTTGCATGGAAGACCAGAATAAGACATACCCAATTTTGGTGTTAACTTTGGGGCTAGTTTTAGAGGGTTTTTAATTTCTGTCTTTAAGCTTTTTGCCTTTTTTTTTTGTTGTTCATCGCAGGCAACATTCTTGGCCAGTTAGTATTTTTTTCATTTTCTCATTAAGGTTGACGGAGCAAAAGAAATAATTAGCTATAAACAGAATTTCTCAACCATGAGTTATATGAACTTCATATCTCATTTTCTCTTAATTAAATTGTGATATAGAGAATAATTAAAAATTTACTTGAGGAAAGTTTTTATTTTGACTTTTGACAGCAAAAGTTTCAACTTCGCATGAATAAGAAAATCTCTGAGATCTTAAAAATATAAACTGATGGAAAAATCCGTTCCGAGAACTTTTTCATCTTCATCTATTAAAAGCTAAGTATAAATGTTTTAGTCTTTTCTATTCTCCAAAATAATGATATTCAAAATAAAAAAAAAAATATCAACAGGATTTTAAAATGTTATTTTTTAATAAAATATAAATTCCCTTATCACTTCTATGGCAATACTTATCTACAATTCTACACGCAATATACAAAATTCGACTACTAAGTATGTAAAATGCTGATGTAGATATTTATACAGAAACTTGACGTCCTTGGCCATATGACGGTGGCGGTGGTGACGAAAGTAGAAATGCCAGTTAGAATGACAGAATTGCCAACATCATCCAGCGGATGTTAAAGAGGAAATGATTTTGAAATTATTCGGAATCGAGGAGGATATTGCTTATAGAGTACATAATGTACATAGGAACCAACTCTTCTATACCCATACCATCATTGGCATCGCGCTACTCTGGATCTGGATGTTACGAGTATTGCTGCGAATTTAATCATCAGCATCATCTCATAGTTTGGGATAGGATATATCTACTCGTTGATATATAGAATTCGTTTTACATGGAGAGAAATTGAATGAACCCTGAACGCCAGGTGGAATTGAAAAAATCGCTATTTTTATCAATCGATTTTTTATCTAACTGGAAAAAGTTTTTTGAAAAAGAATTTCAATATTAACCTTGTTGATGAACACAATAAAAACGAAGAAGAAGACGTAATAACTGTAAAAATCCTTACTATACGTACATTAAATGTTACGAACGTAATGTAACAATGATGCCATAACTAGTTGAGTTTAAGTTTAATTTTCATGAACATGTTCAAATCAAAAATACACTTTTTGGTTTGATTTCAATTCAATATTTAGGTAAACTTCAAACTTCAAGGTCGTTTCAATCTTATTAGAATTATTAACTGACAGATGTCAAACCTTATAACTGCATTTTAAAAATCGAATCCTGAGAGCTTTTGTGTAGCTAAATTAGAACACTTTTCATGGTTAATTCAACTTTTCCCAGCAACATTCTCTTGAAATTAAACTTAAATGACATTTCTACTTGACTGATGCAATTTCAAGTTTTTTATTTGACATAAATGACACTTTCAGTGGCTGGGTTGACAGTTGGGTATTTAAACAGAACTTTTTAACGGTTTCTTGTTTGATTAGAAACTTCAAACGGATTTAAATTTATTATTGTTTAATAAAATGTGGAGTGAAAGTGCCTGGTTACACGAGCGCAAAAAACAATTAATTCACGAAAGAGAAAGGACGATTTTTGGAAAGAAGAAAGGGGATGGAAAAAAAATCTATCCTTTTCCTTCTTTCTAAAAATAATCCTCTCTCTTTCGAGAATTGATTCTTTTTTGCGCTCGTGTAACCAGGTACAAACTTAAATAAAATTACAATAAAAGGACATAAAACAAAAACATAAAAATAATTGACTTTTCGTCTGTCAACAACAATATTTAGTTTTTCTAGAAAATTGAAATTTGAAGACGGTGTCACATTAGGTTTTTTTGCGGTGATTCATTTTGACATTTCATGTCATTAGTCAAAATTAAAATTTCTGTCACTTCACACATCTCTGTATTCAACCATCTTGTTTGAGGGAAATAAACTGAATTGATGTCAAAATGAGCGGACTCGAAACAAAAGACGTTTTTCTTTTGTAGTTCAGAGCATCTGAACGTTCAGAGCATCAATTTTGTGTTTCTTTTTTCGTATTGAACATGTTCAGAGCGCGCTCTATGACTTCAGAACAAAATAACTGAGAAGACTGAGTTGAATTTTGTTCAGAGCTTGTTCAGAGGATGTTCTGAACATGCTCGATATGCATCAAGTCTTAGATCTGAGATTTCTCGCCCGAACCAAAAATTTACACCATTTTTGTCTCAGTGTAAAAATTTACACCGAAATTTGTTTTTCAGTTTGTTATTCTAAATTTTTTTTTTGCGAGTGATTTCAACGAGGATTCAAATCAGTTTATTCAGTCAGAAGATTGGAATTGACGATGTTTGTCATTTGTAGTCAATTATATATAGTTAGTCCGAGTGAGTGTCAGATGTTAACATCATCACCAGCTACGTCTATATATGTACGTGTATCTGTTTACACTCAGTGTAAAATGGGGACTCGACCTGTCCCAACCATCCCTGCCCGTTGTGTCCTGGCCATGGTCCCCATGTCCTAAATGGAATTAAATTGAAAATGAAAATTTGTTTTTACCTCCGCTCCGCACTGGTGTGCATGTGAGATTGAGTGCGAGTGTATTTGTTTATTGCCAAATGTAATTTGGCTAATTTCTACTTTTGATGCAAATTGATATTAATTAGTTTGTAACTATTTATTTTCGTCGTCCGTCGTTGGTCTAAATAGAATAGACGAGTATATGGTAATTTATTATACTCGTATGTACATATGTATGTATGTATGTATGTAGGCTTGAGATAACCACCATTTTGATATACAGGACCCATACAAGGATACAACAGGTGGATTAAGTTATATGATATGATAAACCGTACATGGTTAATGATGAATGAATTGAAATGAATTAGTGCAACTATATAAACGAGTATTGACATTGAGAAATTATAAGTTTTTTTGTTTTTGAAATTAATTATCAAAACTAATTAAGAATCAGTCAATCAGTGATGTTTTTTTATTTAGTTATCTCGTATATCGATCAATCTCAATTTAATGTTGAAACAAATAGCAATTTATTTCATATAAAGTACTTTCACATTGCACCTACATATGTATGTACATGTATGTATGTATGATTGGATTTGTATAGTTTAATAGTAATAATGATTTTTGTTTTGATTTTAGAACCTGATTTGACAATATTGTGGTTTGCTATTCGTGACTTTTGACCATTTTCAAATCGGTGCAATGTGGCGGTTGGTTTCCAAAAAAAAACTCAATTTTATTCATGATGACATGCAATAAATTTTGCTTTGTTTAGAAATCTATGCAAACTCGTAACCAAATGAAATGTGTCATTATCCTGCAAAGCAAATTTTGAATTTTTTTTAACTATAATCTTTACCAATTTTTTTTTATCATTGCTAAATTACTATATATGTATATTGATGATAAAAAATAAATTACATAAAATTCCTCTAGTGCCTAGACATTTTTGTGAAAATTATATGAAAAAAAAAAAAAAAAATTAACAATAAACTGAAAACATCACTTGTAGACCAAGAGAAGAAGCTGTGGCAAATCTAACCACGGCCTTAGTGGTGTAATTTCGTGTCTAAAACCCCCCAAAAAAAAAACGTTGCTAACCAAAAATTTTCTTAACCCCCCTATATTCATTACTTGGACTTCATCTCACCTCCAAAAGAAGATTAGTCAGGCTTAATTCAGAAGCACTTTCTCAATAAAACTCATTTCCGATTCAGGGTTCCTCAGGGCAGTCATTTAGGGTCACTTCTTTTTATCTTATTAATTTAAGGAATTATCCCTCTTCAAACCTAGAAAATTTTTCAAGGGGAAAGAGGGAGGAAATCTACGGTGTATGGCCCTCACAGTTTCTGAATACAGGCCTTTATTATTTTCAGGAAATTTTTGAAGATATTTGCCCAAAGTTCAGCTCCTGATTGAAGTGAATCTTGAATATCTTAAAGATAGAGGACTTTTCTAAGAGTTCGCTGCGAAATGCTTTTCAAATTTGAAGCTGTTGCGAACGAGTTTAAATGGATTTTGAAGACTTTTTAGTAACAAGACTTACTCACTATAAATACCAGAGTTGTTTCAAATTTATTGTTCTTTTATAGGCTGCTTTTTAGCTCCAATAGTGCTTCAATACGCAAATCAAGTTCAGCCTTTATAATAATGACGCAAAAAAGGATTCTTTCACCCTAAACTGAATAATAATAATTTATATGTTCCTTTAATTTAATTTGGAAGACTTTATTCTCAATTTAAGAACAAAAGTCATGCACAAAAATTCAATTAATTTGTCTTCTTCATATTCATATACATACATACATATATCTCGACATCAACAATATAAAGATTGTTCCAACCTACCCAAGTGCAATAATTACTATACCTGATGTGTGAAGGAGCCGAACACCTTCAGGAGTTGCATTGTCATAGGGACATTCATTATAATTTCATTAGAATCTCCTCTACAGATTTCCATCATCAATTCAAGGCAAAGCAAAGAATTCTCCTGCTCCTGGATAAACTGGATAATAAGCTCCTTTCATATAGCTCCTTAGGTTACATCAGTTCCAAACACGCACTTGACACAGACATTATAAAGATCAGCATAAGGGAGTGAACGGGGGTCTTCGGAGATAAACATGTGGGTAGGTCATAATTTGTACCCTGTAGTGTATTCGAGAAAGACACACTCATCCGACTTTTCTTCTTTCATATAATATAATGAAGAAAGAGCCTCTGTATCTTCTAGGTGGGTTCGGTTCCAAGAACAACAAATAACACGTCCTAAGTATGGAACCTTGGCCTACTATCCGCCTTGAAGATGAATAGATGTTATTTTATTCTAAAATCTAGATAGAAAGGGGTACCCATTACCCAGACCAGGCCGGGCGGTATACGAGTACCTGTTCCGAGATTTAATTTAATTTATATGGTTTTTGTCTACCTCAGACTGATTCTACTCTTAATTCATCGAAATGAAATCCTCATTAAAGAAGTGTTTGTTTATAAAGATGAAGAAATTAATGCTATTCCATGAAGAAGATTTTGCATACAAAAATATCTAAAACAACAACAACAACAACAACAACAAGGATTAAGTGTTGTATATTCATTTATTAATCAAAAAACCTTGCGGTTGCTCTCGTATGAAATAATTTGCATTCCTAATCAGAATGACTAAATTTATAGTTGGTGTGGTACATAAGATTGTGCTAGTCTGGCAGTGATGGCAGTGGTTTGGAGCGTAAAACATGGGAAATGCAAGCAGAACATAGTCAAAACCAACCAAGAAGATGATGAGGACCTCATATATATTTTCAAGAATGCGTAAAACCATGAATAAATTTTGAATAAATTCGGAAAAAAAACTGAAACGAAGCGATCACAAAGTTCAGCAGTGGAAGAAACATAGTTGCCAGGTCAACAATTTTTGCTCAAAATGAATTGAGTTTAGTGTGTCAAATTTTTAAGAGATTCAAACTTGAAGTTTTCATCTTTGCTTTATGTCTTTTTCCTTAATAATTCTTAAAGTTTGTATCTATGGATACCTTACAGATATTTAGGAATAAAATATGCAAGAATATATAATTGACAGTTCTTAAAAATGTCATTTTCCGTTATTTAACACAAAATGTATTACACTTGGCATTTCTGTCTGCAATATGATGACGGAACACACGAAAAAGGAGTTATCATCGTCAACGCCTCCCCGTCCTTAATTAAGCATCCGCAGCGGTGCGGTACACGACACAAGACAGAACCCACACAAACACACACACACATCACATAACGAAAAGACAAACGAAAAACAGAAAAGAAAAAAAACAACCTCAAAGCCGCGACATCCTTTCTGACGTGCGAATGCATAACAATGACACAACAAGCTTTTGCATTTCCATTCCCACTCCCAGTCCTTAGTCCTTCAGGATCTGCAACACTTCCACTCCACCTAAAACGCGCATTGTTTTAGGCAAAACAAGAAAAAAGGATACTATAAAACATGCAAGGACTGTAAAGTATAGAGGTAAGGTCTAAAGGCAGGTATGTGAATGTGAATGTGGTAGTGGGGTTCTTAGCATACAAAATAACCTTGACTCTGATGCTCCTTGCTGAAAATGTAAATCAGAAAGGCGAACGTACACAACACAGCTATACAATCAAAAGAAAAGGATTTGCAAAAGGATGAACAAACTTGTTCCCTGCTCTGCTCTGTGTGTCGTCTCACTGAAACGAGACAAAATAGTGTCCTTACAGTTTTGTGTCTTCTTCCATTTTTTTTTTTTTGAAAACTGTGTGACAGAAATAATAAGATGGAAATATCCTGCAAAAGGACGATGCTAATGTTAATGCAGTAGAAACTAGAAATGACTGTTATTTGTCAAGATTTCAGATGAGGAAGCCAATGAGTTAATGACATCTCTTTGTGTCCTCGCCGTCGACGACGACGCGACGTCGTCGTCGCCGTTCGTCGTCATCTTCGTCGTTGTCGCAGAGCAGTGATGTGCAGTGCCAAGAATTTGTTTTTTACTCCTTGTTAGTTTTGATGGTCCTTGGCATGCATTGCATATTTATAAATTATAATAATTTGCTATACAAGGCGGTATTCTTTGGCATTGCCATTGATGGTGGAAAGACATAATAAACTGTCAAGAATTAATTAAATCGCTGATATAGTCTTTGTATGCGGTCCAATTTATTAACAAAGAAGAATTCTTAAAACAAATTGATGTACATACGAGTTAAGTGTGACGCTTGAAAAAATGTGTTCACACAAATTTTTGTCAAATTATTTTCCTTTGAGGATTCCAAGGTCAAAAAGCTAATTTACCTTTAAGGAAATGAAATACATACCTACATGCATTCTTAATATCTCCTATACACATGTACATATGTATGTATGTAACCAAAATGTTATTTTCACAACATCAGTGGAGGTTTTTTGCAATCCAAAAAAAAAAAATGATTTATAATGTAAGCTCCCCCAGGATGTGTAACACTCAATTAGGGACCATTTAATTTTATTCTTTAACGTACAATTGTTTAAAGAGGCAGCCTGAAGAGTGTGGATAATTTACATTTTTTTTTTCTTATACAGACATACATATGTATATCTGCAAGGATTATGGAAGCATAAAGGGTCGTTATTTTTGACAAACATTGTCATTTGGGAGTAGAAATAAAATGTTGTCAACTTTTGATAAATGAGTTTTTTTGAAATTCGGATGCAAATGATTAATAGCAAAATATATGAACGACATGACTTGCAGGAATATTTTCTTATGAAGTTCCTTTCGATTAAATGGTTAACTCTTACAAAGAATTGAAGAAGACACTTCAAGTTCTCATACTTAAGTCAAGGGATCTTAACAAAAAAACACTCATGTTATTCCAGCTGTGAAAATTACTTTAATTAATTAAGTTTTTTTTTAATTAAATATGTAAGTTGACCTAGAAGAAGTTTTTCTAAAGCAACACTGACTCACAAAACCTGAGACAAATTTGTTCAAAATAAAAAATAACGCGTATACGCCTGAGTGTACTGAAGGATAATTTTATTCTTGACTTTTGTGTATTATGAACAAGTTTTTTAAGAGAAAATTTAAGTAAAATATTGGCGCAATACAAAACAGTTTGGCTTGAACTTGCAGAACTACAAAATCATTTTCAAAAATAATTTAAGTTTCTATATAAATAAATTATAATGAATTTAATATTAAATTAAATAAAATTTTCGAATAAGTAACAAAAAAAAATTGTATCTTTTCAAATCATCACGTATCTGGAACAATTCAACATTAAATTGAAGCAGTATGTTCTAGAATTCGATATAGCCATTATAACGGTAATATGATAACACAATTCCCTTACATTCAAAATAATACATGTATTAAGGAATCTGTGTATTTATTTTTTGATTTAAATTGAAATTTCCACCGATTACCTTCTGAGTTCCATGATGTAACGAATAAACATCTTTTGAAATCGTAATCGTTTCTTTTTTTAAATAAAATAACAACAACAACAAGGATAACCTTTGTTGAAAAAATATAAACACAAGCACCTACATATGTATGTTTGTTCGTTTTTTTTTTTTTTTTTGCTTTTTTTTGGAAGCACGTGTTTACTTTTAACACGGTTTATGTACAAATGGCACTTAAGGATATAATGTGTCTGCAGAAAGACGTTTTGACATTTTTATGTTTTTTTTTTTTTTTTGATGAATTTTATTTTCACCCAAGCGCCAAGCCCAATGGAAACCAAAAAACTCTAAAACTCTGGAGATTGATGAATGCTCGTATATAATAAACGAACTGAACGTGCGTCAAATCTACACCTTTATTTTTTTGTTGAGAAAAATTAATTTAAATTTATGTGCGACATGAGAAATCAATTACCAAACAAAATAACAACAACAACAACAAAATAAATCAGTAATTCACAGGACTCTCAAATTGCCCTTTCCTGTTCCTATCCAGTATCCTTGAAAACGAAATAAGAAATTATGTTTTTAGTCTTAAAGTTGTCCGTATGTTTCCGTAGTACTGCTATAGTGTGAGAGATAAAAACAGTGAAAGCAGGTTTTTCTCGGCAAGAAAACAAACAAAAATATTGAGATTTGAAACTATTAGTACCTACTTATTGTCAAAAGTCAACGGAAAGACTTTGTCAGCATATCTTCAAAATTCTATTCTCAAGATAATTACCTGCAAAATAGTCATGGATTTTCAAGGCGCAACAATTGGAACCAAGGATCTGGAATCTTTATGTAAACGCGAAACTGTCACTGTTAGAAGCAATAGACAAAACTGCAACTAATCCTACTTTCTCTTGGACACAAAAAAAAGCGATTCTTCTTCGCGGTTTTTCCTATTTTTGCAAATCCTTTTCCATTATGATTCTATTCACGTCCGCAATCCCTAAGAACGACATTAACTAAACGGTTTTTTATATTATTTATATAAATTTATGTAAGGGCTCTCTTGTGATTGCTTATGCTGTATTTTGCTGGACAAAAGCCTGGTGGTCTTTAAACAATTCTATAAGAAGATTTGACTATAAGCAATGTTGTTGTGAAGTTTAAAAAACAAACAAAGTCCTTTTTTATTCCCAAATTGAAACTAAAACACACTTTTCTTCATAAAAAGGACTTTAGTAGCTGGAGTTCTATATACAAACGTTCTTATGGTATCCCAAAAATCTTGGGGTGAAATTTTAAAGGGTCTATCATAATGTAAGCATATCCCGGAAGGTGAGTCGTTCTTGATAAGAATAAGGATACTACCTGGTTATTCAATTAATTAAAATTCTTTTCTTATTAAATTAAAATCACTTAATTTATTTCGTGGCAAATTAAAATCACATAAGATTATATACTCTTATACCTTTTCCATTTTTAGCTTAACAAACTTCACCTTTTTAATTTTTTATACAGAGGGTGAGAGAGAAAAAGAGCTCTCTCCCAAGGTGACAAAAACTTAAGTCCTTTCAATTATGACAACACACACAAAATGTCAAGTGCCAAATTAAAAGAATGAAGAAACACACCTATACGAAGATTACAAACTAA
Organism: Scaeva pyrastri; assembly: GCA_905146935.1. Lineage (NCBI taxonomy): Eukaryota > Metazoa > Arthropoda > Insecta > Diptera > Syrphidae > Scaeva > Scaeva pyrastri. Next base: position 6,556,859 of record LR989929.1, on the reverse strand, counting down.
ATTTCTTAAAATTCCCACAAGTGACATAAAATCTGAACATCCTAAGAATTAACTGTACTGAAATTGACCCGATTCCTGAACCATGATAAGAGCAATTAAAAACGAATCCTTTCTGCCATAACAAAATGAGCAAAAATTTAGGTCAGTCTTAAAAACTTGTATACTAATATATAAGAAATACCTTATACACATGTACATTTTACAGTGTGCTATTCACTGTAAGAACTAAGGATAACGGCGGCATTGGTGATGACGTTCCTTGGTGGCCAGAGTCAGAGCAACAGCCAGAGACAAACGGTGAGGTGCGGTGGTGGTGTCGAAAAGTTCATGGTTTAATTACGACAAGACTTAAGATTGATCACAGATCTACTTTCTTCGGGTTGGTCTATATGTATACTTTGATGTAAGAAGAGTTTCTTTATTACATTAAAGCATCCTCCAAGTGTCCTTATATACTCGTATGTCATTTAGTTCTTCAGAGTAAACTCCAAACAATAGTGCTTGTGCTTTTATTAGCCAACATTTATTTTTTCTTTTGCAGAACTTTGTACATATACAATTGCTCTTAGGAAACTTACAAAGTTTGGCAAATAAATAATAAATAGGGAAGAAAAGTTCTGAAGATAGTTTGAAGTTCATGGACTTGACCGAGGGTCCTTGTAGGACATCTTTTGATGGTGATATTTGTTTTCGAATGTTTAGTTTTTTTTTTGTTGGATGGATATTTCCCTCTAGTAGAAGAACTGTGAGTTAATTTCAACTATATAAGATATAGCTAATTAGTTTAAGCCTCATACAATCTACATATTTGTTTGTATACGTATTATTTCCTATTCAATAGTACTCCTTATAGAGGTCAAAAATTATATACATATTATAATATTTATGAGAAGTTACTGTTTTTTTTTTTTTGTTCTAACGGTACATTAGTTACAGTACATAAAGTTGTGTGACGAAGAATCAATTATTTGTCAGGAAATTAATTTGAACTCATCACCACTTAATTATTATTATATTAATGCTATAAACTTTTTAAATACACAATTTTACAGCTGACAGCTAAGAGGTAGGATGAAAAATGTAAGTATTAAACACATATGAACACCAAAAGCAACAGCTGTCAGAATTTTTAGAGCTTCTGATTGGTTAGTTAAATGAAGTAGAATGACTTAAAAGCTTCTTCTAAATGTCAAAATCGTTAATGAATAAATTACATATATTTGGGCATATTTTAAGAATAACATTACATTTTTTGAAGCGACACATTCTGATTTTGTTGGAGTGAAATAAAATGAGAAATGTCAAAATGAAATGTCTCAAAAGAGACTAAATGTCTTGCGAAATAGATTGGAAACAAATATTAATACTGTTTTCAGATTAGTTCAACAATATCAAAAATCATTTTTTTCTTAAATTTAGGTTCACATACAAGACTCTATTCTTAGATGCAATCATATATTGTCGGACAAAATCAATAACTAGCCCACATATTATTACAAAATCTACAAAGGTTATAAGGTTTAACTTCAAAAACCACCACTGCTTCAAAAAAACAAACCTTCAAAAACTTTTGCAAAAGTTATGAGCACACTATAATATATAACTTTCATTTTGCTCAACCTATATCATTGTAACCCATCGCAATCGCAATAAAACACCATTGTTATTGGTGGTCTGATAAGATCAAAAATAGTAAGTTATGGCCAAGAACCTCCACAAGAAACAAACCCAAATAAATCCAACCAAACCCACACACTAACCACGCAAACAAAACAACCCCTAAGTCCCAATCTTTGCAACAAAACAAGAAAAAAAAACGGATTCTATACGATTGTGTTTTTGTTACATCTACCCATCAGAGAAAGCACAATTAGATATGCTTAATATATTGTTTTACACAAGAGAGCACAATTAGATATAAAAAAAATTATATTATTTTATCCAAAAAACCCTCAAAACTCCCGTATGCTATGTGCTATGCCCCTAAATCCCTTTTTGCCATTTGAATTTGAAAATGTGACAACAAATCCACTTTGGAATGAAAATAAAACGTTTTTATTTTCAACTCAACTCAGCTAAACTCAGCTCAGCTCTTCTCGGCTCCATTCCGTTTCGTTTAGTGTTTAGACAAGATGAAATTTTTCCATCAAGATTGTGATTTATCTGCGTTTTAAGGCGAACAGACGACACAAACCCAACACAACACAACACAACACACATCCAACCTTTTTCCATTTTAATTTGAAAAAGTGTTTTAAGTGAGCCATCTTGTCGCAAAACAGAAAATAAAACGATTAAATTTATGGGAAAATGCTTTAAGACCGAAGACAGATAGATCTGGAAGAGTGTTTCTAACTGTCACAGATGGTTAACATGATGGCGCTGGCGATGGCAATGGCGATGGGTAAACATTTTTGGGACGAGCATTAAATAATGAAAAGGAACAGAGAGCGGTAAGCGTAAGCGAGATAGTACAAGATGAGTGTCTATGTTGTTAGACAGAGTGCTTAAGAAGTATAAGCCAAATAAAAAAATAAAATACCATCTTGTTTTGTCTTCATCTATGTTCTATGAAGTTATCGAATTTAAAATGGAGTACACAAAACATAACCTAATTAGTTAAATGAAAGGGCAGAAAATAGAACGTATCTTATTTTGACATTTAAGACTGGAGGGTTATTGACCATTGGACCTTATTATGGAAGTTGATGAGTATTTTAAATTCTGGATTTGATATGACATATTTTCAACATTGTACATATATTTGTTACCCTTTATTGTTCAATTTTTATCAATCTTCGTCTTTCAATGACAATTGGAAACCTCAAATTGAATTGAATCAGTTTGACATTTATTAAGATAACTTTTATCTGTTACAGTTATGTTAAAACTAATGGAAAGGAGATAAAATGGTAAAACGTCAAGCTAAAACGTTTCAGTCAGCGCTTCATTTGAAAATTTGGTTTGAAAAGATATCGGGGATGGCAACTCTCACAGTTGTATTAACACGAACTATCAGCTGTCAATTTAACAGAGGAGAATAATTTCGGATTAGTTTGCTTACCTCTGAAATCTTTTATCTTAACATTTTGGCATCATTGGAACTATGTTGCGGTAAATTTATAAAAATAATAATAATTTGTTGACAGACGGTCTCCGTCACTTGAAATACAGCTAATCAGGTAAAGACCGATTTAAAAGATTCAGTCTTTTTTTACAAAGGAATGTACATATTATATAATTTGTGTGTTAAAATTTTAATAATCAAACCTTTCCCATTACAAAGAGTAATATCAAATTTTGAGATGCTTGGACCCTTGGAGTGAACACAATCAATTATTGTTCCTGCTTATTTGTGAAACCATATAAGCATGGCAACGATATCAACAATGGGTTGAAATATCTGACAATTAACAATCAGATCAAAATGCCATTCAATATTTATATGTATTATTTATTATTCATCAGTGACACTTCAAAAACTGTCATATTTCTATGTGAAACATTTTGTTCACATTAAACTCTTTTGAAATGACCCATTTTGACGTCTAACGATGTTCTCTCTGAAACTTCATTATTGAAAAGACAGGAGTGAAAGAAAATGATGAAACGTCAAAATGAGTTATTTCAAAAGATTTCAATGTGAAAAAAAAAAATATTTGATTTCTAAAACACACAAAAAGTTACTCATAAGAATAAAGAGCTGTCATTTAATTTGTAGTGAGCGTTGCTACCAAACTAAGTTTAAACAAGGTCAACTTACCATATATTTTGAACATGAAAATCAATTAAACTAGAAATAGGATACATAAACATAAATTCCATGAATTTTTCATCTGATTAATATATCATAGATATCCTTATATCCATTTGATAAAACATATAAACCATTTTACGTACCTTACCTAATCCTTTTATACATGAACTTAATCACCGTTAATGGGTTTAAACAAGCCATTTGTGGTTTCCCTCTCCCTATCTCTTTCTAAGAAGATTCTCCTCCGGTTTTAGTTTACCCAATGCAATGACTTATCTTTGAATGATGCAATTTTGTGTTTGTGGGTGTTCACCTGAAGTTGGCTATAATTCATTTAACTCTCCTCTTAGACTATTATGTGCTTACGTTTTTTGCATACCTACCTCATATACGAACCTACATTTATACCCTGCCTGCATGTGAGATGTCATCCATTGTTCCGTTTCGAATCCCAGAGGAATGTTTTAATTATGTGCATTTCGATGGCATGATAATCAACTATACAACTCTATACTGTCAGTAGCGTTTTGTGGATTTCCTGCCAGGCCAGGTAAAGCGAAGCGAAGCAATATTGCAATTTAAGCTTAAATTCTCATAGCTCAAATGGAATATTGGTTAAGCCATTTGAGGTCTACTTTACACTATGTACTATGTAGTCAGTATTCTGTTGAGTAGTGTGTTAATTCAAGTCCTTATGCAGATACACACACATACATACATTCATGGCATAAGATTACATGCATAAGTCCGACAGCGATGATAATCATTATACCAAAGGAATTTTTAATTTTTATTTAGTTTCCGGGTTTATTTTCACTAAAATTGTCTAAAATTATAAACTATTGATGACTAGTTAAGTTTGCATAATATATGAAGCTAAAAATTATGAAAACATGTTTGATTTAATACTATTAGTTAAAAAAAATAACAAAGGAAAATTTTGAAAGAAAGTTTTTTTTTTTTCAATCGTAAATGTGTCACTGTCAGCTGTCACTTTTCGATTACTGATTCATAAGCTTAAGCCCCTTTTAGACGATCAGTTTTCAGTTCAGTTTTCAGTTCAACTGTCAGTTCGGTTAAAATGAAATTCAGTTCGGTGTTCAGTTAATCAGTTTAACTAAGAACTGAACTGACAGCTTATGGGAATTCCATCAGTTTTAGTTTCAGTTTAACGTTTCAGTTTTTGTGTTTAGACATCAGTTTAACTGATAGCTCAACTGAAACTGAATTGATCGTCTAAAAGGGGCTTTATGTCTAAATGTCAAAATAATTTCCAGTGCCTTCAAAACAAAAAAGCTATGCACAGTTTATCTTTCTCCCATGAAATGACAAATTAATAAAATAATTTAATCCTTTGTAAATGCATACAATCGTTTTTGACTCGAATTAAAAAAAAAAGAAAGCAGACTTCAAAATTTTTTAATAAATTTGTATATTTCAGTTATTTCATTACAAATTATAATGGTTAACAAAAATGATGGCAATCTCAAAGTTATTTTTGAAGACTGCATTCAAAGTCAGTTCTTCAAAACTTCAAATTGTTATGGCTATGTCAGTTTTTTTTTTTTTTAATTCAAAACTCATTCATAATTTAATTCCAAATGCTACACAATACAACCTCATATATTATATATGTATGTATGTATGTATGTATGTATGTATGTACATTCTTACAAAAAATCCTTCTTAAGCTACCTACAAAGTTCATGTACCGAATCACTGCTCCTATACCGCAACATTAAGAACACTCTTCTCTTAATGGCCAATATAAGATTTTACAGCTCTGTGCCTAGATTTTCCTCCTATAGATGCAGATAGGTACCTACATTAGGTAGAGTCGTTCATGTTATGTGGACAAAATATACTTCGTTATACCCCAGCACCAGCAGCACTCAGTCAGATTAATAGAAAACTATAAAAAGAAAATTTTTACTTTTTCATTTTATATCAAGTGCAACACGTGTGAATGGCTTCAATCAAGAAAATATCCTCAACTGGATCAGGCTCAGACTCAGACTCAGGTTCAGACATCCAGTAGTAGTTCCCTTCTCATCCTTTAGCTTTATAACATTTATGTCATTTTGACTGCAAATAAGCTGTCATTCATCCTGTCAGTGTTGTGTACCTAACCTATACATTATATTTTGTATATAGTTTATAGTATATGTTTCGTTTGTGTGGAGGAAAAATTCATAAAAATAGCTATTTATTTGATGTAATGTTTATGTTTGTATGCGGATTTTTGTCCTTAAATGCTTTTGAAATTTATCCAAAGAAGCATCAGCAGGAAAATAAGAAGAGAAAAGTCACATTTATTGCGCTTATAATAGGACAACCGACCGACGCTAAAGTTTTCTTGATGGTAGGTTATTTTTTTTTCTTTATTTTTATTGCCACAGAAATGGAAATGGTTCCCTTTCTTTTCCCTTTCTCTGTGTGCTGTTGCGTCTCTTCTATCTTCTTCTTAGTTCTAGTTCTAATAGCCAATTAGAACAGACTCGTGCGAGTGAATTGAACGTTAAAGTTGCCCTTTCTTTAGATATAGACATCCTTTCTCGAATGTTGCGAGAATAGCTGTATGCTAAGATCTAGAGATACATATCTTGGGATCTATGTTGGTTCTGGTTGTGTGGTGTCCTTCTTGACGGAAGTTGAAAGTTTCGCACAAAATTCCTGAGAATGTCCTTTTTAAAGGCAAAAGGAATAAGTACTAGGGTGTATCCTTTTCTTCATTGCAATTGAGTGGATTATTGTAGAAAATCACTTTGACGCAAAATGATCATGGGGCCCGAAGAGTATTCACACTAAGTTTTATTTAAAAAAAAAAGATTTGATTCACACCAATTTTATTTAATTCTTCTCAACTTTTCACAATGTTATTTAGTCTATCATTTAGCTATTAATAAAATATGTACATATGTACCTACTTACATACATTAAAAAAAGAAAATCTAAACAAACTTCGTTGTAAAATAAACTTAACGAAGGTTATAAATATGTATTGATTTTTTCCTCAACATAACTTTTTGACAAGTATTAAAAAATTAGTTATTATTTAGAGTGAAAGGATAAGTGTGACTAAAGATACACGATGATGTTAAAAATAAAATAAATTAAAATATTTTTTAACGAAACAAGAAATAGAGAAATATTAAAATAATATACATTAAGTGTCTCAAAGGAATAAAAGGGCAATGCAAGACTAAACTTCATGTTTCGTTATTAAAAAAATACTATTATTTTTATTCCTTAAGAAACTTAACGAAGATGAATAAAGGAATTTCCATTTTATAAAAATGAAATTCTTGCTATTCGAAACTTAACGAAGAATTGAAATTTTTACCTTGTTTTTAAAATGAGACTTTAAAACTAAATTTACCAAAAACAAAATCGAAAAGACAAAATTTTAACTTAACGAAAAAGTTCGAACTTGTAACTTGAAAAAATGATAAATTAAATCCTTTTTTTTCAGTTAGGTGTATAACTAATGCGGCCCCGTTTTATCCCATTCCTGAGCTCCTGTACATAGAAGATAGTTGTACCTTTTGTACAAATACATATATACATATAACATATATGTTTGTATGTATCTAAGAAGTGGTGTTGGATTTTATATGACCGGAAGATGTTAGCATATCCTGGCGAGTTAGTGTGTTCATCTGATAATCTGGCAAACTATACAACTACAACAAAACACCTCAAGTGTCTTATTTGATTAGTGCTATACCAAAGGAATAGTGTCGTATATGTATGTATGTATGTATTTAGGTTAGGTACCCACTGTTATTATAAAGCTATATCATAGATATCTTTATATGTGTATTAAGCACATGCAATAAAGTTAAATTAACCAAAGATCCTTGTGATGCAGCTGTTGGCGAGAATGTGGCGATAAGGATAATCGTGTAATCCAATGGAAAATATACCGGCTAATAGGACCCATTGGGCGAATTATATTCGCCAATAAAGACGTTTGTCTATACCCATGTCGTGTATGTATACGGGAGTCAACTTGAACTCACTCTATCTCTCTGTCTGTGTTAGCCTTTTCATTGGTCATATATTCCTTTAATATTTTGTGCATTTTGTTTACATAATAAAATAATTGAAATTATCCGCAAGCAGCTAACTCAAACGAAAAGCTGAGGTCGAAGAAAGTTTGTGCGATATTTATGCCATTATAAGGAGATTATAAGAATATTTCATGGTGTTGAGTGTACCTATAGGGTTATGTGCGGCTGTGGATGTAAGTGTATAACGGTTTATTGATCTGATATTGTTATGACACAAGTTAATTGGAAAATTTTACTGATGGTTATGGTGCAACAGAATGTTACACCATTAAGTTAACGTTAAAAGGCAAACAAAAAAACGCCATAAGCAAATTATGGTAGATATGTAGGTTTAAATGTTTTGTACTTAAAAAACCTTGTTTCATAAACAGAAAGTGTAAAAAGTTGCAATCAATCCTTTAGAGCCTACAAAATGAAATATTTTAAGGTCAAATTCTTGACAAAGTTCAAAGTCATCAAACTCGTGCTTTCTAATAAATCACATCTCGACTGAGTTCTTATTCGTTTATATTTCGAAACATAAATTCGAAACAGTAAACACTTTTGTTCGCAATTAAAACACAATTTTATCAATTGGTACACTGAGACGTATACGCATTTTTTTTTTAGATGTCCGATTTTGCTTTAGATTTTAGTGGTTAAGTACAAAAGGAATGAAGATTGATTAATTCCAAGCGATTATTTCGAAACTAGACTGAGAAAATGTCTTGGTCTAGTTATGAGATATGGAAATAATTTTTTTTTTACCATTTCCTCGATTTATTTCCTGGAATTTGTGTATTAAATATAAAAGCAAACTTTTACGTTTCTCTGAGTTTTTGGCCAAAAAAATTAAACGGAAATATACACCACTTATCATTAAATCACAACACATATCAATTCACAGGAATTAATAAATTCCCACTTCTGACTTGTAGTATCCATAATATTTTTTTTTCTGTTTATTTTATTTAAAGATAACTCTTCGTTCGTTCTGATTAAACACATTTTAATTCGTATTAAAATTCTCTGCCAACTGACGTGATTTAAAATTGCATTTAAAAATTTGTGTATTTTCAGTTAAAAAAAAAATGCAAAAATAATGAAATTTTGTCAAGCAGCTAAAGTCGGCCTCACAGAGGGCATCGTTTTAATGAAAAAGAACTATGCAAACAGATTTGCTGTATCTTTCAAATGTAATTTAATTTTTTTTTTTTAATTATTGGGATATTTAATATCTACTCATAAAAATGTGAGCCACCTCTAGATACTTTTTTATAGTATGTAAGTGCATACCATACTCGTAAGTTTGTGTGTGTTGTTTACCATCATGGCGATGCACAGTTTGCTTACATATGCGTGCATAATTGAATGCTCAGAATGTAAATAATGTCAGACTCTCTGGCAATTAAATAAAAAACCAAAAAAGTTTATGTTTGTATATTTTGTTCGGATTCAGCCACATCCTGTACGAGTAATGTGCATCAAGAGAGGGAGGACATCCTGCTGCCCTCATCGACAAAATTATTTAAATTAAACAAAATTCCCTCATCCGTACCACTTGCTGACCACTGAAAAATGATCCTTGATTGTCATTGAATCCTGTCCATATAGTGCCTTCGTTCAATCCTCCTCCTGCTCATTCTCATTCACCTCCTCTTCGTCGTGTTGTTGGCGTTGTCCTCTCCTGATGGATGCTTAATTTTTATGTGGTCAGGTCAGTAGTCAGTAGTAGAGGTATACGATGAACGGCAACTGTCTTTGAATGACCCACTGGAGTCTATGTCCTTCGCGCAGTACAATTTTTGCGTTTTAAATTTTTAATTACACTTCAGTCATCATCGAAATCAACTTGGCCAAGTTGGGAATCATTAAATTTGCAATTTTCGGCCGCAACGTCCAACATCCAACAACGTGGCGCTAGCAGGTAGAAGTAACCCAGTTGAAGTTTGGACTTCAACTTTGGAACGACGACGCACGCGACACGACACGACGAACGCTCGTCGTCGTCGTTGACGTTGTCGTTGTCGTTGGAATTTAAATTGAATTTCAATATTATTGCTGTGCTTAATCCTGTGTGTGTGGTTTCCATTAAATGGAAATTCAATTTTCACTCAGCACAGTGCAGAGCAGGGCCCTGAACCCTGATCATCGTCCTGCGATGTTGGTTGTTTATGGAAGCATTGGCATCAACTCATGGCAAGGACAATAATTATTGTCGTTTCCATCAGTGCAAAGTTTTTGCTTTTACATAGGACTCTCGGATCATGATTTTGGTGGGTGTCAGTTGCCTTGGCAGAGTCCAATCCGCTGCAAAGTTACTTTGTTAAACGACAAAAAAGTTCACCTACTGACTTTGTCAATGTACGAGTATGTGATGACTTTGCATGGAACAACAACTACAGATTCTATTCGATTCTGTTCTGTTCTGCCGATGACAACGATGATGATGCCCGAATCAAGACCAGGACGAGGACCACAAACTTAACCATTTGCTTTGATTGATTACAGATGGAAATGTTTGCATCGAATATTGGTTCGGTTCAAGCGGAGGTTTAGTCATCGTGATGTGATGGTCCTGGAGTAAGGAGGTATTTGCGGCCACATCCCAGTATAATACTATACACGGTCATCTTTCTAAAGGTCTATTTTCTATGGTCGGAAGCATTTGCGGTATATGTAGAAGGAGTATGTAGTACCTCGAATGTTCAAATATACCCACACATTCCAACTAAATCATTGTTGGAGAAGTGAGGGCTATTTACAATGGAAATAGCCCGAATTGGATGTTTATGGTGGTTTAATGTGACAAGGTTTAGATTGGAGTTAATGGGTCTTCTAATAATATGGTATAACGTACAATGTCCATTATATTGAATGAGAGGTTTGAAATTGTTTGTTGGACTAATTTCGTTTATTAAATTGACACAATGAGTAGTGGATTTATGTATGTCAATATGCCTAATTACTCAACCCGCATATAGCCTACACTTTAAAACCATTGCGGACTGTTTACACTGTAAGGGGTAGCACCTGTCAATTTAATTTGAAAGTCATTTTATATGAATTCATCTTCAATAATCAATTACCACGGATTCTCAAAAATTGTTTCTTTTCTCGGTTCAATATTTAAATTTGATGAACTGCTATGTAATGTAGGTACATAACATATGTATCTTCTTTACAACACAAGAAGTAACATAACTTTTCAAATCAAAAAACCCTTAATTTTTACTTCTATTTACACATTTCTAGTGAAATAACAGTGAATTCGAATTGTTGTTAAAATGTTCAAACTTCTTAAAGTATTTTTACTTTTCCCTTTTCTTAAATAAATAATATGACAACAATTTTTAAACTTTCACTCTAACCCGATGAACTATTAATGTCAACAAAAATAAACTCTGTACTTTCCTGCACAAATCCTCATTATACATGCAGCACAAGTTTGTAAAAATAAAAAAAAAAAAGAGGCTGGGTGCGACCCACACTAATAACTTCCCATTATGCATAATTTGAAAACTTAGCGTTCCTGATAATAAATGATTAACTTTTGATGTTAGTTGATAACAATTTTATTAACATAAGAAATATCAGAGATATTGAATCTGAAAACAATATTTACCAATTTTTTTAGAAATATTTGTAGTTCTGTATTTATTGTGAAAATTTCAAATTGATATTCGTCAATATTTTACCATTTTTTAGGTATTGACTAATGCATTACGAGTAGGTTGAAAATAAAATACATTTAAAGTGAATATCATTATGTTTGTAGTGATGATATTTAAGCCGAAAAACAATTTATGACACTTTTCTGTAAATCTCAGTTTTAATTTTATATTTTAGTAAAAAAAACTGTCATTTCGACATTTGTCAAAAATGTATCATAAGTTGACAATTCTATTATGCAAAAATTAAATAAAATCCGAAGTTAAAATGATTTACCACTCTGGACATATTAAAGTCAATTAACTACTTTTCACATTTTTCGGTTAATTTTTGTTAAAGTTTTTAATTTTTTGTGAAAAAACTGTCAGTTCTATATTTTTCAAAATTGTAGCGTATATTAATAATTGTATATTGTTTAAGCTAAAATAAATTTGAAGTCAATATCGTCGCCAATTCTCGTGATATTCAAGTCAAAAAACATTTTTTACCAACTTTTGGTAGAATTTTTTGTACTTTTTTATTTTTTGTAAAAAAACTGTCAATTCAATTTTTTCAAAAATTTTACCAGATATCAAAGACACCATTTCACATAATAAAACAATGTTTTGAAGATGATATCATTTTTCCTTCATTGTATATTTGCGCGCCAAAAATTTTTTTTTTAGTTTTTAGTTTTTAAAAAAATAACGGTATGTTAAATTATTTTCAAATTTACACCAAACCTGTGTAACATTGCAATCTATCCAATAAAATTTATTTGAAGTCAATAGCATTATTCGTTCCTGAGATATTTGCGACAAACTAAAATTTTCACTTTTTTTAAAAACTGCTATAGTGGAAAAACCGTTAGACAAATTTTTATAAAAGTCCTTTCAGCTTCTTTTGAAGTTATAACCTATCGAACAAAATTTAATTGGAATCGATATCTCTACTGGTTCTTGAGATATCGTTAACGAAAAAGGGTATCTCGAACGTACGAACGTACATACGTACGAACGTACGAACGTACGAACGTACGAACGTACGTACACACACACACACAGACATCTCTCTACAAATGACGAATTTAGATTCTAGGAACCATAAAACGTCCAGATTTGTCAAAAATTTCAATTTGACAAATCGGACCCATTACAATAACTCCCTATGGGAAGTTAATAATAAAAAGAAAAAAGCATTGTTCATTGTTAAAAGTCCACCCTGAAGAAGTATTCTCCAGAGAGACACAAACGATGAAAATTCTTATTTCAATGTGGCATGGCATTAGAAAATATTTAAAAAATACTAAGAAAAGTCAACTTAAAGCATGCTACGGCATCGCATGTTTTTGCTTCTTTTCTTCCAGAAGGGAACTTGTTATCTTTAAATTAAAAATATTTAAATAAAAAACCATGTAGCAACCGATAAAAAGAGCAACAAAATAAAAATAATTTTCGATCCATTCATTCCATTCACTGCAAACAAATTAATTTTTTGGTACTAAATTTTCAGACGAATGCAAAGATTTAAACGTAAAAATATAAAAAGTCTTCATAGATTTCATAGTGACTAAGTGTCACTAAAAATCATCTAACTTTATAAGACAACTGGTCAAAGGTTTGTATCATTTGTTTAACGCATGAGACTGGTTCAATCATCAATTAATGGGAGCATACTGGCAGCCTCTCTTGATCTAATATGAAAAATTTTGGAATGACCAATTTAATTATTCAAAGTCAAGGAATTTACCAGCGGAATTAGGTACCTCTAGCCCCCCCAAAAAAAAAAAATAAAAACAAGAACAAGAAGTTAATCAACATCAAACAACACGTCCTTTTTGAAAAACTTTTTATGTACTTCCAACTTCCTGAAAGTTATCGTTTTTTAAATAAAGCAAAGAATCAAAGTTTAAAAGCTTTCTTCAAATTATTCTTTAGTTTTTCTTTTTCCCCTGATTAAATACCATTAAAAAACGATTTTTTTTTCAATCCAATATTCGCCCTAAAGAATCTTAAGGATAAGATAAAACCGAAATAGCAATGCGATAATGATGCTTTGGTGTTCTCCAAGGAATCCACAACCAACATCAACATTTCTCCATCACCAACAACCACCACACCATAACTGATGATTCTCAAACACAGATCGGATAAAAGTTATGAACGAATAGTTTTCTTCTTTTTTTTTGGTCCCACTAGATTCAAACTTATTATCTATAAAGGGTTTTCAAATAACTAAAAACTTTACTTAAAAAAAAAAAACTTTTTCAGTTGCGAGTTATAACTTTTGTGCTACTGCATGTTTTTATATACAAACGTACATATACAAAAGTTGAAGAAAAGTTCATGTTTAATGAATGTAACCGTCGTCGTCGTCGTCATCGTCGTAGTTATCATCATCATGGCCATGGTTATTCCACATTATACAAACAAACATTGAAAAAGTTTAAAATAAAATGTTTAGTCTTTGCTTTAAGTTAATGTTTATGTTTAGTTTGGCTGAAAATAGTATCTTCTTGTCAGTCCTCGGAATATATGTATGTACATATGTATGTATGTATGTTTTTTTTTTAAGTTTTGAAAATGTATATGGTTGACAAAGGTTAATTTCATAACATAGACACAGTGGTGGAAACATTAATAGGCTACAAAATAAAATAAGCTCCTAAAAAGTAGTTTAATACAATGAACTAACTTTTCTCAAATAAAAAGACATGCTTAAAATGTTAATTTAATGCTTATAAATATCTTGAAAATATAAAAAATAGAAAAAAATTCTTATACATGAAATATTCATAACATAGCAACTTCTGTCTTAGTTTTAAAGAGCACCCATGAGAACTTGTTATTTCACATCCCATCCCTTTTTTTATAACTATTTTCAAAACTCTATCCTAAATTCAAGGCATTGCTGACTTAACAATTAAAAAGCCAAGTTAAAGTTGTTAAAATAGTCTCTTAGACCCTGTTTTCCCTTTGGGGGGGTTTTCTTTAGCTGAGATTTAGCTGTTCAAGTCTTTTCGGAATTATGTAAAACAATAGAGCAAGAATTTAAACTTTTTTCCATCCATTGGGACCTTTTACACTTTAACTGAATAAAATCAATTTCGTCTGGAACACTCTGATAAACAACCTCTCATTTTATGAATAATCATTTGGTACTATATGTTTAAATTAAAACAACACACATATATATTATTCTTACAGCAAAAAATTTAATAACAAAATAATACATTCTCCATGGTGTGTTAACCCATTCGTTTTGTTTTTTTTTTTCTTATCGTTTTACACATTTTAGATTTAAAAATAAACAATTACACAAGTGTTTACATGCTGGGACCTTTGTTTTGATTTTTTCATTTTTGTTTCATGTATGTAATTAATATTGTATTTTATTTATGTATAATAATATGTTACCCATAATGAATATCTTTATTTAAATGTAAATATAAATAGCTTAAAAGATCTTTAATTTTTGTTTTCTTTTTTTAGTTAAAATACTCATTTTTATGTTGTTAAGCTTGCGCTTATGCTGCCAGTGTTTTATTTTTCACGGCTGTAGAGTCAAAAATACTAAAAGGATAGGTATTTTGTTACACAACTATTTTCTTTACCTTAAATTTGATAGTTATTGAATATTTTATAATATTTATGCACAGTAAGAGTAAGTAAAATATACTATTTGATTTTATTTTATTTTTATAATAGAAGTAAAATAAGAGGATCTATTGTAGTTTATATTTGTAACGTGTTCGGTATTTTGTTTTCTAAGTTTTGGTGGTCAAGTTTATTTAATGCAATGTAAATGTTTGTGTGTTTATCAATTTTGTAATTTGTCATTAATTTTTTTGTTTTTTTTTTTTTGCTTATCAAAGCGCTATTATTATTAACTTTTCTCTCTCGCTCCCTTCGTATTCCAGAGCATTTGGATTTGATGTCTTAATGCCATTTTTTAACTTGACTTTTTTTTGAAAATCAGTTTCCAATGTTAATTTTTTGTTATTTTATGAATAAATTGAAGACTTAACATAAAATAAACGTATCTAAGCAATATCGATTTGCATCTTGACAAATAAACTGTGTTGCGCTCTTAAAATAAAACAAAGGAAAGAAAATGTTGTAGTATCGCGCGAAGCACTTTTAGCGAAAGTGCCTTTTGGTTATCTAAATAGTTTTTTTTTTTTGTTTTTTTTTTTCTTTTTTGAAATATCACATTAATGCATTCTCTAGGGTTTAGAGAAGTAAATTTTGCAATGTAATGCAGTTGTATGTTGGTTGTTTTTATGTACAAAAGAATGGCAATGATGTTCGCTCTCTTAGCTCTCCCGTTCGCTTATTATTTTATTTTAATTATTTTTTTATCCATGTGTTCTTTTGTCGATTAATTTAAAGAACATCACATGCTCAGTGGCAGTTTATTGGTTATTAGTAGCTAAAGATAATATTTTTATTTTAATGATAAATAAATCCTTTATTCCCACTTTTCGTTCGTCGATTCTTTTCGCCTCTCTTTTTCTCTCTTAACTCTCTTATTTATCCTCAATTCCATTTTCCATTCCAGTCTCTATAAATTCTCTCATTTTTCCAAGGATTTTGATAGATCTAAAATTATTTTTAATACAAAATTTTCATTAAGCGCCATCTGCTAGCTAATTATTAAAATTAAAAGCTTAATCGATGTATTACAATAATTTTTTGTCCAAAGCGCTTGACATAGAGATTTTCATAAATTACATAGATAAAAGTAAAGGAAGAGGTACAAGCCCAAATGAGACAATGTCGTTTTACTTTGGTTTGTGTGCAAATGCGCCGATAAGGAATCTACAGTGTGTTTGTGTGTTGCTTTTATATGTATATGTTGGTTATGTTGTTGTTGTTGTTGAATTTGTGTTATTGGTGGTTTAGCTCCTCAATATGTCAAACAAGCTGTTTAAGCCCCTTGGAATTTGCTGTATTCGCAAAGAAATCGTCATCTCGATTTTGTAATTTTGTTTTTGGTCCGAAAGAGAGTTACAAATTTACATTATTTTTAATTTCGTTTTTTTTTAAAAAATATACTTTGTACATTTGCACAATCAAATCAATCCCATCCATTCTCCTTGATCATATGAGCTAATTCTATGATGTATTTGCCTTCTTTGTACTTTTGGCTAGACTCGAAAGCGTGTTCGTACTTCCAGCCAAGTGGTGTTTTACAGCACTCGCAGTAGATATCCGCGACAGCGTGCAGCCCAGTGAGAAGGACACGCTCCTCGGTTTGGCCGCAGGCCACATTGACAACGGAATTAAACAGATATGCTGGGCCTTGGCTACCTTGAAATGATTTCGATATAAGCTCATCGTGACTGGCCAAATGGGCTCGGCAGTGAACACAGGAATACGTTCGATTCGTCGACGGGAGGTAGGCTTGAAATGTCTTCACCATGTTTGTAATTGTCTATTCGTTTGCGGTGATATACTTATCACCGTTAATGCAATGTCTGATGATAAGATCTGAAAGAAGGGAAATGATTTTTTTTTTAAATTCATTCTTATCAAGTTTTTTGTTTTTTTAAATGGTAAATAAATTCAACAAGCACAAACCTTTATAAATAGAAGTTTTCAAGAATGAGCGTTTGTTAGAGAGGTAAAATAAAAATTCTCTACCATTCAATTGGCATACAGGAGACGCTTGTGAAGTCACGTACTACACTAGACACAATACTTCCTCCAAAAATTGAGTCGCACTTACTGCACTTTCGTGTTTGACCCAAATAAAATTATTGTTTGTTTAGTACTTGACGTGAAATAGATAACTAAAAGATGCACAACGCATTCGTTTACACTTTGAACTCATGTCGTATCACTCGCTATCAGTTTTGTTTAAAATGACGTAGACACACACAATCTCTGTGTTTGCATCAACATCTGTTTTTTTTTCTTCAAATTTTAAATAAACACAATAAATTTCTCTCTCGGTTTAATGATACTGGGAATAGTAAAACATTGTTTTTGTTTCTATTTATTTGATTAGATTAATACCTAGTATTCTTGATGGGTTGTTTATATTTTTTAGTCGGAAACCAAAAAAAATTGTTAATATTCTTAGTTCTAAAAATTGTTAACTGATTAGTAGAATGAGGTCGCGTTAGGCTGTCGACTATTCCTTTCTTCGACTGCAAAGTTTAGTCGAGCCTCTGGTTCAAGTACAAATGTGTTTTTATTTAATGTAATTCAAAAGATGAAACTGAACTTAATGTGTGATTTGCTTCTTTATTTGAGGAAGAAGTTTTTAACAGAATTTCATTCAATCCTAGAAAATAATTTTCTATTGGAGTTGTTGAAAAAGTAATAGAAAAAAAGAGAAAAAAAAAATGGAAAGGCGTGGGACGTGTTATTTATTAATATATTGTCGCCGTTAAGCTCATTTTTCAAATTGAGTTAGGTTGAGAAGCGTTTAAAGCGTTCTGATGATTACCGAATTACATGAAGCAATTTAAACCACTCAAACTTTATCTATCTAGCGATACACACTATACTAAGCAGAATGACCCCCAAGATTACGACTTTAAAAAAAAAAGAGGGACTAAAATTTAAACTATTAAAAAAGGCAATATAAGCGTACTAAATTGTTTGTGAAACAAAAAGTAGGTTCAACTTAAAAAAAAATTAACGTTCGATTAAAACCATTAGTACCTATCTAAGCAATGGGTAAACAAAATACAAACTAAAGCTTGTTGGAAGTTAAATAAATATCTAAGGTTTGCATGGGGTACAAATTTAATTTAAAAGATAGCAAAAGAGCACTTAGAGGAAGAAGGTAAACAAATAATATAATTGTTAACATTTATTGATTGTCTATTGACTCACCTGAATATAGAATACACGACGACCACCACCACCCGGACAGTGATATTGTAGGTATTATGAACAAAAAAAAATTCGATAACAACCAGAACAGCTAAATTATTTAGTTAGGTAGATACCTAGTTGGTTTTTAGGTATTTTTCTTTTTTATTCTGCAATTTACGTTCAGCTTTGCTACAGCTTTGCTAATACTTCCACATGAAATGCCTTGTCGTCTAGAACTCCAAATTTGTGTGTTTTTTTTATTTTAGCTAGTTCAACTCAACTGCAAACTCTTTTTTGAATTCCCAAATCCTAGAACAAAGAAAATTATCCATTAGAATCTAAATCCACAAAAGAATACACAAAATAACCACATGGGGAATGAAATTGGAAGAGAAGGAAACAAAAAAATATTAAAATAATATTTGCTACCCCACCAAGACGAAGTTATTGTCAGACAACAAAGACACAAGAAAGACACCGCTCCATCGTCGTCGTTGTCGTTGTTGTCTACATCGTTCAGTACGACGAATTAAGCAAAAAGTTATTCTTTTTTTCTTAATCTTTTAAGACTCCGGTGTTGCGATTGGATAGGTACATAGGTATAAAATATTATATGGTGAAGAATGAAAACTGAACAGTCTCAAAGGTGCATGAACACAAACCTGTTTCCCCAATGTACCAGCACGGTACACGTTTTTCTATAATGAAGGAGCTGTTGCTGTTTGTCCAGTTGTTGATGATAGAGACTGCTTCTACTAGCCTCACTCGCTCACTCGTTGTCACTACTCAGACTCACGCTCGCTTCTGGCCAACTAATCAGCAGCTGTTTTTTATTTGTTTTTTGTTGTTTCACAAACCTTTATTCATATTCTATCAGCTTATCTATCAGCTGGTGTCGTCTTCCACTGTTGCGTGGTGCTTATGTCCGATAGGTCGGTCGATAGGTACATAGATAATTTTGCCCCTAACGACCTTCACTCTGGGGGGGTTCACTGAACCAAGAGAAGATTAAAAATAATTGAGGAAAAAACACAAAATGACACACAGGGTTTTTTGTTGAAGATTTTCAGATGAAAACTTTTCAATTTTTGATCATTTTTCACTTGGTGGGTGCTTGGGTATTTTTCACTTCTTTTTCAGAACCTTCTTTGTCCTTGGCGGTTGAGCTTATGTACTCGTATATGTGCTTGCATGCCCACATGCACATTGCAGCTTTTTATCTCCTAACTGAGATTATAACAACAAAAACCAAAATAGAGAAGAAAAAAACTTTTATATCCATCAACAACTGAACTTATCTAGGACAAGGAAACTCTGGGTAGGTATAGGTACCTACCTATACCTATCTATCGAGATAGGTGCAAGTTTGTTTGGTGTTGGATTGGACATTGATAGGTTTTGGATTAACACCACTGATTGACATGCCCATGTAATTATCTTGATTATGTGTTTATTTATGCATTTTCATAACGAAAGAAATTTAACGAAAATATGTTAAGAAAATTAGAATTTATTTCGAACTCACTGCACTTTCTGCTGATGCACTCTCGCTCTTTATCTTCAACTCATTTTCTATAGATAGTATTTTTTATAATTACACTCTTGTTTGTTTGTCTTTTTGTTATTTGAGCTTTTCTGTTTTCTTGTTGAATTCTAGTGGCAATTTTTTCTTTTCTTTTACTACGTTTACAGTTTTGTTTAAATGCGGGGGTGTTACGAAAAGGTGCCAATGCCAATTATGGATGGGTAGAACAAAAGAACTGTAAATTGAGTTATATGTATTATGATTATCAAGCAGCGGCAGCCCACTGATGAAATTCAAAGAACCGTTGTTTTCTTGTTTCTCCATCTCCATCCCACTTAAATGAGTGATTTTGTGGAACAAGACAAAAACACTCAACAGTCGAACAAAGGAAACTTAAATCGTGCACAAGAAAAAGGAGAGGAAAATAATAACAAAGAACACGAAAAATTAGAAGAAAACAAGAAAATAGAACGACAAGAAAAACAAAATAGATACAAATTTATACCCACAAAGAAAAGAAAAAGAGAAAAGAGTGAACTGAAAATTGAGAAGATTAAAAAATTTTGCAATGAATAAATTTTACAAATTGGACTCGAAGACGGAATCGGGTCGGGAATCGTACAAAGTGCGTCTCAAGAAAAAGAAAAAACACAAAAACAACTCGAAACTCGAAGGAAAGGCCAACATATGTGGTACAAAGGAACAAAGTTTTTGCACTCACAGGTTTTTCTTGTTTTTCTCCCTGTTTATTTACATTATTCACCAAAATTTTGCTTGTTTTCTATCCAAGAATATTAATTATTCATTTTATAATTTAATAAAAACATTTTTTCCATCGAATCACACTTTTCTCTCTGCTGCTACTGCTGCTGCTGTTGCACTTTTTGATATTTTAGATTTCTTTTGGACTCTATTCAAGTGGATTTTATGGCTGCTCTGTTTTGTTGTGATGTGACAGTGACAGTTCGACAGTTCCTCTTTGGTCTTTGAGAACTTTTCTAGAAAATAACAATTTTTTGAAGAGATTTTGTTTTAAATTTTATTTCATTTCACATTCAACTCGATTCGAATTCTACTCGATTTGCACAACACTGCGACTGCGACGCACAACGCACTTCTTTTGTTGAGTTTTTCTGCTGCTGCTGTTGTTGCTAATTCTTTTACTCTGAATGTCTGAATCTGAATTAGTGGAATTGATTTGGATTTGGGGCAGCCCATTTGGGGAAAAAATCAGAAACAAAATGCACCTCTAAAGTTAATTTTACCTTTTCGTGTTTCTTCACTTCACATTTACATGAAAACAACAGAAACAGAAACAGAGGCAGAAAAGAAACCAGTTGAGTGAGATTGACAGATGGAAAATATTATGCATGGATGGACTGTGGCTGTGTGGGATGTGGGTTCTTTGTTTTTGTATTTTGTGGACTTGCGCAGAATGGATGACAAAAGGAACGAAAACGAATATTGGAAGGGATAGGTGAGGAGGGGAGTTAGCTTTGTTTTTGTTTACAAACAAACACAAATTTATGACAAAAAAAAAAAACAATAACAAAGCTTTTTGGTGAATTTGGGGTTTTCATTTCACTAAAGCATTAAATTTTTTGTATTCATAATTTATGGAAAAATAACTGATATTTACAAAACAACCCGAAATTTATTAGACTTTATTGATTTATTTGATATTTAATTCATCAATTTTGCTTTTGTTTTGAACTTTCCAATTTTCTTGCATTTGATTTTGGTGGAACGTGGAATGCAATAAGCTTTTCGTTCCACATCCAAGCTACGATTTCGAATGAATGCATTCAGGGAGAAAAATAATCTCATTAAAAATCAAAATCAAGTGATTAGTACAAAATCATTGAATTTTTAAAGATCAATTGAAGTTTAAAATTTAAAATACAAAAGTTTTATCGGTCGGTTTTGGGGTCACCATGAATTAATAGGATTTTTCAACATTTAAAACTCCTTTTCTTGTGAGAAATATTTAAGACCATAAAATACATTTTTTGTCAGTTTATGATAGAAAGTGTCTTTAGCATTAATTTAATGTGAAATTTAGCAAGTTTTCATTCTAATTGTAACTAAATTATAAAAACTGGTGAAAAAATCCGCGAGCTTGTCTTGTGTGCCCTGCTATGTAATATAATGTATAATTGCTATTTGGGTCAGTTAAAATTCAACAGCAGCAATTGAATTGTACTGAATGTAAATTTAATATTATTTCATAGGTACCGATTTAAAAAAAAAAAAATTGATTCGCATTTGTCTGTAAATTGTACAATACAGTTTTTATGAAAAAAAAAATAAAATGTATAATAATTCAGGTACAATAAACGAACATAACATAAAATATAAAGATACTTTCCACGTCCATGATTAATGTTTCGATTAATTGTTTGACACTACAATGTCGGGTCAAAAAAAGTCTGATTTTTATCTCGAAATAAGCTGTTTTTTTTTTAATAAGACATGACAAATTAGGTACAACAATCAAATTCTTATGATTCCCATATTCATGAGCATGACTATGGGAACTAGGTAGAAAAATATAAGTCAGTTGTACAATCGTAATTCAATTTATTGAACCTATTGAATTCAACATAAATCGGTTTCAAGTCAATTAACTAACTTTAAGTTGAATCTCGGTTTATCTAGTTACGAACTCCTTTTCGATAAGAGAACGTGATGCCAACATTTTTCTATTAAAAGGTTTGGAATAATAAAGTAAAAGTACTATAATCTAGCTTTCTCATATAACATTTTGTGCAACAATTTTATGAAATAAACATCAAAATCATATTTTGACAACTTCACTTACCCAATTTTTAAATATTAGGGTACCAATTCATATTACATTTAAATTATTTCGAGGGCAACTTACTTCCTATACTGGACAGACAAATATTTGGGGAAAATGAAAATTACATTCGAGATTCTTGTTTTGTTAGAGCCCATAACGAACGTCGACTTGCGACTTTAAATTATTTATGTCCTGCTCAAAGATTGGTGTAGTCATCTCCGTTCGGGCGCTTAATGTGATGATCACTTGTAAAAACCATTTTTTTTTGATTGTTGGAATTCCATCGTAAACGTCTTACCACGCATTTATTCTGTTCGAATTTAGACATCAACATCCATAGCGATTAACATTTTGTTTATGTAAATGAATGCAATTATGATTTGTGTATGTGATTATTTTATTTATTGGGCGAACGCAGAATAAAAAGACAACAAAAAACGTTATAAATATATACATATGATTATTATAAAATTGAAGGGAAATAAATAAAATAAGCTTAAAAAATAAATAGGAAACCAAATTCCTTAGGACGAATTAGAGGACAGCTCAAGCTCATCGTCATCGACATCGAGGCCTTCGACTATTCTTAGAATTTCTTCATTTTGTTTCATTATTATTTCATTCTGAGCAAGAATTTTATTCAACTTCAATTCTAAAGATTTGTGCATAGTCATTGTAGCCTCTAAAATTCTTACATATTCTTCACCGTAATCTGGTACATCATTTCGATCCTTAATAAAATGAAGAACAAAAAAAGTATTAGTTAAATAGTGTAACGTTAAAGGATAGCAGAGACTCACAAATTCTTCATTGTCGAAATCATCTTCGTCGATTCCGTCCTCAGACACAATTGGTAGGACACTGTCCACAAAATTATTAAGATCACGAGATGCATTCGCATTGAATTGATTCTCCAGTCCCATTGTTAAATCCTTTTTGTTGTATTTACACAAAAAGTTTTATTTATTAAAAGAAATTATTGTGGAGATCATTTATATTAAATAATTGATTATTTACCTTTGTGTGAAGAACAAAATTGGTTTTTAATTTAAAGAAACTTATTTGGAATTTGGATTTGCGCGCCGCGCCGTCCTTAAAACAGTTTCTGGTAGTTCTGTTTGATTTGCTTTTATATTGCCTGATAAAATGATTGATGTTGAAAAATAAACAAACAGTGCCGAATCCTTCCAATATTTATATCCTTTGTTTTCCAGCAGTTAATTAGGCTGAGAACAGACTTTTTACATTAAACGATCTTCTTAACCCTTTTAATTGTTAATTATTAAACCACTTTTACAATATCTGATAATAAATTTACCTTAAGATTATGTTCAAGAATATGAAAGAATTATGCTTTTGGAATTAGGATTCTATTATACGTTTTTTACATGAAAGCTTATATAATTGTGAATAATTTTATATTCACAAAAACGATCATAATTTCATAATTTTAATGCCCTTTTATAAGTAACCACGACATTAGAGTGACATTGACAGCAAAATAAAGTCACTGTCAAAATGGGAGACCTTTTTAAATTTGATTTAAACATTTGCTTAACATTTCATTATCCTTGACTTAGACAAATTGTAAGAATAGATGTTGCATAATTAATATTTAAAATTGTGGTCAAAGAGCAAAAATGTGAAAGAACCCTTGAGGGTAAGTTGAACAATCGTGGTGAATTATGAAATTCTGAAGCGATGAAATGTTAAGCCCTCAGTTGATGTAAGCTCAAGTTTAACTAAACAGCAAGCAAAATGTCCATTTATAAGTTGAATTAAGATAATAATTTATTTTTGTATGCTTTTGTAGAAAATTAAAAACAGAAATTTAAAACAAACTGAGAAATTTCTCCTAAAAGTTACAACATCGACCAACCAGATGGCTCTGAGAAAGTTCTTCCAAATACACAACAATTCCAATAATTTACTTCCCGTCACATACCATCCCTGGAAAATAAAAAAAAAAAACTACGATAAATGTCAAGAAATTCCATTCCAAGAAAATTTACTGCGTATATCCAAAAGCTGCCGGAAAACATTTAAAATAAACAAATTTTTTCGTATTTTTGCTTAAAATAACAACAATTTCGCTTTGGGAACCTAGCAAAAAGTGTTAGTTTCAAGGAAATTATTCCCCTATCCACCTGCACACTTCGAAATCGTCTCGAAAGTCGGTTTTATGGTTTTTAACTCAGGAATTGCAAATTGTTGGTGCTTTTTTTTGGCCAAAAGAGACGCGCTCCTATAGAAGATTCGAGAGCCAAAGGATAAAGGAAAAGAATTTCCTTGATGTTTCTTATGCTTCAAATGGAAAATGAGCAGTCAAAGTCACCATAAAATGTCCGGTCATACCCCAAAGAAACAGCGCACAGATGAAATTGAATTAACTGGTAAGATCACTTGTAGTTGGACTTTCTCCGTCTCGTCTCCGTCATGGTCAGTTGTGATAAGAAATTGTTTTGCTTGCAGAACGATTCTCTGAACAAATGGCACAATTATGCATGTCGGATGATTACTCTGATGTTGCATTTATTGTGGAAGACCAGCGCTTGCCAGCACATCGTGTAATTTTGGCCGCCAGGAGCGAGTACTTCCGTGCCCTGCTCTATGGCGGTCTATCTGAAACAAATCAGAGCGAGATAAAACTTAAGATACCACTGGAGGCCTTCAAGGCACTCCTAAAGTACGTCTATTCAGGTAAGGTGTTTCTACACAACGTTGGCGAGGATTGTCGATTTGATATCTTCTTCCTTAGGACACATGCCCCTTTCGCAGATGGGCGACAATAACATTCTCGACACTCTGGGTCTGGCCAATCAGTACGGTTTCACCGAACTGGAACTGGCCATCTCCGAGTATCTACGGCAGTACTTATCACTATCGAATGTTTGCGCAATTTTAGACGCAGCTAGGTTGTACAATTTGGATAAACTGGTGAATGTTTGTTTGACATTCATGGATCGCAATGCCACCGAAATTCTGCAACATGAGACATTTCGGGGGTTGTCGAAGGTGAGAAATTTGTTTTTCTTTCATATGTAATGCGTTTTATGTTTTTGCTTTTCGCAGGAATCCTTAGAAGAAGTTTTGAAGAGAGATTGGTTCTTTGCACCAGAAGTCCAGATATTTATTGCGGTCAACGAGTGGTGCAAGCAGAATTCAAATATTGATATTGGGGTAGGTAAAAAGCTGTGAGTTGTTAGTCAATGATTGATGCTCAATAAAATAAGAATTAGTTCAAAATAGAATCAAAAAGGTGATTGTTGTTTGGAAAGTAATTTGGACTTGGGACTTTTAAAGGGTGCGGGTTTAGTTTAGGTTCATATCTCAGGGATGGAAAATAGTTGGTCTTCTTGTGAAAGGTTTTAGGTTACTTTTTTTATGAAATACTTGATCACCGTCATTTTAGAGAAAAGCCCTTGTTCAATTAATCATGTTTAATGTGACGCATATACAAAAGTCAAATTATAATATTGGTGATAAGAATCTAACGCAAGCAACAAATATGCTTAATAATAAAGCGGCTATGAAATGTAATAATTTTCCTTAACTTTACTCTTGTTTTATGTTAAGCCATAGAATCTCTTGATTCACACTGAGCGTGATCTTTTAAATTAATTTCTAATAAAGATTTATGTAGAATTGTTGGATTTGTATGTTGGGAAGGTAGATTCGTAGACGGGACGATGTTGCGATAGACAGCTTGCGTTTTTGCTGTGACCATGGGGCAAAAACAAAACTTTTCGACTTCTAATTTAATTCAAACATAATATTACTCACCTTTTGTCTCTCCTTTCAGACGGTTGTTTCATACGTTCGTTTGCCGTTGATTCATTTAGAACACCTACTGCAAGTCGTTCGAAAATCCGGCATTCTAGAGCCCGATAAACTTCTGGATGCTATCGAGGAACAAACAACATCCAAGTCCCTACCCTACCGTGGCATGTTGTGGCCCGAAGAAAATGTTGCTGTTGAAAAATTCGGTTCGATGACAATTTTGGGCGAATGTCGTTCGGTCCTACTCGATGGCGATTCAACATGCTATGACATGGAAAAAGGCTACACTCGCCATTGCATCACAGATCAGAATAATATGGGCATAACAGTTGAATTGGGCAATAACTGCATCATCAATCACATAAAAATCTTGCTCTGGGATCATGACAATCGCGCCTATTCGTACTTCATCGAAGTATCGGTCAATCAGAAGCACTGGGAACGTGTAATCGATTACACCAAATATCAATGTCGCTCGTGGCAGTATTTGTACTTTGAGCCAAGAGCTGTGCGATACATCAAGCTAGTTGGGACGCACAATACTGTGAATAAAGTATTCCATGTTGTCAGCCTCGAGGCTATGTACACAGCCAATATGCCAAAAGTTATTGATGGATTTGTTGCGCCCACTTCGAATATAGCCACAATCGAAATGAGTGCAATTGTTGTGGAGGGCGTGAGTCGGACAAGAAATGCTCTACTTAATGGAGATTTTCTTAATTACGACTGGGACTCGGGGTATACATGTCATCAATTAGGCAGCGGTGAGATCCTCGTTCGATTAGGGCAGCCCTATTACATTGGATCGATGCGTTTACTCCTGTGGGATCTTGACGAAAGAACCTATAATTTTTATATTGAGACTTCGGTCAATCAGAAAGATTGGCAAATGGTAGTTGACAAACGCACGGAATCGGCCAAATCATGGCAGAACTTTTCATTCCCTCCGAGGCCAATGGTATTCATTCGGATTGTTGGAATAAGAAATACAGCCAATGAGGTAAGAGAATTTAAACCAAATTACATGGTGTACATGTTAGTCATTGGTTTCGTTTCATTTCAGATTTTCCATTGTGTACACTTGGAATGTCCATCACAAGATCCACATATTCTGCAGCAGGAAAAGGAGCGCAAGCCCACCAATTCAAAAATCACCGAAGAAGATAATCTTATCCAGCTTGTTGACGTGGCAAAGCCATCAAAACCATTGGTCCCCGAAGGAAGCGTGTCTGAAGCATCGACTGCAAGCTACTGCGACGACAGTGATTAAAGATAATATTCCAAAATAAGATCCACATAAAACACAAACAAAAAACAAACAAACCTGTACCAAATGTATTGATACCATTTCCAGAGGTCAAACCGTTAGATAATAGAGAAACTAAGCCGGTAGCGGATAGAAAACCAAAAGAAAATGCAAAATGGACGCAGTTTTTTTTTCAATAAGATTTTGAATCTCAATTGACATGCTACAGGATTTCCCTCTTAGACCTGAATTCTTCAATGATATTCCATTCAAAACAAAACGTAACATTATTAAAATGATATTATCAAAATACGTTATAGTTTAATAGAGCATAAAAGGTGCCACGCGCTTAATATTTATACTTAGATTGAGCTTTTAACCTTATCACCATTCTTTTTCGGATCATATCTGTATAAATTGTTAAACAAATAAGGCTTTAATCATTACATTTGATACAACAAGTGATAGTCAACAGTAACCGGTTGTATTAAAAGCCAGACAAGACTTTCACCTTTTTTTTTAAATCTTAAAGACTATTTCTTGTTGTGTTTTCTGCATGCATACATAATTATTATAACGAGCTCTTTCCGGAATGAAAAACTATTTTGAAATTATATTATTATTTTCCTGAGTCGATCGACAAAAGACGCTCAGGAGAAAGAAAACATCAAAGAATGTGTTACCATTTTATTTACGGTTAGAGTTTAACAGAATTTTTATATTACAAAACATGTTAACTTGCAAAGTTATATGTATTGAAAAAGAGTTTTTTTCTTTTTTTGTCAATCTAATAAAAATATTTTACAATTTGTTGCATCGATACGGATATATAGAGATTATTTAGTTGTATTTTTTTTTGTCTTTGCTTTTGATTCAATTTATTGAGAAATTGTTTTTTTTTTTTGGAAAAATAAAACCTAATTATTATGAACATAAATTATTAAAATCTGAAAACTTTGGTTTAATTTGAATCGATTCTTTGCAAAACAACTAAAAATTGAAAATTGACAACCAAACTGGTTGCAAAAGTTGCTGGTTCACATTATTTTTGCCTTATGGTTTAATTCTGTTCTTCTTTTCAGAAATTGATGTAGATGTTGTAAGCCTCAGCATTTCAGCAATGGATGAGCAAGTACTTCAAGTTTGACTGCTACTACAGTGGATCTGGCACGAAGTTTCAGGACAATGTTTCTACAATTGACTGCGGTGCGAATATTTTTACTACTTGAAGGTCTCTTCATGTGGAAACATTGCATTTTCGTATCTTGAAGAATTCGAAGAGTATGTTCTTAAATTAATGTTGAGTAGGTCATAACATCAGCATGCAGGAGGTTTTCATTTCGAATTCAATTAGAAAGTATTGTCGGTTGGCATCAAGATCTACAAATAGACGCCAGGGCGACTCCGGTTTGATGCTCGTCATGAATGTTGTTGTCCTGCTGAACAAAGAATTTCTGAAAGAAATTAAAATAAGGGTTATAATCAGAAAAAAACTATAAGACATCAAGATAGGTAGAAATTTGGTGGATATCGCAGCTTTGTTACACTTTGTTTAAAGCCTTTCAATAAAATCCCACAGGTTTCAGATTCAAGAGAATTTCATTGGATTCTTTTTTTTCCGCTTGAAATTTAGGATGACTTTCTTGTCACAATAATTAAGTTACAATCCTAAGACTTAT
This sequence comes from Scaeva pyrastri, assembly GCA_905146935.1. Classification (NCBI taxonomy): domain Eukaryota; kingdom Metazoa; phylum Arthropoda; class Insecta; order Diptera; family Syrphidae; genus Scaeva; species Scaeva pyrastri. The sequence continues at coordinate 6,527,536 of LR989929.1, read as the reverse complement.
AGTCTGGGACTGGTTGTTAACTCCGCACGAAGATTATTCCGGATAGTTACGTCTCTAGTAAGCATTGATGGAGTGGTTTAGTGTTTGGTGTTTGTTGTTTTGTTTAAGTTTAATTTATTTGTTTTAAAGCAAAAAATATGAATTGTATGGCAGGTGGAAGGCAAATCAAAATCTAATGTTTAAAAATGCCACAGGCAGTGACTTAAGCTTAACATAAATGACACGCGTGGAAAATTTTATGATAGGTATGTGTTGTGTACCACAAAATGGAATTTAAAGTTTGTGACTTTTGTTGCTGGGTATTTTATATACATATGTACATCATACGTAAGAAAAAAGACTTCATATTGAAGATAAAAATAAATTGAAACCATTCAAGTCAAAGTCATATCTGATGGTGGTTCTTATAAACAAATAAACATAATTCTGTAAAAAAATTTCGTTCATGCGTTAAAATATGTTAAAAACATTGTAAGTGTAGGTACATAATGTATGGGTGTAAGTATGTATGTAGATACCTAGTATTTATATATATGAGAGACATATGCTTCAAAACAACCCAAGGAAAAAGGTAGGCATGCAAGAATGTTCTTAATGTCACTCAAAATCATAAAAAATGATTAGATATAAGTAAGTCTTGAAATTTTAAGGCAGATGATGTGTATCATTCAGACGATTCGTTTTCTTCTTTTTTTGCTGCTTCATGTTATCTATTGGGAGGCCTTGCTTAGAACATTTCCTTTGGGAGTAGGTACTTGGCCTTGATTTTCTTCGTTCCGGCAGCGGCGGCTGTGTCTTGTTTCCAAAATTGTTGTGCGGGTGTATCTTTAAACCTTAAATTAAATTAAAACTGAAATTAGATTAAGGGTGGTGTTCAGAAGATTCACAGAACTTAAGAGAAGTCGGGCAGATTGTTTTACGTGAGGTAAACCAAGGTAGAAAATGCAACAAAAAAAAATTGCTACCTTTTCTCCCGTTGAATAATCCGCCCAGCATTTAATCAACCCGTACTTCTCTGTCTCTTCTGGGAATGGGAAACAAAACTGACTGACACATCCTTATACGATGTCAGCTTTTTTGTTTTCTTTTCGTAAAAGTACTTTAAGGATAAACAACTTTGCACTGTTTATATGTATGTATATACCTCCAAATATATTGCGAATTATCGTATATCGCCTTCTTTCGTTTGGTTTGCGTTCTTTTCCAGATTCCCCCATGTTATTTTAAAATTTACATTTGCAAAGTTTTGTATGTATGTATGTATAAATATATTGAACCATTTATCTGGATTCTAGGAGTTTCAATCTTTCAAAGTTCGAGGTGATTCATCACCTTGGAAGACAAATTATTTAAGCATTTTTTCGAGTCGAGAGACGAACTGCAGGTAAATCTGGATGCAAAAATGGAAAGTGCATTCGTTTATCATACGAAATCAGTTACAAAATCTTTCAACACCTGAGGGCTGGGGTCTTTTGGAGGTTAAAGCTTAATTCGTTTTATCCGTATATCCTTTTAAGCAGGATACATTCTTTTGTTCTTGTTTATTTAGTGCTTTAGAACTCGACAAGGTATCTCTCTATAACATTGTTGCAATTTGCAGCGATGATAAAGTGAAGATGTTGGTGAAGAATTCGAAGGACTTTGAAGGACTTTAGTTCCCCGCTCACTCAACTTTGTATGCAATAAACTTCAAATATCTGGAACACTCTTTCTAAAAAAGATGTCCATTATAGTCGTCCACGTTAATGATGAAGTTTTGGTATGATTATTATCCATCCAGATCCATGAGAAGAAAAAATAAAACAGAAATTAAGAAAAGAGAATTTTCGTTAATAATGTAGGTACATTCTTTGGATGAAAAAAAGCAATAAGTATCAGCCAGGAATGGGGGAATGGGGAAGAAAGTAATGAAGAACTTTTCACTTTAACTACTTTATTTTGGATAATTAAAAAAAAAAAAAAAATACTGCAGAAGAATTTGTTGCAGCGCAAACTAATTTGTTTCTTGTGAAGCGTAAGGATTCCCTTTCCCTTAAGGATGATTTTTTGTTCGAGTAAAAGGAAGAACTCAGAAAGAGATACCAGAACACTTTGGATTCAGAGTTCAGAGTTCTGAATACTGAATTTGGTTTTATAATTAAGCTTCAAGTACAACTTTAAAAATAATTGAAGCAAAGGACAAGAATTATAACTAGAACAAGAATCAATGAAAGCATTTTCCTTAAGAAAAAAATATAAAAAAAACAGCTCCAATTTTTGGAGGCTTTAACACTACTTACCTCTTAGAATCTGGACGATTGATCAATGTATAAATAACCAGACCATAATACGACAAAAACTTTAAACCCATGGCATGAATAATCCAAAGTCATTTCAAATCATTTGTACTTTTCCACTTATACATACATACATAGAAGAAATTTGTAAATTTCGAATCCACCGTTACATAATGCAATATCCTTAAGTCTAAAATACGAAAAAGATACAAGCATAGTGAGGTTAAGTTGGTATTCTTACCTCAAAAGCAATAACATTCATTCCTGGAGTACCACAAGACAGTCGCTTTGGGCCACTTCTTTTAAAAGTTTATTTAATTTGTTAAATAAAATTCGATTCTGCTTTTTTATAATTTACTGGCACTCAAGAAGTTATGGAATTTACACTTTAAATGATATTTTTGACCACAGTGCCAGACTGTCACCATAAGAAATAGAAGAATAAAAGAAGAAGGAAGAAGGAAGGAAGAAGAAAGAAAAAGGTGAAATGGACAAGTTAATTTCTCACTGTTGGCATAGAAACTGGTGGAAACAGAAAAAATGCTGCCTAGAGCTAAGGCTTGAATTCGGAATTCCATTGTGCATTGATACTTGCAATTATTGCAGTACCACCAGATAGTCTCTTTGGGCACTATTCTTTCTAATTTTACTTCAAGATGCTTCTTATTTACATAATTCATAAATATTATATTAGATTACATTCATGATGTGCTTTAAAAGCCTTGAAAGCTTATTAAATTGTCAAAGAATTTTTAATTTGTCTACTGACTGTAATCTAAGGATATTGTTCGTCTAACGGTAAAGTTTCATAATGAAGTCTGAGACTTTTTTCAAAGAAAAATAAATTCCTTAAAGCTTTAAGCCAAATACCACAAAAAAAATCTAAATAAATAATTTTTAAACATCAATCAAGAATATTTTAATACGCCTACAAAATATCAATAAACTCTGTAAAATATTATATTCCATATTTATTTATGTATGTAGATAGGTACATATGTATCTCCTTTATAAATTCAATTATCTAGTCTTAAAATATTTTATGACATAATAAAATATAAATGTCAAGATTTGGGAATATTTCTTATAATTAACATTCTGACGAAAGTTCAATCCCAAGACAAGAAAAAGTGGAATCCAGAAAGTTTTCTGTGATTTGCGTTCATTATTATTTTTTGTGTGGGATTTTATTTTATCGTAAGTCCGCTTGCACCCACACAAAATATAAACTCCCTAATGCTCAATGTCAGTTTCGGGGAAAACGAAAAAAAAACGAACACCATTTTCCGTCATTTCTATATCCTTTTTCTGTCTCTGGCTTATTAACTTTGAAAGCTTCAAATAATAACATTTCAAGTTGTTAAACTTCGTATTATTCCATCAAACGTGTCTGACGCAAGCAAAGAGATAAGTTTTCTCTAACTGACAGCGACACAAGAAAATAAATCAGTAAAAGTTATAAGTTGTAACTTAATAAACCAAACCAAACCAAACCAAAAAAAAAAAAAAATAAAGAAATCAAAGTTGAAATTTACACTATTTTTTGACATTTATTTTGTACAAAAATAAACCCCAAAAACAAAAGTTTTGGATCTGTTTGTACATGTATGAATGTAGTGTGTCCTTATATGAAACGCGGAATTTTGTAAAAATTCACTTTGTGTGAAAAATAATTCTCGCTTTTTCATTTTTATTGCAATTTTTCACTCGAGTTTAGGAGACCACAGATAAGACCACCGCCCGAAGGCACTGTGGCAGAATATAAATCCATGTACAGTGGGATGGTTTGTTATATGAATACAACACAAACCTCACAACTGCGATTTATAAGGATTTTCTATTTAAAAGCTGTTTGTAGATTGTTTAATTCAAACATCTTGCTTTCACCAAAGTCTTGCCATTTAATTGTCAAATGGTAAGTTGACATTTATTTCTGACAATGACATTTCTGCGATAATATATCAGGATAAGAAATGTCAGTTGGCTAATAAATATTGTCTATTCAGACTATTGTTTTATAGGCGTTTTTCTTTTTTAACTCAGAAAAGAGCTCTGAACAGAGTCCGAGCATATCGAGCATGCTCCGAACATCCTCTGAACAAGCTCTGAACAAAATTTAACTCAGTCTGCTCAGTTATTTTATTCTGAGCTCATAGAGCGCGCTCTGGACAAGCTCAGAACATGTTCAGAACGAAAAAAGAAACACAAATTTGATGCTCTGAACGTTCAGAGCTAAAAAAGAAACACAATTTTTTGTTTGGCAGTTCAGGCTCTGCTCTGAACTACAAAAGAAAAACGCCTTATGTTGTCATCTTACAATGACGTTTCCGGAAATATTGTCACAAATACTGACAGATCTGACAGTCATCTGTAATAAGCCGAGGATTGAATATTGTTTTTTTTTTTTAAAGTAAGATTTCAAATTCTTGAAATAAAGGGACAGTTAGAGGACATTTTTTACTCTCTCGTGAGCGTCTTTTTTGACACCAATGAGAGTGTCTATAATTGACACTTGACCAGTTTATGTCAAACTTAAATTCTCTCTGCCCCACTGTTCAATGCAAAACAAATGCATCCATGCATTCGTTATGTATGATGGCCAAAGAACTTTTCCCACCAAGAGACCAAGTGTAATCTGTTAAATGTCATCCGGACTTTTGTAAATCGTGTGACATCAAGAAGTAAATTTTGTCAAATGGAAGTTCTTTTTGGTTTTTTTTTTCTTGTTTTTTTTTTTAATTCTTCAAAGAATTTCGCTTGAACTAAGGTCAACTTTTTGGAAATTATACTTTATGGTTTAATTTAAAGAAAAACTAAAATGCATTTGCATGACTTTTGACTATGTTTTTGAAGTTAAATGGAATTAAAAAAGGGACATTTTAAACGTCTTTATTTATTTGTAAACATAAGGTGGTATGTGCACTAAAGTTGATGGGTTTTTTTCTTTTATCTCAGAGAAGATGTCTACACATTAAAGCCTGTAAACCTATAAAGCCAAAGTGATAATAATAATTATCAAATATTCATGCAGCGATACATTTTTGACGAACATTTTTCTAAATATATTTTGGAGTTTGATATTATTTAATGTGAAAAATAAAATCATTCAAATGGCCACTTCATCAGGATTATAAGAATGCGATGTTTTTGAGTCGATTTTAAACCACTTTTTCGTATATTTTATGCGATATCTCGATCATTACTTGAGTAATGTTGGTTTTTAAGGCGTTCAGGGATTATTTGTTTAAATATAGTCTTTCTAAAAGTGTCAAATCGCATGATTTTGGTCCCCAATTGGATTCTCGAAAACCAGACCTAACTAAATCAGCAACTCTTTCACTGTCTTCATAATTTTACTGATTCTATTACCTATAGCAACCATAGTCGTCAAAGTAATATGAGAGAAAAGTGGTTACGTTTGATTCACCTTAATATTTACGTAAATCTCAACAAAAGAGTGAATTAGTGCCACAAATTTGTGAAAGAATATAATTTGATATATGTACGTACTCTTTTATATAATCATCTATCTTGTGTACTTTAATCAATAGAAAAAACTTTATTCTTTATCTGATTGAAGATCTGGTGTAAGAATTCAAAAAAAGTACGTATACGCCACAGTGAACCATTGAAACACTTAATCGTACGAGTGACTTTCTACACAAAAATTGTATGTGATGTGTATAAAATGGTGCTATGAAAAAAGTCACAATTCCCAAAATCTATACACAAATTAAACATCATACCATACAAACACTCTTAACAATCCTTGGGGTATATTATGACATTATTTAATGATTTAGCCGTTTAAATTTCGTCCTAATTGATAATTATACATTTACAAGTTTTAGTTACTGTATAATGAATAATATAATACATATATCATGCGCTGATGATCTCATTTTTCATTTAATTGCAAACTACATTGTAATATTCTATTTAATTCTCTGAGGCAATTAAACACGAAACATTCAAAATTTTAGTCGAGAGTTAAATTAAATGACAAACCCTTTAAATTCATATTATTTGCTAATGTGCATAAAAAATCCTTAATGACTTTGCTCATAAAACCATCGAGCCATGGTAAAATGAGACTAAAACTAAAAGCAGCTCTTTAATTCCAATGAATTGGCTAAGCTATATTGTTTTTGTATCTTTATATCTATATAGTAACATTAACGAGAACATTTTCAAATAATTGTTCATTCAATCTTGCCTCGGCTGTAAAAGTAAAAATACACAACGCACACAAAACGAGACATTAATAACGAGATTGTCGTCTCATTAATTTTATTAAAATCTAATTACCATTATTTAAGTTATAAGAACACAAGACACACAAGACATTGAAAATTTGTCCTTAAAAATACATAAGTATAAACTCGAAGATACATTTTACACTTTGGCAGTGGAGGAGTATCTGATCATCAATTCGATAAAAAGTTGATAGACTTTAATGTATCTGATGGAAGGAGATTATAATTTATGAGTTGACTGATTTGCTTTGGCTGGATTAAGGTGTACGAAATTCGTGAAGGAAAACTTTAAATCCTTGAATGGACAAAACGAGCAGTAAAATTATATTGTTTTATTATTCAAGGACATCGGAGTCGGACACTTGTGTTAAATTAAACAAATTTCGTAGAGTAATTATTCTTTATTGTGTTTTTGACGGCATTGAACGGGTCTTTAATGAAAGGCAAAAAATAATGTCCAAAAATTGACCCAAATTCTGAAGAAACGGCATTCGAATTCGTATTCGAGTATTATAGCTGTTCCAGGCTAAATTGCGTTTATGTGTGACTTTCATTTGTTTTCATTTTAGCAGATAATTTTGTGCCTGACCAAGGATTTGTGGTTTATGGATATCCTTGTAGTTGCTATAGACATAACTCATCTCCAAAATGTGTTTGTATGTACGACGATGATGACACAAAATGTGGTTGAAACTTAAAATTGAAACAATTTAATGCAAAATAATCCGGAGACAACATTTTGCTTGTATTTTTGATTAATTAATGCAAATTCAAATTCCTCCGCATAAGACTGCACTTGCACGAGGAGCAATGCAAGAGTACAAGACAGGACATTCTTCTTGAAGATATTTTTCTAATTGAAGTAAAAATTATGTCTGGTATTTTTGCATGTTAATAAAGACCAAGAGATTTAATAATAAATTCTTAGTTAAATTTTAATATTATATATTAGATAAGAGATTGGTATTCAGGTAGTTACAATATCAGGATGAATTACCATAACCAGGATAGTTACCAAGACTTTGAAAACGAGATTACATATGTTTTTATTGGTTAAAGGGTGTTCTAAAATACAGACTATTTAAAGTCCCAAAGTGCATTTAAAAAAAATAAAACCTACTCATCTGCCGTTCTCATTGAGTACATTTAAATGTCAAAAATCAGTTAAATTAATTTTAATTTGAATTTATAAAGTTCTATGCTCAGGTGGAAAATCAAAATGTCTTCCCCTTGGATCCGTAATTATATTTTAATTTGAAATTTTAGGGAAAATGATTTTTTTTGAATTTGAAGTTGAAAAGGTCTTACCCCTAGATCCGTTTTTTTTTTTAAGGATCTATAATGATTTTTAAAATTGAGGGAAAAAATTGTTCAGGTTGACAAAAAAAAGATGGAAATTTAAGTTTTTGAAAAAATATTGAATTCCTTATCAAATTCACTTTTTACTACCTTAAATTTGACCTTCGGAATGGATCACCTCAGACGTAGTCATGGATAACATTTGCATAATATTATAAAAAGTTATTTTAACCGATAATACAAAATTTAAATTCATTTTCAAATTTAAAACATAAATCAAACCTTAGGTGAATCACCCTATAGTATTCAATAAAATTTGGAATATCTGATAGAAAATATTCCCACATACTTTTATCGCAAGTTAAAAATTAATCGCGTTTTATTTAAAAAGTTATTGTGTTTCAAAACATCATTTCCCCAAAGACTTGTGCCAAATGCTCTTCAAAAATTCTATGAGTTCATTATTTTTCCATTTATATTACGACGTGGTTCTTTCTTTCAGAAAAATATATATTCCCCAGTGAAAAATTAAATTCAAATTTATGAATGTCTGTATGCCTGAGAAAATTCCTCAAAATAAACAAAAAACAAAACAATACTTTTCATTTAATCGATAAACTTTGTTGAGATATTGTTTGGAGTTCGATAAATCCAAAAACTTAACCAATTACCGACAAAAAAGGTGTTTTCTGATTCGAAAAATCAATGAATCCTTAAACATACAAATTATTTTATGTTTCTTCAATTCAGATTTGAATTTAGTCCCTAACAGACATTTTATTCAACTTTATGGACGAATAAATCCATTTTGCCCAGATAAACCAAAAGCAATTCCAATTCTAGAATCTCTTTAAAACCAAATCAAAACCAAACATTGCCAATAAATTGCACATTTCCTCTGATGTCGAATAAAAAAAAGAAAATACTTCCTGTCTGGAGCATATATACTTACAGACACATATAGACACCTGAAATATACATACAAATTCCAATCTAAATACATTTCCATTAGTCATCGATAAAGGTGTTAACCCTATGTTGCAACCACAAATTGACATGCTGACAGGTGACCCCTGTCCAGTGTGTCAATTGCAACAAGTTGAATGCAATCGAAAACCTCAAAATGCAATTAAGTTGGAGAAAGGGACCTTATAGATCCTTGAAAGATGCCACAAACCATTGGATGTATTTTGATGAGGTACTTAAAGATTATATTGACTGGAATTATTAGTCAATTTTTATTTAAGTTCTTTTTTTTTTAAGTTTATAAGTCTACAGAATATTTCCTCAGCAGCAAATACACACCCTTGTGGTATACCATTTGGAAAGTAGCCCTGAATGGCTGAAACGTGAGGAGATTAAGGTCAGGTAGACAAGAGTGAATATATATTTTTAAAAAGTAGTTCGCTCATCGGTTACGTGTTTTTCTTAAATTCTAGTAAAGTACTAAATCAATAATTAAATTAAATAAACTTTGCAAATCAAAAGTGGTCAAAAGTTGTCTATTTTAAATTAAAATTGATATTGAAAACTTTTTGTGTTAAATTAAATAAATACAAATATTTTATAAAATAAATCTTTTTATATTGAAAGAGTGTCCTTGGAAAATATATTAATCCATATGCAATTGATTATATTTATCTTTATCTTTTTTTTTTTTAATTTAATTTATATTTTAATAAATATTTTCAAATTTTGATAACAATCGAATTATGTAGGTAAACAAAAAAAATCTATAATAATGGCTGCGTTTTGTAGAAAATACAATCTATGTCAAATTTATAGATACACTAGTTTTTATGCTTCAAATATTTATTAAAACATTTTTACAGCTAACTTCTAAACTTCTGTTTTCAAGCGCTTTTGTTTTGATTTTTTTCCTTTTTTTAATATTTTAACTTTCGTATTTTAATAAATTTAAGCATTCTTAAATTATATTTGGTTTATTCATTTATATAAAAAGTTAACACGATTCAAATAATTATCTATCTCTAATCGAGTCACATGGAGTGTTCCCATATAAATCAGCACAACACACTTACATATACAATTCAATTAGTTCCCCACCTACACATGACCGAAAAAATTGAACTGATATAAATATTCAATTGTTGATAAGCCCTCGCAAACAAATTGCAATGCTAAATCAAAAAAAAAAACGCATTGACAATCATTTTCCAATGTAATCAACACTTTTGCGCTTATCTTTTATTGAAAAACCATAAATAACAAAAATTAAAATGCAAAAATATAAAAAAAATAAAAAAAAAATCCTGCAACAAAATGCACCAAAATAATAAAAAAAAAGGACTCATTCATTGCAGCTGTTCCAGGATTTGGATATTTCATTTGCAGTGCATGCCGAGTTCTGTGGTGCATTGTGTTTTGAATCCATTGTTCATGAGCTGGAATCCGCCGCACCAGCCGACCAAATTTTTATTCAATTTTGGTAAACTATGAGAGTACCAACAATATTAGTTCTGGTTCTGGTGTTGGCGAACTGGTCTGGCCTTATAAATAACCAAAAAGTTCATGTCCCGAATGGAACAGTGAGCCTACCTATGCAAAATCGTGTACAGTGTAGGAAGTGGATTGCGGACGGAATTTATTGGGCATTTGGTGCTCCTGATGTAGCAGCACACAGGAGTGGAAGGGACAGGGCTATCATAGGGCCCGGTTCCAAGGAGGCCTGAGATAGTAATGAACAAATCAGACTCATAAAAAACAATTAAATCACGTAGGGAATTCTAAAAATATGTCTGTATTTTAAAAAATCAAACCCAGATCCGCGGTTTTTTCAAAATTTTCAAATGCGGTAGTAGAAGAAGCAGGGTTGTTAAAGAATGCAATCTCTTGTGAATGTAATCGTTCGTAAATGCATTCATTTAAGATCATCGATTCTATTTGTGGGAATTTCAGTATTTTCATTGCCAAATAATTGGTGGTTGCAAATTTAAGTTTGAATAAATTCTATCACTGAGATTTCATTCCCAAATGATTGCACTCTTTAACAAATCTAAGGTGTTTGGTTCGATTCTAAGACTTCCAGTATTGAATTGAGTATTTTCATTTTCAATATGGGCTCTTTTATAAACAAGGCCTTCAATAGATTCACTCCGTTTCATACAAGTTTGGGTTTACATTCTTTTGTAGGTATATAAAACATTTGCTACTGGAATTTATTTGAATGTCGTCACACCATTTATTATATCTGATATCTGTTTGCATTTAGTGTTGCCTAAATAAGATAACAGCAAAAAGACTAACGGGCATTTGTTCAGTTAGTTTCATTTGTTATTTATGAGAATAATTTACCGAGGTTTCCATACCATTTACCTACTATTGCAGGTAGCCCAGGGAAGTTCAAAAGAAAAATTATTGCATTTAAAATATGCAACCTTTGCGCATTGCTTCGTATAAATTTGGTTCCGTTTTCAAATGAAGTATGTTCAAGAATATGGAGAATGTTTATTCAAGTTAATAATTCAAAAAATTTAAGACTAGTACAACTTGGAAGAGGTTATTCGGAATGATTTGTTAAGAGTTACATACAATAGTTTCAAAAAGTAACAAAACTATTAAGATTTTATAGGGTGTAGTGTCTTATAACTTTACTGGGTACTACTGTGCCCTTTTTTTAATAAATTACGAAAAACTGTTTTAATCACTTACCTACATCATACACTTTCTTAAGAATGCTTAATTTTACTAGCCATGAACTTTTCTAAGTTTTTATAAACCTTAACCTAAACCCCTGGTAACTAAAAACCCTTATAGACAATGCTGTGAGTCACAATTAAAGGGTGCTGTTTGTTTTCATTTCATTCAAATGCATACTAACCTCTTAACCAAGAAATGAATATAACAATAACACCTCATAATTGCCCTTTCTCATTATTAACCCCATATTAAAATGTGTTATCGTTTTTTTATTCGTCTTAACCTTTCGTTAATCCCCCATAATTATGTACCTACCTTGTTAAACTAAACAGTTATATACTCATATTTAGCCTCTTCATTTTTCAATATGAAAATATGTTTAATGACCCATAAAACTACCCCATTTATTCTATGTCACTTAAGTGCTAAAGGACATAATCCCCTGGTGCATCCTTAATACGGATGAGATGCAATGTTGGCTTTATTAAAATTCCAACGGAAGGAAAAGACTATGGTTGTTATTATATGAAGACACAAATGCTGTTGTGTTGAATATTGTACAGATATAATAACGTTGATTAATATTATGGTGATGAAATAAAATCAGAAGATCTTTGAGCATAACCCCCATGTTGCAACTTTCATACCCTCACACCCATCCACACTCACAGTCGCACCCACATGTCTTAAGGGTAAAATGGGGTTTTGTATATGGGGTTAAAATAAGGATGTTGGCTTGGTTCTTATTATCATCATCATCAGTTTCACATTTCGGTGCCAGATTTGTACTTCAGATGTGTGACATTAGCGTTTTTCATTGACAATATTTTGCATTTCCGTTTTTCCGTTTATCGACTCCCCCATACCCCTCCCAAAAAAAGCTGAATTGACAAGATGGGTAATATAGGCGCTGATGTTTGTGAATTTCTGACATTCGAACGTTTGCATTTTTAGGTTTTAATTAAATATTTTCTATTATTTTATTTTATTTTATTTTTAATCAAATCGGAAAAATTATTATATTTGTTCTTTTTCTAGAGTATGCAAAGTTTTTGTGTAAATTTGTTTGGGTTAAGACTTTTTGAAAGCATCAGCTTGAAATTCATATAATTTTTATATGAAAAATAGCCATCTTTAGTATGTATGCATGTACATATGTTATGTATATATAGAAATCCCCAACACGCGATTTTAAAAACATTTAGGATGTGTAATCACGAACTAGTCAAAAAAGGTTAATTCCCTTAAATAAATAAAAAGTACGCATACGTCCAGGTGTACAATAATTTATTTTTTAATTGGAAAGACCAGTTTTTTAAGAATATTGCAGATTTTTTTTAGAAATATTTTTGTATTTTATTGGGTTTTCGACTATTCAAAAATAGCCAAGCTTTAAAGGGTATTGAATCAATTGCAATGTGTTACTTAGGCCATATTTGTTGACCTAACTATATACACATTTCCATATACAGTCTTTTAAAAATTTGCTAAGGACATGGCCCAAAAAAAGTGGAAAATTGGTATAGTGTACCTCATATTAGACAAGAGATACAGTTCACCATTCTTCTTAAGGCCACAAATCCTCATTTTAGAATAATGTAAATACTTTTTAAAGTCTCCAAAAAAATAATTTTAAAACGTTAAATTGACAACAAGGGATATGTACATATGTGAGCAGTTTTTTTTTTGTTAAACCTTTATTATTAATTAGTAACATTTAATTGGAAACAATCTCTTCTTCAATTTAAATGGCAAAAGCTCCCTTACATAATAACAACCATGTATGCCATAACATCTCTGTAATTCCTTGCCCAATTTCTTCGAGTGGTTTCCTTAATTAAATCCAATAACAAAACAACTTAACAAAAATTCCTGGAAAACTTAATTTCTATAATTAAGTTAAGAGCTCTTAAGTTTGTTTCGATAACAAATTCTCAGAGTCTCGTGCCATAATAAACTTACAATGTAACTCCTTTACCACTTTACTACTTTCTTCGATTCTTCCTTAAGTTCATTATTGTCCTTCAATCGACTAAGGACATTATTTAGTGTCGATATTTCAGGTACTTATCTAACTTAATTTGAAATTGAACTCGAATGGATTGAAAAGAAAAATACAGACACAAAATTTCTATTTTTAAATTCGGTTAGTCGAAAACCAAAAGTGTCCTTTTAACACTTTCTGTCGAATAAGATAATTTGAAGTTTTGTTTATTTTTTATTTAAGAAAAGTTTATAAAATCAATTTAAAAAACGAAAATAAATAATTTCTTCTAAATTATCGTCATATTTTGAGGCGTAAAATAACACAATTTGACAGACAAAAAAAAAAAGTATAAATAAATTGGGTTCTATACAAAAATACTTAAAAAAATTGAGATAAAAATAATATCAATAAATTTGCGGTACACACAAAATATTTCTATAATATTTTTTTATTGCAAATAAAAATAAAAAAAAACCTCAACCTAAACCTAATAAGTTCCAATCAAAACCCTCACGTTTTGTTTGCTCGAAAACTTTATGACGAAAAATGAAATGAATCGTGTATTTTCTTAACCCTTTAGATACCACACAACATTCGTTCTAGAATAACCTTTTCTCTTTTTTTTTTTTTCTTTTTTATTCTCCAGACATAAATAAACCAGAATAACAAAAGAAAAAAAAAGATACATTTTCGATGTGTAAAGAGAAAGAATCCTTTTTTTTCGTTTTGAGTTTCACTCGAAAACCATTCCAAAAATAGGGAACAAAAATTCAATGAAAATTCAAATGGTGTGCTGACTTAACGAAAATTTGTGTGTTGGAATGTGATGTATGGAGGTGTATGGGAAACAGATAAAAATGACGTACGAATATCAAGAGTTATAAAGGTATGATAATAAATTTCGAATGCATATTGTGGGCGGATGGGAATAATAACGAAAGCAATAACAATCCATAAGTCCACAGGATCGGATAAGGTTAGGCTGGGGCCTTTTTTTTGACAATGATGATGATGATGAGCTTAAAGAGATAAGTATTGTTTGAAATTAAGTTTTTCGAAGGGAATACGATAATATCTATCTGTTCCATAAATCGAGTTATTTAAATTGATTCTGAAAATTGATTCCACATAAAAAAAAAAAATTTATTTATAGGGTAAAATTGGGTGAACATAAAAAAGGGGTTTAACTTTGTCTGTATTCAAAGGAACTCATTCAGATCATCAACAAACTTATATGTATATTCAAGATATTTATTTGAAAGTCAGCTGCGATCCTAGAAAATGACTGAATTAAGCCATTTGTAGGGTAAAATAGGGTAAAAATAAAATTACACTTATTCAATGATTTAAAAATCTAATTTGAAGTGGTGACTTTTAAAAAAATGATCCTTGTCATAATTTCGATGACCATATTATGAATTTAAGGTTTGTAGGGTGAAATGGTGGAATTACAAATCTGAAAATTAAATTTTATTCTCAGGTTTTAAGTGATAAAAGAGTAAAATCTGAATGCATACAAGTCAAACTGGCAACACTGGTCAATAAAATGTCAAACTTTTAGTAATGAAACATGTTCACCATGAACGACAAACGGTGTGGGATTATGGTCACAGCACCTAGTTGGAAGACTATGTCCTATATAAGACCTTTAAGTAGTTTCTATTTATTTCTTCACTTAAAAAATAGAAAACCATTTTGAACTTAAGCACTTTTTCTTAGTTTTATGCTCGAAGCTTTGCTAACAGAATTTTCAGCAGGATTTGACAATTTCCACAGTCCTCCCGTTGTAACGTACTTCCCACTTCCTAACAATACTCATATTTTAGAACCTCCCACCATTAGAACGAAACTGGTGATCGATTCCAATCCGTTCACCTTCAACCTTCCACCTGTGCCACCCTGTATAATGCGATTTACTTAGAAAAACTCCGGTCGTGCGTTTTCCTTTTCATTTTTCTTTTAACCTCACACACCAACGAACGGTCCCGTAAATAAATATTCTTTATATGGTCTTATATTGTATTTTCCCTGATTGTGTCTGTTTTTGATTTAAGATTTTCCACCTCAGTTGGTAGTTGGTTCTTATTCCTTATTCCATTCTTCTTACTGACACATAGGTACTAGGGTTTCAAAAAGAATCCTTGACTCTCTAAGTTCGGGTACTTCTTGTTATGTGATAAGATTGATTGAGTTAATAAAAAAATCTTTAAAATTATCTTTCGAATTAACATAATTTTTTCTTCTTCCCTCAAAATAGAAAAATTGCATTTCACCCATGTCTGATATTTGAAAATTTCGATAAAATATGATTTATGGTAATACCAATTTACTATTTTCCAAAAGCAGGAAACAAAATGTTACGAAAAAGGTCAAGATTTCCAAAGGTCACATGTTGGTGAATGTTGTTCAATACACTGACTGATCTGTAAGGGAAAGAAAACACAAGTAATGAGTTTCAATTTGTCCATTTATAAATTAAAAGCAATTTTAAATGAAATCGACTATACAAACTGCCCTACCCTGTATGTCGGCATCATTGTTGCTAATTGCTGTTAAACAATTTTTCCACACTTCTTCGCAAGTGCTTCTGTCCATTCAAAATTGCATCCCTCAGATACATTCTCTACGTTCCGTTCTATTATCTTTCATTAATGGCTCTCACTTGAGTGCAAGTCCAGAGTAACATTATCTCCTTACCATAGAAAACTTAATTTTTTTTACTTACTCTCGTAAGTACCAAGTTTTCCAGCACAAATGATGAAATGAAAAGATTGTGTTTCGCAACCCTTCTTCCTTCTTCTTCTTTCGGAACAAAATGGTGTACATTGTACCTGATCTCTTTATGTATAGATAAAAATAGAAAAAAAATGTCATTGATGCAAAAAAAAAAAAAAACTTAAAACCATAAAAATTATGTAGAACAATTTTTAATAGCTTAAAAGCTATTTTGTTCCTTCATAAAATAGACTTTAGTTAGATTGGATGATTTTATGGGATAAACATACGAGCGCGAGTTTTTTTTTGTGTTTGGTTTAATTTAGAGCAAAAAAAAAAAATTATAAGCATTTGACCTTTAGAAAAAAATTACATGCATTGACCTTTTCCACCTTGATGAGATGAAAGTGGTTGCTTTGTGCGTTAAAGTGCAAAAACGCATTAGGCGAGTTATCCTTCATGCGTACAGGATATAGGTTTATTATGAAGGAATCCTTGGGGATGTCGACCTTTTGTTGTGATAAGGCTTGTTGAAGTGAATACACGTTAATAAATATTACATGTTTCAATAAAAGACTGATTTTCAACAAAAATTTTTTTAAATTCAAACCAAAAATGGAAAGTTCCGAAAATCCAACAGGGATGTTATTGAGTAAAATTCGTAACTAAATGACGTTCACGTTCAGCTAAGATTTTCCCCTCCTCCTTAAAATTATGCTTTCTAAAGTACTAAACTTTTTTTTAGATACTTAAAACTTTATTGCAAACAAAAGGTATCCCTAAAGTAATCTATGTACTTTTGTGGAGTTCCACAGGGAAGCCATTTGTGGCAACTTATTTTTGTTTCAATTTCAATATTTGCATTCTTTGAACAGTTTTTGAAACCATTTTGCAAAAAAACTTAGTATTTTTCATAAAATATAAATAAAGTGCCTTGCACATGAGAGCGAACAACGAACGACCGAATGGACGAACAAACGTGATTTTACACATTTCAAAAAGTCAATTCCAGACAAAAACACATTTAAATTATAAGAAACCAATTGACACTAATATTTGGATAATAAAATTTGCATTTTGTTCTTTAAAAAAAGAGAATTTTGTAAAAACAATTTGGTAGTAACGAATCGCAGTGTGGTTCCTGCGAACTGTCAAACTCTATTCGCGTTCCACATAACATCCACACTGCAACGAATAAATTGTTCGCGCGCAACTTAACCTCAAAGTTATAATACTTTTGTTTTGCTTTTTGTGTGAAAGGTCATGGCTGAGGAAAACATGGAGAAAAGGGTAATTATAAATTAAATAGAAACACAATAAAATGTTTAAATATTATGAATATTGATTCTAGGACTTTGACGAACGATTAATTTTAGAGGTTGAAGCCAATCCAGCTCTATACAATAAAGCCGAACGCTCATATTCCGACCGCTACAAAAAGGAAAAAGGGTGGCAAAATATTTGACAATTCGTCGCTGTCTGCGAATAGAAAGAAAAGCTCATGTGAAAGAAAAGTCAAAATATGCGAACATCTACAGTTCGCAGTTCGCAGTTCGTAGCTCATGTGCAAGATGCTTAAGTCTACTTTTGTCCACAAAACAGGCAAATCTTGTATATTTAGTAAAAATATCCAGTCAAGTTCTCAATCGAGTCATACTCTGATGTTCATTTTTTTGCAAGACAAACATTTACTTAACTTTATAAGCTTTTAAAGAGCTTATAAGTTTAAAAGTCTAATGGACCCGTTCTTTAAATGCAATTAATAAAAATTATAAATTCGATTCGACCCAGTTTTTTGACAGTACTGGCTCTTGTCATTATTCTCGTCATCTTTATCGGGTTCTTACTCAAATAACTTTCTACAAATAACAAAAAGAGAACTTTAAAAACTTTAAACCCGCATGATAAATAACCGTCTTACACTTGCAAATGGGGCAGAAAGTGAGAGATAAACTGAGGACAAACTTGTAACAAAGAGAAACTAAAAACATAAACAAAATAAATAAAACAAAATAGAAATACCATACATATATGCATATTTTTTATTTCCATCAATTTTATTGCAGCCGTTTATTCACATTCTCAAAACTTTGCAACCTTTTCCATACCGCCTTTCCCGCCCTCATAAAGAACAACAAAAAAAAAAATAAAATAAAACAACTTTATACAAAATGAAGAGCTGCAAATTGCATCTGAACAAAAGTTGCAACTTTGCAAGATAAGAATAAAAATAAAAGAACAAAACGAAACAACAAAAACAGAAAGACAGAAAGAAAGAAACCAAAAAGATAAAGAAACTAAAACTTCACCGCTTAAGAAGATGATGATGATAATGATGGCGTTGGTGATGGCAATGACGTCGCCGTGCGTCGTCGCCCGATGCTAACGGTGACGGGTGTGATGAAGGTTTTGTAGAGTTTCTCCAAAGGATCCTTCAGGACGGTTGAACGGAGTGAACACTTTTGTATTATTACGTTTCTAAGGACCCCCCCGATAGCAAACAAGATGCAAGATACAAGTACGAGTACGAGTATCTATTTATATGTTGAACTTGTTATTATTCTTATTTATTATTATTTTTTTCTTTTATTTCTTTAAAGTTTATTATAAAATGCATATAATGTTGTCATGGCTGTCAGTTGTGACAGACTTTTTTATGTGTTTTCTTTATTCTCTCTCTCTCTCTTTCTCGTTCTTTTTAATGTTCTGTTATTGTTGCTGTCTGCATTTAACTTCAAAGGAATGTCAACGCCATTGTTGTTTAAAAGAAAATTAATGAATGTTTTTCTTTGTTGGGTAAATTGAGTGTAGAGTATTGTACTCTGGGCTGCTGGAATAAATACAAGAAGAATTTAAAGGAAAATTGGAAAATATCAGAAATTAACTGGGATAACGACGGAAATGATGAAAGAAAAAATAACAAAAGGTAAGATTACATTTTTCATGACATGTGATACTGTTTTTATTTAATTTTGATGATTAAGTTCCAAAGTTAAAAAATCACGTCATTTGTGTACTGGCAGTAGAAGTATTTGACAGCTGACAGTAAGAGTTAGTTAAAATACACTAATAAACACGTTGTTTACATTGGAGTCATTTGATGCTGTTCGTTTTGACACCTTATAGGGAGAGGGAGAGAGGACGACATGGAATTTCTTAAAAAAAGGGAGAAGCGGGAAAAAAAAATTATCCTAAAATTTATTTAATACAAAAATTGAGTTCTTATACTATTTTCATGAGTACCTACTTCTATCAAAAGTAAAGTACCCAAATAAATTTAAATGAATACATATGAAGAACCAGCAAATCGTTGCGTCCGTCGGTGGGTGGATTGGTCAATTGAATCCTCCCAAAAACACGTCCTAATAAACTCTTAAGTATCAATAAAATGACAAAAACAAAAACCAAAAATAAAAACTCTTGACAACATCTGTGACCAAATTAACACTCAGTTCTAATGACCCAGTTTCATATTATGGAACTTTTTTGTGTTTTTTTTTTTGTCCATTCATTCAAATATCCCCATTTGCAATAGAAACAACCCACTATAGCCATTAAGAACATCCGTAACCGCTAGATAGCTCCTACAAAATGTATGTATGTGTTTGTGTAGTTCTGGATATCCGATACATACTCGCAGTCATGTTCACACGTACCTTGGTACATAGGAAACTAAGTATCTCCACTATATACACATACGAACACTGCCCAAACAATAATCGTTATTCATGATGTTTAGTACCGTTGTTTATTATCTTAAACAGTATTACCAGTTCGAAACGGAACTGAACTGAGCCCTCACCCACACTGTCAACGTTACCGTCAACGTCACCGTCACCAACACCAACACCATCATTGTCATTGGTTTTTATCTTTATGAAGCTGCAGTCCAGACCAGAGTCCAGACTCGGATCTCGGAAACGTGCACATAGCCCATCATCATCGTAGAGAGTCATATTATCTGATGGGAGGGTATACCATCCAGACAGCCCGATCATAAGCCCATCCATACCATGAGAATTTTTGTGTACGGTACAATAACGTTAATAGGGGTAGGATCAACTTATTTTTTGTTATCATTCTGTCTTCCTGAAGTCGAAAGGATTTAACTTACAAGTTATTTCCAACTATAATTGCAGATTGAGAGAGGTAAGGCTCTTAACCGAATGTAAATCGGTTAATATTTATAAATTTGGGTCTAAAAGATTCGACAAATCAAAGGATATAATAATTCTTTTATTTATATAAGGCTTTATACAATCTGCATATAAATGTTTTTATTATGAAAAGATACTCAGAGTTTCTAAGGACTTTTATCACCTGAATGATATAAATTATGTTCTTCAACCCCAAAATCAAATCCTTTGATTCAATTTATCTAATAAAATTGGGCGTTCAGGAAATGAACTGATGAAACCACAACCTCATTCTTTTGACATTGAATTATTTTAACAGACATCGGTATTAACACCTCTTTCTGACTTGAGAACTTATTTCAAATTCATGAGACTTGAAAATCGAGAACATAAATTCCACCAAATTTCAGTTTTATAGGTCAAGTAGTTGCTGAGATACAACATTTAAAAAGTTGAAAAAAAACTATGATTGGCTGACAGATTATTAAAATTATAGAGCCTTGAAGTTTCGCACTAAAACGAATCTCAAAATTGAAAAATTGGTATTTATAGGCGTGGTATCCACCTACTTTTTCATAATTGGTATCAATTGATATGAACACTTTCAAAAATGATGAAATCTGATAAAAGTGTAGGTATACCAGGAAAAATAAAATTGTTAATCAGGGGCGTGGTCCTTCAAAGACGAATGAAAATGAATCAATCATAATTTTTCGTTTCAAACTGTTGCGTCGGAGAGAGATCCTTTTATTGAAAACTTAATTAACATTTACCACCACCAAACAAAAATTGATTTAATTTAAAAATAAAAACGAATAAAAAATCGATTAAAAACACAAAAACATGAGTTATTAAACATCCTGATGATGATTGACAGGACATTGCAGCTTGCAGCAAAAACAGTGTTGCAACTTGAACCTGATAAAAGTGTCAACAAAAATTTTAAACGTGTCATTATTTGTGTGTTTTTCAAACCGCAGTTTAGTGGACGTGTTCGAAAAATATCTAGAGGTACATCTGTTTTTGAAATATGACTGACAAATGATTAAGGTGAGATGTTACTGGTACCGTTTGTGTGTAGCTTTTAGGTTCCATGTATTTGCTTTTTTGGTTATATTTGCACACACAATTGTGATTCTGATACATAATGTTTCAGAAATATAAGGCAGCAAGAAATTAAAGCCAATAAAAGTCGCACGAATTTGCCTCTCTAAAAGTTCTACGTAAATTTATTTAAAAAAGTTCGTCATAGATTTCAAAAAAATTGAACTTGTGTTTTACTACAAAAAAAAAGGTTTAACATTTTGTAGGCCTTTAACAATAGTCTTTTTTTTATTTGCCACCAATGCTTCCCTTCACTGATTAAAACAGAATTCATCAATATAAAAACTGACAAAATATTAAAAAAATATTTATGTTAAGCTTTGGTTAGAGGTTTACGCAAAATAGTAAAAATAAATAAAAATATTTTTCAATTTTCACTGGCACACAATTGAACAAACACAACTCTTTTATTGATTAAATAAAAATGTTCGTATTTATGCAAAAATGACGTAAGTATACTGAAATTTGATTTACTTTTCGTTTGCTATAAAAGGAAAGAACATTTTTCAAAAACAACATCAGTTTTCTGTTAAAGACAGTCCAAGATGCAGTATGTTACCAAAAATGTCAAAGATTATTTTGGTTATTTCCATTGGACTCACGCTTATGTCAGTTAGTTTTGGATTAAAGACGAATTTAGAAATTCTTGACAATTCTAGTGAAGAAGAATAAAGGGCCAAATATAATACACTTAACCGAACTTAAGCGATCGAGCCAACACACTATTTAATATTAATATATCACTAACCATAATAGACGTTGTACTCAGTTTCGTTAAATTTCATTAACTCTCTCGTAATTAGAGCCATTGGATTGTTTTAACGATTACTTTCGGTAACTTTTTGTTCGGTTTTGACATTAGCTTAAGCTCGGTTAAGTCTATTATAGTTGGCCCTTAAAGCATAAACGTAGTAGGGAGTATTGGACTTTTAGAAGGCGTAGGTCAATCATCTGGTAAACTCGTAAATGGCTTTCTTGATAGTTTATTTTTCTTGAAAATTTGAAATGTAAATTTTTAAGGATTTAAATTTTTTTTAAATATACTAAACTTTACTAAAAGTTTAAATTCTTTTCAATTTAATAAGTTAGATTTCATCACTATTTAGAAAATCGGAGATTTTGAAATTGGTCTACTATTTGGAGGCCAATCATATTAATTGAGAAACATTTCAATCTCTTTAAAAGGATAACCTTTAGTGATTGTTCGAAAAGTTTATGAAACAAATATTGAACCAGGAGTTTGGCTGTAGAACTAGACACTCCAGAAGTTTTGCAATTTTAAGAATAAAATCACATCAAAAGAAGCTTTAGTTCAAAGTTTTGATATAATTCATTTAGGCTTCGAAAAAACATTCTAAAAATAAATTTATGCTCTTGAACATTTAAATTAAGTTAGTACAAATATACACAGGTATAATTGTTTTTTTTTTTTTTTTTTTTTTTAAAGGCGTTCCAGAATCCGGAATTCAAAAAAGTACAATTCTTTTTTTTATCTGTTACTATGTGCTTCAAAATCCATCAATTCAATATCAAAAATAAGATTCCAGTAGGCGTATTTGCAGTCTGGAGTTAATGTAAGTAAATCGACTGTGAACTTGACGAAAACCCCCCTCTTAACTAGAAATGGAAGCAGCTTTCAGGAATGTTTCCGATAGATCACATTCTTAGCCCAAAGAAACAGCGGTTAGAAGGAGCAACCGTAGACAAGTCGTTAACTATCTCAAAGTTAGTGATGTTTTGACCGAGACGAGTCGGCGATTGATTTTTTGCCATGAAAAGAATAGCCGAAGACAAGGCTCTGTATACATAGTTTGTCCATTAAAATGCTGTCATATTCAGTCTTGAAATGAAAACTTCTGCAATCGTCAAAGTTGATTCCTTTGTGTTATATCTCCTGAATAAGAGAAATGTCAATAAGAAACGATTGCGTCATTCATTTGACAGACTTAAGTTGAGGGATCAATTAAAATCCATATGTCATTGTGATTGATTCGACAATGTTTTTTTACGAAGTGTTTCCATTTTTTTTCCGGAAATTGATAACTTACCCTAAAATATCGAATCACGAATTTCTCACGGTCAAGTTCCAGTTCCGTTTTGCCAAGTCCGTGTGCGTGATTATGGCTGACCTGGTGCTGGTGTTTTGAGTTATTTCTAATTTATACAAGGTGGGACTGGGTGTCGTCGTCGTGGGTGTGCTTACGATTTCGCCAAATCAAAATGAATATTTCAGCGTAACAACAGCGGGTGAGTTGGATCGATGTGAATTTCGGACGACATTTAACCATTCATACCTCAACCTGAACTCGGAATCGGAATCGGACTCGGACAGTGATTTATCCAAAAACGTCATATAGCGGTTTTAACATCAGGACATGAGGACAGGACAGAGGACATGTTGTGATGTGTGTAGGTGCTTCGATAATAAGAAGAGAGTACAGCAGGGGGGACTTAGAGAGCAGAGGAGCACACGGGAGTAAGTCATAGATTATTATGAAACAAATTCAAAAAAGAGGATAGTTCTATGGAGGAGTGTATTAAGCGTGACAGGTCCTACCGCACGGGATAGATGATTGTGGCAAATGCGAAGTCGTTTTGTATTTGGGTGTGTTTGGATTTATACAGAAATGTATGAGATTACCAGCATTGAGGGTGGCCAACGTGGCTGTGGCAACTGACCGACCAACCCGACGACGTCGATGATAACGTTAGCTTCGACGACGCGACAGCGACATTCGTTGAAGGCCTTTGAACAACTATTCACACAGTTTCACCAGAAGAACGTGCCGTTTCTTATAAAGTAGTACATATTAGATATTTTCTTTTTTATTAAATTTCCTTTACGTAGGTGTATAATTTTTTGGCTGCCAGGAATTTGACCTGACCTTGTTGAACTTTTAAGAGAGAGATAAACATTAGTGATGATGATTCGTGTTATGAAAGAAAAATGTGTAAAATGGTTTATGGGGGCCAGTCAGGACCTACAAATGGGGTTGGTGACATCAATTCAGAGAAATGGGATTAATATAATCCTTAAGAATGTGTGTCATTCCATTAGGTGTGACCGTGTCAAGTATATATGGGTCATAAATTAACCAAATTTTATTCGCAGTTTAAGTTTGAGTTATATAAAGGCCTTTCTTTATTGTGAATTTGGGATAGTTAATAAGACTTTAAGTATTAAATTAAATAGAGTGTGTGAAGTAGTTAAACTTATACCAACGGAAAGAACTGACGAAACTGTTAAAAGTCCCGTCATATTTTAGTCCAAATATACACAATGCCACGACTCGGCCTCTCGTATTAGATGTTAAGAAGACGACACTGCCGAGCCCTTATCAAAACGTAACACTCCATCGCTAATTGGGTCACATAGAGAGCTTACATACTTCTGACTGTCATTTCAACCCACTGTCAAAAGTCAACAAAACCTTCATCTTTTTCTATAATTTATAATTACAAGTACCAACACACTTTTAATTCAACTCACTTAACAGTAAAAGTGACTATAAGTACCTCATTTCTACTACAAAGCAAAAAATACAGCTCATTAGCTTTAAGTTAAACTACATTAACATTTTCCTACACTCATCTGCCAAAACACGCCCCACACCCCTCCCACTCAATAAAACTCGTCAACTTTGCTACCATCTTTGAAAATGTCAACACATCTGGAATGAGTACTCGCGTACTTAAAGGTACAGTAAGTATGTACATCCAGCATCCAGCAAGGGCTTAATGAAATTAATTTTGTTCCTATTTTCTCGTCGATCTCCTCTCCTCGTTAGTCGTCCTTGTCTGTATTCCTGCTGCATTGCATATAGACAAAGGCACACACACACACACAAATCACTAATACCAACAAAATAAAGACATTATATTACTCTTCCTCTTCCCCTGCCGCTGTGTACTCATAATTTCACTAATTTCACACTAAGCAGAGAGGAGCGTATTTCGCTGACTTCATTCAGAATTCTTCATTTACTTTTCCTGTGAATAAGAGTTTTTCCTTTTTCCTTTTCCTTTTTTTTTTTTATTTTTTTGCCTGCTTGTTCATCCCATTATGCTCTTTCTGATCTGTCTGTCTGTTCGTCTGTCAGTTTCAGATATAAATGGAAGGAAAAAACCTAAAGAAGGATGAACATGAATTAAACGAAAACGACGACGACAACGACAACGACAACGATGAGCGACGACGCACAAGGAGATAACTGACAGGACAAACTTTTTATTTTATTCATTTTTTTTTTCACTTTTCACATTTCCCCCCTTCCCTCCGCAACCATCAACCATATCAAAGTGAAAAATGTAAGCGATGCATCCTTCAATATGCCCCTAATTTTTTCATTGTTTGTTTTATTTGTGTCATTTTTTTGCTTTTTGTTCTTTTGTTTTTGTTTCTTTTTTCTTGAAAATAACAGGAATAATAATAAATAACAAATAAAGGTCCTTGCTTTGTTTATACTTGTGTTATAATAAGGATAAGATATGCATTCGAAATAAAATCGAAAACAAGATAATAAGCAAATCCGTGAAATTTGTCTATCGTTCTTCAACTGACAGAGTGAGCGAAATGACAAAAAAGGTCACAGTTATGTTGAAGCTAAAGTAAAGTAGAAATAAGAAGATAAGTCAAAAGAAAGTTTAAGGTTCAAAATTTAAGCATTTCAAATTTAAGACTTAACGCTAGATTTTAATTTGCCGACACTTAAGATGGCAACCCTAAAAGAAAACATTTTGACTGATAAGGGTTTAATGTAAAAAAAAGTACATATTTTTGACCAATATTTTATAAGACTGAAGCCAGTCTTGTCAGTTGTTTTCTCATTTAAAAGTCCAATTTTTCTGTCAGCTGTCAAATTATTTGCCTGGTGTTGGTGGTTGTTGAATCTTTTCATCATTTGAAAACAAGCCAAAATTAGTTGGACTTATGTTCTTAAAAAAAACTGTAAGCCTTCAAAATGTTCATTTCTTGTAATATCAGGCTTAAAATAATTAAATCCATAACAAATTGACAAGTTGACAGTCTAAATGACAGATGGCCTCATCAATTGGCTGGTTCATTGACTAATTGACTGGTTGAATGAGCTACAGACTTACTGACTGACTACCTGATTGTGGAACTGAATGACTGAATGAATGACTATAACTTATTGTTTAATTCACAGTCAGACTCAGATCGAAAGACTTAATTGAAGAGTGACTTATTTATTGTCTGATTGATGAACTAACTGATTGATTAACTAACTTACTGTCAGATTAACCAAATGATTGCTGAAATTCTGAATGACTTTCTTGCTGTCTGATTGAACGATTTCTTGTAAGTCTTACTTAATGCCTGATTGACCAACCAAAAAACTGACACAATAACCAACTTACTTTCTGATTCAATTCACAAACAAAAAAGATCCACACGAACTTGACTATTTGGCTGACTGATTGTCGCATGAGTGAATGAGTGACTGACTAACTGATTGAATACCTCATTAACAGATTGCCGATTGACTGACTGTCTGAATGAGTGACTAACTGACTTAATAAAACCAGAGTTTCTAAATTATTTGAAATAATTTGACACTCTATGTGAAAAACTTGAGAAGGAAAACAGTCAAATTGGCTGTCAAAGGATTCTGTGATGTCAATATGAATTCTTCAACTTTTAAAAATGCACACTTTTTTGAGTTCTTCAATTGAATAGGCAAATCTATTTGGGAACGAAAACCATTCTTCTGTACTTGAAATCGAAATTGACACACTCCTTAAACTCTCCAAAATGATATAACTTACAACATAAATCCTTCCTATTTGTTTGCTAGCTTGGAAGCGATTACTTCAAATTCAAAAAAGTATTTCTAAATCAAGTCAATTTTTCATTCAAAAAAACCAATTCACACTCAATTCACATTTGCAAATGAACAGAAATATATGTTCTCTCTTCAGGACCAAGAAGGTTTGAATAATTCTGGCTCTAGCTATTCCTGCTGTCGAAGCTCCATTAGATTTGCATAAATAATGCATCGGTTCCTTTGCGGCTCACTTCGTCGCCGCCACAGCACCGCGCCCTGTTTGGCTTCAATATGAGCTCTCAGTTTCCCTAACACCTGCCACTACTATTTTATGGAAGGAAAATATACTTATAATGATTTCCTGCAGTTAACGGAACACGTACATACATACACCATATATTATTATTACAATACTCGTTTCGTATAGTGTGAGTCTTTTTGCATCAACCAATTTGACGGGAATGGCGACGTGATTGAGTGCACAAGGATATTCCCATTCAAATAAATTTCCCCTAAATGTAATCCCTGTCTGTTTTTCTATAAAATTCCTTTAAAATAACACTCCAAAGGACGAAGGACTATGAATCCGAGTACGTATTTTATTCTATCTATGTGTGTGTGTTTGTGTGTAGATTTTGAAGCAGATAAAGGGAATGATGATTCGCGAGCGTGCTCAACTCTTCAATTTATGATCGCATATCGATGGGGAATCATCTGCGCTTTTCGTGTATGATGCACATCCTCGCATGCATATGAATTCGTCGGTACGTTTCGTCCATGTTAGGTCCTGTAGTTGGATCCGGATCTTTACAGGCTTGCCTCTGCTCTGTCAGGTGATTTATATGCCAAAGTGTCAGGCGGATCTGAGGCCCGGCCTTTTGCCGAGCACTTACCAAACCGGCAGCAGCATGAAGCATCATTTTCCTGGTTTTAGTGGGACTTGGGAATTGGGTGCGAGGATAATGATGGTAATGGTAATGGTGATGGTGTCGTTGGGCGGACGCGAGGATCTGCCTGTCGCTGTCATGTCAGCTCCGCTTAAAAAGAGGATTTATCTGTTTGGTTGGATACACTCGTTATACCTACCGTACCGTTATACTCGTGTATTACTTACGTGTGTAAGGCTGGGACAGGAGCAGTGTAACACAATAAGTTACACGTTCCCAATTGTATACAATTTTATTTTATTTTATTTTTTTTTATTGCAATCTACTTTGAATTTATTTATTTTCTGTTTTATTTTCGTTTTTCGTTTTATTTCGAGTTGAAAATTTCAGTGTCGACACGGCTGGAGCGGCAGTGGGTGTTTGTTGGATGGATGTTAATGTGTTTTTTTGTAAGCCTGTTACAATTTGATTGATTGATGATATCATTTAGGGAAATGAGGTCATACATTACAAAATATTGAAGGAGTACATACATACATACATATATGAGCGAGTGTACATAGTGTAAAGGTATTTAAATTAAATCCACAACTCTGGTGTGTGTTTTTATACGATTTAACTCTGTTTTTTTGGATTGTCTTGAATTTCATAAGAAAGTTTAAGACGTTTTAAAATTGAAAATAATTATGTCTTTTCTCACAGGAAATTTAATATCAGCTAACTGTCGGTGGATTCCTAGAAACATGCTTACACATAGAAGGTCATAAGGAACTTCCTTCTTCGAAAATCGGTCTAGTGGAATTGAAGAGGTGAGTGGATTGCATTTTTATGGCCTAAATGAAAAGACATTGATGTGGACGAATGATTAATAAGGATAGCTAGGATATAGAGCTTGTTTATGGTCCTGTCTTTAATGGCATCAATACCACATTTTTTTATTTCTCTAAATTCCAATAGAATCAATAAACATGAAAAGATCAAACCTACAAAATAATGGCTCCCCATGCTATGACCAAATTAATTCACATTACCAATTTCCACTTTGGAATATAGCAGCGTCCCCAAGAGAATAAAGCAGCGAGTCTGACTGCCAATAATAAGTGAAGTATTTCCACTTCTCACACTCTCAACTGTATAGATTCCTTGTTATGTCCAGAAGGTGGCATATCTAACCCAACTTTTTAAATGTCAGAAAAATGGAATGTTTCGGTGCGATATGGAATTCAATCCGGATCGAACGTAAATCCCATGTGTGGAAGTGTGTATAGGGGTAAACAAGTAAACACTTATGTATGCATATGTATACATATGTGTAATGTTCGTGCAGGTGTGTGTGAATACTTATCACACCTTCACACCAACGCTACTACCGCCCGTCACCGCCGCCGCCAGCTGTAAATGGAAGCACTTGGTGGATACCAGAGAAAATTGGCCGCCTGCCAGGATGCACAGCACATCCCCTGGGACATTCATCGCTATTTCGTTTGATCGGTTCGGTTCGATTCGATTCGAGTCGGTGTATGGAAGCATTGTGTTGTGTTCACAATGCAAAATCAATTCTCACGCCATTGTGAATGCATTATTAAGCACACTGACGCCATTTACTGCAACTGAAACCAGTATACAGTGACAGTTAGATGAATGTCAGTGCAGACTGGGCTAGGTCAGGGATCGAAGTGATTCAAGTGAATTTATCTGAGAGTTTCAGAAATACCCATAAGATGGAAGAAAATACTCGCAAGCATTTGCATAATGTGTCAGGTTTAAGGTATAAGGACTCTCTGTTACATCAACGAAACGGTACTTAGTCTTATCGCAGCTCTTCCAGTAAACACATTATTTGACATGTGGGATTATAGAAACTCCAGGTACACACGAGTGTGTCATCACTTGACCCGCAAAGAAAGATAGATGGAAGCTTCTGGAAATAGATTTGAAGACGTTTTAAAGTATAGTGGGACAATTTAAAATAGGTAAAACAAGAAATTGTGTTTTATTGGTTAGTGAATCGCAAGATTTTACAGGAATACAACAACAGCAAGTCAGTAAAAGTATTTAAGTGAAGATATAGTTTAGGATTGTGAAATGCAGGTGGCAGTTAAGTCGGCAAGTGTGTTCTTTGATATTTTCTGATAAAAACGTTCCACAAATTACAGAACAAACAAATTGTAGTATGTTTTATTTAATTTGATATTTATGGTTAAAAGGAAATTAACTCATTGAAATGTGTACATATTTACAGTGTCCTCTTATCTTTCCAAATAACAATTCCAAACACCAGGAATATTTATACAAAATGCAGAACCATTCTAAATACTTAGTTTAAAGGAATTCGGTTTTGAAGGTCTGCATCACTTGGTTCCTGAGTATTATACGTAAATAACAATTGCAACACTATCGAAGACACATAATATCCTTTGTAAAATGCAAACTATCTTAAAACAAACCAATTCCTCCTCATAAACATTTACATACGATGTATACGAATATTGTTGCAGTTGTTGCTAAACAAAAGCCCCCAAGGATAGTTTTAGTTTTGCAATTACTCTGAATTTATTTTAGAATTTATATTATCACAAATGTTATACACGAGATGTTTTTCTGTTGTATATAACTTTATTTTTGAAACAAGAGTTTTTGTTTAAAACGTTATTTTTTTTCATTCTTGTTAAGCGAAACAAACAATGTGTACTCAAGTGAAGTGAACTGAGGGCGTTCTTCTTTTCATCAGTTCCCTTGTTTTGCTGTTGAGAGCTTCTAAAACTTCATCGAAAGTTATTTTAGTTTTAATACTTTAGATACGCTCTGTGGCATTTTAATTTTGCTTCTTAAATGCATTTTTTCTCGTGTTTTTTTTTATGATTTTTTATTTTATTGTATCCCTGCAGAAGAAATCTTTGTATTTTTAAAAATTATTTTACTCAAGGATTTCATTTTTGTGCTCCTTGTAAGATTATCCAGAATGAAAAGGGGGAAAGATATAATATTTATGTATTTACGAGTATTTCGTTCATCTAAGGATTTTATAGCTCAAACAAACAGATTATCCAACAAGTTTATAAGTTTCCAGTTTGCATCTTTATAGATTTGTTGGGTATTTTCATAGATAATAAGGATTCTCTGTTGGCTTTTAGAAAGGATATCTCTCTAGACTGGAGTAGAGTACAATATTAAATACATATTTTGTATTTGTATTTGTATTTGTTGAAATAGATTTTTCTTTGAGTGTTGATAGCTCTTTCAAAAAGGAAAACCAGAAAAGGATACGGATGTTATGGAGAAGTCTGTACAATACAAAAAAAAAGATATATAATTATTGCTGAGCGAGTAGTTTGAAGGATATTTTCTATTCGGTCAAACGAGTTTTCAATTATTATGATATTTTTTCTTGCTATCTTATTTTTTTGAATGAAAATTGGAAAACTAAATTAAACAACCAGTTTAAATGGACTCAATGGTATACGTTTTGAAAATGGATTTTGGAATTAAATTTAATTGATTTGTACTAATTGAGAGTTTGTTATGGCGGACTTTTAATAGAATGATGTGGATTACAAAAAACAAAAACGCACTCAATTTAACCTAATTGGGGTTTGTACTTTAGAATATGTCAGAATTCGAACTTAATTTGAATTTTTTAAGGGCAATCCCTACCCTTCGATTTCTATTGATAAAAAAGTACTAATGTTTATTCGTGTGTGTTAAACTGATGAAATGTAAAAAACTAATTTTTGAAATGCAGTTTTCGAAATATTTTGGTAATAAGTCGACATAAAAAGTTTTTTTTTTTGCTGAGTATTTGCTAGTAAAAAATAAGTATAAACTACAGCAGTTAAGTTGTTTTCGAATAACACAGAATTATCGTTTGGAAAAATGACTTAAGTCGACTTATTTTCTAAAAAGAAATTACAGCGTTTAAATTTGAATTCCGAACAAAATTGCGGGATATACTGGATCACTTGTTGCGCATCCAATGATGTAACTTGTAACAACTTATGTTATAATGCTTGTAGATACATAATTATTTATTTGTTAATAAAAACGGAAGTTCAAAAATGTCCAAAATTTGTATCGACCATCAGTTAGCGCAGTTACTACAGATTCCAGATACACGACCACCTGTCGCCGTAGATTAAATTTTCTAGCTAACGAATTACCATAATATCGGTTCACAAGAATCTAAGTCTGTCAAAACTCAGAAATGAGTCAATGTTTTGAAAAAAAAAAAAAATCAAAATAATTGTTTTTAATTACCTAACAATATTTTTATTTTTAATTACCTAACAATATTTATTTGATTTTTATTCTTTTTTTTGTATATAAAAACAAACAAACAAATGCAAGTTGTTCATGGTTTTTAATTTCATATTTCTCACCATTAAAAAATTTGACAATTCTTGAAAAACAGAGACTCTTAAGTAGTTTTCCATTGTTTCGCAAAGATGGTTTTTGTTTACCCAAAAATACTTGAAAAAAAAAAAAAAAAAAAACTGAACAAAGGAAAAAGATTCAAAATATTTGCAACAATTAATTTTGCGAAACCAGAAGTATTTAGATAATGAATAAATTAAAAATTAAAAAAATAAAATAAAATGCCCTGTCATTATTGACACATTTTGTATTCCTGGAATTGTTTTTAATTTGCACAGACAAAAATAATATGAATGCAGCAAGTTTGTATTTTCACTGCTGTGAATTTCATTCAGCTTAACAAACAAAAGACCCTTCAATGTCATCGTCGTTGTCGTTGCTGTCGTCTTTCAGTTGGGGGACGACGACGGCGGTGACGACGGCGACGGGTGGTATACAGAAAAAGGTGAGAAAAGTTAATTGAAAAATCTTTTTAGCACCACACAGCTGGCTGGAACTAATTATACCCACCTCTAAGATCTACGAGTGCCTGAGTAGTGAGTAGTGATGCATGATGCATCTCACGTTTTGAAGATAGTTGCATCATTTCTGGGTAATGGATGCAGATGCAGAATGCAGGGTATGCGATTTTTCGTTGAAAGAAGAATAATTAAGATCTCCCTAAGGTGGAGCTTCGTTTGCAGTTTTCTGCTGAACATGCATAAGACTTCGTAGTCAGGGGAGGGTGGGGGGTGTTCTACTCACTCTTTGATGGAAAAAATATGCTGTGGCAACCCACAAAATCCTATTGAGTATGGAATGGAGTATAAGTACTCAACTTTGGGTGTGGTAGAATAATTCTGCAACCGCTAATGAATGAGTGATTTTTGAGAGAAATTTGTGGCACAATGTTTTTATTTTCCTTGATAAAAGAAAATAATGAAAAAAAAATTCAAGAAAAAACCTTACATAATAAATTAGTATTGATTTGCATATGTTTTGTGGCTTAAGGTGACCCTATTTTTGAAAACAAAAGAAATTTGAATATCAAAGTCTTGAGAGTGTTTTTATCTTAAAATTAGGTTAAGATTGTATTTTTTATTAAATAACTTTTGCATCAGAAAAAACAAACAAGTTGGATGCATGCAGCATAACATAATCTTTTTGAAACTCAAAATTACGTTAATAATTTCACTCACATAAGAATTTCTTGAATTTTGACAGATGGTCACCATGAGTATAATGTTGTAGAATTTTCACTCGTTAACTTATCCAAAAAATTGCTTAAAGAAGAATTACATTAGGGGAACATGGGGTGAAATATAGGATGGGACAGATATTGGAAACAATATTTCAGGAGTTTTGAAAAATTTCATGAGAAAACAATTTCAAATTTCACTATTTTAGAATCAAAGTTAAATCGTCAATTTTGAAGCACTTCCTGATATTGGAGAACCTCGAAATCTTTAAAAGTTGATAAGGAAAAAGTTGGACTTTTTCTGCTTTCAATTTAAGGGGCCTAGTATCCGCCCACTTTTTCAAAGTTGGTATCAATCAATGGTTAAATTAGTTACAGCGGAAGACGTTGAAAGAAGCACATGCTAAGAAAAAATTAAGAACGTGAGATTAGTCATTAAAGGGGCGTGGCAAGAACAATCATACAATCTTTTGACTAATCTAATATAATTATAAAAATTATATAAAAAATACATTTTTTACTCCAATTTTATTGTTTTCGTTATGTATTTATTAAGAGTGTTAAAATGTTATACTATGAACATATTTTGTGTTTTCAATTATTTTAAATTACTCCATTTTACCCGTGTTCCCCTACATTCGTAGGTATTTACTTTAATATTTACATTTCTGAGATTTTGTTATTACAATATGTTACTTTACGCAAAAATTATGTACATAAGTACATTTTAATTTCCAAATGAATAAAACATTTTTATTTTTGTCTGTTTTCTTTTGCATGTAAATTAGTTTGAAGAAATGTTAACAAATTTTCCACCACATAACTTTTATAAATTAATGTTAATTTGGATATCCAAGCATTTTGTTGTATGGACGAATGTTTTGATTGAGATACGTAAAAAATCGTAGGTTTTTCATTTAAATGTTATTTTTATTGTTTTTTAAGAACCTTGTAATGTTTTTTGTATTTGTTTTTTTTTTAAGGATTTATCATTAAGAGTGTAATTGAAATATAAAACTGGGAAAAAATATAAAAGTCTTATACTTAAATTGTTTTCCAATTAATACTGGAAAATTCCATTCTTAAAGGATTCGGTGAAAGAAATCCAAGTAAGTATCATATTATTATTTTCATACTCATTTTATTTCCTTACAAAAAAATGTATTCTTTCATTTTTCATTTATTATGGTATTATGTGGCGTATGAGTAACATTTTTTTTAATTATATTTTATTTTGTTTGTGTGATTTAACGCACTTAGGGGGTGCTGTTGGTTTATGACGACAACCAGCAAATCCTAAAGCATTGTAGGTCAATATTAAAAAAAGTATTGAAAAATTGTACTGATCCAGAAAATTGATATGAAAAATATTTAAACATTAAAGCTTAAGAGCCTAAATCTACTTTAAGGGTGAAATCTCAAATCAAGTTAAGTTGACACAATTCAGTTGCATATATTTATTTTTGTCACAAAATCGAAAATATATTCAAAAAAATTCGGACTCATTTACATTCTTAAATTGGTGTTGAAGTCCCATGTTGGTGAGTGTCTTAACCAACAATCTACAATGAAAGCATCAGGGACAGCTATACAACTTCCACCCTAGATAGTTTTGTGGACTTACAATTTTATTTTATGCCAATTTTTCGATTGAGTTCCTTTTTCACTTCCGTATTCCATGAGGGATATTCAATGAAATCAAACAGGACAATGTTGGGGGGGCCTTAGCTCAAAATTATTTGGGGAGTTATTTAATAAATATTTTTCTATTTAAAATCTTTAAGAATTTATTTTTATAAGTAGGACAATTATTGAAGCAATCATTTAAATTTTCGTCCTTTAACGATGAAACCTATTTTCTAGTGGAATTTTAAAAATGGGTCCTTCTCTTGGGAAATGAATAAAATTATATCCTTTTCATTGTCAAATAACGAGAAATGTAAGATTTAAAATTAATAAACTTATGTGTCTTCTAGCTTCTAGCTTCTACATAATCTTTTCCTCCTAACTAAGAGGAAGGCTCTAAAACTCCTCCTGGGTCCTTTTTGTGCATAGGTATACAGGAATATATCGCAGCTGCTTATCGCAATGATTAAATTTTTTTATTCCATCCCAAAAAATTATCTTTGTTGACACAAAAAATGTATAAAAGAATTTCCACAAAAAGGCATCACAACAAAAAAAAAAAAATATTACATTTAACGATTTACTCGTGAACCAAAATGAGCGACATATTTCAGTAAGAATGGTCCTTGCAAATGTTTCATGGGCATGAAACAACTGACATCTGTATGAATATATGTGTGTGTGAACCTATACATACATGGAAAAGATGGATACAACTTGTATTCATTGACGTATCTATAATAGCTGCAGTGGGTATAATATGACTTCTTGATTTATGAATTCAATTCAAAAAGGATATAAATCTCATCAATTGTTATTGAGGGACTAAATTACTTTTGGTTTACTTTCTGCCTGCGTTGTCTTACATGCATATGTATACTCGTACAATTCATGAGTACTTGTGTAAATGTGCGTTTTGTGTATGTGACTGTATGGTATTTATTGCTTATTGTCCGGAATAAGGACATACGTATTGACAGAAGGACCTCAATTAGAGTTCATATGACGTATGCTCACGTAAAGCAATACATCCTGTTGTGATTGGGCTTATGTGAAATGTCAAAATTGGAGGCACGTGTGGAGGGATTTTATGTGACATTTCAAATGCATCATAAATAACCAACTACCTACAAGGATATGTGAATACAGCTTGTGTGACTTAATGTTCGAGCTTCTCATTAGTGGAAGCTTAAACTTCAAATATTTTAATATTATTTTCTTCTTACTTTAGGCGAAAGAAAAACTTTCTTAGAAATCTTGATATTATTAAAACTGTTTAAGATCGTCAGTAATATATGACACACGAGACATGTCAATAGTGACACTGACACAGCAGCGGGTTGGATGTCATTGACTGATAAAATCACAGTCAGTGGGACATTTAAATATACTAGTTCTGTTTTAATAGCTTATAAAACTAAAATTGTTGCATTAAGTACGGGAAATGTCCAATTTAGGACAATGTTCAATTTGGGACGTCATCTAATTTGGGAATGTAAACTCTTTTAAATTTTATTTAATGTAATTTGTGTTAAACGTTTGATTTGCGACCATAAGTTCTGAAAAAGTGTGCAACTAGAAACCTGTTTATTTTGGGACTCTGTGAAATTGTATATCCCAAACAAAGCAATTTCTGAAATTATGTTAGGACATTGTCAAATATAAAAATAGTGTTCAATTCGAGACAATGTCTAAGTTGTTACAATATGTAATTTGGGACGGTATTTAGAACAATAGAAATGTGTTATTTGAAATAATATTTTGGGACAGTTTTTAATGTGGAATATTTTTAACTGTTATTTTTTTACAACATTGTATGTAATTTCATAAAGCGAGATATGACAGCTTGCATTTAGAATGTTGTGTAGTTTGGGACAAACTGCAATTTGGGACAATTTAATATGGGAAACAAAATTTTGGGGAACTTGTTGAGAAATCAGAATCAGAAATTCTGCGAAATGTCAAAAAAAAAAATTTGGTGCAAAGTGTAATTTGGGACAGAATATTATTTGGCACAAAATTCGATTAAGAAACGTAGTAGAGTCAAGTCAAAATTATTGTCATAATTGAAATTGGAAGATTGGCTTGTAAAAATAAACATTCCCATCTATGGCAATAGGAGCACGTAAGGCGTACAGAATATGGTCAATTTTTTGGGATATTTTCCGGGACTATACCTAATAGCCTTACATTTCCGTTTGTTCCTATTTATGGCAATGGAAAGCATCTGTGGCTTCTGAAACTGAACAACACTGCTAACGAGCCCTAAATGGTCGGCTTTTCCAATTTTCTTCGACTTTGGCATTGCGTTAAATAGTCCATTAGTCATGTTTAAACGACTCGACTCTGTGGAGGGGGGAGGAATTATATAGCTGATTAGGTAACCTAATGGATAACAATTTTCACAATTTTTACACACAAGATATAATCAGTTTATTGTGCGTCAGAAAATAATCTCAAGACTATTAGACAATAAATATTTTTTTTTCTTAGTGAGAAAATCGATTTTCTGTTAAAATGATTTCACGGATTTTCCAACGGTCATTGGTCAGTCAAAAGCAGGTCCTCCAAGTTCCAGATAACGATATATCTGATAATAAGGGTTACAAAGTATTGATACAACAATTTCCTTAAGAACCACTCGCTGATACTCGGACGGACGTGTGGATGCGAGTATGTTCTGATGGTCTAAGAAAATCGTATTAACCTGGAATCATCTTGGATTTCAAAAAAAAAAAAACACCCACCCACAAGGAACAATTGATATTTGGCTTGGTTTTTCATCTTCTATTTTCCTGTTTCATGCCAATTCCACAAGAAAATCAGGAAGACGGAATGGATACAAAAAAAAAAAAAAAAAAATACTACAAGAAAGGATTAAGTCTGTTTTTCAAAACCCATAAAGATTTTGTTGTTTAGTGAATTGGAATAATGAATTTCGTTTGTTTTTGGCAGATTTCTGGAGGACGGAAACAAATCTCTGCATCTGACATAAGGAGTTTACTCGTATTTGTGTATGAGAGGAACGTTCAAGAGGGACCCCTGATTAAGGGTTAAATTATGGCCGTATTAAGGGAATGATAAGTGTTATGGACATTTTGTTTATCCGTGCGAATCAAGGAATTGAGACATTTTATTCTCCTTCGGTTTTTTTCTCTTTGAGAGAACATTATTATTTGAAATAAATAAAAAAAAAATAATCGATAATATTGAGAAAGTCATTAAGGTTATACTCGTATTTTATTGCTGAATGCTGGTTAGAGAGGTTTTGGGAAAGATGGTTATGTTGTTTTCTTTATGATGTCTGGACCCTTAGAATTTGGAAGGAGTCAATGGAAAACATATCTTCCTTAAATTGACAATTTCTCTGGAATGGTTTTTAAGTATGTTATTAAACATTAAACATTATTTTTTTTTCTGTTAACGAATCTATAACATAAAGTGTGTTTCCCAATGAAGTATTAAACTTTGTAAACATATCCTTAACAAGTAATTAAGCTTCATTAAAATATTTCTCAGTTATTGACACCGTAGGCAAAGATTTAAATTGACAAAATCCTGTCGAATTTTATTGAATTGATTTAATTATCGATCAATTTTTTTTTCAAGGCCGAATCATAAGTTCATATGAATCGATTTTGGGACACAAAAATAGAGTTTGATTTGAGGCATGAATAAATTTGGGACAGTTTCTAACTTGACACAAAGTAAAATTTTCGACGGTGTATAGTTTGGGACAATGTTTTATATGGCATAGTTTGTATTTTGGGCCATTATATAATTTAGGACACTGTGTATACACATACATATGTATTTACTAATAATAATAAAGTGTACCATGAGTTAGTGTACACATTGGGAAAATGCCTAATTTCCAGCTATGTCCAATTTTTGACAGTATTTCAATAAGAAAAGTGTACAGTTCGTAATGACTTATAGTTTGGGACAGAGTTTTCCATTCCATTCCAGTAGAATTCTACAAAAATAGTACTGCGGAACTCAAACATTACCTTCTGTGTTTCTTTAATAAAATGTATAACGATGCTTGTGTTCCAAGCAGCCTTAACAAAGCTATCATTTTTGCAATTTTTAAGAAAGGAGATCCGAATAACGCAGAAAACTACAGAGGTATTTCGATATTAAATACAGTTAGAAAGATATTTTCCGCAATCTTGTACGAAAGGCTTACAAAATGGATTGAGAATAAAAACCTTCTTAGTATGTTCCAAGCTGGTTTCCGGCCTGGATTTTCAGCAATGGATCATATCTTTGTGATCTCTTGTATTGCCAGAAAATTTATTGACCAAAAAAAAAAACTGTATACTTGCTTTGTGGATTTCAAAGCTGCATTTGACAAAATTAACAGGCAAGCTTTAGTCTATAAACTTTCATGCCTAGGAATTTCACGAAAATTTCTGTCGATGTATGTCAAATTTATCTCATCATCAAATGCAAGTGTATGGGATGGAAACGAATTATCACAGTGGTTTGAAACGACAGCAGGTGTCCCTCAAGGTTGTATCCTCAGCCCATTATTGTTTGCCCTGTTCATCGACGAAATATCTGACCTTCTTCCTGGTGGAGTTTCGTTTGCAAATATTGCAGTGAAAGTCTTGCTTTATGCTGATGATTTGGTTATGTTGGCGGATAGCCCTTCTAACCTACAACTGCAACTAAACAGACTTAGTTCGTTCTGTGATTTATGGGGTCTCCAAGTTAATACGCAAAAAACTAAAGTAGTTATTTTTGAAGCAAGACAAAGTAGAAGACAAACAGAGGAAAAATGGTCGCTTAGGAATGAACGTATTGAAATTGTTCAGGAATTTAAATATTTGGGAGTTTTGTTGACACACAATATGAACTTTGTTAAGCATTCTGAAAAGAAAAGTAATGAAGCAAAATTAGCACTAAACATGATGTGGCCAAAGTTTTTTGCTAACCAAAACATTGATCTGGCTTCTAAATACCGAGTATTTAACTCAACCGTGAACTCTTGCCTTTCTTATGGAGTGCAAATTTTCGGGTATATACCGCTTGAAGCTTTTGAAAGTTTGCATAGGCATTTCTTTAAGCGCTTATTTAGACTTCCAAATTCAACACCAAATTATGCTATATACGTAGAGTCGGGTATTACACCTATATATATACAAAACTTAAAAATAAATGCGAACTATATTACTAGTATTATGAAGCGAAGCAACAGCTGTCTTCACAAAGCCATTTTGAAA
The DNA here is from genome assembly GCA_905146935.1 of Scaeva pyrastri. Classification (NCBI taxonomy): domain Eukaryota; kingdom Metazoa; phylum Arthropoda; class Insecta; order Diptera; family Syrphidae; genus Scaeva; species Scaeva pyrastri. The sequence goes on along the minus strand of LR989929.1, from coordinate 6,487,028 downwards.
AAACTTCTCCAAATAAATGCCTCCCCTTTCAAAGAGTGGAACCAGCTCGCTCTGCGCCACGACGCATTTCTTTCTCTATCAGAGTCAAATGTGAACGAATGGCATGAGCAGTTTTCAAAGGTGATCGCTAATGTTGATCAAAAAATTTATACTGAAAATCTTGCCAGTGCAAATTCATCAACATCCAGAACTATTTACAGAAACCTAAACCACGAACTTTTAACTGATGCCAACTATTTTCGAAGGGAGTTTTCAGTCGAAACCATAAGTATTATCTTTAGATCCAGAGTTGAAATCTTAAATCTAAACTTTATACCGTACCGAAACGATCTGAATCAGCTTTGTAACTTATGTAACAGAAGAGATTTAGAAGATATTAACCACTTCTTAGCAGTCTGTCCATTATTGCAGGAAATTCGTCGGTTATATTTCCATGAAAGTTTTCTTTCGTTACAGCGACTTTACGAAATTTTAAATGGAGCAGCGGGCTGGCTCAGTCTTTATAAATATTGCCAACATGCTCTTGCATATCGGAACAGTTTTTTGTAATAAAGCCCACATATTTTCTTGTTTCAATAGTTATTGTGGTTTAAACTTTTCTTATTGTAGATTGACTATTATTCAGAACTGTTTTATTTTTATTTTGTGTTTCAAATCACTTAAAATTGGTATGTTTCAATTCATTTAAAATTGGTTTTGTTATATTTTTTTTTTTTTCTTCTTTTTTTACTTAAATCATTTATTGTAAATATATACTTTACACTTTATTTTATTTTATTTCATATGAAATGTCATTTCAGGCAGACGGCAGGATTGCCATGTCCTTATTCTTAAGATAATAATATTGTAAGACTTGATGATGAAATAAAGAATTTATCTATCTATCTATCTATCTCTATCTACTTTGCATTTTCCCTAAACGTGATCAGGTGTTGTAAAACTAGTAATGTATTAATTTAATAATTGCTGTGAACATGACCTTAGTCAATTTATGAATGACATTCAACTGTATACTATAGCAATGCTTGGATTAAAATTCAAATATGAATAATAAAAATTTCGAGGTATAATTAATTAAAAAAAAAAATTATATATTCCACTTTTAAGTCTTATTTGTTAACAAACACAATAAAACACCAATCATTAAGGTCAACAACTTAGTTTTCCCTAAAAACTTTTTTTCCCTGACAGATTGTCAATTCTGGTATTTCGATCAAATCAACTCAACTCAACTGCAATTGCTTTTGTTATCGACATATATTTCGCAAATCCAATCAAATCATCATTTCAAAATTCATTATCTACAAAATCGATTTGAATGAATGAAAATGAATGATTTTATTTGAACATCATAATAATTTGAATTGAAATGCAATTTCATAGAAATGCATAGATAATATAAATAAAATCATCTACCTCCTGTTCCTCATTTGATTCAATTTTTTTTTTCTTCTTTTTTGAAATCAATTTAATTGAATTCTATAATCGATTTTTCTGGATCATACTCAATACTCATTATTGAAATAGATTTGCATCCAAGTGTATGTCCGATTTATTTAATTTCGTGTTTTACCTTTTTTTATTTTGTAAATCCATTTAATCGCTAAACTTCGACTCATTTTCTGATATCTACACAATATTTTCCAGTATCTATTTGATTTTCATTGTTTTTGTTAAATTAATTAGAAAGATGAAAATTTGGAAAATTGTTCGATGTGAAGGGTACGACGAGTATGTTGTCGACTTTATCGGGATTACATACACTTACGGATATTTCGTGTTTTAGTGATATTAAACTCTGTTGTCATTTTCAAATTGTTTTTCGATCTGGAAAATATACATATCTAAATTACATACACATATGAATGTACATGTGTGTGTATCTAAATCGATGCGATGTAAAATAGTTTAAACATTCACTGTGTGAAAATAAGGATGTATTGTTTCCAGTTTGGCGGGCGCCAAAATTAAATAAAATTAAATTAAAGTGCATTTTCGAGCTGATGAGTTTTAATTCGATTAAGGATGCAATATTTTTTTTATTTATTTTCCATTTTAAATTTACTCTGCATCGGAATATATGATGATGCAGTTGTGGGAGTTTTTTTATGATTTCATTTTAATATACAAAGAAAGGCATATAGGGTAAATTAACCAACAAAAATAATTTTTAACAATTTAAGTTTATTCATTTATTAAATATTATTAAATAGTTAAGATTTCCTATGGGTCCGATTTGTCGAATTAAAAATTTTGATAAATTTGTGAGATTTTAAAGACAAATTTTTGTATTTATTAATCAGAACTTAAAACCATAAAATACAAAAAAAAAAACATTTTAAAAAGGTCGACAAAAGGACGCACTTCTTTTAAATAACATGGGTCTTATTTTTGGCTTAAAGTAAAGAAATAAGAAAAAGATACCAATTAACACCATTTTACCCTATTAACATGACATCCAGTTTTTTTTTCTATCATATTTTTTTGTTGCTGTCAAATAATGTACTACGAAGCATTAAGTGCTTCTCTGTGTTGTGGCGATTGAAAATAATGTTGCACGCTAATCGAGAGTCCTTTTCATTGAATGTACTCGTATCTATGTATTCTAGTATTTTACTGAAATTAATTTTGTATTTTTCACACACATACATACCCAGACACACTTGTTCATACAGATATGTACATATGCGTGTTGAAAATAATTAATTTGACAGTACAAGTGTGATGTTGAACATTTATTTTAAATGTGTTTAAAGCATAATTAAATTCTTTATAAATCATATTAAAATAAAATTATACACAAAGTGGTGACATAAATGAGGAAACTATGATATGGCTTTAGGAGAGAGATTAGTTATGTTAATTATATTTAATATGAATATAGTATAGTTTATTGTGGACTTAATTATCGATAGATAAGTTTGTAATTAAAACACCAGAATCATGTTACTGCGGTTGTGTGAACATGATTTTTATAAATTATAACAAAAAAAGAAATACTTTAGTAAATTAAATTGAGCGTTAACAAAATAAACTTTATATTAAATTTTGCAAACTTTAGTTGATTATTGAAATTAACATATTTTTTTAAATACACTACTCTTCTACTTAAGTACTATCTACTCGTTATCGATTTTTATCGAGCGTCTTTTGAAAATTTGCATCAGATGAAAAAAAACTTTATCTTTTCATTAATCAATTTCTTGTCATATTTGTGAACAAACAAATTTATGATATCTAAAGTCCACATCACACATTATCCATAACTCTCAATTCAATAACGATAATTTTTCGAAATCCGCAAATTAACTTAGTCCTGGATTTGCAATCTACTCGTGTAATTATATCAGAAAGACAAACATTCTCGTAAACACACTCATTAATAATCGCAACCCGCAATCAATGAAAAAAGGAGCCAACCTTCGAAGGACTCTTATACACATGTGTATTGTGTATGTATGTACCTACCAACGACCAACCACAGTCTTGAATAAGCTGCTTTCCGACAATAGCTTTGTCATTATTGTCATTTCATTTATTATTATCGCATTGGGATGGCAACAAGTAGTTTTACACACACACACACACATACACTACACATCATTGCCAAGCAACCTATTATTTGCTGGCGACAAGGACGCCAACAACGACGCGACGACAACGACGACGACGACGATGAGGACGAGGACTTCGACAAGAACACACAAGGACTACAATGTCGTTGGATACCCAATAAACACCATAAATCACTTTCAGTCTTAATTGCAAGCTCGGCTCCATGTCCAATTAAAATATTCAATTTAATATAATCCCTTCATCAACATATCCCACCAATTACATCTGTACACCCTCTCCGGCTGCTTCTTGTATCTGTATCTGCAGTGAGGAAGTCGAGAAGGAAGCCGAAGGAAGATGGAAAAAAAAAATCTTTTTTTCCAACATATTCCCCATTTAATGAGGCCATAAAGTCATTAACACCACACTTCCGGTCTTCTACACACAGAACCCGACTCGAACCAAAACCCGAACTAGAATCCAGAACAGAGAACAGAAAAAAGTCTTGGGCAGAACTTGTAGTAATTTGCTACTAACAAGCATTTCCTTTGAACGTCCACATAATCGTCGTTATCCTGCAGGATGTACAATGTATAAGGCAACGGAAGACGAAGAACCAAGGAACAAAATGAAACAAAAGCAAGCTCCGCCACCACCACTTGGGCCATCAAGATATAAATCCATAATAAATAGTTTCTGCAACACTCTGGAAGGGCGGACGGACGGCCAACAGCGCAGCGGAGCGGCGGCGGTATGGTGTTATTCCCTGTGTGGATGGGTTGAGGGTGGTCCTGGTCGGTACTTGTCGGCCTCCTTCCTTGGTCCTTGGTCGATGCGATGTGACTGCGGGATATTGCGCGTCCTATTCCGTCCATCGTGCAACTGTGAAACCCTACCTTATCCACGAAAATAATTAACTCCTTGGTGCAGTTCATAACATCGTCCGGACAATGAACGGGTACGGGTATTGCATCAGGTATAAACTATGAAGGGGTTGTCCCGATGGAAGTGAGTGTTTGAACATTTCCGCCCACTTCGTTCACCTCACCTCACCGACCGACATGCCAACCGTTATTAATTACCTACCACAGTGGTCGTGGCCATTTCTCAAACAGAACCACACTGCCACCAAAACGTGTGGGATAAATGATGAAGTCTTCGACATCCGCGGGTGGTGTTGTGAGCCATTTTAGTTTTCAGTTGGTGGCGCTGCAGTAGCAGTAGCAATAGCAGTTTCTTCATTTAATTTTAACGACTTTAATGGCCACCAGGGTAAAAGCAGAAGGATGTGAATTTTGCCAGAATATCAGATGACGGGTGATAAAAAATTCGAAAACGGTTTTTGGAAAACAGAGATCAAGTTATCGATTTTTATCGAGATTTGTTTTTAGGGTGACCCAAAAAGAGTGAGCAGTTTAATTTAGAAATGTCATAAAGTTTTCGATGCCATTTTGACACATTTGTGGTTGTGGTTAGAGATCGTTTGGAACGTCGTCGTCGGCAGTCCAAAATCTACCCCCCATTTCGACATATTTAAGAATGCAAAGGTTAAGAAAACAAGCTTTTAGAAAATATTTGCTTTAATACTTACAGACGATACGATTATGCGATCATTTCATTGAATTCAAAAAAGTGCGTATACGCCCCAGTGTCCATTTCAATAAAATTTTACAATTTGTACATCTAAAGAAAAAAAAAATTTTGTAATTAAAGTTGAGTTTGTATATTTTCCATTAAAAAATCAATTTTAAAATTTGTACCTTTTCCAGTTAGGGTTGAATTCACCTTGTCTCTCAATATGGCACATCGAAAACATGCTACCAAAAGCCAACCCATGTCCAAGTCAGTTATGGTACATCGACACCCCACGACTACGACCGACCAACGATAGGGATAGGTAAGGAGGGAACTCCAAGCTGCACATAGCTATGCTGGTTGGCAATGGCAACGGCAACGTGTCCAAGTTCATAAAAGATGGACTTTCACAATAACGACGACGATGACCAGGAATAAAGCGACTGCTTTATAAAACCTCTAGCGAATTCCTAAGTGTAAGTAAATAAAATAACACATTGGTGACTTTGTCATCGGCCCTAACATGTTGTCTACATAAATTACATCCCTTGGACACAATCAGTGTAGCTTGAATGTATACAAACATAAAGTGGGGGGTATACAACCTTCCCTGCTACGTGATGTGAGCAGCATTTAATAATTTTTGACATATCCTCGATGATTAATGAAGGGAGTCGCATATGTTATGGCAAGGACAACATATATACAAACATAAAACACATGGTACATCATGTTGATTAGAGTAGAGAGAGAGGAGAAGTTAGAGGAGAGGGGGGAATTATGCTCGAACATACATAAATGACATTGGAGGAAATAGTTGGTGGTGAACCCTTGTTTGTTTGGTGGGGATCCTTATGGAAGATGACTTAATTGACTTATAGGATTGAATGAATACTGAAACTGAAAGTCATCCCAATCCCCAAAAAAAATGTTAACAGTGATTTTGGTGTTTTACACAACGATTTTGATTTTTTTTTGTTGTTGTTTTTCTTCAGATTAATCGTTTCTGCTTCAGTGAGATTGCGTATTAAATAAATTATGTCATTTGATTGTCACTATTTCCTCGTGAAACAACAATAAGTAAACATTTTTTTAAAGAATTATTTATATTTGACAAAATACACATACACAGTCAAGTTCATTTCAGAACAAGTTCAGCCAGAAACTTCAAATTCACAATATTTAGGTACTAGAGAATTCAAAGACTTGAACCGCTTGACTTAAAGAGTGTCCAATTTAACCATTTTATAGACTTCCTTCTGTCTTATAGTCTGTCAAAGTTTTTTAAATACAGATCTCTAAACATAACTTCTGAGATGCACGAATATTCTGAAAGTATTCACATATGGATCCAAAACCTGGGTGCTTGGTAAAAGGAACTTCAAACTCGTAGATGCGATATGAAAGTCTTACGGAGATTTTTTTGTCACGGTATGCGGTGATTGACGATGCAGGAGACACTGCAATCATTTAATCAACCTCGAAGAGGATATCATTGAAAAATTTAAGCTCGGTAGACTGCGATGGGTTTGTCAACTAGCCCGCACTAGAAAGAAGGAATCAGCTCGGAAAGTCCTTTGAAGTATGAACAATATAATATTTTACAAATATTTTATCATATTTTTTTTTTTTCCCCGAATGAGCCACTATTGCCACTTTTGTACCATTACCTATTTTTTTTTCTATATAATTAATTTATTATAACACTCTACGTTTCCACGTATTCAAAGCCATTTCTCTGAATCGGATTACTCACATTTTTGTTGCATTAAACAACTAAAAGTACAAACTACATCAACTGATACAAAAAAAAAAAAAAAAAACAAAAAATATACAATTTATAGATACTGTAATATTTTTTGTTGCCTTTAATGATAACGTAAACAATGAAAAATGTTAAATAATCTCTGCATTGATACCACATAATCCATTACTTGAACAATGTCCATTGTCCATCCTGTTTTCTTTATTTTTGTTATTTTATTTTATTTTAGTTGAACAAATTACTTAAATTAATATGATAACATTTTCAATTCGCAACGTAAATTTAATTTCCTCAACATCAGCATCACAGTGATGCTATTATTTTGCTGTGATGTAGGTTGATATTTGTGTAAAGGAGGACCTACATCAAAACCCATAGAGTCCTTTATTATGATATATAAATGTAATTACATTGTTTCATTCTCACACACACACAGACGAGTCCTTCTTCCGGCCGCAAATAAAATATCAGGCATAATATTTATGTATTTACTCCGTGTATTAAAGGACATCCAAACAATGTTACGTAAAATGAAAAGGTATATTATATACATTGTATGTAAAGTAGTTACGTGTATATACAATGAATTACATTGATAAAACTAAATCAGTTTGGGTGGTACGTATATTATTTATTTACTTGTACTTTGTATATAAATAGTATGAAAGGACATTTCTCTAAGTGAGTTTTACCAGAAAAGGATCAAGATTGGCATTATACTCTCAAAGCATTTGCTTGTGATTTATTTACATTTACTTGACTTTACTCTTGTCGGTAAATATTTGGTACAGTCATTTGTGGTGTTTGATGCAGATCTGGTATACCGACACAGAAGTGTCCTTAAGAAAATACTTTCTTCTCCTCTTTTTTACATTTCAGTCCATGACAATTTCTTTTTTTCTTTTTTCAACCTCAAAGGATTAGAAATGTACGATTATAGGGTTAGGGATGTATAAATATATCAGAGAGGGACATCGGAGGTAACTTAAGTCGTATAAGGATATACGTAAAATACATTTTTGAACGAACTAGCTGTACATTCTGGAGTGTAGTAAGTGTTAGGTGAAATGGTTGGTTTAATTCGCATCTTAATAGCAAGGATATTAACTTTAAATCTTTTTAATGTTAGAATCAATATATCCACAGAAATGTGCAGAAATTTATAAAGATAAATTTTGTCAAACCACTTGTTTAATTTGAAATTTTCTGGCAGCCATTTGGTATTGGGTTTTTTAAGTTTTGACATTTTACAACACAAAGTAAATCTAAATTAATATCTCAAAACAAAAATTGGAGTTACACTTTTGTCATTTGAATGATTGTCTATTTTTTTATTACACTATTTAATAATTTTGACACAAAACTTCTCGAATGTTGGCCTCGAGTTCGTCGGATGAGGTAGGATTTCAGAAATGACTGCGTTCCTAACATAACAGTTACTTGAGTGTTCGAAAATTTGATAATTTTTAATTTCACATCTGGGACCTAATTTTGTAAACAGGAGTTGCGAAAGTTAGTTCTTCTATATGGATTTAATACTTATGAGAGGGCGAAAGATTGATACATGAGAGACCCAGTTGAAATATTCAACATTGTAGCAGCTTTATACTTTTAGTTTTTTTGGATTATTGGTTTTCACATTTCTAACCTATGTTTTCTATTTCTACCCATTTTGCAAGCACTCTGGCATCTCTATAATCATTTCTTCCAGAAATATTTGAATACTAAGTAAGAAATGATGTTTTAAGAAATTATGTTTAGAAAAATCAATCAACAAATTTTCATTTTCTCGAAAAGAAGAATATAAATCTTTTTAATTGATTATTCTCCCAAGAAAAATACAAAATCATTTGGAAATACTTTTTTCCACTTCATTATATGAATTAACCATCAGAAAGCCATACGAAAAAAATAACCTATAAAATGGAGACTATTTCTTTGGCCAATAAAGCAATATCATGTAATTGACCATAATTATACTTACATCTGTATGTAATTAACAACCATTTTAGGTTCATTACTCCCAAGAGATGTAATTGAGATGATAATAAATCAAATTCTGTTGCAAAAAATCCCCCAGTGAATTATCAAAATACAACTACAAATGTGGTGTATTATTATACTTACTTATGTCCATCATTAAATTGAGAAAATAAATTAATATTTCAAACTTTTTCTTCACTATAATTTTATTGTTATTGCCTTGAAAATAGAAATAGGATATTCTGTAAGAAAAACTACAATTTCGTTTAAATTTAATTAATAATATTCTAAGAAGTTAAATGAAAAAATGGAAATAGGTATTAAATTTGTAAGGTAGAGTTCTTGAAAGGCGTGTCTGCCTCATTAATGTTTAAACAAATTTTACTAAAATCATTTACCTTGAAAGTCTTATTTAACATTTTTTAAGATTAAAGAATTGTAAACAAATTACCTATTTAAAATATTGGAAACTGCTTTGCAGAAATGTTCATAATCCTAGGCAAAGAAATACTCTTTTCCAATTAAAATCACTTTCCATTAAAACTGGCTATGAGACGAGACTTTTACTAGTCTCGCTTCTCTATACAGTCTAGGCTCGGTCTTGTGATTTTTTCTTCTCGTTGATAGTCAAATTTTAAATGTTCAAGTTTTAGAGCAAAATACCTTCAAAACACATGCCAAATTAATATTTCCTCATTACTAGTTCATTATTAGTTCACCGAAGTTCACCGAAAAAAATTTGACAGTTTATGACTATGAAGGATAAATATCTTTTGCAATTACTTTCCACATGTCACACTTTGAAGCTTTGCTAAATTAAAATTTTTAACAACAAATTTCCTTATTTTTCAATTGAGTTTCTATTAGGAACGTGGCCACGTTTTGAATTTAAGAATTTACATTTTTGAGGTTGATTAGATAAAAAGAGACAAGGATACTACCCACACTGACTTTGGTGACATTCAAAACTTGACGTTTATTTGATGTTTTCTTACTTTTGATTTTACTAAAAAAATTAACAGTTCTTTAAAATTTTACTGTAAATAAATCAAACTGATTTTCAAGTCATTATTTGATGTGCTATATTCATTGCTGAATAACTGGCGAAAAAGAAGCCAGCAAAAATAATGGTAGCTGTGCTGGAGATACATGTAAAGTAAGTTCCATCGTTTTATTGACTTGAATGCTGTACTAGCTATAAGAAGTGAATAAAACCCAACTATTATTGCTCAGTCTTAAGATATTCGAAAAACAATTTTTAACAATTTTCAGTTTTTTATTTTTGTTTAAAAATTGTCATTTAAATTTTTACCAGATGCCGAAAACGTCATTCTTTTCAAAATAAATAATTTTAAAGCTAGTATCATTTTTCGGCATTAAGTTTTTAACTGAAGATAAAGTCTCGCATTGTAAAATGTAGGAGGCAGTTAAGTAGAGAAAAATATAAATAATTGTTGACTTAAGGGTGCGTTTCTTGGTTATTACTTTTTTTATACTAAGCTTATACACTGCAAAGTGTGTTCATTTTGAAAAATTACTGAACAAACATTTTTTGACTGAAAATATTCAAAACATATCTCAAAAATGAATGCAAATAATTTTGAATAATGTGTTTAATCATGGCACACATGAAAACGTCATTGAAATATGCCAATTTTCACGAGTAAGACTGCAAAATAATTGGGCTATGACGTGAAGCAAAGTTCCTAAGTTGCTAATCATCGCCCATACTGAGCAACTTAAATCAACGTTTTTTTTTCTGATTTAAAGTTGAATTTTGTCTTCTGATATACATATTTTGTTTTGAATAAGGGAAATTTTTACTTTTAAAATATATAATGGCCTTTATAATTAATTATACAATAATTTGAAGAAAATATTAAGCCATGATTATGCAACTGAATCTTAAAGTTTCCGGCAACTTATTTTGATGATTTGGTTTGCTCTGGCTCTCTTATGTGTAACTCAACTAAAAAAATGTTCAGCTGTCTGCATCAGATCTAGAGGCTAATAAGAAAAACCGCCTTTTTAAAAAGTTTTGCTGCAAATTCAATTGTGAGTAAAACTTTGAACAAACTCAGTTGACATTTCCATGAATATTTCAACTCGAACTACATTTTCATGCATTTTTGAACTCTACCTGAGAAATCTTTTACAAACACATCCGAAAATTTAGAATGAAAATTTAAAGTGAGTTATTGAATAAGGCGTTTTTTTGAACTAATTATTACCAATTTTGTCCTTAAATCCTAGATCCTTAAATTCTAGTAAAATTCTTTAATTTTTTTTAGTACTCAAGCCTTTTAATTTATTCTGGGTATCATTTATCTTTAGTAAAATTCTATATTACACCCCTTTGACTTGCCATTCAACGCACCATTTATTTTTGAACAGTTAACATTTCTAGCACCCTCATTTTAAGAAATGAAATTTAACGTCAATAAATTATACACTTTTTTTTAAAAATCCGCAAAACACTCTAAGTACAGAGTTTCTAGGATTAATTGCAAAAAACCATTCTAAGTGAGAACAAAAAAAAATGACTCCTTTTCTAATGAAAATTAAAGCCCCCTCACATTCCGGTATAGCTAAATTATTGTCCGCCGCCCGTTTAGAAAATCGAGGAACACTTAATGACTTCGACTTTTTACGTCCAACATCCTGCATCAAACTTCCAGCTTCAGAGATCATTACAAAGCATCAGCCATCATCATCACCATGGTCTATCGTTCTGTAATATTATGTATGAATGAAGAGGGTATAATGTTATATGTACATATGTGCTCCAAGTGGGATTGGGGTGGGAGAAAGGGGTTGCTACTCTCGGGGCATATGCGCCGCCAAGCCGAGTAACAAATGGCTTCATCATGTCCATTTTGCAGTTTATTTGTTTGGTCATCCGATATAGAACCATCTGTGTTAGTATATTCATACATACATATGTATATGGAAGCTAGGAAATATCTCGTATATACTTATACCGTTGGTTTTATTTTCCACGTACTTAATACATGAATCGTACTTGTATATGTAATTCTGTTCAGGACTATTGTTGGGAAGCTTTAAGTAACTTAACCATCTGGGACTGGTTGTGAGTAAGCACACTTCCATAGAATTTAGTAGGATCCGACCGACGACGTAGAGTTCACAGCTCAGCCTGAGCCAGCCACGTCCTTGGATAAGGCATTCGTAAACTTTGCTCAGATGTACGCTTGATGTATGTATGTACCCACAGTCCTACATATACTGTACTTTATGCCCTATATCCTGTACAACAGCTGGAGCTGGTGGGTGGTGGTGGTGGTGGTACTCGCTACACACATGAGAGCGCACTTCTTATTTTCCTCCACATTTTATAATGTTTGTTCATTTAATTTGCATAAATGTAATTTAAAATTTCGTTTTGATATTTTTTTGTTTTTACAATTTTTATTTTAAATATAAAAGTAACTTTTCATCGCATAGGTATACAATTTATGTTACACATACATACATATTTGGTTAACTATTGTCTTTTATTGTGTTTTGAAAAATGTGGAGGTACCTAAATTTTAAGCCACAAGCCGGTGCGCTGGAGTTTCAAGAATGTTTTTCTTTTTTTCAGCGGTTTTCAAGTACAGCACGGATTTAAAATGAATTTTTTGTGTGTGTTTTTTTTTTTTTAATTACTCAAAAAGTTTGGTCTAGCATAAATTATAAAAAGAATAAAATTGTACATAAGTTGGAGTTTTCAGGTATTTACATTTAATTTAATTAAAATAGCGTGCTTTAGCTTTGAATATTAAAAAAAAAAAAACAAAAGGGAATTAGTCCATTTTTATTTTTTGGGCACTGGAACCTGTATTTGATATGGTTTTCTATAGTTTCAAGAAGAGGTACTCAAAATACTTTTTACAAAAAAAAAAAACTATAAAATTTATAGCAAAATAACGTTTCATCAAGAGTTTTTAATTGTGGCTGCGAAGCTTTTACTATTGTTTACAATTTAACACATTCTTTTGGATCTCCATTATAAATGTATAGTGTTTGGCATCAAAATGTATTTTTTAACTCATATAAAAAAAATCAATGACTTTAAGTTTATTTTTTTGTACTATAACTTAATAAAATTCTTAGTAATAAATAAATTAAAGAACCCTTTCTGTGTGTGAGCAACATCAGGGAAGGAGGGGACCGAAAGTTTTTATGCCGAATTCAAACGGCTAGTTTTCAAGAAAGCACATTTTATGATAAGAACTAGCTGTTCCCCGCGACTTCGTCCGCCTCAATTTATTATTATAGCAATTAAGATTAAGTTTTAAATAATATATGTATATTTTAAAGTACTTCGTAAAGGATATTTAGGTTTTATTTTATTATGGCTGAAGAACATACGGATTTTCTCTGCAACCCGATTTTGACAATGGAACGGAAGTCCTTTAAGATGAATAATTTTCTCTCCTTTTGCAACATTTTCCACTGATTTTTCGCTCCTATTGATAGTAGCGTAATTATTTAATTAATTAATAAAAGAAAGTCGCAAGGAGAATTGATGGCCCCGTATGTAAGGAAGGACGATTCCGCAATCTACCTCGAATTCAGATGTGTCGTGAAAAAAAATAAACTCAGTAGATTCCGTCGGGCAGGTCACTTAGCTCGCATGAAAGCAGTGGAACCACCTTGGAAAGTTCTATGTAGTACATTTTATGGTAGGGACAGCGTGGCAGACCATCCTTACTTGGAGGGACGGCGGCGGCGGCGCAGACCAAACCGTCCGAATCCTTTGCCCAACTGAATGGCGATGGCATGGCGTTCGTCACGATCGGGATAAATGAGAGACTCCTTTGGTCATTGGTCATTGATCATTGGTTATGAATCATTATAGGAGAATGTTCATTATTGGTCTTTGGTCATTATTGGTCTTTGGTCATAAATGGTGTTTGGTCATAAATGGTGTTTGGTCATAAATGGTCATTGGTCAGCAGTCTTAAATAATACATCATTTATTTTGATAAGGGTTAATACCAAGGTACAAATAAAGAGCTTTTTGTAGCGGTGGTATTTTAATTTCTTTTTTTCAATAAAAAAACGCTTATTGTGACATGACTGTAATAGTTAGAGATATGCTGCCTCTGATTTTTTGTAGATAATGGTGTGTTCTAAAAAAATGTAGTATATCATTTTGTTCTATCATTAATAGTTTGCGCAGCACACGCGAAGTAAGGTAGTTTTTTTGATATTTTTTTCACACCTTGGATTACGTTATCGTAATTTTAGTAAGGATGCCTATTTTTTTTGAAAATGAAATATAGCCTATGTCACTCAGGAATGATGTAGCTTTCCAACAGTGAAAGAATTTTTCGAATCTGCCAAGTAGTTTCGGAGCCTATTCAATTCATACAAACAAACAAAAAATCAAACCTTTCCTCTTTATAATATTTGTATAGATTACTCTTGGAGGATTTGTCAATTTGCCACAAGAGCCAGGTAGCACAGGCAAAGGTTGAACCCAGGCCTCTAACATTACAGACAACCTGGCTGCATTGTTTTTGTCTTGAAAAACTATATCGATCAAAGGATACTAAATAGATTGACAGGATGACCTTAGTGATCTGACGGTCGCCTCTTATTATTGCCAAATATCTAAAGCAAAAAGTTACTCTAAAAAACAACCCCTTATAGCGCTTATCACCAAGAACGACAAGAAGCTAAACAGATCACAAAAATAATTATATTTTAGAAAGTCACTGTGGCGTATACGTACTTTTTTTGCGCACAAATCCTTTATTGTTAGTCAAAATGTATTTTACCATTGACATAAGCACATACATTCAAGTATGCATACATATAAAAGTCTATGTCATATTTGTTTTTCAAAATAATATTTTAAGCACGCTAATTTGCTTAAATTCCTTTCAACTTTAAAGGTTAGCTATGTACACATTCATAACGTACCTACCCGTTCTCGTTCTAACCGATATGTGGCATTATTTTGTCATCGCCGTCAGCAAAACCTCATTCATGCAAATGACATGTTTTTGCCAAAATAACCTGTCACATCACATACATACACATGACACACTCACACAAAAGCATATACTCACACACACAATTTACAAACATATATATTTCATTCACTTGTGGTTTAAACCATCAAAAAAAAAAAAAAACAAGTGAAATAAAATAGAAACTGTTCCAGGGCAATAGTGAAACACACAGGACGTACACGCTTTGCCACAGGATGTTCACTCCATGCTTGAAATTATTGCTTGATGCACACACACATACGAACATTCAACGCGCGCGCTAACGGTTTGCCATCTCGTCGAAATTATGCTCCATTCGAAATTATGTATTTTCAAAATACCACCATCCTCATTGTGGTGTCGTCCTTGAAAACATTGTTAGAGATGGGCCGTGCATATGTGTGTCCTAAAATAGTCCTGCAGCCAGGACACACCACTATTTGCAAGTACATACATACATATATGAAACATCACACACAGACAAAAGAAAGTGGCAAGTTTACTCTACTATCTCCGTTATGCGAGTATCTACGAGTATGTGCGATGGAAAAACAAGTCATTTTCCGCATAAACAAAATTTCCCAAAAAAAAAAGTTTACTCTTTTGATGGCCGGATGGTTGGCAGATAGTTTCCACAGGGTAAAATGGAGATCTGAATGCGTAAACAAGACAGCTGTTGTCGATGTCGATACAATATGACAAGACAGTGAATGCAGCTGCTGTCTCTGCCACTTGTGATTTTGACCCTGTGAGTGGAATGACAAACAACAACCCCTACCGCACTATACACATAAAATTTATTCATGAAAATGTGCTTGGAAATTTCCTAAAAAGAAAAGGCTGTTCAACAACGATGCTGTATCATCATTTCTATTTTTTTTTCTTTTGTAATCATAAAAATGTTTAAATAAAAAAATGTTTGAAAAAAGAAAATCGATACAAATTTTGGGTTGTGAAAGTTAGCCATTGTGTCGAAAAATATGGTTAATGAAGAAGTGTAATACTATTTGTCAAGATCCCAATGAAAATTAATTATTATAGTTACAGATTTTATTTTAAAAATGTATTCTTTTGGTAAAAAATATTTCTTAACATATTTTTCCAGAAAATGATTGTTTTATCCTAAATTGACGTCAGAAATAAGAAAGAAGTTTAACAGGGACAAAAATACAGAAATGGATTCTGAATTGAATCCGAACCTTTTTTCTCAAATTTTCTTAAGGGTACTTTAAATTTTAAAAACGGTAAAAGACACGACGAACAAAAGTATTAATTTAAATTTAAGAAAAATATATTTCAAAATAAATAAGTAACTAAAAATTTCTTGGAAATATTAATTTTTTGAATTTGACAATCTGAACACCCTGCATGCAAAAGCCTCAAGTATAAATACAGTAACTCTTATTAACTTATTTTTATAATTCTTGAATAAATCAAAATTTATATATTTCACATTCTGATGAATAAGTGAGTGGGGCTAAAAGTGTTCATCAAAATTGATCAAATCAAAGATTTCCGAGAAATGGAGCATAAATACTGTTTTTACCTTTCGACACAATAACAAATATATACAAAACGAAAATTCTCGGTATTGAATTGAAAATCGACATTGAATAGGCCAAAAATAGATTCACATAAATTGAATTTCTATATAGCACAGTCCAATTCTGATTCTGACTCTTTTTGACATTATTTCTAGAGCTTCAAGGGATCTAATTATATCTCAAATAAATATATTCACATGGATTAATAAAAAAATGCCAAAAATTATGACAAAATCAAAAATATACTGTCAAAAGTGTGGTAATATGAAAATGTCTTTTATGATTATTACTTTCAATGATTATACCAACGAAATGTAAACACATTACGCCTGTTATGGCCATTTGTTGAAATTTTACAATAATATTGATGGAATGGTTATTGTGTTGTCAAAAAGCGTCTAAACCTTCCCTAATTGAAACGTACATACACATACATAAAAAAACAACAACAACACAAAACCATTTTGTTTGCCCGCCAAAGCACACCCATTTGTCTTATTACTTTTATTGTCGACCGGAGAAAGATAATAAAGCCGCGGTTTTCTTCCTTCCGATGCTATATAAAATGTTTACGTACATAGTATAATAATGACAAGAGGGGGGAGGGGTTATAAATATTCACAAGGCCCCAGGACGATCCAACCAAACCACCAAAGAAAACGACCCATTTTAATGCAAAACAATCAATAAGGGATGATGCCAAGCGTGCGTCGGTCGTCGTCGCCTTCGTCGCGGTCGTAAGGAAAGATGATCAGGCTTGAATTTTTTGCCAACCAATATCGAAAATTCGACAGGACAGACGTAAATTTAAAGCCCCTAGATGGGGTCGAAGAGACTTGCAGATGAAACTAAGCATACACCTAGAATTCAATTCAATTCGTGTTAATTTATAACCTTAAAGGTGACCATCCTTTGCACATGAAATTGAAAAATAATTAGGGTTCAAAGATATAGTATAATGTCCTTGACCATTTTGACTTCTTCCCTAACAATTTTTCATGAATCTTCGACTTCGATTACACATACATATAATCTACCCTTAAATGGTACCTTTGTCACCAACATAACAGGTTCAACAAAAAAAAAGGCCATATTCCGAGAAAAAGCGTATTCGGTCGTGAATTTTTCATTTGAATTCGCCCAATATTATAACGAACGAATTATCCATCAGATACACCTTCGCACACGTGAATAACAACAACAACAACAACAACAACGAAACGAGCCATGTAATCCAACAGGCAGTTTATACAACAGAGAAATGATATGATCACGATTATGGCAAGGAAATCGAATTAAATTGCAATTCATCTTCTTATCAATGTGGGCCATCATCATCCACCGCATCTGTACTCGTACCATCATCATCAGAGCAGAGCCAGGCTCAGGACTAAGGCCAGGATATTGTTTCGTTTAACTTTTATTTTTGTGTTTTTTCAATTTTTTTTTTGCTGTGTGAAAAGTGATTATTTGTAATCAGAAATTGTTCGTTATCCATTTTCAATATTGACGGTATTGGAACTGCGCGAGTTATTGGTAGGTTTACAATATTGGGTTTTCATTTTTATTTTTTTTTTTCGTTTTGGACTGAAAAGCAAATCGGCTTAGTAATCGATTGGAAGATTAACTTTGTTGGCAGAAAGATTGGAGTGTACATATAAAGAGTGCTTTGGTTTTTTGATGGCAATTTAAAAGGAGCACAGGGGTACTCGTATAGAGGTAGGTAGGTAGTTTAAAGTACCGAAGGTTGAGCGGTTCAGGAATCCAATCAAAAATAAAATACAAGGAAATAGAAAAACAATTTATTCAATGCGTGATTGGTATTTTATAAACATTTTTTATCTTAAATTGATTCGGATCATTAGAATGAAGCCACGATCTTTGCCAGGGATTCTAAAGATTATTGCCAAAAGAATGTCAACATTTTTAAAAGGAGTTTCCTATGAATCCCTGATTTAAAAAAAAAAAACAAACTGAAATGGCTTCGTTTATCAATGCAACTAAAAGTTTGAAGTTGGAGTATGGTTTAGTTTTTTAAATCATCCATTATCCAATATAAAAACTTATCCTAATTTCGTATTCAAGAGGCACAAAATTCCTTTTAAAATTAGTTTTGGAACACAAGTTTAAGAATATGAAAAGTTTAGCCATTTTTTGTCAAGAAAAACAAATTATGAAGCTATGCAGAGCTTTAGGCCTCGTTTATCTTGGTAGTGGTTTTCCGTAACTCTTCTCCTTATGTTCTAGTTCCTTTTCAAACAAAATCCAATACCAAAACAGTTAAGTCAAATTTATAAGTCTTAACATCCAAGATCAGCTGCATTTTCAAATCAAACTGAAGCTAAAATGTGGAGTTCCTAAGGAGAGCCATTTAGGGCCACTTCTTTTTTTAGAGTTTTAAATAGAGTTTTATCATATTATTACTTAAATTTGTTATTGAAATATTAAAAAACTTCTAACTTGTTAAGAAATCCTATAAATATTTTGTTTCTAATTTTTTTTGCATGTTAGTGTGAGAAAGACTTATTCCATAAAGGTTTAATATTTCCTTAATTTTCCACTTCAACCGATTCCTTCAAAAACAAAACCCTTTGTTGCAATGAGACTTCTTAGAATTTTTGATTCCCTTTGTTTTTGCCACTTCTGGTCCCAGTGGAGATAGAAAAAATCCCGACCTTAAAAAGGAGAGGAAAAAAGGATTTAACAAAGTTATGAGTAATAAAACGCTCAACACTAATGAACCAAAAAGAATTTGTCTGATTGTGTTCAATTTTTTTTTTCTTTTTTATTTGTCGATTAATCCCTTCGGGTCGTTATAATTTTCTAAATATTTAATTTATCCTTCATACAATTGGAATTTATTTGGGAATAGCCGCGAGCAAATTGGCTTCCTTTTCTTTTTGTTGGTATTTATTTAAGTGTTTAAATGTCACATCTGACAGCTGTGTTTTGTTAGTTGTGGAAGTAAGTCAACTATAAGGGGTTAAATAAAAATCTATTGTTTATGGCTGATGTTTGCAATTTCAGTGATGGATGAATTTCCTTCCTTTGTTAGTTTTGTGTTGGAAAAATTTTAAAAAAGACAAAGGAAAGGTGAATGACGATACTCTTTCTGAGCGATTCCTATAGTGAAGAAAATTGTCATGGAGAATAGCTAAACCGATTTTTAAGAAATTTAGAACAAATTCTTATCAATTCGTCTCAAAAATCGACAACATTTGACTAAGAAATCACGTGCCTCATTAATTTTCTGTATATAGACTAAAATTTTACATAATGACGTTTATCGTTTTTATCAAATATTTTTTTAAATACAATTTACAATAGAAATGTTTGAACAGTTTATTTATTTTTTTTTTCAGCAGATATTTTGCACTCAAATATTAGATAGGCAATTAGGGAATTTTGGTTGAAATTGAAAATAATCAACACATAAAGAAATTATTGTCTAATTATTATATTTGGATAATCTGTTTCAATGTCAATTGAAAACACACAATAAAATCAATATATGCGAAATTCAAAAAATATATATATTTAAATTACAAATAGCTTCAACTGTTATAATAAAATTTACCAGTGTTTTATAATACATGAGAGTGGCCCTTATTTAGTAATATTAACTGACAAAAAACATACCTGCAATTAATTTTTTTAACGGAATTCCCAATACTATAAACTAAACAAAGTTTTAAGCAACTTAAAAATGTTGCTTACATGTCGTATTTGAGGTTCTTTAAAATACTATTAGAAGTGGCAACTTTAATATCATTCATAATCAATAACGAAATTGACAATGTCAAAACAACCTTTCAATATTCAACGTTATTAAATGATTATGCTTAAAATGTAAAATATCAACAGGGTGCGGGTGGACTCATTAAGTAAATGAATTGTCCCTCACGTTACATCAGTGACATGTTTCAACTTTTTTTTATTTGGTCAATGATTAGATAAATCCTTAGAAACCTTAAATTTATCCATTTTTCTCTTTAGTTTTTTTTTTAATTAATTCGAAAACTGGAACTAAAAATTTTACAAATCTTTCAAGCAGTTTTATTGAAAAACTTTTGTTTTGTTTTTGATAGTGCAGTTCTAGATAAGCTTTTTAATTTTTGGCATGGATTTTTGTCAAAGACAACTTAAAGAATTATTAGAATTCTAAAACATCGTACACAATCGAATACAGTATTCGTAACAACTAAGATAAAAGGAAGTAGTCCAAAATATCAGCCTTGAGGAATCCCGATTGTGAAATCAATGTTTGTGTGCCAATATTGAACTAGAGACTGCTGATGTTGCTGTCGAAGTGTTAATTTCGAGTTCCAATGGTGCCTTGAAGGTCAAAATCGTTGGTCCCAGCGGTCAAAATGAATATAAAAGAGTTTTTGTTTGGTTGGTAAAAAGACTTAGAATGGATAAACTTTAAACTATACGCTTTTAAAGCGAATTGAATGGATCCTAGAAAAAAATAAAAAGAACCATTATAAAGATTTGTAAATTCATTATGTTCGACTTCTGTTAAAGTTTTATCAAGGAATCAGGGACGGTTGTGGAACTCATCCATTTCGGAGGTTTAATCACGGTTCAACAGTGATGTTCCAATATCCATTTATGCACAGTTAAACTTAATTCCAAATTAAGAATCCCAGTTGGACCTTACCTTGGTATTATGATGAGGACGTTGAACCTGAAATATTTTTGTGTTCAATTTCAAAAGATGCCGAAACATGATATGTACTTAAAAATTTGATACCAAAACCAAACCGCACGTGTCACAAACTATCAGCTCTCAACATACCACACGCAAAATAGAACAAATAATAAAGAAATGTGATGTGGTAAATTTGTAACTTAATTAATAAAACAATTGAACAAACACAACTTTTTGTTGGATCAGTCAAAAAAGTATTTACACAAATATTACGCAAATTGTGAACTTCTAATTTACTTTTTCACTATAAAAGGGAATAATTTTTCGGTAATGAATATCAGTTAAAAGTTTCCTGTTTTCTATCGAAAGCGATCTTAACAAAATATTACCAAAAATGTTCAAGTACGGATTCGTTCTATTGGTTGTCCTCATCGGACTCTCACTCAATGCATCAGCCTTTCCCCAACAACAATATGGTTATTATGGTGAAAATACAGGAGGTGCACAATTTCAAGCTGGAGTCAGTGGAGGCTTTGGTGGCCAAATCCAAGGAGGTAACGATCAACAATTCCAACAACAAGAAACCCAAGGCCAAGGCGGACAAGCAGGATTAAGTGCTCAAGCTGGATTTGGTGTACAAGGTGGTGTGGGTGGAGGATCAGGTGCAGGTGCAGGTGCAGGTGCAGGTGCAGGAGCAGGTTCAAGCTCAGGCTCACCTTTAGGTATAGTATCAGGTCTTCTGGGTGGCATTACTGGTTTATTGGGTTAGTACTTGTTACTTTCAATTGGAAACTTTCAAATTTATTTGTATATCTGTAAAAATTTAAAGTTTATTATTTTGTTAAAAAATATATGTATTAAAATTTAAAAAAGAACAAAATTGTTTTTAATTAAATAAATGGATATAATTTTTTTTTTAAACAGGTTCAAAATAATATTTAAATTGGGAATTATTGCAATCGATTAGATTTGTTGAATTAAAATTTGACATAATTTCAACGTGTTAAAGTGCTTCTCAAAAGATACTATTGTATAACAGAAGACCAAATGATAGAAAAAAATATTCAATAGGAATAACTTATTTAACAGAAGCACTATCATTACTATCACTAAATTTCTTCATTTCATTCAATTCCGTCAAGAATTTTATCATGTCAAAGGAATATTGGAAATTAAATCAGCAAGTCTTAATTATCTTCATGAAGTTCAGTTTAGTTTACTTAGTTACGTTTGGTTAGTTCTTCTGGCAAAGTTTTTTTGCTAACATTGATACAATGTACGAATATTTCCGTTCCCAGTTCCAAAAAAATGTTTCACTGTTTGGGAGTAGTGATTAAAACGCGTTGGAATTGGAAATTGTCTGTTAACTACATAAGTGGTAGAATCCGGCTCGAAGGACCAATTTTGATTATTTTTTAGCTGCATTAAAATTATTGTAATATTTTGCAATTAATCATGAATTGTTAAACGCTTCCAAAATGTCGAAATTGACTTTGAAAAAATTAAATCTGTTCGTGAAGTTTAGAGGGCATTTTAACCTTACATCTTTCGAAGAAAGGTAGGAGTTGCCGTTACTGTGAATGGCGAGTGCTTCCGAGCTGTGTGCTGATATTATTCTTATCAATGCTCCGGGTGGCAGACTAATAGGGGGTGCCATCAGTAACAGAAAAATAACTTTGCACACTACAAAAAATAAAAACACAAATAAAACAATAAATTTGTTTCCCAAATACCTACCTATATACATATAGCTATGTGCGCATGAATTTCGTTACTGGCCTATTCTCTTAATATAAGTAATATGGAAATAAAATATTTATCGCCCAAGAGCAACAACCAAGCATTTACCAAGCGTCGCAGTTCTGTGTTCAGTTCTTTTTTCTTTACTGATATGAGTATTTTTCTTCGTTTCGTTTTTAAATAACGGTACGCATTTTTTGTGTAGGTGTGTCAGTCAAGCGACTTGTAGACACTAGATGGAGCGCTCATCACGAGGCTGTTAAGCCATTGAAGGAAAATTTTGTGAAGATAGTTTCAAGTTTCAACTCTTGAACTCCTTTGTGATAATGAAAAGGAAAATTTAGATACAAGAGGTGCTGCAACCATACTCTTATCTGCTGTATGCGACTTTACGTTTTTATGTTATCTTTCATTCTGGTTCGATATTTTGGAAGAAGTTGATACAGCACAGAAATACTTGCAAAAATCCGGGCTCACTCTAGAAAAAAGTGTAATAAAACTTAAGGCACTAGCGAGGTTTCTTCGTGAACACCGTGATGAATCCGTGAAAAAGGCCGTAATATACGCAAGAGAACAATGCACCGAGCTAGAAATTTCAATTGAAAGGGGGAAGAAGAAATAAGAAGAAAATTATGCCAGGCGAAAAGGCTCAAGATGCTGGTTTGACGTTGGAAGAGGAAACACGAAGAGCCATGTTAGAATATCAGGATACATTTTATACTGAACTTGTGCATCGATCTATGGAAGATATTGCGTCAGTTTTCTCAGCTCTTCAACCGAAAATATTGCTGTATGGAACGGAAGAAGAACTGCGGGCTGTGGTTCCAATTCTTACCTCGACATTTACAGAACCTACAAACAACAGTATCATATTGGAAATCCAGCGAATTCGGCGTCACATGGTAGCTTCAAAGATAAATTTAAAAGATGCAGAAATTTGGACAGCCTTTGAATTTTTAAGCTTCATTGTTAAGTGGGATTTTTCAGACTCTTTACCAAGTCTGTCATTGGCGATGAGAATTTATTTAACAATTTGCGTCTCAGTGGCATCGTGTGAACGAATTAAATTAATAAAGACTTATCTAAGATCAACGATGAGCCAAAATATGTTGACTTTCAATCGAAACGGAGCACACAAAAAATATAGATTTTAATGATATAATCGAAACATTCAGTACAATAAAAGCTCGTAAGCACCTTTAAATAAAATCTTTGTTCGTGTTTTTTTCTTAAATTTTTCAAGGGGTGTAAGCTTGCTTTACCGCCCCGGGTGTCACTGCCTCTTTGTCCGCCACTGATCACGCACACATAGACTTCTCTCTAGAAAGGACGAATTAGATTCTTGGAACCTTAACACGTCCAGATTTGTCAAAAATTTTAATTTGACAAATCAAACCGATTACTACAGTTCCCTATGGAAGGTGAAAACAATTTTATCTTAACAAAGAAAATATACTAAGAATAACTTTACACTACGAAAAATGAAGTTTTTGACAACTGATAAGGCTCTCAGAAAACTTTAATTATTTACTCTTTTGTTTTAATCTAAGAATACAACAAAATCTAATAAGAAAGTAAAGTTTTCTTTTTCAAATATCTTGAAATTTTATTGACTTGTGGCGACGAATTGGGGCAAATAAAAGCAAATCATATTACAATTTTTTTTTTTGAAAATATCTAAGAATTTTAAAAGCGTGACAACTTTCTGCTCTTACTTTGTTGAAACCTAAGTTCAAGTTTAATGTCAAAAATTAAAAAAAACGTCTTCGTTCGTCGACTGATCAAACAAATTTCATCAATATTAAAAAAAAAACCCAAAGCATCTGCCTGCAAATATTTTTGTTTTAAATTTTCGGTCCCTAATTAGCTATATTCCTAATGCACTGGAAGAAACATATTTTTGATATAATTTTTTTTAAATATTAATTGGCACACAATTGAACAAACAGATTTCTTTTGTGTTGATTAATTAAGAAATATTTATGCAAAAATTACGTAAGATTCGAAAATTAAGTTTTTTTTTTCACTATAAAAGAGAAGAAGATATTAGGAAGAAGTATCAGTTTCTCGATTTCTGTTGAAGACCATAGCATAGTAAAAATGTTCAAGAACGGTTTCGTTCTTTTGATTGTCCTTATCGGACTCTCGCTTAGCTCAGCTCAACCCCCATTTCTTAGACGACCAAGACCAAATGGAGGTTTAGTTGGAGGATTAACCGGTGGACTTAGTTTAGGATTAAACGGAAACAAAGGAGGTCAGCGTCCACAAAAAAACCAGGGAAGACCAGGTTTGGGTCTTGGTCTTGGTCTTGGTTTATTAACTGGCTCTGGCACTCAATCACAATCCACTCAAGGAAACTCAAATGCAGGTTCACAGGGAGGAGCAGGTTTGGGTCTGGGCGTTGGCCTTAATTTATTAACTGGTTCTGGCACTCAAACACAATCCAATCAAGGTAACTCAAATGCAGGCTCACAGGGAAGACCAGGTTTAAGTCTTGGTCTTGGTTTATTAACTGGCTCTGGCACTCAATCCACTCAAGGAAACTCAAACTCCGGCTCACAGGGAGGAGCAGGTTTGGGTGTGGGTCTTGGTATTGGTTCATTAACTGGCTCTGGCGCACAAACGCAATTATCAGGAAGCCTTAACGGAGTTGTTTCACAATCCACTCAAGAAAACTCAAACGTAGGTGGAGGTTTGAACATTGATGTTGGCTTATTAAACGGCTCTGGTGCACAAACCCAATCAGGAAGTTTCCAAATCACTTCACAATCCACTCAAGGAAGCGCAAACGAAGGCGCACAAACAAGTGGAGGTTTGAACATTGATGTTGGCTTATTAAACGGCTCTGGCGCACAAACTCAATCAGGAAGTTCCCAAATCATTTCACAATCCACTCAAGGAAGCGCAAACGTAGGTGCACAAACCAGTGGAAGTTTGAACATTAATCTTGGCTTATTAACTGGCTCTGGTGCACAAACTCAATCAGGAAGTTCCCAAATCATTTCACAATCCACTCAAGGAAGCGCAATTGTAGGCGCACAAACTGGAGGTTTGAACATTGATGTTGGCTTATTAAACGGCTCTGGTGCACAAACTCAATCAGGAAGTTCCCAAATCATTTCACAATCCACTCAAGGAAGCGCAAACGTAGGTGCACAAACCAGTGGAAGTTTGAACATTAATCTTGGCTTATTAACTGGCTCTGGTGCACAAACTCAATCAGGAAGTTCCCAAATCATTTCACAATCCACTCAAGGAAGCGCAATTGTAGGCGCACAAACTGGAGGTTTGAACATTGATGTTGGCTTATTAAACGGCTCTGGCGCACAAACTCAATCAGGAAGTTCCCAAATCATTTCACAATCCACTCAAGGAAGCGCAAACGTAGGTGGAGGTTTGAACATTGATGTTGACGTATTAAATGGCTCTGGTGCACAAACTCAATCAGGAAGTTCCCAAATCATTTCACAATCCACTCAAGGAAGCTCAAACGTTGGCGCACAAACCAGTGGAGGTTTGAACATTGATGTTGGCATATTAAACGGCTCTGGCACTCAAACACAATCGAATCAAGGCAACTCAAATGCAGGCTCACAGGGAAGACCAGGTTTAGGTCTAGGTCTTGGTTTATTAACTGGCTCTGGCACTCAATCACAATCCACTCAAGGAAACTCAAACTCCGGCTCACAGGGAGGAGCAAGTTTGGGTGTGGGTCTTGGTATCGGTTCATTAACTGGCTCTGGCGCACAAACGCAATCATCAGGAAGTCTTAACGGAGTTGTTTCACAATCCACTCAAGAAAACTCAAACGTAGGTGGAGGTTTGAACATTGATGTTGGCATATTAAATGGTTCTGGGTCACAAACTCAATCAGGAAGTTCCCAAATCATTTCACAATCCACTCAAGGAAGTTCAAACGTAGGCGCACAAACAAGTGGAGGTTTGAACATTAATCTTGGCTTATTAAATGGCTCTGGTGCACAAACTCAATCATCAGGAAGTCTTAACGGAGTTGTTTCACAATCCACTCAAGAAAACTCAAACGTAGGTGGAGGTTTGAACATTGATGTTGGCGTATTAAATGGCTCCGGCGCACAAACTCAATCAGGAAGTTCCCAAATCATTTCACAATCCACTCAAGGAAGCTCAAACGCAGACGCACAAACCAGTGGAGGTTTGAACATTGATGTTGGCTTATTAAACGGCTCTGGTGCACAAACTCAATCAGGAAGTTCCCAAATCATTTCACAATCCACTCAAGGAAGCTCAAACGTAGGCGCACAAACCAGTGGAAGTTTGAACATTAATCTTGGCTTATTAACTGGCTCTGGTGCACAAACTCAATCAGGAAGTTCCCAAATCATTTCACAATCCACTCAAGGAAGCGCAATTGTAGGCGCACAAACTGGAGGTTTGAACATTGATGTTGGCTTATTAAACGGCTCTGGTGCACAAACTCAATCAGGAAGTTCCCAAATCATTTCACAATCCACTCAAGGAAGCTCAAACGTAGGCGCACAAACCAGTGGAGGTTTGAACATTGATGTTGGCTTATTAAACGGCTCTGGCGCACAAACTCAATCAGGAAGTTCCCAAATCATTTCACAATCCACTCAAGGAAGCTCAAACGTAGGCGCACAAACCAGTGGAGGTTTGAACATTGATGTTGGCATATTAAATGGTTCTGGGTCACAAACTCAATCAGGAAGTTCCCAAATCATTTCACAATCCACTCAAGGAAGTTCAAACGTAGGCGCACAAACAAGTGGAGGTTTGAACATTAATCTTGGCTTATTAAATGGCTCTGGTGCACAAACTCAATCATCAGGAAGTCTTAACGGAGTTGTTTCACAATCCACTCAAGAAAACTCAAACGTAGGTGGAGGTTTGAACATTGATGTTGGCGTATTAAACGGCTCTGGTGCACAAACTCAATCAGGAAGTTCCCAAATCATTTCACAATCCACTCAAGGAAGCTCAAACGCAGGCGCACAAACCAGTGGAGGTTTGAACATTGATGTTGGCTTATTAAACGGCTCTGGTGCACAAACCCAATCAGGAAGTTTCCAAATCACTTCACAATCCACTCAAGGAAGCACAAACGCAGGCGCACAGGGAGGATCAGGTTTGGGTCTGGGCGTTGGTCTTAATTTATTAACTGGCTCTGGCTCTGGCACTCAAACACAATCGAATCAAGGCAGCTCAAATGCAGGCTCACAGGGAAGACCAGGTTTAGGTCTTGGTCTTGGTTTATTAACTGGCTCTGGCACTCAATCACAATCTACTCAAGGAAACTCAAATGCAGGTTCACAGGGAGGAGCAGGTTTGGGTCTGGGGGTTGGTCTTAATTTATTAACTGGCTCTGGCACTCAAACACAATCCAATCAAGGCAACTCAAATGCAGGCTCACAGGGAAGACCAGGTTTAGGTCTTGGTCTTGGTTTATTAACTGGCTCTGGTACTCAATCACAATCCACTCAAGGAAACTCAAATGCAGGTTCACAGGGAGGAGCAGGTTTGGGTGTGGGTCTTGGTATCGGTTCAATAACTGGCTCTGGCGCACAAACGCAATCATCAGGAAGTCTTAACGGAGTTGTTTCACAATCCACTCAAGAAAACTCAAACGTAGGTGGAGGTTTGAACATTGATGTTGGCGTATTAAACGGCTCTGGGTCACAAACCCAATCAGGAAGTTTCGAAATCACTTCACAATCCACTCAAGGAAGCTCAAACGTAGGCGCACAAACAAGTGGAGGTTTGAACATTGATGTTGGCTTATTAAACGGCTCTGGTGCACAAACTCAATCAGGAAGTTCCCAAATCATTTCACAATCCACTCAAGGAAGTTCAAACTTAGGCGCACAAACCAGTGGAGGTTTGAACATTGATGTTGCCGTATTAAATGGCTCTGGTGCACAAACCCAATCAGGAAGTTCCCAAATCATTTCACAATCCACTCAAGGAAGTTCAAACGTAGGCGCACAAACCAGTGGAGGTTTGAACATTGATGTTGGCTTATTAAACGGCTCTGGTGCACAAACCCAATCAGGAAGTTTCGAAATCACTTCACAATCCACTCAAGGAAGCACAAACGCAGGCGCACAAACCAGTGGAGGTTTGAACATTGATGTTGGCTTATTAAACGGCTCTGGTGCACAAACCCAATCAGGAAGTTCCCAAATCATTTCACAATCCACTCAAGGAAGTTCAAACTTAGGTGCACAAACCAGTGGAGGTTTGAACATTGATGTTGGCTTATTAAACGGCTCTAGTGCACAAACCCAATCAGGAAGTTTCCAAATCACTTCACAATCCACTCAAGGAAGCTCAAACGTAGGCGCACAAACCAGTGGAGGTTTGAACATTGATGTTGGCTTATTAAACGGCTCTGGCGCACAAACTCAATCAGGAAGTTCCCAAATCATTTCACAATCCACTCAAGGAAGTTCAAACGTAGGCGCACAAACCAGTGGAGATTTGAACATTGATGTTGGCTTATTAAACGGCTCTGGTGCACAAACCCAATCAGGAAGTTTCCAAATCACTTCACAATCCACTCAAGGAAGCTCAAACGTAGGCGCACAAGCAAGTGGAGTTTTGAACATTAATCTTGGGTTATTAAATGGCTCTGGTGCACAAACTCAATCAGGAAGTTCCCAAGTCATTTCACAATCCACTCAAGGAAGTTCAAACGTTGGCGCACAAACCAGTGGAGGTTTGAACATTGATGTTGGCTTATTAAATGGCTCCGGCGCACAGACTCAAAACTCAGGAAGTCTTACCGTATTATCTTCACAATCCACTCAAGGAAACTCAAACGTAGGTGGAGGTTTGAACATTGATGTTGGCTTATTAAACGGCTCTGGTGCACAAACCCAATCAGGAAGTTTCGAAATCACTTCACAATCCACTCAAGGAAGCTCAAACGCAGGCGCACAAACCAGTGGAGGTTTGAACATTGATGTTGGCTTATTAAACGGCTCTGGCGCACAAACCCAATCAGGAAGTTCCCAAATCATTTCACAATCCACTCAAGGAAGTTCAAACGTAGGCGCACAAACCAGTGGAGGTTTGAACATTAATCTTGGCTTATTGGGTGGGTCTGGCGGACAATCTCAATCCGCTCAAGCAAACTCAAACGGAGGTGGAGGTTTGAACGTTAACCTGTCATTGCTAGGAGGATCAGGCACAGGTTCGCAAGGACAGTCATCAAGTGGACTTGTAGGTGGCTTGCTTGGTGGTTTGTTTGGTTAGAACTTTGTATTGAGCTGAAAACTTTCAAGTGCATATTTTCTAAGGATTTGAACTTTGCTTTTATTTTTCTTAACTTAAATATACTGAATATCCATAAAAATTGATATTATTTTTCATTGAATGAGTTCTACAAAAGGTTCCGCTTTAACAAAGTGGCTGAGTGAGATTTTGTAATATAAATTGATATATTCAGAAAACTTATGTTTCAGAAAAAAAAAAAAAACAAACAAACAAAAGAGAGACACCACAAAATCCTGAAATATGAGCTTTTATGAGTTTCTGCTTGAATTTGAGATTTTGAGGACTTGATCTGAATGAAAAGACCAAATTGTTAATTTTATCGGTGATGTTCCGGACCTTGAGACTTCTGGTGTATGTCCGGTTATTTCCTTATTGAATATCTTCTCGGAATTATTTTAAGATCCTTTTAGTGTTGGATCTCAGTTTCCACCTGGAAATATTAATCTGAAGCAGCACGATAACTTTAGTTTTGACTATCCCTTTCTCATTAAAGTAGCAGTAGTAGTTGCTTATAAGACTTTACTTGATCAAATAATAAATTCAGCGTTGTTTAATTTTGCTTTCTGATCAAAATTTTTATCGAATTTAAATTTTGTAACATTTGAATAAACAAAAAATGAAATTTACTATTTCTGTAAATTTTGTTTTTAAAAATCAAGAATCATTTTGTAAGTAACTTTAGTTCATTCCAATCCGTTATTGAAGTTTGATATAATTCTTATCAAAAACAACAATGTTGAAGTACGGTTTTGTTAATTTGATTGTTATTATCGGATTCTTACTGATTGATGCCTCTCCTCAATATCAAGAAGGCGGAAGTTTGCGAGAAGCAAACTATGTTCAGGAACTGGCGTTTGCTAAGCATCAACAATACGAAAAATTGGACAATCAAAACTTAGGTGATGTAAGCTCAGTCAGCGGCGGTGGCGGTGGTGGCGGCATTAACTTAGGCGTAAACTCAGACTTAAGCAGACCAGACTTATTGAAATTAACATCAGGCATATCACCCGCTAACACAACAGGCACCGGAAGTGCCAAAGTCAAATCACCTGGATCCGCGAATAAAAATGGCTTGCGCGGTAAACTTTTTTTATCTCTTGGTTGAATAAAAATTATTTAAAAAAATATATATATCGCTTCTATTTCAATTGATTGGATTACAAAATATCTTTGGTAAGTATGAAATTGTAGAAAAAATATAATTAACCATTTTTATCAAAAAATTGTTCCAAAATAAGCTAGTGACTTATTAAAAATTTGACAGTTAAACACAAAAAGTCAAACGTATGTAGTTTTTTTCTTTTTGTTTAATTATCAAATGATCAATTAAGGCTTAGAAACAAATGTTTGGAATAAAATGTTTCGTAAATTTTGGACCACCAACCGATTAATGATTATGGTCTTAATTTCTATGAATACTCAAATTTTGCCGTTCATTTAACTTGAACGTAACTTTTTTCACATTGTACAGTGAAAAGAGCATGGGACCAAATTTAAACCCATTTGGGACTCCATTGCCAGTGTTGTTTTTATTCAGGTGGAACCTGTTATAAATTGTTGTCCTCTATTTAGCGAGGACTCAGTTCTTACTCGTATCTTTCTACACAGAAACGACTGTATCGAATGATTTTGAGAAATCGAGGAAGGTTAGAAACATGAAAGGCATTACAACATCTGTCTGAAATATAGTCCCTATACTAATCGCAAATTCCAATCAAAAATTGCCTCCAGATGTATATGATTGAAAAGTCATTTACAAGCAGTAAAACAAGAGTGGACCTATTTGACTTCCCTGAGGAACTCCAGAACTTACAGACTCCAACAACGTTTCACTAATTAAAATAATAAAGTAAGCTTTGTTCTATTCATTAAATGATTTTATTTTTTATTGCAATTAAATAGAAATTTAAATTTAAACAGAAATAAAGTATGGTTAACTTTTTATAAAACACCCTTGTGAATTTAGTATAAATAGCATTTAACAATAATACTTTATTAGCATTATAACATTATTGTAAAACAAAAATGAATCAACTCATTCACCTGTTACTGTGAAAAGTCTGTTTTATTTTTATCCAAACAATTTTAAATAAACCAACTTAATAAATGTTTAATTATCTGTTTACACAAATATACCAAATTCTATTCAGCTGTCTTTAAAAAGAATTTTATTTAAACATGTGATCATAACTTGTCTCATTTATTAATAAGTCTTAAATTGAAAATGATAATTCTGTCCATTGATGGTATTTAATTTTGATACAAAAATAAAAATAATAAAAAAATTAAAAATTAAATGTGTGTTTAAAAAAGGTATAACAGAATACTATAATGTAACTAAGATCGAACAAATTGAAAACTATAAAAATGATTAAAATACTTCAAGGCAAATGAAATATAAAAATATTGAAACCAATTTTAATCGAATTAAATTTTAATGTTTTTCCTTTGTTTCCCAAAACTTCCTCCTTAGAAAGCGGAGGTTATGAGAAAACAAAAAAAGACAAAATTCATTTAAATGTCAAACATTCCCAAAACTGACAAGAAACCTACTGTACATGAATTTTGAATAACAAGTCAACATCACGCCCGCGTTCATAATGCCTTTGAAATAGGATCAACAATAAATCTTCTTAGAAAATAAAAATCCTATTTAAATTTTCATACATTTTTATATAAGAAATATACGAGTAAAAAATTAATGGAATATATGAAAAAGATTTTACATATTCATATAATAGGATTTTGTCAGTTTCGTGTTTAGATTGTTTAAAATCAGCATCAGGAGTCAGGATAGAACATTCTTAATGACATTTCATATAAATACTTTACTTATAATTTTTTTGTGTAATTAAGTTGTTTTTTTAATTTTTTAATTTTGCACATTAAAGTTTAATCGACGAGTCCTAAGAAATGACAGTTTAAATTTGAAACTTTAATATAATTAAACATTTATAGAAAATGTCAGTTGGAATTTAAATAGAGTTCATTATTGAATTTTGTCATTACGTCATATCTATCAGATAAAACAGTGTAAGTGAAATTTTGTGGTGTGTCTTTTCGTAGGTGTGCCTCAAAGTTGTCATCTTGGTCCTCTTTCTTTTTCATTATTTACGAATGGCTTAATTTAATTGCATTTAAATATTTTTGGTTTTTCATTTCGTTTACTTTAAAAGACAGAATGAATCATAGTAACTTAAGTTCAGTGGAAAACAGCTTGGCTGAAGGCATATAGGTACTTATTTGAGAGTCTTAAGTCGGCTGAGGAGATTTTTCCATTAATAATATAAGAAATGAAAATTTGTGTGAGAGCTTTAAATAATAATTCAAGACGAAAATTTTAACTAACATGAAAGCTTTTGGAAATAAAGTTGTCATCAAATTTATTTCCTATATAGTCGAAGGCCAACAAGTTGAGAATGGTGACAAATTGACATTTCAGTATATTTTTAATATTTTTGGTTACAATAAATGTCAACAATTTTAAGGCATTGTTCTGAAGCTAAACGATTTATAATAATTTCTTAATCTTACTGAACAGAAATGTCAACACAGACAACACCCATTGAAACTCTTCTTGTAGGTGAAAAAAAAAACACCCTGTATAAACTTTTCCTGATGCCTTTGATGCAAGAAATAACCGCTTACATTTTAGGTGTCAAATTGTTTTTTTTTTTTATTAAAGTTTAGGAAAAATGATTCTCGAATAATTTTGAAATTCTATCCGCACTTAGTTTAAGATTGCATCCTTAATTTCTACATAGTTTCGTCGTCTTAAGTAAATTTTATATAACGAAAAATGTATGTACATATATATAGAAAGAAATATGTGTAAACATGTACAAGTAAACACATTTATACATGCATACATACTTAGGTAAACGCATCTATTCTTTATAAGGCATGCAACGCATGCAGCTGACTTGTCACGGTTACAAAGAGGAAATTATCTTTGAAATTTACTTCCATAATTTATGAACTTCCTTTCTTTGTTTCAATAGATACTAGTTAACAGTATAAAGAACCTACTAATTAAAGTTTAACTATTTATTAGGAAGATTCTCAATTAAATAACTTCATTTTCTTTCAGAGATGCAAAATTTGCCGGAAGCAATGTTTTACGAGAAGATAAAAAAACTAAACTATTTAAATAGTTTTCTCTTTGTAAAGTTTAATAGTGTTGGAATATTCTGAATAAAGCCCGCATTTAATAAATGGTAAATTAATTTGTAGGTACATAAGTTTTCATCGACATCAAAATGTTCCTAAAAATATGCAGTTTTTTATTTGATACAATTTTGATAGTTGAAGTTTTTAAAGAACACGTCAGTTAAAGGCGTACAGGTGCTGACTTAACTTTTATTTTGGTGTTCTAATTTAAAAAAAAAAGACTTAAGGGAATTTTTAAGGGATTCCATTGGGAATATCTCTTATGATTATTCAGGACTATTTAAAATATATGCCTCACATTTTAGTAACATTTTGAAAGGGATAAGAAATGTATAACATCTCGAGCTATTTAGCAGCTGAATTAATTAATTATAGTATTTAGCATTTAGTTTTTTTTTTTTAAAGAATTTCAACTGTAAGTTCAAATGACTTTAAACTTCAACTCGTGATCTATTATCACTTAGAAAAAAGAAATAAAAAATGTACACTAATTTGACATCAATTTTGCAAATTGAAAACACCACACTAATTTAGTCCGGAAATCTGAATCAATTCGCTGAAAATTAACGGCTATCTAGACAAAATCATTAACTTACTTATGTTCAGTTGACTTGTTCTAAAAATGTCCACATCGTAAATTTACTAAAACAGACACAAAAACTAAAACAAATTCAACCCGTTCGGTTCCTATCAAATCAATGTCTCTTAATCCATTAATAAAAAACAAATACATATACATACATGTAGCGGAATGCATAAAACTTAAATCCAGTTTGACACATACGAGTAAAATCTGTTGTAAAATCCAATTTGGTTTATTTTTTATTTCTATACAAAAAATATATGAAGTTAAAATAAAAACATCCATCTAATCTATTTTCATGTTAAAATACCACAAAAATTTTGAAACTTTTGAATAACCACACACAGCCACACTAACATACATATATGCATATGAACATACAAGTACAACTTTAGTCAATAAATCTCTAAGCCATTGCATGAATAAATTCCATCGGAAGTTTGAAAATCTCATGTCCGGTGTCGGTCCAGTTCCAGTTCCAGTCCCAGTGCAGCGCAGTGTGCAGCACAAACGAACGGTATTTGAACCGCATTTTAAATGAATCAGAAAATGTACTTAAAAAATATTTTCCCAATTTCGATATTTTGAACTGAAATCGAATCGAATTGAAACGAATCGAAGAGCGACGACGAGACGACGAGACGCGAGTTAAAAGCTAAAATCATCTGGCAGCAGCCAGATATCGATATCAAAAATGAAATTCATCTGATTAGAATGGGATTCCGAAGAGATTTGCCCACTAATAGCGTGTTCTGCCCGAATGGCGTCAAAAACGATTTATGTACTGCCAATCAACAATTCAAACGAACGAGCAAATATTTCTCCCCTTTTGCCACCCCTTCATTTCACTGCTCTGAAAATTCCTGACGACCGCCTATTTCAACGGCAGCAAACCGTTTCAACCGAACTCCCTTTCCATGATATTTTGCGGAACGACGACGACGTAGTGCACCACCCTGTTCTATCGCCCCATCCCCCCCCCCCACCGCACTCATGGGTTGCAACCAGTCTCCACACTGCTCCACAACGCGCATCGCCACTATCACGAATGTCCTGCAACCGTTCGAGTGCAATGTGCAATGTGTTTGCCATGCAAAAAGGATGATAGAGCCATATGTACTCATACTAGCAATTTTGTACGCTTTTGAAAGTACCGCAACTGGCAGAGTACGACGACGACGACCGACGTACGAGTACGAGAAGGTTATGTATCTGTTATTGATTTGCGCTATTGTGTGTGTGGAAATGGAGTAAACACTGTTATTGCACTAAGCTCTAGAGTAGATAAGGTATTCAAGGGAGCCCAGAAAGACTCACATCCTCGAAGAAGGACCAAATTCATACATACATAGCTCTAGGGATGCTCGTATAACACCCGGGTCTGAGGGTAAATTCATTCTCGCCATACTGCTCTGTTATAGATTATGGATGGTGGGGGATGAGGGTGGGGTTCTCAGAGCAGGTATTAGATATTCAATTCGGTTCGATTTGGCGGGCAGAGGAAGATTTTCAAATAAACTGCTGATGCGTGAACTTGGAAACCTATGATGGAAAAGTGGAGTTTCAAGCTTAACCATATCGAATCACCCTGCAGCGTGGCATCTCGAACGACAAGCCACCGAGATGTTGAGAATAATTTTTGGTAGTTGTTTTTTTTTTTATCTTTCTCCTCTTTTAACCAAAGCCACACACACACACACACTCACTGAAATTCCTATAGCATATCAGGACTTCCTGTAGAACGGAATATGTGGTGTCCTTGGACAATGTGGATAATATGAATAAGGTAGCGCAAAACTAATCATTTTGAGTAATGGAAATGTTGAACCACTATACAAGTAGTTTTTCCTTAAAGGGAAAAAGATAATTTCCGTCAAGTTACTGTTGTGAGTGTTGGTTCACATTTTATCGCATTTTTCATATCAAAGGGCAAAGTTTCAAACCGTCGATTTTCAAGCCCTTTTAACTTAAGAAGAAACAAAGTCAGAAACTTTTAAGTTGCAATTTTTACTTAACACGTCTAAATCATGCACATTACCAAATTTCAGCAGAATGGTATAAGTAGTTTCTGAGATAGAGAAGTTCAAAAATCATAAAAACCGTATAGCTGACTGATTGATTGATTTGTTGACTGACAGATGATCAAAATTATGACACATTTTAAAAAGGTAGGTCTGATGTGGCATTCGAAGAAAAATTTGAATATTTTCTATATAATAGGTGTGGTATCCGCCCACTTTTTTTAATTGTTTGTTATATTGTGAAATTTGCTAATATTGATTAAGTAAAAGTGTTTGATGTTTGTCAAACAGGAGAAGTAACATGCACCCATTTTTTTTGACAGTTGACAGTGACAGTATTCTTTTTATTTAACACTTCTGATTTTTTCAGAACGCTGGAATTCAAATTCAATGAAGTCTAAACGCCTCCATTTGGTTTTCATTTTTATATTGCATCAGGTTATAACCTTTTTCACAAATGTCAAATATGATTGACATATCTTTTGATAGGGTGATTCATGTTGCGCTACCTTGTTCCATTAAAAGTCTTGATGGAATGAACTAAATTGAGAGGGAAAAGAGGCTTGGCTTGGATGTATCTTTAGATATTGTGTATCTTATAGGGTAATCTTGATGTATTCTCAGTTTTTTTTTTTTTTCATTGCTTTGGGATTTGTTGATTAAGTGTGAAATTTCAAATTCTGTGTGAACATGGAGTACGCAACTTTTAGAAGAGGAATTTTTTTTGTATATGTATGTATATATTTTCAAAATTGGTAAACTGAGTTAAAGAGTAGTTTATTATGCAAATTCAGCTTGTGCATTGGTTGCATATGGATGAATAAGGTTTGTTAAGACTTAATTGGTGAGAATTTGAGAAATTAACTGATTGGAAGTTTGTTAAATGAAAAAATGTTTATGATGGTCTGCATGGACTTTCTGAGGAAGTCATCATCAGACGATATCCCAAGAGACTTTGGTAAATCAAAAAATATGTAAAACACCATTTTATCACTCACTCTTTAATGTCAAATTCAAATAAATTATTTTTACTTACTCTTACTTGTCAGCTGTCAAATAATTTGATAAAGATGACAATACTCTGTCAAAAATTCATAACATTTTCTAATTGAAAACTATGAATGTCATCTAGATAGATAAAAAGGAACACACAAATCAACAGTACCACCATGAACTGTCACAATTTACAAACATCCCTGTTCTATAATTCCTCACTTTCAAGTTTCAACTTAAAATTAAAACAGCAAATTTTACAAATGAAAGTGAAACAATTTTAATAAAAATTTTACAAGCACATTGAGTTCAACAAACAAATTGAAATGCAGCAATATAAAATCAAACAAATTACTTTTGCATCTCATCGTCATCATAATTAAAAATGAAAACAAAACAAAAAAAGCTACAAAAACAAAAATTGGCTGTTAAACTTTGTAAAATGTTATTTTTCCAAACAAACCGTCAAAACTTGCAATTGATGGAAATGGAAATGTTTAACAAAAAAAAAAAAAGAAACACAACCGATTATTTTTCATTCGTTTTAATTCGATTTTATTTCCTCTTTTTTTATTTTCAAAATCATCATTACTCGTATCTTTAATAAAATTATTATTGTTGCTTTGTTTTTGTATTTTCAAATAAGTTTTCAAAATGTTTTGGACTTAAAATGTCTTGCGGTAAGAATTTACATAATTTTTTCTCGTCGTTCTGACCACCGTGTGTATAGAAAAGTGTGGTAGTACATTTTTAATACATATTTTCAATTCAAAATCACGCGCATTTATATCAAAAAAGCTAAAAAGAAAAAAAAAATCGACAAAAGAAAATCTCAATTTCAAAACAAATTAAAAATTATTTTCTCAGTTGAGAGTTTTCCACTCGTGTTGTCCTCGCTATCGTCTCGGTCGCGGTCTCGGTGTTTTCATTCCAGCACCAGCGGAGAGGCGATTTATGTATTTTGTCGTAAGTCAGTCGTTGTTCGGTTTGGATTTCTAATTGATCATTCGAATTTGTATATTTTGATATCAAAAAGTTGATTTTTGAAAATTTATTTATAATTTATTCGAACTGTAACACCAGCAGTTTTTGAATAGAGTTTTCAACGTGTTGGTGTTAAAAAAGTCTTTCGAGAAGAATATAAAAAAATCATCAATAATTCAAAATTGTTTTCATTAAAAAAAAAATTAAAGTCGATGATTAACGTTTTTTGTGATTTATTTATTTATATTGGCCATCAATTCGCGCAAAGTGGTTGTTATTGTTTATGTGTTTTATTTTCTAAAATTTGATTTTAAAAGCAATCTTGTGAAAAATTACCTAACGAGTGATATATTTTTTTTTTAATATAATTGCAAAACATACAAGTTCAAAAACGAGGGTTTCAACATCGTTTAGGTCATCAGTACAATTAAATTGAAAAACAAACACACACAAATACTGACATATGTGAATTTGGATAAAATCTCAAAAACTTTTGGAATTGATTGTAAGTAGTGCCAATTTCGTTTGTTTCTATATCTTAATTCAGTTTTCAATTTAAATCTTATTAATAATTGATGGATTACTAATTAATATAGACATTTATTTTCTTTTGGTGAGATTTTACGACTTTTTAAATGAGAATATAATTTTGGATTTATTATTTTGGCATGTTTTTCCAACATTTTGTTTTTTTTTTATTAATGTGGTTGAGTGTGTTCTCTTTTTGAGGAGTAATTTGGGAACTTACATTTTCTGATTAATAATTAAATTTAGAATTTTATTAAGAGAAACAATCTCACATAAAAAATAAAATGTCAGAATTTTGATTCAAAAACATAATTCTTATGAAATTGTAGTACATATTTTGCCGTAATAAAAAACATTTCGACGATTTTTGTATGAATCCTTTAGAAAAAAAAATAATATATTTCACTTCAGAATTATTTAGTCAATTTTTTTATTGACCGTCTATTTTAGTAGAAAAAACGTTATTTAATTATCTTAATATATATAAATTACGTGTCATGTTGTTTGTCCGCGATGGACTCCTAAACTACTTAGCCGATTTTAATCAAATTTACACACCGCGTGCAGTTTGATCCAACTTAAAAGATAGGATAGCTTACATCTCAATTTATGATCACAATATTATTTTATTGCAAATTATTTGTCTATTATTTGATAGTCACAATTATAATATGTTAGCTCCAAACGATTTTATCAGATAGCGACATCTGTGCACTGAATTGAGTAAGTTAAGAATTCAATAGATGGCGCTATGTCAAACGTCTAAACGTTCCATATAAGCTACAACTTGATAGCATAACAATAGATGGCGCTATGTCAAACGTCTAAACGTTCCATATAAGCTACAACTTGATAGCATAACAACCACATGTTGCTGAGGTTAAAGTACAGGTTAAATTTAGTTTGTAGTAAACCGAAATACAGTGAATTTTACATTTTTAATTTTTGGTGTTAGCGTTAAGTATTATAAAATAGTTATGTATTTGAAATATACATATGTATATTGTATATATCACGAAATTTGGCACAGAGATAGATTATAGTCTTAAAATGCACGTATGCTATTTTTTTTAGGATTAAACATTGAACAAGTTTTACATAAAAATTGAAACAATCTGCGGTTATTGTTTTACATTCAGAACAACGAAGCAGATGTTTTCAAAAACTTCGGTTGTCCTGCCGATGAATCCACTTTTTAATAAACTTATACGAAATTCACCGGGCAATCTAGAAAAAAAATTATATGGGAAATCAAATAAGCAACAACAATATTTTTCCATGGCTTGAGTTTCTGCATTAAATTGGGGCAAGACGAAGTTTGCCGGGCTCTCTAGTAAACGATATATTTACATTTTTATTATTAACGATTTATAAGAGTTTTCTTACTTTCTTTCTATTTCAAAAAATTAGTCTTGTTTACCTTCGATTACAGTTTGTTGAAACTTTTTTTTTGAATATTAATTTTTAAGTTTAATCTTAAAACTACTTAAAGCTAGACAAAAATTCTTAAAAAGTAGCATTATTATCAATAATTTACAACTAACTTACTGGCCCTATCCGGACACCCTAAGTTTAACTAATAACTTAATGCTTATCGAAATATAAGTATTGATCCAACCAGATGCCAAGGTACTTTACTACACTTTTATTCGCCAGTGGTTGTCGGTCTGGTCCTACCATCACTACATTCCTCCAGTTCTTTCTCGTATCCCTTGAGGTTCCAAGCAATGGAGTCCTAAACAGAATAGTTTCCGATTTCTGGAAGTTGATTTTCAACTTCCAGTCATCACAATATCGCTGAATCGTGTCGAAGTCACGCTGCAAAAGAATTTTGATGACCTCGACTTTGGGGGCCGTTCTGTACTCTATTAGGTCATCGGCAATTCTGCATACGCAATTGCCTGATTAAGACTACCTATCAGATCGCTGGTGTAAATGCTGAATGGAATCGGTGAGTTAACGTCTCCTTGCTGAAGACCATTTTTTATATTAAATAACTGTGGTAGAAGTTACATCGCCACTCTTGACAACAAACCATTGAGCATGTTATATAAAGCATATACAACAGGGGTTTATTTAAACCAAGTCGGGCTAGCTTTAGGCAGAGACTTTCTAGCAATCATACGGTGTCGAAGGCCTTCTCCAAGTCAACCAGACAGACATCCGTATTCCGAAGACTGTTTTTTAGATTTGTTCCATTGGATATCAGATACAAGCTTAGACGTGGCATGAATGATGTCATGTTCCGCCCTGAAGTCGAACTGAAAATCTGGTATGATATTGTTTTCCTCAGCCCACTGGGACAGAGATTTTTTCAAATACTTTACTGATACTTGTAACAAGACTTATCAACTAACTGGAGATTCGCTGAATTGGAGTATTCCTTTACCTGGTTGAACCACAGCTGTCTATTGGTATAAAAATGTCGATTGTTTCCTTAGGTAAATGTCGTAGTACAATGTTGGATAAACCATCAACACCTGATGACTTCTTTTTCTTTATTGAATCGAAGATTAGCTGGAGCTCTACTTTTGAAACTAGCAGAGAAATTTACCGATTTCGTTCCGCAGGTAAAGATTGTAAAGCAGAGCTCTATTCTCCAGGTCGTGATTGGGTCTAATGCAAACTTTCACCTTGTACACTTTCTGGAAAACAGCCACCCCTAAGCCTCTATCTTCTCCCTTACTATTCCAGACTATGTAGCTATCTATCTCTGTGCCAAATTTCAGCCAAATCGATTCGGCCGTTCTTGAGTTATAAATAGTGTAAGTAAATATAGACATAGAAGATTAAGAACCAAAAATGTAAAATGTTCAAGTTCAATGTTGTTTGAAATATTCATTAATATTTTTTTTGTTTTTTTCTTTATAAATATAATCAATCGGCTAAGTTTTTTTGTAACGTAATTTTGTAATAAAACTTAACTGAATTCAGGATTATTGTTCTTGTTTTAAGTGTTTCAGTACAAATATAATTTAATTAAGAGATGAAACTTGTATGAAAAATATTTATATGATTATTATTAATTGGTATCATTTGACATTTTTTCTGACTGCCCTATTTTATTCCAATCTATATCATAAGATTCTGATACTTTGTGTTTTTTCGTAATTATGATTTTTTAAATTTAAAAATCAAAATAAAGAAATAGGAACAATATTTACCCTTTAAACAATTGACCAGAATTAAAAATAAACCACTTTGATACATTTGTTTTGAATAATATTTTAACCCCGATAGAAATTTTAAATAGCCCAAAAGTACTGAACAATCTTAATCCGCAAAATAAAAACACATGTTTTTTTATAGCCTCATCCTAGGCGTTTTGTCAGATTCAATAAAATGTGGTACTTATGTACATTTTACCTACATAACTTTGCAATGTATCTTAAAATTCCAAAAATGGATATGAAAAATAAGTCTTAATAAATGTTTTATTCTTAGAAATAGCTTCAGTCAGATGAAATTTTTAACACTTTTCTAAGGAATTTCACAAAATTGTAATTATTGCTGTAAAATAGACTTTACACTTGCGTTTTTATCCAGAATTTTGTTTTACATATTTGACATAAACAAAAAAAATGTTTAATAAGAAAAGACATCGTTAGAAATTTTTGTCAAAATTCTCAAATATTTATTTTTTTCGAAATTTTTAATTTCATATTATTCTCTGTATCTTTTTGAATTTAGTAATTTGGAATTTTTTTTTTTTAAACATATGGTCCGTGGCTGAACATAAAAATTCTCTCAAATTAAGTACAAATTATCAAATACACTTATGTTAACAATATATCTACAAAGTTAAAAATCTTGATTGAAAAATATATCTTTTTAAAAAACTTAAACCAAAAACAGTAATCGAGCCCTTAAAAATCCTCAAACATCCAGAGTTTCCCTTGAAAATATTTAATTTAATAAAAAAGTCAAGGCCGTGACGCGGTTCTAAAATTAATAGTCCAAAAATCTCAAATACTCAGCAAAAAAGAAAAAATAAAAACAAAAAACTATTACCTATCTAAAAATAAATACAGCCCACTTTGAAAAACATTTAAATTAGCGGTTTTCAGCAAAGGCAACAAGTCAACCCATCTAACACCACCCACTCAAAATATTTTCCTAATTTTCCGCCACTGGATTAACCCGATCAAAATATAAATAAACCCATAAATCTTATCGTCACCATCGACACCCATAAAAACATTCTAATTACACTTTTCCATATGGCATGTGTTACGCGTGTCGTCAAATTTTGAACAAAAACATTCAATTTAGTCCAAGATCGTCCAAATGTGACCGAACAGAGATGTTCGAGTAAAAATAGGTATGTGTGTGTAAACTGCTGAGCGACGAAAGTCACGGTGACATCTTGTTTTGTCTCTCAGCCTCTTCTCAAAAACCACTGTTTCGTAAATAATAACACATATGCAGACTAATGATAACATTTGTTTTCAAAAATTCTTTTCGGAACGCATTTTTCATATGTACATATTTTTAGAAAATCCCAAAACTCGGAATATGCGGAACAAAAAATTTCAGGTGTATAGTTAAACAAGCTTCCCGTATCGCTCTCAAAAAATATTCGCCGAGAACGCCAATTTGTACAATATTTCCGAATGAGATTTTTCAAAATATCGAAATACTCGTATCACTGGAAAATCCACAATGAGCGAGGTTGGAAACGCATTGCGCTCCGGGTTTTTTCTCACACAGAGACTGTAGCCAGTAATGAGAATTTTGTTTGACAGAAACTGTCAGAAACGTTCGGTTGATCGCACGTCAAGCACGAGCATTTTATTTGCGGTAAAATTTCGAAACATTTTGAAAGAAAAAAAAAGCAATAAACGTCAATCGTTTTCGGAATAGAACAAAAGTTAATTAAAAGAGAAAAAAAAAAAATATTTTCGAATAAAAAAACTTATGGTTTTATTTATTTTCGGGTTTTTGAAAAATTAAAAAAAAAAAATCTACAAACTATGGAT
This sequence comes from Scaeva pyrastri, assembly GCA_905146935.1. Lineage (NCBI taxonomy): Eukaryota > Metazoa > Arthropoda > Insecta > Diptera > Syrphidae > Scaeva > Scaeva pyrastri. The sequence goes on along the minus strand of LR989929.1, from coordinate 6,442,674 downwards.
GACTCAATTCAAGACATCACAGATTTCCGTAAGTTCATTTTTTTTTTTCATTTGGTGTCGCGGGGCAGTGAATTTTTTTTTTCACAGGATTTTTTATTTATGTTTTTTTTTTTTGGTTTATATCATAAAAAATCTTATTGTTTCATGCTATGAAACCAAATTACTCGGAAACTATTAACGCTGATGATGTGCGAATGTGTTTTTGTTTATTTTTTGTTAATGCGTTTTTTTCAATTTTTTTTTTGTTTAAATTTTTCACTGTTTACGTTCTATCTTGTGTTTTGTTGCACAGTCTGCGATTGTACAGTGGTCTAAATGCGGATACAATTTATTTATGTAAACGAAACAATATTTTCGTTCTTTATGGGTGATTTGTGATAATTTGTTTATGGAGAAAATTATTATAGTGACTATTTTTAGTTGAAGTGAAATTAATGTGATGTGGAAATGGGATTTCGTTTTAGTTCACATAGAAAAAATAAATGAAACTATAAAAGTTGTCTTCATACGAAATTATAAAACTTAAATGAAGTTTTTGAAATTCAAAGAAATTCAAATTTTCCCCTATTTGTGACAGTTAAAAAAAAAAACATTTGACAGTGTCTAAAAATAAAGGATCAAACTTAAAAATAATATTTTTAATTTTTTTTGACGGTCATAGTTCAATAATTCAAAACCTTGTTTGTGTATTGGTTCAAGTTTGTTAGCTCACAATTGAGAAACATTCCATTGAACTATAAGGTCCAAAACTATTGTTTACCATTGTTATTGCGTTAGATTTTCCAAGTATACTGCCACCTGTCAAATTTTCAAGGTTGTCAACAGTTACCATCAGCACTCAAAGGTGTTATTCTTTGTTTGGAAACTTGGATTAACGAACTGCCCTTGAAATTGAAATACATCTTCATAGAGTCCGAAGTGTTGGCCTTGCATGCCGTTGATGTTGTTGCGAGGTTAGAGCTTTTAACCATACCACAATGCAGTTGACATTATTTGTGTCAAATCTCATGACTTCAGTGGCCTCTTGCCCTTTCCTCTTGATGATACATGTCATTGGTATCCAGATCACCTAATTGAAGCCAACAGATGATGACAATTACATCACCACCAGCAGCACAGCGGTTCAAGGTGATGTCTTGACTAACGTAGTCCCAGTCATTAAACCTAACAGTGCCTTCTCGGGGATGCATGGGACGTTCTTGGGTCACAGATTTGTTGGTTTAAGTTTAACTCAAATTCAAGAAATTTGAGTTTCTAGAATGAACCCCATCTTAGAAGATTTTTTGTTTTTGGAGAGTAGCAGAGTTCTCAAACTCTTTTCAATTAAGTGGCGGAAATTGCTCATGATTTCCTTCTTAATGGTGTTTTTTATAGACATGTGATTTTCAACAAGAAATAAAACACATATTATTTGATGTTATGACAAAAAAAATTTAGATTGAGTATAAAGATAAAGGTTTGCCATTATGTTTAAAAAATGATTTCGGACAAATAGTGTCTTCGGCTGGCTCTTATATATTCCACTCAAGAGGCTCAATTTTCAACAACTTTTTGCAGCAATTGGTCCGTATGTCCGGCTTATCTTCGTTACCTACGCAACTTAACACAACCTCACATAAAATTGTCTAGCGATGTTAAATCCCACGATCTAGGAGACCACCACCGCCATCTACAGGCCCATGACATGAGATGATGTGCTCACCAAAAGTTATCTACAATAAATTGATTATTTCGTTGGCTGTATGACATGTAGCGCCCTCTGGTTGGAACTAAAGGTAGTTTACATCCAGACCGAATTTGCAAACATTGTTCTGGAAGGAGTTAGTCTATTTATTATGAAATGACAAAGTAAACTGAGCATACATTTAGTGACAGCTGTCAAAACAGACGAACTGCGAAAAAATTAAACACTCTTAATTTTAGTAGGTCGTTCTTTGGACAAAATATTTAAAGGCTATTTTTTCATGTGAGTAACTTATGTGAAATTCAGAAATTAAAAAATTCTATCCTTTTATTTTTTCTGGTTGTGAAAAAATTGACAGGAATTGACAACCAACTTATTGTAAGTGTTTGTTTGGTATTCTTTTATACATATACCATTATGTTTGTATATACTTAGGTAGACTGCGTAACTGATTTTTATGAAATTATATTAGTATTAGTTCTAGAAAAGCTTGAGAAGAATCCATTGTTCGTGTCCAGACTCCAGACCTACGCTACGGTGCGGTGGTTCTAGACTTCTAGGGTATTGCTTTGCTGTACTCATTAGACAGTCAAAACTACTTAACTATTAGTCAGTTAGTAGCTAAGTTTAGTTTAAAATATAATCTTCTTTTAAATTTTTATTAAGAAAGTTTCGAAGCGTGAATTTGGTCATCTTTTGACACATTTGTATTAAAAATAATTAAAACATTTCACTTCATAAAATTAATTAGTGTTTTCTATTTTTAAAACAACTACCAACTCGCCACTCTATATGTTTTCATTAAAATAAAATCCATTTAGTTCCGCATAATTCAATTTCGCGCTATTTGCATCTACAGCATATTTTCGCAAGAAGTAATTTCACATTTTTAACGCCGCGTTAGCCACCGCCGCGGCGTGTTTTGCTATCATAAAAATCCGTTCCACTATAAATTGCGAAAACATTCCCATCAAAAAATATTTACCCACCCACCGAGTGACCAAATATTAACTTAACATAATTTACCATTCACCAAAAGATTTAGATAATCAAATTAATATAAATTTGAATTGCATTTGTATGTTCGGGAATGAGACTTTTGATTGGCACAAGTCCAGTTAATAAATCGGGCTGATGATGGAGACGGGATATTTATTAGATTTTTCTTTTTCTTTAACCGGGTGTTATGAAAATATTTATTTTAGGGGTTTAAACTTCAAAGTTCACAATCATCGTTCATTTAAAATTAACTATCAGTTTATAGAAGTCAATGAAGCCTCAGAAGATTACGATGAAGGATTTCTTTTCACGAATGCAATCTATAAAATTCAGTTAAAGATTTAAAGTGAATGCATTCCTTCTTTCGAAAGTCAGATAAATTCATATTTAAAAAATTCCTTAGTAAACAGTATTTTTAGGCACAACTTTAATATACACGGTTCCAGTCCCATCTCCCATTTGTACCTAGAAATTAAACTTCTAAAAATCATACACACAAACTAAATTTTATTGGAACACGTTCCTTGGCAACACTTGAAGGATTTTTTTTTTTTCAAAGGACAAATTACAAAAAAAAAAATCATCCCCTAATCAGGGAAATGGTCAATCCAAAAAAAAAAAACACCCTGTGTATCTGAACAATGTCGATATGGCGATGTCATCTTCTGCGTCTTCCTTCGATACCATGATGATGATGATAAACAGTTTCAAATAATACTCCTACAAAAAATAACACACACATGAAGCACTAATGATAGGTAGGAAGTCGGTCATGGGGCCGAAAATGATTATCATCGTAAAAAACAAGACAAAAAACAAAATAAAAAGAAGAAAAAACGAAAAGAAAACTTAAAGCAAAAAAGAAAAAAAAACTAAAGGAATGTTAAGTGAATCATGCGTCTTCTTCGGGAAGATGCGAAGATTCGTGTGTTTTCGGATTATGTCGTATCTTAATGACACTTAGTTGTCATTAAAGCACACCCTCTGATGAAGAGTTTTTTTTCTTCTCTTTCTTTTTATTTTTTTGACTGCTCTGTATAAAGAGTGTGAGAGTGTGGAGCGGGATTGGGATTGTGATTGGGGAATTGGGGATAAATCGATTTGAAGATTTCCCAAGAGAGTTTTTGTGGTGTGTCATCTCACTTTTCGCAGACTTTTTCTTGATTGACAGTTGAAAGGGGTTTCGTTCGATTTTGTATACGCGTATACATACCTACCTAATAATGCGATTACCAGTGTCAACTGTCAACGTTTGACAGCTCAGGTGATAGTTTATAAAATGGAAAAAGTACGCTGTAAAGGGCGTCTGAGAGAATGGGGAAAATTTGTTGTTTTTTTTTTTTTTGTTTACGCGTTTGGTGGGAAAGTGTGTTTTTTGTTTTTATTTGTCAGCCTTGATCTAGATTTTGAATGATTTATGAACAATTCACTGTCAGTGTTGTGTGTCGGGTCAAGTTTGCTTTTAACCTTTTAACATGGCAAAGCGATTATTTCGGTTTGTTTATTTATAAAAAAAAAATATTTAAAATTTGATGATTTTTTTTAATTAATTTTAATTTTTAAATTTTGAGCTGTGTTTAATTGCTTGTGAAATTTGTAAATCAATTTGTTTTTGTTCTTGTTGATTTCAGATACAACAATCTCCTTTGAACCGGAAGTAAAAAGTCGGAGTGACCGTCGAAAATCTTCAGCTGCCCAAAGTTATCAGAGCACCCGACGAAAATCATCAAATACTGCTCAAATACAAACACAAACACAAACCCAAACACAAACACCAACACAAACGCCTACACATACACACAGTGGTCGATTTGCCTGCTTGTTTCGATTTCAGGAAGCATTCTTTAAACGTTAGTCAATCAATCAATCATAATTCAATTAAAATTTTAAAATTAATTTATATACAGAGTTTTAATTTTTTTTGTTGTTTCGTTTTATTTTAGTTATTGGAAAAATCATGGGAAGCCCTGGACCAAGTGAAGAAGAAAATTATGAATATTATGATTGTGAGTACGCAGTTTATATTAAAATTAGGATAATATATGAGTTTGAAATAAATTAAAGGAAAATGCCAGTAAATCTTTGGATGATGAAGTAAATATTCGATTTATAATTATGTTTGTGTTTGGAGGAGGGAAATGGAAAATGCTGAATATTTAATTGCGAAGTAGCCACGTTATGCCTATTTTCCAATTATAATATAATAATTTGAAATAAGACTTGTATAATGTATAAACATTTTTTAAAAATGAAATCTTAATCGAATATTTATATTAAGGCGTAAAAATTGATGGTATTGAAACAAAGAAGTTTGTCATATTCTTTCTTTCAATACCATGCCATATCACTACATTACATCAGAGTACATACTCGTTTGTCCCTATGTTTGCTAAGATCTTTAAAACTACGAAACGGATTTTGATGTGTTTCTTTTTTTTTAACTTAGAATCATTCAAGATGAAGATTTATTTGTAAAGCTAGATAAAAATAAGTTTTTAAATTTAATCTTAAAAGCTGCAAAATATTTACGATGATGGTTAATTTTTTTTTGTCTTGCTAAAACTCGAGAACGGCTTATCCGGTTTTACTGATTTTTATTTTCAAATATTTGTCGCATTCCAGGGAAGGTTTAAAAAGTGAGAAAATATGAAAAAATTACAATGAAGATATAGTATAAAAAATGTGTTTGATTGTCAGTTGGCTGTGAAATTTTTATATTTCAGCTGTCTGCTGTTATAAAGTTGCCTGTCATTCCGTTACCATAATACAGTAATTAAAATCTTTAATCATCAGTTTGTCAGTGCCTGGGATTTACTGGTCGTAAAATGCCAATAATGGAAAGACAAAATTTAACTCAATACAATTTAAAAAATTTTATTATAAAAAAAGTAAGTAATGAACATTTTAATCGGTTGGTGATAGCCAGGAGTGCTGTTAGAACTCAAAGTTCGGCGGGTTCTCTAGTACACATATAAATGTTTCAGAATATGAAAGTATTTTGATATATTTTATTTTTACAATTTCGTCTGCATTAAGAGAAGGGGTTGCTTGTTTTTCTTCATTTAAAAAATAGAATGTATGTTTTTAAAATATTAACTAAAAGAAGAATTAAATTTTGACAAACAGTTGTTGCGTGTTATGCAAAGTTATTAACAGAGCTATTAAATTAGGGGACCTTTATTTTCTGAAATATCTACTTCTTGTTATATTTTTGGCAACGTGATTATCTCGTATACAAAAAAAAATGATAGTTATTTAATGATAGTTATTTTACATACAGTGTAATACTACATATATAAATAAAGTTACGTATACGCCCATGTGTATTACTTTGGTGTTTAATTTTTAAAGCGACAACTGGGGGAAGATATTGTTAGGTATTTATTATAAAATCGATTGTTTTAAAATATTCTTTGACATGACTTTTTTTCAAATTATATCAAAAACATTTTTTTAAAAATTTCACTTTTTACAAAAAAAAAGAATTAAATTTTAAGAATCATTTATTTTTTCCAAAATAATTTTATTTAAATGTATTTGTAAGGATACAAAGATGCTCGTTGAACTTAAACTGTTATAGCAGAGTGTGTTAAGATCTTCTATATAAAAACTATTAACAGTCATAGATTAGTATGTTAATTCTTATAATAATACATACTAAAGAGCACATAAAAATGGTCTAAATCTAACTGACTCTATTGTTAGCTTTCTGAACAAAAATATGTAAGGAATAAATTTTAGTCAGGTAAACATTATATACGAATATTCTATTATAATTTAGCTCTGCCAAATTTTGTGATTCCAAGAGAAACTGTTAAAAAATTTTTTAAATCAAAAACAGCAAAAGTCCGAAATTTAAGGATTTTTTGACAAAATTAGTCGCCTGAAAAGCGTTTTATGTGAACACCCATCTATGATCTCTCAGTAGGTAAGACAAAATTCCAAAATCGATGCCATGTTCTGAAGGTTTGACGAGTCGAAACTTCTTTTAAAAAAACTCTAAATAAAAATAACTCTAATCTGTATATTTTTGACCGAAATTTCTGCCCGAAAACTGAAGTAATCTTAAAATAGATGACTTTGATGAAACAGAGACGAGACAACCAAAACCCTGAAAACTTAAACTTAAACTTGATTCTTAAGTCCATGTAGAAAAAAATAAAAAATTCCTTAAAAGCTTCTTAAATCCTTTTATTGTTTCCATGTTTAAAAATAATGTAACTCCCTAAATCATAATTCTATTTTTATCTTGAAAAATAAAATATTAATTAAAAAAAAAAGAAAGAAAAACAAATGGAGAAAATTCCTCAGGTATATACATCATCATTGCAAAAAGGGTTGTTAGCTTCTTATGTTTCTTGGGATGTACCTCTACAGGAGAAGGTGTTTATACATAAATTAATTAAATTCCGTGATGAGACTGCTTCCTCGCTTCTAATGTTTTATAATCTTTGTAAAATTCAAACCCAGTTAGGTGCAGATACATACATATATATGTAGAACGAGTAGGTTTCCATAAATAAATAGGATAGGGACTAATTATTCAAAATTCCCGTACATACTTATATACAAAGCACAAGAATAAAATCTCGCTCCAGGAATACCAATCAACAGCCAAAGCAAAGCAAAGCAAAGCAAAGCCTTCCATATAAAGTCAGATACACTATAACGCATTGATTTTATGAATTTTCCCACAAGTTACCTCGCCACCTCGTCCCGACCACCCCCACAACCCTTTCGGATGTACAAGTATGAGTATGTACTTATATACCATGTGAATAAGTTCTCAAAACAGCTGCTCTTCGAACGAAAGAAAAACAATACCAAAACTTTTCTCTGACGGATACCTACGTTGACTGTTGCTAAGCAACAGGTAGCACCATTAGGCCCACTTTGTTTCCCACACGCATGAATCTGGAAAAACCAATACATACACAGAAAAAAAAATGCAGAATAAGAAAGAAAAACTCTATCACTACCGCATGAGAAAAAGGTACACAGCCAAAAAATCTCCCATCATCGGAGCTCGGCAGAACGGAGCATAAATTGAGCAAATAAAATGAGAGAAAATGTGAGAAAATGCGAGAAAATGCTTTTCATTTTGATGTGATGCGAGAGCGCGAGAGGATTGCGCTACAAAAAGCTCTCACTATACAAATAAAGCCAACATTATGCTCCTGAGGTGAATTTCTCGTTCAAACCTTAGCCGGCCACAGGCAAGGCATACGAATTTCCTCCACAAACGACCACCAACAACAATTCAACAAATAAAAGGATCCTAGAGCTTTTTGTCTCTCAAAACCAAGCCGATACCGATACCGACCAATGTCGACCAAACACAACGAGGTGCGTTTTTCGAAAACGCTGCTACCACAGTTTTCGGGCAGCTTTTTCATCGGAATGACGCGTCGTCTCGTGTATGAACCGTCACTCCTTGTCGCCGTTAAGTGAATTTTTGCCAACAAATAAAAAAACAAACACACACACAAAACACAAAAATCAAGGAGGTTGTGAGAATTTTCAGGAATCGAATTCCTCTTAAATTTTCAGGAGCACGCAAAATGGATAGATACTCGTACATAGATACATATTGCAGAAGATTGAAGAAAAAAAAAAACTAATGTTTGACTGAGTTCATTACAAAAATAATAATTAAGAAACAAAAAAAAAAAAAACAACGATTAAATTATCAAAATTTTCGAATCAGATTTTAAGTGTGTGCAAAACAAAAAGTTAACAAACACAATCCATCTAAGCCATCAGGACGATATCCCTCGGGAAGTGACGACAAGGACACGACCACCCGACGACCAACCGACGACCGACGACGTCAACTTCGCGCGACCAAAAGGACGTTCTTTTTTTGTTTGTTCTTTGTCATATTCTCCGTCACACTTCCTGCATTCCAATTCAAATCTTTGTGAAGTGAAAAATATTCGTATTCGTGTGTGTCAAAAAAAACACGTATTTCAACTCCCCCGATGATGAATCCTGATGTGATCCTGATGGCGTTTCGGGTCTACAATTTTGTTACTCGTATTCTCTTTGCCCCTTAATGTATGTGTCGTTTTTTGTTTGTGTACATATTTCTTTTTTCTTTTATTTAAATATTTAATGAAGTGAAATGAAATAAAATAGTAAATTTACATAAAATTGAGTTTTTCATGTGTGAAATGAAAAATGAAAAAAATCCATCCACCAAGTGAAAATTGAAAGAAAAAAAAAATGAAAAATGTTGGTATATAATTTTACTTGAAAAAAAAAAGGATAATGTCGCTGTGCATGTAGACATCGGCATCAGTGTGAGAGAGTGTGTTCTTAAATACACCAGCAAAGGGGTGTGTTCAGTAATTTATTACAGTTGTTTTTTTTTTTCTGCGTTGCGTTGCAAAGATCCGATTCTGATTCCGATTCCCAGCTGACATGACGGTGTGATGTATTTTCAGCATTTTTTTTTTAATTTTTAATTTATTTTTATAATTTTGTCGTGAATTTATTTCATGTGTGCTTAGTTTGGCTTATCTGTAGCTATGTTTAATTCGCTTAAAGAAAAAAAATAATAAATAAATTATAAATGTTTACAAATGCGCTCTGGATGAGGAAAACAAATAAAAATCAGTTGGTGTGAATAAATGTGTCCGGTTAATAAAGTTGGAATTTGTGTTGGAGTATAATTTGCATTTCGAATAATTACAAGAATAAAAAAAACATATGAGGTTGAATTTAATCAAATTATAAAATAAAAATCCACGTAAAAAATTAATAAAAATACCATTCACTCTTAAATTTTTATTTAATTAATAATTTTTTTATTTATATCATATTTTAATATGTTTTTTTTTTCTGCTAAATAAATAAATAATTGTTTGTTTATTCTTTTCTCAATTAATCTCTTAATGCGAATTTAATTTATTTATTTGAAAAATTAAGTAAGCAACAAAAATACTATTTTAATGCACTAAACAAAAGTTAATATATTTCTTGTTGTCTTAAACTTAATCATAAATTAAAATAACACAAAAATATTGAGTTTCTTTTGATTGAATTAAAACTACGGATAGCTGAGGCGTACAGCAAACAAAAACTTTTAGGTAGGTTACTTATTTGATTAAGAATTATAAAAAAAAATATGTGTGATTGTGTGAATGGAATTTGTTAAAAATAAAAATCCGAATCAAGGTTATCTTGCTTAACTTATTTTGATTTGAAAAGTGTTAATTGTTTTTTAAATAACTTTTCTAAAGTGATTGACTATTCTTTAATTAAATCTGAAGAAGAATTCCATAAGTCTTAGGTCATAATGTCAAAAACCATATCACAAGAATTGCTCAAAAAATTTCGCAAACCAATGTCTCTAATAAATACTTGAAAACCCAAAAGAAATGTGAAAACACCTAAAATAATGTTTAATTGCATTTTGAGTTTTAATACGGTTTTATTTTGTTTCTTCTTAAATCCCTTCTCATCAAAACTTACTCTTCGAAAAATTCTTGAAAATCCCAAAAAATATGTTTTATTGCAAAAATTAAAAAATTTCTAAATGTCTGTTCCCCAATATTTAAGGGCTTAAATATTTAATACTTAGTTAAAAATAAAGACAAGATAAGATAAGATAAGATTATTAAGCTTAGTTTGAATTTCATAACTTACTTGTAAAATGGTTTGTTAATAAACTTTTTACCATTTATACCAAACTTAATTATTAAAATGTACTCAAAAAAAAATTCAATTTCAAAATTCTAACAAAATTTTATTACAATTGGTGAATGGAAAGCCAGAGCCTGATAAAAACGCAAACAAGCTTTTGTTTTAGAAAACCAAAAACAGTGTTTCTGTTTAAACATTTAAATTAAAAAAATTCAAAAATATAGACAATTTATTGGGACAAGTTGATAGACAGACAAAAATTCGAAACCTTTTTTTTGAAATTTTTATTTATCAAAATGTATGATAGGAATCACTAAATTCTTGATTTCAATGTTTTACTAGTCTAAAATTTGTTCTGAAAAAAAAAAACGGTTTTGTGAAATTTGTTTTCAGTAAAATCAGGATTTCTAACACAATAAATATAGAACAAATATCAAATCTTATGCAACGTCTGTAAAAACGTCCTTCCGATAACTTTTTAAAAGCAATCTCAATAAATTAAATTGTTTTTCTGCAATATTGCAATTTCACTTAAAATTTTAAATTTTTCTTAAATTATTTATTATTATCAAGTTAAAAATTAAATTCTTACCTTATCACTTCCACGACTATTTGAGAACTTAACCGATTTCGATGAATATCGACTCATGATAGATCGTATTTACTAGATCTGCTTACGCCTGTATTTACTGAATAAATATTATCACAAAATGTTGTTTTATTTTTTTTTTTTCAAAATGGTGCGTATACGCCCGAGTGTCATATTTTGTTTTGCAGCTACTGGCTTATTTATTTTGCCGGAAAAGTAAACACCAACTGTTATTAACTGGTTCAGTTTAATCTTGAAAATTAATTTACAATCACAGACTCACACGACTACTCAGCGGCTTAAGCCATTTTCGCTTTTGGCTGGAATTTGATTGAAGTCTTAATTATTAATTTTGACAAAAATATTTGAGTTCTTAAAATACTCTGTTTTTCTTTATAAACTTGAAATTGAAAACAGATTTATTAAATATTTTAATAACTTTACATATGACACCTAAATAATTACATCTGGTGGTAATAACAAATCTTAGACACAAACAAGAATAGTCATAATATCAATATTAAAATTCTTTGTTCTTTAGATATTTGAACCGACAAATATTTTCAATCTCAAGATTCAACCTTCGGCGGCGGCGGTGGTGATTTAAAATTGTTTTCGTCAAAGTTTGGTTCAAGACTGTACAAATACTTTTTTTACAAATATTTGTTTACTTAATTTCCGGTGGTAGTATTATTGAAAAGCGAACAAAATAGTTTTTCTTTCAAGTTTCAAGTACTGAAACTTTTGTTAAGAAACAGTTAGTTAAATATTTTGCATAACGAACAAAATTACATTAATTATAGACTTCTATGAAAATAAAAGCCAGCTGTTCTAGCTCATGTGACTAGAATTCCTCTGAAGTCTAATATTTGTATCAGTTTTTGAGACATTCAAACTTCTAGCCGAAAAACATTTTGTCTAACAATTGTTCATATTATTTTAAAAGCATGAACATTTTCGTTTAATTTATTGCATCAGATTGAAATGTGTATTTGTTTTAAGATATTGGAGTTGAAAATCTTTTATTGAGTACTTCCTATTTTAAAATTTTAATAAAAAAATGAAAAGCTGTATATGCACAACCTGTTAATGGTACAGAGTTGTACAATTTACATCATAACCCTGTCCAACAATCCAAAACCCAAAGCAAAAAGTGGCTTCTTCGAGATTCTTGGATCGAATGTGGACTGATATTGTCATTGCTTAATCTACAACCTTTAAATTGTGAAAAGGCTTCGTAAGAAAAATTTTAAAGGGCTCTTTAAATAGAAGAAGATAGTGAAATTTTGGCGATAGTAAATAATAGCTAATTTGACAAAAATTCATAGCAAACATCTTGCGGCGGTTTTCTAAGTTCTGAATGCCAATAAGCTCGCATCTTATATTATTTGAAGGTGTTAAAATGTTCCATCCTAGTTTGGTTACTATACAAATCTTGTGAATTTTTGTTTAAAAGTTTCAATCCTTGCTATATGAACATTGTATTGATGATTCCATACTAATACTATGCTTTTAGAGTATAAGGATAACGTAAACCAAAAGAATTATGTGATATAAAACCCACCATGGAATTAGTTTGATTTACCATAAATTCTACATGATGCACAAAACTCAGCTCAGTGTCAAACATTACTCCAAGATCTTTTTTAACAGAAACTTCAGCAAGAGTGTAATTTTGAATCTTGAAATCATAATTCATAGACAACATAGGTACAAAACGACTGGAAACGAAAAGCATTCACAATTAGATATGTTTAAGGCTAATTTGTTATTATTGCACCAAATGGTAAGACTGATCATATCACTTTGGAAACGCTTGCAGTCTGTAAAATTTTGTACACGTCTAAAAAATTTCAAATCATCTGCAAACATAATACATATATCGAATTTTGAAGGATGTCTGGTAGGTCATTTATTTATAAAAATTAGAAAAAGCATTGGACCTAAATGACTCCCCTGCGGAACGCCACCGGAGGTTGCTGAAAAGGGATGAGATTTAATTGAGTCAAAATAAAATTGTTGGCTTCGTCCTGTCAGATAAGCAGTCAACCAATTATTCATGTTTGAATGGAAACCTATGTTCTTCAATTTTTCTAATAAAATCTTATGACGTACCCTATCAAAAGCGTTTGCGACATGTAATTGGCAACCCTCTTCTAACGAATTAAGAATATAATTCGTAAAAATGGTTAGGTTAATGGAAGTTGATCTTCCTGATACAAAACAGTGTTGATAAGGGGATTTAACATTCGAGCACTTTTTAAATAAGATGGATGGAATTTCATCTGGACCAGAATTATTGTCTTCGGTTACACCCGAAAGCGCCATTTCCACTTCTGAAACGGTGATACTTAAGTGACCTATGTTTAAATTATTTACGGTTTGTCCAGAAGTAGTGTTAACGACATTATTGGAATCAATAAATATTGATTTTAAAAAATTGACAATAGCATCACAGATAGTTGGAAGACATGTTATAGTCGAGTCTAAATATTGTATACTTTTAAGAAATCCATTGGATTTTTTTACTTTTAAGGAAACTGCAAAAACATTTACGAGTACTATTTTCTTTTAATTGGCTTTTTTTTTATTAATTCCATCATTTCCTTAAAATCAAATAAGCTATCTCATTTTTCTTTTCCGAAATAAAATATAACATAAATTAATTAGGTATATTATTATACGTATTAATAAATTATGTTTTTTCTATAGTATCTACTGAAGAAAGCAAAATAACATATGTAATAACTTTTTAGTGATATTCAACTCATTGCAGTATTTTAGCTTAGAAATAGTTTGCGACTAATAGGTACGAGTAGGTACCACGTTGACAGATATGAAGAATAGATTTATTTCTTAAAACTCCATACTTTTACAAAGGGTTTGTTAGTCTTAAGATTTACAAAACACAATTAGATTTTGAGAAAATGACAACAATATCTGGTTATGGTTTTAACATTTTATTTAGGAAAATACAAATTTATGTCAGCTGATTAGACAACAGCAATTACTTGCCGTTAAGCAAATTTCCTAGGAGTCCAAAGATTGGTTGTGGTTGAGGCTCGGGCTGAGGTTCTGGGTTGGCTTCGATCATTGAGATGAATCCCAAGACTGCGACTAAGAGGGCTACGGCTTGCTTGTACATTGTTGGTTGTGTTTTTGATTGATCCAAACTTTTTGAAAGAAAAGAAGAAACTGATGCCTTTTGCCAAGAAACTCCTGCCTTTTATAGTCGATAAGTCGACGAATCGAATTGTTTTTATTTCCACTACACACATTTTTAAAATAAGAAAACAAACACCTTTTGCTGTCGAATTGTATTTATTTTTTATATTGGAAAACGAAGTAAATACAAAATTTTAAAAATACATGTATTTTGTGACAACACTTTTGGTTGGTTGAAAATTATCGTTATTTGACGTTTACATATCAAATATTATGTTAAGTGCGGGTAGCGGAAATGTTTTTTGATATGCCGACTTCATATTTAATGAATAATAATAACTTATAAATTTTTTAGATTTGATAAGCATAGTAAAACTCAGTGAAAATACTAACGTTTGTCCGGTTTTCCCATAATTCGCATGAAAGGATGACAATGACAACTCTTTTTACATAAAGTCAGCAGCAGTCGAAAACTAATTAATTGTTTCTAGAGAACCAAGGGCAAAATTAAAAACCATCACAATGTGTGCCTTAAGAGTCAAAAACGATATTCACAATGTGTTTTGAATATCAGAATTTTGTAAATTTTAATAAATTCCGTAAGTTCCTTTAACTTTTCTTTTAAGGTTATGAGTGTTTAAAAATATCTTTTTAAATAATTCAATTTTATAAGAATGACACATAATATAATCAACAAAAACCATTTCAATTTCAATAAAACTTTCACCGGATGAAATAGTTGCGGGGGTATTTAAAACCGATGACGAAATATAATTTTTTGGCATCCATCAAATTGGATTTACCTTGTCTGTAATTGTTTCTCGTGTCAGTTGTTTGTTTTTGTCTTAAAAATTTTGGCAGTGGCACTCAATTATATAGAAATTAAAAACAATAAAATTAAAAAAAAAAACAAACAAAACAGGAATTCTTTCGTTGATCGGCCTATGCTAAATTTAATTGAACTAGAAAGTCAAGTATATTGCAACGACAACTATAAACATTGTACATCACTCAATGTCCTCGAATTTATTTAATTTAAATTAAAAACAAATAAATATTTGAGTTTTATCAAATAAATTGAGGACAGAGTAGAAAATGAATATCCTTAGACGTCGTCGTCGTCGGTCGGTCGGTCGGTCTCTATAAAATGACAGCTATCCTGAAATCTGGAAGAAATGTCTAGAATTTCAATCAAACAAGGATATCCCTTTTAGATTTTTTTAAAAGAATTTTTGTGACGTTTAAGGTAAGGATCTAAGAGTCCTTCGAAAGAAAACAAAAAAGAAGAAGAGGAAGAAGAAGAGATATTATAACTCTATATTTTCATTTTCTGCAATTGAGCCCATTAAACCATCCCATGAATTTGCTGGTTGAAAAGAAAATATAAACCATTTCATCTGCAAACACGGAGTAAAAAATAAAGAACAAAAAAAAATCTTCTACACAAAAGTTATTCTAAGAATAGATTGAAAAAATAAAAAAAAAATTAAAACGAAAACGAAAATGAAGAAAAAGGATTCAGGCTCATGGTAAACGAGGATAGCAATGATGTTGACAATGTTTGCAATGAGCGCACAAAAAGGACTAGGACTTTTCTGCTCTTCTCTGCTCTCTTGCTTCTTGTCATCATTTTCAACGTCGTCCTAGTCGTAGCCGTAGTCAGTGTTTTAGATTTTTTTTGTGTCTTCATTTGTGTCGTAGAACAGTAAAAATCGGATATGTGCAATGTTCTTACGAACGATTTTGTGAGCTGATTTAAGCGGGTAAATGTGACAGTTGAATATGAATATTTATCTTGTTTTTATACTTTTTTGCACCCAATGTCAACAAGATTTGTCTAAAAGATTTTTCTTTTTTTTAGCTCAACGCTGTTTAATCGAGGATTTGTAACCATCAATTTTAGGCTTGCTTAAACATTTCCATTTGTAGTTATAATTATTAACCAAGAACTACTAATGATATGACTCTTGACAAATTTTCACCAGTTAATCTCAGATTAAATCATTGAGTAAATCAAGTATTTCCTCAATTAGTTATGATTTTAACTTTAAATTCTTAAATCATGGATTTCTTAGATCAACCTAATTATTCCGATTAGTTAAAATTTGAACCTAAACATTCTCAGATCAATCATTTTTACATGCAAATTTCTCCGGTCATCTAAATGTTTTGAAAAATTCATATACGATGTTCCGACTGTTGGACGAAATTCCAAGTGACAACAACTTTGACTATGAAAAAAGTATACATCCCCGCTGCTACTATACCAACCATAATGGTTCAACAGGATCTGCTTTGTGATTTACTATTTACACCCTCAGTCCAACACTTAGTCAGGTAGGGGGAGGGGGGCGGTATGTACCTAAACCTCCACGCCACACCCCCTTGTGCTCCTCTTAAAAGGTGTCTTTCAAGTGGTGTCAGTTAGTGTGTTCGCTTTTTATCCTATAATTAGAAAAATAAAGACAAAAAAAAAACGCAGCCTTCTCTGTGGATGATGAGAAAGCGCCTCCTTGAACGCAGAAACTTTACGCCGCGAAACAGGCCCAACAACATAGAAATACAAAAACAAAAAAAAAATACAGAAACAGAAACCAGGATGATGAGTACGAGTAGATATGTATTTATCCACCTCCTTGGGCACTAAATTATCCTTCGTGCAATTGCTGCCAACTGACGTTCACGCGGTTCTTCTGCTCCGCTCAAAATAGAGGTGCTCAATGCCAACATTAGATTCGTTATGAGTTGGTACATACCTACACAAGTTCCTTATACGATGAAGTGTGTGTGTGTTTGTATTCTTTTTTTCTAGAATCACATTGTTTCAACTTTCAAATGAAAAACTACAAAAAAAAAACAAAGAAAAAAAAAAACATTTGCACAAGTCCTGTGTATGCACGAGTAAGTATTTTGTAGGTATAAGTAAGGCACCTATTTAAGTACAAACAAACATAGGGAAGGGAGAAAACCGACGACGACGACGAGGATACAAAATGAAGAGGCGGAGGAGGATTGCAGTTTTGTAGGTTTAATTCGTCCTGGAACAATTGTTAGGAGTTTAGTTTAAGCAGGTGGAAATAATGTACATACATACCTACCTACGAGTGTGTATAACGGGTATACCAATCCTTCTGCCTTTCCCTTCTCCCCCCACCCTCATTCCAAATGTAGGTCTTGAGTTGGCGTGCTAGAAAACGAAATGAGTTTGTAAATTGTTTTGGCTGTTGAATGTTAAATGTGACACAAGCGAGAAATTCTTTTATATATTATAGTTTTTTTTTTTTAAGTTTAAATTGATGCTTTCCTCCTCGACTACGTAAACGTATTTATTCTAAACAATTAAAGAAACTTTAAGGGAGAATTTCAGTTCCAAATGATGTTTGCTTGAACTCGATTTAATTTCTGGGGTAATTTAACTTATGCACATTATTTTCATTAATTAATGGATCTCTTGATCCGGAACAATAAGTTATTGCATTTGAACTTTGACGAAGAGTTTGACCACAGAAGACAAAGTTTTGTCATTAGATTCAAGCACAGAGTTATCAGGTCATTCATGCATGGTTTTATGGAGTTTAACGTCGTTCCAATGTAGACCGTAGCTTCTTCGGGTAGCAGCACGAAATGTCCAATTTTTTAAGACTTTGGAGCACAAGTCAGGCTAAATTTCACATGTTCTATAAAATTGGAAAGTGTGCTTACAACTAATGTCGATGATCTGTCTTCTGTCCAGCCAGTTACCAATTCTTGTGATTTTTTAAGAGCATTTCCTGGTCTAGTCTCGAAAATAATGTGTTTTGAAGTTAACGGGGACAATCTGCCTTTGGAAATGTATGAAAACGAATGAGTCGAATGAATTCCTAATTCCCCGAACTGTCATTTAATAATGATGAACTAAAAACTGATTTGAAATGACTGCTCCTAACCTAAGTCATCATCATATCAAAACATAAAATGCCTAAACGAGTAATTTTAAAAAAGAAGTTACGTACATATAAATAGATTTAAAATTTTCTATTTTCTATTCATACATTTTCCACATAATTTGGGTCGATATTTTTAATACCATAAAAGTTTCCAATAAAAAATGGATGTTTGTTCCTAAATAAATTCAATTTTTCAACAAAATGTTTTATGAACCTTATTTTTTTTCATAAACACACACATGCAAATATTTACATATAAACAACCTTCATAAAACTTTTCTTTATGTTATCGCAAAACAATTTTTTATGTATCTATTTTGCAACAGGCTAAACCACAAAATGAACCCAATAACAACTTCTCAATATCATCCCTTCCCCTCCACCTCTTTATTTAATTCGACTACGGTTTTATTTATATAGGTCTGTTTATATTGTTTTTTTTTTTCAATTCACAAAAATTCGCTGTCTCATGGAAAATAAACAAAAAAAAAAAACCAACATCATAAACAAATATCCTTTTTCATTAACACTAAGCCGAAAATCTTGCATACTACTTTCGTGAATCCAAAATTGGTGTTTAAATGTCCTCTTTAGCAATAAAAAAGTAATTTCTTTATCAAAAAAAAAAAAAAATTGAATAAAATAAGAATGAGAAGAAGAAGATGAAGAAGAAGAAATATAAAATCCAGAGTTAAGCGGTGATGGTATTTCTTCTGGCAGGATACAGTAATAAAAATAAGAAAGTCCTTTGAACCTTGTCTTGCCATGACGACAATTCGCCGAAAAAGTTTCTCTGTGTGAAGGGATAGGTACAGCTTAAACCTAAAGGCCAATTATATTACGTACACATACAGTGAATTTGTATGTATGCAAAAAAGGCTAAATTTCAATACACATACAACTATCACCATTAACGACAATATTACTCAACATATTTTAGTCAATAAATATGTCCGGTTAAAGGTGTAAGAGGGGGTAGTGGACTACCAAGGGCTACCAAAGGGAATATGTAATTCTAATCTATTAGAATATTCAAGCAAAACAGATTTTTAAGACGACTTCGAAGATATTGATGCAAGGAGACTTTATATCCCTAAAATTAAAATATCATCGATAAAATGAAGTATCTAGATTCTGTTTTTTTTTAACTTACAATTTTTATACAAAAAATAGAAAAAAAAAATCATAAATTTATTGAAAGAAGAACTGATGAAAAATATAGACAGAAAAAAAATGATTTTGTATAAACACTTTTTAAAAAAATGGACAATTAGATTAGCATTGGGATTTGCTAGTTTTGAGAACTTACCTAGTTAACACCTAGAAAATAAATTTCAAACAAATAATGGCTCATATTAAAAAAATTAAGTTTAAACACTCCAATGAAGAAAATTAATTTGAAATTGATGAAGCCACTAACGAGAATATTGAAAATCAAGAAAACTGTTCATAAATATAATTTAAAGTCTTAACTGTCAAACATCCTGGCAACACTCACTTTCTGTCCTACTATTTTTTTTTCTCTTTCGTCGTGATATTAATTAAGTCTGAACAATTTCAAGTTCGATTTTTTAACAAATCCAGAAGTGGATTTGGAACATTTCTGATATTAAGCTTAGTGCTATAAGTGGCGCCCAACATTTGAACGTTTAAAAATCGTTTTAAGGCATGCTTTTTTCTTAAAGTGAAAATTGAAAGATTAAGATTTTGAAATTAAAAAATTTGCAACAAAAGCAAGGAGATTCCTCCAGAAAAAAAAAATATAAAACTGACAAACATGAAATTATTGACACTTGAGACGACAAATTCCAATAATATAATAATATGGCCGTCAGTTATTGAACTTAAAAGAACTTGACTCAATTTTTTAACTTTCCATAGGAAGTTACTTTATTTGGATTGATTTGTCGAATTCAAGTTTTTGGCAAATCACGACACGTTTCATAGTCTCTAGAATATTAATCTATCATTTCTAAAGAGATGCGTTTTTTCGTCGGTGATATCTCAAGAACGAATAAAGATATCTGCTTCAACAAAATTTTATTTAACAGAATATAATTAAAAAAAAAAGGATTTTTAACAAAAATCCAAATTTTTGACAGTCCCAAATATCTTGTTAACAAATAATGCTATTGCTAAAATTTCTTCACATTATGACGTCAGATTCGGAATAAATGTTTATGGCTTTGACTTCGAAATTTTCAAAAATATAAAATTGTCATTTTTTTTTAAATAAAAATCACAAAAAAATTCGAATCCAAATTGGCAGCAAATGTTTTTCATCTTGAAAATGAGAAAATTAATTTTATTTTCTATATATACAATGTAAAAGGGTTTTAAATAAGAGCGATACAAAAGTTTTTTTTAAATAAAACAAAAACGGTTTTGGATATCAATGAAATTCTTATTCCTGTGAAAGTACGTTCAATGCCATTATGTATAGAACTCGATTTCTTTTGCATGACCACCACGTGCACGCTTGCAGAAGTCCAAACACTGAACCCAATTTTCGACGGTTTTCAAGCACAAATTGGCCTATACTTCAGCATATTCACGTTCGATATTCGTACGAAGTTCATCAATCGTCGCTGGCTTGTTGGCATAGACCATAGACATGACAGTTTAACATGACAGGAAATAGTTTAACGGCGTCAAATCGCACGACCAAGGCGGCCAAGCGACTGAACCATTTCTTGAGATAACACGTTCCACACGTTGTCCTGTTGGAAGCACATGTCCTCCAAGTCCATATCATCCAATTGGGGCCAAAAACACCGTTCGGTAGCGATCCCCATTGACAGTAACGTGACGGTCTTGATCACCACGGAAGAATTACGGTAGTAAATTTTAATAATTTCGACTCGTTGTTGGCTCGTATATCTTTCCATCATGAAATGGCAAACCTTACTGAAGAGAAATGTCAAAAGAGCGGCAAGAAATATGGTGTCGTTTGTTGTCCCTGTTGCTCTACTTTTGTAGTGTCCCTGTTTAAAAACCCGATACATATATGTACCTATGACCTATGTACTACATTTTTTTACCTACCTTCTTAAGTTTACTTTTATTTTTGAAACATTTGAAAAGCTGACACTTGTTATCAAGTCAAGTTTTCAAATAGATTACAAAAAACAAACAAATTTAAATTAGAAAAATAGGACCCATTCAAAAATATATTTGGTACTAGGCCCCTCTTGTTCTAACTACGGACCATTGTAATGCAAAAAACCTTTAAAATTTTAAATAGTAATCATTTTCTTTTGTTAATTCAACTCATTTTAAATAAGTTACATTAAGTTTTGCAACTTCATTAATCATAACGTAAAAATTTAGTCAACCAGGAAATTCCTTACATTTTCTCCAGAAAACAAAAACAAAAAAAAAAACTCATTTAAAAATTCCCCCAAAAAAGTAAAAAAAAAAAGAACATCAATAATTTTAAAACTTCCTGAAGGTGAAATATTTTCCCATCGTGCATTAATAATCTCAATTTTATGCAAAACCACACTTTCATATGCGGACGATCAAAAAAATTCACAGAAGAGGGGTTCAAAAATACTTATACGGGATTTAAAAAGTGCCTGCACCACTTTAAAACAGTACATGCGTGAAATTCGCCTCAAAAATCGAAATCGAAAATAAATAATACAAGTTCATTCAACCGTTCAATCAATGATTACCAATCCAAAAAAGAAACAACAACAATCACTCCCCCCGCTCCCTATGTCCACCGTATAACAGGACCTATAAACTATTTATGAAGCAGCAACAACAACAAAAAAAAGAATCAGCAATATAAACTTGCTGACAAAAATGAAAAAAAAAACAAGTGAAAATAAAAAATGAAGCGAAAAAAAAAATCCAATAAATTTCCGGTCATAAATCCTTGCACGATTGGAATTTTAAACGTTCGCTATAACTCATACAACAACAACAACACCATCAAAAGACTATGTGATACCCCAACTAGTCAAGAGTCCTAGAGAGGTGTGGGTGTGGGCGTGGGCGTGGGGGGAGGTTAGTTTGTCATCCTTTAAAATAGTTTGTATTTTTATCTTCTGCGGATGATATTTTTAAACTATCGTCATCTATCGAAAACCATTTTGTCTATCTCTATCGATATCCGATCTGACACGGGACAATGCATTTGTTCAATGTCATTCGTCATCGCAATGTTTGCCATAGCTTAGTCGTTTGTCATGAAACACCGAAACAGGGAAACACCAGGGGTATGTGATGTGCATTTCATTAAGGAAGGATAAGGGCTATATGGCGTGGTCAATGGCCATGACAGCATGGTAATGACAGTTATCGTTTCGACGTCCATTTGACATATATGTAGTTTGTATGTAAAAAACGAAACGAGTACAAATAAAAACTTATACATATATATTCTGACTGTTTTAAGACTTCAGAACAAATACCTATTTGATGACAGGTATCAGTTGTTTATTTGAAAAAAGTTCACTGGAAAAATTTGACAGTTGTAGATAATTTAGTAGTAGTAGTAGTAATACTAATTATGTTAAACGTAGCATAGTTTTGGACTTTTCGCAAGTCAATTACATATCTCAGGAATCACTGTTACAATCTACGTATATGTTACCTGCAACGTACGATATTCAAGATTTTTGACTTCAATAGTCTTGAAGTGACGTTAGGCTTAAAAATGCTTTGCTTGAACTTATTTGATGTTTCGCAATTTTCAAAAATATATATTTTCTCTTTTACTGAAAACATTTCTGGCACAAGATATGAGACAAAACAATTATGTGCTTGCGATTGAAATACCAAATATGTTTAATTTTTTTTTTAAACACTTGTTTAAATACAATATGTACTTAAATTTATTTTTCAAAAATTCTTTTAAACAAATATTAAAAAGTTTGTTTGTATTTTTTAAGACATTTCGATGTGCGCACAAGTCATGCGTTTTATTTTGTTTGCTAAACAAACAATTTCTTGATACATAATTTCAGTTGTAGAAATATAATCCGTCATGTTTTGACTTTAAGGCCTTGAAATGGTGTGAAACATTAAAATAAAACCACAACTTAGTTGTACTAAATTAATTGAATATACTTCTGTAATATAAAATTAGAGTATTTATACTCCTTCTTTATTCTTTTCAATTCGTACAAACTTTCTGAAAAAAATTGAACTGAGTTTTCTTAAATCAAAAATAAAACGTTCGACTAAAGTACCTACATGAGATTTTTACCAAAACATTTTTGAAACATACTGAGACCTACAAAACATAAAAATCTAATCAAAATCGGTTCAGCTAATTTTGTTATTTTTATTTTTTTATTATTGAAAAAGCTAATTTTCATGAAACCCATACTCAAACCTTTTTCAAACAAGATGTGAAAAGAAATACAAAATAATTGTTTGCAATTCAAATGTCAGTCAGGCAAATATAGAAATTCAATTAAACAAATAAACAATTTTAAACATAATATTAACAAAATTCAAAACTGGAATAACCCTGTAAAAAAGTCTGTTTTTAGTTTGTTAACCTTTAAAATTTTATTGTTCTACTTCGTGAAAAAATACAAAATATAAGCAAAATAAAAAAATATTGTTCAATTGACGTCAATTATCAATAAATCACTTGTCAAACTTATCTGCCGTCAAGACACCGCTGCTGTATCTTAAAAAATCACAATTGTAATTATTTGTGTTAACACAGATAATTAGAAATTAATTAGATTAGTTTAAGTGTCTTAAATTGATATTTGAAAATGTTACTATAAAATTTATACAAATCAAAAAGCAGATAATAAAATAAATATGGAGTCACACTTTTTTTTGTCCTAAAATAGATTTTAAACATTAATTTTATAAAACTTAACAATACATACTTTCTTTTTTTTAATGCTGATTTTGGCTAATGCTGTTGTTTATTTTTTTGACTGCAATAAAGTTAGTTGAATTCGGAGAATGGACGTTACTTTTTCCACTTACATACTTTAGAGTTAAAATATTGAAAACTCTTCTACTTTTGTTTCATTGAGAGATCTCGAAAATACGTTATTGACGTTTTTGAATTTTCCATTCAGTATAGTATACAGATGACTGATTAACCGTATAACCTACCAAACAATTTGACAGTTTAGTTGTTGTCACTTGAACGTGAATTGTATGTGACATTAACTGTCAAAAAAAAACAAATTCAAAAAATAACCAAAAATCATAAAAATCGGTCTATTCGTTTCTGAGTTATACATTTTGTAGCTTAACCAACTTTGTATGAGAAAACGGTCCTAATCTACTTTCAAAAGACATCAGTGAATTCATTTGAAAACAGTTAAACTTTATCTCTATCGACATAATGTTAAGCTTTTTTATATTTTCGAAACTATTCAATACATAATCAAACAAGGTTAAAGTTTTCTGTGGAGTTCCACAAGGTAGTCATTTAGGCACTATTCTTTTTATTTTATTCAGAGAAATAATTCAGTATTCACAATAACTGAATGTAAGCTAGTTTTTGAAATCGACAAATGAAGTGTGTCTATTGGTCTATACTCTATAGGCTACTTTTTTAGATACTTTAAAATGTTTCCCACTACTCCAGAACAGCTTAACGGATTTGGATAAAATTTAAGACAGAGATACAAATAAATTTACTCTTGCTTTAACTCAAAAACCAAAAACTACTTTTAATATTGTGTGCTTTTCTATTATTATCTACATATGTATCTCGTGAGATGCCGGAACGAGTCGCTAGTTATAAATATATATACATACATAACATATGTACTTTATATATCAATATGCTTGACTCTAGAGTAAATTTTTGAAAAAAATTGAAGTCAAATTTTCTGCCAATTATTATAAAAATTTTATATAAATTCTGATGGTCTCATACGTAACTAACTATTAATGAATAATTAATACCACATATGTTAAATATGAGTATTGTTTAAGGAACAACATTTAATTTATAAAAATTAAGGCATCTCTTCTAAATTTACTGATGTATTTTTGAAAATTTCGTCACTCCCTAAACAACTGTGACCCAAGAAAAAAAAAAAAAAAAAGACATCCTACCAAATTTCCTTGCCCCAAAATACATACGAGTACTACACACAAGAATACATATAAAATATACTTACACATAAATGAAAACCAATCGAATTTGTACGAACATATAGCCTTAGGCCTCACTAACACATGCATAACTCGATAAATAATTCAAAGGAATAAGAGTCGACTTCAACATTCATCAGTATCAGTATAAATAGAATACGAAAGATGCTTCAGGGGCTTGTATAATTTTCACCAACACAACCCCCCCCCCCCCATTCCTTAGATTTTCTCAATTCAGTGGAAACGGATAAATTTGACATTTTTTTCCACGAACATACATACAAACGAGTAACTTGTGTATATCCGTCATCGTTGTCGTCGTCGTCGTCGGTCTTCG
This sequence comes from Scaeva pyrastri, assembly GCA_905146935.1. Lineage (NCBI taxonomy): Eukaryota > Metazoa > Arthropoda > Insecta > Diptera > Syrphidae > Scaeva > Scaeva pyrastri. The sequence goes on along the minus strand of LR989929.1, from coordinate 6,417,235 downwards.
TAATCGTGTCCTGTTGTCCCGGTCGTTGGCGGCGGAGCGGGGGTGCACCGGTGGCGGTGACGCTGAAGCTGAGGCCAAAGTTGAATTATTGATTTAGATATTTGGAGAGGATTCGTGTAGTTGTTTATTTTCGATTAATTTATGGATTTTCTATTCCATTTGCTTGCATATGACATCCACTTAAGTCGCACATACTTCGGGATCGTATCTTCAAATATATGTATGTATGTATGTATGTACACATGTAAGAGCATGTAGCCATTAGGGGATGAGATGTGGGTTGTTTTTATTTTCATCAAGTCGAGTACGTGCATGTGTGTGTCATCGAGTTTATTACAACTAAAATGTGTGTTAGCCAGCATCCAATCGTATTTTTATTATTATTTATGTTCGTATGCGTTCAATTAATTAATTAAAACGAAAATAAATTTAAGGAGTTGAATTGTTTCTTAATGAATGTTAATTGGATATTTTCATCTTATAGCCTAAATGGAATCGTTGAATGGTTATTTTCAGATAAATCAATTTATTTCGTATTTGGATTTCGATATCAATATACATATGTACAAATGTTAGTCTAAGAATATGTAAAAAAAAAATATGACAGTTAAATTGACATTACACTTCTTGTTTTTGCTGATTTATGTATGTTGTAGGTAAACTTAGAGGAGCTTATATAAATTACCTCAATTAATCATAAATTCATAAATTATGATAAATTGGATTAGTTGGGTTTTTGCAAGTAATTAAATTTAAGGATTTCTCTCAACAGGACATTAGGAACTTATGCAAGTTAAAGTGGGTTAAAGTGTCTTAGAAAAAAAAAGAAAACATTTGAAAATTACAAATTATATTCAAATTTAAAACATAAAAGGAGACATCTATCGTCTAACTCCATAAAATTGATTCAAAAGTTTTTCAAAAACAAAAAAGGGATTTGCAACAAAAGTGGTATTTTGTTCGTAGTTTTCAAAAACACCAATTTTAAAAATATTTTTTATATGTGCATTCAGTTCTAGATTTGAATCCCGCTTTTGTTTTTGAATCATCTCCTTCAAAGTTAGGTCAAAATCTCTTAAGAATTCTCAAAACACGAGTTTCTGATAATAAATTTTAATCATCGAATATCTACATTTGATTGTGTGTAGTGTATGTATGTATGTATATTTTTTGAAATGTAGGTAAGTTAATGATATTTTCTTCTTTTATTTTTTCTTAACTTTTTTTTGTCCTCATTTCGAGTTGTTATGTATATTTTTCAACTTTTGGATCAATTTCTAATTAATTGTGTTTCCTACACTTTCCATTTTTTTTCTATTTTAATTTTCATTCGTTGAGTGAAAAAGTGATTGGATTAGGATATTATAGGATCCATTAATCAAGATATAGAAAATGTAGCTCAATAAATTTCCAGTTCTATTCTGGTACAGTGATTAAATCTTTTACGAAGAGGAATGTTTTTTTTGTTATGTTTGTTTCTGTTGATTTTATTGGGTTTATAAAATTTTATACCGAGGAGTGAATGAAAATGAGTGATGATGAAAGGTTTTTTGTGATGTCAACAACTTTATTTGTTTTTTAATAAAAGAGAGATAAGTAATTACAAGGATAAGAAAAGAAGAGTGTTTGCAGACAGGACAAGAAGTGAAGTTTATAAAGTTATGTAATTTTTTTTTTTTATATAATCCCGTCTTTCAGTGGTGAAAATGGAAACTATCTTATTTTTTACTTACTTATATTTGTCGTGTTTTATTCATTACTGAGTAGCTAGTGAAGCATTCTAATGAATAAAACAATCTCAGTCTATATCGCCAGCACAGCTGTCATTATTTTAAACTTTCTTTTCGCTCTTATTGTTGTTTACCAGGGGAAATTTTGCTGGCTATGCAGCAGTAAATAAAACACAACATTTGTGTTCTTTGTGTCACAAATTCTTCTTTTTATTTTTGATTTCTTATCTTAGCAGGTTAGTAAATTTGTATAGTTTGTTGTAGATATGCCAATAAATTGGTTAACCTGAAATCGGTTGAGTTTGATAATTTTTATGAGCAAAGATTGGAATAGATGGAATTGAACTTGTTTTCCAAGGTCGATAGTAGTCTGATCCAATATCTTCAGAGAACAAAATTGCTGCCTTGTTTTCATGAGTTTTCTGCCGTCCAAAAGTTTCTATCAAACTTAGGTACATTTGGTTCTGGATGTTAACGTTTCAATGATTGTCCTTTGTTTTGTTCGCTATTGTGCAGAAATTTTGATTTATGAAATTGGTTTCTACAATGAATATTTTTTAGTTGACGATTTTCTGGTTACACGAGTTGCTTCGTTTTTTGACTGTTCTCTTTTTATCAATGGATTGGTTAGTTGGATTCTTTAAGAACATTTCTGGAGTGTGGGTTTCCTTACAGTAATTCATTTAATTGTATATACATACTTAAGATCTGTGTATCAGAGTTTTTATAAATTTGGATCCTTTTAAGAGTGTTGTTTTATCGCTTTTTATTTTCAAAAGCGCATTTTTACAAAAAAAAACATACATAGTCAGTTTAACGTTGCTCTCCCTTAGTGTCCTTAAAGAATTGTTATCTACAAAGCAGAATAAGATCATTAAAATAACCACGACCAATTCAGCAAATAATACAAATATTAAAACACGTGCAAAACTCAACTTTTGACAAGCAAATTATAAAAGTAATAAAACATCAATTACTGTCACATTTTGCCTAATTTTACATTCAAAAAGCCATAAATAATCTCAAGATAAACTGTCACTTTTGTCCTTATTCCATGACCTATTCCTCAGAACAGAACACTAATCGAACTGTCCATCTTTGTAAAATTTATAAACTTAAATTTATATTTACAAAGAGTAGGTACATACAATTCCAGAAAATTTATACGACAATCTCTATATAATTAAAATAAATCTTATTTTATATGCATTTGCGTGTTTCAAGGAATTCAATAATAAATTCCCACAGCACGGCAACTTCCTGAGTCCTTTTCCTTTTTCTATAATTACAAACAAGTTCAATATACAATACATATACAACAATCTACTTTCTACAATCTACAATTTGAAGGAAAGTGCAAAATGTACATAAAAACAAATTCATCTCAATTATTTCTAGAACCGATATCGACAAAAAGGATCTTCGTTTTATTTATTTAGTCATTTTGTATAGAGAACTTGAAAGAAAATACATTTGTATTTTTTACAAGAAAAAAGTGTTATCATGCGTTCTACATACAAACACAGATATGCATATATTTGTATGCACATATATAGGAGGAAACAAAGGACTTAACTGACATTTTAACAGGCGTTAGCCTTTTAGCCAATTTACAATATTTTACAAAGGATATAGGTACCCATACTCATGTACATATACCCAAGTATCTTTGACTCTTGATGTGAATATACTCGTTTATGTTGAGTGGTGCACAAACACTATTACAATATATTTTCTGACTTTCAACATTTCGTGTATATTTATGTGTATGTGTCTGTAAACTGACAATGTGATGCGATGAAGCTAAGAAAATTGTGTTTATGTGAGTGTGTGTGTGTGTTTAGTTTGGGAAAAAGAGGACCCAAAAAAAAAAAAAAACTAAGGTGAACGTGAGTTTACTTTAAGTCACGCGATAAGGACATTGTCGGTTAGATATACTCCTCTCGTTCACAAACACACACATTTCACAGGAAATTGCTTTTTATTTTCTTTTTTTTTTTGGCTTTTCCTTGCACTTTTCTGCTTTTTTTTGAAGATAGTTGTTGTATTCGGGTTCATTTATTTTTGTGCGCTAGATGGAACTGATGGCAGCATATAAGAGTATAAATTTAGTGGGAGGAACGATTTGAGATTCGTTTGTTTTCTTTCCTCGCTTAGTCGAGGACATGAATAATCGTCTTTTAGAGAGGATAGACAAACCCAGTCCACAAACAAGAAGTTCCAGAGGATTGTGATGGTCGGCAGTGCACCGAGAGAAAATTCAGCTAAGAACAGCTATATCAACCATTTGGCGATCTAAGTGAACTTTATGGAATGATAACGAAATACCAGGTTTTTTTTTCATCAGGACAAAAGGACTCGATCGCGATTTTCAATGAAAGCGATTTTCTTATCAAGGCTTATCCAGAAATATTAATAAGTGAAGCAGATTAACTCTTGTTAAGAAATGTTGTTTTTTTTTTCTCCAAGTTTCACGGGAAAAAATCAGAAGCGCAAAAGTGGTACAGTGCTTATTGCTTCCTCAGAAACAAAAACACAAAACAGCGGACTTAAGTCGAAGAAATCCAATAGTGAAAAAATACTTGACATGATATGATATGACAGCTATTTTATTAAAAAAAAAAACAAAAGCAAGTCAAATATGTAGGTATAACTTTCGATATATCGATTCATTTATGACTGACATATTTTATTCGAAAAAATAAGGCAAAATATGCAAAATTAAAAAAAATATCATTTCAGAATTTTAAATTTTTTTTTAATGTCTAAATCTTTCAAAATATCAGAATTTCAAAAAAGTTATATCACCTGAACGAATGCTGAATACTCTTTAAAAAATACAAAAAATTTCACATTCTTATATAGATAAAGCTTTTTAAATTTTTACCTTTTTGGAAAATGCATCTTGACCAAAAACGAATATTGTCTCAGTTTTTTCCAACAATTTTAGAAGATTCCACTATCGCAATATTGACAGCATAGTAAATTTTGAAATACATCGCCGCCATTTTGGGTAAACCAACCAACATGAAATGACTATTTTGACTCCATTTTTTTTTTTTTGTTCAGTGTAAGTAAACTCGTCCGTTGTCCTGCGATTTGCGACTACAGACGACGACAGACGGTCTTAGGTCTTCATCCCCAAGCCCCAACGTTTCTGCAGTTCGTGCGAGGTAGTAATCTTAACTGCTGGTAATAGTTACCTTGTGAAGCAATTTGTGTGACTTCGTGAACATTGAACAATCATGTAATAAAGTTAAAATAATATTCTTAACCGTATAATAGATTGGGTTGGTTCGTACAATATCCTGTTGGCTGTACACTGTACAGTGTATAGTAATAACGGTACTGGGGGTTTGTTTATGGTTATTAACGAGTAAGCAACTACAACTGTTATGCGGTGTGTATAGAATTACAAGGAAACCAATCAAAGTTTGTATATTCCTCTCTGGAATTGAACTTTTATTTTTTATATTTATTTAAAAAAAGCAAATCTCTGAATCGGGTGGGTGGTAAAGTTTAAAATTAATAAATATATGTACATACATATAAATAGACAGAATTTATTTGCGAGTGGGTAGATATAATCGATGGCTATAAATATGTTGTTTTTGATGTCTCTATTAAAAGTTTTTCAACAGCCATGCCTACCAATTAAAAGTTTTTTTTTTGTCCATATTAATTGATGCTTATCGACAGAAATTAGCATAATTTTAATATTATTACAAGAGATTTTAGAATATTCGATTTAAGTAAGTATATAATTAGTTTGTTTGATGACAGAGATTGGAAAAGAAAAAATAAATTTTTCGTCACATTGAGTTTTGATTGGAATTAGGCAATTATAATTCGCACCCCTTTGATTTGTTTGGCAAAATTGACAGATTAGAATTCTGTTCAGTTAAATGGAATATTTTGTTTTAATTAGATAATAATTCGATGGGCACGGATTTATTTTAGATGATAGATATACCTACCCACGCTCGCTCTTCCCACGGCTTATTTGAATTTTGTTATTATAATTTTTTAACTTAGACGAGGCAAATACCATTAAAGACGAGGAGGTAAATAATGATCTATTCGATGAATTCAGGTAAAGGAGTGTGAAGTATTCTGAACATTTGCCATAACAGAACACTATGTCCGTTAGTAAAAATTTATCAAAATATGTTCTGACTAAATGACTGACAGTTAATTTGACAGATGTAGTTCTAAAACTATAAACATTTAAAAAAATATCCAATAGTCATTCTAAAATACAAAATATTGAAAATTTAAATCAACTGACGAAGATGGATTGAGTCAGCTTTGTAAAGGAATGAAATCATTTGAGAATGCTGCAATGCAATCAATAATTACATTTATTGGAGGTCTTCAAACTTTACCATCACCAATCAGCCGGGTGCGACCCACACTGATAACTTCCCATTATGCATAATTCGAAAACTTGGCGTTCCTTGATTAACTGTTGATGTTAGTTGATAACAATTTTATTATCATACAAAATATAAGAGATATTGAATCTGAAAACAATATACCTACCAATTTTTCTAAGAAATTTTTGTAGTTTTGTATTTACTGTAAGAATTTCAATTTGATATTCGTCAATATTTTACCATTTTTTTAGGTATTGACAAATGCATTACGAGTAGGTTAAAAATAAAATACATTTGAAGTCAATATCATTGTTTGTAGTAATAATATTTAAGCCGAAAAACAATTTATGACACTTTGCTGTTAATTTCAGTTTAAGTTTTTTATTTTAGTAAAAAAAACTATCATTTCGAAATTTGTCAAAAATATACCATAAGTTGACAATTCTATTATTCACAAAGTAAAATAAATTTGAAGTTAAAATGATTTACCACACTGGACATATTCAAGTCAAGAAACTACTTTTGACATTTTTCGACTAATTTTTGTTAAAGTTTTTTATTTTTTGTAAAAAAAAATACTGTCAGCTCTATATTTTTCAAAATTGTAGTGTATATTAATAATTGTATTTTGTTTAATCTCGAATGAATTTGAAGTCAATATCGTTGCCCGTTCTCGTGATATTCAAGTCGAAAAACATTTTTTACCAACTTTTGGTAGAATTTTTTATACTTTTTTTAATTTTTGTAAAAAAAACTGTCAATTAAATTTTTTCAAAAATTTTACCATATGTCAAAGACTACATTTCACATAGTAAAAAAATGTTTTGAAGATGATATCATTTTTCCTTCATTGTATATTTGCACGCCACACTTTTTTTTTTTAGTATATGAAAGTAAATTTTCAATATGAAATTGAACCTACAATCCCCAATCCCAGAATTAATGCACAGTGAACGTAATCTTTTAACTGGTCTCAATAAATGATTCATAGCAATTCCATTCGCAAAAGATTGCATTCTTTTAAGAAAACGGCTTTGGCAAGTAATGTTTTTTTTTTCTTTGGCAGATGTAAGAGCATTTTTGGTTTTAATTTTTATTGTGGAAGAACAATCTAGAATAAAGCAGAAAAAATAATATTAGCACTATTATTAACATTACACTATAAATAAATTCTTTGTTTACTTAATTATACAAATTTATGTGGCAATTAAATTGCGAGTAGGCTATATTTTGTTAAACCTTTATTTTTTACTGAAAACTTGAAATCTTTATGTTCATACATAACTTGATAAATACTCGTATTGATTGTCTTGCAGACAAATTTACTTTTTTATTTTGTGTTTACATTCGTCTGCGAAACTAGACGAAAGTTCTGTTATGATATTGATTTGCATAGACTAAAATTAGATATAAAAAAAAATAATGTTTACAGGTAAAATTTGTTTATCTGCAAGAAGTACAAATTATTATGAAAAAAAAACAAAATTAAACAAAATTTTTGAATTGTTTACATCTTGTCTTTTCCTATTTCTTTTTTATTTTCAAGTTTACAGAAAAGTACCACAAACTGTAATATGTACTAAATTGACATCCCTGACCTTGTTGTTAACAAAACTATTCTTATGCTATAGGATCATTCTTATAAAATGAGGAGAAACTACTTTAATTACCTACTCAGCCTTTTTATGGCATAGAAAACAATAATAATATTTATGAGATAATAGAAAAACTTTGTGTCTTTATGCTCGTACTTTGTTATTATGTACTCGTAATAAAATGTTTAGTAGTTTAATGTTTAATTTATTAATTGTTATTATTATTTTTATAACTCAAATTTATAGGATTATTTTCAACACTTTGGAAATTATAACATTTATTAAGTTCGATTTGTTTTATGAAAAGAGAAGCTTATATTTCAATTTAGCGCTGGCCTTGAGATCATACCCAACGAGGCTTTTGTTAGTCTTTGTCCGTCTCGTAAAATTTTTCATATATAAATCTCGGTGTCATCTTTTTTTTTTTAAATAGGAATCAGTCTCTTCTCAGCTCAATACTAACAGTTTTTAGTAGCAACATCAATAAAAAAATAATTCTTCATAGAAAAAGTTCTTAATTCAAGTTCTTATAGTCCTTCAATGAAATTTTATCGGTTTAGATAACAAGGCCTTCAAGTTCCTCTAGAAAACACGGTCCAAAATTTACAGTCTCATTTTTGTCTTGTCTAGGGTTCTTAAAATAAGTATATAGTCTCGAGATTGATACGAAATCGTAACTTGGATATATTTATAGAAATAAGGTAATTTTACAGTTGCCATAATTGTCCCGCTAAAAAGACAAATCAAAACCGTAACTAAACAGGCACATACGAAATCATCGATTCGTATTTCTTATTTTTAAGAATGACATTGACCAAACCGCAAACCATAACCTGACTCTCAACGGTAAGTCGATTATTATCAACTTATTCGAGATCGTAGTCTTCTAACGAAGAACTTTTTCTTGATAGGTTTTTTTTTTTTGATGTAGCCGTTCCTTTAAGCTAAAATTATGTTTGCTTTTAATCAAATTTAGTATGTCTTATCTTATACGTCAGAGTCATGGGAAATTGGGACTTTGATGAACATTTGACCAATCTTATATTCAATATTCCATAAACAATATCATCGAAGTTCTAAAGAAAAACAAAATATCAAACAGATTGTGCTTTAATCAAATATGAGATTTTAAGAGCGAAATAAAAGAACGTGTAAATGCATTGAATTGTGTAAATGACACAATTATCTGAGAAGTAATCTTTCACCTAAAAAAAAACTCGTTCAAAATCACAACAATGCCCAAAACACAGCTTCATTATTCGAAATTCCGTGCTCTACAAATTTCTCTGAAAAAGAAACACCCAACTCATCTCAACTTTTTTTTTTTTCTAAAATAAACCGAATCAAAAAAACAAAAAAAAATTATAACAAAACGTCAATAAGGACCCACATACAATAGCTGATGATGATGATGATGATACAATCCTTTGACAGCTCAACATTGTCATTTTAATTAGTATATAGGTATAACGGTATCTGGTAGACAGAGGAACTCCACTACAAATACACACAAACAACAAACGGTGATAATAATCAAACTGACACTCTATGCAAATTCTTGACTCGAGTTTTTGTGTTCAACCTCGCAACAATATTTCATTCAAAAAACACAAAGGATAACGCGGCACCAAAATAATGTACATACATATAGAAATAGATACTCTCTATCAAGTCTCAACACATACACACACCATACACACTCCTGTTACCGCTAACCTATACACTTGTGTATACTTCAAAGCTTATATGCGAACGCGCATAATTGATAGCTGACGGTTTGTTATACATATGTGTATGTATCCTTCGAGTTGTGATGTTGTGGGTGAGCGGGCTTAGTGTAGTGTATGATGATGGTAGTGGGTGAAGGATGAAAATATGGACGTGGCGTAGGTGGTTAAAAGTTGCGTTTTTTTTTTTTTTTTGTTAATTACACGTTCGAGGGTAGGAAAGAGAATCGTCCTTGAGTCCTCTGGAAAAAATGGAAAGGTGGCCAAAAAAAAAACATAAAAATACATTTCTCAAAAACTTTTTAAGTGCCTTAGGAAATACATTGTTTTGCGGCATGATGAACTTTTTCTACGGTACCCACCAAACCACACATACCCCTTCACACATAGAAAACCCTTTGAGAATTTCTTTGCTATAGCCAGTTCAAGACCTATGAGCAGAGGTACAAGACTACAACTCCTATATATAGCTTCTCTAGAACATAATTAAATCAGGACAAGAATATTAATTTTTCAATGTATCGCTATAAGATCAAGTTTTCTTTGAAAATTGTAAAAATAAAATTATAGACCTTTTAAGGTTGGAAAACAAACACAAAAAGTTCAAAGGATTTTAAGCAAAAAAAAAAAGAATATATATGAAAGAAACGAACCTTGACGGTCACATTAATGGCATACATATAGAGAAGGGCAGAATATCAATTCAAAGAGGCAAAAAGGGTGTCCTTTGGAGTCCTTTCTATTTAATTTTTTCCTGTTCTTAAGTGAACTTTACGATTAGGCTGTCCCATAGACCAGGAAGAGATCTCCTTAACTTAATAAAAGTTTTAACTAGTTTTTTAACTTCGAAAAAATTATGCCACAAATTAGGGGATCGTGTAAAATCTTTGTATTGAGATTTCGTTTTTGACATTTGGATGACAGATTGTATAGGGGGCTAGTCAGTCAGGTACGATTTTTGAACTAAAAACCTAAAAAAAACAACTTTTTAAATGAGTTTGTCAGCAGAAAAGACAATTAACACGCCGTCGATTTTAGCAAGAAAATGTTTTTTTAATTTAATCTTGTTTAGTTAATCCTTAACCTAATTATGTAGGAATGAGAATGTGTTGAGTCTCAGTATTATAGATAATCATATTCCTGTCATTTAGGAATATTCTTTTAAAAATCAAAATACATTGAATTTCAAGTGATGTACAGTACATGTACATATTTCTTCTTACTGACATGTTATAATTTATTCACTGTTGACATAGCAAACAAGACATATCCTTTGAAGGTATTGAAAAACTATGCAAACACACACACACAAACACACACACTTCTAAGCTAGAAATAGTATCCTGTCGCTGTGACAGTGCTTCAAGCTTCGTGAGGTGTTTCCCTGAAGTCGTTATTTAATTTTCCTTTTCTGAATAACTTTCAATTGGCGTATTTAGATTCATTTCAAAAATTTTACATAAATATGTATGTACACGTAATTATGTATGTGTCTTTCTACAAACATCAACATTCAACACATCACTCTTTTCATATGAACATATGTATATATGTATATCCTTTTTATAGTAAATAATAAATATTCCTATAAATAGAAGGATTTATAAATGTGTAATTTTTTTTTTTTTAAGTGTGTCTGTATTTGTATTAGTCTCTGAATGAGATTAGACTTTCATGTGTATGTGGAAGGATGTGAAAACTAGGGCACTTTCACAATAAATCATCTTAGAAACGCAGTGACATGTTCCATAACAACCAACAACAAGTACCGATGTGCCAGATGTCGAATTTATATAAAAGGAAATCAAGTAGCTTCATATGATTAACGTGATTTCCTTTTTTTCTAAAATATATACATACATATACACATAGTTACATACATAAATATAAGAAAAATAAGAAAAACTTTACAAAAAAAAAAAATATGAGAAATTTTTAAGAAAACTGACGCAATTTTTAGTGGGTTCTTATTTTTTTATTTTTTTTTTTCGCTTTCTTTTAATACGAACGAATGCATGAAGTAGAAAATGTGAAAAGTAGATTTAGGGGTTCGTTCCGGATTAGAGAAGAGAATTTTTTTTCATCACTTCTAAGTAGGTACATAGATACCCACTCTATAATCTACTTATGTTCGTATGTGTGTGTGTGTAATGCATTTGGGGAAAACTTAATGTGGTCCACTAAGAGGGGTCTTACAGTCGACTCTGATTAATTGCATTCCATTTATTTTAGGACAATTTATATAAATTTCAAGATTTATATCAGTTGTTTTTAAGTTAGATACATTAAAAAAATGATTTATAAAACGGGACATAGGTGGCGCTGTATAGGGTCACACAGATTTTTTTTTTGTGATATTAAATAATAAATTTAAGAAAAGCACGAAAAAAAAATTTTGTCCATATCGTCTATTTTTTTAAAAAGAACTAAGAATCATTGTTTAATGTATCTAAACGAGATCGACTGTATGCATGTGTACAAGTGTCAAATAAAGTGACACGTTGCACCAAAGAATACACTCATCTCTACAGGAAAATATAAAAATATACACATACATTATGTTCGTATGTATATATGTATACCTAAATAAACATTATTACACTCTCGTTCACATCACTTTATAATAAGTGTGCGTCAACGTTTATACATACATACACACACAACCATCATGATAAGAGGATAACATAATGAAGAAAATATTTACACGGATGTGACGTCAGTTGGTTTTCAAGTTGAAACTAGGTTAGGACAAGTTCCATATAAAAAGTTATGAGCTTCAAAAAAAATATTGGACATACTACCAGCACCATCGTCCGTCCACATTATCTACTTGATGGTTCTTGAGATGTGTTTTAATGTTGGTTTGGTGAAGTGTAGAAGCGGGTAGAAAAGCTGAAAGTTGATATAGTCGTAAGGAATTTTGCTTTATGACAGGAGCAGAATGTTATGGAAATTTGAGGAAGGAATTTAAGAAGAGACAATAAGTAAGTTTTATTGAAATGACATCGGTGTACAGTTTTTAATAGCAAATTTTATTTGAGATGTAATGGACAAACTAAGTATTGACTTTTTTTTTGGTATCAAAATTTTTCTATTGGGGTTTATTTTAAACATGGTTTCCATGAGACTGCAAGTCATTTTTTAAACATTTTATTCTTCATTACATTGCACCTTAGCGTCTAAGGCTATCAGGTGATACAACACTAGATATTAATTCAAGATGGAATAAAAGAAGGGAGAAAAAAAAAAAAAAAACACCAGAAAAGAACTGATACTCTCCATCTCATAAATATTAAATATTCTAAACTGAAGGCATTTAATACAGAATTAGGTATATTGAACAAAAGACCTTTAAAGTGAACAAAAAATAACAAGTGCCCCTAAAGTTTGTAAAGGCGATACTGTAGAACATTTAAAGCACCTTTAACTGAATATAATTAAACCCAAAGCCCTGGTCGTCACAACTCTACTAAAATTTACCTATTCCGTACTTTATTCCTCTATAAGAACAACAATAAACCAATATTGTGCAACCGGGCGTATACGCACTTTTTAATAGGTATTTTTTATGTTATTTGTCTTAATTTTTTTTGCCTGTAAACGTCAGTTTTCTTGTAACTACAGAAGAATCTGATCTCCGTAACTTTGGCAAGTCAAACACACACAAAGTGCATATTTTGTACATATACATATAAAAGGAATAACCCTAAAGCATTCAAGCAATATAATTGAAAATGTTAAGCCCAAGCATGCGTTTGACCAAAAACAAAATGACTTAAAAATATTCGTTCTCATTGCTTGCATCTCTCTTTTGATTCGAACTTTTATTCCAAAAGGTTTCTTTTAATTTTACCCAAAGGAATTCAACTTTGAACGAAAAAGGAAAAAAAAATATATATATATCAAATACTCTTTCCAACAATCAATTTCCCTTTGAACATAATCTCGTGCCAAGTCTTCCAATCCAATGTCATAAAGTACCTTAATTCTCAAAAATGAAAAACTTTTTTTTTTTTGTTTTAAAAAAAAAAACATACCGACATACCTACCACTTCTACGGAAATACAATGCTCAAAGTGAAACGTTTTAACTGTCTCACCGAGAATGTTCCTAAAAGCACTTAGCTTTGGCCTCCGTTTTTTGTAGAAAAAAAAAAAAAAAAACAAATTCAGAGCAAATAGGCTGACATAGCTTCATACCTACGAAAAAAAAGAGTGCCCCTTTGCCTTTTACATTGTTGAGTCTCTAAACATACAATTCCACCGTTACACCCGAAAACCCTTGACTTGTAACAATAATCTCGGTGTATACGGTACACGGGTCACTATGAATGTAATCTGGAGCAGTGGAATTCATCCGGATTATACAGCACACCCGCCCCATATCTCCCGCCCCCCTTCTCCACGATGATGATCCTGACCTCTTATTATGGTAATCATTTCCATTGCTTTGTGCATGAATGAATAATAAACCATCACCATCCAACATGAGCCACCCTGCCACCCCCCCCCCATCATCATCATCAGCGAAGAACAGCGAACAGTAAGTGGGGTGGTGGAGAATGTAACGCCCGCCAAACCACTACCGCCGCCGCGCCGTTCTACCTTGCCGAACGGGACACGAGAAGCAAGTCTTAAATGCAAGACACCCTTGGGACTACAATGGATCCACTCGTGGAATGAGTAGCCAGAGCCAGAGCCTTACTCGTCCTGTTCGAGGATTCAAACATACACACTCATGCATACAACACGACACGACAACAACTGTTAAAGGAGAGGAAAAACATGCTGGATGCTGCGGGTAATGTGCCAAGCACAAAAGAGCACTTTTCTTTTTTTTTTTCTTCTCATTTTCCTTCTTTTTTTTTTGAACAAGAATTCATTTGTAAAAGCCTGAAAACAGGTGTTATGTAGATCTAGGGGCAGAGGAGAGGGAATGAATTGCTTTAGGGGGCTTCTCGTTGAGGATATACCAAAAGCGAAATTGTCATACTAATATGTTGCTATGTCACTGTGGATATAAAGACACAAAAAAAATAGACACAATGAGCATATTATTTTCGTCAAAGTCTTTAAGGGATTTTAAGTTAATGCTTAAAAAAATCTCATGAATTTTTAACCTGAAACAATCACTTTGTGAATTTTTTACAAATTGATTTTTGGAATTTCACGTCGTTTTCAATTAACTTGGGTTTCTTGTCTCGAGATTTATAAAGATGGTAGATTTTTCAAATTATTTTTGAATGTCAAAAACACTTGCAATTATTATTCTTAAAAATGGGTTTCACTGTAATCTAATATTATTAAAAGTTTAAAACTATTTTAACTTTTGAGACATTTATTAATAAAAGTCAATTTTTCATCCATAAATTTAACTACACATCTTCAATTTTACCACAGTTCATTTCAGTTTACCCAAAACATTAATTGTTGGCAACCCTTAAAAACAAATTATTTAACACCTTCCTGTTTTTCGTTCAACCAAAAATGATTTTGAAAGAACAATAATTATTTCTTTCTACAGAAAAAAATTAAGCATGACAGCCCCAATTTCAAAGATATGACCAGTGTTGCCATTGGCACTGTAATATTTAAAATCAATACCATTTTTTAATGATTTTATTGAAATAGTTTGTAAAAGCATTATTCAATAAACACATCCATTATAAGATCCTTCTGACATTAACCCATGAATATTTAAAATGGCAGACATTCATGTAAGACGTCAACGTGACAATTCTGTTGAGCTTTTTGTGACTTAAATGTCATATTTTTGATAGTCAAGTGTGATTATGGCAAGTTTTCCTTTTGTTTATGGTTGCTTAGCTGAATTCATTAGCACTGTGCAATGTCAAATGAAATACGTCAAAATAGTGATATGGGTGCTCCAATGCATACTTCAACTTTAATTTGACATTCTAACTGGTCACCACACAAATGTATAGAAAAAATATTTAAAAGCAAACCTCGGAAAGAACCTTGTGAGTATCTTTTTTTGACGTCGAACAAGACAGATCAATAAATGACAGTCAATTTGACAGCTACAGCTTTAACAACATTTTCTCTGATGTCGCTTGTCTTTAAAAAATACAATGATAAAAGGTTAAAGTATCATTTAACCAAACAATTGAAAACCCATTAAAATCTAATCCTCATTTGAAAACAAAACTAAATCCTTTGTTGGTTTTGGCATAAGTTTCATCTTCAAGGAGTCGTTTCTCTTATACGAGTATTTGTATTGTACAGGCTCATTATCATTTATTGCATTTTGATTCATGGTTGGAGAATCACGGAGGAGCTTAGGCAGAAAAATAATTAGGTTTCTGTCAAAAGCAACAAAAAACAAAACACGACCTATCCCTATTCAAGGCTGTTTCGAACACACACAGTACCGTTAGCTACATAAAACTGTATACATATATAAATAAATGAATTTGTCACAAAGGCAGAATGTATTGTAGGTACATTATTTTTGCAACAGGAAGGCTCCTTTAAATTGCTGCTTCGTGGGCTTAATGACTTTTTGTATATAGGTACCATCCCCCAGCCTGCGCCCGCCCTCCGACTTCCGGCTGAAAATCAATAAATTTCATTTTGGACCATTTTCTAGCAGAGGTCTTGTTTTAAATGCACATACCTAAAATTTTTGGAAAGGAAATACAATAATGCATATTTTATGAAACATAAATCAGCAAAGGTAATTGTTTCTTCAGCGAAATAAGAAAAATTGCCAAAAATATAAAAGAAACGGAAGAATGATGGCAATAATTGCCAAGCTTATTGGCTTCAACTTGTTGCTTTTGTGGTGGTATAACTGTTACAATAATAATAACTCTATTCCCTGAACCCAATAACAATTTAATTTTGTTTTCGAAGTATTCTCGTACAAATGTACAATCAAACCCACTTAAATTCAACTTTACTTTATAGTTGAGGGGTTTTCATCTCTTGTCTATAAAGAATATAATAACATTTTAGTATGAGAGAGAGAGTTTAAATAAAGCCTTCCTTAAAAATTAAGCTTCAAATTGACCTCGACACGACTTTCAATAAAAATATCCAAAATCACCTTCAGAAGCTTCCAAAAGATTATAACCGCAACAGGAAAATTTCCAATAACAGCACTGATAAATCAAAAGGCTCCTGGTGGCATCTAGTTGGGTTTGACTGTGTACACCTTAAAATATTAAGTATCTAGGTTAGAATAAACATATAAACCGGAAGTCGTGTGTTTAGCAGGTCTATTTATGCTGTATACGTATACATTACATGTCAGCCAGTTATTTTAATAGCTTGTTCCATACACATGCATAACATACATACATTGATAAAGAACCAGAAAATAATTTCTTTCACGTGTGTGTTTTTACAGTACACAGAAGCACATATATATATGTTCCACCACCATCTGAGTTGAGTACACACTTCGTCCTTGAAAATTTTGTTGGATAGGGTAATTAATATTTTTTTTGTTTAGTCTTTTGGGGTGTAATTGGTGTAAACTGCCATTTTGGGAAATACTCGTAAAGTAACAAGAATCATTTCTTTTTATACAGGTACTAAGGGATCTAATGAAGTTTTTGTGTTCGTCCCCTAAGGGTTAACAATGTAATTAGTCAAAATAAGTAAAAGTGTTCACCTATTGTAGGCCTGGAGAAAAGAGAAAAGAAGAACAAAAAAAATATAAAAGAAATTATATTTTCTGGTTTTAGAGTTGATTAAAAATAAAACTTCTAGGTTTTGAATTTGGGTTTAGTTGGAAAAAAGTTCTAAGATATTTTAAATTAAAAGGACTCTTTGAATTTATGAATTTTACTTTATATTTTTTGAATTAAGTAATATAATATAATATGCAAATTACAATGGCCTTATTCCTTTGAGATCAATTTTTTTTTCTAAATTTGTTAGGAGAAGGTACGTCAGGGTAGTTAACTAGACCCAATACTTTTTATAGTTGTTGGGGTTTCTAGCCATAAATTAAATTCAATGTTTAGAACCATAAGCAAACTTTTTTTTTAATTTATTTGTACAGATAAAATTGGCGATTTTAAGAACACTGGTTGTCTGAACCGATAGTCATCCGTCGAAATGCCAATTGGTACAAGATAAGGCTATATGCGATAAATGGCATTCATAATTGAAAAATTTGGTCTGAACTTAGTCAATTGTTGACAAACAGAGATCAAAAATTGAAATACCCATTTTTCAACCACCAATCACCAATTTAATTTGAAGTTTTCCCACGGGGCTCCCTTTTTTCGGGCCCCAAATAATTTCTTCAATGGTTCAATGTGGGCACCATTCAGCTTCAGTATTGGTTTAATGGGGAGTTTCAGAAAAAGCCACAAAATCATGAAACTTCTTTAAGTCAATATTTTACCCAGTTTCGTAGACTTTGAAGTTGGCCTTCATATTTTTAGTTTCACCCTCTTGTAAACAAGTGACTGTTAAAAATGTATTTAACTTATTTGGAAGCTTTATGTTTAGTCCTTAAAAAAAAAAAACACTACAGTGAAACTATGACGTCGTCGTCGTCGTCACCCTGGAAAAGGATTTATTTAGTTTTTCTCCCTTCGAAAAGACGAAACATAAAAAAACCTCCACAATCACAATCACAATCCAGCATCAACCATCATCCTCCAACAAGGATGCACTCCTTTTTCTCTCTGTGAAGTTTTATTTTATTTTGTATTCCTTGTTTTTTTTTTTTTGTTCGTGGTTCGTGTTCGTATTTCATCAAAGCATACTTACTGTTTGCCTGTGTATACGAGTAAACGAGTATTACTATCTCAATACATTGAAGAAAAGAAGAAAATAAACACTTAGTGCCTGGTAATAGTGCGGCTACTTGTCCAATGTAATATTCGGAGGGGAAGTGTGCGGTCTGAGTTCGCCTTCATTAATATAATTTCTTTTTTTCCGTTTTGTTTTGCTACTGCGTCCTTGTTAATTATAATGTTAATTAAATCGGATAGCCTTTGGGGTTTTTTGCAGCACTGGTGTTTGTGTTCGTTTTGTGTGTGAGTGTGTGTGTGTGTTTGTGCGAATTACTTTGTATGGGAAACAAATTAATTACTGTAGGTTTTCTTTATGATTTTGATTATGGGACAGTGCTCAACATATTTACACTGTCGCCATTTGCAAATGGGCAGACATCACAGAACACAGAATTGAAGCCGTACGTTTTTTTTTTTTTTTTTTTTTTTTTTTGTTTTATTCTGATGCCAACCTTTGAATCAAAAGTACCAAAGCAAATACAGGCTTACAGGGTGTTTTGATAGAAATTGCTTCCAAAGTGTTTTTTTTGATTATCTGACAGATTTGTTTCATAAGTAAATTAGTTCATTGGTGTAACTACTATCAACAATACAAACGGTTCTAGCGCCATGTTGCAAACACACAAGTCTAAAAATTAGAACTTAAAATAGGTATCATACATAATGTTTAAAAGTGGTATAAAATTTAGTTTGAGGGGAAATTTGTTACTGAATAATAATATTACTTCAATGCGTAATAGAACTTGAACATTTTTCGAAAAAGTGGATTTTTGAACAGCGGAAAACCTTTTGAATTCTGTAGACTATTACAACTGAAAAGTTTAATAAATACGAGTGAAAAATTATATTAATTTTATTAAATTTTAGAATATATTGCAAAAAAAAACAAACAATTTTATTAAATAAATTGAAGCACCCTGTATTGTCATCATTATTCTATATTACTTTCTACCTACATATGTACATAATATTCATACATACATATGTATGTACATGTCTACATAAAAAATCAATTTCATTTCCTATAATTTACTAGGTCGAGTGTCTTTTACGAGTACTCGTACACCAATACACGGAAGCAATTTTTAATAAATGAAGAGAGCAAATATTTTTCCACTTCGAAATGTCATTTTATTTTGTTTTTGTTCCGATACAGAAATTCATAAATCATTATTCATCAAGTTTTTACCAGAGTATGAAATTGTTTCCTGGACAGAAGGACATATTAAATATTTTCTCAAATAATTGATTGGTTATGGATATATGTACATATGTATGTACTCTTATATATTTTCGATATACTGCTCGCTTATTAATTTTTACATCATATGGCACAAATTTATGTATGAATGTATGTTTTTTTTTTGTGGAAAGGACGAACATCGAAAAAAAAATAAATAAACCTTAATTACATACAAATTACATTTTTCCATCTTTAAGGACATTTAATTTGTGTACATATGTAGTAGGCAGGAGTATCCATTATTTTATATGATATTTGGTGTGTGATATTGATAAGGATAACGCACATAATTCCTCCATTCAAATTCAAGGATATGAGAGTGTGTATAAGTATTGCTTAAGTATATTTTGATATTAAATTTCACAAGATACTCTGAGTTCCTATATGTATCCACAAACGAACACAATCAAAATAATACATCCATACATATGTATGTATGTAAAAATTGTCCTTGAATCCGTGTTACATCACTTGAAGTAATCTCTTGAATTCACTACTTGCATTCAAGATGTTTCAAAACATAAACATTCTATTTTCAACACACGTTCGCATCAACATACATTGTATACTGTATGAGTGAAGGTTGGTAAAGGGAGAGGGGGCGGATAAGGGGATGATAAAAACCAATCCGTGTCGAGTAAGTTAAACAATATAGGTAGCCAACTCGCAGAGTGTAATAATTATAACTACTGATACGTGAGACGCCATAACTTAAACAACACAAGAGGATGCTATTTTAGTCATGTCTCATGTGTGTGCTGTGTTGTGCATTGTGTATGTATATGTGTTTGGTTTTAGAATTTTTATAGGTACGGTTTGTGTTTTGTGTTTTTTGCTAAGACAGAAGAACATTATCCTTCGCAAAAATTGTGTCAACTTTTTTTATTTATTTTTGCTAAAAAATGTGCAGTGTATAAAATTCTTGGAAAGGATTTTTTTTTTTTGGCCATTGGATGAGGAAACGTTTTTTATTTTTAACATTTTAAATGAAATTCAAGCATTTCCTGAGGAAGTTATTTTTGTTCGATATTTAAACACCACCAGTCACCAGAATTTAAGTTTTTCTAAAAGACTAAATTCTTATGTTGTTCTAAATTCGAAAAAAAAACAAAAATTAATATCAAGATAAAAGTAATGTATTAACGTAAAGTAATGTATGTACTTACATATTGATATCTCGTCTAATTCTCATCTCGTTCTTGTTCGACAAAAGTTTTTTTTTAGTATTTCCAAAGGACTGAATTTTCAGAGTAAAATTTTTAAAAAATTTTGAATCCATTTTAATTGTGATTACTCTCCGATGAGAGTTTATGACTTAAAAAAATATTCACTTATAGAAATTTATCAATTGATTTTTGATAAACTTTAACAGCCGCGAAAGAAAAAAATTACCAATTGTCGATGTGATGTTGAATTGTCAAATTTCACGGGCGAAGACGCGACAAAGCTGGCGGAAGAAAATTGCAACAGGCAACGAAAAAAGTGCTGCCACTACAGTTAGTTCAATTTAGAGGAGATTTACACGGATTATCGAATTTAATTGAATAATCAATTAATCACTAATTAAGGCTAGTACGCAGATCGGGAAATATTTTAGTCCTATACAATTTTTGTCTCAGGTTTTTTTCCGTGACATTTGGTTTTAAATGTGTGTTTAGCAAAGTGCAATTTTCACAATTTGCTACCAAAAAACAGATGAAAAAAAAAACAAGTTTAACGATACTTTTCAAGTTAACAAACAGACATAAAATGTCTCCATCTCCTTTTTTCGCGAAAATGATGTTATAATCATTATTTTGCGAGACATATTTTGACATCGTCATTTTCAGAAACCAATGTTGAATCTGTCCAATAAAACTTGTTTTTCTCCATCGAGCTGAGCGAGTGAACCGATAGTTGGCAAGCCAAGGCCGTCTAGCTCTTACTAATGTCAATTGACATTTGATTCTCATCAAAATAAAAGAAAAGTGTCACTTGGAATCTATAAAATCACCTATGTATGTTTTTAATCATAAGTTATCTACACGACAAAAATAAGGCATAGCCAATTTCTTCAGTGCGCTCTTAAGAGACAAAAATTAATGACTTGATAGTTTGGCTGAAAGGTACATTTTTGAGCATACAATTGTAAAGTAACAAAATTATGAAACATTAAGGTCCAAAAGTTTTTTACACTCTAATTTATTGTAATTTATAAAGTTAGGACATTTCTGAAATCTCCGACTCAGAAGATGAAGAAGAAGAAGAAGAAGAAGAAGAAGAAGAAGAAGAAGAAGAAGAAGAGTGAAACTTAAAATCAAAAGGTCACAAATATGCAATTCTTTTCATTTAAAATAAGTATAGTTACTGTCATAAAGTATTAAATTTCATTAACAGCAATTAATAACTTAACTTATACGTAACTCTCAAATTTTGTTACAATATTAGAATATGTATGTAGATAATATTAATTTTTTGAAAATGTCAATTTTGTCGAAATTGGTTGATTATTAAAAAAATTGATTTAAGTCAGAACTTTTATCAGTTGGGGACGGTGTTCAGTGTTCACATTGTTCAAAATTGTTAAAAATGACTCTCTTACTTCGTTATCTATTTTTACTGCGGTATTATAAACGAAGAAGAGTAAAAATCAGCTGCCTAGAAAGATTTAAATATTGCTTAACCATATATGTTTTTCTGTCAATTTAAACAAAACCAATATTTTCGTATATTACTTTTTTTTGTCTTTTTTTATTATTATTTTTTTTCTGACTAATAAAATTGAAAAGAATTTAATTGCTTATGAATGCAACCTTTTATGACTTCAAAATCAACCAACTTTGAGACTGTAACTTCAAATGAACGAATACATGATGTCAAGGTAATTATACTAATTAGTGATTGAAAAATTTAAATTGAAATTATCAAAGATTTCATTCGTAAACGATTGTATTCTTTTACAACCTCTTTTAACGTAAAGTGCAATGTACATTGTACATATCAATTTCTTTTCCACAGAAAATAATTTACATTTTTCCGCATATTTTATTCTTCACTTCCGATTATATTATGTGAGTATATGTTTGTGTATGTATATGGCATTTGTAAATGTATTTCAATTTCAATAAGAAACAATTTTTCTAATATTCTTCATGAATGTGTATACTTGTCTTCCAACGGAACGAAAACGACTTTGGCCATCAAATTAATTCGAATGCACGATTTCCAACTTAAATGTATTAATAAGGAGATGTTATAAGGAGTTGTTTGGAGTTTGTGTTGAAAGTATCATAACTCATAACTGTTTTTGAAATATTGCGCAGTTCAATTTTGTTGTCTTTTGAAACGATTAGGTTTTAGTTTTTATTTATCCTCAACTAATCAACTAATACATATCCAGCGTACTTATAAAGGCGAACACTGCCATCAGCTTGCTAAGTCCTAACAATACTTTGACAAACAGAATGAGTGTAGCTATTGCATTTTTATACAAAATCGAATGTAGATGTGATGGGATCATTTTTTCGCCATTTTCATTTGCACATACATAGCTAGTACAAAGTGTTGTACCTCTCGGCATAAGTCTCGGCCAACAGGAAGTCAAGTGTCTTCCTCTTCCGGTTCAGGTAGTCTCAGGCTGAAGTGTGAAAATGTTTGTACATCATATACATATCTTTAAAGTTTTTTTTTTTTTTTGAATGTTTGAAAACTGACAACGACAGAAAAGTGGTGGAATTGAAAAATAAAAAAATAAATAATTAAGTATCCTGCAACATATAAAGCATTCAATGAGAATAATGTGAGAACACTTCAGTATCTAGAAGAATTTATATTGTTTAAAAAGAATTTTTGATTGGATTTATACAGTGAATATAATTCACTTTGTGTAAGGACTTTAAACCGTTTTCGAGTTTCATAAGGGGATTGTTTGTGTTTAATAGTTTTAAATAAATACAACAAAAATGATTTTCATTTCAAAACCGGAAAAAAATAAAAATGACTATCTCGTGATAAAGTTAAAATTTTCCATGATGTGCTTTTCGTCATGTAATATTTAATTTATAATTTCAAATTCCATATTTGAATAACATTTTTTTATTTTATTTTATTTGATTATATTGTACATTTAGTTGATTTCCTATAAAATATATAATATACATACAATAGTTTTGGTTTCGTTTTTTTCTGACATGCTCATCAAAATTCCCAGACAGTATATATTTTTTATTTTGACACACTTTCCTCGCAAGTGGTGCATTGACCCCAATGTTTATCTTTTGATGTGCGTCGTCCGTCATTGTCTACTAAAGAAAATGCCATGTGCAATACCAGCTTGTCGCATCAATTTCATAAGCGTACTCGTTTCTATGCCAAATTTACACGCTTCATGATTGTCAACATCGGCAGCACCTAGACACTTTGCTGCAAGCAACCAGGATTTACAATCCAACCAAAGATCGATGGTATTTTGTGCTATTTTTAAAGTGCAAATATGAACTACTACATGTGTTTACCTATTTATACTTAATATACAACTTTGTACTTGTAAAATAGTGTGAACGACCAAACGTAGCAAAAAAAAAAAAATTGAAAGTTCTAATAGAACCTATAATTTTAATAAGCATAGGGTTGCCACATGTGATATACATTTTTGAAGAGCTTTATTTTTATAATATACATCACACATATTTTACTATTTAAAATCATGGACAGGATAAAAAAGCAATTGTATAACCTAATTGAAAAACATTTTGAGGTTAAAATTTTAAGCAAAATCTGAACTTCTTAAAATTAATGTTCACTGTTCAGTTAACACATCAAGTTATGTTTTTCTTTGTCAAATTAAGTTAACCTTAAATTATGTTATATCAGTATAACTTACATTAAGCCCGAGTTGGGCGCCATAAATATTTTCATTTTTTTTCAGGTTCGTATTTTATCATTTAGATTTGATGGTGCCATTAAATTGACTTCATTAATAACACAAATTTAAATCTCTTTGGCAGCCATGATCGAATAGCTCTTCACAAAGGCAGATACGTTCCTTGCAATTAGCATTTTTGGTAGAGCTTGTGTGGCGATTCATGCGTGTGTCATGTTTGCCGACACCATTATAGCTGTCGCTTTTGTTGCAATTGCTGCCTCTGCTGCCAACACTTCCGTAATCCGTACCACAGAATGATCTGTTACTTGCGTGTCGGTGTCGGAATGTTGTTTTCCTCATCTTAGCATAGCTTCATTCGTCAGACTTTGCCATGCAAGTAAATACCTCGGCTGCATTTGGTGGCACTCATAAAAGTATCAGTGCATTATTTTTTATTTTAGTTCTTCTCAAAACGTTCTGTTTCTATAAACGAGACACATTTATCTGCATCAAAATTATTTAGCTATTTTACGCAAAAAAAAATTACGTACATTTTTTCATCTAAAATTAATGGCAATCAATACCCTATTAAAATCATTTCATAAACCTATTACTTAATCATCTAACTAAATAACGATTTTCTTTTAAAACATTTATTCAGTGAGCTTATATACATACTCGTAAATACGAAATATTGATGATTTGAAGCCAATGAAATGTGCTGTCACCATTTGCAAAGATTTTAATTATATATAAAATAAAAAAACGAAAATGCTGTCCACATTTCTAAATTAAGTAAATTAACATTTTTCACTTCATTCATTTCAAATACATTGTTTCCCAAACCAAAATAATAGTCTCCAACAAAACAACTAATATAATTGCTGAACTTCAGTTTTCTGACCTCATTAAATTTAACTTCTGCAATTATATCAGTTAAAACAGAATATAAGAAACTTGACGAAATCAAATCATAAAAAATAAATCAACATAATCTTCAGCGTTCATTTTTGTATGCCTGACTTAACGAGATTTAATATTTCAATATATTTATTGTAAGAAAAATTGTTACATTTTGAAGTAAAAATCCTCGACTCAAAATTTCTTATTTCTATATTTATTTAAGAATATGCAATGTGTGAAATAAAAACATTCCTTCACAATCACAACATATTATTTAAAAGCACTTTTTTACTTTGGTTTTCTCCAAAACGGTTATCAAATAAAAACAAGCTTAAATTATAGTTTCAAGTTCAACATTTTATTTAGGAAATACAAATTTATGTCAGCTGATTAGACAGCAGCAATTACTTGCCGTTAAGCAAATTTCCTAGGAGTCCAAGGATTGGTTGTGGTTGGGGTTCGGGCTGAGGTGCTGGGTTGGCTTCGATCATTGAGATGAATCCCAAGACTGCGACTAAGAGGGCTACGGCTTGCTTGTACATTTTGATGTGTTTTTTTGATTGAGTAAAACCTTACTGATACCTTTTGCCAAAAAAATCCTGTCTTTTATAGTCGTCCAAAAAATTTGTTTTTGTTGCATTCTAGATTGCAGAGTAAATATTTTCATATAAAATACAAACAGCTTTTGATTATTCAGTTTTATTTAATTTCCAGTGTTTGGTTTTGGTGAACAAAGCAAATACTAGAAACAAGCAGAAATTCGAAGCTTTATTGATTTCGAAGTCGAAATTCACTCATTTGCAAGCTCAAAAGCATTATACAAGTAAGTGGATTAAAACGGTACACTTCGTTTCAACTTGTGATAGATGTTTTTCAATTCCATGAGGCATTTCAGGCTGATCCATATTAATTCCTTATCGAACGCTAAAAGGTTAATACAGTCAAACGTACAAGTATTCTCATTAATATTTTATGTTTGCAAAAACAAAAATTAAATTCGCAAAAGTTTGAGTTTGCACAAAACAAATAAACCTGAACAATCAAGTGTTTTGTCTCATGGTTTTCGTTTGACTTTTAATTTTTTTCTTGTTTAATTTAATTTTTGTTTGTTTGTTTTGCTGCCAATAGAAAATTAAACAAAAATAATTTCCCCAAATTATATAAAAGGCAGAAATGTTTTGGTAAAAGGCATCAGTTTCTTCTTTTCTTTCAAAAAGTTTGGATCAATCAAAAACACAACCAACAATGTACAAGCAAGCCGTAGCCCTCTTAGTCGCAGTCTTGGGATTCATCTCAATGATCGAAGCCAACCCAGCACCTCAGCCCGAGCCTCAACCACAACCAATCCTTGGACTCCTAGGAAATTTGCTTAACGGCAAGTAATTGCTGCTGTCTAATCAGCTGACATAAATTTGTATTTTCCTAAATAAAATGTTAAAACCATAACCAGATATTGTTGTCATTTTCTTAAAATCTAATTGTGTTTTGTAAATCTTAAGACTAACAAACCCTTTGTAAAAGTATGGAGTTTTAAGAAATAAATCGATTCTTCATATCTGTCAACGTGGTACCTACTCGTACCTATTAGTCGCAAACTATTTCTAAGCTAAAATACTGCAATGAGTTGAATATCACTAAAAAGTTATTACTAACTTATGTTATTTTGCTTTCTTCAGTAGATACTATAGAAGAAACATAACAAATTATTAATACCTATAATGATGCAATTAATTTATATTGGCTTTCGGAGAAGGCATATACATATGTATACAATCACCTTGAAGGATATGGCTTATTTGATTGGACCGTAAGGAGGTTTTAAGGGGAAACCAAAAATTATATACAAATAATTTTTAAATTTGTGAGGTCAAATCTAAAACAAAGTCCGTTTCTAAAACAAAACTGAAGTTATATAAGCAAATAGAAATAATTTTTAGCAGAAACAGAAATATTCAGGGAAAAGATTTATCACTTGTTTGTTTTGAAAATGAAATTGATTGCTACATATACTCGTACGTCATAGTTGAATCATTCTTGGGACCATCAATCCCATAATTGTGTTGATTTTTAATAATAGGAATAAAAACAAATTTTTTAATTTTATATTTAATGATGTCTGTAGTAGTTGGTTTTGTGTGTATTATATATTTTAATTTATTGTTGAATTTTGTAATATTTAAGTCCAAGAAGTTTATACTGTTTTCATGTTCTAATTGTATTGTGAATTTCATTTTGTTATTAATGTTGTTTATGTATTTGTGGATCATATCTATTTGCCTATGTATTCCGTCGAAAGACATCTAGAGTATGAAATTATTTTTTCATGTTGTTTGTTGTTGTGGGATGATATATACATATGTATGTATTTGTTTTCCAATTTTTTTAAATAAATGTCAGCCATTAACTTCCCTCAGTGAGTGGTGAACCCATTACTAATCCTTCTGTTTGCTTGTTCAATTCCTGTTGAATATGTTTATTTGATTAAAGGTTCATCTGCATAAACACGACCTTAAGATATTAGTTTGACAGATGTCGAATTCTAGTCCTATACTTTTGAAACCGCGAAATGGATAACCCTTTAGAAGTAGAAGTTTAGTATGTAAATTAATAAATTATACATGTTAAGACAATTTGTATGTAACTATAACGAGCTCCCTATTCAATTTCATTGGCTTATATGGAAGAACGAAAACAATGGAACTAAGTTTGCGGCAACTTTAAAGACCAGGTGAATAATTGTTATGGTTCACTATTTTCTTTAAATTATTATCCAATTTATTATAAAGACCATTTATTTGGATAGTAAACATTCTTTTATTAAATAATAAGATATTAGAAGACAAAATTCAACATGAAATTATATAGAAATAGCTACTAAATAAAAAGTAACTTTAAGTTGCCTGCAGAGTCATAATTACTAACTTATTCTACTCAATAGGATAAGATAGATAAAACTCTATCTTCACTTGAATACTTTGGATGAATACTAGCTTACTTGTTTACTAATGATGAGATGTGTTGTTTTCCATGTAAAATTTTACTAGCTAGTATTTTCAATTACCAATAAAACACGGCTATTGTAAGTTCTAAACAAAAATTCTTTTAAATTTTTAGAAACATTTTTGTAATAATATTACTGAATTATTATTTAAACATAATAACAATTAAATTACTGAATTATTAAAGTGTAGAAATACTGCTTTTGTAACAATTTTAAAATATTTGCTATGAAACTATTTATAGTATGTAGGTACATAGCAAGTCTTCAACGCGTAACACTGTGCTAATTTATTCCGGAAAAGCACCTGGAAGCGCTCAGGATGCTGGAGTTGGGCTGTTGCTAACTAAAACGGCTATCAATAGCCAAATTTCATGGGAGCCACTAGGTGAACGCATTATTAAGGCCAGATTCCGGAGTAGATCACACAACATCACCATTATACAGTGTTACGCCCTAACGGAACTCGGCCCAAACTCTAGAAGAGAAAGAAGGCTTCTAGAGTCGGCTAAGTGCCGTATACAACAACACACAGCCAAGGTTGGCAGTAACAACAACACAAAGGGCTCAGGCACATCATGGGAAAGCATGGAGTTGGCAGTTGCAATGACAATGGTGAGAGGTTCGTGGACTTCTGCAACGCTAACCGTCTTGTGATTAGCGGCACCATGTTGGAACATAAAACATGCCACAAAATAAGCTGGGTGACGACAGACAGACAAGTTTCTTCCAACCAAATTGATCACTTCGCGATTAGAAGAGGTGCTGATATACCAAAGTTAAACACGGACAGACTAAAGAACCCTAACACTCGTCAACAACTCAGGGACCACCTTTGATGGATATGAGATCAATCAGCAGCACTAGACCCGAATTCATAGAAAACCAATGAAGTGTTGTGAAAAATGTTCTCATATCATATCAGAATAGTCGGTCGTGTGCAAGGAAGCAGTAACACCTGGCTTTCGGAAGAAACTTGGGCAAAGATCGACGAAAGAAAACACCTCAAAGCTCGTTTGGCAGCTGCGCACGGAGAAGAAAGAAACGAGCTAGAATCCAAATACCGCATGAAGATGAAAGAGGTCCAGCGTAGTATAAGACGTGATAAACCTAATCACACCAAGGTGCGACAGCAGAACTCTCTATACAATAACCAAAGAAGTTCTAAACAACACCTGGTTAAAGATATAGAGGGAAACCTGCTAATATCGGATGAGGACCAACTCAGAAGGTGGAAGGAGTATTTTCCCCTTGTCTTAAATCACGTTTTTGACAGTAACATGCATTTGACATCTCCTGAGTTGCCTGATGCAACCAAAGGAACGCTTTCGATAGCGTCAGCATGGATTTTATCTGGCTTGCTTTGCGGAGGAGGGGTATACCGGAGATAGATACTCATTACTATTATTATCAAAGCGATTATGATGGGTCCAAATGTCACGTCTTGCACGGAAGTAGGTTGTCTGAAGAATTTGAAGTCCAAAGCGGGGTCAGACAGTAATGATAAGTGATGTATTGCGGATGGCTTCGACATGAAGCGAAGCGGAGGAATAAGATGGACTCTGACACCTTAAACATCTTGACTACACGCAGACGATGTATATGCTTGCTTTCCCATAGGATCATGGATCTCCATCAAATGGCAACAAGGGTGGAGAGAAAAGCAACAATAGTGGGGCTGTAAATCAATACCGCAAAACAAAGATGTTCAGCTTCGGGAGCTCACAATCATAAGATTCGATGAACATTGCCTAACAAGCAGTAGGGAAGTAGGGAAGTAGTGAGCTTCCAACACCTGTTAAGTATTGTATCTACTGAAGGAGGGACCGAACTAGACATCAATCGCCTGGATGTTGTACTCGTACAACAATAACCAGGAAACTGCAAACCTTCGTTACTAGGTGTTTTCAAAACATCTTATGGGTTTTCTGGCCTAATAGTATCTCTAATGAGGACAATATAGGTGAACAGGTCAGGAACCCTTCGATACCATTATACGAAGGAGCCCATTTCATGCCAAACAGTGTCGATTGCTTTGAAGAAATCCAGGAGTACTAAAGTAGTGAATTGATTTTTGTCAATTTGCTCCGGTATGTCATCTTTGATTTAAGAACCGTTGTTTATCAATTATGTTTTGGCCTAAAACAAAATTAAATATGAAGGTGTTATTACACGACGAGCGACGTCTTACCAAGAAAG
Source organism: Scaeva pyrastri (assembly GCA_905146935.1). Lineage (NCBI taxonomy): Eukaryota > Metazoa > Arthropoda > Insecta > Diptera > Syrphidae > Scaeva > Scaeva pyrastri. Next base: position 6,386,845 of record LR989929.1, on the reverse strand, counting down.
CTGTTATCCGTTTATTTACAACCTGGAAGCTGTCGTTGCAAGTTTGACTTTCTCAAAATTGAAATTACTTTATGAGCTTTCCATGGTTTCAGGTAACATTTTGAAAAAATGTGTCAGGAAATAAAATATATCTAACAGGAGAAATAATTTTTACGAATTTAAGATGCATATTTTCTAATAGTATAGCGTCCGATTTAATTGTTGATGAAGTTCTTTCAAATCATAATAATTTTCAGCATTCATATTTGTATGTCTGACTTAACGAGATTTTATATTTCCACATAATTTTTGGAGGAAACATTGAAGTAAAAATCCTCTACTTAGAATTTCTTATTTCCATTAATATTTTTCGCATTTAAGAATATGCAATGTGTGAAATAAAAACATTCCTTCACAATCACAACATATTATTTAAAACCACTTTTTTACTTTGGTTTTCTCCAAAACGGTTATCAAATAAAAACAAGCTTAAATTATAGTTTCAAGTTCAACATTTTATTTAGGAAATACAAATTTATGTCAGCTGATTAGACAGCAGCAATTACTTGCCGTTAAGCAAATTTCCTAGGAGTCCAAGGATTGGTTGTGGTTGAGGCTCGGGCTGAGGTGCTGGGTTGGCTTCGATCATTGAGATGAATCCCAAGACTGCGACTAAGAGGGCTACGGCTTGCTTGTACATTTTGATGTGTTTTTTTGATTGAGTAAAACCTTACTGATACCTTTTGCCAAAAAAATCCTGTCTTTTATAGTCGTCCAAAAAAATTTGTTTTTGTTGCATTCTAGATTGCAGAGTAAATATTTTCATATAAAATACAAACAGCTTTTGATTATTCAGTTTTATTTAATTTCCAGTGTTTGGTTTTGGTGAACAAAGCAAATACTAGAAACAAGCAGAAATTCGAAGCTTTATTGATTTCGAAGTCGAAATTCACTCATTTGCAAGCTCAAAAGCATTATACAAGTAAGTGGATTAAAACGGTACACTTCGTTTCAACTTGTGATAGATGTTTTTCAATTCCATGAGGCATTTCAGGCTGATCCATATTAATTCCTTATCGAACGCTAAAAGGTTAATACAGTCAAACGTACAAGTATTCTCATTAATATTTTATGTTTGCAAAAACAAAAATTAAATTCGCAAAAGTTTGAGTTTGCACAAAACAAATAAACCTGAACAATCAAGTGTTTTGTCTCATGGTTTTCGTTTGACTTTTAATTTTTTTCTTGTTTAATTTAATTTTTGTTTGTTTGTTTTGCTGCCAATAGAAAATTAAACAAAAATAATTTCCCCAAATTATATAAAAGGCAGAAATGTTTTGGTAAAAGGCATCAGTTTCTTCTTTTCTTTCAAAAAGTTTGGATCAATCAAAAACACAACCAACAATGTACAAGCAAGCCGTAGCCCTCTTAGTCGCAGTCTTGGGATTCATCTCAATGATCGAAGCCAACCCAGAACCTCAGCCCGAGCCTCAACCACAACCAATCCTTGGACTCCTAGAAAATTTGCTTAAGGGCAAGTAATTGCTGCTGTCTAATCAGCTGACATAAATTTGTATTTCCTAAATAAAATGTTGAACTTGAAACTATAATTTAAGCTTGTTTTTATTTGATAACCGTTTTGGAGAAAACCAAAGTAAAAAAGTGGTTTTAAATAATATGTTGTGATTGTGAAGGAATGTTTTTATTTCACACATTGCATATTCTTAAATGCGAAAAATATTAATGGAAATAAGAAATTCTAAGTAGAGGATTTTTACTTCAATGTTTCCTCCAAAAATTATGTGGAAATATAAAATCTCGTTAAGTCAGACATACAAATATGAATGCTGAAAATTATTATGATTTGAAAGAACTTCATCAACAATTAAATCGGACGCTATACTATTAGAAAATATGCATCTTAAATTCGTAAAAATTATTTCTCCTGTTAGATATATTTTATTTCCTGACACATTTTTTCAAAATGTTACCTGAAACCATGGAAAGCTCATAAAGTAATTTCAATTTTGAGAAAGTCAAACTTGCAACGACAGCTTCCAGGTTGTAAATAAACGGATAACAGCTTTCTTGGTAAGACGTCGCTCGTCGTGTAATAACACCTTCATATTTAATTTTGTTTTAGGCCAAAACATAATTGATAAACAACGGTTCTTAAATCAAAGATGACATACCGGAGCAAATTGACAAAAATCAATTCACTACTTTAGTACCTACTCCTGGATTTCTTCAAAGCAATCGACACTGTTTGGCATGAAATGGGCTCCTTCGTATAATGGTATCGAAGGGTTCCTGACCTGTTCACCTATATTGTCCTCATTAGAGATACTATTAGGCCAGAAAACCCATAAGATGTTTTGAAAACACCTAGTAACGAAGGTTTGCAGTTTCCTGGTTATTGTTGTACGAGTACAACATCCAGGCGATTGATGTCTAGTTCGGTCCCTCCTTCAGTAGATACAATACTTAACAGGTGTTGGAAGCTCACTACTTCCCTACTTCCCTACTGCTTGTTAGGCAATGTTCATCGAATCTTATGATTGTGAGCTCCCGAAGCTGAACATCTTTGTTTTGCGGTATTGATTTACAGCCCCACTATTGTTGCTTTTCTCTCCACCCTTGTTGCCATTTGATGGAGATCCATGATCCTATGGGAAAGCAAGCATATACATCGTCTGCGTGTAGTCAAGATGTTTAAGGTGTCAGAGTCCATCTTATTCCTCCGCTTCGCTTCATGTCGAAGCCATCCGCAATACATCACTTATCATTACTGTCTGACCCCGCTTTGGACTTCAAATTCTTCAGACAACCTACTTCCGTGCAAGACGTGACATTTGGACCCATCATAATCGCTTTGATAATAATAGTAATGAGTATCTATCTCCGGTATACCCCTCCTCCGCAAAGCAAGCCAGATAAAATCCATGCTGACGCTATCGAAAGCGTTCCTTTGGTTGCATCAGGCAACTCAGGAGATGTCAAATGCATGTTACTGTCAAAAACGTGATTTAAGACAAGGGGAAAATACTCCTTCCACCTTCTGAGTTGGTCCTCATCCGATATTAACAGGTTTCCCTCTATATCTTTAACCAGGTGTTGTTTAGAACTTCTTTGGTTATTGTATAGAGAGTTCTGCTGTCGCACCTTGGTGTGATTACGTTTATCACGTCTTATACTACGCTGGACCTCTTTCATCTTCATGCGAGCTTTGAGGTGTTTTCTTTCGTCGATCTTTGCCCAAGTTTCTTCCGAAAGCCAGGTGTTACTGCTTCCTTGCACACGACCGACTATTCTGATATGATATGAGAACATTTTTCACAACACTTCATTGGTTTTCTATGAATTCGGGTCTAGTGCTGCTGATTGATCTCATATCCATCAAAGGTGGTCCCTGAGTTGTTGACGAGTGTTAGGGTTCTTTAGTCTGTCCGTGTTTAACTTTGGTATATCAGCACCTCTTCTAATCGCGAAGTGATCAATTTGGTTGGAAGAAACTTGTCTGTCTGTCGTCACCCAGCTTATTTTGTGGCATGTTTTATGTTCCAACATGGTGCCGCTAATCACAAGACGGTTAGCGTTGCAGAAGTCCACGAACCTCTCACCATTGTCATTGCAACTGCCAACTCCATGCTTTCCCATGATGTGCCTGAGCCCTTTGTGTTGTTGTTACTGCTAACCTTGGCTGTGTGTTGTTGTATACGGCACTTAGCCGACTCTAGAAGCCTTCTTTCTCTTCTAGAGTCTGGGCCGAGTTCCGTTAGGGCGTAACACTGTATAATGGTGATGTTGTGTGATCTACTCCGGAATCTGGCCTTAATAATGCGTTCACCTAGTGGCTCCATGAAATTTGGCTATTGATAGCCGTTTTAGTTAGCAACAGCCCAACTCCAGCATCCTGAGCGCTTCCAGGTGCTTTTCCGGAATAAATTAGCTCAGTGTTACGCGTTGAAGACTTGCTATGTACCTACATACTATAAATAGTTTCATAGCAAATATTTTAAGATTGTTACAAAAGCAGTATTTCTACACTTTAATAATTCAGTAATTTAATTGTTATTATGTTTAAATAATAATTCAGTAATATTATTACAAAAATGTTTCTAAAAATTTAAAAGAATTTTTGTTTAGAACTTACAATAGCCGTGTTTTATTGGTAATTGAAAATACTAGCTAGTAAAATTTTACATGGAAAACAACACATCTCATCATTAGTAAACAAGTAAGCTAGTATTCATCCAAAGTATTTAAGTGAAGATAGAGTTTTATCTATCTTATCCTATTGAGTAGAATAAGTTAGTAATTATGACTCTGCAGGCAACTTAAAGTTACTTTTTATTTAGTAGCTATTTCTATATAATTTCATGTTGAATTTTTTCTTCTAATATCTTATTATTTAATAAAAGAATGTTTACTATCCAAATAAATGGTCTTTATAATAAATTGGATAATAATTTAAAGAAAATAGTGAACCATAATTATTCACGTGGTCTTTAAAGTTGCCGCAAACTTAGTTCCATTGTTTTCGTTCTTCCATATAAGCCAATGAAATTGAATAGGGAGCTCGTTATAGTTACATACAAATTGTCTTAACATGTATAATTTATTAATTTACATACTAAACTTCTACTTCTAAAGGGTTATCCATTTCGCGGTTTCAAAAGTATAGGACTAGAATTCGACATCTGTCAAACTAAGATCTTAAGGTCGTGTTTATGCAGATGAACCTTTAATCAAATAAACATATTCAACAGGAATTGAACAAGCAAACAGAAGGATTAGTAATGGGTTCACCACTCACTGAGGGAAGTTAATGGCTGACAATTATTTAAACAAATTGGAAAACAAATACATACATATGTATATATCATCCCACAACAACAAACAACATGAAAACAGTATAAACTTCTTGGACTTAAATATTACAAAATTCAACAATAAATTGAAATATATAATACACACAAAACCAACTACTACAGACATCATTAAATATAAAATTAAAAAATTTGTTTTTATTCCTATTATTAAAAATCAACACAATTATGGGATTGATGGTCCCAAGAATGATTCAACTATGACGTACGAGTATATGTAGCAATCAATTTCAATTTCAAAACAAACAAGTGATAAATCTTTTCCCTGAATATTTCTGTTTCTGCTAAAAATTATTTCTATTTGCTTATATAACTTCAGTTTTGTTTTAGAAACGGACTTTGTTTTAGATTTGACCTCACAAATTTAAAAATTATTTGTATATAATTTTTGGTTTCCCCTTAAAACCTCCTTACGGTCCAATCAAATAAGCCATATCCTTCAAGGTGATTGTATACATATGTATATGCCTTCTCCGAAAGCCAATATAAATTAATTGCATCATTATAGGTATTAATAATTTGTTATGTTTCTTCTATAGTATCTACTGAAGAAAGCAAAATAACATAAGTAATAACTTTTTAGTGATATTCAACTCATTGCAGTATTTTAGCTTAGAAATAGTTTGCGACTAATAGGTACGAGTAGGTACCACGTTGACAGATATGAAGAATCGATTTATTTCTTAAAACTCCATACTTTTACAAAGGGTTTGTTAGTCTTAAGATTTACAAAACACAATTAGATTTTGAGAAAATGACAACAATATCTGGTTATGGTTTTAACATTTTATTTAGGAAAATAAAAATTTATGTCAGCTGATTAGACAGCAGCAATTACTTGCCGTTAAGCAAATTTCCTAGGAGTCCAAGGATTGGTTGTGGTTGAGGCTCGGGCTGAGGTTCTGGGTTGGCTTCGATCATTGAGATGAATCCCAAGACTGCGACTAAGAGGGCTACGGCTTGCTTGTACATTGTTGGTTGTGTTTTTGATTGATCCAAACTTTTTGAAAGAAAAGAAGAAACTGATGCCTTTTACCAAAACATTTCTGCCTTTTATATAATTTGGGGAAATTATTTTTGTTTAATTTTCTATTGGCAGCAAAACAAACAAACAAAAATTAAATTAAACAAGAAAAAAATTAAAAGTCAAACGAAAACCATGAGACAAAACACTTGATTGTTCAGGTTTATTTGTTTTGTGCAAACTCAAACTTTTGCGAATTTAATTTTTGTTTTTGCAAACATAAAATATTAATGAGAATACTTGTACGTTTGACTGTATTAATCTTTTAGCGTTCGATAAGGAATTAATATGGATCAGCCTGAAATGCCTCATGGAATTGAAAAACATCTATCACAAGTTGAAACGAAGTGTACCGTTTTAATCCACTTACTTGTATAATGCTTTTGAGCTTGCAAATGAGTGAATTTCGACTTCGAAATCAATAAAGCTTCGAATTTCTGCTTGTTTCTAGTATTTGCTTTGTTCACCAAAACCAAACACTGGAAATTAAATAAAACTGAATAATCAAAAGCTGTTTGTATTTTATATGAAAATATTTACTCTGCAATCTAGAATGCAACAAAAACAAATTTTTTTGGACGACTATAAAAGACAGGATTTTTTTGGCAAAAGGTATCAGTAAGGTTTTACTCAATCAAAAAAACACATCAAAATGTACAAGCAAGCCGTAGCCCTCTTAGTCGCAGTCTTGGGATTCATCTCAATGATCGAAGCCAACCCAGCACCTCAGCCCGAGCCTCAACCACAACCAATCCTTGGACTCCTAGGAAATTTGCTTAACGGCAAGTAATTGCTGCTGTCTAATCAGCTGACATAAATTTGTATTTCCTAAATAAAATGTTGAACTTGAAACTATAATTTAAGCTTGTTTTTATTTGATAACCGTTTTGGAGAAAACCAAAGTAAAAAAGTGGTTTTAAATAATATGTTGTGATTGTGAAGGAATGTTTTTATTTCATATTCTTAAATGCGAAAAATATTAATGGAAATAAGAAATTCTAAGTAGAGGATTTTTACTTCAATGTTTCCTCCAAAAATTATGTGGAAATATAAAATCTCGTTAAGTCAGACATACAAATATGAATGCTGAAAATTATTATGATTTGAAAGAACTTCATCAACAATTAAATCGGACGCTATACTATTAGAAAATATGCATCTTAAATTCGTAAAAATTATTTCTCCTGTTAGATATATTTTATTTCCTGACACATTTTTTCAAAATGTTACCTGAAACCATGGAAAGCTCATAAAGTAATTTCAATTTTGAGAAAGTCAAACTTGCAACGACAGCTTCCAGGTTGTAAATAAACGGATAACAGCTTTCTTGGTAAGACGTCGCTCGTCGTGTAATAACACCTTCATATTTAATTTTGTTTTAGGCCAAAACATAATTGATAAACAACGGTTCTTAAATCAAAGATGACATACCGGAGCAAATTGACAAAAATCAATTCACTACTTTAGTACCTACTCCTGGATTTCTTCAAAGCAATCGACACTGTTTGGCATGAAATGGGCTCCTTCGTATAATGGTATCGAAGGGTTCCTGACCTGTTCACCTATATTGTCCTCATTAGAGATACTATTAGGCCAGAAAACCCATAAGATGTTTTGAAAACACCTAGTAACGAAGGTTTGCAGTTTCCTGGTTATTGTTGTACGAGTACAACATCCAGGCGATTGATGTCTAGTTCGGTCCCTCCTTCAGTAGATACAATACTTAACAGGTGTTGGAAGCTCACTACTTCCCTACTTCCCTACTGCTTGTTAGGCAATGTTCATCGAATCTTATGATTGTGAGCTCCCGAAGCTGAACATCTTTGTTTTGCGGTATTGATTTACAGCCCCACTATTGTTGCTTTTCTCTCCACCCTTGTTGCCATTTGATGGAGATCCATGATCCTATGGGAAAGCAAGCATATACATCGTCTGCGTGTAGTCAAGATGTTTAAGGTGTCAGAGTCCATCTTATTCCTCCGCTTCGCTTCATGTCGAAGCCATCCGCAATACATCACTTATCATTACTGTCTGACCCCGCTTTGGACTTCAAATTCTTCAGACAACCTACTTCCGTGCAAGACGTGACATTTGGACCCATCATAATCGCTTTGATAATAATAGTAATGAGTAGGTATCTATCTCCGGTATACCCCTCCTCCGCAAAGCAAGCCAGATAAAATCCATGCTGACGCTATCGAAAGCGTTCCTTTGGTTGCATCAGGCAACTCAGGAGATGTCAAATGCATGTTACTGTCAAAAACGTGATTTAAGACAAGGGGAAAATACTCCTTCCACCTTCTGAGTTGGTCCTCATCCGATATTAACAGGTTTCCCTCTATATCTTTAACCAGGTGTTGTTTAGAACTTCTTTGGTTATTGTATAGAGAGTTCTGCTGTCGCACCTTGGTGTGATTACGTTTATCACGTCTTATACTACGCTGGACCTCTTTCATCTTCATGCGAGCTTTGAGGTGTTTTCTTTCGTCGATCTTTGCCCAAGTTTCTTCCGAAAGCCAGGTGTTACTGCTTCCTTGCACACGACCGACTATTCTGATATGATATGAGAACATTTTTCACAACACTTCATTGGTTTTCTATGAATTCGGGTCTAGTGCTGCTGATTGATCTCATATCCATCAAAGGTGGTCCCTGAGTTGTTGACGAGTGTTAGGGTTCTTTAGTCTGTCCGTGTTTAACTTTGGTATATCAGCACCTCTTCTAATCGCGAAGTGATCAATTTGGTTGGAAGAAACTTGTCTGTCTGTCGTCACCCAGCTTATTTTGTGGCATGTTTTATGTTCCAACATGGTGCCGCTAATCACAAGACGGTTAGCGTTGCAGAAGTCCACGAACCTCTCACCATTGTCATTGCAACTGCCAACTCCATGCTTTCCCATGATGTGCCTGAGCCCTTTGTGTTGTTGTTACTGCCAACCTTGGCTGTGTGTTGTTGTATACGGCACTTAGCCGACTCTAGAAGCCTTCTTTCTCTTCTAGAGTTTGGGCCGAGTTCCGTTAGGGCGTAACACTGTATAATGGTGATGTTGTGTGATCTACTCCGGAATCTGGCCTTAATAATGCGTTCACCTAGTGGCTCCATGAAATTTGGCTATTGATAGCCGTTTTAGTTAGCAACAGCCCAACTCCAGCATCCTGAGCGCTTCCAGGTGCTTTTCCGGAATAAATTAGCTCAGTGTTACGCGTTGAAGACTTGCTATGTACCTACATACTATAAATAGTTTCATAGCAAATATTTTAAGATTGTTACAAAAGCAGTATTTCTACACTTTAATAATTCAGTAATTTAATTGTTATTATGTTTAAATAATAATTCAGTAATATTATTACAAAAATGTTTCTAAAAATTTAAAAGAATTTTTGTTTAGAACTTACAATAGCCGTGTTTTATTGGTAATTGAAAATACTAGCTAGTAAAATTTTACATGGAAAACAACACATCTCATCATTAGTAAACAAGTAAGCTAGTATTCATCCAAAGTATTTAAGTGAAGATAGAGTTTTATCTATCTTATCCTATTGAGTAGAATAAGTTAGTAATTATGACTCTGCAGGCAACTTAAAGTTACTTTTTATTTAGTAGCTATTTCTATATAATTTCATGTTGAATTTTTTCTTCTAATATCTTATTATTTAATAAAAGAATGTTTACTATCCAAATAAATGGTCTTTATAATAAATTGGATAATAATTTAAAGAAAATAGTGAACCATAATTATTCACGTGGTCTTTAAAGTTGCCGCAAACTTAGTTCCATTGTTTTCGTTCTTCCATATAAGCCAATGAAATTGAATAGGGAGCTCGTTATAGTTACATACAAATTGTCTTAACATGTATAATTTATTAATTTACATACTAAACTTCTACTTCTAAAGGGTTATCCATTTCGCGGTTTCAAAAGTATAGGACTAGAATTCGACATCTGTCAAACTAAGATCTTAAGGTCGTGTTTATGCAGATGAACCTTTAATCAAATAAACATATTCAACAGGAATTGAACAAGCAAACAGAAGGATTAGTAATGGGTTCACCACTCACTGAGGGAAGTTAATGGCTGACAATTATTTAAACAAATTGGAAAACAAATACATACATATGTATATATCATCCCACAACAACAAACAACATGAAAACAGTATAAACTTCTTGGACTTAAATATTACAAAATTCAACAATAAATTGAAATATATAATACACACAAAACCAACTACTACAGACATCATTAAATATAAAATTAAAAAATTTGTTTTTATTCCTATTATTAAAAATCAACACAATTATGGGATTGATGGTCCCAAGAATGATTCAACTATGACGTACGAGTATATGTAGCAATCAATTTCAATTTCAAAACAAACAAGTGATAAATCTTTTCCCTGAATATTTCTGTTTCTGCTAAAAATTATTTCTATTTGCTTATATAACTTCAGTTTTGTTTTAGAAACGGACTTTGTTTTAGATTTGACCTCACAAATTTAAAAATTATTTGTATATAATTTTTGGTTTCCCCTTAAAACCTCCTTACGGTCCAATCAAATAAGCCATATCCTTCAAGGTGATTGTATACATATGTATATGCCTTCTCCGAAAGCCAATATAAATTAATTGCATCATTATAGGTATTAATAATTTGTTATGTTTCTTCTATAGTATCTACTGAAGAAAGCAAAATAACATAAGTAATAACTTTTTAGTGATATTCAACTCATTGCAGTATTTTAGCTTAGAAATAGTTTGCGACTAATAGGTACGAGTAGGTACCACGTTGACAGATATGAAGAATCGATTTATTTCTTAAAACTCCATACTTTTACAAAGGGTTTGTTAGTCTTAAGATTTACAAAACACAATTAGATTTTGAGAAAATGACAACAATATCTGGTTATGGTTTTAACATTTTATTTAGGAAAATACAAATTTATGTCAACTGATTAGACAGCAGCAATTACTTGCCGTTAAGCAAATTTCCTAGGAGTCCAAAGATTGGTTGTGGTTGAGGCTCAGGCTGAGGTGCTGGGTTGGCTTCGATCATTGAGATGAATCCCAAGACTGCGACTAAGAGGGCTACGGCTTGCTTGTACATTGTTGGTTGTGTTTTTGATTGATCCAAACTTTTTGAAAGAAAAGAAGAAACTGATGCCTTTTGCCAAGAAACTCCTGCCTTTTATAGTCGATAAGTCGACGAATCGAATTGTTTTTATTTCCACTACACACATTTTTACAATAAGAAAACAAACACCTTTTGCTGTCGAATTGTATTTATTTTTTATATTGGAAAACGAAGTAAATACAAAATTTTAAAAACACATGTATTTTGTGACAACACTTTTGGTTGGTTGAAAATTATCGTTATTTGACGTTTACATATCAAATATTATGTTAAGTGCGGGTAGCGGAGAGGTTTTTTGATGTACCGACTGCATATTTAATGAATAATAATAACTTATAAATTTTGTACATTTGATAAGCATAGTAAAACTCAGTGAAAATACTAACGTTTGTCCGCTTTTCCCAAAATTCTAGAACTAAGCCCTGAGGCACATCCATTTTCAAATGCTTTTTTAGTTTAGTTTTGTTTATTAATAATGCTTAACATTTTGTACAATGGACCAATAACTAGTCGAAAATAAATCAATGTACAATGTACATTGTACATAGGTAATTTATTAATTATGTTAATAATGATAATAAAAAAACAAAAACAAATAGTTTAAACAAACCAATGTAGGTAATTAAAAAATTTAATTGTAAAATTTATAATAAATAAATAAATGAACAAATAAAGAAATACATGCATAAATATATGTATATGTACAAGTACATACATAAATGAATAAATAAGAATATATATTAGATAAATAAGTTAAACATATGTATATGAACAAGTAAATAAGTAAATAATAAATAAATAGTTAAGTGAATAAATAATTAGGTGAATAAATAAATAAATATACATAAATAGGTACATGAATTCATACATAAATCCATACTAATCCATACTAATATTATAAATGCGAAAGTAACTCTGTCTGTCTGTCTGTCTGTCTGTCTGTTACTCACGCCTAAACGGCTGAACGGATTTTGATGAAATTTAGTAAGGTAATAGATGGTTACCTAAAAACGGATATTAAATCAAAATTATCACGTCATCGTACTTAGGGGGTAGAAAGTAGGCAGAAAACTGAATTGAGTTAGTGATTTTATGGTTTATGGTTTTATGGTTTTTGCTGGGAGTTTTTCTCTATCATGCCTAAACGGCTGAACGGATTTTTATAAGACTTGGTTAATTTAAAGATAGGATCCTAGGCACGGACACAGGCTACTTTTTACGGCGCGGCGGGAAAATACCTCATTCCCGCGGAAATCTAGCGTGATCGTGTCAAGAAGCGCATGACGCCATAGCTACTGAAATGATTTTGATGTTTTTTTTTAACTGAGTGTTACTAAGACTTCAATTTAGTATTTGATCACTTTTCTAACTTAGAGGGTAGGTAGGCACCATAATTTAGGGAATTTATGATAAAATTTTGATGCAACTGTCTTTATTTAACAGTTTTACTTGGATCGAAACTTAGCGACATTCCATCACACTACTTAACTTATAGGGTAGGAAGGTAACATTCGGAGCTATTCATTATGTGCTTAGGTTGCTTTTGAACAAATTTTTATGTGAAGTTGAGGACCGGAACACGATAGTGGGACATTGTTGCAGGGGGACTTACAGCCGGGAGAAAACAAAAAAACTTATGCGGACGAAGTCGCGGGTAAAAACTAGTAAATACATAATAAATAAATATCACAGTTTGTCTTAATATTGATTAATAAGTTCATTAATCAAGTCATTCTCAGCGAGATCAAGTCGATCGAATGATGATGCCAAGGAAGATTTAGCATAATTTTTAAGACCTTATTTTGGGCATAGAGAACGATTTCATTTTATTATGTTACATATACTAAGAACTTGATGAGAAGTACTGTGATTTCTCTTAAAACCAAATTGTACATTGGGATTGTTGTTATCGGATATTATCTTAAGCATTTTGTTCTTTATAATTTTTTATAAATTTTGCTAATATTGTAATATCGCTGAGCAAGCTAATTGGTCTGTAACTGTCAGTCTTTACAGAGTCTTTGCCGGGTTTAAGAATAGGTATTACTTTACCTATTTTCCTAGGAGAAGGAAAATATTGCATTTTTAAGCAAGCATTTATGATGAATGTAAGGAAGATGATTCCGATTTTGGGCAACATTTTTAAATAAAGATTTTTCACTTGATCAAGACCACTGGATTTTCTAGATTTAAGTGCCTGAAGAATTGTACTTACTTCTTCTTGAGTTGCAAAAACATTTTGTGGTGTTTCAAAGGTCATCTGATTTAAGTTCTGAACAGTGGTGTCTACCAAATTATCTGTTGATATATCGCCTAGATTTCGTGTTACCCAATGGTTTTGAGAAAAACTAAGAGCCAGTGCATTAGCTTTTTCCAAATTTGTATAATATATTCTGGACTCGTTTTTTAGAAAAGGAACCTGTCTATGTTTGTTATTCACAATTTTTGCAATTTTAAAGAACGAAGCTTATCATTCCATTCAAGATTTCTTTTATTAGACAATTCACTTGAGATGAGACGATTTAAATATGAAACGTTTTCACGATAGATAGGTTGACGATACCTTTGAATGTTTCTATTTTTTATAAGTTCCAAAATGTGCGGCGGAAGTCTATGATGAACTGGTTTGTGAATCGCTTTAGGAACAGAGCGATCGACAGAGTAAAGCTATGCACAATACTGTCGACATCGGTATTGCTGCTTACACTTTCTAATTCAATAGGCTTATCTCTAAGTTTAATTTTTAAAATAGACTTAAAACGCGACCAATTTGCATTTTTTAAAATCTAGGTTATATTGTTTTTGTTGTATTCCAGACCAAAGAAGTTTACAAAATACGGGGTAATGATCAGAGTTGAGTTCATTTAAGGTAATTGGAGAAGTTATTAGACTAGACACATATTTTACAAAAATATCTAAAACAGAAGGACTTCCACGGAAACTGTTGGGGACATAAGTTGGACTAGGAGAAAACAATACATTTACTGGCAAAGTATGGGAAAAATCATATAAAACATTTCCATAGGAATTATTGAAATCACCACCAATAAGAGAGTCTCCTCTTACAGCGAAAAGTTTTCTTAAGTCATGATCCAAGCATAGTCTTTTTTGCAACGATGCGATGATTAGCCATCTGGAAAATACACGCAATATATTTTTACTGCCCTACGATTTCTCAAATGAATTTCAATACCAATATTTTCGATTAATTTAGTTCGTATTATTGGTAAGAGCGAATGACTGATTGATTTTCGGATGAGAATACCAACCCCACCACCTTTAATTTCTGTTTTATCAACTCTATAGACTTATAATTTGGTGAAGTGCCTGTTTAAAAAAATAAATTTATTCTAAACGCTTCGCTTGTTATAAATACATATAGGTATGCATTTCAGGTAATAATTTTTATATATCTATCTGTTTCATTATTTATTGTACAAAAACTTAGTGGCTAAATGTGCGTTAACATTGAATTGATCTAACTTAGTCTTACAAGTTGATAACTTTGTAACCATTTCCATCACCAAAGAATTTAGCTCTTCGAAGGAGAAAAGTGTTCCACTGTTAGAGTTTATATCTGTGTGCACATTATTGGTATTTGAAGAGCGAGGAAGATTACCTGACACATGTGATGAGAGTGTATTTACATTGCTCTGTAAAATTGGACGCTTTATGGTTTTTGAATTGCAATTTGCACATTTTGACATTGTAGGATTGTCACATTCAGCAGTCTTATGCGAACCAGCACAGTCAGCACAATAAGTTTTAACGTCGCAGTTTCTTTCGCCGCGGCCAAACATTTGACTGTCGTGACATTGCGTAACTTTACCTTTAAGCTTTCTTTGAAACTTCCATGTTATCTATGAGTGTAAAACACAGAGCGATATTTTTTTCAACTCATTAAGTTTAATTGACCAATTTTCAAGCGAAATTAAATAAAAAATGTCTGTGTAAGACTCATATTTTGTTGTTATGGCTTTAACATCTACACACATAAGACCGAGTTGATTGAGTTCAGTTTAAGATCGTTTACATTTAATTCTCGCAACCTGTAGAGAATAACTTTGAAAGCTTTAGCGCACTTGAGATCATGTGAGAAAAATTGGCAATTTTCTTCTTTTAATTTGGCCAACACTTTTACATACGATTCTATTAACTCACACTGAATCTTAATTCCGATGGATAGATGTTCTATGCAATATTTATTGGTATCTAACGAGTTCATCATAATCACTTGACTTTTGCAACAGTTTAATAGGTGGCACATAAGTTTTTTTTACACTTGGTGAGATAATATCGTCATTTTGACCTTCAGGCTGACATTGTAAAGGAGTCCAAATTTTGGGACTCTTCCAATTTGAAGGGATTTTAACTTTTTCCATATTGGAACAGTGTTTTTTTTTTTTGTCTGAGGACACTAAATTGTCCTCCAATTTTTGACTTGGAAAACTTAAACTTTCGTAAGGCATCTTTGGACTCAAAGCTTGAATTGGAATTGGAAGTTCTGAGTAAATTGTTTTTTTTTTTAATCAAGTTCAAATATCTTTTTGATGAATGAATTTTTGAAGGTTGTATGAGGAAAACATAACCTGGATTAACGATGGATTCACAGATTTGTTTGTTTGAAAAATTATTAATCTCTCCAACACTGCCATTTATGGGTTCATTAAATTCTTAATTTACTGTATGAGCATTTACTAGGAAAAGGATTCGACTTCTCTTAGTTCCCGAGAAGGAGCGTTAAGATCTATAAAGTTAACAGATACGGACATTGGACAATGTTTTTATAACAAATTTATAGCAATTATCTTTCGGAGGTTTTCTAAGATCTAAATGAAGGGGTTTCAATGTTCCATCCTAGTTTGGTTACTATACAAATCTATGAACATTGTATTGATGATTCCATACTATTCTTTTAGAGTATAAGGGTCACTTAAACCAAAAGAATTATGTGATATAAAACCCACCATGGAATTAGTTTGATTTACCATAAATTCTATATGATGCAAAAAACTCAGCTCAGTGTCAAACATTACTCCAAGATCTTTTTTCACAGAAACTTCAGCAAGAGTGTAATTTTGAATCTTGAAATCATAATTCATAGCCAACATAGGTACAAAACGACTGGAAACGAAAAGCATTCACATTTAGATATGTTATTATTGCACCAAATGGTAAGACTGATTATATCACTTTAGAGACGCTTGCAGTCTGTAAAATTTTGTACACGTCTAAAAAATTTCAAATCATCTGCAAACATTAGAAAAAGCATTGGACCTAAATGACTCCCCTGCGGAACGCCACCGGAGGTTGCTGAAAAGGGATGAGATTTAATTGAGTCAAAATAAAATTGTTGGCTTCGTCCTGTCAGATAAGCAGTCAACCAATTATTCATGTTTGAATGGAAACCTATGTTCTTCAATTTTTCTAATAAAATCTTATGACGTTCCCTATCAAAAGCTTTTGCGACATGTAATTGGCAACCCTCCTCTAACGAATTAAGAATATAATTCGTAAAAATGGTTAGGTTAATGGAAGTTGATCTTCCTGATACAAAACAGTGTTGATAAGGGGATTTAACATTCGAGCACTTTTTAAATAAGATGGATGGAATTTCATCTGGACCAGAATTATTGTCTTCGGTTACACCCGAAAGCGCCATTTCCACTTCTGAAACTGTGATACTTAAGTGACCCATGTTTAAATTATTTACGGTTTGTCCAGAAGTAGTGTTAACGACATTATTGGAATCAATAAATATTGATTTTAAAAAATTGACAATAGCATCACAGATAGTTGGAAGACATGTTATAGTCGAGTCTAAATATTGTATACTTTTAAGGAATCCATTGGATTTTTTTACTTTTAAGGAAACTGCAAAAACATTTACGAGTACTATTTTCTTTTAATTCGCTTTTTTTTCCTTAATTCCATCATTTCCTTAAAATCAAATAAGCTATCTCATTTTTCTTTTCCGAAATAAAATATAACATAAATAAATTAGGTATATTATTATACGTATTAATAAATTATGTTTCTTCTATAGTATCTACTGAAGAAAGCAAAATAACATAAGTAATAACTTTTTAGTGATATTCAACTCATTGCAGTATTTTAGCTTAGAAATAGTTTGCGACTAATAGGTACGAGTAGGTACCACGTGGACAGATATGAAGAATTGATTTATTTCTTAAAACTCCATACTTTTACAAAGGGTTTGTTAGTCTTAAGATTTACAAAACACAATTAGATTTTGAGAAAATGACAACAATATCTGGTTATGGTTTTAACATTTTATTTAGGAAAATACAAATTTATGTCAACTGATTAGACAGCAGCAATTACTTGCCGTTAAGCAAATTTCCTAGGAGTCCAAAGATTGGTTGTGGTTGAGGCTCAGGCTGAGGTGCTGGGTTGGCTTCGATCATTGAGATGAATCCCAAGACTGCGACTAAGAGGGCTACGGCTTGCTTGTACATTGTTGGTTGTGTTTTTGATTGATCCAAACTTTTTGAAAGAAAAGAAGAAACTGATGCCTTTTGCCAAGAAACTCCTGCCTTTTATAGTCGATAAGTCGACGAATCGAATTGTTTTTATTTCCACTACACACATTTTTACAATAAGAAAACAAACACCTTTTGCTGTCGAATTGTATTTATTTTTTATATTGGAAAACGAAGTAAATACAAAATTTTAAAAACACATGTATTTTGTGACAACACTTTTGGTTGGTTGAAAATTATCGTTATTTGACGTTTACATATCAAATATTATGTTAAGTGCGGGTAGCGGAGAGGTTTTTTGATGTACCGACTGCATATTTAATGAATAATAATAACTTATAAATTTTGTACATTTGATAAGCATAGTAAAACTCAGTGAAAATACTAACGTTTGTCCGCTTTTCCCAAAATTCTAGAACTAAGCCCTGAGGCACATCCATTTTCAAATGCTTTTTTAGTTTAGTTTTGTTTATTAATAATGCTTAACATTTTGTACAATGGACCAATAACTAGTCGAAAATAAATCAATGTACAATGTACATTGTACATAGGTAATTTATTAATTATGTTAATAATGATAATAAAAAAACAAAAACAAATAGTTTAAACAAACCAATGTAGGTAATTAAAAAATTTAATTGTAAAATTTATAATAAATAAATAAATGAACAAATAAAGAAATACATGCATAAATATATGTATATGTACAAGTACATACATAAATGAATAAATAAGAATATATATTAGATAAATAAGTTAAACATATGTATATGAACAAGTAAATAAGTAAATAATAAATAAATAGTTAAGTGAATAAATAATTAGGTGAATAAATAAATAAATATACATAAATAGGTACATGAATTCATACATAAATCCATACTAATCCATACTAATATTATAAATGCGAAAGTAACTCTGTCTGTCTGTCTGTCTGTCTGTCTGTTACTCACGCCTAAACGGCTGAACGGATTTTGATGAAATTTAGTAAGGTAATAGATGGTTACCTAAAAACGGATATTAAATCAAAATTATCACGTCATCGTACTTAGGGGGTAGAAAGTAGGCAGAAAACTGAATTGAGTTAGTGATTTTATGGTTTATGGTTTTATGGTTTTTGCTGGGAGTTTTTCTCTATCATGCCTAAACGGCTGAACGGATTTTTATAAGACTTGGTTAATTTAAAGATAGGATCCTAGGCACGGACACAGGCTACTTTTTACGGCGCGGCGGGAAAATACCTCATTCCCGCGGAAATCTAGCGTGATCGTGTCAAGAAGCGCATGACGCCATAGCTACTGAAATGATTTTGATGTTTTTTTTTAACTGAGTGTTACTAAGACTTCAATTTAGTATTTGATCACTTTTCTAACTTAGAGGGTAGGTAGGCACCATAATTTAGGGAATTTATGATAAAATTTTGATGCAACTGTCTTTATTTAACAGTTTTACTTGGATCGAAACTTAGCGACATTCCATCACACTACTTAACTTATAGGGTAGGAAGGTAACATTCGGAGCTATTCATTATGTGCTTAGGTTGCTTTTGAACAAATTTTTATGTGAAGTTGAGGACCGGAACACGATAGTGGGACATTGTTGCAGGGGGACTTACAGCCGGGAGAAAACAAAAAAACTTATGCGGACGAAGTCGCGGGTAAAAACTAGTAAATACATAATAAATAAATATCACAGTTTGTCTTAATATTGATTAATAAGTTCATTAATCAAGTCATTCTCAGCGAGATCAAGTCGATCGAAAAATCTTGTAGAAATGTAGATAGTTTAATTTTTCTATCTTCTATCAATTCTACATTTGCTCTTACGTGCAAACAGAGGTGGAATGATGCCAAGGAAGATTTAGCATAATTTTTAAGACCTTATTTTGGGCATAGAGAACGATTTCATTTTATTATGTTACATATACTAAGAACTTGATGAGAAGTACTGTGATTTCTCTTAAAACCAAATTGTACATTGGGATTGTTGTTATCGGATATTATCTTAAGCATTTTGTTCTTTATAATTTTTTATAAATTTTGCTAATATTGTAATATCGCTGAGCAAGCTAATTGGTCTGTAACTGTCAGTCTTTACAGAGTCTTTGCCGGGTTTAAGAATAGGTATTACTTTACCTATTTTCCTAGGAGAAGGAAAATATTGCATTTTTAAGCAAGCATTTATGATGAATGTAAGGAAGATGATTCCGATTTTGGGCAACATTTTTAAATAAAGATTTTTCACTTGATCAAGACCACTGGATTTTCTAGATTTAAGTGCCTGAAGAATTGTACTTACTTCTTCTTGAGTTGCAAAAACATTTTGTGGTGTTTCAAAGGTCATCTGATTTAAGTTCTGAACAGTGGTGTCTACCAAATTATCTGTTGATATATCGCCTAGATTTCGTGTTACCCAATGGTTTTGAGAAAAACTAAGAGCCAGTGCATTAGCTTTTTCCAAATTTGTATAATATATTCTGGACTCGTTTTTTAGAAAAGGAACCTGTCTATGTTTGTTATTCACAATTTTTGCAATTTTAAAGAACGAAGCTTATCATTCCATTCAAGATTTCTTTTATTAGACAATTCACTTGAGATGAGACGATTTAAATATGAAACGTTTTCACGATAGATAGGTTGACGATACCTTTGAATGTTTCTATTTTTTATAAGTTCCAAAATGTGCGGCGGAAGTCTATGATGAACTGGTTTGTGAATCGCTTTAGGAACAGAGCGATCGACAGAGTAAAGCTATGCACAATACTGTCGACATCGGTATTGCTGCTTACACTTTCTAATTCAATAGGCTTATCTCTAAGTTTAATTTTTAAAATAGACTTAAAACGCGACCAATTTGCATTTTTTAAAATCTAGGTTATATTGTTTTTGTTGTATTCCAGACCAAAGAAGTTTACAAAATACGGGGTAATGATCAGAGTTGAGTTCATTTAAGGTAATTGGAGAAGTTATTAGACTAGACACATATTTTACAAAAATATCTAAAACAGAAGGACTTCCACGGAAACTGTTGGGGACATAAGTTGGACTAGGAGAAAACAATACATTTACTGGCAAAGTATGGGAAAAATCATATAAAACATTTCCATAGGAATTATTGAAATCACCACCAATAAGAGAGTCTCCTCTTACAGCGAAAAGTTTTCTTAAGTCATGATCCAAGCATAGTCTTTTTTGCAACGATGCGATGATTAGCCATCTGGAAAATACACGCAATATATTTTTACTGCCCTACGATTTCTCAAATGAATTTCAATACCAATATTTTCGATTAATTTAGTTCGTATTATTGGTAAGAGCGAATGACTGATTGATTTTCGGATGAGAATACCAACCCCACCACCTTTAATTTCTGTTTTATCAACTCTATAGACTTATAATTTGGTGAAGTGCCTGTTTAAAAAAATAAATTTATTCTAAACGCTTCGCTTGTTATAAATACATATAGGTATGCATTTCAGGTAATAATTTTTATATATCTATCTGTTTCATTATTTATTGTACAAAAACTTAGTGGCTAAATGTGCGTTAACATTGAATTGATCTAACTTAGTCTTACAAGTTGATAACTTTGTAACCATTTCCATCACCAAAGAATTTAGCTCTTCGAAGGAGAAAAGTGTTCCACTGTTAGAGTTTATATCTGTGTGCACATTATTGGTATTTGAAGAGCGAGGAAGATTACCTGACACATGTGATGAGAGTGTATTTACATTGCTCTGTAAAATTGGACGCTTTATGGTTTTTGAATTGCAATTTGCACATTTTGACATTGTAGGATTGTCACATTCAGCAGTCTTATGCGAACCAGCACAGTCAGCACAATAAGTTTTAACGTCGCAGTTTCTTTCGCCGCGGCCAAACATTTGACTGTCGTGACATTGCGTAACTTTACCTTTAAGCTTTCTTTGAAACTTCCATGTTATCTATGAGTGTAAAACACAGAGCGATATTTTTTTCAACTCATTAAGTTTAATTGACCAATTTTCAAGCGAAATTAAATAAAAAATGTCTGTGTAAGACTCATATTTTGTTATTATGGCTTTAACATCTACACACATAAGACCGAGTTGATTGAGTTCAGTTTAAGATCGTTTACATTTAATTCTCGCAACCTGTAGAGAATAACTTTGAAAGCTTTAGCGCACTTGAGATCATGTGAGAAAAATTGGCAATTTTCTTCTTTTAATTTGGCCAACACTTTTACATACGATTCTATTAACTCACACTGAATCTTAATTCCGATGGATAGATGTTCTATGCAATATTTATTGGTATCTAACGAGTTCATCATAATCACTTGACTTTTGCAACAGTTTAATAGGTGGCACATAAGTTTTTTTTACACTTGGTGAGATAATATCGTCATTTTGACCTTCAGGCTGACATTGTAAAGGAGTCCAAATTTTGGGACTCTTCCAATTTGAAGGGATTTTAACTTTTTCCATATTGGAACAGTGTTTTTTTTTTTTGTCTGAGGACACTAAATTGTCCTCCAATTTTTGACTTGGAAAACTTAAACTTTCGTAAGGCATCTTTGGACTCAAAGCTTGAATTGGAATTGGAAGTTCTGAGTAAATTGTTTTTTTTTTTAATCAAGTTCAAATATCTTTTTGATGAATGAATTTTTGAAGGTTGTATGAGGAAAACATAACCTGGATTAACGATGGATTCACAGATTTGTTTGTTTGAAAAATTATTAATCTCTCCAACACTGCCATTTATGGGTTCATTAAATTCTTAATTTACTGTATGAGCATTTACAAGGAAAAGGATTCGACTTCTCTTAGTTCCCGAGAAGGAGCGTTAAGATCTATAAGAGTTAACAGATACGGACATTGGACAATGTTTTTATAACAAATATATAGCAATTATCTTTCGGAGGTTTTCTAAGATCTAAATGAAGGGGTTTCAATGTTCCATCCTAGTTTGGTTACTATACAAATCTATGAACATTGTATTGATGATTCCATACTATTCTTTTAGAGTATAAGGATCACTTAAACCAAAAGAATTATGTGATATAAAACCCACCATGGAATTAGTTTGATTTACCATAAATTCTATATGATGCAAAAAACTCAGCTCAGTGTCAAACATTACTCCAAGATCTTTTTTAACAGAAACTTCATCAAGAGTGTAATTTTGAATCTTGAAATCATAATTCATAGCCAACATAGGTACAAAACGACTGGAAACGAAAAGCATTCACATTTAGATATGTTATTATTGCACCAAATGGTAAGACTGATTATATCACTTTAGAGACGCTTGCAGTCTGTAAAATTTTGTACACGTCTAAAAAATTTCAAATCATCTGCAAACATTAGAAAAAGCATTGGACCTAAATGACTCCCCTGCGGAACGCCACCGGAGGTTGCTGAAAAGGGATGAGATTTAATTGAGTCAAAATAAAATTGTTGGCTTCGTCCTGTCAGATAAGCAGTCAACCAATTATTCATGTTTGAATGGAAACCTATGTTCTTCAATTTTTCTAATAAAATCTTATGACGTTCCCTATCAAAAGCTTTTGCGACATGTAATTGGCAACCCTCCTCTAACGAATTAAGAATATAATTCGTAAAAATGGTTAGGTTAATGGAAGTTGATCTTCCTGATACAAAACAGTGTTGATAAGGGGATTTAACATTCGAGCACTTTTTAAATAAGATGGATGGAATTTCATCTGGACCAGAATTATTGTCTTCGGTTACACCCGAAAGCGCCATTTCCACTTCTGAAACGGTGATACTTAAGTGGCCTATGTTTAAATTATTTACGGTTTGTCCAGAAGTAGTGTTAACGACATTATTGGAATCAATAAATATTGATTTTAAAAAATTGACAATAGCATCACAGATAGTTGGAAGACATGTTATAGTCGAGTCTAAATATTGTATACTTTTAAGGAATCCATTGGATTTTTTTACTTTTAAGGAAACTGCAAAAACATTTACGAGTACTATTTTCTTTTAATTCGCTTTTTTTTTCCTTAATTCCATCATTTCCTTAAAATCAAATAAGCTATCTCATTTTTCTTTTCCGAAATAAAATATAACATAAATTAATTAGGTATATTATTATACGTATTAATAAATTATGTTTCTTCTATAGTATCTACTGAAGAAAGCAAAATAACAAAAGTAATAACTTTTTAGTGATATTCAACTCATTGCAGTATTTTAGCTTAGAAATAGTTTGCGACTAATAGGTACGAGTAGGTACCACGTGGACAGATATGAAGAATCGATTTATTTCTTAAAACTCCATACTTTTACAAAGGGTTTGTTAGTCTTAAGATTTACAAAACACAATTAGATTTTGAGAAAATGACAACAATATCTGGTTATGGTTTTAACATTTTATTTAGGAAAATACAAATTTATGTCAACTGATTAGACAGCAGCAATTACTTGCCGTTAAGCAAATTTCCTAGGAGTCCAAAGATTGGTTGTGGTTGAGGCTCAGGCTGAGGTGCTGGGTTGGCTTCGATCATTGAGATGAATCCCAAGACTGCGACTAAGAGGGCTACGGCTTGCTTGTACATTGTTGGTTGTGTTTTTGATTGATCCAAACTTTTTGAAAGAAAAGAAGAAACTGATGCCTTTTGCCAAGAAACTCCTGCCTTTTATAGTCGATAAGTCGACGAATCGAATTGTTTTTATTTCCACTACACACATTTTTACAATAAGAAAACAAACACCTTTTGCTGTCGAATTGTATTTATTTTTTATATTGGAAAACGAAGTAAATACAAAATTTTAAAAACACATGTATTTTGTGACAACACTTTTGGTTGGTTGAAAATTATCGTTATTTGACGTTTACATATCAAATATTATGTTAAGTGCGGGTAGCGGAAATGTTTTTTGATATGCCGACTTCATATTTAATGAATAATAATAACTTATAAATTTTTTAGATTTGATAAGCATAGTAAAACACAGTCAAAATACTGACGTTTGTCCGGTTTTTCCATAATTCACATGAATGGATGACAATGCCAACCTTTCGTGCATAAAGATTACCAGTTTTAATGTCTTGCATATTTCAAAGTCTTAATGTCAAAATTTGATACGCTTACTTCTTACGACATAAAAAGTCTCCTCTGAAGGGCGATTACGTCGTCGTCGACAGTAAAATGGTCAAATTGCTTGAAATATTACTTGAACTGACAGCGCTTTAAGTGTTCATGTTTATTTGACAGAACAAATTTTACAAATGACAGCTGCTTTGACAGATAAAGCTGCAATATGGACGCAATCGTAATGTCAAAGTTCAAAACATCTCTACAGATATTAGAAAAACTCCTCACATGTTTGTATAGTGTACTAAAAATAAAAAAAAAATATCCAATTTTGCAAGTGATATGAATGAGCTTTATAGAATTTAACCTAAAAGTGCTTCTACTAAATGCTTTCACTAACAAATCATTGTTTTTTTCTTTTTTGTTGATTTTTATCTTACAGATTTTGCTACGTTCTGTACTCAAAACTGCAGCTGCTTCAGTCTTAAAATTACTAAAATCAAAGCCAAAATAAAAGCATCATTAATTTTATACCTTAAATTTTCGAAAAACAGAAACAAAAAATGCAGCTTCCTTAAGAAAAACGTCGCCGGCGTTGCTTGTTATAAAATACAAAAAGTAATTTTATGTGAAGTGTTTTATTTTTTAGTTTTTGTTTTTATTAAATCTGTAAGGCTTTTTACAGTTGTTATAAATGATAATAAAACACAATGGCGAATCATAAGACTTCCTGTTTTCTACAAGAAATCAATTCCATTTTTCAACCGGCTACAAGGAGACTGGTTGTATAATTTCTTCTCTTTTTTTTGAGTGCGTTAAAAATGAAAATCAAAAATTGAAAAATCATGAAGTTTTTTGAAAAAAATTGTGTCAAATTGTTAAGGTAAAAGTTAAAATTTGTATGGTAGAAAAGTGCCGTTTCATTTAATTGTATAAGAAAAAGTAAAAATACAAAATGGCGGGTCCGCAACTTCAACAACGTCACCCCACGTCATATGGTGGCGTGGGAGGCGTTGGTGGTGGCGTCGGCGGAATGGGCGGTGTTGATAGTACCGGCGGCGGTGGCAGCAATAGTATTTGCATAGCCAGCACCAGCACTTCGAGTGCTGGATTGCACGCCTTGCGGCAAATATCCGATCAAAACGACCTTATCTATCGCGGATCGACGACGTTGCCGCATTGCAGTAATGGCGGCAGTAGTTCCGGGGCGGCAACTATCAGCCGCGGAGTCATAAGCGGCAGTGTTTCGGCCCAAAATAGCCAGCATCAGCAAAGCACTAGCAACACGGCGCTTTGCCGGCCCGGCACTAGCAGTAGTGACGCACTTATCGTTCCTGGATCGCATAGTAATATTGAAATAACCGTCGATGCGAATAAATCAATTAAGTCCGATGATGTTGAGCAGGGTCAGCGGAAGGTGCGGCACAGACATCGACCGATTTTAAGGAGATTAGTTAACTATGTGAGAGGTCTATTTCAAGGTTCCTCGACGACAAATGGTAAGAATTGGATCTTTTTGATATTTTTCAGTTTTTTTTTTTTTTTTTTTTTTCAAATGTTACTTAAATTTTAAAGAAACATACAAACCGAATTTCAGTCACAAGACCGATACCAAAACCAGATTTAAGAAAAAAATAATTTTCGACTTTGTCTTGTTGTTGTTACCCAGCCAGCCCTTTCCTTTTCCTCTCCTCCATAGTTAAATAATATGGATATTTATTTCAGGAGCATGTCAAATATTCTCGTCACTTCCGGATCCTGGTGGAGTGTCTACTTTGTCGTCGCTTCGACATCTCAAATTGAGTCCGTCGGCATTAATTTCATGCTCTGTTTCTGACATTGTTCCTACAAAATCAATTAAATTTGTTTTCGTATCCGAAGATTCAAAAATAATATTCCAATTTCCAAAAAACAAAAACTGCATCTTCTTCATAAAAACATTTACATTCACATTTGCATTCGTAGAGTGTATCAGTAGATTGGATTTGGATGTAGATCAAGTTGTAAAAATCAAAGTGGAGGCGTTTTTATTTAGTGGTCAGCTCGAGGTTTGTGTATGTGTGTTTTTATGCCAAACACATGCTCTAACGGTTTGTATAGCATTACAGAAGCAACTGCATCACTGGATGATGTTATATTGGCTTTGGGATTGTAAAATTTTGATACGAGCAGAGATTTTGTGGTTAGTGTAGCTGTGGTTAGTTTTATGGGGGTTTTTAGTTGTTTTACTTCAAAAATAAAAAATAAACTGATGGAATTTACTTTGTCTGAATATAGTTTTTTTGTTTTGTTTTTTGTTTCACGTTAATTTGAATACTTTGTGTTTTAGATGATTTTGAAATAATTTTGAACTTGATTGTTGTTTTTGAGGTAAATGTACAAATTGAAAATAAATTGCTAACAAATTGCTCTCTCTCTCTCTCTCTCTCTCTCTGTGTTTACCAAAAAAGATACAAAAGTTCTTCAAATAAGTCCCTTTAGAAAAACATGAAACACAAAAACAGAAAAAGTTCAAAAAGTATACAATTTTTCATACACAAGGTGGCGCAAGTAAATGCAAAAAAATTACTTAAATTACTTCTTTATCAAATATTCTAATTTTCAAATATTATCCTAAACAATGCATCATGCATGAATGAATTTTTGATACAAAATTGTCCTCTTTGTTCTTCCACACATTCTCATCGTCTCCATTGTTAAATGTCAAATATGATTGACGAATACGATAACACGCCATTTGCTAGTTTTGCGCCACCTTGTTTTTGTATATCAAGTGCTTATGCGTTGAGTCCACTTTCAACTTTTCATATGTCAAAAAAAAAAAAACTACCTACAAAATCATCATTGGGATTGTGTGGCAGGGAATACTTTTTCTATAGACTCTCTAGAGCACTTCTACTACTTTCTCCTCACCACTCCCTCTCTATGTCATTTTATGTACTCGTAGGATGAAGTTAAAATTAAATTGAAAAACTTTTCTACTCATGTGGCATTCAAGAAAGTCAATAGAGGGTTACACATATTTTTTTTTTTTTCAATCTCTATCTCTTTCTCTCTCACTTATCGTCTATATTTTCTCCTACTTTATTTTTGTTCCACGACTGTCTAAATCCTTTTTGCCAGGATTACTTTTATGAAGAAGCAAAAAAAAAAAACACAAATTCAAATAAATTCAAGTTGGCAGAACACGAGAATGGAGCAATAAAAATGTAAAAAACAGAAGAGAAAAAAAAATTATAAATGTAAAAATAAATGCAATATCACTAAAAATCCTTTTATTAGCTTATTATAATAAAAATAAAATCCTCTAGTGAGAACAGGACATTTGCACAGATGGTAAAAGTGAGAATTGAGATAAAAAATAAAAAAAAAAAAATTATAAATCTCTCTGCGGCTACTAGAGAGGTGGGCTTAAAGTTCAAAGGCAATGCTTACACAAGTTTTATGGGCTTGTTGTGGGAGGTCCTTTTTACATAATAATTTGCTTGTTTTTGCGGAAGAATGTAAACAGAGGCAGATTGTTAAGTAGGACATCGGAACGGTATAGCTTCATTATATACCTACAAAGTGCCTTTCTACATATATACATGTGTATTTTTGAAAGTGGACTCAAATGTGTTGGTAGATTATTTATATGATTTTCTTTTTCGTATCTTAAGTGGGATTATTATCTATCTATATACTTATGTATATTTGAAGGAGTAAATCCTTTGAGGATTATATGTACATACATACATATGTATGTATAAGTGGAAGTCACAACTAAAACACGCATACATTATTAGGTATTTAAAAATACGACCTGTGTGATTAAATGACGAATATTGAAATTTATTTAGATGAAATAAATTATAGACAGAAATAATTCCGAAGGTCTGATTATTTTTTTTTTTTTGTATATTAGGATAGATTTAAAAACAATCGATTGAATTTTGTTTCAGTTTTCACACTTAAAATTCGAATTAATCAATCAAATTTACCTCTAAGCTATATACATAGTTTAGGAGTTATCACCACTATAGTCGAATCTACACTTATTCCACAAGACTAATTTAGAAAAAAATCACAAAATCGACTCTCTGAAAATTTGCAAATATTAATTTACGTTTTTGTAGCACTAAGGATTGTACATAAATCGTATTGAAGACTCAAGAGTCAAAACATTTATGAAAGGAGAAAACAATGGAAACCAGTATTTCAATTTTATCTTCGGACTTATTACTAAACAACTGACATAACAGTATCGATGCAAAGTGTAGGTACTTCATTTATAGTTTTATAAAATTTAGAAAAGTACGCATACGCCTAAGTGTACCTTCGACTTTTTAGCTGTTTTTTTTTTGTTTATAAAATTAAAGCATAGTTTAGTGATCATTGTGTTTAGGTTTGTATTTGATTAAAATTATGCTTCAACAATTGATCTCTGAAAAACTGAATAAGTCTGTTTTCGGGAGTTCAATTTGATTTGAAAAAAAAAAAATACTACTCGTTTGGTAATTGTTGAATTGAAAATTTGACAAACATTTATCATTTTTCTTTTACTAAATCAGGGTTTTGAGTATCATTCTAATGAAATTCACTAGAAATAATTTAAATTTTACTAGCACATTTTGGGGAGCTTAATTTGCCTAATATTGAAAAAAATATCATATCAGGTGTTAGTTTTCAATTAAACAATTTAAATTTTATGCGAGGTTAACTTTGAAATTTTAATACACAATTGTCTCCATTTCATTATTTTAATTACCAACATTGACAAAGTATCATTGTGGGAGTTCAATTTCAAATCACTAAGCTCAAAAGTCTTAAGTTTCCTTAATTCTTAAGAAAATATTTAATTTAAATTAATTCCAAAGTGTCAAAGGTGTTTCTTGTTTCACCTACCTACGTCGTATAATCTTCTTTTCCAAAATCAAAATCAAAAAAATCACGACAGACAAAATATATCTTTTCTTCATATTTCAAAGGAAATATTAAGTACATTCATGAATTCGTAGGTGGATGAAAAAAAAAAATCAAATCAAGATTCCTTTCCTCCTCACATAAATGTCATATAAAATCTGATGCACGTACACATCCTCACAAAAGGTGTTTGCCGCAGAAACTATGTACCTTATGCTACGAACATCGGAACATGGAATGGAATAAGGCACAGAATATATGTATGTACTTTCGAAAAACCTCACTTCTGAATTCTGATGATAAAAAAAGGATCAAATTGAATATACGAGCACAGACACCGTGAATGGAGAAGCAATGTTTTATATCGTGTATCCTGCTATTCCATTCACAATACATATGTATGTGTGTGTATGTACTTCTTTGAAAAGTACACCTACATCAGCAGTGCTCTTAAAAAGGAAATCGCTTTGCAGCAAAAGTATTAGTGGGGTGTTGAGATTTTTTTTTTTTTTATTTTTATACGAAACGATGGAACACAATAAGAAGATTGTCTTGTACGAGTTTTGAAGATGACGGGAATAAAAGTTGACAATATGGTGTTTCTTTTCAAATTCTCGTAAAAATAGAAGTTCAAAGAGAATTCAATCCCAGACATTTAAATCTTTTAAGGTTCTCAAAGAATTTTCTAATGTCATTTATATTATGAACGTAGGCGTAGTATACACTTGGCAATTTTATTGTTTAATAAAGAAAAATAAGCTGGAAATAAAAAGAAAACTATTCAAAGTGTTCAAGTTTGCTCTTAAGTCACATTAATTGCTAAATAGCAAGACTGATACCACTTTTTAATTGAGAAAAACAGGAATTTCATTTTCTTTACTAACCTATACATTGGCTCTGTCTCTGTTATTGCGCCACGTTAACGGACTCTGTGATTTCTGGAATTCCATATAATGGTTCTGGTGAGCACTGGTTTCGAAAAAGAAGGAATAAGCCAGATACAATTGACGCTTTAAAATCCAAGAAATGTCTCCCTAATCGACTTCAACTTCGAGTTCAATATTCTCTTAGAGTCAAATGTTTACCCTTTCAAAAGTATTAACGAATCGAATTTGAGAATCTCAAAATCTTCTAAAAATACAAAATTTTATTACAAATTTCAGTTTCCATTCATTAACATTTTCTGGGAAAAAAAAAACAAAACTAGAAAAACTCTCATATTTCTCAGAAAACAAACAAACAAACCAACCCCCAAAACACCACAACACAACACACCACCACCACCACCCCCAAACCGCATCATACCGCCAACGGACGCAATGAACAGCCATCGCAGCCGGAGCAGGGCAGAGCAGCGAGGATAAATAAATTTTCGTCTGTAAATATTTAAGCGGCCAAACATACTCTCGTAAGCCACAAACTAGCGCAGCCAAATTCTAATTTTACCACAAAAATAACTAAAAACCCATAATCTCAATCAGTCCAAAGCAGTTTGAGTGTCCGATATACATTATGTATAGTATACTTACATTATAGCCATATACTTATACATACATATGTATATAAAAGTTTATTGATACAACCGGGCTGTGATGAGTTCACAAAAATACAACATTTTAGTTTTTAATTACTTTTGATTTCTAGTTCATCGACGTAATGCTCGGTCGATGTTTTTGGAATGTGTGTTTAAAAAACACAATATAAAACTGGGGCCGATTTTATTTTCCAACGAAAAATCAAAATAAACAAAATTGTAAATTCGAAAAGTATCCCAAAGTGCACACTGCATCCGAGTACAGAGACAGACAGACAGATAGACTTTTTTATTTTTTTTATTTTCTCATCTAAATTAGTTTTGGCCTATAACCGACCGACCGACACGACCGACGACGGATGTAATGGCTTTTACAGTACAGTTTTTCCCAAATTACCGCTAACCGAAAAACGCAATAGTCTCATTAATGGTCATGAAATTGTAATTTCAATCTAAATACAAAATTCCACATGTTTTAAGTTCAAAATAGAACAGAACATGAAAGATTTAAATAAAAACATAAACTTTTCGAATACGGAATTTTGAAATATTATTGTCCTAGGTCATTGATATTTGAACGCAACTATTAAGTCAGCAAAAAAAAAAAGGTTAGTCACACAAAACAGTACAATTTTGAAAATAAAAAGACAAGGAGTCAAAACGAAGCCCTGAGGTACATCAGAATTCAGTTATTAAATTTTGGAATAATAATACCCTAAAAGAAGTTTAAAAACATACCAAGTCACTTCTTAAGTTTTATAAACATAAGTCTCTTTTTATATTGAATACATGGGCGGTCCGATTTCGATGAGTACTTAGCCTTATACCACAGGCCCTCAATGGTGTTAGTATCACAAAAGTGATTTACTATCGTCTAGTTCATTGGATAGGACTGGAATGGAAAAAAAAAGTCGCTGATTTGATTCTTCTCCTTAAATTGTGACCATCAAAAATTGGAAAAACGAGTTTCAACATAGTCAACACTTCGGTGCCGATTGATGGTGCGCGAGATCGCTTAAACACTATAGGCATCTCGCATCTCAAACAATCACATGGATCATAACCTAAATGAAATTTTGGAAGTCGTTGCCAGCGAGATGGGCGCCACCTTCAGGCCAACAAGCACAACCGTAAGACCACATCAAAACAGTGTTTGAAGTACAGATGTTTTAGCGCAATCAGAAGGAGTTTCTGCACCGTTTCATGACTGACGGCGAATCTTGGATCCACTGGTATACACCAGATATCAAGGAACAGTCGAAATAGTGGACTTTACTTGGTGAACGTACTCCAAATGATATGAAGACTGTCCAATTGGCCTGAAAGATGATGGCTACCTTTTTCTGGGTCTCACAAGGTGTGATCTACAACGACTTCGAGAAGAAGGACAATCACAGGGCTCTACTTTGCCGAATTATTGGATCGAGAAATGGTGGCCCCCTTTGGCGATGAAAAAATTGCCCTCCCACCATGACGAAACGCGCTGGCTCACACCTCCGTCCGTCATAACCATGGCTAAATTAGATTAGAAAATAAGTTCTATGGTTTTCGAAAAAAAAAATCAAGGACATTCATATTTGAATTAGGAAGAAGGTACGAGTACACCCCTATTGGAACCCATGAGTGATTAAGTTCTTAACAGGTCTGCATATAAAATATGAACAAATTGCCTTCGAAAATCCTCCAGATACGAGTCAGGACGATCTTAGTAACTGGAATCACCACATCGTTAATAACTTATGATTATGTAGTCATTTGGACTTAAATAAAACAAAAAATATATGAAACAAAAGAGTTTTACTACAGCAATAACAATAATTAAATTTTCTCATGCCGCATAAAGAAAACCCTCCCCACCACCTACCTCAATTCAAACATTATGTATGTTTCCCTAAAGGACAAAATGAAGAGTATAATTTATACCAACATCAACCATAACCACTTTTATTTGAATTCTCTTAATGCTCTTTTAGTATTCCTATCGTCAATCTATTATCACCGCACACACCGTGTGTTGGCCGACCGGCTCGGCTGTCTTCCTTATTACAAGGAGCATGCATCGTACACATACAATACATACATATACCACCCGAGTCCTCTCCGATGGCCAATGATTCCATATTATAGATACGCTCTGGCTGATGTCTACGTGTCTTTGGGCATAATAGTCGAATATAACCATTATCCTGGCAAATGAATGTGAATGTGAAATCACTGCCTCTGCATGCCTATCACGTATCCTTAAGGCAAACAGTTTGCACTTGGCCTCTCCCGGATAGGTACTTTACTGTTCATGGTACATATATCGCAATATAATATCCGTTCTCATTTTCGAAGACTGCCGGCCGCCGCCGCCGCCGAAGCGTGCGGGAACGAGGTACCACAAGTCTGCAGCACACCTGACACCATTTTATCGAAAAGCTAGAAATGATTTATGAGCAATTACACCCGGACCATTGTTTATCCTGCACTTAACCTCGATACAGCAACTAGAGGGAATCTGAATCCTGAATTTCATGCCTGGCATGCCTCTCTTCAACTGAGCATTCCACTCGTTATACATACATACAGCATATATCTATAACTACCCGAAATACCCTACCTAGGTATATAGTAAATCTAATTACCCGACCTTACGATGTGGTGTAAATCTTCGCTATCTCTGACACTGACACTAGGGAGGAAGAGGGTCTGGGTGTTAAAAATATGTTAAAATGTCCCGAGAAGCCTAAATGTAGATCTCTCTCTGAGGCTGCAGCCCAAAGATAGATAGCTTAATGCCGCCGAGGGCATCATCATCAAGTAGGACCCGGTTCGGTTGTGTTTTAGTGCCAGGCCAAGAGCAAGAGGATGGTCTGGAATTTAATTACCTACCTGGTGCTGGTGCTGGTGCTGGTAAAATAGTAGGTACTCCTATCTATGGCTCGCCTTACCACCACCGGAATTAGAAGGTGGACCCTTTTTGAGGGATTCATTTAACGCGGCTTAAATGCAAATGAGTTGGTATACACATCAGGAGGAATCAGGAAGAGTCCAGAGCAGAAGTTGAAATGCCTTAACCCAGAGTGAATGGTTATACATATACCTATATAAGATTTATCCATTAAAGGAAGAAGAATTGATGAGGTTTGCGGTGTGTTCTTTAACGATTTGGAGGTGTTAACTTGGCCAAATTAATGCAAAGTTACGTTACGGCGTGTTTGGTCTTCGCATTGGTATACCTTCCACCTATATCAAACTTTCATATCTATCAGACTCGTAGTTGGACTGTTCTGCAGCTATATGCTTAATGTCTGAAGATTTAGGTGTACCTAGATATTTTATGCTAAGTGTATTTAATGTCCAGAGAGAATATTTTATCGAGTGGAAATAAGTACAGAACGTATACCTTTAGCTCAAGCTTATACACCTAAGCCTCATAGAGCTTAAGAGTTTAGAATTTTTAAATTGCCCTAAACGCTTCGCTTTGTGGTTATCATATTTTTCCAGATGACTGCAGACACAAGATGAAGTTATTATTTCTACTTTAAGACACAAAAAAATGGAATAAGTATACGAGTAGAGAGATTTGGAACTTGAGTACGAGTACATACCTACATATACATTGGAAGGTGTTTTTTATCACAAGAACTTAGTCAAATGAAGCATAGCGGAGAAAGTTTCCAGTGTTTCGGTACTTTGGTGTTTGAATTTGACATAAATTCTTTTTAAGGTTTGTCTAAGTTTATTAGAAATTATACTCCATTAGGTATGAATGTTGGGATCTTCAAGTAAATGCCTCCCCAATAAACAATTTTTGGTTAAAAAGCGGTTTATAAACCGGATTATAACCTCGGTTTAAAAACCGCTAAAGTTAGAAATTGGTTTGAAAGACGTCTTAGAAGCGTTACAGAAACGTTCCCATAACCAATTTTGGTCAGTAACTTTGTAACCTGAGTTCTATTTTGGTTATTTAAAAGCGGTTAAAAAGCAGTTACTTCAAAACTACTTTTCGGAGTTACTAACTTACCATTTAAATATGGTACTTATTTAACGTCCCTTAAACGTTTTTTCCAAACCTTATAGTGACGCTTTTTAAAAACCGTTTTGTTTTGGTTACCAGGAAACCTATATTTTAGGTTTTTCTGTAACCAAAATGAAACCCACGTAGGGTTTTTACTGGGTTCGGAAAAAACCCAGTATTTTGTTCCAAAACCAGCTAAAAAATTACTGAAAATAATAAAAATAAAGTCCTTATAAAAAAACATGGTTTGAAAATTACTTTTTTTAACTTTTATTTAATTAGATATTTACTTCATAGACTTATACAATACTTATACTAATACTTATAGTAATACTTATACTAATACTTATACTAATACTTATGCTAATAGGTACTTATAATAGTCCTTATATTAATAGTAATTAGAAAAGTTAAAAAAAAAACATGCATTATCTACATAGTTCAATTTTCTGCTGATGTTCCTGTTGCTGGTGATTGTGCTGATGATGATAGTGATGATGATGATTATGTTAATGCTGATGTTGATGCTGTTGTTGTTGTTTTTGTTGTTGTTGTTGGAGAATTTTCCTTTTCATCTCTAGAAATCAAGAAAAAATCATTTTAAAGAATTTTACACATTGTATTGTATTATTAAAATATTTACGTGTTACTTTATAATCGGTTTATAGAAATCTATCTAAGTCTATATGGACACAAGTAAAAAAATAACCCAACCCAACCAAACACAATAAACAGTTATCGCAATCGAGTTATTTTTTTACTTCTGTCCATATGGAAGAAGTAGAAAAATAACTCGAGCTGTGTTGTTTGAGTTCGTTTTTTTTTTTTTGTTGCTTGGGTTATTTTTTAACTTCTTCCATTATGGACACAAGTAAAAAAATAACTCGATTGCGATAACTGTTTATTGTGTTTGGTTGGGAACTGTACTACGTAGTTTATTTTTATATTTGTTGTTGTTTGTTGCTTTTTTACTTATTTTATTTACTTGTAATAAGTAGAAAAGCAACCCAAACAACAACAAAAATAAACTAAGTAACTAAGTGGGTTGCTTTTTTACTTATTATAAGTAAATAAAATAAGTAAAAAAGCTACAAACAACAACAAAAATAAACTATGTAACACAGTATTATACATTTTAACTTATCTTACTATAAATTTAATTTGACTCACCCTTTTTCTATTATTTTGTTATATATTTTATTGTTCTTATTGTTTTATCACTTTTTAACACTTTGACTTTAACACTTTCTTACACGAACCACACTTATCAAAGCCCAAATCACAACTGAAACACATTATGCTAAAATGAAGAACATAAACAAAAAGACGGTCGCGGTCAGTGTTACCAGCTGTTTTGAATACGTACGCAAAAAGTAAAAAACATTGTTTCTTATACTACGCTAAACACAGCTTTTTTATATTTTTAGAAGTACAAAACAAAGATGAAGTTGCAATTTTCATATCTCAAAACAATAAATTTATTTAAAAAATACAGGAGAGGTATAATTTATAAAAAAAAAATGTGACACAATAAATAAGAGAAGAGTAGAGGCTGGTCACATTCAATCAATGAACAGCTTAGCAAAATCATACACACACATGCGATCACACTGGATCGCCTTTAAAAATCCATTATGAAAAAAGACCTCATTTAAGAATCATACGATCGAAGTTGTATGTGTTGGTGTTGGAAACCGGTTATTATGCAACTAGGAAAATGAGTTATTTTGGAGTAAAAAAAAAACTGGTTATTTTGCAACCAAGAAAATTAGTTATTTTGAAACCAATAATGAGTTTTAAGAAAAATAGGTAATATTGAAGCTAACAATTAAAGGTGTTTAATAACCAATTTATAACTTGGTTTGATTTTAACCACTTAAATTGGTTATTTCAGAACTTATTTCAAACTTAAATCGTAAAACACGTTATTTTTTACCAGAAAATTACTGAAAAGTTACTTTTTGGTAAAAAATAATCTAAATTTGAACTACGGTTTGAAAAAAAGTATTTTTAGAGCCACATTATAACTGAAGCTCAAAATTTACCACATTTTAAGGATACATTTTTACCTGAATTCAACTAAGGCTTGAATTTAGACTTTTTTATACTGAAACATAGCTCCAGTTAAAATAATAACCAATAACTGACCACTTTATGACCGAGGTAATTTCAAGTAATATTATAACTCAGGTTATTTTGTAACTCAGGTTATAAATTGTTGATTGGGTCCCTTTATAATTGGGGCTGTTCTAATTGCCAGGGACTATAGGAGTCTTCTGCAAAATATTAAAGGATTTATGAATCATCACTATCACTACATACTCGTAGTATAAAACAAAATCGCTTTTTCTGTCCCTATATCCCTGTGATGCTTAAATTTTTAAAACTACGCAACGGATTTTGATGAGTTTATTTTTTAATAGATAGAGTGATTGAAGTGGAAGGTTTATATGTATAACTAGATAGTGTTTTTTTCAATTAAAAAATTAGTTTTTAAAATTTCATTCTACACTGCGTTTCATTCCATATTCAATTACGCCTGAAAGCTGCAGCACATTATATGAAAGTTGAGATTTCCAAAAAATATGTAGTATACTTCAAGGCTGTACTATACACTAATCTTCTATTTATCAATTACTGTTTGCTTGTCTCAATAAAACTCGAGAACAACTTGGCCGATTTGGCAAATTTTAGTTTTGAAATATTTGTCACAGCCCATTGAAAGTTTAAAAATGAAAAAAATATTTAAAACTAGCTGACCCCGCAGACGTTGTTCTGCCCTGTTTTTCAAATTGGACAGAAGTTGCTTTAAATCTTCATATCATGGTTCTAATAAAGTTTTGGCATTCATAACTTAACCAATGAGCGCAATTTTTAATCTCAATTCGATTAATGACTTTTGAAATTCTGGAAACGCCATTAATTTTTTGTTTGCAAAATAAAAGCGTCTCCTAGATCTTTTCTCTTCACATACAGGACCACATCATAGAACCATGAACAATAGCAACTTATATGATTAGATTTTAAGATTCAAAAAGCCTTTACAGAATAGATGACATGAAAATACCAGCTCCAATCCAGCATAAAAACCCATAAATGGACCTTATATTTTGTTCACTATGGTTTCCCTTGTATTTCTCTTAAACAGAATCTTGAGGCACTATTTTCTGCTTCTCTCCATATCCAATTTATCACAAATATATAGTTAGCTTTCTATTGGTAAAAGAATTTTAAAAATCGGTTCAGTAGATCTAGAGATTACCTAATTAAAATGTTACTAACTCTTTCGAGAATAGGTACTGTAGCCGTTTTGTCAAAAATTCAATTCGACCATTCTAAACTTCAATCTTCAATGTTGTGACTGTTTTGTAAACAGTGCTATTTGCCAAGTCTAAATTATTTCAATTCAGAAATTCAGATTTGAAAAGTGGCAACCGTTTGCCTTGATCATACTTCCAGGAGGACACTTTTTGTATTTTCTTATCGATAATAATAAATATTGATGTTTAATGTCAACTGTGACTATTAACTGTCAGTTAATTAGTTGAAAAACACGGCGGTGGTTTAAAATATGCGTTGAAATAAGACTTGTAAGACTTTTAATTTCGTAAGCAATTTAATTTAAAATATTGAAAACATTTTTTTAATATATTATTTGGCATAGTACAGTGTTCAATAGTGTGTTAATTTTCATTGTTTTTAAGATGTATTTTGCTATTCGGGGTGGAGACAAATCCAACGAATCAATAACCATGAAAATTGGTTCAGTAGATCTCGAGTTATAAGTGTTGTAACAAACCCGTCTTTGTTTTATATATATAGATATAATATCGCGAACACCTTAATTCACATAAAATTTGTTGTAACTGCAAAAAAAATATTTTCGATTGTCCAGTTGGTTGTCAAAATTTGTATGCATATGTCAGTCATGGGTTCAATAACGAAAAGTAATAAAGTCGCCTGTCATTCTGTCACAATTAAATAATTTATCATCAGTTGGTCAGTACCTGAACTCAGTACCTACAACTTAAATAATTTTACTATGGATAAACCTTTTTTTTTGTAAGTTCTGAGGGTAATGATCGGTTGGTAAAATTTCGACCAATTGGGGCGGGACAAAGTTCGCCGGGTCCTCTAGTAAAATATAAAAGATTAAAAAAATGCATGTTAAAAATGCTCGACTTAGTATCGTGTTTTTTTGTTTTTTTGTTTTCTTGTCAGTCGGTCTTGTGAATAAAAATAAAAGCAAAAGCTTAAACTTGGATTTTTAAGTAAAAGCTAGATTTTCAGTGAACAAAAAATAAGCTTAAGCTAGAAATTTAAGGAGGTTCTCTAGTGATAGCTATTTTAAAATAGTCAACTCTAAATTCATTTAGTTTTAGCTTGTTTGTGTGGATAAAAATAGCTTAAACTAGAAAATTATAGTAAAAGCTAAAAAATAAAAATCAAGATTTGTTTGGGTTCTTTTACTTAAAAACTTTGACCATATTATGTTACACTCGTAAAAATTTTATTTAAGAACAATTACCAAAAATTGTTAAAAAAAAATTGTTTTTAATAGATAGTGTAAGACATTTGCATGCTTAAGAATATTCTTATTTTGCGTAGTTACAGATATTATGTATTTGCAAATATTAATATAAACCGGATGTTCCATTTTTTATGTCTTTACGTATATGAATTTCAATTATTGTTGCAGAAACTCTCAGTTAATTCTGTTGTTTCCTTTGAAAAATAAGAACAAAACAAAAAAACAACTAACCGCTTTTAAATTGAAGCCAGTTCGTCAGTCCTTTCAAAGGCGATGTAACATTAATTAAGCCCTTTTATTTTTTACTCTACTCGTACGTCATCGTTTTATATTATTGTATAAAATCACAAAACTTTTCACACGAAACCAACACCAGCCAGCATCGTGTATAGAGAAAAAGCAATAAGTAACTAATTACATCCTCCGCCGGCCGGCCGGGCCGGTAGTGCATGGTCTACATCAACATCCTTCCGTTTTCCATTGCACACTCTCTCAAGGACATCATCATAACTACAACGACATGAAATTATTATGCCATTCGATTGTTAAAAATAGGAAACTCTCTATAAAAAAAAGAAACACAAAAAAAAAAAAAATGAATTCATTTTTCCTTCAATTTCAATCACAAAATTTACGATCCATAAAATGTTCATTTTGTTTTTCCAGCCAATAAAAATATTAAATGGGCAAAATGTAATCAACAAAACTTTGTTGTCGGGAGGGCGGGAGTAATGGGGGATAGATAGCGGAGATGGGGGAGAGGGAGTTAAAAAAATACATACATAATAATAAGGCCGACGACGACGATGATGATGATGATGATCTGAAGCCTGATGTGGCTAAAGTGCAAAAATCTGACTATAAATTGAAACGGCTGAATGGCTGACCGTGCGTTACAAACGTGTCGAAATGTTGGCCAGAATTCGAATCTGAATCCGAATCCGATTCAGAACCAGAACTACTAGAGCCAAGGTCCAGGGGGGAGGGGGGTACGGTGACTAAGGCGAGTACGAGTACAATATGAATTAAAGTTAACAATGCATGAAGTGAAATGTAGCAAAAACTTAATTGAATTAAATTGCGGAATCATGAAATCGGTTAAGTGGAAGCGGCAAGATAGTTCTTTATTGTACCTAAATTAAAATGGATAAAGTGTTGTAATGTATACAAGTAGTGGTAAGAGTTTAAGTGTATTGTTTAAGCGAGGTTATTCATACATAAATCATCTAGAAATTGGATTTACCACTTGGGCTATACACACAGAGAAATGAATAGCACACTTTTAGTTCTGAGGTCTCTATTTTGGCTTCAAAATTGAGAAGATATTAATTGTTTGACAGTTCGTTCATTGACCATACTAATAACATATACAAGTCAAATTAGGTTCCCGGAAATTGGTATCATGTATTGTTTTAAAATCGCTATGTAATTGTTCATATTTTAAGCCCAATTTAGTTGCGGTTAAGAAGTCCTTAATGGTTTTGAGGGCCGACAACAACTTGTGGATCTAGCTGCATAAATTAAGGGGATTAGATGGCAATTTTGTCATCAAGTTTCTTGAGCATTTTGGTTTTGGTTTTAATTTCCAATCTTCAATCTAGTTAAAGCCAGGTCCCTTCAACCTTAAGTCTGCTGACTTGGCAGTCGAAAACATCTGACTCGGATCGAAACGAAACGTCACAGGTTGTTGAAATATTGTTTTCCAAGAAGATCCGCCTTCCTATTCCTAGTTGGGACATTCACATCACTAAGGCAAAGTAAAAAACACCAGAAAAATAAACTTTCGTCTCCAATATTGTGTTTTATTCACTGCTGCGTATAGTTAGTGCAGTATTCAAGTGAATAAAACTATCAAACACATTCCAGCACAGCAGTCGTTTTTGTTTTTGCTTTTTGTTTGTTGTTGTTTGCTAAAGGAAATTTTGCTGCACAAGCTACGCAGCAGTAAATAAAACACAGCTTATATTTGCATATATATTTGGAATTAATAATGTAAATATAAATTTTTTTTTGTCAAAAAACTCATATTTGACTCATATTGAATGCATTTGAAATTAAAAATATTCATTCATATTGGCTGCCTTCAGGAATGTCCATTGTTCAATATTTGATAGATAAAGTCACTTTTTAAAAAAAAGTAAGTTGTCAAGAATGTCGACCATTTACAAACAATAAACCACAGACTGGAACTGGATAACTTTCAAGTTGGTATTTTGAAGCTATAAAAAATAAGAATTTTCTCTAAGCCTTGAGTTCCCATCAGTTGTTGTGTGTATTTCTTTGCCAATAAGGGTATTTTCAAAAACTTCTAAACTACCCCCGAAATGTCTTAATTGACCATTTAGAGAATAGCAAACTCAAGAAAATTCCTCCTCTCATCCAGATAACGATAAAAGTTCACAAAACTGTTTTATTTTAAGTTTTCAAAAAACAAAATTACAAAACACCAAATTCACCTTATTCAAATCGAAGGACTCCTCCCACCTTTCTGGTGTGTTCTGGTTTTTAGTTTATTTTGTTTGGTTTCTTGTTCGAAAAAAAAAAAAAACATTTTAGAGGGCATTTTAAATGAAGTACCAAACGAAATAACCCCCCCAACTCAAAAAAAAAAACCTTCCCGCAATGATGAACTGATGGCAGATATATTTTTTCAGCTTTCAATTTTGCAAACGATTTCTTCTGGCGATATCTCTCTGTTACCAAAATTTGAATAAATAAACAAATTTGTGGGAGGGAAACAACAAAAACGTTACAAGTTACAACGAACGAACGAACATATACCGTTAGCGTTTGGTTGGCTCAATGATGGCCATATCAATATGTATGAGCAACATATGGTAATAGTAGTGAACAAGGTTATGGTTTGGTTTACGAGTATGTGTGGTGGGATAATCTTATCGTAAAAAATAGCGTCGTATAAAATTCAAATTCAAATTCAAATCATCGAGGGAAAATTGTTTTTCTTCTTTTTTCTCGTTTCTTTTTTTTTTTTATGCTTTCAAATAATGTTGATAGGAGATAGAGTTAGGATAGTAAGAGAGTGAAATGGTTTAAGGAAAAAATGGTTTAGAATCGAAGGAAACTAATGGGGTATCATTAGTTGTTGTAATTCAGATTGATTTTGATTTTACCAAGGATATTATTGTTGATGTAACGTAATTTAATTGGCGGCGGTGAAACCGATTTCGTTTATCTCTTCAATTAATAAATGAATAAATGTTTTCTAAAGTAATAAATGGTCAATCTTAAGACAACTTTCAAATAGAAAGCTCAGGAACCCAGGGAAAATGCCTTTGTCTGATTTTTGTGAGTTATAATTTCACATGTCAAATAAATATGTAGTTTATTAGTTCTTCTCCAAACTAAAAGGTATAATCTACGGTGACGACAAGTTCACTGGCCTTAGTCGAAACTTGACATGATATTGATATCCACAAACTACAGCCCATGACTTATAAATGGACATTAATTTTAGATGAGTAATCTTCGAACTTGGTCATTTTGATCTTGAACTATACACTGCCAATTACTAGGATGAGGCCACATATTTTTCAACCGATTTTCGGTCTGTATACCTGTTGGAATTTGGTTAACCCGGAAAATTTTACTACATGAGAGTAGGTACATATTTTCTTAAAACAAAGTGATACAATTATAGGGTTAATTAGAAAAGACCGTTGGAATTTCCCTAATTAATGTAGGGAAATTCCAACAGTCTTTTCTATCTAACCCCTTAATTTTATTACTTTTTTTAAAGAAAATATCTACCTACTCAAATGTAGTAAATTTGTATGGGTACGAAATTTCCAGCAGGTATAAAGAACGAAAAACGATTAAAAAATATGTGGCCTCATCCTAGTGATTGGCAGTGTATTTTAGAAGATATAAGTTCTATAAGAATGACAGTTTAAAATCGTTTAAAAATCTATTTTTGAAAAGTTAAGACTTTGTACGTTGAATTTTGAAAGACTCTTTGGAATGGGACAAGTTTATAAACAAATTCGAAATTTTTTCTTAACTTTTTACTTTAATTTCAACTCAAATTACGATACTTACAAACTTGCATCGATTGCAACACTTAAATATTTCTAAATTTTTAAATATTGGTAAAAAAAAAGCTTAGTAAAAGTACCAACATGTTGGAAACTATGGTCAAGTTGAAGTTACTTTTGGAAACAAGTTTTTTAAAAGTTTAAGAACCATACGTTGCAGACGGTCAGAATTACTATACTTATCTCAAATCTCGGTAAGGATTGATCAAGATGTCAAAATTGCTATTCTCTTTTACGAGTCCATAAACTAGCAATATTGATTCTTCATATCGATAGTTCAAACACGTCTTTCGATGATCTATTTGCATTTACATAAATCCGACAAGAATAAATGAATTCTATCAAATATTTTTTTTATTATCAATTATTCCAAATTTCTCCTTATCAAATAACTTGAAACATAAAACACCCGCACAATCAAAATTTTAATCCATTCCATTGGTATTCGTAC
Source organism: Scaeva pyrastri (assembly GCA_905146935.1). Classification (NCBI taxonomy): domain Eukaryota; kingdom Metazoa; phylum Arthropoda; class Insecta; order Diptera; family Syrphidae; genus Scaeva; species Scaeva pyrastri. The sequence continues at coordinate 6,342,802 of LR989929.1, read as the reverse complement.
GTATATTCGATTTTATTCAAAGGGATATGTTTTAACATCATTTATGTACTTTAGATATCTGTATATGTATGTGCATTATCATAATCGTATAGTGTATCTTAAATAAATTCAACAAACAACCATGTCAACATATATTTTATTTTATTTGTTTCTATAATTTTATTCATATCCATGTATTTATACGAGGAGAATATAAGGATACTCGTATTTTTCCCTATTACCATAAGGAAGAAATTTATTGTTGGTAGAATGTGTGTGGTAAAGCTGTAAAGCTTTTCATTTCCATATGTCAAAAACAAATATGTTGCTAATAATAACCACTGGCACGTTTTCGGATTAAATTTATGCTGTTTTTTTTTCAAAATAGGTTAGGTAAATATTTTTGCAAATCAAAAACAATAAATTTTGTGGCATTAAAAATTTTTCGCTTTGAAGTTAGAAGGTTAAGTGATGGATTATATTTGGATTCCTATAAAAATTTAGAATATTTATTTTTTTTTAAATTTATTCCACAACATTATCCTCTTACCTTGAGTGGATACATTGCAAATCATAACCTCGTTTGTGGTTGTGTTTGATGTTGATGCATTGACATTACCCATAATTTACTTTTAACTGTCAACATTTTAAAGAGTGAAAAGAGTGACTAACTAGCTGAATAAGATTGATAGGTCTCTTTGATTAAACGTCATTTCTTTGAAACGTCAATTGAATGTCAGCAATACAATAACAAACTTAAAATATCAAACCAATAGAAAAAGGAAACAAAACTTTTCTTAAATCAATATAAATTTATGAATTAGACGCTCTAAGGATATGGCAGAAATTAAGAACCGCCATCTTTAATTTCTGAATGAAAATGTTTGTAGACATATTCAAATAGAAAAAGAATTGAATAGTGACGAATGACGCAATTCATTGACGCTAGATCTGATTTCTTTAAACAAACTCACGTGTCCCGTTTCTTAGTAATCCCATATACCCTCAAGCTCGCAACAACTTGCCAGGCCTAATCAAAAGTCGGCGGCGTAATCTTAGCAATGACTGAATCCTAATGAATCCTCTAAATAAAAAAACAGGAATAGAAATGAATGACAGATGAAATATTGTACATGTATTAGCTACAGGATATCTCCATCTCCATATTCCATTCATTATTGTTCCTTCAACCCATCATCACATATTCATCCTCATTCTATAGAAATCCCGAATAAGAAAATCATCCAGTATCCAGATTCTAGATTGAAGACAATGATGGAAGCCATAATAACCCTTTCGAGTTCATTATCCAAGGCATTAATTAAGTGAAATATTACACCATTAATAAAGCTTAATATTCACGTACTCATTCTGTCACCGTCATACAGTCACACTCACACTCACAATCATAATCATACCCATACCGTTATCTGCTTAGTCGTCGGTCGTCGTTCGTCGTGCTTTGTTGTCTTCAACAAACGGAACATAATGTCACCTTCTAACTTTTCAATGTCCCTGTTCTGCTAACTGGATGTGGATCTGGAGGGTCCTCCATGACACGATGATGTTGATGATGGTGCGATTTTCATTCTTCCTGGATGAGACAGTCATCTTGGCCATGCCAGGAGTTGAAGACGAAGAAGAACCAGCAAAAGTGGAAGATGATAACACAATACATTCTCTATGGAAATTACAAAATGATAGCACTTTGTTTTGCGAGCAGGGAATGACAATGAAACTTCATAGCGGAATTATGTAGAGCATCATCATCAACTACTTTTTTTTTTCGTTGTAGATGAATTTTTTTTTTTATTTTGGCATTAACAATTTGCTTTTAATGCGGTTTTTTTTTTTGGTCCTGAGTCCAGTGAGGAGAATTATTATAATGATATGCAAAATTGAGATTGTATGCGAGAACCGAAATTCAGCAAAAATTAAATAGGAGGGAATAAATAATGGAGCATCATGGAAGATTGCAGAAGGAACAAAAAAATTACGAACAGCGAAAAGTTGTCTGGTGGAGCATTTTTTACTAACCGTAAGCCGTAAGTTAGGATGGACACGGACAAGTAGTAACTATTAAGATAACACCTGCAAGATAGAATTACCTCTTAATGAAAGTATTATATAGAATTTTTGCCAAGCCCGTGTTCCGGATTAGAAGGTTCCACCTGGAAGATTCTCCACCATCAGACAATAAAATCTTGAAACTAAAACTGGGCTTACTTTAAGTGCACATTAGTCAGGGTTGACAGTTTTTCACATCAGAGCTCTTTGTAGAATGGTTTTTGGAAGAATTTAACATCTTTTGAAAATGTGTCATTGTTGTAGTGTCCACGCTTCTTCTTAATAGAAAATCGACCAACTTTAACTTCGCTCTATGGAGTTGGAAGTGCTTATATTTACTATTATGAAAAAGTGGGAGGATACAACGCCCCTTAAATTGAAACTAGCAGATCTCTGATATTTTCTTTCTTTTTACCACAAGATTTGAAGATCTATCAGTGGGTTACGTTTACTACGATTTTAAAGTGTTGAATCTCAAGAACTACCGATGCTACAGGTTTGAAATTTAATGAGATTCAAAGAGAAAGGTAGCCTAGCAAATCTTCTGAATTTCAAGTTTATAAACCGATTGGTTCTGATGTTAGAAGTGGTTCGCAAATATGTCAGGCTTGTTCGACTTCATTTCAAAAAAAAAAAACTTTTTGCGAACAAAACGCGTTTTAATTCAAGATTTTGAAGGCATCCTTAGACCTTTCAGAATTTAATATAAATGAAATAATGAATTTCTATAACCCACCTCATGAAATTTAATTGCACCAATCTGGAAAATTCCATGTGACAAGGTTTTACTTTCATCCAAAAAGAATTGAATAATTATTTTGACATTAAAATATTTTTCGAAGCCTTCTAGATTTCTGTTTTTCATATGTATAAAGAAAACTGTTTGACTTTTCAGACCTTGCACTATTAAGATCTATGTGTCTGTCTCTCTATCTGTCAGCCTATTCATCTGTCATTAGACAACAGTACCTCCCAGACTATTGTCCTAACTTCGAATCGAAATTGAAAAGCCAAGCAAAAACAAGAATCCATATTTATGCAACTATAGAAGAGTAAAACTATACAAAACTGTTGGTGTAACAGTGTTATACAAAATACTTTGTTGCCCACACACCCCCACACCATCATTCACGCCCATAATCATTTATACAATTTTAACGACCTCATTTTCCCCATCAGCTTTCATCTTCCTACTCCTTGGCTTCACACAGCTTTGCAGTACAGTTGTTATATCCAAGTAAGTAGCTCGCTAAGATATTCATACCCTCAACACCAAACGGGATAAGTTAGGTAGGTACATAGATAGGCAAGGTTCATAAAAAAAGCCCAAATTTTCACCTCATTCTATAGATGTTCGTTGTTTTGATCTCGCATCACAAAACATTCCTCCTAATTATTTAGCAGAAAATATTCCACTCACGTTCCAGCCCGTAAGTTAACATCTTGGCTTGGGCTTCTATATCTATTTGTAGCTATACCAACCTGTGCCTGTGCACACAATACCACCTCAACTACATCAACTATAACTGCCCCCAGGATCAACAGATTTCTTATTTCTCCTATTTTTGTCTTCATCTAGGATATTTTTACTTCTTTTTTGAGTAAAAAAATAAAATCTATTCGAACAAAAAGGACGATGGACTGGGAGCGGGAGCGTGAGCGGGTGGGTTTCATCTTCATTCCGCCGAGCAAACAACCTTCAACCATAATTTGAATTGTAGTAAACCTCATGCCTAGGCCGGGTCCTTCTTATACCGTATACCGTATACGGTTGGCCATTCTTTCAAATTGAAATACGGCTAGGAACGTGCCGGAGGGGGGCGTTTAATATGCGCACCCTCATTACTGTTGTTGAGCGGGAGAACAGAACCGAACCGAACCAAGAAGTCATAGGGGTGCATAGCGGGTGGATCTATGTAAATGGTTGCCTTCCTATCTAACGCGTATTAAGTGGGGCCAAAGATACCGTTAATGATGACGATAGGGGGATTAGAGCACGTCTTCGTCGTCGTCGGTCGTCATCGTCATGGGAACTGGGTGTCAAAGTGGATGGCGGTGTGAAACGTCGTCGTCGAAAGGTTGAATGTGACTTAAGATGCCTTCGAGCGAGATGTGTTTTCTTTTGTTTGGCCTACGAGTATAAGAAGATGTGAATGTATATGAATCTGTATCTGCGTATCTCTGAATTACTCTCGCAAAGGTGTCCCACCATGCAGAGATCCCACTTCTGACTGTTTTTTGTTTTGCAGAAGAGCCAAGCCAAGTCAGCAAACGATGTTGCCACTAAGATAAGGAATTCACTTTCATTTCTAATGAGCACCCATCTGATCTGAAAATAGAAATGAGTAGTTCATTGTATCAAAAAACTTTTCTGAATACGAAAATACATACATAGTAAAGGTATCCAATTCCAAGGACTTTAATATCCAAAGGGATATTCGGCATAAGGAGCGGGGGAGGGGTGAGCGATAATAATAAATAGAAACGCAAGTTTGCTCTGGTTTTAACGGTTTTTATGATGTGATTTTATTATAGAAATCCCGCCATCTATATTTCGAGGTATAATGGAATCCAATTTGTATATAAGAAAAATTTATATGAATGAATAAAGTTTTACTATTATTTTAATTGTTTTTCTTTTTTTCATTTTTATTTAAAAATAATTTTTGTTGGGGAAAATAGGTCAATGGAAAAAAAATGATAACTGCATTTCGAGGAAAGATGAAATTATATTTTTAAAAATTAATGAAGCAATTTAACAGAGTTGCTCGCGTATAGAATTTTATTTTTATTGTAAAATTTACAAGACTATTGGAATAAAAAATTATGATTGTTTAAGAAGGAATAAAATCAGTGTTTTAAGTGTTAGTTATGACGCAAAGAATTCAATTTGAACAGATATTTAAATAAATAAAAAATCGTTTTTAAGACCTTTGAAGGTTTCTGGAAAATAAAAATCTATGTAAATCTAATTGCAACTCAAAATTACACATAAACATTTAGTCCCAGTGCACACACGCGTCATTTTGACGAGCGGTGACGTAATAGTTCAGTGCAGAAATGCAGTTTTTCCTCGAAGGAATCAATTCGCAGTTCGCATTTGGTTTTGCAGAAATGTGGGTTTATAAGAAGAAACGAGTAATTCTCGGGTACCTCGTAAATGAAAACTATGTAGGTATGCATCAAAAAAGGATAGGTGTTATTGGGTAAATCCTTTTGTTGAACACCAGCAACAATAACAAACAATGTTACGTTTGCGATGACGGACGCAGAGATCTAGCAGAAACTTTCGAGTGTTTTTTCTCGCAAGAATGAAGAGTGATGCAGTTGCAGCAGCGTCACCGCATGTGCGTGTGTGCATCAATCAATATATTTTTTAGTACCGTAAGACGAAATTTTTACAAAACTAAATTTTGACACTCAGGAAAAATTATATTTTCTTCAAAATAGTTTTTTTACTATGTGAAATGAGGTTTTTGACATCTGGGGGCGACTTTCCATTAGGGTTTATACAGTTAGGAAGGCATTTTAATAGAACCGGGTTAAGATACTAGAGCGAGAAAACCCCCCTTCATCAAAAAAAAAAAAAAAAAAAAAAGAGGCTTGGTGCGACCCACACTGATAACTTCCCATTTTACTTGAAAAAATTTACTTATGTGCCACCAAGTAACCCCTTGCTGTCTTCAAGCATAACATAATTTTGTCAATTCTTTTGAACTTGTAGATTTTTGTTCAAACTGTGAAATCGATTTCTTCTTGATATTGATTGATTTACTAGTAATTTTAATATTAATTGATAAAAATTTTACTAACAAAGAAATTATCAGGCTTGGGTAATTCTTTTTGTAGTTCTTTAATTTTTTTAATTTTTTGTAAAAAAAAATGTCAATATGATATTCGACAATATTTTATCATTAAGGTATTGTTGATAAATGCATTTTAATGAAAATAAAACACTTTTTAAGTCAACATCATTGCTTTTTGTGAGGATATTTCAACAGAAAAACTATTTTTGGTTAATTTCAGTTTAAGTATTTATTATTCCTTAAAAAAAACTGTCAATTATTTATTTGTCAAAATTGTAGCATATATTGATAATTGTATTTTGTATAAACATAAATAAATTTGAAGTCAATATCGTTGCCTATTCTGGAGATATTCAAGTTAAAAACATTTTTTACCAATTTTTGGTAGTATTTTTTTTTTCACTTTTTTATTTTTTGCATAAAAATTATCAATCAAAAATTTCAACTTTACAAATCGGACCGATTACAATAACTCCCTATGGGAAGTTAAAAATATTTACTTTTTCAGTTTTAACCTCCCTTTTTGTTTGCAAAATTTTTTCACCTCACTGTATACCTACGCATTAGCCAATTTTTTGTTTGTGGATAATACCTTTGTGTGGACCGCTTTGTTATGTCCAAGTCGAACTAAGGCCTTTTGACCTATTTAGGTGGGTTTAACGTCCAGTTTATCCAGCACTACGAGGCAGGGTGTATTTCGAAATTAACTAATGCTTTTGAAGATTCTGAAAATAATCAATAAAAAAAAATAGTGTGAGTTTTTGTTTTAAGTGTTCAAATGAGAAAATAGGAAATTTCCCAAAATTTCCCTTAAATTTATGTTAAATTTTCGGTTAAAATTTCCGTAAAAAAGTATATTTGGTATCACTACGACGAATTTAAAAGGAGAACTGTCAAAATAAGTGGGGATAAAAGTCATTTTTGTGTGATTTTGTATGGAAAAAGTGTAACTTTGAAAATTAATTAAAAAAAAAACTAATGTTTCGTATTTTTTGGCGAATATCTATCGAATAAATGAAATGCCTAAATGAAAGTTGTGTAAAAATGCTTGAGAAAATTCAATTTACAGTTTGTTTTTATAAAAAAGTACACAAAATTTTACATAAATTCATACAAAATGGTTTTTGATTTAAATATCTCGAATATCTCGAGAGTCGGCAACGATATTGACTTCAATTTTATTTGATTTTAACCATAATACAATATTAAGCAAATTTTACATTTTTGACACATATCGAATTGACAATTTTTAACAAAAAAATAGGGAAAAAAACTGCAAAAAGTTCTACCAAAAAATTGTTTAAAATTGAATTTTGAATAGAATATCTCGAGAATCTCGAAAAAGTCTTATAATTAACATTAAGAAATAAAACTATGTTTTGTTTAAAGATTGATACCTTTCCTTTTAATGACGATTTATATTGTAACACAAAAACTCCAATGAATGCCAAGTTTTTAAAGAACAATTGGAAGACATCAGTGTGTATCGCAATCAGCCTCTTTTTAAAATTGTTTTAAGTTAGAAAATTGTAAATTTAATTTAATATATATTGTGGTACTTTTTATTTTCAATATAAGAATGTCATTTTTTTTATTATAAAAATTTGCATTGAATCTTAAGGACTTCAGAGAAATTGAAATTAATAAAACCTTAACGTCAAAATGTGCGTTAAAATTTATTATATGATTCCCCAAAACTCTCCCCAATATTTTCTTTTATCAGTCCCCTTATTTAAGAATTTCGATTTCAAAATTCAAATAATGTAAATATATTCAACAAAAATTCATGCCCTAATTTATTATGTTTCTGTTTGTCTTACAAAATTTATGAAAATATATTATCTAGGTATAAACTTAAGAGACACATCGAAGCCCATTCATTCAATTTATTGAAATTTAAAAATCTCACGTTTGAATAAATCGTTATCATTAAGTCCTCCGAGGCATTATTTAATGCCACTACGAAAAGGACATAAAAAAAAACCACCCTCTTCCCCCGCCTCAAAATCCCAGAAAATACGAGTACAATACACAAAAACAAATCCAAATATAAATTTCTTGAAATTTGTAAATAATATCTTTTGGTATTCATTGTGATTGTGTCGCTAAGTACACAGATACTTCGTTATCTTTATTTCATGATTATAAAGCTCATTTAATATCAACGAGGATAATATTCATTCATTCAAATGACTACGAGCATCACGAGTACGAGTATACGAAAGAAGGAGTGGTATCAATTTGGTCCCAAATGAATGCCAATTAATTGTTTGAAAGACAAAATAAAATTGATTTGAATGCGCCAAGAATATAAGACAAAGAGTACTCGTACTGATTCTGGGAATTTCTCAAGATGAGTGCGAGGGTGGCCAAATTGATGATGGGTAACCAAGTAAGGAGCGATTTGAAATATTCCTTAATTTATTGGCGATGGTTTCCTTTACCTTGCCTCCTTATTTTACAGAATTGAAATAGAAAATTAATAGGCAAATCAAGTTCAATCATTCTTGTCTTATTGATTGAACTACTTTTCATGTTAAAACAAATCGTTTGATACAATTTATTAATAAATATATTATAGAAGTGTGGTTTTGGTCACAATTCTTGAAGATCTTATCTTATTTGAAATTTTAACAAATTAGATTATTTATCTAGGTTTTTTTTTGATTTTTACTAATTTTATTTATTTTTTTTTCCAGATTCCGAATTAGAAGAATTTGAAACGCCAGCACGATATCGTCCGGATTCACTAAGTGCCCTCAGTCGTGCCACACGTTTTACTGAAGACGAAATCAAACGAATTTATCGGGGATTTAAGGCTGAGTGTCCGACAGGCGTTGTCAAAGAGGATACCTTCAAAGTAATCTATGCGACATTCTTTCCTCAGGGAGGTTCGTGCGGTACAGTATAAATATTTTTGTTAACATTTTTCTAATCGGACATAGTGTACTAATAATTGTTGGTATTTCTTCTTCTTCTTCTACTTCTTTTCCTTTTTTTTGTCTTCTTTTTGTGTTCTTCCTCTTCCTTTATAATGCTCCTGAATATTCTTTTTATTGCCTTGTCCTTTTGTTTTTAACTTCAATTTAATAAAATTATTAATTTTAATTGATTGATCCTTAATCCGCCCATTTTTTGTTTTTTTTTTTTTATTTTGTTTATGAACGTTTGAACGATGATGTGATATGCCAACGTGACCGGCCATCTTTTTTAATGTGGAACTATAATACCTAACCTATATAATGAACGTAATAAATACGCAATTACGGTGTAAACGATAAATATAAATGTTTTATGGTATTGCACTGCCTTCATTTTGGATTTTTGTTTTTTCATAATTTTTTTTTTCAACTATATATTATCTAATTTTGTTTTAAAAACAGATCTTATTATTATTAACTAATTAAACTTTTTGGTTTACATATGTTTTTAAGTTGGTAAAAAATAGAATTTCGTGCTTTAAATTTGTGAATTGCTTTCGTCATGGAATTAAATCTTTGAAACTATGGTTTTGGATGAAGGAATCAAAGATTTTTTTATTTTTCTAAAATTGTTCAGGATTTTTAAGATTACAAAGATGCCTAACTTATTATTTCTGTGTTTTTTAAGGTAAGAGTAAGGATCATGGTTCTGAATAAAATGGAACAACTTCTTAAGTTGAAGGTCAATTGGTTTTTATTTCTGCAATTCTCGATAAATCTAGAGGACTGGAAATTTTATATTCTGCACCTTCAATCATATTTTAACAAGTGCCATAAGTCCAAATTTTGATAAACTATCAATTTCGGCGGTAAAACTGCTCAGAAATTTTGAGCAAACAATATTTAATGATGTCCTTGTACAAGAAGGCTGTATAATGTATATATTTTTGAACGACACTTTTCGTCATTCGTCATTCTGAACTTTGATGTTTACTAGCAATTGACATAATTCTAGAATTCAACTATTGACTTTTAACTTAAGCACTGGGGATCAACTTTCTCACAACTATAGACAAAATCTTAGTTATGACGATGACGTTTAAGTAAAAGTCATTTGGGTCACCTCCTAAATTTAAAATTTTAGGATATATTTAGAATTAAATATTCCTCAATCCAGTCATTATGGGCCACTTCTTTTAATCTTAGTCTCTATTCTACACTCTATTTTAAAAGTGGTGATTTGATTTGCTTTGCATCTTTCGTAAAAGTATAACTTAATTCTTATTCCAAATCAACAGATGATAAAAAATTCCCATAAACTTTTTAAACAATCACTACCTAGCTCTAGACATCAGTTACGAAATGTTATCCTTGACTGAATTTACAATTAAAATTCACAATGATGGGTTTTACCTAATTATTTCACTTAAGGATCCTGTGAAAAAACTATCAAAGATAATATTGTAAATGATATTTCCGTATTTCGTTAAATGAATACCGCACCTGATATTATCTCTTAACATAGTCAATCCTTTATGCCACTTCTAAAGGTGATTTCCGACTTATCATCAATGTCAGTCACCAAAATAGTGTCCCAAAACTTTATCAATTAAATTTAATTAAATTTATCGAATCTTTGATCCCCCTCTATTTTCAAACTTTCTTTCTATCTTATAAACTTAAACAACAATAAAGAGTGTCTATTCTTTCACTAACCCCAAGTTTTTGTCTTTAGCAAACGTATCTCATTTAACCTTAACCCTAATCCATTATTTGCAATACTTCGACTCCACCTCAAATGGAACTTATCCTCTTGATATAATTAACTGGTGTATTCCCCCTTATTCCAGAAGTGAGAATGTCTTACATCCTACTCCGGTACATTTTAGATATTGTACCACCCTAATAACCTTTTATAAGTCAACATTTTTAGGCCTTAACATTCATATTATTCAGTGATGTCTCCCGCACGAATTTAGGCACAACGAACGTCTACAATACCTGCTTTTTTCATTGAATTTGCCTTCTGGCATTCCTTTTAAGTGAAACTCCTCCCTTAACACATCCCACATCCCATTTTGGGTTTTTTTTCTCTTTGAAAGCTCTTTGAAAGGACCAAGACCAAAGGAAGACTTCGCCAAGAGCAAGTACATAAATCAGAGGCGAGACTGTATTTTTATTTATGTATGCCACTAAATTTAACAGACTGTTTTTAGGGTCCCTAATAAATAAATTTTAATAATAAAAGACGAGGTTTACAGAAGCATCGTTTATATATTATGACCTCTGACCCAACTTCCAAAGTCTCGAATAAGTTCAAGTCTGTTTAGACGATTTCATTAATCAAAACATGACCACTCGCTGCATCCTACAAAATTTGACTTCATGCCATGATGGTAAGTGTGAAGTATTGACATCCCAATTAACATTTTAGCTCTGATTTGGTCAAAATTAAATATCTTTTTAGTTGTCCTTAAGACCTTAATTTTTTAAACAAAGATAAGTTAAAAATAACGAGAAAAGAAAAACTTCTGTCAAAATTTTGCCCTCAAAATTCTATTTTGCAACAGTCAAAAAAAAATTTAGGTAATGTTTTGAAAACAAACGCAAACGTTTTTTAAGCAACTAAAGGGTTATCAATATGAGGTGTTATTTTGAATATCAAGCTTTTTCGGTAGATGTCACTTTTGAAGTTGTCATTTTTTAACATTTGACAAGTAGAAACTACGCCATTAACAAAAATGAAACGATACACGCTTGAAAAAAACATTTCGTCTTTGCTGCTGATTGGGTCCTTCAAATGCATGATAATGTTTCCGAATGTAATCGCAAAAAATGGCTACGTTAATAAGTAAAATTGTAGCATCTGTGACACATAAAACCCAAGATCTATTGTTGAAAAGCCTCTCCATTCTCAACGTGTAACTATTTTGTACAGTTTATGGTCCAGCGAGGTTGTTGGAACTTACTTTTTCGAAAGTGAATGGATTTAATGGCCGAAATTGGATGGTATTGATTTGGACAACGTTTGCTTTCAACAAGACGGGCGCTACGTGCCACACAGGCAACGAAACCATCGATCTTTTTCGGGAAAAGTTTCCGGGAGGTGTTATCTCTCGAATGGTTGATCATCAATTGGCCACCGAGATCTTGTGATTTAACTCCTTTCGACTTCTTCCATTGTGGCTCAAAAACGTAATTTTTCGAGTCATCATAACTGCTGTGTGAGGATGTTTTTCTAAGTTCCTTTCAATTACTATTTCAAACTTAATATGGTTGACTATTTTTAGGATATGTTTTTCCACTTCAAGAAGAAGAATTAGCAGAATATTGAAAAGCAGAATGCTAGTATGTAAATGTAGTATAGATGTTTAAGAACGGTTTCAAAAAACTTGAATTTCAACAAGCTTTCTAAGGAGATGTTTCAGAAAAAATCTATTCCTCATTCAATTAGATTCAACTTCGGTTTTTCTCAAATGTCTTCTATTTTCAAAAAAAAAAAATCCTTAGAAGACATTTTCTTATGTAGCAGTTCTCTTTTGGGCATTTTAGGTTTCCAAAATGATGATTTTACTTATTTATAAAAAAATATGCTTTCAATTTTTATGTTGAAAGCAAATTGAATTGAAATAAATTAAACTTTGATAAAACGAAACCATGGACAAAGATTTAATTCATTTAACTTTTTATTAATTTTTTTTATTTTATGATTTCACTCGTTTGCTTACAGAATTCATTTTTTTTTTTTGTTAATTTTAAAAAATAAAGCAAAATTACTATATTATGTATGTATGTATGTAAATCAAAAAGTCACCGTAAGTATTGCAAGAAAATCTTTCACTCAATGGATTTATATCTAGAATACTCAACCAGCTTAAGCTCCTACAAAAATGATGCTTTACTCGTACATATATCGACTATTGTATTGTATTGTGTATAGTTTTAAGTGTGTTTGTGTTGCTCCTGTATTAGATTTAATCTGTGCCAAACCAACATGCCCATTTCCCGTCTTCTCGTTCTCAGTTCTCCCCTGCTTCTCTGCTAGCTAAGTGTACTTTCCAATCTACAATCTCATTTAATTTTCGTCATCAAACCAGAATTAAGTTTGTGTGCTTCCATTGCTCCACATTCACATCACCACATCACTTCTTAATCTTCATTATCATCATGGTTATCATCGGAATCAGAATCAGAATCATCATCAAGTTTATTGCCGCCACCGCTATATTATCATCATCAGCGTCATCCTTCAGAATCAAATCTCATTTTGCTCTCTGGCAAAGCTTAATTTGATTGCTGCGAAGTGTCATAGATACACAGATACAGATACAGAATGGGTTGTGTATATACTCTCTGTCTCCCGAGTGACCATCAGCAAAAATGAAGATCCCTGATATCCTTTTGTACATCTTCATTTACACCCCGCTTGATTGCTACCCAATGGGAGCCGCCACTGTCCGACATATACATCGCCACCTTCATCGTCCTGCGGAAGCTTCAACCGATTCCATCTATCGTCTTCGTTCTCGTTGTTTGCCTTGTCGGTCGTCACTTGTGTCGTTCGTCGCGGCAAAGGCCGCCTCTCAAGGTGACATTTTACCCGTCAAGCTGAAAGAAGGACACATACTCCTGCAAATGTATGTATTGTATGTACATTCACACATAGCGTTGATTTGATTCCATGTCATGGCCATAATTTGATTTTGGTCTGTCCACGTTGGGATATAGTGTCCTGTCTTTATAGATGGTGTGTGTGTAGAAAATGGAGGCAAATCCTTGTCTTGACCGGTCGGAATGTTTTTTTCTGGATTTAAGGACCGAAATAAAGTGAAAGTGTCCAGACAATAATAACGGGGTCAAATACTTTGTTGGCATTGTTCTTAATGATGGTCGTTCTAGATGTTTTTTTTTGGTGATGTCTCCTGTGTTAATGATAAGACATAAGTCCTACTTTCTGCTCTTAATGACAATGTGTTACACAACCTTAAGCTCAAGCTCAACTAATCATTATCCTGACTGGATTTTGTAGGTATAGGAATGTCTCACGAGTCACGAGTATAGTATAGGGGATGATGATAAATATGTGCTTGTCATGTCCTGGCACGAGAAGTCCTCTTATTATGGTCCATTGTAACTTTTTACAATATGTATTATACTCCATACACCATACCATCAATGGCAGACGCACAAAAAGTGAGTAATGGAGGTCGGAGGAGTTTCCTGTTTTATTGTCTTATAAATAAAAGAACTCTAATGATAGTCATCTTAGATTATTTCGGATTAATGTGGGTTATTGTTATGTGGCTGATTGCTCTAAAGTGGGTTAGATGGAATTATTGTCATTATCGGTTCTTGACAACCGTGGCGTGGTCTGGCCTTGGCCTTCTTCAACAAGTTTCTTAATCTACTTATCCCGATCACGGGAAGACTTTATCTAGCTATCTAACTCTGGGCGTCCTCATTGACATGAGCCTGTGCACTCTACAATATACATACCTCTAGTTAAATTGGACAGAGCTCATAATTATACCGTTTCCGAAATCGACCATTTCGCGAACCAACAATAATTATTTCCTACTGTTTGACAGTGACAGGAAATTTATAATGTATGGAAAATGGCTGAATCTGTCATTAAAAAAAGGCACTCTGTCGCAAAGATAAAAGAAGCATTTCGATCGCACTTGAATCACTAGTCAAAAATGTCATTAAATTAGAATAATACTCTTTGACACTAGAGAATCAACGGGAGGCCGAGTCCGTCGTACACTTAGAAGAAGTGGACAGTAGAATAAACAGGGCTCAATTTCCCTTCGTGCCCGTGGCAGAAAAATAGCGGAATAAACGGGGCTCTACCTCGCGGCGGTAGGCTATGTCCGTAGCTTCCTTGGAAGAAGGTTACTACGGAATAAACGGTGAGGTTCGATCCTCTGCCCCTAGCACCAACTAGGGAATAAACGTGTAGGCTTAAGTCTTGTCCGTCGTTCACTTAGGACAACGGAATAAACGGGGGGATAAGGAACCAAAATTTATTACGACACTACCCTGTACTTAAGTCCTAGCCGTCCTCGGGTTCTTTTGCCTCTATGTTCTCAAGATAGGTACTCAACAGATAAAGTAAGAAGGCGAATTCTCACCAATATTCCACTTCCCCATATGCTATTTTGGGTTGGAAGTAGATGTGAATCGTAAAAGTGCGAATAACAAATTACTTTGTGATTCCGAAACTGGATTCAGTAACGTGGGTCGGTGCGGCGTCGTCGTCGGAATGTTCACTTCACAGATAAAAAACTTAAGAATGTTACTGTCTTCAAACTGCAGCTTTATTTATTTTTGTATTTTGACACATATAAAAATTAAACAAATGACATTTGACACATCAGCCAACTGTCTTTAACGTCATTAGCCTTCAAACATTGAATTTTTCTGCAATCCTAAACGTATTCATTGTCATGTAGATTCGAGTTTGTATGGACTTCAAACGAATTTCGAGTACCTACTTTTCAAACTTGACACATATACATAAAAGTCATTGTTTTTTTGGTGGACATAACACATGACACTTATTTTACAGTTAGTGTGACAGTATTTTATGTATATGTCCATTTAAAAAACTGCATTGTTCTTTGACTATAAAGTGGATGATTTGTTTTTTATTTGTATGTACCTGTCAAACTTATAAGAATTGATAGTTAGGACAAGTCTTGTTCTCGTTGTTCGATATGATACAAAGGAACCTAAGTGTTCAAAGTCAATAGTTCTTTGGAATAATCAAAGCTCAATTGATTACTTTTCTGTCAAGTCAAAATTCACTGTATTAGAAAATTTTTGAGAATTGTGGATTTTTATTTCTGTTTCATTTCATTCTTAAGAGAACTGAACATGTTCATGGTTTTGATAATTTTTTTGCAAAGTTTTTTTTCTGGAATTCTAAATGGAACTAGATGAAAGATGAGATGATAAAAACGAAATGGATTCTCCTTTTATGAAAAATAATAAAAATGAGATAAAGAGACAAGACCGATACCAAGAACAGACAATTTTTTTTTTTAATTTGGAGAGACTTTCAAAACTCCTTTAAGCCCCTTTTAGACTATCAATTTTAAGTTCAGTTTTCAGTTCAACTGTCAGTTCGGTTAAAATGAAACTCAGTTCGGTGTTCAGTTCATCAGTTTAACTAAGAACTGAACTGACCACCTATGGGAATTCCATCAGTTTCAGTTTCAGTTAAAATTTTCAGTTTTTGTGTTTAGACATCAGTTTCACCGAAAGCTTAAATGACAGCTCAACTGAAACTGAACAGATCGTCTAAAAGGGGCTTTAAACTACGTTTGGTACCTACTATCAAATCTATTTGACTTTCCAATCAAAAACTTAATTTGAGGTTAAGAAAAAATATAGAAACGTCACACGATAAACTGTGAGTTATTGAAATTAATTCAAATTAAAGAAAAGTGATTCAAGGGTGATTAATAGAGCTTCTCCAAAAGAAACACAATATACTCAAAAAAAAAAAAAAATATTTCGATTAAGTGTAAGTTCAAAAATTCATAAAATTTTATATGTTAAATAAAAAACTTTAACAATCAATTTATCGATCTTACTTTTATGCTCACCCATTAACCTTTAGTTATCCCTTATTTTAATATCGAACCAAACTCAAAGAACAATACAACATTAAGTAAGTTCTTAAATTAACCTTAAATTAATTATTTATTATAACAATCGATTGTTTTCCCATACAAAAGAAGTAATTTTTGTTGATATGTGTTCAAAGTCAATTTAAGGATAGAATAAGATACTCCATGAGATAAAAACTAATGATATTACAATAAAAGAATGCAGGGTGGTTCGGCAAAATTTTTTAACCTTAACAAAATAAATACGCAACATTTTATAGGAATCCTTGTAGGCTCAACAACATTTTCTTTTAAATAGTTAATCAGTTTGCATGTGGTTTAAAAAAAAAACTGTACTTTTTCATAATACTATTTTTGAAATTTTGAAAACACTATTGATTAGTTTTTAACAATCCAATAATTGCTGAGTTTTATCAAAAAGTACTTCTTTAAGTTTTGCTCCTTTTATACTCACTCAAAAGATTGCATTTAATTCCTTCTTTCTTTAAGTATCTAGCTGATTGCAATCTTTTGGAAATTCATGTATTCTTTCCAATATACAATCAATGAGTGCAATCTTTTGAGTGAGTTCCTAAGAGATTCCATTCGCAAATGATTGTATTCTTTCAAACAATTTTGCTTAGATTGCAAATTAATAAATTTGTATCCTTTTCTAAGGACCTGTTTGTAACCACCCTGTTAAGTGTTTATGAGAAATAAAATAGGTAGTGTTGAAAATTTATGATATAACATAATCAGAACAACAGACAAAGTGAAATGCTACGTGCTTGGGATCTATTAAGCACAGTTAAGCCACACATTTATGTGAATTTATTACGGTTTCTAACTAAGTTTGAAGTTTCTATATACATAACACACATACAAACTTATTATGTCTATGTATCTACCTACAATATTTATACTGATTGGGTGGATATAGAATTATTATTACTTTTCAGACAGTTTAAGAGCTTTTATTTTCTTTTTCCATCTATAACTCACCACACACGTTATGAATTAGATATATGTATGTATGTATGTATGTATAAGAGTTACGAGTATCTTTTTGTGTGTAAGTTTGTTTTTTGTTTAGTTTTTATTTTATTAAATCTTTCTTAAGGCAGATGGGAAAAAAGATAGAAATTTTTGATATTAGAAAATAAGAACAACAAAAAAGAAAAAACAATCTTTAGAGGCAGATGAAATTGATCGATAATATTGAAAGTTCGAGTGGATTTGTTTTGTTACTTTTCTCTGGGAAGTTCGGAGGGGTAGGGGGGATAAACACAGATTGTCTTAGGTATAACTTTTTGAACTAAGAAGTTATTTCTTTTTTGATAAGCCAGGTAATTTGTGTCAATAATAATTAGTAATTTATTTATGTTTAACTTTTCTTAGACAAAAACTTATTTTCTAGAAATTCTTGCAACTTCATTTAGAAAACATTTAAACTTATCTTTAAAAGTTAATTAACTTATAATAAAGTTTAAAACGGATAATTTTTCTGCAAGCTATGTTGATGTGTCTTGTTTCAAAATTTCTTTAAAAACCTCAGTGCGTAAGGAAATTTAAGAAAACTTGGTTAAAGCTAAATAATTTCCTTAATGACCTCATTTTGTCTTTGGCTAAGGTTATCGGATGTATTTAAGAAGTCTACAAATAATAAAGTTATTATATCAAACATAATAACCTTTATATTAAGGAAAGTCGAAAAAAATCCTAAGCAAGGCAACGAAAATATAAACTCAAAAATAAATAAAAATTCCTCAAAGAAAATATGTATGTAAACAAAATGTGTTTTGTAATTTTAATTTTCCTTTCCCAAGTTCAACGACCAGCATGAAAATAAAACAACCTTTTTTTTTTCATTATAAAAACACCGACCGGTTAAAGAAGTTATACTAAATTCAATGTAAAACAAAAAATATGTTAATGAGTTACTCAAACGAATATTATACCTAGACCTTTGACCCTTTTAACAGCCTCCATTCAATTTAAAAATTCCTTTAATTAAGAATTTCCCAGTAGGAAAGATTAAATTTTCATTAAAGTTATGTATATCTCAATTTTTGCCAACAAATACAAAAAAAAAATATTCACCTACAATAACTTTTCTATTCATGTACAAGTTTATAACGTTTTTTTTTTTCAAAATAGAAAAAAATAAAAATAAAAAATATTTTTAAGAACAAAAAAAAGCAACAAGAACCACACAAACCACTCAAAAACCAAACGAAAAAATCCCAATTAAATTTCTCTTCCATCTGCCTGCTCCCTGCTCCTTCATCACTAATTCTGCATGAAAAAATAAAATTTTCAGCATTTGGTCCTTCTGAACTCAACATCCTCGTCAGAGAAAGAGAAAGCGAAAGAGAGAAGGAAAGAAAACAGACCATTTACAAAACACTAGTGTTTAATCCTTTTTTGCTGCTGCTTCTGCTGCTGCTGTGTTACGTTGGTCCGGCGGCGGTGAAGGCATCAGGACGGACACACAGCAAAACACAAACACACACTTGTATATGTAAAAATGCAAGGACCTAATAACTACTGCAACATGGCAGAAAAAAAAAGAGGAAAACATAAAAATAAACCAGCTATTCATTCATTGCTACCATTAGCTTGTGCTCTTTATTTCATAATAATTTTCTTCTTCATAAAACATCCAAGGACGTTAACAAGTTTTCAGGGGAATTTCCTTATGGCCACACAAAATATCCCAAGTCTGCCTTTGTTAAAAAAACAGCAAATGATATTCAAGGAAATATTAAAAAATTATTCATTAAATTTCTTTTTTCTTTTTTCTTTATTTTATTTTATAACTCATAATTTTATTGTTTAATAATTCATTTATCAATTTATTTATTCAAAAGTGCTTTTATTTATTTTTTAATATTTACCAATTTTTTTGTTAATCAATTTATTTATTTGAAATTCGGTTATTATATATTTTTTATTTATTTATTAATTTAGCAATCTTTTCTTATTTCTTTGTTTAATTTTTATTAAATTATTTATTACATTTTATTTACTTAGTCGTCCGAATATATCTTTAAAGTCATTTCCAAATAAATGTTTACCATAATTTTGTATTATTAAATACTTCAGATATGTCTTCCTTATTTTCAAGCCTAGTAACAAATAAACCAAGTTTCTGGGCATACATTTCGTTAGTGCTCCTCCATTTGCTTCAAGCACCCGTGAAATTCACCTTCCTTATAGCAGTTTCCTACAAACACAAACATATCTTCGTACCTGTGAAAACACTTTTCTGTTTCCAAAAAAAAAAAAAAAATATATTACGTATACGCCATAGTGAACGAAACGAATTTTCTTTTTACTGCTCCTGCATCCAATTCGCATGTTTTCTGATATTAACTTGAGCAGAAAATTTATGCGAGAACTCTGACTGATGCTGGCAAACGGTATGTACATAGATTTTCGAAAATATATTCACCTGAATTACAAATTTTCTAAAAAGTCAAGTATGTAATGGAATTGAGTCGCTACATCTACATCTACATCGTCTCCGTCACACACAAAACTAAAGGTTGCTATTCCCTGTTTACTCACAGGTGTTCATTTCATGTCTGCATCTCTGCACTTGCATATATTTTACATATTTTAACTCCTAGGACATAGGTTTTCTTGGACTTTGCAATATGTTTCTTCGTCCTTCCGTCGTCGTCGTCGTCGTCATCGTCTCCGTGAGACTATAAAATACGATGTCCTGTTTATTTTTCTTAAACTCAAAACAAACACGTTTTTGCAATTCAGTCAGTCAGTCAATGTATGAATGGATAACGTGTCCTGGGAAGAGTGCATTACTGCACACATACATTCATATGCATACATATTTGATGAATGGATTCCTTTTCTTTTTTTAAGTATTCAATAGGATCTGCACAGTGGCTTCTGCATATATTGCTTCTGTAAACCTGCTGCTTAGTATGCTTCAGAGATAATAATGCATAATGCGCTTTTTGTAGACCGATCTTTACCGCTCCCCTCAGTTTTATGTATGGATGTACCTACATCTATTTCTGTATTCTTAAAATGGATGTGTGCATTATTTGTCGTCCTTTTAGAAGTAAAAAACAAAAACAAGGAAAGTACTTATGTGTGTGTATATGATTTTGTCCCCTCGCCTCCGCCCACGCCCTCGTTTACACAAACACTACTTGTCTTCTGCATGAATGATTTAACTTGTATTTTATACTGTAACTGTTAAAATTCAGTGTGTTATCTTTTATTTATGTGGCAGTATTTACTATTATAGTATTTTATTTATTTATGTTTTTTGTTTCTGCATTTAATGGTTACCATAACAATTTCTAGATAAATGTGGGTATTTGTGAGCAGCTTGGTATTTGTTTTAATTCAATTCCTTGTTTGCTAATCACACACTGTGGACTTTGTGTAACATTTGTGTTAAATAATATAATTGATAATAAATTATTGCAGTTTTTCCATTTACATTTAAGCACAGAAAACTTCTAATGGTTTTGTTTTTCTATTTTTTTTTTTCTGTTTTAAAATATAGCAAATCCAGCCCTGTATGCACATTATGTGTTTAATACATTGGATCAGGATCATAGTGGAATAGTTAGTTTCGAGGTAAGTTAAGGTTTGTTTTGGTTCTTACTCTAAAACTTTTATTTTTATACTATAATAAAAAAACCTGTTTTTGGCCCACAAAAGCCCAAATGTTAGTTTAAGTTTCCTAACAGTCAATATGTGTCAAAAAATAGTCGAATACCGACGAGCAACCTGTAAAATATTCAAATTCGATATTTGTCCACTAGCTGGCCTGTAAAACGTTGTTCGGAATTTTCATTTATTCCGACATTTATTTTTTGTTCTTATTTTTAATTAGTTGGCAACCATTTACTGGTGCGTCATTTCACGATGACGCCATTAATTTTTTTGTTTTTATTGTTTTATGTTCTTGAGGCAGGTATTTTGTCATTTGTCAACTTACCACCATAACCATCAAAGCCAACATTATATATCTATCAATCCAGCCAGCCGTGATTAAAGGCCATAAATTCTTAGCATCACACAATCACTAAATAATGTCAATGTCGTTATATCGTTGTCGTTGCCGTTGTCGTCACTGGCGTTTTGTCGTCGTTGTTGTCGATGGGTATAGGTTAGGTACGGTAAAGCAAACTTCCTATAACTGCTATAGCTAACTGCTTCCAGGTAGGAAATTTGCATTCAGATTGGTGTTAGAGAGGAAGTGCTCATGGCAAACACTGTTAAATCGCTTTATAAATCAGCGCTGCTCTTTGCCTCAGCACACACCCCTACACCTACAATCTACATTTTATGTATACTTCACTCAAAGTCATTGCAAAAGAAGTCTCTATAAGGACGATATTTTTTCTTTCTCTCTCTCTCTTTTTTTTTGTTAAATGTCTACTCCTGTGAAAATCAATTTTAACTCTGACGATGGACTGACAACCTGGGTTCTATGTAAGTCTGCCAATGAAATTATTGGTCTTAGTCCCTGTTACCCGGTTCCCCGTCCTCATGCTCGTAGTCAACATCGTCGTCTTCATCGTCGTCGTCGTCGTTGATTTTCATTAGAACTGACAATGTGTGAACTAAAAAGCGGGGGGGAGGGGGGATTACGGTTGAAGGGGTTCTGATGATATTCATGATTCAGATTTTAAGGTTTCGGGAAACCTGTTGATTGTAAATTCATTGGAGCGAGGTAGACAAAAGCCCTGACTGTGTTGTAATGCAGCCATTTTCAAATAAGGACATATACGAAAATACACCTACACTACATCCTACCAGTATAAGTACATATATACATACATATAAAAGGATACCATAAAAGCTTAGAGAAACCTGTTAGCTTGCCATTCTATTGTGAAAGCCTTACGTATATATGTATGTATAAGGACTAGGTAGGTAGACAAATTTTCATCTTTTCATTCGGGGAAGGGGGGACCGTTTGATAATTTGTTTTTTTCTTTTTTTTGTCCTTTTTGTGCAAGTTAACGAAGCGGTTTTAGTGGAAACCAAGTTGTGATAAGAAATTCAATTATTTCCTTCGCCTCCTTTTTTCGAATTTGTCAATGACTATGTTTTTATATATCTATGTAGTAGTTATATTCTTTTCTAGAAATTGTTGAGTAATAAAAATGATAAGGAAATTACAGAGTATTTTAGTTTGAATATTTGACAAATTGCTTTAATGGTATCGGGAAATGATGGCAAATTAAAAAAGCCAATTTCTTGATTTTAAAGACACTTGTTGTAGAGGTGGCATACTACGGAATAGATCTTGAAATCAGGTACTAGAATTCTGTAGATCTGAATTTGATTACAAGTTCCTGGCAATATCGGGTGATTCATCCTGAGATCTGCTGATTTTCAATTTCATTTTTATGACAGATAACAAGTGACTTCTATCGGACTGCTTTGTCATTTTTGTTCTGTGTCGTTTGGCAAGTCATAATGGAAAGAATCACACCACAACAGCGCCAGCATCTCCAAATTGTTCAGCTGTATTACGAAAATGAGCTTTCGGAGAGATACATATGTTCGAACAACTGAAACCACTAATTTCCAATACTATTCGCAAATTTGAGTTCCAGGTTACATAATTAAAGTTTAAGGTCTCCAGGAATATGCCAGCTTATATTGACGCTAAGGAAACCAATACATTACTCACCACTACAAGTCGCGATGCTTTAAGGAGTCTTTGAAATTTGGACCTTCAGAATGGACCACCACCAGACATTTACTGATAAATTCACTTTCAGCTGTTTTATTTTGCATTCTAAATCAAATCTAAATTAAAAATAGTTGTGGGACACTAAGGCGTATACGCACTATTATTATTTTTTTTCAAGAAATTAAGTTATACATGAATCTCATGTTTGATTTAGATCTTAACTTTGACTTAGAAACGTTGGATCTTCCACGTATACAATACCAATATGTATGTAAAGTTTTATACAGCTCTTAAGTTAACTTTAACATTTAACTGGGCCATAATAATTTGACTTCAATTTACTTTTTACATCCCATGAGTTCAGTTCTGCTCCAAAAAATGTGACACAATTGAATAAACGAAACTCATATTAACTTTCAATTACATTAAAAACTCCAACAAAATCTCCATGGAAGATACCGATATTTCTCGTCCTATTAGCAAGAGGTTTTTTTTTAATTCTCCATAACGTGTAAACCTAATTAACTTCTAGTTCTATTTCACATTTTTTGCAAAATAGGAAAAAATCTTAAAGTTCAAAAGTTGCATAGTAAATTTCGCAAGCAAACACAATATTTTCATTTATACGCAACGTTATATCCGAAAAAATACAAATTATATTATTAGAACGATATAATTAGATAAATAATGGCAACCTTGTGCAACCCTTAAAGTAAAAAATTAAGGAATACCTTGTAGACCTATTTATAACAAATTCCAAATAGCACCTTCCAACAGTCACCCCCCCCCCCAAAAAAAAAAAAAACCATCATACTCACAATATATATGTTCTCATAAATATCAATTCAACTTGCCCTGACCTGCGTTACTTTCATGACCTTCGTCCATTAAATAAGCCCATGTGAAAAGAAGCCCCGCACTCAAAACGATTAGTTAATTAAAATTCCTCAAAATCAACCCCGTGTTGTGTTGGTTGTGGTGATGGCGATGTGGTTGCGCCCTTATTCGCATGTGATGACCAACAAAACCATTTTGTTTTTCCCAAAAAAAAAAAAAAAACACACATACAAAACAAGATGAAAATAAAAACCCATAAAGGTATTTTAGGCCATTTCTTGTTGTTATAATATTTCCCACACAACAACAGAAAATAATAAATAAATGAAAAAATAATATAAATTAATTAAACCATCCCTTTTTCTCAAAATGAAAAAAATAAATTAAATAATTTAATTCTACTACAAGAAAGAGAAAAAAAACATATTGCTGCTATTTAATTTTATATTTTTATATTTAATACTAACATTTTGTTTTTTTTTTTTTTTTGTGTTTTTTTCAGGACTTTGTTCAAGGACTTTCAGTCCTGTCACGTGGATCGGTTGAAGAGAAACTCCGATGGACATTTTCGTTGTATGACATCAATGGGGATGGCTTTATTACTAGGGAAGAAATGACTGACATTGTGACTGCCATATATGAGCTAATGGGTCGTGTACCTGACGAATGTCCTGAAGAAGAAAAAATTCGCCATAAAGTCGAGCGAATATTTAGGGTGAGTTTGCACGAGTATGATGCACATAAATATTTTATGAGTTCATTTTTATACAAACACCACCGCACCGCACAGTCACACAAACAAACATCAAAAAAGGGTGAAAACTGCCATCCAGGTGATTCAGAAGTTATTTTTATCTGCGAGTGTTCACAGTTGCGTTTTTTTTTCTTTTTTTATTTTCATTTTCATTTTTTGTTTTTATTTTTAAGGAAAAATTTAGGGGGTGAAAAAGAGATCTTTTGATAGGTTTTTATAGAGCTTCACTTAGTCCAGGTAAGATATAAATAATACGTTTATGATGGGATATAAATGGGGGCGGTGGGTTAACCAAGAAGTTTTTTAAGTGGCTTTTTGAGAGAAAGAAAAAAAAAACATAAAAGAAGACACAAACTCAGTTATAAGGACACTTTCGACAGTTTGGCGACGAAGACGACGATGCACGATAGACGATAGAGTTCAAGAAAAAAGTTTTGCATTTTTAAAAGGAAATGTCGGTTCTTTTCTTTTCTTTTCTCTTTTCCGAAGTTCGGTTTATTCTTCTCTCTTTGAAAAGTGTAGTCTTTAATGAGTTTTTACAACTTGATGTTGTAGTAAAAGGTAAATCATTATTTTTCTATAAGTTTTTCGATATCAAAATGTTTTTTTTTTTTTTTCTTTTCTGTTTTCTGTTTTGCTTCACTTGTCAAGTGGATGGGGAGGAGTTTATGGGTAAACGTGACTTGTTTGACGAAAATGAAGAGCAACTAACCTAGTTAAAAACATTCAAAAAAGTTAACTTCTATTTTGTTCCTTTTATTTCAAGAACATTATTATCTGGGACACTTGCACTGTTTCTCTAGACTTGACTCATTTGAAATTTTTTTTTTTTGGCTTTATGGCATTTTTAGTGAAGATGTTTTTTGGTCTTAAAGTCGCTATTGAGGAAGATTTGAATTTTTAGGAAGAATTTGAAGACGAAGAAAGACTTAGAGATTAGTTAGATACATTTGTTTGGAATTTGACATAAAGGAAAAGTACCAGGCAATTAGACGATTAATATTCGGCAATTTATTTGTTTCAAGACAAATTTTCAAATTGAAGCTTTTGTAAAACAGTGACCTTTAAAGGTTTCTGCATTTAAAAAAACAAAAAACATAGAAAACATTTCACGTCAAGTTTTATGTAATTACAACAAATGAACAGCAAATTTTCAAGCAACTAAGTATTACATTAATTTGAAAGGTTACAATTCTAATATAATAGGAAGCCAGAAACATAACAAGAAACATAGAATCATTGGTAATCAGAATTAACAAGGCATAGTTGTGACCAACTTTCGACAAATTATAAACCAATAAAATAATAAGACATCACATTTTAAATCCTTACAATTTAAAAACGATTAACAACCGGCAAATTAATAGCTATTACAATATTCGATGTTTTTTTTTTCTGTGAGTGTTTCGCTGTAAATTTGTAACTTGGGAATAAGGAATGTAGAAAACATCACTGCTTTCATGAGAGTCGTTCACTTACTTGACCCAAGTTATAAGTATCAACAAAAAAAAACATAGAAAACATAGAATTGATGGATCGTTAAAATTATAAATATCAATATGTTTATTTCTTAGCCATTGTCATGTGGGTGCGTTCACTTTGACCACAGCAAACTTAAAAAAGTCACAAATTAAATATAGAAAACATCGCACGCCCAATTAAAAATCATTCGAGTTATATAACGGTTTAATATTTAGCACTAACTAATTAAATGACCCCCTTTTGAGGAGTTTTTAATATTTAGAAAAAAAACATAGAAAACATTGCATAAAACATATTTCATATTCATTATTATTTTTACCATTTTTTTTTTTTAGAAAATGGACACAAATCGGGATGGTGTTGTTACCCTCGAAGAATTCCTCGAATGTTGCTACAATGACGAAGCAATTTCTAGATCCATGTCCGCATTCGACACAGCATTCTGACCATATCCAGGCGATGTTGTCGATGATGGCGAGGAACGTCGTCACTGCCGCCACCGCGCTATGCGGCTACATCGTCATAGCTCAAAGAAAGGTACGAAAACAGAGACACAACATAGCCAAGGCAATATAAAAAGTCAGCAGCCACCAGCATCACCATCACCATCAGCAGCAGTAGCAGCAACAGCACCCCATCATCGTCATCGGCATCATAGTAAAAGTAGTCGCACCCACACCACTACCACTACCACTACCACCGCCACTAATGTCACTAACGTCACCGCCGCCGCAAATAATAATAATTCCTCCAGTAAAACGAAGAAGAGAATCAAATTAAAAGAACGTCAAATCGAAGATACCCAACAAGGACTTCCTGTGGCTTCTGCAACAATAACACAAACTACCGACAAACCAATCGACCGGCGACAGTTAAGCTTGGCTATTAAGGCTGAAAGACCATCAACATCAGCGCCATCAACGGACGATAATTTGAACAGTAACAAGGACATTATAGTGGTTGTGGAGGAGCCACACGCACAACACTTACCTGCACCGCCCTCATTTTCATCCACAAAGTCTTCACCCGGTCGACGGCTATCGCCGAGCTCTAAGCGCACATCAAGATCAGCGTCATCCACATCCTTGGCGTCGTCGACGTCGTCAAGGGCAAGCTCTTCCTCATCGTCTTCTTCGTCCTCGTCTTCGTCATTTTGCCGCCATTGTTTACGTCCCCAGAGGGAATTGCAATTACGTTACGTTCGTCATCGACGCCACAAAAAGCCCGACCCCATTCAACAACAACAGCTGCCATCACTCCAACAGCCCCCTGAACATCACTTAGCCATAATGCAGCCATCAGCAGCACTGTCAGACTCGAACAAGGGCCGTCGCTCCAGCAGACGCATGCCTGCAGCCACGTCATCGAAAACTGTCACCACAGTTAAGCCACAGCAGCACACAGCACATCGAATGTCATTCGGCACCGGAGGCGGAGGCGGCGGAGGTGGCAGCGGACGTGGATCAACGACGACGGCGACGTCAATGGCGGCTGGCCGCCAACGTCTCCTACACCGCTATTCGCAGCCCACAACCACAACGATACGAATAGAGTCAGAGGGTGGCCTGGCACGAAATCAACACCTTAATCAAAGTTTAAGCGTCACGACGCCAAACCTGTTGACGGTAAGTGGGGCAAGTTCAAATCGGTCAAGTCGTAGCGGCCGGGCGAGTAGTAGTAGAAGTGGCCAGCTAGACCAACAAACACCGGAGTCACCCTCGCTGGTGAAGGTTCGGACCTGGTACACAGTGGCCAAACAGGGTGTGTCGTGTTAGCATAGCACATGTGATTAATTTTAATCTTAAGTTTATTTATATTTTTCCTTAATTTTAATTCACTTTTTTTTCAAAACAATTTTGTAGATGAATCCACAAATCACTCGAAAAGAGTTATGTAATATTAATTTATTGTTTAATCTGAGTGGTAGAAGATCCGATAACGTTTTTGAAGTCAATTTAACACTCACACACTCACGCTCACAAAATGGCCAGAAAGCTAATAAACAAAAGAACTTAAGAAAATTTAAACTTTGTGTCCATTTAGCAGATCACGTCGAATGTATTTTGTTTAAAAAATCATCATCTGCAAACTGCCAGGATGCCTTAGAAATCAAAATTAGAAAAAAAACAACATTTTCTGGCCAAGCAAATAAATTTTTTTAATTTATTTAATTTTACTTATTTTTGTACATTACCTCATTAATTAATTTAGCTTACGAAAAAGGAATTTGTTTTTAATTTTAACTATTCAAGATTTAAAATTCTACACAAACACTCACACATAGCCAAACACACCCACACACAAGACCACACATTTAGTTATTTAAAACAAAAAAATCAAATATTTATATACCTTAGGGAAGCGTAATTTATTATTAAATAATTTTTTGTATAACAAAATAAAAAAAAACTAGAAAATAGTTTAAATTATATTAAATTAGTTATTGTAGATAAATAAATACAAAAACATATAAAAAACAAATACAAACATATAAATAATTAAAATGGAATACGTGCATAGGTTATTTGTGTAAAAAAAAAAACAACAAAATGTAGCTCAGTCAACCATACATTTAAAGTTTTATTTTTAATTAAATATAATTTCCAATTGTTTTTTTTTTTCATTATATGTATTTGAAATTTTTAATGTTTAAATTTAAACTCACGGTTTAGAAGTTCCTTTATCTATAAACAAATTAAATTTACGGAGGGAAAAAAAAGAGATTTGAAATTAGACATTAAATGTGCGTTTTTAATTGAAGCAGAGGAAAATAAAAATTAAATGACTTGAATGATAAATTAAATGTCAATGTCAAATACGTGGAATGTGTTTTGTTTTTTTAAACTTCTTAAGGAGTCAATATTATAAATCATAGAGCTAGCAGTAACAGAAGCCATTAAGCAAATAAAGAGTTCATTTTAAGAACACACCCCTCTAAAATTTCGTTGAAGTTTATATATTAATTTTTATTTTGTGTATAAATTTCAACTAACTGTTATTTATATATATGTATGTAAACACTTAAACTTCAGAAGAAGATCACAAGATTAAAAATATGGAAAAAATAGCATACATTTCCATAGTTCAAACAATATTTAATATTGTATCGTTTTTGTTAAAAAACTTTAAACATTATTAACAACATATTTAAACTTTTAAAATCAGCAAACATATTGGTAGTCAAATTTATGGGTCAGAATAAGAACCGAAAGAGTACTTTAAAATAATGATATTGGGTTGTTTCCTCATCATAAATCAAGAATTTAGAAATGTTACGTATACGCCTAAGTGCGCTGTAGTAAATAACGACGGCTATGATGACCTTATTGAATTTTTTTGCAGGAATTGTATTTGTAGAATTAATACTAGTTCAACGATGTTTTTGTTTTATTTCAACCGGGCATTGTTTTTGAATATTACTGTTTTAATAATATACATTTATAATCTATAAATTAAATAACTCCAGTCTTCGTATTGGTTCAAGATTTTCTCAATTATTTTTGTATCAAGTTATGAGAGAAAAAAATATTAAAACGCTGTTTTCATGATTTACTATTTTTGTAATAGTTCTTGTGACCCATATTGGTAATTGATAAGATGTGAATTCTTAAATGATTAAGCTTCAAAAACGTTTGTGTTTTGTTTACTTTTATAAACCACGCGGAATTTAATGACAGACTATGGGTTCAACTGAATTAATTGATTTTTGATTTTCTGGTGTCAATTTTGTCACTAATAGTTGTATAATGTCTTACCAACCAACCCTCCTCCAACCATCCTACAGTCAACAACAATCTTCCACGTGCGTTTTCAAAGACCTTTGAAACATTAGACCAAAACTAAATGAGTGAAATAAAATATGCAGTATAAAAATACTTTTAAAAGTGTAATATTCTGGCATCAACACTCTACATTTACATATATTCCTTTTCAAGGAACTCTGCCCAAAATTGTCAGGATAGGTTCAAGTATGTGACAAATTATGTGTTTTGGGCATATAAATGACACAGTGGTGATATTTTTGGCAACATTTCAAACAAAGTTTTATGCAGGAATAAAAAAAAACTTCAAAATGTGTAAGGATAGGAAATCTCAATAAAAATACCAAACTTTTTCTTGGCACACTTAATCAGAAAAAATATATATTTTTACTCTTTCTACTACAAAAAAAAACATCGAAGTACAAAAGGTATGTTTTTAAATATTGACATGAAAATAGATTGCAATAGTATTTTTATATTCCATACAAAAAAAGAAAAAATGTATTTCAATTTAAATTAATGTTTTACCTCCTTTTATTATGATTGATATAAATTGAATGACTAATTTTTACCACACTAATCATTTGTTTGTTCTTCTCATTTTTTTAATCACATTAATGGAGAATTAATTCACTAACACTCAAATAATGAGAATTATAAATTTGCAAAATGATACAACAACAAAAAATTCCATAAAGCACTTAAATCCGGAGAGCGAACGGAGAGCGGAGGGCTTATTCAATCACTCACTTTAAAGTCATTTATAAAAATGATTCTTCTTCTGCTTCTGCTTAAATAACGCACAATTTATAAAAAAAAACAAATCCACTTTCTTCTGATTGTTGAAAAAAAAATTTAAAAAAAAAACAAAAAGACTTCACCCAATTGGTCTGGCATTAAAAAAAAAAGAAAACAATAATAATTAAAAACCAACATCAATCTTCTTTTTCCTCCCCCAATATACTCTTAATCCGACTCAAATTTGAAAGGAAAATCATCATTTATCACTTTTCTTTTCTTTTCCTTAAGTGGTCCATATCACAGCAAATCTCAACACCACCTAACACTCACACAACATCATCTTGGAAAACTCTTCACCATCACACTCAAAATTGGAATTAAAATTGAAAATTGTTCAAAACAAATTTTTAAAACACATACAAAATAAAAATTAAAAATTAAAAATACAAAAAATTCAAACTGAAAATCAAATATTTTTTAAAAATCAATGGAAAAGCTTTACTAAACAAACATTATTTGTTTTTAAATCAAAAATGTTTGTCTAATTAATAAGAAAACCAAAAAAAAAAATAAAACATAAAATTAAAAACCTAGCTTGTACTAAATGTTATGCAAATTTAAAACAATTAACAAAAAATGTGAAATTTATCAATAAAACTGCATTAAAAAATAACTAACTTTTTTTCCTTAAATCATCTAAAAACAAAACAAATCGAAAATTTTGCGGAAAAGGGAAAAACTTAAGAACGGAAAAAAAAACATGGAAAATATTTCTCAGCTATTTCAAGACACGAACAAAACTAACATAAAAACTGTCCCGTTTGTCTATTTCCAAATCGAAAAAAAAACTAATTAACTAACTTTAAACAATTAAAAACTCGTTGTTGATGTTCTTGTTGTTAAATCTATAGATCATTTGTCTATTTTTGCATTAAAAACAAAATGAAAAAAATTTATCGATGCCCAACAATCTTAGAACAGAATTTAATATTTAAAAAAAATATGAAAATCTTCAAAAATGTAGTAAAAACTAAAATTGATGTTATTTATTTTTAGTTTTTTTTTATTTTTAATATTTTTTTGTCTTAATTTTTAATTTTTCTATAACAGAGAAAAACAAAAAAATATCCTTATGATGAAAAATTGAGAAGAAGCGAAGAAAAAATACTTATGAATGTAGATAGCAAAAATTTTAGTGTTAAAAATAAATTAAAAAAAAAATAATAATAATAATATAATAGAATAGAGTAAGCCATAAATAATATTTAAAAAAAAAAAACTTGTGTCCTTTAGAAAAAATTCCATTAAAAATAAATGCAACAATAAAAGATTAAATTTTATGATAAAAAATAAATAAAATGTATTTTGCCACAGTTAACCTTCCAGAAAAGACGACAATGAGACGGGTTTGCTTTTTTTTGAAAATGGATTTAAGAAATAGTAAAATCAAGTGTATAGTTGGTATCTTCCTTCCTTCAAGGTGTTCATCGTTAATTTTCAACTAAAAATAAAGAATTTTATTTTGAATAGTGTCAAAAAGTTAAAAATATTTTATATTGTTTATAGGAATAATGTTTTATGAAACTTTTTCGAAAAGTTAACTGTCCCATTTAATCATTCACGGATTTCGATTTTAAATTTTTCACCCTTTCAGAATATTTAGAAAATTGTTCAACTTTTGGGTATCTGGGAATACTTGGCTGGGATGAATACTCAGGGCTATCCTAAGGGTTCAAACTTAACCGAATTTTACGTTTAATAAGACCTTTTTTTAAATTTTAACTACAATTTTATGTTTCTGAAAATGGAATCGGGTTTTCAGTATAATACTCGTCTTTAGGGTTTGGTTCCAGGAATTTATTTTATTGTCAAAACAAGGGTTCCTCAAGGGAGCCATTTGGGACCACTTCTTTACACAATTTTAATCATGTACAAAGTTATCTTGAGCGAATATGATGTTAAAATTGTCCTTGGGGATTTGAATGCAGAAATAAATTGATACCTAAAAAGCAGGACTTTTAATCTTAGAATTTTGGAACTAATGGATTATAGAGAACAAGCAAAAGAGATCTATACAGAAGACTATAAATTATCTTAAATTTAACAAAGATGATATAAAAATGTAAAGAAAGTTTAAGAAAATGCTAAATATTTATCAAGGATTTGTCAGAACCTAATGCAATTAAAGTCACCTAAGATAGAAGTTCTTGGTTAGTACTATACAAATCCTTAACGCTTTAAAAATGTTGGTAGATCATGAGTCATTAACAATAAATCAGGACGGTAAAGTTGAATTCATATAAAGATGATTTTCAAGACTTATTAGCATCTTTGATGGAAGGATTGCTGATTTTCCATCTTTTCAATAGAAATCAATCCTTGACTCTAACACGTCCACAAGATGGACTTTAGTCAGCACTCAGGTGGTCCAGATAATTATATACTTAACCAAGTAATATCGACATCTTCTGAAGAATCATTCAGGACACAAATCCTGCAAGCATTTGGTGTGGACGGTTAAGAGTACAATTTGTGAAACAGTCAGGAGATTAAAGTTATCTAAAAAATCTGTTTCTTCTAATTCTGCAGAAAATCCTCCTAACATTTCCGATACTTCCGCTTAAAGTTTCATTTCTCTTTTCGCTTTCCCTCAATTTTGAACCATTTTAATGGAGAGGCGTTGCCAACTCAAAAAAAAGACAAAAACTTGACAGATGACAGTAAATACTACTATGCAACTTTTGGTAGTGACTTTGAATATTGAAATAGTCACATATTTTCTAAACTTATTTTGGGACAATTATTCTTATAAACAAAATAAAACATGAACAACTAAAATAAACTAATGTAGATAAAAATTGTTACCTCCTTCACTATCCCTAATTTTATTTTTGACTTTATCTAAAACTGTGATAAAGATGCTTTAATGAAAATAAAATTAAAATTGATAAACCTCTTAAATCAATCAGCTTCCACCAATCCTTTTTAAAACAAACAAAAAACCAAACAAAACAAAAAAACAAACTAACCTCCAAACCAAAAATGTTTCCCCAGTCAAAATAATATTTACCTTGAAAAAATCAACCCACCCTTGAACCACTAAAAAAATTTAAATAAATACAAAAATTTTCTCCTCTGGATGTGGACGACATCATCATCAGAAATATTAACATGTAAATAAAAAAATAAAAATAATTAAATGCCAAAGCAGAAAATTAATTAATTTAAGACAGACAAGAAAAAAAATTTGTCTAAACAAAATTAACAACAAACAAAAAAAAAACTTGGTAACTAAAACTAAAAAATCAACAAAATTGACCATCTATTTGTATAGAAAATTTAAATATTAACAAAAACGTATATTTTTAGACAAATACAAAATGATATCTCAAAAACAACAAAATATGTTTAGTAAATATTTTATTAAAAACAATAAAACAAAGATTTATTTCCAAATTACATTTTTGTATAATTCCTTTCCAACAAAATACAAATACAAAAATTCAATTTTTGATGTATGTATATTTCCATAAAATATAATAAAATATTTAAAACAACAACAAAATAATAGAAATCCTATAAAATATACATATATATATTTTTAAATAACAACTTGAATATCATTTAAAATTTATTTTCTTTTTGTATTTAATTTCATAAATAAAAATAATAACATTCGTATAACTGTAATAAAAATTATATTTAATAAAATACAAAAAAATCAAAAAAAAAAATCTCGTTTTAGAAGATTTTTATTTTTACAAATAGATGTAATATTAGTACCTTATTTATAAACAACAAACATAAATAATATGAAAATTAAATAAAAACATATATATATTTAACAAAAACGAAAAAACAATACTTGAAAACAGAACTCTTAGTAAAAAAAAACAAAAATTGTATCGTACTTGTATCAAGGTGAACTAATAATGCAATAAATTTAATAAAAATAATAATAATTAAAACAAAAATGCATTCAACATAAAATAAATGTTTAAGCAGATGGAATATTATTTTAATGGATAAAAAGATAATTTATTGTTGTTAGAGATGATATGATATAGAAAATTTAAAAGTGGATATATTTGCGAAAAAAAAAAAACAAAAACAAAAACATACAAATAAAAACAAAATAAATAACTTAGTAAAATTATAAAATTCTTTGTGTAAAACTTGATGAGAATACTCATCAATGGAGAAAAAAAAATAAAAATGAAAAAGTAAAAAAAAAAAAATATTTGATGTAGTTTTTTTTTTGAAGGAATTAATTCAGACTTTTCAGCAGGTAAGTTTGGCCAAGCTTCGTTGCCAATTTTCATAATCGTCTAAGCTTATCCGTAGAAGTAGAAGACTAACAACCTCATTTAAGCATAGCGACTGTTATCTCGCGAACAACACAAGTAATCTTGTCTTCCAAAGCGTCACTCGTAGCTAGCTTATTCTTGAAGACCTGAGTGCCTGAGCTTTACACATCCCATCAAGAGAAAACAGTTCAAAGATGTGCATTGTTGAAAATAGAGATCGCCGAAACCATCATGGGCTTGATTTTCAGGAAGAACATAGTCCGTCACATGTGGCTTCAATTCTTGGCACAAATGAAATTTTGTACACTTCAAGACTGAGATTCTGAAGTAAAATAATCCAAGTTGTCGAATACGAAAACGACGAAGAATCGATTCGAAACTGTCTTCCCATGATGATTTGCCAAACGATACTGAACAAAAATGACATACGTCTGATCTGTCAAAAAAGGTTATTGAAAATTAAACCTCACGATGAATCACACGATATTTAACAAATTATTTGTCAAAACAACAAGATGTTGTTGAGTATCAATTAAGATCAAAACTTTCAAATTTTAATTATTATCGTTATACTACCGTTTTTTAAAACTTTTTATGACAACATTCTTTACATGTACGTTTAGTTAAACTCATTCAAAATCTCAAGTTATCATTTTTTATAATTTCTAAGGTTTTGATAATTAAAATAACACAAAATTTGATTTTGATTCCAGATTCAGTAAAAATGTTCATGATTGTAAAGAACAGAACTTTCGACTTAAACTGTCATAATTTAGCAGCTTCATGACGAAGTCAGTAGTTATTTTTATTACATTAGTTACAAAACATAGAATAATAGAACAATCATATAAAAATAAGCTGAATCTAAATTGGTATGTCCAAAGTTAAGTTTCAAAAACCGTTTATCCTTGTATATAATTTTATTGAATGAAATATACAATAAACTTATTTCTTAGAAGACATTAAATACACAAAACATGACAACAATTTACCAAGTCAATTGTAATAAACTGTTAATCTTTATCGTTTTTTTTGACATGACAATAATTTTAACGGTTTTATTGGCAAAGAAATCCCTGAAAATGCCCACCAACAAGCAAAAGCAATTTAAATGCAACTACTCGTATGTACAATTAAGTGCAGAAACATTTTGGTCGTAAACGCTGTCGCTCCCACCCTTTACTATAGTCCATGAAGCGAGCACAGGTTTTACGAGAGGATTATCCTGAAAATGAATTCCAGCAAAGCATTCAAACAAAAGACGGCCGACAACATAACAAGGCTAACATGCTAAAGCCAAAGCCACCTTAATCGTTGGCCATTCTAGGAAAATCCATCCGGTGCGCAGTGGTGGGGGTGAAATATTTTTTTGGAATACCCCATGTACCCACCATCACAAAACAGCTACACTCATTGTGAATAAGCAGGGGTGACATGGGCATCGAATTCAGTGGGTCGAACATGGCATTTGACAAATTCCGCTGAATACCGAATTAACAATGTCAGAATGCCTAAACAGACAGAGAGTTATGAAACAAGCGAAAACAAAAATAAGTGTCATGTACATTATGAAGACGGAACAAGGAGTACATGCGTTTCTGACCCAGATACTGAACACTGTTTTGGTATTTTTACAATTCTGTATTGAAATTTCAGGTTTGTTCCTTTGCTTTTGACATTAGCAAAAGGGAACACTGATGTTGCAATTGCAATATTTTAGCATTTACTGTCAAATTTATCTATGACATCTACCTGTCAAAAAAATCAATAAAGTTTGCCAATTAGAAATTCATCGTTAACGTGTTCCTAATAGCAGAAACCGTGTCGTAGAACCTTGTCTTGTTTCAGTTTAATGTTTATTCTCGTGAAAAGTAGAATTTCAAGTCCCGTTTTGTCTCAAAAATAATCAAGTAATTGATTAAGAAGTTATTTTTTCCATCTCTTTGGAAAATCCACATGATATCGGCGGTGTCACATTTTGGAAAAGTCTCAGCGACTTTAACCCATAAATCAGTCAAAAATTGGTGGTTCCTAAATTTGTTGGAGGTTTGAAATTTTGGCAAAAAATTGTCTTCTAGCATTTTAAACTTTTTGTATAAACATTAAAAAATATAATTGAAGCAAGACGATTCAATAGTATGCAAAAAAAAAATCGACGTATCGAAAAGATTGACTTTTTAGCTTGGTTTCATGCACGGCTGAAACATTGAGCCGTATTTCTTTGAATATAAAAAGCATACCCCGTTAACGTGGTCTTATATTGCTCTCTGTGAAAAACCTTGAAAGCATCTTCACTTGGAATCGCTAAAAAATGTTTCGGTGTCGTATTGGTCTTGGCTCAGCTATTTTCGTCATTTCTTTCTTAAGTTTTCGAAAAACTCGTGTCCTAACATCGATATAGGGTAGAAGGGGGACCCTTTGCCATAGGGGTACATTTGCCAGTTGGACTTTTAAGTCGAAAAAACAAAATATAAAATATCAAAAAATCGGTTTTTATTGCACATCCCTGTATAGAAACTTCTGACAAAGTTTGGAAGTTCTCCGCTTGACACCAACCAAGTTGGACGTGAGTGTTGTTTTTGGAAGCGCCGCTAACAAAATAACAAGATAAGTAATTTTCGTAAATTTCCATTTTTTTTGGTTATTCAATATATTTTCTTTATATATAACTTATTACAGTATATTTCTTGTGGTAAATAGTTTTGGTTAACATTAGTTTATTAAAAGGAACAAAAGTTATAAACAATTTTTCATAAAAACAGGTAGTGGGGAGCCTTTGCCAATTGTTCGTGGGTAGGTTTTGCCTGGCAAAGGCACCCCATGATTTGGCTTTGCCATTGATAAATGCACCCCATGATGTGCCATTGTCATTGGCAAAGGCACCCCAAGACGTGGATTTGCCATTGGCAAAGGCACCCCATGATGCTGCTTTGCCATAGGATTTGCTGTTGATTTTAGACTAGTTGCGCACTTGCAATTAGGTTTTAGTAACTAAACGGTTAACTTATCGCTAGTTTTATTTAGTAAACCCAAAAATCAATCCTATTTTAAAGTATTCCGCGGCAATGGAGCTGTGAACTTAAAGTACAAAGCATTGAATGGATTTTTATTTAATTAAAATTTATTTTATAACTATAGATATTAAAAAATAAAATATCGACTCAAAATGAAACACAAAGACTGAATTATAAAAATTTAAGATACTTTTTAAATTAATAAATATCTTTTGTTACCTTTTTAAAATGTTAAGTGTTTTTTTTATTTACTGACTTTGATATTTAGGTACCTGGCAAACGGTCCCCATCCCCATGGTAAAGCATCCCTACTGGGGAGGCTTTGCCATGTCAATTTTTTTATTTTTTTATTAAATATTAAAAATATAAATCATTAAAATATAAAGATGAATTGTACTTTAAAATGAAGATAATATAGAAGGGAACATTTTAGATAGCCAGAAAACTGAAAACGGGCTAAAAGTTTTGTGTAAGGTCAAATTCCCGAAATCATGGCAAATGCTCCCCAGTCTACCCTACCCAAGATGTGATTTAATCAATATTTTGATAACTTGGTCATAAGTCCATTTTTGTTTAAGTCAAGTGTTTTTCTTTATCATTATCCTCCGCAGTTAATTTGTTGTAATTACTGAAGTTATGTGTTTCCATTGATTAAGTTGATTTCTCCAAACATCAAGTCTTTCCAAATTAATAAAATAAGGAATACTACCAAATTTCTGTTCCTTTCGGATTCTCTCTTATTTCTTCTGCAATTCCTAACAACAAGTATTTCACCCAAGTTTTGCTTTTCTTCTTCCTAATCAACTCTAAGTTTATTCCCAAATCGAATCACTCTACCACTACCCAGATCCACTTCAACTGACTCCTACTTCGACCATATAATTAACAAACTTTCGGTATTCACTGGGGACTAAGAAAATCCTTCTATATTAGTCCTGCACACAATCACAATCACAATCTACGATGTCAAATAAAACGTGTGTCTCCTGTCTCCCTGAATAAAACAAGTCAAGTTTTTCATCAACCTAACTTCTGTCTAAAAGTTTAGCCCTGGCGTTGTCAATTTTGCTCTCAATCTTCTAAACTATTCCTTATAGCTACTTCCTATACGAGTAGGTACTCGCATTCATCGTCGTCGTCGTCGTCCTTTATTTGCTCAGTAAATTTTCAGTGTTGAATTTTCAGCTGCGGATAGAAATTCCAGAAAAGAAACTATGTGCAGTCGCACTTACTCGTACTTTGGGCAGAAGCATGAAAATTCATTTCATTATCACTCCAGAGATCCGCAAATTGCATTCGGAAGACTTCCTAAAGATATACATACATATACGAAAATTCGTCGAGCATAGCTAAATCTACCCGAAAGTTTATATGGCAAACCTAACCACAAACCCAAAAGTTAAAGTAACCAGTGTTAATGGAGTTTAGAAGAGTATATATAGGTACCTAGGTTATAGGAATGTTCCCTCATCATCAGGGTGTGGTGGGGAACTCTTTGGAAAAGTTACATTCATCCAACTGGAAATTTCATAAAATTAAACGATTCAATAAAAGTTTTGGCAAATTTTGCGATTAAGGAGACTTGAATTTTGAGAATTTTTGTCTAGGGTCGGTAAAAATTAGACAACAGCTGGAAGGTGGTGCATAAGTTGAAAATTCACTTAAAGAACACACGATTTGAAATTAATCTAAGCAAAGATGCAAGAGATTTATATGTCTTTAAAAAAAAAAAAAACAAATCTCGACTGAACTTTCAGAGTTAATGAGAATTTTTGGTAAGAATTTGTGTAAATTGAAAAATTTTCCAAGTTAATTAGATTTGAAAAGTTCTGTGTATACATGGCTTAAATTACTTGCAAGTCAAATTTGATGAAAAGTTTGTTTGTTTGTTTTTTTCGTGTGGCTTCGGTTAAGGACTTGAATCCTGGAGAAGTGGCTTCTCAGTGGAGCACCCATGTGAATTTAATTTGAACTTTATTAGGGACACAGTTTCATTCATTGATTTGAGGTTATTCTATAAAAATCAGACTGGGAGAAGAATTTGATATGTGAACTAGAAAAAAGCCAAGAGCTAGGTCCACACCAGGCACGAAAGTTCTACCAATCTGCACATAATTATTGCTAGGATGGAGAAAAAAATTCGATCACCGATCCTGCTGACATACCTGGAACGATGGGAAGGGTACTTTAATGGATTGTTTAACGGTCAGCCCAACGAAGAAGTGGAGACTTCATCACTTCAGGAAGGAACCCCTAAGCTACCACTATCAATCATAGAAGAGGCGGAAAAGGCTGTAAGTTGGTTTAAACATTGCAAATCCTTGAGATCCGATGGTATAGCTGCTAAGCAGATCCAACATATTGACGTATAAGATACCAGAAGATTGCCGAAAAGGTACCATGTGTCTCATACACAAGAAATGAGATATTGTTGAGTACCGCCTATATATCTTCTATACTTCAAGAACGGACGGACAATAAATGAATGAATGAATATAATTTTGGGGTTTGTGCACTGCGACCTGTAAGATCTATTGTGCCCCCTACTAGCACTTAGGATGTTCCCATTTACAATGCTTCCTCTAATTCAATTTCCCTTAGAAATTTGAGTATTTGGTTCACTGTCAGGGAGGGAAAGTTTGGTTCTTTTACTTGGTAATTTCTCAAGTGTTTTCTCCTATTTTCGCTAAGGTGTCTGCCTCTTCATTTAACTGAACTCCTACAATATAGGCATTAGACGGACAATGCTAGTGTGGTTTCATTCCAGATTCCAATATTCCAACAACAGGTGGTAAACCTGTTTATAGACTTAAAGGCTGCCTACGACAGCATAACAACACTAAACGACATGTGCCATAGAATACCAAGATTCCATACATATATGGACCATTAAAATTTAATTCAGTTTGACATTTTTAACAAAAATAAAAGCAATTATTATGTTCTATGCAAGTAACTACCAATAGATGTCCTTTAGAAACCAAACAACAACAACTTTTAACATAATAGAGTAATAGTCCTTGTATGGTGTCTGTCTCTGTGTTCGTATGAAAACAGGAACCCTTTCGATATAATTAAACTCAATT
Organism: Scaeva pyrastri; assembly: GCA_905146935.1. NCBI lineage: Eukaryota > Metazoa > Arthropoda > Insecta > Diptera > Syrphidae > Scaeva > Scaeva pyrastri. The sequence continues at coordinate 6,301,743 of LR989929.1, read as the reverse complement.
AAGTTAATTTACGAAAACTTAACAACATGAACTGAACATCTTCAATATCCGGTTCCATGGTATTCTTCAAGTTTTTGTTATCAAAGTAAACAAAGGAACATTTTCCATCTCCTTCGTCTATGACTCTGACTCTGACTCTGGGGAGCTTGAGTTTGAGTTTGAGTGCCTTTTAGAAAGACGAAACGATTTTAATTATATTTTCTTATTACATACTATACATATAACTACTTTAATAGTGCTCGTTCGTATCTTTTGAAAGAAAACAAGAATCTAATTTCACTATCTCAACAAAAGCACATTCAAAAGCAAAAGCTATCACTACTAGCTGATGAAGATGATGTCGTTTACGTTTTCCTATATTCGTTTTATGTTTTACGTTTTAAGTTTTAAGTTTTCATTGTCCTTGTCTCCTTGCATTGCAAATATCAGCATCCAGAACAATACCAGAAGTGAAAGACGACAAATTATATTGTAGCCCATTCCCATCCCAGGTTAGGCATTGAACAATAAACCAACTGCACTCCTTGGCTATGGAAAAGGCAAAAAAGGAACACAAAACAAACACCTTCATCATATCATACTCATATACTCATACTCATACTCATACCCATACCAATTCTATAGACACTCAAAGCATAATACCAATGGAAACTTATAGCCTAAAATGAATCCTCTATTCTCCTTGAGGAGGATGTTCAATGGCATCTATTGTCTCCTTATTGCCAGTTGCATGGGAAATCACAACAATTACATAAATGAAGTTCAGACTCAGGCACAGGCACTCGTATTTACGAATACGAGTACGAGAAGGACGACGACGACGACGTGCCTACTTTATATCGCGCACAACAAAAGGATGTGCCTCTATTTACAATCCTATAAAAGCATTGAATAGAAGGACAAGAACAAGAACAAGAACAAGAACTAGAGCCGACTATAGGATCCGCATTTTCTATGTTAACTATACTTAAGCTGCTAGGTCCTTCTGCCTGATGCCTGTCCCGAAACAGCCATCCCCCTCGTATTACTCTTTTCGTATTCGATGTACCTATACCTTCATTCCTGTTTCTGTGTTACCTACTCGTACTCGTACTTCTGGAACTGCTCATGCTTATGGCACTTCCGCTTGTTATCTAGAATACTCCAGCTGCAGCAATCTTGGGTGTTCACCCAGTTCGTGTAATAAAAATTAATGAGAAAGTTCTGATTGCTTGATGACAAAAAAAAGAATTCGAAAAAAATCCCATACCCCTCTCGGATTCAAATGTATACCTAGACCTACTAGATGATAGATGAAGGCAGAGGGTACCTTTATATAGAGGTTCGGAATGGACCTATGTTGAACTGAACTATTTCTCAACCACAATGAGAAAAAAGTTAGTTATTTTTCGCTGCAGTAGTTTTCTATAATATAATCTGAGAGGAGTCCTTGCCATGGTGTCTTGGTATAAGACGGTGGAAAAGGAATATAGATTAAAAGGGGTCAAGTGAACTGCTAGGATGAGTATCCTATTCAGTATTTAGTTAGTCGGTTTAGGTCAGGCGGATGTGACGGTTATACATGTACGAGGTATAAATGAATAGTTCGGGAAGTAGAGTTGCAAATCAAAGTTAGTAAATTTTTCACCCGAATAAAAATTAAAGTGAAATGTAATCAGAATATTAGTCTGACTATTTTTTAAGTATTCCCTCCTAAAATTAAAGTTTACAAATTTTTAAATCATATCTTGTCGGTCTTTTTGCAACTGCCCAGTTTGAAAGATAGGAACCAAATATTGTGTTCTATAGAGCTTCTATTATTTTGGGACATTCTTACTACTCAAGTAAATCAAATCAGAAGCAATGCACTCTTATGTGACAGTCTGAAATGTTACTTCAGGTGTTGCTATAGCTTTATATCGTAATATCGTAAACGTTTGAGCAAAGTAAAAGTGGCGTTTGACAGACTAAAAAGCTGTTCGTTGTCAGTTTTTTTGTTTGAATTTTGAAAATTAAAGAAAGTTTTTCTACATTTTATACAAAATCAAAAAAAAATTACATAACTTAAAATTTTAAGTCGTACGAGATTGCTGAGAAGAAAGTTTTTTTTGACTTATAACTCAAAGGATTAAAGCTGAATTTTATTTTACAATTAAAAGGTCGAGCTTTTTGACATATGTATAATATAGTAAATACGTGTGATTTGGGTATTAAGGTTTAGAGTTCCTTTATGGCCATTTACGATACAAAAACAATATAGTTGAGTTAATATCGACATTTCTAATTCTTGCTTCTTAAAGAAGTCCAATTAACATATTTTAAAAGTAAATCAAAAACGTTTACATTAATTTGTTGAGAAAATTTAGAGCTCCAAAGATATTCAGTGGTATAATGTTTAAGTTAAAATGTTATTAAATTTTTTAAATCTTTTTAAACATGTAACATTACCTTTTTGACTATATAAGAAAATAAAATTAGAGCAAAAACAAAATTTGACACGGAATATGAACTTAGAAAGGGCAAACAAGAAGTTTATTAGATTTTTAAGTTTTTTGCTGAATTTTATTTTTCTCTTATTTTCTTTTTGAATATAAATCTTCAGTTAAACAATAGAGAAATATAATTTAAAAGTACCTGTTCTAGAAGGGTAAATATAGAAACTTTTTTAATGGGATTCTATTATCTGAGTGTATACAAATTCTAATAATACTTGTAATTTGTATTTGTATTCATACCGGATGATATAAAAATAACCACTAATAATAAGGATCACTAAAACTGAAATCTTTGTGTCATAGAAATTCATTAAAAACTTACTTATTTTTTATTAATTAAGTTTGGGTATATGCAAGAACTTATCTGAAGGCTAGAAATTTTGGAATCCAGGTATCAGACTGCTTTATTGGCGCTTGATAAGTCCTTCTGAAGGGAAACCAAATTTAAGATACAGAAAGTCAAGTCTGCAGAGTGTAAAGTGAGTTAAAGGAACACAAATAACTTGGAGATCAACTGTTCTTAACTAGTCCTGAACAACTAAATGAAGAAAAGTGGAAACAGGACAGTCTCTCTAAGAGAAGTTGTTGTGAAGTATCATGTAATTGTGAAATTGTCAGCTTTTGAGTTACGTAGATATCCGTTAAAACTCGTCTCTGTTTCCAATACCATTATCGTCTCATCAAGTTCAAAGTCTTCCCATTTCGAACCCTTTACCTCTACTTCTTTAACCATGCTCTTAGCAAACTTATATATTTATAAATAATAACAGATCTTTTATGATTATTATTTAATGATATTTAAATGCAATCAACGAGCTTGCAAATAACACACCCGCCAAGGGCCAAATTGATGCAAACATATACTCAAGCCATAACTGCCCCTATCCTACACATATATCAAGAACCATAACCAAACTATCTACAAGACAATAAATCAATCTGAGCCATCATAAAGGAGGCCAATTACGGTGCATGTTATCTGACCACTAACCATAGCTAGCCAGAGACAGAGACAGAGAGTCAGCCTTCTTGGCAATCGATTTCCTACTCGGGTTCGAGGGTGCGTGTGTCGACTTCCATTGGATGTACATAAGCCTTTGTAGCACGTCATCGTCACGCTACATCCACATCAGTATTAACCAAACAACCTTACAATTAGCGTCAATGTAATGAGAAAACAGCACCTATTAAGCAACTATATTGCCATTGCCCCGTTACCACCCCGAAAGGGACATTTTTTTGATCCCCTATGTTGTATATCCTTGCCACAGGAGGAAATACCTCACTTAAGCAGTTACGCATTAAATTGTGTCACACAAGCGCCACCGTCCCGCCCAACTGCCAACTGCCACCCGTAACCCATAACCGTTTTTGTTGTTGTTGTCGTGAGTCCTTTGAGCAATAAAATTGTACTTGAACGTTGCACTACATAAACACTAAGGTAGGGGAGGGGATGATGACGGGTTGGTGATGGCACTTGCATGCGGTGAGGCATTAATTTCAATTATCGTCCTAACGTTCTTTTCGCACCTTCCGGCAGAGACGACAGCGGCGCGTCGCGGTGGTGGTGATGTTGACATACACAACTACAACTACGAGTACGACTTATCGTGAGTTCGGTTCATTAACTCTTGAATGTAAATGTTGATGTCGATGTGGCCATATCCTCCTCAACAACAACGCATCGATTAAATAATTACTGGAGTCAAATAAAAATACACATGTGGGTGGGGCGCAGAGGGGGGGGGGTGTATGCGAGTATTGTTACCTTAACAAGTCGATGTGTTTTGCTTGTAAAGTAAAATTTTGCATGTCATCGTCATTTAGAATTTCACACGCTCTACACTTTCAGAGTACATATTTTATGTCCGTCAGCACTTTTTGCACCCTATATCCGTTGTCGTGAGTCGCGTCGTCGGTCGTCGTGTCGCTACGTCTTTATACCATGCCATGGAAGGTATGTAAGTTTCACACGAAATATGTACAAATTTAAAATTAAAACAATAAATCTTTTCGAACAATGTTTAGGGTTTAATCTCACAAAAAAAAAAAAATAACAGCAAAAATTAAACACGCTACTGTTATGTATTTTTTCAACTTTTTTAAGAGCTCTGGTATTAAAATCATTTAATGGCTGCATGTAGCTTCCGGTTGAGCTTTAATTTTTTGCCATCTTATGGCTTAGGGGAGTGTATTGGATTTAAAAGAAGTAGTTCGAACCAAATCCAGGTTTTCTTCTCAATTTTTCAGTCAGAAAATTGGCTCAGATCTGTTTTTTATAATTGAATAAATTCAAGAAGTTGTCGTACTGCAAAAATTGTTCAAAAATACGCCAAGTCTTGTGAAGTGCTTTCCTATTAAACATGGGTTCCGAAACGGCACCAATTAATGATACACACCTCCTCTAGCTCCATAATTAGGCATTGATCCATCAGGAAAATAGTGGATCGTGTCGTCTTCCAGATATGACTTATTTTCTCAGAAAGATCTGCATGTCTTAGAAATCTGGAAGTTGTGGCAAATTGAAGTCGCAGGTTAAAGAAGTCAGTATGCAATTAAAAATTGTTTTGAGAGTTTTGAAATTTCTTTTAGGCTGCCTGACAGTGGGGGATATTTTATGTAAGAATGTAAATTTTGTCATTGTTCGAAAACTAGAAACAGGACTCAAAATAAAACAGTTCAAGAGAAAGAACCACGAGATCGAAACTTACCAACACGAGACTCAGTTAGACAAGACTGACTCCGATGTTTTGACCCCTTAATTAACTATTTAGATCTTCAGACCTTCAAAGTCTATGACTATTGCCTACTCGTTCTCCTCCATGTTTTTCGCGGTCTCTGAACACCAATAGAAACCTAATAATTGGTTACAGTATGTAGCCCTGTCTGACCCCACTTTGGGCTTTAAACTCTTCTGATAACTATCTTAAGTATAAAAAGTGACATAAGTAAATTTTACAATAGCTATAAGTTTATCGGGTATATCCATTCTCTACAAAGTAAGCCCCGTTTAAGACTTTGTATTGTCAGCTGTCATAAATCTTAGAACTGGACGAATTACCGCATCAGTTAACGAGTAATACGTGACTGAATTATGTCTGTTTGGCATTACCGCTTACATTAACGAGCAATCTAGTACTTCAATTTGGAATTCTGTGATCAGTTATCGAACGAGATTTCACTCGACAGACTAAAAGTTAACTGATGGTATGTTTTTGAAGCGAATTGTGTTACTTTTATTTTGTTACTTTTAATCGTCTGAAATATTTAAGTTTCGTTAAAAATACTTTACAAAGGTGTTTATTTATTCTCACCTCCAAACAATTCACAATTCACGTAAACACGGATGTTATCTGTCAGAAGTATAGAGACTCGATGAAAATTAAAGAGAAGTCGATGTAGTAGATTACAACTACTACAATTATAAAAATCTAAACGTTACGTCCCACTACTTAAGCCATCATCCCAATAGGCGTTTTTCTTTTGTAGTTCCGAGCAGAGCCTGAACTATCAAACAAAAAATTGTGTTTCTTTTTTAGTTCTGAACATGTTCTGAGCTTGTTCAGAGCGCGCTCTATAAGCTCAGAATAAAATAACTGAGCAGACTGAGTTGAATTTTGTTCAGAGGATGTTCTGAGCATGCTCCATATGCTCGGACACTGTTCAGAGCTCTTTTCTGAGATAAAAAAGAAAAAAGCCTAATGTAGTCACTAGTTCGTTCGGTGGTAACTGATGGAATTTACTCACTCGATGACTGATGCGGTACTTCGACCTCTGAACTGAAGAATCAAGTCACGACTCTTGACTTATTAAAATCAGTTATGCGTTAAAATTTTGTTAAAACAAAAGTGTCAAATATTTTCAAAAGTTAACAGAACTACTATTTTTCGGAAAGTGACAAGTAGTGACAGTACTCATCAAAATCTATAAATTTGACATTTGAATTGCTAAGTGTATATTTTAAAAATCTGTAAATGTATTTCCTTTATCCTTTTTATATTTAAAATGTTTGGCCCTAGCAACCGTTAAGTACTTAATTAAAGTTGTATCTTTCGTTAAAAACTAACACAAGGGTGCCTTGCGAAGTCAGTAAGAAAGCACAACGCTGTGGTGGGGTTTATTACATTTTTTACCGTTCAATCTAGGTCTCGTTCAGGTTCAACAATGTTTTTTTTTTGTTTTGTTTATTTCTACTTTCATTGCTTGTTATTTATACGCCAATCCGTCATCCGACCCGTAACTTTTATTTCACACTAATTCTGCCGTCTTGCGAATTTGAATTTCTTTTTTATACCGTAAAAACCCGCTTCTGCTTACCTTTGGCTTGTTTTCGTGTTTGTTTGCTTTTTTTTTCTTACTTGGGATCGTATTTTTACGTCGAAATTTACGTCGCAGTAAAATTAATTATACCCTTACTCAACTACTACCATCGCCACCACTCCCCAACACCAATACGAATAGTAGACGTAAATATACGTTAAACTCACCCCCCCCCCCCCCCCGTTGTCCCGCGCCTAGTAAGCTTATACCAAGCTTAGATTTAGCAGCACAAACCTATTACGACGATGTTAACGGTTTATTGCCACCCTTGTCATATTAAATAAGTTTCATATATTGTGACGTATAACGGATTTGTTGTGTAGGTGTTTGCAACAAAACGGTGCTGATGGTGATCCGCTGATGTAGAATAGAGTTGTTTAACAGGGGGGCGTAAAAGGGGGTGGGTTGTTCATGTTCACTGTTTACTGTTCACTGTTCGTGTGGTGTAGTAAATGTTAGAGGCATAAAGTAGCTGTAACTTGTGCAGAAGGCCGGAGCGTGTACCATATACGGCTTCCTGACTTTCAGATAATTCTAGGGCTCATCCATTCAATACAAATAGTTATCACCTTTAATTACAGGCAGCGGCGGCGCGGCGGGGGTGACGAAGGACGACGAAACGGTGCTGTGGCGCTAGACCCAGTGTTGGCGTTTGCTGGTGTACCATGCCGGTGTTTCCGTATTGTAAATTTGACTTGGCTCCCGGAAGTGGGAGCCGGGCGGATGTGTCGTCTTTCGTCTGGTTAGTGGCGTGATGGTAACACTTGGTTTGAATTTAATTACAAATCTTCACACGAGACTTGTGAACACACAATACCCTACTCATCGTCGTCGTCGTCGTACAATAAAAATAACTCTTTTCTTTTTTTTAAGGATTTAATTCTGCAAACTAGTGTGCAATTATTATATTATAAAACGTTAATTTATTTTATATCGTTTTATTATTAGAATAGAGTGATGGTGGGTAATAAAATGGAGGTTATGTAGATGGTGTGTTCTTGTTGATAACTGTAACAGTAAAACAGTAAAAGAGTAGTTTGTAGTTGTAAAATGTAAATGAAAATTACATCACGTATGTAATTTAAATTCAAAATACATAAATTCTGGTTGTAATAAATTGGCAATTAAAAATAAACAAGCAGTAAAGACTGTAAACTGTAAATTAGCAGTAAAAAACAGAAAATCAGTAAATTTTCTAAAGGGCCACCGGAAATGGGGTGGTTTATTAAAATGGTTGTAATGGTTGAAGGAAAATTATTCTTATACAGACTTTATATTCAAATTCATAGCAATTTGTTTTTATAACGGTTAGCAATTTTATGACTGCTACCCCGGTTATATCGACGATCGAAATATCGAGTTTTTTGAGGTTAGGTTTTTTTTCAGTTGGGTTATATGTACATATATCTATTTATTTAAAATTTAGTTGAGAACACAGATTAAGTTTTGGGGTATCTACTCGTATTTAGATAAATAATTTTTCACAACTTAAAACAAATACAACTACCAACACTGCCAATAAATAAAGTGGTCAAATTTTGACGAATGTTAAACTAAAAGTGGGAAGGGTCTTGTTCTGTCTTCAATTAAAAGATCACACACTTTGACTGCCATTTTTATTCTAAGGGGTTAATTTTATTAAGTGGTGAATACACTTTATAGTGAGTTAGAACAAAAGTTGTTATTGAAGAACCTTTTAATGAGTTGGAATTTTGAGTTCTGCGCATTTAACCACTTTAATTAAGCCCACTGATTCACAAAACTGATCCAACTATGCCGTATGATGTTACAAAATACGCGGTGCAACGTGCAAATGGGTAACAACTCATCCGACTTATTCCAGACATGTGCACGGTTCAGGCAAGGAGATGCACTACCATGTGATTTCTTCAACATAATCCTCGAAAAGAAAGTGCGCAAGAGTGTTGTGAACCTGGAAAGGTACTAACTTTAACAGGTCTTCACAATTACTTGGTTATTCGACATCATCGGCCACTCCAAGCGAGCTATTCAAGAAGCATTTACAGCTATAGATGAACAGGCGAAACACGTTGGTCTTAAAGTGAATGAGGGCTAAGACATAACGTCACTGTTGGTACCAGTGATTTCTAGGTAGTCAAGGAGTTCACCTACTTCAGAACAAATCCGACGAAGAATCACCCTAGCCAACCGCTGCTACTTCGGTTAGGCCAAATAAATGGGTTCAAATCTGCTTTCTCGAAAGACGAAGTGGACGTTTTTCAAAACTCTAATTTTGCCAGTTCTACTCTACTAAGTAAAAAAAGAAGAATTGATACTGGGGACTTTCGAGAGAAAAATCCTTCGGCTGATATTTGGTCCCATATGCGAAGAGGGTGAATGGCAAAGAGTCAATCATGAACTGTATGGGCTGTATCAAGATGTGGATGTAGTCCAAAGAGCAAAAAAACCCCGACTGCACTGGCTCGGCCACATCGAGCCAGGTTCGAGACAAAAGGAAAACCGAACCTCCGATACAAAGACCAGGCGGTTGCTGACGCAAGAGCGCTTGGTCATGCAGACTGGAGGGAACTTGCAAGGAACCGCAGACGATTGAAGAGCGCAATAACTCAGGCTGAGACCCTCCATGGATCGGAAGTAAGTAACTCACAGATAATATCGTTATATTGGAAAAAATTCCAGGAAATCAGTATTTCAATTCTGTTGACTTCAAATAAGGAACTTAAAGTTATGTAATATTTCATCATTACACAATTATTCGTGTTATGTAATATTTTAAGATTTCCGTTTCTTCCAAATACCTTTTCCTCAATTTATTTACCCAAGAATTCAGATTCAAGATAATTTCTGAAGCCCTACTCTCCGTTTATTTATAGAATTGCAGCATAATCCATATTCTATCGAATTTCGATTAATGTTTGATGAGGGAATCTATTTATATACATAGATACAAATCCCAATTGTGAGTGAGTTAATCGTCCAATAACGAACACTCTCCAGTCTATTATCTCAACCACACACACACACATACACATACCTTGCGAAAAAAAGTCCATTCATGGAATTATTCGAGGCAAATATTATGTATAATAATTTCCGGCTTTCCTTCCCGTCTCGGTCGTCCCATCATAAAATGCCAAAACCATCTTTAAGGACAAGAAAACATCATTAATGCATTCACCCACAGCAATTGAATTTCGGTTAACTCCTGAAGCTTATAGCAAAATAAACCCCTCAGGAGCATGGTTATGCAGGTGGACGGACTACCTTAAGGAATCCAAAATCCCTCTATAACTACACATAGCCCTCTCCATTCCCCTGCTAAAGCTGATACCCGTTTAGTCCTTGGGTGTATTTAAGTGTAATTCTCTTTTGGTCCTGGCCATCATCAGTGAACTCTAAGTCGTATCCTAGTCCTAGGTTATGGCATATCTATGTGTATTAATATTGTTTTTTTTAGGGGGGGGGACCGGGGACCAAATTCTATCTGTTACGGAAATTTGCTCAAAACGATTCCCACAAGACAAAGGGGGAGGGGCGGGGACATAGCAAACCCGACTTAACTCAACCCACCAGAAGTACCTACTGGCTTCCAAATTCCATATTCACTGTTGTTGCCTTGCCGCATTATGGCCCCCGATATGTCCGTTTAGGGTTTTTTTGTTGTTATTGTTGTCCTTGAGATTGTTTTGGAATAAGATTCAATCAGGTCGATTGCAACGATCGATATTCACTTTATGCGAAGCACTGGAGCATATTCTTACGCCAGAATTGTTGTGATGGGTCAGAAATCCTGCAAGTAATAGGTACACTTATACATATACTCGTAGATTTATCCTTACATACCATCAGTACAGTATACAATACAGAGATTCCAGAGATTCTGAATCCTGGCTGCTGTGTAAAGGATATGGATTAGGATGAGTTTCAAATTCAATAATGGTTTTAACTCATCCTTTTTGCAAGATTGCTAAAGCCATTATACGAGTATACCTACGTTTTGTATTTTTTTTTTTTTTTTGCTGCAGATACTTATCGAGTACTGAAGGTGCATTAAGGACATTTTGTGGAATCGAACATTAAACAGAAGTCGATTATGACCTTTTAGAGGATAGCTTTGCTTGGATTTATCGTAATCCTTTAATCGAAGAAGTGTTTCCGTTCAATCCTATAGCACCGTTTAACTTCAATTGATTTCGAAGAGGTATGTAAAAGTTAGCAAGGAAATATTTTTAGCCGCATTTCCGGTTGTAACAGCAACTCCCTGTTACCCAGATCTGTACTTAAACATTTTCTAAAAATGATTTGTATCTGTTTTTTTGTTATATTTTTTCTTATTTTTATTTTTATATTTTGTTCTATTTATCAATTTGTTTATGCTTTTTTATATTCCTATGCTATGAGATGAGTTATATCCTTCAACTTTTCAACTGTTATATCAAGAAAAGGATTTTCATTTTGATATTAAGCTGTAAAAGGAATGAATTTATTGAAGCATCACCTTCGATTTTATTTTACGTGAGTCGAAGTAATGTGAATGAGTTCTATGGAAATTGATCGAAGGAAAAAAATAAATAAATAATAATAAACAAATGAAAATGAATTTGCATTTAATTTCAGAAGATATACTCATTCCAAGATCTTAAGAATAAATCTTACTGTTCACTGAATCAAACAATACATTTTTCCCTCCTTATGGCATAAAAAAGTGTAGGATTTGAAATCTATTAAAAAAGAAGAAAACCTATTTTAAGATTTTATTTTTCCGGAAAAATTAAGTTTTTGCTTCAATGGTTTATATTTGCTATTATTTAACATTTGGCAAGATTTAAATAATGTGGTTCAAATGAAAAAAAAAATATCTTCATATATTTCATTATTTTTATTTGTATGTAAGTTTTTAACCTTTCTTCGAATTTATTAGACACAAAAAAAGTAAAAGGAATTTTTTAAGAATTGGTTTAAATAGTTATTTGAAAATAAATTAAGATTATTTAATAAATGTAATCTTCCATTAAAATCACAGAAGATTGCATTCCCAAATGATTGCATTCTTTTTTCAAATCCGGTTAGTGGTATTAGATTTTTAGATTAGATTAGATTTTATTAATTAATTTCATTAAAGATTGGTTACAATTTAAATATGTTTATATACAAAAAATCATTTTAGCATGGCTTTGCCGTCTGCCAGATTGACAATCCAATAAATCCTTAAATTAGTAATTATAGCATTTTTAGTTGTGTAAAATTGAAATTTTTAAATTTTTTAATAAATAGTATTTTTTCTTTTGTTTAAAAATTCTGAATGCTGCTTCTATATTTAAGTGCAGTCTTGTGTGTATGTATAGTTTATTAACATCCATCACATTTAATAGTGAAGTACACGAATCCTCTGTTAAATAATCACTGCCGAATACGTTTCGTCTTATCTCTCTCAAGATTGGACACTGTCCTAAAAAATGAATGAAATCTTCCCTTTGTCTTCGGTTGCAAAGATCGCATAAGACTGGTAAATCGCTTCTATGTCATACGTAAATTAGATCCAATAATTCTCCTCGAAGTCGAAACATTAACGATATTTTTTTGGCCTTATCGTTTTCATCCCGAAAATTATTATTTTTCTTAAGAGAATAATCAAGACGATTATATATTGATCGGTGAAGAGAGCTTGTAGCTTCTTCTTTGTAATTTAGATCTATATCTAAGGTCTGCTTTCTTGATCAGCTCATACAGCAATGGCTTCCAAGTACTTGCGGTTCCTCTGCACTTAAAAACAGATCCATATCGCATGTTTCAGTTAGTTCGTAACATTCCTCAAAACATCCTCTTTTTTTTGAAGCATATGCATCGCGATCCTTTAAGGAAGACGGTGATCTGGCATATGCATTATACGAAGAATATAATCGATTTGAAGTTTAAGTGTCTTGATGAACAGTGGTGACATCCCAGTTTCCAACATTATCGTATAGTTTGGCAAATTTGGCGGAAGATGAAAAGTTCTTTTGATGAAGAACCTTAGAAGTTTTTCAACTGCTTCGTATTCTTTTCCTCCCCATGTCTGTGCAGCATAAAAAAGAATGGACTCTGCAATGGCTTCGAAAACGCGATACTTGCAGCTGTGACTTATTTGCCTATTATTGAAAAATGTTTCCAGGTTGCATTTATACCAATTTTTGCCTTTTTTTAATTTTTCACTCAAATGCTTATCCATTTTCATATTTACTTTACAAAAAGCACATACAATTTTTTGTTTCTTTCTAGAAATGACTCAGCAATACTTTTTAGCACAAATACATGGTCAATGGTGGAATATCCAGGCCTACATAACCCAGCTTGGAACTCGCTTAAGAGATTATTCGAAGCTATCCAGACTTTAAGTCGATTCTGGAGTGGTATTCAGAAAGGAAATACCTCTGTAGTTCAATGGGTCGTTAGATCTACCTTTTTTATGTATGGGGAAGATAAGCGCTTCCTTAAATTAATCTGGAACTATTTCATCTATAAAAACTTGGTTCATCAAAACAGTTAGCTTTTGGATGAGGTTATTTGTCCCGTACTTGTAAAATTCAACTGGTATTCGGTCAGCACCTGCTGCTTTGCCATTTTTGAGTCCAGCTATAGCTAGTGCAACCTCTTCTTCCGAAAGCGGTGAGTCTAGAACATGTTCGTAAAAGCCAGGTGAAGCATAGTGAAACTTCAGAAGATTGCTTGGGGTAGGGTTCAAGAGTTTTTGGAAATGGTCACGCAAAATTTCGGGGCTTAATGTGACATCAACAGTATACTTTTTAATGTTTAAAATGCGAGCTAGGTTCCAGGAATTCGGAAGAGTTCATCGCTAGACTTAACTTTCTTGCTTCGGATTCAAGTGTATAATTTCTTACTTTCTGCACATATTGCCTTAAACCTTAGTGGTATTATTTGAAGATCAAGTAGAAATACGCAGCCGGCTGCTGCTGTAGTCTCTCAATGCTTTTTAATTCCAAAAACCTTACCTTAAATTTTAAGCTGCTCCTGTAGGTATAGGATAACTATTCTGCCAGCACTCACTCACATATGGATCTCTTATGAGCGTTCTCGAGGAAAAGCTTGAGGAGAATTATTGGCCCGTAAGGGAGGAAGGACGATATGCAATCTCTACCTCGAAGCAGATATCGTGAATAAAGGATAATGGTCTGGTCATCTAGCCCCCATTAGCGAAGCGGAACCGGCTCGAAAAGTCAGTCGAAAATTATCGAAAAATGTTTTAGATTTATCGCTAAAGACTTTGATTTCTTCTTTTTCTTTCATTCATTCAAAATTAAAACGTGGTTTTGCCATTTTGCCCATTGCCCTTTAAATTACGAAAAAATGTCAATAACTTTTTTTTAATATATTCCTTATTCTCAATTAATATGTATAAAAGTAATATTAGTCTCTATGCAAAATTTTATCAAAATCAGTTCAGTAATTTAGGGGTGGAATCGGCTAAGCTGATAGTTGACTTTCAAATTTGATAGTATACACTTTTCCGTCTGTGTAAGATGATCACTTTTGTGTCACTTTTTTGCATAGATTTGGTATCACTTACAAAGAAACTAATTGTTATTTTTCTAGTTTAAATTTATTTGAAAACAAACCTCTGAGAATTCGGAAGGAACTTTTTAAAATGTAAGTAAATTTTAATAACAAATTTAAAACAATAGCACATTTTAATTTATGCCTAGGACACACGCTAATAAACACCAAATGACCATCATGGCTAATTTCATGGAGCAGCATTCCGATTTGGCCAAATCATTTGCTTCAGGGGGAAACACCATCTTACCATCTTTAATTTTGATCAAATTGACAGTCACTTACTTTAGATAGATGAATTTTCTTAAGTTGTTCAAGACCAAAAAAGTAGACAACTTTAAATTAAAGTTTTTAAATGTATCAACCTGATTAGTGTTGTATTTTCCAAATTTAAAATCAAAGTCCTGCTAAAAAAGAAGATTATATTTTTTCGTGGAAATTTCCGTTAAAGTTTGAGTTGCTGACTTTGACATAACCTAAGCGAACAATTGATTCGTTGCAGCGAATAGTGTTTGACAGTTGAATTTAGATTCACGCCATCTACCGTCCAAAGATCGAACACTTAAAAATGGTGTCAACAAGATCTAATGCGTGTCTGAGCTACTCGATGTCGTTCTTCAACTAATTTCAGTCTGTCTTTTTTCATGAGAGCCACGTGAGACCAAATTTCTCGCTAGCCGAAAGTCCTTAAGTCCTTCTGTTGGTTACAACGAAATAGAAAATTCACTAAAAATTGTGTGTAAGAATGAAAACTCATGTTTTCCCCAAACTACACACGCGAAACATACTAAACACAGCAATGCTATAAGTTCTCGTATTAAATATTTTAAAAGCTTTGTAAATATTTTTAAGGATTCGTAGAATTTTACTTTATGAAACGTTTTATTGAGTTCTTTGTTTTGGTTTTTCAAAGCTATAACATTCTCCTAAAATTTCAAACTAAATTCACAGAAATAAAAGTTTAAAACTTTAAGAGTTCAAGGCTGTATATGTATTAGTGTATGTTTCTATAAACGACTATGTACAACTAGTTAAGCTAGAATTGTAGGTTTAGCTAAAAGTATACCATCTGCACTATTATTACTTTTTTAGGCCTTAAGGATGAATGCAAAAATGGGGTCAGTGCGGAAAAACTATCTCAGATGTTCATTAAAGGATATAATGCCAACACAAAATTGTACCGCATGTTCTGTTCGTAGTCTTCTCCGCCTCCGCCTTTGTCTCCGCCCCCAAAAATGCCATTCCTAACCTTTTTCCTATGAGACAAAGGCAAAGCGAATGGAAAGGGAAAACTTTAATCTTTTCTGAATGTTGAATAATTTTATTGCCTTTGGGTGTAAAGTGTGGCAGGAAACAGTAAAAAGCTACGAGATAAGGAAAACATAAATAAAAGAAGTGAGTTGAATTACAAAAACAAGGACCAACAAAAAAAAACAGAAAAAAGAAAAAAGAAGTTGTAAAGGACATTTGAGAAATGAACAAATCCACTATCTGGTGGAAAAGGGAAAAGAGCATTTAGTAAAAAGTAGACCAAAAAACAAAAAAACAACAAAAAAATAAAAGGATAAACTTATTCGTGTATCCTTTTGCAACACACCGGTAAAGGATTTCTTGTCACTTTTTGTTGTTGTTGCACGAGACCAACACACACATGTTGCTTGCAACTATGAACTTTAACGAAAACAATAGAAACTACAGGACAGGACATTTGTATGTACATAGGTGGTACATACATACATATGTCCTGCATTGAATTCAATGCCTCTGTATTTTTTTTTTCCTTTTTTGAGTCTTTATTTCTTTATGCTTCGCTGAATACCAAGTGGCAATTGTGTGGTTTAAAGGACAATTGCTTTAGACTTTATACATAGCCCCACCTATACTGTCACGTCACTTCCGATCCCCAACCCGCCTTTGTTTCATATGATCCAGAGTCGAGTGTAACTGCAAAATGCACTCAAACAATAAGGTTGAAGAATAAAGGATTTTCTCTAATGGAGATTTTTCAATAGAGAAAAACGATTCAGAGCATTTTTTGTTTTTTTTTAATTTTTATTTTTCTATAAGAATTTATAGGGTAAATATGGTTTGTACAGGAACAAATCTTTTCACAATTTCTGCTCTTGAACATATCTAATCCTTCAACTATGGGTCTCAAAGCAATTTTTCAAGGGCAGGAAGTTAAAGGATATCCCCTATTTCTGAAGTAAAATTTTTGTGAATGGCAAAATGTGACTTTTAATGGCTTTGAGATTAAAAACATAAAAAATGGTTGTCAAACTTACGTCATTTAAAAATTTTTCAACAGTGAAAACAATTATTTTTTTTATGCGACGTTCCATTTTTAATATTTAAACACTAAATTGACAGCTGTCATCATTTCACTTCCGAAATGAGAGAAGGGTATTATTATATTATTTCAAACCTTTCTTTCTTCTTCTATAAATAAGTCATAAATCCATAAAAGATAGAATCAAATGACATCCTGTAGTTTTAAAATATTCTAACTTTCTCAGAAAATCATAGGGTAAGTTGTCATTAGATAGAACAATCTTAAATGTTAGCTGAGTGTGTTTATTTTTGTATATTGTCCATTTTCGATGTCACAGTGTTATAATGGATATGATTTACATCCTCCCTGCATTCGTAATTAAGGAATATTGTTCGATTCGTATAAAAGAAAAGAGATCAATACGATAGAGTGAAAATCTGCACTAAAAAAAAGAATCTTCAATAATTGCAGATCACAGATTATGTGTTAAGTAAATGCAGCAATTTATTTCCATATATACATACATTCTACTTGTCTCCATTTATAATTGGAACACAGAATTTATCTTTGATTTCAACGAAGAAGTGATTTATAAAACGCCTCTTATTTGGAGTGTAACAATTATCCCGATTAAATAGGCATTTGTAAAATAAACGGACAAAAAGAAGCAATTCATTCAGAAATGTGACATTTATGAATATATTTTATTTATTTGAGTTTTCCACGATAAAAATTAACCACATCCGACGCGACGCACGTTGAACCAGCAAATGATTTGGGAAAAAAAATAAGTATTCGCCCACGTGCACCTCAGTCAATCTTAATTTAATTTATGGCCTATTTGCGATGATTACATTCTATATTGCTTGGATATTTATGTATATGACAAAAATGTAATTTTATAAAGTGTCATATGTTATCTGATCGTGGACCCACTTAACAATGCTCCACCTTTCCCGACTGACGTCTTCTAACGGATTATATACAAGAATTGAAACTACAAATTTCAATATTCGATTCAATACAAAGGTAATTTCAATCTAATGACGGTTGTTTATGCTATACACTCGAAAATCGTTTCAATTTATGATTTAATATCCTTTCGCTCTCAAACACAACAGGAGTTTCTGAGAAATTGCATCAATTTCATTTGAATTGGAATACGCAATAAATCGTTTATTTAAATGATACTCTCTGCTGCGATTTGAGTTTGTAGCAAATTGTCGCGTAAAATGTTTTTGATTAATTTGGCCAAAGCTTTATAGTTGCTATGGATATGCATTTGTGCTTATAAACTGACACGACGAAAGCGACAGTTCAGACGGGAGAATTCACATTTGACAGATGGCTTACATGGCTTTGTGTAGTTTGATTTATTACTTTGGGGAGTTCTTGATGAGGATTTTGCACTGTGCAACATGGCATAACACACAAATTGCCTACAATGGAACAAGTTTCATAAATGCATTGTCGTTTGGATTTGTTTTTTCTGTTCGTTGATTTTATTCTCTAACAGACGTCATTTTTTAATAAACATTATGTTGCAGATATTTAAATTATTTATTTTTGTCAATAATTTGTTCTTCAATATTGTAATTTCTTACAAACTTAAGTTAATCACTGTGAATTGGAGGCCAACTAGACTGAACCTCGAGTATTTTGACAGATAAGGCACCACCTGAAAAGAGCTTATAAGTAATCCACCAATTCCCATCTTAAATTTTGTTATATTATGGTTTCTCTGGAACGCCATTTTACATTATGGTTCTCGGAAACGACTTGAACGAATTAAATGATATTTTAAACATTTTAAGATATTTGCTGTGTAATAACACAACTGCTTGTCCTTATATCAATTCAATAATTTATAAAAATCATTTCAAAATCTAAGTTAAAGGAGAAAAACGAAATCCTAGAATTAATTTAAGGATTTCAACAGAATTTGCACGTAATTTCTGGAAATAACTTTTCCGTTGAGTAAGACCAAAGAAATCAATGGTGATTCACCTCTAAAATGGTTATAGGTCCTTAGAACCAACTCTTACCTCAATTTTACGGACTTCTAATTGTTGCTCCTTGGTGAAGACTGTTTACGTATACCTTAGACATTAAAAAAAGCAATGAAATTTTGATCCAAAGAAATTAACATACAAAAATATAAATAAATTATCGGAATTTAATTAACTTTTCCTTCGAAAAATATTGACAATTTTTACCAACAAACGCGAAAGTCGTTGAACTAAATTCCGTAACGCAAATTATTTTAACGTAAGTTCCCTGAAACCGATGAACTGGGAAAAGATTTGTCAAAGTTTTCAATGTTCAACAAATGAGACCAATTATAGGCACAATAACTTCCAATGGAAAGTGAAAAAGTTATATTCACTCAATAAATAAACGTTACTCTTATGCCCCACAATGTACGAGTCCCTAACCTATATACCTCGTTTTTCCTAACGACCAACATTCCCTATATAATTCAAATTATTGTAAGGTTAACTTCCCCCCTTATACTTCAACACATAAAATAATAATAATTCAGAGAGTTTCGCAATTAAATTACCATCCTACCCATCTTCATCTTCAGAAATATACCAACTCCTTAACTTAGCATCCTTTAAAAGTGTTTGTATATTTTTTGAAACATAAATAATCACCAAGGAACTTTTTTATAAACTCAACTTTTGTTCAATGTTCATAAGCCTTATACAGGATACAGCCTTTTCCTTATATAAAACACTTCTTCCCAAGAAGTCACATCCTGTTGAATTGATTTATTCCTTTGCTTCTTCTGCCTCCGTTGCGTCCGGTGACGCGGCGTTGTGTCGTCGATTGTCGTCGTCGTTGTATCGCCACCATCATCATCGTCTATCGTCGTCGTTTTTGCAGACGTATATTTCATTCAAGAAATGTGCTTTTAATTATTTGAACAACATGTGTTTGTGTATTTAAAAGTCCTTTCAACAGGAACAACAACACAAACAACAACAAAAAAAAACACATCCTGTGAACTCGTGATTTCTTACTTTATCCTTAAGTTACTCGCTCTTTAAACGCATTTTAATAAACACAACTTTTTGAGTAAAGAAGAAGAAACCTTCCTCGCACCATCACCACCGAAGCGGCTTCTTAAACAGAACCTTACAATTTCGTCCACGTCCAACGTGCGTCGTCGTCGCCGTCGTCTTCCAATCTTGAGTCCATTTAATATTTTGATGTATTAAGTTTATCCCGTATAAATAAATACATTTATCTTTGCAAAACGAAAAACAATGTTAAGAAAAAAAAACTGTGAAGGGGAAGGTTTTTTCCGGGAGAGAGTATACGAGGATGGATCCTTGCTTTTATTTTGTGCGTTGAAGGATTTTCATTTCATAGCTACCTTCCCATAAAATCTTTTCCGTCGTACTTCATCTTCGTCTTTGTTGGCGTCCACATCCCCTCTAAAAAAAAAATGGATGATGACAAACGGCGACGCGACATTGAAAACTTTGACGGACGCAACGCACGTCAGTCGGTTTTTCAGCTTAAATTTTTCCCTAAAATTACAATTAAATGTAATCCACTAGGAAATTAAATTCCAAGCAGAACCTTCAAATTTATACGTGCCGGGAAAAAAATATTACGTATTTCGATTAATTTTTTTTTTTTTTTTTTTTTTTTTTTTTGGTGACGGTTCATCGGAATTTCATTTCTACGCACCATATCACTTTTAACCATCTTCATATATCTATCTAGCACCCATCCCCTAACTCGTAATCCTAATCCCTGTCGCAGTCGCAGTCGTTTCTATTTCGGTTGTTCCGTCACGTACGTCATTGCGTGGAGTCGTCGCGTCGGTTGTCGTTTCATGTCAGTCCAACGTTCCACAACGACGACGACGACGAGCGACGGTCTTAGCGTGGGAGTGGGGTTGGCTCCTTCGCAGGTATAGGAAAGAGAAGTGAAGATAAATACGAAACAAAAAACGACGACCGGGCCTTTGAATAAAATTTATTATGCATGACAATTAAATGAATCCTGTTGGATATAAAATGATAACGATTTGTCAGGCAACGCTTCTTCATCCTCAGTTGATTTCGAGGGTATAGAGAAGCGGATGTGGATGTGGAGGTGGATGCCAAAAGAAAGATAGACAGGATAAAAATGTGTTAGAAAGATAATAATTCAAAACATGAAACAAAACAAGAAATACACTCAAACATACTTACATACATAAGTCCAAAACGAACTTAGGGTACAAAAAATCTAGTCCTTTTTTTTGGACTTCAAACATTTATCTACTAGGTGGCGCTGAATTTGTCAACCTATCGGAAGATGTTGTAACTTTTGGAATTGGCGTTGAACGTCAATCAGATTTGACATTTGTGAAAAAGACAGCACGTATGAGTTTTATGTTGAATGTCATAATGAGCGGTACTTATTTAGATTTAGCAGTTGCGTCAAAAAGTAAATCACTAATAATGCGCGCGTTTTTTTTGGTACGTCAACGGGAATACGATCACTTTTAATGCAGCAATTGGATAAGTACGATATTGTCAAAATGGTCAGTCTGACAGTATGTAAAGGAAAATTTTCAAAGTAGCTCCAAGTCTCGTTTTAATTATTTGGTATTGCCTACAAAATTATCGCAAAAGGAAATCAAAAACTTATTTGATGATTAATTTTGTACCACCTTGTACCTAGAATCCGTTATCAAGAGATAGAGAAGGAGATAAGCACTAGGATGAGCCTTCAAGAGGATGAGAGAAGATAAAAAGAAAATGTCAAATTCATCATCAAACAAAACAAGAACCCAAGAAGAGACCATCACCCCCTATCCCCTCTCTCTCACTCTAAAAGCTTTTGAACATATTTTTTTATACTATTCTTTATTTGAGGACACAAGTTGTTGGCTTGAATGTTAAATTTTATAAAAATGTTTTTACCCAACTTGCCATGCCTTTCTGTCAAGCTTATTAGCATAAATGTTATGCTGAAGAATAGAAGAAGAAAAAAGAAAAAAACGACCAACTGAGTGAAGTTCCTTAATTTATTTAGAAATTAGCATTTGAGGCTCTTGGTTGTGAATTTTGTCGTGAAAAATTTACCAAGCTTATTGTATAGGTACCTATGGAAAAGAAATAACTTAAGTTTCCTTTACGAGGTCATATGCTGCAAACACAGACAAAAACAGAGACGGAGATAGTGATAGCAAGGGGGAGACAGTATATTGTTTAGCATAAAAATGTCGTTTTCTGTCTGTCAAAATGTTTTTTGAGATGGTTTTCCAGGAAGAGTATATTTTTCTGTTTTGTCTGATTTTTAAATTCTTTTTAAAGAAAGTTTGACCAGTTCGACATCATCGTTGATATTTTCTTAGACATAAAATGTTGACAATTGAATTTTTGATGACACTTAACATATTAAAATGACAGCCAAATGACAGCTGCTAGAAATAAATTGAAAATAGAAAATAGAGGGGTCAAATTTTATTACACAATTTGTATGAACCTACGTGATGGCGATGGGTAAAAATAAAAAATGAAATTAAACGTCAATTTATCTATACGTGTATCTTAGAGTTCATCCATCATTTGAAATGTATTTCAAGATGGTCATGATGATGATTTCAGTAGGACTTGTTTTTTATTACTTAGTGTATAGGTTTGGAGGTTTTGAGACAAATATTTTATTTTACTTTGCAACAAGAATAACCACTTGATGTCTGAAACTGAATCTAGATGATTTTCGATGAATTTGGATGAATTTGAATGAGTTTGGATGAGTTTGGAGGATTTTGGATGAGTTTGGAAGATTTCGGATGAGTTTGAATGAGTTTGGATGAGTTTGAATTAGTTTGGATGAGTATGGAGGATTTTGGATGAGTTTGGTTGAGTTTGGAGGGGTTTGGATGAGTTTGGATGATTTTGGATGAGTTTGGAGGATTCTGGATGAGTTTGGAGGGGTTTGGATGAGTTTGGATGATTTTGGATGAGTTTGAATGAGTTTGGATGAGTTTGGAGGATTTTGGATGAGTTTGGAAGATTTCGGATGAGTTTGAATGATTTTGGTTGAGTTTGGAGGGGTTTGGATGAGTTTGGATGATTTTGGATGAGTTTGAATGAGTTTGGATGAGTTTGGAGGATTTTGGATGAGTTTGGAAGATTTCGGATGAGTTTGAATGAGTTTGGATGAGTATGGAGGATTTTGGATGAGTTTGGTTGAGTTTGGAGGGGTTTGGATGAGTTTGGATGATTTTGGATGAGTTTGAATGAGTTTGGAGGATTCTGGATGAGTTTGGAGGGGTTTGGATGAGTTTGGATGATTTTGGATGAGTTTGAATGAGTTTGGATGAGTTTGGAGGATTTTGGATGAGTTTGGAAGATTTCGGATGAGTTTGAATGATTTTGGTTGAGTTTGGAGGGGTTTGGATGAGTTTGGATGATTTTGGATGAGTTTGAATGAGTTTGGATGAGTTTGGAGGATTTTGGATGAGTTTGGAAGATTTCGGATGAGTTTGAATGAGTTTGGATGAGTTTGAATTAGTTTGGATGAGTATGGAGGATTTTGGATGAGTTTGGTTGAGTTTGGAGGGGTTTGGATGAGTTTGGATGATTTTGGATGAGTTTGAATGAGTTTGGAGGATTCTGGATGAGTTTGGAGGGGTTTGGATGAGTTTGGATGATTTTGGATGAGTTTGAATGAGTTTGGATGAGTTAGAGTGAGTTTGGATGAGTTTGGAAGATTTCGGATGAGTTTGAATGAGTTTGGATGAGTTTGGAGGATTTTGGATGAGTTTGGATGAGTTTGGATGATTTTGGATGATTTTGGATGAGTTTGGAAGATTTCGGATGAGTTTGAATGATTTTGGTTGAGTTTGGAGGGGTTTGGATGAGTTTGAATGAGTTTGGATGAGTTAGAGTGAGTTTGGATGAGTTTGGAAGATTTCGGATGAGTTTGAATGAGTTTGGATGAGTTTGGAGGATTTTGGATGAGTTTGGATGAGTTTGGATGATTTTGGATGAGTTTAGATGAGTTAGAATGAGTTTGGATGAGTTTGGAGGGGTTTGGATGAGTTTGGAGGGGTTTGGATGAGTTTGGATGATTTTGGATGAGTTTGGAGGATTCTGGATGAGTTTGGAGGGGTTTGGATGAGTTTGGATGATTTTGGATGAGTTTGAATGAGTTTGGATGAGTTTGGAGGATTTTGGATGAGTTTGGAAGATTTCGGATGAGTTTGAATGATTTTGGATGAGTTTGAATTAGTTTGGATGAGTATGGAGGATTTTGGATGAGTTTGGTTGAGTTTGGAGGGGTTTGGATGAGTTTGGATGATTTTGGATGAGTTTGAATGAGTTTGGAGGATTCTGGATGAGTTTGGAGGGGTTTGGATGAGTTTGGATGATTTTGGATGAGTTTGAATGAGTTTGGATGAGTTTGGAGGATTTTGGATGAGTTTGGAAGATTTCGGATGAGTTTGAATGATTTTGGTTGAGTTTGGAGGGGTTTGGATGAGTTTGGATGATTTTGGATGAGTTTGAATGAGTTTGGATGAGTTTGGAGGATTTTGGATGAGTTTGGAAGATTTCGGATGAGTTTGAATGAGTTTGGATGAGTTTGAATTAGTTTGGATGAGTATGGAGGATTTTGGATGAGTTTGGTTGAGTTTGGAGGGGTTTGGATGAGTTTGGATGATTTTGGATGAGTTTGAATGAGTTTGGAGGATTCTGGATGAGTTTGGAGGGGTTTGGATGAGTTTGGATGATTTTGGATGAGTTTGAATGAGTTTGGATGAGTTAGAGTGAGTTTGGATGAGTTTGGAAGATTTCGGATGAGTTTGAATGAGTTTGGATGAGTTTGGAGGATTTTGGATGAGTTTGGATGAGTTTGGATGATTTTGGATGAGTTTAGATGAGTTAGAATGAGTTTGGATGAGTTTGGAGGGGTTTGGATGAGTTTGGAGGGGTTTGGATGAGTTTGGATGATTTTGGATGAGTTTGGAGGATTCTGGATGAGTTTGGAGGGGTTTGGATGAGTTTGGATGATTTTGGATGAGTTTGAATGAGTTTGGATGAGTTTGGAGGATTTTGGATGAGTTTGGAAGATTTCGGATGAGTTTGAATGATTTTGGTTGAGTTTGGAGGGGTTTGGATGAGTTTGGATGATTTTGGATCAGTTTGAATGAGTTTGGATGAGTTTGGAGGATTTTGGATGAGTTTGGAAGATTTCGGATGAGTTTGAATGAGTTTGGATGAGTTTGAATTAGTTTGGATGAGTATGGAGGATTTTGGATGAGTTTGGTTGAGTTTGGAGGGGTTTGGATGAGTTCGGATGATTTTGGATGAGTTTGTATGAAAAAGAAATAGTTTGAATAAATGTAATCATAGAATTTTTATTAAAAATGTAGAACTTTGATTTTGCTGCCATATGTATGATTTAATTTTAGTAATTTACAAAAATGAACAAATTATTCTTTTATACCATGTTGTTGTTACGTTTTTTATCAACTTGAAAACTTCTTTCCAACTTTTAAGATTTCTGTCATGTTTTTTGCTTTTTTTTTTATTTACATTCAAATAAATTCAATTTAACCCTAAATAGCTAATGAAATCAAAAACCCAGTCAAATTTATTCAAAAGTATTCCATTTTCTATTTGCCATTTGTCCAGATAAACATGATTTTTCAATTAGAAGTTCCAATAAAGAAGTTCCCAAAAAGCTATAACAAAAAACTGAATCCACATTCGTTAGTCTTTAAATTTAAATATTTCCTCAATGAGAAAAAAAGAAATTCATATAACAAATAAATTCCTATAAAAACCATCAGTTTAATTCACCCTCGTTAACGACCAATTTGGGAAATTATTCACCAAACATCAACAACGAAAATAAAAAATAAAAAAAAGTAAAAGTAAAAGTCGAAAAATTGTGAACGTTGATAATAATGGGACCCAAAGGATTTTTTTTTTTGTTTTGCCCAAAACAAATAAGAATACGAATTCTTTTTGCACTTTTTCACAACCCAAAGACAAAAAAAAAAAATAAAAATCAAATAAAAAAATACATAAACAAAGAAAAACCCCACAATCGAAGAAGTATAGAAAAGGGTCAAGAACACATTCCATATAACTTTATAGCACAAAGCTCAAAATTTATAAGGAAACAAAAAAAAAGTGCTAAAATGGTAAACAGCATCAGGTCCGTAGCTAACATTTTGGCTCCTGAAGAGGGCACTTCAGTCCATTTTGAACTAGAGCTTCAATAGAAAAAGTTTACAACGTGGGTTAATATCTACTTGGCTAAGGTTTTCATAAGTATCCGGAAGAATCTGGATAGTGAATCCGGATCATAATTCCGGATCCGACTTATCAACCAATTGACATAACAATTATTTGGATAGTTTCGAATACCTAAGGGTAACACACGGTACTGATATTAGATCTTCATTCAAATTTCTACTATCCGGATAGTGTGAGATGGATATGGACTGGAATCTCGATCTTTTATCCGACACTATCCGGATAGTAAGGAACCACAGTTGTCAGTTTAAGATGACACTTCATAGTGGATAAGGATTGGAATCTCTATTTAATTAGGTATGTCGAATAAAATCTGACGCTATCCGGATAGTTCGGATTTCAATTATGCACTCAGATTTATCCTACACTCTTAACCCTTTAGCTTACGGCTCTGATTTCCACAAACGCAACGCCACACTCCGGTCAGGGTTAAAATGCAAATGAGTTCCAATTGATTGTCCTTCTTACCATTTTTCTCGTCCTTTTTGCATTGGCATCAGCTCCAATGAAACGAAACAAGAAACAGAAAGCAAAACAAAACCACCACCAAATAAAAAGAGATCCTTTAACCAGCTAGCGGAAAGCAAGGAATTAAAAAAAAAAAAACTCCTTAAACCGAGAAATTAGCTTCGATTTGGGTTGAGGTGTCAGCACAAAATTCAATTTTCAACAGAACACAATTCAAAGGATGTGGTGGTATTTCTCTTCTATTTTTTTTGTTAGATTCTTTGGCAAATTGAATTGAATGGCTTAGTGGGAGCATTTGGTCTTATTTTTTTATTGTGAATAAATTACTACTACTTCATTGAAGGACCCTGTCAAGTTGTTGGCTCTTTCGTCATTCTTATTTATTTATTTTTTTTTTTTGTCAATTTTCCCTGGAGTCCTTTTTAGTCCTTTTTAAGTTAAAATTTAAAAGGATCTTATTTAAGCTAATTGTCAATTGAATAATGTTTGAGAAGATGAAAACTTTGACATGATGTTGCGTATTAATGGGATGGGTGGATGCTTAAAGGATGTCACAATATCAAATTAGAATCACTTAACTATCTCGTCGTCGTCTTCGCTGTGTCGTCGTTGTCGTTTCGTTATTATTTGTAAATGAAGTTGTCCTTGTGGAATGTCTCAGAGAATCAAATATTTCATTGCAAATGTAATTTAAATCATTCAAGGACTTGCATTGCATTATTATTAATGTGAAACGTATATGAACGTAAATGTCATCAAAGGATCTCTTCTCTAGGAAATTTGTTTGTATATAGTTTGCATAATGGAAGGAAGGTACCTCTCTTCATTACAAGTTACACACACACACACTTCAACTCACATCCTCATCAGCATATACACTTAACCAAATGTCAAATGGATTTGCTGCTTTTCATATAATGAACTTTCTGTCAAAGGCAAATTAAATATTAAGACAACAAATATCAAAGAGCTAATGTCCTTGAATGTACTATTCATACAAGTGTATACAGTGTGGCGCAAAAATATTCATCCAATTTTGTATATGAATTAGTTTCTGATCCTTGCAAACTTTTTTTGTTTACTGTGACGGATATCTGTCAAAAGGTAGCCGCCAGTATTAACACATGTTTGTACCTGTGTACACTGCTGTGGAATATGGAACCCTGTCACTTTTGACGTAACATCACTCATGTTGAAATTTTGACATAAAGAAGTCATCTTTGTTATTAAGGTAGAGATTTACCTGACAGCTATTCATACGCCCTCTATTACTTGTTTGTTTATCTCACATATGTCAAATAATGATTGACGTAAGACGCCATTTGCAAAGATATTAACATCTTCCGAAATAGGGTTATTTATTTTGTGCCACCTTGTAAATGTGATCCAAATAGAAGTAACATATCCTTTTCTAAATGGAAAATGTTTTTGCGACCAAAATAATGGAAACATTTCATTTTAATGTGAATTAGGTATGAAATAAATGGATTCGCATTAACATCCTTACTTCAGGATTATTCTTTTAGCCTGATGATGGTGTATAACAAGTGTTTGTCGTCGTCGTTGTGCCCCTTCCAAATACAGAACATGGTAAACTTGATTCATTTTTGTGTGTTTCTTAGTTCGTTTTCTTTTTGACCAAAACTATATACTCTTAAAACATATCTGAATAGCTTATAATGAATGTTGTAGTTTGGTGAAGCATAAAATCGTTCCATTCCATTCAGAAGCAGAAAGGACTATAGCAAAATTGTATAATGTCCTTTAGCTTTGCTTTTAATTAGTTACACATCAGCGAAAGGGATATAATATACATACATATAAACAGAAGGAGTTATAGAATTAATTAAGGTAAAATCAGAAATAGATTGGCCAAAAAAATATCACTGATACCAACGAAGAAGAACAAGACAATTTAAGTCAGAAATTAAGCTTCAAAGATATCTGGTATTTAAAATGAGACAAGGACGCGAGACACGACGACGCAATAATTATGCTAATTTTGATCCTTTTTTAAGAGTTTGGCTTAGTATAATTCCATCGTAATGTGACTTTGGGTGGTATTTAAATGAGGTCCTTAGATTTTTTGTTATAATTTATTTCTATATTACCCTTGCAGTTACCTAAAGTATTAAAGTAATGTTGAAATAAGATAAGTGTCCTGGTTAAATTTGATAGCTTACCTTAATGTGAAATTTTTTACACATTACCTTTTCATATTTAACATTATTTTGTGTAACAAATTTAAAGCGACTAATAAGAAAGATTAACAATGTTTAAAGTGTCCTTGACTGATTAAGTTAGTAGTAATTTATTGATAAAGACAAATTTTTGTTCAATAGTTTGACACTAGATCTGTTTTGCTAAACGTTTTCGTTAACAAAGAATTTCGTCTTATTGGCAATTCGGATTCAATATTGAAATAAATTTTCTCTTTCAAAAGTGTCCTTATTGTAATTTAATATTTTCAAAGTATATCAAATGGTTTGACTTTTACTTAATAAGTCCCGAGGTCCTTAAGCTTGACATTGTTATTTCAAAGAATTAAAAAAACTTTAATCTTATCGCAGTTGTCAAAAGAAAAAACAATCCTTGCAATGAAATGACTTTTAAAAAACACAAAACCAAAATCACTCAAAAATTAATTTTCACCATCACACACATCCTTGCATTCGAAAAACATATTTTTCTTCTTTGTTGCCAAAAACTAAATTCCCAATATCCCGCATGGCATCATGATAAGAAAAAAACCAAGAAACAAAAAAGAAAAAAAAAAAAACAAACAAATATTTTTAATTAAATTTCTTTCATTTCATTTTCATTTGTATAGATACTTATTCGTTGTGTTGTGTGGTGTTGAATGAATGGACGACGATGATGATGATGATGGTGATGGTGTCCTCCATCAACCGGAAAACTAGGAAAAAATCTTTTGTTTGAACATCCGGTTTCTGCTTATTTAATGTCCGGTCTCCAATCATGAAAGAATTTATTGGGATTGTGAAAAGCAACCCACTTGTCGGAAGAGAAGAACAAATACTGAAAAGATCCTTCTCCATCAGCAGAGGGACCTTATTTAAAAAGTTTTTTTTTTATTTTTTTTTTTATTTCTTTTTGTGTTTTCAGTTTACCTTTCTCTATGAAGCACGTCTTAATGTTTAATTATTGTGATTTCTACTATTTCTTCATTTTTTTTTTCTGTCTTCATTCGTTCCCGATTCCCAATGACCAACCGACGACGACGATGACAATGACGTCCTAATTAAAATGGAGATAATATTAGCACTTGATTGGGAAATTATTGAACAATTTTTTCGATCAAGAATAAAAGTGATGCAGTGTTATAATTGCAAGTGTCTATTTTATTTAACTTTTTCTTTTCGTTTCCTTTTTGTCATTTATTTTTTCCTTTTTCTTAGAAAGGTCCTTCATTTATAGTTAATTCTTAGCAAACCAGAGTAAGGCACTTGCCAACAAAAAGGAAATGCAGTTTTTAATTGAGTACTTTCAACATAAGAATTATAAAGAAAGAAAATTTAGAGGAATGCTCGGACAAAGGGGAATTAATGGTCAATTTCAAAAGGAAAAAACTGTCAAATGTCAAGTTTAGAATTTCGATGTATTTGGAAATTAACCCCTTACAACAAAAGGTGTTACAGTTTGAATGTTCGTATAATTATGTCTTAAATATTGCAGAATTAAAAAAGGAAACATTTCAGGGCTTTATGAAGCTTCGGAAGTTAATTTTGAACTCTCTAGCTATGCTCTTACTTTAACCTGACTATTGTAAGATACAATTGACAGACAGTAATACGTTATACAAGTAACTGACACTAAGTTTGACGTTCTTAAGTGTTTTTTTTTTTTTTGTTAAGAAACAAAGCATTTAAATCAACAAAAAAAATAATAAGCATCCTCAAAAAATGTTCATGTGTCCATTCTTAGTTTCAGATGATTTATCCAAAAAATTTGCATATAGTACATGTACATGAATGTGTTTTCGGCATCTCAATAACAATTTTATAGTTTTCAAATACAATAAAAACTGTCTATATAAATTTAACGAACGGATCCAAAGATACATTCCTGCCGCATCTACAAAACACAAAAGGCACTAAGAGCATCACCATAAGGTTCTCGGCTGTCATCGCATCACCAGAGACCAAGTCGAGGCCTCCAAAGTAATAAAAAACCTATCTTCTGAGCGCGATATGGCGAAGCACTGCGGCGCGACACGGTGCTCCTCCTGCAAAAAGCCATAAAAATGCAAACACAAAACCTCATCCGTAAGCGTATTAAAGTTGCACTTTTTTTTCCGCAACATTCCCCACTGCTGCGCCTTCGTCATCTAACTTTCTTGTGATCACATAAATACTAGCTCCTATTTTCACTTTACCACCCCTTTCGCTTCGAAGGACACCGAATTCATTAAAAAACGGGAAGCAAGAGCACGGAATAGCAATAGGATGAGGTTGGGACTGGAACAGGGGTAAGGGAAGGTATATAGGAAAATTTACGACCAAACAACAAAATACGGATGGCTTTTTCATACATTCTTCACTTGGCTGGGTAAAATTTATCGTTAACGCGGTTTAAACACAAAAAAAAAAGGAAAAAACGGGAAGATCTCATCTCCTTTTGTGGACATAAAAGTGGAAGAAAAAAAAAAAAAAAAACATATGCATGCGGGAAAACGGCGCGGCGACGGGACGCGACAGAAAAACGAATAATGAAAACAAAAAGCTTGACATTATTCATGGTTAAATTGAGCGGAATATTTATTAACGCATCACTAGAACGTGCATTCGCACGTAATTTGTATTCTCAGCAAGGACTTCCGTCTTAAATCAGCCGGATAACACTCTCCATTCCATCTCCCAGTTCAACCCTCACAACAACTCACAAATACTTCGAGAGGGAGAAAGGCAGAGCGATAAGCGATGACAAAGATTAATGTTCTTCAAAATAATAGTTTTGCTTATAACCATGCATCCGGTGTTAGGAGTGTTACATCCGGTTTGTCTCTCTATCAAAACTCATTGGTCGAGAACGACCGACGGGTTGGTGGCAAAAATAACGGCTGTCATAATGACACAATACAACAACAACATCAACCATCACATACCACCACATCAAGGCTGTAAATTAAATTTTGAAGCCAATTAAATTCAAGCTTTCTGGATTGGGGGGAGGGATGTAGGACTGGGTTTGCACTTCAGGGCAATGCGCCAAGAGTCCTTGTGGCGTTTAAATTATGCAAAATTCCAAATAAACCACACACGCATAATTATTGTTAATAATAATTAGTTGCAATTCGAGGCAGCTAAATTCTATACACGTGTTAACCATACCAATATGTATATAGTCTCGAATTGCGTCCATTTTGGTATCACTTCCGCCCGGACAGCCATTAAAAGTTATTCAAAATTATGTTCGTTTGGGTTTGGAAAGCAGTTGCGACGCGTTAGTATGTCATTCTATGTACAATGGGGTCCTACGGGATTTGTTCAAATTTAAATTATCAGAAGAATATTTTTTATTTAAATATTTTATTTTATGTAAATAAGTTCACATACGATTTTTTTCTCAAATCAAAGCTATTGTCAATATTGTCTATCTCACGGTGAATCTCGATTTCGAATGATGATAGATTACAAGTATTTTTTAGCAAATGTGTAGACAGTGGAGAGTGGAATTTAAGAGAATCCTTAACAGCTTTAAGAAAATAGTGAGGTTGATTTGGAGAGCTTTTATAATGACGATGAGTTTGAAACCAAAGGGGGTTTCCAAAACTCCCTCTTCATTTTTATAAAATTTCTAACCACATACATAGTCTTCCAATTCTCGTTACTTTCATTTGACAGCAATAGCTATATGATAATTTTCACTCCTTCCTTGGCGTGCCGACAACCGTAGATTTCAAGACTTATACATTTTTGGTAACCTAGTAATAAAATGCTATCAATCCTTAATTCTTTTCCTTCAGGATGGGATGATTTCAAGACAAAATTCTTCTTAAACGTCAAAGAATTTTGTTTTTCTTTGTCGTCGAAAGTTTGTTCAGAAAGTGACAGTTCATCTTTAGAAAGTTTAAGGTTTAGACTGTTAGCCAAAGATAACATGTTCGCTGATTGACTTTGACGTTAAGGGCGTCGGAAATTGGACACCAAAATTGCACTGACTGAACCCTGAGGTTTATCGTTTCAAAAATTTTAGAAAGCACCGAATAACCTCAAAACCAGGATAACTAAAATTGTTCCTCTAGAATGTGTGCAAACAAACTGCGGGACCCTTTGAACCATTCCAGATCCCAAATTACTGATAAGAAAAATTGTTAACTTCTTTCAATCAATTTAACCAACAGTCCCTTCCCCCTTTTTCGAAAACCCGTTTTATTATTAAAAGTCAATTTATGTGGGTACTTTTTTGTGCCCATTGTGCCGCCACTGGAAATTATGCATGGTCGATAAACTTGTTCATAATAATGTTCGAAATATTTTCTAATATATTTTGAGTTTGAGGTGAAAATGGTTTTAATTTATTCTAATTTATTTCTTTTTAATTTTTTTTCTGTGTTGTTCTCCCGAAACCTGGTCCTTATAAGCTCAAACATCCAGGACCGGGATTCAAAGCAAAATTATTATAACACAAAATTACATAAATGCTCATTAATGGGAAAATAATTTCCACTAATTGTGCCATTATATTAGCATTAGAATAGAACAAAACCTCTATTTAATTGGCCTATGATGTGAAATGGCAGATATGGTAGATGGTATAGTTGGTAAAGATCCTTAGGCCTGGTGGACATTTAACGTTAGCGCACTAAATTCAATCGAATAATTGGTTGTTTTTGGAGTGAAATGTAGGTGTACGCATTTGTGTAGTCCTATAGTCCTGAATTATCATCAATTGGTGTACGGGAGCGGCAGTATATTGCGGCGGAAGAGATCTTTTGTAAACATTTTTCGAATTGAAAAGTTGCATATTTATAGTTGGAGGTGCAATGTTGAAAATTCGGTTGACTACGTTTTTTTAATTTTTTGACAATTTTAGAGAAAAGTAGTAGCAAATGGAGTACCTTGTTTGAGTACCCAGCACGTCTTAATTCTTCACACTCTATTGTAAAATTTTGGTTACAGAGTGATAAAGAGAATGAGACCTAGCTCTGACCCCTGAGGAACTCCACATTGAACGGTCTTTTTTCGGTATAGGGACTTTCTTTGATGATTGTGCGCTTCTTATAGTAAAATTTTTCTAGAAGACCGATCCAACAATTTTGGCATATCAAAGGGTTGTTACATAGAAAGTTCAAACACCTTCTTCAAAACTCATGATAGAGTACTTCACCAATAATTACGGAACAAATATAAAATCGGTCTAAAAATGTCAAGCTCTTAGAAACGGTGACTGTGATCCTGAGTTCGCTAATTTATTCCGTTGCCTAACAGAGCAAAAGGTAACACTAAATAACTGCAAATGTCGCTGAATTTATAATCCTGTGGCATCCTGACAATCTGAAAAAATCCAGCTGCCATCAGATGTTGACATTAGAATAAGATTTCTTTAATCGCCATAAGTTTGAAAGAATGCTTAGTGTCACGCATTCTGATGAGTAGCCACCATTGCAAAAATGTCAAATTTTTCAATCTGTCACATTATTAACTGTCAAATTCCATTAAAGAATATCAATTTAAGAAAGTTTTCCGGGGTTTGATAGCCAACTAGACACTCTTGATAAAATTTGGAAGGATATGTCATCTGTATGTTGCATACCTATGTGCATCTTTCAAGTGAGGAACTGTCAAATTCCATTGAAGAATACATGAATCTAGAAGTCTCTTGAAGTTCTTATACTGTGTTAAGTCTTACCAAAATTTGATATTAAACTCGGGTAGTTTCCAACATTCTCATCCTAGACTGTCTATTTAGAGATACCTGAACTCGAAAGTTCAGCATATAATGATGTGGATTTAGATGGTGGTCTTCAAAAACACCCGACAGCACTATCCACATTTCGAACAACAACGAGGACGCATACCTATACGAGTAGGGCGTAGCGTATTTATTCGAGTGTAAATAAACTATTGGCCTACAAGAGTACCTACCTACTCCTATGTTGCCTATCCTACACCCGATTTGTATATTGATGGTTTCCAATTCCAACGAGTCCTTTCTGCGAGAACGGCTGCAAGTGCTGCCTCGACGCAGACTGGCTCTGGCGCTGCTGCCACCGCTGCTGCCTGCCATTGATGTTAACCCGAATGAATAAGCCTTCTGGTGGTTTTCTATTCCAAAAAACATGCATGCATAAAATTTACCCTCTAAATGCCAATACGAATACCCTACCCCCAAAAAAACCTTTACACCGAGAACTGTTAAATGCATTCATAGAGTTTTTGGGTTTTCCGAGTGCAAACTTCATGTGATATGAAAACAATTGAAATTACATGTATTTGTATACATGAATGTGGGTTTAAACGTGGCTTAAAGAGACAGGTGGTGGTGGCAACGCGGCGGCTAAAAACAGTTTTGGATTTGTTGTATTAGTAAATCGTAATGATGACAATGTTTATTGATTGGCTTATGGCACCCTGTTGTTGTGTTTTGGGGCAATTTAATTCAAAAAAAAAAACGCCAGCTTTTAACGATGACAATGTTTGTTTTCCAATTCATTTTGAATGTACCTACACTTATACAAATATTTGTGTGTGTAGGTCTAGGAATTTACATTATGTAT
This sequence comes from Scaeva pyrastri, assembly GCA_905146935.1. Classification (NCBI taxonomy): domain Eukaryota; kingdom Metazoa; phylum Arthropoda; class Insecta; order Diptera; family Syrphidae; genus Scaeva; species Scaeva pyrastri. The sequence continues at coordinate 6,266,655 of LR989929.1, read as the reverse complement.
ATAGGTGAGGTGTACTATTTGTTGGGTATTAAAAATAAAGAAGTGTTTTGTTTGAGGACGTTTGAGTTGAAGGACATTAAGTGACTCTGGGAAATTTAGAATGGGATTATATTTTTTGACAATCGAGCTTTGGAGGATGTAAATATATATTATGATTTTTAGAAGTTTTGGATGGCTTTGACAGAAAAAAAGTAACACACATAAAATGCTCAACATTTTAACCGTTTATCAAATTGTTTATCATTTGTGTCACCATAGTTTGAAAGTGTTTACATTGAAGCCACTTATTTTGAAAAGAGATTGAAATAGGAAATTTCTTTATCATAGTAAGTTAAAAATTAATATTTCATTGTTAAAATGTGTATGTAAGCTAAGTCTATGTAAAGACAAAATATTCTGTAAAATTACAGAAGTAAAAAACACATAACTCAATAATTTATGCGAAATGGGATTTTATGTAGGGGGAAATTTTGGTTGGACATTTCTTTAAGAGCGGCCAGAAAAACCCATCAACAGTGGAGCTGATATGTCCTGAGAATTTCTGATTTTGCAAAATAATAATTATTATTGTTAACTGCTTCCAAATCTTCTTTAATGTTTATCTGCTTCTTCCAATTCTTACGCTGACAGAATTTACAGAATTTTTTATAAATTTGTCTACATTAACAACATGGCCTTGACTGAAAAAAAACCAATTGCCTTTTTATGTCTGGCAACACCATACTGCACATTATTATTGAAGTCTATCATTCAAAATTTTAATCTAAAAAATATAAAAAAAATGTGCCTTGGTTGACTATAAATTTAATTTAGCCATTTTCATAAATTTCACATTTTTAATTCAGAATGAAACAATATGTGTCATAATTTCCCATTGACAGAAGACTGAACATGCAAAAAGAATTAATTTGAATAAATGTCAATAAATTCAAATCAAATAATTAATTTAATTTTAGTAGATAATTGAAATTTAAATCAATAAATTGACAATTATGTAGGTACCTAAATACATATATAATATCAATGATAATTTTCCAAAAACCTCAATTTTCCCCAAAAACAAACTCATCTACATACGTGTCATTCAAATCGAAATAATAATAAATTCCTATACATACATAAATACTCATAAGCTATGAATATTTTTTGTTTGTGCAAATACAAAAAAAAAAAAGACAAATCTACAAAAGCCAGAGATAAAACCCTGGAGGGCAATACTAATCGACACATGTCATCTAAGGACATCAAATATGTCTGTCTGTCTGTCTGAATTCCCTTGTTCCGTTCACCTCACCGCACTAATCGTGTGTATGACTAGGCTCTATTATGTAAATTGATATAGTGAACTTTATACCGTAACTGAAAAAAAAAATCAACAACAATCTCTATATGAAAAATCTTAGATGACCAGAAAATGATTTCAAACAGACCAATAACAGAATGAATTGGACAAGTCGTAGATAGGAACCTTTTATCAATTGAACGAAAGTCAAGGCCGTAGACCAAAAAAACATTAAAAAAACAGAGGTGGGATAAGTAAAATTTGAATCAATTAATCTTTTTTTCGAAACGAGTGAGAATCAATGAATAAGTTTCATCCACCGTAATAATAAATACCCTATTTTTCAAACTATACTATTTTATACCAATCAGCCAATTGCTAATATGCCAGTAATCACGTTTAAAACAAAATCTTCATTTTTATACCATTTATAAACATGCAATACATATAAATATGACCAATTTTTTTTTACATACTGTCATTCTTATACCATTCAACTACATTGTTTGCTAATTACACTTGTGTGAAATTAAATACACTTAACATTTTGTGAACTTCTTTCGATGTATTATTATTTTATACCATATACGAAAACATAAAAAAAAAATAATTGAACAAACAGATTTTATACCGGTCCGTTATTTATTTACACGTACGTCAATCAACGTTAGACCAGCTTATACCAATCACCCATTAAATATTCAAAATTAAATCGGTACAAAATAAGAGTTAGACCAGTTTATACCAATCAATTTAAACGTAAAAGAGAAATATATATAAAAAGCAGCATTTTTATCATTTTTATTTTACGTTTTGAAAGAACCCAAAACAAACAAACAACTATCGAAAACCCAGATTTTAGTTGAAGTCAGTCGTTTTTGACAAAAGATTGTTTTTTGCATAAATCTCAATTTGCAATACAATACAGTAATTAGAAATTAAAAGTAATACTAGAAAGACTAACTTAGAAATATTCAAAACCAAATCAATATAAAGTGCAATTACAGTAGTTTATACCAATCAGACAGAAGAAAAGCTAACTTCTGGTATTAATCAGAGAGAGAATATTGGAAACAAAATTTTTTTAAATAAATTACAGGAGCTTATACCAATACAAAATTAAGTTTTATACCAATAATATTTATATTCATATTATCAATAAATTCGTCTTATATTTCTAAAATTGAATTGCATTATTATACCATTAAAAAAGATTTATACCAGTTTTATTTTTTTCTTTAAAAAGATATACAAATCCTTTTTCTGTCAATTCGAAATTATCCACAACACAATTGGTATAAAAAACTGGTCTAACACCAAATTTTTTTACCTTATTCATATAAAAACACCAATGTTGTAAGGCTTTCAGGCAATTCGTAACTATCCCCCAAGCTGAATAAATTCTGCATGCGCTTGTGAACCGCTCATAGAGTCTCCTTAGGGAAATAAAAAATTCAAACCAATACCTGAGCCCATTCACTAAAACTACACCAAACCAAACCAAACAATTCACCAAAACTCCAACTCCAAGACCTATACCTTCTGCAATGTCAACAGATTTTCATCTACGTATGTATACTAGTTCAGTCAGTGAGTGTATCAACTTCCTACCACAAAAAGGATCTACCTATGTGGTCCTGGTTCCGAATGAAATGTCAAAAGGTCAAAGCAACTTCTCTTCTTCTTCTTCTTCTTCTTCTTCTATGTCATGATAATCTAACGGGGTGTAGTAGGTACCTACATATCTCTACACTCATACATTTATTTATATTTGTATGAGTCCTGTAGAGTGTAGTGTGTACAGTGTACAGAGGAGAACCTACGTATATCCTTTAGCATGCAGAATAAGCCGAGGAATCCTTTTGTTCAAATGCCAAAGTCGATTTTATTGTCTATCATTTCCTGTTCCTGTTGATGTTGATGTCGATGTCGATGTGGGTGTGTATGTTCGTGCCATGTATACACAGATATTTATATAGGAACATTCCGAAGCAATTTCGTTTTTTTTTTTTTTGTACCGAAACCTATGTCCTGATGTTTTCGAATAAAAGTACATAAGCCTTGAGGATCCATTTGTTTGAATTGATGTTTGGTAGATTTCGATTTCGTTCATAAAGGAGATGTTTTTTTTTTTTTTTTTTTGAGCAAATTCCTTTAAGTACGTCAAACGATTTGATACCCATTCCAGTATAACGCTTGTATACCTACATGTGTGGGTATTAGTTGAAGCGGAAGACTTACATTTTTTTGTTGTTGTATATTTTCACAATAATATTGAATATTTTTTTAAGAAGGTATAAAGATAAGAAAACAATTACTTTATGTACATAAACGAAATAAGTCTTATCGAGCATAAGAAGCAATCTCGCATAAAAATAATCTTTTGATCCGAAAAGTTTTGTAGCTTTATTTAAACGCATTTTATATAGGGTTCGTCTATTTTAAGTTTAATTTTATGGTCTTGGTAATTGAAAAGTTCAAGTTCAATAAAGTGGGTTAACAATATTTAAATAATGTTTTATCCATTACAAAAATTCAACTCCAGTATAGTGAGGCAAAAACTTTAAATTATGATTAAAGGGTGTTCAATTTTTAATCCGCTTCTGTTAAAAATTCTTCGATTTAATCTTCAACTGTGATGTTTCAGTGGTAGTCAAAATGAGATTTACCAAAGTTAAATCAATTTTAAAATAGTATTAAATGTTTTAAAAAAATTTTGTTCTCCCATCTCATGCTTAACATTAATTTAACCTCAAAATTCAGCTCAGACGAGATAATTACGTGTTTTTTTTTTACCTGGAATTCAATTTTTGATCAGGTTATCATTTATCCAATTAGGAGTAAATCAAAAGTACCAAATAACATAATAGCCATGTAACGAATCCTGTTCTCCATCAGCAACCCCTCAGCCTGCAATTATTACAAAAAATAATAATCAAACTGAAATAAAAACATTTCGTATAGGTTTCCGATTCCGATAACTCAAATGATGATGGTCAATTTTACTTTCCCTTGTCAACGACGACGACGACATAAAGTATGGATCGCTTTTCCAATCAAGTCTCATATTTCACAATAATTACACACTTACTCGTACATATATATTTTTTGACGAACAATGTGTATAATTGCAATTTATGTATTTATTATTTTTAATCACATTTTAACTCCCAAACAACAAGAGATTAATGATTTGTTATTTTTGTTTGTTTCTTGGATTAAAAAATAAAAGTTTTAAAATAAAAATAAAAAAAAAAACCCAAACCCAAACCAGAAACTCGAAAAAATAACAAGAAGAACACGTTCATTATTTTTGTATCATTATGCGAGATTATTCCCCAGGGATAATTATAATAATGACATTCCATTGCGATAATAATTTTTCATAATTATTTTTTCACTTTGCGTTGGTTTTATTTTTATGTATATGTAAATTCCACGGCTTAAAAAGTTTGCCTTGTGCCGTGCCGTGCCGTGTTTTTTTTTATCTGACGGTTTTATGTGTTTTTTCACTTTAACTGCTCGTTAACAAATCCGTGAAGCTTTAACAAGGCATTTTATATTAAATCCATTCGCTGCATTCTGGCCTGGTTGTCGCATAAAAAGTTTTCTGAAATTATTAAAAATATAAAAATTAAAATAAAAAATGGTAGATTTTTCATTTTAAGCAATCGTATTTTTATTTGTGTGTAGGTTGGTACAAGGAAGGAGAAGGAATTATTAGACTAGGCTAGGATTTCAAAAAACTGCATTTTATATCCGGAAAATTAATAAACATAATTGCCTGCCGTCTGATGAATTATGTAGATGTACGAGTATAGAGCTTAAACAAATCCATGTTTGTTTTAATTAAAAAAGTTTTAATTTTCAAATAAGCACAGTTTTCAATTTGAAAACATGTATATACCTACCTACCTGTCTAAAGTGGAACTGGGTTTTGATATTAAACAAATCTGTAACAGGTGCAAGAGAGACGTCTGAATTCATTTGAAAACATTTAATATGAAGAAAAAAGAGAACTACAAATTTCATACTTTAATTGAGCAAATTACTGAAGTTCCGTCATTTTATAAAAAAAAGAAATTTTTGGCATCTGTCAACACACACTTATTGCTGATTGGGCCTTTCAATAGATGTTCAGAAATTTGACAGTTCATAGTAAATATATTGTTGAAGCTCCATTCATCAAAAAAATCATTTTCAGCGATTAGGCAAGAATTGGACTCAATGGGCTAAATGTCAAATTGGAACCATATCAATTCACATGAGTTCCAAGAACATAAAATCCATCCCGAAAGAGTCACTAAATGGTGTTGATCTTGGGTTAACGACATTATCTGTCACTTTTTTTTGGAAACTTTTTCTCGTAGGATTTTTAGAAGTCAGGTTTATGCGAATGAGCAACAAACCACTTAAATCTGAGCAATGCACTAAACAGATCCTAAATACGTCAAGTTCGCTCCAATTTATTCATGCAACGCACTAGAGAAATGATCTGTCAAAAGCCATTTGTCAATGTCATTTAATTCTGAGCTCATAAAGCCCACTTCGAGTTAGAACGAAAATCAAAACACAGATATTTTTTGACAGCTAAGTTCTCTGCTTTGAGCTTAAAAAAAATAACGCCTTTTATTTGTCCTAAAGTAAGAGAGTCCTATTAACTTAGCTGAGAACTAGATGCCTTTAACAAGTCATTCAATAGCTCCAAAAAAGAGAACGACATTCCTGAATTGACAACAATATTATTGAGCTGGTATATTTGTCATAACGTAACGTAAGAAGTAGTAAACGTATCAGAATAACTCAGTGTGGTCTTTAAAAATCCCAAATAAGGAACCGAAATCAAAGACGTTAGGTTTTTAAAATGAAATAAAATCAATTTTTAAAAACTTCAAACATTAAGAAAAGTCTTTGAAGTTACAATATTTTAATTTGACAACAAAAGAATTCAGACTTTCATAAAATCGGATCTTTTATCGTTTATAGGTATAAAAGCCAAGAAAATTAAAAAAAAACTTCTTATTTGGTACCACTGGTTTTAAAAATTAATACTCTTGCCATCAGAAAGGTGAAAAAAAACATCAAAATTAACATCGAAAACGACATACAAATCACTTAAGTAAGTCGAAAGTTTGTGAGAAGGAATTTTGCCAAAAATCAGAGAAGTGTATTAAAAGGCACATAGACCTGTCCATATACCAAAAAACGCACAAAAACAACTCAAGTAACGTCTTTTAGTATCGAAAATTCTTAGCTCCATTCCTTTGCTTATTTATTGATACTTTTATCCACGTCTAAAAACCAAAACCATTCAATTTTTTCCCATTGAACCATTAAATTCAGAACAAACCTTAACCTCAAATTAATATCACCATAAAAACAAAACAAAAACAATCTCTTAATTTTTCCAGTCTACCAAATAAACCCCTTCCCCCCCCCCCCTTTCCCCCTAGACCCATACCCATATACCCACCTTCCTTCCTTCTTAGTGTAACGCCTTAATATACTATTATGAGCATATAAAAAGTCATTACTTACAAAAAGAATACTTAACCCTCTCTCTTTAACTCGCACTCTCTTAGTCTATTAATAGGTATACATATACATAGAATCTTAAACAAGTAGGTCTGTAGGTAAAGTCAAAGGCGGCAAAGGCAAAAGCAAAAGCAAAAGCGGAAAAGATTTAATAACTTAGCTCCTTTAGGTTGTTGGTTGGGTTATGGCTTGACTTGGCTCGGGGCTTTAACAACGTTCACAAATAAGGATCCTTTAACCACAATAATAAAAACGTAATAACTCCAAATAAATAATAAAACCAAACAACTCAAGTCACACTGCCGCGCCGCTAAGATTGTGGTATGGCAAAATGGCACGACCAACGACACGACACGCCCGACACAAAGACCGAAGTACTTGAAGTCCTTGAACTTTCTTCAGTTTTCTAGGGATACAGGAATGAGTAGGTACACTATGAACAGAGCGTATAGTTGGGGAGGGGGAAATATTTGTAGGAAGCTAATTCAAATTTTAAGCATCAAGTTCGCCAATAATATTTTTTGATTATTCAGCTTAACTATGCATAAGGGGGGAGGAGTTGAGAGGAATGGAATTTATCTAGATCAAAGAAAAGCACTTCACACTACCACCCCTTCATCGAAATAAACACTTTAAGGCTTAAGGACTTCACAACCTCCTGCCCCCCACCTTCTCTAACAACAACGGCCATGACTTTGTCTGCAGGTGTGCTCTGTGCTCTCCTTCCAGGACCAAAGAAACATGAATTTCAACTTATTTTCTAAGAGTTTTTGACTGCTGTTTGCTTTTCATCTTACGTCTAAATATTTCCAAAATAAAAATGGCCATCAAAATTGAGAGTGGCATGGATGGCGCCCCCCTGCCGTGCCGGGATCGGGAACAAAAAGAAACAACACTAAACACAAAACACACATACGCAATTTAACTGAATTGCATTTGACAAAGTCACAATAAAGAGTTGTGACTTTTTTTTTCTCTCTCTTTCGTTCGTTTATTTCAGGAATCACTGATCCAAAAAGTAAATAGAAACGTTCAAGTCCAAGTCGTACACGAGTGTATGCAATATCCATTAGCCCAGCTATATCCGAACATAAGTAGAATTAGAATCATACACTCTCATGATTCCAAGTTCCAGAGAATTCAATAAAACTAACGACTGCCTTTAACACTTTTTCTCTTTTCGGAAAATATTTTCAGAAAATAAAAAGAAATCGAGAAAGCAAAAAAAAACAAGGAACAACTTAGGAGCACGAGCAGAGGAATGTGGTGGCTGGTTGGTAGAAAGTTTTTCCATTCAACGAATACACCGAACTCTGTGGAACTATGCATATACATACTCGTATATAGAGATTGCTCTTGGAGGAGGACCAAGAGAGGCCGAGGAAGACAAGGAAGCAGGTTAACCGGGTCTGGCTGGATGGATACTGAATATAACTTGACTGGGCATCTGGCACTGGTGCTGGTACTAGTGCTGGTGCTCCCGAATGGAGTTAATCAAAAAATGAAAATAAGGGTAATAATCCCTGTAATGGCTTACAAAAGAAGGCAAAGGCAGTCGTCGATGAAATGAACGAGGCTGCCAGAAAGTTTGATAGGCTTTCCGCTCGTATGGTCTTACCTACTCAAACTCAACCCAGTGGTGCCTAGCCGAATGTCCATAACTGGGCTAAGAGAGCAAAAAAAAGTTATAGCCCGGCAACTAACTATAAAGGGAAAGTGAATTACTCCTATTTCATGGGTTATGACTTATGACATGAGTTGGGGAGTTCGAGGATATCTTAGTTTTTCTAGTTTTTTTTTTCTCTCTTTTCTTGTACAGCCATCAAACCGAATGAAAAGAGAGAGAAGAACACTATTCTACAATTTTGAAGGACTTCTTCGAGGAGATTATAAAGTGGGTCTCTTTCAAAGCGTGAAAAATTTTATATTTCTATCTATTTCCTATATGTATGTATGTATGCTCGTATTGTATAGTGTGTATGAGTATGGAAAATTTGAATAAGTGTATGTGCGAATGTTTGAGTGTAGTTGAGAAAAAGTTTTGAAGGTAGAATGCATTTGGAAAGTTGGTCTAGAATATAAGCGATTGTGAAACTTAATGGATTGAAAAATATGAAGATTTTTGTTTTTTTTAATTTCTTAGACGACTATATCCTTAAGCGATTTCTGATGCTGCAAGTTGTAGAAAAAAATAAAGTTATAAACATATCTTCAACTGAATCTCAAATTAGAAAATAGAAATGAAATACATAAGTAACTAGTTTTCCAACAGAAGTGTTTGTTTCAAAATGCCTATTTCAGTTGGAAAACTTTTGAAAAGGGAAACTCAGTAAAAGAGGGTCATTTAATTGAGACAACCGATCTTAAGACTAGGTATGCTTTAATAGTGACGTAAAATAAGGAAAGTTTTTGAATTTATTTCGCTTTTTTACTTGAATTTTATTTCGTTTTTTAGTTTTAATAAAGGGTTTTTCAACAGGGATGTTAAAAAGTAGAGCGACAGGGACAGCAAACGACGCCATATTTCTTGCCGCTCTTTTGACATTTCTCTTGAGTAAGGTTTGCCATTTCATGATGGAAAGATATACGAACCAACAACGATTCGAAATTATTAAAATTTACTACCGAAATTTGGAGTCAGTGTCCTCAACTTTAAGAGGGCTACACTACAATTGAGCGTCTAGTGGAAAAATTTGAATCCACAGGCACAGTACAAAATGTTCCCGTGCCAGTGAGATAAAGAAGTGCCCGTAGTGTCGAGAATATTGTTGCAGCTGAGGCTTCAATTGCGAAAAGCACAAATGTGTCTCTCGTCGTTCTCAAGCGTTGGGCATCTCTGTGACGTCGTTGTGGCGAATTTTGCGAAAATATCTGGGCCTTTTTTTAGAGTTTTTCGGTCATAATTTTTTCTTCTCAAAAACTAAGTTTAAGTAGTTCTATTTTTACTTGACAAATTTTGACATTTTTGATTTGGACGAGACCAAAAAGGCTGTCAAAATATTGAATGGAATTGAAGAATAGTGTTGCAATACTATTGAAAATTCAGTCTTTAGTACTAGCAAATAATTATTTGTGGTATAAGGGTCCAAATACGCTTGTCTCAACAGAAGCAGCCATCAGCTGAATTTGGTATCAAAGTCGAAAGATTTTTAATTTAAAGCTGGATTTGACATACAGTGTTATAAAATAGTGATGCCTGAAGAAGATTAGAGAGAGAGATTAGAGTTAGAGAAATCAAAATATTGCAATTTAAGCCAAATTAGAAAAGGTGTACATTTTCAAATATAAGCTGTGGTTCCATATGCCACAAAAATGACGGACTAAAAATTGGAATTTGTGAAGAGAAACAAAATTGGTGGTAAATTCAATAGGACTTGATCAAAGGTCGTACATTAATAAAAGTGGCATAAAAACAAAAACTTAAATATGAAGCGTGAAGCTTAACTTTAAAATTTCAAATGATTGTCAATAAAAACCACAATTTTATTATGAATCGAATGAGACCAAAATTTTTAACAATCTTCACATTTTCAATATAAAAAAAGGTCAAGTTTGGTCCTCGTAACTTTAACCCCACAGAAAAAAAAACTCCCTCTAGACCTCTAAAACATGTAACTTATTATTAACTTAAAAGTTCCATTTAATAAATAGGTTATAGACGTGAACCATTTTTAATATTTCTAAAAGCCTTTTACAGAGGTTAATATATATTATATACAACGACATGATAACTCCTCGATGATATCCTCGAATTGGGTGGCAAAGTCCCCACAACATAAAACACAAAAAAGAAAAGAGGAAAACTCGTCTCTAACCCAGCCAATAATATTCCAATTTCTCATAATTTTAGCCAACAAAAAAAAGAAATGAAAACAGCATTTGGGAGTTAGAAGACTCTGGAAGTGCAGAGGCGTGCAAGGACAAAATACCGATGAGTGATGGAAATGGCTTACAACAACTAGCCTGGCTCCAAAGCAGGAAAAAAAAAACACTAAATGAAATGCATTTTTCATTTATTTTCTTGTAGAAAACAACAAACCAAAAAAAATAGAAACAGCTTACAGCAATACAAAGTTTATTTTGTTCTTTTTTTTGTGAAAGTACAAACAACAAAATGTGCAGACAAAATTGTTCTTTTACAAAACTTATTCCTTTCTTATGGTGTTTTTCCTTTTCTACTCATCGCCAACCAAACAAGACGACGACGACGACAACGACGATGGACTACGTGGACAGCCATTTTTTTTAATAACTTTTGAAAGTTTTCCCGACGATATTTTCCATTTTTTTCATATTTTGCAAATAAACAAATAATGGCCCTCTGTGGGACTCCTCTGGCACCCCATCAGCATCTCGAAGATGGACGTGCAAAAATGCATAAGATAAGTGGGAGTCCTTTTGGTTTTCCTCTTGCAGATATGTTGATGAAGATGTAGACTTGTACTTCAAGTAAAATTAGGAGTAATTACATCCTTGATAACAAAAAAAAAATTAAAACGGCTTTTCACAATGAATCAAAGAGGAATTTCTTGTAATCTCGCTTGAAAAAGTGAAAATTTATTTTTCTTTTCACACGAACTTCGAATCAAACAAAAGTCTACAAGAATACACAAGAGAGAGAGAGAGAGAGAGAGAGAGAGAGAGAAAGAAAGAAAAGTTCAACAAGTACGAGTAAACTTCTTGTGAAAAACAAAAAAGGATGCTAAAGGATGTTCTGTTTCTGTATAGCATGATGGCTTGGCTTCCCGCAGAAAGTTTCTCTTGATGATTGTTTATGGCTACGTGAACAAATAAGCCAAAGGACTCTCTTTCTTTATACTCGGGAGTATATCAGCCGCCGCCGCCGCCGCCGCACCGCCTCCGACTCTAGCTTCTTGTGTGAGTTTATTATTTTCAAGAACTCAAATGGAAAAGTTATTAGCTATGTATATGTATAAACTCGAACCTAAGTCGGTTTCTTATTGCAATCAAATTAAAACGAATTTATTTCAACTATAAAAGAATGACTTGGAACTTGGAACTTTGGAATTGGAAGCAGGAAAAGCTATACCTACTTTGAGTAGAATGATATAAAAACTTTTTCATATCCTTTTCGACAGAAATGGCAAATGTATTCATATGTATGTATATGAATATTATACTAACGATTTAAGTTCTCATAAGAGTCTAAGTTGTGACAGAACAGCAGGATGGTCGTAAAAATCAAAGGAATCCATAAAATTATACTACAGGCTTATATTTTGTGTAAAGGAGAAGTATTATTAAGTTTTGTCCTTTATGTGATGATGTGTGGAGTACCTTAAGTAAGGCACATAATGTGTCAGCTTTCTAAGAAGTTACAGCAATCAATAATTCGAGAAAGAAAGAATTCGTTGTAAACAATTTCAGTGGCTAAGAAGATAAGAAAGAGTGGCTTTAATTCTTTGTTTAAATTTCAAAAACTGTTAGCCTCATATTTTTATTTTAATAGACTTTGATTTTGCAGAATAAGAGTGTTTGAAGACCTTAGGCTGGTTGTAATTCACACATCGATAAATTCAGTTTGACATTTAAAGTTTTCAAACATAAATAAATTTGGTAATTTTCGGGAACTTTGACAGCAACTTTGTTGAAAATATTCAAACCACAACATATTTGGTTCAATTTTAGAATTTTTTTTTTTTTGGAAAATCATATCATATTTTTTCTAAATTCATAACTAAAGTTCTTTAACGGTATAGTGTGAAGAATAAAGTTTAATAAAAGTCATTATTTCTATTCCTTTTTAGAGATATGGTCAGTAAAAAAGACGAATCTATAAAAAATATGGATTAACATTCTAGAAACCCTGACGAGTCGAGTTTTGTTAAAATTTTCAAATTGACAAAACATAATGGAGTTAGGAAATTATGGTTCCTCGTTTTTAATGTGTTGAAAATTATGTTACAACATTTTTCGACAAAACGTGTACCCATAGTCATTAAATCAGAGTTGCCAGAAGTGTCACCCTGTTGATTTTTATAGAGTTAACTTACAGCGGTTGTTTTTAATTCGGTTGACATTTTAATAATTTCTAAACGAACTTTCTCATCCTAATTATGTAAAAAGAGGCTGGGTGCGACCCACACTGATAACTTCTCATTATGCATAATTTTTTAATAAAAAAACTGTCAATTAAATTTTTTCAAAAATTTTACCAGATGTCAAAACCGACATTTCACATCGTGTATATTTTTTTACCAAAATTTTAACTGTTTTTTTAAAATGCTATAGTGAAGAAACCGCTCACTAAATTTTTATGAGAGTCCTTTCTGCATCTTTCGAAGTTATAACCTATCGAACAAAATTTAATTGGAGTCGATATCTTTACCCGTTCTTGAGATACCGTGGACGAAAAATGGTTTCCCGAACGTACGAACGTACGAACGTACAAACGTACGTACACAAGCACGCACAGACATCTCTCTAAAAATGATGGATCTAGATCCTAGGCACCTTGAATCGTCCAGATTTGTCAAAAATTTCAATTTGACAAATCGGACCGATTACAATAACTCCCTATGGGAAGTTAAAAATGTGATTGTCAGTTTTAAGATCGGTTTAGCCTACGTTGATGAATTTTAATCTGACACAACAGGGATGGTTAAAAGTTTTAAATCACCAGGCCGTGTTTCTTTACGAACTGTTAAACCATATAATAAGCATTAACGCTTAAGGTTCCTAAAGCGGCTAAGCTTAATTTCCACTAGAATTCTCCTTGAATCCAGAGGATGTAGTGATAAAGTAATTATGAACAACACAGATTTGACTAATCCTATTTGCTGGATCACCATGATTCCGGATTGCTTCTTGCATTAATTTTAAACACTATTCAAGAAAATTCACAACTTTGCAATTGTACTGTTAAAAATTATTTTCTAAAACCCTTAAATGGTGACATTTAAACGTCACACACCACAAAATAATTGTCCTTTTATGTAATTGTCGAAACGTTTTTCATTCAAAAATGAATTAAATTTTGTCTGCAAAAACTTTTATAATATTAAAACGAAAGTTTTCTTTTTCCATACAAAACTCGTGTTTAATTTAAAAAAACGAAAGAAACGAAACAAACTTTTTCAAAGTCAATTCGAATTTAATTCATACCCAATTATTAAGTCGTGTGTCCTTTTTGGACAAAGAGGTAACATTGTCTTGATGGTTGTCGTTTTTGTCTCCTGGGTCACTGGACACACCTTGCTGTCCTTTTTTTCGTTTTTTTTAAAATGTCAAAAAAGAAAGAGGTATGCAGTGAGCAGTGTGTTTTTGCCGCCTGGACTTATTGAACGTGTACGAGAGTATAAAGGATTCCAACGTCTCTGGCTGGGCAGTCAAAAAGTTTGCCCGCCACCAACTTCTCAAAGGATTCTGTACGAGGATACGAGTATGTACGAGAAAGCGAAAGAAGAGAAACTTTGGGATTTATTTAACCCAAAAACGATCACACTGTTGGTTGCCTGATGGTTGGCTGGTTGGCTGGACGTGAGCCTGGTGCTGGACCTCTCTTTGTGTGTGTTTGTGTAAGGTTATATTGTTTTCAATTTAAATTCACTGAAAGTTCCATTTTCCACGTCCAACTCAATTCAAGGTGTCGTGATTGAGTCTTTGTGAGTCGAGGAAGGGGTGATTTTTTTTTTTGTTGGTTTGGTTTGGTTGGTTATTTCTCTGTCTGAATAGTGTCCATATACATATACAAGTCACCTTGAACTTTTTAACTTTTCTTTCCCTCCGCGTCTCTTTGCAGAAAATTTACTTTCTGTTTAATTTCGGTTCCGCACTATACTGCCTGGCTTTGTATTTGTATGCAGGGGATTGAATTAAGCATACTGCAATTGCAGAGACCTTAATTCGTCTCATCAACAAACAAACAAGTACCCCCGACACATTCCGGACCCAAACGCAGCACCGCATCAGACCCCACGTCATCCCCATACCCCATCATCATCGTCATCGTCGTCATGGTACCCCCACAGGATTGCGGTAGGGTCATTTTGACTAAATAAATTATTCTAATTGAACAACACTTTGACCAGAGTCAACTAACCATGTTACCCAATCCAGATGGAGCCACTGCTGTATCCTTTTATAAATAAGCGAACAAATGAGTACCTAGCTGGGTGGAGGTGGTGGTACCCCTCTTTGTTGGCTCTGCAATGAAGACTTCTCGGCTGGCTGAGCAGGCTGTGTGCATTAAAAACGAGGTGAAGGTGAAGCATGTTCAGTCCATACACTCGTGCACAAAAAGTCCCGGCTTCATAAAGGAGAAATTAATTTAATTTCACGCGTGCAGTTGGAATTTATTCAAGTCCATTGGTGTAGGTGCTCTTCTAAACAGCTCTATGGGAAGGTAGGTTTATATGTAAGGTCCATGTCAGCCCGGTAGAATCTAGGTACAGGTACTCGAGCCAATGTTTGTTGTAAAGTGGGTAAAGGATAAGCCAACAGAATTTCATTTTGAAAAGTCTCTCTTTAGGTAGGTTCGTTTCGTACTTAACCTACACAAAGATTGTCGCCTGAATACGAATTTCAAAAACAAAAACTGTCAAGTGGGATAAGAGATATTTATAAGTTTGTGTGGAATTTTGTTTTGCCATATTGGTAAGGCTGACATAAGGGATCAGCGAGAGTGGGTCGAGGGGATTTCGTATAAGGTTTTTGAAAATAATTAGTAAATTTGTAAGAACTTAGGTTTTACGAGTACATATGTTAATGTTTCCATTTAGAACAATAACATTCGAAAATTTGTATGCAGAAGGTTTTTGTATAGATGAACTTATTTAATTAAATGAAGATTTTAATCAATGACTTAAGGCCTGAGGGGAATGAATGTCTTTTTGAATACTATAAGAGATGTGTATACATATGGACTGGTCAATTTCATTATGTAAACTGCTTACAATAATAAAATAGAGGAGTTTTAAATTGTTAAATTTGTAACTTACTTTCAAAGAAACTTAAAAAATTGACTTCAAATGACTTTTGATATGAAAAATAAACCTTTTTTGACACCCTTTAAATATTTTCTTCCACATTTCAAACCGAAGAAATTTCCACATTATTTCTTAAATAAAAGATTCAGACTTAATGGAAATCGTTATTAATACCAATTACATATGAATGTGATTAACAAGAGACGTCATTTCATTGATGCATCTTTCACTGAACGATTCCCCTTATAGAGATGTCAAAACTAAACTACAACATTGAAAGAAATAGTCTGTCATTATATTTACTGCTTCAAAATCATGAATATTATCTTATCCAAGTACATGATCTCGTTTCCGATTTTATGCTGAAATTAGCTTATATCACGTTTTCACCATCATCATATCAGGTATCTCAATTACCTCTGAAATACCCTCCGAACATTGTATCCCATCATACTCGTACATATCAGACACAATGTTGGTATATTTCCAATAACACTACCACGCTACCTTTCACTGCATCATGCTCCATCATAATCGGAAAACTTTAAAGCTCACCTCGAAATTTCTGCCCAAACTCACGTTTCCTATTTCAGTGAATTCCAAAAAACGAATGGATGCAATAATCAAATTATCGATAAATGGTAGTCGATGAGAACTTGCAAAAAGTAAATTTCCACCTGATCCATTCGCCCTCTGAATTCCCTCCTTCTTCGTTTTAATTTTATTGACTTTTATTTTTTGAAATTTATTCATTGGAATTGAAGTGAAAAATTTTTCAATTCATCTGGGAAATGCGTTTTGCTAGCGTGGAACTTTTAATTGTCTTTCACTCGAGTCACAATTTCGCTGTCGTTTTTTTTTTTAAGTCCAAAATAAGAAAATTGAGAAATTCGCTCTCTAATTAAGATTGCTAGATAAATTTTGTCTTCTGCTTTATCCTCCCCTTGATTATGTTAAACAAGACACAGTGACTCCCTGTCCCTGTTTCTTAAGACTGAAATTATCTTCTAAAGCTTAAGAGCTTAAGAGTAAAGTATAAGAAGGTAGATTTCATTATTAAAATACATACACTTTTGTCTCATAATGAAAATAATTTGAATTTTACTGAATAACTAGTGTCCAAAGGGCTCAGAATCGTCTACTATGTTTTGCTTTGTTAGTTCTAACTTAGTGGTAGTTAAATATTTATAATCCCCTTAAGAGATATTTTCAAAACACTGATTTTTAAAAATTCCATTACAATTTTAAAGAACTTCTTATGAAAATTGGAACAGAAAATTTTGAAGTTAATATTTCGGGCTTTATTTCGAAACATAGAAAATATAGAACTAAAAATTAAAATTAGACAGAATACTATAGATACCTAATTACTGGGATTAAAATGATATTCAAAAAAAAAACAAAACATAGAAAACAGTGCGCAAGAATATTGAAAAAGTTAAACAAATGTCACAGAAACATAGAAAACATAGAAACATAGAATTGCAAAGTTAGAATTCTTATAGGTTTTGAACCGTAAATTATATAGAATATAGAAATTTTGTTTGATATTTAACTTAGTAAAAACATAGAAAACGTAGAATGACAGTTTCCACTTTCCCACTTTTATAAACTCGTACATATGTGTGTAGCAAAATGTTATTTCTTGTCACTCATTTAGTTTCTATGACCTTTACTTTCAGTGATCAAACATGTTTAATGCAGTTAGAGAGAAAATTACAAAACTTAAATTATTAACATGCTGGTTAAATCCACCTTCTGTCATAATCATCGAAACAAAAAATTAAAACCCCCAACACAATAGTGTTCTCGAACACTAAATCTGTCAACAGCATCAGCAGCAGCAGCAGCGGAAACATCAAGCACTGTGCCACTAAAGATGAAGAAAAATATAAAAATAAAAACAACAACAACAAAGTAAGGCACTTTAAAGCTAATGCATTTAATAAAGCTCCTCTGCGTCCAAACCTCCGCATCCGCAGCATATACATAAAGAATTTCGCCCTCAAGTGAAGTAATGAATAGAAGGATTTGTATCTGGCAGGTCCTTCTTCGTCCTTCGTCCTCGATCCTCCAATCCTCCGTACCTACTCGTAGAAAGCTAGTGCACAATCCGTTGTATTCACTGCCATGCAATAAGTTGTGCGTTGCTAACACCACGAATTCTTGAGTGGATTCTTCTTCTTCATTTTTTTTTTTTTTTAGTTCTAGGAACTTTCAACATCAGAGTTCCACACCACCACTGGCACCACACCACTATATAGTAAGGAAGAAACGCAATGAGGGAAAGGAGAAATTCAAATTGGATTTGGTATATCTTTCCATGGTCTGAAGAAGCGAGGACTCTCCCGCTCCATGTGCCATCTTAAATCCAATTTTCACTATCCAACGACGAGGACGACGACGACGCCGAACGCCAACCTGCAAAGGACGAAAAATTGTATGGAATTTGTGTAGTCAGTGTCATCACTGTCGCAATCGTCGATGTTTTCTGTTTTCCAGTTGGAACTTCTGCAGGTTACACTATAACATTACAGCAAAATCGTTGTTGTTGTTCCAGTGTCATTCCTTGGTTTAGCTTTAATATTATGCCATTTGATGATGCGTACATTTTCGTTTCCTCTTATGTCACTCAAGGAGATTCAGAAGGTGCAATTTTTCGATGCAGATTGTATACGTGTGAGCGATCCAACTTATACATGTATATATAGATACAAATTGTGGTAATAAACTAGATGAAAAAGCATAAATTGACGTGTCGCTGTCAACGTAAAAGCCAGAAATTGGATGATTTTTCATATGAAAATAGGATACATTTCGAAAAATTAAAATTTTGATAACATCAAGACTTTTATAGAAAATTGTTATTTTGTAACCTTTTTTACTTTATACTATAAGCGGCTACAAATTGTATTAAGGTAATAAGACGAGGACATAGCTCATTTTAAAGCTTCATCTTTTTAACTTCCTTCATGTAAAGAGAATGTGCTACATAATGTTGAGTCCTAGACGTCAAATGAGAAAACATATGAATTTCGAGGCAGAAAGATTGTTAAAATAACAAAATATTGCATTTTAGTATTTCTTACTTTTACTGTCAAAAGTAACTGTCAAAGTAAAGTAATCAACTACAACAGAAGAGCACATTCTGGAAACACCCAAATAAGTTAATTTAAATCAATGACCAATTATAAAAAAAAGATATGACAGGAAAGTGAAACAATTGAAAAACCGATATGTCAAATCAATCTTTTAACGATTTGAAGTAGTCACAAAATAGCGCATAATATTTTATATTATCCTTAACAACCTCAAAGAATCTGACATTATATTTATTTTAGCAATCTTACGAAATTCTGACAGTTTGGACTTGACTTTTTTCAACTTTTACTGTGAACGGGCCCTAACGAAAATAATCATACCTATTACAAAATTCTACGTATGTCTAGGAAATTAATTCGCAGTGATTTTTTGACATTTTACTTTGGCAGCAATAAGCAATGTCAAATCTGACAGATAACGCAAGCCGCAACATGTTTGTTCCTCTTTGATTTTTCAAACTCATTACTCTAATAATGTATAAATAGTTATGTAATGTAAGATCCCTTTTAGACGATCAGTTTTCAGTTCAACATGTGAGTTCAGTTAAAATGAAATTCAGTTCGTTTCAATTTAATTGACAACTAAACTGACAACTGATGGGAATTCCATCAGTTTCGGTTAAACGTTTCAATTTTTGTGTTTAAACATCAGTTTAACTGAAAGCTTAACTGATAGGTCAACTGAAACTGAAACCGAACTGATCGTCTAAAAGGGGCTTTATAAATGCTAAAATTCACTTTCAATTTTTGACTACTTAGTTTTGACAGATTCACACCCCAATTCCACAATATTTACGGGGAACATGTTCGCTTTTGCAAACGTTAAATTGTATTACCTTAATTTGGCTAATGTCTAGATTGCTTTTCATGCGCGTTTACACTTCACAAAACAACACACTTGATATTGTTTTTAAATTTCCCCTATTACCTATTTGCAAAATTCTTATAGAGGCGATATGCGATATGGAACCATCCTCCTTTCACAGCTCGCAAGAGATTTTCGTGCAACATTTTTCGATACCAAAACTACAAAATTTTAAATTCCAATTCTCCACACAAACACCACAACCACGAGCCACCACATCAGGGTGCTAATGCCAAAGGATCCTTGAGACGTGACTTGAATTTTTTGCTGGACGAGGACATATTGAAATTTTCAAACGGTATTTGCGTTGCTTCCATTTGTATTTCGTGTTTTGTATTGGCATCACTTGGTCCTGCACACATTCTAGTGAAATGTTGGTTGAAAATAGTTGAACAAAGTTGTAAATATAATCCTCCTAAATGCGCAGTCCGTCCACACAATTGTCACTGATGATGTGACCAACTTCCATCTCGGAATAGAAAAAACATATCTACACAAACTTCGAATGCGAACGCGGTAATTTCAACACCCGCCACACCACACTACGCCACCGCCACTGCTTATGATGGTGCACTTAATCCTTGTTCTGGTGTTTTCAATCTGTGAACTGTCAGCATTTTTGCAGCATACAACCGCTGCACTTGTACCAAAAGATTTGTTAGCTTAAACTGCCATCCATTCCACATCCTCATTGCCTCGAGTGGCTCTAGTCATCATATTGACCCTCCTCTCGCATAGTTATCAACACCCGATGCCTTTTTGCCAGCAGCGACTTAAGGCAGTATCCGCCGCAACATCCGGCTCTAACATCGTCGTTGTCGTCGTCCGTCGCCGCGCCGCCTCTGCTGCTGTCCTCGTCGTCGCATACATATATTTACAACGTATACATATTCTGCCACTGATGGCTGCCGATGCTGAACGCTGAAAGCTGAAGGCGTTCGTTTCGTTGGCCATGAATCGTCGGCACGTCATTGCAGTGCCATTACATTTAATTTTAAATCGTAGTTCACCATCACCATCACCTCCTGCTCCTACTCATGCTCCTGGGTAACCATCAGTAACCAGTCAATGGGTAGCTCGGGTGGCATAAAACACAGAGAAACCGTTTGAAGCCATCTCGCGCCCAACACATTTGCCACTCCACGCCACCACCACCACCGCAGCAAGAGTAGCAACAGCAGCACAAGACCAAGACTGAGAAATTGAAAAAGATTAAAAATTATACCCTACCCTCTTTGCTTGGTGCCTACAACCTCCTTGGCAAATCGGCAGTGGAAAGGCACAAGGCACTGGGGCAGGACGCGAAAGCAAAGAATATCCTTGATTTTTTGTAATATTCCGAACCCAAGTCGAGAGGAGTCGAGAGGAGTCACGGGACTGGAGATCCACATGGGACACGACACAGAAACACACTCGCCACCGACCGCTCATTCTCAACGAGGAAAGGAATATGCTGGGTGTGGAGTTTGGATCGGAGGCTGGGGCTGGAGATCAGACTTTAAATTATTTCAAAAACAGAATGTTTGGCCTTGCTCAGAGGGGGGACTATAAGTATTGTTCAGAGGTGATGACAGCGATTCGGATGTAGGATGTGCCCCTACATTTGTATATAAGAACGGGTATGTATGTACATTGTGGTGTGGTACGACAACGGACAACCGACGACGGACGCACGGCGCCGCCGACGGACGACAAACCAACGTAACGCGACGACATTTCGTTTGACATAAACGAGGGGCTCCGTTCACAAATACTCGTACTCGTACATAGTCAATTGGTAGGCTTTTGTAAATTAGTTTGCAGATTATCTGATTGCTGAAAATTGTTTAATTTTCAGCTCGAGGATGAAGATTAATGGCTTTGGTATTCGCATTTGGATTTTGAGTGTTGAGAAACTTTTTGCGGAGGACATTATTTTACGTGTGCTCTTTGTCCTTTTTTAAAGGGGGCATCACAAAACTTGTTTACATTAAATTTTGAAAGTTTTTGTTTGTGAGAGAATATAATATGTATTTATACGTTATAATTGTCGAAACAATTAAATGGCATTTTGTTTGACATTTAAGTTGAGTTTCAAGTTAATGAGGGTAAAAATGTAATAGAATATTGTTGACAAGTTGAGAAAAGACAAAGATTGACACTTTTGTCACATAAAAGGCATCAGAGTTAGAGAGTTTTGAATTTTATGTTGTGTCATGTTTAAATTATGGTGGGTATTTGAGTTAAGTTGTGTTTTTATGGTGTAAGAGAGATTAAAAGGGAATTTTTGCACTTGAAGTACTTGGACGAGTAAAATAGACCCGTAGTTTTGTTTCTGTTGGTTGTACGCAACCGATAGATGGGCTTATGTATGTTAAACTTAAACAGCCGTTTAGTTGTGTTATTCTGACAGTCAATAAAATGAAAAGAACAAATTTATTATGTTCAATTTTCTGCTTTGACATTTTCAACTTAACATTGTTAACTGTTTCATAGGTCTTACCGTACCGTTCCACCGAAGTTCTTTATTGTACAGAAATTAGAATTATATTATAAAAAAGTTGGAGAATTCCACCATCCTTAAATTAAAAAAATCAGATAACTTTTGGTTACAAACAAAACCTACCTTTTATAAAAATTCAAGTTTTAACAAAATCAATAATATTTCTTGTCACGATTCTTGCGATTCTTTAAATTTAAAAACCAACAGAGTGAGAAATTATTGAGCATCATTTTCTCAACAAACAATCATAATTTCGAAGCACTCTCAAACACTTTGACATTTAGGTATGGAATTGCCAGAGTTAACTTAAATTATATAATAATAAAAGTGCTACCAAAAAAGCATTGTTCACTGCATAACTGTTAGTGAGTTATTTTATTACTAAAATAATGATAATTAATAGTGGATTTACTTCTTCATCTGCAAAATGCAGAAAAGTAGAGAGAGGCAGCTACATATGTGTTGAAACGTGAAAGTGGGAAATAATACGCAGGTGGTAATTCAGCTTTGAATCATATGTTTTCCTTCAAAGGTAATTTGGTATTTTGTCTGAAATTTGAATTTTTTGTTAAATTTGTTTAAATTGTTTTGGAAATGGAAATTATGAGACGAAGACTATCAAAAAACCAACAAGAAAAAAGTTCTTACCCCCAGAAATAGTTCAAAAATGGCGGATTTGTTTCCTTCTGTTTTGATGTCATCCACCCGCCAAAAAAAATTATAGAAAGATGAGAAAGCGTCAGAGATTTACAAAATGCAGACGAATGTGTTATAATAAAGATGAACATGTTTTTCTTTACTATAATCTTGCCTTCTGCATTTTTCGAATTTCCTATAATGCAGAAATGAAGTTCTTCTGCATTTTCATCTTTTCTCTCTATCTAACAAATATGTATTTTGTATTTGGCATCCCTTATTTTTTGCAGAAATAAAATGCAGATAATGTAAGTCCACCATAAAAGTTAATCAAAGTTACAAAAGGAAGATTTTTTTAGGAAACCAAAAAATATTTTCCTAAGACATAGTTAAAAGAACCTAATAACCACTTAAGTATAATTTAAATTTTGTTTAATTTTTTTGTTTTGTTGAAGAGTTTTTTGCTCATGCTTCGAAGTGTGTTCTAAGTTCTCTTAAACAAAGAGAAGTTAATCATTCCCATTTTAGAACTATGCTCAAAAATTATATTTAGTTGTTATTAAGTGGGAATTAAATCTCTTTGAGACTTTTTCAACTTCAGCTCAAAATGTCTACATTTACATTAGTTAAGGTTTATATCGAGGGATTTAAAGCCGATTACAAAACCCCTTTTTTTAATAAGGTTGTCTTATAGTTAAAAATATGGTATCAGGTAAAAATCGATCTTTTTAAATCACTTAAAGATAAGATATTTTTAAATTAATTCTATTTCTTTAAAAACATTTGAAAAAATTTACAAATAAATTGAGGGATCAGATATTAAAACAAAAAATTAAACCCTTTTACAATATTTGAATTTTTTTCAAAAAGAGTTCATAAAATTTTGAGAAATCGGATTCTGTAACTTTTCTAATAAGTTCTATGCCTACAAAAAAAAAATCCAATCCAAAATCAATATTTTCCTTAATAAAGAAAATATCCCACCTTTTTCAAGTCACTTTTCTTGGGTTCAATTAAAAATATTTTACATTTCGATATTATCAAGAAAAAGGCCATTTCCCATTCTCTATGGTTTGACTCTCTTTAAGAGACTTTCCCCTGTTATTATTCTAATATAAAGTTAAGAAAAAAGAAAAAGGCCCTTTAGGCATTCATCGGCCATATAATAAAGTTTTCAAAATTAATTTAAACTCAGTATCAGATACTTGCCCTAACAATTGATAACACCTAAGGGATTTCGAAAATGTTCCTTTGTTCCTTTTATTCAAGACCAAGAAGAACAAAAAAAAAAACTCCTCGCAAAGGGGATTCTTTAAAGATATTTACATACACCCACATTGATATACCCATACATACATATGTATATAAATTCTGATAATAAAGGATGAGTATAATTCCTTAAAAACAGGCTAAAACACGACACAAATGTGTTCCCTCAGGGGTTTAAAGTGTTTTTAGCTTCTAAAATTTAGGTCCTTAATTACAAGCAAACATTTTTGTACACTTACATGCATATATACATTTCTGTCTTTACTTCGATGTTAAACCCTGTTGGCTCTTAACTTTAATATTCACGACACACACACGAATAACATTGGAACGTTAAACGTAAGTATACAAAATGTAGTCCTTATTGTTTGTTGTCATATCATAGTCGGATACGGATAAGGAAATAATTCAGAATATCCGAATAACGATTCGCAATGGGAGGGGAATTTCTATCTCAGAAGTTAAGAGATTCGTTATGAAATATACAAGAGAGGTAGATATTTATAAAAATCCAACCAACCAAGCGATTTCGAACACTCGTAGGTAGTTATAACCCTTGAGCATATTTTTGGTTGGAATGCAAACTTCCACCAAAACGATTTTACGTCGATAATCCTCTTTTTCTTCTTAACAAAGGCAAAACTCCGTTCGCATACGTTAAACGTACATATATAAATATAAAATTCCACAGAATATTTCATATACATATAAACTCGTATCCAGTGATTCCCTAGGCAATATCTTTTGCTCACATTCCTTCGAATGAAATGCACTAAAGGAACGAACGAGTTCTGCAAATGTCAGCTTAAGGCCATTTTTGAAATGATATGCCAACTAAAATTGCATCGAAAATCAGGGTTGTTAAATGCTTATAAGTTTCATTTAAATAATTTATTTCTACTACCTTAATATTTCTAATGGGCTCTAACTCTTGCAAAATCACCTGTCATTACTGGCAGACAAGAATAGATATGAGCTATAAGTCACTTGATGATACTGTTTCTTTACAAGTTGCCGTAATATATTTTTTCATACTGACATACTGTCAAACTTTTGCACTTTCAATAATGTGACACTTCTACTTTAGGGCACTGAAAAAATAACTTGACATTACAGTGTACTCTCTTCCGCTGATCTTATGTCACTATTTAAGAGAAATATTTTACAATTTGTCATTATTTATTTTTAAAGTGTAATACTGTCATATTTCTACTCTGTCAAAATCTCTGTTAAATCTGTTATATTTTAGGCCAAGATTACTCAAACCATTATCACATTTTGTTCAAAATGTGTGCAAATGTAAACCATTGGTAAAAATTTAAGATCACATCAATGACCGCCTTGTAACATCTCTGGATAAATAAATTCACCACTTCGTCATATGAGAAATAAAATAATAAAAAAAAAAACGAATAGAACCTTCCTCAACCAATCGAGGATGCACGAATATAATTTAAACCGGAAGAGCTGAAGTGTTAACTGAATCTCCTCCTTACAGCTGTTCACATGCATTCGAATGCAGATTACTTGTTCTATATATCACTTAAGCTTTAAGCCATATTCAGGTTTATAGTCTTCTTACATCTAGTATATGTTGGAATTAAATTTATTGTTTTTCAGTTGCACAGCTCGCAACCTCAAGTTAATGTTTTCTCTTTAACATTCCCAACAATAACAATAAAAAAAAAGAAGACAAATTCCAACGACCGACCGACAAAGGAAAGGACGAAGGATGAACATAAACATGAACAAGGAAAGGAAAGGACAGACTTTGTATGTCAATAATGACCGACTTTATCTTTCTCCCTATCGTCCTTTATTGTACCTTTACTTTGATTTAATTTTGTAGAAAGGCGTTTTAAAGAGGGTTTTTCAATTCGCTGTCTTTTTTGGCGTAAATGTTTCAAAAAAATACAAATACAAAAAAGAAAATAAGAAACAAAAAGAAGACGAACAACCAAAAAGCAACAGAAAAAAAGAAAGCATGTTTTTAAAGCGTTAACAAATGACGCCATCAATCTTTCCACCCAGTTTCCTGTAAATCTCAATGTTTTTTTTTCTTCTCTTTTTCTATTTTTAAGGAACAAGGATGACTACTTGTAGTGAAGAATGATGCCTAAGGACTTATTTCCAGGACCAAGAGTTGTGGTTATACGGGTTGTAGTTTGTGAAGAGATAATTTTGGGTGTTCTTTTGCTTTTTTTTTGCGTATTTGTGCTTGTCCGACATTTTGTTTCCGGTCTACAAAATGGCTGCCCTCATCTTGAGGTTTCGTTCACATTAGGAAAGAAAATGGGGGAATTTTTGGTTCCCTTGGGTAACTACTTATATTTTATTTTTTTTTTCTCTCTTTCTCTGTGTTTCCGGAAATAGATGGGTAGCTGCGAGAGTATAGTTGATGATGTCACTTTAAATTGCCCTTTAAGATAACGTTTAAATGTGATTTAAAAAGTGATAGGTAAGGTTCTGGGTTTACACTTGACATTTCCCATAGACTTTAATCGATTATTCTGTTCTGGTTGAAGAAATGCTTTCAGAGAGATGAATTTTGTTAATCAATTTTGTATCAATCATAAAACCTTAAGAAACCGTTTTATCAAAATACACATTCACCTTCAAAAGTAAGTTCTACTATCACATGAGTCTATCTATAAGTTATAAATAATGTTATTGGGTTTCTGCATAAATAAATAAAAACCATCATCAAAAGACTATAAAATGTCTTGCTGTTTTAAGTAATTTTATTTCTCTCCCCCTAAGTATAGGGAAATAATATTTTTTAATATGGTAGCACTGTTTTAGGTGGTGAGTAATTGAAAGTGGAAATTCCTCTGGGATAGTAAGTCGGGAGTATATTTTATGATCCTTTTTGCTTGGTCCTTGCAGCATTTATACGAGTATGTTGATGATGATGATAATTTGGTGTGATAAAACGATTGCTCAACGGGGATCAACATGACGAACGCGACGACCGACGGTGACGATGAATTTTTCATTTATGGTTAAATTTCTTTTAATATATTGCATTTTACTACATAAAAAAAAACGAGAACAGACTCGTATGAGTCTTAAAAAAGAGGTTTATAGTTAAATTATGGAAGTGATAAATGGACTTTTTGATTGAATATCATTTTAGATAAGATTCATGAAAAGGGGTTACACCCAAATTTTTGATAGAATGGTTTCAAATGTCAAAATGCTAAATTAAAATTAAAGCTTCTTTACAAACTAGCCTATTGGGGCTAGGATCCGCAATAACTAGAAAAAGAACAGACATGTATTTAAATTCCAACTGTCAAACTAAAATTTGTTAAAAATTATTTCGTTTTTTATTTGACACAAGTAACAATACATAAGCTGTCATAGGCAGAAATATTAGCTATGTGTCACATACAGACGTTCACGGTGCCTAGGTTATATTAGGTTTTGACTTAAGAGTGACTCAAAAAGGTGGTGTGGACTGAGGACTTTAACCAACTTGAAGACTAGCTGTAAAATGTCCTTCTCGGACTGAAGCACTACATTTATCGAAATGTTTAAAGTTGATCAACTTTTACATAACCAAACTGAGGACAATTTGTAACTTTGTATTATAACTTATTCTTCTTTTGTCAGCCTTCCCTTAAATAGTTTCTTAACTAGATTTTTAAGGATACAAAAGCCAAACCACCAAACCCTTAAATCGTCTTCAAAATAATAAGCAAACTGTTTACCGCACTTAAAATTGTAAATAACTTTCTCCACACAAATTTGAAATTATATTTGGCTCAAAATACTATTTCAGTTGCTTTAAAGAAAGTTTTGTTTTCTTTTTCTTTTTTTATTTTTGTTTTCTTTCTTTTTGGAAAATGTTTTTCTTTCTTTTCATTTCAATTCACAAAAGAGAAACACAAACTTTTTTGATGTTATGTATGTAGATATACTCGTAGGTTTTGTGTAACTACTCTCACTTCTTGTGTTATAATGAAATATGTGAAACTGGGAGCAAACTTTTGGGAAAAGGAAAATCCCAAATGAAATCAATTTTGTTCATCCTTCTTTGTGTATTCAAAAGAGAACAGTAACAATGAAAAAAAAATAATAATAATAAAGAAAAAGAAAATTTTAATTCAATAGAACGATGAACGAAGTGAAACTAAAGAGAATTAAGAACACCAACAAGATGGCAAATAGTTGCTCAAACCGTATACTGATTTCATTTCTTTTTGAGAGATGAAATTTGACAAGATAAACGTCAAAATGTTCTATCTATTGAGGCTGTCATTTTTGGGATTGCTTTTGGATGACATTTTGAATGTTTTCGATTAAGATTTATTTGATATCAAAGAATTGATTCATTTTGAACCTGTCAGTCTCCACAAAGTAATAGCTGTCAAATTTAACAAATATTCGTCAGGGATGTTTCAGGTTCTTGGAGGGTGTTCCTGTTCAGGGTCACATTGTTATCTGTTGGAATGACTTTGATTTTGACGTATTATCATTCCATCTCACTCTTACTTCATGATGGGAAAGAGACAAAAAGGCAAAATGTTTTGTTTTTTATACTAGAGGAAGGAAGACGTCAAAATGAATTGACTCACATAATAGTTTGATGTGATCACGGCCATTTGACATTTCGCATGACAGTATTGCCAGATTTAATTTTCTCAGTTTGACTTTCCTATTGTTTATGGTAGTGTTGGAATTGTTGTATGAATCCATGACGTGCCTTTATATAGAACGTTCCCAAATTATGTCACAAGTACGTAAAAAAGAAGTTGTCCCTTGTTCATAGGAGCACCCAGCAGAGTCCCGTTGGTAAACTTGTAATATTGCTATATCTTTGTTTGTTTTATTATCCAATTTAAATAACCATATATACGACAGAGAGAAACAAAAACAATATCCAACCAAAAAAAAAACTCTATATGCATTTCGTTTGTGTGTAAACAGAAAATAAAAACAATTCAAAAACTTTCCTCAATCACGTACAAGATTTGTTGTTTCCCTTTATCGGAAAAACGATGAGATTTGGGGATGCATACCTATGGAAGCCATCTATATTTGAATTTGAAAAAAAAAGATATTTCCAACGTGGTGCGTGTCGTTGATAGTGTGTTCCAAAGTTGAGAAAGATTGTTTTTTAAGGTTTGTTTTGTTTTTCAGTTGAACATCACATTAATCTTAGCAAGTGTCATATGTTGGCAAACGTAAAATGTTTGTTAGACAAATGGTTTTGTTTAAGAACTGTCAATGGTTTTACTGGTTCTTTGGGAATTTTTTTTAAGTGAATGAAATGTTTTATATACCTATGCACGTGTAGAAGCAAGGTCCAGAGGGGATGTGGTTTAAACTAAAATATGGGTCGTTTATTTAATTTTTGGGTCAAGTTAGGAAAATTGTGTTGTGTTTGTTTCATTTGAAATTTTTGGGTAAGAATTTTGTATTCTGAGAAATATTTTAAAGGATTGGAAAAGAAAATTCTATAGGAATTGCTTTGGCTCGTGTAACGTAGGACGATTGTACACAATAAAAGTTTAACTCTTGTTTTGGAAAAAGCACAGGTCAAGTGTGAATTGGATTTAAGTTATGAATAGAAAAAGCCTTTTGACATTTTCACGCATAAATTCACATCATTAGTGTCAAAAATTGTATATAAGATGAAATTTTATTGTTTATTTTGACAAATTCACAAAACAACTTGAACTGTTATTCTAAGAATTTTTTTATAAATTATATCAATAACAAATTTTACGTTTATCTCGAGTTAAAAATAACTTCAAACAAATGCAAGAAGTGCATGACTCAAATGATTGCAATCAATTGAACGGAGTCAAATTATAGAAGGAAACGAAAAGTCAGAGGATTGGTGATTGCAATACTATGAAGTCTTAGAAAATTGAATCTTCTTCTGATGTAAACTCTACAAAAAATACACTCTACTCGCTTTGTTTTTGTTCTTTATTAATACAAAAATATTAATCATTTTATTTCATAATAATTCTTAATTTTAATATTAAAATATTTATCATTTAAAGTATATTTCACAGGATTTAGAAAACTGTTTGTTTAAAAAAACAATTGACTTGGAAATTTTTGTTAAACTTTTCACAGGACTCAGTAATCAGTATGTCATTTCCATAGATTGTTCACTCTTCAGGAGCCTTTTCGGCGGCCTTGAAAAACTTCCTATTAATCTCCGATAGATTTTCCACCCTTACCCTATCGATTCCCATCACCTCCCGAAGTTGTTTCATGACTTCTTCACTTCTCCCCTTGCTCCGCAGCTTCTGCTCAGCACTGGCAATGAAATTCCTCAAACTCTGTAATGTTGAAGCATTTTGTTCCAATTTCATTGTCATAAACTTATAACGAAGTTTAGATTTGGCTTTTTTGATTTTTCCATACATTTTACATTTGATGCATTTTGGAATTTGCTCGGTATTTGAAATACTTTCTCTATTGGCAGAAGATGACGTCGATGAAGTTCGATTGTACCAAATTATTGGATTTTCACGTAAATTCTGATCAATAAAGATTTCCTCTTCGGCACGAAATTTTGTCATGAATTTTTCAATTTCACTTTCGATTACTGGATCAACTTCTTCGGTGGTTAGGTCACGATAATAGCCAAATGCATTGAGGTCAACTGGTGCCGATGATGGAAATTGATCTGAGTAATGAACTTTTTGGAAGAAGACTTCCGGTAGTGAATGCGGTGGTGGTCTTCGAGGGAGCATTTTATTATTATATTCACTGGTATTGAAGGTGTTGCTTTGTCGTATGTGGTTCTTTTAAAACTGAATTAGTGACAACGACTCCAGAAGGTTTTATACACTTTTTCCGAAAAAAAACAAAAACAACTCGACAAAAATATAGTTTAATATTTTACCTAAGAAATACCCAAAAACATCGTAATAAAAATAGGCACAGTTTACAAGTTTATGTAGATTCTTTAAGATTGCCATCATCAGGTAGAATTCTTCTAATTATGTTTTCCAATTTCAGAAAAATATTGTTACGTATTTAAATTCCCGGCAATAAAAGTCAACCCTAAGCATTTTTCAAAATAAGATCATTAAAGTATATTGACCACCGGGTGTCAACTTTTATGGAAGCAATTTAAATGTACAAAGATGAAAAATAAAACCAATAATCGCCATCTGCCAAAACATGGACCTCATACGAGTTTTAGGAACAAACATACGAAAAAATGGAAAAAAAAAACAACTTATCCCTTTTTCTAATGCCAAAGGTTTGTTCAATTTAATAAACTTCAAACAGGCAAACATCACTTAAAACTGTCCTTAAGCTAGCAAACAATAATATACTGAATTAATAATGAGTAATAAAATTGATTATGGTAGAATCGAAAGGGAGAGTTTTCCAATGTTCAAATAAGTTAGGAAAGTAATATTGGATTTTATGAACTATGTACTTAGGGGGATTGTTTCTACCACCTTAGGTCTTGACTTTAAGGTCATGCTAGATGGAGCTTATGTCTTATGTCTTATGTCTTATTTTTTTTTTTTTTACACTTCAGAATTTTCAGAAAGTAGTTAGCTTACAGCAAGTGTCACACTACTCATTATAGAGTGAAAAAGACTTAGAGTAATATTAAATGTTTTTGTTTTAAAAGAGTAGAGATTTAAAAGTTATTTTTAATCGAGTTCTGATTTTTCAACCTCAAGTGACAAAAAAGTCAAAAATTAGAAGAATTGAACGAAAACTACCAAACTTTACGCAAAATTTCTCCTCCTAGAAAATAATATTTATTTTGGCATTAATTAAAATATTTAAATATGCCATTAAATCATCGAACAAAAATCCTGACAAAATTGAAACATCCACATGCCAAAAAGAAATAAACAAATTTGGTTTAGACAACCTCACTATTTATTTGAAACATTTCAAAATGTTTATGTAAATATTTGTCACAGCCTTTCATACTCTTATATATGTATGTCAATGTATGTATGTACATAAAAGCAAAAACTGACGAAAAAAAAAAATCCACAAACTGCAGCAGTAAATTGCATGTCAATTTATTTCGTTTCTTGTCAAAACGCAAGAAATCAAATTACAAAATCTACCAAAGGCAACATGTTATAGTGATGCAACGTAGACACGAGTATATAGATGCCATTTTAGTTGAATATACTTGCATCTATAGATACATACATATATTGATGCATCACGAAAACGTTATTGGATTTCTGGCAGTTAGAGAGGAGAGTAGGATATGCAATGAAATCTGTTTCTTGTTTGCTTTGAAAATTTATAACTCTATTATGGGACAGGTATTGGTTTTATGTTGAAAAAATATAATTAAGTTTTTCAATCAAAGTCAATGTTTTCCAATAAAAAAACTATAAAATTTATAAAATTGAGATGAGAATATATTATGTTACTTCTGTAAAAAAAAAATGAATTTAATTTTGAACTCCCAGTAACACTATTTATTACACAACTTTAAAATACTGGTCCTGATTCGGATATAACCGGATAAGCTATTTTTAAGAGAGAAAAGATAAGATAGATTTACTTGAATGGCTTATGTCTCATCCACATCCATATAAGTCATAAAACTGGATTAACATCTGAGTTTGGATCTTATATCAACAAATTTTATCCGGACAGTGTCAGATTTGAAATCATCCGGTGAATGGCGAAATAATACAAGAATTCTTTAAATATTTGGAAATATCAGTTTAATAAGAATATCCTTTAAGTATCCAAACACTTTTTATTCTTTAAACATCTCTATAATTGGGATTTAATGTATCTGGATACTTCAGATATCCTAAAAGTCGAATCATTTATAATGAATGAAACATTTTGAAAAATACGACAGTTTAAATTTTTTAGTAGTTGACGAAGAATGTGTTAACTTAAAATTAAACAATCCAGGGTAACTAAGCTAAACGTACTAACACCTATGTACATATAATAAAAAGCCGATTAATGTTCAAATGTCTGTTTGACATTTGGTGGCAAACCAAAAATGTCAAAAGAAGAGACTAGGACACAGATGCACTACATAACTATACCTAATAAAAATAATTGACTCTTCGTGTGTTCCACACTAAGAAATGTGCTATTTTATTTTCAGCTGTCGAATAGTTTTTCTGTTTATTTTTTGCCAATTTAATAAATGTACCAGATTATAAAAATTAAAAAAAACGTGCTGATGTTTTTTAAAATAATTTTTAACTGAAGTATTGAATTTTAAATTTCACAAAGGCTAATAGAATCTTGCATTAGTAAACGATAACTGGAAGATTTTTTGCTTTTGTTTTAAAATAGATCTTTCAAAGCTGATGTAAAGAGAAGTGGCTTTAGATGACTGCCCTGAGGTCCTCCCTTTTTTTAATGAAGGAATTGGAGAAAGAATTGTTTTTAGGTTTGTAGTTTCAAAAAAAAACGTTTTTGTTGCAGCTTTATATCTACTTATTTATAGCCTTCTATTGACTAGACCAAAAGAGCAACTGCATGCGATGCAGTTATGAATTTTTGTAATAATATCTGCTTGCATTTTTGTTCCTTTCTATACAAACTATAGGATATTTTGTTCTCATGACTCTTGATGCCAACATGGCAGCTCTCCATTAGTTGCAATGACATGCATTCCCAAAGGACCTAAATATAGACGATATAGAGATGATGGTACACAGAGAGGACATTGACAACGTCGTCGTCGTCGTCGTCATGTTTAGAAACGGCCGGCGTGGAGCACGGTAACATCAGTAACCGACTTCGTCGTCGTCGTCGTCGCCGACAATGATGACGACGACGACACGACACGATGACGATGATTGTGTGCAAAAAGAGCTCCTTTTCCATGACATGTTAGCTGAGCTGGCATTGAGTTGCAGTTCCACTTCCAATGCATCCTAAGTCACTCCACTCTAAGAATAGGAACCCATATGAACGTAGATCTAGGACTCTAGGTAGGTATATACTCGTACCTTGAAGAGTAATTCAATTCGTTTGGTTGATGGTTCCGTACACAACTGACATTTGGCGTTTTATGTATTTTATTTTTATTTTTTAATAATTCTTCGTATATTGGAAGAAAAATCTGAAAAGTGAAATTTCAATCATTTTCTGGGACAGAGATCGAATAGCATTTTAACTGTTTATGTTTGAGTGCTGATGCGGTATTTTACGGGGAGGTACCTTAATAATAGTTGCTAAAAATTGACATTTAATATTAATGTTTAAAAGTATAGTTATTGAATTTTTATCGCCATTTTTATTAGATTCAAATCTCTTAATGTCAACTTCCGAAATTAATGCCAGACTTGTAATAAGTTAAGAGCTATATCTAGAAATAAAGTACGTTGTACGTTCAAAAACAATAAAAGTTCGAGGGCCAGAGTTTGAATTTAAGAATTTATTTAAATTTTGTCAAACTCCAATAAGCTTCAAGAAATGCCAAGAAACTAGTTACAGAATTCAAGAAGATAGAAACAGAAGGTGGTGTTTTAAATAAATCGGTGTTCCTCAGGGCAGTCATTTAAGTGCCTTTGCAACATTTTAATTGTGTACTAAGTTCTCGTGGACAAAAATCTGATACTAATCTAATAACCCAAATAATTTACAATAATCTACAAAACAGCTTTAACGATTTTTATCAAATCTTTTATTCATCATAGAATGGGAAAGTGGTAAAATTTTACTGTATTTGGCTATTTTAGAAGATGTTCTTCTGGAATATGTTCAAAATGATATTCTTGAAAACATGTATGTACATAAACATAACATTTACATTTTTCGCAACTAATGCTTGGTAAAACAAATATCAAAAGTCTAAACGTTTCGAAATATTATTACCAGAATTGTTTGTAATTTTCAAAGAAAAACTTGAAGCTGACTTCAATTTAGTATCTTTTTCCAAAAATTGCGTACAGAATCTTAGAATTAATTACGGCATTTCCAGGACCATCGAATAGAAAAAATACTCATATAAAAACTGCTTTCCATTTGCCTTTTTATTTCATCATATTTTTAATATTTCACAGGATTACATTTTTAAGACGTTTTTAAAAAAAAATACTAATTTAAAGAATTTTTACATTTGATACATTTTAACATTTTCTGGATCTCACTTATTCTAATTCTAATTCATTTTCAGCGGCTCTAAAAATCATCCTGTTTATTTCCGGTAGATTTTCAACTCTGACTCTATCGATTCCCATGGCATCTCGTAGCCTCTTCAAATCCTCTTCACTTCGTCCTTTGCATCTTAAGTTTGCTTCAGCACCGGCAATACAATTCCTCAGATTTTGTAATGCTCCAGCATTTTGTTCCAATTTGGCCATTAAAAACTTATAACGCAATTTGAATTTGGCTTTTTTGATTTTCTTCAGCATTTTACATCTCGTCGTACAATCCGAGATTTTTTGGAATTTTGCTGCATTTGAAGTACTTGCTTTGGATATTTTCATTGATGACGATTGATTTGATGATGGAATTCGATTATACCAAATTATTGGATTTTCCCGTAGATTCGAATCGACGTATTTTTCTTCCTCGGCAACATATTTCATTTGGAGTCTTTTGATTTCAAAATCAATTACTGGATCGACAATTTCTGCAGTGAGATCATCATAGTCTCCAAGGGCTTCGAAGTCCACCGGAACCGATGGAGGTGGTTTGTTGGAAAAGTCAACTTTTTGGAAGAAGATGTCTGGCGGATAATTTGGTCTTTGATGTTGCATTTTTGAAAAAATACGAAATATTTATAATTTTCACTGGAAGATTGTTGAGTTGTCACTTGTTTGGTATTCTATCGTGCACTGGCTTAGAAACCCTATCTTGAGGACATTTTATACGTTTGTGGCAAAGTTTCTACCTGGCTTGTTGTCTGTGCTTATGCGCAATAAAAATTTGTCAATTTTGACAAATTTCCTGGAAGTTATCAATCAGGTAAACTCTTTTGCATAATTTTTTGTGTAATAAATAAACTCTTTTGTACCTACCTATAATCTATACCTGCCTATAATATGTAGTAGGGATTAAAATATATGCATATTATGTACATCTTTCGAACAGATTGATTAACTGATTGAATTTCTCTTTAAATGGCTTTCATTGAAAAAGTACGGGTTCCTCAAAGCAGCCATTTAGGGCCACTTCTTTTTACTATTATAGGAAATAATGATGATTCGTAAAATAAGGGTTCTCTTGCATAATATTTAAATAACTATTTTTTTATATTTTCAACAACACGGCTTGATCAAGGAAAATCCAAGTTTGACATAAAACCGATTGTCAGTTGTCAGCTTTTGTCAAGTTAAAAAAAGTATCCATTCCAACAATAAGACCAGGACTATCAAATATCAAAAAGTCCAACCTATTTATTCAGGAGAGCAGTACTAGTTACTTCCTTTTTCTTATATTGGCACATCAAATAATGTCTACTCTAAATTGCTTCCATCAACTGATGTGACACATGTCATAATCTCTCAGAAAAGTCAAAAAAAACATTTCTTCCTATTTTTTGTTATATCAAAGTCCTCGACCACAAGACTATACAGAATAACACATTCTTTTCCCAAAAC
This sequence comes from Scaeva pyrastri, assembly GCA_905146935.1. Taxonomy (NCBI): domain Eukaryota; kingdom Metazoa; phylum Arthropoda; class Insecta; order Diptera; family Syrphidae; genus Scaeva; species Scaeva pyrastri. Next base: position 6,229,992 of record LR989929.1, on the reverse strand, counting down.
TAAGTTCAACACATGTGCTTCACGGAAGTATTTTGCTTGACAAAGCTCTGGATGTCTGGTTATAATAACGTTTACAACTTCATAACAAAACTATGCACAAAACAATTAATAAACGAACACAAAAACAAAACAAAAAAACTTTTCTACAAATATTCCCAATTTTACACTTGTGACATCCTTCGCCTTTTGTTGATGCAAAGTTAAATGAAAACAAACGAAAAGAAAATTAACTTTTTCAACTTAATTAATGTTACCAAAAGTCATATTATCATCATCACGCACCGAACATCCTTATGGCTAGCCCATTATGAATGATGCTTTCCATAAGCTCTCTCTCTGTGACTCTTAATGACCCAACAAGGATACGAGTATCTACGACTATATCCTGGTCCTGGGTCTCATTTGGAACTTACCCCAAAACCCAACTGCTATATGGTTTTTTGTTACCCATTTCTTTCTTATTAGAATTGCTAATATTATATACATACATTAAGTTGGTTGTGTGGTTACGATTAAACCAACCAACCACTCTATATAACTTCGAAAAATTCATTCTATCTAACCTACAAAAAAAGACAAAAATCCAACAACCTCATTATATGTATATCGAGGCCCTACTCGTTCTTCGAGGCTCGCCTGAGCTCAGCTTAGGCTCTGCCAAATACAAAACACAAAAATTAGCCAATTTACATTCATTCCCGGCCGGGCAAAGACAGAAAGAAAAGAAAATAACGCTTCTATGCCCGGCTGGCTTGGAATATAAACGATGCCAAAGTATCTGTCACACAATTTTACTGCCGCAACTAATAAAATCATATTATGTATCATCATAAGGCTGAGCATATGAATTGCGAGTATCCTGTCTAAGGATTAGCCAGGCCTACTCGGGGCTCTTTTAAATTAAGTCAGGAAACCCCAACCCCAATCCCAGCACTCCAGGTAGGCAAGGTAGTGCCTATAACCATAGATATCATCATCATCATCAGCCGTATCTAGATACTCTATCTTATTTGCAACCTCAGTTAGGTTACACCGAAGCTTTATGGTGTTACCTCTTTCCTGTGCGAAGTCAACAGTGAACAGTGAGCTCATCATCAGGAGCAACAGGAAGGACGAAGGACACACAAACAACAACAGTAAAACTAAAAAAACAATGGCGTTCCATCACATGCCCGTACCTCTTCCCTTCAGCAACCTGTGCTCCCTGTATCCTGTGTGATGCCTCTGTTTGCGTAATAATTAAGTGGATTATGTGAGTCATTTACTCTTCTGTGTGTGTTATCCTTTTTTTTCCAAAGTATAATTTGTTTTTCTGCTTTGTTTCCGTTCCCACTTTTTTTGTTGTTGTTTTGTTTGCGTCATCCCGCTCATCAGTTGTGGTGATTGTTTGCCCCGTTTATTGTCACAAAATGCGGGTGTTGTTTGCTTTCGTTTTAGAAAATGTTTTATGTTGACGTTTAAAATGTCGGTTTCGTTTTTGGTCTCGGCTCGGTTGGTCGGTAGGGTAGGTAGGTATAGCTCTGAGATGTCCTTGGGATTTATTTGTGCCTGATGACTCTCTTCTACGTTATGCTGGCTGGCTGCTGGTTCAGGCTCAGGATTTGGCTGATGACACAAACACGGGTATTAAAAATATAAATTGCGGATTTGTTTTTTTAATTGAGGAGAATAATTCTGTTATTTTTTCATCTCGAACATCAGGTTGATGAAATTGCTTATTAAGTGGATTAAAAAAGGAACCTTTTGTTTTAGGTGTTTTTTTTTATGGTGAAGCCATAAATATTCCTGCCTTCCTACCTAGCTGTCGTTTTTTGGAATAATTGAGAGTGTTTGTAGCAATCAAATATGATTTTGGTTACCTATCTCGAGAGGATTTATTAGAGGGTTTGTTTTCTACTTGATGTTTTTTTTTTTTTTTGAATTTTTTTATTATCTTGAAATTTATTGCACCTTACCTGTGTTTTTGGCAATGCGTTTAAATCAGAATCATTAAGAACTCTGCGTGTTATGGGTTTATTAAGGTTCATCAGGGAAAATTTTCTGATTTTATAATCATTCATTGATATTGATATAGGCACGTCAAATACGAGTATGTGTGTATGTATGTGGGTGTACCCTTTAATACAAACAAAAAGATTTATTAACTGAATGGGAAACCTTTTTTTTTTGTGCGTCCTTTGGTGCACAGATTGCGTGATGAAGTATTAAATTTCGATTTTTAACGTAACAAATGTGCTCATTTTACTCATAAATTAGAATTTAATGGCACCGGTTTTAATCAAGAGGAAGAGGGTTAAATGATGGGAATTTAAATGGTTTCTTTCGTATTTGATTTTTTTCGAAGAAGTTAAACGCTTTAAATTACTTCCTTTGGTTTTGGCTTTGGATTCTTATTTTTGTAAACTTTTATAAAAAAAAAATTGAGCAAATATAATTAGGGATAACATTTATTTACACCTTGAACTAAAAAAGTATAAACACCTCCATCGATCAACTATTAAGTTTTTGACTTTTGATGGACGGCTCACTGGGGGGGGGGGGGGTGAACAACAACTGAAATGGTACACGCAAGTGTAAGCAGGACCTTACAAACTTGGAGTGTGAAAAACTGTAACGACACTCCAGTTTAGAAAATAATACAAAGAAAATTAAAAATTCAGAAAAAGTGCGTCTACGCCCAAGTGTACCAATTTTGTAATTTTCTTTTAAAGTCATTTAAGCACTTATATTAAAGGCATGATTTTGTGAATCTATTATTATACGGGTTAATTGTGCATCTCAAGGTAATTAGAGAGTACTAACTGAGAACTTTCATTTTGGCTAATTTTGCTAAACTTTTGAAGGGTTTCTATGAATTGACCGATGAACGGTAGATGCATCTTAAACAAAAGATTTCCTCCAATTGTCAATGAAATTAGTACACAGACCAAGTTTTGTTTTTGACATAATGTTGACTTTTTAATCAACTTTTATCTGCGGATAAATTAGGCAGACCTACAAAAATTTTGATAATAGTCGCAAAAATAAGTCTTGCCAGTTTCGAATTGCTTGATCTTTGTCTCGTTAAGTTTAAATTGTATCATCAACTTTTTGACATTAAAATCACTGGTTTATGAAATAGTTATAGTGCCCATAACTCATATACCAAACCGTGACTTTAGCACCCTATTGTTCACTCCACAATGACTTGACTTTCATTCTTCAAAGTAGAATTTCTACCTGTCATCACACAATGGTCTTCCATTTGTTACAAACATGATCATATCCAGAAGCTGCTGGAAATGCTACTTGAATGAATCAACTATTTCCTATTTCTATACTTTAGAGGCAAGAAGAAGATGCAAATATTGTATTTGATCAATGTTAGTCAACTTTGTTTACAACGACTTTTGACGTTTCCTCATGCTGCGTCAAATCGTTTGTTGCAGATTTAAGCACCACTGTAAGCTTTCAATAATTTTGTTATTTTATTTAAAACGAATAACATAAATTAATATTTAGCTTTTTAAAGTTTTAATTTTGGCAGATTGTTTTCAAAAACAACAAATATTGCTATTTTTGAAATCGACCAAATGAACTATCAACTTTATAATACTATATAGATAAAACCCTTACTTTTGGATTTTGCTGTTTTTGGGAGTCGCAAGAATTTAAAGAAAAGTATTCAACCAAAGTGCTATTTCACAAGTCGTATTTTTGTTACTAGATCTGAAATGTAGGTACTGTTAATTTCAGATTTTGACATTTGTGCATATTTGAACAACGAAAAAAGTAACTCCACCAATCATTTCCCTAAGCCTTGAGTTTACTTCTTTCTTAAAATCCCTCCCCTTTTCAAACTTCTTCAGACATCTTCTAAACCAGATGCATATTATACATTTGGTTCCATAAATTGTCCATTAAAAAACCAATGAACCCCTAAAATCATTTCCTTAAACATAAAATTTACATTTTTAACCTCAATCTGAGTTCCAACCAGAAACCGCTTTATGGGGCATTCTAACGAAAAAAAAAAAACAAACATTACATGGGCCAACAAAATACCCAGTTAATATTATGACTATGTTAACGCCAATTTAAGTAACCAAATTTACAAAATTAAATAGCTTTCTTAACGCAGTTAAATCTGTTTCCGAATCTCATAAACCATAAGCTTATTTTTAACCTGCCATAAGGATTTAGAATTATTTCATTTTACCCAAGACGTTTGATCCCAATACTAAATCTTTTTCTCGTTTATTTTTTTAATAATATTAAAAGTAAAACGAAAACGAAAAATACGAAGGACGAAAAAAAATGACAACATCATAAAACACTCTAACTACACAAAACAAAATTAGCTTAAATGATAATAAAAAGATTTATTGTCTCTCTCGACCAGTATCTATAAAAATATCCAACTGCTCCGTGTCGGCCGGTAATGCGTTCCGGACGAACAAGATGGTAGGTATTTAAAATCTTCAGCGCCATCTTTGTTTTTTTCTCTGCATCGAATTTGTCCTAAAGTAGGCAACATACCACCATACTTCTCCTCGTTTATTTATATGAAATATATTTAAGAACTTTTTTCATTTAATGCTTATGATCATAAAGTTTTATATCTTTCTGTTTTCAAAGATGTCCTTTTCCGGTTTGGAGGCTTCCCTTTTTTTTCGGCTGAGTTCCTCGTGGGATAATTTTAAATTAAAACAAAACAAAAAAATGGAGAGAACCAGGAAAAAAGTTAACACCTTACAAAGCCCAATGCGGCACGAAACAAATCCTAACAAAGAGGTCGCACGAAGAAAAGATTCTGACATTCTGGTGAATAGAAAAGGTTATATACGATAACAGTGCGGATTACTTGATTGAGTATAGACTTAAATACAACAGAAAAAAAAACCTTCGCTCCACTAAGTACGAATATGGAGTAGGACAATAGTTCCACATAAGTTGTTTAAAACAGCATAGCTTTCAACACAGAAAATAGGCCAATTACCGGTATTCTTTAATTTAATGTAAATCAAGAATATGGACAAAAACCCCACTTATTAGGGGGGGCTATAAGTTCACAATTCCATTATCACTTCCAACTTATGCAAGACGATTATATATTTTTAAGGATATAAGTCAGTTGTAGTTAGTTTGGGTATTAAATTTGGTTCCAAGTAAAGCTTCAAATAGGTCGAGTCATAGGTCCACAATTTCAGAATATATACATAATTACACAGTTAAATTGAGTCAGAAGTGTAGCGTGTGGTCATTTCATTAGTCTACAGATTATATACCCACTTTGTTGGATATACATAAGTTCACAATTGAACCATTAACTGTCAACTCAGTAGTTGCATCATTAGTTCATGATTTTAGAATTTAAGTAGCATATAAGTCAATTGCAGTCTCTGCGTGAGCTATAAGTCCACTTTGGTGGGTTATTAATCGAATATTTCAGATTAAATATTCAAAGTTCTCCTATCCTATATATGGGAATCAATAATGTTGTCAAAAGTGTGGTGTAGATCTCAGAAGAAAAAAATTCCACGCAGGTTATAAGTCCACAATTTTATTACAGAATTTCAACTCAGATAGCGCCGGGAATCAATATTAAAATGGATTAATTATAATATAGGACTGGCAACCATACGAGACATTTCTCTTGGTCCAAATGTCAATTTTATATATCGTGAATCAATATTCCATTATTTGGGTATGAAATTAAGTTAAAAGCCTAAAAAAACTTTCATTTTCTCCATAAGTTCTGTGGACTTTTGACTCAAAGCGTAGATATTATCATAGAGAGTATTTTTCGCAACCCTAAACTTATTTGTTTTCTATCTAAAGTGTTTTTTACAAAAAATAAATTCATTTATCTAACTAATTGCACCGCAGTGTACATGTCCTCCACCATAGCATTATGTGATGGCATGGGAATTAAATTCCACGACAGCAATTTTATAAGAATGTGATGGGAAATGAAAATCCTTCATTGTATAATATGCCACCGGAGGAAACTGAAGAAAAGATTGCTCTGTAGAAAAAAAGAAAAACAAGAAAAACTTTTACAGCTTAAGTTTGGCATATTTCTTAAGCAATCAATTTAAACGAAGAAATAAATATACCTACACTGAAATTGAAATTGCGGAACGCCTCATTCCGCTCCGATAATAATAATTCATTTCAAATTCAAGTTGATGTCTTGCAAAAAGTCAAAACGGTCGGTGTCGCGTCGTCGTCGTCGTCGGTGGCATGCCACAACGACAACCAACCTAGCTATACTCGTAGTCATAAGTACATATAAAAAGTAAAAGCCTCAATTATAATTAAAAACCGATTTATTTGAACAAAAAGTTTTGTACTTCCTCCATGATTTTCCTGGGCAGGAATAATTCCAAGTTGACAACTCTTTTCTGTTTTCCCCCTTCTGGATGGGTATTGGGTATAGTGGTTGCTGCTGCTTGGCTTTTGTTTTAATTTCGTACCGCACGTTCATTCAAAAAGCATTCCTTCCTGTACGTCGTTGTAGTCGTTGACGTTTAAAGCATATAAAGCAAAAAAGTGCTCAACCAGCTTTATGGCCATAAATTAAAGGGCAATTTATTAATGAAAGGCTAACTTTGTTGTTACCTAGAAAGTCCTGATGGTGGTGTCGGCATGGCCATGGGCTGGGCATGTGTCTGGGCCTGGGTTTCAAGTTTCAACCATCAAGTTGTTGTAAATCCCCATCACCGCATTTCCATTTCCATTCCCATCAACATCACCTTGCAGTCATTAAGACCATAATCCTCAGGTTTTGGGACACACATACTCACAAGAGCATAGTCGGGTTAAGATTATTTATTACGAGTATACCGGAGCAACAGATGTGAGCTTGGTTTTTATGGGATTTTAATGAAAAATTATATAAATGGGCCGGGTTAATGTATTCAATGTTAAGCCAATTTATGTGTGGTGCACCCATAATCAATTGGGTCAACGAAAGAAACTTACAAAAGTTAAGAGATATTGAAGTTATAAGAAAAGTTATGAATGTAGTTTTTTGTTTTATCGAGACAAAAAAAATGTATCCAAAAGTTGAGGGTCTGTTTTGTTTTTCCAAAAACTCTTAGACCATCAATAAAGTTTTTGCTGTGCTAAATGTGTTACCATATACGTTTATAGAAGAACGATGATGACTTGTTAATGGGAGTTTTAGTTTTCATATTTAAGTTATTAATAAATTTCAGAAAGTTTATTCTTCTGTCGACAAACGTCTCGACGACGCGACGACCGACGACGACGTATTAAGGCGGGTCTAAGGAAACACATAATTTTGAAAATTATTGGAAGGATCTTCCTGTTGAAAAAGCTTAAGCATTAACATGTAATCATATTTTCTGAGAGTTTATTGATGACGTTATGTTGCTGAAGGCCTTCAAATTTTTAATTTTTTAAACCCTTTTTCAATATTTGAAATTATGAAAGCGGGGTTCCTGAGGGTAATCATTTTAGGCCACTTCTTTTAATGTCTATGGAAAAAAACTCATCTAGAACGTTGACCTATAGCTAACGAAGATATGTATTTTTAATTTGTACTGTTATATGTCAATTTGACATCAAGTACACATAACTCCTTCATTAGTACATTTCAATTTATATGAGAAACTACTTTTGACATTTGAAGTCGTGAAATGTATGTTGGCATCTTTTTCCTAAACGTTGATAGGTTATTTTTAAAGCCAACCATTTTTTATACAAAAGTATACCAGTGTCAAACTCAAAGGCATATCAAAATGTTTGAATGAATGAAAAATTGTACTTCCCCAAGAGTACACCTCAAATTATGGGTACTTAAATTTTTACAGCATTATGGTTTCTAATGAAGATTTTATGTCAGCTCATTTATTGTCGTCAGTTATACCAACATTATTTTTCCTTTTTTTTCTCTTTTTTGTTTCCTTGATGTAGACATTTCCGTTAGAATGTCCTCCCATGAGTTCAACATCAGGCAACCCTTTATAATTTTATTTATTTATTTTTTTTCGCAGTTGGTTCTAAATATTATTTCCAGTAAATTAAATTCAATGTTTTGTGAAAATGTACGAAAATCCCAAAAGCAATTGAAAATCATGAGTTAAACAAAAAAAAAAAAAAATTGTGTTGATGTTGAATTGCGGGCTCCCTTCGCTGATGTATTCATATTGGAGGTACTAGTGCTGGTACTGGTATTGGTGCTGATACTGGTACTGGTGGTAAAGTGTTAATTAAGGTTCCTCAACAATTCCCAGACTCTTTTCGGGTTCATCTTGGTTATAACGAAGGGTGTTTGTTTTTCGTGTCACATTCGTGGAAGAAAGAAAATTTCTAGGTATCTGTCAGTTACAAGCAAACATACTTTAGAGTGTTGACGGTAACAGGGTGTTCAAAAATATTATGGTAATAATTTTTACTTTCAAAACTGTAAGAGAGATATCTTGCTAAAGATTGTAAAAATAGCTTTGAGAACTTGACAGTTAATCCCATTATGACACTTTTCTGTTGGGGGAGTCTAGTTCTCAAGTTCCCTACATAGTTAATGTCAATCAAATGACTTATTTGACCTTTCTTGAAGTTTCTACTTCCCATTATAAACGATCTTTCAATATGGAATTCAAAACGTCAAACGCTGTCATTTATTGAGTCTGGAAAGGATGGAGTCTATTTTGCCAAGTCACCATTTTCTATTCATAAAGCTTTGCACAAAACGGTCAGGTATTAAATTGTTTAATTAAAATAGATGTTTTGTTTAAACAACGGTTCATCTTATTTACGGTCCTTATTAAAAAACTTGTCATTTGACACACTGTGGCTTAGTTAATTTTGCGTCAAGACAGACGATAAACGGATTTGACGTGTTGTCTTCAGTTTGGGGGTGAGTTTCCACATGGAAAATTTGGATTTGGATGTATATTTTAATTTTTGCTAAAAGTATAATTCAAACATAAACCACCCTATATCCTTCTCAATTCATCAGACAATTTTATAAAGCTTAACTTCATACACACACATAGCAACCACCTATAAATATAGCTAAAGAGCTTGAAATTTCCTTAAGAACATCAACACAGACCTTTATGAATAGAGGTGCTCATTGCTCCTTCTAATGCGCTCCAGCATCAGCTTCAACATCAGCTTCAGCATTCAGCTCCAGTTCCAGCATCATAAAACAAGGACCAAAAAAGTGAAAGTTTATTCGGGTGGAAGTGGGAAATTTAATTAAAGAAAAAGGAACATTTTCTCAAGTTTCATCTTTGTCATGGCCTTAAAAAGGACACACACTTAAGCTGTCATGAATATTCTGGTTGATATTTTTCAATGTTATAAGTTATAAGTATTTTATGGCCTGGCCATAACGGTTTTGTTATTGTATACTTTATTAAAGACTGTGTAGGTAAATAATCAGGACTTGAAGATTAAAATAATGGTGTATTTTTTTATTTGGAGTTTTACTTTTTTTAATTAATAACTCAATTCTTAGATATTTAGGGAGTCTTGTTTATTTGTTAAATTCTAAAATTAGAAACTTTTGTAGGGGACAGTTTATATTTATTATTTTATCCTTGTTTTGTTATCAAGTTGGAGATTAAATTTTCATGCAAACGAAACAAGGATTTGTTTAAAGTTTTCTCTTTTTGAGGTACAGATAAACTCTTAGTATTTAATTTAATGCATTTAAAGTACATTAAAGTGTGAGGTCACCATAAATGTAAGATTTGTTTGTCTTCTGTCAAATCTACAGAACACCGTTGCTCCCCTTTGGGTATGTTCAATAACCAAGCAACCGCATGTGTCATTTTAAGGTTTATTCGCATTTAAAAGAAAAACAAGATTACATTTATAAATCACATTTATTGGTTCTTTTATCAATTTTTATAAATATTTTCATACCAATAGTATCTAATAAATATTTCTTAACTCTTAATTAATTATCTAACAATATTTTATAATAAATTAATATTTACACCTCATTTACATTCTTTTTATCAAACTCCAGAACTACATCTCAATTGTCAGCGACATTTCCCAACTGTCGAGTAATCTCTGACAAATTATCAATTTCCATTCGATCAACGCCCATGGCATTTCGCAGCTTCAGCAAAGAAGCCTCACTATATCCGGAACTCTTGAGTTTAGCTTCAGCATGGGAAATCACATCTCGAATACATTGCAGGGCAGCGGCATTTTGGGCCAATTTCATTGTTATGAACTTGTGACGAAACTTCGACTTGGCCTTCTTGATTTTATTGTTGATTCTTGACTTCCTACACGATTCGGCTCTTTGCTGTTGCAATGGATCACGTGTTGATGAACTTGATTCGGAACCAGATCGATTCGATGGTCGACGTTCACAGATCACTGGATTCTCGATCATTTTCTGATCCACGAATGATTCCTCCTCGGCAGCGTACTTGGCCATGACCTTCTTCATTTCGAAATCGATGACGGTATCAACACTCTCTGGTGTCAATTCATGGTAACAGGCAAAAGCCTTCAAGTCCATGGGCTCTGATGTTGGGGGGTAGAGTTTTTGCAAAAACATTCCCGATAGATAATTGTTGGCGGTTTGAACTTGCATTTCGTTTTGCATTTTGTTTTCTTCTTAGTTTGAATTGAAAAAATTAACTTTTTTAAAAGAACAATATTTGACAGTTTAGTTGTCACTTCACTTCACGTCACTTCTATGTCTTTCGGTATACTGTGATGATCGGTTGGTGTCCTAATAGGTTTTATATACGAACTTACTTACAACGCGCAATATCTTCCTCTACCCCCTCTCTATGTATCCTGGAGTTGTTATTGTTTGCAACAAAATCTGTCATAAAAATAGACATGTATCTTTTTTATCTGTCATTGAGTGCAGGCTTCTGTCATTCAAAGGGGATTAGCAGGTAGTCATTTCCATTGGAACTTTAAACATCAATATTATATTAGTCATTGGAAAGTGTTTTTTTGTTGTTGTTGGTGTCGTTGTTTGCCTGTCCGATCGTGTCGTATGCAATAAAAATTGTTTATTAATCGCACACGCTGCATTTTTGTTTACAAGTAATTTAATGTTGTTTGTCTGCCAAGCCAATGAATTGATGACAGTCACAATGACAGCAGGACTAGACAACAAATACTTGTATTCCCATTATGTGTGCGTCTTGGAGAAATTCTCGGTAAACAACAGTGCCTAGTTATTGTTGTTGTAAATGCTGATTTTGTCCTCATTATCAAATACTCTCCTATGGGTTTGGTGATTTAGTTTTTCTTACACAAACATGTTGTGATGTACAAACATGGATGCAATTTAAGGAATTAATTTATAATGTTTTTCTAATCTTCTGTCTAATGGAGGTTGCATTTCGAAAATCAATAACAAGTTGGTTGAACAAATTTAAAATTGAGTAATTTGAATTACCTACTTGTTTTTCTTATCGGTTAGGGACACAAAGATGCTTGTTTTTGATTTTTGATTTTTTAATTTTGTTGTGAGATAAGCTGGACGCAACTTTTGAACAATGCTAACATATTTGAGACATCTGTGGATGAATTTTCTTTTTGATGTTTTGTGTGTCAAATATGATAAGCATTTAAGCGTTATTTAGAAGTCAGTGGAAGTGTTAAGCATTTAGATGAGTCATTAATCAGTGGATCGATTTTAAAGAACAGAATCATTTTTATAGAAAGTGGACAGATGTAAAATATGAAATGAGTTTAAAAATAGATAAATGACAGTTTATTTAATAGATAGCCACTATCAACTATCAAAGTTTTTAGATATCAATTCAAAAAACATATTTTAGATTTTGAGTGAAACTTTTCCGATTTAAGGTTTTACTTCAAAGAGTTTTTAATTGTCCATTAGACCTAAGCCAAAAATTACCATAAGGTACTGTTCCGGAAAGTCAGAAATTAAAAATATTTTTAGATTTTTGCAAAGTAGAAAAAAAAACATAAAATATTGATAAGCTCTTTAAATTTTTAAGTTGCATAACTTCTGGTGAAAAAGCTGCTTTTCAATTTTAAAATTTGTCAGTTGGGTTTTTCCTTAAATAGATTTATTGATCGAAATGTCAGGTAGAAACTGAGTGCAATAAAATGATCCCTAGAGAATTTCGTCAGAGTTTATCAGAAACGGAACCTTATAAACATTTTTCGTTTTTCATATCCAAATCTTTTCTCTGTGACCACAATTATAACTATGCAAACAATTTCAAAAAAGCCTTAAAACGACTATAAAATATTTACGATCACTCTAACTCAACAAAAACTTAAAAACAATTTGAAAATAAGTACCTATACATATACATCCGTGAACATGTAGACTCTCCATTAACTTAACTATATAATTCAAATCATTCCCTTAGAAAATAGAACCAGCAATAAATTTAATTTCCTCAACTCCATCACTTTTTTCTTCTTAACAAAATTCCTAAATATACTCTCGACCTGTCAAATTCCTATAACACAATTAACATTATTAATTTTTGGAATTAAAGCCAATCTAATCTGCTTAAAAGTTTTTACACTTGATTTAGTCAAAATGTCTTCAACAGACATTTTTCCCACTCCTACCAAGTGATTTATCTAAATTTAATGTGTATCTTTAAAAAGCACGTTATTATTGTTGTTGTTATTTGTATCTCATCCTTCTTGCCAAAGAGTCCTTTAAAAAGTCCTTAAATGCCAAATTGTCTCATTAAAATGTCCACAAAAACCATCATCAAAAGATATTCGATTTTGTGTGAATGTCAAATGGAAACAAATAAAACAAACAACAAAAAGGAAAAATGAAGGAAAAAATGTTTCCGTTTACGGGAAAATATTTCTTATTCCTTTTCTTTTTTTGATTATTATTATTGGACTAATATTATATCCTTTATTCTGGTATTATGTTGTTTTTCATTGGTTTTCTTATTCCATTATTTGTTTATTTACAAAAACGAAATATCTTTTTTAAATGTCAATCAATTTGTTTAGAGATAAAGGACCTTGCCATTTTGATTCACAATATTTGACATTTTTATTGGGATAAAAATTAACTCAGTGTATTAAAGGGCACATCGCATCGCAGATTTAAAGGTCAACCACTATGAATGTAATCATATAAATTTCTCGTTGTACAATGTTTAAACTTTGGAATTGGAATTGGATATGGCAAACATTTTGCACAAAATAAACTTTAATAAGGGTATTCGGATATTCATGCAACAAGATATAAAGATACATCTATCTTTCCCCCAAACGATTTGCATGAACGCCCCTCCTCAAAATAACTCGTGTCTAAATGTAGGAATCAATACCAAAAAGGAATCAGATAATGAAGGTTCGTATGGAGTTGAGTCTAAGAAAGGTTCCACATAACCTTATTCGTTATCGCCTTCCTTGATTACCTCTTTTATAACATTATGGAATATCTTTTGAATCCTTTTCGCGGTCTTTATTATTCTTCTCGGTTAAAAGGTCTCATACTAATAAAAATTCCCAAACGGTATGTTCGCAGTAAAAAGATAAAAAATCTCAAAAAACTGTGAGCTAAATTTCCTAGGAAAATGCAAATTAGAAAAAAACATCATCATTATTATTACAAAACGCCCGTAACCATTCTCTATCATATTCAAAAAAAAAAGGAAAAAAAAAAACAGAAAGTTTATAATAAAAATATTATTTGCCCTTTTTCGCAATCGATATGAATCCCACCTTCTAATTCAAAGTTTTACAAATTTCAACTTAGTTCTTTTTGTTTGTGTGTGTTTTTTCTGTTATTTTAATTTTTTTTTTTTTCGTTCAAAACTTTGATGGCAAACGCTTCAATGATTTTTCAGTTAAATTTCCTCAAAAAAATTGCATTCACTTCCTGTTCGATCAATTCACTTGAAATCAAATTGATGTTCTTATACTTTTGTATTTACAATGGATGGATTGGATAGTGTGACCATATGGGCTAAATTTTGTTAAATCGATATGAATTGTTGAATTCTAAATTTTGATAAGTTTATCAGCTCACAGAATGTCAAGTTTTTAAAGACACTAGGATGAGTAACATACCAACCTCTTTTTTGTTTATTAACCTTACTCTTAAAATATTTTTTTTTTAATATCCACTTAGGCGTATACGTACTTTTGTTATCAACCAGCGGATCGTTCCGACTTCGCAAGGGGTACAGCAGAGCAAAACGCAAAATATAGTAATAGCTCTGGATCCGACATTTTCATTTAATTTTTTATTTTACTAGGTGATTTCAAGTAACGAATAAATTGTCAAAGTGACGGTCAATGCGAAGTATTCAATGAATTAAATTGAATTTTAAGATTAAGTAAATTTATAATCAAACAAATAATGGTAACTTTAAACTACGTTTACTGTAACTTAGCACACTTTTTTTTTAATTTGTATGGTAAAGACGTTATGTTTTTGTGTCAATATCTGTTTTTAGTGTTTCCAAAAGTAAAATTTTTGTGATAGTTCTTGGGGTTGTTATCAAAAAAACGACAACCCTAAGTAAAACAAACCTTATTCGATTACCTCAACTATACCTACTTATTGTGTATTATAAACTTTAAGCAAATATATAAATAAGGCTATTTTATTTTAAGTCATATGGTCACCATAACAAAATAACCAACTTTGTTAGTATAAAAGAGGTAGAAACTTCTATTTTTTTGTAGAGCTTTTTAGAAAAATTTATCCTATAAATATGATGTGATGGAGAGAAGGACACATCATAAAGTATATTGTATCGAAGGATACATTGATTGATACAGTCGGAAGTATCTGACTATAGTCTATATTCTTTTACGAGCATATAGATTTAAGTGTTCTCTTATAATAATGCACATGCACAGGCACACAACATCTAGGTACTCGTATATCAGGTCAATTGCATCAATTGAATATCAACTTTATAAAAATGTTTTGCTGAATCGTATTTCTTTGCCAAGCCCTCAAAAAGTCTTATATTTTATGACAATTTCTGTTCTCTATCCCAAATCCAAGGAGAAGACAAACTCTTGACGAAAATTGAATAAATCGAAATGAGTTTTATTCAAGAGAATAAACTGTACCTAAACATTGTATAAAGATGTTATTTTGAAATTATTCCTAAGATACGGATACGAGTATCAGTATGTGACTTTGCATTTAGCAGGAGGAAGAATTTTGAGATATTTTCAGGTCGAGTAGTTATCTAAGTTTATATTACCTTTGCAGGTTGTAATTGAATTTTTCTTAAAACAGGCAGTCCTTACAAAAAGTATCCCCCTTTACATTCTATTTACTCTCGAATCTGTATTCTAACTACTAAAAACGGAATATTGTAGTGTAGTCCGTCAAAATACAGAATCTTTCTTAAAACTTATTGAGTTCATTATCTTTTATTTACGGCAGATATACCCTCGTTAAAAAAAAATAACTCCACTGTCATTTGCTATACATACGTTCTAAGACGTTTTAAACCGTATGATTCTTAGATTCATGTCGAATATAAACTAAAATATTTAAACAACCTCTGAAGAAATGCTTTTCAAATCACAAAAAAGCTTTTAAAAGTCCAGAAAAGAAAGAAAAACAAGAGAAGAATTGAATTTCCATAGTTGCCAAAAGGACCCTAAATTATTCACCAAAAAGGCAACTAAACATATCACATCTCCATCTACTACCATGTTCCATGTACCAACATGTACAATACCAATGACAGACATGTCACACATAATATCCTCAAGCTAGTAGAACAAATGTAAATTGCTCTTACCCGCATAATGTCTTTTACCAGAGGACGCAATCTTATATGACAGTGATACATATTAGCCAGCGAGTTACATATGTACGTTATATGGCAATATACAAGTAGCTTGTTAGACATCGCCTTCACCACTTTAAATCTACACATATACATATGTACATACATACATAATATGTATGTATGTATGTATATGTATACGAAAGGACGACTTTTCCAAACGCTAATGTTTGAACTGAGCATAAATCTTCTGTCAGCTTTCCCGCAGCGACCATCAAGGCATCAGCATGAGTGAGAGCTGGTGAGTATGTGTTGTGTGGTAGCGTGTGGCATGAGTGCAAACAGGAATCTCCAGGTGAATTTATCACGTCATATTGAACCAATTTTTACGAGCCAGCAGGTGGTCGTAGTCTTGCAGTCATGGGTGTCGTTTTGAATGAGCATTGGCATCATCACCATACCATATACCAATGACGCGAGTACCAACCACGTCGTCGTCGTCGGAGTAGTCGCGTCGTCGTCTATGTTGAAGGATATGTGACCAAGAACAAGGACAGCCCGAAGATGGATAGCATCATAAATTTTGCAGCAGCTAGCTACTACCTATGAGAACACGAAATGGAGGTTTGCATTTATTTTTTTTTATACCTCGTTAAATTTAAACTATTAAACACACAGTAAACATTTATGATAGTCTTGAATTTAATACCTACTCAATTTTTAAGAAAAAACATACATAAATAATTTAAATGTATGAAAATTGACACAAAAATGTAAATTCTTTTCCTAATTCCGTTACTTTCAGCTTTAGGATTTAAACATAGATTCTTCAAAATAATCGAACTCTGTTTTGTTAGGTTGCAAATGATTTTTATACTCTAAAATGGATTTTATGTCTTCGATATTTAAAGTCTTTTTCATCATTCTCAATTTATTTTGAATTTCTTGAAAGAATTTTAAGAAGTCACCGTAGAATTCGATGTAAAAATGGATTGGTTTACGGTCGTTACTTCCTTCAATAATTTCACTTGGTAGACTCGGGTCGATGGTACGTGCCAAAGATCGGTCGAATAATCTGCACTTTTGTTCTAGGTCTTCCAAAGAAGTTGCCAGTTTGAAGCTGGAATGAAATAAAATAGTTTAAGTTTAATTTTGATCGAATGGATGAGCTTTGAAATAGTTTAAGTTTATCTCTAACTATAAGAATCTGTTTATGCCACTTAATTTTTCAGACTTGTTAAAGTAGGCCAGGACCGGACACCGGTTATTGAGTAGTTGTTAATGCCGCCGATGAAAATTATGTACTCTTATCCATTACTTCTTCTATAATAACGTTGAAATAAACCCGAATTTCTTTTGGTGTTCCTTTTATTTTTGAGCAATTCAGAATAACGAACGCCGAAGTTATCAACAATACAAGTATATATGTATGTAATTTTAATGTTTGTCTGAGAAATTTTGCTGCGGAATCCTGTTCATGGAACAGATATTTTCCTTAGCATTACAAATAACTTACTTAGATTTCCAAAGTGTATTCTTTTGTAATTCAAATTTTCTTCTAAGCTCTCGTTCTTCTCGATCACTTTGTTCCTTAGGATATGGTCTTACGCAGACGGCACCTCTATGAATATTTTTTAATTTAAAAATACATACGTATCATCAGTGTGTAAAAGAAATGATTAACCTTGTAAGAATTAAGAATCTTTGACTTATAGCCCACATCGAGTCAATTATATTAATTTGTACATCCAAATTGAATTTAAACACCTCTAAATGTTTTTTAAATCTATCTTCCAAAGCCAAAAGCAGATTGCGAAAAGATCTTTCACATTTTAATTTACAACTTTCAGTTTTAGACTTTTTCATATTAAGTTAATCAAATTTGAGAAATTGTAACTGATAAAAAAATTAGTTTCAAATTGAGTATGAACCTCAAATCAAGTAAGTTTATCCCTAGACTTTGATTATATTCAAATTTCGGACTGAAGTAGTATCAAATCAAAAGAAACCTAAAAGTAAACATTAATCTGGGACATATATTTTTCTTTAAGGTAACAACATTCTCTAGAATTGTAAAGGTACATAAAACACAAGTGAAGGATGGAGGAGTTCCATACAAAACAAGATGAATCGTTGAAAAAAAATCAACATTCGAAAACTTTCAAAACACCTGCAGAAAAAGAAGAGTAACGAAAAGAACAACAACAAATCATCTAGGTATAAGTAGGAATATAATCTTAATTAGCTAATTCGTTTATTAAGTTTTTTTGTCGAATAATAAAAGAATGAATTATTGTAAAAAAGAAGTTTAATGTTTGCATTTTTCTCAAATAACACTATCCAGAACATCCACGACATCCACAATGCACACACTCGACTACACGCCCTTCTTCCAGCTTTGACTTCGGCACCCTGCAAATGCAATTTGTACCGAAATTTGTGTCTCTCGTCTGAATACATCGCAGGCAACAAAGATTCTCATAGCCAGATTTCTTCCATTTGGCAATTAAATTGGGATCTGCAATTTTTTCCTTTAGGCAATAATCGTACAGCTCACGACTAATGGCCTTACGTCGATAGAACAGATCGTAGATATATCGGGACTTTTGATGGTGAATCTTAAAGATTGGCCACAAGGACTCGTTGATACGTTTTCCTTCGTGAGGTTCTGTTTCAGCTGGAGTGGAGAAAATATTTATTTTATGAGTTATAAGAACAAAGTTATCAAAAATAAGGAAGCATCCTTACCTTCACGCATCTTCTGCTCCAATTCTTCTAGAGTCGGTTCAATCAATTCCCAACCATCTGGAGGTGGTTTTCGGCTGCGTTTTACTTTGGGCATATTTGTTGAATTATTTCTGTTTTCCAAAAGTTCACAGTAGTATGAAATTAATTAGAAATTAAAGATTAAAGCTAAAATTATTTTATAACAAACAACGGTCGTGGAAATTGAAGTAGAAGAAGAAAAAGAAATAAAATGACAGGTGTCAGTTTTAGTTTTGACAACCAAGTCAATTTCTATTGTGAATTGAATTCAGCATTCACAATAGCCTTAATGTTTAAGAAATCAATATAAAGTCGCATTTTAAGTCCGCGTTTTGCGTGGGTTAAAAAGTAAAAAAACACATTTCGAAATAAAGTGACTTCCAAACTTTGACTGTTAATAGCGTTTATATTGTTGTAGCTGCACCAGTCAAGTTGGCTGTAAAAATCATATTCAGTGAATAAACACAAAGAATTGTCAATTGAATGCAATAAGAATTTAAATACATGCGATTCAAATGGTCCACATTCATTACAGTGAACAATCAAGTTCATTATTCAAGTTTCCACACAAAAATCAACAAGGGTATTAGATGTATAACCTGGATACATTTCATAGAGGATATACAATTTAATCCCCCCCAAAAACGAGTTGTCAATATTTGTATGGACATTTATTTCTGCAGGGAAGATAAATGTATCCCACTAAATTTTGACATAAAAGAAATGATTAACTCAAAAACCTTTTCTTGACTGCAATCTAACTTACTGAAATCAATTTTTAAATTGTGCAAAGTTAATCATTTCTTAATGATATTGCATCTATTTTTTTACACATAACAAGTGGGTCCTCCGCCTTAATGATTCTTTACTGCGCCATCTCCAATCAAGCACTTACAACAGAGACGCTGAGATTTTTTTTTTTGTATCCCCATCCCATCCCCACCAAAACAATTTGACAGTTTCCATTTGCAGAAAATTTTTTAATTGTCAAAACTTTCACTGCAAACGCGAAGTCGCACATAAAATTTTCTTTCCATAAAAATTTTATTCATCATTTCAACAAAATCCCAAACATTAATTTGAATATTATTTCGCATTGCATGGTTGTAAATCGAATAAGATAATTTCCAAAAGTGAAAATGATGTTTTAGTGCATTGAATTCGAGTGCAATTAGAGGCAAAGAAACTAAAGAAAATTTCTCGGTTCTTGTGAAAACAAAAACAACAACATTCAGCCAGCTAGAACTGCACTGGCTGTGGATGGGTTTTTTTCTATTGTGAATAATAATGTGATGAAAAATTGTTAGATTAGATTGTTGGAATTTTATTGGCTTCTTCAAAGCAAAACAAAAACTTTGTGCGGGTATTGTCTCAATCTTATGGCTTATTAAACAACGAACAAACGACGTTCTAATGAGGAATATAAATAACCATCCAGGTAAGTTGGTCCCCACAAATCAATTTCAATTATTAGAATAGGTGCTAGCGCTAGTCTGGGAGGCAAAGGTGTATAATTTTATTAGCATCCATGAAACGGTGAGGTCGTTTTTTTGCGTTTTGTATCTACGTCACTGGGAACATTTGTTGAAAGTCTCAGCGACGACGACGTTTTCATATCAACTTCAAGTTTTCAAAGTTTGAAAGTTTGCTCTTTGTTTAGAGATAGAGACTACACGTCCAAAGACGCCAGCTTTTGTGTAGACAGCAGTTCCATTTAAAAAAAAAATCTGAAGTTGCCAGTGTTTGGAGCGATTAATTTGCACTCCTCCATACCCATTGTCTTAGCGGCGCAGCGGATTAATGATTGATGTGGGATAAAAGAAATGTGTGATCCAGAGAGAGAGAAACGCGGAAGAATGCAATATGTACAGTGGGCGGTTTGTACGATATCGATATAGTAGATGGAGTAGGAAGGGGGAGGTGGGAAGAGAAATGTAGCGTGTGTGTGCCTGGTACTGCCATTAATGACTGATAATGTGCGCTGTTTTACGAAGTACGACCGAGTCTGGTCTGACATGCATTTTTTTCTTTTAATATGACTGCGACAACAACACCAGCAGCAGCAGCGTCAAATGAAGCAGTAACTCGTTAAAATATTACCTAAAATATTGTTGTTGTGTTTTGTTTAAAAAAGTAATAAAATATTTATAATTTATAAATACAATTGTTATTGTGCATCAATTGAAGCCGTGATGAACGCAAATGACCTTAAAATTTTAAATAAATACATGTTTATTTGTTTAACGAGGAACAAAACCCAAAGTCTAGCCGAGATTATTCATTTTTTAGTTCCAGGAAAAGTACCTACTACATCTCAATTCCCGGATGTAAACAAACATTAAGGGGCCTATTAAGTGGACATTTATTTTCAAATACGTATGGAGTAAAACGCGAATAGGTATTGTCTTTTTTGTATTGATGTTTAAAAATTCAATGAAGGTTTTTTTTTTGAGGAGTGCACTGATTAGCACTTAAATTATCGCCCGACTGGCTTCCGTTCTGGCATTGGGTTCTTGACCTTAAGCTTTTCTATTGAACAATTCAACGTGAAGGTCATTTTCTACGACAAAAAATAAAAATGGACTAATTTTACAACCTTACCGGAAAGAGAACCACTGCGTAAAGTTATTTTTTGTGAATCATGTGCTGTTTCCTCAAGAATTTTGTCAGGTTTACTGGCCAATAACCTTTTCACTTTTGTTGAAATAATAATACGCACTCTGGAATAATCGAAAGGTTATTAGGTCATAGTTTTTAAAAACCTGTCCCCCATACGCCACCTTGTTTATTTGTTAATCTTATGTAACATATGAATGTTCTTTTTCTACTTCAGTCTTCCTTGACAGTCGGGAGGCGATATTTATAAAATTAAACACATGATTCACTCAATAAACACTCAACATCCGTGTTATTAGGTTCCTTTCAAATAAAAATAAAAACATCTGGTCACGAAAACCTTATACGGTTATTGATATTCATTAGTGTCTGTGGTAAAGAATTTGCAATTGAAGATTGAAACTCAATAATTAAAAGACCTTAATTTCATATTGTATCAAGTGCTTTAGATTGATGGGAGTTTGTTCAAATAATATAATTGTCACTTTATCGGAAATCGACAATGACGAAACAAATACAAATTTCTAGTTAACTGATAAGATAAGCTTTTTGTTTTTTTTTATTTTTGATGTTAGGTAAGTGCCATCAAAAAGGGTTTTGCATTACAACATTCAATTTGAAGTTTGTTTTAAACTGTATTTACTGACTAGTATTGCCAAATGTGCTGGTTGTTAGACCTAGATTTCAGGCATAAGGGGAATTTTTTACAGTCCGGCTAAATGTGTCCATTTTAATAATTAAATATTCATGGACTTATTGATTTGACTTTATTAGGCAACTACTAAATAGTTGTCCATATCCTATTCTCTTTGTGAGAATAGTTGGAGAATCAATAATTTAATAAGAACTTTTTGCAAATTTATGTGTTTTAAATTTTTGATAAAAAAATTTGGACAAAAGAAAATTTAAAAAACCTGCAACATCATTGTTCAATTTCTGTATGAACCACTTAAATAAGAAAAATACTGTTGTGGGAGACATGAAAGACCTGAAGTTTCAATAATCAGGTGCACAAAATATAAAACATTACGCAAACATATAAGGTGGCAATCATGATCGCGATTAGTTGTCGATATAGCAAATATAAAATAATAGGAAGGCTGGCATCTAAGCAATGTGAATTGCTAACACGTTCCACAACTGCGTCTAACTATACCACTTTTATGAAATGCAGTAAGCACCATTTGCTGGTTATATCGATTGATCAATAAAATTAAAGTATTGAATTTGAAATTCAGATAATTTTTGTCTGAAGTTCTGTTCTTAAAGTTGTTCTTTAATAACAATTGATTTAAATAAAGGGTTTTAATGGCATCTTTTTTTTTCAAAATAATCATTATCAAGGTTCTCATTTGACTTAACTTTAAATTCTTTACAGTCTCAAAAGTTTTTAACCAGCAGAGGCAATCCCCATTGAAAAGAAAAAAACAAATATGAGTCATTGTGTGGGAATCAAACCTTGAACTTCGGCCTTGGAGATTAGATTTGTTATTCTTATTATTATGAATTTTGTGACTTAGTTTTATAAACAAAATGTTGGCATATGTGTATGACTGCATATGACATGACTTCAATCTGTGTCATTTAATTAACCAATAACCTATTTAAAAGGAATGAATATTGATAGCGGCTTTGATTAATATTACAAAGTATGATATTCGAAAACGGGCCGTTTTTTGCACATTTCAAGAAATTTGTATTAATGCTATAAATCGTTAACGGTATTTCCCAACAATCGGCCAACATTTTTGTGTTGCAGACTACGAACTCACAGTTTTTAAACGGCTTTTTAATTCTTACATCCAATCGTAAAATAAACCAGACTGATTGCAAAGAAATTACATTTCTATGACACCGACTATATGTTTAATATTGTTTGTTAAATTTTAGATTTACACAATTTGTCGAAGTTTACCAAGTAAAAGTACAAGACTACAGTAGAACACACCATGGACGGGGATGGTGAAGGTAATCTGTTAGAGATAATGGATCTTGCGCGTACCTTACGCCAAGAACAACTCTTTATCCAAAATGAACAAGCTGCCTTTGCAACTTTAACCGAATCGTTGGCTTTGAGTTCTTCGCAAATTGCTGAGGTAAGTTATTGATGAACACAAATATTTGGAAAACATTTCTAATTAAAAGTTAATCCTATTTCTTAGCTTGCTTATATTTGTGCCCAACAAAGACAAAATCTTAACGATCTTATCACTTCTCGTCCAGAAACGGGTCCATCAGTTTGTTGTAATCGTGCTAATTGCCTTGAGAACACCAAATTCATCGATGCAAATAAAGTCAAGTTTCTGAAATATGAGGTAGTGTTTACTCATTTTAATTTACTTTACTGTAAAATAATTGGGAAAATCATTTAATTCTAGTACACCATTGCTTATGTGGAGCTATTCAACTATCTCTACCGATCTCCTTATGTTCTGGCTATGGCTCTTTCCACTGGCGATCGCATTCCAGAGATAACTCCAAGTCAAATGAATTCCGTCAATCATACCATAGCAACTGGACTCTACGGCAATGCAATTCATAGCAAGGATGTGGAGACACTACTCAAACTACTGCGAGAACTCATTGAAATACAAATCGCAGTGAGCGAAAACCCCAGACGAATGATTCGTGCTGGATCGTCATCGTTTGCAAGGCTATTCCATCGTCTAAATGAATCCATGTTCTCGGCGAAGATTTTCCTCACGGCCGCATTGTATGAACCACTTATGAATGTGCTTGTTGATAGTGAGACGATGCTGGACGTCGATCCCAACAAGGTGGTCAAGAATTTCAATAGCAAAGAGAGGCTAAAACGATTTGGCGAAGAAACTTCTGCGGACTATCAGGAAAAAGTTCAGAAATTTCGTGAAGAAATCGTTACCAAACTGCATAAGCTTGCCAATTCGTTTATTTCAAATATAACCGCAAATTGGTCGCTTTTCCCGTCTACACTGCGATGGCTCATTCAAATTATGTGCCATCAATTGAAGCAGGCACCAACCAACGAGAAGGACATTAACGAGATCATTACCGATATGGTTTTTACGCATTTCATTTGCCCAGCTATTGTCAGTCCGGACGTACTTGGCATTATAGACGCCCCCATCTCCGAGCTGGCTCGTTTTAATCTCATGCAAATTGGTCAAATCATACAGATGCTCGCTCTCATGAAGTTCCAAGATGTGGATCCCAAATTTAGCGAAGTCTATCAGCTTTTCGATGCAAATGTCGTCAGTAAGCTGTTGGACTTACTGCTTGTCAGCGACTCTGGAGAGGATGTTGTTGCCATCAGATCGCAACAGAGTGATTTTGAACGAGCTCATCTGCTCGTCACGCAATCGGAGTTGAATACATTCATAGAGTTCTTTAGAGTTCTATTGCAAAGCGACGAACTTTCTCTTTTGGAAGAGGATCGTCTCAAGCTTAAGAAGATAATCGATCACTTACCGGAACATGTTCAAGTTAATGGTGATGTTCCAGCCAGCATCAGCCCGACGGAATTTCCACTTCGTTCGAAGCATGGCCTTATCAATCTGGGGAAAAGTACGAAAAATAAGCTTTCAAAAAGTCTTAGTAACGGCGCAGCCTCATTAACCAACGGTCATCCTCCGGCAACTTCTCCTCCGATGCCACATGCAAGCGAGGAGAATGAACCCGTTCTCGTTTTCCGCATTTGCATCTCCGACGACAACACTCTGCAACCACTTACCGAAGAGGAGGTTCTCAAGATGAATGCCATTGGGCAGGAAATTACCGACGATTCAAATAATATTGAAAAACTGGAAACTGACGGAATGGGTGGCCCTCTACTACGGCCTTTGCATGCGAAAACAACGCGATTTTCCCTTTCACATGACGATGCGTCCATCGGAAACTCGGATAATCTTGAGGCAGTGAGTGAGGCCCCGAGCAATCACTCGGTGACGAGCTCACTTGAACTTGAAGAAAACGATCAGAATGACAATCTCTCGGATATGGTTTCGGCGAATGTCTCAGGCCGTGGAACTCCGAATATTTCTGGTCGAGATACGCCCTCATCTCAGGTAACGGACGGTGAATCAGTAACAAACGTGATCCCAACTCCTCAGATGGCCAAGTTACTGTCTAAAGCCCGTTCGGATATCGAGGATAAATTTTGCAAGTTCGAAATAAAAAAATTAATGGAAGGTGATGAGACTGTTTCAATAATTTCGGATACCTGGAGCACTGACGTTCTAGCTAGTGATTCTGAAACCCTCGATGCAAATGAAAGAGATAGAAACTTCTCCACACCACTCATTCCATCGGCGGTGGTTCTGCCAGGCGACAATAACTTCGATCCCTTATCGAATGCAATTCCTCAATCTAACTACTTGGAAGGCTCGGAAACAAGGTCCGAGTCGAATTGGAGCACCGATGTGCTGGTAAGTGATTCGGAAAAACTTGCCGAGGTCGACACTGATGACAACTTGAGCATCACTGCTAAATCGGACATAACAAACGCATCGGTAGCCGAAAATCTCTGCACACCCGACTCACCCTTCTTCGCACCACGGGCTATGAATGTCAATTACAACACCGTTGAATCTCCTGCGGAGTCAGCTGTCGGGGTGCCCAATGGAGAACTCTCTCAGGACTCAGCCTTCTTCGATGGAACGGGCCTGCAGGCAATATCTTCGCTAGCTCGAAGCTCTGTTCGCACTACAAACCAGTATTCAGGAGAGAATAGTTTTCAGCAGAATTACAAGAGTGATAAGGAATCGTTCCTGTCGCCTCGGATGAGGCGTCAGAATTCCGCCGAAAGTAGTATCTCCAGCCAGAGTCTCAACATGGAAGACAAACCGTCGACGTCGAGGCAGAAGAAGAGGCAGAATAGGACGTCGACAGCATCTGTTAAGGATCTCATAGATTTCTCTGACTTCGATGACGGAGCGGCTGGCATTGAAGGTAAGGTTGTGCCAGTGAACGAAGATGAGAGCGAGTCGTTTAGTGACATTTTCGAATCAGTCGTTGTTCACCGCAGGTCGGGCAATGAACAAAGATCACCACCATGCGATGATGGACGTCGTAATGGCATCAGAGTAGAGACGAAAATTTCAAGCAACGTCAGTTCTTCCCTCGTGAACATTCGACGCCATCAGAGCTTAAATTACGAAAATCACGAAATAATTGTAAATAAAAACTCTCAAAGGGTCACCATGACCGAATCATCTGTGAGCGATGACGTCAAATCACAACAGCAACAAAGTCAGCTCGCAGATGAAGCTATGATCACCCTCAAGACAGAAGAGCTAACTCTCAATGGTCCCTCGCATTCGTCATTGGAAAATGTCGTTCCAGTGCCACAAGCTCCATCTACATCAACCGCAAAAATAACCAAATCCACAGGCGCGATCC
This sequence comes from Scaeva pyrastri, assembly GCA_905146935.1. Classification (NCBI taxonomy): domain Eukaryota; kingdom Metazoa; phylum Arthropoda; class Insecta; order Diptera; family Syrphidae; genus Scaeva; species Scaeva pyrastri. The sequence continues at coordinate 6,203,518 of LR989929.1, read as the reverse complement.
CGAAATCAATTAGTTTTGATGCATCTGCTGACAAATCAGCGCGCAATATGCATATGCGGCGTCTACAGCAAGAACACTCCCTCAAGGCAGCTTTGATACCCTCAACGAGCATAAGTGCGGCTGTGGCGCATGGTGTCAATGGATCGGGCATATTCAATAAACTGAAACAAAATTTCTTTAAAAATCGTCGTGGCAATAAACATCACGCAACCACCGACGACTTTCCCAGTCGCAATGTGTCATTTTGTACAAATGCCGAAACACTGGAATTCAATGATGTTAATATGCAGGTCGATTCGGCAGCAGCAACATCTGCTGCAGTAAATGACGCGCAGTACTGTGATAACAACGAAGATATTTTAGCTAAGTATCGGACAAAAGCGTATGCGTCGAATTCGACAACGAACTCGAATTCCACGGATAATAGTTGTCATGTTAATCGAAAAAATTCATCCGACAGTGACAATAGGTGGGTTTAGTTTACTAATTTTTGTAGTTATCTGAAATCAGTTTCTGGATCTCAAAAGGTGCTTAATATTTCGCAATTTTTTTGTACTCTTTTCAGAATTCCTAGTGTTGTTTTGCATGACAAAGTGGTGGCATTCAATGTGGTAAAGCGAAAGATACGAAAGGTCTTATCCAAGACAGATCTTCATACTGGTGATTTCCGACACACCACCGTAAGTCGCTGTTACTTAAGTGTCTCATTTATCAACAAAAAATATCTGACATTGTATGTCTTTTCTTTTAGTTCTCCAACGCCTCTCCCTTGCTCACATATATGCAAATTCAAATGGCACAAGCAATTAATTTGCAAAATTCGCAGCAAATCTCTTTCGTATCTGAGGCAATACGTTGTCTGGCGACTCTAGAACCAGCCCAACATCAGCAGCTAATGGAAGAATTACAAAGTGACATTCTTAAACGGCAAAGTTACCTGCAATATCTAATGAGGTATCGCCAGAATTTACTCTTGATAACAGAGAACATCAACCAGTTCGAGCAACGTCTGCGAAGTGAAACAAAAATATGCAATCGACATTTGGTAGCTGTGTGTGTTAAGATGTTTCTCGAAAAACGAGAACCACGAATTGAGACTTTCCATGAAGATTTTATCAAACTCACTGCAATTGACGATAGAATTTATTTGCTCGACGTTTTAATGAAGGATTTGATGTGTGAATTGGCCGATGGTGGCGCATTACATGGAATGGCTGATTGGCAGCTACAAGAGGCGAAAATATCAATAGAGAGAGCTCTATTGCAGAGATTATATCAACATGTAATGTTCCCAAATGAAGACGTTGATATGCATAGAGATAAGTTCGTGTCGAAAAACAACAGAAGCAGTTTAAAAAATGTTATTCTAATTTGTTGTTTTATTCTTTGTAGAGTTTTAAATGAACATATCCGAAAACTTCAGCAAGTAATAAAGCCATCTCATCCAGCGTTACGTATACCACCCGAGTATCTCACGGAAGCACCATGGACATTTGCTCAACAGCAGTTATACTATATTTCAGCATATACGACCCCACAGGAAAAACTCCAGTGTGTTATAAGGTAAGTAATGAGATAAGTTGTTACGAAATATCAAATGTACTATTTAACAAACTTGTGAAATATTCAGATGCATCACCAATATCATGAACCTTCTTCAAATGGCATGCGACCGTGTACCAGCGGCTGATGATTTATTACCAGTTCTCATCTATGTTGTGATCAAGGTTACTTAACTTGCTTTAAAGAGTGAAACGAATTCCTAGTTAATATCGTAATGTTATTTATTCACAGGCAAATCCACCCTATTTATTATCAACAATCGAATACGTTACAAGTTTCATCGGTGAAAAACTAGACGGTGAGGAACAATTCTACTGGACTCAATTTTGTTCGGTAGTTCAATTCATCAAAACCATGGATTATTAAAAAATAAAATCAAAAATAATATTTATTCATTTTCATTCTCCCCAACAAATTCAAATTGTTCTTTGTTTTAAATTTTGTCTATTGTTTAGTTTGTTTAGAACAAAAAAATGTATTTAAACAAAACAAAAATCCTTGTTACATTTTGCCAGATTTATATATTCTTAAGCAGAAAATTGTTATTTTTTTACAATTGTATATCCGCATTCTCAGCTGCAAAGTTGAGAAATTAAAAAAAAAAGAATAACAACCATAACAAAAATTGTGTTTCAATATAAATAAAGAAAAAAACATAAAATCTTTTTTACATTTTTTCCAAAATAAATTAAAACAGAAATGAGAGAAAAAGAAAACAGTTGTAACAATGCAATAACTAATTATTAAGTTAGATTACTAAAGAAAGTTTCGCATACATATACATACAAATATTTTAAAGGCGTTTGTTTGTTATAAGAAAAAATTAAATTAATACTATTGATTAATTGAGAATAATCGCCAATGGATTAAATAAATGCTTCATGAACACAACACATAGAATTTGTTTTTTTTATATCGACGAGGATCTATTTAAAAGTTTGGAAAAATAAAGCATCATGAGCAGTCCCCAGGTCCTACAACAGAAATTTGTCCAAAATATGAAAAATGGGACAACATTTAATTGAAAGTCCTTTTGGATAAGCTGGAGTCAAGTTTTACTTCTAAAGTAATGAGCCAAGAAGGAAATTGTTTCTTCTTAACCCATAAGCATTCTGAAAAATATATAAATAAGCTCCAATTCACACAGTTCTAGCCTATTAGCACATTTATGATTGGCTATTATGCAGTGTTCATTTATGACAACTTTACTGACTTTATTTCTAGCTGAAAAAAATTTCCATTGCATTCATGTTTTTGCGACTCTGAAAACAAGGATAAAATAATAATCCTTTTAATAAAATGTTCATGTTTTACAACTTAAAATCACGCAAATAAATCAATGTTTAATTCACCTAGAATTATTTTTGTATTATTTGACTAGGTAAAAGTAGCCTATCATCGCAACCAAAGGTCAAAAGTTATAAATATACAATAAAAAGTCTAAGCTCTGACTGAAATAAAACGTAAACAGTCAATTGCTTCCATTAGAATTATATTCATGTACATAGATATACCTACTACTAACCCACTTGGACTTGGACTGCTCTCTCATGCATCTATCCAACTTACCTATTCATGCGAATTCATCGACCAAAACAAAGACTGTGATGCTGTGTACGCTTAAATCTCTGACGTAATATCATTTCAAATCTTCCACAATCCAACATAAACGTCATCAAAACAATGTATAAATTAGCCACCTGCTGTAGCCACTAATATGTAGGTAGGTACCTACTGCATGAGTCTAAGCTCTAAGGTTCGTGATGACCCTGAAAAACAGCACCAAACAAAAAAAACACAAATCTAATACCTCTCTTTCTGTCTTGTCTCCTATTAACGCAGTCTCTCTAGTCTTTACGTTAAGTCTCTCCGCTTTCTGCACAACAGCTACAGCAGCATCTCGATCTCAGTAGGTACCCGTGCTCGTAACTCGTACTCGCCGTCTTTAACTCGACTGGCCAGGCCACTTAACCACAACAAAACATAAGCCACCTTCACTTTTTATTATTTTGTTCATAGAGTAGATAAGTCGTCGTCATCTAATGTTCAGCTTCGATTCTCATAGCGAAGCACGAAAAGCGGATGAATCGATACGTCAGTTGGACGTGTACGCTTTCCGAGAGAAGTCGCGTGGAATAATTTTGAGGCTCGAGCAGACTCGGCCACAAGCAAAGTTTCAGACTTTCAATAGCAGTTATAAAATTAAGAAAAAATCTATCATTGGCCAAAAAAAGATGAATGATGCAAAATTAATCGACCTTGTCGAGGCACAACCCTCGATCTACGACAAGACCGACATTTTCTACAGCAACAAGGAGCATGTACGGTCCATCTGGCAGATGATCGCTGGCGAAATGCAACAGGAGGGTGAGTAGGGTGCAAGCAAAGCCCAGCCCAGACCACTGCATGTGGCGCGGCTAGACAAGATAATCGCACCGATTCAATTTAATTTATGCTAGAGTTACGCGGATGGTGAATGTTCACATCTGATTATTGACGATAAACAACCGAGTATCCAAACAGCCACAGACTTAGACTCGCTGCAACAGCGGACCGAAGTACGGATGTTATGTTAATGATCGCTCGTAAAAAAAAATAAACACACTAGTGTATATAGTAACGGCGACCTTGGTGTTTGCGTAAAAACAGCTTTTGCATAAATTTTGCAATACGATCACTTTACACACCAGCCAAAAGAATGGGAGAGACAGAGAGGGAGAGAAATATTTTGAAAAGAATGCCGCTAATCTTCGTTTATCTTGTCTTTGCAGTTCCGGTTTGCCAGAAGCGCTGGAGGTATCTGAGGGACTACTTTGTACGACAATTACACATCACTGATGACAACTGCGTTGTTAAGAACGAGGACGGCGAGAAGCAGGTGGCAGCTTTCAGTGGAAAGCGAAGCTATTGGCCATTCTATGATAGATTGTCTTTCCTGAAACCATTCTCCTCTACTCGTCGAAGAACGAAGAGAACTTCAACCGACGTAATTCCTGATCAATCACTGAGTATACATGATGACATTATTTACACACAGTCCATCTGCAGTGAGAGCAGTGATCGATCAAGGATCAGTAGTAATTCAACTGCTTCGGCTGGACATTATCCAGCCGAAGATGCTTTCTCAAATATTGAATATTTGAAATTCTATCAAGCAATGCAGATGGCAGCACAGCAAAATTTCAATTCAAATAATAACGGCTATGAAAATCAATCTCCGCTTATGATAGATGACGACGAGAGAAGTCAACCCAAAAAGAAATGTCATCAGAATAATAGCGTTTCAGGTTTTCCACTTGTTGAATACGCCATCGATGAACATGATTGCTTCTTTAAGAGCATTCTAAGTTCGGTTCGGAAAATCAGTGATGAGCATATAATTGCCTTTAGGACGGAAATTCTGCAGGTTTTGATGAAATTTCGAAATTTAAGTGAGTCCACCGATAACGAAGCATCGGATTTTGAAACAACGAAGGAAGAACTAATTGGCGAAGACGATGATGATGTTGTTGTTGTTAACACCGAGGAGGCACACTGGAGAAAGAATTTGTTTCGAAAGCAACTTTAGTTTTTGAAAAAAATGACGGTTGGAGTGCTTGTATTATAAATTATTACATAATATGTGTATATATGTTCTAAAATGTTTATTAATAGAAAGTGAGATTGTAAAATTGTTTAATGGCAGCCAGTATTTATAGTACAAATAGGTACATATAACTTATTATTTCTGTTTTGTTTTTATTTAAAAATATTATTTGGAATTAAAGCTCATTTTTATGATCAGTAAAAAGTAGTGCGTCATATATTGGGATTTTTTAAGTGTGTATAAGGTTGAACTCAACATATATTTAATTGTTAGGCATCACAAATAAAAATTAAAGATTGCTCCTTCTATAGCACAAAGGTGGAAATAATGAATGTTATGTGTTTGGACTTAAATGTCAGGGTAAATTACATCATATACACACTAATCCTGCTGCTAGTGATATTTCAATAGGATTTTCATTAAAATTCGATGTTCTTACTTGGCTTAATGGAGAAATTCTCAGAAATTCAGTCAGATTTCCCACTTAACCATGTAATGATTGGAATCGATCGAATCAATTGATACAATTTTCTAAGATAAAGGCAGATTTTTTTTTACTGGGTGGTTAAAAAAATTAGTTTAATCGATAACAGTTTCTATTTGGTTCAAACTTTTCTGCCAAAGATACACCGTACAAGTTATTTATAATATGATATTCTTGATGAACTTTAAGTTAAAGGTACAAACATATTCCTAGTAACCGAGTTCGATTTTTTTTAACAAAAATCGTGAGGCATCTGCAGAGAACAAAAAGAAAATATAGGGAAAAAAATTTGTAAAAAACAATCTTAGGTACAACTGATACGAATTTAAGCTGATTAATATTATTTATTATATTATTTAAGCCACTTTATTTATAAAAAATGTCTGCACTCATAAATGTAGAGCTATAACTAAAGATGCTGACATTTAATTTCTAAATAGATTCAAACAAAAGCAAATGTTAAACTGTTAAAAAACGTAATCACGTCTTTTTGGAAGATCATTTCGTTTGTCTTTTTTCTTCAATTTGGTGATTGTTTGTAAAGCACTCCAGTGATTTCACCGTCCTTTTGAATAATGCATCTCCTAAGTAGTTATAATAAAAATAAAAATTAATTTCTAATAAAATACTTGAAGAACCAAGTTTACCTAGTGCCACTGTACATGCATATTGTTGGTGGATTTAAATTCGGTTCCAATTTGCAAGCCTGCTCCGATATGGCTATACCAATTCCAGCCATTTCCGAACTAATTTTCCCTTTTGCTTAAATAATTGTGTAGAGTATTTTAATAATTATAAAATTGAATTATTAAAAAGATTAAATTTTGTGTGTTGAACTTACTGCAGAGACAAAGACCTTGTTTGTTGGCGAACAAACATGCTGTCGTTTCAGGTGCTGATACACTTGGAATTTGGGAAAATCAATTAAATATTTCATAAACGTTTAAAGTTTTAACTTACATTTCATTTAACACCTTTTCTAAAGATTGTTCCATTTTTTAAACTAAATAAAGAGAATTATCTCTGCTTTGGATCTTGTCTGATGATAATTGCACAAAAAAAAATATAAACAAAAGTGACGCAAACTTCTTTCATGACATATGAGTTGTCAGCTGCCGTAATAGGTGTGTCCCACGCAACGAAATCCGACTTAGGAACTTAGATATGTATAGAAGTGAGTTTTTAAATTCATTTAACTGAATTTTATATATGGTATATACATTGGACTTATCAATAAACAATTTAAAAAGAAATATTATAAAAAAAGTTATTTATATATACATTTTTTTAATTTAGGAAGTAATCAAACTGACTTTAGAACGATTCCATTCCAATTATATTGACATTGAACTGTCAGTTATCATTTATATTGTGGGACGCGTTTAAAAAGGTGACCAAAAGAGAAAATTGAATTATGAATGAATGCACCGAGATAATTTAATAAACTTGTACTTATGCAAAAGGTCGCATTAATAACCTGAATATTTGCAGACAATAATAAATTAATATCTGTTAAATAATTGCAGTATTTGAAATTTCACATGAAATGTTGATTTAGACGTTTCTGTTATTTAAATATGTTTCGCTTTACATTGGCAAAATAAATTGATTTTTTTTGTCAGTTTCAAATCAAGAAATCAAATTAGTAGATTTATGTATGTACCTACCTACATTCTTAACAGATAACATAATATTGGATTGCAACCGATAGAGAAACCAAGTTTTTTGCAATTCTTCTTGGTGATAAAAGATATAGGTATTGGATTGTGAAATTTGTGTTGAAGACACGAAACAGTCAAGTGTTGATATCCACCACAGATCCACGAAAAGATTCTCCATTCTTAAGATAAATAAAACATTCTGATAAGTTAATTTGATCACAATTATTTTCATAAGATAAAAGCCATTCCAAACTTCATCTAGATAAAATACTTTTGTGTTCCTCTTTCGGTAAAGCATAAATGTATATTTGATTCAATTAATTATCATTCTACAGATGTACATAACTTTTTATCTTTAAATCAATGGCGCCGAGGAAAAACGAAACAAAAAAATTAAAAAATAACATTTAAAATAGTGGTGCAAATGTGCTGCGCTCGTTAAACACACAAGACACACACACAGTTTCTCACCTTAATATATAAAAAATTTATGATAATAATTTTGTTTGCTACGTACCTAGGTGTAGTAAAAATAAGGGAATATGTATAATTATATATATATATATTTATGTTTGTGTAGTGGGGGGGAATACGAATATAACAGAAAAAAAATGTTTGAAATAAAAACTAAAATCTTTTAGACAATTTCATATTTATCAACAAACAAAACTGATTCGGTTGAATGCTTTACTGGTGTCTCATCGTCTACATGGACCACGTCCTTGGCATGAATATCAGCGAATGGAGTTTTCGAAACAAAAGTAACCTGAAAATTGATAAACAGGACTCAGTGAAATATTGGGGGTTGTATAAGTTTTAAATCTCTTTACTTGTAATGGGAAAAAGTCCCCTGGAATGGATGACGCACAACTGAATTCCATTGATCCCGCCTTGTTTGAAGCATCTATAACCGGGATGAGCCATTGAAGAACGTGCTTTCGCGAATCGTAATTGTAAGATCCATCATATTCACCTACTGATGGCTGAATGTTCAATCTGTAAAAAAAATAAAGAAATTTCAGTTGTGAGCCCTGATTTAGAGATGGAATGAATCCAGACTTACGGGAGGGGAATAGAAATGCAAACATCTTGCAATTCTAGGCGTTGTGCCTCGAGTTCATACTCAATGTTGATGTCGCAGCCACCATCGCCATTTTCCGAAGGCCAACAATTAACTGAAAAAAGGATTACGTTAGATTTGAAGCCAATACTTTACGGATTTAAGAAATTACTTGTAAGAGGAATAGCTGAATCATCTTGTGTGGTGTAGCGCCATTTAAGCACACCAACATCTGTATTCAACGGGAATGGCCTGGCTGGATTCTTAAGACCGATTTGTGAGCGTGTTTTAAAGAGTTCCTTATCGACATTTGGATGTGTTTGCAGCTGAATTCCATGCTTATCCTTGTTTTCTAAAATGACCTTAATCCGTCCAAATGACTCGTCAGAGATTCTCAATGTCAGCAAGCCTGAGAGTTCGAATGTTTGAAGTCCCCCATCGCGCCCCAAGCGAACAACCAATTTGTCCTCCATCTTAAGATGGACGCTGCCAATGATTATTTTTTAGAATTTTACGAAATTGACTTTCTATTTTCATACCTCTCCGTGGGAACATCAGAAATAAGTTTTGGCCTAACAGTTGTGGTTGAGGCGATTCCGCCAACGTTGGGTGTTAAGTTGGCAATCTTTTCTCCCTCGCTCTTCAGCTGATCAACAAAACTGTCCACGTCTTTTGTTTTGCCTCCCAATTGCAGTGCCTTACGGGGAATAGGTTTTCTGCAAAAAAATCTTTTTAAACACAAATCTGGAAGTAAGCTTCACTTACTTACTGTGCCTTGGGAGCAGACTTGATCTCAGTCGAATCAATTGTTGGAGTGGTCATTGACTGGCTACTTATGCCACCAGATGGTCCGAATCCTTCCAAACTAGAACTGATATGATGACTTAGGCTTCCTCCGCGTTTGGCCGATTCCATGCGTTGTCGTTGCAATTCCTTTGCCTTTTCTCTCATCTTTTGGCGTGCTTCACGCTCTTGGGTCTCTCTCACAGCTTGATAGACCTTCTCCTCGTGGGAGTCCATCTCGACGAATGTCTTGATCTGCGCCAAGTTGACACTTTCGCGATACCCAAGAGCAACAATCTCATCGAAAGCGAAAATTAAGTTGAATGCATTATCAAGGATGTCTTTTTCCTCCAGGGAGTGACAATACTCTGGGATCTTAAATGACGTTGCATTAAGTAAGAGTAACTTCAATTTTGGTCACAGAACAAGAAAACTTACAACTTTCGAAAACAATCGCAAGGTTTCTAGATCCTCCAAGATGTTACTAGCCTTTGTCGTGATCAGGAGCATATACAGTTTCTCCATGGGTTGATAGACATACCGAACTGAGTCTGTCTCCACGAATGTGTGTTGCTTGCCGGAAGTCATGAGTTTTGGGAATGCAGCCAACAGCCCTTCAATACGGGCTTTGGTCATTTCGACAAACTGTCGCGATATGATCACTAGATATATTTTGAATTTACTTAATGTTATTTATCATGAAATTACAAAAAATGTATTTACCTTTGCCATTTTTGGTGCATACCGCTGAGGCGATGAGAACCTACAAAAAAAAATGTTGCCACACAATTATGTTACATTCGCTGGTTCTGTGAAAGTTTTGGGTGGAATTTTTTTACTTACCATGTTGTTGTATTATTTATGAATTGTTTTTGATGGGTTTTTCGTTAATATTTTGCAAAATTTCAGCAAAATAACTTAATTTACTAGAAGGCTACAATATAGTTCAATACGCTGGTCGCTGACGTGTTCGATAATTTTTTGTAGGCAAATGTCAAAAATATTTCTATTCTGTTGACAGTAACCTTGCAATATTTATCGATGACAAGAACGTTTTCTTTTTTCGATAACACTTGAGTTCTGTTCGTTTTAAATTTGATCCTGAGTATTTTGTTTATTTTTTGTGATAAATTATTATTTAAGATATACAAAATTTCAAATCACTTATCAATAATTGTTTTAATACTACGTTTTCACATAAGAAAATATCTACAATTTTTTGGCAAGAGTACAGTTTAAAAATGGTTTAATTTGACATTACAATGCAAAAGTAAATGAGGTTTCATTTATTTGTATCAAAATCAAATTAAAGTATAAGTTTAATTTTTTTGTTTTTTTTTTTTCAATAAGTGATTAAGCGTATTCACCACGATGCCTTCGAATGATAAAAAGTTTTTATCAGGATTATGTAGCAGAGGCTTTTGAATAGACCTTTAATAACCATTTATACAATGCACTTTTGTTCACCAGTTGTGAGAGGTGTATTAATAAATTTCATGATAAATCTTTTAGATACTAAGAAGATCGAGGGAAAACTACATAAATACATTTTCTTATAACCTACCTTTTTATAACACACTTTTTTAATTGTACCTACAGATTCAAAAATAGCGGAAATAAAAGAACTTCAAAACTCACTTAAAAGGTAAGGTGAAAAGGAAATTGAAATTTACTGAATGTTTTCTTAGTTTAAATGTAAAATAAAGTTATATTTTTAACTTGAATGTAATGCATACAATATAAAACAAAACCCCTAAGTCTGTGCTTCCCAATAAACATTTCCAAAAATCTTTCGATATCGATTTCGATAGATTTTTTGCATTCAGTGCTTGATTTGTATTTAAAAACTACTTCAAAGTTTAAAGTGACAGGAACATCAATGGAAAAAAAAACCGCCTAAATTTTTGCCAATGGCCAATAATTGCAATCAGTTTCTTTAAATTTGTCTTAAATTTGTTAATTATTAACATAAAATAATCTCTACAATGAGCTTCGATGAAACATTACATGCGTATTTTTTTATTGATGAAGAAAGCGAAGACGAACCAACCGAATTAAGCTCGGCCTTTGCCACTCTCAAGGAACACATCAAAAATGAAAAACACATCAAATGGATCCAATCGCAAGAAGGTTTTTCCCTCATTAAATCTGGCAAACTGACTAAAAAAGACGTCTTTGTGTTTGCCAAATTCGAAGGCGAGCTCTTCGAACAGCTTCAAACGACCAAGTGTCTGATAGTTGGGCCCAAATGCTTGATCAACTGCTTGCACAGATGTGAGCCGATTCCATTGTGCTCGTCGCCGATATTTACGACAGCAATGAGGGGATTACATATATCAGCTTCTGGACTTAATGCTGCCGAAAAGGAGAAGATCCGAGTGTTGGTTTCGTGGATGGGTGGCTCCTATTTCCAGAATCTAGGTCGATCTATTACGCATCTACTTTCTAACACCATCAAATCCACAAAGTACGAACACGCGAGCTTGAATGGCATCCCCGTGATGCACGTCGATTGGGTGCATCAAGTGTGGAAGAAAAGCTGCGCCCAGAATGCCATCTCGGCCACTGATCCCGAGTTCGATAAATACAAGTTGCCAGTTTTCTATGAAGTTAACATCACCTGTTCAGGTCTGGATAGCGAGAAGAAGGCAGAGGTTATGCGGTTGGTGGAGGAGAACGGTGGGACGTACAATCGAGCCTTCAGATCCCAGTACACAGACATCGTAATCACTGAAAGAAACAAGGCGAACTCAGACAAATACCAAGCAGCTATCAAGTACAAAAAGGATGTCCTTGTGCCCGAGTGGATTTTCGATAGCGTAGCCAAGGGATTCGCACTCCCCACGAAGAGCTACAAGGTCACCACCATGAAGGCATCGACTCCAACCAAATCTGACCACAGTGTGAGTGACTACACTCAGCTATCGGATGTTTCTAGAATCTCCATGATGAATAGCAGCAAACGAATGGATCTGACGGTCAATGACTCGGTCTGCTCCAGTTTAAACGATACTGCTCGATCTCAGGGCATGGCCAAGGCAGTTTTGACTAAACAGGCTAACGCAGCTGGCCAACAATATAAAGCAATCTTGGCGGATATTTGCCCCAAGAAGTCGAAGAAGGCGGGAACCTTTTTGGATGGGTGCTGCATCTACCTGAGCGGCTTTCGGGGAGAGGAGAAGGATAAACTGAATCGCATACTCAATGCTGGCGGAGCAACCCGCTATGATGAGATAAATGAGAACTTGACGCACATCATCGTCGGCCAGCTAGATGAGGCTGATTTCCGTGCATGGCGCAGTGAGGGATTGTTGTCGGTGGTCAACATTGTCCGTCTTGACTGGCTTCTAGAAAGTATAAACCAGAAGCAGCCGGCCAGTGAAAATATCTATCGGGTATCCTTGCCAACTAACCGTGAACCGGATGCTCCTTCGCCATCGAGTAAGAAGACTCTGCGTTCTATGAATCACAGTTTCAAACAACCGGACATCCCAACCAAGAAGAGACTGTTTGCTGGTCCTGCTGCATCTCCAGGTCCCACACCATCTGTAAGTGACTCTTGTCTTTCGAAGAATGAGGAGGACGACCTGATATCGCAGTATTCACAAGACACACCGGTCGTTTTGATGCCACCACCGCCTCCTGCTACGCCGAGGGCGAATGAAACCACACTCAGACTGCCACCTCCAGTCTCTTCGTCAACTCAATCGAGCTTAGTCGGAGTCCCCCCAGCTCCTGCAAATTCGGCTCCATTGACCACAGACTCTGAGATGAGCAATGGGCTGACCACCCTAGACTACGAGAATCTGAATTTCCTGCAGGGAATGGCAGTCTATATCGATCCGGACCACTTTGATGATGAATTCCACACGCAATTGGTGTGTGAGTGTGAAGCCGCTCACGGCAACGTGGTAAAGGACAACTTCAGAGACCCAGTTGACTATGCAATTGTATCGTTCGAGAAAACGCTTGATGTGAAGAAACTGCCGGTCAAGGCTATGAATATTGTCACCGAGCTTTATGTGGTAAGATGCAAGTGAAAAGAATTATTCATAATCTATTTGTTTTTACTCCTATAACTATTCTTTGGAATTGTCCTTTTTTGTAGGAGGAGTGTATGAAGCAGAACAAGCTTGTTCCCATTGAATACTTTCATCGGCACATTCCGAACACTGCAGATTCGTGTCCCCTCAAAGGGATGACCATTGTCGTGAGCATCTATGCCGGTTTGGAACGTGATTTCGTCGATGCTGTGGCACAGCTTTTGGGAGCCAGCGTCAATAAAACATTTGTTAAACGAGAAAAGCCTCTGCTCATCTGTCCCCAGCCAGAAGGTTCAAAGTACGAGGGAGCAATTAAGTGGCAGTATCCTGTGGTCACATCCAAATGGTTGCTAGATTGCGCTGAACTTGGCGAAAAAATTCCCTACAATGATTATCTTGTGGGCGATAGTCCGCTCGACTTTCCAGTGTCTCCGGCGTTACGGGAGAAGAATTCCAATGAAATGTCTCGTACATTGACTCCAGTTGCAATGCCAGTTCCTCAGGCACCTGTGCGAATGGATATTGATGTAAATGAGAATGCAGCAGTGGCTACTGCAGCAAATCTCAATGTCACAACCGAATTCACGCCTTTGCGAAATAAACGGGTGACTGAATTGGCGGGACCCAGTCGCAAGAGTCTGGGATCCGATTCACCTCAAACTCCAACGAATTGCGCCGGACGACCTTCATGTAATTTCGAGCTAATGGATGAAATTTTGGCCGAAATTGAAGACGAGGATGAGAGAGAATGTCTGCGTGAGGTAATCCTCGAGATGAGAAACAACCAGACACCAGAACTCGAGCGAATCAGACGCCAAGCATGTACGCCAATCAATAGAAAACTACCAACTCCAAAGGGAATTCCAGACTTTTGCACAACCCCCGAGTTCGAAAAGCGAATGTCTGAAGAAATAGAGCGTCGCTGGCGGCTACCGACAAAGAAACTCAAACCCAATACTCCAATCGAAGAAATTCGCAAGAGAATGCTTAAGGCGACTTGTAAAATGATTGGAATCGAGTACAAGGGTGACTCTGAGAGCCCTGCACAAACTACTCCCATAGTCGCCAAGCCAGCAGCAGTAGCTGCAAATGAAACCACCACTCCACTTGCTGGAACTTTGTCGCGCAAGAAATCTTCCTTCCAAGAGAAAATGGATTTCGAAGACTGCTCGACTAACAATTCAGCTCAAACGCCTGAGCTGAAGCAGATCAGTGATTACCTCAAAAACTGCGAGTCCCGTCGTCAGAGTGTCCAGAAGCCCAAAAAACCACAAATCTTTGACAACACCGAGCAGGAAGATGGCCGGCTTCTGAAATTTGAGTCGGAGCAGTTTGGTGGGGGCACCGAAGAGATGGTCACATGGAAAGATCCCACTGAGTTTTCGGTCTCTAGGAGGTCAAAGAGTTCGTCTATGCAGTTCATTGGGACTCCGCGATTCAGTATTTCGTGTTCCAGTGATTCAATGCGGCAGGAAATCATAGAAAAAGCCCAACGCCTGCGCGGCGATGTGTCTGATAATCTTACCAACTACGACCCAGAGTGCACACATTTCTTGTGCGAGCGTCCCAATCGTGGTGAGAAGATGCTCGGCTCTATAGCATCTGGAAAATGGGTTTTAGGTTTGGCCTACATCGAGGAGTGTTTTGCGCAGAATTGCTTTGTAAACGAGGAGCTTTTCGAGTGGGGCAATCCAAAGGCCTTCAACTTACCCGAACTGACAAAGGAAGAGCAAGTTATAGCCAATGCTGCGCACCGTTGGCGCAAGCAATTGACCGTAGAATCGGAAGAATCGAATGCGGGTGCCTTCAGTGGCTTTTGTGCTATTCTCCGAATTTCCGAGCGCCACAAAGAATCTTTAAAAAATGTAGTAAAAGCTGGCCACGGCAAAATACTTCAGGTTGAGTCTCCATACTCTTCTTGCTCCGATCGGATAAGCCTTGCCACACATTGCTTTGTCGATGTTAAGAAGGCCCCTCTAACACCGGCCGATTATGCCATTCTGAGGGAGCATAAAGTTAAAGTTCTGTCGCAGTTATACATTAATGCATATCTGATGAATGGAAAGGACGCAGATGTTGGCCCGTACACAATTAAAATGTGAGACTTATCGAATTACAAATTGTTTAAAATCTATTCAAAATTGTTATTTATCTTTTATTACCAAATAAATTACCGAAATTAAACTTATTACCGTTTCAGAGCTAATCGATGGTTTTTTTACCTATGGAAATCAGATTTTTTAAATTTAAATAATTTTGTAATTGATGTACATTATGTATGTATGAAAAACAGAAAATGCTTACAGCAGGAGATTTTAAAAGGTATTGTCTAGGATCTTAAATGGTTTCGAAGAAAGACGAACATTAAGGTCGGTTACGGCTGAAGGATCATCATTAGCTGGAGAGAATGAATTGATTAGTTAGAAAGTCTGTCCGGGAAGCTATAGAGTCTCTTGAAACCTCAGCTAAACATAGCTTATAGACAAAAGGAATATTTATCATGTTTGAAATAGTTTTCAAGTGAAATGCAATTTGAAATACATATATGCATCCCTTTAGTTGGTTAACCCCTCAGCGCGAAGAATCATATATGTGTCTACTTGAGTGTTGCTTAATCGAGACGGGATACTGACTAAGAAGGAACCATCAACCTTATTTTAAGCGAAAACGAGAACGAGAGAAACACAAGGAATTGTGTGTGGACCAGTTGCATAATCAAAAGGTACTTAGGTTTTTTGGTTCTAGTATGTAAAGTAACTTTCATCACATATAAGGACTACGATTAAAACTTAGTTAACGGAAAGCAAGGAATTAAAATTGCTGAGCCACTAGTTCAATGTTAACTCATGATTTTTCAACGTCAAAATGAGTTCCGTTTTTGAATCATGTTTATTTACTTTTTTTTATTAAATATATACACAATAATCAGTTTGCAGATTATTCAACAACTAGTCAAAGTAAAACTAGTTTAAGGGGAGTTAAATTCAACTAACAAACCCTGTTTTGAAATAGGAATTAGTAAATTACTGAACCGCAGTTGAACTTCAATCACAATTCAGTTTTAAATAAAAAAAAATATTTTAGTTAATTCAGTAAACAAATCGTGAAGAAATTAACAGGTCCTATAAAGTGTATTGTCGACCTTAAAATAACAACCACTTTTATTCAAATTTAAAATCAAACACACCTCGATAACCATAAAATCGAATCGTTATCGAAAAACCACAGCTCCTCCAACCTCCATCGATTCCTCTCTATCTTGACATTCGCCCAAAACAGAAAAAAGACCAACAAAAAAACACCCCAATAAAAAAAGATATCTTCCTTCATTCGTTGTCGCTGTCGTTCACTTGCTCGCTTGTCGCTTCCCAAAAACCCAAAGAAGAGTTTTGATAATAATCGCCATCCTGGACGGCAGGATTCACGTCGCGACTCCTGGCAAATCTTCAAAATACACTCAATAAAACAGTTCGAGTTCTCCTCCCTTTCGCTCATAAAAAATATTTTGTGTTCCAGATCTTGTTAATTGGTAAATGAGAAGAAAAAATTTTAATCTTTGAACCAGAAAGCAAAAAAAAAAAGATACAAAAACCATCGCCCTTCTCTCCAGTTTTATTCGGTTTCGTTTTATTTTTGTTTTATTATTTTTTTATTTATTATTTTTTCTTCGTGGAAAATTCTCCCTGAATTGATATTCACAAAAAAAGATTATTCCATATTTCTATTTGATTATACCCGAATTCGTTTTCGTTTACGAAGGCGCGCGTAGGAAAGTGAAAACGCTTCTTGGATTAACTACAAAAAATACAAGAAATCTGAAAATATAAAATAGAATTCGAATCGAATCGAATCGAAGCGCATCGAAAGAACGCGATAGGCGACGATTCAAGTGAGTTTTTGTTTTCCCCATCGGAAATCGTTGAATGTGGATGTTGTTCCATCGCGAGCACACATACAGGTGGTGTGTGCTTTGACTGCATGGAATTTGTGAGTGAATTGAGTTCGTAGTTGCGTTCCCCCTTTTGTAACCGAAACCCAAACCCAATTCCTACAGAAAGTCATTTGAACTCGACTCTTTAATCAAGATGGCAATGGCCAATGATTTATGGCGCGAGTGTGTCGCCTGGTTAACTCGTTGTAAGATTCTACCCATCGATCACAAAGCCAACTGGCCAGTATCTGAAATCCGAGTGCTCGCACTGACCCTCCGCGATGGTGTTCTCTTGTGTAACCTCATCCTGTTCTTGGATCCCACTTGCATGGATAAGGGCGACTTCAATCGCAAACCACAAATGGCTCAGGTAAGTAAGAGGTGATGATGATAATGAAGATGATGATGACAACTTCACTCTAGCAATGGCAATCGAAAAGACGCACGTCTTCGTTTCGTCTGCCTATTCTCAGTTCTCAGTTAGCCAATTCTGTGACTAGGTAAGGTAGGTATATCTGTTTATGTCACTTCCTTCCGGTTGGCGAAAACTTGCCATTGCCACACACAAGCTCCTACCTAGCTATACTTGTGAGTTTAACGATTGCTTCTTTCTTTTATATCTCTGTTGACGACGACTTCGACGACGATTAACTGGCGCTAGCTTGTTTCAATGTATGTATCTTTGTTCAGTTGATACCCGTCACCGTTATCACTGGGAGCAGTTAACCCGCTCTAATGGGAATGTAATTAATTCTGTCCAGGGGTACACTCTGACTGTACGCGAAGAACAATAAATTAGGAATGCCCCAGTTTTTGCAGTGTGGGGCTTTTCTTTATCAAGGACAACACACTACACTACACACACTCGACCCACATCAGTTCACACAACGAGTGCTAAGTGTTTGCATTGCTTTGCTGGCTGCTGGCTGGAGCATGTGAGAGAGACTTGTGTTGTTGTTCTGCTTTTGTTCTTTTGAAACTGTTTACAATATCACTAAAATTTTAGTACCTAGTTGAAATTGAAATTGGAATGAAAAGAACAAAACAAACAATTTTATTTGTTCAGCTCCGGGAGCTGGATATAAATCATATCACGGACATTTCAAAAATGAGGCTGTTGGGATGCGGTTTGGTTTTTTTATCGGCCTAGGCACACACGTCATCTTCTTTTATTTATAATCAATCGATTGATAAAGGGTCCTGGCAAAGTTTATAAGGTTTCTATTGCAACTTTTGCAATAAATAGAGTTTAGTATATCATATTGTCGAAAAAAAAATCATTCCCAAGGTTAATTTTATTCGAAACGGAAAAGCTGAACAAATGGTGCCGATAAAGAGAATTCATGTTGGAACATGTGTGTAGGTAATTTTTCGAGAAGAAATTTGAATATTTGGCTTACGATGTAGGATAAAGTAGATTATGTTGATTCGGGTTTTTCTTTCCTTGACCTTGAAACGGAGGCATAAAAGTTCATGGATTTTTTTTCGAACTTGGCCGAAATTCAGCAAAAAGTTATTTGTTTTAGTGATGTAAGTATCTATAGTACGAGTATATGCATATGGAGCTACACATATTTGGAATTAATCGAAAAGATTTCTACTCATAATATTTCTTTCCCGGGCTTTGGAAATGTCCTTGGAGACTACTTTTTTAAATTTAAAATTTAAAAAATAAATTTTGTTTTCACCGAAGCTTTAAAGAGAAAAACCTTACTTCTTATTTAATATCGCAGGGGAGCACAAACGATTGTGTTGTCCAGTTGACGCTTAAGAAGCGCAAATCAGAAAAGTCATCTGTTATTTGTTATTGGAATTTAATTGCTCCTTGCGACCGATATGGTCAATAAGTCATGCATGCAAATTATTCTATTGAAAATACAAATTGATTGGCCCATTGAAGAGTAAAAAAAAAAAACGAATGAGACAAAGTTGAGACATTTTAAGAAATTCAAGTATAAAAGACAAATCAATTTTCCGCTATTTGAACAATCAAATTGTGTTTTATTGTTACTAGGTCCTACCTATCCTAATCAAATTCTGATTTGTTTTTTTATCTTTAGTGTCATTCATGTAAACAGGGTAAAATTATAATAAAGTCGGAAAATAGGGGTACGTGACCTATTACACGATGACTGGATGTCATTGGGATCGATTTTGAAAAGATATTTTCATTGAATTTACTTTGACTCAAATATTTAATATGATAAGACTATTTTCGTACTCTTAAACTGGTAAAAGAAAATTTTAGATTATAAAAGAACCCTTAAGGCAAATTTGTGTTTTTACTCCGCGCTGAGCAGTTAAATTATTTACTCTTAAAAAATAACATTTACTTGAATACTTACATATATGTACATACATGAGTTCTTGGTTTTCCTGGAATAAAAAATATTTTAATCATTTTACATACTATTTTTGAAAAAAAAATTTGTAGAAATTCATTAGCATTACTTACCGCTTAAAAAATAATTGGGCTATTTGTATAGACTCTTTTGGTTCTTGTGCCACACTATTCCGGAGATGTTACAGTCATTAACTGTGTCTTTAAGGTGATACAAAAAATAATAATTAAGCTTGCTAAATTGCAGCGCGGTGGTGGACTGGTCATTTAGCTCGCATGAGCGAAGAGGCACCAGCTGATAGTTTGGCAGGTGATAGCTTGACAAAACATTCATATGCTGGAGATCTCATAGACTAAGATAACCGAAGCCTTGGGGTGCGCAACTGGATGGCATGGCCTGCGTCGTTGATTCGCGATCGCGATCGTGTTCCCTTAGGACCACCAAAATTCATGTAAAAGAGCCGACATTTTATTATATTAGATTAACGAGGAATAAAGTTTTTTTTTGAAAAAAAAATTCGTCTGTTGAGAAGAATAATAACAAAATTACGGAAGAAATAAAAATATTTTGATTCCTGGAACACTTAATTAAGTGAAACTATGGTACCTGCTTCTTTAGTTTTTTAAATTTATTATTTTGCTGATCACATCCGTATATTCTTATGTTAACTATTTTAGCATATGTTCATAATAAATTAAAGAAAACTATTTGTTTATATACAAAGAAAATGTTTGTTTATCAAGAGCATTTTAAATGCCATAGTTTATTTTTCTATCAAAAATATGTACGAATATATTTTTGTATTTGTATAACTTATCCAAGATTTCAAGATTTAAGTTTCATTTTGAAATTGTTTGCTTTTATTCTACATTTGTATGTATCTCCATTTAAACACTTAAATTGAACGTAGTTTAATTGTTATCTTTTTTTTGTTGTTACTGTGCTTGAATATTAAAAGATTCAAATCTGAAGAGATATGATTCACGATCAATGTGAATATTATAATAAAATTGAAAAAAAAAAATCAATTGACCTCTATTAGAGATAGATGTTTTAAATTGTTTTAAATAAGTACGTAGTTTTTTGTATGTTCGTATGTTCTTATCATTGCGCATTTAATTTTGGAGAAAAAAAAATATAAAATTCTAATTTAAATTTCTCGCAATAAACTTTTTTTTCCATTTTGTATGTGAATCAGTTTGGTTGTTTGTTTATTTATTGGGACTATAAAGTGTTAAGACTGTAATGATTTTTAGAATAGATGCAACTAATCAAAAAAAAATAAATCCTAGGAGGATGTTTTTCAACTTTCATACTAAATTATATTTCACATTTTAATATCTTTTCCATACAAGGATGTACGTTTTTTGATGGTGTCTAGAAGTATTGGGCTGTTTTGATACATTTTGTAAGGCTTGAAAATCTGCTTTGGCAGTCAGACCAATTATAGATTCAACGCATTCCTCTTTTTAACTTTGATTTGATATTGGATATTAAATTCCTTGATATTTGTTTGTTGTGCTCTTAAGACTATTTAGGATTTCCAAGTTAAGAATTGCAAGTTGGGGAATATTTGCACTGCTTCTAAGTCCCTTTCAGGCCAAAAAGTTATTCAATATAATTACCAATTAAATTGGGAGCAGACCTTGATAAAGTGTAGTAGGAAACAGAGATTTTTTTCACATTTATTTTATTCGTACCTTTATAATTCATTTTAATCGTACAAAGTCATAATCCTTTTAAGTTAACCCAGTTCCTTTCCTTATTTAAGCAAAATTATTAAACTTGTGATACCAATAAAACTGTCGTCTATTTTTTTTTGTTGTGTAACATATGGTCCTTTTTTTCATAAAATATAAAAAAGGTCACAAGGCTTACGAAAATCAACAAGTAAGGGTGTCAAATATGGAAAGTAGGCAGGTTTTATGATTTTATTAAAATTTACCTTTCTAAACGTAAACATTTATTATGTAGGTGTCTGACATGGACGTGACATTTTCAAATAAATTAAAATTACACTTTCATTGTGATGGAATCATAAATAAAATTGAAGTATTTTAGTATACATGACTGGGTCGCACGTATGTATACATTTAAGTATGTATTTTGGGTAAAAACTCAAATATTTTAATCAAAATTCAGTTAAACATGTTAACATTTAGGGAATTGTGATTTTTTGGTTTCCTTTTGTTTTATGCTCTTTAATTAATCGAATGAATGCGAATTGTTAAACATGCACTTTTTTGACGTCACAACCATACGTATGTATATACATAACTATGTTTGTATACAAACAATTAGTACCTATATCCTTTCATCAGAAAATTTACTGCAACCATTAAGTTGTTACATATGATTTAAGAACAAAAAGATATTAAGGAGTTACTACAAAAATCCATCGGAATGTTCAGATTTATCGTTATGCGATTACATTGCAACAAAAAGGGTTATTAAATGTTACTTACTTTGCTCTTAAGCAAAAATTGAGTTACATGTATTTTAACTAAGGTTAAATTTCTTAAAGTAAGTAAAAGAATTGATTAGCTGTAAAGAAGCTTAACGATTTTTGTCCAAGAAGACTTGTCTTATCATAAGCTTTAATTACATAAGTTAATGAAAATAATAATCACATCATTTCAAGTGTGTAAAGGATCATGTGGGGAAATAGTTGCATAACATATTAAGTCTCTTACCTTTGGATGCTATGGATATTATTCTTGAGCTTCAGTATTCCGTTTGTCTTTCAATTCCAGTATAAGTATAGGTTATGCCAATGTATCCGAAGGACGATAAATAGATAAATGTATAGTCAATGTTGCATCGATAATAAAAGGATGGAAACTTGTGCATGTTGCTTGTTGGGTCAAAATATTTTACTAATTGAAGACAATGGGCTTACTTTTTTTTAATAATGTATTGTTTTTAAGTGCTGATTTAAAAAAGTGACATTAATTTAAATAGCGTTATCGAGGAACTGGAACCGGGCTTCTATAAGAAATTGTTTCCTCCTAAAAAAAGGTACGCAATCTCTGATGAATGATTTTGAAACGCTTTTGAATTCAAATTGAGCAATCCACTCAGTGCTTCAAGTACATGCGAGGGTAATCATGTTTTGTGGGTTTGAATGTAGAGTCATTGAGACTAACTTATTGATAATTAGGTAAAGTGAAGTAGGATGCCATTCAAGTGGGTTTATATATCTGCCTATGCAATTTATAATTGGTTCATGAAAATCTACTTCTCAAATTGGCCATTAAATCCCATCTATCCCAAATGATTGTTTACAAATAGAAATGGTTGAGAGTTGTACGTCACTAGGTCCTAAGCTCCTAGGTTCTAACAAGTTGTTGGGTGAGTAAATTTATATTTAAACTTTTCAGCCGAAAGCCTTGTCGCTAGAGCTGTTTAGTTTTTTAAGTATTAATTTTGTACATTGATGTGTAAATTAATAAATAATAATAATAATAATAATAATATTTAAACTTACGCCCGCTAAGTTAAATTTTTGTAAGTTTGAAATGACTCACATAAATAAAGGTATTTTATTTTAGCCACTTAATCTAGACTACATAAAGCTGATCCTAGAATATCTTTTAAGTCTCAAACTAAAAGAAAACTTATGCTGTGGATATGAGCAGATAAAAATCGCTTATCACGTCATTTTAAAATCAGATACCGCATTTGTACTTTTCTGTGAACGTGGAACTTGACCAATGTTTTTTATACCCACTTTTATATTACATATATGAATAAAGTTTATGCATAGGTAGTATTAAAATATAATAATTTTAAAAATAATATTTACTCAGATAAGTAATGAAACTTCTATAGGTATCTGCCAGAGTGCGGGCGTTTACCAGAATTTCGGTTGTAAAACTTTTCTTCTTCTTTTTTTATACCTTTAGATATTTCCCTAGGTTTATTTATTTTGTGTATTTCGAATAAAAAACAAATATCCAATTGAGCTGAATTTTGAGGTAAAGTAGTTTATATTTCAAATGAAATTCCGTTTCCCTTTTTTGAGTGTTGCCGTCATTGTATATCTTGTTGCGAAGCAGTGAAGCTCCCACTGATAATATTCTTTCCAAGCTTAAGTAGGTACATATATAGAACTCCCTTCATAACAAAGAATTTTTCATATTAAAGAAGAATTCCTACCCTAACCTTAAGGAATGCTGACTCCCTGTTTTGTAAGAAAAACAAAATATTGTACATAAAAAGATTTATTTCACAAAAAATTGATTTGCTACAACAAGTAAGAGAAAGAGTATCTATGTGTCTATTCTTCTCTCTAGGCATTTTTAGTCTACGTAAGCTGTTTATTGTTTTGTTATTGCCAGTGGTGGATTTAAATATCCGTTACAAACTTTATGGCATCCTTATTCCAGAAATAAACATAATAATATCCGTATACCTGTAATAGAAGTTCTATATAAACTTTTGGTATGATTTAGCATATTTCTGGAATAACGTTTTGAGGGTCGCCATACCAACCTTGTGCTATAAAAAGATCTAAAGATTGTTAAGTGTTTAATTTATCCAAGACACCAAACAAGAACAGAAGTATGACATTTAAAGGGTTGAACTTTTAAGTGGCTTTCTTTGTTCTAATTTTAGATTTCATCACTAATAAACGCTTTCAAAAGTTAATTTACATTATCGATGACGGACTTGCTGAGGATTAATCAAAAGCTTACTGGAGAAACAGCAAGGGAAGGGGTTTTCTTTTTGATTTCAGTGCTCTTGCGGAAAATATTAGTTTCATAAAAACAATTATATTTCAAGTTTTTAATTAAAAAAGTACATATAAAGAAAGGGACTACTTTTTGTTTTGTGTAAAAGCAAATCGAGATGATAGGTAAATGACAGCTTAAGTTTGAAACTTATTTTCAAGTTGTTGTTGAAAAAAGTTGTTTATCGAGCGCTTGAAAGTGACATTTCTGATTGAACATGGTACTTTAATCAACAAAAGTTCCCGGAATTTAATCGGGAAATTAAAAATACAAGATCATGCATCAAAATTGACTTTGTCTCCTTTAAAGTACTCTCCCTCGACTGCAACGCATTAAAAAAAATTATATACGGTTTGCGGTATGGCCATCAGAACCATCTTTAATTTCAATTTCTATCAAGCAGAGAATTTCATAGAATGTCAATGACAAATATGCCAACCTATAAAAGAGAACTCAAATCGGGTGACTGAGAGCGCCACACAGTGGTGATCCCGGGAAGTTTTTGATCATGTTTTTAGGCGTTTTTCATTTTAAGCTCTCAACAGAGGACGGATTGAAAAAAGAAACACTCTGACGTGTTTGAGCTAAAAAAGAAACATAGTTCTTTTTTTGACAGCTCAGTTCTCTGCTCTGAGCTTAAAAAGCAAAACGCCTTTTGATATATGTACTTTGGCACTTGGTTAGTGTTGCCACATTCAAATACCGGAAATGTAAATAGGAACTAATTTTTCAAGAAATCCTACATTTTAAAATGAGATAAAAGTAGAGTGGAAAATAAATACCCTTGAGTAGTTTTTTTTTCTCAATATTTTATTAACCTCAAATTCGACACAAGTCCAAGTACTTTTTGAAGAATCCGACACTGGCAACTACTAAAGGTGTTCACTAGAGTCCACGAGTCTACAGTCTACGGAATATTGTACCAGTGCGGTGATGGGTGACCACCACATCGCTAACTCGTCGCCATGTGTCGTCGCCATAATGTCTTCCATAATGTGTCTTCGTTGATGGCACTTTTTTGGAGATTTTCCCCTGTCTTATACGACCATACGGAAAAACTGAAGACAAACATCCAATTGAAATAAGAAAAAAAGATTAATTAACTTTGTGCCGTTTTGTTCAGTATTTATCTTCATTTTTGTGTTTATCTTCTCCGTTTTCCCATCAGGATGTAGCATGAAACAAAACAGACAATTGCAAAGATCTTCAATAAAGTTAAAATCTTTTTGTTGTTATTTTTGTATAATAAATTTGACAAAAGTACAATAATGAGATACAGTTAGGAAAATCTTATTTTGCTTGCCTCCATCATAGAGGACGAAAGATTATTAGGCATATCTGTATAAATTGACTTTTATATGGAGGTCCATGGAACATTTGCGACATGTTGTTCCTTTGAATTTGGAATTTGAAAAACGTCGTTCTATGTATGCCTCTCGGATTAACATAATAAAATAGGCTCTAAAATGTTATTTAAGGGCTTACTCAATATTTTGTTCTTGATAAGGAAGCTTAGTAATTGTTATAGAATATACTAAACGGGATTTATGTATTTTTTAAGGATTTTTTGCATTTGAATTGATAAAAAAGAAAATACTTTTCGCCATGGATTTATTTGCTAGGTTTACACAATTGAAAAATTGATAGAATTTGTGTTAAACCAAAAACTGCTTGAATTTAAACTATTACAATACAAGATAAGTGACTGTTAATTCACTTATTTTTTACAAGTAAATTTTGTGGTTGGCTGATAGTGCGCTACAAAGAATTAAACACAAACGCTGAAACTATAGGAAAATTATAGTTAACCGTAATTTTGCCCTAAAATATTATTTCCGATTCCCTAGTGAATGATTTTGAAAGCAACCATATTGGTGAAGCTATTACCTACGAGTACATCTGTCAAATTTATCTGTCATTTAATTCGTCTATTTTTCATAATTGCGTTCAGTCTAAAGCTAAGTTAAGACGATTGTCAGATCTTACAATGTTGTCAGATCTGACATTGAAAAAACTGTCCCAAATGTCTTACAATCGTCTAAACACACAATTTTGTCTGACAATATTGTCAGAAACCTCATTGTCAGGTAATTGTCAGACGACAATCTGACAACAAATTGTCACGTATCTTACAATCGTCTGAACACACAATTCTTATCATTGTCAGACGATTAGGACATTGTCAGACTCATTGGTCATTGTCAGATATCTTTGTTTAAGACATCTTACAATTGCTGACAATTTCTGTATTTTTATATACTAATGGCGTTTGCAATGTGCAATCTGGAAGCAGAAAAAAGCGTTAAATTGGGCAAAAATGACAGTTCTGATTCTGAAAAAGAAGAGATTTCTTTTCTGAATTTGAAATCAGAAGCAAAACAGAATCACTCACACACTCAAGGATATAAAAAAATTGGAAAATAATATTGAAAATATCTTAACAATTGTTCCTAACGTGTGAATTGCTTAGAATCCATTCGCATAAAATTCCGATACAACTCCAGTTACTCATCAGTCATCTCCCAATTCGACAAGCAATTTAGAATATAAACCTTCCTGATGTCGACGAGCCATATTTATTAAAATTATTTTCATACAAAATTTTCACACGCACCACTAAGGAAAAACTTTTAATTTGTCTGACAATGTCTGCCAACGGATCGACCAATTTTTCGTAAACAAATATCTTCCAACAGTGTGAACTGACAATTTTCACCCTGAAAATATTTTCAGAAACGTCGTTATCAGAGAATTGTCAGGTAAATATCTGACAATCAAATTGTAAGACTTTGGAACAAAATCTGCCAATCGTGTGAACAGACAATTTTTCATTGGAAGCTATTTGGCTATTTTCAGTTCATTGGCAGCTATTGTCAAAGTAGTGACTGATCTGACAATATTATATGATCTGACAATCGTCTGTACTTAGCTTAAGTCGTGTGTCAGATTAATACAAATTTTACCCTATAATTATAATTTAGATTTGACTCATTTTAGTTTGTTTAAGTTTTTTTCTTCTTTAAAATTGATTGCTGTAATATAATTGGGACACCCTTTGGAATATAAAAGATTTATACTTGTTAATTTAAAATAGTTTACCTAAAAAATTAATATTATTTTTGCATACCAAATTACTTACCCCAAATCCCTCAGTACATACATACGTAGGAAAAAGAAAAAAATCGATCCATCTGTTTAGTCTGACAGGTAAGCAAACAGTTCGAATTGAGACATTAAAGTCATTAAAATGTAATTGCGAATGACAGATTTAAAAGCCAATTTGCCGTCTACATCCAATACATTAATCTTGGAAATGGAAAATTCATTTCGGATTCTTTGGTTTTTTTTTTTTTTATTTCACAAATTAAATTTTGAGCACAAGTGGGGAAGAACCAAAAACTTTAAGTTGCTATACAATTGCTGTCAATTATGGAAAACAAAACATACATACCCGTATATGAAATTGTATGTTAAAATAGATGCACTTGTTGCATGAAATTCGAAAATTGACTTGTTAGGTATATCGATTACCTAAAGAAACTAGTGACGATTTCATGGGAATTTTCACTCAATTCCTGAACAAAAAAGAAGATAAAGTTAGTTGGAAATTTAAGCTCTTTGAAATGGATCCATAATCCTAGAAAATTTCTTCTCTTCATATGACGATGTATACATCCAACCAAAAATATAATCCGATTTGGTATTTTCGAAAATCACTTACATATGTATATAAAACACTCAATGAACCGAAAACATCAATAAATTAACTCAAGTGAGAAATAAAAAAATATAAAATACCAAACCAGTAACTCTGCAAAATTTTATTGCTACTTGATACCTATGGAGATTTATACATACATACATATGTGTACTGTATATACTGTTGTATATTTTGTCTGTCAATTTAGCAAAATTCGATAAACATAAAAATTACATTCAAGAAAGCATAAAGTGAATAAAATGCAAACTTTTTACTTTTTTTTTTATTGAGATGTCGTGCGTCGTCAGCATTAAGATTGAAGTTGAATATAAGTAACCTTAAAAGCATTGTATTGTATAGAAATTGCCATTATATTGTTAAATGGTGTTTTACGATTTGTATTTTGGAAAACACTAAGAGACTTTTTCCTCGAATCCATTTGGATGTCGTTAAAAATTTACAATACTCCATTTCCAGTTTGAGCTACTCAAAAAAAGGTACCTAATATACTTACAATAAATTTAAGGGAAAGCATCTTTCGTATAACTGAAAGTTGAAGGAAGTTAAATTTTACATTAGCAACTACAAAAGGTTTTTAAAGGATAAAGTAGGATGTAGTTAGACGGCTTTAAATGTTTAAAAAAGACATGTGAATTGTTTAGAAGAATAAATGTAAGCAAATAACATTGTTTGGGAATTTTACTTACGCAACTAAATAAAAAGGTTGCGCAACACAAAATGCTGCCGAAGAAGAACACACATTTAAAGAAATATATTTTATTGCATATGTCATTGAACGTAAGCAAATTTGACAGATATGTAATCATTAATATTGACGATATCAACTTTCAAAGTTTTCGGCAGTTCTTATTGGAACACCCTTTTTAAATGGCATGCCTTTCTGTGGTTACCTTCTTGTGTGGTTAACTTTAAATATCTTTTTTGAAAATGCATTAAAAAGTATTAAATGACTAAATGGAGGTTTAAGGAACGCCATTTTTTTGACTTTCAAAAAAAAAAAGTAGAATTTAGACAGAAAAATAAAATAAATCGAATATCTAAAATCGGTGTACGGTTCCACTCAGAATTTTTATTTAGCTAAAATAATTTTATTATAATTATGAATCAGTGCCATAGAAAAATAAACACAACCTTAATTAAGTTTGAATCTGAAGTCATATTTTTTTATATTTTAAATTCATGCAATAGTATAAAATTATTTTCTTGGAAAAATATAATACAAAAAATAAATAATAGTTTCACAGGATTTTAATTTCATTGTCGTTATTTGATACAATACCAAGAATAAATGACATCCCGACACAACATAAAACGTATTAAAATAATTTATTTTTCAACACCCCCGTAGTTTTGTTATGATTTTCAGGGTTAAATATAAAAAAAAACACATACATAGATATTCAATAGAAGAAGAATTTAAAGACACTTTTAAAAGCATCAATTTGTAGCTGACTGCTGACCAGTGCAGTAAATTTCTGAATAAAACGGTACACTGTTTTGTATATCTATGTTGGCAAGTCTGCAAATCAAATGTCATTGAAGACTAGGGATGAGTTGATAAATTGAGTAAACGATGGTATTCACAATTAACAATTATTATGTATCAGGGATTATTTTTCAAATCAACATTTTTTTTTTCATTATATGAAGGCTGATTTTTGACAAGTCTTAATCCCGATTAAAATAAAAACAAAACAAGGAAAAAAGTTAACTTTGAAGCTAATTAGCGCACCCTTCATTTCAGTTATTCAGAGTTCTATAGCCAGTAAGTAAATTTTGTTCGCCAGCAGTCAATTTACTGAACTGGCTACTCACTAACTAATAAAATCAGTAATAGGTATTGTATTCCACTGATTTATTTGCAATTCCAGTTGTGTCTATTTTTCTGACTTAAAGTAAATAGCCACTGGACAACAAAGAAACAAGGAATAGCATGAAATAAAACAAAAACATTACATTTTAATGTTCAAAGTCGATGACAGGTGGTTTTTTTTCCAATGTAGTATAATTAATTGGTATCGTAATCCTGAGGTGTTCCAGAATAAGCTTAGATTATATTAATCAAAAGACTCCCACCATTTTTTGGCTATCGATTTTTCTTTCCTCCAAACCCTTGTTAATTTCACACTTATAATCTGAAGTTAATTTCAAATAAATTGCAAAATAATAATAAAACAATCGTTAATCATAATTATTAGAAACAATTATTACCTTCGGGGTTAAACAAAAATAAGAATAACAATTAATTTAGGTGCACACATTTCCGTTAATTAAAGATAATGACACCTTTATATACGTCTCACTTAACAGGGCGTTCCACAGTCCCTACTCCCTAGCCAAAAAGTAAACTTTATCTATGTCGAAAAAATTTAGCTTCTTTTTCGACTTGGTTTCGTTTCTTTGACTCGATGTAACTTTGTCAAATTTAAACTGATTCTTGATTTTTTGGCTTTATTAAAAGAAGAAGATTTATCATTTTTTTACCACTCCATTACTTCTCAGAAACATGTGGAAGAACAATGACAATGACAATGAAACACCCTGTATGGTTTGATGATAAGAAACAATAAAAAAAAAAAGAATTTTCTACGTGATGCTTGCTGTACACATAGTAACGCATCCTCTGTTGAAATGCTGTGTCCATGACAATTTTCTCCATTGTCATCATCATCAGAGGATTACCAATTAAATAGGAAATCATAAACATTAAGAAATTATACCTCTGGGAAAAAATATAAGAAATTCTATGAGAAAAAAATAAGCTCATATTCAACTCATTGTCATATACATATGTATCGAATAGAATGTCCTTTTTATTCTCTCCCCAATACAAAAGAACTTTTATGTACTCGTACCTTGTTTTAATCAAAATAAGATAACACTCTCATTCGACATCGAAACCACCACAAACAAAACAAAAACCGACAAAAAATCCTTAAGAGAGCAACAATTCTCACAAACTTCAAGGAATATAATGTACTCCTGTGCTCTATAATGAAAGAAATTAATGAATTGGGTTGTCGATGCCATCCTCCAGGATTGTCTTTTCTTGGAAACTCTATATATTCTATCCATGGGTTGGCCTTTCTTTAATCAAGGGAGATATACTATATATAATACATACATATATGAATATACCAAGGATAAAATAAAAGCAATAATAATAAGACTTTATTTTATAGATTTGGCGTAGCATCCCCAAGGGTATAGGGATATTTAACACGACTTGGCCAAATATATCGAATGAAATGGTGTGTTTGGCAGGAAGTGTGGGAGAGAGATTTGACATGGAGCTTAAACATTTTAACGTCAACATTATGTTTACAAATACTTATGTGAGACTAAACTTGATAATGTTTATAGCTCGCATTACTACAATGTGTGAAATTTTAAGTCAAAGAAAATGTAGAGAAATTTTATGGTTTTTGATCAGCGAAGGATATTTCATGATGAAAAACATAATTTTGAATTAATTTCGAAAGAAATGAAAATGATATAGTATTGCCCAGCCAAGAAATCTTTTTATGGAACACCTAATGTCACAATTTGCACCGGTAAAGTCTCAGGTTTTCAGGAATAAGCCAGCTACGATTGACGCTTTGAAAGCAAACATCACTTGTTATTCGGATACCAGTGGCTATGTCCCAACGAGTCGCTCAAAATTGGACGAATTGTATAGTAGGTACTCTAGCATTGCCATCACCTGGAGGAGAAGGCATGTTTTTTTTTAATTTTGAAATTCTTAATTTTTGGAATATATGGAATATTAAATAAAATGCAATTTAATTATATTTCCTTGAACATTTTATATTTTCATTTCATCTGCACACCATCTTTTCCCCCTATGCAAAATTTCCGTGTCCACTTATGGAGCAACGTATAAAACAAATGGTTTTTACCTTACCTGGGTCATGATCCACTGTTACATTTCTCGTTAATTCAAAATTATGTTTGCTTTTTTCTAAAAAACAAACGGTTCCCAGCTAATGTGCTGTGCAGACAAAAATCTAGGTTAAATGAAGCACTACTCTGGGATGACGCAAGGATAAGGTTAGTTGAATTTACAGGCATACAGAATTTTATATTTTTTTTTTTTTAATTTTCACAAATTTTCCCGGAAACGGCTCGTACGTAAGTGCCCTGATGCAAATGAAATATTAACTCCAAGCTCAGAAATGACGTTTCCACTTAAATTCATGTACGTTGTTTGTCAAAATCAAATTCAACTTTCAATTAGTTGAACGGTAATTGAAAACTCAAACGAAAACCCTTTCTAACTTATTCAAATAAAAACAAATAATCATGTTTAATGAATTCTTTTTAAAAGTGCAGCATATATTAGACAATTTTCGAACATGTGTTTTGATTATTGTTAATATCGAAAGAAAAGTCAGTATGCGTCATAAATTCGGAACACTATTTGTTTTTTTTTTTTTTTGTAAAAAAATTAAAATTCAATTTCGTACGAAAGTCAATTTTGTATACGTACGCAAATTTTATGGCAAGTGAAAATCAAAACAGGCAAATATTTTGCCATTAATGAAAATTCATGCCCTCGACAAATTTACAAAAGGCTTGTTGTTCTGTTGTTGTTTGCTTAAAAGTCCTCCAAATTCCTGAGAGACCAGACCACAATGTATCCTATCACACATCATGGACGAAATATGAGTTTTCCTGAAATTGTCTATCCCATATATATTCAACTGCCCAATGACCATGACTATCTGTACTATGTTGTCAGTTCAGCGGATTCAACCTTAAACCCATCTATCGTGTTTTTTTTGTTTTTTAATGTGTGGGTTTATTTTCTGAGGACTTTATATACTGATGCTGATGAATCCTACTTGTAGAGCTTACCGCTCCCTATATAGTTCCTTTAGTGGGTGTGGGTCAGTCGGTATGTTGTGTTTTTGGAAAACGCACCTGTTTCGGTCCCACCCTCAAATTGTTTATTAAGTAACACTTGGAAAACTCATACACACTTACACATAAAGTGAACAAAAACTAAGCAAAAATTCATGCAGCAAACTTTAAAAAACATTGTGTAATAATATTGCTAGGAAACTTTTCACGAAACTCGGAAAAGTTTTCCCTAAAAAAAAAAAAACAAAAAATGGAAAATTTCAAACAGATAGCAATTTAGCAAAATACCCAAGTAAAAAGTTTTTTTTTTAAAGTTTACTTCCTCTTCAAAACAAAAAAAAAAAAAAAATACGAATAATAAATAAATAAAAAGTTAAAGCAGACTAGTTATGTAGCTGATGAAAAATACTTATATAAGATTACTCTCAATGGAACTTTCTGGCAATTCAGTTGGTCATTGTCAGAAATGTTTATAAAATGAAAATCGACTTATCTCCGATTCAGTAGCGAGAAGAGATTCAGATTCAAGAATTGCTAAATTTTGAGATTTTCTTTTCTTTTCATTTATTTTTTTGTGTGAAAGTGAAAAAATCTTTTACATCATTAAGTCAATGATTTAATTTTTAAGTGAAAAAAGTTCAAAGTTTATAAGATTAATGAGTGCTAAGCTGCTTTTGATTTGACTTTGCGTTAAATTTATGTTCATGTTTTTGTACATTATACAAATAGTATAGTTAGGATGAAATAAGTAGGTAGGCATGTTCTTGATGTTACATCAGACTTTGACTCATATTTGCGAATGGTATTATGGTTGGTGGTGGTTTCAGTTCCTCGAATCGTACAAAGAACATTTTCATTTCTAATAGAACGCTGATTTTCGGATTAAAGCTGAACACCGCCGCCGCTATTGTGGTATGCATGACAGTCTTTCTATAATAAACTTGAACAAAAATCACAAAGTATTTTGATAAGATTCACCGATGATCTGTCAAAACATCCTACTGAAAATCAAACTTCACAATGAATCACCCGATACATAAAAAAAACTACAATTTTGAAAAGGTAATGAATTTGGAGTAGATTTTTTTTTAACGATAGTTTTATTTTTTTAAATTTTTAATGAACTCATAGTTAGACTAAGTTGGCAGTCATGTTAGCACAACCACTCCGGAAAAATACTGTAACTTATAATTTCAAAATGAAAAACTGAGAATGTAATTAATTGTTAGGGGTACGTCGGAAATCGATCATAAAACTGTCGCAACTTTATTATTCACGTTAGGAACACCCTATATACCCTTAAACTATGTACAAAATATCTTCTTCTTTTTAATTTTGTTGTCGAAAATGTATCTGCTAAATTAAACATTAAAAAGCGTTTTATTTCTTAACACAAATGTGTACTTATGTTTTAAAACAAAAATACACACTCGAGTGCATATAGTCTATTTGCAGCCATTTTAGTTTCTAACGACTTATGACACAAGCGAATTCTCCAAATTGAGTTAGTTCCAATGAAAAGTCTTGTGTGCAATTTTTGTTCCATATTCCAACTCTCAGAAGTCAAATATTGCAGTCATCAAATAAATTCATACTTTCAGTGAACTTCAATCTTCCATCAACATCATTCCATTTATGATAGAAAATGCAAAAAAAAAAGAATATTTTTGTCTCTATCTCTAGAGAGACACGTTTCCATTTAGAGAAGGTAACTTCAATCCTGTAATTTCCAACATTTCACTTCTTTGGCATCTCTTAACTTTAGCATTGTTTGGAAATGTAAATAATGTATGTACAACAAAAATCAAATTCAAGAAACATTACGATACACGTGTGGCCTCATTCTGAAAGTCTCTATACTCAGTATCCAAATATTTAATATAACTTTCGCTAAACTTAACAATGTATCTAAATACATTCATATGTATGTGTAGGATAGATCTATATGCAACAATGTATCTCCAAGTTCTTTTAGATATACTACATACATATGTAAATATGTATAAATCTTTTGTGTTTTTATTTAATTCAAGTAAAGAAAATCGACTTCTTATCTCAGCCAGCAATAAAAAATATAAAAATATACATAACGCAAATCCCGAGAGTTAACCCATGGAAAAGAGCCCGCTTTGGCATCAAATTCAATTTGTTTGTTCTGCAAGAGTTCCAGCATCTCCATGAACAGAACATCCAGCATCCCCCACCATTCGCTCCCCCCATTATCATCATTATCACAATTCAGATTCCAACACGCTAAGCTAAACATAACTTTATCTGCCTTTATAACCCCGATCAATAAAACTTAACTTAGCTTAGCTCTATATTCGTATAACTCGTATATATTTAGGTATGTATAGGTATCTACGTTTATGACTTGAATCTATGTTTAGCTGGTGAGCTAAATGCTCCTTGAAGTATGTATAATTCCTATTAAAGTATCATTCATTACAGTTTGTATATGATGTCCTTGTTGTAAGTGAAATCTAGAATGCTTATTGTTAACGTCGTCGGTCGTCGCGTCGATGTTTAATAGTGAGTTAAGTTAAATTTAAAAAAGGATCCATCTTGCAGTAATTAAATATTCCAACACCCTAATTTATGTAGATGTAGAGCTTTGGATGAATGGGTGGTGCCTGGTGCTGTATTTGGAAGAAGCCCATAAGAGAAGAATTATAAATATAATTTAATCAATCTTCTGGAAGGAAACTCCTACACAATACACTACACATGAACACATAACACATTAAATTAATTATTTAAATACATATAAATGTTTTTCCTCTCCTCTTGGGTAGAATATAGGCTTTTTGTCTATAGTATTAGTTTTGTATACAAATGTGAAAGAAAATTGAAAACAACTTTAATTCCTCACACTTAATCAACTTAGATGTTATCAAATTGAAAGTATATGAAATGTAGATGTCGCTATAAATCAGAGTTTCAGTTAATTTATCTATCCTTTCTAAATTGTCAACCTTGTTTTAATATATCTTGAGTATGAGGATAATCCAATTACACATTTATTGTTCCTATACTAATTTGATTTCCGGTTCAATTAAAGGATTAAACTGTTTCGTCTCGTCGATCATTGATAATATTTATTTCATATTTATTTTCATCATCGCAAACACACCCTCACTGGGTGTGTACTGGTGTGTAATATTATAGTGTGTCAAGATAAAAAGTTCACCGATATACGTAAGTAAGTTTAAATATCCTTTTCCTCATATTTCCTTCCTTCCTTGGTTTTGTATGCTTGTTCATTCATTGTCCTTACAACATCCTTAATTATGTTTTTTTTTTTTGAACGTGTATATGTAGCTTTAAATTTTTATTGGGTCAAGGTCCCTTCCGAAACTTTAATACGTACATATACCAGCACTATTAAAGGAAGCAACGTCATGATTGTACTCGTTGAGTCCTGAGCAGCAATGACGCCATATCGCTGGCTCTGGTGGTGGTTGTTAGCAATAACACAATGTGCTAGCACATTGGATCATTTGTATTGAAAAACGAACTTAAAATCGTTTTTCTTTTTCTACTTTTTTTCATAGGATTTAGTTTTGTTCGTTTATGTAAAAATAAATCTTTTTTTCAGGATGTATTGTTTGTTGACGATTATGGTTGAATAGACATCCAGAACTGGGCCTTATCATTGTAGATGATTTTTCAATTAAAATAGAGGTCACTTCAAAACCCATTCAACGTTGTGCAGGGTCGTATACTTCGAGTTGCTGGATTAGTTGAATTTGGTAGATCCTCATGTAACAAGAACAAAATTCACTTAAATTAAAATGTGTCAGTAAAATAGAATTCTAATATAACGAATTGAATTTTTCATCGTCAATGGCGATGTTTTCCACAGATCTGTTCTTCCCCGACATTTCGGTATTCGTTGATCGTTTACTGAACTAATGTACACAAATTTAATAAAAAAAGAAATATTAGTAGATGAATAATAATTTGCCTTTATTTAGTTTCGTGAATTTGATATGTCGTTCTATGTTTTCGATGTTTGTTTTTTATGCTCCACTAACTGGATATTACCCGTCAGGGAATTGTCAAAAATGATTCTATTGAATAACTTACTGTTTAATTTTATTTGCCTAATTAATCTTCCATGAGTTCTGTTCAAATTCATCGTGAAATGTTTTCTATGTTCTTTATGTTGATTTGCTAACTTCGTGACAGCAAAATGCTCGAAACTGAATGGGTGTAGCTTTTCTTTCTTTACAACAAATTTTAATTGCACTTATCTTTAAAATGCCCACGTACAAATTTCATAGATTTACCAACCATAAAAATGATCCCGTTTAATTTTCCCAAAAATTGACTTCTAAAATGCAAACCGAGTCTAAAGTATTCCCACCATCATAATTCTTCACTTGGTTACGAAATAATTATAAAATTTTACAAATACAAAATTTCGCTTCTTTGAATCAAATCAAAAAAGTTAGGATTCAATTTTGTGTGAATATACTCGTACACACAGCGTTTTAACACATTTTAGTTAATTAATTAATCAATTCTGTGAAGGTACGATAAAAATTTCGCCATCAGATTGAAATTAGTCTGATTAATGTGAACGCCTGGCTACAGCAGCTTTTATGCAAGAACAATTCCTCCGAACTTGCTCCACGCCCGGCCACCTGGAATAAAATTAAATTTAAAGTTGGCTATCTAATTAATGTTCGTAAAGAATATTAGACCTCAGTGTCTGCCCCTGGCTGACCCCATTGAACACCGGGCCGAAGCACCATAACCAAACCATCATTTGCGGTGCTGTTAGTTGTAATTTTTTCACCACACCACACAACAAATTAAAGTTATCCCTGTTTTTCCCGAATTCAACATCAAATCCGAGTTGGAAAATGTTTTTTTTTTTTTTTTTTGAATTTGGTCAATGAAATTGTTCCAGGAAAATCCAAGTACTCGTATACGAACCTACATAGTTGCTGGTAATGATGATAGATATCTAAGAACCTGGTTTTGTTATAGAAATATAATATTTTTTTTTGGGTAGTGGCAAGTAGTAAATATTTATGTTGATGTGGGTTTTGTGGGATTGTTTGGGGTTTTAAGGGTCTGATGGTGGTGCTTGCCAGAAAGGGTAGTTATTTTTTTAATGAATATTTTCCAACCTTTTTTGTCCCATTTCCTTTGGAAAACATTTCCATGAAAGCTTATCATCTCTATCGAACTTTTTTTCAACTTGTTTTTTTTTTTTTTTTTTCTCGGCCTTATTCGATCAATATTACCTTGGAATAAAAAATACAACTAAACATTTTTTCAAAGATTAAACTTTGTTTTTTTTTGTCAGGGTTTCTTTGTATTCTAGGGATTGGCGGTATGTGAATAGAATAAACTTTGTCCCTGACCTGAAAGAAGCTCTCTTATTTTTTAAGGTAATTTGTTTTCCTGATGCAGTTATTCTGTGGTAGGTATTCGAGTACATAGTACATAGTTGCATCCATAAGATTGAAATAACATCCACAACACACGAAAGGACAGTGGGAGTTTGTTTTCGAAAAATTCGATTTAACATTCTTTTGGTTTGTTTGTTTATGTTTTTTTTTTATATATACATGTGTAACAAAAAAGAGGAAATTGTAGAAAAATGCAATGTAATGATAATGGGTGGAGGATGGGTGTACATGAAGTTGCAATTTATCTTTTACATTGTCACAAAAATCAAATATGTATATAGTGGGATTTGTTAGGCAATAAATAGGACAAAAATATTTTCGTTTTACATATTTTAATTTTTTTTTATAGAACTACAAATAAGAGGTAACCACGAGACAACCCGATAATACTTTTGCTAGTTTTTTTTTTGAGGAACCTGAAATCATGTTTCAATATTAAACTCAGGTCATCCCTATTCGTTAAAACGTTTTCAGATCGTTTTTATGAAGCATTGGAGACAATTAATTTCAAAATTTTGCTTGAATGTCTGAATGGCTCCGATAAAATTTTGAACTGATTTGTCATTTTCGGTGTAGTGTATAGGTCAAGCTGATATTATTTAAACGATTCGAGACAAAACGGGACTTCAAATGAAAAAAAGAGGAACAAAATTAACGCCTCCGAGTTAAACACACACAAGACGGATACTCTCATTTATCGATTTTGACAGGACCGAGACGTTACTAGCAAAGTCCTCCTCAAGTCTAGTCAATACGAGGACACTGTGATATTCACCACTCTACCTTATCTGCTTATAACCGTTTTCGTTTTAAAGGTTATACTTTAAGGTTTTTAACTTTCACTTCTTTTGAAATAAATGTCGTTTACACACATTCCAAAAGCACTAAATTCTGAATTTAAGTTCTGTCCCATTGTTTTTTTTTTTGGTTAGTGAATGCGCTACAAAAATTTAACATGGAACACAACACCAACGGATTAGTGAACAAAACTAAATTTATAGCTAGACAGTAACAGCCTTATTTATAATCCCCACATAAAGCCTGCATAAAGTTATACACTCTTTATAATACCTCTTAACTCGAAAATGTTATTTATAAAACTTATGCAACGTTGAATAGAGCCATAATAAGCTAAACGCGTTTTAAGGTTGAATAGAGCCTGAATAAGGAAATTATAGTGACAAAATGTCATGGAAAAAACATTTGTTGATTTAATTATGACATCTAAATGGAGTAGATTTCTCATTTTGGTACTTTTTTTTGATATAAGAACTGCATAACTATAATTTGCAGGAAAATGTTTTATAAATACGAATTTATAGAACGTTGAATAGAGCCTACATAAATCCTTATACACTGCATAACTATTCATCTGCTTAGTGGATTCTATTAAATAAGGCTGTAAAAGTATTGTGAAATGTAGGAGGCAGTTAAGTGGTGCAAAAAATAAATAAATGTTGCCTGACTTATGGGTGGCGGGGTGAAATCAATGATATTTATTTTTTTATACTTCGGTACTACAAAGTGTTTGCATTTCCATGAATATTTGAAATCGATCTACATTTTCGTGTTTTTTCAACTCGACGTAAAAAATACATATTTAAATTAATAAAATGATACCTATGAAATAAATAAAGCGTTTCATTGAAACTTGTATTATTGAGTTATGTAGCTAACGATTGCCAATAAAACACCACTTATTTCTGTTGAAAAATCAACTACATACAGAGTGTTTATAAGTATACATACATATGTACATATGTTTATAAACGTTATAAAATTTCAAAACTCTGAGTAAAAAAGTATACTTTTCAGAATTTTGCTATTTTTTTAAATTCATTTTTTTGATAAATTTCTACAATATTTTATAATGTTCCTAAAATTTGTAGTGATTATGTTTATTGATTTTGATAACAATTATAAAAAAGTACGTGGATAGCAAATATTAATTATTTTTCTTTGTTTGTATCACAAGTTCTAACATTCGACTGGTTTTGCTGTGACCTTTGACAGGTATTTCATAAACAGTGAATTTTTTTAAACCAACATTTCATTTTTGTTTTTATTTCCATACACAAAGTTATATAAAGCTTTCATATACAATCGTAAAGGTGACGAGCACAAAAGATTCAGTCCTCAAAATTATATACATATTTTTTTCGTTGCCATAGTTTTCCTGGGAAACTGCCTACTGGAGTATCCTCTGTTAACAATCTTAGCAATGTTTTTGAATCAAGGCGATAGAAGTTGTGTTAATGTTTTGTTTTTTTTTTTTTCTTGTTTGCAGTTGCCTTAAAGACCTTTTATGTTATATTTTGAAAAAAGCGAATGTTCTGTGTAGTTGCCAACACTTTGAAGCTTAGAGCCATCTCAAAGAAAAATTAAAAAAAAAATCTTCATCATGTCAATCCTTTCTAAAATAAACACAAACAAAAACAACCTTTGGCTTTTTTGGCAAATGAAAGAAGAATTCTTGTTCCTGGTTGGGAATCATCTGAAATTAATTATGTGAGTTAAAATCGTTCATTAAATATCTTTTTCCTAAATTTTGTTTTTATAGAACCTCTTTTCTAAACTTATATAAATATAAATATAATGATTTTATCTGTCTGATTTAGGAAAATGAAAAGGTCAACAAAAGTCTTAAATTATTTCATTTAAAAATCGAGAAGAAAAAAAGTACAAATTGCCTTTATTTTGTTTTTGTTTTATAAGCTTTTGTTTGAATTTATTTCTTTGATCCTTATTTAAAAGAAAATTATTTTAATGCGATGTATTAATGGCTTTCGCGACAAACAAGAAAAAAAAAATGGATGGCTTCGTGTCAAGGTCAAGTTGGCGTCGCGTCGCGTTGTTTCCGTAGGCTGCATTGTTTTTTTTTTTCTCTTTGAAGGCCTTACCCAATGTATGTATCTTTACAATAAAAATATGCTGTTTAAGTTGTTTTATGTATAAATTTAATTAAAATGTTTAAATTCTTATCATAATGAGGGAATTAAATTTAAGCTTAGTTCCACGCAAAATTTTCATTTAAAAAGGTTTCTTTTTCCAGTTTCAAAAAAGAAATACAGTTTTAAAATTAAATTCAGTTATTTTACTCTTTTCTTGGTAAATTCATTTAAAAACT
The DNA here is from genome assembly GCA_905146935.1 of Scaeva pyrastri. NCBI lineage: Eukaryota > Metazoa > Arthropoda > Insecta > Diptera > Syrphidae > Scaeva > Scaeva pyrastri. Next base: position 6,162,195 of record LR989929.1, on the reverse strand, counting down.
GACTAAATTCCAAAGTGGTATTGAAATTAAATTAAAGTATTATGGTGTGTGGTTTATTTATGTTTTGCTAGCAGACCCGCCCACGCGTTGCTGTGGCTAAGATTTTTGTTAAATTGTATTGTAGTAAACTATTTAAGGGGAACAATACCCTGTTTAAAAATATTTATTGAAAAAAATTGACAGACGTGCGTCGCTCAATGCATATTGTGTACCAGCACCAAAAATTGAAAAAGTACGAACAATTGAATTTCACTGTATTCACTTTAGATACTATTTATGTCCTCAGACCTACGAAGTCCGTTGGTGTTCCCTAGCAGGACATAGGGCCTCAACTACTCATACTCTCCATCGTGTGAGGTTTCCAGCGATGTATTTCAGCTACCTCCAGCTCTTTCCCAATCTCGCAGATTCCTCCTCAACTGTTCTCCTCCATGTGCTTCTTGGTTTACCATCAACTCTTCTTCCTTCTTGTGTGAGTGGGTATTTAGCTTACTTCAAAATAAATTTAACTTGTACTTTAGCTGTGCTATTATATTGTAGCTTACATGAAACGTACCATAGAGCCATCTATTGAATACTTACTCAATCCATTACATATCCCCATCTTTTAAAATCATTTGGAGCTAACAGATAATTGTGACTGTCAAATAATAAATTGAGACGCAAGCTACTCTGTAAAGAAATTCGCTTAAGGCGCCATCTGTTCTAGACTTATGGAAACTACGATCAATAACAACAATCAACGTTGTTGATCAGTTTATTATTAATTATTAATTATTGGGACCATTAATTTAAATAATAACTATCCTATCATCTAAGTTGGACCAAATATGATATATATGCCAACTTTCATGAATATCAGTTGAGTTGTTTTTGAGTTTATTCAAGACATACACACGGACATTGAATTTTTATATATTAAGATTATTATGTGGTATTGACTAAACTTCAATCAATTACAGAGGAGTTAAACTTTAATTTGAAATCTAAAATTCAATAATACAACCTCACAGCACCAAGCTGTCAACTTTGAACTTTTACCTTTTGTTTAAAGTATATTTTTAACATTTTGACGTACCTAATAAAACCCATTTCAATACCTTTTTTCAATAAATGACAGTTTACAAAAACCAAATACAAACGTTTTACCACCGTTTTTGTTTTGTTTTATAAGGTAGCTCAGTTATGTTTGTTGTTTATTATAAAGGGTGTTCAAAAATTAACTCAAGATTAGGAGTTCCCGCTATTTGTTTGGTAAAGTGTTGGCAAGTTTTCAGAAGACAATGAATATTGTGACAGTTGAAGGTAAAGGTTAAAATGATTGAAAAGGCTGTTCGATAATATTACAAATGCCATGAAAATTCGACGGCTAGTGTTCGAAAAATTGACGTCCCAAAATTTATTAAGATATTCAGGAAACATTAATATATTCTTATTTTAGGAAAAATGTGATTGTTGGAATTACAAATTGAATTTGCAATTATTTCAACTTTTAACTTCAATCTATCTAGAAATCAAATTTTAGTATTGATACCTGGATATTAAGGGTAATTGTTATTTTTTAACTTTTGACTTATAAGATTTCAACATAGAAAGGGTCTATAAGAAGTTACAATGTCATGAAAAAAAAAAATCAAATAAAATAGCATCATGCTTGTATTACTGAAAAATCTTGTTTTAAAATCCTTTTAAATAGATGTTTACCTTTGAATCAACAATCTTCTTAGTTCATAATAAAAAAGTATTTCTAGCGTAATAAAGTACTCGTACACACAGAAATCAAAAAGAAATCCAAACCAAAAAGTCTGATTCGTCAAATGTATCTAGTACCCCATTCAATGGAAAAGTTCTTCACTTATTTTCTATTTTTTTTTTTTTGTATTACATTGAAATCGAAAGTCTTATCTCGAGTGAGTAAACATTCGACAGGTAAAGATACTTTACCTACTCGTATTGAAATTGTAAAGGATATACATTTGTAGATGTTTTAAATGAAATTCATGGTGTTGACATTTTACACACGACTTATTATGTGAACGGGTATATAACATACATGCATTATATATGTGCAGACATTTTGTAGGTGTGTGTAATGTATCTGGGTGGACGAGTTCCATTTAAATGCATACAAAAAAAGTGAAACAAATTCGAATCAAATTTAAGAACTTGAAAATTCTTACAAAATAATAATTAAGATTTTTGCAAGATTATAAGTTCTGTTTATTAAATTTATACACAGAATGAAGTCACGTTTTATATCCTAAGTTTTACCATTAATTTTTCTGATGATATCTTCTATGTCTAATGTAACATCTTTTGGGTTAAAACATACAATGTGTATGTATAGATAGATGAAAAAAAAATGAATATTTTTACTGGTGATGGAAACTTTTAAGGAAATGAAAAAACAAAATTGGAAAAACTCATCCTTTTTTGTATTTATTAAACACATGATACGTTTACATCAGGGTGGTTCTTATATAAGACATTTATTTTGAATTTAATATCTTTGTTCGATTTCAATTTTTATGAAGTGCTTAGTAAATCTTATTTTGTAAAAAAAAGTCAATTTATTTGTTATTATAATAATAACAATATAATTATATATATATATATGTATATATATAACAAGTTCTAAGTCAAAAAATTGCATTTTGGACTTTAGACTAGGTTAAACTCATTTTCTTTTTCTCTTTCGTTTAGAATTATCGGCTTAAGTCTATAGCACAGCTGCTTTTTATCGTAATAATTTAGTAATTTATTTTTTAAAAAAATTTTAACCAGGTTTGCAATTAATTAAACTATTTTCAATTTTGTTTTACCAACAACTGCAGTTTCTTACTTAAAACCTTTTTACCTAACGTCAAAGAATTATTACTATATGTCAAAAAAAGCGCCATTCTTTCGGATTTTTGCATCACAAGTGTCACTTAATTTATTTTTATTTTTAGTATCTTCCATAAATGTCACTTTTACTTTCATAAATGACAGAAAAGGTTCGTTTATTAACTTGTTTTGGACGTGTTCAGTTGATGTTTATTAAGAAAATTTAAAATATTTCCTAAAAACGTAAGAGTTTTTATTGTTTTCTCTTTTTAAAGAACCACCCTACAATATACACATTTATGTATCTCTAAAACATAAATAAGATATTCATATTTATACATAATAATATAAACAAATTTCAGAATTGGAAATTTGTATACTCATGTCTTCGTTTAACCATGTTATTTTGTTTTGGGTTTTAGATTGAAATTTTCCCAAAAAGCAGAGGCAATAACTTTAGGATATATTCCCCCCCATATCATCCCATTTATACTCATATACACCCACTTTTGGTTGTAAAATATAGTTTATAGGTTATGTTTGTATAATAAAAGAAAATCAATACACAATTCCGGTATTCAAGATTGATAAACATATTTATAATAAAATTTGTATAACTAATTATTATTAATTAAATAGTTTTAGGTCCTGAATAATTGAAATATTCAAAGTTTGAAAATGTTTTACTATTTGATTATTATGAATTATTAAATAAATTCAAATGTTATGAAATTTCGAAATGATTGACAAATACAAAATTGTTGTGTGTAAATGTTTATATTTTAGAAATGGAAAAGATTTGGTTTATAATTTTTTTTACGTTCTTATACCAAAGTATGTAAATAACAAAATTATGGTTTCTAGTTTGAAATTCAAGTTTTGGTCATTTGTTACGTTTATCTCGATTTCTTATAAGACGTTTTCTTTAAAAATAAAGGAAATTTGTAAGTAAAATAAAAAAAAAATGTATTTAACGTATATCTCCTATTTTCACGGTAAACCCAATTTTCGATCACAAAAAGAAGAGGCCCGAAATGACTACTCTGAGGCACTCCACTACAAAAATAGCTTCGCGATTTAACCAGTAATCCCTTATTTTGGTTATAAGATGAAATGCAGAAAAATTTGACAGAAAAAACGAATGCATTCAATACACAATGAGAATTGTCAAAATAATTGTCAATGCCATTGTGAAATTCTTGAATGGTCTTAACATGATATTGGAGATTGGATTTTTCTTTTATATTTCGAGGCGAAAAATTTAAACTCATAAAGCAAACAAAAAAGGAAAAAATGCTTTAACTTTTTAGCGTCTGGTAACTCTATTCACAATACAACATAAATGTCTGCCATTGGGAAAAATTTGTGCATAAGAATATACAGTTTTTGTTTTTTTTTGATCGACCTAAAAATAAAACCATTCTAACGACATTTAAACTTGTCGCCATTGTAATATCGAAAAGGAAGCAATTCCCCAATTGTCATTGATTTATTTGAAATCTGAAAATCTATAGGTAAGTTTACAAAAGAAAATTCATGCCCTTTTTGTGTTCTCCTACTTCAAGTTTAAAGTGGATCAAATTTATCAAATGAAAAGAATGTTTATTATTCAATATAGTAGTTAAATTTTCATACAAAAAAAAAAGAATTATGTTTCGCGAAGTTTTTTTTTTTTAATTTCAATTCGATCAAAACGTCCTTCGCAAAAATTTAATCAAAAAGTCACAAGGACTCAAATTTAAGACGTATACATAATTTGACACCCAAATATCAATAAAAAAACAGATGTGACTTTACAAAGTGACATTAGAGGAAAAAACACTTGATGTAAATTTGATTAGATGGATAAAGACCGCGCGATAATTGTACTAAATGTTTTTTTTTTCTAAAGCTTAATGTGAAAACTTTTAATATTATGTAAAAAAAATTTGCCGATTTCGATGACATTTTTACTTAAGTGGGTAAGAGTGTTGGGTGAAAATGAGTTATAAAGAGTAAGGATTGATTGGAATAAGTTAGGATTAGTTTAGATGAGTTAGGGTGAGTTTATATAGGTTTGGATGGGTTGGGATGAGTTTCGATAAGTTTGGATTAGTTTGGATGAGCTTGGATGAATTTGGATGAATTTGGATGAGTTGAGATGAGTTAGGACGAGTTCAGTTGAGTTCAAATCTGTAAGAATGAGTTGCAAATAGTAAACATGAGTTCCCTGACTTAAATTATCGTTAAGTTTTATTTCGACAAAAAAAAATTAATCATAGCAGAGGGAGGTCTAACTACATGCAAGTGTAAGTGACGATTTTTGTCTTATTATCACACCTTTTAACTTTTCACAACTTTCAGCCCTCAGGAGACTTGAGTCCCAAAATTAAAAAAGCTAAATGTTTTTCTCTCTTACAGCATCCCTAAAGATGTACATAGGTTAGCTAAGTCTGTGTTCTATGTTGCAAATGTCTGTTCCTCATTTTTAATTTCATGCTTGTGCTTGTGGTGGTCCGACGTAAGGATGAAACCGAAATCTCAGAAGAATTTGTACACACGCTGCCGTCATCGTCGCGCCACAAACCCCAGGGAAACACTAAGTTGCTGTCTATTCCCTCTACGGGACAAAATTTGTGTGCCTACATTTTATCTTCGGCCAAGCGAAATAATTCAATTGGATATAAAAAAAGGTCAAGGTGTTGGGGAACAATTGAATTTGTTGGACTTTAGACCTCTCACCTTAAAAAAATTAAAATCCAATAAGGATTTAGTAGTCTTATTAAGAAGGCGGTAAAACTTCAAATTAAAGTTTGCCTTGTATTCTTTTGTGACTCGTAATAAGTAAAACGTTCATCAATTAGGGCAATACTGTCCTAATTCCCTTATTAACATGATATGTTTATCGATCCTGTATCTTTCGAATTAAATTTTAAATCTCACATGATGTGGCCTCATTTCTTTGGCCTCAATTTATGAGGTTAAATTCATTTAGCGACAACCTTTGAGTATACAAATATACAAAAGTAGGATGAACTCTATTAAGTACAACCTCAAGAGGGTTTCACATATAATATAAACATATCCCTAAGGCTTTGTCTGCCCTGAGTTTTGAAAAAAAAAAAAAACGCAATCAAATTTAATTTAAATCATACATTAATGTACATACATACATATAAAATATATATATGTATGTAGATATACATACATAAATACATGAATGATTTCAAAGAAAAAAAAAATCATTGACAACTGACGCTGTCAGTAGATACCTGAGTATGCGTTAAATGTCAAGAAGTAGATCCGTCATTTCTGGATAAGCATCAAAGTCGTTTTCAATCCAGGGATGTCGATTGACTTAATTAACTCACTCGTATTCCCTCAAGAACCATTGACAAATTAATGTTTTTATAGAACACACACACACACACACTTGAAATGTTGACAGAAGAAGGGTGTTTGGTTAAAAGTTATGTAAACTTTATAATTGTTTCAGCTTCTTTAAGCTGCTGGTGGAGACGAAGGAGTGAATTGAAGAATACACGATGCCACACGGAAGAGCGGGGGAGAGCTCTTGCCCTGCAAAAAGTGTGCTTCATGAAGTCGACCACTTTTTCTTCTTATGTCAAGCCATCAGCTAACAACGGTAGATATGAGAGCAGAGCAGGTTGTAGAGTGTTTCTTATTGTCTCCTTCTATTCCCAGACACATATAATGTACATATACGTACATCTCTGACTGAGTCCTGACGTACGTAACGTGAATCAAATTGCTTTCTTCTGCCCCCTCCTCACAATATTCGTTTCTATGTTGTTCTTTTATTTTTCCATAGCTTAGGTTACCTGGGGGAACACACAAACAAATTCAAATTCTTATGTCCTTATTGCCACAAGTCGTGTTACACACATAACGACTTTATATACATACGTGGGTACTAAGAACAACATACCCCTGCCCTGATGCTTCCTACCCATAAAGATTATACAAGACAACAGAGCACATTGAATTTAAATGCAAATAAAGGTTATTGCTAACTCGCAGAGAATTGCAATTGGAACGGGGTCCACTTTACTTTTGTTCGAGAGCAGAAGAAGAGGGTCTTAAGTTGAAATATTGTTTTTTAAGTGATGGTTGATGGCTGGGATTTAACGTACCTACTCCATGGTATACCGTTATACCCTATACCGAAGGAACAATGTGGAATGTTGAAATATTGTTTTGTAGACAAAAAATTAAGTTTTTTGCGAGAAGACAAATGTTTGTTTCAGTGGGTTTTATTTTTAGCAATTTTTTCTTATAAATGTGAACTACTTTGTGAAGGTGAATGCATACCCTGATACCCTACTCTGCCTGTTGGACATCAGTTAAAATGATAAATTTATTCATCATGAACATGATGATGAAAATGATAAACAACATCAAAGATTTCCAAGGAATTAATTTCAATTTTACCATGTTTTCATAAATATTTGAATTTTTAATGAGCTGATGATGGTCTCTGGGCCGCCGCGCCCGGCCGGCCCGACCAGTAGCCGTGAAGAAAAGTTTGGGTTTTAGCACGTGCCGCCTGTCGTCTTTTTGTCTACGATAATAATTATGCAGTAAACTCAAACAATAAAACAAAATAAATACATATGTATGTATTGTATATTCAGTCATCAACCTAATTATGAGGCGCCATTTAGTCACGCTAGCCTGCTTTGTAACGTTTGTCTAATTCGAATGTACTTTTCGCGATGATGACAGGCAGTTGAAGATTGACAGATAAGAAAATTTGTTGTAGAGCATTGCTGCTTAGGGGGCACTTGACAGAAAAAAAAGTTCTAACGGAAACGGAAGGCGCTGATATGATAACAAAGTTAAGTACATAATGTAGACATTTCATACTACCTTTTGCACCATCAAACTGAAGAAGAGAAAATTTGTGAAATATAAAATGATTAGAGAAATTAAAACGAACATTAACAGATACTTCCGGCAGATGATAAGTTTAACTGTCAAAAGTTGTTGAAGCTTACGTCGTCGTAAGCCGGTTTATTGCTGTGATAATCTGAAACCATATCGTTGCGTTGGTTGGTATGTCCCAACTTCTACATTTCAAAGCTGTCGAACTCTATCCAAAACTCCTATATTTATATAAACATTATATCTATTGAAATCAAAAATATTTGCCAAAATCTCTCAATTAAATACATTAAATATATTCCAAATACATATTTTGGCAACTGCGCTTAACATTGTTACCACACACTAATTATTCCCCAAAAAATGGAGATTTTTGATGTCTAATTTCAGCTTCACGCACTTCATAAACGTCAAAGAAGAAATGACATGTGACATCACTTGAAAAATATGATGTAATTGTCGTTTTGGTCAATGTTTGTTTCTGGGCTGTGTTTTTATTGTATTACTGTCCCATAAATTAATTTATAATCCTTACTTCATATATTTTCCGGATTTGTTCGTATGCCACACCCCGAGGGTATTTCTAGTTCTGTAAAAATTCTAATCTAATAGAAAATGTGCTTTGTGAATTGCTTTCATATTGAAAAATTCACTAAATACGATAGTGAATTTCTATAGTTAAACGAAAGCGAATGTCAGATTAACTATACATTATCGACAACCTTGCCATTTAACTCGAAATGTTTGTTATTTTTCTATGAACCAAAAGAAAAACTTCTCTTCGTTAAAATAGTTATACAAACTTGTATATACATTCCTTTACTTTACCTCTGTGAAAAGAAAATCTGTTGAATGCAAATTCCTTTGAAACTATACTTTGAGTCGCACTGCAAAGTTCACATTCATCAGAGATTTAAGTTAAATTCCTTTGGGTTTCAATCTTACTTCATTTTTGTTGTGCATCTCAACTAAAAAAATAAAAATTCAATGGTTAAAGTTTAAAAATTATTTCGATCAAATCCTGTTCGTAGAAGTAGTTAGCATTCCGTTTTCTGGAATAAAAAAATAAGTGTCGTCGAAATTACGATTTTCCTTTAAAAAAAAACATCGGATTTTTGTTCTGTCATTGGTTCTTGTCATTTTCACCGTCTACTTAACTTGTCACTCCCACTTTTCTATTTCTCTGTAAAAATAAACGGATAAATTGATATCATTTTGATGATAATATTGTAGACGCAATGTCTTATTTTTTATTTTCTGAAGATAAAATAAAAACAAATAAATCATCCAAATTGGTGATGGAACAAGATGAACAATGAAGCTGACATCTTTTTACAGAAAAAAAAACCTAAATAAAGAAAGAAAAAAACAGAAACAAGAAGTTTGATGGGCGAGGCACTTAGGGATGTTTAAAAGTATCAAGTTATTTTTACTTCTATTAAATGATTATATGGGCTTTTTTTCTTCTTTATTTTTTTTTTTGGAAAATTTAAGCAAAGAAGAGTAGAGTAGTAAAGTGGGATTTATGACATTTGGGTATCATTTATATTGTCATTGTTTTCGTGTTTCTTTAGTCTTTTTTTTATAAAAAATGAATTTTGTTTTAGTAGAAAATAATGTCTGTTGTATTTTAAAAAGAAGAAGACATTTATAGAGATTTAAATCAAAATAATAAAATAAGCCTGATTAACGCGACTGAAAAATTACAATATTTTTCCTCATAAAACTGACAACGTTGATAATGATGACATAATTCTGATCATGAAATTCAAAAATATTAAAAAAAAATAATGTCCCCTGATGCGTTTTTGTCACTCTTTTTCATTCTCGTAAAAGTTAATTGATTGTTATGATTTTTATAACTTAATAATGGCGTAAAGAGAATACAAAGTCGTTAGTTGACAATCTTTGTGTTTTACATTTCTCATCCGTGTCAGTTGCCAATTCGTATATGTCATTTTGTTTCGGTATTAGTTGTGGACGGATAGTGTTAGTTGACAACAAGCCATAGTTTTTAACACATACTTTCACTTTCAGGATGAAATGAGAGAAGATCATAACTTGTTGACCAGATTTCTAGATCTATTGGCTTGTTAAGCCAGGTTTAACTTCTTAATTTTTTTTGTTTTTTAATTATTGCGTTTACTCCAAATTAAGCTGCAAATATACATGGACTTTTTTTAAGCTTCTCATTTTAAATATGTTGTGAAATGGTATTCATTTACATTGTAACATTTTCTAACCAGGTGAATACCTAACATTTTGTGTAGTTCTCAAAAAATTTCTGGAAGGCTCATTAAAATATACTCAAAAATCAAATTTTGTCAAATCCAACCCTCAGTTCAGGTTTTTGTCTTCGATTTTCGAAACAATCGAATCGAATCAAGCTTATCTATATACCAACTCAACAAAAGTTGAATCGATCTTGAATCCAACTTCACTCTTTAAATAGATGCAAATTTAATTTTGACATAATTAAAATACTTTATTATATTTATATTTAAATTTTATTCCAATTCAAGTCGAAAAAGCTCCTTTACCTTTTTATAAAAAGTTAAAAACATTAATGTGTTAAATAAACTTAATGGGTATAATTTTTGAATCAAAGAAAGCCATCAATTCGCAAAACTTATTCCAATATCCATCATCAATATGTATGTACATAAATCTAACAGATACAGCGCAAAAACAATCTCAGATTCCTTAGTAATTCAAACCCTCCAAATCATGAGCTGAATCCGAAAACCAAGTTCTGTAATACATTTTTACTCTTCCTCCATTCCTGAATCCCCTTTTCTGATGTGTGGCAAAAACTTTTCCCAACCATGAACAGAAGAAAAAAAGAACTCTGAATTCTGCATCTGTAGGGTAAAGGTGTACTAGTTTTTTGTTTTTAAACAATCCTCGAACCAGAAAGGGATAAAAAAAAAGATCAAATGTCAATACCTACCATTTTCAATGGCTGATGGTTTTGATCTCCGTCTAAATACCACCAGCCTATACCAAACCCATACCCCTTCATATTCATCGTCATATCAAAGAACTGAACAAATTTATTTGACAGATAAATCCCCAACTCATGTTTTTTTTCTTCTTTCCAATTTTCAGTTCCTTTGTTGCAAAAATATAAAACTCTTCCTAGATGTATGCAAAAACCACTTTGGCATCCGGGAGTCGGATTTATTCGAACCAACAATGCTTTATGATTTGACCAATTTCCATCGAGTGCTCATCACACTGTCAAAGTTATCGCACTGCCGCAAAGTACAACAACTTCATCCGGATATTGAGTAAGTACATAAATAAAAAAACCACACAAGAGAAATCTTACACTCCGTCTCACTTGACTTAATACAGGATTTGCAATTTATTTAAAATATTCCAAATTTTAAAATTACAGCGAAATATATGAACTATGATGAAAACATTTTAAATTCGAACTATTTTAAAAGTTCAGGCGTGGATTTTTTTTTGTAAAGATCAAATATAATATCGTAAGTTCAAAAAATAAAAGCCACTTACTTTCTATTTCTATGAAAGCAAAACTATAAAACTTTTATAGTAGACTAGACAAGACGCGAAGAGACATTTGATGCTAGTATTGTCCCAGTCTTGTCATAATCGAAAAATGCCAGTCTCTTTACATATTTTTTTCTTTATAATATTTTCATTATAAGTCCCTATTTAGGTATCTTTTTTATTAGCAATATGCCTAGCTTACTAAAATTTGTTTTCAATTAATAAAAAAATCGATTTTACAGATCAAAAAATCTGATTTATTAAGATCAGTTGCAGCTTTTAGGCAGTAGAATGTTTATGAGATTAAATATTGACAGTAAGCCATATTTTGACATTTATGAAATATTCCGTTCCAAATGTCACTCCGAGTCTATAAAATGATAACGATATAAAATTCATAATTTTTGAGAGAATTTTATATTATAAATAAAAAACCTTTAATAAAAAATATAAACTTCCTACTTGAAATGATAAGCTTGGCAACCCTAACTAAAAATTTAAAAAAAAAAATATTAAAAGTTGTAACATTTTGTCTGTAATTTAAATCGTTTTCGATTTTGCTGTAAATTAACAAAAAAATAAAAATGACTAACCCTAATTAAATGAGACGGAGTGTAAAAAAAATGTCATCTGTGACACAATGTCTCAGTGAAGGCTCTGCACTACACAAACCCAACCCACACACACAATATTCCTTATTCCAACCCACTTCAATCAATAAATTCCACTCTTACAGAGGATTTAACATTCAACTGTCGCACACTGAAAGGAGTCACTCGGATGAGGCCATATACAAGGATCTGCATTCAACGTGAGTAGAAGTTTTTTTTCTTATACAAAAAAAAAGAAGAAAATGTAACAATGTTTCATTTAAATACATTTCCACACATACATACATATGATTATTAGATAATATTTTACTTTGTATATTTTTTTGTTGACCAATTTGTCATATACATATTTTTGTTCGTCCTTATAACTTTTATTTGTTTTCCGTTTGTTTTGGATCAAATAATGGAATTGTGTTATGATTCCTCGTTATTGCCCTCGAAACCATTTTTGTGTTTTATTGTTTTTTTTTATTTATTTGGAGCGATTATTGGGTGATTAATTATTATTATTACTATTACGAATACAAACAAACAAAAAATATCCTTCTTCTTTATTCTTTCTTTCTTCTTGATTTATTCTGCTCTCTGTCTGTGTCTTTTTTGTATCAATAAAAAAAAAACTATCTTCCTGGAACATAAAACTAAACGCTTTCTTGCACCACCACCTATACCAACACCTATATCGACTTAACCAACCCACTTCAAATCGAACAAACTACCCACTTCTTCCTACACACCCTTTACTTTGGGCCAACGAACCGTTCTCGTCCGTGTCGTTTATGAACCCATCAACAACAACAAAAAATATAAAATGTAGTGAGCGACAAACTAATGGCACCACCGAGGCGGTAACATCGTCAACAGATACAGAGCCTCCGAACTCCGAAATCGAGAATAACCAACATGAACTTGACGCCCGAAGCAGTTCACTTTCGGTGGAAGATGACAACAGCGACATAACAGTAGAGGCGGGCAACGATACATGCTTCGAAGATGACAGCTCCTCGTTAAATGGTCAATCGAGCGTTGTGGGATCGGTGGCGTCTATAAATTCCTCCTCGTCGAGCATAAACAGCAGGCTGCATAGTGCCGCTGCCAAGGCGACAATATGGACATATACGACACATGCCGGTGGGGGAGTCGATGTCAACGATATTTATTTTGACGAAGAGGAAAAAGTTTACGAAGACTTATGCTATGTCACGTTCTCGTCCAATTTACGCGAGGTGCTTTTACTTGAGACTTCTTTGCTCGTATATAATGTAGATATCCATCATGCATAACTACTTACTAGCTGTCTTGTATATCTCTTTATTAATAATGTCTAGTTCTCTGTTGCATAAAATGTTGTTTGCATTACTTTTTACTTTCATTCTTTTTTTTTTTTCTTGTTCATTCTTTATTCCTTGAATATTTTATTCTTTCCTGGTTTTAAGAACAAACAAACAATCCTACCTAAGCCCTTACCTAAAGTGCTGAAATTTCTTCATGCTAGAGAACAGTAGGAATCTCATATGTGAAATTTCGTTGGTTAAACTTAAATTGATTAGAATCAAAACATATGTACAAACTAGGCCAACATAAATTTAATCTCCTTCCCCATGAGCTAGCAACTGATTAAGGATGCTTTATCCATCATAATATTATGTCTTCAAAATGTCTGTAGTCATTTGCACATTTGCAAGAAATTCCTTTTTGGGAACCCTGTTCAATCTGTGAAATGTGACTCGAAACAATAAAAATTATTTTCGTTTTAAAAAAAAAACCCTGAACTAAATTCTACAAAATGACAGTTCTGCTTCTAAATAAAAGAGAAAATGCTTCTTTATTACTTCTTCAATCACAAAACTGAAATGTCAATTATGAAATTAAATCAGAATCAATTGAGTGATATTTATTCTTTTAGATTTTCAATTGAAAACATTGTTGATCACCAAATATGTGTGTAAAATTTTTGACAATTCAAAGATTTCTGTTATTTGAACTTGTTAAAGTACATCGGATTAAAAATCTACTATTTCCTTATTACTCATAAATCCACATTAAAATGAAAATTAACATATTCCAACCCAACAAGCACTTAACATCGGCAAATTTTAATAATATGTATCACGGGGTTTTGACTGTCGTCAGCTAAATTACTCTCCGGTAGCAGTTTTATTCTAACTAGCTCAAAATGCGCGTGGAAAAGGTTTTTTTTTGTATACACACACTCCACTCTAGTCTGATGTAGGTACTCCTGAGGACAGCTTCGGTTCTGATGTTCTGGATTCTGATGGAAGCTTGAGCACTTCGTTTAACTTAATCCTCTTACTCTCTTTACTTCTTTATTATGATTGTTGCTGAATGCTGATGTTCATTGCTCGTGCCGTTCGTGTTTTTCCATAGATTTGAATGCATTTTTTCTTTTTCTGTTTCTGTTTTTGTTGTTGTTGTTCTTTTTCGTATTTGTTTGTTTTCATAATTTCGTTTGTGGTAAAAATATCATGCACACTTATTCTTATATATATATGTATGCATATATGTACAATGTACATCCCCCCTTTTAATAATGGTATCTTTTTTTTTGAGAATTTATTGTTTTTTTTTATTTGGAAACTTAATACGCGATATGATTCCTTCTACCTTCTCAAATGTAGCATGACATATGCTGGAATCTGGATAAAAATTGTTGTTTTTTTTTTGGGACATAAGTGCAGACATTCATATGAATAATGTCTTAATGTGGTATGAGCAGATTAGTGCTGAAAGCGTGAGAAATAATTCTGAATTTAATTTTATGAGGTTTTTGTTGAGATTTTGTGTACCTAAATGAGGTTGAATAAATTGCATACATATATCGGACTTTAATCAATTTAACAATTTAGGATGATACAAAATTTCAGAAAATATTATTTTCCGAAACGTAAATAACCAATACTTTTTTTTTAAATGAAATAATTCAAAATTAAATGATTAAATCTAAATTATTTGTCTAACACGAGTACCGAAAACAATATCACTAAAACTAAACTAGTGTTTTTATTACTTTGGTCGTAGCTGTATCTAAATTATACAAACCCCAAAACACATTCGTCAAACTAACAGTATTAATCAGTATTGCAATTTATGTATTGGATTTGTGTTTCTTTGTTTATTCATTCTCTAATTTAGTACTAATTTAAGAATAACCGTCAAATATCTAAAAACCAGTGTTAGATTGCCTTGGCATTAATAAAAGTACGGTCATCCTATCTCACTGTTTATTCTAAATCCAACGAAAAAGAAATCCTTTCTTTCCTTTTTCATTAACTTTCCAAGTATGACGATTATTTATTATTGTGTTATTGTTCTTATATTTCCATTTACAGGCAAAAACATGCTAGATTCTAAATTTATTATTTGACTGCACATTTATGTTTGTAGAAATAACTAAAAATAAGAACATAAATACATATTATGTAACAGCTGCCGCGATAGACAATGTTCTACCCTTTGTTCTAAAGTTTGCGTAACACATAAATCAAATAACGTGCTCAAACAAAATTGAAAAAAAAGTCAAAAACTTAATAAAAATACATATACGCCCCGTGTACCACTACTGCTTTTTGTTATTAGTAGAAAATTGAACAAAGTTACACTAACGGAAAAAGGTAAATTTAATCTTAAAAACGGAAAACAATATGATGGAGGTATTTGTAAATATTTCCCTTTGCACACGTATTAAATGAACAACCTTTCCGGTACGACTTCAGTGACGAACTTATACTACTCTGCTGCCAGATTCTTGAAACAACGGTAACCCACTGTAGCACAGTAAATCATAGATTTTCAAATGAAAAAGTCCAAATAAGTTCGAAAGTATTTTTCTTGGAATTCATTGTATCATAAAAAAATAAATTCCATGGATTTTCACTGTCCTTGCATTGAATTTTTGTTAAAGGGAAATTTATTTCAATGTACATTTACTAAAGGAGAAACATGTTCGAAGGAATAAAACATTTCAGGAGTATCAAAATTAAACCCTAATAAGTCTTTGAACGCGCAAAACCAAATCCTGTTAACTACATGTTACATGTACATTATTTATCTGAATGCTCTTTCAAATAGGACTCTTAAAATTTACAGTTGAAAATTGTGACGAATAAATCTACTTCACAGAAATTCCACATAATGTAGATCTTCGTATGAACACTGCGTCATATAGTTTATCGTAATATTATGTTAAAGCCGGCCAAACCTCTTCCTTTATCACATTTGGTTAGAAAAGCATGCGACATGTCGAAAATTAACCTCACATTTTAGAGAATACAGATGTGGTTATTCATTCAAGTATGTGGTATGTCATCCACTTTCCCAGCTTCAAGGAAAGTCCTAGTTCTACAAAACATTTTAATAATGAAACTCAATTCTCAAGTGCAATATCAGGAAACCTTTAATTATTATATAGCTTGACTTTATGGATTTTGAGGGACAACAAACACAAAACAAACCATAAAACAGGTAAAGTGCACTAAAATCATGTTAAGCAATAAAATTATCATAGATTCAGTCTACAAAGTAATAAGAAAGCAGTCATTGTCCTCGTCCTCATCTCATTGTCTTATTCATAGTCTCATAGTCCGCTCTCGTCGGAGATCGGGGGTTCTGCAGATGAAGGCTCTGAGCATGATGATTCCAAGTCCTCTTCCATGCACACGGTTTCGGACATTGAACTCTCGTTGTCGTCCTCAGTCGATATCTGGTCAGACTGCGCATCCAACCTGCTGATGTCCACATTCGGAAAGTGAGTCTTCACCATTTGGCCGAACACGTTGAGCAGAGCATCGAAGCGCCGTTCATTTCGACGGTCGTAGCGTCTCTTGTGTTTATAGTACTTGTCTCTCTCGGATGGCTTCCGTTTCTTGTGGGATTTCTTGGCCGAATTCTCGGCTTGTACTATCTTTTGAGGTTCGATTTTAATACTACTCATGGTGCTGCAGGAATTATGCCCCGAAATCTTGTTGTTCTCAGAAGATCTGGCGTTTAGATTTGATGTTGAAGACTCGTCTGGCTCCATTTTGATGTCTTGAATCTCGCGACTGGCCGACTTGGAATAAAAGTCATGATCTGTATTCGCCGGGATCGGTGGAGACGATTTAATCTCAGATTTGTAATCCTCGTCTTGGTGAGCGTTGCCATTTTCATCCGCGTCTCGCGGGTTCTGGGCATAGGAATGAAAATTCGTCGGTTTCTTCGACATAAAACTATGAATGGGATAGAAGAACTCCCATTCTTCGCTTATTTCTCTAGCTATTTGGTCGTTTATCTCGCCATTTTTACCGAGTTGTCTCAGCCGTGTTCGCTGCAAGAGTAAATGCAAAGAAAAATCAATAATGGACCGAAGAATCAGCCTTCCCAGGGCAATAGTCTTACCTTGTAAACCTTATACTTGGCCAGAAGATTGGCCCATTGTTTGCGCACGAAACAAACATTAAAATCATTCAGCTTCGCAGTGTTCATGATTTTCTTCCACGAATCCACGCAATTAGATGTCTTTTTTGAGAAAATCCCATCGTAATTGATGCGAGCCTCAACTAATTTCCGTTTCTGCTGGATAGTCCCTAGTATTGAAGAAGGAAAAACACATTCTAAAATGAGTCTCAGGAAATCATTACACGAGGAAATCATAAAAACCCACATTTCTTGTAACCTCGTAATTTTGCATACGAATGGAGTTCCATGGTCGTGGTTTTTACTCCTCCTTTTTTTTTTTTTTTTTTGAAGTGCAATTTAATTGGCAAGACAATTATTGAGAAAATCTTGACTAGAGAACTTTTGAATATTCGATAAATGTGAACATTTTGAAATTTGAAAATGTGCTGTTTTTTTTTCTTTATTTTGAGGGAAAAACACGAGAAAAACACAAAAACCCCGAGCGAAAATCACGGCAAAATGTGCACAATTGACAGTGATAGCAACCGACAACGAGCGAGCAATGACAAGACGAGTGACAGAAAGAGAAATTATGATGGTGTGAGTGTGTGACAGTTAAAGAATGTGGTAGAGTCACGATAGGTTTCTTTTTGCTATCATATTGGTGGTGTGTGTACATGATAAGTTAAAAATCAGGGATGTCAGTTGAATTGAAATTTTATTCAAAGTAGTTCGTTGGTTTTTTGATTGAATTTTTAAACCCAGAATTTAAATATATTTTTCAAAACAAGAAATAGGAGTTAAAATGGAATAAGTTTTTTCGGAATACTAAGTGTTTCCTCAAACACATGAAGGGTTTTAATCTGACCAATGACTTGTATAACTTTTTTTTAAAGTATGTATTATTACGAAGTTTTCTTGTTTTCATTGAATGTTTAGAGGTTCACAGTTCAGTCAACGATTTAAGGACACGTTCGTACTGAACGTTGAAATTGTTAAGAAGTGGAAAACCTTTTTTATAGAGATTATTTGGCCCTATTATGATTAGCTAAAGTATTAGGTATGTAATCATAAAAAACAATTTCTGAGATAATTGTTTCATATGATCGTGTTGTTGAACGCTAGTCTGGCCATGGCAATTTTGTTAAAACAGACTTAATAAATGACAACCAATTTGACAGTTGTAGCTTATAATTGGGAAAAACAGTCAAAACATGAAAAAAACATTTGTTCCCCCTTTTTTGATTCCTACCTCTCCAAAGTCGCATCTGTAAGCACTTTCTCCTTTAATCAAAGAACGGATAGGAACCAAAGGTTCAATCCCAATTAGACACACAAAGTATGTTTTTACAATATCTTCTTATTTCATCTCATCACTTAAGTTTCCCTCCGACAATTATGGTTCTATATTTGTATTAAACTCTTAACCATCAAGCGTTTTTAAAGCTATAATATCCTTATCTTCGTTCAATCTCAATATTTTTACTCTCATTTAAATTTTAAACTTTATCCTAATTCTTTTCTCATTTCTGCACCGTTTGTTAAGCTTTTCCTCTCTTTTTCTTTTGAATTAAAATGAAATTATTGTTATTTTAAGAAAAAAAATAGCATTGCGCATTTTTTGTGTTTTGTATTTAATTTAATTTATTTTTGTTTTAATTATTATTATTATTGAAAATTTGTTCTTATTTGTTGTTTCGATTTTTCTTGTTATTTATTTTTATGTAAAACTATTGGCTTTTGGCTGACATTCATGTGGCGTGCTATAATCAACAACAAAATACAAAAAAAAAATCTTAAAAAAAATGCACCCATGTTTTACGTTATTGTTTTTAATTTGTAAAATTCAAAAATCAAAAAAAAAAATGTTTGGATCAAAATTAGTACCACCTACAATTCGGCGTGCAATGCAACTGTTGAAGAGTTGAATACAAAAGAAGAAGAGGTCTACCAGGACCTCTGTGTAGTTAACAAAAAACGTTCAAGCCAGGTATTTATTTTTGAAATTCCAAAAAACCTTTCATAGAATTGAATCCCGAACGGAATTTTCCACACGAATTTATCTCTTGGGAATGGATTCTATGAGGGGTGTATTTTTTTTTTCTGTAAATTAAATTTTATTTTTGATGCTTTGTGTTGAATTTTGTAAGTTTTTTTGTTTTTGAAATGAAAAGCATGCTCATGTTGCATTTCAGCTCAATGCAAAGAGCTATTTAAATTAAATTGTATTTTTTCTTTTGGAATGAGCTATAAGAGAATTGAAGTTATTAATCAACTTTCTTGTCGAAAATCTAGCTGACAACAAGCTTTGAACAGCGTGATTATGTTATCCGAGAACTCATCGACACCGAGTCGAACTACTTAGACGTACTAAATGCCCTCAAGTACAAATTCATGCAGCCAATGGAGAAGTATCTACCAGCTGAGGATATCAAAACTATATTTCCGAGAATCAAGGTAAGTAGATAAATTTGCATCGGTGCGGTGGCGGTGATAGAAAATAATTTGTTTCGTTTCCCATTGCAGGATCTAGCGGATATTCATAGTAAATTCTTGGAAAAACTTCGCGAGGCAGTTTTGCCAAATACCAAATTAAAACTAAGTCAAGTGTTTTTAGATTTTCGAGAACCATTTCTAATATACGGCGAGTATTGTTCGAATCTAATAAATGGCATTGATGCCCTGGGTGATATTTGCAAGCGAAATAGTTTAATTGAGCAGTTAGTTCAGGTAAAACTTGATTCTTGATTCAGAAGTATAATTTATTCTCATTCGACTCTCTTCGATAGAAATGTGAAAAAGAATATAATGTGGGAAAATTGCAACTGCGAGATATTCTCTCGGTGCCGATGCAGCGAATATTGAAATATCACCTATTGTTGGATAAACTAGTCAAGGAAACTTCTCCTGTAAGTCAAATTGATCATTTTTATAGACTTAAAATGAAACTCTGTTAAACTTCAAGGTACACGAAGACTTTCGTGGTTTAGAACGTGCCAAAGAAGCAATGGTTGATGTTGCTCAATATATAAACGAGGTCAAGCGTGATTCTGATCATTTGGTTATTATACAAAAAGTCAAGGTACTTTACCTACTCCAAATTTTACTTTAAACGAAATGGAGTAACATATTCTTTTCATTATAGGACAGTATAATCGATATTCAAGGTCTGAAAGATGGCAATGATTTAGCACAATATGGTCGACTCCTGCTGGACGGAGAGTTACACATTAAAGCCCATGAAGATCAAAAGACTAAACTTAGATATGCATTTGTATTCGATAAGATTTTAATTCTAGTTAAGACTCTTAGTTCAAAGACTGGTGATACACAATACACATTTAAGGATTCGCATAATTTAGCTGATTATCGTGTTGAACAAGGTCATTCGAGACGGACATTGGGTAGAGATACACGTTTTAAGTATCAACTTTTGTTAGCAAGAAAGTCACAAAAAACTGCATTTACATTATACCTTAAATCTGAACCAGAACGGGATAAATGGAGAAAAGCTCTGAGTGAAGCAATGTGAGTAACACTATTGTCCCAAAGTGTTTGTGTTTGAAATAAAATCAATTTGATTTTTAGGGAAAATCTTGATCCACCTGGATGTCGAACTACAGACCATAAAATGGAAATAACAACGTTTGACGCACCTGTTCAGTGTACACACTGTTCGAAGTTTTTAAAAGGTCGAATTCATCAGGTAAATGAAGTGAACTCCGGATCACTATCACCGCCAAGGAGAACTTCCTAATTCAACTGCTAATATAAAACGTATTTATTTTCCTTAGGGCTACAAATGCAAAGTCTGTGAAATTCCTGTGCACAAAGGCTGTATCTCCTCAACAGGTCGTTGTAAACAAAATCCTATAAGTATACCCCCTCCGGTGTGTGATCGACAATTAGCAGAATTTAATTGGTAACACAAATTAATATAAAATATTTTTTCATTTCACTTATATCATCATACTTAAAAAGGTTTGTTGGAACAATGGACCGAGATACAGCGGCATCAAGACTCGAAGGTCGAAAAGTTGGCACTTATTTGTTAAGAGTTCGACCACAAGGTGCATCAAATTCCCATGAAACTATGTATGCCGTCAGTTTGAAGTGAGTATGACTTGATATTATTTTTTTTTTAAATTTAATCTCCAATATTAAAATATTCTTTTCTGTGGTTTTGTTTAAAGAACCGATGACAATGTGATAAAACACATGAAAATCAATCAAGGCACTGATGGTGATCATGTTGTCTATTGCCTCTCGACCAGGCGACATTTTAAGACTATTGTTGAATTAGTTTCCTACTATGAACGAAATGATTTGGGAGAAAATTTCGCTGGGTAAATAACAAAATAAATTGTTTATTGATTTAGTTTGATCATTTATTTTTGAATTTTTGTTTTGCAGCCTGAATCAATCTCTTTTGTGGCCATTTCGAGAAGTTATAGCTACAGCAATTTATGATTTCGAACCTAAAGGCACTAATCAACTGCAACTTAAGCAGGGATGTCAGGTTGTTGTGATTGGTAAGGATGGCGATAGCAAAGGATGGTGGCGAGGACGAATAGGCGAAACGGTAAGTTTTTTCCTTAAGATCTTTGGCAGGGGCATTTGAATTTACAGGTTTAGTTCAACATTGACCCTTTGATTCTGTAAAACGATGAAATGTTGTTTTAATCACCTTCAATTTATTAAAATTTATTAAATCTAGTTTTTTAAACAATCTAAGCTCGTACAATATTATTCAGTGTTTCTAGTGATTTCAATGTTTGTTCTGCATTTATCCTTTCAGGTGGGCTATTTTCCTAAGGAATATGTAAAAGAACATCCCACCACAACTGACGATCTATGATATTACAATTATTTTGTATACATCGAATCAGAGTTCAACTCATCCTCCATGCCAACTTCGTCACAAGAGCAAAGACGCACCAGTAACTCGAGTAGCCACAATAACTAAAAAATAATAATACGACAAAAACAAGCAAATATTTATATTCAATATATACATGCTATTTATTTTTTAATTGACTGTGTTTTCAACTCCACACAAAAGATGTATTTGTTTTATTCCACAACTATAGTGTTAGTGTGTCTCTTAGCGACATCTAACGGCAAGTTCCAAAACTGTCTTTAAATAAAGATATGACACTAATTTTAACAAATAACAAAACGAAAAATAAGCTTTAAAAAGAAGTTACACTCGCGTCAAGTATCTCATAAGGACAGTTAATTTTGTTTCTAGAATTTTTTTTAAATCACACTTAAACAAAAAAAATAATTAAATACAAACGAAAATTTGAAACTAGAAAAGTTAAGAGTGAGAAAATTTTAAAATTAAAAAAAAAGGGATAACACAAAAATTCATAATCCGTCGTCATAACAAAATGTTAACAGAAAAAATATTTAACAAAATCTATATATATATATGTATTTCAATTTTAACAAGATTTTATTTTCCGTGCAAGGCTTTAAGCGCCATCTGTTGTGCAACATTGGATGTAATATTACTTAGTAAATAAGAAAACCAAGAAAAAAAACAATATATTTTCAACAAAAAAAGTAAATGAAATATATTATATACATACAATACATACATACATAGTAGTGTATATTTTTGATCATATATACATTATACATACATATACACTTTAGTTAAAACACAACATTTTAATGCATACCGATTTATGATAGAATATATAAATAAATAGAAGATATTTAAAATAAAGCCAAATAAATTAAACAACAAAATTAAAACAAACATTTCTATGAAATTTAAATTATTATTATAATTTGGTGAGTTCTTATTTGGATCAACGAACATTTAGTATTCATTTATCTTATTTCATTTTAAACTCAATATTAACCACCTCTGCTTCCTTTATTAGAATTTCGTTCATCATGTAATGTAATCTAGTAGAATGCATTTTAGGCATTTAGTATTTGGTTTAGTTATTGTCTTTTTTAATTAAATCAGCTTTTACTTCAATTGACTTTCTGTTAAATTTTGTTCTTTGTTTTGTAATAAAGCCTCCAATTGCAGATGAAAAGTACGCTTATGTAAACTTAAAAAAGTTGTCCTTCGGGTTTAAAATAGAGTCCAATTTATTTACTCCTCATTAAATTTAAAAATGCCATCAATAGAAGATCCAGACCCAAGTACCGTTTTTTCTATTTCCTCCAGTTTCTACTACGACGCCAATAGTGAAAATAATAAATTGTTTACTGCTCCAAAATCTTCTTACCTATCCTTTTTCTTCAACTTTTACGCTCCCACATGGTCAGAAAGATCATTTGGGGTAAATAAACTAATACTAATGGAGACTTGTTACTCGAGTCGAATAAATTGAGGCTCATCTTAGATAGGTGCTTAAAATAAATATGCAAATATTTATTTTTCATTAAGAAAACCTCTTCAAGAAAAATTTAAAAATGGTTAGTTTCCTTTATTGGCCCTTTTCAAAACTGCTCGGGTAAGGTTTTAGTATGAAGTGTTAGATTTAATGTTGAGCTGTTGGTAACAACCTAAAAATCACTTAATCCAGGAAAAATGTCTAATAATGCCCAAAGAGATGCGATTCAAATATTTTGTACAAGTCAAATAAAAAAGGATATTTTGTGATATTGTTTCTACTATTTGTGATTGGACAGATTTTATTCATTCAACTGATTTGTTTTCTACTACATCTGAATAAATATGCTTCTATATTCGAATATTCATTGTAATCCTTAAATAAGGGGGTATATAAGTTTATTTGTACATTTTTTTTGAACAAAATTTACAAAATTAAAGAAATGATCTTCACTGTGTTGGTATTCATTATTTTTTCTTGATTAGTATCTCTTGGGAAATGACATCCTAGTTTTATTGTTTTTCATTTAAGTTGCTCTGAAACAAAAGTAACACATTTCTGCATTTACCATAGAATGAGTTCATATTAATGTTCAACAGACATACATTTTCATTTCGATAAGTAAAGAAACAATGATTTATTTACTTTTTTAATCATTCACTTATCATTTTAACCTATTTCTTTTTTTTTTAACCTTCATCAATTCATTCTTCCAACTGAACTTGTAAAACTAAAATACTCCCTTCAATTGCAGTTCACTTTAAAAATACATACATTTTTCTCGAAACAACTTTAAAACTATTAATATTAACCCCAAAAATGTCTATATGCATACATATGAAAGAAACGCATATTTCAAACCTATTTCTCTTGTTAAATTTCTCAATCTATCTTCTTATACATATATTTGGCTGTTTTTCGCTTCTTACTTTATAAACAATTTACTAAAAAAACGAACACTTAACCTGATAACTTCCTTCCACGCACATTTACCGTTATTTGTAACTGTTTGCACAAAATCTACTATATACTAAATATTTATTTAAGAATCACAATATTCGTAAATGAATTTTGAAAGTAAATAAAATAAAGAAATAAAGAAAATTATAATCACATTCCACATATCAATTAGTTTTGTTTGGTTTTTTTTTTTATAATATTTTATTTTGAAAACTCAAAGCTTTGCCTCAAATTTAATTTTTCAAACAAAAAAGTTGTAATTTTTTTTTTAAACACAATTTTTTAATATAATAGTTTTTTTTGTTGTTATTTTTAAAAAAATGTATTTAAATGAAAATAAATAAAATTATATTTATACACATTATGTAAATTTGTATGCATATGTAAAATATATAATTTGTATGCATATTTTATTCTTATATATTTATATAATCCTATTATGTATGTTAATGTGCTGCGAACTAATTTGAATGAAAACGAAAAATATATGTAAATTACATTTTTTTTGTAATGGAATGAGTTCTCTGTGTAATTGTTAAGTATATAAAAAAGCAAAAGAAAAATGAAACTGTAATTTAACGTTGAATTGTTATTTTAATTTTATCATAGATAAATAATAATAAAAATAAATAATAAACAAATTTTGATGAGAATTCAAAAATATAAATCAACGAAATAAATTTAGCTTGTATTATTTTTTGAATGAAAATAAATGTGGCAAAATTAAAATGTTTTTTTTTTTGCTTTTTTCTTACAAAAGTATGAATACATATATATTTTATGTCCTTTCTATGGAAAAATTCCCACAAACCAAAGCAAATATAGGATCATCCTAATAGGAAGATAAGTTAAGATTTGAGATAGGTTTGCAAAAATTGCTTATACGTCACAGTGTACTGTTAAATACAGGTTGAACAAATTTGATCAGACTTGTTTCTTAATTTTTTTAATGTTAGTAACGAAACGATCTCTGAAAATGTTTTTGTACTTCTTCAAACAATGAGTGAAAATTTAGAGTAATCCAAATGGTTTAAAATTCATTTAGGAAAAATCAAAAAACTTAAGTCGCAAAATAGTTCCTTTTAAATTACTACAATAAAAATGTTCTTATTTTATTCAATTGGTTGATGGCCACTTATAACTAAAGAGATTTGCCATTTAGAAAAAAAATTAATCGATTTCAGAACGAATTGAAAACTGGATTGTTCTTAAACTCTTCATTTATTCCAAAAATAGTATCAAACCTATCTATCTGTCTATCCACCCACTTATCGATTTGTTTGAAGATTCCAATCAAGTCCATCAAATCAACCCTCAACGTTTACGAGTCCATAACAGGTACGAAAATAACCATTAATTTATCGTTTATGAAGTTGTCTGCTTGTATATGGTTAATAAATAGAATCTTATCTCATATTTAATTATACTATCAAATTCTCGATAAGTAGGTGTGATATCAATAAACATCCAACTTAAAGTGACGTTGCTTTGTAATAAAAAAAAAGAACAACGTAACAGATGAGGTTAAAATAAAAAATACAACACCCACTCACCCCAAATGCGTACACTTGTTTCGTTGCTGAAAGCTCATAGCGAACATGATCAGCTGTCAAAAATACTAACCAGCTGTTTAAACTTCAAAACAAAAACACCAAACGCTCGTTCGGCGCGCAGCTTTCTCTTCCGAGCCAACAGGTTCAGGTGAAGATATAACTCCACTCCACACTTCCACAGCAAACACTTCAAACATGTTTGAATGCATATGCCGGTGGGATTGGCATGGCAGAGGGCACCACAATTCAATTCACTGTGCAAGCTTTAGTCAATGTCGAGAGTTCCGTTAGATTCAACGTGTGTATCGTATCCGTCTACATGAAAAAAGTGAAGCTCAATCTGACATAAAACATACATTATCTAGTGATCGTGCAATATCAACTCATCAAAGTTTGAAAATATCACATGTAATTGAATTTGTGTTCGTTTTGAATTTCTAACACGAAATTTGACAAATCGACAACATAAAATCAAATCAAAGATAGAGGGCGTGGTGGTAGCGAATGGTACCGATACCGATTGATTCACGGATACACTGTTGCGGATGAGCAACCCAGTGAAATGTCGTTCTCTATTTTGTGTCTATAACCGAACTCATTACACCAACAACGAAAAAAAAAAGAAAAATAATCTATTCCACATTATTTGTTACGGTTCGATAGTTGCTTTGAGAAGATCGTTTGTGCTTCAGAGTACTGTGTATTATTTTTGTTTACGGGTCTATGGCTTTGTGGTCACAAAAGCCTTCTCGTGAGCTATGAGTTTCAATTAAAAGCAAAAATGTTAAAAAGCTAGTACAATCCTTGTACGTAGTTAAGTTTGAAAATACATAAAAAGAAAAACGACCGCGTTCAGTGCGATATTTGCATGTTTCCATCCTACAACCTGTTAACGGTTTTGAATTTTTAGTTTTGTTCGCTTTTCGCTCACTCACTGCCGGCAGCGGCGCGACGCGGCGCGTATTATATTTTAATAATATAAATTATTATTGCACCAACTGGTTTTGTGTATAATAAATTATTAATTGCACTCCGTGAAAAGTTTAAAAGAGAGAACCAGAAAGTGAAGTGAATAAAATTTCAACCACACTAAAATTCCACAATCCCCATCATTTCATCACACACATACGAGTACACTCTTCATTCTGTTGGATTATCATTTTTGCATTGTAAATTGGAGCAAGATGTCACAATTTCGAGATAATTCATGGGTAAGTTTTTGTTTGTTGTTCGTTATGATGTTTGTTTCTTTTGACAATTTTGTCTTCTTCATTTCAAAACTAGTTTTTATTTTTTTTCTTTTTGCAACTAACTCAATTAACCTTTTCTTATGTCTTAAAATTCCGGACTTAGAATTGTCAGATGAAATGAGAAAGTGACAGATAAAATTTAAATCCTTAGCAGGTTATTTTATTTCGATATAAAAATCGAAAGACACAATCTGTTTCAGTCGAATATTTTATGTTTTAATTTAAATTGGGCGCCATCTAAAAAAAGATAATAATTGGTTTAAACTTTTATCAAAGTTCAAAAAAATTAGAAAGTAATTGAAACTAGCAATATAATCCTACTAAACAGTACATTACTGGTAATTCATTTGGAAACTCTCAGTTTTCCAGTAATGATATTTTTATTTCCTTTAATTAAATATAAAACGGTTTTTAAATATTGACTTATAACATTATTTCCTCCAAATGACCAAGCCATCTACAGAATTAATTTCTTCATACAAAGAAAATGCGAATGTAATGACAAATGTGAACAGAGTCATCACATCTTTTTAAGCGTCTTTTGCTAATTCATCTGCTTTAATTCCAATATCAAAAATGCAATAGCTGTCAAATTCACTGACATTAGGTGGACATTTTTGAATGACAGATAGTCACTGACACGACCACTGGTATTTCCACAGGATTACTAAAAGATCATAATAATTATTTAGTTCAATTATTAAAATTCTTTTTTTAATATTTTGTACAAATTTTAAAATTAGGTTGAAATTTGTCATTTTTTAATCTGATCTTCTCACTAAAATAAAGTTTGCATTTAACTTAATTTAAATACTATTTGAATTCCGTAAACAAACCCATGCTATCTACAGACAAAATTTTGTTCAACTTGCTATCGGATTTAAGTTTTCATTTTTATGAATCTTTGATTAAATTAAACATGTTTTTGGCATAAATGCATAAAAGTGGTACTTGAACCTACCTTTACTAAAAAGATCAATTTAAATAACCTTGAAATTAACTAACCAGTTTTTTATGGATAAAGTGCATTTTTTTAAATCGACAGAGTATGGTAGGTTGTATACGAAATTATATTATAATAAAGTTTTATATAGTAGTATTTTTGGGGGCGATCAATGATTGTTTTAACGATTATTGCTAATAGGACATACAAATAATTTTAGTTTATTTAAAAGGTTGTTGTTTTTAAGGAAAATCAACTTTTAAGTCTTGCTCAAAAAAGTAAGTGGACTGAACGAGAAAGTTATTTTTATAAAAGGACTGGTTACTTCAACTGGAATAAACACTTGTCTTGAACAGATAACCTTGTACAATTTGTCAAGGCCAGGTTCTCAAATGCCATATTTGACGTTTAGGTGCTCATTATGATTGATACAAATAATACCAAAGTATGTATGTGGATATGGAAATATTACATTTTCAAGTTTCCTTGACATTGGAAAGTTCCTCGCAAACTTTGATGAACTGTCAGACAGTTACAGTAGTTTTTGTGGTTAATGAATTACAGTATTACAGCTAGAATTATATTTTTAATTTTGAAGTTTCAAATATGTATCTCCTTTTTTAATCAACAAGAGTATACTTCAATACATTCATGGAACCAAATGAATAGAATCTTTATTTATTCTAATGACTTAATTTGTTTCTATTGTGGTTAAAAAACCTTAAAACGATTCGACATTTAAACCAAAAAGATAATTCCCATGAAACTTCAAGTTATGACCAACACTTAATTTTAGAGAATCCAATATCTGCAATAAATTATTGCACGTACATAATATTAAACTTCCTTTCGATAAGATAATCGCAAACGCAATAATTATATTTCTTATTACACACGCAATAATTATTGTCTTGACATTTTATTTGTTGTTAGTCTTAACGTCAAACAACTTTCAAATACATTATAAATGTATCTGATGTTTACCAAAAGTTCGATAAACTTTAGTCACGCACTCGACCTATTTTTCTTATTTTCAAACAAAGGTAAATGCAATCGATGTGTTTTGTTTGTCTTATTTATTTTTTTCTAAATTTCTTTATTTACCTTATAACAACTCAGTTGTGACTAATTTTGTTTATGCCTACTTGACTGTGAATTATTTTGTTTAATTTCTTTAATCTCGTCAATACCTACTTTAATCTTCGATATCAATAACAAGAAAGTAAAGAGTGTGTAATCGCTAAATGCATTGCACTATACACAAGAAGACACTTTGTCACCGGTTTATTTTTCTATGTGATTAATCATTTTAATAATAACATCAAAGATCAAGGATTTATTTTATCGGTTGTATAAACTTTTGAAGAACTTGAACAGAAACTCAAGGTTGTCCATGAATGATGACCCAAAGTGAGTTGTCTAATAACGACAAATAATGAGTTATGCTTTTTTGCTAAATTAGAAAAAAATCATCCGAAACCTAAAACTGACGAAAGGAAAAATTTGAAAGAAATCATGAATTTAAATCAAAACAATCCGGATAAAATTCTATATTAGACGAGACAGTTGAGGTATCGAATAGAATGGGACAACCGGTTTCAGTTTACGATCCGGATTCCTTACGCTTTTTATCCATAATCCGAAGAGTGTAAGAGTCAACAGCTTTCATTTAACTGTCTAGATATTTGAGTTTTTATAGATGTGTATCCGGATAATTCGAATATTTTATCCTGGATTTACATACATATGCATATCTGTTTCATAAATAGAAACATACCCAAACACTGAAGCCACAAATTATATTTGATGTATGTATGTATGTATAGATATATCAGTTTAAATTTAGGAAAAAACACAGCTGCATGTCTGCTTCTGGATCGAGACCTAGTCGTGTTTCTTTGACCTACTAGCTTGTCATTAGCATTTGACACAAAATTTATCAGAAATTAATAAACAGAATGAAACGTAACTTTTTACTGTTCCATTTTCCTAGAAAACGTCAGTAATTGAAGGAGTAATAACTTCTTGCATGCCTCTAGGATCTACCGCTGATTTGGTATAAATATTGTTTAACTCTTCTTAAATTTAACAGATGAAATCTACAACAGTACGACTTTTTCTTGACGTGGCGATTGAAATCGAATTATCTTGTTCTTGTAATCAGGTTACCATCATAATGTCTAGACATCTTCTTGCCACTATTACCTGGAAAATAACTTGCCAACATTAATTTTGTATATAGGAAATAAAAATGTCTAGTTAAATAGTACCTATATCTTTATCTAAATCATTAAATAAGCTTTCCAAAATTGACGTCTTGTTGAAAATATTAAATTGATAAAGATAAGCAATATGGAAGCTTATAATGCATTTGAATTAGTGCCAATCTTTTTTTTTAACAAAAAGAAACCATAAAATAGAAATTCGAAATGTTACCCTTTCTCTACAATATCTAAATTGCAAAGAAAAAAGTAGGTATGTTAAACTGCCGGCTGGCCTAAACCAAAAGCAAAAACAACAACGAACGACGACGAGAGACAATTAAATTTCGTTTATTTTATGTTTGTCACGATTGTCGGTCAAAGATGGCGACAAAACAACAACGAACAACGACCAGCTACTATATACAAATCTTATGACAATAACTAGATATACTGACTTTGTAAAGACTAACTCCATTTTACTTTAAAAAATAATTGTAGGTAAGTGAGGCCCTCAAAAAATTGAAACAAAAAACAACAACAAATAAAAAAATATCAAGACACAATAAAAGTCTGGAAAAAAAGAACGTGACTTTGAAGAAATAAACGTTCCAATAAAAATTACTTTCTTTCAACTTGTCAAACGAACTGTCTGTAAGTTCAACTGCATTGTTGTTGTGTTCGATTTTTGTAATTCGAACTTGGTTTGCATTTGAAGATTTTAAATAAAGTTTGTGCAGGAAATAAAAAGTTAAATTAAATTAACTCTGAGTTAGCATATGTATCTGATTTATTTTGACAGTTCCGTAATCTGCTCAGAGCTAAAAAAGAAAAACACCAAATGATTTGAGTTGAAAGTGTGACACTTAAACTATGAGATGTCGGAATCTTACGCAGAATATCAGTTTTCATATTAGGCTTTTTTCTTTTTTAACTCAGAAAAGAGCTCTGAACAGAGTCCGAGCATATCGAGCATGCTCAGAACATCCTCCGAACAAGCTCTGAACGAAATCCAACTCAGCTCAGTTATTTTATTCTGAGCTCATAGGTCATAGGGCGCGCTCTGAACAAGCTCAGAACATGTTCAGAACGAAAAAAAAAAAACACAAATTTGATGCTCTGAACGTTCAGAGCTAAAAAAGAAACACAATTTTTTGTTTGACAGTTCAGGCTCAGCTCTGAACTACAAACTAAAAAGGCCTTTTAATGAACGACTAAGGTTGATAAATATGTAGTTAAATTCATTGAATAAAGTAAATTAAACTAGGCAGCATTGTAATTTTATTAATTTTAAAATAACGCAAATCAAAAAACAAAAAAAAAAATGCTGTAGCTAAATTAAGAATTCTAATGACCCCATTCAATTGTCATCTTGATTTTGGACAAAGTTTTTCTTGTTCAAAAACACATTATTATAAAATCTCAATGCAATATACCTAATTGAATAAAATCCAACAATCTCAATTGCAAATCATTTTCTATCTAATTTTTCTGAAAGGCTTTGATACATTTAAATTTTAAAATGAGAACCAATATGCTTAATTATTGAATTCGTTCCATAATAGAAAAATATAGAACTTGGGATGAAATATTTAAAAGGAACTATAAATAGATTTTGATTGACAAACAGAAGCCACAATGTTGCTCGTGGATTTTTCAATTAAATACATTATGTATGTTAGCACTACTCGTATGTGGCAGTCCAGAAAAAATAAACTTCCTTTTTCCGCAATTTAGCTATTTCCCTGGAAAATATTATAATACAGATGAAGTACTCGTATCTGGTTGGCTTTATTGTGCAACGAGCACTCATAAATGTGGGGTGCATTCAACTGGTAAAAGAGTAGCGATCTGGGTGTTTGTAATTTAGGTCAATTAATTGAGATTGGTTTTGGTTTCTATTTCTATAATCACAACATAAATGCGTTTTGATTTGATTGCGTTGTCGTATTTATGATTGATACGAGTTGGTACTTATATCAAACACAAACAAGGCTGTTTAATGTATTGAGTAAGCTTGCGATGAATGAGAAGCCACACAAATTGATACCGTGTCTGTCAAATCATTATACGCATATTTTATTTTGAAAAGTCATACATAAATGGAGTATGTATACCTATAGGCTATTGGTTGGGTACTGTACTGCGGTTGTGGTAGGTGTCAAAGTCAGGTTTGCATGTAGTCACAATGTGTCTATTATTTGACTTTTTTCTAGGTAGCATTTCATTAATTCATTTCAAGTACATAATGAATTTTAATAAAATAATAATTATTATTAAAAAGATGTCGAGAGTTTTTTCAATGAAGAATTTACTATTGCAATATTGACGGGAATATTTTGACAGTTCATATGGCGGCCATATTGCTTGTCATTTGTTAAGAAACTTAAAATTTGTGTTTCAGTTAATGGCATTGCGAACTTTGCCCTCAATCAAAACCAGATCAAATAACCTCGAGCGACAAAAAGGAAGCAAAGATTGTTTTCAATTTAATTATAGATTATTTTTTGGTATTTAATCTAACCACGAAATGCACTGCATTAATTAATGAAATACCTAAAGATTTTAGAAATCACTCTAAGCATCTCATTAACCTTCTAACATTTCCTGCAGTGGGTCACGTTTTTTTTTTTTACTTTTGCATACAAAACTCGGTCATTAGAGAAGGTTTATTGGTCATTAATATTGCTGAATGCTGACTTCAATTAGGTTCAAGTTTTTTTCTATATTGGAAACCATTCGCTGGAAATAGATACATACGCTTCTATTCCTATAGAGTAAAAAACTATTCTCTGATTCATATACCTATAAGTTCTCAATAAAACGGATGTGGACTCGTATTAAGAAAATCAACTGTCAACACAAAAAACAACTCTCAAGCATCAATCTTGACGCATGCAGCCACAGCCTAAGCCTAAGCCCAAGACGAAGTCGAAGTCGATACCGACAAGGCAACCCGTAAACAATCGCAAACACTATGTAGCCCGCTACTAGCTAAGCTGTAGAGAAATTTTTCATGACCATACAGAGCGCTCGCTTGTCTAGGAGCACCAAGCACACGCTGGCAATGTCATCGTACATAAAACTGCATAGCTACATCCCAACCCAACAGGTGCAAATCTGAAGACATAGTGTAAACACTGCACAAGTGAGCAGCTGAGCAGATATGCTTCTGCCAAGCAATAACGGGTGTTGCACATTCAAATCAAACGTCTACGTC
This sequence comes from Scaeva pyrastri, assembly GCA_905146935.1. Taxonomy (NCBI): domain Eukaryota; kingdom Metazoa; phylum Arthropoda; class Insecta; order Diptera; family Syrphidae; genus Scaeva; species Scaeva pyrastri. Next base: position 6,128,475 of record LR989929.1, on the reverse strand, counting down.
TGTCTGTAGGTACCTCTACCTAACCAGCTCTTCCATCTTCGGCGCATCGCACTGCATCCAGCTATAACCAGAGACCACGTTCATTCATCCGAATGGTTGTCTGTTTGGTTGGTTGGTTGGTTGCATGGGAGCTTGTAAGTGCATGGTACATTAAGTAAGTACAGCGGGAGAGAAAATTCACTGCCGCGCCACCAAGTGTCAAGTGAAATTTGCTGAAAATGAAAAACGCGATATGATGATGATGCATTATGCAGCATTGAATTTTTCACATCCATTGACCATCGGAACACATGCTAGCTCATACATACATACATATGTGTAGTGTATGGTGAAGATTTTCACAAAATGCAGGATGCTTCATCAATATCAACATAAAGTGACGAAGATCCAATGATTAACGGATTTCCTAGAAATTCGGTTCCAGATAATTCACCTTGGGGCCACACTTCCGGACCCGCATTAGGAAAAAGTAAAAGTTTTCTATAGTTTTTTTTTTCTCACTACCTCTCTTTGGCATGCGATAATTTTGCTTGTAAATTATAATCGTCTCGACGCGACCGACACATTGGCGTATGGGCTTGGGTACAAATCATTTTTCTCTGGAAAAACTTGCCATAATTTTCACACAATTATATTTTAAGTACATAGGTATTAGTATAGGTATATGTAGATAATGTACTCTACTCAGTTTGATGACTTTTGCGTTTGCAAGTGGTAATGATTTTTGTTGTTATTTGGTTTTGTTTTTGATTTTGCAAAAGGCTAGGTACAGAGGCAACTTTAACTTGTCACGAACATCAATTTATTGATCTTATGTACATATTTGAATTACTTTAATGAATGCATAAGACAAAATTGATAAACAACTTGCCACTAAAGGAAATCTCCACAAAAAAAGACAGCACATGATGGTTTTATCCGATGACAGTTTTGTATTGATTTGAGACATACGTCAATGGACTTGAACGTTTTTTTGGATAGAAAATGATGTTATTCCAGTTAGTTTTGAGGAGCGTTAATTTCGACTTATTTTAATTTAAGATTAAATATTGTTTCAAGAGATCAAATTGGGATAAGTAGGACCTACCTATGAACCTGCTTCTCGAAAACTTTTTGATGATGGTGAAAACATATATAGAAGTTGATTTTCTGTCTAATCACCTGATTGACAAGTAATGCTGTTGTGTATCCAAAAAATAAATGATTTCAAAAAGAAAAGGACGAGTGACACACTGAAAGAAAAATATTTCGGTTGGTGATGCATATAAATTTACAGATTCGATCGCAAAATGGAAAAATATTTAATGTGCATTTATGTGTAAAACGTCATTTATGTGTAAAGTGTCAACTACAGTCAAAATAAAACTCAACACAGTATTGATTTTTTTAAAGTTTGTGTCTTGATTTTGACTTCTTCTTCTGTTATTTGATATATTCTCATTGATCTTATATAAAAGTTTGCGATCAATCGAAAAAGACGTTAAGGAATTTTGACAGCTAAGATTAATATGTATATTGTTTTATAGTTTCGATTTAAAAATCAAATAAAATAACGTTTGCTTTTTTTATCTGCAAGAACTGTTTTTTTTTTTTTTAAACTGTTTACTGTTACTATATTTTCTATAGAAATTCCGTCAGATTTATGTAAGCAAACAAACACCGACAGATTGATCGTTTCACTCAATTTCGTGTCGATCTGTCAATCCTTCAAAATAAATTTGGCTTAGATAAAGTGAATTACTTAGTAATCTTAAAACTGACTACGTTAAAATGAAAAAAATAATGTCTAGCTTCATTATTCTGAATTGATATTCCCGTAATTGAACTTCTTCATTAAACTTTCTTGAATCAACATCTTTTACTTATTTAATTCTTTTAAAAATTAGGACGAGGTTATCAAAGCCATTTCGAGTTAAAAGTTGTTTTCCATTCCATGGTGCAGAATGGACACATTTAGTACACTAATTCCATTTGTACGCAATCATGCACCAACTACTGTCAATTAAAATTTAAGATTAAAAAAAAAAAAACAACATCACTAAGCGGACCGCGCAATGTCTTCTCCACTATATAAGTTCGAGTTATAAGTTGCTGGAAAATATGATGAAACACTGTTGTATAGTGGAGAGAAGATACATTATACAGTACATGCCTCCTAGACATTTTTATCCTCTATCTTGAATATGAACAAATTAAAAGGCCATAGTTCATCATTTTATTACCAATTAGATTCACATTTAGCACATATTTTTACTATCTCTATATACCATACCTCATAAAGCCCGGCAGCAGCTACGGTACCGCAGCGGCCGGCAGACAGTGCAATAATAGGCTCAATGTTGCGTTTCATTGATGCTTTTTGTACATGTGTTCCTACCTTTAAAATAAAATTCAACTTAGACATTTCTGTCATAAAAAAATGATTACATCAGCTCGGCACATCTGTACCGTACAGACACACCGGTAAATGCATAATTCACAGGTTAGGGAAATATTTCGGTCACTTATCTACTCTGGCACTGGGTGACTGGCCGCTGCTCTGCGCTGTATTATGTGTTTACAGCTTAAAGGCTTCACTAAATATTCATCGAACCATGTAGCTACACCTTCAAGAACGATCAAACCCGGTTTTTTCTTTTTTTTTTAGGTTATGCAATCATAATTCACATGTCTATGTCAGTTATGCCATGATGGTGTAACATTTTTTGAAAACAAATTAAAGCCGAGACTTAATCTGTGATAGTTGTTGTTGTTGTTTGAATGGGCGGATTGATGGATGCTGCAGTGTTGGAAATTGAAATGTTATCTAGGAAATGAGAATGATGGGTATCAAATATATGGTGAGTGTGATGGTATAATGTGTAATTCAATCGGGATATAAAGTCTAATATGAGTGCAGTGTAAGATTACACACCAGACACTGAAGAAACAAACATTGATGAATTGAGTAACTGATGTATAACTGACATAGATTAAAGAATAAACATATATACATTATAAATAACGGACAGTTCTTTAGGGTAAGGTTTCCTTAAGAAATTCGTCATGGCGCCAAATGTATGTATGTCTATGTATAAGACGGAAATCAATGTGACTTTCCATTTTAAAAAGAAATACCTTGATGATAACAACTTCCTGGTTAAAGTTTGACAGATGATGGTCATCTTGGACTCTCAACTCAATTCAACATAAAAACGAGAGATGAGTGAAACGTCTGTTTGTTAGACACTTTGTTTCAGGAAGTCATTCGCAATAAATCATAAATCCGTTAAATTCTTTGCACTTTCGTAGAAGCATAAAAGCAATTGACCGAACACTGCCATGCCATAACCGAAAGCTACATCCTCAATGGCAAATAGTTTAACACTCACGCCGCCGCCGTACGGTTCGTCGATCATGTTCGTCAATCAATTCATCAGATGTTGATTTTTTTTTTGTTTGCTTTGTTTGTTTTGATAAATATCCAGTTAAACAATTGCAGTAAAGAAAGCGTGCGTTTAATGTAGAAAAAAGTACGCGGAATTGAAAGCGAAAAACAAAATGAAGAAAAGAAACAACAACTCTTAAGAGTCGGAAGTTAGCCATTACACAGTCAGCCATAAGCCACTGTTTGTCGAAACGGTATGAGTATGAGTACAATCTTGTTTGTTCACACAAGTGGCATTTCTATACATTCATATAAGAGTGCAATAACTTTTTCCTTATAAACACGTGAAGTGCTTAAATTTTTTTTATTGTATAGTGGAAAATGCGTTGAAAATTTAATTTTATAAACAAAACACCTCAACAAGTTGATGTGTCGCATCAAAATATGTAAAAGAAAAGTTGGACAGGCATTGTATGTTGTAGCTGTAGGTTGTGTATGGAAGAGTTCGCTGACCATCAACAGACAAAAAAGGTTACTTATAATGTTTTTCAGGTTCCATTTAAGTCAAGACTGGAAATAAGATTTCCTAGAATTAAAGACTATTAAGATGATTGCAATATGGTCACCTAACAGAGTTTTCACCTGAAAGGTAAATGTTATGGGAATTTAAAATTTTATATTAGATTTATGTGACCCATATTAACTTATTTTAGATTCAAGAAGAAAACTATGGAAATGTGTCATGTTGCTTTTCTTTATTTATTTATTATGTTTAATTGGACACATCAAAGCACGCAGAGCTTAGTAATTTCTCAAATACTCACTTCCTTTACTACTTTACTACTTTTTGTCATAATTTGGAGAGTTTGTTTTGAAAATTCTCTGAACTTGAGTAGCCATTTTCTTTTTTTGACAGAGTACTCAAAAAAATAAAAATGATTGTGATAAAAATTAATCTTTGTGAACTACGACCGCGTATAGTTAAGATTAAATAGTCATTTGGTAATACCAAAAGAGAAGGTACCTACTTTTTCTCCAAAAGAAATTTGAATGTTTTGACATTTAATGGTCTTGAAACAAGTAGTTGAGATAAAGAACTAACAAACTAAGAGAATCTGTAGGTGTAACTACATATGAAATTTAAGAAAAAAAAACGACTATCCACTTTCTAGTAACTTCTTTGTCAATTGATTGGGAACTTTTTTTGAATCTACTATTATAAATACATATACGATCTGTAATTAGACTTTATTTTTTATATTAAAACAAAACAAGTAAACAAAAAAATATGAATAAATACGAACGTATCCCATCAATCTTAATCTGGGACAGAAGTAAAAAAGTATGTCTACACGGTGCTATCTTCATTTTACATCTTCACCCAAACACTAGAATGCAATAACAATTACTTTACAGCATTAGCAATGACAACGGTGAAAAAAAAACAACAAGACGAAGCATTAACGACTTTTATAAACTTCCTGACCGAGAATCCCACTTTAAGAGTTCGTCTTCTTTTTCTTGGGACAAACAACATAAGAAACAGAGGTTTATATTCTCAAACGCACTTACTTAGTTTTAAGCAGGAGCGGATTTCCATGTTCATTATGGCCCAGTTACTTCCATTTCCATTTTCAGTAGCAGTGGGTGGTTGTCAAATTTAACGCAAGATTTTAATTACTTGCCATTTGTATTGTGAAGTATTGAGAATGCTTAACAATTTCACATTAATAAGGTAATAATAATAATATGTAATAAATTTATGTCATCGGTGTCGTCAAACAAAAAATAAGAGATGTGTCAATTTTATGAATTAATGACAGTGTCATATGGGGTTTTTGTAGGCGTTTCATTATGTTGTTATGTTGGTTAAAAGAAAAACGCCAATCTATCCCAGATTTTTGGTTCTTTTTGGAATGGGTGGAATGGGTTATTAAATGTCAAAATGAGTCACTTCAAAAGAATATTTAATGTAAACACCGTTCATTAACAATGAATTGTCATAGTTATATTTCGAATCGTTACTTAAAATTTTGAATACTCTATCGCTATACTAATTGCACAATGCATTAAAAATGTTTATTTGTGTCTTTAACTTACTTTGGGCCTTCTATATTTATCCCAAGTAAATGTCAAAGTTACCTCCTCTCACAAATCCCCTCCTGATTTCAAGTTAAGTATTGTTTGGCTACAATTTAAGAACAAGTCAAGCAGGTAAGCGCGTTTAGCACAATAACTTGGTCAATATTTATTCCAAGTACGGTTAGTGATCTTATACATATTGCTCCATATGTCACTTTTCAAAGATGTGGTAACGAACAACACACACTCGAGTTTTGTCTCTTTTTTTTTTGGCTTGCGTCTTAAGCTTGCTGCGGTCTGTTGGTCTTCAATTCTTCATCACTTACTCAGTCGATTTCGAGTTCAACTATACACTGACCTCATTCACGGTAGACGAGACGTGTTGTTAAAAAAAAAAGGAAAATTCAACCTGACTCAATGCTCAAGGCAACAAACAACAATTTACTGTGTGACAACTGACAAAACTGTCATGCGTTGCTTGACAATAGAACTATCAAAGACACTTACCATGCAAATCCAAACATAAACATGCGTCTCTTTATCATCCAAACCCAAGGCTCTTTATTTGGAGCTCTTCGGTCTTTGGTGGTTGGCTTCAATGCCGATTTTAATATGCATCAGGCCGCCTGCAATCTGTTTTGGTTTTAAAAAATTGTGTGAGTTTTTTGTTTGTTTACATGAGGCGTTTTTAAATATGACTCGAGTGCTGGTCACCGTGAAGATCGAGTAACGCTTGTCATTCTAAATGAAGTGAAAGCTTCTGTTTTGGTTACTTGTGTTTGATTAATGAAACAAATTGGTTATGTACTGTTTGATTTGCAATTTAAATGAGGATCGGCGGCCGCGTGTGTTCTTTGTATTTTTTGTTTCTTTTCATTCGGGATATTTGGAAAATATTCTTTTTAATAGTTACATAGTAATTGTATTGTATGCAATAATGTATAAACAGAATGAATTACATTATTTTGCCTAAAGGAGTGTTTTTCAAATTGACTTTAATAGGTATATTATGCTGTCTAATTAAATATAATTTTTGAAGTTTAGTCCTAAAATTCTTTCTTCTTATATAATTTTAACAACAGTAGCTCTGTATTTAATCAGGCGGAAACAAATTAAAAATACGTAAGAAATTCGTTTCACCTGGAGCAAATAAAGTTCATAAAACTTGTAAGCATTAAGTTGAATCCAAATTGTTTCCTTGGTTTTAAGTTTACCTCAAAAATTTTCTTCCACATAATTATATACATACTTACATGTAATTAACACCTAAATAATACCCACAGGAAATACAAATTAAAATTACGTTGTTTTAGAAAGCACCATTCATGACAAACTACATGTTCATACAGATAATAATTTTTTCATGAAAAATAAAAAAATACAAACATAAACTTACAACAACTCTCCTAGGTCGGCCATTCATCTCTGCCTCAGCCATAAAGTTAAAAAAAAGAAATTGAATTGTTACACAATTCAAGTATAATAAGCTATTAACACTCGAGCTGATCGCGGCTTAAAGAGATAATAAGTTAATACTCGTATCTATCTATGAAATTATGACAGAAGAAATGAATTGCACATGTTTTATACAAAGTATGATTATTATAAAGTAGGTATATAAAGTTGCAACAACTATTAGGCTTTTTGAATACAATATTAATTAGTTGGTTGACTAATAAAAATGTTTACATAAAAAAAGATGATTTTCACTCAGTCAACTTAACAGTCACTTCTGTCTGTCTGTCGAGTGCGAGTCGACCAACAACGACGAACGTTTTATTGCATTGAATTGCGATGAATGAAAACGAGATAAATCACTTTCTCCGTGTGGCCTTTGTGGCAGATTCACGTTTTTCTAAACACAAATGTGGCCGCCACTGCATTTACTATCCAGCTAACTACTAATACCGCTTATACGGCTACCGTTATATTGTATTTATAAAAAGATGTGAGAATCTTAATATCCTCATCACTTGGATTATCGTTTTTAAATAAATACGAATTTGATAAAATTTTGTATTGATTTTATTTTAATGACACACAACACTTTGACATGTAAAAATCATTTCAGAAGGAAACGTATAAGAGTTTATTTGACAGTTGGCTACAAAAACGTTAGTTTCGTTCGATTTCTGTAAAATCAACTTGACGATTAATGAGTACAGATCAGTAAAATGGAAACTCCATAAAGTTATAAGTAGTTGATACATTTAATCACTAAGCTGCCCCTCTGTGTAGATGTTGTAGGGGTATAACACACTTTAATTTGATTGAACAATTTCCTATGAGAACTGTCAAGAAATGATTCAGCAACGTTTTTTAGATCACAAATTTGGTAGAATTTATGTAAACGACTGGTAACTCTGTTAATATTGTATCAGAAACGTCATAACTACTGGAAAGTGCCTTAATTTTTTTTTGACAGACAGCATAACCTAGATTAGAGTCTTAGTCCATCTATCATAGATCTTATAACAGGAAACTTGTCTACGGACCTCAATAGAAGGCCTTCGATGTTCGATTTTGTGAATAGAGTCTGAGGGCATTAATTTCTTTTATCTAATGATGAGTTATAAAATAAGTTTGATTTACTGATAGCTAAAGTATTATTTAAACCAATATTTTATTTCTTATGCTGTTAAAACTGCAAAAACAAGGTACCTAATTGGCATTGATATAAAAAAAAATATATAGTATACATATTGCCCAGAGCAAATAATGCAAACTTAGTTTGTTGATTTGAAGGTAAAGTCATAATAACTTGGTTAAAAACACAATCTCTCTTATAAATATTTCTTGATTTAATAGCTTTATGTTTTTTTTTTTTTGTTTCTATTGAACGGTGCAATTTGATCAAATTGGATATACCTAACTGGAATCTATTTAGAGCAAACTCAATTCAAGGATGTAGCTACGAAAAGATTTTCTGTGGCGATGGATTATGTTATGCAGTGCATTCCATCTTACATTATTTAAAGCACAAACACAATAAAATTAACTAATTTTTGAACACTACTAAATTTGGGTCATCATAAAAGATTCTTATTTTATCCTTCAAAGAACTTTGACAGTTTATGACTTTGAATATCGACCGCAAAATGAATTTTGACATCCGTAATATATTTCGTTCAAAATTTAAACCCGAAGCCAAGGTATAAAATCGAACTTATTGTGTTTTTAGAACGTTCCCATTAAATCGTGAGTATAATTTAATTAACAAAAAATTGTCAACTCAAAAACATAAACAATTTGACAGTTCAAAAATATATAGCATTGCTCAATTTTTAATGGTATTTTGCCGTCACCTGTTATATAGGTTTTCAGAAATGCTAAAACCATACATATCAAAGTGAAGCAAATTGTAATGTCAGAATTTGAGTTGGCTGACATTTTTAAAAATTGTATTCAATTTAGCGCCTGTGGCGGTCTATAGAATAAACTACAGCGTTCTTCCTTTCCATAATCTGATCTGTATCAATTTTTTTTATAAATTAATCGCATGCACAAATAGAATATTTTATTTATTAAATATTGTGAATGACTTGAGTAGTACAATGGGAGAAGATAAATTACTTAAAAACTTAAAAAAGCATAGAATTTGATTCTGTATGATTTATTAGTAACATCTGATCCGGATCAGATCACACAGCTGCAATGTCAAAGAAAAATGACATTTAACGCCGATTGCTGAATGTATTTTATTGCAGTAACCCATAAAAAAACTGTGGTATATTTTTATGGAACATTGCGACTTGAAGTCGACTCCACGGAAACGGTTCCAGACAAAAGGGCCGATCGCAACAAAACTAGTTTGAACATAATGTATGTAGATAGACGCGACCGATCTAAATTTCCTTATACAAGTTGCAATATGTATGTTTAATCAGCAAACTGGTAAATAACCGTAGAACGCATAAAATAAAAATAAAAAAATATGGCTAACCAGACCGACAACCATTTCAGGAACAGGAGTAACAACAATCCAAAAATAAAAAAAACATATACATGTGTACGTACTTATATGAAATAAACTTGTCCGGAATTGTGTCCATGTGTTGTGCAGATATGTGCAGGTATAGGTAAAGATACCTACAGCAGAGCAGTTTCGAGAACTGATAGAGTAAAATGAAGGTCAATACGACTGGGATAGCAGCAAGAGAATCAATGCGATAGGTTTCACTTTCATTTTGCTTTCTATTGAAATCGCGTTTGCGTTTCTTCCACAAAAGTCACCCATCCGACTACTACTACTCGTAGATCGGTTAAAAAGCTTGTTGGAGTTTTTTGTCGTAGGCCAAGATAGATTAAGTAAACTATTATAGGTATTAAAATTAAACTATTCATTTCTTTCTACTACCTTAAGAGGCAAATTATCTTTTTTTATCAAGGTTAAAGATTCAACAACAACGACGACGACGCGACGACAACGAAGACAAAACGCAGGCATATTTTACTATGCTTCATTATTTATAGTTTATTAATGCAAATTCATAAGATATTGTGAAGACACACTCGCATTGATGGGAATTCATACTGAACCGCAGATGTTTTGTAGGTACTCGAAGTGGAGGAAATAGACTCATAACGAAGTGTTCATTGGGCGGAGATGATTTTGTAAGCGGGTTTTTGTATTGTGCTCTTATTTGATGGAAGAAGCCTCTAAGATAAGAGCAATAACGTCTTTCGATAAAAATTTATGCAAATACGTACAAACAAAACAAACGACCTTGATCTCTTGATTACGTCAAAATTAAGTTCTTTCTTTTTTTTTGTTTGAGCTTTGCGTTTTTTGACCCGAAAACTAATTTTATGTAGACTTAATTGATTAAGTGGCATCTTATTTTTGTTTTTAGGAAGATACCAGATACGTACTTGAAATAAATTAAGAGCTGAATACATAATTTTAAAGTCGGATTCATAAAAGATAATTGGCCTGTTGCAATTTTGATAACTTATGTACACATTTTTGCAAGAGACAACTTTTACGAGAAAAAGAAATACGAAAACGAAGTATTCGTGATTTTTGGATTGAAACGTTTGCGTTGGGCGCCATTTTCAATTGAATAAAGCGCAAGTACAACCCTTATTTTATGAAGAAAAAACCCTACTTTTTCAAAGTTGTTTGCTGTTTTAAGTTATAAAAAATTATTTCGTAGTTATATATTATTTGACTTGAATTTTCACTCGTTAAAAATAATACTACTTGCTTAATTTTATGAGCTTTCAAAATGATTTAAGTTAATAATAATAATTTGAATAAATAATTTCGTGTGTCGCTATTTCTTTCAAAATGGGGATTCATCTAATTGCCATTCAATACCTAACGTATTGCTAACGCCTGCAACAACAATAAACAATTTAAAACCTTTTAAGGTCACTCCTCCTCATTCATAAAATAAAATATTTCTTTATGTATAGTAGCAGCTGTTAAAAGCTTTCAACTTTTATTTATGAATTTTGTTTGTTTATTTATTTTAATTGACTAAAGTGTGTTTAAGTAATTTTAATTGGCTTGCGTAGATTGTCATTTTTAATAAATTGGTATGCTGTACTAACTTCAATTAATTTATAAATCATTCAATATAGAAACTCTGGTTGTTTATATGTATGTGAGTTTTTTATGTATGAAAAAATATCTGGGCTTAGTTTGTTGGAATAAATAATTTAATTTTTTCTATGACATCAACGAGTATATTTGCTTTTTTACTCGATCCGCACCATCATCATTGAATGACATTTTTATAACAATGGATATTTTTGTTCCAATAAAAATATGGCATGGTTCACTTAAAGTAAATAGTCATTATTTTGTACTATGTGTTTTGCTTCATTTAAATGTAAACCGCACTTTTAAGGTCAGAAAAGAAAATTATGTATATTTATTTACTAACTCGATTGCATGTATTTGCTCTTGTTTCAAAAGGTTAAAAGAAAAATAACCGCATTAGCTATCGGTGCGATTTCTTACACAATTTTTGGTCTCTCAAAGTTTTTAATGAATTTGTTTAAAATTTGCTATGGCCTTAGGTCTTGAGCCCTAGAGGGCCGTGATTAAATTTGTATATTAACAATTTTATAATTTCAAACTGATGCAACAACATTTCATGTTTTCTATTAATATTTTTCTTTTTTATTATCTTATTAATTTTATATAAACTTAGAAATAAACGCATTTAATGAAACAAATCTTTTAAAGTGAAATCATTTTATGTCAAATAATTGGCACGATTTTATTTATCTTTCTCCCGCTTAAGGAAAATTTTTGCAATCCTAGAAATAAACGTTTTAATTGTTGAAAGTAATTTTAATTCAAATGAATTAGAGAATTTTATGAGCAGGCTGCGTGGGGAACCAACTGTCAATTTGACGTTTCTACCATTCATCGAGTTCTGTCATCGACTTGATTAAGTTGAATTCAAAGTTTGGTTCAACTCGATCGCGCTTAGTGAGTAGAGTCGAATTGAAATTTGTGAACAAACCTTAGCCAAGTTGAGGACGTATAGGTACATTATATGTATTGTTTAGGTGAAAAAAACCTTACCTTAGTCAAAAACATGACCCGAATTCAGTATATGTAATTGCTGTATCGAACATCTTGGATAATTATTATTTATTACATTTTTTGAACGCCAATATATGGTATCAAAGAAGCCATAATATCAATGCTTTTATAAATAAATTATGTCTGCTTTTGCGGGATCTAATTTTTGTTTTCGAAATAGAAAAAAACACTCATCTTAGATACCTAATTGACCCCGTTCCGACCCTCGGCCTTTAATGCATTTTCATTTAGTAAATTTGAAAAGAAAAAAAAAAATAGAAAATTAATTTCCATTAATTACACAGTTCAAGCGAACATTTCCACCTTCACACAAAGGAAGAGAAAAAATGGTTTTCAATTAATTTTTCTATTCTCACACAGCATCCGCATCTGCTTTTTATACATAAGTGCGCGGTATATTTTATATTTATGTGTTCGAGTATTTTCCGCCCCCCAACTTCACCGCCCATGTGAAGTCCCCACGCTTCCAATTATAATTCCGCCGACCAACACCAACTGACCTACATGGGAATTTTATTTTTCTCCTCCTAAACTCCGCTAACAATTTGCAGCAAAACTTAATTTAATTCTCAGCTTTAACTTCAAAGTATACTTAACCATTTATCTATCTAACAAAAAAACATTAGTTACTATTATTACTATAATTGTTGTTGTTGCTTTGTGTTATTATGAAAAATATAATAAATTCAAGTGCAAGTGTTCACTCAGTGAATCCGCGTGATTTTCATATACATATTCAAAAAGTCTGGCCGTTGCGATGCAGCGTGTAATTGTGCAGCGGCCTTCTCGAATGGAAACGAAAATTAAAAGAAACCATTTGTCTTGACAATGGTTTCACTATTTCATTTAATGATGTTTGCGTTTATTGTGGTCACGCCAGGAATCGCTTCTCACTGACAGTAAACAAAAAATGTTTTTAGTCATTTTGCCAATAAGTGGGAAGGTGAGTTTAAGCCGATAAAGGTGGCACTGTATTCTCGTACTTGTTTTGGTTAAGATTATCGACAATTCATAAATTTACTTATAATAAACACGGGCTCGGAGAAATGGGTCCGAAGCTGAAGTAGCTTAATAAGCAGGTGAACTGCAAAAAAAAAGTTGGCTTAGATTTACTTTATGAATAATTGTGCTAATTTTATTTGTGGTGACTTACTGCGCAGTTATCTTCACAACAATTGGATTCACCGTGAGATCATTTTTAATGCCATAAACACGATATATGACTTAAGGTCGTTAAGTGAAAATGACGCGAAGAGGGAAAACTACGGAACGAAAAATCAATTGTTTCCAATTTTTAACACTTAAAATATGCAAAGAATCAGAATTTTGGTAAGGAGTTTTAATAATTAATTTGAAAAGAAAAGCTCGATTTTGATGTTAGTTTCACTGAATGCTTTCAAATTGACAGGTTAGCAATTGCTTTAAAGGTTCGTTCACAATAAAATTTTAAATTTGTCAGTTCTCAAGTTTTTTTCTTCGAAAGTTCCGAAACTTTGTAGGTACCATATTTCGAAAATCGAAATTAAATGTCTACTTCTGCTTGGTTGTATTCCCCTTTACCTAGCATTACAGAAACTTTATTGCCTACTGATTACCGAACATAAATAATACACGACTTATGTACATTTGTTCAGCTCTAAAAAGCCCCAAAAGTGTACAGAAGGTTGATTCATTCATTTAATTTCCATGATAAAGAAATATTGCAATGAACCGTATCGAATTTCAGTTGAATTTTTGTTACAATAGCTATAAGTAGGTACTGTTCGCTTTTTTAAAGGTGTGCACCTACTTACTGCAACCAACCTAGTTAGCAGTTAGCTATTTATATTGCAATTCTCATCTATCCATCGGATGTTCGTATTTCGACTGCGCGAATTTGTAAAACATGATCTGATCATTAAAATATTGTGTACCTACTTTTATGACTCCTTGTTGTTGTTTTTTTTTTTCTTTAATGTTTATTCGCTTTAATTTTACTTTGTAAATTTATTTATTATAAATGCAGATGTAAAGATACACAGATCTGAAAGATAATTGTTACTGGGTGCTAGTCATGTCGACAGCCAGCAGCGTGTAAAGGTTAACACGCTGTTTTTCTCATGTTAAATGAAAGAAAGTTGAACAGAATCAGAATTACTAATTTACCTAACCTACTTCATTGCTTTTTTGTATACGAATTGCGGGAGTTTTTTTTTTTGTGAAAAACTGACAGATGATAATAATATGGAAAATCTTCAACAATTGAGCATTCTAATTACTTGGCAAGGTTGGTAGTGAGAATTCATTATCACGACGGCGATACCTATACCTATAGAAAAAAAGAGAAAATTCAAAACTAGAACAACTAAACTGGAACAAAAATTACTAGGTTTGAGTTACGTTGTACAGATTGCCTTATTGATTTATATAAAAAAATAACTGATAATTTTTTTCACCTGCTGACTATGGTTCAATAATTTAGTTTGCAATTTACATAAATATAAAATGGAGTTCACTTCAAGTTTACATGAATATGTAATAATGCAGTCAACGAATACAATCCTTTTGAAATTTTTCTGAAACTGTCATCTGAGGGAATATAGATTAGAATTTGAAGTCTTACTTAATATCTCATCACTCTTTAACTTGATTTTAAAATAAGTTAGTAATGTTCAATTAAAAAAATAGTAAGGAAGAGTATGCTAAAATGATGAAACATAAAAATGATTCACCTCAAAAGAATCCAATTTATTCACTATTAAAAAAAAATAGAACACTCAGGCGTTAAAGAAAATAGTTTGTTATAAATGTTAATTTTGTATTAAATATCAAAATAATTATAATTTAATTGACTTGCTTGTTTTTATTAAATTGTTTTTAAAAACAAATTCTCATTCGACATTTCACCCATTTTGACGTCTCTTCATTTCATCTTGCTCCGACAGTTGACAGTTTTTAAAAAGAAATTGTAAAATGGAAACACTGCAAGTAAAAAACCTTTAAAAATACTAATAACAAAAATTCAAAAAATTATCAAAATGACACTATACTTCTCTTCTTCGTATCTATAACCTGTCCACAAGTTCAAGACAACTAATTAACCACCATAATTTACCCCTTAATAATGATACTTAGCATGTAGTTATTTTCGCCGTTATACTCACATTTACATACCTATACAATACATACATGTATGTAGATAGTCATACAAAATGTTAAACAATAAATTTATACCTACCACTATTTTTGTTTAATTTTGATTTTTTTTTCTTTCTCTTTTTTTATTCTCTCTTGATCATCTTTACCTTTATTGGTGTGATCTTACACAATAACAATAAAATAAAAATAAATATCGAAACCCAATAAAAATAAAACTCAAACAACAATCGATAAAAACAAAATAAAACTTTTTAAAAGCTGGCAAGTTCACGGTCAAAATCCGTCCTGATGAGTCTCAGATGTACAACAAGCCGTTCGAGATCACGTTCACTTTCAACCGATAATCTTGGCCGGGGAAAACAAAACAAAATTCATCAGGTAAGACGTCTAACTGTACAACATCAGCCAAACGGCGGCGGCGGCGCGGCAAAGCACACCAGCATCATATCATTCCCACTTTAACTGCATTAAGGTGTCTCTGGTATTATAATAATATTGCTTGAATGACACTGATTTCGTGTTTTGTTTTGTTTTTGTTTGACGTTTATAACCTCAATTAACAATGTGATAACATTATTTTCTTTAGATGGTCAATAAAGTTTTTCGACCAATAAAAAATAAATACCTCAGAGTACCACGCCACAGTACACAAATCTAAGGTCATACTCGTAACGTCTATAATTGCAATTTGGCTGTCAAATTTGAAAATGGCTGCTAAAATGTGTCAGAATTATGTTTGGTAGCAGATATGTGAACACGCACTGTTTCTACAAATATTTTTTTAATTTGTAGAATGTTAAAATTTAAACAAAAATTAAAAAACATTAATTAGATATGTGTACTGTGAGCTAAAACAATTCCTATTTATAAAATGCCCTAACATTTCTTGTGACTCTAATGTTTTACCACATCTTTTTAGTGAGTTCTAAATGTGCACCCTTTTTTAAAACCATAATAATTTTATTTGTCTGTGACTCCACCTATTTTTGTGCTTCATTAACATAAAAATAAAAATAATTTGTGTGATTTCTTACTAATTATAATTTACTAGACATTTAAAACTGTCATTCGACTCAGTAAAATTTTAAATTATGTAAGCAATGCTGGATTCACTTGACATGCAAATCTGAAGTTATCTGTCAATATATTCTCTCAAAAGCATATGACATTTGGGAAAATAGATACTGCCTAATTGTCAATTATTTCAATCGTCTTTTTGACCATCAGCAGCATCACGTCAAAGTGAATTGCTTGAAAAGAGTTTCAAGTAGAGACAAAACTATGAATGTTGGTATGTGTAATTTATTTTAGACAGACTATCAATTTATTACCGTCTACATTTTTTTGAAAACCGTTTGAATTAATAAATTTTCAAAATGTAAAACTTCAAGTAGAAACCAACCCCTATTATGGTGTTATTTATAGCCTCCTACGATTTTCTTTCAATAATTTTTCTATTTTACAAAAATTCTCATCACGTATAATTGATCAATAGGTGGATGGAATAAATAATTAAAATTGTCAGTCGTATCGCAAATAAAAAAAAATTACTATTCAATGTTCCGGTTATTCGCACAAAGGAAAAATACTTTATACCTAAACTTTCTATGAACGAATTCTTTGAAAATGCAAATTCTTTTTGTAAAACATGTTGAAATTGCATCAGTTAGATAATAACAACTTTAGATTGAGAATCCCATGGTCATATGTAAAGAAGTTATTAAAATTTATCTGCATTTTGCATTGATAATGTTGTTTTGGAATCTGTGACATTTGTCATGGTATAATAAAATAATTCAGAACCTTTCAGTCCATGGCCGTGATAGTTTATGTTTATTGTAAGTTAAAATAAAGTTAATTACAGCTTAAAGTAGACATTTACTGACAAAATACAATGTTGTTGTATTAATGGAGAATTTAGTTATTTGTTTTGAATAATGTAAGAAAAACTTCATAATATTGGAATTTATAATTATTATTTATGTGTAGTAGACAATCTTGCATTCCTCATTAAAGCATTTCCAACAAAATTACTTACTAAACAATGATTCATTACTTCCGCTTGGTACCTATTACCTAACGTTAATTTAATAATAATTTCTATGTGTCACGCTCACGATCAGTGTGACACAGGAACGCGATAATGAATTATTTACTTGTTTTTTTTTTTAATAATTTATTTTTTGTTTAAAAAGCTCTTTGCTAGTAAAAAATCGTTAACATTTAAATTTAAACAAAATAGTACATTTTTATATGCTCATTTATTACAATTTAGAAGATGGCGAACAACTTTTTGAGCAAATAATGGTTGATGGTTCAGATCTTGGCTAAATGGCTTTCGGATAAGTTAAAACACAAACCAAAAATATAAAAACATGTGGACGAAAATGTGCTCAGTATAAAATTGTACTAGAACGAATTTGAATAGAGATTACAATTTCAAATTAAGTTTGCAACGTTTTTATAATTACTTTTGAAGGATGACACCACAGATAAATAATATTAAAATAATCACCGTTTAATATTTCCCTAGGCAAGGATACTAGGTGGATTGAAATAAAGTCATAGAACAATCGGATATTTGACATTAAAGCTGTGGTGGATATGTCAAAATTCAGTTGTAATAACTTCATCTTGGGAGAAACCTCATTTTGATCCAATGTTGACTTTGATTGTACCAAAAAAAAAGAGAAATTTGTCGATTTTAGATTTTATTTTAAGAAAATCATTCCAATTAAAATCCAAAAATCAAATCAATTAAAAAAAATGAGACAGGGATTGTTTTACACCAATTCTTCTTAAAATGGCGGCGTATATGTAAATAAAAGCAATGCCAAATGTGACTGCAAATATTTTTCTCTTTCTCTGGATATCATCTATTATAGTAACTAGAGCTCTAGATCGGTCATTTTTAAGAACAAGTTTGACATACGTAACTAAAATGGCTACGAAAATGTTTTATGAAAAAGTTCTTCAACTAAGGCATATTCTCATTTGATTACAAAAAAAAAATGTTTTTCAATAGTTGATTCAAGTTAATTAACAAAAAAATCATTTTTTAAACTTCTACATCCAACATATTCCAAAGTCTGAACAGAAAAAAAAAAACTAAATATGTATCTATGTATGTAGCTAGTTTGACAACAAAATTCCTTAAGCGTTTCAAAGAAAATTTAAATCCTAATTTGTTTTAATTCTACTTCTTGACCGCAACAATCTAGAATATCATTCACAACATAGCACCAATAGCTAAGTCCATCAAATTAAATTCAAATTGAATACAATTTACGTTACATCAACTTAGTTGCACTACACTACGAGTACGAGTAAAACATAATTTGTTTATTTAATCCTCATCCTCGCCACATGATGTCACACACAAGCTCGTGCCATGCTCCATGTTCCGTCCAGGGAACATCTCTGCAAGTTTAAAAGTTATTACTTTATTCCAAGTTGAAGACGATCTAACCGCAATGAATGAACGAAGAAGAATTTTACGGCACATACTTTACCTCTACCTACGACTATTTGCGTAGAAGATGCATTTAATGCAATATAAACGCAACATCATAATAAATCCGCTACATTTCGCTAACACTCTGTCTCCTAATGCAATATTCCTCATTTACAGCATCAGAGTTTAAGAAAAGATTTTAATAAAATCCAAAGTTTAGTGCCACCAATTAAATTGAATTAATATCTGGATACCACACCAACGGCAACGGACTTGGTTTGAAGATTGAAGCACGAACTACGAGGACGTATAAAAATGAAGAAAACACGCATCAAGAGTTACAATGTTTTTCTATTTCCCATGATGGGATATTTAAATGCTACAAGAAGTTTGATTATCTAAAAAGATAAAGATACAAAGTTCCAAAGTTACAAAGACTCGGAGTTTATATAGCAAGATGGACTTTTCAACTACAGAATAACTTTTTATTTGTCTTCTTTTATGGAGAGAAAATAAAACGTTGTCAGGTGTTGTCAGCTAAATATGTAATACAACAAAAGTTTTGCTTGTTTGAGGTTCGGAAAACGTTGCTTCCCCTTCCCCCTAATACTCGTACAATTTAATGTTACACATTATATCAATTTAAGATCAAGAATGATAATTTGATTTGTTTTATTTATTTTAGATTGGCCATTGGCATTTTGCATTGATACGATCACGATGTTTGCATCTAACTCAAGTAAGACAGGTGAAGCACACTACAGCTTTGAAATATTCATGAGTGTTGTAAAAGAATTGAATCAAATGATTCATTCAAATAATGTCTTCATTATGTTTGTTAAACATTATTCATTCTATCATAAACTTGATAATTTCATTCACTGTATAAAATGTGTTTAGATTTTTGATTGATTGATATTAAGATGTCAAAATAGACTGCATGCAATGAGTTCAAACTGTTTTGGATTGTTGTTAATTCACAATTACACATCATTGAGTTCAAAATGACAAATTAAAATTGAACAACAAGCATTCAAATGTGTGAATCTAGAAAGAATGCGTTCGACAAAAACTATTCACATTAAAAAAAGGTTAAAAAAATCCTTAAAATATTTTTGATATATATTTTGTGCTTTATGTTGCCTATACATTTTGTGTTTCAATTTCCACTAAGTTTTGTGTCCCACTAACATTTTATTTTGCTTTATGAATGTGCGGATATTTCTTCTTTAATAAAACATGCATTAAACTAAATTTTAATTTCTATTATTTGTTCTTTTCAGGTGAGATACAATATTTTTATCAATTTGAATTTTAACTCTGATCACACGACAAAGAAGCTGAAGTATGTATAAGTTGTTTTTAATGATTTTAAATTTAGAAAATATTCAATAGAAATATATGAAAATTAATTACTAAATTATATATAAATTATATATTACTATTTACCTATTAAGTATATTTTTAAACTACAACCTTAAATATGTTCAAAGTTTGAAAAAATATTTAATTGAATCACTCAAAGATCCAATCACCATCCGAGTATGATTAGTCAAAGTTATTATTCTTTTGACTTAAACGTGACCCAAAATTGTGGTCTGGGCCACCGAACTATCGATATACATTATAATTTAAATAAGGTTAACCGTTGTCAGCTTATAAATATGGTATGTACATTTATTCCATAATTTATTCTTAGGTTTGCTGATCCTTCAACTTAATTTTGATGAATCTTAGTAAAGAAAAAGAAAATCTGATTGTTTCAGTATGTTGTTCTAAGAAAATCGAACTCAACTCTTCATTCAATAGGAGGCGTTTTTCTTTTTTAACTCAGAAAAGAGCTCTGAACAGCGTCCGAGTATATCGAGCATGCTCAGAACAACCTTTGAACAAGCTCTGAACAAAATTCAACTCAGTCTTCTCAGTTCTTTTATTCTGAGCTCCTAGAGCGCACTCTGAACAAGTTCAGAACATGTTCAGAGCTTAAAAAGAAACACAATTTTTGTTTGACAGTTCAGGCTCTTCTCTGAACTACAAAACAAAAACGCCTAATCTTAGCTTAAATATTTTTCACAATTTCCTTACAGAAATTTGGTAACATAAATAGCTTAAATGAAGTGCAAATGACAAATGCCTACTGTGAGACAATTAAATAAATTCTATTTTTCACTTTCCAATTTCGTATGACAGTCATTAAGTTATAACAAAGATGAGCTATTGATGGATTGAAAAATTAAAGGAATATCAAATTCTGACCAAAAAACCTTGAATTTGAAAAACGCCAGTAAAACAAAATTGCTGTCACATACTGTCAAAACCGACCAGCTCTCTGTGTTCAAAGAGCACAACATTATTGTTCAAAATTCAACTACATAATATAAACTACAAACAGAGCTAGTACTGGGAAACGGAAAAATGTTCTAGAAACAAATTTAATGGCAAAAACTTCATTAAATTTGGTGTAGAAAAAAACACTTAACAACTACGTCAAACACACTAAAATTGGCTATTAAAACAATAATCCTGCACCTATCAATCATTCAAAGTGCACCGACAACAACACCTCTAAAGAACTCATAATTTACAATTCAAAATTCTTAAGCAACACCTTAACCACTCCCATTTAAGCATGCATCAGTGGGTGTAGTAAAGTTGTTGCGTTTACACAAAACATAAAAAATATATGATAATAAAATCAAATTAAACAAAACTTTTCAAACATAGTGTGTTATCTTGCGCCATGATTCTAAAGGAAACAAGTTGTTTTTAGTTGGGGAGGAAAAATGAGACAAAAAAAATAAATCAAATAATTTTCAGATGCATTTTTGTTTTGTAGATAAAGTTACTTTTACCATTTTTGGCTACATTGCGTGTCTGACGAGTGTAAAATCACAGAGGCAACCAACCGACCGACCTGGCGGACAAGTCAGTTAATGTCTTGCAAACTTTGATGGTTTTATTTTTTATTTATGGAGACATTCATTGCTATAGGTGGATTGATTTTCAAAATAGGTAAACTCGACTTTATTTATAAGCACACGATTGTGATGGAATGAAAATAAAAAAGCTTATTAAAATACAACGATAAATGACATGGAGTTCGTCGAGCTGAGTGATAGATGGAGAATTTAACAAATCACACAGGAAATGATTTATTTCTTCATATATCACCTTACAAAATTAACCCTCTTTTGATTGAATTAACTGAAATCTGCTTGATGCTCTAGTTTGTGTTAGCAACATGTTGCCAGTGATATCCAGGGCTGGATTTACTTATTGCTTAATAACCGTATAATTTTCATTTATTTAGCTTCTGTAACTTCACATTGCAAGCAAAGTTTATTAATGACCGTTCAATTGGTTCAAGTATTTGAATCAACATTTTCAGAAAAAAGAAAAACACGGTGGACATAGAAATCCACCATTTTTAGGTCATGGAATGAATAACAATATGCTTTTATTTTAAGATCTTTATCCCTGTTTTCTTCATATGAAAAAAGAAAGCAAACACTTCACTTTGAAACAAGCAAAGATGCATAAGTACATATGCATATAACGCAGAAACAAAATCACTAATCCGTCAAAAGGGTATTACATTTTGCATAAGTATTCAAAGTCAATCATCACTAACTACTGGAGCCATCTATTGACTTAAATTCACACTAAATAAAATGACCTTGACCATCCCAGAAGACCTCGTTGCTAAGTGATGATAATTTTGTCAAATCCACCACCGTCAAAGTCTTTGTTTGAAAAACATTGTTCCACTTTAGGGTGTGCTTTATTTTGTTTCTCCGCCGTCGTCGATTAAACTTTTAAAGGTAGAAAAGACTCGTATAAATTGAATATAACTGTAACTAATTGGATTTACTATACCCCTCTTTTTAAATGAGTCTAGTTGTATTTTATTTTACAAACTTCCGTGCGGAGTAATCTAAATCCCAAATGACTGACACGTAATAAAAGAGGGCTCTAAAAAGTAAATTGAAATTCTTCGTTTTAGTATATGACACGAGATTGTTACACATCTAATAAAATCTGAACCTAATATCATCACTTAATAATCTAATGGGTATATTTCTTTTTAATTTTACACGATACAATGTGAATGCATTTAAGAATAAAAAAGAGGTGAGAAGATTCGAATTTTAAATACCATGAGGTCAATTGCATAAATATAAATGTTCTCAATTAATAGGAAACTTCATCGAGTGACTTCTATTATAAAGGCAAAGATCTAAAGAACGAAAAAAGATATAAAATAGGAGCAAGAGGAATTCGACGAATTTTTGGATGGAAACCAACAACCGGGTTGTACTATTTGGGATTTTATATTGAATTTTTTTGAAATGCGTATCTACGTAGCTATACTCTTCTTCTTTTCTTGTTTTTGTGTCTGTTTTGATCTGAATAGTTTTCTATTTTTAAATTTTAGAGTAGAGTATTTCATTTGTATCGATAAAAGAGTTGTAAATATACAATATTACATATTATGTACGTGTACAAGAATAGGTTTCAGTAGACATGCTGATATTATTTATTTTAATAAACGAAGTCAATATAACGGTATTTTTCTTAGAGCTAAGAATCTATAAACACTGGTTTAAAGGTTTATCTCAGTTTTTCGTGTACAAATCTTGCTTTCGTTAGCAAATAAAATATAGCATCATCATTAGATGCAAACTTTGCCTTTGTCATTGAAAGTCTTTTAAAACTTTTGTCTGCTACTATATTTGGTAGCACTGCAATATGGTTGCAATCCGTAGAAAACATTTTTTTTAATTGAAAGATGACTTAAGTATCACTTTTTAAGATTATTTTATGTATACTTAAAAAAAACTCATACAAAACATTTACTTTTGTTCTTAAGAAAAAAGAAAAGCAATATTTATTAATTATATTGCACATTTTAACGCAATAATATAATATTTTCGCTTAAATCTTCCCACTCTATCCTCTTAAGGCTTAAGCCAACACTGTCACTTAACTTCAAACGTAAGAAAGGAAAACTCAGACCATGTTCTTAAGAATCGTTTTACAAAAGTTAAACTTCCATTTTGGTATAGTAGCTCCCAGACTTCCTGCCACCAATCAACCACTTGCACATGTACAACCAACTTCACTATAAAAGAAGTTGTTTTGTTTTGACAGAAAATGACACATAAATTAGTTTCAAATCATTTGCGAGATACGTCACTCATTATAATTTGTGACAGATCTGGAAAATGCGTCATCCTCCCGTCTGACTTGTCATTTTTCAATCTCAAGTTACCTTATCTAGTACGTCATTCTAATTTGTGTACATTACAAACAAACGTCATATAAATATATTTAAATATACCAGAAAAAATAGAAGGTAACTCATAACACACCCGTTCAACCAACTAACCATCTTTCCTTTTTCAGCTGCACATCAAAACCAACAAGTTCTATGTCAATCTTCAGCTATTCTTCTGAGAGCACGCTTACATTTTGTTCATACTTTCTGCCGTTATAATTATTGCTTCTTTCTTCAATAATCCCGATCCCAAACATCATCAGAAGTCTTAAGAGTCGGATCTGAGACTATTGCCGTAAATAGTCAAGACTGTTATTACAACAACTGCACTTTAAGTCTAAGTTAAGTTGTGTATCTCCTCTCAATATCTAGCTGTCAATCGACAACAACAACAACAACGACAACTATCTAATTGTGGCCTAGTACAGCTTTTCTATTAAAGTCTGTCTGTGTGTGGAGAATAAAGGCACTTACACATTAGTTTTTGTTGGGTTTGGTTTTTTTTTTTTAGTTCAATGAACGACCGGTAGAGGAGGTTGTTTTATTTGTTTGTTTTTGTATCTATCCAGAAGTAGTGTTATGTTTATGGGCAATGTTTTTATGCTACAAATAGTATATGCTAGGAAAAAATAACATCAAATTGTCACTGCTGTGCCGTTTTAGCTCTAATGAGAGAGTAAAAGTGTACAGGTGATTACAGTAGCAGCCGTATAATTGCGTTCGCCTACAGTCAATTATATTATAACTGGATTCAACCAAAATTGATCAATTATTCTAATTTTGTTGAAATTGATAGGTGATAGCAACAAACTTCTAGGTCAAAAACAAAAGATACAAACATTTTGTGTTGAGTCGAAATGTCAGTTTCCACAAAGTAATGAATTTGACATTTTTTCCTTGAATGAACAACCGGCCGTTTATTTTTATTGTACTATAAGAAAATATAGTACACAAAAACCATTTGACAGCTGTCAATAGGTGTTTTCCTTTTTGAGCAGAGTTTGAAGTGTCTATTTTCTATTCTTGTCAACTGAAAAAGTGCTACCAAATGAAAGTTAATTACAAACTTTGTTAAGGGAAAATTTAAATTACATGAAGTCACTGTTGAAATATAAAATTGTAGACGGCACCGATATTTTGACGTATGATTCTTAACTATCGATAATAATAAAAAAAAGGTTATTTGGCATTACTGCTTATTATTTCATTTTTTAAATGTTTAACTCTATTTTGTTATGCACTTAATTGGGTATTACTTTTTTATCAGATAGATGTGCAAATTTCCATTTGGCTTGATGACAACTGAATGTGAATGCGTTGCATCCTATATACCCTCACCTACTTGCATCTCAAATCGTTTTGTTGCTTGTTGTATTCTAGCTTTCGAAAAGAAGCTCCTTAAGAGACCACTTAAACCCTAAAGCTTTGTATATATAATGGATAGTATTCTCATGGAACAGAAAATTTTGCAGTCGAGGACGCTACCTTTGTATATAGAATGGAATAGTACAATCATGAAGAGGAACGAACGACGCGCCGCCTAACGAGCCTCCTCGACGGTAAAAAATGGTTCGTGCCTGAATAAATCGAAGTAGAGAATGAGAGACAGAATGAGGAGAAAATTGAAAAATAAGAAATAAATATGTGTAAGGTAACGTCAAAGCAAAAACCGAATGAAAAGGTACAAATGTGGGGAAATTTTAAGGCAGACGATAAAAACACAGGTGTATGGTTATTTATGTCGTTTTGTTCTGTTCAAGGGGTTATTAAGAGTAGGAAGGGAAGAAACGTTCAAAAAGTAGCAAATCGTTAAATAGGAGTGAGTAAGAACATTTTTGCAGTTGGCAAAATTGAGTACTTTTTCCAAATAAATTCCCAATGAGAAAAATATTCTCTAATTGTTTACGTATTAATTCAATACAAATATTTCAACTTTCTTTGATGATATGATATGAAAAATATATTCTACATTACCTAATATAAACTAAATTGATAGTTAGAAAATTTTATGAACTTACTTTTAAAATTTAAATTAGTGTACAAATCAAATTTGTAATGTATTTCAATGCTAAAATGTCATTTTTCTAGTTAATTACATACAAATTAAGATTCAGGTTACCATTTGAAAACTAAAAGTTCCCATTATTTTTTTAAAAATTGTTATTTATTGAAGTTTGTGTGTTGAAATATGTCTCCAATCACACGAAAAGTATCAGATGTTGACTTTTAATCTTCAAACTAAATTAAATTTGGTGATTTGTGTGGTTTTGTTTTTTTTAATTGCTTATTCGATTTATTTTTGGCTTTACTAGTTGATACAAATTTTATTAAAAAAATTATCAAACTTCAAAAATTTCAATATTTGTCAAATAAAATCAATTCCAACTCAATAAAATTGTATGCTCTCGAGATATTCAAGTTGAAAAGCATTGTTTACCAAATTTTTGTAGAATTTTGAGCGTAAAAATGAATACTTAAGTTGCATTTAAATGTAAAAAGTTGACAGCAACTTTAAAAACTTTAAGTAAATGCATTTTATTTCAACTTAAGAAGTGTATTTAATGTCAAAATTTGTTGAATCAGTATAAACTTCTTTAAAATACTTGAAATTCTTGCAAACATAATAACTTAATTTCATCTGCAAAATATTGAAACTTTATTTCAATTTACAAAATGACATTTAATTTAACTGATACAGATTTTAATTTAATTTAAACCATACTAGAATTTCATTTTATTAAACATTGAACTACTGCCTTTATTTTTCCTTACCTACCAATCCACTCCCTTACTAACATTTTGCAAAATGTTCTCAAACAACAAATACATCAGTGCAATGTATTACAAATTTGGCAACTACGCATCCTCAGAGGATTCAGAAGCCAATTTTTGCAAAAATTGAAAATTGAATCCAAAACGAATTTCAAACAGCAAGATCCCTACAGTGTTACAGCATTCATAGCTATAGCAATATCCATAACACACACGACTCATTCCCTTCCATAAGCAACCACACAAATCTGAAGGCAATCATTGTGCACAAGTATGTATATAGATATACGGTTTCCATACAAGCAATGCTCAGACAGAAAAAATCCCCTCTTTTTATATTTACTCTATCGACTTTTTCCCTCCTATTTCCTATGAATGAAATTTTGTTTGTGTTTATTTTCATTTTTCTCTTCTCATTCTAAGGTGTCTCGGCTAAATTTCAAGACAACTAGCGCCCCCAGTGTAGCGTCCTCGACTGCAAAATTTTCTGTTCCATGAGAATACTATCCATTATATATACAAAGACGCTACACTGGGGGCGCTAGTTGTCTTGAAATTTAGCCGAGACACCTTAGAATGAGAAGAGAAAAATGAAAATAAACACAAACAAAATTTCATTCATAGGAAATAGGAGGGAAAAAGTCGATAGAGTAAATATAAAAAGAGGGGATTTTTTCTGTCTGAGCATTGCTTGTATGGAAACCGTATATCTATATACATACTTGTGCACAATGATTGCCTTCAGATTTGTGTGGTTGCTTATGGAAGGGAATGAGTCGTGTGTGTTATGGATATTGCTATAGCTATGAATGCTGTAACACTGTAGGGATCTTGCTGTTTGAAATTCGTTTTGGATTCAATTTTCAATTTTTGCAAAAATTGGCTTCTGAATCCTCTGAGGATGCGTAGTTGCCAAATTTGTAATACATTGCACTGATGTATTTGTTGTTTGAGAACATTTTGCAAAATGTTAGTAAGGGAGTGGATTGGTAGGTAAGGAAAAATAAAGGCAGTAGTTCAATGTTTAATAAAATGAAATTCTAGTATGGTTTAAATTAAATTAAAATCTGTATCAGTTAAATTAAATGTCATTTTGTAAATTGAAATAAAGTTTCAATATTTTGCAGATGAAATTAAGTTATTATGTTTGCAAGAATTTCAAGTATTTTAAAGAAGTTTATACTGATTCAACAAATTTTGACATTAAATACACTTCTTAAGTTGAAATAAAATGCATTTACTTAAAGTTTTTAAAGTTGCTGTCAACTTTTTACATTTAAATGCAACTTAAGTATTCATTTTTACGCTCAAAATTCTACAAAAATTTGGTAAACAATGCTTTTCAACTTGAATATCTCGAGAGCATACAATTTTATTGAGTTGGAATTGATTTTATTTGACAAATATTGAAATTTTTGAAGTTTGATAATTTTTTTAATAAAATTTGTATCAACTAGTAAAGCCAAAAATAAATCGAATAAGCAATTAAAAAAAACAAAACCACACAAATCACCAAATTTAATTTAGTTTGAAGATTAAAAGTCAACATCTGATACTTTTCGTGTGATTGGAGACATATTTCAACACACAAACTTCAATAAATAACAATTTTTAAAAAAATAATGGGAACTTTTAGTTTTCAAATGGTAACCTGAATCTTAATTTGTATGTAATTAACTAGAAAAATGACATTTTAGCATTGAAATACATTACAAATTTGATTTGTACACTAATTTAAATTTTAAAAGTAAGTTCATAAAATTTTCTAACTATCAATTTAGTTTATATTAGGTAATGTAGAATATATTTTTCATATCATATCATCAAAGAAAGTTGAAATATTTGTATTGAATTAATACGTAAACAATTAGAGAATATTTTTCTCATTGGGAATTTATTTGGAAAAAGTACTCAATTTTGCCAACTGCAAAAATGTTCTTACTCACTCCTATTTAACGATTTGCTACTTTTTGAACGTTTCTTCCCTTCCTACTCTTAATAACCCCTTGAACAGAACAAAACGACATAAATAACCATACACCTGTGTTTTTATCGTCTGCCTTAAAATTTCCCCACATTTGTACCTTTTCATTCGGTTTTTGCTTTGACGTTACCTTACACATATTTATTTCTTATTTTTCAATTTTCTCCTCATTCTGTCTCTCATTCTCTACTTCGATTTATTCAGGCACGAACCATTTTTTACCGTCGAGGAGGCTCGTTAGGCGGCGCGTCGTTCGTTCCTCTTCATGATTGTACTATTCCATTCTATATACAAAGCCTAAAGGGTTGCAGAATAAGGCTTATACCCATTTCTAAGTTTCAAAAGTGAAATAGAAGAAACAAGGAACATTTTGTAAAAAACCTTTCAGGCCCTACGTAGTCGTAGGTCTACAGCATATTATTTTCATTGTGGCGCGAAGCAAAATATGGAGAATGGGATATGGATATTGTACAGAAAAGAATGGAATAGAATACTATATGGGTAGTGATAAACGCTAATTGGAAAGAGAGGAAGAAACAACTCAAACTCATTGAACTACCACAAAGTGTGCGGTGGTTACTTGGGTGGTGATGTTTTTATATGTGAGAATGCACTGAAAAAAAAGGAAATGATATTATTCACTTGGATGACGTAATGAACGTTCTGACAAGACAAAGTGATACAATGCAAAATGTCATTCTTAATTAGGTTTTATTTAAACACCAGTGTGCAACGAAAATAATAAAAAATGGGGGGATTGTGCAATATGATGCATACGAAATAAAGTAATAGATTTACTTAAAAGCAGCTTACCTAACATTTGTTGGTTATATCAAGAATATAATCAATTTTTACTATAGTTCAAAATAAAGGGGGAATATTGATTTCATGTAGAATATAATCCGTTTAAATAATAAGCAGTGAGTTCTACATTCCCTGTTCTTGGAGCGTCCATGTCCGTCCAAAGTCAAAGTCATCAACGATTCACTTGGTTGGAACACTTTGTTCAGAATTTAATTTATAGGTGTAAACACATTTTTTTTTAAGACAAAACAGTCTTACCAACAATTTGACATATACAATATACAGTATGTTCAAGATTTTAAGTGTTTTTTTAGTACTTAAGTCTACTTGTATTCATTTTTTGACAGTAGAAAATCGACAACAACTCAAGCTTAAATGCTTAATTACTGAGACAAGTGTCAACATAGGAAACAATTAAAAAAGTAGTAGACCAATATTATTCTCCACTGACGTGACGTCAGTAATGTCATGTTTTATCAAAATCTTGAATGCTACATACTTCACGATGGCATACTTAATAATATATGTATATGTATAGTTTCTTCCTAAGAATTGAAAGAAAAAATACATTTAAATTATTTTTAAACATTAAAAAACAAAAAAACTAAAATTCCCTGTCAACAAAGACATCATTTCCAATCGCATCATCATTAAGTTTAACTTACATCATTATCGTTAAAAACTCCACAATCAATCTACACACTTAATCCTGTCATTACGGTCGGTGATTGTCACATTATTTTCCAAAATAGAATTAATATTTTATGTGGCCAAAAGTAAAGATTTATTTTAGTTCTTAATTAATAACACATAGTTCTCCATCTGACACCTTGGGGCTTCAGAAATGACTTATGTCATAACTTCTTCTCTTTTAATAAATCCCCTTTGTTTGAAATAATTTATAAACTTAAGACTTAATTAAGAAATTTTTATTGTTTATTTGGTTGTTTTTGTGAGAGCGAAGAATCGGAAATGAATACATCTTCTGCTCCCAATCATCAAGATCTATTTTTAAAGGTTGGTTCATATTTTTCTGGGTGTACTGAATTTGCCTCCCCTTCGCCCAGCCGCAAAACAATGTACACACAAACGTGCCCCTGTCCACCTATAGAGCCAGAGAATTATCGTACAGTACCTACTCGCGCCGTGACACAGGCTCTGGTACTGGCACTAGCACTAGCACCGGCACTCAGTACTGACGACGGCGACGTTGACGCTGCTGCTCCCAGAGTCGTTGTTTCTCTAGTTATGGTAGCTGTCGACTCCAATCGACCACCGGCAGTAGTCGCTTGAACGCTTAAATCTCGTGCTACAGACTCAGAGTCAGAGCAGCTACTCTCTACCCACTGTAGTGTTTTGCTCGTCGTCGTCGCGGAGTTCGTTATCGTCGCTCGTGTAATAGCCGTCGTCGTCGTATTCGATTTTATTCTTGGAACAGACGGAGAACCAATCGGGCGTGCGTGTAACAAAAAGTCTCTTTTATATTCCGGCGATCCCGAGGCAAGCCGCGGCTATTGCACCACAGAAGTCTGTCCATGTCTCCCAGTTGCACGCCGAATCCGATTCCGAATCGAACTAATGGTGCGCTCGCGTTGTAATTGCGCCACACACTCCACGAAGCATCAATTATTGTGCCGGCCCTGATACGAGGTACAATAAGCCCCCCCAGACTTGATCATCGCCATTTATCCATGAAGCAAAACAGGTGCAAAGCGACGCGATGTGCTAGGTGCTATTTTGTTTAAACAAATAAAACTCTATAGATAGATTACACTTATTTGTTTATCTCATCTAACGGCAACAAAAAAAAATAATAATAACAATTAATTTCACAAAGAGTTGAGAATTATTAAAAATAGAAATTCGAGCAATTTTATTTGCAACTACGCGCGGTACTCGCACGAGCACTTGATGTGTCGGCAACATTTCGGCCTTAAAGCAGTGTTTTTATTTTTCGGAAAAGTTTTTTTTTTAATCTCCCGGGGAATTTGTTTTCATTGCCAACCTTTATCACGAATCAAAAGTGAAAATCCCGAATAACATGCGATTAAATAATTATTATTAATTTAATAAAAAACAACACCTATACGTACTCGTATGTTGCTGCATCATTGTTGCATTGGTTCAATGAGTGATCGTGATCTCGCACGGAGCACGCGAGATTTTTAAGGAAAAAAAAAAGTTAATGCAGTTAAAAAATCTTAATAAATAAAATATTCAAAATTAAGAAAAGTGAGTGTCGAGTTAATGAATATTTCCCACGAAAGAAAAGAAAAGTCTTTCATTTTTCACCCTTCAGACACATGTTGCAAAAATGAATTAAAAAAATAAGAGAACAAAAAAATTAAATTTATTATGCAATTTGTGTTCCATAAATAAAATTAATTAAATTTTATTTTATTTTGCTTGTGTTATTGATTCGTAATTAATGTGTTTAATGTTCTTTAAAAAAATTGTGGTTATTTTGACCTGAAAACAAGTTAAAATGTGGTTTAAACAAAAATCTGAAAGAATGTGTGTGACATAGAAGTTTGAAGGTTTTGTTTTTTTGTTTAGTCTTCTTGTCATGCGACAATTTTGTGCAAAGTTTTTAATTTTTCATAACTTATTTTATTCACTTATGATTTTATGATTTTTTTTTAATTTCTCATAATGCGTTTTTATTTATTTTTTCGTCATTGAAAACAGACATATTTTTTTCTTTGGTTTGAGTTTTTTTTTTTGGTAAGAATTTTATTTTTGAAATGGAATTTCTTCATGTCATCATTTATTTTTTGATATAGTATATCTATTCGTAGACGAGGAAGACATTTTTATTTTCATTTGTGTGTTTTTCTTGGGGGAAAAATTAACATGAGTTTTTGGATTTTTGATGATTGTGGTGAAAGATTTTTATTTTTCAATCATTTTAGAAATGAAGTTTTACATAAATCTTCTCACATTTGAATGTCTTTAATTTGCTGTTAAGTTATGAGTTCAAAGTGAGAAATTATTAAGATAATGTAAATTATTCGAGTTCATTCATAATAATTAAACTAATTATGTGAGGTGATTTTTAAAAAATAAATCATGTGTGCATTTTGTCGCAAAGGACTTCAGTAAGTTCAGTTAGCTGTTCAATTATTATACACTGTCTAAATAGTAGGATACAAGGCATTTCAACAGTTGTCTTCGTGCTGTATAAAAAGTCAATATTGGTATCGGCACGTTCAATTTAAATTTAAATTAATTTGAGAACTTTGTACTATTTCGTGTCTATTGAACGTACCAACCATAGAAAAGGTTTTAAAACTAAGTTATTTTTTTTCGAAACAAAAACAAAAATCATATCTCGGAATAATCAATAAATGAATCTATTTGGATATGGAACCATGATGGATTTTGACACCAAAACAATTTAAATATTATGTAAAATGTGACATCTTACAAGTGTAAGTGTTGCCAGTGGTTTGGTTACTAGATAGGATAGCTCCAAATCAGTTTAGGACCACCCTTATGTGCATCACTTATTTGTAGGTACAGGTCTGAAAAGTTATACAATTCTCAATTAAATAATTTATTGACTTTTGATCTTGATATTTTTTATCAATCAATAAAAATGCGCACTGTGAATCACTTTTGTTATATTAAATATTTCCTCTATATGACTCTTTTTTAAAATTTCAAT
This sequence comes from Scaeva pyrastri, assembly GCA_905146935.1. Lineage (NCBI taxonomy): Eukaryota > Metazoa > Arthropoda > Insecta > Diptera > Syrphidae > Scaeva > Scaeva pyrastri. The sequence continues at coordinate 6,095,367 of LR989929.1, read as the reverse complement.
ATTAATTGTGCACACAAATGTGACGACAGGCCCATATTCGTCATTTTATTTGTTTAAATAATATAATCAATAAAGTTGACTGTTGCTCGTAGAAAGTGATGTTACACCTGTTTAATGTTTCCTTGGTTAAATTCAATAATTCTATTGTTTTATGTATTTGTTTTTATTTATTGAAAACAAATATTTTATATTTTCAAGCTTCAATGAATGGAGCTCTTTGACAACGATGAACAAAAACAACTTCCTGGTCTTAGGTTTGACAATTACTCATTTCATATTTTTTGAAATGGCGAATAATTCTTTAACTAACAATAAAATACTATTTAATTATATAGGCTTAAAATTGAATTATGGTTCCTAAATCACATTAAAGTGGTTTAGGTTTTGTATTTTCTTCGAAACATTTCGAATTATCGAATTATAGCCCAAAATGATCTCTTCAAAATTAAGAAAGACTTCGTTTCTTTTATTATCATTCGAATTACTTGGTTAACTATGAACAAGTTATTCTGCTAAATTTAATCAACTGATTTGGTTATGAAATAAGAAGAAAATATGGAAAAGTCTAATTTTCGTCGATTTAAACCAACCAATCGACCTTTTTGAAATAAGGGATGCTTTGAGTTATATCATCGAATTTAATTAAATTTGTATGAATAATTACATGACAATTAAAATTTCTTCTCATGGAAATTTCTTAATGTCAAAATGTTTATATTTGTAATAACAAAGTATAAGACCATGACTACCTATTATAATTATATGAATATAATTTATTTAAATTTACACTTGGAAACAAAAAAAAAAACGATTTTAATCTTTTACAAGACATTAAAATATTACTCGTTATCAGTTATCATATCACAATAATTTAATAAGGCCTTAAAGAATCTCATCCGTATAAGCTCTGCGCGCAAAAAAAGCTTATCTTATCAGTATGAGAAAAATAGCACAGCAGCAAATGGAAATTTAAATTAGGTACATTTGTAACTAAAAATTTATATTCTCTGCGACATTTCAAAAACTATTTAATACATAATATGGCGGTGCTGTGTGACCAGATATTATTACGTTTAATAAGAGTGTCAAGTTAACAAATTACAGTCTCATTTCTGGAGATTTTGTTACAAAATGTTTTATGGCGACTGGCAGTATAAAAACAAATCCAATGAAAAATTAACAAAAAAAAAAACTATGGAATTAAGAGAAAACTGGAAGTCCCACGGGCATTTTCATGATTTTTTAGTTTTTTTTTTGTATTTGGTTGTCAGTTGTCATATACTTAAACTTCCCTAGTGACTCTATGCAAAAATGTTGCAAATTTATCTTCTGGTTGAGAGAGAGAGACACATGGAAAACAAACACCTACAGTAAGACCCGATTATTTGGTTCATTTGTTGAAGTTTTGCATATTAAGGTTCGTTATTGTCAAGCAGTTTTAAATATATTTTTGAGAATATTTAGTAACATGAGCACACCTAAATTGAATGTTCTCAGGTTAACTAATAACTATTCCAAATATTTTTACTAAATTGAATAAAATAATAACAACATCTCTCCACAAATGTTACAGCTGACAAGATAAGATATAGTTTAAATATTTTTTATAATCCTTAAAAAGCAATTTAATTAGAAGGCTGTCCCAAAACTAGGAAGTTATTTTGAATTCCTTTCTTTTACATTGTATAGTGATGAATACAGTCAGTCCCTTCAAAATGTATGACAGTTTAAAAATGAACAACCACCCCTAAAAGTTCTTTAAATTCAAATATAAAAATAAAAGATTATAATTATAATTATTCTTCGTTTGTATAACAAAGTGGTTTTCAAACTCCTCTTTTGATTCGACAACTGACAGATAAGCAATCATCCTTAGTTTTAGTGTTCTTTAAGGTTTCAAAGCAACTTTTAACCAAAAGATTTTTGATTTTCCGATTTGACAGTTGAAATGAGAATTTCTTGTTTTTTTAGCGTCCACAATTTTCTGAGTGGTTTTTTACAAATATTTGTACTAATTCTTTTTTTTAAGTCCACTTTAAAATGAGAAACGTCAGGAAATATGTTTAAACATTAAAAGCAAATACTATGCAGTGTTTTATCTGTTTTTAACCGGGATCAACTGTAGCATGATACTACTAGAGCTGACTCGTTCAAAGCGAACAAAAAACCCTCTCGCATGGAATTCCACAAAACAAAAACAATTATTGTGAAAAAAAACTCAATTTTTTTTTCTCCACGAATTCATATTTTTTTTTTTTTTGTCTTCTTATTTGAAGTTTTCCTTTATTTTCCCATCAGACAAATCTTCTCGCATCATCGTTTAAAGGAAAAAAAAAGAAGGAAATTAAGAAAGAGATATCACTGATTGGCATTGCAGGAGGTAAAAATCCCCTCGCTGAATGAGTTCTCAGTTTTTCTATACGAGCATCGTATGTAGCAAGGTTTTTTCAACAACGTCTTTCTTCAGTTTCACTTCCAGCATTACTCCGTGTACTGCTTCACTTGAGTTTACATAAATCAATCAATCCGAACGTGGAGTATGGAACACTCCAAAGTCCAAGGAGAGCACAAAACATAATGGGTGCACAATATGCCACAAGAAAATTGCGTGGTACTTAGCCACGTCCTGTGGAGTAGAAGACATCATGTTTCCCATTGTATTCAGTTTAAAGGATTGTTTTGTTTTTTGATGCGGTCTGAGCATAAAGGGAATTATTGTTTTATACGAGGGAGGGAGGAAGATCCTTTGCGATCCCGGTGTGGTATCTTCAACTTCATCTTCACTTGAGTTGAATGATAAATAAGGGGTTCGTAGGGAGTTTTGATTTGTAATTCACCCTCGTGACCTTTAAAGAGATTCTTAAATTAGCAGACAACGATAACATTCAGTGTTATCTATGTTGGTCTCCAAATCTTTCAAATCATCTTTTTGTGTAGTTTCGTACTCAATGCTCAGCAAAAATATCTTATGTTTAACTTTTTGACACTTATGAGAATGATAGACTGATGTGAGTTCCAATTACTTTCTGTTCCAAAAAAATCTTAGCAAATGTCATCATGTGTTAAATTTTTCGCTGTAAATGGCGCCTAAGTGACGTGACTTTTCTCGATGACATTTTAAAGGGTGCTTCTATCACCTTAGTTGCTATTGCGCCTTCATCATTTCACAGATTCTTGAAAATTCCAAGCTTCTAAATGAAACTCATACACCCTTATTACGGTTGTCAAAGATCAATACGATATTTGATATTTATCAATAAAATTAATGAATCGGTATTATCGTTGTTAAAAATCAAAATTTTTGATAAACTGTGAACGCTCTTCAGAAATTAGATCTATTGTGAATGATTTAAATTGACAGTCTTGGTATTATGGTTGTCAAAATGTTTGTTGATTATCAAATTTTCAGTCAATCACAAATTCCTTGTTGATAAAATATTTTACGGATCGCGAAAGCCAAAAGCATGTCTACTATAGAACTATTTTTCGGTGAAAATGAAATTGAAGAAGAAAATACTTTGGAGCAAGCAAAAATTCAAAGAAAATTACGCGATGTGAAGCATGAATTTGGCTGAACATATGTATGTAGATAAAAGATATTTTTTAATTACATTACAAAAACTAATTTGGCTCGCTTTTAGATTCATTCAAAACTTTAGACTTTCGAAAGAAGCCTTCCTTAATGTATTTTTAGATATCAACGACAAGTTAAAGCCAACGAAAAGGCAACAATCCATCCCAAACACACTAAAATGTGCAGCTGTCTTAAGTAAATAGGCACTATTCACAATAGATTTTTGATCTTTGTTCACAATGGATCAAGAAATGATCAACTCGGGTTCATAATACCGATGTATCAATTGATTGACAAAATGTTTCAATTGTCAATTAATTGATCTTTGACAACCGTAATAAGGCTGATAGTCCGAGTGTATTTGTACTCTTTTTAACATCAGGTATTCAAATCCTAATAAGTTCTCTTTAAGCCCTAAATTTCAGTTGGCAGTAATTTTTTTCACATTCAACTTGTGCGGTGTAGTGTTAAAAAAATCCCTCTGATTAATCCACCAGGTAGGTACAGACCCTTAAGCAATTTATAATTAAATTGCTTTGTAGGTACGTGCCCAATTATTATGTGATATCGAAGCAATTATCTAAAATTCCCTTCAATTTTGAGTGCGAATCCTTGCGCAACATCCCCTTTTCGCAATTACACGAGTACACCTAGACCTAGCCCGTGATTCAAGATATAAAACTTCTTGCTTACCATCTCTTCCGATCGCAATTATATTGGTTTACCTACCTCAAACAAAGGACTCCAAGTTACAACAATATAATTGCACATTCTGGACACTTACAGCACCGTGTACTTAGTGATTTCTGATTGCAAATTCCTTGCAGCTGATTTTCTTTGGAAAACAAAAACAATCTAAACCCTAAATAGTTTCAAGTTCCAAGGGAATCTCAAAACAAGGATCTTCAAAACGTATCTCCCGATGATGTCCAAAGAAAAAAAAAACAATATTTTCTCGGCCAAGTTAACATACAGCATTAGTTAGTATATGATGATGGTGTAAGTTTAGAGCGGGGTGATTAAGTTGCTGCGCTTCATTCTAGAGTTATTTATTTCACTTAAAGTCTCAGTAAAATAAAAACAGGAATCAATGAACGCAAAGGCTCTAGACCCTGCTCACATCCAGCACAGATTACCGGCGCGCCGCCGCCAACCGGCTTCAAAGAGCAATCGGAAATAGCCGCTACTGCTTGAAGGCAACAAAGGCTAGAGGGCTAAAAAGGAACTCCCTATGCAAATCGTTGGGTAACTATCGACTCTAAGCATAATGAGAGACTAGGTACATACATGTACGGACAATTGGTATTCCCATCAGTATGCCCATCCACGGGTTCCTCTATTTATTGTTATTGGTAAAGGATGTGCCTAAGCTACGCTACGCTACGTGAGTTTTTTGATTTTGTTCGAAGAATAGGATGAAAATTGGCAGCCAATTTAGAAAAGTATCGAGGGTTTTTTTTTCTTCAAGAAATTAAGTTATTTTCGATTGAAATAAGATGAGATGAGATTAAAGATAATTAGAGAGGAATTTACAACATCCTTATTTAAAACAGCATCAGAGGTTGATAAAATTATAGGATAAGGAAAAAAAAACGAACAAAAACATCTAAGAATATTATCTGATTTATTTATTACTATTCTTGTGATATTCTTTTGTTCGTTAATTGCCGAATAAAGTCTAGTCCACATAACTGTGTAAAATGCAACTGAAAAATAGAAACAATTAAATGCAAGAATAAGATTTATCTATAATTTTCCCATAATTGCATAATTGTTTGACAGAATGAATTTGTCTACTAAAAAAAAAATGTGCAGGCACATTAAATAACACACATACTCTCTCTTGACGACATCAAGGCTAAAATATCGGATCTGTTTGATTTATTCTTTCAGTAAAAAAACGTGATGTATTAGTTCGAGCACATTGCGAACAAAAACCAAAAAAACTTCAGACGTGTTAATCAACCACCATTAAGTAATGTAATTAAATAAATTACGCATCAATTTTCCATAATAGTTATTACTCCAAAAATGTTAAATGCTTCAAATGCCATCAAAGCATTATCATTGTTAAATAATTTCGTGTCTACGAATTACTCTTGTCAAAAACTATGCCACCAAAAAAACAGAAATGAAATAGAGAAACAATTAATTTTATTTATTTATTAATGTCGACATGTCTCGTTCCACTTTGTCAGCGTCAAACAAACGTCACCAACGTCACTCATTTTCAACTTGCAATATCGTTTCGTTCGCATTCACATCATCGATTAGTCGATATTGCTTAATGAAGTGGATAGTGTTTCACAGTTTGTCCGCTAAATCTATCTAGCAGCTATAACGCCATCGGGTGTTTAGGGAAAAAAGCTGAAAACAAACAAAACGTCAAAATGTTGAAGCTGAAATTGAATTCAATCCGCGGAAACCTGACTACTCTGGTCTTCTTAATAGTTCCACTTGGTTTGTGCTAGTTTCAGCTTTTTTTTTTTTTTTTGATTGTTTGTTTGTGTTAATCTTTTTGCGTGTATTTGTAGCTGTCTAAATAAATAATAATCACCTAATACACAGCCATAGGTAACACTAGGTTAAAATCCAATTACAGATGACCGCAAATGTTGCGTAACTCATCACCATCATCGATTGGAGGTGCAGGTGCAAATGGGGGCTAGTAAATAGGGGAGAAGAGGGTTGGATAAGTAGAATGTGTTTTACACTAAGAAGAAAAAATAATCAACCAACTTGCTAAATAGTTTTGAAAGTAACTAATTGCTTGACATTCGATTTATTAAAGGTATACACATACGATTTCCGACACAAATTATCACTATGACGAGAATTGAACTTGTAAGCGAGCTTGTATAAATAAAACGTAGATGAAATGTGATCATCACTGAAATTTCTTCAATTCATTAGAAGAAAAATTAAAAGGTTTAAGTTTAATGGCATGTTTATTACTTGACGTTTAATGACTTTGAAAAATGTATTTTATCAATTAATTTTGACTCGCGTTCAATGTCAAACCCTGAAAGGTTGTTCACGTGAAAAATCATAAATTACAACAATTTTTGACAGCAAGAGTGTTTGTACACCGAGACAATAATGATATGTGACAGCTTTTGTCCATTTTACAATTCCAATTGATAAATGCATGTTCATATGTATATGGTATATTTCTAACACCACAATTCTAAGTCTTAACACATAAGAGTGTCAAAGATCTTGGTTCTCAACCTTGTGGTTTCTAAAACAGTGTCACATTCAACACTCAGCTGATTTAGTTCAACTTATTAATGAATGTAATAAAAAATTTCAAAAATTAGACCACATTAGAAATGCATATAAAAACATTAGATTAATATAAATCTTCATATATTTAGTTAGGTAAAAAGATTTTCTTAATAAGTCCTTGAAAATTTTCCGCACGATTTTCTCGTGCAGCACAAACACAAAACAACACATCAACTCACACAAATCAAATAAATTGCATAAAAATAGCCCCCAGATGTCAAAATTAGAAGCAAGATCATTACGATTGAATATGTAATAATATCAAGCCACACGCAAGGAGTAGGCAGAAGCAGAATGTTGAATGCACCACCACCGACCAAAATAAAACACCCCCAGTCGCTCCTCGGTCCTTCCTCACCCATCAATTTAAACATTATAAAGACACAAACTACTACCGAACGAATGCAGACACAGAGACCAGTCGAAGTCTACGTCAAGCAGCGCCGACTGCCGCTCCACTTCGTCCCAGCAGATTGTCATCTGTGTTTTCCTTTTCCATTTTCAGTGATCAAGTGCATCGATCACACACCACACAGAGAGCCCGAGCAGCCGTAAAATATAAAAACAATAACAATTTGATGGGAAAATCACATCTGATCTATTGGAGGTATAATAATTGTGTATCTATCCATCTGATGGCAGCGGTCGGTGGCGGCGTGAAAAATATTTTTAGTCAACCGATCACGGCGACGATCGGAACGCTACGCGACGATGCAAAAGAACCAGATCTCCAAGTCCAAACCAAAACCAAACCACACGAGAAAAACAATTTCATTTTTCACGACACAGATTGTCGTGGTTCGGGATCGGTTGGTGAGACGGAGTAGTGAATTGTTGATCTGGTTGTGTCGTATGAGTTTTGTTTCTGCGTCGTCGCGTCTCGTCGTGTGAGACTTTTTCAATGCATTTTTATGGGCATTTGCACTTTTTTAAGTGCGCAATGTGTGCAGAACTTAACACTCTTCACCTTAAGGGTTAACTAACACAGTTTAATATGTAGAATGAGTTTATAAAAGTCACTGAATTATGTGGTCGTTCTTTTTTTTATACAAATTGGTACCGAGCACTTCTGTTGTTTTTGTAGAGTAATTGAAAATTGTTATGACACAGCAGCAGCGCCATCTAACTTAATCTAGGGTGAAATTTCCACACATCATTAGATCCATTGTTTTAGGTTTAAGAGATTCTCAGATAGTTAATCGTATAGCGACACATACATAGGTGTTCTGTTATTCTTTTTAAAACAATATGTGATTTAGTGCAATATTTTTACTTTGTTTTTGGTTTAATAAAACAAAAGGCTTTGATAAGATCTTATTTTAGTTTTATTTTTCGGCTTGTGAAACAAAAATATTAACTAATATTTTGTAGTGTCAAGAATGCTCACGTTCTAGATCTAGATAATCAAGGTTACACTTTACACATATTTTTTTATTCGTATTACCAAACGAATAGAAAATAAAATTGAAATAATTTATACGTGTTTAGTAATCTCTTTGGTCTTTTTGTTTAAGTAATAAATAATAGAAAAGTTGTAGAATCAGATCTCACGCCTCTTAAGAAGTTTTTCTAATTATACAACTCAGCTTTAAATCTAAGTAAGTTAATACTTACTTCAAACAATTAAAAAAACTTATTTATAGATGTTTTTAATGCGAATATTCCTTGTATTGGAGTACCTGTGACAAGTGACGAAAATTTCAACCTTATTTATTTGATTCTGAACTAAGCCTAGTTCCGTCAAAACTATGTGCCGCCATTTTAAATTTGAAATTAGTATTATTTCTTACATGTAGCTAGCTAGGAGCACACTCTATAGATGTTTTTCTTTTTTAGCTCCGAGCGGGACACCGAGCTGTCAAAAAAAGAACTGTGTTACTTTTTTAGCTCGGAGCGCTCGGAGCCAAGAATTTGTGTTTTTTCTTTATCTCCGAGCTCGCTCGATGCGCGAATTAAAACACTTGTTTCTTACTTTTAAAATTAAACAATATTTATTTGGAACTATGTCCTTTATTATTGAAATACTTTTTACTAATTCTAAAAGGAGCTTAAGGCTACTATGTAGTTACAATAAGACTATTGATAAATTCATCATACAGTCGTATTTATATACTTTTCTTATCTATCTACAAGGAGACCCAAGCGTACAATCGTCTTGCTTGATAATGAAGAAGAGATAATATTCCAACATTGTATACAAACGATATTATCTCTTTTACATATGTTATCATTGTAGCGTTGTGTGCAAGACTGTACTAGAGACTAAAGATATCATTGAATACAAATAATGTTATCTTTTTTCTCAATATGTTTTGCTATGGATACTTAACTCCCCCCCTTGTTAAACGAAATCGTCTCGATTTTTCGACGCTATTTTTAACATTTCTCTTTCATAAGTTTTGTTATATGCGTCAATCTTTTTTTGTTTTTGACGATCTGTTATACATTGTATAGTTTTTATCATTACGTACGTAAATGCTAGAATAACAATCAGTGTTACAATTGTGTATATAGTTGATAATATCGGTTTTTCTTCAAAAGGAATAATTAGTTTTTTTAAAGTATCTATGTTATCGAATTTGTACATTGTATCTTCTTTAATTATTTGGTCGATGTAAGACTCTGAATTATGATTTCTTAATATAACTTCTTTAATTTGCTTATGCATGTTTTTGTATATTTTATCGTCTAGATTTATAGTATTTTCATAAGTAACTAAGTTTATACCATTAATTGTTTGATTATTTAACTTATGCTTACCGCTTAATAACATAACACCGGATTCAATTTCTAAGTCGTAATCGTATTCTTGTTTAATGTTGCATTTTGAAGTTATATTCTTTAAAAGTGGAATAAGACAATTTTCTTCTTCAAAGTTAATTTCACAAATGTTTTTACTTAGATGATTTTGACAATTTCTTGTTCTTAAATAAGTTTGGTTACATAAGGCAATTGTTTTATCTGTAATGATTTTTCCATGTTTTGAATTTAAAGGTGTTACTTTATACAATTTACATGATTTAATTAGAACTGGATATTTATATATTGTGATGAAGAATTCATCAGTTCTAGCTAATAATATTTTAGAGTACTGAAGTATATTTATTATGGGTACTTGAATTATTTCATGTTGAATAATATTTTTAATGTCATCTAAGTCTAGGCTTTCTGATAAATATTCATTATTTTTTGCTGCATTAATTGTTCTGGTCAATAATAATAATTGTTCGTACACTTGTTCTATTACTAAATGTTCTTTAAGGCTCTGACCTTCGAATTGTTGCAAAATTTGTTCAAATCTAGAATTTATAGTTTTTTGTTTATTATTGTTTTCTATGAGATTATTTATACTCGTTTCTATGTTAACTAAGTCATAATGGTCAGGATTACCAAACACATATTTGAAAGCTGTTCCTAAAAAGTTAATTGATCTAGTATGCCTAGTATGTTCTTGTAATTGGTCTGCTAAATTCTTAATTTTACTTAACCAAATTTTTTCTTCTTGTGTAGGTTGATATTTACTAGTTACGATATTTACGTAAGGTTGAAATATCGAAGTCAGGTTGGTGGCATGTAACAAATAAGTTTGTTCTTTGAATAAATACACGTCATCTGTTTGCGTAAGTATAAACTTCTTGTTTAGTAACTCAGTTATTTGAACGTTTCCTTGCCCTTCTTGACTCTGTACAATTCCTAGTAATGTTAGGAATATTAATATTTTCGTCATCTGAAAAATGATAATTCTTTATGTTATCCTTGTGAATTTTTATTCCTTCTTTAGAGATTACAGTGTCTCCTTTATCTTCTTCTACTATTCTTGTTATGTATCTGGCGTTAGATTTCTTTCTAAGACCTGTGATTCTTACCATTATCTTATCTCCTTTTTTATACTCTCTGTGTCGAGTTCCTTTATTTAGACGTTCGATCACTTTTTTGGATGCTGAGTTTAGTTTATTTATTATAATTTCACTATTGCTATATTTATTTTGATTAAAGAAAATGTCTCTAGGTTTCAAACCGGTAACTGAGTGTATAGAATTATTTAATTCACGCACTGTTCTAAATATTTCTTCGATAAGTCTTGTTTTATTCTGAATTGTGAATATTCTAGACAGTTCAGTTATTGTACCGTTTACACGTTCTACCTGACCGTTCGCTGTCGATCTGTATACTGGAGTTTCTACTTTAGTTATGTTGTATTTCAAACACATTTGGTTCACCATTTCTGTTTTGAATCCCTTCTCGTTATCTGTCATGAGTCGTTCACATTTTGGGAAATAATTAGATAAGACCTCTTCCATAACGTCGTACAGTCTGTTTCGAGTTTCGATTTCCCGAAGGATTGTATATTTAGAATACTTATCTACTGTTACAAGGAAAGTATACTTGTCGTTGAAGTATATGTCCATATGAATGTGTGTTCCCACATGTGTTGGTATTTCTGAATTATTCAGAGGTTCTCTGATAGGTTTTCTTTCATATTTTCCAAATAGACATGCTATGCATTTTTTGTTGAAACTCTTTGCTTGTTTATTTAGATCGGGCCAGTAATATTTCTCTGAGATTTCTTGTATATTGTTACGTAACCCTCGGTGTGCTCTTTCGTGAGTTACCCTTACAAGTTTTAGTTGTTCCTCCAAATTTGTCACGTCTTGAAGTTTTCTTGGTGTGAATATAAATCTTACTAGTGGGAATTCTTTTTTTATGTTTTCACCATATTTGTATATGTTTTCAAATTTCGTATGCAAAGCTACAATCTTTTGGGGTTGTATAACTTCTTTCATCTGCCTTAGTAAAGAGTCTTTGTCCTTAAACTTTATTATGAGTCTTATTTTGTTACTAAAATAGATTTGTGTTTCGATATTATTTGTTATATCTTCAATAAGTTCGAACTGTGCAGCGTATGCATTAAAAGGCTGATTCACAGTTTTTATTATATCATTAGAAGAACTTTCAGCTGAATGTGCTGTTTCTATGGTAGAAGTATTTATGCGTTGACGTGATAATGCGTCAGCTACAAGATTTAGGTTTCCTGGTTTATAAACTAATTTTGCTCCAAAGTCTTCAATGATTCCCTTCCAACGTTTCAGCTTTGTGTTGGGATTTTTTTCTGATACAGAATATATAAGGCTCTGGTGATCGGTATATATGGTTAAGTCTGCTATACCATATATGTAGTTTCTGAGTTTTTGTAAGGACCATATGATCGCTAATAGCTCTTTCTCGTTTGTGCTATAGTTCTCTTCTGTCTTACTCAGTGTTCTTGACAAGAAGTGTATAGGTTGCTTATTCTGACTTAGTACGGCTCCAATAGCTATGTTGGATGCATCAGTAGTAAGCTCGAATGGTTTACTATAATCCGGTTGAAAAAGTTCGACTTGTTCTTTCAAATAATTTTTTAAAATTCTAATCGCTTCTAATGCTGAATCATTCAGATTTAACTTAATATTTTTACTTTGTTTTTTGTTTACTTTACCGTTATCTCCTCGTAAATATAATGTCAGGGGCTTGGCTATGCTTGCGTATCCTTTTATAAACTTACGATAGTAACCTGTAAGACCTAAAAATCCTCTCAAATCCTTTACCGTTTGTGGGACTGGAAAATTTTCTATAGCTGCTATTTTCTCAGGGTTCGTAGTGATTCTACCATGTCTGATTATGTGACCTAAGTATTCTACTTCTTCTTGAAAAAACTTACTTTTCTCATCAGATATTTTTAATGTGGCTTTATTGAGTACGTCGAATACTTGACTTATGTGCTGTATATGTTCTTCCTCAGATGAAGAATATATCAATACGTCATCAATGTAAACGTGTACGAATTTACCTACAAAGTCTCTCAAAATGTCGTCCACGCATCTCTGAAATATGCTTGGTGCATTTTTGAGCCCGAAAGGCATTCGTTTAAAATGATATTTTGCGCCATTTATAGCAAAAGCTGTTTTTTCTTTATCATCTGCTTTGATTTTAATTTGGTGGAAACCTGACTCCAAATCTAACGTTGTAAAGTACTTGGCTTTACCTAAATTTTGAATTGTCATGTTGACATCCGGAATGGGGTATCTGTCTGTTACAGTGTGAGCGTTAAGTTTTTGGAAATCAACAACCATGCGCCGTTTTGGTTTTCCTTTTTCGTCCAAACCTTTTTTAGGTACTGTCCATATGGGACTGTTATAAGGACTATGGCTTTTTTCTATTATATCGTCATGTAAGAGTTTCTGTATTTCTTTGTTTACGAATTCGTTATCTGCTATGGGATATGGATATTGTTTAACATAAACCGGATTATCATTGGTCGTCCTAATGCTTGCTTCTATAGTATCTGTAAAGGGTAACGGTCCTATGCTGTTATTAATCTTCATCAGTCTATCTATGTCTGCTTTATAAATATTATTTTCCCCAATTATGTAATTAATTTTCTGAATAGATTCGACACTGCTTATGGTAGTTAGAGTCATATTACTGAAATTTATTTCCGCGTTTAGAACTTTAAGTCCTTCATATCCTAATATCATATCAAAAGACTGAATATCCTCTAATTCAAAAAATGTTATATTTTTCTTTAATATCCTAACTACTTTCTTTGTATCTACCATAGAATAACCATGCATTGTTTTTATTTTTATAGGTTTAATTTTAATTTTTTCGCTAGAATCGCATTTTCTATTAATGTAATTATGGGTTGCACCAGTATCAATAAGAATTTTATAAATTTTCTTAGAAATAGTACTAGTTAAATTTAAGCAGGGCAACCCGTCTACTAGTTTAAATGATCTATTCTTATGTTATTATTTACCATACATTCCGTTTCATCTGCTTCTGCATATGTACTGCTGACATCGTCTCTGCGTTGTTGTCGGGAGTTATTTACTCTCTGCTGCTTGAAGTTCTGCTGATAAGATCGTTGCGGTCTGTTGTGTGTGTTGAAACTCCCGCTGTGTTCACGTTTCGCTGGTGGATTATATACATCGGGTTTGTATTGATTCCAATTTTGTCGCTGTGCATGTACAATTTGTCTCGAGTTTATCTCCATCGGCTGTGGTCCGTCATTTCTCTTGAAAGGGTTTAGGCGTGGTCCTTGATTGTGTTGCTGCATATTATCGTATTGCTTCTGGGGTTGATAATTCGTTGTTTGGCTCGAATAATTTGGTCTTCTTTCGTTTCTGCGTTCATGTGGCATATTTTTGTGGTGCTTATCTTGAGTGAGATGTAAATGCCTGTGCACATTATCATGTTCTATTCTGCGAGCAATTGCGAATGCGTGTTCTAGATCATTTATTGTAGCTGAATATAATGATCCTCTTGTAAAGTTGTCACTCATACCATCAATGAATATACGAACTGCGTCGTCGTTAGCATTTTTAATTAGTCTGTCGATTATATTCGGCGGATCACCTGACATAGTGATTTTTGATATTATTAAATTGAGATTTTTATTTATCTCGTCGTGGTATTCAGACAGTGTGCTTCTTTTTTGCGTGATGGCTTTCATCATGTCTTGTAGCACGTATAGAGGTTCTTGATTAGAGTACGTATAATCTAATCTGTTACGTATCGCCTCAAAATTAAAAATTGTGTTATAATTAGTTAACACATTCGCGGCTGCACCCTGTATTTTACTTTTCACTATAGTCAATGCTGCTGCGTACTTACTGTGTGTTTTGAAGTTTTTAATGCTGTCCATTAATCTGGATGCTTCTTCGCGCCACGACCGATAATTTGATTGATCGCCGTTGAAAATAGGTAGGCTTTTAAATGCGTCTAACTGTATTTCACTACCATCTGTATATGTGGTTCTTATTTCCTCTAGCACAGGTATGTTTGGTACTATGCCTAATCCAGATTTTACTTCATTTAGTTTTGTTTCTAAATTAGTGTTTATTTGATTTTGGTTAGTTATTATTGCTGCTAACCTTGCATTCTCTGTGCGTGTGTGCTCTAGGGTTTGTGTTACTGTGTTGCACCTGGTTTCTAAAGCTTCTAATCTTGCCATTAATACTGCGAGTTGTTCCATTTTGAACTCGTGTCTGTTGTCGTCGAATTTGTGTGTTTTTTTTCTCCACATATACACTTTCACTCAATTGCTTTGCTGCTTCGTACGCAGAAGCTATATTTGTACCTGCTATGCTAGGTAATTCTTGTAACCGGTAACGCGAGTGTTCTGTTTATACTAGATTTCACTACTTGTTCCCGAGGTCCGCTCGATTGAAGTTAAAAAGTATATTTAACCTCCTGGCAGGATCGCCAATTAAAACACTTGTTTCTTACTTTTAAAATTAAACAATATTTATTTGGAACTATGTCCTTTATTATTGAAATACTTTTTACTAATTCTAAAAGGAGCTTAAGGCTACTATGTAGTTACAATAAGACTATTGATAAATTCATCATACAGTCGTATTTATATACTTTTCTTATCTATCTACAAGGAGACCCAAGCGTACAATCGTCTTGCTTGATAATGAAGAAGAGATAATATTCCAACATTGTATACAAACGATATTATCTCTTTTACATATGTTATCATTGTAGCGTTGTGTGCAAGACTGTA
This sequence comes from Scaeva pyrastri, assembly GCA_905146935.1. Classification (NCBI taxonomy): domain Eukaryota; kingdom Metazoa; phylum Arthropoda; class Insecta; order Diptera; family Syrphidae; genus Scaeva; species Scaeva pyrastri. Next base: position 6,079,954 of record LR989929.1, on the reverse strand, counting down.
CTAGAGACTAAAGATATCATTGAATACAAATAATGTTATCTTTTTTCTCAATATGTTTTGCTATGGATACTTAACTCGCGCTCGATGAGCTCGATAAAAAATAACCGAGCGAATGGAGTAAAAAGATGACCGTGTCTATATGTTACTTTTTTGTTCATGTGGTAAGACAGAGTACTCGATTGTGTTTCTTAATTAGCTCGAAGCGCTCAGGTTACGTTCAGTTCTCAGCGAGCTCTGAGCGCTCTGTGCCCCGCTTGGAGCTAAAAAAGAAAATCGCCTTATGAGGTTCATCTACACAGAGTTCTATAGTGAAAAATATGTGCAACAAATATTATTATTTTGACAGATCGTACATATTTGAATCTCAGTTCAACAAAACTTCAAAAACTAAGGTCTATCTTATCTACATGTAAAGTCCCTTTTAGACGATCAGTTCAGTTTCAGTTGAGCTATCAGTTAAGCTTTCAATTTAACTGGTGTCTAAACACAAAAACTGAAACGGTTAACTGAAATTCTAACTGAAACTTATGGAATTCCCATCAGTTGTCAGTTCAGTTCTCAGATAAATTGATGAACTGAGTATCATTTTAACTGAACTGACAGTTAAACTGAAAAATGAACTGATAACTAAACTGAAAACTGATCATCTAAAAGGGGCTTAAATAGCAACGATTTTTAAAGGCCATATAACAAATATGTAATTACTATGTATAATTCCAAAAATCCAAATCTCTTGAATTTGACAATTCTGATGAACTTTTGACATTTCGTAAATTCACTCATTGTCCTTAATTTCAACCGAACTCTTCATGTAGCTTTTTTCGATTTTTTTTTATTTGTATTGCCTTTTTCATTCTATGTATGTATACTTCTTTTTTGTTTTCTTTTACTTAAGGAAAGTCTCCTTCAATAAGGCCACTTACCTAAATAACACTCGTACCACCAACCCCAAATGCATCATCACTATCGTCGTAAGAGGCTTAAAGGTCTGGCGGCCACAGCTGATGAAAAATTAAGCAAACGTCAACATTTCGTGTTGACCATTCTGTATTGTTTAGTTGTCGAAGTATACACTTATTTTCTACTATTTTACAACCACCTGAAGAAGCTAAGAAGTGGGAGTGAATTATAATCGGATTTCGTGGTATTTTGTTTATGTAGGTATCTATTTTTTGTTTTTGTTTGTGGGTCTATACCTACTTTGCCTGCAGGCCAGGTAGCTGTCAAATTTGTTTTTGTTTTTCGAACTGCTGTCAGGTGGGTGGCTTGTAACAATGTGGGTGAGTTGAAGTGTGGACACAGAGTTCGCGTACTTATTGATGCATGATGGCTTTTTTTAAATTTTTATTTTTATGAGAGTGCTAAAGGCATGTTGTTTGAACTGAACTGAATTGAATTGGATTGAATTGATTTATTGTGGTAGGTTAGTTTGAATTTCAAATATTCTCAATTTCGATTTATGTTCATACGTGTACATACAATATACATATATCTATCTTTTCCTAGTCGGCATCGGCACTTTCCATTTCAATGTTTTTCTGTATTTCGATTTTAAGCATTTGCATTTATGTCAGCTATTTTTATGGGTCATTGGGTGTTGTTGTATAGGTGTATGATTTAAAGAAAAAGAGGGATTTGTAAAGATCCCAGCTTATGATTTCTAGGGTTTCCTTTTATTCGTTGTTGAATCGACAATAAAATTGAGATTTTAAATACGAGTTGTGCAAATTAAGTTTCTGACATTGAATGCAATTGATACAATACAAAAATGTCAGCTCTAAGAAAAGATGTTCTGCATCTGTCAGTCTGACTGTCTGATTGTACAATCTTAAAAATGTGAAAAATTTGACAAATGGCTAAACTTAACGCTTTCCTTTGGCTTTGTATTATTGTTTGTATAATTTAAGAACGTTCTCACACAAAAGAATCAATAACAGAAGTTTTGGGTTTTTATTCCAAATATCTTGTTACCTCTTGAACTTCATGAGCATCTTCCACTTACGTTCCACAGTTTTTGTCTCGCATCATCCTGATTCATTATCATCATTTTCATCATGAACAAATTACGATCGGGCGGCAAGTACAAAACCAATCCTGATGGCAGCACCAGTGGTCTCTTTAACAAGATCACCAAGCGTTATTCAACACTTAGCAACAAAATCATTAAGCGGCAATCACCCGGCCGGTCAGGTGTATCACCGGCCAAAGTTGTATCTGGGAGTTATAATATGACTGGTCTGAATTCTGAAGATCATCGTTTAGAAATCGGTGAACCAATACTGATATCGACGACAACGATCAATACTGATCGTTTTGAAGACAGGAATGGCCGATACAAGACACTGCCTATCAACGATACCATAAATCCAGGCTCTTCGGGCAGTGAGAATGAGGTTTTTGTTGATGCAGTGGACTGCATTTCAGCGTTGCCAGATATAAAATTTGAGTTTCAAGAGAGATCACCGATCACAACAGGCAAAGAATCATCGCCGGAGGTCAACGATACTACTGTTTCGTCGGGAAATCTGAACGACGTCATGGAGAATTACTATGAAACTCCGAAGACAAGGAAGATCCTGAAGAAGAACCATTCAAAGTCGGTACAAAGTCTTCATAGATCGGAGATCAAAGTGTTTCTGCAGAAAGCTCCATCGTTGGAAATAAATAAGAAGCGTGCAAATGAACTGGCTATCGGATTAAATGAGTCCAATGAAGAAGATAAGGAAAATGCCAGACCAGTTTTGAGCAAAAGTGAGCCCAACACTCCGCTCAATCCGGACAAAGTTCTTTTGGCTCCTGCTCATCACTATCAAAGTGCCGATTCCATAAACATTGCACTGAAGAAAAATCGAAGAAGCACCAATTTTGCCAGTAATGTAAGCATCAATAATCATGGCAGCAAAGATAGCGTAGCCTGTGATAGTTCTATAGAAAATTTTGATATGAAATCAGTCAGCTGTCAATCGTTGACCGCACAAAATCTCTTCATTTCTATTGATGAACTCAACGAAATCACCCGGCAGATAAATGAATCTGAAGAGTTTAACAGGGACATCGACTTTGAGTACTGCACTCATCGCGACAATCTGAAACCCAGCGAAAGGAGGATTACTCTAATGAAGAACAAGAACTCGCGCTTGATCAATTTCAATCAGAACAAAGAGAAAATCAACAATGCTTGGAGTGGTCTGAAACATTGGATCGGAGAAGAGAGTTGTAAGTTTAAGGAAGTAGTTCAGAAGCAGGCAGCGACACAGAGGGTGGGTCACAATTTTTCTGCTGATTCAAAAGTGTCGCCTATTCGAGGCGGGCGAGCAGAATCGGTGGAGAGGACTCATGATTCAGAATCTCTTGCAGCGTCTTCGTTGTTTTTGCCTCAACTTAGTGCTCTTAATGCGTCAACTATTGTCGGGACAGACAATGATGATTTGGACTCTTCGGTGACTGCAACTCAACACCATGGAGAGATTTCGCCATTTTCGAAGAAATCACGGCTCAAAGAGAAATGGGAGGTGAGCGGTTGTGAATAGGGTTGTTTTTGTCGTGTGTCAGAGTTATGATTTATTTTATTATTTTATTTAAAAAACTTCACTGTTTTGAGTCCTAAACTAATCATAAATTAATTCTTATTTTCATTTTAGGGTCAAAATGGATTCGAAGAATTGCGTCGATACATCAAACAAGGTGGGGACTTTGGAAAAGAACTCATACTCATACTTCAAGAAAGGTAATTATGATTATGATTTTGTATTTTCTAAGTTTGGTTTGAGTTTAAATCGAAATTTTCCATATAACTCCAGCTAAGGAAAAATCTCCAAGTCTAAAGTATTTAAATTTTTGTATTACTTATAGAGTCGAATCTGAGCAATTATATTCGAAATCACTTTCGAAAATGGCTACAAAGCTCAACAAAGCCTGCCGTGAATTACCCGGCAGCATTGCTGATGCTTGGCGTGGAGTTGCTACCGAAATGGAGAGTCGCAGTGAAATTCACAGACAATTGTCAAGTTCATTAGTCGACGAATTGGTAAAGCCATTAAAAACTCTCATCGAAAATCACCACAAAACAAGAAAATCAGTAAGTTTTTCGAAAACACGTTTAACCAATGAACTACAAAAATAACACTGTTCTTTGAATTTTAGGTTGAAAACAATGTCGATAAGAGTTCTCGTGTGCTTGCCGAATGGAGAATAAGCGAGGCTAAAGGTAAAAAGACCTCTCACACAGCTGCTCGTGAAAACGAGAAGCTCCAAGATGGAATGCTCGATGTTCGAATACAAAAATCACCATCGATTGCATTATTACATCAGGGATCGAATAAAGTCGCTGCCGAAAAAGAAATCAAATCTGCCGAAAAAGACTGCGCCAAATTGGACAACAAACGTCGCAAAGCCGAAGAAGCTGTCAAGCGAGCTGACGTTGAGTATTATACACTTTGTGTTCGTGCTGAACGCGCCCGTGTGGACTGGGAGATGTCAGTGCTACGTGGATCGTCACTCTTGCAAAATGTTGAAACCCAACGACTGGCCAGTATGAAAATGTTCGTTACAAATTATCTCAGACTCACTGCAAATATGAATCCGATTTTGGATGGAATTGTTCAGCGACTAACACCAACAGTGGAGTCGTGTAATGTTCAGAAAGATTTGAGTGTGATAAAGAACATCCGAAGAATTGCCGAAGGTCCAAGTGAACAGCTATTGCCAGATTTCTATTGTGAACATACAACGTTGGCTATGAATAGAGAGAGAAGGAAGCATGCGTTGATTAAGCTGTTGCAACTTGTCAAAACCGATTTGGAGAGGGAGCGCAGATCTAGGAATGGGTTGAAAGTTATTTCGGATTCGTTGAATAATTCGGATAATCAAAATATCACAGACAAATTGTATCACGTGAGTTTCTTTCAAGACTTAGGGTCTAGTTTTTCCAAAGCGATATGATCCGGGTATTAAAGTTAAACTTGAGTTAAATTTTAATATCGCTTTAAAAACTAGGTCTAAGTCTAAGTGTGATTTTTAGAGGATGTAAATTGTAAACGGTTATATTTTGACAGATTCGTTCGATGTTGACATATCTAGAAGGAGCCCGTTTCAAACTTCATTCAGCATTACTTGAACTGGATCACAAACCAAGAAATTCACATCCATTAGCCCAACACATACAGGTAAGAAAACGGACCTATGAATACATATACAAATCGACTGCTCTTTTTTTCCTGTGAAATAAATAACAACTTTTTTTTTTGCAGATTACCCGTGATCGAACGGGCCTCCAACAAAGCATCCTGAAAGTTCCCCTTTGGCTGAAGAACAATGACAAAGTCAACAGTCCCGACAGTCGTGACAATGAATACGACGCAGTCAACGAAGAGAACGGCAGTTGCTCTGATGTGAAGAACGATATTTTAGTGAAGCAATTCCAGCGCAGTCAAAGTAATCTCGAAACCATGAGTAACAATGGTTCTAACCAAATCTGTGTTGGCGAAAAAGCCAACACCATTCCCACAACAGTGCTGGACAGTTCGTTCTTCGATCGAGGTATAGCCGATGGTGGATCCAATCAACCTGACTCCGATTTTGATGAATTCAGCTCTCAAGATGGCGATGATCATGAGGAAGAAACCAAGTCAAAGCCCAATGGAGTGGCGGTATCTTTGACCAATGGACATGGACAATCGCCAACCAAAGATGATCCATCATCATCAGTCATCTCCGCCGCTGTGAGCTCCACAAACTCCGCCACAGATGATGACATAAATAACAGTCATTCGGTGGTAATAAGTCGATGCAAGGCTCTATACAGCTACACACCAAAACTCTACGATGAACTCGAACTGAATCCTGGCGATATCATTGAAGTTCATGTCAAGCAAGAGGATGGCTGGTGGTTAGGGGCATTAGGTGATAATGTCGGAATCTTCCCTGCCACATACGTGGAAGAATTCACCCAAGACTGATTTTAAGATAGGGCGAATTTCTTGTGGCTACATAAGATGCAATTATTATAACTCGATCGTCTTCCATGTTACTGCCTTTTTTTTAAGAGAAAAACATAAGAAATGGGTCCAAGTTTTTGGCATTTTCGTTATATTTTTTTTTTCGTTTTTACACATATTTATATTGACATCCGAAATCGAATTGAATTCGAACTTCTACCTATTTAATTGTTTAATTTTTTTATTATTTATGTGATGAAATGCACTTATATACCTATAAAATTTAAATTCTTTATTTAAAAAAAAAAATCAATTTGGTAAGTTTTAAGCAAAACAGAAAAATGGAAAGAATAAATACAAAATAAGAGAAGATTTAAATTTAGAAAATAGTCTTTGTTAAACTAGTTTGTAATCATTGTAAATCATAGATAAATCGCAAGTTATATTTGATAATATTTAATAATACCTGTATGAAGAAAAAACATGCTAAGTATAACTACATATGAAATGTACATAAATAGAATTAACACATTTATTTAAAAATACAACTTTAAACAAAAAAGGAGCATTTTATTTTAATCAATGGTTTTCCTTTACTTAGTTTCATGTAAATGCTGGAATTTTTAAATCTCTTATCAGCAGCGCTCTTCAATAATTTATTTCATCACTGACGTACAAATATTCCCTATTTTATTATATCAAAAGAAAGATTTCGTTTACCAATTTATTTGATCGAAAATAAAACCAATTAAATTCAATCTGAATTAACTAATCCAAAACCATGTTATCGCATGTAATCATTTTAAGTGGGTCGTTTGTAGATAATCAAAAAAACAGCAATAAAAATGAACCTGTTTCGTCTGTTGGGCCAGAAGTGCAGGTATACAAATATGACAGTTGGTACTTGATCCAAAAAAACTTAGTTTACATAATGTAATTTCAATAAAATTACAAATATTTAATTTCCCTTAAAAATTACTTTACAAAAACATTCAAGTATTTAGGAGAAAAACTTTTTTTTCAAGACAACACCCTCATTGGGCATTAGAGTAATATCTCTCCCATCAACTTTATCTCTGAAAAAAAAAAACGTTGAAAATAAGATGTATTCAAAAATAAGGCAAAAAAACAATAGATATTTACCCTATACTACGTGGTGAATACTCGGTAGCCAAAACGTATTCGTAAATGTAATTTCCTACACCACCGGGAACCTCTCTGACAGCGCTTACATGTTCCGTTTGATTGCCCATGTTCAATAGAATACGATATTCTTCACGTGGGGTTGATCTGTCAAAAATTAATCGAATTGTTTAGTTCAGAATTTCGTTATACCTTACATCTAACTCAGGTGCGTCAAATTGATAACACCAACAAACGAGTAAATTAAATTTTTCAGTCCCAATCTTGTTATGTACTAAAGTTTGACAGATCAAAATAACTCAAGCTCACCTCACAATCAAAAACACTTGTTGATTAAGAGCGCCATAAGTAAATGCTCCTGCATCCTTAAAAGCCTTAAAAGCAGGCTTCCGTCTGAGTTGCTGAATACCTTTGTATATATTCAAAGAACTTCTTGGGATTCTACGCTCTACTTTCACATTGACAGTTTTATAATCATCACCAACTGGCAACCAGGTTTTGTTTGATTTGGAAAATCCTGCTGAAACACCATCACTCCATTGGAACGGTGATCGTCCATAAGTACGGAATTCAGGACATTCTGAGCAATCGTCACCAATATTACTCATTCCAATTTCTTCACCCTAAAAATGTAAGTATTTCAAAAATATTGCATTTGTTATTAAAGCGAAAAAAAGACTCACATAATAATTAACCGAAACACCTGGCAATCCTGAAATCAAAAGTTGTATCAAGTCTTTTTTCTCCTTTCCCAATCGATAGGTTACTCTGGCTCCATCATGTGTACTTGACTACAAGTATATAAGAATATGGATTTCTTTGAGATCTCAATCTTCGTTAAGCCATCTTACCACCCAATTAGCCATTTTATGATTTTTCCACATAACTGACATCCATTTGTCGACTGTGGTTTGCAAGACCAAGGCATCAGCTGGCGTTGGCATATCCTTAATGTTAAAATTAAATGGCAAATGAACCCCAAAATGAGTACCATTGCCGAAATATTGATCCAATACGCTGATTGGAGAAAATGCTTCAGCCAGCAGTATTCTCGTATCGCCACCATGTTCCTTTCGATATGCATCTAAGAATTCTCTCCACTCGTATAATATCTCCACAGTTTCATACTGATCCCTGGTGTAAATGTTTTTCAATTTACCGTTTTCCTGCACAGGTTCATCAGGGAAGGTTCCGTCATCGTTGACTTTTTCATACATATGCGGAACAGCATCGATACGAAAGCCATGTACACCACGATCGAGCCAGAATTTCAAAACATCCAGCATAACTGTGTGGACTTTTTGATTTCTCAAATTGAAATCAGGTTGCTCAGGATAGAATTGATGCAAATAGAATTGTTGACGTTTCTCATTCCATGTCCACATCGAACCATCAAAAATACTTTCCTAAAAAAAATCACCCACATCTTTAGTACAAGAAATTCATGAAAAGTATTATAATTTCATTACCCAATTCGATGGAGGAAGTTTCTTTCCAGGATTCTGTGGATCGTCCTTACCATCAGCCCAAACATAGAAATCATCGAAACCATCTTCCCGGTTGACGGACTTTTTGAACCATTCACATTGATTACTCGAGTGATTTGGGACAAAGTCCAGAATGATTTTAATTCCAAGTCTCTTCGCCTTCTTGATCAACTTATCAAAGTCATTCATTGTACCGAACAATGGATCAATATCGTAGAAATCCGATATATCGTAACCCATGTCAACCATTGGAGACTTGAAGATTGGAGACAACCATGTGGCAGTGACTCCGATTTCCTTCAGGTATTCCAATTTCTGAGTAATTCCTGAAAAGAACCATAACACAAATCGATAGAAAATTATATTATTGATTAATTATTATTTAATTATTTACCATTAATGTCTCCATATCCATCACCATTGCTGTCCTTGAATGATCGTGGATAGATGTGATAGAAGGAAGCATCTTCCCACCAATCCATTTTTGCTGCTATGATAGCAGTCAAATTTGTTAATGCCAATATGGCTAAAATAAGTCCGAATCTACCCATTTCCAACCTTTCTTCTTTGAAGTTACCTCCAAACTAAAGTAAACTCAAAAACAACATTAAAAACGAAGAGTTTTTTTTTTGGTGAAAATCAAACGCAAGGCTCGGTAACTCCTTATCATAACAATGAGATTTTTTAGGACGATAATAAATATTATCTGTTCCTTATTTTATTTTAAACTTTTCATTCATTCGTACGTAAGTACAGGGTGTTCCAAAAGTTATAAAAATATAGGGAAGACGACTCAAAGAAAGTATTAGAATATAAAAATTGCCAAAAAGATTGCATTCATTTAATGGAAACAATGTATTTAAATCTAAATTTGGAACACCTTATAACAATTGAACGTTTAAAGATTTCTGTTTAAAGATTTCAGACTGTTCATTGTAAACATGACCAATTATTTGGCTATTTTTAATTTAACATTTTTCAATTATGGATTCCACTATCTTAACTATATTTTTTGGTAGATAAGATACCAAACGTAATTTTCAATCACGGAAATTTTTGATGTTTTTTTTTTCACTGTCTGTTACTTTTAAAAATCCAATATTTATGAAGATTATCAAGATTGTTAACTCTAATAATAGTTTAATTTTCACGTATCACGAATATCAATATTGCACACAATTTTGTTAATGTGACGTAAAATAGATAATAAACATCTGATTTTTATTATTTTTCTCGGTAGAATAACTCGTAAAATACCTCACATGGACCTTGAGCTTGAGGCTATACTTACATAATATATATTTATAATATTATTTAGATCCGCAAGATCATCGTCATCAATAGCCAATAATAAACTAACCACGAAAATTTCTTCAAACACATTTGCAATAGCATTGCCATGTATTCATTTTTGACATTTCGTATTGCAAAAATTGCTTGTGTAAACATTTATTCAATTGCAATCCGAACTGTCAATTGAGTTCTGTTTCGTTAGCTTTGCATTCAAAACAAAAATCTATAATTTCACTAAAATGGATAACAATTTGTGAAACGATTTTGAAAAATTGAAATGAAAAAATACGTTTTTCAGTAGGTACTATCAGTATTATATATTTTATTTGTTTAACTTTAAAATCCAACTATAAACTTGTCCAAATTTTTAATTAAAAAACTTTTAAAATTTTGTTGACATATTTCCTGTGTTTATAGACATTTTTCGAAATATGTTATCCCAAATCAACAAATCTTGCTGCATTTGACACCAGGATAGCAAATCGAAAATGAGTGTTTACAGCAACTTGAACATTTTTTTTAGAACTACTGCTTCGTATGGCCTTAAGATGATATTCCTTAAATCAGCTCTATCACTAAAATTTTAATTAAAGATAAATTAGTAAAAAATTATATTTTTATTATTTTATTTTATTATATTTACCCAATATCGTGTGGTGAGTTACTTGTCACAATAGAGTACGTGAATAAATTAGCCAATTCACCTTTGGATTTACCAAGTCCAGTGACAGTTTCCGTCTGGTTGCCCATATTTATCAAAATACGGTATTCCTCAAATCTCGATGACCTAAAAATTGGTTAAATTAAAAAAGTTATAAAATGCACTTTATCTCGTATTTAAAGATGTACCTTCTAATTTGGAATACTTGATCATTTAACGCTCCATAGCTGAAACCATTTGGATTCTTGAAAGCCTTGAAAGCAGCTGTTTGTCTAAGTTTTTGCAACTTCTTGAAAACATTCAATGAACTCCTAGCATAACCTCGTTCGACTTTGACATTGACTTCCTTGTAATTATCGGCAACTGGCAGCCAAGTTTCTGTTGTATTCGAGAATCCAGCTGACAGTTGATCATTCCATTGGAATGGCGATCGACCGAAACTGCGAATTTCACTCCACTCGCATTCTTCATGTGTACATTGTAAGCCTGACATTCCGATTTCTTCACCCTAGAAACGAAAAAAAATTGTTGTTGAAGAATTCTTCAAATTTACATCAATACAAAATACTTACGTAGTAAGTTATGGCAACACCCGGCAGTGAGGTAATTAAGATATTCAACAGATCTTTTTTTTCTACACCAGATCGATCTGTTGCTCTTGGGGCATCATGGTTACCAACCTAAGGGAAAAATATGACATATTTTAATTTTTAAATTAGTCTTGTTCATTATGTACAATGTCTTGACGTTTGGAAAGCCTTAAGTCTTTTTTATTTAACTTACCAACCAATTGGCCATTTTGTGATTTGTCCACATAACATCCATCCAACTACTGACGGCTTTTTCAACATAACGAGCATCTGATGTTGCTTCAAGTTTGTTCAAATTAAAGTTAAAAGGTAAATGAGCACCAACGTGTGTTCCATTTCCAACATATTGATCAAGAATTTCGATATCTGAATATGATTCCGCTAGGAGTATTCTGAAACAAAACAAAAATAAAAATTGGACCAAATTATGGTCAATTAGAGTTTTTAATTTTGAAAAAATATATTACCTTGTATCACCTCCATGTTCCTTCTGATAATCATCCATCAACTTTCTCCACGAGTACAAAAGCTCAACAGTTTCATATTGATTCTGTGTGTAAATCTTATTTGCCTTATTTACTGTATCGTCAGGATCGTTACTTGGTGGAAAATCCGGAAACGTTCCATCGTCATTGATCTTCTCATAAACATGCTTCAATGCATCAATCCTAAAACCATCAACACCCCGATCAAGCCAAAATTTCAAAACATCTAACATAATTTCGTGAACTTTTGGATTTCTAAAATTGAAATCCGGTTGAACATCCAAAAATTGATGCAAATAGAATTGTTGACGTTTATCGTTCCATTCCCACATCGAACCTCCAAAAGTACTCTGCCATGTTGATGGTGGTAATTTTCGACTCGAATTGGTAGGATCTACGATACCATCAGCCCAAACATACAAATCTTCAAATCCATCTTCACGATTGACAGATTTCTTGAACCATTCACACTCAGCACTCGAATGATTGGGAACAAAATCCAATATGATCTTTATGCCAAGGCGTTTGGCTTTTTTCATGAGTGCTTCGAAGTCTTGCATGGTACCAAATACTGGATCGATATCGTAGAAATCTGAGATATCGTAACCATTGTCGGCCATTGGAGATTTAAAGAATGGTGAAATCCATGTGGCTGTTATGCCGATCTCCTTCAAATAATGCAGTTTCTCTGTGATTCCTGTTTCAAATGGACTTCACAATAAAGATCTCTTTCAATTTCGCACTAACATTATGTACCTTTCAAGTCACCAATTCCATCGCCGTTACTGTCCTTCCACGATCTAGGATAGATTTGATAGATAGATGCATCTTCCCACCAATCGGACTTGCTTCCAAGACATGAAGCAACACTTAAACAAGCCAAAAGGGTTAAACAAATTGCTCTAAATTTTGCCATGTCAAACATTCCTTGGATATGTTTAACTCACAACTAAAACGAAACGGCTTTTCTGTGAAAGATTATAAAGACTTTCATTTATTGACGATATCTCTTTGAGCCTTTATCTTAATTAAGTTGACTTGGCTAATTTGATTGTTAGTGTTGTTTTAATCAATAAATCATTGTATCAAACGCAAAATAATCAAATAATCATGATGACTGGAATAAATTCATTCAACAACAAATCCAGTTTAAAACATAAACTCCTGATTCCTGAATGATAAGTTCTTTATTTTTAAGTGTTTGACTCATAGATAATCTAGTGTACTCATCCACGACTGATAACAATTTACTTCCAATACACACACTCGACGTAAGAGCTTTTGACATTTTTTGATAATTTTACAAAAGATTAACTGTACATAATCTTTGTAATGTATACATACAATTGTATATGTGTGAATGTGTCATAATCACAATCCAAAGTAAATGCAGATGGAGTGCTGTTGAAGACCTTTAGCTTTCTACGGGGATTCTTTGACAAAACAGATTCATGTCAACTCAATCCCTATTTCAAGCCAAGAACGTAATACCCAAATTTATTAGAGTTGAAGTTTACTTTAAGCAAAAGAATGAAAAACAGTGATATAAAAAAAAGTCGTTCAGCTCAGCTTCGTTAAGTTTCGTTAAGGATTCTGACCCTAAACTCATTACCCGTTTTTTTTCTAATGAATGCTTCAATTGATTGCTAATTCAAACCGACAACAAAAAATCATTTCTCATCTGGGTTGACAAATGTTTTCGATGATTTATTTTAATCCTTTGTTTCATAGATTATTTTAAATTTTTGAAATTAAAAAAGTAATTTATTTTGCAACAAAATTCAATTTATTTCAGAATTTGAACATTGAAATTTAGAAAAATCAATTTTTGTTGTAGCTGTTCGTCCTTTTATTGTTTGTAGATTTTCTTCAAGACAACTCCTTCAACTGGCATAAGTTTAACATGTCCCAATTTCACTTTATCACTGAAATTTTTAAGTTATAAAAATTGAATTAGTAAAATTGAATAGAAAAATTTAAATAATTTAATTTGCCATACCCGATAAGGTGGGGGGATTTCTCACTAACGACAGTATATTCCATCAAGGCGTTTTTGCTCCTCCATGATTTGAACAATTTACCAACTTCTTCTACATTTTCACCGAAATTGATCAAGATACGGTATTCTTCAGTTTTGGAACGACTTAAAATTGAAGAGAGACATTAAATTTTGTTCATTGTTTAGTTTCGTTCAGCCTACTCTTACCGAATAATCTGGAAGACATTATCACTAAGAGCTCCATAACTATAACCACCCTTAGTCTTGAATGCCTTGAATGCAGATGTGGCCTTCAATTTTTGCAGAGCTTTGAAGATGTTTAAGGTACTCCTAGCAAGGGTTCGTTGACGCTTGACATTGACAGTTTTGTAGTCATCAGCAACTTCTAACCAAGTTTCGTTGGATGAGGAAAATCCAGCTGACACATCATCGCTCCATTGGAACGGAGACCTACTGAAAGAACGAGTTTCAACGTAGGTGCAGTTGTCGCAATTTACCACATTTGACATTCCAATTTCTTCACCCTGGGGAAATATACATAATTTAGAAACTTTTGCAATATTGATCAAGAAAACAAACTTACGTAGTAAGTAACGGTAACTCCAGGCAATCCGGTAAGCAAGAAATGAATCAGGTCCTTCTTGTTCTGTCCGACACGGTCGACAACTCTTCCCATGTCATGGTTGCCAGTCTAAATGTTTAGGGAGAAATAAAATTAAAGCAAAGCTTTTCGTCAAACAAGTTTTTATTAAACCTACCACCCAGTTGGCAGTTTGGTGCTTCTTCCACATGTAACTCATCCATCCATCGACCATTCCTTGCACATCCTTGGCGTTTGTTGTCAAATTCAGGCCCCACATGGCAAAGTTGAATGGGATCTGGGCACCATGGTGGGTTCCGTTTCCGATATACTTATCAAGCATTGTCATTGGTGAGTAAGCTTCGGCTAATAAGATCCTAAAAGTGACCGAATTTATAGCCAAGAATTCCAAACAAATACACCCCATTCCAGTCGTACCTTGTGTCTCCACCATGCTGCTGGCGGTAGGATTCCAAGAATTCTCTCCACTCGTACAGCAACTCAACAGTTTCGTACTGATCTTGAGTGTAGTAATGATTATCGGGATCTTCGTCAGGGAAAGAGCCATCATCGTTGACCTTCTCGAACATGTGTGGAACAGCATCGATACGGAAACCATCAACACCGCGGTCAAGCCAGAATTTCAAAACTCCCAACATTTTTTCGCCGACTTTCTTATTTCTAAAATTGAAGTCAGGTTGTTGATCCAAGAATTGATGAAGATAGAATTGTTGGCGTTTTTCGTTCCATGTCCACATTGGTCCTCCAAATACACTAACCTGGGTGGAGCAGCATTAAAAATGAGCACCTTAGTCTTTTTTTTTATCCCGGAAACTTACCCAATTCGATGGAGGTAATTTCTTTCCTGGATTTTGTGGGTCATCCAAACCATCAGCCCAAACGTAGAAATCATCATATCCATCTTCACGATTAATTGACTTTTGGAACCATTCACACTCGTCACTCGAGTGATTTGGCACGAAATCCAAAATTATTTTAATGCCAATTTCCTTGGCTTTCTTCAACATAAGATCGAAATCTTCTAGAGTTCCGAAAATCGGATCGATATCGGTGAAATTGGAAATATCATAACCATTGTCTGCCATTGGAGATTTGAAGATTGGAGAAAGCCATGTAGCTGTCA
Organism: Scaeva pyrastri; assembly: GCA_905146935.1. NCBI lineage: Eukaryota > Metazoa > Arthropoda > Insecta > Diptera > Syrphidae > Scaeva > Scaeva pyrastri. Next base: position 6,064,636 of record LR989929.1, on the reverse strand, counting down.
TGCCGATTTCCTTAAGGTAATCCAGTTCTTGAGTGATTCCTGGAAGAAGAGAAAGAGACAAATTTTGTTAACAGCTTCATCAAAAAACTGTAGGTAACTCAGAGATTCCTCATACCCTTTATGTCACCAATTCCATTGCCATCGCTATCCTTAAAGGACCTTGGGTAGATTTGGTATAATGATGAATCTTCCCACCAATCAGTGGCACTCGAAGCCAATGACGTCAGGCCGAATAAGACCAAAACGACCAAGGATAAAGTATGTTTTCCCATATTCACCCTCTTACTATAAAATAATATTCTTGCTATTGTTTTAAAAGACACCAAGTGATGAGTTGAGGTCTTCCTTTTATAGGGAACGTGTGACTTCTTCTAAATATTTGATAAGGGCAAAAAGAGATTATTCGCTCATTCATATTTTAATTGATTTTGAAAGCATTTACTGAAGAAGAGTTATTAAATTAAAAACATTGGTGGGGTACTGAAGCAAATCGTTTGTATTAGTAAATTAAATGATAATGATAAATCATATTTGAGATAATGTTAGATAGAAAAAATGACCAAGCAGAAAAATCTCCTCAAAAAGAAAAAAAAAAAAAGAATGTAATCATGATCAATCAATTTACTAAGATACAAAACAATTGTACGATCACGATAACTGGATAAAACACACACTTTTATAAATTGTGTTTAGATTTCAAGAAGCAGTTCATGTGCCTAGAGCATGAAAATTTGGCTTGAGCAGTCTAAAAGCTTTAAGCTTGGGGAAGACTAATTGAAGTAGTGACCACCTAACGTTATGAAATAATTCACAAAAGGACCCAACATTTAATTCGTTTCAATGAAATCAGTTCTCCAAATACAAAAGTCTTGGACCATTTCCATTGATATAGAAAATATATTAAAAAGATATATTAAAATCGTATCCATAGTAATAGATCAATTAAGAACCAACATATGCATAAAAAGATTGTAATAGAATATTAACATTACACTAATAATATTAGGTACTAATTTTGTTGCAAATATTTCAACAATGTTCGTAGATGGTTGCCTAAGACTAAGAGTGAAAAATATATTGTCAATTTTGTATGTTCCTTTCTATATACAGTATTTTTGATAGATTTACTATAATCAACTGCCTCCGAGGCGCTACTGTCAAAATAGGCGCATATCTACGGGTGGTTTGGTTAGCTGAATATATGTAGTAAACCTTGCATACTTTTAGTACAATTTAAATTAGTACGGTTAAATTATTTAAAATTTCCAAATGTCATCAGTGAACAAAGTTAGTACTGTTTATGTTTTTCATAAATAAAATTTACTCTACAAGAAATGTCAAAATCACAATTTTGAAGTAAATATACTCGTAGCTTGCTATTTGCAAATGTTTAACCTATGCATATAAAATATTTTCTTTTAATATCACTTTTTGTATTACAGCATTTCACAGTCTTAGTCTTTTTACAATTTCAGCATTGAACTTTTAGCACTTTGTAGTTCTAAATTTATATAATTTGCAGTTACAAATTAGCACTTTGCAAATCATATGTATTTCGCAATTCGTTAGCATTTTGTGTGTTTCATTAGAACTTTTTCCTTAATTCTTAAAACAGTGTCGAAGGTTTTGTCCATAAATTGAATTTTAAATAAACTTAAATATGTATATCAAACACTAAATGTATGGAGGTTCCATTTAAAACACTTGTGTCAATTTTATTCTACAACCTTAAAATCTAGACGTACGTCTAACTTATTCAAATACTGAATTTATGTTTCTAAAAATAAGCATTTTAATAGTATTTTTGTTTCTTTTTTTCACTAAAATTAGTTAACAGTTTGGTAGTTTATATAATGTTTACTCAATTGTGTTTAACTTCTATTAGTCTTAGCTTCAATTTTTCGAATGTATAGTTTATTAAAATGTATAAATTATATGTTACTCTATCAAATAAATCTTACTATATTTTTATAGTTACGACAATGAAAAAGATGTTAACTGCTCAAAGATTAAATGACAATTGACTTTATACCCTCGTCTTCTGTTTAATAAATAGTTAATACAAACCAAATTTTGCAAGTAGCTTAAAACAACCCTAATTGTTGCGTAATGATACTTTATGTTGCGTTTTTGTTTCTTTTAGTTTCTAATAAAAAAAGTTTAATCAAATAAAAAACTAAATTTAAGTTCAAAGTAAAAATGTATTTATTTAGTTTTGTTTTTGTAGTTGCTTAGTAAGAAAAAAGCTTTGTGTTAAAAATAAATTAATTAAAAATGATATTACGTATTTTACCTCAAAAATGGTTTTTGTTTAAATTTTCAAGAAATTCAACGTAGGGTTTTTGAGAAAAAAATTCTGAAATTTAAAACGGACAAAAATGTATTCAAGCGACGAAACTTTAAGGTGTCGGAGATTTATTTGTCCACTTGGGAAGAGGCCTTAAAATGTTTATGTTTCATTTCGAAGAATGTGTTCGATCGTATTTGTCTGATATAACTTTGATTCTTGTTTTGTTCTCGTTTCGGTTATCGATTTCCAGATAATAAAAAATCAATACAATTTAAAAATTGTGTGTACCAGAGGACACAGGTAAAAAGTGAAACTTCTTGCTGAAATATAATTTTTCTACTATTTACAACACCATAGAAATTGAATAGCTAAGAAACATTTTTTCCCCCTGTTAAAATCAAGTTATTTTAGTATACAATTATTATAACATTTTATTGTTCATCAAATACTTTTGTTGTCATTATTAAATATTTTTGTAATTAACATAAAGTCTTACATTTCGCGCCTCTACTTGAAATAAATGATTGCAAGAAATGTGTCATGTAACCAATATATCTTATAATTCTTGCGGATTCCTCTAATGTCTAAATATTTTTTATTTAAAGACATAATTTTTTCTATCTATTTCTCGTTTTCGCAGAAGAAATAAATGCAGATTTGATTTGACACTTATTTGTCTACCATTTTGTATTCTTGCCGTTCTGCTTCTTCCAGATTTTCCAATGCTTTTATCGTTAAAATAAAACGACTTGATTTTCTTGGTGAGATCATGGCGAAGAATCAATAATTGCTACATAATTTTCTCATGGAGTTAAAGAAAATAAATTTCACATATAATGTCTGACATAATGTCAGAAATAAAAATTGCTAATGGAAGTGCGGCCTTATTTTTAAACTGCTATAAAATATCTCTCATACGTCGATAAAGCAGTTTCACTTCAAAAATAGAAAACTGTTACAATCAGTATTGTTTTGCAAAAAGTTTAAACAGTGCCTACACTAACACTTTCGTTACTCAGATAAATTATTTTATTTATGAACTATTAAAATATTTTTTGAAGATAATAACACTTTAAATTTAAATTTAATAGACCTAGAAAAATTCATTCAAACCATAAGAAGAACATGATTTGACATGACGGTTTAATTTAGGTTCAATGAACACTGATAAGGTTTTAAATTTATCAATAGCTTGATCAACCTCTCAAATAATTATTTCCTGTTTTATTTTAATCTTTTAAATATTAATTAAATCTAATCGATTTGATCGAAGTCAAAGGAAATAGACAAGATAGTTAAACATGCCTTAAATACAAGATAAGAAAGTCTTTAAAAACGTTTGATCGAAGGAGAACCACTATTAGTCTTAATTAAACCATTGACACTCAACCGAATTGATCGAAATGGTTAAAATTATTTTTGCTGTAATCTTTTGCATTCAGCTGCTTAGCGGTACTTCCTTAGCTTTGAAGTCTGATTGGTGGGAAGACTCATCGTTGTATCAAATCTATCCAAGATCATGGAAAGACAGTGACGGAAATGGGATCGGAGATTTGAAAGGTGCAAATTATACAGAAATTTAGAATTGGATTCTTTGTTTCTAAGCTAAAATATTTTTTGACAGGAATAACTGAGAAGCTTGAGTACTTGAAGGAAATTGGAATGACAGCAACATGGCTGTCACCAATTTTTGAGTCTCCGATGGCGGACAATGGATATGACATTTCCAACTTCACTAATATCGATCCAATTTTCGGAACTCTAGAAGATTTTGATGCTCTCTTGAAAAAGGCCAAGAGTATTGGACTCAAAGTAATTTTGGACTTTGTACCAAATCATTCTAGTGAAGAATGTGTGTGGTTCCAAAAGTCTGTCAATCGCGAGGATGGATATGATGATTTCTATGTTTGGGATGATGGCAAAGATGACCCCCAGAATCCAGGAAAGAAACTTCCCCCTTCCAATTGGGTAAGTACACCAAATTAAGATAAAATTTCATGGTGGACATAAATTGCTAACCATTGAAAACGTAGATAAGCATATTCAGAGGATCAATGTGGGAATGGAATGAGAAACGTCAGCAATTTTACTTGCACCAGTTCTTGAAAGAACAACCCGACTTCAATTTCCGGAATCCCAAAGTACGCACAGCACTGTTGGAAGTCTTGAAGTTTTGGCTTGATCGTGGTGTAGATGGCTTTCGTATCGATGCTGTTCCCCATATGTATGAAAAGGTTTTTGAAAATGGTACCTATCCTGACGAGCCCTTAAGTGGCACTACTAACGATTCAAACGACGACCATTACTTGAAGCACATCTACACAACAGAACAATATGAAACGGTTGAACTTCTTTATGAATGGCGGGAGTTTTTGGATAATTACCAGAAAGTAAATGGAGGCGATTCAAGGTATATTGAAAACTTCAACTTATTTTCTATGGTCTTTTTCAGCATCCAAAAAAACTTTATTGATTTATATAATTTTATTTTCGGAGAAAAGAATTCTTTTGGCAGAAGCTTATGCTAGTCTTGATAGTCTTGATAAATACACCGGCAACGGTACACATCTGGGCGTCCATCTACCTTTCAACTTTGATCTAGCTTCACTTAATGAGAACGACAAACTAAATGCCCGATATATGGAACGTTGTGTCAACCATTGGATGGATGTTATGTGGAAGAATCATAAAATGGCTAACTGGGTGGTAAGTAATCAAACATACATAAAGTTTGAAATATTAGCAACCTAGCTGAATAAATATGACTTCTATTTTCAAAGCTTGGAAACCATGATTTGAAGAGAATTGCATCCCGTGTCGGTGAGGATTTGAAGGATTTAATGAACGTTGTCATTGCTGCTCTTCCTGGTGCAACCATAACGTATTATGTAAGTTAAATGAAGAAATCAATGTGTTGTCAATAAATAGAAACAATTATTACTTTTTAGGGAGAAGAAATAGGAATGGTCAATTTAGAATGCTACAGACAACCGTGTGGTGATAAACGAAGTTACGGAAGATCTCCTTTCCAATGGAACGATGGAATATCTGCTGGATTCTCTTCGTCACCCAATACCTGGTTACCTGTAGCTGATAATTATAAAAAGGTCAATGTGAAATTTCAGCGAGCCTTCGCAAGAAGTACTTTGAATGTTTTCAAAGGCTCACAAAAACTCAAACATACTGCACCGTTTAAGGAATTCAAGGATGAAGGCGGTTTTAGTTATGGAGCTTTGAATGATAACGTTTTTCAAATTATTCGGTTAGTTTTCCAATTGTTTTCTATCTCTCTCTCTCTTTCTCTCACTGTATAAATCTAATAATCGTCTCTTAAATTTGTCTTCAGTGGAAACCTAACTGGAGAGTATCGAATTTTAGCAAATTTCGGAAACAAACTTGAAAATATTGGTCCACTCCTTGCAAGCACATTGAAAGACGATAAAAATATTTTTGAATATGCATTAGTGACAAGTCATTCTTTCCACAAAATTGGGTAAGAACAAATATATTAATATTAATGCATTTTTAATAATTTTTGTGTAATTCACAGTAAAAGGGTGAAACTAAATAAAGTTTTCTTGATGCCACATGAAGCAGTTGTTCTTAAGAAAATTAAAAACTGAATAAGGAAAACTATATCATTTGAATGTGTATACATAGTTTTGGATAAATAAAGCAAACTCAAACAAAAATTTTAATTTTACAACTAATAAAGTGTTACGAGAGGTTATTGGGTGTTCCATTGGCTGAGGATTGGCGTTTAATGTTTTATTATTTTCGGCAATGAAGGATGAATCTTAATTATTTTTGTTTCAATGTCAATGGAAATGTCAGTTTTTTTATCGAAGAGAACTTTTTGTTTTTAACGAAACAAAAATGGCCGATATATTTTTGTGGGAAGTAGATCGGTTTGGGGGTAGAACACATTAAATGTTGGTGTAATTCATCATCATAATGAAATGTAACAGACTATTTATTTTTGAAGTATGTGTTCGATGATTCTTGTATCCTATTACACGATGTATAAAAGGTCCTTGTTTTATTCTCGTTTCTAATTTAATCCTGATGAATTCTACCTACATATCTGTTGTCCGATTTAGAGACAAAGAATTTTTAGAGAAAAGAATTCTTAATTAATAAATAGATATCTATCTGTCACATTACATTAAAACCATGATTGTAAAGATAAGCGCGAGTTTAATTTTTATTGTAAAATGTACATACTAAACGTTACTTTATTTTTCTTTAGAATTACAATGACTAGGATTTATTTGATTGATCTGGCATAGTAAACATGTCATTCAGTAAACTATATAAATTGTTTTTTTTTTTTAATATACGTTAATACATAACTGTTTTTGTATTTCCAATCGCAATATGTACATTTTTATCAATAACTACAATGTCCTAGACTCTATTAAAATGAAATTACACAGATATCTAATGATTTCCAACAATCCAAAGTCCTAATCAAAAATTATTTTCTATTGGTTTTTTAATCTTCAAAATATTAATTAAATCTAAGAACTTATCAAAAGATCGAACGCAAAGCAAATAGACAAGATAAATAGACGTGTCTAAGAAACACGATAACAAAGACTTGATATGTTTTCATCAAACCACTATTAGTCTTAGTTAAACTCTTCACAGCCAACCGAAATGGTTCGAATTATTTTTGCTGTAATCTTTTGCATTCAGCTGCTTAGCGGTACTTCCTTAGCTTTGAAGTCTGATTGGTGGGAAGACTCATCGTTGTATCAAATCTATCCAAGATCATGGAAAGACAGTGACGGAAATGGAATTGGAGATTTGAAAGGTACAAATTACAAAGAAATTTGGAGTTGGATTCTTTGTTTCTAAGCTAAAATATTTTTTGACAGGAATAACTGAGAAGCTTGAGTACTTGAAGGAAATTGGAATGACAGCAACATGGCTGTCACCAATATTTGAGTCTCCAATGGCGGACAATGGCTATGACATTTCCAACTTCACTAATATCGATCCAATTTTCGGAACTCTAGAAGATTTTGATGCTCTCTTGAAGAAGGCCAAGAGTATTGGACTCAAAGTAATTTTGGACTTTGTTCCGAATCATTCTAGTGACGAATGTGTGTGGTTCCAAAAGTCTGTCAATCGCGAGGATGGATATGATGATTTCTATGTTTGGGATGATGGCAAAGATGACCCTCAGAATCCTGGAAAAAAACTTCCCCCTTCCAATTGGGTAAGTACACCAAATTAAGATAAAATTTCAAGGTGGACAGATATTCCTAACAATTGAAACGTAGATAAGCATATTTAATGGATCCATGTGGGAATGGAATGAGAAACGTCAGCAATTCTACTTGCACCAGTTCTTGAAAGAACAACCTGACTTCAATTTCCGGAATCCCAAAGTACGCACAGCAATGTTGGAAGTCTTGAAGTTCTGGCTTGATCGTGGTGTAGATGGCTTTCGTATTGATGCTGTTACTCATATGTACGAAAAGGTATTTGAAAATGGTACCTATCCTGACGAGCCCTTAAGTGGTGGTACGGACGATTCAAACGTCGACCACTACTTGAAACACATCTACACACAAGAACAATATGAAACAGTCGAACTTCTTTATGAATGGCGGGAGTTTTTGGATAATTACAAAAAACAAAATGCAGGCGATACAAGGTAATTTCTATAGTAATTCGCTGCCTCCAAAGAAACTTTATTGACTTATATAATTTTATTTTCGGAGAAAAGAATACTTTTGGCAGAAGCTTATGTTAGTCTCGATAGTATTGATAAATACACCGGCAATGGTACCCATTTTGGCGCTCATCTACCTTTTAACTTTAAACTAACGCCACTTAATGACACATCAAATGCCCGAGAAATGGAGGGTTATGTAAACCAATGGATGGATGTTATGTGGAAGAAACATAAAATGGCTAATTGGGTGGTAAATAATCAATATAAAGTTTCAAATACTGTTAACCTAGCTAAATAAATATTATTCTATTTTCAAAGGTTGGAAATCATGATTTGAAAAGAATTGCATCCCGTGTCGGTGAGGATTTGAAGGATTTAATGAATGTTGTTCTCGCTGCTCTTCCTGGTGTAACTGTAACATATTACGTAAGTCAACTGAGGAGATGTGAATTTCCTATTTTTGATTAATTAAAAAAAAATACTTTAAAGGGTGAAGAAATAGGAATGGTCAATTTAGAATGCTATAGTGAACCGTGTGGTGATAAACGAAGTTACGGAAGATCTCCTTTCCAATGGAACGATGGAATATCTGCTGGATTTTCCTCGTCCTCCAATACCTGGTTACCCGTAGCTGATAATTATAAAAAAGTCAATGTGAAAGTTCAGCGAGCCGTCGCAAGAAGTACTTTGAATGTTTTCAAAGGCTCACAAAAACTCAAACATACTGCACCGTTTAAGGAATTCAAGGATGAAGGCGGTTTTAGTTATGGAGCTTTGAATGACAACGTTTTTCAAATTATTCGGTTAGTTTTCCACTTCTTTTTCTCTCACTGTACAAATCTAATAATCGCCTCTTAAATTTGTCTTCAGTGGTAACTTAACTGGAGAGTATCGAATCTTGGCAAATTTTGGAAACAAACTTGAAAATATTGGTCCACTCCTTGCAAGCACATTGAAAGACGATAAAAATACTTTTGAATATGCATTAGTGACAAGTCATTCTTTCCACAGAATTGGGTAAGAACAAATATATTAATATTAATGCATTTTTAATAATTTTTGTTTATTTTACAGTGAAAGGGTGAAACTAAATGATGTTTTCTTGGTGCCACATGAAGCAGTAGTTCTAAGGAAAATTACAATCTGAGTAAATGAAATTACTATGCAAACAGTTTTCAAATAAAGCTAATTCCAAAAAACTTAAAATTGTGTTTTTAATATCATCTCTTTAAATGGAAGTATTCAGAGAGCAATATGGATTCAATATATTTCCACATATTCCCTGACTAACATTCTTCTTTAATCAAATTATAAGATAGGTTTTTGGTAAAATGTTGCTAAAAACTATTACAACTTTTACAACAAAGGTTTTCATCATTTGTTTATTGAAAAGTATCCGCTAAGTTAATAAACAATGCTACATTTTACAGGGACAGAACATTTTTTCCCTTCTAACTTCAGAAAAAGTAAAGTTTAAAACTTCAAATTCACAATTTTGTATTGCGCTACTTCTGGATTGTTTCATTAGTAGTTCCTGGTAACCACAAAATTGTAGCTGATTGACTGAAAGACCATTCAAACTATGAAGGTCTTCTCGAAATTCGGCAAAAGGGAAGGTCCTGTGGTACAATCAAAAATTAATTTCTTTTTTTCTATTTGGAGTTCGTGTGATTCTTGTGATCAATGTTTTCAATAAGAAAATGTTGAAGCAGTACATTGAGATATGAGTTTTGTTAAAAACGGTAGGTAGATAGTGAAATTCAATTCAAAGCTTTCCACAGAACGAATAATTTAAAGGACTCCACTTCTAGCTTGAAACTTAGACTCAGCCAAAACGGACTTTCAAAAACTATGGTGACAACAAGTGGCCACTCGGACCTTTTTTGTGATGTTATTTCTAAAGAAAATTGCAGGACAGCAACAGCCACAAATCCTATTGAAATTTAGATTAATGATAAAATCACTTCATAAACAATCAAATTTCTTTTTTCTTATCTTAAATTTTTAATTAAAACTATAAAAAAAAAACTTATCACTTCATCGATTTTCAAGAGCGTTCTGATATTACTTACCAAGAAAACAACAAATTCGTTATTACGATATGAATAAATAAGATTACTTGAAAATTGTCTTCTTTATTTTGGGGCACATTATTTGATGATTCAGTTGGACTTCTGACAGTCAAACCGAAAAGACGAAAATGGTTAAATCAATTTTAGTTGCATTCTTTTGCACCTTTTTATTGAGTGCTTCTTCCTTGCCTTCAAAATCTGATTGGTGGGAGGATGCGTCATTCTATCAAATCTATCCCAGATCATGGAAAGACAGTGACGGAAATGGGATCGGAGATTTGAAAGGTAGAAAACAGCCATTTTCCTTAATAAGCTTACACATTTCATTTGCAGGAATAACTGAGAATCTTGAGTACTTGAAGGAAATTGGAATGACAGCAACATGGCTATCACCAATATTTGAGTCTCCAATGGCGGACAATGGCTATGACATTTCCAACTTCACTAATATCGATCCAATTTTCGGAACTCTAGAAGATTTTGATGCTCTCTTGAAAAAGGCCAAGAGTATTGGGCTCAAAGTAATTTTGGACTTTGTTCCGAATCATTCTAGTGACGAATGTGTGTGGTTCCAAAAGTCTGTCAATCGAGAGGATGGATATGATGATTTTTATGTTTGGGAAGATGGCAAAGATGACCCCCAGAATCCTGGAAAAAAACTTCCCCCTTCCAATTGGGTAAGAACGTCAAAAGCAAGAGCATTAAAACATTCTTCTGAGCATTTATAATTCAGATAAGCATATTCGGAGGATCCATGTGGGAATGGAACGAGAAACGTCAGCAATTCTACTTGCACCAATTCTTGAAAGAACAACCTGACTTCAATTTCCGGAATCCTAAAGTACACACTGCAATGTTGGAAGTTTTGAAGTTTTGGCTTGATCGTGGTGTAGATGGCTTTCGTATCGATGCTGTTCCCCATATGTATGAAATGGTTTTCGAAAATGGTACTTACCCCGATGAGCCTCTGAGTGGTGCCACCAATGATTCAAGTAGTCAATACTACTTGAAACACATCTACACTCAAGCTCAATTTGAAACAGTTGAACTTCTATATGAATGGCGGGAGTTTTTAGAAAACTACAAAAAAGAAAACGGTGGAAATTCTAGGTAAGAAGACTTAAGGTTTTTAGCTAATCACTATTAACTTTTTAAATTTTGTTCGTAAAGAGTAATTTTGGCAGAAGCTTATGCTAGTATTGACACTATTGTGCAATATTTTGGCAACGGTACACATTTTGGTGCCCATCTGCCGTTTAACTTTAACTTTGGAGCAATAAGTGATCTACTAAATGCCCGGACTTTCGAAATGGTTGTCAGCAGTTGGATGGATGTAATGTGGAAGGCTCATAAAATGGCTAACTGGGTGGTAAATTATGAAAAGAAAATAGACGGAAGAAGTACATCGTTAAGTTCAATTGTTCTAGGTTGGAAATCATGACTTGCAAAGGATTGCCACCCGTGTTGGTGATGATTTAAAGGATTTGGTTAATGTTTTAATTGCTGCTCTGCCTGGTGCAACAATTACATACTACGTAAGATCACTTTTATAAAAGTTCAGAGTTACTTTAAATTCATGTCAACTTCAGGGTGAAGAAATAGGAATGATCAATGTGGAATACGAGTGTCCCAATTGTGGAGATGATCAAACACGTAACTTCAATCGATCACCATTCCAATGGAACGATGGAATATCTGCTGGATTTTCCACATCAAACAATACATGGCTACCAATAGCTGAAAATTATAAAGAAGTCAATGTGAAAGTTGAGCGAAGAGTTGCGAGGAGTACTTTGAATGTTTTCAAGGTTTCACAAAAACTCAAACATACTGCAGCGTTTAAGGAGTTCAAGGATGATGGGGGTTTCAGCTATGGAGCTTTGAATGATAACGTTTTTCAAGTCATTCGGTAGGCATTTGTACAGATTTTCTCACATGGAATCTATTGAAAAGTAAAGATAATAATTTTTGAAATTTATCTTTAGTGGTAATTTAACAGGGGAATATCGAATTTTGGCCAATTTTGGAAACAGACTTGAGAATATTGGTCAACAGCTTGCCAAAGACTTAGACGAAGACGAATTATATACTTATGAATACACTTTAGTGACAAGTCATTCTCCTCACCTAATTGGGTAAGTTATTTAGTTTATTATTTTCTTCAGATGACATTTTTGTATTTTATTATTTTATTACTTTGCAGTGAAAGAGTGAAGATAAGTAAACTTTCAATGATGCCATTTGAAGCAGTTGTTCTTAAAAAAATTACTATGAAATGAACCATTTACCTTAAGACCTTAAGACAAAAGTTAAGATAAGAAAAACGTGTCTTAAATTGTTTAATTTACATTAATAAACAAATCTTTGAAAAGCAAAATATAGTCAAGTTTTTGATATAAGCTATAATTAGTTGATATGTAACTATGTATTAACCATTTAGCATGATCGTTTGTCAATATTAGGACACACTTTTCACCACCTCATGAAGACATTATTTTAATTACCCCAGCGTATGAAAGATGGATGGATGTTTTAAGTTTGACAAGTTTAGAAAACGCAAACTTCAGACTTTTAGAAAATATTTGCTAAAGTATCTATTAATTATTCTTGTATTCTTAACCTCATTTTCTTAAAAATTCTATTCGCTACATAATTGAAATTTGTTTGGCTTGAGTAATAACTCATAATTATCAGATAAACATTTAAGCAATTTCTTTTTTGTAACCTCATTTTTGGGATTATAAAAAACAAATTTTCATTCCTACTATAAAAAATACAAATATTTGTTCTGAAATAAAAGTTTTAATCACGTCCCTCTATAAATTTTCTATCATATAATTTTTCATTAAGATATAAATATGACAGCTTCCAGATCACTCTTAAATTGTTTTATTTGATCTTATTTTTAATGAACTTGAATGTTTCCTTTTGATAAAGTTTACAAAAATAATTATTTTTTTAAATCACAACCAATTATCCTCAAAAGAACTGGAGCAATTTTGATTTCAAATTAATTATTTTGACATTTAAAAAATAACTTAACCTTTTTTGATACATAATAATGAATTTAATTAAAAACGATAAGCAATTGTATTTGTACTAAAATCATGTCATTTTCAGTACAATGTTTGTGCTCAAAAACCATTTAAAACTACCGGCACTTCTACATGCCAACAGTCACACCACACTACATGTCAACCATCTCCGAACGAGGTTAATAATAAAATATTCACCTTTTAAAAGTGGTGAGATGTGTAAAAGATTCATTTAAACTTAACAATTCAAAATTAAGGGTGGTAAAATTTTTACCATGATTAATTTTTGACGTTTGGTTTGTCGTGGGACCATATTAGAACAATGCTTTGGCTTCATTCCCTCACGATTTAAAAAATTTGTTTTAAAATGAAAAGTAAAAAATTAGACCCAAAAAATATGACAGTCTAATAAATTTGTACTTAGTTTTGCCTTCCTTTATTCTTGACAATCGGTGTAACCTTTTTTGACGTGAGCAATCATAACTATATGTATAATAGCTGATGGTTTCACAATTTAAAAAAAATACTTAAGCTCAAGTTGCTCATTTTACACCACTAAATCGTAGAGAATTTAAAATAATAACATCAGTTCAGTTTAGAAAGAATGTGCTTCTTCCCTTAAACTATGCAACAGATTCATGATATTTCAGTCCAGCGATTCTCAAACTGCAAGCAGTGAAGGATTTAAAATCTAAAATACACGCGGAGAAATTTCATTATAATTTTAATATTTTGTATTCCAATTGATTAACTGTCATCATGCCCTCAATATTCTCACTTCCGTATGCCCTTTCTTTTTGAGTTCTTTACTTCACAATTCACATCCAATTGAAAGACCAAACAGACAACACTTTAATGGGTGCGTTCACACAACAGTATTTACATAATTTAAAATAATGTAATAGCCGCTAGTTTAAACTACTTGCTATGTTTAATTTAAAAAAAAAATCAACTTACATCTGTCAAATTGGTTTCTTAGGGTCACCGTTATACGTAAAAATAAAGAGAGCCATCTTTTGGCACACCCTCTACAATCTAATTTCGAGGCTCTGATCAAGAAATCGAAATTAAATTAAAAACCTTTATTGATTAAACTTTTTAATAAATATAGTGGACGTACATACTCGTAGTATTGAATAGGAGGGAAAAATGAAATGAATTTAAGCAAACATTATATAAAATAATTGCTTAAACAGATGCTTTCGATTGCATTAATTACCTATAGGGCAGTGCCAATTTTATTGTACTTACTTTGCATTTTGTAAACACAGGTTTTAGTATATAAGAATAAAGCCACATTTAATTTGTTGTGTTTCAAAAGATCTTTCAAAGGTGCAACTGCGTTCCTGTTATCAGAAGTTAGTGAAAGTGAAAAAAGGAGAAATACTTTAGAGTTGGAATTTTTAATTTGTGGAATTTCTTTAAATTATTTCAATACTTTATCAAAAAAAAGGTATAATTAAATAAAATGTTGGTAAAAATTTGAAAAAACTCTGGCAACTCTATACTTCACTAACGTCATATACACTGAAAAGTGACTATCAAATTTTTATATTTTGCTTCATCTGGTTACTATCATCTAACACAGATCATACTGATCGATTTTGATTACTGCTGACCTTTAATATGTTTACTTTAATTACGCCAAACCTTTATACAATCATGATTGACAAAACCATCTGTCAGATGTCTATGAGTACGTTATTAAATTCCCATCAATTTACATCATTTGCTTGTTTAGGAAAAAAGTTGACAGTATGGCGAAACACATGTTGTCTGTAGTTTTGATTACACTCGGCTTAAGTCATACCATTTTGTCTGAGACGATTGATTGGTGGGAGGATGCGTCACTTTATCAAATCTATCCAAGATCTTGGAAAGACAGCGATGGCAATGGAGTTGGTGATTTAAAAGGTAATGAAATGTTTCATTAGATTTATGAATATTTTAATCGAAATCATTCTAGGGATAACTGAAAATCTGAAGTATCTCAAGGATATTGGTATGACAGCCACTTGGCTTTCTCCGATTTTCAAATCACCCATGGTGGACAACGGTTATGATATCTCCAATTTTACCGATATTGATCCAACGTTTGGAACTTTGGATGATTTTGATGAACTTATGAAAAAAGCCAAGGAAATTGGTATTAAAATTATTCTAGATTTTGTACCAAATCATTCAAGTGACGAATGTGAATGGTTTAAAAAGTCAATAAATCGAGAAGACGGTTACGATGATTTCTATGTCTGGGCTGATGGTAAAGACGATCCTGAAAACCCCGGAAAAAAGATACCTCCATCTAATTGGGTAAGATTAATAATAATGTTTGTTTTTCAGTCTCTAATTTAATGTTTATTTTCCAGATTGGTATTTTCGGTGGATCGATGTGGACCTGGAACGAAAAACGCCAACAATTTTATCTGCATCAGTTTTTGGATCAACAGCCTGATTTTAATTTTAGAAACCAAAAAGTTCACAAGCAGATGTTGGATGTTTTGAAATTCTGGCTTGATCGGGGAGTTGATGGCTTCCGGATCGATGCTGTTCCGCATATGTATGAGAAGATCAATGAAGATGGCACGTATCCGGATGAAGATCCCGAAAATAATGAATGCACACGAGATCAATATGAGAATGTTGAGTTATTGTATGAGTGGAGAGAATTTTTGGAAACTTACCGCAAACAAAATGGTGGAGATACAAGGTAAGAATTAAATAAAACTTGATACTTGATGATGGCCAAACTAATTGAATTTAGAGTCTTGTTAGCCGAAGCTGGATCCCCGATAACAATGATTGATAAATATTATGGAAACGGGACGCATCAAGGAGCACATCTACCTTTCAACTTTGTCATGGCAGATTTGAAGCAGACATCTAATGCTAAGGACATACAAAGTATGATTGACAGTTGGATGAAAGTCATGTGGAAGAAGCATAAAATGGCTAATTGGTTGGTATGTTCGATCTATGATGGTTCTGTGTTCGTTCTTTTTAAAATTTATTATTCTTGTTTCTTTAGACTGGAAATCACGATAAGGATAGAGTTAATGACATTGTTGGAAAAAACAAGGCGGGTTTGATGAGTTTCCTGTTGGCGGCTTTACCTGGTGTCACAATTACTTACTACGTAAATTTCTTTTTAAAGTCTGTTAAAGTGTGCGATCTAATAACCAAGACTTCATTTTTCAGGGCGAAGAAATAGGAATGTCTAATGTCGTTACCTGTCATCATTCATGTTCTTCTTCGGAAATACGTGATTTCGCTCGAAGTCCTTTCCAGTGGAACGAGGAACTGTCAGCTGGTTTCTCTTCAACCAACAATACTTGGTTGCCTGTAAATAAAGATTACAGAAGTGTCAATGTCAAACATCAGCTTTCTTCTCCTAAAAGCACATTGAATATTTTCAAGGCATTGCAAAGTCTTAAACAAACAGCTGCATTCAAAGCATTCAAAAATAAAGGTGGCTTCAGCTATGGTGCTCTTAATGAGCAAGTACTTCAAGTCATTCGGTAAGTTCGACCTTCTAAAACCTAGTTGAAAGTTATCATAGCTGTCATGACAAATTTTAGTCGATCTACAAACGAAGAATATCGTGTCTTGATGAATTTTGGTGACAAACAAGAAGAAATTGATAAACTTGTGAGCTCAAGAAATGAAAAGGACAGTTTAATGGAATTTGTGGTTGTTACCAAAAATTCACCTCACAATGTTGGGTGAGTAATCGAAAAAGGGGGGTTTCCAGTGTATTTTAAATACCTAGGTACTTATCTTTCCTTTTTCTTGTGTCTATTTCAGAGAAAAGACGAAGTTGGGTGAAATTAAATTGGATCCATTTGAAGGAGTTGTGTTGCGCAGAGGTTAAATATCTGTTTGTCAGTTGACCAATTCCTCTCTTTATTAATAAAACATTGCAATAAACTTATTAATTGGTTTGATTTCAAACATTTTTGTACACACTCAGCACTATCTAAAATTTCACCAATTTCACGACTGTAATTTGACATAAATGTGTACAACGAAAAGTAAACTTCAAAGTTTAAAAGAAAAAACAAAGAAGGTGGTACAGTTGATAATTTTAGCTTTATTTACATTTTTTATCTGGAAGAGATTAAGCACTTCTAAAAAAAACAGAAAACAAAAATCAAAATTCTATTATGTAAATTTATTTATTTTTCAATTTTACTTTAATTAAAGTCATCACTTTTAGAATTTCCGTCACATCTTTTTTTAATTTTGATAATCTCCTTATCTTAATGTTTTTTAAACTTCTGCAAAATAGATAAGCACCATTAAAATTTAGTTTTTACTAAATTTTTTCATTGTGAATCATTATTTATTACCTGACGACATCGACCTTTGTTATCTACTCGACATCTTGGAGGAACAAACAAAATAGTCCTGCCTCCGGTTGTTCGATTAAATTTTTGAATTGATCGTATTTTAGTTGCACTGATTACATTTTGATCCACAAACGCAATGACAAGTGAAAATATCAAGCAACTGGTTATTATTAATTTCATTTCCCGACTAAAAAATGTTTCGCTTCCTTATCTTAAAACAAAATTGTTTTTATTCTTTTTTTCGTTGGATTTGTCATCTTTAAAATTTTATGAGTTTCTATTATCTGTGTTTAAGAAATGAAGAAATTATTATTGTATTTTCTTTGAAGAACAAACAGACCAACACAAAATGCAGGAGCGGATTTATCAATATTTTATAGATGCTTTGTGCTCTCGTCTGAAGTAAATTAGATCTTTATTCTTATAAGAAACAGCGATTCATATCGGAATATTTGAAATAATCCGGATGGTATAAAGATAAACTATCCAAACAGTCAAATAATATTTGAACCAAATAATTTAGATATCTCTTCGTAAATCTGAAACTGTCAAAGTAAGCCCATCCGATGGATCAGAAAACGGATTATAAGCATAGAAAGTTGTTTAATATCCGTACGATTCTAATTATCGATTTAAAATCTGGAGCTCCTTCAAAAAACAAATGAAATGAACAAATACACATTATTTGTATTTTTATTTTCTTCTTAAACGAATATCTTTGCTATTTACTCCTCCATTTCCCTTACGTAAAAAAAAAACTTTAAAAAATAAACACATAATATTAAAATATAAAACACATTTTTAACAGTTACAACACACGATCAATAAATTAAATAAGCTTGTAACTAAAATATTTTTGTTTGTTTTTTTTTTTTTTCTTTTAAGTTTTCCTTTAACTTGACAGATCTCCCTCAAACAGCCTCTGAGCCATTGCTATTGCTATTGCTATCCAAGTCTTTGATTTTCTGATACATATTAATGTAATGCATTTGCAATTGCTTTTGATATTTCAAAACCTTTTCCTTCTCCTCGGCCCACTGATGCCGTTCCATTTCGAAATTGCTTCTCAATTCAGCCAATTCCTTCCGCAACAAACTAACTTCATCTTTCGATGCGGGTTTCTCGTCTAGATATTGGGAATTTTGTGCAATGTCCGGAAGATTAAGGGTTCCATAGACGAAATTCTGAATGTCATTTGACATTTGGGCCAAACGTGACTCCGGTGTCATGTGTCGTTCCAAAGGCCTCTGGGGTGGTTCAATGAATGGCGGGACAATTTGCAGACAATTCATGATCACCTCAAGATTCGAATCGTCAATTGTCTTTGGTGAGAGTTCTTTTTGCTTTTCCTCGTTGTTCATTTGGTTTTTTTGACAGATATTGGAAATTTTATCGATTTGATATTTAAGACGGCTTAATTTTCCCGATGGTTCTTCACCGTATTCGTGGAAAATGGCCAAATCGGAGAGTTCTTTACGCAGTTTTCCAAGTTCATTTGTCAATGCCAAAATAACTTGATCTTTAAGAATAATAATACGATTAAGTTGACTTATTTCGACTTCTTGAGCTTGCACAGATGGCGATGGGGGAACAGGATCAACTGCAGTTGTTTTTGCTGTAGATTGATCATGCTTGAGGTGGAGGATTTCTTGATCTTTTGTTGTTAATTCAAGCTAATGGCAAACAAACGAAAAAAACAACATACAATTTGGATTATTAGACAGAAAAGGTTTATCGAAATAAGTATCAAAACTTACATGGGCCTCTTTGAGTTGGTTTTTAAGTAAAGCTATTTCACCATTTCGTTGGCATACTGTCCATTCGTTTTCTTCTAATTGGGCTTTCAGATTTCCTATGAGCCCATCCATAATGCCAGTTTTCTCTTCCAATTGGCTAATGCAATCCCTTATTGAGCGTTCTGATGTTTTGAGACCTTCATTTTCACTTCTAAAAGAAAAAAATTTCAAATTAGTTAACACGAATATTTATTTCCTGCCATTTAAATTTTTAATAGTTAACTTATAACATAAATTTTGACTTAACTTAATACATAAATTGTTTTAGTTATTACTCACTTTAAAAGCTCGCTCTCCTTTTTTAAATCACCAAATTGCTCCTTCAGTCGATTTGTATTCTCGGTTATGCGTAGCTTATTTTGTTTGAATTGAAATGACTGCAATGTCAACATTTGTTCCATTTTCTTTATTTTCAACAAGAATTCTTTTTGTTGATTTTCATAATAAGCCTTTAAACGCTTTGTCTCATTTTCCCAATAAGCCTCTTTATCCTATCGTAAACAAACAGAAAGACAAAAAAACATAGAAATAACATAGAATTAGCTAAATTTTTGAATGAATTCAAAAATTTTACTTTTTGAACTTTGAAAATCACTTTTTCATTGTGCTCCATTGTTTGTCGCAAATACGATAGCTCAGAATCTCGATCTTTGAGAGCAGCTTCCAATTCAGAAATTCCAGAATCCGATGGCGATGGGGTCATGTCGAATTGCTCACTTATGATGTATTTAGTATTACCACAGCTTGATTTTCTAGAAATGAAATGATCAAAGAGTTAAAAATATGGGTTGAAAACAAAGTGGTATAAAGTAAAACATGTGTTTTTGTTTTTAAAATTACACGGCACAATCATAAAAGTCCCAAATACTTTGGTAGAAAATCTACAGTGTTTTCGAAGTTAGTTCAAGCTCACCTTTTAAAATATTTAATATTTTGATATTGCATTAGCAAATTCAATTTGCTGAGTCAACTTTAATTGAACTAAGTATGAATATCTTTCTTGAATCTGACATTCAAGGATTAAAGTTTATAATTTACTTAAAAAGTGCTATACGAAATAGTTTAATAATTGATTTTGTTGTTTAATTTCGACTGAGCTTCAACTACGTTCTAAAGGTTCAAAACAATTGTTAAATTACAAATAAAATATTGAAACCACTTTTGTGATTTTTATAGCTTATCTTGACATAATTTTTTGTAAAACCAACAACATTTTAAGGGCGATGTCCACAAAAACACAAAAACAAAAATGACACTCACAAAGTACTATTTTGGCTAATTGCATCTGAGTCGGGTGTATGTCGAATCGATTCCATGCTATCGTTGATCTTCAACGATCTGGAACACCTTCGACGTGCCATTAAATTATTGCAATAACTATTGCTGGACGAGTAGCCATGCCTGAGGTCAGTGGTACCTTGAATACAAAAAAAAAGAAGAAAAAATAAAGTTAGATATTCGTAAATGATTCATTGATACTTTTCGTGTAAAGCAAAAGAATTTAACTCACTGCCAAATCTCAAATTGGAACCTTGAACTGGTGCCAATGATGGCGTCGATCCGTAGCGATCTCCAAGCTCGTTATATCTCACTGGGATGCTGTAATCTGGCTCAAATGGGATTGGCTTGAATGCGATGGGACGGAGAAGATTTGTGGCCTACAAAAATTTAAGAAATCAAAATTAACATTAAAATCGTGATTGCCAACACTCACGCTAGAGCACCATTATGTGGTAATGTGGTTTGGATAGAGCAATGATGACCTCACCTGATCTGATTTTTCCCTGCGATTTACACGATCAGTGCTGCCCCTAATGTCCGATTCGACAATATTTAGGCTGTCACTGTATTCAATGCCGCCGCCCATTGTGGTTCGCTTCAGCTGCGGGTGGTGCTGATGGTGTTGGTGGTTGGTACTACTGCCGCTGCTGTAGTTGCTCGCACTGCTTCCTCTGTGACCCAGTTCCGGGTGCGCCTGCGCATGCATCACTGTCGCCAAGTGAATATTTTGCTGGTACTGTTGGGAATGATTTGATTGATTGATTGGATGCATTTGCTGCTGTGGCTGTGCTTGTTGTTGATGATGCTGCTGCTGCTGCTGTTGTGCTTGCTGCTGCGGTAGCGACGGCGGTTGCAGCTGTTGTGATTGTTGTTGTTGCTGCTGTTGGTGCTGTGCATCGCATTCTCCGCCAACATTGACAGCACTTTTAGTTGCCTCAAACATGCTTCGTATGTTTTGAAACTTTGATCGGCTCTGCTGCACGTAATCCTCTAAATTACTCTGACTGCCAAATTTGTTGCGCAGTCGCTTCTGCTCATTGCGTGACTTGAGTGTACCCGTAAAGCCTGGCTGCACCAGAGGCAGCCCTAGGGTATTCTTCGATATAAATGAATTCGCATTCTCCAGCGATGCGGAGCGAATGTGACCTCGCTTGTTGCTGTTGTTGTTGTTGTTGTACGAGTTTTGGATTGAGCTGTCCATTTATTTCGATTTCTGCAAAAAAAAAAAATACAAAATTTATTATGAAAGGATTATTTTTTTTGTTCATAATTTTTGATTGATAGTGTATAGATGTTAATTGATTGCGCAATGGATGCAAAAACAGTATTAACATTTGTCAAAATACAAACATTAATTATCCTGACTACAAAAGAAAAAAAAGCAATACCTCCGTTGCGTGTGTCGTCGAGTAGACGAGACGAGACGGTCGATATGATGTCGCGACTTCTATAAAGCACAATAAAATAAATGGAAATTTTCATTAAACTCGAGTTGAGAGTTTCAGGTTTTGACTTTGAAAAATTAAAATTTTACCTACTTACAAGGGGCACACAAGGCTCATAAGGGCTTTTGAATGATTTACATAATTTGGATGCACATGCAAGAGTCTTATCTTTTATTTATTTTTATTTTTTTTCGGAGAATAAGTCCGGGAGAGGTGAAATGTAGTTTAATTTGGTTTTATAACATCTTTTGGAATGGAAAACTTATTTCAAGAATGCAAACCTACGCTAATGAAAGTGAGTTAGGTAAGGTTTTTAATGTTTGTTTTTTTGAAAGCCAATGAAAATGAAAGTGGTCTTCGGTAATGCATATACATTTAGGAAGCTGCAGCTTTAAAATGACGTCAGTTTTTCAACGCATTCTGTCGATGATAATGCTGATGGAAATATAGAGAAGTGACATTTTAGTCTATAGAAACGAAAATTTTAGTCCAATTTATGACATAAGTATAAGAAATCAATAATTTCTGGATAATAAATTACTGAAATGAAATATTCATGAAGCATTGTGTTATGTTACTTCCAAGAGTGTAAATTGATGCGTAAGAGACTGTTTTAAAACATTTTAAGTGCGATCTTAAGAGTGATTTAAAGTTCAGTTCACACTGTCGATTAGGTGGCTAATTTTACAATATCTACACTCAAAATTTAGGAACACAATAAAACACAGCTGAAGTTATAGACGATAGCTAAAGTTTTCAAGTCCATGCAAAGCCGTGTCAAAATACTTCTTTGCTGAAACGGCAGTTTAAAATTAAAAAAAAAAAAAAACAATTCAATTAGTTTTTTTGCAAACGATTTTTGACATTTGACTGCGTTTTTGACATTTTTGTGACGTTTCGAAAATATTGATTTAGCATAAAACTTTGATTTTGGTTTTCGAACAATTGACTTTTGTATTTTACCTACATGTAGAATGTCATGGAACTGCATTTTTGACGACCAAATAACGTTTTTCGAGATCTTGGTGGTCGTTCAAGTAATAGAATGTAAAGAATTTACGAACTCTTCATTGATCGTGGCTTTCTATTCTATGAATTGAAAGTGGTGGAAAACTTTTTTTTTTGTAAGAGAGGACTACATACATATTTAAAGCATTCGCATCTCTGGAATACTTCGAAGAAACAATATCTAAATTAAAAAAATTACTTACCACTTTTATGTATGTACATATAACTAATTTTACACTACTCCATACCATATTAATAAAATTTATTGCACTCATGGTCAAGACTTTAACTTGCAATTTCTCTTCAAATTCACCCAACTGGTAATCATTCTATTTTTACGAAACTAAATTTGATTGATGTCTACCTTGAAAAGGAACCCCTTGTCAATTTATTACATGCACATACAATATACATACATACATACAATGTATGCTCTTTCACCCATCAGTCGAGTCGCACCCAGATCTTTTACCTAAGTGATTTTAAATTGCCACTGACAATCCAGGAGAACCGCAACAACAAAATATCACACAAAGTGCAAACAATTTTCTCAAAATAATTACAAAATAAGTCATAGGTATAAAGTAATGCATATAGACATATGTATATGTATATAGCTGAGAAACCGTAAACTAACCCGTTATGTAGGTCAATGGACCATTGTCTGTCTGGTTGTTGGCAAATTGGCAAAAAATGAAAAAAAAAAAAAATGAAAAGAAAAATTAAATTAAATTAAATTGCTGCTGGCAGCACTGAACTGACAGTTGAATTGACATTTGTCCCCCACATAAATATTCCTTACCTATGCAGGTATACAACATAACGTGTTCGCACCTCCCTTTCGATTTAATAGTCTCTACTTCAAGTCTTCAAGTATTGGTTGTGGTTTCTTAAAAATGTATGTATCTATAAAAACCAAAAGTTCAACCGTCTACAACTGTCAAAGAGAGATCTGCTGGAACCCTTTCTCTTTTGTTTTCCCTTCGTTGCGCCTGCATATGAGGATATAATATGTATGACCATGATTACCACTCAACGAAAAATTTTTGCTGTCAAAGTTTGAACAAAAAATGATTCAAAATAATTTATGTGTCTTAATTTTGATCCCATTGTCATAAAAAAAAAATAGCTTAACTGTGAGTGACAGCTGTCACAATTATTTAATTTTGGTGTTCATATTGGACCCTTCTGCGTTGACTTATTTGACATTTTATTATTTTGAAATTTTCATTTTATCTCGTTTCCAACCATTTTGAAAAAGAAAATTTTATGTTTTGCCATGATTAAGACACAATGTCTAGTTTTGACATTAATCCAAAGGAAGCAGTTCTTTTTAGTGTGAAACTTTAAATTTTCATGACTGCTGTCGATATTTTTGTAACATTAGTTTGTTCTTGATCACTTATCTGGGTGAACATTTCTTGTAGGTCAAAACAGTGTCAAAATCTTAAAAGGCTTTTATATGACATTTGTTCTGCACAAAAGTTGTCATTTTTAAATTTAAAGGTCTTGGTATTAAATGGTTGTAAGTTGTAAGACCGAACATGAACCTGGTAACCACGAATATGATACTTTCACATCATACATAATAATGCCCAAGCTCATCTCATGGTCCAATGTAAAGTTCTAGTCGCCAAAACTATATTACAGTTTTGTTATGTTTTTTTGGTAGCAAATATACCGTTTCTTATGGTTCGTTTACCTAGATCTTAAAATGAAATCTTAGCCAGTAGGTATCGTTTGCTTTTTGTGTTTTTTGTTCGTTCTGTCTTTTTTAAAGTTTTGTTTTGTATTTCTTCTTCCGTATTTCGTTGATTAACAGAATGTAGAAAGGGCTTAAAGACAAAACAAATTGCACAAAGATGTCTTGAGATGTCTTAATTCACGATTTTAGCCAATCTTGTACGGCTGCTATAAACTACAGTTAAATCAAAACATTCAACAGAAAAGTGTGACTTTGATTGGAATAAATTCTACATTTTGTTTTTGTTATTGTCTTATTCTCCGTGGTGTGGTGTTGACCTTTAGTTTATACCATATATGAAAGCCAACAATGTAGGACACGATGTAATCGCACCATTAAGGCATTACTTTCAATGGAACATGATGATGGCTTGCTTATGTTTTGCTTGTGATCGGTGATGGTGATGGTGGTGGTTTGCTTAATGTTGTGAATGTTTTGTGAAGGGTAATCATTAATCAATCAAAATTATTATTATGTAGTTGGACTTCTTAATCGATAAGGTAGATAGGTTCAAGACAATAAATGAGTGGGTGATGATAATAATCAATTGTATTTCATTAGGTTTTACTCTTTGGTTTCTACATAGAAACGGAAATTTTAAATTATCTACATTTATTTTGCAACTTGTAAAATTAATCGGAGGTTCAAGTAAACATAACCTAAGTCAAAAATTAAGGTGGCAGTTAGAGTTTTTTCAAATGGTCACCTATGATACTTCAGCGTGAAGGGTTTGAATGTTTTAAAATAATTAAACGGCATAGTCTAAACTTAATCATATTCGAAACATTCCCTATATCTGTTCCGGACTTTACTTTCATTTTGTTTACCATTTGAGGCGTTTGTAGTATCTAGCTTGCAATTTGTATGGATTGAAATCATACATCATACCAAATCCACCAATTAATCATGTTATAATACAAACGTCATTATCTGTTCCTATTGGAAAATCCCTTGCCACGATCCATTTAAGCATTCAAAATACAATTTGCATACTTTAATCTAAAAAAGAAAAAAATCTTGTTTGAAGCTGGCAGCTTCTTGTATTTAAAATTTATACTTGTGATCTAGTTAAACAGGAGTAAAAATGTACCTCATAGCACACTTAAACTGTTCCAATGTTCAAAAAGCAATTTTAAAGTCATAAAAATGTTTTTTTTATTAGATATTTTATATCAATAGACTGCTATATTTCACAGTTTCTTTACTCCGTTATCTGCATAATCTTCATCATCATTCAAAGTCACGTACATAATGTATATGTATGAAGTCGCGGTGTATGAGTATGATACCTCTGTACTGTCAGCTTAAGAAGCGGTATACTTAACCTTGTCTCATTGCGCGGTGGTTTACTATACCTTAGCTTACAACTGTCTGAAGTCTTTGAAAAATGACAAAGAAAAAAATAAAGTAAAAAGTTATCTCAGATCTTTTTACTGAGAGGTTCTTCCCATAAAAAAATATTAACAGGAATTTATTTCGTGTTGCTGATGCAAGTTCTCTTAAAAAGCCTTTTATTTTTATTTTTCATTTATCTACTTGCTCTGATCCAATATCCGGTTGAGGTTTACGACTTAACTTAATTTTTTTTTTCTTTAGATCTTTTTGTTTATTTCACTCGGGAGCGTCAATATTTTGTACCAAGATTTTTGGGTCCAAATATGTTTTGTTTAAGTATAGCAAACAGTGTTTAAAGCTGTCAAAGTTTCCCATCCCACGTCAAATCATTCCAACAAACTTAATGTATGAATTTATGTGGTGTTGACTTTTGCAAAAGCAAAATGGTCCAATGAATTCGCAGTTTTTTTGTTCTTACTCAAATTTACAAAATAAACACTAGAACTTATTTATGTTAAATTTGTTTGTATAGTGTTCATATGTTTATATAATTATGATTTTCAATCGTGATGACGATGAGAAAGTCTTTTTCACTAAGAAGCCCGAATAAATCGTTCATCATTAAGCAAGAATCTTCTTTTTTTGTTGATGTGAAATATTTTTTTCGCGATTTAAAAATAGACATAGGTTCATCTAAAAAGCACCAAGACCAAGCACCAAGGCTGACTCGAACTCGATGGCGGATTTAAGGTTATTCCATGGATGATAGTTACCCTTTAGCCTAGCCGCCGGCTGTGAAACGCTTGAGTGAAAATTGAATTTGATGTTTTTAAACTTTCTGTCTTTTATTATATCCTCTTTGAATTAAAGAGTTATTGAGGTCTTGTTCAAAGAAGAAGAGTTATTCAGTGTTCACTTTTGAAAGTAAAATCATTGAAGTTGAATTTTGATGTTTTGCACTACACACCAAAAAGATTTCTTAATTTCTTATGGCTTTGATTAGAAAGTTAAATGTCATTTAATTTTTTATACCAGGTTTATTTAGAACTCGTTAATTAAGAGTTCTAAAGTCAGATTAAATCAGATAGAGGGATAAAAGTAAAAAAACTATTCAAAATCAGGGTTGCCATGTCTTACATAACTTAGTTTGTTGGCCTAAAGTAAACAATACCAATGAACTTCGGTTATAATTTATTTTGATTAAAAAAAATACAACAACTCTTCGATTTTCGCTAATAAACATAATTAATAGTTCAAAAAACTATAAAAAGTCCAAACTTATATTACTATCTACTATTATTACATATTAAAAAGTGTAGAAGATTTCGTTCTTTCAGTAACTACTTAAAATGAACCGGCACATACTTCCATCAAGAGTTTTTTTTTTATTACAATTTGACAACTTTGAATTGTGAACGTGCCCTTATTTCATAGCCTAACTATCAATTTACCGATATAATATTGGACTCTAAAGCACATGAGTGCTTGAAACGTCAGTAATGATGAAAGTTAAAACTGTAGTTTAGAATACATTAAATAAGTACCTAACCTTGCATTTGTTTGAAAATTTTATTTATGTTGTTGGTTTTTTTGTTCATGTTGCATATTGCGTTCTCCGAGTGAAGTCTTTTATTTTATTAGGAGTTCAGACATTTACTTTTACTTTTAGACAAATGAAAAGTACTTTCACTTTAATTCAGCGTATCTGTCAAGATCACGAATTTTGACAGTAGAGTGTATAATATTCTGTAAGCACGTTATGTCAATCGTTGATTTATTTAAGTAAATGTTTTCTACATGCGTCACCATGTTCTTTTGTAAATTTCAAACATATACCTACTTTGTGAATATTTTGTTTGAATGCTTGTTATTGGACTTTCATTTATTCATACATATTTCAATAATCACCCAACCTTCACTTTAGTTCATTTATAAAAAAAGAAACATATTCTAGGGATTGGTTCAATCACTGACAATTAGAGTCTTTAAATTAATTTTCAAACCAACTTATGAAGGTATACACATTCGTAGATATAACCCTCCGAGCCCAACCTCACAAAACTTTCAAACATCAATCGAGCGGCAAAACTTCAAAAGAAGATTCGCCTTTCAAAATCTCCAAAAGCTTAACACACAATGTCAAATCACTTGACATTTTACGTCTGTCAGTTCCCTATATTATAGTATCCTCACAAGTAAACGTCATTCATCTTTTTATCAACAAAACTAACATACTCGTACTCGTTGCTGTATAAATGTACCATCATCATACCAAGCCTCCATTTGGAAGCACTTGCTTCTCCCTGCAATGCACCTTGCGTGTCTATTCACTTGCCCTGAAGCTGCACACACAAGTCACAATCACAAGTTCTTTTACATGTCATACAATACGGCCAATCCTTCAGCAGACTTCAAGATTCAAGTTTCGTTCTCAGTTCTCAGTTCTCATACATCTTGCCCGCATGTGCTGTGCATTTGTATGATTGCCATTCGATGTGGATGCGGGAGGGGTGTAAGGTATGTATGTCTGGGCGCATTCACCATCACCATGCATGCCGTCGAAGCGGAATGTCACTTGGCAGCGGCCGCGGCCGTTGAAGGAATCCCTTGCCTCTGTGTATGAGCGGAATGTTTGAAGCACGCGTGTGCGTCTCGTCGTCGATTAAGATTCAGTTGCATCGCTTGTGCTACTGCTACACGCACAGGCACACGCATCGGGACGGGCACGGGATCGTACAACGTTGTTGTATTGATTTCGTCACCCTAATTGATTGCAACGAATGAAATGCTTTAATCGCATTTAATTGCAATCGCCCGACTGACTGCATTTTCTTCATTTTTATTGACTTCTGCAGAGCTGATCTGATCTGGATCTGGACCTGGACTGATGCATGAATGTGTTACTAAACTCGTATATTGTTCTAGTTTACAAGATTTTTCTTTCTGATCGATATCGATCGTGATTCAAACATTAAATGTTTTCAGTTTGAAGGATAAACAAAAAACATTGCATTTAACTATTGAATTATGAATTATTGATTTGTTTCTAGTATAATTAAACGTAAATTGCTCAAAACATAAAAAACAAAACAACAAATGAACAAACGTCTTGCTTTGTTCGTGTATTTAAAATGTCTCATAGGGTTCGATTGTTGGTTTTGCGGTTTGGTTTGACAGATAGAAACGGAACAGAAGTTGCATTCCATTCATTTATAGTTCTTTGTTAATTTTGATGTAATTTTAATTTATTAATATTATTTTATTGATTTGAAATCGATTATCTAATAATTAATATTAATAATTCACAGATGAACTTTGGCTTTTATTCCAGCAGAGTTAGTTTTATTGAGTAAAAATATCTTTGAAATGTCTTGAATTAAATTCAAGTCTTTGCTTTAGGGCTGATGGAAGCAAGTCTTCACGTCCTTAAAGTCATTTGTAATCATAAGAGAATCAAAATAAGTAAGATTTATATGTAGGTATATGTATGTATATAAGACTGAAGACACTAAAGTTTCAAAAATTCCCAAATACTGTCTGATACTCAGAAACAGATTCAGACCGTATTTCGGATTTCCAAACACGTGAGTCCGTGACTTCAAAATCATATGCATGCATCGCAATTCCTTTACACAATTTTCAGGTTTCCTACTTATGGATAGTCTTTTTGGCCTTACCTTTAAAAGCCTTCTTTAAAGAAGCATAACTTGTATGAGATAATGAAACCTGAACTTGCTAAGTGGATAAACGTTAAGTCATCTCCTTCTGATGAGAAAGAATGAGAAACTTAACCGTAATCAATAGAAATGAGGCGATTTTTAATATCAACTTTTAATTAGTTTTTACTAATAATTTCATTTTTACCAAATATAATAAATAACTCTAAAAACAAACAAAAAAATGTATAGACAGTTTTTTTTCAAAATAAAGGTTGGTAGAATTAATAAATAAGACTTCATGAGATATTCCTGATACGATATTGTTCAGGGCCCTTATTATGAATTACGAAACGAACGGCAGAAAAAAACTAAACTCGAAGAAACAAGATATGAAAATAGAAAACAAAAAAAATTGCCAGGCAAAAACGAAAAATGATAATTTTTTAAAAGCGCAACTAACTTCACTCCTATTAACAAATGTCAAAATATAAAAAGCTGAACGAGAGCTGAAGGCACTCCGCAATAAAAATACGAGTATCGTCATTTTTACGATTCTCGTTTTTCTTAATCGCAATTTGAAGATTAAGTGCTACTGCAATCGTTTTTCCTAATCGCAATTTAACGAATCCGCCTTATTTTTAACGAGTATCGTTTTTCATAATAACCTCCCAGTTTACTTAAAGCTACAATGATACTAAAAATAGATTTGATAAACAGAATATGATTATAGATCATGCTTAATTTTAAAGATATATCTACATACTTACATTAAATTTCGTAAAAAAAAAAAAACGTTTCTTTGACAGGAAATAAAAGAATTGGCGAAATGACTCAACCTTAAGGTCCCCTGAGGAAACGAAGATCATTTCACATACTATATGTAGGTACTTACAATCAAGTTCAATAAAATTAATACTTATAAATAGAAGCCTTTCTCTTCATCATCATAATCTATTTAATTAACTCTAATTGATTAATTAAATTCACAAAACAATAATATAATCGACTGATGAAAATTGTAATTCTATAACGAAGTTCATTACCATAAAAAAAAAACATCTGAAAAGTAAGAAATAATTTTCTTTTGTCTGTTAATCAAAACTGTGGTAATCAAAGCCGGAATTGGCTTAACATAAGTGATCATAATAGACTTTACCTTGAAGCTTGAACTTTTCACGGAATTTGTATTCCATTTTTTTCTTTTTCTAATTCAATTTAAACAGAACGGAAATCATTCATACTCGTTTTCGTATATATATAAGATGGCAAATATGTAATTTGCTTTAAAATTGTACCCCAACAATAATATTTAAAATGACTCATTCAAGAAATATATGTAAGAAGCACAAATTCGACATTAAATTGAGAACACAACAAAAAAACAATAATTGCAATGTGTACGATCAAAAATTGACTACATGAACACAGACAATTAGTCACTCTAAGAACCGGATCAAAAAAGGTCTGTTCGTTTCACTTGAAATGTTTTCGATATTCTCTCACAAAACCTTCATCTTCATTTGCAAAACAGACTTTTTGAAGATCTGCTCTGATACAGACGCCGCAGTTATCCACAGAAGGGTAAAATCTTTCATGAGTTTCTTTCACCTCAGTTGAATGTATTGTTCTAAGAGAAAACCAAAAGAACTCCCTAACTCAACCATAACGTGAACAAGTGAACAAAATGTTGTCGGTTTAACTGACTGGAGCACAACCGTAAGCCGTAAAATTACAAGTTCTTCCGGTCCAAAATTTGCAAAGCACAAAAATCACTGAAACCCATCGAGTCGCTACAAAAAATAATCCAGAATCATCTGTAACGTACCGTAAACTATGATTTACCCTGAAGGAGCTATAAGCCAACTCAAACGAAAGCTGGAGGATCATCTTCTTGAAATACAATTCCATTCTTGCCTCTCAAACCCCTTTTCCCTTATCTTATGGTGGTTTGGTAGAATAGCCAACCATGTCCATAACCATTCATTACTGGGAATTTTCAAAAAGAATAATATGATAGGTTGTTCTGGTTTGGCTGGCTGGCCATTGTTGTTCAGATCCGTTCCAATGATGGCTCTGGATCTCGGCTTCGGCTTAAATTGCGCGTAGGTCTGCGGTAAATGAAGTTACCTTTGCCTAGGTATGGTCTTGGTCATGATGGTTTGCTCAAATATGCTCAATCTGGGATTTTGAAGAACCGAATCCAGCATATTGTTACACCATAAGATGTAAGATGATTAGAAGTGATAGGAGCCCCCAAAGGGAAACACACTCATTATTATAAATATAGAAGACATCCGGCCACAGAAGACACAATGAAGA
This sequence comes from Scaeva pyrastri, assembly GCA_905146935.1. NCBI lineage: Eukaryota > Metazoa > Arthropoda > Insecta > Diptera > Syrphidae > Scaeva > Scaeva pyrastri. The sequence continues at coordinate 6,032,620 of LR989929.1, read as the reverse complement.
GGGGGGTTCATCTAAGAATTCTGACTTATAATAAAGAGGAAATGGCAAGATCACGTTTTACATAAACAACATGGTTAGTTTTTGTCTTCCTTTTTCTTTTGTTTGTTTCATTTTCTTCTATTTCGCTTCAAATTACTTATGTTCATAAACTCTGGGCTAAAATAGAAGGAAATCTATTCAAAAGTTTTTACAAAGAGTTTTTAAAAAAGTTGTGAAAAACCTTTTGTAAAATTGTACTTATGTATAAAGTTTTGTTTGGCCAAATAATGTATCTCAGATGTCAATTGTTCCCGTTTTAAATTGTAAGATTTAAGAAGATTAAATGACAAGATCTGGTATAGTTCTTTTGATGAACACTGGACTAGAATAAACCTAAGATGAAGATAACTCTATTACAATTGAGGCTTTGTACTTAAAACCGCTATGTTCAAATATGAAATTTAAGAAGTTTCCGGTAAATTGCTAAGTGGTTTTAAAAAATATTGGTAAGAATGTGACAATGTTGACAAAGTTTACAAGTACCTACGTACCATTTGAAAAACTACCAACGATTCCAATGACTATTTTCTCAAATAGAGGAATTTCGAGTTCTTAAAATAGCTAAACATCTTCAATGATAATGAGATTGCAATCAATACCATTTCTAAAACTGTCAGTAAGTAAAAAATTATTGACATGAAGTTTTATCTTAAAATTATGTTCGTTAAACCTTAAAGCGAAGAACCATAATTTCGTTTATCGTTTAAAAAACTGAACTTAAAGTAATGTTAGGGCTTACAATCTTAATTATGTAGATCAAAGCTTTACACTCTTGAAACATTCAGCTATTAAACAAATAACGTAATCTTCAGTTGTTGTGATGCCTCGGAAAATTTTGAACCATTCCAAGTATGGAGTAGCTGACTGAACCCAATGAAATCGGAATTGCAACTTGAGCATCTGTCAAAATATTTACTACCCACAAATTCAATCCTACGAACGAATCAAGCTTTGCAATAAAACTTTTGATTAATACGATTGATACTAGCTTGTCATTTGATTATTTTCCTTGCAGAAATCAACTTTTATTTCAGATTTGGTCAAATTGTGTAAGACATCTCAAACTGTCAGCACTTTTAAAACTTTCAAATTTGAGTGCTTCAAATTTATGTCAATTAATATACCTCTTTTAACCAATGTAACCTTTTCCGTAGACGACGGTATCTAAAATTCTTATAATTGAACAAATAACGCTGTGAGATAATTTATTACCTGTGCAGTTAAATAATTTAAATTTATAATTACATTGCATGTTTTGTGTGTAACTAGAAGAAACTTGTAAGTGACACTATAACATTGTTCCTCATTCCAATATCGAACATGGCATAATAAACCATCTTGGAAATGCAGTTAAGCAAGTTTTTCTTTTGAAAAAAAAACACCACCAGCAGAGTATTGCCATATAACTTTCCGGTAAATAAGACTTGATTCAATTTTCTCCTGAATCAATTAGTATTAAAAGAATAATGTAATACAATTGTAAAAACATGGAAGGCATGTAGGTGCATTCAATATTGTTTGCAGAAAACCGTTGATGCTGAGTTCGTTTTACGGTGAAATAAGTAAGTAAGGAACCAAAACTAAGAGTAGCATTCAATCCTCATCCACATTATCTTTGAAGGTACATATAATAGTAGAGGACCTACACTTTTCCCAAATCAGAGGACGGTTTGACAGAACTAAAAGAATCGCCAACTCCTGGCGAAAGTCAGTATCCGCGAAAAAAAAACTTTTTTTGGCAGCACTGGTAGAAACTTAACCTAGACCTCTAACGTCACAGTCCGACGCACCAGCCATTGCTGATTATCAAATTTTTCAGAAAAAAAAAATTCTAATAAATTTCTATTAAGCCGAATCTCCCAAAGTTCCACTACAATGAATTTTATTACCAGTAATAATTCTCGCCATAATTTGCGTACGAAACACTTCAGTTGTTTGTAATGATCTTACATTTGACATGGTTCAGGCTCAAGACAACACATTAACTAAAAAAAAAAAACTATAATTAATTTATTCAAACCCAGGTGTGTGCACCTTTCTGCTCTATCACCATTGGGGCAGCCGACCAAACCGATAAAATAAAAAATACAAGTTCTCAATACTCCTAAGATCCGTCAGGTTGAACATAGTCGGTCAATGTTCATACTCGTACTTGCACCTCTGCTCTGGTGGCAAGTGCGCAAAATAATAAAGACGACTGGCCAACCGACTCCACCGACAGCGCGGCGGGCGGTGGGCAGAGCAGCTCCGAATAACCTATTAAAGATGTGGGTCACAGAAGTCGTTTGATTTCGATAGCAGACCTCGCTAGTCGCTGGAGTTTAAAAAGTTTCCATTTTCAAGTTGGATGGTTTCTGGATCTGATGAATTGGAATGTCTTTTCGAGACCTCCTTGCCACCACCACCACTATCCAGCCGCTGCAAAAGTGCCACCGCGTACATGATCGCTTGGCCAATATGCGTGCTCGCAAGGCGCACGAGAATGAGAATTTATGTACTCCGAAGATTCGTATCTCTATACTTGGATCGTTGCTGGTTGGAATTATAGAAAGTGAAAGTATCTCGTACAGCATTATAATAATCCCAAGGTGAATTATGGGAAGAGACGAAATAAAGATATGATGCGAGGAGCACATATTTTTAATGCGGTTAAAAGGGATTTTCATTAAAATCTTCTTAGAGCTTCTGTGTCTGCTCATATATTGGTAAGTTGGTAGTCGAGGCTTTAAAATGCAGCAAGGAGATTATAATGACCTGCCGGATGGAAGAGTGCATATTAAATATAAAGGAACGATGACGTTAAATAGCCAGTGAAGGTGATAAATTGAGGTCTTAAAGATTTGTGAGAGGTGAAACTTTTTAGTTAGTAGATGTTTTTATTTTGTGTTTTTCTTGCAAGTGAAATGTTTAAGTTAGAAAGGAGAACTTTCCTACTACCGGTTATTGGGAAGCTATATGTCTTTATAATTTTTTAATAAAGTAAAATAAATAGTCTTAGCTGGTCGCACTAGCAGAGAAGAAGTTAGACTTTGGATGATTCTATGTAAGCTTAAACGGAACCAAAGAAAGTAGCCATTTTTTCAAGTTCTACGCAAAAAAAATAAAATGAAATGAAATATTATCGTCGACATAATGTTCCTACATAAGTCCTGAAATGGTTCTATTAACATTCATCACATTTAGTCAAAAGAGTAATTCCTGGAAACGAAGGAAATTTGTATCAATTCCATAAATTTTATATTTAATAGGAACCTACATATTTGCTCAGACTTGTATGACGCCATCGAAAACTTGGCCAACAGAGACAGAGCCCATCCCAAATCGTTGGAATCCTTATTAAGCTTATCAAAGGCTACCGCTCAAATAAACCGAAAATTCTTTCAATTTTATTCTCTTGTAAAAATGTTTTTATTTGCGATCCAATTCAAATACATATACATATGTACATACAGCCATAATGTGTATATGAGAAATGCTGACATCATAATTACGTGTGTGTCCAATAATGTCAAAAAAAAGCATTCCAAAGTACCACATTTATGCTTCACCTCCTCTTTGGAAATTTGCTTGCAAAAGTTTCATTAAGCATCATTTTGTTGATTGAGGTCAACGTCTTTTATACCGGCTGCCACGGCAGCCGCAACGTATTCTATATCTGCTTAAAGATTGTCAAAGAATTCCATAAAGATCGCATAAATGTTTGTAAGTAAATATTTTTATCAAGCCGCACTTGAAACATAACCAGTGTTGCCAATATTTTGACATTTATGAATCGATACGCTAAATAGAATATGTATAATTTTAATTCGATTAATAAAATGTTTAGTTCCACGGAATGAACAGAATCTGTCAAAATGACAGTACTACAAAGAGAAAAATTGACTATCAAAATTTTAGTTTAACTGACATATGTAATTATATGTAGGTAACAATGAAGACAGGGCTTCAGTCGAAATAATCGAAGCTGTCAAAAAATATTTTTTTTTTCGAAACTGTTGGTAGAAAAATTCACGGTGGTTTTTACACAAAAATAGTGACAAATGTCAATAAATGTATGTTCTTATACAAGTAAACAGATAAAACACATCTTGATATTGAAAAAAAATATCATTGGTAATGACAGCTTGTGCACCTCTACCGATTTTTCCGTAAACTATGCATTTGAGAATGTTCAGAAAAAAGTAAATTGTTCCAACGATTCTAGAATGAAATACTACTTTGATGGCAGCACTGTTTTTAGTTGCATTTTTTGATTTAAATTTACTGACACATCGTCTAGACTTGACGTTGACAGTGTTGTTTAACTTGACCATTATCTGTTTATACCGAACCGACTCAAGACAGATTGTTTCTCCTTAACACTGATTTATTAGCCTATTGAATTTGTGTGCCCGGTTATTTTTTGCTTTGAAAAACTAAATTAATGTGACTTTGATAATATTCTGTCAAATGGCCCTAGAACAAAATAAAACCGTCCCAATTAGAAATGTTAACATCATCCGCTTGAAAGTCTTCATTGTCTATGTCATACAGTTAAAACCACAATCTCTTTTAAATAACCTACTATTTAATCTGTCATTAAAAAAGCTATTTACTACCTAACTCAAATGAATTCACTGGCAATGTCAAAACCAACTTCCTCATCAATTTTTATGACCCAAAATATTCCTGCAATAAAATGACTATCTCGCGTATTAGCATGCGCAAAGACTTTCTCACACTTTAGGCTTTTTTTTCTATTTGCGACTAAAGATGAATATTAACTGCTAGCAGCGCCATCACTACACTATTATAAAGAAAAGAGAAATCATTTATCAATGAAGAAGCGGCGGCGGGGAGCGGTGGTGGTGGCGCGCGCCTATTCAAATTCAAAGTGATGAAGTTGTTTCTGTAACAGTATTTACATGTTGACATCAAGATGAAATGATGAAAAAAATGAACCTTCATAAAACGAAGACGCGATGGCGAAAACACGAAACAAAAAAGTGGTAGCTCGGTTGTTGAATGATTGAACCAAATTTACACACGGCATTGAAAGTGTCATCTCACTTATGTTTGCAATAAAACTCTATTGCGTCAGCGTCATTGCAACGGAGCGGAAAGTCAGTTAGTAGGAGAACGGACTAAATAGGTTCGGTGGAACAATCTAACCTAACAAACAAAAAAGTGACTGTCAGCGAGTGTAGTCCGGACACTCGTTCGCAAAGCGAAGAACAAAGACCAAGAGCGTGGGAAAATGTTTGCAATTCATTGCGATCCCAGGTCTATAATGCAATTTACAGCCCCGACTCTATTCCTATACTCGGATAGCCTTAGGGGCCCAGAATCAGACATGAGTCACACACATCAGTGCCATAATGGGGGAGAGCACATATGTATGCACGTCGTCGTCGATACCGCCGCCGCCGCGCCGCCGCGCCGCACCGTTGTTGTGGCTTCGTCGTCGGATGTCGTATTCATTCATCGCTTTTCGTACTCATGGCGAGGAAAAAATGAAAAGGGGACTTGTTGTATTTTCATGGAGCATTTAGCAATTTCATGCACCTACTCGCAGGATCTTTTGTGCCAGAGTCCAGAGATCATAGAGTTTAGAGTTCTTGATGGTGACGATGCGATGGTGGCCAAGTGTTCGTGTCGGACTCTCTGAGATCTTTTCCTTTTGAAGCACAAAACTACATGAACTGCGACCGCCGCGCCGTTCGCCGCGCCACATTGTGTTATTGGTTAAAAAAAAAAACACGTAAGAACTTCCATGTTTTTCTAGTGACGACAACCAAGATGCCAAATACGACGATGATGACGAAGACGACCACGGCTACGTCGACCGACTACGACGACCGACTACGACGACAACGCCGGAGAGGATGGCGATCAGACATTTTGATGATGCTGCTAAATCATGTCCCTTGAGGGTTGATAGAACGGACAAAAGCAAAACTCAGGCGCCACAGAGTCCACCTTTCACTTTGCCGATTGACAGAAGAATTGCAGTTAATTGGCAGCTTTGAGCGTTACAGCGCGGCGACGACGAACGTGGTGCGCAGTGCGCACAACCATCGTCAAGTAAAGTTCCTCTGTGTACCTACCTACTTATTTTTTTGTAAAATAAAATAGAAAAAGTAATTCTCTGCAAAAGAATTAGAAAAAAATAAATGCAGGAGAGCAGTGTTATGGATTTTAAATGGTGTGAAGAATTTTTTATTTTGTGCACAAATTAAAGAAAAAATTAAATGAGAATTTAATCACGTACGAGGATTTTTTTTAAATATATTGATAGGCGAGGGTTTTTTAAACTAAACATATTATGTAAGTCTTAAGCTTTTACTTTATTTCTGCAAATAGTTGCAATTCATTCGGCTGAGCTTTAGGAACGTTGGGAAGCCATTTTGATTTACAAAAATCCATCATAGGTAAGGCAAATATCTATTGAAGCATAGACAATGAAGGTTGGTTAGCTAATTATTTTAAGTAAAATTGTTATTTTTACTTGATGATAAACAATAAATCGAAAAATGTGGCAGATGTCTTTTTTAGGTGAGTGAGAGCGGGATATAAGGATATGACTTCAGAAAATAGTAACATAACGTTTAGTTTCAGCACCGTTAAGGGTAAAATACTATGTGCAATGTTGTACTTAATTAAAAAAAATATTTTTTGTTTGGAAAACAAGTTTTCACAATGTAGTTTAACTCATTCAGTATCAATATTTAATAAGAACATGCACTTGATTATCTGTTTAAATGTTAATTCAATCACTTTACCCCACCTTAAATTATATTTTCCAATAGATAACGGGACACTTCGTATTGGATTTACTTTTTAAATTAATATTTATGACTGCATGTCAAACTAATTTCTACATTATTTACCGATAGCTTAATATATGTACATTTCTTTGACAAGTAGTCGGTACGTACACGATTTCTATTTTTATGGTTACTTATACATCAAAATGCTCCACCCAACTTAATTTAGTAAACAGTGTCAAGAAATGTATTTAAACTAGTTTGGGTTCTTTATGGAAAATAAGCGATAAAATTATGTATCTAATCCGGTTGAAATTGTCAGACATTATGAAAAAATTGCCCGGATGTCATTTCAATAATAAACGTACATAATAAAATAAACCATATTATATTATGTCAAATCTTTTTCATTGGACACCATAATTTAATGTTTTTATTGATTTAAAATCAAATCATCTGTTCCAAAATTTTCGAGAAATATTAAACCCTACTTGCATCAATTCCAATTCTATTTACATCTGTCAAATTGGTTGCGTTATGTCAACACAAATGTCATTTTAAGTCAGGAACACGGACGACGGCGACGACAGTTTGGCAAGTCCTTTTTTCTTGCTATTAAGGAACTTGACGTTTTTGATTATTGATCTGTAAGGAAATGCAAAATGTCTCTTACGTTACGTTACGAATTTGACGATTATTCGTAAAAGAAGCATGACATTTTAGTAGCTTCTTTATCAATCCCATCTATATTTACTGCTTTCCTAAAAGTTGATTATTGAGCTTAAGTATGGTTGTTAGTCGGTCCTAAATTAACGCAAAACAATTAAAAGAATTATAAAACGATCTTAAAAAATATTTATAGAACTGGAAAAAACACTCAATGAACCAGGATAACAGAGAAATCCTCTTTCGATTTCCTTATTGTGGGTTATTATTTCTGGATATGTTTGTTTTAATTCATGTTGTTTTTTAAACTGTTATATTTTCATTTGCTTCTTCTCGTTAACTTAACTGAAACTCCAGTCATGAGAAATAAAATTATATACTTGCTAACAGTTTAACTAACTAACTTAATTTAATTTTTATTTACTTTTTACAGAAAATATCAGCGTTATAGTCTTAATTATCTTCGACATAAAATGCATTCAAAATAAAAACAAATCCAGCCAACCACAAAATCCGCACCTATTATTTGAAAATTCAAGGGTTTTCACATAACCATCTCAACAGCTCAGCGATGCTTCATTACCTCGCCTAATGACATAGTTAATAGCGTTTTAATAAAAAAAAATAATAACGTTCCAGGAGTCTCTAATTTAAAATAGCACACTCATTAAATCGAAGTTCATCACACTCATTTTCAAACAATTAAATTCAGTGTGAAACTAATTTGAATAAAAAAAAAAACAAAAAAAACAGGAAGCTGCTAACTAAAATTTGTATGCAATTTTATAATTTGTAATAAAACCGACAATTTTATATTATTATTTATGCATATTCATAAAAGTCGAGTAGGTAGATAAATACTCGACACTCGTATATCGTTCTTATAAATATTTCACCTAGAAAATTCTTTATAATAGCAAGTTCAAGCATCATCAGATGCGGATGGAGATGAATAGATGGCGTGTCGAATAAAACATTGTTGCCAACACACATTTATAATTATGCCATATAATATGTATGTATCGCCACCGAGCTATTAAAACTCCTTGTGGGCTTTTGGCAAATATAAATTATAGCTTTACAACGATGATGATGAGGGCTTGAGAATCAATTTTATTTTTTATTTAGCAAATTTTAATGACTCTGAACGAAAGAGATTTCATGAGAATTTCTCATTCATGTGAAAAGTTATAGCAGCAGCAGGTATGTTTGAGGTGCATCACGATCAGAAGCAACAAAAACAACGGGATGATGGGAATGACTGTCAGTTAGGTACAAAAACTACCTTACCTTCCTATAATATGGCAGAAAATGACTTCTTCTTGTCATTTTATGGCGATAAAAATGATTTATTTAGAATATATTTGATGGGAATATTCTTCTTCTGATGGATAAACATGAAGATGGTGAGGGTGACTCATTTCAAGTGTATTTTTGAAGTTTGATCCGAGGGGTGTGTTTGTCTTGACTCTTTATAAGGAAAGTCAAATAAAAAACCGATTTAGTGACAGATATTCGGTGCAAAATGACAGAAACATTTAATTCTAGTCGGTTTTCGGTTAAGATTCATTTTAGGTGTCTAATTATTTCAATTCCTAATTCACTTTGTTGGTTCTTTCTAATCTGATATGAAGTCGAAACTAAATAAATCGATGAAACGTCAAAATAAGTCTGCTCTGAAATGAGACCAACTCTGAACGTCTGAACACCAAACGTCCACAGATTAAAACATAATAAGATAACAAAATTATAAATGTCTTTCGGTACAAAATGTCACAATATGTACCTATATAATTTGACAGAACTTTCAACTCTTTAAAGTCTTATACAAATTTGCTGTTACTGCTGCTGCTATACTCCTGGTTGTATGAGATCATACTTTATGCTAATTAAACATAAAATCTATACACGTTCCTTTAAATCAGATAGACGGTGTGTCGTTTAAGGTCTTAAAAACTGCCTATATAATATGCTGACATAAAATATTATTACACATATAAAATATTGTCCTCTCCTGATGGTGATGTAGAATATATAAATTGATAAAAAAGTTGTTATGTCAAGAAGCCCAACCCAAACCCAAACCCAGACCCAATCCCAACGCTGCTGCTGCTTATCGTTTTCCAATTGATTTATTCATCATGTAAATTTTAATTATTATCCAATCAATTAACTTACCAATATTATAGATACTAATGCGCGATATAAATCCGCCTTAAACCTGTAAGAAAAATTCGATAGATTAAAAAAAGAACAACTAAATGTATGTGATTTTGTGTAGATAATTTAAGTCAAGAAGAAACAAAGATAAATTTATTAACACGTCAAATTAAATAACTTAATGCGTAAAGGTCTGTGTTTCGGTTTCGCCTATAAATCAACCAATGGAACCCCCACCGAGGTATAATATAAAATTTTATCCCACAATCCCAAAGTTAAACCCATCAACAAACCAAGCCAGCAACTAGTTTGTTGTTTTTTTTTTTAAGAGATAACTAAATTTAAGCTCCAAATTTGTCAAGAGATCGTTACAAAAGCCAAACCAGCCAGTTCTGAATGGAAAATCACACTTTTCCATGTTATCTCGCCATCACTGAAGGGAAGGCGGTAAAGTTTATTCGAGTATATTGTCAGTTTGGGCCAAAAACAATTAGCTTATTTTACAATTTGTATGATACCAAGTTGGGACAAATAGCTGCTGTCAAAACTTGGGCATACAGAATGACACTTCTTATAATACGATTATTCCATATGTAAGACTCGCCACTTTAATATTAGAGTGTAGGCTTTTTCTATTAACATTTTACTTACAATCACAATATAATTTCGGCTTTGTAACAAAATGTTTATTTTTCGCCTTCTTCGAATTTAGGAGCAGCAATTTAAATAAAGTAGTATAATAAAAGCCAAAGACATGGATATTTACTCAGTTTAGGTGGTAAAGTATAAAGTACGTGATATACCTACGTAACGTACATATACTTGTCACTCTCAGCTCTGGAAGCTGGACCCACGCGCTTTTGAGCATTGAGAATAAGATAATATGTCAAAACTACATGCATATTAAATTATTCAGATATACTATGTATGACAGATTCAATTTGTTTGATTACAGAGAATGGATAGGTAAATTCAATATAAAAAAAACTCTCAGAAAAAATGATTATGTAATAAGAGTGACAGTTGACACCCGCATATAGTTAAGTGGTATAAAAATAGAATGGCCAGACATTAGATCTTCAAAAATAACCTCATATTCATGAGTTTCATTTTACTTCAGCTACTTTCAGAATGCTGTCACTCTTACAATAAAAAGCCATTATTTTTGACAGTTTACACTTATTTTTTATCGCAATCCTGTTTTGTAAATAAACAATCAATTGACATAAAATGATAAATATCGTGACATTTTTTCCAAACATTTTTGTTTCGTATATAACTTACGACTTATTAAAAATTTAAATGCCTTCTTTCAATTTTGAACTACATCAAAATAATTGGTCTTTTAGTCACCCGTACAACAAATCAACCGAAGTGACAATTTCAATTACATATTTTCAAAATTGTTTTTTATTAGTGAATCTGACTAAAAATGATGATTCAGCGAATGTCGGTAACATGCCCTGCAGCATCGACTTTATGTTCAACTTATCTGGCATCACTGAAGGAATTTAAGATTTTAAATTTTACAGCGGTTGCGATTTATTTCAAAAAAATAAAATGAAATAATTGGACATTTTCGTGTGCTTAAATTTGTTTTATTTTTTATATACATATATGTACATATGTTTGTCAAAAATATAGAATTCTATAAAAGTTAACATATCATTTTACAATTGAATATTCATTTCATGTTATCTACTGGCTTAAATCCGCCATGTTATATGGAACACTGATGTTGCAAATTTACAGTATCCGTTGATTTACAATTGTGTACATTATGTATATTTGTTGTTTCTATTTTCAATAATCAATACGATTTTATTTTAAAAAATTACTTAATTAAAACAATAAAGATATCAGTAGCGAAATGTCTATGATAAAAATAAAAAAATCACAAGTCAAAGTAGAACGTGGCAATTTGACATAAAGCCATAAATAAAGTGTTGTCATCCTATTAACACAAACATCTCTCATCGTCTCGACTTGATAAAAAGCGTAAAGAAAAATTTTAAAATTCAAAATCTATTCAAATTTGTATGTCCTCGAGACGTTTGTAAATTAGACAATACCTGCTAAAAAAAATCATGCATAACCATTAAAAAGGCTTAGCAATATTAATTTAAATAAAATGCCTATATACGAATTTCGATTTTCACCGGAACGGGTTTAATTTTTTGTTCGTTTTATGTTTTGCATATTTTTTTTTTATCTACTTTAGATTTATTAAAAACCTCCTCATGAGTTCAATTCTCCTATTTTATTTGCTATCAATAAAAATCAATAAGACAAAATAACCGGAATGAAATAAATGGTTGTTGGTTTCTTTAGAAATCAAACACGATATAGAAAACAAACAACATAGAAAAAAAAATTAACAACATTAAAATTAATAGGTAAAAGTTTTTTCTTAAAGATGTCACAGGCTTGTTTCTCGAACTATGGAACATGTTGCTGCAAAAAATACAAAGTAGCAACAACAAAAACACCTATCGCACAGCAAGGAAACATTTTCACTATCACTATTCTCACTTCACTGACTTCCGAGACACAATTTAATTGTTAAATTGAAACCAAACGATTTGGGTTTTGGGATTGAAAGGATGTCTGCAGCGTCCATTTTTTTTTTTGCCAACCATTTTGAATTCAAACAGGATATTAGTTGTAAAACAATATCTCTAATTCACTGGCTATGCGAATTGACTTGTTGTTAAAAGAAAGGCCTCATCGTAACGTATGTAATTCCCTATACTTAAACTTAATCCGGGTTTAGTCAATTAGAGTGATCAGCAAACTGGAAACACATTTCTTTAGCAATTAAAAAATGAAAAATGAAAAATGAAAAAAAAAAAATGAACACAACAATTTTATATTGGATTCGAATTTATTTGAATTCGATCGGCTTTGCTCAGCGTTTGTGTATTAATTTATTCAAAAGTGAAAGTGAAAAGTTGGGGTTTTGATTTGTTTCCAGTTGGCTTTTTCCTGTTGTTTTTTTTTTTTTTTTTTTTAATTTTTTTAAATCTGCTTCATAAAATTGGGTGTTAAGAAACAAGATTATGCACCTACTTTAGATGCACACTCTTATGCACGCTCTCGTGGGCGCCACCAAAGATGTGTGGCTCTGACTGTGGCCTTTCATGCGCCAAAGTTAAGCAGCTGAGCGAGATAATCAACAGATTTTGGTGTTAATTAGGTACAAAACATTTTTCATTGAGAAATTTAAATTACGATCCAAAATTTGTTGGTTAACATAAAATACAATGGAGAAGGGTCAGAAATAATTTCAATCGAAAATTATACAATTTAAATTTATGTAATATTTTGTTACGGAAATTAGAAGTTAATGGCTTTTTGTATAAAAAATAATATTTTATGCATATGTTGTTGAGCTTGTAAATATATTTAAATTTAATTCACTTTAAGAAATGAACTTTCGATCTATGTATGTATAGGTATCTGTATCTCTAGACCAAGAAATAATGTGTAGTTAATGAAGTTTTATGAAGTTATTAAGGTTTTAATTTTACTGGAAATTTGTGGTTTGTTGTTAATTTTGAAATTATGGTTTGTATTGGATTATAAACAAAGTATTAGGCATGTTCCCGAAAAGGTACTCAAAATGTGTGTAGGCATATTAAGTAAATTTATTAAGGTTATTAATGTGCAACAAAAGAACTAGAAACACTAACAACATCAACAACTAACACAAGGCTCGACAAGAAGGAAGGGAACTAGGTGCCTTGCACATAAGAAACGAACTCGAATTTTGATATATTTCATACAGAGGAGTGTTCGTTTTTGCCAATACCTGTTTAAAATAACATTACCCAACCATAAGCAAGGAAATGTCAATTTTGACTTAAAATTATTAAATTTAAACGGATTTTGTGTTTGATGACGCATCCTGTTTTTGACCATTGAAAATATACAAGACGTCAGATTCTAAGTGACAGTATTGTTCTTCACTGCTTAAAAAACAGTTGTGCCTTTTTTAACCCGATTAATTACGGAAATCGGCTTAATTTTTCACAAGAAACAAACAAAAAAGCCTTAAGCTATTGTATTTAAAAGACATCATTCGAAACGAAGTCAACTTTCTTCTAAATTAAAAAAAAAATATATATATTTTCCTCTTTTGGACTTTGATATTCTGATGGAAACTGTTACGTATTAAAGTTAAACCAGCCACGCCATTATAACAATCATGCAAAACATCAATAATTGCCTTGTAGTCCTGTCCAGCTTCCACAAACTTCCGCTCACACGAGAACAACTTCAATGACAGACGACCGACATGAGCGACAACCACGGGAACCAAGACTTACGTCAGGCAATTAGACAGAAAAAAGTTCGGCCTAAGTGCGATGAGAATTACGTTGTTTCTTTTTTCATTCTACAACACATTTAGCATTTTAACATTTTGACTTTTTGTTGCAACAATGTAAACTGTATTGACATACCAACATTAATTTATTTATCTCACTTAAAAAAAGAGTCAACAGAAGCTAAAAAAAAAAGAAAAAAAAACACCAGCTTGCAGGTCTATTATGGAGTGAGAGAAAAAGAATGGTAATTGCTCTGGGAAAATGTCACGACAATCGCAAAGCAGACGGTTTCATCATTTGTGTCATTATTGCCACCACTGTTACAAGGGTAACCATTGTAATATATTTGCATTTAGGGTTTTAGCTTTAAAGGGAAACTGGTCAGACAGCACATAAAGTATATGTAGGTAGGTACGTCTGTTCCAAGAAAGCAGCAGATGTAAATTCTATTTTGACATTTGTAAAGTCAAAATAAAGATGCGCTGTATAATAAGACACATAATGGACTGTGGACTGCACGCTCTTTAAACTTTTTCTAAATACTTTTTCAACTTATGTATATTTTTTAAAGTTTGAACATTTCTTACTTTTCTATCTTTCATATTATTTAACCTAGTGGCAACACTTTATGCCTTCAATTTTACTTCGGTGAGATCATCATCATTATCATCATCACCAACTTAACAGTAAACGCTGGCTCTTTTTCGAAACTATCGAAACAGCACCAGCGCCACCGCCACCAACTGTCACCGTTTCGTCTCATCGTCGTTGGTGGTTTTTATTATCAAATCGTTCCACAATAAAGGAGAAAAATAAAAAAAAACAACAACAATGCACTAAGCAAAAACGCAAACATTAGCAGGTAATGCAACAACTTACTAAACCATCGAGTATCATTTCATCCAATTTTTAGTATCATTGAACACTGAGTTAGTAACTCGACGTCAACATCGCACTAGTCACTATCATAACTTCATCTTTGGTAGAAGACAAAGTCAATCGAATGTACTGTTGTTTATTTCCTCTCCGTTGTCGTCGATGCCACAAGAAAGGCAGAAAGACAATAATTTTCTGCGTGCCGCAGCGAAACTTGTCGTGGTAGATTCAATTTAACGGCTTGAGGAAGAAAAAAACACTATTGACTATTATTATTCGTCTCCAATGCATCTGACTAGACTGAAACAAGAATAATCTACTCTTTCTCTCTCTCTCGATCTCCATCTCCATCTGGTGGCTGATCAACTCACTAATTGGCATTTGAACAAAATCATTGGACTGTTAAATGTGAACAGAAAATTACGTAAGCGAAAGGAGACATTCGATGACGATGACGATGACGATGACTGCGACGACGAATGGTGGCACACATCATTATGCACAACAAAAACAACAATAAGTTCACAAAGAAACGCGAACGTGAAGGTGGCGCCACTATCTACAGAGGTTCAACAGTAAAAAGTAATTTTTGTCAGTTATTTATTGTTATTGGTGTGTAGAAATTGGTTTAATCAATATTCACTCATTGAAATTAATTGCAAAAATTCTATTAGTGAGAACAAGGTCTTAAATTTGAGTATCTACATAATGTATGTACATATGTATATTATAATTGAAATGGCCTTTGGGGAAAAAAGGATTTATCACAAGGCGAAGTTACTAAAAACTGTTATTTGCATCTACGTTTATAATCTATTTATTTATATTTATGGTAGTTATGTCAATCAAATGAAATATTGACACTTTTTGGAAGTCAGAAATAAAGATAGTTCTCGCATTTGGTACTTTTGAGACCTTCAAACAGTTTTTGACAATTTTCCGCATAAAGCAGAGAGAGAGGTTAGAAGTGGAAGAGAGTCCAAAAGTGATATCTAATTTTATTTATGTGTTTTTATTACACAAAAAAAAAACAAGCAAATGCATTACCTGCATTATATACATTTATGTATATGGGTATCTTAAGTACCAAAAATTATCTTTATTCTTTCATCGACAATATTTCTACGATCCAACATTAAAATTTGACAGAAAATCAATAAAATATAATATATTCCTCCAAAATATTGTCATCTTCGATGTCAATTGATCTTCTCTTTGATATTTATTGGAGTGATCATTTCGTTCAGCTTAAAGTCAAATCCACACGAGGCGACACATGACAGACAAACAAGCCCCTCATTTCAACATCATATATGTACGTAGATATGAGTGTGTGTTACATCAAAGTAGGTAATTAAATTCGATTCCACAGCCAGACATACATAGTTTGTCAACTGTCATGCATTTCGGTCGGTGCCGGTTCTATTTGATAGAAGCCAGTTAAAGCAAAGCCAACCTTTCCGGCAAAAGCCAAAGCGGAAAAACCCCCACGCATCGTCTTCGCAATAGAACATCTCAAATCTAGACGAGATAAATAAGTTAACTCTGTTCAATTTATTACCGATGAAATAACCCGAATCCGAATAGCACAGACAACATTTATTATTTCCTATCTTTAAGTCTTCAACTATTCGATGTTCGTCGTTCGGTTTACAAGAAGTCACCACAACTATAATGTGGGCCATAAAGTTTTTTTTTATCCCGGAAAGTCACTTTCAACATCATCATCATCGTTGTCAATGCCTGGTATATCTCCGAACGAGCTGTTGAACAGTAGGACAACCGGTATTAGTCTTGACTGAAATAACCTTTCACAATTTGATCCCCGGTTTAAGATTTAAACCAAAACGATTTAAATAGATTAAATAGATTTTGACAGCAAACAATAAAATATTTAAAAAAAATACCTTCTGACACTTCTTAAAAGAAAAATTGAACTTATTCCATTGAAGCCACACGTTTTTAATAAATTTCAACTGTGTTTTCAAACGTCAAAATTTGAACATTTCAGAGAGAGAGAGAGAGAGAGAAACAAAGATTTTAGTAGGTATTTTGAGAGACGAGATCGAATAAAAGAGAGCCGTTCTTTTAATGCAAATTAATTACTTAAAGGAAAAAGCATCACCTGTCACTTTTAAAAAAATAAATTTTATGAAAGAATTCCATTTAAGTTTTATGGGTTATTATTTGTCCCACTGTTTTCAATTTAATGAATTGAACGTATACAAGTCTTTTACGAGTCCAAATATCTTTGTCGTTGAAATTCATTAAAAATCTTTTCAGCCACCCACGAGACTTTGAGAATTTACTCCGAAGTAGCTTGTATGTAGCTGGTGCTGGGTGCAACTCTGACAGTGACAGCTATGTATAAGGCTGTAGCAAAAGCATCTGTACCAAAAATGGTACTGAAGAGGTGTGTTCTGAAGTTACTAGTTATTGAGAAAATAAAAAAATATATTGTACATAAAAAGACCTCCAACAAGATGTCCAAACCTACTACCGAATTCCATTAAAGAAATGACTTTAAATCGATTTCCGTGATTATTATTAAGCGTAGTAACCATAATCAGATAATAAGATAAACAAAGACTGATACTGATAGGATGTCTTTCTAGGAGAATGTTGTTTGCGTAAGAAAAATTTCAATTTAGAATCCGGAGGTAGAAGATCGTACACAAAAAACCCGGTCGCATTTGAAAGAATATTGTTGTTGATTTAAAGTTTTTTTTTTAGGAGTATGTTGATGTTAATTAGACAATTAAAGTTTTTGTAGCTTTTTTATGGATGGATTTTATCGAAACAAGAATTATGTATGGCTACGGTTTCATTTGATTTCATTAGATACAAACACGAAAAATGGAGCTATTAACATGATAATTGATAAATTAAAAAAATAATAAATTAAAAAAAGAACAAATTTTAATGGAATTTATAAATTCATAACGACTCTTTATAAACATAAGATATTTAAGTGAACGTGCCATAGAATTTATAAATTTAATTTATAGAAATCAAAAATGCAAATTATTGTGTTGCAAAAAAAAGAAGATTATTTAAAGATTTTTTGTTTTGATTTGAAACACATTTTGCGGGTGGAATATTGATATATTTGGATTAAATTATTTTTGTTTATTCAACGAAACCAGACTGCAACTTAACGATTGAATAAGAATGCTAGTCGACAAAGGACTAAGTTTCATTGATTTTTTTTTTCTTTCTATTTTTGACTTGTCAACAATTTTTTTAAAATCCGCTATTATCTTTTACAAATATTTAATAAATCATCATTAAAACAACATTTCCAAACTATTTAAAATGTAAAGCTTACGCCCTCTGTTGAGCATTGGTAAATCATAAAGAAACATCAAAAATCAGCGTTTGATTTGAGTGTTTATGCAAAAGTAGTTTGCTTACACTTTTGGATAGGTGCTGCCATATTTGTTTTGATATAAACTTATGTATGTTTTTTACGGCCTTAAGTACAGAAAAAAATGTTGTGTCATCATGTGATTACCATTTCTGGAATTAAGAATGCTCGCAATTAATATTTGACATGTTGACCATAGGCATTAGTATGTATAACATATTTTAATCTTCTAAAATAAACATTTTAGAATCTTTTTGTGCTACGGTGTGGAGGATTATTTTGACCAAATTGTCATTAAGGAATATAAATATATAATAATATAATAAATCTATAGGCAAACATAAAAAATAAAAACATTTGTAAGTTTATTTTGGATAAAATCTTTAAATTTATGACAGATGTCAGAAATAAGGTTAGAATGTACAATTCGGACTCTATGAAAAGCATCACACCAAGGCTACAAAAAGGTATTTTAATTAATGCGGAAGGGTGTATTAGTAGAGAGAATGTGGTGTATGGAAAAGTTGCCCTTAACCGAGAACAGCGGAGGATAAGTGTAAAGTAGAGTCAGCATGCATTAAGTCAATCTGTAATTATTAATATGACACCTCTTGTCAGACTCTTGTATGGTGTTCTTTTTTTTAACTTCTTGATATAGCGGACATTTTAATGAGTGGGAGAAAGATAAAATAATGAAACGTCAAAATAAGTCTGTCTATATTGTATAATCGTATGCATAAATTGCCAAAGTTATTGTCATAAGATTAAAAATTGCGGTTTTATGCTTTGGTTTAGAAGATGTTTACTTTATAATCAAGTCATCTTATTTTATGTTTCAAAGCAAATGGAAAAATTGTTGATTATTATGACAAACTTAAATTTTTTTTTAAATTTGCACAAATCATAATAAAATTTCAGCATTTGCTATTTTCGTACAAAAAGGTTAACAACCGACTTAATTCATTTTGCAATTTATCTTTCTCTCTCAAAATCACAACACACAACACACATATTATGTACCTACATACATACAAACATGCATACTTAAATTAGATTTCTTTCAAAAAAATAAAAACATACATACTTTGATATAAGAAATGAAATGTGTAAGATTTTGAATGATTTTTTTTTATCGTTTGCCATATTCAAATGCAAACTTGCGAAATCGAATTGTTAACCCATAAATTAAATCAAAAAATGATTATAATACCTTAAGAAAAAATCGACAAAAAAAAATTAAAAAAAAGCGAAATACTCGAATACAAATTATTCATCATAAAAAAAAAATAAAAATATTTCTTTTGACGGAATAAGGCCTGCGGTTAGATACGCCTTATGAACTTAATTTGTATTGTTGTGTATTATAGAATTTGTAATTTATATTTAGAAAGTCTGCCAGTAATTTTTTTTCTCTAATTATATTTTGTTTATTTTTTTTTATCTCCTTTTGCAAAACATAAATCATTTTTTTCCTTTAAAAATAAAGTACTATGCATACTTCCATTATGTTTTTTTTTTTATTTTAGATTTTAATCAATAATAAAATTTATGATCATTAACATCAATTCGCACGATAATGTTATTTCTTCAACATCCAGAACTACGTTTAAGACTTTATTAGTTATTTAAATTATTACTTCTCGAAAAATTATATTTATATACATATAGTTAAAAAGTGGTCGACTGGATTGCATGTAAACGGTCCTTTACCCGACGACGACGCACGACGCACGTGTGAAAACATTAGGGAATTTTACGAATCGAGATTTAAAAGTCATTTGAAAAGTGCTCTATTTGCAATTTTCTAAAGTTTTCCATTGTAAAAAGAAAAATTCTTCAACAATCTTTCAAAAAATAATTTCTGAGATGAACTTTGGAAACAAATTTCAAAAAATATTTCTCCAAAGTCAAGGCCTTGACGTTATAGTTGATCAAGAAAGCGATCATTTTATTATGTTAACTGTTTAGAAAGAAATCACTAGATTGTTAACCAAACTGAACAAGAAATCTAACTATCCTAAGTACTACATAACCCACGTGTTAGGGGTGACGTTTACTTATATTAAATATTCAAGTATTGTTGAATTATTTGTTAAACCCAGAATTTTATTCAAAAAAATATGTACACTACACGTAAGGTTCCTAAAATATTGTGTAGGTATACGAATATCAACATTGATTCGGATTTTTATCTGGATTTGGTTATCTTCTGTATTCATAAATTATTATTTATTTATGTATACATAAAGTTTTCAATGATTGATTCTCTTTCTTTCACTTTTAGGTACTGATAGTAAATATATGGATAGTGTCATGGAACTTGTTCACACCTTAATTTGACAATTTGCAAACAAAAACATTTCAATTTGCGAAATTCCAATTTAGAATACAACAATTTTTAAAGACCTGTTTCTTTCAGTAAATTTCTAAAATTGAAAAACCAAACAAACAAAATACTTACATATGTATATTAACTTGCACATAGTTTACTATTTATGCGTGGCTAGTAACATTAAATGAGGTAATCGAAATAATGAAAAATAAATTAAATAATATATGTATGTAGGAGCATCAAAGCACATGAATATTACTGAACCATATTTATCTCGACCTTAATTCATAGTTACTTCCCAAAATAGACAGTCACCCATGATGATATGTATAATTGTATATAATGTATGTCAATTATCGTATTATACCTTATTAAAAATTTAAAGAAAAAAAAACTGAACCCACACTTGTTCAAGGTTAAATTAAATCCAAATATCACGAACTTTGTAGGTAAGGTAAGGTAGGTTAAAATAATAATGTTATGGTTGGTATGCCTTTAGTTGGAAACTCGAGAAAAAAAAAAACTATCCCAAATTGGCAAATCATCCCATCAACGTAACTACCTAAACTTTAACTGACCTATCACAGGTACAAATGTAGGTAAACTATAGCCATTTTGATCTAGAAATAATACCTAATTATAATGACCTCATATCCGGTAGTTCAAAAGATAGATGACTCATAACTCATTGTCCAAGGGCTTCAACAAATCATTGCCCTATATTCCATTCAAAATAATTGTTGCACTCATAAAGGAATGAAAAAAAAACAACTTATAAGCACTCGATGGTCAAGCTGTGATATTGCAAGTTCATAAATGTCACATACTCGTACAAAAAAAAAAACGGAAGCAAGGAATACAAAATAATCTCGAACTTGTTACTTGAAATACAAAAAATAAAAGAAGAAAAAAGTATGCTACACTCCTAACCTCAATGATTAGCCTCAATGACCATCGTTAAGCAGAAATATCACCAAGAAAGATGCAAAATAAAAGTCCAACAGTGCAATCCTTTCCATCCGCATTAACAACAACAACAACAACATCAACAAGCAACATAAACAGGCACACCAGTTTATCCGCATAGAATGCAACTTCAACTTCAATCTTGAACCGCAAAGCAAAGCAAAGCAAATGCAGTTTGCATCTTATCAAAATCGAAACGGCAATAAACTATCTTTTGTATAAGCGCAAGAAGCAAGGTGGGCACAAGGTGGCGGAGGAGTTTTGTGGCACTGGTACTCGAGCTGGCACTGGCACTGGTACTGGTGCTAGTGCTGGAGCTGGCTGGTGCAACGACGAACGACGACGCGACGATCATTCTGGGTAAAACACCAGAGCCAAAACCAATAGAACTACCTATACCTAAGCAGGCTATGTATGTATGTCCATTGCTTGGCACGATTTTCAGTTATTTTTCTTCTTAGCCCTGGCAATAAGTTGTTGTTGTACGAGTACTCGTATATCCCCATCGAGATGTTGTGTTGTATTTGTTTTCTAGATATGTATTTCCCATTCTCACGAAATGCACATAAAATCTTTTTAGGGTTTTATACAAAAAAAAAAACAACAACAAAAAATAGATATCTACACTTACCATGACGTTTAGAGAAAAATTCCAAAAATGAAAACCACCGTCAAATCCGAAAAGAAAGCGATGATTTGATCCAAAGTTTTCGCTTTTTGTTTTGTTTGTCAAGATTCAAATAAACACACAAAAATTAACGGTCACTTTGGAAATTCAAAGGCAACAACACACCGAAAAAAAAAGGGGAAAATTATGTTGATGTATCTGTGGCGGGCTGCAGGAACCCTATCTAAATTATGTATCTAAAATTTACAAAATCTGCACACACTCAATGAGATTTTAAACCAAACACTGTCAAAAAAGCGATGAACTTCAAAAATAAGCTAAAACCAAGATCACTTCTTCTGCGACGGGGCGGGTGGTGGCGGCGGCGGCGTTGAAATTGAAAAGGCCACTGAGACACACTTCTGCATTAGGTGAACGGGAAAATTCAATATCGAAAATGTTAAACACTTTTTCACTCAAGATTTTCTGACAATCCGTGAGATACTCTGAATTGAATATTCCAGAGGAGAATAAGATGCAAGTTATGCGTGTGGAGTGTGTTCGTTGTGTCTTATTTTAGTTTTTTTTTTATTTATTTATAAGAATAATTTAAAAATTTTCGACGAAAGAATATTATTTTGTATTTTTTTTTTCTTGTAATGGAGTGAGACTACTCTTTTATAAATGCTACCTTTCCGGTCTACCGCCAACAATTGACTGAATGGTCCAGAAAGTGGTACATGTTGGCTGCTTCGCGACTCCATCGCATCGTTCGTCGTCGTGGTCACCACCACACCGCTCCGCCGCCACCGCACCGGATTTTCGTATCTTTTCGATTTGGAGTTAGCATAAGAGACTGGATTTTTTCTTGGTTACTAGTGTGGCATTGTGAAGTTTACGGCTGCTATAATGGCATGGATGATGGTGGTGTCTTTGGACAGGGTTGACACTTTTTCGTGTTTTATTATTGGAAAGTAGGTATAGATTTTTATAGTACCAAAGCCAAATTTGAAATGTGTTTGCTTGGACCATGGAGTGAATGTGAGTGCGTGCTTGTAGACTGTAGATGCTTCCGGATTCGTGTGAATTTCATTAGAAAAGTGTGAGTGTGGGGAGTGTGTTCGCTTTTGGAATTTGGATATGTGTGAAAGGGTGACGTGTGTGGATTGAAAGGATGTGAGTGGATACATGTGGATTCTAAATAGCAAACTGTGGATGCATGTGTAATAGCGCCCGTAGAACTAATGAAATAAACTTTGTTTCAGTCTTTATTTTTTTAAATAAAAAGTATCAACCTTTCCTATTGCTAATATTAAGATATTCAGTTTCTAAGTGAATGATATTAAACTCGTACCTATTCAATTCCTCGTATTTCCAACAGGAAATAGTTTATTTGACGTTTCTTTCTACATAAATATGACATTTGATTCTCTCCTCGAAGTGAACAGCGGGATTCTGTTATTGTTGCGAACAACGTTTAAGTCACTGCACGACGTTAAATCAAGATCTTTGGAAATTGTAAAAAAAAAGTACTCAATTCCAGCTTAGTTAGTACCAATCGATACATTTTTAAATACCGAAAAGTGGGAACATTGTTGATCTGCCACCAATGTTGGTAATGTCGCTGTCGCAGCAGAACATAATATTTTATTTTATTTTGTTGTTGTTGTTGTTGTTTAATCCCCAAAGCAAAAGCAATAGAGTGCAAAGTCGCACAGGTTGTATCTATTTTTATGTCTTTTTGATCGTGCAGATACTTTTACACCTCATTTTTGTTTTGTGCCATTTTTTTTAGATATCTATATTTTTTATACATACCCGATTACGTTTATGTATACATTTTGCTCTTTTGTATTCTTTTTTTTTATTTTGGAACAGAACCAGGTATCACTGTTCACTGCGGCTCGGCTGCGGTACTCTGTCCGGTTCCCTTCCCCGATATATTACCACTTTTCAACTCAGCAACTCCAGCATGCTTCAGCTTCAGCTTCTGAACGAACTGAAGTTGGAAGTTGAAGTTATTGCGGTTATCCGAGTGTCCAAAGTCAGTTACAAAAAAAAAAAAAATTAAGAAAATTCTACTGGCTTCAGCTTCAGCCCGCGTTAAGCTGACGGTATGGTGTGGCGGTATGACTGAGCGGTGGTGGAGGCGGCCACAGTAATATGGCGGTGGTAGGTCTAAAGTTGTGGACGACAACGAAGACGACGACGCAACCGACGACGCGACGTGCGCAAGCCCAATTCCCCACCGCCCAAAACAAAAACAAAAAATAAAAGTCCCACATTCCCGGTTTAAAGTTGTTCAACTACTTTGGAGTTTTTATTTTTTAAGCGTGTTTTGTTTTTGTTGTTGTTGTTATAATTGCCTTTCACGATTATTCTACGCCCGATGGGGCTGGTGAATTGGTTGGTGTGTCTTGAGAGCCTTTGATACAAGTGCCTTTTTTGTTTTTTGTCAGTGTCAGACTATGAGTTAAGGATTTCACTATTCACTTACCTTGGCAACCATGGTGCACCATCATCGATCGGTCTGATTTACAGGTTTGATTCAGGATGGTGGTATGCGTATGTGTGTGTTTTTTAACTATTAGATAGAACGGATGTGTTTTCATGTTCCTTTGAAGTTGTTTTTTGATCTCCTGTGGGGACTATGTGGTTCTGGAAACTTGTGGCAGAATCAAAATCAGACGTAGGTACGATAGGTACCTATGTGTGTTTTGATGATCTTTATAGTAATTTGCAATCATCGATTATTTATTGATTGATTATTGCAATTTATTTCAATATAAATGTATGTATGTACATATATAAAATCAAAATAACTGTTTAAACGCTCTTACAATTATCCTTGAGATCAAATGATAAGATAATGGTAAATGGTCATTAGCGTCACTATTTTATGTTCTAAACCTTTAATTGTCATAACTTGTTTCCTCTAGTTTCCGACTCTGTGAAGGGAGCTTTTTTTCATCAAAAGACTGCAACAATAAGACAAATTCTATACTATTCTTTTGAATAGGTATTGTAATGCTCCATTTTTTGTACCTATGTTCTTGAGTCTCATATATGTACATTTCCATTTGAGTTCAACTCATTTGGAATAAGTTTTCATTTTCTTATGTTTGATATATTTGGGGCTGTCATGTTTAAAAAAAATTACAAAAAAATGTTAATCCGTTGTATTTGAATTTGAAGATTCATGATTCCACGAAAATTGCAGATGTAACTCCATGCATTTTAGAGAGACAAATTTTTCTCCCAACTATTTTCCTCGCAAATATAAACTTCACACTTTTAATATAAAATATGTAACTTCATTCTTTGATTCAAAACTCTGTTCCTGGAGTTCCCTTATTGTGTCCAGACAATGCATTATAAATGCCAAGTAAACCAAACGACTACGCTTCTCTCTCTATCCCTGTCCCCTAATTAACCAACAGTCTTAAGGTAATCGTACATACGAGTAAGTGCATAATGTATATAATACGAGTATAAGACTATATGTATGTACATTGTACATACCTGATTTGTATATTCATTTAAATAAATTCATTCATACCCATAGTTCCCTCAGATACTAAAGCCAATTGCCATTGCCAGTCCGGTGCCAGTTCCAGTCGCAGTCGATGAAGTGAGTGCCAAGCCCCAAACGTTGAGATCACCGCCAACGCAAAATCCCACCGAAAGAAGGTAAAATAAAACAAAAAAACAAAAATTAACCAGAAAGAAACGCAAACCGCAGGTCAACAAAAAAATCAAAAAGATACAAAATAAAAAGATTATTCTCGTCGACGACCGACCGACGCGACGTCTGTGCGAATGTTCTTCATCGTCGTCGGTCGGTCGTAGGATTCCGTAGAACGAAAAACACCCCAAGCAAGGTGTCCGATGATCGCCTTGGGTGCCCGGTGGTCCACAATATCTGGGAGCTGAGAGCGCAGGATAAAACCTGGTTCGTATTCGGACCAGAGCAGGTTCTTGTTTTTTTTTTTTTTTTTTTGCTGAGCGTCACAGTTTATTATTATTCTAAGCCACTTGTTGGATCGTGAGAGACCGGAGCGTGTATAAGGCGAGTCCAATGTCCAGTTGTAGCGGATTTGGTTGAATGGAACGAAAAACGAAGGAAATATTTATAAAAGGCTAAAGCGGAATGAAAAACATAGAGAAGAAACTAAAACAAATAATGGAAAGATGACGTTTTCGATAATTGAATGAAGTGTTTAAAAACCTCGCAACGGAATTTATTGGTATAAGGAGTTATTTAATATGAACTGCATTTTGGCTTTGAGTAAACACTTTTGAAATATATTGAACTCTTAAAGTGAAGTTAGAGCAATACAATTTTTAAAAGCAATTCAAATTTTCCAGTATGTACGTCCTTAAAATATGCAATCAAAATAAACTTCAAAATTAAAATTTTCTAAATCATTTATCATTGCATAATTATGCGAGACTCATTTTGACGTTTCTTCCATTTTTTAACCGTCAAGTGAGAACGAACAAGGTCGTAAATTGTTGTGTTTTATTGACTTCTTCATATCTAGCGCAGCAAAATTTCCCTCAGCAAACAACAACAATTTGAATGCATTCGAAAAAGAAGACTACAAAAATAATGGCAGCTTTGCTGGCGATAGATATAAAGTGAGTTTAACCGTTATATTAACTTGAATGCTGCACTAGCTATACAGCAATGAAAAAATCACAACAAATGTCAAAAGAGTAACAATGTAAACACAGCCGTCACCTTAAACAGTTGTTTTTGCCGTTAAATAGAAAAATAAACAATTTGAATTAAAAACAGAATACAACATCAATTGAAATGTGGCCATAAACGCAAATGGTAGGCATTTGGTCACAGTACCCTGGAATTTATGCAGTTAGGAACAAGTGTTGAAGAGTGCGAAAGTCTTTTTAAAATTTACTGGCTCTCAAGGGGTTATGATTACCCTTTAAATGATTTATGTATAATATATAACTGCGTTTCATACATAGTAAGAAGAAGAAAGATAGGAAAGAAGACTTCGGAACAGTGGAGAATCATTATTTTGAATGTCAAAGTACCGTTTTTCAGTCTATTTTCAAAATCATGAATTGTCAATTTTTATCGAAGAATAACTTAAACTTTAATGGAATATCATTCAAAAAATATTTACTTTGAAATAGATATTAAATTTTGTTTTCTTTTTAAGCCCAGAAAATTGAAAAAAAAAATTACTCGGTGTCATTTGAAAGTAAAGAGGTATGTACACAGTTTGAAATCTCGATACGAGACAAGATGATAAGACAAATTAAATAATTCACTCGAAAGAATACGAGAGATGACACCCTGTTATACGATAAAGGAGGATATATGAACCATCCCGATCCCTGTAATGTTGGATATCCGATTATCCAGAGTATTTAAGAAGACAGCTCAGTTCGCCGGATGATACTATCATTTTCATGAACGCCTTCTTTCTTATATTTTATACTAATTTTAATAAATAATTTACCTAAAAGTTGAATTTTGTTGTAAGTGTGTAAATAAATTTAATTTGTTTTGGAGTTTTTATTGTGAAAACATGAGATAGGTACAGTTCTTGTTTTTAATAAAATATAGTCCTTGATGGTAACAATAAAGTTTAACATTTACAAACAAAAAATAATATAATGAAGTAACTATTTTTTTAGTTTTGTATATGGATGGGACGCTTGTTATTTATTAAACATTATTCTTAAAATATTTCCTTTGGATTGTTCTCAGTTACAAATAAATAATAATATTATTAATATTTTCTTTTGTGTCTCACATTTATGCATATACTACATATAAATATATAAAATTTGTTCATTCTTAAAGTTAAAATTTTTTTTTTTGTTTATTTGTTTGTATTTTTGAAAGAGTATTCATGTAATTTGTTTATGATTTGCAAATTGACAAAGTATCCAAAAGGAATACAGCTCCATTGATGATCATTAATGATCCAGCAGCAAGGGCATTACGTTTGGTGTCCTTGAATAGAATCTCAGTGGCATCATGCCATTCGTCAATGACCATTGCACCAGAAACGATGAAGAGAACACATCCAATGATGGAGAAAAGAGCATTGATGCGCTTCTCAATGATCGAGTTCAAAATGTGACCTAGAAAAAAAATTAAATTTTCATTAAATTCAAATTTTAAAAAGGTTATTTATTATTTTTAATTACCAACTAGCAAAATGCCACACACAACAGTAAATCCACCAATTGTACCATAAACAATGAGTGGCTTATGTGAAAGACTTAAACCTACAACTTCTGCAAAGATGACGCATGCAATGCAAAGTCCCTGAAAAATAAAATAAAAACAAACAAAATAAATACAAAATATTTTAATGTTATATTCTTAAGAAGTTTTTTTTTTAATAAGAACGAAATTTTTATCTTAACAACCCCAAAGTCTATTTGATTCTTTGAGGAACTATTATTGCTCCTGACACAATTTATGGATCGATTTGTTATTGTAACAATATAAAAGACATCCTCGTTTTGGCCCTGGGAACAGTTTTTCTTATGTTAAAAATATAGTAGAAGCTCTTTGAAAAAATCTTCGAACTTTAGGAAACTTATGCAAGTACATCCGGAGAAGGCTTATCTTTTAATTTAACCTTAAATCTTAACCTTTTAACTTATCCTTAAACCTGGCATTCTTACTATCTTGTTCTCCACAAGAGAATAATTGAGAAAAAAATATTCCACATACGCCCAATTAGCCAATATTGAAACAAATGATAGAAGAATGAAATTATTGGTAGGCTTTAGGGTCTTTTACTCATCATACCAAATGTCAATTAACTCATCCATTATATTCCTTTAATTCTATCAGACATTCAAAAGCCCTTTGATATATTGAGTTAATTACGATTGTCAATTTTTTGACAAACTACTATATTTTATTGTAAATACTTTGTATGTATGTTGAAGCTAAAAATGTCATGACTAACATAAAGCACTTATTGGGCTTCTTTCTTTTTATTCGATATAGAAAGTTAATTTTCTGTTTCATTTATATCTGATAACAATAATCATCAGTCTAGAGTCAAGAGTACCTAAATAACAATCCCTTACACCTGTTAATAAATATTTAAATATTGACATAATTAATTACTTTTTGTGACAAATTTATTATCCTTTTTTTATGATAACATTATAATTGAGGTGTTGTTTTTTAAGGAGCGGTGATAAAAGTTCCATTTATATTTTCTATACAAAAACTAACAAAATTGTCCAAATGATGTTATCGGATGAAATTATATCAATAAAAATTGAAGATCTACATAATTAACTTTATATAAAACTATTTGAAAACATAAAATACAAACTTCATCAATTTTATTTCGCACTAATAATTAATCATTCTGTCTTCCTTTAGTTTAACTAAAAATGGTAGAACAATTAAATACATTTTCATTTAATTATTTTTAACTCATAAAAAGCTTCATAAACTGCTATGGTTTTACTAAAAATTTTAAAAACTGGATGAGTATAAATTTGCAATTGACTCACTGTTTACACTTTTTAGCTATAATTTCTCAACAAAAAAGTATTAAATAACATACGAACCCATTGTTAATGTTATTAATCGAAAATACCTTAGGGTAATCCAATCAACAAGACAGCAGCTTTCAATTTATAAAAAAGTAAATAATATTGAGTGCAATGATCGAAATACCTTCACTTTACTTTAAGCAATGACATCAATTTCAACAAAACAACTTTTAAGTACATCAAGCAAAATATAGAACAAACAAAATAAAGAGGAATTCCTGCCTTCATAAGAGTCCATTCTTATTACTGTCAAGTGTCAAAACTGTACAAATAAATTTGATTTTTTTTTAAGGGGAATTGGTGTTTATAGTTATACAGCCTTATTTAATAGAATCCGCTAAACAGATGAATAGTTATGCAGTGTATAAGGATTTATGTAGGCTCTATTCAACGTTCTATAAATTCGTATTTATAAAACTTTTTCCTACAAATTATAGTTATGCAGTTCTTATATCAAAAAAAGTACCAAAATGAGAAATCTATTCCATTTAGATGTCATAATTAAATCAACAACTGTTTTTTCCATGACATTTTGTCACTATAATTTCCTTATTCATGCTCTATTCAACCTTAGAACGCGTTTAGCTTATTATGGCTCTATTCAACGTTGCATAAGTCTTATAAATAACATTTTCGAGTTAAGAGGTATTATAAAGAGTGTTTAACTTTATGCAGACTTTATGTGGGGTTTATAAATAAGGCTGATCATTTATTATTATTCAAGGTACACATGTACCTTAGAAAAATCTAAATAAATGACACATGTCACTTTTAATAGAAGGATTAAGGTACAGTATCTATCAAAAGGGTGGACTCCTAATATTTTTATTAAAATGAAACCTGCATTAATACGTATCCGAATTTTTGACTCTAACAAAAAAAAATTCAACTGTCAAATCGAAATTTGTAACCACTAAAAATTGTGTGCTTTTGAATTCTATCATTTCATTGCCGATAGTTAATTAAATTTACTTTGACTCAATGGGTTTTGCCCAAGTACAACACGCAATTTGTTTATGCATGTTTTATATTTATTATAATCACACATTTAAGAATTGTATGTATCAAATTCTTCATAGACTAAACATTATTATTTATTTCCTTAAAAGAATACTAATTAGTAAATGGGCTTAACGATAAAAAATTAAGTTTGAACATTTTTAAAAGTGTGTCATCGCTGAACTTCAAGGATTATAATTTTTTTTTTTATTTTCATTTGCAATCGACAAAAAACTACGTGCCTTGAATTTAAAATATCTCAATTGGTTTTTGTTGAACAATAAAATAAAATACTTAAATAGGGTGTGCGTATTATTTCGATGACAAATTCATAATGGAAACGATGAATACAATAATTGCGCAACGATTACATAAGAATTTGCATTAATTAAACCCTGATTAATTGCTCGCATTGTTTCTTATATCAATAACGAGTTATTTAAGGGCTTATCAAAATTTTATAAAAAAAAGATTATTTTGTTAAAGGTGAAAAAAAAATATTAACCCTATGAAGGTTATTTTCGTACAAGATCAGACTTATTTGCAAAAGTCAGATATTTTAAAAGAATGCTACGGGCTGTGCTGTGGCACTGATCCGTTGCAATGGAGTTTTTGCAGGGTGCGTTCTTTATAACACTCCATTTTTGACTGATGTAACTCTAGATGTTGTTTTTGATGTAAATGACAATTTTCTATTCGATATCTTTAGATGTCAAGTGAACAATTGTTTAAATGTTGTTATTATGTAAGTCATACAAATTGTAAATTTTTATTTTAAAACTGTGACCCTAAAAAAGAAATACGAATTACCTTAATGCTTTAAAGTTTATGAATTTGTATATATTACTGACATTCGATATGATTTCATTTCGTTGGCTTTGTTAGTTCATCTAGCTGATTCTAAATTCGTATCCAAAAGTATTTTCTCTTCGATCGAAAAGAAGAACTGTCATATTGTTGAGCTACGAACTCTGGCTGTCAAACGAAGACACAATAAAAGTCAACAAAATCTTATGACAGCTAGTCTCCAAAGGTTTTAAAAACCAGAAACATTAAATTTAGTTGTTCAACATATTTAAATAATTAATAATTATAAAAACAGATTATGAACAAGCAAACGATAAACGTTTAAACATTCATTCATTTATGATTTTTTTTTAATTTCATAAACAATTTTTAAGTATCAAAAATCTTTGTACTGTACTGTACTCAGTATCGAAACCAATTAAAAGTCATGGTCTCATTTAAATTCTAAGAAATTGTATCACACAACATGCATAAATTGTTTAAATAGAACTTTTTTATCGTCACCTAGTTCACAGTTCTTTTCTTCTATTTACTTTGTGTTTTACATTTTAGCTTAACTTCTGAGTCAGAAATGAAAACAAAATATAAACTTTATATTAATAAAATTCATATTTCTGCTTATTTGCTGAGAATAACAATATTAATAATCTATCTAGATTACTTCTTGAAATAAAAAAAAATAAAATGTCTACAAAATTGATTGTCAGGGTTTCCGTTTATTAGTGATAGTGACACAACGAGAGTCAATTCTGAAATTATGATGTCACTTTTAATCTTGACTAATGAGTAATATGATCATAGTAATTAAAATTTTAATTTTTTTATAGCCTATCGAGAATTGTTTACCTTTTATCGTTTGGGAAACCTTGAACTTTGTATTAATTTTTTAAGGTACATAAATTCAGAGTTTTGAGAAATTTTAAGAATATTTTTGGCTCAGACATTTTTCTTACTGAAGAATAGTGATTAATGTCACACATTTAGACTATGTATGTAGATTAATTTTAGACACTGCTTTTTTAAAAAGTACAAGTCTTATCTGTCAATGATAATAATATGTAACCGTTGTACTCAGCTACATTAAGTTAATGTCAGTTTGCATAAGTGTAGCAATAACGTTCACTGTTTATTTTGACAACAATTTCAGATTAAATATACTCTTGGCGTATAAGTCTTTTTTAGTTGGACTTTTAGATTTGCTATGTACCTGCTTTACTTGAATCTACCTCCGAACAGTAAATACCGATAATTAAGTAATATATAAATAAGGTGATGATTATGAATTTCATCGAAAGCCAAATGTGTTAAATGAAAACATGAAAAATAATAAATATTCTTCAATCCATTAAACGAATTATTAAAATCAAACTTAATACAAATAAACACTTTGCTTATGGGCAAATATTATTTATGCATAAATTAACAAATACTTTTTTTTTAACCTTTAACAAATCAAAAATTTTAATATTCGAATTTATTTTAGCTAATTTTTTTGTTCATAGAAAACAATACACCTAAACAATAAGAGTGCGTTGTCAGGAATTATACAAATTCGAGATTAGATCATCATCATCGTCCGGTCCATCAAGCAAACAAATTTATTGTACATTTGTATGTACATATGTACATATGTACATACGTAATATGTAGTTATGAATGTTAGATATGTGGATAGAAAGATAGAGTTCGATTTTGATTAATTATATTAATTCACTTTTAAAACACAAAGCCAGCAACTACGAAAATAAATCGAAGCTATTTCATAGAAGGTAGATATAGCATTTATATTTTTGTCTGATAGACAAAAGTTCAAGACGCTTGACCACCTGGATGGGGTGCTATTTTAGGAGTTCAATAATGTGTTTACTTTATTTGTTTTGGCCATACAATTTAAAATGTGCTTGGTTCTCAATGCACCTTGTTGAATTTAATATTCTGGTGGTCGTGACTCATTACAAGTCAGTCATCGAGTCAAATTTTGGGAATTATATTTATATTTGATAGTAACATTTTTGCAGAAACCAGCTGGCCCAGTGGTCTCAAGCTGACAACTGAAGAAATTAAACAAAACATTTTAAATAATGACATTAGGCAAGATTTTGATAGACGCGCAGAACTGAAATATTCTACAAATCTTATGATTTGATTATGTATGTACATTCTGTATGTGGTTGTAAATAACTAAGATTTTGTTCCTTAGATTAAGAACTTCTCTATAAATATAAAACTGAGAATAATTTTTCTTAAGAATTCAGGGACTTAAACGTCATTAGGTATACTGTATTCACTACGCACCAAGTGTCAAGACAACGTGCTAGCCACCGTGAATTACAAATTTCAGGTATAATTTGACAGATATTTGCAGGAAGTTAACTCTCTTATATTTCCCAGGTCCATTTAGAATTTGAAAGTTCTAAAAACATGATTCGGTTCAAAAAGGAACCACTCATTTCACAAACTTGTTTTTAAAGTTAATGAGCGTGGGAAAGTAAAATCCCGGTGACATATTTTTGACAGAAGTTATGATTGTGAATCATATCTATTTGAAATTCATCTATTTTCCTATTCTCGTAGTTTCAATTTAAACTTTAAATTAGTATTTCATAATGCTAACTTATATGTAATAGATTACTCATTTCATATTTGAAGCTTTAATTTAATCCCTCTAGTCTTCTGTCAACAAAAATCATGTTATTAAATTTATTTTGACGCTCAAGTTAAGATTTTAATCGAACACACCCAAACCTGAAGGAACAAAGAATAATACCTGAGGGCCGCGAGATATTTATCACAAAATAATATCATCATTTGTCATTTTTTTTGTGTACCTACAAGTGTGTTTTGCGTATTTATAAAAAAGAGAGAGGGGTGAACCAGAAAAGACATTAATCATTCCATAAATTCTTATTCTATTATGTTTTTTAGAGACAAAAACTCGAGTGAATTTTTTATCTTCATGTGTGTTTACTCGTTAGATTCACATTTTAAATTTTTACTTTTTTTCAATTTGTTTTTTTTTTTTTGGGCAGATCTCACATTGTGAACACAATTATATGACGCAATTCCTCTGTCGGAAGTCAATTTTTGAATTCTGACAAAGTGAAAGACAAGAATGCGTGGGAATTCAAGTCGCGTGTAGAAACAGGTCACACACATTTTCTATAATATTCTTATGTTGTTTTTTAATTCATTATAAATAATGTTTTGGATACCTAAATTATATACGCATGAGAATGTACAAACCTAAATCGCGTACACACATATGTAACTGCATGCTAAATACATACATATATAAATGTAATCAAATTACATACAATAATTTTATAGAGAATTTAAGTCTTTTCTGGTATGTCGTATTTGCTTAAGGGAGAGTCTAGAATTTGGGTTAGAAATTCTTTAGGGTGGGAATTATAATCAACTAATTATGTAGGGAAGGCCTATTCGCCTTATTTTGCCGTTTAGATTCTTTTAACTATTTTTGGGGTTGAATGTCCCAAATTTAACCTACTGGTTGAAAAAGTAGGCTAAAGCCGGGAAACAACCCATTAGAAAATAAGGTAAGATAACGGCAGCTGAACTCAACGATAATTTTCATAAATACGAGTAATCCACTTTTTAAATTACAATATAGAAATACTTCCTTAAAAACATTTGAACAACAGAAACTTAAATTGTAAAAAGTACTTTCGTCACCATAAAAAACATGGCAACATTTTCAATCTGTCAAATCGAAATTCACAATTGTGTCCCATGTAGACGGGGGTGGCAAGAGCAAACCGAGAAATTTGGAATAATGGGAGAACCTTCTATGTACAAAAACATGTTCAGTTAATGGATCGTGAGAACATACCAGGTGATGTGAAGATAAAAATAAAACTTGAACTTTTCTTACATGGAATATGTAGAAATTGTGTGTGACAACGTTTCTATCTTCTTTATGTCCTGTCAGTCATATAAATTATTTTGTATGACAAGTTTTGCTATTATCACCAAAAAAATGATATAAAGAATAAACAACTTTAGATTCATTCGAAGAAAAATAAACATTCTCATACACTCAATTTAACGTCATCACACGCAAGTTCCTATTAAAACATTCAAGTGATGTTCATCCAACTAAATTTTAACCGGTTTAGTTAATTTATTAATGATCTCCACTTCTGACCTTCAAAGTTTTTGCTAAAAATTATTATTTAAAAAGCCGACAAAACTTTTCTGCCAGTTTCGGCTTCAATGTCAAACAATAAGCAACAAGTTTTAAATGGAGGTACACAAAAAGAAGCCATCAAAGAAATAAGCCTTTTGATGATAATCGGTAGGTAGGTAGTCGTTCACAAAATGTACTTATACTCATTTAAAATGTTTAAAAATTTTCGAATAAATCACACTAGAAATACCATTTAATTATTAAATGCTTTTGTTTATGACGTTTTGACAGTTGATTTTTGTGAGATATCAATTATTCAAGTTATCTAGGTTTTCTGGATAGCGTTTTTGAAGAGGAAGTAAGAAACCGCGAAAGAGTCGGTTAAATACCTAAGTTTTTTTATTACTTGAGATTTAAAATTACAAATTCAGTTTAGCGCCGATATTATTCCTGTTGACAGTTGTTCACATTTTGTACGCATTGACAATTGTCTGAATTTGCTTTAATTTCTTAACAAATATTAAACAATTTAGTACATGAACATTATTTATTCAGAAATTGAGCTCGGTTCTGTTTAAACTCAACTGTACACATAAACTTGAAATGCTAACGCATGATGTCATGAAGTTGTTGCTTTTTTTTGTTAATTTATAAACTATTGTGCAGTAAATACCTACGCCGAATTTGAATTTGTTTCGCTTATTTAAGACATCAGACATTTAAAATACTACTTTGCTATAAATTTATTGTAATACCTAATTCATACAATAAAAAAAAATGCGAATGGATTGCTACGCATCACGTTACCACGTTACCGTCCAAGCAGGAAGGGCAATCAATCTTTTTTATTCTAAAGAAGTGTTCCTGGACTAACGATATTTCAGACGCAACAACAACAAGAACGACAACAATACCTGATGAACTTCCGATGACATCATTTCATAATAGGTATATACAACTCGTCTACGACAACAATTCTTCTCTCTAAAACTTGTTCAAAAGCAACCCCAAATATGAAATTCGAATAAATTAATCCAAAAGAGATTCAAAAAGAGAACCTTATAACCGAAAGACCCTCATTCTTGTCTTTTTGTCTATTTTTTGTTTGGTATTGGTGTTGTTGTGAGAATAAAAAAAAAAAACACAAACTTTAAAGGAAAATATTCGGCGTCGAATTAAATGTTTTATAAAGAATGCAAAAAAATCATCAGATACAATATCTACCTAAGATATCAAACACACATTTCAGAAGTCGAAAAAACACAGGTGGATGGACAGTTTAAACAAATAATTAATCCTTCAAACACGTCATTTCCAAATACACAAATGCAAAACAAAATCAAAAGTTATAAAAGCAACAAATTAAGGAATAAACGAAAAACAATTTTTTTTAAAACATGAACGTTTCATTTTATCACCAAATATAATTAAATTAATATTACTCACCAATTCGATAACTTTCAAGAGAAGACGATTGTTTAACTCCATTATTATTGTATTTTTTTGTTTATACACAAAATTCGAAAAACGATAACAATTACTATTGAACAAGTTGTTCACAGGCCGAACGTTTTCTGGTAACTAAATTAATGAATTTTATTGTGGCGGCAATGAAGTTAGATCCAGATATTGAATTAAAATTCGTGTGAAAAAAATAAAACAGGTATACAAATTCAGCAACAAGTTGCTGGCAGAGCAAGACGATGACGACTTGCGTACTACACGCAGAGTTTTCTTTTTATCTAAGCTGCACATACAGTGGGACTTATATAATTCAGAAGTGGATCAAAAACGGAAATATAGATGGAAAAAGAACACAACACTTGTAACATAATTTATTTTTTTTTGGGATTAACTTTGAGACTGAGACTTCAAGCTATGCAATTATCATTAGCATTCGCTAAAAATACTCGTAATATATTACATACAAAATTAAGAATCTAAAACAAATATTTTGTGTTGAAAAAGGTTTGGGTCAGAAAAAGTTTTTGCATAGCACTTTAGTAGTCATACTATGCGACAGTAACATTAACTTTCTATTCTTTATATTTAAGTCGATTTTCTTTTGTAAAGGAGATCCACTACGCATTTATTCAAGTTGTAGGAATAAGTGGTCATTAATCTTTAAAATTTGAACCCACTTCTGATCGTATTCACTTTTTAGACATTTCATTCACACGGCAATGTCTTTTAAATTTGGGATTATTTTCTTTTTTGAAGATTATTGATTTTCTTCTGTGAGATTTGTTATAATTATAATTATTTAAAAAAAAAAACTTCTAAAAGACAAACTATTGTCTTACAGTCACGATCCTGCATAGTGGTTTAATATTTAACCCGCGATTCAGTAAATTTAACCAGCTGAGTTCCACACCAGGTTAAAACAAAAAATTAACTTATGATTATGACTTCTGAAGTATAGAAGAAAAAATACGAATTTATCAAAATTCGGGTCTTTTATTTTGATACAAAATTGAAACTAGTTGAAAATTTAACGATGGTTAATTATTTTGACATTTCTCATTGCAGACATTGACAATCAATACCACCATACCACTAAAATATTAATGAGATGATGACACTTTTGTTTAACTTTTGCTCGGTCCATTTCGCAACTTCATAAAATAAAAACGATGCAGTAGTAACATGATAACGATTTCCTTGGGTGTTGTTGGTTAGTGTTGGATTTTGAATAAATTAAGTGTCAGCGAAGAAAAGTGATAAGAAAAGAGCTAGATAAGTATACAAATTGATACGAACTTTATTTTTATGCATATGTAGAAACATATAATTATATCAATCAAAAATGCAGCTTAATAGTTTAGTAAGTAGTGTTACAATGTGAATGCGTGTCATTTAGCGAGATTTTATTTAAGGACTCTTACAGTTTTTGAATAACACATTTTATATCAGTATTTATAAATCACACAGTCCTGCTGTTGTAAATTGTTAGAAGTTATTCTTTAATTACGATTTAATTTTTTTCTGCATTAAAAAAGAATTAACAAAAGTTTACCCACAAAAAACAAAAAGGACCGAATTCAAATGCTATAAAATGTCCTGTTTAACGATTTTAGGAAGATTGGGAAAATTTAAGGTTAAAGCAATATCAAACTCTAACCAAAAAAAGTCGTTGAAAACTCTAAAAATATATTTTAAAGTCACTGTTCATCATTATGAAGTACTGGCAGGGGTGCCAGCCAACAAATCGTCTCCATGTTCAACGGTCTGCAGCTAGATATTTTGATGATGTACATTATGTAGTTATAGTAGTGTCAATTTCTATATTGTTTTTGGACTTAAAACTGAACTCAAACTGGACTCAAACACTGAAAGTAATATCGAAATATTAAAATCACTTGTAATATTTCTTGAGTCTTACATTTTATTTATTCTTTTTTTTTTTTGGAAAACAAAGAAAAATTCTTTAAAATTTTTCCGTATATTTTTCACTTAAAAAAATTATACAAAATCGTTTCGAAAGTTTAAATACATATTTATTACTAAAAAAAAAATCGTAAAAATTGTACCATGTATCGATGTATGTATATCGACAAAAAGGACGCTTTCATGTGAAATCATTATTTATCCTTCAGTGTAAAAATTGCATCGAATCCAAAAAGAGCTCCATCGACAATTGACAATGAAGCCTTCACCATGGCCAAATCTCGAGTCCTTGTTCGAAATGAATATTCCCAGGCTTCGAAGAGCAGGACCCCGGATGTTACAAATAAACAGCATCCAATAACACTGAAGAAAATATCAATCCGTTTGTGAATAGGAGCACGCATAAGAATTCCTTTAAATTAAATTCGAAACAAAAATAAAGTTAACCACCATTAATTTTATAACGAATGTTTTTAATTTTAAAACCAACCCGCGAATATTCCAAGGACTATTAAAATATATCCACAAAACGTACCGGTAGCAAGGAAGGACGTTATTATGTCACCATCGTTAAAACTATAAAAATGCAAAACTAGACAAGCGATCGCAAAAGCCAGCTCTAGGAATTTGATAGCATTCAAATGCGCTTTTCGATCTTCGTTGGCCATTTCCAAAACGATTTGGGGTGTTTTGTTTTAATTTAATCGAATAAAAATTGATCTGCTTGCTGCAGCAGCAACTAATTTTATGAAGATGACACAATCGTCTGTTTGTTTCTTGACCAGCCAGACTAAACGTAGCCAGGCAGGAGCATAACTTGATTTATTTTGTTCATCAAAGAAGAAAAAAGTTTCAAAAATAAACTACGAAAAAACAAGAGGAAGGAAATTCGTTTCTTGCAAGAGATGATCGAGAACCACTTTAACCGCCCACGACAGTTCAACAAGTACTATTGCCATTTTGAGGGATCACTCTCGCTCATCATGGGGGCTCCGCGAAGTCCGAACTGAATCTCAGCATAAATAAATGAATGAGTTTCATCCCAATTTACAAAGTTGAAAAAAAAGAACAAATATAATTACAACTAAGAGGTAGTTGAATATGCTGAAACCGGGTTATGAGAACTAAGTGCACAGATGTACCGTTTTGCCGTAGCATCCCATGTAGGTCGAGCAGTGGGCAGGGGTAAGACGAGTTGAAAGCTTTTGTAAAAGTGTTCTTGTGCGGCATCTAAACAAACAATAATTCCTCCCTTAATTTTAATATGTCATTCACCATCAGATTGCTCACCAACATTGTCGATAGTCGAATGTTTGTTTGATTTTTTGTTCCGTTATAGTGGTGGACCTACAAGTGGTGTACAGATGCACAGTTCAAAGGCCACTTGGGGGCGTGTAATTAAAAACAGTATGGATCTTCAATAAGTGATTTTAACTCGATCACATAACATTTACGTTAATTTTTTTCTTTTTAATTTGATGACCTCGCATTGGGCGCCATTTTCCTATATTTAATATAGTAGATATATGATCTTAGAAATAATTCATATAATATAAGAAGACAGCCATTTCAGTAAACAGTTAAAATAAAAGTCGAGTACGAGAATTGGAAAAACTCGAACTTAAAGAAGCCAAAAATATAGACTTGGATTATTAATATGCATAATGAGCGTGAGGTCTAGTTCCACAATTGTGGTCAGTTAACTGAGTTTGACTACATACATAGATAAATTGCGACTTTTACCACAATAATGAACATTGAATCATTGTTGAACTCACTGTTCTAATAATGGCCGCTAGTGTGCTTTAACCTTTGATGTCTTTCTTTTTTTTGTGCGTGTGTTTTGCGACATCCGGATATAATTCTCTGTATTTAAAGTATTTAGATTTAGAGCGTCATTAATTTATTGATATAAACGTCACTGGTTTTCTGATTGTAATGATGGGATTTAAAAAGCTATTGCTATACTCACGTTATCATACACATATGAAATTCTTAATACATGATTATTTGCATAATATTGTCTTTGAGTAGTACCTACATAGAAAAAGTAGTGATATAATTAGCAGCACATTTTGTTAAGTATTGCATTCCCTTGGGGTTAAATGGAATTATTAGTTATGATTGTTTGTTACTTTGTAACAAATGAAGAGAATTTGATTTCAAAACGTGACTTGTCCTTCACAAAGTTATAATATTATAAAAGATCATACCTCCTTTGCAACAGAACTATTTTCTCTGATAAATATTAGTATGTTATTCTTAATTATTAGAGAATTTTAATGCATAAGTAATTTTATGCTATTTTCCGTGTCAATTGAATAAAATATTGCTAAATTTGATACCTTTTGAGATAACTTATGGATAGTAATATTGGCATCCTTTGAATAGATTTCATATATTAGAGTAAAAGGTAAGTTGATTGGTAGTCCCACTTTAAAAGATCCAAGTACTGTCACATTCAGGGGCCCAACCATGTAACTCGATTGTATAGTAAAAATATTCGAATACGCAAATTCTGGACTCTATAACTCCTTTAATGACGTTTTAATATGCGATAATCGAAAAGCTATAGTGGTGCCAGCTTGGTTTTTATGTACTTTCGTATAATCGGAACCACCTTACTCGAAAGTTAATGTCAAAACAAAGCAAACATCAAATGTGTTTGCGAGTAGATCGTTCGAAAATAGCTACTTTGTTGAAAAATGCTTGGCATTACTAGCACTCTATTGTTTTTTCTTACATAGTAACAATTAAAAGTAGAATCGCAAATAGGTTTCGAATAGAATCAAAATTATTATTATCGTGTTACATAGTAGGGCCCCAGCTTTATTCTTCTTACTATTCTCAAGGTGGGCCAAAGTTTTCTCGACAACCCTATAAGAGATGTAAGAAAACAGGATTTTTCGATTCTTCTTCTCGTTGTTTACGAGTTGACACAAAATGAATTGAGATTTTTCGTGTAAGGATGCATAATATTTCCTTAACTATTTCATCAACGATGTAATCCGATGATTAAACTCAAGCAAACATTTTATTCTATTACAATCAGTTTTCGGATAAAAATCTACTCTAGCAAGTGTCAAAACAAATTCATCTCATCTTCTCTAACCTTTATTTTTCTCATACATACGGTGATTTTTTAATTCGTGTTCTGGTTCTCTGTGTGCAATTTTCAAGAAATAAAAACTCAAGTTATTCTAGAAAAATCTTTAAAAAAAATAAAATCACTGAAAACGAACAAAAACATCATGGACACGGCTACAACTGCAACAACTTCCACAACTGACGTCGAAAGTCAAGAATTATTCCGCGAAATCAATCCAGATGATCCCAATCCTGAAACAACGGAAATCGAGTCGGCCTGTATGCAATGCTTCCAAACTGGCACCACCAAGCTGCTGCTGACCAAAATTCCATTCTACAAAGAAGTCGTGTTGATGTCGTTCAAATGTCCCCATTGCTTCTTCGAAAACAACGAAGTCCAATCGGCCATGGAAATCCAGAAGCAAGGAGTTCTTATCACTCTCACAGTACGTGGCGTCGAAGATCTGAATCGTAAAATTGTTCGTTCCGATTATACGTCCACACAAATCCCCGGAGTCGATCTTGAAATTCCCGCTAAGACACAAAAGGGCGAGATAACCACCGTTGAAGGAATCTTCGACCGCACAATACGAGGGCTGAGTCAGGACCAAGCCAAACGTCACATAGAGAACCCGGACATTGCCAAGTCGATAGATGAGTACATTGAGCGTTTGAAATCGTTCAAGGAGACATTCCCGTACAAAATCATTCTTGAGGACATATCCGGTAATGCATTCGTGGAGAATCCCATAGCTCCGGCCGATGATCCTTACTGCAAGACGAAGCACTTCGACAGAACTCCCGAACAGAACCAACTTCTGGGAATGTACGATGATCCCGAGCAAGCTAACAAGGACCAGCATCTGCTTCAACCAATCGCTGAGGGCTCGTGGCCCATCGAAGAACTGCACGGAGAAGTCTTCCAGTTTAACACTATTTGCAACTCTTGCAAATCTCCTTGCGATACGAACATGAAACTCACCAATATACCACATTTCAAGGAAGTGGTCATAATGGCCACCGTTTGCGACAATTGTGGCTGTAAAACGAACGAGGTCAAATCCGGTGGCGGCATCGAAGACCAAGGAATCCGAATAGAATTAAAGATCGACAACAACGAAGACCTGTCGCGAGATGTCCTCAAATCCGAAACATGTCAATTAGAAATTCCCGAAATCGAATGCCAAGTTGGTGCCTCAGCACTGGGCGGTAGATTCACCACCGTCGAGGGCATTTTTGCCGCCATGAAGTCTCAGTTGGAAGGCAATGGCATTCTATTCCACGACTCGGCTGATGCAGAGACGAAAAATCGCCTCGACACATTCATACTGAAATTCGATGAAATAACTTCGCTGAAAACTCCAGCCACATTGATTCTAGATGACCCGGCTGGCAATAGCTACGTCCAGAGTTTGGTCGACGAGGGAACGGATCCAAAGATGAAAGTTACTCGTTATGATAGAACTTTCGAACAAAACGAGGACTTAGGATTGAACGACATTAAGACAGAGAATTATTGAAGGGCGTTTGGCTGAGTGAACATTCGGAGTGAGCATGAATCAAGATGTAACTGGAAGCATTTGGATATTTTATTTTTGTTTTCTTTCAACAATTCCTACACAAAGATTTCAATATTTATATAAAAGTTTTTCTCTTTTTTTATTATTTATGTATGTAACGAGAAAGAAGTAATAAAGATTTTTATTTTTGAGTAAATTCTTGTTTTAAATCGCCCTGAAATCTTGTAGCATGATAAAAGGAATGTGGACTGCGAGAAAAACGGTGCAATTCATCTGTTTTTAAATACAGAAACCTAGCAATAACTTCTCAACTTGGATCCTTTACGTCTTCAATAATGTAGTTGCACTTAAGGTCATATACTCTGCCACACTTGAAGAAGAGAAGTAGCAACAGTAGTTTGCTTTTTGCTGAAGCCATGGCACAACTAGCTATTACAGAAGAGTATCGTCGCTAACTTTAAAATTTAAGTTTTATTTCGCATTCGGTTTACAGCCAGAGTGACGAGACGATCATATTGAGAATTTCAAAGAGTTTAGAAGGAAAATATAATTTAATGAAACTAAAATATGTTTTAATGATATTTTCTTTTAATAGCAACATTTCAATAGAAGAAATCAAAGTTTATAACTTTAGCATAAATCAATGGAAAAATAAAAAAAAAAAACAAAACTGTGTCCTACACTTATACAATTATTATTTGAAATAGTCGAGTATGAGTTTTTCTTTGTTTTATAAACAAAGTAATTAAAAAATACAACAATATAAATCCTTCATGTCTTAAAATAAAAAAAAAAAAACTTAAACTTAGTTAAAGTCTCGCATTGGATCATGCACATCATCGGTATTCACAATTGGTGTGAATGTCTCGCAAGGATTTGAGTATTTGCTGCTGGTGGAGCTTTCGCTCGAGCAACTCAAATGTCGCTTTTTGGTTTGTGTGAGCTTGCCAAACATGTTTTCTTCGTTTATCAAGTCAATGGCATTGAAATTGTACTTCAGCCAAGGGAACTTTGTTGGGTCTCTGAGTAATCTTGGCCATGACATGTACAAATCTTTAACCAATCGAACCACCACATTCAGACCTCGAATTTCATGTGTTACCAGATCGGGTCGAACATAGCCCAACAAATCGAGTATCAGCACATTCGTCTCGCCATTCACAATGGCCACGTATATGACAGTTTGAGGATGAACCTCCAGGTGATAATCGTCGATGTCGGGAGCATGAATCACCAAGTTGATCATACACATAGTCTCATGCCATGTGGTGGAGGGACGTTTGTGTAGAGCCTTTAGTGGTGGTGGTTTGGAATTCAAT
Source organism: Scaeva pyrastri (assembly GCA_905146935.1). NCBI lineage: Eukaryota > Metazoa > Arthropoda > Insecta > Diptera > Syrphidae > Scaeva > Scaeva pyrastri. Next base: position 5,987,698 of record LR989929.1, on the reverse strand, counting down.
TCATCTTTTTCATTATGTTCTCCATTATGTGTAACGTGGAAATCTTCAGTAATGTCCACTATTTTTGGATCCTTATTCACCTCCCCATCATCAGTGATTTCTTCAATTTGCAGTTCTTCAGCTTTATCTTCTATCATTTGCTTCGACGCGTTCATGAACTCTTCATCTTCCTCGTCCATTTGCTGCTTCACTCGTTCAAGGAAACTCTGGAAATCATACGGCGACTCCTCTTGATAGTCGAAATTTTCGAAATCAACTTCAGTTTCAAGTTCTAGGAAATGCTTCGTGTCCTCATTGTAGCTTGCAAGTCCGTTTTCCACAAGCATTTTGTTTATTTGAATGTCATTCTTCTCCGTGAAACATTCATACAGGATAATCTCATAACAACGACAACCGAAGCCTTTGTTGCAGTCAGGCATCTCCTTCACGGCATAAGCCAAATGGATGCTGTCTTCGATTTGAATAAAACTTTGAATATCCTCATTGTCACATTCTAGGTTGATTCCGGTCAATTTGCAGCAAATTGCCTGGAATGGCATGAACTCGATTATTGACTTGCTGCTTGATCGCAGATTTTTCAGTGGAATGTTGCGGAGCAATCCGCTGTCACAGAAGAAGACTCTAGCCTTTACACAGCCCTCATCAACTAATAAGCGCTGGATTTTAGCACGATGATAACGGCCTTCGCATGAGGCCAGACAATTCTGCAACGGGTGTGGGTCGTGGAGGGGTGATTTTTTCTCCATTCGTATGTGTTCTTCTAGGTCTCTAAAATCATCCTCCCTGTTTAGCAAACGCAAGAAGAACATACCAATGTCGGTGAGTTCAATTATTTTTACCTGTGATAGCTCATCCAGTTCGATGGACGACCATTCCTCCTTGATTTTAAGGGACTTAGTTAATTTTTGAGTCACGGCACCGCTGACAACAGGAGCGGCAAGCACAAATGTGTCGTTGATCTTTGTTGACGGCATCTCGCCATAGCTATTGATATTTTTATCCTCTGACGAAGCCGTCGAAAATTCTAGTAAATTTTCCTCCTCTTCAGGTCTATTGACTTTTACTATACCAGGTGCCGGTTTTAGTAAATTATTCTCCATGGCTGTTTGTTTAATCGAATGCATTTGTCCCTCTTCCAAGGCGAAACCCCTACCAATAAGTGATCGACGAACATTTACCTTAAGGGCATAGCCCTTGATAGCTTTGAGTTGTTCCATTAAGACAATGTTGTTCACCCAGATAATATCCATTAGAACGAAATTGATGGTAGCTTGGAGGACATCGTTGCTTGTGACATCAGTCATGATCCATTTCTTGACTGTACGAATACTTTTTGAGTCCCAAACACGCTCTTTGTCGAACGGAACAACCCCGGACAGACGGACATCGATTGCCTGCGGTGGGAAGTCCTTAAACTCCTCCGGCATTACCAAAAGGTCGAGTGATTTGCACATTATGCTTCTGCCGGAATCAATTAGTTTGACTTTCACATTCACTGGTTTTACAATACTCTCGTAAATAATCGGCGTCAGGACTTCGAGTAGACGGCAGCGGTGATAGTTGTCACCATCTCTGTACACACAAGCATCGTTCACTCTCGGGGGCCAATAAACCACGCGAGCTTCTTCATTCATAAAGTGCACGGACATCTTCAACGCAAACGTTGCATACTCGTTCGACCGCTTCACCTCTTTCCAACCATTATCTTGTTTGTGGCTCAAGAGCCTGGCAATGTAATGAGTTGGCGAGATGACATCAAGTATTTTCAAACGAATTTCACCACTTTTTGGAATTCCCTGAGCTGGCCCATCGTACTTTGTCAATTGATGGCGATAAGAGCATCTATTTCCCTCGTCGCAGGAACCAAATTCAAGAATTTTTGGACACATCAACACACCTTGCTGTACACGCAACTCCTCCCTTTCGGCCGTAACTTTTGCTGCAACATTCAGAATATCCGGATGGATGTGTTTTAATTGGTTGTGGTTTTTCATGAATTCAATCAATCGAGGCAGCTGGAGATTATTGTTTTCGTCAAGAAGAATCAAAGATTTTGGGACCTTTGTTGGCTTTTTAAAATCGGATAGCAGCAAATTCTCGTAGTTGTCAAGAAAAAGCGAGAATCGAAAGTTGAATTTTGTCCATGACATTGGCATGGAATAGTGAATTAGTGTCCAGATATTTTGAAGCATCAATTCGGGCAGAACATTGTCGCTGGTGATGAGGATTTGATGGCATACCGTCTGAAAAGAAATTGTTTTCGGGATATTAAGCAAGAACATGGATATGAAAAATGTAGTTGTGCATCGACAAAATTCATATGCTTTTTTACTCAACGAAGCCAAACTTACCTTCTCCTTCCACTCGTTGATCATGTCAGTACTATCGACTGGCATTTGGTCAGTATAAACCATGCACATGTAACCGGATTCACGCAAACATCTCTCAACTTCGAGAACCTCGTCGCTCGAATTACACAGAACAACACAACGCTCCAACTGATAACCACACTTATCCAAGCATTTCATCACAACAGACATCTTTTCCGAGCTACTTTGTAATTTGATGGACACCTTAGCCTTGGCATAGACAGCTGCCTCCAAATAGTCTGCAATGCACAGAAGAGGCTGATTGCCGATTCTTAAAAAATTTATAAACCGCCGAGTCCAGGTCCTCGAAGTGACCACCAGTTGAAATGGAATTTTATCATCTTCCAGAACTGGAGAAATAAGCTTATAAAGTGCTTCATCAAATTCGGGATTCTCGTTCATTATACTGTCCAAGCCGTCGATAGCTAAAGTCTGAACACGGCGTATGTTCAGCAAGTTTTCCTTCTCGTTGGCCTCGAGCAAGCGCTGAAGACATGGCGGTGTGATAACGAGCACCCCACACCCGTTGTGCAGCTCGATTTTGACTTCTTCGTTGTTGCGAAAACCGTAAGCGGGAACAATACTTACTTTTGGCGTTGTACTAGCCAAAATGCGGCGACAGTTGCGGGCAATACTCTCAACCTGAACCGAAGAGGGTGCGATTATAATGACAGCTGGACCGTAAGTCTGAGGAATGGCTTTTGAATCGAGGCGAAAACTGAGCATACTACACACCGGAGGCAAATAACACCACGTTTTGCCAGTCCTATTTGTGTTGATCACACAAAAGCAGTTTCCACGAACCAAATGCGACCAGGCGTACGCCTGAATCCGATACATTTTCGTCAACCGCATGTATTCCATTTCCTGGTGGATTTCCGCTGAAAATAGGGCGTTTTTCATGCGTTCAATAGGCTTCACATTGTTTTTGCTGTGAGCCAACACGAGATGTTGAACGAAATTCGTCTTAAGAGAAGCTTCTCCCGACACTTCGGGTAGATTGCAAGTAGATTGATAAGATTGAACATAGGAATTAGCTAAACTTCGAAAATATTCTTTCTGGCTTAATATTTTTGGAGAATGCGTGGACATTGGTTCGGGCTTCGCACTGTCGACCGGCGAAGAGTATGGCGATTGCAGGAGGGACTTAATCGATGAACTTGTTGATTGGCCGGGTTCATTTTTATTACCATGACTGAGATGTGTTGATTTTGTTGTTTTTGCTTCTCGTGTATTGGGAAAATTCTGTTGGTTTTCATTCAACTTGAGGGAATCACCAACCGATGGCGTCGCTTTCGAAAGAGAATTCTTCTTACTTATCGATTTGAACGATATTGATGACTCGGAAGTTTCGTAGCTATGATCTGACTTGTTTCTTGCTTTTTGTAACACACTAGATTCTTTCTGATTTTTTTGGGAAATTTCAATGTTTTGGCAGGAAGACGATGAAATCGACGATGAATAACCTTCAAGTTCCGCAGTGTTTTTCTTCGACTTGGACAAGAACTTTTCAATTTTCTTACTGTTCAATGTCTTCGGTCTTATGTTGATAGATTCTTCACTCGTTGTATTGCTGGTCTCGAGCAGCTTTTCACGGGAAGTGTCTTTGATGCAATTAAGTTCATTCATTCCTTTTAAAAACGAATCTGACGATCCTGATTTATCTAAAAGTTCTTCTTTTGAACTTGGATCAACCAGTTTTGAGATTATGTTGAATTCTCTCATAATATCATCTTTGAAAGTTGTTGATTGTGTGTCCTTGAACAACATTGCGGTGGCATCTTCCTCTGAGATAGACACCGAATTGAGTGGGTTCATTTCTTTTAAAAACGAATCTGACAAAAGTGGCCGATCTGTGGTTTCGGCCTTTTGAGGAGAACTGGTATCAATCAATTTTGAGATTGTGTCGAATTCCTCCAAAATTTCTGTTTTCACAATCGACTCATTGAAAACCAACATATCGGTCACAACTTCTGGAGTAATTGCCTGTGGGCAGCCGGCATCATTGAGCGATAAGTCTAATAAGTGCTTCTCTACACTCTTGTCTGTTCGTATCTTCTTAGGCGAGTCAGGGTTAGCTACCTTATTATTTGCGTTTGGCGAAGTGAAACTGCTTTCATTCAAAGATGAGTCAAGGAGTGTTCTTCCCTCTTTAACCGTTCTTGTTGCACACCAGGCATCATTCGAAGGCGACTTCAAGAGCAATTGGTCTTTTTTCGAAGGAGTACTTTTCACCTCTTTGTTGTTTGTTCGTGAAATGGATTCATCCAAATTAGAATCTAATAGATTTCCCTCATCAATTTTCTTGCGTTCCTTGCGAGACCTAGTAAGCCGAAAAAAATCCTCCTCAATATCTTCTGTACGTCTAGAAATGTCATTACTGTTCATAGCTTGATATTCCTGGGATGAATAGTTCGAGTGAATTCTATCGTTAAGAGTTGATTTTTTTGTATGCCAGTGATTGACTTCGTCACGTCGTTTAACAAGTTTGGTTACATCAAATCCAGCTGGGACCATTATCATATTCTTAAAAGGATCCTCATTTACCTGAACAAAAAAAAAAAAAAACATGTTACGTAAAGCTGAACTCAAGTTAGATATATGTAGGTTCATTACTTACAAGTTTTCGAATATCATCAGCGGTTGTTGTATTCTCATTTGACTTTGGATCGTCATCATCAGGGAATGTTTGTCGGAATGTTTCATTTTCATTGGGTTTGATATCAGAATTGGTGGCATATTGGCGAAAACCTTTTGACTGCAAATCAATGGGTTGTTAATTAGATTAAGTGCATTGTGATTTTTTAAATATTTTTTAATTACTCACAAAATCAAGTCGACTAAATTTTGCACTATGTAGCGGCATTTTGTATCCGCCTTGTTTTTTGCTGCTATTTACTACTGGAGTTGGCTCTATTTCAATACCAAGAAAATTAGATGTCTCTAACTGGGATCGCTGCTGGATTATCTGAAATAAATTTATAAATAGTTGGATCGTTTTTTTTTTTTTTAGCTGGCGATTGTTAAAAGAACAAGAAATCAAAATCTATTCCTAGTAAATAAAGACGAACATTTAAGAACGGACATTTTTTCTTGAGCACACAGTAAGTAACAGTACATTTAGAAAAAATGTAGTTCCTTCCTTAAACAATTCAATCGATTCCTTATTGTAAATTCTCTTCTATTTTCCTAAACACGCGTGAATTATAAAAAAGGAATAATACCGGAAATGGGGTTCCAAAAAACAATAAATCCCTGTACCAGTTAACTTATTTTTCATAATTTTGACGAACAATCCCTTGAAACAGATTCTCCCTCCCTATAACAATTCTCTTGAAAAGCCAACTTTAAAAAAGGGAAAACAAACTTTAATTGTTTCAGCGATGAAATTTGAATTTATTGTTATTTTAATCTGCAACAAGGAACTTATATTTAAAACAAATTTAAATTAAAATTAAAAGCCAAAATTTATAATTACTTAAAAAGGACAAAAATAAGAACAGGTTAAAATCAAAACGAAACACTTAGGATAGATATTTTAGTTTTCCAGAACCAATGTTATTCGACAATTCGTTAAAATTCATATTAGTTTATATATATTACTTTCTATATCAAACAATATTTGGTATTAATTTACTCCTTTGGCTTCTTCTTTTTAAAACATACCTTATGTCTCTTATCTATCAAACTCTGTGCGTGTGCGGATACTTTTGATCCTGTGGTTGATCTGGATTCAGTTTTATCATCCAACGTATGCATATCAGTTTGTGCATTACTTGTCTCCAATATATTTTCAGTTGGTTTGCAATAAGTTTCTTTAATCTGCAAATATATCGAAATATTTTTTCTCAATCGAATGTAACATGTATTTTGAGTCCCTCTTAAATTATTTACCTTCATTAATTTTTGTTTTCTTTTTGAAATTGATGACGATGAATGACTACCATTATCGCTATTATTAGCACATTCGGTGACTTCAGTTTTCGATTGTAAGGCTTTAGAATTTTTCTTTAGACAAAAAACAATTAAAAAGAAAAATATTATTTACAAAAAAAATCAACAAATAATTTAAATTGAATACAATTCTGCAGTTTTCGAGAAACTCATCTGTCCCAGTCTCACTATTTTCCTTCAAATTCAGTTCATCCATTTTTTTCTGAAGAGTAATTTCTCTTTCCCGAGCTTCTAGGGTTTTGGAATGCTGTTGAAAAAAAAAAAAAAATAAAACAAAGAAAGAAAAAGAAACAATTAAAACAGTTTTTGGTGAATTGTATAGTCTAATAGGGCACACTAGGGCTGCTCACTCGTATTCTTTTTGGACAACACAAAAGAAAAGAACTTAAACTGCTTTAAAAGTGTTCTGATAGCTCAGAAGGTTACGAATACTTTGAACGTTAGATTAATGAGCATAACGAGAATAGTTGTGCAAATTAAGTACATGAAAAAACAACAAAAACTCGAAGGTTTAATTTTGTGTTACAATCATATTTCGTTTTTTATTAGACTTTTCTACTCAAAGGTTTATGAGTTTATTAAGGGAATACATGTGAGAAGAAGATGCACGTAGGGATCCCAAAAAATATTGATAATTGCAATGATCCAATGCAAGATCATTCTTTTTCTTTTTTTTTTCAAAAATGAAACTTCCAGGGTTACTCTATTAGATAAAACACCTTTATGTCTGGTTATGGGATAAATTAAAAAAAATATCGAGGAGTCTTTAATTGCAACTTAGTCTTCACATTAACTCATAAATTCTCAATGTAATTGAGATCCGCCGACTATACCCATTAATAGTAAAACCAATAACGAAGATAAGAAAAGAACTGTTTTAATGAGCTGTAGCTAATATAGAGGTACTTGCATTGTTTTTTTTTTTGCTCAGTATTAGATCACAGTTATACAAAATTATTAACATTATTCTTTATACCTAACTCTTAACATTAGATCAGTAAAAAAAAATGGTACTTGGGTAGGTGTATAGGTATACTACTTACTGCCTTTTTCAGCTCCATTAACATCTTCACCCTGGCCGATCTGGCGCTCACTTCACTATTCGATTGACTTTTCTGATCCTTCTCAGGTTTGTGTTCTGCATTCATCGCAAATGTTCCCAATGCTGGCATAGGGGGAAGTTTCTTGCCATCGTACTTCTTCCTGCGGCTCTCATGAACCTTTCCAGCAAATTTCATAATTGTCTCATCATGAACCGGTCCAATGTCGTTCTTAACGCTCACAGAATCATCAAACTCAATGTCTGTGGCATCGAACGTGGATTTTGAAAATGGTACTTCTGCAGTTTCTTCAGTTTTATCATTGATATTCTGATTTCGCTCGCACCAATCCATGACTTTCTGTTTGGAGAAGAGGTCACACGAAGAACCAGACAATGACCCGGACAAATCGAACTTCCCCATTTCGATGTTCAGTGAGTTGAGTTTGTTCTCGATTATCTTAATGTCTCGGCTATTTGTTTCCCAGCAGGGGATGCGGTGTGTCTTCATGGTTATTAACTTGTCCCGGAAGCTGCCTTCGCACTTGATAGCATGATTTAACTTGACCAAATAGTCACTCACAAAGAACGTCGACCCTGCATGCGTTATCACCTTCATATCGCCAAAATGCTGTTTCTCACTGTGAATCACTTGAAAGGACTCAATAAACGATATCGAGGCGGCATCGTTCAGGAGCTTCTCAAGCATCTCAACGCAACGCTGCGACCAGGAACGTTTAGCCACGATCTGGCTGGTGGTTGTGACAAAATCAAAGTCCAATTCAGCCGGAATCACATCGGCAATGCCTCCAATGCAAATGTGACCCGTTTGTCGATAATGTGATTCGGGCATCTGACGAATGTAGCACATTTTAGTTTGGAACGGGAACCCATAGTCCATAGCCCAGACAATGTATTCGTCTGGAGCTTTGGTGTACTTCACTATGTGCATAACGCGGGCGCGGATGAATTTGTTCCAAGACACAAACGCAATTCCCACTATTTCTCCAACATGTGGACGATGTGCTTGGAGAGCCGCACTCTGCTTGGCCGTGTACAAGAGCTGCACGGAATCTTCAATGCGTTTTGATTCGATAAAGTCTGGATTTTGTCCGTCCACTTTGTGGTACCAGAACAATTGAGGATTTATAAAATGTGTAATCGCAATGAATTCTTCTTTGTCCATTTTATTTTTTTGTAAGTGTGCAAACGTTAAAGAAATATGGTTTCTAGTTCCTCAAAAGCTAAACAATAATTATTGAAGTCAATAATACATAAATCAATACAAAATTTATGGGCCACTTACCGGAGGATATTCCACTCGTTGATTCCAAAAAAAAAGAACGTGAGAATGTAATTTGAAAAATGCTTTCGTTTTCTGTTTTTTAGCTTTTTACCGGTGCAAGTTTAGACAATAAAATAGAAGAAAACAAAACAAATTGCAAATTGCAAGCAAAACCAATTGGAAACGGGAAGTGCCGAATGCGTCGGTACACGGCGCGAAGCAGCCAACAGGCGGCAAAAAAGTGATTCCAGGTTTCACAATTTGTTCCAAATCTCTTTCAACACGATAAAACTAAATGGTGGATATTTTGTCATTCCTTAAAAATTTGATTAAATTTAGAGTTTTGTTGTAAATGGAACATAAATAATAAAATCATTTAATTCATTGAAATTCCTTCAAGAATTTTCAAGTTAAGTAATTTTTGCATAAAAAATGTATTCGAATTGCATATATTTTTTTATTTTGACGTTTTTGACTATGAACTGTGATATTCTATTTATCCACTTCATGTAATCTTTTATTAAATTGAAATTGAAACGCACTCCAGAGACTAGTGCTTTTGTCATAAAAATACCGTTTATAGACGAATTCATTCATATAGATTAGAAACTTCAACAGTGCTTGATCAACATTTCGCTAGTTCCTTTTTGAATCCCTCAAAGCTATTTTATTCATTCCATATTCCATAATGACAAACGAATTAAATAAATATTTTATTTAAATAAAATTACATATATAACCATCATCCCATTTGTATGAACCGCAGTAGCTGTAACTGTCTGCTTCATAATATTAAATGTCAAAAAAAAAAAAATAATTGACTTCTGGTATCACTTCCATTCGCAACGCTCAAACGTCAAAAAAAAAGTAAAAACAAACATCAGGGTTTTTTTAATTCGTTTCCACAATTTCTTTTAATACACAATTTATAAATATTTAATCAATATTTAATGGAAATTTAAATAGTTTCTAATTCAGGGCAACTTATGCTAAAATATATAACCGAGAAAAAATGGGCAGACAATCTCAAACGTGCAGGGTTTGCACTAAAAGGTCCAAGGACTTTGTTGAACTTGAAACAATCTACGTGCGAAAGCCGCAGATAACTTATCTGGAAGTTTATAACATTTGTACTCAATTAAATGCCGAAGTTGACGATGAACTACCCAGGAGTCTGTGTTCCTCTTGTAAAAACGACCTCAAGTCGTCCTATAAGTTTATTGAAAAAGCCAGAGACACCGATAAGAGATTAAGAGAAAATCTCGATAACCATCGAACTACTAGGAGAAGTCGCAGAATAGAAAAGGAAGATCACACCAACGAGTGCAAAATATTGGAAAAATCCACACCAAGACCAGAACCTCCAGAATCAGATGATGCAGAACCTGATTTCGAAGAGATAAAGCCTGAGTTCATCAACTGCACAAAGGATCCCTTAGAGGACTCCGATGTGGAAGTAAGTTGCAATAAAGATTTGAGTGTTATTCATTGGCTAAATGTACTACCATGTATTTTAGATCAATGAAAAGTCTGAAGACGAAATGGATTGGGTTCCGGACGAAACTGATGACTTTGAAACGGATGGTTTTGCAGATGCCAAGGCTACAGCATTCGAAGATGACGACGACGATGACAAACCACTCAAGCAACTTATAGAAAGACGTATGTTCCTAAAAGACTCCATTACCACTAACCACTAACCACTTGTTCTATGAATTTTGATCTCTTTAGAAAAATCTAAACCCGCTGCAGCAGAAGCTAATAGTCTTAGGCTTGACAACAATCCAGACTATGATTCGTCGGACGTCTTCAATGACCTTCCAGACCGAGCCGACAACGAGTCTTCAGATGAAGAAGATGATGTGTTCAAGGATAAAATGCTAGAAATTGTGCCAGATCCTCCAACAACCCAAGAAGCGCAAATATTCCCCCAGGGTAAACGCGAGAACAAGTTCAGACAAACCTGCGATCAACATTTAAAGTTCTCAATTTCAGGTCGCTATATGTGTAAGATGTGCAAGAAAACCTACTTCACTGCAGAGGGGCTCAAGGCACACATGAATGTTCATATGCCGAAGAAGAAAAAGGTCAAACGCATCCGAGGCCCGAATAAGAAAAATTCAAAATCCAAAAAGAAGAAGAAGAACGCAAGTGATGATGATGAAGACGAAGACGACGATGAGGGTTTGAAGGAGAAAGATGAAAAAGAGGCGATGGATGAAGAGACAAAGAAAAAAGGTTCTGATAATGAAGTCCTAATGAAAGCTAAAGGAGATGAATTTACCACAACTGAACCGGGGGTCAAAAAGAAACGAAAAATCAAACCACCAAAGCCGAAAAAGATGTTCCCCTGCAGCGTGTGTGGAAAGCATATGATATCAGCCTCGAAACTCCGATACCACATGGTCATGCACACTGGCGAAAAAGACTTTTTGTGTACAATGTGTCGTAAGTATGATTCTTTTAGGAAACTGGCAATTTGTAAGGATTATATTGATTCCAGCTAAAGCCTACTCAACGATCTATGCACTGAAGCATCACATGCGCACTCACACCGGTGAACGGCCCTACGAGTGTAAGTTCTGTGGCGACAAATTCACCCGACCTACAACGCTTAAATCCCACATGCGCCGCCACACGGGCGAACGGCCTTATGGCTGTGATATCTGCGGGAAACGTTTCATTCAACACTCGTCGATGACGACACACATGAAACTCAACCACATGGCAAAGACCATTGGCTGTCCGCACTGTGATAAGAAATACGCCCGCCAAACCGACCTGAACACTCATCTGCTCAGTCATACGGGCGATAAGCCCTTCTCGTGTGCTATCTGTCCGAGTCGATTTATTCGGCAGGCGAATCTTAACAAACACATGAACCAACATCATTTAGCAAAGAACAAAACACCCAACAACCATTCAGCTGGTAGACAGCAGCAGCAACAGCTGCTAGAATTAAAGACTGATGAGCCGTTGGCTGACGAATCTATGAAACAGGATGCAAGTAGTAGCCAGTCTATGGAACAAGCCAGCGAATATGTCGAACAGAGCGTGGAAAGCGTTGTAGCTGGTCCAACAACGATTCAATTCGCCGTTAATCCAACGAAAGTACTTTCTACGCCAATCTTAACCGCAAACAATCAGCTGTCTAGCGGACAGAAAATCAACGAGCCATCGGCATCGGGATCAATGATCGATCAGTTTGCGGGACAAGTAATGCAACAGAAAATCTCTGCGGCTACAACGACAGCTGATAAATTTAGTGGCAGTGTTATGGATCAAAAAATCAATTTTGCCATTACAACTAATCAATACCTCCCGATTGGCCAACATACGAGCAGACAACAAGAACCGAACACATCGCCTCTGCCGAAAATATTTAATGTTAGGTCTTTAGCCAGATCCATGCAGAAGGGTCCACAAATTATAGGACGTCGTGGTGAGGGAACTTCAACTCCACCCGGCAGCGATGAGAGCAATAGTAGCAATCGTTTCCTACCTCCACTTCCACTATCATCACCAACTGCTGCGTCATCACAAATGAGGCATCAACAACTGCAGCAAAATAACATGCTTGCCCAACCAACTACGGCAGTAGCACCGGTGGCAGCGGTTGTGACGTCGTCGGGGCAACAACGATTGCCGAACAATGAGAACAGTATGCCTATCAGTATGAATATTGCTGGAATTCCCGGGGGCATTACTTCCCATAGCATGTTGGGTACTGGTAGTGGAGTTGGGCATATCGGGCAGCACGCCCAAATGGGGTATGTTTTTTTATTGTTTACAAAAAAATTGTATTATTTTTCGAAATTGAAACACTGTGATTTTCGTACACCTTCGTCATTTAAGTCAAGGATTTAATGAAATTCTGTAAACGAACTTGTAATATACATAATTATGTAGTAGAATTTGTTGTTCGAACAGCTAGGGAAGGCTAAGAATTTATCCCTCTTATAATCCTGAATTAGTAAGATAATCTTATTTCGTATCGCCTCAAAAGACATCGAATTCAAAACAGGAATATTGATCTTCATAATATTGTACACATTTTTTGGATACAACCCGTTCCATTTAAACTACTTTATTCTTTCAGCAAATTAAATTAATATTTGTTCACATTTGTATCATTTCCAAACTAAACAACTACCACATTAATTTTATTTGCAGATCCGTTGAGCATTTAAAAGGCATTCATCCTCCAGTTGATAACTTAACAAACTTGCTGGGTCAAGTTATAGATCCTGAACGCATGGGACGTTCAGTAGAAGAAATGATTCCGTGGACTTGGTCAAATACTTCATAGAAAAGTATTGTTGTTGCTTTAATAACAAGAAATAATTTTTATTTTTTTATTAGTCGATAGTACTATACACAATCAATTTAATTTGATACAAAATAAAAGAGAAAAGCTATAAGAAAACAATTTATAATAAAACATCATCAAGTGGCTTATAATTTTGTTCTTTTTTTAATATGAAAACAAATTCAAATTTAGGGATATATTTTTAAGAAAAATAAATATGTAATGCTAATGTATGACATACAAATTAGAAATAGCTTAAAATACTTATATTTTTTACATCAAAGTGCAACTAAACGTTTAAACGTAATAATTTAGGCAAAGATAAACAAAAAACGAATAATTAAAGTTCAAAATCACAAGTAATTTGTATTTTTTAATTGTAAACAAAATAAATTCGTTTAAACTTATAATTATTTTGTATTCTTTGTTTTAATAAAAAATGTTGGTTTAATGTGGGTTCAACTCACAGAGTTTATACATATATTCACATGGAAATCGGCATTTTTATGAGTTCAAGACTCTTTCTGCTTATCATTGTTGTTGTTAGGGGCTGCCTCATCACCACCATTCAAATTCCTGTAAAATTAATTGGTCAAAAATGTTGGTAAAGCAATCTAAATGAATAGTTATGCCATACATTTTTGTAATGTTTTCTAGTCAACTAAAGAAAAATGTACGCTCGTTGATTTTATGACAAGTTTTTGATGTAAACAATTTTTAGCAAAGACATTTGACCCTATCGAGGTAATAGTCGGAACGGAATTTTATCGGCAACTCATTTTTTGTCGGAGAATCAATTTCGGTTCGAAGTGGCTGTCAAAGTCAAGGAAGTCACCATACACCGGGAGAATTACGAATCTGATTATTTGATCACACAGGGAACACAAAGTTTGTATGTGAGAATAAAAGAAAAGTTCAACAGTTAATTTCCTTTTAAACTGTTAAAAATTGTAGTGGCTTGACAAAAATACAAAAATTATATCAGCATGTTTTTAATCGCAAAGGATTAAGACAAACCCATTTAAAAGAACTCTTTTAAGATAAATATTTGTTAAGCCCGATTTGGACGATAATTTCAGTGTCTGTTGATCAAACAGTACAGTGAAGTATCTAAATGCAGTTATACTTTTATCATTTTATTTGCCGTTGTCGAGAAATCAACGCATTAAAGTTCCTTTTTTCCCTTGATGGCTCTGTACTTCTTGGAATTTGAACTTGGACTTCTTTCTATAAATAAGACATATCGAACTATGGATATTCTTCTTTTCTTTGGATTTGCCTATTCTTTACTTCTTAAATAGCAATAATTTAAATATAAAATTCCGGCTAAATTCTGGGACACATTAAAAGCATTTATATTTTTCATCTTTATACTCACCCATTATGTTTTTCTTTCATATGCATATCGAGAATCTTTCGACTGCAAAATTTGCTTTGGCAAGTAACACATTTGTACTTGCTCTCGTGAGCAACAAGGAGTTCTCTTTTCTCAAATCTATGTTTGCAATTCTTACAATAGAAGGGCATAATTTTTTTATGCGTTTTCAGGTGGGCTTCTAGGTTTAAATTATTCCAGAATTCTGAGCCGCAATCTAGGCAAGTAACTTTTTTTGGAGAATTGGCAGGCAAAAATACAGGTGAAGCTTTTTGAACTGTCGCTAGAGAATGTGTTAGTTCATGTGAACGAAGTTCTTGAAACGAACTAAAAAGTTTACCTGCAATAGATAAATGTACTTTTTTAAGGAGGACAACTTTATAAATATATGAATAGAATTTTATACTCACTGCAAGTTAAACAAACAAATCTTCGGCCAGGCGTTATTTCCGACTTTCTGAGTTGTTTCAAGGTATCGTCCTCTGCAAAAATTGCCCAGGAATCAATATTTCGTTCCTATAATCTGAAATGTTTTCTGTTTCTATACTAACCTTCAACAACAGAGCACTCCTCTTCTTCATCGATTACAATTGGATCTTGTGTGGAATCATCGACTATTGAGACTGTGCAATCCAACTCACTAATGTACGGTTCTTCTGTGTCGTCTTCCTCCATGAAATCACTGGAATGATTATTGAATTCGGTCTTGCTCTCAAAGTAAACTTCGACATCTCTTAGTTGGTTGTAGAAGCATTTGAGGTCGATTAAGGTTTTGTAACATTTGCGGCATAATATTTTGGGTGTTTCTTGAAAAAGCTCAGCTTTAAAATGTAGCACATTGCAGAGGAACTTCCGTAGGGTTTCTGTGAGCCTGGCGCCTTCTTCTAGATTAGACAGGCAAGTTAAGCATAAGGAACCTGAACTGGACATTGAAGTTGATAATAATTAGAATTAAATTCTTAATTGTGCGATATTTTTATATTCGTATTCCAATTGGCATATATATATATATATTTATTTTTAAAGTATAAAAACTGTATATTTCAACATCCAATGTTTTGATCAAGGAAGGTTCAAAAAGAAAACAGAAGGCTCGAGTTGTCAATATTATGCCAGTTCAGATTACTGCGAAGCAATTACTCCGGTTACAAGACGAGATCGAGGAATCGAATCAAAACGGAATGAAGATTCCGATCCAGGTATATGGGCTTTGTATTAATGAATAGTATTCTCATGGAACAGAAAATTTTGCAGTCGAGGACGCTACACTGGGGGCGCTAGTTGTCTTGAAATTTAGCCGAGACACCTTAGAATGAGAAGAGAAAAAAGAAAATAAACAAAAACAAAATTTCATTCATAGGAAATAGGAGGGAAAAAATCGATAGAGTAAATATAAAAAGAGGGGATTTTTTCTGTCTGAGCATTGCTTGTATGGAAACCGTATATCTATATACATACTTGTGCACAATGATTGCCTTCAGATTTGTGTGGTTGCTTATGGAAGGGAATGAGTCGTGTGTGTTATGGATATTGCTATAGCTATGAATGCTGTAACACTGTAGGGATCTTGCTGTTTGAAATTCGTTTTGGATTCAATTTTCAATTTTTGCAAAAATTGGCTTCTGAATCCTCTGAGGATGCGTAGTTGCCAAATTTGTAATACATTGCACTGATGTATTTGTTGTTTGAGAACATTTTGCAAAATGTTAGTAAGGGAGTGGATTGGTAGGTAGGGAAAAATAAAGGCAGTAGTTCATGTTGGATAGGTTTCTCAATGATATCTAATACATACAATTTTATTGAGTTGGAATTGATTTTATTTGACAAATATTGAAATGTTTGAAGTTTGATAATTTTTTTAATAAAATTTGTATCAACTAGAAAGCCAAAAATAAATAGAATAAGCAATTAAAAAAAAACGAAACCACACAAATCACCAAATTTAATTTAGTTTGAAGATTAAAAGTCAACATCTGATACTTTTCGTGTGATTGGAGATATATTTCAACACACAAACTTCAATAAATAACAATTTTTAAAAAAATAATGGGAACTTTTAGTTTTCAAATGGTAACCTGAATCTTAATTTGTATGTAATTAACTAGAAAAATGACATTTTAGCATTGAAATACATTACAAATTTGATTTGTACACTAATTTAAATTTTCATATCATATCATCAAAGAAAGTTAAAATATTTGTATTGAATTAATACGTAAACAATTAGAGAATATTTTTCTCATTGGGAATTTATTTGGAAAAAGTACTCAATTTTGCCAACTGCAAAAATGTTCTTACTCACTCCTATTTAACGATTTGCTACTTTTTGAACGTTTCTTCCCTTCCTACTCTTAATAACCCCTTGAACAGAACAAAACGACATAAATAACCATACACATGTGTTTTTATCGTCTGCCTTAAAATTTCCCCACATTTGTACCTTTTCATTCAGTTTTTGCTTTGACGTTACCTTACACATATTTATTTCTTATTTTTCAATTTTCTCCTCATTCTGTCTCTCATTCTCTACTTCGATTTATTCAGGCACGAACCATTTTTTACCGTCGAGGAGGCTCGTTAGGCGGCGCGTCGTTCGTTCCTCTTCATGATTGTACTATTCCATTCTATATACAAAGATATGGGGTAGCTGAATCAAGAGATCGAAATCAATTGAATCGTGATGATAGTCTTGTTTTAATTGTATGCGTATGGTGTTGTGCTTATATCTTTGTTTTTGTATTCCATAAGCACACACCGAAAACTGGATTCCCCGATTCAGGTTTACAAACATATTTTCGATTCAATCCAGCTCTTCTAGTGGGATTGGATCGAGATCTAGGTACATATTGGCCGCGTTTTGTTAAACACGAAGAACCTTCCATGTACTGCACTTTTCATGTATTACAACAACACAACATGATCTTGATATTTTTCTGGTTCAATTTTAGTGAACCAAGATTGATCCCACCACCAAAAGAAGGGAAATTTTGCAATTGCAAGGGGTAGTGTAGTGTAATATGATCCGTATCGTTTTATTTCAATAATCTGAACCAGTTTATTTCATGTGCATAAAACTCGGCTATTATGTCGTGATAAATCCTGATTCAATTCCGATTCAAATCTTCTTGTAAACTGAAATTCCTGAAATTCACTTTTTCATGGCATAATTAGTGCTTGTTATTTTTTGATATTTTCATTGAATTCGTTTTTAAATTGTTCCTTAAACTATTTGTTAAAATTGTTTTTTAGATCGGAAAAATATTAAAATAAAAGAAAAAATTTAGTTGCCGGCAACGAAGTTGATTGTCCGTTTTGTAGGATTCCAGGAAGGACCGACAAATTTGTGTCCGTCAATTGAATTCTCAACAAACAAGACTCCGCAAACGTCAAAATATGACATTCATTTAAAATTTAATAAACAAAACAAAGTTGATGTTCCATTCAATTTACAAATTTTTAATGTTTAATTATACAAATGGATAAATTCGATTCAACTTGTCGTACTTGTAATGCCATTCGGTCAAATTTAGTAAGTCTCTATTCAAATTCCCGAGTAAATGATACCATCAAGATCTACGATGTTCTTTGCTCAGTATGTCCATCGCTATCGATTCAGAATAACGACAAGCTTCCACAGAAGATTTGTTTCTTTTGCTCCAAACAATTGGAAATAGCTTATAAATTTCAACTGAAATGTAAGAAATCCGATGAAGATTTATGGAAAGTTGTCAAAGAAACAATTAAAGAGGAACCGCGGCAGTCAGATGAAGACGATGTACAGACCTCAGAAAACGAGCAAGCTGAAACCAACATCGATGATGAAGTGTATGCAGTAGTAACTACGTCATGTAGATTTAATTTCCATATTTAATACAAATTCTCTTTGCAGGCCATGTGCGGGAGACGTTTTCGAGGATACCCCTACAGTCAATGGAAGTCTTGAATTCTTAGATGACGAGGACGATGTTGATGAAGATATGGAAATTATTCTTCAAGAAGACTCGCTAACAGTCGATAAACCTCCAGGACTGGATAATAATCTTAAAGAAGTGTCTTTTGACTGTAATATCTGTGCCAAAAAGTATTTAACTATCAATGGCCTGTCCATGCACATGAAACTCGCTCATAAGAATCATAAACCGCAGCAGATAGAAACGTTTCAATGCAACTACTGCAATCAGGTGTTTGAAAGCAAAGACAGACAAAAGGATCATTTTCGATTGGAGCACAGAAACGATTCTAAAAGCGTAGTTGCCTGCTATATATGTCAAAAGACATTTCTCGGAAAAAGTAAATTGGAGCACCATTTACTTTATCATGGAAAGAATCAATTTCAGTGCATGGTTAAGGATTGCAAACGGACGTTCAACGTCAAATACAAGTAAAACTAGAATTCAGTTTTTATAAAATTACAAAAGATCTTAGATGTTTTTATTTTACAGAGTTACTGATCATTTGAAGCGATTTCATGGAATTATTCTCACAACAAGTCAATCCAAATCATTAAAACCGATTTCTATTAAAGAACTATAACTACACCCAAGGTAGCTTGTTTTAATTACCTATTTTTGTTTTTTTTAATGCTGGCTTAATATAATCAGATCTGATCAATATAAATAACAGGGGTAAATATTGAGTTCAAGGCCATTTCGCAAATTAGTTCAAATAACTCCAACTTTTGGCTATGTAGTGATCAATTCTGTGCTTTGAATTTACTGGGCTCGAGTACATTTTACTTTTGGTTATTTCTGCACCCTCAAGTTTAATTTAAAGTAAAGTACCTAACGTAATGTTGTACTTTGAATTCCACGGATTCAAGTTAAATAGTACAGTGGGCTATTTTAAACCATGATTCTTTTTTAATTATTTGAATTAAATTTCTGCTTGTTAATTTACAATCAATTTACTGTAAGCGTCATTTAATCTCAATTTCCAATTTCTGGTATGTACTGAGAACATTGAAGGTCGAAAAAAGGAACGCATTTATTAGCAATTATTTTTTTAATTCAATCTTCACGAAATATTGTAACTCCCTGCTTTAGGAAACGTAAAAACAAAAGTAAAATATTCTACTGTTTCTTTTGTTAGGAAAAAAAGTTTAAGTTCTGAGTTTAAGAAAATCACCGTGTGACTACAAAAAAATACAAGCTTCTTGGTATCACTTAACTTAAGATGACACATCTGTCAAAAAGGAACTGTCACAATTTTTGTTGTTGAGTGTCGTTGTCGTAAAATTTATTTTTCTTCGAAAAGTTCAGAAGTCCCAAAGAAAACTAAAACGTCGCAATTTGCAATTTTATAAAACAAAAACTTCCTCGATATTTTGATAAATTAATCATTATGCTGCCGTTTAAAGGAATTTTTATTCTTTTGATGTTATGCAGCTCAAGTTTAGCTCGAAAACATCACCTTGAAGTTCGGGTAAGTTTTTCTTCTGATTTTCCTATTTTTTTTAATTATTTATTTAGGCCACGCAGTAAATAGTTTTTCTAAAAATGTTTAACATTAAATTTACTTTAGGACGATACAAGACGGTACATCGCATTGAGCACATTTGGTTTCTACCAAAGTGGTATTCTTGATGTTAAATTGAGTAATTTCGTCATATCCAACGAGAATGAAAATGATTTGGTAATACAATGAACCCACCTCCTTTAGATTGCAAATGTCAATAACTGATTATGTATGGTCTGTTGTTTTCAGTTCGGACTTTCGTTGGATAAGACAACAGTTGATGCTATGAATCCATACTTGGATTCACATCAAAACAAATGCATTCTCGACGAACCAGCTTCGGCACAACGAAGTGGACCAATTATCTTCTTTTTGATGGATCTTAAAAATCTTAAGTAAACACATAAACTTTAAAAACAAGGAATATTATATTTTATGAGTATTAATCTTGTACACAGAGTTAGTGTGACATGTTCATCAGATTGGAGGAACCTGCATATTTACAAAGATCGCTCACAGCTTCCAGCAATGCGAGCAAAGAGGCAATCCAAGGTCAGTGATTCTGCATTGTTTATGCAGAGGCGCAAGAAACGAGAATTCGAACCTCGAGAAGAGAACTCGCCAGTAATTCCAACTGAGAATAAGGGAATTTGTAAAGATCTTACCTTGCCACTAATTAGGACTGTGGTTCATAATAAGAACTACTACAATACATCGGTAAGAAATCTTTTCTTCTTACTCCTCAAAATAGATAAAATGTTATAATATTGAATTCCATTTTCAGTTCTCTATGTTTGTTGCATCTCCACATGAAGAAGGATTATACAATTTATACTTCCATGCCTGTCCAAATTATCATACCACCAAAGAATTGTCTTTCAATGTAAGACTAATTAATGTTTATATGTACTCTTGTAATACATTAATTGATTTATTTAGGTCGATATTGAGGAAAACAACAATGGAAATTTCCTTTCCGCTGGTGAGATGCCTTTGCCGGCTCTGTACTTTATGATGAGCCTTTTGTTTTTCCTTTCTGGATTGTTTTGGGTGTTTATATTGAAGAAAAGCAAGTAAGTTTTAATTTTGAGAAAAATTAATCGAAATTTGTATTATACAGTGTTTTTTTTTTCGTCTTTTGGAAAAACAGGCATTCCGTTTTTAAGATCCATTACATTATGGCTGTTTTGGTATTCTTGAAATCATTGTCGCTAATGTTCCACGCAATCAATTATCACTTCATTGAAATCAGAGGTGAACATGTAGAGACATGGGCTATACTATACTATGTTACTCATTTGTAAGTACTGATCGTGTGTAATCAAAAAGGATTGAGTCCAGGGTAATGATGAAGCACATGGTGTTATAGTAAAAAAAATGGAAGGCGCTATGATAACAGCAACAAATGTTTTCTTTCAGTCGTTACCTCAAAATTTATTTTTTCAAA
The DNA here is from genome assembly GCA_905146935.1 of Scaeva pyrastri. NCBI lineage: Eukaryota > Metazoa > Arthropoda > Insecta > Diptera > Syrphidae > Scaeva > Scaeva pyrastri. The sequence continues at coordinate 5,966,466 of LR989929.1, read as the reverse complement.
GCATCTTTGTGATGCCGGACTCAGTCTTTCTAAAATAAATATCATCGTTTTACTTATTTATTTTGTATTCTTTTTAGATTAAAAGGTGCAGTTCTTTTCATAACCATTTTGTTAATTGGAACCGGTTGGACTTTCATCAAGCACATTTTGAACGACAAGGACAAGAAAATATTTATGATTGTTATTCCCTTACAAGTGAGTAATTTTCTTTTTTGTATGAAATACATAGCAGGTCAGAAGTTTGAGTAGTTCTAAGCCAGTGGATAATATTTAAAGTTCCGGGATCAATGATCATTATCAGAACCTACGTTGTACGAGTACTCTTTAAATACAACGTAGGTTTACTTAAATATAACATTAATGCTCTTTGAAGTATTGCAAGTTGTCTCAAACTTTAGGTTTGCTTTTAAAAATATCTAATTGAATATCTTATTTTAAGATTCTTGCAAACGTTGCTGAAATTATCATTGCTGAAAGTGAAGAAAGTGATGTGGAATATCGCACTTGGCGAGACATTTTCATTCTAGTCGATTTGCTTTGCTGTGGAGCAATTCTTTTCCCCGTTGTTTGGTCTATTCGACATTTACACGAAGCATCAGCTACCGATGGCAAAGCAGCTATAAATCTACGAAAACTCAAGCTATTCCGTCAATTCTACATTATGATTGTTTGTTACATCTATTTTACACGAATCATTGTGTACCTGTTGAAGATTACAGTTGCATTCCAATACGCATGGTTGGATGAGATGTTCCACGAAATGGCCACTTATGTATTCTTTGTATTGACTGGTTATAAATTCCGGCCAGCGTCGTCACATCCATACTTTAGTGTATCCGATGAGGACGATGACGATGAGGTTGAAGTACTTACAGAATCTGGTCTGACTGCAGGTCTTCACAAGACAAAAGCTTTAAATCGTAACGCACCGCCTACTACAACAATAGTAGAGGGTAATGACGAAGAGAGAGAGAATCTAATAAGCAAACGTGAATCAAGTCATGAGTATGATTAAATTTATTAACTAGAATTAGTTTAAATAAAAAACAAAAATAACTCCAAAAACTCAGATTTAGATTGTTATAAAATAATATTGTGCTATTAAACAAAAAAAGAAAAAAAAATTAGGCATTAAAGAGACTGAGTTAATTTTGTGTTTGTATTTTTTAAGTTTTGTCCATAAAAAAATTAAAACAAATCAGAGATAAGATTTTGGTTTACTTTATCTTGTTTTTTTTTATTTTTCTTAACTTTTATAAAATTTATGATTTAAAATAAATGAATAAATGCACACTGCAGCTGAATTATGCAAGGTTATATTCACACGTCTCTAGGAAATACAATTTACTGAGCTGTTAATGAAAACCAATTCAGGCAATTGGAATCTCAATATAAAGGAACCAAACAGATTTCATTAACATTTGAGTTTTAGGTTTAATCTACCTAAACTTATTGTCTCTTAAATTCAAGGATTTTTTTTATTAAAATATTTAAAAGTGAATCTATAAAACAAATTTTGTCCACATAAAATAACCATCTCTTCCATATTTTTCTTCACTCCTTTATTTTCTTGAGAATTGAGTTTTTCCCTTTTCAAAAAAGAATTAACAATTCATGCGAATATGACAGAGGAATATGATTTAATTTTTACCTATGTATGTACGTTAAAAATACAGCGAATTATTTAATATTGGCATTCGAACCGTTTTTTCTTTTCCCTCCCCTTGGCTTGGCGTTAATTTGCTTCAATTAGATGATTTGTTTGCCATTTGCTCGTCGAATAAAATAAAAACAATATAATGGAGACGCGTAGAGAAATTATTTATTTTATTATTTATTTAATTATTAAAATAAAAAATATATAAAACATTATGTATAAGTATAAGTAGTAGAGTTTTCATTGAAAGCAATAAATTCTTTTAAATATGCATTTGAAAATTTCACTTATTTTGTTATTTAAAAAAAGAAGCTTTTTAACTTTTATAATTATTTTTTTTTTTTATTAAAAATTACAATATTTTATTAGTTGTAGAATTTAGAAATTAATAAAAATAAACAAAAAAAAAATGACCAAAATATTGTTACAATCTTTTTTGTACACTAAATTTGCATTGTAATAAAAAAAACTAAAATCAAAATTGAATTTTAAATTGCTTGGAAATTTATAATTACATACATACATATATTTATTGATGATTAATAAAAAAATTGAAAAAGAATATGTTGTGTTTGTGTGTTTTTTTATTTGAGTGCTGAGTTTTTTGTAACATACAAACATTATGTATAATATAAAATAATTATTTAATCAAACTTTGATTTAAATTTGGGCATGAATTGAATAAAGAATACCATGTACGTTGTAATTGATCCAATTGCCTGAAATGGAAGAAATCAAATACCTAGTAAAATTTGAAATTTGAGTTAATTTTTTTCTAGTTTTTAATAATGTTGATTTGATTGGTAGAAATCACTAGGGATCTTTGTATGATTTAAACTTTAAAGGATAAAAAAATATAACTGAAGCGATTTTAAGTAGGTACTTCATTAGAATACTTTGTTTACCTTGGTTAACATATATCCGTCCATTGAAGCTATACCCAATCCATCAATTTTAATCTGTTGATGCAGTATTTGCAATGAGAAATTCTGAATCTGAAAAATTATACATAAGTAAATTCAAAGTGTGACAAATATTCACGTTGTTTAAATTTCAAAATACTCACCTGAACAGATGCTTCTATGTTATCTGCGCTATGCTTTAAATTGTGCACTCTATACGAAATGTACTTTGTCTGTAATTTCAAATTAATTTAGATAAGATCGCGGCAAATTTCAGTGAAATTTAATTTTAAGAATTTATTGAAATAGAAAGGTATTTAAATGTTTTCCTTGTCCCTTAAAAACCGACTGTTAATCTGTTTTTTCGAAAGTATTATGTAATGTGTTTTGGTTAATAAACAAATTTACTTAACATACCATAGAACTTTTAGGAAAAAAAAGTTGTGTGAGTTTTAATGATTCAGGTTTCAGAATTAAGTGTGAATTTCGGAGATCAAATTTACGGCTTGGATTATTTTGTATTTTTGAATAAAACTTACCGCATTCATACAACTCTTAGCCGTTAACAAAAACATAGGTATTTCCAAAATTGCCGGCACCAACAATAGGTCCTCTGAAATAATACAAATAGAAATGTATTTAGGTTTTGTTTTATTTAAATTTTTCATAACATAAAATTTAACCCACTGGAAGAAATCATTGAATTTCTCCATGCCCAATAAAACCATCCAAAACTGGTCAAAAGTCTAACATAACACTTAAAGTAATTAGCTATCATTGACAATCCATTGATGTTCTTAAAACACTCGACCATTTCGAAAATAGATTCGTAGATCTTTTGTTTAGCCTGAATACTCTTGCGAACGAATTGATCATTTTTCGAAAACGTCCACCCACCCCGTTCCATGGCGAATTCTGTATATTCAACTAAAAGTTGTAAGTCCTTGTCAAGGCTTTCAATTTCAACTGTGATCAGATCCAAATAGAACATCAATTGCAGTGTCTTAAACCTCAAAAAATATGTATAAGGAATGAAGACAGCCCAAAAGATTATTAACAATATGGCAGCACTATCACTGTAAATTTGCATTATAATCAAAACTATATAAAATTGATTGATGATAAAAAATGCGTAGAATTTGATCATAAATGTTTTGTACTCCTTAACTTGAGTCCAGAATGGAGCTGATATCAATTGGCGTTTTGAAGTGAGTTTAATGTAATAATTCCAGAAATTTCGTTCGCTGTGTTTTCGAAAAAATGGCTCTAGGCTGCTGATGATGACGCTTAAAAGTGTTGTCAAGTTTTTAACAGAATCCACAAAAATCTCAAAACCTTCGTTAGTTACGTAGAAAAATTCTTGCACCGAATAGTAGCCGTAAGAGAACAAGGAGAAGAACACAATTACTATTATACTCCAAATATGCAAAAATAGCTCATGAATGCGAGCGCATTTAGCTCTTTTGCTAAAAGATATTGGAGAAAAACAGAATAATCGAAATAACTTAAAATGCCAACGGACAAGTAAACACACTTGGTCGTCCATATTCATTGTCTCTGGGATAGACTGGAAGTTTAAAAGAGGTAGAATTTAGTAATTTGATGTGGTATAATTAGTTTAATTGCATAAGAACGCAAGTATTCACGCACAATTAATCAATTTGATAAGCTAATGAATTAAATATGGTTAAAACAAATTTCAGTTTGTAGAGCAATGAGAATATACCGTGATATACGTACTTAATTATAAAGGGTGTTTTTTTTTGCAAGAAAAAAACTTAAACTTTGCAAATACTGTCTTGGTGTTGTGGTGTTGAGGTGCCTGAGTGCAACACATTTTAATATTTTTCAACTTATTCCGTGCTGATCCGTTTTCAATTCAATATATTTCACCTCAGGTGTTCCTCAAGGCAGTCATCTTGGACCACTCTTGTTGAATCTGGCAATGGAATATAATGATAGCCTTATATACTTCTCACTCATATACCATTTTATTAGTTATGTATGTAGCTCATTTATCAGTAAATGTCAATCCCAGATTAATTGATATAAGAGTTTGCGTTTAGGGCTAGGTACTAGGTTGTCTACATACCTCGATACTCCAATACAGAGTTTGATTGCAAGGGTGAGTTTTTCAGAAATGCTGTCGGGCAAACTTAGCATGACTGTAGAACTCATGATATGTTAATAATTCGGTGAAACCAAATTTTACTCAAATAATTCAAATAATAACTGAACCAATTGTATAGCAAATTTAAATTGACGAAAAGACCCGTTATTTCAAATAAAAAAAAATAAAAAAACATAATAAAATAACACAAATCAAAAACTCACTTATCAAAAACCCTGTGTTAATAACCGACCAAGCACAATAGTATCCGTCCACAATTATCCGAACATATCCTCTTAAAAGATGACACACCATTGACCAGTTACAAGCCTTCTGAAAACTCTTAGTCATATCGAAAATTGATTGGTAAATTTTTTGTTTCTCCATCAAGCGTCTACGGACAAACTCTTCGAACTGAGGGAAAGTCTTACAATCTATATGCCAGTCTGTGAACTCAACGAGCGAGTCCAACTCTTTTTGAAGATTTTCCAATTCCAACCGAATTAATTCCATATATAATACATATTGAATATTACGTATGCCAATGAAAATTACAAATGGCGTATACATTACCCAAAACATAATCAACTGCATGGGCATTGACGTATAAACAAGAAAAAATATTATAAAGAACGCTATATTGAACAGTAATATTCCACTAAACTTCAAACTGAAGATCAAGTGCTCATTAATTTGATCCCAGAACGTCATACTTTCTACCAATGGATTTCTACTCGATCGCAGTTTTGTGTACATACGCCAGAATTCACGTTCATGATTTCGCGAAATCAGTGACTGAAGTGCGGATACATTGAAGGAAATTAAAGTAACTGTCACCTTTAATGTGTCATTGAACAAAGCAAATCTATCTTCGGTGTACAAAAATACGGAATAGTTCATGTAAACACCTAGCATGAATACGTTATAAGTCGTCAGGACAAAAACCGACCACAGAAACAAAAGTTTGCTTTGAAGAGTATTCTCCTTGGCATTTGGATGAATTGTTATGGGACAAAATCCAAAAACTCGAAAAATATAAATGTACCACAACAACACCGACCCGATTTTGTCCTTCATTTTTGTAATGTGTACCTACTCAACTGATTCCAATTCCAATAACAAACTATCGAATGACAAGGATCACACATGGCTTGGCAATCAACTTTAATTATTCCATCAGTTACTATTTTACATTTTAAATAAACTTGATTGCATTCCATAAAAGAGATACCAGACTACAATCTATGATCAATAAATCAATCATAAAGGGAGACCTTTCGTGGAGCAAAAGAACCCTTTGGTTTTTTTCTTTCTGTTGGTTTTTTGTTTTTTCATCATGTAAATGTGAATCTATTCGTATATGTACATACATATATAGATACATAATATAATTCTATCGAAAGTTATATTTAACAATTTATTGAATTTGATTTTTAATCGAGTTGACACTTCATTTTTTTAATAACAAAAATCGAAATTACAATCATATGCATATGTCCAGTCCAGTGTCTGATTTAAAGGTTGGTTTCATCACTTTTGGGATAGGAAATCGGATGAATTTTTTCATGTACATAAAAAGAGCGCAGTGCCTAAGAACTTGGCGCCAAACCACTGGCACATATGTAGATGTACATATTTTGCACAGTTTCAAAATTAAATACCTAACATAAAGTAACATTTAACGATTTTGTCATTTTTAAATTGAGTGTATGTAGCATGTGTGCGTTCTTTTGCTTCTAATACGTGCCTTATGTCGTTTTCAATTGGCAATCTGGAATCAGAAAAAAGCATTCTCAAAGCGTTCAATTGGGCAAAAGTGACAGTTTTAATTCTGAAAAAGAAGAGATTTCTCTTCTGGATTTGAAGTCAGAAGCAAAAACAGAATCACTCACACATTCAAAGATTTTAAATGTCACACTTGACAAATGTCATATGTTTGAATTAACAAATTGTGCGAACTGTGAAGTGATTGCTTGAAATTAAAATTAAACTATAAAAAAATGGATAATAATATTGACAATATCTTAGCAATTGTTCCTAATGTGTTAGTAGAAGCATTGTTGGAGTCGTCTTCCTCATTTTCTTCGTCAAGTGATGACGATGCATGTGATGCAGTTAATTTTCTATTGCAGGAGTTTTCCAAATAGCCAAGATTGCAAAACTACCAATACAGTCACACCAAACTTCCAATTTTTCAGAATTCACAAAAAGTGTTCAATTGGGATTCTGCTTCTACTTCCCATTCCGGATTGCCAATTGAAAACGACATTAACTTAAGAAGTGATTTTCTTACAACAAAAAGAACAATCAACGTTAATTGCTTAATGTCTTATATTATTATTAAACAGACACTATTAAATTTAAAATGCAGATACATTAGATTTTAAAAGTTTAAAAATAAATACCGGTATTTTTAATCTCATTTATTTCAATAATCGCATGTAATCGCATGTTATTAATTAGTGAAAGTATTTTGAACGTTTATTTTAACTTATACATACGTACATAGATTTGGAAAAAAGTTATTATTTGTTGGGCATTTCTGTGTATGATTATTTTACAATTTAGTGTGATATTTTTTACTTATAAAAGAAATGTATTAAAAATACCCATTTGAAAATTAGTTTACACCTTAAAGAAGATTAAAAGATATGCTTTTTCCATATATAATTATTCATAACTCACCCACTGGATCCATATTAATAACAAATGCCCAAATACAAAAATATGCGTCCACAACAACACGAGTATATCCTCTCAACAAATGCACCACTATCGACCAATTGCAAGCAATTTGAAAACTCCGAGACATTTCAAAAATCATTTCGTACACTTTCTGTTGCTCGAGAATGCGTCTGCGAATAAACTCGTCAAATTGTGGAAATGACCTATTCGGTTGCTCCCAATGGCTAAATTCCACCAAGTTACTCAGTTCCAAGTCCAGAAAATCAATTTCCCTATGTATCAAATCCATATAGAACACAAATTGTATGTTTCGAATAATTACAACGCTGGAAAATGGCATGAACATTAACCAAAAATTTTGTATTGTTTGTGGTGTTATGTTTCGAAAAGTTATTTTAAATAAAACAAATACGAAAATGTTTAGACCAATCATGAACATTGGCTTGAGAATCAAAAGTTTGTGCTCTTGCAGCTGACTGAAAAAACTTTGCCTTTTAACTATTGGAAGTCGGCGGGAGCGCAGTTTTGCATATAGTCTCAAAAATTGTCTTTCGTGATCCCGCATTATTAAGGTTTGCAAAGCCGAAACATTCAAAGACACCCAAGTGACACTGACCTTTAGGTAATCGTACACTGTCCCAAGCTTGTCCTCAACAATAAAAAATTTATTCTGAAATACAAACACAAATGCGAAACCCAAGTTTAAGGATATGATGCATATTATAGTCCAGAAGTAATAAAATGTGTTTTTTGAGGAATTCGATTGGATCACAATTGGACAGTAACCGAAAATTCGGAATAAATTGAGAAACCATCGCACAATGCAGCCTATGTCTTCGTCGTCTTCCTCCATTTGAGTTTGGTTTATTTTTACTATTTTTCACAAGTACGAGTAGAAATGAATGTTGCGTGTGGTCAAAGAAATACCTATGTCATTGCATTTCATTTCTAATTAAGACTTAATGCTGATAGATAGCGATTGTTATCTAAATTCAATTCACTGAACTGACTGCTGGTTTATTAATTATCGATGAATAAATAATAGTTTTAACTGGCGATTATATGTTTCTTAAGGGTGACCACCTACACATGTAGTCGTTTCATGCCCTAAAGAGCAGCATACGAGTTACATGACATATGTAAATATTTGGATCAAAATCTGAATCGAATACATCAAACCTAATCTATACATAAATATTATTAAAATAAGTGTTAAAGTAAAATAACCAAGGATCCATTTTAAACAAACGCAGTTGTATGTTGCCGAATCTTTGTATTCAATATGACCTGCAATCAGCCAATACCTACATTCCTAAATATATGTCGGAAGAGCGTCAAGCGTGCGGAAAACATCACCATTGGTTTAAAATTAATTATTTTACTCCTAATTTTTTAACTGAACGAAAGTCGATTTCATAGAGACCCTTCATGTGATATGAATTTTGTGGCAAATTCAAAATGAATTCATTAAATTTTACAATTTATAATTACCATATAAAATTAAAATTTCATAAATAAAAAGTTAAGGCGGAAGACAGTTTTCTAATATTTTTTTTTCTGTTTCTTTTTAGAGCAGAACTGTATCTCTTTGTAATACACCGACACCCGAAAACAATTTCAATAACTCACCTATTGAATTCATTTCGTTAAGGAAAGTGTACACACAAAAGTACGCATCCACTACAATTCGGATATATCCTCGCAGCAAACTTATCATCATTGACCAATTGCAAGCCGTCTGAAAGCATTGACACATGTCATAAATTGTTTGATAGATTTCTTGCTTCTCCACGATACGTCTTCGAATGAATTCATCAAATTGCGGGAAAGATCTGTTTAGCTGTTCCCATTCAGTCAATTCGATAAGAGTTCCTAGATCATTTTCCAGGCACTCGATTTCCATTCGTATTAAATCCATATACAGTAAATATTGTGAATTACGAACAAATTGTAATGCCAAAAAAGGTGTAAACGTACTCCAAAATAATTCTATTTGTGTGGGCATATTATCATAAAGTGTTGCAAACAACGTAAGAGTTGTAATGATCACAAAAAACATAGAAACGAACTTGATGAGAAAATATCTGTGTTCGATGAGTTGGCTATAAAAACTTTGTTTTATTATTTGCGGATCTCGATGTGATCTAAGTTTAATGTACAAAATCCAGAAATGTTTGTCATATTTTCTCATCATTAAAGATTGCACAAAAAAAACATTGACAGACAAATGAGTAACACTAAGCTTTAAACAGTCATTGAAATATCCGAAATTCTCCTTTGTATAGAGAATTTGATCTTTGAAAATGACGATAGTTATAAAATAACCGTTAAAACATATTATCAACAAAACCGACCAACATAGGAACATCCGATTCTTGCAAGAGTTTGGGTGCCCCCGGATTGGGATTGGAGAGTAACCACAAATGCGAAATAAATTAGTTAGCCATCGTAAAACACATCCGAGTTGGTTTTTGGTGTCGCCATCGTCGTCTTCTTCCATAAAAGGTGCAGTCAAAAACACGTGTGCTGACAGAAGTCAGTTAACTAATGTTTTAACCGTTAATATGAAAACTCTATTTTTACTAATGTACATACATACATATGTATGTATTGTATTATTAAACATATGTATGCATATAAATTATTCCTTCTAACTGACATGTTATTTATCGATTAATGCATGACATCTAGGCATGACAAGAGCCGTTGATAAAACAATTTAGACTAACTGGTTTGCTAATGAAAATGACAAATATGAGAGCTTGTATCTAACGGTAAGCCGAAGTGGATGGTCTCTGCTTCAATACCTTTTTTCCATATCTATTTAACAAAGATAAAAATGATAATAACATAATAACATGAGCTGGCTCGGGCAAAAATTGTAGGTGTGAAAATTCTTGATTAATATTTTTTATGTTACTCATACGCCCAGGTTACCCGATTTATACTTTTACTGCAAAACTTCTTTTAAGTGTTTAAATATTTTGTGGTAATTATGTTCGTTTTGGTACGAATTGATGTTAACAATTCGTACAGTTGACTGAATAGATTTTGATCCTTAACATAAAGAAACAAGCAGAGCTGACAGTTTCATAAAATAAAGGAAGAAGGAAAATGTATTATCGTTGACGAGAAACATATCTGGATACACAGTAACAGCTATTATTGAGAGGTATATAATGGTTATCAGAAAAATTGAACAGAAAGTACAGAAAATATGTTGGGCTGTACTTAAATCTAACGACACTGAAAAGTATCCGAAATGAATTAGTAGGTAGCATGTATATTGGAAAACACAATAAACTTTATTCAACTTTAAGCTTAATGGACTTGTCAAGATAAAGAATAACAACACATCCATTTCGACTATCACGATCGAATCTATGCCTCATGCATGATGGAACTAGAACAAAAAAACAAATGCACGAATGGTAGCAGGTACTTGCTTTACTAGATGGTTTCTTTTAATCCATGGAACATTATGAAATAACATGCAGACTTTAAACGGCAGTTTTATTGAGAAGCCTTTCACAGTAGCGACGATATAAGCGACATGAACCTTTAAAGTTTTCGTAGTCCTGTGGTAATATTGGTTACCGGAAAAATTGTTCACGATATCGTGACTCCATAAAATGACTTGGAAAATTCTATGTTTCCCTTGATATGATACTTTCTTATTTACTACGCAGTGGTGTTTTTGGCTGCTGTTAGTTCTCAGTTTAAAATTTAAGATTTCTCGCTATAGTAAATCTAAGGTATTCATAAGGTTCTTAATATGTTTTCATTCCCTTACGGTTCGACGAAAACCGCTATTTGTTTAACTTTCTGGGGAGTAAAATTAAATTTTTTCTTAAAACTTTTGAATGCACAAGCAATTGTAATATAATAATGGACAAGAATTCCATCATCTCTTTAAAACAGAAGGCATTTTGATCAGCCCTTTTATTTATCACTTCGATTTCAGGATGTAGCTACATATTCATAAATAAGATTAAATGCAGAAAAGCTTAATCAATGGCTTTCATTGTAAAATCGTTGGTTCCTCAGGACAATGATTTAGGTCCACTTGTTATATTTTATTTTGGTGTATTCTTATGGATACGATCAACACTTTTAAAATGGAATTAATTCTCTTGGGTACGAATCTGATACTTCGAAGAAAAAATAATGGGTTGGCAGTATCGGGCCGTATTTTTGTCAAAATGAAGCCGGTCAGGCCTCAGCTTCATTGATTTGGACCATTGGATAGAGGTGTGCCTCCGAAGTCGGGGCGGCCATTTGGCCTATATTTTATTCCATAAATAATTGAACCATACCAATATTATCATAATAAAAAGAAATTACAATAATTTCCTGAATAATTTGTGTTTTATTTAAAATCAACATCGGCCCTTAAAATGTAACCACCCTTTAGAATAGAATCACATTAGAATCTGTAAACAGCAGTTAAATAAACAATTAAATAGAAAACAATAGATTGAAATAAATTTATTGATATTTAATTTTTTTGTAGTCCTTGAACAACATGTTTATTTATTAAATTTTTATATATTTCTTTTTTGTTTCGGGAATATTCTTATAAGCCAAGATTACAATGTAATTAACCAATATTAATAAGACGATAATAATAATAATTATAATAAACATTTGCCAAAGAAATACAGAATTCGATACATGGGTACATTAATTTTTTATTATTTATTTTTATTTACGTTTAACTCTTTTATTTGATTGAAGATTCTTAATTTATTTTTATATTCAAAGTTATTTATTTTTTTAATTTTTACTTTATTATTGTATTTATGATTATCGAAATTTAAAGTATTCCTCATTTTACTAGCATTTGTGTTTGAACACTACAACATAGTTTATTTACTTCTTTTTTATATTTTTATTATTTATTAGTTAATTTTTATTGTTTTTTTTTTTTCTTTTTCATAATTTCTTCTTTTTATTTATTTTCACATTTCACATAGGAATCAACTTGTATGTTTTGTTTTGTTTGTTTACTTTTTTGAATTGCTTAACATCTTGATTAAATCATACACTTTTAAAAAAATACACAGAAGTTACTTTTACAAAAGTAAGATTGTATGTATGTAAATATATTAAGCGAAATTATATTCATTTTTATATTAAGTACGTATAAAAATAATAACTTCTTTTTTTTCTAAATTGTTCCTATAAATTCATTAGAAACTATTTAGCTAAGAAAGAAAAATTGTAATAATAAAAAAATAATTATAATTAATCACTATTGGGCTGATTAGAATAAATAAAAAGAAAAGTATTTTTTCCGTTCTTCGTCAATTCTTTACAGTTTCTTGTTTTGTTTTAGAAGTTCACAAAGTAAGGTAAAATTGAGCATTGTACCTCGGGAAATAATGTTTGACCTGTTCTCTTACGTAGAAGCATGATTTAGTGTTTGCATTGAGTGTTAAATTTCATTGTTCCCAGACGAAGAAGCTCTTTACATAAAACGTTGTCGCTTACTGCTGTAGTGACAAACATCCATGGTATCGTCTAATGGACTTGCTGGACGTTTACAATGACGAGCAATTTCATTAGCTACAAATGCGAAGAGTTCAGGACCTCTGTAACAAAAAAAAAAAACAAGATTAATATATATATTTTTTTTAATAAAGTTCAAAATAATATAAATAACTTAAAATTTAGATAAAAATACATTTTTATTTACACTTTTGTTTAAGACAATTATATTATGATAAAACCTAAATTTTAGAGATTTTGAAATGATGGTATTCGATCGATGTACATATTTGTCGTTTTCAGAGTTAAAAATTCAAACTACAATACCTATTGAGAGTAACAACCTATTAAGAAGAATTATACCAATTTTCGGTATCCTGGAAACAAATAAAACTCAAGTAGTTAAAAATTGATTATATTTTTTAAATTTTAGGGCACTTTATTACCTGAACTTATGATTCTTACTCTATGAATTTGTTTCTTTCCAATATAAATATTTTTGGAAAATAGTTTTTCTGGAGTTAACTAATTGACAACGCGAGAACTTTGCCTAGATTAGATTTACTTTAATTCATTGTTTACCATTTTCTTTAGAATCCATGTCGATACATTTTTTAAAAAATTTATTGATGCATTTATTTATTTCACCATAAAAACAGACTTAACCGCAAATCTAGGATTATCAAGGAATAAGTTGCTGAAAATGAGACTATTATTGTCAGATCACTAAAATCGTTGTGATAATGTCATAGCTGAAGCCTTAGTCTTTGCGGTAGGAAAGGAAATCAGCATAGAATGTTCGTATTTCATGAACCATGAATTACGAGAAATATAATTGCATTTTTAAATCACTATTAACGAAGCACCAACAATGAAATAAGCTGAAGATAATTTTACTTGCCTTGGTCTTAAAACTAGGGCTTCTTTAAATGTATGCAAATCTGTCGCAGGTTCCTCATTTGAAGTTGTTGAATTACTGGCTATGCCACCTAACATCGGTGCATTCGAACTTTGTTCTGGTTTTGGTGATCTATAATTGAGAAAGAAAAAACAAGAAAACGAATTAATTAAATTGTTTTTTTGCGTAGTGTGAAATGAAACCAATAAAATCAAATTTGTATAAATATTTTATTTAATTGACCTTCCAACAAAACTCACCGACGTGTGACATTCAAAGGTGGTGGTGGTTTTCCAGCTAAATATGCCAAAAGATCAGCACGTCGAATAACACGGCGCTTTTTGCTTCGTGCCCAATCAACCAATTCTCTAGTGCGTCTTTGATATCCACTTTGGATACCTGCTTCACCGGTACGTTTAATTCCTTCACAGGATTCTATTGATTTAATTAATATACAATTAAAACAAAATAAATATTGAAAATCAAGTTTTAACCTTTGTATAGAGTTGTCACTGTGCCAGCAGCAGTTTGAAATGGTAACCATAAAGCACCTGTATCATGATGATAGGCATTGTTTGAGCGTTCTGTAAAAACAAATACAAACCATTATTAATTCACTTTTTTCACCATGTTAAATAAACTTTGATGACTTTGTGGTTTGCTACATACATATATACACAATTAGAAAGATAACGTCATAGTAACAGATAAAGTACAGGTTTCCTCCAATAATAATCAAAATCAAGAACAAGCGAACGTGGTCAATAGAAGTAATTTCTATTCTGTCACTTAATTTGCTTTATATTTCCATTAGCCTTAGTTCCTTTGTTCCTAGGGTGCAGTACATCTTAGATTTAAGAGCTCAGTAGTATGAATCTAATTTAATGTAATTTATACTAACAGGGATTCTTGTTTATGAATAAAGTTATTTGGTCAATCGTAATAATTGTTTTTCATTCGAATATACTTTCCTTCGGATTACCTACTTTTGCAATATTTCATTTAAGTCGAGATTGACCCATCTAGTTGCCTGGTAAATTAATTCTCGATATCCATTTGCTTCTTTTTACATTAATCGTGTAAACAAATTTCGAAGATAGGACAAATAATTTAGATGTAAAATGTTTACGATATTCCTATTATATAGAATATTTACTATATTTCTATTACCTACATACATATATAGAGGAATGGTTCTGGGTCTGTTACTTAGGCATCTCAAATTTGACTGATATTTGTGTCATTAGCTTATTTTAACGAACCCGGTGTCACAAAAAGAGCTCAGAGCCAATACAGAACGAGACACACTGACGACGCGGGGTCCATTGAAATGAGAGGCCGAATAATAGAAAAAAGTGTAGAGCATGCTAGTTTTTCTAATTGGAAAATTTTATAAAACTATATTAAAAACGAATGTTTGCAGGTTTTTTATTTTATCAGTTGTTTTAGCACGATCTTTTGTGGTACAAAGAGTTTATAAGGAACGTGCGTAAATTGCTCCGATAATTAGCCATTAAAAAACTAGTTTCACTTCGCTCATGCGAGCTAAGTGCCTGCTCCCCAGAAATTAGTCACAATATATTCTTTTAGGTATATCGCGTACAATTCATTTTCTCATCGTACTTTTTGCTAAGAACCTTAAGTCTCTCTCTTAGGCAGCAGCTTGGCCGTTATGGTAAGGTTTCTAGATGGAAATCTTGCCAGACTAAAAAGGACTGTTCGATATGATACCACTGAACAAAAAGTTACACCCAAGCCTAGATCTTGATGTCGCTTGTATGGACAAATAAAATGTCATATTATTAATTTTCTAGATGCCACCATGACATTGAATTTTTATATTAATAATAATAATATAATCAAATGTGCACATTTCTGTTCAATAAAATTGTTAAACAATAGAACAAATACCTCTCCCCTATCAGTTCTACATTTGTAAAAAAAAAACACAGATCGAATGAAAGTTTTTTCAGCTTGTAATTTCATATCATATTTGCTCACATAAATAAATTTGCATTCAAAACGATTTTGTTTATTTTTAGTCATCAACGACGATAGCTATATGTATAATAAAACTTTATGACATTATCTTATAGGGAGAACAGTATTCTAAGTAAATATACACATATTTTCCATTTGTGTTGAAAAAAACACTAGCATGTTAGTACAAGCTTGTAGTACCAACATGCTGGGAGTAAAGTACAATTGAATAAATGAGCGTAGAGACCGCAGTAGGAATCTTACATTTATTTTTATTCTAAATAATATTCAAGAAATTAATTTCATTAGTCATTTAGACGCATGGCTACATTCTGTCGGTGACAATATTTTAAAAATACTTAGAACTTAGACTTAAAACATTAAACATTCAATATTTGAATTTAGAAAAATATTTCGTATAGGTTCGGGAGGGCGTCAAGGGCGACTGCAACAAAAACAAACATACATGCATTTGCCTCACAGTTGTCCAGGTACAAAATTTCATTCCTAAATCATATTCATGTATGTACATATGTACATACATACATGTAGGTATGTATGTACAAACAAGTGAGCTACCTGTTTGGGAAAATTGAATAGGATGGAAGCTAATGTGTCCCTGGCAGGTGTGACCAATGAGGTAAAAACAACAACAGCAGCTGTTCCCGAACTATCGCCTGCCTAAATCACACACTCTCCCACAGAATCGTCAATTTCAGTAGGTTTCTTACTATCAAAAGAAAATTCATGTCCATATGAATATATTATAATTTCTACTACTAAAGGAAAACACACGAAAACAAAATGTCGGCAACAAAGAACTTAAAAATCCAAACAAAAAAATTACCTCAGCAAATTTGTCCTTGACAAAGAATATAAAAAAAGTAAAAAAATAATACACGAAAGTTTGTGTAGGAGGGGCTGAAGATTTTCATTTAGTTTTTCGTATGATTCAAGTTAAATACATAAAATAACTATACCTCTGTACAATTGTGCTACGGCAGTGGCCGAATCTTGAAAAGCGCCCCAAACGGTGCTAATGGAGTTGTCCCTTTGCCTGTGGTAATCCCGTTCGTAATCATTTTGGGCTTCTAGTTCTCGGAGGCACTGCTCCTCCAGCCATGCCTCATCGTTTGGTTCTTGTTGCATGATGATGATGATTTAGAGCCAAGTGGAGTAGAGTAATGGGAGGGTGTGGACAGCGGATTGTGGAATTCGATTGATTTTTTCCTCTTTTTTTGTTACCCTTTCGATCACCAAACTCGAATTAAAATTCAAAATCAAAACACAGCGAAGGAGACTTGTTTAAAATTGTATTTCTTTACTTTTTTCACTTTCAATTAAATTACTACTTTTTTTTTCTTGTCGATTACTCTTCGATGAGCTAATTAAATAAATTTTCTTCTTTACAACGCACACAAGATTTTGGATTTTTTAATTTTCCTACTTTTTTCTTCCTCTTATTTTAATATGATCACACTTCTTCAATAAATAGCAGCACATCAGAATAGATTTTCAATATTACTTCAAAATTCTTTCTTTGTAGAACGATTTTTGATTATTCTTTTATCGGAATTACTAAATTATTGGCTTTTTATTTGATTTTTATGTCATGATGAAAAATTACTGCGAAGAAAACTCGAAAAGAACATGAACGCCATTTTAGTTTTTTAATGCAGAAGCACAAGCAGCAGAAGAATTAGAACAAGATACGACTCGACTACGAGTACAAGAGAAGGAGAAAAGTATGACGACGACGACGAACAACAACAACTACTGACGAACGAATACAATACACAACTTGAAGTCGAACTCCGCCGTCCTACCCGATCAAAACCAAAAGTGTTTTTTTTTACAGCTGTTTTTGTTGGTTTTTAGGTGTGAAGTGGGAAGCTGTCAAATGCCAGTGGTGTGTGTGGGTATTTTTTTATTTATAAAAACGTGTCGTTCGAGGAAAAGAGAGGGAGATTACACAAGTGATACCAATCTTTACTTAAAGGCAAGCGCCCATGCAAATGTTGATAATAAATAGGATAAGATTTAGATGAGTTGATTGCTGTAGCTGTTATCAATTGCATCATATTCAGCAAATATAATTTACGGACGTTTATTATTATTATATGTGGGCTGCTAATTGAATATAACTCGAATATATAATTTGCAGCTAATTTAATCTATATACAAAGCATAGACACTAGCTCTGCATTTCTCCCTAGTGGCAAACGTAAATAATATTTTTACCACATCTATTGGACTTTCTTATAATGTTATAAATCTATAGCTCTCAATGACTTAAGATAGTCACTGACTGAAAATAATACTAAAGGGTGTTTTAAGAGATCCCTTTTAAAATACTTTATGAACAATGTTGGGTTTTCTCTTCTAAGTTGTTTTTATTCTCAATTATTTTCTTTATATTATTATGTATTCAATATAATATCATACTTGAATATTATTTGGTTAACAGAAGTATTTAGTTTTTAAATTGAAAATAGTTTATTAAATATACACTATTTTTCACCACACAACATAAAAGAAGTAGATGATGGAATGAAGAACAGTACAGTTGATTCCTAGTAGTCCAAGTACAATATAATTATTAAAATCTATTTCTAGATCAAATAGCAATTTCATTTCGCTGTTACTTTTGAATAATTGTAATAAAAAATAATCCATTTCGAAAATTTAAATACATAGAAAAATTAATTTAAATGATTGAAAATAAAAACAACTGAAAATTATATTTCATAAATTGGTGGGCCATTAACAATTATGCGTTTTGAGAATTCAAGATCAACAAAACAGAATAAATTCCTCGCACAAGAATTCGGGCATATTTAAAATATTTTGCTTACGGTACATACATACATTCCAGAGTGGACGGGTATCCGGATACGATGGAGTTGAAACAGTAATTTTTACTTAATTCATCTTGTTCTGCATTAATGTTCATTAGCTTTAAGAAATTCTAAACGTCAAAAATAAAAAAAAACGTTAAAAGACGTCTTAACAAATAATATTATTGAACTGAAACCACTTCGAAATAAAATAGGTAACATGTTATTTATTGCTCATTCATAGAATATTTCTGTTAGAATTTTATTCAAATTTCTTATCTTAACTAAAATATTTAAAAATCTACAATAGTTAGCTGGCATAGATTAAATTTGAATTGCCTTGCAAAACTAGTTAAGTAATCATGATTGAATTTCGAGAAATCAATAATTAACTTGACGAAAACGTCTGTCATTTTAATTAAACATATACTCATAAACAAAAGCGAACTTAAAAAAATTTTAAAATTATTTTCCAAACTTTGTCGCTTAAAATCTTAAAATAATAAAACAAAAAGCTCAAGGGACATTTAAAACAAGCTAACACACAAAATTTTGACATTTAAATTATAACTGTCCAGGATACATTTTTAATCAGCAATTTTTAAATTGATTATTAAACAAAAAAATCAACAAACGGTGCATTCCATTTCACCATGCTTTGGAACGCATTCCAGAACCAGTGCAACAGCTCGAGCCATGTATGTCATTGTTCCGTAGCTTCCACTTGGAGCACTATATAAATATATATGTATGTATATTAAGGTGAAGAATATAATTTTAATTAAAATCCGTTACCTGTCGTACAAATGTTGACAAATATATGCAGCTCCACCGCACAACAACATACCAGATGGAGTTGTATTATCTTTCCCGTCCTTTGACTTGGCACAGCATAAGGTTGCATCACCTGACACTTTTCTCTGATCATCAAGGAAAAGCTGATTGGCCTTGTGAACTAGATGCTCTACATAAATAACTCCACCCAATGACGAGACCATGTTGTGTTCTGTCACCAATGTAAGAACCATTAGAGCCTCAACCACTAGCTGTCGATATTCTGGTTGGGGAATCTGATTGAGTGCTGTCTCAACTTCAAGAGCGAATTTAAGTTCTCCTGGAGTCATCTCTTGAGTCAGAGACTGCTGAAGAATCCGGCCTTCAATTGCAATGCCTTGACACTAAAAGTAGGCAAAAAGGGTTTCAATGCATATTTAAAACAATAAAAATTGATAAGATTGATAGCGTAAATGGCGCCCAACGCTTTTCTTGATTGGTTTCAGTATTGTTGTTAAATTGATAGGTGCCCAACGTCAGACAAAATAATTCCATTCAAGAAAAGAAAATCATCATTTAATTTGGTATTTCAAATTACCTTTTCCAAAACAGACCAGACTCTTGAGTAAAAGTCCCTAGGAACACGATTCAAAGCCCCATCCAAACGTCGTCGGCGCAACCACTGTCCTTGCCTGTCATCTATTGCAGGAATAAGATCCTCACTTTCAGGATCGCCCAAGCCAATTTGACTTTTCTTGCTAACTCTGCTCGATTTGCAGCTCACAATCGATAGGTTTCCACGTGCAACTTAAACATTTCAATTTGTCAAAAAAAACAATCGAATACGATCAAATGGCAATAAGTCTTACCACTGCTTACAGCGAACTCCTTGCCACTCAAAATGTGATACAAGAGATTCTTCATTTCGAATGGTGACAAATTGAGCAAGTGCTCTGAAGCCTGTTCACCGTCGCAATTCAAAGTACGTGACAGTTCTTTTGCCATTACCTGAATTATCAAACCGACACGCAAGCGCAGCATTTCATGAAAGAGTTGAGGCTCTGTTCGAATAAACATTGCCAGATAGACCATGAGTTCTTGAGTCAGCATAGAAGTACTTTGATCGTCCCCATAGGCCTGATAAAATGAAAGCATGTCAAATTGATACAACATTTTTTTCCAAAACAAAAAACTCACATCATGAATCAATTGACGAAGTTCGATCTCTGGAAGAGGTGCTGTGATTGTAAACTCATTGTTCGGCGGCATACCAACTGTAACCTATTTGCGAATAAATTTTTATGAGGATTCATGCAGAATTGACGTTTTACCTACCTGTTTCTGTCGAACTAATAAATCAGTGACAGCTTTGGCCAAGTCTTCGACCCGTTTGCCTAACATACCAGCTGTGTGACGTACAAGGCCCCACAACTTTTGCTGACATGCTTTTTCGTACAAGCCCTTGAGCAGGCCACGAACGGTGACAACTCTACCTTCTTCCAGCATTCCTTCAGAGTGAGAAGAATTAGTATCTTGTAGCAAAACATTTGGATCATCATTCGAGGAAGTTTTCTCCTCCGGTACCGATGATGATTCGATCTCTTTTTTTTTTTTTATTTATAATTATATTTTTTTATCAACCACCCAAGCGTTTCGTATTGATTTTAGTTTGTTTAATAGTAACGTTATATAAAGATGGTATAACAACAGCAATTATAGCACAGGCCAACAGCATTCAGGATTTAAAGTATGAAAATGCATTGAAATAGGAAATTATATAACAATGAATAAGTTCCAAAATATGTTAATAATCGAATTTAAGATAATTTATCAATATGCAAAAATAAGTGTTATTAATGTTGGCAAGTATCAATGTTGATGAAAATGTAAAAAAGTAAAGGTTTTTAAAATGAACATAGAACATGAAGCATGAGCAGACACATCATAATAAATAAAAGTTTTATGATGAGTTTTCTTTCGACGGCGATGGTGGTTTATGATTTTCTACTACTACGTCTACTGTTCTAACAAGACCCCCGAGGATGAATTCCAGAGATCTCAGAAACTTGAACTGGTTAAATGATTTTTTAATTGTTGACACATTGACTTTATTGTCACTGAAATTGATTTCAGTAGATATAAAAACATCATAATTTTATTGAACTGATCCCTTGTCAAATCAAAGAAAACAGCTAGAAATTTATGAGGCTTTAGATTGGTAATGCGAAAGAAGAAATACCAATAGAATACAATTCGAACAGATCTAATTGAATCTACAATTTGATTGTACTCGTTATTACATTAGACATTTTATAATATTTGTAACTGACATTTTCAGTGTGATTCTGATATTGCTGATGGCAAGGCATTAAGGCAATTAAGAAGCAGATAGAACAGATCCAAAGGATTTTTATTGTGTTATGTTCACAAGACTTCGAAAACACTTGATAATTCGGTCTGTTCTCAATCTTTTCAATGCTATTCAAAAACAAAAGTGCTTTACTTAGGAGCTTCACTGCCATCAGAGTTTGACAAGTTTCTATAAGTTAAAGAAATGATAAACCTCTGCGATTTAAAATGAAACCAAATCAATTTTTCATCCCACTATACTACGCACCAATAAATAGTTTTAATGAATTTGCGTATTTATTTTAGGTAAAATCAATTAAACCAATAAAAAAATAATAAAATGGATATGAATAGGCTTCTAGGGCATGTAAGCCTACATAATATAGTCGCTTCAAGCTTTTCAAATATAGGCATCAGGCAAAAGTGCAATTTAATTTCTGTTGCAGTGTGAAGAGTTATAAATTTGTGTTACTTACCACCAGATTTGTTTCGTATTCCCAGTCCAGCTAGAATGTGATTTGTTGGATAGATAGTTTTGTTTTTAATGATTTTGTTGTTTTTGTTTTGTTAAGATACATATAATGTATAATGTATGTAGAATAGATAATGAGAAAAAAGAAGAGCAAACAATTCATTATATTCTACTGTTTCAAGTTTAAATTTTTCTTATAAGTAAAACATTCTTGAAGGGATTATGCAGAAATGGCTGTTAAATGTTTAGATATATTCGAAGTAAAGTTTTATAAATGTGAGTAAGTAAGAACAATGACTTTGCTGTCAACTGTCAGCTGGGTGGTAGATAATTTTGTGTGAAGTGTATAGTATAGTGTTTGAAGTACCTAACATGTGTATGGGATTTAAATATCTAGATAGGAGTATTCTCGTTTAGATTGTCAAAGGATTTCCGATCGAAACAGCCAAAATTAAAATAAAATTTGTCAATATTTTCTATGGGTAATAGCTATCTTTATCGTTTCGAAAATATTTCAATTACTGAATATTAAAAATAATGTATGTTGAATGGCGCCCAATGTGGGATATATGACTAAAAGTTTTTTTTTTATTATTAGAATCATTTCATAAAATGGAAAGGCGACAAAACTAACAAACATTTCTGCTGTATAAATCATATTTGGAATGGGTTTAAATCAAAAACATTTTTGATATCTCGCTAAATTCTAATGAAAACTGTCATCATAATGGCGATTCCAATAAGATGACGAAAAAGAGAAAAGACGTTCCAATTTGTTGAAAATTTAAACAATAATGTTCTTGTTGCGATATACCCAGACAAATGTGTATTACTTATGAATATGACCTTAATTAGCTTTAACTCCAGGATAGGGACGTGTTTGATGCTATGGAAAGAGCAATTTATTAAATATCATCAACATATTTTGCATTTAATAAATCAAGGTTTCAGGTCTAAGTGTGCATCGGTGTCTGTGAATACAAATATTGTTTAAATAAAATCTGTTAATTTGACCAATTCGTAGTTGTATTAGTAAAATGAGAATAATTTGTTGAAAACAGTGGATCTGAACTGAATAAGAGATAACGTTTTTTATTTATACGTAAACAATAAGGAGCCTTAAGGAAGGATAAGAAGAAATGTGTAAACAAGATAGTAATTTCCGTGTGTATATGGCTTTTTTCTTTCTAAAATTGAAAGGATTGATTTTCACACGTTTTCTAAATACGATTACACCTACACATACAAAAAAGTCAAGGTCCGTCAAACTCGATAATTTTAATAAATTAATTTTGAAAAAAGACTGTCATGTCTGAGGTCTGGGTTTAACCCCTTCCTGTGCTACCTAAAAGTTTTTATGGGTACTGCCTCTTGCGAGGAATTGACAAATTTGCAAAGAGTTGTTCTTTTCGTGAAAAGTGATTTCTTACAAATTTACCTTTCGGATTGGACATAAATAATACTGCAGATCCCCTCCATCCCTGACATAACTCACACATGGGAATGGTTGAGTATTGTAAGTCTGCAGGCCTAGGTTCTTAAATACCCAGTTTACAAGGAGAATTGAATCCGAATTGAATCAGGATTTAGCGCCGCGTATACCCGGATCGGATCGAAATAGGATTACTAAATCCGATCCCACAAAACGAGGTGAATCGAATCGAAAATTTGTTTGTAAACCCGAATCGGGGAATCGAGTTATTGGTGTGTGAGGTTTTGCTTGTGTGCGTGTTATATTTTTTCTCTCTTGTTTGTTTTGAGATGCGTTTATTTTGGTGTTCTGTATTGTGTTGTTGTTGTAAGCATTATTTTGTTGGAATTATTTGAGAAAATTTACTCACAAAGTCACAACAAAGTACGCACACAAATATAACCAAAATGTTATTTCGATTCTATTTCAATTCGATTCCTCGATCCACTGACATCGTATACCTAGATCGAAATCTCAATTCAATTTCGATTCGATTCCTCGATCTCCTCTTGTAACCAGGGTAAAAGAGCTGTAGCACCAACAAATTTATTTTATAGATCTGTTCGTTTACTTCTCATAAGTGACAATTTTATTTTGTATATAAAGTTTGAAAGACTTCAAGACCGAAATGGTAAATTATAGTTTTGGGAAGTAAACAAACATAAATACATTGACAGGTATAAAATTTGAAAAAAAAGTTCATCAATTTCCAAGGTAAAAAATCCGAAAACTAATCTTAAATAATTAAACATTTTAAGCAGTAATGTGTACTTTGTGGAATTTTCCCAATGGGTATAATCTTTGCCTATCAGATTGCGTTTAGTTAGTTAGTTAGACCAAACTTTATATCAAAATGACACGAAAATACTAAACCAACTTTCTGATGGTTGGACAAAACAACAAGTAAAATGAAAGCACATCAAAGTTGTTTTTAGTTAAGGCTGTTGTATAAAGTATAAACCGGACATTTTTAGGGTTACCAGACATATTCGTAGTCATGCGAATGTGTGTTTTGTTTGTATTATGTATGTATAGTATATGGTTTATATTAAAGTGTTGAATCGATTACCACATATAAATACTATTTTCTGTATTTGAATAAAGTTCAACTTAATTCTAGCATACCTGTATTAAAATCCAAGCCTTGTGTGTCAACCAAATACTGCAGGATATCACCTTGTTCTTCCAAATTCTCTGTTTCACGGAGCATTGCAATCAATTCCTCGACTTCTGTCTCAGCAAAATTTGTATCCGTACGATGGCGTTGGATAAGAATTTTAGGAACTTATTTTTTTTAATATTTTATCAAAATCATAAGAAAAAAGAGAATTAAAAAAGGCAAAATCAAAATAAAAATAACCAACAACAAAAAAATCTATTGTAACTAACTTTCAAGTTGTTTTGCAAACTCACTGCGACGTTCATTTACTGTCCGATTGTGATGTGGATCGATGGGGTAGATGTTCTCACGGATTTCCAGCTGAGCATTTTGTTCTTCGGGCGTTGTTGCGAATAAGTTGATGTGATGATTTTGTACGTTAGCTTGTAGCCATGGTGGAGGAACTATGGATGAGAGGCGGCGTTCTGTTAACGGACCAGGACCTTCCATACCTAAGGTATCAGCTGAAGAAGTAGATTGTGTATGGATTATAAATATATAAATGATAAATATGTCCATCCGCTCGACTTACAGTCCACATTAATTGATCGGGTCTTCTTGATGGCACCCTTGCAAGACATACGCCTACGCAATGGCCGTGGTTTTAATCCAGAAGTTCGTATATTAACAGCATTTTTATTGCTAAACGAACGCAAAAGATGGTCGTCCAGATAGGTCTGTACGTCCTGATGCAAACGATCCGGATAACCATCTTCTTGGCTTCCCAGGAAACTTAAGTCAGTTATAGCCGATGTATTGAGGAAGTCCTTTAAATTGCCCAACATAACTCGAGTACCGTTAATGTAGCCGGATTTAAGTTTGCGCATTGTTTGTATCATGGCCAGGGGGATTTTATTTTGATCTGTATGGAGTACGCGTATTGTAAAAGTAAACAAAGATTATTTATTAGAAACTTTAAATGTATTTCAATTAAGACAGTCAGACATTAATGCCACACACAAAGAGACCACAAGAGCACAAACAGGATTAGTATTGCACAACATGCCAGTGTTTTGTTTTTACGATTTTTGGACTAAGATTAAACTAGCGATTTACGGAGACTTGAATTGTTATACCCGTTACCAGAGAGGTGGGAACAGATGTTAAATCCTAAATATACATAATTTGAATACATCAAAAATGAAACAACTTTTATAAAAATAAATTTCTTTGGTTGAACAGATAGTAATGAATAAATTCAGTCCCTTGAACTTTAAGTCATTAACCAAACTATGATATTTGTTTTTATTTAATTTAAATAAATTACCATTTCTATCTGACCACCCTTTGAAAAACTTAATAAACTCATATTTATAAGAAAAAAAGTATTATTTCTCAAATTTAACATCGTTTCCAACCATTAAACAATTAAAATAAAATAGTGTAGTGATTTTGAATAAAAAAAATCAGTTAGTAATTTATTTAAGCAATACAAACTTGTATTTTTAAGCATTGGAACTTTTGGTCTTGTAAATTTTATTTTACACGTTGAAGTGTAAGTTTAAACAATATAAAAAATTATAATTTTAAAGCCAATAATAGTGAGAAATGTTAGAATATCGTAATTACCTAATAGATAATTAGTTGCCATAAGAGTTATAGTAGGCCTTCCCAACATATGACGCCAATTATTAGTTAGGAAGGCCAAATTCGTTGTAACGATACTTGCTAATAAATCTGGATCGCGGGTTGTGTAGTATTCGTCAAAATCGATGTTCTATGATAACATAATTTAATTGAGATGATAGTTTGTTTTTGTTAAGATTTGTTTGGAGTGTAAGGAATTGAGGAATGATTAGGAATTTCAAAGGCTATGGTTGATTTTTGTAGTTCTTAAATGTATATTTATTGATTTATGTATTTAATCTTTATAATTTTTGAAAAGAATCAAACTCAATTGTGAAGTTAGTTGGATCCGATAGCAACATTAACTTTTTTTTATTTAAAGTAAAGGTGAACTATTCTAAATAAGCCTGTTCAAATCTGGAAAGATCGCAATAAAGTTTGCTAACTTTGGGCTATGTTATCTGATGGCAGGTAGGAAATCTTAAAAAGGCAAGGACCAACATTCAAAATGGTTATTTCGTGACTAATGATTAAAAAACTAGTGACTAGAGGTTAAAAAATTGTTTCGAATCCAATTTAAATTCATAATTGAGCTTATATTTAAATTAATCTAAGAATTTGTATATGACTGCTTTTCTTAAAGTTAATCCTAAAATTAAGCTAAACTATGTATTTGCTCTAAAGGTGAAATTCCAATATTTCTTGGACTCACGAAGCTGTGGTGCAAAATCTAAAAATGTGCTGTTTGTATACAAAAAACGAAGACCTTTTAGAAAATTTTAACACACAAACATAGGTTTCGATAATTCATGCAAAGAAATTTAAAGAGGATTTCAGTTAAATGAAATAGTAAAGCCCGTGAAAGCAAGTTTTAGAAAAACATACGATTCGGATTGAAGAAAAGAAAATTTTAGGGGTATCGGTATTGTTGGTTCTGATGTTCTAAGGTTTCGGTGTTGGAAGTGTAAATTGGTATAAGAATACAAATAGGTTTGTCTTAAAATTGAGTTTATTAAAGAGTGTTTTAAAGAATTAATAATTATAATTACTTTTAATTGAAAACATAAATCCGATTAATATTATAATCAGGAAAATATACATAACAAAACGTTTTTCGTATTTATGTATATTTCATAGCTGAAAATATTTCTTTATAGGTTTTCAAAAACCCTGTTCGACCTCCTTCATTTAGATGCGTTTATTGACATTTTCCAATACGAACATAGAACTTTCGGAATTGGAGGCAAATTTAAATTTAAATCGTTCTTGATTTTGTCCAGTTTATAGATAAGCTCTTTTTTTCTTATGGAATATATATATGTATTTAATTATTCACGGAGTTTAGCCTGTTCAGTGGTTCAAGAATCGGTATTTTGTTTTGTCGCCCTAACTTCGTTCTTTAGCGAAAACAAATAAAATACTAAAAAGTTAATAAATGAATTCTTTAAGGCGTAGATAAATAGACCATCACCACTATGAATATTTTAGCCTTTGTTTAGATTGACCAATTTTTTCAGTGTTGGTTTGCTGAAAAAACCAATCAATTTAAACATATACTTCTGCAAAAAGTTATTTTAAGCAATGTTTAAAATGGGGTCTGTTTTGAACTATCACCACCCGCTGACACCTTTAAACACGAAACGTGTGCTTTCTTCATTGTTATCAAAAATTATGGAATAACTTTCGAAAATTGTGACATGAACTGATTTTGTGTGTGTAAGTGTGTGTATTTTCTAAGAAGAATGTTTCTCTGTGTGTATTGTGTTATTCAATTTTAGTTCAATAAGAATGCATTTTACAGCGAAAAATAAAATTTAACAAGCCTAACTTGCTTCCACGCAGAAAAAAAGGAAAAAACCGAATAAAATACAAAAATGGACGAAAGAAAAAATTACAGAAGAAACAAAAATAAAGGAAGAAAATAAAACAAATTCAAAATCAAAACCAAAACAAATGTTCACTTCCAAAAAAGCAATTTTCTGTTTTGTTTCCTTTCTTTTTCCTTTGTTTAAAGCAAAACTTTTATATACCAACGGACCTAGATGGATTTTCTTAAGAACCAAAGTGACCATCGGGCGTCCAAGTAAATCCCATGCTGATTTTAGGAAATTTATTTCACCTTTGAGTATATCAATCATAAGTTCGTTGTCCGAGGCTATGTAGAAGCGCGATAGATCGACGAACTATTTATGTATGTAATTTTTTTAAACATTATTTCTTACCAATAAAACAGTAAAATTAAATTTAACAAAAAAATAAATTAAATATAAAAAAATCATCTTAAAAAAAAGAGAAAATATTTTGTCCAAACAAAAATTAAAGGCAGAGGAATAAGTAATCAGGAACTGGTTGAGGGAAAAGGATATTAATATTATTTTCAATAGACTTACCTGTGGTGTAAAAGCGAATATCTTATCCTTCAATGAATACAATTTACTTGTACTGAGGATACCAACATCCCGAGACTTACGACCGGTTAATCCAAGTTTACGATTTCTTCCCAAATAGGTATACAAATGACTAAGTACTCTGGCCGGTTGAACTTCAATTGGTGCTACCTCGGCGATGGTTTGAACATGCAAGTCGTGTTCGGCGAGTTTATCACGAATTTCGTTGTCTTCGGCTATGATGACGACTTGTACAACGACATCAGGTTTTTTCTGAGCACCTAAGCGACGATTAAGTGGGTCAAGCTCTCCTACGGCAAGGAAGCCCTAAAGTGTAATATGATAATGATTAATAAAACCATTCGTTGTTGGGAAAAATTAAACTTTACTAAAAGCGAGGTATAAGAGCTTTAGGAATAAATAATTTCTGTCCTCTAATGTCAAACCTAAACATCATACAAAATAAACTCTTCAAAAAGACAAATTTCTCCAATAATACGAAAACTACTAACGTTCCATCAGCACATTATATGAAAATATATTATTTATATAATATTTATTTCTAGAAATTCGAAAAAATTGACCGATTCCGTCTATCCATATATTTATCTTCATTGCCTTTGTACAATCGGTTTTGAATTATTATTATTTTATACATATACCTATAAGAGTAACATTTTAGGGATCTAATTTGTCGAGTTGTGAAAAGAGACCAAAGTTATAAAGCTAATTGAAGAACATCTTAGGCCACGCGAATACAAATTGAAGTGAAGGGTACATTTATCACCTCATTTACATCAAATTTACCTAACTTTTTTGCTGAGAAATGCAATTCTCCTTAAAAATTATCACATACAATGGAAACAATATTTTTCTGTTGCGAACAGCTTCGCCAAAACAAAATTCATCAACACCTCACTGCTAACAAACCACCCCTTTTACTGCACTCTCTGCCTATACGACGAAAACAAAACGCTTTCTAGAACTCATCTCATTTTATGCAAACAAACAAAAGTGCTAATGATGTAAACAAAGAACGTATGTATATATGTATGTAAATATTGATGTCAGCATTTAATTTAATTTCTATTCTCACAGAGAGAATATCAGAACAGTTGCAGATTCATTTATTGTTATTGATTTTTTATTTTAATCTTTATGAACTTTTATTGAAAGTGATTAAAATACTTTTAAATATTTTGTTCTTGGTTCAATTTTTTAAACTCAATGGGATATGAAATGTTTTCCTGAAAGTGAAAAGCTGAAAACTTAGATGTTAAATGGAAAATATTCAAAATAAAAATACCATTTTTCATAACATAATAGCTTTTGAACAAACAAAAATATAATTTTTTTTTGGCAACATTGCGAAAGATGAAAAGATAAAAAAAAACTATTTTTATATTTTTACAATCTAAGCGCCATACTCCCATACTATGTTTTTAATGTTGTTCTTTAAGTGCGACGACCTTTATTTTTCAGTCAATGCTAAATTATCTGATAAGACAGTTTTTTTCACAAATGCAGCTCACTTGAGTGAGATAGCAATTTGACCGATGACTAAACAAAAACAAATACCTATCATAAATTCATACAAAAATGAATTACGTAATTTAAAAGAAAATATCTATCTTCTGCTATATTTGTAAAAATAATTAAATTTAGACAAAAAATACCCACCTCTTGAAGAAGTTTTCCCAAAATATACAAAGACTGGCCCCACAAGAAAGGACATCTTCCAACAACTTCCCTGGATTGGGAACCAGGTATTTGGTATTCTTTGCCTACCAAATCAATAGGAACTGCATAGCTTTCTGGTATGAGGAGAACACCATCCTCCCCACGTACCATGATTTTCTGCAATGAAATATTTTTCAGATGTTTTTTAAATAATGAAAGAAAAAAAATTGAAAAAAGACACACATCTAACCGATCGGCGTAATCCTTGACAGAAAGTTTATCATTCTGGAAGGCATAGAACAATATCAGATACGAGAAGAAAAGTGGCCATTCGCATTCGATGTTCTCGAACATCCTCAATTCCCAGCGTTCGTAGTATAATCTCGATGGATCCTCCTTTGGAGTTCGATAGCCATCGCGTAGGAACCGTTTGCATCCGTATTTGCCTTGTAATCTATTGAGAATGGCCTCCTTTGTGGTTTTAATGAGCTGCGGGTCGTCGACAGCAAACGCAGGAAAACCAATAACAGAGAGCAATCCAGAGTCAAGCTCTTTACTGTTCGATTCACGTGGCAGCATGGACTGTAAGACTGCTTGGCACTTGTGAGCTTCATCAGCCAAAACATGAATAACCGATGCAGGTCCGCCACGGGCTCCAAACAAATCCAGTTCATTCATAGCTTCTAGAGCCGCCTTGGCCATGCCAATCGAACTGGCATTGAGTTCTGGTTCTCCGTGGTTCGTCTTGTCTCCACGTTCCCATATCCCATAGTCGGGGATACAATAAGCCGATTCAATGTAGAACACCAAGTTCTGGATAAATGAAACTTCGTCGAGAGAGAATACAATCTGTAACCCGGAGGCAGTCATTTGTGCAAGAATCAACAGGTACAATGAAACTGCGTCGATTTGCAAATGTCCCCATTCGGCATCGCCAACCACAGGCTGACCATTACGACTGGAGAACTTGGCGTGCAGCGAATCCAGCGGATTCTGTGTGGTCTTGAAGCGCTCAACTTTGTCCTTCTGATTCATCATGGCCATGAGAAGCCCACGCATCAGTTTCACACAACTCTGTTCGAGTTCGTAGCATTTTGCCCGATCCTCATCCTGATCGGCTATTTTCTTGTAAGCCATCGATAGACCCCACACTGCTAGGATGCAATAAACATTGTCGCGGATCCAAGCATGCGAATTAATGGCACTTGCCGGGAACAAACCCGTCACGGGCTCCTGGTGAGCCATAATAAGGCGATGGACAATTCGCTGGTAGTAGTCCAGACGGACACCCGAATTGCTCCGACTACGCATTTTTCGAGAAGATTTTTCTTAAGTTTGCCGCGTAATTAACAAAAAGAAATAATAAAGACAGTGAAGAAGAATCTTCTGTCCAACCTAGAGAGCTATAATTAAACAATGAGAACGATAGGTGGAAAATTAAGAAAATCTATGCGCTTGTTGAATTCAATTGAAAGTTGAACCACTCACAGCTTAAAAGTCGAGACGATTTTTGGGTATATTAGATGCGAGACATATTAAGAAGTTCTTATACAAACAATTTAATAATAAAAACAATTTATTTTATGAGAAAAACAATTTTAATTCGCCAGGAAATATTCGAAGAAATTCAAAATGTCACGTCAATGTCAACCTAATCAGTGTGATTAAAATCAGCTGACTGTCATAAGGGTGCATTGACATGATGATAAAGGGGACGCCGCTGTACAACTATTTGTTCGGCAAAATTATCGTAACTCGTAAGTTATTATAGTTCTGTAGAAAAAAGCAGTGGATAAGATTTTAAATCACTTTTCATTTTCAGCAAGTGAATAAAAAAGACAACAAACTATGATATTATTCGAAACCAGTTTTATTTATTTACCTCTCTTTTGGACTCCAAATGTTTGTGGTGATTTTCGCAAAGACAGGCTATTAGACCAAACGTTTTATGGTTTACGAAGTTTAAAAGAACAACTTTCTTCATTTAATTTTGTTGAACTTAAAATAAGCTTTTTTAAAACTTTATATTTCTTAATGAAGGAGTGTAAACTTCTCCAATTAATATTCAAAGCTTACTCTGCAAAACGAAACGGTGACTTTTTCAGTTACCTATAAAAATATGTACTCGTATTATAAACCATTTTCCAGTTTCCACTTTCTTAAACCTGTCAAAAAACTTTTTTAGGAAACATGGGATTTTTCTTTTTTCCCAAAAACATAGAAAAAAGAAAGGTGTTTTCGAACTCATTTCAACTTCAAATGTGGTTTATGTCTGAACTTTAACAGAAACTTGTTAAAGAAATCCTTAAAGACAAATGACATATAATTATTATGGGAAGTTATATGGGTAATTTTTAAATGTTTTGAGTGACTCCGAAAGGGAAATCAGATTTTTGTATGAGTATATTAAGGTATTGAGTTTATAACCGTGGAAAATGTTGCCAACAAAATATTGTTGTATCATTTGACATTTGAGTAATACTTACAATAGTAAAAAGTAAAGCTATTGAAAGAAACTGCACAGAAAACATATTTTTTTATATTTCCCAATTCTGGTTTTGCTTTGACATTTTGACATTTAAATGTACATAAATATAAAAAGGTTTATTAGTATAGCGTATCTTGATACTCAGTTTTCAACACTGGAGTGATATTGAAAGGAAATAAACTTTGAATTTTAATAAACTCATATACATACATAAACATACATATGTATATGTAATATACCCAAAACAAATTTGCAACCTTTTGTTAAGTTAGCTATTTTTAAGTCGCAACTAATTAAGTGACAATTTGATATCCCTTAACAATTTTCCCTATTACTTTTTTGAGGTGACTCATTTTTGACATTTTAACATTATCTCTCGCTTCTTTTATTTTTAAGTTTTACTATTTTAGCAACTAACTCTGCTTAAATTAAATCGTATTATACGTATTTATTTTCGTTTCTTCTCAATTGACAATTGGTAGTACTTATTATTATAATCTTGATAATCGTAATTTTGAGTTGATTTAACTATAAAAGAGTTAAAAAAGTACACAAAACTATTATAAACTCAAAAACAAAATACCAGCTTTGATTTAACCTTACGAACTCCACATTCTATACATAAACCCATGAATTTCCTCAGTCCAGCATACAGGTTATGATGGCCTTCGCAATTGTATCCTTTTACCCACACATTTCATATCCTGAAAATATTATCATTGATATATAAAACCACTATTACGAGAAGATTAATCAGGTTGCCAGCAAAGTTTCTAATTAAATTACTCTAGTGGTAATCAATTGCCGACCAAGGAAGATTATAGTTATTATTAGAGACAATCTCCTGGATCTAAAATGTATCCCCCAATTAAATTCCTTTGCTAATGAACACAAATATGTAATTTAATTTCGGGACCCCTTGCCGGCCACCGAACTAAACCCTCCACCAAAGGACTAAAGTGAATTGCATGATGATGTTGCCTTTGTCCAGTTGTGTAAGATTTCCCTGTTATGAGGATGATGATGATGATGATGTTGATGCTGCTGTGTTCCTGTAGTTTTCTGTGCTTGTACCCACACTAGATATAGGTATATGCTTGTGAACTGTGTAGAAATGTATCTTTCCAGAGTATCTGCTCACAGCATTTGCTCCAAATGCAATGATACATTTTCAAAATAATCCTTTTCAAAAATACAACATCAATTTTTGATATTACGCCCGGAGTTCTGCGAGTCCTTGCATGAAGGCGTACAACATAATATATTATATACGAGTACTAGTAATCGAAACACATGTTAACTATTTCGCACTGAGCAACCATCAATATTGTCCAGAGCCTGTCCACTTAAATTGGTCCAGTTGCATGTTGGCGAGGAAATATTTACACTTGCAAGCACTCATACGTTATAACGCCGCCACGCCGCTGCCACCGCGCCTAGCCCTGGCACTGGCAGGGCGTGGGAAACGTGTTCGCTATTGAATACATGTACAAAAAACAAAATGAATTTATAATTGACACCTGCTGCGGCCAAAGTGGTGCATGTCGTTGCTCGCTTTTACACTTTTCCTAACTGAAAACGCTGCTGACACAGAAATTTGTTGGTTCTGTAGTCCGTACTCGGGCGCCATTCTATGTATGTTTGACAATAATTATCCTAGATGCAATTGAAATGACCAACAATACATATACATTCGTATGTATATTTTTCCAAGCGATGAGAGAGGAGAATATTTATAAATATCAGCAGCCTGTGTATTTGCAAGTGGCATAGCAGGACAATTGGTTAGCGCCCTCTGTATTGATTGGGTTGGATAAAATAATAAATTCTGCCGCATTTGTGTGTTAACAAAATATTAAAATCAAATGCAGAATTTAGATTTTATAAAATTGTTTAGTAATTAAGAATATTCCTACATAAATAGATGTTTTATGTATTTTTCATTTTACTGCATGAAAGGTGCTTGCATGAATGTTTTATGCTCGTTTTTGAGTTGACCTAGTTTATTGGGGATTTTATTTGATTGCGGTCTCAATGGGCAGTTTCATATCGGATTAAAGGTTTCTCATGGATGGTATGTTCGAGTAAAATAATAATAAATTAAATGTAGGTAATTATAATTTATGAAAGTTGTAAAAGAGATGTATGCAATGGAAAAACTGATTAATGTGAATTAACATTTCAATTTGAACAGAAAACGAATTTTAATCTCCATGTTACAATTTGACAATAAGTATTAGTTTTAGAATTTTACTTATAAGTGCATACATTCTGAACATTTATTTAGTCCTTAGCCGAGTAATAGTTCGTGGGGAATCATTATCCATGGCCTACATTGGAACTATGATTTTGTGTATAATGGGTTCAAATTTGTGACTAAAGAAAATCTTTTAAAAATCTGTAACAATTTCAATAGATTTTGCTTTTCATTCCTCTTAGGAAATCTGAGAACGAATTGTGAAACAGAAAAGCAAACATTACCAAATGTATTTAATTATTCCAATAATTTATTATGTTATTTTTACTGACATTTATTTTTTAACTTGAGAATTGTGACATTACAAATGTCAATTAATTGGTTCTTACATTATTTCTCATTCATTCTCTTGTAAAATAAATTTGTTTCATCGTGTGAAAACGATATGATAAATTCCCAGCAACAAGTGTCACGTGTGAAAGAGGACTAAAACTGTTTTTGAACTTTAGAAGGTCTTCATTTTAAGGCGCTCATCAACAGTAGAGAAGAAAGTAAACAAGTAGGTTAAAGAAAGTTAAACTTAGAATAAGAAACTGCCTTCATTACAAATTAAAGATGTAAAAAGAAAAGAGGCAGTTCCTTTACTTCTTTTTATAGGTATGCAATTGCAAAACAATTTAAAAAAAAGGATTTCTGAGAAGGTCTGTCGCAAGCATATAAGTTATAGTTTGTAAGTTTGAGTATATGCTATTTATTCGTACATTATTGACCCCTCCTTCTCAAAACAATCCATTATACCATAAAAAGGAAGACTACAGTTTGTAGGCAATTTATTAACCCGAGACTAGTCACACATTGTGAACATGACATACGAGCAGGGCGGTTATGGGCAATTTAAATTTTTAGTTTCAACTATGACTCGAGTTACATATACATACGTACATACATATATATAAGACGCATCTTCACTGGAGAGTGCGTTTCCACTTAATATCTTCTGGCATTTCTAACCCCATACCCATGACACAGCAAATGCTACCTCAAAATAGAGAAGAAATCTTGTCGTGTCAATGCACTGATCATCTTACTCAGACCTTAATTCTGCCATATTATAATCCCATCATTATGTCAATGGAGAAACACAGAACAGGAACTCAAACAATAACTTAAATAAAGGCACAATCAAGAGTACATCTTCTTTAGGTATAGAATGTGCATATAGAATAAACACACATCAACAAAGTGAAAATGTTCCAATGGAACATAAAAACACCGAATTCCAATGTGAAGCATGCGCTTTGACATTAGTCATACCATTCCAAACTGTACCGCTGTCCCAAACTGGAAATAATAACGGGGAATTAAAAGCTCCGTTAAAACATATGCATACACAAAAAGGCGATTTTAAAAAGGATGAAAATAAGGAAGTCAGTAGGGCATTGATTGTTGTGTTGTCCCTAACTTATTATTCATGGAAAGTGATCCCGTTTTGTTTTTTTGTATAAAACGCATTCAAAAATGTTTCAATGCCATCAATTTGCTTTGGCTCAATAGGGAGGGGTTTCATTGCTGGATCATTTATCTGTTATATTAAATTGCTTGAATCGAAAACTATTGAAAATAGGAAAGTAATTTTCAAACGTATAATATTAAAAAAAAAAAAAACTAAAGCGGGAAAAAAAGATGGTTAAAAACAGAGTAGGTATTTCAATTTGGGTTTCGTTATCTGTAAGCATGATCTGGCTAAAATATAAATCTTCTGAGCAACCTTATGTTATTGACCCGAGCAACTTTAAGGCACTTCCATTACTTCCAATTGAAGTAAATTGGTTAATGTGAGAGTAGAAAAGTATTCATGGAATTATTGGCGGTAACTCGAAGCAAATGTGAACTTCCCTAAACCTTTACAAACTTTGGCAATCTGTTTTTTTTTTT
Source organism: Scaeva pyrastri (assembly GCA_905146935.1). Taxonomy (NCBI): domain Eukaryota; kingdom Metazoa; phylum Arthropoda; class Insecta; order Diptera; family Syrphidae; genus Scaeva; species Scaeva pyrastri. Next base: position 5,929,429 of record LR989929.1, on the reverse strand, counting down.
TTAATTTTCTTAAAACTCTTGTCCTATTTAAAATCTAGGTTTTTTGCTGGGTAAATTAAGACAGCAGACAGAAAAATATCAAAGGTACAAAAGCTATAGAACATTTTGACAACTTATGGGTTTGTCAAGAAAATCTGGGTTAACACATTTCTCAGTGTTCAACAAACAAAGCTAATAAATTCTTTCATAATTGTTCGCGTCACTTTTAACAAATAAAATCATTGTCGTCTACATGAAAACATTTTGAATAGAAAAGTAAAAAAGCAAAAACTTTAAATAAATGGAAAGTCTTTAAGTCTTGCGAGAGAATTTGAATGATTTAAGTCAAATGAAAGGGTAATGGTTGATTGCAATCATTTTAATATTAAATGATTGTTGATTTTAACACAGGAAGTCACAGTCTAAAAGTATTTCAATAAAGCAGTTTTCATGATAAGAATTTGTCCTAAAGGACTTGCCGATTTCTTGCAAGGAACAGGATTTACAGACTTTTTGGATTATACTGCGTATTTAGTTGTTGCAGTACAATCTCAGAAATCAGAGAAATTTTCTCAGTAGTGATAGATAGATAAATAAAATATTTTTATTTTCAATTAAATTTTAATATAAATTTTGACAATAAATTGTTTTGAAAATGACGTGATAGGTTCAAAAATTGTATTTACTTTATTACAGCAAAGCAAAGCAAATTTTAACTGAATTCGTTTAATATAAGTTTATTTCAGGGTTTCAGGGAATGTTGGTCGATTTATTATTTCGCTTCCTAGTTTTTTTTGCGGTGTCCTTTAAAGTTGGAACACTCACCGACAAAGAGTAGGTATTTTCTGTAACATATATGTGCATATGCCTACAGTCGGTTGTGTTTCAATCCAATGTATTTTCGAGTTCGATTTGGTTTTAATTCCGAGTTCAAAACAAATAATGTTTAACTTTTAATCTTCCACTTTCCATGGACTTAATTAAGAAGACACAACAGTTTATAACAAAAAAAAATATCTCAAGGTGTATGTGATGCTCAAATTGCGTGTTTTTTCCCATTTAAGATACAAAAATACAACGTACTTTGTATTTTTGCGTCCTTGTTAAAATAAGATTAAATAAAGAACAAAAGTTGTACTTCGGGTCGCAAGTAGCTGCTTACAATAAAAGTTTTAAGCAAAGTACAAATGGTAATAAATTTTGACATTTTACTTGTCGATAGCTAAAATTTTCAATTTTAGTTTAAAATATGAAGATTTTTTTTCAAAAAATACGCATACTCAAGTTAATACCCTTATAATGACAGACAACAATGCGAGTGTAAAAAGTAGAATAGGAACGAAGATTTAGTTGCAGTGGACCTGCATATGCATACCTCGGTGTTATGTGTTGAAAACTATAGTTTGAAAGTTTTGCAGAAGAATGTTTTCGAGGGTTGAAAATTTTGATATAAGGACATACAAAGCTTTAGTTCTAGAAAATAGGATTCTGTAGTTAATTTTCGAAGATATTGATTAAACTCTGCTCAAAATGTATTCCAAATGCTCAAATTCTGTTCAGTTTTTAATTCATTGTTTAAATTCCACGGTTCTTCAATGAAACCAATACTTAACCTCAAAAAGCAAGTAAAATTATGTTTAAAATCCTTAAACCGACCACCCTCAATTCATAGACGTCCCTGAAAACGGTTGAGCAAATAACTGTTTGGCGGTGACTGATTCCGTGTCGTTTAAAACTTTCTCGGTTCATCCTGATGTGCGTCCTTGACCTTTGCCAAAGGATATTTAATTTAACATAAGAGCACAGCTAAATTTCAATGACATAGTTATCAAATGAGCATGATACTCACACTCGCACTACATACTCGTATCTGGGAATGGGAAATCACCAGCGAGCGCAGCGCAGCGCCACTCTGCGTCAGCCAAAGCCAACCACACATGTCAGCTTTCGGTTAGTTCTTGAGCGAGCATATTGTACGAGTATGCTTCATGGTGTGTCCTTTATAACTTCCTTGAATATTTTCAGGCGTGTAACTTTATGTATATTATTCATTTTTTCAATGGAAACATGTACCCCTTCAAAAAAGGCTTTAAAAGGAAAATTCCTTAAAGTCCTTTTTCTAGATAGCTTGACTCGGTTAGTCGGTTATCATGGGTGGTGTCGGTGGGCGTGGGGGCTGGCGATTTCTTGTTCTGTGTCTTGTGATTTAATTTCGTTTTTCTTTTTTCTTCTTCTTTCCGACCCAATTGTGCGAAGGACACGGAGCAGAGAAACTATTGGGCAGAACTTCAGGAGTTTGGGTTACTACCCTTGTAGTCGTCATTGTCGTCGTCGTCGTCGTCGTCCGCCGCATGGAAAAATGGGAAAACTGTGCACATCCTGCTATTGTATTGCAAGACCACTATCATCACCGCCATGATTGCTGGGGCACAATGCATTTTACTTTCGGGTTATGTTTCTTTGTAAAGTTTTTCTGTGTTTTGTGTTAGTTTTAGGTTTTAATTTTTTTTCCTTTTTTTTAGCTGTGTAGCTCTTATTACGACGACATATACACTACACATAGACAACAGTGTGAGAGAAAATGGACCAAGAAAAGGAGCTGGCTGCTTCCAAAGACGAAGGAATAGTTGAACACATTTTAGCAATTATTCGCTTGAGGAGTTGTTCTTGAAAACATTCGCATTTGGTATACAAGGTGGTGTACCTATGTAGTTGGAGAGTTTGTGGGCTCTTTGTTGGGATGTTAGAGGTATAGAGGTGGCTGGATGATGAAGGTATAAGGAGAAGGATGTTGTGGAATGCGTTTCCTGGAGGACATAAAGTGACTGAGGTACTACTGCATTGCCCATGATGCGGAAGTGAGTGCACTTTGTTTTTCTCTTTTAGTGCTCGTACATATGTATACATACATACATATATATGTATTTGTTTTTTTTTTATATACAATTTTGTTATTTATTTTCGTTGTTGTTTTTGTTAATATTAAGTTTTTCAAGTCCTTGTTTTCGTGTTTTGTCGGTTGCTTTGTTTTTGCGAGTGTAATTAAATGTTTACCCCTAAGGGACAGTGTACAGAAAACACTCTACGAGTATCTACTAACTAGAACTCATCTCTCTGCCTGGCTGAATAAGTGTGATGCGTTAAGAAGAGTTTTTTTGTATGTGGGTATTTTTTTTTTAAATTTTATGGTGAAATAACCAAAATTGCTTTTGCAAAACAATAGTTAAGGTTTAATTAAACGGACGTAATTAAACGAGAATTTAAGTAAACTACGGTACCTGGCGTAAATTTTGATATCAAATGTGTTTTTTTTTTTCTATCAGACTGTCAGTCAAATGCAAGCCCTGGTTTAATTTTTTCTTCTTATTTCAATGCAGATGATCGCGAAACTGATGCAATTTGCAGTTAATTAAACCCTTAACAAAAAAAAAAAACAAAACATAATTATGTATCCATTAGTTATATTTGAATGAAATATCACTCATACGCCACAGTCTACCACAACAGTGATTTTTCGTTTTAAGAATAGAATAGTATGGTTATTGTTAAAAAATATGAAATATAAATCAAATAATTTGTCACTGTCCTTTGATCTTATCTTATAATGACTCTCAAATATTTTTGGGTGATAGTTTTAAATATTTCATTTGCTCGTTCGTTTCTATGAATAAGAGGTTACATCTGTACAAAAGTTTTCTTAATTAAAATTTTACGAACATTCCATTGTCAGCTGAAATGTTAACAATATTCACGAAGCCACATTAGTTGACATTTCGGTTTGACGTAGGTATATGAAATTGATTTGTCAAATGAAGTTCTGTCAAATTTGTTGCAAGAATTCTAGACAAATATATTATGATAAAGCAGTGTTTTCAAAGAAGTTTCACTAAATTACAATCAGCGTTTATTTATTTTTCCATCAGAAAATGTAAATTCTTTAAAAAAAATTACATTATTGTATTGTATGAAACATAAATTATAATAAAACATAAAATAAATTAACTTAATAGCAATTTCATTCAAATAAGAACAAGTCAAAGAGGAGATTCCATTCTTCCTTTCAAAACTAAAAAGTACAATTAAATAAATTGATTGATTCAATTCGATTGCAAATTGCTCCTTACAATTTGAACGCACTTAGTTTCGAGTAAGTCTCATTTATCTTATTGGGTCATCTCCGAGATTTGCATAACTAACAACCATACACTACACAGTTCCATCTAGCCATACTTGTACACAACACAAACAATACAAAGTACACAAACTCCTGTATTCAAACTAAGATCTCACCTCGTCCATCAAGGAACTCTCAAATCCAACATCAATTGTCCGAAATTGGTAATACATATTTGCAAAAGTTCTGCATGTTCAAGACACGCCGACGACCGACGACGACGAGGACGATGAGGACGGTTCGATCTCCTCATACGAGTACTCGTATATATTCGAAAATTATTGGGGTCGTGGAAGTGGCATCTTAATTGCAACAACTTAGACAAGTGAATAGTTCTGATGTTTACCCTCTTTGCCCCAAGGCAGGTATAGTTTTAGTTATATTCGTCTGAGTGTACATAGTTTGCAGTGCAGTGTAAGTTGGTTGAATACAAAGCTAAACATTTGCAGTGAATCGGTGGTGGCTGGTGCATGATGTTGTGCTGGGTCTGAAGGGGGCTTAAATTATTTTGTTACACCCCATCTTCATCTTAACTGCTGTGGAACGAACACACTTTACTGTGCAGTGTCTTGTTTGCGCATAAATAGATAGATATATCGAGGGCGTTTACGTGGGTGGTAGAGGGCAGTAACAAATGCGTAAATTAAACAGGTGATAAAGTGATAAATTTGTAGTTAAACTATTTTCAAGTTCTATACACTTGTGTGTGTCTCAGATCTGGGCGAAGCCGCAACGAAAGCAAACTCCTTTTTATACATCTTATTCTGAACCCACCTACAAAAGCCACACGTACATAATATCGATTTATTGATGAGATGTTGGCATAGTAAATTCCTTGGGAAGCGAAAATCAAAATTGCTACAAGAAGAAATTCAATCCTTCCGAACCGAAAAGCTGACAGTATAAGAGTTTAAATGTTGCCATACTGTATGTATGTATATGTTTGTTGATGTGTGTATAAGAAGGCATATATGTAGGTCAAATAAACATGTACCTATTCGAGACTGAAATACTGGCGCTCGAAGAATCTTTGTCAAGCGAACGGAATTCCAAGTAAATTCCTCGTGTCCTGTTTGTGTTCAATAATGACATTTAAGCCTTTAAAGGTGAATATCGAGATGATTTTAGTTGAAAACAAAGCTCCACTTAAAAACTATTGTAACCTAATAGATTAAGGTTATTTTTTAAAAAATCAAAATCGAAGATCAGTATGCATGAGGAAACAACACCACATTTTGAAGCAAGTTATATACTGTTACCTAAGGAACAAGTTGACAGTTAGAATTTAGTGTGCAATATTTAAGCCTCATTACACCGATAAATTCGAACTAACTGTTAAATTTCAGCTGTCAAATTCCTTTTTTTAGAGTTGAAAAAACTTAATTAAACCCTGAGCCATACATATATCAGTTTTATTTACAACTATTAACTGAAATCAAATATTTAATTTGAAATTTTTGGAAAGTGAAATTCACCTTTAATGTTAAGTGGCATTCTTATGGTTATGGATGGTAATCTACATACATATATACCAAGTGTTAAGAAATCCAGTTGGCAGGCGTGTTTTTAGTCATCAAACTGGCACAAGAAGTCATTTTCAAAAGTGACATTTTCATAAATACCACAAAAATAGCTTCTGCAAGGTTGGTAGGTATTTAAATTTTGTTCGTTTTGTTTTTAAAATTGTGGCAAGTGGGGCCAATGGAAAATACGTGCGTTTGAGTGTCCTTGAAATTTTGTCTACAAAAAAGAAATTTCAATTCATTTTTGATGTTTTTTTATTATAATCATTCATATTAAATATACTCGTATATGTATGCATATGTATGTCTTGTAACGAGTCATATATGAATGTATGTATATGTACTTTGGAGATACGAGTATTGAATATTATATGCGCGAATTTGATGTTAAGAATAAACATACATACATATATATACGAGTATGAAAGATTACTTTACTCAAAACATTATTTGACTGTGTGTGAAGTGCACATTTGAATTTTGAAATGTTTGCATTTAAAAAAATAAAACTTATATTTCATTTGACGTGGGAGTTATATGATTGTATGTGTATGTGTATTTTGCAGAGGTTTATTATATTGTATTTTTATTAAATGTTTTTGAAAAAAAGTTGACAGTTGAGGTGATTTATTTTATGTTGGGACTTTCTTTTATGTGTCTCTGTCTGGTTTTAAAGATCATTTATAGAAGGAGTGATGAATCACATACATAAATATATGTATTCATACATTGAGTTTATGTCAAGCTATAAATCCTTAAAAGGTGAATTTTTATTATATTCAATATGTCCGAAGGGCTGATTTTGGCCTTGTGACTTTGTCAAAGTATCCAATTCAGCAACATTGGATTTATATTTGAATTGGAGCATTCATCTTTCTCTGTAAATTCATTTTATAAAAAACCTGTTCTAGTTAAGTATGTGAATTTGTCAGACGAACTATATTATTGAACTACCTTACCATTTCACAATCTAAAAATAAGTTACTTGTTAAATGAAAATCAAAATCAATGCTGGAAACAAAATGAACTAAAGTACTAGTGTTTGTAAAATATACAATTTACCGATATTAGAGTGACTTGTTAAGTAATGACATTCTCTGGAGGATGGACGTTATACAGTTTTTCTTTTCATTTTTCAAATGTTTCATTCATTTTCTAGAATAAGTGACTCTATGCATGTCCTTAGAATAGAAATAAATTGTCCTTTTCCTAAAAATAGGTTATAAAATAATATTTATTAAATTTAAGATTTTTTAATTGGCTTGTTACCATCCCTTTAGTGTATAAACAAATCCCGAAGTTACCCGAAGCGTTCTATTTATAAAACCAGCTCATCCTTTAATATAACTACCTTCATTTTTTAAAACTAAAGAAAAAGAAATGTGGAAACCTGTCTCATTCTTTGGAATCTAAATTGACTTGACAATGCAAACACATATAAATATATAAAAAGCCAAACAAAAATGAAGTCGTCTACCACAGACAAACAAATCTGTTACGTGTGTTCATTTGTTTCTAAGAAAATATAGTCCTTGTCATAAAATTCAAAGTGGATTTTTGTTCGTTTCTGGTTTTCTGTTTTTTTTTTTTTTTTGTTTTTCTATTTTTATTAACATAGAACAAGATTATTGTGATGTGTTTTTTACTTTGACTTTTTAAGTCACATAAATAAAAGAGTAAAGAAATGTTATCCTTGAACTTGAATTTATTTTAAAACATAATTATGTATAAGCTATTGCATCCTTAATTCAAGGACAATGAACGAAATCCTTTTTTTTTGATATAGGGAGTTAGAAAATATACAAAATATGGAACCATAAACATTTTATGTTTTTGGACTAAGTCTAAGGGATTTCCCTTTGAAGGTTAAGATTCTTAACGCTCTATGGATAAAAGTCATGTATAAGCATGAGTTCGTTCTTTTTCTTCTTTCTTATTCAGGTAGTAATTTATGTTATGTTAAATAATGTTTTAGTCATCAAACTGAGACAGAGAGTGAGTCACAACTATAAAGTGACGTGTCATACATTTCTTGTAACCAAAGAACTCCTGGACTAGTTTCAATGATCATTTTTTTGTTTGATTTATTCTTGCTCTGAAAGGCAGAACAATCAATTGATTCATAGAATAGAAACTTTCAGAACAAGAATGAAAACACAAAATGTATTAGAAACTCTTGAAATATCCCACAACTCTATTTGATTCATTTTTCTGTCACAATTTAGCCAGATAAACTTTAAATTTAACAATTTGCGAAAGAGTTTCTCAAAGAAATTATAACAATTAGGTATACTAAAAAATAAATCGATCCATGGCCACTGTATGAATGCCAATTTCTCATTCTTTGAACCTCCTTAATTACAAGAAAGTGGGCAGATAACACGCCTTCTGGATCAAAAAATAAAATAAATTTTAAAATACAATGAACAAAAAAAACTTAAAATAAGTTTGGGTCACTCTAGCGTATACTTACTTTTTTACTTTTTTTTTACTTACACATCAACAAAAAAAAACATGTCTAATTTTAGGGCTTAATTTAAGACTAATATTTATTAAGATAATTATATAAAATGTATTTTTTAATTTCATTCAACAGTAATGTATTGCTATTTGCTGAAGTTTGCGTTTTTAAATTCCATTTTTACTCCACAAATATTTACCAAAAAAAAACCTTCTCTTTTCTTTTACGAAAACAGTTTTTTGTTTGTATTTTTCTAAGCCAAACTACACAAATTGAGCAATTTCATAAAATGACACTTTAATAAAACAAACATACAATACAAAATAAAACGAGAGCAAAAAAAAAAAAAACAAACAACTTTGCCTTTCAAACCTTGAGAAAACTTTCATCTGTTCTTGTTATTTCTTTATTAAAATTTGCTTACAAAATGTGCATCTCAGGAATAATACAAGAAATGAAAAACAAAAACTTGTAGTGATTGAAATTATTCATCCTATGCTTATCTTATAGTAGTTGGTAGGTTCTAAGGAACCAACAGCGCAGAAAAGTGCAAGATAGGTTAGGTTCTGGGCTTAGGAGAGAATTCCTTCTTTGGAACAGAAGTAAGGTTCATTTTAGAAAGACTCAAAAGAAAGACTCATTTCATAACGTCTCACAGTATGTTCCTATACCTACCTGCTTGTACTGGTCGAATCGTTTTGTGTTTTTCTCTTCGTTTTTCAAATACAACACAGTGATGTAAAAAAAATCGTTTTTAAAGTTTTATTATTTCACACTTATGCCAATTGTTTAATTGGTTCATCTTGAAATTCCAATTTAAATTTTACAATTTGTTTGAATTTTTCCAAAAGGTTATCTTTTCAAAACTTGATGTTCAAAAATTATGTCCTTTCTTAATCAATCTGATTTTATTTTCAAAAACTTATATTTTCAAAAATCTTTGTCATTTCATGTCGACTTGTGCGTTTTCCGAAACCTAACATATGTTTTCGTAAACCTTTTTCCGAAATTATGTATGTCCTCTTAAAAGGTTTTTTTTTAAATTTGTTGGTTTTCGAATCGTAATCCTACGTATCATGTACGAAGAATTATATTTTGGAAATTCCTCCCTTTTGAAACTTTGCCGAATAAAAAGTTTGTTTTTGGAATCTTTGTCTATAAAACATTTGCATTTAAAAACATTAATGGTATTAATAATCAAAATAACATTTTGTGATTTTATACATTTATTCTTTTTAAATGTGTTTTTTTTCAAAACTTATCTTTTCGAAAATCTGTTCTTAAAAATTACATCTTTAAAACATTATTCTTTCAAAATCATGTTGCTTTTTTTTTAATCATTTTTCTTTGGCAAAAAACGATGTCTTTTCAAACTTGGACTGTGGATTTTTTTTTTGATTTCGTGTTTCTGGGAAATCAGTAAAAGGCGCACATTTATGTATAGGTTGCAACAAAAAGAAACCGAAAGTTTTTTGGCCACAGTACCATTCTCATACAAATTCTGCTAAGCAAAAACGTTGCATTTTCTTTGTGTATTTTTGCCAATCCCAAGACAAACACATCCTTACATAGATAAGCTTAAGGACAATACCCATCTCCAACCGTATCATCATCATCTCTATCATTTTCGAAGAAGAGACACAGGCAGGGAGAGCGGACTCATAGTCATCGTTATGTCATACTTCAATTCCCATCATTTATCCAGCGATGGACAGAAATCTGGGTCATTTTAAATGAACCCCAAAAAGTAAAATCAAGGAAGACGATGCGATGCTTTTGCCTCGGCAGCAGTCAGCAAGGGACACAAGGCAATGTTGTCCTGAGTCAAGCAGATGCGATTTACAGTAATAGAATGGATGCCTGGTATATGAATGTACATACCCGTATATGTATGTCAAACTGAGACAGAAAACATACAAAAATAGAAGGAAAAACATCCGGAACCTATAACTCTGAAGGTGGACTTCCTGTTTGTCGAGAACCCAGCTCCATTATCGCTCGTCTGGAAAAACCTTGTCCTCGCAGCGTCTTTGGAGACAGCAAAAAAATGAAAAAAAAAAATGGAAAAATCATCGGATCGAAGGCTTCTCTCCCATTTTAATAATTCCCCATTTTGGGATAGATCATAATAAATGTGAACAGATTTGGCCTCCTTTTCCTTCGATTACCTTCCTCCTCATCCAGATTCCAGACATCATCGCCGGATCAGGACAGGACCAACTGACTAAAGCACCTTCTTCACTCGATTTGTGAAAAACCAGCATAAAACGAGGCGAGTAGGGAAGGTGTAGGGCACATGAGAGTACATTTTCAATTTATTCGATTGCCCTTGTCGGATTCAATTTCCATTCGATATACTCGCAGACTATAGACTGTGGAGTCGCGTGCTTGAGTTCTAGCTTTTCTTGCATCACAGGATCTAGAAGAGTTCTCCTTGTATCCCAGGTAAGGTACAGGACCAACAACTACATCACTGTGTGCCACTCGAGCCAATTCAAGTGGGTGACAAAAATATGTGTGAGCCTTTGATGGTTTGATGTGTGGAAGTGGGACTTCTACTCCTGCTCAAATGGATACAGGTAAACCAACTTGAAGGAAGATATGCCATTGTATATATATTTAAGATGAGCTTTAAGTATGTGGAAGGACGAAGGAAAAGCAATTTAACAATTTGTTCTAGACGATATTCTAAGAACCCATAAATGGATGGCGGTTGGAGTAAGTGCAAAGGTGAATACGATAACGATGATATGGTGGTTTATATATATAAGTAACTGTAACACTATCTATAGTTGAATTAGGTTCAGGACTCATTTAAATGTCGAGTCGAGACAAGATTCACTGATGGATGTGTTTGAATCTCATAAAAGTTATGAATATTTTACACAAGTTGATTGAAATCTTTTTGAATTTGGAAGAGAAAAAAACATTTAATAAATTTGGTAACGAGACTGATTTAGACAATGATGTCTATGAGCTCGTTTAAGGATGGAAATGATGAAGACCAAGAGTTTTAAGAATGATCCAAGTGGCCAATGTGTATGAAAATTTTGTATGCAAGTGACAAGACGCAGATGGCTTAAATGGGAAGACGCTAATGGACATTTGACTAGACACAACAAATAATGCCTACCTCTTTCCACTGATGACTTGCCAAATCATCTACATCTGCTTATCTATGCCATGTATAATGTACAGTACATACATGATGAAAATGATTTGCGGTTGTGATTACTGTTACAAAAATAGCAGATGCTAGGATCACATCCAATTTTTATTAAGAAAATCGAATTCTTCTTTAGATTTTGTATAGTTATCAATTATTTGAAATAAAGATGAATGCAATCCATTTTTTTATTGTAATCACTTGGTTTCAATCATTTGAGACTTTATGAATTGTTACTCATTTGAATTCGAATTTCAAAGTTAATGCAATGAATACGATCTTGAAAATGAACCTATTTAATGATTTATGTATAGTCTAGTGATTACATTCACAAAAGATTGCATTCTTTCACAATTCTAGGTTTGCTTATAACTTTTAATAATAATCGAACAATACGTATTAACGAGCTGAGCAATCTAAAGTGAAGTTAGCTCTAACTTCTTAAAATCTTGTATGTCGTTTGTCAAGTTTATAACGTACGTTCAAGTTATTAAAATTTTACTTGGCTGACATTTAGGTGGTGTAGTACCCGTGGCCACCCAAATGATTTTCCCGGAACTGCCTTTTGCGAGGAATTGACAAATCCTCCAAGAGTAGTTCTTGTCATGAAAAGTGCTGGCTCAAAAATTTAGCCGTTCGGCATAAAACTGTAGGTCCCCTCCATCCCTGCCATTACTAACACACAGGAAGGGTTGAGAGTTTTAAGTCACTCGGCCCTGGCTCTATACGAGCTGTAGCGCCACAAAATGTAAAAAAAAAAAATGAAATTTAGGTGGCTGTCATTGTACATCAGTGCTAGAGTATAGGTTAAAAAAATGGAAACACTATTTTTCTCAAGTTTAAGTTCTTTCAGCAATATTTTATGTACATGAACGCTGCCTGATGGTGTGTTTTGTGTCAAAAAAATATGGACTAAATCCGCCAGAATAAAATGAAGTCTCAAATTAATATGGCCGCTATCAACTGTCAAAGATCCTAAGTACATATCGACAGACTTTTTATAAGTAATATTTGTCTTAATGATCAAAAGAGGGATAGATTCTTACTATGAATACTGGAACAACACCAGATTTGGCATTTTCAAGCTCAAGTACATATTAAAGTCAAGATACCTGCGACGCGACGTCTTAAAAAATTTACATCTCTGCTTTTGTATGTAAGTATTGAAAAACGCTGTTTTTTAGCTATACATTCTAAAATATATGACCCAAAACATCTTTTAAATGAGTATATTTTCCCTTAAAATAATGATTTTGCTTTTTTTTTTCTTCTCAAATCCATAATTCAAAAACAGCAATTTTATCACAACCACTTCCACTCAGTAACTTATTGATTCAAAAAAAAAAAAAAAAAACAATATCTTTCTAATAGAAACTTGAATGTTGAATGTGTACCACGTGCCAAATTCAGGAATTGGCAACGTTACACATTTACCCGCCACTATGCACCAACAGCTATGGCCAAAATAATAGTAACAGTCGTTACTTCTATAACTAAAACAACGTTTTGCAAATTCATAAGTATGACTTAGATAAATGTTAAAAAACATTTTTGCTTTTCAGGACAGTATTTAAAGAAGTATTTGACCTTAGCAAAATTTATTCCAAAAATCAATTTGTAGGTAAGATTTCTAATTTGGTAATAATAAATTATTTGGTAATAAATAAAATTGCAACAATACGAGTACCTATTGCCACATACATAAAATTGAAAGTCCAAATAATTGTAAGAAATCCAGGCCATTTTTCCTGACAAATCTGAAAATTGTCTGAACTTGTTTTAGCATAGAAATTTTACCAAAAACGCAGTAGTATCCCTTTTATTTTGGCCATAATCGTATTTCTATCCCTATATATACAAGATAGCTCGAGAGTGGATTAAAACATCATTCTAATAGAATATTGACAAGACAACGACGCGAACGACAACACCAACTTCAACAACAACAGCAAGGACAAAACTTACAACGACATCGCACGTGACAGAATATATCATCGTTCCAAGACACCACCACTGCAGCACCACACCGCATAAAAAACCGTCTCCCTTGCCATATAAATATAGTAAAAGTTCTTCCTTGTCTCAATTAAATGTAAAAACTATATCGCTCCTGCGAAAGAGAAGGTGGAAGACGATGTGAGGGGTGCAGAGGCGTTTGTCGTGTGTGTGTATGTTGCAGTGCGGATAGAATTTGCATGCATATAATCCTCTCCACATGCACATATTTTTAAGAGAATTGCTCTGGCACTTGTTCGCGGTCTGATAGAGCGTCAAAGGGAAGCAGCGTGCATTTTTACCCACCATTCCCTAAACAAAAAAGAATACTCGTATAAATTTATCATCCTCCCACATACGACGACGACGACGAAGACGAGTACCTAAGCATGTTGCTTCCTATTAGCAAAAGAAAAAGAACTTCCCACTCCCGGTCCTTGCTGTTGGTGCAGCTATAACCTAACCAAAAGGATGCAGCATTGAAGAAAAAAGATTCCAGAATACATATCTACTTACTCGTCCTTTTCGAGAAGATGTCGCTTTGAATGTGCACACTTTGTGTTTTTGGATGAGACGGTTGAAAATTATTTATTTACGAATTAAGCTACTTTGTGCTTGTTTGGCAGAATTCTACGATTCTACGATCATATCATAGCAGCTATATAAGGCTTCATAGATACAGATACGCATATATAAGATAGCTACATATATAATGCATCCCGAACGATGCAGATGCAGAAGCAGAGGTAGATTCTGCATAGTTTGTTTTCTATATTTCTACTCTGATGACGGAACGATGAAAACTTTTGAAAATTTGTTAGATACTTGACTTGGAAGTTTAGATTTGGTACCTACTTTGGATATGTACTGTACATATGTACATATGTAGGTAGTGCGGTATGGGATTCAGGAATTTATCAGAGATGATACTCGTAATTGTGCGCCTTTGAGGGAAGGATATTGCATGGGTATTTCAAGGCAATATGAGATAAACTACAACTTTAAGATATAAAAGTCGATGCGTGGTACACTTTACATATATGTACATAGGTAAATAAAAGTAGTTTAAATAAATATTTTGAAAGAATTTAGAAATAAATGTTTATGTTTTTGTGTAACTTTGTATTTTTAGATACAAAACAGAAATAAACTTGACAAGATTAAAGTTTAGAAAAGGCTGAGAAGTTTGTAATTTGCAGTTGTACAACTTGAGTACTTCGTTTTCCTACATATGCATACGATTACATACATAAATAGGGCTGGCTTTGAGACGAAACCAGTCGAGATTTTTGATATTCTCGTCACGGTGTTGTCAAAATCCAAAAATTGTCCGTCTCGGTATCGGTCTCCGTCTCGGATTTGTGTTTTTTCTCGTCTAAAGTTTTCAAAAAAAAATCTACACATACATACATATGTACCTACATTATGTATTACATACAATATATATGTACATACATGTGTACATTTATGTAAACTAGTTAAAAATATCGAAATTGAATTTGTATACGACGTCAGTGGATCGAGGAATCGAATTGAAATAGAATCGAAATAACATTTTGGTTATATTTGTCTGCGTATTGTGTTGTGACTTTGTGAGTATATTTTCTCAAATAATAATTCAAACAAAATAATGCTTACAACAACAATACAATAAAGAGCACCATCACGCATCTATAAACAAACAAGAGAGAAAAAATATAACACGCACACAAGCAAAACCTCACACACCAATAACTCGATTCGATTTACCTCGTTTTGTGGGATCGGATCGAGTAATCCTATTTCGATCCGATCCAGATATATATGCGGTGCTAAATCCTGATTCAATTCCGATTCAATTCTCCTTGTAAACTGGGTATAAGATTTTTTTTTGGCCCTACATATGTCCCGCTAAGGAACACCAACGGACTTCGTAGGTCTGAGGACCTAAGTAAGTAAGTAAGTAATGTCGTTTTCAATTGGCAATCCGGAATGGGAAGTAGAAGCAGAATCCCAATTGAACACTTTTTGTGAATTCTGAAAAATTTGAAGTTTGGTGTGACTGTATTGGTAGTTTTGCAATCTTGGCTATTTGGAAAACTCCTGCAATAGAAAATTAACTGCATCACTTGCATCGTCATCACTTGATGAAGAAGATGAGGAAGACGACTCTAACAATGTTTCTAACAAATTAGGAACAATTGCTAAGATTTTGTCAATACCTATTATTATCCATTTTTTTTTATAGTTTAGTTTTAATTTGAAGCAATCACTTCACAGTTCGCACAATTTGTTAATTCAAAAATATGACATTTGTCAAGTGTGGCATGTAAAATCTTTGAATGTGTGAGTGATTCTGTTTTTGATTCTGACTTCAAATCCAGAAGAGAAATCTCTTCTTTTTCAGAATTAGAACTGTCACTTTTGCCCAATTGAACGCTTTGACAATTCTTCTTTCTGATTCCAGATTGCCAATTGAAAACGACATATGTAAGTGAAGACGGAAAATGCTAATGAGGAAAGTTATACTTCATTTTTCAAATGACGTATCGATCACAATTCAATTGTGACAGCATGGTTGAACTATGTGAACGCAAATTATTTCAATCAGTCAAACATTCAACAAGACGTATGTACATACATACATACATATTTGACAATGTGAACTCCTTTTATGCAGACGGAGATCTTGGTGAATTTTATATTTGACTTTCTGAAACGTCACTATCACTTATCTATCACCTAACCCGATTTCCCCCACTGCCTATTAAAAAACCTACTGCAAAGTTTAACACAATATGACTTCGAATTATGTATATATGTACATAGCTGTTATATTAATTTTATTCAAACCGAAAAAATTCCAAATGATATTTTATTAAAAACGCATAAACAAAATCATTTCTTACACACAGTTAAATATGTCACATTTCGCTATTGTTTAAAATGCATTTTTATAGAATTTTTAGGTTTGTTTGTTTTTGTTTTGATTGTCGTTCTTTCTTGTCATGCAAAATACTCGTAATACTCATAGCTACATTATATACATACATACATATGTACATTTGTAGGTATCAAATTGTAAGGGAGTTGGTGAGAATACATTTTTGAATGATTTAGCATTTTGATTAGGCAGTGTTTTTTGTTTGGACTTTATCAGCGTATGCAAATGCGATATTTAAATTAGGTGACATTTTTTCTTACTTTTCTAGCTTAGTTCAACAGTAAACTGGACTTTTCACAGTTTGTTTGTAGAAAATAACAATTTTTAATAATGACGTCGCTACGAAGGTCGGTTACAGAATTCGATGAATAAGTTGCGTTTTATGTTTTATGTTTACAAAACTTGTTTCGTTGAAAAATATACATACATACATAATGTGTACATATAAAATTTAGCTTTTGACTGACGCACGATATTTGTATACATATTCTCAGTATTTAAAATCTTAAGTTACAATTTTACTTACATATGTATGTATGTATGTATAACAAATTATTTTTTGAAACTTTTTATTATACCTACGAGTAAAATAACCCTTTTATTATAAAATAACCATTCGTGAAATTGAACTACAGTTTGCTAAATTTTCACACCCAAGTTAACATGGCTTAATATATATACATATATATATGTATACATATTTTTAAATTCTATTTGTACTTTTGGCAATGTTCAACTTCAATTTTAGATTGAAAACAAAAAACATTATATTTGTTTTAGAATAAATATCAATACTCGTAACAAATGTGCCCACATTTTATTCCACTATTCACGAGTATTTTCTATTAAAATGATTGAATGCTAAAGCCTCAAGGATATAAAAATTTGAGGGACATTTGAAATAAATATTTTCAATTATAGCAACTGAAAACCAACATCTGTGGTGACAAATTCAAAAGTACAAAAGTATGTTTTTAGTTCGCTTAAAGTTACATTTAAGTTTTGTCTTTTTTCTTCAATGTACGGTTTCTTTTTTGTCTCCTTGGCCTTGAATATGTTTGGGCAAGGTGAAGTTTTGCATTATGTTTGGAAAAAAAAAAAGAATTGCTTTATCAAAGCAGACACAACGATAAGAAAATGCATTGGATTTTAGGTCTATAGGAGTAAGGCAATTGCTGAAGGGTGATGCCCTTATACTCCTTGTGATTCTTGATTTTTTTTTTATTTTGTCTAATATAATTTTAGTAAGTTATGTTAACAGACTTTATTTTATTTTTTAGACAAACAATTGATTTAAAAATCAATATAATTTAAAAAAAGTGCGTATACGCCCAAGTTTACCATACTGGTTTATAGTATTTTCTATATTAAAGACTGTCAAAGGACAGTTAAACAGGAAAGATTTTTTTTATATTGAAAAGATACATCGCAGCTGAAGGTCATCACATGAATAACGAATCAATATTGTAAGCGAAAAACCAATCGAGTACGAGCAATGTCCACCTTATACGGATATGCATATTCTAGAACAATTGACTGAGCACCAATTAATTAATATCGAACACCTTAAATTTCCAACAATCGAGCCGCTTTTAATCCGTTGTCTATGACAGAAACCGGTTCTAAGGTTATGAATGTTCACAGTTTCAATTGCCGCTCAGACTCCTCCGAGGCAATGACTTTTAATCAAGAAGTTTAACATTTTCGAAAGATTTCGTATTATGTTGACTTCGAACAATAGACCATGTTTTTTTTTTTGTTTTTTTTTTTTATTTTTCTTCATAAAATTAATAATTTACATTGTAGAGATAATAAATCTTCAAACTATCTTTTGTATATAATTTTTCTTTTTTGTTGTTGTTTGTTTTCTTTTATTTATTATTTCTCTACTTCTTTTAATTATGTATTTCCATTTTTTAATCTCTTCAATGATTGTAGGTAATCTTATGTATTTTTTTTCTTTTTTTTTTAATTAAGTATAATATTTTTTATTGTAATAAAATCCGAACTCTAATCGCACGTCAAAAGACTTATCATTATTAATAGGATGTAAAATGCAATGAAATAAAAAGGAATTTCTAATAAAATGTATAATAAAAAAGAAAACAATTCTGCTTACAACAAAACACAAACACAATAGGCAGAAAAAGAAGTAAAGAGGGAAATGCAGGAGGAGTATTTGAAGCGGTCAAAATATTGTAAACAACAAACACGTCAAGAACAACAAATTTCATAGGTTTATAGTTTTCTTGTTTCTTCTTCGTCGTTATTTAAACGCTCCTCGGCTAGGATTAAGTGATTTTGTGACAAGCTTTAGTATATCCGCTCGTAGAACAGTAGATAGGCCTGCGCTGTTCGCACTTTTTCCTCACTTGCCTCTTTTACTAAGCTATCGGAGACGTAGTACCACTTGCCAGGAGGCGGTGTAATATTTGGCTCCTCACATGGCGAGGGCTCGGGTTCTTCATCATTTTCAACCTCGGGCTCGGAAGAACTGCAACTAGTGGAAAGGTCATCGCTGTCGTTGGCTTTCATACGAAGATCACGAGCCTTCTCTTTGGCAAGCAACTCCTCGAGTTTTTCACGTTGTTCATCCGCTTGATCCAACTCGGCCTTGCTGCCCTGTGGAATAAACTTCCAACGCTTATCGTCGGGTTGCAGCTGCGGGCGAACCTTGACGTAAGCGGTATAGTGGCCACCGTACATGCCTCCAGCGTGCTCCACTATGCCATACAGTGCATAAACGAGCTTCTTCTGCTTCCTGTCAATATTTGGCAAATTCTTTACCTTGGATCCGCAAAAGGGGGCAATATCCAGGACCATAGGGAACTCGACATGGCGAGTCAACTTACTGAAGATACAACGCTGGCCAATTTGGAAACGCTTCAGATGCAATATGAGCACCGCTGGCGGACTGGAGACAAGGAATTGCTTAGTTGCATTGGTGTAGATTGTCTTGCCTCCTTCACCGTTAATGCGTTTTGTACAATTGTCACAGCCCACCTTGTTGTTGCCAGTCATAAGTTCGACGGCAGTAAAATTATTGAGGCACGATTGTACTGAGCACTCGCCATCATCGCATTGGTAACGAGGCGCGATAGTTGTGCTCCAATCTGAGTAGCTTTGTGTGCGAACACGTTTCGCTTTTGCTCTTTTGGCAGCAGCCTGGGCGGTAGTTTCTGAGGTAAGATGGAGTTTATCCATTTCGTTGGAAAGCGAATCGTTGGTTCCACCATTTACTTCCGTTGACACCATATTGGCGGTGCTAAGAGACAATTTGCGGATTAGACTAGCTCCTTTTTCACTGATGCCAACTTCCATTTCCTTGTTGTTGATGATACTCAATCCATCGACATCAACACCGCCGTTGCCGCTTTGAACCACAAAACGGTCTTGAACGCTCACACTAGCATTGGCAGGGCTTGTGGCAATTCCTGAGTCTGTAATAGTAAGATTGTTAATAGGATTAGTGTTTGTACCATGAGTAAATATGGTTCATTATAAAACTCACCATTTTCATCGTCGTCGATCGAATCTTTATTTGGATTTTCTGGAGAATCTCCACGTTTCTCTGGAACTAGAGGACTTGGTAACTCGTTGCTGTTGCCATTCGGGTCGCAGGTTGAAACATTATTTAACGGCACTGCCGTAGTTGCTGTTTTTACTTTCGGTGTTACTCCAGAAGCTGTATCATCATTGAGGTTATCTTCGACATCGGCATCGGATTGCTCCGATCCGGATGAATTGGTCTCCATCGAGTTGGTAGAACTTAGCTGCTTTTTTTGTGGATACTTTGGACTACGTTTGAATTTGCTTTCCTTTTTCAGCTGATGCTTGGAATGACCCTGTGGCACATTTTCTGGACTGTTTTTGCGTCGCTTTGGCGGTTGTGGCTTTTCCACGCTCACCGGCAGAGACATATCGAGAAAGTTTTCATGTCTTGACGAGGTATGCATGCAATCCTGACACCTGAGCGTTGATACTAGGAATCCTCGGAATACTTGTTCGGGGCGAAGAATTCGATCGCCCGCCTGTTGACCATAGATTTTACATTTCTTCCTTATCTCCTCGCTAACATTGCTAATATTCAGACCTTTGAAGCCGATGTTTTCGAGGATCACTTTTTGGTACCGTTTCAAGTCATCAGATCTAAAATATTAAAAAATAAACAATTTTATTTTTGGAGGATTTTATTTTTTAAGGAAGAACACAATGGAGGTATAGATTTTTACCTGACGCTCTCAAGCAAATGGCGAAGAAGCTCATGGGAATCGTGCTGGTCTCCACCACAGAACTGTGGACATTTGGCGCAAAGTTTATCAAACAAATTGCTGGGATTAAATACACCTCCTGCTGAAACAAGTATTAATTTGAATACATTTGTAATCGAGGTGCTTTTTGCCAAAAACATATTTTCGTTTTATTTTTAACGATAACTTACCTCCAGATTGCAATTCTTCTAAGGCTTGTGCCAAGGCCTTAGTGAGCCCTCCCCATGAGTTTAGTGTTCCCTTGATGGGTGGCAATTCGAGATCTTCATCATTGGTAAATTTAAAAGTTCCTCCAGGCAGAATGAATCTGAAAATTATGAATGTAGTAAAATCAATCAATCATAACCACAAATTCAAGCATTCTAACTCTTCTCCCGGTTCCGAAGATTCCTTGAGCACATCCAAGAGAAATGGTGTTTGTGCCAAACATTGCATGACAGCATTAAAAAAGCACGTGTTGCCCAAATTAGTCAAGCCTCTTACTCGAGGCAACACCAATTGTTGTTGGTTATTCTCTGATGCATCTGTTATTATTGGAGGCCTATACATCGACTGATCGTCGCCCATTTGCGTTTGACTTTGGACTCTTTTTGCCATTCCTGGGATTAGCGGTGGCGGCGGTGGCGGAGGTGGCGATGGGCCATATACTACACCATTATTATTTTCGGTTGGTAGCAGAGGTCTAATGTGTTCTAAGGTAGCAGCAATCTTGCCTTGGAGGGCATCAATTGAATTCTCACTACCATGCAGTGGTATGGCTGGAGTTGGTGCTGGTTTTTGTTGGAGTTTCTTCACCATATCCACACATTCTCTTAGTTTTGTATCCGTCGCGTTGACTTCAACATCACACGAATAGCACCAAATTTTATATGTTGTCGTATTCATTGCCAACGCATGTGAATCTGAATGGGGAGTCTGAAAAGACGCAGAATTAATGTGTATGTTCGATTTCATTTTACAGACAAAAAATAAAAATTGCTGGTTATAAAAGAGACCTTCTACAAAAATTTAGTTTCATTTTCGAAGTTTTTAGCGATCTCAAAAAAAGTTCAAAATAATAAAATTAAATAAAAATCCCAATAGCCTTCTACATTTGATATCACAATCAACACTTAAAAACTTTTGATAAGAATTCACTTTTGAGAAACAGCTTGCTGGGAAGGAAATAAGATTTGTTGTTAAGACTTTTACATGTTTGTATGCTTTTTAAATTATAAAAATATGGCCAAAAAAAATAATCGTAGCTTTTATTTCTTCCATTAAATTCCAAAATACTCGTTTAGTGTCACGTCTAAGGGGTTCCTTAAGGCAGTGATTACAGGCTACTTCATTGTGTTGTTTCACTCATTGTTATGGTGTTTTTCTGGAGTAATAATCTGATACCATGAACAAAATATAGACGAACTAAACCTAGCATATAAAGACTTTTTAATGTGCTACAAAGCGACTCTAACCGTAGTTGTTAGATTCTGTCTCCAACAGTAAAATTTATTGCAAAAAAGTGAGCTTAATGACCCTATTTGCACTATACATATCTAGAAGCAGATATTATGTCAGGTGGTACAGACAAGGATTGAAAGTCTCCTCTAAAGTCACGTTAAGATTGTTGCAGTTTTCTTTAAATAAATTTTATGGCTTGGTTGATGCTTTGTCTGAAAGAACCTTGCCGATGGCCTGGAATTCTTCAAGATCAACTTTTTATAAAGGGAATATACTTTCTGTAGGAGGTTAGATTAGATTTATGCGGCTTCAGACCAAGCAGTGATTCGTTTTTGCCAATAGTGCCATTCGCATTGTTCCGAATTGTCAATCAATTTATCTTTAGACTAAAATCTTTAATTGTAAAAACATCATGCATCCAACTAAACTTTACCCTCTAATTGACTCACCTCGTAATGCTTAAGGGCGTGCTGATTCCTTAACCTTCCGCACAATTGTTTGCCACATTGGAGACACATCCACAAACTCATATCATATTCGAACGTTTCGCTTGCCTCGTCTTCGCTGGCCGCTGGTGTTTTGGGTTGTGACTTGTTGGCCTTTGCACATTCTGGGCAAGTGTCAGTAACAATACCGATTTTTTTAAGGTTCTTACGCAGAGCATGCGTATCAACGGCCTTCTTGTGATTACAATCACGCGAGGAGCCAGTCCCCGAGCCATTTGGTGGCTTCTCGTCATATGACTCCGTCGAATAGCCCTCGCCACCATGTGGAGCTGGTTGGTGCTTCTTCTTCATAGTTCAATTTCAACTTCGAATGCGACTTCAACTTCAAATGCAATTTTCCTCTATCCAATTGAGAGAGTACAGGGGGGTTCTTATCAGTGTTGGGATTACATTTACTTGAAATGGAAATAAAGAAAAGCTCAACAAAATACACAATAAACAATGAAAACAAAGAAATAGAAACAACAAAAACCTATTCCCTCGAGCGGATATGTTTTCGGACGCCCTTTCGATTGTTCTTCTTACATAAATACAATTTTAGTTGCAAGAACAATTGTAAAATGAAAAAAAAAAAAGAGAAAACCTTAAAGGTAACATAATGAGGTTAAGTTCACACACGTCTCCGTAGTCTGTAATGTAGCAGTAGCAGTAGCAGCAACAGCAGTACCAGTGCCTGTAACCCACAAGCTACTTCAAGAGGTCGTAGTGAGCCGTGTGCTGTGCTGGCGCTGGTGCTGTTGCTGCAATGCAGGTATTTAAGTCAAGTTGTCGAGTGTCGACGGTCGTCGGTCAACTCGAAAGAGTCAAGGAGGAACCTTGAATTTTTCAATCAATTTCATGCGAACAATTTTATTCTTGATGTTTCACTTTACAATTATATGCAACTCACTGTTAGGAAATTTCTTGTAATTAATTTAGAGGCAAAATTTATTATTAAAATAAATAGGAAATTTATAAATTTAACATTTTCTACCATGGAAAAAACGTGAATTTAAAAATCACTCTTTGTACCTTTTTGTTTCTTTTTCTGGTGTGTGTGCTGAAAAATCAAAAAGTGACATGAGTATTTTGAGAGGGTTGAAGTTGTTTTGGCAGCACTAATACCGATTCAAGCGACATCTGTACTTGGGTTGGCATGCACACATAACAAAGGCTCTAGATGTTACTGAAATTTGGTTTTCTAGAAAAACACCAACTGCCGATTTGTTTCAAAAATCTCGGTGACTTCCTAAGCCTTGTTTGTGAATGGAATCATAACTAATTCAAGGTTAATATCTAGAAGCAAACAGAAAGAAAGGGAATTCCCTTTGAATTTAAACTAATTAGTTCAGTTCAGTGCAGTTTTTTTCACTTCTTATTTATATGTGTAAATATCCGTATACTGTTTGTTAAGTAATTTAAAACAAATGAATATTTGACAGTTGATATTGGACCTTGTGATAAAAATAAGTGACATCTATAAAATCATCTCATGCAATACTAACTTGCACTATTTCAAAGTCATAGAAACTAAGGACACCTATCGATATTGCTTGTAAGAAACATTAACTATATTTTTAGAGTCAATTAATATTGTGTATTATTGAGTATCCTTATATGTACGTACCTCACTATTTATTTTATAACAATATAAAACGAATATTTAAAAACAATATCTCAGGAGTAATGTAATAAGTATTTATTCAGTAGGTAGTTGATTTGGCAGACAGTGGATGTACAGTAAGATACCAAATTTTAATTTCTTACCTTAAGCTGCATACCTTCTTGCTTAAATGCTTGGCCTAATAAACTTGGTTAAACTTTGTAGAGATTTTTTTATAGAAATTAAATTATAACAAGGTCTGAGTGGTATGTCTTCTAACACCATCGGATGAGAAGGAGTTTATTTTAGTTTAAAATGGAAGGAATAATATTCGAATAATGACAACAACTGACATTGACAGTTTTCACCAACCTGCACTAGCTCAAATACTCATGCAGAATATTCAGAAGTAGAGTAAACTAGTTGAGCTCAATAGACGCTAATCAGTGTAAGTCAGTGCAGACATTTTCCAAATAGACACAAAGAAACACAAATATGCAACAATGTTTCGTTGAAATGGGCTACTGGACAAGAATTCTTTAATAAACGTCACTTTATACCATT
Source organism: Scaeva pyrastri (assembly GCA_905146935.1). Lineage (NCBI taxonomy): Eukaryota > Metazoa > Arthropoda > Insecta > Diptera > Syrphidae > Scaeva > Scaeva pyrastri. The sequence continues at coordinate 5,904,845 of LR989929.1, read as the reverse complement.
GCACGAGCATTTTATTTTAAAAAATAGAAAATTTTAAACCATGACCAATGTTTAAAAAGCCATTGAATTTACCGTTTTTTTTTTATAGGGCTATTATTATTTTCCATTCTCTTGTCTCCTGGTCTTGTCCATGTTGCACTTTCTTGTGGTTTCATTTTTATTGGGTGCTAATTTTAACCCTCAACTTTGGTTATTTTAAAAGAGGTCCAAAGTTGGTATATATCAGGATGTTAGATAAGTAAAGTCAAAATGTTAGAGTATATATGTATATTTTACGAACATCTAGAAAATTGAAAGACTTGCATATACATACATACATACAATTTGACGTTAGACATAAAAATAAATAAAAGACTCAAGTTTTAATATTTTCTTTTTTTTATTCACTTATTTTATAATACTTAATAGCCGTATTTCTTCCATACCCATTTAGAATATAACTTTGTATGCAACAATAAGTCCGCTAAAATCGCATCAATTACATATTATTAACATTTTCAATTATGAGCTTAGCAAATAAAATCATTATTTATTATGTTGAAATTGGCATACTCATCGGGTTCTACATTATAATGTGTGAGTGTGAATAAAATTAAAGCAATATTGTAACTGATGTAAAAGTGAGTAAGAGGAGATGGGTTTTTTTGTATTTTATTTTATTTTATTTTGTACAAAAAAACACGGCCAATATAAACATAACACAGTTATGTATGTATTCAAATTTTTGTTTGTATATACAATTGGAATAAATATTTTTTAAAGCTATTAACACATTTCATCCTAAAATTATTCATCTCTGCCTTATAAGCTTCGATGTAGTCCGACTTATTCTAATTTTTAATTTATAAAATAAAAACATTTACAACAGAAAAATCCGATAACTTAAAAAATCTACATATTTACATACATTCTAAAAAAAAAAGTCTTATAAAAATTTTACATTCTATAACCATTCGAGCCGTAAGTTCAAAACTTCACCCTCACTAGGCTACACTCTAGATTGTCCATTATACATGGGTACATTGTGGAAATTAATTCCACTGTAAAGTGGCCCAAATGCTTTACTATTCGAACCACCATAGGTCGGTGAAAATGCTTTCTTTTGCAAAGATGATACAGATTTTATGGATGTAGATGGCGTTGGTGTTGCAATTATACGATTTCGATATGACTCACAGGTCTTACGTGACCAAACCCACATTCCGGTTAGAGTGCCACCAGTGAGTTGAAAGAATATTCTCAGAAGCGTGGGCAGCGATGATGATTTAACTGGAACAGGGCAGGATTCGGCAGACACACATGCTGGGACATTGAAGTCAAAACGCTCGAAAAATGCAGCCAGTACCGCGAGAACTGTTGGAAAGAAGAACACCAAGCTGAAGATGAGAAAACGCTTGCGAATTTGAGAAAATCTCTGAAGGCCAATCGTTGGCTGAATTTGTTCCTGAAGAGTTTTCAAGGAGCACGATGCTCGCTGTGTGAAAAACAACCCAAGAATCAGGAGAACTAAAGCCGGAATCTCAACAAATCCCGGCGCAGAGCACATTCCAGTTAGCTCATGTGGTTTGACGGAATCCCGAAGGAGGGCAGTGATGGGTGGTGCTAACGGAGGGACCCATGCAAGAACATGAAAGAGACCCGACTTCTTTTCCAAAGCTTCACTTGACCACTTTTTGTGCGATGACAGATAGAAACACAGCGCGAAAATGAGCCACCAGGTAGCAGCACATAACGTTAGGTAGCTGGTTGTTATATAGGATGCTAAACACGGTGGCGTCAGAGCACAGGGACCTCCGATTTCATCAGTGAGCATAGCTCCAGAAGCAAGCATCTTTGTTGAGTTGTGAAAAACTATCCGTTCCAAGTAACACACGCTGTACAGGTTGTAGCAGAGACAGAGAAACAGCACTGGTCTCTCGGGGTATCCAAAGCGAGTCGGTTCAGCCCAGAAAGTAACCAAAGAGAAAAGCGTGAGTATGAAACAAACAGCCGAAAGCGCCAATATAAGCCCCTCTGTGATTTTCTTCTGCTGTGTGGTGTACATTGCATCCTTGTTGCATTGGGGCATGCAGTCATTTTGGAGAGCTGTGAAGTTTTGGGGGCAAATCAAAGTTGACACTGACTTCGGCACATGGTGGGGAGGAATCCTCCATGGCAGCCATGGCCAGAATATCTGCTCTTGCTCAGGCAGCAATGGTCTTTCTGGAATTAGTTGTTTTTCTGCTGCCTCCTCGGGTATCTGCATGCATAGCTCATGTTTTTCCGGCTGAGGAAGAGTATCGCAATTGAGGAATTCCGGCCATATGAGGGTCAACTGGACCTGATCGGCACACTCTGCTTTGACTGTTTCACAAAGCGACTTGCATGCAGTCACCGGTCTTGGAACATCCGGTGTGCACAAAGGAAATAGTGAAGAGCATAAAAGAAATCTTGCTCGATTTGAGCAGCCTGCCTCCAATATTGGCATTAGTTTTGTTATCTGCAAAAAAAAGAAAAGAAAAAATTAATTGACATTCAATGATAATTGTGGAGAAAAAGGTTTCGAAAAAAAATAAATATATAACAAAGCTTCCGACAGACAATTTTTTTTGGTGAAGTGTCTTCTCAAATTTTTGATGTGATCCCCACCGATCTTTCAAGGACAGTAAGAATGTTTAAAAAAGCAAAAAAACACACACAGAACCTTCTTCCAAGAAAGTTGCTTCCAAAGAAAAAAACCTCACTATTTCTTTTTTGTTTTTGTTCGATATCTTGCGTCTGCGAAGATTGATGGGTAGGACGATGGATGATGATGACGAGATGACTGGCACCATCAACATCGATCTTCGCGGAAAAATATGCCAAAAAAAAAAAAAAAAAAAAACACAACAGCACAAAAAAGAAAGAAACGTCAAAAGTATCTTTTTATTGTTTAGGAAGACCACAAAAAACAAAGCCAAGGGGCTTATTGTTCCAGTTTTGTTTGTTTTGCTGTTATTTGGTTTCTTATGCTTGTGATTGGTATGGAGCTTTTTTTTAGGTAGGTAACAGGAGACTGAATGGCCAATAATATTTGAAAAACAGAGACAAGTTCCAGACAATAAATAAAATATGTTTTAACGCAAACAATTTTTTAAAAAATCGTTAGAAAACATTTAGTTTTTGACAAAAAAAATGTCGAGAGAAACTAGCGAGCAAAAGCTTTTTATAACTACGTGCAGTTCAGTTGCCAATTTAGTAGTGAGTGGATTAAGTATAGGGTTACATGAGTGACTAACAAACATTTCAACTCTCCGTTTGAATGACTTTTAAAAATACAGAATCCAGTAGAATAGCTATTCAGTTTTGCATCCTAAATAAGCAGTCCACACGCTGCGACTTCCTTGATCTTGTAGCCTCCGTGTGATGGCGTACTTCCTTAGAAGAAATATTAGCATTTACGCTGCAAAAAAAATTCCGATCGTAGAAATTGTCTGATCATGTCAATTTTACTGACTGGAAATCCAGAAACACTTTGGGTTTAGAATTGTTTTGCCTTTTGACTGCGGAGGACCAATCGTTACTCACTCATCTTGACTCGTTACTTTAGAACAATTTACAAGTTATAATATTAAAGTTTGTAGAAAAGTTAATACAAAACTTGCACTCTTTCTGTATTACATTTAGAAATTTGACATTTCATTCACCAAATGTCACTACAAAATAGGATTCTTCATGAACTCGTTCCAAGAATATTCTTCTTTCTGACAAGATCACATAAAATAATTGTTTTTTATTAGGCAACCTTTTAAGGCCGCACGAATTATGTAGGTATGTAGGTTCCTAAATGCTACAATCTTAAAAGCATTTGAATTCATACCTACCTTCATTTTATAAAGATATGTACATTTTTATCTGAACAATATCCACCTTGTTTAATGCACATGGTCTACTTATAGTCATAAATACATATAAATATAGTAAAACACCAACCAACAACAAGTATATTTCAAAAAAAAAAAAAACCTTTCATTTTAAGCCACTCGTCATTTTATTTGCATTAAACGTCTAAAAGCTTTTAACCCAACCACACATTCAGTTCGAGCGAGTTCTCTTATCTCTTTGCCGCCCATTCAATGAATTCCATTCAAAAAAGAATACAAAAAAAAAACAAAAAACCTGTTGAAACGCGATCTTTTTTTTTTTTAATTTGTTTTAGCCAATTCGTCGATCTTCTACAAAAGGAGCTTCCTTTTCGATAAAATCATCAAATTTGCATAAAATCTTTTTCATAAAATCACCATCAATAAAGAAACGAATAATTGTACAAATAATTGATACCAAAGTGATGACAATCAATTCTGACATTATGTCAAAAAGTCAGGAATCATATAAGACGTTGTGATGTCCCAGACATAATGAAGAATAATCCGACTTGGGACATTCTCGTAACTCTGGGATTTAAATAAATTATTGAGCACCATCGATATAGATTTAGAAAAGGAAGAAAGAGGCGATAACGACTACAGGTTTAAACCAATTTAAAAATTATGTTAAACAACAACTAAAAAACCGAATTTTTCAATGGTAGCCTCGTCGTCGTCGTGGTCTTCAAGATTATTTCGAATTTGAATTTCGATCAATTGCAACTTAAGTTTTAAGCCCATGGAATTGATTTAATAGGAACCGCAACCAATGTCGATCGACCTGTCTATAACAGTGAAGGTATTAGTATTATAATACTTTTTATAAGTCATGAATTTTTATTTCTGTCTTATCATCGCATCATTAATTATAAATTACTTGAGCTCTGAAAAAATTTCTTTAATCTTCAATCGATTTTGATACAAACATCGCATCGGATCGCATTATGTACGCAGTTATGTAGAAGTTTACTTCTTTGTATTGTTTTGAATTAAAAATCAATTTAAATGTTTAATCAGAGTCATAAAATCGATATTTTTGAAACGAAAAGATGGATTTATGAATATTCGAAGGGAAATCAAATGATATTTAAAAATACCTACTTTTTCAGAAACAATCACCATTGTTGGAATAATTACCTATTTAATTAATTTGAAAGTTTATTTTGTTGAGAATTTTTTTAAGTGACTAGGTATACGTTTATTTGGAAAAGATAATTTGGCATTGAGTATTCTTATAAAATTTATGTAAATATTTGAACTTAATTAAGTTAGCTAGAAAATTAATTTTGATCTTTCACATTTTGTGAACATTTTCGAATCTGTCAATGAAGAGAAGAGCAACTAGGTGGGTGAATAATATTCTGGGGAATGGTAGAGAAAATGGCTGTAACACAAACTGTCACTAAAACTGAACGCACCCAATGGCAACCGAGTTGACCAACACCATAAGGCATCTTGAATGCCTTATTGCCAGAGTGTTACCAATGGAAGTAGTTTTCTCAGGGTTGCATGAGATGCTGGGGTATCTGAAAAACTTTCAAGGAAGGATGAACATTTTCCCATCAAGCACAATCTAAAAAATAAGCAAAAATAAAGTGTGTAGATAATTGTTTTCACATAAACGATCATGTTTTCTGAACCATGAAAAAGAAGACAAAGTGCAAACAAAATTTTAGCAACAAGAAAATACCCGCCAGACCTCCTCCCGATGCGTTAGCAAATAATTTCCCACTAAATTTATTGTTTCACAATTGAATACAAATTATTATGAAGGGATACCATTCGTCACCTACGGTGCATGACGACGACGACGACGACGAAGCGACGACCGACTCGACACAGTTAAAGATGAAACGAAGAAAACAAAAATCAACAATATCTTTACAGAGAACTTCGTATAGGGACCAAAAAGGTAACCTCAATCCGAATGAATGTCCACGCAGCTATTATTGCATGTTCAACAAGCCCTCTGACAATGGAAGAAAATCACACATCCAACAGAAGCGATCCTCACAGTTCGTACTCAACGCCGCCGCCGCCAAGCCATTGCCGGCTGGCTGGGACACAGTTACACAGAACACGGTACAAGATCTTCCATCTTCCAAGTCATCTTCCTATTCGTTTTCGTTTTCGTCTTCGGCTTGATCTTCTTTGCCCCGCATGTGGCCTATCAATAAGATTTTCAAAGAAATCCTCGCCACGCCACACACCATACACAGCAGGGGATCTCGAACTTCATCATCTTCATTATCATCAAAGGTAGGTTAGGTAGGTAGGTATAGGCATATTTAGAGTCTCTTCTTTTGATGGAGGCAAGCAGGGTATGAGTGCGAGTACATTCGCTGGCTGGAGGGAGGAAGAACGATCTTTGTAGCTTAGCTGCATAGCTATCTGATCTGCCAGATCATTTGACTTGCAACTGGTGCGCGTTTGGCGCACAGTATGGCGCATGGCGGTCTTTTCTTCAATGTGATTGCGACGAAAACTACAACGACCGACGACGACGACGACGCGAAGCAACCGTCTTGGAAATAGCTTGTACTTTTATACTATTGGAATGTACGGGGTCAGTGCAGTAGAAGTAATTAATAGAAATATGCATTTGGTCAGAGATGCCGAGTTTATGCTGATGCAGTTGCAGTGTTGCTGCTGCTGGGTGGTATCGGCATTCGGCATGTGCTGTGCATTTACTGAGTAGGGAGCGGATGTTTGTTTGTCAATAAAGCATGAAGCATTGCAAAAAGTGCAAGCTATTGGACTAACTATAGTGGACTTATAAAGGTTTACGACTTTCACCTTACTGACTTTCCATCGTGGAATCTTAATTGACTGCAATTATTATGCTTTGACATGGTGTATTAGTTTTGTTTCACTCATTGATTGCAAAGCTTGATTTTATCCCATCAATGGGTTTACTCCAATCAAGAGTTTTGTAAATATATAGCAACCATTGTGAAATCATAGATTGATTCTACATGAAATGAAACATTACCAACCTTTTTCAACTAAAAAAAAGGAAATAATAAAGGTCTAAGGTTGCTACCTTTAGGAACTCCACATATTTGGTTATGTGTGTAGCTTTTTGCCAGGAATTCATCAGGCATAATTAGGCTTAAGTATATGCTTCCTTTTTACGAATTCTTCTCCTTCATTTTGAGATGAAAAATACCTGTATAGCCCCTTTTATCCCTCTTATAGCACATTAGTCTCAACAGGTAGAAATAATGATTGTTTTATTTTTGTGTTTTTCTTCTTCTTCGTTACAGATGATACAGAGCAAACCAAAAGATGACTCACCAAACAAGATACTCCGATGAGAACTATTTGGACAAAAAAAAAAAATTAAGGACAGTGAATCAAAAAGAAGATAAAAGTATACCAAATGGCTGCACAATCTATAGAAAAAAGAATTCGGCTTTTCATCCGAAATTATGAATCTATAAAACACATTTTAATCCATTCGAATGGTGTTAACACCATTACTTTGGTTTTATTCTTTTATTTTTTCTCCCAGTTTTCTTGAAGCCAGAAATGCATATTATGGGCTAGAGGCTTGATGCATCTGATTTCGAGGCAATGATTCGTTATGGATGCATTGAATTGGTAGGAAGGTATAGTATTTTTATTGTTCCAGATTTCCAAGAAAAAAGGTAGAAAGAATTCAGATGATAATGAATAGTTTTTTTTTTTTCTTAAATTTATGTTTAATGCTTATTAATTAGGACACATTGTAATTTTATTTAAGTGTGTGTGTGTGTGTATAAGTGTTGGGTTTTGGAATTTATTTAAATTGAAGATTCGTTCCTTTAATATTTTGGGGGGCATTGTAGGTATCGACTGTGCTCGATTGATTTTCGAATGACTTGCCCATTTAGTATGACTTAAAAGTTAAAAAGACTGTTTTGAAAATAAAAGTGCAATGTAATGTAGGTAGGTACATATATTTATTACTCATTTTTTCACTGTCAAAGTTGTCACATTCGAAATTTGACATTTAGCCATTACTTTTTAACCCATGCCGGGCAAATATTCAAAACAATTTATAAATTTAGCACATCTATTAGTTTTTTAAATGGTATTGACTTTTGAACATGTCTAATTTTCTATAAATTAGGTTTGATGATTCTTGGAGTTAGCGCAAATAGTCTTAGTTTTTTTCTAACTTTTGGACAGATCTTGAAGTTATCGACTTACTTGTAGCACAATTCAATTAATACCAAGACACTTCATTCTTCCAACTTTCAACACAAATCATCGGAAATATTTTGCCTTTCCGTGAAACCGGATGAGATTTTATTCAAAAAAAAAAAATAATAATAATCCTATCGCCAAAGATCAAAAATATACACGCGTGACCGTTGCCCGATGATTTTTTGTATGGCTGCTTTGGTTTCTTTCGACTTCAATCATCCGTTAGCGTTGCTTAGTCATTTGGAAAACCACTGCGCTATTGCTCTGACAGGTATCATCCATTATCATACTATGTTCCCATCTCTGTCGATGTACAACGATCCATCTGTCTGGCTTCATTTCCTATACAATGGATGCTTGTCTAATAAGATCCCGATGAAACGAAGAGTAATTTCATGCATGACTTTTATAGCAGAGTTTTTGTACCTACTACTACAAAAATGCCATGAACATTTTATTCATTGTGTTTGTGGCAGAAGAAGACGATGGTAAATTGTAAATTGTAAGAGAGATAATAATAAAAAGGTTTTACGTTATTTTATACAATTTTGTGTTTAGAAACAATAAAAATGAAATGTTCCCATCAATAAAGTTGAAAGGGTAATATACATACATACTTATTTAATGTACATGTATTTTTACTTTGAGGTCAAATTGTTTTTTCTTCTTCATTCATGAAAGTGTGAAATTTATATGTATACCAGTTATTTTATACATTAGTTAGATAATAAACGAAATAATTGAAAAGTCAATTGCATACTCTAGACGTCAGTTTAAAATAAATTCAAAGCTGTCACATTCACAAAGTCAAAAAATACACAAAAAACAGTTTGACAGTTAATAATAATCGAATGAAAAACTAACTATTTTCAAGTAACAAATTGTTCAAAGTTTATTTTACGCCATCATTTCTCGACGAAAGTCTAAAGATTTTGTTGATCTTCAGTGTCAATTTTAAATTTTGATTCCGTAATTCTTTTGAAATCTTAACGTTTCGATAAGCAAGTGACGTTTTTTGAGTAAGAAAAAGAAATGAACAAATGACAGTTAAAATAATACCTACCTGCCTGCCTACAAGTTGATGATATTTGTTCTTTTTTTAATTTATACATATGTATGTATTTATTTTTGCATTACTTGCACGAACAAATAATTAACTGTCGATTGATTCTCGTTTAATTGACATTAACTGTCAGTTAAAAAGACACGGGATGAAACCACATATATACAAAAAAGCAAAAATAAAACCACAAACCAAAACGCCATCATTCGCTATTGTGTAAGTATAGATGTGCGCGCTATAAGCAAGTGCACAGACACATTACACCAAGAGAATGTGACAGCTCGTTCAGTCCAATTGGTTGCAACGGCTAAAGCTGAATATTTATGCTGATGCGCTCGCTTGACCATCGCCATTGCCATCGCGTTCTTTTGCTTTCGATCTTGATATGGATGGACTGTGCAAGAAATTGGCGACGTGCGGCGCGGCGGCATTGACATGGTGTTGGTCCTGCCGTATTGAAGAATGTTGACATTGCAAGTCAAACGGATATCACGTATAAATCGTCTGACATTATCCGTACATTCAATGACTTTAATAATAAATTTCCAAAATTGTTAATTTTTATTTTCACAACTACATGCATAATCTTTTAGTTATCTATAGTGATTTGTGGCAATTTTGAAAGTAGGTCGACAATGAGTAGATCCTAACTGTCAAAGTATTTTGCATTTTAATGTAATTAATGATGAAACTTTGCAACATGTCAAATAATCGTCTATGCGATGGCTGTCTGCGCAATTATTGCAATGTGCAGTTTTCTAGTTTAATTACATATTCATGTTGCACTTTACAAATATCTAGCAATAGTTCGGTTTTTTATTGTATGTCATGTTGAAAGGAAAAAAAAAAAAACGAAGCGAAATAGAAACAACACGGACTCAAAATACAGCTGTCAAAAAAAAAGAAACTTTTGATCTTACCGCTTAACCGACCACATCTGACACAAACTCTCCGCAAGTAACCAACAAAAGCAAAAGAGATAATGTCACATCTCATCTGTCATTTTGAATGGAAAATCGTGAATTTTTCATTTTCATCTCCCGCAAGTGAGTTTAGTTGATTGCGACGAACTCATTTTACTGGCTGCTAGACAGTTCACGATTATTAATAGTAATGCGAGGACCGCTACAAGAGCAAAACATTTTATTCTAAAGATGCTTCGTTTCATGTACAGGCCGACGACGACGACGCGACGACCGACTGTTCAGTTCGTCCGTCCGACAGACAAAACAAAGATTGAGAGAATTCCCCAACGTGTACTGGACAGGTACTTGACAATTTTTCCGTCGCGCGCGTTCAGATCTTTAACTTTTTGAAAACGTCATCGCGAAAAAGAAAACTACACAAGGTAGGTATAGCAAGGTATGATGGTGACGGCTGTAGTTGTTGTAGAGAGTGTTTGGCTATGATGATGGTGATGGAGCAAAATCGAGAATAAATTGCATCTATAGATGCATAGATGCAATGCATAGATAAATGTTTCGTTGCGGCAATTGGCAACGGACCTGGAGTATGGACTATGGGCATCATTGGGCAGGAAGGAGGCAGGGAGACCAAACAGTAATCAGCAAAGCATCTAAAGCCTTCAGAGTTGTGCTGTGCGAAGGGGACTATAAAGCGTACAGCATAACCAAAGCATATTACGGAATGGCGGCAATCTTTTTGAGAAAAAAACAATCGAAATAAACGATAAATCGTACCGTAGGAAAAATGATGTAATGCCACTGCCATGGTACCGCGTGGTTTGGCTGGCGGCCCCACAGAGATCCAAATGGAATGAACTCCACTGCATCGATCGCCGGCCGTGTGGACGGAAATGAGTTGTGTTATAGTACATAGTGCTGGAGCACCGAGCACAGCTCACCGCTCATTCTGTGATTAATAGAGTATGATACTCTGATTTGGTTGCTTTATTGCAGTGCGGTGCGGTCTGAGATAGGCAAGGTCTTATAGCGTGATGCTTTGTATCTTGGACCTAACTCTTCGATGCAGTTCCACAAATGCACATCGCACATAGTGTGGTTTGCCTTATGGGCCTTAATAATGGTCAAGCATTTAATTTTCAAGCATTCGCAAACAGTCGGCATAGATCTTTGCTATAGTGATCGAACATAGAATCGCGACCGCAACGCGAACAGGTGGTTTTCGTTGTAATTTATTTGAATATCTATAATTTGCTTAAATAGATCTTTGCTGTTGAGATATTCCGTGCAAACACACATCAGAGCACAGAAATCATAACTCCGGATTACTTTTGGCACATTACATATCGGGGATTGTTTTATGAGTTGTAATTGCTTGAGTTTGGTTGTTTGAGAAAAGATCAGTAGCAGCTGCAGTTTGAATTTGAATATTTTCAAGATTTAAAAAGTAATATTATGTATTATCACTTTAAAAAGAAGTAAACCTTTTGCCTCTATCAAAAAACTTGAGGGACGGCAAAAGTTAAACGGATATAATGAGCGTATTTGTCAAAAATAGCAATAAAAGCTTGGCATCCGAATAGTAACGCTGGGCATATAAAAACATTGCAGTAAACTTTGACACATACATATAGGTATTATTAATTTTTGCTACGTCAAATAGCTCGACTTTTAAACAACAGCGAACAGGCTCTTAAAATTCGACATTTAGCAACTGGTCAAAATTGAATTTAACCAAAGTCTACAAAATACAATTACTCTACACAAATTTCAAATGTCAATCATTTTTTTTTAATTAGGAGGGACATACAATTCTTAGCGTCAAAATGACTCCAAACATTGTCAAGACGTTTTGTATTTTATACCAACTTTTCTTAACTTAAGTATAGATATTAATCAAAGTCCTTCAACATCCAACACATCAATGGCGTCAGATTTGCAACAAAATATTGTTGTTTTCATTGACATAACAACTGTAATTGAATTAAGAACCCACAAGCGAAAAAGGGCTCGATCGCGCTAACGTGTCAAAAACACGTCCAACATACAAATTACTCAAAAATACGAAGTAAAAAAGAAAAGAAATCCTTCAGAGGAACAAAACGCAGTTAAGAGTACCTACCTATACATAAGAGTACGCATGTAAATCATAAATTCAACTTACGGTATCTGGTGTGAGTTGTGCTGTGCGACTAAACACATTTACTTCTTCGGCTCTCAAATTAGAGGAATCAATTAATTTAAAAATAAGATGAGAACCAAAAAAACACAGAATTACTTTTGCCACTTTGCTCGATGCACCTTTAACACGTGTAATTTTTTTATGGTGCCAAATGAACATCAGAAGGAAGGGAGGCAAGACAGATACACAGATACACAGGTACGCATACATATTATATGAGGCCAAGGCATTTACGCCGCCTTTTTTTGCTTTTCCCCGTAGCTGTGCGCAGTTCAATTAACTTAATTGCCATGTAATTATCTACCTTGCTACAGATGCCAAAACCAAAAACGAAAAAAAGACAGGCCCAGAGAGCACAGGGAATATCTTTTAAAACGTTCAAAATAAATTACCCGGAGGTATGCTGTGTGCGATTCAAAAAGGTAAAACAAATACCAAGTAAACAAAAAACATACGCAATACAAAAGATAGACACCAAAGAATGAAATCCAAGAATAGTCAGTCGTCTTGGAAAGAGAGAAACCTCATGGGGATGTGAATGTGAACATTGAACAGCAAGAAAGACAAAACAAAAACAAGAAACCAAAAAAACAACTAAACGAGAACAAAAACTGCCATCATACTGCTGATTTTGTAAATAAAAGAGATCTTCAGCGGAAGCAGAAGTCCTACCACCAGCAAATCCGACTACAACTCCAACCTGAGCCAAGAGCCAAGCCACTGCACAAGTCACCAGAATAGCCTCAGCATCAACATCAACATCAGCTTCACAGAACAATGCGAAATGCGAATCGTAATTATGTTCGAAAACGGAATGGCGAATTGTGGAACTTTGTTTGGCAAGGAGGAATTTTTATTCTTTTTTTTTTTTTTTTTGTGCCTTCACCAACGATGATAATGATGATGATGATGGAAGGAGAAGACGAAGAAGAATGGTGGAAAGGATGGTATTCCATCAATTTGTGCGTATATCTTATGTGTTCTTTTCAGGCTCACAAAGTCACAACGGCTGCAAGGACCACTCTTTAGAAATTTCTTTAGAATAAAGGTATTCCTACATACATCCAGCTACCAGCTCTGTATCTCTCTCTTCTCAGTAAGGGAGAAAAAAAAAATGAGTAAGACTCCGTTAACGAATATCGGGAAGTCTTTGTTTTTTGACAGAATATAATAGGATGCCATCCATCACAGCATGGTTCATTGATCATTGCATAAAATATTTGATGAGCACATCTAGCATTCAGACGATACAATTAATTTGATGTGATGAAATCTACGTTTTGCTTAGAAAAAGTGACTAATCATTTTCAGAAATGGGTTCGAAGTTCGAAGAAGTAAATTTTAGGGGTGGCACCGCCACAATTTTCGGAATTAGGTGCATCTTTTAGCTACACTCAGAGAAAAATATCCTATAACTGCTCAATGGGACGACCATTGATTTAAAAAAGCCTTTTTTAATAAGATTTACTATTAAATTAATGGTTTTCAAACCATTGTTTCAATAGTTTTGAAACTATTGAAATTAAAGGGACTCCTACTATTAATTTAATTACAAATACTTTTGTTTTAATAGTTTTTTACCATTAATACCTTATAACAAGTACCATAATTTTAATAGTTGAGTACTATAAAAATTTAATAGTATCCATACTATTAAAAATCTATACTTTTAATAATGCCTACCATTGGTATTTATAGTACGTATTATAATATGTAAGGTATCATCTTATTAAATAGAACCGAATTTCGAAAAATACACTGGTTAATAATGTATCCCATTAAAATGCACGATTTAATAAGATTTGTCATATTGAGGCTTATAGTATGTACTATATTTTTTTATAGTATCGTCTTATTAAATTAAACCTAATTTCGAAAATTTTATTGGATAATAGTGGACCCTATTAAAACATACGTTTTAATGAGATTTGTGAGTTTGATAAATTAAGTATAAGATTTGAAAAATTATTAATTTATAATGCATATATAAAATTTTTGTTTCTATTATTAATATATGATTCTATTGTTATTTTTACCAACATACTCGATGTATTATGATTAAACTAAAAAAAAAATCGAAAATACGATTGCTATTTGAACTGAAGTACAAAAAAATGAAAATCTAATTGAATAAGAAAGATAGTAAAATATTTTCCGAGTTATTACCTACAAAGTTGATTTTCACTATGCTATACCTAGTTAAATAAATGTGTTTAGCATATTTTTTGTACATAAATATTAAGCTATCGTGTTTCTGACAGCATTGGTACCCTATATACCTCAAATATTTTACCAAAAACAAACAATTCAACTTTATAAAAACAAAAATTGGCTGACATTTATTTGAACTCTTAAAAACTTCTAAGTTATTTAAATAAAAAAATGTACAAGTTAAAAGTTATGTGTGTGAAGTTAAATGATGATACAAAACGTGATGTATTTTATTAAGGTAAGTAAGATTTTGTTTAATTTTATATATAATATCGCATAACATAGTTTAGTTTTAGTTTAAAACATAATCCTAGCACTTATGTAAGTATTTTTATAGAAAATTTTAATCTTTTCATAAAAAAAATTCTCATATTCTGTTAAAATACCTAAAAGTAAAAAGTAAAGCCAAAAAATATACCGGGTAAAAAATGTGTCAGGAAATAAAACTATTGCGAAGTTGTATCTACATTTGCATAATATTTTGGGCTTTGAAGAAAAAGTAGTTTTAATTTTAAGCTGTTTTTCTTTTAATGTTGTTAAAGAAAATTTTAAATTTTAACTTTAAAAATGCAATTCATGAAACTCTTGATAAAATCAAAAATCCAAATATTTGGGTATTTTTTGCACAAATCGACATTTTTTTGAGAAATGCCACGTGTTCATTTAATTTAGAAAACATCCGTTAGTTTTGCAAAGTATATATCGCATAACTTAAGAGGAATAATAGGATATCCTATTGAAATGTATATTTTGCCGGCCTAGTAATAGTAGTTCCCCATTACTTCAATAGTATTTCCCATTAAAACTCTGAGATTTTAATAATTTTGCCAAGTAGAAACTTCTCCATAATCAAGTGTTTTCTGCAGTCCTTGATTACAATCAGCGATAAAAACAAACATTTAGCATATGATTTTAAAGAATTGTATAGTTAAAAAAATTAAAAAATTGTATGATCTTTCAAATTTGGAATGTTTCATAAATTATTTTCGAATACGTTATAGTGAATTTTAGTTTTCCCCGATAATTTTTCAATTCCATAAAATAGTATTAAAAATACATTTCAAATGGAATTCAAGTCCCGTTACATTTTTATAGTATTCATTCCATTATAATAGTAGATCCCATTAAAGTAAGAATTTTTGTAGCACTGCTAATAGTAGCGTCCCTCTACTTTTATAGTATTTCTGATTGTTTTAATAGTATAGACCATAAAAACTCTAAGATTTTGTTTTACAATTTTTGATTTGTAAAAACTTTGCCAGTTGTTTTGCTACAGTCCTCGAGTGCGGTCGCCAAAATATTTGAATTTATTTAACTTAGTGTGAGAAAAGTGTGAAGTTCAAAACGAAATTATTAAATTGAACGTCGTTTCAAATCTGGTACGTCTATAAAAATTGTTAAGTAATAATAATGTATAATAGTGAACTATAGTTGTGTATGTTTTTAAATACCCTAAATTAATATTATAAAACACGTTCAAAATTACATTCAAGTCCCGTTAGATTTTTATTGTATTCATCTAATCATCTTAAGATTGCAGTAGTTTATCTCATTCAAGTGATGAGTATTAATTCCTATTTTTTTATTTTGATTTTTAGTTACAATGGATACCTGGGACTTCGGAGTAACCTCGGATATATTGAAGAACAAAAGAGACAAAAGAATTAATGCATTCAAATCATTTTTTAGTTATTTAATTTAAAAAAATGATATTGTAAGAAGTTTGTATTCATGTTAATATGAAAAAAATTGTTATCTTTAAAAATGTATGTAAAGTATTTTAAGTCTACAAAAGTGTAAATAGAAATGAAAAATAAATAAATTGATTGTTAATGTAATGTATTTTAAATACTTTTTTATTTTTCATATGAGACTAAAGGCTATGGAAGACGTTTCATCTTGAAAAGGTAAGTATATTCATACAAATGAACAGATAAATATGAATCAAGAGCTAACAAATGTATAGATGTTCTATATTTTCAGCTTTAAAAACTATTAAATCAATGGTTCTACAGCATATACCATTAAATCAATAGTACTACATAGGTACATATTAATTCAATGGTACTATACTATTGAACTAATAGTACTTAACTATTAAAGTAATAGTACAGAACTATTACAGTAATAGTACAGTACTATTAGATCAATGGTAATGTACTATTAAATGGATAGTGTTATACTATTGAATCAATAGTGTTATACTATTGAATCAATAGTACTATATTATTGAGTCAATAGTATTATCCCATTAAATCAATAATACCATGTTGTGAAATCAATAGTATTATACCATTAAATCAATCGAATTATACCATTAAATCAATGGTATTATACTATTAAATCAATAGTGTTATACTATCAAATTAATAGTGAAATACTATCACATTGTATTCGAAATTCGATAATGTGTTCGAATTTCGAAACTAAGCAATGGTATTATACTATTGATTTAATGGGGGCATACCATAGATTTTCAATACTGCGCGTCCCATTAAAATACTTTTTTGAATGGTACACACTATTACTTCTATAGTATTTAACTATTATATCAATAGTACAAACATACCATTAAATTAATAGTATCAAAACTATTGAAATAATGGTACACACCCTATTGACTAATTTTAATAGTAAAAAACCATTGAAACAATGGTATTCCCATTGAATTTATGGTATTTTTTCTCTGAGTGTAGTTGCAATTCCTAAATTGTTAAATCAAACTTTTATTGAAAATTAGTGACAGTAGACTGCCATTTATCAGCATTTCGTTTAATTAATTCTTTTGAGGTTATTGACATTTTATCTTCCTGACATTAGAGAAATAGAAATAGATAGAGAGGAAAGCAGACACTTTTTTATTAAAATGAGTGACAGAATGAAATGTCAAAATGAGGTTTCTCAATAGATTGCAATATCAATTCCATATAGTAAATATAATCTATACAACTTTTTTGAAGAGTGATGAACACAATTGAATTTGTTTACGGTTTTCCTGTCAATTGTCATCTGATTTGTGTGATTTTTAAAGACCTGGAGTCAACACAAGTCCAAATTATAGTTATCAAACCTATCCGGTACAAAGACAAAAACTAAGACTATAAGTGTAAAGTGTTTTCATTTCGAAAACTCATATCTCCTTTAAGGTAAGAAGGACCAATTTTAAAAGACTCCACATAAAATGTTAATCAAATGAATCAACACTTACATCGTTGGGCGCCATTCTAAATGCCAAAAGGCGTCACATAATAAATGTATGTGCATACTTATTGGGCTTTTAAAAATTTAAATTTTTTTAGAACAGAATCTACTTATATCTAGAAAGCTTTGAAAAGACTGAGCAATAAAGTATTGTATTCTTTCCTTCCTTTCATTTCATCTATCTGGGGCGCCGCCGCGCTTCGTTTTATTGCTTCAGCACATTATTCATCACTGTTGCACGCAGGGAAGATCTTCCAAAAATTATACCCCTTCGATTTCCTGATAATTTTCCTGTTGTAGTCGTGGCTGAAGCAGCATATTTTAAGAAAAAAGATTAAAAGTGTTTGGAGGCTTGCTGGAACCCAATCATTCAAGTATAAAAGGAGATAGTTTTTTTTTTTAATTTACGATGTGTTTTAAAGGTCCCTAATGGAATGGAGGGCTATCATCATTAATGACGACGATGAATAGGAGCATAAGCATGGGCATACGTTTCTTTGACACTAAATTGTATGAAATCGGTCGATAGATTCTTATTCCTAACTTTGACAGATTAAATCGTAAAGGGTGTAGAATTTCCCGTCATCGCAACTAACAATACTAATACTACTTACTTTGAAAAGCGGTGATAAACATTCTGTCTGATGATGTTCCACTGTGCCAAACTTTCATACTGAATTTCAACGTTAAAATCATTCGACTTTAATCGAAGTGTTCCTGTATTAAAATCGAAAATGGCATAAGAGCGATCACATCGATCTGTCAGTAGATTCAACTCATGGAATTCTTTGAGATGTAAAAATACCTTAAAACATACTAACGTATTCATATCCATACACTTAATATTTGAACTAATGAAGATATTCGGACGACTGAACTTCGAAAGCCTTTCACATGCATTCTATTCAAAAGAAAAGAAAGCATTGTTTTTCTGTCTTAATTTAAACATGTTTAAGCTTCAAAAAAAAATAAGATCTCCACTAAAAGTTTAAACAACCTAAACTATAAATCAAACAATTTTATGACGGAAGCATGAAATCTCTAAATCCCTGCTTTCATCACACGTTTTTGGGCAATATAAGGTATAGGTACATACATATCTACTTTTAACTTTATAACGAATGTACATTAAATTGCGTCTTCCCTGCACTTTATCGTAATATAAACAAAACCCAAAATTATTATACAGACAAAACATTTTTCCTGTTCATGCATTTGGAGATTTTACGTTGTCTTTGGTTACACTTTGTGTACCTACCTATAGGTACATACAAACTCCAAAAGTGTGTTTCTGAAAAAGCAGTCCAAACATTACATTTTCATTAGAATGAACACACCAGACTGTGTTTTTTTTTTTTTTTTTTGACGGATTTTCGTTTAAACAAATAACAAAAAAGAAGATTTTTTTTTTAAATTCGAAAGACAACAAAAACAACTCACAATTTACAGAGGAAGAAAGAAAAATGATCAAAGGGTTTATTGAGTTTGAGGCGCTAACCAACATGTCTGATTGTTCAATTCTCATAATTATGATGAGTATATAGATTTTGAAGAAGAATATCCATAAACAATATCTAAATAATTGTTGTTCTTCCAATCAACTCGACAAAACATAATGACTTGTGCAAACTTACCTTTTCCAATTCAACACATAACTCATACTCAAGTGATATAAATTTGGTTTGTTTGTTTATTTAGTTAAAAAAAAAAAACTTAACAGTGAGTTATCTTTTCGATACGGCTATCTGAATTCTTTGAATAATTTATCATAAAGAAATTTTATTCAACAACAACATAAAATTCATAAGTTTTTATCGAAAAAATTAGTCAAATTAGTTAAGGAATGTTATGTTGGCTTTTACAGTGATAAGCCATGATAAGAACACTTTAAAGTTTGCTTGAAGATGTTTAAAACAAATAATTTTTAGAATGATTATTTTAATGAATCTAACAGAGAAATAATTATATGACATTCATTATGTAGATAGGTGCATTCAAATATTTTTCACTCAACGAATCTGTCAAAGGCAAAAGTGTCAACCATCATTTCGTTAAACTTCTGTCAGATTATGTATGAGTAATAATTGAATTGGTCTTCAACTAAGTTTCTATGTATATTGAATATCTCTAAAGTGACAACTTTGACATTTGTAAATACAAGAGATAGAGAAATGAAATATTCTGACTTTTCATAAAAATGTCAAAGAAAACCCTTACACATTTAAGTAATGATTGATCAAGTATCATCTTATGGCACATTAAACTTATAGCTCGGATCGGATATTAATGATCCATCTTGTTGTACTCTTTGAATCTGGAAATTTGTTATCACTTTACGTAACTTTTTCATAATCATCATCAATCATTTGGTCGCTTAGTGACAGATACCAAATAATGATTAGCTGCAGCGCACACGATACTTGAAATTTCTATATAAACGTCATCTGCACTCACAATCCCTTTGTATGTAATAACCTTTCGGATTGGATAACAAATGTCTATGCATTAGATTGAAATGTCAGACGGTTTTAACATAATGTACTGTACATATGTACATATACAGTCATAGCAAAATTGAGCAAATATTGCTCATAATTACTGTTTGAGATAGCATACGTCATTAAATAAGAGAAGAGTCAAACAGATAAACGTCACTGAAAGATCATAAAATAACAAAAATCTTAGTCTTGCTAGTGATGCCTTCATTGGTATTAGTACAATTTTATGGGTTATTAGTTCTTTTCCAAATTCATTAATTCGAAATTGCTTCTTATCTTTTTCCGCATGAAATTTAAAAAGACCCTAATCAGTTTTTACAAGAAAAAATACTATTCAAAATTTACATTAATGTCATAAATGCTAAAAAAAAAAACAAAACATACCGCCCGGCCCTACCCACAAATACAAAACTATAAAAATCAACTAATATAGATACTTGCAGTCGGTCGTTACTTCAACTATTTTATCAGTAACACTTCAGATAATAGGTTTATAACATGCGCTAACTTGACATTTCCCATGTCACTTGTCATTCAAAAAATAGTTGTCGCCTCATTTTTAGTATCTTCAATCGCGCTTTTATCGTATATAGCGCCCAGATAGCACAGGCATATCAGTAATTTCTGCTCGTCTCGGTCGATCGTCGTCGGGGACTGTGTCAACAATAAATTTTTGTCGGCGCTTTTTGTACGAACTCGCTCATCACAGAGCGAAGCCCAACCCAACATACTACATAATATAGTATGTCAATATTGCTCGTCGGTCGTCAACATGCTAAAAAGCCGACAAAACTCTCTAAAGATTGCCGCATATGAAGTTTTGTTGTATGTTCAAAAAGACGTACACAATTAATATCACTATGTAAACATTTAAAATACTATTAATGCAAAAAAAATGCTTGCTATAGGTATCTACATATCTATCTAGACTATAACTCAATGAATTTTAATTGCGTTAGTGCGAAACATACGCTATAAGCTCCGTTGATTGATTTTAATTGAGGTTAAATAGTGGGCGTAGATGGAAGAAATTCGTTTTACATTATGTACGAGGTGGTGCAAAAATTGTAAACAAGAACAAAAGTTATGGCTCCCTATCAAAAAATACTACCTATAAATTTAAAAATGAAATGTCAATTTGTAGTTTTGAAATATGTATTTTTATAAAGCAAAAGACATCATTGTGTCATCAGTGATTGCAACTTTTGAGCCACCTAGTATTCAAAATAAAAAAAAAATGAAGATGTGGCGAAGATCCGAATGCATCCCAGAAATACACTCAAATGCATCGCACATGTCCTTAATTCACAACAACAACAAAAATGCCAGCCGTTATGTGAAATGTAAATACATACGTTGGTCGTTGGAAGAAGCGAAAAGTTCTGTACTTTCAACCAACCCAGATCTCTGATCTTGTCTTGTTGTCTGTTGACTTTTCGACTTCAAAGTGTTTACATATTTAATAAATATTATTTTTTTGTATTTAACGAAATTCTAAAAGCATTTATGAATCATTTCGCTTTGAAAATATCAAAGAAATATACATACATAATGCAGTTGCTTTTTTTGATCGTTTGATCCGTTGGCGTCGGTCGTCCGTCGCTCGTCATCGTCGTGATCCGGCACGCTAAATGTTTGAAGTTTTGCGCTCAAATAATTACTTAGGAGCAATAAAATTACCCCCAAATAGATACGAAACGTCAAATCTGCGATCTACAAAAGCCCAATTTTTTTTTAATTCGTTTTTGTTTATTTTCTTTTGGCAAAACTAATGTAGTTCAATGGCAGAGCGATTATAATTTTATTTTATTTTTCCTCTGGCTTGTGAACATTTTATGATTTCTTTTGAAGTGGATGGCTTACAAAAATAAAATTCTAAGTAAATTATTATCTTAGTTATAATTACTAAGGTTCCTCACCTGTGTCGCTGTCGTCGGTCGTTCTGGTCGTTTGTCATTTTTGTCGTTGGGGTCCGTTCAACAAGTTGATGGGTAAGTTAGGTTAGGTACTTAGCTGTTAGCGCACGTCTGGTGGTGGTGTAAGTGAAGTAAATTGTTATTTTTTCCCTCCATATCTGTTTGTGTGTTTAAGATCAATGATACCGCCAGATATACAAACAACAATCATGCAGTCAGCGGAAAGGCAATTAAAAAAAAAAACACTTTTTTGCTATGAATAGTCAAACTTGCGTTTTATTGACAGTTTGAAGTGGGGAAGCACAAGTTTATTTGCTATTGGAAATGCGGTTAGAAAATAGCACATACAAATGTACATATGTATATTTAGACAAATTTAGAGAGATATTAATGAATATTCAAATATAAACACACAAATCGTTTTCTTAAACAAATAGATATAGAAATTTGGTTTTATTTGGTTTTAAGTTCAAAAATTATATAGAACATCAGTTTACTCTAAGAAAATTGATGTGACAATTGAAAGTTTCGTGTTCAATTTGGTGACAATACAAAATAACTCTTGTACAAGTCTTTACAACTAAACAATTTTTTTTTCAGATTACTAATGAAACAGAGCCATTATTTAAGCCCAATCTACACTGAATTCTCGAGTTTTTCCTTTTTTTTGACAGCCAACCAAGTAAAACTTCATTTAAATCTTGTCATACAAAAAACAATGTCAACATATTCTGAGCGGAGGTGGTTTCACGGGTAAGTTGTAAATCGCATCTAAATGATAATTCTTCGTTTTGAGAAGATCATAAATCCATAAAAGAGACAGAAGAATTTTAAACTTTATCTCTTTTGTGGCGGCTTAGTCGGTTATAGTCGAGTTTTTAATTTTTATTTTTTTATGTTGCTTCGCTGAACGTGATGCGAATACCTTAGTTTTTTTTTGAGTGAATGCTCTAAATCAAGATTTTATTTGTAAGATACTCGTATGTACAAGTCCAAGCCGCTGAATCACATATTTCTATACACAAGTAAAAAATTGTAAACCTCCCAGAGGTTTATTTTGTTGAGATTCTTTTAAGAGATTAAAGATGCAGGTATAACACTGTCACACTATTTTCTTGTTCTACAAAAGTTTTAATGAGTTTTATAGAAATTACATTTTGACAGATTCCAGTATTCCAACTGTTGTTGTCCCTTTTAAAATAAAGAGTTGTTTAACTATTAATGGAATGTCAAATTGGATAACTCTACAATAGTGTAAAAACAATTCAATGCGAATGACGTTTTCACTATGTACGTAGGTATTTGTTGGAATTAACCGTCAAAACAGCCATTTCGATTAACATAAAAGTGTAAACAATGAAGGAGGCAATTTAAGGTTGAAATTTATATTTCTTAAGGCTCCTATTTCATCTGTTATATAGAATAAACGTCACTTTTGACTAAATCATTTTTTTAATCAAACAGAAAAAAATAATTTAATTATGCAAATGATTATCAAAAATTATAGGTACCTACCAACATAATGTAGGTATACTATTTCCTCGCCCATTTCCGTATTAGTTTGATGAAAAGTGTTTTATAATTTGACAGTCATCTTAACACTACATCGCGATGCATTGCTGTATGCATATTAATTTTATCATTATAAAAAGAATAGAATGTAATATTGGGACTGCAATGCAAGAGAAGGGAGTCAAACCTACCTACATTTGAAATAAAAAAGATACCGCCTTTTAGTTTTATCTTTTCATTTTGATTGCATTACACACACGCGATGCCGCTGTCGATTGTGTCGCCGCCTGGTCATGACTAGACAGTCAATTACTACGTTTCCTTGTATTTCTTTTTTTCTTCTGAATGATTGGAGGCGCTTAATTATTATGGTTGTTTAATTTTGATGTCGTTTCTTTTTTTGTTTTCTGTTTTTTTTTTTTTTTTTGAAACAGAGGAAATGAATATTAAAAACAAGAAATGCACTTTAGAGACAATCATTTTATAGAGATAAAGTTACTTGGGTGAATGAATATGTATTTTTATTATCACTAACTTCAAATAAAAAAACTTAGCGTATACCTACATATGTACATATGTATAATGTAGATCGTCTGATGTAGTGGGCTCGTGTTGGGAAACGTTGGAAATTTTAATGACAGTGACAGTTAGTTGGTTAGACATAGGCTGTCACTTCACTCAAGTGACCTTTTTCTTTCTTCTTAAAAACATTTGATTTTGAATTTTTCGTAATTTTTGGATATTTAATACTTCAACTAACTAACTGGATGTCTGGGTCTTAATATACATTCAACAAAATGCATTTGACTGGCATATAACAAGTGTCAAAATTGAACAAACCTACTGCCAAAGAAAAATCGAAAAAAAGAATCCTAGAATAATAAATCTTAAGGCTAAGTTAACTTTGTTCATGTTTATTTATCACAGTCTACCTGCAATCCAATTTCCAAAAATTTGCTGATCAATCTAATTAGCTTTGCTAACTGTCAATCAGGTTTGTCCTTATTCCAGAAAAAAATACATATAGCAATTAGCACACAAAATCAAGTAAAAAAAATACCTCCTTATATCTACTTATCTAAAGACAAACACAATCACAAGCATTTTATTCATCAAGTGAATTAAAATAAAATTTAATGGATAGTACTTCAACACTCCTCCATTCAAATGTCAAAAGTATCACAAGAACACCCAATAGCATCAGCTACCATCTGCATATAAGATCTGTTTCTCATGGTATTGGCACAGAAGGACCATCACAATCAGCTTTGCAAAAAAAAAAAAAAAAACCCAAAACAACATCGAAAACAACGACTTCTAAAAGACGCTAGCTGGCTACCGCACACACAACACACTGTTTACACTGCGCAACTCGCTTGAAAAATGCAAAACTTTTGCTCCAGAGCAAAACCTAATGGCTGTAGACGAAGAGTTCGGCCTCAATTTCAAGCAATCGTATATTCCTCCACACCAACTCCAGCTTCCACAAAGAGCAGCGAGATTCTTATTTGCCTCGTGATGGGTAAGTCTAAGTAGGTACCTACCTACCTTACATTCCCTGTTTCTTTTTTTTATAGTCATGGTTGAACCTTTTATTCATTTGTTTTATTTTCTGGTTGAAAATGGATCTTAGTTGAACTTGTAAACCTATTTACCATCATCTACCTGTTGAAAGACATACGAGGTTAATTATGTGAGCGCTTGCTTCATACCTAATTAATGACCCCGTTAGGCTAACTAAGCCAGCATCAAGATATCATCACATCACAAACAACAACAACTTCTGTCTTCGGTCTTGGGAACCTGCTCATAGTTGTTCTATTTTAAAGGCCACACAAAGAATTTTGGAACTCATAAATTTAATAATGATGAGGAAGATGACAGTATACTGGTTGACCTACCCTTATTTCAGCATCCAGCTGGTTAGTATGCCCGGCTAAGTTAGGCATTGCTGTCATATTGTATCCCAGACCTTGACATGCCGGCACAGATATCCGTTGACATTGTAATCCTTGAGAGGTTTGAATTTCATCGAGGAGCATGAATACAGCTACGAATGTGATGCACAAATTTGGCAAACTACGGATACCACACATTTTGGAAGATTTATTTTGCATTTAATTTTTGTATAAATCACTTTTTTTTTTATTTTAATTTTAAACTGAATTTCTTTTTCGTAGATAAATACGAAAGAGTGCACAATTGAACAAATAAACGTTATGGGTACATTTTGTAATAATATTCATTTATTTTTACAATTTATATAAAAATGTTTACAAGAAAGAACTTTGATATTATGTTTTAAATATTGAATATTCAAAAATACGAGAAGAAAAATAAATTATTACAATAAACGATTTTTTGTATTTACGATATGCGAACGTAAGTAACACTATTGCCTGACGATCGTGCCTTTATTATTATGTGTTCACTGCTTGCGATCTAATCCGATACTGGCGGTAAGTCTATGAAATCACTTTGGTTTTTAGTTTTCGGTGTCTGGCTGTGGCATTCGGGTCAGCGTTGCCGGAAAAATAAATTTGAAAGTGCCATTGCTGACAACAGAAAGTGCCATTTTGGGCCCCTGGGTGCCTTCAACAAAAATATATAAAAATTCCAAAGATTTCATGTGTTATTTTCAAGTTTATTAATTGCACTTCAAAACTTAAAGAATAATAAGAATAAATAAACATTAAATTAATAAATAATAAATTAAAACATAAAGTAAAAGAACTTCATTAAAAGAAACATAAATAACAAAAAATAAATAAAATTTGTCAATTAACAATAAACATATTATATACTATCTAGTTTTAAGTTTTCTACCGTTAGTACCTACTTTAACGGATTAAATAAATAAATCTTTAGGTGGTATGAAGTGCTGGCAAGTTTCACCCTTTATTATATCGTTAAAAGACAAAAGCGATTTTATTACTTTGTAAGAAAGTCGATTTTTATTATGGGTTTTAATGTTATTTAAGCGTGAAAAAACTCTTTCCGCTAATGCACTGCCATGTGGTAAAACTAAAAGCCTGATCATGAATTTGGATATATTTGTAAACATTTGCTCGTCGATAACATTTCTCATGTTTCCTAATTCTATCCAATAATTTGTTGAATCCTGAGCAAACTTTGATTCGATTTGTTCAACGTCAAAAATTTGTCTCATTTCATCGAACAAAACTTCATTTTCGTAGAGTGCCATTTAAAGCGTTTGAGTGCCACAGTGCCATTTAAATTAAAAAGTGCCAAAAGTGCACTATAGTGCCATTTCGGCAACGCTGATTCGGGTTCGTTTGTAGATTTGCTTGGTGTAGTGCAAGGAACTGTACATGGTGGTTGAAGTTTAAAATTGTTTCGAAATAGATTTTCCAATTGGATGCTTAATGTTAGCTATACATGCCTATGATAATATATTTTAAAAAGCAAGTTCAAAAAGGCCTTCGTATATCTTAAAATCCAATAGTGCGATTTATGTATGTGCCACACGGGCGCCATTTAGCAAGAAAAAAATATGTCTTTCTATCAGAAGATTAATTTCGAACGTCCTTTATTTAAATTAAGTGAACTTTATTGTTAAAAATCATAATTCGGGCGATATACACTCCCAATAATATATGTATATATCTCGGGCGCCATTTAGCAAAGCTTTATAATTATACCCCTTATGATAGGGTACTTTCTCATCTTGTTTGTTTTTGTGTAGATTTCTAAGAAGCAAATAAATTCATGAATACTGTTCGTTAGTCTTCAAAGAGTACAAATTCTTATTAATAGTCTTTCCCCGGGCGCCATTTAACAAAGCGATTAAAAAATGTCGGACTATCACTAAAATGAGTAAACTTATTTATACATAAATATTTTTCCTATTTAAGGGAATAGTTAGCTAAATATTTGTATACATGGATGATATTTGATTTGATAAACCTATCTCGGGCGCCATTTAAGAACAGAATTATAATATCAATATATGAGATTTTTAGAAAGGACTTACCTTTACTAAAGTCATCAATGTTAGTTATAAACTTTTTATGGTAATACAAAAAGTAAAAACATTCCGGGTGCCATTTTGTTTCTAATATGTATGCATTTAAATAATAATTCTTAAGGATGGCGCTCAACAACTAACCTCTCATTGGGCGCCCATTCTATAAAATCACTTTAAAATAAACGAAAAAAATGTATAACTCTCAAGTAAGGTACCTACTCATATATCTGCTTTGCAAAGGTAGCCTTCAAAAGGAATCACTCCAGCTCTGGCACTTCACTTCGTTGCCGCTTTGAACGTTGTTGTTGTACCGCATACATATTAGGTATTAAATGCCGATTGTTGTTCTTGCCGGTCTTCTTTGGGGATTGCACTCACCGACTCAACTCACTGATGTTGTTTTGTTCTGGTTGTTTTTTGTTGTTGTTACTTTTACTGCATTCATTCACTGCGACTGCACTTTGTTGTGTATAGGGAGAGGGACCGGAGCCAGCGACCTCAACTCAGCACCACAGCTCTCCTTTCCTTTATGTTTATACCTATCATCTGACAAATACGTTTCTTCTTTCTATCTCATCCTCTTCTTTCTGTATTCTGTTTGCAACACTCGCACTAACCCAACTTCGACTACACTAACTCAAACTAACATTCACTATATTTCCACGCACTTACATCGTCCCGTCCGCTTGTTTTTCGTTCTTCGTCTTATCATATCTGACGAACGAAGACGGGAATGGATAAAGAAAGAAAAGACAATCTACGAGCAAAACTGAGGGAATCAAAAAAAAAGAAGAACTTTGTAATTTCATTTCATCCGCATTTTCGTAATGGCCAATAAAGAGGTGTACTCATTCCTCAAAAAGAAAAAAACAAAAACGAACAAAAAACGAACAAAAAACGCGACTAAAACAAAACAACAAAAACAATCCAAACGTCACAAACATACACACATTATGTAGCTATACAGCTAGCAAGTAAGATACATTTTTTAACTAAAGTGCGGCCCGTCCTCGTTCGTCGTATAGCTGTTCGTATAGCAGAGAAGTTGTACAACAAAAAAAGAAAGAATAAGAAAGAAATAAGCAGAGAACAAAACAACTTCATAGGGTTTTTGCCGCCACATGCTGCTGCCGCATATAATATAAGCGAACGTCTGTGTCATGATGTGTGATGTGTGGCGTGGTAAAGTGATGGTCTTTTGATGGAGCGCGGGTGGCAGAGAAAGACTTAAGTGAACCTTAATATCCTCAGCCAGCCAGCCAGTCAGCCAACCAGCCGGCCGGTGCTTTATAATTACTTTCTATTAAAATGTGTGTACATAATATCTTCACTCCGGCTTTGAGCCGATCCGATAGTGAGTAGTGATATCACCACTCATTCAAATTCAATGTGAGAAGAGAAACAGAGTTGCTGAGATGGATTGATTTTTAGAGAGCAAAGTAACTGATAAATTAA
The DNA here is from genome assembly GCA_905146935.1 of Scaeva pyrastri. Lineage (NCBI taxonomy): Eukaryota > Metazoa > Arthropoda > Insecta > Diptera > Syrphidae > Scaeva > Scaeva pyrastri. The sequence goes on along the minus strand of LR989929.1, from coordinate 5,875,821 downwards.
AAAAAAAGGAAAAGATTTAACCCTGTGGCACACCAGCAATTTCGTTGAATATGCTAAATGACTCAATATTTTACATTGAAAAAGAAAGATATATAACTGTTATGTGTCAAAAAGGTTTTGTAAATTTTTTTGAGACACATATGTACATATCTCCAAAACTGTGCAAATTTCTTACAAGTACCTATATGGAATTCAATGTCATACAATCTCGTTTGCAATTTTGCAGCAGTTGAACTCAATTTCCAAGAATCACAAAGAGAGATATTAAATCATTTAATTTAGATAATTAATCAACAGAATCATTGATTGACATGTTCTCCCTACGGTTTGAAATTGACAGCTTCCTTAAAAGTACAAATGGCAACTCTTTCCCGATTAAGACTCTCCAACTGATCTCGTGTGTTTTGCAGAATCTTCTATCTGTCGGTTTTGTTTTTGCGATTTTCATAGACAATATGGTCTAAGAGTGCGTTAGTCTTAATTATTCAATTCTACATCTTTAGTTTTAATTAAAATTTTCTCTTTTTCATTAAGCTTTCAAAACAATTATTTCAACCATTTTGCAGACAACAGCTGTCAAACCTTTGCCTGTCACTCTGTCTCAGTCTCCTTTAATGCAAGTCAGAAATGGCAACTCTTTCACGTTTACACTGAATGTTATCACATTGAATTATTTTAAGACTCCCCAACTGATGTCCGTATTCAGTTTATCTGCTATTAGTCGGTTTTCTTTTTGCAAAAAAATATTACATATATTTATTTTTAAATTTAGAGTCCATCAGGGATTTTATTGATTTTATTTGAATACTTTAACGCAGTTACGGTACATTAATATGCGATTTAAATTTACAATTATCGGCAAAGTAAAAATCAATAATAAGGAAAAGAAAAAAAAAAAACAACTACGCTTAAGGTGGTTTGTGCACTGCACTGTGTGGCACATTATTGCGTGAGTAAATTTCACAAATGGACTTTAATTTCAAATGTACATCCAGCCCACCTCACACACCGCATCAGATCTGACTTCAGAAAAGACCACAGAAGTAGAAATTTAGCCGCTAGCGATATGAGTTGAGTATTGAGTACTGGACTGGCTCTGGTAGTGGCTGCAGTTTTGCGGGTAGGATAAGACATCACAATGATGGCGGCCTGCACGGCCGCGGCGGTGGCGGCGGCTTCGTTTGAACATTATTTCCGGTCCGTTTCAGACGTTGATAATACACCAACTGAATGGGGGGGTAAAACACCGATTCGAACACTCAGGAATAATGATTATTATATTGGCTACGTGTATGTATATATGAGAAGCTGCCACCAATGACGGTAATATGCCATAACCTGCCCACAGAAAACGGAAAGATCACTTAATTTTCACACGACTTCTCTTCTCCGTGCGGTGTGCTGGCGGCTCAGCCCAGCAACAGCAGTGACGATGACGGTCGATGGTGCAGCGTGTGAGTTCTGAAAATCATTTGCATTTTATTATTGAAATTTTGTGGCATTAGTTTTTATTGTTTTAATGCAGAAATTGCCCAAAGGTGCTATATGCATAGTAATTGCTCGTAATTTATACGGTAGCGTGCAATTTATTACGAATGAAAAGTTATTCTTGCATTTTATTTTGGAAGAGGGCTTTTTACTGATGACTTTAATGAGCGATTGTTCGGAATTGTTTCCATTAAACATGATTTTTTTGAAAACAAAAATACATACTATTTGTTTCACAAAGCGAAAATTGAAATCTACATAATATGTACATACATATGGAGCTGTATTAAGGCATTACTTCTAAAAATTGCATTTAGTTGGTGAATACATGTGACGGAATTGCAACTGGGGTACAATGCTGTCACGTTGCATTCATGTCGGTTTTACTGCCAAAATTACTCTATACTGTCACAAATATGTACGACATTTTTTTTTTTTTATATAAAAAATTAAAAAGTAGTGGAAACTTAATAAAAAAGATATCTGACAGTTCATTTTAAAAATACATATTATGTATATCTATGTACGTATTTATAACAATGTCACAATGGATAAACTCAAAAGTGTCAATTTTAAAAACCACCTTACACATAAAGAACCAGTTTTGAAAAAAAAATGGTTAAAGATTTTATATAAATATTCTAGAATAGATTACAATAAAAAATAGTTCGCATACGCCTGGGTGTACCATACTTCATAGGTTGTTATTAAAGAGAAATTTTGCAATTCACAATTCTGTGCGAAAGACTTTAAGAATAAAGGTCATCAATTTAATCAACCAGCCTTTTTCTTTCTAATATTTCAATATCGTATCGTATCGACCTATCAAGTTTGACAGTTCTTAGTCAGACTGAAAGGTAACTAACTTTTTTGTATGGTCAAAATTATGATTATAAGTATAAAAACAGTGTAATCTATTTTTTGCAGAAAAACCGTCTGCCAAAGACAACATTCCATGTTTATTAAAATGAGTGAATGCAGAGAATTTACAAATTATGTCAGTGAAAGTTGTCATAATATGACGTTTATCTGTCTGAAATGTGACGGTATGACTTTTGTATACAAAAAAAACTTCTACAACGAATTTGTCGCATAGCAATTCAAAAAAGAAGACTTTATTAAAGAGCTCGACTTGCAAAGGTTAGAGGAAGCTTTCTACAGATTTTTGCTTAATTTCTTCTCCCGAATTAGGGCCATTCCTGTTAGCCAGTTTCACAGCTAAACTCAAACTGCAAAGTATTTTCATTTAAAAAGCCGTCAACAGATGAACGCCTTCCTAAAGACAACTGGTTACCTCGGTTCACCATAAGAAAAAAACACTTCCAATGACATAAAAAGCTGTCATAAAACAGCATTAACTACAAAAAAAAAATGGTAAGTGTAAACTGCTCTCTATCAGCGATTTTTTAAGCAGTTTTCTTATAGCACTTAGTTGTTGGACAAGTGCATAACAATATCATGTTTAACACGCAATGCGTGTGATATTGTTAAGCCCCCTGGCCATGTCCCCCTGATGCCTTTTCAATTTCAATGTATCTTTGAACACACAAAACATCTTAGCAACACTATTTATACGAAGACCGACGACGACGGTGGCGGTCTTCATCAATACCACATAGCTGAATGGCATTACGACTTATGTACCTCCAAGTGAGCTACCGATGACGGCTTAAAGTCTTTCGATATGGTCTATATGTCACTATCACAATACTCGTACTCCAAAGCAGCGCTTTATTTAATCCACTTGCTGTTGTCGTTACTATATGGCCGTGGCATAGCGGGGGGAGTGCTGTGCAGCCGGGACAGTGTTCGTCGTCGTGGTTATCTTTGTCGTTTTCCTTTGTAGTATTAGGCCCATCCAGCTAGCTAACGTAACGTTGTTCTTCCACTTGTAATTATACCACGTTAATTCCACTTTACGTTTCGCATTGCTAGGGTTTCAAAAGTGCGAGTGAGTGTTAGCCGAGAGCTGATGATGGGCGCACAAAGGTATTTGATTTCAAAACATTATAAAATTGGGTATAGGTATAAAGAAAGACAACGGTGAGCCCAAACAAAGGGAGACTTGAAAGACCCAAGCAAAGTAAGTTTACCTGTAAAAAGTCCATTGACAAATACTAATCTACTTCTCCTTAAAAAAAAAAAAAAACTCACAATTGGACTAAATTTTTCCCGCATTTTAGAGCTGACAAAAGAAATGTCATCCTCATCACTGTGATGAATTCTTTTGTGTAAATAAATCAACAACAAAAAATATTTAAATCAAAGGAAAGAAAACAAACTCAGAAGCAATAGCGGCATCTAGAACTAGAAGGATCCTTTTACAAATCTCCACTTAAAGTGTTTAAAGAGGCATAAGGATGAAGATGAAGATGCTAATATTGGAAGATGCATATATCTAAGATAATATTCCAATGCTTAAGAGGATTTTCTTCGGCTGCTTTCTTTCTTTCTCTTTTTTTCTTTTTCATAAGTCGTTTTTTGTCTTCTTTTTTTTTTTGTTTAGAGAGTTAAGTGGAGTGTTTACTTAGGCCGGGATTAATTGCATGAGAGTTTATGAACTATACGTTTTCGAGAACCTACCTGTACCTGGAGATGGAGAGTTTGTATTTATGATTAAGATAAGCACGGATGAACATGGTCTTACAAAGATTGAACCATCTGGTAAGATCCTAAAGATGATGTGTTTCTTTTTTTAATTTGAAAAATGTAGAACACAGAAACGCAGACACTTTATGCTTTGAATAGGGAATGTTAGCGCAGCCTTTGGATACCTTATGTCAAAGACATATGTTTAGTTGAAGTGGCTGTCAGGAATAATAGAAGACATTCTTATCTTAGACCAATTGTTGGCTTGTTGTGGTACCATCTGAATCTAAAGACTTTCTTCTAAACTCAATGAAACCAATCAGATCCTCAGAACGATGCTGTAAACTCTAACCACTCATCCCCATGTCTTGAGTTTATTTTGACATTATTAAAAGAAGGTTAAAGCTACATACATTCGCTGATCTTAACTTAAAGATCACATTTTTTTATTTTTGATAATCTAAAGCAGCAGCTGCAACAACCGTTCGTCGCACCCCCAAGATTGCATCAATAAATTGTATCTCTTAAAACCTTCTCTTACATTCAACGTCAGATTCAAACAAAAGATGTTTCTATTTTCACACGCATGAATGATTTAATTACACATCACATTATTTTCTAGCCCCTTGCTAAGTAATAAAAAATATAAAAAAGAACACTCAAAGAACCGACATTTTATGCACAGGAGTTCCTTCCTCCTCTGGCTTTGGCTCTGGCTGTCCAAAAACGATCCCATCCCAACAAAAGTATCAACTCACGGTTACCATAACAAATTTCCGATATATGTACATTTTGTTTTTACTTTACTCGATCTCGAACTCGATCATCCCGACCATGCATCCTCGTCGCATAGTTGTCGATGTGAACGTCCTCGTCATCGCATCCGTCAGCAACTTCAGTGAAATAGTGTTCCCTTTTAGTCATGTGAGGATATAGTAAAAGGGAGAAGGGTAACCATAACGAAATGGAGAATTCCTCTTTTTTAAAGATCAAAATTCCTTTGATCTCCGATCGACTTCGAGTTCCCCTGTCAGTCTTACGGTCTTGGTCTCTCTCTCTATGTCTCTCTCTTTCTCTGTCTTATACTCGTTTATAGGAGTTTTATTTTAATTTTCCATATTTTTATGATTAAGTCTTTTTTAATTGTTTTTTATGAGATGCGGTATCGTTTTGAGTTGTGCTGTGGAGGATAGGTTAAAACTTAAGTTACTTGGACAATACGAAAATGAAAGGAATAAACACACATAACCCAGTACCCATGAGGAGATTAATTTAATGTGTTAGGGAGCAATTAAATGCATAAGCAAGCCCATCATATATACAACCAATCAAACTTAAATATAGCAACGAAACGAACGAATGAACAATCAACACAAATGGTTGATCACCAGTGCTGTCATTGCGTTACGTTGCGTTCAACAAAATTACAAAAAAACTAAAACTGTACAAAAATATACTAAAACTGTTAATCCTATTCGAATCTATTAATATAGAATTGACTGCGGTTCGGGTTAAATTTTAATACACACTCTTTTAATCCGAAAATAACGCAAATTTCAATTTAAATTAACAATAATTTGACAGCAATACCACGAAGTCAAAGAGAGCTAGATGATTTGTATTGACATACTGACATTGCTTAGTGTTAGAAAAAGACACAAACTAGCGTCAAACTCGCCATTTTGGAGAACAACATTTTCCTAGTAAATATTTAGGTTAGGTATGTTTAAAATAATTTTTTAAGTTTCAGTCTACGATACGTTACGTTTGAGTTAACGGTGCTCCGAGTTCAACTGGATTATCTGCTAGTTCTCCTAACAGTAGAATATTACTTTTGATTGAGTTCTCTATTTTGCTGAACAGTGCAGTTAAGGCACTTGACACCTTCTTGTTTTTTTCTCTGAATTTTCAAAGAAGCAAAAACAATAGGAATCTTAAACTGAGTTGACAGCCCTGACGTTGCAAGCAGCCAAGCAGGACAAACTATAACGCATGATGTAAACTGACGAATGCTACGATACAGCCTGTCTCTCAATTAGCACACGCATGTGTGATTTTTGAGCAAAACTATCCTTGGTGGAAGAATGCAACGTTGAACGTACGTTTCGTTTCGTTTGGCGGCAAACATCAAACATGCGTTTTCGTTCTATGTGTTTTTTATTGCCGAGATCAGCCCGGAGCAGACATTGATCTTGTGCGAGGATCAATAGCAGCTACCTACCATTGAGATGATGATGCCTTAACACAGGCATTTTATTTGAATAGCACCTTTGGGCTAGATGTATAGTATATATGGATGACTGATGACGATCAAGGGTATAGCCAAGCCACACATAACATTATATAGAGCTTCTATATTTTGAAGGGTGAATAGTGATCGACAATGATCGTGACCACTTGGGATTATGGCATCAAATCATGCGAAAAAAAAAACAAATTGCAAAGAGCAATTTATTTGCTCGAACGATATCATACCATCGAAAACAGCCTTTGGGTAATTTGCTTTCAAAAGGGCGCTCGATAGGATTGCTATTTGTCCTTGACAAGGGAGAACAAATAAACAACAAGAGAGGGATCTTTGACAATGGTTCTGATTCTGACATTTTCTTATTGAAACGAATGGACAATTATATAATTCAAAAAAGAGGGAGGGTCGTCTCTAGAATATCCTTTATGTGCACATCATAACTTACATTTTTCCTATCCTTAAAAACTTCTTTTTTTTCTTTTTTTTTGTATTTTTGTGAGAACATTTTGCAGGACAAAGTGATCTGATCTGCTATGGTTGTTGGTACGAATTTAATATTTGCGAATTTTCTGCGTGGCAATGGGAGTTTAAATGGTTATATTCAATTATTCGATAGGGACCATCTGTGAAATGTATGCAAAAATGGGCGAAACTTATTTGCTCGGATGATGATGGATATAATGGGATGAGGTTTTGTATTTTTTTCTATTGAGGATTGAGGGTTGGAGAACAATCTTTTGGTAAGCAAAATTCAAAAACTAGATTCGGACCATTGTCATGAATTGTGAAGAAATTCATAGCTTACAAATTTAAGTTGTTCTTTAATCTATATTATATACATAAGTTAACGAAACAGATTAAATTGTTAATGGCAGACAACAAGATGTCATATTCATAATCAAAAAAAAGTGTGAACTTATCAGAAGTTATACTTATAGTACAAAATTATTTAAATGTTTTGTTTAGCTCACTGCAACTTAAACGAATGTCACGGCCAAACGTAAAGCTTAAGCTATATCGAAAAAAATCGTTAAAACTAAAGAAATCATAAATTAAGTATTTAAATTATTTAACGAAACTAAACATAACTGAATAAAACGACAATTACGATTATTATGACATATAAGGCCATGTACATATACTTTCTGTAGCAAAAATGCCACGTGCGATCGAGCCTGGTACAGACTTTCTAAGTGATTCAGTCTTTAGTCTAAAATCACTCTTTTAGTAATTTTTATCTACTTTGATTGAGTTTTAGTCTTCCTGTACGTGATGTATAATATCTTTTGACTGTTTCAGTCTATACCAGTTCATGTTCTTTCTTTTGTCTTTTTTTTTTCTTGAAAATAAATATATTTAAATTTAATTAATACCCAAAGTATCAAGGCAACTCTGTGCATCCAGTCTGCTATAAAAGTTGGCCTGTCAAATTAATGCATTCATTTTCCATTACACACCCACTGAACAGAATGAACGCCGTGCATGCATTATGCATATACGATATATCGTCTATGCCCAGGCCCACATTATGCCGCACCACACTGAATGATGCTTCCTCTCTACTCCCAGCTCCCAGGTGCGGATCTCAAAAGCGAATCCAAATCAACGATCTCCACCAAATAGAGCCTCGCGAAGTGCAAGCGATCCTTACCTACCCACGTTTTGATTTCACGGCAAAGATTATTCAACAATCAAATGCAAAAGACTGGAAGAGGAGAGTTAAGATGAACAGAAAAAAAAAATTATAAAAGGGAAGCGCAGACATAAACTCCCTATAATTACCGACACCCTGGAATGGTTAAATGCACCAAATCGAACCGCCCCCGGGGCTTAAGCGCTGCCTGGGCCTTCATAGTGCATATACGAAGCTGGTTGAAAAAAAAAGAAAAAAAAAACTGTAAAAGAAGGCTCAGCCTTGGCGCACATTGTGTGATTATAGTTTCTTCTTCTTCTTTTTTTTTTAATAAAAACCGATCCAAGCGTCTCTTTTCTAGAGGCTTAGGTATCCAAGAGGGAGACTCAGCCCAATGCATATCGTCGGCATTTTATTATTTTGTTTTGTTTCGTTGTTTTTTTTTTGTAATAAAGATGTGAGCATCGATGCAGACTTTGTGGACTGATATGATCCCGTCGTTCTTCTTCAATATCGGAAATTTATCTGCGCTGCCTTTTTTAGTAGGTATATATCTGACTACCAAGGGTATATGTCAGAAGGGAAAGGGTGTTTAGAGCGGCATAACACATTCGTGTGCTTCGAATCCATTAAGAGTGAATTCAACCAAAACGTCAAATTAAAACGGTTACTTGTGAATCTTACCAACTGTAAAAAGACAATAGTTTTTTTAAAACCTGAGAATATCACAAGTATGTACAACCCGGCTGTTTTCTGTTAAAAATGACAGTTAAGATTATGGGATCCTTTGACTAATAAAGGACTATTTTACTGTTAATTAAAGGCTAAAAAAGGTCAAGGAAATTAAGAACCACAGATAACTTCTAAGTCTGTGTGGATATCCTAATGGGATAAAAGATTCGACTTCCCCTTCACGCCATCATTGGTTATGTAACGTTCATTTTGTTAGAAACCCATGGTGCAATGACAAAGAATCATTTTATGGTTTTAACCAAAACTACTAAATTGGAAACAATATAACAGCCCTGCCTGCCTTCGCTATGAACTTCAAACTAATTTGACATTTTAGCTCCGTTGTGATGTGACATTTGGATCTATCAGAAGTTGCTTATAAAGAACTATGAACTAACCTCTACACAAAGCAGTGTATTTTGCAGTGCGATTGTGCCCATTGGGGTGTTTTTTTTTTTCACGACAAAAAACCAGCAATTAGCTGTGGCTTACTCAAGTCAGCTGCCAGAACAGAAAAGTTATCAAGTTCTTATTAGAAAATATCACTCTAAAGCTGGACCCTTTGGTTAAGTTCCTTCTTAATGACCAAAATTACCACCGCACATGCAGCATTATATGCGCTCCCCGAAACGTATTATTCCCACCTTAAATATGCCTGGCGATTCGCTACGTTATTCGTGCAACATTTGTGAGATTCTGTGCTGCGACGAATTGCTTATACCAAGAAAGAAGAACTAATCATTGACTTCGTCGGATGGAGCAAGGAGTAAAACGAGTTTTTACCTTTTACGCGTAATCTCTTCCACGGCCAGCACGGCTCGGGCTCCGTCTTGCACGGTGCCGGTGCATTTGGAGCAAGTTATGTAAGTAGGTATTCTCTTACTGTATGTATCCATTCTACAGCTACCATCATGGCCGCGACGCGACGCGAAGCGACCGTCCACAGAAGAACGATCATTTAATTCAGACTAACAATAAACCAAAACCAATGTTCTTCAATATGCCATACGCGTATGGACATCAAGGAACGCAACGTGCGGCAGTGAAGCGCGTAATCTCAAAATTTTCTAGAGCATCATTCACCCATCTCCAGAAGCAAACCAACATTCTGGACATGAACTGGTCCCGCAGAATACAAAAAAAAAAAAACTAAGTGGAGAAGAAACAAAAAAAAAAATCTTCGTCTTATCGATTAATTTCCAATTTAAGTTAGTGGTGCACTTGAGCCAGGTCCACAGCCACAGCCGCATCCAGACCAGAGTCAGAGCCATGCCAGCAGTCCAGATTACCGCTCGCAGCACACAGGCAGGCCGAGGTTGCTATTTCGTCTCGGCTTTGATAAGTTTTTGTTTTGTTTTTTGCTTTTTCCAGCAGAAATGGTGCATTTTATCAGGCCTAGGCTTCTTAGGAGCACCGCATTTTCTCTGACCGCTCTTTTTTTCCGTAGGCACCAATATCTCTCTTCGTGCAGCCTCGACGAATATACACACACGCTCCACTTTGCGCTGGACTTGACTAATGGATACAATCTGGAGTTGATCTACTAATTAATTGACTCTTTGTGTCTGATGGTGTTTGCATTGGTGCCTGATGATGATGGTGGATGTGGCGGGAGAGCTGTCGTATTTTTTTTTGTTTTTTGTTTTTGGGGCTATCTTAGGTGTTGATCTTCAAACGGAAAGATGTAAGGCAAGGCGCATCAGGCACCTTCTTTCCTCGTGTTTTTTAGTGAATGTTTTGATACTGCGAGAAATCGTTAATTTCTTCCGAAATTCAATCAATGAACTCTGCAGCGATACGCATACGAGTCAATGGGTGTTAAGAAACTTAGTGACAGGTTGTAGGATGTTGGTGAAGTTGTAATTTTCCATGGAGTAAAAGTTTTTTTATATTTAGATTTTTCCATTTTACCAAAGAGTAAAAATTACAAATTTATACTATGTAGGGAGCAGGAAATTTTATATTTCTTATAATTTTATATTTCTTATCGGTTGTCCGCAACTCTCAGTTTCTAAGATTTTCTAACTTCTATAATGCTGTCAACTTAAAAACAACTTTAAGCTGCTTGCTTTTGGTATCTTAAGAACAAACTGATATTATTTTCGTTTGTCATGGTCAATACTTAAGTTAAATGGTTCTAGTTCCTGTAATAGCTATTATTTAACATACATATATTGATATTAATAATGTCTGACTTTGAATAAAAAATTAATTATAAAATTTATAAACTTGACTATTCATTTACTCAAAAGGATTTTAATAAACAAAAGCCAAAAGAAAACCAAATTGTTGATAATAATGGAAACTGTAATACCAACTTAAGTTGTGGACCAGAAAATCAGAGTAATTTAAAGTTGCGGAAAACATCAGAACTCAATGAAGTTTGAGAAGCAATTGGTAGCGGTAGATCGACATTTTTGTTTTGTTTTGTATCAGGATGTGCTTCATAATTTTGGCGATATGTCAGACAGTCAGGATTGTGGCAAATTTTATGAAAAGTTTATTTTAATAACTTAGTTGAAAATTTGGTAAAATAATTTTCTTTGGCTACTTACCTATGCCAATATTGCGAGTGTGAAGTTCCTGAGTTAATTGGCTCTGAAAAAGCTGTAGAAACTTAACCGAAATATAAGAAGACAACTATAATGGCTTATAAAAGATAAAGTTATATAGTCCAAAAACTAAATCACGTTTGGTTAAGTCTATGTATATTGTCAATGTTAACTTTTGTCAAAGTCACTAAGGTTAAAAAACATTACTTGTTATTGTTTCAATCTTTGGCAACATATGTTTACTTAAACCGTTTTGAAAACATACCACATTGATAATAATATAAAAACAGACCATCATCTTTTTGTGACAAAACCTAGTGGCGACTGTGACTTGGTAGTCTTCTGTTAAAAGAGCGCGATAAGTCTTAAATAAACTTAAGTTTATACTCATATATGGAACCAAGTGAGTCAAGTAATTAATTTCTGATGTCATATCTGGCTTAGTCTTTATCAATCCTTTTTTATGCCACTGACTCAATCGTCGTCATCGTACGTTATCCATTCCATTAGTGTTCTGCCAGGCTGGGCCGATCTCGCTACTTCGTTTAATATATTCGTTTTCGTCTTGAAGATCTCAAATCAACCCGATTTGATTTGAATGCGAACAGCGCAGGACTTTTTTGAGGCACATTATCCCATCGCTTCCATTCAAATTATGCGTGAATGAGTATGGAGTGGGGAGGAGATAGAGTTCTTTGATATTTGACAGACAATACACAAAAGATATATGACATACGGAGCATTTATTTCCTTAATCTTTGAAACTGAAATTTAATTAATATCCGATGAGTCATTTAAGATAATATCGGAAAAAGTATGTGCAATCATTTGACCAAAAACACTGCCTTACCCAAGATTGACAGACAGATTTCTAACAGATCAAATAGCAAATATGCTAAAAATACTTCCCCTTAATCCAAAATGGCTCTGTTTATCCACTTCACCAAACATTCCACATGACTCGGCCATACGCTCGTCTTTGTCGATGGAATGGATGTCGACGACTACTACTACGATACGACTGTGATCAAGACAACCACGACCACGACGACGTCTCCAACGTGTTGATAACTCGAATGAATAGAATTATGATGAAAGATGAAAGTCGGTAAATCCAATCCATAAGCCAAGTTAACAGCGCCGCCGCGCCGCGCCGCTGCGCTGGTCGCCACGAGAAATCCCAACTGACATACCACAAACTTATCGACAGCGACAACATCTATCCTTTTCCAGATTCCGCATATTTCAGATAGATGACGACGGACGACGACGCGACGGACGATGACAACACAACCAAACGTCATTAAGAGTCAACCAAATCAACAGAGAAAAATGAGACAGCTAACACGGCAAAAGAAGAAGAACGAAAAACTAGCAAAAAGCCACACAAACCAAAGAGGAAAACTATACTCGTTCAGATACACACGGCAAGGCAGTGTTGTAATCATAATGACAGAATTCACTTAGCGATTCGGACCATAAAACGTCAAGTTATGAGTGCAACCCCACTGCCAGATACCCAAACTGACAGGCTGCTGCGGAGTTTTGTTATTGACCAAGGGGCACGATGACGACGAGTGACGGCGCGGCGAGTCAACATCGACTGACGGACAGCCGGCGCGGCGGCGGTGGTGGTGGTGACGCTGACGGGACGTGCCGCAAGGCAGTTGTACATATGTGACCACATTTGCTATATTTATCTCGCGCACACGATGATTTGTACCTTTCGTCGGCAAGCAAAGTCATCATCAGCGAACGCAACGCAGCAATGCGGTGACGACTGACGGTGACCACAACTCGAGAAGGCAGAAAGAGATTAACCAAAGATATGGCCACAAAAGATCAGGAATATAATTTTTTATCCGCTGCCTGATGGGTCGAGCTCGAGATCGAGACGCTGCGAACATTGCCAAGATGTTCTGCTTCATTAATTTTGCGGTTTTTATGTGGAATGTCACATAATGTAAGCGTACGGCGAGATTACCCATGAGCACTTTGCTGGAAAGAGGAAATAAGCTATGAGAATTGAGAATATAATGCATATTGACAAGTGGGTGGGCAAAAGTTCGGATGGATTAGCGGTAAAAGTTAAAAAAAGACACACACACATACACACACGAAAAAAGTCTTTGATGCTGTTAAGGCTTTCTGCCACTGCCACTGTCACTGACAGTGAAATGAAAATAAATAAGAAACAATTTTTAATGAGATTTATCTTCACGTCACGTCAAACAAATGATCAGCACGTTGGCAAATGGAATATAAGAGCCTTTAAATTAATTGGCCATGCCTTACTATCGCAGTTGCTATCTTATCATCATTGACTCTGGGAACTGGCATACAGCATACCACTCTTATGGGTAAAAATTCGTCGCCACTGAAAGGAAACTCCACCTGGAGCTGGGTGAGTAGAAGCCACCACACAATGAAAGAGTCTCTGTAGATCAATAGCGTAGCGGCATATAAGCCGATTTCAAAAGCATCAGAAACTGGCCACGCAGTACGATGCGGCGGCGGCGCGACGGTGGTTGATGGTGGAAACAGTCATTCAGTGGAATGGCGACAGTGCATTCGAAAAATGCAAAGTAGATGATAAGAACTTAGCTTAGGTCCGTTGGATCAGTTTGACCATAAAATAACCACTTTATATTTTTCTATATAAAAGCTACATACACTTAGTAAGTAGGTATATTTCTGGATTTTCATGTGAATTGTTATCACAGGGCTACTCACAAGAAACCATGAAAGCCAATCAAGGAGATAAGAACCGGGATTTAAAATGTATATTTTATTTATTCGTTTTGTCGGTAAGGCCGCGTTAGCCGAGTAGTTCTGTTTTTGGACGAATATGTTCTCCTCATTTAAAAAATAAAATCAAACAGAACCTAAAATCACACAAAGCAGCTTCAAAGTTCTACTTTACATACATCAGATCTGAGTCTAAGAAGCAAATTTAAAAATTTAAGAACAGTTGCCACCCCACGATAGATGTGGGACAGTGTCCGAAACCGATTGAAAAAATAGTTTGATCTGTCATCCGCTTTTGACTTACTAAACATCAGATTAAAGGAAGTACATACTATAATTCTCGAGGGACCGTATCACTAATGTATTGACATCAAACAAGAGCTAAATACATACAGTTATAAAATTTAAGAATACTGTCATATTGTCAATTAGGGGCAGCCACGAAACGACACGCCAAGACGTTGTTGACCTACTCATAAATCCATCAAATTTTGCTTTTAAAGTTTAAAAATCAACATTCCGATAATCAATTAACCATAACCCATTACCCATCACCTACATTATCATTAATATTTAAAATAAATAATTTATTTAATAAATTCAGCAATATACGGTGCTTTGTGTGTCAACTAAATTCTGTCCAATTCCTGAGGGCAGTTCTTATGTACATATTTAAATAATGACATTTCAACGATCAGGTTAGTTGCTTTACGATTCCGTTCAGTTTCTCAATCATTAGGATGTCATATACATACATGTATGAAAACAAAATAATCCTGATCACTTCATTTTCTTCCTCTCTTCACTCAATTAACAATTAATGAAGCAAATACTATAGGCACGAACATCCGTTGTAAGCTATGTAAAATAATGAGGTAGGACTAAAAAACCTTGGGACAATGATGATGTCCTCTTGATCTACAGTCGTTGAGCCACTTATACACACTACACCAAAAAAGAAAAAATTAAGAACTGTATACCTATTGTAACAATTAAACTATAGTAAATCTCTTGTGACAAAACGTGGCAGGTACTTTATCATGATTTTCATCACGCGACATAAAAAAACAAACCTACATACTTTACCTACATCGAAATGACAGTCATTGCTCATAATGGAGTTGTAATGGTTGTTAGGTTGGTACTCATCTCATCTCTTTTCATTCAGAACACAATATTGCGTGTACAACGTTCAGAAAAAAAAAGTACAAATATAAGAACCACAGCAAAGTATGATTTATCGATTGAACATGCAACAAACGGCTGTGGAAGGAATACATCAAAGCATTAAGCCCATTGTGCGTTCTCCGCAGATCTTTAACGAATATAGAAGCGGCATTTAACAAAAGTAATCGGCAAACAGTACATACTGAACAGGCTGCAAGCTGAATGCTGCATCCTGGGTCTTAATTCCTTCTTTTTTTTTGTTTTTTCCAAGTGGAAGAATAAAAAGGGTAATATTCTGAAAATGAAAACATGGAACATTATTATTTTGTTGTGTTTTATCGGAAATAAATTTCTAGATTAAAAAAGGGGACTGCGAATAGCAGCGAGAACACGTCTGTCTCTGTTTGAAGGATTAAAAATAATGCCCTCAAATGAAAAAGTTTCATTAATTTAATAATAAATAACAAAATTAAATTTGTAACTTAATTTGCCTTTTGCTTCAATGATAAGCCATTTTTGAAATAATTATTTATATGGATCTAAGATTTTTGACAGAAAAACGCTAAATCTTGTAGATATGAAAACTCCACATTTTAGGAAGTACGAGTAAAAAGGAAATTGAAATAGCATTGATTGTTTAAATATTTCCTAGTATTATTTATTAACAATTACCTATACTTTTTAAAACAATCGAACTTTTGTGAAGAAGCAACAATATGTCATTTTGCACAAAGTGGAGATCCTAACATTGTTAAACGAACCCAATACGTAACGTAACGTACGGATGATGAATCAACATCAAGGTACTCAACTGACTATTATCGTTGAACACATAAAATAACGTTGGAATATGATTTAAAAAGCTGCATTGTTTGACAAGACATCTTGGAATTTTGCAATCCTATCTTGTCAAAGCGTGTAAGCCTGTGTCTTTTAATTTCAATAGTGGATAAAAAGCCATAGCTAAATAAAGTAATATATCTTACAAAAATAGTTTATAAGTTGTGGTTTACATCTGAGGTCAAATAAAGGAATTCTTATTATAATTCCAATTGAATGAACAAATATTTTCAAGACTTCAAAGGGGTTGAAGCAAAAAAGTTCAAAATGTCACTTCAAAGCATAACCATAATTTTGTCGAACCAAACAAACGTCTCACAGCCGTCATATTCTTGAAATGCCATTTCATTTTGTGTGTGCGCCGCCGTGCGTCGCCACCGCATCCAACGGGAGCCGTCAATGATGGTATGGAGCTGGTGCTAGTGCTGTGCTGCAACGCGACTGTCATCACATTCTCAGGTGCTGCAAATTAGTAGTTATTTTCATTATTAATTTAATGACAGCAAGTCGATCCAAAAGTAATGGCGGAATTGCCACAGCATTTCAATCGCGACTTGCGGATTTTATTTGTACGTCAATAAGTTATACCTCTCCCCCATTGCCCATCCATCTTGTGACAGAGCCAACAACGTAAAGGTTGCGCTTCTTTTTTTGTGCAGATTTTCAATTTCACATCCATAAAACTCGACATGGGGTGCTACTTGCCAGCTGATGCTGAATAGATGCCTTCAACCGCAAAACACGCTAGTTTCTTACTCGCGTGACGACAAAATAATAATTGTTACGAGTTACGAGTTACGACGAATGGTCTGGCCGAAGCATCGAGCATCGCAATGACATCTTATCCAAGTCCCAGCAGAGTCTTCTTTCAGGAGACCATTCGCCATGACAGTTGGTTCAGCAAGAGTCAAGGAGCATCGGCAGAGTAGTTTTACAACGGCAATTAATTTGATTGAGCTTGCCACCGAACAACAGTATCGTCGGCAATTAACCGTCGCCAAGATCAAAGCCATCAGCCATCACCACCGCCTCTTATGTTGTTCCACCAGAAGCATCCAGCATCGCAGTGGTGCTGGTGGCTGGTTTGGTTGTGCCAGGGTTTTGCTTAGGTTGGAGCATCAGCATAAAAAAAAAACAGAGGTGCCACCGAAAGAAAAGGCGGAGGGGCTTCTGTGGACTTGTTCATTTTGTAAGAGCTATCCACCACAGTCAGTGGATTGGTTTAGTCGAGAGGCTATAGTTGCTACGGGTGGTGGCGCGGCGGAGGAGCGACGTGGAGTTTGTTCCATGGTGACTGGCAAAATGTCGCTAAATGTTAATTCGCCTTAAGTGAAACAAGCTAAACATGCTATTGCACACACGCTTCGCGCTATGCGAACAACTTATTTGAAAGTCGTTCCAGATGTTAAATTATTATCAGAAGATGAATATTGGAAAGACAACAAGTCAAGTCATTGCGATGATGTTTTATTTTTTATGTTTATTATAATTGATAATTTGTTGGCAATTTAAGGCCAATTTTCTTTTATTTGTTTTTAGGATGATTAATTTAAATTTCTCACAATTAAATGGTTGACAAGTAGTGTGGTCATTAACGATTTGTCTGAGAGGAATACCATATGAAATAAAAACAAAAAAAAAAAACTTAACAGCAATTTATACATACAGCACGAAGACATTCGATGTAAAAATAAATTTAACATTTTGTTAACTATAGATATCCAGTTGACCAATAAACCTAACCTACTTATTTTTTTTTTGGTAAACGTCAAAATTGTCAATTTGAGGAATTGGCATTTAAGAATTTGTTTTTACCTATTTATTTGACAAAAAAAATGCTGGTGTTTTGGTCATAAAAAAAAAACTATCAGAAATCAGCAATTACTGGTCTTTTTCCAATACTGCTAAGATATATTTATGTCATAGGTATATAATAAAATTTGACAGCTAAGGGAATCTGCTGATTCCATTATAACACTTTTATTAAACGGGCCCACAAATTTTTATTTATCAAGGCAAATCTATTGCTCCAGTGTTTATATTTATAGTTTTGTTATATCTGGTTAAATTTTATAAATGTCATTTGACATAAAATCAAGTTCCCCAGTATAAGCTCTTATACTTCCTCTTGATTTATAAAACACTCCTTTGCTCTGCCAAATTGAAAAGTTAGGTCAATGAACTATTTAAATAATATTTAATTTACCTTATATTCTAATTTTAGAACAAATTCATTTTTAATTTTAATTTCATCCTTAAGCCTCATTAAAACATAATTTACATTTTAAATCTCTCGTCTTCATAAGTGATTCGCTGATTTTTTTGGTTGAATGTTTCTTTTTGAACGCTGCCAATTTGAATTATATTTTAAAATAAACGTTTCGTAGTGTAATTATGGGACACACAAACCAAACCGTAACTGGAATTATGTGATTATACTGCCATCTAGTCACATTTTGTCCTTAAAGTTAAATAAATAATTTCCCTGGTTTGTGCAATGAATGTATGGTGGTTCAGTACTGAGCTATGGTTTGGATATGTAACCTTTGTATATCCAAACCATAATAATCTAATGGGCAAGATTTTTTTATTCGACAAAATGCCGCATTGGCTCTAGTGTCGCCGTGTGGAGATTTACAACCCTCTTAAAATCATCCCTTCATTAAATAGAAATATTCCCAAGAGAAAAGTGTTCTGTATTCACTTTTCGTCTTCACTGTCATAACAACTGTCTTTCATTGTCTAACTTTTCTCTGAATTCTCGTCAGTTGCATTTTCTCCCATCTGAAAATAATTTCTCCACGAGACGTTCAACAAAAGATAACTAGATGCCGCCCTATTCGATTTAATATTAAGTAGAAAATGAATATTAAATAAATTTTATTTCTTTTTTTCTTTTAGTTTAAATATTTTAAGCTCATGAAAATAAATTCTTGAATTCACAAAATATCTTAAATGCAGCCATTTTATAATTGTCCTCTATAAACCATACACTGCTAGCCATTACATTATCAAAATAAAGTCAAAACACTTGAGCCAAAAATAAATACATAATTGAGTTTAATAAATTGATGGTTAAAATAAACCTTTTATTACTCTAATTGATTAACAGAATTTTATAATAGAACAACAACATTGTGAAAGGTTAATTTCGAATAATAAAGTACAAACCATGTGTTTACCTTTTGTACAAAAAAAAACTATCTGCTAAAGTCCAATGCAATGCAATCGCTGGTCATCGATTAATATTTTGTATTTACTTATGATAAATAAAAATTATCATCTTATTGGTTAAATAAAACTGAGTGTTTGCGCGAAAAATTCAATTGATAAGATTTCTTGGGAATTTCTAGAGGAAAACGCAAATAACAGTATAATAACCTTTCCATTCTTTTTTTAATAAAACATTTTTTCTGCCCTCTCAATAAAATACGAAGTTATTATTTTTTTGTGATGTATGGAGTCTCCATTTTATGTGTTATCTTAAAAAAAACTGATTTTGTTTTTTTTTATTTTTATTGAATAATTTTGAATTAAGTAAATTGAAACAGAAATTATT
This sequence comes from Scaeva pyrastri, assembly GCA_905146935.1. Lineage (NCBI taxonomy): Eukaryota > Metazoa > Arthropoda > Insecta > Diptera > Syrphidae > Scaeva > Scaeva pyrastri. The sequence goes on along the minus strand of LR989929.1, from coordinate 5,856,265 downwards.
TTTTGGCCAAGAAACACTGCTTCACATGAATGAACTTTAGTCCATGAAGTTTTTTTTTGTGGAAATACGATGTTTCAATTAAAAGTGAATGTTAAAAAATTATTCATTAAAAGAATAAACTTCAGCTGAATTTGTATTTAATATACTGTAATATTTCGGCTTGGTCCGATAATTAAAACTTATTCACACTTGTAAATAAAACAAAATTTACTTTATTTAAATCGCTCACAAAAATTCTTTATTCAACACTTTCAATTATCACTTTTCAAACACAGTCTTTACTTTATCGCAATTCACAATCAACAATCATTCGCTTTGCTTCCGAGCGCCTATTTATATACCTCAAATCGGTTCGAGAATCTGCTAGGTTGTTCTCGAAGCTTAACGAAGCAAGTTCCCCTCTTAACCACTAGATGTTTCTCGATGCTTCAAGAAGCGAGTTCTCCTTTATTCTAGTATAACATGATATTAAAAGAGATAAAGAGTGTATACATATAACATTGCCCCCTCCTTAGGATTGATCGTCCCGAACAAATCCATCGTTCTCATCACCACTGTAGCGATGTAGCCGGTCGCGATGTACAACTTTAGGTTTTCCTCTGACTCCCTTTTGTATCCGGTACACGACATCGTTGATTTTTGTAATGACTGTATATGGACCTTCCCAGTCCCGTTGAAGTTTCGGTGACAACCCTTTTTGTCGATGGGGATTGTAAAGCCACACGCGATCTCCTGCTTGGAACTCTGTTGTTGTCGCTCGTATATCGTAGCGTGTCTTCATTCGGTCACTGAACATCCTTATTTTCAACCTGGTATTGTCGTGGATCTGAAGGAGTCTTTCTCTGAGGTCATCAATGTAGTCATCCTCGGCTTGCGGCTCCGACGTGGGACATCCAAATTTTATTTCGCTCGGCAGTCTGATGTTCCTTCCCATCAAAATCTCAGAAGGTGTATGGCCAGTTGAGCTATGTCTTGCACTTCGATACGCCATCAAAAACAGTGGAATATGTCGATCCCAATCTCGCTGGTTGTCGTCCACAACTTTGCAAAGATGTTCCTTAAGGGTTCGGTTGAATCGTTCGACCATGCCATCAGATTGTGGGTGAAGTGGTGTTGTTCTTGTCTTCTTGATGTCAAGAAGCCCACAAACTTCCTGAAATATGTTTGATTCAAAATTCCTTCCCTGGTCAGAATGCAGTTCTAATGGAACGCCGAATCGGCTCACCCAGTTGAAGACAATTTGGTCTGCGACTGTTTTGGCTTCTTGGTTTGGAATGGCGTATGCTTCAGGCCACTTGCTGAAGTAATCCATGACGACCAGAATATAACGATTTCCATTATTTGTTTCCGGAAATGGACCCGCTACGTCTACTGCAATCCTTTCGAAGGGTGCTCCGACATTATACTGCTGCATTTGGCTGTGGTTCTTTTTGTTCGGGCCTTTGGTGGCAGCACAGGTATCGCATTTTCGGCACCACTTCTCAACATCCTCCCTTGCATGTAGCCAGTAAAATCGTTGTCGAACCTTTTCTAGCGTCTTGTTCACTCCTAGATGGCCTCCCGAAACTCCATCATGCATCTCTCGCAGAACGTCCATAACCTTCGATCTCGGTAAGACTAGCTGCATTATATAAGACTTTCCATCTGCTGATTCCCATTTACGTCGAAGGACACCCTCTTGGACATGAAACGAGTCCCACTGTGCCCAATAGGCCTTCAGGGTCTGACTTCTATCGGAGATATCAGCCCATTCTGGTTTTTCCTGGTGTTCCTTCCAAGCGAGGATGGGTTCGATATCTGAGTCTTCTTGTTGAGCCTTCCTCAACTCGTCGTTGCTCCAGCCATAAATGGGATCGGCTCTGGTTCGTTGGACAGTAACCACTTCTTTTTCTTCTTGTCGTCTGCAATGCTTACAGTCTTGCTTGCATGGTCTCCGAGACAGTGCATCTGCATTTGAGTGAAGCTTCCCCTTTCGATGTTGAATTTCGTAATCGTAAGTCTGCAGCCTCTCAATCCACCTTGCCACTTGACCCTCTGGATTCTTGAAATTCAAAAGCCAGTTAAGTGCTCCATGGTCAGTTCGGAGAAGAAACTTCTGTCCATAGAGATACTTATGGAAGTGCTTTGTTGCCAAAATCAGTGCAAGCAGTTCTCTTCTGGTCACACAATAGTTTCTTTCTGACTTCGAGAGTACCTTGCTGTAATAGGCAATCACCTTTTCTTCGCCATTATGTACCTGCGATAGTACAGCACCTATCCCGACATTGCTGGCATCAGCATCAATTATGAACTGTTTTCCTGGAGCTGGGTAGGTCAGCACTGGTGCATTACACAAGCGTTGCTTGAGCTCTTGAAAGCTGCGCTCACACTCACCTGACCATTTAAACTGTTTTCCCTTTTCCGTTAGCTGATGTAGACTCTTGGCGATTCCAGCAAAGTCCTTCACAAAGCGCCTATAGTAGGTGGCTAGACCCAGAAAGCTTCGGAGTTGGTGTTTGTCCTGTGGTGTTGGCCAATTCTTCACAGTGTCAACCTTATCAGGATCCGTTTTTACTCCTTGGGATGAGATGATATGTCCCAGATATTTCACTTCGGTTTTGAAGAGTGAACACTTTTCTGGGTTAAGCTTGAGGTGGGCTTCTCGAAGTCTTTGAAACACGGCTCTCAGATTTGTACAGTGTTCGCCAAATGTTTTCCCGTATACTATGACGTCATCCAAATAGACCAGGCAAGATTTCCATGTGAGTCCTTGCAGGACGCATTCCATTAGGCGCTCAAAAATTGCTGGAGCATTGCAAAGTCCAAAAGGCATCACTTTGAACTGCCACAATCCGTTTCCTGTTGAGAATGCTGTCTTTTCTTTGTCTTCAGGATGGATTTCGACTTGCCAGTAACCACTTTTCAAGTCCAAAGTTGAGAACCATTGTGCTCCTTCCATTGCGTCCAGAGTATCACTGATCCTAGGCAGAGGGTAGCTATCCTTCTTTGTCACATCATTCAACCTTCGATAGTCCACGCAAAAGCGGGTTGATCCGTCTTTCTTCTTTACCAGGACCACTGGAGACGCCCAAGGGCTTTTAGAGTTTTCGATCAAACCTTCTTCCTTCATGGTGGTTATCAGTTCTTCAACCTCACCTTGTTTGGCTAGTGGAAGGCGTCTTGCAGGTTGACGAATCGGCCTTGCATCCCCGGTATTGATTCGATGTTGCACCAGTTGCGTTCTGCCATATTTACCTTTCGATGACGAAAATATGTCTGCAAATTCTTCAAGGAGACCTTCTGCAGTTCTTCGTTGTTGGTGGCCAAGATTAGATGACTTGAGAATGTTCGTCTTTATGGAGTTCAGCTCTTCGCACTTCAAGGATTGCCTTGACTCTTCTTCGTTGATCCTTGTTATAGCTGATACAGATTCGCATTGTCCGACAATCTCACCTTTTCTAAGCTTAACTTCATACGGCTTGATGTTCAGTATTCGTACCGGAACCATGTTCTTTAAAGGTCTCACAAGAGTCTTCCCAATGGTGACGTTTTGGGAGGACTTTACAGATGCTGGTTCGACCATGAGGTATCGATGGCTGCCAGGCTTACCCTTCAATTTCGTCCACACGAATACCTCTGAAGAAGCAGGCAAAGTGAGATCTTCATTGATGACGGTTTTCACAGATGGCGAGGTTTCATACGAGTTAGTCCCATAGATCATCGGAATCTCGATGTTTCGATATTTCAGGACTTGGTTCCTGATGTCCAATATCACTCCGTGATCTCTCATGAAATCGACGCCGACAATGCACTCATCGCATATATCTGCTACCAGGAACAGGTGAGAGAATTCCAACTCTGCCATGAGGATCTTAAGACGTACCTCACCATAAACTTTTGCGGCCTCTCCAGTTGCAGTCTTTAGACGATAGGTGTTGGTGTTGTGGAGCCATGTCTTCTTAACAAGGTCTTGCCGTATGATGGACGCCGTGGCACCGGTGTCAATGGTAGCCACACATTTGTTGCCGTTTATACTTGCTTCCACGGTCAGGCTCTTGTTGTCACGTTTCGTTTGAGAAACCTGGATGTTGTTTCTGGGGCCATCTATACCAGGATATTCGTTTCCCGGGTGGGAAACAACTTCGGAAGCAACATTGTTGGTGTTACTTTGACCATTTGAATACCTTCTGTTTCCACAGTGTTGGCATGCGGTTCCTCTTCGCGGTAATCTGCACTGTCGCTGTAGATGCCCAGTCTTATTGCAGTTCCAGCATCGTGCTGGTCCGTCTCGCTGACTCCTTTCCACAGTAGCCTTCTGACAAGAACATTCTTGGACTTCTATTTCCCTTACGCGATGCACGTTTTGGGAAGCTTGTTCTGCAGCTTCCATCGTCAGAGCGAAAGCCAATGCTTCTGGTAGTGTTCGCTTTCCGGCAGTGCGGATAGCCCTTTGGAGATTTATATCGCCCACAGCTCTCACAAAGGCTTCAACAGCAAGTTGATTTACTATCTCGTTACCAGCTGTTGGATATGCCAGGTGAACCAATCGCTCGATATCTGCCTGAAGCTGCTGCAGAGTTTCACCTCTTTTCTGTGTCCTATTGTTAAGCTGAACTCGGAAGACTTCTGTCATGTGGCTATCCCCAAACCGCTGTTCGATTGCGTTTACCAGAACTATGAAGTCGCCACTCTTCTCCGCTGGGATGGTTTGTAGCAGTTCAGCAGCAGATCCTCTTAAAGCAAGCGTAAGAGCAATGTATTTTTCGTGATCGTCCCAGCCGTTTGTTAACGCTGCTGCCTCAAACTGTTTCTTGTAGATTGACCACGGAATCTGTCCATCAAAGCTTGGAGGATTCACTTCTCTCTTCCTTGAGCACTCGCCAGAAGGTTCTCGAGCTTTCATCTTTCGCACTTTTTCCAGTTCATTTGTAATGGTTTCGATTCGTTCGTCCATTTTCTCGAAACGTGCATTTTGTTTTTCGACGCGCTCGTCGATAGTGTTGATTTTTCCTTCGAAGACCGCAAACCTGCCTTCTAAAAGATTTCTCTGTTCGTCGAACCGCTCTAGAATATTCTTTTCATTTTCTTCAAATTTGGCCAAAAGAACTGACACCATGTTAGATAAGGAAACATTTGCATTTACCTCTTCCACTTTTGCTTCTAATTCGAAAGCAAAAGTATTTGGGTCTTCATTTTGCTGCTCCAGATATTCCTGCAGCCGTTTAACGAGTTCGGTTTTTACGCCTGTCCCACTTAAGCCACGTTTGCTTAGTTCGGCCTTTAGCTCAGGGACAGTTAAGTCTTTCAAAACTTTACTCATTTTTTTTTTTTTTTTTAACTTCACTACTTCACACACAATCGTTTAATCACTGCTCACTGTTTTTATTCTCAATAAGTTTTAATCCCACTTCTGACACCAATGTAATATTTCGGCTTGGTCCGATAATTAAAACTTATTCACACTTGTAAATAAAACAAAATTTACTTTATTTAAATCGCTCACAAAAATTCTTTATTCAACACTTTCAATTATCACTTTTCAAACACAGTCTTTACTTTATCGCAATTCACAATCAACAATCATTCGCTTTGCTTCCGAGCGCCTATTTATATACCTCAAATCGGTTCGAGAATCTGCTAGGTTGTTCTCGAAGCTTAACGAAGCAAGTTCCCCTCTTAACCACTAGATGTTTCTCGATGCTTCAAGAAGCGAGTTCTCCTTTATTCTAGTATAACATGATATTAAAAGAGATAAAGAGTGTATACATATAACAATACGTTTCGTTACTGTTTATATTTTTCCATTTCATTTACTATAGTAAAATAGCATAAATGATCATACCATACATAGGTACATTTGATTTTTGACAGCGGATGCTGCCATATTGTCAAACCGTCATTTGTTAAATTTTGACAATTCACCATGTTTAACGCACTTAACAATACTTATGGTGTGTGCAAATGATAACATTGGTTAATCAAAATATGTGTTTCGTCCAAACATTGCTCAGTGTACTTCGCCTGTTTTACACGCTCCACAACCGTCCTATCAAGAAGACTATTCGCAGTGTGGCGGACAAATTTGATTTTACTGGTTCAGTAAACGAGCAACGAAACAAAAATTCTTTCGAAAACGTCGCTGTTGTCCATAGCAAGGCAGTCAATTTTGGATCGCTTACAAAAACTCGGACGTTTGCTGGCCAGAACTTGTCGATATTTTTGAGAATTCGAATTATAGGGACATGGACACCAACGACAGCAGACACGCCCCTTTGAAAATTATTCAGAAGCGTTTCAAGGGCATTTTTATCTCACCTGGAGCTGATTGTACTAACCACCGGGATCGGGCGATTTGCCGTTTAAAACTCTTTCTTGTGGGTTTTTAGGTACAAACCATTACAGTGACCTTTAAAGGCAACTTAGTAACTCACCAAGCTACATATCTGTAAAATTCAGGCTAATTTGTGTGCCAGAGTCATGGGAAGTTCAGGTTTGTTTCATTCAAAGAGATAGACACACATGATGAAACTTATGTAAGTTTTTTTTTTTAAAGTCACTGTGGCGTATGCGTGTTATTTTTTTTTATTAAGGATTAAATTAATGCATAATCTGCGAGTAAAAATATGAGAAATTTAAAAAATATTGCTCATCAAAGTTAATTACAAAATCAACACATAATTTACAACATACCCTCACTCGTAATCTTTTAATTTGAATAAATTAACAAAGATTTGGCAATCCCTCAGAACTATTAAAGAAACGTGTTTTTTTTATCAAAACATTAAACAAAGAAGTGAGTGGCTGGGATTTAGAGTTTGTTCTTTTTTTTTGTTAATTCAATCAACAAGGGCAACAAACAAACGGTCGCACAGAAAAATATTTGATACATTTTTATAAAATTTAATATAAGCTGGTAAAAAATTCCATAAACAAAGAATCCAATGACTTTAAAATAATACACACAAACAAAAATTGGACAACGACCGGGTCACTCATAAAGTACTGTGGTTCCCATCGATCGATCAACAAAATTAAGCTTCTGTGACTCTCGGTTCGGTACTGATGTCATGTGTTCTTTCTGTTGTTTTCTCTTTCTTCTCACTGCCCCTTTTCTCTTGTTTTGTATCATCTGATAGCCCATGCCTTAGTTGCTATGATGCAGTCCCCCCAGTTCTTAGATGATTGCAATTTTTATGCAAAATTTGACAATCCCTAAGTTAATTTAAAAATTAACAAGTTTATGGGACTAACATTTAAAAAATAAAACAATTAGTATAATGTAAGTATAAAAAAATCTTTCTAATCGCACAATTCCACGTGAAGAAAACCAAAGTGGCAACCTTTCATTTATTTTTATATCAAATTCAAAAAACATGCAACTCACACAGTTCATTTTAAAAATTATACAAACAAATAAATTTAAAAAAAAATCAACATGAGTAAGTGTTCTCAAAACGCCCTTCCAAACCTCCCGCCTACCTCTTATCCATGCCAAATGTATTTCATCAAAATCTGAATAGCTACTCAACTGAACGCATTTGCTCTTCTTTTGCTCTTCATTTTCTTTTTTATTTATTTGTTTCTTCTTTTTGTATTATTTTGCAAGAATAGTAAAGAAGAAGAACAACAAAAAATACCCGACTTGATCACGCCACTTTTTGTACTTTGGACTGTATCATTATATGTATGTACTCGTATTTGTATGTACGTATATTATTTATAAACTGATAACACAGCGAAAAAACGCACGTCAGAGTAATACAAAAAAAAAATATGAGGACAATCAAGCATTGCCCCTCGTTCCCATCATTTCTTATTCTTATTTTTTTTTTGCTACGAAAAAATAAATTCAAACAAAGAAGATTCTTAAAGTGCAAATTAATTATAAAATCTCACTTAAGAAAAGTAGGTACTTATATTATGTCACTTTAATAGGGAAATGAATTTAATAAAATATTTGCATTTTGTCATAGTGGACTAAATGGACTTTAGTTCTAGTTTTATTGAAAGGAAATATTAGTCATTACTCATTACCGACTATGTAATTTTTAGTGAGTTAATTTAATTTCTCTTAAATTTCAGTCATCTGAGAAACACCCAAAGCCTTCCTTTCCTGCTGCCTGCTGCCTTTCATAGCTCCTCTCCTAGTACTAACCTAACCTAACTTAACTTAACGAAAGTTGCCTATTGTTGTAGTTGTAGTTGTCATCAATTAAATTCTCTTTCTTATTGCGTTCTCTTCAAAGTTAGCGTTTTGCAAAAATGATTCAATGTTCAATTTTTAATTTTTTAATGCCACTGCCGCAGCCACATGCCAACTGTACCTACTTTTACTTACCTGTCTACATACATTTTGACGTATGTGTCAGAGTAAGTGCAGACACATATACAGAGCGACTTTATATGGCGTGTTGATCGTTTTAAGCCGGTTCGTTGATGCCGGGTGTTTTGAACTTTGGACTACCTCTGCTTGGAAACCCACTTAAAACCACCAAAATTGATATCAATACCTGTTGTGCTAGTCAGCAATTTTTTTTTTTTTTGTTTTTGTTTCAAAAAAGTAAGCATGTGAGCAAAATTTAAATAAATAAATAAAAAACGAAAAACAAAAACAGAGCACTTTTGTTCGGGGGCATTGGGCATGGGCATGTCTTGCCTCTGTTTGAGTTTTGGTATAAATTATTTTTTATATGTGTAGAACTTATTTTAGTTGCGACTTAGTCACTACGTATACAAATTCTTAAAGCCTAAGTAATGGTTGGTTAACAAAAATCATCGATTTTTTAAAGAAAAGTTGTTAAAGGTGTGAAACTTCAGTTCAGTAATTTTTATTTTAGATTTCTGCTCAAGCTAAGTTACGATACTGAACGCCATGCGTCAATATATTTGACAGCTCAATCGCTTAGGTCCACAGTCACAGTCCTGTTGAAACAACATGGTTTAGGTGTTGTCCATATTAGGTATATCCAATTCAGGTCAATTTATAGCGCCAACGTCATTCTCAAGCACGAATGGAGTATGGACCAATACGTTGATGCCTTAAGCCTTAAATCCACTTAAAATTGTGGATAACAAAAAACCGTTCAAACGCAACCTAAAATATGCAGGTACGAATTATGATAAAAATGATTGTCTTGAACAATATTTTTAAGGTACTAACATACTTAATACTAAAATGTTTTTAGATTTTAGAATACTTAAACAAAATATATGTTATGTTCAAATGTTTTATTCAAAGTTGTAACTTAAGTTAACTGACATACATACATATGTAAGTGTATGTCAAGGAAATGAGTTAAATTTTTTGTAATATTTATATCATTTCATTAATTTAGTAGATATGGTCATATGTATAATTCTTTATTTCTTCACAGAGTGATATTTAAAAATATGAGCATGAACAAGTGCATACAACTTAGACTTGGACTTTATTTGTATTTTATTTTAGTAATCTGGGTTAGTTATCTTATGTATTTGTTTTTTTTTTTTTGAATTTCACGTTGCGTGATGCAGATGCCAATTTTTTTTTTCATTTACATTTTACCTCTAAAAGAAGAAAAGAAAATGTATTTATTTTTTGTTTTAAAAATATTTTCATGTCTGCCGATGGGGAAACAATTAATTTAATTTTGCATTCGAGAGCTATCAATCTATTTTATACATATGTACATAGGTACTCGTAGTTGCTAATGAAATGTAATTTATATTTTTTTGAAATAAGATTTTCACTAAATAAAAACAAGAATTCATTTTAATAAACGTTGTATTTTTGTGTAGTACAAAAAAAAAACAGGAAAATCTTCTTTTTGGTTACGATCTTTTGGCGCTGTCATTAAGTCACATCACGTCTTTTGTAGTTAACCACTTTTCAGACTGCAAGGTCGTGCAATGGAATAATTACAAGGATCGCTATATTTGGGTTTTGCTTCTTGTTTCTGGAACGTATTATTAAGAGAAGTTAAAAATGATGGGTATTAAAAGTATTTTAAGCGCAAAAGAAGCGTTATGATTGAAGGTTGATACTTTAAAGAGAATTAGCATCAGGTGGAACATTTATGGCACATTTTGTTTTCGTGTTTCGACTTTTCGAGTGGCAAATAAGTCCTACACGTGAACATAACTCCTTATGACATATTCTATTGGTTTGGTAAATTCAGATTTTAGATAGATTGAAGAACTGCAGCATGCAGCTATCAAAATTTCTAACGAATTTCAAAAAACCAGATCTTTGAAATTTTTCGATGTTCACATTTTGCTTTTTTATAAGTCTCAATGTGACATTCCATCATTTTATCTAATTGTTACTTAAAAAGAAAGTTAATTCAGTTAACTCTATTTTTTTTTTTAATTTTAACATGACTTAACCCGAAACATTTTCAAACATTTTGACAGATCTATATCAAATAAGTTTACTCCTGTATAAATTGGCATAATATTTTGACACATAAATAAAACCTTTAGCTCTTCATATTTTACATTTAATTTAGATATGTGTGCAATTAATGAGTTTTTTTTTAGATTTTAAGAACGATTGTCATAATTTTGAACAAATAACTGAAATCAATTGAACCATAAGCCAGTATGCAATATAAACATGTTGCAAACAAATATACTCTAACACTTTTTCAATCGGTTTATTACTTCATAAACGTAATTCAAAACCAAACCACAAATATCATATTGAATATCTCGAACGTCCATAAAAAAAAGTTTATATCGATAAAAATAATCAAAGAATTATTTTATTTATTTGCAAACTTCTTTGTATGTTCATATATTTAATAAATAAAATTAAAGCAACAGAAGGTCAAACCAACATCAACATCTGTTTATTTAATTCTTCATTAGAGAAATACATATGTACGTGTTTAAGCTTTTGTAATAGGCAATAAAATCAATTAAGTTTATTTAAGATTAATCAACTGCATCAGGTAATCTGATTCTTTTTTTTTTCTTAATTATTTTCTGTTTTATTGAAGGAAATTTAATTGCGGTTATTGCAAATCTATACCGCAGATCTTAAATAAACAAATGGCTTAAAGATAGAGATCAATAAACAATGCACTTTAAACGCTCAATGAGTCTGCTTTGCAAAACAGATGACTGGAATGCCAATAATTATGAAATGTATTTTTTTTTTACAAATTTTAGTAAACGGAATTGTATTCACTTAAGTCATAAAAATCCCCGAGGTAACTGTGCAGGGTGTTGTTTTAGAGTAAAAAAACGTTAAATTGGAAACACTTTGTATGATTTTTTGAAAAATGTGAAGAATACAGTTTTTGGGTTTAGAAAAAAAAATTCAAAAAAATTGAAGGCTTAGAACAGCTGGAAAAATATGTATAACATTTAAATTTCAGTTTTAAAATTCTGATGAAAATTCTAGAAATTTACCTTATGTCGTTCTCAATTGGCAATCCGCAATGGGAAGTAGAAGCAGAATCCCAATTGAACACTTTTGTGAACAATTGCTAAGATATTGTCAATATTATTATACATTTTTTTTATAGTTTAGTTTTAATTTCAAGCAATCACTTCACAGTTCGCACAGTTTGTTAATTCAAAAATATGACATTTGTCAAGTGTGACACATAAAATCTTTGAATGTGTGAGTGATTCTGTTTTTGCTTCTGACTTTAAATCCAGAAGAGAAATCTCTTCTTTTTCAGAATTAGAACTGTCACTTTTGCAAAATTGAACGCTTTGAGAATGCTTTTTTCTGATTCCAGATTGCCAACTGAAAACGACATTACAATCTAGACTCCAGCTTATATGCTTTGAAAACCCTCGAGTACTATTAGTATTTCTGATGTATACTAAATTGGTAAATTGGTATGGCAGTTGTTTTTATTGATTTTATGGCCCGACGAAATTTATACTAGTCTCGTTTCTCGTGTCGGTCTCGTAAAAATCGAAAAATTTCAGTCTCTTCTCGATATTTTATAACTTAATCTCATATCCTAATCGGCTCCCTTTTTTTCTGAATAGTTTATTGTAATTCTTAATTGTCACACAAATATTTTATCTTCTCGAATTACTTCAAAAATTCTTTCAAGATCGGAGACCAGGAAGAAAAGAAAGAGAACAAAAATAAATAGATTAACTTTTGATTTTAAAATATCTTTATTTAAATAATAATAATAGTAAAAGATTGTTTTACGCTTACTATAATAACATGTATGTTATGCATTGAAGATATTTTGTTTTTATTAATAATAATTAATAATAATAAAAATAGTTATATCATATGTATATCTTACTTATGTGCGTGATTTAGAAAAAAAAATTCTTTGCTCGTATCATTTTGCTGAGAAGTATACAAAAAAAAGGTGAGACAAAAAAGAAACAAACATTAAAATTTTGATTATTTAGCACAGCTAAGTTTTTATTACAAATAATTTTGTATTTTTAAAACAAAAACATCTCTCAATATAACGAGTTTTGTTTGTTTTCTTTTCAAACACAATACATGCATAATATATGAAGAAGAAAGATAGAAAACATAAAAATTTTAAATTATATAATAAATTGTGCAAGCTAATTATGTACAATAGAAAATTTTAAAATTATTAATTAAAAAAAAAAAAATGAAAATCAATTAAAAAATACAACATAATGATAATTTATACTAAAAATATAATGAAAAATGCAAAAATATCATTACTTATTGGAATTTTTAAAATTAGTTTTTTTTTTTGATTTTTATATAAATGTATAGCGTATTTTAAGAATAATTTATATTTAATAATTTATTTTGTATTTTTTATTTTATTAATTTTCCACTGTCGCCGCCGCTTGTGAACTATTTTCAATTGGATTAATGGAGGAATTAATAAAATTGATATATTGCGTTAGTCTCAAGGCAGCAATCAAAGAGGCAATGTAATCGTTGACGTTCTCCTTCTTCATATGCTTGATTTGCGAGGAGACGGTGCTATAGACGCGGCGGGAAATCTTGTTTGATAGGCGGCCGACTGTCTGGACTGTGTGTAATACCGGGTCCTCGTTGGCGGATATTGGCACTGTAAAGAAAAATAAAAAGAATACACAAATTTAGATTGTTATATAAAAAAAAAATATTTTTAAGAAGTTATGGAAACTGGTAAACATTCCATGCTTACAATAAATTTATAGGGATGAGTGAAATTTTGAATTTTAAGATGAAGATTGACCTTAGATAGAACCGGATGTTTTGAACTATCCGGATGATGATAGTTTGAAGTTGAAAACATAATTAAAACCTTTTTCCAATCTACGTACCATATTAACTATTTCCCTCTCAATTTCATGCATAATTTGTGGATTTTGTGCAACAAATTCGACTAATTCATTAATAATTCGGATGGAAAGAGAAACAAAGAGTGCTGAAGCGCCGAGAAGAAGTTGCACTAAAAGAGGGATAAACGAAAAGAGAGATTTTTTGTTGAAAAATTTGCTTTATCAGGACACAAAAAACTATCAAACACAACCTAAAAATTCTGGACACTACTTGAAACACCATTTTAAACATAAAAATGGTTAAATTTTAGCAAATGGTATAATTTTAAGTCCTTTGAAATGCTGATTATATAATAATTTATCTTTTGAAGCTGAACCGACACCTTTCTTTCTCTTTTGAATTTTTAGACTTGTTTTAAATTTATGTATTTATACTCTTTAGGATCTATTTTGTAAGCAAAAGAAATCTCTGGCACGTGTCAATGAAATTTTGCAAATCAGTAACATTAAATGAACAAGTTAATGAGATAAATAATATTATGAATAAAAACTCATTGTGAATAACCATTTCATGCATATAAAAATTCAAATTAAATAAACTTGCCTAAAGCTATAAATAACTTAATATTGTTTCCCACAATTATGATTGTATTTTTGTCATTTAAATATTCAAACCCTTAGTTAGCATGCAGTTTTAAATTTATAAAAAAAAATAAAAAAAAAGTCACCTTCGCTATGTTTTTTTTTTTTCTATAATAATCGTTTTACAATAAAAACATTCAATGCAAGTATTGTGAATATTAACAACTTACTATCATTGGCTTTAAGATTGCGAGCATTCATAATTGCAACTTGTTTCTTATCTGTTTTTAAAAATAGAACAAAAATATATTTCAGTAAAAGAAAAAAATTAAAAAAAGAGATCAACTGTTTTTGATTTGAATGAAATGAAATGAGATAATGGTCAAGAGAGTTTAATAAGCTTGTTGTCAAGTGAACTTGACGTCATGGAGTTCATAATAATCAGTCTGAACAGAAACAGAGATTCTGAAAAAAATTGCTGAAGGGACCTATTTTTTTGGTTTATTGTGATGTGCTTAGTTTTGAACCTTGAAACAAATATTCAAAGGTTCAAAGTTCAAACAAGGTAAATGGAAATAACATAAATATTTGGGACAACTTGCAGCGTGTTTCACTTAAATAAACATAACTCTCGTTTCTCTCAAAAACTTTAAAAAACACCTTCTTTGCTCTTGAAGACTATTTTGTTCAACATAAAGTATAATCTTTCTGGTTAATGAAACACGATTCCATGCTACGAAGAAATTTGAGTTACTACGTTTTAATTAACTTTCTATTCTAATTTTCCAAACAGTAAACTTCCGGCTACATGGAGATTTGAATCGAGATGAATCCCGACTTAGTTGGGCGTCTAGATTTGGATAAGATTAATCTCCTACTTTCCTTTTCAAATTGGTCAATTTTTCGATCAAAATCACAACTAATAGGTTTTAATCTTTTAAATAACTCGTTTAACGAAATTTGTCTGATCTATTTAAAAAATCGTATTCAAATGTTTTTCAATAGGAATTTGACAGTTTTAGAAATTTCTGATCACGACATAAACATTTATAAAGTCAAAGTCGAAGAAAAACTAAACGACAAAAAATGCAATACAAAGTAAACTCGAGATAAAAAACATTCTTAATTTGCCTTAAAATTTAACATTTATTAAATATTATGATTTAGAAAGAGACTTAAAAACTATTTCATCTTAGGCTTAGTTAATCTTGACTTTAGTTTCCAATGTAAAGGCTGACGGTAAGGCTAAATTATTTCCCTTTATCCAGGAACTCCATTTCGTTAGAATCGACTGAAAGCCTGATGGTGCTGATGCTGGTTGCTTTTGTGGAGAAATTATATTCCAAAAACGTTCTACTAAAGAGTTTTTGTGTTTCCGAAGGCGGCCAAAAACTGAAATATGCACACAATACACATTTTTGTGTAATGTAATCAATAAGAGAAATTTTACAAAAAAAAAAACACTGTCAAAGATGATTGTTGGAACAGAGAAACACAAAAAAGACACAAAAACACCAAATCCACCACCAGCACCAATTCCGATACTCAACAACACTTGAAGTTCGTCTTATTCAGCTTATTTTACTGTCTAAGTTTTGCCCTTTAATAGTTCCTAATAAATTGTAAAATTTCATAACTTTGTCAACATTATAATCTGAACCATTAAAAAACTTAAACTTTGTTCTCGGTGATTTGATTTTGTTTAATCAATTTGCAAAAATAAATAACCTAATCAAAGTTTACTTCCTTATCTTGGTAATTTATTTTTATTGAAAATACTTAAATACGTCTAAGAATAAAAGGAAACGATAAGAACCCAATTAAATTTCATTAACTTTTCTATATTGACAAGCGGGGGCAGAGGGCAAAGATAACTTCCAGTTTTAGACCACGTATTTGAATTCTAACTAATTCAGCCTCTGCCTCTAAAGTTCAAAGCTCTAATTTCTAAATGGTTCAATGATTTCATTCGCAAGAGCCTCAAGTACAAACAAACTCAAGACCATCGAAAATGAAATGACTCACATCGATGAAAAATATAAGTAAATTATTTCAAAAACTCACCATTTTCATCCTCAACTTCGTTCTCCTTATTTGGGAAATAGTATTCGAGCAGTCTTTCAGCAAGTGCAGTTGTACTATCAACTCCATTCACTGCCAACGATCCGTATTGGGTTGCCAAGACCTCATTAGCCTTTTGCCATGCCAAGTCTTTCAAAGAAGACGCCTTTTGTTGTCCGGCGGACTTCAATTTGACAACTTTTTCGATATGTGGATGAACTGCGTCGATAACTTTAGTCTTAGCTTGGTTATAAATTTCAGTGGGTGTATCTTTGATGATTGGTGCTTTGACTTCGAGCTTATCAATACCCTTGACTAAAGTCTGGTCGACATATTGAATTGGACGATCGAAGGCTGAGACAATTGGTGAGGTTATGGTAACGGCACGGGTTACACAATCCTCGGCAGTGCTAAGGGCCCAGTTGAAGAGACGGTTGTTTCCTGAAAGACGACGAAAAAATATCATATCATTAATTATAAAATTCTGGAATTGTGAAGTTATTGAAAAAAGAAGATGGATTTAAATATTAAATAAAAATATCAATATCATATCTTAATTTTGTTGTTTTAAAGAACAAGCAGTTTTCATGGAAATGGAAAAAATCGAAAAATGTCTCACGCTGCACTTCATTGTGGCTAGAGATTTTTTTTTTGAAGTTGGCAACTCTGGTTTAGTACAAACAACGATTTCATCATCTTTTAAGATCTTTCCTATGATCAACGAATAGTGAGTCTGAATCATATCAAGTTAAGTCGAATAAATCTTCATTTCTAGTTGTAAATGTCTAGAAGAAGACAAGAATTATGATCAATTTACACACGTTACGTAAAGATTAATTTGACTACAGATCAGTTCTAGAATTTTCTCTTCCTAAAGTAAATTGTAGTTTATTAGCAGCATACATTGTACATATGTACATACTAAGTACAAATTGACTTGATTTCAGTTGAATGAAAAGAATCTAAATCATGCGCATATTATCATTTTTTTCTTTTTCAGAATAATGTACATATGTATTTCATTTATTATCATCGTTTCATACGAGCACAAATAAACATTATGTACAAATGTACATTCACATCATTATATTAATAAAATAAAAAAAAATCGTAAAACAAAATTGTAGATCAAAGTTCAAAAAACAAAATAAAACGACGCAGACGAACGAAGGCGTGTTGAAGTAATTTATATTCAAACAAATATACAAAAAAAAAAACTGCTGTTGAATGCTAAATTGTTATGAAAGCAACGTGTGTCAGATTAAAACAAAACAAAAAAATTAACAATTTAAACGTCAAGGGGGCAAAGTTTTCCAAAACTTTTAGAGTAGAAAGGCATAAACAGCGATAATCACAATTTACATACATATAATCGAAACTGATCGGAAATGCCTTTAAGCTATTAAATTACCATTATATACAAAAGTATACAAGTATGTACAAATAAATAAATGTGTTAAAATTTATTGTTTTTTGTAAGAAAAAAATTATTAAAATAATGAACGTGCGCTTTTGCATGTCCGCAAATAATGTGATCAAATTTTGTTGTTTTTTTGTATATATTTTTAATTTTATTGATGACTAAGACATTTTTTAATACTATTTTGCAGTTGGCAAGTAAAAAACGGCTGTTTTTCTGTTGCCTAAGAAGTTCTTTTTTTTTGTTAATTTAGCAAGAAATGCAAAAAATACATTTACCTATTTCTATGTCAATTTGAGTTCAAAAATATTATAAATGTGTAAATATTGAGACATTGCTTATTGTTTTGACTTATTTTTTTTTTTTTTGTTATTTTTACACAAAATAATATATTCTTTGTTGTTTCTGCAACAATGACATTTTTCTTGTCACCTGCGAGGAATAATTTTGTCCATTGCCCTTTGTTTTATTTTATTTTTGTTTGTGCAGCAAGAAATAAATTTAAATAGCTCAGCAGCAATTTGGCGTGAAAAAAAGTCGAACGGAAAATGCGTTTTATTTTATAACCGAAACCTTCGTACGTATATAGAAAAAGAACTGTTCGCAAAAGTTTGACATTCTTGAAGTTTCTTAAAAAATGGTGTCATTTTATGATTTTGAAATGTTTAACCATTAAGTTGGCTGCACAACACGAAATATGAAATCTGAACTGCAGACAAAGGAGTGTTGCGAATTTTGACATTTTCTTTATACATTTTTAAGCATAGTTGTGAATTTTAATATTTACAAGTTTGTTTCGCAATAAGAGCTAATTTCGAACAAATTATCTTGTCACAGTTTCAGATGACAGCTGATTTACAGGGGGTATAAATTTGACTGTTTGTAACGAAGCGGATTTGTGACTACTTTTTCATTGGGACATTGTTAAAAATTAGTAACACACTTAACGACATACTAATTATTCTCGTTAAAACAAGATTCTTAGTTATTAAGAGAGTTCAAAGCCTTCACAAACTAACCCGGTAGGCATTAACACAAATATCAAATAGGAAGTGTTAAAGGATTTCATGCTTCTGTTAAATTTGAATGAAAAAAGCAGTTGCATCATGACCTTGGAATTCTAATCTGATTAAATTAGTACTGAATAAAAATAAACTTTGAAATTGTTCTTCAATTAAGACTGTTTATCAATAAGACTATAAATATCTAAATATTAAGTTTAATGTAAGCACTCAGACAGATCTTAATTAGTTTGTGACCTAGCCTAGTTGGCAAGCTATTTTTAAATTCTCTTTAGCAGCAACAATCTCGACCAAGTAAAGGCGTTGATCTGTGTAAAAACGAAACACCACAATTTTTAAACCACTAGACAATAACGCCTATGACTTTGTATAAAGTTTTGAACCCCCATACAAATAATATTAAAGTGTTTTTATTTCATTTGGTAAATAACTGACAAATTTTATTATTATTAATTTCATTTTTAATCTTATCTATTCTCATGAGAATAATAAAAAAAATAGCTAATAAAATGATTATTACATCAGAATGTGATCGACTAAAGTCCAATATTACATTATTATATTTTTGTTCAAGTATAATCTTACAAGTAGTATTAAAAATCAGAAGTAGCAACAACTATCTTTAGAAGGGTACAAGTACTACTTATAATGAAAGCTTTAATAATTTATTATCCATTTTATAATTCCCTTCGTTTGCATAACCAAATGAGAATTTCCATTTGTTTTTAATTTATAACTTTTTTTTTCTGGATGACATACATTATATGTAGGTATGCAGAATTACTTTTAAGTACCTATTAGTTACATAGTAGCTAATAAATAATTCGTGTTTTATTTAAACTTATTTATGTTAAGAAATTTCTTAGGAAGGATTTGTTGGTATTGCCTCGAAACTAGGTTTCCGACAAGAGAAAAATACTGTATGTAAAGTTGTTAAGGGTTCTGGTAACACTGTTTTTAGTTACAGTTAATTTGATGGCAAGGATCGATTACCTTTCTTCATATTTTATCATTAAAATGTATAAAGACACTTTTTAATGATATTATATTTGCCAAAGTACTAAATAAATCAAAATGTTTGTATTGTTACATACACCCAAAAAAGTTAACTAGGGAAATCAGGATAATGTAAATGTTTAACTAACTCAGAGTTAACACATCAAATTTATTTAAATAGCTATGTAACTCAGGCTTAACAAAAGTCTAATTCGATACCAATAAAGAAAGTCTAGTGATTAGACACAAATTTGATAGAAAAATAATCTCATTTTCGATAATTGACACTATCGACGGTATTCACTTCACATCGAACTATTTTTAGGTGACTCATTTTGACGTCTAAATTATTTCAACTCGCTCTTGATCAGGTTTTACCAATTTTTAAAATGTCTGCTCTTTTTTTTTATCTCTTTTTTTACGCACGCAATAGGAACGATATATGTAAAATTATGAGACGTTAAAAGAATTCAATGTGAACACCGTCATTAAGTCATTTATGTCAAAAAATGGAAGTCATTTCTTAAAAATAATATCTTGCGACTTTAAAGAACTAGAAAAGCTTCCAATATTTTCAATATGAAAAGGTAGAATGTGAAAACTTCTCATCACTTTGACACTAAAGTGAGTGAATTAAGAGACTTGGAAAAGTTTTACTGTTTTAAGAATATTTAAGGTTAGTGGGTATATCCTTGTTATCCAGCTAACTTAACCTTCACCGGGCCATGAGGTCGGTAAAGAGTTAGCTATAACTGTTTTATCGAAACTACAGTACCTACTCCGAAAGTCATCATATATTCACAGTTAAAAACCTTCGATAAATAAGAAACTGTTTGTTCATTTTATTACTATCCCATCCCAATTACACTTAATTGATTCAATTAAAACGATATTGCATCAGGATGGGAAGTAAAAGATCAATTTTGTTCAATTGATTTCGATTGACAAAAAAAAAAACAGAAGAAAAAACGTTTCGATTTTTTTTAAGTACCGTTGTACCATTTATACTTATAGGTATATTTTTATCGTCCATCTTTAGTTTTTCATTTTCATTTTTAATTTTTTTTTTCTGCAACTTACCTTTTACTTTGCCATAAACGTCTTGACTTTGTTGCCATGCAGCTCCAACCATTGGCAAATTCATCATGCGTTCAATTGATTCCAAATGCGGCAGGAGACTTTGTGTATCCTTCTCCTGTGCATTATCTTGAGTTGCCACTGAATTATTTAAGTTATTTGAACTTGAAGCCATTTTTAGTCTTAATTAATTTTTTTTTTTGATTTCAATCAAATTTATGTTCAACACGTTTGATTTTTCACTTGCTTTTTATTTTTTGGAGATTTAAAATCTTTTTTATTTAATTTAATTTATTAAAAGGAAGACAGGTTTTCTAATTTGGATAATTTTTTTTTCTTTAACCTTAAGACAACACGCACTAAACCTTTTGAATATCACTTTGAATCTGATTCAGTTGAATGCTCATACAAGAGTTTTATTACAAAAAAATTCAATAAGACCGGCGGAAATGAGCAATCTTATCGAAGCTTATTTCTCTTGCGAGATAAGAGTTAGTTGAGTTTGAGAGTATTGGTTAATTTCTCTGTCGATCGAGTCGACTCTCTCTCTCTTTAGGCTCTCTTAAGATATGATCTGAAATTCGTTAAGTTGAGAAAGCACAGCAGCAGCACAGAGACAGACTGAATGATCAACTCTTGATCCATTTCGATAGGGTTCGGAAAAGAATTTAAAAAAAACCGATTTCGGTTTTAAAAAAAATAATAAGTACAAAAACTATCTGATGCGATCAGTAATGAGATCTCAAAATTCACCAAATTTTATATTAATATGGGTGCAATTAAAGTACCAGTATATTTTGTAAGTTAGTGGTTTTCGAAACAAGTACAAATTAAGAGAGGAAGTTAAAAAACTGCTACTTTTTAAACTGATTAGGTTAAGTGTATACTACCCCTTAAATCACATACTTATAGGAAATAAACGTATTTAGGTACGGGACTTACTGTGTAGTATTTTCATCACACAAAAAGTTAAAAGTAAATTTAATTTAACAGCACCTCTCAAAATCATAATTTTTTGTATATGTGTGTATAAAGAAGTGAGGTCAGTGAAAAAATTAACTTAAATTTTATTCGTCTTGCTGAAAAATAATAAGTCGTAAGTTTCATTTTGGCTTCTCCATTTTATTCAACAGTTGATATTGCCTAATTCGTAGTTTAAATTCTGTTTCCCATTTATCAATCCCGATTTCTGATACGATCCGTCAAGCTCAAGTGCCAAGTGCCTCGGTTGGATAATTGAATATTGTTCGAAGCTCAATTACTGTATTATTAGACTAGCACTCCTTTCGTATAACTATTATCCGATCCCGTGCTTATTGGTAATCGCCCTAAATAAAATCAGAAAAAAAAATTATAGCTTATTGACTGGCGACAACAATTTTAGAGAGAAAATTATAATTACTTGCCCCTTGTCCGGAGATAAGGTATAATAGAAATTATTTTCGATGATAAAAAAGCGCCCCCTCTTAGGAGTACTCTATAATTAACTAGGAATACGAGTATACAATAAACTCAACTCAATGTCCAAAGTACATACAATCAAATGTACAAATAAATGCCGGTTATTTTAATATGCAAACAATACACATACATACATACATATGTATGTAAACAAATATGTTAATGTGGTTAATTTCTCAACTACTTACACAATTTAGAAAAGATCATAAAACGAAACCCTTAAAAGTTTATTAAAAGTACGAACGTTCATACATAAAGCATACATAATGTACATAATTGGTGCAGTGACAATCCCAGCCCCAGATGAACTTTGATCGAATAAAAATAATTGGGCTTCACAGAGATAAGTACAAGTTGCATGGAATTATTAAATGTTACGATTAGGTTCGGAAATATTCGAGAAATGTGTGTACGTGATGCAATGAGGCAACTTTTGCATTTTTATTGCTATGAGAAATTTAATTGAATTAAATGTTTTTTTTTTATTTACTTTTTTGACATGACCATGAGTGGATTTTCGATTGACTTTTATAAATGGGACTGCTCTGCAAATCAAAGGTCAATTCAATGAGAATTTAAATGCAAATATTTCATGGGGTTATCGGACTGATATGAGATAGGTATGACTTATTGTTATCAGTCACAGTCATCAGTATTAGTTAGGAATCAGAATTCTTTAAAATTAATTTACTAGATAAAAAAGAGTTCGTATAGGAAAACTTGAAGTGTCTTTAACCTTGGAAATTTGAAAGGTTTTTGACAGTCATTTTTGTTTAAACATAACTTTTATTTTAATTATGCGGCCTTTTCATTAATAATAATAATTACTTTTGAAGTTTAGTTTAATAAAACGAACAGCTGGTGGTTTTTTGACACTTCCTGTCACTCTTTGCTCATTGCATAGAAAACTGTTGTTGACTCAACAAAAAAGTAACCCGAAATTCCGACTTTGAACTTTGCAATTTTTTGATAAAATTAGGACACAATCAAATATGTACCTAGAAATAAGAATATAAAATAAAATAAATCAATACGGTTTGCACGTGTTGTGATGTGAAGCTACCCTTATCATTTGGGGAATTTTTTTCTTGCGATTGCGATGACACACATGGTAGATGATCGAACTAGATATTTGGATGAAACTTGACATTGAAGTGATTGAAATGTGCTTATTAATTCTGGATTGTCTTTATGTTTGTCAGTTTTTCCTTCCTTCTATGTATCATCTCTCTTAGGAATTGAAAATTTCCAAATATAAGAAACTTGTGGAACCGTTTTTGAAATTTTTTTTTTTTTAAGATGGGAATTAAAGCTTAACCCCCAATTAGACGATCATATTTACGAGTTAAAAAAAAAAACTCAACTGAATGAAGACTTCAAACTTTCTTAATACACTGTTTAAGATCAGTTTAACTGAAACCTTGACTTTGTAAATAAGTTTTTTTTTGCACATTATCATATTTTGGCGGGGAAAACTTAGATAATACACGATTCATATCTTGCTCAAGCATACACAGGAGGGATACATTATTAATAACTACAGAAAAAAGAGTGGCCCTAAATGAGCATCCTGAGGACTATCCAGTTGGGAACTGACTTGTAAAGTTCTATAATTTTGGAATCAAGTTGAGATACAAAAAACGAATATATGAAAGATATTAAAGAAAAAGTTCTTGACCATTGTTCTCATCACCAAAAACAAAAAATATAATTATGTTAGATAAAAAGTTGATTTCGATTTATTACGTAACAGAGTTTGACATGGTGAATCGAACTTCAAAGAGCCAATTGAAAATATTCAATACTCTTAGGCAAATCCAACTTTTTGTTGAACAAAAATTTATAATGAAAGACCTGGAATACTTTCTCTTTAATCGATAGCCATTATGTTTAAAAGTTAATATAAAACCGTTATAGTTAAAACTGTCTAGCTGTATTTTTGACAAAAATATAGGTGTACTATGTATTGAACCAACCATAATTCGTTATAACAACATTTCAAAAATCAACAAAAGTATTCCTAAAGTTGAAAGTACCCAAGTACAAGCTTAAAAATTCAACACAAAACTATATTCTTAGAAATTGTTTATGGCATTAGTACATTTCTTCGTTTAATTGTCCTTAAACATTTCTGTAAAATATTTGAAGATTAAATTGAACATTCTAAAACTTACAACTCTACAGAATTATATATTCGAATTCCATTAAGTTTAAAAGAGATCAAATAATCTGTTACTGGGTCCTACTTTTTTAGTACGGAATTAAAAGAACTCGCCATTAAAGCTATCTCTATTAACCACCGATACATCTTGCAGACAATTTTACAGGAATTACGAATATGAACTCGCTTTTCAACATAAAACATATAAATTTCCCTCAAAAGTATTCCGGAGGAGGAAACCATTAGGTTACAGTAGTGCGATAATTATAACGTCTCTTACAAAAAATTGAAAACAAAATTGTTCCACATTTCACATTCATTTCATAATGTTTTATTGTATACTTGGATAATTTATCACACCATTATATTCAAGGCAGAATTAAGTTGTTTATATTTTCTCTGCCAATTATGAATTGTTTAAATTGAAATAATGACTCAATTACCTGGCTAGTGTTAACTTCTTGAGACATCATCACGATAATGACCAAAGTCCTACATTTAAAAATGTGCTTAAAGCTATGTATGTATGTAGACGCATTTGTTTATAGCAGATAGGCAAGTGAATTACACAAAATTCACAGAACTTGGACAAAAAAGTGACGCATTGAGTACAATCTCTATTCCAAAGTCCAAATTGATTTTACATTGAACTTTGTGGCGTAGGTAAGGTATGTATATTTAGGTAGGTTTATTAGTCTTTTTGATATACCTACATTATGTATTTTTATTTGTGTCTGAAGTCTGATGACTTCTGGGGAGTCACCTTTGTTATATTACAAATTATAAACACATGGAAATCGGTGTATAAATTAGGGTAGGTTCTTATCTTTTTATTGTCCTTATTAATTTAGAAGTGGACACAGTCAAGTCAAAGTCTAGAACCAATTTATTAACAATAGGTATCTCCGTTCTAAATAAATTAAAGGTGCGTATTTTAAATAGGATCTTAACACGCAGAATAGTTATCTTTAATCATTATAATAAATAATATAAAGACGTGAGGTGATGACAATCTTATTTAATAGGAAACAGACTTATCTAAAAAAAATTATTTTTAATACCTAAAAGAAAATAACAAAAAAAAAAGAACACTTTATCCCAGACATGACTTAAATAACATTTACTTAAATAAACTTAGTATATTATCAATTAATCGAAATGTCCTCTGGTACTTAAGATTACATACCATATACCAAAAAAAAAATCATAATTAAAAAACTTTATCGAAAAAAGTAAACAAACAAGTCCAAAACCCAAAAGGCCATTATTTTGTTTGGATTGCACTTTATCTCAAGAACCACAACACCTATGTATATACATATGTGTACATGAGACCTGTGAAATCAGTGGTTTGATAAGAGTCCAATAAATTTCTTGCTTCTTTTCAATCATTTCGATATCGCATGTTAGTAAATTTAAAGATATATAAAAATACATTTGAGTAATTGATTTAGTAAGTTGAAGCTCACATTAAGTTAATTGCTTCTTAAGTAAGTAAGTACTCAAAGGTATTTTTAAACGTTTACACGAAACTGAAAAATAATCTTAATCATATAGGAAATTAACGGTGATTTCATAGTCCAATAGTTTAATGTCAATATAATTATTTGGACATGTACAGTACATACATATTTAAGCTGTCAAAATTTTGAAGTTTTAATTTCGATTTTTAAACAGATGTAAACAAAAAAAACTACTACATTCTCGGTAACATCAACTGTCTCTCTCTTTAAGTATTCAGGATGAATTCGAAATATTAGGTCTGTTCCAAGTGTTTTGTGCACAGTAATTCCCAGCACACATTTTTTTAGGGAGTGGGGGTAAAATTCTCTCAGCGAGAGAGAAACTATGCACAACGAAGTGGAACGACATTTCACAGAAAATCACAGAATCTACGAAACGTCAAAAATTTAAACAAAAAATCATTTCAACAAATTCGATTCGAAAGCGCGTGAAAAGTTTCTTAATTGTTTAAAATTAATTGAAAAATGGATTTGTTAAAATTGTTACTATAATAGAGTGCACAAGAGAGTCTGACGACTCAATTTTAAAAAATTCGTTTATTTTAACGGCAGATCTAAAATGTCAAATGTTTTTTTTTGAATTTGACAGTCTTCAATTTTCTGTGCACAGAAATTTTTGTGGCTGAAATTCACAGGGAAATTTTTTGCTCTCTCTAGATCTCTCTTTTCTGTGAAAAACTACGAAAAATGTGTAACTTGGAACAGCTTTTCACAGTTTTTCGGTGCTTTTCAGCGAATTTCACACACTTGGAACACACCTATTTTATTTGCCCTACAATTTTTGAAAACCTGAAATTTGTCATTTGTTTTAATGGCAACTTTGCATTTGAGTGGCTAGCAAAACTATGCATTTATGAAAGCACCCTATTTGTTTCCATATACAAAAGTTTTTTATTTCTACTTAGCATATTTTTTGTTCACGATATTATTTAAAAGCAATTATTAAATGCGAACCAAAATGACAGTTAGAAAATCGATCGAGATGAAACTTGGGAATTTCAAACCAGGTCCAAAATGACAACAACCCTATCCCTATGATTTAAACACTGTACAAAGTTACCCATTCTCATTACTCCAATCAATTAAAATTACTCTCGACTTTAAACAGTGAATTAGAATAGTTTTCCTTGGAAAATCAAAAAGAAAATAACATTCATTAACTTATTATTAACAACAATACATAACTGACCATTTGAAGGGTTTTTGTATTCATAGTTAATTCGTTTGTTTAATTTTTAAATAGAGAAAATAATCTCATGTTGTGGTTGTGTGTTGTGTACTTTCCGCAAGCCCATCATAGGTCGATTGTGTTTGCGTTTTGTGTTAGTGTTGCCTTTTTCTTTTTGCAAAGTCCATGTCCAATGACCTCCCTTTACAGGTCAGTATCGAGTTGAATCAGCGCCTTGTCATTTGTGACGTTGCGTTGGTCGAGCAATTCAAAAGGTTGAAGATGCAATATTGTAGGTATGTTCTGTTTACTTTTGTCAAAATATTTTCAATATAGGGATTGTATGTCTAATTTGAACGGGAAAGTGCTTTTCCTTTGAAAGTCTCGTCTCAGTCTCCTCGAAATAGAAAAACGTTATAGTCTCGCTACGGTTTATCTCGTAAATAGTTCTATTTTTTTTAATTAATAGACCTCGGCAGAAAGAGATTATAATTGTCATATTCAGTCAAGTTATTGATTATCTTACATATATAAAAATTTAAGTAAAATTTATTCTACTTTTTCTTACACCAATAAGATAGCGATTAAGAGAATTAAAGTCTTGCAGGCACATATTCGGCTCTCAGAAATAATTTTACATACATATATATGTAGATTTAAAAAAAAACTATCATCTTCATTGTTAAATCATATTATATGCTTCTTCATTCTCCAAGGGTTGCAGTCTATATAGACATTTTTATTTATAGATTTTTAGGTAATAAAATAATCTAAAAATAAATTGCCAATAAATATTATAGTATGGTTCATCGATTTTTACACTTATATTATTAGTATGACTTTGTAATGTCTTAAACTTGAAAGTTACGCTTTAAATAATAAGATGGCATAAGAATATCAACAACTAGAAAAAACGAATTGTTCCAAGAATTAATAATAATTTAAAAATTGATGTTTTTAGATACATATAAACGGAATTATACAAGGTAATAATAATATTTGATTACGTATTTGATTTTTAAATAACATACAGTGTAAGAATTAAGTAAATGCTTAAGTCGTGTTGAAATGACATAGTGTTTCGGCAATTTTGAGATAATGGCAAATGTTAAAGTTAACACAGAAGTCACTAAATTAAACAGATTACATTGTATGTAGTTAATAAGGTGCAAGACCATTGAAGAAGTAATGAAGTTTAAAAAAACCAATTACCAAAAATAAAACAAGGAAACTAACTAAGCATTTTAAATTTGTTTAGTGCGCCAAAGAAATAGAATTTAAAAAGTGATGGTTTTTAAATGTTTAGTTCTGCTTAAAAGGAGAATACCCAAAGATGTACTGCTTAAGCCAAGACACAGGAATTACCGAATAACTTTTTAAAGATCAAGCTCGTTGGGGTTGGCAGTCGAAGTCATGAATTAATAACAGAATTTTTACTAAAAATGGTTTATCTACAATAGTTTTAATTTTTAAAATTGTATAAATATTGCGAAAAAATATTATAAAAATTGATTGGTGAAACAACATTCAAAGTTATTAGGTGGATATTTTGCTTTTAACTTGTTTTTGTTTTTCTACGTTTTATAGTCTTTGATGAATATTATTTAGTATAGAAAATATGGAACAACAATTTGAGTTTTTCTTTACGGTTAATTAAAGGCAAATTAATAAGCCACAGCTCATTCAATGCCAAAAAGACTAAAAGAACGTTGAGCCCGATAAAAATGCAACTGTGAAAATTAATTCACGATTAATTAAAGGTAAATTATACCAATAGTTCATTCAATTTAAAAAGTCTTATTCGATTTTTTGGGGATGCTTAGAAAATTTGATAATAATCAACAAAAAAAAAAAAAAACGACAAATCAAAATTACCATGACAATTGACACCCATGTAGGTAAAGTTGACAAGTTCAACTATTCGACTACGCATTGCAACATTGTTTTCTTGAAAACAAAATTGAAATGATGATAAATTGGAAAATGTTGTCATATTTTGGAAATGGCCCAAACCGGCCGTGTTAGTCAATCAAATACTCTCGTAGTTAGTTATACTAATATCATCATACGTGGAACACAAGACAAAAAACTCCATTGTGTGTTACTCCACCATTCATTAGCCATCCTCTGCTCGTATTCTATTCAAATGTTTTTTCCTTCCCCATATGTTTTCGCTCTCGTTGTGAATTATTAAAGCGTGAAGCTGAAGCCAAACCTATGAAGAGCGAGCTACGCTAACCCAATAACCCTTCCCTACTCCGTGCTCCATCCCCAATCCATAAATTAAAATGCCAACCCTCTTCTTCGTATGTGAATGTGAATGTGTTTTGCGGGAAAACAACAAAAACAACAATAATAATAAACTAACCAGCAAAACTATGACTATGAAGCTTACAAAAAACTAACTAACTAAACCGGTCTACAAATTATAATTAGACGAACCAAGACGAGCACGAGACGGCAGCGGAAGGCGAGATATTCGCAAGCTCCAAACTCTAGACTCTAAGAAAATCGCTTGGATTTGAGGATCTCTCATTCAATGTTGTTCAGCTGTGCGCTGTGAAATTGAAATTGAAATTCAAATTGAAATTGAAATATTTTGCAGACGCTCTTCCACAGTTTCGGTGTTGGCATTCGTCAAAGTGTATCCGGACGAGTAACAACGCTTTTTTCTAGTTCGATTTTAGTCGAAGAAAATTCGAGAAGATTTTGCAATTTAAATTCGAGACTGTACCGGAATTAACAAAAATCATGAATATTACCGTCACTAATTCTATGTCGATGTTACTTACTCTAAGTAACCCCGTTTTTGGGACTTACATCTATTGGAGCAGTATTTTGGTGATAAAAATGCTTCTGATGAGCTTGCTAACGGCTTTACAAAGATTCAGATTTAAGGTGAGAAGTTCGTGAAAGTATCTTGACCTAAGTCACATTACAAATGTCTATGTAGATAGTTGTTTAAAAGTGAGGGGTGAAGGTTGTTTTTCATGTAAACTGGGTGCAGGGGGCGATAAATTTAACCACGACTGCTACGACGACGACGTAGTTAAAAGAAAGTGAAATTTAACAATTGGCTTTTTTTTATAACGACAGTGAAAGTGAATCATTTCGTCTATAAATAATTTTGTGTCTGGTTTATTCAAGTTGCAATGGAAGGCTAAAGTAAACTCAGATAAAACAGACAGCAGAGTTTATTTTTTATTTTTTGGATAAAATTTAAAGTAAGACGAAATAAAATTAGCCAAAACCACTTCCTGATGGCCGGTCGACAATTAAATCGGCTGATAATAGAATTCTAATTCGAAACTAGAATCTACAAAATATTTAGTTGAATAAATTGATTTTTTGTTCTGTTTGTTTTTTATATGTATGTATACATACCATAATATAAAGTTGAAAAGTTTGTTTTGTGCGAAGACCTCGGTAAATTATTTTGAAATTGGTAATTTGAATGTTTATCCGTTGCAATGTTTGGAATTTATAATCGATATGAAGGTCTTAGATATGTAATTAACTTCACACGCATATATGAGCGAATGTTTTTGTATAAACGATATATAATTATAAGAACAAGACATTTTTAATTGTATTGAATGGAATTTTTCGAAAATTATAATATTTGTTTATCAATGACATCACTCAGGCGTTGGTTTTATTTTAATGTCTTTGTTTTTACCTAAAAAATGTTGGTAAACAATAAAAACTTCTGGTCTAGATTATTTTCATGATATTTGTATACGTTTCGCACACCTATGACTTGGAGAAGGAGAACTTTAGTATATTTTTATTCAAATACAAAATTCCCTGCCCTTTTCTTTCCGTGTTAAGTTGTGATAAAGGGTTTGTTATACGGGGAGAGTTTGTAATCCAAAATAATGTAATACGAACTTAAGTTATTAAGATTTCCCTAAAAATTTGGTCATGATTAGGTTAGAAAGGAAAAATTTCGAAATGTTCTCATTTTCATACAATGTTTCTTTAGTTGAATTAAATTTGGCAAATGTTTATAAAATGTACACACAAAAAATGTATAAGTAGATATAAAATAGAAATACTACAATACATGAGAATTCTAAGACAATTTTAATAAAACTTTGAAGGCCGCTTAAATAATTTCATATATAAACTTGATTATGATAAAAATTCTTGAAATAAATTATAATTAATTTGAGTAATAATGGTTAATTTTTTTTTTCGATCTGAAGAATTTGCTCTATGCAAGTTCAAGGCTACATAAAAATTACAGATACGTCTATGTATAGAAAACTCGTTTTTCTAATCTCATAGGTCTTTTATGTTTCTATTAAAGTGTTTATGTCTAAATATTTATTAAGAGGAAACTAAGAAAATCAAGAAATGTTCTTTTTTTGAAAATTAAGTAAAGTCATAATTTCCTATTTTCAGCTCGTTATAAAAATGTTAAAGAACTTGAAGGAATAACTCCATTTCATTTTAGATTTTTATTGTGGCTGTCTTTGCAAGAATTTCTTTTTACTATGTTACTATTTCAAATGTCTCTATTTGAAAATCGGGCAAACCCCAAATTCTAAAAGGAGGAGGACATCTCAAACTTACAGTGGACTGTTTTTTTGTGTTCCCTTTCTCCTCAGTCAGTTCTCCTCTGTTTTCAAAGAACCCTCAATTATTTACTGAATCAAAATCAAATGATTTCATTCTTCGTCGATGATGAGCAGATGTTATCTTCTCAAATATTTCATATTTTACAGATAATTATAGCATACGTTAAAGTTAATGATACCTACCATCAACCTTGAAAATATAAGCGAATATAATATAAAATATAAATAGCTTGCAATGACGTTAGTCTTGCATCAAATTTATACGCATATATATGTACATATGTAGCTAAAATTAAAGATTCATGATAATAATTATTGTTCATTCAATCATGCATAATTCAAAAATACATCCAACTTTTCACTAAAAATGTTTAGCTTCCTAACATGTCGTTACTTTAAAAAAGCAAATTGTTCACTGGGCGTATGTGGAACATTTTTCTTTTATTTCCTTGGTTCAAGAATTTATAAGTTATATTAATTTATAGAAGTATAATAAGGGTACCCTTTCCTTTTTACATCTTATACAAGTACATAAATATCACAATAACGTAGTTCTATTGCTTAAAACACACAACTTCTTTTCAATTTTGGATTGGTTCTTTCCCTTTATTTTTAATAAAATTTGTTTTAAAATCTAAAAATTCAAATTCCCTTGTCATATTATATCGCGTTTGCAGATCTTGGCTCTTGTCCCTGCATTTATTCGAAAAAAGGTAATCAGACATTCATGAAACATTTCCTTTGAATTTTTTAAAAGAAATTTTATAAAAACTTTCTTAAATATTCTTACATTAAATACACATATTTATATTCATTCTTCTATTTACAGGTTTTCATTAGTCCTGAAGATGAAGTATTCACTCGCAAGGAATTGGTCCAACCAAATGATCCACATGTCGATCGTGTTCGTAGGTAAGTTTTCAAACCAAAATTCTTACTCACAAAAACAAGAATTTCATTAAGTTTTAATTAATTTTTAATTTAGGGCTCATCGCAATGACATGGAAAATATTTTACCCTTCTTGACAATGGGTCTACTCTTCGTTTGTGTTGATCCAAGTCCAACTTTAGCAATGTGGCTTTTTAGACTGTTGGCAGCTGCTAGAATTATTCACACTTTGGTCTATGCATTCGGACCAGTTCCACAACCAACAAGAGCAATTGTCTTCTTTGTGGCCTTCTTGATAACAATGTATATGGCATTGTATGCTTCATATAAAACACTTAAGTTCATATAATCTCAATTAGTTTGAAGTTATACATTAAAATTTATTGTTTTGTTGGGTAAAGAGAAGTGCATTTTATTTTTCTTCTTGATAAAATCGAGTTTTTATGAACTATGTATATTTAAAAATAAATTATCATTTTATTACATTCTATACGAATAATTTTTAATAAGACATAAGTTTTTGATTTAATAAAGTACAAGTATAAACCTATCGAAAGCTTTTTTAATTTGATAAATAGAAAAAAGACTGACTTAAGTAACTTAACCCTCTGCGACTGACTTGGTAGTATGAATAGGGGTCACCAGAAAATCGATAATTATATGATTGTGATAATTATAGCAATTCAATAGGGTGTATTCCAAATTTAACGATTCAACACTCTGCAGCTGAATATTGGAAGCATACGTATAAGGTTCACGTAAATCACAATATTCACAACATCAACGAAAAAAGCATCACTCACTTATTAAAAAAATACATTTAAGAATGTGTTTTGAAAAAGTTATTTTTATTTATTAGGTACTGTCAAACTTTACAAAGGTATTGATGATTCTAATTCGTTATACAAATAATTTATAGTTTCTTTGTTTATAGAGGCTTGTTGTACATGAGTTGAGGTTTTAATAATTTTTTTTTGTCAGATAAAAAAACAAAATTAAATTATTAACTAAATCATAAAATAATTCGTCAACTTAACACTTCAAACATAATGTTATACAATATATTTTAGTTTTCAAGGAAAATATCGCAACATTTAAATTTTATTTTAGTTATATAAAATTATTTTATAAGAAATGCATCTAATGTTTGCAATTTAAACATTACCAGCTTTACTCAATTTGAGTTATGAATATAATATAAATTAAATAAAAAAAAATACGTAATATTCCAAATCTGTCTTGGTGATAGCTCCACCTTACAATCAACCCATTAACATAATCTTATTTAGAATAAAAAGAATTAAAACATACATAACTACTTTTTAGCTATGGTAAGTTAGTCTCTAAGAAAGCAAATAGTAAGGATTAATGTTTAAAAAGATTTGGTAGATGCATAATGGTATTTTGAAATAAAAAGTCTCTTGTGTCTTTTTTAATGTTGTTGGGAATTGAATTCACAACAACAACCACTGGGTGGCTAAACTATAACTTAAAATGCCCTTATAAACTATTTTTTTTTTGCTTTTTTTTACTGCGCATTTGACACAGTTCCGCTTCCAAGCGACTTCATCAAAGTGTAACAATCCTTCAATTTGCGTTTATCTCCAACCTTTTCCAATGTTTTAGCTGCTTCAGCCAACATTCCAGCTCTTTCGCCCGGCGATGAGAGGAGAATTGTTGGAAGATACTTGCAGGCAACGTACATTGCGGCTGCACGTTCACGTTCACCACCATCGAATTGGTGGTTTTTGTCTTTGCCACCGCAAATAATCGAACTTCTTGCATGACGATAGCGTAGACTTCGATCAAGCAATTGTTGAGTTTGTCCAGGAGAGGCTCCAGCCATGAGACGACACACTGCTTCGTACAGATAAATACGTGATTGACCATTCTAGAAATTCGTAAAAAAGATTTAGACTTGGAAAGAATTATAAAAACTTGTGTTTTGTTCTTACGGGAATATCTTCAACAATGTGCCTCAAAGAGTTCAAATCTTTTTGGAATTTTTCCAATACATTTCCAGGGACTTGATAGTGCCCATCATCTTCGATTCCTACATACTCATGTTCCCATACTTGTGTTCGTGTCTCCAGAATCCAGTCACAAGTCAACAGCTGGAAAAGCTAAAAGTGCAAAAAAACGTGTCTTACATCCAATTCTTTTTCGCGATAAGGATTTTTAGGAATTCTTTTTTCTAAATTTCATTGCTTTATGGCTTTTGTTCTATCACACACTCATTTCAATAGTTAACTATAATTCACTAAAACTAAGTCTTAATTAAATTACATTTTTTTAGGCTGTAAAAGCAATTGTTAGGACCTAAGCTTCCATTGGAAACATAACATGCAGCACATGATTTTAAAATTGAACGTAATTTTTGTATTGTTGAATAATCCTATTCGTAAAGTTTGCACTGCAGAAGTACTGTCCAGATAAAAATTACAACAGACAATGCGACTACAATGCACCTTTAAAAATAGCTTTTTTTAATGCCTATTTTCACAGTTTCACAAAATAAATCTTGTTTCTAATTGGAACCTACCAATTTTAGACCTTTAGCTGGTGTAATTTTATTACAAGCCAGACTTTCTTGCAAAAACGTACTTCCTGTATCGCACAACTTCAACACTGTTTGTTTTTCTGGACTCTTCAAATCAGGATTTGCCCTGAAAATAAATCAAAACATTTAGCATACTCGGTAAGTTATGCATCACTTTGAAAACCTACAAAATTATAGTTCTCGCCCGGAACACCGTTCGCAAAGCCTTTGGCAAACTTTCACCATCAACATGCAGACACTCAGGCAAAGAATTAATTGTGTCATAAAGTTTTTCAGATTGTTCATCTTCCCCAAGCAACCAGTGCACCGAAACAATTAGAACATTTGACCACCAGTCGATTTTCTTATCCACATCATCTTGTGACATTGTTTCCTTGAGTAGTGTTGTATATTTGAGAACATTGCTGACAATTGTGCCAGCCGGTGGACTTGGCACTGGTGGCGAGGTGTCGCCTTCTTTTGTTGGTTTCTGTGGTTTGTTTGTTGATCGATCGTTGCGACCACATTTGCTGGCACCTACAAGGCATTGAATTGCCTTTAGTAGGAGGTGTTCACGATATTCCTTTGAATAGAAACAAATTTAGATCTTGTAAATTGTAGTTAAAAAAAAAAAAAACCCACCTTAAGAACATACGAAATTGGATCAGCTTTGTTACTCAATGTGGCAAACAATGAATCTCCCGAGGAGGCATCGAAATCATGCGAAATGAAATATCTATAACCATAGGGAGTAAAAGCCCATTGATACTTCTTGATTTGTTCACACATTTTAGCCGATTCCTGCTTGGCTTTGCTAACATAATAACGTCCAAAGAACTTCAACCATCTTGGGTAGGACCGTTTAACTCGCAACGCAGCTGTCATATAAATGCTAATCAAATCGGCTGGGTTAAGGATTGCCCCCGAAGCTTCGGCCATATTTAAAGAGAACAACGATATCAGCACACCATGAGAATCGTTCATGTTTGTCGCCAAGTGTATTTGATTTAATCTATTCGCCACCAAGGAGAGTTCTCGAGCGGATGTCAATGCTTCTTTGCGAGTGGAATCGGTACAGAAAAGTCCGCCCGATTTGCGAGACAACCAACGTCCAATCCAGATACGATGGAAGAAAAATCGAATAAATTGCCAAGATGTCAAACTGAAGGTTTCCATTTTAGAGAGAGGTAAAGTGATGCCGAAGACTTGCAAGCAAAGGAGATATTCCGAGTAGGCCGCTGAAGCGTTTCCCTTTAGTTTGATAGTAATTTTAAAGTTCGTTATTTAAATTATAAACAATTCGAATCTGACATACCTGAGTAAATTCGGCATCCGCTCGCTTCTTGTGTTTCCAATACTTGTCAGCTGCCTGAGATTGAGAGCTTAGTAGAGGATCTCCATAGCAGAGTAGTTTTACCAAACATCCAAACATGATAATAAAATTCAGGGTCCAGAGCAGAATTGAAGTACTGACACTTTGCCATGAGAACAAGTTGCCAACAACTGAGAACATAAAAAACAGCCATTAATAATTGCACACATCATGCAAATACAATTCAACTTACAGCCATCTTCCACAGATAGGATATTCCTTCGCACGCCACTTAAATCGTCATCTTCAGCCTCACCAAATGACCCGTTACCGAGGAACGCTCTAAATGGATTCACCGCCAGCACAGCAAACATAAACATACACAATGTTAGGCGAGAATGTGATCCCATTCCTCGCACCGATGGGATAACTTCTTCGTCCCTTACGCTGCCATTACTGCTGTCACATGGTGACGATGGTGATGAAATATCCGAATGCGAAGGTGATAGCGACGGATTGGATTCGTCGCTTCTGGGAGGGGTCATTGGTGCAGGGCTCTCGTCCAACATAAGCAACGGTTTGCCATACAAAATCTCATCATCGATCGAAATCTTTCGTTTCTTCTTGCTCAGGTTATGATTGCTGAGCAAATCTTTAACCTTCGTACCATCACGTGCTGCCAATTCACGCTGTAACATCTGGACCTCAGATTTAAGCTCGTAGTTATTACGTTGCAAATCACGTATCTTATCTACAGCTTTCCGTAGCACAGCTGATTTATTTAATTTTGCACTCTCGCCGACAACCATATTTTTGAGTTCGTTAATTTTGTCATTGATCGAGGTGCGGTAGCGACGTTCGATAGCATTATGAGCTGAACGCTTAACTTCTTTAACCTTTAAAATCAAAAATAAACAAATCCAGGATAAAAATAAAATAAAAGTAATGCAGGGAATTTTAAATTGCAAGAACCAGTAATACAAGACAATGACAATGAAGTCTTGAACCTTGGAATAAATAAGTTAAATATTTCTCAAATGATTATTTTATAAGGTTGTTGAATTTGTGCCTTATATGTTAAGCGCGTTGTTAAATTTGCTATTTAAGGCATAAAAGTTATAGAAGGTCTTCTTTTTAATATGTTGTTCGTCTTGAAGTTCGGTTGAGAGTTGTGTATTTAGACAAATGGACAAACTTGTTTTCGGTAGATTCGGGGCAGCGCTTTTCAGACTTGCTTGTGCTTGATGGATTCAAAATTCTTAGTTATAAAAGTTTTCGAAAAATAAAATAAACAAAAGTTAAAGCACTCGCTAGAAATACCGAAGTACTTTTTGCAAAATGTTGTTAACGTAATTATTTTAGCCTTAATTTCAGTTTTATGGGTGGACCATACTACAACAACCAAGAACATTTCCAATCCTGCATGATCTAAAAACACAACAAGCGTTTATTTTGATTATGTGATGAAAAACAAGTCATTTTAAATCTAATAGCTAATTGCAGTTTAGTGTCGATTCTAGAACTTTCTGAATAGTAATAATAATTTTAAACTTGTAAAAACATCTGCAACTTACATATTAAATCTCCTTTCTAGACAACTGAAAAATAAAAACTTACACAGCAATTTCATCAGAATGTCTACTTCTTCTTAACTGAGTCATTTGCCCATCGGCTAAGTTATCTTTACTCTCTATCCCCCTCGTTCCCTTTACTTTCTTATAACTTAACACACAAAAGAAAATAGATATATGTACTCATATCAATTAGCTATTTGTTTTGATGTAATAGGCTAATGGGTACCTAATACATAATTATAATTTGTTTACCTTTGGTTGGACACGATTAATGGGAACTTTGTTCTCTGTCTCAATTACCATTGGAATGCGAGTTGTCGCCAATAGTGTTCCATTTACCAATGCATGAATGTTCTGTTGACAAAAATAAATAAGTTTTTCTTTTTCTATAATTACTTTTTTCCAAGCAAACCTGAGTTGTTGTTGCTGGACCAGCTGTCGTGTACATTAAGGTAGGATTTGAGTGGAGCAATACTTGCTGTTTATCGACACTTTGCAGTGTCAGCACTTGCGGCACTTGTTGCACCAAAGGCTGAATTGCTGTTGGCTTGCTGCTGATATTTTGAACAGGTGCAGAATGCTTATGATGTGAGGATGAAGATGTTGAGGATGGTTGATGTGGAGGCGGTGTTGACTTTGGGGTAACGACCGGCGTCTGTGTCTTCATTCCTGTTGCCACAGCATTATTGTCCATCGGGAGCTGTGGACTAACGGCGTTCTGGAAAACGAAAGTCTGCGTTGTCACGGGCTGGCTGGTGGTGTAAACGATTTGTTGCTGCTGTTGGCATTGGGCGTTAGGCGTCACCGTTAAAGGGGCATTAATGTGGGTGATGTTCACCGTCGTGGTTGGCAATGGTGAAGGGTTCTGGGAGACCGCCATGGGCGGTGATGCACATGTCAACTCGTTCTTAAGGCAAGTCGGGGAATTTACCATGGTTGTGGGAATGATAGCGTGGCCATTAGAGGCGCATGTTTGTGGATTGAAATTCGAGCCCATCAAGGGATCGCTTATCAGGGCCTTATAATGTCCACCACCCACAGGGGAGCCCGGCACTGGGGATTCCTGCTTGATCACTGGCTTCGATGCCTCCCCACCGTATTCCTGCAGACCCGGTAAAATAACGTCGTCATTTAAATCTACCATGTCCATGTCATTCAGGAAGCTATTTAACATATCTAAGGAGGGAGAAGAACTTGTGATTGCCATAAGGCCTTTGGATCATTTTCTTTGCTTACCTGCTGGAATCATCTCCTTGATTAGGGAAATCGCGTCTTCCTCCTTAAACAAGTCCAACGAGTCCACCATGCCGCTGGAGATGAATTCTCCCACATCCAGCGATGGATCCATTCTCGTCAATTGATTACTTTAAATCTATAAATTTCTCTTAGCACTTCTAGTTTTACTTTTGTCGCTGTCCTTCTGCGAGGAAAAAGAAACCCAAACCAATATGGAAAATTAAATAGAAACTATTATGCATTTGCAGTTTTTTTTTGTCACTGCTGCTGCTTTCATATTACACGGGGTAGAATGTGGGAAAAATTAAAAGGAAAAATAAACTGACCAATCAGAAAACGTTGTTTGGATCATACGATATGACGTCAGGTCGCTGTCGTCGTCGTCGTCTTCGTTATAACCCCAAATTAATTACGCACATAGAAAATTAGATTGTTTCCATTACAATCGGTGTCTCTCTTGAATTCAGACATTTTTTCTAATCGACAAATGCACTGCGTCGATTCAAAACATTGTTGTAAGCCAACAATTACGATTTAAGTGTTAAATAAGTGTGAATAGTTTTTCTTTATTTGCAAGGCGAAAGGTTTGATTAACTTAACCCGAGTGTTGCGTCAGTGAGATTTATGAATTTGCACAATAAAAAAAACTAGAGAAAACTGTCAGAAAAATTCAGTTACCACTGAACTGCAATTTTGACAACAACGAACAGCTGTTTGAAGAGAGTTCAGTCCACATCATCGGTTTTTGGGTTTGTTTGATTTGGGTATCGGTTGGAGCTCGGAAAGTTTTGTTTTATGTGAATACGAATGTTGCTGTAGACAAATTGGAGCCTTATTTTCAGAACATTTCCAGATACCAAACAAGGAATTTTTTTTTGAACGTCACTTTACTATTTCAAGAACATTTTGTTATGTTTTTTTTTTTTGTTTTTTTTTAATTGTAATCCCTAAATTAAGGAACTTCGACTACCCATGGGCCATGGTAGCTTTTTTCGTGTCTTTAGAATTTCGATTAGTTTTTTGGCTCAGTGGCAATTGAGCAATCGAAGTATTTGTTTTTATACGAAACTGTGACCTCACGACAAAACTTACGTTGATAATTTAAAATTGAACTTAGTTTAATAGCAATCAGCGAAAGTGAAACATTTCATATAGAAATTGAAAACCTCACCCAATATGTATTTAAACAGCTTCATGTCTTTTCTAACCTTAACAACATTTATCTGAAATTATTCGATTGAAACATTAGACTCATATTGTGATAAATTTAAAGTTTAGAAAGTAATGAAATGAAATCTGTACTTTATGGTCAAAAGAAGAATTTTGGCTATAGAATTGTTGTTATTAGTATATGTCACTTTTGAACTTTTTTTTGAAAGACTATTGAGTGTAGTTGAACCTTTAGGGATCATGTCGAAACTATAATCGAACATACCATTCCATATGAGATCTCTTTAATTCACCACTATCAACAAAAATCAAAAAGGTGAATTGGTGAATTGGTGAATTAAAAATACATGAATCAAAACATTTAGATTTAACACAAAATTCCCGCCTTTAGTTTAATTTTCCCAAATTTAGTAGAAAGCAAATCAAATTGTAAATAAAATCAATATGAGTTCGAAAAAACGATCTCTTTTAAAGAAATTCCCCTGTCGCGAGCATGTTATCAATTACCTATTTGAATTACTCGATGATCCCACAGAAACGTTTCCTCCATCTATTTATCTCTATGGCCATTCGGGCACCGGCAAAACATCAATTCTTAGCAGTTTCCTCAAGCATACAAACTCCAAAACAGTCATTCTTGATTGCATTGAATGCTATACGAGTAGAATTCTTTACGAGAGCATTTTAAACCAATTCCATTCACACCGCCTACGTAAAGAAGATAATTTTGCTTCCTATATAAAATGTGAGACTCTCAAGGATTTCATAAGTGATCTCCAGCAAACTGGTGAAAATAATGAAGATGATGATGACGACGCTGATGAAGACAAATCATATATAATTTGCTTGGACAATGCCGAGCGGGTTCGGGATATGGATGCCAATATTTTGCCAGCTTTTATGCGTCTACCCGAGCTCACAGGGTTGAATATATGTTGTATACTAATCTCTCAACTGCCCTTCGAGAAGTACTACACAAAGGGAGGACTTCCGGAGCAAATATCGATATACTGTCCACAATACAGTAAAAACGAAGTACAAAAGATTCTAACCGATGACTTTGAAAGGGTTCGTGGTAGACTTCTGAGGCGCCTGCGAAAAGATCCACATATGCAGTTACAATTGGCAGTGGACACTGAACGAGCCGAAGAAATTATCTCTGATCTCACTTCGGATTTCTATGGGAATTTTCTGAATGTTTTCCTGTCAGTATTCTATAAGGCATGTAGAGATTTGCCAGAACTGAAGGTTGTCTCAACAGATTGCTTTGATATTTATGTTGAACCAGTGCTGAATGGAACAATAGACAAGAATGATGTTTCACGTCTTTGGCGACACATAACCAATCCTCTGAAGACTGCACTGTCACAGGTATACATGCGAATGGATCAGGAGCTGGAGGTAAGTTTATACTTGATATTATCTTATTTGTAATTGTGTTTCTTTGGTCATACTCATAAGAGAAGTATAAACAACTTAACCAAAGCGGATAAAATTTTCTCTTGGAAGGTTTCCTTCCTTCGGACTATCGGAATCGATTCCTTACCCTTGACATCAGCTAAATATTTACCTTTAACTTTCAGATACGAACCGACGAGACTTTTGTCACCAATCAGAGCGTAAAGAAACTGGCCCAGTCTCTGGAACTTCCGTACTATGGAAAATACCTCTTAATTGCTGCATTCCTAGCCAGTCACAATTCGGCAAAAGAGGACAAGAGATTATTTGTCAAACATCATGGCAAACAACGAAAGCGAATGCAAGCTCTAAATGCTAGAGCAAAGGTAAGATTTTATATTACCGTTACTTTTTGTTGTTTCCTTACAACTTTCCCCTGCAAATAGGTCACTGAAAAAATGTCAACCTCCTTGGGACCAAAATCATTCAGTATTGATCGTTTGCTTGCCATTTTCTATGCCATTCTTGATGAAAAAGTCGGCCTAACCTGCAACCTACTCGCCCAGATCTCAACTTTGGTGCATTTAAAGTTGCTGAGTTATGTCTCGGGCGAGAATAATGTTGTCGAAGGTTCGGCTAAATTACAGTGCACTGTCGGATTAGAATTCATATTATACATTGGCAAAGTGGTTGGTTTTAATGTGCGGCAATATCTGTGTGACTTCATGTAGAACTCATTTTGTTGCTAATTTTCTTATTTAAATTTATTGTTGCATATTTTCGTTTGTGTTAATAAAATTAAAGAAAAAAGTTTCCCAGCTTCTTTTTTTTTCTAAGAATTAAAGATTTTCTGTAAATAATTGGATACATCTGTTATGTGAATGGTTTCGGAAAGTGTTGTATCACGACTGCGGAGTTTCATTAAACCTGTCTGCAGAGTTTCTGAATCTAGGACGATGCAATAGGGAACACCTATTCGATCCATTTGGCATATTTCTGCGTGCAGAATGTTGCGGTCGTTTGTGTGACATTTCTGGAGATTTAAAGTGGAGATACCGAGTTTACGAATAACATTACTGATGTGAGTGGATAGGTCGGTGAGATCGGAGATGGTATGTTTATCTGGAAGACGAAAAGAGTTTTGATAGAATTTGGTCTATTTTATATTATTTTACGTTTACGTTTACCTTCAAAGTAACAAAATATTCCACATTGATAGGGAGCTATTTTACGATTTATAGCCAAAGTGTCTTCTCTGCTATTTTCAATAGAGTCGAGAAGTAAGGCTGAAACGAAAATGAACAGTTTAGAATTTAGATGCTCTGAATAGCCATGATGGTCCTAATAGTCTAGCCTAGAGAATGATTTAAAAGATCTAGACAATCTGTATGACCAAGTACTCTAGATTGTCTAAATAGTTTTAGTGGCCTAAAAAAATTATTTCAAATACTGACACACTTACCACAAGCAGTGGCTTCCAATTTGAACTCTGATCTTATAAAAGTAGGCAAGACATCTCGGCCCAATCTTGGATCTTTCATAGCAAAATCTGATTCATTCTCAAGACCCATTGCAGCAACAGGAACAAAGTGTATTTCCTCTACTTCCATATCGCCGGTGGCAAATTTGGACTTAATCTTCAATGACTGAAGTTTATGGCCTGCCTTCTCCTCAGTCACCAAATCAGACAGAAAATAGCGACTTGGATTTGATGAATATTTCATCCAACAAATTTTCCGTTCTCTTTGGATGTGATAGTATTTCTCGAGGGCCACTGATGGGGTGTATAAATAATTTGTGGCCAAAATTGTTCCCCGAGGTATATCGAATCGAATTGCTTCGGTGCCATTGCCACCTAAACCACTATAAAGATTCTCTGATTTTATAATCAAGGGCAACTCACTCTGAAAATGATTCTTCACGTGCAATAGATTCTCTCGGAGTGAGGAGCGTTGGATGAATGAAAATTTATTCGAAATATGATTGACTTTTTTGATGTCGTTGTCCTTGTCCACTCCAATAGCTGGATATGAATTTAGGTCTTCCTTGTTCTTGTGCCATTCGGTGCGGATGTTATCGAGGAGCGCCGCACCAAGGGGAAGGAATTTTATGTTTTTTACTGTATTATTTTCTACTATGCCACTTATGAAGCCGGATTTGCTGAGAAACTCCAGGGATTTTATTAGGTTCTCCATTAATTATTGAAATTTTTCTCTTCCTGTTCGAGGGGAATGTTGCCAGGTGGAGCAACAAAGTAATCCTCATCTGTTATTTTAGCGTTACTCAGAATCTCCTCCCTGATATTACCATCGGTGACTAAATCTTCCCTCAATTCGAGATCTTGATCTTCCAGGACTGTATAGAGTGGTTCAACAGAGGTTGTATCAATGTGAATTATTCGATCGGCAAATTGAATACTGTCCTTTAGCGTCTGAAGAGCTTCCTTGTTGTCCAAGTCTACCAGTGAAAGTCGTTCTAGCAGTTGGATGGTTTTACTATCGATTTCAATATCCTGTGGTTCTGGGATGAATGGGACAATAGGTTCAAGAGGAACTTTGGTCTCGTATTTAAGTTCTTTCCAATTGATTGCGGGAGTGTCACCGGTAGTGTCTAGAGCTTTCTTGTTGCAGAAGAATCTATGTTGAGTACGGAACGCGAGAAAAACTCGTCTGTACATGGTAAATGCAGGAAATTTGTTTTATTTAGAAAAAAACAATTTTATGAAATTCAATAATTCCATTCGACTACTTTTGATTTTTGATGTTTTTGGTGGAAAAATAGGAAGAAATGTCAAAGTA
The DNA here is from genome assembly GCA_905146935.1 of Scaeva pyrastri. Taxonomy (NCBI): domain Eukaryota; kingdom Metazoa; phylum Arthropoda; class Insecta; order Diptera; family Syrphidae; genus Scaeva; species Scaeva pyrastri. The sequence continues at coordinate 5,812,098 of LR989929.1, read as the reverse complement.
CACTTGTTGTCAAACTGTGATGTCATGAAGAACATGCTGCTCAAATAAAAAAGTGGACAAAACGAATTAATTGAAACCTGCTGAATACATTGAGCAATTTTTACAATCTGAATCGAAATGTGAAATCAAGAAGATAGTCAGTTTTTATCAACATCACCTAAAAACCACAACAAGAAAGTAAAAATTTTAATATAATATTATAAAAATGACCGCCAACTCGCAATGGGAGTTGGTTGCTTTTGACCCGAGGAAACTAAGTTTCGAGCAACTTTTAGGTGCAATTCAGTATTTGATTCTTGGTTCAGCAAACGGCTTTGTTTTTGGATAAACGAATATTGAACTACAGTTGAACCTTTCTTAAATAGAGAGTAAAATTGCTACACAGCAGGTAAAACAATGAATCACGATTGTGGGGCTTTTGACAACTTAAATTTATTATTTTCAATAATAGACTAATAGAATTCACCAGGCACGAGGACGTTTGTCTGAAGAATCTCCTAAGTTGTTAAAAATTATTTTTTTATTTACCTTAGTGTTAGTAATATTTAAGAATCTTTTTGTGATACTCCTGAATCTACAGTATTCCTTGGATTTTTAGGTACTCGCTATAGCGGAATGCTTATTAGCCGTTTTGGTTATAAGAATCATGATTGGAAAATGTTTGCAAACTATAACACAAAAACAAATGCTATCCACGCCACAGCTCTAAATGTTCAGCTCCTAAAAATTTGATTTCCATATGAAGTTAAGTTACAACGAATTACGATTTTTTTTATTTTAAAGTTTATCTACACAATGTATATTTTTCCAAACAATAACTATCTTAGTTCTTAAATAAATCTTGGATATCCACGGGCGCTGCTGCTGTTGCGTCCTTAACACGTTTAGCATCGGCAAAACTATCAGTTAAACCAGCACCAATGCTTGTTTCTTTATCTGTCTCAGAGTCCGTAGCCATTCTGCGAGTTGCAAGTTTTTCATCCAACAATTCTTTTGCAGTTTCAAGAATTTTTTCCTCATCCAAAGCACCTTGTGATTTGAGATTGTTATAAATGGCAATGAACTGTTGAGTGTTTGATTCACGTCTTGTGTCAGACAAATTGATTGTTTCGTATGATTTTAACATTTTGTGATATTTCCTAAAAACGATAGAATTTTGAATAAAATGATTCAACTATTTTCAATGACTCTGGTTTACTTACGCTCTGACAACATCTTCGGCGTAGAATATTTTCTTGATGGGCATATTTGGAATTGGACGATCGAAACGAGGTTCCACTTTGGGAGGAAATGCAGCATAAACATCGTACCATATTGGCTTGTCCTCGGTTTTCATAGCACCTGACCGGAGCAGTCCGGTGGTTCTGGAAAGTGGTTAATTATTTTTCGAAGGTTGACAAAGAGTTTTTAATTAATAAAATACCTGGAGAAAATAGTTCCAATTTTTTCTAGCCTGCTTTGAGCCATCTTTTCTTGTGTTATGAAAGATGGATTTGTCAAAAGAAGAAATGTCATAAAATTGAAGGTGGGAGAGAATTGTACCAGACTAACGTATTAAAATAAAAGGCCGTGTTTATTTAATTGAAACTGTGTAGTTTCCTTGTGCTTACTTTTAGCACACCAGAGGTCTGTTTGGCATTTTTTCCACGAAAATTGGCAAATGTTCTCTTAATTCTGAACAACTTGGCAAAACTGTTGTAAGTGTATTAATTTAATTTTTTTACAGAAAAATATAATGTAAAACTTATTTCTTCTTTTTTAGAAGAAATTTTCTTCTTAAGAAGAAAACACTCGCAACACTTCCTATAAATCATCTTCCTCTCACAGAAAAAGAAATGTTACTCATCTGAAGTTCTTTATTTTTTAAACAGACATGTCAAATGTAATTTTGAATTTTAATTTTTTAAATCTGACCCAAAGCGACGAACAAGCTCCCGAATTTGTTTTTGCTCTCTATATTTTCATAGTGTAGGAACGGTTCGTTTTTGTCGAAAAATTTCTATTTTCTCAAAATGTATTTGCTGTGTGCGGGGGTAAGGATACCTTAAATGATGGAACCTATCAATTCTTGAAAGCTTTCGAACAAGTTCTTTTCAACAACGCAGACCATTTTCGTAATTAATAATAAAACCTCATTTTTGTTTACTTTTTTAGCAATTCCTGTTTATCGATTTTAACCTTGTTTTAAATTCCGAATATGTGATAAACTATCAAACAAAATATTTATAAATCAATTTAGGACCATTTTAATATAATAACACCCGGTGTTTCTATTTCAAAAGGTACTAGAATAAAGAATGCAATTTCACATTGCACACTTACCTTAAGAAAATATTCAATCTGTCACTAATAATAAACAAAACAAAAACAAACCAAAAAGGCGACACGAGAAAGAGCCGACAATTTAAATATAAAAACAATACGAAATTCTTACAAAATGAAGCATATAATAAGAAATTACCATGAAATCTACCCGCACAGTACAGTTAAAATCATTCGCAATTCCAAAACATCACTGCCATCCTCAACGAAAGTCTCCAAAACGCCAAAAGTTATCCCTCCACAAAAACCACAATCACAGAAATTGGAGCCAAGCCCAAAAGTTTCCACAGAATACCGAGAGAATCCTATGAAAGTACAAATGCTGTCTGAAAACTTATATGGACAAGTCTTTGGCAAGGATCCCATAAACGATCCTGATAAAACTCTTGTAAGTAAATGCATCAATGAGCTAGCCAAACACGGCATTGACATCAAAGCTAGCACAAAAATGGAAGACGTTCAACTTAAGCTGCCTCCACTCAAAGGCCAAGATATCGAGGAGCACTTCATGACCATTGGCCAAGAACAGTCTGCGCCGTATCGACTTTTAATTGAGTCATTGCTCGAATCTCACGTACAACCGCCCAAAGAATGGTCAATAAAACCTGGATGGACATGCTACAAGGAAAACGGACCCGTCCAAGTTAATTATCCCGACGAAGAAGGCCTGATATTTGACGTTGAAGTTTGCGTTACCTCAGGCCCAGTTCCAACTATGGCTACAGCTGTTGGCAGCAAGTACTTTTACTCCTGGGTAAGTCCCCACTTAGTAAATGCCAATATTTCCCACAGCGAAAACCGAAAGTACACTCTGGACGACATGATTCCATTGGGTAAAGTCCAGCTCATCGTGGGACATAATGTTTCCTACGATAGAGCTCGAATCCGTGAGCAATACCTCATCCAAGACACCGGGACTCGTTTTCTCGACACAATGTCTCTGCATGTTTGTGTCAGTGGCGTCACCAGCTATCAGAGGGCAATAATGAAGTCCAAAAAGGAGGTTTCCGAAGAAGATCTGGAATGGACGGCCCAGAGCTCCCTGAACAGCTTGGCAGAGGTTCATCGTTTGTATTGCGGTGAAGAGTTGGCCAAAGAAGCCAGACAGACATTTGTCACTGGCACTCTTCAGGACGTCAAAGACGATTTCCAGAATTTGATGAACTATTGTTCGTCGGACGTCGTGGCTACGAAAAATGTCCTCAAACAGTTGTATCCGATGTTCTGTGAGCGATTTCCACACCCGGTCACTTTGGCCGGGATGCTGGAGTTGGGATCAGCTTATTTACCAGTAAACTCCAACTGGAATCGCTACATTGAGGAATGCAATCTAACTTACGAAGATCTTGACATCGAGTCGAAGTACCACTTGTCGAAGCGAGCTGATGCGGCGTGTCAGTTGATGAATGACGACAAATACAAGCAAGATTTGTGGATGTGGAATGAAGACTGGAGCACCCAGGCCATCAAAATGAAGAAGAAAATAGTTTCGAAGAAAAAAGTGACCAAAGAGAAGAAGGAAATCCCAAATGAAACAGAAGCAGATGCAGATGCATTGGAAAAAAAGTTTCAGTACCTGTACGACACAAAGACCCTCTTACCAGCACGACGACCACTCCTGCCAGGCTATCCAGCCTGGTATCGAAAGATATGCTCAAAACCAAATCTAGAAGACACAGCAGAAGAGTGGTCGCCAGGGGCAAACCAGATTGGTACTGGAATGCAAATCGCGCCCAAGTTGCTATCGCTCTGCTGGGAGGGTTATCCTCTTTACTACATCCGCGAACAGGGCTGGGGATTTTTGATTCCGTTCCGAGAGTCACATCCAGAAGGCGTGGATTCCAGAAATATCCCGATCGAACGCTTGGTCCAGAAGTGTCCAATCATGAGCTTCGTGGACAGCGAAGCCAGTGCCGAGGAGAGTGCTGAAGCATTCGCAAATCTCTCGAGAGACGTGGAGTCGAACATAAGCAAGCGCGACTATTATTCCAAAAAGCGCAAGGACAAGACTTCGGGCAAATATGCCGGCACCGGTGTGTGGTGCAATCAGACCCTGGAAGATTGCTGCTGGTTCCTGAAGCTGCCTCACAAAAATGGACGGTCTTTTAGAGTTGGCAATCCACTGGCCAAAGATTTCCTAAATAAGTTCTCGGACAATGTTTTGACTGGCGATGGAGACAAGTCTGCAGAGCGAGTTATCGACATAGCTCGGATGCTCTCCTATTGGAGAAACAATCGTGATCGAATAATGAGACAACTGGTGTGCTGGTTGTCTAGGGATTCCCTACCCAGAGACTTGCAGTCCGAAGAGCGGGAATATGGGGCGATAATACCACAGGTTGTGGTTTGTGGCACTTTGACCCGACGAGCCATGGAACCAACATGGATGACAGCCAGCAATGCCCAGCGAGAGCGAGTTGGCTCGGAGCTGAGATCTATGATTCAGGCTCCTCGAGGGTACAGGATTGTCGGAGCCGATGTGGATTCCCAAGAACTGTGGATAGCATCGGTTTTGGGAGATGCACATGCTACCGGTATGCACGGTGCCACACCGTTTGGATGGATGACCCTAAGTGGATCAAAGTCAAATGGAACGGATATGCATTCGGTGACGGCGAAGGCGGTTGGAATTTCACGAGATCATGCAAAGGTTATAAACTATGCCAGGATCTATGGAGCCGGACAGAATTTTGCCGAGCGATTGTTAAAGCAATTCAATCCGACTTTTTCCGAAGCCGAAGCCAGATCAAAGGCAAGAAAGATGTTTAGCCTAACCAAAGGAAAAAAGACTTATCGAATGCTCGAGGAGTTCAGGGACGAGGGGGACGAGGACGAAGATGAGAATTATGATAGAGCGTAAGTTGACGGCAATGAATGACTATCGCGAGCATTATACTAATCGTTTTATTTTTGCAGCTTTTCTGCCTATGAAGCCATTGGTATGGCTAAAACAACAAATAAATCCGTTCCTGAATTGTTCTCCAAATCTCGCTGGCAAGGCGGCACCGAGAGTGCAATGTTCAACCGCCTCGAAGACATCTCCTCACAAGACCACCCAGTCACACCGTTTCTCAACTGTCGACTTAGTCGAGCGTTGGAACCTAAGGATGGCGTAGATGACCGTTTTCTACCGACCAGAGTAAATTGGGTTGTCCAGAGTGGTGCTGTGGACTTTTTACATCTCATGCTGGTCTCAATGCGATGGCTCATGGGCAACAATGTTCGATTTTGTCTCAGTTTTCACGATGAACTCAGATATTTAGTGCGAGAAGAGTTAGCCTACAAGTCAGCTTTAGCGATGCATGCAACGAATTTGTTGACACGTTCCTTCTGTGTACATCGCATTGGATTGAAGGATCTCCCAATGTCGGTGGCATTTTTTTCGGCGGTAGAAGTTGATCGAGTGTTGCGTAAAGAGAGCAGTATGGATTGCAAGACACCATCAAATCCACATGGTCTTACGAATGGTTATGAAATACCCCTGGGAGAGAGTTTAGATGTCTATAAGACAATTGAAAAAGCTGGTGGAAATGATATGTCCCAATGGGAATGGCACAAAGTAAAGAATGTTAAGTGATGTTGTTTAGATTGACGAATAGTTCTTAAGAAAAAGACAATAAAGTGTGTTTCTTTTGTAAAGAAGTTTTTGAAATACGTTTTTCTTTTCATGTAATTTAGATCCATCCATTTGGAAAAGAATACGCTTTTCTACTTTAGTGAGTTTAGTAGCTTGATGAGCTGATGAAGAGGAACGGATATAGGTTTTTCAAGGGACTGCGGAAAATCAACTCAAACACAAAAATGGTTGCAAAAATGCTTTTGAATTGCGAACACTAACGAAGTAAATGCGACTGGAAATGATCCAAAAGGTGCCGGTTGGCATTTCCTAGTCCCATTTATTTCATAAATGACAAACCAATTAAAAAAGAATAGAAACACCTTAGTATTATCTTTTAATTTTGAAAAAGCTTCTCTATTTTAGATTAATTCTCGAATATAATTTTCAAAAATATAAAATGTCTGCCATTGAATCACTCCCACAAAGCATGTATCAATCGGACTTTCGGCGACATACCATACAACCTAGACCAAAAAAAATCATTCCCAAATCAGAAAAGCCAAAACCCACCACCGAAACATCAAAATATCGACCAGTTCAAATGGATTTGGAGATCCTACAACCATTTAAGACAGATATAAATGTCCCCTTTAATCTGCTCCACAAAAATAAGTCCATTTTACAAACGAATCCTCACGATCCGATTCCAAAAGTTAAATTAGAAGACAAACTATTCGAACAAAAATTGGAAGCACGACGCCGGAGATCAGCCATTCATATGACTCCTCAAATAAACCTCGATAAAATTCCTGAAGATATCATGTACGGAAAAGGTGACGATAAAGGTGGTTTGGTTGCCAGTATTTACTCCTCGGATTGGAAGAAAGCTTGTGAGGTTGTTGCATCGAATTCACCATGGAAACTGAAAGAAGATCCAATGAAGAGAAATTTTGTAAAAAAGGATTTACTGGAGAAATCCTTGGAGCAAACTCGATTTAAACCCGAAAGTATTATTCCTCCGATGGATATGGGCTTGGGGAAATATATACCCATATGGGAAAGACAAAATCCGATTGAATTTGTTGATACAACCAAATTATTTTGGGAAAAGAACAAAAGAATTGGACTGTGAGTAATACTCGTACATTGATGTTTCATGTTGTCTCAAATTTATTTATTTTTCAGCTGTTCTTTGTGCGATTCTCAGAATTCGGTCAAGACTCTTAATAATGACGAAAAAACAGAGCTTCAAGGCTGTCTCAAGGAGGACACTTTGAGAACACCATTCACTCTACATCCTCCTGGCTACACTGGCTATGTACCACGTCTAGCTGATGGCATACAAATTCGAAAAAAGAAATTTACAAAATATGATCCCTTTGTAACAACTCTCATGATTTCACAGGGTGCTTACGACAAATTATCAATATAAAAATCAACATTTGATGTAAATCTTTAGTTTTCCAAATTTTATTACTTTCTTGATCGCCTCGCAACATAAATCTCTGCTATCAAAACTATAGTCGTTAACATACTTCCACCCAATATCACATAAAAAGCCAACTGAAGATCCTTAATGGTTAGAACTTTCCATGTATAACCACCCATAACCTTGAGAATTTCTGGGGATTTCAAAATTCCAATTCGAGCCTTATGATACATCATCTCAATCCAATGGTTTATAAGTCCGCCATTGAGAAATCGGAGTAGAATATCATTTACTCTCTCTTTAAAAGGTGACTCCTTCGGATAGACATAACCTATATGATACTTCTTAGGACACTCTGGAATTTGATGGATCTTCTGCGATAGAATATAACTGATGTCATCGAGTATGAGTGACGATGCTCTGGTAACCGATGCAAAGCCTCCCTTTCGCGACATCACATCAATCATTGGCCCAACAATATCAGTTACATACAAAAGTTTCTTGTCCAAGCGCTGGAACATCAACGAACTACTGCCAAAGAATAGGTCATCCTTCATAGCTGCGTGTTTTATCAGAATCTTCAACTGAGATTCATCCAGTTCGGCCATAGTGTTGATGTCGTTGTAGTATAATGGATTTATGTATACTGTTGCCAGACTGGATTCGAATATTGCTCCAAAGATTACACTAACCAAGCACAATGAGATGACGAATACTTTTTCCGATAAAAATGGAGGATATTGACAGAGATTAGCTCGCACCCATATCACCCAGGTATCACTGAATATCTGAAAGTTTTGCCAATCTACGAACTTAGTAAGTTCTTCAGGCGGTTGATGGCCTTTTTTCCTATTAAGCCATAAGTTTAGCTTTCGAATTGCTATCCAAATGGCTGACCAAACGAAGGCGGCGCCAATAAACCCTATCCACATGTCGATTTTAACAGAAAAAAGAGGCAGTATCGATTGTGGGATGCGCTTGGCTTTGCTCACATAACAACACAGCTTGTCCATGTACACTGCAACGGAGAATTCAATTTCTTTAGTGTAGTAGTCCTTGACAAAGAAGCCCGTCAGGACGAGGTCGGTTTCATATCGAATTGATCGACCGATGGCTCCATTGTAGGATCCATTAGGCAAGTGATAGCTGTGAAATAGAGAAGAAATAAGACAGTTAAGGTAAGTGCAACGTAGTTACAAATTCTCCAAATGTTAAGAAGTGTCTTTTTAGATGAATCGATTAGGAAATATTTTAAAAATCCAAAGAAGAAAAAAAAGCAAAGACTTTGACTAAAGAAAGAGTTCATTTAAATTTAATTACCAACCGACTCACGAAACTCACCCAAAAAAGGCGTCATCTGGCTTTGCCAAAACCAACCTGCCATTGATGATTTTCTCTATCGAGTAAGCCACCTGTGCGTCTGCTCCTTCTGCTCGTATGATTTGTTTAGTCTTCTCATCATAGACCAAACTGGCATAGACCGAACGAAATATGTAAGTCCTAAGAGGATATCCGTTTATGTTTTGAAAAATTTTCTCGAAATCCTTGCAATCTTTAGCCTCTTGGAAGTCTCCATATTTTCCCGATGGTTGTACAAGAATAAATGGATTGAAGAAGTAAATCCCACTCGATGTGAGGTAGTAATTTTTGAATATTCCCACACGATGCCAAATGGAATGGGCAATTTCAACGAGAACAGTTGGTTGGAACTGGTGGTCCATAATGTAAAATTGAACCCCTCGACGGGAAGAGAATTTTTCAATCAAAGTTCTTAGATCACTGATGTTATCATTGTAAGTTAATATGACATTATTTCTACTTTGATTCCTTTCGACGAAATTATAGGAAAACACTTTCACTGGACATGCACTTTGTTTTAGGAAAAATTGGACGAATCCATTGGAAGCATCTTGATTGCTTTGCAAACGCAATGTAATCTCACTTAGAGGTCTCAACAAATCTGTCAAAAGTGTATCATTTATAATAGGTCCAGATTTTGCCACAAATGAATTTATGATAAAAATCAGCAAAATTAAACTCAAATGCTGATGGAACTGATACATATTGTTGGGCGTAAAGGTCCTGACGAAATAAATTACAAAACTGATTTGAGGTATGAGCTCTTCCAAAGTATTTATACCAAAAGGTTCAAGTATGTAATATTTACCTATTTGATATCATAGCCCCAAGTGACCAACTTGACGGAAGTCAACATGATTGTCAATAAAGTTAACGTAGAATTACATATGTGGTTCAGACACCTGGAATCTCGATAATACCAGGTTCTAATTATTATTGTGTTTGGACAAAAATATGACAAACCTAATTATGTGCAAAGACAATCAGATACTTGTCATATTTTTGTTGATTCTATTTTTATTTCTTCAATAAAATATGTGATTCTATGTACCTACTTGTGTTTGGTTAATGACAATAATCAAAGCCAAAATCACGTAGAACAAAATGAATAATATGTTTAAAACAATTCAAATAATGTTTCGAATAGAGTCGCAATGAATAAAAGACACAAGTCCAGACAGAATTGAGGGCTTAAACCATTTGGTCATGTTGAGAAGATAAAGAGCCCATTCCAAAATGAACAATTCTGTTTTTTTTTTTTTTTTTTTTTTTTAGGGTTGAAAGTTCCATTTTTAAAGGTTGGTATAGTCAGAGATTTAATATTATTAATCTCGAAAAAATACACATTCTAAACACCTTAACCTCGTCCATCTGGGTTTTTATCTTAAAAACAAGTTTGGAATGTTTACAACATAAATAAATTATGTAGATGGTTAAGGATAACGTTTTTAAGATAAATTTAACAGTTTTTATTGAGGGTTATCTAAAATACCTAAACAAAAACATTTATCAATGATTTAAAAGTGTCCCTTTAAAGTCTAAAGCAGACCTATTTAAAAAAGACGTTTGATGCTAACTTCCTTTTTTTTTAAATCCTGAACTGAATAGTATTTTACCATTTTGCGAAAATTGGATTTTTTCATAATTTACAAGTAAAAATTATCCGGAAGTCAATAGACGTTTTTGTTTAAAAACAGTATTTTTTCAAAATTAAAAATGCGTTTCCGGTTTACAAATTTAAAAATAGTAATAGAAACATGGTTAAGTAATGTCGTTTTCAATTGGCAATCTGGAATCAGAAAAAAGCATTCTCAAAGCGTTCAATTGGGCAAAAGTGACAGTTCTAATTCTGAAAAAGAAGAGATTTCGCTTCTGGATTTGAAGTCAAAGTAAAAACAGAATCACTCACACATTCAAAGAATTTAAATGTCACACTTGATAAATATCATATTTTTTAAATTAACAAATTTTGAAATGATTGCTTGAAATTAAAATTGAAATATAAATAATGGAAAACAATATTGAAAATATCTTAACAATAATTGTTCCGTACATAATGTAGTAATATGTAGTTAACACACGTTACAGTTTACCAATACAGTCACACCAAACTTCAAGTTTTTCAGAATTCACAAAAAGTGTTCAATTGGGATTCTGCTTCTACTTCCCATTCCGGATTGCCAATTGAAAACGACATAAGTTTCTGATTCCGGAAAAAGGAAAAACGTGGTTTCCGTTAGTTTGCCTGTCTTGCTAAAGCAAAAGCAATTAAGATGGAGTACTCCTTTGATAAATTTAGGTTATAAAACGATTCGGTGTTTTGATTGATCTGAATAAAAACATTTAATTTTTGAACTTTGTAGATACCCCTATATTCGGTAGGTATGTATATGTTTTTCAGTTATGTTTAATTGCATTTTGAATAGTTATTATTTATTGGCATATATCGATGGAGTTAAGCTTGAATAAAAAATATATTTTTACAATGACATAAGTAACGCCAGAGTAAAGAGGCTTAAAAAATGAACAACTCGATTCAGAGTACATTTTGGCGGTTGTCAAACGTCAAACATTACCGTTCACAGTGCAAATTAGCAGTCAACGGCTATATTTTGATTCTTGTCATGCAATCGGTAGATATAATTAAATTATCAATTTTAACTTCTTCAACCTTAAGGGCATAATATTTCCCTTTAACAATACATACATACAAATAGAAATGAGATTGGAAAACCTTTCTTCCGTATACGGACGGTCTCCCAATCCCAAGTCGTAAGGGTGTTCATTTTGTTGACTTGTCCTGATTGATGATAAAATGTTTGTAAGGGAATAATAACTTTTGTGTTTAACAAGCCGCATATGCAATGCAGCCCCATATCACAATAATTCAATAACAGCAAAAGCGAATAAGAAAAAAGAAAAAAACTCGTCTATAGAAATTATTACCTTGTTAAATAAACCTGGTAAATATCACAATCCTTATCCTGACTTAAATGATACTTTATCACAGTTAATTGACAGTTCCATGTCAGAAATGTCAATAACGTTCAATTGAAAATAGCAGTTGACACTCTTATTGTTAATAGTTTGTCTTTTTAACACCTGCCCCATCGTCCTTCTACACGTGTAGCAGGTTAAAAAGTTTATCGAATGCACTTTGTCATCAGTAGCTTGAAGTTAAATGAAAATGTCGGTCAAATCGTTCCTGATGTTGGCAATATTTTGTCGATTATCAAACGGTGATTTTGTTCATAACTTTGAAGAAGTATTAGATAACAATTTGGAGAAGATTCCCTATATCCGATTGGAATTGCGCGATGGTGTCAATAGTGACTTGGATAATATCTATGTTAACTATTTCCTCAGACAAGCAATTTGTCCAATGATTATATCAACTTACTCCCTAAACATGACAAAGTCGCTTCCCAAAGGAAGAGAAAGTTTCACCATCGTCACGGATATGGCAAATTTACGACAAACAGTGAAACTTTTTTCACAAACAGCTGGTATTTTCTTTTTTATAATTGTTGATGACATCGATAGCCAGCAGTTTGAGTATGTTTTTGAAAAACTTTGGAAACTGAGGGGAATTTATAAAACAATTCTATTGACATTAGATGGATTGATGGTGTATAATCCATTTTTATACGATGAGGAATTGGACAAATTTGGTGGTATTGAATTGTTGGGGGAACTAAATAGGAATCGCCTTTTTGACGATATGAACGGATATCCATTGAGAGTGCAAATCTTTAGGTCTGTCTATTCAAGACCGGTCTACGATTCGGTTTTGAATAAAATGATCAGCAATGAAGGTGCTGATGCTATTGTGGCCTCAGAATTGCAGAGAAGCATGAACTTTACTATGGTTTTCCAAAAACCGACGAAGGATTATTTTGGGTAAGTGAAGTATGTATAAAAAGTGTTAGAAGTTACAAAAGTTCAATAGACCTCCGTACTGGGTACAACCTAGTTAACATTAAAAATCATAAAATAGCAAAGCTAACTATTGAAAATATTCTATTTTATTTCAGAGAACGTTCTCCAAATGGTTCGTACAATGGAGCCATTGGAATGGTAATAAACTCAGAAACAGATCTAGTTCTAACTGGATTCTTCATCAAAGACTATCGGGTGCCACTTGAATTCTCCGCCACAGTTTACGATGACAGACTTTGCTGTTATGTTCCAAAAGCCGAGCGTATTCCATCATCAATTCTACCAATTTGTGCTCTTCGGCCAAGCTTTTGGTTGACATTCATTTTGGCAGGATTAATTTGTGGCACTGTTTGGTCTGGTTTTCGAGTATTGAACTTACGAATGTTCTCGAAAAATCATAAGCAAGAGTCTTCATTCAGACATATCAAATTACGCTATCAATTTCTACGGATCTTCAATGATACCTGTGTGGTTTGGGTGAAGACCAATATTGTACGATTTCCGCCATTTAACTCGGAGAGGATTATTCTAATATCAATTTGCTTGGTAAGTGTCATCCTCGGAGCAATAATTGAATCGAGTTTGGCCACAGTTTACATCCATCCAATGTACTATCAGGACATAAATACTCTGCACGAATTAGAAGAAAGTGGATTGGATATTATCTATAAGTTCACGAGCTTTAAGGACGACTTGTTCTTCAGTGAAACCTCAGCCGTCTTTGCAGCATTGAACAAGAAATTAAAATACCTCGATGATTTGGATGCTGATCTTATTAAGAATTTAGTCGATAAAGGTAATATTGCTAGTGTGACTCGATATTCTTCGTTGATTTTAGAATCGAATGAGTATATCTTAACGAAGAAGATTCATGTGATAAATGAATGCCCGAAACATTATATGATTGCCTATATAATGCCTAAGGATTCTCCATTCCTTGAGAAAATTAATGATTTACTGTTGAGATTCCTGAATGCTGGCCTCATTGGCAAGTGGATTGCCGACATGCATGCTAAGGTGGCTATATTGATTATGAAAAAGAATATTGTTCAAGAAAATTCCGCCCTTAAGGTTCTTACTTTGGTTGATTTGCAATTGGCTTTCTATGTTATAGTTGTGGGAAGTCTCATAAGTATGATGTCGCTTGGAATCGAATTGTATATTAAGCATAAAAAGATTGCTCTAAGAGAAAAAATTAACAGAAAAGATTAGAAAAAAAAATTAAACGTAGCAGAATTTATTTGTGAATTATTTATAAGTAATAATAAAATTAAAAATTAAAAAATGAATCGCCTTATCTTGTCGGTAATAGAGTTCAAATTATAAGAAAAAATGACAGTTTAAGTTAAGTGCAGAAGAGTATTCTCTTAACTGTCAGTTGACAACTAATTTAGTGTCATTTGAAAATTTTGCTTAACTGATATCGATGCCATCCATCATTTAAAACGTTTTTCAAAGTAAATCAAACAAAATATCGAAGACATATACCAATTAATAAATAAGTTAGAACTTGGTTCTATGACCATGATGTTAAACTTTGAAACAAGAATTCCCACGTTTATTTCTTGTTTTCTTTTCAGACTTTTCAAGGATAGATTATCCCATTGGTAATTGATATCATTTAAAATTCATAAAGAAACACAAACCCACCCCTACGAAGCCCACATCATAAAGAATTCATTATGCGGTGGTCCCATAATAATTAGATAATTATATATTCCTTCTCGTTTGTATACATACATTTTTCTACCTTGAAACCATTTTACACCATATACCTAACCAGAAGTTCTACCAACTGCCACCGATGGTAACATTAGACGAACTTTGTGAATGATGATGGTTCTTGATGACGATGAAGATGATGGTGCTTCAAGAGTTTTCTTTCGTCGTCGTCGTCGTTGTCTTCATGCGATATCCAGACTGCCCACAGGTGAATTACATTGTTCCCGCTTGGTTTGTCACACCTCGTTGATCCTACGCAAATTAACAACAACTGGACTGAGAATAAAAAAAAAAAACGTTCGTCCCAGTCTCAGGTTCGATGTACTTGAAAGAAGAATAATAAAATATTCTGCATTTCATGAGTCATTCGATTCGACAATATACGAATACGAGAACATGGTCTACCGGCATAGGTGGGCAACAATATAAAACAGGAAAAGACTCCAAAATCCCCCGACTAGAATTGCAGCACTTACCTATGTATGTAGTAGAAACAAGACTCAATCTTAGGGAGGAAGTCAATGCGTCGAACTGTCATTTAAAAGTCAAATGTTTACTGTCAATAAACAAAATTGTTTTGTCTTAGTCAATGTGACATAAGGTTTGGTGTATATAAACTGACACCCAGCAACAATAACTAAAAATGTACATACCTATAAAATGTTCGTATCCTGCTTAGATCAGGGACAGAGGGAGGCACTCATGCGTTAAGCCAAATGGTGACCCCACATTTTTATTATGATAAAAATGAAAATAAAGATGGGAACATTATTGTACTCACAGGTGTGGAATCTAACTTAAATAATGAAAATATTAAATAAAGAGCAAAGAGAAAGACAAACAAGTGTAGCAGGGGTTCGGATTCGGATTTAAAACTTGTAAACAGAATTTTCTTTTCAAAAATTGAAGATTGAATTGCGAAAATCATTTAATGCATATCCTTAGCATTTGGTTTATTCACATGCTTAAATATTACATACACATGCATACTATGATTTATAGAAATTAGATGGCGCTAGTAAAACAAAATCGACTAGATTTATTTCCTTGATGTGTTTAAGTACATTTGTATGTATCACTTTTAGCTCGCTAATCTCAGTGATTGGAGCGAGTAAGCTAACCATCTAGTTTAAACCTGTGAACCTGTGATTAAACTCATTGCATTGTATTTTTATACGTTATTGCATGTGGATCCAAATTTTAACTACATTTTTTTAAAATTTGAGCTTTATTAAGGATTACTCAAAACTTAAATAAAAAAAATTTTGAATACTGTTGTTGGCTTGTTAGTCTTGAATTAAAATTTCAGTTGCACTTAGCAGTTTTTTTAATAAATGCATTTAAATCTACTACAAATGTACTTA
The DNA here is from genome assembly GCA_905146935.1 of Scaeva pyrastri. Lineage (NCBI taxonomy): Eukaryota > Metazoa > Arthropoda > Insecta > Diptera > Syrphidae > Scaeva > Scaeva pyrastri. The sequence goes on along the minus strand of LR989929.1, from coordinate 5,796,404 downwards.
AATCTGAACCCTTGATTATAGAGAGTCACGCGAAAGAGTATACAAAAATGCGATAGATTGTGGAACCTAAGACTTAAATGAATTGTAGTTGGCAATTTGATCGGATGGCTGCGGCGGCGTGCATGGAGGTGGAACTTGTTTTTCTGTGTATTTCATATTGGAAGGGAGCTACAACCAAACGTGAATACTTATATAGAAAATGTTACTATACACTCTGAAACTTGGTATAATCCAAGCAACAATGCAACAAAAGATTCAGTCAACGGTTTTGTTTCAGCGGTTAAAGGTGATAATTCGGATTAATAAGTCATTGTATTTCATGTGAATGTCATTGTGGACCTTAAGTGCAATTTGTTTTATTTTTTTTTTGGTTTTATGTATTGTTAAAAAAAAAGAATAAAAATCAAGTGCATTTATTTAATTGCATATAAGAATTGAAAAAATAAAAATAATACAAATCCATGCTGTATGTATAAGTGAAATTATAGTGAAAGTGGTTTCCAAGGACTAAAATCAAGTCCTAGATATAGGAAAGGGTTGCATAGAGTTTAAACAGCCTTATTTTCTTAAACAAATTTCAAAAAAAAAAACACACACATAATATAAACGGATAACATTAAATGATCAGATTGGATAATATTTATTTGTTTGACTTCCACACAAACACAACGGTAAAAAGACTAACGGATTTTCAAGAAAATTAAAACGTAAGTTTGACATTTAAGTTTTACACGAGTTGTTTTTTTTTAACCCTGGATTGTTAATTAAGTTCGTAGTGATTGGTAAAAAAAAAATAAGCTAAATATTTTCTATGTAATTTTATATGAGTATAGGAATTGAAAAACATTTACTTTAGCCGTTTTTTTATTTATTTTATGCATTTTTGACAGTACTCGTAAAAGTTGCAATAAGATGGAATCAGTTTCGATACTGTTTTCTATAGCAGAAACATAAATTAAAGATCTATATATTTATAAGTTACTTCTTCTCTTTGCCACAATTTCAATTAAATAATTAAACTGATAGACACGGGATTAAATTAAATCACGATTTCCATTGGCTTTAGTTAAATGGTGCTTTTTAACTTAACTGCAACTAATTTTTTTAGAACTAACTGAATAGCTATGTAATAATGTTTCCATAACTATAAACTAAACTTATGATTCTAAAATAGTGGCAAACGAAGAAGCCCTTAATAATTATAACAAATCTTATATCAGAAAAATTTCAGACAGATGAAGATTTCTTTGAAATTGTTTACCTATTCTTAAACTTGGAACATTATGCGAATGCGTTCATAAACCAATACGATAGTTTGATAATAACTTTATAAAGTTCGAAATCTTGGTAATGATTTAACCAACTACTGTTGACAAATTAATCCCGAGTTTAACATAAAAAATAATGAATATAAACAGTACATCATTGAAAAGAATCACACCGATCACAATATGAGACAAATAGTCTGCGAATAGAATCAGATGACAGTTTCGACAATTCTACCATAATAAAAATCAAAAATAGACTATCGTTTATTTCTAGGAAACGAAATAATCATCTTCCAGTGGAATCATGTTTGCTACATCTCTGTTGACCTTCTTCTAAAATTTGTAGCCAGAGGTCAATATACAAGTACCTGGAACATGATGGATGGAAATAGGGTATCACGTATTGTTACGAAATATCTGCGATCTTTTATACCTATAACATGTGTGTTTGCTTAACCATCGTAAATGGTCAGCAGGTCAGGAAAGAATAAACTTTTTCTTTGGTTAAATTAAAACTAAATTCAGCCAAGAGTAACGAAAGTTAATTATTTCGCAAGTCCAGTGGTAGGAATGGTCTTTTTTTTTCTTCTAAAAAACCTATATAACTTACAAAAACTGCATGAAAATGAATGAAACCCTTTAAAGAAAGTAATGAATACATATCTTAACATTCTTATAGTCAGATTTTACGAATCAAGTCTAATAAGATGCATTGTGTTAGTTTTTAAAGCATGCATTTTAAAAGCGTGCAAATGCAAATAGCTCACAAAGATCAATAAATCACATACAGAATTAGGTTTTAATCGTTTGAGAATACAAGAAACTTGTATCCGGAAGTTGTTTTTATGAATAAAACATGTTATCTTCCGTTACAAAAAGTGTGTGTTTATTTTTGTTTGCTTTTTTCTAACTGACGTTTTTTTTTTCAAATTTCTTTCATGTTTGTTTTGTGTACATTTTTGTTGCAAGACAGAACAGTTTCTTTAAGTTGCGTTTTCCGCATTCTGCTAGTTTGATAAAAGTTGCTATGCTAAGCAATGTCGCGTTGTTTTATTTTTGTGTGTAGGTTTATTTCTCGGAATTGCATCTGTAATGCTGAGTATGACAGAAGATTTTTAGTGCGGTACCAACATGAATTCGGTTTATGTTGTTATGCCTGAAAAAAAAAGATCTTAAAGAATCAAGATAAAATCTTTGGACACTTGCTGCTCTCTTTCAGAAATGGACACGTACAGTGTTCTCCTCCGAGTTGTTTGTACATATGTATATACGTAGATAAAAAATATCAGGGGCCATTTTAAAGTCTGTTTTTTTAGTGAAATGTCAACATAATTCACATGCAATAATAATATTTGTTGGAACGTACCTAATTAAAATTGAATTTAAGCCAAACATTTTAAGTAAATTGGTTAAATAATGTGTTAAAAAATTGGTCTGCATTTTCTGAAATTGAGATCAAGATGGTGTTAACCTTGAACACTTTGAGGCTTTTTATTTTACGAATTTATCGACACGAATATTATACTAAAACTAATACTGTGGTGAACTTATAGGATAGGCAAAAAGTTACCAAAGGTTTACAGTCTGTAATAAGAGTGTTTATGTTTCATGAATTTCCAGAATTTTAAAACAAAACAAACAAATAATTTTACATAATTCATCACTTTCTCTATAAGATCCAAAGACTAATAAATCTTTCGTTTTGCTGGTTAACAAAAGATTAATAGTGGTATTCCTATTCAACCTTGAATTTTTGAAACTCTTTCAAAGGTTACACATTTTTGGTGACAACGAATTATTTAAATTCTTTTCGACCGAAATAATTGATTGAATTAATGGTGAATAAAATTATACAAAATACAAAGATTAATATTTAAAGTGTCGAAAATCAATGTGTCATGTTGTCAGATTTAAAATTAATAGAAAACAGAAGAAAACATGCGTATAGTTAAATAGCCTTCGATTTATCGGATTATAATTTGAGTGTTAATTGGTTTTTGGATGGGCTTATAAATAAGTTCATAAGTGAAATTAAGAATCAATCACATCTTATTGCTTATATTTAATACTTTGATAATAATAATTTTGAGGAATCTTTAAGCCTTGCAAAGGAAGATTAACTAAATTAAATTAGTAAGTAGGAGTTTCAAATGCCAAATTTCAAGGTTCAATCAAAATCAGTTTACCATTTTTCGTTTCACTTTTAAACTAACAAAACTTTGGAAGGAGTATCACCCTGAAGTCACCTTAGACTATTTCCACGTTCTTTTCTGTGGAAATTCGATGTAACTGTCAAAGTGACAGAAGACTTAACTATATTGTTTTTCCTGTCAACAATAGGTACAATTGGAAGTTGATTTTCAAGTTTTCAGAGAACCTAAAGCCGATTTTTTTATAAACTCTTGGAATTGTCTAAAAAAACTTGTTAAAATTTAATTTTGATTCTTGACGTTTTAATAAAATGCTCATGTTATATGATTTTTTACGTGTAAATTTGAATCTTATTACGCTGTTATTCAACTTACATTTAGATGCAAAGTTGTTTGCTTCTTGTCTAAAACTAGCCTCCCTTAAGATTCCAATAAATTTCAAAAGTATCGAGAACAGAGAAACCGCACATGCGGCATTCAAACTACAAGACAACCATCTTTGCATGTTATTTCTTAGCTCGTCAAGAGCTTGCTTCCATATAACTGTTTATTTATAGAGCTTAGAGCTTTACATTGCGCGTTAAATCAAAGCCAAGCCAATATTTTAACTCCATCGAATTGACAATGCAATAAATTTAGCATAAAACGACTCTACTATCATCTCTTTTTTTTCTCCTTCTGATGTGAGTCTGCAATGCATATCTATAACAGGAATTTATCCATCCGCACCACATGAGACATGAATATTCAAATCGAAGCAACAAAGTAAAAAAAAAAAAAATAAGTAAGAAGAAAAACAGACTTCAGCTAATTATCTGTAACTAAAACCGTGCGGGTCTAGAGATAGTTAAGCTCCCACCGATTGAACCCTCCCATCGACTACTCGCTGGCTTTTCTGTCTGTCGGACTGTCTGTCTGTCTTCTGTGCGCAGCGGATTTTTCCCTGGTATTTTCTTTATTTTTATTTTTATTTTTTTTACATTTTCATAACCAGCCAGCCCCGAGGTGAATATTGCAAATTTTCTGGTTTTAGCCTGCTAGTTCTACATACTCCAAACACCTGGACAACTTGGGCTTTTAGATTCTGTTTTTCTTTTTTTTTTTCCTTGCTATAAGGTAATTCGAATTTGCGGCAGTTTTGTATTTTTTCCTTATGGCTCCTTTTGAGTATTAATTTTCGTAAAACCTTACAATGTCTTAGGGTGCATTGGGTTTGTCAAATTGTTTGTAACAAAAAATAATTATGTATGTAAATGCCTTGCAGTTTGGGCTAGTGGCATTAATTCTGGAATTTGTTACTATTGTTAATTGACAGATGTGTTTAGTAAGGACTTTTATGTCAAACATGTCATTTCGGAGAAATGTCAGGGCATTTTTAAATACTATATGCTACAAATGTAATTGATAAGTTTGTCAAATTCTCCACTTATTTGTTGTTTGCATCCCTCAGACCAAAATTTTAGAGGTGACAGCTAAGAATAAATAGAGACAGAAAACTGTAATTTTGAGCGGTTTAAGAACGCACCACATGCAGAGTTCTTAAATCTCAACCTAAGGTGATTTGTTAAAATGGGAAAGTTGACATTTTAAAGAACAGAACAAATAATTTTTGTAAACTTATTCTAAAATATTAGTTCTTTCACACACTGTTTAGTAGATTTTCTTGCATTTTTTGCCAGAAACTCCTTTAACAGTCTTAAAAACGTGAGTTAAAGGTATCATTAAATCTTTAGGATGCTAGAATAGAGAGATAAGAGATTCTTACAAAGTCAAGATTAAACTTAGGCCGCTTACTAGTCAACGACTATAATAAAATTCAAAAAGAACTAACATAACACAACATAGCCTACGATAATTGGTAAGTTTAAACGTCATACTTTTGACAGTTTAAGCTTTAAGGAATTCAAAATCCTGTTATGTTCTATGCTAGCACATTTATTCATTAACGAACTGCAGTTTTTCTATATGTTTTTTTTTTTTTTTAATTTTTGTTTACCATCAGGGGAGTTGGTTATATTTTCCGACAGTTGCTGGTTACTGGTTAATGGAACCACTCTAGTAAAACAGTTTTGTGTTTTATTTTTTATATTTGCTGTTTCTTAAGTAGAGAATACCAGATTCACAGTTGGGCAGCGGCAAGTCAAATTACCAAACAAATCGACAGAATCAGCATGACATTCTTACTGTCTTAGATATGTACAGTATGTACTGTGTATTCGTAGTTCTGGTCGAAAGGCTTATTTTATTAAAAATTTTCGTTTAAAGGTTGTTTAAGACCCCATCAACAGGGGAAGCTAAACGGGGGACCGACAATGTCGATGATTATTTTAACGCTGCCGGTCACGTAATAAAATAAAATCCCGGCTAAAACTAAAGCAATAAAGATCTAGCTATGGGAGTTCATACTACAAGTATAGTGTATAGACAAAACGATCGAAGACTTGGCTAACAACTTGACAACAATAACGTCGTGCCGATTCGATGTTATGGTTATATGCAGCTAGTTATAGCTTCAACCTAGCTTAAACCTAGGTTATATGAAGGCGCGCACAGTTGTTGGATTTTTTTTTTTTTATGTTGGTTTTGTTTTTGTTGTGTTTCTTTTTTTCTAAGTCTTGTTTTTGGTTCATTGAAACTGAAAGAAGGGAGGTGCTGAATTTGGGGCATTATTCAATGGGATTGTGATTGGGGAAGTGCAACGGCAAATAATTGAAATAACAGTGCATTGAACATTTATTTGGATTTTTCTTCTTCTTCTTTTTTTTTTATTGGAGAAGATGAAGTCGCAGTCTTACCAACTTGGTAAACCTATACGGAGTAATATGGTGAATGTTGTTTGCGAAACGTTAGCTAGCTGATTGGAGATTAATCAGGATTTGTAAAGCATTCAACGTGCTATGCTCTTGGTACCTAATTCCAATACGATTTATTGAACAATTTAAAAATGTTTAACGATCATATGGTTTGTTTAGTTTTTTTTTATTTTATTAAAAATAAATACAATTTCAAAATTTCAAATGGTTTGAAACAAAGAAAAAAAATTCACCACTTAAATAGGAATGTTTGTTTGAGTAACAGTCGATCCAGGTTTTTATGAGAGTTTCAAGAGATGAGCATGATCTGAATTCTTCGGTTGTCAAAAAACATCAAAACAGCTGACAAATGTTGTTATTGCAGAAATCAAGTTCTTGCTTCGGGTGTGTGCAAGGCGACCTTGAGATGAAAAATACAAAGATATTTTCTTATCAAGGTTTTTCCAAAAATTCTTTTTGAAACAAACTCAACAAACATCCCAACTCTGGTGGATAAAATCAAACCGAGTTTGACTGAAAGCACAGATTATATTGAGTTTGAGACCCGCTGTGTGTAACAATAACAACCCACAAGAAAAAAACTGACTTCAAAAATTGATCGTAATCAACTGTCAAAGCTTGTAAAATTGTATTCCTTTCACAATGTCTATATTGATTTAAATTCTTAAATTTAGTTTTCAGTTTATACTCGAGGTTTAGGTAAAAATCAGTTTCATTTTCCTAGAAACCTATAACGAAACAGTTATTTAAAAATTAACTCCACCCAAACGCTTCTAAAACAGTAAACGAACGAACCTTATGTCATTTATTAAAGTCAAAGTGTCAAGTGATGCTTAGTAGTGTGACAGTTACAAATAAAGCCTTTTGTTAAGGTAATAAAATTCTTGAATATCGTACTAAATTGACTAAAATTTTGCACCTTTAACGAGTTACAAGTGTGATTGTTCTTCAACAATTCTTTGTTAGATTAAATAGACTTTTAGTTTGGTTTTTATGCAAAAGGCCTGGATCCCAAACAAAGATATGATTTTTTCTTTTCTTTGTGATTTCCATTTATTGGCAATAGCCTACATTTGGAACTATATTACGAGAAAGATGACTTTTTTATAACTTTTAACATCTTAGCCAGACTTTAACCGTTTATTTGTCATCAAAGTTTTTTTTTGAATAGTCGGTAGGTATCATCAACCCATTAAGTTTCTTTAGATTATACTAAATAAATATAAAAATTTTGATTGATGACTTTCAAAGTATAAATACCTAATTATGTGATTACTCAAAGCATCGGAACTTCTTTCCCATTTAACCGCAAAGTAACCTCTATTCTCATTAAAACTGTTAAATTATTGTTGCACATGGACACAAAAAAAAGAACTCATTAACGATTATGATATAAAATAAAGAAGACATTATAAACTTAATCAGTTTCTTACTATCATGCTAACATGTCTTTCTATTAAATTACTTTATTCTCCTTCTCTCATCCATTAAACTATACAACTATAAAAATCATACTACGTTTCTGTTGATGCTTTAATTATATAGGTATGTATTTCTGTATTTTGTTTTTAATTAAAACTCCCTCCTATTTAAACTTCTACTTCCAACTTTTACCACCTGGGGCGCATTAAACTTCAATAGGAAGCGTCGACGGTGGTTACTAAAACTCTTTGACTATAACAATTTCATCGCGACTTGCTACTCTTTTGATTTAAATATAAGAACTCTTTAATACATAACTGTATAAAACCTATCGATGACATTCATCTGATCGTTAACTAGGTGTTACCCTAAATTCATTCAAAAAAAAAAAAAAAAATGCCCATAGGAATTCAAAATGTGCATAAATCCAATTTCACTCGTTTTTACTTTGAATTTGTTTGCTTATGATCCCCGTTATGAACGGTCTTGGGCTCGTTTTTCGTTTAATCCCAAAGAAAACTATTTATATTTAATTCATTGCACGACAACGACATTGCCGAATGACAGATAAACAAAAACAAAATTACACCGGTCACGTTTGGCAGCGTGTGTCTTTCGGTCTTTGCCGTGTCGGTCGTCTTCATCGCCATCGTCATTCTCATCGTCGTCATCGTGCAACTCAAAATCTATTCTGTGACAGTGACAGCAGCACCCAAGTGATGACAGTACACTCTAGTACAGTTGTGGAGGTAGGGGCATCCTCTTGGAGTGCATTTTCCGTGGCTTGCACGTTGCACGTTGCACGACAACATACAACATGTACTTCTGTCACGCAACAATCAACTCTATTTTATTATTTTTTTATGAAAAATGCTTAAAATAGTGAATTAACTCATATTGAATCCAAAAAGTAATTTATAATTGAACTTTGAAGGCCAAGATACCAATGTCCATAAAGAAATAGGTAGCCCATATGCGATGATTGAGCAAACCTTACGTCAGTTTTGACGCTGGCGCTGCTGCTGCTTCTGAGCACCCAAATGTCAGTTGCCCTTTCGGACTTGGGGTCATTTACCTTTGTTACAATTTAAGTACCAATTTCTGAAAATAAAAAAGAATTACGACGTGATGTTATTTCATACACTCTGTCAGTCGTCATTATTATGGCAGAAGGTGAGAAGGCATCTCACCATCACCACACACAACACAAGTCATTGTTGATTCCATTGAGTACGAATTGAAAAAAATGCTTTGCCCTCATAAATTTTGTGATTCACTCTCATAAAGTTGCTTTTATATTTGAAATAGAAAAAAAATGATGAATAGTTTTGTGGTCTCTTCGTGTTTTATTGCGCTGAAGCTATGTAAAGAGAATGGCTGAATAAATTTTGAGCCTTGGCGAATTTTCTAGATGTTATGATGGAGTTATGATCTACCTACTCTATTGTATTTTTTTTTGTGAATTGAGAGTTAATGTGGTGAATCGAGGTAAGTGTCAATCAAGTGATGTTTTTCAACGGGAATATTAATTTAATGGCAAAAAACTAAAAATATTATCCGCCCCTTATTAAACGTCATGTGTCTGGAATAGCGAGCGTATAAAAATAGAACTTCTGTCCACCATTTGTCTTATTATTAATTTTTGTATTATGTTTCTCACGACATCAAAAATGTATTCTTTGAATCTTCAACCATTTGAATAAAACTGTCATATCCAAGAATGATGATTATGAAATTTATTTTAATTAAATTGCTTCAAAAAAAAAAAATATAAAAACATTTATTTATAATGGGAATGATTAACCTAACATTTGACGAAACAAGAAAAATTGACAGAAAGTTTAAATTTGTAAAACTTAGTTTTGGTCAATCAATTTGAAAATTTGAATGAAAATTAAATCAATGTTTGTGAAATCCATTTTGAAGATTTGACTATTTTGTTTTTATGCTATAAGACTTTTGTAGAAAAAAAACTTCCAAAATCCAAAATTGGAATAATTACATATGTACATATATAGCTCACCGTTAGGGATACATCATTAATAACAAACATATGTAAATGTTAAAATGACAAAATGAGTTCGAAATGAAAAATCGGAGAACTGAAATTATTCAAAACAAAATATTTTCAAAGTATCGGAATTTTTAACGCACAATTTAGAAATTAAATTAAATTAAAATTTAAAAAATGTTACTCTAGGCATTATCAAAATATCCAAAGAAAATATGATACATATGTAGAAATCAATTTAAATGAGGTGTGTTTCTGTAAAAACAAAAAATAAATATAGACAAAGTTACTGAAATACATAATAATACCATTAGTGCATTGAAATCCACTGATTCAAAAGAAAGTACAAATTTCACTCAAGTAATATTAATAAAAAAAAACAATATTGATTTCTATTATAATATAACACCGTTTATTACCAAGCCCCTTTTGATTTTCTCTTCAAAAGACAAACAATCAAAACAAAAGACCTGACGTACAAACTTGCTAATACTTTAATTCAACTCAAAGATATTTGCATCTTTTCTGCAGATATCCATCTTTCAATGACTTTTTAAAGACATAAATATTTTTTTTTTAATATAATTTTATTAATAACGATAAGATAAAAAAAAATATATGAATACTCACATAATGATTATATTATGTAAATTACTTCTGAAATGCTTCTGTGTCTACCATAACAAAGATAATAAAAAAACATAAAACGAAGGCGTAGAAAATTGCTTGTTCAACAATATATACAGCTAATCAAATGAAAATTATAAAAAAAGTTAACAAGATTAATGAACAAGATTTCAATGAAATACGAGTGTAATATTGTTTCGAGAAATATATACATAACGATTACTGATAGTTTAAAATGTAATAAACTATTTGATTTTAGTTCGTTATGAATCGATTTATCATGTAATTGCTTTGCCCATACTTGGAAGCATCACCCTTAACTTAATTGAATTGAATGTTGCGCGGAAAATTGTAATTTAAAGGTTATGTACCTACATCGTGATTATACCTACTGTTATTATACTATGGCCAAATCCATTAGATACGAACATACCCACATAACAATCCAACAAAAAAAAAAAAAAAATGGTAGGGAAGGGAAAAGGCAGAGACATAGAAACAGATACATCATGAATCATTTTATTAGTTAAACAATAATTATTAGGTACATTGAAATGGGATTTTTTTGTTTGGACGTTTTTAAACACATATACACACATATATTTATGTAAACGTATAACGTATTTAGTTGGCTTTGAAAATTTGATGAATGACTTTGTATACTATACTTACATAAAAAAGGAGGCTGTTGAACTTTCAGACAACCTGCGATAAAACACAACCATCAGTGTAATTAAAATTAAAGTTTCTTCGGATATAATTTATTTTCAATCTAGGAAATATAATTTCTCAAGAAAAAACGTTTTTTTCTTAATGTCAAAAATAAAAAGACATTAATCTTAACCGTATCTGTATTTGGAAACACTTTAAGTTCACAAATTAATGAATCCATTTTATCGTCAGTCTTTTGTTCGTAACTATCATAGATAATCACTTAAAGTGTTGCAAATTGAACTGACCAATTTAAGTCTTTCTACTGTACGTTTTATTGATCATTGATCCAAAATGGTACTCTCAAGATTTCAATTTAATTGGCCCTAGATAAAACCAGTTGTAAACAAAAAAAAAACATTAAAAAGGTCAATGTATCTTATACTCGTAGCTTTCATTATTCAAAACGAAATTTGACTACAATTTATTTTGAAGAAATCCGTTCATGAAAACAATTAAAATATTGAACTTAAAAAAAAAACTATTATTACAATGAAACATGTGCATTGTTCATAAGGAAAATAAACTTAAAAAAAAAAACCTACACAACAGCTCGCTACCATTTCCGATCCGTCCGATGATAATTACTTTCGCTCCGGAGCGGAGGAGATGCTTTGCTATTTTGAAACTTAACTTTGTGTGTGGCACATATAAAGAGTAAAGAGTGTGAGTCTGAACTGAAATGGTTCGTGTAAATTGCTTCAAAAGTAATTTTTTTTTTTTACTGAAGGAATGTTAACGTTTTTTTTCTTCTACATATTCAAAATAAAAACATTTGCCGTACAGACCGAGTGAGAGTCTTTTATTAATAAAAAAAATATGTACCGACAAACAAAAACAGTGAAGAAGACCACGATGAAGATGATGGAAACGTTTTAATGTTTGAATTGAAGCCAAAGAGATCATCTCTATGCATGATGCATATACGGAAATAATTCACATATAGATGCATAGCTTTTGAAAAACTAACTTTAAATAAAAAATAAATGATGAGGTCTTCATGCATTGCTGATTATTGGAGTGTCTACTTTATGTTTTTTTACTGTGTTAAATATCTTTGTGGGAATGAAGAAAGGCCTATTTCAAACATTTTAAAGGCTTAAGAAATATTTTTCTTATTTTTGCATCATTTACTTTATGAAGACTTCTTTTCCTCACTTAAATGAGCGAAGGGAAATTGAAAGACATGATAAAGAAAACCACAAAGAAAATTTGAAAAAACGTAATAGAACCATGGTTTAGGAAAAAAATAACCGCTCTAAGAAAAATTAGAATTCCTATACAACTTGCGATTTTCTTAAAACTTCACACTTTTATAAATTGCACTAAGGGCTCAAAATTCAGTATTAGTACCAAGAATTATTCCATTTATTTTTCTATCAAAGATTCACTTATGAGCTCTTAAAAATAAATGACTTTTGGCTCGTGTATAAAATAGAGAAAAGATATCAAATTATATAATGTGGGCATATTACTTCCTAGAAAAGTATGTGTACTGCTTTAAGAAATTCTGAACACATTTTTGGTCAAAATGATATTTTGAGATTATTTCAACTCAAAACCAACCACAGGAAGTAGATCAATTCTAAAAAAAAAAAAACAAATTAAAAAAAAAGGCAAATGAGAGTTCTTTGCTCAACTCTTTCGTTTTAATTGAATAATTGCTTGATTAAATTCCTTCAAAAATAATTAAACTATTTCAAGCCTATTTAAAATTAAAATTTTATGTATTTAAATTAACATCATCTGTCGTAATTTTTATGTGGGCTCATAAAAATCTTCCGAAGAAGATCTTAATGGTGTTATTAACCTTTTTAGGCCATACAAAAGAAATTCCTGAAATCAGCAATAAGTGTCACAGTATTTATTTTTTCCGGAAACAAAAAGCGTACAAAACATAAAAAAAAACACTGTTAATTGTTTATTACTTTCACTAGAGCAATTAAAAATTGTATCTTATCTGAAATTAAATCTGTAATGTTTTTTTTTGTTCTTTTTTTTCCAAGAACTGTTTGCTGCTTCTGTGCGTGTTGTTAATCATCGGCTTTATTGCGATGAAACGCGCAAGTTAAGCACTGAGTAAGCAAAAATTATAAATAGAATGACTGATGGTAGAATTTGTTTGTTTTTTTTTTAAATGAAATAAAAGTAAAGAAAAAACATAACTTCGTATTGGGAAAGTGGTAATGATGAGACAATTTAGCCTTTTTATCAATAACGTGAATCAGCATAAGAAACATAATAAATGTCTTAATTTAAATTTAACCATTTTGTTTTTTTTTTTTCAACAGTTGTTGTTCTTTTTGTTAGTTTTGAATTTTAAGGTCAAAAGGTTATAGTGAGTTGAAATTGAGATGGTTTGTGAACAAGTTCTTTTCGATTATGAAGTTTTTCATCAAGAAATACCAAAGACGAAGCTTGTTTTAGTCTATTCCTTCAATTTCACCAAACTAAGTGCTTCTTCACGTCTAAATGAGAGAAAGCCATGATATGAACATAACGATTCTGTTTGGTTTTGTTTATTTTTTTTTTGTTTATGTCGTGATTCAACCAAAGTACTTTTGCATACCAAATATCCTGGATGAAAAATGTTTGCTAATTCCAAATTGGTTTTTTGGTTTTCTTGTTCCAAAAAAAACCAAAAACTAAATGCGATCGTACATATGTTCGTTTTTTTGGTAATTACGTAAATTACGACTTCATCTTTTTTCATAATCGAAAAATAAAATAGAAATGGGAGAAAGAGAGGCTATTTGCAGAAATATGTTTTTCATATATAGACAGATTACAATCGTTGGAATTATGAAAAATGATGTGGCTATAGCCTTGAGCATGAGCATTTGATGGGTAGTTTGAAATTCATCAAAACCAAAAATAAATTAAACTGAGAACTGGATAGTATATTGAAGTGTCGTTATGGAGAAAGAGAAGACACATTCGAAATATTGCGAATTATATTTAATGTCCTTTTTACACGATAGTGATTTTGAGGTTTATATTATTTGAGTCCATTAAAAAAGTTTCTCATTGACTTTATTCAGTGGTTTTACAGCTTTTAGAAAGAAACTCATGGACACAAGTTTGGTTCAAATTGTCATTCCTTTTTTTGACTATATAAATATAAATATATTATCTAATGTAACTTAACTGTTCAAATAGCAGTAATTCGCTATATTTGTATTCGTTCATTATTAGGTCTGTTCCAAGTGTTTTGTGCACAGAAAATCACAGAACACATATTTTTAAGGAGTGGGGGTAAAATTCTCTCAGCAAGAGAGAAACTGTACACAACAAAGTGGAACGACATTTCACAGAAAATCACAGACTCTACGAAAGTCAAAAAAATGTCAATAAAACATCATTTCAGCAAATGGAAAGCGCGTGAAAAGTTTCTAATTGTTTAAAATTAATAAAAAAATGGATTTGTTAAAATTGTTACTAATAGAGTGCTCAAGAGATTCTGACTACTCGATTTGGAACTCAATACTGGTGTTTTCCATAATGAAAATTAGAATTTAAAATTCAATTTAAAAAATTCGTTTATTTTAACGGCAGAACTGAAATATCAATTTTTTTTTTTTTGTTTGACAGTCTTCAATTTTCTGTGCACAGAAATTTTTGTGGCTGAAATTCGCAGGATGGGGAAATTTTTTGCTCTCTCGAAAGCTCTCTTTTCTGTGAAAAACTACGAAAAATGTGTAACTTGAAACAGCTTTTCGCAGTTTTTCGGTGCTTTTCGGCGAATTTCACACACTTGGAACAGATCTATTTTTTTTTTAATTCATTATGGAAATGTCACTCTGACAATTGTAACATCATATCACATGACATTTACTTTAAAGATATTTGAGGAAGACTACACTTAATTTTGACACAAATCTTCTATTCGTAAACGTAAGATTTGATTTTTTCGCATTTTGAAACCTTAAAAAAAATTATTTGACAGCTGACAGTTAAGTGTATTTTGGCCGATAAACTTTTATTATTTTCGAAACATCGATCAAAAATGAAAGCAAATAATTCTTTCCTATAATGATCTGTTTTAACTTCCTCTTTAAGATCTAAATAGTTATCATCTGTCAAATAATTTTTGTAAGGGTTGCCAATACATTATTTTAAGACACCATTTAGATTTAAACGAATGTATTGAGTATTTAAAACTTATTATCAGTTTTACTGTCAAAATAGACGTCAGTTTAACAAAGACAACCTCTCTTGACAAACATTTTAAAAATACACGAATTCTGTGGTTTTGAATCCTTTTCCATAAAGAGTTAATAATATAATATATTACATAGCTGTCAAATGTATGTCAAAGAATCTTGCAATAATATTCTCAATTCTCATTGCATTTCTCTTCTCTCGCCTCAAACGAAAGCAAACTCATTTCACTCTAAATTTAGAGTGATGTCCGTAACCGTGTAGATATACTTGCAACTTGCCTTGCGTGACTTTCTATCTCATTTCTCTCTTCTTCTCACCTTCATATCGCAAATGTGTGTTACACACGCACTTAAAATATATTTATTTTCTTATTTGTCAACAACTGCACTAAATCAATACACAAGTTACTTACATATACTTAAACAAGATCTAATTTGATTTTAATTTTATTTGCATAAAAGTCAAATTTAGATTTTCATTTTTATTGCGTAGATCAACTTTGGTGGCATCGCAACATGTAAAAATGCCAAAGAAAGTAAACTTACATTCCTGAACGCATCCCGAGTGTAACCGTCCAGAGATTAACTCTTGGACATCATGAAGAGAGTTTGAAATTCGATCGAGTTTATTTTTTTCTGGTATAAAATATGATACACGTTATATTATGTTGTGTAGGTAATTTCTCTGGATCTGGACAGAAAGAAAAATTTTCTTTACGCATTTTTCGCTATAGTATGTACCTCCACCCGCCCTGCTGCTTCTTATAGAAGAGCATCATTCCAATTTTCAAGGCTTCTTCTATAGCAAATCGATGAAGTGAAACCAGACCCCAAGCGGTAATACATATACAATGGTGACTTTACACCAACCAACCAATCGGGCGACACAGCGCGGCGTTCGGTTTTTTACACTTGTGAATGCTCCAACGCTAAACTTGAACTTGAAAGTGGGACAGAGTGTGACAGTAGATGCGGATGTTTTCCGCAACCGCAAGTCGCAAGTCGCAAGCCGCATGTCGCTTTTTGATGTTTATTACCACCATCCTCAGCCGCAACGCGCAACGCAGCGCACAAGTCGGCGCACTGCACTGTCACTATACTCAGCAATACTACATAGGTATAACCTGATTCAGGGGCTTCTATAATAATTGAGGACAGATTTGATGGGTCTGTAAAGTCTGCTGGACATACATCCAAAGATATAGGAGGCAAGGAATGTGATATAGATGGAGAAATTTTATTCCGGTAGATCCTTTCACATCGACATCTGGTGGAGATTGTTAAGATAAGCAATTTGTACAAAAGCGCAGAAAACGTCGATTCAAAGAACGCTACATGGCGTGGCAACATTTCTAAATTTAGATCTCCCTGCCCGAGTCCCTGTGCAGACAATGGTCAAACTAGTTACTGCACATTCTTTTGGTTCTTACAATCTCTTTGCAGCTCGCAGTTAGAGGATGCATCTGGTGAAGGAGGAAAATGCTCTAGCCGAACGAACCAACGAACGAATAAAAAAAAAAAAACAAAACAAAACAAACCAGATCAGCTCTGACCTCTGATTGCCATAACAATCCTCTGCTGTCCATCCGAAGCGGTACGCCCCATAGGAATAGACAACAAAACACGTCGTCGTCGTCGTCTCGTAGAGCCTGAGGTCTGTCTGAGGAGGAGAGTAAATGTGCGCAAAATTACATTCTCAAAGCGGCGAGGCGAGCCCAGTGGGGTCAAATAATCTTTTTGAGGCATACTTTTTCTTGATTGCTTGAGTTGGACGTCTTGATGTCTAAGACTGGGGACTTTCCTTGTGATGAGACATATGACATAACTTAAAGCACTAAGACATAACCCATATTTGTAAGCAAAAAGAACTTCAATATTATTATACGGAAGCCTTTAATACCAATTGCAGTGCATACTTACCCTTAAACCCAAATGTAAATACTGTGTCAAATCATGAAAGCTAAAATTCCAACAAGCTCATTTTTTGATTCAGCTTAATATTCGTATATGTATGACTTAGGCTAAAATTTTGATAAAAAAAATGTTAAGGGTAAGTTTTCACTATGAAACTGTCAAAATGGCTTTAACCACGAATATTTTATGCATTTATACATTTAGACTATGCCCCACTGTGCAATGCTAACCGAAAGAGTTTATCTTCTTAAGTCAAACTCTAGCCCGTGATTTTGTGTGCTTGTGAGTGGCTGCAATGGATAGCATAAATCAATGTTCATCCTTCTTCGTTGGCAAAACGAAACATTCGAAGGAGGTGTAGGAGAAGCTATCCGCCGAAGTCGAACTGGAGACCTTAAACTATTTATTACTAGTTTTCTTGTTGTTGTTTTTTTTTTCTAGACATTTGGTATATCTTCTAAGAATTAATTGATTCCGTGTAACCCCAGATGCATTATTTTGTCCATGCTCAACTTTAGTTGAGTTGGAAACTTGGTTTTGGTTTAGCTTTAGCTTATAGGAGCTATGTATGTAAGTGCGGACTTGTATAGAAACGAGGCAGATACTCGTAAATGTAAAACGTAATTTTGTTGTTTTGTTTTAAATTTTCCAAAGGCGCATTCTTTCTTATGTGGGTATGTTCTACGTTGACGTTGAGACCTGCACACAGACATACAAAAATGTACATTAAGAGTGGAAGAGAACATTTTTCGTTGTCTAGAGGTTAGGTTGAAAATAGTTTGGTATTTTACTCGGAGAATTCTGTGAATCAGTCGATTGATGAAGTTTGTTTTTTTCTTTTCATGAAAGAAGCAAGGTTGATTTGTTGTCTGACAGGCTTACATTGGATTCTATCTGGAATCTTTGTTGACGTATCACTGATGCAAATAGCTTGACAGTTGATATTGGTTTAAAGAAGATACAAGGTATGTAGAAATTTTGAATTTAAATTCCTACAAAAATTGAAATTCAAGCATGTGAATGGAGAAATAAATGAAAGTAAAAATCTCTTCTCGTCTCATCTCAGTTAAGTAAAAATTGAAAATGGCTGACAAACGATTAGGTTGAAAATATATAGTCTCGCCTCTGTTCCACAAGAAAAAACAAAAAATCTTCACATCTTATGTCACTTTGACAGTTTGCTCGTAACTACAACAACTCACCCTCCACCAACAAACAAGCCTACCTACTTTATCTCCTCAAAAAATCATGCACAGCTTATCAGCTTACCTACGTTTACCTATACATAATGCAAGTTGGGCTTTAAATAATTTCTTGTTTAACACGTGTTAAAATCATGTTCAAAGACAAAAAGATGAACCCAGACGTGTAGGTGTAAGTTCGTCTCGATGTATATCTTAGCATTCGTCTATTACTTTGGTATATCTATGGACAAAAATAAAGTGATGCAATTATCCGTGGGATACTAACATAGACACACCGAACCGACACCACTAAATACTGGGACAAAGTAATAAATTTGCTATTAAATCCACCATCATAAGTGCCAAACTATACTAAGCCCAACACAATTTGACGTTTGGTGCATTTGCAAAGATCCATAGACTGGATTGCATCAAACCAAAACAAAACAACAAAGCCCGCATATGCTTCAGAAGACACAGCTCTAGCGCTAAGCCAATTTATGATCTTCGAGTTTTGTTCAAGTAAGCGCTGGAATCTGCCGCCAAAAACACACCGTATTTCATCACACCCGCACCCTTTAGATGATGGTATACGTATGGATACACCATCATCAGAGCATAAGCCACTAAATTAATTGCCGATAAATTGAAATTATACTTGAAAAGATATTATAAGAAGACGGGGAAAGAGTTGACGGGGCTGCATTGAAGATACGAACCTACTTACCCACCAGAGAGGGAACTCGATGCAAAATCTCTTTACCATCATCATGACGATCTTAAAGTTTTATTCAAAGACTGATATAACAACAATTACGGTGATGTCAGCGCTGCTGATAGAGATGTTTTTGGCACGCCTTATGATCACCACCACAAAAAAAAAAAAACAACCAACGAGGTTTCTTCCAAATCAGAGGGCGTAAAATAAAAGAGCTCTGCAAAGATTCAGAGGAAGACAGCTAAAGGGCTTATGTAAGCTCCTTCAATTTAAACTTAAACTCAATTAAGCTTTTTGAGTACTCTGAATTTATTTGAAATACCTATCAAGAGTATCTATTACAGAATTACATGCTTAGGTAGGTTTTTTTTTCTTTCAAGGATTGCACAACTTTTAAGTCAGAAACAGAGCGACAAATAGTTCTACGATTTTATGATTCGGTTATAAATTGGAATTTGAAGCGCGTAACTGATTTGATTGGGAAATTTTAGAGCACGAGTAAATTAGAGAGCAATAAAAAACTACTTATGATTTAATTTAAATAAGGTGTTTCGACAGGTTTTATTTTTTTTTGAGGGTATTGAGAAGGTATAGTAGGCGAGGCGTGGGAAAAACACAAGTAATTACGGTGTTTTTTTTTGGTACCTACTAAATGAATGAGATCGAAAATGTAGGTGAAACCAATTAAATGCGAATTATCGCCACCGAGCACTCAGTGACCACGATTATGAACTGAAAAAAAAAACTTTCTTCTGATTTTCGAACGATGATGGACGATGACGGTGGTGGTGGTGGCTTGTTTTTGTTTTTGTTTTGTAAAATTGCGATAAGTGGCTATGGCAAGCTGTTACATGGCTAAGTCATTGTTTGCTATTTAAATTAAGTCTGCAGATTTTTTTCTTTATTTTTGCTATAACATCGACAGTCCATGTTTAATTTTATGTTTTTTTCTTTTCTTTACAGATAGGAGAAATATTTTATTTAAGTGGATTACCTCTAAAAGAAATTTGGTGAGTTGGGTTTTTGTTGAATTACAGAAAAAAAGATTGATTTTCACTTCAACCTAATATAATTTCTTTTTTTATTTTGAGCTAAAATGAAACAGGGAAAAAGTATCTATTATATAAGACAATAACTTTAAAAACTAATATATTATGGCTTTTTTGATAGTTACAGTTTAATATTTACATAGGCTGCCGTTAGAGGTAATTATAAAATTGTGATTTAAGTTTTTAGGGACTTTAAAGTGTTTGGCCTAGTTTTAAGATTTATTCTAACTAAATATCTCTTTGTAAATAATTTTAAAAGCAAGTGACGTTTCAGAACCTTATTTCCAAATTTAAAATTTCTTATTAATAAAAATAACAAAAATAATGTACATCTATTTAAAAGTCTATAACAATCAAAAATAATTTTATTTCCACCAAAAATTATCAAGTTTTTTAATTTATCTATTTTATTACCTGTGTTAATGAACATCAATTAAATTGAAATTTGTTCTAACATTCCGCACTTTACGTACTTCTTGTAATTAAACGAAATACATTTTTAATTTTCATTTATTAATGAAGTTAATAATACGAGCCCATTACCTACGCATCAATTGAAGAAGATGAATTGAAGTTTTATGGTGGAGTTTTAAGCTTTATGTAACTTGTCCAAGTGCAATCATTTCAGTAATATCTATTGTAAGTCATTTTACTTAACAACTCGAACTCAAGAACTTTTAGAAACTATTGGAATTTTGGTGACTGGTATTTTTATTCAAAACATATTCAACATGCTTCTATTCACCACAATTTTACTGTGACAGAAAAAGAAATGTCAAAATTGAAATTAGCCTACTCATCGGATTCTTTAACCGGTTGATTATCCCACTGTTCTCTGTTAATCTTCTTTTGTAAAATGTGATTTGCGATGAACATCGGTGAGGTATCAATTTTAGAAGTTAAAGTCAGTGTGATTTCTTAGGTTATTTTTACGACTGCCACCTATTGATGAAATATAATTTTTTCCTCCAGAAACATTAAAAAATCTATAAATTATATTGCATGTTAAAATCTAAAGGCCACTCGATAGCCTTGCATATGAATCACGAAAACCAATAAAACGTCAGTCTTTTGGTAGAGAATATAACATCTATCAATATTCTTATCTTGGCTATTTTAGTATATGGATAAAATAGCGATACACTTGACTTTGACAGACGAGACAACTTTAACTTGCTTTCACCAAAAGTTGAGTATTTAATTTCAAAAGCTATCAAACTTCCATCTATTTAAGAGTATTGTAGTCGAAGTCACCTTGAAGCCACTTGTCATTAAGACAAATTGATTAGACAGCAAAAAAGATCATCATTCCCCCGAAGGCAAAAATAATAATTTTTGGGAACACCAATTCACACCACACATCACTGTATCAAACACTCAGTCGAAAAATACATACATACGAGTATGTATGTCGAAAGACACAAATCATAAAATCAAACAAAAAACATTATGTTTGTTTCGGATATACAATCTACTACTGTTTAACAAATAACTTGACCGTGAAATACTGTTTCCGGCATAAACAATCCACGCACTCATGATTTCTTTTGTTACAGGAGAAGTGGAACATCGCCGAGTGTCCGAAAAGCACCCACAAGTAGATGATAGCATGTTCATTGGAATTTTTAATGACTTGCCCTAGTCACTTTTTATTCGTGTAACGTGTTTGTCAATAATCATGCAAAATTGCTTACCGCTATTTAATATATTAAACCACAAAAAAACAAAGTGTTGAGGAATTTTTCAACAAACTTACATAATATTATTTTTCATAATAATCCGCAGACGATGGATGTTCCGGTAGGACTCACTTTAGGCGCCTTAGTTTCACGTCTCACCTATTATCTCACTTTACTGTTTTATGCTAATGGTGTTTTTGATCGGAAATACGGAAGAGGAAATACCAATGGAGCGTTCAAAATATTATACTATGATTAATTTTGAAATTTCTGTAGGTTCTTTCATAATTTCTGTTGTGTAATAGAGCTTCTAGCCATTTCAGAATCCAAATTCAGCTGTCATTTGATGAGATCCAGAAAGCTTTTGACAGACTTATCGAACAGTTCTAAAAAACATCGAAATCAATCTGAACAATAAGATAGATGTGTTAAGCTATACGTAGGTACCGAAACAACGACTTTTCGAAGTCTCCTGAGTCAGTTAGTTTTAGTAAACATATGGTTGTCAGATATGGCATCAAACAATCCAGTTATTTCTTTTGTTTTCCTTAGTTTTAATTTATGAGTAGTAAAGCACTAATCGTCTATTATATGAAGCCAGCATTGCCTTAATCTTCCTTAAAAATGATTTTCTTAAGTCATTTTCTTTCTATTTGATTGACTTTCATATTCAGCAATTTCAATAAAGCTTGCCAATCATCCATCAACAAATTAAAACATTAAAACACAAAAAAAAAATCAAAACGACACTCGAGCCCCCTAGCGGGCATATTGGTGGACATTACTTTGTTACTGTTTTTTTTTCTTTGTAAATCAACTCCAAATTGCACTTCATGAAAGAGAGAGGAGTTATTACGCAATCAGTCGTCTCGCCGGTGGTGGTGACTATAGCTGGGTACTTTACTACCTTTAATTTAACTTTTAAAATAAGCCGGTTCTTTTTGCACGTGAGAACGGCACGGCACACTAAAAGGTGGTCGTTCATAAACCACCTTCGCCACCTTCGGAAATGGTTTCCGCGTTGCGTCAAAAAAACAACAACAAAAACACCGAAAATGCAAATTGTTCAATCAAGAAAATAAAACAAAATGGCGTGAGGCACATAATGTATGTACCTCGTACGAGTATATAAACCTACCTAAATTAATTCGCTGAACCAATCTCGACATAAACGCATGTGAAATGTGCTGTCAGAGTTCGCATGCACACGTTCACGCTCTGTCTTTAAGGAAAAGTAAGAAAAGTGGTCAAAAGGGGGAAACCTTCTTCTAATGAATTTACGTGATGCATTCACCACATAGTTCATCGGCGGCGTGGCGTCTCCCACCGATCGCACCGCCATCTAGGATTTACCTGCAGAAAGACCAAAAAGCAGAACAAAAAACACCAATTTATCATCCACATCTGCTCAGCGCGCAGGCAGCTGCCTGAGATTTAGTATCTTACTGCGTTTTAGTGCTGAAACTAAGATAAGATGCTTGCTCTGTGGGACAAGATTTTATTTGTTGTTGTTGTTTCTGTTTGCGCAATGCTGGCAAGACGTTATTTGGATTTGAGCAAATTTTATAGCCCAGTCGAGGTTAAGTGATTTAAAATAAGCAACACTGACTGAAATTCAGCAGCGGATTAAGGCATTGGAATGGTATTTTAGGCCTTTGATATTATTAGGCCTTGGGCTCCCATCATCAGGGAAATTGGTTGCTCAAATTAGACAACAAAGCTACTATGAGCAATTTTTCAAAATTTGACAATTATATGATGTTTGCATATTACATTTTTTGACGCGACTTATTTTAACTTTTTTTTAATTTAAAATCTAAAATTATGGTTTAACTCCACGATTATTTCTCTTATAGCCAAGGTTTATCTTAGTCCGCGTCTATTCCTGGTTTTATATTTCTACATAAATAAGATTTTAAGTATTGGAAACGCTGAAAAGTGAAATGACGAGTTTGATTGAAAATTAAAAGTTGCTTTAGATTTTACTTACATCGGTTGAAATTGGAAGTATCTAAAGCCCCTTTTAAACGATCAGTTTTCAGTTCAGTTATCAGTTCATGTTTCAGTTTAACTGTCAGTTCAGTTAAGATGACACTCAGTTCGGTGTTCAATTCATCAGTTTAACTGAGAACTGAACTGACAACTGATGGGAATTCCACAGTTTCAGTTACAGTTACAGTTTCAGTTTTTGTGTTTAGACACCAGTTTGACTGAAAGCTTAACTGATAGCTCAATTGAAACTGGAACTGATCGTCCAAAAGAGGCTTATTGTGAAAATAATTGATGGTTTACAAATTATTTTTAAACTCAATATTAATGTAGATATTTGCTGGAAATGTCAGTATTTTTAATATTGTATGACTGTATTGCATATGACGTACGATCTTTTTGACAGCTATTCAGTTCAAGTTCATTCACTTAGTTCTGTTCAGCCAAGCCAATCCGCCCCTGTTTGTGGCACACATGTTAAGATAGGGTAAAGACAAGGCGTTGTCATTATCCATGCACATGCACACTCTGTCCGCAGTCCACACTAACTTAGCAAGCAACACACCGGTGACACTTAAAGACTTGTAGCCAATACTATTTTTTCGGACAGGGGGCTTAAGGTGGCGGCCTCTGCAGTTACTGTTTGTACAAACAAGAAACTTCAAACATATGCATACATATTGTATATGTGTATGTATACATTGGATAGTTTTCTGATAAAAATTGCAAACTTATTGCTGCTGACAAGATTCTGAAGTTGGAAGTTTATGAACTTAGAATTGCAGTCTTTTTGAATTACATCAGTAAATTTCAATTTCAAATTTTTTTTTGTGTCCAGTTGTTTGGTATCTCGATGTGGGTAGTCAGTCGATACGACAGATACGAAGATATTCGTAGGTATATTAATGTGATGATGATTTTGAGGAAGGTCTATTTTGTGTTAACCAACCGTCATCGATGATATGGAGGCATTTTTGTCATTAAAAATATATTTTTATTCGGAATCGGAAAGTGTTTAAGTGAGTTGGGAGTGGCTAGGTCTTTTTGAGATCACACCTTTATACAAATAAACACTTGCAAATTATGACACGGTTTTACGGCCTTAGACTTATGCAGAAGATAAAAGTTGATAAAGAATGATAATGTGGATTTGTCTTAGAGGAAGAAAGGGAAGAAGTCACCTTTTGATGTGAAACAATCAATATTTCTATAGCTGGTGGATTGAGAAATCATTACTTCTTCTATGTATTTACTAAATCCCCTTCAAAAAGCTTGGTTTTAAAAGTTCAAGCAATAATTAGAAACATTTGACAGTTCGAATGTCAGATGTGCCGGATCGTTTCCTTTGACCTGTGAACTCTATAGTCAAACATATTAAATTACTAGAAAAAAATTAAAAGACCTGTTAAAAGCAGTTGGATCTTTAACCTAATAGCAATTAGTTTTTGTAAGAGGTTTACTTAAGCGTTTAAAAATTAACACAACTTAAATAACATTATTTTTAACTATTTGCCTTAGGCAACATTCATTCCGTCACTAAATTGTGTGTGTGTTTTAAAAAGTAAATTAATCATTTAATTTGGCTTATTTCAACTTATATGTACATCAGCTAACCACTTACGGCACAAATAATTTAATGAGTCTTAAATTTAACTCCGTAAGCAAATTCCCATCGTTCCATCAGAGACGAGCTTCAAGCTCATCAAGTCCAAGCTCTATGGACGAGTCAGTTAAATAGAAAAAAACAAAAAAAAAAACACGTGAAAAACTCAATTAAAAGTCTTAACACTCTCGGTTGGCCCCTCATCTTGGACCCATCCGTCTATATGATGTGTGTGATCTAGTGATGAGCTAAAGATCACCAAGCTCGAGGCGATATTGTGCAATTTTCATAACAGATTGGCATCATCGCGTCTCTAAGAAGACCAAACAAAAAAAAAAGAGTGTGAATGTGAACGTTGCTTTATTATACTTGCGAGCCAGCGACCGGGAATCATTAACTTAGGCGGCATTAGATTAAATAATAACGCCAAGGCAAGTGGGAAGGAAAAATAAAAGGTATACCTGCATAGGTAACTGTGTTCAATATACCTACATCCTACATACATGTGGTCGCAAGACAAACTCCATAATGACCGCATCGCATCGCAAAGCAATAATCTCTTCAGTCAACATAGCTCTGGACTGCTTGGCTTGGTCTCGTCTCGGTTGTTATATAGTCGGCAATGATGTCGTATAGTCGGCATCAATGATGTCGTAGTCAATCGTCTGTTAAACCGAGTCACCTCAAGTTACATACGCAAACTTGAGCATCTGATTGACTTGATACGAGTAGAATGGGGTCTGACTTTGGCTTGTGAAGTTGCTCATAAATATGCGATGAAATTTTTCCTGGGTTTCCTTTAATATTGTTTTCTTTATAGAATCAACTGTCAAAAAATCGATTATAGTGATAATTTGCTAAAAGTGACAGTTTAACAAGTTTTGACAGATTAACAAGTTTTAAACCTAAGTTCTGCTATCTCAAGCAATAATTTGAAAAAAAAAGTTATAAAAAAGCTATTTTCAGCGCTTGACCGCTGAGCCACTCGATTGAGCAACTTTAAGTTGTGTAGCAGGCGACAGTCTTAAATCATGAAAGTGTAGGTCGAGATTTAGTAAATTTTACTTCAAAAGCTTGTGGTTCCTTAGACTTACAAATTTAAGTTGCTAACTCTCAGACTTTTTTGTCAAAATGATGACAAAACCCAAACTCTATCTTATCTTCAATCTGTAGGACCCCTATATGCACAACACTCGTTCACATCTAACATCTCCTGTTCTATCCTTATCAAGCTGAAATTTAACCCTCCACGGGCTTGTAATTAAATCCATTTGAGAACAAGAAAATATGAATAAACATAAAAAGCAAAAGCGAAACAATAAAGCTAAAAATAAAAACCAAAACGTCATCGTCAGCGAAATTCACCGACAGAAAGAGAGAGGGGACTTAAACTTTTAGCTTACAACTCTGTTGAGCATTTTGGACGCCTTTTGTTGGGCACTACGAGCATATGTACCATTATATTGTGCATAACTCATCTAAAACTGCAAGCTACCCAACAATAAACCTAGCATCATGCAACTAGATGGATTCCCGAGTGCGGGAGGCACTTTATACGAGTAGATGCAGGCAGAGTCAGACTTTTGTTTGGGAACGTTGTTCGAGTAAAGTTTCCATTTCCATGGGTTTTTTTTGGTCGTAGCACAAAGATTGCATCGTGGCCAATTCCAATGTGGTAAACAAGTGCATAATGCAGTTCATACAAGTGCAGCTCTCAGTAGCCGCAAAATAAGATTTTTTTGTATTTTGTTTTGCTCATTTTAGTTCTCATGATCTCCTGGAGAGGTTTTTATTAGTATACAGTTCGATGGTAACCTTTCTTTGATTTTGATTACGAAATTGTGACATGTAAATGCAGAAAATTCAGTTTGCATTTTTTATTCTGAATCGATCTGTTCGATTTCGATTTTTCGAAGGCCGTTCCGGGTATGTTGACATATGTACATGAGCGGTGTATTTTCAAATGATTCATTAATTTTCATAGGGAATGTTAACGTATAAGAAAGTACAAGTCTAAAGCATTGTTTAAATATACAGGCATTGGTTTTGTTTGATTGTCAATGAGGGTCATAGTTGAAATCTTAAACTGCCTTAATAGTGTGACGACTAAGAAACTTTAAAGCTGAAAACATTCCTGCTTTTTAGTCATCCGAGTCAACTTAAGCAAAGGTTTCACAAATTTTAGCAGTAAACTGTAAGTAACATGCAAAAAGTACAAACTGACGCAAGAATTGTCAGCTGACACATAAATTGTCAGCAATGTTGAATTACTCTGTAAAGTTGTACCAAAAGGTTTGCATCTGTCAAAGTAAAATTCAAATTTGACGCCATTTTCAAAAATGTTAAACAACATTCGATTGGGTGACAACTTACTTTCTGGCTACATTGCATTTTTGACAGCTGCTTGAGGAACATTTTTGTTTGAATTTGGGAACAAAGAGTTGCCATCTTGAAAAATGAAATGTCAGAAAACATATGTATGCTGATAGTGGTAGATATGTGATTGAAAAATTTGTCTGTCCAGTGTTGTTGTTGTATCTTACATAATATTAAAATCTGTTTACTTTTAAACTTAAATTTAAAAATAAATGGTAAATGTCAAACTCCTTGTCTTATATGATTTTTGACGTTTGTTTAAACCACCACCGAAACAAGGTGTCTGATATTTAAAAACTCTTCATATTTTGATCGAGACAAGCTTGTGGTTATTGAATGCGGAATTTATATCCTAAAGTGAATTCTTAAAAACTTCAGTTGTGTCAAAATTTTTCTCAATATTTCTTTTCTTAAACCGAAGTAGTTTTTTCTTACTATATGTTGTCATCTTCTGCGTAGCTTTTCTTGTTAACCTTGAGTCATAAATCAAATGTTATTACTTTAGAGATTATTTAAAAGCATAACAAATTTATCATTTTGTGCTGTGAATCATTGTATTTTTAAATGAACAGTAAATACGTTAAGAAAATACTTCAAATTCAGTTAAATAATGTTGGTACTCATTACTCGTTAGAGCCATTATAGTCCTCAAGTTGTACCTCTATTGATATATGTACTTTAAAAAAATATGCCGCAGTTGTCGTCGTCGCCGTTATATTTGTCCATCGCTTATTATGTTTACCTTCAACAAGGTCCCATTATTGTGCTTCAGGCGTTCCATTACAATCTACATATACATACACTCCATACAACACACAAAGGCAATGATCTTGGATTTTAATAAAATATGAGCTCCGAAATAAGCCACAACAACACAATTCACTAAAATATCGTGTGGTGTCTTAAATTATGGATATCAAATGCCTTTTAAGATTTCACTCAAAAAAAAGTCGCATAAATGACTTAAAAAGAAAACATCTAATCCCATTAAGCTGACAAAAATTCCGCCAGATGTCTCTGCCAACAATTGGTGTTTTCACAGCCAAAATGCATTCCATTAAGATTGTTGTAGCATCCCCCAAAAGTAAAAGTCATTGCGACTACGACAATGCTGCCTCGCCGCCGCCGCTAACCGCTTCACCACCGACGACGTTGCCGTTCACAAAAGTCCTGATAAATGATGTGCACTCGCCAAACATGTGCGCATCAGTATTTCGGCATCAGCATCAGTATCGCCTTCGCAACTTTCTTTAAAAGATGTTCTTCGTTAAGCAGCAACAACTGTTAACCAACGAGGATGTGATTCCGATGTGCGCATGTATCAATTTAAGGTGGTCCCATAAGGTTATCGCGATTTTCCTTCCGACTGCGTCTGGTGGGAACAGCTCGTTGATACAAAGAAATGGAAAGAAATTTCTCTCTTCTTGTGATTTGACCCGCGCGGTACGGTGGTGCTGGCGACGATGACGGTTTGGGGTTTGTCGTCATCGCAAATGGCATTGGTGCATCCTCGTGACTCTACAAATGGACATCTTCCTCCTGCCTGTTCTTCATTGTCGTCGTAGTCGTTCGTCGTCACGGTGGCGGCGGCAACGTCCGTCGATCGGAAGAAGTTGTGTGTTGTCGTGGTATGCAATAATGGATGTGGTTTGTCCGCCACCGCCAACACCGCAGAGAGAGCATTGCCATAGCAGTCGTTGATCGTTGGTCGCTTTCGCCGCTCTAACGCCACTGCGCCGGACTAATCTTTCACTTTCCTTGAACAAATATTCGACGCCCCATGGGAACAGCAGACAACCTGACAGCCAAGCGAAGAAGACACAACCAGCAGCAATAGCCCGCAGCCACAGCCACGGCAGAGTCACAGCAATGGCAAATGCAGCCAAACCATCACGACTTCCAGTGGCTGTCTGGATCTATCTAACGTTTTATCAATTGACTCTTCTGAGCTATAATCCAATAAATTTCGAGACAACAGCGTTGTTATCACCTAATCTAACGGTAGTGTAAGTCTTCTTCTTTTTCACCGAGCTCTAAACATGAATGGCGCACCTCTAGATGGCGGAGTCTGCCTCCACTGCTGGCTGGCTGGCTGATTGCACAGTGCACAGCGAGCAATGTAGGAAATTTATGCATCGCGCTTGAGTCGGGGAGAAATTGGTGTCTTCTTGGCCAGGCTACAATGGGTTTTTGCCAATTTCAGTGCCATATGGCAACATTAAGAGACCACATCGGTAAATGGATTTTCCTTTTACTCACGAGAAGTGATAAGATGCGGAACGCAACTAAATTAGAAAATAAAATTCCATCGGATCCAGATGGTTTTGGCGAAAATGCGCAATGATGGGAAATTTCCGGTCCATCCGGAGAATGATGATGGTAATCTAGAGGAAGCTCTGTGTTTAGGAGAAATGCTTCCTTGCAAAAGCCGCCAATAACTGTGCATAAACACCTGCTTCGGGCTCAAAGTGATGACATTCGGATGAATAGTTCGTGTTTCTTTTTCGAATTTATGATTCGATTAAGTTTAATTGGAAAAATGTGTGTTTGGGTTGTTTTTTTTTTTGTTTTTTTTTTATCATGCGGGAAATCGCGATTAATGATCCTCGATGTAAAGATTCAAAATGTTCACTTCTTCATATTGATGGCTATCGAATGGGGGTCAATGGCGTTCATTTAAGTCGTCTTTAATTGGTTTTAAATGATTTATTTGATCGTTTGTCAATCGAAAGGTTAATGATTGATTTGACAAAGACGAATAGTAAACTGAAGAAAAGAAGGTATAGACTTGAAGCAGTTCCCAGTTCGGAAAAAGTTCAGTAGTTTTTACTTATCGATCATCGTTGAAAGTTTTTCGCTACATAATTTTAGAGAGTAAGAAGGGTTGCACAAATAGTTACTTGATGTAATACTGACTTCGTCCAGTTGCACACTTCAAGACTTCGGGAGTCCTGGTCAATCCCAACTTTCCAGCGTAAGCATGGTCTGTCTGCCAATAAATGTATTACAAAAGGACTTTCCAAACTATTTTCATACGAGCTATGTAGTTGAGAAGCCCACCGGAGTCTACCGGGCTTAATTTTTATGGACGATATCCTCTTCGGGATAGATTTCATACAGTTCATGATTGTAGCGTCTTCGAAATCGTCCTTCCTCACATAGCGTACGTCCACATATTCAAAACTTCATTTTCTTCATTTCTTTCAATGATTCCTGAGTTTAAACTTTTAGAACCTTGGTCGCATAACAGTTTCTCTGTTTCATGACTGTTCATGACTGAGGAATTTAACCTTGCATCATCTGGTTTCCTAGCTTTCAAGAGACGAGATCAAGTATCAAGATTAATAAAATCTCTGACATGATAGTCCTACCCAGACCCACTAACTTTTACTCTTATGACACCATGGTTAACAGACCCTGTGGTAAACGCGGTAAGACAAAAAGCATTTCTTCCAATTTATCCATCGCTTTTTAGATTTGATTTAAATCTTGAACATTCTTATTACATTAGAAACCAACTTGCTCCTTAAAATCAAGTAAAATTAATCTAACTTTTAATTCTTTACGACAAGTTCAAAACTAAACATTTGACCATGCAACCATCACAGAAACTCAGTTCTTTCATTAATTAAACATCAATCTCGAATGCTTATAATTAAATTCCAATCAACACTCAAAAGATAACTCTATTTATTCTGACAAGAATTATCTTGGAGACAATTTTTCTATAGAAGTACTCATAGTTTAAGTCCGGAATGTGGAATATATCTTTAAAGGCGTGTGTGCACCACTTACATGAGTACATGCGTCTTGGAGTTTCAGTTTAGCTCCCATTCAGTAGTTGCGATGACTATAATTGATTAGGTATCCACATAAATTAATTTTCAATGTACTTCGGCTTAAGGTATCCGATTTGCTGATTCCAAAAAGGCTTTAGCTTAAGTCCGAACTTCCAGATACAGCTGCTGCTGCCATCATCGACTAGAAACTATCGATGTATAGCTATGAGTGTATGCGTATAGGTGTGCCTCTAATGTTCGGCCTCAGCCCCACTTTGGACTCATGTCTACATTTTTGTTCGATAATTGGTCAATTTGAGTAATTGCGCCCGGCAATGGAACGTTTCGTATGGAGCCTGTGATTTTATGACGTCGTCGTCGATGCACAGAGTTGTGCGTTGTAGAGGAGAAGTCTTCAAAACGGCGCGGCGCAGTGTCTGAGATGTTAAAAGTATCCCAACACTAACTACAGTCCAAGTTCAATTCCATCCAAGACTCATTTCGTCGAGGACTACGAGTCGAGTACCCGTAGAAGTCTATTTGCTTGGAGCAAAGGGGCTTTGACCATTAATCTCCTAGCCTAGGATTAGATTTGCCCGTCGCGTCTTCTCTCTCATACATATCGTTGCATCTCCCAGAGCCGATTTTTCATTGGTGTTTTTTTTTTTTTTTTTTTGTAGTTTCAACGTTCCTTGCAGCATCACATCATCCGCGAGAACCTCGGCATCATAAAGCATCTTCTATTCCTAGACTTGTACATATAAGCAAAAGAAGAAAAAGTTGGAAGAAGATTCTTATGCAGACTCATTCATTAAGACACGTCTTCGAGTACGGGAACGGGTTGGGGTTCTTTAGAGCGCTATAGATGGCTTCAGCCGCAGCGCATCTTGAGAGACTTTTGTGCATTTATATAATTGCGTGTAAAAAACTTCTTCAGAAGTCAGTAACAGTTTTTTTGGTTTTTGTTTTTGTCCTTCACACATATGTATGTGCATCGTACATATGTGCGATAATAATATGCTGGTAGGTTCTTCCACAAGATCGGGCTAAACGGGAATAGATGGATTTCCGGTGGGAAGACCGATTCACACGATTTGTGGCTTTTCCTTTCAGTTTTTGTTGTTTTCGTTCTGTTAGTTTTTTTTTGTTCTCACTGTCAACGATGACTTTTGTCTGTCCAGGAGTTGTGAGTCGGTCGGACTATACAGTTCCAACAAATGACGGACGAAGTGGATATAATGTTGACACATAATGACGGTACTTAATATTGACGGCGGCGCAGAAAGGTTTTGTTAAATGGTGGAATTATTAGTGTCTTAAGATTTGCAGTTTGAGTCATGAATTCATGATTTATTAGCAATCTTTTTGGATGAGAAAAGAAGCAGGAAACATGAAGGAATGTTCACAGCGAGTCACATACGAATTGTAGTTGGAATATGGAACGGAGCACAATAATGCAAGACACGCTTACAAAAGTTACAACAGCAGGTTTGTCTGAATTAATTTGACAATAATAAAAATAATATGAGCGACAACATCACGAATTGTGAAAGTATGAAATTTACTCGGAATGTTAAGTGATTTGATGTTTTTGCTTTTTTTTTAAATTTTGCAGTGACCTATTTATGTTTTTTTAAACGCTTCATTTTGTCCTTTTTATCGAGGTTTACTTTTTAAAAATATAAAGTAAGTTATTAGGTTGCAATTTTGAAGGTTAGGTACCTCAAAATAAAAAAAAAAAACTGTGGCGCAATATTTTTTGCGACTTTTTGAGATTGAAGAGATCAACAACTCAAAAGACTTTTTTGACAATTTATTGAGACCTAAACTTCATTTCATTTAATGTCATCTGGAAATTAAAGTCAATGGCGCAAAATTTTAAACAACCTATTGTTAAGGACTTAACATTTTACTAACTAGCAATTTGCTAAATATTTAACAATTTACTAACGACTGTTTTGCTAACTAGTAAATTGCTAACTCCTTTTTACGGGTATTCGAACATGTCCAAATAGTGACAGTTGATGAGAATTAGCAAGGCAAACATACTTAAACGGACCCATTAGTTGGAAATGTCCCAACTGTAAATATTAAAATACACATGAACACAGGTTTATTCTCGTATTCCATCATCCTGATGTAGATTTATAATAAAAAAGCATTTTTCTGCACAAAGTCTTCAAATATTTCGAAATCTTCGTATTTCGATAACATTTTATTGATTAAAAACAATTTTTAGTTCCCGAATTATGAAAAACACACGAATCAAAATTTTGAAGTGAAATTGGAAAGAAATATTTTTAAGGATAATGACAGATATCATATGGATTTAGCAAATTGCTAAAAGTTAAAGTTTGGTTTTCCGGATTTTAACATTAACAATATGTTAAGAGATAGTAAAATGTTAAAATCGTTTAAAATTAGCAAAACCGTCTTTTTAGCTTAGCAAATTGCTAAAAATGGGTTTAACAATTTGCTAAATCGTTTAGAATTTTGCGCCAGTGTAATTTTAAACTTGTTCCTTTCTTACTGTCACTCTTTGTGATCAATGATCATGCATGAAGTTGTAACTGTAAGTTGTCATTTCTCAGTTGTCCGACGGATATGGTTGTCAGTCAGTGTCAGTCATCCAAGTTATCGAGATTTTGGTATGTTTCTTTTTTTTGAATTTTGAAAATTTAACTTTTGCAAAATTCTAGAGAAGATTCTTAATTGAGCAACTATTTCGGCACATTGCTTGATAGTGAAACTAATAATGGTCAAATTACGTAACGTTTCAAAAACTTGTCTTCTCAAATCAAGCGATTGCGAAAATGTCAAAGTAATTAATATTTGCAAACAGAAACCGGGAAATCAATAATATATTTAAAGTCTTGTTCGTAGTATTTCTATGTTTTGAGGTAAGAACTAAACAATCAGTTGAATTTAAGAAAATTGACTCGCCTTTATAGAAGCAAAAACATTGAGGAAGTAATGTTTACCGTACAAAAATGGTACGTATACGCCCCAGTGCATTGAATGAGTATGAGTTGTTTGGAAAATGCAGTGACCACCATGATGAGGGCTCCAATGCATTTCAAATCAAATTCATAATCATTAAATGTAAAACCATGCATTTGCATTCATTCTTAAGGCATATTATTGTAAATACCTAAATGTAAAAGATTTTAGCATGTCTAAAATTTTATTTTTATAACATCTTAAAATAAATGGTTTTAACTAAGTTTTGAAGCGATTAATGTACGAATAGAAATAACCAGAATTGGATTCTTAAGGCACGTCTGTTTTTTTTTACACTTAATAGCTCTATTGATACAAAAATCTCTTTAATTCGCTATCACAGCCAGAAGAAGTTAATCATTTACTTACAAATCCATTGAAACTCAAGAATTGCCATTCAAATGAAAATGAAGAACTGCCTCATAGATAACCTTTGTGACCTTGTTTTATAACCATAACGCCTTGACCATGAACGAATGAACCTTTCTTTTGCGCATTTTCCATTACCCCTTAACCCGTGCGATAATAATTTATAATTTATGTTTTTTTTTTTTCAATTTCATATTCTTAAAAAAATAAAAATAAAAAAATATAACTCGTCATCAAGGCTTGACCTTTATATAGCAGTCAGACCAAACACCATATAGTCTTTTATTATTTATGTCTATGCGAGTACCTTATAAAGCTATTAAAGGCCACCGTAAGCCCGGCTTTTACCGTATAAATTTCACTAGAATCGACAACCTTTTGCAAAGAACAACCACAAAACCGCTTACATAATAAGTAACATGCTCATATCGAGTTATGGATGAATTGCCAAGCGCCAACCGCTAATTAAAGCCATATTGGCCAGCAAGCCACCTGTTGGAGTTTCGCATAAACAACAAATACAAAAAAACCATATATGTATGTATTTTTATTCAATTACAAAAAAGTACAAATACATTTATAACCACAACAGCGTACTACATCACCTTTTATGCAGCTCACGCAAGCAGCTCGTTTGAGCGAGCAACATCAGCAAGTGTGTTTCTGTTTACCTCAAACCCAAGCCGAGACAAAAAACCGAAGAAAAACAAACAAAAATGTCATTTTGGCAAAAGTTTGGCCCAAAAATGTCCCCCCCTTGGTCCCCACGTGAACACAACACTCTGCATATTGTGAACTACAATGCGTCAGTTCAGAAATGCTGCCATGTGGAACGACGACGTTAATAATTATTCCGGCATGTAATTTATGTACATCGAGCTCTGATACGAGTGTGTAGTCTCGTATGGAGCTTGTTGTGAGATATTCCTGTGTGATCGAACGACTGCAGCGCCGCGCCGCGCCATAAGCGCCAACGCCGCCGCGCGCCGCCACCGCCGCCATGCGGTAATGTTGCGTAATGTCAGCACGGATTAACTGGGAACTGTGCCCGCAAGTCTAACGCTTTGCGACACTTCTGTGCATGTAACGAGATACAAGATCTATTGACGCTTTTATCTCGGCTGGCCCTAATTAAATTAGATTATTCATTCGCCTGTGCATTGTGTGATGATTTGTCTTTCTAATTCGCCGCATTTTCTTTGTGTCTTTGCAGTTTTTTGAATGCAGCATCAGCAGCTAGAGTGACGGATATAGAGGCGAGACGAGGTAATCTGTCATCGGATCATTATGACAGATTGCAGCAGTAGCATCCAGGGCTCGATGTGTTCGATGGCGAGCGATGCCATGTCATCGGCTCGCAGTGCAATGTTATCGAATCCCCGAATTCGGGTGATTCGCTTGGTGCGTCCCAATTCACGACGAATTTTGGTCACGCCTGACAACAACGTGACGTTTGGCTTCGCCATACGGGGCGGCAAGGAGTTTGGAACGGGATTCTTTGTGTCGAGAGTGGAGAAGAGCAGTGAAGCTGATATCAAGGGATTGCGGGTAAGTGCAGTGAGAGTGGTATTGCTTGATTAACTGGTTGAACGGATTCATCTTTGTGGATCGGGAAGAATTGCCCGGAATGTGGGTCACACAGACAGAATTATTTTGTTGTGACTTTTTTCGCTCGCTCGCTCGTTCGTTATTGAAAGTTCGTGCGCTTCCACTTGACACAATTAGTAAAGTTTCACTTTACTGAATCGTATATTATATTGACTGTTATTCGAAGAAGCTGTGACGAACGGATTCCATCTGGTTAAGATGATGATGATGATGATGATGGTGGTGGTGCTGCCGATCGATGGTGGTGAATGGATGGGATGATCCAAGATGATATGTGAAATTGATGTTTGGTATTTTTGTGCCATCATGCACAGGGTAAGGAAGTAGAAGCATTGCTCGATCGATGCTGATAGATTGTCGTTTTTTGTTGAATTTCCAGATGTGATTAGATAAAATAAATATACATATGTATACAAAAGGACAAATAGCGGATTGTCGTCCTATCGTCTAACTAACAAGATTTAGCGTGAAGAAAAGTTTGTGTGAACTTTCTTTATTTTTGAAATTGTGTTGGAAATAAGTGAGAAAAGCAACAATTGTACTTTCTAGTAGGAGTCAACATACTGATAAATTTTTACCATAACAGAAAAAATAAATGAAGATGGTGAGTCTTTTGTGTTTGATCACGATTTTGAAAGTCCAATCCGCTCAATAATAACTACATGCTGACATATGAGAATAGTTATGATATGAATGTCAGAAATGTCAATTTATAAGAAAAAATGGTGCCTACTCGACTGATAACTAGGTTTTAAATTTCGATTGCATGAGTGAATTTGGAAAACAAATTGGTTTGGAATGCAGACTTCGATCCTTGAATATATTAAATGGAATAATTTGCTTCTATTTAGCTTGGAAATAGTTTGGGCGAAGAAAAATGCAAGATTTACTGGCTGAACCCAATAAAGTTGAAGATGTAGTGTGCTACTGTCAAAATTGAAAGCTTGGACATAAATACACTCGACTTAATAGTGGAGCTTTTCTTGACTTACACTTTACAGTCGACTTTTAAAAGAACTTGTTTCAGTTGGATGTCAAATGTTTGACAGCTGAATAATCAGAGACAAGAAACTTGCCAAGCTATCAAGTCCATTGTATATGTCATCTGAATCTGTGCATTTGTTTTTTCTTTCTTTTTAAAAATGTCAATCTTTCGTGAGCACTTTTTCTCTATCAATTATAGACAATGCATATGTCTTCTTTGTATTTTGTATGTTCATTTAACACTAAAGTGCCTCTCCTATAACTAAAGCTGCATTAACACTTTACAAAAACCTACTGTAGGTACTACTTTATAATTAAATTAGATCTGTTTGTTAATCCGAAACTGAGTGCAAGTTCAATCTCTAAACTGAATTGAAATCCATGTTTTGCACTTAAATGCGATTTTGGTGTAGAAGCTGAAATTCAAATTGCTCTTCTTATTTTTGTTTTGCTTACAGGTTGGAGATCAAATAATTCGGGTTAATGGATATCAGGTTGACGATGCAGTTCATAAGGAGTTTACGCAGTTTGTTTCCAGTCAAGATCGCTTAACCCTTAAAGTTCGAGGTAAGTCAACATCATTAAACATAAAAACTCTGAAATAATAAAACTACAATTTATTTTTTCTTCAAGGTGTTGCAATGCTCCCAATGAAAGAGTAAGTTCCTCCAAAAATATTTCCCTTGAAACCCTTTTAATCTTTTATCTCCTCTTACCAGCAATCAATGTGACCCCATAAGTTGGCACATAGTTTCACGACCTGCACTTGCATCCATGAATCCCATCATGGACGACTATAGTGTAGGTCAAAAAGACTCCCGTATAGTTCTCAAAGTTGCCCCTCGAACCAAACTCGGTCTGGGCATATGCAAAGGTCCCGAATGGAAACCTGGAATCTTTGTTCAATTCACCAAAGATTACAGTGTTGCCAGAGATGCCGGTTTGCGACCTGGCGATCAAATTCTGAGCGTCAACAGCATCGATTTCTCCGATGTGCTGTTCAGCGAAGCAGTTGCTGTTATGAAGAGTTCGTCCACGCTCGAAATGGTGGTGCGGTCCGGTGCTGGCTTGGACCTCTTTCCAGGAGAATCTAGTGGTTATAATAGTTCAGCGAGCAGTGTAACGGGCGATCAGAGCCCATGCTGGGCTGATCAGTCAGCCAAACGTCTGAGTTCGGTGCGCGA
Source organism: Scaeva pyrastri (assembly GCA_905146935.1). Classification (NCBI taxonomy): domain Eukaryota; kingdom Metazoa; phylum Arthropoda; class Insecta; order Diptera; family Syrphidae; genus Scaeva; species Scaeva pyrastri. Next base: position 5,757,803 of record LR989929.1, on the reverse strand, counting down.
GGAGCCGTTGTCATCAGCCAAAAGCCACTGGCACGATCGCAGAAAAAATCCACCTCTTACGTCAGCCCTCCAGTCATCGGCTTCCTCGTCCTGCTCCTCGGCCACAGTCAAAGATGAGTCTAACAAAACGATTATCCAACTCTCCGAAAGCGGCACACTCATCAACAATACAATGGTGGCAAGCCACGACAGTGGCGCATCCACTTCATCATCCATCTCGTCGACGTCGTCATCATCGTCGTCGTCCGCCTCCATGTGCGATGATTCCAATCTCAAGTTGAATTTCATAATGCCACCCGATCAGGCAAATCCGCATCACCATCGGACGCCATCACAGATGCCACCGCCGCCTCCTCCAGCGCCGGGCGAAACGCAACAACTGCAGCATGCTAATAGCAAGATCGCCGACATCTGCTTCGTGTCACGCCAGAGCGAGACGAAGACAGTCATTGTCGAGGTGCACAGAAGCGCAACCGATAAGAGCAACCCAAAGGGTCGCGCACCATCACCTCCAAAGCCTCCGCCGCCATCGTCGTTGTCGTTGTCGGAACTCCAGTTGAACTGTGTCACTGCTTCCAATCCTAACAGCACCAACAACAATAACAACAACAATAACAACAACAACAACAACAAAGGCCACAACAGAACGCCATCCATAGCCAGCAGCAGCATGAGCATTCCCGGCTCAATTAGCGGAACCAGTTTATGTAGTGCCATTAGTGAAGAGTTAAAAAAGCGACGTGAGGTGAGTTCAAAAAAGCTCCATTACCGTTAAATTATTCACCTCAACGGTTTCTGTATTCAATTCTGACAGAGAACAAGTAAGGACACAAACCATTCGGAAGATTGCGGCGAATTTGCTCTGCAGCACCGACAGCCACCACGGCGAATTGGGAATAACCCGAATTGTGCTGACGATGAACGCCGCCACAGTGCGCTTATGGATGAATTCAAACGAGCCCACAAACGGATGTTCCGCAACGGATTTAAGGAAACTGATCGAACGGTAAGTTGTCTTTAAAAATTGTTTATTTGAATTTGAATTTGAAAAAAACGTAACGATAACTGGGTTTGTTCATTTTTAACGTCAATTGCAGATAAGTTCAACTTGTTTATCTTTACTTGTGGGGAAATTATTATTGACACTCTTGTTTTGTTTATTTATTGCAAAAGATAAGATGGGTTTTTATTTATTTAACAAAAATGATAACAAAAGTGAGACACATTCATATTCAGAGAAACTTCGAGAAGATGTTGTAAAGATAAGAATGTCAAGTTGACGTTATGCGCCAGTGATAATTATTTCATACAAATAAGATTTTTTTTTTGTTTCTTACTCATCTTGTTTGTACTGTTGATAAAAAGCTTAATAAACAACAGGTTTGTGTATATTTAATCAGGTATTATTAATTATTTCGTTGTTGAGCATTATTTTTTGTTTGATTTGAACCAAAATATATTTAGTTTGAAAATAGAAGAAATTATAAAATAAGATAAAAACTCAACCTGCTAGTGGAAATCTACCCGATCTTCAATTTTTTTTATTATATACTTCAAAGCAGGTTATAGATACGATCCAAAGTTTGTATATTAAATTTATGTATATAAAATTTATTCAAAACTTTAAAATTCATGGAACAAAAAACACCCAACCCTTATGATAAATCACAGTTCTTAATAATGATAAATTGTTGCTAAGCTATAATTTGGATGAATACAAATTAAAGAGCTAGTTTATGATCTTTCAATTCGAGTTTCTTCGATTTAATTTAATAGAAATATCAAGAGCCAATTTTTCAATTAACAATTGCCTATTTAATATTCAATTAACTGTCAAAGGAATAAATAAAGAACCCATTTGAAGAATTAATTATATTTAGCTGTTAAAAAATTGGCCCTTAATTTTCACCTTTTTGCTTTCAAATTCAAATTCACGACTGTTAAAAATTGAAACTTACACTCTAGATCGGCGAAAAATGATTATTTGACATTAGTTGCTCCAAAAAAAGTCATATCAAAAATCCAAGACAGGCGTAATTTTTTTTTGGCAACGAAGTTTCAATATATTTTATACTTTGTGGTTTTATAATATTGTTATATGTATACACTCTTTATCTCTTTTAATATCGTGTTATACTAGAATAAAGGAGAACTCGCTTCTTGAAGCATCGAGAAACATCTAGTGGTTAAGAGGGGAACTTGCTTCGTTAAGCTTCGAGAACAACCTAGCAGATTCTCGAACCGATTTGAGGTATATAAATAGGCGCTCGGAAGCAAAGCGGATTATTATTGATTGTGAATTGCGATAAAGTAAAGACTGTGTTTTAAAAGTGATAATTGAAAGTGTTGAATAAAGAATTTTTGTGAACGATTTAAATAAAGTAAATTTTGTTTTATTTACAAGTGTAAATAAGTTTTAATTATCGGACCAAGCCGAAATATTACATTGGTGTCAGAAGTGGGATTAAAACTTATTGAGAATAAAAACAGTGAGCAGTGATTAAACGATTGTGTGTGAAGTAGTGAAGTTAAAAAAAAAAAAAAAAAAAAAAATGAGTAAAGTTTTGAAAGACTTAACTGTCCCTGAGCTAAAGGCCGAACTAAGCAAACGTGGCTTAAGTGGGACAGGCGTAAAAACCGAACTCGTTAAACGGCTGCAGGAATATCTGGAGCAGCAAAATGAAGACCCAAATACTTTTGCTTTCGAATTAGAAGCAAAAGTGGAAGAGGTAAATGCAAATGTTTCCTTATCTAACATGGTGTCAGTTCTTTTGGCCAAATTTGAAGAAAATGAAAAGAATATTCTAGAGCGGTTCGACGAACAGAGAAATCTTTTAGAAGGCAGGTTTGCGGTCTTCGAAGGAAAAATCAACACTATCGACGAGCGCGTCGAAAAACAAAATGCACGTTTCAAGAAAATGGACGAACGAATCGAAACCATTACAAATGAACTGGAAAAAGTGCGAAAGATGAAAGCTCGAGAACCTTCTGGTGAGTGCTCAAGGAAGAGAGAAGTGAATCCTCCAAGCTTTGATGGACAGATTCCGTGGTCAATCTACAAGAAACAGTTTGAGGCAGCAGCGTTAACAAACGGCTGGGACGATCACGAAAAATACATTGCTCTTACGCTTGCTTTAAGAGGATCTGCTGCTGAACTGCTACAAACCATCCCAGCAGAGAAGAGTGGCGACTTCATAGTTCTGGTAAACGCAATCGAACAGCGGTTTGGGGATAGCCACATGACAGAAGTCTTCCGAGTTCAGCTTAACAATAGGACACAGAAAAGAGGTGAAACTCTGCAGCAGCTTCAGGCAGATATCGAGCGATTGGTTCACCTGGCATATCCAACAGCTGGTAACGAGATAGTAAATCAACTTGCTGTTGAAGCCTTTGTGAGAGCTGTGGGCGATATAAATCTCCAAAGGGCTATCCGCACTGCCGGAAAGCGAACACTACCAGAAGCATTGGCTTTCGCTCTGACGATGGAAGCTGCAGAACAAGCTTCCCAAAACGTGCATCGCGTAAGGGAAATAGAAGTCCAAGAATGTTCTTGTCAGAAGGCTACTGTGGAAAGGAGTCAGCGAGACGGACCAGCACGATGCTGGAACTGCAATAAGACTGGGCATCTACAGCGACAGTGCAGATTACCGCGAAGAGGAACCGCATGCCAACACTGTGGAAACAGAAGGTATTCAAATGGTCAAAGTAACACCAACAATGTTGCTTCCGAAGTTGTTTCCCACCCGGGAAACGAATATCCTGGTATAGATGGCCCCAGAAACAACATCCAGGTTTCTCAAACGAAACGTGACAACAAGAGCCTGACCGTGGAAGCAAGTATAAACGGCAACAAATGTGTGGCTACCATTGACACCGGTGCCACGGCGTCCATCATACGGCAAGACCTTGTTAAGAAGGCATGGCTCCACAACACCAACACCTATCGTCTAAAGACTGCAACTGGAGAGGCCGCAAAAGTTTATGGTGAGGTACGTCTTAAGATCCGCATGGCAGAGTTGGAATTCTCTCACCTGTTCCTGGTAGCAGATATATGCGATGAGTGCATTGTCGGCGTCGATTTCATGAGAGATCACGGAGTGATATTGGACATCAGGAACCAAGTCCTGAAATATCGAAACATCGAGATTCCGATGATCTATGGGACTAACTCGTATGAAACCTCGCCATCTGTGAAAACCGTCATCAATGAAGATCTCACTTTGCCTGCTTCTTCAGAGGTATTCGTGTGGACGAAATTGAAGGGTAAGCCTGGCAGCCATCGATACCTCATGGTCGAACCAGCATCTGTAAAGTCCTCCCAAAACGTCACCATTGGGAAGACTCTTGTGAGACCTTTAAAGAACATGGTTCCGGTACGAATACTGAACATCAAGCCGTATGAAGTTAAGCTTAGAAAAGGTGAGATTGTCGGACAATGCGAATCTGTATCAGCTATAACAAGGATCAACGAAGAAGAGTCAAGGCAATCCTTGAAGTGCGAAGAGCTGAACTCCATAAAGACGAACATTCTCAAGTCATCTAATCTTGGCCACCAACAACGAAGAACTGCAGAAGGTCTCCTCGAAGAATTTGCAGACATCTTTTCGTCATCGAAAGGTAAATATGGTAGAACTGCATTCTGACCAGGGAAGGAATTTTGAATCAAACATATTTCAGGAAGTTTGTGGGCTTCTTGACATCAAGAAGACAAGAACAACACCACTTCACCCACAATCTGATGGCATGGTCGAACGATTCAACCGAACCCTTAAGGAACATCTTTGCAAAGTTGTGGACGACAACCAGCGAGATTGGGATCGACATATTCCACTGTTTTTGATGGCGTATCGAAGTGCAAGACATAGCTCAACTGGCCATACACCTTCTGAGATTTTGATGGGAAGGAACATCAGACTGCCGAGCGAAATAAAATTTGGATGTCCCACGTCGGAGCCGCAAGCCGAGGATGACTACATTGATGACCTCAGAGAAAGACTCCTTCAGATCCACGACAATACCAGGTTGAAAATAAGGATGTTCAGTGACCGAATGAAGACACGCTACGATATACGAGCGACAACAACAGAGTTCCAAGCAGGAGATCGCGTGTGGCTTTACAATCCCCATCGACAAAAAGGGTTGTCACCGAAACTTCAACGGGACTGGGAAGGTCCATATACAGTCATTACAAAAATCAACGATGTCGTGTACCGGATACAAAAGGGAGTCAGAGGAAAACCTAAAGTTGTACATCGCGACCGGCTACATTGCTACAGTGGTGATGAGAACGATGGATTTGTTCGGGACGATCAATCCTAAGGAGGGGGCAATGTTATATGTATACACTCTTTATCTCTTTTAATATCGTGTTATACTAGAATAAAGGAGAACTCGCTTCTTGAAGCATCGAGAAACATCTAGTGGTTAAGAGGGGAACTTGCTTCGTTAAGCTTCGAGAACAACCTAGCAGATTCTCGAACCGATTTGAGGTATATAAATAGGCGCTCGGAAGCAAAGCGGATTATTATTGATTGTGAATTGCGATAAAGTAAAGACTGTGTTTTAAAAGTGATAATTGAAAGTGTTGAATAAAGAATTTTTGTGAACGATTTAAATAAAGTAAATTTTGTTTTATTTACAAGTGTAAATAAGTTTTAATTATCGGACCAAGCCGAAATATTACAATATAATAATCAATTAAAATCTTTAAAAAAAATAAGTAGTTTTCACTTCCCCAGTATATTCGTTCGGACAAGGAAAATCGAACAAACCTAATGCTCAGCTGTTATTTCTATTCAAATAAGCAAACAAATGACAGAAACTGTCAAAAACGATTTTTCGGATCAGTCCTAATCATTTATAAATTTTTTGTCAGAGTAAAATTAACACCCAAACAATTTTCTATGATTTTTTTACCTCGCAAACGTCAAAGTATTCCGGAATTTTTGTGAAAGTTCTCTTGAAATTTCTGAAATCTATGAAATAAAAGCTCTGTAAAACAAGATGATATTTTTTTAAATGCATATGTCAAAAAAGTAGATATGTATTAAATAAATCATGCTGACAATTTCGTACAATTTTTTCGTATTTTATCATATCATATTTTTAAACCGTGGTCGGGTTTAGAGTAAATTACTTTAGCTAATACTCGTATACTAGTTGTTCCATATGATTGTTTTATTTATAAAGTTTAATGTTTAATTTCCGATTGTTAAAAATGTTTCACTAATGAAATTGATTCGCCTGTTTTCCACATTTTTTTATTGCAATAAATATTTAATAGCTTCCAGCCTCTTGACACCTTTTCCTGGAATTCTCTTCGAAAATAAGTGTGTCTCTGTTTAAAGTTTCACTAGAGTATCTAATATTAATTTCTTGTACGATTAATTTTTATTACCTTCATGAATGAGGCAAATGCACTTTTTACGGTCCATTTCTTAAGAAAAAAAAAGTTCAACATACTAACAACATAAAATTGCCACTACAACAATTTTAGAAATAAAAAAAGTTATTACTTGCATCAAACTTAGACAGGTACTGACTAAATAGGTAAAACTTACAAACCAAATTAGAATTTAAATTTATTTCTTATTCTTAATAAAGACAGTTTCCTTCCATTTCTTGAATGAATCCTAAATACAAAGTTGTCATGTTTATTTTTGAATGCTAATTTGAAGAATGAAATGTTTTATAACTCTGCCAACATCAATCTAACTTTAACTTAATGCCGGAACGAGTTCAACGCACCTTTAGCTGTTTTTTTTTCTCTTCTTTTCTTTTTCATGTCTATGTCCATAATAATGTCCACAAATAATATTATTAGAATAAAAAAAAAAATCTTGCTTGAATTATGCAAAAGATCACCATAAATGTGATCACTTATTACTCAAATCAAATTTACTTTCGTAGCAAAAAAAAATAAATTCATAAAATCATCATCATAAGTCTATCAGGTTATACTCGACAGCAAAGACGATTACGGACAATCTTAATATGTACAATACAGTGGTGTCTTTGACTGACATTTTTTGAATAAAATCAATTGTTTTTATTAAAAAACATTAGCTTTTAACAAAACTTTACTTAGGTGAGTTTAACTTTAACAGTTAGCAGAGGATACTAACAAAACCCTTACTTCAAATTAAAAAGAAACTTTTAGAAAAGTTTGAAACAATTAAAATTAAATTAAAATAGAACATTTCTCCATTTATTCCATTAGAAATAATTCTTTGCAAGCATTCACAAATCAATAATAAAAACAATAAAAGAAAAAAAAAAAAAACAGTGGTCCAAGGTTGCTTCCCTGAGGTACGTCAAAAAATGTTTAAGATTATCGTTATTAACCCATCTCCAATAATACCACTTGTAGCCAATTTTGTTCAGTTTGAAGTTTAAACGTTTCCAATGTTAGATCAATAATGACAAAGTGTTAGGAGCATCGCACACGCTCCGCTCAAGACAAGACAAGATTAGAAACAATTTTCTTACCACTTCAGCGCTTGTCCGACTTTAAGCATGTTACAGCAAAATAAAAACTGTATAAATCTGTGTATCTAGGTCACAGATTAATGATCATACTCGTATATATTCGTATAGAAATACGTTACGCTTCTGAAGATGCAAGATGCAAATGAAAAACAAATTACAATCTTCCACTATCGCAAAAACTGCAAAGATTAATTTTATGCAGCGAAACTTTGCCAGAGTGAAACAGAAAGAAATTATCGCTTCCTTGACTTTCATCTCTCTTTCCAATTCAGGTGAAGATACTTTTCCAGTGTTATAGAAGTGAAGAATCTGGAAAAGACCTTCAGAGAAGATTGGTGTTCCATAAGCCCCCCTTTTAGGTACTTCTTTTCTCTTATCATAGGTCAACCATAGGATCTGCTGCGATATAAAATTGATTTTACATTTGAATAGATACAACGCACTCAGATATTACGCACTCACACACTTTTTTTCAAAATCCGAAACAAAAACAGGCCATGCGACAAGAAACTGGAAAGCCAGGCGTTAATATGTGCCCCCTGGCGGCGGCTCGGCTCCAAGAAAAAACCACACCATAACGAAAAGCGATATCGAAGATCGCGTTTATCGCGATCCACAAGCGAGTTCAGTGATCTTTGGGGGAAGAATTATCGCATAAAAAATTATCTAACATTGATTTGCGGAACTATTAATTGAAATTGTTGTGATCCAAATGGGCATGTGGTTTCCCCCTTCAGCAGCGCCAGCGTCTCCTGCCGGCGGTTATTGCAATGATAAAATAAATAGCGCCATCTTTGGAATAATCAGATTGAAAATAAAAACAACATCGCCGTCGTGTTACCGTGCCTCCGCCGCCACACCACAACCATCTATGGCGTGTGGTTTATATCCACCAAAAACGGTCCTTAGAGTTTAAGAGATATAAAGATACACTACTAAACTTGGTGAGTTTGGGTATCTTCACTGCGCCGCGCGCGCCGCTCCGGCTGGTGGTGTCTGCTCATTGATGTTAATTATGTCACTAAAGCGATATCAATAGACTTTCACAACATTTTTCTGCACCGGAAAAGCTCAAACTGTAAGTAAGTAGTGCATACTCCCGGCCACCTCACGTCCGTTACCGCCGCCGGCCATCTCTCACCGCTGTATTATTAGGCGGTGCATGTATTTATGGAGAATCTTGTTTTGGAGTGTTGTCGATACACTTGTTCAGTCAGATTCAGATACTCGTACTTTTGCGGGGACATTGACTTGTGTGTTTTATATCAGCGAAGATATAAATTTTTTTCTTTATGTAATTAGCCATCAACGCAGGGAGCGACAGCAGACCGCGTTGCAGTGACACAACAAAGACACAACCAATTGACAGTCAATAAACCTTCTTGAGTCTTGACCAATGCAACGGAAGAGGGAGTTGATTCGTTTTTGGCCGTAAAGTTTGTTGAAGCGGTAAAATGTCGCTTCTTGTTGTTAGATTTTGGATCGAAGAGACATGGAAACATGGAAGAATATCATGATCATGATAATAAATTTTGTTTTATTCTTTTTTTTCCTATACTCGTATACAGTCATAGGTTTTGTCTGTCATGGGTTTTGTGCCACTTTTCTTCTTTTAGATATCGTTAGGTGGCGTTATAGTCGTGTTAAACGGTGATTTTGAGCGACCGACGATGATTTGGCTTTATGCCGATTATAACTATTGGTATAAGGGGGGGGGGGGGGGTAGTAAAGTTATAGCTTATACAAAGGTGTAGATATTTCCAAGATACTTTTATGGAATATGGCTGATGGTCATTTTGATAGCTTTCTCTTTTCTTTCTTTCTGTTGTTTAGTTTTTGCTTTTGTTTGTTTTCTTCTCAGAATAGAAAAGTGTTAAACTTTTGTTAATTTATTAAGTTTATTAAAAAAAAAAACTGAATATTTTGAATGGAAATTAAATGGACACTGACGTGAGCTTTATATTTTGTTAATTGAGTTAGATTCAATAAAAATTTACATTTTTAAAAAATTTAAAATATTTTGCTGCAATTTTTATACTTAATCTTAGTCTTAACGTATCTATAACTGTTTGTGCTGGATGACTGTGTGATTGTGGAGTAGGATAAAAAAAAAAATTCTCTTAAAAAATACTCGTTTTTTAATATCAAAATGAAACATTTAATTGTAATACCCTGCATCCCGACTCAACACTCATACGTCATCGCTTCTATCAATCACCGGAATCAAGACAAATGAGGGACCACCTGAAACTTACTGCGTTCTGTTTTTCTCACTCATTTGTTTTTTAATTAATTTATTCTGTTGTATCATCTGATAGCCTTAATCGCTTAGATGCAGTGTCTCTACTCCGTAGATTTTTTTTTAAAAAAGTTTGCAACCAACTTTGGTAATTTTTTAGTTCTTTCGAAAGTATCATAAAAAGAGTTTATACATAAAATGAAAATAATTTATTTTTAAATAATCTTCAAATTTTTTTTACGACTTTGATAACATTTTTTGAATTATTATTCTTTTTTTTTTTGCTTGAATTGTTACAAATTTCAAATTCATAACATCAACAAATAACAATACGTAATCTCATTCATTTAATTATTTTGAAATGACAACCTAATTAGAGAATACAATAATTCTTATCGTCTTTTAATGATTTCAATAATTACTTAAGTTCTATATATAAATATATATTTCTTATCTGAATTGCCTTTAATGTATAGTTTTTTCCATTGAAATATAGAGAAATCAATTTGTATTACAATTTAAATGAATTTCATAAGGTTTGACAGTATTAATTTTAAGAGGTCAAATTTTGTAAGAGTGAATTAAAAGTGATTACTTTGTATGGACCAGTTTTTTAAATTTAAATTGCTAAGACTTTAAACGATGCTTTATTCGAAAACATACATATACATAAATGTTCTTGTAGAAGAATATTGAAATTTATGAATTAAAAAACTTCATCTCGGCAGCTTCAGCTTCGATTTTTAATGCTGTTTTTTTAAATACTTGAAGGAAATTAATTTCAGTTTGTTTAAATGCTTTTCTTTAACTTTTCTTAAAGTGGTTTTCTGTAAAAATGTTTTTCTTGCTGCAGGTTTTTTTGAGATCCACCCCCAGTTAGTTAGATAAGTTGTTCAGGATGCAGAATTGAAGATTTCAAGACCATAAGTTTGAAATTGAATATTTATTGACTTTCAGGCTTTTTATCTATTCTATAGTTCGTTTTTTTACTAGCAAATATTTGTGCTTTGACAGTTGATTCTGTCAACTGTCAAAATTGAATTACATAACTATGTAGTTTTTTCAATCCCTTGTCAGTTTGGATATTAATACAATTAAAATCATTAAAGATGAAAATTGTGATGATAAGTTTAGCATTTATTAAAGTGTTATTTATCTTTTCTTCTTGTATTAAATATTTATGTAGCGTAAATTATCTGCTTTAATAAAAAAATGTTAAAATTAACTTTTATTAATTTACAAACGGAGCAGCTTAAAAGTTGTAAGCTCATGCGAAAGTTGAATCTTAAATTAATAGTTTCTGACATTCCATTGTAATGATAATGAACAACAAACCACAATAATAAATCTATTCATACATACTAGTATGTATATGTTTGTATGCTCAACTCAGACACACTCCAAGTTTGACTGATGACTTTCAGCAAATCTCCACAAGCTCACAAGTCACAAGTCTCATATAGCTTAACACAATAATATCTCGTCAGAAAGTAAAAGGTACAAAAAATTATTTATAAAAAAAAACGAAAACAAAGATACATTTTTGTTTTTATTATTTATTTGCTTTAAAGATGAAAGCAAAATCCAAATACAGAGAAATGTTTGACAAAAAAAAAAAGACAATTTATTTAGGTCGCAGCATCTTATCTAGCATTAAAATTCTCCTTCAAGTGATATCATCCCATATAAAGCAAAGAAGTCGCAATGTTGTCTCGACTCTAACAATATTTATCTTGTTACCTGACTTCTATGAAAAGCAAAAATACAAAAAAAAAGAAAAAAGAATAAGATTCTTTTATAGGATTTTTTTTTTGTTGTTATTTTACCGCAAAACAAACTTTAAATCTTCCATTCCGGTTTTAGTATCTATACACAACAAAAAAGTATCTTTAACTTTATTTATATCTTGTGTCTATACAAAATTTAAAAAAAAAATATTTATTAAATATTATTCTTTACTCTCGCTTGACTTTTGTCTAATATAAGAAAAAATGTAGAAACTTAAAATTTATGAGTCACAAATTTTAGACAAACAAAATGTCTATGCACGAGTATCTCGCCATATAACCCTAACCGCTGCTGTTCAAATATTATACAAGTATCTAATGAAACGACACGAGAAAAAAATAATATAGAAACTTGGGATACCAGCTTCCATAGTGTAAACTAAAGATTTATCTGTTCGATAAATTCTTCGAAGCTCGCACGCTCTTCCATGGAGCTTTAGGTTGTTTTTAATGGTTACCACTTAGTAAAAGTTAGATGGAATTTACAATTTACTCAGGAAATGTTTCTTAAAGATGATTCTCATACTCGTATCTCAGCTTAAGAAACTCAAATGGTATTTGAGAAAAACAAAAGACCACAGTGGCAACCGTGATCTTATAAGACAACAAAGTTTATTCTTCTATATACCAAACCCATATTTCCATTCACATTAACAACAAGCCAGAGATCACACCCTCTCCCAAATGCCTCAAGCCATGACAATCTGAAAAGCCAAGCATCAACTTGTGGCACACAACATTTAATTCAAAAAACAACCAGCCAAAGCCTGAAAGCCTGGTGAGGTGATAAATGTAAGTATCTAAGTATTTTAGAAGACTCGTTTGCTAAACTTTTATAACACATATAAATATATTAGAAGAAGACTTGTTTACGTTTGCCTTGCGAACGAGTATCTATAAGCAGAATCTTTAGGAATTTTTTCAAAAAGAATTTTCCACATCAAATTGAAATAGTATAGTATTATACCTTTTCGGACTGGTTAACCTGGGTAGGGGATATCCTATACAAACCTATCTATGTATCTATCTAGCATTTGGAATTTTTGTTTTCTTCAAAGATACAACTGCCTAACCTACCAACGAGCACAACGTGACGTCAGCAAGTTGGTAGGTTATCTCTCTGAAGAGAATGAGAAATACAAACTCCAGCTGGGTACTGGGATGGGAGCTAAAGGAACCCGAACCCGTACCCATACCCGTAGTCGTACGTAACCTACTGAAATTGCACCAAGAGAAGAAAGCTTTATTTCACCTCTTTGCTCGATCACACACAACAGAGCGCTCCGCCACCGTCGTTCGTCGTCGTATAGTCGATCCAAACGTGGTTAATATCAGTCGTACAGGTGGGCTTCCCGAAGACAGGTGAACATTGAACAGCGATCGTTGCAAGAGTTGTGTGGATTTTTTGTTGTTGTATTTTTGCATCTGTTTTATAGAAAGCTTGAAAGAAAAATAACACATAAAAAAAAGAACAACAACAAGACGGCAAAAAGTATCTACAAGTGGTTCTGTGAATTGTTGTGGGTTGCCACAACTTCAGTTGGCCAAGGTTGATAAAATATCAGTCGACTTTTACCGCAGTAAATATACCACGCGTTTAAGAAATTCAAAAACACCAAAAAAAAGAGAAGGTTTGGCCGGGCTCCACAGAAAAAAAAAAAACAATAATAATAATACGAAAAAAAAACAGAGAAAGATTAAATTTTCCTGAGACGTGGTCTTTGGTCTCCACCCGGTCGCCCCGTTGACGAAGTCGTAGTCGCAGTCGAAGTCGAAGTCGAACACACATACGCTACACAAAATGACTTTTAATTGATTCTGTGGTCGCGTCAGTGAAAGTTCCATCCATCCATCCATCTATCCCATTCCCATCGCTCGAACAGTTCGATCAATCGTCGCCGTGCGTCGCTCGTCTCGTCTCGTTTCGTTTGGTTTCTCCTCCGGCAAAAATATAAAATTTGCTGTTTTGTATTCCTCAACCGTTAAAAAAGCAGCTACAAGGTGTCATATTTGCCAGATATACGATTCAATAAAATACAAAAGATACAAGTGCAATTACTGTCTGTGGTGTTTTGGTGATTTATCTCATATAAAAGATACAAAGTTTTACCAATCAAAAATTCCTCCACATACCAAACATACATACATATGTACTTGTGAATAAAGTGTGAGAGCGAACAAGAAAAGTGTTGATCTTTTTTTTTATGAATTTTTCTTGTTTTTTGTAATTATCATTATTCAAAAAAAAAAAAAATTAAACAACAAAGTTTTCCCTCGGCTACGTTGCATTGTTTTGCGCTGCTGCATCTGAATCTATTTATCTTTGCATCCATCTCATCTATCTGCGCAACTTATATAATCTTAATGCGCACAGTCGCTAGTCATTAGAATCAAAAAAAATATAAGAAGCAAAAGAAGGCGTATAATGTAATTTTAGTTTGTTTTTTTTTCTAATACCTGAAGTAGAGTATCTATCCATTGTCTTATGCAAGCTTCTACTGCTACTTAGTGTGCCTTTCTCATGCTTCACACCTGATTTACACTCACGCTCGATAGTGCACAATAAAAATAGTGTTATAAGAAAAAAAAAAAAGAACCAAGCAAACAGTCTCCGTTAGACGAGTGAAGTTCTCTGCGCAGTCTCAACCTAAGTCTCAGTCTTAGCATTGCATTTTATTGCATTGTCATCAAATATTCAAGAAGAAAAGAAGCAAATAGAAGAAATCCAGAATGAAGCCGTCCAGTGGGAAGCCGCTGGTGACAATTTGCACATACCAGGTAGGTACTCGGATGCAGATGCAAACTGACATAAATTACTAGCATACGACCGTAGTTGAGTTGGTTTTGTCGGAGGGTGACATCAGAAGTGGGATTTTGTAATGTGTCAATTTAAGGTCTTTTTGTTTTTGCTCTTGTTTCTTGAGTGACAGTTTTGTCAGGACAATGAGAAAATTAGCAGTTCAGTCATAAATTTTGGCAAAATTAGCTGTCTTTTTATATCAACTAACTGACCTCGGAGACGTTGTTCAGAATTTTAAATACATTAGTTTGATAATTGAACAAAATGAAAGAACTAGGGTAGCTGGAGTGTAATTTTTTGCAGTAGTCAACTTTAGGACGAGACCTTTAGGACGTATTTCTGCACATTTCACCAAAAATGCATATTTTTTCTTAGGAAAAAGTGCATCGCTTTAAAGTTAAAGGTTTTTTAAGCAATAATATCATGCACATTTGCAACAACATATAATTTCATTAAAAACGCATTCCATCGCTCCCAAACATAAAGATCGAACTCACACCACACACAAGCACATTGTAAACGGAACAGACCTAGTGACAAAACATTATTATTAGAAAGTGCAAGGATTTACTTTCATTTTCATTGAAATCATAATAATATTATTTATTTTAGTTTATTTTGAAACATTTTTATTTTTAATTCAATTAAAAATACAATTTTTCTACAAAAAAAAACTCTTTTCACACCTAACTTGTTAGAAATTTTGACAGTGTGGAAGTGACACCCGGAAATAGGAAATGATGGTTTTTCTAGAACTTGAATCGGATCTTCAGGGCATATTTTTGTTTGCTCTAGTTTTAACTTATAAAATCAAAGAAATAAAAAAGTGCGTATACGCCTAAGTGAACTTACCATAAATTCTTTTTTCTTAAGGGAAACAACATTTTGGTTGAATTAATTTGAAAACAGTAAAATAGTTTTTGGATAATCTGACATCAAACCAAGGCACATCTTGACATTTCTATCGTTTCTGCATTTCGGTTTTTTTTTTGTATGAATAAGTTAGCCATTACTCCTGTTTTCCCTTTTTTACTAGGGAGCAATCCTTGAAGTTCAATATTAAAACACTTTCATTTTTTAAATACATGCAATGCATATTAAAATTGGAGCTCTACACGTGTGAACAACATTTTCCATCTTTAAAACAATAATTATAAATTAAATAATGAAAGTTCCACTCTGATACTTAATAAAAACTTCATTCTTAAAGTGAAAATTATTTATTGTATAAAATTCTCATATTTATTTTTCGTTAAACTTTTCTTTTATTAACTGATTAAAATAAGGTTACCATACGTTATACCGTTAAACATGTAAAGAAAACAATAACTTCTTTTTGATAACAGTTAGCAGCTGTTAATTATGTGTCAAACCAGTTCAATAGGTTCACATTTATATTTAAATAAAATTTTGATTTAAAAAAAAAATTTTATGGTGAGAAGATATTATTGATGTGCTCTCAACAATGTATGTCAATGGGATTACTTAATTAAATTCTAAGAACTATCAGATGTGAAAATCATCATTTAGAAGCGTGAAGAGAAGTGGCCCTTACATTGTCTCTTGTGGTTGGCCATTATAATATGAAAAAAGAAGAAATTATTAATCTGTCATATGTAAGACTTCTACTGAATATTTATGTTTGACAATTAGTTTTGAAAAGACCAGTACTCTTTTTTAAACATTGTACAAGCTACATATTTCATTGCTCAAAAATATGCCAGACTTCACATTTGATGGCAATTTAAAAAAATAAATCAATTGACAGTTTCTTTCCAAAATATTAAAAACTTTAAAAAATTCTACCAAATATTGAATTATTGGTTTATTTCACATTGTATTATTTTTACCAATTTAACAATAAAGTTGTTGGCATTATGTTATTATTAACGAATTTTTGATTTGTTGTGATAACTTTTGATTGTCAAATCTTACAAATTAAAAAAATGTCAAATCTTAAAGTTACAAATTGAAAGTTATCAGTGCAGATCGTATGATTTTGAAAAGGATTTCCAATCTCCCCCTTCTAACTACGACCATGGCTTACCATTTTAATATTCATGCATAAAAAATACTCAATGGTATTACAAGAAGTGAAGAAGTATCTCAAAGATATCTATATCCATATACATATCCTATACCTGCATTATAAGAATTATTTCTTTCCACATTGAACGTAAAAAAAAAAACGAAGCAACTAAATAATAATTTTGCAACTTTTTGAAGTTTAAAACTATCATCAAAACTGATGTGTGGGAAAAATGTTGCATGTAGCATGCCAGACTTTTTGCCACTAATGATGTTTATCTATTGAAGAGACGCGAGAGAGTTTGGAAATATTATTTCTGTTGCATGTTGGATATGTTCGTTATTCATCATGTGACTATGACTTTAAGTTGAAATGAATAACGTTATTGCGCGTTTAATTGACTTTTGTATGCTTTTTTTTTGTGGCTAAATTTAAACTGACAGTGAAGTAATAAATTAATTATGAGACGTGTGGGAGTAATGTTGATCTTTGATGATATGATGATGACACCATAACGACCTTTAAGGTCTGATTAAATTTTTTGTTATCAATGAGATGCTATCTCTCTCTCGTGAAATGTCATTATGGCGTTGTGATAAGAACACATTACTTAAGGGTGTCAACACACTAAATGTCTCTTGATTGTTTAAGTACATCATTCAGATTGACTCATGTTGTTTTCAATATAAAATCATGACAAATTGAGGAAAATGAAAAAAGATTTCCTAAGTGGAGATTTAAGAAACGCAGATTAGATATAATCAAGCATTTAGAGTGATGACATAATCATCGTGATCTTCACTGAAGAATTTGAATAGAAATACTTTAAGTACTGTGGTAATGATAATGACGATAATAACTTTGTAAGACTTGGAAAATGTTAAAAGTGAAAAGCGATGATTATGTATTTTGGGCAATTTACAGTAAACATATTTCAAGCTGAGAGTCATCGTTTTTTTTTTAATTTATTATGTCTTCTTCTTCTTCCTCTTTTAACTATTAGATAGAATATTTTTGGAGATTTATCTGACATAAAAATTTAGATTATTTTGACGTTTCATCTTTCACCTCACTTTCACTAATTTTTAGAACTTAGCACAACTAGCAAAAATGTGTTCATTTTTCTTGCTATTTTTAATTAGAACCTTTTTAAATTTGCACAGTGTTTTTGAGTAGCGAATTAATTTGCTACAGTTTTTCTGGTTATATTAATAACTCATTTAATTAATGACTTTAAAAAAAAAAGGAAAAAACTAAACTAAACTAAGTAGAAAAAAACGTTAAAAAAGCTACAAAGATAGAATCACCGATTAAACAAAAACCATAAAAAAGTACCTCCTTTCAATGTGTCTAGACCAGGGCCGGACCCACCATATGTGCAGGATGTGCAAGTGCACAGGGCGCAGCATTCCGGAGGCGCATTCTCGGGAACAAAGAAAACCATAAGGTGCAGGTTTTTACTTTGCACAAATGTGTATTCCACAGTTCACACCATTCTCATACTCGCACAACACAAAAAAAAAAAGGAGAATCCTAAATACACGCATCCACACCAACTCATCAGTGCGAGTATTTTTCCTGCACACTGGGTCCCAAAACTTACATTCTATTCCAATTACCACGGCGTACAGTGTGACAATTTCCGTATTATTTTTGAATAATTATTTTTTTATTAATGAAATAAATTCAGTAGACAAATTATCAGAGAATTGAAAATAAAATAAAATAAAATTAGTGGTTAATTATATACATTATGTTGATGGATGGGATGTTATAAACTTAAAGAAAAGGTTAAACTTGTAAGCGCTATTAATTTAATTCCCCTAAACGAGTGAAATGTCACACTGTAAGACGGAAGCGGCGAACGGATAGTTAAAGGATTGCAATGTTCGGGTGTTTTTACACATCATAGAACATAGAAGCGATAAAAAATGCGTGTGGGTTTTACAGTCGCCTTTTTGTTCCTTTTCTTCTTCTATTGAATATTTTTTCAGTTAAAATTCTTTGTACTCTGGTCTGGTGCAGATTTTTTAAAACTTTTTTTCGCTTACGATTATTTAAATAAAATCAGATTTGAAAGTCAAGTGACGGCTTGTGAAAGTGTTTAGTAACTACCTATTTACTATTAAATTTTTGTGTTGTTTTTTTTTCCAATATGGACAAAGAAAAGCCTTCGGGGGCAGAATTCAGAAAAAAGCTTGTTGAAGCCGAAAACAAAGCATACATTTTACTAAATTTCGTATCGATGAGGTTCTGGTAGGGAGTGCAGTGGTGTCAGAAGAAGAGGTTTCTGATATTGTTTCAAATGAAGATTTGGGTGACCCTAAATTTTCGTTATTACGTTAAATTACATAGTACATATCAGATACTCATACATACAAGTATTTTTTTGTTAGTGAGGATTAGGCCCACCTCAATAAAAAAAAACGCATTGAAAGTCTACCTCCGGGGTAATGTGGAAAGGACTTAATATGTGTATTAGTATGTGTATGTATGTATATTATATGTATTTTCGCAAACATAAAAAGGGCGCTTTCTAAAAATCTTGCACAGAGCGCAATTTTAGCTAGGGCCGGCCCTGGTCTAGACTACATAATAAATTAATAATCTTAAAAATTTGACTTCTTTCACAGAACACCGTGAAGTTTTAGTTATTTTTTGTTCATTTAATTACTCACTAATCAACATCATACTTGTTTTTCAATTACACATAAAAAAACAAACTCTAACCGGTTGGTTTAACACCAAAATCTTTGAAGATGTTGATTTTTTATAACAGGGACTTTTGTTTTTGGCATTAATAAATATATACATCATCAGTGTGGTTTTATTTTCATTCTAATACCAAATACCACACCTTTCAAATCAATCAAAAAATATAAATATAAAAATTATGATATCAGACTTTATTAAAATCACCATCATCAGAAGATTCAGCATTCAGAATTTATCATAAAAGCAAAACATTTCAAATGCATTTGAAAGTTCAAGGTCAACTGGTAAAAATCTTTATAAATAGTATTTTTTTTTTAAATTATTTTTTACTTAAACATGTTAGAGTAATTATCGAACCCTTGATTTGCGGATGCTTGTGTTTTTTTTTATTTTTTACTTTGAAAGTATCTTTTGACGTTTAAAAACATGACATCATTTCCATCGGAAAGGTGTTCAGAGTTGTTCGCTATAAAGAAGTTAAAAAACTGAGTAACACGTTTAGAAAATCGTCGATTATCACAATGCCAAGTCAAGTATCGTTGTCTGATGGTGATGTGATATTTATCAAGTTTATTTATGTAGGTTCATTATTTGACTTTGACGTTTAATCATTTTCTGTTTGTTTTTGAAAAGGCTACATGAAATAATTTTTAAATTTACAAAAAAAAAAAAAAAACATTTTCGTTTGCGTAGATGGAGAAAAGATAGAAGCTTTTGTAAACAAACAAAGTCAGTGAAAAAAAATGTCATCATCCATAAAAGTCGCATTTCAAATAATATGAAACGTGATACATGAATAATAAAAATAACTATCACAATATTTAACACACTCTTAACAGCCGATGAATAATTGTCAAGTGTCATGCAGTGAAGTTTTTTTTTTCTTTCTTAAAGCAATTAGCAGTGCTGAATTGTCCTAAGGGTTCAATCTGAAATAGTTAAGGCCCGGATCTTTCAGGGACTGTCATAGATCTGCATTGAAAAACAATTCCTAATAAGAGGGTTTTATTGGTGAATATGGTTATCCAGCGCAGTAAATTTACAATCATGGTTCAATATAAATTTGATAAGTGGTAAAGCAATTTCAAATTATCAATTTCGTTGTTTTGAGAAAGGTTCAACCTTGGTTCAAGGTTCCTTCAAAAAAGAAAATTTCTGTAATATTTAACCTTGGTTGAATATCATCAGTTCTCTCAAGGAAATAGACCAGTTCAAATTCATGAACCATGGATAAAATATTGAATCACTGTTATGCAGTTGGCCCTTTACCTTCATCAAATATTGAATCTTAATATATATAAATTACGTGTCACGTTGTTTGTCCGCGATGGACTCCTAAACTACTAAGTCGATTTTAATCAAATTTACACACCGCGTGCAGTTTGATCCAAATATAGGAAAGCTTCCATCTCAATTTATGATCACAATATTATTTTATTGCAAATTATTATTTGTCTATTATTTAATAGTCACAATTATATGTTAGCTCCAAACGATTTTATCAGATAGCGACATCTGTGCACTGGATTGAGTAAGTTAAGAATTCAATAATGGCGCTATGTCAAATTCCATATAAGCTACAACTTAATAGCATAACCACCACATGTTGCTGAGGCTAAAGTACAGGTTAAATTTAGTTTGTAGTAAACTGAAATACAGCGAATTTTACATTTTCAATTTTTGGTGTTAGCGTTAAGTATTATCAAATAGTTATATATTTGAAATATACATATATAACATGAAATTTGGCACAGAGATAGATTATAGTCTTAAAAAGCACGTATGCTAATTTTTTAGGATTAAACATTGAACAAGTTTTACATAAAAATTGAAGCAATCTGCTGTTATTGTTTTACATTCAGCACAACGAAACAGATGTTTTCAAAAACTTCGGTTGTCCTGCCGATAAATCCACTTTTTAATAAACTTATACGAAATTTACCGGGCAATCTAGAAAAAAAATTATATGTGAAACCAAATAAGCAACAACAATATTTTTCTATAGCTTAAGTTTCTGCATTAAATTGGGGCAAGACGAAGTTTTCCGGGCCCTCTAGTAAAGTTATAAATATAATGCAAACACTTTTTAATAATGACGTAATTTGAGAGTTCATTGCAAACACCACTATATTTTTTTTTCAATTGAGGTTTTCTTAAATCATTATTGTGTTGAAAATTAAATTAATTTTCCTTCTCACTATCTGACAACCAACTCATGTCAAGACATATGTATGAAAGAGCATGATTTAAGATGAAATTTTTTAACATGCATTGTGTAATAGTTGATTAATGCAATGTCAACGAACGCATCCTTCAAATATCAGCGCCCCCTTTATCTCAGTACTACACTGGCTTCTCACTTAGCAATAAAATGTTGAGTTTAAAAATGTAAACGACTAGTTTGGGATTTTTAATGTTTGAAACCTATATTAAAGGTTGATTTTAAATAAGAATATTTAACAAAATCAAAAGAGAACCAGCAATTAAGAAATACTTACTTACTTACTTGTTTTTGTTAAAGTGTAAATCAATTCAATCAGAGTTTTAATTGATTTTAATTCAAGAGCCTTCATAAGATAAGCAAGTTTCAATATGCTATATTAACTTAAACCAATACTTTTCGATTTCAAAATGATTTAAGGCGCCTAAATAACTAATTTTGCTGCTGTGAATAACTAATACGTGGAACCATTTTTGTTATTTGTAATAATATAAACTTTTTTGACATGCAATTAGAGATAAAAACAAAAGCTTTTAGCAAATAGCACTTAGCACTTAGAGATTCATTAGTAATAGTTACCTATATACAAGTACTATATGATTGAATTTTTAATAACTGTTCTGTGGAACTAATTAAGATAAGATAGATCTAACTATTTGGAAAATTTGAATCTAACATTCATCAATACATATTTCTTAAGTTTCACCAATTTCAAAAATTGATACACAGCACATTTTAAATTATATTCTTTCTAAAAGGCTACTTCGGCTACACTACAAAATGTAAACGCTCCGCAAATTTTACAGAACAATCATTTTTTTAATGAAAATATTTAAAACCTATAAAATCATTTCGTTTTTAAACTAACATCGTCCTAAGAATTGTAAAACAAATTCATATTGCAGGTAAATTTTAAATTAGCTTTACAAATAAATAACGTCGAGAAATGTAAGTTGCTAATGATCACCTACTAGGCAACTTTAGAGCATTTCCAATATTTTTCTTGTCTGCTAATATTATTTTTATTGAATAAAGGGAGTTTTTAATGGGCAAATAATTAATTATACAAAACTTTTCAAAAATTATTGAACGACAGTAATGCAATTGGAGCTTAGAGTTTCCGGCAACTTATTTTAAGTTGTGGGTGGCAGAAATAAAATAACTAAAAATAAAATAGAAATAAAAAGAATAAAATAGCCTTTTTACAAAGTGAAGAAAAAATCTAGAACGACTCAGTCTGCATTTTTCAACTCGATCTACATTTTCATGCATTTTTCAATTCGATCTGAAAAATGTGTTACAATTTTTTCAAACACACACCAATTTTGGAGTAAAATTAAGAGTAATATTTACCTCGATAAAATTGAAAATAAAATACTCACAAATATTTGTAATTACAAGACAATAATTAAAATTGTTTCTTTTTTTTCTAATTAATATTTCGAGGTTAAATAGTTCAATAAATAATAAAGTTTGAAAAGAAATATGTATAAAAATGCATTATTCATACCAGTTAATTTTAAAGTAATCTTTGCAAGTTTCATTATGAGTTAAGAGTAACAAATTTAATGTTAATTGTATGTCTATTAATACAATAGAACTTGATTGCAGTTTATTTCAAAACTTCTCACTTAAAACCCAAATAAGATCAAAAGTTCAATTTATCAGCTAATCATATAAATTGTAAGGAAATAGTTTGATTGATTTATTTAAATATTTTAACAATTGTTTTTTTTTTCTTTTCTTCTCTTTTAATGGTTCGTTGATTTATTGATGAAAAAAAAAAAACAAAAATAAAAAACGAAAATTGTTATTTAGAAGGTCAAAAGTGAGAATAAAATTAAAATTATTACTAAGGTAGGTTGGTATATTGTGTTTCTGTTTAGCTCATTCATAAATCTATTCAATTACCTAATTTGTTTTATGTTTGACTTAGATGAATTGAATGAAAGTTTGCTTTAAAGTTTTCAATATTCTATTCAATTCAATTTTTGCATTGTTTTTTTTTTAGGGTGTGTCTGTACAGGAAAAAAAAGTATGAATAATTTGGGTAACTAATTTAGGTTTTGGGTCTTGTTTGACATATGACTTTTACTAAGGCTTATAAAATGACATAATGTGAGGCCTTGTTGTTGACAACGGGCTTGGAAAAAGTGACAGTTGCAAAGTTTAAGAGCAAATTCTTCTTCTGTGTCAAATCGATTCAGTAGATTTGTTGATTATATGATCACATCTGTCAAAAACATGACAGTAATTTGTTAAAAAAAATGTCAATTGGGTGGAGAAAACACTTTTTAAGAAAACTGTGTCGAACGACTTACAATTAACAACAAAATGAACTATTTTAAAATTCATGAAACCCATTCAAACTCAAGATTGTAATCAGGCATGGAAAAATCTCAATGACAAAATCCTCTGAAAATTTGACACTTATTTGATTTGTTTTTTAAATTGCCAAATCGAAAAATAATTGGTTTGTAAAAATTAATACTATTTTTTAATCAATTTTTACGAGTTGATTATAGAATTTTCAAAAAATGTCATGAAACGTCACTTTTCGTGACCTTAGCTTTTTGAGTATTTTGTTGCATTCCTTTTAAAAGCTAAAATTTCACCCATCAAAAGATTATATAATAAAACTAATTATTTAAGATAAGAGTTTATAAAACTTATAGATCAAGTTAATGTCTTTTTCAAACACAACCTTGGGATGATTCTCATAAAATTTTATATTTATTTTCTCATTATTATTTTGGTATCATAAACTCTGTTAATTTAATGATTGTAATTAAATTAAGATGGTTCTTGATTTGTGTTGAAAATTCCACACTCAGTGATAAATTATTGCTCTTTTGTCACCGCAATTGTATTTTTTTTTTCACACAAAACTTTACTTATCTCAATCTTTAGTTTTTATTTATTTCACTTAAAGAAAAAATACTTAAAAACAAAATAAAGGTCACTTCAAAATTACGTAATTCAGTGTTTATTTTGTATTTTTGTAAAGACATTGCAAAATTGATAAAATGCATAGATAAGCTCACATTAAGCAAGCTTACAACTCTTAATATATTTTTGTAAGTATTTGAAATCTTTTACGTGCTCCACTGCAAAGCAATTAGTTTTGAAAAAACGTTTAACAGCAGTAATTTACATTGGTCTTAATGGAAAAATTTAAAGCAATTAGCTTTAAGAAATCAAACAAACAAAAAAAAAAAGAAATAATCAAAACAAATACCGCCATTCCACGTAGTTTACCAGTTGATACCAAAAAATGTATATGTAAATAGAAAAAAAAAACAATTTCCTTAACACAATTTTGCAAACAGATATTTCAGGGACATTCTTATCATTTAAATTGAGTTTTAATTAAAAACTAAGATTTCGTAGTGCATAGAAAATATCAAAACGAATTTGAACAAGGGTGTGTATTTAAATTCCGATTTATTTTTAATTAGAGGAATGGCATATTTCTTATCTCTCACACATTTTTAAAATTACAGAACATTTCTTAATTTGAAACGGCTCTGATAAATGATAACAATAATCATAGTCAACAATTTGGCAAAAAATAAACAAGAACTTAAAAAACGTTAATTAATCGATAAATTTTGATGAAAAAAAATAACGTTTTAACGAAATTTTGAATAATTTAAGGCCTTGTTTTATTGGTTATCTTGCAATCTTTATATAACTTTTTGAAGTTGGTATCCCTGCATTACTCGTCAATTTATTTATGTAACAATTTCAAAATCTTCTGTCACATTGTAAAAGTACTAAACCATTTTATTAATCAAAAATTAAAATTTTGCTAAGCGCTTAAATATGTAAAACAAATTAAAACTTATTTTAGATTATTTTATTATTTATTAAAAACTAGAGAAGTGAGGAGATTTTTCAAAAAGAAGAATATTACACAAAACAATTATCTTTTTGAGTTATATTATGTATTTTTAATAAATTAAATCTTAGAACTAAATTTTTACAAAGTATAAATCTTTTTCAAAACTAACGCCTACAAACGCACACCTTCTTCTTATTGCAATAACCGCCTCTGAATCGTTTTGCAAGGCAATGCGCCGCACAAGCGGTGTCTCGAACATTGAAAGCACTTAACAAATCACAAGTTGCTCGCTTATGTCTTGGAATTGATATGTCCTTGATTATTGGTTCATCTTGATAATCAACTATTAGTCCTGAATGATAAGGATTAGTTACCACAGGAATTGCCATAGAAGGAGTCCACAAGAATCCAAGAATTACAAAAACAAAAATTATGGCACGCATATTTTTTTTCTAAATCAAGAACACCTAATTTATAATAGTTTAAGATCGATAAAAAGCAATACAGAACTGTTCTTGAGATGATAGAACTTGTGGCTTTTATATACTTTTTTAATGCATTTCTAAAGTGATACTGAAAATTATTGGATTTTCCCAGATTATGTAAATGTTGGAATCCTATTGATTCTGATCACAGAATCCAGCTGACTACGGGAATGCTCATCGTTTTGGTAATTAAACTTGAAACTGGGAAATTTTGCCTATTCTAGGAATTACTCAGATTCAAAATAATAACAGATTGAAAATACTTTCGCTTTAAAAATGTTCACTGGCTTATCGTGACTTAAATACGAATTAGTAATTTATATTATTGTCCAGCAATGAGCACACAAATTTAAGCTTATCGATAAATCTGAACAACTTTATTATACTCATTTGTTTTAATTTTTTTTTTTGGCGCCATTTACATATATGATAGTCTCTCAAGTAAATAACAAAATTTTACAATTTAACAATTTTCAGACTGAAAATCATTTCAACATTTTAAAATGTTACTAATTAATAATTTTCTAGTCTATACCTGGATTTTACTCGAATCAAGGTAATGAAAAAATATTATTCGAATTAATTTGGCATTTCAACGCCATCGTGTGGCCGCCCATTCAAATGGAAAACCTCAAGTGATGGCCATCTACATCAACAACTACTGCAACTTGTAATCTGCGCAGTGTAGTTTATCGAAAAATTAACTATGCACATGCGAATGCTTATAGCAATTTATTAATGATTTTATGATCAATGACGAATTTGTTGAATGTTTAAGTCATGATTTCATTCAATTAAATTAGTTTTTTTTTTTTTTTTAAAGACATGTTTCTTCTGAAAACAGTTTCAGTCATCTCAAATTAATTTTTATAAATAGAATGAGTTAACAGGTGTTAAGAAAAGTAATAGACAAATTAATTTAGTTGATTTCTGATTGTTAAAATTCTTTATCAAGTAAGAGGGACAACATTCAAAAAAAAAAAAAAAATAGTAAGTATACGCCAAAGTGCACTTTCTTTGGTGGTTCAATAAAATTCGAATCACTTGAAGGATTTTAATTTGATTTGAAAATATAGTTCAAGTTGGCGATATGAATCTGTAGAATAATCTTAAACCCACTGCCACGCCCAGTTTTCAAAATAAGGTGATATAATGCCTACATTGAAATATGATCAATTCTAAGGAAGATCATTTTAGCTAGAGGCTTTCGAACACTTCAGTATTTGACCTATAACGCTTGGGGTTACTAATTGTAAATATATCTGCTCTGCATTGGACTTGGATACTTTGAATTCCCAAATAATTTTAACATTTTTGCTGTCACTATACTATTTGATTCAATATTTTGTCAATATAACCATACCAAACCAAAAGAAAAATTTAAATTGTATTTCATTTTTTGCAGGAGCGTCAGGCAGAACTCCGTAAGACTGCCATGATGCAAGATGAAGTCGACCATCGTTCGAGCAATTGCAATGTCTCCAAGACTGAATACAACAACCTAATCAGCAGCTCAATGCAAAATGATACAAATGGCTACTACCCAACACCTCCGCCGGTAATTATCTTATTCCTATCTTCAATCAAATATATTTTACCTCTAATGATTCCTTTCGTCCAAATAGCCCCCACAATTTGCCAATAAGAGTGACAACTACAACCAACACAGATCATCACCACCCCATTCACCTGCACCAGACTACAGCAATTCCCCGGTACACACCCTCACACGCAACTCGAAAGTGCCCTTCCGCAATGGTACTCTCACACGCACCGACCGAAACAGCGAAGTAGCCCGAGCTAATGGTGACCATGCCGAATTGGAATCCATAGATTCGTATCAAATGCGAAATCCATCGGCCACAATTCCACGTCCACCGTCGCTGTATTTTGCTCCACAAAACTCGGGGCCACCAACAATGAAAAAGAACAAACGACCAGTTTCCGTGACAATTGGAGAATACTCCTCGGCTCCAGTTGTGCGAAAGGAACCATCAAAAATGGAATTTATTGCCAAGTCACCAGAAAATGGACACTACGAGGAGCCAATGGCTTCGGACCTCCTTCGCAGTGAATTGGAACAGACTTTGAGTCGATCGAATTTGAAGAAGAGAAACGAAGAGAAAAACAATAACAATTACAATAACAACAACAACAATAACGATGCTGACCAAAAGTTAGAAGAAGCAACAAGTGAGCTGCAGAATATAATCCTGCGCCAAAGAAGTCCCAATGGCAGCGCCTATCCCAAGTCTGTGCTCCAAAAGACCCAATCTTCAAATATCGAGAAACTAACCCAAATGCTACAGAATCGCCAATCGACCATGTTCGATGGAACCAATGGCGGGACACTACCCAATCCGGCTCGAGTGACCATCAGTGTGCCGAACAGCCACGCCGAACTGCGTAAGACTGAGAGTAATCCAACCCAGCAGCTTATGAATCCCACAACAACGATGGTATCGTCCTCCTCGACTGTGGTGATGCCACCAGTAGCGCCGCCGCCAATGGTTAACGGCAATGGTATTCTTAAGAATGGCTCTGCCTACTCGAGAAGCAGTTATTCGTCGTCAGAGAAGAGCATATCGTTTGGCAATTGAGCGAGGTGTCGCCGTGCGTCGTCGTGTCAGCCGCCAGCGACATCTAGTGTCATATTATTAAACAAAATTTATTAATATTATTATTATTATTATTTTCATTTTGTTTTTCTTATGTATTTTCTAATTTTATGTAATTTCCTTTGTCTTAAGTGTTTAGTTTTTCTTTTTTTCATTTGTTTTTTGCTTAATTTTGTCTTTTAACTTTTATGTTTCGATTAACTGTATATTGTAAAATGGAAAGAATTATGTTGTTATAAGAAAAAAAAAAGAGGAAAACAAATTACGAAAACAATTAATATATCAGTTTTTATTATGTATACCTTTGTCATTCTTGTTTTTTTTCATGTAAATAAAGAGAGGAAAGAGAATATCAAGTGGGGTGAGTTTTGTTTCTTCTTTGTTTGCCACTACAGAATTACTCGTGAAAGAAATCGAACGGTTCTTTCACCATGATGTGTTACAGCTACATGAAATACTTTTAGTAATCGATAAAGCTTGGTAATATTGTTGCAACTCCATCTGGTGTTGATGTTCGGAATCAGAGAGATGAGAATTCGAAGATTTCTCAATTATCTCCGTGTATTTGGCAGAAAAGTTTTTGGTGAAATTGGTAACACTTTTGAGTGACAATGTAGCTGATTTGGATTCATTGTCTGATGATTGGGAATGTCTTCTTATTGGTCCTGAGTGGATCGTAGCTGTCACTTCTTCCTCGTCCGCAATTACGTCAGAGCTTGAGAACGGCGAAGATCCGGTAAGGTTGAATAGATTCGGACCGATTTGTTTTAAAGTAGCGATTCGTTCACGCCACGTATTCCAAAAGAGCTAAATCAATAATTGAACAAAATATTCACACATCAAAATTGGCAATATAAAAACAAAGTACATAATTTGTGGAATGTATCTTGACAGGTTAAATTCGAAAGTATTTCCTTGATGGTGTCATTGCTAAATTAAGGATTCCTTAGGGTATTCATTTAGGGTCAATTCTGTTCTTTGTACGTTTTATTACTTGTTTACTAATTTTAGTTGGTATACCTACATTTTTCGAAAGATGTCCTCCGAATTCAAAAAGTACATTTTTCTCTCCAGCAATTCTCATATTCATAATCATGCGGGAATTTTTTTTGAAAAACGTCACATTCAATATTTCCAATGGCAGAACGGCCACAAGTTCAAAACATTCAATTTCAGGATCTACTTCAAGAGATGACTTTCCTGCCGACAAACAACAATAATTAAACGAATCCTTTTTTAAATCATCGATACCAATTATAATTTTCGTTGCTGTTAATCCTGAAAAATGAAAATTAAAAACCCCATTTACATATGTATAAGAAATCTCACTCTCACCCAATTGAACTTGTCTAATGCCTATTCCATCTTCTGTCACCTCAGCAAATGGATTTTCCACCAAAACTGGTTCGTAAATCTCGCGATAATCAGCCAAAAGGATTTTTTGTATTCGAAACATTTTTATTCAGATGAAAATTAAGAAAAACAGGCAGAAAACTCGATTCAAAAAATTAACTGTCAAGTAGAGAAATTCAATTATGCCAAAGCGCCATCTTAAAGAAAATAAAAAAGCACTTAGCAAATCCACAAACCTCCATTTGAATTCTCCCCAGTATCGAGGTGAATTCGGAGTAATTAACGTATGTGAAATTTGACCATCATCGACTTCTTGGAAAATAAAAGTAGTTGGTATTAAATTCAGTTTTCGACGGGGGGCTGGTGGGGGCAGGGTGATTGGTGATGGTAGATATCAACACCATGCCATATAGCCAACTACCGCTCCACTCTTACCTTGGCTTATAGGCCAAATTGATTGAGCAACTTTGTTTACCTGGCCATAAGCAGCACCGAAGTTGTTGGCTGTGCACACACCGGTTTTTTGTGTAACCTGTCAAAATGTTACCTCACCACAAAAAGAGTGTGTCTACTGCCTGTGCACTGTGCAGAGTGTGCAGCCAGCCATGTACGGTCCGCGATGCTACACGATAGCCGTTATATTTGTCGCTGCAAAAAAAAAAAAAAACAGAAACAACGAAAACCTAATGCCCGAGTGAAATGAATTGAACCTGATTTTTGGACTTAGTCTTCCTGCCTCTGGGGCTTCCTCAAATCGTCATCAGCAGTCAGCACAGCACCCACTAGAGAAAGGTCCATGAGACACGAGACGCAGGGAGATCAAATCCACGGAAGTTGGCAATAAATTTGAGACACTTTGAAACTAAATCTTCGGAATGCTGCGGCGTCAAGTAATCTCCCTTCTATATCTATTCCAAGTTTCCAAGTTAACTCGAACGAGCACACCTGGGGTGGGAGAAACTATTCAGAGTGTCTTGTACGAGTAGACGCGTCATCGCCATAGCTCGTCGTTGTCGTGGTCTTGCCTCCATTCGATTTGGGTTTAAATTTCCAGTGCAGTTCTGGCCATCCATCCGCAGTGAGTGGTGTGTGTTTTTGTGTGCTTCGGCGTTAATCTCCTCTCTGAAGTCGGAACAATTTAATCGAAAGCCCAAAATGAATAAATCCATGGGATTAGTGTACGTTGCAACGTTGTTGTTGCTCGTGTGTGATGTTATCTTTTGTGGGCCAATCCAAACTAGCTTCAGTGACAACTCGGTTTATTCGAATGCAGAACCCTCGAGTGGTGAAGCAGGACAACATGGCCAACACCAGCATCAGGAGGATTATCTAAAGGTTCTGTTTGCCGCATCATGTTTTTGTTAGATGATTGGTTTTGTAATTGATATTAATTACCACACACACAGATCAGTCTTCTCGAGCCCAAGGATAAGATAAGGGAGTCTGTGAATCTGGAGGCTGAAGCGATTCCATCCAGAATCCTCACCAAGTACGATAATGGCCACAAGAATCTTGCCGATTTGACCAAAGTACGAACGGGTATTTGTATATAGACCATGAGAGTTTACATTACTCTCGATGGCTAACGAGATTGCTTGGAAGAATTTTATTGATGAGTATTTTTTCTTCTCCTCCTCTTGCAGCCGGTTCCAGTTATAGATTCGATAAGTGAGTCCGAGAAGTATGGAAACAATGGGGACCAATTCGATGGTATTGCAAGGGCCATTGTCAATGGCTATGAGGCGTTTTCGAATTTGATAAACAGGCTGATTGGGGTATGTATAATTTATATTCACGTTGAGTTAATTTTTATTTGAAATAATATGTGATGATGTGTGGAAACTGTCAAGTTAATCGTTAGACAAACATATTTCTTTGATATTGACGACATCGTCAGTCACACATAGCTGTGCAAACATTTGTTGACAAACTGTGTTGACATAAATTTATGTCTTCGTCTAGGGAACTAAAAAAACAGTTAACACTCTTGTTGACAGCTGTAGGTACATGATAGTGCAGTGTGAATGTGGGTTTGGAGAAATGGAATGTATTACACGGTATTTAGACTTTAGAGGGTTTCGATGTCATTATCTATTTAAGACTTTTAACAACTGATTAGTTTTTTACGAATGAAAGTTTAAGTTCTGTTTATCTTTGTGGAGTAAATATGAAGAGATAAAAATGGCGCTGCTTTGACATTTTCATGGAAAAATCTCAGTGTCACAAATTTGTTTTTATAATTTTTTTAGGAAAATTTATAAGTTATATTTTTAAGTTAGATTTATTTTGACAGAATAAACAGTTTTTATGATTTGTGAATAGAAACTGATACAATCTTCATGTTGGACTTATTTGCCACTAGAGCTTAATTTCATCCTTCGTGGTGAATTTAAATTCATAAAACAATTATGACACTTACATAATTTGAAATTGGTGAACTTCAAAAGGTGACATTTGTGTTTGACGAATACATAAAGGGTGTCACAAAAATAAGGTCAATTAATGACAGAACAAAAAAAAAAAAAATGTCACACAGCACTGTATAAAACAATGGTCACACTTATTTGTGTAGAGGTTAATAGCAGTTATCAATGACCAACATACATACCTTGTTAACATCGCGTCGAATCATTTAAAGAAAAAAATAAAACACATAATTAAGAAAATTGTTTTGATGTAACACTTTTCGGATACAAGAAACCAGAATGATGGACTTTAAGTGGATTACCGTGAAGATTATGGATTTTAAGCCTTGAGTTGAACTGGTTTCGATGAAAATGTAGACCAGCAATTAAGAAAAAGATAAATACTTAATAGTTTAGTTATCATATCATTATCATAAAATTATGTTGAAACATCAGAATTTTAACTACTTGTTAATTATAGCTAAATGCATGATTACATTTGAAAAGTCACCTTAGTTTTTAAACACACTTCGAATGTCGAACAGAGGAATTTTGATAATCTCAATTGTTGACTTGACAGAAAGAGTTCGCAATAATTAATTAATAATTATTTTTAACAGAGTAAAAAATGCTGGCAGTTTTTGAGTACATCAAAACTTTAGTGAAATTCCTGAAAACAAAACTTGGTCAAATTATTCTAAGCAAGCAGTTCAAAAATGCAAACCTAAGCACCCTTGCTAAGCAGATTGTCCCTAAACGTAGTAGATATTATTTTCATGCGCAAATGTCTCTGGGCAAAACGTCAAACATTTCTTGCGCACTTCACTTGCATTTTAATTTCAACTTGCTTTGCATGCGTTTTGCTTTGCAAATGTCGCGTTTATGAATCTGCCCAAACTTTGATTTGTATAGTGTCAACATTTTTGCAATTTACTTTATGTTTTTTGGGTTTTTATTGGTGAAAATTATCTTCTGAAGTTTTTCCGTAACTGGGGGGCCATTTAAAATCCGGATTCTAATATCACTATAGCTATACCTACATCTTTGTTGAAAATAAATTTTTATTCTAGGATTTTTAATGTTCCCAGTTTCAAACAGTGAAAAGAGAGATTTGAATTCTATTAGATTTGACTTAAAGTTAAAAAGGTATAAAAACCCATCTTTAATATACAAATTCAACGATATCAACTTTTGGATTACATTTTTTAAAAAGTAGGTAGTAAAATACTTAGCCCCAGTCGGTAATACCCAATTTTTTCAATCTCGTGTCGAAGCTGTGACTGAAAAAGAGAGGTCATAAAATTTGGTTTAGTATCTACACAGGCAGTAATTTTCATTGGTAGATTTGTCAATATTTTCTCTATGTATTTTTTGGACAGTTTTGTAAATTTAAAGAATTTAAACTCACCCTTGGACATTTTGGTTTATTCACATTATTTAAACATTTTGTATTTAACATTTTAAGTAGATTCATTAACAAATGTAGGCTACAAAATTACATGAAAAGGTTCATATATACATATAAAATTATGTGTAAGCCCATTAATAGTTTTTAAGATTTTTTTTTCACCTCTAGGTCTTAAAGCACAATTTGTTGAAAATCAACTCCTTTTACTCGAAATATAATCATGTCCAAACGGAAATTGTTTATTTTTGCTGCATTTTGTATGTACTTTGATTTTTTCAACAGTCCCTCGAGTTTGGAATGGATTCTTTTTAAATGCACTTAATAAAAAGCTCAACAGATAAATTAATTAAAGATTTATTTTACAATTAAAAACAAAAAAACAAAAAATCCCTTCGAAAATATTTATGTTTCAGTTTCACGTGTGAATCAATGAAATTCTTTTTTTCTCCTGTTCTGTTTTTTTTTTTTATTATTTCCTTTTCTCAAATGAACCATCCTTTTAATTCATTTATATCAATTTATTTTATTTTTTTAAGTAGGTCAATAAATTTAATGTTTTTATCAACCAACTCGGTTATTGTTGAACACGGAATCTTTTTTAAGTCCGTCCGTCGCGTCGTCGTCGGTCGGTCATGCCCAAGCGAGAGCTCTGAGGCAAAAACTTTCTCGAATTCCTGGCGTAATTTATTTTATTTAAAAATAATGTTGATCCGATCAGCAATCGGGTTAAAAAAATTGTTGTTTTTATATATTTTTTATATGTTTGCATTGTAATAATTGAATGATAAGCGGTGGTAGGTTTTTGTTTTTTTGGATTTTTTTATTGCAGATTTAGCTTGAAAACAGAAAGAACATATGGGTCCCTTTCACCTGTCATTTGAATGTTTTTATTGTTTGCTTGTAAAATTGCACATAATCAAAACTATTTTGAATTTATTTATTTGTTATTGTTATTGATAAAAAAAACGAGTTTAATGCGAGAATATTTTAATTTTAATCCGGATTGGTGGGATTAATGTAGTTAATTTTTATTCGAAGTACATAAATGTTCACATGTGTTTAAAAAATACAAACAATTGATTCGAATTATTTGAATTTTAAAATTCTCCCAAAAATATTCACAATTGCATATTTGAGAGGAATTTCTTTGAGAATGTCAACTTTAGAGTTAAAGAACAGTCCGTGAGCGAAAAACTATAAATTTTAAATTCAATATAATTTTATATTAATTCAAATGCAAAATTAAAAACATGAAAGTCTTATCCATACTATAATATTATAAAGAGGAAACGTTGTATTTTTGTATGTTTGTTACGAATAAAATCAAGAACTACTGGACGGATTTCGATAATTCTTTCACCATTAGAATGCTACATTTTCCCTGAGTAACGTAGGCTATATTTTTCACTAGAAAATGTCCACCCCTGCTAAGCCAGGTAGAGCCACTCTAAATAAACTTATACTAAACATTTCAATAGAGTGTACAAACCCAGGGATTTAAACATTTTGCAGTTGATGATAAAACTATTTTCTTGTTTATATTTAAATTTTTTTTTGATTTTTCATTCATATGCACCTCTTTTATTTTATTTTAAAATTTGTTTCCTTCCAGAAACCCAAAGAAGTCGCGAGAACAATTTCTAGAGGCATCACAACTCAGCTGGATGCCATTGGTGGAAAACTAGTCGGGCTTTAAGAAAAACTAATTCAATTGTTACCTAATTTGTTATAATTTTTATTTTCTTGTAAATATCTGATTTCTTTCACTTTACCATTTTTATATTGATAAATTATTATTTATTTAAGAAATTAATGCCGCAAAACTTGTTTTCGATTTTAAGAAAAAAAATTTAAGTGTACAATTAAAAATTAACACAAAAATAAATTTATCAAAATTTAAAAAAATGTTTTTTTTTTGTATATATCTCTGCCCTCTCAAACTTTGAGCAAAACACTTAATTAAGAGTAGAAGGTGTTTCATTTTTGCAAAAGTACGCAATAAGTGCGTATTAAATAATGTCTCACCAGTGATAGATGAGAATTCCGGAGTGCTGCAAGGAAATCATTTAGGTCCCCTTTTATTTCGCTTGTTTTGTATGTGATACTCCTACTTTTATTCACTAATCGAATTGATGTAAGTTTAAATTTGCAAACTTTTTCACCATTGTGCTCATAACTTATAAAGTAAACTTTAAGATTATGTATTATTTTTTAATTTATGCACATTTGGTTGATTAAATAAACAATAATAAAAACAATAAATATTATCATAAGACCGACCGTGATGAATGCTGGCGTTTAAAATACTTTCACTGCGATCATAAATAATTTAAATTCAAAATTAATGAAATATTATAATTATGTCTGACCCACAGCCACGAACTTAATAATATTTTTATTTTATTGGAATTTGAATGAATTTATATAAATATTAAAATCTTATTTTGAATCGGCTTGAAAAGATATTTTCTCCACACTCAGTAGGAACTTCTTCCATAAAAATTGGTAAAAATAGACTTTCTTAATGGAATCTTAAGGAAAATTAATGTTTCAGTCTTTTTTTAGACTTTTTGTCCCCAAAATTGATTTGTCAATTTAATATTAATCCTTTACCTAAATTTTTACTTAAGTCACTTCAAAGGTAACACAACATCCAACACGGATTATATTTCCATGAAGTGCATTTATCTTCAAAGTTTGATAAATGATGTTTTCTTCCCTATTTAGCCCACAATCTAAGTAAAGTAACATAACCTTCGGGTATAACACCACACAATTATTTTAGGTCACATTCATTAAATTAATGATCTTTTAAGCAAGAACCATGTATGATAATAAATCAAAAAAAAAATCCAAAAAACAAAAAAAAATGGTATTCAAAAAGTCAATGTTTTGTTGGTTTTCAGTTGAGTTCGGTTTTTCAACGAAAATAAATACTCGTAAAAAATCTTGTAGATCATTATTTCCCCCCGACAACACATTCCTCTTTTTGTGACACGTCCAGGTTTAATTTTTCAGTTTGTGTGTGACATTTTTGTGTGGCTTTTACAAGCGTCACATTAAAATATGTTTATATTACGAAGTCAGCAGGGATTAGGGTCTATTATAAATATTTGTTCAGCTATTAAGATCCGGAAGAAGTCATTATGGAAATAAAACTTTGGGAATTTTTAAATTTTATATTTTAAAATTTCTTTAATTTTTTTTTATTCATTCCTATAAATAAATAATAATAATAATAATAATCCATTTTGCAACACGATCACAAAATAAAATTTATATATTTATGTAGTTTTTTTTTTGTTTTGTTTTTGTTGTATAAGAAATAATAATAGTTTTTGTAAATATATGTAGGGTGTTTTTTTTTTTGTTTAATAATATATGAAATATTTTATTTTATTTAAATATCTTTCATTTCGTTTTATTAAATATATTGCAAATAATTAAAATCGTTAAATAAATAACATGGAATGTTGTATTTTTCATTTATTTTCTGGTTTTTACTTTTGTTTAGAATAAAAATAAATAACAATATAGTTTTTGTTTTGATTATAAATAAAACAGATATGTTTCTTTTGTTAAAAATATAAATTTTAAAAATCTTACACTTGTTTGTTTTGTGTGTGTTATTGTTTTTTGTTTTGAAGAAAAGATTGTCTTAACATTAAAATTCATCTATAAAGTTGTTTTTATTTTATATTTTTTTTTTTATTTATAATATTTTTTTTATTGTCTTTGAAAGAAAACAAAACAATAACTTAGAATAAATATAAATATCATTTTTGAATAAGAATATTTACAGTGGTAGATTTTTTTCTTTTCTTTTTTATTTAATGTTAATTTTATATTTTAAAAACTTCGTCTGTTTATTAAAAAAAAAAATACTGAAGTTGGAGAAAACAAGGCGGTTTTTCAATTAATTAATTTTTTCTATCTCAGATTTTTGTTTAAAAAATATAAAATTTATTGCAAAATAAATATGGCAGTTGATACACACTCACTGACATTTTTATTAAATTATGATTAGAAAAAAAAAATATAATTACAACTCATTTCACTGGCAGTGAATGCTTTTAGTGCATCGGCCTTAAATTTGTGTTGTTTTAGTTTTGTGTTTTTATTTGAAGAGATTCAAAGGAAGAAACTGCGACTTAATCATTATTTCTAAAGAAATTGTTTAAATTCCTAACCTAGAAAATTTAACGATTTACCATTTTCTTGATATTTCGTTTGTTTTTGTTTTGTAATTAAATATTTTTGGCACAAATTTCTCTAAATTCTAATTTCCTTTTTTTTTTAAATTATTTCCTTTTTGTTTTATCGTTGTCGAATAATAAAAATATTTAATATTTAAATTAATTCGTTTGTGTTTTTTTTAATTTAATTTTTTTAGTATTTTTAATTTTTTTTTGTATATAGTATAGCTCCGCTAGAAGAGTGCTTAGCACTTTAGATATATATATATATTTATATAGAGAATCTCAATGTGTGAGTTCCTCTGATATGAATTTGTGTTGTTTTTTTTTTTTTCTTTTAAAATACACTTCAGTCTTCCCAGCTACTCGTCCTTGTCGCAGGATCAATTGATGGGGAATACGATTTGTATGTTTGTGATTCTCGTTTATGTTTCACCGTGCAGAAGAGCAACATGGATGTGATGAGGCCGAAAAGTTGTAAGAATGCTATTACCAGAGCTACTGTCCCAACAACATGCAGTCTTTCGATTAGCCATGCGTGTAAGGAATGAGCACAGGCCTTGTCCCACCACAGCAATGGATTTTCAGATCTTAAAAAATGGAATAGAATTTTATTAAAAAAATTGGATGTGGGAAAAATTTTGGAAAAAACT
The DNA here is from genome assembly GCA_905146935.1 of Scaeva pyrastri. NCBI lineage: Eukaryota > Metazoa > Arthropoda > Insecta > Diptera > Syrphidae > Scaeva > Scaeva pyrastri. Next base: position 5,719,562 of record LR989929.1, on the reverse strand, counting down.
TACTTCCCACAATCAACCCTTGGACCACCATCGCCGGAGCCTTCAATTATAATTCCTCTTTGTTCGTAATTAGGACGACAACAGGATTCGGGTACCCATCGTTTGCCACTCCATGCTTGGACATCGTACCAGTCCTCGTATGACGTCACACCACAACATTCAAACTGGAAAATAAGAAAATTGTTATACAGATTTTGACAACATAGTTCAATGTTATAAGAATATTCAAAAAATCATAAAGAAATGTAAACTTTCTTAATTTAATACTTGAAAGAGAATTACAAATACAATCATGGAAATCTGTCGGAATCAAATGTTAAAAACCAATGACAACTACCGCTAGATGTCGGTTGTAGTTTTCCAAGTGAAATAACACAGTTTCACTTATGTGAATTGAGGTCCCATCTCATGGGAAAGCAAAAGTCAATCAACCACTAAGTAATGGACGACAGATTTAACAGTTAAAAATTGTGCGCCAGTAGCGCCATCTGCAGCTGCATAACTTCAAATACGTACATATGTAGCATTGAAATACATTGACAGATAGGTCATATTATTGAATCTCCATCTGTCAAATTAGCTGTCATTCACTTACAAAAAATACGAGCAAAATATTTCGATCAAGGCTCACAAATTATTTGTTTTGTTTCAGTTAGGCTTTTCCCTATCCCTCTAAAGTCTAAACAATGGAAGAACTTTTCATTTTTAAATAGATGTGTGGACTTTTTGACAGATTGCGTGATGTCAAAAGTCAGAAAAATAAGAAACAATCAAATTCTTTTTTCCTTAAATTTAAAGTTTATAGTTGAAAAATAAAAAGGGAACTATAATAAATTAAATTAAATTAAATTAAATTAAATTAAATTAAATTTAAATGGAAATTTCAAATATCTTACCGATTGCTGCATAGTATCCCATATCGCTGCCACTGACGGTGCTGCCAAACCACCTCTATCTGTTGCATTATAATGCCTTTCAATGCCAAATCTTAATTCATTAGCTAATGTTCTACTTAATCCACCACGAAATAGGAATGCAATTGAACCGATTAGGAACTCGCTTAGGAATAAAAACACAATCAAAACGAAGTACTAAAAAATAAAAAAATATATTAAAACAAAATTAATAAATATGAAAAAAAAGTAAAAAATTTACCGTTATAAGTAGACACCGTGATTGGAACCATGATCCACAACATCCAAAAAACGACACAACAAATCCACAAACTCCAACTGCTATAAATAATGAATCAGCACTTAAAGCTTCATGGTCTGGTAGTAATGTGGCATAGCCTTGGTATGATAATCTAAGCCACAGACCGGCTCCCAAGAAAGCGCAACTGCATATCTGGAATTTATAAAAAAAAAAAAAATACAAAAATAAGTTAGGTTAGGTATTATAAAGAAGAAATTATGTATTCAAAAAAAGTGTAACGTTTTCTTTAAGATGATGGGGAATGCCAAGTAACAATTTACTTTGGCATCACTTCTTTTGAAGGAGTCTACATTGGACTCTCTTATTGACAATTGACATTCTTCTCTACCTTCTTCTGTAGCAATTGCATTCAGATTTCATTCAGCAGCGTGTTGGAATGTTTGCAATCTAATCTATAATTATTTATACAAATTGTGACAAACTTTCGTTATTTTTAAAATATTGTTTTAGACTCAAAATCCTTTCACATAATGTTTCATTTTTTAATAATCCTAAGATGACAACTGTCAATTTTTTTTTTGTTTTGAAGGGTTGTCAAAAAACAGTAATGGCGGTAAATTTAAATCAAATTCCTCTTTCAGAGGTCTTAATCTCTTCTATTTTAGGTTTAGGATAAAGAAGCCTGATATCCTTTCGGCAACTTGTGAGGACTTCAACGAATTCGTCTTAAAAAAACTCCCAATCTGAGTGACATAACTAATTGAATGACAGTAGGATTTTAACCACATTATACAAAAAGTTTCGAAAAGATAAAGGCACAAATTAATTGTTTTAAGATTTTCCGACGAATTCAAAAAAAACATCCTCAAACATTCAATGAGAAAAATATCTTCCTGGAAGATTCAGGACATCAGATATTTTTAAGATTATTGTCACAAATATCTATACCAATCCTTTAAAACTTCTTCTAGTTGAATATACAGATGTATAGTAAATAAATAAAGGACAAATATAATAATGTGTATAAGTTGTCATATAGACGTACTTGAAAGACTTCTTTCAGCTTTTTAACTTTTTAATTAAATAATAAATGAACCAATTTATGAGAACAAAATCAACAGAGCACAAGGATATTAATAACTACATATCTAAAGGCTGCCCTTATAAGTACAGGGTTACAACTACAAGTATGAAATTATACTCTCTTATATCTAATCCTCCACCAACACTACCACAACTATTGCCTTATGAAACAAAACCAACCTCGAATATAAACTTGACATTGGGATGGGACTTGGGCTTGGAATACTTGTTATAAGAAATCTTAATCTCTTTCAAGTAATCTCGTCCGTCGGTCGTTCGTCGTTGTCGTCGAGCGGTACATTCCACGAAAAAACAATCTACATCTCTGCAGATGACTAGCGGCATTTTATCTTCTGCATTTCAGTTTTTAATCTTTTTTTTTTTGAGAATTTTTGTGTCTCTTATAAGGAACGGCGACGCGAGTCCTTGCATTGTGCATTGCACCAGAATCAAGAAGTAGCTACATTATTTTTTTTTTGTATCTTGTATCTTTTTATATAGGTATAATGGCCATCATGATAGCCTTAAAGCTATAAATGCAAATACGTTGTAAAAACTTTGTTGACAGGATTTGTTAAAAGTATAGCTGAAGGATTTTTGTTTTTAGAATTGATGAAGTTTATCATCAGCTTCAGTATTGAAAAGCAAGATTCGGATCTTGTATAGAATTGGTCGTTAATATTGGTTATACGTATAAGGAAAGGAGCAGTGGAATCAATCTAAATTGAACTTCAATAAAAAGGATTGAAATTGCACGTGCATACATTTTTATAAACTTACCTTTTCAGTTTTATCATTGAGATGTTGTACTTATTTATGGAAGACTTCAAGGATAATTTTCCTATAAAATCCATAAGATACGTCATTCATCCGATGAGGGTTAGATATAGTAGACGAAGAAGATGGAACTTTAATCTTGGAAGATACATTCTCACAAATATACATACTCAATTCAATGCACAAGACGTTTTTATATGTATATATCATCTGTCAGATTATAGAAGAGTAGTGGGAAAAATTATTTTACAAATAATATCCGTTTCTTTGCGAATGACATATCGAATTGGTTGCATCTAAGCCTTATTGATATATAGAGAGTTACGATATTTTAAATTTGCTTCTTTCCGAGAAGTTCCTTGAAGTATAATAGTTGTGTTTTATTGACTAATGTATAGCTATTGCAGCATTCAAGTGAATAAAACAATCAAACTCACTTAACAGATAACACCAGCGCCAGCACAACTGCCATTATTTTTGCTGTCTTCTTTTTCGACAAAAAGCAAATTGTTGTTGTTTGCCGAGGGCAATTTTGAAGCGCTAGCTACCCAGTAGTGAATAAAACACAGCTAACATGTTTGGAAAAATTTCATACCTATACAAACTAAAAGAAGTCTTTAATAGACATCCGTCAGAATTCAATAACATCTTTCTTCATTGACAGCACATCAACTTAAAGCTTCAAAGTTGTTATAAAGATAATGTTTTAAGATCTTAATTTTTAAAATTAAAACAAATTCCAATTAATTTGTTCAATAATTCGGCAAAAAGCAGCAATAGCAGCTTATTTGAAATTTTAGCCTAAAATGCAATAACCTAAAATGTCAGTCACATAATCCTGCTACGCTTGCCGTTCAATCTAGAAATCATGCAATGTGTCAAAAAATGTTTAGTAATTTGTCATTGCATGTCATGAATTGTCATTGCAATAAGGGTGGTATTATAATTATTTTTGATTTTTTGATTTGGGTGTTTTAGCATTCGAAAATTCAGCATTTTTCCAATGAGTTTTGTCAATTTTTTGGAAGCTATGATATTTTTTATGATATTTCGAATTTGTAATTTAAAGCTTTCTATTTTATTTTTCCAACAAGTACTCATTACTTCAACTTTTGTTCGGTTTGTAAACAAAACATTCCCAAAAATAATAATAGTTAAACAAGAGAAAATTTTTGACAAGAGTAAAATTTTCATCGAATCTGACAAAATTCCTGTCACCTGTCGACATGATTCGGATTTTTAATTTGTAGGTTATTGGTTGTTAATCTAATTTGACTTGGAAATACCAAACTTTGTGGTTTTCGCTGAAGTAGTAACTTTAAATCCGGATTTTTTTTATTTTCACCGATCCACAACTTGCCCCTTAACTGCTGTCCATTCCCAAGTAATAGTAACGAACGTAGTTCCTCTGTGCATAAAAAAAAACTAAATAAACAAACCGCCAAAATGTATGCCAAGTCAGTAATTCTTTTTGTTTTAAAAGAGTCTTCTTTTTTTTGGGGTTTCATTTTCATTTTTTCGTTTTCGTTTTTTTTTTTTCCGGACTTAAAGTAACAAAGTTCCTTGCCCCAAGTTGTTGCTGATGGCTCTGTTAAGTTTTGTTGAACTAAATTCTATAAACACGAATACCTGCCTCGAGTACTTTCAAAATAGTGCCGATTTGTAAGGCCCCTATCCTACCCAACCCATGGGCTTGAAATACTCAACTTACGTTATGTAAATTAAATGTGTAAACTTTAAATCGTCGTCGTTGATGAGATACTTGACTCAAGTACAAGTACGAGTATGTAGGTACTTTGCTCTTAAGTGAGTTGTTGTTTTCATTTTTTTCAAAATGCCTCTGCATGCCACACAGCAGCACTACCCTACTTTGACCGTTTTTTAGTTTTTCTCTGTTTTTGCATCGGTAAAAGTACCACGTGGGTTTTTTTTTTTTTTTTTTGTAACGTTTTTCATTTCCAGTTAGGCGAAGTGATGTGTGTACGTGGCCTTAATTCTAATGGCCTCCTTTATTGACTCGTACCGCACTATTTGTGTTGTGCGAGGAATAAACTGGACACAGACAAGTTATGCCACACAGAAAGTCTTTGTATTAATTGCGTTCGTTGCACTCACTGCACGCAATTCACGAGCATACTTTTTTGTTGTGCCATTCGAAAACAGTGGCAAGGAAAGTCAATTTAGAATGGCAAAATAACTGCCTTTTTCCTACTCTGATGGTTTCTTTGGAAGCCTTTGGGAGTTTTTTTTCGGAAATAAATAAAAAATTCAAATCCTTTTGAGTGGAACTTTCACTGGAAAACTGAGAAAAGTTGCATCAGTTATTCTCAGTTACCAAAGTGTACGAATTCTAAGAATCAGTTAAGCCTGAAGAGAATTTTGGTAACCTCTTTTTGGACTCCCAAAAATTATTGAATTTGAAGTGTCATCTTGAGTTTTTTAGATATATTCCTACAAACTTTATATTTTTTTTTTCTAAATGTCATCTAGAAATTATAAAGCCAAAGTCAAAGCTGTCACAATGACAGTTGACAGTAAAAGTAATTTTTTGATCAGAGAAGGAGGTGAGTCCAATGCATGCAACGTTTCTTGGCAAAGTTTTACTGCCTTTAAGTATTCGAATTTTATTCCAATATTAATATTCCCTATCCCACTGTGAGTACCTTTAAGTATGAATGAATACACAAGCAATTTATTAATGCAGACATTATGTGGAGCAACAATTGTCAGAATAACGTGATTGATTTACCATCCACTTCGAGCACCAGAGGCAAAGGGAACCTCTACAACTTTTATATGTTTTATTAATACCTAACCCATACACAGAGGACCTATCCCACACCACTACACTTACACTGTGGCACAGAACACTCAATAATTTATATTTTTGCGGCTTCGTCAGTGCAAAAGAAAAAGGCAGAAGGGAAAAACGTTCTAATTGGATGCCAATCGCATTTACTTTGACTACCTTAAGCTCTGTGGCTGCATTAATCAGATTCATGCACCCATGCATCATCGTCATCGTCGTCTATCGTCGTCGTCATCGTCGTCGTCATAATTATCGTCATCATCATTATCATCATCGTCATTATTGACGCTATCGTAGTAGCTATTATGCATTGCCATGCCTGCCACATCGGGTGGCAAAACAATAAGAAGCAGAGTGCCTTGCTTATGGCCATAACTCCATGACCGTGTGGCGTATTAAATGACATGACTTTGGATACGGAAATCAACACTGAAGATTATTTTTCCGTTGTTATGTTTCATCACAGAGGGTGTTTCTTTTTGTCGTTTCATATTTTTGCCATTTGAAATACAATATCACCAATCCACACCGCGACCGGTGACAATAATAGAAGTGAGCAGCGACAGCAGGAGCGGTTAGTCATTGAAGTTGGAGCGAAAGTTGACTTCGCCATAACTGAACTGAACACCGAAACGAAAAACGAGCGTCAGAAGGGTTCTCAAGGCGATTTGCATATTCAATTCAGAAACATATTCGTTGCGTTGCTCGATCCTGATAGGAAAATGTTTAATCTTTCGCCATGATGTGCGGATAGGGACGACTAAAACTGTTTCGGGCTTTTGCACCATGGTGGCGTTCATCGTCGTCGTCGTCGTGGTGAGGCTCAGAGAAACGTCAGAGCACTTGAAAATTAAATTCCAAAAAGTACACCATGAACTTTGTGATGATGACGAGAGACTGACGGACGGAAGGCAAGGCCTTTCAGTCAGTCAGATGCTTTTTGCATTGAAATGGAGGCAAAGCAAAAAAATAAAAAAAAAACGAAATTTTCAACTTCCACTTCAGCATCATCACCATCAGCATAGATGTTGGTATTTTGTTTGTAATTGTTGTCTGTTGGGAGCTGTCAGTGTGTGAAGTACCATGAGAACTGCCATCATTCAAGTTGATTTTTTGGGGGAAAAAAACGAGAATTCAAAAAAATAACCATTTTACTGCGAATATGTGTCAATATAATGACACTTTATTGGCCTTAGCAATACAAATGCAGGCTTTAATTGTTTTGGCGAACAAAAAGACGATAGAGTAAAATTTAAAAGCTTCCAAAGGAAAACTAAATTTCCCAAGTTGGTCAAATTGTACTTATATTAAATTGACATTTCTTCTTCTTTTCAGTTCTGGCATGTAAGTCTGAAAATAAACAGTTTATACAAGTCAATTGCCTTCCTACCTGAAATTTAATAAAATAGTTCACTTGGGCGTATACGCACTTTTTTAAATTTTTGAATATTTCAACTTTCACTCTGATTTTGCTGATGTAATATAATCAAGTCCGTATTAGCGAATGATTCTTGTTAATCTAAACTTAATTTATAACGTGGTTACGAAAGCGTTAAAAGGTGTAACTTTCCTTTCGAGTTTGGCAGACCATATTTGCGGAAACTACAAAATGAGTTAACTATTATAGTTTCTTTAATGTTTTCATTGGAATTTCAAACTACATTCCCCATAACCGTAACTACCCTCTTTTGAAAAAACAATTCTCTAGAACACATTCCACATCCGTGTGTAATCTTAGCCCAAGCATCATTCCCTTTCAAAATCTCTCAACTAAACAACAAGATTCTTTGTACGAAAGATTTATTGTTTCAGAAATCACATCAAAGCCCTTCTTGATCAAAAACCTAAACAAAAGCTTTTATTCCTTGAATTTTTAAGACACTATAAAATGCAATTCAACATTAAATACCTTTAAACAGCCATTCCGCACAAAGGAAGGTGTTAAGAAAATTTATTCCCCTAAATAGGTACCCACTCAAATCGCAGCCATATGTCTTTGGGTTTTTTGTATTGTCTTTCTTCTAATTTTTTTTTGGAAAATAAAAGAAGAAAAAAAAAAAACAACCAACAAACAAATAATTTCTATTCATGCAATCTGCCAGAATTCTCCTTCAATCAAAAAATCCTCAATAACAATTTACGCATCGACAATAAAATAATAAGCGTTCGCGATTATAATTTATTAGATGATGGCAATGGAATGACGTGGCGACCGGCAGTGACGTGGCATCCTTTCGTTTCGGTCCCTTGTCGATGTCGGCAATTAAATTCGAATAAATATTCATCGCATTCAAAGCAAATCATTGTGTTTAATTCGTCGAATTAAGTCTCGGGAACAGATTTACAGAACAGTGACTCTGCGCCGGTCGAGAATGAAATCCGAGACCAAAAGCGAGCGTAAATGGAAACGGGGAATGACATATAATAACCAATTTCCTCCCCCCTCCGTCACTGTGTTGGTGCCAGCACTATTGTCAAAATCGTAAAGGAAAGGAAAATCTCATTTTTTTAATCTTGAAATTATACGACATGGTATTGAAGACAAGTTGAGAGCTTGGATTTGTTTTTTTATTATTTTTTTGTTGTCACTATAAAACAATCGTCCCCTTTTGTTTTTTTTTTTCATTTTTTTAAGAATGCTATTTAATTTACAGTCATGCTGCATTTTACGTTTCTTTTTCTACGTCCCCTCTGTGGCATATAGTGGGACAGATGTGTCGAATTAATTAAGAAAAACTCAAAAGACTTAAATTAAAAAAGCAGGAGAGTATTTAGTTTTCTGTCAACAAACGATTCTTAAGTTTCATAGACCCAGTCCAAGAAATGATAAGGTAATCTTATTTGACAGATCTTGTCATTTCTATACTCATTCAATTGTGTTCGTTCTCAAGAGAAATTATCCCTTATTTAAAATCCAATCCTAACAAAAAATGATCTTTAGAACATCTGAAATCTGAAAAATCGGTCTAAACTTTTGATTTTTGTCTTATTTCTACACATATGCTACACCACTGTTTCTAGCCAGAGCGTACACAAATTCCTAATTAAAACAGTGTCAATGGCGCTGGCTGCCTCGCTCGCCACTGAACGATCCTTGTTCTGCATTTTCCGCGTACGTTCGAGATCTGAGTAAACACATTTGAAGATCGGCTATTCAGACTGCACGATCACTTCAACTCAACTCAAGTCCTTCAATGTATGATCGTTGTTTTTACATTGTTGTTCTTTGCAACTATCAAGATGTCTTCAGATATGATGGAGGCCCCCGTAATTTCAGTGTGAGATCAAAAAAGACAATGGAAGTCAAGAACATTATTTCGGGATAAGATATGTCGATCGACAATGTGTAAGAAAAAAAAAATGAGGTGTTCAACGTGACACGCTTGACAATGCCGCCCAATGTCTTTATTTTTTGTGTTGTTTTTTGTCATGTTTTTTTGCTCCGAAACTTCACCATTCAGCATTCTTTACGGTGACATTGACAGGACAGCACAATGAATATTTGAATTATGTTTTTTTAGCATTTTTATCACGAATTTTCGTTGGGATTTCTCCAAAGTTTTTGCTGGGTAAGATTTCCTTGAGCGAGACACACTCCAGATCCAGATTATAGAACCTCATTGGAAATACAACATCTCAGTAAACATCAAGTCCGTGGGACTTAATACAAGAATCCTAGATTCCAGCTTTGTCTATGATTAGGGGCACGTATGAGTGTTAAAAAACTTAGGTCATAGACGACGGAATTGGACATTGTCAAAACTACAACGAAGTCCAAAATATGGACCCATTCTATTAAATTTCTTGTCACTTTCAATAATTTTTGTATCGTTAAATAGCATTTGAAGTTTTAAATTCCTAAAACTTTTAATCTAAAATTAAAAGTATTTCAATGCGAAACCAGATTTTTCATCCATCTGACTTAATTTGACGTATGTCAAGCAATAGTCAAACGATTCCAAGTCATAAAATACTTTCGAAGTCTTTAAATTCATTTTAAAATTTAGTTTTCAAATGAAAGACGGTTTTAACATTGAAATCATTTAAAGCAATTCGTTTTGACGTTTCATCATTTAATTTCACTATCTCTGACAGTGTGTCAAGTTATAGAGCAGATTTACTACGGACCTGTCCTATTGATCAAGAGTGTTTGACATTAAATTGAGTTTGACGTTTGATCACCTTTTTCTCAAATTAAATTCCGAATTTTTGACGCTTGTCAGCTGCACACATAAAATGGCAACTGGAATCTGTCATTATAGCTGTCAGTGCATTGATATGTATTGTCATACCCATCATGATGGTTATTTTGTTTTCATTTTATTTATTTGATTTTATTTCGCATTGAATTTCAATATGAAGGAATCAACAGTTTGTCATGCATTGCAAATTTAAAAAAAGAAACACGAAACAAAATAAAATAAAAAAAAACAAAGCAAAGCAAAAATAACAGAGAAGGTATCAAGTCGATTTGTGTGTTTTAGTTTTCACTTCATATTGACAAGGTTATTGAACGTCATTTTCACACTCCAGAGTGACAAGTAAAAAAAAAAACAAAAACTAATTTCGAATTGTGACAGACCGAGGCCATCAATGTGCATCGGGCATATTGACAATCGACTTGAAAGCCTCTTCACTCTCAAAGTTATCATCATCATCAGTAAGGGCGTTTTGAAAAATGTTTATTCAATCAAATCACACAAGTTGTGCCGTTGTGTGTCTTTTTTGTCTTTCTCTCTCTCTATCTTTTCTTTCTTATTAAATTGGAAGTAATTGGAAGCTGTCTGGAAAGGGGACACTATCCCCCATTTATGCAGATTTCTTTAACATACTCGCACTCGTGTTGTGATCTTATCGTCACATTGACAATTGGTCACACACACTTGATTCAAATTGATTGCATAAGTTTGTCAAGTGAGACGCTTGCTGGCGTTGCTGTTGATGCATAAAAAGAATGAAAATGAACACAAAAATAACCTCGAAAAGGGGCTTTAATTTATTGGAATATGAAAAAATGAAGGGGAAGAGTGTCAATTTGACAGATATAAATAATACGCTGATTAAATTTAATTATTTCTATGAATGTGTCAACAAGTTGTATGTATGTATGTAAAGAGGTGTCTTATCATCCGAATGCCACAAGTTTCTAACATGATTTATTGAAGACTAAACATAATGACCTTTGGAGTGAAACTTTCAAGGTAGGTTGGTACGTATACCTTTAAGCTTGAAAGGTAACGACATGGTTAATTTATAATGGAAGAACAAATATGAATAAAATTAAACAAAAGATTTCAACACAAAAAGTTGCTTCCGTGAACAATTTTAAAATATTATGTCTGGCGCCTATAAGGTTTGACTATACCAACTTATATAGAAACCTTTGAGTGTCTTTATAAAATCGTTAAGTCAAATTCAGGAAAAAGTAGTTAAGATGGCTTGACCATAAATCAAAAGGTGGGAGTTTCGTCTAGAACTGAGAAATCTTTGTGAAGATCCCATAAAACTAGAAAGAAAATGAGAAACGAGCTTACATGTTTCTAGTTTATTTGGTTATCGTACATAATTTAGGAACTATTAAGATCGGAATTAAAAATGGCTTTTTATTCCCAAATTAGTGAACATCGAAAAGGAGAACTAATGATCAATGTTTTGTTTTGTTGATGCGTCTGATGCGTGGGAAGGTTTTTCGGTTTTTATGTGAACAAGGTTTAATTTTATTGATGACTATCTTCACACCCAATCATTAAATATACATTTCGAATAAAGTTATGTTATGAATTTTGAAAAATAAAATAAAAATAAATATTAAGGTAAGATCTTATTCTAGCTAATGGGGTGTTTATGTTATTTATTAGACAAAGCAGCATCAGCAGCAGCAAAAATAAGGCGTTTACTAGAAGTTATTTTCTTTCTCTCGGATTTCACTGTTTGGTATTAAAACAAAATTAAGTGGTCATTAGAGAGAGAGAGGGGAATGGGATCGATGCATGCATATAATTTATTTAGTTTTTGGATTTTTCTGATTTTAGTTCTAAGTCTGGTGGTTATGATGACTTTTATGGCCTATTTGTTTTAATCGATGGAATATTTCAATCCCCTATACAAACTATATGAGGAATTTGAAAATTTTCATGACTTGTTTGACCCAGAATGTGGAAATGTAAAAAAAATGATTAAGACTCAAGTATTGACACAGAGTTATAGAACATAATGACGTTCGACAAATGTCTTTCGGTAATATTGTTTTTGGTCACTAAAATTGGCAATAACATTTTTTTTCCACTGCACTGGTATAATAAATTTGAACATCTGAAACGGTTTTGAAATTAGTGATCAAGGACAATTTTCACTGACACCAAAAGGATCGAACCGACTGATGATTTCTTTTCTTAGGTTTTGACAACAGCATTGACAGAACGGAAAATGGTATCGAACCCTTAACATTTTTTTTTTAAATTTTGCTAATGGGTGGAAATGGAAATATTGTGATTCTAGAGAAAAAGACTTGTTTTGTATCAATAATCAATTTCTAGAAGCTTACAACACACTTAGAAAACTGTAATATATTTAGGTTCTCAATCGTCGCTTATGTCTTGCAATCTTTGGTGTTCCTCAAGGAAGCCACGTTGGGCCTTTAATTTTATTCTTAACAATAAATTGACGTTATTTTGAGATAAACGATTCTAATGACTGTAATAGAATGGAAGAAATGAAGGTTATTTCTAGTCTTAATTCTTTTTATAATCTTTTAAAACTCAATGTTTCTAAATGTCAATTTATATAACTTTTTCAGTGAACGATTACACCTTCCACTAAACATGTGAATAAAGGTTAAGGCCTCAAAGACAAGCTAAAATTCAAAAGAAACTAAATTTAAAGTGAAATCTTGCAAAGAAAAAAAAAAAAAGAAGTTAAGTCCTAACGCCCAAAGTCATAAAATCTAAAAAAATCCAAACGGATGAACACTGAGCCCAAGAAATTTACAAGAAATCTGCCACTAATCCCATGAAGTTGTTAAGTTAAATTTGCAAAATCACTTTACTAGTTTTGACAGACACTTATGGTTTTCGTCATTTTATATGAAAAGCCTTCAAACCTGCGATTGACTAAATGTTCTGCTTCAACCTTGTCCATCACTATTCCCAAAGGTAAAACTGTATTCTGTACCCTATTATATTCAGTTTAAAATTCTTAAGATTCTAAGATTTAAAAATAAAACGAAACACGAAACCATGATGATAAAAAGCCACTATTTGTTTGCGATTAAAAAACAGATAGATTACTATCAAAAACAAGATACAAATCTTGTCAAAACCAATGACTAAACCTTATTTTCAAACTTAATTGGAAAGACAAGATCTTTACATAAAATTTAAAGATTCATCAGATTTAAAGGAGAAAGAAAAAACAATAAAAAAACTCTAGACAAGGACCACGTCGAATCAAGAATAGTTCACCGTAAAAATTAATCCAAAAGACATATCGAACAAAGTTGAGGACAAATCAAAAGGTATACGAGAAGACATATCAATTTTTATTACCATCTAAACCTTTTTGTTTTAGATTTTGTAAAATTAGAAAACTTGTGATAGTTAATCAGATGAATGCAACATCTGAAATTCAATCAATTAAATTCTCCAAACGCTCCCAACATAATTAATTTGAGTATGTTGTCATTTAAAGGAATAAAGTTAGTTTCTGTTTTTGAAAACTTCTTAAACTAATTTAAAAACTAAATTTTAAATAAATAATAATAGTAATTATTTCTTGTACAGGAAAACTATCAAATTCCAATCACATTTGAATTGTTGATAGAAGTATTTCAAACATAAATAACTCATTTAGAAGTTTAACAGCAAAGTAAAGTTTGAAGTTGAAACAAATTATTTAGTTAGGGTCTTCCTGCATCCAAATATTTAGTTTTGTCTCATATTAATTAGCATCAAAACCAAAATACATACGTGCAACTTGTCCATCCCTTGACCAATGAATAAATAATGTCCCTTACCACTCGTTTTTAATGTGATTAATTTCTGACCAAAAGTAGATATAGAATGTTAATCACATCATCCAGGAAACTCAGAAGTTTCCATTTTCAAAACATTGTCGTATTCCCATCATCAAAACTCACATAAATCTTAAGTTCCATCAGAATCAGCATCAGATGGCATAACAATGGTTCAGACAATAAGGCAATTTTCATGAACCAGTTTTATGCATCATTGAATTTGATATGGTCTCTAAGTTCTTTTATTTTTTAAAAAATGAAAAAAAAAAAAATCTCTCCACTTGGCGGTAGTTTCTATAGATATAAAAAAATGCATTCATTCCTTAAAAAAAAGGAAAAAACTTTTCCCAAACGCAAAAAAGTATGTCAATCTGCCTTGTGCCTTACAATCTGCCAACTTCCAACTCCAACTCCAACTCTCCATCATGGAGATGATATTAAAGGCTGAAAGAGCAAAAAAAAAAGAAGAAGGAACAGATTCCCATGACCAGTTCTTGAAAAGACATCATGGCAACGAAATAGAACGAAAAACTAGCGAAGGACCGTAGAATGTGTATAGACCCAAAAAGAAACAATTTAAAAAAGATACTTTTTTGTTACCTTCTAATTTTTATTCCTTTCGTAAGCTTTTCAGATCATGTGGAAGGTAAATGTACATATTCACAAACACATTCATAGGCACAAACTATACCTAATGTAAATCCCCCCCCCTTTTCACCGCCTACTTATTATATAGGTTTTTGTTCTTTTTCTTACAATTCGTAAAGTTCTGGGTAATATAAAAATGTTTTCATACACCTTCACTTTGCACAAAAGTAATTCCGCAGAAATTGCTTTTGAATTGTAAAAAAAAATAATCAAAAATAGAGGAGCTTCTCTGTGTTAGCCAGAAAGTAGCCATTTAAGAAGAAATAAATGTTGCTAACTTGGCAAAATCGATCAAATAGAAAGTAATTTCAAATATTTAAAAAAGAAAAGAATCGATGACTTCGCGGAAACCCTCTATAAATGAATTGAATGTTGATTGAGTAACGTAAGAAGATGGAGAAAGAAGAAATTACTTATATATTTAAGTAATTGAGCTATTGAATATAATTCAGTTAGAAGTTCTTCGAATTAAAGGACAATTTTCTTAAGTGGCGCCCAACGTTCAACGTAAGGATTTTTTTACTTTTTAGCGTTTTTGAAATGCAAACATGAATACAAATGAGAATTTCTATTGGTATTCCTTAAAAACATCTTGATTATCAAAATCTTGGTGTTTTTGGATTAGAAAAAACAAAGCAAGAAAAATTCGTTGCGATTTGCTGGACAGTAGGTACTTCGCAAAGTAAATTTTTGAAATCAAATATACTTTTTAGATCTTTCACAGATGTTTGCACTTATATATAAAATGATGCAGAGAGTCTTTAAGTGAATTAGTGTCTGTTTCCATTGAAGCTTATAACAAACTTTATACTAAGTGACACTTAGAAAACAGTAAGTTTTAAAATAAAAATAAATCGTTGCATTTTAAGACTTTTAAAAGCGAATTTGAGGAATTTTTAATCAATAAGTTACTAAACTTATACTTCTATTTTGTTGTTAAAAAATTCAAAATAAACTTTATATTTTATTTAAGAAAACTTTGCAATAAAAAAACTTGTACAAAACAAGTATTAGTTCAAAATAAAAGATAATTTTTCTTAAACTTTTTATAAAAATACATTTAATATGAAACAATTACGAATTAGTTAAATTATAAAATTTAAAACTTGTGTTTTGTCAATAATTTCAATAAATTAGTTTTTGTTTGAGGCTTACAAAAAATTTCTAACCTCTAAACAATTGAGTGATATAGTTTCCAAAGTGAATCTTACGAATTTGTTAACTCGAGGTTGGCAACACTGCTTCACCATATGGCAATTTCATGTAGCACTTTCAATATTTTTGCTCAATTCTTGTACCTACATAAATTGTCCCTATTTTGTGACATCGCCTTTCATTTTCTGGAATTTGGCCGACTTCTGTTAAAGGCGGTTTTTGGGTTGGGTATATATATGTAGGTAGACAAGTGAAATAGTTACACGAATACTCACCCAAAGTATGATGTTCATCCAACAGAATGTCCGTCGTATGCATGTGTAACCGGAGTTTCCCATTTTTTATTCTGCAAAAAAAAAAAATAAGATTTTTTTTATGGACTGAAAATTACCAAAAAGATAGAAAATCAAAACAAACAAAAAATAGCCTAAGTGGACTATCTAACTCGATGATCCTAAGTTCAAACTCCTAAAAATTCCACACTTCAATTGAAATTGGACACAAATTTTTTCGTCAGGGTCGAATTAGGTTTCTTTTAGAATGAGAACTTAAAGCTTAAATGAAATTCAAATTGAGCTTAGGTTCGACACCACTACAAAATGCAGGGCCCCTCGTTCCGTTGCATCGCTGACAATCCAGTCCTGTGCAGTTAAAAGTTATGCAAAGGACCATTAGAGACTAGTCACACACCCGAGTGGTTTTCAATCAAAAATCTTTGTGTGTGCATTGAAGAATTTAAAATTTCATGTCCTGACCTTGTCCTGATTCCTCATGTATCGCTTTATAATGCTTCTGCTACTGCTTCTGTCTGTTGTTCCTGCTGCTCTGCCTGGTATAGAAAATACCAGAAGGGCGAAGAACGAAAAGGACGCGGGAGTGGTATCGGTATGGGTAAAGAGATTAAAAACGCCACCCGCCATAAATATGGCTCGTATAGTATTCGTCTCGTATATTGTGCGCAAGAGTCCTTTATTGACTTTAACTCTATACCCAGGCACTTACGGCATGCTAAAGCATCTAGCACTCACTTCGTCGTCTGTGTTCCCTTGTTACCCTTGCCACTGCAACAGCCAGCGCTACACTCCAGCTACACACGGTTTCAAGCGTGCTATGAATACCATTTTCATTTTCCAGCTGAATAATAGTTGAATCACATGCAAGGACCAAAGAGTTATTCCGTCTCCGTTCGTCGTCGTCGTCCTCCTCCTCGTACTCCTGAGGAAAGGATCTAAAGTGCTTTTGTTTCTCCAGATATCGTGCGTCGGTAGGGTATAGGAAGTAGGATGTAGGACGTAGGAAAAGGAGGTACCGTATAAGGCAGGTACGGAAAGAATGGATGTATATGAATGAGGCAGAAATAAAATACTTTGCATTGCAGCGCGCTGTGCAGATATAATATTATGCGGGAAGTGTGAATAGCTAATTTTTAACTACACTCACTCAAACTATTGTCAACGCTAACGCCAAAGCCAACGCCAACACCAACACCAACACCAACACCAACGCTGACGCTTTAGGGGGAGGAGGTGGCTGTGATGGTGATGGCATTACCAACAGTGGAAAAGAAGTGAAGCTACAAAAAGCTTGTTAAAAGTAAAACCCGCCCTTGATGGAAGCAATTTAGCTGTAAAAGTAGCTGCGTTTGGCAGCGTACTTCTATGTAGCTACACTTAGTACGGGTATTTGCCGGAAAAATCCTTTAGATGCATTTATACTCGTATGTTGTATGTCGTATGTCGTGTATTGTGACTATATTTTGTAACTATGTGAATGTCATACAATGTTGTTCGAGTTTAGTTGTTGTGTTACGAGTTACATACTCGTATGATGAAAAAAAGCTACTGGCTGATGTGCGGGTAACGTTTTATCTTCGTTAAAAAAGTTCACATCGAAAATTAATCTTTGCCCTTAATCTAGAACTTGTGGAATTTTTAATTGTTATTAATGCAATTAGATTTATCTGTGCGACATATCTCCCTTATACTTCTTGTATACCTACATTATGTTACAGAATTTACATATATTCTTACACACATACCATCAGTAGAATATGTATACAATATACATATGTATGTGGTGTAGAGTATAGTGTGTTGTAATAGTATTACTTAAGGCAGTTCATTTTTAAACCAAACTAAAAACTTTATTCATTTTGATAATGGGTTTAATTTTGTTATGCTAATTCTAATTGCTTATACTGATGATGATCCTGAAAAGCTCTTGTTTGGTATAATAGTTGGTTAAAGTTAAGCGAGATTAAATACATATTTAATTATCCACTGAAGCAGAGGGTGAAATTAGTACGATTTTAATGGTTTTTTATTGGGCAAAGTTTATTTTTCTTAGATTGAAGATACAAATGTTTTTCGCTATACTAACTATTATTAACTATTGTGGAATTTTTTCGAATTTCGAGTAGTTACCTACTGATTCTAAAGTATCGCAATTTATACATTTGTGCATAAGAAGTCCAGACATAAAAGAAGAATTTGAAACAGAAGTGTTAGAATAGAAATTATTAATGCTAAAGAAATGATATGTGTCAATGCGGAACCTTGTGGTACTCTAGAATGTATTGATACTAGCAACTAGAGTTGCAGGTTGGAAAATCGTAGATTTAAGAGAGAACTATCAATTTACTTATGTAAAACAAATTTAAGAGAGAAGCTATATCGTTAAAAAATATGACTGCTGTCCGAAAAAGTGTGTATAGAAGAAATCGAAGCAGTCATTATCCCGTCAATCGCAGGAACTTCACCTTTCGTAGATCAAATGAAGTAGATAGGTTTGTATCCGTTCAAATTTAACTAGAGTTTAAAGACCATGGACTAGGACCTTTGTACGATGAACTCCAAAGCCTTGAAGTAATTGAAAACTGATCCCAATTTGTATTAAAATATCATCTTCAGCTGTGCCTCTGCCTATTTCTGGATGAATGGGTACGTCAACACATGTCATGGAAAATTGGACATTTCTGATGCGTTCTAGTTAAAGACGTTGCAACTGACTATTAAACGATTAAAGTTATCGAGTTTTTTTTTTTGTTTCTAAAAATCATTTACCCAGAACTTTCTATTCATTATCAATATTCTTTAAGAACATCTAGAATCCTACAGAAATTTAGATTTTAAGATTCAATATTATACCAAAAACAATGCATTTTGAAAAGTTGACCAATGTGACTAATCAGATTTTCGGCTAGAACCGAACACACCCATACAAATAATAATTTAATAATGGAAACTGGGGTGTGTGAAATAGATTACACACACTAGCCACTGATAGTGGCTATAAGTGGTCCATATATCATTTAACATATCTGTTTACACTTTAAATTTAAACTCAACTAAACTATTCAACTATGTATCACATTTTAAGTGGAACTTATTATTTTAATTCGTTAACATCAACTAACCCGACTGTTTCGCTAGAGTCGCATATGTTCACTTGGGAGAGGTACCCGTACCCGTACTCGTACCAGCAACAGCAACCCCAAAAATAGAAGCGGAAGTTCATTAACTAGGCCGATCCGCCATAATAAATGTGTGATGCGAACGGGAGCACAACGAGATACAGAATAAACAGATTTATCTAGATGTGCCGTGTCGATGTGTGAGTGCACGAGTATCTCACCTACAAACAATCTGCAACTAGACTACAAAAGTATCCCCCAGATGCAGAGTTTATTGTAGATTCAGATTGGCGATGGTGTGGTGTGGTGTTGTGTACTTTGCGCAGCTTGAATACGCTTAATATGCTCGTCGTCCGTCCGTCCATCCGTAAGTCCGTCGCTTGATGTCCCCGTCCCCGTTCACCGTCCCCGTCCCCGTAAACAGTTGCGTGTTTTTGTATAACAAATAATAATAATTTCGCACTTATTTCAGTTAAGTACAATCCATAAATTTCAATGAAAGTTTCCCTATTACATTAGATTGTTGTGGTATGTTCAACAATTAGGAGCTGGCTAAGCGGAGATACATACTATACTTATGGCTACAAGCTACGTGTACTCCATACGGTACAGGCACAGGGTGAGAGTATAGTTCTGTTCGAGAGTACGAGGCTTATGGGTGCATTTGAGGAATGTATCCGTAGCCATAATGGACTTTTGCGGTCCGGGGGAATATTTGTATTGCCCCAAGAGACACTAGATCCAGTGGAGAGGACGACCGACAGACGCGGCGCGGCGTCGGAAGGGAACTAGAGGGAGGGAAGAGTATCATCAACATGGAAATTAAAATGAAATAGTTTGGTCAGTGGGCTGAACTGTTGTGGGCCCCAACCTCAGCTCGAGCTTCAGCTTCAGTTTCAAAATGTTTGCTTTTTACTTTTTGTCTATTTGAGCAGTGCGTTATGCGACTGCACCTATCTACACATGCACATGCACACATACTCACATACCTCTGTATAACAATATACACATAGAGACGATTGCCCTAAAGCTCAAAATTCGATTTTGATATTATAAATATAAGCTGATGGTATGTTTGTATGTGTGTGTGCATTTGTTTGTATAGCATGCTTCGGATATTTGCATGATAAACAATTTATTGTATTTACTCAATAACTTTTTTGTTATTGTGGGTTTTTGTTTTCAAATAGCCATCATCATCATTAAAGTGCTCCGGGGAGTATACATAGTATGTACTTTAAAGAAAAAGGCTCTTTCTATACTATAGTCTAAGTTTGTTGGTTGAATAGATTTTGTTTATACTGCGAAACGCCATCTATTGGATTTTCTACGAATTATGAAATTTAAGTTTTCAAAGGCAAACATATTCGTGATAAGGTTTGACGCAAACAAGAACTCAGAAAGAGCTAACGGTCAGTGTTGCCAGTTCATTAAATTTTGAGACGATTTTTTTTTACTTTTTGTTCACATTTCATCATTTAATCTTCTTCACACGATGAACTGTTGCTTTGACGTTTAGTTGATCTGTTTTTTTACTTACTGTCATCTAAGACGTCAAAGTAAAGGGGAGTTAAAAAGGGATGTGTTCGTTGACTGTGATCTATAATTAAAAGATTTCGTTCAATTTATCGTCAAACTTTATTTTAAGTTATTTAAATTATGCAACGGTTAATAAATTCAGTCAGATATGACTATAAATAAGTCAAGCTGGCAACACTGCTCATGATGGTAACATTATGGTTAAATAGGCCAAATATGAACCATACAAATTCCAGATGTTGATTTTGAGGTCTGAATCGTTGAGCTTAAATGACCTTTATATTTCAATATAATCAATTTGAAAAAAAACGATCGTTTTTTCTATGAATTTTAACAAGTGTCAAAAACAAAGCTTCAGTATTACTTTAGGGGTCTTGAAAATCATTCTAGGAATACAAATGAGAAAAGTAAACTAAATTGACAATGGCATACTTTGATAAAACATTTTTATTTGTTTGCTAAAAATATTTCCACGAGTAAAAATTGAAAAAAAAAAAATCAATCAATTTAAAACTTTACCTCTCATACTATTTATAATTTAATAGAACTCTGAGTTATTTCGATCGCATTTTATTGCTTCACTTTGTTGATTTTTTGAAAATAAATCGTGCTTTTTTTCGAATTTCTCTGAGTAAATTGGTCCTATACACATTGTATAGTGTGTTGGGCAATTTCTGTGTAATTTGAGATTCGAAACTATATAAAATTAAAAAAATAAAAGAACCTAATGGTTTTATAGAACAACAACAGCAACCATAAAGCAAACAAGAAAAATACAAATAGAGGATAATAGCTTACATAAATACAATACAAAGCTGATCTAAGTATGTATGTATGTAGACAGAATATGGAATTTTATTTGGTTTTTAAATCAGTTGTTTTTTTTTTTGGATCTTAGATTTCATGACCTTGTTCCTGAATATTTGTTTGTCAATGAAAATTTCCCAAATTTATTTATTTTTAAAAGAGTTTCGGTTGAGTGAACTAAGCAAACATTTTAATTTTTCGCACTTTATTTAAGTATAAAGTGTTGGCAACCCTAAGCAAAATTTGACAGCTGACAGTTTACGACTAATAAATAAGTGGACTGAAAATGTTCAACATTTACATAGTTTATTAAAACACTGAAAACATTAATTAATTAATTTCAAACATTTGTTTGGAATTGAAATTTTACAAATTGTTAAAGTTTGACCAAAAAAAATTAAATCATTTGAGACTTCAATATTATTATTCATTTAAATTGAATGAATGACCGCAAACGAATGAATGACGTATTTATTAAAGTCCAATGATTAGAGTTTCTATCTTGTAAAATGGTAAATTCAAAATTTAAAAGAATGAATTCAAAAATGATTGCATTCTTTTAACAAGTCGGTTGCACATACTTCAAAAATTAATCTTATTTGTATTGAAAGAATAATGTCAGAAATTTGTGTCAAAAAGGTGCTATAAAAATTGAAAAGAAAAAAATGTCAATCTTTAGACTTTGTCAAGAAATTGTTTACAAGATTACTTAATTTCTGGAAAACAGTTACTTTTGTCAAATTTTAAATTTGAAATAGAAGACTTATGTATACAAACAATTTGCTCTGAATTTTAAACTGGCGCCCAACGCAAAATGTCTTACTAACATACTTAAATAAAAAACGTTGTTTATTTTTTGACTTGAAGATTTGTTTTGACGTCTTATGCAAATAGTGTATAGCCGTTTGATGTTAAAACCTCTCGAGCTTTCATATTCATAATCAACACGTTCACACTATTAAAACAGCATTATGACAGGCTGTGTTAACAAATTGGCTGTTTTCTAATATCTGTTATTTGAGCATGTGGAACAGTGGCGTTTACATTAACGCTTGATTTGTCACCTTCACCTCTCTACTCTCCTCACAAAAAAAATCAACATCAATATCACATACATATCGAAGAAGGAATGACAAAATACGATAAGAGAGGTGTTGCTGATGTTGTCACTAAAAAAAAGAAAAAATATGACATCGACGACGTCGAAGACTCCGACTCCAACACCGATGACGGTGAAGCAACATGAGGCAACAATCTAATCAACCTATATATTTGGGCCCAATAATGGGCCAAAACAATAGAATGGAATTTTAATCAATTTTTTTTGTCTCCTGTCATCCAACACGTGCTGCGATGCGGGTAATTTGTTCTGATGACAGTGACAACGTAGCGTCGTCGGTATATGCCAACAATACCTTGAGTGTCGTATGTTGTATCATTTTGATGTTTTCATTAGGCTTCGACATCAATAACGAGGCACGATACTTATATGGCAGTTAGGGCCATTTTCTTTTATTTTATGATTATTAAATCGAAACCATGCGGTTTTTTTCGATATTCCACTCGTAAATTAAAACCAAAAAAAAAAATTGATGAAAAAGTGGCTAAAGGTATTTTATAAATTTACAGACCGAAGTTTTGTTTTTATATTATAATGAACAGCAATGCCCCCATTAAATACCATAATTATAATCAATATTAATGTTTAATGAAAAACCTTTTCAACATTTTTCTCAGCTAATTTATATGCAAAAGTTTATTCAATTATTTCAAACAAATTTTCAAACTGTTGATTTAATTTTTTTAAAAATCATTTAAAATTCCGCGTGTAAAATGAGTTTTCATAATTCCATCAGTTGTCAGATTTTTTTTAAAGTTTTTTTGAATTTTTAATGGATATGTGGTAGGCTGTGTAATTAACATGCAACCAACAACTATCTGCATTTGCATCTGCATCATGCATTAAAAATGTTAATACCATCATCATTATATTTTATTGATTTGATTTTACAGTAAAAAAGTAATGCCTGGCTTGTATTTACATTCATTTTTTGACATCTGGGAGAGTTTTTGTTTTTACTTATATATGTACATAATGTATGTTTGTAAAAGCACGTAAACTCCAGGATTTTGGAATTGCGTTAATGTTCTGAATGGTTTGAGGGAACCATTTTTCTTTTTGTTGGTGATGCGTTTTGTTGATTTAAACAAATTTAATGCAAATAACATAATTGAATTCTTTTTTTTTTTTTATTAAACAATCACGAGTATGTTTATGCAAATTAAATTAAAACAATTGTATCAGAGGTTGAATCCGGTGCAATTCACGAGTGTAAATAATAATAGTAAGCAATTAATGTTGAAGATTTACTTCTGATGCGGGTAAAATTTACGAACCGTAAAATAATTCCGTTTAAATTCTGATTTCTGATTTATACACAAATAATTATTACGTAACAGATTTAAGGAGTGAAAGATTACGTATTTCCTTAAATTTAATGTTTTAAAATTTTAAAATAGTTTTGTATTTGAACTGGGACAACTTTGATCATTTGAGAAAAATTTGAGATGAATTTCGAATAGTAAATAGGTCGAAACAGGGATCATATTAAGGCTAACGATTTTTTTTAGTGGCAGCAGTTTGCAATGCAATTCGACAAATTTTTCACCGTTGACAAAGGAATTGTAAGCCGGCGGGATTTTAGGGCGGTACTTTTTTCGCCAAATGGCAGTTTTTCCTTCAATTCTACGTCGACGTCATAATATTTTTGCCTTCTCCAAAACGCCGGTGTGAATCATACTTCACCTTCTTTGGAGACGGTTCACCGGTTACATTTCACGGTTTGACCAGGGGATTCATGGTTCATCAACAGTCAAGTATCGACTCAGAAACTCCTTCGGATTGCTCTTAAGCAGCTTCATACACTGCCTTGAAGTGGTCTCTCACGGTTGTACTTATTGCTAGGAATGAGTATGCGTGGCATCCATTCCGCTGACAGGTTTCTCATGCCCAACATTTTATGTACGGCACGCGGTCTTTTGAGACCTTTACGATTTTCCTTAAATTCGTGGACAATCTGTTTTCAAATCAAAACTACAAGTCAGAGACGGCTGAAGTTTTGACAGTAGCTGTCATTTCCTTAGCGATACTGGTACGGACCAGTTAAAGGTTACAAGAAGTGGAAGGGTGTTTTTTTAGAATCGTACAATTTGGCGACTTTCAGCAAACCAACAAACATCGTTACTTTCAATTTCCTTACAATTTGAATGGTCTTAAAAGAAAAACCTTCCTAAATTTTATATAAAACCATAAAATTCTCGATTTTTCACTTTATTTACCGCTATAGTCAGTCAGAATTGTAAAACATTTTCAAGCAACATGTTCACGTAACTTGAACAAATTCATCTTAATCCATTTAAATTGTTATTACACCAACAAAATGTTCTTTTCTATTTTTTTTTTATTGTCACGAATTGAAACATACAATAAAAATTTATTTATAAATTTATAACCCCACGAAATCAAAGTAATAATACAACAACATCCGCTTAACATAATAAAAAAAAAAAAACAACAACAACAACTTTGTATCTAGATACAAAAACAAAATATTGTAGATACAAGTAGTAAAAGATTGTTTTTATTTTTATGAATTGTGTAACTAAATTGATGACGGGTTTGTCCGGTTGTTCAAGGTACATGCATCCATATATATATCGTCACATATACTCGTATGTTTGTAGTCAAGTCATGTTGTCGGACGGGACGGATGCTCCAAAATGGGGCGCGTGAAGTGCTGCACCCCTACGAGAGTATCTATGTATGTCCCAGCTACCCTATGGCTTCGCATCCAACTCAATGGCATAGAACACGAAGATTTATCACATCCCCAGTGTTCCAATGGCATTGGGAACATTAAATAGACAAATAATACCCAGGCGTATATATGTATGTACATATGTATGTATGTGTGTTTGTACATAAGTAGATGTGTATGTTATGAAGTGGAGCATGATGATTCTGTTGTTCTTGCGATGATGCTCTGGTTCCTAACCTGATGCTGTAGCTGAAGCTGAAGCTGAAGCCGATGCTGTAACTGTAAGTAGTGATAAATGTCATGGTGCGGACATTCTAATAGGTTACACGAAAGCGCGCAACATAAGGGAGGGCTATTTTTAGTCCGCCGCGCCGCGCCGCGCCCCACCTCACCACGCCGCTCCAGCCTGTTCCAACCACACACCACCGTCTGCGTCCCATCGCACCGTCACCAAATTACTGCTGCGATGCGGTGTGGTAGCATTTTTGGGGCGGACGACGATGAGCGACACGATGACGACGACGAACGATGCCAACGGGGCATGAAGTGGTGATGTTCCTTCCTGGGGTGGAACGAGTGATGATGAAATGTAGACCCTGTCATAGGACGGATGGAATTTTTTGAATGGCAATGTAAACAGGTGGTCCAGCAGCGCGGTGTTTTTGGGCATTAAACTTCTGGGATTTAAACAAGACCCCAAAAAGAAAGAAAGAAATGGGAATTTGAGTAGGTTCTCCGCCGGGCATTAAAACGGAGGGGGGGGGGGAATCACCCACATGATGGAATATGCCCCGCAGTCCTCGGCTTATTAACGACTTTTTGTACTTAATTCATTTAAGGTTTGTGTGGCATTTCGAGATAAGGAGGACGACGACGACGACCACGACGATGACGCCTCCCTGCCGAGGTGTGTTGCGAATGGAGAAGAATTACCAAGCAGGGTAATAAATGTCAAAAGAGGTTTTAGCATTTTTTTTAGACTTACTTAATTTCGATGGTTTGGTTTTTTTTTTTCTTATGGGGGTGGTGTTTACTCAAATTCCAGGGCAATATGTAAATATCTTTAAATTGATAAGTTAACGCGCACAAGGCAACTAAATTATTTTATACAAAAACTCTCGAAGACTCAACGACAAAACACCGTTAACTCGCCATTAGAGTCGTGTTTTTCTAAACTTTTACTCGAAATGAAACTTCAATTTAATTACTTTTCAAAACTATTTGCTATTCATGCATAAAGTTCGTAATCATTGGGTTTTGTGACTTGAGTTGGTCTTGCATCGACTTAACAGTTTTTTTTTTTTTTTTTGTATTCAAAGAGACATCATTGTTGATGGTCTTATTATTTTCGTCTTTTTCATTTGAATTTTCTCTTGCCTGATGAAAGTTAATTCACAACCAGAAGAAATAATTTAAAAAGTAATTTTAGTTCCGAAAGAAAATGAAAGCCATTCTTTATTATGTACATATAGTTGAAAGGTATGAAGGTTTAGGTTTGGGGTACCTATAACATTTTTTTTCCATCAGTATAAATTCAACGAATTGTGGTCGGTCGCATAAACATTCAAACTTTATATAAAACTTCTTAAAAAAAATTTAAAAATAAACTTTGTCAAAAGCTTTTCCAGTTGCAAGTTTGATTTGACGTGTATTATGTTTTATTTTTAAGCCCTCGCAGGGATTGGACGGAAGTTATTGTTGTTATTGGTTGTTTTTTTTTTTATTTAGCGAGAACGGCATGAAGCCGAGGGAGGTGTGATTTTGAAAATAAATATTCAATTCTTAAAAGTTGAAAATAACAAAAACAATTTATGAATAAGTATACGAAATACGAACGAAAGGTAAAGTTTCGTTAAATATCTTGGGACAAAATAAAAAAAACTTTATTTATAGGTAACCATCATAACAGGACTTGAAGTTTTTTTTTTTTATATTAAAGTCAAAAAATAAACTTGTTAAGAGTTTTGTTTACGAAGAATAACAGGTGGACGGATGCGTTATGACTTTGGTCGGGCTCATGTTTTATGCATGTTCTTAAGGATGTCTTTGATGTGGGTGTAAATTTGAGTTTAAATTGTTGGCAACATTGAGTGTTAAAAAAAAATTGACATCTGACAGTTTATTAAAAAAAAAAGAGGCTGGGTGCGACCCATACTGATAACTTCCCATTTTGTATTTATTGTAAAAAAATGTCAATCTGATATTCGTCAATATTTTATGATTTTTATATATTGACAAATGAATTGTGTTGAAAATAAAATACTTTTTAAGTCGATATCATTGCTTTCTTGTGATGAGATTTAAGCGAAAAACAATATTTGTCACATTTCTGTAAATTTCGGTTCTATTCGATATTTGTCAAAATTGTAGCATATATTAATTATTGTATTTTGTATAAACTTGAATAAGTTTGAAGTCAATATCGGTGCTCATTCTCGACATATTAAAGTCAAAAAACACTTTTTACAGACTTTTCTTAGAATTTTTTGTAATTTTTTATTTTTTGTAAAAAAAACTGTCGATTCAATTTTTTCAAAAATTTGACTTGATATCAAGGACAGTATTATCTATAGTAAAAAATGATTTCGAAGATGATATCATTTTTCCTTCATTGTATATTTGCACGCCGAATTTAAAAAAAAATAACGGTATGTTGAAATATTTCAAAATTTATACCAAACTTGTATTAAATTGCTATCTACACAATAAAATTTATTTGAAGTCAATACCATTATCCGTTCCTGAGATAATTGCAGCCAACTAAAATGTTCACTTTTTTTTTTTAAACTGCTATGGTGAAAAAACCGCTTGACAAATTTTTATAAAAGTCCTTTCTGCATCTTTCCACAAAATTTAATTGGAGTCGATTAGTAGAGTCTTGTTCTTGAGATATCGTAGCGAAAAAGGGTATCTCGAACGTACGAACGTACGTACACACACACACACACACACCGACCACTCTCTACAAATGACGAATTTAGATTCCAAGTACCATGAAACGTCCAGAGTTGTCAAAAATTTCAATTTGAAAAATCGGACCGATTACAATAACTCCCTATGGGAAGTTAAAAATTGTATTGCTTATGAACACATTTTTTTTACAAATAAATAAAGTTTGGTGGTAAAAATTTGGTCTACTTATTCTTGGACAACAATTCTAGTTAACAAATATTTTTCCAATCATCCCAAATTCACAAGTTAAAGCAACTCCATTCCAAACTAAGAAACTTTATATATAATTGTTTCTTTTCGTATGTGAACATTAACACTTCGTTTAAGTGTTGCTAATACTTTCTCGCCACACTAATGGGGAAAGCTGTATGGATGAGGAAGAAGAAGAGTCAGTTCCTCATCTTCTTTGCCATTGTCCTGCACTTGCACAAAAACGGAAAATAAACCTCGGAGACTTCTATTACATTGATCCCAGTGATCTAATTAACACAGACCTTCACAGTCTCAACCGCTTTATTGTAAGCTCCAAATGGTTCAACGATAAGGAGGATCCTATGATCCATGTGGTATTACAACAGACCGTTGTTGGTATAAGTGTGCTGGCCTTTTTTCCAGCAGCCACTTTAACCTAATCTTAGCTCTATAGCTACAAAACTTACACAAAGAATAATAGAAGAAATAATCAAAGAAATACGAAAATTGCGTATACGCCTCAGTGTACGGTTTTGATCAATCATCGTTTGTACAGAAAATGAAATATCATAACAATTTGTTACGTTGATTTTTTGTATTAAAATATTTTCCGGGGCACTGTTTTTCGAAATTAATAAAATGATGTTTTTTTCAGATGAGTTTGGTGAGGTTATAATATGATCTAGAGGATGACTGGGAATGAATCTATTTTCAAATGTTTCCACAAGTCCTATCAATGGAATAACCAAAATATTTGGTATAATATCACCATTTTTTAAATTTTTAAAAGAATTTAGATTCTTGAAAACCCAGTTCCGGAAACTTGAAACTCAAACTCTTCAAAGAATATTATCTCAAAAAGTACAAAAATCATTTTCTTTTAGTTTTCAAATAAGTATATACATAGGTAACTCACTTTCAAATATATGTATGTACATGAATAATTTCCTATTTTAACTAACAACTAAAGTTGAAAACATTATTTTTTTTTTGTTATAATCTCTTTTTTTTTGAGGTAGAAACACTCTTGTACAACTTTAACCCCGAAATTCCCTAAATATGAAATATTATTCAATGCACGAACTTTAAGCTGTACAAAACTTTTTGATCTATGTACGTGCTTGAATATTATTGTATAACTTTATTATATACATAAATACATATTTATGTTGTAATAATGATGATGAACTATAAAAGAAAATAATAAAACCAATTCAGAACTTAGACGGCATCAGATTATTATGATAAAGAAAATTTCATTTTAAAAAAGCATAAAAGAATATAAGAAAATAAATTAAAAAGAACTTAAAGACTTGAAGGAATTATTTTCAAGCATAAGAATAAATAAAATACCGTTTGGTCAAAACATGTTATTCATTCATTCAATTGAAAGGAAATGAAATGAAATGAAATACAGAATAATTGAACAAGTTGAAAATCTCTCAATCGATTGTTCATGTTCATCCTAGAAAATCGTCCTTCAAAAATTGAGTTATAATTGAGGTAGAATAAATAATTCAATGTATAATTCGAACAAAGTAAAAGTATGTTTTAAGGTTGAATTATATGTTATTATATTCTTGAAAATCTTCAAATTACATGTTTAGAAGTGGGATTGTTCTCGAAGCGAAAGAACTGCAGCTGGCTAAATTCTACACAGCATTTTTAATTGGATCTACATTTTGAACTAGTCTACCCACAGTAAGCGTCCCTGGTTGAATGGAAACTGATTTAAAATTCTTGAGTTCATTTTTGGGATAACTAACATAAACTCAAACGTCAAATTTTGCAATTTCAAGAGCTTAACTAACAAATCCTGCCATGATATGTCGGTGACCACAACTCTGAAACAATCAAACCATCAAACTCTCCAAAAACTCAACTCAACAAACATCCCTTCTTTTGCTCAAAGACTGTTAAAACTATAAGGTACAAATGTGGTCCAACCACAATTCAAGTTTCTAGAACTGAACTGCAAGTGTACAAATGATTGAATAGAATAGAGTCGAGTCCTTTCAATATAAACCAACAAGTTCTCCCGACAAACCTTCTTCCTAGAATATTGTGGGCATGGCATTCATAATCTACAAAATATTCACAAAACACAAAACCCATCATCCAGATACAAAGATACGAATAGGAAAACCTATCTGCATGCTGATTCACAAAATGTGTATTGTTTCATTCAATCTTATACTATATGTACGTCACTGTCGCCACTCGGAACGAACTGACTGACTGACTCGCCTTGTCCATGAACAGAACACCGACAGACATTACTCTGGAACTGCGTCGTCGTCGACTTCTGATGTAACCAACTTCAACTAATCTAGAGAACCATGGTTGGATGGAATAACCATCAGAGGAACACAAGAAGAGTGACAGCGACATGGAGTTCCATGCGTATCTAAACTCCGAACCGAAATGAAATTAAATAAAACAAAAAAAAAAAATACCGCTTTTCTCCAGCTTTGAAGCTCTGTCATCGTTGTTCGTCTGATGCTATACCAGCTCAGCTCAGCACAGTTACTGCTGCTACTTCTGGAATTGGATCGCTGGATCCGGAGCTGGTTTTGCACATCATCATGTCAATAAAATGAAATTCAATTC
Source organism: Scaeva pyrastri (assembly GCA_905146935.1). Classification (NCBI taxonomy): domain Eukaryota; kingdom Metazoa; phylum Arthropoda; class Insecta; order Diptera; family Syrphidae; genus Scaeva; species Scaeva pyrastri. The sequence continues at coordinate 5,688,594 of LR989929.1, read as the reverse complement.
AAAAGCGTTATTTTGTGTGTTTTGTCGCTTTTGTTTGCCATTTGATTGGAATTGGATGTTGTGTGCGGTTGCTGATGGTTGGTGGGAGTGGCAAGAGGAGGGGGCTCTGCTCAAGAGGCTTGGATATTAAAAACAAATAAGAACCGAATTCAAAGTAGCATCAGCAACATCAACGTATGTTCGTTTGCCATCAAAATACTATCTGATGTGTAGAAATAATATGGCTGGGAAAAATATGAAAATGAAGAAAGAAATTTTATTAAACAAAAAAAATTTGACACCGAATGCAAATTTTTGAACCGCAAAGCAACAGACGCAGAATTATTTTGAGCAACAACAACGATAACGAATGCAAATGAGCGCACCAAGTGGTATCAACATTCAACTACAGTCTTGGTCGATGTTGATGGCAGTAACCGCCGTGCATCGTCGTTGAGTCGCATCCATGATATCTCTGGGAGCTCTGACAGATAAAGAAAATGGTAATTGTTTTTCACATCAACCAGACCGCGCCACCGCCATAACGGTTTGTTGTCTGAAAACAATGAAAATGAAAACAAAAAAAAAATATCTTTTTCACATCATTTGTCAAAACTGATGAAATATACCTCATTCCAGTCACTTCACTTTGCCGTCGCGTAGCGTGAGGAGAATCATCGACCAAACACTATCATTACACGTTGATGGGGTTCACCATTTACCATTTACCATTCACCGTTTACCGTTCAGCGTTTACGTCAAATTTACCTCTATACTCGGTCAGCTTCTTGTGTTCCTTTTTCTATCCTATCCTAAGTTTGCTACACTCCTTCTGTCAAAGATGACATCTGATTTTTTCCATGGTTTGTGATTGTTGTCAATTCGAATCAGCTACAAGTCAAAGTGAACGTCAAAGTAAACATAACCATAATTTATGCGTCAAAATCATGGACATTTTTACATTTGTCATGTGCTTCAGCCATAGAAGTTGCAGTGGATAATTGAACAATATTATATCCTATATAAGTATGCATTTTAAGCAATAACATAAATTCGATGACATTTTGTGCACATTTTTTAAATTTGTTTTTTTGAGATAGAAAGCTCTTAATGAAAGACCCTTTAAATGGGCATGTTCGTAAAAACGTATGACATTGTGTTGCGTTTTGTTCTCTTGAAACAAGTACTGTCATCGAATTGTTTTTTAAGTTGAAAAACAAATTCATTTTGGGTCTTTTAATTTATATTTGACACACCCCCAAATAAGTGTAAATTTTATTCCCTCTCAATTTCTGTAGACTTCTAAATGAATACATTTCCATGTAATCAACTTTCCCTGAAATTATTACAAACAACCTGGACGAGACTCTTGTTACCAAATCAACATACCACTCACTTACTTTTGTTGCAATCCGACAAACAGGCCAAAACAAATGTGTTAAAATGGGAATGTTAAAAGTCCGGTATACAGAAACGGACAATTGACATGAGGTATTCCGATGTTGGACATAAATTGACACACAAATTGAGTTTAAATGTACCTACAAGTTCACTGCCCTTACTAATTACAAGCTCTGTCGAAGATAAATGAATTGGCAAATCGTTAGTTGTTGTTGGTGTTGTTCTACTCGTATAGCTAACAAGCCATTTCTAATTTAAAACAAACTTAGTTACAAACAAAACCGATTCCGGATGTGTGTGTACTGTGTGTGTGTTTGCAAATTGTAAAAGCAAATCCTGGTATATTATTTCAGCCTAATTGGAAATTGCATGTGATTAACATACGCTAACGCGCTTTATATGGTCCTTTTTTTTGTCTCCGCCCGACCGATAGTGTGGCACTATCCGAGTCCCATCAGCCTCGGCAGCTGGCACCAAGCCACCAACATGGGTGCTTCTGGTACTAGGAAGTAAAATTCATTGGAAATCAAGAAAAAAAAAAAAAAAACGAATAAGTTGGTAAATGAAGTCTACTAACAACAACCAACACTAATTGGGCTTTGGAGCAATCACGCATTAGCTAAACTTCTTCTTCTTACACGCCCTCTCACTCCCCTTGCACAACTCGTAACAAACTTCACAGTTCACCTTTCTACACTACACATGACACAATCCGCCCGTCTCGTCGCAGAGGCACAAAAGAAAAGTTAAGTTTTGCATGCCAATTGGGAATTCCGCAAAACCTTTTCATTTATCTGATAAATTATTCTTTTGGAGTGTAAGAATTTTTTTTTTATTCACAGTGCCACAGCCGACTTTTTTTTGTGTGTTGGGTAAAATATTACACTTCGTGAAAATGTTGAGAAAATCATTTGAGGTCTATCAATCAGGGGAAATTTGTATTTATACTCCATTTCCATCGCATCAAGATGACAAAGCGCTCGCGTTTTGGTAGTTGAATATTTTTTTTTTTTGAAAATGATTTCGGGATCCATTTTTAGATTCACAAAAGAAGGAGTTCTTAATATGAACAAGACCGTTAGTTGTCGTTAAATAGGGTTTCCTATAAATCCGCGAAAACATTGTTGTTCGACATGAAAATAGTTTACGTCATTTACTTTGGCGACACTTTTTGACAGAATTAAAAAGTTCAAACCTTCGAATTCGAAAACAATTTATTTATATATTTTTTTAAAAAAGATAGGTTTCATTAAATGTGCCCGGTCTGACACCTATAATGTACCATCTGCCGAGTTGACGAATGTCAATGTACCCCGATATCTCAGACGAAGCGTTCTGATGAGCTAAAATTTATTGGCTTGTTCACAGAAGGGCTAGAATGTGTCCCGGTTTAATTTGTAGCTTCAATGGGTAACTTAAAAATTTCGACAGTTGCCTTCAGCCAGCGGAACGAAATCGAACTTATTAAACTTACAAAATACATTTTTTGGCCAACAAATTAAGGTACAAATTCTGGAAATATAAACCAAAGTCAAATTTTAACAATTTTCAAAAATCTTAATCTTAGTTAACGTGTTATTTTAATAGAATGGTGGATAATTACAAAAACAAGCTCAGCAATAAATTTAAGATTTGCACATTTTATCTTGTTTGGATTTCTTTTAAATTCCTACATTGAAACATTTTTACATATTTTTTAAAGATTTAAAAAGTTCACTTTCAGACAAAATTTTTGCAAACAAAAAACGTATTATTAAAAAAACGCATCAACAACAAAAAAAAAAAACTTAACTTAAAGAAAAAGTACCAACCATTCTTAGACAACATAAAACCATGTTTTTTGAATTTAAGAGCATTCAAAAAATGTGGTTCCGAAAAAATTATATATTTTGTAATTTTTAAGAATTTATCCTTTATTTGATTTTGATTATCATTAATTTTTGATTGACAGAAATACTTTTAATACTTATAAACCATTGCAAAATTAAAACTTCAAAAAATAAAAAAAAACTGTACTTTTAAATAAAAATATGGCATTCAACTGACATATAACGTTACTGAAGAACTCGACCCTTAGAATCCGTCTGATGCGTTGCGGCAACGAATCTCTTGACATTGACTGATGAAACGGATAGGAGTGACCGAATGGATAGGTTGCGTTCTTTTGGTTTGTAAAAATACAAACTAGGTCTGTTTACTTTTTCGAACTCAGTTCTGACTTAAGTCAGTGACAGTTACTATAGTATTATATTTATTTTTGTTTAGATATAATAAAAGTTGATTTACTTCTTACGTTCCGTTCGGTAAATGCGTTGGCTACTCATATGAACGCGTACAAATTACCGAGCTGTCAGTTGAATACGTTGTCGCAACGCATGCCCCTGACACTACACACATATGTCATATTCTTATTTCCTCTGTTTCTGTCATATTTTCTTCTATCTGATGCAACCAAACTTTAAACCATTAACGATAAATTGAATGAAACAACAATAAAATGCCCTTTCTTGTACAGAAATACCGATTTTGTGGTGCGTTCGATTATTATGATTTAATAAACAAACAATTAATTAGCATATCAATAGAATATTATTATAAGCCAACAAACAAACTTGTTCCCAACTTACATACAACACTTTATATGTATAAAATAACAATGAAAGTGTATAATATTGAAAATGAGGTGCGGTACGTTTTGACAAATGTCAATATGGCCGCCAAAGTCCATAATCCAATGAATTGTTATTGTATTCAAATAGTTTAACGAAAGCAAATATGGTTTTATGATGATGTGATTTTGTTTGCGTTTATGTCGAAGATGAAAAAGAAAGTTATTTTTATTTTTATAATTAATTTTAAAAGCTGGACCTTCGATGAATTTGAAGTAAAAAAAAAATGAATTAACAAAGTGTTGTAAAAAATGGACAATCCGATAAACATTTTAGAACTTCGAATTTTAGGTTTTGATTATTAACAAATATAATTGCAACAGTGAAAATAATTATTCCCAAAACTAGTTAAATTTTAAAGAAAGAATAACATCTTTAAAGTAACTTAACGAAGAATTTAAAATTTTAATTTAAATACCAATAAGAGCTCTCTAGAACCTAAATGAAATATTAATTGATCTTGTTTTATCTTACTCCCTTTTAAAGAATTTAATCAGAAATAATATTTTCAAATGAAACACAATTTCATTAAGAACAAAATTTGTCATTCTTGTTGCAACAGTAAATTATCAAATATCAAATATCACAATCAATTTCAGAAATTGATAGCCCCCAAAGCAATTCTAAATTAGATTTATTGCATAGTGTTTCATATAAATGTACCTATGCACTTAAAATCAGAAAAGGAATGTTTCAACAAAAAACAACAAAAATAAAAACGAAACAAAAACTGAAATTGAAATTGAAATGTTCAATGTTGAACATTGCTGAAATACCTCCTCAAGAACATAGGTCCTTGTCATCCACTTAACATTATACTTAAATATCTCAATTCCAAATGCATTTCACTTTGGACTTTTTTTCGAAAAAAAGGACTTAGCTTTGTAGTACCTAAACTTGCTATCGAAAATATAAGGAAATACCGTTTTGTTTCTTTTTTTTTAACTTTTTGTTCAATATTTTTGTCTCGATTGCTTTGCTAATATTGATTTATTTTTTTTCCCTTGCAATTCCAGTTTTTTATTCAACAAAAAAAAGGGGGAAACTATCGCTGAATCTTTTACAGACACTAAATACTACAGTGAGAGAAAAGTCGTGTCTAATTTGAGATCTTGATAAATTGAAGCACAATTTTCTAGAACTCAGGATCAATATTTTTTCTTTTAAATAGAAAACAGAATTTTCAGAAATATTGGATTGTTACAAGTTTTTAACGAACAGTCCGTAGTGATATTGCAAAATAAAGTGAAAGTCAAAACCCTGCAACCAACTGTCAAAAGTTAAGGTAGGATTTTCAGTCAAACTGTTCGTCATAATTTAGAGCTAAAACTCGATAAAGTTTAACAGTTGATCAGGAAATTTGACAATACTCCAAAAGAATCACATAACATAAACTCTGAGTCTTCTAGGAAATTACGGTTGATCTCCAAATATGTGCAATAGTTTTATAGGAAGTGCATATGTCAAACCTGTCAAATTTGAGCATAAAGCTTCTGTCATAGTAGACTTTCTTATACTAAATGTTTGGACTAAACTAAAACAACTAGAGTTTAAATTCCTAGAAATAGTTAGCCGGACTGAACTGCGAATCAGACCATTAGAATTCCAAAGACACTCTTATGAGTTTCTCAATAATCTGAATTCTGTCTTAATTGACTCCGTTATGCCATGTCGTGCTTTTATAACAACACTTTATGATTGTAAATTCAATAACTATGCACTAAATTCGAGGTAATAAAAAGCAAAAACGGGTTAGTTTCTTAATGACTGCGAGACTCTTGTCCACATACGAGTCGAGTTGAGTTGAGTTGAGTATACCCGTAACATTCGTAATTATTCCCTTGAAATAATCCCACCATCATCGCATACATACATCCAGTTCCAGCTATAGCTCCAGGTCCCAGCCCCGTCCTACGGCGGCGTCCATTCCATATTCCAGCTGTAACGACTTTGTTCGTAAAGTTTAGCTTGGCGTGTCAGTAATGCCTTCGAATTAAGCAGATGATTTATAGCCCCTAACCTTCAAGTGCAATCACAACATTAAGTTCTAAACTTTCATGGCTGTATATTCGAGATAATAAGATTGTGAGCCCCACACACGAGTACGACTACGACTATACGAGTATGGATATGGATATGAATGTAAATATGTCTCTGTACATCTCTCGTCATCGCACCAAGATTGAGTGCCATAATCCTAGGAGCCATCCACATCCAAAGCTGGAGGCATGCATGTGACAATTACTGGAGATTGGGTGGAGGATAGAACATAATTATCATTATTGTGTGTGATGTGCATCAGCATTAGCATCATCATCAGCATCATCACATAGTCATATTATAATTTGAATCTTGAATGAATTAATTGATGCCAGTTGTTGTTTGACCGTTCGTCCGTCCACGTCCGTCCATCTATTCAATCCTATCAAACTACGAGTACATACTCGTATCACATCCCAAAATCTCATCCGTTCACTTGTGGTGGAAGTCGGTCGGTCGTTTGACTTTGGAGTGAATCTAAGTGATACGAGTAGGAATATAATTGAGGATTTTATAATTTAGTTTTTTTTTTTATATATAATTTCTGTATCTTTGGGATATGGTCATTCTCATATTTAGAATATAAATAGTTTTTTTATTTTATTTAAAAATTTAAACATGTGAAATTGAATTTTAACTCGAGTTTTGGGAATGTTGACCAAAATGTTTCAATGGAAATGGAATATTCAGAATGTGGTAATTTGGTTGTGGTTTACATAAGTTGTGGAATTTCAATTTAATGTAATTTCTGATGAAGAATTAAGCAGATTTTGTTAATATGCCATAATATCGAAATTACTATGAGTACATTGTTCATATATTTATGTAAATGCTATTGAATTAAATTAAATTATTGAAGTCAAAATTTCAGGAATTCTTTGAGATGGTTTCTGTGAAATTGGCTCAAAATCTGTTGTGCCAAATAACCGACAAAAATGTTTCTCAGTATTAGGTACTGAAATATCCCACCATTATCGTACACATTTATCAGGAACTTTTACGACCGAAATATGTATGACTTCAAAGAGTACACATTTTTAAACATATGATAAAATGGAATACCAAGGAAGTAGAACTTTATAAATGCATATCTGATTTTTATTTTTATGTTTAAAACGCTTATTTTTAAAAAAATACACTGAAAATAAAATAATAAACTTTTAATGCTTCCAACAAGTAATTAGCTAAGCTATAGGGTGAATTGTTGAAGAATACATTTTACATAATTTTTTTAATCTTTTATGAAGTACAATTAGTATCTACAGTTTTTGAAGTAATGTTATTTACGAATATTATTATTTCGGTGTACCGGGGCGTATGTGCACTTTTTATTGGAACAGCACATTATTTGTTGAATCATTTCCACTGAAAACTGTTTCCGAATCCTAAAATGGAATTTTCATAGTTCGAACGATGATTTATAAGATTTTAGGGACTTATTTCAAAGTATTGAGTATAAACTGTGAATAAAACCCTAATAACTTTATTCTAAAAAATAAGTAATTTTTTCAAGCTAAAAATTAAATTATTTTGAATTAAAAACAGTCATGGTAAATTTAACTTTGTTGAATCGGAAAACAGAAAATTCTCATTTTTTTAATAAGAAGTTAAAAGTAAGCAGAAATTTTGATTTTGTTTTTTTTAAACAAGAAATTCCACAAATCGATTTAAATAATCAGACCCTGGTCAAAATAACGGGTGAATTTTTAGCTGGTTTGGTTTTGGCAACACTGGTTTTGACAGCTGACGTGTGTTTAGTACCTTGTGTCACTGTCAAACAGCTTCAGTTTGGTTTGCAATTTAACCATGGATCGTCTTACAAATGAACAACGCTTGCAAATTATTGAATTTTACTATCAAAATTCGTGCTCGGTTCGAAATGTTCATCGCGCGCTGCTTATCGAAAAATTGTGTTCAGCGATGAGGCTCATTTTTGGTTAAATGGGTACGTAAATAAGCAAAATTGCCGCATTTGGAGTGAAGATCAGCCAGAAGCATTGCAACAGCTACCAATGCATCCCGAAAAAGCCACTATTTGGTGCGGTTTATGGGCCGGCCGCATTATTGGGCCATATTTCTTCAAAGATGATGCGAATCGCAGCGTTACTGTCAATGGTGAACGCTACTGAGCGATGATAAAAAACTTTTTTTTGCCCGAAATGGAAGTTCTTGACTTGCATGATATGTGGTTTCAACAAGACGGTGCCACATGCCACACAGCACGCGAAACAATGGCGCAATTGCGAGGCGAGTTTGGTGAACAGTTAATTTCACGTTTCGGGCCGGTCAATTGGCCGCCTAGATCGTGCGATTTGACACCATTAGACTATTTTTTGTGGGGGTATGTCAAGGCTAATGTCTATAGGGACAAGCCCGCTTCGATTGACGCACTGGAAGCCAACATCCATGCATTCATTCGTGAGATACCTGCCGATATGTGTGAAAGAGTATGCCAAAATTGGACTCAGCGGATGGGCTACCTGAGACGCAGCCGCGGTCAACATTTGCATGAAATTATCTTAAAACATTAAATTGCAAGGTTCAAACTATCGATTCAAATAAATATTTCATTAATTTTTTCGAATTTTTTGTGACTTTTTTTTTAAGTTCTAAACCTCTTAAAAAATCACCCATTACTAATGAAATTTAAAGTTAAAATTCTTTTTTCGTATCCTTTTCCTTACATTCAAGAATTTTGAGAATACGTTTTTGGAGTCGTGCAATCGAAAAAATATAAAATATCTCAGAATAATTTGTTGAATGTTTAAATTTGGTATCCAAGTTTATTTGCCAAGTAAATCTATTTTTACTTATATTTTAGACGTTCCCATGAAGAGTGACTGAAATTGAGAGTTGAAATTAATTATGAAATAGTACATCGGACAGTTTGGCCTAAAGAACAATCGATCTAAAGTGATCAAATTCTACAAAAATTGTCTTTTAAAAAAAATTGACGAAAAACGAGTTCTTATTCATATTCTGAATACCAGAAGTTCCATTAGATAAATGAACTGTCAATATTTGTCCCACACCATAAATTCATTTTCTTGATTGAATTTTTTTCGTTAACATTCAAATTGGTCCCAAATTGTTATTTGTCCCAAATCTGTCTGTCCATTTATTAACATACACAAATTCCTGGAAAATAAACTTATTTCCTTCTAAAAAATGACAAGGAGTTATATTAAGTCCCCCCTTACACCGTGGCAAACCCTTTTTCTTGTATCCTGAAGAATTCCAAAATATTTCCACAATTCATTCAGTAATCATTATTTTCTTGTGAGTGTTTTTTTTTTTTTTTTCTTGAAAAAGGTGCAACACGTAGGGTTGCCTCATTCATATATGTATGAATGTATACAAATGTATATAACTGTCTTTTGTTCAAAATTCTATAGATACCTTGTATCAACATAAAATATGTTTGTATGTATGGAAAAGTATTTTTGTGTATCCCCGCATTTCACAATAATTCCATAAATGCGACACCATCGCCATCGGGTTGTAAGGTTATAACCTTGTACCTTATACCTTATGCCTATGCCATTCCAACAATGGAATACCTCTATCACAAAGGTACAACCGAACTGAGTAACCTTTTCAAGGAGGCAACACCAACAACAACACACACACGCACACAAAAAAGAAAACATACATTTTCTGTTTTGTAAGTTTGTTCCAATCCGCGCGTGAATGACAAATGAATAATAAAAAAAATGGAACACGGTAATTTTTTTCTACTTTTTTACTGCACTTCATCAATGTTGACGATGACGATGACGACGACCGAAGACCGAAGACCGACGCGACGCACGCACGGCAACAAGGATACTACTGTTGGAGATGGGGTTGGAGAACTGAATGTTGTTTCAAAACACCGCAGTCCTCATCCTCGCATACAATTGCTACTCTTTACACCGTGTCGTTCGTCGACGACGACGTGGACCACTAAAATATACGACCATCACGATGACGGAAGACGACAGACGAAACACCGAACGGACGGACGAACGCAAATGGCTTGTTCATGTTCCTCGAAAGCGGATGGATGAAAAGGGTTCAATTTGAATATAAGCCAGCGAGGAACAACATCTTTTGTAGGGCCCTCAAAAGGGATGCTGTGTTGTAGGTTAGGTAAGGTACTAAGGCTGACTAAACAAAAAGAAAAAAAAAAAAAAAAAGACCAAGGTTGATTTAACATGGAAATTATGATGAAGAGAATATTTTTACATACTTATATAGTACATCTACTCGGAAAGTATATAATTTGTATGCACGCAGGAACGAACATTCATAAATTCTCATGGAGTCGCAGTCCCTCGAATATTTACCCAAAAACCAACTCCTTGATAAAAGTGAGTGTTAAAAAATAATAAAACACCTTCAAGCTCGTATATTTGTTTGCTTTCATAATCTTTTGGCGTGCTGATTTAATTCAGGTTGATGAGTTGGCATATTTTCAAAAAACGGAAACAACACAAATTACCAGAAAAATGGTTCACACAGTAATTGCCAAAAAAATAGACTCTGGATTAAAAGTGTTGTGGGAAAAATCAGAATTTTAGCTCTGATAAATCATTTTTTTTTAATTTTCTAAGAAAAAAGCAAGATTCAAGTTTTGTTTTGGAAAATTCAAGACGAAATTTTGACAAGATTGTCCCACTGTCTCAAATGAAAAATGATAAAAATCTGTTGAACTGTTTAATTGCAATTGTTTTTGAGCGTAAAAATGTATCAATTTTCTAACAACTCATAGTAAGCCTCTTTTAAAGTCGTCTCATGTTATCTTAATGCTCATCAGTGTATGATTAAAATCACGAGTTTAATCTGTTCTCTAAACCAATCAACAGTGGTTTGTTTGCATTAAATGACCACATTGCAATTAAAAATTTAAGCTGATGCCAAACCTATGTTCATACTCGTATTTGTCAACATTCAATAAATCTTTCAATGATTTTAATCCAGCGACTAACAATGTTGACATGGTTATTGATACCACATTGTGACACTTTTAACTTCACTTCAATATATATAAACCAAACGTCATAATTTCATAACCTGTCACAATTGAATATTTCTTAGGTATAAATTCCACCATTCTCCACAACATCACTATTTCATAAGCCGATTTATGAGTACATATAAAGGGTCTTAATATACTTTGAATATGCACACTTTCGAAAGTTTTGACAGCTGGTTTAGATTTAACAATCATTTTTTCATTTGACGTTTAGTTGGTTCATTATAATGCATTCAAATATGTATGAAGAGCTTGTATTTTTACACATTTCAGTCTACAACTCTAAACATTTCTTTATCATTGAGAAATAATATGGGAGACATCATTTACAATGTCAGTATATACAATAAGTCTGTTTTTCTTTTTATTACAAATAAGCCTTAAGGTGGGTACTCACTCATGATGTCTTCAACAAGACAAATGAAGAACATTTTAAAATTGAAGATAACAATGAAAATGAACACTGAAAGAAATATTTTACTTAACAATGAATTTTTAAAGTAACAAATGTATTAGCATTTTTCTACTATCTTGCCTACCAACAAGAATTTTTTAATTAAATTTTTGTGTATAACAAAGATCTTGTCAGTTTGAATTTTCAAATACATCCTTTGGGCTATTGTATAATTTTAAGACCTTACTTGATGTCCAATTTGATTAATTTTTTCATTAGCTGTACTAACTTTTCAAAGTTAAGTTCAACTTCTAGCTTAATAAAGTGGTATTCTCTAGTGCAAACTACCCTTTAAGTACCTATAATTCATAATGATTTTCTACATTATTAAGCTCCTTATGGCGTTTTTCGTATTTTTGAATACTAGATTCAAAGAAATTGAAATATTTTATTCCAATATTCAAATAAATAAAGTTAGCCGTAAACTCAAATATGAGTCGATGTGTCATTTTTCTCTTTGATAATGATATGAACTTTTGAACGGAGATGGAGCTGCAACTGGAATAACTGTCAGTAATAATACACAAAAGCTCACTGTTTTGCACATAACAACACAGCTTTGACATTTGAAAGTTGTAAGCATCAAATTAAAAAATGTCAACTTGAATTATCTTTACTTAGTGTTAAGACTGGGTTGAATCTCTTTTCAACTTGTGTTATCGAAAAATAAGTTATAAAATGTATAAATTGCAGTTTTCGATTTCGATTCTGCTCAGTAATCGAACGGGATTTTGATGACATATTTTGAATATGTCAGTTGAATGGGATTTAAATTATTTTGACAGAACTTTTTACTATTTTGTTCATTTAAAGTATACATGATAGACTATCAATTCAAGAGTCTTTACGTTTGAAGTTTTCAAGCGCCCTCTTCTAGGAAACACATTAAGTACGAATTTAAAACTTAAAGCTTCATTTTAAAAAGCATCTGTCAAACAATTTTTTTATGTAAAGTGTAAAAAACTAAGTTTTTCTCGCCGTGTATAAATTTTTAAAATTAATGATCCGGCATTAAAGTTGTACTTACTGAAATTCTTCGAAAATAGAGTGGATGTTATATTATATTTATCTTACCTACATTCACATATATGTTTGTGTATGTAATCCATGCATGTTTGTATAGGTAGGTATTGTGAAATTAAATTACCTACCTCAAAGCAAAAATAAATTTAATTAATGAAAATGTTTTGTAAGTTTGAGGTGTAATCTGGGAAATGGTTTTCTTTATTGTTTAAATAAATATTTGCACAAAAGTTTGAGATGATATGGTTAAGAGTTTGAGTTGAAGTTTAAGTACCTACTTTACCTTTACCAAAGTATGTGCATGTATGTACTTTAGTATAGGTTAGCGGTATAACGGTATACCTACAATAGAGGGATTATACATCTTTATGATTTTGCTGTCGTTGTTTGTGGTTAGAACTTTGAACATATGTATATGATTTAGATCCACGAAAATATTTTAATACAAATACATACTTACATAAAAATATATATGCATATAATCTGGAAAACAATATGCATACATAGATAAATTACTTTTACCTTAAACTTTATTGTGATATGTTTTGAATTGATTTTGAAATGGAATGGGAAAGATGATTTCAAAATAATAAATGTCTGGTTTTAAAGTGGGATTATTATAAGACAAATTGTTTGTTTTCTTAAAATTGATTTATTGTTCATTTATCAAGTGTACTTTACTTTGTACATATACAACATAACATACATATTTATTTGTCTTTGATTTTTCAATTCAAGACACAAAGAAGAGTGAGGGAGAAAATGTTATGATTAATTACATTCAATAAATACAATTCAATTAATATCGGATTAAGATGCTTTAAAGTTCTGAATTTCTGGCTTCAAGAATATGGAGGTACCAAAAACATAAAAATCTTCAAAATTCGAAATGTAATTTAATGTTATTTTTTAAGGATAAGACATTTTTTTAATAATCATACAGAAAATGAAATTAAACACAAATGTTGAAGTGGAATTCACATACCAGAGAACTTGCAGTTCTTAGTATTGAAGTTCTATACTTATAAAACTTGGTACTTAAAATTCAATCCTCGACAAAAAAACGTATGTAGTTTCCTACTTATTTATCCTTATTTTTGAAGAAAAAAAAACAACATTTTAACGTGTCTTAAATTTAATTAAAAACGTTTTTAAGATACCTTCTTACTTAGATTTTATAAAACAAAACTTTCCCACTTCTGACAAAATGTATCTTTATATTCTTCTGAACACATCGCAGCCAAAAAAAAAAATAGAAAAGAAAACTAAAAACCAACAAAAATAAACTTAAAGTTAAGCTTTTGTCTTCGAAAACAGCTATAATCTTATATTCCCTTCCTAAAAGTCTTTTGTCTAGGCTGCTTTAGGGCTTAAGCTAATTTGAGTATTCAAAGACGTTGTTACTATTGTTACCAATTTACAAAAGGAAAGGAAGTCTATTCTGTATTTTGTGTACATACATACTCGTACCTTTTGTTTTTATTTTATGTTGTTTTTTATATTTAAAAGAATAAAACAAGTATAAGGGGGTAAGATACAGAAAAAAATGTAGACGTTTAAACTTACACAATTTTCGTTTACTTAGAAGACAAAATTTAAAAATACATTTGAAAGGAAAAACAACCGTTTTAAATATTCGTGTTGCACATTCTTTTTTGGTTTACGTTTATTTTCAAAAATGTAGAATCTGATATCTGTAAATAATCCTGATGATCCTGACAACACAGTTTATACACAATCATACCAACGAATTGGATTTTGACCTAACCACATTTATATGCTCAATGAAAGAACTTCGAGGTCCTTGAAACTATGAAGGTGGAGTATTATATGTGCCAAAAGATCGTTGCCTGATATTCAATCACAACTATGTAGCTCATTCTGTTCGCACCAAGTAATAAAATTCTTCACCTTCTTGGAATATCAAACTTTTTATTTTCAAATTGATAACAATGATTAATAGTAGTGGCCATAAATTGCTACCCTGCGGAACTCCTGGTTTATTAAAGAATTAAGTTGGTAAAACCTATTTTGAAGATAAGAAGAATTCCATTTTGTAAACTGAGAAAGAAACCAAAGCGCCTTAGTTTAATCTTATTGAAATCATGAAGAAATTGATAGAAACAGTCAAGTTCTTTTATAAGATCAGGAAGGTAGTTCAAGGAAGAACTCTTTTATTAGCAGATACTCTTAATTGAAGTATTAAATTGGAAAATTATTAATAATGAGACAAATATTTGATACTAGCTTTTACCCGCGACTTCGTCCGCATAAGTTTTTTTGTTTTCTCCCGGCTGTAAGTCAACAACAATGTCCCACTATCGTGTTCCAGTCCTCAACTTAACATCAAAATTTGTTCAAAAGCAACCCAAGCACATAATGTATAGCTCCGAATGTTGCTTCTACCCGCGTATGTAGTGTAACAGTCAGTTGAATAAAAAAAATCATATACAAATCAGATCAATAGTTTTGGCGTAATGTGATTCTAGATAGAGTTTTAATATTGTAGATATGTATGTAGCTATGTATAGGTTCCTGTGGGAATGAGATATTTTCCCGAAGTAAAAAGTAGTCTAAATTTCGGTACCTTCCTACCCTATAAGTTAAGTAGTGTGGTGGAATGACGCTAAGTTTCGATCCAAGTAAAACTGTTAAATAAAGACAGTTGCATCAAAATTTTATCATAAATTCCCTAATTTCTGGCGCCTACCTACTCTCTAAGTTAGAAAAGTAATCAAATACTAACTTGAAGTCTTAGTAACTCAGTTAAAAAAAAAAACATCAAAATCATTTCAGTAGCTATGGCGTCATGCGCTTCTTGACACGATCAAGCTAGATTTCCGCGGGAATGAGGTATTTTCCCGCTGTAAAAAGTAACCTGTGTCCGTGCCTAGGATCCTATCTTTAAATTAACCAAGTCTTATAAAAATCCGTTCAGACTTTAAGGCGTCAATGAGGTAAACTTTTAAAACAAACGATTAAAAACCACTACCTTAATTATTTTTCTGCCTACTGCCTACGCCTTAAGTACGATAGCATGAATATTAATAGCCCATATCCTTTTCTAGGTTACTTTCTATCACCTAACCAAATTTCATCAAAATCCGTTCAGCCGTTTAGACGTGAAAGAATAACAGACAGACAGATAGACAGACAGAGTTACTCTCGCATTTATAATATTAGTATGGATATGGATTTCAAAATGCTTCTATAGAAAATGCGCTAGGAAAATTTGGACTACAAAATATTTTTCCATCATGATTCCATTATTGAAACCAATAATATTGTTATATATGAACAAAAGATAAAAATATGATGTTCTACATTTTCCAAAATAAACCAAATTTTTATGAAATCGAACAATGAAAATCTTGTCAAATTCTTCTTTTTCCAAATTCATGAAAATTTTTTAACAAATTTTCAATCTTTTTTTTTTAAATTAGTATCTTTCCAGCGAAAATGTCAAAAGGCAAATAAAATTCCATCAATAATTAAATTCATAAAATATTCAAATGAAACAAAAAAAAAAAAAAAATAGAAAAGGCATCAAAACCGAACAAAAAATAAGCACGTATTGCCATTTGTTGCTCTAGAAGGGTAAATGCGAGTCTATTGGCCAATATATCATTCAAAATTCTATTTTTATTCAAATATTTTATCTATGTATTTTCGATATTGCAGAATTCCTCATATTTATTATTTATGATGATTCTATTGATGATGGATTTGGTATTTACTCATTGTTAATTCGTTCTACCGCCGCCGTCGAAACCAATACAAATCATTTTTATAAAAATCTAAAAAATTCAAAAAAAATCAAAAAGCAATATTTGCTTGTTCGTTCGTTCATCCACTTGATCTAGCACACCTTCCCCCCTCCCATCTGACAAATAAACATACATGTGTTCCCCTCTGTGTAGTGATGGTGTTTACCGCAAATGCCACAAATAATTTGTAAAATCTCTAAAGTTAAAATATTTATCACCAAATGGCTCTCTTGATGCTGAATTTATCGAATTCGAAAACCGTCCAAACAAATCGAGAATACTCATAAAAAAAAACCTCAATCGCTATGCCCAGATCCATCCCCAGTCCCAATATCCCAGTCCCAGGCCAATTCATTAAGAAATCGTTAAATTATTCAGAACATCTGGACTATTTCTGGAGATTCGATAAAAAATCATTTTTTACACACGAAATACAAAAAAAATGAGAAAACAGAAAATGTATCTTTTTTGTTTTTGACTTTTGTTGGGAGACCGAGGACCATTGATGTTTACCGGCCACACCGACACCACACCACCTCCGAGTCCCGAGATGTGGTCGAATATTAAAACGCTATCTTTGTATTCCGTCTCGTCTCGTATCGTCTCGTCGTCGTGTGTCGGTCCTTGGTCCCTAGTCTGGTCTGGCCTGGCCTTGGCTCTGGGGAACAAACAAAAAAACCCTTAATTTAAAGACCATTTTTTGTTGTTGATTTTTTTAAACCAAAGCAATTAAATCTTTTTTTTGTTGGATGGAAAGCAAACATGTCATTAGGATGAGGTGTAACTTTTTCAATTGCTTTCAATAATTTTCCTAATTTTAATTAAATCTTCATCGTATTTTTTTTTCTTCTTCTTGATTTGAATTGCCATGATTTTATGGCGGCTTTGGAGATTTAATTATTATTGTTTTTTTTTGTTGCTGTTAAATTAGTTTATGGGTTATTAATATTGTTATGTCTTTGTTGAAGAGAAGGAGAAACATTTGTAGATATGTGTGTTGGAAGGAAAAATGGCAACGAACCTATTAAACTAGGTATAGGTACCTAACCTATACATTTTTGTTGAGATACATTTTGTATCTCTGCGCGTAAAAGTATCTGCATTCTGAAGGTGGGTTTATACGAGGTGGTCTGAATTAATCTATCTTTGTGAGTATAAAGCGATTAAGAAAAATCATGTTGTGTAAATAATAGCCAACCTTGATGATAATAAGCTTGCTTAATGTAACGACCGACGACGACGACGACGATGGCGGGCTACAACGACTACGTCAAAGTAAACTTTCATCGTCGTCGTCGTCGCTTCGGTCGGCGACAACAGTGTTGACTTTTCTATCTTGATATTTTCATGCAAATGAGGAGATTAAAAGATAAGGTTTTTGTTTTGTTTGATTTTTATTATTTGGCAGAAACGAAACACAGACACAAGATGGGCATAGGCAGAGATAAAGTTAAGTTAAATAAATTTTATAAATTCAACTTTAGTTTGGTGGGTGATTGTGATTGTGACAATAAGAACGTTAAGACATTTTATAGAATTATTTATTATCTATTTGTCTAAGTCACTTTCATTAGCGTGCTCGTATTGTTTGATTAAGGGTTTTTGATATCAAATGTTGCGGGATTAAAATATAAGGTTTTGTTGTGCGGGAGCGAGCATCACATGACAAAAATTTATTTGCACATGATCTGTCACTGGAATATTTGATATACATACCTACATAAGTATAACAAGTCAGTTGCTAAGTGGAATGTCAAAGTGATAACGGGGATATAACTAATTTATTCATAAGATGTTTTTAGCGCAGGTCTATGGGGGATGTTGTAAGTGTTATGTTGCTAAGGGAAATTTAGATTTATTTATAGTATTTATTTAATAAAGAGTTAATGGGGTTATCAGCTATCTTTATATTTTGAATTATTCATTTTCTCCCTGAAAGATGATGAATTGTGATGGTAAATATGCTCCAAAAGGAATTGAACTTAAAAAAAAAAACACTGTATAAAGGCAGAACCTGTGATGTTCTTTGGTGGATCACGAGACGAAAAGTCATTATTTTGGACCAAATTTTCCATTTCCATTTTTATATTTTCGACAAAAAATACTTAATTTGTTATTATTTACAATATTAAGAATAAAGTGTGTGAATTGGTAGTTTAATGTCTGTCACAATTTATCCTTATTCCACAAATTCAACCGAAAATGGCAATATACCTTTGACTTTTGTCTGAAATAGGAATCTTTATAGCTCTAGAGTAACATTAGAAAAGAAGTATTTCTTGGATGTCGTTATATGATTTGTAATCCATTCACGAATTAATATGATTTTAAAATATAAAAATATCAATTTTTTAAGTTGTTCTTCAAAAAAGAAGTTCAAAGCGATATTTGCAAAGAGATGTTACGTATTGAAAACTACAGACTTCTAATGTACCTTTTCAAGAAAAAAAAACCCGAAAATGACACGAGACCAAAATTGATACCGAAACTAGATTGACATTTTTAACTTCCCATAGGGAAATATTGTAATCGGTCCGATTTGCACGTTCGTACGTTCGTACGTTTGTATACGTTCGTACGTTCGAGTTACCCTTTTTCGTCCACGGTATCTCAAGAACGAGTAAAGATATCGACTCCAATTAAATTTTGTTCGACAGGTTATAACTTCGAAAGATGTAGAAAGGACTTTCATAAAAATTGGTCCAGCGGTTTTTTCACTATAGCAGTTTAAAAAAAAATTTTGGTTAGAAGCAAATATCTCAGAAATAGATAGTGCCATTGACTTCAAATAAATTTTATTGTATACCTACATTGTAATGTGATACAGATTTGATATAAATTTTGAAAATTTTCAACTTACCGTTGTTTTTTAAAAATAGAAAAACTAAAAAAAAAATTGTTGGCTCGAAAATATAATGAAGGAAAAATGATATTATCTTCAAAACTATTTTCTATAATGTGAAACGATGTTTTTTACATGTGGTGAAAGTTTGAAAAAAATTCATTTAACAGTTTTTCTTTACAAAAAATAAAAAAGTACAAAAAATTCTACCAAAAGTTGGTAAAAAGTGTTTTTTGACTTGAATATCTCGAGAATGAGCACCGATATTGACTTCAAACTTATTTATGTTTATGCCAAATACAATTATTAATATTTGCTACAATTTTAACAAATATCGAATTGACAGTCTTTTTACAAAAAATAAAAAAACTTAATCAAAAATTTACCAAAAAATGTCAAAAGTAGTTTCTTGACTTGAATATGTCCACAGTGGTCAATCATTTCAACTTCGAATTTATTTTATTTTTTGCATAATAGAATTTTGAACATATTGTACTTTTTTGACAAATATCCAATTGGCAGTTTTTTACGAAAAAAAAAAAAACAAAAGTGAAATTTACCGAAAAGTGTCAAAAATTGTTTTTCGACTTAAATATCATCACAACAAGCAATAATATTGACTTCAAATGTATTTTATTTTTAACATTTGTCAATACCTAAAAAATGATAAAATATTGACGAATATCAGATTGACATATTTTTACAATAAATACAAAACTACAAAAAGTTAAGAAAAATTTGTAAATATTGTTTTTCCGCTTCAACATTTCTGCCAATTTTTTTGTTAGTAAAATTGTTAACAATCAGCATCAAAAGTAAATCGATTTCAAATTACGCATAATGGGAAGTTATCAGTGTGGGTCCGCACCCAGCCTCTTTTTCAGTTTGATATGAGACTGAAACGAGGCTAGCAAAAATCACGTGTGGTCTAATCAGTGATCTTATAATTTTAAGTCTTCTAAAAATAGTATTGAAAAGAACCAGGATGCCTAAAGTTTGTGTGAAATGATGAATAACGCCTTAAATCCCTATCCACTTAATTCTGTTAGCAAATTAAATGATTTGGTGGAACTAGAAATGCGTTTTACCACTGCAATGTGGCTTTCATCCCGGTTGAACGACCATTAACCAAATCTGTAAATTAAAGTTAATCTAGGAAATGACCAACAAATCTTACATCGAGACCTACCTATCATCTTTTAATCGACTTTAAAGCCGCATATGATGGTATTTATTGGAATCCTAGGAAAACTAATTCCACTTCCTTGCCTAACACAATCAGGACATAGAACTTTTTTAACTTTGAAGGCATCGAGAATTGGAGATGCGCTATCATGTGACTTTTTCTTTTCCCTAAAATCTGTTCCTTCGGTTTAACGCATTTCAAATATCTGAACTCATAAACTAAAATTTAATACTCCCTATTTAAAATATAATCAATGTTCTCAAAAGTTTTGTAGAATGGGAAAGAACATGCTACGCCACATTTAATTTAATTATGGACCTCAAGACGTCAAGACACAATAAAATACACACAGTCCATTAGGCCCATGGTTCTTATGAATTTAAATGTTCTTTATAACTCAAATAACTGTATACCGGTATTTATGTCTACAAATATGTATGTTCATCAATACAATTTATTACTTTATTCCGTCTTTAAAAATTCTCGTTTGAATTTTCGCTGGAAAATATAAGTTTATGCGAAAACCAAAAACATATCGGAAATTGAACTTATTTCCTTCAGCTTCTCTCACTGCTGTCTTCAGATTCTTTCTTATGTGTTTCTTTTTGAAAAAGAAAGAATATATATATACCCTTACTTCATACACACTTCTTCAATACTTCCTTATAAATTGATTTACACAATTTGAACTCATTCGAAAGTGTATAGATTGTGAATATAGAAGATGCGAAAAGTTCATTGTAAGCTTTTTCGCCAAAGTCGGTACATAAATCAAATTGTCTGGTGTAAGACTTACATAAAATGTTGGCAAACGAAATGTTGTGGTATGAGAGGGGGCGGGAAGGGGGCGGGGGATCAGGCGGTCAGAGGAGAAATGGAAGGTATTTAAAAGTTCCAGGAAAATGTACACAGAAAAGTAAATTTTTTTTATTTTATTTTTTGCATATTTTGTACACTTTGTGGAGCGTCTGTTTAAAATTTGAAAAGCTTATAAATTTTAAGTCCAGTTAAGCCTTAAGACTGTTGGAAGAAGGAAATGTCTGTTTTGTTTTGATTAAATGGCGCTAATCTCGAATTACTAAAAGTCTTTGGTTGAAATTGTGCTACAAACATAATCTATATGACTACAAGCTGATGTCGATGTTGATTAAATAACATGATTAACCGTTAAGTCGTGAGACTTTAAGTAATGCGTTGCTTGGGTATAACTGGAGCCTCTGATGCTGTGTTTATAGTAAGACCCGCTTAAGAGCAACCCCAATTGCTATTTGTATTCATACTCATCTTTAACAAACTTTTAATTCTTAAGCACTTTGGCCAATTTCCAAAAAAACACACTCCTTTTGAGTGAAATTAATTTCGGTGAGAAACTCGTAACTTAGATTTTTAAATTGTAGATTAGTGTGAGCTTTTTTTAAAAGTCCTGGTGGTGTTCCTAGGTGAACCACTAAAAAAGTAAGTCATATTTTAGTGTCTCATAAGCGGGTGTTCCTTTAATATGTGTCTGGTCTGATGTATATTTAATAAAATTCATGTTTCTATATAATTGTTATCAAATTTGGCAACATTGTCAGACTTTTTAGTCCATTTTCAATAAAAATTCTTGACTCCATTTTCCAATTATGGGCGGTGAACGAGAAGCACTTTTCAATAAAACCCACTTATTTAATTCTTAATTTTTATTTTTCCAGAGATGAAACTTATTTTCAAAAAAAAAAAAAAAACATAGGAAAACCAAATTTTCCATCTGTGTACATATTTTATAGAATTTTTCATTAACTAGTCGATTTTCCGGAAGTAGCTGCTGGTATAGATATAGGTACATTCAAAAAAATGCATAAAAACGATATTAAAAAAAAAAGAACAAAACTTATGGAGGTAGTTATTATTTATCCGAAAAGGTTGGCTTCATAATCTTTAATAAGTGAAAAGCTTTTTATCGGAACTTGTATAGAGAATAAAAAACAAGGATGCATTTTTTGCCTTTTTTCCAAAACTATACGACCAGATGCCTTTTGGCAGATAGAGTGTTAAAGCTGAGAGGAAGGCTATAACATTTATTAGGTCATTTTGATTGCTTATCTTATCAGTTTTGTTGTTTGTTTTTTTTTCTATAAATTTATAAACAAAAATATTTTCTTGAAGTTGAAGTTTATGTTCATCCCATTATAAGTTTCAAGTTACCTCCTTTTTGGCCTTTTTTGTGATTTTATCATTTTTGTTCCGGAGTCGAAACAAAGTGTTTTTTTTTTTTCTACATAAATGGTTAGGGTAGGAACTCGGAAGTTCGACTAAGAACATTGTTATAAAAGGTTTATACGTATATACATAAACGTTTGGAGGTTTTTGACACTTGATTGGGTAGGAATACAAGAGAAAGTTTTGTTAAATTGACAATTTGAAAAGTGCTTAGTTCCGTTCTTTGTCAAGGAACTAATTGAAATTTACTAAAACCTTTCATTATTTTTATGATTTGAGGGCAATGTGAAGGGAAATATGACAGGGTGATCTTCCATAATTTGACAAAATTTTAGGATACTTGAGTAACAGTCCTTTTTTTTTATAGAAACACCTGTTTTTTTTCGTTAATTACTGATATCCTATTGGGATTGTTATTCATTACATTTTGTTTTTATTTTCTTTACAATTCGGCTTAAAATAAAATATAATTCAGATGAAAACACAAAATCCGTAGAACAATTTATTAGGAATGTAAAAAAAAAATGAAGAGGTTTAATCGTTATTTCGTGGAACAGTTCTTCTATAATTAAATGGAAAACATCATTTACATGAAATAATTTTACTGAAAATTGTTAAAATTAAGGATATAAAATATTCTGAGAACTGAGAAATGAGAAATAGAAATGAAAGTTGAAAAATAGTGATAGCAGACATTTTACGGACATTTTTTCCAGTACAGATAAAATGACAGCCGGGAACATTTTACAACAGTTATTTGTTTTAGTCTTAGAAACTATTTCGGCTTTCAAGGTTGGAGGTGAAAAGATGGAGGGGGTGTTACCTATTACTTTTTTAAATCTATCTGCATATTTAAATCGTTGAAAATTCCAAGTTGACGTTTTAAGTTTTGAAAACATAATTTTTTAACGAAAGAAACTAGATTTTTCGAGTTTTTGCTTTTATAGTTGAAAGATCGAGTTCAAAAGCCAGCAACATTAACAGATCGGAATAATATTGGATCTACAGAATTTGAGGTTAAGTCTTATAAATAATCTCCGGAGACTATGTAGACTGCTTTTCAATAGATGGAATTGTATCAAGCTTGGTTTATATAAATGTTGAGTCACTCTAATTGGAAATTTTCTACCTTCGGCCAATACAGGGGATTTAGACACCCAATACAATGTCATTTATTTATTTTTATAGAATCAACGTACCGCACTTTTATGCGTATATCAAAAGTATATCATTAAAAGTGCTTTAGCGGAAATATGACAGTATGGGCGTTTAAGAATGTTGTAATCGCAAACATTTTTTAAAAAAATCTAGATACCTTAAAAATGTTTTCTCCGCAGTTAACGAAATATTTCCTTAGTTTATTCTTCCAACATTGAACGTAGTCAGTCAATTCATTTTGGTATAGATATACATATTTACATAGGTCTCACAATGTTTAAAAAGGATTTTTTTTATATTTGATAATTATGCCTCTATGTTTTTTTGTGTAATTCAATAAAGCTAAAATAAAAATTGTAAAAATTGTTAAAAATGTATTAAAAAAAAAACTAACAAAATCACTGTCCTATAAAATATGACCGCCACTGTTAGTGATTTAGCTCCCTACTACAATCCACTGTAGAATCCATAAATTAATCAATTAGCCATTTGTTTTCACTATAATTTTTTTTTTGAATGCTCACATGCTAATTAAAGAATGCATAACTACTTTATAATCAATTAAGTTGATTACTTAATTATATTTTAATCTATTATCAATAACTCCTAACAAGTCTTATAAAAATCCAATAAATCAAATCACACATTTACCACTCCTTGACTAGTTGATAAAAAGAAGTATTTTCAAAACCGTAACCGCTAAATCAAATTCAGTATCTAAATATTATAATTAAAAATTGAAATTTTGTATCTCAAAACTCAAATCGCTCTTCAACTTGTGCCGCACACAGTAGATGCGAGTATATGTATATGCAAATGCAAATGCACAAAAAACCCGCATTAAGTGGTAGTTAGTAGTTACCAACTTAATTTTAAGTATGTATATTCTTTATATCCATTTGATTTCTATTTGATTACCTATTATGCTAATGAATTTATCCAAAAAATGTTTATTTACTCATAAAATGAATTACCTATTTATGTACAGACGTGCAGAGCTAAATCCATTTTAAATTCAAAAATTTAATTCGAATAAAAATACATTTATTTATATATTATTATGTAGATATAAAAATTCCCATCGAAAAACCGTTAAAATATGCTAATTACACCCGTATATTGTTTTGCATTATAAACATACACAACACATACTTGGAAATATTGGTAACACACGTCACATACAATACAATTATTTGTATTTGTGTTTTTTTTTTTTTTACTGACTTAAAGTCGCGTTCTCATTCCTTCACTTTTTTTTATTGATTTTTTTTTGTCTATCTACCTAAAAAGCTGTCACATTAAGAACACAAAAAATAAAGGTAACAAATACTTTTTTGTTGTCAAGACATCTTATTCAATCACAATTACTCGTATATGCACCTTTGCCTACTCATCATCTTTATCTCTCTCATCTCCTCTTCTACTTGTCCTTATTCTTCATCAGATGGATTGTTTATTATGCAAATTTTGTCACGAGTTACAAATTAAGTATCTAGATACATTTTGTCTCTGAGCTCGTGTATATGAGTCCCTGTTTACACGTCACACTCACACTTCACTACAATTTGGTCCAAAAGTAGGTCGGCCAAATCCCCAAACAAAATAATCAGATCAATTTTTTTATCAGTTTCTATTGGTTGCCTTGCAAAACAGATTGACTCACACCATTTGAACACAAAAGACAAAAGAACAAATGATTAAAAATTGTTTTGAGGTTAAGATCACGCAGATACGACTAAACGACCAAGCATCCCAAGAATTCAAATGGCCAAGAGAGATACACATCAGATACCTATACTCGTGCCGCAACCAACCCTCAACTGCATAGGAATCTCAGATACTTTCAAGGTCACCACAAACAAAACATAAAAAACACAACAAAAAACAAAATACATAAAATCATTAAATGAAGTCAGCTTACCCTTTGGCGCAACAAGTGGCGGTGGCGGATAGAATTTTAAAAATAAAAAAAAAAAACGACTGCCAGCCAAACCAACTACAACCCAGTGTCGTCGGCTTCGTAGTTAGGTAGTAGTAGTTGTTGCGGTTGTTGTTGTTGTTGATGTTAATTTATAATTATTCAGCTGCTAATCCAAGTTTAAGGGGTGTTTTTGTAATGTGTATAATTAATGTGGTGGTGACACTGACGTTCGGTCGGTGTGGTGCGAAGCGGTGCGGTGCGGTGGTGGTTCCTGGCGTGCGCAACCCCTGTTGAAGTAGGTATTTAAATATTTAAATTTCCCGTTTTGATGATGATGTTGACGACGAGGATGGACAACGATGATGATGATGATGCACTCGAAGTAAGGTCAAGTAGACGATTTGATTTAATTGCAATAATTTTAATCCACAAACATGCAAATTAAACATTTGCATAGGAAACAATAAAACAACAACAAAAATCACAGGCACAAAATTTATAATTTATAATTTATACAAACACACACACACACCCGGTTTTGCAAATAAATTATATTATTAATAATAATTATTCTGCAGTGGCTGACTCTGCGCTATTTTAAGAATCACAATATTGCAATTTTTCTTTTTTATTTAAACTATTTATTTTTTTATAAATATATTCATGTAAGAGAAACAACAACAAATAAAAATAACAACGAACAATAATAAATTATTCAAACCGATTCGAGAATAAATTGTCAGCGAATTTGTATTCGCTCTAAGTTAAAACTAGGCAGGTAGGTTTTGACTGACTTTATTTTTACGTGAGTAGATTCCCCGACTACCTACGAATGTATTTTATTTATTATCTGTATATAATCAAATTGCAACTAGAAACGTTTCTAGTATCTCAATTATTATTTCGAGATAATTTGAATTTGAATTTCACTTCAATGCAAAAGTCACTGGGGGTTTTAGCGCGGGGGGAACGAACGAAGTGACTTATGTTCGGGGATTAATTCGCGATTTCCTTCTTATCAGCAAAAGTATCTTTGTGAATATGAATTTCGATAGTATCTGTCATTATAGACCACAAAATCGGTAAAAATATCGTACCTTCTGAAATTCGCTTTAGATAGGTACACACCGTTAAGATACGAAGACGAAACCACCTTTTCTGGTTCGAGGTTCGATACACACTGAAGACTGAAATCGAATGCAACTCAGCTCAGCTGTGAGGAAATACAACAAAAAGTTCGTTAGCAACAAGAATCTTAGGCGTTCTGTTCAGATTCAGATTCAGAAACAGATTCAGATACAAGAATACAAATCAGTTTCAAAAAATGTTGCTAGAGAATTTCTATTGTGTGGACTGTGAGTGTCGTGTCGCCATGTCGGTTGTTGGTTATCAAACGACGAACGAACGACGACGGACGCGTCGGACGGAACCGGAAGAATCATAATGAATAGCGCAGATACATGGGTATACCCCGTGGTCGTATACAAAAAGATACTTTAGCTAGGTTTTTAGTTTAGGGAAATGGAAAGATGAATATTTAATTTGTGCATTTTTTCGTGTTGTTGTTGGAATGGAATGTGATGGAGATGGTGATGGTGATGGAATAGGTACACTCTACACTGTATGCGGTGTTTCATTAATTCTAAGTGCGAAGATGCGAAGAAACATTTTTTTTTCTTCTCATAATTAAGGATGTCTTACAGCTCTATTAAAAACACCTCTTATCTTCTATACTAAGTTTGATAACAGTTTTCATCAAATTATTTATAGAAACCGTTGAACTCGAAACAAAAAAATTACTCACAAAATATTGTGTGAAAAAATCACAAAAAAAAAGAAATTTGAAACTTTTCCTTTTTGTTGAGGTTTTAGCGGTGGGTGTAAACTTTTTTTAGAAAGGATTATAAATTTTCACTTAACAAGAAGGTGCCTAACCTTTCTACTGATGGTGTGGTCACTGTAATGGATAAATTATTAAAGACACACAAAAGGCTGTAGACGCAATCAATCAAGATAAAAAATACTCTAATAAAAGTATGGGATTAAGAGAGGTTAGTTAAGGAATTAACGCTCACTAATTTTGGGGTTTTGATAGCATTTTAAATGACAGGAAATGTTGTCTTAAATGGTGAGATAAACTTCATTATTTTTTGTTCAACATTAAAAGTTTTGCAAAGGTTAATTCATGAAGATGTGATGTATAGGTTATGGGTTATTCAAAAGGAGTGTATTTAACTTAAATTCTTTGTATAAAATTAGTAAATTTTTCTTTACCAGAAAACTTGCATGTTTTGAAGTTTTATTTTGCTTACGTTGAATGTAAATCCCACTTATTTATGGAATGTTCAAACTAAAATGGGATTTTGCATAAAATGGTCAATTTTTTCTTTTTAAGAAAATGGTTAGGGACATTGAAGTTTTTGAGAATTTTCCCTTTTTTTCTTTGATTTTTATTTTATTGACTAAGGGATATTCGAATTTTTTTAAGAGGAAGGCAGCATGTTTTGTAAATCTTTCAACTGGACAACACACACATAAATTTTGAATATTTATCAAAAGACGTTACATTCAGTGGATTCTGAACAAATTATTTTTGGGATATTCAAAAAAAAAAACACAACTACATATTTACCTCAACTAAAATAAATTACTTTACTCCAATGCATTTTTCTATTATTTTTAACGTTCTAATAAGATAACAATTAAGTATAAAAAGTGGGATATTCAAAAACTTAATTTATTAGAATCTTAATTGTAGGACATTACAGAGATGCTTTTTAAAATTCTGAACATCGGTGTTTTTTTTAAACTTTCTTCGTATGAACTTCTTAGCTGATGGGATATTCAAATCTTTTGATTTATAAAAGTCACAATAAGATGATATTAGCACCGTATTTAAGGGATATTCGAAAAAATTTGTGTATCAATTGGCAGATCACAAATACTTAGTGTTCTTGAGACTTCATTAAGGTCTGATTTGGAAAATGTTAACACCTTTTTACCTATGTGGGATGTTCGGAAAAAAAAAATAAGTGAAACCATCACAATATGATACAAATTTTCTTATTTAACCAATCGTATGAGATTTTTATCAACAAAAAATATAAATCTCATTGAAAACATCTGCAACTACACTAAAACAACAACATTAACCTCTGTACCTTTGTAATGGTTAATAACACAAGGAATCATTTCCCGTGTGTCTCGGCAATATCCCGTGTTGGGATTTTATTATATTTTTGTCGAGAAAAAAGGAAAATAAATACTCCTTGATGATGAAGATATACACAAAATTAAATCTTCCACAAGACACGAATACGTTACATGAAAAGTCTTTACTCATTTCATCAATGTAGAATTAAACCAAGTTGAAATAATGAAAAAAACAAAAAAAAAACATCTAAAGGAAACTGGATGTTGGTAGATTCGCACCCAGCCCCAACACTGTTCCAAATCTCTACGACCGACCGACCGACATGGTGACGAAACGACGAAGAAACGCTGCTGGAATGGACGGACGCAACGACGAACCGAAAGGTGCAACGTTGTTTTTGTTTTTAATTAATTCTTTGCTATAGGTTAAAGAAGATTGATAAGTGGCGAGTGATGAGGTGTAAACATGAAAATTGCTTTGATTTTTATATGTAGAAGAAAATGCTTTCCACCATACAATAATTACAAGGAGTGGAGTGGAGGGGGATGGTTTTTTAAGTTAATTACATGGTTTATGAGCGCAGATAGACAAAGAAACCTGTTGATAAATTGATTTAAATTTATTTTTCTTCAACAGTGGCGCTGAAGCTGGAGCTGGAGCTGTGGTGTGTGGTGTTTTCAACAGTGTTTATTTTACCACGTAAGAAGATTTGATTAGACAGTGGAAACTCAAAAGATGTGAATATATTTCTCGGTTTGTTTCTTAACATATAATTTTATTTTTCTTTGAGGATTTAAAATTAAAATTATTATTTCTGCTTCGTGGTTTTTTGTTTATAATTTTTGAACATACTAAATAGTCCTTTTTAACACCATTTAAGTACCATGAAATGTTGTTGAAATGTTTTATTTCATTTCGAAAGTCAAAATACATAAATGTAGGAACTAAAAATATATGGACAAAAAGTGGGACAAGTCAAATATACGTTCTCCTATACTTTTACGGTCCAAAAACTTTCAATTTAATCCCAATTAATTTTGTACTGTTTGTAGCATAACCGTTTTCAAAATAATATCTATGTTATGTTGACATGTACCTACAATTACCATTTTTTGACGTTTTTATGCGCCGAATATGACACAAAAATGTTCGCTCTTTTACTTTTCTAAAAATGGTAACCACACTAACTTGATATTAAGTTACTAGAACACTTCTGAAATAATTAATCTTGAGAATGCCAATAATAGTGACTCTGTTGCCCTGAACATGGATTTCCAGAGAACCACTAGTCCAATGAAATCAGTTAAAAACGTGGCCTTACTTCAAAAAGTCTGAATTTGAATGGGTAGCTTCATTCAAAAGCCCTTAATACATATTTGACTAAATGAACTCTTAGTTTGCAGTTAAGCAGAGAGAACTTAAGGAGGAAAGATGGTGAATTACAGTTTTCCCACTCTAAAACTTGGTTCCTTAGTTGAAAAGTATAATTTTCGAGTAATATTGAAAACCCTCTATCCCTTTTTGTCGGTTCCACTTTTTAGAAATCTTAAGGACACTCGAGTATAAATCAAACTATTTACCACAGTTCATCATTGTCGAAATGTTTTTGAGGTAAATTTAGTCTTGTCAAAGAAGTGTTGATTCAACTAGTGTAAAAAAACCATAAAATCATTTCGAAACACGTTTATTTTGGGGCTTGTCAATTTCTTGTGTATGCTCTAAAATATCTTAGTAACTTGCCTTATTTATAAATTCGCATTCATCTCATAATCAAATTTCTTCAAATTCACTTGAAATATTATGTAGACAAAAAAAAAAGAAATCATATTTATGGTTTATTATGTTGGTGTAATATTTCTTGAAGATATTTCTATTTTTGAGGATGTTCCTTTTTTTATATCTACCTGCAATGATGTACCTACTATTTTATATCGTTATTTTTTGTTATGTAGTATAAAAATACCTTTTCCATCAAAGATACACCCATCCAAGTTGAGGTATGTTTTTTGTTGTTGTTGGTATTTTCATTTTCATTTTCATATCTTTATTATGATCGATATCCAAATAATATAACCTGAAATCATACGCTTATCCTTTACGTGACATATTTTACCTTTATTCTGAACAGAATGTCATTTTGTGACTTGTTTTTTTTTTTTTTATTATTGAGAAAGATTCAAATCGAAATCTTATCAGGAAAATATATAGATATACCTTTGAGAATATACCCTTGAGAGATGATGATGATAATAATATAAAATTCAGTTCAAAAAGATTGAAACACTTCGTTGTCGGTCGTATTGGAATCAAAATTTAAGTAAATAGGAAAAGACAACACGAATGTTTAAGAACTTTGATATAAATCATGCTACTGCAATTGATTGACTTAAAAGCATGAGCGGCGTTAGAAAAAATCAATAAAGGGGCACCCACAAGAAGTTGTCGATATTATTTACGTTATAAATGTTTAATTAGACAAAATTCACAATAAAATTTACAAAATTTAACTGGGTTTAATATTTAATAGTAGCCCCCGAATTGATGACCATTCATGGTTGATTTATGGCATTTTCTATCACTTTTCCAAAACTTCCGAGTACGTACATGAATCCCCGAATTTTTCACAGATACTATTTTAGAAAGCTTCAAGATTCAGAAATTTGTTGGCATAAACTCATGTCACAAACAGGATTGTGAGAACACTTAAATCTGACTATCTCGTTTTCGAATGTGCGATTCACCCAAAAATGTGTATTATAGTTTAGCTAAAAATTCGGTCCTGAGAGTTTAGGTTGGGCTAATAAAAAATCAGGGATTTTCAAGTACACTTAGCTTTTTGTTTAAAACAGTTTCAAAAATCTTCAAAATTTTGACATTTGGGGTGGAAAAATTCTATGATTAATTTATGATTAAGAAAAGGGTCACATTCCTTAAAAGTATGTTACTGAAGTCTTAATAGAAGAAAGACTTTGTACCAACCAACAACTGATAATTCACTGAATACATTTTGTAGTGAAACATCTTCCCCACCTTTAACCTAAATTCTATGTAAAAACTGTCGATTTCTGTCGATTTAAATTACACTTTGCTTGTCGTCGATGCTCCAAGATTTTCTGCGAAATTTCCAACAACAGAAGTAATATTTTTTCTAAAACCAAGAACGACTGCTCCGATTTTGATAAGATCGGACATCATCATTAATACTCATCACACTCACTCTTAGAGTTGAACAAATAAACGTGCATTTAACGGCTTAAAACTCTTTACTGAAATATAATTTTAATCAGACATTTTATTTATTTTTCTTAACTTTGTGTTTAGTGGAACATTCTTGACTTAAATCTCCTCAGAAAACCATATGCACTGCTACTTTTCTATAAAAAAAGGGTACCAATGCCCCTCTTTTAATCTCAACTGCAGACGCCCTTGCTTGCAACATCAAACGTCCCTATTCAGCCAGTCAGTCTTCTTCACATGTTTAGAAGTTTCAGAAGAAACAGAAAAAATGTTGCCAACAATAAAGCCCCTAAACTGTCATTTAACTGATTGAATTGAATTTCGAATGATTTCAATGACGGTTACTGGTTTTTCTTTTTCTTTATCTTTTATTTTTTTTTAACTTCAATACGTCACCGCTACCTGCTTGCTCCTTTTGTGTTTGATTTTCAGTGAGAAGTGAAAAAATACACAATAAAACAAAATAAAAATAAATCCTTCCTATCCCACATCACCGAGCGCACCAAACACCAAACCAACACACATCAAGTAGAGGGATATTCGGGGGAGGAGAGACTATAGAAAGATATCAATCTAAATTACTCTTGAAAGATAAATGCAATCCAATTTATCATTGAAAAATAAATGTGTGCACATATAAAAGAGTCCAAATTCCAATTGTGGGTTGGTAAATCAAAAAGATAACAAAAACAACAAACAAACAAACCAAAAACGAAAACGAACAAAAAAAAGAAAGTATCTTTAAAATTGAAAAAACCTAGGTAAAGTATCTTTATCTATGAAATGAACTATGATTTGAAATATAGTTTTCGTATGGATACGGGGGTATAAAACGAAGGGTGAAAATTGACAGTGAAAAATGCAATTGTTATTTTATTTCCCTCTCCCTATCCCTCTCCCATTTCCAGTTCTATCTCTGAAAGTATATATTGTGACAAAAGTATCTAAAGAGGAAGTTAGCCATCACATCTCATCGTCGTCGTCGTCATCGTTTCGTTGGTCGTTCGTTAGATACTCGATTTCGTAACTGTTTGCATAAAAACAATGGACCAGAGATCCCTCTATCCGATGATGTCTATGTCTGAATATAGAACGACCATCAGAGAGCTTCGGCTTTCCTCTCAATGCACAATTTAATATCAAATTTTGTTTTATATCAAACCAAACTATTCAATTTAATATCATCATAGACTCGCACCATCGTTCTCTGATATAGAAATATGAATAAAAACTGGGTGTTGCGGGGATTCGAGGACGGACGGGGGAGTGTTAGAAAAATCATAACTCGCACGAATGGAAATGCATAAAATTACAATTTTGGCTATGAAATTCCTCCTCCAGCTTCGAGCATCGGACTTACATTACAGGAGTTCGGACTCGGACCCGCAACGAAAAGGTCTCTTCTCTCATTCCCAAAATCGCCCCCCATATCTTTGCCATAGCCCATAAGAAAAAAGTTTTTAAGTACAAAATGAGAAAATATAATATCTTACTCCTTCCTTTTGTATTAGCACGAAAAGAGCTGAAGCAAGTATATCTAAGTATCTAAAAGATACACGTTTCGTTTCTATACCAAAAGTTCTTCTTCTTCTTCTCATTGTGAACTCTTCCGGATTAAGTTTTGTCTTTGTTTCCTGTTAATCTTCTCAAGTAATCATTTTCCTTTCACCAAAAAAAAAAAAAAAAAAGAAGATTGTTTCATGAAGAATTGGATTCCCGTTTTTCATCATTCGCATTATATTTTTCTTTCATAAAGATAAATTTTAAGAAATGAACCTCGCTATAAGCTTTTCAAGAATCTAAAATTATATTTGAAGCCCGAAAACGATGAACCCACATCAAGGAGAACGAGAGAGAGGAAGGTAATAATAATTTGAATCTCTATATAAATGTGTTTTTCATATAAAAGAAGTTCCGTTTTGCGGTTTTATAAAAATTTTCAAATACAAAAAAAAACGAAAAAAATAATTATCGTTAATTTTATAGCGGAAGTTGTAACATTCCTTTTGGTATCAAATAAAAGAATAGGTTCCTATATACATACATATCTATAGGTACTTAACCTATGATCCCTGTATCTATAGCTATCTAGGACTAATCTGAGTATGACAACCATGCGATGGTATTATTGTTGTTGTAACCTTCTTTTAAGCAATTAACCGTGGAAAGGTACCTATCTAAGTATCTATGGAACATTTTGAAATCTCGGCTTTATGCGTTACTTTTTTCTTCTTCCTTATTCCTTCTGTCTTGTGCCTTGCCTCATTTAAGCTGCTTAATTAACCGAATTTCGTGGGTAGAAATGTACCATATCTAAATCTGATAAAGAAAGGTATTATAGACTGAAATGTGATTTTGACATACCCGTAAGAGCAGTGTATAAGCCAATAATTACAGTCCTTAAAAAAATAAAAGTGTTTTTCATTTTGTTTTTGTTTTTTCTTAGAAAAGGTTAAATTTTTTCGCTTTTGTAAATTCGGCGGCTGTTAGAAAAGTCATCTATAACATTTTGTTTACGTCACACTTCGTGGTTTATGGAATGGATTTAAAAAAAATAAGATGCATTTACTCGTAAATCGGCTTTTGATTTGTAACCCTTCAAAGGACAAAAGAAAAAGGTTAGACGTTATCACAGTGTTATTCAGGAAGTACTTATGTCTTACCTACCGAGATATAAACATTTTACAACATTGACCCTAATCAAGTAATTTGCATTACATTTGTTTCTAACCTCAATCATTAGGACTAAGTGTCCAAAGAGGAAGAGATCAGAGAAATGAACTTGACGAACTGTCAGTTGTCAATTTCAATTTTCTTACGTTTAGGTTTATTGTGCTTTTTACAATAACTGGTAGAGATTTTCTCGAGGGTTATTGACTTTGTAATGAATTTCAAGAGTAAACTTTCTGCAAATACCCAGTGCGGATATTTTTTCGTCTTGTCATGAAGCAAAAAGACATTTGACAATCTTAAATGAAGGATTTGAAAATGACAACCAAAAATCTTTTAAGAAAATAGTAGAAGATATCTGGAACCAATGTTGAACCAATATTTAAATTTATAAGAACATATTTTATACACCACAAAAGGAGTTTTTCTTTTTAAGCTCGAGCAGAGAACTGAGCTGTCAAAAAAAATGTGTTTCTTTTTTAGCTCAGACGCATTAGAGCGCTCAGGTTGTGTTTGTTTTTTCAATCGGAGCTAGCTCGGAGCACGCTCTATGACTTCTAAATAAAATGACCGAAATAAAAAGATGAGAGCGGCTAACTAACTTTTTTTCATGTGGTATGACAGAGACAGAGTGCTTTTGACAGTTCAGTGCTTAAGTGTGTTTCATAAATATATTGGAGAGCTCTGATCAAACTCTGCTCAGAGCATATTCTACGTGCTCAGGCTCTGCTCAGAAAAACGCCTAAAAAGTCTTCCCAAGTGACTTTCGAACTTTGACAGTTGATAGCAGCCATATTCTTGAAGTTTCATCTGCTAAATTGGTTGTCATTAAAACAAAGTTTCCAAATTTACGACAGTGCCTGGGTGCCAATATACATGAGAACCTGCAAGAGCACCTTGAGTATCCCAAAAATGTCAGTCAAAATAAAATCTCTCACTTTGATGAATCTGACATTTGCTAAGGTGTTTGTTAATCAAATTATTTCAAATTCCGTTTCTTCAAAAGACGTCATTATGTTTTTTTTGTATTCAAATTAATCTCAAAAAGTCAACAAAAAGATCAACTTAAAGATAAAAACTCACCGCCATGTTTTTCCACGTCTGTCTGTCAAAGTAGTTTCTGTCATTTTATTTTTTTAAACTTCTCATTTTTCTCATTTGTTCATGTCATGGTGTACAACTTATAATAATTACATTGAATACTTATTATTTCATAAAACAGAGGGAAAGTTTAATAGCAGCAGAAGCAATCATGGGAGAGAAAAATATGAGTAACTCCGTACGACGAACCTACAATTTGTAATTAATATAAAGTCCTCCAAACTGTCATAGCGCCAAATTGAACCCAAGATTTTTAGTCACTTGAGTTAACCTACTTCCAACACGATATGAGATATAGTATACAAGACTCCAAGACCGAAACCACTTATGTACCTATGTACTCGTATCTTAAAGTAAATTACTTTCTCATGCAACCTCAAGTGCCACAAATTTATGTGCATATTTTTTAGCCCAGAGGCCACTCATCACCTAATTAAGTGAAACATACATAATGATAGACCAGGAGACGCATCGGCATCAGACGAGGCAAAGAAGGCAAGGGCATTCCAAAAGAGGCCCATTTTGATTGGCACTCTTCGTGTTTCCAAACACTTAAGTCAAAATCAGATTCAGATTCAGATATTTGTCAGCTCTCATCTCGTCTCCTTTTTTTTTTGTTGTCATCTCTTGGTCTTGAGTTAAGTTGGGATGAGTTGAGACTTGAGAACTTATGAACTGACATTGAATTAAAAAATGTTATTGATTTATTGTCAAGCAAACTCGAGGAGATCTTGAAATATGACAATCTTGTTTCTTGAGACACTGAAACTAGCATGGAAGACTCCTTTGGTCCCGTATGTAAGTAATTACTTGAGTTCCTGGAACTGCAATATGGAATTATAACTCGCATATTATAATGTAGTTCCCGATCCAGACTGTGTTAATGTGTTGGTGGTTGGTGAACTGGTTTAATGACACACGTGCCGAGTTGGAGGTCTGACAGAGGTCTCTTTGTTTCTATGGACGCATGATGGAGGCAATGGAGGATCAGCTCTGTTGCCTCTGTCACGATTCAAAGGTTCACGTTCACGTTCACAGAAGCGTAATGAAAATTATGAACGATCATTTTAAATTCGCACGATGACAGGATACACATCTGGCGCCCTCCTTTTAATTAACTTTTTCTGACAGCGGTCTTTAAGAAAAGGAGAAGATAATTTATTTATACATTTATTATATTTTTTTATTAATCTTATATTTTAACATGGTCGCCAGTTATAGTGTGGATTCTTGGAATTTTATCAAAACGCGAACGTTGATTTAGGTTTTTTTTCTGTTGATGAAATTGATCCCTCTGGAGGCTTATTTGTTTTTGTGTGTGAATTCGTGCAGACGATATTAATAGTTATGATCTGGAACCGAGAATAAAAAAAAAAAGTGGATGAAAATAAGGACTTCATTTAAATTATGCTAATGAGCATGGTTATAAATCTTTTGGTTAAAAAGATATTTTGTACGGTTGGGTTGGGATCTTCAAACTGTCTAAATTGTATGTTCTTCTCGGATTTGGGTTTTGGAGTGTTTTTGCTTATGTCATGATTTTTAATACCCACATCCAATTCACATGACTTTGAAAGTGTTAAATTGGAATGTTATTGGATATTTTGCGTCAGAAAGATCGGTTGTAAAAATTTAACAGGAATTTTGACAGGGGAATTTTGTTTTGTTAGGATTAGGATCAGAACAATCAAATCAGCTCAAGAGCAAAGTGTTGAGGATAATATTTTACCTGTAGATTTTTTTTTTCAAATTCTAGTATCGTTTTTTTGAAAAAAGCTATTCAGTGTAACTTTTATCCAAAAAAAATCTACATATTCTTGAAACCACATAATTATGGCGTTTTCAATTGGCAATCTGGAAGCAGAAAAAAGCATTCTAAAAGCGTTCAATTGGGCAAATGTGACAGTTCTGATTCTGAAAAAGAAGAGATTTCTCTTCTGGATTTGAAATCAGAAGCAAAAACAGAATCACTCACACATTCAAAGATTTTAAATGTCACACTTGATAAATGTCATATTTTTTGAATTAACAAATTGTACGGAAATAAAATATAAAAAAATGGAAAGTAATAATAAAAATATCTTAACAATAATTGTTAAATAATTTGTTCCGTACATAAATACAAATATGTAGTTAACACATGTCACACTTTACCAATATACAGTCAAATCAAACTTCAAATTTGTCAGAATTCGGAAAAACTGTTCAATTGGGATTCTGCTTCTACTTCCAATTCTAGATTGAAAATTAAAAACGTCATTAATATTGAGAAAGTGCTACTGTCGTATTCTATTTATTTTAAGGGTGAGTTTGCAGGTGCGTAGTTAAACCAGGTTTGTTAATCAGACACTTGGATGATGAAATACTTCCGTTTTCACACAATGAATTAACCATCTTTCAAACTTATTCAAATTCAAAACAAACAGGAAGAACATTCAAAGAAAGATACAAAGAACATTTACCAAAACCAAACACAAAATCGAATTATGCCTTACACCTTATCAACAATAAACACAACTACACAAATTTTGATACAAATTTCACACCACTTCACATATGCAAAAAAGGAAAAATACTTGACACACTAGAAGAATACGAAATATACAAAGCTACTAAATTAGAACACGACAAACTACTAAAGGATAAACTAACTTTAAAAACAAACACACTATATGACACAGCACTCAATAATTACATAAGACAAAAAGAGACAAACAATATAAACAAAAATTGACAACAATGGCTAAATTACAAAACAAAAGTTAAACGTCAAACCTGAAGATGGAATAACTATTCCGAAACGCGTCGTAATTTTATAAATAAAATTAAATGAGTTGTGATAAAATTTGCTTAAATAAAAACATAATTTAATTAAAATTAAAATTTGTGTTTTTTAATTAATACACTTATTCAAACTTCAAATGTTCAATGACAGTTTAACGTTTCAAATAAGATCATCAATAAATGTGAAAAAGAACTCAACAGAAATTAGTATTTCA
Source organism: Scaeva pyrastri (assembly GCA_905146935.1). NCBI lineage: Eukaryota > Metazoa > Arthropoda > Insecta > Diptera > Syrphidae > Scaeva > Scaeva pyrastri. The sequence goes on along the minus strand of LR989929.1, from coordinate 5,649,777 downwards.
TCTAAATGTCAGTATATGACATGAAATGAAATGAAAAGCTTTAATTTTTAATTTAATTCAAATTTCTGGGATTTTCATTTGTATTGATTCTGTTGAAAAATTAAAAGTGAAATTAATTTTTTAATATCTGAAATTCCAGGTTTGCCTTCATTAAGAAAATACCCAAAAATATTTACCTATACTGCCCATAAATAAGCGGTTTAATTGTTGCATTTTAATTATACGAAATGTTTTTTTTTTGTTTTGAATCGGATTACACAGAAAAACCCGACAAGTTGAAGTTTGTATCTTTTTTGTCTACGAAACATCCAGCAACTACTATTGTTTCAATTGTTTTCCCAAGAAATCAACACAATTAACCCAAATATTCCATGTACCAGAATAATATTAAAAAATTAAATTTGTATTCTTAATAAGTGCATTATTTTATCTCCGTGCACACACACAAATAAAAAAAAATTGTTAATTACTATATTATAGGACATATCAGGCAAATAAAAATATTTCCGTTAACTCATAATAAGTCAATCGAAATGAATATTATTCCATGTACTATTTGACCTATGTACATATATACTACCAACTACCGTTATATTTCAATATTAAACACGCATCAATAAAATGCTTAATGAAATACACTAATTGCCCGAACGTGACTTTTATTGAATAAAAACCAATAAGTCCTCTGGTATCAATAAATATACGATTACTTACGTGTGTATGTATGTACATACAAGTACTACATACCTCTGCGTAACGCGTTTAAATAGTTCGCATCGAGAAACGACAACCGACAAAAAGGACTTCCGTTTTGACAATTTAATACCCTCCGGTCGAATGTCCATGATGGAGAATTTTGGTGTGTTAATTCGGTCTTCTTGGTCTCCCTTTTTTTGTAGATATTAATTGTTGAACGAGTTTAACCCAAAAAGGACATTCAATCGAACTCATTATGTGAGGGATAATTATTTATAGGGTTTAAATATCAAGAGGAAGATAGTTATCCTTGAAACATGACACTCGCGATACTTCGAGTCGAGTGTGTGCCTTGGAAATTTTTGGCGGAAACTATGTTAAATTTGATATACTTATGTACCTCCAACACTTCTTCATATTGCATCTGCATATATTCTGACAGATGCGGGAATGGGACATGTGTTTGTGTGGTGGATTTAAGGATACGAATTTGAATTTGATTCATCGATCGTGGGAAATAATTCTATGAAAATGAATGCACGTATTTATGGTACATCATCAATTCCACTTGAAATGATAAATGAATTTGAGACAAACGACTAATCGAATTTTCGAGGATGCTCGTACGAAAGATGGAGATATTAAGTGAATTTGTCCATTTTGAAAATTGAATTTCAATCATCTTTGATTTGAAAATCCACTTGTGATTTTCAAAAACACGGTCCATTTTTGTTATTAATGTTTTAATTTTTTTTTTTTTGACAGAAGTAGAAGTTAGGAAATAATCACGTTTCTTATGGATTTTAAGAGCATCTGTTCGTTTTGAAGATTTTGGGGAGATAATGGTTGTGTTGACACTAAAAATTGTATACAAATAAATTAAAATTAAATTTTTGAATGATGTTGACGTTAGTTTAGTTTTGAAGGATTAACTGATACAAACCAAATTCGTTAACGATTCAGTTAAAGATCATGGTTTTTCGGTTCTAAGATATTAGATATGTATGTACTCTAAATTTATCTTTTGCCTAAACAAAAACCTAAAAATCTTTATCCTGATGGAGCATTTAAATACATAAAAAACATAATTTTGAAAAGCCAAGTTAGGTATGAACATAAATAAGTACCTACTTGTAATTCAATTTTTTAGCGAACTTCAAGGAAAAGAAATACTTTGTTAAGATTCTAAGACTTATCAAAAACTGAAAAATGTATTAATTTTGTTTTTGACAACTTTTTTATTTAAAGAAATACAATGTTTCCAAGTTTTAGGTACACACAGCAAATTTTAAGGAATCTCTGTAAAAGTTTAGGTCAAGAAAACACTTTTTTGAAAGTAAAGCCTTTGAAACTTGTAACGACCGACGCCGCACCGACCAACGCTACCGAATCCTCACATGCAACATCACGACGAAGCCATAGCAGCTTAGATTAGAATTGGTGTTGCGGAAACATATGGTAATTTGTCATTCGTATTTTTATAATTCACATCCACTTCCGACACAAAATATCATATGGAGAAGTGGAATTTCCTTTTTCCCCGGTTTATTCCGCTGTCCACTTTTTCTAAGTGTAAGACGGAAAAGGTTACGGCATCGCGTTTATTCTCTAGTTTGGTGCTAGAGACAGGGGATGGAATCCCAGTAGTCGATGGAAACTATATTATATCAAATACCGTGTTATAATATTATTACAAGTTATCAATTGTGAAGTATATGAAATCCTTGTTAAGCCGTATATGAAATAATTTGTTAGTTTAGTTTTTAAGCATAAAAAACCAAAAAATAAAGTTGTTTGCTGAATCCGAGTTTGAAACTCTAAACCCAAGTTTTTTGCTTTATTTGGGTTAAACCCTGGACACCCAAGTCCCAACTCAGCCTCGTAAAAAAAAGCATCACAAACTCAAATGGCTATAAAGTAGTAAAATCATTATTCTCTAACCTGTCATAATAAAGTTGCTAAAGATTGTCAAGTCAGAAATCTTCGAAACAGAATTTTTGTTTTAAAAATGTCAGCTCTTACTCTATAAGACTGTTCAATGAAGCTGTTCCGTGCGAACAGTATTCCAAACTGGATTTTCTACGCTTGCTTTTTAGGTAGAACAGAATTGTGAAAAGTGTCAAAATCATCTGTCATCAATTGAGATTGTATTTCATTTCGTCTGTTTTGCTTTATATTTCTTGTGTGTGAGAAGAAAATAAATAAAATATTATATTTTGAATTGTTTTTGTTCATTTTCTACACTTACTTTTGATTTCTTATTTTAAATCAAAAATTAGTTAAAAATTTTCAAAAATGTGAGCCAAAGCAAAACAGTTTAGTGTTTACAATTTCAGAAGTCAGATTGTTCTAAGTTGTCCGACTTTAATTATTCTGTTCTGTTCTATTCTGTTCTACTCTCTTCTACCCTACTCAAAATTCATTCAACAGTCTTTCAACAACAAAATCAAAACAAAAAGAATCCATTTAAGTTCTAATTTAAACAAAAGTTGACTCACGTTCTTTTTGACATTTATTTTTTCTACTTTTCCGTCATTGAAGTTTTGATTCTCATCTTAAAATGTCAATTTTTGCTGTTACATTCGAAAGCAGTCCTTCTGTTTTGGAACAAGTGAAATCAATATTTTAATAAATTGAAAACATCTCTTTTTGAAAAAGGTGGTATCTAATCTCATTTGATTTGCTTCTGAAGAAGAGAAAACCCAACACATGCTGTCACAGCCAAAGTAACCTTCTAAACTAATTTTTTTCTTTTTCGTTATCAGCTTATATAAGCTCTGAATTGTAGATTATAATATTCCCTAACGTGCTTAACATTTGAAATACTTTAATTTATCATAAACAGCTTAATTTATTTGTTTTTTTGCTTACTAATGATTTAAGCAATAAATCACAGACTTTTTTGTCGTGACATTTTCATTTGTTTTTATGTAAATTAATTTTTTTTATGGATGTCACTTTCAAAATTTTTAAATTACACAGAAAATACTCTACATCTGCATTTATAAATGCTTCAAATTTGAATTTAATTATCTTTTAAATAAATCAGTAGCACAAAGGTATGTAAGTAATTTAGAGTAGGTATTTATAAAATGATATTCTTCTCGCACTTAAAAATTAATTTAAAATAATGTAAGCAAACAAAAAATGAAACATTAATTTATACTCGTAGATGTATTTTTTAATAATTCTATTATTCTTATTTGGGTATACAGTTTAAGTTTGTATAAAAACGTTCTAGCATTTTAATGATATTCAGTTAAATTAAAGGCATTTAGCAAACGTATTAGAATTCGAAATTTCATTCAAATTTAAAGGAAGACGATAAAGAACGCCTAAAAAGTAATTTCCGTAATGGTTTTTAAGTGTCCCAAAATTAAATCAGGATTTCAGCAGAATTGTATTTATACATATTTTTTTTTTTAAATATTGTTCAATATTGAAAAATATTTTAAAATAAATTGCGCATCTTTATACTGAAATAAAACAAGACAAAATTAAAAGCATTATATTTTATTGATATGTGAAAATTGCAACGTCATTGATGGCACAGTTTCTCAAAAATGTGTTGTGTTTTATTCACTGCTTCGTAGCTAGTTCAGCATTCAAGTGAATACAAAAAATATCAAACACATTCCAACACAGCTGCCATTTTGTTTACTGGCTTTTTTTTCGCCAGCAATCAAATACTTGTTGTTAGACGCGGGAAATTTTGCTTCGCTAGCTATGCAGCAATCAATAAAACACAGGACAAAATCTGCAAATTTTTGATCCCCCTATAATTTAAGAAGTGCCAAGTTTCATTGAACTTTTTCTGAGACGTAATTTTGTATTAATACTTTTTCTTGACCAGGAAGATGAAGTTTCACCAAAATGGACGTAATCACCTGTCAAAAAATTCCATGTAGTGGTAGTAAGTTAAGAATTGTACTAAATCCTAAGCACTTCTGCTGACATCGAAAAAAGCTAGGGTTCTGGAGATTTGCAGGAGTGTTTATTTTTTTCCTATATCACGGCGTTACTGTGTTCTTCTTAATGTTACTGTTTTCCATAACCTTATACTATTTTTTTAATTTTAAATTTTGTTTTCATTTTCTGGAAAAAATTCTGTGGGTATCTATGATTGTTAGTCCAATTTTAAATGAACAATAGACTTTGAACCAATCCCAGAGATTGTCAGAACCAATTTCTTTTGATATTATCTTGCACTTGATTTTTCATATATGAAGTAAAATTGTGTTTTCTTCTTTTATCATTTTTAAGCGGAATTAAATCTTTCAAACACACAAAACAGAAAAATTCAAATTAAAAAAAAAAAAAAAATAAATAAAGAAGAAATTAAAACATAAAAGAATGTGCCTAAAGGCAGAAATTCTATCTTCGCTCGTTTGTACAAATTAACTTTCTTGTACAAGTCCTTACACATACATATAGCACGTGCATAGCATATCCCTTCCTTCAATTTATGCTACCTACTTCCATCCTCAAAAACCATCTTGACATTCGTTTGGCCCTCGTTAAGCAATCTCTTATTCTTAATCTCGGATCTTCAAAGTTAATCTTGAATGGGCGAATTCTACCCAAAAAACAATCTGCAACTAAATGACCGGAGGCATTTTATTATGTTCTTCTGCATCTGCACTTTGGTTGGTGCAACACTCATTTAGGAATGTTTTCATTATGAATACATGCGGCCCGACCCAGCGCGGCGGCGGCGTGGTGCGAAACGGCACAGTGTGAATCCTTTTTGTAAGCTATCACAGTTGTTGGAAAACACCGCAGAATCAGAAAACGGAGCAGCTATAATATCATGATAGCCCTTAGGCCTTGCAAAGAAACTCTGACGAAAATCTTTGCAAAGCCAGCGAGGATGTCGAATTCGAATCCTTCCACAGGAAGGTGGCATAGTTTGAAGTTGAAAGAAGAACCGAGAGAGCATTATTGATGTTCAGGTAGTTTATCATCATCAAGATTCGTATCTGGTTAAATTGCTTGTTAAAATACTTTTTTCAAAAAAAAAAAAAAACAACAACGTAACCCGGATTGGATCACAATGACACTCGGTCGAGAAAAAGTTTGAAATCGGTTGGAATCGGGTCACACACATCTCGATTTTAATTCAATTGAGAGACAACTGAGCATGACCTTAAACCGGAACCTGAACGTGCACTATACCTGACGACGACGACGACGACGTTCACAAAAGTTCCTCTTACAATGATAATTCCACTTCGGACTTCCAGACTTCGGATACAGGAATTTCCTCAAATGAAATCCATTAGATACGTCATTCATTCGATTTGGGTTAAGACAAGAAGAAGCACAACAACAATAAGATGAATAAAAAGGAAACGAAAATAAATTCCCACACTCTCTTTACCTTTATAGTACGAGTAGGATAAGATAGGGTAAAGGTACGAGTATATTGTATCTGTCAGATTAAATATGCATATCTTCGAACTTTGATCTGTATCTTTGGTTTGTTTGTTTGTTTTTTTTTTTTTTTGTGTTCAAGATGAAAGTAAGTCTTTTCCAGAGTCATCCAGGCGCCATTAAATATACAGCTTAGGCAAAGAAATATATCAGGCAAAATAATATACCTTCAGCAAGGGAAACATCAAAGTTCTATGGGCATGAGTATCCATAAAATAGGATTAAGGTCATGAAAGGGGGCGCATGTGTTTGGTGGTTATGGCATAGACTCGTGTATACGACTTTTGTTCACATAGGAGTCAGACTTACATATAAGCGTGTAGGAAGTGCATTCCCTATCGAATACTTCGTCAGTACCTTATGGTGTGATATTTCACTGTGGTAGCTAGAACGGAATGGAAATATTTGAAAAGTCGGACATCTTCATCATGAGGTCTTTTTCGGATCGATTTTGCCTATGGTGTTCCTCAAGGCAGCTACTTAGGTAATCTACTTTTTTATTTTATAGCAAATGGATCTCCAAATGGAAATGACCATATCAAACCAATGACTTTACATCACCTTTGCATGAAGAATGAAGTATGATGGGCCCACTTTATGAAGACTGAAGAACGTTCAAAGATATTTCATTCGATTTGACCCACAAGGCCAACATTCTTCTATATCCATCTCTTAACTCTGAAGGAACCTAAAAAGATGTCGAACTCCTTAAAGTACCCAATTTTTGTACAGCAATTCTTCAATACTCTTCCAAAATTTAACTCTTGGAATTGAAAAGTGGTTCCCAAATTAGCCTTTGGGAGTTTCAAACAAAATTGTTGCCATTAATTCGGCACAGCAACTCATTTTGCAAGAAAAATTCATTTTTGCGAATCGGCGAAACAACGCTTCTAAATCGTGATAATTAAATTTAAAAAAAATAAATCGGTTCGCAAATTTCATATCGGCGAAACAACGCTTCTAGATCGTGATAATTAAATAAAAAAAAAAAACAGTTCGCAAATTTCATAAAGCACTTCGCAAATTTTGCGAATCGGCGAAACAACGCTTCTAAATCGTGATAATTAAATAAAAAAAAAAAAAACAGTTCGCAAATTTCATAAAGCACTTCGCAAATTTTGCGAATCGGCGAAACAACGCTTCTTAATCGTGATAATTAAATTTTAAAAAAATAAATCGGTTCGCAAATTTCATAAAGCACTTCGCAAGTTTTGCAAACCAGCCTTCAGACCAAGCTATTCGTGTAATTTTAGAAGACAATTCTCAAGCCATTATCGAATCACCATAACTTCCATTAAAATTGACTGTTGGATGGATTGGACGAATGGACTTATATTCTGGGGACCTTGAAAATGTCCAGTTTGACAAATCGAATCAAATACGAAACCTGAATATTAAAATGAAGAGTTGGAATCACATAATTTTTTCTGCAAAAATTGACGGAAAATGTATAATTTAAGCGGTTATTTTGACAGATCCTCTTGACTTCTCTTACTTACTTCCCATTAATTGTTGGAATGATATCAAAAAGAGAATAGAGTCTTCGGATTGGTACACGAATGCATTGAGTAAGTATTTTCCATTAGAGATAAGTATTACTCCGTACTCTACATATTTTAAGTCCAATACAAGTCCTCTTAACAAAGACTGGATACCCAGTCAGTACCCCCTAAAGATACAAGTAACCAAAGTAATAACCATCAGTAAAATGTATGCCAAGTCAGTACTTACTCGTACTTAAAGTTTTTAGTCTTTCCTTTTTTCTTAGGTTTGGTTTTATAGGCCGAGTCTTGAGTTTTTTGTTTAGCAGCTTTTGGTGTGTGTTTTTGTTGTAAGTTATACTCAATACTAAACACGGAGAGCTGTCAAACTGCGATTTGTGTTTTCATGCAAAATTTATGTAAATTACATTTACATGTGTACCTGGAATTGTCCGTCGCCCGTCGCGTCGTTCGTTGGTCGTCGATGGTTGTTTTGTTCGTTGACGAGATACTCGACTTACATGTGGTATTACTTCTCCTAAGTGCGTCGTCGCTTGTTGTTGTCGATTTAAATGCCCTCGCCTCATCGCACTTCCAAACCATTGCTTGCTCCACCACCGCACCGCTCCATCTCTTCTCTACAACGAACGCCACCACCGTTTCCATGGCTTTATTCCTTTGTGGCCCTTTTTTTGAAAAAAAAAGAAGAAAAAACAGACGTGCGGTTTTTCCTACCACCTTTCCCACATAATAGGTACCTATGTACTTTCAGCATCGGTTCAGAAACTGATGCCAAGGTACGAGTATGGGTACAAGTATAGCAGCTTATAAACGCGGCGTGGCCTTAATTCTAATGGCCTGCTTTATTGACTCCACGCGCCCTGGTTGCTACTCCAGAGGGACGCAAACTGGACGCAAACAAGTTGTACCTTCTCCTATACTTACCGCACAAAGAGACTTTGTACAATTTATGTGTATGTATTAATGCGTTCATTGCACTCAATGTGTAGTTACATACATACATACCCATAAGTACAAGTACAGTGGAACAAAATCGCAATGAAAAATATAAAACTCTGTTATTTTATTCGTACAACTTTTTTATTCCCTGATTTTTATTTTTATATTATTTTCCTGGGTTTCGACATTTTAATAAGGACTTAACAGCTTGTGTGTAAAATATTAAAAAAAAAAACAAGCATTCCCAAGTTATGTTAGTTCGTTTTTATTTTTTAATATTCTGACGTTTAAATGTAAAAGAAAAGTTGTGTTTTTTGTACACATCCAGAGTATATTTTTGAGTTATGAAGCAAATCCTTCTTATTAAAACTTTGGTATTTATTTTAAGACGAATTTTAATGGCAAGGACATATACTCGTATAATATTTTGTTCACACATATTTAGGCACAGAGAGAGAAAGAGAGAGAGGGAGCAGAGTATAGAAGGACTCAAAGCACATAAACGGGACGTTTGTATGATGAGCCTGGAATGAAAAATGTAAATCAGTTAATTGTTTGGGCCATTATATTGGGTGGCATATTTCATGAGCGTATAATAATTTTCAGGAATGTTATAAAGTTGAATAAAAAGTTTCAAAAACATCTGTGTTTAATTTTTTTCGGAGGGTGGGGAAAAGGGGACGAGGTCTTTTGTTATGTTTTGTATTGTGATGGTGTATCCTTGTGTATAGGAAGATATGTATTTTTCGAGGAGCTTCCATCATGGAAAACGCATCTCATCATAATATAATGAGTCGTTTTGAAGCACATATGGTATAGATTGCGGATGTATGCTGGGAACTGGAGCACATTTTAACACAAGATTTATATTTTGAAAAACTATATTAGAGTAAATATGGTATTTTTGGTTTTGCAACTTTAATTTTATTTTATTTTTTTAACTTTAACCGAGATGTAAAACAAATTTCAAATTTAAGTTGGATATTTTGTTAAATTTTTAACATTTTATTGAGTGAATGAAAAAGAAGAAGAAACAAATAATAACTAAAGCCAGAGGAGAATTGAAATTAGGGAAGCACATGACTTATTGGTAGATGGGGCTAAATATAAAGGAATTGGATTTGCGTGGAATTTAAAGTGAGTGATGGGCTCAATGAGGATCCTCTGATTTGGCTGTCTTGAAATTTTGTTCAGTGATATGTTGTTCCAAAAAAGAATACTTTAGATATTTGAAGTGACATTTTGGATAAAGTTTTAATAATAGCAGAATGATTAAAAATCAGTTGTAATAAAAATAAATAAAAAAAATACTTATACGCCCTAGTGTACCTCCATAAACAATCTTTAAAAAAGTCATTTTAAGATTTTGTTCATCAGAATTTCTATGCAATTGTTCAATTTAATTATAAAATTGTTCCAATGTAGTTGCTTTTTGCTTTAATTCAATGGATGAACAGAGAACCAATTAATGCACATATTATAAATATATGGAGCAACAATTGTCAGAGTGAGTTGATTGATTTAACATCCAGTTTGAGTTAAGGATCCATCAAGCCCCCCATTTTTCTTGAGGTGATTAGTGCATATTACAGATAGTCAAGGACTGATTGACAATCAAACATATAGAATTCTGAAATCATAACACCTTTGGAGACAATTAAAAAAAAAAGATTTGAAGGGGAATAGGTTCGAAAGTATATTTTTTTAAAAACAATTGTGTAAGTTCTTTAGGCATGACCAATAAAACACTCGAGACTCAGTGCCCCCCAAACTTACATACGAGTATGTTTTTTTAAATTTTTGTTATTTTTTGAATGTTAAATTAATAAAATGACCGAAAATTTAGGATAAAATTTTAAAACCTTAAGATCTACAAACTTTATTTTAATTTTTTTAAAAAGTAAGATCTTCCACTGTTCAAAATTTCACGATAAAATTTGATATTTTTGTAACTTGAAATCTATTTGCTAATGTCATGTTGAGTCAATCTTGAAATGAAATGTCAGCTGCAAGCTAAGTAAAAGAAATGGAGAATTCGACTGCGGATCAGCCAAGTTTATCTCTCAAACTTTTAACTTCGAGTTAACGTTACTTTCCTTCAATACCATCAATCAGACTTTGACCATACGAAATTTATACAAATATTCACTAAACAATTTATAATTTTTGTTTTTTGCGGCTTCAACTGTTCGAGAAAGGAGTACTCGAATGTGAAGGGTAAAAAGTGCTCTAATTGCTTAGCAATCACTTTTGCTTTGACTGACTTTATACTTTATACTACTCGTTCTCATGCCTCAAGCACTGCCCTGCTGGTGCTGGTTTATAAATCAGATTGATGCTTCCATGCATCATCGTCATTAAATATAACTTTGCTGCAACCAACAAGGCCACCACTCACCAGGAGGAGCTGGCAACAAGAAGAAGAATAAGCAGCGCTTTAAGCCCATTAACAATAATAATCTATGCCTTTGCTTCTAGTGTTGGGTGTAGTAATATCTGACATGAGGTTTTGAATAAGAAAATCAACGCGGTTGCGATATTAAAACATTGCGTGTGGAAGTTGAGTTATTTGTTTTATTTTTAACTCGAGTGTAAGACCATCAGTTGTTAAGCCACCTAGTGCCAGTATGATGGTGGCATAAAGGAGTGAGGTGTTTATAGAAATAGTTCATGACTTATGACTATACCGGGATGTATGATATTAGGAAAGTAGGACTTTTCTTACTTATGTTATGTAATCACATCATGTAGAAATGCAGAGAGAGGCACGCTGGGAGGTATGAAGCCATCTAAGGTCTAAGCTGAAAATAAAAAAAATGTAAGAAATTAATTCTTTAACAGAGATTAAAGTTTAGTCAAGTCTTAAGATGACGAAGGCACTTGGCATAACAGCTGAACTAATTCAAAATGAAAAGCCAGCCTTAAGTCACGAAATTCATGAGATTACTCGAATCCGAAGACGTTTCCATCATAAAATATACATATGCATGCAGTCTACCTTGAAGTAGACATTATTGACCAAAATTAAGCTTGTTAGATTCCGAAGGGCAGATTAGCCAACTGTCATGAGCAAATAGGGATCCGATCATTTGTAGTACATTATTATAATAGGTGACTACGATGAAGAACAAACGCTGAGCTGGAAGAACAGAAGGACAGTATACACCGGGAAACCAAACTTATTGATGAGTACAGCTTGGATACTTTGAAAGATTAGTTCAAAAATCAGAATTAAAAATAGGTATGCGATTGAGCAGCATTCAGACTTCTGAGATTAAGGTTTTCCTGTTTAATTCTTCAACATTATTTTCAATACCTTAAATAAGTCAACTGTCACATTACACACGGCTTCCTAATTCTTCTACTTCAAATTAACTAACAGAAAACATTAATATCCGACTTTCACAAAATCCAATTTTAATGACTGAATAAAATATGAATAGCTGATGATCATTGATAGATTAAACCCTATTTAAAAAAGAAACTTCCCACGAATAGAGCCTAACTCCTTTGTCTTTAAACACCAGAGGCATTCCTATTATTTAGTTTAATGATCTTAATAGTTTCCTATAACCATAAGATAACAATTTTGAACAAAAGCTCATTTCTCATTCTTCGATGATTTAACTTCAACTTAAACTGCCGCCTAAATGTTTCCACATATTCAACCCATCATTATTTTTATTTGATAAAATTTATATACCTCCTCGTGCCTATCCAAGACAAAGTCAGAAGTGAGGATGAGGAGGCTTATCAATGTTTATCTTTGGCGCCAGACGCATTTTTGTACCCTCTGCCTCTATCATATTCACAAATGGAGGAAAAATCTTTATCAAAAATTGTTTGTGTTTAAATTTATTCATTTCTTTTGACACGAGTTATTTGTTTAACTCGTGTAAGTTTGTTTTCCACTCGAAAGTTGTGTGTTTCCCTATTCAAAAAATAAATCATGACTTGTTCACAAGCTGCGATAAGACACCACTCTTAACAGCTTGTTAACATATTAATATTAATCACAGTTATATTTCTCGTGTCAAACTGATAGTTGTTCATAATATGTGCATGCGCTCGCTGGCAGCTTGTCACCAGTTAAAAACAGCACCGGTTTTACCTACCTACTTCTTGTCATTAGATTGAAAAAGTTGCCTACATCTGTTTGTATCTATTTCAAGAGAAATAAAGTTAAAGTTAAACCTCTTTTATTATTGCTTTTTTCATTTTTTGAAAGGCGCAATCAATTCAAATCAACTTTGTGTGAACGATTGTCAAAGTCAAGGTGATAACACGGTTAAGGAACATGCACGGTTCTGTGTTCTGTGTTCCGCTGCACAGAGTGCATAAACGTTCTGACAATTTTAATCGATTTGATTTGATTGAATAAACATATTTCCCCTTTTTTTATATGTCTCTTAGGAGACAAGAAGAGTTCATGTCAATTTTAATTCAGATGCTTGTGTCACAAGTGACAGGAGCTTTTTGTGTGTCAATGACTGTGACATTTGAATGTGAAGGTCTGGTAAATCGTTCATTGATGTCTTCAATTTGAGGAGAAGTTAACTTCAGTTCCAAAACCAACTATTCTTTTTGAATAGCAGTGTAAGCAGCTTTCAGGATTAGTTTTATAGGTATTTATAATGTTATATTTTTAAAACTAGGGTTAATTTTGGAATACCCTTTATTAAAGATTTTGACATTAGGTTTTACAATGACATTTTTCATCATCCGCAAATATTATTCTATTGATATCAACAAAAATTAAATTTCAAATTATAGAAATTCATTAAAGTGTTTCCAACTAAATTAGTTTAACAACAAAATGAAATGGCGGCAACCCTAAGAACATACTTCGGAAGCTTAGAACATAAGATGAGTAAAAAATGTAGACTAGCCTTTGCGAGCCATCCTAGCAAGGACCCGTGGATATGATTACCTTTTAAATCACTAAACGATCAAAAAACAATGACAAGGTCTGGGATTGGTCATTTTTTTCAGTTTTTGAAGTGTACTCGACCTGTCAACTGATTAGAAAAAATAAATGTTCAAGCATCTAAAGAAGCACGCTGTCATACATTGCAAAGTGAAATATTCCGTTACCTTGGCACTACTTATGCAAAAGTTGACAGCGCTGACATTTGACACCTGTCACACTCAGCTGTCATATGAAGTGCGAACACTGCTACAAAACTGCTGCTTCAAACTTAGCCACTTTTCCCCCACTGCGTGATGCAAGGTAAGCAATCGGTAAAAATTTTGAAGAAATTCGAAAAAAATTGACAGCGTTTCATCAAAATGACAAACAATAATGTTGGTATTGACGCCCAGAATATAATGTGATACACATACGAGTACGAGTTAAGTAGGTTCTTTGTTTTAATTATTTGTGTTAAATTGGTCATTAAAACGAAACGACATAATTTACTTTTTTTCGTTCATGAGTACCTACTCACTTCTCACATATAAAATCACTTCGACAACCCTGTCTCCCTTGATGATTATGATTTAAAGTAGCAGAATGCAGAGCACTCAAATAAAATGTCATTTCCAGAGTTTATATACGAGTATTCCCATTTTTATACCCGTCTTCCCGGATACCTATAAACAAACAGTACACCAGATACACTTCGATCAAAAATATAACCCCTGGGAGTTTTATTATTAAAGATATAAAAGTGTTAAAGGTTATATGCCCGTCGCCGCCACCGCACCACCACCCACACCATTGGATACGAATTGATTCCATTATTCGTCGGTATATGGATCCGGGAAGGAAATGGAAAAACATCAAAAAGCTATTTTTCCTGCGTTGTTGTTGCTATACTCCCAAACACTACTAAAGTGTTTTCATTTTCATTGATTTTTGTTGCCAGCTATCAAATTTCCTGAAACAAAAACACTAATGACAGGCAGCAGTTTAAAATCCAAATATACCCCTTCCCACGCCTCAATTAATAATGCAGTAAAGTTAACAAAAAGCAATTATAATGTTGGAACTATTAAAATTAAAAGTCTCTTAAAAATATCAACTCAAAAATATTATACTCGTACGAGTATGTTGAAATGAGGTTTTTTGTGTGTATATTTTCAGAGAAACATTACATTTTCCTCTTATGTCAGAAGAGAAGGAAATTTTAATTGTTAGTTTGATAAGTTCTTTTTTTTTGAGTGATTTTTAGATCCCTTTAGACCACACATCGTGCATTTAGGAACAAGTGTCATTTAAATCCATGTAACTTCATATTCATACATAAAATATGAAGGTAAGTGCATGTGTTGGAAATTTGGTTTTGAAACTTTGAATTGAAATTTTAGCATAGAAAAAAGGATAAGAAAATTGAAATGTTTATGTTTTTGGTGCAAAAGTTGACACTTGGAATAGTTATATGTATTTACCACAAAAGTAAACAAGGTTGTTACTTGATGTCAAAAATATTTATGTACGATTTATGTAAGTAGTTGAAATAAAATATTGCCAAACTATTTTCCATCAGATTTTTAGTTTAGAGTTTTATTGAAAAATAAGGACTTAGTGGAAGCTCCTGGAAAATTAATGACTTCTGTGAAATTTTTTAGGACATCAGTTTTACAACTTTTGGTATACAATTTTGAAATGGATTTAAACTTTATTATAACAAACGGTGTGCCAACATTTATTCAAAATGGGTTTCTGGACTCGTTCTCCTATATACACAGTTCTTCTTTAGAGACACGATTGGGCCAGAAAACCAATCAGATGTTTCGTAGACACATTGAATTTTCCATATAGCAGTACTGATCCGACGAAACAGTCGTTGCTTTGCGTTCAAGCTGAAAGATTTATTCCTCCAAACATTGGATAGGATCGTGAACGCAGCATTAGATTTTCCGATACTTCTGGCGATGTCTTGTTTTGTTCCACCTTCAGTAGAGACAATACTTCCAAGGTATTGTAAGCTCCATACTTCCTCTGCTGGTTGTTTAGCCATGGTTATCAGAGCGGATGATTGAGAGTTCCCGCGGCTGAGCATCTACTGCGTAGTCAAGATATTTAAGGTAAGTTGTCATAGTCCGTCATATTCCTTCGCTTCCTGTCAAGGCTATCTGTAGCACATACCTCACTATATTGGTGGGGACACAGCAACACTCCATTTATTTAGCTTGAAGACGGTCTTGATGTGCAGGATCAGAGGATCATTCCAAGATAAAATCGAATGAAACGTTGTTGAATGCTCTCAATTCTAGAAATATGCAATTCTTGATAAGGGGACCAAACTTGTTAGGCGTATTCAAGGAGAGGTCGAACAAAGGTGTTGCGTTGTGTTTAATAATCAGTAATCACCAATAAAACCAATATTGGTAACAGTATGAAGCCCTGTCTGGACTTAAAACTCCTGTACACCTTTTCTCCGCAAAGCAAGAAAAATAAACTCTTTTAAAATCAATGAACAGGAGGTGAAGTTGTGTTCGGTATTCAATGCACTATTCGATTACGATCCTCAAGGTTTTGGTGGTGGGATCAATAATGGAGGATCCATCAGTGCGGAATCCTGCTTTATCAGCGTCAAGCGTTGCTTCCAGGTGTTCTCTCATGGTGAAATGCAAATGCAAATACCTCTCCAGTTTTCACACTTCATTAAATCTCTTTTTTTGGGAGCTAGATCTTTTTCCACTCTTTGGGAAAGTGTTCAGAGATTCATGCTGTCTCCATGAGCGGTTCTAAAGCAAGCGATAATAAATCCATAACTTTTAGTCCCACATAAAACATTCTTATTGGTGTTAAGGTAAAAGAGTTAATTTTCATGCTTTGAAACGAATTTCTATAAATTCTCAGGCAAATTCAAGAAAAATTCAACACAAAGATTCCAATTTCTATTTGCGTCCTTATGGATTTCTATTCTGAATTTTTGAATAAGTCTCAAAACTATGAATAACAATATAAAGGTAATAAGTAGTCCCAGGACATCTTACCTCTATATACCTTTACCGGCTTTTGTATCAATATTGATTCTCAAAAATATTTTGAAGGTTCCTTTTCATGGTGCTATTTTTGTCTGATGTTCATAGAAATTGAGAGTGAATATTTGCATATAATACATCTCTCTTGAGGATATAATACTACCGGGAAGGAAGGATGATGATGAAGGTGCCGTACAAGGACGACACGACTCCTTAAAGATATTCAATTTGCATTTAAATTTTATACTGGTGCTTAATATTATCAAATTGTTATGCAAAATGTGTCTTCTAAACTCGTACTCGAACTCGTATTTGTTCCAAGAATAAGAATAAGCATCGGACAAACATTTTTCCCTCCCAAATAACCCCCTTATATTCCACACAGAAGCCCACTCTGTCTTAAGACAATGAATTCCTGTTTTAAGATTTTTGGGAAATTCGTAAATTATTAATTAAGGAAAATTTATTGCTTTTTATATTCAAAGAGGAAATTCAAGAAAATGAAGAGAGAGAAATTTTAGAAATTAGAAGAATTATTTTGCAACAATTCGGATGTTAGAAAATGGCTACTGAAATCAATATTTTATTAATTTTACATTTTAAATATTTTTTTTTGAATAAAGGGAATTAATATTTATTGGGGTATACTCTTATAAATTGTGGTGTTTCATCAACTTGGTTTTAATTGATTTAGGATTAGCTGGAATAGGAGAAAATAGATCAACTGATGGTTGTCAAGGCGAAGAATATCCAAGGCATCGTCTTTTTTTATTAATTAGATATCGGGTTTTCCAGTGACTAATAAACAACAAATCGAAAATACAAAAAATTCACAGAAGTTGATATTAACTAAGGGAAATATTCTGACGAAAATAGAAGATGTTTCTGTTTAAAATTGGTTCCGAACATTTGTCATACCACTATCAGTGTTAAAATTGTCGAGTTTCTCAGTTGGAAGAACTTTAATATCTCTTCTAAAAGATACAATATAAAAAGCCGACCAAAAACTTGTTAATTTTTGACTTACAAGAGTTCTTCTAGCATTTTATTAAAGAACAGACTTTAACTTATGTACGAAAATATTATGTTCTAAAACAATTTATAATATTAAGTTCATTTATGATACTTTGACACGTGCTTACTTAAAAAAAAATCACTCTTTAACTGACCTCAAACAATTTCTGCAAAAAAAACTACACTTAAAAAAAAAAACGACACATATGTTTTTACAATATAAACATATTCAGAAACCAAATACATATGTTAAAAACATACTTAAGAAAATCCATATCACTTCAGTATAGAAATGATTTTAAAATACATTAAAATAGTACGTATACGCCTAAGTGTACCATCATTGCTTAGCTGTATTTTTAAGAAAGAATAAGACTTCAGTTTTCTTAAAGCATGTTCATATTTTATAAGACATTTTATGTTGACGTTTGAATTTGACGTCTAAGTGACAAACCTCCATAATGTCAAGGCCGTTTTGATTTGTGGCTCTATCTTTCTATTTATATCAAGTTGTGTAGCAGTTTAAAGTTGTCTTTTTGGAACTTTATGTCATTGGGGCCAATATTTCATTTAAATGAGGCCAAGATCAGTTGATAATCATCGAATTAAGTGGCTTAATTCTCTTACATCTTAGGTGTATATCCAATTTGGTAAAAATAAAGGATGTTGAACACTTAAGCCGTACGAAAAAACCGACTGAATTTGAATGACAGAAAATTTGACAGATGAAGCTTCAACAATATTGCCTCTTATTCTAAAGTTCAAAACCTCTCATTGAAATCAAATATCAATATCCATTTTTACATTCATACAACAAAGAATTCATGAATTTTACAGTAAATCTTTCAGCCCTCAATAGAATCAAATGTACTAAATCGTAAGGAACTATCACTTCATAAATAAATTTCACTAAATTCAATTAAATTAGAAAACTCAAGACAAAAGCCATTTCCCCGAAAATAGTTCAATTTAAGTGAAATCAAAGTCTATCTATTTGGGTGAGACATCCCCCTTTGTAAAATATTCCTGATGGTGTTGTTTTAGGCACCTAAAATAATTTTATTTTTTATTATTATTATTTTCTTGAATTTTAAATTACCCAAATTGCAAAACACACAGACAACAAACAAACACTCACACACACACCCACATACAAAAAAAAACCATCCAGGGCCAGAAGAGCCAATTGACTTAGGCTTGATTTAAAACAAAAAATACATCAAGTTGCTTATAGTACTTGGGGGTATGAGAAGTTCAACAGACATCAACATCATCAGGCAATGGTAACAGCAACGACGACGGACAGAACGAACGCCTCACTGCTCAGCACACTTCTTCCCCATTTTCTTGCCTCATTTGTAAATTCCCCAGCATACGGTACCATATAATGATGATTGCAGAACAAAAACAACAAAAAGTTATTAAGTAAATATTCAAAAGTGTATGCAGGGAAGACTCACATACCCAAGTGCTTCCAGGGGGGTGAGTTAGTAACGACGACGTAAAACGTAAGTTTCCCTGGCCAAATAGAATATAGACGGAATGTAAATAGCAAACAGGAAACGTTCTCTCATAGCCCACAAACAGCACAAGCACAAGCACAGGCACATTGACCGAACTATTCCATTTAAATTTCGGTGTCAATGATACTCCAGAGGGGGAAATGAACAACCCAACGAATGGACTGACGAACAAACGAACCATCGGACGGACGAACGGACGCGTCCGAACTCTATTACCAAGTCCATATTTACATCAGATACATTCCCCATGAAATGCACCTAAAAGCTAACCAACTAACCAACCAACCTAAGACCATCAGCCCAACCCAACCCAACCCCTGCCCCGTACAAAAAGATACACATCTGTTTATCAGCTCCTAATTGTTGCACCACAGCAAAATGTAATTGGGAAACTTTTATTGAAATTTATGGAATGGACTATTTAATTTCAAATATATATAAGTGCGAAATTATTATATTGGTTAAATAAAAACACCCATCAATTGATGGGAATATTTTCAAGCCTAATGTAGGCAAATATGTATATATGTGTAAATTGTATGTCAGAGATAGATTATATTTGAATTAGTAGATACTTTCGAACAGTTTAAGCTTTAATCTTGCCTGATCTACCGCACGGCAAGTTTGTGTCTTGATGTTTTTGTTGTTGACCCATTTTAATGTGGACTTCCGCTTCTATATTTAGGGTAGGGTAGGGTAGGGTACTCGTATCTATCTAGGGAGCATTTTTGTTTATGATGGAATCAGTTGGGGGCTATAGGCTGCATTTTGATCGAGATCACACAGCGAACCAATTAAAATAATAAACTTCAATTAAATCCGATATAGTTCAAACAATTTAAAGTGTAAACATGACGTACAATTTACCATACGTTACGTATCGTATCGTATAAATGATTAATATCATTTGAATTTGCATAACCGACACAGTGGATGGTGAAAGTTGGGGGTTTAACACAATACAAAATGAAAATGAAAACATATATATACAATAGTGCTAAAGTTGCCACCACTGTGTTTGTTGACGTTTATGCTGCAATTGTTTACTTCAAAAATGTCAAAATACATGGAAAATAAACATCTGATAAAGTAACAACTATTGTCAATCTTTTTTTGAAAATAGAATTGGCAATATTCAGACAACATCATGGAAGTGAAGTCTGACAGTTGAGTTAGTGTCATTTTCTTGAGTAATCAAACGTTTTTAGATTTAAACAAACATTTTTACGTAATTATGTTGTTTCGACGAATTGTTAATTTTCTTATAATTCACATCTCTCATTTCAATAGGTTTCATTATAATATTTGGCATGTTGTAATTTTGGAGTTTATTTTTCAAACTATAAGTTACTAATGTCAGTTTCCACAAAGTTATTTGATTTTGAAATGTTTGAATTCAGAGAATCGGAGTTGTATAAAAAGTTAAACCCATGTATCTTGATTTGAACAAAAGTTTAACCACGGTTTGACCATGGAGTATGGAGACGAAATATTTCTAGAAACTTAAGTGTTGCTCAGCAAGGCTATACGGAGATATCTATGTAAAATGATGGACTTAGATTCAAAAGACCTTTGAAACATGAAGATTTGTCAATATTTTCAATTCGACAAACCTCTCCGATTACAATACCAGGTAATTTCCAATTTAAAGTTACAAAATTTTAGTACAAAAATCGTAACAATACAATCTACTGAAATTTTTCTTGAATAGAAAATCCAAACGGATTATAATTGAATTTAAAATATATTTAAGAGATTAACAAAATATATGTATGTACATGTTTCAGTGTCACAATCTTCACCAACTATCTTCGAATTTTCAAGAACTGAATCATTATTTCAGGACATCTTATGTCATCGTTAATATCAAAGAGATATCAACGACAAATGACTTAAACCTATTTAACTATTCAGTGTGTTATTTTTGTCGATGAATGTGCAAATAAATATATCACTCGAACTTTTTAATGAAGATAAATTATGACTTTATGAAACTTGAAAAAAAAAAAAAAAAAACAGAGCTCAAGTCATGGAACATTATCATAAATATCTACAAAACACAGCGTGACTGCAACTATAGCTGCCAAAATAAAAGAAAGTCTACACAAAAAACTGCTATCTTTCCATCGTACCTATCTTTTTTTTCCAGCAAAAAAAAAAAACCACCCTACCCCAATCTCATCCCACTCCAACCCCACTCATATGCCTCTCGTGCAAAAAGTTGGAACAAATGTAGTTAAAAGTTAGCTATAAATACTTCCCGCATAATAATACACCGCTCTACAATGCAAAGTATTTTTTTGTGTCTGACGCCTTACACACACATACTCGCATATGTATATCGTTTTCAAATATCTACCATCAGAGAGAAGAAACAAAAGGGAACTCAGACCTACCAACCCCCCCCCCCCACCCCCACCTTCCAGTGACTCCCACATCTTTCCGCTTTGCATGGAAAATGTGATTCCGCCATTATTCAGCTGGAAAAATGTATATGCATGCCACGTTTTAGCGCTGCCTGGCTTGGCCCAGCTATACGCCGCCGCCTTTAGCTTCAGTTACAGAGTGGCAGAAGCTGTTGGTAAGTGCTGTAAAGTTAAAGTCAATAAAGGGCTCATAACATTCCCTCCTCCCCCCTTCGAAACGCGTGTTCCCTGCAATACAACATGTGTGGCTTATATTTATGAGTGGCATTTTTAATCCCTCCTCCTCCCACATAGCGAACATCAGCAGCTATCACATCATCCAGCCAGAGAGCAGAGTGAACGCCAAGTGGCATACAGGACTACTCGTTACTCGTGTACACACAAATCAGGACAAGGTCAGGACTCAGGACATTTTTGTATTCTTATTTTAACTTTTGCTTTATAAATACTCTTTCATGCATAGAAACGAATTTTGATTGAAAACCACTCGGGTATGTGACAAGTCTCTAATGGCCCTTGCCTCCATTCTCCTTGTTAGCATAGTTTATTATCCCTATCATCAGCCCCACATACGAATATAGTGAGCTTCCGAATGGGAATCAGTTGGTGTTTCTATATTTAAAACAAAAAAAGGAGTCCCATACACAAGATAAACAATATACATATAGATATTATATTATATACGAGTACAACTATGCGGCACAACGATGACGACATGACGCGCTGCCGTGCCGACACGACGGACAAAGAAGGAAACCCAATATAAACCCTCTTGTTTCGCACACACGATTCCTAATTTTTGTCTATTTTATTATTTCCATTCCTATATATGTATGTATTTATAAAATTAACACATATGTACTTTATGTAGGGTATGTGTTGTGTATATTGAAGGACTCCTTTTTTTTTTCTTTTCCCATGAACCTAGAATCAGAAATTCTCGTACAACTGGAATACCCTGGGAACATCAGGCAGCAAACTCATAGAGCGGACATTCTGCCAAGAAGAAGAAGAACATCACATATCACACACATACTAGTACATTGTGGGTAAGTACTGAGTACTTTGCTTCCACCTAACCTAAAACCTCTTTTAACTGAAGTGAGCCCAATTCCTTAAGGGATGGGGGGGTCACACAATGGTGAAAAAGTACAGAGGCCAACATTAGAACTGCATGAGTAAGTCTATGAACCGGTACTGTTTTACAGTGTTTGCCAAAAGGCAGTGTTGCCAACTGTGACACAATTGAAAATCGAACGTCAAGTCAGATCTATAAACTAAATGTCAAGTGTCTAAATGTGTTTTGAGTTTTAATGTTTTAAGAAACACTACTGGGCGTGACAAAGCGTAAATAAATTGATAATGACTGAAACATTACAAAAAAGATTTACTAAAAATTTTGAAAAGTGAGTGACGTATAGAAACGTCAAAGATCAAATAATAATCTGTCAGTCAGAAAATGATAAAACATACTAATCGAAAATATTTTAATTTTTAATAATTTATTCTATTAGTTTTATTATTTTTGTTTTAACATTAGCTTAGAAACTAAATAATTCCACTTTTTAAATATTTTCATTCTAAAAATGTTTGTTCGGTTTTTTATGGAACGTTCATCCTTTGCAGTGCAGCATAATTATAAAAAAGAATATCAACATACACACCATCAAGTCTGCCAACATTTATTTATGTTTTCATTACTTAACTGCCTCCTACATTTCAAAATTCGAAACTCTATCTTCACTTAAATACTTTTACTGACCACCGACTTACATTTGCCGACAAATCTGTTGTTTTCCGTGTTAAATTTTGCCATGAAGCGTATTCACTTACAATAAATTGAACAGTATGTTTTGTATTTCGTCTTGTGAAAGTGACAACTGGACAAAATTTTAATAATAGTTGTGTTTTATTCACTGCCGCATAGCTAGTACAGTTATTATTATTCCTTATAATGTACCAATATCGCAGCTGCCATTTTTTTGTTGGTTTCATTTTCGCCAGTAACTAAATTTTTGTTGTTTCCCAAGTGCTAGCTATACAGCAGTGAATAAAACACCAATAATCTTTTCATCAAATATTATTAAGTTTATAAACAGTTTTAATTCAAAATGGCGGACTTTACTGGAAACAATTTTTCTTGAAAAATCAATTACCGGAAATGAAATTTGAAAATTTGAACGACATTGGCAACACCTTATGGCTTAGTTATAGGTACCTTCTATCATGACCATTTGTGAAATCGCGTTATAATATTCCCATTTCGAACGCGAGGAACTTTAAAGATCCACTTTTCCCCCCGGGAGATATACTCGTAGATACTTTGTAAAAGCGTTTCCTACAATAATATTTTCTTCAAGCGCGGGGGAGTGTAGTAAAAGTTCTTATGTTTGTGCAGAGAGACTCTGTATGCGAATTGTAAAAAGTTGTAACAGAAAAAAAAACCTGTTTGCTTTGCACATGTGTAGGTAAACTAAAACGAACAAAAAAAAACACGAAACAAAGCAAATAAAATTAGGATAATGGCAAATACGTGGACAAAAACGAAGAAAAAAAAAGTATCTTCCGAGACTGAGACTTTATATCTAGATACCTACACCATTTCTGCAGTTCATCTTTTTACTCTAAACATTCTCGTGCTTTTGCAATATTTGTCATTACTTTATAAGACTAAGACCTGGCCAGGCTATATGTAGGTACGAGTATCTTTACCATTGTACCTTCGATACATATACAAAAACACAACTCGTAGATAGATAGTCCGAGGCGAGATTATAAATACAAGGCAAAAAAGATTGACATACTTTCCGCCCCGATTTATGTGCAAGAATGGAGTAAAGTGAAAAGTGTATTTTGTTTTTCCCTTGGAATGCATTTCGCGCGAGAGAAGATTTATCGTCTTCAGAGTTTCCTTAAAGACTTAAAGATTTCATATCTACCAAATAGTATCTGTATCTGGATAATAAAGCGCATGATGGAACTAGTTCACGGGCGGATAATGAGAGTTTGTTTTATTGCCAGAATTATTATGCCATAGTACGCCAGCTGAGTCTGAAGTTAAAAGCTGAAGATACTCGTCTATAGAACATAGTTTGAGACTTCCCTAGACAGCAAAAGATACATCCACAGATATAAAATGTACTGTGAGAATTTCTATCTTTTTTCTCGGTCTTAGCCAGAAATTAATCACACCATCATCAACATCAAAGTGAGTGGAACAGACAGAGGAAGATTTTATTGTCAAGCTTAAGCGGGCGGGCTGAGCAAGGGCGGTATCATGCCGATATTATAGTCGGTTGTTGGCAGTGGCGGCGGCGCGGCGGCGAGCTTATTACTCGCATATAGACGAAGAGACATTTGGACGTTTTCCGTGTCAGTAGTTTTGATGGTGAAATGATAAACAGCCAAGTTATATGAATGCTTGGAACGGAAGCTCATATGGATGGAATTCCATGTGAAAGGTACTAATTTGAAGGGCTTAACAATACACACACACGAGCTTGGGGCTAAAGTGGGATTTTAGTTGGCTAAGCCATGCGAGATTCATGGGTTAAATGTGGATGTAATAAAATTACGAGTAAACGAATTATTCACACTCAATAAAATGTATATAACATTTGACTTGTTAAGCAATTAAGAATTTTTTTATTTCTTCGTCGTGGTGGCATCGTCGTCGGTGACTTTTTCCCATCAGAAAGTGAACTTAAGTCAAAACAATCACAAGTACTGAAGCGGACTTAACGTTGTGGGTTAGTTTAGGCTTTACAACATTCAGCTGGCTAGAATTTAATATGTCATTGACATACTTTTTACCTCTTTTGGATTTTATGTCAAAAAATGTGGTTTTTAATTTTTGTGACATATTAAGGTTTTATTATCCAAGTCTTAAAGATTGACTTTCTGACCAGCAGCAACTGGGTCACTAGTATATTAATTTAAAAAGTTTGTGTGGTGGTCTCGATGATTTCTTAAACGAAAGGAGTTTTCTCAGTATTATCTTAAAATACTTGGAGAAGATAATAAAAATCAGAAGTTGGAAAAAAAAAAAGTTTTGGAAAGATAAGGCGCTCATTCATTTGTATTTGATTGTCAACTAGCAATGTTAATAGGTTATTGAAATTTGACAGGACTTTTGCAATCATCTGATTTGAAGTTGGTTCAGGTTCTGTCATTTAACTCTAAAAACATCAACAGTCATTTGGAAAATCATTATGAACAAGTAACACAAAATATGGTACGAGGTCGGCCCGATAAGTACTTAGCCTCACCGCTCGATGGTGCCAGTATCGATAGAGAGATTTACTTTGTCGAATCGGATCTGCGAATTCTCACAAATTGATAAATCTTCTCCTTATTCAATGGTTACTGGAAAAAATTGATATAAATAAGAGTTTCAACTTCATCAAACATCAGTTTTTGGTGATCCCAGAAGAGATAACGTGTCATATTGAGAGACTGTCGATTGAGGGTAAGCGAGATAGCAGATGTGTTAAGGAAAAGAAGTTGAAGTTTTTTTTTTATAATTTCACGAAATAGAGTCTATTCTAATTCCAAAATAAACAATTTTAAGTAAAAAACCAACGCCATAAATGGACCAGCCTTATCTAAAATACTATAGATACTTGAAATTTAAAGTTAAGAAAAGCTTAAGGTTAAACCCTTAAGTTTAGTTTAATTGACATTTAAGTAATATATTTTTACAACTAAAAGGACTTAAGAAATAATTTGAAACTTCAACCATTATCCTACCAATCAAATCTGGTTCAAGTCAGAAATGGTTACCGACTTATTCCATGAACATAAACTACCTTACCTACATTGTACGTCAAAAGTTATCCATTATTCCCTAAATGAAAAATCCTAATCTTTTCAAACAAAGAACACAGATGAACGAGTCTGACATCTCCACAGAGCTAAAGCCCTCCATATAAGCTAAGACTAAATCTTTACATGTTCGGATAATAGTTTAGGAGGTACCTACATGTATCACATGTCATCCTCAACAAGTTGACCATCCCCAATGCTAAAAGTTCCTACTTCTATACATCAAAACATTTTATATGTGTGGCTGTGCACTGTCATATAGGGATGGACTACCGTTATCTGTCCTATTTTGTTTTGTTTCATCTTATATCTTATTTGCCATTACAGTTTTATGTCATTTTAACACCAAATATTTGATTAGAGAAAATGGTCCAGAACAAAACCGTCGTCGTCGTTCGTCGTCGTCGTCGGATCATAAATAGCTCATTAAATCTCAGACGAACCATTTCTAAATTTTTTCCTTTCAAAATCCGTCCCCCCTCACCGACTCCAGCTGAACTGTAAAGATAAACATTTTGATACCTATTTTGATATTGCTGGATATGATGGGGATGTTGGTTGGTCCGTCACCCGTCGTGCCTCGGTTGGTCGTTCGGGTGAAATGCCATAAACCTTAAATGGATGGCAGATTAAGTTGAATGAAACAAGAAGATTTGAATTTCACAAAACTAATCGTTGAATAAACCGAGAGTGACTGGCATCGAGGGGACTGAGACTATCATCTGATAAAATCAGTTTTGTTTTTGTCCTTTTTTTTAAGATTCACCCAAAGAGGACCATCCCCATCATGGTTTGTCCTTAAGATAAGAACAAAAAAAAAGAACGTCCAGATCCACGATATCTCCCGAATGAGACCACCACCTGTTTACTTTGCTATTCAAAATGTTCCATGTCCTGCCTTGTCCATGATGCTGTGACAGTTGTAAGGGTATCCCTATCCATCTTTATCATCACACTCTCTTTCCCGTTGGTTGGTTATGGGAATGGTCAGAGTCACAGCTTGTCCAAAAATGTTTACCACACGATGATGATGTGAAAGTGAGGTGTGAGGGGAGGGATATATTTATTTATTTTGGTTAACGCGCTTTTGTGTGACGTTTTTGAGTGCCTGTTATAATATGTCATCGCATGGAATTAGGGTTACCATATTTCTTTTTTTTAAATAAAATATAGTCTGAAATACTAAATTGTAAGTTTTGTTTTTTTTTGGGGAGTTTCAGCCACGGAACTTTAACTTGTTGAAAATAAGTTGACTTATCAACTTAAATCAAGGACTTTCAATGTCACATTAATTTTGTAAATTGATCTTATGTACAATGTTTAATTTTCTAATATTTGATATGGTAACTTTTTTAAGAGCCTGGTTACACGAATGGAAAAAAGAATCATTTTCGTGGATACACACAAGAAGAAAAAGTGACAGCAGAGGAATGATCGGAAATTAAAACACTAAAAACTTCAGTGAACTAAGTTTTGTTTAAAACTTGTTTTATTAATTTGTGTTCATTGTTTTTTATGTTGCTAGAGTTTTCATTTGGGTTACGGTTATGACAACAAAAGAATTCATTAGAATTTATGGGCAGCAACAGGATATAAATCATAGAAAAGAAGTCAAATTTCAGTGAACCTTCTCCTTCGCCGGCAAAAATGAAATGAGAATTTCTGCCAAAAAGAGAACGGTTTAAGAAAGAGTTTTAACGCAAAACTCATATCAGAAAATGAGGAAACTGTGAAACTTGGCATCTTTTTCCCATCCCTTTTCTTCTTTCTAAAAATCATGCTTTCTCTTTCGCGAATTAATTCTCTTTTGCGTAAATGTACCCAGCCACTAATCAAACAGTTCCAAAATGTAATTTATTGCCAATTATTGTAAAAAGAAGTTAAAACAATCCTTACAAAAATAGAGTAGCTTTCTGACGTTTCTTCTCGTTTTGACATTTGTACGTCAAAATCGCTGTCAGCTTTAATGTTTAAAATGGCTGGTGGCCAAATAAATGACTGGAAGTACGCTTTAGGCATAAAACTTAAAAGAAACTTTAACTATTGATTTCAATTTGTTAATGGCTCAAAAATTGTTGGAAAACAAATAAACTGATTATTTTCTGACTCATGCTAGATCCTGAGGCCAAAATTCAATGAATAAAGAAACAGTTTTATCTCCAACATTAATTTAAATTCCTTTGTTTCTCCTTGCAACCGAAATTACTATCCTGTATTGTCCAGAAAAACATTGTTGGTGGCCAATAACATCATGTATCTACCAACCATCATGCTGCAGCTATTTTTTACCATATATGTACAACCTATAGAATAAGTATTATGTATAACATGCTGTTTTAAAATTGACGTCTCCATTAATTAACATTACTTGTTCGATTATATCCTTTAAAGCATTCCACCACGTATCATGCACATAATTCTTTTGAACTCGAATTAATACACGATTCCAGGGCCAGGCCAACCATACCACCACCGCACCCCACCTAGCCAACATATATCTCCTTTAATTTGCTTAAATACCATGGAGTCACATCTATTTTATACCTACTCGTACGAGTCCCTTTATAGATACTCGACGCGTCTACCTTCAGAGTTAAAGTTTATCATTATTTAAAGACACAACCAAAACATTTTTATCGATGCACGTAATATCCAGAAGTTTGGTGCCTCAGCTCAAACTTCGTGCCTTGAATTATTCCCGACTTATGTAAGTTAAGTTTGGATCTATTAGGACAGGAGTATTATGTTTTAACCATAAGCCACATTCATAGTCGAGAATAAATTTATAGTGCCGATGCTGAACAAAAGTGAGATTGTTATCATTCGTTGAATTATAGTCAAAGTTGTTGTACATTAATTCTATAAACATATAGAAATTCTAGGATTTGTCTATTACAAACAATCCATAAAAAAGAGCAATAAGTTAAACAAAAAATAATGACTACAAT
This sequence comes from Scaeva pyrastri, assembly GCA_905146935.1. Taxonomy (NCBI): domain Eukaryota; kingdom Metazoa; phylum Arthropoda; class Insecta; order Diptera; family Syrphidae; genus Scaeva; species Scaeva pyrastri. The sequence goes on along the minus strand of LR989929.1, from coordinate 5,620,540 downwards.
GTATTTCAACCGAGGTTGAAGTCAGGGGCAACTTTAATTTTAATGATGAAAAATGGTTGGCCCTTTAATTAAAAAACCAATATTTCAGAAAGATGACCACCTTTTACACTCTCGTTTAACATCATTGAATTTGAACTTTAAAAAGAGATCGGTTTAGCTGTCAATTAGTAATTTTTCATTGACAGTTCAGCTCCTCATACTTCAAAGCAAATACAAATATCAAAACTTCAAATTCGCTTTATTTTTGATAAAGTTAGTCCTTTAATTTTCAACTCTATAGAACAAGTGGTTATTGAGATACAACACTCCAAAATTCTGACACTTCATAACTGACTAACTGACAGTTCATCTTAAGTATCTTTAAAATAGTGCACTTATCTTTCTATCATTTTTGTTTGTCAAATGTCATTTAAATTCAAATATTATATTATAACACTACATTACCGAGGACTAAACGGCTATGGTAGTGCAGTTCACGTCAATCTTTAGCTATTTTACAATTCATTGACTGACTTGATTAACTCGGTGCTAAAAACAAAAGCTTGCCATTGAAACAATGTCAATTACTCTTTCCAAAATTAATTTTCCAAATATAGTTCTCAACAACTGTCAACACATAAAAATGACATTCGACGTCATATGAATTTTTTGGTTGAATCCGCCTGATGCAGTTTAAACTGAACGAAAAATCGAGGATGAGGAAATAATGCTGTCAGATTTTGACATGGCTATTTTTTATTAACTCTGTCTTTTTGTTTATTCATAACATTCTTGTTGTTGTATACTAAAGCGGACTATTTCATAGGCGGAGTATTCTTCAATATTCAACTTGTTGTGCGTTAGCGCGTTTGAAGTGTTGGCCATTTAATGACTGTTTGGTTGGCATTGTTGACTTGACGTGCTGATGAGTGTTAAGTGACATTAATGAGACGTCTTACTTCATCTGGGGATAAATGGTGTGAAAATGGAACTTTTTTTGAAACCGGCATATTTACCCAAAAAACAAGAGATCAATATTGCGGCTTGACTGATGTGTAAGTGACAAGAGAAACAATTAACCACATTTTTACTACGTTTGTCAAGTTTAGTCTATAGTAACCTTACCTGAAACATGTTCTCATTTGCATTCGATCCAAGTCCATATAGTGCTAGGTATTGCCATATCCGTTTAGGCTTTATTTACACTTGGTTTCAATCCATCAATGAATATTATGAAGTTCTGTTTCTTTCATTGCCATCCGGTCGGGACTGGTATTGCTATAAATAAATACCCATATGATGATGATGATGATGTTTTCAAATTAGGTATTTATTTATTTGCTTTTAATATCAAAGCCTAAAACCAAATTTACCTATATTGATACACTCTCTATATATGCTCTACCCCACCCACTTCGGTATTCCTTTAACCTTATACCGAAAATCCAATCAAATTACAAAGAAACAAGTAGAAACAAACAAAACGCTTTAAATTAAATTTCATTTTGAGGGATTTTATTGACAAACCATGGGCATGAGTAGACAGCCGAAGAACAAGAACACAGGGACGGATCTTACTATATAGGAGGTATAGTCTAAGAGTTATTAGTGATAAATTAGTTAAGTCATTTTTTGACATTTGTAACCTAATAATAATAATGACCTTAACCTTCAGTACTAGGTTATTTCTTCAGTCCAAAAGTCGAGCTTGTTTTACCGCTGATAAATGAGAGTTGCAACAGATCTCAATTGGCAATATTAGTGAAGAAACGTCATTCTATAATGACAGATTCTTAACTCTCTTAAGTGTTTTAAGTAAAAGATGGTAGAGGAGAGTGAAAAAGAACGCTGATTGGCCAAAAGCTTATGTGTACTCTTTTGATGCTTAAAAAAGGAACGCAGCCCACAAATTTTCTAAAAACATTTAAGTTACGTCATTTTACAATGAAATTTTGTTGCATGTTTTGTGTTCTGTCATTGAGTGTCAGTTGTGAATTCCAAAGTCAGTTCCAGCTTTATAAATGGTTGCTGAAGGTGTATGTCAAGCATCTCTCCGATCTTGCCAAAACATTTAAGTTACGTCATTTTTTAATGTCTTTTTTTGAAAGTTTTACTTATACTATTTTAATGCTTGTAGAGACATAATTCTTATGGATATGATGATCACAAGCCTTCTATTACCTTAAAGTATAAACCTCAAACTCTTCCAGCTTTATCGCTGGCTACTGTGGGTACAAAGGGCACAAAACCCCCAAAAAAATAATTAAGTGACATTTTAAAATTGATTGTGTATGTTTGCTATGTATTAACTCACGACTATCAAATGTCACCTCATAAGCTGACATTTGTATTACAAATCCACCACTGACAGCATTGTTTAATAAAAAAAAGCATTTTTCCATTTTAAATTTGAGTTATACACGTTGAAATACTAAAATTGCATTTATACATAAATGAATCCAACAACCCGGTATCTTTCTGTATGATTCTGGTACTCAACTTGTGCTCCTGTTCATTTCATCTCTCGAGATGTACAAGATATTCGACTTACATCTATGAAATGTCGACATTTTGAGGAGGGGAATGGGTATCAAAACAGTCTATGTCAATGTCTATGTGAAGTCTGAAACAATGAAACAATGCGTGCATTGTGTATTGGTATATTATGTAGATTTAGAATTATGAAATATCTTTTCTTCTTCCGTTTCATTGAAAGGACGACGTCAGAGAATCCAAGCCCAACAGATGAACAACTATCGGTTCATTTCAGAATACAGTTTAGTTAGATACGAGTATCTTTAAGGACAACAACAAACAGAAACAGACTCTCGGTGTTAGATTCCTTTTTGACGGGCGAACGCTTTCGTATACGAGTAAATGCAGCAGTTGGTATATTATCGTAACTCTACGTATGTGGAAATTTTTGCCAGAAAATGTTAATTAAAAGTTTTAGGAGAAGTTTTCCTATGAGTAGGAAATAACTTGGAAGTTAAAGTTGTAAATAATATACATACGAAGACAAAATGGTGACAATTAATCCACACACTTTTTTACCGACACACTTTCTTACCGACATAATCATGTCACAAAGTATTTCAAAATCTCAAATTTTAAGCTACTTGTCATTTTAAAAGTGTCAACAGTGATTTGACGATGAGAACATTTAAGTTGAAGTTCACATTTTGACGTTTTATTATCTTATCTCTTTTTAACTATTTAATATCAATGAGATAAAATAATAAGGCATTAACGTCATACCTGTAGACCAATCTTCCAACTCTTGATTGAATTATTATTATTAGTCAAAGGTGTCTGTCACATTGTCTTTAACACGTTTTTATTTTGTTATTCAATTTCTTAAAGTCTGACAGTGACAGATCTAGAAATTTCAAATGAAGTTTGGCCATACTCTACTCCTATAAGTCATTAAAAAGAACGCTACCACAAAAAGGCAACAGAACATCTGAGACTGTGTTCCTCTGACAGCATTATCATTGTTTTTGAAGTCTTCTGTGTTCTCTGCGGAATCGTCGGTCGGTCGGTGGGAAATCGCAATCGCACAAAAATTGACTTGAAGTTGAGGAAGCATGTGATGTCAGTTTTCAGTGTGAATAGATGCAGCCACATGTAAGATTGTGTTTGGTTGGACTTTTTAATGAACGTGTGCTGTTGCTGAATGTGGGGGTAGTATAACAAAGTACAATATGATGGTGGCTGACGGATGAATGAATTGAAATACAGTACGTAACGTACTACATGTGCCGAACAGACCGACCGACGAGGACGAACGACGACGACGACGGCGACGGAACAAACTTTCCTCGTGTTCGTATAATAATTATTGTTCTCGAATCGTGTATTTATATAACAATTTTGAACTCACGTCTTAGAACTTGAGAAGTGTAAATTTTAATTGTTTTCGAAAGAATAAAAGAGTGTAAAATAATAGTACCACATGAGATACTGAACTTTGTTTGAAAATAAACTTTAAGAATTTAAGACAATTGTTTAAACTTAAGACTTCAATATTTATGATATTTTTAAGTACGTGAAGTCTTGAAGATAAACTGATACTGATGGAAGTCTTTCTAAGAACATTTTTAAGGGCGGTGCTTGAGAATTTTAAATCAAATGTATTCGAATTTTTGACTTTTCTCAACATTCCATAGTATAGTGGCTCATTTTGATCGTACTCGGTTTCGTTAAAAGGTCTAATATTTAAAAGCTATGACTAACTCTATTCTCAACCCCCATTGGTATGTAAAATGAACAATTGTTGCCAGGAAACCGTGTCGTCGTCGTCGTCGGCCATAATTATTTTTGCTTCAGTTCCATCCCATTCAAAATGCATATTGTTATTGTTGGAGTCTCTATAGTCAAAAGGCTTATAATGCAATAAATTAATAATTTGGAGAACTTGATAAGATGATTACTAGATATCACCATAGTTTCACATAGTTTATCAGCTCAACACATTCTCCGCATCACAACAATCTCGTGTTACCAAAATCCATACTCTATAGTCTACATAACTTAACCATCAGATTAGTAAATCCAACACGCACATAATAACTTCCTTCATACAGAGACAGACGCTTATATAGATACTCGTTTGTTAATTAATTGCTAATTAAATAATCGACCTGACATAATGACCGAAAAATCGGTGTCCATCCACAAAAAGACCCTTTGTATTTTTCGAAACAATATTTATCCATCGGATTACGGTGCTGTCACGGATCGGAAAACATGAAACGTCATTCCCTAAGGTTTTTTTCGTTTTTGTTTTTGTTTTGTTTTGTGTAGTCTGTAGTGTCAGTGTGTATATTTCTTTTTCACTTTTTTATTTTTTGTTCTTTTTTGTTGCTGTTGTTGTTTTTCGTTTTTGGTTTGGTGAATGGGATTTTATGACGATACTTTATCTGGAGGGGGGTTTAAAAAGTCCCGCAGTCATTAACCATGGTGCACATTAATTTGTTTCATTTTGTTTTTGTTGATGAAAAGCGACCACCAACAGGGCGTGACAGTGTTAGTGTGCAGCTAACAGTAAAGTTACTTTATTTCATTTCACGAAAGTGAAAAATTATGTTTTTTTTTTTTTTTGTGGAAAAATATTTGATTTAATTTTATGAAATCCTATACTTTGTGCTTATTCTTAAAGTGTGAAGGAAATATTTGTCATGTGACACGTTCGTTGTGTGTTAAAAATGTAACCAAATGTTTTAATTGAGTAAACTTAATTTTTTTTGACAGATGCAAGAAAACTTACGTAATATCTTTTTGGATTGTTACGATTGACACTTAGATACATACAGAAAATATGTTCATGACCTTCTTATTTATCGTTAACTTTAAAATAACTTATTACCTACATAAACTTTTGACATTTTAATATTGAACTAGAGAAGTCAAATGCTTACATGAGGATCAAAATGAGATCAATCTTTCTTTAATCCTCTGTTTTGCGGATGCTGAATTCGAATTAAACGGGCAAACAATTTTCCTCAATTTTGCTGTCCATTTTTGATTTGTAATTGAGTTTGAAGTTTGAACTAACTGACTCAGAGCATCAAATGTCAAAAACCCGTAAAGAATCCAATGAAAATTAGGGTCAGTTTTCATGCCTGTTTTTGAATACCCATTTTGACTGAATAAATGGCAGACAGTTTGACAGATGAAGTTTAAACAATCAATTGTCAAAGTTCATGAGGCTTTTATTTTAATTCAAATATTAACGATTAAGTTTTGGAAAACAAAACTCTGACAGATTTAGTTGAAATTAATATGATTTATGTCAACGCTAATTGTCAGTTAAATACACTTTTTAATTACTTCCTTTTTTGTGACGTTTTTGACACTTTCAAAATACTAAATAAACTTCGTTAGATAACATTTAATTCGTGGAAGATGCTAATGAATATGAAGGAGATAATTTTTGACAGCAAGACACAAGAAAATACTCGTAGACCAAACAAAAGTGACACATGTAATTCAAACTTAGGAAAAACGGGTGTGCGACATCATTTTCAACTTAGTGCAAGAATTTCGTAAGAAATTTATTTATATCGGTATAACGAATCCAACACGAATCCTTGGATCCTTCGTAGAAATAGGGTAACTGATGACGTACGATTACGATTAACTATAATTATTGTGTATATTGAAAAGAACTTTTATTTTAATTATTTAACTCTCAAATTACGTTCACGTGTCTATTAAACCGATTTGTTGGCATAAGGGCAATTAGTCTCCATATACCTTCCAGAGTCAATTAATGTCCAATAATTATACGAGTTTAGTGGAGTTCAATTATTTTATTGTATTTCCCTTGCTCCCCCGTAAAATGTCGTATTATTATTTTTTCTTTTTTTTTTATTAAACAATTTATTTCCGCCAACGATTTTCTAATTCCGTGTTGGTTAGACCATCAACAGGACACTGCATTGGTATGGATCCCGGAGCGCGTAATCGTGATATGTTCATATGGAGTTAGGTACAACGCTTCCAATTAGGCTCGTCGCGTCGTGTCGTGTCGTCGTCGGACGGTCGGTGGAACACACGCCTCATTCTGTTGCGTAACATTTTCACAGGATTCAGTTAGTGATTTGTTTCTATTTTTGTTTGGGTTTTGTTGTTGTTGTTGTTGTTGATGTAGTTGAATTAGAAATGTTTTACCAAATCCATTTGTACGGGATTGTATAATTAGTGGTGGCTAATTGTACATTGAAATTCCATTTGTTCGAGTATGTGGCGGTGGCGGAAGAGAATATTCAACTGGATTTCTAATGCCTGTGGAATGATTATTGTATCTGGTTACTAAACTTGGCTAGGCGGCGCGGTGGGAATTTATATATGGATTGGGATAGTGAAGGGTGCAAAAATGGGACATGATGTTGTGTATAGTTGATAATGCGGGATGATTATTATAGAGATTGAGACCAGTTAACATCAGATGAGTGTGTAGACCGCACGATTCTAATCAACAATTATACTTGAATGTAAAATGTACATTTGTATATGTATGTATTGTTTCCAGTTACAAACTCAAAATCCCAAGTGTTTGGAATACCCAGGTTTTGCCAAATTGGGTTTGGTAATGGGTATCTCTCGAAATAGTCTATGTCCTTCAAAAATTCTGCCTCCAACCTCCAACAAAAGCTTCTTTAGACACCACTTAAGGATTTGGGGTAGTTTTGCCCTTTTTGACATTGATACGGAGTTGATTTTAGCAGATAGAATAACAACAGGTCCTGAGTGACAACAATACAATATAGATTATCAAGGTACAAGGTTGTTCTCGTATCATCAGATCTTGTACAAGAAGGTATTCTACGTCATTAGTAGGGCTCAAAACAGAATTCTTAAAGTCTCTGGGTAGCATCAGTTACATATATCTGCCCGTAGTCGAAGTGAGAGTTGTATCAGCTGACATATATGTATGTCAAATATTCATTTCATTATCTGTGACATGCTGAACTCTTTCTCGAAAAAGTCCTCGTTCGATAAGTTTCCCGTCTTTCTTCGAAAATGTCATCAACTGTCATTTCCAAAAGGAGATTTTCTTACAATTTGTGTAAAATTTTACTATTTAAATAAACTTAAATTGTGTTTCATCTAAAAAACAATTGACTTTGGTATTTTCTTCAAAATTACGAAACAAATGCGGTGAAGCTGCTCTTCTCGATGAGACATCTGCTTGGATCTATGAATTTGATTGGCAAGTTCAAGATACACATAAAAGATAAAGATTCTCAATAATTGAGCTACTTCTCAAGTATTTGGTTATTATACCAATTGAAGTATCTACTTGGAAAATTGCACTTTGAGAATGCTACCATTCCATTTATCTTTACATAAATAGATAGATCACAAATAATAATGTCGGAATCCAACAGATACACATAAATATGAATTTATATTTTCTGAGAAATAGTTTCGAACAGCACATTTATGAAATCGTCACAAGATGCGTTCCTCATGAGTTCTCTCTGTCTCTACTTCTAGAACCGAACCTATGTTCGGAATTTAAGTGAAATCATTTCTGCATCAGTCTCAAACTTATATAATGTATATCAAATGCTTCTTTACACTAAATTTAACAGACACACGCCCTCTCCATTATTTATTTTAAGCTTTAAGCCCACAAACGGGTTCATAGAACAATTTAAAATGAATCAAATAATTTTCTCTCCATCATACATATCACTTACGTAGGACTTAGGTACTCTCGTATGAAGATTTCATCTTCGTTTCACATTTACAAAGTTTTAATTACGAACACAGGAATTAATATTTATTCAAATATGCATCACAATGATGCATGATGCACTTCATGCTCAAATTAAATTTATCGCCACCCGATCTTAGTTATTGTCACATGCATCATACCTCAGTCTAAGTGTCTCCTATTCGAGTATATACAAACCTTGGTGATGATGAAATGAGGTTTTCTATCTTATTATCTTCATCATCATATGAATACTTGTAGGAACCATCATCGTCGTCATCATCATTGGGCCGGGTCTATTATTTCTGTGCTTTGTCATCTTTGTTCAGGAGCATGAAATAGGTCCTGGAGTTCGCAGTTAGAGTAACTGAAATTGAAATAGTAGGCACCTAATATCATAATTATTTGGAACTCTCTGTGTGTCATGATTGTAATTGAACGTTACGGGTTATAAGTTATGTACGAGAGTGACTTTGCACTGCATGCATTCAGTTGAAGATATAGGTACTTGTAGAATCTAACATACGAGTATAGATATTAAATCTGAAGACATTATTGAAAGGGTAAAATTATGAGATTTTGTGTTGGTATACGAATGCAAAACCCTACGTGTCTGATGAGATTATTCTAAGCTGTGGAAATTGTTTTATAATGTCGATATTAGGCATATCTAAAGGACACTTTGATATTGGCCTATTAAATTTTCAAGTACTTTAAGATCTGTCTTGTTTAATTTGTAATGGGTAAGCTACATAAGTTGTTTAACATTGCTATTAAAATTACATGTAAGGGAATATCAATGACAGTTTATCTGGAATGGTAACTGTCATGGAAAACAATGGAAAACAGTTCATTGAAAACCAGGATATTGGCATACTGATTGAAACTGTCAAAAAATTAATGGTTTATGTGTTTAAGTCTGCTGGAGTGTGCCAAACATTATAAAATTTCAAACTGGAAAATCATTTCTAGATGATCGATCCATTTTCCAAATATTTATAAATAAAGGGTTTTTCAAAAGTTTTTTTTTAAATAAAACAAAAATGATTTTGGATATCAATAAAATACTTTATTCCTGTGAAAGTACGTTCGATGCCATTATGTATGGAACTCGATTTCTTTTGCATGGCCACCACGGGCACGATTGCAGAAGTCCAGACGCTGAACCCAATTTTCGACGGTTTTCAAGCATAAGTCGGCCGATACTGGTGCAATTTCACTTTCGATATTCGTACGAAGTTCATCAATCGTAGCTGGCTTTTTGGCATAGACCATAGACTTGACGTATAGCCCCACAGGAAAGTGACTGGAACATTTCGTGAGATAGCACGTTCCCCAAACTTGGTTTCCAATAAATGGATAGTGACACTCGCTGTGTGGCTTGTGGCGCCGTCCTGATGGAACCACATGTAATCCAAGTCCATATCATCCAATTGGGGCCAGAAATATTCGGTTATCATTGAACGGTAGCGATCCCAATTCACAGTAACGTGCCAGTCTTGATCATCACGGAAGAAGTACGGCCCATAAACCAAAACAAACCGTAATTTTTTCGGGATGCAATGATGACTATGGAGTACGTGTGGATTGCTGAATGACCAATACCGCACATTTTGTTTATTGACAAAGCCATTCAGTCAGAAATGAGCCTCATCGCTGAAGATGATTCTTCGATGAAAATCCGAATCATTTTCAAAATGAAAAAAAAAATATTCCTCATACCCCACAGTCTACATGAAACAACAAAGACATTGCTCAGTGACAGATGTCAACAAACTGTCAATTTTTGTTCATGAGACTATTTTGTTCTTTTGGAATAGCTACTCCAAAAAAATGGTATGGTTAAAGATTCATATTGAAGAATCTTGGCTTAGCATCATTAAACTGAAATTGAGAATGAATTTGAAAATTCACCATGTTTTTAAATTAAGCTTTCAGACATATGTATGTATGTACATTGTACATCTCTCGTGAGTTCAATAATAATTTATTCCACTTTTATTTTTTCAAGTATTTCAAGTATCTGCTATTGAAAGTTCGAGGTATATAATGTTATCGGAAATCATATGAATGAAGGATACCTTTTATGACATAACACAATGGTAGGCATTTCGGTTCTCGAAATTTACGTTCTTAAATATCATCCGCACTCAATCATTATTTAAATTGAATTAACCCCGAATTACCCTCTCTGGCTATCTGAATTTCCTCGGATTGTGCCATTCGGATTCACATTCGAAAATCCTTTTATTTATCCGCTTGAACACGAACAGAGACTCTCGCGGTGCATCGTGTCGTCTGTCCAAACCGACCGACGCGACGACGACGTTGTCTGTAAAGCACATAATAACGAATCCCTCGCCGGGTGGTGTTCCAAAGGTAAAATTCTGGAATTCCCTGACATCCATCTGCTGCATACGGACGCATGGTACACAGATCTTAACATCTAGATACAATGGAGCCGGAGTAAAAAACCATGTACCATTTTTTTCTTTGTTGTTGTTTTTATATTAATTTGTCATTCACGCGCGGATTGGAACAAGCTTACCTTCTCGCCCTCCTCAACCCAAACTCACTTAAAAAAAAAAAACTTAAATTGTCTATATAGGTTCCGGAGCCGGAGGTAGTATACAAATCCCATTGTATGTAAATTCCATAAGGTTGCACTACGACCCACAACGCAGCGCTCTCTGGGTGTCATTTTATGAAATTGTGAAAATAAATATGAAAAATACCCATAATAATGTCAATAAAAGAAATGAAAGGTATAATAATACACATAAATATGAGGCACACATACCACCCTAAATGAACATACACACAAATCGAGAAGAAACGTGTTGCACCATATTTTCAAAAGAACCATTTTCAAAAAAAAAAATATTCTTTTCCAGAATTTGTGGAATTGAGAATGGCAAATAAAAATTGAGGTGTGCTATGAAGTTTAATGTTGACAAAAAAAAAATGGTTCCTTGCTGATGGCTTTCAAGGAACATGGAGTTCTGTACGGTTTTTTTTTTTTTTGTTATCTGTTTAAAGAAATACTCGTATCATAAACATAATAATAATATTTTCGTGTGACATATCATGAATATTTCTGGCAACAGAAAATAAAACTCCATTTACAAATTCATTGTCAATGGAATGTGATAAAAATTGACAGTTCCTTTGAAAATGAAATTCAAGCTTTGTACGAATTGAGTTGGTGTGATATGGGAACTGGGAACCAATTCCTTTTCTGTTTTTTTTTTTTGTAAATATTTTTATTTATTTATTCCGAATGGGTATACAAAATATGTATTGGTGCGTATGTAACTTTCATATCTACAAATTCCAGTAGGTTCTGACTATCGAAATCTTTTATAAATTTATACCCACATGCATTTATAAATTCAATTTTAATATTTAACCGACCATATGAGGCAAAAATATATGGAATGTTTTTTTTTTTTCTGGGGGGTAAAGAGGTGGAATATAAATTCATGTAATGAAATTTCGATTTAAAGCAAGGAACAACTGGATTCATATCAAAATTTGTTGAAATTTCGTTATTTAAGTTTAAAAATTGAGTTCAACCAAAAATGTCATTCGATTTGGACTCGTTAAAGGAGAGTCATATTGACGTCTTTTATTTAATCTCGAAAAAAGCCTGTCTCACTTCACTTTCTTGATTTAAGGGTAAGATCATAAGTGGGAGCGAGACAAACTGGAGAGTTGCCAAATAAAATTACTTTTATCATATTTTGTTGAAATTATTAAATACATACGAGAAACTAAACTTTTTTGATTCTAGTTTTATTATCTTCAATAATTCTTAAATCGTAGGTTACCCTTGGAAAATGATCGAAATCATAAGACTGTTGTGTATTTTATCTCTTTCCTTTTCATACTTCTTTACCTTTTTTGAATACTTTTGATTTCTTTACATTACAGTTCACACTGCCTTATCATTTGTAGAATAGCCATCTACTAGCAATAATGTAACTAATTTTTGATGTTTCGAGATTGATCCAGATTCCAAAAAATATCATAGACCCTCCTCGACAATAAAACACAGCTTTCTTTTATTATTGAAGTCACTTTTGTTATTTAGGATTCTTTACTTCAGTTGTGTTGTGAGACTTAAAAAATTTCGAATAATTGTGAAACTTATTTTGGGTGGAGAAATTGCAGTGATGGCGCTGTGTTTCGATCAATATCACAACCCGATATAGATGGCGTTATACGTTTACTTTGACAGGTGACCTTTTTGCGTTGTCATTTTTGAAAGGAGAAGAAGTCCTTACTCCACGAATTCAGATTTTCCAATACAATTTTACTAGATTCAGTTCCTAGTTTGACAGGTCTAGCCTATGAGATATGACAGCCAAGGAAGTTCGTATGGGATCAATCTCGAGCTTCACTGGTTTCCACACGGTTAGCACGGTTATGGTAAGTTACCATGTTCAAGTATTGGAACACTGCGTTTTTTCTTCCCTTCATATCATGCGTCAATGGTCATAATCATAAGTTCATATGTTAAGTCAAAAAACAAAATCCAATTTGACTCAGTTCGTCGAACTTACTGCAAGTTCATTGAATAACTTGATATAAATTCTTTGACTTTTATACAAGCCCCAGTAAATACACACATATACAAATTTTCAAATACAATCTTAGCAAATCCTTAAAACTATAAAAATGTGCATGTATAAATGTTAAGCATTTATAATAAATTGATCTAATGTAATTCATGTCCTGTTTGAAAAAAAGGAAACAAGAATAAAAATAAATTGAATGAAATTGTAGAAATTTCTCAACATAAGATGTGTTTTTATTTGTGTCTGTGTGTGTGTATTGGTGAATAGTAAAATTTCTCATTCTTCATAGAAATCCTTCAGTTTCAAAAATACTTTTCGATAATATCATCATAAACCCGAAATACCTCTCCCTCCTTCTTGCCAGGGAATAAGAATGAAATGAGATTTAATGGAATGTCTATATTAAGTTATACAAACAAGGATATTCAAATACAAATACATACATATACTACATACATATACAAAACATTTGTAGTTAAAGTGGGTTATAAAGGATAAAGACGAGTTTAACGGTTTTTGTCTACTATTCTCGAATATTTGGATTTGCGAAAGACATAAATTTGATGAATTATAATAATTCAAATAAACATATAAATAAAATAAAGCCCTCTTTAATCCTAAAATAAATAAAATAAATCCTTTTATTGTGTTTACCTTTTGTGTATATGTATGGGTTTGAGTGAATGGAGGAAGGTAGATCTATCTATAATATGTGTAATCAATAATTTATTTTGGTCTATTGTGTGTGAGTTCTTGGAGGTAGGTACGATACGAGTACCTTTATTTTTATGGTTTGTTGGAGAATAAAATGGTATTACAAACCAAATCATGTCCTTTTTTCCACTTTACATAGATTTATTGGTAATTTCTGAGTATAAATCAAATACAGGATGGAAAGTCGTTTCGAGCAGAGCCTATTTTTAAAATGACCATTCCTTTTTCTGCAAGGAATCGGTCTTGAGTTATTTCAGAGAGATTTGATTATTATTATTTGTATATATTTTTCGTTATATCTTCTGTAGAAAAAACCTAAACGAGGCTAATAAATTTGTATGTTTATTTTAGACTAGAAAATTGTATATGAGAAAAAAAAGTTTTTTTTTTAAATAAACTCCTTAAGCTTTTGGACACTCTGTTTATAATTTAAGTAGAACGAATCGGGTTCAAACAAATACCGACACACATATATATTGGAAAACAGTTATGTTAGTGTCACGATGAGGTGGGGAGAGGGTTTTAAACAATTATTCTAATTCTAAATGGTTCCAATTATTGAGTGACAATTTAACTGAAAATACTACACAAGAAGTGATCTACTACTTAAGACAGCTCAGCATTCTAGAACTTCTTTTCTCAAATTCAAAATTTGGCAGCACTTTTTGGAATTCACTTCTTAATCCTCCTGTCAGTTCACTCTTTACACAATTTTTAGTAAGCCTTTTGTATTCTAATTTTTTAATCAAGTTTTAATGGAAATTTTATTGTCAAACACTTGTTTTTGAAGATTTAAAAAATATGGCCTTACTACATAATACTTTATTATGATAGGTGCTGCGTTTTTTCGACAGCAGTACTGGTTTTCCGTTTCAAATTCTAAAATGGAGTAAACATTTTACAAAATTTTTATTTTAAGGAATTGAAATCCGTGTTTTTTTTTTAATCAAGTTGCTAGCAAACTTAAGTTACAAAGTCACTACTAGTAGATCAAAATGAATGTCAATTTAGAAAACATTAAACAACTTTTATGACTTAAAAAATTGATTTTTCTACTAATAGAAGATTTTTGTACACTAACTCTTTACAAAGAGATCCAAAATATAGAAAACATTGCATGAAGAATTTAAAAACATAGAAAATATTAAATGTTCATAAATTATTCAATTTTTACTTGTACCTATGATATTTAATAAAAGTTGTCTTCTAGATTTCACTATTTTTCAAAAAAAAAAATTACAAAAGTTAGAATATTGTAGTTCAAGATATTCAATCCTATCTTTTTCTGAAAGCCTTTGACAATTTTTTTTCTAATTGGTATCTTACGACAAATTCTTCTTTTTTTAATGCATAAACAAAGTTAAAAATAGAGCTGAATTATGAATTATAGCAGCGTCTAGTTAGCCTAATCCCGTTGTAAAACAAGCTTTTATTTTTCTCAATACCTGGAATTTTACTGTTAAAATACGACTAATTCTTAGCTCCATTTTACTGCAGTAAGGCAATTTTTAAGGAGCTCAAATTTAAGAATATGCTTAAGATGTTCAAAATGTGAATATGAGTTGGCTTTGTTGCAACATCAATATCAAAAAAACAAAAAATAATGACTATAAGTCTATGCAGATTAAAAGCTGATTAACTTTGAGCAAGCATAAGTTAAGTATACAAGTTAAAAGAAAATATCCTTTTTCTTGAATACCTGCGACACACCTAAACACGTTCAAGTACCTTTACTGTGCCTGTTAACAAAAATTCAGGAGTCTCACCAAAAAAACGGGAATATATGTATTTCCTTTGTAAAACACAATAGTACTCGTATATAGCTGTGCACCTTCTAGACATCCTTAAAAGTTTATTGTCTACCGCGAATATTTTCAGCTAATTACCATATTCAAAGCCCTCCCTCTCTCTGTTGCCGTTTGTTTCGTTTCGTTCCCATTGTTCCTTTTGTTTACATACAAAAAAAATATATATGGATAAGAATTATTATTTTAAGGTACAGGTAGGTATTGTTCTTATTTTCGTACTTTATCATGGAATTATTAAAATTAATGACAAAAGCTTACACCCGCATTTATGTTTTTGTTTTATTTTCATTTTTGTTATTTTTTGATAGTCTTTGCAAAAATATATGTCGAAGCTAAGACTTTCCGTATTTCTTTAAAATATTAAAAACAGTAAAGAGTCCTTAGACGAAATTTGTAACTGTATACAGTGCTTTTAATACAAAATGTATATTTAGTCAAAAATTAAGGACAGAAAAGTTAATCTCACCAAAAATATAAATGTAAAAAAATCCCAGTTCTCTGGTGTTGAAATGATATCTAAAAATGTTTTACTTTGTACAGACGTCACCTCCTTTCGCTAGAAGTGTTTCAAATAAATTAAAATAATTGTTATAAATGTGGTTGGATGCAGTTTCCCATTTTTTCATGAAACGAATATGAATTCCTTATAATATGCCAAATGCTCATTTTATTCAATACTAATTCTGAGCAAGTGGGCGGATACCACGCCCTTTTTTGTGTTAAAAATAACAAAACTTTTATTTGGTTCTCCTTTTTACGTCTAAAGCCCTACTTTTTCGGGAAATTCCACAACACCTCAGTCATTATCACGTTACTTTTTCTTGGGCAACATAACTTTTTGAGATAAACATCTTTTTACTGTACACAGCACTGTACTCGTGTATACAGCATGACCATTCAAAACAAGAAGCCGGTCTGTAGGTAAGGTATACAGCACGCTACATAAGTACTAATGATTGAAACATTTTTTTTTTTATTCTTGTTCCCCCTCATCAAAGGAAACCTTGATAATACTGACACAACTAATGAGGCAATCTGAAAAAAGACGCAAAGCTTTGCGTAAGGTGGTCATTTGGGTTGCAATTTCATTACTTTCAAAAAAAAAAATAAAAAAAAACGTCATCAACATTACGGAAATAATAAAAAAAAACTGTTAAATTTTATTTTCATAACGAACGTAAGCCAAAAAAAAATACTATTTAGTTACGAATTCCATCCCTGAACTTGAAAACTTTAAAAAAGAATAAAACGAATAAAAATGTGGAAAATAAAAACATAAAAAAAAACATATTTTTACATTTTTATGATGACTTTTAAACGACAACGATGACGACGGATGTGGTTGTTGGGTCAACCGACACGGTAGTTATTTCGTTAAAAAACTATTGCGGTGGTAATAATTAATCTATATGCTCTGAAAAACTATCCAAATATATATTTTTTTATTATCAACGTATTCTGTTTGCATTGGTTTTTAGCAGAGCTACAAAATGATTTTTAAAAAACAAAAATGGTTCTGTTTTTGTTTATTTTATATAAATTTATTTTGTATAATTTTATTCACAGCATCTGGATAAAATCTGTCAACTGTCAAAGTTTGAAATAGAAATAACGTATGTTTGTGTGCGTTTCCATTGGTAAATCTTGATTTAAATAATTAACCTTCTGTCAGTTCTTGATATAGCCAATAATTGACAGGTAAGACGAGACTCTACTATAAGCAACTTGAGTTTAAGTTTCATGCAACTGTCGCTAACTAATCTGCCCAGTCTTATAATAATTAAGAAGCTATTTCAATTATTTTTTAAGAATCTAAATAGTATTAAATTTTTTTTGTTTTTTTCTAAAGAACGTACATACCTAAAACGTAAAAAAAAAATTATAAAACGTTGGCAACATTTCCCTTAAAAAAATCATTCCAATAATTTGAAGTTTCATATGTTTTGTTTTTTTTTTGTCATTTTTTGATGACTCTGTCAAAACTGTCGTACAATTTATTGTGTAGCCTACTTTAAAATAGCACTGTAGCGCCACCTCATATTCATATTGTGTTTATATCTACATAACCAAGAAAGTAAGTAATCTACCCTCAAGCAAAAAATAAAAACTCATAACTTCTATAAAAATCCTCACTTACCAATAAATCACTTATAAAACGACTATAAAACATAAAATCAGCTGTTATTTGACTCGAAACTCATTTTGCTGTACGCCTCAGGGCAAAAATAATTGTGGCTGCTTTGTACACGATTTACGATTTAAAATTGCAGTTACAAGAAATTTATTTATTTTATTTTTTGCTTATGGTTTTAAATTCAGCCCACACACAATTCAAATAAAATACACAAAATGAATATTTTGTGACTAGAGCACTTTTTGCAGCCTAAAAAAAAAAACCTAAAGTCAAAATAACTTATGTGTCATTTTTTA
This sequence comes from Scaeva pyrastri, assembly GCA_905146935.1. Classification (NCBI taxonomy): domain Eukaryota; kingdom Metazoa; phylum Arthropoda; class Insecta; order Diptera; family Syrphidae; genus Scaeva; species Scaeva pyrastri. The sequence goes on along the minus strand of LR989929.1, from coordinate 5,602,802 downwards.
AGATAGGTAGTCAAGGAAAAAAAAAGTTTATTGTCTTTTTTAACAACTTTTAAAATCAAATTCGAAAATTTTAATGTACCTTTCCTTTGGGAAAATCGATAATATGATAATTAAACCCGCATAAATGTCACACTGTGTCAAAGTTAAGTGTATGTCGTGTCGGTAACTATAAGACTCGAATAGGTAGGTACCTACTCTGATTTCCATTTTTTTTATTCTTATTGAGTTTTATTTGTTTTTTTCTTTTTATTATGTTGTATATTTACTTTATCTTGAATATTGTATAGAATGTCGTAAACCTATTCACAAAAGAACATCAATGAAATTTGAATCAGAAAAACATCTTAAATATACCTCCTTATGTGCGCACATTCATCAATTGATTTTTTATTAGAAAGTTGCCCGTATTGTCAATTTACTTACCTTAAACTATAGTCTCAATAAAACAAGGCAAACGCAATGTGACAGGGTTTGATGGGAACACTGTATTCTTAAAAAAAATGGAAAGAAAATACCAAATAACAAATCTGTCAAAGTCAAATGTGACAGCTACGCATTATACCAACTGACAGATGCAAAATAATGCTAAACGAACATTTTAACCATTGTAGTCAATTTTAATTATTAATATTTAATATTTATTATTATTATTAATTGTATGTTAACTTTTTATGTTTAGGTATTTTAATAATTAAAACAAATAAACAACAATTGTCAGTTTTCTAAATGAAGTAATTCTGACATTTTTTTAAGGTGACAGATAAATCTTAATCTTTTTTTTAATTTATGAAGAAATAACACTTCAGCACAAACTCCTTATTTTGACATCGAAACATTAAACGGGTTTTGCTTTCTAAGGCGGAATTCACACCATGTGCAATTTTATTTGACAGATAAAAATTAAAATGAAAGAGCTATATATTGGAGAAGAACGAACAGTGTTTCAGGAAATAATAAAAGTAACTATAGAAATGTGTAAAATATTTATTATACCTTATATCTGAATTTTGCATAATATTCTGTTTAACTAACCTGTATATTGAACTGTCATTGAATTTTAATAATGCTTGACTTACATAAAAGACATGCAAGTTTCATAAAAAAACACTAAGTCAATTAAAATGGCCTATGTCAAGCAAGTCATGTCAATAAACTGGTGTAAAATTATTTCACTATTCCACCTACTTTTTTTTTCTCATTTTGAGATCATAATATTCATCCAAAAAAAAGACTTGTCATTGTCATATGTGACGTTTAATTGGTAATGAGGCAGTTTTATGAACGGAACCATTGAACCTAAATGAACATCAAAACTTAACATTGATTTTTATCGAAAGTTCTTTAGAATTCATGAAATTTTGAAAAGATCGCAATTAGGTAATTGATTTTCGATATTATCAAAGAATTGAGACAATCAAACTCTTCAAATTGAAACATCGCAGATTGAAGAATGACATCAATGAGTGAACACTTTTGAATACCTACATTCATTAATAAAGATTGCATTTGCCTAAAATCCTGTATAGAACCATTTTCCCTGACAAAAGAATAAAGATAGATCACAATATTCAAGGAAGTGACAGTTCCTGTCAAATTACCTAGTCCTAGTGCGAAAGTTAAGTAAAAAACAACAAGCTACTTAAATTGGAATATCACACAGAAAAACAAAATTGGAATTAATGTAATCCAGCTTACATTTTGGCTTAGTAAAAGTTATGACCTACAAATACATATTTTTATATACTTAGATGTACATAGATACATATCTAATTTTATGTTAACAGAACACACCAAACAAACCAGCAATAACGGTAACTAAAATCTGTTGTGGTTCGTTGTTGTGAGGTTTGTTTGTTTACTTTTTTTTTGTGGAGTGATGGATTGGATTAAAAAAAAAAAAGAAAAACAATTGAAGGTTTTTGTTTTGGTATCTGCTTGGGTTGATAATGGGTGCACTTGAATTAATAAAAACTCAACTATCTGGTTTAATTGCAATTCAAGTTCAGAAAAAAAATGCAAATTGGTTCTACATAGACGAACGTTCCTATCTAATGCATCAAAGCACACATTTCAAATGCAAAATCATGCATATGATAAAATAAACAATATTTTCTGAATGTTTTAATATTTGTTATTTTTTAAGAGTGCTCTATTTTAAGAACAGTATCTAATTTTGGAATTGTTTTTCCATTCGTTGGTAGCTATTTCCGAGAAAAAAAATAAAAACAAAATTTACTCAGAAACAGTCAACTAGCTTTAAAAGCAACTTCTGTCAATTTAGAATGTTTTCATAAAAATTTCGTTAGATTTTACTGCTTACAAATCAATTTAAGATAATATTTCTGTCACCGAATAACGGCAACGGTCAAATTGACAGCCAACTTAACTGGTTAGAGGTTCGAAACATACTAAAATGAAAGGCAACAACGCAACTTCTCTTCACCAAAACAAAATTCATACCGGGTTTGAATTCAACAAAATTTGTATCTGAAAACTGAAATCTGAAGGAACTGAATTTGTTTCTCAACAAAAACATGCATAGATTCAAAATGCAAGCGAAATGTTTCCAACAATTTTGTTCGTTGTCTTGTTGTTGCTTTTAGTGGATTCGTTATTTTTGAATTGAAAAAAAAAAAAAAAAAACATCTCGTTGTCCGTATGGTGCCATATTGGTGCCTGTGTCTGGTGCGCTAAATGCCTGCCCCGGCCATATGTAACGGTATAATAATAATATTTTCAAATAATCCGTTTGAGTGTGTGGTTAAGAAGATTGATTGCAAAGTTGAATGATGAAGTGTAAACACTCTCGTATAAATTTCTTTGATTTTCGGTTGCAACATACCGATCCAATCCGTAGCCCATCAGTGAAGGCGGGATTGTGCGTTTTGTAACTTATCTAATTACATGCCACATAAATATTTCGAAAGTGTTTATAAATTTTTGTTTATTTGAATTTTTATTTTGACATTTAAGTTGTTTTAACATACACAAATGGACAAATATATATAGGTAGGTCTAAGAAAGCATGAGTGAGTGATGTTGCGAGCATCAAGGTCGAGTGTGGAGGTACTAATTGTTGATATACAAAGAAAAATGAATTGAAATATGGATTATGGTTTTTATAAAATATTTCTTTTCAAGAAAAATGTAGAGACTCCAGAGCCACAAAATGAAATTAAGAACTTTGACAAGAGAAGTACTACTTCTCCGTTGGACGTTATTTGTGTAAAAAAAGGGAAAAAACATTTTGACAGCTGAACGTTAAGGGTAGGACAAACAAGCATCAAAGCCGAGAAATTTGTAAGGTCATTGTTTGACGTCTACAATTAAAATATCAAATGAAAGAAAATAGAATATTGGTTAAACATCATCAACTGTGAAAAAAAATTTATAGGGAGACTGAACTTGCTTTAAGTGACTCGATTGTTAAAATGATTAAATCAGAGATACAAAATTGGCACTTAATGGCAGCCTTGAGGAACCCTATATTGTACCTTTGTTATTGCATTGGTATCGTAGTTAAATTAAAAAAAAAAAAACTTATTTCTTTTCTTATGTTTTCATGTCATTATGTTATTTTTTAAGGTTTCAAAATAGAACTTCACATTCATACTTAGCCTTTTGACAGTTTGATTCCTGAAAAGCATAATTGTAAAGAATAGGGCATTCTCTGTTTTACAAAAACTGTCGATCATTTAGTGTAAAGTTATCTTTAAGAACGTAAGTTAAGGGTTTCTAAAACAACACTATATTATGTCAGTTCCAGTTTTTGAAGTTCTTTATTTTAGAAACTACTTGTTCAACATGGAGTTAGAACTTCATTGTTTCTGAGGGGGTCGAAAGGTAGATATAGATAAGTTTCTTCCTGATTCATGTAAAATTAATATAAATTCATAAAATTTTAATATATCTCGTGTTTATTAAATTACAACAACTGTTGATGTAAATTTTCAAAGTATGTAGATTTACGAAAAAAATTACGTGCACATTATAAATATTCCATTTCTAACGCTTTTGTTTTGAAAATTCTAATTCTCTAGACCGACTTGCCTAACGGGGTCTCCTATGCTTTACAAAAGCTTGTATTTTGTTATTGTCAACCGCTCCCTTTTGACTCTTTTTAGCATGCGAAACTCGAGCCATTGTACCTCACCTATATACTGTGACTCAACAAAACATTGTTATAGGCAAATAAATATTCAAAGCAAATATTAATTCAATTAAATCACACTTCGACGATTTTATTGTTTACGTTGATTGGCATTTCAACGAAGCGGTTCATAATTTCTGAAATTCATTAAAGCCACCGCCGCCGCCGGCAGACCAGGCGGGCCACAGCCACCACCAGCTCACCGCTGTCAAAATCCATAATTTGATGCATACCACACATGAGTTCAAGTATGGTGACATTTTCGAAATTTACCGAAATACAAACTTGCGAAGGGAAGTTCTATAAAAGAAACTACTTTTTTTCAGGATCCCTTGGAGGCATTTAAATACAAAAAAAAAAAAACTAACCTGGTCATAATGAAAAGTCCGTTCCGTAAATGCAGGTGTGCACTTCGGTTCTTTTATGGGTTATTTTTTGTCTCGCAAAACTCAGATAGCAAAAAACGCTTTGAAATAAATTAATTGTCAATGCAATCTCATCAATATTTTTTATAAATAGGTACTTTGTCCCAGCAGTGCTGCAGGCGCAGCGCTAGCACGTATGCCATGCCGCTCGCATCATCAAAAGTAGGTAACTAACTTGTGGTATCTGGTGGCACAGCAGTGGCGGGCACTCGGGCAGCCAGCTCAGCGCAACGAAACGCAATGGAGAGACCAGCTTATTCACTTTGATTTATTGAAACCATCATCAATGAGATTCTGTCATTGGCTTTGGTTCGATTTGATGGCATATATAGGCTCCGCGGACATGTGCCAAGAATATTGTAAAAGGTAATTAATATGAAGACAAGCCTTCTGTCATATTTACGTGGGCCTTAAAGATGTACATACTCTTTAAAGCAGGGGGGCTCATTAAAAAAAAAAAAACAGATAAAACTAAATGTACCTACACAATGTGATATCGACCAAAGAGGTCTAATTAAAAACTCAAACAGGTAAACATTTGTAAAAAAAAGATGATGATTATGCAGTAGATACAAAAAACAGAGATAAGACCATTCAAAGGTTTGTCAACCTTTATCGACCAAGTAATTAAGTCTAAAGAAAATACTACACTCCAATGTTAGATTGTCTCATAATGAAGACTTTCAACTTTAACGAAATGCGAAATGGTTGAAATGAGAAGACTGAATACGAAGTGCGAAATGTGAAGCGTTTGGTCAAAGTGCAAAGTGCGCATTGCGAAAACCGAAGTGTTAAAAATCAAGTCTTATTTGAACAGTGTGAAATTTGAACCGTTTAGAAGTTTGAAGTGCAAAGTGTGAAATGAGATGTGTCAAGATTCAAGAATGAAATGCGAGGTTATTTAATACGAGGTCAGAATTCCAAGTGTAGAGTTTGAAGTTGAACTGAGAAACACGAAGTTCGAGACGCGTATCGCAAAGATCCAAAAGTGAAGTGTGAAATATTACCTATAGAAGTGCGAAACGTTAAATAGAAGCATGCGAAATGTATGAAATGCGAAGACTGAATGCGAAGTGCGAAATGTGATGCGTGACGTACAAAGTGCAAAGTGCGCATTGCGAAATGCGAAATGTTAAAAACGAAGTGTTGTTATTCGAGAAGTGTGAAACTTGAACCGTTAAGAAGTTTGAAGTGTGAAATGAGATGTGTGTCAAGAACGAAATGCGAGGTGTTAAACTAAATGTCAGAATACCAAGTGTCAAGTTTGAAGTTTGGAAGATGAAGTGAAAAAGACGAAGTCCGAAACGCGTAGGTATCGCAAGGGTCCAAAAGTGAAGTGTGAAATTTTACCTGTAATGTGTGAAATGTGAAGTGCGAAACATAAAACAGAAGCATGAAATTTGTAATTTGCGAAGTTTTGAGTTTGTATTTAATATAATATTTGGAAAAGTTAAAGGTGTAACAAGAATTGGACCTTCGTAACACTTATTTCTTATCAGTCAATGGCACAAAAGTAATCTCAATTTTTAGAAATGAGCAATAAGTAAATCATCTTTTTTTTTTCTAATCTTATGTCGTTTTCAATTGGCAATCTGGAATCAGAAAAAAGCATTCTCAAAGCGTTTAATTGGGCAAAAGTGACAGTTCTAGTTCTGAAAAAGAAGAGATTTCTCTTCTGGATTTGAAGTCAGAAGAAAAAACAGAATCACTCACACATTCAAAGATTTTAAATGTCACACTTGACAAATGTCATATGTTTGAATTAACAAATTGTGCGAACTGTGTGAAGTGATTGCTTGAAATTAAAATTAAACTATAAAAAAAAATGAATAATAATATTGACAATATTTTAGCAATTGTTCCTAATTTGTTAGAAACATTGTTGGAGTCGTCTTCCTCATCTTCTTCATCAAGTGATGACGATGCAAGTGATGCAGTTAATTTTCTATTGCAGGAGTTTTCCAAAAAGCCAAGATTACAAAACTACCAATACAGTCACACCAAACTTCAAATTTTTCAGAATTCACAAAAAGTGTTCAATTGGGATTCTGCTTCTACTTCTCATTCCGGATTGCCAATTGAAAACGACATTAGAATCATTCTAACTTTGAAATCATATTCGTAATCTCTATATTTTTAAAATGTCCATGCATATACCACGAGTTTATGCAGGACCCAAAATAGATATAAAAAAACAACCATCAATTGAAGTTAAATATCAAATAATAGAGACAAAAAAAACCTAAAAATATAAATTTCCCAGAATTCCATACAACGACTTCAGGACTCTCGAGTTCTCTCTTTAATCGGAACTCGTGCGTGCCAAAGTGTTAAATGGGGCATTTTAGGTCATCGATTAAACTCAAAGTTTAGTTGAATCAAATTTTAAATGTTTTTTTTTATTTCAAATGCATTCATTCACATGAACTTTTTGTTTCATTATACATACTTCAATTCATAAGTTAAACGAGTTTTTATGAACATTTCAAGGGATTTTTAAATAATTAAAACAGTCGACCTAATTTTGGGGACTGTACATGCACATCACCACTACTCTCAAACCATCTGAAGCCTTTTTGGACTTGATTGTTCTTACATAACCACCCATTAATCAATAGGATGTCTAAAAACCACTTTAATTCGATGATTTAACAAAAATAAATCAAATCATGACAAAACAAGGAAAACAAAATAAAAATAAAATAAAATGTATTAACAGAAATAAATCTGCTTTAAGCCATTTCATCCTCCAAAACGACAAATAAATTGAAACTCCATCCTTGTAGCACGTGTATCTGTTAGATACAAACTCATTGCAACGTCTTACATACATACATAGCCTCGGCCCCAAGAGCATGGTCTTGACATTGTAAGGCTTTGGCCCTTGACTCGTTAAGCAGTTTTAATCTATACCAAGTAATCTTGCTGCATTTTATACGCAGCAGCAACAACAAAAGAAGAAAAAAAACACCCTGCATTCTGCAACTAAAAATAATGACCAGAGGCATTTATTCTTCGCTGCATTGCATTTTTGTTTTTTTTTTTAGCCAAATCTTTTGCAGTTTTATTATTTTCTTTTTCGTTTTTTTGTTTTTCTGTTTTTGTGCGAAAGTCCCTAAAAGGCTATCAAAATATCCAAATCAAGAAGCAGCAGCGTGAAAAGTATTATCTTGTTGTCTTGTTGTACGGCCATCTTGATAACCCTAAGGGCATGCAAATACGTTGTAAACTTTGTTGACAGGTTTCGTTAAAAAATTGAATAGCATCAGAGGAGTGTGGGTCGTGGGAGTTCGGAGAGTTGGGGAGCTTGTTGTATGAGAACGAGAAGGTAGTTTATCGCTCCTTCAAGATTTGTGCGTCTTGTTATTTGTCGTTAAAAAAAAAGAAATAAGAAAATAAAGTCAGAATCGTTGAAGTTTCGTCGAAATCGGGTCACAAAAGTCACAACATAATATACCTACCATACATATGTACATACATGCACTTTGTGTGTAAATATATATTTATTCCGTGTTGAGGAAGAGGAAATTTCATGCAGAGCATGCAATATTTATACATCTGATGTGTGTGAGTGTTTGTTTTTTATATTTTTTTTTGCTTTGAGATGTCACTTTGACAGCTCAACTATTTTATTGGTAAAGGTATGTTTTCCCATTTCCCACAACTGACAATTTTTCCCTACTCTCACTGGTTTAGTTAAAAAATTCCGAGAAGTAAAGGGAACAGAACCTGTGGTTGTTTATATACTAAGCAGAATATTCCTCAATGACATTCGATGTGACATTTATTCGAATAACATATATCCTGCATTTTCAGGTTGACACTTGACATAGCACAAGATACAGAAAATGAAGTTTTCATCTGTCAGATTACATAGCTGTGCTTATTGAACTTTGGTCAGTTTTATTGTTTAAATTAATAATTGAATTGAAGGTAAACGACAACGAAATTTTTATCAAATGTTTTGTTAAGACAATGAATTTACAATTGATGAACTTTTCGTTATTTTAATGAAATGTTTTCATTCTTTTTATGAAAATGATTTTTGAAGATTTATTTAATTTACGTTTGAACAATTTTTATTTGTTTAAATAACTTTAATGTGTACAAGAAGTTCTACGATATTTTGAATCTTTCTCGTATCTGTCACATCGTACCCTACAGTACCGTATTTTTAAATTTTAAGACTTTTTTGGCGTTTAAGTTGAAGTTTCTTGTTTGTTGTATCTAATATAACAACTTTAAAAACGAAAGGGCTGTCAAATTGCGATTTGTGTTCACATTTATGTTAAATCTATGTAAATTTTATGTACATTTATGCACAATGGCAGTTTATAAAATTTACATATGGACATTTTATACCTTTGTCGAAACATACATTCAACGTGTATAGACATGTATTAGTTTCTTTTTTTTTTAGTTTGCTTTAAGTGGGTCGTTGATTGTTGTTTTCATTTCAAATGCCCTTTTTATGCTCTGTTTTATCTGGACCATTTTTTTAAACGAGTATTTAGTCTGAACGTGGTCTACATTCAAATGGTCTCTTTCATTGAATCCATGAGCTCGATCCACCCTCGAGGGTGGAAGAAAAAAGAAAATCCAAAAATAAAAACGTCCTCCAGGAATATGCACACAAAAGTATTGAAACAATAAATTTAATACCTTCAATATATGCATACCAAAGAGCCATATCGTTATAGTGTTTTTTTTTTTTTAAACGTGTACTATTTGGACTACAAGTGTTAAACGATATTTAAGAGTGTAATATTTGTGTGTTATTCACTTTTTTAACTATCTTGGTATTTTTTTGAAATACGCTTTCAAGGTTTTCAGCAATATTGGATTTCATTGGAAAATATATGCTCTGTAAGGATTGCACATTTTTATATGGGAAATAGTTGAAAGGTTAACATTCTTATTTGGCGCCCAACACATATACTTGTTAAGTTATTTATTTGCCTTAGTTGTAGAAAATATGGAGGAAAAAAATACCAAATCGTGAAGAAATATATTATAGATGATCATTTCATTAATAAATCATAATTTAAAGTCGCTTAGAAAAGGTCTAAACATTGTTTTAAACACAAAAGCCAAAAAAAAACTAAGACCTCTAAACATCAATTTGAAAAGGTGAAACTTTGGATGTCTAATTGTTTGATCATGCACTTACCAAAGAGTTGGAAGACGTTAAAGTTTTTAAGAAGTACAAAGTATACATGTAGTCAAAACGCAGGGTTTGATGTCTTCAAACAGACAAAAGGTTTATCTGCCCTTTGGTCTTCCCAAAATTTCCCTGGACCTTGAAAGTAGACCTTATTTCGCTATAGTTTTTACTTCAGTTCATTTGGGATGAAAAGCAGACAATTTTAATTGATTAAAAATTAATTCACAGTCAAAAAATGAAACTCAACTTCGGAACATTTACATACGTGTAAATTTGTGTACCTTCTCCCTCACTACTTTAAAATAGTGATGCATGAAATTTTATAAAATTGATCTTGACTCTTGATATCGATATATGTGTCAAGTGGCTTCCGACGGATGTCCATTGAAGAAGAAGTGTTAAAAAGAAGTCAAAACTTCCCAGTGACAGTGAAATTTACACATCAATCAATTGAACGAACTTGTTACTCAAAACACTCCAATGCTAATGACAAGCTCAATCAATTCGTCTTCCATCGACTACGTTATAGTTAAGTAAGTAATTCCTCCAGATAAACAATCGCTTTTAAATAACCCAATTATTTCCAACACACATGCACAGCACACAACCACAGTGTTACTTTGCGGCTTCTCTTCCAAAAGTCAAAAAATATTCCAAAGTGGTCTCTCACCTTTACACTCCACCTGAACACCATGGCACTGTGGAGTGGACACAACTTAAGGTCCGTTTTGGTTTAAATCAGATTGATGCACTCATGCATCATCATTGTCATCGTCGTTCGTCCTCATTGAATGCACATTAAATCGCCAAGGGCTACAAAAAAAAAAAAATATATAGTAAACCAGTCAGTGAGCTGCGCTGCCTTACCTTGTGTGAATCCAAATCCATGCGACCGTCTCTGGGCGCAATAAATGACATGACTTTGAATATAAGGAAATCAACACTGGGATTTTATTTTCCGTTGTTACGAGTTGGTATTGCAAATGGAAAAGGGGGTGAAGTGTTGTTATTGAAATTCTAGTACATGGAACACGATATGGCCAGAGGCAGCAACACCATCAACATCACCATCACCAGTAGTAAGTAGTTGTTGCATAGTTATTTGATAGCGGTAGCGGCACCAGCTACTATGAGCCACTGTTGTAGGTATATTGGCCAACAAACACCAAACTGAACAACGATAAAAGGTTTCCCTAGCCGATTTGCATACACAATTCAAAACGCCGTCGTCGGTCGTCGTCGTTGTTGGTATACACTCCTGGATATGCGGAACAAGGGAAAAGGTGAATACTTTTCCACCATCAAGAGCTGGAGACTCCCCATAATACTCTGACTAGGTAAGGTGCTCGTACGTCATATACGACTCCAGTGCTAGGCAGATAGTGAGGAACTTGAAAATGTAAACACAAATTCCAAGAAGTACCATGAACTCGGCAGTTTATGAAGGACTGCTGGAACTCGGAGCTCGGAAGAAGACAAGGTCTTTCATATAGTGAATCTGAATGCCATCAAATTGATGCTAGGCAGAGAGGCACAGGCAGAGATGTTGTTGGTTCAGAAGTGGGAGATAAATAATCACAATGCGAGCAGAACAGAGCATCCATTCCAGGCTCCTCCGTCAGCGTCCGGAGTGCTCTGCTATCCGACATCGTCCGTCGTATTATAAACGTCCCGTTCGTACCTAGTTGCATATGCCCCTTTTGTGTAATTGTTGTTTGTCTGGAGCTGTCAGAGAGTGAAATGCGATGCGCCTTCCCGTCTTTCGAATTGATTTCCTGCATATTATACCCGTTCCAATTCAATCGTCATCGTCATCGTCATTCAGCCAGCTTCAGCTAGAATGTACCTGTGAATACTCGTATAGTTCTCCCTTGTACCTGGAGCTTGAGTGTAAGGTATCTGTATCTAGAGAAGATGATGGCATCTTGGAATTTGGGTAATAGAGGAATTGATATCATTTGGTTTCCTATAAATGTAGATGGTTTATAATAAGCCTCATGTTGGTGCATCATTAAAGAGATCGTATATATGATGGAGCAGAGTCGAGGGACAATGATCTTGGTTTATGATGAATTAGGCGTGTCGAAAAGGATAGAAATTTCACGGAATTCGGGATTTTCCTTTTAATTCGAATTAAATTGATCATTGACTTTTATTTTGAAGTTGAAGCGGGCGTGACGTTAAAGGCTCTAAATCAATTTCACGATATCATTGTTTTGATTGAATATCTTTTTAGCTTTTAGTCATAACTTTTTTTGTTAGTCTCGTTTTTTTGAAAAGTTATGAAATTTTGGAAAGCAGGAGTTCAGATAATTTTTTGGAACTTCAAAGAGTTCGAAGACGTTAAAAAAAGGAGGTTTAGTGCGACCCACACTTAAAACTTCCAATTATACTTTGAAAACTTGGAAAGTTATTTTTAGCTATTCAGGATGATTCCATCGTATTTCTGTTGGAACGACTTTATGGCGTCTTCCTTGGTCAAGCTGTGGGGGAAACCGACTGTGCCTGATTTACGCTTTCGATGATGTCCCAAAACAACGTAGAAGTCCAAACCATTGGTACCAATGGATGATTCGTATTTAATACCCAAATCGATATGTTCCTAGATACCGAAACCGAAGTTTCCCGTGGAAGAGAAGTTTTCCCTCCTCAACTCATATTCTCGAACTTTAAGACCACGTTCCAAGATTTCTTCGGCCTTGGCGTCACGTACGGTGCAATTTACAGCAATTTTCTCATTACTTCTTATACCGAATGAACGGATGGTATAACGAGCCTTCGAGAACACGGGCTCTGTTGGTCAGTCAATTGTTCCAAGACCTTAGCAGCGCGGGTAAGCCTGTCATAAAATTTACCCACACAAATGTTTAGGCAGAGTTTCCGGATGTACAATTCCCGAATAGGGTTCTTTGCAGAATCCCTCTTAACCTTATTACTGGTTTCCTTCTTCTCAACAACGGGCGACATAGCGTAATTCGGGGAAAAGCAATTTTAGTAACAAAAAAATGATCAACTTAGAAAATGTTTCGACATATTCGAGTCCAAAAACAGTGTTTTCGAATTTCTTAATAAAATTGACATAAAATAATGTAAAATTTGTAAAAAAACAAAGGTATAAAATATTGACACGTTTTGTCAATTAATGTATTAATAAATATTTTTCGCAAAAGTTTTAAAATACCGAATTATTATTCCCTAAAAATCTAGATTCTTTATTCACAGCCTCCATACGGTATCAAAAAAAGCACATCAGGTTCTCAGTCTTACCCAATAAATCTCCCACACACTTTGTCGTGAGAATAAATACAATATCAACCAAAGTATTCATGGGCCATTACAGGTAGGTAGGTAGGTATATCAAAAGTCATTTCCACCTGGACGAAAATTCCGAACTTATCAAAGGCCTGTAGGCAATTAAATATTACCTAAACATAATTCAAACTTCCTATATAAATCTCATACTAAATAAAAACTCCCAATCTCGTCTTCTAATTAATTGCCCATTATATTTTTGTATAAGATAAAAAGGACCTCTCTCTCTAACCTTAAATTATACACCACCACCAACATCACATCAAAGTAACTTCTGTCCATTTCAAATGACAAAAAGGTAGAACGTCTTATTTACCCTTTTTTCTGTCCTAAAAATCAAGTAAGTTAGGATAACAAAAAACAAAAAAAAACAATAATAATAAACTGTTTTCAATAAAATCGATTAGGTTCATCAATTCGGATTCCCTATCCCTATTCCAATACAAAGGACCATCACGTTTTTAAGGGAGTCAAACCATCAAAAACCGCCGCAAAGGTTGTTGAAAGAATTTGAAAAATCTGACAGATAAACCTTATGTATACGAGTATAATGTCCTAAGAGGCTATTTGTATTTTAATTTCGATTATATTGAACCTTTTTTCGATTTTATTGCCTACTTGTGAGTGTATATAACTCGGTGTGATTGTAAACCAGTTTAGCCGAAAGGAATATAAGAGGTTGTCTTGGGAGTACCTTTCCCGGTAGCCCGACTTAGGCTTAGATCTCGCGGTCAAAAGATACACGAGTGTAATAAAGATTTATAGCCGCGTAGTTTAGGACATAAAAATATGAATTACTGCCTTTCAAATTTGATTTAACATTAAATTCGTTTTCTAATTGTAAAGTGCCACAAAAATAATATGCTCTAAGGAATCAAAGCATCATCAGGAGGCCTCCTTTGGGTAATTCACACATGAGACGTCTTACATCCATAAAAAATCAATAAAATTATTCGGCTCACATAAAAGATACTCAATACTCATTTGCTATTCCGTTCATCTCACAATTTCGCACCAATAACAATATCAACCGAACGAAAGGCATCAACTAGATCCATATTCCAGAGCCAGTAGCCTGAGTCAAAGGCATGGAACGACACGATATATAGGCCTCGATTTATTTACAATAAATACACTTTTGGTGTGCTGTGTTTCCAACACAGTCCACACTCCACACTCTACACTCCACAGCTACACACATTTCGAATTCGATGTGATTGACTTCTGGGCAAAAGATAAATCATCATCCGAGAGATACGCCAAGTGTTTTCCTGGTATCCGATCCGAACGAGTACCTAAAGTTGTCGTAAAAACTGTGCGGCTGTATGCTGGGAGGCCTTATCCTCCCAGCCTCAACCGGCTCGGCATCTGGGAGTGATTCCAATCTCTATCGGCCATGAACCAGTTTAAGGCTTCCATTGTATACAATGCGATAGATTAGATAGTCTGATGGCAAGTCTTTAAGGAAAATAATGAATTCATTTGGTGTTTTTTTTTTCGTACTTCGTTTTTGTATAAGCCGTCACCAGTGTCACTGTGGAACAAAGAACCTGGTAAAGTTGGAAAAAAAAATAAGACTGAGAATCTGATTCATGGCATGCATGGATGTTACATCTTCATATAGTCTATAGAGAAGAAGGTAAATAATTTTTTTGTTTTTCAAAATCGAACTCAATTGCCCCACTGTGTGCTATCAAAAGACAGGCGAAATTATTTTTATATGAAAGAGTAAAACGGAAAATGTTTCACTTGAATCATTCTTAAATCGAAAAGTATGTCAATACTTCGTGCAGAGATCAATCTAGGTTAGAATAATGAAGTATAAGAAAGTTCGAACGGGTATAGGACTTCAACTGTCTAAAAACACGTACAAATCTCGAGGTAATGAAAATTATGGCACACTTAATTAAGTGAAGAGTAAAACGGTTGTTAAAATATCGAAAAAAATATTAGTTTTATGATAACAAAGTAATTTGAATAAAAAAATTGACAGATTAAGTTGTTATTAATGGGTTTTGATACTTTCAAATGACATGTCTTCTAAAGTCAAAAAAAAAATTATAGTAGGTAACAGAAAATGCTTTCATTGTCCAAAAGTAAAGTACACAGTAGTGCCTAACCAAATATTTGGATTAACATCTTTTTTACACTAACAAACTTAGTCGCTATTTGATTCCCATGGTTATGATTTATAGAACCAAACTTCGTTAAATTTCAACTTTATAGCAAAAGTAGTTTCTGAGATAAATTATTCACGAATTGTAAAAACCCTAACTGATCAACTGACAGATCATCAACATTTAAGAGCACCTTCCGAAGAGCGAAGTTTAGTGAAAAAAAATGGAAATGGTACAGTTTCGATAAGTTTTACCAATTTTCGTTAACTTTACCGAAATAAAGCAACAACCTGTAATTGGCTTTGAACTTATGTTTATATGCGTTTTTCTTTTTAAGTTAATAGCAGAGTTTGATCAGAGCTCTGGGATTTATTTACGAAACGCACTAAACTGTCAAAAGCTGCAGCCATCTGTCATCGTCATATCACATGCAAAAAAAAGGAAGTCAAGCTTTATCCTTTGAAAAAAGAAACAGAACCTAAAGTGTCTTATAATAAGCGTTTTTTTTTTAAGCTCAGAGCAGAGAACTGAGCTGTCAAAAAAAGATCTGTGTTTCTTTTTCAGCTCAGAGACTCAGACACATCAGAGCGCTTAGTTTGTGTTTCTTTTTTCAATCGGAGCTAGATCGGAGCGCGCTTTACGAGCTCTACAGAAATAAAAAGACAGCGAATGGAGTAAAAAGATGAGCGCGACTATGTCACTTTTTAGTTAATGTGGTATGACAGAGACAGACTGCTTTTGGCAGTTCAGTGCTTAAGTGTGTTTCTTAAATATATCTGAGAACTCTGATCAAACTCTGCTCAGAGAATACTCGACATGTTTAGGCTCTGTTCAGTGCTCTGCTCAGAGCTAAAAAAGAAAAACGCAAAATGCCTGAGCTAAAAAAGAAACGGATATTTTTTTTGACAGTTCAATACCCTGATCTGAAAAGAAAAGAAAAACGCCTTATGCTAATTTCAAAGTCATTTCTTCTCAACGCAGTTATTGTATCAATGACTTTTTACTTCTGTCTTCTTTTACGTTTGACATTTGCACACAACACAAGTGATGGTCAATAAAAATGCGTAAATTATGAAATACCATTATTTTATTGGTTAAGCAATCAATTTGTAGAATTATTACCACGTGAAATGGAGAAGACATTAAAATAATTTGCAATAAGCTGAACCTATAACACAAAATTTGATTGCTCTTCGAAAAGAAAATATCTAAATCACATTTTAATAACAGGAACTTCTCATCATAAATCTTCAATAAAATTTAATAATTTCCGTTTGCCAAAGGGCCCTCTCCACAATCCACACACAATAAAAACAAAGCAATCCAATAACAGCAACAACAACAAAAAAAACACTTAACAAGATAATTATTTTAAATTATAGACCATCACAGTGTTTTTATTGCCGGAAAATTAAATCTCACCACGTTATAGTTTTTCATCATTATAATTTCTTCATCCCACTCTTCACCAGCCCTCTTGATAATAATCAAGAAATAAATAAAACTGTGAAGAGCTACCACTTTATAAAAATCAAAAAGAAAAAAAAAAAAAACAAGGTCATTAAATTCACAAAAAAAAAAAATAGTAGTAATATTACAAAACAGAAATGAAAATGAAAAAAAAAAAAAAAATTTGCCTTCAAAATTCCAACTAGACGCTGAACTTCGCTCCCCAAGCATTTTTATGCAGTCAAATATTTGTGGTGGAGTGTGTCTTGACTCTTGGGGCAGAGTGGTGGTGGCGTTTTCATTTTTATAGCTTCATATATCAAATTACTCAAATTACCCAATACGCCATCCGAATCCGTCTCTGACCGACGACCGACTCCGATTCTGGCATAAATTGACTTTGTCCAGTTCGCTCTCTGAGGCAATTTTACAACTTAATTGGTGCGTTTAGTTTTAATACGAATTTATGTGGTTGGCTAAGTTGAAGTTTAAGTTTAAAAAAAATGTTTCTTCATCAGTGAACATTTTGTTGATGAATTTCATTCGAATATGTCATCTGACACTTGACAAGTAAAAACCTTCCACCATTTGCGAATTGCGTTGGTTGTGGTTGGTTAAATTTTGACACTAGCGTGGTGAATAAAATGGGTTTTAATTTTTGCTGCTGTCTGTAGCCACAAACGTTCGGTGAAATTACACGGTTTAGCTCACTGGTTTGCATTAAGAATAAAGCACCTAATTGTCATTGTTGTTCATAATTTTTGGCCAAAAACAACGTTTTACAATATAAAAATGCATCAGCCAAAGTATAAACGAGATTTATCCCCCTGTGACTTTTCCAAGATTAAGGAGAGGAGGTGATAAAGTAGATACGATGGAAGCATTTTGCCACGGTTAAGGAAACAAGTTAAGAGTCTTCCAATAATGACTTCGAAAGTTAACAATTGAAAGCGGCCATATTGTTGAAGCTACATCTGTCAAATTTAATTTTACAAAATAACTCACCTATACGTCAACAAAATGCAAGATCTTCTGTCAAAAATATGGCAGCTTTCCGTGAGAATCAGCAGACTAGACTTTTTATTTTGCACCGAATTTTACCGAAACTCTCACCAGTCTCTTTAAACGTGTCACCCTTTTAAGCGAAATATTCATAACCATTGGAAATAAATAAGGAAACTAAATTTAATAAAACATTCTTATTTTATTAGAAAAACTACTTAAATTTTTAATGAATTTTCCCCAAGGCATCAATTGCATGACAAACAAAATCGATAAGGATTTTTATTGAAAATTTTCTCTATGATGTGATGCCTGTTTTTTCCTGGATGCTCTTTTGGACGCACAAAGACGTTTCATTTTTCATATTCTCCTTTTCCTTTCACTTATTGACCTGGCCAGCAGCATCACACCAGGAGCAAAAGAGATTATAACACAATAAGCACAAGATTCTTATGTTGGTATACGAGGACTATATAGGACTTCCTACGTAATAATTTGTTTGATGAAAAGTCCTTTGGATATGTGACGATGACGACACTGACAAGTCTCCAATGGCCCTTGCCACCATTTTCCTTGTTAGCATAGTTTATTATCTTTATATCTCAATATAGCTAACCTCCTTTGTCACCCTTTATACAGGTCAAAGGAAGTCGGAACTTTGGAACTATCTTGAGGAAAATCAAAAAGGGTGCAAATTCACATACTCGTATACAAAAGCCAAAGCCAACGAACCCCATTTAAACGATTTTTTTTTTCTCTCAGAGGATTCAAAGAATATCTTATAACATAAACCTGCTTTTATAACGTCTACTATAGATCTTATACAAAATTAGGACCGTTTGTTTGTTGTTTGTGCGAAAAATAGGTTTATCAGGAAAACAAACTATTCAAGAAAAAAAAAAAAATCCGGATACACTCATGCATCCGGATCCGATGAACAACCTGCTAAATGAATAGTCAAGTCAAGTCGAGTCAAGTCGATGAGTATATTATTCCAAACCTTCGATCATCAATAACAAGACCCTTTTTGACTGAATGAGCTCAATTTCCTTATGAAGATTTGACACAATGGGGACAAGATATAAAAGGCTGCTGGCGAATCAATGAAACCAACTGTGCTATATTTATTGATTTCTCATAATTTAAACTCGAGAGAATTGCTATTGAATAGGGAATTAAAGAGTTAAGGATAGTTCTGGAAAAACATTTAAGAAATATTAAAGACAGGAACTTAAAATCTGCTCAGACTTTTGAGTGGTTCCTCAGTTCAGTTCAATTGTAAAATTCATTTACTGAGAAAGTACACATTAAGGAAATAACATTTAAATAAATATTTTAAATCTAAAGTCACGTTTTGATATTATGAAAAAAATAAAAATTAAATTAATCAAGTTAATTCATTTTACTTTATTTGTCTGTCTCTTCTGTTTCAATTTAAGTCAGTTATGTTATAATCACAGAAAGAATTACTACCTGTCAGCACAATTTCTTTAACTTCCACAAAAGTTATTCAAATATTTATCTTCTGTAACTCCTTCAATTTTATTTATGTACGTAAAAGATTATCCACTTGGGATTAAATGTTCCGTTTCAATCGATTTTCCTAAGAAGTTATCCTTCTTCTTCTTCTTCTTACTTCAATCAATCAAACAAAAGTGCTATGCATTTGAATATTAATAATATGAACCCATTTCGTAAGTAAAACAACAACAGACAATGTATAGTATCAAACCTAAATTTTCCAAAGAAATATCTTGGGACTTATGCATACTAAATAATACAAAACTGACAAGAGTAAGATACATGGATTTTTGCTGATCCATCAATATTTTATAATCCAGCAAATATGGATTGAATATTGATTTAAAAAACATCAAATGGGAAATGATTTTTAAATTAACCAATTAAAATTAAAGTTAATTCATGAAATTTCTAATAATAATTTTAAAGTACTTTTTAAACAAAACTTATACTCAAGTACTTTAAAAACTTCTTTTGTTTGAAAAACACATTATTTTTATAGGTTATCTCCACATCAACATTCCAAACAGATGACTTCTTCTTTTATTTGTTGTATGTGTATGGCTTTTCCATTAGCAAAAACTTTGTCTTCTAATTGATAAACCTCTCATCATGGACGACAAACTACACCAAAAATGACACTTGTTGTCAAAAATACCTAACGACAATGTGTGGTCCGAACATCATCACTAAAACTCAACGAAAACTTTTAAAAATTACCTTAAAATTAATTATTTACATCACAGAAAATGTTGTCTCGAAACAAGAAAAAAAAAATAAACATCATTTTAATTTTAAAAGCATTTTTGAGTCAAAACAAATTAATTTTGATAGCAAATAAAAACAGAAACAGAACTAAAAAAAACTCTACAACAAAAACGAAAACTTTAACGAACGTTCTATTAGAGTAATGTGTACTTGGTTGTCATTTGTATTGTGTCGTCATGATGTTTAAGTCCTTATGTCAATAAAAACATTTTAATTACAAAAATAAAAACTATACTTTTTAATGACTTCCCATGTCGTTGCCTTTTTTGTTTTTTTTTTTTTCTGTTAGAGGGAGCTGTGTCGGCAGGAAGATGAAATCAATTCAAATTCCTCATCATAACCTTTAACACTTTTATTTTTCGAGTAAAACTTCCTGTAGTTTTGTCATGCATAATGTTTTATTTATTTTGTTAATGGTTTTTATGTTGATTTCTTTTTTAAATACTTAAAAGCAGTGCTGTCGCCTTTTTTAATATTTGTTTTATGTTTCAAACAAATAATTTCTTAGTTCTTCGATAATAAAATTAATAAGCTTAATTTGAACAAAAAATAAAAAATAATTTCTTGTGTATTTATCTAAAGTCGACTTTAGAGTTGTTCAGAGAATAACTAAAGTTAAGTTTAGTAAATTGTGTTTGGAATAAATCACTTAAGATGTAGTTTTTCTTAAGTTATTTTTGATTAAAAGAAAACTAAATTCAGTTTAAGCGATTAATCTCTAAGAGCAAACAAAAATGTTTATGTCTTAAGTTGAGTTTAGTCAACTTTAGCCCATAATAGTCTCATTTACTTCAAGGAAGTAATAATTTAATACCGTTAGATAATTTCCAATTGTACTTTTCTATAACTTTGATTTAAACATTTGTCACTTTTTCAAATATTATTCGGTTTCTGAAATTTAATGCTGGAGGATATTTATCGTGTTTCTGTTGTCATTACCAAAAAACAGGCAACGATACAATATTATCTGATCACATATCATATCACTCGTAGGTTTATATGATTAAATTCTTTATTAAACAATAAACACACAAATTGATTGAGATATTTTCTAGCAAACATGTGTCGACCCACCACGACGACGACGAAGAAACGCACGTGGGTATTTTCTTGGATGATGACACTTTCTAAAACCTTCATCATATAATAACGGTATAGAGATCTAATTCTAATTTATTCATGAGACTTTAATATAAATATTGATACATAAAGATATTATGGGCGTTTTCTTCACTTTATTTTGACAAATAATCTGATAAAGTGCATGTCAATGTATGAAACTTAATCAGCAGTTGTTATCAAAAATGGGATTGGTAAAAGGAATAATGGAGTAAGCTGTAATGAGGAAATTGAACTATGAAGATAATTAAATTTGATATTTATTTTTGACACATTGGTATTCTTTTTAAAATGGCTAAACTCTTAACTTGACGGATGATAAATTGATATACATATGTGAAAGGTATGTTACTTGTTCTCTCTTTTTTCCAACTTATAACTGATTTTTTCACACTTACAGCTGCAAATTTTAGTATGTTTGGGATGGATTGTTGCCTTTTCGTTGGCTTTAACTTGTCGTTGATATCTAAAAATACATTAAGGAAGGCTTCTTTCGAAAGTCTAAAGTTTTGAATGAATCTAGAAGCGAGCCAAATTAGTTTTTGTAATGTAATTAAAAAAGATCTTTTACCTACATACATATGTTCAGCCAAATCCATGCTTCACATCACGTAATTTTCTTCGAATCTTTGCTTGCTCCAAAGTATTTTCTTCTTCAATTTAATTTTCACCGAAAAATAGTTCTTTAGTAGACATGCTTTTGGCTTTCGCGATTCGTAAAATATTTTATCAACAAGGAATTTATGATTGACTGAAAATTTGATAATCAATAAACATTTTGACAACCATAATACCAAACCAGTTAATTTAAATCATTCACAATAGATCTAATTTCTGAAGAGCGTTCACAGTTTATCAAAAATTTTGATTTTTGACAACGATAATACCGATTCATTAATTTTATTGATAAATATCAAATATCGTATTGATCTTTGACAACCGTAATAAGGGCGTAAATATTAACCACATCTATCATTCATTGGACTTATTTTATTCTTGAGCCCTATGAATTGAGTGATGATTGATGATTCAACACTTAAATTCTGGAAATTATTCACGAACTGATGTAGATGGCTCCCAAATTATATAAGCAAACCTTACCCAATAACAATGGTTAATGTCATTTTCATAAACATTATTTCCTTACTAAAGACATTTTTTTCATCCCATGAATTTTAAATAGTTCCTGAAAGTTGAATGACAAACTTCTGCGATGAGTGTGGGGAATATTTCATCATCTGATACCTTATGATTTCTTTGTTTAATTCTAAAAACCACGAGCCCCAATCCTTTAAAGTCCTTTTCCTCTTTTTCGGTTCCCCTTTTAACAAAATGCTCAAAACCCAGGCCACCTGATTTTGTTTTACGCAGTCATTCGAAAAATTGTACTCGTATGTGTGAATATACTCATACTTTTGATAATCGCAAAGGTTTCCATTTCCTCGCAAAAACATCCCCCATCAAAAGTGCTCACCACATCGCATCATGGCTTTCAATGATAATGTACATCTGTACCAGTTAAAAAGAATAACCCTCAACCCCCCTTATGCCCACCACCCCATTAAACAGGATTTTATGTAACCTTTTAGGATGTCCCCATCACTATGACAAATATGTGCCATGACTTATTCCACAGCTTCCACTTCCAGTCTCCATTTCCCATCGCTTGACAGTGCCCCAACCCCAACCCAACCCAACCCAATCTAACGTCAAAGCAGGTTCGAATGGAAAACAAGAACAATAAAATCATGTTATGCTTCAAATCCACTTGGGTGTTATTTGTCTATTTCACTATAAATGGTCGTCAATTTGGGGACGTTATAAATCTTCTATGTGTTGTGGGCTCTGGGGCTAGAGATGGGGCTACCGAATTAAGTTATAGGGGATGGTTGGAGCTCTTCAAAATTTACGAGATACTCGTTTACCACTTTTAAACATTCATCCGTCCGATATGACTATTTGACAATGACTTGACTCGCAATCACATCCCATCACCCGGGCCGGACCGGACCGGACCGGAGACCGGACAGACCCGTCATCAATTTAGTCAAATAATTCATCATCAAAAAAAAGTATATTATATATTTTACGGTTCTGATAGATACGACGACGAGTGTCCACATATTTATTTGATCTCTCGATGTTTTGATGCGGATGAACACAATGAACGGATGTTGTTTTGCTTTTATGTTATTATTATTATTATGACAGGCTTTATTTATGAGTGTGTTTGTAAATGCAAAACGGTATCTGGAGCTTACCTTTGCATAACTTAATAATTGTATTACACAATTTTGGGGGCTATCAACCTGTTTGACAATAAAAATGATTTGACTTCCGTGTGAATTGGTTTAAAATGTCGATTAAATTTTATCCTGGATTAAATTTTGACTCTTAATAAATGGGGAGCAGAATATTTGATATTTTGCCAAGTTACATTACGGATTATTCGATAGCGTAACTTAAAAACTTAAGTCAAACAAACAAATGAACTTTAGTGACAGTTGATGTAGAGTGGAATAGAAGTTCCTGTCAAATTTAAATATTTAATTTTGGCATGACGTTTAAAATACATTTAAATATTTTTATTTTTTTTTATGAAAACCTTCTAAAGACAAATTTAAATTTTTTCCAAATTTTGTTTGAAACAAATGTTATCGACTTTGATCTTTATACCTAGAAGAAATTTTTAAAGTTCTTTGTTACAAAAGATAAAATTATTCAATTTTCGACTAAACCCCACCTTCTGCGATATTTTTTCATACACTAATATCTAGATAAGGTCGACAGATATGATACGAGTTGGTAAGATACCTACTGTATCAAGAAAAAGATACTTAATAAAAAAAAAGAAAAAATTACGAACCAATTCGATTCCTCAACATTACCTACGACTTATGCGGCTCATAACCATTTTACAGTTAACTTCTTTCAAATTTATCAGATTGAAACAAATTTTCCCTCTTCGATTGGGAATATGGTATCTATACGCTATACAAGCTATAACCACTGAGACGTTCCGTTGTGCCGAAGCGCTTCGTGGTTGGTAACTTTTTGGCCCTTTTCTTTCGTTTGTCTTTTGAACAAGGGGATGAATCCAGAGTTCACATTCCGTTTTACAAATTTATCGGAAGTATGAAATCCTTCAATTTGAATTTCGAATACCTATAATAAAAAAAGAAAAATAGAAACTTTGGGCTTTTCCAAAAAAAGGAAAGAAAAAAAAATGTATTCCTTTCGCTATATCGATTCGAAAGTTTGAATATTTGCAGTTCTCTCAAATTATAGGAAACCCATTCAATGGTTATTGGCTTGGCATTGGATGTTTAAGAATCTTGCAGTTTTGAGTTTCTTATTTTTTTTTTTGCCAAATGAAGAATCTTTCTCTCCAACTTACCAATACCCTAAACCTTTAACGACCAACGCCACCGCCGACGACGAAACACAATTTTACTGCTTTCCATAAGGCTTTGTTCACATCACGTAGAAGTCATAGTCGTCGTCGGTGTCGTCGAAAATTCGAAAGCAGTTGTCATGGAATAGGAGGTATTGCTGCCTCTGCAGTTGCAGTTTGCGGTGCCACTTTGTATTATTTTCTTTCCTCACCGTGTTTGTGTTTAATGTCCTCTTTGCAATAATACCCATCGACCGACCGACTCACGACGACGACCCTACGACTGTGAATATAGATTGCTGACTTTTGTGCAGTTTTGTGACCTTGTGCGCTAACGCTTGTGGCAATGAACTATCACAAATTTCCATCTTTCACTGACAGTTCCTAATGAACTAGGTTAGGTGCGACAGCGACACACAGTAGCGGTAGTTTACGGTACTAAAAATAAAGTGGATGCTGCTGTGCGTTTGAATTTTCTGCACTTTAATGACATTTGTTTTCGCTAAACCGATTCACACTGAAATATTAACAAAGATAAATTCAATAATGTAACGGGAATTTTGATGTACATAAGTAAAAAAGAAATAATACTGAATTTGTGTACTTGTACATTATAGACCGCTTACATTTGACATTAGCTCCTAAATTTTCACGCAATTATATAGCTGTATCGTCGACAAATTCTTCGGTATTAAAAAAGTAGCCAAGTGAAAGTGACGTTTAGTTATTTCATTTAACCGATTGAAAGAGTAATGAAGAGATAGCAATAATGTCATCAGAGCACTTGGGTTCAATGAAATGACGTTTGAAAATACTGTTCCTTTACTTTGTCTGTTTTTTAGAAGATCTACGTAATTTTAATTTAAAGCTATTGGACTCGTGTATGCGATTTCAAAATAAAGAACCGCATAACTGTCACAAGACTGTCAGTCACGAAGTTAAATAATGCTGTTATGTTATTCCACACAAATGTAGGTATGACATTTATTTTTTGACAGAGGTAATTGTACCATTATTACTTTATGTGTCAATCTTAAACGTGTTTTAACTATTCATACAAAGAAAATAATGATGACATCCGAAGGCACCTGATGAGAACATGTGCAATATTGACAGATGATAAAAATTTTAAATCATCTTACTGTCATTGGTTGTAAAGAAGTCAATTAACAAATCGTAGTTAAAGGACATACAATAACTGATGTCTCAATTTTCTGAGAATCACCTTTCTAGTTTCTACATACAAATTGAGAACTTCATAAGACTCTTAAGGTTATAAACCTCATAAAAACTATCAAACAATTCATCTACTTGGTTATGAGGGATTTCGATTGTCATTTTTGTACCTCATATTAAATTTATTCATGCGATGATAATCATTTTGAAAAAAAATTGACGTCTCCATTAATTTACAATTTTATCTAACCGTTTTTATCCCCTCAAAGGAGAAATTTCCTCACGTATCCAATAACAATTCCTTGAACTCTTGTACACTTCTAGTAAGTAGAAGAAGAACCTATTTGAATTTGTTGCCACTAAACTCCATCCAACAAACAACCACTTAAAATTTGCTTTAAATACTTTAATGGGTTTTATTTTACCTACTTCGATTGACGAGTGTGTCATTATCATTTTTATATCGGTAGAAACAATATTTTATCGATGCACGTAGATCAAGAATGTTATGAGTTGATTTGGTTGTTGGGGCTTGAAACTTCGTGTTTTGAATTTGATTTTCTCTTTTGGTTATTTTTTCTTGTTGTACGGAACTTCATAATAATTTATACCATAAAATGTTACTACTGTGAAAAAGTGAAAAGGAAATATTGAGATTTTATCAATATATATTTATGAGTGCAGTTTGACATTTAAACAAAATATTTAGTTTTACTTTTTTTATTGCAATGAATCTATTTTTCAAAAACATTGACTAGAGCTAAAAATCAGTTTCAATGTTGACAAATAAAATACCAAATTTTCCATTGACAAAGAAATTAAAAAATATAAAGATTTATGCAAAAGAGAACACAGTATTTTTGTGCCTGTATAACGTGGTTTACATCACTTGGAATGAAAATGACAAATGGTTGAATACAAAATGTAACACGGTTTTTCACTCTCGTGGCACTGATTGCGATCTCGAAAAGATGAATGTTTTCTCCGGTTTTAAACACTTGGGTTGATTTGATATATAGACCGCCATTCGGCCGAATGACTTGACATGATACCTTTTTTTTTAACTAAGCGATAAATGAGAAAGGATTAAATCAGAGATTCATATACTGCACCCATAAGCCAGGATTTTTCGTGAAACCGAGACGAGATAAGACATTAAAATACATATGACAAGAGATTGTACATATTTTCACCAAGTTAAGCAAGGTTTAATACATTCATCACCTTACTTCTTATATACATATTTGACTGTCAAAATGCAGATGCTTAAATTCCACTGTTTTAAGTTATACCTATTTTAACTGAAACGTTAATCCTTAATATTTGATGGAATTCTAAATAAATTTAAATAGGAAAAGGGGGTTATCCTTCATTGATGTCAAGACTCTTAACAAAATTAAGTCATACAAATAACAATAAAAATGAAAATTTATGAATTCCACACCAAATGAATGAACTACAGTTTTTAAATACAAATACGTTTTTCAAAATGGTTTTCGGATAAAATGACATCTGTGTCTTAAGTCCATAATTTACTGACAGCAATAAACACCTTCGAAATGCAATGTCATTTTTAAGGATCTTTTAAAGCTTATATGAAGAATTTTAAATTAAGCAACACTAAAGATCGATATTTATGTACCTATTTAACAACTGAACAGGTGTTCACTTTTACTTGAATAAACTTTAACGAATAAACGGATTATTAATTCGCGACTCATCGCAGACAGTAGCTAAACCATGACTGGAATGGAATGCATTACAATAAATTAATACTTAATGCGTCTTAATCCGCAGTTTTTTTTTTTTTTTAATTGGGACTTCATTGTATGTTCAATGGGAATCTTGAAGTATAAACTGAAACAAGACGAAATAATGCTACCTTAAAATCACCCAGGTCGGGATTTAATCTTTTAGATCGAAATTTTTTGATTTTACTTTTAAATTTACACTGAATTGTAATGCTCTTAATTACATACATATATCAAATCATCAAAGTTAGACTTTTTTTCTGAAAACATTGGTAATACGATTTTCAAAAAATAGTGAAAGATTTTAAGAGTTTCTAGTTGAAAAAAGACGTGTATTGTTGGTACGCCTGCACTTCTTGTCAAATTAAACGTAATTAATGGGGTGTGTTCAAAAAATTCTATTCGTTCGTTGTAAAAAATGGATATCAGTGGCCCTTTTACAAAAAGCCCGGAAGGCCCATCTTTCCCTAAAACACCCCTGATAAGTACTAGCTATACCTCTTGTAAGGAATTGAAAATTCTTCAATTGTAACTCTTCAAACTAAAAAGTGTTGCATGCAATTGGATAGAAATTTAAAATTGCAATTTATGTATTTCTGTAGAGATATGCGTTGACTCTTGCAAGTTTTTATCAACAACAACTTTAGTATCAAGTCACCATTGAGAATTGTTTACATAAACTTATTTTAATATTTGATTTCCAAATCAGTCAAACTATAATTAATTACAAAATTTAAAAAGCAATGAAATCAAAGTCATACAAAAAAGTCAAAAACAATCATAAAAACATCTTGGAACTTGTAAGACATACTTCAAATTGACAGTCTCCCATGTTTACACGTTTTTGGTCTTCATTGTAATTCTTCTTGTTCCAACTTTAAGTACAACTTTGAGCTACCGACCGCAAGCAAGACAAGAGGCTATTTAAAAAAATGTTGTTTTTTTTTTAAATTTTAATCTTCTTACACAAATCCATTCTAATGACCCTTGATGAAAAGCAAATAAGTTATTTGTCGTAGAAGTTTCGTTGACAGAATTTTTATGTAACTAAAAACTCGAGTGCAATAAAATTCAGTCATAAAAATGGTTTTAAAATGGAACCATGAACATACACAACACATACATACATATTAAATAAAATTATAAGAAATAAAAACGTTTAGGATTAAAGTCTGTCCAAATTAAGTCACGTTTCACTGAAATGCATTCAATTGAGAAACATGGAATACATCATGGACAGCTTTTCTATAAAAGAAGATTCTTGTACATTTATGAGCTTCCGGTATTAACGGCTACCACGCCATCTGTCATATTAATATGAACAACTTGCCCCTTTAAATGTGGAAATCAACACACTGCACCGATGGAGAGCTTATGCTTCTATTGTTGTTGCATCACAAAGGTTTTGAAGTATGGTCTTTTTTTTTGTATGTCATTGTTGGTACAATTTTCTCTTTTTATAAAGTGAACCACAAATGTCACACGCTGCAGAAGTTCAAACCTAAGCTGCTTTTTTATAGTTATAAATATAATTGCTGCTGGCATTCGGATTCGGAGCGCTAAAGGCGAACACCGAATACAAACGAGGAAAGGTTTTCATACCTCAGACTAAATCTCTGTTCAAAATGTGGATTATTATACCCGTGCATTCAACTAAAAGACCAAGTTGAATGCAATTGAATTATGTACACAAATACTCTATAGGAAATTACAAAAATGAACTCTGTAAGCTGAAAAAACAACTAAAGAACGACACTGACACGTCTCATAGTTCTGCTTCTAAGGTAAGGAGTGAGTTTTTTTTTTATTTAATCAGGATAAAATGTGTTAATACTTTCAGTATAACGAATTGATTTCATATACCTTAGATACCTACAAACATTAGGACGAAGACTGACACTTTTTTAGCGCATACAAAGGGAGATTGTTCTTAACTAACTTAGCGATTAGCTTTGACTTTTGAGTTTTGACACACATGAATATATCCATCAAAGCCTAGCTATTCTCATCCTTGACTGGTCTCTTTTCGGTCTATGTTAAGACAAAAGTCTTCCTTCGTTAAAGCTTGTCAGACGGAAAAGTTTGAATTTTTATTTGACATTTTATGTTTTGACAGACCGATATGAAATCGAATTTTAACATTCTCTCATAGCTTTAAAATATCACATTTCCGTAGTAAAAAAATTAAATATGAATAATATATTTAAATCAGTCGGAATGGAGTAAAATGATACTAACTAAACCAATGATGTCAACTAAAATAACTATACCAACCTAACAACTAGATATATGAAACTAACGAGACGTTGTATACCAATGAGATGGAGAAGACATAAGTGTTGACCCATTAAACCAACGAGACAGATTAAAACAAAGGAGACAAAAAATGACAAGACCAACACTGGGCTGACTTTTAAAATGTCAAACTTCCTATTATTTTCTGATAGCTGACCATTCAGAGAATAGAAACTTGACTTTTTGTGAACCTACTCATTGGGTTCGTTCACAATTGAATACAATCTTTGATACGTAGCTCGTGAACGATTAAGTGACAGCTGGTGCTGACAGCTACACCGCATTGTGTACAAAATGTAAGTTGTAAGCCAAGTATTCTTCATTAGTATTCATATCTCTTATCAAATAATTCACAGTCGAATTAAATCAACAGTGTTTGACCAATTTATGTCAATTTGATCTTATAACACAATAAAGATACCCCATTATGGAAAAAAATTCCCCCCCCCCCCCCCCGCATAACATCATTTCCAATTATTCTCAATTTAAAAATCACAACTTGTGTGACTGAATAAACATCTTATAAAAATTATTCCAAGTATATGAGGTAAAGAGGAGCGAGGCGTTCCATCGTTCCTCGTGCATCGTTCTCAAGATATTCCAAGCTCGGATGCTCTGTGTCGTGGTCGTGGGTTCAAATTCAAATTCAATATTAATATTTGTTTTGTTTGTCAACGACTTCTGATACTTGAGACCGAGAGTGCGACTCGACTGAGAGTGAGAGTAATGTGAAACATCATTCAAATGTCCTTGTCAATTTGAGGAGCATCAGGAGCAACTCGAACTCGAACTGATACTCAAGTACCCGCCACGTTTTTTGTTCGCCGATTTGCATACACACACGCCGCGTTATATTTGCAATTCATGATATACTCGAAACTGGATGTGGATGTTGATTTTATTTCGCATTCAAGATTTTATGCGAATTGACAAATAGAAAAAAAAAAAAACAAACAAAAAGTGTCGCACTGCCATAATAAAACATCTGTAACTGACAGCTATGTTATGATACCAATAAAATGACATGTGTCAAGAATTTAAATTTGGATAGGAGTTGATCAAACTTGTAAATCGCATACTCTTGACGTATACATACACATGTATGTATGTTACTAATGTAAATATGTTGCTCCCATATCAGCAGCTCCCATTCCCATTCCAAAGTTCAACAAAAAATTAAGTGAGTGAGAAGGAGAGACTAAATATGGTGATGAAAATTTTTAATACACATTGTGTTTCAAATGTTTGTATCCTCGTGATAGCTGTCAGCTGTCATTTACCATCGAATATAATGGCGGAACTTGAACTGAGAAAGAAAGAAAGAAAGAAAGAGACTTCAACGCACATTATTATATAGGGCATGTCAAACGAGTGAATGGTTCGTTTTTTATGGCTAATCGACAGCTTATCCCGTGACAAGATGACACTGGAAGAAGACATCTCTTCCCATGTCGTTAATAAATTCGATCATTGCACAAAGAGAAAAAAAACGAGCGCTTTCTGTCGTGACTTCTCGTTCAAACATCGATCACATGATCTCAAGCCGAAAGTATTTGTTTTAAGTATTTTTTTTTTTACTTCTTGTGACATTCGAGTTCTGAACTTTTTTCCACTGTCACTAAACACATATGGAATGGACGCGGACACACGAGTACGTGACAGATCGCCCTTGACATTGTTTTAATAAGAAAACAAAAATGTTTGTGTTCCCTGATGGTAATGTTGTGTCACGATGGCGGCTTCGCGTCAAGTGGTGGCATAGAAGCATAAAATGCAGCGTGACCGTAAATTAAATAGCATCACAAAAAACCGTAACGGGACGATGCGTAGTGAACAATAAAATAAAAAACTAAATGGAAAGGGATGGAAAGTGAGATTAGACATTCAAATTTGACAATGGGAAAATGAAAACCGGGAATGTTGTGTCGTTGCTGATGACGGTGAATTAATTTTTTGGATTAGATAAGGATATTCATTTCAATTTAATTACAAGTAGTATAATATGTTATGAATAAGATGCTGAGTGGGAAAAATGTGAATTGTCTTCCACTTAAATTTGTGTAGATTATTCATAGTCATTAAATTATTATTGTTAAGTTAAGTTTTTAATTGCATTTTCAAGATTAATTTTAAGGTTCAATAAACTCACCATTGAATCTTTGAAAAACTAAGGGTCAGTTTAGAAGTGCTCCAAAGCCCATTCAGCCAACTGTCAACTGTCAAAGTTTAAAAATCTCTATTGAAAGACTCATTTGTTTGACAGAAAGTGTCAGTTAGAGAATAATCGCTCAATCAATAACGAGATTAAATCGCCAAATTTTGACGAAACATTTTAATGAATTTAAAGCATTTTAATGGCAAATGACATGCCTTTTTGTACTGAGTGCCAGGTACCCAAAAGTGAAAGCAACGTCTGAATTCTATTTGACAATGAAATAACCTTTATTCAACTAAACCGTTATTTTATCACTGCCTATCCTTTACTATTGGAAGTAAGGCCAATTTTATTCTGTCAAAAATTTCACCGAACGCAGTGATAACTTCAAAAAGTATAAAGTGCATTTTATTTAAAAATTAAAAATTATTTCAGTGCTGTTGAAAACTACTTGAATGAACCTGCTGTCAACAGAACTTAAATTACCACCGGAAATAACAACTCAGATGCCATGATGGTTGGGTGAATTTTCACCTTTTACACACAAAACACAACGAGAGTAACTTCTTGGATCTTTTGTGTTCTGTATTCCCGAAACTTAAGTGTAAATCCCGGCAAAAAGATTGACATACTTTCTGATTCTGTAGAATGAAGTAAAGTTTTTCCTTTTTCTCTTTCTTATCTCTAGGATAGGAATGCAATTTTTTAAGAAAGAACAATTTCAACCGACCACAAAAACAAACAAAAAAAAATAAAAATGAAAATATTTTTTCATCTCCTTAAATTCTAAGGAGTAGTTCACATCACCGACAGAGAGTGAAAGGCCACTGACAATGAATGGGATATGGATGGAAATGGAATCTGGTTCATGGGCGGATAATGAGAAATTGTTTTATTAAATGAATCATATTGTTGCGCCAGCTAAGGACGGCCATGTGGCTTGAAGCTTGTACAGCTGATGTAGGACAGGATTGTGGTTAGTTTTGAGTGTAGTTTGACAACGATATTAGACAGTAAACTTTGAGTGGGTATCTATAGGATGATTTATCTTCTATCTACGACTTGGTTGTACAGAAATTAATCACAGATACAAAGTGAATAGAACAGAAGGAGATTTTATTGTCATTCAAAAGGACAAAGGCAGACGTAGGTTATTATTTTGGCTTCTAAGTCCAGTTTAGGCTAGGATTTTAACAAGACAAATGATTTATGAACTCGATGGAAATAAAAAAGCAAAAAAAGACACTTTTGCCAGATTTTCAAGAGTTGTATACTTATTGACTTTAAGCACATGGATTTAAGCACATGGATTTTGGAGGAGAGTTATACGACTTGTGATTTTAAATTTGTGTCGGTCGAAAAAAAACAGCTGTTCTTGTTTTATTTTGTGCTTACGTTCAAAAATATGTAGGTCCATTAAAAATCATCATTAATTAAAAGCGAGACAATATAACCTTTTTTGGATGCTTACGAAATCAAATTAATTCAATAAATAAAGGTTCTCCCCACATTAAAAATTAATCTCTTTTTTTTGCTTCTTACTCTTTTTGACTGAGGACATCAAATGCCTTAGATATCCGGATAAGTGGGTAGTAAATAAATGATCTTTCAATAGAGAATTTCATACTTTGACAGTTAATAGTGGATACTGTTTAAGCTTCAGCTGTCTAATTTGCTGTCATTTATTCAGTCTATTTTGCAATATCACCACAGTCGGATATAGAATGGGTGTTCGACAAGCAGGAACTGCAGAAAATATCTCTACTGCCCTAAGGCAAAACACGTTGTTCTCTTTCCCTCATGTAAAGCTAATACTAAACTGACACCTGTCAACCAACAAGTCAAATTCAAATCTTGTGTTGACAACAAAGGAGTAGAGACAAAGATTTTTTCAAACTACGTTACTTTAACTAAATCGGTTTTTGGTTTAGTTTTAAATTTAAAGATAAATAAATTTCTTTAAAACTTTTAAATATTATTTTTGAATTTGAGAATAGTTTTATCATTCTTTCACAAATTTTACTTGACTAATTGACAATATACCGTGCTTGTCGAAATAGTTACCCTTAACGAACTTTTTACTGCATAATATTCATTGAATACAAAACTCTTTGTCTTAAAACTTCTTGAACGCCTTAAAATTGTAATTTAGTAATGCTCGCTTGTCAATTTGACAGTTAAATGATGCCACATAAGTGCGCCTTAAATAGCTACCAAGCTTGAAAAATTTTTCGATATCATTAGATATTAATTAGTGAATAATCTCTCATGTTGCATAAGTCAAAGTTAATTAGTTTCCAGGCATGACTAAAAAAAAAAAGAATATAGATTGAACCTTTCCAATTTCTAATCTCTGTTTTATGTGCGAACAAATATGACCATATCTGGCAATATTGCTTTATTAAACATCAAAATTCATCGACTTTCTCATGCATTGGTCAAATTTTGTACTTTTTTCTTCTTTGTCATTCTATGGGCAACTAACATTTTTATGACCCACTTAAAGGCAAATATGGAGAAGGATGTCTTAGGTTTATGTGGAAGAATGTCAATACTGTGTAGACTGTAGGTATGTTCCACCCAAAACTTTATGTTTATCGAACAAAATGTCCATCGTGTACATGAATGTGTCTTTCTCTTCATCAAGTATTCAGAGTTTGCCAGATTTTTTTTCTTATACAGAGAAGTTTCATTTTTGTTCTCAAACTCAAAGATAATGAAAATCAAAGAAAAAAAAAAAAAAGGAAAAAAAAGAACACAGGGCCTTCTTTCCAAAGATACATGGTTTTTATGGAGACTTTTAAAGGCAAAGTAAGGAATTGAGAAATAAATTCCATAAGTAATCAAAAAAAAAAAAATAGTAATAAAATCAATGTCTAACCATCTAGTCTAACCAACATGAACTTTTTCACACTTTGAATGTCACTTTTTCCAACTGTCATTTTGCATGCACATTTTAAAAGAACATCATTTTGACAAAAATATCTGAGTTCGACATTTAAAACTAAACAGAAGCAACTCAGTGCGACAAGTCAGAATATTTTACTCGACCGAAAATGGAAAAAAGTCAAGAAAGTGAGTTATTCATGGGCTTTAGCTCGTGTTTACAGTTTTTCTTCTACATCCTTGCACACATACATGCTTTTATACACTCCATCCGCACAGAAACATCTCCAACACAAACTGTGATATATTCGTGCATGTGTATCGTATTTGAAGATATGAGATGACAGAGGGCACTGCATACACTTGTACATATACGAGTATGACAGGAGTTTTAATAAAGTATGTTAACAAGAAAAATCAGAAGGTAAGGGCTATTAGAAAGACTTGCTAGCTTGTCAAATACCCGAGTGGTTTTCAATCAAAAAATCTTACTGTGTTTTATATGCACACACTCATGGAAAAAAAGTTCCAATATAACCTTGTTCTGGATATTTTTTATCGTTTCGTGGTGTACTAGGTTTTGAAAGGTCAAAGAGATAAAAAAAGCACAACGCACACAAATGACACATAATAATTTGATTATAAATTGAAGATTAATCTTTATCTTTTGCTATGCAAAACTAAGATAGATTAAATAAAATGCAACAAATTAGTATTTGGAAAATAATTACTTTTTCCTGAAACTGTAAAATTGAAAAACAAAATGTACTCTCATACTTCGAACTCAAATATCGATTCCAAAATACTTCAAAATACTCGACAAGTTCAACTTCAAGTGTACTTCAAGAATAAACATTTTTTGATAAAACTAATTTTCTTTATAAACATAATTCAATTAGTTATGTAAAAACAAGGTTTTTGAAAGTATGTATACCTGGCTTCTACCAATGCCAATACCTATTACTTTTTGTATAATAACAGCTTGATTATTATAAACTTAACCCTTAAAACATGCTACAAAATAAAAAACGTTTTTAGTCTGATTAATTTTGAAAACAAAAATAAAATGGTTAAATCACATGTGAGTTGCTGAAAAAGTGTTTTGTTTTTCACGAGAAAATGGAAGAAGGAGGAAAAAGTTAAATTGCCAGGTTGCATTATTATTTTGCTGAAAGTGTGAATAGCTAATTTATAACTCTTTGTTTTTTTTATTTTCTCTCTTACTTTCTGAATGACAAGGAGTAGAACAATCATTAAGGTGGTTCATAAAAAAAACTGTTAAGCATTCGTCCTCGAATCATTTTTGTAAGCTCAATCAATTTTGTCCAAATCTTTTCAGAGAAGAAACTTCTGTTCAATTCTTTGGGAACCTTTTGTTGTTTTGCTTAGAATACAATTCATAATATTTCTAAAAGTTAGCAGATTTTTTCGAAAAAATATTTTTTGGAAAAGAATGAAACGCCTTAAAGTAAAAATTAAAAAAAGTCTCCAAACAATTAATATTAAAATAGACTTGAGGTTAGTTTTGCTTTGCATTATTTTTGATATATTTTCAAAATGCTCTACCCTAATACTCATACTTGCATATTTGAACCTGATTAAAAAGTTAAAATAAACATTTTTATTTTTCTATCGTGATGTGTGGCCGGAAACTTTTCTCTGTTGAAATTAAACGTCAAATAAATCTTTTTCACAACTTTCAAATAATTTGTGTGTTTCGAATTTTGTGTGTGCTATTTTACGGTTTGTTTTTTTTTTTTTTTTTTCGTTGCACTTACAGTTTATCCTCATTAAATTAAAAAAAGAAAAAAAAAAATGCAAAAAGGATACAAATTCAAACTGTAACTACCTCAATTTGAATGAATTTAATTTTTATGTAAATTTAGCACATACTCGTAAATGGTACCAAAGAGTAAAATTTAGGCCAGTAGATGAAGGGGTATTAAATTTTATTACTTAAATTGGTGGGTGGACTCCTTTTGAAGTAGGTATTTTAAAACAATAAAGTAAAACGAGACATGCGAGTTTATAAAAGAGTTAACAGTGATACAAATTTATTCAACGCCACGCCGTGTTTTGTTGAAAGGTGTGATGTCCTTGAATAATAAATTCTTATCAATATCAATTGCAACTTTGTATGATGTTATTAAAAATATAGGGTGTCTAAAAAAAGATACTTTTTTGGTGTTTGACATTTTACTTGTATTTTGAATTATACATGCATACAAAAGTGGATGAATACCAAGTATTTGAACTTTTACAGATTATCTCTGAAAAATTTGACCATTCTACAATGTTTGCCACGCCCTCTACATTGAAATCTTTAAAAGATCTTTCCTTTTGCAAAATGTCACGATTCTAAGATAAGTTCTGATTGACGATTCTTGAAGTTATGTATCTCAAAATGCATGCAAAAGTGAAAGGAGATTCTGAGACTCAATTTTCAATTTCAAGGATCACAGACCTGTCAAGGTCTTGTCTCTTTCTGAAGAGGAATGACATTCGAATTTTTCAGGTTTTGAAAAAATAACTTTTTAATTATTGTAACGAGCAGCGACCAAATCATTTTTATACCATGCAATTGCATTTGACTTTAGAGTAAGTTAAGAAAGTTAGCAGTAAAAAACTTGTCAACTTTGTCCACTAGCCAATCTCAAATTTCAGCAAGATAAAATGATGGGTATTCAAACTGAAAAAAGCCTTATTTGAACACCGTCCTTATTCTATCCATAAAATGTCAAATTCCACTTCAAAAGAAATCTATGGTAATACATATAGAAGAGTATTCATTTTAAGGTATAAGCTCTCCAAAAAAAATGTCAAAAATTTATTTCAAAAATGGTAAAATTATACGACAAATTAAACAATGCTAAATATTTCCTTGCAAACAATTCAACTTTAAATTTTTAACTGATTTAAAGACGAAAGTTTTTGTCAACTTTTCGTTTTGCAAAAAGGAGCCTTTTTTACCATTGAAAACGCTCTTAAAGGGTTATGACTTCCATAAATATCCATTATTCTTCTTCTCTCAGCTATGCTCCTCATATTTTCATCCTCGTATACTGTTTGCTTCCAATTTAGGCCAAAAGAATCAAAGCTGTCTCCTCTGTTATTATGTATTTCTCATTGCACTGTGAATATCCTTTTTTTTTCCTAGAAATAAAAAAAAAATAACCAATTAATCCACAAAAAAAAACCGATTCAGTTTGAAAACCGAAAGAAGGAACGAAAGACCTCCCGTTGGGTACTATTCTCACACAGCTCGCTGCACAACCTCTTTTAAAATACTTTAATGAGCGTGGACGGAAACAATAACAACAACGAACGGACCAAAAAAAAAACTTATTAAGGAAATTGTTTATCATTTGAATATTCAGAGTGCAAATATAGAGGAACCCCATCGAGCCGGAGGCGGTTTTCCTCCATAGAGAAGAGATAGACTCGGAATATACCCCACAACCCGGCCCAAAAACACACTCGTACTCGAATCTTACCCAAATAAACGAAAAGTAAATAAAGGCACACAAAAAACATTCTCCAACCGAGCCGCAACCATGCTCCTTGCTAGCTTTTAGCTGAACTCTGGAACTATACGACATTCCATTTTAATTTCGGTGTCGATGGTACTTTTAGGGTTATCAGGGGAATATAATGGGAAGACCGACCCGAACGAAATACCAATTCCATTAACGGCTGCGAATTATATTCCCCAAAAAATGCTCCCGGTAGACCATCAGACTTTCGCATAACCTACATATTAAAGCACATAACTGTACCCAATCTGTAGGCGGTTATATAGCGGCCTCTAATTATATTGCCCAAATACCGCAACAGATGTAATGTCAATTTGAAAACTTTAAAAGTTTCCATTTCAAATTTATCAACGAGTATGGAATGTGTACTTAACTGGTGCGAAATTATAATATTGCCCATTAGAAAATATCTGTTTTCGAAAAATAAATATTGCGAGCGAGTAAACAAAATGCTGACCACAGAATCATGGTTTTTGAAAGTTGGTTGAATTTGCATACGAGTGTGGTGGTTAACCGAACTTTAGGTCCTTTATTAAGGTAGATACATAAATAGGCAGGCTATTTAATCATCATGCTCAAAATTTCGGTTTATAGTTTTGTGAGACTATTTTTGTAAACAAATTAAATTGCCTGAGGGAAACGGGAACGGGTTCGGTTGCTTTTCATTAAACTAAGCTGGACTTTAACGCGTTTTATTGTGAAAGTGATTTAGGTATGTTGAGTAGATGATTACAACTCTACTTATAACAGTTTGTGGTGCAAGTCGAGAAATTGATTAGACATATATTTATTGTCCATTTCAACTCTCGTCAAAGATAATTTTTGGAAAATTGAAAACTTGACACTTTTATTTCTTCATAAACTCAAAGTGAAATAAATTAAATAAAAAGTAAGTATACGCCACAGTGATCAGAATAAACGGAAGTAGAGTTTTTTGTTACGCATTGCATAAAGTATTTGCACTCTGATTTTTTTTTTAGAGAGATGTCAACGATCTATGGACATTTGGTTTGGTTGGTTCTTATTTTAAAACGTTATGAAGTCAGGACTCCTAGGGAGGAAGAGTAGTATAGCTTGTGTATAAAAACTATGAGTTCTAAGGGTTCTATAAATTCGAATTTAGTATCAGAAACAACTCTAGATTATGACAGAAATTTGTTTTAAATCTAAAATTTTGTATTTATTCATTTCACTCCGATATTGTAAAAAAGTGTTGAAATTTTTGCAGAAAAAGGTAATTCTAAGTTATTTTAAAGACCTCTGTGCCCCATTTCGCACACCTCTCCCATTCTAAGGTACACACAACATTAATCAGCTTATATGCTACTTAAAAAGGTAAACTGTTCCCCTTAACACCAAAACAAATCTCGTATTGGATTGTTTCAGCCCTGTTTTTTGAGTGACACATTCTTCAGTAGGAATCGCGTTTTTGAAGGAAAACTTATCGCAAGCCATATTTTTAGAATAACCTATTTTATGTATAAAGTTTATCCATATATCTTAAGTGTCACAAATCAATATGGCTTATGCATGCATGTAGACGATATTTAAGCAGCTTCTTGCTTCTTTTTCTTAGTGGTAAAACTTTTAGAAAGCTATTATACGAAACAGGTTACAACGACACGACGAGGACGACGATGTTAAGGGAGGAAGTCGGCTTTTAGTAGTTTAATATTAAGTTCCGGGATTTTAAGAAGTTCTATTACACTGAGAAAAAAAACACTGAATCCAAAAGGTGGTGATAGTGGAAGACGAGACTTTTTCTAGTGACGCCTCGGTGTTGTCAAAATTGAAAAATGGTCTTATCATGTTGTTTTTTTTTTTTTCTTGAATTTTTGAACAATATATAATTTTCCCAAATCCAGGAAAACTATTTTTCTTAGCAACAACTTAAAAAAAATTGATTTTTCAAAGCAAAACTTTGATTTTCTGTAAGATTTTTTTATTCACGCGTGTCAAAGCTATATATCAATTAAATTTGACAGTTTAACAACCCATGTTTTCAAATATTCATATAGTATGACAAAATTTATCAAGATTTTTGCACAAATTTCCTGACTTTTAGATGATTTGCCATCAAGAATGTTACGTTACATTTTGACAGTATTGAAATGCTGATATCGTTTAAATGGATGCATTCAGATTCCAAAATGTAAATGAACACATCCAGAAACTGCAGTTAGATAAAAAACTATTCAAATATTGGTTAATTTGTCAGAATTTGTTTGACAGATTTTTTTTTCAGTGCAGAGGGTTAATGACTTTAGTTGACAGCGAGTTTTGGTTAACGTACATAATATTGAACAGCACCACATCAGCTGCAAATTATGTCACCATATAAGTCCTCGGTGCTGACATCCCGATACCGATACCGATACCTTGTCATAAATTTATGTATGTATGTTTGTAGATATGTATATTGAATGTACATGTATAGGTAGGGTTTGTCGTTATGTCGAACAAAAATTAAGGTGGAAGGTGCCATTTTGTAAACACATCAGGGAGGGAGAAAAAAAAAAGTGAACGATATGAGGAGAACGATGAGGATGATGATGATGATGAAGTACTAAAAAATTCTATCGATTTATATGTTTTTGCTTTGCATCAGCAGCACAGCATATGAAGCACTTAAATGAAATGTCATAATTTCAAAAATATTCACATATTAGACCCCACAATGACACTATTCACGGAGATTTTCGATGTGTGTGTATATGGGTATGGGAAGGGAATGATTATACATATACATATGTATACGAGTATATGGAAAATTTAACAGCTTGTCAAAAATGTGCTAAAGAGGA
Source organism: Scaeva pyrastri (assembly GCA_905146935.1). Lineage (NCBI taxonomy): Eukaryota > Metazoa > Arthropoda > Insecta > Diptera > Syrphidae > Scaeva > Scaeva pyrastri. The sequence continues at coordinate 5,561,781 of LR989929.1, read as the reverse complement.
AAGGAGAATGGAATTAATTTCATTGCCCTTACTACAAGTTTGAGGTTATGAATAGTTTTCAGGAGTTTCATTTGTTGGATTTTGAAAGCCCTTATATGAAAAATGTAGGTATGTAAGTAGAAGGCACCCAACAATTGTATTTGAAAGAGTAAGTTGATTTTTTGGTTTAGTGACACTTGCAGTTTTAAAGTCATGAAGTAATGTTTTATTTTGGTTAGTTGTGGACAGTGATGTTATATTGTAATCTGTCAAAATAATTCAGTACACAGAAACAACCGTCCATTACCGAAGTCAAACATTTGTGAGAGTGGTGAAGTAGAAGTATTGGAGATCAGCTGAAACTTTCTGAGTGCGGCTGTCAGGCGTTTTTCTGTTGTTAGTTTTTTCTTGACTTGAACTGACCTGATAGAATAAGTTGTATGTCTGAATAGTGTGAATATAACGGTATCTTTTATCCTGAAGTAGAAATCCACAATTCAATTAACAGGAATATACATAATGGACATCTCTTGAAGCCTGAAAAATCGCTCATCCCATCATGAACATTTTAATGTCGGAATCTAAGGAATCAAATAAAAAGTAGCAAAAACTGGCACAGACTCACGCAATTATTCATTCTTAAGAATAACGTCTTGGGTTCAACATTCAAATCAAAGAATTATAAAAGTGGACAAAACTAAAATAAAACTTCAAATAATGGCATGCTCGCTCTAAAGATGACCCAGGAGTCATGATTTTTGGGCGGGGCTTTTGACAGTCTTGTTGAACTGTCAGTTGCTTCTCGGTATCGGTCTTGATTCTCAAATATACATATACATACATAAAACTTAGCTAACTTCAAATGAAATATTACATTTGATGTTTTTAAATATGAACAACAATCCATATTTTGACATTTCAAATGTCACTTTAAATGACAAAACAAAACAACAACTTACTAGTCTCGTGATCGTGATCAATTGAAATTTATAAAAATAATTTGTTATTCAATTTTAGACTCAAAGCTGTTTTGACAACTCAATTAGTTTAACCACAAAATTTAAACTTTTCAACTTTCCGACGCCACATAATCCAAGTAAGTATAAGTTTCAATTTAAAAAGATGTTTTTAATCAATTTAACTCTCTAATCCTTAAATCTGCAGTGCATAGAAGGATGCACTCAAACTAAAAGAGGATTTCCTTCTTTCTTGGTTTGTATGCTTTTATTTTGTTGGACAAATTTCAAGTTTCTTGATGGTTGATAAATTTGTTATATGTAAACGTATGCACATTGCACATCAATCTTAGAAAATCGATTAGAAAAATTAATCCCTTGTGTTTAATTTAATAAAATGCATATGAAGAAAATGCAAGCAATTTCATTTAAAATTCATATCCAAGGGCTTAAGTGAACAATATATACGAGCAGAATAATAAACTTAGAGATTTAGAATTCAATTTTGTGATAAGATTTTTGATGAACAAAATGAATTTGCATTTGTCCCCTTTTCTTTTAAGAAATAAAATTATGTTAGTCAGCTGTTTAAACATATAGAATAAGAAAATCCGAGTTTGTCATTACATTTTTTAAATTTCACTGCGTCATCTGCATATCTTAGCTTTGCACATAAATCAGTCTGAATGTCATTCATTTACTTAAAAATGTGACAACTATTTTGTTAGTGTGTTAAAAAGTAAAAGTAAAGTAAAGAAGAAGAAAAAGAACGCACCAATGAATCTCTTGAGGACAAAATAAAAAAGGTACATTTGCTGAAAGTGTAACAAAATTTAAATTAAACTTAAGAGTCTTATGTCAAAATGAGAAAAAAAGTAAAACTATGCGCTCGTGTAACCGGCACTATGTGTTTAAAATTAAAATTAATATTTATATTCGTTATTAAAAAACAGTTTTTGGTTCAATATTCAAAAGTTTCACCCTCAGTATACATCAACAGTAGTTGTTAAATTACAGTACAAGGACCCTGTACTATTCAAGGCAGTGAGTATCATTCTGACAGGAAAAACTATGATTGAAAAGTTAAAGTAAAGTCCGATGTTTAGGGTCAAAAATTAACATTCAAACGTATTACAAAAGCAGAGTACCTACATTTCCATCAATATTTTTGGTAGATGAAATGTCATATGTGTTTTAATCAACCAAAACATGTCTGTGCAAAATATTCAATACAAACAACTGTCAAAAATCCATTCACTAACAATGCACCCAAAACTCCGATGACATGAGTTAGTATCCGGATATCTTTACCCAGGTAAACTGCTCCCACAGAGTAATGTGACAGCTCTGAAGTTGATAGTCCTAATAGATCTAAACGGGATGATGGCAAAAGTTAAATGGTGAATATGAAGCACCATTGTTCTCTTCTCTATAGAAAAAAAAAAACCTCTTCCACTTAAGTTCTGTTTTTGTTTAAAAACCCCACCGGCCACAAGTCGTACATCAACAATGCTCCAAATTTGAACCTTGATGTAGACATGGACTGGACATTGGACACCCTCCTTTTGCTATCATTGAAAATTTCCAGTCATTGACAGTTCCATCATCATCATCATCATCAATAGCAGCAGCCAACATCAATGATGATGGTGGCGATGATGATGTTGTTATCCGATGCGGGTGCGAGAAAGCTATACTCCTGCTCACATCCCTTGGTGCGCGCTTCCGCATGTGATGTAACCTTAGAATCTCTCCGAACCATATAACACGGTTTACAAGTTATAAAAACCCAAACATAAAACAACAAAAGCATGCTCCATTTCATTGTACGTTTGGGTGTAATTTGTCTATTTAAGGTTTCCAATGTGGATCCAGTGGCATCGCATGCATCAGGACCAGGAGCTCCCTATACATATCGGAGTATACAGATTACAGACCATAATAAATCTACTATGCTTCCTGGCACTCGAGGAGTCGAATTTTTTGGAATGGGGGATGTACATCAGTGTACACTTGAGGCACTCTATGTTTTTGGACATCTATCCAAACATGATTATCTGCCTGACGTCGCGTCGTCGAGGTTGACAAACGTCGTCGTCGACAACAACAGGACAAATCCATCATCAATTTGGTCATATAAATTCATCAAAATATAATGTTTTACGATTTTGAATTCTGTAAGCTTGTTGTATATATTTATGTATATATGTATGTATATAAATGTATGTATGTATTTGATTCGAACAAAGCAGAGACGCAGGCTGTTTTGATTTTAAGTATGTTTATAAGACCATTAAATGTTTATTGGGTTTTTATAAACATTATTTTATTACGATATAATAATATTTAAAATTTTATTTTCATGGAGGCATATGGATTTACTTGGAGTCCTTAAGATTCCGCTGTCAAAAGTTAATGCAATGCAATTTTATTTTAAGAATATACTAATACATTAAACAAAAATTGATAGACGGCAACTCGAATAAAATTAGAGTCATTTTTATCGAAAGTCACTTTTGTTTATGAGGTAATGGAACTGTGACAGCTGGTGTCAGGTGATAATAAATAATTTTATTATAAAAAGCAAAAGGGTGTCAATAAATCTGGAGAAGATTTGCATTTGTCGAGATTTCATGTTAAATTCATGAAGATTGACAAATAATATGACATTTAAGTCATGAATGTCATTGAATTCATAAAATTCGATTCAGAATAATCGACCGGTCAATGGAATTATGCATTAATTTACTATAAGCTTTACCCCTTGCTTTTACATTGTTTTTATGAAAAATAAAAAAAAAAAGATGTTTCAGATTTGACAGTTGACAGGAACAGTATTGTTAAAGCCTTGAAGCTTTTTGTCACATTTGCTGTCAAAATGCTTTATTCACACCCAATCCCGTTTTAAGGAGATTCGCAGATAAAAAATTAATTAAATTTATAAATATTCTAATTGCCTACTTAATTTATTTGTTTAAAAAATAAAATATGTTTAAAGCTTTAAGTAAATTTTTTACTTTATGCAAAATGTCGAAATTCAAGTTTCTCACCTTTCATTTAAACATTAAGATGACACATGTGTATGTAACTTAACTTTGTTTATGAGGACCCTAAAAAAGGACTCAATTTGCCAATAAAAAATCGCCTAATCCCGATTTCAAAATAAACAATTCAATTATTATATGCCCAGGCACACGGGGGGAAGTGTATTCACTTGAATTCACATACTCGTATATTAAAAGGACAAAAAATGTGATGCTCTGCTGTGTTGTTTTTATTTTTTCCCCAAAGTCCACAAAAAGACCTCAATCATGACAATCGAATCAATAAATCCCAGGATATTCCTACATAAGCTTTTTTTATTTGCTGTCAATCCAGGGATATGGTAGGAGGAATTACATACATAAGTGAGATAGAAGAACGAAAAAAGGATTACGAGTATAATAAGAAATGGGGATTGAGTGGTAAAGTGTGTTTGATGAATTTTTAATTAATTTTTTGAGAATTTTTTTTAGTAACATGACCAATAAAAGACTAAGTTTTGAGGTTTTTGTTTTCTCAACTCCGAACTAAAGTTGAAGTATGTATTTATGTACAAGGGAAATTAAATGTGTAACATTTTTCAACATCGCACTTTTTGCAAAACTTACATTTACATGAGTGTAACGGTAACCGTTACTCAATTATGATTCAAAAGATCTGTCATTATTTTAAAATGGAGCTAAGTCAATTATGTTTTCCCTATGGATCTGCACTTAAGTTCTTATTTAATTAAAATTTACTTTTTAGAAAATATGAACTTTTTCATGAATTTGACATCTTCCTTCTTCATCCAAATATTAGTCTTTTTCGAAAGAATTTATTTATTTATTTTTGACATTTTGGCCCGTTCGATGGTAATTTGGGATCGAATGTTGTTTGTTTCCTGTGAATTTTTTAAAACTGTACCTACCTTTAATTTAATTGACACGTCATGTTTTGAGAAATAAATAAAAAGTTTTTACTACATTAATGAAACAATTTGTATATATTTATATTATTTAGAAAAATGAATATTGTTTTTTATCCATCCCAAAGTTGTCTTCATTAAAAATCGGTTGGAAAATTGTTTCTATAGTTAGTTTTGTTTATAGTTTCCACATACTAGAATTTATTTCAGCTTTGATTAAACTTTTTTCCGGATTGAAAATAAAACTAGAATATTCCGAGCAACATCATTTAAACTTTTAATTAACACTTTTTTATATCAAAACTTCTATGTATCGTTATACAGTTGTTTGCACGACACATACTCGTATTTTTTTTTTTTTTTTTTTTGTGTTATAGTATTGTAAGTATATGATGTCTCCTGTACTTAATCTGAAGTAATGAAATGGTCCTTTATGATTGGCATTCCAAGCCATCCCGGTAGCTAAAACTCGAGTAAGTAAAGTTGTTAAATAAATAAATTATTGATATGCGTAACTAACTTTGGTTTATTGACTTGCAAAAGTACGTTAAATTGTTTCTAGCTATTATCCTGGGACTCGGAAAAAATTTCAGATACATACATAGATACATATGAACAAAACTGCATCAAAATACATACAAAAAAAAAAGATGTAATCGAAAATTGCTTTTCTTGTGCGCACTTTTATGCTATTTGTAAAAAAAACAAGGCTACTCAGTTCTAGGGACTAAAATACTTCCACAAGGTTGAAGAGTAAACAAAAAAATGCCAGGAACGCTTTGTAAAATGTGATGGACTATTAGATTTCTAAGTCACAAAGGATAAAAGATCTATCGTTTGTATACATATGACAGCACTCTCCTCTCCGTAAAGCAATCTTCTGCAAGGACCATCATTTAGCTGGAAACCTATCTAAAGTTCCCTTGATGCCCATAGATTGTAGGTACTGAAGTATACATTTTTTTTTTTCAATTAAAACTCTGATCTTTTCGAAGCCCAAAATAAAGGAAACGAGAACAAACAAAAGAACCAATAACCTGTGCGATTTCTTGCATCGAATATTTTTCCAATCATTCACATTCGCATTCACATCGAAATCTTCAAATTGTTCTCAACTTCATATCTGTTTCAATTAAAAATTGACACAGAAACAAAGATTAAAAGGAGAACAAAGCCCAACGGGAATGTCGGATGTTGGCAGTGAAGCAATCGTCGAACGTTTAAAACTTGACGTTTGCGTCATCGTCATCATCATCGACAACAATCAACATCAACAATAAACAGCGCTGAACGTGAAAAGTGATGAATGTAAACAAAGCCTAAGGAAAGTAGACGAAAATAAAACCGTCTTTTGTACACGAATCGTTTAGACTTTAGTTCCATCCATCTGGGTATTTTATACCTAACCCCAAATACAGGAAACGGGACATCAGGAAGAAGCAGGAAGAAACGGTTAACCCGCCAAATATTGATTGTGTTTTCTTTGTTTTCTTTGTTGTTGTTGTTGTAAGAAAAATAGAAATTGCAATAAATCTAAGATTTGGCAATAAACATGAAATGAGTCGTTAATAAGAGGACTGCAAACATTCAAACTTTTTGTATTTTCTGATGATGTCGAAGAGAGAACGGTTTTAAGTTGTTGTTTTTTTTCGTTTTCATTTTCATTTTCGTTTTCTTTTTGGCAAAGGGGGCTTCTGGACGGCCGGCTTAAGAAACTTTTTCAAAGTTGAAGGATTTCATTCTTTCGGCGAAAGTTTTGAAGAGCATTGAACCTTTAAGTGTATATAGTATCCTCTTTAACCGGATAAACGGTAATCTTTGTGTTTTTCTTATTTTATTTTGTTCTTTCCTAAGAAATATAAGTTTTGGAACAAACGAATCGATGAACATCACAATGAAGGCAAAAAGTTTTGTCTATCTAGTTGTTCTAGATATACGACGAGCATTTGTGTGAGTTTGAAGGAAAATAGGAAAATTCAATTTTTGGGTAGAAATCGGAAAAAGAAGGGCCTCCATTATTGTTATCGTTATTAGATATTTATTAAGAAACGATTTGGTAATTTTATGAAACGGAGTTAGGGGGAAGTGAAGTTGCACATTTGATGTAATGAAAAGGGTGCTTTTTTCAAGTATTCCTTCTATCGGAAATATTTTGCACAGAGTAATTTTTGAAAGCACTTAATGCAAGTTAATATCGGTCTAGTGATTAATTTGGTGGTACATCAGAAGTCCATAAATTTGAGAGTATGTAGTCAAAGTTTCTCCTGGTCCTGAGTCTTTTGTTACCACAACCTATTGTTAATTATTAGAACTTGTAATTTTTGCTTCAACGAGAACATGGTCTCCTCAATTTGTTTTTTGAAACAAAAAGCTTTTATCAAAAATGGTTTATTGTTCGTTAAAATAATAGCCCAAAAATTAAAAGTGGAAAAGAATATAAATCTATCAGGCGAAACAGTTGTCACCATCCTTAGAAGTTGTATGTTTCTCCATTTGTCACAATCATATCAAATTGAAACTGTCATTTGATATGCCATTTGTCGATCTATATTTCATTGGGATGACACCTTGTTTATGTTTAAGGGTATGATCTCACCAACTTTGTTTGTTACTTACCATTAGATTTTTTCAACAACACTTAACTTTAACTTTAACACAACATCTCAAACAAATTTTGACATCTATCTTATAAACGCTATATACACAGACATTTGAATTAAGGGAAAACTAAGTGTTTTGAATTCCCGTCACTGAATGCTGCCCTTTAATAGCGTTCAGTTCTTTATATTTATTAAACTCTTTGAAATAAGTGAACGCACGCATCGAAACAAAAAAGCTCGAATTTCATTGGTCCATGGACTGTCAGCTTGGTTTTTAATAAATGTTCTTTCCTTGAAAATTATACTTTGTTAGTTTTTAAATTGGAGATAACTTCTGTACTTCCATTATGTAGCTTTTAACTAATTATGCGTAACAAAAATGAGATAACTGACTTCTGAAGCATCAATTCATTATTTCCGATTATAATAATTAATTCTGCTTTTTGTGAATTCTGTGGAAAAACATTTTTGTAGTATATACGTAATGGAGTAAAAATTACATCACTATAGATAACCTGCATTTGGAAAGGGTCTTCCAACAAGAACTGTCAAAAAATAAGAAGAAGAAGAATTTATCAAGATTTACTGGTATAGGTACTCTTAACATGACAGTATAGTTAAATGATTTTCCTTTATCTGTCAAATTGGCTGTCATTTTAAAGATATTTTTTTCCAAATCACCATAAATAGAAAGTATGTCTGTTCAACAAAATGTATGAATGATCAAATTGGCTTATCAAAATACGTTTCTGTTCCGTTAAATGTTCACTTAACGGGATCTGGTTATCGGTCCATAAAGAAAATTGAACTCATCGGTCATCACTTTGTTGAAAATAAAGTGTCACATAAAAAGAGACCCAATGAATGACCCTGTACATTAAACTTTCCAGAATTTATCCTCTCACATACTTACCTGCAAATTTTGTTAACGCATTTTCACAGGAAATTTGTATTTCACTGTCAATGCCAGAGTCCTTATAACTTACAATATTTGTGCTCCCAGGACCTCTATAGGCTATGGACGACGGACGTAGATACTAGAGAGGATAACCTATCTCCCCATATCGACTGGCATATTTTAATTAATTGCTGATTACATCGAACAGACACATCCGAGTATAATACTGAAAAATTGATGTCCGTCAACAATAGAGCCCTTTTGTTCGGAAACATTTTATAAATCCATCCGATATACTCGTAACAGAGAACGCAGTCCTGCTCCTGCCACGGCACGGGTCAGGGAACATGAAATACAACTCGAACTCACCGAGATTTGTGTGTATACATTCCTTGCCATGGCCATGGCCATCCATTTGAGTTCTATGGGATTTTGAAAAACCCCGCAGCCATTAACTGTGGTGGGGGCATTAATTTAATGGAAAAAGGCCACCGCACACCGGACAACCCAGATTCAGATACCGCCAAGCCATCAAGGCTTAAAAAGATATTGTATAGAATTGTTTGTTCACGTTTCACGTACTCGAATATAAAGGGACAAAAAGGACACGGTTTTGTGTGAAATTTGTAAGCGGGACTGGGCTGAGCATTTTTGTATTCGTATTGAAGAAATTTCCTGTGATTGATATGCCTGGAGATATTTTCAGTTGGTGTGAATATGACAAACAAATCGCTGCAATGAAAACTCCCCCACCGACCGCGACACCGTTTGCCAAGCCACTCCGCTGATGGAAATTGAAAACTAATGTACATACTAAACAGGAATAGAAGGTACATAGGCATTCGTATTCCATATGGATTTTTTCGGTGCTGGAAGCATAGAAATCGGCAGCAAAAGTCAATCAATTTGTTGCCTTCTGCGCTAAGCCCAGGATGATTTGTATTCGAACCTTCAGCGCAGCCAATTAGCACGCCAGTAGTTAGTAGGTTCATTAGTTTGTCTTTTTAACAAAATAAATGTATGGATGGATTTGTTTTCGGTTTCGTTTTTTTTTTTTTTTTTAATTTTTAGCCATTTCCCCAAAAATCAATTTTGCACTAAAGCAATTTTCTAACACGATTCTGGGTCTAGCGGCGATGATTCGATTCCATTCGATGATGATGGTGATGCCATCAGGACACATAGCTACTCCCACGTGTATTTGAACTGGAAATGTATTCGACACGGCAGCGTGCGGAGAGATAGAGAATTTCCAATTAGCTATACATAAGTCGAAACAATATGGTAATCTCTGATAGGTAATGGTATTGAATAGGAAATGGTTCGTTAGAAATTTTGGCATTCTATTTTTCTTTTGCCACCGAAATTGTAATTAGTGGAAGGTAGAAGTTAATTCATTGTATTTTTGATAATGAATAAGAGATACCACTTTTTGTGTGTTTTTGTTTTAAGTTCTAACTAAGAAACCAGTGGCGTAGCTAACTAAATGCAAGTTGAGTTAGTAATGTCACTGCAATTCTGATTTCTGCTGGACCAAAAGATACTTAACAAAACTCGGTGTGATAGAATTGGCAACAATTGAAATGCGAAATACGAGTAGACTAACTCGGATTCTTCAGAACACTGTCAGCGGCAATGATTTTGGCACATATTGCCTTGTGACGTACGGTAAAAGTTACATGAATTTGACAGATGTGGCTTTAACAGTATGGTCCCTATGCCTATCAACTGTCAAAATTCAGAAGTTCCTATTGAAAGACCCTTTATAAGAACACCTACTCTCCAAAAATCATGAATCAAAACTGCTTCTATTGTACCTCCTTTCACTCTTATACCCGCTCAATTTGCTTATGAATAAAACCAATATGAAAATCTGCGTGGATTCGAATCAATTCATGAATTGATTATTTAGATATTCTGATTGCATTTTCCCAATTATTCCTCAACCAGCTACATATGTATAGTATATGTATGTATGTGTGGTCTTTGTCCCCGAAATTTTTCATATGGATCAATTTTGCAAGGAAGTTTGATCCTAATGAAAATGCCGTCCCATCGAGACGTCAATTTTCAAATAGAAATTAAATTACATTATGTATGTTCACAATGGCACAAACTATTTTTGAGATTATGAATGCGTCACAGGAAAATATATATTTAATTTTGCGACTCAATTGAATAATATTGAATCACTTGACTTTTTATAATACACTCAGAGAAAAAACTAGAGTTCAGAAGGACTAGTAATAAAAATAGGGCATGCTTAAAAAAACCGAAATATTTGAAAGAAAATTTTAATCTACATAATATGTATCTGCATTTAATCTTTTTTTTTCAAGTTAAAATACTGCATTCGAATTTTAATTTTCCAGTTTTTTGATGCTTCTTTAACCTGTCAACTGTCAACCAAAAGTTAAACTTCCAGTAATTGGAATAAAATTGGAATTTTGATGAACTTTTTGTGGTTTCTTAATTGTTTAAATTTTTTAAACAAACGTTTGACAGAACTTGGAAATGTGCATTTCAGAAAATCGATATTTGTTAAACCAACATTTTAACTACTATTAAAATAATAAGATTTTTTTTTTGCTTTTGACATTTGCTTAAGTGAGGTTATTTTAATAAATTGTTGTTCTTCGAAAAAATATCGAAAATTAACCATACGTCAAATAGTATGTATGGTATGTTTCTTTAAGTGTATGTATTTTTTTGAATACCCAAAGAATACTCGTAACGGTAAGTATAAATTGGTACGTGAGAATATTCACCAAGTGGCTTCTCTTTATTACAACCATAGAAATGTCTCTTCATTGAAAGAAAATTCCAGACACGTTAAAATTTCACTTGAAATGTCACCAGGAAAATAAATATCTAAGATATGATTTTCTTATGCAATCCCATTATAGAAAAAATAGTTACACGGCATGCACTGCACATGTTCTTTAGAAAAAAAAATACCAATACACCTTAATTCTGATATTAAAGTTTATACAGTCTATTTTTCAACTTTTACAATATTATACAAAACTATCAAAATATACAAATATGTACATAATGACACAATGTTTTTTAATTTAACTTATTTATTATTGCGTTGTGTGTAGTTGCCTTAAGTATAACGTAATACTCTTGTAAGTAACAAAAAGTTTTACTAATATTCACTGTTGTATGATTTGCAAGCATTTAAGATATGATGATATTAAATAATTAGCATGAAACTAATTAAAAATTTCCCAGTTTAAAAAGAGGGCAGTTAAATTTATCTAAGCTCTTAACAATTTTTTGTTTTTCTTCTATCATTCCTAAGAAATTTTCTAAATAATAACCATCCCCTGAACGCACCCTAATTAATTCTTTAACAAAACTCTTCCGCCATTTATAAATTACTACGTTCACAAGCAGAGTTCAAATAGGGTCTGATTTTGAATCCATTTTTTTTTTTTTAAGTTTAAAACTCGAGTTGGTTTCAAGTTTAAATGATGTTGAAATGACATTTTACACCTCTCGAATGGTTATGATTTCATAACGAATTAATAATTGATATAGTCATGACAAATGTTATGACACAAATTACTTAAATAAGTGTGATCAAATATTTAGTGTAAAATACTGGAGGTATTTTTCAAACCAACGAACCCACTTTTTCATCGTTAATTTCAACTCGACTTCGATATCCGGGTGCGAATAAAGCTAATCAAAAATTTCAAAACCACCTTCAATCTCACTTCAATATCACATGAAAATAAATTTAATGTCAAAGTGTCAGATAGTGCTAGTATAATGCAAAAAATTAGGAAATAGGGTAAAAACTCTATCCCAAAGTTAAACTTAATAAAATATCTACTAAAAGTGCTGTATACTCAAATTTTACCTAACTTCCTCAAAATGACACTTTGACGTAAGAACAATAATTTTAGAAGCATCGAGCATTACCAGCACGAAATAAAAAAGAGAAATACAAAATTTAATAATTTAACACCAAATCTATTTATGTATAATAACCCCAACATATCTGATTCAATGATCCAAGCACACTAAATTGGAATCTGAAATCAGATTCAACTTCAACCAAGTCACGGAGAAACCGAGAAACATCTATCAACATCGACCAAACATCAAACCATACGCAGCAGATACAAAACCAATGTATAGAAGCATATTGCTTATACTCAATGTTTGTATACAGTGTTGATAAGAAAAAATCGAAATTTTGTTCGTATACACCACAATGCAACAAAGTGTCAAAGTTTAAAATGTTGCCAGCATTGATTCTGTTAATTGCAGTGGAATTTGTACTGAAAACAGAATTCATAGGTGGAGCGCGGAGTGTCGGAGAAAAAAATACTGCCTTTTGAAAGTGTATCAAACGAGGGAAGGTTATAAACCGATTTTAATATTTATATGTATTTATATTATTTGGAAATTGATTATGTGGGAATGTAATGAAGATGAAATTTCTTATAAACAAGTAAATTTCCTTTGATTTTTATGTTATGGCATTTATGTTGCGCCTGCAGTGAGGGATATTGAACAGAACAATATTGTGTTGTGATACAATCAGCATCATATCATTAACGGATAAAGGGGGTGGGTAAATATTGGAAAAAATACGAGTTGAGGTTCAGGAAAAAAAATGGAAATGATTTTATTAATTTGAAGTGGAAAACTGAGAATATTTATAGATTAAATAAATGTACAAGAATAATGAATTGATTTGCTTTCATTTTTGTTTATATGTACAAGTACATACGTATGAATGTATAAATTACTGAGCTTGAATTGGGATGGGTAAAGTTGAAGGAGGTTGAGTGAAATGAACTACGATGAGTAGGAATGAAATGTATGGGGATGCTTGGAAAGAATGTGTGGAAATGGGTATGGATGAGTGAGGATGAGTGAGGATGAGTGAGGATGAGTGAGGATGAGTGAGGATGAGTGAGGATGAGTGAGGATGAGTGAGGATGAGTGAGGATGAGTGAGGATGAGTAAGGATGAGTGAGGATGAGTGAGGATGAATGAAGATGAGTAAGGATGAGTGAGGATGAGTGAGGATGAGTAAGGTTGAGTAAGGGTGAGTGAGGATGAGTGAGGATGAGTGAGGATGAGTGAGGATGAGTGAGGATGAGTGAGGATGAGTGAGGATGAGTGAGGATGAGTGAGGATGAGTGAGGATGAGTAAGGAGGAATGAAAATGAGGAAGGATGAGTAAGGATGAGTAAGGATAAGTGAGGATGAGTAAGGAGGAGTAAGGAGGAGTAAGGATGAGCGAAGTGGATGAAGTTTAATATGACTATTGATTAGTTAACATGAACAAGATGAAATATGTTTGGTGAATATGAGGAAAGATAATCAGGATTGGATAAATTTGAATTGAGATGTTGTTATGGATAAGAGGTAACGTCGATCTTTCTGTATTAAAAAGAACTTATCTTTAGGGAGTATAAGTACGAACAAAAAAGAACAAATTAGAATGAACCGTGTGTGTATACAATGTCAGGCCCAATAAGGTAAAAGTGTTTATTTGGTCAAAAATGACACCTCTAAATAAAAAAAAAAAATGAAATGTTTATCTTCATATATGACTGCAGTATCAAATTGGCCCCTTAACATTATCATATTACTTTTGTTTAGATATTGATTCATCAATTTCCGTTCTAACAGACTTAAATTGACTGATCTACCATAATTTAAAATTTGTTTAGTTATCTAACTCAAAATTTTCAAGCATGCATTTCCTGTGTTACATTATTTTTGTTTTTCTTTTTTTTCAAGGTTAAATAAAAAATAACTTGAATTATAAGTTGCTCTCAATTAAATTAAATATTTTTTAATTATTTACAGAAGTTGTCCAAACAAGATGCTTGAATTGCTTAAATATTGACGCACTCATTTGGAGTAGCTACTTAAAAACAACTGTCAAAACAATTATTCTTAATGATAAGTTGGTCATTTTTATCGTCGGGAAATGTAACTATAAAAGGGGCTTGGTTTGTGTTCTTCAATTACAGTTAAAGTATACTTTGATATATTTCAGCAACATGAAGGTTCTCGTACTTGTAGCACTATTTGCAGTTATTGCTCTAGCAGCAGCTAAGCCACCACGTGGACCACCACCACACCATCATGGAAAGCCATCAGAGGAAGGACGTCGTCCACCCCATCATGGACATAAGCCCGGACAAGGACCAGAACAAGGGGATCATCACGGACATGGTCAACATCCAGGACATGGTCAACAACCCGGACAAGGTCAACAGCCTGGACAAGGTCAACAACCCGGACAAGGACAACAACCAGGACAGGGACAACATCCCGGCCAAGGTCAACAACCCGGACAAGGTCAACAACCAGGACAGGGACAACAACCCGGCCAAGGTCAACAACCTGGACAAGGTCAACAACCCGGACAAGGTCAACAACCCGGACAAGGTCAACAACCCGGACAAGAACAACCACCAGCACAGCAAGGACAACAGCCATCAGGAGATGCCCAACAAGGAGGCCAACAGCCAGAAGCATCCCAACAATAAACTGATAACAAACAGATCTTTTAAAATAATGTCTTAATTTATGTGTAATGATTTAACTAGTAATATACTAAAATAGAAAAATTATGAATTTTGTTTCAATCAGAATAAGAAATCTGTCACAATATGTGACAATCCCTCATATTTAATTCATTTGAGGTTATTCATTTTGACGTTTCATGTTTCATCCCATTTTATTCTATCTTTAGTAGTGTACGAGTAAGTTGTTTTAAATCATCAATCAGTTGAAACTGTCAAGTGAACTCGAACACAAATAACAGAAAACCACTGAATAAAATATTTAAAATATGACATGTGAAAAGACACCAAATCTGTACATTTCAAATACAACCTTCTGGTTACGTTCACACTCATAGTTTTGTTATGACATTTTGTTTTAACTTTAGAGGTGTCACATATTTCTGGGCAAAGTTAAATTACAACTGTCTGGAAAGGAAGTTAGCCATCGCTTCCTGCTTTAACTGATATAAACTCGGAACAATGATGAGCTCCGCCAGCAAAAAGAGTTACCTTCAATGCATAAACGTAACAGACATAGGCACAACGTCACAATTCAAGAGGAAAAATTGTGAAAATCGATAGATGTATAGGATCTACAAAAACTATTGTCTGGGATGAAGCATAACTCGCTCCAATGAAATTGAATAAAATTACAAGATGTTTTTTTTTATAATATTTCACAATGAAACTTCATTTCATATCTACTATGTTCCGAACTGGAATGGAACATAAAAAAAGAAGGAATTACAAAAATATTGGATTGAGGAGGAGAAAGATTTCCCCTTTTGGTTATGCAAAGCAACTTTTATTCATATTTTGATTGTGAACTCTTCTGCTTGAGATTATTTTCCTCATATTAATATTCTCTAAAATTAAATAAAATTAAACATAAACAAATGTAATAATACCTAAATTTTTTTTTAATTTGCAAAAACTGAAAAGATTCCAGATTTATAAAAATAGGAAATGATTTACAACTCCGGATATCAAAATGGGAGGACAAATTAAAACTCTTCACCTAAACTTGATACGATACTCAAGTCGAAAACTCTTAAGTTGACTTATGTAGTTTTAGCTATTTGTTAATTTCTTGGATATTTTGATTTTCAAAATATATCTTCAACTTTCATTCTAGTGCCATAAGAACGTTATAACCATTTGTGAAGTAGCTGAAGTTTACTTCTTACTCAAGATTTAATGTTAAAAATTCACTGTCTTGAAATAACTATGAAAACACGTTAAGATTTATTGAATTTTGAGCATAGATGCGATAAGCATTACTATGCTTCTTTCTAGAATCTAACGGTTACTGGTTTTGACAGCTGACGTGTGTTTAGTACCTTGTGTCACTGTCAAACAGCTTCAGTTTGGTTTGCAATTTAACCATGGATCGTCTTACAAATGAACAACGCTTGCAAATTATTGAATTTTACTATCAAAATTCGTGCTCGGTTCGAAATGTTCATCGCGCGCTGCTTCCATTTTATGATCGGCATTCTCGACCTTCTGAGCAGTCTATTCGGAAGATTGTGACCAAATTTCGCACCAAATTTACTTTGTTGGACATTAAACCACCAACACGTTTACGTATTGTGCGTAGTGAAGAAAATATTGCGGCCGTATCAGCTAGTGTGCCAGAAGACCGCGAAATATCGATTCGGCGCCGTTCCCAGCAGTTAGGCCTTTGTTACAGCACTACGTGGAAAATTTTGCGGAAGGATTTGGGCGTAAAACCTTTTAAGATACAGCTGGTGCAAGAACTAAAGCCAGCCGACCTACCACAACGCCGAATTTTTGGTGAATGGGCTCTTGGAAAGCTGGCCGAGGATCCGCTTTTTTATCGAAAAATTGTGTTCAGCGATGAGGCTCATTTTTGGTTGAATGGGTACGTAAATAAGCAAAATTGCCGCATTTGGAGTGAAGATCAGCCAGAAGCATTGCAACAGCTACCAATGCATCCCGAAAAAGCCACTGTTTGGTTCGGTTTATGGGCCGTCGGCATTATTGGGCCATATTTCTTCAAAGATGATGCGAATCGCAGCGTTACTGTCAATGGTGAAAGCTACCGAGCGATGATAACAAACTTTTTTTTGCCCGAAATGGAAGTTCTTGACTTGCATGATATGTGGTTTCAACAAGACGGTGCCACATGCCACACAGCCCGCGAAACAATGGCGCAATTGCTAGGCGAGTTTGGTGAACAGTTAATTTCACGTTTCGGGCCGTTCAATTGGCCGCCTAAAGCGTGCGATTTGACACCATTAGAATATTTTTTGTGGAGGTATGTCAAGGCTAATATCTATAGGGACAAGCCTGCTTCGATTGACGCACTGGAAGCCAACATCCATGCATTCATTCGTGAGATACCGGCCGATATGTGTGAAAGAGTATGCCAAAATTGGACTCAGTGGATGGGCTACCTGAGACGCAGCCGCGGTCAACATTTGCATGAAATTATCTTTAAACATTAAATTGCAAGGTTCAAACTATCGATTCAAATAAATATTTCATTCATTATTTCGAATTTTTTGTGTTTTTTTTTTTTAAGTTCTAAACCTCTTAACAAACCTCATTAGATCTATTCTAGAAGCGTTAATAACTTCCTCATACATTCAGACTCACAGATCTCCTTAACACTTGGAGTTTTTTTCGAAACCTGGATATGTGATTATTCAACCATTAACGCTTTAAAGATAGAAGAAATCACTGAGTTTTAAAGCATTAAAGTTGGATGATTTCTTTCAGGCAGCGTCGAATCAAGAGCAAATATATGAAGCTTAAAGCAGGCTTAAAATGGCATTTTTTGACATTTTTTTTTAGACATTTTAGTATTTCTTGGTTCTATAAAAAACAACAGAAACCTTAAACTCTGAATCTAACCCTTATAACCTCTTAAGTGCTCAAATCAAAGTCCAGAAGTCCACGGAGGAAGCATTGTGATCAGTTCATTCAAACTCCTGATGAAGTCAGGATCACTGGTAAGGAAAAATTCTAGGATGTTGAAGAATTGACATGTAAAAAAAGGAATTCAAGTTGGCTTGTCGACGAGCTTCCTTTGGGTACTACATATTGATAATATAAATTACAATTCCCTGAATGAAGTCGGGCAGAGTATCAACTTACTACAATTATCTACTCGTATCTCAATATTTACAAAGACAAAATTCCTCAACATTTAAATAATATTTATTATAATGTTTTGTTTTCCACATAATATATTATATAATAATTTGTTTAGACAGTTGTTTGTTTGACCAACTGAACATTTCCGATGTTTACACTCATTAGAAGTATCCGAGTTAGAACAACTGACAAAACAATTTTGACGTCAGAATGGTCACCTCATCTTGATAAGATTTAGTATAAAAGGAGCTCACTTCGATACATTTAATTATAGTTAAAGTATACTTTGATATATTTCAGCAACATGAAGGTTCTCGTACTTGTAGCATTATTCGCAGTTATTGCTCTAGCAGCAGCTAAGCCACCACGTGGACCACCATCACACCATCATGGAAAGCCATCAGAGGAAGGACGTCGTCCACCCCATCATGGACATAAGCCCGGACAAGGACCAGAACAAGGAGAAGGTCATCACGGACATGGTCAACATCCAGGACATGGTCAACAACCCGGACAAGGACAACAACCAGGACAAGGTCAACAACCCGGACAGGGACAACAACCAGGACAGGGACAACATCCCGGACAGGGACAACAACCCGGACAAGGTCAACAACCTGGACAGGGACAACAACCCGGACAGGGACAACAACCCGGACAGGGACAACAACCCGGACAAGGTCAACCACCATCAGACCAAGGACAACAGCCATCAGGAGATGCCCAACAAGGAGGCCAAAAGCCAGAAGCATCCCAACAATAAATTGCTTAGGAACAGGTCTTTTGGAAATAATGTCTTGATTCATAAAATTATGCTATGATTTATCTTAGACTCAAATAAATTCAAACTTACAAAACCATTTTTTTATTTTGGCTAAAAATATTGATTTTTTTTTTTAATTTTAAATTTGACAGAAGAAGTAGTTTGAACTGTCAAAGTTCGGATATTTCCATAACGATTTGATATTGACAGCTTCTGTCGTTCCTTAAACATTTGCCCGAAACAAGGACAAAGAAACGTATTTTAACTTTACTCTTTTCTTACAAACTTAACTTTAAACCAATGAAAAATTGAAAGTGCTGGCTGATTGCTTCCCCTCGGAAAAATACCGAAGTTAAGTTATATCTTTTTTATAAGCTATTAAAATCTTTTTTCACAAAAATAAAGTTACTTGATAATTATAACAAAATTTTAATATCAAAACACCTATGCATGTATGTATAAAAAAATATATCGATCTCACTCTCTTCAAAATAAAACAACAATAAAAACTACAATAAATTTCGAACTCTTATTTATCTTTCCTCAGCTTTTCGCTCGACAACTCGATGGCCTGCAACCACAATTTCAACTCTTCTGGCATCGGGGGTGCAGTCTTTCCCTCGGGGAATTTCTTCATCACGTCAATGACATTACAATTCGTAATGCACTGTTTGGATAGCGCCACAGCTCTGACAAAACCATCGGCCACAGTAATAAACTGCTGCTCCAAATAGATTGCCTTATCGTCCCACCAAATGAGTTTCGTATCGATTTTGTACGGATGGAAAATTGGAATTGTGCGCCTGTAACGGACACTCGACGCACCCTGCACAGCTCCACCACCGAGTTTCTTAACCTCCTCATACAGACCGGTCAAGCCATAGTAATGGAACCTGGCGAAATCGAGTTCACGCAGATACCTAGCGTTGTTCATGTGGCGAATGAAGATGTCAACATCTTGAGATGTACAAATTCCTAGAGTGATCAAAAATTCATTATTATGTAATTTGTGTTATGGAAAAATTTGAATTTTTTTATAAAACTGGTAATCGTATATTACCATAAATTGTGGTCTTGTCGGTAATCTTTCGCTTCTTTTGGAATATTCGGCCAGCGACAACTGTGAAGACGACACGAATGAAGTAATTAACATCCCAAATGACGTATAGAATCAATAGCAGTACAAGGAATGACATTTTATCTGATTTCTTAAGAACCTTTTGGATTAAAAAAGAAAATTAAATTTAATTTAAATTTTGATTATTTTACAATTTTTGTTCTACTCGAAAAAATCGAAAGTCCACAACAGCAAAAGACAACTAAACTTGTGCCATTTTACATGAGGTAACGAACTTTGTTTGCTCAAGCTCATAGTTAAACAGTTGTAATTATGCATTCTGTCTATTATATGAACAAAACGAACGTAAACAAATAATTCAAATTAAAACAGCAATTTAATTATAATGTTCCCTAATGCACTTAAAGAATGACTTAAAAGGTAGGAAATAGAATTTAACAAGAATTCCAACTGGCACCCTGATAACTTAAAAGGAAAATAATGCATTAAGACGAACCTTGACCGTGGCGTGGGTAACTTACCTTTTCTTTATTAAATTAATAACAATAATTTGTTTAAACTGTGGACTCCCAGACCCCACCGAACTTCTTTGCTTGTAAACTGAACCGACACTAATTTTATGACAACAAAAAATAAGTTTAACTTCGGTGAAAATTCGGTGTGGGAAAGCTTTAACTTGATTCACTTTGACTTCACTTTCTAAAAGCAACACCGACAGCGAATGGTAATGGAGTGTGTGAGGTGAGAATGAGAACCTGAGAACTGGTAGAAATTTGACAGCACACAAACACAACGTCACAACACAATGTGAGGTATACTCAATTACGAAACTATTAAAAGCTGTAAAAGCTTTCTCGTAATTAAGTAATTCAATGAAGTGCTTTTCGGTTGGGACATGCACTTGACAGTTGAAGTTTAGATTGATGAAATTTATTTTATTGGAATAGGTGTGATTATGTTGAACGAGGTAATATGACATCTGTCCTTGAAAAAAAGCATGAGTAATAAAATTTGACATTGGACTTAAATTTTATCAAAATCGTTAAAGTTGTGTTGTAGTTCTAGAAAAGCTCAGTAAAATTTTATATATACACCATATTGACATTGGAAAAACATTAGTTGTGTTTTATTTAATGCTGTATAGCTAGTGCAGCATTCAATTGAATGAAACTCACTTTATGTATATCGCCAGCACAGCTGCCATTACTTTTGTTGGCTTCTTTTCCGCAAGGAATCAAATTGTTGTTGTTTGCCGAGGGAAATTTTGCTGCACTAACTTTGTAGCAGTGAATAAAACACAACTATTAATTTTAACAAAAAAGGGTCTTGTATAAGAAATACAAATTTGCGGTTTATCTTTTGTCAAACTACTTTTTCCTATCATACTACTGTAGATTCCATAACATTTCACACAACTACCTATTGATACTGTCAGTGGTGACATTTGTTTCCGTTGAATCTGAAATGTCATATGTACTGTCACTGACCACTATCTTTTGCAAAAATTGAAAATACTACCTACTTTCGATTTTTTCAATCTTCTCTTCTTGTTTTTAAAGACGGATTTAACGCCATTAACGTAAGTCTATAAGAAACGTCAAAACACTTGAAATTGACGTTTAACTACCTTTTTTAAATCTGGCAACCATATTAATAAACCAAGTAAAACAAACTTTCTTACTAGAATAGATATTAACTTCTTCTTCGAATCTGCTCAACAGAATCAAAGTTTTTTTTATTATATATTTTCTTCATATATGTATGCATGTATGCGTATGTCTGTAGCACACACAATTTGACTTTTTTTACACATAAATATAATTGTGGTATAATAATAAAGGTTATTTTAGGTTTGTGTTTTTCTGTTTCTGTTTCTGTTCAATTTAATTTAAGGCATAATATAGACAGTCAAAAAGGTTGTCATAAAGTGGGAACTAACTATACCTACATTTTAAATAAGTGTTATCCAAGATTTAAATAATAACTTAACGAAAAAAAATACAATTCGATAAATTTAAAGCGCATTCCATCCTGTCACAAATTCCCCCACCCCCACACCACCATTTTAGAATAATCTTGGTCAGCAGCCCCTTCGAAGGTTCTTAGATGATATTTCATTATACTCAATCCATTTGGAAATTTCTAGTGGCATTTCGGGCTTTAATTTGGAATTGATATGACCGTTCTCGATGTTTTCCATTGTGGCATTTTGTAGGCTGATAGTCGGACTGACAGTGTTGCCAGAGGTAGTTGTTAGGAGTTGAGTTGCCTTTGGCGTTAAAAGTGTTCGCATCACATCTTCGGCTGAACAATCGAGAATGCGCTGTCGGCAGATTGCTATCGCATTTATAAAGTTATCAGAAGGTGTAAGGAACCTATGTTCCATGAACACAGATGTTTCATCCCAGTAGATTATCTGTAAAAAATTACAATACATTTTCAATGATGTTGTTTTGTAGTCGTAATGTTAGTATATTGAACTTACCCTGGATGTTATTTTAAATCTAGCAAAAGGACGTATAAATCGACGATAGCGGATTGTGGCAGCACCTTGGACGACTGCCCCGCCCTTTAGAACGATTGTCCGATAAAGTTGTGTTCGCTCGTAAAAATCAACCCGAGCAAAGTCCAACTCCCGTAGGTATCTGGCGTTGTTCATGTGGTAGAGCAAGGTATCGACATCTGTGGTTAGACAAATTCCTTGAAGAGTACAAAAACAAAGATTAAGTGCGATTAAAAAGCCAAAGAAAGAAGAATTTACATAGGCATCCTTCGTTGGCAATTAGAGTATACATGCAACCTACATATGTATACTGAACAAAGTAGCTACTTAATTATTAAGTTTGTGTGGAGTATTGAATCTGAATTGAAACCGTGTTCATCTTTTCAAGGTGAATTACAAAACAGTTTTCCTATGTATTACAATATAAGGTTTTATACACTAAGCAATTCCTTGTAAAAAAAATACAATCAGGTTCCTGTTCATCCAGATGTCCTCAACTTTATAATTGGGAACTTAATTTAACATGCAAAAAGTACCACTTATATGCTTTTTTGACAGCAGACCAACCTAACCAAAAAGAATTAATGTTTGACAGTTACAACATGATAAACTGTCATGAAATACTGGAAGAGTCGGATTTTATATTACTATCCTACCAAAGAATTTAAAAACCTTCCTACCATCTGTCACTATTCAATAATATTTGACAGTTTGTCAAAAAAATAAAATATTTTTCTTTATACATATGTAATTAAATTTATCGCTTATGTCGCATTTTTTTACAAATTAATAGATATTAGAAAGTGAAAACAGTTTTTACTTAATTCCTCTGATGACCTCTGGTTGAAAAAAGAGTTCAACCATAATTCACCTTGACATGATTAATTTTATGACAAGGACAATTAGTACATAAACAAATAAGTCAAAGTTAGAGCCACCTATATTTCAACTCATTCCTTAAACGAATCAAGTTCTCTCATCATCTACATAAAAATAAAAATTTTAACTTTGGACACAGGTTCAGGTATCCTTGACGTGATATCCTCTCTGACTACCCAACAAAGTTAGTGCTTGAGTGAAACTTAAAACAATTATGTACATTTAAATCACTGGGTCAAGTGGAAAAAAACTACAATTTACATTTCACTAAAAAGAAATAAAATACCCGCATGACCCTTTCGCTATTTTTTGTTCATTTTTTCTCTAAAAGTCAGGTCATGGTTTGGCATTTGTTATAGTGCAAGCCAAAAAATCAATTTCTTACTTATTTAAATAGAGAAGGTCAACAGTCATAAGGTTGGTGTAAGAACGAAGAAGAAGAGTAACCTTCTCCTTGTGAATCTTCCTCATATACATACATACATACATATGTAGGTATGTGTATTCTTTGGCACAACCTTTGCCACGTCAAGCTTAAAAACTGAATTAAAAGACTCTTGCTTGCTGAAATAGGTAACCTTATTTATGATGTTGAGGATGTTAAACAAATACCTATGTACCTACTTCAGGTTGCTTCTAAATATACATATGTACATACACAAGAAATAGTTTTTTTATGATGATGATGCATTTTTAAGTTAGTAGTTACACTACAAACAATTTTAATAAAATATTTGAATATGAAAAAAGATTTTAATTTAAAGTTAAGAAAGGTTTTAGTTGATTCTCTTTTTTGATCAATGTCTCATTCTAACACTCGATCAAGTGAAATTCCGAACTGGCTAAAGGAAATGCTTTGGGCAGATTTAATGGACTCTGAAATTTAGTGAAAGTTTGCCATAGTAAATTTTGGTTCCAATTCACAATTTGACAGTTATTGTCGTTTAAATTGTATAATATTTTGATATATAACAGCAGCCTTTTTCGATTCCGAACTCAAGTCAAAACTTTTGGACTACCAATCGAAAGCTTATCGTATTTAAATGTCAAAGCAAGAAGATGTTTTCAAAAAAAAGTAATAAGAATAAACGTCAACTGTTTTGACGTGCTTCAGATTCTTCGAGATTTGTTTCTGACAATAGCTTTAGCTCTTCCGTGGGTATAAGAAGCTAGGTCATAAAACCTGTTATGTAGTGTATCTGTATATACAAAATACTTACTGTCAAACTCGAAGTACGATCTTAGGTAAGGTTTTTTTTTGGAAACATTTATTTTCAGTATTTGTCAAAATAATTGTTGGTCACATCCACATATATTTTCTAAATGTTGCTGACACTTGTACAAGTACACCGCAAACCAATTTAAAGGCGCAGAGCACTGATCTGTCTTCGAAACATCTTACGGGTTTTCTGGCCTAATCGTATCTCTAACGAGGACTTATACATGCGAACAGGTCAGGAACCCGTGCGTCGATACCATTATACGAAGGCGCAAGTGGCAGTGAATTGGACACACGCTTCGATAGAAGGAAGAAGAGTTGGTAGACCGAGAAGCACGTGGAGAAAAACAGTTGAGGAGGAATCTGCGAATTGGGAAAGAGCAGGAGGGAGCTAAAACACATCGCTGGAAACCGCACACGATGGCGCGTAGGAGTAGTAGAGGTCCTTTGTCCGGCTTGGAAACACCAACGGACTTCGTAGGTCTGAGGACCTAAGTAAATAAGTATAAGTATAAGAATAATCTAATGTATTGTATTACAGATACATATGTTTGATCTAAAAAAAAGCTAATTTTTATTTGACAGTTCAGTTCCTTGAACGCCTTAAGGTAATAACGAGTATTACGCATTTTTTCGTTATTACAAATGTCAATAATAAAAAGCGGCTGCTCATGTCACACCGTCAACTTTGACAGTTCAACAAAAATAAAACCATTGTTTCCATCATGTTTTTTTTTAGATTTTGTAGATTTGATGGTATTTATAAGCAAATGAAACACTGATTGTGTGTCGTAAAATTTTATATAGCCTAATACTAAGTGAATATATAAATAAAATGTTTATTACTTAAAAATACTTTTTATTTGCTTTCTTTCAATCATCATACTTAAGCAATTTTTTTTTAATAAGTGTCAAGTGAAGCATTTTTAAATGTCAAAATGCCTTATGGTGTTCGAATGATAATTATTCTGACAAAGGTTAAAAACATTGTACAACTGTTTAGATATTATAGAACTGTACTTAAAATGCTTTAAAACTGAACTTCATTAAATAGAGTACTGCAACTTTTACAGTCTATACGATCCAAACAAAATTATACAATCTGTCAGACATATGTAAATATAACGATGCCAAAATATTGCTGCAGACTCTTAGACTACGTTTGACTCTTAAAGGTTATTTGATATATAAATTCAACTTCTATAAGTACATACATATGTATGTATTTCAATTTAAACAAACCTACAAGCTCACCTTCATAATCCCCCAATCTAAAGTAAACAAATTTAACGTAAATTGATGCAAAATAATTCAGGTTTACAATAAATTGATGACCAATAAACTTGGGATACCCTTACAAATGAAAACCAGAAAAAAAGAAAAAAACAAATATTGAATTATATAATGATTTCATAATTTTCCTTTCATTTGATGTACAAATATACATATAAACTGTGTACATATGTAGTATGTACAATTGTACATACGTATGTAAAACCTAAGGTGCATATAGATATACCCCCAACCGGATGTCCTGCATCTGCGTATTCACAGAGTATAGATACCTATCATTCCTTGTTTATGTGTATCTTTTCCAGCTTTTTATGAAAACATTCAACTAGTAGAGACATCTCTATATAAATGTATGTATGTCTGTACGAGTATGTATGTAACAACACTCTGTGTATACATACACACATATTTCTGACACACATAAATATTTTATTATTTTCAATGTGGAAGAAAAATCAATATTTTCTGGGTACATCCACCTCGTATACTCCTACAAAATAAAAAAAAAACAAAATAAAAAAACATCACAAACAACATCCACTCGTACACCACTTTTCTTTTTAAATTAATTAAAATTATATCTTCTTGTATTACAACTGCCAGGATATATTTTTTTTTTTATAGAAAGGAAGACCCAAGACAGGGAAAAGCCTTACTGATTGCAAATTCAATTAGTTTTACTTCGCTTTTACAATCTACTCGTACATTATATTATATTGTCGCATTGGAGTGTAGGTAATTTTATATACATACTCGTATAGGGTTTCCCTAACGCATGGTAGTCTATATATGTATGTAATTAAAGAAAACTAATTCTCTGATTCATCATCAACATCAACATCATCGAGACAAGATTCTTATCATAACAAGGAACTAATTAGAAAAACCCATTACATCCGCCACAAAGCAATGAAGCTCTATAGGAAATGGACATGGATAGGAAAATGTCGTCGTCAATGTAATTCTAATTACATACTTTAGCCGCATTTATGCTCAGTGCCAGATTTGCCAAAACAGACGCCTTTTTCAAATACTTCAACTATGTTTAGGTTCTTCAAAGATTGGATCGAAATTAAATTGAATTCCTTGATAAGTGTCAAGCGGAAAAAGGTGGATTGAATTGAAAAAATGTCAAATATGCTCGAGAAATTGAAGAAATAAGAACATATCCGGTCTACATTTTAGCTCATGTTCTGGCTCTTTACTACAAGCTTCTACTCTTTATCAGTCTGCGTCGAGTTGAAACGAGCTTGACTCGACCCGATCGCACTCGGGAAACGAAGTCCGATCAAAATTTGTAACGAAAACCTGGGTTGAAGGGTTGGTTTGACACATACCTCCAGATTTGTATATGTATTAAGATGTGATACCTATTTGAATGTATATTGTATGTCGGCAAATATCTTTTCAACATCATTTCAAATCAACTCCAGTTCAACCTTTCAACTCGAATACCTAATGAAAAACATGGGTCAAAAACTTAACTCTATTTCAACTCGAGCTGTCAATTCTGCTTGAAAACATTGTAGTTTCAACTTGAAACGAGATTTGATTCGATTGTGCTAATGTTGAAGGATCGAAATTATTATTAAAACCTTACAAAAATTAATTATATATATTATTAATTATTAATCTTTACACAATTTCAACCAAATTGAGCACTCAGCTTAAGTGATAAGAAATTTTAGTTGAATACACAATTTTAATCAAACCTGACATTCACTCTTGGTTATACATATGTATAAAATCAGGATAAGACCCTGGAAAGTGAGAAAGAATATGCTAAGGTCCTCAAAAACCAACAGAAGCAAAAACACAGGGTTAAAGAATAAAATCGGCAAAAACAGAAGAGTAATATTACAATCTTTCAAAATAACTTATTGAAATATGTGTTCAAGTTGTCACCTAAAAGGACTGTTCGAGTGACATAATAAATGACAACATTTTTATTAAAAGACCATCCAAAAAAAGTCTGAATTCAGTTTAGATATATTGATAGTCCCACACTGTCTGTTTTCATATTAAATATATTTTACGAGACCGGAATTAAAAGAGAATTGTAAAAAAACAAATACCCATTATAGACACCAGTCGCATACCACATTCGTCCATACCATATCATTCCAGAAGACCAAAGTGAAAGCAATGCCAATATTGACATTATTGTGCGACACCACCATCTACCCCTTCACCCTCTCAATAAGCTCAGAAACAGCCTTGACCTTTTGCGAAATAAAACTTCCCGCTGAAAATTGCCTATTTATACACCCCATGTCACTAGATTGAATTAAAATTATATATTTTTATCAGTACAGTAAGTTTTTTGGTTGTGGTTCATTCGGTAGAAGGAATCAGAAGCATTAGATTAAATTATGTATGTATATTGTTTTGCAAAGTTCTTAGGATAGGTGAATATTATGAACTGTAACTGTCAAAAGCTGTCAGAAATCAAAAGTAACTTGTCTGAAATTCAAAAATACTTGTCAGTTAAATTTTAATTACATTATGAAGGTATACAAAATTGTTCTTTTTTTTACTCCAGGTAAACCAAATGCCAGTTTTGTTTCAGTGAGGTCTGACAGCAAGTCTTCTTTGATATTGAAAGACAAGGCAATGAAAACCAGCAGTCCTAAGTTTACCGTCATAGATTTGAACTCGGTGCCGCTCCAAGAGTGCGATCAAGTAGCGCAGCAAACTTCGTTACCAAAAACAAATCTTTTGTTGTCTTGACAGTTTGCATTTTTGACGTACCAGGGAATGTCAAACAGAGAGCATTATTTTCAAAATTTCTTTGAGAAAACGTCAGCTTTGAAATAATGCTTTCATGTCATACACTTATAAACTTCACCCAATAAAATCAAGGGACATGGAGTGTATAAAGTTGATATAATCCCACAGGCCTAATGAAAAATCAAATAAAAAAAGGTTTACCGTCCAAATGATAAGGGATGAACTTGAACGGATTTAAAAAAAAAAATAGCTATTTTAGTTCTACTAAAAAACCAAATATCATTTGAAGGTTATGTGTAATTCTGATGAGAGCATTTTTGAGGCAGATGATGATTTTCGTGAAGCCTTAAATTGTGAAGGTACTTACCTGAAACTGTTGTTGTATCCAAAATATGAGTCTTCTTCTTGACGAAACGTGCAAGTACCACACAAAGGCACATACGTAGGAAGTAGTGCAGCTCTAGGAGTGCGTACAATAGTACAACAATTCCCAAGGAACAAGCTATCACAAAACACCATTCGCCCATGTTTCCTGCGATTTTTGCGAAGTTCTTTCCTTATTTTGTATCGAAGGTATTGACACTTTTCAGCCGAACCTATGTAGGTATGTATTATTGGCAATTTTTTTTCCTTTCTGGCTACCAAGTGCGATGGTCTTTTTGTGCTTTTTGTGAGTCTTTTGTTGTTGTTGTACACATTAATTGATTTTATTTCGAAATAAAAGACACTTTGCACGAGGAGGGGTTGCTGGTTATTTGAAGGATTATTTTTTGTTTTCGTTTTTTTCTTCAGTTTTTGTTTTCGGTCAGAGGCAAAACACAATGAACAGAGATACTAGATGCAGGCACTAATGAGAATTACAAAAAGAGAAAAGAAAACAATTTTTTGTAGGGACACGCCTTGTATATGGTGGCGGAGCACCTCTTGGTTCTAACGACAACCTCCGTGTGGAGCCATCCTACGGAAGATCTCTAGAAATCTTGAAGTTCTATGATTTAGGAAGACATTTGCCACCGAATTCAACACTTAATCAAAAACGTCCAAACGCACAAGTCCTATTCCGAACAACCGACGCGACACTTTGTACTACGAGGTTATATGCGGGATTGATGGTGATGAGATTCCGCACCCACAATCTACTGGGATGGATGATGCTAAGAAGGATTTTAACTATTTCAGGAGCGAGATCCTTCTTAGCAGACTTTTCGCTGGTTACTGAATTTCGGCTGGAAAAGTTTAAACGTACATTGCCTTGATTTTTGTCGATACCAAGTTGATTTATATACGTGTTTTTGTGTTTGTTTTTGTTTTTGTTGGGGGGTTAGTTGTACCCCACTAATGGATGGATGGACGGACATGCGCACAGGGTGGTTTGGAAGAAATAATACGAATACGAGTATGATGGAAGCAGAATAATGGTTTGTTTGTTTATTTACATGCCAAGTAGAGGTACTATGTAGGTTTTGTATATCGTTGAAGTTGTGATGATTAAAAACTTTAAAGAATGGGATAATAGGGATATTCGATCCTGGGAGGAATGAGGATGAGGCTGGACTTGAGTGTTCATGAGTAACATTTAATGATACATACATACATATTTTGTTACAAACACGATTTTATCAGCTGATATTTTCAATTACAAAAATGGGATGTTTTTAACAAAAGCTGAATCATTGATGGAATTAAAGGGGTTTTGATTAATGAATTCGAAGTCTTCTAAATCAAATAGACCATTCTTAATTTAATTTATTTTGGTATTTCTCTGTTTTCTTTAGAAACTGGGATTTTGAATTTTTAAACTACGTATGACACTTTGGCTTTACATCCGACGTTCAAGCACGAATTTTTCCCCTTTTATTTGGTAGTAAATTATCATTTAAAAGTTGTCATACATATGTCAAAACTACGAAGTAGTGTCATAATTGAAGATTGCGTCTCATCTAATAATTCTTAAGACTTTTGTCAAGGCATACAAAAATTGTTTAATTTCTCCATCATCCACATCAAAGGCTACAACTGACAAATTGGCAGTCATTTATGCATTAATTTTGCTAAATCATCATAGGTGGACATGGTCTTTTAAGATGTGCAAATTTTCGGTAAACAATTTTACAACTGTTTGTTTTAGATTTTAGAATGGTGGCATCATTGATATACATATGTATGTATGCATGTACGTATGTTTTCTTCTGAATAACGATGGCCAAACCAAACTTCTTTTGGCCTAGTTTAAAAGGGATGAACACCAACGATAAGTGATTTTAACAGGACAAGCCATGTACCTATGTATGTAGGTACTTAAAATCTTGCACGAAAGATTCAAAGACATGGTCATCTCACGTGAATGAATGGGAACTGTTACAAAGATAGTAAGACTTTTTCTCATGATGTTGTATTTATAAATTCGCAAAATAGTGAGTATACGCCCTATTGAACCAACAATGTTTTTAGGGAAATATACAGATATAAGTTCATACATAAATACATATGAATGTACATATATCAATAAATCACCTAATCAATTTTGAGCTATCACAGCTATAATTTGTGGTGTATCATGTGGATGTGACAATCAAATATGACGTTTATGTAATTTCAGATCTAAGAGATTTCTTTAATTAATATTTTATTATATAAAAAAAAATTCTTGCTTTTCTGAGAATTAATCTTTTGAGGGGTTTATTTGATTCGTCCGACCTATTTACATACCTAAAAAATTTGAAAAATTTTGTGTTAAGTTGTCTGTTGAAATGATAACATAACATGCTAATGGTTGTTCTGTAGTCTTTTCCCCTAAGAAACCTCATTTTTAAATTGTATACCACATTCACATCACTAGATCTTTAATTTTGTGAATTAATTTTCCTCACATTTTATATACAAATTTCTTCTTTTTAAACTATGTACACGGTAACACTAAACCTTGATGCCACTGCAACATTTAAAATTGATTTTAATAATTTAACACTGTTATAGACCAAAAACCTTAACTAGGAATAATAACAAAAAAATGTATATCTATAAAAATGTTTTGATAAGAAAATCAAAAGAGAATAATTATAACAATGAAATACCGCGAAACATTCGTCTTTTCAGTTTTTCTTAGAATACCGACCTACTGTTCACTGTATCACTAGAAGTTCTGTATTGATACCGGTTTAAGTATATATTCACTTATACGACTCATTTGAATCTTAATGTTTCTGCACAACGATATTATTCTAATTAATTATAGACAATTTTTTTGTATCCTATTCGCAATAAAAACAGCTTTAGCACTGTTTCATAGTTTCATAAGCAGCATAAAAAAAGAAACTTTATTATGATAAGATTCGTTTTTTTTTTTTTGTATACATATGTATACATATATTTTCAGGGTTACCAAATACAATAAATGTATTTTTTAAAAGAAAAATTATAAATTAAAAAATTCATTGCAATACTTTCACTTTTTTAAAACGATAAAGTATTGGTTTGAAAAATAAAAATCAATCGTTTTCGAATTTGTAATATAAAATAACCAGGAAACACACAGGTTACGACTACAATACTTAAATTTTATAAAAAATTAACAAGAAAATGTGCGGTTATTGGGCTCTTTTGAAAGGAAAAGTTCTTCCCCGGATATACAGTCCTGTACACGAGGAAGGCCAAGAAGAAGCTTTACAAAGTCATGAATAGATCAAGAAAACACGTCAAATACATTGCTTCTCATCATGGAATAAACAAAACTGATCCAGCCACGACAACATTTAAAACTCAGGCCCTAGGTTTCGAGACGATGCAAGGCCAACTTCATAAATTAAGGGAATGGTAAGGTATATTAGTTCCTTTTCTAATTATAGAGCACTCCAAAAAAAATGTTTCAGGTGTTTATCTCTTAAAAAAAAAATACACTTTTATTTAACAAATTACACTAGTTACTTTATTTAATAGGATATTTTTTGTTCTTTCCAGTTTTCTGCCCCCAACTATCTTCCTGTACAATAGGAAGACTAGAATATGGGAATAATTCACATGGAACCGAACGGTTAGGTAAATATTTAATTATATATGTATATATATAAAAAAAGAGGAAACAAAAAATATTTGCCATAGAAACGTTATACAATAGAATTAATATTATTATAATTATTATTATCATTAATAATAAGTAATTAATTAATTATAATTAAGATTTATTCAGAATTTTATTCTTATATATTATCCAAGAATATTTCAATTATTTTTTTTTTATATTTCTTAAAAATTGTTTTAGTCCGTTTTGTGTATAAATATTGGGTGTGTATTGTATATAGTATTTATATACTATATACTAGACAGGGTCAGTGTTTGCAATGAATTTAAATTACATTAAAATTTTACATAATGTTGTGGAGTCATGCAAGAGTGTTCCAATCTAATTCGTTTTTGCTTTCTTATTATTTATGTTTAATGTGTCAACTGCCTTTATTCATAAAGTGTTTTGTGTTATTAATAATAAATTTTCCCCGGTTCGCTGCCATTTTTTTATATTTTACTTCTGTTTTTTACTTTATTATTAATCATTTAAATATGTGACTTATACAAATGTTTCAATAAAAAAATATATGTATTTCATATGTATATAATATAATATATATATAAATTTATAATTTAATGTATAATGCTTTTTTTATTGCCGGCCATCAAATCGACGCAAATTGTCATTAATATTATTTTATTTATAATTATTAATTGTGTTATTTTAATTTGTTATAACTATCTACATAGAAAATGTACGAACAATTCATTTTCACAATATTTTTTGTTTTTTTTTTATTTTATTTTTTTTTTATTTTGTATATGCGTACTATATATATGTGTATATAAAATAACGAGTAATACATTGGATTTTGCCTGAATTTTTGCTGCTGCTGCTGTTGCTGTTACTTGTTTATATTCGTTCTCATACAAAAAATTAAAAAAAAAGACTTAATGTGTATCACATTCAAGACACAATTTTATGTTATGAGATTATCTCCTAAAAAAGAGATCAGAACAAAACAAAAAAACTCATCCCATTCGTTTTCTAACTTGCTCTTTGTTTTTTTTTATGCTAAAATGATTTTAGGCAAAGCGTAATTGAATTATTAAAAAAATTAAGTATTCTTTTTTTGTTTTTTGGTTTTCTTCATGTTTTGAAGCTTGAAGGCTAAATTTGGCGCTAGACTAACCTACGATTATAATGACTGCTTATGAAAGGATTTTCTTTCGTGGATTTTTGTGCTATGTGCATCGTTTTTTTTTTTAGTTCTTTTTCTTATTGAATATCACACATTTCATTGAAATTACAGCGTTCAATACTGCTCCTGAATATTCGTTTCATTTCCCTTAGACTGCAAAGGTCTTGATCTTGGGGACAACCAGGAAGACGAACAACTCGCTCCTGGTGCAGAGTCAATACCATTGGCTCATCGAAACATCTGAAAAGAGAGAACAAAAACATAACAAATGTCTCATATTAACTGCATATATAGAATATAAAAGGTTTATTTAAAATTTAAAAAAATAAAAACGAGTATACGCTCCAATAAATTTTGAACAAAGAGAAATATTATATCAGGAGCACTGTATACTGTTTTTAATTCAATAGACTTGACGGGGAACTAAATTCAAAGGCTGGCAAAGATTGTCTTAGTGACAATTTTCGATTTTCAAAGGTAAATGCTTTGCGTACAACATGTGAGACGTTAAAAAATTTCTTAGCACACACCTAAATCATGTTCTATATAATATGTGCTTACTGAGTAATTTTCGTTGTGCTATATCCAGCAAAATAAATAAGACGAACCAATATTGGGGAAAACTTACTCGTACAAAACGAAAGCCAAATTGCTAGCAAACGCATCAATTGCACTTGTCCTCCAATGCCTCACTGTCGCTGCATCCATATGAGTTAAATGTTCTTCATCTTTATACAATCCCAGATGAGCCAAAAGCTTCAGCATTGTACCGGAGTGGGTAAAATAAAATGTGGCATTACTGTGCACTGAATGAGGACTAAAACCAAAATAAAAAAACTTTACCAGTCTTCTAAAAAATTAACAATAAAAAAACTTACTCAATATGATCAAACATATCAATAATAGCAGGACATGCCTGTTTGTGGGTAATATCATAGCCATAACCATCAATCCAATAATATTCAAGATCTTCAACGAATTCCAGAATTTGTATTGTTTTCCTATTGAAAACCGAGCACCAGGGTGAAACTTTCTTGTGTTTGTTCCATGCTGTCTCAAAGGCACAAATTGTGTACATTAAATGGGCGTCTTCTGGTGTGATATCATCAAGCTGGGTTCGGTGTTTAATATGACGAACGACATCGCGCATTTCAGGTCCGCTAACAAATTTTCTAACATAATCCAATGCATCGGGATTTTTGTCGACATCGGACTTCCAGCGTTTGCAAAGTTTATAAAACTAGAATTGAAAAACGAAAAAAACAACTATTCACTTATTTTTGTTCAAATACAAAATTCATATCTTAATTTTAAGTTATTTTCCCCAATGTAAGAATGTGTGTGTACCTGGAAGACCCGGTGATCCATAAACGGCCACCGTGTTGTCCGTAAATCCAACAGCCAAGTTCACTTTATGCGAGTGGAAGGACAAACACGATGGAAGTCCTACTCTCGGTCCCATGAAGCCACTTTCGTGGCTCCGTAGTACCGTCTGCGTCCGGCCGCATTGCCGGTAGATCGCGATCTTCTGACTACTTCCGCAGGCCACAAGATCCACACCAGGATGGACGGCTATGGTTAGAACATCACAGCCTACCTCCCATTGGTGCAGAGTACTCCTGCCCCGCATGTCAAACACATTCACCCGTCCCTGTGAACATCCCGAAACGAGTGTGGTTTGATCGTCCCTCAAATAGGTGGTCAATATGGCACCGGCATGCTCCCGATAGACTCTCACCCTGGCTTCGTTGGGCGAACAACGTCGATCAAAGATCCGCACACTCCCGTCACTACAGCCAGCCGCCAGCAAGTCCATCCGCGTTGGATCGGGCGGTGCTGGGGAAAGTGCTTTTACTATCGTATCAGCCCCAACGGGTATATCACAAACTTTAAGCTCCTTTTCGGCGTCCCAAATACGTAGGTATCGGGTTGAACCAGCCACCACTAACTGCTGAGTGACCTGCTGCCATGACATCACGATTCCGGACATTTCCTTCTTTGAAACACGCAATGGCAAAGCGTCCCAAGCTGTAACCAAACGACTAGACTCCCGATTCGATTCGAATGATGGCTCCTGCCACACTCTGACTATGCCGTCATCGTGGCCCACTAGCATCATCGCCACGTCGTGGGCGTTCACAAACTCAATGGCGCCTACACGAGTCGTCGCCGAAGCTCCAACCTGCGTCGTCGACGTTGTTTGAGAGGTGCTTCCAGTGCTTCCCTTCTTGCCCATCTGATTAGGACTACAGTTGACCGGTGTGTAGGAACACACCGAGTTGCGACTCCAATCGTACACGGAAACCTTCTCTTTGTACGCCACCGCTATTTGCGGCTCATATGGCAGCAGCTTTACGATGGAAGGTGTAAATTGCGTCTTTCCCATCCAGTTCTGGATGTCGATTTTGTGAGATACCGCGAATGCCTCCTGGTCAAGAGCCATCTGCCGCACACTCGAGTTTCTTTTAAACCGCCACTCGCGGCCTCGGTATTCTGGAGAGTTCTTGTCCGCAGGCATCGTTAGTTGTTCTTCACTGACAGGATTTGTGTAGCGATTCTTCCCGGGTCGAGTAAAGTAGCTTACGGCCCACGGCAGGAAAGCCGTGGTCACGATAGGCTTCATATTTCTTAAGCCTGCAGGCAGATGATTGTCCGTTACAGGTGCAGTTGATGGGCCTGACCCGCTGTCCACCTCGTCGTTCATAGAAGTCGTGCGAATCTTTCTGTCTAGATAGTCGAGGTCGGGGAACATCGACCCACGGAGCTTTGAGGTCACCCCGCTTGCTAGGGAACTCAGCTTACTGCCGACAGCACTTGATTTTACCTCCGAGTGATTTAATCCGACAGGCGGTGATTCGCCTAAAAAGTTAGTCCGAGTGTTGGGACTCGGGGGCAGACTTACACTCAGGCTGATGCATTTTTCTGTAGTCGCCTCTTTCGCTGTGATCAGGGACAGAGCAGAGTCCCTGACCGAGTTGATCACCTTCTGCGCAGCCTCGGCGACCTTGGGGAAGGGATCCTGACTGAGATTGTGGATTCCTTGCCAGAGTTTGAGGAAGATTGCGTGGAAGGGGATACTAGATGGAGCACAAGCCATATTCGATATACAACTGGAGCTATAGCCACGTTTCATGTTAATGTTGCGCTCCAAGCTATGCGTGGTGTGATGATGCGGGTGTGCGGTCGGACTGTGAGAAATGATAGTTGGAGCAGCCGAATTGGGAAGGAACTCTTGCAGATAAACTGTGACAAATTGCGATTCGAAGAGAATGACCATCCATTGTAGAGCGGCCACCAGCTCCAGGCGAACCAGAGGCGACATGTCGTCTGCCACTTTATCCAGCAGGGTGATCGCAATAATTCTGTCAATATTATTCGCATGCTCCTCAGAGCGATCTGTCACTGAGCTGATGAATGTGCCGAGGGCAAACACTGCAGCGGCACGAACTTCTGGCACCGGGTCCTGCAACAAATGATAGAGCTTCTCGTGGGCCAAGTCACGCACTCCCGACCAACGCGCTTTGTCAAAGTTCTGCCATAGCTGTCCCAAACATATCGCTAGCCATTGGCGAAGAAGCCAATCGTCATCGTTCAGTTGCACCAAACATATGGACACCAAAGAGCCTTGCAGTGCACCTGTCTGTCCCAGCAAGAAGTTCTTAACGATGCTAGAGAGCACGAACGCAGCCAAGGTTCGTATTTCCTTTGTGACAGTGGTGTCCTGTAGAACAGAGAGGAAGTATTTATGGTCCTTAACCAAATCGACTTGACATGAAGAGTCTACGGCAAGAATCTTCGTCCATATGAACACCAGTACTGGTCGCAGTTCCTTCGCAGAGCTCTGCAGCAATTTAAGTACGTAAGGGAAAATTCCAACACCGAGGGCAAGATTGACGGCCCACGGGCCGAGGTCCAGAAAACGAGCCAGTAGATCTAATGCTCTCAAACGATGCACCTGCGAGAGGAGCACTTGCAACACAATTGGCAATTGCTCAGGTGGCACTCTCGACTCAGATTCTCGATCTAGCCACACTTGAAATGCAGTCAGTTGTTCCTCGAAGAACGGAAGCTGTTTGTAAGGAGCACCCTTCTCCAAAATATCAGGCAGTTGTTGAAGGGCTAGGTCCACAACCAGATCCCATGCATCCCACATGGGATGTCGGAAGCACGGTGGCAGCGCAGGGCTAGAAACGGGCGTACAGTCGTGTGATCGGAGAATCCGTTCGGCAAGCAAGAAATTCCTAAACAAGCTTGCCACTAGCAAATCCTGCCGAAAAAGTTTCTGAAAAAGATCTCTGGGCAACGTATTCCAAGCAATCGTGTCCGTGATAGCAGTGAAGATCCAATTCAACTCGCCCAGCATGGTACGGCGATCGTTAACCTGTCCAGGGATTTTATCAATCAGATCACTGTGCATCTTGGGGACAAGATCGAATTTCCCCTGCATCGAGTACCATTTAAGAGCGATTTTTATGGGCGTTGTAAGGCAGGAAGTGAATAAATCGGCCGGCAGCTGTGAGTTCATAGGCAGAATCTGGTTTGCCGAGCACGCTGCCAAATGGATGCACTTCTTGTACGTCACCACTGGCAGAGCACTTGGTCCAATTGTCTGCATTACCTTCTCCATTTCCTTCTCGTGCTGCTCGGCAAATTGATTGAACGAGTTTATTATGATGCCGGCGTTCGAACAATCATAGACATATATCGACGGGGCTCCCATCCAAGCCTGCAAATCGAATATCGACAGCGGGATGTATTGCGTGAACGTTCTGTTGAACACCCAGATCTCTCCATTAGCCGTTGGCTTGGGCACACCATGGCCATTGTAGTGGAAGAGCACACGCTCTTCTTTGGCATTGCGTCGTAAACTGGTGCACAGTTTCTTCACATCTTCCACGGTGGGGTCGTGACATTTTTTGTAGCGTGCTCGAGGTTGCCAACGTTCGTACTGCTTTTGCAAATTCGATCCAATCAATTCCATTGCCTTTGGTGCCGACACAGAGGACGGGTCAATCCAGCATTCGAGGCGTGAGCAGGGTTGGATTTTGACAACATCTGGCGGATCGACGCCAATATTGAGGCACAGGACCAAAGCAACGCTTGCCGTTTTCATTCGCTCACGAATGCGCCATTGTTGCTTCTCGAACATTATGCCATCGATGTTCTCTTGATGACGTTTCGATTGAAAACATATTGGACATTGGTAGTCTGGAACGGTGGTGCCACAATAGCCATTTGCTAGCGTCAATGATGCATTGAGGCTGTCAGACATCGAAGTCTTGCGACTGCCAACCGAACAGCGACTCTGATCCAGCATTGTTCACTTATTTTTGTTTTTATTTTTATTTTCTTGTTGGTATTTTCTTTATGAACACTCAGATTTTGGTAAGTTATTTACGATTGGCGTCCATTGTTATACTTAGACAAATGTAATGTTTTTGGACCTTAATTGTATGTGCAGGTTTTCTTTAGATAAAAAAAAATATTTGTAAATAAATCCAACGACCAAGGAATTTTGAGAAATTAAGGAAATAGAGTTCGTTTCAAGGACGATGGCTGAGGATAGTGCAAAATCTGAGTAGGGCTCTTTTAAGGGTGAAAAAGTTCCTTTCAAAAGAAAACAAAATTGACGCATTTATTGTAAGAGTTGTGCTTAGAATGTTAAGATTGTGGATAGTAAGAAAAAGAATCTTATGGCAAGGACATTACTCAAAAATTCTGGACATGTAAACAGACAGTGAGACAGGTAAACCAAAGCGCTATTTTGTTTTTGTTTGCAAACTCGAGAATTATCCTAAAAACTCTGTTTGCTCCAAAAATAATTTTACCTTCGATACAAGGAACATTATAATTAGTGTTTTTTTATTTGAAGCAGAAAACCCTAAATACAAAAATCTGAATTGCATTTTCTTTTCATTTTCAATTTTTTTTATATTTTATTATTACAATTAAAAAAACGATACCTATTTTTAAACAAAAAGAATAAAGATCGATTTGCTTAAAAAAATTATTGAAAGGGGTAGAACCAAAGAATTTTCAACCCTCAAGATCAACGACCTGATAAGCTTTTTTATAAAGAGAAAACACAGAGTGAATTAATTTGTTAATGTACAATAAACCCTGTTACAATAATTCTAAGAAAAACAAAAGTACCAACAACAACACAACAATTAAATCTCACGCCTTTTGAGCGTGACAATTTTCAACTTTTACTTCTTAATTCTTTAGCAATGGTTTTATTAATTAGGTATTTCTATCCGAATCAATTTAATCCGATTAAATAATATTTGATGCAAATACTACGACCCACAAAATTCACAATTGAAATGCATAAATGGGAAATGACCTGACGCATTCCATTACCCAGCAAAAGTATCATCTACAAACATGAACCTACGCCCAACATGTGTTCGATGATGGTTGATCGCTTATTATTTACCTACAACAACACAAAAAGGCAGACCAGCTAGAACTCCCAATACCAAAAAATGCACACAAAACAAAAATGATGGAAAACATTGTGTATACTTTTTTTTCTTCCCGAGACTCTCAAGGGTTCATGACATGTGAAATGAAAGAAAGATTAGCGTCTTCACAATTGCATAATATACATACTTTTTTGTATTAAATCAAGAATGCAAAAAGATAGAAGGGTGGCTAAGGCTACAACCAAAGAAAACAGAATAGGTACACTGCGACGCGACGGAATGACGATCGACATCGGCATTCCATTCTTTCTTCAATCTAGAGCACGGAAGAGACCACAAATCAATGGGAGCATCTGACTCATAGTCGAAGGCGATGGCGATGTCGCCGTAGTCGTCACTGTTGGTGGGTAGGGTAGGTATGCATGTAGGTATACAAACGAAAAAATTGTTTTAGGACTTCTTCTGGCACCACATTTCTACATTTCTTTACACCCACGTTTTCACATTTCACATTTTCACGTTTTCTTTTTCTTTTGCTACTTGCTTAAAATTAGCACACTAAGCATCAACAACAGGCTTTAAATGGAAATTCGTCTCCAGCATTCCAGACAACACTAATCACTGGTCCTTGAAACAAATTCCATTTCTAATATTAACGGGAAGACGCAGGAAATTTTATTAAAAGGCTCAGGGGAAGGGTAAAGGTGAAGATAATCCCGAACCATATTCGACTACCTACAGTCTCGTCTTTTATAGTCACACAAATCCTTTTGCAGTTTTCTGCTCTTTTCCTATTTTAATTACAATGAATCGCGTGTTTGCATCCTCTTATTCTTGGTCGTTGGATTATTCAAATTATGTATTCTTTCTTTAATTAAGTTTTTTTCTTTATGTGTATAATTCTTTAACTTTTCTTTTTCACAAATTAAAAGAAAAAAAAAACGAGGACTTCTCCCTGCACGCAGTTTTTTTCTTTTTTCTTGGTTCCACTCTTTTTTTCAGTCGCAAAAAATTGAAATTCAATTCTGCATTTATTGAGTGAAGTTAAACTTTTAACTTAGCACTGTACAGTTTATGTAATCTTTTATTCGTTAGTTTATAACATAATTCTTCACTTTTGATAATTTAATAATTGAATAATTATGAAAATTCTTTTCACTTGAAATTTTTATGAATTTGGGAATCACGTTTGATGAAAAATACGCAGCATTTTTTCAACGACTTTTCACTTTTGACACGAGATGTCATGAAAATGGGTTTGTTTGTTTTGTTACGAGTGTTGGTGATAATGTGCGAAAGAGACGGATAGTGTATTGTATTGACAGATTTCTGCATGAGGTATGTTTGATTGAAGTTTAGAAGTGAATTAGTGGGATGTAAAATGGAACTGTTCGGTAGTTCTCTAGGAATGCCATTTAATGGTTTGAGGAAGGGCTGCATAATCGTTGATTAACTCATGGTTAAACAATTTTAACTGGCCGATTCTGGTGAATTGAGTGGGAATGTACAGAGGTTAAAGTATATAAATTGATTTTCACTAAATAAATTTACAATACCCACGGTTGAATCTTAACACACCAAAATAGCAGATGATAATTGTTGAGCCAAGAACTCATGACTTTGTTACTGTCTCTCATATTTAATTTTGAACAAAGGATAGTCCGCAGTTTATTCTAGATTTATTTATGCAGTTTTATCACTTCACGTAAAGATTTAATAACTAAGATTTTATTTGATATATATGTAACTACTTTTAAAAACCAAATTATTCGAGCTTCTGGAATTGAATTAGTCATTCTGAAATTCTGATAGGAATGTTACTGTCAGAATTAGGGAGCTTAAAACAGCAATTAAAAGGTTACTTTCAATAAATTCAAATTGCAATTATTTCAATTTAATAGAGACTTTACCGAATGAAACAAGGAGAAAAGCAGGAATTTAGAATAATTTACTACTGTTTTTTCTATTTTCTTATGACTGTATTTATAAATTCCAAAATATAATATTTATTCAAATCGGATATAATCGTTTACTGAAATCAATCAGAAATGAAAATATTTTAGAAGGATAAGTTATTTATTTATGTTTTTTTTTTTTAATTTTTCGGTTATGAGAGGTGGTCGAAAAAAAGAAAAGGTTTTAAAATTTTTAACTTTTCAGAACTTTTTACAATTCAACATAACAAAACTTCACACTCTTTTCTCCTAATTTTTGTATGGTATACAAATATTTTAAAACCCTCTTTAGAATTT
Organism: Scaeva pyrastri; assembly: GCA_905146935.1. Classification (NCBI taxonomy): domain Eukaryota; kingdom Metazoa; phylum Arthropoda; class Insecta; order Diptera; family Syrphidae; genus Scaeva; species Scaeva pyrastri. Next base: position 5,519,379 of record LR989929.1, on the reverse strand, counting down.
TGTTGTCATGACTGGCCGTTACTTTTACAGGAAAATTACGTTTGCACTTGAATTGGGAACACTATACTTATTGTTTGTACATATATCTAAAAATTAATTTCACTTTCAAGCAGGAATTCATTAGATATAAAATATGTTTTAAGTTTAGTTTTATCTTTATGAATACAAACGTTGCGAAAGCAACTAGATCATGCTTTGGGATTTTAGATTTAATTTGTCAGGGGTATACGAAACACTCAGAATACCTGAGTTTAAAGACAAACATTCAGGGATATAAATTATAAGTCCACAAGGAAAGTCTTTAACTTGTTGCTAAATAACCCCGCCTCGAAAACAACTTTTTCTTCAAATTTATTTTGTTACCCTGAGACAAATGTCTAATCAACATTATTGTTTCTTTTAAATTTGCATATCATTTGGACAAAAGATCAATTATCTGAATCTTGGGGATAACATAATATAGATTTCAATTAAATAATACAATCTTAATTTAGAATATTTTTTAGCGTTTCAATCATAAAGCTTTTAATTAAATATAATCATATATCTACTTACCCTTAGAACAGGATCCTTGTGTAGGGCTTCGGGGTATTGAATATCCTTGATTCGATGTCTCCCAAACAGGCCAGTTGCAAAGCTCTCGGCACTCCTTAGCGTACGCTGCGTGGCAGTATATTTAAATAAGTACATACTTGGATCATAAGTATCTTTCAAAATATTCGGAAATCGTTTCTGCATTCTCTCGGCCAACTCAATCTGTTCGTCTTCGCCCTCAGCGACCAAAAACTTTTCCTCCTCTGCACTCACGTTGAAATACCAAAACCTAAACATTGCCAATTCGTGTGGACAAAAGCGATTTTGAGCATTGTTAAGTATTTTTTGTTTTATACGCACAAGACGGTCTTTGGCTTTGTCAATAATGACCTTGCTCGGATTACGCGCCCCATGACGAATAACTGACCAGATTCTTGTTGCTTTGCAATCTTTTGTGATGAACGAAAAGAAGTTTATTTAACCAAAATGTAAACAATTCCACAGAAAAAATACTACATACCTGGATATTGAAATTTTCTTTCATCTAGATTGGCTATGACACGGTAGGGAGTCTTCGTAGATAGATGGTGTTCGATTTCATAGCGCTTCAAATCCGAGCACCTGTATTCGATTTCGGCAAATATCAGGGAAACATAAAAGGCAGTGAGGAGAGCGGTTTTGAAAAGCATTTTTAATATTTTATCCGAAAAGATAAAATACTAAAAAATTGTCAAAAGCAATAAAATCACAGAAAATTTCGTTGAACAAGAGCAACAAGGTTGTACACAAAAAAATAAACAAAAAAAAAACACACGAAACAATTTTGGTGATGAATAATTCAGACTTGAGCTGTCGAAGTGACAGCCACAGACAGATGATTACTATGTCGGTATAGTAGTTTGGGCAGTGTCTTTAAAGTGCTTTTTTTAAACTACACTACCTTCCGGATGTGGGTGCTGAAGGCGGTTATTTCAAAAGAAAAAAATAATTTGAATGTGTTAATTTTGGGATGCGGAATTATAAGAACTAATATTTTAGAAATTTATATTAGCATTCACCTAAATAAAAAAAAAAAATGATTCAGCAAGTGCTTCAGAGCGCATTAATAAACACACAGGTTTTTCTTTACCCCCGCTTACATTACGTTCCTGGATCAATGGAATTGATGATATATGATATTTACATAAAACAGAGTAAATAAATATCAATTTGACATACATACGTACGGTCAAAATTTCATTTTGGCAAGGAAGAGAAAGGGCTTAGTGATATGATGAACATTTTGATCGAAATTTATATATTTTTTTGACAGAACACATTAACACAAATAATATAATTAAACTGGTTTATTGATTTTTCATAAACAAATAAAAAGTCATTGTGTATACAAATCATTAACGTTTATAATATAAACACAAAGCGGTATATTCATACATACATATATGAATGTATGTAGATATGTACATTAAAAATATATTTGAATATCATACTTTTGTCTTTATTTATCATATGTATATATGTATGTATGGCTGCGAGATTTTAAAAATTAATGAGCTATGAATACATTATATTCTCATATTTTAATACTTTTTTCAAAAATGTCAAAGTTATTTAATTTTTATTAAATTCTTTTTTTATTTATGCACAAACATACTCGTAAGTTTAAATGGCAAGTTTAGCTTTTGATTTATTAGTTATAATTTAAATGCTACTTCAGAACAGTGCTTTGCATTTTACGACACCTCACATATGTATGTACAATGACCTTGAAAATAAATATTTATTAAACCTATGTAACCATAAACCATCTTTTTTATGAAAATAAAAACGATAATCTATTGCTTAATTTAATTGCAGACAAAAAGTCATAAAATTTCACGAGTCATTAGAAGAGTGTAAATTAACAAATAAAGCACAAAGAAAAAGCAGATAAAAAAGTAAAATATACGAGTATGATCACTCTCTTAATATGTGCCTCAAAACAAAATCTTTCGATAATACTTAGCTGATAAAGTAAATAATATAAATGTATGAAGAAATGTTGTCTAACTCATATTTAACTAATTATAATAAATAATAATTTGAGTAATTGATTGTACATCAACTTTGAGGATCGTAAGTGGTAGATGTATGTGTTTTAGGTTTTACTTGAATTGATAATATAAAGGGGTGAATTGTAGTTATGCACGAGTACGAGTACATATATCAATTGAAACTATGTATGTATGTGAATCATAAGTATCACTATTAAAAATTGGCTTTAACAAAACAAGAAGGAAAACCTTTTGACTACATTAAACTATGTGTAACATATTCAAAACATTCAAATTTTAATTCATTACAAATAACTGCACCAATTATACAAGGTATATAATATTGACTGTAACTTGGAAATTCTTCATCTAACTTCATCAGAATTCCAGTCGATGAAGCTTTATTATATAATTACACAAAAACTTTCTCCTCAAACTTAAATCTATCTTAATTATTGCTCTATTTGAACAATTCCTGGATGTTGTCCAATGACCGATTCTTAGTTACATATTCCCACAAAATCAGGGAATCAAAATAAACATCGTTCAAGAACAAGAAAACGAAGATAGCTTCCTCATAAGATGGTATCCTGATTTCATAACACACACACATATCTTTTTCAAACGCGCAAAAGTTCTCTAACTCACGAATACACACACACGAGCACCAATACAACCAAAAACTTTTGTTTTTAATAAGTAAGAGTATAAGCTGCTAACGAATTTCGTACCACAGGGTGGAATATTCGTATACATAGTTTCAAAAATGAAATTAATTCATCCATAGGTACATACATATACATATTCCGGGCTATGAGTGAACTCATGCGAGAACTGACTATTGCCTCTTATGAATTCAAATAATGGTTAAACCATTCTATGGTGTCTTATGGCCAGGAGGTAATTTAAGGAGTTGATGTACATAAATGTACATTATAACCTATTTCGAGAACTTGGAATCTCGATTACAAATACAAAAAGTTTGGTAAGTTTCTTTATAGCTTGTGATGGTAATAAAGGTCGTTGAAAATGGTTGTTTTTGATTTTTTTAAATTCCTATTTATTACTAAAAATTCTTGTGCCTCTTAGGAGTTGTGTTCTTTTATCATACAATAATATTAAGTTTTATATTAAGGTATTCTCTTTTTATAATAAATATGAAAGAAAAACAAATAAAACTATGTTTAAAGTTTGTATAGTTTAACATTATAGTTTTTGAGAAGAGCGTTCTTCTGCCATCTAGTGAAAGGATTGAATTCTGGATTAAAGTACGTATACGCCCAAGTTAACCATGCTGTTTCTTTGATATTGTTTTAGGAAAGAATATATCTAAAGGTAGCGAAGTTTTGTTGGTTAATTTAAGAAATTGAAATTATTAATGAAAAACTAATGACTAATTGAGCTGCAAAATGTCTATCTCAAATTCACTCACACATAAATTGTTAATTAAGTTCAATGTTAAAGTATTTTTGGTATGTCAATAGGTATGCTTCTATTTCTTTATTTTGCATCATCAAATTTTACATCACTAATGCCAAACACTAATTTGACATTTACAACTCCTAAACAGCCTCGTTTACTTATTATCTTAGGTGCGTTCAGTTGTTGTTTATTACTAAAATTGCTATAGTTTGACTTTAGCATAAAGTATTTTATTTATGTATAAAGATAATTAAGGAAACTATAAGTCATAAAGTTATTGTTATCTTACTAATAATAATTTATCATCAGACTTTTTTGTTTTTGAAATTTTGTGTTAATTTTTCTTCATTCACGAAAAAAAAACACTTAACCAATCCACTTTTCACATTGATATGAATTCTAGAAATAATATATATTATAGCTTTGGTCGTTTCGATCAGATAATAAGTCTTTCAACATATAAATTCTATTGTTTATTCGTCCGCCGCTGCGCCGCCAGGAAATCGCATAACACGGCCAAAACTGTTGTGTTTGGGTTAGTATTAAAATTAATTCACTTGAAATTTACTCAGTTGGAGTAAAACTATACTCTATATACGCTTAAGTGAATGTCAAATTCACAAGAAATGTTTGCAACCTAATCCTTTGCCTTTTTCTTAATTTCTCCAACACCATATTCATATAATTCCTATACTCAAACTCCAAGTATAATACCTACATTTCATTGTAATTTTGAATGAAGCCACAACAAAGTACTAGACGCAAATACGAGTATTTATTTAAACGAGCAAGAGCGTAAATTGAGCTTGTTAATCCTGATGGTCAATTCAACCCCCTCTGTTTTTAAATGATTCCCTTGAAAGTCTTTTTAAATACACAACACACTAAACTTTGAATTCGTACAAGTTAATTTAAAATCGCCTGCCAATGTAAGTGATCTAATCACTTCTAGAAAACGTTAAATCGACAACAGGCACACAAAATGTCGCCCAAAGGACGCACTTTATGACTTATGAGAAAAAAAGAACAAAACAAAGCAATTTGCGCCAAAAAAAAATACACACACAAATAAGTTATAACCCCTCTCCGTCTCCGTCACCGTCTCCTTATTTGAACATTCTATCCGTATTGCTCGCATATATCAAATTCGTGATTAACCTAATCTACATACTTCTAAACTAATCTCACAGACAACTCATATCGTAAATTAGAGAAGATAAATATTAATACATAATATTGTAGATAGAAGTTCTAGATTAAAAGTTTATAAGTTTTTTCATTGATAGAACCGGTGGCGGCTTTCATGCTCGTTGTTGTTGGTGTTGGTGTCATAAAGCTAACGTTATCTTTGGTTTGTTTGATTTCGCTAAAAAGCCAAATTGTCACTTCTCTACGAAACATGTTGTAGGAACACGATAAACTACACTACCGACAAGAAACGAACACCGAGAAAGCTCAAACGATATCAGTTTAAAAGCTAAGGACTCGGCATTAACTTGGTCAGTGTGCTCGAGAAGTTTGCAAACTTCTCATCAACTTTTTCGCTCGGATTATTGTCAAAGTGTCTTGCTCTTGATTTTATTTCTGTGGCCAATCTAATCGAATCGAGACCAAGAATTCACTGCAGTCTCAGTTGTTCTTGCCACTTGCCAGTTGTATTTTAACTGTGTTCGGGTTAAGGTACAGCAGTTTTAACCGCATAATTTGTTCGTTTCGTGTTTATTTGTTGTTTTTTTTTGGGCACATTTTGCCACAAATGTACCATTACCGAGCAACTTAAAGGTGTACGAGCACGAGTACATGACGTCTACCCCGTAACGTGATTTTGAATAAATCTCCTGTAGGCGATTGCCTGCCGGAGCCGGTTTGCGGTACGCAGTTGTTCGCACCGTGTGCCGAATATTATTACAATAATTTTATGAATATTTTATTGCTGCTTTGGGTAGTTTGCATTTGAGATTTTCGGATACCTACAACATTTATTTTTATTTTTGTATGTCAGTTGAAATTCAGCAAAAAACAAAAAATGCGGTCTTATTCGTGAAGCGGGCGATTTAATGCTCGTTTAAGCCTTTTAACAGACTTTTTATGTTAGCACCTCCTTGCCTTCAAATTTTGATGCAGTATCAGTGCATAACTGTGAAGGAGGAACCGCAAAAGTGATAAATATATGTGAGGGAATATAAACTTGTTAGCGATAAAGATAAACAGAAACACCCTTCAAAAATCGTGCACATTCAATCTTATGAGTTTGTTTTTTTCGCTGTGTTTTTTTGGGAATATTGCCTAAGTGAGTTAAGAGAAGAAAAAAACGTGAGCATCACGGTTTATGTGCATCTTATGCAAATTAACGTACCGCTTGGAGATACTCGTATATGTACATCATATTGAAAAAATATTTGTGTTTGGTTGTTTTTAATTTTTTTTTTTTCATTTTTCATTTTTGCAAATATGTATTATCAAGTTTTATGTTAAAATAAGAAGCAATAAATTACAACAGCTTATAACAGTGTGTTCTTTTAATCTTTTCATAATATGAATATAAGTTGAAGGTATGCCAGGAATTTAAAAGTCAAACGAGTTTTTGGACCTTTTTTGAATTCTGTTTTTTTTTTTAAGATTTAAGTTTTTTGCATTTTTTAATTAAATTCAGAAAAGTGATTTCTGGCAAGTGTGAAGTGAACCGTGAAGAGAGAGAGTGAAGGTTCATGTTTAACATGTTGACCATGATTGTTCTTTTAAATAATTAATAGAAATACATTAATAAATTTTGTCTATATACGAGATTATATCGTTCGAGCTCAACTTTCTTCAACCACCAGAGAATATATCTAATTAATTAAGGTAATTTTATGTTTAGTTAATTTAATATTCATACACGTATTTTGGATAAATCCATGGATATAAATTTAGTAAATTTTAGAATGATGCAATATCTTTAGCTGATTAATTTTTCTCATAAAATCGTTTTTATTTTAAATTAATTTGAATACAGTCCAGAGGTAGATTGTGTTTGCTTCTATGAAAATAACGAAAAGATTTAAAATATAGTGTTTTTCTTTTAATATGTTTAGGTAATTAATCTATTTTGGTATTGCTATAAACTTTTAATACTTATACATAGATGCTTCTAAATAGAATTGATTTATTACAGTGTAGAAAGTTAATTTTTGTAAATATAAAAATATCACTTCTACGCCACAGTTAACATTTCTAGCTTTAAGTATCAGTGGGTAATTTTTCGGTCTAGTTTATTAAGAGAACTTCCCTCGGGGATTTGTATAAAATGCAAATTTTTTCTTGTCTTTATTTATCTTTAGTTAATTGTAATACAAAATATTTTTCGGATTGTTAATTTCATAATTTTTTCAAAATTCATGAGATCGAATCGAATTAACTTATCCTAACTAACGTGACCTTAAATAATGAGGTTTTGATTTTCTTTCGAGTAAAAATGGGATGTGAAAATCGAATAAAACAAATTGCGTGTGAAATATTAACAAACATTTTTATTTCATCAATGGCATTACATTTTATGTACAATATTTAAGGGTGTTGCGTGTCTGAAGGTTCCAATCTAAAACCAACCCAAAGATCAACCTAAAACTTAGCAATTGTTGTATACATGTGGCCATTCCTTAAAATGTGTTTTTAGGGCCAAAACTATGTTGGATGGCAATAACACAAAAAATCATTGTAAAAAATATTAACAAATTTATAATTTATGAATTTTGTTTTTATGTGAAAAGTCGTATAAATTGAATTTTTCTGAGCAAACGCAGGTGTTAAGGTTGAAATTCAATCCTGGTGACTTATTACCATTAAATGGGGAATTCGGAAATCCTCACCAGAAAAAGTACAGAATTAGTATCAACTCCTTTTAAAATGTTTTAACAATTTTTACTTTTTGCAGTTGACTATTTAATGGTACTGAAGCGTCACGTTAGGTTCTGGTTCATCGACCAGTATTATTTATTTGTCCGTTTCGAAGGACCAATTTCCTTTATTATAAAATCAGAATTTATTATTCATAAATTTAAATTTACATATTATTTATAAAGAATAAAGAATGAAAACAGTCAACTCGATTTAAATAACTTCAAAAATTTATATTTTCTATTGATACCTTGAACAAAATTATTAATATACTTTTATCCAAGCTCCACATGGGTCTAAAAAGTCGCGTTGCATTGGTCCAGTCCCAGTGTATTTTTCATAAATATTTTTTAATTTGTATGTGACTTCGAGGATTGGTTAAAATTTGGGATGTGCATAAGATCATAAAGGGAGTCAAGAGTTCCCTTGTTGCTTTTCCAAAAGAAAATACCAAATTATTAGATTTACTGAAAGACAAGGATTAAACGAAAAGAAATGAATTTTACCTCAAAAATTAGAATAAACTCTTTCTCTTACTTAAACAACTTTTAATTCAACTTATCTTATGAAATTGCTAAAAAAAATAAAAAATTGACCATTTTTTTGAAAATAAAACAAGTCTTAAATGGATTTTAGATTTAGAAAGCTGCGACTTAGAGAAGATTTTGTAAAAAGGTTCTAAACTTATTTCTTTGATTAGTCTTACCCCGTACTTTTCAATGTTTGAGAAGTATAAAGTTATTTTATTCATAGTTCTGAAGATCCTTTCAATGCATGCTGCACTATGAATCATAACTTGACTTTGATATATTTATATGGTTGATAAGCTTCGATTCAACCCGTTAATCGAATATTTAGCCTAAAGGTTCTTAAAAACTCAACTCCTTTCATATGCTTTCACTAAATACATCTTTTCTTTATTCATATTGAATATATAAATTATGTATATTAAAATTTATTATTATTTGTATTCCTTATTAAAAATGTTTAGGTAGTTCATTTCCTTTCTTTAACCTAAAAGAGGTCCATTTTAGCATTCTCAATTTGTAAACGCTTAAACAATTTTTCACTATTTCTGTTACAAGAAGAATTCTAAAGGCAAAAACACAATTATTCAAAAGTGTACAAAACAAAACAATTAATCAGTCTGTGTAATAACAAGTAGGTAAACATAATTTACTCCTCGTAGGAGCAAAAATAAACAAAACACAATTTTCAATAATAAATTATTATCACCTCTATACAAACAATTATTCCTGAGATACATATGTATGTACAAATATGTATGTATGTATGTATGTATGTATATGTTATGTACATTATGTTCACTCTTGTAGAGGAAAGCTCTTTTTTCAAAATTTCACTATCCGGTTCTCTGTTTACTGTAAAATCTCAGCTTCGTGTGGCGTTATTTTAAATATAGACCGACTACAGTAAAAAAAAAAAAAACTTATTCACACACTCATGTACCAATAGAAAACTCAAAAATTTAGCGTCTGCATCACGCGCGCCAATATCGGAATGGATGCTAGCCAAACTGTTAAAATCATGCTAATAAATTTGTTGTCGTCACATGTCACTTCATCGCATCAGAGTCAATATACTCTACCTGCTTTCGCTTGACGACTTACGAGTACATTGTTATTTGGACATCACGATTTGAACGAGTCACCAACAGCAACACGACAGTAACGCCGCCGCCGCCACCGCAATGAATTATCTATCATCTCAATTAATTTTAAGCGAATAATCGGTGACAGCGGCGAAGGCAGCGCAGTGGCGACCGACACGTTGACAACGGCATTATTTTTGAAGGCCGCACTCTGTCTCCTCCCAATTCCAACTCCCTACCCAGTACCCATACACGCCGACCACGATTCAAGTTGCCGCTCACTGTCACTGGCTGCTGCAGTATCTCCCCGTTGTCGTTTCTTCGTCGCCTTTCCGTGTTCGGATGAAAATTTGGTAAATCGCCTCGTAACGGGTCCGTAACGTCTTATTGACAACCAACCCAAACCTTCGCTCTCGCAGTGATGATAATGCGTGAAATGTCACGCAGGTTTTTGGTCACACGTTAACGTATACGTTGTAAATAATGACATATCATCGCTTGCAATATTTTTCGTTGTCATCACAATCGAAATAGAATTTTGTATGTACATACATACATATGTATGTATTTATTTAATAAAAGGAAAGCAGGACAGTAACGGGGCGGTGGCGTTGTTAGTGAGGACAGCAAACTGTGTCAAAAGAAGGTGGCAATTTTTAACAGTGAAAAATTGACACGAGTCCAGCGTGGGTGAATTTTCATTTTGGTGAAAAATCATTTGGAAAGTGTATGTATTAAAATTCACAACATGAGCTATTTACCTATTTTGTATTGTTTTTTCAAAAAAAAAAAATATGTCCCAAACGACATCGTTTTGTTTTCGTCTTTAAGTGAATGATAGTCCTTGAAAACGAACGCTCACTTTGTTCGATTGTTTTCAATAGTAATTTATTTCTTCAAATTAGAACACTTGCTGGCTGTCAATACATCAGCGCAGCGGCCACGGTGCGAGCGCCCGACATGGCGGCTGGCACCGTTGTTGGTTGCCGTTGGGTCAGACTAGGGCATTTTGAGACAATTGAGACAAAACTATAAACAAAAAATTGGCTTAGATAATATAATTTTTTCGTGGTGGTGAAGTCGATGTATAGGGTAGTGGAGGTTTCCCTATTAGCAGTCTGCCAAAGTGGCTAATTCGGTTCTTTTCGAAATGGTTTTCTATTTATCATTTGTATACTAAAATACTCACAAGTGATTATTGCTTAGAGACTATAAGACCTACCACAAAACGAAATTGGATAAAGAAAAGATGGGATGTTAAAAAATTAAATCCTCAAAGGTAAAAATTGTGTTCTTCAAGAAAAAAATCATTTGAAACTTATGTCAAATGCCTGCGATCCATAGTGCGTGGTGTTAATATTTAGAAAATGTGTTTTTAAATGTCAATATTGTGTGTACATATTTTAAAACTAAAAGCGATGTAAATAAGTGAACGCAGTTTATTAAAAAAAGGGGGATTGACCTTATTTAAGTTCGTTGGTAAAAATTTACAAAAAAGTGCTTTACTCCTCATCATTTTAATTTTAATTTTAGCCAGTTGACAATTTCACCCAAACAAAAATATCTAAAATGACATCTTGAACAATTTTGGAAACATTGGTTGTCAGTGAATCTGTCGAAAAAAAGGCCAAACAAATGTCGGTAACATACCCTGCACCACCGACATTTTCTCAACACCTAATAATATTAGGCGCGTTTTATTGCTAAACTTGGGTTAGCTTAGTAATCGGGATCGTAATAAAACGCTATCCTTAGTTTTAAACTGACTTTCGTTTTATATTTAAAAGCTGGTTCCCCTTGAACCAAATGTCAATACTTTTCAGAGAAAAAAAGAAAAAAAAATCAAATTAAACTTCAAAACCTGTCAGAGAAATAAACAAAATATCGATTTGAAATAAAAAAAATAAAATGTGTCAAATTTACTATGTAAAATTTTACTAACCTAAGGATAAAATGAACAACAAAACGCGCCTATTGTATTACTAAATTTGCAATCCATTGGTGGTCCCACACAATTTTATTCAGTTTACTTTCGCGCCAATTTTGTTACGAATTTCAAGTGAATTTTAAAATAATAAATAATAAAATAATTTAAAAAGAAAACAGAAAGAACAAGAACATTAAGTAAAATGTATTAATTTGTATTTTCGTGTAGTTTGTATTTTTAGGTTAAAACTATCATTTAATTCTTTTAATTTTTGCAGTTTAAGAATTTTATAATTTTTGGAAAAAAAACTGGTTATCAATTAGATTTTTGTACAAATTTTACCGGTTTTTGCAATTTTCATTATTCACAGTTTATGGCTGGTATACCTTTAAATTGAATTATTTTAATGGCCGAGGTTCTTAAGTTACAACTCCGAGATTATTATAATATGGAAGTCGCTTGAAAATTGGGTACTCCAAAAATTCGAATAAATATTCTTTAGGAAATAGAATCAGACCCTTTCACAAGTGTCTGAGTAGGTAGATATACATCTTTTTAAACGCGAAACCAAGAAAACCGAGTTACAAAAAAGAATTCCCTTCTCGAAGGGGAACAATAATCAAAACGCATAAATTATTAAAGTAATTTCCCTAAAATGTGTGCAAACTCTTTGCGAAAGAATCTCGAGCTGGAGCTGGAGCTGGAACGTGTTCTGCACTTTAAATCCAATCAACCCCTTATTGTTCTTGTGTAAATAATATAAATACGTAAACCCACAATGTATATTTTGTATCTTTCAAGCCAATCGTGCATTTCTCATATGATTTTTTGTTTCTGAAATAAGCCTTTTCTTCAAAGTTTCATCCTTTTCTTTTTTTTTAAATTTTATTCCAGAAAAGAAGTATCCAATCTCGGCTCTTGAGTTATTCCTCCGCATGGTAAGGCCGTGACAACAAATCATCGACAAGGATATGAAGAAAAAACACAATATTGTCGTCGAATAGTTTAACTGCTGCGACGGCGGCGACGACACGGGTGGCGGCGGTGGTGATGTGATAAAAGCAACTCTTTTCACGTCGATAAGGCTAAAACCAGGATAATCAAGGATAAATTGTGCAGCACTTGTTTAACTTTGTGCATTTATCTGTTTTGTTTATTTAGTGTTTTTTTTTTTTAATTTATTTTAACACATAAAAATGTCACTGATGATTCCTTTTCCTGCTAGAAGAAGAGAAGAATGTAATTATTATTCCTTGAACGAAGGAATCACGTTGCGACTCATTAAAGTGGACACTCTTAATTAACATTGCAGTGTACTCGGCTCGTATCTCGTATACCGTGTTATATCCCTGAATAGACACGGTGTCTATTCATTTCGCAAAGTGCATTAATTCCTGAACTGCCATCATAGAGAACCCCATAAGTAAAATACACACACACACAATTGAAAACTGTGCGTGTATTATAAATATAGACAAGACTGTGTGATGGTATAACAAAATGAAGAACTAAAACTTGACAGCTAAGCAAAGAAAAACACAACAAACTTCAAGCTAATAAAAACAAATCAGATAAAATAAAAATGCCGGAAAAGACACTAAATAACGGCTATCTAAGGACGCCACACTCTAATGAAAACGGGAACAGTAATGGCGGCGGCGGTGTAGGTGTAGGTGTAGGTGGAGGTTTAGGGGGTGGTGTTGAATGTGGGCTGAGTGAAGATGCGTCTACGAACGTAACAACGACATCACCGCTCCTAGGCGGAGGCACCACCACAACCGGTTCAACGCAGGCAGTTAACCTTGGCAGTGTGGTTGTGAATAATGGACCGTTAAATAATAAAACGCCGACAATTGTACACTTCGGAGCTGGCTCAAATGTTCCAAGGACATCTCTTCACAACGCATCAGGGCTCACCCAGCCGGGCCATCATACAAGCGATTGCTTCTTCAAAGAGTCTACTCTGCGTTGGAGGTTATTGGTGTTGGCCATTTCATTTATGGTCCTTGGGGCAGCGATTGGGGCCTTGGCTATCTATTTTGCCGGAAGTTATCGATGTACAAGTGCCAGTCACAGCAGCAGCAGCGGCAGCAGTAATAACAGAAACAGTATTGGAAGTGAAAATGGTGAGTGTCTTGTTGAAGTTTAATGTTTATTGTGTTTGATAAAGTTATATACTTACATATCTAAACAGTTTGATCGATGTTGTTATTAAAAAACTCTATACATAAATATATATGTATGTATATATTTATTTATACAATATATAAAAATGATTATTGGGCTGTCTCTCTTGGAGGAATATTTGAAACGCATTAATTTTATTTAGATAAGATTGTTTTTGTATCTCTTTATTTGGCAAACATTTATAGATTAACGAGTAACGACCCCTTCTACCTCCTGATGCTCGTCTTCGGTTATCTTTTGATGAGTTATTGTTTTCCAATAGAGGGGCGACTTATATATTATACAAAGTCATAACATAATCAATGAAATTCACGATTAAGTTGTGCGGTGTTGTTTTTTCTTTCTTTTTTGCTTAATTGGTATATTTATATATCCCCATCAAGTCTAATTCTATTAGCGATCTAAGATTACGATAAATTTTACTCAAAACAAGATGATAGGATTGCCATCTGTTAAATAGTCGAATGCGGAAAAGGGAAGGATTTATATTTATAGATAAAACTCGAAACTAAAGCTAAGAAAATTCATTGTTGGACATTCATTTTAAACTGTTTATCTCTTGTACGTTATGCTTCATTTTTACGAATTCCAAGCTTTAATTCTCCAAAAACTGCGGAAAATTTTAATCGTGGGTGGATTTTGTGACAACTTTTATTTCAATAAAATTTGGAAAGTACAGATGACATAATGGACAGTTTGGTTAGTTGACAGGAAATTGTCTTCTATTTGCTGAAGATTTTTGAAAACTGTCTAAAAAGATAAACAAATTAATTATAAGTCCTTCCTTACAAATGATTTTTTATTGTAAAGAATATTTTTTTCTATTTTCTTTCCTAAAAACTAAAGGCAAACGCTTTTAAAGCAAGGCTTCATTTTTAAAATTATTATCACCTAATGTGCAGTTGACTAATGCCTTAAAAATCTCAAAAATGCATTCTTTTACAAACACAAAACCTTGCCTTTGCAATTACCTACAAAAAATAAACATAAATATTTACGTGCATACTGTCGTATAAAAGAAAATGTGATAAGAATTTATTTAATCGTTTGTACATTTTGATGGGGTTAAATTCTAAGGTTTTACAATAAACAAATCAGTGACAATAGATAATATTTATCTAATAAGAAAATAAAATTTGATTTACATTTATTAACACTTTTGCTTACATACTTCAACTTCAGACAGATTGTTTTTCACTTAATAAATTAAAGATGTCGTAAATTTGATTTAAAATGTTTATAATCTTACTAGAGGTCCCGTCAAACTTCGTCTTGCCCCAATTTAATGCAGGAACTCAAGCTATGGAAAAATATTCTTGTTGCTTATTTGGTTTCCCATATAATTTTATTTCTAGATTGCCCGGTAAATTTCGTATACGTTTATTAAAAAGTGGATTTATCGGCAGGACAACCGAAGTTTTTGAAAACATCTGTTTCGTTGTGCTGAATGTAAAACAATAACCGCAGATTGCTTCAATTTTTATGTAAAACTTGTTCAATGTTTAATCCTAAAAAATTAGCATCCGTACTTTTTAAGACTATAATCTATCTCTGTGCCAAATTTCATGTTATATATATGTATATTTCAAATATATAACTATTTGATAATACTTAACGCTAACACCAAAAATAAAAAATGTAAAATTCACTGTATTTCGGTTTACTACAAACTAAATTTAACCTGTACTTTAGCCTCAGCCACTGTGGTGGTTATGCTATCAAGTTGTAGCTTATATGGAACGTTTAGACGTTTGACATAGCGCCATCTATTGAATTCTTAACTTACTCAATCCAGTGCATAGATGTCGCTATCTGATAAAATCGTTTGGAGCTAATATATAATTGTGACTATCAAATAATAGACAAATAAGTTGCAATAAAATAATATTGTTATCATAAATTGAGATGTAAGCTTTACTATCTTTTAAGTTGGATCAAACTGCATGCGGTGTGTAAATTTGATTAAAATCGGCCAAGTAGTTTAGGAGTCCATCGCGGACAAATAACGTGACACGTAAATTATATATATTAAGAAGAAGATAAACAAGCCCGTTGCCACCTAACCTAGACAAGTCTAAGAAAAATTGTGAAGTTTTTTAAGAACCAAGAAAATTAAATGATGAACTTCGAAATTTGACAAAAACTTTCACACTCGTAGATGACAGAAAATCAGTATTATGAAGATTTTAAACATTTAAAGTTCGATTAAATGACGACATACATAAACGTTTAAAGACAAGAACTTTTAAAAAACTTCAAAATGTTCAAAAACCAATACTGTTACATTTTTTTTTTAATCATGCCCAGAGCAGTAAATTTACTCGCTATACGATAGCTGAAAATATTGAACGGATCCAGAATATTTCAAAACAACAATATGGAAATCATAGGGTTCCAACATTTCTCTATACCATCCCTAAAGATATACAAGTATGGATATTGCCTTAAGTTATACAAGATGATGACAGTAAAAATAATTTGCATATCGCATTTTCTACTCCCAATAGCTTTAAATGTTTTTTTTTCGGTTCCTTCTTCCTTTAACTTTTATAATATATAGGTTAGGTACTCTGCTTCTGGCTGTGGCTTGGATGCATTATAGGTGAAGACACATCGATGAAGCGAGATGGTCTTTTGAATATCAAGATGACAACGACGATAGCAAAGTAACCCATATATAATATATGCGTTTGTACAATGTACATGTAACCTAACTTTTTTATGCAAAACTTGATAGAAGTTGGTAAAATGAAAGATATCAAATAATTAAGTTACACCACTCTACCGGAGAATGACATGTGTTTCGATCTGTCAACATAAACAATTTATGAATATTTCTGAGACAGAATATCAACTACATGTTGTGGATTCAGTGGCGGATTGACTTGGCTTTGGGTCCTCAAGTATATTTTTGCGCTCTCATCTCCATCCAAATAACACCCCATGTGGATGGAGATAAATTTACTTTATTATGTCACTACGCATTTAAGGACTATTCATATGAGAGCGACCAACGACCAACGAATGAACGAGCATTCGTTTGTTTTCACATTTCCTTCACATGTACATTTTTTATTCGTCGCGAATGGCGTTTACTTAGCCCAAGGAAATCCTTTTAGAATGACTTTGAGGTTAGTCGCGCGCGAACAATTCATTCATTGTATTGTGGATGGTATGTGGAACGCGAATAGTGTTTGACAATTCGTAGCAGTCATATTGGAATTCGCGATGACCAATTTATTTTCTTAAATTTCTCTTATTTTAGATCGTACAACGCAAATTTAATCAAACTAACATTAAATTTAACTAGGTTTCTATCATTTTGTAAAGATTTTGTGAAGAATTTAAGCTCAAATATGTTTTAAATCCCATTTGTTTTTTTATTCGTTGATCGCTCTCATGTGTCCTTTAAGGTTATGAATTTTGTTTTTATTCATTAGTTTAGGTTAACTACGTCTTAATCTTCATTTATAGCTGTAATATGTTATGAGTTATGGACGTTACTTTCCATTTTTTTTAAATTCAATTATATGACAGCTATTGCCACATTTTCAATTCTTATTCATTCGTTCGTATTCTTATTTTTGTAGAAATGTCATTTCAATTGACTATACCTTCTTTAGTGTGACAATCTTCTGATACTAAAAGTGCTGACTGTCACTTTTCATTGACAGTCTTGCTGCATCAGTAAATACAATTTCCGTAACGCCCTTAACATATTATGTGCTTTTCGATTAATCCAACACCGACATCATAACTTTTATGGAAATTTAATGCATAAAGTTATGTACGTTTTAGAAAAATATTAATAACGCACCTTCACGAGTGAATATGGAGCAAATTGAATTAACCCACTTGTTGTAGGTGTCTGTCTATTCTATGTATAAATGTCATTTGCCATTGACATAAGTAGTGTAGTAGATACCTTTACATAAATCATCTATAACTGAAAAAGCCAGATGTAGGTATAGTTAAACACAAAAACAAACTCAAACAAAATGTTTGCTTATCGAATCACGTTTGATGCTGCCTAAATAATTTTCGTTGTGCTTTTCTTATTATTCATATACTATATACATTTTGTATATATGTTCTTGTAGACAGCTTTGTCACGACCCATTAAACCCTTGGTAGGAAGGTGTAGGTATAGGCTAATGTTATTTGTACGTTTTGCAAAGCTAACACTAACTCGTAAATAGGCAATTAAATTCAATAAACAAACAAGAAGGGGAAACTGATGTTGCGATGTGTATTGGAAGTTGTTGGGTGTTTTGTTGAATCACGAAACCTTATAATCATTTGAAATAATTTGCGGTTAACACGCACAAACCGCCATCCATTCAGCAGCAACAGGAAACGTCTAGAAATGGTGATCCTTACACTGTGAAAATCACCTTATTAAGAAATATTGTAGGTATGTGGTCAGTATTGGAAAATGATTTCAATTATTATTGTGTCATTTTGACTCTGTTGGGGGGTGTCCTGACGAGTATGTTTACTGTGTAGTGTAGGGATACAAGATTTAAATTTGCAACCATTTCTACTTCAACTCAAGTAGCGTTTTTATCTGTCTTATTTGAAGTTTATTCAGGATCTTAATTTACTAACAAATAATTTAACACTTTACTTCAAAATAAAATGGACAAATGTCATTATTCTCGAAAGTGTCGGTTTAAATTTAAAATAATTAACTACTAGTAATTTGCTTTCCTTGCATATTCCGCGAAGAACTTCAAATGCTTGAAAGTGATTTATAACAGTTTTATAACTTTAAATAGAGAATAAATAAAAGGAATAATAAAAAACATTTATAAATTCAATCTTAATACAGCCTTAAAAACGATTATCACTAAAGTTTAAAAATTATCCGATTCAAAAATTCAGAAACCATCTAACTCCTTTAAACTCATGTTATTGATTTCATTAGAGAGGGGCCTAAATCCGTTTAAGTATAGGTACTCTTTAAACTATTAATTTATATATTACGTTAATGATTTATTAAATATTTAAAAAATAAATAAGGTCAATATTCCTAAAATTACCACTCACACATGTTTTCGTATCCAAAGAGTATTTTATTTTATACACCAAATAGCCTATACATAGATAGATATTTTATTGAATACTTAAAAATTCATTGATAAATTCTAAAATAGATGGAAAAAAATAATATACACTCATACACACATAAGTTGCCTTGCTGTCTCACTCGAGCGTTACATAGCGATTTTATGGTTCTCAGATATTTATAACTTAATGTAACAAATTTGCAAGCATGTAAAATGGAATCGCTCCTGCTGCCAGCTGCCTGCTGCCAGGCCGGTATATGGTTCCTGTTGCCAGTGCCTCAACTTAACTTAACTCAACTCGATTCGAATCGACTTGACTCGCGTTCCATTGGTGGCCCTCCTGAGGAACCCTATAAATAAGTAATATGGCACGCAGATCCCTAAGGAGCGTGTATGTATCACTTCAGCGCGTCCGGCCCGCTTAACGTTGATACTGTTGATGATATTGTCCCTTAGTGGCAAGGAAACTTTTGTTGTTGTTGTATTTATTTTTTAGCTCAATGAATGAGAGTGTAAAACCTTTGACTTTATAACTCTTATATACAAGAGGTATGTGTATGTTGTATGTTGGTTGAGTCACAGTTAAAGTGGCACCGTTTATTGACTGTATAACGTATATGTAACTGTCAGCTATTCAAATTTCTGTGCCTCATCAATGATTCAGCATTTCTGTTGAAGAGTATACTTTGGAGTATCTATTAACAATCGGACTGCAGTTAAAGCTAATGGGCAAAAGGTAAACATTTGATTTTCCAACGAAAAAACCCTTTAGGTTAAGGTAGGTTGGTCTTGGTATACGGAGAGTGAAAAAAATAGGGACTTTTTTCATTGCTGTCTGGAATTTAGGGTGGAAACGAGCGTTAGAAATATTGCCAGCTGTGGTGAAAATTAGATTTTTATTGTAAATTATGTATGATGTTTTTGACTCATTTACGGACATTTTATCTGTGTGAAGTATTTATAAATAGTTTAAAACGTTTGTTATTAAAATAGGATTTATATATTACTGTTAAACCTAGGAATAGTTAAACCAGGGTCAAAGACTCTTGCTCCTTTTTTAAGCGATGTCAAACTAAAACTAAAATACATTAAGGCTAACTATAAACAATTAAGGGTAACTTTCTTTCTGTCAAGTAAGTTATACAAAAATGACGTATCTTAACAAATAAATGTTAACAAACCTCAGCAGATCTTTACAATTATTTATATGACTTTATTTGAAAATGGAAAAGCAAATAAATAAAATCGTTCTTAAAACAGCAGTGATTATTTTTATTATTACTTACAGATTTTTGCAGACAAAAGCAAATATCTATATATATATTAATTTATTGTCAGTTGTCATAGGTAGAAAAATGATTATCCATTTTTCATAACACACTTGTTTGTAAATGGTCATACGATGTTACGTCAAAATGACATTTTGATACTGCAATGGTTTTACTCAATACAAATATTGAACGCACTCCATAAACGATGTGCTCAATTTTAAATGTGGACGTGCAATTATGTTTTGTTTTGACTTTTATGTTTAAAGTTTGACAAATTCACTTTTCCACAATAATACCGGAAAACCTATGCAAATATAATTAATTCCTCATATTAAAAGGATTTTTTCATTTTTTGTTTTATTTGTTGCACCGATAACTTGATATCAACAAAATTATTCTTTAATATTTCTTGAATCCTAAATTAGCGCAGCAACCCAGAGAAATAATCTTTAATATAACACTAAATTTTGTGTACTAAAATTATCAGAACCCTTTTTGACGGAATTTAGATCAAACGTCAAAATTCAAAACCGGAAACCTTTACTAACCAAGCTAAAAGTTAATCGTGTCAGCGTAACTACTTTTGGAAGTTTTTATGAAATATTTATTTTAAATTTAAAACTTTAAACACGTGCATATAGAAGGCACTCTTAAATTGTCCTAGCTGGTAACATTGTATCCAAATGGAACTTACTTATTCCACTAGAATTCACTGAGGCGCGCAGGAATCCTCTTGAAAAGAGGACACACACATCAACCTATCCAATATACCACCTCCATCACCTGTTGCTGTAAAGCACGGTTGGATAGCTTGCCCAAACCTGAAGCAGAAGCAGGAAGGCAGAGAGACAGAAGCAAAGGCAAGATGATGATGATGATAGAGCTACGACTACGAACATATCCTATATAGCATCGTCATAGAACATAATATTATAGAGTTACTCTATTTAAAGTGCTTTGGCCTCAAAGAGCTATTAAAGTGTATTTTATATTTTTATTCACATCATATACATACATATACATTATACATGCATACATACATATAGGAGTATGTAGATATGTTTGTGATATCGCCTTTATTCTAAAAGGTTTAATTTGCTTTTCTCTTCTTTCCTTTCAGACTTTTCAATAGACCAACAAAACGTGGTGTGCTTGACGGAGGAGTGCGTCCGAACAGGTAAGGACTGAGGAAGACTGATTTCCGGTTGCCTATATTAGATTGCATAAACTTAATTTTAATTATGAATATAACCAAACCATATATTCAACGTGTACATTCTGGGGGTGGGTGAAGTAGTATTCGTTCTTTTTGATTCTTTTTTTTTTTTTGTTCTAATAAATAAGAGCGGGTGGGTTGAAAATTGAAATTCAATTAACTATCATTTTTGTTTCTTGTTGCTCTTTAATTAAATCGTTATTGTTCTTTCCATTATAAAAGGAAGTCAGATCCTGAAGAAATCTTTTTTTTTTATTAGGTATTGTTTCTTCCCATGTTTGGCTTTATGAAAAAAAAAATACAATCTTAGGAATCATGATGAATTTTATGATTTTGGTTTAATTAATGGATTTATGGTTGCCGCCCACCGTATCGTTAATGTATTAAACATATCATTATCTTGATCTTATCAGGATTATTTTTTAGCAAATTAAACAAACAACAATTTAGGAATCTGCCTTGTTTCTGTTTTTATTAATTTCAAAACCCTTATGTTAGTTTCCATTGTGGTGGGTAGATGGCTGTTTCAGTTCTCATATGGTAAGGCAGTGTGAACGGAAATGTAAACGATAATGAGAGGTATCTTGCAAATAATATAAAACTTTTATAATTTGAATCCATATTATTTTGTTTTCCAAATGTTATCTACATGGGGGGTACTGGACCTCATGTTGATTGCTTCCTTTTTTGGTTTTACCTTTCATAAGATTTAGTGAAAAGTAAACACCAAAAAAGAAAATAGGTTTCAAGTTTATAAACATTTCATACATTTATATTCGTCCCTATTATTTGTTAACTTTCTTAATACCTACTTTATTTTGTATAAAAGTTCACACTGCCTTACCATTATTACAACTTTACTTTGACATTTCTGTTGATTGTTAAGCCTGTTTTGTCTTTTTAGATTTCTAAGATTTTTTAATGTCATTAATTTCAATTTGGGCTCTGATTCCGATAATGCATTATGGTTTTCTTTTGCGTTTTTATTTCAATGGTTTATGTGTTGAAAACAATCATTTTAAAACATTTGAGATTTGTATGAAACTGATTTGCAAAAGTCAATCCGTTTTGTTGAAAAATCCAAATTTCTTCTCCTCTTCTAACGCAAGTGTTCGTTAAGAGGTCCGTGAGCAAAAAAATCAATTTTTTTGTTGTTGTTTCTCTGTAATGGATGACAGCAAATTCTTTCGTACTTTAGTAATATATTTTATAACTATATCGAAGTCTACGAACTGCATATTGTCATTTCAATAAAAAATAGTTTTCAAATAAAAGACAATATTAAAATAGTGTCGTTGTAATTTCCTTACCAAACTGACAGCTTTCAAAATTAGATCTTATTTAATTCTATTTTCATCTCATATGTATAGTATATGTATGTATATACATTATACATGCATATATAAATGCACATACTGAGACATAATAATAACGAGAGATGATGCATATTCATCTCATGTCATAATAATGAAATACTTAGAGCAGCAGTGGCAACAATGGCTGTCAACTGCCGGCAAACTTTCATTTACTATACACTTCAAAATAAGAGAGTGTCCAGAATTGTATACCTTGCCTTTCCCCATGGGATTTCATTTATTCTCCTTGCTTGATCGGCCACATCACTTTCGGAATGTTTTATCTAATGTCACTTGACAGAACGTTGTATAATAATATGTATAGGAGTATAGGGGCATCAAAAATAAATTATGGGAGAGAGATATTTTGCCCTCTGAACAAGATAAACTACAACAGTTCTTATCCCTGACAAAAACGAGGGTTTTGATAATCCAAATTAAACGCCCTTGGCAAAGGGAGCAATGGTTTTAACTTTATTTTTACACAATGAATGAACAAAAAAAAAATACTAGGAACGAATCACATTTTCGTTCCAAGATTGTCGTTTCGTTTCCATTGTTCTTGTTGTCCTTCGAAAAATTGAAAAACCCATTAATATGGCAGTGTCCATAGAGGACTCTGGTGGTCAATGTCAGATGATGAATTTCAACACTTTGTGATTCTCCATCTACACAGCCCCAAACTCAATCAAAAATAGTAAGTTATCGTCATCCTCGTCGACGACGACGTAGTCGTAGTTTGTATAGGTACATATAATTGAAAACGGCAATATCTTTAAAGTGCATATATCCAACTATTTTTTAATCAGGAAAGTAAAGTTCGTGTGATGCACGAGATATTTTATTTATAGGCAGGAGTCATAAAAGAGACTTTATGTGTATTCTTTAGGAAATGTTTACATTTGGCTATTTAAAGACGACTCATTTTGATGATTCACTATTCACTTCTCCATGTAGTATGAGCGAGATAAAATGATAAGACGTCGAGTCGCCCCAAAAGAGCGCAATGTAAACATCGCCTTAAACGTGAATTTAGATCAGTTAGCCAAACTTTAACTATTCTTTTAAAGAAATAATGGAACACAATTTGCAATTCTTGACAACTTACAAGGTCAATAACAATTCTAATTAAATATAAATACACATCACTTTCTTCTTCAAACTAAATACCACAAGTTAAGATCGGTAAAGTATTAATTAACCGGGCTCAAAAGATATGTACATATGTACGTCTTCGAAGCACGCTTAAATCTCATCATAAACTTTAATTCTCTGATTCCATTAAAGCCCCTACAATGTTGTCCTGTGTTCCAACAAAGGGCAATAAAATATTCTTTTTCTAACACCTCATTCCGTTGAAAGGCACTGGCAGACAAATAACGTACAATATTTTCCATTATGATATTAACTCATTCTCGCATCCAACTAAGTGTAAGAAAAATAACTTCCCTTTAATGGTCAACAAAGGATAAATTGATAGTGGAGCACAGAAAGGGTTGTCAGTGTTTTTTTTTGTGGAAATTGAAAAAAAAACTTTAAATGATTTCCTCATAATCAGAAAAAGCAACCAACAAACTTTCCCTTCCACTTTATCGACATTATTATCACATACATTATATGTATAGTTAACTACATGGTGTGTTTTTGTGTGAGTGATGACGATGGGGGAAGGAGTGGTAAAATTGAAAAGTTAATATCTATCAGCAGAATGAATGGCTTTACAAAGTGCATGGGAAACTTTCTCACTTTTACTCAATTCAGTCCCCTTTTTTGCCCTCTCTCAGATTTCTAGAACTGAAGAAGTGAGTTAGATTTTCAACCGAACTATACAAAAGGTATACATATATGTATGTATGTATGTCCATTTTTTACTACCACAATCCATTATATCAGTCAATGGGCTAAAGGCGACATCGCATCGGTGGTATAGGCAGGGAGGACGCAGGACGTATAGAAGGAGGAACCAAAGTTGAAAGACATTTATTTCCTTTTGAAAAGATTTAGAAGAAGAAGCGAATATTTTTTGCTCTCGGGTTATCCTAGGGGCAAAAGAGTATATTCGTATCTTTCCGAACTGCAATATGCAGCGAGAAAGATAACTCTGTCTGAAGGTGACTATGGCTGACTTTAGCTTCCTGTAATCTGTGTTATCGGAAATAAATCAACTTCCCTTTGTTCAATTGTCAGTAAATGGAATTTATTTAATTTTTTATTTTTTTTTATTCTTCAACCTTCTCATCTCAACTTCTCTGTGTTGCCGGTTTTGCTTTTGCTTTGCAGCGTCATCGTTGCTGAATGCCATGGACCGGACAGCAGATCCATGTGAGAATTTCTTTCAGTACGCCTGTGGGACTTGGAATAAAAAGCATGTGATACCAGAGGACCGGAGTTCAATAAGCACTTTCGAGGTATGATTTTCGATTTTATTTTTTTTTTAAGAAAATAAAAACTTTTGAATGCTGATGGAATTGGAGTAAAAGAAGATTCAATTTCTTAGCCTTTTGTAAGTTAATTGGTTTTCCTTGCAGGTACTGGCAGATCAGCAACAGGTCATATTGAAAGGCGTCCTTGAGGAAGCGATAAACGAACAAGATAACAATGCAACAATCAAAGCTAAATTGTTCTATAAGACCTGCATGGATATACGTAAGTTTAAGTGGTTAATGTGGTGCATTTGGTCCGATTTTGTTGAAACCTTTGGAATGTGTTGAACTGACGCCCAATGAAGTTCAACTGAATGAAAAAAATGATACCATATCATATTTCAATACAGGTACACTTGACTTGCTAGTGATCAAAGTAATTCTGCAATAATTTTCAAGCCAGTTTCTTAAAAGAGATGGGTTTGTTAAAAGGAAATTTCCTTTCCTAACAGCTAACCAATCAGATACCAGAAAACAGAAAATTTAGAATGAAATTTCCTACTGGTTTGACATGCATGCATTCTTACTATGAAATATATTTTTCAAACCAGCGAAATATCAACATGTTTTGATTTAATCAAGGATGTTTCACAAGCATGTTTGATGGAACGTTCAACTTCTTAAATTCGATTCAATCAAGCAAGTTGTACATACATATTTCATAATGTGAACCCGCTATGAGTATATATGCGGGGAATAAGTTCAGTTTTCAATCAATGTAATTAATTGTTCAAGGTTTTTCTTTGCTATAACACTTCATTTATAAGAACACTTTACTGTTATCTGTCAAATAACATTTTATTTCGGGTTGACAATGTGAACCAAGAAAATTAAGAAAAATTTTGTTTTACTTTTCCAGCCCAAATACGAAAAGTCGGAGAGGGAAAACTCAAAGAAGTTCTCAAGTCTCTTGGTGGCTGGCCAGTTATTGAGAAAAACTGGAGTCCACCAAATATCACAATGGAATATCTAATTGGTACACTAAGAGGTGAATACAATGAACCTGTACTGATAGAGCTTTATGTCGGTGCCGACGACAAGAACTCATCAGTGCACATCCTACAAATTGATCAATTAACATTAGCTCTTCCCTCGCGGGACTATTATCTAAAATCGAGTAGTGAACATGATTTAAAAGCATACCACAAATACATGACCAAAACAGCGATATTACTTGGTGCTAATCCAGAAACTGCAAGCAGAGAGCTGGCAGATGTCCTGGACTTTGAAGTTCTTCTAGCCAATGCAACTTTACCTGAGGCCGATAGACATGATACTAGCGCCATCTATAAAAAGATCACTCTGGCAGACTTACAAAGACAGATACCCCAATTGAATTGGACAGACTATTTGCAGACCACCGTTGGCAAGGACTTGAAACTTAGAGAAAATGAAGAAATTGTCAGCTATGCAATGCCCTATTTAATCGACATGGGTAAAATTCTAGCCAATGCTGACAGGCGTGTGGTACACAATTATGTAATATGGCGGCTGGTGATGTCGATAATGACACATATGATCGATGAATACCAACGAGAACGAGTTGAGTTTCGAAAGATTTTGCTTGGTATTCAATCGGAGCGAGTGCGATGGTCACAGTGTGTCGAATGGACCAACAAGAAAATGGGAATGGCCGTGGGAGCGTTATTCATTAGGGATAACTTCAACCAGGATAGCAAAGAGACTGCTTTGGAGATGATTCGTACTATTCGTGAGGCTTTTAATGAACTTTTAGCTGAAAACCATTGGATGGATGATGAAACAAGGGCGGTGGCTAAGGAAAAGGCCGACACAATGAACGAACGAATAGGTTATCCGGAGATTTTAACTGATGGTACTGAATTAGAAAAAGAATATGAAAATGTAAGTTATAATTTGTTGTTGTTTTAAAATATAAATATTGACTGAGGGAAAATAACAATTCGACGTTGCTTTGGGACTGCCATGAAGTTGTTTGATGAAAATAAGCGAATAGTTTCGTTAAGTCTCGTTCACTTCTACTTTTGAAAGAAAACTCTATCGAATTGCCGTTTGAGGAAAATATTTTTGAATAAGTTATGCAAATGACTGTTTTTTTTTTCTGAATACAAATTTGCATAAATTATAAAATTCTAAGGAAAATGTCAAATGCATACATTTTATTAATCGAGTAAACGTTAAACATTTCCTTCTGTCAATCAGCATATATTGTTGCATTAGTTGCCTTTATGCACTTCCTCACTGCAAAAGATGAAGTTCTTGTAGTTGTAATAAATCCTTAGCATTTTGACACACATTATTGTTTTCCACAGCTCACAATAATTCCGGATAATTTCATGGACAACGTATTGCATATTCTCAAATGGGACTCTGATCGAAACTTACAACTCCTTCGTAAGCCAGTAGACAAAGACAAGTGGGCAACAGAACCGGCAGTGGTTAATGCCTTCTACAATCCCAATAAAAATGATATTGGTAAAAACAACATGGCTTGATTCTGCATAACTTAAACAAAAATACATTACACTTTACTTTCATATTTAGTTTTCCCAGCCGGAATTCTTCAGCCTCTTTTTTACAGTCAGAACTTTCCGAAATCCCTTAACTATGGTGGCATCGGAGTTGTCATTGGTCATGAGATAACCCATGGGTTCGATGATAAAGGTAAATAAAACTGCTGTCACACTCAAGCAAACAAAAATATGCATACATGATATACTTTGACACCAGGTCGACAGTTCGACAAAGATGGTAACATGATGCAGTGGTGGAATAATGCCACCATTGAGGCTTTCCGAGAGCGAGCACAATGCATCATTGACCAATATTCCAAGTATAAAATCGATGAAGTCGATATGTACATGAATGGCCGGATGACACAAGGCGAGAACATTGCAGATAACGGAGGACTAAAGCAGGCATTTAGGGTAAGACACGTTACAATTGAGTTGCGTCCGTCTGAATCTGATTTTCTTACCACCTCTTCTAGGCATACCGGAAATGGGTTAAACGTCACGGACCAGAGTCTGATCTGCCTGGTCTGAATCTCACTCACGATCAATTGTTTTTCCTTAATTATGCACAAATCTGGTGTGGTTCAATGCGTCCAGAAGACGCCCTAACTAAAATTCGTTCATCGGTCCATTCGCCTGGTTTCATTAGAGTTCTCGGACCCCTTTCCAATTCGGTGGACTTTGCTGATGCGTATAGATGTCCGCTTGGATCGCCTATGAACCCCATTGAGAAATGTAGTGTTTGGTAGAAATGCCACTGATGCATTATGCGTTTTTTTCGAGATAATTTTTTAATATAAATAAATATAGTTTAGTTTGTAAAATGTATTTAAATTAAAATTAATTTTGTATAAAAGTATTTATTGTTAGTTTTGCTTAAAATATTATTCTTTAATTTTTTTTATTGATAAAACTTTTGAATAAGAACATAAAAAGTTTATTGTTTTAGAATTCAATTATATTTTAACAGTAAATTAAAACAAATAAACAAGTAAATAAATGAATAGAAAACAAAACAGAAATTATATTATACAACATTATTAAGGCTAGGTACTATTTTTAATTGCATATGTCAAATAATATCACGAAATGTACAAATAAATAATCCATTCGCAAATGAACATTATTATAATAAACAACAAAGTACTTAAAAAAATATATAATTTGTATATAATAAATTTAATTCTAAATAAAATATACTGGAATAAATAAATTAAAAGAAAAATGTATCACCAATTTAATATTTTTTAAACCATTACTATACAAATATGTTCCCACTCAACTCTTTTTAAATTCTAATCATTTTATTGAAATCCATCGTTATCTCTTTCTAATTGTGAAGTAGGAGTAGAAAAAATGATGAATGTCAAAATGAGTATAGACAGCTTAGTGATGTTGGGTTCTTAGAAATATATATATAAATTACTATTTAGCACCTACAAAATAATATTTCCCGGGAATTTGAAATTTTTTGAAAACTGACTCACGGGTTATATATTTTTTTACAAAGAAAATAACGGGACATAACCCCTCAGAAAGACATCAAAGCCATGGGATTTAGAATAAATCTGCTGTGTTTTAATATTGAACGTTATTATCCCCATAGTCATCTATATAGAAAAGAAAAAAACTTCTGGATTTGATTTTTGCATTTTACGCGACCATTTAAAAAATCACAATCGGTTTCTGGAATCAGTGTAAGTCTTACATAAACTTCCGTTAATGAAATTCCAAAGTCAATGACCATTCACAATGTGCATGGTACTTAAGAGGTGTTACATCTATGAACGCACCTCCGACTTGTGGATCGTAAATATTGTAGAAATGTCAGTCAAACAATTGTTACTTGGAATTGGAACTTACCCATTGAATAAGAATTTCTTTTCTTTCTATTTCTTATTCAATGAACTTACCCAAATTAAAATAAAGTCCACTTTAAACTGTCAACTGTTCATGGATTCTCGAACCCGGTCCCGATGTTTTAGAAATAGCAACATAATTAGAAATAACAATTAACAAACTACTATTGATTGTTGAAGCATATTTTGAGCACCTAAACAACTCTTCCATTTTTTTTTAACCAAACTGTTCAAATCAGGGCAAAATCATCATCGAAATGACTTCAAAAAGTACAAAACATAATAAGAT
The DNA here is from genome assembly GCA_905146935.1 of Scaeva pyrastri. NCBI lineage: Eukaryota > Metazoa > Arthropoda > Insecta > Diptera > Syrphidae > Scaeva > Scaeva pyrastri. The sequence continues at coordinate 5,489,814 of LR989929.1, read as the reverse complement.
TCCTCGATTTTTTAATTTTATTTTGTTTGTTTGCTATTTTTCTTCAAGGGCCTACAAAGGTTTGTCAATATGGTGAAAACTGCTATCGCAAGAATCCAATCCACTTTGGAGAATTTGCTCATCCGCATCGTAAGCAACACACTAAAACAGTGTTCCTTTTGCACGAAGAATTCCTTTTTTTTAATTTTTGTAGTCGATGACATCTACGATAGGGGCATCGATGCATCAACAAAAAAGTACAACATTCCCGATAGGTTCAACATGTCCGAGGACGTGATTCTTATACAATTGAAATTGCTGGAGAAACTATTTCCAAAACCAAATGTTACAGCAAAAGTATTAAAAGAAACGCAAAAACCGAGTGAAAAGACTTCCACAAGCAAAGCAAAAACAACAACAACATCCTCAAGAGCTAATGAGGGAGGCGGGTACGTTTTAGGATCTTCAAAGACAGAACCCTCGAAGGTAGTTAGCTTGATAATACTCGCAATTATCAATGACTTTCTTTTTGTTTCTGAAGAAAATCGAAGATATATTTTCGGGGAGCAGCAGTCCGCAATCTGTTCCAAGCACTTCAAGGGCATCCACAAGCGAAACTGATGGATCCAATCTGTCTAAAAAACCAAAAATTAACAGGGATATCAAGGACTACATTCCAGTGGTATTGCCGAAAGGACAGGCGGCCGCAAAACTAGAAAAAGCGTCTCCTTACTACATGTTCCTCACGGCTATTACCAATTCCAAGCCTACTCACAATGAACCATTGACAATTACGCTTCAAGGTTAGTAAATATCAAAGAATTTATAAATGAGGTCACAATTTATGTTATTTAAAAAATGTCTTCGTAGAAATCCTAGACGAAAGTCTGGGGGAGATTGAAATGTCTCTGCAAATCAATTTCATGGTGGATATTGGATGGCTTCTTGGTCACTATTACTTTGCTGGAATATTGTGAGTATAACTTTTAACGCCTAAAAAATCATTTCAATAAACTATAATGATAAAGCATAACATACACAGCTTAAACTCTACATTAAACTAGGGCGAGTACATTTATTTTTTTTATACATTTCAGAGAAAAACCATTGATTGTGCTTTATGGAGACGAAACTCCTGAATTGAAGACAATTTCACAGCACAAACCCCAAGTGACAGCCATTAAAGTGAACATGCCCACGCCATTTGCTACTTCACACACAAAAATGATGTTGTTCGGCTACAAAGACGGCTCAATGCGAGTAGTAATATCGACAGCAAATTTGTATGAAGACGATTGGCACAATCGAACACAAGGACTCTGGATTAGCCCCAAGCTTCCACCGCTTCCAGAGGGTTGCGACACGTCGATTGGAGAAAGCAAGACCAATTTCCGCACGGACTTGATGTTCTATTTAGTGGAATACAAGCTGCCAAAACTACAGCCATGGATGGCAAGGATAAGGAAAACAGATTTCAGTGAAATTAAGTAATTGGTCTTTGTTTGAAATCATACACAGATTTTGTATGTTTTTTTTTCCAGCGTTTTCCTGATAGCATCAGTACCTGGAGGTCATCGCGAATGTAATCGCGGACACCCGTGGGGTCATGCCCGTTTAGGTCAGTTGCTTGGCAACACATGTCCTCCCATAGACGAAAATTGCCCCATAGTGTGCCAAAGCTCTTCCATCGGTAGTTTGGGGCCGAACGTTCAATCATGGGTACAAAACGATTTTTTAAATAGCCTGCGCAAAGACCTTAAACCTCTCGGCTTGCGGAGAATTCCCCAATTTAAAATGATCTATCCCAGTTATGGGAATGTTAAAAACAGCCACGATGATTTACTGGGTGGTGGTTGCTTGCCCTATGGCAAGAACGTCGACGACAAACAACCCTGGCTGAGAGAGCATTTGCATCAATGGAAATCTAAGGCACGGCATAGGTCTCAAGCAATGCCTCACATTAAAACCTACACTCGCTGGTCAGACGAAGGTGTTCACTGGTTTGTTCTAACATCAGCCAATTTATCAAAAGCAGCATGGGGAGCTTTTAATAAAAACACAAATATGGGTCAATGTTTACGGGTGGCTAACTTCGAGGCAGGAGTTGTATTTTTACCTAAAGTTATGGTAAGTACATAAGTGGTTACGTGATGTAGTCATGGTTTTTAAGTTTTTCTTTCAGATTGGAGAAGACACATTTCCCATGACGACAAGCAGAAATGGAGTTCCTCCGTTTCCAATGCCTTATGATGTTCCTCTGACCAAATATGGGCCCGATGATAAACCATTCTTAATGGATTATCTAAGGTCATAACTCAGTATATTCGTAATAAAAATGTTATGTTGCCTATTTCTCTATAATGTCTGTTGCAGTTAAGAGTTATTTTATACGTTAAAAATTAATAAACAAAAAATGTCGTAATGATTTTAAAATGCTCGAGCAATTATGTATAATACTTCTCGGTAAGTTGTGAGGGAATACAAATGGAGAAATTACACACCTTAACAACTTTGGAATCCAAAATGTAGTAAGCTTTTTTTTTAATTTTTGTAGACTGATATTTCAGATGTGAAACTAAAATATTTAGAACAAGAAAAACACCACGAAATAACAAATGTTTACTTGTTCTAAATCAATATGTTATTTTTGTGTCGTTTGGAAAACAGAACAGAGAGTTGTTCAAAATTCAACGGTTTTCTGAATCTAAACATAACTGCCACACAATACATTTTATTCTAGTTTTTTGACGAAATTAGGAATCAGTTTGATATCCGTTGCTTTTAGGGCCTTTTTCAATTCGAAGTTAATTATCTTAAGTGATATGCGGTGGCCACAGGATAAAAAATATGGGAGGGCCAGTATAAATGAATGAATTTTATTGGATTTGAGCAAATTGTGGATTGCTATTCAGAAATGGAGAATCCCAATCTTACATTGGTCATTATTCTGATAAAATGTTAGGCCCAATTGAGTAAATTTAAGTATGTATGTATAAATTTCCATGAAAACTTTTTTATTTACCTTTGAAATATCCTTGAAACATGTGTCCACTAATCGAAAGCGAACATTCCGATTTAAACTGAAATTCGACATTATATTATGTACATACATATGTATGTATGTATGTAAATAAATAAATTCCTTTTCCTTTAACAAAATTCAATTTTGAACCTGCTTGATGTGCCAGAAACTCCGCCGCATAATTGACAGATGACGACGACCACCAAGGGCGAATTCAAGAAAGGAAGTTCCACAATTACTGATTTATTAAATTAATCTTCAAATAAGTTGGCATCAGGATAGCCTTACGATTATTGTAACACTAAATTATAAAGGGATAAATATTTTTTAATACAACAATCATTTTTTTAGTGAGGTACACTCATATTATACTCACTTTTATTTAATGTCAAGTTTAGTGATGTAGATAAGTGGTATACCCAATTCAATAGGGAACATATTCAAGAGTATGCACTGCTCAGTACTTCAAATACTCACTCCATTTCATTCTTTAGTCTCATATTCTATAAAACCGTTGATAAAATAATGCTACATATACACTAGGGCGTATACTTACTTTTTTCATATTTAACAAATTACCATCCCCTTCCTGGTTCTGGAGGGTTTAAATCTAGGCCTTGACGAATACAAAATAATTCCAATGTTTTTACTTATTGTCACTTCTCCTTCTAGTCGTTTCTTTTTAAACATTTTGTACTCTAGACGCTAGTGTTAAAGTATAGAAGACAGTTTAAATTTATGAATTGGGCTGATTAGCTGCTGGTTTGTTCAAAACATGGTGTATTTATGCCTCATGTACAAATTTAAAATAAAATCTTAAAAGCCTTATCAAATTGAATTGATTTTTACGGGCTTTTTGAAGAACAAACATTTTTCAGTTAAAATATTACAACGACAAAGAAACCAATGGAAAACAAAAAACAAAATCACAGCACATTAATTAAAACAGAACAGGCAAACCATTCATGTATTTAAGTTAAAAATATCCAATAAACGAGTTTTGCTTTTTTATTTCGTTTTATTTTAAATTAAAATAAATTAACTTAAATTTATTCTAAGTAGGAACGCTCTGTTGGGTTATTTTAACCGAATGATCGAGTTTTCTTTCATCAATTAAATAAATGTTGTAAAATGCAAAGTTTAGTGTTGACGATTTACATAAGGCATTAGAAATTATGTAAGTCTGTCTTTTACAAAAAATTAGGTTTATTGAAATCATCTGTTTTTTGACCAACTCTGCTCTTCGGTACTGACAAATCTTAAATAAAACAAATTTCCAACAAAACTAAGCCCTGCTGCCAAATAGAACACATATCTCCACTGTGCCAGTGTGTTATTGCCACTTATAATCAGGCCTGTAACGTAGGGACTCAAAAAGCCCGTCATACAACCGATTGTGTTTGTCAAGCCGTACATTGTTCCGGCATATTTCGGGCTAAGATTTATATGATTCAATTGAATACTGGCATAAATTGCTCCACTAAATGCACCCAAGCCAGCAAGCATTACCATTACCCATGTCCCATTGCAACCGACCTGAGCAGCCCCAACTAAGCCAAATGCAGGAATTATCATTGCAATGGAGTTCCACAGTCTGTACGAATTCACCAAGGATATGCTTGTGTTCTCAAGAATCCATTCTGCCGCTCTTGAGCACAGAACACCCATCACATAGGTTGTGAGAAATGGAAGCCCACTTAGAGCTGAATTAGACTGGATATCAAAGTGGAGAATCTGATTCATGTAGGTAGGCAGTTCCGTCATTAGGGTGAACAAGCTCCAGGACCATGCGAATTGGGTGATTACAATAGCCCACAAGGGAAGGCTGGTCAGGATCGACAGCCAAGGTGTGTCCTGAACTTCGCCATGGCTCTCACTTTGGGTAAGCTTCACAGTCCGTTCGATGAAAGCCAATTCCTTAGGCGATATCCTAGGATGCGTTTTTGGCCATTCGTGAACTAAATACATCCAGAAACCAAACCACACAATACCAAAAATTCCAAATATGTAAAAGGCGAGTGGCCAACCGCCCATAAACTCCAAGGTGCAAAGCCACCCAGCGAGAGGCAGTGAAACGAAGGTCCCTATGTAGGAACCGCAATATACCAGGGCCGAGAAAGTGCTCCTCTCCAGAGGGGGAATCCAATGGGACAGCATCACATGTATCGATGGGTACGTTACTCCTTCGCATAATCCAGCTGCGAAACGTACTGCCAACATTGCCATAAGATTCCAACGAGCAGCCAATGGCGTAAGGAGGGTGAAGACTGCGCAAGTCAAGACTCCAATTCCGTAGATCATTTTCCCTCCGTATATTTCAGCCATCCGCCCACCGGGGATCTGTGTCAGCGTGTATCCATAATAAAAAGAACCCAAAACAAGTCCCTGTGTCTTTTCGTCCCAATCGAATTCACCTTCGAAACGTTGACGATTTGATCGGGAAAGCGACAATGACGAGGACGACGACGATAACATCGATGTAGAACTTGCAGCGCAAGTTTGATCAATTACGGAATTATTCATATGCGGAATAGCTGTCTGATTAACCATGGTAACGATTGCTATTGATAAGTTGACTCGCATTGAATAGACAACAGCGAAGCCTAGAAATCCCATGAGCCCGAAAATATGGCGGACTTTTGGGAAACCACCATCTTCTATTAAATAGAAAAAAAAGAAAGTTAGATACAATTTTTGGTTTTTTCTATAATATTTCAACCTTGGAAACCTTTAGAATCTTCCGTCGTGACTGCCATGCGATCGAGTACGAATTAAACTGAAATGCATTTCGAGACATTCAAATGATGATAAAGTTTTTGTTTTGTTTTGATTTTAAAGTTTGCTCAACATAAAGTCTAAGAGGTGAGTATTGCTTTCTTGAAAAAAACGTAAGAGTCTATTTTTTTCCAGTAAAGATAAAATTACATTGACTTGCTATACTCGTATTTTAACTAATTGATGGAGTAAAATTTCCATAAGAAACTGGCATTTAAAATATTCCAACGCAACGGGTACAGTCAACATGATCCTCAATTTATGCTCAGCCTAATCTAAAGTGTGAACTCATTTTTAAAACAATTTGTTTGTTTCTTGCTTTAAAAAAATAGCAACGGAAACGTACAACTATACACTGTCCATGTTTTTATTTTTTTTATAAACGCTAAGAAATCAAATTAAGATCATGATAAGAATATAATTAGATGAACTTCCAAGATTATATTTAGACAAAAAGCCGGCAAATAGAAACTAGATATTTGTATTTGCATGCGTAGGTACATTTTGAATCTTTATAAGATTTAGTGGAGTCTAATAAGCTATCTGTAGTGTGTCAATAATCTTCATATAATAATAAATAATATAAAGATAATAATAAAGCGTTACTATATTGAGGACTACACATTGTAATAGATAATAGCAAAAATGGGACAGAAAATGGTATTTAACACTTTAATTTTTACTGAGAGTTAAAAAACAGTCACTGGGACTGGGTGCACTTCAACTATCCTACACTTAGTAGCCCGATTTGTCTGAATCCAAAACATAGTAATTTTGTTTTATCCGCACTTAAGAGACATGATGTACAACCAAAGGGTGAAAAACACTCTTCTCATTGGCCATGCCCATAACCCATTTATGGAACAAAGATTCTAGTAGAAATTTAACAGCTTCCCCTATCGGTCAAAATAAAACCTTTCGTATCAGATATGTTTATACTGTTTTAGTTCTAATTTTATATCAGTTATTCAAAATATTATATGTAAGTTAACATATTACAAGTTTAGGGTAGAAGCAATTTTCTCAAGCAGTTTTCATTATTTATTAAAGCTATTGTACCAAAAAAAAAAAACATCGTTATTTAATGATATCACAGTTACCCCACAAACATATACATATGTATGTACATATCATATTTTTATGCTGATAACTTCAATTAAATTTTATTCAACACAGTATTAAATTTCATATAATTGATAAAAGTTTGTTAACAAATCAACATACCGTTTCTCTTTTTATTCTAAAATCGAATATTTTGAAAACAAACCTCTCTTTAAAAAATATTCCACAAAAAATTGTTACAAATTCCTGTTAAAATATCTTTAGAAGTAACGATATTTAATTATTTAAACAAAACTAAATTACACAAGCACCTCAAATAAATGCCAAGTTTTCAAAGAAAAATGATCAGTGTGGATGTGTAATATGCTAGGCTCTTTCAAATTAAAAAAATGAATATTTATTTGTTTTTGGGTCTTTTAAATTTAAATTGACATTATTTTATTATTATTGAGTCATATAATCAAGCCACGCAATTCAAGACGATATCGGTTAATTTTATTTTCAATTTTTAGTTATTTATAAAAAAAAATGTCTTTAAAAGGAATAATGCATTTTGGTTTACAAGTCACAATATTATTCCTGCGGAAAGAATTTTCAATTGAGTTTCGAGTCCGAGAAGATAACTTGAGGATGAATATAAATTTGAAACTGAACTTAATTTTGATTAATTTGTTTTTCTAATATATATTGGATGTTTTTCTCCCTTTGCTGCAGTTTATTCTGGTACTTAATTAATTTGTGTTTTAGTTTCAAAACTATTTATTTAAAACAATGGAATATAAAAGATATTTAAATAATTACGATACTACCTACTATTAATATGTATACAAATTATAACGTTATAGCGCATTAAAAAATGCAATATTCAGTAATGACATGATCTTTACGTATAGGTACATACATAAGTAGTGCAGTGAGATATTTCAATAAACTCTCGAAAGCTCAATTTTTTGAGTCATTTGTAATTAAGCTTTTATAATTAACTAAAAGTCTGATCAAACAGAGCACGATTCTACACAGCAGTGATGGAACTGTGGAGCACTACTTGTCAACTATTGAAGTAAATTGTTGATACTGGTAACTGGTATCTCGAAAATAACAGGAGTAATAGACGATTTTTTTGTAGCTATGAGCAGAGCAGCACTTTTTAGGTATTCTTTAGAAAAAGTCGTTTTTTCAAACATTTATGCAAATTTCAAAATATGGTTTCTTGTTTATAATCAAGATATAATCTGTAAATTTTCGTTTATGGAAACTATGAATTTTAAGAACTAAAAATCAAAATCATTGCTCGCTCATATTCGAATTGGAAAATATTTCTTACTTACTTTTGGTGGAATTTTGTTGTTAACTGTCAATTTAATTTTACTGGATGGCAAATACGTTTCTAAACTAGTATATTTTGTTCACTGTATAAACATATTTGAGCCACGAAAGTTTTGTTACAGTTTTGATTTTAATAAAATTAACTGTATGTTCAATTTTTTACTACTTTATGCCGTACAATTCGTAGGATAAATCTAAAAAAAATAAACACATATGTATGCATTCAAAATAATAATTTATTGCACATAATAAAATTTCATGTATTAAAATCATTTTTTTCAAATCTTTGTTAGGCTATATTTTGATTCAATTAATTTGTACATTTTCTGCAGGTACCTGGTTTTGTAAGATTCTAATTTACTATAGATAATAGCTTCTCTCAAAATTTTGTATACAAATACTTAAATAACAAACTGCTTTTTATTCTTCTTGGCATAACCCATAATTGTCATTTTTTTTATACTTATGTACATAATTAGAGAACAATTAGAAAACAAATATTTATAACAAATACAAAACTTATTGTGTAACAAACGACAGAATATTTAACTTTCAATGGTATGAGAATAATTAAGTAAATATGTAAATCACAACTCACAACCCCTTAACGGTAGGTTAAGAGTAAAATGGCATTTTTCATTTTTCACGAAGACGAGGACGCCAAAAACTTTTCAGTTTCTGTCCTCTCCTTCGCCTTCTTCGAGTTAATTGACCAACTCTGTTCCTCAGTGCTAGCGAATACAAAATAAAATGCGTTCCCAATGAAACTAACGACTGCAGCAAGATAAAACACATATCTCCATTGGGCAAGTGTGTTGTTCCCATTGATCACGAGGCCGGTTATATAGGGCCCCAAAAAACCAGACATACTGCCAGCTGTGTTTGTAATCCCGTACACAGTACCAGCGTATTTGGGACTTAGAGCTATGTGATTCATTTGAAAACCGGCATAAGTTGCTCCATTGAATGCGCCCAGCACGGCCAACATAAACATCACCCAAGTGCCACTGCAACCCACATAGGCGACACCAATCAATCCAATTGATGGAATTACGGATCCCACCGTGTTCCACAGACGATAGGAGTTCAGTAAGCTTATGTAGTTTCTCTTGAGCAGCCAATCTGCGAAGCTGCAGCACAGAATCCCCATGATCCAGGCTGTGAAATACGGAAGGGCACTCAACGCCGAATTAGATTGAATGTCGAAATGAAGAATTTGGTCCATGTACGTGGGAAGTTCAGTAATGAGAGTCAAGAATGTCCACATCCAGCCAAATTGGGTTACCATTATAGCCCACAGAGGCGGCGAGGTCAACAAGGATAGCCAAGGAATATTCCTGGCGTCGTCGGCATCGTCATCATCATTCAATTTTTTCACCGCCCTTAAAGCTTGCTCAATGTGGTTACGCTCCTTGTCCGAGATCCTGTTACTCCTAGCAGGACTGTCTGCAACCAACCACATCCAGAAGACAAACCAAATCATACCGAGTACTCCGAATATGTAGAAGGCCAACGGCCATCCTCCTTGAAACTCCAACGAACACAACCAACCGGCCAGTGGCAGGGAAATGACAGTTCCAATGTTGCACCCACAATAAACCACTGCCGAGAAGGTGCTCCTCTCGAACGGTGGAACCCAATTGGCCACCATAACATGTATCGCTGGATAAGTCACCCCCTCGGCCAGACCCTCAATAGCTCGCAAAGCAACTAGGGCTGGCAGATTCCAGCGCGCGGCAAACGGTGTTAACAAAGTTAAAACGGCAGTTATAAACACTCCGAGACCATACACCAGTTTGCCTCCATAGATCTCAGCCAACCGGCCTCCGGGGATCTGCGTCAACATGTAACCGTAGTAAAACGACCCCAAAACCAGTCCCTGCGTTGCTTCATCCCATTCGAATTCACCCTGTAGCTGCCGCGGCCTTTCTGTTGTTTGGTTCGACCAGGACGTTGACGACGACAACGACAACGACGGACTTATCGGACACGACTGGTCGTTCTCTGTCAAATTCACGTGAGGTATTGCCGTCTGATTGACCATCGTAACGATGGCTACAGATAAGTTCACTCGCATCGAGTACACAACAGCAAATCCAAGGAATCCCATAAAACCGAAAATATGACGTGCTTTTGGAAATGTCCCATCTTCTTCCTCGTCCACTTCTTCTTCTGTGTGCAATAAAGAACCATAGTTAATAAAGTATTTGATTTTGAATTTATCTAAAACCTTCTTGTTGTTTATTTTGATGTTTTTCCAAAACCCTAATCGTAGTCGAAGCCATATTGAGATGTCGTTTATGGCAAAACACAAAAAACAGAAAAAAAAAAATAAAACCAATTCAATTCTTTGGGAATTTCACAACTTTGCACGCTCACGCACAGGTATTGGACAACGGTATACGAGTAGAAGCGCGGACGGAAATAGTTTCTTCCGCGAGATTCTAAGCAATACTAACACTAAGTCGAAGTCGATGTTTCATGTTTGATGTTTCTGTTAAGTACCTAAGTTGAATGTTGAATGAAAAATGTGAGTGGTGTAGAGTGGAGCTGAGCGGCTGGCGGCATGGGGCGGCCAGCCCAGAATGTCTCATCGTCATCATTTCATTATGGTTGGGAAAAATTAATATTTATGTATATTTATAAACATTTAAAAGGGTATATTTGGTTGATGTAATACTTATGAGCATAGAGAATTTATCAGAACGTGGTCGTGGAGGGAATAAATATTTGGTTATCGAAACCAAAATAAAAGGGCTATTTGTCATTTTGTTAAGAAATTTATCATGTTGGAAATGGAATGAGATGAGCTAGAACTTCCTTAGGAATGAGTTCTTGATTCCCAAGTAGGTACTTGACTTTTTTAATTAGAAGTAGAATTCCTTCGTTCTACTAAAAATTGAAAGTAATAGTAACAAAACTTGTATGTATGTATGTACTTGAATCTGAATTTTTAACACCTTTTCCCCTTTTTTTGTCCGTTTCATTTTACAGTTTGAAAATCTCATTTAATTCTTCATTAATTAATTAATTTTTAAAGAATTTTTAACAGATATTTCAACTCAATTACAACTGCAGCTGTCTATTTTGTTAAGAGAAAAGATTTTATCATTTCAATTTTTTTTAAGTTTACCTTTAGAGCCAAGTTCCACTATAGGGTACTGTTTAATTTATTAAAATGAAACTATAAGCTCTTATGTTTAAGATTTTAAGTAGTGAATTCTAGAGCCCCGATAATGTAATAATTTGGTTATATCTTTATCCAGGAGCTTAAACGTTTACAAAAACAAAACAAAAATAAAAAAAAAAAAAACAGTTAAACTGGTTAAAACAAAACGTGCAAGAATTTAATTTAATTCATTTAAAAAAAAAAAATAATAAAATATAAAAGGTCAAGCTCAAGATTATCAGTTACCCTGTAGGTAGCCAGTCGGTGATGACTTGAACACAATATTGAAAATGCTGATACACGTGAGTAAATATATTATTATGCCAGTTATGATAGAACTTTATGGGGTGTTTAATATTTGAAGCTTCTGAATGTTAATCGTGTTAGCTAATGTCCTATCAAGAAGAAATAACTGCAGGAATTGTTTCTTTCTACTAAGAGCCGTATCATTTTTTTTTTCATTTTTTTCTGAGGGTGATTCATATTGAAATACATAATGTCATGACAATTATTATGAACATTGGAAATTGGTATTAAGAATATAATTATAAAGTAAGTGCAATTAAATTAGTTTACAATATTTAAATCCACAAGGGACAATGTTTTTCAAGCGAGATAAAAATTAAACCTAACTTAGTTGATGGTTTTATTTCAAGTTTTTTTAAGAAGTTTCATAAATGGTGTGTGTGAAATAAAATTTGCCCTTACTTCAAGTAGTTTTTCACATATATTTTTTTCTATCTTTTTACTTGGAAAGGAATTAAGTTTTCAATTAAAATATATGTTTAATTATTTAAAACTCTTTTTGTACATCTAAAAATAATTTTGCTTTAATTATGTCTTTTTTTCAAAATTGGTTTATTTCAACTACACTTATAGTTGACTCGAGCTCTTACACACCTCAGGCACCTCGCCAGATACGCGTCTGAGTGGCGTTTCTAACGAAATGTTTTCATTATAGTTGTTCAAAGCCAATTAAAAAGAAATTATCATAAGTTATATTGAAAGATAATATGTAAAGAACATCAGCATCTGAATGTCTTTCTATTTCATACAGCTTCAACACTTCCTGTGTTAACACTTTTATATAATAATCACGATAAAGCACAACAAGGTTATAAAAACATATAAAGATCTAAAATATGTAGATGAATAGATATACTCATTAGATCAATACCGGTTGCAAAAAAATAGAAGTTATTTTAAATTATTACTTTTAATTGGAAGAACCCAAACAAAAATTTAAATCTTTGCCATAAAGCATTTATAAATATTATTTATAATGTATTAATAAAGCGTTGTATTCCTATTTTTTGAAACGTGATTTTATCTTTTAATTTGATCATAAAAATAGTTTTTTCACACCTAAGCATCTCAAGTTTTAAATTTTTATTTTAGTGGCTTTTAATTGAAGAATAGACCTTGCAATTAATCAATTAATGTTAGCACAAAACCATCCATGCATCTTCCAAAAAAACTAGGAGAAATATAACCTAATTCTGAACATGTTATTCTGGTTTTCACCCAATCTATTATATTCCAGCTCACTTTTTATATTTGCAATGTGTTTTTCATAACATGAATAAAATATGAGTCCTACTCGTATTCTAAGAGAATCACAATGGAATTTACAGCAAGTTGTTGGGACAAAAATGGAAATCATGAAATTATTTTTTATGATTTCAGGCTTATTTTAATCTACTCATATTCATTTGGAGAAATCTTCATTGAGACAAAATTAAACAATCTTAGATTTCTTGTGTAAAATGCTTTTTTTATTTAAATTTATTTTTAAGGATAAATAGTTTCTTTAGTACAGCATCGTGATGTCTGATTATTTGTCTTTATTAACCTACATTATACTTAGTTACGATAAGGGAGAAATATTTACAAGCGAAGATTTTTTGAATAGTTTCCATTAATAACAGTAATTTCACTTCGAGATACATTTCTTTTTTAAAGAGATCATTAAATCGAGATTTTAATTTCGTAAAACAAATATCGTTAGAGTTCTTTAATATTAAAAAAAAAATCTGCAAAATTATAACAATTTTCTCAATTCGTCTTAGCTTATACACAATCGATCTATAACTTTTATTATTTTAGTACAAACTTAGTTGGTAAATGAACTTGAACGCAAATAATTGTGAACGGGTTCACAGGCAAGATAAGCTGAAAGCAGATGAACCAATTATAAGATATGTAGAAAAAATACAAATACCTTTGTAAAGAAAATATACATAGACGTACATATACATATATGTATATATATTTTAGTTAAAGCTACTCATAAGTTATAGTTCTAATTTATTCATAACATAATTCGGATAAAAAAAGACAGACGTGTTTTTTTGAAGAACTAATATCTCGATCTCTTAGAAATTACCCTCAAACAAAATCTATACAAAAGAATTTTCATTTTTTTCGGATTTTTCAGTATAACATTTAACAACGCATTCAAGCAATTGACATCACTGGAATGGTTTAAGTTTTCATATCACATATTCAATTGCAATTCTTAATTTTAAACAAAAAACTTAAATTAATTTAAATAAAATAAACAAATCAAAACAAAACAAACTCGAAAACAAATCATACAAAATTCTTCTTCATATTTAAACTACCTACTTACAATAAAATGGAAGACAACTCTAACTCTCAGTCACTCCGAATTCGTCTCCTTCGATTTAGAGACCAACTTTGTTCCTCTGTACTGGCAAACAATAAGTAAAAGAAATTCCCACCTATATTAAACGCTGCTGCCATATAGAAAACAATGCGCCACTGTGCCAGAGTCTCGTTTCCATTTATAATCAAACCGATGACATATGGTGCTAAGAAGCCACAAATATTTGCGGTGGAATTAGTAATACCATACATTGTTCCAGCATATTTTGGACTCAGAGCTATATGATTCAGTTGATTCCCGGCATAGACTGCTCCTTGGAATGCACCTACAACAGCCAACATAAACATCACCCAAATCCAATTACAACCAACGTAAGCTACGCCAATCAAGCCGAGCGATGGAACTATAGATGCTACTGAGTTCCATAGTCTGTAGGAGTTCAGTAAACTGATGTAGTTCTTCTCCAGCATCCAGTCGGCTAAGATTGAGCAAAGGATACCCACAATCCAGGCTGTGAGGTATGGAATGGCATTCAGCGTTGCGTTCGATTCGATGTCAAAATGAAGAATTTGGTCCATGTAAGTTGGAAGCTCTGTTAGCTGGGTGTAGAAAGCCCAACCTTGTCCGCATTGTGTTATCAAAATTGCCCAAAGAGGAACTGAAGTAAGAATTGACGTCCATGGAATGTCTTCAGGATCATGACCATCGTCTGCAATACTATCACCATTATTTCTTCTGGGCTTTACGGCTCGTTCGATATAGTTGCGCTCCTTGTAGGATATCCTTGGATGAGTGCTGGGACGATCATAAACCAGCCACATCCAGAAACAAAACCATATCATACCAATTACACCGAATATATAGAAAGCAAGTGGCCAACCACCAAGGAACTCTAAAGAACACAACCAGCCAGCCAGTGGAAGTGATATTACTGTTCCTATATTCGACCCAGCATAAACAATTGCAGCGAATTTATTCCTTTCAGTTGGTGGAATCCAATGTGCCAACATTGCATGCATTGCCGGGTAGGTAACTCCTTCACCCATTCCTTCCAGAATGCGTACCATTACCAGAGCTGGAAGATTCCAACGTGCAGCAAACGGTGTCAGCAAAGTGAATATCGCTGTTATTAGGACTCCAACACCGTAAATTATTTTCCCTCCAAGAATTTCGGCCATACGACCGCCAGGAACTTGTGTCAAAATATATCCATAAAAGAACGATCCCAAAACTATACCCTGTGTAGCTTCGTCCCACTCGAATTCACCCTCGGTTTCAGGTTCAGTGCTGTTGTGCCAAGAACCTGACGGACAAGTTGCGTCTTTAATGGTGATATTTGTATGAGGTATTGCTGTTTGATTGACCATTGCAACAATTGCAACGGACAAATTAACACGCATTGCATATACAACTGCGAATCCAAGGAATCCCATGAAGCCAAAGATGTGACGTGCCTTTGGGAATTCTCCATCTTCTATTGGAAGAAGAAACAAATCAAATACATAAATATGTAAATATTTTACTATTGATACAGAAAGTTGAAAATCAACCACGAAAACAAAATAAAAAGAACGATCATTTACGATAAGGCAGTATCATTAGATTTTTTTTGATTGATTTATTTAGACATATCTTTAGGCTGCATATTATGAGGTTTTCGAAATCTACATATGTATATGTATGAGAGAAAAGACGTACAAATTATATTTTGTTAACGTTTGCTTGATGTATGTACATACAAATGTATGTGAAGATAAGTTTAAGTTTCATCCAATTTCGCAAATTGGATGCGTCTTCATGGGTACTATAGCTATAAGTTACAGAGCTCGAATCATCGAGGAATGTTTGTGAGCCAGGCTAGCAAAAATCAATTGTAAACAATAATTTTTTTATTATTTTAATATAAAGAACATTTATCTATGCTTAGGTGTACGTACCTATCTATCTCTTGGTAAATTTTATCATATTTCTTTTGAATGAAGTCGTTAATATTAACTTCGAAGACTAAGACAATTTTAAAGTTATATTAGCATATTTAACTGAAATCAATCAAGTTTTTCAAAACTTATTCAACCGAGTCCCTAATTAAATAGTTCACTGCACAGCACATTGTTCAATACATTTCCATTGCAATCATATTTCTTAAAGCCTATAGTAGGTATACCTATCTTATTCCTAAAAAGTGCCTATCAAAATTACCTAAATAATTTTAACGTAAGCAATGGTCATAAATCAAGTTAAATTAAGGAAACATCAAAAATATTCCAGAAAAAAAAATTAACTAGACATATTATACAAGAAAGATAAAATTGAAGGTCTAAGTTTAGCACCAAAAAGATAGCAGAAATGAAGTTTTGTTATTTTTTCTAAAATAACATATGTATATGAATACATATGTACATGATGTACATATGTATTTGGTATATAAATATAAAATATTTACAATATGTCGGTCGTAGGTGGTAGGTACATGCTTTGATATTTTAAAAATAATCTAACTTCTAACATATGCTTGGCTTACCAACATTTCCGTGTATTATTAGAGGCGTATCATCAAAACTATCATCAGTCAGTGCTCCCTCGAAATTGTCATTGTCATCAAAATTGTTTCTCTTATTGATTCCACTACCTGGTTGAACTGGATCATGAATTTCCATCTCACTATCACTTATATGTGTCATTGCTTCTGCTGCTGAAGATGTTCTGCTCAATTCTATTCTAAATCTAAAGTGCACCTTGTTCTTGGAGTTTTTTGTAAAGATTTAAGCACCATTAATGGAGGCAACGATAGAAAGTACTTCCGTTTTAGAGCTTAAGTAAACACAAATAGGTACACATTAGAATTACTCTGAATGAAGACACGTAGTCTAATTACTTTTGTACTCAGGTGTTCTGATATTTTATTCTTTGCTCCGTGATTAAAATCTTCTCTCAAGAAAAATGCGAGCTAACTTAAGACTAACATTTGAATATTTTAAGTAATAATAGGTAATTGCGAACGATAAATAATACTGTTATTGAGATTTCTAGTTAAATAACTTTCTCGTTTCTAGTTTAACTGGAATTGCAGCAGTAGTGCTAGTGCAAAAATAAAAACCTTTGTTGTAGAAGATACAAATTGAAGTGGGATAAGGAATAAGATAAAAAACACAGAATTGTCAAAAACAGCTGTTGGATTTAGTTGGCATTCGGTCATGGTCGAGGTGTTTTCGAAATTTTCATGCTTCCAACGTACATGGGAAAAGGTAAGAAAGTGGTTTACGATACGTTTTGCAAGTATCTTCCGATAAAAAGTCGTTAGGTGAGTTTTTTTTTTCAAATCTTTGAAAACGTTGCAAATATTTGAATAAAAACCGTTAAAATAAGAACATAAATTGCAAATATTTAATATATCTTCAATTTTATCACTGTGCCGGCCGTTGAATTTAGAGAATCTTATTTAGTAATAGCTCTTTTCAAACTCTTTAAAAATTTATCAAACAGTGTGTATATTTAAAAAAAATACAAAATACACAATTGAGTGCTTAAATCTAATTAACTATTTGTATTAATTTTAAACATGGTACATTTTGTGTCCTATAAACATAATAATTAAGGGGTAATCAAATTTAAGACATCTAGAAAAAATATGACGTACCTTTTTTCCTCCTAAAGAAAGGCATTTCAAACTTTTATTACAGAATAAATAATGGAACCACCTAGTAACTAATACAATTATTGTACATGTACAGTCGAATCTTATGTCGGTATCTATATATATTCTAGAAATCCAAATGGTTTGGCTGAGCCATTTTGTGATTGAGTTAGCCCGTTTTATTTGAATGTTCACTAATTTTAAACAACTAATTGGCACCGTTCGTTTCTTATTTTCATGATTACCATAAACTTTATTAAAAAGATAACAAAATGTTCTCGTATAGGTACTGCACACTGACGCTCATAACATTTTTTTAAAAGATAATTTTGTAGTCACTTTTGTTGAACCCCTTTTCGCATAAGCCTCTCAATCCCTCTATATCAGTTTTGTTTAACCGCTTCTCGAATACACATCAATGGATAAACATAATAAGAATATAGAGCTTACTTCGGTTTACCTTTAGAGTGATTACCATTTCTGAATTGGTGTACAAAGTAAAATTACCATTGATTATGTGTGTTTTTATTATTTTTAAATGCAATTTTAATGGGAATTATGTTTTGAGAAAAAAAATCAATTGGCAAAAATCGTTCCGAATGGAAAGACAATGTTTTTCGATTTGCCCGCTATCTGCAATGTCTCATAATGATACGAATTCTCAATAAGAGCAAACGGCTGTGCTTTGTCAATGTATTGCTGAATTGGAGCCCAGCTCACATTGGAACAATTCAAATAATAGTCTCGAAGTAAAGTTTCAGCTATTACTTCATAAGCCATCGCCTGATTCTCACACCAAATTGTTGCACCTTTAACCGACGTCTCCTTCTTAATCAATGCAATTGCTTCCTTTACTGTTCGGAAGCTAAATAAGCAAACAATCGGCAAGTTTTTTCCATTGCTCGTAAAATGTTCCTGTGGAAAGTCCCACACTAGAATCGAGCTATAACTTAACGATGTCCCAGCAGAAATTGTCTTCGCACATAATCGGGATACAATGTCATTTGATTTTTCAATAGTTTCATTCAAATTCAATCCCTGAAGTTGATCTTTGGAATATGTTTTCAGTTTTGATCTTAGATTTGCACTAAATCTTTCAGCGCATGATTCCTGCACAAATACACATTGTACAGGATTTGCGTTCTTTGGGTCATCAATGGATTTGGCCAGTTGGTATGTAGCTGCATCAATATCGGACTGATGAAGAATGACCATAGCCAGAGGATCGGTTAAACTAGTTGTGGTTGTGGTCGAGGTTATCTGTTTATTAGCATAGAAGTGATAAGAATGCCGATAAGAAGATGGTTGGAATTAGGTTTTGCATACTTACTTTGATGGCTGTTTCCATGTTGTGGTCGTATGCTAGAGTATCTAACATTGATTGAGTTAAGAGCCTTTTATTTGATTGATTTAAAATTGAGCTTGTCATGGCAAATTAAAAGACACAAATTGGTCAAATAGTTCCTCCAGCTTAAGAAACAATTAACAACACTCAACAAGTGGAGACTGGACAGCGACAGTTTGATGTTTGACAAATCCTCACAAATGTATTAATCTAACTTTTACGTTACGTAACGTTGAGTTCTCTTTCGATTTTTCGGATTTTTTTCTTTCAACATTACAGGGTGCATCATTAAGCAGGAAACTGAAGGGTGATCCACAATGAAGCAAGTCGTAATCTTGCCCACCCGTTGTAGATCTAATACTTTCTGTTGTCTGGGCGAAGTTAGATTCAACGATACGGAGTTTAACATAACTGTAGCAATTTTATTTCATTCAAATATCTTGACAAAGATTTAGCTGAGTAGACTGAGTTGGGTGGATCATCCTTGGTTAAAAACTTGATTTGCGGCTTAAAATTTTTAAATTAGCTTTTCAATGCATCAACTTAACTGTAATCGGGGTTCAATAATTTAATAATGTTCACTGCGACCAAATCTTCTCTTCTTTTCTTCTTCTACTTCTACTCTGGTTCCGTAATATTAAAAATAAATAATCTCATAATCCCTTGATTATCAGTAAGTTATAAAAAAACTTAAAGTTTTTTTTAATTCATCTTGTTTAAAACTGAAGTCTATTTCTCTGCCAACTTAAAGCTTATAATTTATTTGGCGTGATCTTTAAAATGTTTGAACAGATATTTTTTCAAGTCCCTTTTTCACAAAATTATGTTAGATTTTATCTAAGAATTTAACCGTCGAACGTTGAGAGAAAAGCGTCGGTGCTAAATCTTAACGCAAGCTGCGTGCTTCTCCTCAGCACCATCCCTGTTAGAACAAAAATTCACCACAACGAATATTCCACAAAACAAGTGTCAAAAAATTATCAGTAAAACTTGACTTTCTCTTCCTCCTCCACATTCTAACTATTTATTTTGCCCGATTACGCCATTTCAGTATCAGTAGTGGGCAAAGGAAAATAATTCAGGAAAACCACTAAGGGCAACAAGTGCTCCAACGGAACTCACGAGAAGAAGAAGTGCGCACCGTGAAAAAATCTCACAAGTGCGATAACAGAAAATTTGTATATTCAACCCTTGAATAAATATAAAAATAAAAACATTGTGACAGTTTAAGTGACCTTTTTTTCTAAAAATCGAAACAGGTTTATAATCAATTCATCCACTAAGATGACAGACCTCAATGAAGCCATGTCCTCGCCATTTTTCAGAGTTAAGGTTTGTAATTCCAAAAAAATACAATAATTAATTCCATCACATCATCCGCAATGATGAAGATGATTGATTCAACCTTATGTTCCGTTCTTGATCTCTGTGTTCTTGTTCTTATTGCAGCTAGTTGCTCTCGTGCACTTTGTATTCCTATCAAATGCCATGCTCGGCAGCTGGGGTCACAGTGGCTTCCTGTTCTACAACATGCTGTTTATGATAGCTCTGTTTTGGACCATACACTGCAAGGAATCCGTAGAGGCCATTGAATCGGTGAGTAATTTCCTTAATAGGTCTACACCCACATCATAAATACTTGATCGCAAAAGAAAACAATATACATATATTCGCGCGATAAGAGAGATGGGCGTTGAATTTAATCAGCTAATTTGGATCTTCTCGAGTACCTTGCTGTGTGTTTGTAGATTTGTAGATATTCTGCCTGAAAAATTTCACATATAAGTAGGTATACCTGCTGTTATCAAGGTGCTAATGATTGTAAATACATGCCTCCGCCTCTACCTTTGTCTGGTCATGTTTTTCATCTGGCCTGCACAATGAGGCGAAACCCTATTACAGTGGGGTAAGATTTGGTTTCGCTGCGTATAGATGGAATCAAATTTCACAAAAATCTCACTTGAAATCGCTGAGTAAAAGAATTCTTGTTGCACAGCTCAGCTCGAATAAGTTTTAACATACTCATATATATTGTTTCTTGAGACAAAAACTTGGGTTGTGAGATATAGGATTTCGATTCGATTCGGAATATCAGTTTTATGAAGCAATTCAAAACTTGAAAAAAAAAATAAAAAATAAAAATAGTAATAGTAATAGTGATAGAAAAGAAATCGAGGTCATTGTGTGGTGGTGGCGATGGCGATGGCGAAGGCGATGGTGGTTGATGGTTCGACTTAAAGAAGGCCTCTTGGGTTACCTGTACAATACATGTTGGAAGTACCTTGCGTGTTTTTTAAACGTTAATGTTGGTATTTCTTTCTTTGGCCTTAGGCACTTAAATGTGGACTTTATTATTAATGAAGTTGGTTGGTCATTTTCTTGAGAACTGTGAGAGTTTAGGGTGGTTAAATGCAGATGGCTGGAGTCGGAGGGAGGAAAATTAAAACTATAGGGGGATTTTAGTACCAACGTTGTTTGTTATTTGTACAAGAAGATAGTTAAGGTGTATTTGGTTGTTAGATTTATAAAAAAAACATAACAGCTGCGAACAATTTTGCAATAAATATATACATATGTACATATGTATGTTCATATGTACAATGTACATACATGGGTTGTCAAATGAAGGCTAAAGAGTAAATGAATTAAAATTTAAAGAAAACATTGATAAATTAAAAACGTGTGTTTTTATTTTGACTTCTTATTTAATTTATAACACTGCTAAAACAAAATTCCGTATCACGGTTTTGATCATCCTATAAAAAAGAAAAAACAATTCCTTTAAACTTTTAGTCAATTGAATAGAAAATTCATATCAAATAGATTATGTTTCTTTTAACCTTCTTCTCCCCTCATTTTGACGGTTTCTTCAAAAGTGATTTAAAGGTCTATGAATCAACAGATGTCTTCTTTTTTATCAGCCGGGATGTTAGTTTTTCAAAAGTTTTAAATCAATTTCCTCTTTAATGGAACTGCTGTGACTCACCTAAAATTATCTGTCAGGAACTCAAGCAGTGTGTATTAACCCCCATTTTTAAAGTTTCCAGTCAAAAAATGCTGTTATGTCTCAGGGTTCAATCCTTGGACCTTTAATATTTTGTTAAGGAGTGAAATTCGGCCCAAGTAAATCTCTTACTTGATAACTCAATGATTCCTTATTTACTCATAATTTTTGAACAAAATTTTAACTTTTGGTGATTGTACTATGTATATTTGTATATCAAGTGATCTTGAAAAAAAACTTGTGTTACACTCATGAGTTCTGTTTTACAAATCTTAACTCATTTTGATTGTAGTGTCGACAGTACGAGCTAAGAATTGCATTAAATAATATGTACTTACTACTACATTTAAGAATGATCGTTTATTCTCTTCGTAGTAGAAAATCATTTCAAAGTCAATCGGTAAAGTATTTGTATAATATACACATATTATGTGTTCAATTTAATGCAAACAAAAGTTCCTCTTCTATGTGCAAAATTTCCATAGCTCGGTGGAACTCATTTATAAAAAGTAATATACATGTGTTTTAGCATTTTTCCAAACACATGTTATTTTTATATAAAAAAATCTATAAAACTTCAAACCAAATTAGTTTCGCCGAAACCGAATTTTCAAATATCAACATTGTTACATTTATAGTTGAAATTTTTGTTTTTATAGTTTTATGTAGTTTCTAGGTGGATAGATTTCAATGATTTAATAAATTGAGATTACAACAAGAAAAGAAGGTTTCTGTTGCTTTCTGTTAACCTAAACAAGATAAGAAGGTTTCTGTTGCTTTCTGTTAGCCTTATCAAAGCGTTATATATATATATTTTTTTTTTGAATGTATTCCGTATGCATGCAGCAGAGTTTAGTTAGGATACCAATATTTGTAAGTCTGTGCTGTTGCTTGCTATCACTACCGCCGCGCCGCCGACCAAGACGCGACGACGACGTTAGCAGGCTTCTCTAAGAGGGTTAAAATGATTATATTTCAACCGCATATTGTGTTTGTAATTAAAAACCTTGCGTGAAGTAAAAATGGAAAATATAAGAAAACAAACCATGAAACTATCGGACTCCGGATGCCACAATTCATCAAGTAAAATACTTACCACACTTTGATTTCTTTCTGTTTCTTTCGTTTCATTTGCTCTTTATTATTTTTTATTGTTTTCTCACAGGTATTCAAATGAGTTAACATTATACATGGAAATATTGTACAGACATATAGGAGGTGGCAACGGGATATATTGCTCTTAGCTCATACAGCAGTTAATATAATGTTCATGTTGGACAAAAAACAAATTAAAAATAATCCATCAACTCTCCAAGGGTAGTTTGTGAGCTGTTAGCTTTTATACCTGCAATGAAGTTGTGTGAATATTTGTGAATGTATTTTCACATAATTACCCCGAAAGGCCAACGAACTATTATAAAAACAAAAGTTGCCGTCTACTTAGGAATTTTTCCTATTTGAACTAAAAATATATTATGATTCATTACAGTTCAATGTGAACTTATGAACTGGACAGGAATTTCAAATGCAATTAGTAGAAGAATCCAAAAATACCTTTTTCAAGAATCCATTTTTCAGGATGACTATAACTGAACTTTTAAAAGTCGATTCAAAAATTCTTGGGTAAATTACGGAAAAAGTTTTTTTTTTCAGTTTGTATTGGAAGATAATAACTGTCCACTACTTCCAAATATTGCTTCCTATTTTCTTCTGCTTCTACTTCTTGCCCTGGCAAGAACATTTGTTAGGAAAGAATTCCCTGCGGATCTTTACAGCTTTTATGACACATCCATTTACTATAGAGTGGTCCAAATCTTGAATATACATCTATATAATAACGATAATTGCATTCGGTTCACATTTACGACTCAAAAGTGGTAGAGCTAGAATTGTTTAATATTGATTTTTATAAGTTATATAAAATATATGGTATATATTATTTTATGTCGGCTCAATCTTAAACAAAATTGAATTTAAGCCATACATAGTTTGTGCCCAATCGACAGGAAAATTTATTGATTTGAGTTTTCAATAAGTCGAGTCAATTGCTATACCCGTTGTGTAATTTATTAAAACCACATGTCATTATTGGGTTGTCCATGCAATTGAGCAAATACATAACGTTGCAACATGTCCCTACATTGATCTCCATTGACCGTCGTAACTTGATCGTCATTCATCAACAAAACTAACTGAAAACCACAACATTTTACTTTTTCTGGATGAAATGGAGTTTTTCTGGAGCACATAAAGATTTTCGCCTTACCAAGAACCACCACGTTTATCCAAAAACGCCCTTTATAAGTGAAGGTTGCGGTATGATAGAGTTTCGCCATATTGAAAATATTCCTTTTACTTAATGGTGATGGTTTGTGCGTAGTTCTCTCAAATCAGGAGTCTGGGTTTATTCCCTGAAGTTTTCGGATTTTAGGAAGGAGTATATTATTTTGTCATAATAAAATAATTCTCAAATTCAGTTTTCGCATAAGATTATAGGTTCTTTTAGTTTCTGACATTACTCGCACACTAGTTCGTGGTTCTATACAAGGTGTTGTACCACGAAATTTAATAAATTTCTTTATTCACTCGTGGACACCCATGTGTAAATTCAACGTTTAAATTACTGGAATAACCAAAAACTGTATTTATTTAGTTTACTTATAAAATATTTGTGTTAACTAACCTCAAAGCGTTAGACATACTTCTAATAAATAATTTGTATATAAAGAAAGAGATAACTTTTGAGCACTTTAACATTGGCTTTATTTCGCTTTATCAAAAAGGTAATCACTGTCTTCCAGTAGGTTCTTGTGTAAACAATTATGATTCACATTTAAAACGAATTCACTGTTTTGTGTATTATTTTATGAATTAAATTGCTTCATCCAGATTATGTGTTGCATAATTTTCATTGAAATGGTGATTCATAGAACTTTGAATAACCATTTCAAAGTAAATAATAAAAATAAATTATAATTTCTTCTGATAGAAAAACAGTTGATTGACCTTAAACAAATTAATCAGTTAATTGATGTGCTATCAAACAAATATTTACTTTATCTATTATATTAGATACTTCTGTTTACAAGTTTTTTTTATAATTTGATATTACTCGAAGAATTATTCAAACAAATGCGTTATCTGAATTAGGTTCTCAGACCAACGAAGTCCGTTGGAATTCCCTAGCATTTTAGTTCCGTCCAGCTTATCTGAATTGAGGTAGTGCAATTTGTGAAAGTAAACAATGAGTTTTCTGAAATAACGCTTCAATATTCAATTAACTCCATTGTAACAAAGTTGACTAAATACAAAGTTTTTTCTTTCAATAAATCACAAACCTAGTAGAACCTTTGAAATACGAAGTTATTAGACTGACATCCAATCTCATAAGGGATCAGATTGCATACACTTTGATCTGGCTTGAAAATTTCCAATGTTGTCCAAGATAACTCATACGAACCAATATATCTCAAACGAACAACAACAACCATAATCTATAATAACAAAGGAAACAAACAAATAAAAGTACAAACAAATCCAATTATAAAGAATTTGACCTTTCAGCAAGTACATAGAAGTCCATCCGAATAGCTACGAGTATGTAATTTCTCCTTCTATTTGAGTATAGGTATAGACATTAAAGAAAACCTAAGTTTTTATTTCAGCTAAACCTGTAAACTTTGAGTTTTTCTTTTGTCAATTTAAAATAAAACATATTATTTCTCAATTAATTTTCAATACTTTTTCGTGGGTATAAAATAAAGCACCCAAGAGTAGTTTGAACTTTCGAGTCCTTTAATTTACGCTTATGTAAATCCTACTGAAAGTAAACACGCAACATAGCACAAGTAGTGCCGCCTCCGCCGCGCAACTACCGTCCAACTCCCATACGAGTATTTCTTTAAATCACGCTACATATTTATTCTTATGATTTCTTTTAAACGTGACCAATTTCGGTCGGCACGGCAGGTAATAATTCTTCATACTGTTCTTTGGGTGGATTATAAGTATACATTGAGTTATTTAGTCCCTTTGTTGGATGTGAATTAGGTCATCGGTTGGTACCCCTTCTCCAAATAAAGATTTCATTTTTAATATCATGTTAATTAGCTTTTTAATTACTTTACCTCTTCAAAGTGTTTTCCTCAGCTAGTTTGCTTGCTTTGCTAATCGAACTCATGCAGCATATCAATGGATCAGTATTTAATTTAATAAAAGTGCAATCCCAGAAATCACTTATAATAAGAACAATATTTAAAAAAAAAATAAGCATAAATTAAACCATTCCCTTTTCATCTCATCTCATTGCATACATATTTTTCTTTTTTTGTTTTTCTAGGCTCTAGTGATAGACGCTTGTAGCATTGTCCTTGATTTAATAAGCCTCGTAGTATTTTTCCATTATATGAGTGAGTTTTTTTGATTTGTTTTAAATACAAATACTTAAATTTGTAATTTATATCTATAACTGATAATAATTTAAAATAATTTACAGATGGCTGGGCAGTTGTTTTTACTATAATAAATATGATCATACGTCCATTGAGTGTAATCCTTTTGCATCGCGAATATACAAGTCGTGGTGGTGTTGCAATTCCAACTGGGTCGGTTTTTCCCTCAAGCCAACAGAGAAACTACCAAGATATTGATCGGCCTCCACAGCCAGTTCCATCGAATGTTGCTGTTATTTCTTAAAAACAATAACTTTTTTCTAACTAGTCGTTACTTAATCACTTTTTTGTTTCTATTAACATTATAATTATTATTGTTTTATAATTATTTAAATATTAACTTTAGAAAAACAAAAAAGGCAAAACGTTAAAATTTTTAACGAGTGATTTTTGTAAGCTAATATTTTTTAAATTAATATACATACATACATAAATATAAAATTTAGCATTGGGATGGGTAGCCAAAAATGTTTAAGCAAATTGTTCGGCTGTTAATTGAAAATCTCGAAAATAAAGTCTAAAGTAATCTTAGTAAAAAAATTAATTCCGAGTATTTTTATGGCAGAATTTACAGCGCACTAACCAGTTTCACTTAACATTATTTAAGGTTTCGAATATTGTTTAAAAGTTTTGTTTAAATTTCTACTATTCTAATACATATACTATTTTTGTTTTGCAAAAGGAAAGGCCCAGTGGGTCTGGTCTGGAAGTATGTACATACGAGTACAATGTGAATGTGTGCGTTTATGAATGAATATTATGGACATACATAAGTTTGAATTGTTGGGCTCTAACTGTGTAACAGTTAAAGTAAGGAAGTGTGTAAATGTATAAATCAAATTTGCACGCGGACTCATAATGATACTGAAACTATTCTGGAAGGTTTTGCGAAATATCAATGTCGATTTCTGTAATAATATTTAAAAAAAATCAAATAACAGTTTATATAAGATCGCGAAGTCAACTCAGCTCATTGCACTGTTTCAAAAAAGTATTCAATGTTTAAGTTGTGTAAGTGAGAGAGTCAATAAAAATGGTTACAGTGGGTTTTTATATAAAAATTCTTAATTGGTCGGAAAAGCAATATTGTTAGTAAAAACATCTTAAAACTTTATTTCTATTTATCATATTTTCAAGAGCTTACAAGTACGATGTATGTATTAAACCAAATTCTTTAAAAATGATTTATAAAAATGTTTTCTTCAAAAATATCTAAGTGACGAGCCTTACTGTTGAAGGCTCTTAGGCGAAATACATTTGGACAAAATGTTTTTTTTTTTTTATATTCTTCTACAAACAAAATGATCAAACCCTGTTCAACACATTTAATAGGCTTTTTCGCACCTACTAATCAAGAGGCTTTAAGTTTGTTCAGACCATTCAATGGAAAGTAATTAGGTATATAATTTGACTTTTATACATTTATTCGTTAACCGACTTTACTAAAGATAACTTTTATTATTAAAAAAAATATAAATACATACAATTTTTTTCTTTTGAATAAACACAACCTTATGTTAAATTTGTGTAACTAACAATAATGTACAACAATTTTTTTTTTTTCAAAAAATAATAAATTTATAAAATCACGTTTTTTCCTTATTTAAGAAATTCCTTGCTTTGCTTAGAATCCCTCCTTGGCCGGCCGATACTGATACCCTCCTGGCCCATCAGCAACACAAGGCACCTTAAAAAAATATAAATTATGTTTTTATTTCAAAAGAATTTACACAAGTGATGTTAAGTTACTTGAACTAAATTAAAGTAGATGGACCCCATCAATTGTGATGCGGAAGTGTTAGTCTTCTTAAGACATGAAAATAGCATATCATCACAGATGCAGTGGGATCTGTAAATAATTTAATCAAATACAAATTACATATAAATTATTTGTTTATGTCTTTTTTTTCCTTACTTTGTGTATAGAGACTCATTGTTGAGATCATATCTCTTCTGATAGGCTCTAATTTTCACTGGACATAAATCGTGTGCTCTGCAACATCGATCCATTGTTGATTCGGTTCCCAAATCACTATAAGTCTCTGCTATATCACCAGTACCGCACCATTTTGTACCTTTTTCATCAAATAATAATAAATAATTCAAATAAGAAATTAAATTATAGAACAGTAAATTTGTACCTGGTATGATTCCACTAAATATGGAAAGAGGAGTTTTTTGAAATAGATTAGGTTGAGCTGTTGTGGCGAGTTGCTCGTCTTTGCCTTTTCTATTTCTTGACAAAAGTTTATCAACCTGCTCACATTGATTCATCAGTTTAAGCATTTGTTGGAAATTTATTTCTAAGGGTCGGTTAAGTTTGGATAAGTTTTCGAGCAGAATTTTTCCTTCGTTGTCGGTACTGGAATTGAAACAAAAAAATACTAATGATAATAATTGTTAAATTATTTAAATTATGTACAATCGTATACATTAATATTTGGGTCTATCTTGAATAAATTTTTCTTCTTCAATAATGTTAAAAGTATTAGAAAGAATTAATTAATATTGGGAACTTAGTTTCTGGTGGCTTCGTCTCTTATTGCAATTAGCCAACTGTCAATCTTTTTTTATGGGATAGTAATAATAATCATTTATAGGAAAATAAAATAGGGCGTATCGGACATTTTCCTCGGAATATTCGAGAATCTATCATTTTTAAACGAAACATTCATTTTCTTTTAACGCGACTATTAACCATATGTATGTAAATAAATGCGATAAAGAAATTGTAATTGACGTTTTTTTATTTGTATTTAAAAAAAGAATTATGTTAACAGTTTTACTGCATTCTTATGACCTTGACTCTATTAAAAAATTACATACTAATCATTAAGAAATGTAAGACTAGGTATCTGCATTAATTAAATACCCATTTTGTGTCTCAAGTCTTGTGCCTAAGTTTTATAAACTAAATCTAAATGTGGATAGCATTTAAAACTTAAAACTGGTTATGTCTTAAGCAATTATTAACTTAACCTAGTTAAGATTTTTTCATTATAGTCTCGTCTCGGTAGTCTCTTGATTATAGTGATCGAAGGGTTCATTGCATAAAGTCCGATGCAGTAATCATTTAATCAATTCAAAGTTATAAGTAGCCATCACTTGTTTACTTGTATGTACATACTAACATACTCATGAGTATTTATTCGAAATTTTTATTTAAATAAATCCATCCATACTTGAATTAACGTTGGGTCGTAGAACTATATACATACACGCAATATTCTGGGATTTTTTATAACTGCTATCAGAGTCACGCAAGAATAAGTGTGTACAGAAAATGTCAATGAAATCGAAAGCTTGATTCAAATGATTATTATTTATACGGAACGCATGGGCTTGGACATCAGGGGTGTAGCTACATGGTGTCATATCAATTTTAATGGGCCTCGCAGTGAAATGGCTTCTGATTGGATTTGCAGTGAGAATTATAATCTGCCAAAGCGAATTTTCATCGAAACTGTGAATTTAAATCATTACGTTTAGACAGATAAAAATGACATTTGTAACATTTCTCTTATTCTTTATTTAGATTTCATAATGTTTAAAAAAGGTCTTAACAAATTAAATTCAGACGGCCTTTTCAACGACTTTTTAAAAAATCTGAGTTTTTTCCGACAGCAACCATTTAGGCTTAGTCATTAATGGTATATACATTTACTTTACAAAAACAAGAACAGACAAAGTTTAAGTAGAAATTAGGAGGGGTCCCAAAAATATTTTTAACTTAAGGCCTCCAACTTCTAGATACGCCATTGTTCAACATACATACATGTTTGTAAATAAGTAGGTACACACTACGTAAAACGCTTGTCATGGTCAATCAATGACGTTGCTTGTCTGGTAGGTCATTTATTCGTAAAAGTTGTAATAACATGAATCACATGTTTTGTATACAGTTGTAAACCCCTCAACCCACTTTTAAACTGTATTATGCAAGTAGGTGGGGAATATTGATTAAGGGATTCTCAAGGCAAATACAACATAAATCTGTTTACGATATTAACTTCGAAAATGTGCTTGAGCAAACTACGAGTACTTGCATATAGTTTTAGTTTTTCATTTGGCGAAATAAATTGATTTATTTTTGAATTTTTAATTTTCATAGTTTAATATTAGTCATTGTGATAAATTTCGATTTTGAATTATTGAATTTCTTGACAGAGTTAAAATAAATTTAAAACTCGAAATTTAACACTGTCATTTAAGAAAGGAGAAATTAACGTGAGCATGTTCTACCCTTTAAATCCTAGTTGACATCACTTAACTACCATTTGGTTTTATTTGAATTAAGTAGTGCTGGGTTTATAAAATCATAAGATCAAAATCATTGGATTTTCCTAATTAAAAAAAGAAGCATACTGAACTTCTCAGTTGTAAATTTAACAAATATAATTTTTATAAAACTTTGCCGACTTAGCTTTGTATTTGTATACATAGTATAATTTACATTATTGGCCCAAGATCCATACAATTTCACCTCATCTCGATTGAAAACAAAACAGAAGGAAGTATGGTCTGTTGGCCCGGCATAAAAGGCACAAAACAAACTTGAACATCCAAAGTTGTATACGAAACAAATTCCGTACATTAATTAAAAATCAAATTGTGGTCATATCATATCAGAGTTTGCACTGGCTTGCAACTACAACTCTGAAGGCCAACCGCGTCGCCGCTGCCGCCCCGCCACC
The DNA here is from genome assembly GCA_905146935.1 of Scaeva pyrastri. Lineage (NCBI taxonomy): Eukaryota > Metazoa > Arthropoda > Insecta > Diptera > Syrphidae > Scaeva > Scaeva pyrastri. The sequence continues at coordinate 5,458,724 of LR989929.1, read as the reverse complement.
ACGATTCAATCATCCATGACAATTAGTTTTATTAGCCTGTCTATCGAATGTGATGCCGGGATAATTTGCATATTATTTCGGATTGGCAACCCATGAGTGGAATTTCCCAACTTAAATTAAGTTTTTCTTTTCTGTTGCCAAATAAGCTTTGAAATAACTTTTAATAATGGCTGGCATGTGTTTGTACAGATCGACATTTTTAAATTATTTCAAAGGACTACCCATGGACTATCTAGCACGGCCTTGATGGATTCTGCCACACTCTTTCACCTCAGCGGCTTTTTGGCAGATCCTGAATTTCATCCACGTAATACAGTTTTTGGTTGATCGTTTATTGAACCAATTGACCCAAATTTATGTATCACCAATTACTCTCTGAATACTGAAAGCTGACCTATGACAGCCAATTGGACAGCTGCTTTCAACTATCAGAGTTTGAAAGTCCCTTCGAATGGGAAGGTTTTAAGGATTCAATGAGCCATGTAATAATAAAACATGTTTGGTAAAATAAGCTTGGATTTATGGTATCATTTCTTGAGTGGAACTTTTCTTTAAAAAAGAAACACCGAAAGTTAATTGATAACACCTCCTTTTTTAAATTAATCGGAGTGTAAGACTAACTTCAAAGTCGTGGTTTAAGTTGTTAAGAAACTCACTTACAATGGCCAGTTAAGATTCACTTAACTAACTAAATCGGAAAGTTAAAATTGCCGAACCGTGGATCATATATTAAACCACGACTGTGCTAACGGTTTTGTATTTACTTGTTGTGAATTTTTCCATAAATAAAATTTCATCTTTGCTAAAATATAAAAAAGTGCAAAAAACAGTAGTTTTTTTCAATAAATACTTTATTTAAGATTCAAAAAAAAAAAACTTCTTAACAACTTTTGTTTGATAAAATTAAAATTTCATTCACACACATTCCTCATTTATGTATTATTTTTTTATATTGCGAATAAATTTTCACTACACGATCAGCGATCTCCATAACAATCACAATCTGTGAATCGTGATCCGAAATTTTATGAAAACTTAAAAGAGAAAAAGAAAAGTTAAATGGGTTCAACCGCGACCAACCTTTAGTAAGGAAATTAAAACAAGCAACACGAAATTGTAGTATTTATGTACACATGTCTGAAATGTAATAAAATCATACCTCAAGCCATCTAAACGGTTGTAAATTATTGTCAAGAAACCATTATAACAGAAACTGGAGCACAACTTTATTGAAGCTTGCACCTTGTTGCTTGTAAGTGCGCGGCTCGTCTGCGCCGCGCGCCGCCATCCATCGCGTCGCATCACCCAGCTCTGACAGCCAGTTTACAAAACATCGTGTGTTTTGGCACAAGCCGTACGTCACCGAACATCGACTAGTCCAACGATAGTGAATCTAACTAACTAGTTTAAGTTTTGAGAAAGAAAATTAAAGAAACCTGAAACCGAGACACTCGTTGGACTAGTTAACAGCTTTTAGTTTATTGGAACTGGGATTATCATTTAAGAGTGTTGAAAGTAAAAGCAGACTTATTAATGTAGACGAATGTTCAAAGAAAACCTGATAAATTCGTTTTTTCGATCTACATACCTTTTGACATTTGACACAATCTTAGGAGAAATTATGTTCAAGTTCTGTGATGCTGTTTTGACACAGCGTGGCTGTTCAGATTACAAAGGTCAAATACATAAGGTGTATGTGGGGATGAATCAAAGGGAATTTATTTAAGTTTCACAATATAAATAGAGATTAAAGAAAAAAACCGATAGTCTGCTACTTAGCATTTTTATAATTTATAATTCTTCGACAAAATGATATTCAAATAAATTTAATTGTCAAAGGTAATACATTACCAAAGATATTAATGTCGTTTTAACATCCAGAAACATTTAAACTTTGATCGCTTTTGCGACATGTACACTGGGCGTATAATTACTTTTATTATTTTATTAATTAAAAAAAATCCCTTTGCAGAACAACGTCTTTCTGGTGATTAAGTATAATATAAATGTAGATGGCGTTGGATACTTATTTAATCTTGTGTCCACATATTTAAAAGAAAATAGTACTGCATTACATCCATATCTCTTTTAGTTTATTTGATTAAGTGTGTTCTAGAATAAGTTAGCAAAGCGTCTTTAAATAGGGACTCCTGAATCCTGAACTCTGACAGTTGATATTAATATATCGTTGACACTACACATCTGTCAGATTTGATGTCATTTAATTAAAATTAAAATCGATCTATCTAAATGGGTGTTCTGTTGGTACAATTAATTTGAACCCCCTTGGGTCCCAGACACGGAACTTCGCAGTTTCCATTGAAATATCGTCTTTCAAGAATACATACATCGATTAAGACAATGCTAAGTATCACATTCAAAATTCAGCAGGATTTAAGCGTTACCCGGATAAACCGCTGTAATCATTGGAATGTTGCCCATGGAATTTCACATTTACATTTCTTTGAAACAAACTAAACATTTTTAGCATCTTACAAACATTATGTTTTATTTAAGTTTAATGTTTATTCCACTCCTACTTTTGTATTATTCGAAACAATATCTAACATTTTATTCATTTAAATATAGAACAAGTTAATTTGGTTTGAATGTTTAGTCATTTCCGGTATTTTATGGTCATAACAAAAAACAAAGAACCTGAGGTTTATTTTTTTATAGAAGTTTTTAACTTTGGAAACTGAATTAATTCAACCAGTTAAAGTATAAACAAAAGGTATAACAAAACAAAAAACTATATCTATACTTAAAACTTCATTGCACTTTGAGACAGGTCAGATAGATCATTTAATGCGATTAAAAAAGTTAACTTGTTGTATGGTGTCGATTAATTGTAGATTTATTAATTTTTTTTCTGAGTCAGGGGCTTTGTCTTAAGTAGATACCTTTGAACGACAAAGTCAGTTAATCGTTACTCTTAACTTATTTTCTTTTCAATTTTAAAAAGTAATAACATTTAAATAAATATGAGGTTCATAAAGAAGTTACATATATACTTTTCAAAAACAAAAAAATTGATAATTTCTTAAGGGCACTTAACACTTAACTACAAAACTGGTGGATCACTTAAAGAAAACTACTTATTAGAATAATTTCAATTAACTTACTATATTTCGATGAGTTCACAATTCAGCAACAGTTTTTGCGGCCCCAATTCGACAACAGCTATCGTCAAATCATGATAATAAATCATAATCAGTGAATCGTTACTAATTCGGTTCCCACTAAAAATATACAAATCTTAATCACAGAAAAGGTATTTTTTATTTCAATTGGTAGTTTGTTCGTAGTCATCATTGTTTCAGGCACTCTACTCCACGTATAAATTTATATCAGGTTGGTTTACACGGCACGTCAAGATTTCAAAATATTATAAAAAGAAAGAATGTCGGTTTATATTGGCGTTCAAAATGATTCAACATCAACTATAATGTCAAACTTTTTTATTGCACAAATGTCATATCCCTTATCAAAATTAAAATCAATAAACAACTATGACATCTACGAACAAACTGAGAAATGTGACAGCTGATAATATAAACGTTAAGAAAATACAACATTATAAAGGTGTATCTCTCTCTTACCTGTAAGTTTTCATCTGCCTTAAACTTCTTTTCTCAATTATTTGTTGTGTTATCGAGGTAAATGATGGAAAACTAACTTGTGGCAAATTAAAAGTTAACGGTTTAGCCAGGGTTGTTGTGAGAAATCCAAGAATTGCACTCAATAGACAAATCAAAAACTGAGCGCGCCTTGTTGAACATAGCACCATCATTTTGAGAAATTTGTTGACAGTTGTGAATTTATTGCAAACAAATTATGTTTGTTTCGGTTTAAATTATCATAAATGCATTGAGAATTAGATTTTGTATGCATTTATTTATTTTTAGTAAATTTGTATTTTTGTCATTTAAGAATTACATTTCATAGCGGCACTCTATATCTAAATTATTTGACGGATGAAAACAATTGTATTTGAATTAATCTACGATGTGTAAAAATATTGACACAATTTAATATTAATTTAATATTAATAACCTATGTACATACATACATATGTATGTATAAACCTAAAAACTTATCTAAATATTTAACTTTAATACTTTAGTTTAGACGATTGACACCTGCTGTCTCTAATGAAATTTGTTACAGACCTTCTTGATTTTTAAATGTTAATCACATTTCTAACATTAACATGCGTGTAAGATGCTCTAGTGATGCTGAAAAATCAATTCTTGACAGTTGTTTGTAAAGTTGTAAATGCGTAAGTGGTGTGTAATCAGATGAATAATACTTCTTTTTTTTTTGATATGTAGGTAAAAGTAAGACAAACTCATTAATGGAGGAATAGTTATTGAAAAACAGGGACAACTCTTGCGTGCTCTGAAGGGGATGACCTTGCCCTAATTTATGGTAAACAAGATAAGAAGAATTTCTTGAAACATTCTTACTAACAAGTAACAACGCGCTTTTAAATGGTGGTTAAGTATATTTAAACGATATCAGGTCACTGATTGGTCATCTGTCAGAAAATATCCTCACAGCATTAAAGTAACTTCTTAGCATTATTGAGGAATTGTAAAAGTCAAAATTCGGTTAGTATGTAAGATTATTTTCGTATTCGTATATGAGAAATCTGAGAATTTTATTAGCCAATAAATAAAAATAATCTAGGCAACTGTTTTGCTGCTTTTAACTCACTAATTAATTTACACAAAAAGATTTAAAAAGGCGATCGTGAAACATGTGTCGGTAAGTTTATGTACATACCTACGACAGTATTTAATTTTTAATAAGAACAAACATTTAGGCGATTCCATGATTATTGGTAAATGTCTTAAAACATGACAGTTGCAATTTTTTTAAACGTTATTTTTCTGGCTAAATTTCTGAACTTATTATCATTTCAAAATAAATGTACCCTACTATTTAGGTTCAAAACAGGAATCTTAGCTTGGTCACCTGTCTGAACATTACGTACATCCCATCAAGAAAACTTTTTTGGAATGTTCGTCATCAGAACAAGCCGAATTTTAGTTCAATTTGTTAAAAAAAAAAAAAACCATTCAAACAAGGCCTAAACCTGAAAAAAAGGAATTCCACAAGTAAAAAGCGTGTATATCTATTTATCAAAAATAAAACATCTTTAAATGATTAAATTGATATTGAGGTATACCCGCATTACATATAAAATAATGTAACCTACTGAGGATTAATTACCCTCATGTAAACATAACAAGGTTTATCCAGAACTGGAACAAACTCGTAGGTATAGATACTTTTATTACAAATCACGTAATACAAATTAACTATATCATACATATACATACATACATACATTTATACATATTGTATGTAGGTGCACAATATTCAAAATTTTGCCATTGAATATAGCACCAAAAATATTTGATAAACATGAAAAACACCAGAAATAAATTAATGTCACTACATAAATTCAAAATTGTAGGCTTCATGTTCTAAGGTCGGTTTTGTGGTTGAAGTGTTGCAAATTTAAACATGGAAACTGCCGAATATGGAAACTGATGTTTTGTCAAAAAGCTATACGGAAGTCATACAAAGCAGAATGCATTTGAGTAGACATATAAAGTTCTAACTGTCTGAATAACCTTCTCAATTCTTTAAAAAAAAATAAAGCTATAACACATAATTTATGCTTTATTATAATATTTAAAAAAAAATGGTTTAATTATTAGCTTTATTAGTTTTGTTTTATTTCAAGGTTAGATATTTTTTGTGGATTTATTTATGATTGAATTTGTTTGTAGCTACTTAAAAATAATCTGATTAGAACAAAAGTCTACAAAATTTGACGGTTCGTTTCTGCATTGACTAAATTATTTGGTTTATGAGGTTTGTTCAGGGTTACCACCATTACATTAATTTATTTCTCTTAAGTTATTAATTTTCAATGACTTTTCAATCCGAGCAACATAACATATTCCCAACAGCACTATCAAAATTCACTGCACAAAGGATTGATTTATTAATTTTCTTGAAGTCTATTTTAGTTATTGTTGATAAAAAGTGAAAACATTTTATATGTATACAAGATTTGCATCTTAAACATAAACTTAACAACAAAAAAATAGTAAAGACCAAACATTTTCAATATATGTACAGATTTTAGGGGGAAATCGGCTCATAAGGCAGTCCAAAATCACTCAATAGCAAAAACCAAAACAAAAATGTGACAAAACGCGTCTAAGTTCCAAATAACTGGTTTCTTATTTAAATTGCATCGATGATTTTTGATTAGTCTCAAAAACTTTGCAGAAGTTTTAGTCGAACTATTGGCAACAGAATTAAACTTGATGCAAGGGCACTAAACGCGTTATAATTTATTTTTTATTTATCAATCGTATATTAATTAAAACTACACACATTATATCCATTAGCATTCACTTTAAGTGTTGCCACACCAGCAGCAAAAACAGAAAAATGTATTTTTGTTTTTAAATAAAACTATTAATAAATTGCATTATTTAAGTAAAAAACAATATTCGTTATTCACAATTTCTTTTCAACGAACAAATCTTAAATATCACCTAAGTAAGAAGTAAGATACTGGCTTAAAGGGATAACCTATTAATAAACGTTGCCAGTGTTGCCAATTTTTCTTGAACTTTACCATTCAAATCGGTCAAATGTTTACTTCAACAAACCACAAACACTATTTACATAAATACAAGAACTCGATTCATTGAGAAATCATTAAGCGATTAGCAAATTATGTACACAATAAAAACCAAACATTCGACCCATTGGTATAAGCGCAGCTTAATAAAAAACAAGTCTTGAGCAAACAATAGAAAGCGAGTACTCGCGCGCTTAAAAAACACGCAATTTAAATTTCACAGCGCACGCAGTTTGTTTGAACACGATTCGTTGGACGAAATTTTACTACGAGATCCAAACAAGTCGGTTTACCGGCGACAACTAAAGACTAAAATAAGCTGCACAATCGGACAAGGCAAAAGCCAGCACCAGCATACTGCACAGAGGCACACCTGAGACCTAAGCTATGAGCGCCATGGCGATGATGAAGATGGAACCGTCCGTAGGCAGCGGTAATCTGGTGGCCCAATGAAGGTCTTGAAAAAGATACTTTTGCACAATGTGAATATGTATGCATGTATGTATGTAGTTAAAGACAGAAACCTTTTGTTTTTATTTGCTGTGTTTGATCTCATACAAAAGATTGCAACATGTTTGAATGAACTTCTTTCGAACTACAAGATATTGTGGCTTACTGGTTCGACTGTAGAGTAGAGTATCTTACTAAAGATGAATGCCAAGAAACCGCTTACATGGATGATTGATTTATAAACTATTCTTGGTGAACTATCTACTGTTATTGCCACTGCAGATCGCTTTGGTTTGCTTAAGGTCTTGAAGAAACTGAAGCGATTTTTGCTATCCCTGCAGATCACTAAGATTGAAGTCTAAGCCATGCCTAAAACTAAGCGATTTGTATCAATTTTTGTTGAATTGACCAAAGGTCCCGCCATATTCATAGTCAGAAGTTTTTTGACAGTTTTAAAGTTCTGAACAAATTAAGTCAGAAACGTCAAATTCACAGGATTTGCTTGGCTTGTCAAGGTCATAATTCTCTCCAAATTTGAACTCTACTGCACAATTGACTCCTGGCTGACTGACTCACTGACAGATCATCAAAATTAACCTGGAAATGTCGCACAACAGATGGTGTTGTGGAACAAACAAAAGGAAAAAACACAAATTACCTTCTGATATTGGAATTAAGTACATTTGAAGTTATTTGATATTTGAGCTGAAGGATTGATTTTTTTCTCTTGTGTACTCTTTGTAAACTGTTAACTGTGAAATAGTTTGTTTCTCTTTGAGCGTTGTCAACTACTACAACCTTGAATTAATGTTTGGATATCTTTTACACAAGATCATTCATTTTTATGCCTTCACAAAGAATCATTCAAAAACTTTGACATAACAATCAATTTATTTTGTCCAATGGGAGAGTATAAATTCCACTGTGTGTGGGGACCTTTAGATATACAAATTATAAAATTTTGCATGACGATCGTGATTGAACTTAATAAATTGGTTCGAAGGTGAGAACCGAAGAGAATTATTGTGTTTTGTGTTGCATATAATAAGTTTGATGTGAAATTGCATCGGAGGCACTTACGAGTACAATTGACTTCCAAGGTGTCTTTTTATGATGATGTTGAAGGTGCAGAAAATTCGTGTCGGCATATTTCAAACAAACAATCATAGAAAGTACAACGAAGGTGAAATGCTCTTCTTTCTGCAACAGATTTTTAGAAGATCAAGATGTCTAGATATAGTGACTTTGTTCTGCATAGTTGGACTTGGTGTAGGAATACTAGGTATACCTATCTCAAGCCATGCAGAGTCTGGAGTGTAGGTTTCATGATCATAATCTTTTACTGTCTTTATTTATGTTTTCCGGAATGCAAAGTGAATACAAAAAATCGCTTTGGAAGACTTAACGGCAAAGGGTATAAAATGATCGCTGGTTTGAGATGAGGTTTTTCCTATTAGCAAGAGCAGTTAAATAAGACTTATGGATAGATTTATTGCTTCTTTGTTTAGTAGGTATCCACTAGAAAAGAAGAGAAAACTGAAAAACATAACGGGTAAAAGTACTGCGTTGCATTCAAAGATTTTGTCTTGAAGTTGGAAACAAACACAGGCAGATATAGGTATTGTGTGTAGGATATAAAAAGTTCATGACGTAGATGTAACTGGGTTAAGGTTTGAGATTGTAAATCTTTACGATTGTGATTTTTGTGTACCACACAGTTATACCATGAACGTGTGCAGAATTGCAAAAATGCTTTGGAGGCTGACTACTCAATCGAGACCGGGAATGTGTTGGATGCTTTTGGCATTTCAAGTCATGTTAAAGTTTTGTTTTCTTTGTTTGATTAAATTATTTTGCAAATATTTTGACAAGTCTGAAATTATATCATCCCATTGGGAAGACAAGTTAATAAAAATCTTGGCCATGAGATTGTAACATTATTGAGACTAAACATCCCACACACAGAATCTATTGATTTGGAATGCTTAATCTACTTATTACTTCTCTGAATAACCCAGTTTAATTTTGATTCTTTTGTCATAAAGATTCTTTCTTGACATTTGTGTGACCAATTCCCGAATACGCTTGTCAGGTCTAAATACCCAATTATGCTTGCCATATATTTAGACTTGAAAAATTACAAAAATTACGACCCTCCTCAAATGGAAATATAGACTCTAAAAACAGAGGAGCTTTATTTTCACCTTAAGAAAATTTTTTTTTAATATTCCACATACGCCTAAGTGACCACTGTTGAAATAATATTTCAAAAGTGCGTTATTATAACATTCTAATAATAATTAATAATAATTATAAGAACTAGTATCGCCAAGTGTCGAAATTCGACACCTTTCGACTTTTGATTGTTTTTTTACTTATTTCTGTATATATTTTTTTTTTGGAAATTGTACAGTGTTCGTCATGGCCAGAGCTCAAAATAATGATGAAGAGTTTTAAATTACCTTTAATTGAAGCGGTTTTATCAAAATGGTCTCTGTAAGCATAAATATGCGAAAATGTCTTGTATAATTTCTAAAATTTGTATTTCTTACTTACAAAAACAAAGAATTTCATCGAAAGTCAAAAAAACTTTTAAGTTCATGAGATTTCCCGAACAAAAACAAATAAAGTGTCTCCTTATGTGTACATTATGTATTTTCAAAATCGCAATTGCCATCAGTACTCTGCTAGGTATCAATGTGTTGTATTTCTTTCAAAACTGATTAGCATCTTATAAATTGAATATCATTGAGTAAAACACAAAAAAAAGAAAAACAAGCTCGCTTTCTACAAACGATCGGCACTTTCAATTTCGTTACTGCATAATTTATTGATCCATGCTTCCTACACGCTTGTATGTAATGAACATATGTATGTAGGTACACTTTAACTGTCAGCTTATAGCTATTGAAAAAAAAAAGAAACCAAATCAAACCAAAACTATAATTTCATTAAATTAAATCGATCTTCTGTCTGCCGGCATATTGATCAACGACGGTCATTGAAGCTGTACCTGGGGCTAAGTCGGGCTTAAGTGAGGCAATTTCTTCACAGTCAACTACACACACGATTCGTGTCTTCTTCGATTATTAGCTTTCTGTGACTTAAAAGTCGCCCCTCCGGCTTTCTTATGTACGTGTTTTGTGTTTTATTCAATAAAGACAAATCTTTTCTCATTGAAAATATAATTTTATAGTCTGGGAACAAGAGTTAAAGAGCTAAGCATCAAATTGTTTAGAAGAATAACTTTAGCAGAAATGTACTCAGTTTAAAGAATGTTCAATTAAGTTTAATTCAGAACCTAACACGATACTTATATATGTATCTTAAAAAAAAAACCTTTTTAATTCGCTTAGGTATGTGATGTATGCAGATCTTAAAGCTGTAAATGTATTTATTCAGCATAAAGTTGAACATTTATAAGTTGAACAAATAGATTTAGGGGAGAGTTCTAAACGAGTTTATGCTCGTACGAAAAAAAAAACTTTAAATATATACAACTGTTTAATAATCTTTTCATAAAAGATTTTAAAATTAAATTTTTATAAGTGAAACAGTTTTCTAAAAACTGAAAAACTGCAACTCTACCTGTTATACTATTGATACATCCCACGTCAAACTTAAGCATTGCATGTATAATCGGTGGTGTACGTGCTAATTGAAATTTAAAAGTAGAAAGTATGTCTGTTTGTAAAGGCAACACCCTCACACTTGAGAAGGAACAAGGAACGATGTACCGTCAAGGCGTCAAGTTGTCATATCGTCAACACCATCTGTTGGCTATTTAGGTATTAACTTAAGAAAAACATATGTTCATATTTATAATTCAAAAAACAACAAAAGTTTCCTACAACTAAATTGTTTTTTTTTTTAATATTATTATTACACAAAAGCCGTGAGCAATAAATAATAATTAGAAAAAGTCGCATTGTACTTTATTGAGATTGAAGACATAAGAACCAACCTTAACATTTGGGTCTCTCTTTGATTTTAGCCAAAGCTAAACATTATTGTCCCCCATTCGCCTTTAGATAATGATGGTCTTTTTGAATAAACACCTAGAACGCGACCCAAAGGTGTGGTGAGGTCCACTGACTTAGAGGAACTTTTTAAAACTAAATTTTATGCACAGCTTAAGCTGATGCACAACTTCATGTTGTTATAATTTTAAGAAGGCGACATAGTAAAAAGCAGAGAAGACCGAACAAAAGTTACAAAAACAAAGAACCTAAAGTAAGAGTAGGATGTGGACTAGATGTGACATACTGCAGACTCATGTGCAGTGGACACTTTCACAAGAATCAACAACTATTGACTATACACTACGGCTGAAGTAACACTATACTCACTTCTATTTCTATTCAGTTTCTCTCTATCATAAGACACTAGCGTGGCGTGCAACTGAAATCTTAAGTTGCACTTTTTTTTCATATGAAATTATTTAGAAAGTCCAAACGAAGACATGAAAAATCGTATGTTTTTGATTTATCGCAAGTATTTCTTGCATTCAAGTCGTGTGAAGTGATTCTGCTGAACATCTTTACGAAACAAGTCCAAAGGCAGTTGGTTTGGAAAGATACATACATATATGTATGTAGCTATTTGAGTTTTTGGTATCTTCACAGTTGCAAAATGTGTTATCTACATTATGGAAGTAATGCACTTACCCTAACGAACTAGGTCGAGTGCATTTTTGAATATTCGCCTTTGGGCGAAAAACTGGACTGATAGAATTCAACTCCTTACAAATTATTTTATCAACCAATTTGTCTCGAATTTTATTCATAATGCTGTCCGGCACATTTAACAAAGTAAAATTTGTTCCATAAAATCATTTCAATTTTAATTTGATTGTAACGAAATATGCGATATTGTAACAAGTAAAATAGTTAATCAGCACGATTCATTCTTTTTCACAGCCACCACCATTTAATTATTTATATAACAACCACTTATCCCAATTATCGTTCAGATTTTTTAAAACATTCCTAACCTCACCCACCAAAATATTTACCACCTTTTAAATTAGATAATATTTATTTTTTTGAGATCCTTATCCGACTCACCTTGGGAATAATATTTTTAAAAAGCGGGTAAGCATTCACGGTTCAAAGGATAATATTGACTTGCTTGATTCTCAATCTTAAATGAACTGCAATCATTGGTTTTGTTATCACACGAACGCTTTCCGGTAAAGAAAAATAAATTACATTTTATTTTCGTCCGAGCCAATTCCTTAAATATGCTCACCAAAATAAATTTCAGTCCACTCAATTGATTGCTCAAATTTTCACTTCCTTAAAATTAAACTGTAAAAGCGGGTTCTTAGTTAGTTGACATGTTGAACTAAGCCCTAAACAGGGAATGTTTCTGTCGAAAAATAATTTGTTTTAAAGGTAAACAAAATAAAAAACAAACTCGCTGATATTTATTTTTTACAAAGGCATTTATTCTTGGAGCAAAAAAAAAAAATAAAAATTATACATACATAAGTTGAACAATACCCCAACTGGGCAGTTTTACTACTTTTCATCGTGTTTTAAATCATTTTTTAAATCTCACAATTAATTTATATCTTGTGTTGTTATTATTAGTGTGACGGAACAAAAATAATAATATTCCTAAAATGAAATGCTTAAAATAATTAAAGTATTTTTAATTATTTAATTTTAAAACGTAAAATTAGATGTCGAGTGATAATGAAATTTTATAAAAGAACAACCTCTCTAGATAAATCATGATTAAATAATATTTTGTGCGAATTTATAAAAAAGAAATAAGGGTGTTTCACAATTACTTTACCAGTCATTAAAGAAACAAAAATGAAAAAAAAAATTACCAAAATAATTCTACATTTTTGAAAAATAAAAATAGCAAGTGGAAATATATAAAAGATAAGTTTTTGAACTTAAAACTAACAAAAATTTATAAGACAATTATTTACAATTTCTTTTAAATAAAAAATTGAAAACAAATTAAATTGCATCAGAACAAAATTTAAATAATAAAACAAACTTGAGAGTACTTTTATGACTCCACGCAGAATTTAAAAAAAAAAACTAAATTGAAAAGTGCATCTCTTTTTATTTGAGTTTTTAGTTTTGTGTAATTTTGTATACCATTGATTTTTAATCATAATATGTGTTTTTTAACTAATATCTTCTTAATTCTAATATTTACAAAAAACATTTGCGCATTTTTTTGTTAGTTATGCTTACGTCTAGTAAAAATGAAAATAATAGAAAAAAAATCAACAACAATATCGTCTACTTAATCAATTTTAAACACAATGATATGATTAAAGCAGACAAATAATAAAAAAATATATTAACGTATAGCAAATTAGTTTAATAAGTATTCTTGTGATTAAAGGATGACGATAGTTTATTTTTTATCGTGGCAGTAATTGTTGTTGTTTAAAGTGAAGCATATTATAAATTCAGAAAATAGATTTCAAAATTTAACATGACGTTCAATAAATCTGCCAGTTTAAACTTGTTTAATTTTTTTCTCAATAATATTTTGTTTAACATAAAAAAGGACGTTTTATTTTATTTTAACATAATTGTTTATAAGCAGCATTAAATAAATGGGTACATTTGTACATTTTGTATAATGTTTGTTGTTTACACAATGTTTTTTTTACATTCTAAATTCGATATATATCTAACTAACTACATTATATGTTTGCTTTATTTTGTTTTTTAATTAAAAAAAGAAATGTTTTCTTTCGACGAAAACACAAGGTAAGGATGTGGTCTTTAGGCCGAGTACGTTATACTTCAATTTTCAGGTCTTTGGATTTTAAAATTGGTGTTTTCATTTAGCCGATTCTGCGCTCATTTCGAAAAATTGTTGCTTCACCTCCTCGAGGGATATATCTTCGCTTGTGTCAGGATAGGTTGGTTTCTATTTTTGATTTGATTTGTTTTTGAAAAATAAATTATACGATATGTTATTAGTTTTATGTTTTGATAGTATTGTGTTTTTAAAATATAACTATAACGTTCTGTTGGTTTTTTTTTAATAAGATATTTTTATATAAAACTGACTTAAAGTTAGTAAGTTCAAAAACTTAACAATATCTAAATGTATGAAAGCTCTCTTTTGTATTCTATCGAAGAGACTGAGTAGGTTTTTGGGACACCTGTCCAAATATAAGAATTATATACTTTTTAACGACAGGAGTTTTGGGGACATAAAATTCCACTTGGTTCATTGTTCACCATTATCGAGATAAGATTTTAATGAGCTTACCATGCGCTGCAATTAAGCGAAACAGTTTAGTGGATTAGAAGTTTCAAGCGAAATTTCAGATACATAGAGCCCATTTTTATTTGATATGTCTCAAAGCAGTGAATGAAATTCGTTTAATATAATCGTTAAAGCTGTCAATTACAGTTGGAGTCATGAGCAGACAGAACTTCAAAACAAATGAATTTTTAACTTCACAATAATTATTTAATTTTACAATCAAGGATATGACCTTAAAAAACAAAAACAAAACAGTGATGTTTTAATTTTAGTCTTTTAGAGAAACAAAAAGAGAACAAAGTTTAATTGGTTTGCATTCGACAAGAATTTTGTTACACATTTAAATGTTAGTATCAATATTGTTCACGTTCATTTCAATATCAAATAACTACTAATTTAAATTTTAAAGGTCTTTTTGTGGATGGAACTCAGTTCGAAAGTTATAGTTCTCATTGAGTTCCTGACTTCAAACTTCATCGTGGGAGAGCCCCATACGAAGAAGAAGTATTTTTGTCATAAAATGGTTCCAAATAACTGAATTGTTAAGATTTAAAGTAAGATGATTGATGATTAGTGCGGTGTCCTAACTTAGTTCATGGAAATGCCACTGAAGAGGAATTTAAACACCAATAGCAACACGGTTTTCCAATCAGCCCGAAGTCGGCATACAATTTAAGGTGCCGTCTATTTAGACTTCAGAGGAAATCGTTATTGTGCTGCCAGGAATAAGATTTAATTCATTTGTGCTTGTTTCTTATTAAAATTTTGTGGAAAAATGAACACCAATAGGAACAATTTTTACCAAAGAATGGCATTTTATTCGCAAGTCACATTTTTCTTTAATTTTTTGGTGTTTTCATAAAAAGCATTTATAAGATGCAATTTATTATTTATTTTACTGTGTTTTAATATTAAATCGATTTTAGGACCTTTGAATTTCCCAGATTTAGGAACCAGTATCCAGAAATATGTAATTGTAAGCTTAATTCAATTGAATATGTGCTTTATTGTCCGTAATTTTCTTATAAACAATATAGTGTTAGTAGGTGAGTCTGAGTATTTTCCGAGTTTTAAATATAAGTTTTTCTATTATAACTAAAACTAAACCAATAAGCAAACGCTGATCTTAGAAACCTTCAAAACTAAAACAAACAAACAAACAAAAAATCATTGAAAACTTACATTTGTCATACTATTTTCGCCACGCAACATTTGCCAATTTTCCAATATCGAGGCATATTTCAAATATTTCTCAAACTCACGCAATGTATCATACACATGACACAAACCTAGATAATCATACTCAAGACCCGAGTAGGATTTGCCAAATAATCGTAGGCTTATTTCAATGCTACGCAAATACAGCTCTTCAGCTTCACGGTATTTTTTCATTTGATAGCTATATAAGGAAGCCAAGTGCCCTATGGAGAGGCCAACCTCATTGTCATAGGGTCCCATTAATTCGGTTTTAATTTTAATTGCCTTTTGGTGCATTTGTTCTGCCTCCTGGTTTGGAGAAGAAGTAAGTTTTTTTTAATTGTTCATATGTATATTACTAATTTCCCTAAATATATGTTTTCTGTTATCGGAAGCTGAAAGAAAAGAATTACCTCAAATCTACTCATTGTCTGGTATAACCTCCCTAGGTTACCATAATGCTTTGCCGTTTGTACATTCATCTCGCCAAACACATCCAACGATAACTGCAATGCACACTTGTGCAGTTCCTCTGATTGCTTCAATAACCCATCTTCGTCCGCCCCATTTGCGGCCATTTTATCGAGAGCTATCTCTTCGAGGAGTAGCGCTTTAACACGTTTTGCCGATGCTAGCATCAGGTGATCACTGGGCACAAGATCCTTCATTATATCCACAGCTTTTTCCACATGTTCGCGGGCGCATTGGAAATTTCCCGTGCTATACTCTTGTACGTAGTAAGCATAGGAGAGATCTTCGTGCGCCAAGCCTACATGATAATTACGATTGCCGAACACTTGACGCTTAATTTCAAGTGCTTCTTTGTAGACCTTGACACTTTGATTAATAGAGTCAACGTTTAATAGGAAAAATCCATAGTCTAATAGGGTATCCGCATATTTTTGATGGTATTTTCCAAAAACAGTTCTAAAACAATGAAATGGGATAGCCGCAATTTAAGGATTTAATAGGTTAGGGTATGGTTTTGAAAACAAAAACAAAATATTTTTATATTATTGATTGTTTCTTCATTGCAAAAAAAAAAATTAAATATTTCTTATGATTATGACAAAAATTGGTTAAAATGTTATCCATGGGTTTTTTGTTAGTTCAAAATATGTTATGGATTATGACCGTTGCTATTTTTCTGAGTGGAGAAAAGCACTCTAAATTTTAAGATGTACTCGTAAAAGGAACTGAAAACGGACGAAATCATGAATTGAAATCATGAAATGTGGTGTATAATAGCCATCAGAACCATGAGAACTAAGGGTCGTATTGGCTTTTTTAAGGTTTATGGTTCTTAAGATATACAAAAATCAAGCTAATATAATGCTTTTCACAAAGGTGTGGAACATTAAACACTAAACTAAATCGGGAAACCAACTGCATTTTAGTCAGTGTTTTGCAAGAAGTATCAAGTTTTTGACTTGTTGATTCATACTACAAAGAAGAAACGGAAGCTAGTAAATGGTTCTATTCTTAAAAACAATATAGCAAGAATCACTTCACTATACATTGTCACAAATAAACTCCACCTCACCAGTTTTCAATTCAATCTTCTAACGACGTGATAACTTTTTTTTTAAGCTATAGGTCAGGGTTTTAAGAATTCAAGTTTTGAATTTGGCTTTCTGTTTCGTTCCAGCTGTATAATTCAATAAACAATTTTGTTTGATTTGCAAACGTTAGACTACGTAGAGAATCTTTTTGTTATATTCTTGGTATAAGGTATGTTGAAGAAATTTTTAGTACAAAATCGATTGGATTGTGGTGTGAGCTTCTTCGTGTAACTTTATAATTTATTAGAATTCTATTCAAATGTATATTCCATTATCCTTCATAATTATGTATTACTATTGATTTTATTATTTTGAAGTGTACTATTACAGAATAGAGAGAAGGACGTGATTGATTTGATTGACAAGGTTACATATGCATGTGCATCATCCAATGTCTTCAAGGAATTTGAAGCATATTTTTACCCCACTCTCATAAATAGATAAAATTTGTACTATCCTTCAAATAATTTTCGAAGTCCTTCTTATACAAGAAAAGTTTTTGATTTAGGATAGCATTTTTGTTTGTATATTTTTTTCTAAAAATAAAATTTAAGAAAAAAAAATAAATATTTGCTCTAACATCCTTTTAATAACTTAATTTTCAAAATTTACTTCCCCAATTTGATTTTATTTAAAATGGTTTTTAATATCTCATATAGAAAAATGAAGAAAGAGGCTTAAAGACTCTATTAAATTTCTTTTTTATTTATTTATATATGTAATTACTTTCTTTTGAGAGTTTTTTTTTTAATTTTTAATTGTTCTGATAAATCAACAAATGAACAACTCGTTATTACAAATGATCAGCTAACTTTGACAGTTTACATGGGCTTCGTAATAAAACATTGAACAAGAGTTGATAACCGATGACTTCGAAGTGACGAAACAAAATCAGCACTTTCTTCACTCATTTTCTTGTTTCACGAGGAATGTTACTGATTTATGTTTTCAAATTAAAAAATCGTAGAAAATCTTTACAATGCTGACAGCTTATTGCTTTTAGCAACTCAACTAATGACCAATATCTTCAACGAATTAAACGTTCAATAGATTCAACCGGAAGAATTAAATTATCCAACCCGATGCATCAATACATATGAAACTGACTAGTGAGTTTGGTTGGAGCTGTGAAAAGACATCTGTCTAGCTCTGCAACTCTTCATAATCTCAAATCACAATGCAGTGAAAATTACTTTTTAACCTCGGATGCCAACTACTCCCTATTTATGAATATCTGTTAGCAACTAAACCTTCTATGTATAGACTCCTTCACTTAGTTATGATGACGATGAATTCATGGAGATGACAAAGCGAGTTTAATTGATATAACTGAATTACTTATTTCAATTCAAATACAAACATACCTTGCCCTGCGGCTGGCTTGACATATCAACATATTCGCCATATGAAAGTCACGCTTCACCACACACGATTTTGCCGCCTGTCGCAATACATCAACTGCAATTCTATTACAATAAAAATTCATAAAAATACGTTAAAAGATCATTGTTATACATAATATGTACATGTATATATCGTGTATACTCACTTTTCGGCAGTGGAAGACGTTAGACTTCTCATAGCAACAACACTCCACTTATGGCTATTATCGAATTCGCTTCGTGCAAAGTACATACACGAGATTTGAATGTAGACATTAGCTAGAAGACCTTTGGGGATGCTCTCTGCTGAAACTCTTTTTAAAATATCATCAATTTGCTTAAATGTATGTTCGGCTGATTTAAAGCTACATAAGGCCGCTTCCGAATGTAAAAGTCTAAAAAAAAAAAACAACAACAACCTTTTGAGTAAGTATTTTTACAATGAATAATAATATAGTAATTGACACCTTTGTAAACAGTCCAATCGAACAAGTGTTGTTGTATCATCATCTGACATCTGTTCCAGTCTACTAGCAACACATGACAAAATATTGATACTCTCCGAGAGAAGACCAGCTTCCGAGAAAAAAGATCCCAATCGCATTCCAAATTCTATCGCATCCATATCAAAATCTTCCGCAAAAATCTGATTTGAAGTTTTCGATATCATTTCAAAGGATGATGTTTTATCAACCATTTTCGGAGCTAATCGATATCTCATGATGTATTTGTTTTGTAAATGTGTTGCTAGTGGTTTATTGCTACTATTCAAAGATGTTAGGCATTTGAATAGTTTCTGTCGTGATGGATCGAAATTAAGGAGACGAGAAAATATTTCCAAATCTGAAAGTTGTTCGAAGAGCATACTTTTGAGCTTTTCTATTCGTGACATCTGAAATCGAGATAAACAAATTTTGAGATGAATGGGAATTAAAAAATGTAAAAATGGAATCAACATAAGATATAGTTTTGAACATATAGAGGGAAGCCAACATATTTTCCCATAGTGGATCAAGATTAAATAATTGAATTATATTATTTAGTTATGTTATCATTGGTTGAGTTGTGCACAAAGTTTAAATTGATGATGGAAAGGAAATGATATAAGTTTTGTTGAATTTTTGTAATTTCTATGCGAATTTATAGATCTTCATTTGACCAATTCATAGAAATCTCTATAAGTCGGAAGAGCAAATGACCATTCTGCTAATATAGGTTCCAATTAAGTTGTGACTAGTTTAAATATCAACCAAGAGAAACAGTCGATGCTTTTTAGGCTGTAGTTAGATTGTTTTTTCTGTTTTTATATTTAAGCAGGCCCGCCCGCCGATTTCCCAATAAGTGTTGCGACTTTAACGAAACTTAAGTGGACTTTACTTTTTATTTGTTGCATTCACTTTATAAAGTTGGCAGGGCTCAAATCAAAGCTGGAGCATAAGTCGAGACTGAACAGTTATCCTTTCTCACAAAACAATACAAGCCAAAAATAAATCAGATATAAACATTTGTTCGAGAGATATTGACAATTACAAAATCAAACAAAAGTAAATTATATTACATATAATTATATAAATATACTATATAAATTATATTATCATTTTTCATTTTGTTGCTCAAGCTTAAATGGAAAAAGAAATAGATATAATTAGCCGAGCCAAATTGGCTGGCGCGTGTATGGCAATTGATTTACATACATAGTTCGAAATAAGTGTTTGTACTATGAGACACTTTGAAAAAATGTTTCATTTTTAAAAATAAGTTTAGTAACCTTTTAAGGTAAATTTAGCACATCTTCCTTAAATAAATACTAACGAGTTGTTCTGTTTTGGTATTAAATTGTAAAATTGATATCATTAATATTTCAAGTCAAAAAAAAGTGTGTCTTGGAAAATCTTTAAACAAAAAATAAAGTATTGTAGATCAATTTTCTTACAAATAAAATTAGTATTGTAAATTTTTAAGGAATAAAGAACAAACACATGAGGTACGAATGCCTCGAAATAGACGTACATGCTCAGAAATCACATCTATTTCATATCAAATTGAGCCTCTTATGAATCCATTCAAAATTTCAAAAAAATTGGAAAAAAAATCCAACTTCGAATTCATATTCCCCTCACAATTGTCTTTCAATCGGTGACCGATAACAATTAAATTTGTTTAATATTACACATTGTTTTACCAATTTATCATTACCAAGTCATCAACAATTTCAACGACTCAACCGTTTAAAACACAGAGACAGCCATTTGATTTGAATTCAGCTTCGCTTATGGAGCTCTTATTTTGTAAACCAAGGGGACGCAATTCATGCAATTACACCCATTTTTCTTCTTTTTCCTATTGTTCTAAGTGCGTCAAACTGTTTACAAACTATATAAGCTGAAAGCTAACTACAATTATCTCTCTGAAAGTAAACAGAGTCGTTGGCAATGTTAAAACTTGATTTTGAAAATAAAGATTGTGATTGTTTGCAAATGTTTTATTTTTTTATTTAATTTTTGGATACTAAGCCATTTAAATTTTATGAACATAATGAGCTCATTTGAAAGTCTTCAATAAAAGTGCAAAATAAATTCTATTTTTTAAGACCATTCATGTGGATTTCAGATACGGATTATGCAATAATTTCCGCATTCACGAAGCTCTACTGTTTTGCAAACTATGCCAAAGTTAAAACCTTACTAGCTCACAAATATTCATATCTATCTACGTTTTTAAACACTACTAGGTCGTAATTCAAGTGGACTTTGTAAATATCTAACATACTACACAATGTTGACCGGATTGGCATATTAAGGCCACTCCCTCCCTTTAAACAATTTATTCATAAAATGCAAAGAACCAATTCTACATTAAAAACAAAAAAAACAGCAGACTTTTCGAAATTATTCTAGTTATTATTCTTGGCGGCATCCAACATTAGCTCCTAATCAAAAGTAATTAAAAACTGCGTCACGTCTTTTAGATCTAAATACCGTCCATCAGAATAGGTATAGATTGTGCATACATCTGTATATTGTTATGTTTAATATTATGTATTGATATCATTTTTGTTTTCTTATACAATTTAAGTATAACTCAAAGGCCAATCAATAATAATCATAACATAAGGAACATGAACACAACACTAAACATAAAACCTTGTTATATTTTCTCAAGAACTTTGTGCCTATCAATATCAATAAATAAAACTAATAAAATTCACATATTTTCTTATTAAAAATAAAACATACAACAAAATGTTCAATAAACAGATGTAGAGATGGTTATCAGTTCGGAATCATCATCACTTATCGTAGCGGTGTCATTAAACAAACTGCTTTTAAAGTGCGATGTTCGAACTGATGACACTTTGTATGTATATAGCCACATGTACATATGTTTGGGATGTGAATTCGTGGGGTAATTTAATCAATTAGGTAATAAATCAAGTGATACATACATATATTTATTCATTGATGTTTTTAATATCAATCGATTCATTCAAGAATGTTCAAATATAACCTTTACAGTGCGGTTCGCCTGATTATCTAAATAAACATGAAAGATTTTGTGTTACACTTTAATGTGGCAGTTCAAATGCAAGCTACACCTCAAATGCAAATGCCATCAAGGGTTAAACTGATGGATCCGGAAGAACTACTGAGACTAGGGCAAATATTCTAAAGATTGGTTACTTAAAATTAAATGCCATACAAAAAACAAACAAAAGCAAATCTTCCAAGAAACTAAAGACATCAAAATATTTTCATCGTTTCGGAAGGCCAAGCCGATTTAAAAGCACCAAACTGCTGTTTTATCAGCTCAAATTTAAATAAATGTGTAGGCAGACTGATTAAATTAGGCAAATTCAATAATTTCTCAATTCATTGAGTCCGGGCATGTTGCAGTCCAGGGTAATAAAGAAGTACTTTAGCAAAAATATAGTATAAACTATTTAATATCAATAACAGGACTCGTTCCTCGTCTCTGCAACTGCAACTTTTGTAATGAGTAGAAGAACCCAAATCTTTTCATTCATTCATGTGATAGAAATATTTTTAAAACGTTTGCATAGCTTGACAAGCGCAAGTTCGTTATAATTGAGTGCAGTCCATTAGTCCATGTTAACTCTTTTTATAGCGCTACTGTTTCCCGACCGCTGGGCTGCTGGTCTCGTGTCCGAGTTCTGTCGAAAGTGAAAAAAATATAGTAACAATTTCAGTACAATCCAAAAAAAAATATATATACATATATTCCTTTATGGAAACAAATTAACACTTCAAACCAATTGAATGGGATTTTAAATAAAACGAACACTTTCAATAATAATTGACGAATTTCCTGCCACCTGTTATATCCCTATTACAATACGATCGATTAGTAAGTGTATTTTTAAAATATTTGAATTCTGATTTATTGCAATATAAAAAGACAATTTTATTTCGCACGCGATTGTTTGTTTAATAAATTTATATCTCAAATGTTTATGAATATTTGAAAGTAGCGTTGAATTGCCTTGTTTATCTTTTTTATTTCTTGAATAAACATAGTTTCAATTTGTTAACTAAGGACCATTTTAATAAAGCAATCAAATTATTCGAAAAACAAAATGGTCATCAAATAATACATAAATGTGTTTGTCCTGTTCATGTTTTGAATGCTCTGACTCATTTTTGCTATTTTTACTCTTCCAATGTGCAAACAATTTATTAATAATAATTAAATTAGAAATGAAAGAAAGTGGGTCGGTTTTGTTTGTTATAGGAGCGCGCATGTTTTTCGGTTGAATTTGACTGGTTTCTTTGGAAGATCGGTATATACTCGTACAGATACATACACGAACTTAATATGAATTAAACAAGTCTTAATTGATTCAGAAATACAGAGTCTCTCAAATGATGTACATTATGTACAACTTGTATTAATCTTAATTTGAATGTCGTCTGCCAACATTTAGTGAATATTTTTTTTTTACTCCAATATTCGATTGTTGTTGATGTTTTTTTAAAATGTCGTCTATACAAAGTTTAGTCCTACACCTATTTAGACAAAATCAATTAGGATGGAAGTCTGAAAACTTTACGACCTCAACAAAAAGTCGTCAATGAAAAATAGACAATGGTTTGTGCATTTTTCGATAGGTACTCACAAAAATTTCAGACATTTTGGACGCGCAGTTATTGTTGCCAATCGTCATTAAATATTATTTTATGAAAGGCAACTAAAGAATAGTTGAACTCCAGCTTGGGAGGTGATGAACGTTCTGCCCGTCAAAAACTGCAACTTCACCAAATGGTAAGAAACGACAGTCCAATTGAAGTAAGAGACATAGCAGTCGCTATGAATATGTCCAAGCGTTTGTCACATTTTGGATGCCGCGTTTGTTCCACCAAGACAATTCATTGTCAAACACTTCAGCGACTTGCCATGACGAAAATCCACGAATTATGGCTTGATCTGCTGAACAGATATAATTCTCTCAGTTAAAAATGGAGCTCTGTCAATCAGCTGATTGTGCCCTAACACAAGTTGGTTAATTTGATTTGAAATATTTTTTGTTTCAATATTTCCAGTTTTTGAAATTCTTAAAATAAATTCGATTAATTGACTTGACTTTAATTTGGTGGGAATTTTAGGATTTATACAGACTTTCGAAAGAAGCGTTTATGACAATGCCTGATAGTCTTTTGATCACCAACTTTGTACATTTGAAAAAGACACTTTAATAGTTCTAAAATTAATTTGTTTATTCATAATACATTGCTTTGTTCCTTTGCTAAAAATCTGTTATTAAAATTGGAATGAAAACATCAAATATCACGTTAAGCACATTATCTAGATGATGGGAAAACTCCATTTGAAAACAATTAACATGACATTGTGAGAACAATTACCTTTTTTCAAAAGAAACGAACAAATAAAAGCTTTGTTTATAAATTCTCGAAGTATTAGATTATTTGAATTTAACGTCCAATAGACAATTTTATTTTTTACATAAACACAAGCCACAACTATACACAATATGAATGTATGCATGTACGACATTATAAAAATAGCCCCCGCTATGATAACATCAGTGGTGATTTTTTTGATTTCGTTTGTTTTTGATTTCCTTTTTGCTTATACTTTGCAAATTCGAAAAATTGTAAAGTGGAATACACATGGCCCATTTGTTTTGTTATTATAAATGTCAAGGCCGCCATCATTGGGAGTAGGAAAGGGGTCGAATTTTGTGTATTTATATTTAAAAATCCGTTATGCTATCTATAAAGGTTACATTGGTTACTTTAAGGAATACATACAATTCGCAGTGAAATTGAAATTTGTCCATACTAGCCATTTGCATTTGCATTTGAAAAGAGCCAAACTGTCTTAGAGACTCAATTTTCACAATTTTGGGATATCACGAATCACGATAGATCCCCTATTGTACTGATTTCAGACCATTGTGAAGTACAGACTTAAATAGAAATCAGTCCTCAGGGAAACATCACATTTAAGGATGATAACAAGAGTAAAACCCTTCAAGACATTTTTTTCAAAAATACACTCTTGCCACAAACAATAAAACAAATGTGTGAAAAATCCCATATGCAGTACGGAAAACTAATTCTAAATTTAAAAAAACAAAAACTAATTAGGTATACTTATTTTGTTTATTAGAAACAATAATTCAATTTTTCAATGAAAAACAAAAGTCAAGATAGATGCAAAGAAAACAAAAATATACACCAAATTCCAAGAGTGTGGTTCCACCTGCTAGACATGCATGAAGGATTCATGTAAAGTTTATTTGGGTTTTCCAGTTATTATGTATAATATCAATAGTTGGGATTTGACTGGACCCGGTGACGATAGTCAATCTTCTTGGCGTCTCAGAGTCACAGATTACTTTCTTCAACATCAAATTAAAAGTTTTTTTGTTTTTAGGAATATATGAGCAAATGCACACGTGTTAAACTGCTGTTTAATATCTCCATGAACTGATTTTTTTAGCTTACGTCATAAAAATGTCATTTATTTTTCAAATTATTTTGTTTTGATTTTGATTTAAAGTTTAAACTTATAAAAACAATAAGTAATTATACTAATTAAATGTGATATTATTTAAAGCATAGCAATTAGGTGGTGCAATATTGGACTTTGAGAACTCCCGTTTAGAATTTAAGATCAAATTAATGAATGTGTAGCAGTCACGCATATATAAATAATTTTTAAAATTGAAGCAAGTAAACTTTGTATTCCAGAAAAATAAAAAGATTTTCGGAAATGATGTTTTGATTTATTTTTCGTAAACAACAACTCCCAGCATGTATCAAGTTGAAATTAAGTCCACTATTCTTCTATGTCAGCGAGCATTATGATGTTTTTGTGACAATTGAGAATATGACAGTGGGTTGAGTTAATCTAATTATTCCAAGATGCTCAGGCACACAAAAGAGAGAAATATTAAATGAGTAGTTTCCATAAAATTGCAATTTAAATAAATTTAATGCAGTTCAAGTACGGTATTCCATGCGGCTTACAGGCATGTTAACATTTGAGTGACTTATGATCATGAATATCCCTCCCTTACGCCTACTCTTGAAATTTTCTGTTTAATCAACTTCAATAGTTTCCTCTCAAATTGAAGAAACCCACAAGTAAAAAAAACACTTCCATGTACAGTACATTCATTGGACATGTATTATTTATCAACAAACTATGAAACAAACTCACCCATAAATGAAATTTTCAACAAGCATATGAAGTAAACAGATCTTCTCTGAAAAACTAAGGTAATTCAATACGAATCACATACAGAACTGGAAGCACTAGCAACTCTCAGCTCCCAGCGATGTTAGATGCAACATTACAACATGTAAAAGCATCGATATTTGTGTTTGTTCATATGAAAAAAAATTACATTTATGCAAACGTATTTCTCAAGGTGTAAAATACTCTCAACAATTTGGTATAATAAATCAATAGTTAGTGTTAGACACGTGAGTTATTCTAACCGAGATTTATTCTCACTCAAAAATTTAGATTGACATCTCAATTGAGGGTTTTATTATTAGCCAACCAAGATTAGAAAAACATACAAAGCACATTTCACAACATTCTCATGTACATATTTCACAAAAAATATGTGTACATATATTTAAATTGTAACTTATTGAAGACTGAATTTTGTTTAGAATGGTCACTCACAAAATCCATTAATTGAATTAATATTGGAAGTGTATTTTTTTTCTAGAGTTGCCCAAGTTTCTAGACGTTTTTTTTTTTAATAATTACAGTCACCTACTTTAGATTCCATGATAAAAACAGAAATGTAAATTAATTAGAGTTGATAATAACAATAATATAAAACCGAATACGAAAACAAAGCAAAAGAAAAAGAAATAAACTTTTTACATGCTTAAAAAAACACACAGGCAATATTTTTACTTTTTTTATTTACATTTTCTATATTGAAAACAACACAAATGAATTAAATTCAAAGATCAAAAGCATTTCGCTCTAACCAGGCCAGAAGAAAATATTTTTGTATACACATGGTTTTCTATTTTTATTTTTTTTATGAATTAAATTATTATTTTGATACATTGATGACGATTTATTTATGGTTTTTGCTGATGTAAACAAAAATACTGCTAGCGCATTGTTTGACTATGTAAATATTTTGCCAAGATGTAAAGATAGTTTATCTGTTTACATGTACATATGTATGTAGTTATGTATGATGAATACATTTTTGTCTGCTCAGCTAAAATTTTGATGATTGATAACGTTTTCGATAGTTGTCATCATTTAATGGGCATACAATTTTCCGCCTACGGGAAATGGTTCAGCTTAATTAAGTTCCTCGGATCGATTTCGCAATGTATAGGAGATAAGGGGTACCAAGGGAGAAGTTAATGATCTATTTGAAATGACTAGCTGAAATGAGTCAGAAAGATGTCCGCGAGTTGCAATCAACATACATAGATGATTTTGATCTCTTGACTTGTTCTGTCATATGGTAAACGTATATCATCTAAATTTGTTACTGAGATCAATTTGAGTTTCCAAAGTTAGTCAAGATTTAATTCAAAAGTCAAAGAAAACGAATAAGTGTTTATGGCCTGTTTTCTTCGGACGAGGTAAGAAAAATCTCGCAATCAAGAACTAATAGCATCAGCTTGAATTAGTCTCCACTTTCGACACAATGTAGAAGAAATAGTAATCAAGAGTGCGGGGTGTCTCACATTTACGGAGAGAAAACTTGCGTTTCTTAAAAAATTAAAATTGAAATCGAAAAATGTTATCATGTTAATTCTGATATTCCTCAAGGCTGCCATTTAAGACAAAATCTCAGCTCCACTTATTGGAAGGAAGTACCAAGGAACTCAAGTATAAACAGATGACGATAATATAAGCGTGTTAAAAATTTAGAACAGTCGACCTAAACTATAAAGTATTCCACCGATACCAGAATTTATTAAAGTTAAAGTAATGGGAGGAGATGAGCATATAAAATAAAAGAAACACAATTGATGCTATTGTATGAAAAGCTTCTTAATTTTAATAAAAATACAAAGGACAGTTGTTGTCTGTGTCAAGATAATGATTCATCTGCCCTAAATTTATACAATATAGGAAAGTTTATCATTTTCAACAAAACATTAACGACTTGTGTGTCTGAGTTTATAATATAAACACAAAAAATAAAAAAAAATATTTTCGTATTATAAACCTTCCGACGGACGGGCTGAACTACAACATTTCGCATAAATCTACTTTACTTTACTAATTAAATGATGTATTAAATGGATATGAAATGAAACACATAGAATTTTGGATGTGCAAACCTTCGTACACAAGGTAGACACGATCAGCCTTTCTTTGTGACCCAATTAACGACTAATTTGGGATTTGTGGATATATGATTTTACTTCTAATAAGGTAAAGTCCTTATGTTTGCAAATGAAACGAAAATCAATCGAATATGAAGCAATCATTTTTAACTTGAGAAGTGAAAATACAAGTTCTGAAAAATTCCCAAATTACTAGTCAATATTGCTAGTCTCCTGAAAATCAAGTAAAACTTTCTGGGCAAACTCAGCGCAGATTTATTCAATATGCGATTGAATACATAAAAAGTTAGTTTTAGCTGGAATCAGCCTGAGGAAGCAAGCGAATTTTATACTAAAGCTTTATATTTTTTATAAAATATTTGCAGCATGAAGTGACAAAATATGAACACTGATCCATTTAATTTTTAGATGAATACATTTCAAATAAAGATTGAATAAAAAGAGTTTCGATCATTAAAATCATTCAGATTTTCAAGACCAATATCCATCGGTATCTCCTCTTTAATCTTTCTTTTTTTTCCTATATATCAATGATACTCAAAACCCTTCAACTATGCGCAAAATAAATATGTGTAAACTAAACTTTTTTGTATCAACTAATGCAAAATAAAATAATAATAATAAAAATTAAAAGGTACCTAATTTCACAGTTTATGTATGTATCTCTAAAAAGCAGTGTCTACGTCTTTGCTGTCGTCGTTGTTTTTGACAACAAGAAAATCATCACCGACTACGACGACGACGACAACAACGAGGCCAATCAACCGACTTTAATTGACCCATTCACTAAGTTTTGATTGAAATACCAAAGGCAAGTTTAAAAATACGCATAACCATAGAAATGCGAATCGCCGTACGCTGAATGTGAAAACCAAAAACCCCTTCATATACCAAATACCTAGTTGCTCGCTCAGACATTCAAGAAGTTAGTCTAGGAGATAGGCCAGGCATGTCTACGTATCGTATCGTTTGAATGTTGTGTGGATGTGCCGCAAATAAAATCGACTACAACTCGACCACTAGGAGCTCCACTCCACAAAAATAATACTCGCATATCTCGCGCCATTGCTCCGACGACGAATCGCTTGAAGGTCTTCCCACGACACAGAGACACGAGTTGAAGCAAAAATTAGTATATCAACAACAAAAACATCGAAATAATACATAGGTACATTTAGTTCGAGTGGTGTTTAGAAAGTCAATTAACTTTGCAGGCTTTGATTGGTTTCCTTGGGTCTTTTATTTTTTGGATTTGGATAACTGCCAGGAGATAATTCTCCAGCAAAACCCTTCTCTTGAATATGAAATACGATCGTATGCAGCTCAGAGAAAAGAAATTTGTGAATAACATAAACAAATAAAATGAGAAAAAACAAACAAACAAACAACGAAGCTATCAAGTAAAAGTGAAAACTTCTTGCAACACAATATAAACATGCTTTTCACACTGCGTCATGGTCTTTGTCGTCGTCGTCGTTGAACGAAAACGAACGGAGAACCGCCCGTTGAATCGTTCCTCGTTACGTTTGGTGGTGGTTGTTGTCGTCGTCAAAAGAGCAGCTGATTCTTTCTCGGTTCGTGAATTATGATGCTGTCACCAGCAAAGGTAGCCTGATGAAATACTTTTCTGCATTCGCATGCTTCTGTATTACATTTACAGGCCAAATCATGTTTTGAGACAACAACCAGGCGTGATAACATTCTTCTGCCCAGCAAACGACACGGACGAGGTAGAGTGGTAGAGAGGGAGCAAAGGCAAAGGGAATCTATTCGTTTTCATGGTCATTGTAGGTGTGGGCTATGGGGACAAAGCATCCATGCATATTTTTATATTTTCTCGTCAGGCAGCCACATGTATACCCCCGAAAAAGGAGAAAACTTATATAAATCTGTTGTAAGAGCTGCTGAATTGATTTTTAATGGAATGAACACAAAAAAATTGCAAGTACTTACCTTGGCATAAATATCTTTGAGAACGACTGGAGGCAGAAAGCGGAGTTGCTGGACGCGATCCATTGTGGCCACATTGTAATTGAGATTCGACACATAGCTAAGCAGACACTTTTTGTAAAGGGACGATGGATTTTTCACAAGCACTTCCTCCGCCATTATATGAATATTTTTTTTTTTATTTAAATGATATCGTGTTTTTTTTTATTTTATTTTTTATTCAAATTCAAAGGTCAAACGAGGTTTTGACGCTGGGGTTTCTAGTTAGTTTTATATAAGTTTTGTAAATTTGTTTATTTTTGTTATATTTATTTATTTTATTTTTATCTAGACGTAATTGTAAATGGTTGCCCACCGCAACTCGTTTAATTCTACACTGGATTCTGCTTCTGTCTTCTGTATGTTTTGCTTTTGCTTTAGCATTTAGCTGGGTGAACGAAACTCGGGATTTTTTTATTTTTTTTTTGTTCGTTTTTTCGTTGGCGTTTGGTTTTATTTTTCTTTCTTGGTTTTCGTCTGGCTCTGGCTGTCTGCTAATTTTTGCTATTTGCTTTTATTCACATTCGTTGTGTCTGTCACTGTGTGGTATTTTTATCTCTTTCGGTGGGGATGTGTTCATTAATAGTGGCTAGTTTTTTCACCACACGAATGTGGTGAGTAGATATTTTTGGAGAGTTGGAGTTGAAATTTGTAAGGCTTCGTGTGCATTTCAAAGAAAATGTAAATCTAGACATATCTTAAAAACTTTTATATTACGCTGCTGAAACGATACGAATTGTTTCGTTGTTCTCCAAGTCCAATGAAAACACAACAGAAACAGAAAATATCTGTACAGAGAACTATCAGCTATTCA
This sequence comes from Scaeva pyrastri, assembly GCA_905146935.1. Lineage (NCBI taxonomy): Eukaryota > Metazoa > Arthropoda > Insecta > Diptera > Syrphidae > Scaeva > Scaeva pyrastri. Next base: position 5,427,576 of record LR989929.1, on the reverse strand, counting down.
GAAAATATAAAAATCGATGAGAAGTGAAAGATGACAGAAAAATGTATTGAAAAAATTAATTTATGTAAACACAAAATAGATAGATGTTGCAAATAAGCAGCATAGTGAGCTTATATACAAAAATTGAAAAGATTGAAGAAATAAATTTTTACTCATTTCCAGTTTGTGAAAAATTGGCTCCCGGATATAATGCTTTTTAGTTATGGCGGTGCTCACAAGAACCAGAAGTTCTTTGATTTCTGGTGAAGTTACCCTCAAATATTTTAGATATAATTGAGGGTCATTCATTTCTCTGCCATTTTTATTTTTTGGGTTTTTGTTGATGTCTTCAAACAGTAAGAATAGCAAAAGAAGGATCTTGGCCTTTTTTTGCTTATAAAAGTTTTTTATTTTCTTATTTTAAATTAATTATTTTAAACAAAACAAATATTTAAAAGCTGTCAAAAAGCTATATGAGTTTATAGGAAGAACCCAACCTACTCGTATTAGCTCTTTCATGCATCTTATACAAATCGCCCTCTATACCTCGCCCTTAAGGACATGTATAGTTGGAATTTCCTTATTTAATGAAGCTAGTTGCACTTTTTAAATTCTTTTGCAATTTTTTGCGAATGCAGTTTACAATAATCGTAATAATCATCCTTCAACTTAAAGATTGCAATCGCTTTGAGACTTGGAGTTCAAATTCAGCAATCCCCAATCACTTAACATTCATCAATCATCACAATCATTTGACTGCAATCAATTGATTTCAATCCTCAAAGACTTCATTCATTCGTTTACATTACGAATAATTTGAAGTCTTTGCTTTCATATACATACAATACTTTTACATATGAAAATATAAAAAATATATCGCATTAATGAAAAAAAAAATACTTCTTACTCAGAAACAAGAAACTTAATATTTTGATAAAGTGTTTAATATTTTTATTTCAAACATTTTCAAAATTATCCTCACAAATCATGTGCTAAATTTTACGTTACATAAATTTCCAAATTTAAAAAAAAAAAAACAAAACCCAAATATGGAAACCAACGCCAGCGGAAGCATTTACAATATAGTGCAGCAATTTTCAAGAAGAATACTTATCAATGAAAACGCTGCTACCCGATTGTTCAACAGTATCACCAATGCAAGTTTAAGATCAATTCAACCAGCAGACTCCCTAATGAGTGTTTGCTCTTCGAATGATCTGGGTAATTCTTGCAGAATATGCCGCTGGAACCAAACTGGCCTACAAATTCAACGATGCCCATGTCAATGCAAGGGAAGTGTTGTAAGTAGACAAAAGGACTACCAATTCGTTTTCACTGGATTCAAAGATTTTTTTATTCAGGGTTACGTCCATATTAAATGCCTTCGACGATGGATACTACATAGAGGAGACAGCAGGTGTGAAATTTGTGGCACTCAGTTCGATTTAAATACAGAATGCAGAAACTATAAACAAATGTTACGGTCATTCTTTCAATCGAAATACCTGGGAGCAATTTTTAAAAACTGCGTCCATGTGGTCATCTTGGCACCGATTTCCTATATAATTCTTTATCAGGTTTGGAGCTTGAATCTTAAAATTTAATATGAAATAATTCAGAAACATGGACATCATTTTCTTTGCATCAGGTTTTGCTAATAATGGATAATCTGCAACTCGATGAACACAACACTCTGCAAATAGTTTTCCTAGCACCAGCTTTGTTATTAACCTCAAGTCTCTGTGGTATTTTGTTATGTATTGAGTCTTACAAACTAACTTGTTTTTTTTTCTTAAAGGTATTGTTTTCTTTCACATAATTGAGTTTGGACTGACCAGATTCTTAAGGATTAAGAGCATACTCAGACATTGGTGGACATTTGCTGGACAGGAATCAGATCCTGGCTTAGACATGGATGTGCCAAGTGAATTTTGAAATTTTTTAAGCTTTTTTGAACATACATATTATTTTATGGCTTGAATTAAGAATTTTATTTTGTTTTGTGTATACTTGGGCGTATGAGTAACTTTTTTTTTATAATTGTGTTATGTGCAAACAAAATAATTTTGGTAAGTCTAAATACTCATGATATTCTAAAAAGGAACACCAGTGGTTTATTAAGAAACCATTCACTATTATCAATTTTGCCTTTTTCTCGCGGTATGTTTTGCAAACAAAATTCATAAAAGTGAAGCCTCAAACTATAGACCATTAGTTTAGATTTTTTGTAATACTAAGTTATTCAAAAGTATATCCCGACTATAGGATGTACATAGTTTATCTTCAACCATGAATACTAAACACCAGTCGTCCCGGTAGGGAGCCACTTCGGACTTATACTCTTTTTATTAAGTAGCCTCATCCTCAAAGTTGTTGCTTCATGAAAATAAATAAGTTTCTGTTGTCACTTTAATTCCTGGGTTCTTTCTGATAAACAGCTAAATTTTTAAACTCATTTTGATTCATTTAAAGTTGGTCCAAGAAATTCTCAGATCCCTACGTAAAAAAGTGCTCATATATAACTTTTGCTTAGCCTCTGCATAACTATGCGTCTCAGGTTTAGTCCCCAGATTTAGAGACTAATGCATTCAATGGATCTTTGTAAGGTTTTCCTTGGGGGGCCTTGGATAATAAATAAAAATAAATAATAAAAACACATGGAACATTTTTTTTATAACAATGTGAATACATACACGTTTTATTTGTTAAATGAAAATAGGCAAAAATATAATAATTATTATTAATCTTGGTCAAGAAGAATAAAATTAGAATTATAATAATAATAATAATATAATTATAATGTAATACAATTACATTTTTTGACTGAATCTACGCCATTAGTACATAGTTGTTAAGAGGTTTAGTATTAAGTGATTACAATAATATATTTCTATAAAATACAAATATAAATTTGCAATTTATTGCAAAATTAGTACAAATAATAATGTTATATTTTTTATTTTTTATTATTTCTTATGAATTATATTTTTTTTTTAAATATGAATATGATTTGCGATTTTTAATGTAACAAAATCTACGAAAAACAAAAAGATCATTTTAATTAAATTCGAAAGGACAAAGGACACGCTTTTCTTTTTTTCATAAATAAATATAGTGAATCATTTTTTGGATTTTGTTTTAAATAATTGTTTTCGAAATAGGAAATAAAAAATATCAACCAACAATGGTTTACGTTTTGCGCGAGTTTTTAAATAAACAAAAAACAAGACTTATTTAATAAATATTTTTAAAAAAGTAAAAAACATTTTTTTTTTATTTTTTAATGTTATTTCATTATCAATTTCCTACATATGCATGTATGGAAGTGTGATAGTTCAAATATTATAGTAACGAGCATCAAAGTGAGACAGGACACAAACGAATACAAAACAAATATCATAATAATTTAATAAATAATATTCGATACAACAGTGAGCACCTTAAAATAATTATATTTTTTTTTTTATTTTTAACAACCTAAGAGCATATTTTTTCTTTAAAAAAATATGCAATAATTATTAAGAGATTTTAAAATACGAGTAATTTTAGAAAATGCATTTAATAACCCTGAAGTTTTTGGTTCTTTATATTTTTGGCTGCTGGTTTAGCATAAAGAAAAAAGTAGTTTTTTTGATAAATAATTTTAAACGAAAAAGTATTTGAAAAAAAAAGTTATTGGCAATTGCGGAACCGACGGTAGATACTTTGAACATAGGTAAAAACGCATTTCCAGTCGGGTCTTTTCATCACTACCATATCTTCGACATCGAGTAGCGGCGCAATCCCGGCTTTTTCACTGTGAAAGAATAAATTGTACAAATTATAATTGTTTACAAAAATAAAATTAAATTCAAGTAGGTACTTACTCAGCCACTCGGAAAGCGAGTTCAAAATTGTATCTTCGCTGTTTAGGATTTAATTTAGAATAATCGAAGGCATCTGGTAAGAAATGATGTATCAGGGCGCAAAATGCTAAACCATCTGTCCAACTCGCACTAAAGTTTGTTATTTGAACATTCTAGACAAAAATAAAATTAAAAATGTTAATTAATTTTTTATACAATAAAAATTATAATGCTCCTGATCATAGCTACATATAAATAAATTACAAGAAATCAAACATAACCAAGGATTGACGTTTACTCAAATGCATTTTTTATAACATAAACAATTATTTGTATTCAAGCTCTGAATTGAAATGCACGTTGGAAACTACACCATGGTATTTTGGCGTTAAACTTATGTAGGTATATGTGTCACAGGTTTTTGAACTCTTCTGAGTTCGATTTAGAAACTAGATTCAGACCAATAGCTGGCATCTTAATACAATTGTACAGTTTAAGTCAGTATTCACATTAGGCCCTTTTAAAGCTACTCACCTTGACGTTTCATCATTTTATCACACTCCCCACTTGATAGTTAATATGACAGATAAGGTATTTTGTAATTTCTTGGTATGACTAGGAGCGAGTAGATTAAATAATGAGACATCAAAATTAATCTCCTTAATATTTCCAATTTGAACACCACCCAATACTGATTAGTTGTCACTTTACCATTTATTCGGAAGTTAAGAGCACATTTTGACATTTCGTGAATTTAGCTTGTTAATGTCAAAATTGAAGTCAACATTAAAACGTCAATCCTTTTTCTATTTGATTCACTTACTCTTAAAAAAACCCAAAACTTTATAGCCAACCAAAGAAGAAAAAGCGTGATGTTGTTAAATAAAAAGCAAAAACAACTAAAGATAGAGAGAGAATACCACCAAAAGCAGTTTTATAAGAAACAAAAGCGGAAACTAAGAATATATACAGCACCATTGATTATACCAACGTCTATATTATTGAGACGTTTATTGCTATTAATAAAAAATAAAGAAAAAATATTATAGTAAATATCAGCGGAAAAAATAAATTCAAATAATTATATAAAAAAAAAACTAAATAAAAAAGAGTCAAATTTTAAGTTATGAAAACGAAAAAAAAACTATTAGCTGCTGTCACAACTTTGCCATATTGGTACCTCGTATTCCTGCGTTTTACTTTGGCACCACTGTAAAAGTTGCTCCTTAAAAGTGGCGGCGCGTGCATTTAATGCCGGATCAGTAAATCTGAATAAAGGCGTTGTACTAGAACCCCCTGGGGTTGTTGGTGTAAGCGGAGATCTGAACAAATTTCGATATTTTTTTGATTTGTGTTTAGATACAAATTTAACAACAGAAATAATCAATATCTAATCAACTACTTTTTAATAAAAAAAAAATTCTTAAAAAAAAAACAGAATACAAGAAATTAGATTAAAAAAGTTATTATAAGTTGTACTTAATTGTTTTCTGAAGTTTTTTGGATGAAAAATTCAGTTTAACCGAATCAGCAGAACAAAATGTTGTAACTGTGGTAAAATGTGTTTTTCATTTTTGTTTAAGATTCAAATAAGTTTAAATATTGTTGGCTGTTAAAAACGGAAAATAGTTAAGCTTTCAAATAATACTAACTTGTATTACATAAAAGTGGAAGGTTTCTTGAATTTTATCGTATTTTGATTTGGAATGCAAAGAAGTTGTAGTGTGTAAACAAGGAAACAGGAAAATAAAAATGGCATTCATAAAGTAGAGAAGTTTGAGTAGGTAAAACATAAACTATGCTTTTTTCATTGTTATAAGATAAACAAAAAGTTAAAGGAAATTATGTGCATGTGTCAAAAAGTTTGGCTATCCCTCAAACGTCAGTGTAAAACAAATATTTTGACAGGTCAAACAAAAGGAATAATAAAAATTCACTCCAGAGCTAATTGGTTCTTTCAAAAGTAATTACATCAGGAAGTCATTAAATTTAAATACCTTCATGTGTTTTTGACACTTTTAAACAAATTATATTAAAGCAAGCAACTAGACAAATTAATCAATTTTACTTTTACCTATCTGTAATATACATATGTTAACAATTCATTGAGCTATCAGTTAAATTGCAATATATGTACATATGTATATATGTAGTTGAAAATGTTTCTCTAAGCTAAAGTTTTCAGAGATTTTAAAGGAAACTAAAAATACCATCGATTAATTTTCCCACTGTCATTTGGGGAAATAGGAAGAAAAAAGAATTATACAATTTTGTATTGTCTAAGTTCCAAGTTGTTTATGATAATGGCTTTAGTGAAACATTGTGGTTCAGATGAATCTAGTATCAATTTGCTAAAAACAAATAAAGCTTTTTGAAATCATACACGAAGAATAATCTTTCCTTCAACTCACTGTCAGTTTTTTCTCTCTTTTTTATTTTAAATATACATTTCAAGTAGAGACGTAACGATTACTCAAAAGTCAAAAGTCATAATTGTAGTAGAAGAACGAAACCTACTTCTGACAGAATTTCGAATCCGAATATGAAAATACTTAAAACATCTGTTTTGACTTATTATTCTGCAATTAAAATCACTCTTAACTAATAATTATAATTTACGAAGGGCACATGCTTTTTCCTTGTCTAAATCTAAAAGTATATTGAAATACTACCTTCTAAACATTTATTATAGTAAATGATGTTGATGTTTTCTCACCACCTTTTTCCCAAAAAATGTTATGTTTTGTTTATTTTTATATGAAAATGTTAACTGTAGCAAGTTTCTATATAAAATTGTTTATTTCTAATGAATATAATATGTAGTAGAGGCATGTGTTGTGAAATATGTTCTATTTTTGTATATAGGTACATCATAAGTTTTTTTTTTTTTTGATATTATGTTTGCAAAATATGACAAAACTTACTTCGGAGATTGCAGGGAGTTCTGTTTGTCAAGTTGTTGAAACTTGGCAAAAGGTGAGACTGGTTTTGGTGCTCCAGATATAGTTCTTGTTGTAACTGAAACAAAAGTAAAATTTGTATATTAAAACTAAACTCTGATTTTAATTTTATTATTATTGCTACCTTTTGTAGTTGTTGTAACAACTCCGCCATCTTCTTTCTTAGTTTCGGTTTTTTCAGTTGTTGTTGTCGATTGTCCTAAGGGTAAGAAATCGAGAAGAATGAAATGTCAGAAATTTCGATGCAACAAAGTCATTTGTTTGGTTAGTTTCAATCTCAAGAAAAAAAATGGTTTTAAGCTTAAACAAATTTAACTCCAAACATGTTTTAAAAAACTAAGAAAATATTTTAAAACAAAAATAACACACTTAAAAAAGGAGAGGTTTTCAAAAATTTCCAAAAAAAAAACCAAAAGATTTCTGGATTGCAATGGACATGCAAGGAAAACAATCCGAAACGTCAAAAAAGGGTGGGCGTTTTTAAAAAAAGATGAAGTGGGACAACATGGTTTACATTCACGTTTACGATGAGTGTGTGCCAAAAATTAACATGCTAAGCCTTTTTTGGATGAATGAGTGGGTGACAGTTATGGTTGTGTTCAACATAAGTTATTGATATTTACAGAAATTTAGTTCACTGGCTGTCATTATGAAGCATTAACATAATTGACAGCTGCTCTAAAGTTTTGAGTAATCTTGCGTTGAACTTAACCAATACAAAACACATGAAATGACAGCGGGCCTTTTATGCATAAAAATAATCATGAAAGCAAAAACAAACAAAATGACGGTATCTGTAAAACGTAAAACATAAAACAGAAAACACAAACACACAACTATTTTTTTTTGTTTTCAACTCACAAAAGAGAAGACATGTAAATAATTTTTATTTAGATTTTGCTGAACAGTCCGGCTTTGCAAGGAGATTTTGAATATTTTTTTTTTTATTAATTTGACAGTATATAGACGATAGGATGCAAAGTGTATGTGTGTGAAAGAGTATCATCCAGTCGTTCTCTTTCTCTCTCGCTAACTCTTTTTTTTTTTGTTCCACACAATCAAGCAAACGAATAAACATAAACCATATTGAATCCCTCTTCGGCATACAAAATGCAGTGCTACATAGTACATTAAGAGTGATTTTTTTTTTTTTTTTTAAACTGTCAACAACTGTCATTCAATTAATCACCACCGTTAAAGCTCAGGCAACTAATGCATCATAAATTAACATAAATAAAAATTCAAGGGCAATAGTGGACGTTGATTGTTTCACACAATCAAACAGCGAGAAAAGTAGTAGATTTGTTTTTTTTTAAATAAATTTTTGGAATGGACGTATTTTTCATTAATTCTACAACAATTTGAGCGACAATGGCGCCATCTACATATTTATATGAAAAAATATGTTGCCATTTATGAACCATTCATTAATTGTTCGAATGCGTCCTCGACATTGCTCTCGTCGAGCAAATTAACATTTGCTATTTGTGGCATTGTGTGACTTCTCGACAGTCCCGAACTTGGATCTTGTCGACTTATAGAGGCTTTCTCACTGGTTTTGATTCGGTTAATCGATGATTTCTTAACAGTAACATAATTACTTTCTTCGGCTAGATTTGTCTGAGATGAATTTCTGGACAGGCTGTTGGGGGATTTCTGTCCCGTAAAATAAGCGGCAACAGTCCTTTGTTTCTCGGATATCTCAGCTCGATCGTAGCTTGCTTCGTAGAGTTTCGGGAGAGCTAACGTATGACCGGATTTGGAACGCCGGATTGCAGCGTTACCATGCTGATTGAATCTTGGCGATGGTGGTTTAGGGACATTTTGCAGCTGGCAGATTTGGTGCCACGAGTCACATTTGCTTAACTTGTTGGGGCGGCTCTGTTGACTGGTGTATTCCGTGGAGGTCTCTGCTTGTCTACGTGACATGCTAGTAAAAGCGCTTATTTTATTGAAAACTATGTTCCTGGGTATCTCGTCTTGGCTATCTGGTTGCGGGGTTGAAGGAATTTCAACGATTAAGGGACCTCTGGTCACCGAAGGATCGGAAAACTTCCGTGACACTGTTTTTGGAGCCTTGTTCACAACGGCGGTCGTCTCGCTCTTCATTAAAGGGTTTTGATAAGCATTTGGAATATAGCAATGACGTTGCGGAGGCCCGAATTTCTTCAGAATAGGAATATCGTCCTTTTTGAGCGAGGATTTCACAATATCAGGGGTATCATCCGGGGCCGATGACTTGTACATTACCTTGGTCTCTTGTTGATGAACTTCAGTCTTCTGTTTGATTGATTTTTGCTGAGAATAAACATCTTGTTGGACGGAGTACATGTCTTGTTTGATGGCGGCCGCTTTTTGTTCTCGGGTCTCCCGCTCAACTTGTGTCACTTCCAAGGCATTTCCGAGGCTTTTGCGACGGATTTCCTCAACCTGTTCGTACTTTTGAGATTGCGATTGTACTCGGTTTCGGCCCTCCAGAGAAGCCTGTTTACACAAGACGGCAGCGTTCGGAGCTTGCTGCTCGACAGTTCTTTTTGGAACCACGACGCTTTGGATGTGCTGCTGTTGGTAGATCGAGCTAGAGTGTTGAGACTTAGAAGACTGGATGACCGATTCATTTTTCGGGGGAACTTGAGGCTTTGTTTGAACCATAGGTGCCCTTGGCTGATAGAGTGGAGAAATCGGTTGTGGGCTTTTCTGAGTTTTAGACGGCTGGTAAGTTTGATTGGGTTGCGGATATTTAAACCCATCTTGTGTTACTGACGGCTGAACTTGGGGTGTTCTCGGAGAGTGGGAATATTGCAAAGGAATTTCCGAACTGGATTGTTGAGGGCTCTGTTGTGTTTTAGGGGATTGATAGTAAAATTGTGAAATATCAGATCGTGGACTCTGTGGAACCCTTGGTGATTGATCGTACTTTGCGGGAGTGTCAGCATACTGCGGCGCAAATGTTTGTGGCTGAGGACTTGGTTGAGTTTTTGAAGCTGGATAGTATGCAACAGGGAGCGTTGGTTGCTGACCAACATCTTGACTCAATCCCTGTGGTTGCGGAACTTGTTGAGTTCTAAGAGCTTGATAATATTCTTGAGGAGCTTCAGCTCTTGATTGATAACCTTGCCCTTTCTGTGGCACAAATGGTTGAGAACTCTGTTGGGCCTTTGCCGAACTATAATATTCTGGAGAAATTTCAGATCTAGGCTGGTAAATTTGCTGTGGGATATATTCCTGTGGCTGTGGACTTTGTTGAACCTTTAAAGGCTGGTAGTATTGTTGCGGAACCTCGGGTTTTTGTTGATATTCTGGTGGAATATGCATTGACGGTTGAGAGCTCTGTAGAACTTTGCCAGAGCTATGGATATATGCACCTGGGTTTGGATTTTCCAAAGCAGGCTGATAGAATGATGACACATCTCTTGGTTGATCGTAAACCTTGGTGTAGCTGGTCTCAAGTGGAATTTGTGGCAAAATTACAGGCGGCTGTGGGGCCGGATAGCTCCTTTGCATTTGACCATATTGCATGAAATGTGCTTCATTCGAGCCTGAATAATCATTGGGAGTATTCGGCTCTGAATACGGTTTTCTGAAGGCCGGCACATTTTGCATGTACATGCCGTCACTGAGAATCTGGGATGTTGTCGAACTCGATTCGGGGGATTTAATTGGGGAGCTATACATATAACGGGGTGGACTGGTCGGGCCAGCTTGAATTGGAAGTGAGCTTGGGGCATCACGTCTTGGAGGTTGGTATACATTTGGCTGTTCTTTGGGGACATATGCTGAAGCTTTCTTTGCTTCTTGGGACAATTTTCGACCACGAGGAGGTGCAACAGGCGGATCATTGTGCTGATAATCTTCTAGTGGAACATAGACTGGATTTTTCTGGTAGCCGCCACCTTGTTGTTTATTCTGCGGCTTACCAATATATTCCGGATCCCTATTAGCTTCGAATTTCATTACTTCTGGGAATAGAGGCTCTACAATCGGAGCTTGATACGCACTTCCATTTGGAGATACGCAAGACACAGGTGGTTGTTTCTTTTCTGGTTTCTTAGAATTTCTGTCGGGCTTATTATTTCCGATATTTTTCATAACAGACAAAAGATTCTTCGCCGCTTTCGAGTTCTTTCCAAATACTTCATCGTCACTCATGTGATTTGTCCTCTTTCCCACAGTTACCGCTTGCTGGCTCAAAGGCTTACCCATTACTTTGGCTTCGACACGATACTCTGTCATACTTTCCATGTCGTCAATGTCGTCGTCTGTCATGTCAGTCTGATGGACGTTTTGATTCAGGTCATCCGCATAATAATCAAATGGCTGCAGGCTGTGAGGACTATAAGCTGGAGCACTAGAAGTAAGGACCAGCGGCTCAGCTTGGGGATTGGTTAACGAACTCTCACGGTAGATTCTGGGCTGTGGCGGATATTCAGCGTACGATGCTGGTTGACTATTCGACACATAACTCGACTGGGAATGGCCATAGTCTTGATATTGATACGGATATTGTGTATTCGGCAACGAGGGTCTCTTTTCCTGCTGCTTGAACGATTGATGTCTTTGCACTGGGGAATTTGATTCAAACTTGGTTGCGGCGATCTTCAGGACATTATTCTCAGGAGGTTTCGCTGTCCACGGTAACGAGACCGGAGAATTCGTTGCAGTGTTCTTTTTGATCCATGATTTAGTTGGTGAAGACTGGGCATAATGAGGAGATTCCAAAGCCTGTCTCCTTACTGGATTGTAGGCCTTGGTGGGAGAGAGGCTATTGACAGCTGCATTTGATGGTTTCTCCGTTGGTATTGGCTTGAACTGCATTTGAATTGTCTCTGGTGAGGTATCCACTGGGCGGAAGGCACTCTGTGGATTGTGACTAAACTGATTCAGGTGAATTGGTTTGGGTACAACAACCTCAGCTCTCTTTTCGTTGCGTTCTTTGGCCTTGAGAGCAGAGGTCAAAACACTTGTACTGGTCCTTGGAGGATTTTGCTCTTCAGATTTTTTCCAAAAACTTTTCGCTGAGGACGAAGAAGGCGGCCCCGACGTTTTGGGTTTGTTCGAACTCGCAGCATTAGCCCCCGATTCAAATACATTCTTGATATTTCCGAATTTATTCGTCCAATTCGAGACAGATTTTGAACTGTTCCATCCAACGCCAGTGGTTGTGTTCTGTTTCTGGATGAATGCCAGAAATTTGTGATCATTTTCGGTTTTCGGTTCGAAATTCGGAACCACTTGACGTGGCTTTCGTTTGACTGTAACTTGAAGAGTTCCACGAAGACCTTTTGTATTGAGAGCGCTCCGTTCTTCAAAATCTGAGTCTGTGTCGAACTCGGGATTGTAACGGTGGGTTTTCGGGATGTCAATGGTGTTGGCTCGTTTCATAAGTTGCTTCTTATTATTAAAGCGATTTAATCGGCTTGAATCGGGCGACAATCGGCCGAGATTGTTTTGCTTGTCATCCGAATGGTGAGATCGATTGTACTGGTTTTTCTCTTCCACAGAATTATCTCTCTGCGGTTTGGATTCATTAAACGTTACTCTACTATTTTGGGCGGTGTAGGCATCAAACGAGTCAGACAAAGGCCGTTTTCCGTTATTTAGATCGGAGTTCTGTACTTTTATAGTGTCCATGTCACCAGTACTTTGTCTCTGACCCGGAGCTGGGGTACCTTTCTTCTGGCGCATCTGAACCTCTGGATGACCTGAACCAGCCTCTGTTGAGTGCTTAAGATTATTTGGTACAAACTGATTTGGTCGAAATAACCCAGCAGATGTTTCTTGTGGCTCATGACTTGTCAGAATCGCCCCGGTGGAGTGTTGCTTCTGAATGGCAAACAGCTCAGGAGGAGTTGACGCTGCATTACAATCGGGGGTAGTGCAATTCGATAAGTTTTCGATCATAACCATTTCTTCCATGTATCGCCTGGCGTCAGCTAACTCCTCCTTGCTGACTCCAACGGTATGCCTGTTGTTGCGATTTTTCCTTTTGGCGAACCTCTGTCTGTTCGACCGATGGTTGTCAGCTTCTGGTGAGGAAGTTTCATCAGGGAAATCCTGCTCTCCAACTGCAGTGGAAAGTTTGTCAGGAGCTGTCAGCCCCGTTTGCAGTCTCTCAACCAAAGCCAGTAACGTGCTCTTCTTACTACTATCTAAAGCCAGGTCCTTGCCCTCCTTCAACGAGCTCTCAAGCTTATTCAGGGCATTCGTAACCTCTTTGATCAAACTCATATCACTATGATTTTCGATTCCTTCAATTTGCATAGAATCCCTAATTCCAGCAGCAATTAAGCGCAAATCTTCCCCACTCTCGGTACCAGAATCCTCAATTTGTTGTGGTGCTGCTACTCTCAAACTTGAACCGTTCTGTTTCTGATGACCTAAGGAACTATTTTTACTTACTTCACTACTTAAACCACTATCACCCAATGAATTATTATTGTTACTCTTAGAAGTGCTACTAAAATGTGTATTATTTGCTTTAAGACTACTTTTTAAATTGTTGCTATTTTGATTTGATGTTGTTGCTGAATTTGTTGCAGTTTTCGATGAAGAACCAGAAGATGAACGTGCTTGCGGCATGTTTTTATGCAATAAGCCTTGCAACAATGGTATCAGCAACGACTCACCCTTGCTATCGGACACCGAGTCACTGTCGCCATCGTTATCATTGTTGACACTGACATTATTTGTATCTTCTTCTTTTGATTTGACACTAAGTTTCTGTTCTTCAGAGCGTGATGCAGAAGAATCATCATCTTCTTCAGTGACAACTGTAGTCGTTTCAACTACAACGGTTTTTTTGCTCTCTAACGATTTTGGTTCTTCTTTTTTGGTTATTGTTGTCTTTTTTATAACTTCTGTTATTTGTTTGGTACTTATTTCTTCTTTCAATTCGTCTTTCTTTGGTTTTTCAGCTATAACAGTTGTTGTTGTTGTTGTTTCATCTTCATCATCATCTTCAGAAGCAGTATATTCTTCGATTATCTCTTCGTATTCACTTCCACTGCTTTCATCTTCAGCAACTACGGTTGATGTCTTGACTTTCGTTTCGTTAAGCTCAGCTTTAGCGCCAGCTTTTAATTCAGCACATGCTAATATCACAGGGAAGCATTTAAGAATAAGTTTTATTCGTTGTTTTGATATAAATTTTAAAGAATAGACAGAATTTTGTTTGCCAACAAAAGAACACAATTTAACGATAGCTAAACAAGTTCAGATTATTTATAATGTCACACAGAATCTAACGACTGTTAACCAATTTGACGAATCAATATAAATTTGACAGATGACAAATTACGTTACTTTTGTACTATACACATGAATTTATGACGGTTGTTTTTGACGTTTCTCTGTGTGACATTTAAAATAAATCAGAAGAAAAATGAACAAGAACGAAAGTTTACGAAATTCAAATATTTTAACAAATAAAACGAAGAAAAATTGTAATAACAAAAACTAACGAAAGTAATAGAATTGAAAATATAACATTTTACGGGTACGACAATTACAGTGACAACTAAGTGTATACCTAAGCAAGTAACTCATATGTGTACTTTCTCTTTGGAAGACACGATAATCTGTCCGAACCTAAATTAATTTCCGATCTAGAAATGTAATAAAACATACGTTATAAATAATACATACATTTTGTGTTTTTTTTTAAATTAAAGTTGATGTTAATTAATAAGCTTTTTGATAATTAAAAAAGAAAAGAATCACCACCTTATTTGAGATTAAATTAAGTTGTATATGATTTTGTGATTAAGGAAAGTCTCTTTTGCCCTTAATTTTATATAGAACTGTTTGTTTTTATTTTTGATTTAATAAAATAATACATTTACGAGTAAGGCTTATAAGTTTTAAAATTTGTAATTAAAGAATGTAATTTTACCTTCGCGTTCAGCCATTAGTTGTCTTAGACGTGCACGTATCGATCGACGTTCCTCGTAGCTTGTTGATTTTTCAAGCTATTATTGTAAATTTTAAACAGTTTAATTTTTGTTTTTTTTTTTTCTTAACCACAAACTTAATAAAACATACCAATTGTTTTAAAATTTCTTCGTCCCAAATCTCCTCGAAATCACAAGTTTCTCTGGCAACTGGTGATGAAGAGCTTCCACCGGTTGTACCGGATTTAATCGTTTTCGTTACACGAGTTGTTTTAACCTGAAATAGAAAAATAAAATATTTAAAAATTGTACTAGATTATTCGAGAAACTTCATTAAATGCAAATGTTTACAAAGTTAATTCAATCAAAACTCGAAATAGAAATTTCACAGAATTTTAAAACAGACAAAAAACAATTTTTAAATGTGATTGTATCCAAAACTAAATTGTACTAGATTTTAAAACGTCTTATGTACTACGTGTTGTTTAAATGTAAAATTGGTTTGTTTACCAATGATGAAGTGCCATGATCATGTTTATTATGTTGTTCATAGATTGAAACGCTTTTTAAAATAAGAAACTTCTATCATGACCTACACTAAAATCGTGACCAATCTTTTTCACATGTCATCTGATATAGTTTTATGGTTATCTTCGCTATTAAAATGAATCTCTTTGTATCTATTCATACCCAAAATAGATAATATCCTAACCTTCTGCCAAGTAATTAAAATGTTGGCATCATTACGGAGGTGCATTTCAAAAACTTATCTCAATTCTTTTAACCATTCAAATTCTAAGTTTGAACTTAGATCTTTAAAAAGTAAGTAGTTTGTTTTTATTTTTGACACAATGACACGTCAGAAATCATTAATCATCATTATTTATCTAAATAGCCAATCTGTTTACCAAATGTTCTCAATGTGTCATGTCACTGACATTTTACCAAAATCAATAGCAAATTTTTAGTCGGCTAAAGCTGATGGCTAACAAAAATAAAACAAAACTCAAATTATTTCTTGGTTCGCTGAGAGCATTTCCTCAATGTCATTACCCTGTCTAAAAATGTCGTTGTATCCCGGCTTCTTGAGATATTGTATTTTTGTATATATTTTTTTTTCTTCTTCTTACTGCCTCTATGGCTGATGATCATCGAACAACAAAACAGAAGCCTTGGGCGATGATTAACAATTTGTTCGGCTGCCATCTAAATATACTAATCACAAGTGCAAGTCCATGGTAAAATCTCAAGGATATGACAATAGGGGAGACTGGGCGATATTTTTTTTTTTTTTTGAAAACCCTTAAAAAAAATCAGTTTATAGATCATTTTTTAGATACATAAATATGCAATGTAATGAAATAAACTAATAATTTTGGAAAACATATCTATTTAAAAATTTCTTTTAATTAATACTTGGTCGCATTTTTCTTGTGTTGCAGGAAATCTGATAGTAAGCACTAAGTAAATCTTGAAATCAATTTCAAGTTTACGAATTCTACCATGGTAACAAAATGAAATTATAACTTCGAATCCGTTTATCAGTTTCAGTTAATGACTTAATCTTTAATTTCCAAATATTAATACTGAAAATAAGGCCTTAAAATTATTTTTCGTACAATTGTAAATACCCCAGTACTCCCTACATTTTTCTTCGCAATTGTTGGTTTCAATTGTTTTCTGGTGAATCTTCGGCGAGGTTTCTATGTGTAGTTGTGACGTTAAACCTCGTTGCATGTGCCAAATGATCTTTGCTGCCAACTAAAAAAAAAAACAAACAAGATCTTGTCTCGTCTTTGTTGATGTCGCTTTCTTAACCACCCCCACTAACACAAAAATCAATTAGTATGACCAAAACAAGAAGTGGATCATAAAATTATTTTAACTTTTTTACCTGTAATTGTATTTAAATTGATCTAATTTTATAAAATGGCAGCGGAACAACTTCCGTATCAGACAAAGCCAAAACCCAAGGACCTCCATTAATTACTTTGAAGACAAAAGAAGAAAAGAAAAAAGAGGCGCACAAAAAATGCGTTTTTGACGTTTAATTGCGAAGTAAAAACTCAATTAACGGTTATATTATATGTTTCTCACCAAATGTACACAATGTAAAGTACCTATATATGCCACTGCGCGCGCTATAAATAAAACAAAATGGTTTATGCTTTGTTGTGTTGACTTTCCACTTTTAGAATTATGACTAATAAGGCACAAATTAGGTGGACTACCAAAAATGGCTGGTCTGTGGGAAAAATTTAGGTTATTTTGAAAATAATAATTCGAGAGATGATTCTCTCGTGCGTCTTCGTCGCCTGTAGCCTATAGCCTTTGAGATTAAAGCCGAAAGCACTTCTATTAAAAATTAATTACTAGAGCATTTGAAAATTTAAAAGATTCTGTCGGAGGCAATTAAGCTTTTCAAATGCAGTCTCTATAAAACGAATCTTAAAATTATCATTATTTGATTATCAAAATATTAAGATTTTCGAAAAATAAAATAGGTTTTTTGGAACTTCTTTTCGGGAAAAAAAAAATAATTAGGAGGCGTTGCGTTGGTTGGGTAGGTATATCAAACATTGAAGGACTATTTATAGAAATCATTTGTTTTACGCACTTTAAATTAAATCTTTGTAAAAAACTGTATATACTTTATTTTTGTTTGTGTTTCATTGGAAAATAGAGAACTCTTTAAGCATTGAATGTTTTACATTTTTATATTTACAAACATGTTTTGTGTAAACTTGAAAAGGTGTGGAATAAGCTCTTGAATTGCCATGACAGCTGATTGATTTTGATGGCTAGTTTATGTTTTCATGTTCATCTTCGCAATCAATTTATCAATGTACACAATGTCTATTGCTTTGCGTGGACAGGTTTCTAATCACTCAAAGTCTACGTCAAAGGTAAACTTTTGATGAAACGACATCATCATTAATCAAACAGAACTTATAGACATTTAACAATGGCTTACGTTAGATCGTTTTAAGAAGAAAATTAAAGACAAATTGACAATAAACTCTTCGACTGCAAACCCACTGTACACAGTCATGTATGTACGATTAAAGTTGTTTTTTGGTTATAGTTAAGACAAGGGTAACAGCTGTAAAACCATTCAACTATCACTGCATTCAATTTCTTTTTCTTTTGCAATCGAAAGGTCAATCACTTTGCAGAAAATAAAAAGCATCTAAATTTGAATTTAAAGTCTTAACTATATAATCAAGAGTTAAGGTTTTTTCATTCTATGAACTTTTCCTAAGACATTGTTGGTATAAGCAAGATAGACCAATGACAAAAAAATGACAATTGTTATATTTGTTGTTTTGTCAATTAATCTTTTTGCGTTCAGTTTCTTACTTTTTTTTTTGTTGTTATAATGTCTTGTTGGTTACTTTTCGGATTCACTATTTTATACATACATACATATTTTTGGTTCATATTTTATCAAAATTCATTTTCACTTACTGGAATGCGGTCAAGAGTTTAAACGATTTGACATTTCTACATTGACATATCGCCCTATTGCAGTATAATTCCTTTCAAACTTTTTGTGTATTTTTATGAAAGTGATTTTTTTTTTAAATTTAAGGCCGACTTGACTATAAGCTCGAAAGCCAAAAAAATGTCCAATGATAAAAGTAATTTAGAAACTCACCACAAAGAATCACATTTATTTAAAAATCCTCTTGGAAATATTAATATTAAGTAGAGAAATTTTTTATTGCAATAGTTATGAAATAAATTGTGTTTAAAATTAAGCTAATAAAACATCAAAGTTTGTACAAATTGTATATAAATTGCGCGCAAATTTTTAATTTACTCGTATATACAAAAAGATCAACACTTTTAAAAACCATCAGATAAAGGAAACCAAGAGATTCATTTTTCAATTAATTCCCAAAGAAAAACCACCACTTCGACAAGGTTAATTAAATGTCATTGCTCCTGTCCTCCCAGAAATCAATTCAATTTAAAATAAAATGTACCAAATTTAAATTGCATTTAAAATAGCAACAAAGCTATTTGTTCAAAGTGGAGGCGCATAAATTAATCTTATTTCATGCACATCGCACATGTGGGCCACCATCATTTTTCACTCAAAATCTTCCGCATTTTAGCCAAGTTAAAAAAAAAAACAGAAAACATCTTTTATAAACTGTCATAAAGTGCAGCGAGTCTCCTTATTTTCGTCCAATGACAAAGAAATTCTTACAGACCGTTATTTTTTTGCGCGAAAACGAAGAGAGTGAGAATAAATAGACATGTGTACTGTGCTGTGCAAAAGTAAGACAAACATCAGCCAATGTCCGTGTCCGGACTTCTTCTATGGGGAAAACTCATTAAAATTGACGTATTTTTCAGAAACAATTTTCTTTCGAGTTTTCCAATAAATTTAGACAAAGACCAAACATAAGGCTAATATGTGTGTAAGAGAAGGCAAAACTAAAAAAAAATAATGATCGCGTCGATCGTGACCAAAATAGGTCTGCTTCTGCTGGCGAGTATCTCTTATTGATTCTCACGCAGCACACGCCACATATCAACAACGCTATCGCTATCCATGTCGAGATGTATAGGTATACTCAAACTTTATAATTTACGTTATTTGGAAAATTTTAAAGTTTTAAATTTTTATTTTTATCTTTTGAGTTGTTTTATTTTTTTGTTTTTTTTTTTAATTAAAATGAATCTTCCTGAAATGAAATTAATTTTGTATTTATTTTTGTTTATTTCATTTTATGGATTTAGATAAGTTTTGGCACGCGGCGGGCCCGGCCGGGTGGTGGGCAGCAGCGACAGTATTATGGGAAATTTTGTACCTATTTATATTTGAAAAACCATTGAATAATGGTGTCATGGAACAAGCGATGAATTTGAAAATGTTTTGCGCTCCTTCTTTCGCCCTTTCTAAAAATTAAAAATGACGACAGTAATTTTGGAATATTATGAGTATGACATTGAACTTACAAATATCTTTGGCATGGATGATTAATGCAGAGTGTGACATCGGCTCTTTTTAATGACATGAGTATAGATATTGGAAATTGAATATTGGGAGATTTAAAATTCAATGTCGCTACATTTTATATAAGATATGTTTATAAAGAATTTTTTTCTCAAACTTAAGACTGAAGAAAATCCAACTGCCGTTGCGGTCACCCTGCAGGTCAAGTGAAGGTACTTCTACACAGTAAGTATGTTTTTAAATCGCAACACATGGCGCTCGAGTAAGTAAGGAGGTGCACTATATTTTTACCTCCGTAGTTAGTCAAGCGCGAGTAAAAGAGTGCAAAAAAGGCATTTTCTATTTCATCAAATATCTGAACTCTGAGTCTTCTGAGAATGCTGAACACTCCCGTAAGGACACTCAACACTAAGACACTAAGCATGCACGAGTTGATATTTAGTGTTAGATGTCAGACATTTGTATTGTGCTCAGCCTTTTATTCAGAACGAATTGTATTTTTTTTTGAACTCATTACACCCGCGCTCTTGACGTTTGGAAACCGTTCTCTCTAACGAAAAAAAATAACACAAATTACCGGACTAATATTTTAAGAAACTAAATTAAAGCTCTTTAAGTTAAAAAAAATAAACATAAACGAATAAAGAAACAGTTGGGATGGTTTTTTTTCACACATGGTTATCCAAATATATGATCGATATTCTCGGTTGCCAAAATTGAACCCAAAAGTTTAGTTCTTCTCCATGACTAATTTAAATTGAGTAACACCATTAAAAAACATGAGTCTCTGAAGATTATGCTCAATGCAAATCAAGATAATTATTAAAAAACTTGTACCTCAAATAAATTATTTTAAAATCAACTAATAGACAGTATTGTATTAAAATCTTAAATTCAATTTCTGTTCTCACCCAAAAATTGATCTGTGCTAAATAGTATAAAATTATATTTCTTGAAATTATATATAATTTCTGTAAACAACACTCTTCTTCTCAAACCATTCAAATTTAAAAGCCACAAAGAATAAAAGAATCAATAGTGATAGTTGTGCTACCACACGACTTTGTATTTTGGCAGACAATCAGACATATTTCTTTTATAAATAGGCGGTGTGCCAAATAAAATTATTTCGAGACACACCTAATAATTGTGCGTAACGTAAATATAGGTAATTTTTCGTATTAAATCAATTTAAAATTTATATCAGACTTTGGAATGTCATGTTTTTATGAGTTGTTTTGTTTTTTTTAAATTTCAACACATAAAAATTGAATGACAGTTTAAAACACTAGATCGGACATAAATTGTAAAATAAATAAATTGAGACAACTGGTGCAAATTAAATGACGTTTTTCTGACGCAAAAGGTTGTACTTCTCGTTCAAAAAATAAGGATAAGTGCCTACGTATAAATGATTAAGTGAAGAATGGGGTTTTCCATTGGTGAACTCAGATTTTCAAAAGAACACGTTGTGGCCAATGGAACATGAAATATTTTGTAGTTGAATTTGTGTTATTTTGTGTCATCGCCTTATAAAAAGTTTTTTCGTTTTAATCACGCACTGACAGTTGAAAATTGTTGTGGCTTACGTAAAAAGCCGGACAAATCTACCGCCAAAACAGAATCCAATTTGATTTTGGTACAAAAATACTAAAGCAATTTCTGGAATAAATTATGTGTTTCAAAATAAATTGACTCGCCAAAATAATTTGAGATTGTCTACAAAAAGAGCTAACCTTATTGCTCCCATATTTTCAAACCGTGATCGTAGACACTGTTAAAATTACATTGACTTTCAATTGGGACTATAAAATTGATTTTAATTTATAAGTTAGATTTTGAGAGTATTCTATTTCTATTGAATATATGTATGCAAACAAAATCTTTCGCGCAGTAACTACAAGAAAGAAATTCTGCCAGATAACCTATCCATTTACGAGTATAATTGCAGCTAGTGTAACATTCACATAATTGGAGTGAAGGTAGTTGTGGTGGAGTATGTTCGACGGTGTTCTGCACAGAGTTGTAACAAAAATCCTCTTTCTTACCACAGTTTCTGTAGAGCTTTCTTTAAAATAATTTAAATAATAATTTGTTTGGTTTTAAAGAAAAGGAAGACGTTGATAAAAAGACTTTAAAGAAATTATCAATCTATTACGCTTTAAACAAAGCTAACCAAGTTCGGGTTAACAAAACTAAAAGGAACTGACACATTTTTTTTCTTATTAAAAGTGATTATTTTTTTAATACTTTCTGGAAACAAATTCCAAAGAAACTCAAAAAGATAATTCGTTGGTATTGAAATATTATAAACAATTGCATATAATTTTTCATAAATACTTTGACATATGTCAAATACTTAAGTTTTATTCAATAATAACAAAATAACAATAACAAAAAGAGAAAGCAAATCTTTCTTAAAAAATTGAATACCTATACGTCTGTTAAATATTTCCAGAAACTAGAAAAATCTAACCAGCTGTGTGCGAATAAAATGTGCCAATTTTACTGCATAACACAAACCTATGCCGATCCGATCACGAACAGCTGCGTATTTATAAATTAACTCAAAAGAATGAAAAAAAAAACATTTAATCCCACGTAAGATTCCCCAAAATAAATCACATTCATATAATGTTCTTATTTTTTTTTAGCGGTGTAAAAAAAATTTCTTTGCCTTAGAAAAACAAAAAAACTCACAACATATGCCCCCAGGACGAAAAAGAATGCAAACACTTCTAAAAAATTCATTTTGGACCTTATTATTTTATACTATCACAAAGTAAAAAAATAAATACAAAAAAACTATCTCACTATCCACACTTGAAACGGCCTTAAACTAAACTGAATACACAAAATTAGCCGCTGCTGCATGGAAAATTATTTCAAAAACTTTTTTTTAAATAAAATTTTCTAAAATTACTTTGAGAACAAAAAAAAAAAAGAAGCCAGAATCAAAAATGCACAGCAGAATAATTTTTTTTTTTTGCATTTTTGTCACAAGAATTTCGCTATTTCCTACCTTTTAACAAACTTATTTTCGAAACTCACCTCAGCTGTGGGATATTTTCAACACGCAATGGTGTTTTTGATATGATGCGTTTATCCAAAAACCAACAACAAAACCGTCAAAAAACACACGAAATCCTGCTCAAAGTTGTTGTGATTATTTAATTTAAGTGAATTTGAATAACATGTTCCGTGCTCAGAACAAAAATCATACAAAAACTCGCAACTTGTGAAAAATCTCAGAACGGATAGAAAAATTCTTCGTATTCGTAAAAATAGTATGACTACGAATCTATTTTCGAAAATGTACAGAGTTTTCTTTTAGATCTTTTGACAATGTGGTGTATTCTCCCCTTCTTCGTTTTTTCTGTGTCTTCTCTTATTTTTTCGTTATATTTTTTGTTGGTTTATTTATCTTTTTTTTTTTTTGTTCATCTGATTTCCAATAAAGTTCAGGTGTATTTTATTTGCTTGCACATTCGGTGAACTTTTCAAAATTCGATACAAAAAAGAAAAGAATATGTATATTTAACTTTTTATCCTCCGTGGTATATTGGCGATGGATGAGTACAGCATAAGGTAATTCTTTTTTTAACGATTGATTGATGGGATCCGACGGCAGCGAATCAAGTTCGTAATAATTAACTTACAATAAAAAATGAAAAACTAAAAACTGTATTAATTAGCTTTTTTCAAAAATTATAAATATTTGAAAAATTCTATTTCGTAACACTTATGCACACGGAACACAAGTTTTTAAAATTTCAGTTTTTTTTTAAACAATAAAATATATTTCACTTGTTGTTTTTTATTATAATTGCAAATATTAATTAAACTTGGGTTTTCTTCTTTACACCTTATCGCACTATTTTTAGATTTATTTAAATGAAAATTTAAAAAATCAAAAATCTTATTCCGTTATTTAAAATTACAATTTTAAATTAAAAAAAAAAGTTAAACGCACTAGAGTATATTTTAAAGATGTTAATTTGGCCGTGGTCTATGCTGTACTGAAATTTTGCGAAAAGAATTTTGTATGCTTTGTGGACGAGCAGTCAGTAGCGTTAGTGTTCCGAACTACTAGGTATCTACACAATTTAGATGAAATAGAAGCTCACTTGTTTTGTTTTTAAATTATGCCCACATGGTTCCGCCAGAATCGGATTGTTCAATATGAGAAATTGAGAAGTTTCTAAGGGATTTTGTTTTTAGGGGGCTACACTTGTAACTGCCTTTCTGTGGCCCAAAAGTAGGAAGCGCACCTTTCAAAAATCTTTAAAAATTATAATCTTTTTAAGTTTTTCTTTCTTGTCTTAATTTTGAATTTTTAATCATCTCCTAAAGAGTTCAATTTGATTCTTCGTCACGGTCTTATTTTCGAACAATATACCTTCATAGATTCACATAACTAATAATTCTTTCTAAATTTTTCTAACAAACACTAAAGTAGCTCTTTTATTGAGTAAACTGTTAAAAAAAAAAGATTTTTTAGAGCAAAAAAGTATGATTTTATATTCAGGCTATTTATGTACACATTTGATAGCTAGTCTCAAAGTTTAATAGAGTACTAAGGCCTAGATGTCATGTTTTTTATTGTTGTTTTTTCTTAAAATCATACTGAAATTGAAGATGCATAAAAGTACTATATTTAGATTTTTAATTGAAATAAAATAATAACATTAAAAACAAAATGAGTTGACTTAGTTTGACAGATCCATGAAATTTAATCAAAATTTGATTACACCTAGTGCATGGTCGTGGTTATTATTTATTCTTTTTATATTCGAAACTACGTATTTCTTTTTTATTTTAAATGGAATATTAGTTCACTAAATATGGGTACTCTAGATTCACCTTACAGAAAAGCAAATCCTTCCCTGGGCTTGGTCCAATGCACATGCGCATGGATCCATACACCTGATAATTGGTTCTCTTGGTGAATATATTCTTGTGAGTTTATTTTTTTTAATTTTATCCGGTCGATACTTTCTTAGCGTGAATAAATTATTCTCTCTTAAGTCAAGTTGCGTGCATTCCGTTTTGAATTTGAATTTTAAGTGCGAATTATGGTCAAGGGTGGACCGCAATATGGCGCAATACAAAGAAGAGAGCTAAAATTCTCTCATATAGAAACTTTTTGTTAAACTTTTCCTTTTTTGGGGGATCGTCGAACTATAAAACTCGTTCATATAAATTATTTAGTGCGATCGAAAAAACTATTTTTGGAAAGCACACTTTTATATCTCGGTGAAATTTGTGGATCACGCCTCGCTCCTAGTGAATCAATTCTCTGGATAGGCAAAAATGCAATTGCAGACATGGTGTGGATATTTTTAGAGGTCAGTGTGACATTGTATTTGAGTTAGGATAAATGATTTATTTTTATTTTTCTTAAATAAAAAGAAATGAAACAATAAAGGATAGAAATGTGTTTATTTTTGGAGGACATTGATCTCTCGAAGATTTGGCCAATAGAACTTGTTGGCTGGAGAGTTCCTATTGGTCTGGATTTGTGACAGATAAAGGAGTAAAATTAACG
This sequence comes from Scaeva pyrastri, assembly GCA_905146935.1. Lineage (NCBI taxonomy): Eukaryota > Metazoa > Arthropoda > Insecta > Diptera > Syrphidae > Scaeva > Scaeva pyrastri. Next base: position 5,402,386 of record LR989929.1, on the reverse strand, counting down.
TTTTGATATTGAACTTGGCAAATGCATAAATCAAATTTCTTTAGATATTTAAATAATAAATTCTTACACATTACATGCATGCATACTTAAGCATTGTTTACGAATCTTATTTTCTGGACGATTTATTGCAAAGAAAAAAGTATAAGAAAAACTATAATTATGTTCTATTATCTAGTGGAACTAATTAGCTAAATATAACGTAACGTGCGTCGTCCGTCGATAAAATATGCAAGAATTTGGTTGGATGTTTCTTTAAGCACATGGGGTTTGTATAAAACTTAGAAAGAGGTAAACGTCCCGAAAACATTACGATTCTGTCACACTTCAGGCAACAATTTATTTGGACTAATCCTCTATGCCAATTTTTTCGCTTCGTTAATGAATTTGGTTGTTTTTATAAAAGTCAAAAATGTCAAACTTGCAACTAATTGATGTTCTAAAAGGCAATTATCAATTGTTTTTTTTTTTGTGGTAATTTGGCGATAAACGTGTAAATGTCAAATGCATTTCATTTACATATGTAATCGATTGCCGTTGAAACAAATCATTTTTCAAAAACTCATCGATTGCGATTTATATATTTGCATTCAAAAATAACTATTAATTTGACTTTCACTTGAAGTTTTCAAACTTATAATTCTGTATGATCTTAACTAAATTAACATCAAATAAGATTAATGAAATTTTATCAGATTCAAATTGTTGCCTTTTAATTTTTTTTTATCTACAAAATATGTGTTGCTCCGAAAAAAATCAAATAGAAAAGAAACATTTTACTAAATTAAGTTATCAAATTTTTCAAAAAACTCCATATATGATTTTATTTAATGAAAAAAGACTACACTCGAGTGTATATTTTGACATTCAATTCAATCGTGTGTGTCAAAACCATCAACCCTGATTCAAATCATTTTTCCTATCATGTACATACATAGATATGTCGGTGTAAACAATTTCACTTACCTCTTGTTTATTATCAGCACCTGCTGTCGTCTTTCTAAGTTCCATTTGTGGAATCATTGATTCCATTCCAGACATTAGTACACTTGCTCCAAGGAATTTATTCAACAATGACCTTGCCTCTCGATCTTCCATTGTATCACCATCCACAACAACTATAGATCCATAAGTTAGTAATTTTATTACACCAAAATAATTATTTGTATAAAACAAGTTCTTACCATTATCGGCATTCCTCATTCTATCCAAAACATCATCGACTCCAGTCACTTTTGAACCACCACTATTCAAAAAAGATCTTGTATTGATCTTTCGTCGAATTTCTGTCTCATCTTCACTTTCGGTCACAACTTTCGAGTGTTTCCTTGACGAACGTATTTCAACATCATCTTCTGAATCATAATCATATTCGGTTGATTTAGCTCGGACTTCATATTGATCAGCTGCATCAGCAGTTGCCCCGGAATTTGTTCGTGTACGTAAAATGAGACCTGCCTTAGGGTAGCCACTGGACTTTTCTGTGACGGATGAAGATGATTCCTTGCGAATGAATTTTTCACTCATTTCTTTGACTGAACCACGGCGTACCATTTTGGATGTGGCTTTTGTGAATTCAGCATCGTCTGTCAATGATGGAATCTCACCAGGCTAAAGGAAACACAAATTTTATTAAAATTATCACTAACTTGAATCTACTGTCGAATATAGCACAGATATTGTGTTCAATAAGTTTTAACGCATTATACAGACAATGACTCACCTTATAATTTCCAATCTTTTGAACTTTTGTCACTGTCGTCACTCCATCTTTTGACAGTTTCTCACGTTTAACTGTTTCACTATCACGACGATCATATTGTGTTTCCATGTCTGTCAAATCTTCAGGATTTGTCGAGTAAACGGTAACTTTTCGTTCACCAACAGGTTCGGCTCCATTTTCTGAATAATATTTCTCCGTTATAACTGTTCCGGTGACTGAAATAACCGTTATACACGCTTAAAGACAGAAACTTCGACTAATTTTAACAATTCACTTACCTTTCGTGGTTTCACTGGGCTGAACAGTGTTATTTGTGGTTGTTGTCTTCTTCTTAAGAGCCCGAATACCAAATAATGGTCTGCCATCTTCATCGGTTGGTCCGATTCCGTAACTCGATGTGACACAATCGTCGTCAGTTGCAACGCGTTGTCGATGGGTCTGCTGAGTTCTAGACATGGAAGACGATGAAGTCGAAGTGGTTTTCTTAGCCGATAAGGCTCGAGTGACTTTCTCATTATCTGATGGTTTTTTAAGAATGTTCTTTGTAGCCCAAATAGGTTTCGAATCTTTTGGTTCGTCTTTCTTCATAGGTGTTCGTTTGGTTGTTGTTGTCGTTGTGGTTGTTGTAGGCTCACCAATTTTCCGAACTTCAGTTACTTTCGTCACAATTCTGCTGGTCTTGGTCTTGGGGCTAATACTTCTTTCACGTATGATTTCTTCGTGTTCTTCAACATGGCGAGATTCGATTATTGATTCAGAATCAATTTCATCGTCTGTCAGTTGATGATATTTTTCTGACCGAACAGGAGTTTCTCTTTTTTGAGTTAGAGTTGGACTTTCCCTTACAGAAGATGATGAAGTCTTTCGGATCGTACTGATCTTTGTCATTCGTGAAACTTCTTCCTTGGTTTTGGTTTCAAGAAGCTTCTTCACCACTCGAATCTGCGCACGAATACGCCTCCTTTGTTCATACAAAGTGACAATATTCAGCATCTCTTCAAGAAGATCAAGCTCAAAAACATCTTCGATGTTTGGAATGTCCGAAGAACTGAGCTTCCGCTTGGGTTTTGGTTCTTCTTTGTGCTTTAATCCAACACCGAATTTTACTGAAGTTCTTGGGCTTGGCTCGTAGGGTTCTTCTTCAATGGAAGATTTGCGAGAATAGTTGGTCTTAGTTATCTCGAGGGAATCCTTGCGGTGTTCAAGAGAACTCTTTGTTGGCTCCATATATGATGGTCTTCTATTAGTTGGCATAGGAGAAATATCTCCGGGAGATTTCTCGAAAATGTTTCGACGAGCGGCAACGGTTTCTGGAACTGCTTTGCCTCGGGGCGTTCTACCGCCTGATGTTGGGGTAGATGGTTCATTGCCAGAGGGACGTCGAGGCCGCCTTGAAGAAACATCTTCAGTTACCCGCTTTGTTGTGGATCTGTGGGTGGTAACTTGTTTCTGGGACGAGACCGTGCTTGTTGATCGAGCCGGTGAGTGGTCTCGTTCTTCGTCATCTAGAAAAGAAGGTTCATTTAAAGGACTGTCTTTTGGACTGCGTGGCACAGTACGTGTTGTGTGGTGTGTTGTAGTTTCATCCCGCCTAGAGCTGAAGGTGTAATCTTCAGGCTCTTCAACAGGTTCGTGGTTTCTACGTGGGGAAGGTGAACCTTTGTAAGGAGTTCTACGTTCTGGGTATTCTTGTGTGGATGATCTTCTACGAGATGTGTGATCTGAGTATTCACGTGTCTCCATGTAGCGATCAGTAGAAGGCTGATCTCTAGTTGGATACCTGGGTGAATGATCTTCTGAATACCTACGTGGTGGTGTATTGTCTTCGAGTTGTCGAGGAGATTTGGTGGTAGTCTGTGTAGTTGGTCGGTCCTCGGGATGGCTTGATTTACGTGTGGGAGAACGTTCCGTTGATCGCTGAGCAGTTTCTTCGTGTGAAACTTCATAGATGTTACGAGTCCTTGAGGAGCCATACACATCTTCGTGGACGTCATCATCTGGTTCCTGATGAGCGTATCCATCAACAAACTGCGGAATGAATTCGTTCGGGTATCTAGAGTCTGAGTCGTCCGATGGATGTCTTTCTGAAGGTGACTTTGCTGGCCTACTGGGACGTTTCTCAGGAGAGCTTTGCTTTATTGTCGTGGTTGTTGTCTTGTTAGTAGAAACTTTGTTTTCAAACAATTCCTTTCTCTTTGATACAGAATCAGTCATCCTTATTGGTTTTGACTTTCCATCCTCGGGATAGGTTTTGGGCAAAGACTTCCTTCTTGGTTCTTCTTCTGGTGTAAGACCAATAATGTCATTTAGTTTAACATCAGGCTTTGGTTTCTTTTCCCAAACAGATGGTCTGGAAAGAATATCAATTTGTCGTTCCGTATATATCTTTTCAGTTCTCTCGGTCAATGGTGAAGTTGGTTTGAACTTTCTAACTGAAACAGGACTATCTTCACCTTCAGGGCTCTCGGATTCAACGTCACTTGGTCGAGAAATTTGTCTCTCAATGCGAGCTACGAGCTCAGGAGATCTTTGTGGAGCTGATGGAGCCAATTTTTCGGCCTTTGTTGTGAACTTGTTGACTTTCTCCGAAACACTCAACACACACTCGTCGGTTTTGAGATCTTCATCTAAGTCCTCTATACTTGGCCTTTCCACGCGTCTAGGCTTCGAAGTTACAACTTCCTTGGTAACACTGTCTGCAGTTTTCAAAAACTTGCTAACCTTTTCATCGACAGTAAGTAGACACTCGTCGTCTTCAGGCACATCTTTCTCGGGAATGTCTCTGCGGAATGGAGCCGAAGTCTTTGGCTTGCTGACTTCTTCAGCGGTGCTTATGAACTTGGATACTTTATCGTGGACACTCAGGAGACATTCACTGTCAACGTTATCCCCAGTGACAATTTTTGGTGTTAGCCTTCTGGGACTCGATTCTCTTTCTATGAATTTTGTTGTCCGAGCCCTCACTGTATTCTCCTTTGTTTCTTCACTCACCTCGGTGATCTGACATCCAACGAAATCATTTGTCTCCTCTTCAAATATTGGAATGTTTTTGACAGTCGGCTTCCTCTTTGGTTCATCCTCTGGTTCCTGAACGACATCGGGATAGCGGGGCCTGCCTGTGTACACATCAACAGAAACCGGAGTTGGAACAATCTTGTTTGGTGATGGCTCTCTGGAGCTTTTGGCGTGTTGAATATCGATGACAACATTTTCCATGTCTTCACTATTGATGACCTTGTCGAAGGTGGTCAAATTGATAGTCTTGGTACTCAGGTGTTTGCTGGGACGTCGCTCAGTTTTAGGTGAGGATCGATCACCCACCGTGGGTCTGGGCGATTCACGTTGCGTTTCTAGTGGTTCGTTTCTGAAAGGGCGTTTATTGATCGGTGTCTTTATGATGTTCTCACTAGTTGACCTCGACATTTGTACGTCCTTGTTGACTTTGGTTACACGATGAACCGGCGCAGACTCCTTTCTTTCGGTCACCGGCAGCTTCCTTGTCGAAGGCTTCTGTGGCAAGGGAGTATCAACCTCTTCAGCGTCTGTTGGCACCTCTGAATCTCTTTCGGAGTCCGTCGGAATGTTAATATCTTTATAAACCTTGCTGGTAACCTTCTTAGTTGTGGTTGTGTCGGTAGTGAATTTGCTTCCAATCGGCTTCGATGTGGGAACCCTTGATGAAGGCTTCCTCGACGATGGAGAAAATTTCTCTGGTGAACTAGTTACTTTGGTTGGTGATGTTGGCGGAGTAACTTGGAACTTAGCCGTGGTAACGTGCGTTACCTTTGGTTTTGACTTGTCAATAGAAACAGTTGTCTTTCGCATGGTACTAACAGTTTCTGTGATGTCTTCCAATTTCACAGACCTGGTTGGACTTGGTGACTTTCTTGATGGACTCATGTTTGGAGAACGATAAGGTGAATCAATTTCAATATCACTGCCCGGACGTGATGGGCTAGAGTCTGGTGAGATGCTTGGTGAATGCTTCCTTTCGGTTGGCCTTGCGCTTGGCCTGGATTCAACAGGGAGTTTCGATGGTTTCTTGGGCGATTCAGTTGTTGGTTTCGGACGAGTGGCTCCAGTTAATCGTGACGTTACAGTTGTGGTTGTTTTAGTTGTTACACCAAATGTTGATTTGGGTTTTCGAACTGGTGATGGTAATTCTGCTGGTACTCGTCTTTCTGTTGTTGGTTGAGACCTTGGAGAAGATAGCGGCGTAGTCTTTGTTGGAACCTTATCCCGTGTGGAGGGTTGGATTCTAGAGCGTTGAGTCCTATTTATATCTTGCTCATCTAGCGTCGATCGATTGCGAGTAGTAGTTGTTGAAGTTGTTGTAGTAGAAAGCTTACTTGGACGTCGAAGAGTCGAAGGTTTCTCACTTGGAGATTGATCTCCTGGGCGACCTCTGGGATAACGTTTTTCAAAGTCAGTTTCTTGGACCGTTTTTCGGACCATCGTACTTCTATTGGTTGTTTCTTCTAGTTTGCTAGGTCTTGGTCGACTTGGCTTATCTGATGGTAATTTGTCAGCAGGGTAAGTCTTTGAAGCGGGTTTGTCAATTGGAGACTTATCCCGAGGGTGGGATCGTGTAGCAGGTTTGTAAGATGGAGATCTATCTCGAGGATGATCTTCAATTTGTGATGTAATCCTAGTTGTGTAGACAATAGTTTCTTCGGTAGAATCGGGGCCTTGAGGTCTTTGCAAAGGAGACTTTTTATCATCGAATGGTATCCTTGACTTTGTAACAATGGTCTCATCAAAGTCTTCTCCAATTGGTTTTTTTGGAGATAAATCGCGAGGATAAGACCTGACTGATGGTTTCCCTGATGGTGATCGATGGTACTCAGTTTCTTCTAGAGTAGTCTCATCTTTCTTTGTTCTACTTGCCTTCTCCACAACAGTGATGTCAATAGTCTCGTCAATAGGTGTACGAGTTTTGGGTTTTCCTGATGGGGATGTCTCACGAGGCTGATCACGTTCGGTTTTTGGTTTATCTCCCGGGTACGTTCTTCTAGGAGATTGATCTTCTTCAATATCGAAAGTCTTTCTTTCCTTAGTTAACCTGGTTGAAGTTGAAATAAATGTTTCTTCAGTTTCTTCATCGGATGGTTGGCGTCGTGTAGGTTTTACTGTTGGGTAATGGGAATCTCCGTTTGTTTGAGGTCTCTTAGGAGAATATTGATTTGGTTGTTTGGGTCTTCCGGATGGAGATAAATCACGAGGATGATTCTTCACTGTTTCACCATCAATGGTATACACGGCGATAACGGTTTCGGTGGTTTCATCATCATCATCTGTTTCTTCATCGCTTGTTGGACGTCTTCTTTGATGATCTTTAACTATTATCTTCTCCGAAGTCGTTCTATCCTTACTGAACTTCGACGTGGTCTTTTGGACAGTTTTCTCAACCTCGCTAACAATTGGCTGACGTCTAGTTAGTTTTTCTGATGGCGAAGTTCTGCGGGGACTATCTTTTGTAGGTTGTTTCTGAGTGGGTGATCTCTCCCGAGGAGACGTCTTGTTGGGAGATGATGCACGGGGTGTTTTTGTTGTACGATCATCAACAGTTATTGTCTTCACTGTTCTTTGAACAACTGTCTCTCCAACTGGTCTTGTCTGTCGTCCTACTGGTTTTCTAGTTGGACTTGTTTCATTGTTTGGCCTCGATTTGTTTGGCTTATCAGTTGGAGATCTATCGCGAGGATAATCTCTTGGTCCTGGTTTCTCTGATGGAGAGGTATGTCTGGGACTCTTCGATAAGCGATCTTTTGTTGTTGTAGACTCAGAAGTAGTTTCTATAACCACAGTTCCGTCATATATTCTTGGCTTTCTAGACTTATCCGTTGGAGACTTATCACGGGGATAATCTTTCGGGCTTGGTTTTCCGATTGGAGACGTTTCCCTTGGGCTTTTTGACGAACGCTCAGTTATTATTGTCGACTCAGTGGTAGTTCTTTCAGTCATTTCAGATTTTCTAGGCTTATCAGAAGGAGAACTGTCACGAGGATAGTTCTTTGATGGTGAACTTCCTCGCGGACTTTTTGGCAAACGATCTTCAGTTTCTTCAAGAGGTCTTGGTACTCTTTGATTCGATAAAGGAGACTTTTCCCTTGGTTTATCCTTAGGATAGTTTATGGGTGATCGATCAGTTTTTTCTTCCAAAGTTGTTTCATTCCTAGTTGTTTTGTTTGTTCTCGTAACAAGAACTTCGTAATCCCTGTCGATTGGTTCAAGATCATTAGGTTTTTTTGTTGGAGATGATCTACGAGGATGATCCTTAGGAGATTGGTAAGCAACTGTAGGTCTTGGTTTTTCAGTGGGTGATCTTCCCCGAGGTCGATTTTCGGTCTCTACATCCTCAGACGTTGTAGTTACTTTTGTTGTTTTTGACTTCTTCATAAGATTTGTTTCCTCGTCGGTCGAATGATAAACTCGTGTTTTCTCTGATGGCGAATTTTGTCGGGGACTTCCGGTTGTTTTTGGCTGCTTTCCAACTGGTGATCTACTTTGAGGACGATTGTCTACTGGCCTTGGTCCTTGATCTTTTGGATACTTTGAGCGAGGAGATGGAGAACGATCACTTGGTTTGGTTTTTTGTGGAGACTTTTCTCTCGGTCGATTCTCAGTCTCTGTTGGCCTTGGTCGACGGTTTTGTTTCTCAACATCAATATCCAAATCAGTCGTCATTGTTCTCTTTTCAGTTTCCTTTGTTATCTTCTGAACGTAAGTTTTATCGATCTCTTCAGAATCCGTCAATGGTTCTTCAGGTTCTTCAGATGGTGACCGACTTCTTGGGCGACTTCTAATGCCGTATTCTGTTGTTGTCTCAGTAGTAACGATTGTTGGACTCCTCAGTGGTTTCTCAGTTGGAGAACGATCACGAGGACGAGTTGATGGGAAGATTTTTTCATTTTCAATTGTTGTATCCTTTGTGGTTTTCTTAGTTTTAATTGTAGTTGACTCGTCAATGCTAGTGCTCGTTGGGCCTTTAGGTTTCAAAGTTGGGGATTCTTTTTTAACGGGGAAGTCTCTTGGATGAGAAGAAGTTAACCGGTCAGGAGATCTGTTATCAAAAGGCTTACTATCCCTAGGATGGTGTGGCCTATTGACGACTCCCCTCTCAGTGTCCAGAAACTCATTTATGACAGTTTTCTTATCCACCCTGTGAGTTTCACTGATGCCTGTTGTTCTTGGACGGGAAAGATCATCAATGGGAGATCGATCACTTGGATGGTCATTAGGACTTGGTCCATGTGTAGTGTCTCGTCGAATAGTTGTTGTTTCTCTAAATTCTTCAGTTTCCTCATCGGTTGTTGGTTTCTTTCTTGGAGATCGGCCTCGAGGAGAGTCTCTTGGTCGTGAATCAGGTGATTTATCAGTAAATTGGCTTTGAATTGTTGTGTCAGCAGTTTTCTTTGTGGTGTTTGTTGTAACTACCTCATTGGTATCTTTAGTAATCTTCTCAGGTGATTTTTCCCGAGGCGAATCATTAGTTCTTGGCCGACTCAATGGCTCTGAAGGGGATTGATCTCTTGGATGAGATATATATGAGCCATCACGTGTGTCTGGCTGTCTTTCTAGAGGACGTTTAACCTCAAAAACTTCATCATGAATCTCTTCTTTCAATGTCTTCTTAGTTTTTTTGGAAGTTTCAACTGTCACATCCTCTTCTGTTTTATGATGAGGCTTAGGCTTCTGCTTGTCGATAGGCGAACGATCATGAGGATAGCTTTTCGGGGTATACGATGGATAACGATCTTCGATAAAACCGTCTGTAACATTGGAATGATTTGTGGTGGTGGAGGTTATGATCGTTTCATCAGTAGTTGTTGGAAGAACAGGCTTTTTGGCTGGAGATCTATCGCGTGGATACTCATCAGTGGGGGTTGTGCCACGGATTGGCTTTTTCAAAGGTGATTTACCGCGAGGGGACTCTCCACTTGGACTTGTTTCACGAACTGGTTTTGTGGTTGGAGATCTATCGCGAGGATACTCTCCAGTTGGGCTTGTTCCACGACTTGGCTTTTTCAAGGGAGATTTATCGCGAGGAGCCACCTCAGTGGGACTTGTTTCACGCACTGGATGTTTTGATGGAGACTTTCCACGGGTTGTAGTGTCCACATCAAAAGTTGTTTCTCTGGTTGTAATAAAGGTTCTTTTTTCGGAAGGCGATCGATCTCTGTGTAAGCGATCATTAGTAGGATATTTCTCTTCTGGTGACTGATCTCTAGGACGGGAGCCAGGTCCAGACTTTATCGATTTCTTGTTAATTTCATTAACAATATCAGTGGTCTTGTGGACACTTGTGGTTTCATTAACTCTTCCGGGTCTTTCTGATGGAGAACGGCCTCTAGGGTAGAAATCATCATGTGGTTCACTTGGTTTGTTGTCCTTGGGAGACTTTCGGTTTGGCCTCTCTTCACTTATTGGTGACTTATCCCGAGGAAATTCACGAGAAGTTTTGACAGAAGTTTTTGTAGTCTTGTTCGTTGTATATTTACTAGGAGCATCTGAATCATCATCACAATCTTCAATGCTAACAGTATCACTTGGTTGCTTTTTTTGAGGACTTGGTGAACGCCCAAAAACTGGAGATTTATCCCCTGGTCTTGTATGTTGTGGGGACTGATCTCTGGGCCGAGAACCAGGCTTCGAACGAGTAGATATTTCGTCAATTTCATCTACAATCTTGGTGGTCTTTCTGATGGCCGTGGTTTCATCGACTCTTCCTGGTCTCTCATTTGGAGAACGACCTCTTGGACGGATATCGTCTTCATCAGTTGGCTTGCCTTTTTTGGGAGATTTTCGGTTTGGCGATGTAGAACGATCATCAGTGATCTTAGTTGTTTTAATAACTGTTGTAGTTTCGTCGTATTCATTGGTTGTAGGTCCTTTGGGATGCGTATCAATTGGAGATTGATCACGTGGACGATCGCCAGTATCATTCTCTTTTGGTCTAGAAGTAGGCTCTTTCTTATTCGGAGATCTATCGCGAGGATAGTCCCGAGTTGTTTTGACAGTTGTTGTAGTGGTAGTTATCTTGCCTGAATATGAGTTATCGTCATCATCATCACAATCTTCAATGCTCACAGTGTCACTGGGTTGCCTCTTCTTAGGACTTGGAGAACGGTCAGTCGGCTTGCGTTTCGAATCAACTGTTGTTCGCTCAGTTTCGATAAACTCCTGAGTGTTCATCGTTCGATCAGTTACTGTTTCTGAATCCATGCCTAAAATTTGACGACAGCGTTCTTCAAAAGTCTCACTTCGTTCCAATGGAGGCTTTGTTCCTCGAGGTCTGGAAGAATTATCTTCCGGACGAACTGGTTCCTTTTCATAAGACGGCCTACGGTTATCTTCATCTGGATAAAGGGGCTCATTGTCTAGACCTTTGTTATTTCTAGGTTCATCACTGACCTTAGAAGGTTTGCGGTCTTTCGATGACGGGATTTGATTAGTATCCTCTTCCTTGGGACGCCTCAATGGCCGCTTTGGTTCGTAATCTTCATGTGGCTCTGTTGGTTTATCAACGGAGTATAATGGCTTACGGCCGTCTGTTGGTTTTTTGCCTTCCGGTTTTTCATCATCAATGACATACGAAGGTTTATTTTGAGGTTTCCTTGTTTCGGTCACATTTCGTTCGGTATTCAGAAAATCATTGGTGACCACTTTCTTATCAGTCCGTTTCGTCTTCTTAACAATAGAATCTTCCTCGTCGTGGGTCTCCTTAACTTGATTGGGCCTACGATACTCAAAGTCACTTGTTGGTGACCCAGCCCTCGGAGAGTCGGGCTCGAAGCCTTCATCGTCCGAAGTTGGCCGGTGAGCACTCGGCTTCCTCTTGCCCTTCCTATCCGGAACATAGCCCTCGTCAAGGTCCTCGGGTTCGGCCAATGGCTCAGTATCTAACTCAGACTCCGGCTCTAGATCGGGTTGTCGTCTTGTCTTGGTTGTCGTCGTGTCACGATTTGTGGTGTTTTCAACTTTGACAGTTTTAGTAAATCTAGATGTGGTATTGTTATCGACTTTAGATGGAGAAGATAATGGCTTCGTGGTGGTGGTGGTGGTGGAAGGTGATCTGACTTTAATGTCTTTCTTGGATTTAGGTGCATTGTGAGGGGTAGTGCTGGTTGTGGTGGTTGGTGCTGGTGATGGTAAATTGTTCGTTGTTGGTCTGTCTGATGGTGATCGGTCGGCTGAAAAAATATGCGATCGAGAATGGAATAGTGATTAATGAGACACACACAGTGATGGAGTGGACAAATAAAACAAAAAATGTAAGTTATTAATAACTACGCACTACTGGGGAAGTAAAGTAAACCTAACTCTACCTTTTGGAGCACTAGGAATGTAATGGGGATAGGATACATGTTTGTCGGTCGTCTGATTGTGTTTCTCGGTGATTTCGCTGGCCTCACTGAGGGTAATGTATCCCTCGGGCTTAGTTGGGGACTTCTTACTGTGTATGGTTTCCGGTTGAACGGACTTGGGTTGTTTGTTTTTCGCAGATCTTGTTGTTGGTGTTATTGGTGATGTGGGATGTGTGGTAATGTGTTTTGTGGCTGTATCAATCAGAGTGTTTACTTCTTCTTCGGTGTTGTGGTGGGGCCTACGAGAAGTATTGGGAGTTGTACCTGTAAAAGGTTTTGTTCGTTTTAACCTTAAAGCTTAACCTAGGCGATATAGCAGCTAAACGCAATACAAAATGAATTTAACAAAACAACCGAAAACCCAACGAAATGATACTCAAAACAAAAAATCAAAAAACCCAAAAACATTTCATTACAATAAGCACACCTAAGCACATGCTATGGGAGGATTATCTTACCAGGGCCCAGGGATTGTCTAGCTTTTGAATGGCTAGACGGAAGTGTTGCATCGGATAGACCAAGCTGATAGTATTGTTGGTTTTTAATGATGGGTTTCTCAATTACACCTTCGCTTGCAAGAAAATCTTGGGTTGCACCAATTATTTTCTTGCGCAGTATAGGCTCAAACATAACGGGCTGCTCCTCTTTAACTGAGGGAAGCACATTAGTGAGGCATATTGGTGGTTTCTTGGGAACGGGAAAGGGATGCTTTGCGTTACTTACTTGTTGTTGGTCTGCCGGCTGTCTTGTCAGGTGAAGGTCTGGCTGTGATCTTCCTAGTTAAGGTCAGATCTATGGTCTCGTTGGAAACATGGCTGGGAGATGATTTCCCGATTGGGCTCTTGGGACTGGACAGGCGTCTAACTTCGGTTGGTCTGTGCGACTTCGTTACAGTTGCAGAGCTGATGCGGCTTGATTCCGAGTTGGTGACGCTGTCATGCGATGGACTGCGACCGTCGCGTTTTGACGGAGAGTATGAGTTTCGAATGGAGCCAATACTGGATCTTGGAGTGTGGCGGTCGGAGGTGCTGTCCCGTCGAACAGACTCCACTGGGGAAGCACAACGCAGGGAACGTGCAAAGGCCTGATGGGCGGCGTCAATCTTCTTTTCGTAAATGACGCTATTGCTGCGGTCCGAGGTTACGGATACAGTGTCTTCACGATCGACTCGTGGAGAGCTTTCGTAATGTGGGGCTGACTGAGTTGGAGTGATGTGACCTGGCTTCACTGAGGGAAAACCGTGGGTTGAAAAGTCATCAGTGGTTGGCCTGCGCCCTTGATTTGTAGGCTCGGTACCCGATGGACGTCTGGGTGAGTCCTCAGTTGGACTTCCGCTTTTAACCGATGGAAAACCATGCGTAGAGTATCCATCAGTTGGGGGCCTTCGTACCTGATGTGCTGGTGGCTCTTGACCCGATGGACGTCGTGGAGACTCACCGGGAGTCGGGTCGGAACCAAGTGGGCGCCTGGGTGAGTCTCTTGTTGGAGTTCCAGCTCTAACCGATGGAAATCCGTGGGTACTGAAGTCTTCGTTGTTCGAAGTCACATGACGGCGTGTTTCATTTGTAGAATAATTGGATCGAGTCGAAGTCGTAGTGTCAGAGTGGCTAACATCACCGGTTCTTGGGCGATCTGTGTGAATAATATGTACCCTCTCTGTAGTTTCGTATTCTTCTGGAGCTCGTGGTTTATCCGACGGATGCTGCTGGGTTGGCTTGTCCGATCGTACCGATGGGAAGCCATGAGTCGAAAAGTCCGGACCAGAACGTCCAGTGGACGGAGAACGACCTTTGGGCTCATCTATTGGTCGCCTGTTCGATGGATATCCCCGAGTTGTGTAGTCCTGGTTCTCGTTTTCTGAGTGCTGGTAGCTTTCAACTGTCTCAGTAGAGAAGCGCCGATTTTCTGTGAACTTTGCCGATGACTTCGACGAAGAAGACTGCTTGATGACCTCTGTTGCACCATATCCATTAGTTGGGTAATCATCTGCCTGTGGACGGCCATGGCGACTGGGTGTAATGGGTGCAAGAGCTTCGGGATAACCATCTGGCCCGCGACGGCTTGGATTCTCATGATCAAGGACGTAACGATCACGTTCGTTCTGAATGAAATCAGAACTTGTGATCTTCTCGCTGCGAACGCTTTGGTTGAGATCTTTCTTGACTGTCTTATTAGTTTTGGAGATCATTTCAACATTCTCAGCCAGATCACTTGGACGACGTGTTGGTACATTCCTTGGTCCCGGATGCTGATTCGAGTCCCGAAGAATCTGGGTTGATCGCTGATCGATGGAATCCGAAAACTTTTGTTCATTTATATCACGAGCGTGCTGTAAACGAGAATAAACGTCTTCGTGGGATGGCGTTTCGGGGGCATTTCTGGGACTTGCTGGAACATTTGCATCGCGGGTCCTAGATAAACGTGCAAACACGTCTTCCGAGTCTTGAATTCGTTTCTCGGTCATTTTTTGCGATGTCGATGTGTTCGATGAGATTTTTTGCTGTTGCTTCATGGTCTGAGAGATCGATGTGGTATCAGCACCTGCAGCAGAGGCCTCAGTCTCGTACCGCTTGGTCTTCACTGTGGTTCCATCAGGCAACTTCTTCACAGTGGTGATCATCTTAACTCCTGGCTTCGGATACTCAACTGTATTCGAGACTATGGCACCTGGCTGGGACATGAGGTACTGGACATGCTGCTGATATTCAGGGGAGGCCTTATCCATATCAACGTACTTCTTGCTCTCTTCCAGTGTGTTACTCGATGTTTCCTGTCGCTCATTGCGTTCATTGCGTGAAAACTGTTGACGCTCACTGTGCATAGAACTTGTACTGTTATTTGACCCCTGCAGCACATTCTGATAGCGTTGATCCTGGTTTGTTATGCGCCTTGGTTCCATATCGAATCCGGGATCATCACTGGAGAACACCTGTTGTGATGACGACGAGATAACTTTAGACGATGACGTCACCGAGCTACTTTTCATCTCTGTGCGGCCCGAATTCTCGTCGCCAATCACCACTTTCTCTTGCAAATGTGTCTTAGAACTCTCAGCCGCTTTCTTGACGTAGTTCTTATCGTCACCCTGATGGGAAGCACTCGATTTTTGCTCATTTCGACCAGCGAACTCTGCATGACCTCCAGGTATCTTCTCAACACCTATGAAAAACATGAAAAAAAAAATTGAGTTAAAATGTCACTAAGAATAAACAAAATTCAACCTGCTTACCATCTGTTTTGGCCAATGACTCAGTTCGGAACGCCCGCCCATCTGGACTAACTTCCGACGAAGTCTGCACATCCCAACCGGTAGTGTCCGGCACCAGCACTCCACCGGCAACGCCTCCGCTATTGCGAAACTTTATATCGTGCGTTGGACTCAGTGAGTCACGAATCTCCTTCGACTTCAAACTCTGGAAGCTCTGATCCACCAGCGAGTCCCCATGACTAGGTGTCAATGGGGTCTTGCCAAAGTGCAGATCTGTTGCTGGATTCATAATTTCTCCGCCTGGACCGCCTGTTGAATAGAATTCTCGAAGTCTCGACTCACGTAGCTTATACAAGTGCGAACGAATTTCTTTCTTTCGACCGAAATCTTCAGATTGTTGCCACTAAAATGAAAAAACAAAAACAAGTTGCTATTTTTATTTTTTGCTGTAGTTTTTTTTTTTTTTCTTCGAACAAGAAAATGAGTAAATGATGGCTTCGTGTTAAAAAATTCAAAGTTGTCGTTCGATCGAAGTTCGTTGTTAGACTAAAGTTTGAATTTAAATATCTATCGGATGCCAGCTAGGCCAGCTAGAATTTCATTGGAAGTCGGGGGTGTCACCGATGATGCTTTACTCATGACTTAGTCAGTCTGCCATATTATAGAGTCTGGTCTCGAGTGTGAGTGTCAGTATGTGAGACGACCCACGCCACAATGTACTCGTACACATGACATGGCCAAGCTTCAGTGATGTGGATGTCTGATGTTTACCTTTTCTGGTCGTCTTAGTTCCAAGACGAGAAAAACAAACTTAAGCTATTTAAGACTTAGTCAAGACTACGTCATCGGTAAGAAATAAAAGTTAACATTTCGCAATGTTTCGCATAGTGCACTCGGATAGTTACTCCGAGTTTTGATTCTGATTCTGGTTCTGGTCTGCCTCCATTCAACAGACATGCACTTCATTCATATCCATTTGGTGGTCATATTGAGGACGCCATTTGGCGGCGACTAATTTATAATGACATTCAATTCATTTATTACCTGATTTTAAAAAGTTGGCAACAAAATGCACGACGATGAAATAAAACACAGCTTACAGCCATTAAAACCGTATTAGAGTTTTTTTTAACCATTTTATAAAATCGTTAATGTGAGCTTACGTCATTTCGTGTGTGTATGATGATAGATAGGTTATTTATTTTTTGAAATAAATTAACTTTTTTTTCGATTTATATTTGAAAAAAAAATTACAGGTGTTGTGGGTTGAATTTAATTGAATTGTTTAGATGAATAGAAAACGATAAATGTATTTTGTTATGAGGATCTGGTTTTTTCGGGTGTTAAGTGGTATTTTATTACATCCCTTGGTTGGAGGTGGAAAGCCTGATGGAAATGTTTTTTTTTTTAATCTCATAAAATTAAAAGAAATTTCGCTTTCGAAGCTTTCAACTTTCACCCACGATTGAATGTTTGTATTCGGGTTAATAAACTAGAATAACGTAAATGATTAAAATATTTTTTAAGAAATCACCCTTTTGTGACTTTTAGAACTTCAAATCGTTAATTCTTTTTCTATTTCAATTGTGAAATAGTGAATTACAATCTATAATATAGTCATGATTTTTCAATATCCAGACAAATTTTTTTTAAAGTTCTCTCTTGCATTTTTATTTAAATTTACCTTTACGAAGTGGGTAAATATTAATGCATCCAAAGAAAAAAGAAAGTCGTACTCTCTGGAGTATACGTATTTTTTTAGTGAAATTAAAAAAAAAAAATAATTACTGTTTTTTTTTGCATTTAATGACTTTGAATCCTGCCTTCTTTCAACATCTCTAAATTCGATGTGAAAAGTCAAATCTGTCAAACTTCTTTCGAAAAAAGTAGTTTTAAGTTAGCACCTTCTTTTCTTAGCTTTTTGGAAATGACTTTTAAATTTTGTTTAAATATTTGCAGAACTGTAGTAATCCTTTAGTCAAAATCTACTTTTCAAGTATATTTTGCTCAATCTCGAATTCAATTAATTTACAAAAATGGATAAAAGTGTGTAAGAATAAACAAGAGAAATAT
Organism: Scaeva pyrastri; assembly: GCA_905146935.1. Taxonomy (NCBI): domain Eukaryota; kingdom Metazoa; phylum Arthropoda; class Insecta; order Diptera; family Syrphidae; genus Scaeva; species Scaeva pyrastri. The sequence goes on along the minus strand of LR989929.1, from coordinate 5,385,018 downwards.
ATAAATTAAACTAATGATTTTCAGATTCTGCCACTTTGCCAATATTTCTGTTCATCTACAAATAAATTTATTTTAAAAATTAACAAGAATTGATATCTGCAGAAAAGATACGATAAACCTGTTATTTCATTATAAAGTTCAGATATACATATTTTCATACATTCTATAAAAAAACACATCTAGAAAACTTAAAAAGAGCGTCAATCGCATTTGTGCATGACATGTAAATTAAATATTTTTAGTCTAAAATGTTTCACACTCAAAGTTTAAGTTAACTCCAATAAAGTGCTACTAATTAACAGCATCATTATATGCATAATTAAAAAGTAATATTTTATAGATCTCAATTTTTATTTGCATACTAATTTGAATGTATGTGTTGTGTTTGTCCAATTTCTTATAATTAAACACAAAATTAATGACTTAATTTATTAATAGCAACTCGAAGATTTTTTGCTTCATTTTGATAAGTTTATGAATGTAACAATACCTAAGACCACACCTTTCAAATATTAAAAAACTACAAATCATTAGGTACTAAAATGATTCTAATTAATTACCTAATTGTTTTGTTTATTTATGAAAAAAAAACATAAAGTCACGTCTAAGAACAAAATTAACAAATTTCAATAAAATCACAAAAAACAAGATAAACCGCTTGCTCCAACCGTTAAAGTTCAAACTTCTTTTATTTTAGATCATTTGTTATTTTTGATCGATTCATATATTTTTTTTTAAATTTAAAACAACAAAGGGGAGCATCACGTCATCATTTAGTATTTGCACAAAACCTTCTGCAAATACCAAATTAATTCCAAACAAATTGCATCACTCCTACTATATGAAGAAAAAAAAATGAAAAGTATTGTATTCACTTTTGTTTGTCTAATTTTATTTCCGCTCCAAGCATAACATAATTTCTACACTTAAACTTCACAAACAAGGAAGTAGATACATCTACGAGTATGTATCTACAAAAATTATTAAACTTGAATACTAAATTATCAACGCATCAAATTATTATTAATTTTTTTTTTTTTTTGCAAAACTTTGAGAATATTCATTTATTATTGTTATTGTTGTTTTTTTGTGTTAAGTAAACCAACTGGCATGAAATCACCACCCAAAAATACCTTAACTGGCAGTGAGAAATTTTTGTATTTTATAGATACTTTGATAGCTATAGCTATAATATTATTTAGCTCCAGGTGGAACTTCAAATCAAAACTAAACCATGTTTTGCGGTGAGCCAACTAAGAGACGGGTCCATCTCCGAACAAGTTGGATTAGTGACAATTTATATACACAATCACAATACAACCGCACCTTTTCATAAAGCCGGTATAGTTGGCTGACATTTATGACATATGGTATGCATGACACACACACACGATCGCAGAATGTTTGAAGTTATGACGTCATGTTGATAAGGTAAATTAAGCTCTTTTGAAGGTCACTTAAGAGTTTATGGCTATCAATGTATGATTTTCATTATTTTTTATTAAAGTGTCAATTGAAATTAAAATACACTACACATACGATTAAATCGGCACTCACAGTACACATCGATCAACAACAATAATTAAAAAAATGAGAGTAAGACGGAATTAACTTAACAGGTAATAGCTATTTTTATTTAATAAAGGCAAATAGGTTGTTATCTACACTGCGGTTAAACTTAATAGGTTTGACTTTCTAATTCTGTAAAGCTCTTAAATTATCTGAAATAAATGTATCAAGAAACAATATTACATACTATCCGAGCATAATTAATTACATACATAATGCAGATCGTGTTGAAGTTTCAATAAAAATGCAGACCGATTTTCGAGTTCTTCTCACTAATGTATTTGCAGTAAAACTTTGGAAATAAGTCAATTTTGTTCTTAGAATTGACGCCCACAACCTAAAGTTGCTTATCTGAGAAACTCTCGGTTCAATCTAATTGGCTTAGTTCAAGAAAAAGAACAAACTAGGTAACTAAGTTTCCGGCAACTCTAGGGACCAGTTGCATAATCGGGGTTCAATATTTTCTTCAATTTATTATATAACTAATTTTATTATAAATGCCTTTTATTTGGGGAGTTAAAAATTCCTATGTTCAGTAAAAAAGGTATCAGTAGACAAAAGTTAATCATTATAAACATATAATAAGAAACCAATATCCCAGAACCGGAGTGTAATACACGCCACCATTGTACGAGTATAACACCTTTTGTTTGAGAGAGAAAATTGGTCTTTATTTAGGTCCCACACACACCATCAAACGGAACAAAACAAAAACAATAAATTAACATATTTTTATTATTTTTGCAGTTTTTGTTCTGTCAGCTGGGCTGACCGGCTTTAAAAAAATACTTAAAGTACGACTATCGTGATCAAAAACTAATTGAATATAGGTCACCGCTGCTGTCCACACACGCCGACCACCGCGCTGCGCCGCTTCGCCGTCAAGTTGCTGAAGCTTGTAATGAGATTTAATGGTTCCGATCATGAGTTTGAAATTTATAATATCGGATTTTTAAATAATGGTGTGGGAAGAGCGCGAGAATTAAGATTAAAATACTCGTATGAACGTAGGCTTCGAATTTTATATTCACAACTCAAACCTAACACACCTAATCTTATTCGCAGAATGCTGATTATACTTTATTTTTTATTTAATTAGGGTAAATAAAGATATAGAAATAAGTCTTTATCTTTTTTCTTCTTGAAGATAACTCATTTTTAATACATTCATTTTTCTTATTCAAACTATCAAAAAGTAATCAATTTTTGAATGTGGAAGATATGAGAAAACGAAAAAATGGCAAAATGACCAAGACTCCAAAATACCCAGAGTTTTATCTCTGACCGCATTTCCTCTGGCGATGCATTTGTGACGGACGCACACAGTTGTTTGTGAGTCATCGGGAATGGAATTCCTAACGACGACGAACAACAGAAATCGTTTTGAGGTATTTAGGATTTAGTCATAACACCTTTATAAATTGTGACAGTATCCGGTTGATTATTATTTTAGAAAATAGAGCATTTGACTTATTTAAGTCGCACGCAACTTTGTTTTGTACCATAGTTTTGGTATCTAATAATAGCGTGTGGCATAAAAGAACTAAATGAATGAAGAAATGTCTTACAAAGTTGTATACTTATTTTGGTATAGAAATCAATTTAAAAATCATAATCAGAACTGAAAAAATAATCAAGAATAATTATTATAACGCCTTCGAAAAGAAGTAAAACAGAATAAGTGAACTTACTGTTGAATATTTGATTTTAGAGTTTTTAAAATAAGTTTCTGGAACTCAAGTACATAATCAACTAAGGACATTTAATTTTTTTTCTATAGTTTTTGAAAATGATATTTAAATTATATTTCAAATAGTCTAAAAAAGAAAGAATTGATTGAAATAAAAAAATAATTTGTTGTTGAAATTGAAGACTAAACAAGTTTGTGTTTTATTAAAACCATAACATCGAAAACAGCAACGTTTGCTTCATAATTTATATGATAATAATTTCACAACTGACAAGTACATAAGTCACAATTTTACCTTATTTGTGTTCAAGTGGTTTTAAATAATAAGAATGTAGAAATATAATTTATAATTATCGTACATTGCAAGTAATAACCATATTTAACAATATCTCTTAACATCTGTTTGAGTATCAGTAATTCCTGATATCATATTAATTCACTGACTAATTTTTTCATTGAACAAGAACAAAGATCTATTTTGTTGTTTTTTAAAGGAATTTCTATTTTTTGGGAAAGGGTTTAAAATTGAAATTCTTTTTTTTATTTGAATCCCTAGTTGCTGATCTGCACTTTATAATCTTGATTTCATTGATTCATTTGACATTTATTCAAAATAAACAACTGTCAAATTTGAAAGTCTAGGTTTATGTTTTAACTGTTGGTTTTTTAGGTCTTTTTAGAATATAAACGAACAATGAAATATTTTTTTTTAGTTATTAATTATGATTCAAAAATATAATCTTACATCAAATGTTCTACGATGGATTTAAAGTAAACTACATAAAACAGTTCAAATTAAACTAAAGTTCAAGCTTAAACTAACTTAACACATGAAGTATTAAGCACAAAAAAATTTTAAAAAAAATTATAAGGTTCAGGAAACCATTTTTGAAATTATAACTACTTTTCCATTAATTTCTAATACATAATTATAAGGATTATCGATTTTTAAATTTCCATCAATTGATCAAATTCTTAAAACAGAAATGTAGATACCTTTGTAAAATATCAGTATTTAATTTTGTTTTTTCCTTAAATTATAAAACACAAAAATTTACAACAAAAACATCTATAAATGCCATAAAAGATACGATGCGCTCAATCTAATTATCTAAATTATAAACTGCATTTGTTACTTATTTCAATTGAAATTCCAATCAAATACAATTTTGCATAAATTAGCGGCAATCTTTGAAATTAACTTTCCCTGTCTGTCTACATTACGAGTTATGTACATATATATACTAAAAATGAAAATAAAAGAATGCAAGAAAAAAAATTTAAATAACCAGAATCCCGATTCGATCCTTCTTTTCTGAATACCTTAAGTTACAGAAAATTAAATAAAAAAAAAAATAACTAAATTAAACTGGTTTCATCCTTATAAATATTTTCCAGACAGTGGGATTCGCGAATAATCTTCTTCACTTTTTTTTCATTTGTCTGTTCTCCAAGAAGTTCCAGGAATTACAAAACAAAAAATCTTAAAATCCAGTTTGAGCGTGCAATTAAAATAACTGATTCAAAATAAGATACAAAAAAAACTCTTAAGTACAAAAAACTATCCATCTATCTATCATCTTTGGTTTAATTATAAAAAACATACATATATGTATGTTCAAAAAAAAAAAATAATAAGCAACCCTCTCGTGTACCTGCTCCAAAGTAATGTAGGATGTTTGTCAAAGCCTACACTTAAGATCAAATGTATCTTATTCGACACTTGAACGCCCAAGTACAAGTAGATAGATTTTTTTTTTAATTTATTTATATTTCTTCAGTATAAACAAGTTCAAACCTTACTTACCGAAAGTATCTATAAAATATACTCGTACACCTCCTTATATTCCTCCCAATATCTTTTTGTGAATTTAAATCCCAAATTCAAGATACTCGTATACGATTGCGCAAATGCAACAACAGGTTCAATGTAGAAGATGCAAGATACAAGATACTCGTATTGTTTAGTCAAATCAATTCAATTTTTTCAGGGTCAAATATCAAATTTAGCACTTTTTTCTACTTAGCATATACCACACACAGCAACAGTTAATTTAGTTCAATTTCACACTTCATTTCAAAGTTAAGGGACAAGAATTATTTACAAAACAAGGAACAGCTGCAATGAGAAGAATCAACAACCATTTATCGAATAATTACTTTAAATTTAAAAAAAAAAATCTACAAACTAAGCAATGGCAAAACCGACAGATATGGCTTTAATTCGAACTTGTACTTAAAGATACAACGAGCTCTAGAAACGCACTTGGATGATGGATTAGTTTACAAGAACAAATAAAACCAACAAGAAGAATATCAAGAAACAAAAAGACAAACTTTTAATTTCTTCCACTCACAAATAATAATAATGGATACGACGAACGTCTTGATCGAGCACCAAATTCTCACTGAAACTGAAACCGATGTCTGACTTGAAAGCTAAGTGCAAGATTCTCGCGGCGGCGGCCGGCAAATCCAATACGCAGCTCAGATTCCGATTCATTGCGCGGACAAACGATCGACGACCACAGCGACACCAATGATGACGGCAACAACGACGACAACGATCAACGACAACAACAACTGTAAAAACTCTGTGAATTCGTCTCGAAGACACCTCACCCCTCTAACTCTATCCGTATCCGTAGCGTACTCGTACTCGTATAGGTACGAGTATATATGTGTTATGTCCAAAGTAATAATAAGCTTTGGATTTATCTAGATACTGCAAGGTGGCTATTGCTGGCCCATACATTCCCACAGTCTTACCGGAGTCTAGCCCCCGCACACAACTCGCAATCTATACATATAAATAATACCCATACAGTAAACCAAATCGAAAATCAAGTACTTCAACCGATATAGATACTTTTATATGTTCAATAAAAAACTAAAACAAAAACAATAATAATAACAACAACAACAACAATACAGAGCTAACCATTCTCGTCAATATCGTCCAAACAGTGCCGAAGTTTGCAGTGAGTAAGGAGAATAGGCGCAACAACAAAAAGTACATTACGTTTTTTTTTTGACGTATCATCATTTAATTTTTCTACAATTTATTTATAGTGGGAGCGACTTAATAGAGTGAGAGATACGTCAAAATAAAAGAGTCCAATATGATCACCACCGACTTTAAAAACCACAGTAAGTGTGAACTGTCAAAATTATGAGTTAAAGAAGCATGTTTTTTGACAGTTCAGGATTTTCTCTCAACTAATAAAGAAAAACAGCTAATGTTTTCGGAATTTAACTTAGAAGCGGCACTATTGACAGATGTCACGATTGAGGAAGCCAATTAGAAGTAAATGTCAGGGCCCTATTGAGTCCCAATACGACCCTGTGGCCATTTCGATATCTCATGGATATGGCAGCAAAATCAGTAGTTACATTCGGCGCACTCGCGTAGTTACGTTTCGTATTCCGAGAGGGTTCAGAAAGGTAACAGTTAATATAATAATAATAATAATAGTGGGCCGATACGAATCCGTCCATATCGGATAGTTTAGTCATTTTGTTTAGGTACCTACCACACCGCTAAAGAAGTGTAGGATACCAGGGCAGGTAAGATACATTGACCGGTACGGAGCGGCATTGGTTTGGTAAGGTACCTATACCTAACCTAAAGGAAAGAAACGTAGGCCGTCATCGTCATCGAAGTCTTCTGCTTTTTATCGGTACAGTGTTATGCCTGTAACTCAGGCCAAGACCACGCGATTGCTAGAGCAGAGTGGTCATGTTGTCCGTCGCCGCTGCTGCCGTTGCCGTAGTCGTGAGGATCCCGACCGGCTTTTGCTGCTTTTTTGTTTTTGTATTCAACTCTCGGCTCAACTTGTTGGATTTGGATGTCGGATGGTGTTACATATGCAAACGTTCATTGTTGTTAATCTATATGACATGAGTTCGAGAAGTTCGTGCAGACGTGCCGGATGAGTCATTGGGATGATGACGCGTTTTGGGCTTGACAATTTTTTTTTTTTTTGTTTCCGAAAAGTGAATAAATTAAGAGGGGGTGAATTTATTATATTATTTATATATGGAAGACGCTCGAGATTTATCGATAGCCAGTATAAAGTGTGTTTGAATGAATTGCGGAGGGAATTCAGTTTTTGAGTTTTACTTTATTAATTGGATTGAATGGTTTAGATGGTATTGAACTATTTAAGGGAGACAAGATTTAAGTTGGATTGATTTTTTTCTTGATTGAAATTGAAAGAAGATTAGACTATATACTTGATATAGCACTGATTCATTGCTAAGAAGCTGAAGTTTTTTTGGTAGGTATATATTTGATCTTTGAGTCTAATCAATTGAGATTTTAATTGATTCAATAATTCTAATTTAGTGAAATGATATTTGGGACTTCACGAGAAATATGATTCTGATTTTGTGATTCTTTCAATGAGAGCTGTCAAAGTTATATGGATTATAAAATGATCGTTATAAATTTTGACAACTATATTGTAGTTAGGTACAAGTGTATAGTTAAGAAAATTAGAAGAAATACAAAAATTTAAGGAAAAAATCTCATAGGTCCGTTTGATAACGTAACATTTCTTGCTAATCTAAAATTTCTGAGAAGAACACTTAAGTTGCACATGTTTCTAAGATTTTTCATAGTAAATCAATTTTCAATTGTCAGATTATAAATTGTCAGTCCACAAGTTTGACAGATATTTTTTTATTCATTGAAAGGCATATTTTTTAGCAAAATGAAACACACATACTTGAAATATTAAAAAAATGTTATTTAAATGAATGAAACTATAACTTAATTGATCTTTTTGGAGCTTGAGAAAAAAATTGCATTATGTCGGCAAATAGCCTTAAAATGACATTGCCTGACAAAACTGTAAGTTTAAACTGTTATAAGGTATTTAAGACACATTTTTCTATGACAGATTTCACAAATTGTGACAGACGTCTCTTATTATTTTTAGTCTCTTTTGAAATTGTTTTTAATCATCAGTCTGATGTGAAATTGAACAACTTGTATAATAAATAACTTGCGAAACATGTAAACGTTGATAATATAAAAAACAGTGGAGCACTTTCCTGATTATTTCTCATTTCGAAATGTTGTAAGTTGATTTAATTTTAAATAAAATAGAATATAAAATATACGAGTACAAAAGTTCAAAACGTAATGCTTTTTTTCAGTTTAATTCTGTCAAAATTTAGAGTTTGTTATTTTTGAACATTTTTTCATGCGTTCAGCTGTCAAAATTTAAATTGTGACACTTTTGACTTTTTCGAGGTACGCTTATTATTTTATCTCGCTAATACTAGATTGCAATGAATACAAATTAGTGGGAGCAGGATAAAGCGATAAAACGTCAAAATGCATGGCCTTAAATAAATGAGTGATGTACTTTGACCACCGTTTTAAACGGCCATTTTTAATTTCTGACACTTTCAATTTTGACAAGCTGTTAATGTATTACCTTAGATTGATTTATTGTGGGTATTAGTGCTAGAAATAGAAAAACTGAGATCGATCATGAAAAACATATTCCGCATTGGCCCGTCACTCAATCAACCAATATATGTAGGTACATAACATACATATGTATGTATATCAACAATTATATACTATGTACATATAAAATTAGAGTAGTTTCAATGTGATTTATTTATAACAATCAACAATCAACCAACACAGTAGCTCAATTAAATATTTAATTTTAGTTTATATAATTATTATTTCAGAACTTTCGTCTCAAATAAAAGTTTCTATTATTATTCTTCCTGCCTACATACGAGTACCTACCCATCTGCACAGACAAATTACGAGTTATTAAATTGTGTTTGTTTTTAATCGTCTAAGTAAATCACAGCCCACGCATTCAATTCAATTCAACTCAGATCTCAGACTCAGAGTCAAACACATTAAAATATATATAAGATATTAATCATTCAATTATAATTATAAAATTTACCTCAACCCAACAAGGAATTCCAATCCATTTCCCACACTGATGGATGTCAGTTTTCTTTCAATTTCAATACTGCATGGTTATCTAACATGAATACAAAATACTCGTATGAACTTAAACTCTCTGGGCTAGAGCTGTGGCTCAGAACAACTAAAAACTTCCGTCAAAACATCACCGCCTCAATTCTCAATCTTCAAAGTGATCTTCAAAGTGTATTACCTATGCATCTATCGATCGAGCCCGAGGGTAGACGTAATTCTACAATCTAGAGAATAGATATAGATAGTGGCCAGTATCCCAGTGGATACACCTTAGGCACCTAACGCTCTATCCGATCGGTGATGATTGCTGTTCTGCCGAACTGATCTTAGGTGACAACGACTTCGTGGTGTAATCGAAAATGTCATCCAGGTTGTGTGGGATTGTGATAATTATAACATCATCGTCATTGACATTGATCTGTTTTAGCAAAGTAAATATAAGTTTGCAAAAAAGTGTTTAGCCTGTCTGACTTATAGAATTTAGTTTTGCTTGGGCTGATAATGCATTGTTAAACGAGTATCAAGGCTAAATAAAATGAAATAAAATAGGTACCCACCTACATTTGTAGCTTCTCAAAATTAAAGATGATTTATTTCAGTTTTTGTTTGTAAATAATAAAAACTGAATGATCACATTTATTTAGCTTTAAAATAGTTTAAACAATTTCGGAGAACAAAAATTTGGCAATTTGTCTATCTCATAATCTGCGAAATGATTTTAATGCTGATGTCAGTTCGTGTGTTAAAGCTTAAATTAATTTCACCATATGGTGAAAAGAAAAGTCAAAAAATGTAATTTCTCTTCGAGTTAAATTGGAGCGAAACTAAATTATGAAAACTGAATAAATTTAAATAGAATGAGAAATTTTATTTATAAGGTTTATTTCTTCGTAGAAAAGTGATATTTTAAAAAACTGCATTTAGAACTTTAGATTGAAAGGTAATAGTTTTTTTGTACTTAATGTTATTATGTAAATTTAACTGTAAAGGATAGAAAAACAATTTTAGCTTGACAATATTTGCTTTAACTTAAACATTTTCATGGAAAGTGAAACAAATAGTGTCGAACTAAAAATGATTACACAGATCATAGAATAAGCCTTGTCATGCAGACAAAGTTAGAAATTGAACATTTTCTAAATTCGAGGAAGTGGTATTCACTCAATTTTTATATCAATCTAAATGAGCTATAAAAGTTGACGTATACATAATATATAAAGGAAAACTTTCAAAACTTAAGATTTTCCATTTTAAGTACAGGCTTTTTGAAAAAACCCGTAGAGAAAATATTTTAGCATGATCTTTTTCTTAAAGGAAGTTGTCCTCAATTAAAATGAGTAATCTTTCGTTATGTTGGAACAACCTATAAATTTAAGTATTGAGACAATATGCTTATCCCATAATATTTTAAAATAATGACTCGCAATCTATTTTAGATAAATGTCAAAATAATGTGCTCAATATTTGTTTTTACAAAGTCCCAAATGAATTTGTATAATTTTCGAATAATTTTTAAGTAAGATATTTTTCAATAAGATGACACCATCATATTCACAAATGAATATAAAATGAAAAATGATTCAAAATCAAATAATAAAGAGCTATAAACAAATAGTGTTTTTATTTCGTATAATAGAAAAATAATAAAAAAAATTAATGCTTTTTAACAAAACGATTTCGATAAAGTATCACTATGAAATTTAATTTAACGATTATTTCTGTCTTTTTTAAATTCACTTAACATATTAAAACTGTCAAACAAATCTATGTAAATGTCCTAAATAGTTCATTCATAAATAATTTTTTTTTTTTTTTTGGATTGTTTATAGACTTAACCGCGTTAACTCTACCTTAACGTAGAAGGTTTTTTTTAGTGCCCGTCAAACGTATAAAAAATAAAGTGCGCGTGGGTCTAGTTGCAGAAAGAGACATTCTGGTCACTTGAATTAATAAATTTGTGCTCACGGTCAACCTTTATGAACGTATAAAAGTGATAAAATAATAAAAAAAAGACAAATAAAAACTTCAGCCAACAAACTGTCAACTGATGTCCGTAGAAATTTCGAGGCACGAAGCCGCCATCGCCATCCCAACCCACATCTTTGGTCGATATTATTATTTATTAGTTTTTTTTTTATTTTGTTCAAAGGCCGCGGCGAGGCGTGTGGAGTTCAAAAATCAAAAGTTTTAAATTCATATGACCGCATATTATGAACAGTTATGATTATGGCTATATGAGCATGTTTTCGTGTTATGGCAGCATGAACCCCTGGACTTCATCAAGTACAATAATAATTGGAACCTATGAATGAAGCAAAGGCTTATGTATATATGTATACATAGATACGAGTATTCAGTACTCGTATGGCTGATGTCATGACGGGTGCACGATTTATTGCCTCTAAGTAGTCGTATTTAGTTTGACAACTGAAAACCAGTGGCGCTTAGGAGTGGGCTTTTGACATCTATTGAGCTATTAGGCTAAAAGATTTGATTTGGCAAACAGAGGCCTATTCGAACTTTATTCATCAGATGGTGTGACAAATTTGCACAAATGTTTTTCAACATGAATATTGAAATATTTAATTTCAAATGTGTGGCAGTTTGTGTTATGTTAAATTCCTAGAACAGTTGAAATATTTAGAGCAACAAGTTGCAAATGTCTAGACAAGCTTATAAGTTCTATAAAATAATGTGGGTGAAAAAATGTTGGTGGATAAAACCTATGGAATTTTTTTGCAAGCAGATTTGAATGGCTATAGATTTAGAAAATATCGCATTAAAAATTATCTTTGTCTTTGATCTTAAGCTTAAAATCAGGTCAAAGGAATTCCTGGCAGAATGAGTTTTATAAAATTAAACTGTGTACGAGTTTGTTAGAGAAGGGTTACGGTTACATTCTAGCTATTCAAAATAATCAATTTGACGTTAAGACATTTCTTTATAAAAAAAATATTCATGATTGACGTTTGTCCTGTGAAAGTGTTACATGTAGTGATTTATAGAAGGCTTCTTTCAAAGCTATAAATTAATGTTGCAAAAACCATAATTTTAATTTCATATTTTCTCTAGTATTCAAGTTCATGTTAAAGAAAGAAACTGTTGTTTTTTTTTGAGTTTTCGTGGATTTTATTGAAATGGAATCGTGTCAGTTTGATGCAAATTTGCCTACATAATAAAGCATACAATTGGGTCTGTTTAGATAGTGAAATATGTTACTTAATTACTCCGTGTATCCGACTCTATTCGGGAATGTAAGGTACCCAATTATGGATATACATATGTAGGTATCTCTTTTTTTCGAAAATTTACTTGAAAACATAAGCATGTCATGTTTTATATCTATTGTTTTCTGTCCCTTTATAATGCGTCTTGTGTTGTATCACCTGATAGCCCTAGGTGCCAAGTCGTAGATTTATGTATGTATGTTACTTTTAACATTCTAAAATAAAAAATAAAAATGACGATGCTGCCAATCATCGCTTCGTCGTACTCTTCGTCAATATACTTGGTCTTCATTTTACACTAATCACTTTTGTTTGGTGATTTAAGGTCCGTTTACATTTTTTACTAAACTACACCGACTGCAATGATTTACTCTAATTGCAAGGGCATGTTCGTGTGATTTAGTCGTGCATTTTAGTTCGCTTCATATAACATACTACAATATAAATATTATATATTTAAAAAACTTCTAAAGCTAAATAAAGTGATAAATATGCTATTGAATGGAACACAGAATAAAAAAAAATAAAGAATGTCAATAAATTTTAGCAAATTCCATTAGCTTATGGCAATTATTACTCTTTTTTTTCTTTACATTTATTTTTTCACTTTCGATACTCAATTAGGACAAGCATGGATATTTTTCACACATTCTGATCACAACTTGGAGTATCACCAAAAACAACAACAACAACGTATAAAGAAGTTATCTTAACAAAATAAAAAATAACATCATGAGTGCATGCGAATGTCCAAATTGGAATTTCAACATTTAAAACACTCGAATTTGTTGTTTGGATCTCTATGGTTTTTATTTTATTTTCATTTTTTCTCGACTTAACCATGATGTCATCAAAAAAAAACGATCATTGGTGAAACGATAACTTTCTATATGCTGAACTCTCAAGTTAAAGTACTAGTACTTACTTAAGTAATTTTTTGTTTTATTTCGTTTTGTTATGTTATGTTTTTATTTTTTTTGGTTTCTTAAATTTTAAAACTTACCATTTTTCTCAACAAATCCTCATCCCGTATGGAAGCCAAATCACATTCAATCTCCATTCTGACGGCCTGATGTGCAATTTAGGGGCGGTGCACACCTGAAAATATGAAATAAACAATATGTTCTATAATTTTTTTATATTTTTGCATTGTTATAGTTGACAAATTAACATAACCGCAATGTAAACCTATTCCCAGTTGAGTGGATTTTTGACAATCTGTCAAAACAAATTTATTTATGATCCAATTCAATGATTTAACTTAACTAAGTCTGGATATAGTATCTATACTCTTTACATAATAATTTTTAATAAAACTGCAGTTTGCTTATAATTTTTTTGTTTAATTTTATTTCCATATTGGTTTAATATATAATATTTTGTATATATATTTGTATAGTTACATATGGAAAATGTGTGTTAGATAGTGTTTTTTCCAAGGCATTTGAAATGTGTTTTTATGCTTGTAACGTAGATGTAGTTATGTGAGTTATTGATGTGAAACTTTTTTTTTATTGATTGATTGCTATTGAAAGTTTTGCTCTCAGCTCTTTTGTTTTGTTCATGTTTCCATCGAACGGACGCAAGATATAGACATTGAACTAAATCCGTATTTAAAAAAATAACTGGATACTTAATATGGTTTTATGTGATTTATGGATATTCATTGTTTTAAAGGATAAACTAAATATGTAGATGATACAAAACAGCAAAGTCTATAATGTATTTAAGTGATTTATTTTTCGAATATTTGAGAAAAAAAACTTTGAATGCTTGCTGAGAAATATTGAAATTATATTTTTAAAAAAGTTTCTTTTTTTCGATAAGATTGTATAAGTATGCATGTATTTGGATTTCCATGCAAAATAAATTACTTTAAGAGATTCAAAGCAGCTAATAAATAATCTTATCTGCTACAAATGTAAGTGATTAGAATTTGATTTAAGAACAAGTATTTCATTTTAATATCTTGTACGAGTAGTGTGACATTTAAGCAATTGTATTTCAGACGACATTGCAGTCTAATACAAGTCGAATACTGGCACTTGAAATGTTCGAGCACAAGTACGAGAAATTTTCAAATTTAAATTACAAATTTAATCAACTTATCTATTTTCAAGAGTTTGGTTACATTACATATGAACTTAATGTATACCTAACTAAAAAATCAAGTTCTTCAGGTATTTAAAAAGTAAAAACCGAAGTTGACTTAAGAATATTGAACTAATACGGCATAAATACTTGAAGTTCTTCTTAAAACTCAAGTTCTCCATGAAATTTAATGGTCTGCAAAAAAAAAATCCTTAAAAACTAAATATTTAAATATTCGTAGCCGTGGCTTAATGGTTGTGCGAAGGGCTATCAAACCAGAGGTCTGGTGATGGGCTTAATCCCAGATTAATCCTGAAACAAGTGATTTATTTCCGGACATTATACCTCTTCCCATTAATCGGCAAAATACTTAAGCTTATCCTTTGGATTTGACACGTAATATTTTATAATATTTTACCTCGCACCCAAGAAATCTCTATTTGACCTGTTGCGGCACGAAATTTATTTACTAAATACCTACATATGTATATATTTAAAAAAAAAATTAAAAATTATATTAAACTAACAAAATAACTCTCAATCTTTTAATCAATTCTCATATTAACATTTACATTCACGAACAAACCTCAACTAGCTATCAATCAAAACGCGTAATTTTGTATGATTATTTGAGTTTTTTGAATTGTATGGCCAACATTTTAACGGCACAAGACCCTGAACGTCACACCATATTTGATTATTTTTTACAAAAACAAGCCTATAGTATATTTTACAGAGTGCAATTTCAATTTGTACTGCAATGCACATATGTACTTGTAGGATAACACACACAATGTAACAAAAACAGCTAATGTCAGTGAAAAAAAAAACATTTTCTCTCGCTTGCTCTCAAGTAAACCGTGTGGCAGAGCTGTCAATCAGGCTCAGGCTATATCCAAAAACCAATATGGGCATTCATTGATAGAACCAGTCATGTGCATACATACAAACATATAATAATTCTGATAAAACGTTTCTGATACACACAGACTCGTATTTCATGAATGCAATCGTATACATGAATTACAATCATTTCTAGGCTGGTGTTTTATATTTAGGTGCACCCCAGAGACATTTGAACATATTTGGCACTTAATTTAGTATGTGTCATTTGAATAATTCCGAACGTTGTCGGGACATAATAATTTGACAGTTAGAAGAGTTTAGAAAAAACCATTTGTCACTTTGCGGTGACATATACTCGCTGCTTACCAAATATGTCAAAATCAAACTCGCTCATATAAATACGAGTATAAATCTCTTCTCTTTTTTTTCTCCACCTTCACTTGCTTGTCTCGTCGTCATCTCCATTCGCTGGAAATTTCTTTTCTTTTCGTATTCGATTTCGATCCCAAATTAGGTAATTTCCACCTCGTTTTTTTTCCTCACAAAAACAAGTAAGGCTTACGTTAAGTTGACATTAAAAATCATTAATTTTGCCAAAAAGCGGAGGCGTGACGCGAAAGCTTTTATTTTTATTGTTTTCTGTTTCTGTTTTTCCTGGCTTTCGCACCCACTTGCCTGGATGGGTTTTTTTTGACGAGTGTTTTATTGAACGTCAAATGACCAAGTTTAACAATAGACCCAGTAATGCATAAGTAATTGCAACTTTTGCTTTTTCTGTTTGCCATCCGGTAGGAGCGTATGTCATTCTCAATGTGCTTTGTGTGTACAGGTGGTCACGAAGACTTTCAAACACCAGAGTCTAACATGGTTTTTCCATTTTTGGACTAAAGTAGTCTCATTAAAAGAACAAAAGTCTCCACCATCGCTTCCACGGTGACCTATATTTTAAGCCAATTGTATTTTGGTGTGTACGAGTAGTTCGTGCTCGTAAATTGTATCTGCATCAAGTATCGAATGTTGCCACTTGGATAGGTGCTGCCCACGATCATCACTTAAGTATATTGATGATGACAAATTTTATATAAATTTTTTATGAACACAAAAAAACGGTGTTCATACGAAACACGATATGCAATGCATGAAGCATGCTAGTGGGTTAAAAGTTCATGGACTTAATTTTATTATTAAGGAATATTTTCGAATGCAATAAGAATCACCTTTTTATATTTAAGCACATCATGTCAATAATTTTATTTTAAAAAATAAATTAATCAAAAAAAGTATGCACAGCAAATCAAGATTTAATCAAGGGCATATGAAATTCTCAGATGGGAGCAACGTTTACGCAGTTGTTGTTTTAATGCCACTTGAATTGCTAAAAGTTAATTGAAATTGAAAAGTGATAAATTTGGATGCTGGATGTGCCCAAATGCGATTGAGATATTTAATGAGTGGAAATAGATACTCGATAATCAAGTCGTATGTTGACTTAACAAAAATAAACACAAATAGAAATAGAAACAGAAACAGTGCCATGCATTGAGCAATGAGACTTGTTTGGCATACGGATAGATATTTTTTAAGTGTTTTTATTGACAACTTGAATTAACAAATTTGATTTCAATGGGATCTCACCTGCTCACTTCAAATTGAAGGTTCTACTGTTTATTTTTGGGGACGTTTATTGAGAGTTTTGTAAAAAAAAACGCATATGTATGTTATTATGTATGTACAGGATAAAAACTATTTATAATTTAAGGTTTTGTTTTTGAAATTATTAGATCAATTCCCTCTGCTAAATTATTGTCATTTTGACGTTTAAGTCCATCTCGGTCTTACTAGTTTTTTTTTCATTAAAAATGTTACGTAACGTCAAAACCGTAACAGAACAATATTGTTGGATCCGACAAACCTCTGAAATTAGCTTTAGTACTTCAAATAATTTTAATAAACGCATACTATAAGGATCATGGTTAAAAAATCCAGTAAAACCGAAATTTTATAACAAAGTTTTCCACAATTCAAATTCACTAGATATACTAGAAAAATATGTACATATGTATAAAAAAATTCAAAATCACTTTAAAGAAAATTAAAAAATCTTTTTTAATGTAGGTATAAGTACATGTACATAATATGTACATATGTATGTAAGACAATTTTTGATACTTCACGTCAAATATGTGTACGTGGACTTTTGTTTTTTTTTTCTAAAAAAATTAAGACCATTTCAGTAAATTTTGAACCTAATTTAAATATATGCAGATTTTCATTTCATTTGTAGTCAAATCAAAATGTAAAAAATAAAAGTTCACAAACTTACCTAAAAAATGTGGCAAAAATAATAAAATGTATTGCCATTTGACAATTCTGAAAACTACGATTTGACAGCTCCCAATTTAGGGTTCATTAAAATGAAAAAATCATACGTCCAGGAAGTTTTCAATTTCAATGTAGGTACATACATGCATACATGTATGTCGTTGTTTAGTTAAAAATTTGACTTTCAAATTTTGAGTTATATATGTAGGTATGTATGTATGTATGTAAATTGTGTTATCGATCATTTTGTTTCTGTCAAAACTAATAAATGCTCAATTAAATTGTTACCGTTTCTTTTGAAAAGCGCCTAACGAAATTAAATCAAAATTATATCTTTAAGAATTTAATTGACCCAGAAGCAATAAAGCCATCATCGAAAATACAAAATGGACAATAAATTATAAAAAACTAGAATGTAATTAATATCTAAGACAAGACAAATTGAGATCTTGACGTAAATTCTTATGCATACCTACAAACTTAACTTCCTATATAAGATTTAGTTTTTATAAAAACTCTTACATATATACAAACATACACATGTACAAATGTATTTATATTCAAAATTATATGCTTTAAATTAAAAGAATTGTGATGATGGAAAATGAGAAAAAAAAATTAAAATTAAAACAACCATGAAAATGCTCAGCCAAGTGTTATTTTTTATGACAAATCTGAATCTCTAGACCACAATACGTAATAATTATGATTCCGCTGCGGCGGACGCGACGCACCCAGACCATCACCCGCCACCATGAAACCCAACGAATACTTCAGGCTGAAGCTGAATTGAGATGGAGATGAAATTTGTTTGACCTTCACTCTGCGCTTGTTGCTATAATTATTTTTTTTTTTTTTCATCAATCTCAGATCAAAATGTTCTAACTTTAACATGCCATAAGACTTAAAGCGAGCGGGGCCGAGCGGTTTGAATAACTTTTTTAATTATAACGAAATTATCATACATAGATCGTTGTAATCTTTTATCGAAATCAAAATAGCCCATGGGAGGAAATTATTTAAATAAATCAAAAATATATAATATTTGTATGCATGCAACAGTAGCCAGCCACAATTATTGCATCATGAGTTCATAGCGGGCGTCAACAAACAGTGGGGTCGAACTCTGATCCTCAAATGTGCAAACACTAAAAGTTCACCATCCTTTTATTCATTAGATTTCATAATTTCCCATTTCTTCTTATGACAAATGTATTATCAAAAAATGACTAATCTAAAGCTTTAGTTATTATTATGTCATGTGGAAAAACACTGCTTCATCTCAATTGCTCCTTTTTCCTCTTCTTCTTACATTTAAAGGGCTTTAAGAATTTTATTCATAAAAAAATAACTTTTCATTTTGACTTTATAAAAAAATTGTAACAAAATATCGTTTTCAATTCTTTTTATAAATTTCACATGATGTTATGTCAAAATGTCATTTAGGTTCTTAAAGTTTTTAACTCAATTTAAATTTTTCCTATGGACTAGGTTAGGCTTACTTCAACTCTATTTAAATTTCTTTTTATTTGGTAGTTGAAAAATTGTCAATTAATATTTCAAAAAACTTTCTGCGGATTTTTTGTCAAAAGTTCGTAGCTATTTTTTCCATAAGTTTATTATTATCGGAAAAAATACATTGACATTTGTCTGTCACTGCATTGGATTGTTTTTTCCAACTTTCACCCAAGATTCCCGATAGAGCCATATTCCCCATTTAATATTTCACCGTAAAGTGAGTTCTTTAATTACATATATTGGGAAATATAATTAACAAAATTTACTTTTAAAAAAAATTAAAATAGTGACAAAATGTTGAGATTTTTAGGGAAAAGCCGAACTGAATTACTATTATCGAGTTTAGAGAAATATATTTTTTCTGCTTCAACTATGTTATAAAACTGTCCCTCTGTGTTATATCTTCAATCTTTGCCTCAATACAAAAACAAAAAAATACACCTTCGCTTTTCTTGCCCATGTCCAGACATACTCGTATAAAAAAACCGAGTTCAAGTGTATCTTATTGAAATGTTAACCTAACGCCCCCGCATAACAATCAATTACAATATAACATTAAATTGTAGAACTATAAAAATTCTAGTTATTAGAATGATGCTACAATTAATTGAATCATTACTCGCGCATGCTATGAAACTCTTATTGCAAAGATGACCAGGAATGGCCAACATATGTGAGAATATATTATTATTAGCATGCAGATCTATTGCATGTTCTCGGGAACGGCCGACAACGAAGAGGGATGCGACGACGACGACGGATGGCAAACAAATTTATTTAATTATGATGACTTTTTCATAGAAAAATGTCCCTCTCGTTTTTTAAATTATATTTTTTTGTGCAATTCAATTGAATTAGTTCAGTTAAGTTAATTTTTTATCTTATGTCATTCTGAATCCGAGTTCAGGGTTAGTTCAAGACTGATTTTTAAATTATTGTATAACGACATAAATAGATATTTTAAGAAAAACAGGAAAACTTAATTGTAAAAGAGAGAAACATTTGCAAGGAGCCTTAAAAGTACTTCACCGTTTTTACATTGGACTATATTTTGAGGTGACTTATTTTGATGTGTTACTATTTCGTCTCTCTTCCATTTGAAGATTACAAAAAAATAGGGATGTGGAAAAGTAGCAATTACAGTACTCCAACTAAAAATCCCTCACCCAAGCTAAACATCCATTATAAAATTGCTATTCTCTTCACCAATTTGACAAGAAACATTGCAGAGCAATAATATTCAATTGATTGAAAAGAATATATATAATTAGATGCTATTTGACACAAGTGCACTTGACTTGATAGTAAAGAAAGTTTGTCTAGCCTCACCTCCAAAACTCTTATGTCATCTAGATCTACCATTTATTATAATCGATTGAATTTGACGTTTTACTAAACTAGGTAAGACGATCAGTTTTATGAAAACTACTAGAGATAAACTTTTTGCTCCTAAATAAATTACTTTAAATGGTGAAACTTGGCACTTATCGATTGTTATTTAATTTTAATCTAACTTGCAGTCAATGCACACATCATGAAATTTTCTTAGAAAATGAATTACTAATTCCAATCGCGCACAAGAAACTCTTACAACTCCTTTGCATTTTCATTGATTTGATCAGCTCAGCAACAGCGTTATAGAAAAAAAAAAACAACTCATCATGATTCGATAACCTAAAAACAGACACCTAAAAAGGTAATAGACATCGTGTTTTCGGTGTGAGTTCAATCACTCGTCGTTAAAGTGATCATCATAAATTACTTATTGATGCCTAAATACGTAAAATTTATGAATTTAGTTTATGGAAAGTATAAAGGTGTAGGTCGATATAATATCAATATTCGAATAGGATATTTTTAGATAAAGATCAAGTGTTTTATACGTGAGCAATTTGATGAGCCATATTTTGTTACACCTGTTTAAATACAATACACATAAAATGACCATTTCAAGTAAAGACATCGCTTGACACGTGTTTTTCAAACTAGTTAAAAGAATGTATAATAAGAACACCTTATGAAAAACTATTAAACCCATTAAAAATACCAAAAACAGTTAGCAGAAAGCAATGAGACTGCTTTGTTTAAATACCCTAATACATCTTGGGAAAACCTGCAGACACGTTGGTATATAATTAATTTCTAAGCTTAATGCAAAACTGCAAAATGAAAGCAAAGAATACGATTTTGATTGTTATATAATTATTTATCGCAAATCACCAATTCAGTAAAATGATCAAATATCGAAAATGTTATATGTTGTTGTATGTTATAATAAAGCAACTCTATGCCACTATCTCATAACATTATAAGTCTGTGGAGATATTTGGTGTTTAAAACTCAAAGCTCTTATACATTTTGCACTAAAGTCAAAAAATTAAGGGTAAACTATCACTATGATTTAAAAAAAAAATTAACACAGGGCAATAACTTCCAATCTTTGTTAATTTAATGCCAATATGTCAAAATTGTACTGAAAAAATGAAATGATCAATTGTACACTCAGGCGTATGCTCATTTTTTTTTTTCTTAGCCAATTTTTTTTTAAAGACTTTATGCAAGTGTAAACGATATACAAAGCTTATAATCCAAGGAACTTACATTAAAAAAAAAAGTAATTTTAAAGTTATATTTTGAAACAAAATGTATTTAAAGAGAAGAGGCATTAAAATAACTCCATCAGTCTTTTGTTTTTTGACCAGAAGTGTGTTTTTTTCCCAGTATCTTCATATTTTTTACAAATAAAATCTCAGATATAAATTGTATATTTATAGCACCACAATAGCATAGATAGACCACAACATATTACTTTTATTTACACCGCTTATGAATCTAAAGTTGAATGTTGGTTTCAGCTCATTCGTTTTGCCTCAAAGGTGTATTAAATAAAAAAAAGTCGTATGTAGCTGTATTCACCTTATTCTTAGGGGTTACTAGGTTTAATTATCAAATTGCATACATTGTATCTATTTGCAGCTACTGTATTTATCATGCATCTAACATATGGTTGTACTTAAGATACATTTATATCTGCTTCTGCATTTTAAACCCCAAATGATAGCTTCATGAGAACTTACCTAGAATATATAACTTATGAAGTCGCCCACTTAGAAAATGTAAAATTAGAATGTAACTTAAACCACAAGAATGAAACCGCGTTTATTATGTTTGTTTTTATTGTTGCCTGGGACCGGTGATTGATTAGGTGGTTTTCGGCTTGGTATCGTATTCCTTTAGGAGCAGTGCGAACTTTTGTCAATTTCAATTTTTTTTGTTTTTTTTTTTTCAATGGACTCTGACGTTTGACTTAAAACTCAAAAATTGTATAACTACAATTTTAGAACTCATAAATTGTGTTCTCTTTGAGTTTGAATATATTTTCCGTTTGATTTCAGGGAAAATTATTATGTTTCTGTTCTTATTCGAATTTAAATTAACGGTTCACTTAACGTTAGCACTTATGTAATTTTGCACAAGTGACAGTCAAATATTTTGTTGGATTTAAAGGTTCAGTGTTTTCTTAATGTAATTTAATTATAATGCACTTTTGACACAGGCAAGATGACACCTTCTAGAATACTCTCTGGGAAATTTTTTGAATACAGTATTTTCAATTTAAATTGAAAGGTATTTTATCAATATTAATTGGAAACCAACCGACGACGATAGATAGATAAATGGAACTGATTGATGCTGTAAAGCTTTGGGCACCATATAGGTAAACAATTACTACTTTATTTGCAATAAAATGTATTTGCAGTTTTATTATTATTTTGTTTTATTATTTATTTGCAATATCAAGTGCAACAGCATCACTATATACCCCTCCACTACTATCAGATATATCTGAACGACTTTTATATAGAGATGTCATTTAGTTTTTATTTTTTGCTTTTTTTCAGGTGCAATAAAATATGCATTGAAACGAGTGTCATTTGCCACTTATAGGTTGTTGGTTTGGATCTATGCGTTGCATGAGAATGTTAACTTGCGAACAATTGGAAATGCGAAAAGGGCCCAATTGGAACTTGCTGGCGCGACATCAGGGTCGTTTGCCTATTTCGGCAGTTGGTATGCGTGTTGAAGGTGATGAAGATTGTATGTGGCCTATTTTAAAATAAAGATGACGAAAGAACATTTGTCCTTGGTAAATTATTAAGGTGATCTAGTTTACTACAGAGTACAAAATTACTAAGAGGTTTGGAAATGGTAAAATCTGACAATGTATGTACTTTTGATACAATCCGAACAATATGCTGGTTGAACAAATACATAAGATAGTTTATTACGTATTTACATAAATTTGTACATAATATATACCTAGTGGTTAATATCGAAAAAGGGCCCATTTTAGTTATGGAACATACAATACATTTTAATATATATTGTCAATTAAATCAATTAATTTTAGACAGAACATCTTAAATCAACATTTGTGTCAAACGATAATAAGCAACATCTTACATAAACTGCTCAGAGAACCAAAAAATATTAAAAACAGATACGAAATTATATCAAAATAATCTATTAATAAAAGAAGGATTATTTCGTCTCCTGGTTCTAAGATAAAGTAAATTTAGTTTTTAATTAAATTCATCGGTGTTCCGCATCTCTGAAAATGTCTCTCATTTAAATATGTACATAATGTATGTATAATTAAATCAAATATCGAAACAATTTCGACAACATGAAACTATCCCCAAAATAGTAGCTTAAAAGTATTTATAACTTTTACTTAATTATGAGGACGTATCATGAGTCAGAAAAGCAAATATTTGACTTTTATTTTGCGATCCGCTGGCCTTCACTATAAGTTGATAATCAAAAAAATTAGACTTGATTGGGTGCCTCAATTTCCACACGGCAAACATTAAACACATCTCAATATGAGATATTGCGAATGGGAAACCATCACTGACTAAAAAAGCACCCACATCTTTAACTTGTCTTGACACTCTCTCTCCCGGAAAGGAAAACCCACCCAAGAACTACATCGTATGTTATAAACTTAATTTTACAAACAAATCATAAAAAAAATTATCCACAAAACAAAAAGCTAATTATTTCCATCAAGCAATTCCAGTTCCAAAGGTATGACCAAAAATAATAAAGATAAAGAAGAAAAAATTAACAAAAACTCAATGAAATCTTATAGAACTCACCTTGTATCAAATGTATGTTTTGTAACCTGTTAACTGCTTGACTGACTGTAAAGCCTGGTTGCTTGACTTTAATTCGATATCACATAATGAATTTACGAGAAAATCATTGCAATAAGAATCTTTACAGTGTAAGCTGCCGCACAGCACAGCACAGTACAATTTTCTCTTCTCCTTCTCTTCGGACTCAAAGTAAAGCGCAGCAGGAGACACTTAAAATGTAGTTTTCCCAAAATTGGTAATGTTACGTGCGTTACTGGCCTGGCCTGGCTTAGCCTGGCCACAAACTTCCATTTCCATTCATGCGTGCGTCGCGTCGTCGATGTCGGTCGCGTTAAATGAAAACAAATTTGACATGAAACGCGAAAACGCAACTTTTGCTATCTAAAAAGTGCGATTTGCAGTTTTGCCAACAAAGTCAATATACATATGATTTATGGGAGCAGCAAGAAGGACAAACCATGTTGATGACAGCTCCAATGACAGTGGCAAGACAGTATAAGATAGTCGGAATTTTTAATCAGCTTGATGCCAGCTAACAGCGCCAACGTAAAAGGACCAAACAAAAGCAATTTAATATGTAACCATTGAATTATTTTGAACATTGCGTCGCCGTCGTCATCGTCGACGTCGCGTCGTCGTTTTGGTGTGGATAGTGTGTGAGTTCATCAGATATTCCGAGATGGAACACCGGAATACCTTGGACTACTTTTGTCATCAGATTTAGAGATGCACTCAGTTCCAGGAAAATACGATCGACTTGAAGCAATTGTGATGTATTTTCAATGATGAGCTCATCTGATTATATCTATGAACATACTTTTTTGAGATTAACTTCATTGAACCAAAGAAGATCGAAAAAAAATATTTTGTAGGTTTGTACTCCACTGGAAGAAATTCTATTACAATATCATATTGCTAGTTGTTATTTGAAAACAATGAAGGCACAATTCATTAGCCAAATAGACTGCATTTACATTAGTAACAAATCATCATAATTTCTTCAGTTTTCTTGTAATCAATTTTAGCAGATATCCCAAATCTGGAAGGTAATTGTGTAAAGGAAAAATGATCAAGCAATATCGTTTTGAGTAATGGTCATATTCAATAAAAAATGAATTTGCTCTTTGAAACCTTTTGATATACCCATTTTACAAAATAATGGTAAGAATCATTGAATTATTGATGTAGTTTACAACAAGTTAATTAGTGGCGCTCTTAAACTGTATTTGCAAAAGTAAGTATTTGCAAAAGGATGGTGGTAAAAAAACAATTAAAAACTCTTAGCGTGCTAATTAATATCCTTTAAACCAATTTCCCTTTAATGGTTACGATGGTCTACCGAGTAGTTTTATGTAGGTAGTAGTTTTATGTAGGTACTGTTCAATTTTTTTCTTGTACATTTTTAAGACGAACCTTTCTCGAGGTTTACTTTCAGGAATTTTGTTGCTTCTAATAATTTCACATAATTTTTGTTTTGAACCCTTAGAACGATGTTGCATATCTTTGATTTTAAAACAGCTATTAAGGCTTTTTTGTTTACATTGATAAAAATTTAATTATCACCTTTAGCTTACCAATTTATGGTCAGATACTTGTTTACTCTTTTCATTTGAAGTAAATGTTCTTTTTCGTATAATGTACTGTACATATATCTGCAATAAATCAAAAGTGTTACTTATGTAAGAAAAATATTTTGTTTTATTATCTTGCAATTATGTTTTAGCTAAGTAATAAAAGGAAAGTAGTAAATGCATAAAATCATTTTTTCATTTCTAATATAAGCTAATCAGTTCTCTACATAAAATAAAATACATTTTGTCTTTATCTGCTTAATAATTTGTTTCGAGTTTTGTTTTACTTTTTACTGTTGTTTTTCAAATAATATATAATATGTTGCTTGAAACTTTACTAAAAGAAGGAAGCTAACAACTTTTATTCTTAGCTGTTTTCATTTACTAATCACAAGGTGACATCACTCTTTTTATGCAAGTGCCAGAATGTATGTTATAATTAATAATATTTTAAGATATAAATTCATATTGCTATTTTAATTTGAATAATAACATTAATACAAAATTTAAATGAAAGATATTTACTTGTTTATATTGTCATATATAGCTACTTAAGTGCACTAAACAAATTGCATTTTGGCACATTTACTTTCGATATTAAAATAAATAAAACTTAAAATAATATTGAAAAGTTTTTTTTTTCAAATTAAAATGCTCAGTTAATGTTAGTGGAAATTTCAACTTGTTTGCGCTTAAAATTATATCCTAAGGATTTGATAAAGAAATGGAAGAGAACTTAAAAAAATCGTTGGGTGCAGAAAGCAGAGATTATGTCAGAAAAGTAATTAAGCTTAAGTGGGACCTTAAAAATTCTAAGCGGATGCTTTCCATTTTAACTGGTGGATTGGTTTTAAATTTAATGAAGCAATGCGTATGAATATCACAAAAGAAATTGAATAGGAACTCACTTAAATTTTATCATATTGAGTTCATGTTTTAATAATAATACATAATTGAAAAAAAAATCGATATGAGTAACAAATAGATGCAACAAAATGAATCTAGGCAGATTAAGGGTTAATGGATTTTGTAGTTCTCAGCGTATATTAGGACAATGAGATAACAGTTTTTTTTTTACGCAACAGGTAACATTTATAAATAAAAGCATTTTCTTCGTGTTCAATTCAAGGAGATTTGACGTAAATTTGGTGAAGCAGCCTAACTAAGAGTTCGCTAAGGTGATACTCGTATTAACTGTCTTTTTAACTAGTCTTAAAGCTAAGAGACTTCAACGGGTTGTAAAAGAGTGGTCAATTACTTAAACGACTTAAATATATTACAATTTCAATGATCGTTGAATACCATTTCAAAATATTTGAGAGCTAAAATTGAAACTGATACGAATCGAATCCGTAACCAATTATGATTTAATAAGAATTCAATGGCAAACGACAACTCCTTATCATAGAAATCTAAATATGCAACTACATATGCAACACAAGAAACTTACCACAATTGACTTATTAAATCCAACATCTCTGCTCTCTTTGCTGTTTACAATAATTATTCTACTAATTAATTTTCCTTAGAAATTATTTAAAAAAAAAAATATAATTAAATATAAATGGAAGAACTTAATAGGAAACACCTAGGTTTACTGACACACTTTTAAAGCTGTTTATATACAAAAATATATATATATAAAGATATCTCTTTTAAAATCAATACATTTATGGAAATATTTGTGTAAATAATTATTTTCAAAAAGCAAACTAAAAAAACGTATAGAATGATTTTCAAATGGCTGATGGCAAGAGATTCTCTTATATTGTTTCTCATTTTTAAAGTGTCATGAGTTTAGCTTAGATTTTCTTTTAACGTTTGGGTTACCCAAACCGGAATATTCAAAACAAAAATTGCACACCTTCTTCTATCTCTCTCTCTCTCTCTTTCGAATTTTTAAACTAAAACCTGCTGCATATTAAAATCCAATCTTAAAAAAATTAATAATAATAAAAAAACAAACAAGTAAACAAATTATAATCAGTCAGTTACTCCTAAATGCACCAATTGCTGCATGCATCGCTGCAGGTATGTCGGATCGGG
Organism: Scaeva pyrastri; assembly: GCA_905146935.1. Lineage (NCBI taxonomy): Eukaryota > Metazoa > Arthropoda > Insecta > Diptera > Syrphidae > Scaeva > Scaeva pyrastri. The sequence goes on along the minus strand of LR989929.1, from coordinate 5,356,996 downwards.
GAACATATTGAACTGTGTCTTGTGATCTACACTGTTCCAAATGATGACATCTTCACGGCCAGTTGTGACTGAACGTCCAATGGAAAACAACAAGCGTCTATCGAAGGCTATTTTGAGAAATCTCAGAACTTTCCTTCCCAACGGACAGTCGGGCAGATAGCAAATACGAGGAAAGCCAACTGCAAAGAACGCTCGTCCTGGATGAGGGTGTTCTTCCGTTTGGATTCCCGAAGCAATGCTGAAAGTAAGCATTAAAATTAAATGACTCGTTTTTTCACACAAAGAATTTAACTTACTCATATACAATCTGGATTGTATTCTGACCCTCGTGTCCAGGCAGATTCTTGCCAATTATGCTCCATGACATTGTACCAGCAGGTTGATTGCCAACTTTTTCGCCATAAACTATCCCACAGACGGGGCACTCGATAAAGAGATTCTGGAAATGGACACAGCTAACCATATTGGGTTCCCATAAGGGGAGACTACTACAAGCACCCACCTTTGTAACATCCTTCTGCTGTTCGATGATCATCTCGTTAAGGCACTGTAAGTGAATCAGGTGTTGGCAACGGCTAAGCGAAATCGTTGGGTTCTGTGAGTTGTGCACGAGCTCTTCCATACACATAGGACATGGCTGGGCATTTGGCCACTGCGGCGGGTCAACTACTTTCACGAAACGACTGATCATGTCGCTAGCGGGATCAACGCCAACTATTGAACCAGTTAGCTGTTGTTGATGCTGCAATTGTTGTTGCTGATGGTGAAGGTGGTGTTGCTGTTGCGGAAGAGGAGGCGGTGGCGGTGGAATGTTCCTATCGTGAACCGAATTGAACACTTCATCGCTACCTATTGAACAATCAAGCAAGTCGTTAACGGAAATCGCGAAATTCCGGCTGCGAAGACTCTCTTTGCTTTCATGACTGAGATACGTCGATACTGTGTCAACACTAGGGCGTCGATTCGATTTCAAGCTGCTGGAATCGGTTTCGGAGATGCGAGTTCTCGAACGGGAACGATGCGAACCGAGACGAGAATGATGAGATCCTTCTGAGCTGCGACTGTGGTGGCTATGAATTGATGCGGTGAGCTTATTCGAATGGGAGAAATGCGTGTTGCCCGATGATAACTGACCGTGACCGTTTTGTGAACTTGATGAAGCACTCGATGATGATGTATTTTTTGTGCTGAAGATATTGAGATTATTGAGTATTTGACGAAGATTTGTCGTTGATACTTCGTTAGCGTTTTTTTGTTTGGGCTGTTTTGTTGTGCGTTGTTTGTGATTGGCATTATTGTTATTTGGATTTGTTTGAGGTATGCCAATTGTTTGTGTTACTTGGAGACTTGGTGCCTGCAGATGTCTCGGTTTTGGGTATGGCTTCGGTGGGATTTTTGGGACTGTTGAATTCGGTGGTAGCTGTGGTTGCGGCTGTGGTGGGTTGATTTTTTCAGTATTATCTAAAATAAGAATAAAAGAATATTCTATGAAGCATCTTTAAAAAATGTTTGTAGTTATAAATTTTTTAGATGAGAGATAAAATTGGTGATTTGTTTTTGTTTAAACAATGAGTTCTATTATCTTATCTTATAAAACAAAGAATTTGATCTCCATAATAGAAAGAAAAGGGTTTTTCAAAGAAAAAAAATTATTTTTCTAATTTGTTGTTTTTTTTTCTATAATAGTATTTGGATTCTGGATCAGTTGAAATGGAAATCCAAAAAATCAAGCAACAAATTCAGAAAAATCCAATTTACTAGGGTGTGCCTAGTGGTCCCTATTTAGATAAATTATTATTATACTCTTGATTAAATGTTTGGTTTTATTCATTCAACCGACATTACTAAAAAATTGTTGTGTAAATTTCAAAACATCAATCTTGATAAGCTACTTGTATACTTTCCCAAGACATTACCACATAGTTGACCCACCTATTTGTCAAAGGCATTTTATTTCAAAAGAATTCATAAAAAATTCTATTGATAACAAATTAAAAAAAGCTTAGAACTTGACGTCATCGCGAGCCCATCCCTTGACAAACTAAACTGATACTCACTATTCCATTGTTGCGCTTGTTGCGGTGTCAATTTGACCAACGGATATGGCGCTTGTTGTATTCTCCTTATGCTACGGACTGGCCCACTTGGTTGACGTACTTGAGTTAAATTACAGAAATTTATTGTGTACGGAAGTCCAATATTCGTGTTGCACAAGTCCAGGGTTTGCTCGCCCTACAAAAAAAAAAAAACAAACAAACAAAAAAATTAGATAAGAAAAAACCACATGAAAACAAGAAATGCTGATCTAGTATCACTTTGACCAACTGACCTTAGCCCATGACTCCTCGATAATGCACTGAACATGCATGTTATAGGGATGCCAGTCGTTGCCACTCGCCCCCACCCACTCCCATTTGGTGCCCTTTCCCGCTGGAGAGGTGGGTTTGTAATACATCCGACGGACACTGATCATCGGCACCTGGACATCCTCAGAACTCTGAACCATTGTCCTAACATTCACGTAAAACTGTTCCAAATTCGGATCGGCATCGCTGAGCAGCACACGGGTGAGCTTCTTGGCGTGCGCTCGCTCCAGGTGTTGCGACACAGCAGGACTGTACGGCAACCACTTGCCTCCGCGCGATTCGAACTCCCACACAACCACTGCATGGTTATTCACCAAAGCGTTACACGGATTGCTGTTGCTAGGGGTGGAAGCAGAGCTACTATGTCCAGCACTAGTGCTTGCTACCGATTGCATTTTTACTACGCCTGGGAATTTGTCGTTTCGCGCAGTGAAATTGCTCCACCCTCGCCTACGAGAGAGGGGAGACCCACTTAGACGCACCACACAAACAACAAGAGTCAACAATCCAATTTAAAAAAAAATTCAATTTAAATCAATTAAATCCAATCAGACGGAGATCAGGAGAGAACTTTTTTTTAACAAATTTCTATTTGATTTGAATAAACGAACCAACGAACACGAAATCAAAAATTATCGAGAAATTAACAGCAGAAAAAAAACAATAAAAATAGAAAAAGAAACAAAACACAACTTATTCAAAAATGGTGGAGAACTCGTCTGTTGTTGGACACTTGTGGATTTAGCACAGATTTGTGCAGATCTTTTAGAAATTTCAAGTGTCCCATGGTAGCACTTGGGTTTGAAACTATTCTACACTTATTTTTTTAATGATTTAGGAATTAATTTAATATTTTTTTAATCGAAAACTGGTCGCAAACAAATCACTGACATAGACCAGTTTTTGATGGGTGGAAAACGATCGTCAGTGTTCCACAGTTTTGACATTTCCTAGTATAGAAAAAAAAACGTATCCAAAATGGCGAGGGTGGGTGGTTGGTAGTGTTGTCAGGCAGGAAGATTTTTAGTTTTCTTATGTTCCACAAAGTTCCACAATTTAGCAACACTATTTGTCTTGCCTTTTTTTTAATTAATTGTTGTGAACATTAACATTTTAATGTTTCATTATACATAGGTCTAGTTTTACATAAAACAAAAAACAAAGAAATAATCATTTGTAGATAGTGGATTGCTAATTTGTTTATTCCGAAACTCAAAACAAATTTTTTTTAAAGTTTTTAAAAAAATTGCTTTTTATGAAAATTTTCGTACTTTTTTCATAGGTCACATGAATGTTTCATTAAATGAATTTTTTTTAAACGTCAAATTTGTCAGAAAGTTACAATGGCATTCGTATCGCCATAGCTATTAAGATACGACTTATTGCCATACACTGACCGATTTGTTTGATTTTTTTTCAATTATTGAATTGTTTTATTTTTTAGTATCTTCTTCAACTGTTTCTGATTTTATAGAAGCCTGAGCTCAATGAAAAAGAAAAATTGATTTATTGATTTTTAATTTAATTTACACTTAAAAGCTTGTAACAAAATCAGCAATCAGACTTCTAGATCACACGAGCAACCGATAATGACCAAAAGCAGAAAAAATTTCATTTTCTTTTCAATTAGCTTGCACTATTCCTAATTCTTTTTATGACAATTAAGGCTATTTGAGCAGTCGTAATTTAATATATAATTCGAGGTTCGGCAATTTTAAGTCGACGATTCTGTAATTTAAATGACATTTACCTCCTTTCCTTTGTATTTTGAAATGTAAACAAGCTGTTGAAGCATATTTTATCAAGCGAAATGTGAACGGTTGTGCAACAGGACCTTCAGAGCTTTGCTACCAGTTTCAGTTCGTGTGCGGAGCACCTAAGCATGAATGTTTTCTTTTTCAGTTAAGAAAAGCTTTAAATTTTCTCTTGTGAATGGATTCATTCAAATCCGTTTAAATCCTTTCATCTACCAATCGGCAGATGACACTACGAATTCACCACGAACAAAATAAAAAACCGAGTCCAAAAACAAGAACCCAATATTAAAATTACATGATTTTTATTACAAAACAGACATAAACAAAAACAAAGACATCACCACTTCACCCTAAATGAACACCTTCTCTCTCCAAAATACTAATCTTTCTGTCCGACCCCCAACGATATTTGCTTTTTCCAGACTTCGCTATCACTCTATGACAAGGAATCAGGAAGGCAATCTCATTGCTTGCAACTGCGTTGGCCACTGGCCTAATTGCCTTTGGTTTGTTCATTGCCAGTGCAACATCTTCATAACTCCAGGTTTGTCCTTTCGGAATATCACATAATTGTTGCCACACTTGTGCCTGGAAGTCGGTGCCTTGAAGAATTAGACGAAAGTTCTTTTTTGTATTTGTGTCCATAAAGATATTATCCACAACTTCGGTGGATTCTTGAATTGTATCCTCTTGTAGATTGGCTTCGGGGAATCTCTTGATTAGATCCTGAACATGAGTTTTGCTTTCTTTGTCCACGAAATGAAGATGACAAATAGCATCGTTGGAGAAGGCAACAAAGCATTTGCCGAAACAACAATCAGCGTAACCGTATTTTATGTTGTAGTTCGATTTCTTTGATGCTATTTCGAATGTAAACATTTTTAATCAGAAAAAGTCGACAAATTCTTTTGACGAATTAAAAATACGAACAAATCTAATAAAACAGCCGGCAAACCAATGTCAAATTTTAAACGGTCGACAGGACGACAGAAGATGACGGCCAACAAGAGCTTTTGGGCGAAATGGCCGAATTCAGAACGCATTATTTAGTGACTGAATCCAGAGATGATTATTATAGAAAAGCATTTAAGGAATTCACAATACACAACTCGAGTGCAGGAGGAATGAAAGTTGTGGATTAGATTTAAATAACGAGCTCTTTATTATGATAGAATATACATAACATACTCTTGTATGAGTTTTATGTCCACAGATTTTTAAAAACATTCACTTGATTGAATAATAAATAGATTTTTTTTTATTTTTTTTTTAAATAGTTTTTTCTTAAATTATTAAAAGTTAAAACTTTTCCTTTTTGCAAACATTTTAAATTTGGTTGTCTTTAAATATTTTCAAGCCTATGCACTTCAACAAAAATAAGAGAATAATAACATAAAATCGGTTCCCATCGATCACCGAAATCAAGTATTAGTGAGCGCGGTTAGTAGAAAGATGAGCTACCATCTCGAAATCTATCGCGTGCTGTTGTAATGTGTTCTTTCTCTCCTCTGTCCTTCTGTCCTGTGTTATATCACCTTACATAGAAGTCGCTCAAGGTGCAAGTGTCTCTACGCCGTAGCATGTAATGGAATGTAATATAATATATTTGTAATATTTGAATGGTACTTCCACAAGTCTGAGCACTTGAAATAGCGTAGTTTAGTACTTGATCCAGGGTTTAGCCACTTTAACTTTAAGAAGTGTGGCATAAGTCTCACACCCAACTCGCTGAAATCGACAAGATAAAATTGTATAAATATGAACAAAAATGTGAATTCAAATTTGACAACTAATAGTAATGCTGTTATAATTATATATCGGGAGTATTATTGTTACTTCATCATTTAAATGGTAAAATGTTATAACCCCTCGAGTGACAATAAATTATAAAAAAGAATTATTGAGACAATGGTCTCACATATAATATGATAATATAATGATATTGAATTTCGCAGCAGTACTTTTTTCTTTTCTTAATATATGAACCTTGAACCATGTTTGATTCTCACTTAACCGACCAAAAAAGAGGAGTTTAAATTGCTATAAAAAGGATTAAAAATTATAATGTTACAGAAGACCTGTTTCTACATTTTATGACTTACTTATGCACTATTTATTTTTCTATTAGTTACACTGACTTTTATAAATTGCTGAGATGCTTTTTAAACAAGTGTCATATAGGCCTAATTCAAAAATTTGCTATTCTGATAACGCGACCTTATTTCCTAAATCTACTCTCACACAGATGTCGCCAGTATCAGAAAATTTGACATCTCAAAAAACAAGATGAATACCATTTCCGTTTGCTCAACTCCTTTACCTTTTTGACAGGCAGACATACAAGCAGCTCTTTTTTTGAGCCGCCCAAAATCTGCGTTTTAGCTTAACATCTTTTAATAAAAACTAAACCAATATGGTTGTTAAGAAGGTAAATGATAGTTTAAACAAAGTGTAAATTAAATTTCCAATTAAATCGAGTGATTTCCACTAAATATTTCCATTTGTTTACCACTCAAGTGTTCATCAAATTTTAATTCAGTGTTCAGTGTACTTTCGGTACCTAATGTTTTTTTTTTTATTAATTTGTTTTATAGCCAAGACCGAAGAAGAAGCCAGTGACCAAGAAGGTGGCTCCAGCCCCTCTGGCCGTCAAGAAACCCGTTGTCAAGAAAACTGTCAACCAGCTTTTCGAGAAGAGGCCAAAGAACTTTGGAATTGGTAAGTAGTCCTGCTACTTTTCGAAGTGGAGTCAAATATTAATTATTGTCAATTTTATTCTAGGACAAAACATCCAACCCAAACGTGATTTGTCTCGTTTCGTCAGATGGCCCAAGTACATTCGCGTCCAGCGTCAAAAGGCTGTCCTCCAGAAGCGTCTGAAGGTACCTCCACCAATTCATCAATTCACTCAGACCTTGGACAAGACCACCGCTGTCAAAATGTTCAAGCTGTTGGAGAAATACAGGCCCGAGTCAGCTTTGGCTAAGAAGCAGCGCTTGAAGAAACTCGCCGAGTCCAAGACCAAGGGCAAGGAAGTGCAGCCCAAGAAGAAGCCCACATTCGTGAGGTCAGGAACCAACACTGTCACCAAGTTGGTTGAACAAAAGAAGGCCCAATTGGTCGTCATCGCCCACGATGTCGACCCTCTTGAGGTGAGTGTTAAATTACTGTTGAGTTTGTGTTGCACGATTCCACTGATGAAAGAATTTCTTCAACTGAAGTTAAGAATAATAAAATTCTTCAACTAATCTTTGTGGAACTTGACAACCTGAGGAAAATATTACCTACCCTCTATTCGATTGTTCCCCCTCCTTGCATTTCACCAAACTAACGCTTCTTTCTGTGTTTTTTCAGTTGGTTTTGTTCTTGCCAGCTTTGTGCCGTAAAATGGGTGTCCCATACTGCATTGTTAAGGGCAAGGCCCGTTTGGGATTGTTGGTGCGTCGCAAGACCTGCACTGCCCTCGCTCTGACCGGAGTCGATGCCAATGACAAGGCTAACTTGGGCAAGATCTTGGAAGTTGTCAAGACCAACTACAACGACCGTCAAGACGAAATCAGGAAACACTGGGGAGGCGGTATCTTGGGATCCAAGAGTTTGGCCCGTATCGCCAAGTTGGAACGCGCCAAGGCGAGAGAATTGGCACAGAAACAAGGATAAACAAATCGTACTTGTTTTTATGTTTTTTTAAGCCTGAGATAATAAAAATAGTTTGTACAAAATCTACAAAATAACTATGCATTCTTTTATTTCTTGAGAAGTAGTTGAGATATTCTATTTGCAAGTCAGAGTTAGTGACCTTCGGGACTTGTAGATTGTTAATTCAATTGCATAGTAACAAAAATTGGAATCGGTTGTACCTAAAACAAAAACTTAATTTTATATTGGGAAAAGAGAAGACTTGGATTATAATAAATTGTTGACTTCATAGACTTCATAGCGCATGAACACGATACCTACGTTATGTAGATAGAGAAATATAAATAAACAGATAGCTTGTGGGTGGATGATCTAAAGTAACTAACATTTTAAAAATTGTTTATCTAGAAAAATTATTACGGCGGGTTTTATTTCAATGTTTTTCTCGTAGTTTTCAAAAATTAAATACAAGATTCGCTGGGAAAATTGAACGCTTATGTAAATGCATCAATAACTTAATTTCTTTATAATTTGGGATATTATTCTGTATGTCTTTTTCTATATAGGAAACAAAGTTTGTCTGAAAACAGATGCTTTAGTTTGTGACCTAAATGATATTTTTTTGGTAGTTTTTTTCTTTCCTTACAATTTTAAAAATTCATGAGCAAAAGAAGTGGCTTTCAACGTAGACCATACCTAACCAAAGGCACTTTGCAAAGGACACTTTGGCTAAGACATTCTTAAATTTGCAAGAGATAACTTGACCTCATGGTAATTAAATATTGTAGTCAATAAAATTATAACCTGCCTCGAGTTCGATAGAATAATTGCAATGTTGACAGATTCGTAAGGCATCCTATAATTTATTAATTAACCAAAATCTTTCATATAAAATTACTGAACAACAATGTATATATGTTAGTATTATAATAAAATATTTCCACAATCCAACAAAATTAGTGACTAAACATTACTGAACCTGGTGAACATAAACCACATTTGATGGAAAGGCTATTTAGACCTAGCTAGTTATACCAAGGGCATACCTATTACCTACCTAATGGATTTTCTGTGGAATATTTGAATAGGCCAAGTTTATTCATATACCTTAATTTGAATCCGCAGCTCAAATGAAAACCAATGAAATCATGCTGGTTTCAATTTAACACAGATTTAAAAAATTTGAAACCAGTTTCATTTTCGGTTCTAAAATTTGTCATTTTATTATTAAATAATAAATATATATGCATGTTTAAATCAAAAGTTGACGTATTTATAATTAATTAATTTTTCGTACAAACCAAACTTTATTCCTTAAAAAATCCAGCGAAATATTCAAGATATTCTCTTCTCTACAAAGATCATTTAATTTTAATCTTAAGAACATAAATATTGAAATGTCACAATATTTTTACACGCCACTGTGCACAAGTGCAAGTCTACAAAACAAAAATGGCTTCCACCATAATCTACTAGCCACCAGCGACCAGCTGTCAGCTCGAAGCCTTCTACCCATGGAGACTGGATTTTTCCTTCTGGAGAGTTATCATTTTTCTTTCCACTCTCCAAATACCAGAAAAACAATTTTCAAATTTCATCCAACTTCAGTCGAAACGATTTCTCTGTTCTTGTTGGTTGGCTACGTAACGTCTTTCAAACAAAATAATAAATTAAATATTTTCCCAATAAAAAAACGTCGTGTTTGTATTTTTGAACCGTGGTGATCAGACCAAACGACGGACGGCTACGACCACGACGACGACGGTTTCGGGTGTGTTTTCGTTTTCGTTTTCTTCTAATGTCCCCCTTTTTAAAATAGAAACAACAAAAAAAAGTGCAAACACAAAAGAAATTTCATTGAAAATTTATTCCAATTCAAATTCACAAAGAGAGTGCTACGCAAAATCAATAAAAAAGTGCACACAAGAGAATAAGAATACAAAATGTGTTTTTGAAAAATAAAACATCTTCACGACGAAATGTGAGATGTAAATAGGCTGTGGCACCTCTACAGCCTCCCAATTTATTCTAATCGAGATCAATTTAAAATATTCTGAGAAGAAATTCGAAGATTCTAAAGAAATTAAAGTGAAAATAAAAAAAAAAATTGTTAAAAAAAGAAGAATTTCCAACTTGAATTCAAGAAAAAAATAAAATAAGGGAAATCTAATTCCATTTAGGAAGAAAAAATAAGTATTTTGTCTTTCTCGTAAGTTCTTTCTAAAAATAGTGCTCGAAAATGAGTGTCTTCAGTGATTTCCAACGCTTGTGGATGCAGCGGTTCCCCCAGAGCTCCCTGTCGGATGCCTGGGAGCTGGACGTGCGTGCCAGTCTTGAACGCCACAAGCAGAAAATCCTCGAAATCAGCAAAGAGCTCGAACAGGAAACATTGTATGTGGAATATCTGGAAAGATTGCTTTCGGACGTCGAGAAGTACAAGGAAACGGGTGGGGATCCGACTACGTTGTTCGAAGCTGCCACAACCACGAATAATTCGCAGCAGCAGTCCGCAACTGCGACTACGACCATGGCTGCTTCGTCATCCATTGAGGAATCCTCGTTGTCGGCGCTGGACACTCCACCTCTGACCACTGTTGGCCTTCGCGATAGCCTTAATGGGAGCAGCAGCCATCACACCAACAACATGGACGACAACAAACAGGTTGAGGAGGTGAGTGTTGTATTTTCTGTCTGTCGCCCCCTTCCCTAGCATTGTCTTTTGCCTTTAGCTTGAAATCACACGTAACAGTGGTGACGAGAAAAGTAGTATCATATCGTATGGATGCCGTTGCGTTGTCGATGTTGATGTCGATAATGGGTGCAGCAGCAGAAGTAGCATCTGTTTTTGTTGTGTGAGATGAGATGACATTGAACAAAATTTGGAACTTGGTTCGAAGTGGGAACATCGAAAAAATCACACAAAATGGGTGCGGCTAGGAAGTCGCATAATGTTTGAGCATTTTGGGGAGATGCAAAAACCAAAAACCAAAAAACACTTTTTTCCATTCGTTGTTCTCGACTTCGTGTGAAAATCGATAGAGAATTTGTCGTTTTGTTTAGTTTTCCGATTAAGGTGTTGTTGTTGTTTTTGTTTTCATGGAAATACCTGCTTAGTTGGCTGTTGGCTTTTACCTAAATGTAGATCCCACATTTTGCTTTGTGCAAGATTCATATTGGAAGCTTTGTATTGCGTCTATAGGAAATGTTCTGATAAGATTTAAATGTTATTTCTAACTATGAAATTGAACTATGAATTAATTTAAATAATACGTATGTGTATACATAGTATATCAATGTATCTGCCTTTTTGACAAAGTATCAGTCCAAGTACAAATTCAAACAATTAAAAATAATTAGGTCAAATATTGGTACTACCGCTTTTTTCACATATTAAGAAGGAAAAAAACACTAACTAAACACTAAAAAGTTGTTTCAAAAATTACCTCTCAAAATTCCTCAATAGATTATATATATATTAATATATTTCTTTTCTGAATATTTCAATAGCTAATTAAGAAAAAAAAAAAAAAAAAAAAAATGAGTCTCAGAGTTTTGAAAAAAAAGTATGAGAAAAATTATTTTTGTTTATTTTCGAGAACAGTGAAATCTAGGAGATCTTAAAAGTATTATGAAATTAAATTAACTGATAAAAAGAGGAATAGAATTCTTTCTTTGATTCTAAAATAATTTAAATTCTGCTAATATTGCTTTTAATGTTGCTAATAATGTATTTTGTATCTTTATTATTTTGTGGTTAAACGTTCAGAAACCAAAGAATGCCTTCTCGTTCTCATTCTTTTGGTTGCATTCTTTTATGTTGCATTGTATTGCGGGTACCTACAAGTTGTTTTTTATTTTTTCATTATTAAACTAGTATATAAGGCATATGTACATATATATGCATGTATTTTGAAAAACTGTGTAGAGTCATCAAAAGTTAGGTTCAACGAATCGATTACTGCGAACGTGCTCACGGTGGACATAATGCTATTTTTTGAATATCTCAAATCGGAATGACTGAAATTAACTCATCATTTATTCTTAACTACATAATGTAGGTACGTAAGAAACTAAAAAATTCAAGACATAGTGACATATTATAACTTTTCAAAGTTTCGCAGTATTATTGATCCAAAGGTCCTATCTAAGGTATTGAGTGATAGCCCGATTACCATGTCTCAACAACGTCTTACATTTAAATTTTATTTATTTTAAGATTGTGTTTACTGAAGCAATAAGTGAAAATTAAAAGTCTAAACTATTACAAATTTTAGCCTTGGCCTTAGCCCCATGTTATGTTCTCTAATACAAAATGTACATATCTACATAATTTCTACGCATGTAAACCTATGTTTTAAGTTTGAGAATTATAAATGTTAACAATGTCTTACTACTAATTGTTTAATGTTTCCATTTCAATGACTGATACTTAGTGGAAAAAAAATACAAATACACCTTCCATCGATGCACGCCAACGTGTGGGATAAGAAATACAAACATTTTCATTGAAAATTTATTATTTAAAGTTTGCATTTCTTGAGTTTTAAAATGACTGAGTCTTCAATTGTTTGTATATGTACATTCGTAAGCGACTTTTTGTAAATAATTGCAGACATTTATTTTATGCCTAGATTGCTAGTTGCATTTTATTTTTCATTTTTGCGATTGCTAAATGCCTAATTAAATATCGGATTACTTCCTGAAGTTCATATTTAAGAAAACTGCTTGAGTAGTAAAATAGAAATTTGTACCTTTAATAAAAAAAAAAACACTTGAATTTGGGTAACATTTTAAGTGAATTGTCTTTTCTTTTCTTTAATATTTAAAATTAGTTACGTGTGAAGTGTATGTCTACCGCACAGTGTAAATCAGTGCCCTAATGTATCCTGCATGAGCAGGAAGTGAATTTTCCTACAAATTTAATTTCAGGAAGTTCTACAAAAAAGTATTTTCCATCTCTAGAGATAGATATGTACGTGCTTATGTGCATATCAATAGCATCCTAGTTGAAGCATACTGGCAAATGGCATTTCCCCACTGACTTGAAACCAAAATCAATGGGAATATTCAAATCAAAACAAATATAAACCACCACCACCAAACAGGAAACGACCACAAAAAAAAAGGAAAAAAAAAATAAAACCATGAAAATCCAACCACAAGAGAGTCGGGAATCGGGATCGAAAACAAGGATTATATATAAAATGTAAAAGGAAACCTATCCCAGCGACTACCACGGTCAGTTGGATTTGAATATTTGAATTCTTATTGTAAACGAGAATAATATGGGGTAGATATAGGAAAAGTATTCCTCTGGTTGGCGAAAGGAAACAAATCAGGACAACGGAATTATGTAGAATAAGAAAAAAAAACACAAGCAAACATAACTTGAGCAGCAAATATACAAAAGAAAACAACACACTCTACTCTGTTTACAACAGGTTCCTTCTTTCTTTCGTTCTCAATCCCGCAGGTAATTCTGGAGTGCAGTGCATAGTGCAAATGCAGAACAGGTGGAAAATGATACGCTCTTAAGATGGCAACAGAGCCACAGTAGGGGTCATACTAAGAGGATAATCGTTTTAGTTTTTTTGGTTAAATTGTGCACTTATATTAATTAATATGCAATATATGTATAAAAAAGAGTTGAATGTTGAATATAATTTCTTCACTTTTCGTGTTTCTTATTTAAGTACCTATTTCTTTGGTAACTGATGACGGAGTTATAGAGAAAATTTAGTCTCACCTAGATGCAAAATTTAATGCTGACATAGAGTTGGAAGTACACTCAGTATACTCCTGAGACCTGGTGTATGATAATGGTGAAAAGCTGCCAGTCAAATTATTATGACTATGTGACCGGGGTCACATCTATTTTCTAAATTTCTTGGCAGGAATTCTTGTAGCCCACCGAAACCTGGGGAGAATATAATATTAGGATACAATCCTGAGTGTTGCTTCTTTAATCATTCCTTGGAACTCCTCGTATTGTAAGATAATGTAAGATCAAATGTTTCAAAAAAATACATAATCTAAAAAAAGAACCTGGTCATTCATTGAAAAAAGTTCCATCAAGACATTTTACAGCTAAAAGAGCACTTTTAGAACAAATTAAACCCAACGACGTTGGCCGATGAAAATTGTCTTATTAGATCTTAATAAAATAAACATGAATGGATTTGTATGATAATATAAATGCAGTAGAAGCTGCGTTGGTATCAAATAAAATCCTGTTAACTTGAGTCTTAAAAGAAATTTTAATGTAGTCCGCATAGGGTCAGTAAGTTAGTTGTAAGTTATTGATATATATGCTAGTTTAAAAATGCAAGAGAAGATTAACTTTAAACTCTTGTTTACAGAAATTGAATCGGGTTAGAAGTTCGAATGAAAAATATTTTCAAAAAAACAAAACCGTAGATGTCTGCAGTTTTTGTGGAAAATTGTAAAACAAAAACACCTTGTCTACGAGATTACCAATCAATAGTCACGATAAACCGCTTGTTTACATTATGTGCAATTGAAAAGCACACGAAACAATTAACTCTTTAAGGACTTCGAGTCTTGGCCAGGTATATCTACATTCATTTGAACCCACCATATGTATGTACATATATGCATAATCTTGAAATGGAAAGCAAATTTTATTATTATTTTTTTTGTTTTTGTACAATTAGCAACACTCCAAAAACAAAAAGTGCAACAACTTAGTTCACTTTCATCTTTCTTTGGTTGTTCAGGTTTTTTTGTTTTTGTTATTTGAAAATCGCATTTGGTTGTCCACTTAATGTAAACAAATACTACGTGCGAGGAATGATCTTTCATGGTTAAATTCAATTGAAAAAAAAAAAATAAAAATGAGTATACGTACTCTGCACAAGTCCCATGAAAGGAGCAACTCAAGTGCTTTACAAGTGATCATGCAAATCCATTAAGAAAAAACAACAACAACGAAATGGTGCAGTAACAAAACAAGACAACAGAACTCTCTCTCTCGTATCTCTGAACTTAAACAATATGGCTCATTTCCGTTGCCCTTAACCAATCTCAGCGGTGGGTACGAGTACGAGTACCGACTGACTATTCTATGTATAGTTTCAATTGAAAAAGTGAAAGTGGAAAAAAAATTAAAACATTTATTTATTGTTCACGCATTATTACAATTAAACTCATTGTACATTCCTTACACAGGTGTCATTTGCAGTAGGTGTGCTGTGAATCAGTGTTACCACAATTTAATTTTTTTTTTAAACAAAATCTTACGAACTATGATTGAAGGTTTTTAAAAATAAAACGAATTCAATGTAATCTGAAGTTGATATTTTGAATCTAAAAGATATGTGGGGGGAACCGACTTTAGAAATTCTTGTAGGACTAGGTAGACTAGGATGTCGAAAGCCTTGGAATGTTTATTGCACTATGTAGTTGGGTGGTATTAGATGTGTGATATTGTAGATAATATTAAGAGTGTGTTGAAGGTGGCCAGAACCCAACTCTTGATGATGTTAGCTAATGATATTTGTGGGAATGATCTTAAATACCCGACAATTCTATATGTGGTTCTGATTACCAACCTTAACTCTATACCTCTGAAGGGATTTTGAGCACAGCTGGAATTTAACTTTTAAAGACAAGTTCTAGTAAATTTAAAAATGGCAAAAAGTTTTGACGATTAAGCAAAAACTAATTTGTATTTAATCAATTTCAAAATCGGTCATACCGATCGAGTTACGTCGCTCCATGTCGCTGCAAGTCAATTTGTCTGGATGAATTTCTAAACTTCTTGGCCATTTTATGGTTGGCAACCCTATTCATACATTTATGTATCTAATTGGAGGAGGAGGAAAATGTTGCAAATCGGAACACAACGATAACAACGACTACGACGACGACGCGACGGAATGAAAACTAAAATTAATTTGGTTCCCATTCCCATTCATGTTAAGGCCGAACACAACCGAACACATCGGCATCGGGATTGTCGTCGTCGTAGCGTCGAAGTCGTAGCTTTCGTTCTAATCTTATCCGAGCCAGAAAGGGTTTTGTATCTTTATCTTATCACATTCCATTTCCATTCATTTCACCGTGTTTTTTATGTGTTTATCATGACTAGATGACTATTCCCTTCTGTGCGATCCACACAGTTCATAAATTGAAGAAAAAAGTTCAATTAAAATAATTTAAATTCTAGTCATTAGAAAAAAAAAACCGAGCAAAATATCGAACTTGGAAATTTTCGCCTAACCAACGGTCGCGGTCGGTCGGTCAGATAAGATTAAACAATTACGTTGTGCGGCTCGTGTTTTTCTTGTTGTTTTTTTTACGAAAATAGTCGAAATTCGATTGTCGGTTTCAATTTGTAGACATAAAAGTTTTGTAAATCGCAATTTGAAGGGAGTGCTAAATAAGATACCAAAAAATATGTGAAAATTTCTTTCGAAATTGAGGAAAGTGAAATATTTAATACACATTCAAAACGCTTAAAAATAAGAAAATATCAATATGTCATCATTTAAGGATAAATTTAAATTTTGGGGAAGAAGCAAAACGGTGAGCTTGACATACAATTTTTTTTTCCAAAGTATGAATGAAGTTCCATGTTCGAATTTTCGTAAATGTTGTTCCATAATCTATTGATTGAGTATTTTCGAAAGAGAATATCGTCATGAAATTGCGATAATTGTTGTTGTAAATTCAAGAAGGTAACTGTAGTTGTCAAAATAAAAAATTTCCTAAGAATGTTTTGGCCTTAGAATTTGATGTTTATCGTTCTAATTAATTTAACTAAACGTATGTATGTAGATGTAGATATCTTTGTATAACTAGTACATACGAGTATACCTACAGCAGCTTTGATTAAAAAATAATGACAAAAATACTCATTTCCTGAGAAAAACAAAATGAAGCAAGTAAATTTGTTCGGTGTGTTCCACAGACTTTTTTGAATCGCATTGTTGCTGTGGTAGCTATCTTAAAATTTAAACATTAATTGTTTAAGAGAGTTAAATTTTCATTTGAAAAGTACCGAGGCAGTAGGTTTGAAAGTTTTCTTTTATCTTCAGAATATCTTATTTGTATACCTGGCCTCTTCTATTTGCCAAACAAACTTAACAATAATTGTTTTATTTTTATGGTAGGTAGACATGTTTATTTGACAGACGAGTATGTTTCTGCTTGTTTATAATTTTGTATGTTCTGAAAATTAAAAAACAAGAATCAAACAAAATTCAGAGCTTTAGATTTAAATATGTTCATCGGTTCGAATCGGTTTTTCTATTGATTGAAATTTGAATATAGAAATATTCATCCAATAGGAAGGTTAGTTATAGGGTAGATTGCACAATTATTGGCAATACTTTTTTTTTAATGTCATTTTTTTAATTAAAATTGTATTATCATCAAGAGAACGTGATGATAATAGCTATGCGAGACATTTAGGCGGACTTTACACTATGATTGATTAAATCGCTCGAATAACTTGAAAATTTATTAGAATCCGAGCAATGGAGAATAATGGAAATATAATATATTTTGATTAATAAGCTAGAACAGGATTGATATGTGTTATATTGCATATTTAAAAGTAAAGCTAGCCAAATCGTTTATTTAGGAATAAAATACACAGGGTGACATATTTTCGTGCTAATAAAATGAAAGGTGTACCCGTTTAAGGTGATTGAAGCCAAAAATATCAAAGAAATGATTGCAGACAGTGGTTTAAAAATATGATTAATGAAATGAACACATATTTGCGGGACATTAATTGATGTTTTTCTTCATTTTTAATCCTAAGTAAATTATCATTAAGCCCGAAAAAGTTGCTTTTCTTCTGTTATTCGAGCTGGAACCTAAACGGCTAAACTGTGATAACTTTTGATGTGATTTCCTACAGTTTCTTGTTTTAACTTGTCTCAAATTGATTATTGTTCCCATAAACTTGGCTTGACAATGACAGTCACCTAAGTAACCAAATAGTTGCGTGACTTAAAGTTGCATGTATAGCTACTCGTTGTACCTTAAGCTTCATTTATCATCGAAAATCTTATCATTGAAAATAATGATAAAGTCCTTCTAAACTAGAGATGGGCATAATTATTAGCTAAGCTTTTGATTGGTATAAACTTGTCATAGCTAATAGTTAATAATTTAACAGTGAGTTTCAATGAAAGCTCTAAGGTCTCTTGAGCTAATTTGATATCACTGATACCAAAGCATTGCAATATTTTGTATATTCCTGAAGAATGTTTTCTTAAAAATGTTTATAAAACCGATTTTCGATTAAGTTTTATTTTCCAATTATCTCTTCTCCTTTTTTTTAATCCTAATTAATTACAAATGTAAAATTGTTATAAGTCTCTGATGATAATACCCAACTCCTGGTTAATTTACCCTACTCTCAATAACTGATTCATTAATATTATGATTGTTTCATAACAAAACTTGACAAGAGAAAGAGTCACAAAATGGATGAAAAATAGAACAATAACAAATAATGTAATGTACTTTATTAAATGATATATGTAATAAAAAAAAAGTCTTCTTTAATTTTGAGTCAACATCCATTAAGACCAAGAGACGATGAGTCTATTCCTTCATTATGTACACATAGATATATCGTGATACCATCTGTATACCTACTCTCTATACTCGGTGGAATTCTGATGATTAAAACTTAAATTGGATGACAAAACTTTTGAAAAGCGATGTTGATTGGTTTGTTTTTTTTTTTGTTGTTGTTGAAATTTTGATGAAATGAATCTTGAAAGTTGAAATCTCATACCATTCCATATATTTATTGTTGAAAAAGGGGGATTTCCGTATTGTTTTCTCTATTATGAGCAAGTGTGATAACAGAGACACTTCCATTTTTGTTCCTTGGAAAATATAATTTATTATGGATTGACATTTTCATCACAAAAGGTATAACATCTATTCCATTTGCTTTTAAAGGCTTGGTTATGAATTGTCACAGCTTTAGTTGAGTCATACGCAAATAAATCTCATCTGTCGATATCATTTAATTGAAGATTATTGTGGATTTAATAGTTTGGGAGAGTAGCTATAAAAATAAAATGAATGTTAAATAGATGATCATTTTTGTAAGGGTTTCCCAAAAACAAATAAATATATTATTATTTTTAAATAAAGAGTGTCACGGAAAAAATATTAAATAGCGGTTTGATGGGCAATCATACTAAGCCGATATGGAAAAAAAATAAATCCGATTGTTCCAATTGTCCTAAGTCATCAATTGAGAGGGATAGGCTGCTTCCTTTGAGTTTTATTGGGTGTTGCTATAAAAAAGATCTCTAGTTTTCAAGGAGAAGTTACCAAAAACCTAAAAAACTAATTATTTTTAACGCACACGATAAAATTGCTTTGGAACATTGAGTACGTTTACTGGTTTTGTTTTTTACGGACATTTTTCAATCCCTAAAAGTCAGCAGCTACATTTTCTATACCGATAAACATAAAATATGTTAACTGCCAAATGACACAAAAAGGATATACCCTTTTAAGTTACATACACATTACACACATGTGTAACATTAACCACCGCATGTTGTATATGCAATCAAACAACAACAAAACACGCCCCCTTTTAAAACTATCGTTTCAACAAAAACCCAACACACGCTTCAATCTTTAAATTACTCACTTTTGTTTGAAGTAATAAAAGTAAGGGACGCATGCTAAACACGCACACGCACACGGACACTGAAAAACGTCAGCTAACGCAAAGTAACATTTTAAAACCTATGTTGAGGCTTATGTTATCTTTAAATAGTCTCCTGATGCTGATAAGTGCGACGAATTTTATAGTTTGGGGGGTAATGTTGCTAATTATGGCAATCTACTTGATGAAATATTCGGATTTTTTTCTATTTTTCAGTTTTGAAGGACTGTTAAGAACAAAAAAGAGGAATTGTTTATCTTAATCAATTTGGTTTTACAAATTATGAGACACTGTCAGTTTTGTCGTCGGCTGGTACTGGTTCTCTCCGATTTTCAGCGTTTCACACACCAAATAATATTTGCCCAAGTGGAGGCAACCTAGCTTTCCCAAACTATTGCATCGCTGCCTCTAGCCAATGTGTCAAAGTAGGGTCATGTTACATAGGCTGATTATACTCGTGTAGTAAGTACATAGTATACTCGTATTGCAATTGATGTGGAATAGAAAAATGGGTCGTTCTCGTTACCATAAAAGGCAATGTATTTCCATGTTAGAGCGATATTTTTTCCAAACACGTTTCCCGGTTGATTAGGATGCACATTGCTTCGGCTGCTACTTCTACTGCTACTGCTATACTGCTTCACCAGACGATAAGTTGAACCGCAAACACTCCGCATCAAATTAGACAAAAATGGAATGGAATATGGAAAGCAGGAAAAAAAATGACTAACTCGTGAAAAGGGTTGCAGAACTGAACTGCGTCAGTTTCCCATATATAGCGACTTGTGTACTTGGGTTGTGTGTAAAAGCGAAATTTACATGCAAATTAACCACAAGATTTTCTTTCCCTACTAACCCACCATGGATAGCATGCCATGCCGATAACAAGATGCCTGATAAGGCATTGTTGTGGCTGCCGCAGCGCCGCGGCGCGTCGCCGTTTGCCGGCTTCCAACCAGCACATCACCACGTCCAAGAACGACAGCAACCACAACAACTAAAAAAGCCACTTGATGGTTATAATCCTCAAACTCATAAAACGAAGTCAAAAATCGATTTAAGTACTCGAGAAAATGTTGTTCTTTGAGCTTTATTGGGGTGGAAAGCCATTTCCAGCTGTCGTCGACCCTCTCGTTTCTCGTTCTTTTTGTACCTCCGTCTCTGTCTCTCTCTCTCTCCCGATGCCAGCAGAGGGAAAGGTGGACAAAGAGACGAGTTCGGCCATTGCACTGTTTGGGGATTGGGAGTGCTGGGCATACCACGGACGCCTCATCATCAATGCCATACGAAATTCCTCCTCTTCAGGAGTAGAATGCAGAGAGGCGGGAGCCTACCGCCGACCGGCCGGCATACAAATTCACTCGATCGACAATAATTATTATATGCTGATGATGGCATGGCGCAAACAACTTGCCTCCTTTTAACTCCGCCACCATCCCCGCTTCCACCGTCTCATGTCATCACAGTGTGTCAATGGAGGAGAAGCCTCGTTTTAATAGGCCGCATCAGCCATCAGCTTCAGAAGCGAACGCTTCGTGTAGAAACATTTGCCAAACGTGTCAGACATAATAACACCTGAATTTTGCTTGTATTCGTACGTAGATCGATGTATATGGTTACAGATACAGAGTGTTGCCGCCTAATGGCGCTGTGCTGACAGAAGGTTTTTTGCGCATCGCTTGTGATATGAGCAAACAAAAGGAAGTTTTTTTTTTTTTGGCTGGTTTGTTTGCATCTATTTTTGGCTACAAAAATTAATGTCGATGTTTTTTTCGCACTCAGAACGTGACTGATGGCTGGACGATGTTGCGGAGTGTTGGAGTGTTTACTGAAATAAATTGACAAATTTATCAATCATCAAAAACATTCGTGTAAATAAATTCTGTGAAATGATAGTAAAATATTTAATCACATAAAAAGATGTTTCATTTTAATTCCAGTAGCGAATTTGCTATAAAAATGAAAAAACGGATATTTCAATTTTTTTATGTTATAATAATTTTTTTGATGTACATATTTAAATATTATTACTTCAAAGTAAACCTTTTTTTACAAACCCAAAATAAGTGAAATCAAAGTGACATCTAGTGTACAGAATTTACTTTTGTTTAAACAGGTTTTACTATATTTAATAATAGTTAATGACAGAACAAATTAAGAACTTCAAAATACGTTTAACAAAAAATATCTGGGTTCTTGTACTATCAACACATTTGTAGAGTGATTTTTGACAGCTCAAAAATTCAGTCATCCATTGAAAACTATTAACCCTGCGCAAAGTTCAAAACGAACAGACATAATTTTTTACATTTGAAAGTCAGAAGTTAAAAGAGAACTCAAAATATATATAAAAAACAATACTAATGCCTAAAAAAGACTCCCTTTGATCCCCGAGATCAGAAAAAAATCTTAATTAAATCAGATAATCCCTAAAATTGTTAAATTTCAATCTTAGATAGTTCTTTTAAAACTTTCTATATCATATTTCAAGGAGCAAGAAATTAAAAATAAAATGTTAGTTTATATAAAAAAAAAGTTCAAAAAAATACAATATAACTTTCAAATCTACATTTCTCTTTGTACAACTTTTCACTATATCTTTATTTTTCTCTTTCAGAGCGTAAATTTACGTGAAGACCGTGCAAGTCGCGAAATCAACAAACGCGTTAGCTACAAAGAAACAACCAACATAAATAACGGCAGCACCAGCGCACTGGACAATAGAAATAGTAGCAAACAATTAGACTTAGCCACAGATGACAAAGATTCTCGAACAGAAAAAGACATAAAAAATATGCAAATACAAAAGAATGGAGCCCTCAATCAATGCATTACAGAGCTGGCATCTGGTTTCAAGGCAGCCGAGATAAATGCGGAACAACAGCAACAGCAACAGTCTCAGAAGCAAAAGCAGCAACAGACTGTCGGTGGAGGTAGTAAGCCATCATCAGTATCAGCATCAGATGCTGGAGGCAGCAATAGTAGTTTGGATAGGAGCGGTAATCGATCATCGGACAAACCGTCACACTTTGTAACAGTAATCGAAGTAAATGAGCCCAATACAATTGTGGAGTCAAATGCTGCCTCCACGAACAGCAACACCAATGAACATCAGCCTACACAGTCTGTTGCAGCGATTGCAGCTGAAGTTGTTCCAGTGAGTTGTGCGTCGGCGATGCCAGAAACCACTGTTGCCAGCATTAACGATCATGATAGGCATTCGAGCGAAAATGAGTTGACATTTAGCAGTTTCGAACGAAAGTCTTCGAAAATCGAACCATCCGCTCCGCCAATGTCACCGGCTATGACGTCTTCGACTTCGGTTGCCGCAATGTCTTCGGCATCGACATCGCCCTCGTCGACGCTCATGACATCGTCGTCTTCGTTGTTCATGTCGAACATTGATGCAAAGAAAAAGGTGCCACCGAGGTGAGTTTGTGGTTATGATATTTGACATTTGCATTTGTTGTTTACCTGAATGTTTAAATTTATGTCTTGTGGTGCTCATTAAAACCAGTACTATACATTGGAGCAGTAATGCTTTCCCCTATTCGTTATAATTAATAAATACGGGTTAGGCAACTTAGTACAATATTTTACCTTTTTTTATTCTATCTTAAAAGTAAGGATCAGCTACAAACAAGGTCTACTATTTTCCACATGATGAAAAATCGGTAGGTACTTTGACAACATTAATTATGACACTGAATCACGATTTCTTAACGAAAACTAAATAGTTTATTTGAAATAGTGTGAACAACCCGTCAAAACAAATCCTTCGTGTACTGATTTTATTTTCTATATTGTCGGAGTGTTTTGGATCCTTGTAGATCGGACTGTCACTAAAAATTATTTATTTCATTTGAAGTATTGTTGTTTTAGGATTGTGATGAAAATTAATAAATAATATTGAATTGAATTGAGTTTAATCTCACTACACAAATGGAAAGCTTAAGCTCAGTGATATTTACATTTGAGTGTCAGTATATTTCTCCCCTTTATTTTATCGGTTCGTGTGACTATAGTTCAATGTGATTTTTAAACTAAGAAGAAAGAAATGTCAAAAATGACATTAGTAGTTTTATATAGAAAGAAACAATAAATAAAATTCTAAAACTGATTCTTGTTTTCCTATCAAGATTGAAAGACATAAATTTAGAAACTGTGCCAAAAATTATTGAACTCAATACATAACCTATATTCTTTCTTCTGACACTAATGACATTGATGCTATGGAGAATGTTAAACGAAGCATGATATGATGCACAATCAGTACCTATAACCTAACTCGACTCTCTTGTCTAGAATAAACTATGTAGGTTACCCATATAATATATTATCCTCACACGTACATATATATTTTATAAACAATGCATCAAGATGCTTTTTCAGATTCATACTACGAGATAACATTCAAATTGTGATATATGTATGTACGTGTCTATGTGAAATATGACAAGCAAAGTAGAGTGTTTAGGAGTAACGAAAAAAAGAAGAAATACATAAGCTGTGACCTTAATTTTGCCGTTTAGACACTTAATAATATTTATCAAAAGCACCAGCTTCCAGCAGCACCATGAGTAGAGCACCCAGTACAGCAGCGACTCCAACTATCCAATTTGAATCTACCTTGAATTTCGCCAAGTAGTGCAAGCACTGCTGCTTAATGACCGGTTACGTTTTTGTTGTTGATGTTGGTTTTGCTTTTTTGTCATCTACACTTTGTAGATACATACATATAATATTTATGTATACGAGTATGTGTGACGTACGGATACCAGTTTTGAGTCAAAATGCCACAGTTTATACCTCGTTGGGCTGAGAACGCGGTACCAGTACCATACCACAAATATGGCAACAGCAGCCGTTACCTACATGTATGTATGTATAAACAACAGTTGTACTATTTTCCTTGCCTCCTCTCGCTGCCCCGCACCATTTACAGTTTCTGATTAACTTTATACATTTTATATAATTTATACGTTCAAACGTACGAGTAGGTAGGTTGGAGTTGGAGTCTTCATCAGCCAGCTTTTTGGTGTGTGCTCTGGACCGGTTTCGAAGCCAGTTATACTGCCGAGCCTCGATACGGGAGAGATATAAAAATTATAATAAAAACGAAAAAAAAATAAAAATAAAATAAAACAGAAGACAAAAACCTCTCGTCTACCATAATATGGTGGCTTGGTGATTAATTGCCAACGAATAACAAATTTGTATCACGTTCCAGTAGGAAGGAATATACCAAGGCACTACTTGGAGCTCGGAGTGTTCAGTTCATGAACGAGTGGATTCGAGGTATGCTCTGGGTCTTGTTGTCCATCTGCTCCATAACAGAACCTTTTTGTGAGATCGGCACCAATGAAAATAACAACAACAAAAACAAAAACAAGGGTATTGTTGATGATGGTGCAGTAATCGTGTAATCAATGATTCCATTCCACACCGCATTATACTGATTGATTTCCTCTTGTTTTGACGGTCTTGGTAAATGTAAACATACTCGAGTATGTATACGTATGCGAAAGTAACATTTTGTCAACCGATTGTCGGTCAATATTTGCAATGGTAATTGTTGGAAAAGCGGACCTTCACTTTGCATTCACGTTGATTAACTGATTCATACACTTTCGCCGAAAACCAATAACGAAAAACCATAACCACAAGCAAAATACGAAAATGACAGGGAAGCAGACACTTGACAGCTGATTTAAATTCTGTTTTTGAAAATGGAGAAATATTTATTTTTAAACGAACGAAACATGCAATGAAGTATTTAAATAGGGTTAAATTACTTTTAAGGTTCCCGAAAAGTGGAATTTAATTTGTACTTTGCTTACTTTAGGATTTCTCTTTTATAGATGCAGAAATAAAATAGAAACGAAATTGGTCTAAAAGCAGAATGGTGAGGTATTCGATAGTGATTTGAAGTAAGCACAGAAGTAACTTCAATCTTTCAAATGGACAATGTAAGTAAGCATTTCCAGTCAAAGGTGAAGAATTCAGTTTTATGATGCCTCATGAAGGATTAATGAACGGGCTTAAGAAAAAAATAGAAGATCCAACTTTTCTTAGTTTTAAAGTTAAAATAATTAAAGCATTTGATTTTTAGAGTGGCGTCATCTTGATTATAAAAATAAGGGCGATATTAAAAGTGTCGCATTTCAATTCGATCAAATTTGGTTAAATTTGTTTTGCGGTTTAGAAAGTTCATTGCCAAAACATTTTTATAGCTGTTTTGATATTTGTACAGATTGAAAAAGATTTTTAAGATTTTTGTTTGAATGTAAATCCGGCGAATATTTAATTTTTCCTTTCGAAATTTTCCATTGACCAAAGAGCACACGAAGCATTTCGTGATGTTTTTTTTTTTTTATTCACAGAAGACTTACTTGTATATCAAAGATCATTTTTCTTTCTACTTTTTTTTTCTCCGAATTATAGTGGGGTACTGGGGCGTTAACGTGCTTTTAAAATGTTCTTTCTTTTGAATTTTGACAGTTGATAGCGGTCTTATTTTTAAAGCTACATTTGTCAAATTGATTGTCATTCCTTCAATTTGTTTTGTTCAAATAATAAAATTGTTGGTATTGTGATAAAAAATATTTGTGGACAAATATGATTTTGCATAGCTCACAAGAATCAGCCCGGTCAGAGACCACAACTTGGTAAAACTTGCGTTGTGCCACGACTTGGGCATTGGACCCCAATAAATTTCAATTGACATAGGAACTAAAGAATGGACTCTGAAGCAGTCAGAAATGAAAACATCAACTAATTTGCATAAGATCCAAGAGCTTTCAATTTTGCCCCGGGGACTTCTCCGACTCCCTATATTGCATAGCAAAAACAATGGCACTGAGACGTTGGAGATTGCAGTGTTAAAAGATGCTACATACATAACATATGCATATGTATGAATGTATAATTGTATAACCACATTGTGTTAAGATTCGTTTTCAATGTCTTTTCAATCATTAAATAAAAACACATTAATTCTATTTTATTAATAAAGAAACTTACAAAAATAACACGCAATTCATATATTGGTTGCATTTTAAATGCATTTGCCAGTAAAGACCTCACGAAAACTGTCAGTTGAGCAAAAATGTATGATATATCATTTTTAATCTATTTTATTGAAACTAATTAAAACGTTTCTGTTGAATGAAATCCAATCCGAAACCATCAACACTTTATTTTTTTGTCTGTTGCTGTTGATGTATCTTTAAGAGCTCGCATAAAGCACCCGTAGTTTGATTTCGCTTTTCGAGGCTATTTCACTAGAGTTTAAGCGATCTCTTCTGTCTGTTTCTGTTCTGCTTGTTGTGTGGCTCATCTCACATTTTTAATGAAAATTTCCAAATGATGGATGATCACAAGTGCGGTACACATTTCAAACTAAATGATAAATTAATTTCAATAAAAATAAAAAATGAAATAAGAAATAAGAACCTGCCCATGGTTATTTTATGTGTTTGACATCTCGGTCGATATATTACATTCCTCTACAGCTGTGTCACTTCTTCCAAACTCTGTCCCCAAATCTTTAGCTCGAAAAATGTGAAAGTTGCTTATAGCACGACCGGCACAGCGTGGCGTATAGCGCAACGCGCAACAGCACAAGTTGTGAACACGCGTCGTTTCGTTGTTGCTGGAAAAATCAGAAAAGCCAAATGAAAAAAAAAAACAACCAATAATAATAAAAATAATAATAATATCAAGCACACCCGGTCCGGGTCCACCTACAGCACAAAACTCAGCGGGAAAAACTCGATTTACCAGCAGTCAGCGCTGGTGCTTGTTTAGCTGTTTCCAATCCACCCCAACGAAATAAAAAAAAAATCTTTAAAACAAAGGCAAAGACAAAATAAACTTTACGGCAACGACGACAGATTTATAAATAATTGAAAGATAAATTGACAATTAATTAAGTCTCATCGACGACACCACACCGGAAACTGCGACAAAAGTGCATTTTTTTTAAAGGAACATTTGTGGAACTGCTCTGGCTCTAATCTTCAATCGAAATGGAAAATTTATGATGTGATTTCTCGATATTGTAATTCGATTAAAGTTTTTATTTTTTATCTTAAGTCAAGACAGAAAGAAAAACAAAAACACGTGATATCTGCTGTCTCTGTCTTAAGGTGATGAGATTCCATTCGTAAGAGTAATTTTACCAGTGATTGAATTCCCGAGTGTCACGCTCGGTGAGTTACTCATTCGAATGTGAAATTTGCGATCACAAAATTCAGTGGTGATAAATCATATATTTTAGAATTTATTTCATAAGTAAACGGAAACAAATTTACCACATGATGGATTTGGAATAGAAAATAGAAGGATCAATGAATACCTAGGCCTTTATACGTTGATGAACAAGCTCGAAATTTGAAATCGTAACGAATTTGATGATTTTGATTTTGCTGATACCATTACATAATTGGTTGGTTACTTTTGGCTGCATGAATTTGCTCTCTCAAATCAGCTCTAAATTTCAAAGAGATTCGTCATCGTCATCGTTATTTACATTTTCATATGAATTAAATGAAGAAAATCTATAGAAAAATTAACAACTGTTCCATTATACCCTCGATGCAAAGATTGCAAAAGTACAGCATTAATGGGGGAAATGTCCTAATAAACGACAATAAAAATGATAACTTCTTTAAGCACTGCTATGGTTCTGTCGCAATGGACAATTCCGTCGAGACCTGACTTAAATGAGATTATAATACCAAAGATATTGGTCTTATAAACGTCTTGTTATTACCACAAAAACAACCACCCCACAAAACATCTTTTCTGCGTCATCTTAAACTTTTAAATTTGAATTTTATCAGATTTTAAAACCCTTATACATATAAATGTGTTGTATATAGTGTTAATAGAGAGTGTATATCTACAAAATGTATACGAAAATAATAATCTAACCAACTTATACCTTCCAAGGAATTACAATGTCGAAACAGAAGGTAAATTTTGTGCCAGATCAAGTTAAAAACTTCCCTTTGTCACAAACACACATAAAATGTCTGTCTCCAAAATTTTCATTCCTATTTTTTTTTTTGTTTTGTTTTTATTCCTGAATTTTGTGACTCATCCCAAAAAGTCAGACAGACAACAGAGTATTTTAGGTACAAACAAGTCGTCGTCGTCGAGACAAACATTATTTCTATGGCCATAAAATTGGTCCAGACTCAAAAAAAAAATAAAACTCTCCACACCAGAAAAAGATATGGAATATTTATTATACTAAACGAAGTGACTTAAATTCATGGATTGGATTTATCCAGTGAGTCGGCAAATGTCTTTTATTGCAATTTAACCCAACCCCTTATACCATCCACTCCCCCTCATCAGTGAAATGTACCAGTGAAATGTTTCCAGAGGGAATCCCCCTTCGTTTTTGCAGAAAAGTTTTGTTTTTTGTTTCTTGTTTATTGGTAACACAAAAAAAAAACGAAAGGATCGACTGTGATGAATTGAAGACTATGGGGATGCTTTAAGGGTTACTTGAGTCCTTCGCAAAATAAGCCAACCTAGCTTGCTCATGTGAAAACAACCCTTTGCAAATAGAATACGCTTATGTATTTTGTAGAAGCGAAGGTGCATTGCATTACTGCATACAGGAGCAATTTGCAAATTGGGTTCGGGCCTTAATTGAGTCGCTGATTGCTTTTCATGGTAAAAGAATGGCGTTACATTGGAGCGTGTTCGTCTGCACGTAGACATCGAGCTACTTTCTAATAAATAAATCATTTAATTTCGAACAAAAACAACTGGATTGGGCAGGGGGGTGGGGACTTGTTTGTTTGGAAAAAAGCTGTCTATTAAGAAGCTCGCACTTAACTTCGTATGTAGAAGTACAGGGGAAAAACAAAATTTAAAATTTCAAGTGGGGCTTAGTCTACGCTTAAAGTGGTTAGAATGGGTTCATTTGGGAGTGTTTTGGATGGTTTAGGAGTTAGATTCGAAAGGAAAAACAGTTTCTTTCGTAATTTTAGACCAAGATGTGCTCCTTAGTTTCACTTACTTACTGAATTCTGGTATAAAGTTTTTGGGAAAACCTTAGCTTACCAAAAACTTGTTCTTTTTCTAAAACCAATATTTTCTTTTTCGAAACATATGTATAGTAATATGTACATATGTATGTTATATTTTTATAATTATTTGATTTTTTACCCAAAATTTGATTTTTTACCCAAAATTTGATTTTTTTACCAAAAATTTGATTTTTTACCAAAAATTTGATTTTTTACCAAAAATTTGATTTTTTACCAAAAATTTGATTTTTTACCAAAAATTTGATTTTTTACCAAAAATTTGATTTTTTACCAAAAATTTGATTTTTTACCAAAAATTTAATTTTTTACCAAAAATTTGATTTTTTACCAAAAATTTGATTTTTAACCAAAAATTTGATTTTTTACCAAAAATTTGATTTTTTACCAAAAATTTGATTTTTTACCAAAAATTTGATTTTTTACCAAAAATTTGATTTTTTACCAAAAATTTGATTTTTTACCAAAAATTTGATTTTTTACCAAAAATTTGATTTTTTACCAAAAATTTGTTTTTTTTACCAACAAATTTGATTTCTTACCAAAAATTTAATTTTTCACGAAAAACTGATTATTTAAACCTTACTTTTTTTTATAAAAAGAAAACTTTGGTTTTTACTAAAATATATGATTCTTTACCAAAAACTGGCTTTGTTTCTCAAAACAAAATGATTTTTTAAAGAAATATTATTTTGTTTTTTTTAAAAGTTTTTCTTAAAAAAAAACTATTGATTTTTGCTGAAATTTAGGTCTTATTATTTATTTTTTGTTGAGGTACATTTTAGTGGGTATTTTTTTCTTAAAATATATAAACATTTTATAAAATGGTACCATTTATTTTTCGGTACTAAATCCTAACTCAAAAATGACTTAGTCTGGAAATAAAATAGAATTTAATCCCGACGCAGAGGCAAAGTTCAAAATATGACAAAAGTCCCAGAGAAATAGGTACTCAATATTTTGATAATAAATCTCCCAACATGCCTTAGTCCCATTCTATTTTCACAAAATGTGCCAAGCTCAGAACTGAGTCCCATTGACAAAATTTAATCAGATAGATTATTTTGAGTTAACTCTTTTGGGAGTTTATTTGACGGATTTAATTTAAATCTCTAATTTTTACGTGCGTCCATAAATGTGCTGAATAAAAAATATTCATCCAAAAGCGCCACTTCAACCGATCCTTAAACCCCTTTAAATTCTTCCCCTTCGTTTAAAAAGGCATAGACCCGATGATGCGTGGCGTGACTAAGGGACATAAAGACAGTAGTAGTCGTGGGTGTATGTAAGTAAACAATAATCATCAGCATAAACGGCATCCATTCTAATTAAATTAAATTAAAAGATTCTTGTTGAATTAAGAACCTACAAAATAAAAATCGGTGAACTGTCATTTGTTTAAATATATACACAACGAAAGAATTTCGCCAATCTTGTCTTGTGTGTCTGTGTGTGTGTACTAAGTGTCAAAAGCAATTAAGAAAACTGACTTGACTTTTTTTCGTATCTGAAAGGTTTTATTGTTTGTGGCACCTGTCGCACATTCCGCTGGAGCATGCCATTTTCCCTCTCCTTCTCCCTTCTGCTGGTCATTTTTGTTTTTGTTTTTGGTTTGTTTTGTTTTATTTGCGATCTTGATCCAGTTCCAATTAACTTAATTTTAACTTGTTTGTCTGTTTTTTTTTTTGTATTTTCCTTTGCCATCGTGTTGTCGTCATCGTGGGTTTTTTACGTTCACCAGCAACAGCAGTATATGCAACCTGCAATTGGATGGTAAATTTCAATTGCCCACGAGTAATCGGATTAAAAGTCATTGCATTGAGAAAAGTTAATTTTCGCTTTAAGTCAATTATATAAGGGTTTGTATACAAGCAGGGAGACTCCCGTCGCGCCGCCCACCTCTCCCCCGACCAACAGGCCAACCAACTGAGTCGAACGAACGAAAGACCCTCTGATGTTTGGCTGCTGGTAGCGGTGTTTCTGTCTGCATAATAGGGCATTCTAAATGTCACTTTATAATCGAGAGAAAAAACGTCAAAAAAATTAATTGAAAGATATGAATATACCTGCACCTGTTTTGGAATTCTTTTTTTTTTTTTTTGTTTCAAACATTCGAATCGAGTTCTATTTCAGTTCTACATAAACTGAGATTTAATTGAAATAATTTATGTGAAAAAATTAAAAAAATCAAGAAATAAACATTTGTGTGTTTTTAGCGTGGGCGTATTTCTAGATTATGTGTGTGTGTGGGGACTAAACATCAGAAAATCAATTTGGAGATTTTTATGGGTTTTGTGCATATTTGTTTTTGTAGACTTGTATATTGATTAGGTATGAATAGAATGATATTGTTTGTCCGGCGGAGAATTATCACACCATAAAAGAATCAAAATTCTAAGTTGACAAAATTTTGTGACGAAAAATATAAAATCGGCAAAAAATGCAAAATTAAAATTTTAAACAGGATTTTTGACAAATAATACATACATATACATACATACGAAGAATGTAAGGAGAGAGAATTAATTATGCATGACAAACAATGAAGGTGTTGCCATTGTTTGTTTTTCTATTAAGTCAGTTTTTGTGACAAACTCTCAATTTTTTTTTATTTTGCTGTTAATTCCTCCATTTTTTCTAAAACTTACTTTTGCAAACATCTGTTTTGAGACTTTTAAATTTACAGACGCTCGTTGTTCTGAACCGAGATTGCATCAAATTTATTGATAAGTTAAATAAGTTGAATTATTAGTTTAACATTTTGAACTACTGGACAAAAAATCTAAATAATTAAATTTAGTTTTAACTTAGTTTTTTTTAGTTTAGTTTTAAAATTGTATTGCTGTTTGTTTTTTATAATTTATTTAATTTATTTTCCCATTGTAAGTAATTTTCATTACAAATTTGCCCCGCCCACTTAG
Organism: Scaeva pyrastri; assembly: GCA_905146935.1. NCBI lineage: Eukaryota > Metazoa > Arthropoda > Insecta > Diptera > Syrphidae > Scaeva > Scaeva pyrastri. The sequence continues at coordinate 5,324,572 of LR989929.1, read as the reverse complement.
ATGGGCAGACTTAGGAAATGAATTATCAACAACGATATGACTCAGAATTTTATAATTGCTTTGAAATAAAATAAAAACATTTACGTATAATAAGAAGTATTTTTTCAGTTTTAGATTACCAGCAAAAACTAATAAAGAACAGTGGGCGTATACTTACTATTTTAAACAAAATTTTTGTATATAAGGAATTTTATGCCGAAAAAAAAGAGTCATCACTAGAATCAAAAAATGTTGCATTACTTTTCAACCAAACTGTTTATGGCCTTCATCAATGGTAAAGCTCTCATACATAGATATCTATAAAAAAAACCTTCCTACCTATCTTCAAAAAAAAAAAAAACGAAAGAAAAAACAACACATGCAATCATTTTGTTCCTCGCCTCTTTTGAAAAGATGATGAGTTTGCATAGCGGCTTCAAAAAGCCTTAAGATAAATGACAACAGCACTTTATGTCCACATTGAAAGTGATGTTATTCTTTTTTTATATCTTTCTTTCATGTATTCTGTTTTTTTAAATGATTTTTTTTTTTGTATTATTTCACTCTATCTTTACGATGGCTTCTTCAAATAGATGGAGCACATATTGATATTATGATTCCAGCACCATGTCCACCTCCACCTCCACCACCACTTCCACGTTCCATCGCTATCATCACCACCCCATCATCATCATGTCAAGGTGCACAAAAGAGAAATTAAATTAAATTTAAAAATCCTCAGTTTCAGCAGACATTTCAGTTCGGTTCGGAAAAAGGAAAACACAACAACAAAAAATTATATAAAAAAAAAATCCATGTACTTTGTAAGAAAGCCTCCCCGGTCGTGTGCTGTGATAGGAGATGGCGTTCTGTGCCTCTGAGGCTGATGCCACTGCCTGGCTGCCTCCACTCAATGTAAAGCAGCTGAAAATGAAAAAAAAAAAAAAAAAAAATACTAACGATGCATTAAGTTGGGAAGGCCTATGGCATGCCCCAAAAGCGAAATCTGATGATGCACATGCACTCAAACTACCATAGATATATCTACACTTTCAAGATACTATCATACCCGTTGTATCTTCTGACATACATACATACATATACATATATGTAATGTATGTACGTACAACACTACTTTAACCAGTGGCCCAACTAATCACTCAAGTGTAATTCGCCGAAAGCGGATTTTCTTTGTACCAACACAGTACATAGTCAGTTCTCTGCGAACGTAATTTTTCTGAGGGCAAAAAACGTTGTTAAAAGCATTAAAGGCAATCATATGCCTAGACCGACCGTTATGCGCACCATGACATCGCCATAACTATTGTCCAGTGGTGGTTTGAATACGACGGGCAAAGTAGACAACTAACTATGCTTTTAGGGCTCCTTATCTCGTTTATATGCGAGTTTCAATTAGCTGTCAAACTTTGTTTTCTTTGTGGAAATCACGTTTAATTTTAATTTGCCTACTAAACTGTCAATTTGTCAAATAATTACGTTCGATAAATTTCACAATAATCAAATTTTAGGAATTTGTTTGTGCAATCTGTCAGAATTGAAGTTCTGATTTGCTCTCGACACCTTGGATTTCAGACATAAAGTTTAAGTCACAAAACAATGACTCTTATTCTTGTCACTGGTTTATCTTTGTCATTTTTCCGGTAAAGAAGAACTGTCAAAAATGTAAATGGCCCCCATCATTGACTTTACTGTGACAAGAGGGCCTAGCCTAACCTTAGTACTGCCTTGGAATCGCCATATTTCAACGGGTCAGGGTGAGGTTTTGTACTGCGTTTTTCTTGTATGAATTTTTTTTTTCTGTTTATTTATTTTTGATATTTTCTTTTGAGCTTACTTATTCAACATTTATACGAGGCGAATATCACCATTACCGCCACCGCTGCCGCCGCGCCGTTGCCGCTCCATGTCGCGTAATTCATGTTTATGCAATTTTTTCTGTTGGCAAATATTTCCATACAGCTTACGATGATAAAAAATTCATTTGATGAATGAATCAGAGCCAGAGGGCTTCAGGTAGGCATAACTTATGAAGCTGATGAAGATTCATGACGTGTGTGATGCCATGCAGCGCCTTCATTTTGTTTTTTTAGTTGGAGTCAGAAATCGTTATTATTATATATGTATATATATTTTTTTTCAAAACAGCGTGTTTCGTTCGTGCGAGACGGTTTTTATTATTCATACATATGAAATATATAGTTGGAGTCATTCACTACCACATTTGCAGCGCCATCTATGATAGACATTTTCATAATAAACTTTAACTTTACTCGTATTCGTTTCGTATCTGGTAATCGTTTGGAGTTTACACATGTAGTTCCTATTCCTTTGCACGAAATGAAAATAAAATAAAACTAAAAACTTGTTACGAGTTTTGGTATGAGACTTTTGCAGAGAAGCAGAACTGCTCGCGGATAAAAATAAGAAAAAAAAATCTACTATGAAATATATAAATATGTATAGATATCTGTTTATACAGAAATAAATAGTGTGAATCACGATTGCAATTTTTTCCAACAAAAGTGCATGGTTTGCACATTCGATTTGTTCTTTGGAAATTAAATTATTTAAAATGAACATTTTTTCGTGTTCTCGGTGTTGTTTTGCTGGGTATAGTCGGATGGGCACGGCCTTAACATAAGCAATTAATATCTATACACGTGGATGTGAAATACATTATATTAAAATGCGAATACGCGTATCTGAATTTTTAAGAAAAGATACAAAAATGATAAATGTCTGTACTTACTTACTTAAAAGTGATCTATGGCCGAATGAATATAAATGTTTTCCATTAATTTTACAAGAAGGAAAAATAAATTTACTTGTGATAAACACTATTTTCTGCAATTGTGAAATATTTCGTCGATTCGTTTCTTTTCTTTTTTGAGGTTGGGTGTTTTACCCAGTTAGCAGCTTTACCAAAAATATGGAATACACACGCAATTTTTTTATAAGTTCATTCCAAAGTGTGTCCAACTCAAGACAGAATAGCCCAACTAAAAATGTAGTAATTGTAATAAATGGTTTAGAACAAGTCGAGAGTATTTACTTAAAAACTCATAAGTACCGATACGGGGACTTCTAAATGTACCTTTTGATCCCTTTTTAATTTCCCATGCACTTTAATAATTAGTTTTCAATTCTTCAAAAAGAGTTAAAACTTAAAAAGAATTTAAAGTATGTATTTATACTGGAAAAGAAAGTACTTGGGAAAAATAAAAAGAAATACAAAGTTAAAACTAAAATCCGAGTATTGATGCTCAAAATGTCCAAGGACAAGTTCATAGAAATTGGAATGATTCTTTACTTTCGATGCGTTCAAACAATCCATCACGATAACAATTCACTAAACTATTGAATTGCTTTTATAAGAAGTCTTTGTTATGAACATAAATGAAATTAAATATTTCAGTTTGTCAAATGATGAAAATGGGTGCATTCAGCGCCACTATTAGGATTATATTTATACTGATTTGAAGTTTAAAAAACATATCAATGCTCAAGTTTATCTGCGTGTTTGTGTAAATATTCGTGTTTCAGTACTTTTCCATAGCCTTATGATTTTTAAGAGAATTTCATCAGCACTCTTTGCAATTTCACATTAAATAAGAAATGAAAAGATCAGACTTTAAGACAAGGGAAATGAAATGCCACAAACCTTAGAATATTATCTTTTCCGGAAAAGCATATTCCACTGAAAATACCATCTTTTTTATTCATAAGACAAATCTTTCTTAAGAAACTAATTTTACTTTTTCCACTCTGAACTTAATCTTCCTTGATGGGCTCTTGATGGACACGTTGCAAGGAAAAAAGTATAACTCTTCATAATTTAAGATAAATTTTTAAAATTTTCATTTTCTTATTTCACCAAAGTGTACTTAACTTACACAAAATTACATAGAATCTTAAAACCTTTTCATTCATCCATTTAGCCTTCCATGAGATGGATTTCTATGGAAACGTATTAGAACCAAGGTCAAAAAATGTGTCGGGTGTCAGTTGTCGCATCTGAAATGTGAGGTGATGGTTTTCTTTGTCTGTTTTTTTTTTCACCCAGAAACTGTCAACGGGGGTGTAGATGAGGTGACTCATTTCACTCACATCACTATTTCTTTAAGGATTAAGAGCGCACACTAATCTTTTGAAGGAAACAAAAAACAAGTTGGGTTAGCTAAATCCGATTAAAGTCCCGGGTCAGCCAACCGCAAGTGTATGTATGTATGGGAGTAAGTTTTCACTCCCTCCAACGAATTCGGATCTTAAGAAACAGAAGGAAGCAAGGAAGCTTTACAGAAGTGTATATATAATAGGTACCTTGTACCGGATGTCCTTCATGAAAGTTTAAAGAGAGTACATCACGGGGTCGATTATAAACCCAATCCACTGACATGCGCTGCACCGGAATTCGTTGTTGTAAAGCGTCCTTACAATTAAAATAATAGGCTAACTAAAAAGAAAAGTACGAAACAGAGAAAGAAAAAAGAAGAAAACACAGAAAAAAACCGCTGCACCTATTTGCTATATTTAGCTTTGCACACGTTCCATTGTTGTTTACAACGGAAGTCCTTCTGCCAAAGATGGAAGTATAAAATACACATTCAAATAATTGCTCACAAATACTACACTATATAGTCTCTCCTATTCAAATTCCCCAAACCCCAACCCCAATCCCGGCCAGTCGAACCGACCGAACACCCGTCCGCCCTCCATCCATATTCCAATGCATATAAGGCAAGGCAGGAGGCAGTCATCAGGAATCTGGGTCGAGTGATGCTCGAAGGATATTCCATTGCAGAGGCGAACGTGATATACGAGTACAATCGCCAGGGTATAAAGGCTTGATGTATCTTTTATTCGCTCAAAGTATCTTGGTTCTTTTTTTATTTTTTTTTTGAATTTTTTTGTTTTTCATTTTTTATTTTCTTATTCATTTATTTATGTATTTTTATTATATATATTTTTTGTATATCTGAACCAATGCTGCTGGTGCCGTATGAAAGCAATGAAGAGAAAAATGAATAAGATAGCGCCGTTAGGAGGACAGAGCACCTCTACACGCTTTGTACTGTCCTGGATTAGGCAAACAGTCAAGCCAGGGAAAGTAATAATTATGGGCGCCGGGTTAGTTTTTAGCTTTCAAGGAGCCCCTATTCTTGTATCGGATGAATAAATCCTTTTTTGGAACTTGGAAAAGAGTTATTTTCGAAAATATTTTTTTGATAACTTTTGACTTTATGAATCTGTCAAAAATTATTATTTTAAGCACTCGATTTTATAAATGTTTTTGACTTTAAAATTCTTTCAACCGTAAAATAAAAAAGAACTCCCGGTTATAACTTGTAACGTGTATGAGAATAAACATTTAAAAAGTAATAATTATTTTTCTAGTCTAAGCACGCACACTAAAAATAATCTACGAACAAAAGAAAAAATTTCATTCCGTCTCATTCTCGTGCCTGTTTTGTATTGTGAAATTAAATGAACGAAACTATTACTTTTTTCGTTCATTTCGTTCACTTTATATTCATCCGTTTCGAACATGTCACGATTAATAAAGTCAGTATTTATTTTGAATTCCATGTATTTAACATTTCAAACATTTTTTATTATACAATACAGAGAGAAATTCTTGATAATTTAATTATATCACATATGAGAATTTAGCTTATTATTATCATGAGCTTAAAAATAAATTTGACAGTTCTGACAGTAGAAAACAAAAGCTGGTCCAGAACTGAGCACTGAGGTATACTCGTACTTGAACACTACACTTTTGAAATAGAGTGAGAACATAATGAATTGAATCCTCTGCCTTTTTGTCCAAACAGCTTCTGCGTTTTAAGATATCAAACAGTTACAGCAATCCAGAGTTGACATAATCCTGTTCGATGTTTGACGGACTTCAATATTTTTATAACATCAAGTTTAACATTACAGTGATTGTTAACCAAAATTTGGCCATGTCAAACTTAGTGAAGTTACTACCCGTTTTTGACAATTTTACCAACATTATAACTTCTTAAAATGATTCTGTTGTAAGGCAGTTAAATAACCAAATGCGCTCCTGTCGATGCACTATTCTACTGGGTGTGTCAGCTTGATGCAGTACATCTTTTTTATTCCTCTGGTGACATCATAACGAAAACATAAGCTCCATGATGCAGACATTTTCATTTTAGCTTTTAGCTCTGAGACAAAAAAAAAAAAAATAAAGAAATAAAAAAAACGTCGTTAGTTCGACAACGACGACGACGACGGCGAATAGCTCTGCAAATTTCTTATGTCTCTGGTGCAAATACCACGAAAACAAGCTCTGGCTCCTGGATGTACACAGGAATAGGTATGTATGTGGGTACCTATGATGCCGATCCCATCAAGTGCGGCGGGGATGCAATCTTAGTTTTCTTCATTTTGTTTGGATAGTAATATGGGTATTTTGCAAGGGGGGTGGCAGATGTGTAAAGAGCTGTGGATGGATGGCTGATATAGATTCTATAGAAATTTATCTTTATAAGTCCCTACATAGGTTTGCTTTTGTTTTTCGTAGTTGCGTTTTTTTTTGTTGTTTTTTTTTTTTCTTTGTTTTTTGAGAGCGAGAAAATGTGGTAAGAATTCCGATTCCGATGCTTTGCGGGTTTTTCTTTTCATTTGAATTCAGAATTCACTATTGAATGGAGATTGATTCAGTTGAGTCTATTCACAAAATGAGCTTCACAATGGAATACAAATAAGGGAAAAAAAAAATTGCAACTACATACCTTTAAATTGTATTTCAGGGGGTAAGGTTTTTTCCAATTCAATTCCATTCAATTCAATTCCGATTGAATGACTGAATGAGGAACTATATTATTATGATTTTAGCACTTGAATGAATAAGTTCTAAAAGTAAATTTGAATAAATATACTTCGCATGAAAGCTATTGCATATTTGGTAAACATGTATACTTGAACTGAAGTTGTCGTAAGAGTTTTGGAATTTATTTCCGAAACATGTTGGTTTTGTGTCGAGTATGCAAGTTATTGATTCGAAATTGATATGTTAATTGAATGGAATGTACTATAGGGTTGACCATGAAGCGAGACACGACGAGGCGTTTATTAGTCTTGGTCTTGTCAAAGTTGACGAATGTTAGTATCCTTTCGGTATCGATTTTTTGTCATATAACTGAGTTTTGCATTGCTTTTCAAATGTCACAACTCAATCAGTAAAGTTGCCCTTGTTTTAAGAAGAAAACATTTTGATTTTAAAAATTTTGTCACACATTTTGTTTTTATAGTGAAAAATAGAAGTTAATTAAACAAAATTGACAGAAAATTCTTTGCGCAGGACATGATTTTTAAAATGCTCAGTAAAGTAAATTTTTTCCAGCCTTTGAATTTTCTGGATTTAACATTTTTATTAACAGAGTTGGACGTTGAACTATCTTGAGTTTTCATTCAGTCGTATAAACGGTGTGGAATTATATTTGATGATTTGTTGGCATCTTGATCAGTAATTTGATGAAGAAAAAATAAACAGAGATTAGCAAATAAATCCCATGCAATTCAAAAATATAAATTTAAAATTCTTCAAACAAATAAATAAAACATAAAGACCATTAAAATGATGATGAATGTGTAAACATTTAACAAATCAATTAAACGTGCCAACTAATATAAGCACTTTAAACAGTAGGGGATTTCCTAGTATGAATACAAGCAAGTCAGACAGGCGTTCTTACATATATTAAAAATATTGTACATGTCACTTTCGAGATGAACTTTTAATATCTATATTTTTTTATTTCAAATATTTTTAAATTTAAAGTTTTAAAGTGTCAAAAATAACTGATGGATGGCCACTTTCTAAGTTTTGCTTGACACATCATCAGGTATATTGAAAGAAATAGTGCTATCGTATAAATGGAACTGTCATCAATAAGGTACTCATTCAATTGACAAATGTCACTTTTTTACTTTTTGTTACTTGCAATGCAAAGTTAAAAGGAATTTTGAAGAATGGAACATCTGTCAAAGCAATGTGTGCTTTGCACATCAAACAAATCTTATACACATTCACAGAACACACATCATGACACTTTTGTAGCTTATGGCTTTGTTTGTTCAAATTCTTTTTTACATCCAACACAACACAACACAAATAAATTAATCCCAAAATACATATGATACATACTCATAAAAAAAATATATGTATCGAAAATAGAATAACTGTTCTGTTTTTATTCTAATGTCAAATGAACACATCCGGAAGCTTGAAGCATCTTACTTCTTTTGACATTGATAAATGAAGCCGCAATAATCTGTCAACTTTGTTAAACAGAAAAGGAAGAAAAAGAATTTAATTAGTATAATTCTGTCAAACTTGTATTGGAAAAGAAATAGAAGAAGAAAATATGAAACCATCTGAGATCTGGAACTTATTTCTATCTTCTTTTTTTTAAATTTAAAACTAATTAAAGAAATGTCAAAATCTGTGATTCATAGAATATTTATTGTGTTGAAAAGGTACATATGTACATTCAATCCAGATGCAGAGCATCGTCGTCGTCGTCGGCGTCGTAGCATCTTTCAAATTTAAAAGTTTTATTCTCAATTTTAGTTCTTTTCTTATATGATGTTCATCCGACAATCGCAAGAAACAGCCTACAACAACAACAACAAAAAAAATATTTAAATTCTATGAATTTTGTATTGGAATACTGTATTGCATCTACGAAACGCAATTTGCATTACTTCCACTCTCGAGCAATGACATGACAACGATGACAATGACGAAGACGACGAAGACGACGACAGACGACGACAGACGACGACAGACGACGACAGACGACGACGTCGCAACGTAGACGAAAAACTCGGGAAGCCCCATTCTCAACTTTAAAAGCACCCAACAAATTTAATATCAATCCCCCTGCTCCTCTGGATGTTTCTCCCAAAACATCTAGGCAAAACTTTTCCAAAACTACATAATATGTACGTGATGCGCTTTATTTGTTGTCCTACTGCAATTTTGCTCATCTCTTCTTGCACCTATATTCGATTATTATTTTTATTATCACATTGCACAGGCGTACATTGGGGTATTTGTTAAAAAAAGTCGATATAAAATAAAAAAAATATTTGTATGTTTTCTTTATTTTTGCACTTTAAACATAAAATAAATCAAACATTTTGGAAAGTTTTAGAAATTTTAATTTTAGACTTCTATCTTCACCCACAGGAATACTCACGGTGAAAAGTAATTTAACTGGCTGTTTATTGAGGGACATTTTTGGTCGTTGATATTCAAATCTAAATAAATATGCACCTACGTCTAGAATAGTATAGGTCCTTACACAGATCCATGTGGCAACTCTATATTACGTAACTGAAAAAAGAATTTATGTAGATAAAGAATATTAGATGCTCATGTCAATTAATAATAATTATAAGAAATTGAATAGAAACCACGCCCCTTAATTGAAAATAGTAAAGTTTAGATCCTTTCTTCTGTGTTTTGGTTTGTGAAATTTTAAGGTTTCACACTATCACAAAGTGCTAAATAGTTTTGATGATCTGTCAATGAGTCAGTCAATCATCAGTAGCGGTGTTTACTGCTTTTGAAGAGCTGTATCTCAGGAACCACTTGTGCTATAAAGTTCAAATTTGGTGAAATGCATGCCCAGCAAATATCGTGAATTCTAAATTTCTGGATTCACTGTCCACTGAAGTTTTAGGGTGGCTTGAAAGTCTCCAGTCTCTATAATGCACATTTTTAGAATTAAAAAGATCACTCAACATTTGGCCAACAATTTGAATAAAAACTCCCTCTGTATTAGGCAGCCTTATGAGTCTGGTGTTGGAAACTCTATTAGAAAACAAAAAACAAACATTCTATCTCATTTTATGGAACCATTTGCCAGTTCAGTTCAGTCGGAGTAAAAAAAAAAATAAAGCAAAATAATGAAAATGAATATTTTGTCGGCTGCAGACCCGGCATGCAACTGATGCAGTTCGGCATCTAGTATATGTATGTATGTACGAGTTAGTTGAAAAGTATACGAACTCTCAGAAAAAGTAGAACAAAAGTCATCGCCCGAATATGAACATGAAGCAAAATCTAGCTCCGTGGCTATCATCATCGAGACAAGTTATGCATTTATTGTGTGTGTAGTATTCAGCGCAAATATATTTATACTATGTATGTAAATTTGTATGTAATTTTAAAGTTGATATGCACTTTGTATACGAAAGTACACAATATATGGACCATTTCCACAGCCACTCAGTCTTCCACCAACCAAGCAATTCCCATAAGTCAGGGCAGTGGGTACTTGACTTTAAGTGAATCACTCATCCAGTACTCAAGTCGCTCGACAGAAAAACCAAAAACAAATTAAAAAAAAACAAACAAAAGCGATCCCGCTAATAATAATATAATTTTAGCTCACCACTGCTGATACGAGAAATGACGGAGCGGAGTACATAAACTATAGAGCGGCATGCGGCCGACCTCAGCGCCGCGCCGCCGGCAGCAGCCGCCTCCTTCGTCATCGGAATGGGGTTTATATTTAGACGTACGAAAAATAAACCGATGCATCATATTGTACCTAAAGTTTTTGTTGCTGTTATTGTTTTGTTATCGTTACGGGAAATGCTATTTAACTATGTAGATTCGCTCCATTCGCACCTTTGATAGTTTTTTGCAATCACTGGTCAAACTACGAACACAATTTAATCAACGGAGCGCTTTTAACTTTGGTCCATCATGCGGTAAAACCGCTATTTTGGATTTTGGAAGCGAGATGGTTCATCTATGATAGACAGATGAACTATCTCTATTCGCTCTAGTGTACAACATTGCGTTCTGTTTATGTATGTTTATGTTTTTAATGTTGTCTGTATTTATTTGGTCAATGAGATTTTGTTTTTAGCATCATTCATTTTTACGTTTAATAAAATTCAAATGGAGTGCCCCAGAGCAGTCATTTAGGTCCAACACTATTAATGTTGTACGATTAATGTTGTCGTATTAAAAAATCATCATCCATGAATATTTAAACTTTTTTCACTTTATACAAGTAAAATTTACCAGAAAGTATCTCGTCCGACAAACGTTGTTTTACTGGTGATGACATTTCAAAAATTAAAATACGTTATCAACAAATAAGAACACTTGTTCGTTTCTACAAAGAAATAAATCAGATCATAATAGCTAAATCACAATATCGCGTTAGGTCGGTCCGGCGTTGACGCGCGTTTGATCGTTTTTACGATTTTGTATTTCAAAAAGCGCGACCCTAGAATTTACAAAACGAAATTCAACCTCAAGCGTTCACTGACATTTCAGACAAATCAAACACTATTTACAAAATAAAGAAACTAATTTCGCACCAGAAATCTCGACAACTAAAAACAAACGCATTTGAGGTTGGCACTTTTAATTTATTTTCTTTTATTTTATGTAAAAAAAGAAAAACAATATTTCAATTTTCAAAAATCAACAACAAATAGCTTTTCAGCTGTCAAACGCCCGACCGAATAGAAAATAGATCTACTTTTGCTTTGCTCGGGCGTTTACGATATTACGATATAAAGTCATAGCAACGCCTGAAGTAATATTTCGGATTGCCTCATAAGAATACATAGTTTCTATTTCAAAAGTCAAAGCCCGACCGACCTAACGCTATATTGTGATTTAGCTTTAATTTTTCGAACACATTTTAAATTTTAAATGATTTGTTTCCGAATTTGAAGTATTTGATTTATTGAAAATACTTTCACTAAGCACATAAGTTGAGCTGTAAAATTTATATGTTGACATGAAGCGGTATTGAAATTCTTTCATAAATTCTGTGTTGTCAATATAGTGCCACATATTAATTATTGACCCAATGATTTGAATTTGAAATAGATTTAACGATTTGACAGGTGTTGTCATTTGTTTTCTATATTTCCTATGCATTTCAATTGAATGTGCAATTTTTTTCCACTATTTTGTTATAATAAGGGAAGAATTTTAAATTTGTTTTTGTGTTGCGTGATTAATAGCTAAATCACAATACAGAAATATTACCTCAGGCGTTGCTATGACTTTATATCGTAATATCGTAAACGCCCGAGCAAAGCAAAAGTAGATCTATTTTCTATTCGGTCGGGCGTTTGACAGCTGAAAAGCTATTTGTTGTTGATTTTTGAAAATTGAAATATTGTTTTTCTTTTTTTACATAAAATAAAATAAAATAGGTAAATTAAAATTGCCAACCTCAAATGCGTTTGTTTTTAGTTGTCGAGATTTCTGGCGCGAAATTAGTTTCTTTATTTTGTAAATAGTGTTTAATTTGTGTGAAATGTCAGTGAACGCTTGAGGTTGAATTTCGTTTTGTAAATTCTAGGGTCGCGCTTTTTGAAATACAAAATCGTAAAAACGATCAAACGCGCGTCAACGCCGGAACGACCTAACGCGATATTGTGATATAGCTATAAGTGATCACAATTTTACTCTCTCTCTCTCTCGACATCAGTACACCATCTTTTACGGAATTACACAGTCCTAGACTCTAAACGTCACCGTTCTAAATGTCAATACGAGGTTAAAAGATTGTGCTGTCACTCTTGCAATGTAACCTATTTTATTCATAAGATTCTGATTTGCACTGATATATGTTTCTGATGCTTATTAGTGAAACAATAATTATTATCATTTACTTGATTATTTATTTGTATTTGAGTTGAATATACAACATATTCGTACAAGTGTTCGAATTAAGTTCAACTATAAACGTCTTAAAAAAGTTCAACATAAATTATCAAATAATAAACATAATTATATTGTTTGTACTTCATAATTTCGCGGAGCATACTTTTTTGAATGAAAAAAAAAAAAAAAAACTAAGACTTAAAAAAGTTGTGCTGTGCTTGTTGTTTTTGTAATTCAAGCAGACCATAATATACATTACCTAATCCGGCTCATATCGCACCATTCTCATTTTTGTTGCTACGTTTGAATTATTTTTTGAATATTTTTTTGGAACACGAATTATAGGGTGTGGCACAAGACTTATATGTTTTTTTGTACTACTAACCTTTGGCGTGAATTATTGAGAGTGCTACATTTTGTTGGGTATTTATGTTTTTTTTTTTTTTTTAAAGAAAATAAATGTTGAACAGCTGTGCACCGATGTAGCTGCACCATTAGAAGACTATAAACTTTTAATTACTTGCAATTATTCTAGTAAATATTCTTTTTAGGAGAAACGTCGCCATTCGTCGGTCGTCGTTGGTGTAGGTGATGACGATGACAGAGCGAAATGTATATTAGGTAACGTCATCTATGATGTGGTTGTCGTGGTATACATTTTCACATGCATAGCCTTCGTGAGAATCTCATTAAATTTTAATTGAATCTAAACAAGCTTAAATATTTTTATAACTTAGTTTTGTGTGTTGTTGTCGTTTTTTAGTTTTTAGTTTTTTGATTCGCCTGCAGAAAAATAGAAAATTTAAAACTAGAGCAAGCTTAAATTTATTATATTTTGCGTTAATTTAATTTATTTATTCAGAAGTTTCAAAACTTTTAAGTTTGCAATGCCTTTGAAATGAAAAAAATAACTGCATTGAATCACCAAACAAAAATGCAATTAATTAATTGTTATTTAGATAAATAAATACGCGTAGATTGGGGCGTTATTTGTTATAAGGGTTTCTTTTGTTTAATGGCCCGCTAATGGAACTTCTCTCTGGAGATAAGTTCGAATATATCATCGCTTTCAGTAGATTGTGTAAATGTGTAGGATCTGTTGTGGAGAAAATTTCAAAAACAGAAACAAAGCATAATATGTATGTGTATAGTGTCATAAGTAGATTTTATTGTTTTTCATAAAATAAATCGATTATCTATACAAACTTGCCTCAATGATTCATTAAAGTTGGTTGTACCATTACAAAAATTATATCTACATTGAGTCATGTATAGTAGTGATGTTAAATTCCGTTATGTTAGTTTTTTCCAAAATGGTGTAACGACAAACATTAATGTTATTGCAAATAAAATTAGTTTACGGTTAACAATTCGCAAAGCAATTTTAAATTCCATAATTGACATACATTTTGTTTCCAAAACTTTAAAGTAATATGCGGTCTATAAATATACAGCATAAAATCAAAAACACTGGAAATCTTCATCATATTTTTAACATAGACATTTCAATAACAAAAAAGTAGCATCTTGTCAATAGATTGTCAAAAAAAAATCTGTATGTACAAACATTGCTGCATCAGTTTTATTTCTATTCATGTTGACGAATCGAAACTTACTTTTAGTCCGGTCAAATTAGACATTTGAAGTTACATAAATTCTCACCAAGCTGAAAATTGGTTGAAATATAGTTAAATTTAAAATTTGAAAGTTCCCCACCCCTCCCCTGTGTGCAAAAAGAAGTCGGCCACCTAAAATACTCATCATTGGTGCTGATGGTTTTCATTTACCTTTGGTTCCCTGATCATTTGATTTTGGATGAGTATATGCCCAAGTCATGACGCAACTCCAAATTTGCAAAACTGAACCTGTAGTCGGCAAAAGCACTCGGACTCTCCTTGAAAATACTCACTTACAAACCTTGCGTTTCATCGACTGTATGGTCAAATTTATCCACCACCCTGTGAGTAGTGTTCTTTATAATTCTCTCTATACCATAGTGATTCGGAAAAACATTAAATTGGTAATAATGCAAATTATAAGAAACACCTTCAACAAAATGGCCGCTATTAACTGTCAAAATCTGCAGTAGTAAATTAAACTGTGTTTTTTTAAGGGACAAAATTCATAACCTCTTTTTGTAGAACAATGATTAATATTTTAATACATACTTTTTTGAACAAATTTCATACATTCATGTTTTCTTATTTTTTTGATGAACTCACAACTTCCCCTTAAAAATACTTATGTACCTAACCTTACATACATATCATTACATCGTATAGAAAAACAAAAGTAAAACAAATTTATCACATTTCCCAACAACAAATTAACACTAAAACGATAATGAACAAAATACACATAATCGTAAGAAAAATGTATCTATAAAAAATATGTATAAATCAGAAATAGTATAAAAATAAAATATCAATAAACAGTGTGAGTATGCTGATATTGATAAAAAGGACAAACCAATTTAACAAACAAGCCTTAACCTATCTACGGCAACGTCTATATGCCTGCCTACCCTTACGCGTAACGCCCATTATTTCATATCGCGGGCTATTAAGATTTATTTTAGTTGTAGTTTTGGTTGTTTTTATTTTTATTTTTATTTGATTACAACGATGTCATCACTTTAATGTTTTATACGAGTATGATGTGCGTGAGGAGTGTCGTATGTCTTTATTTACTTTAGTCTTCTGTCTTCGTCCCTTACTCAACCTTACGCGTTAAATGTAAACAAATTAAGCAATCAACAAATAACGAGAACGAGAACGACCAACCATAAGCAATTCTCAGATTAATGATTCATGGAGGTCAGGCACGGTATCTCACTTTTGTATTGCCTGGGCTCTGGTTGACTGATTGTTCCTACTCCTACCTACCTATACCTTACCCACAAACTCGTTCTCGTATTTATCATTCATTTTTAAATCACATGTTTTTTAATTTAGTTTTCTTGGAATAACCGCAAAATATTGTGCCTTGGATTTGGTTTTCAATTTCAATTCAGGGAAATGCACGGCAAAAATATATATGATGGCGATGGATGGCGAGTCGATGATGTGTTGTTCAAGCTCTCCTTATGATTCTCAGTTTACCTACGTAGGTAAAGCCAATAGGTACAACAGTTTCTTTGTCGGTCAGTTTGACGTTTGACGTAATGACAGTTTTAAAGTCTATTTAGAGTTTTAAACAAAATGTCTGCTACGTAAAATTGGATTAAATGTTTTGATGGAATGAATCAACCTTAGCTACATATACATATGTATACCTTTTAGAATAAAAAAAAAATATATTTATTATTTTTTAAATAAAATTACGACAATAATTTAAGATTTATTTGGCGGCGTTGGAGTAGTATCTTTTCTAGCGGATTATGACACAAGATCACAAAAACAAATAAAGATAACATTTTTGTTACTTTTATTATAAAACAGTGCGAATCAATCTTGAGGCACAATTGCCTTTCAAAGTTTTAATCAAGCCAACTTAACTGAATTGACAAAATATATGTATAAAATAAATATTTTATTTTCCAAATATTTGTTTGTATTTAAAATTTAATAAAAACTTAAGTCTAGTCTGTAGTATGCACTGCCCCTTAATAAAGGAGATGTATTGACAAAAATTTCGATTTTACAAACACTTGAGGAGCTTTTAAATTTTAAGGGACATTTTTTGAGTGTAACAAACGTCAGTATATAGGATTTATGAACCTATTGTTTTTCAAAAGTGATTTATGAAATCTATTATATGAATGTTTTAAGTACATAATCTTCTTTTCTTTTAATTTTTTAATTTTGCACAATTTATCTTTTCAGGAGATCAATTTTGTGCGACTCAGGTGTCAGTTGTTTTCTCTAGGCTATGACTCTAAGTCGAAACTTAAACAAATGCTCTCTTCTCTGTTTCGAATTAGAAAAAGAAACAGAACTAAGAAAAAAACCAAGAAATACTTTTCGTCGAATTTGTTGTCTATGACCTCAGCGACTCAATACTATGTAGTACTCGTACTCGTACTTACTCTATTATAGAATGATACTTTGTATTCATATAAGTAAATAAAAGTATAGCAGAGTGGATAGGAGTATAGTGATATCGTCAAACAAACTCTCACACACAAGCACGCATGAATAAATGTCTCCCTTAATTACCCTAATGGTTTATTCATGACAGCATTTCGCTGATAAAAATGACAGAATGACGACGAAAACGAACGAACACCACCAAACCAAACCAAACCAACAACAAAAACTACGAAAAATACACATAACAAAGTTTTAAACTAATTTTATACTCTTTCGATGAACACAATCACACAACCGGCCGGCTGTCAATTTTGTACGAGTACAACAACAATAAAAAATAGAAGAAACTATGTACATATGCATGTACATGTGTGCGATGTTGTCTTTCTTCTTTGAGACTGAAACCAGCGGACAAAAAAAAAAAACATATACGAAGGAATAATGATGATACCGGCTGACGAGTGGGGCTTTGGAATTAATATTTGTTGGTTTTTCAAAAAAAAAAAAAAAAAAAAAAAAATGGCGCACAATGTGGGGATCTTCTAGCTAATTTTTTACAGGGCTAAGTACTAAAGAACACAAAAAGGCATGTTTTCTTTGTTGGAATGGTCACAGATTCTTTGTTAATGGAATTAAATCAATTAGAAAATTCACAACCATAAAGAAGAGGTGTCTAGTGTCCACTATACCCAACTTATTGTGATTGTAGGACAGGTAGCATGAAAAGTTTGTTTTATACTTTTATAATTTCTGGGAAATTAACACTCCAAGTTCCTGCAAACAAAACTCGATATGCTCCTCTATTTGAAGTTTTTAATTAAAGAATTTTTAGAAGTAGGTACATACTTGGATAAGTTCCACCAAGTATCAAGTGTTCATGAATGGATGTGGGTGACGATATGGGGTGCTTTTGAGAATTGTTCTTAATTCTGGTGAAATTCAAACGTTTCCTTTATAGTATGCTTGCAAAAATACAACTTTACTTTTAAAATTACCAATTGAAAGTTGTAGTTGTTGTAGCTGTGAATATGTAGATCGTTTTATGTTGTTTTTCGTAGAACTTGGAAAATCTAGAAAACTTTTGCGACTTTCTAGTTTCAACGATTTTTCGATTCATTTCAGTATTTTTTACATTTTTTTTTATGTAAACTTTTTGAAATTGTTCTCTTTGTCACCCTTTCTTTCACACAAGGATCTATTGAAACCTTTTTGAAAAAGTGTATAGTTAAACTCATTACCTATCATAATAAAATAACAATCAAAGTAACTGAAGAAAAAACCACTTGAACTTATAGTGCGAAGTGTGATTAACCCGATGAATCAGTCAATTCAAGAATACTAACCCTTGAACTCTTTTTCAATAGTCTTTAAGAACACTCAACACACAGACAAAATCTACAAAAGAAAACCCAGACTCGACTGATTCAAGCTGATTGGAAGTGCAATTTTATCCCTAGAATTCTCCCATTTCCTTCAAATAATTTAATGCTTCCCTTAATTTTACCCAAAGAGCATTTTTATTCAGCAAACAAAAGGTTCCATTCTTTTCTAAAATTTAAAGTGTTCATAGAGACTCATCAACTTTAACACGAAAAAATATAAATGATTGACAGTTGGCATGGAAATTATATCTTCTCTGAGAAGTCCATTCGTTCAAATTATTATTATTAATGTTTTTAAGAGCTTTAATTTTGTATGCAATCCTCTCTCGATTTTCAAACAATTATTTATTAAAATTAAAAACACGTATCCTTATACGTTGGACGAATGCATAAGGTTCTTATTCCCATTCTAGCCTCAGGGCTAGGCGAATAATATGATCAATCCTCTAAACGATTCTACTGAATTTTCCCTCGATCTGTCCTGCAACTGCAGGCAACGTTTTGAGTCAATGATCGAACATTAAAATTTATTAACACCTTGCGTTCCATTGCGTTAATTCGCAACAAATGATTTCCTTGACATGGCACCCCATTAAGAAAAACTTATACGCACGCATCCAAGCGCACTAAGTGCTTGCAGGCATATAGAATAGCTGACTACGCTACGTGGTGAAAGCTGAACGAACATACCGAACCGATTGAACTATAAGCAGACAGGGGCAGCAAAATAGCAACAATCCAAAGAGCCCAACAACCGAGCCTCCAGCTACAACAAACGAATCATTTACCAGCAATTAGTCGATGCTTATTGCTTTTGCGCGCGAGCGAGCGAGTGGCATGGTCTTAGGCAGAGACTCCATGTTGTTGGTTTCCATCGATTGGGATTGTTGCTTACTCCTCGTCCTCATCATCATCAGTTATATACCTACGTATATTATGTACGATGGATAATATAACTGTGTTGTTGGTTCCAATTGGCTGAATCGAAGAAAACAAACGAAGATTCGTTAAGTTGTAGTTTGGAGCGTCCAAAGATCATCGAGCTACGGGTATTTGAGTGATCTACACGGGAACGGAGTTCGTTATGTAACTGCTGTAGCTGTTACCATAGTTTTCCTCCTCTTTATGTTTACCAAGATAGACTTAAAAACGTAAAAGTTTAATGCGCCTCAATAAAGTTACTCAATCATCATCACTGACGCGCTGCTGTCACGGTTTAATGCATTTGATACCACTGCGCCAACCAACGTCGCGCCGCCGCACAGTGGGGCGACTTGTATGGGAGAGCGGAAAAAACTCCATAAAACCTAAACCATTCAACCGATTTTGTTGAAATTTTCAGGAATGATTTTCAGCTTCAAGAGAAATTTTCCCTATCAATTTCCGCCCACTGACACGCCTACTTATTGCTCTTTTTAATAAAAACTAAATCTTTAAACCGATTTCAATAAAATTTTGAGGGCTGATAGTCAAGGAAAACAAAATTACACTATTAATTTCCGCCCACTGCCACGCCCAGTTTGTTCTCTTGTTAATATAAACCTTTTTTAAAATTTTTTGATCGACGTGGTTTTAAGGACTATACACATGAGAGCAACCAATGAATAAAAAAACAAATAGGATTTAAAACTTACATATTATATAAGCCTACATTCTTCACAAAAACTTAACAAAAAGGTAGAAATCTAGTTTATTTAATGTTAATATATTAAAATTTGGATTGTAATTGCTGAAATAAGAGAAATTTGAGGGAATAATTTGGTCGTCACCTACCATCCACACTTCAACGAATGAATTGTTTCTTGGTCTAAGTAAACGACATTCGCGACAAATAAAAAAGCACATGTAAACGAAATGTCATAATGGTCGTTGGTCGTTCTCATATGAATATTCCTTTAGTTCGATAAAATTAGAAGTTTTAAAACATTTTATGAAGTTTTCAAGTATGTGGAGGAGTATAAGCAACAACTGATGAACATTTTGCAATCTACTTATAAGAACCGCTTATACAATCAAAGTTACTTCTTTTCGAAATATAAATGGGGAAAAAACCTGCAAAAAAATGGAACAACTCGTTTTCATTTTATTTTTACGATTATTGCCTGCATATGCATATTAATTTATTCTATAATATTACACACAATTTAAGTACAAACATATTAATTACTTCTTTTAAATTAAGTTTTAATTTACTTTTAAATTAATTTAGGTCAATTTAAATTAATTTTAGTAATTCAATTTAACTAAATCGTTATTCCATATATGAAAAAATAAATCAATAAATTATAAATTAATTCTTAATCATGACAAAGAAAAATAGTAAACTAACTTCAATTACCTTAATTGAGCATAAGAATGTGGAGAGCAAACTTCATACTTAGTTTAAAAAAGGTAAAAAATGATTTTATAGCCTTTTGAAAAGTCGCTCTTGAACTCTTATTTTTAAGACTTTGTTCGGCGGTTGTCTACAGTTGTCAATGAAATTTATAAACATGTTAGACAATAGTATAAGCTTTCATAAAATGACAATTTTAGACCGGAGCTCAGCGGAGCTTTTTTTGTAGGCTTAGCAAAACTTGCATTATCTAGTTACTTTTCTTCACTCACTTTATAATTTTTTTCAAGGTCATATTTTAAAAAATGTGTCTATTTTAATTTTTTTTATTTTTCTTTGTTATTTGAACTACAAACCTGTAAAGTTTCATAATTGTATCTTTACAAATAAGGCAACAGCAAGCCAAAATGTGCATAAGTAAAAATAGACGATTTTTTGATAATATAAATTTGTCGAACTTTCAAGGTCGCTCAGAGCCATAAACAAATATGAAATGAAAAAACTGAATTAGAACTGTTTTCCTTGACTTTTTATTAAAACAATAGCATATCAAAAACCGCATTAAACGAATTACAAAATTTGTAATTTTTTCCCTGTTTGCCCCACTGTGCGCCGCCACCTCCGCCGCCTCCGCCGCCTCCACCCATCATCGCACTCGATTACATGATGACTTTTTTCCGAACTTGCCGCACAGTGAAAGTAAACTCAAGCTTCGACACAGATAACTAGTCAAGTCATTCCCTCCCATTACCCATCTGGAACAGGCTTACAGGTAGGCCATGTCTCATCAGAGATCATGTTGACTGTTGACATAACTAAAAAACATACAAATTGAATGGAGTTGAAAGCAATCAGAAAAGAAAATAGCAGGTACAGAAAAAACCTAACACAGAATTGTTACAATCCCAGAAACGTTTTCCTTTTGTTTCAATGTTTTGTTTTTAGCGCGATGAGAAACAACAACGGGATGTAAACACAGTGATGATGTCATTTTTGGGCTGAGCTTCACAGTGTTATACTGTTATCTTAAATCTTACTTCCAGCAAGTGTCACTTAATGCTGAATTTTTCTCATACATATCTGCTTATCATTTTTGAAATATTTAGAGCGGACAGATGAAGATTAATAGATTGTAGAAAAAGCTTATCCTTGACACTCTTTCAGACAATTAGTTTTTTCTTCAGAAAAATTAATTTGACACTTGAAAGGACTTATTTTAAAATTGATTTTTTCTCAACCAATAAAATACGAATGAAGTATTCTAGTTTGTTTGTCATTGTTGACGTCCTTTTTTGTAGTTGAAAAAAAGTGTTAATGTGCATAGCTGTCAAAATTAAACTCAAATTCGTTTTGAATTTAATTCATGCACTTCTGAAGAAGAAAATGAACTTGATTTACTTAGCAATTCATTCAAAACTGATTTCGTGTTTGAGACAAAATTATTTAAAATCAATTACTGCAACAGTGAATCTGGCTGATAAAACTGTAGATATCTATTGTTGTTGGTTTAAAGAAAGTAGTTGAATCTTAAATTTATTTAGTCCAATAAAACACAGTAGGTTTTGACAGATCAGAAATGAATTAATCATTTTAAACCGAATGCAACAGACTTTAACTAAACTACAAATTATTAAAAGATCATATACGATAAAACTCTCGAAATATTGAATTCATCCTTTTTTCGAATTGGAAAATTAATACATTTATTTTTGGTCCGAAGTCAACATTATATGAGAAATTGTCTGAATTGACATCTGTTAAAAGGTTCAGATTCTGGAAATGATGTAATGTTCTCTTTCGATATTGAATAATATTCAAAACTTCGAAGTAAAAAAAAATTATTAAATTTGGTAAAATTAAACCTGTTCACTCATTATTCACCGTTTGCACTTATTTTTTGTCTATCACTTCTTATTCATTAAAAATAACATCTGCTTTTGTAATTCATGCCTCATTTTTTCATTACATTAATCATTTCCTATTAAAATGTTTGTACAAAAAAAAAAAATATATACAAAAATTCGCCTTTCATCGTAAATGTAATATTCCATCCTTTGTCGAAATACCTACCTCTTTGCGCCAGCTTGTTTGCTTAAAAACAGCAATCACGAAACTATCAAAACAAAACTTCTTAATTAAAGTGCTTGCCCTTAATTTGATTCATCTGGGATGGTGATTACCCCAGCTCCGGGACGTGAATACCATCAAACACTTCGAGGAATGCACAGGCACACACAAATTCCAAGTGAAATAAAGCATAATTTGTGCTTATATGAAAATAATATACATACATACATAAGTATGTATAATATCTCTCTGCTGTTACTGTTTCTGCTTTTGTGTCCAGTTCCCAGTATCATCCGCAGTAATAGTTCAAATAACACACAGTTCACTTGCTAATCGGGTTTTATTTTTGCAGATACGTACAATCTTCATTTATGTATATAGGTACATTATATTATGTTTAATGTAAACGTTTTTAGTGTTCTCGTACAATCGTACATATACTATTTTTTAAACAATTTTAATTACTTTTATTTTTATAATGAATGAAAAAGTAATGCAGTTTAAAGATTCCTTTTTCGAGATCCTTTCTTTTTAATAAAACGTATGTAGAAGCTTCTCTTAGCCTATTATAAAATACAAACAACTTTACTAAAGGCTAATAGGTTATTATTTTAGCTATTTTCTTAAAACAATGGAAGTAGTTTTTCAAGAAGAAAGATGAAACTATTACGGTCCAAATCTTTTGGTTTCGTTAACCCCATTATCTAAGAAATTAGCTCAAACTGTCTAACAGTATTCTGTACAAACAAAACAAAAATACTCCTCCACTCCGACACTAATTAAAATTCCCAAAATCTCCTTAAAAACTAAGGTACAACAATTCTGCATGAAGCTAAAAAAAATCTTTTTCTTGAATTCTTAAAATAAAACTCATTAATCATACAACCTTAAAATGAAAAAAAAAGTACTTTGCCTAACTTCTTGTATAAATATTTATTTAAAATATTATTAAAGCCTTGCTTAGTCTTAGCAATAAAGTGCAAATATTGTCAAACTCGGTCAAGTTTATGCTAAATCATGATAAACTTCTGTTTTCTTGTCCACAAAATTTATGTCTTACATGTCACTTTATTTGGCCTAATTGTTTATATACATACACATCATTGTACATATGTACGTTATGAGTGAACCTGACTAAAAAGAAGACAATTTAAGCTGACCTTGAAAACAGAATATGAAAAAGAAATTAATAAAAAAAAAGAAGTTTATTATTTAAATATTTACACACATATGTAATCGTTTAGAGTGAAGCCACTGTCGCTGTTGCTGCTGGTCTACAGGTTGTAGTGGTGACTTTTTTGCTTAATGACAAAAAATATCTACATACAATATTAATGTATGTATGTACATATATGCATATGTATCTAGTTTCTCTGATATTTAAAAAAATTGCTTCTTTCTTATAGAGAAGCAATAACAGTTATAATAAGAGTTCCATTTTAATTTCCACAAAAAATAATGTTTAGTTCAACGAACTGAGAGTTTTAAATTAATAAATTCTGTCGTTTAAATAATCGCAAGAACAAATTCGGCTCCGATATCTTAGACTGTGTGGTTGATTTTGAACATAGAAGATTATTATCATACCAGTTATAAGTTCAAAAGATTTTCTTGTTCTTGTGGAAATTTAATCTTCCAGAAAATATAAAGAAAAGCCTACTATGTGTTGATACGTTTTTGATGAAGCATCTATTACAACTTCCGAAGGTTTCTGCTTTAATATTTACTTGCAATCCGATTTTATGTTTTTTTCCAAATCCCTTATAAGTGCTTCAAGAACCAAATTTAGTTTAAAAGATTACACGATGAAGCGTCACCTTGCTTAAGACTTTCCTCAGTTGTTTAATGCGTCGTCATCATAAGCTCCACAACTGTGATTCGGTCCTGGTCTCGCTAACAAGTCACTCCATTTATCCCGATCGCAAGCAGACGTCATTCAGTTGCGCCCCCACGGATTCGGGCAAGGTTTGCCACGTCCTACAAATGACTTTCCGAGTTGGTTCCTTTTCGTTCCTGTGTGCTAGGTGACCAACCCTCTGGAGTCGAGGTAGATTGCATACAGTTTAGTCCTTGGATTCGTCCTAACATTACTACCCATAAATCGTCAACTCACCAAACCATTTACTTGTGGGCACCTTATCATTAATATTAATTTCCTTCCAAATTATGTACATCCACATGAATCACAAAACACAAACAACTGATTTCATGATCTTGATACGAAACGCTACCCCCTTAAACGAACTCACATTAATTTTCATCGCACAACTCTTGCAAAAAAAAAAAAACATAAACTCTATACAAACTATACATAGTCAATTTATATAATATGCACTGTGTACATATTATACTCCTCGATTTAGCCTTACACAAATGTCAACAAATGTTAATTGCATTTGTGACCTTTTCATCGTTGGTCTCTGCCGTCATCTCAATCTCGTACACAATCTTTTTCTTCTTCATATTATTATTATTATCATTATCATCAACATCGACATCGACAACATTCAACCGCACCACGCATAAAACTCTCTTGCGCCACTGGCTAATTGAATGAATGAATTGCTTTATATACGAAAAACGAGACTGGACTTTTTCATATAAATGAGTGGGTGACGATGTATAAATGTCCACAACAACGGAATAGAACCTTGAATCTTTTTAGTTATCAAGCTTAAACTTAATTAAAAAATGTCCCATTGAATGGGATTTATAGGGTGTTCCAAAACACAACTCACCAGCATAGCACCACCACAAAACAATAGACAGATTTATCACTACCAATTGAACTACACTATATGTAGTTCTGGACCAAACACTAAAATTGAGAGACCCAACAGAATATATATTTTTTTATACCACACATTTTTTAGGAACACCCTTTTGAAAGAATTCTTTACCCTCACCCTCAATTTTAACACTACCATATATAGTTTCTAAACAGTTTTTCATTTGTTTGTTTTTATTTTTTTTTTGTTTCAGACCACCGCCGAAGTACATGCGACGTGTGGAGCCACCTACAGTCCCAGGAGGAAATATTCAGCTATCGTCATCGCCAAAACGTGACATGTCTACGACGGGGAATAATATACTGTATGAGAGGGGCAACAGCCATATAGGTCTAACTACGAGCAGCAGTGGTGTGAGTAGTGGTGGTTCCTTGTCAAACAATAACAGTCCTTCAAGTTCATTGGAACGTAATATCAAACCATCGGATATATTACGACAAAAGTCATCTGACTCATTGGAAGCCAAATCATTTGCGGGTAATCGTAAGACAACCCCTGAAATGAGTAAACTGGGAGCAGGCCTTAAGGCAAATGATTTAGTAGAGGAGTTTGGTCGTAAGATAGCAAAAACCGAAAGTTTAGAGAAAACCAAACGCAGTGGCGATGGCATTTCAAAACTGAATCATAGTCCCACAGGGAGTTTAGGCAAAACAACAACGAGCGGAAATGGAGGTGTTGGAGCTTCACCCACTGGAAGTTTAAGTAAGTTCAGTAGTGCCAGATATGGAAATGGTGTAATTGCAGGAGATAATGCATCGCCAAATACAGGAAGTTTAGAGAAGATGAAACTAAACGACGGCAGCAATGGTCGAAATGGAAGTGCAGGTGGAGGAAATGGTGGTGGTAGCGGAGGAAGTTTCCTAGAGACTAGTCTGCACAGTCTTGGATCGAAGGAGTCATTGGCGTCACAGGGCAATATCTCTGAGATTGTGAGTAATTTCCTTGTGTATAATTATTCTCTTTTTTGTTTATTTGTCTTCAAGGGATGACTGATTGGGCATTGTTCGGTTTCGTGAAGATGAATGCAATAAGTAAAGTGCACAAAAAGATCTTAACCAAATTGCTGCAATTGAAGAAAACAATTTGTTGGCTACTAAGTACAGTTTTTGTTCTATAGTGTCGAGTGCCAAGTTCCAAAGGGTATTCGTTGGCAACAGTTTTAATTTTTGATCTTTGCATTTTAGTTAAAGATTAAAGCCATTCGAGGTTATTTCGTTAACCCTACTAAACATGGCAATACGAATACAGACTTATAAGATTTAGAAAACATCTTTTTTTCATTTATTACATTATAATTTGAATGTTGTGAATTATTTTAAAAATTGACCTGAGATCGAAATAACAGAAACTAAAAAAATACGTTACAAAATGTTACTCATAGTCCGCAGTAATTTTCAAATCTCAGAAGAAGAAAAAAGAATTCGAGTTCCACTTACCTGCTTGGTCTTTGATTTATGAAAAATTAATTTAATCTTCCAGTTCCTACCTGAAATATTTCTCCACTTATTTCTTATTCGTTCACAATAATTTACTTTCTTAAAAACGTTCTAACGTTCAATTTGTAAAATCAATTCAATTAATTCTTCTTTATTTCCCAAAAAAAAAAAATAAGATAAAAAGCTACGAATCGATCTCTTCGCTTAGTTCAGATAGCACTAAAGCACAGAACCTCGACAACGAACCATACTACGATACAGTACCAATGGATAACGGTGATGGTGAATATGTTTCTTTAGTACCCGGAGGATCTGTGTCAACATCAAGTCGCGATGATTTATCAACAGCAGGAAGTACATTACCAATTGGCAGCGGTCCATACCACCACAATCAGCATCTGCAGCACCATCATCATTCGTCGTCTAGTCGCAGCCACATGAGCAGTCAGACGAGCGTTGTAGAACCAGAATCTCCTGGCCGGACCTCAAACTATGTCAACATTGACTACTTCTTGCAGTAAGTTGAGTGTATGCTTATGCATATGGATGCCTATTGCATGCAACGCAATGCATTTAGGAAAGGCACATGCACATGCAAAGCATTAAATCAACACTTTTTTCATGTATTTTTCTATTTTCTGTTTTCTTAACTAGCCAAAGAACCGAGACACGATCGAGTTCACTGGACAGTGATGGTGAAGGTGATGGTCCGCCATTAATACGTACAATACCGCACGATGAGCAACCAGCATCACAGACTCCAAGTGCTTTAAGAAAGGTAAGCTGTCGTCAACATCTTGAAATTGAAAAATTTCGAACTCTTGTCAAGTTCTCTTGACTAAAATAATATATTATTACTATGAAACATAATTACTAAAGAATAAATACCTAATATTAATAGAAATTATTAAAATGGCAAAGTAGAATACAACACAATAGTACTTGTAGTTATCAACACATTTCCCTACTTCTAATATGTAATTCAAGTAGAAATGCACTGAATTTATGATTTACTAAGCACACTTAAGTAGTTTTCTTCCATTACCAATTCTATCACTAACACGCAAAATGTATTCAGGATTTTTAGGTCAATTTCACAGTGCAGGCAGTAACATACACTTTAACCGATATTTGTAAGTCTCTCACTTTGGATGGACCCTTTGGTGCCACTTAATCAGATCGGGCAACTGGGCTCTAATTTGTTTTGTTATAATCCTATTGACTTTTAAGTTGCATCCCAGCCTAAAGTTGAACCTAATGGTAACGAAGTCACATAGTTAGTTAAACATCTTTAACTTTCTTTCTATTGTGAAAGTTAACAATTTTGTATTGTAGGAGTTGGTTGTCAAGAGTTTTTGGTCTCTTCATACTAATCATTTCCAAACTAAAAAAACAACTGCAGCATAAATTCAAATTTGTTAAATATTATAATATTGAGAAAAATAATTAATGTAAGCAATTTTATACTTCCTTCAGTAACTAAGGCATCTTGAAAGTAACCTTAGTAAATTGGATTTTCTAGTTACAATTGTAAACTAAGATATTTTTTATTTCCAATTCAGATAACATTTAACCTTTCAAATCCGTAAGAGTGTTATTTTTCGAATAATGTATTAACAAAACGTTAGCACAAAGTATCATCTGACCTTATAGAGTTAAAAAATACTTCTGTTCTATTTTTTATTCTAAGTATTCTAAAAAAAATACTCAAATTTTAGAAAAGTTGATTGGAATGCCTAGATTTACAGGTTTTGTAGTTGAAGAACCTAAACTCAATGTCCTTCTGAGCTCGGGGTTGACTTGAACTTGTCCTTTAATAGCTTTAGACTTTAACCTTGGGCGAGTGGCACGAATAAAGATTTTTTTTTTTGTATACTGCAAATTATTATTTATTAAGAATGTATACCGAAAAGTATATTTTCTGACAACACTTGAGGTAGTTTTTCCACTTTATTAGTATTTTAGGAATAGATCTTCAACTACATTAAGATTTCGCATTGGTTGATTAAAGATTGTTTGAGTTTAACAATTGACTAGTTAGTAAAATTGTATAAAATTGTTGTTACCACAGATATTGTTTCTTAAATTGTTAAAGCAAACATTTCATACTTTTTATTTTGTTATGTTTGAGTTCAAAAGTTTAGATTTCACATTTTGGTAGTGTTAAATATCCCAAATTTAACTAGGTCATGTACAAGCTAGTTTACAAACTTTATTTATAAATAAATACATTATAAACACTCGTATACTCGTATATATCCTTATTATGACCTTATATCTTGTCAAATAAATAATTCGTTCTATTATTTCTTATTTTTCGTACAGAGTTTAGTTTCGGCAATACTCGTGAGTACTATTCAAATCTTCATGCGTTAAATCAGAGTCCTCTTAGACATTTTTTTGTGTACAGAATGCATTTGTTTGTTCCATTTAATCGAAATATGGCAGCATAGAATGTTTTTCAATATCAGTTATTCAATTTGTTCTTATCTTATCTTAAAAAAAAAGAAACTTTTTTATGCTAATATGTATGTTAAGAATGAATGTTATAAGGCTACTTAACTCATTTAACTACCCCCGCTTTTTTAACAAATCAGAAAGAAAAAAAACTCCCATTTTATCATTAATTCATTAATGTTTTTATTACTTCATGGGTTTTTCCTAACAAAATCATATTGAAAAAAAAGCAATCCTCATTGTTGTTTTTGTTTATATAAATTTAATTATTTCCGCTTATTAATTTTGGAATGGTGTAGGTTGTGGTTTTCTATATTATTGTATAAGCTAACGTTAATTTGGACGATTCTAGGCTTCCGGCAGTGCACGTGGTAATAAAATCCGATCAATTCTGAATGGAATCATTGAAAGCGAGAAGATCTATGTAGAGTGCTTGAACACCATGATCCAGGCAAGAGAAACTCACAATAGCACGAAATTGCAAACACTCTTCTAATTTGTTTGTTTTATTTTAGTATAAGAAAGCATTCCATGCCACCCATGGTACATCTCAACCTGTGATGCGAATTGACGAAGAGAACACAATTTTCTTTAAAATCGACGAACTCCACGCTGTGCACACAGACTTCTTAAGTGATTTACGTTCGATTGTTCGTAATGAAGGTGGCGATGTCCTAGTGGGAGATGCCTTTAAACGTCTGGCGGATATGTTCACTTTGTATAGTGCATTCCTTCATAATTACGGACAAGCTATAGAGACGGTCAAAAAGTGCAGTGCCAATAATCCGCAATTTAAAACAATCGTCTCGAAAATAGTATTAAACTACAGCGAACAAAATCCTCCATCGATGCAAACTCTCGAAGATTTGTTACATAAGCCCGTGGCTAGGGTTCAGATCAATGCTTTGGTATTCAATGATCTCCTCAATGAAACACCTCCAAATCACCCAGATCACCAGGCTTTGAGACAGGCCCAAAAGACAATACATGCTTTCTTGAAGCAATTCAATGTGGTCAATCAGCGACTGCCCTCAGAATCAAATAAGAACCTCCGAAGAATGGTAAAGAACTCCTTCATTGTAGAACTAGTCGATGGTCATCGGAAATTGCGACATCTTTTCCTTTTTAACGATGTGATCGCATGTGCCAAACACAAGGGATCCGGTCGTGATCGGCTTGAATACGAACTGAAATGGTTTATCGCTTTGAAAGATGTCGCCATATACGAAGAAGATGCGTCCAGTGATTTCAAGGAGTCCTCGCCTGCGAATATTCTGCAATTGAAAACACAGGCATGTACAGTGCGCGATCAAATTTTGCTTGAGGAGAAGGACGACAAAAAGTCAAGGGCAAATGGACTGCGTTCGGGAGATAAGTACCGCCGAAAACTAGCCGATCTCGAGTCCCAGCTAGTGTTGGCTTCCCCCAATTTAGTATTTAGAATAGGCAACAAGGTGACCAATAAGACAATGACATTCTTCCTGAGTTCTGACTTTGAGCGAACGCAATGGATTGAGTCAATAAAATCGTTGAAGGATGTAAGTTTTTTGTGTGCAAAAGGGTTGTCCAAAAGGATTGTGGGTATAATTGCTTGTTTTGTTTTCTCAGCAACTGTGCAACATTCCCGGGGTAAATGCAATCAATGCATTGGATGTCCACGCATACATTCTGGCTATGCAAAAAGGCATGAAGGCTGAGATGGGTTCCTATTTGTTGCGAAATAACAACGACGAGAGTCTGCTGGTAGGAGATCTGCATATGACTGTA
The DNA here is from genome assembly GCA_905146935.1 of Scaeva pyrastri. NCBI lineage: Eukaryota > Metazoa > Arthropoda > Insecta > Diptera > Syrphidae > Scaeva > Scaeva pyrastri. Next base: position 5,293,623 of record LR989929.1, on the reverse strand, counting down.
CAGGGACTGACTGGTCTGGAGCATCCGGCTGATTTGTATATTTGTATCGAGGTAGATTCGTATGGACATTACTTCCGCAAGGCTACCACAAAAATGGTCTGTCGGAGTACGAGTCCACTGTGGAATGAAAGCTTTGTTTTAGAACTTGAGGGTAGCCAAAACGTCCGCATTTTATTGTACGAGGCCCGTGACATTCCCCTATTGAGAGCGAAATATATTTTAAAGGTGAGTCAGAAATATTTTGCACGATATTTTCATACCAACTTTTGTATATAATATTTTGCAGTTGAGTCGAACATGGTTGCAAGAGGCACCAACAAATAAAGTGATAAAGCTAAGTGATACCATCACGTTGAACACATCTTTGAGATTTGTCCCAGGTGAAGTTACATTAAGGAGAGTACCGACATCCAAGCCAGGTGCTTTATTCGGTGCCAAAATGAGTCAAATATTAAAGTGAGTTGGACATGGAATTGTACGAAGTGTTCATTGATTGAATTTTATTTTGTTTAGACGTGAAAAACGCGACATTCCGTTCATCATAAGCGCATGTGTCCGTGAAGTGGAACGACGTGGTATGACTGAAGTAGGCATTTATCGAGTCAGTGGATCAGCGTCAGATCTAGCCAAGCTGAAGAAGTCTTTCGAAACAAGTAAATCATCAATGTTTCTCTTTTAAGGTTCTCTTTTTAAAAACATTTCTTCCAGATGCATATGAGGCTGAACAAATGTTAAAAGACGTCGACATTCACTCGGTGACAGGAATCCTCAAGTCGTATTTGCGAGAACTTCCCGAAGCTTTATTCACCGACTTGTTGTATCCCGAGCTATTCGAGACATTCAACCAATTTAGCAACAACAATGAAACAGCCCGCATAAAGGAACTGTTGTCGATATTTGAAAAACTTCCATTAGCCAATAAAGCTTCTATTAATCACATTCTAGATCATTTAATTAGGTAAGGAATTTTTCTCATGTATGTGCGTGATATTAATTTAATATTTTCACACAGAGTAAACCGACAAGAGGCCGATAATAAAATGTCTCTACATAATTTGGCGATGGTGTTTGGTCCAACTCTCCTGCGGCCGGGTCAAACGCAAATCAAACAAAAGGATATGCTTGCTTCTAGTACAGTCGATGTGATGGCCCAAGCTGGCATTCTCTACTGCTTCCTGCAAGCGCGTCTCAAGAAAGATTAGTGTTTGCAAATACAGCGAGCACTAGCCTATCAAATGTTGTGTTCGCCGAGTAACTTGAAGAAGGCTTCGCGTCTTTTTCCACTGTAAATACCAAAAGAGTTTTATTTTATTTTTATTCGATTTTAATTTTTATTTTTGCCACATGCGTAATGTTTTTTTTTATATTGTTCTCTCCTATTTAAACTTCTCCAATTTAAACTATAAATATTATTACTATATTATTGTTCACTACTATATCACTTTATATATAGAGTTCCACTTAAAACAACACATTTAACTATAAATTTAAATTCAAAACGAAAAAAGATGAAAATGTTAAATTAGAAAAAAAGAACTTATTTGTGGAGAAAATTTTAGAGAACTTAAAAAATGGTAAAAAAATCTTGTATATTCTTAAATTAAAATCATTTTTTCTAATGAGTAATAGGAAGTATGTTTTTTTGTATTTATTAAAGATAATGTTACAACTTAAGAATCCTTTATATATTGTATACAACAGACAACATTTATTATTAATTTTTAATTTGAATTACGAGATAAACAAACAATTTAATGATGTGCTTTTATTATTATAAAAAAACAACAACAACAAATATAGTATATATAATTATGTATGTGACTTTTGTTTAATTGTTTGTGTTTGGTATTTTGTTTTATTGTTTCTTTTCGTTTTTTAGTTTCGAAGAAGAATATAGTAGATTTGTATTTGAGGACCATTATTAATCATACAAAGATATTCATTATAGAAGTGACTTTGCTGTTGAATTGTGTATTTCTTTTTTAAAAAGCTTAACTTTAAGTGAAATACGGCAATATTGGAAAGGAAACAAAAGTATTAGTCAATGTTTGTTAAGGTAATTACACAAGTACATATTATGTAAAAATGTAAGAATAGTTTTGAAATGCTTCTAAAGAAGTACCTTCTCTAGACAGTGTACAGTCAAACTATGAGTTAGAAGTTATAAGGTCTTAGAATTCAATAAACCTACTATGGAGACATGTGTGTCCATTAAAGAAACACTTTTGAATTAGAAACTTCTGTTTAGATAGAATTTTCAATGTTGAACTTATATGTAGCATTTTCTAATTGTAACAGGCTTTTGAAAATTGGACAAATTTTTTAAGTTTCAGAAATATTTTTAACTATTTTTTCTACTGATAAAAGAAATAAGCATTTACTGAAACCCGTTGCCAAATGTTTTAGTTCCTAATTTTTAGTTATCAGTTATTCTTCACCATCCAGACTGATAAATTGCATTTATCGTTTATAAAAGACAGTTAATCATTGATATAATAAGAGTGCATGATTGCACATCTATATGTAAAAAGTTTAAGACTCGAAATGTTTATTTTTTTTCTTATTAATTTGCAAAAAACTGTTTAAAGACACTTCCTCTTAAGCCCGAATTGTCAATAATATTTAGCAATTGTTGTTTTAAATTTGCTTAGCTACAATTTTATAGTTCGATTCTCAAGTTACATATAACAGCGGCTTCAGTTTAGAGTCTTTGTTTTGTGCACATAATTCAAATTTGAAAAATAATTTCGAATATGAAAGGAAATAGTAAAAATATTACGAAATTCATGCTCTCGTCGTATACTTTTCTGTTTATAACTGTCTCCCGCTGACTATTTAGTCAGTTACGTTATTATTCTTAGGTTTTGGTATAAAATAGAACATTTCAACCCATTTGAAAATTTGCACTTTAAAATGATTTTTGGAAATTAAAAAGGTGGGGCCTCATGTGCGGGTGGTCCCAGTACGTCAGGGATCGGATCATTAAAAAAAAATCTTTTTTTAAGACCACAATCCTGAATGCTAATTTAATCAAGAAAATAAAAATTGGAAGTGATATCGAGTGCAACAAGTTTAATAATAGAATTTACATCTATATGTAGGAATTTTATAAAAAAATAAATGATTGTTTTATTTTTTTTTAATAAACTTGTATAATTAGCAATAGCAAAGTTCACTTCACCTTAACGAGTTTATTCAAGTTCTATATACATAAGGTACTTATAAAAAAAAAAACACAAACATCCTTTGCCAAATAAAATAATTAAATAACAAACATAAAAAAGTTAAAAACGTATGTGTTATAGTGCAACGTATCGCCTTCAAAATTGAACCTTATTCAAGACAAAATCTTAAAATTATAGCAGCCGATATAACTATCAAATTTAAAATATATACATACATATATATAAACTTTTAACAAATAAACTATAGAAATAGATGATATAATCAACAATGCAAAAATATTTTCATAAATAATGTTTTATTCACTAAAAAGAAAATACTCGTACATACCATAAACTTGTATGTATGATTAAATAAATAATGCCAGCAGTTTCAGAGAATGTTAAGCAACACTTATGTATTTATTAGAATATTATTAACAATATATAAAACTATGTAGCAATTGTCTAAATTCCATATATACATACATACATATACGTATACAAAACTACAAAATAAAAACACACACATCCTACCCTTACCAAAAAATGGACTGAAGATCAAGATAAGTTTCTTTTTGAGTAAGCTAATGCGTGCGTATTTTAATGATAAAAGATTTTTTGAACAAATAACAAAATGAATGAAACAAATTTAAAAAAGGAAGGCTGTTTGTCTGCATAATGCGCGTCTGAATGTCATATGATTTTGAGGTTTTTTCTTCTTTTTGTACTTTTGCATCATATTCCATTTAAATATTATACATATTATAATATACAACATACGAAACATAAAATGTAAGCCAGAAAATAAACAATACAAAAAGAAAAACATTTAAATAAAACAAAACCAAATTTTTGAAAATTAAAAATTAAAAATTAGTTTTATTGTTTTGTTTTACTATACAAGTTAATTAAATTATGTATTTTCTTATAAAATATTTCCTATTGATCGTCTTCTAGATCTTGATTGGTATCGGCGCTAACTTGAGCATCATCAAATAGTCCCTTTTTACTCTTTTTAATTGGTCCATCGGAACGTTGATAGTTTTGTGCTGTGCGCTTTCTTAATTCGCCTACATTGTCTTCTGTTGTTGATGCCCATTCCAATACCAATCGCCTACCGTATAAATGGGTACTTTGGCTAAGTGCTTCGAAGGCTTTTTTTGCATCACTTTTTGTTATGAAATCCACAAAACCAAATCCACGATGTGACTCCTCGCCAGGGGTCATTTTCAGGGGTAATCGGAGTGTTCGAATTTCACCGAAAGCTCTGTAAAAAAATATGCGTTAAGTTTGAAATAAACAATGAAGAACAACTAAAATCTTCTCATCAAAAGCAGTAGATTTCACGATCTTTTTAAAATACTACTTACTTAAAAATGTCCCGCACTTCTTTGGCCTTCGCTTGGAACGGTATATTCCGCACAAGAATCTTTGTGCCAGTTTGTTTCGATGCCTTTGTAGTTTTTCTCGCTGTTGCAGACTTAACATCGTTTCTAAATTAAACAAAAAAATTGTTTTCAATACGTTCCTCCATCAATAAAAATTATTCACTCACTTAGATGTCCTATCACTCCTCTTCAGTTCCAATTGATTACCTTCAATTTCGGTAAACTGCATTTGCCTTAGAGTTTTTTCGGCAACTGCCTTCTTTTTAAACTGAATAAACCCATAACCTAATGGTATCTTATTCCTATGATCCTCAGGATCTTTTTTCATTGCCACTTGCACCAAGTGAATTTTGCCCATATGCTTGAAATGATTCCTGACAGCGTCTTCTCGCGTCTTGAAATTCAAATTTCTTAAGAAAAGCGTTGTTTCATCCTCTGGTGGTTCATCATCATCATCCATATCATCACTTTCGTTGTTAGCCTTGGCTTCTTCCTTTTCCTTAGCCAAAGCCTTCTCCTTTTCTTCTTCTTCTTCTTTTCGCTTCTTTTCCTCTTCCAATCGCTCTTTTTCTTTTCGTTCTTTGTCTTCGCGTTTCAATTGCTTCTTTGTTTTCTTTTCGTTCGTATCCGGCAATACGACTTCCTCTTTTTTTATTTCCTCTTTTGGTTTGATTGGGGCTTCATTTTTGAATATTCCCTCTGGTGCCCATTCCAGATACAATGGTACGTGTTGGAATTTGCTGTAAGCCAACTTTTTGAATGCAATTCTTGCTTCCGATGGATCTGCGAATTCAATTAAAGCAGTCACTCCACTTGGCGGGAAAACAAATCTCGCAATCAGTCCATACTGCGCAAACAGTGGCTGCAGATCGGACACTTGTGTGTCAGCCGGCAAATTCTTTGCCAAAATAACAGTTTTTGAACGCTTTGTTGTCTGAGACTCGAAAACATCCAAACAAACCCCATTCTCTTCGAGGAAGCGCTTCATTTCAATGACTATCTGGGTTTCTCCCAGTGCTAAGCGCACAGCTGCACTAGATCCGCCAGTTTCTGAGTCAAGAATCTAAAAAATGGGATTATTAATCTTTAGCGTAGTTATTTTAAAGGTAAAACTTACATTCTCTTTTGTCGTTTCGTATTGCCGAGCCAGAACATCCGCCACGGCATTTGGTCCCAAAAATAATGTATTCCAATTGTACGTCTGTTGAGCAGCTTTCTTCAACTTGAGTTCTTTCTTTTCGTTCCAAGAGAGGCCCTCTTCCGCGGTTTCATCTTCTTTTTCATGATTAGACGTCTTTCCAGGAATCAAATGCAACATTCGACCATGAAAATGGGTTCCGTCAAGGGCTGTAAAGGCCTGCAAAGCATGTTCCGGCATCACAAACGTGACTGTTCCAAATCCCTTGATCTTTCTGGTTATATAATCCACAGGAAGGTTGACTTCAGCTACAGGACCATACTCGGAGAATAAATTCTGCAAATCATCTTCGACCACAGTATAGGCAAGATTACGAAAGAAGATTTTACCCGATTCTGAGATATTCTCTTCGTTTTTGATCGCCTCTTCCTGCTGCTGCCATTTGAGTTGTTTTCCACTCAGTTTATTTGAATTTGTATCGCCCTTGATTATCGATTGGTTATTCTGCTGTGTGAAGTCGGTGAAGAACACCTGTTTGCCTTTGATGAAACTTTTGTTCTTCAACCAGCCAGCATTGAAGTCTTTCTCAGTTTTGAAACCTACAAAGGCGAATCCGTGCCGCTTGGGCGGTAGGCGAACAGAGAATGGTTTGACGGGTTTGAAGAACTTGATGACGTCTTGTCGACTGGCTGCATAGGGAACGTTATGGATTTTAATTGTGAAGAGGTTCTTGTTTTCTATAGATTTTTCCTTCTTCGACGGAGTTTTGGTAGGTGATTTCTTGACCAGGAACTTCATGTATTCCAAGTCACTAATGGGTTTCTCAGCGAGTTTTTTGTCACCCTCTTTCTCTTTTTCATCACCTTCAGGGTCTTGCTCACCATCGTCATTTTCGACATCATTTTTTACTTTAGTCTTTTTGCCTTTCGAATTTTTTGGTTCTATGTCTTCATCATCGTTATCATTATCTTTTGCATCATCATCATCCGAGTCTTTGTTTTTTGTTTTGTCACCATCTTTAATCATTTTAGCATCATTAGCCCACAGAGTTCGATTCTTATCGTGGGCTTGCATAAACTCCACAAACTGGGGATCATCCTTGTGGTCTCCAATAATCTCTTCAAATTTGGACACTTTCTTAGACTTCTTCTCCAGATATTCCTTCTCTTTCTCCGCGTTCTCCTTGTCAATTATGCCATTTGCCTTACGATAGGAATAACTATCCTTGGCATGTTTGCTCCATGATTGTGGTTTTTCTTCAGCACCAAGTGGGGCACATGTCTCTACGCGTATTCGACTTGTTTGGATGCATGAATTGTCGAAATATTTTATAGCAGATTGTGCTTCATTTTCGGACAAATAGCCAACAAAGGCAAATTGTCGAAATACACCGTCTTTGGTGTACTTTAGCTGGATATCGGTGATAGTTCCTTGGGCCTCGAACAAGTCACGCAGTTTCTTTTCACTTATCTGGAAGAATTTAAATTATTAAAATATAGGAAATTATTTGTATTAAGTGGGACTAACATTTTTTGGTAGATTTTTAACAATTATTCGTGACATTTTAAATAAATTTCTAATTTTTGTCTTGGAAAAGTAAAACTCTCATATTTTTGTTTATTTCACTTTTGACTTCTGAGTTTTCAGTTTTCACCACACCACGTGCGAAGGATCGTCAACTGATAGCTGTCAAGGGTGGGGTATTGTTGGGCATAAACATAACACAAAATAATCTTAAGCCAGAGTTACACTGAGAAAATTTAATGATCATAAATTTTAAAAAAGATTCGCTACGTTTATTTGTTTTCTTTTTTTTAATTTTTCAACGTTAGTGCAATATTTTTAAATTACAATTCCAAATCTTTGCAAGATAATTTCGATTGATGGTTTATTCAGCATATTCTGAGCACTATTTTTCACAGCTGTAAAAAGTTTCAAAGCAAACAAGAACAATCATTTCATTTTGTGATGTCATTAAAAATAATAATGCAATAATACATTTATTATTATTCTCGATAACTCAGAAACTTTTGCTGCTGGTACCCTTATACACGTATACCATTCCTTAAAATGTATTGCATATGGTCAAAAATTAGGAATTGCTCCTTATGTGTAAACTGGGCATTAAAAAAACTTTACTCCTTGATTTTATAATGCCCAATTATTTTTGGTTATTTATTTTTTGACATTTGATGCGGCAAAAGAAAAGTGAAATGAAAGGCTAAAGTATAAAGTAATAAACAAAACATTTGTGTAGTCGTAGTGTGTCGTTACGGCCAAGTTGTTTCCTTGCTAGTTTTATTTATTTTTAAAAGTTCCTTTGTTTGTTTTTTTCTTTTTTAACTGTGTTATTATTCAGGTAAAAGTCTTATCTTAAAATATTGCCCTTACATTTCAATGAATCCCACTGATATTTTTTAGAATGGCCTGCCTATATCGTAACCTAAAATACTCGTTGCCCCCTCTTGGTCGTTTTTTCACAACCCGTAAGGCCATCACAGACATTCACCCAACCGTTCTAAATGCCCTGAACACAAATCAACCAGTTGTTGCTCTCGAATCGACAATCATCACCCATGGAATGCCATATCCTCAAAATCTGGAAACCGCTTTAGAAGTTGAGGAAATTGTTCGTTCTCAAGGAGTAACTCCTGCCACCATTGCCATCCTGAATGGACGAATTAAAGTAGGTCTGAGTTCTCGAGACCTTAAGGAACTCGCTTCCACAGATGCCAAGAATGTAATCAAATGTTCACGCCGAGATTTACCATACCTGGTTGGTAATTCGATCTCAGGAGGGACAACTGTGGCGGGCACAATGATTATTGCCAATATGGTTGGCATTCGAATATTCGCAACAGGTGGCATCGGGGGTGTGCATCGAGAAGGGGAGAACACAATGGATGTGTCTGCAGACTTGGTCGAACTGGGTAGGACACCGGTTTGTGTTGTTTCCAGTGGAGTCAAATCGATTTTGGACATTCCCAGAACTTTGGAGTTCCTCGAAACACAAGGAGTGTGTGTTAGCAGCTTTGGTAGCCCCGGGGGATGTTTTCCGGACTTTTATACCACCGATAGTGGCTGTAAGGTGCCTTACAATGTAGACACGCCAGAGGATGCCGCTAAACTTGTGCAGGCATTGGTTGATCTGAAGCTCGAGTCTGGGATGCTTATTGCAGTTCCAGTACCCGCCGAACATGCCATGAACAAACAGGAGATCGACGAAGCTATCAAAAAAGCTCTACTGGAAGCCAAAGTCAAGGGTATCGAAGGAAAAGCTGTGACTCCCTTCCTTCTCGCGGCAATATCCCAGCTGACTCAGGGAAAAAGCCTCGCGTCCAACATGGCATTGATTAGAAACAACGCCAAAGTCGCTGCACAGATAGCCAAAGCTTATTCCAAAACTTCTACAACAAAAACTAATGCACAACAAAATCCTCCCGTTGTGATTGGAGGCTCAATTCTCGATCTCTCTATGACCTTGCAGGACGACTTCAAACTAGACGGAGCCACTTACGATGTTAAGGTCAAACAAACTGCTGGAGGAGTTGGCCGAAATCTCGCCGAGGGGATTTTCAAACTTTATGGCTCAGCTAACTTCATTTCTGCCATTGGCAGTGATGAGCTCGGCAAGAGTCTGCTAAACCTCACCCCAGAGCCCTTGACTACTGGAATATTCCAAGATCCAAGCAAATCCACATCACTCTGTTCGGTGATTTTTGACAAATGTGGAGATTGCAAACTGATTATGGGAAACATGGAAATTCACCGATCCATCGGTCCAGAGTTGATTGCGAAAAACGAAGACGTTTTGTCACGAGCTCCTCTCATTGTCATGGACGCTAATTTGCCAATGCAAACAGTAGAAACCCTCTTGACTTTTGCCCATAAGCACAAGAAACCTGTATTCTTTGAAACCACTGACATGCGAATAGCCAGCAAACCATTCAACCTCCCAAAGGACCTCTGGCAAGCGATAAAGTTTATCTCTCCAAATCTGTATGAACTAGTGGAGATATCAAGAGTTTTGGCAGGACAGGATTTGACCATTCCCACCGACCCCAAAGAACTGATTCCCTTTGCCAAAACCGTTCTCGAGTCCGTCCATGAGCATTTCCATTGCATTTTACTCACCTTGGGCCTTGGGTCATCGTTGATCGCAGAAATACGCAGCATTTACTTGACACTCTGGATGATAGTTCGATTTTTGATCGTTCGGTTCGTTTTTATGCCACCGAAGAAATCACAAATTTCGTCAATGTATCAGGAGCCGGTGATAGTTTCTCGAGTGGGTTCATTGCAAATATGTTACGTGGAAAATCTGAGGAAGAATGCATCGCCCTGGGATTCTTTGCTGCCCAGAAAGCCCTCCAATCCGAGGGTGCTGTTCCTAAAGAGTACTTCGACAAAGAACCCGTTTTAGGTTCTCCCAAGTGGAAGGAAATATAAGTTAACTGATATCGATATGTAGTATTTTTAGATTATAAAAATAAAAGCTTTATTTTTCTATAAATTATAAAAAAAAAACAAATCCATGCTTCCGCTTAGTACTGCCACCTGGTAAAAAGAAGAATAAAAAACAAGTCAATTGATAGAAAAACAACATTTTGGTGCTAATTTACAGTTTAACAACTTTGTCCTTCCCACCGGATGCTACTTTTGAACCATCGGGCGCCCAATCGACCCCAAACACCTCATCCGCATGACCTGGCAGTTCTTGGGCGAGTTTCTTGGTTTGGACACTCCACACTGGAAAAATAAAAGTATTTTTTAATGAATTCTGTTTTTTATAAATAAATAAAATATATGTTCATTGTTTCTGTTAAAAGAGTAGTTTCGTTTTTGAGTGATTCTTTTAACTTCGAGTTCTTTGACTTTGTCTTACCTTTTAGCGTTGAATCCTTGCTTCCGCTCAGCACAAGTCTCGAATCAGCTGACCATGCCAGAGTGTACACAGCTTGAACATGGCCGCGGAATGTGGCTACGAATTTTCCATCTTGTGCTCGCCACAATCGAACTGTTTTGTCAAAAGAAGCTGACGCAATGAACTTCACGTCCGGCGAGTATTTCACGTCGTTAACAACATTCTGGTGGCCAGTCATGCGTTCGATGCACTTTGACTGATTCGATTGCCACAAATAGAGGGTGAAATCATCGGAACATGACACAAATGACTCCACGCCATCGGGACAAACTTTATTAAAGCGTTGTTGCGCCATCTCTTTAAGTTCTTCCTCTGGAATTTATATAACTTAGTTTTTGATTTCAGGAGAATATTTGGAAATTGTTACTTGGAATTTCGGTATATTTTTTATTGCGGTCCGTCACGGGATGATATGGGCCCGTTCGGAGGACATAATCGGTGCTCAGCGCGATATAGTTGACCCAGTGAGCGTGTCCTGTGAAAGTTTTGCATAGAACTCCGTCGGCAGCCCGCCACATTTTGACGGTTCGATCTTTGGATGATGTGAACAACAGACCTGCCCCACCCCATCGCACAGAAGTCACCGACATTCCGTGACCTGCAAACAGAAATTAATTTCGAACCATTCTAATACTCTCCAAGATACCTTACCAGCTATGACCATGAGACAGTGGCCTAATACGGTGTCCCAAATTCGGGCATCTCCATCGGCGCCGGCACTGGCCAGTTTTCGGCATTCCGGGTCCATGTGATATGGCTCCCAACTCAAGCCGTTTACCCATTTCTTATGACCATTGAGCGGCCTCCCAATTTGTTTGCCAGTTTCGGGATCCCAAATTAGTATGACTCCTGCCTTGCATGCACTGGCCAATCTCTTGCCATCCGGTGACCATGACACGCACAGAACCCATTGTTTGTGACCGGAACAAGTAAAATGTGGGGTCTCTGTATTCAGATCCCACAGACGGACGGTGGTATCACCCGAACCACTTGCCAAATGCTGGCCATCCGGACTGAAGCCAATCGAGACAACTGCTTCTGCATGTCCTGGCATAGAACTTGTGCAACGGGTGACTGGACGAACTTTAAACACTGCCTGTGGCTGATAGACGATGTCTATGACATTTTCTGTGTCGATTGTTTTCAGGTCGAGGGTTTTGTCGAGCGTTTGTTTGATTTCGTCCTCGTTGACAAAAAACAAATACGGAGTGGGATCTTCGTTTTTGAGCAGGGCATTGCAGATGAGACCGAGTTGTTCAACTGTGATTCCCGAAGGCAGATCGATGGGAGGACCCGCTTCTTCGCCAGTATCAGATATCAGACGTGCTTGAACTGTATGTGGTCCAGATGGTGGAACTTCTTCCACTGGGGCGTCGGAGATGCGTGGTTTTTTGAAAAGATTTTGATACATTTTTGTTGATTTTTGCGGAATAAAGTTGAAAACTTTCTTGAAACGTGCACACACTGCACAAAAAAAAAACTATTTGACAGCTTAGAAAAGTCAAAACAAATAGAAACGTGCGCTGCCGATAACATGATGTTATCGAAAAATGAACGTATTCAAGGACTTTATTTTATTTTCGTGATTGGTTTTATTTAAACCAATTAATTTAACCATATTCAATATGAGATAGAGCTTCGCAAACAATGATCGAATCAGTACACAAGGAAACTAACAAGAATAAAATGTAAAATTATATTTAAATTAATAAACATGTATGTGAATACCAGAAAACTTCTATTTTGAAATCAAATCAAATATTTGCTGTTTGTCAAAAAAGTCCACAGTTTTATTGATTTCAATAAGTTCAAAATACTCCGTGGACTTTTTTGAGATAGAAATTTTAGAGGCGAAATTTAATTTTTCCAATTTGGTCACAATTAATTAATTAAAATAAAATTTGCAAAAGATTTTTGACAAGATGTCTTAAATAAATGAAAATAGTGTAACAGCTACCAACCGCAACGGATTAACTAAAACAGTGTGCAATGTTGGTGTGCAATGTATTACCAATGTCAATGAACACAGTCAGGATTAGCAGTTTTAAAATGGATTTCTCTATTCATTTACTCTTGTGATGATGGTGAAAAGATATGGTGATGATCACTACTTCAAATTAAAAAAAAATATCTGGAGGTAATTTTGCAAGGAATATAAAAAATGAAGAAAATCGTCAGGTAACTTTTTTTCAGTCAAGGGAAATAAAAAATAATATTACTCGGAACACACTCATCCTGAATCAAAAATTTCCTTTCGTTAAGTTTACGGATTCTTCTTTCTTGTCAAAATTTAACGACGTTTTAAAAATTCAAAAATCAAAACAAATCCTTCTCAGTGAAATTAAAAATACAATATTAAAAATGCAAAATGCCGAATACGAAATACAAAACTTCGGTTTCTCTGTAGAACAAATGAAACTTGAACGTAAGTTAATTAACGTTAGTTAGTAAAAACCTGTAAGAAACCTTTTTTTTATATATAGGACGCCATGTAATCAAACAACACCTCTTATCACTTCTGAAGCATTTTATAAATTCCTTGATAAAAAAATCAAATGTCTCCCTAGAAACGTCCACTAAATTGATCGACATTCAAAAAGCTTTGTCCGAAAAGATGTTTGCCTCTTTCGAGAAGACTCTAGAGTCCATTGAAAAGATGGACGAACAGAATTTCTCCATTCCCGCCAATGTGGTACTTCACCAGGACTTAATCCACGTCAAGGGATACACAAAAGACGATGAAGTGCGACTGCAACATGAAGTTGAAAGCTTGAAGAAGCAATTCTTAGAGGTAAGTTAGACTTGCAATAGCAAATAAATGTACAACCCGTACCCGAGTGATGCGAATAATTTCAGAACTCGGTTATGATATCTGCCATTGAGTCTGAAAACAGCAAGTATCTTGAAATCCAGAGCACTATTCAGGAGGAGCTTAAGGTATTCCAGACTGTCCAGGAGACCTTCACAGCGATAAACATTCAGAATATGCGTCAAATGGTAAACAATGTAAGACAGACACTGAACAAACTAAATTCCGATAAATAAATTAAAAATAGATTCAGATTCAGATTCAGTTTGAAAATTTTGAATTTGAATTGAAATTGAAAAACCTTGTGCACAATGCGTGTGTGTGTGCTTCGTTGAGAAAATCGTAAAATTGTTGTTCTCTTCTTTGGGGGATTGGGAAATTCTATTTGTGTCGTGGTCGTCCTCCCCCCTTTTTCATGATGCTGTTGGATGGGGGACGGAAAAACTCATGGTGTATTCATTTATTCGCCGCATCGTCGTCGTCTTTTCTACTTTAGCACCGTCTCTTCTCTGCTCATCACCGTCGTGGTCGTCGTCGTAGTTGTGCCATCTCGTTGTATGAAAATTCCTTTCACTCGGCCATTTTGGCGAAAATTTTTCCATCCATCCAGTGCAAGTGAGAAAATTCTCAAGGAAAACCCAAATTTCTCTGAAAGTAAGTAAAGACAACCCACGAAAAAAGTGGAATTAAAAACATTTTATTATAGGAAACATAAAAACGCAGTTTTCGTTTGGAAAGGCGTTTTAGTTTTCAAGAAAATCCATAAAGTTCAGCCGGGTGCAGTAGACTACACTGCATAAGCAGAGCACACCATATTTTTTTCTGATAAACTAACCTCTGCTGCTGCAGCTGCATCAATTTTGAACGTTCGAAGATGAATGTAGAGAAGTTGAAACGCCTTCAGGCTCAGGTAAGAATCGGTGGTAAAGGTACCCCACGTCGTAAGAAGAAGGTTGTCCATCAGACCGCAGCCACCGATGACAAAAAGTTGCAGAGTTCACTGAAAAAGCTCTCGGTGAGCACAATTCCAGGCATCGAAGAGGTCAACATCATCAAGGACGATTTGAGCGTAATTCACTTCAATAATCCCAAAGCACAGGCATCGTTGTCGGCTAATACATTCGCCATAACCGGACATGGGGAGAACAAGAAGATTGTCGAGATGTTGCCAGAAATTCTTCCACAATTGGGCCAGGATACTGTTGTTCAATTAAGGCGATTTGCAAGTAATATCAATGCGGCGCATAAGAACCTAAGTAGTGTGGTGGAAGAGGATGATGTACCCACTTTGGTGGGTGATTTTGAGGAGGCCTCGAAATATGAGGTGAATCCGGTAATTGTGCCTTTAGCTGAGGAAATTAAAGAGCTGCAGGACGTTGTCAAGGAACAAAAGGACTTGAATCAGAACAAGTCCATCACTGAAGACGGACTGAAGAAAGAAGAGGAAACAGACAAAAAGACAGCAGATAATAAGTCGAAGAAGGAACAAAAAGGCAAGGAAGGAGGAAAGAAAGGTGACAACAAAAACAAGCCATCCACTGAAAGTACAAAGAAGGAAAACGCAGTCAAACAAAATGATGTAAATAATGTAAATGAAGGTAAGAAGGACCAGAAGGCCGGTGGTGGCCAAGGTAAGGGTAATAAGAAGGGTAAGGGTGGAAGTGAAGTAAGTGAGGGAGCTTCCAAGTCGGAGAAATCCAAAGAAGCGGAAGTTGCTGTGAATAAGACAGCAGCAACAACTGAGCCGAAACAAGAACAGATTCAAGCTAAGAAAGTAGAGCAAGTCCAAGCGAAGAAACCTAAAGAAGCACCCAAGAAGCCGGACGCTCCTGTTGCTAAGACTCCAGAGGGTAAAAAGCCTGCTGAGGGCCAGAAATCACCAAAACTTACTCAAAAAGCAGAGAACCAAAAGAATCCAGAAGCAACTGAGAAGAAAGAAGTGCAAAAGCCTGTAGAGGAAACAGCCAAAAAGACAGGAACTATTCCAAAGACTGCTGAAATTCCAAAAGAAGCACAAATCAAAAATGAAGTGGCTAAGCCAGCTGAAACAGTTAAAACCGAAAAACCAAAAGAAATAGTTACAAAACCGGCAGAAGCGCCAAAACCAGTAGAAACTCTCAAGATTGTAGAGACACCAAAGTCAGTTGAGGCAGCGAAGCCTGTTGAGAAGCCAAACACTCAAACACCAGTGGAAGCGACTAAACCTAAACCTGTCGAAGCTCCAAAAGCTGTAACTGAAACACTGCAACCTGTTAAAGAAGCGAAGCCAGCAGAAGCTGCCAAACCGGCAGAAGCGCCTAAATCAGTAGAAGCCGCAAAACCAGTAGAAGCACCTAAATCACCAGAAGCTCCCAAACCAGCAGCAACACCTAAACCAGCTGAAGCTTCCAAACCAGTAGAGGCACCTAAAGTTGAAGCTTCCAAACCAGCAGAAGCACCTAAACCAGTAGTGACCCCCAAGCCAACAGAAGCGTCTAATAAAGCAGGTGCCCCTAAACAGGCAGAAGCACCAAAGCCAGCGGAAGTACCTAAAAAAGCTAATGTAGCCAAACCAGTTGAAGCACCGACAAATGTTGATGTTCCAAAACCAGTTGAAACACCAAAACCATTGGAAGCCCCAAAATCTGCAGTAGAAACCGCAAAACCGGCAATTGAAACGCCCAAACCAATCGAACCCACACAAAAAGCACAAGATGCAAAACCCAAGCAAGATTTAAAACTTGTTATCCCTCCGAAGGAAACAGCGACTTCTAAAACAGTAGAAGCACCAAAGTCAGGAGAGGCATCAAAACAGCCAATCACACCAAAACCGGCTCTAACACCTACGTCAGCTGGAAACAAACAACCAGAGACTCCGAAGAAATCACCAAGGAGCCCCAAAACATCAGAATCAAAGGGAGGGGCTCCAATTCAAAGTTCGGTTGCGTCATCTCCAAAGCCCGAAACTCCAAAAAAACCAGCACCCAAGACACTTGACTCACCAAAAACACCAGAAGTTCCTAACAAATCTGCTGCAGCAGCAAAACCAGCTGAAAGTGCCAAACCTATTGCAGTTGCAAAGGCTCCTGAAGTCGCAAAATCGCCAGAAACTCCAAAACCTACTGAAGAATCAAAACCAATCGAATCTCCAAAGAAGCAAGAAGCATCCAAACAATCAGAAGCTCCTAAGACTGTTGAAGCAGCAAAGGCACCGGAATCGCCCAAACCAGTTGTGGCTCCAAAGCCAAATGAGGCAGTAAAAACACCTGATTCACCGAAACCAATAGTTGCTCCTAAGCCAGTGGAAGCACCAAAGACACCAGAGACACCCAAGCCAGCTGTTGCAGCACCTAAACAGGCCGAAGTAGCAAAAACACCTGAACTACCAAAACCAGTTGAAGCTCCTAAGCCAGTGGAAGCTACAAAGACACCAGATTCTCCAAAACCTGTTGAAGTTGCTAAGCCAGCTGAAGCACCAAAGTCACCTATCGCTGCAAAACCAGTTGAAGCACCAAAGTCCCCTGTTGTTGCAAAACCAATTGAAGCTCCTAAGACACCAGAGGCGACTAAGCAAACCGAAGCTCCTCCGACAACGGCAGTACAAGTAAAATCTGAAGTTAAGCCGTTAACACTTGCTGATGTTATTAAATCGCAAGAGTCCAGTGAGCAAGTGCCATCGTCAGCAATTACTGAGGTTCCTGCTTCAGCAGTTGTTGCACCAAAATCACCAGAACCAGCCAAGCCAATTGAATCACAACCAAAACAACCTGAGTCACCGAAAATAATTGAGCCAGCAGCAGCTGCTGAAGCCAAGAAAACTGACCAGCAACCGAAAAATACCAAGGCACAGTCGCCAAGGCCAAAACAAGGCAGTCCAACCAAACAGCAGCCACCAAAACAAAGCACACCGAAACCTCAGGAAAAGCAACCGTCTCCTAAGCCACAACAACAACCCAAACAACCGTCCCCGAAACCAGCGACAGCTCCTAAGCCTCAGCAAAAGCAACAAAAGCCAGCACCAGGTTCACCAATTAAACCAGAACCAGGATCGCCCGTGAAAGCTGAGGGACCCGCATCAGCTCCTGCATCGCCAGCAAAGTTAGAGCCACCGTCGCCCAAGCCAGTACAGCAACCAAAACAGGCCTCTCCGAAACCTCAGCAACCAAAGCCAAAGGCAAAGTCCCCACAACCCCAAACCCAATCCCAACCCCAACAGAAGCCTCAAGCTAATGCTGCTCCACCACAACCGGAAAAGAAGTAGATAAAGTCAAGATCTTCTCACCCAGCAGCGTACACAGCCGAGCCCTCACTTGTTCTATCATCATAATATACATCATACCACACCACAACGACTAATGTTCCTTAGAATGGGCCTATTCGCTTCGCCTTAACACAATATTCTAGTCCTACTCAAATGTATTGTTACTCACGACAGTTCCTCAAGCTTCTAACCTCGTTTTTTCGTTGTTGTTTTTGTACTAGTTTTCGTTTTGAAATTGTTTGTTAGTTTAAAAAGGCTGCAGAGGTGAATCCTAACATACACTAAGTGTTCTTCGCTCAACATTTTTATTTTCATTGAATCACACTTCCATTATTGACCATCAATCAATCCATCCATCCATAGAGTTGTTATCCCACCATTTATTTGCATTTCTATAAACTTTTTAGGAACCAATCCCAGGTTGTTTATTTTTTTTTTTTGTCGATTTGTCCGTTTACGAGTTTTACTTGCCTTTGAAAAAGACGCCGTTATGAAAACGCATTTTTTTCTTCTATATGATTTTACAACGAATTTTAAACTTAAACTTTACTTCTTAGATTATAGTTTTTTGGGTTTTAGGTTTTATGTTTCTAACTCACATTAAATCCTGCACAGAAACTCATACCCACTCTGAGAAAAATACTCAATTTTTTTTTAAATAAATTGTTTTGGTAATATGTGTTAAAGTTTATTCAAAATAAATTTAACAGAACTTTTATATACCTTTACATGATTATTGGCTTTTATGTGATTGGGAGAAATACATTTTAAAGAGAATAAACTAATATTTTGGACAATACGAAAGAGTTCCTCGTCTTCTGTGAGATGATACTTAAAAAAAAGAAGAAGAAATAAAACTGACTGTTAATTAAATTATAAATTATAAAAAATAATACAAAATTTTAAATATTTATAAAATTAACTTTGTAAACAAAGTTTTGTACCTTTTTCCGAGGTTTATTTGTCTTTTTTTTTCTTTGAAGTTAATAAAAATATATATATATACATAATGCTTGCAAATTTTGGTGTTTTGATTATTTACAAAGGTTTGATCTACATCGCGCTATTGGATGGAAAAAACAACACTACGAATTGGAAGAATTAAGCCAATATAAAAGTCATATGAGCCACTTGCTCTGTGGTATTCCCCTACTGTGCTAAGTTTCCCGATTTCCAATGCACTCTACATAAGGACCAGTGTTATACAGAAACACCAGATGAAAAAAAGAAATACCAAAAGAAGCAGCAATTAGCCAGAATTTGTCCACGTTTGAAATAAAGAACTTTTGCTATGCCGGTGTTGGATGTGTTTTCTTATGACAGCTTATAGATAGATCACCAAACCTATTTTCCTTGCTTCTTTATTATTCCAATTACATATTTCAATATCAATATCAAACATAGAAACTTCTAACATTGAGTCTTACACTATTCCTTGTGCTGAAATAATGTTGAAAAAGTGGCTTTTAATGTATCGGTAGATTACGAATTATACCTATCTACATTTAGAATAAAATTCTTCTTTTGCCTTCTCAAACGAGCGGAATTAATTTCATAAATAAAAAATTAAAAAAAAAAAACAAACATGAACTTTGCATCAGAAAAATATAATTTATTTATTTAAACAATTAACTTATGTACATAAAAATACCCATTCTACTATAAATTATCTAAATGCATGAAGAAATTTTACCACATTTTGTGGAATAGTGTTGTTAATGTAAGCTTATTCCTTCTTCGAAGTTGCAGCCTCTATAGCCTTTTTGTCTTTGTCGCCACAGTTTAACTTGTAAACAGAATAATTTAGCAAAGAGGCAAAACCAAGCCAAGCTACATATGGAATGAAAATATAACCAGCCATTTTATTGATCTTAAAGAAGAGAACACCGCATAGAGACGAAGTGGCAGTCAAGGCTAGCAAATCGACCAAACCCTGTGAACAAAAATCAGAAGAATCATTAGAAGTTTTGCAGGTCATGCACCTCGCACCTATCTATATCATGATTTCTTCTTACCGCCAACATTTTCTGCTTGCCAAAGAAGATTGGTGTCCATGCCCAATTTAGTGCTAACTGAGCTCCATAAGCGATCAGTGGCAATTGTGCGTCTCCACCGAAACCACCGCCATCTCGCCAAACCAAGTACGAAGCATAGCCCATGCCAGAGTAAAGTGATGTCCACATCGGGGCGAATATCCAATTAGGTGGTCGATAGGAGGGGAAGTTCAGATGACGATACCAATTATCGATGTGTTTTCTAGTGATTTGGCCATTGACAAAGCCCCCCAAATTGGGAAGCATAATTGCGCCGGCAATTTTCAGGAACTCAGAAGAAGTCATTGTGAAATATATTGGACGAGGGCAGTTTTACCAAGTCGAGGAAGAAAACACAAACTATTCTAGTTTATCTTGTTGACTTTGTACGAAAGTTGGGAATTTAGATTTTTTATTGATACCGGGTTATCTTTATTTAAAAAAAAGTTTGTGCGCATAAATCAACACTATCGAATCACCTATCACTATCAGTTCTTTTTATTTGAATGTCCAATTCGATTTGGATGATGAGCAAAATCCAAAAAGCAATTGCAATTCTCATAGATACGGATGTCATGTGAGAGGAAAATCAAATGTTTATTAAAAATTGATGGGCACGTTCAAGAGTATAATATTATTTATTAACCCAGTGTTGTCATGATAGTCAAATCTAAATAGCAAACTTCACTCCGTTAGCTACTTGGAGGAAGAAAAAACCCGAATGAACCAATTACTTTTGATTTTTCATTCTTCGTATGGATTTTCATTGCCGAAGAATGGCGTTAAAATTTCCTTTCCAAAACTAAGCTAAGTTAGACAGAAAATTGACATATATTCCAAGCAACCGAGCCATAAAAAGTGCTTCTCAATTTTGATCTTCGGTCGGATTAGTAGGTCTCCTCTTTTCCTGCCATTGCTCAGCCACGAGGAAATAGCCCACTTAATTTATGATTTTATTCCTAAGAAACAGACAACGATCCAAACATGCCCGTTTCAATTGTCAAATCTCATCACTACTTCTACTACTTTGTGCCAAGCATTCAAAAGTTGGTGATACATTTTCGTTTGAAAGCAAAAGTATCAACACTTTCCAATTCAAATTTGCTGTACACAAACCATTTTCATTGTGGCATCTATTCAAGCTCCAAACCATTTTCGAACTACGTTACCGATTAACATTCGGCTCTGCATAAAACATTTTGGTTGCAGCTCCTAAGCGCCATTCTTGTCATATCCGTTTCCATGACAACGGTTTGTTTATGTTTTAATTTTCAAAAACCTTTTAGAGCTAGAAGAATTGAAAACTGCTTATTTACAAGAGTTTAGAGTTTAAATAAAAATGACTCTATACTTTGATACAAAGGTACAATTTCTTGATTCGGATGCTGTCAGCACAATCGGACGGTGGCATCCAAATGAACCAGTATTTGCAATTGCATCCTACAGTCAAGACCGTGGTGGTTCTGTGACCATATTCGATGATTCTGTAAGTTCTGTCGGCTTCTCTTAATTAATTATAATTCATTTAATAACTTTGGTATGGGTAGGGTGAACCACTTCGAGATGTAACCTATCCAGTCCATCCGATATCTCAAGCTACTGCACTTGGATGGCATCCCGAGAAGCGTTTGTTGGTTACTGGCTGGGAAAATGGTGAAATTCACGTGTGGTTCGATGGACATCGGGAATTTGCAAGTGTCCAGGGACCACACAAGGCTCCTCTAATTCTGTTGGAATTTAGTGAAAAAGGTGGCCGAATGGTCACCGCCGACTCAATGGGCTTACTCACGGGTTGGCGATGTGATGGCCAATATCAGTTTCTGACTATGTTCTCCCATGATTTACGGGACACATTGTTGAATATAACATTTCGCAAGTCAGTGGATAGTGCCGTTCGAACGGAGCTGACAAATTTGGCCAAAGCTGCTGTAGCTGGAGATGAAACTGCTCTGGATACTCTAACAAATTGGAGACCTAGGACGGCAGCAAGAAATCTAACTCATTCAGGAGTCAAAGATAATCATTGTTTCTATGTGGGAACTCAGTCGGGTGTGATTTTCTACATTAACCAGGGAGGAACTTGTTCGGAATTCTTGAAGAGCAATACTGTTCCGATCACACAAATTCTGTGGCATCCAAAACGGTATGTTTAACTTCAACAAGAACTAATGTGTAATAAGTATATGTGGCATTTCAGGGATGCAATCATTTGCCTTCTGGAAGATATGACTGTGACTCACTTTCTAGCTGAATCTTCGGGTACTCTAACCGAACTTGACAGGGTTAAGTTGAGTGGAAAAATACCTGGAAATAATGGAGCTATCTCTTGGGCTGGGAATTGTTTGGCTATTATAACAGGTTTTTGATTTATTGTACATTTATCCAATTTTTGAAAACGTGTGGCCTTTGGTTTTGTAAAGAATATGCCTGGAAGATTTAAATATGTTGGCATAGTTTTGATAAATGCGTCCTAGTAGTTGATCTCGAGTTAGTACAAAAAGGATGGCTGGCTAGTGCACTCCAAAGAGTAGGACTTATGGTCTGTAGAGAAAATAATCGAGTGGTTCAGTAGCATGGTCGGGGCTGCATCAAAAACCGGGAAAACAAACCGACGACGCGACGTATTCAGCGTCCAATTAGTCTTTAGTATTGTCACAGTAATGGTAGTCGTAAAAAACAGAATGATAAAAGGGCAAGTTTTTAACAGCGGAACTCTTGGGCGTATACGTACTTTTTTATTTAAATTTTTAAACAAAAAAATTCTGCACTTCTTCGTCTGCGTTACATGAATTTATTTAATAATTGCAGGTGACTTTTCAGTTCGCATTTGGGACGTCGACACCAGTGAGAACTTTTTGCTCAAAATGGATTTACCTAGTTCAGGTACTTATGTACACTCAGACGACTTCCCTCTTTTTAATTTAAATTAAACATATTTTTTCCCACACTCGTATCTACCCATGCATAACTTGAACTTTATTGTTTGCCCCGCTCGATAACCTCATATCGAACAGAACGACCAACAACAGTCACTTCACCCGGGTCGAACTCTTCATCAACAGGTGCAATTGCAGCTGGAGCAGCAGCACCAGCAACAGCAGGTGGCGATACGACATCAGCCACTTCCAGCTACGTACAAAAATACCAAAAATCCCAACATCACCAGCATCATCAACGCCACCAAAGCAAATCCGGAAATGAAGTATTCAGCTGCCTCGCCTACTGCCCGGACAACCAGACACTCTGCGCCGGCACCAATCAAGGCAGCCTATACACCTGGAAGCGAACTGTTAATTACTTTGTCAATGCACCGGAAAATTCGTGGCAATTGAACAATATATCAACAGTACGGGGTGCAATCAAGCAATGCTTTTGGGGGGTAAATGAGATGGCCAAACCGTGCATCATGATTAATTGCATATCAAATGTCTACGTGTTGAAGGTGAGCAATGTGCGCCGAGGTGGGACACCTCGTTTGCAAAAAGACCATACTCTGTACTTTTGCATATACTGTACTATACCTATACATACATTCGTTGCCACATTGACATTACCTGGGTCGTCGTCGGGTCTCTTTTGTTTCGCAGGAACAACCTTTGATATCCTGCCATACACGTGACATCTGGGCGGTTCAACGAAGCGCTAATCAGATCTACATCGAGCACTCGACCGGCAAATCAACTCTTGTACAGGCTGATATCTCGATTACAACATTGGCATTGTCGGGGCAGCACTTGGCGTTGAGTAATGGTCGGACTATTGTTGCGTACAGAATTGGGAAGATTGTTCTGGAAACGTCGTCATCGACCGATTATAGCGTTGTTAATAGTTCGACGACACTGGACTCTGAAGATGGCAATGGAATTACCGTAAGATTGATGCAGACATTCAGTTGTGAGTGTTTGGCATTGTTCATGCACGACCAGAATATATTTTGTCTGACATCGAGTGATGTCAAGATTTACTCCATCGGTGGAGTAATATTGAACGAGATTCAGTCAAGTGACAGTGAGGGTGAGTATGATAATTGACAATGAATTAATAACTTTTTATCACTAATTTAAATGGGAAACAACTTTGGAAAAAAGAAATGTCGGGTATTCTTTTCATTAAATAAGCTAGGCATAACCTTTTTTTTTTGTTTGTAGACGATTGTCAGATATTACAATATTGTCAGTACTCTGACAGTAACGAAATACCTTTAAATGAAAAAAGTTCCGTCCCAAAGTCTTTTAATTTCATTATCAGATGTTTAGCTGACAATTGTCAGTGGACAAGCATTGTCAAACAAATTTGAAGTTTTGTTTGTAGTCAGCATCAAACAAATTGCATCAAGTTTTTTGTATAAATGACACTGAAGAAACTGTCAATTGACTTAAATAAAGGCGCTTGACAATTTAAAACAAGTACGATATTGTTTTCAATGTTTTAGAATAACGAAAATTAGCTGTTTGGACTTTTCTCTTATAACTGACAGTTTCAACGTCAGATCGTTGTCTGACAGTGACATTTGCTGCATTTTATATTTGCGTACAGATGTGAGAATCGTCTGTACTTAGTTTAATGTCGTTTTCAATTGGCAATCCGGAATGAGAAGTAGAAGCAGAATCCCAATTGAACACTTTTTGTGAATTCTGAAAAATTTGAAGTTTGGTGTGACTGTATTGGTAGTTTTGCAATCTTGGCTTTTTGGAAAACTCCTGCAATAGAAAATTAACTGCATCACTTGCCTCGTCATCACTTGATAAAGAAGATGAGCAAGACGACTCCAACAATGTTTCTAACAAATTAGGAACAATTGCTAAGATATTGTCAATATTATTATCCATTTTTTTTATAGTTTAGTTTAAATTAAAAGCAATCACTTCACAGTTCGCACAATTTGTTAATTCAAAAATATGACATTTGTCAAGTGTGACATGTAAAATCTTTGAATGTGTGAGTGATTCTGTTTTTGCTTCTGACTTCAAATCCAGAAGAGAAATCTCTTCTTTTTCAGAATTAGAACTGTCACTTTTGCCCAATTGAACGCTTTGAGAATGCTTTTTTCTGATTCCAGATTGCCAACTATTTAATACGGTCTGAGCTTAATTCTTTTAGTATAGTTTAACTAAATCTGATAATGTCCAAAAATCCTTAACCTTTACCAATTCTTAACCTTATATCCCAACTGTGGCAATTAAGACAACATACAATGTGATCCTTAAAGCCATTCCATGTTTATAAATAATTTAACACACGATTGTATTTAATTCCCCTCGGTGATATACAGGTAAAATTATTGGTTGTGACCTTACCAGCAATTATCTGACAATATTTACAATGAACGGCTACATAAAGGTCTTCGACGTTACCCGTCACGACCCCAAGCCACTGATCCACCCCAAATCCGGGTATGATTTATTTGAAAATTTCGGCGAGGTAATCCTGGCTAAGTGCAATGCTGTGGGCAGTCATCTTGCTGTCGTAATTGCCAACGAGAGTCTCATGCCCGACGGACGATTGTACTGCTGGGATTTCGAAAGGGATATAATGCGTCATTACGATTTCATGAATGACACAGAGGAATCCGTTCCAAGGTAAGCAGTAAAGCGAAGGCGGCACACCCAAACACCAAAGGAGTGAATCTTGCCACCACTCAGTTAAATTTATTTTTCGATTTTCATGTCCTGATGCTTCCACAATCCACACATGCATCCGGCATTAGACTGCCAATCGTATTCTTTTGGGATACCGATGATAGTCGATTGCTAGCCATCGAGGCACGTTCGGTTGCCCAGCAAGGTAAACACCATCAACGCAAGAATCTCCAACTCCAGCTGCAGAAGCAGAAGCAGCAAGACCAAGAGAAAGCAACCCAAGAAGAAGGAGGTGTTGAATCGAATGCATTACTATCATCGTCACAAGCAAAGACAGGCGTCGCCAATGCAACCACTAGTTCCACCTCGACCGCCACCGGCCTGGACGACTACAGTGAGACACAAGCAATTGTTATGTTCCATGCTGCAGATAAATGCACCCTTAAAGTGCTGGAGATTGTTAATCTAGCATCTGGAGAGCAATTAGTCAATTTGTGTGCACCGAATGTGGTAATGTTTTGTGTGATGGTCCCAGGAAAGCACATTTATTTTCCTTCCTTGGACCGCATCCGTACCGTATCCGAATGAAAAGAAGATTAATCACACATATTGCCCCTATCCTCCCTCTTTGTACCATTATTTTCATATGCATATAAATATATGCGTGTATTTGTATCCTCATATAGATTACCCTAGACATTAGCGTTGTGAAGAAGCGGTCCCTGCAGGACTTTATCGGTTTGGAGAACTGCGACGAGAGTACACGCAAAATGGTTCTGAATTTTAGTTTAAATGTTGCCGAGGGCAATATGGACTTGGCATATCGGTAAGTACTTTATAATTGTCTC